>CM053140.1:218135322-223950322 GCA_028571685.1 Heterohyrax brucei
ATGATACTCTGCTCAGTCACTATTTGACAAAGCACAGCAATGCCAAGAAGGGTGACAATAGAAGACTTTCTGGAACCAGTCCTTCATCACAAATTCCTAAGGCTCTGAGTTACACCCAGGCCACTCACCTAACTAACTCCCTACCATCTTCAAGTCAGTGATTTCATAATCTCTTTGAGACTCTGGGCCCAGGTGCGGGCTACCCTGGGAATCTTAATGGTTGTTTCAACTTCGAACTTTGTGAAAGGGGATCTTAAATATTATTCCTTGCCTTGAAAATACAGCGGTCCCTTTGCAACTTGACCTATTCCTGCCATGATCCCTTCCTATAAGCTCACTCATTCTATACTCACATAACTAAAGATCGCCACTAGGTGATTTGAAGAACAGAAAGGTTCATTATTTCAATAGATACTTACTAAATGTCTGCCAAGCACCAGAAGGAGCCCTGGTGGCACTGTGGATAAGAATTTGGCTCCTATTCAAAAAAACTGGCAGATCAAGTCCATCAGTTGATCCTTGGAAACTGTGTGAGGCAGTTCCTTTAGGACTAGAATGAGTTGAAATCAACAGCAATACATTTGGTTTGGAGAGATATTTCTGGAGTTTTTTGGTTATGGGCCAGACACTATTCCAGATGTTAGGAATTTCTCACTGAACCAAAAAGATAAAAATCCAGCTTTCCTAGAATTTCCCATCTACAGAAAGAAAAGACAATAGGCATTATAAATGCCCATTGCTGTCAAGTCAATTCCAATGCACAGCAAACTTGTATAACATGTTAGTAGTAAAAAACACAATTAGAAAGGGGGAAAAAGGATAGGGAGAATCAGGAGTACTGCTTCTAGGTAATTTGTGGTTTGGCATATAAGGTAATGCAATGCTTAAATGCTCAGCTGCTAACCAAGAAGTTAGTGTTTCAAACCCATCTAGCCACTCCATGGGAGAAAGACCTAGTGATCTGCTCCTGTAAAGATTACAGCCTAGAAAACCTTACGGGGCAATTCTGCTCCATCATGTGGGGTTGCTGTGAGAGTTGGGATCAAGTTAACAGCATTCAACAACCACATGAGTCATAGCTGTGTGTGCTGTTACAGATTGAATTACCTTCCCCCAAATGTGTGTCAACTTGGCTAGGCCATGATTCCCAGTATTACGTGGTTGTCCTCTATTGCGTGATTTGGTGTGACTGTCATATGTGTTACAAATCCTGGTTTCTATGATGTTAGAAGTGATTATGTTAGTGAAGCACGGTACAATCTACAGGATTAAGTTATATCTTGAGTCAATCTCTCTTGAAATATAAAAGAGAATCAAGTAGAGAGGATGTTTACCTCATATCACCAAGAAAGAAGCACCAGGAATGGTGTTCATTCATTGGACCTGGGACCCCTGGGCTGAGAGGTTCCTAGACCCAGAGGAAGATTGATAACAAGGGACTCCCTCCAGAATTGGAAGATGCAGAAATCCTTCCCCTGGAGCTGGCACCCTGAATTTGAACTTTTAGCTTTCTAGACTGTGAAAGAATAAATTTCTGTTTATTAAAGCCACCTCCTTGTGGTATTTCTGTTATAGCAACACTAAGGTGATTGCCTTTGCTAATAATAATAATTTCTGCTTATCCAAAAATTAATCCATTTAATTTTTGTATTAACAGCCATATTGTTAATGTAACCCTTCAGATCTACATTTCACACAATCCAAAGTAATCTAAATGTATAGCCTTGTATGTTGACCCAAAGGAGCCCTGGGGGCACAGTGGTTAACACCCAATTTATCAGAGGGAGAAAGATACAGCAAACTTTTTCCATAAAGTTAACGGCCTTAGAAACCGTATAAGGCCACTTTACTCTGGTTGGTAAGGGCCTTGTGAGTTGGAATCAACAGAATGGTAATAGATTTTCAGATGTGAAAACTTTGAAAAGCAGTAGTATGCTACTATTATGTTTTGGGGAAATTTTACAGGTTTTCTCACAACTCAACTAACCTAGTCTCTGCATTTTATTAATATAATTATAAGGAGCTCTTTTTTATAGCACACTCTATACTACTCCTAAAGGAATCTTAAGTTGCAAAAATTAAAATAGTGTATACTTTATGTATATAAACTAATTACCAAGGCAAGCCAACCTCCCAGGGTTCTATAAAAATACTAAATGTATTGATGAGGTTTTGGGAATACGGAGGATGTGGCCTCTTTCACAAGCAACTGAGCACTCTATACACGATGAAGTATAGAGTAAGAAATGTTTGTGTGATAGATCCCAGGTATGTAAGTATGGCCATTAGCAACCAGTTGCTGGATTTAGTGTCCTGTTACAGGACTTTATTTCCTTCTGTTAATCAATGGAGAACACCCACCAGTGAACAGAAAGAAAGTGCCATATTGGCCCAAAAGGCAGCTGGTACTGAGTCCTGCACTGGGAGTTTGTAAAGATTTAGCTTCTGGAAAAGTTTAGGAGAGGTCAAAATGCAAGAACAGAGACATGCTCCAAGATTTATGAAATCTTGCGGCCCAATTTGTGCTTCTCCAGAGTGAACCCACTTGCTCTCAAGAACAACAAAATTCTATAAAAGTAAAAGTAATAGTAATACACGCCTTCTCAGAGCTGCTAAATGGTGCCTACTCTCCTCTTTCCCTTGGTCAGAGTGGTAGACTAGAACAAGGAAACACAAGTAGTCCCTTTTGTCTCTGTCAGCTTAGAGGTTATACAGACATGTGATTTCCTGGCCTCTGAGGCTCCTCACATAGAGATTCCAAACGGAGTTGGATCAGACCACTCAAAGGACAAAGATATCTTGATAAACATAGGTTTAAAATAAAGGAAGTAAGACCAGACTCCTTTTCAGGGAGTTAGAAGAAGATAGAAAAACTCCAGGAATAAATTCAAAATATATGGTAGTTGCTAAAATCATGATGGCTATAGTTTCCAAACTAGAAATTCAGGTCTGTAACCTGACAGAGACAAAATATTTTAAAGCAAATCTATTGCAAAAATCTTGAACTTATCTTTGACTCACACCAACAGTCAAGTCTGTGATAAAGCGATTTCTCGCTCTAGTGAGGTTATCTACCTTGAAGACGATAGGAACTATTATTTTTTACTGATGAAAGATTGAGAAAAATAGATTCCAACTGCAACTATAGTGATCTTTTGCAAGGGTTTTGAAAGAGCCAAAAAGGAACCTGGTGCTGGATTTTAAGTTTCATCTTTTCCTAATATCCCCTGCAACTCAGAATATAGATTTCCTACAGCAGCAGTAGACACAGCATGCTGGAGAGTCTATCCCCAGATAATTTTGAATTGACTCTGGATCTTCCTTCTGAGTTCCTAGGAACTAAACTGAGGGCTAAGAGGACTCTTCAAAATTTCACCTCCCTTTCAACTTTCTAGAAGATCTATCCTGTGGAGAACCAGTACTGCTCAGTGGACAAGAGGAGAACTTGCGGTGTTCACAGGCAGGAGGAGAATTTGAGATGACTGTAAACAGGAGAACGTGGGGTACCCATTGACACGTGGAGAACTTGGTGTACCAGTAGGCAGGAGAAGTGGGGATGACTGTGGACAGAAAGAGAAGTTGCTATGCCCATCAACAGGAAGAGAACTTGTGCCCACAGTAAGGACAGAATTAGAATTTATTATGCAAATGGACAAAAGGAAAACTTAGTATTGCTGTGGATAACAGAACTTTGAATACTTGGAATACCTGTGGCTGAGAGGAGAACTTAGGATGTTCATGGACAGGAAGAGAACTTAGGATACTTGTGGACAGAAGAAGAACTTGGGATGCTTATGGACTAGAATAGAACTTGATATGCCTGTGGACAGAAGGAGAACTTGGAATGCCTTGGACAGGAGAACCTGGGATCCCTATGGACAGGGGGAGAATTTGAGATGCCCATGAACAGGAGAAGAACTTGGGATGTTCAATGACAGGAGGAGAACTTGGGATGCTTATGGACAAAAGGAAAATATGGAATGCCTACAGATAGGAGGAGAACTTAGAATACCCACAGACAGAAGGAGAAGGTGGGATGCTCATGCACAGGAGAAAAACATGGGGTACCCATGAACAGAACAAGAGCTTGGGATGCTTGTAGACAGGAAAACTTGGGGGGACTGCCCACATTTCGAGGTTGTTAAGAGATGGTCTGGAATCTAATGCTCTTGAGTATTTAATGATGCTCAGGATCTATTCACTGTCAAGTAAAGTGCTCCCATCAAGCTGCCATCTACTTGCAGAAGTAAACAATTCAGTCTGAAAGAGAATTGAGTAGGCCCAGCTCTGCAAAAAGGAAGGCACACTCTCCTGACTTTCAAACTACCTCTCGTCTTCAGTATCTGTGATTCCTTGTTGTTCCTAGGTGCTGTCAAGTGGACTCTGACTCCAAGTGACCCCATGTGTAATAGAATAAAGCATTGCTTGGTCCCGCACCATCCTCACAATCCTTTCTATGTCTCATCCCATTATTGCAGTCACTGCATCAGTCCTTCTCCTTACAGGTCTTCTTTATTACCAAGCGTGATGTCTTTCTCTGTGGATTAATCCCTTCTGATAACAGGTCCAAGTGAGACAAAAATATCACCATCCTCACTTTTAAGGAATATTCTAGCTGTACTTCTCCACTATAGATTTGTTTTTTCCTCTGAAAGTCCATGGTATATTCAATGTTCTTCACCAACACCATAATTTCCAAGCACTTTTGATTGTATAAGACCCAGTCATTTAAAAATTTTGTTACATGTAACACCTTATTTCATTCTACCAATCTTGTGGACTGTTACTAGCCCTGATTTCCATATGAAGAAAATAGCGGCTCAGAGATGTTGAATGGCAGCTAATAAAAAACTAGGACCTTAGCTGGAGTTTCCCAGTCATCAATCTATGTAGTGCCCGGAAAGAAGCTTATCTATCATAGAATTATGCAATTTTAGAGAAAAGAAAATTAAGGCCCCAAAAGGCAACTTTTTTTAACTTAGCCACTTAGACACATCACTGCCAACTAAGCACAGCAAGGAAAAATGCCCTACACCCAAACACTCAGCTGATCAGTGTCTTGCTCAAGTTCAGAGATGGAGAGGCTGCCAAGTCAGGGAAAGGCCCCTGAAAGATGACTCAGCGTGGGATTTGTCTCAGCCAGTACTGATTCTTCACATGTCAGGTAAGAGACAACCTACTGCCAGTGAGTTATGCACCTCTACCTGCTCTGTTGAAACATGTGGTATGGCTCTGTCGGAGATAAACCCTCCCAGTGCACTAAACTTATGCCATGAAGACTTTCCCCAGAAGCCTGGAACATGGGATGGCTGAGAGATCCTCTTTGGAATAACAGCAACTCATCTATTTCCTGCCTGTCTTCCAGCCCATGCCTAATGCTACCACAGGCAAAGGAGTGCTCTAGGAAACTACCTTCCTTGGGAATATGAGATTCTAAAGTACTCCCTGTCTGAACACTTCTTAAACCACATCAAATACAAACAAAATTATGCTGAGGACAATGCAAAAACAGTTATGACAGTATGTGGACAGGGAACTGCCAGAACTTCAAGCTGGATTCAGAAGAGGACATGGACCATCATGTCAGATGGATCGTGGATGAAATCAGAGAGTACCAGAAGGATGTTAACTTGTGTTTTATTGACTATGAAAAGGTATTCAAACGTACGGATGATAACAAATTATACTTAATACTGTGAGGAATAAGAACACCAGAATAGTTAATTGTGCTCAGGAGGAACCTCTACATAGACTAAGAGGCAATTGTTTGAACAGAACTAGGGGCTACTTCTTGTTTAAAATCAGCAAAAGTGTGTTTTAGGGTTGTATACTTTCACCATGTTTATTCAGTCTGTATGCTGAACAGATAATCCTAGAAGCAGGACTATATGAAGCAGAACACGGCACCAGGACTGGAGGAAGACGCATTAACAACCTGTAATGGGCAGAGGACACAATCTTCTTGCTGAAAGTGAAGAGAACTTGAAGCACTTACTGTTGAAGATCAAAGACTGTAGTAGAAGATCAAAAACTTATACACCTCAGTGCAGATTACACTTCAACATAAAGAAAACAGAAAAATCTTACAACTGGACCACTTAGCAACATTATGACAAATGGAGATAAGATTGAAGTTGTCAAGGATTTCATCTTACTTGGATCCATAATCAATGTCTACAGAAGCAGTGGTCAAGAAATCAAATGACATGTTACACTAGAGAAATCTGCTGCAAAAGACTTCTTGCAAGTGTTAAAAAGCAAAGATGTTACATTGAGGACTAAGGTGTACCTGATCCAAGTCATGGTATTTTCAATCACCCATGTACAAAAAGCTGGAAAATGAATACAAAAGACCAAGGAAAAACTAAAGTCTTTAAATTACAGTTTTGGTGAAAAATATTGAACGGACTGCCAGAAAAACGTACCATTTGGTCTTGGAGTAAGTACAGTCAGAATGGTTCATAGAAGGAAGGATGGTGAGACTCTGCCTCAGGTACTTTGGACATTTTATCATGGTGACCAACCTCTGAAGGGGGACATCATGCTCAGTAAAGTATACGGTCAGCCAAAAAGAGGAAGACCCTCAGGAAGATGGATTGATAATGGCTGTAACAATGGGCTCTGACAGCAACAGTTTTGAAAATAACACAGGCCTATGCGGTGTTGTGTTCTGTCATATACAGGGCCAGTATGAGTAGGAACCAACTCAGGGGTACCCAGTAACAATAACAGCGTAACATATGCACTTTGTGGAGGAACCATTTCTTTTGACTAACTTCCCCAAATAAGGAAACTAAGAGTCAGAGTCAACTTGATGGCAATGGTTTTTGGGGGAAGGGGGCTGTTATGGGTTAAATTGTGTCCCTCCAAAAGTTATGTTGAAGTCCTAATCCCTGTACCTAGAAATTCGATCTTGCTTGGAAGTAAAGACTTTCTTTTGTTATGTTAATGAGGTCACTTAGGGATAGGGTGGGTACTAAACCTAATCCCTTCTGAGTAGTGTCTTACCAAAAAGTAGAATAGGCACAGCCACAGGGGTAGACAAGAAGACACATTAAGATACCTTTACAAGCAGCCATGAAAACCAAGAAATGCCAAAGGCTACTGAAGTGCAAAGAGGCCAGGATCTTACCGTAGTGCTCACAGAGAAATAAAGAAAACCTAGACCTACTGTGAATTTGAATTTGAACTTGAATTTGAACACCGTGAATTTGAACTTCTAGACAATAATTTTATGTTCTTTAAAGCCACCTACCTGTATTTTTTGTTACGACAGCAGCAGAAAACTAAAACAGTTCTGGACCCAAATCCAGCTGGTCCCTGTGGTATTTTCCTCCTCAGTCTTTCAGTGCGCTCCTGTCTAGCCTTCCTTCACACAAACCCTCACCCAAAGATGGGGCAGAGGTCCAGGGTGGTAGAATGAAGACCAACATCATTCAGAAGTGATTGCACATGTACAGTGAGTGAAAAACTTAGAATTTCTCGATAACTAGACAGCTTGGGGCCTCAGAGGCCATGGGGGGCGGCTATAGCAAAAGCAGCAGGACAAAGAGTGACACAGCTGACCAAAGGCCCCAGCATAGCTTCTTTTCCCCTGGATTAAATACCTCCTTGCTAGTGAGGTCAGGTAGTCTGTGAAAAGAAAAATCCTAGTTTCCCTGTGTAACACCTGTTCTGCTAAGCTATGCCAGGGAATACTGCTTCCAGTCAGGTAGTCACTAGCAAGTGGAGGGAAGCCTGCTCCTTTTAACCAACATCCATGAGGCACCCTACGTGGAAGATGGAAAAAGGAGCAAGGTACTTCCCAGGCCCCAGGTCCTTGAATGAGATTCTGAGGTTGCCCGTGACCTGGATCTTATAGAGGGGCATGAACTCTTTGTGAAAGAAGACAATGGGCCCTGAGTCAAAGGATCAGGGTTTAGAGAGCAAACAGAGGAGTGTCAGGATCCACCACCATCGTCAAGTACCTCTCAGCAGACATTTGCCCAGTTACCTGCCTCCAATGCCATTATTCAGGCCTCGGAAATATCCATTCCTTTATTCATTTATTGAACAAATATGTGGTACATACCTACATGTGCCAGGCACTGTTCTAGGCACTGGGGAGGGACACATGCATGACCATGATAGCCTTCAAGAGCTTGCATTCTATTTGGAGGTTGGGAGGGATGGAGATAAATGATAAAATTAGTACATAATAATTATATATATACTGTTAGTGATATGAGTCATAGACAACTCATCGACAATGAGTTGTTTCTATTAGTGGCAAAGGTCCCTGGGTGGTACAACAGTTTGCATTTGACTGTAACTTAAAGGTTGGTGTTTCTAACCCATGCCACAGATTAGAGGCCTGGTGATCTGCTTCCGTGAAGTTTACAGCCGAGAAAACCTTATACAGCAGTTCTGCTCTCTAATATTTGGGATCATCATGAGTTGGAATTGACTCAATGGCAGTAGGATTACATTAGTGAATAAGGTGTTGAAAATAGAGTAAGTTTCCTGAGAAATTATCATTTAAGCATAGATTTAGATGAAAGGAGTGAGTCAGACAGACACCTGAAAAAAGAGCTCACCAGACAGAGAAAATGTGCTGCACAAGTTCACTGAGGCTGGAGTGAGTTCAGTGTGCTCAATGATCTATAGGAACCAGGGTGGCTGGAATGGAATAAGATCTGTTTTTAAGACCCACTGTGAAACTCAGCTCTTGAGGGTCCCATTTGAGTGCCCACTATGTACATCAAAAGTGAGGATGTCTTGTCTCAGCAGTCAATTTTCTCATGAAAATATTTCAGTTCACTTATTCCTAGGGCTTGACGGAGGTGAGCACAAAAATTGATTTTGGAAAAAGGTTGCTGTCAGTTGCCATCAGATTGGCTCTGACTCATGGCAACCCTATGTACAACCGAACAAAACATTGCTCATTGATCTAATCGATTGTTACAGCTACTCTGTATTTTAAGAGCCTTCCAACACACAGGGATTCATTTTCCAAGAGCACATTAGACACTGTTGTGGTGTGATCCACAGGGTTTTCATTGACTGATTTTCGGAAGTAGATGCCCAGGCTTTTCTTCCTAGTTTGTCTTAGACAGAAACTCTGCTGTCCACCATGCTGGTATTTGAAACATACATTGCATAACTTCCAGCATCATAGCGGAATATGACAAACCGACAGGTAGCTGGTGGACTGGAGAAAGGAAGGAAGGGAACAAACTAGGGGAATCCAGCGTAAGAGGCTGCTCAGAACAATGGAAAAAGCATAGACTTAGGGAGTTCTGTGCGGAAACAGTTCAGTGAACACGCTATGCTTGTCCTCTCTTCATGGCTGTGTACATGCTGCTCCCTCTCTAAATGTTGTTTTACGCCCTCAACTTGACTCTAGCTTTAGGACTGGTCATTCCATCTTTCCATCTACTCATTCATACCCGTCATGGTACTCACATATTTCTTTTCTTTTTTTTTATTGTACTTTGGATGACTAGTTTCTCCTTAAACAGTACACATGTTGTTTTATGACATCAATTAACAATCCCGCAACATGTCAACACTCTTCCTTCTCAATCTTGTGTGCCCTATTACCAGCTTTCCTGTTCCCTCCTACTTTCTAGTCCTTGTCCCTGGTCTAGTATACCCCTTTTGTCTCATTTTGTTTTTTGGATCTGTCCAATCTTCAGCTGAAGAATGAAGCTCAGGAGTGATGCCATTACTGAGTTGAAAGAATGTTGGAAGCCACCTTCCCAGGGTTTCCTCAGCTACTGTCGGGCCAGTAAGTCTGGGCTTTCTTTTTGAGTTAGAATTTTGTTCTACATTTTTCTCCAGCTCTGTTGGGGACCCTGTGTTGTAGTTCATATGAGAGTGGTTAGTGGTGGCAGCTGGGCACCATTTAGTTGTACTGAACTCATTCTGATTGATGCCATTGTACCTGTGGTCCACTAGTTCTTTGGGCTAATTTTTCCATTGTATCTGCAATTTTTTTTCATTCTTACTTGCTCCCAAAGGGGTGAGATCAGAGAATTACCCTAGATGGTCACTGACAGGCTTTTAATACCCCAGACACTACTCCCCGAAATAAAATGTAGAACATGTTCTTTATAAGCCATGTTATGCCAGCTGAGCTGGATGTTCCGTGAGACTCTGGTTCCCATGGCCGTCAGTCCAGCAATTTGGTCCACTCAGGGAGTTTGGATGTGTCCATGGAGCTTCAGTGGCTTTGCCTTGTATAAGTTGTGTGAGCTTCTCCAGTATTGTGTACTGTTTTACGTTTTACCAAACCTATCACTTATCTACTGACTGTTTAGTGTTTTTCTACTCTGACCCCTTTCCCTCCTTTGTAACTATCAAAGATGTGTTTCTTTTTGTGTGTAAACATTTCTAACAGTTTTTACAGTAGTAATCTCATACTATATTTGTCCTTTTGCGATTGACTTATTTCACTCAACATAAAGCCCCAAATTTCTTCCACATTATGAGATGCATCACAGATCCATTGTTGTTCTTTATTATTGTATAACATTTCACTCTGTGTGTGTACTACAGTTTGTTTATCCATTCATCACTTCATGGGCACCTACGTTGTTTCCATCTTTTTGCTATTGTGAATAATGCTATGACGAACATGGGTATACAAATGTCTATTTGTGTGACAATTATTATTTCTCTAGGATACATTCCTAGGTGGGGGTTTGCTGGATCATATGGTATTTCTATTTCTAGCTTACTAAGAAAGTACCAAATTGTTTTCCAAAATGGTTGTAGCATTTTACATTCTCCCCAGCCAGTACATAGAGTTCTCATCTCCCCCAGCCTCTCCAGCATTTGTTATTTCCTGTCTTTCTGATTCCTGACAGTAATGCTGGTGTGAAATGGCATCTGGTTGTGGTATTGATTTGTATTTTACTAATCACTAGTGCTCACAGGTATTTCCTCATGTGTCTGCAGGCCACTGGAATATCTTGTTTGGTGAAGTGTCTATTCATTTATTTTGCCCATTTGTTAATCAGATTATTTGTCTTTTTATTGTAGAGGTGTTAGATTTTCTTGCAGATTTTAGAGACTAATTCTTTGTCTGATTTATAAAACTCAAAAATTGTTTCCAAGTCTGTAGATTCTCTCTTTATTCTTTTGAGGAAGTCTTTTAATGTGTGTGTTTAATTTTTTTTAAATCCTAATCATCTAGCTTATCTTCTGGAGTTCATATGTTATTGGTTGTGGTTTGTATACTGTTAATGCTATGTATTAGGGCTTCTAGTATTTGTCCCACTTTTTTCCTATGAACTCTATAGTTTTGGGCTTCATATTTAGGTTTGTGATTCATTCTGAATTAGTTTTCATATATAGTGTGAGGCATGGGTCTTGTTTCATGTTTTTTTGTAATGGACATCCATATTTGCCAGCACCATTTGTTAAAAGGACTCTCTTTTCCCCGTTTGATGGATTTGGGGGCCTAGTCAAAGATCAGGTGACTGAAGGTGGGTGGATTTATGTCTGGACTCTCAATTTTATCCCATTGGTTAATGTATCTGTCATTGTACTAGTACCAGGCTGTTGTGACTACTGTAGTTGTATAGTAGTTTCTGAGGTCAGATAATACAAGTCCTCCTACTTTATTGTTCTTCTTCAGCAAACCCAAAAAACCAAACCCATTGCCAGTGAGTCAAGTCCAACTCATATCAACCCTGTAGAACAGAGTTGAACTTCCCAATAGAGTTTCTAAGGAGTACCTAGTAGATTTGAACTGCTGCCCTTTTGATTAGCAGCCACAGCATTTAGCCACTAAGCCACCAGGGTATCCTCTTCAATAGTGCTTTACTTATCCAAGGCTTCTTCCCAATCCATACAATGTTAGTGAATACTTTTTCCATCTGTTTAAAGAATGTTGTTGGTCCACTGAAAGATGGCAATTGATGGTCCAGGGGCATCGGGGTTCCCCTGGGAGCATGACCCCTGACCCTGATGCTGACCCTGTCCATAAATCGTAATGGAGGTCAATTCTTCGGACAGGAATGGATTGGACTTGGCGACACAGAATGACCACATCGTGTGTGCACTTTATTGTTCTATGCATCTACAGGATGTCGTCCTGCTGACCTCTTACTGGAGGCACAGGAGAGGGTGGAGAGGAGGGGATAGGAGATTGTTAGGAGGATATGACATGTATAGAATGGAGAGGAAGAATGTGCTATCACCGAGCAGGGAGAGCAGTGACAGATGCACATAGCTGGGCATACAAATTCATATGGGAATGTACACTTTCGCTCAATAATAATAATAATTTATTTATTTATTTTTAAAAAAGAATGTTGTTGGTATTTGAATCAGGATTGCATGTATCTGTAAATCACCTTGAGTAAAACTGTCATTTTCACCAAACCATGAGCATGATATATTTTTACACTTAGATAGACCTCTTTTGGTTTCTTGCAGTTGTATTCTGTAGTTTTCTTTGTATAGATCTTTTACATACCTAGTAAGATTTATTCCTAAGTATTTTAATTTTAGAGCTATTATAAATGGTGTTGTTTTCTTGATATCCTTTTCATCATTCTCTTTATTGGTGTATACAAATCCAACTGATTTTTTAATGTTTATTTTGTGTCCTGCTAGTCTAGTGAATCTTTCCGTTAGTTCAAGTAGTTTTCTTGTGGAAACTTTTGGGTTTTTTAATGTACAGTATCCTATCATCTAAAAATAGGGACAGTTTAACTACATCACTACAAATTTAGATGCTCTTTATTTATTTTTCTTGACTTATTGCTCTAGCTAGGACTTCCATCAGTGTTACACAGGAGTGGTGATAAAGGGCATCCTTGTCTTGTTCCTGTTCTCAATGGGGATGTTTTCAGCCTCTCTCCATTAAGATGTTGCCTATTTGTTTTGATATATGCCCTTTATTATGTGGTGGAATTTCTCCTCTATACCTATTTTGTTGAAAGGTTTTATCAGGAACAGGTGTTGGACAATGCCAAATGCCTCTTCTGCATCAGCTGAGATGGTCATGTGATCCTTTTCTGTCCTTCTATTTATGTTGTGGATTGTGTTGATTTTCTAGTGTTGAATCATCCTTGCATACTCTGTGTAAATCCTACTTGGTGGTGGCATGTTATTTTGGGGATACGATGCTGAATTCCACTGGCTAGAATTTTGTTGAGAATTTTTGCCTCTAGATTCATGAGAGATACTGGTCTGTAATTCTCCGTGGTGTTTTGCCTGGTTTTGGTATCAGGGCTATCATGGATTCATAGAATTAATTCTGGTATCTCTTCCTTTTCTTTGTTCTGGAATAGTTTGAGTACCACTGGTGTTGGCTCTTCCCAGAATGTTTAGTAGAATTTTGCAGTGAAGCCATTTGGACCAAGGCTTTTTTTTAATTGGGCATTTTTGTACTACATTTTCAATCTCAACTCTGTTATATAGGTCTCTTCAGATTTTTAACATCATTTTGTTTGAATTTGGACAGGTAGTGAGTTTCTAGAAATCTGCTCATTTCCTTTAGGTTTTCACTTGGGGGGGGGGATATAATTTTTCCCAGTACGCTATTATCAACCTTTTTATTTCAGCTGAGTCTGTCATAATGTCCCCAATTTCATTTCTTACTTGGGTTGTTTACATTCTGTTCAATTTTTCTCTTGTCAGTTGGGCCAGGTGTTTGTCAATATGTTTTATCCTTTCAAAGAACAAATTTTTAGTTGTATTGATTCTATTGTTTTGCTAATCTCTAGTTCATGTATTTCTTCTCTAATCATTATAGTTCCTTTTTTCCCTTGGCTGTTAGCTGCTTCTGGATGCTATGGGTTTTTTGTTTTTTTTTTCCTATTTGCTTGAGTTACATGCCTAAGGCTTTGATTTTGTCCCTTTTCTTCCTGTTTAATGTGTGTATCTCTTGCCATCAACTGACATCTGAGTGCTACCTTTGTTGTGTCCCAAAGGGTTTGGTATAATGTGTTTTTCTTCTCATTTGATTCTAGTAATTTTGTCATTCCATCTTTGATTTCTCCTATTGCCCAGTGGTTTTTAAGCAGGGCATTAGTCAGTTTCTATGTAACTGATTTTTTTTTGTTGTTGTTCTTTCTGTTGTTAATTTTTACTTTGCTGACATGGTGGTCAGAGGAAATATATTAGCTCAGTGTTTTAGATTTTGTTGAGGGTTGTTCTGTGGATTAAGTTGTGGTCTATTCTGGAAAACAGTCTATGTTGTTGGTAAAGAATGTGTACTTTGCAGCTGTTGGGTGGATTGCCCTATATATGTCTACGAGGTCAAGTTGGCTGACTGTGCCCTTTAGCTTTTCTGTATTTTCAGTAGGTTTCTTCCTAGGTGTTCTGTCCTTTACCAAGAGTGGTGTGTTGAAGCCCCCTACTATTATTATGGAAATGTCAAGTTATCCTTTCAGTGCTATTAGAATTTTTTATGTATTTTAGAGCTCTTTCATTGGGTGCAAAGATACTTGTTACTGTTAAGTCTTCATGATGGATTATCCTTTTCATCATTATGTAGTGCCCTCTTTGTCTCTTACAGTGAACTTTGTTTTAAGGTTTGTTTTATCTGAGATTAGTATTGCCACTCTTGCTCTTTTGGGGGTAGCTATTTGCTTGATATATTTTTCCCATTCTTTAATTTTTAATAAATTGATGTCTGTTTCTAAGGTGTGTCTCTTATAGATAGTATACTGATGGATCCTGTTTTTATTATCCACTCAGTCACTTTCTGTCTCTTTGTACATGCATTTAGGCCATTTACATTCAGTGTAATTATTGATAGGTATCAGTTTATTGCTATCGTTTTGTGGAGTTTTTGTATTCTTTTCTTCCTCCCTCCCTCCCTCTCTCCTTCCTTTCTTTCCTTTTTTTGTGCTGCTGACATTTTCTTTGTTTCTCTCACTCTCTTGTGCCGAACTCCTTTGTTTGTGGATTTCTTTTTCATTTATTTTGTTTTCACAGATTTTGTTTTTATTGAGACTTTATGTGTTTCATCTTTATTTTGATGAATAGGTTTGTTACCTTTTTTTGTTATTACCTTGAAACTTACATGTATCTTCCCAGGTTTGAACTAGTGTATTATTACTTGGTATTACCTTACCTCCCTCTCTGTTAGAAAGTTCTATATCAATACTATCTATTCCCTCTTTTATTTTTCTGATATTGTTGTCAATTACCTATTAACTTCTCTAGTTCCCTGTTGTAATTCCTTTGGTTTTTGGTAGCCCATGAGAGATCATTTCCTGGCTGGTACAATCTCACACTGTAGATTCAGGCTAAGGCATAATACTGTTTCTTTTCATACCAAAGGATTCCCTTTAATAACTCTTGAAGATTTGGTTGAGTTTTCACATAGTCTCTTAATCTCTGTTTATCTGGAAATATCCTAATTTCATCATCATGTTTGCATGAGAGCTTTGCAGGATGTATTATTCTTGGTTGGCTTTTTTTTTTTTTTCTTTCAATGCTTTATATATGCATCCCATTGCCTTTTTGCCTGCATGGTTTCTGCTGAATAATCAGAGCTTAGTCTCATTGTCTCTCCCTTGTCTGTGACTTTTTGTTTTTCTTAAGCTGCTCTCAGGAATTTGTCTTTGGTTTTAACAAGTGTTATTATGATATGCCTTGGTGATTTTCTTTTGGGGTTTATCCAATAGAAGTTCTGTCATGCCTTTTGGATGGTCAGCTTTTCATCTTTCATGATGTTAGAAAAGCTTTCTGCCAGCAATTCTTCAATGATCCTCCCTGTGTTTCCTCCCACTTTAGTAGAATTTCAGTCACTCACAAATTTTTATTTTTGATCGCATCCTACATAATTTTAAGTGTTTCTTCATTTCTCTTTATTCTTTTTTTCTGATTTTTCTTCATAATTGTGCCCAAGATTTGTCTCTGCTTTCACTGATCCTGTTTTCTACCATTTGAAATCTGATCCTCAGCCCTTCCACAACACTGCCCATTTCTGGATTTCTGATTCTTGTTTTTGTATGATTTCTACTCGTGAATTCATTTTTGCATATTGTTCTTGTGTTATTTTCCTGAATTATTTCGTGAATGTGTCCATTTTTTCCTCATTTTTGTCATCTTTTTGTTTCAACTCTCAGACAGCTCTGAGTATTGTAGATTTGAATTCCCCGTCAGTTCTGGTTAGTGCCTTTTCTTCTGCTAGAAAGTCATCTGGTGTTTTATTTCAGATTCCAACAATCTTGTCTTGTTTTTTATAAGTTTTGATATTGTCTGCCACCTTTGGGACATTCAGTAGTTGTTTTTTTCATTTATTGACTATAGATCTCTCTTTGTTTCATTCTGCTTTTTTGTATTTTTTGATTATGTCAGAACATGTTGTTTGCTCATCTGTGGTCACAATACTTTTCATTGCTTTGTCTGATGGGTACAGCCAGTTGATCAGCAATTGTACAGCAAGGTAGATTAAGCTGAAAAAGAGTGGCTAGGATGGGCTGTTTGTGGCATGTAATAGGACCAACAGGGAGGGCCAGGAATCAGCCCTTGGCAGGTTCTAGTAGGCCATACCTGTTCTACTTGGGGGCACAATATTCAGTGCATGGTGCAAGTAGGCAAGAAGTAGGGGGTAGGTTGTAATGTGGGGAGCTAAGATATACATGGAAAAGAAGAGAGATAAAAAGGAGCCAAAAATGGACAAAAAAGGGAGTGTTAAGGGAGCCTGCCATTGGAATGGAGAGATGAGAAACTGAGAAAAAAAGAAAAAGGAAGGAAAAAAGTAAAGAAAATGGGAGAAAAATAGCTAGATAAAACTCTGGAAAAGAAAAGTCTCCAGGAGTCCCACTGGTATAGCTGCAAAGACTGGGAAAGTAGCATTTAGGCTGGGTAGTATAACCTGGCTAGAAAAGGTATAGATGTCAAGAGATAGGAAAGGAAGGTAAGTACAAACAGACAGGAACTGAGAAATTAAGAAAGACAGACAACAGAAAAAGAGAGAGAAAGAAAAAAAAGAAAGAAATGCCACTAGAGATCCCACTGATGCTGATGCTCAGACTAGTGAAGTGGGTCCTAAGCCATGCAGTACAGCCTGGCTAAAAGGAGCACCCAATCCACAAAAAGAAAAGTAAAACAAAACACAGCAAAAATAAAAAATAAAAGCCACAAGGATCCCACCAGTGCATCACAGGCTGGAAGAATAGTTTCCTAGTTGAGTAGCACTTCACAGCCTTTCAAGAAATAAAGGTGGCACATGGAGCCAGGTACTCAAGAGAAAAGAAGGGAAGGTATTCGGAGACACGGAATAAACCTAACAAAATGGGAAAAAGCAACACCAGCTAAAAACAAATAACACTGAAGAAGCCAGCCAGCAGTGACAGAGAGAACCCAGAGACAAAGCAGTTGTCTCCTAGCCAAGAGACTGCAGTGAGCAGGAAGCAGAGGAGGCCAGCAGGTTAGGGGTACAGGTAGGGGTTAGAAAAGTATGTATCATTTGTTACCAGGTGATCTGTCTCTTACTGGGAGCTCCATGAAGCTGATTCCTATATTCCCAGTCCAGTGATCTCTGGTGTGGCAGGAAAATCCAGTTATCATGAATGCTGGCTAAGCCACCACAGCTAGGAAGCCTCAGACGTAGAGAAACAAGGAGAGGATGGTTGTGGGCAAGGGTGTTCTATCACTGGTTACCAGATATTCTGTCTCCCACTGAGATTTCTATGAAGCCGCCTTCCTGTGCTCCCTATCTGCTGATCTCCAACAGAGTCTAAGATGGTGAATCTGCACTGCATTAGGTGATGGGGACCTCTGCGTGTATCTCCCCTCTCTCCCTGTTCTCTGTCAGTTTTTCATTCTATGCTGTGTTTGACTGAGTTCGTTATCTCTTTATTTGAGGAGGGATAGCATGGTGCTCCTGTCTATGACATCATCTTAGCCAGAAGTCCATGCAGTTTATTTCTTATAAGTTTTTGGAGACCAGAAGCCATGCCTTACCCCTACTACTTCACAGTAGATGTTTTCTGAGTGAATGGACATGTGATTCTAAGATTACTGAACTTTCTTTAGGGCTTGACATTTTGAGGACAGTAATTGCAGAGACCCTGAGGAGCATTGACATTTAAGCAGGATAGTACTTTTTGTAGTTACATTCCTTCTCCTTTCCTGTTGTAGGCTGACAGACAACTGCGACATAAAGCCACTGAAACAGTTGGCCTGGGAATCAAGATCCTTATACTGGGAAGGACCTCCCAGAGCTGTAATAAACTGGGCACCACCTGAATCCTGGGCACTGAAGCACTTGGTATTCCTGAGGACGCCGCAGGACTCACTAGCTGGCTTCTCCACCAGAGGTGGTTTCCATCCCTGGTGCTAAGTGCCTATAACACAAGCCCAAGCAAGAGCTGACACCAATGCCAGTGCAGGGGCTCAGAGGCAAGGAAGAAGTGTTTACTAACTTTGATTACTCTTTCTTGTGCACATGAGACTTCAGCCTTTGTAGGTGCTACTTTGAGTGTATGGGTGGCACAAACAGTTAAGTGCTTTATTAGCTGAAAGGTTGGCAGTTTGAATACACCCAGAGTTGCCTTTGAAGACAGGTCTGGTGATTTGCTTCTAAAGGTTAGAAAAACCTTTATGCAGTAAAACCTCTATGCAGTAGTTCTACTCTGCACGCATGGGGTGACTGTGAGTCAGAATTGACTCAACAGCAGCAAATAACAGTAATATACAGGCTAATTCAAGGATTCAGAGGCTTGTTCTCAAAGACCCTCTAAGTAAATGCTACTTGGCAGAAGCCAATTCCAGAGCAGGTTACATTAGTGAAAGGAGGCAGAGGTACAGCTACAGTCTCAGCCAAAACCCTGATAAAGGCCACCTCAAGTGGCATTCATCGCTTACCTGACTTCCACCTCTCTGCCATCACACAGAAGCACACCAAAGGCTATCCGGATGCCAGTCAGCCAACCTATTTGTCTGGATCACCAGGCAGTGGGGAAACAAATCTTTTGTAGAACAAATGTGGAGAATGTTTATTTATTTGTTAGACATTTCAAATCATGATTTCTGTAGAAGTGGCTCCCAGGCAAGAGAAGCTACATGAAAAATCATGGAGGTTGAGATGATTAAAGTACCAGAGTGAAACAGTGGAGATTCCACAACACAGCGATTCAAAAAAAAAAAGAAGAAGAGAGAAAACAAAAACAAAACCGAAAATGTATGGTCTCTTGGAAGAAGAGCTTGAAAACTACTATCAAGGGTGAAAAGGAGACTGTTTTTATGGGTCATCTTTGAATTGCTTCTATGTGTATGTGGTACCTTTTCAATACAGCTTTAACTCATATTTGTCATATCTAATCTTTTCCATATTTTACATTGATACTCATAATGCTATAAGTTTCTTGTGTATTTCTTCAAGAAGCAGAAAAACTTACACTTATCAAGCTTACTAAATGCCAACAGCTTCAAGATCCTTCATTTAATCTTCATGACAATTCTGCAAGATACTGGAATGACCACCATTTTTACAGGTGAAGAAACAGAGCCTCACCAAAATTAAATTAACTCATTCATAGTACACAGTCCATAAGTGGTCATATTACAATTAAAACTCAGGACATCTGATTGCAAAGCTCATAGCCGGACCACATTTCTGCCTACTGCATAAATCTGCAACACAGTGATCTCTAAGCAGTTAGGGAAAAGTTTCAGGAAAAGGATGCTCTGTTTAACAGAAACTGAGAGGTACAAAGATGAAATTTAGCCCTCCTCTGGCCTACAGACATTTCCTGGTTTTCTGCCACCATTTCCCTTTGAGTATTTGCTTTCCCTAAATCTGTGCGTTTATTGTCCTGACTGCGAGGACAAGACAGCAATTAGCTATCCTTACCTCCTGTGAGTCTCTTAGGGCTCAAATGTCTCCTACTTCACAGCCTAAATCCACAATGCCTACGTTTCTCTCTCTCACATACACACACATACGCACATATTTACATATATGCACTACACAGACATATACAAACACACATTTGCATTCACTTTCAAATCTGTCAAACCAACACTGTTAGCCAGGATAGTGGCTAATTAACCATGTGTAGGCAAGAGTAGAGGCAGAATAAAAGAACTAGCTAAATTAAGAAGGAAAAGCACTCTACCCAAGGCAAAGACTCTCAGTCTCCTTTTAGAATCCTCAGAAGCACTCCGCTGCTGGCACCTATTGTGACCCAGTGGACAAGGCCATGGTTTCCTTTCCCAAGAAGCTTCAATCCTTCTGAAACATGCTTGCCCCTGAAGAGGCAACCTGGCATAGTGGCTGGGAGCCCCTTCCCCAAATCCATCAGAGCTGTTGTGTGAAGTATACTATATAACCTGAAGGACACCACTTGTAATCCTTGCAGGTTTGATATTTTGAGGACAATTTCATGGAAGCAGTAAAAGATCCAGGGCTAAGGCTGCCTACTGCAACAGGACACTCCATTGCCATCAAGTCAATTCCAACTAATAGCAACGCTGTCGGATCCAACTCGACAGCACTTGGATTATAGGACAGAGTAGAACTGCCCCCATGGAGTTTCCAAGGAGCAGCTAGTGGATTTGAGCTACTGACCTTTGGTCAGCAGCCAACCTCTTAACCACTCAACCACCAGAGCTCAGAGCACACTTTGTCCTGGCCACTTGCTATCTTGACCAACTAAAAGGAGTACAGGTGCCCTGAACTTTGTCTGTCCTGTTCTCTGTTCTTCAAGGCTTCTGCCCTATCATGGCTTCAGTTAGCTTCACCCCAGTGACCTTCTGCATCTTGATCGGGCCACCATTACACTCATCACAGGAAATTCTGCCTTCAGACCCTAGTCCAGTACTTCTCAATCAGCCACAGAACTAGGAAGAGAGAGCTGGAGTGGCTATGAGCATGTATTAGGAATAAATTTTCAAGCCCTGGGAACACTGGGTTTCCACAGAGGGAGTCCTGGTGATACAGAGCTTGAATGTTAATCAAAAGGTCAGTGGTTTAAATTTACCAGTTGCTTCTTGCAAACCTTATGGAGTCATTCTATTCTGTTCTGTAGAGTTACTATGAGTTGAAATCAACTTGATGACAATGGGGTTTTATTGGCATGTAATACAACCTTAGAAGGAAGAGTTCTTCAGAATACAGCTGTGACCTCTCAGCCTGAATTTTCTGTTTACACTTAGAAAGGGAGGCAGTAGCCTCTGCATTTTAAAAATCTTCATTCCCTCTCAAGCTGGAAAGCACCTCTCTGGCCTTTGTGAAGACCAAGTAGACATCATCCCAAAAGGTTTCAAGCTTCAAAGCATCTCACCCAGCCTCACCACAGAACTCAAACTTCTTCCATGACTTGTACCATTGTGTGAAGGTATTGTCTTAATTACTTAGTTGCTGCCAAAAAAAAAAAAAAAAAAAAAAAACCCACAATATCATAGGTGGGTGGCTTTAAAGAGCAGAAATTTATTTTCTCACAGCTGAGGAGGCAAGAAATCTGAATTTAGGGTGAGGCTTTAGTGGGAACTCTTCTTTGTCTATTTCAGTTTCTAGTAGCCAGCAATCCTTGGGTTCCTGGGCTGCCTGTAGATGTATTCCACATGCTGTCTGACTTCCTACCGTGTGTATCTGTCTCTCTGTGTCTGTACTCCCGTTTATAAGACACTACTTAGAAGAGATCAAGTTTAAGATCTACCTTGCTCCCGCAGGGCTTCATTAAAATAACAAAAGAAAATTTCTATTTCCAAGTATGGTCCTATTCACAGGTCAGGACTTAGAACCTAAACAGGTATTTTGGAGAGCACAATTCGACTCTTAACAGACTTCCAATATAAACATTACCCAGGAAAGAGGTCCCCTGCACTCACCTTTGTTAGTTTGTCTGTTTCATTGTTGTGGCACTTATTGAGATCTGTGCATGGCACTTGAGGTGTCCTCTCATTCAGTCTTTATGAAGGTGTCTGATAGCATAACTACCCTTGTCCCCATTATATAGAATGGATATCCAGTCGTTTCTTGATTTCCGTGACTGTCACCTCTGCTTTAATAACCCAAATACCAGCATGGCTCACTCCCTCAGCTCTAACATTTTGTTCACATGTTGTCTTTCCTGAAAGGCCTGCCCTGACCACCTTAGCTAGAATTATAATGTCCTCACTCCTAACCCATAATACTGTACTCTATTTTTCCCCATGGCATTCATCACTCACATAGATAGTTTACCTATTACATTTGTTGTTACTGTTTGTCACCTCACACCTTTTCCTGCCCCCGCTGAATGGCAGTTCCACGGGTGGGGAGGTTGTTGTGCTCATTGAGTTACCCAAGTGCCCACACAGTGCCTGAGGAACGCAATGGGCACCCATTACATGGTAAATAAATGAAGGCGAGGCTCAGTATGTATCCAAGATCATTTAGCTGTAAGTATGGACAAGGACCCAGGCTCATGTTCTTATCTATGCCAAGCCACCCTCCCAGTTACAACAGAGATTTGCCTAGTCTCAGTAAAGAAGAGTTTGTATACTAATTTGTATACTGGAAGATCTACTAAATGGGAAGCAAATTAGAGCTGTCAAGTACATAATATTGGGGAAGCCGGAACAGTTTGACCAAGGCAAAGTCATAGAAACTTCACAGATACATCCAAACTCTCTGAGGGACTGAATTACTGGGCTGAGGGCTGGGGACCATGGTCTTGGGAGACATCTAGTTCAACTGGTATAATATACTTTGTAAAGAAAATGCTCTAAATCCAACGACAGTGAGCAACATCTGGTGTCTTAAAAGCTTGTGAGCAGCCATGTAAGATACCCCACTTGTCTCTGTCTGGAGCAAAGGAGAGTGAAGAAAACCAAAGACATGAGGGAAAGATTAGCTCAAAGCACTAATGAACCACAGCTACCATAGTCCCTACTGAACTGAGGCCAACACAACTAGATAGTGCCTGGCTACAACCACTGAGTACACTGACAGGGATCGCAACAGAGAGTCCTGGATAGTGCTAGAGAAAATGTAGAACAAAATTATAACTTATAAAAAGGGACCAGACACACTGGAGGTCTGACACACTGGAGAAACCCCCAAAGTGTGGACCTTCAAATGTCGTTTATTTTAGTACTGACATCACTCCTGAGGTTCACCTTGCAGTCAAACATTAGATAGGCCCATAAAATAAACAATACAACACGTAGCTTCAACTATGTATGTGAAACTAAATGGGTACACAAGCCCATGGGCAAGGATGAGAAAGCAAGAGGGGGTAGGACAGCTGGATGATTGGCAGTGAGAAATTCAAGGAAGAAGAGGAGAAGTTTGACATACTGCAGGGTTGCCAGCCAGTGTCACAAAAGAATATGTGCACTAATTCTTTGATGAGAAACTAATTTGCTCTGTACCCCTTCATCTAAAACACAATAAAAATAGAGCGGAGTAAGCTCTGGGAACTAGTCACTCTGCCTCTCTAAGATATTCTAAGTGGCCCATATCTCTTTTAGAGCATCTCTTCTTCTCTTTGAGCATCTTCTTGTTCTCAGTTCTTCTGCTCAGTTTCCACTTCTTTATGGTTTTACTCTGCCCGTGGACCATATGGCCTCTTGGGTTGCTCACCACACTGCTTACCTTTCTGCATCAGATCTCACTTTTGACTGCCTCCTCCCTTAGTATTTCTCCTTTGGCTTTGCTCAGAGAGATTTGATTGCCCAATGTATATCAGAAAAACTGATGAGGGTACCCTTGGGTAAGGTTCATTCTCCGGTGAGGTCAGGGGAATGTTACATAGCACAAATTAGAGGTAATAAGCCATAGGAACAGTAGGTGTAAGAGCTCATTGATTAACTTCTTAAGTAAAACTACTGACCAGATCAACTCTTGAAGAAATTAAGGTTAGGAGGTAAACAGACAGCTAGGCTGTGATGGAAAATGAAGGTTGGCAAAAGGACTGGAGAGGTCTGAAAAACCGTGGAGCGGCTTAGAAGCTCTGGGCATCCAGAAGCTCTAAGGCATGAACAGGAAGTGGGCGACACAGATTCTGAAGAAAAATGTTGTCGTTACTTGCTGTTCGGTAGGCTCTGACTCAGTAGCTTCACGTATAACAGAATGAAATGTTGGCCAGTCCTGTGCCAGCGTCATGATTGTTTGTAGGTTTGAGACTGTTGTTATGTCTATTATATCAACTCATTTCATTAAGTGTCTCTTTCATTTTTGCTGATGTTCTACTTTATCCAAAAGATGTCCGAAGTAAGGCATCTGAGAATGCACTAGTAAAAAATTTCAACTCCTTTATAAATTTACCTCTGAGTTTTAAATATCCAGAACAACACTTTGTCTTTCTTCAGTCACCTAGATTCAGAGGACTTGGGGGGCGGGGGGGAAGGAGCAAAGATTCCAAGTAGGTTGATAGGATTACGATACAGGAAGAAGGGACAGGTATGAAGCAGTGCTTGTCCCTTGGTTGTCACACTTACCTCTGGAACCCATTTTCCCTCTCAAGTGCCTTCTAGGTTAATTCTGGTTGATGTTTAATGCTTTCTAGTGCCAAGAGTAGCTTCTCTTGACTGTGAAATCCTACCCATTAAGGAAGGTTGGCCCAGGAACAGTACACCAAAACTAGTAGAAGGAATGTTCTTTAAGTCTGATGGTGGTCTCAGGCCACTAGGCTTAAACCGTTCATTGGAGAGCATGTCCTGCTTCCCCATGAATACCCTGAGTGGGCAAAGAGTTTAACTTGAGGAATGCAGACACATGTCTGCATCCACACACAATAAGCAATGCACACCTGCCTGATCCTCGTTTCATCAGACCAGCCTTTCCAGAAACAACCAAGCACTATAGCTGACCCTCCACAAAACCACCCAATAATAGCAGAAAAAGTCCTGGCTCTGAGTCCTTCTAAGCGAATTCACTGTGATTTAAGACCTCCTACCTTCCTCTGTTCCCAGTGGTACCATAGGAGTTCACAGGGTCATATTGTAGCCTGCTACCATTTTTTTGCTGGGAAATCCCTCTCTCCATCCAGGTTGCCTTTAACTGTCTCTGCCACGCACCTTGTGGCACTTGTCACTTAGTCACCACAAGAATTGGTGCAATCCTCCTCTGAACCACAGAGATGGTTATCAACACAGACATGGCTAAGGTTCTGAAATGCTTATTCCCTAACTACAACTCCTATTACAAGGTTTCCAAAGTGCTGGTTTTCATATTTTTCTCTGTTCTTACAGTTACTTTTCTCAGCAAACTTGAGTGACTCAAGGCTTATCTCCAAAGACAATTGCAGGGTTCCCAAATGTCCCGTCTCCAAAATTATCCCACCTTCCAAAAATCACTCAGAATTCTGGAACAGATTCAAAGAACCTCAACTCCCTGTTGTCTCAGAGTGAACTTCAGCCAACTCAGGTAATTCTCTGGGTAGCTCTTTGTCAAAATGCTTACACCAGGTGCGTGGAGTTCTTTGATCTCAATGTCCTTTTTGATTCATGAGTAAAGTTTTTTGTTTGTTTTTGGAATTTCACTTTTATTGTACTTTAAGTTTACAGTTCAAGTCAATTCTTCATATAAAAGCTTAAACACACATTTTTATGTGACCTTAGTTGCTCTCTCCATACTATGACAGCACACTCCCACTCTCTATCCTGTATTTCCCATGTCCAGTCAAAGAGCTCCTGTCCTACTTTGCCTTCTCAGTTCACCTCCACACAGGAGCTACTCACTCTCAGGTATCTACTGCAGTCAAAAGGCATAGTCTTCACTAGTATCACTTTACGTCTATACTCCAATCCAGTCTTTGTCTGAAGAGTTGGCTCCAGGAATGGTTTCAGTTCTGAGCTAACAGAGAATCCAGGGGCCATGTGTTTCAGGAACCCTCCAGTCTGTCACACCATCAAGTCTGATCTTTTTACTAGAAATCTACACACCACTTGTCTTCTGCATGGGCTCTTTGCTGTGTTCCCTGCCAGGGCAGTCACTGGTGGGTAACCAGGTACCATACAGTTCTTCCAGTCTCATACTGGTGTGGTCTTTGGTCTGTGTGGCCCTTTCTGTCTCTTACGCTCACATATTCCTTACGTCTTTGGTGTTATTCATTTACCTTTGCTCCAAGTGTGTTGGGACCAATTGATGCTTCTTAAGTGGCTACTTGCTAGTTTTTAAGACCCCAAACATTGCTCACCAAAGTGAGATGCAAAGCATTTTCTTAATAAATTTTGTTATGCCAACTCACTTGGATGTCCCCTGAAACTATGGTCCTCAGAACCCAGCCTCTGGTACTCTGCCTTTGAAGTGTTTGGTCGTGTACAGGAAACTTTTTAGCTTTTAGTTTAGTTCAGTTGTGCTGACTTCTGTATTGTATGTTGTTCTCCCTTTCATGTAAAATAATCTGTCTCTACTACCTGGTTAGTTAATATCCATTTCCCTCCCTCTTCACCCTTGTAACCATCAAAGACTGCTTTCTTCTGTTTTTAAACATTTTCTTGAGTTCTTACAATAGTGGTCTCATAAAATATTTATCATTTTGCAACCGACTAATTTCACTCAGCATAATGCTTTGCTATGTTTCACAAATTAATCATAATTCTTTGTTATTGCCAAGTATTCCATGTGTGAGTATGCCGTAATTGGTTTATCCACTCATTCACTGATGGACAGTTAGATTGATTTCATCTTTTTGCTATTGTGGACAGTGCTGCATATAGATATCTATTCATGTGACAGTTCTTATTTTTCTAGGATATATTCCAAGAAGTGGTGCTGCTCAACCACATTGTATTTCTATTTTTAGCTTTTTAAGAGAGCACCAAACCTCCGAAGTGGTTGTACCATTTTATCTTAGTGGTGTACAAATGCTCCAGTCTCTCCATAGTCTTTCAAACATCTGCTATTTTGTGTTTTTCAGATTAATACTGACCTTGTTATGGTGAGATAGTATCTCACTGTAGTTTTGATTTGCATTTCTTTAATGGCTAATGATCATGAGCATTTCCTCATGTATCTGTTAACCACCTGAATGCCTACTTTGGGAAATTATCTGTTCATATGTTTTGGATTATTTGTCTTCTTGTTATTGAGGCTTCACAGTATCTTGTAGATTATAGTGATTAGACATTTATCAGATTTGTCGTAGCCAAAATATTGTTCCCAGTCTGTAGCCTGTCTTTTTAGTCTTTGGGTGAAGTTTTTTGATGAGCGTAAGTGTTTAGATGTTCCAAGTTATCTACTTTCTCTTCTGGAGTTTGTATACTGTTAGTAATGTTTTGTATTCTTTTTAAGTCATGTATTAGGGCTCTGTCTTAGGCTGGGTTTTCCAGGGAGGCAAAACCAGTAACACATATATGTACAGCCAAAGCCAAGTGCGTCAAGTCAGATCCAACAAGGAAAGATTTATATACAAAAAAATAGCTCACACAGTTGTAGAAACTGAATGTACCAAGTCCGGGCACAAGTCTCGCTTGGCTATGGGACCCGGTGAATCCAAGGTCAACAGGTCAGAGATCAAAGTTCTAGATCACTAGCTGTGCAAGTTAGCAGATCCCAAGCCAGCAGCAAGACTGCGAGGTCTTTGCTGACTCAGAGAGCTGCAGAGGCTGGTGAACCCAGGATTGGTGTGTCAGGGAGCAGAACTCTAACTCACCAGCTGTAAGGGTGATGAATCCAGTAGCTGCTAGTTCAGGTCCAGGAACCAGATGCAAAAGAGAGCAGGAGCTTCTGGCAACAGTGAGCAGACAGGAAGTTGGTGGTAGAAGGCAGAGAGACAAGACCAGCCCCACCACCACCACCACTTGATACAGCAGTCAAACCTGAAGTTGCCAAGTTGACATAACCTTGACTACCACAGGTACCTAGCATTGTCCCTATTTTTTCTTCCAGGATTGATCTCTATCATTTTAGATTTTATATTTAGGTCTTTGGTTTATTTCGAGTTAGTTTTTGGACATGGGTCTTATTTCATTGTTTTGCAAATGGGTATCCAGTTATGCCAACACTCTGTTAAAGATACTGCCTTTTCCCCAATTAATGAGTGAACTTCAGGCCTTTGTCAAATATCAGCTGCTCATACCAAAAAAAAAAAAAACCTACTGCCGTTGAGTCAGGTCCAACTCATAGCAACCCTAGAGGGCAGGGTAGAACTGACCCATAGAGTTTCCAAGGAGCACTTGGCAGGTTTGAACTGCCAACCTGCCGGTTAGCAGAGTAGTGCTTAACTCACTATGCCACCAGGGTTTTCTCAGCTGCTCATAGGTGGGTGATTTCATGTATAGATTCTCAATTCTGTTCCATTGGTCTGTATATCTGTTGTTCTATGAGTACCAGGCTATTTTGACTATCATGACTGTGCGATAGGTTCTAAAGTCAGGTAGTGTAAGGCCTCCTACTTCGTTCTTCCATAGGCTTTGCTTACAAAGAGCCTCTCTTCCCTTTCTATATGAAGCTGGTGATATTTTTCTTTATCTCACTGAAGAATGCTGCTGGAATTTGTATCAGGATTACATTGTTTCTGTAGATTGCTTTTTGGTAGAATAGACGTTTTCACAATATTGCATCTTCCTATCCATGAGCAAGGCAGGTTTCTTCACTTATGTAGGTCTCTTGTTTTTTTGCAGTAGTGTCTTGTAGTTTTCTTTACATAGGTCTTTTACATTTCTGGTTAGATTTATTCTTAAGTATTCCATCTTCTTGAGACTTATTGTAAACGTTATAGATATGGTGATTCTTCTTTGTTGTTCTTTTTTGTTGGTGTATAGTAACCCAACTGACTTATATCATGTTTATCACGTGTTCTGATATTTTCTGAATTATTCTCCTAGTTCCAGTAGGGTTTTTTTTATGGGTTTTGTAGCGTTGTCTGCGTATAAGATTATATCAACTGCAAATCGAGACACTTTTACTTCTTCCTTACCAACTTAGAAGTTCTTTATTTGTTTTTCTGTCCTAATTGCTGTGGCCAGAGCCTCCAGCACAACATTAAATAAAAGTGGTAACAAAGGGTAATCCTTGTCTGGTACCTGTTCTCAAGGACAGTGTTTTCAGACTCTCTCCATTCAAGATGATGTTGGCTGTTGGCTTCATGTTGAGGATTTTTCTTATGTTGAGGATTTTTTCTTCTATTCCTGTTTTATGTTGTTCCCCCCACCACTCCACGCCTTTCTGGTATTCTAATCACTCTTAGATTACTCCTCTTAAAAGACTTCCACATGATTGTTAGTGTTTCTCCATTTTTTAAATTTCTTTTATCTGATTTTTCCTCAAATATGTTGGTGTCAATTGCTATGTCTTCAGTCTCACTAATTTGGCCTTCCATTGCCTCTATTCTGCTTCTTTGACTTTCTATTGAGTTGTCTAATTCTGTAATTTTATTATTGATATTCTGAATTCCTGATTGCTGTCTATGCTTTCTTGGAAACTGTTCAATTTGTCATTATGTGCTGTTGCTTTTTTCATGATCTCTTGATGCATTATAAATATTAATCTTTTACATTCTACCCCCTGATAATTCCAGGAAGTACTTTTCATCTGAAAAATTTCTTGATTCTTTGTTTTGGAAGTTTGATAATGACTGTTGTCTTTGAACTATTAGTGTGTTGTATTTATTTTATGTTTACTTACCACGTTTCAGCTTCTTGCCTTGTTTTGAAATGCCCAGATAGGCTGACTGTGTGAAGCAGTTTGATTATTGTCTCCTTTGAGGCTCTAACATCCCATCGCCAGGTAGTTAGAGCTGTTACTGGACATATGAGCTTAGGCCATTTACTTTTCTTGTAGTATTCAGCCCATGTACCTAGGAAGTTAGTCACCAAGTGTATAGTGCCAGCTTTCCCCTACAGTCTTAGATGGGCTGAGGTGATTGGTATAATAACAGGTATCTGGCTGCGTGGGCTGAGAAAGGCAGAGGGATGACAGCTATCCATGAGGATCTGTGAGGAAGGCAAGTTGCTTTACGCATGACCCTAGGCAAAGGAACTCGTTCTGCCCAGTTTAGGGAAGCTAGCAGACTGCTATCCCCCTTTATTTGCTAAGTTGTTCCCTCTCCAAGTCTAGGAGAATGGCTCAAGGGTGCTTAAGAAGTCCTCCTTCTGGCCCAAGTAATGTGTCAGTCTCTGGAGCCAGGCCCCATGCAGAGAAAGAAGGTTGAAGCACTGGGAAAGGGGCAAGAGGTTTATCCCAAAGGAAAGTTTTAGGTTAAATATAAATCACTTAGCTTTTGATCAATAAATGTCATTTGTTACTGATTTGGAGGACTAAGTGAACTCTCCACTGCTCAGTCTCTTCTGTTGAGGAAGACACTTTCCCAATGCCACTGCTCCCCTCACCAATCTTGCTGCCACAGACCCAGCTGTTGGGTGCTGATTTCTGCTGGGTCAGATCTAGCCAGTTCTAGATACTTCTAGACCTATTTTCCCTTCTCTGTCAATCTGATGTCTCAACTTTCCCTTTGATGTTCAGGGATCCTTGAATGTCGTATATAATTGATTCACTTATTTTGGGAGGGTCTTTAGTTGTTAAAGGGATCACAGGAAGCATCCAACTACTTTGCCATCTTAGCCCTGCCTCTCTCTTTCTATCACCATTTTGCTGAGAATTTTTTAAATGAATGTGTATAGGACTTTGTCAAATGCTCTTTCTATTATCATGTGGTTCTTGTGGTTTGCTTTATATATGTGGTTGATTACATTGATTATTTTTTTGGTGTTGAACCATCCCTGCATCCCTGGCATGAACCTCATTTGATCATGATGAATTATTTTGGGTATGTTTTTGAATTCTATTAGCTGAATCAAGGATTTTTGCATCTAAGATAACAAGAGATATTGGTCTGTAATTATTCTTTCTTGTGGTGTCTTTACTTGGTTTTGGTATTAGGGTTATATGGGCTTCATAGAATGAGTCTGTGACTATTCCATCGTTTTCTATGCTCTGAAATATCTTTAAGTAATAGTGGTGTTAACTCTAGTCTGAAAGTTTGGTAGAATTCTCCAATGAAGCTGTCAGGGCCAGGGTTTTTTGTTGTTGGGAGTTTTTGAATTACTTTTTCATTCTGTTCCATTATTATAGGTTTATTTAGTTGTTCTACCTCTGATTATGTTAGTTTAGGTAGGATGTTTCTAAAAATTTGTCCATTTCCTCTAAGTCTTCAAATTTATTAGAGTATAATTTTCATAGTACTCTGTTCTGATTTTTTAATTTCAGTTGAGGCTGTTGTGATATTGCCCATTTCATTTTTTGTCTGGATTATTTGATTCCTCTCCTTTTGGGGGGGGGGTTGGTTTTTGTTCAGTTTGGCCAGCAGTTTATCAATTTTGTTGATCTTTTCTGAGAACCAGCTTCTGGTCTTATTAATGCTTGCAACTGCTTATTCTCTTTTTTAATTCATTTAGTTCTTCTCTAATCTTTATTATCTTCTTTCTTCTGGTACCCAAGGGCTTCTTTTGCTGTTAGCTTTCCACTTGTTGAGGCTGTGGGGTTAATGCTTTACTTCAGGAACTTCTTTCTTTTTGAATGTGTGCATTGATTATAAATTGACCTCTGAGTCTTCCTTTTGTTGTGTCCCAAAGGTTGTGGTAGGATGCATGTTCATTCTCATTTGATTCTGTGAATTTCTTTATCCTGTCCTTAATTTCTTCAATAATCCAGAAGTCTTTGAGCAAGGCATTGTTCAGTTTCCATGCGCTTGATTTTTTCTTTCCTTGCTTTTTCTGTTATTGATTTCTTCATGGTCAGAAAAGATACTATGTAGTATTTCCACACTTTGGATACTGTTAAGCTTGCTTTATGGCCTACTCCATGTGGGTGATTGATATAGGTACAAGTATCTGGCTGTCTACACTGAGCTAGGCAGGGACCTGACAGTTACCCCTGTGTGTCTGTAAAGAAAGCATATCCCTGTTCCCTAGAGCTCATAGGTGACCATGTTTTGCAGCCCTACTATGGTGCCTAGTACTGTTGGTCGTAAGGGCTGTGAGGAAAGTTTTACTCTTAAGGTTTCCTTCTCTTTCTTTCTTGTTCCCTGCCCCCTACAGGGTTTTTACTGACTGATTTTAAAGAACAAGACTTCCAAGCTTCTCTTCTGAGGCACCACTGAGTAGATTCAAACCTCCAGCCTTTTAGTTAGTAGCCAAGTGCTTTAACTATTACCTATTTGCATCACCCAGGGATCCTTCTTAATAGACGTTTTGGGGGCTTCTGCCTTTGTTTCACATGTAGAGTCCCTCAGGGCAGGCATGAGTCAGTACTCACATAGTAACATGCTTCCAGGGCTTTGGGAGATTAGCATTTAAAACGTCTAATGTCTGTTTTTCGATCCTAGCTCCTTGGGCATCAGTAAGTGGGAAACATATTTGTACCTGCTCCAAACAATGGCTTATGTTGCTTCTGGTCACATCTGTACAGTGGGCCTGAGCAGAGTTCCCACTGCTCTGTCATTATTCTTCATGTTCCAAAAGGACCTAAGGTCACCTCTTCCAACTGTCCATAACAGGGTGGTTGATTTATATATAAGCAATCCAGCAAGCAAACAAGGGAAAGTCCAGCAGCCTGAGTGGGTCAGAGATGCTGAGCATGAAATCACCTGGGAGCCATGCAGTACTCAGAGTGAAGGGAAGCCATCAATAAAACATCAAAGGCCAATGCCATTAGAGGAGGCAAGGCAGAATCTTTTATTCATGACTGTGTTTTGAAAGGGCTTGCTCATGATTCACAAATTATTCATGAGCTTCCTTCTATTTCTAAATGCAAAATTAAGAGAGTGTTTAAGAGGATGGAAGTCCTACACATCTACCCCCTGGTACCACTCTATGCTATTTTAGGGGAAGATGGTCCCATTTCAGGTAAATACCTTCTTTGCTTTCGGAGACTTAATGCAGTCCTCTTTGTGTCCTCCTGAGGGCTTCCCCCAACCCACTGGAAAGCAGGAGGTCACCTGACCCTTAGGCCCACATTCCTGCTGTTCCTAGTACCACACAGCTCCTGATCTAAAGTCAGAGGCTGTCAGCCTGAAAGGGTCTCAGAGATCATCTCCTGCATGCTAATAAAAGTATGGCTCATAGACACATTCCTGAATCTTGATTGTTGAATGTGATTGGTAAACATACAGATTCCTACATCTCTAACTTTCTGAATAAAAACCTCTGGGGTGAAATCCAGGGATCTTCATTCCCAAACGATTCTCATAGAGAAAAATTTAGGAAACACTGAGCCAGTCCAGTAGTTTTCAGGCCATAATGTGTTTCACAATTACTTGGACCAAAACCAATGGCTGTTGAGTTGATTCTGCCCCATGGTGAGCCTATGTGTGTCAGTCAGAGTAGAACTATGTGTCCATTGGGTTTTCAACAGCTGATCTTTTAGAAGTGGATCACTAGGCCTTTATTCTAAGACATTTCTGAATGGATTTGAACCTCCAACCTTTCAGTTAGTAGCCCTGCGTCATTAACATTTACACCACCCAGAGATTCCAAATCATATTGGAAGATTTGTTAAACAGTTGCTGCTCCTCCCCGTATCTCCAGAGTTTTTTATTCAGGAGGTCTGAGATGGGGTCTGATCTAGTCCAGTGGTTCTTCAGATTTTAATGTTTATCAGAGTCACCCAGATGACATGTTTAAATAAGTCTGCGGGTAGGCCAAGATGGCAGAGTAGATTTCCAGCAGCCCCTCTAACAAAAAAGATCCAAAAGAACAAACGAAGCCAGTACATATGACATCTTAGGAGCCCTGAACACCAAAAGAGAACATTTAGAAATTTAACTCAGCAAATGGAAAGAGAGAGTAGCAGCAGTAGTAATGGATTCCAGGGACCTGACTCATCAGGAGAAGCTTCACGGTGAATGCAGCAGGGAGGTGACAGTCTGGAGAACCGACTCGCGCCTCTGAAGCCAGTAAGGGACAGTATTAGATCACTGAAAGCTAAGTCAATATGTGTAACCTGCTGCCAACAGATCTCAATCTTTCCTTTGATGTGGCCTTATCACTTTTCTACCAGCATTCCCTTTTCCCTTCTCTGAGCTGTGCCTGGCACTGAAGGTTGAAGCCATTGAATGAGCTGGAAGTAGGACTCAAGCCCACCCTGAACCATTCCCCCATTTCCTTCTCTGCATTGCAGCTAGCTCTGGAGTCTGGCACCACTGACTGAGCCAGCAGTAGCACCCTAACCCTAACTCCTTAAGCCCACCCTGAGCCATTCTCTGAGATTTGGAGGGAAAACAGTTTAGCAAATGTGGGGGAGAAGAAGAAGAAAAAAAAAAACCCTGTTTTCTGCCAACTCCACTAAGCTGGAAAATCAGGACAGGAGTTGTTCCTTCACCTAGATTCAGACATAACAGGCTACACCAAATTCACACACACTCAGGGACAGCGGTTAACCCCTGGTGTTTCTGAGCAGCTACAGACAAATCTCAGTTCCTATGCTAATCACTCCTGCCCATCTAGAAGAGTAGGCAAGATCCTGCACCGCAAACTGGGACTTACCAGAAGGATACCTGAGCTGAATCCATATAAGGAAAGTAAACTGTACATTTTGAAGCAAGAATCTAGAACACAGTAGGAAAAATAATGTTAATAACTACAATTTACTGATGCCTTGAAAATGGCAGTCCATATCAAAGCACTTAAAAGGACAGAAGATAATCTCTTCAGAAAGATCTCAAAACAAACAATCAAATTTTCCAGAGGAAGAGAACTTCCTGGGATTATCAGAGACAATATACAAAAGATTAATATTTAGAGCTCTTCAAGACATGAGGAAGGAGATGAAGCAAAAAGCAGCAGACCTTAATGATAAATTGAACACTCTGCAAGAAAGCATTGTATGGCAAGAATTAGAAATTCAGAAATTAATTTAAAAATGACAGAATTAGGCAACTCAGGAGAAAGTCAAAGTAGCAGAATTGAGGCAATGGAGGCCTGAATTACTGAGATTGAAAAACAGCACATGGAGATCCAGGCAGCCAAAAAACACATGAGGACATGTTCATGGTCTTTAGTTATTAAATAAATTCAAATCAAGACAACAATGAGATACTATCTCACCCCAACAAGGTTGGCCATGATCCAAAAAACACCAAACAACAAATGCTGGAGAGGCTGTGCAGAAAAGGAACTCTCCTACACTGTTGGTGGGGTTGCAAAATGGCCCAGCCTCTTTGGAAAGCAATCTAGTGCTTCCTTAAAAAAATGGATATAGATATACCATTTGACCCAGTAATTTCACTACTTGGAATATATCCTACAGAATCAAGGCCTTTCACACTAATGGACACATGCACAAGAATGTTTATCACAGCACAGTCCATGATAGCAAAAAGATGGAATTAACCCAGATGCCCAACATCAGAGGAATGGACAGGTAAACTATGGCATATATACTCAATGGAGCACTATGCAATGATAAAGAATAATGATGACTCCAGGAAACATCTCATAACTTGGTTTCAACTGGAAGACACTACGTTGAATGAAAGTAGTCAGTGACAAAAGGGCAAATATTGTATGAGACCCCTATGATAAGATCTCAAAGACAGACTTATGTGTAGGAGAAAAGACTCTTTGATGGCTGCAAGAGAAGGGAGGGAGGAAGTGCGAGGGGGGGAGGGTTTAGATTAGATAGTTGGTAGAAATTTGGCTGGGTGAAATCAGTGCTAGCACACATTAGAAACAAGAACAATATTAAGTGGACTTCAGCATAACTTGAATACTCCTTCCATTTTAACCCAAAATTGCAAGGACAGAGTAGCTGGGGCAGGGGCAGGAGACCATGCTCTGAGGTGAAATTGAGGCCAATTGGCATAGCTAGCATTTTGCTAAGAGGGGTCTCTGCACCTCACATTGGCGAGTGGCATCTGAGGTCTTAAAAGCTGCTAAGCTGCCATCCGAGGGCACAGCACATGGTCCCAACTCAGCAGGAATGGATGATCACTGAGGACCAAAATGATATGGGGCAAAGACAACCCAGGAGATAGAGAAACCAACATGAGTTGGTGCCCACATCAACTTGGGACTGGAAGTGATAGCCATAATGGAGCTCACTAAGTTGCGTCTCGCTGGTAACACAAGAATTAAAAGGGGCGCACCCTGAGATCTCCACTAAAAGACCACAATTGATGGTCCAGCGGCTTCAGGGTTCCCCTGGGAGCATGGCCCTTGGCCCTGAAGCTGCCCTTGCCCATAAGTTGTAACAAAGGTCCACTCTTTGGACACAAATGGATTGGACTTGAAGATGCAAAGTAACCATATACTGGATGCACTTTGTGGTTCTGTGTATCTACAAGATATTATCCTGATAACCTCTGGCTGGAGTAAGGGGAGTGAGTGGAGACAATGGGAAAGGAAACTGTTGGGAAGATGAGACATGTATGGAGCAAAGAGGAATAGTGTGCTGTCACCAGGCAGGGAGAGCAGTGGAAGCTGCATATTGGTGGACATGAAAATTTATATGGCAATGTACATTTTCACTCAGTCATAATAAAAAAAAAAGAAAAACAGCACATGATATCATCATACCTGAGGAAAAATCAGATAAAACAATTTTAAAAAGTCAATAAACACTAAGAATTGTGTGGGACTCTATAAAGAGAAATAACGTGTGTGGGACTGGAGTTCCAGAACAGGAGAGGATAACTGAAAATACAAAGAGAATTCTCAGGAGTTTGCTAACAGAAAACTTCTCTGATATTATAAGAGACGAGGTGATATGTATCCAAGGTACTCATTCGAATTCCACACAAAATAGATTCCCAAAGAAAGACACCAAGGCATATTATAATCAAACTTGCCAAAGAGAAAGAAATACAGACACTTTTTTAAATGGCTAGAAATAAACAAAAAATAACCTACAAAGGAAAGCTCAAGACTGCTCAGGAAACCATGCAAGCAAGTAGGTAATGGAATGGCATATACAAAGCTTTGAAGGAAATAATTGCCAACCAAGAATTACATATCTAGCAAAGCCAATGCCAAGTGCCATCGAGTCGGATCCGACCATGGCAAAAGTAGCACCATTTCCAGATAAACAGAAATTTAGGGAATTCGCAAAAACCTACCTCAAACTCCTTTGGTTAGAAAACCAATGATACCGGGTAACAACCCAAAACCAGGACATGGAACAGAACAACTGGATAGCAACCAAAATAGGAGAATCACAAATACAAATTATAGGCAAAACACTGAAAATAGAGAAAAAGAGATGTGATTATATAAACATTATAATAAAAAAAAGGGACCCAAAGTAAAAATGTAGTTATAGAGCTTCCATATGGATAGGAAGTCAAGATGATATAAAGAAATTAAAGACTGGTTTAGATTTAGAAAAATAAAGTTAAATATTAAGATTACCACAAAAGACATTATCAATCCTATTCATCAAAATAAAAAAAAGAAAAATACGAAGTCTTCGCGAATACAAAATCACTAGCGTTGAAAAAGATGAAAAGAAAACACAGACACAAAAAAAGACTCAGCACAGAAAATTAAATAGAACAAAGGTATGGTCTACAATACACCAAAACAGACATCACTGTAACAGCACTAAGCTCATACCTATCAATGATCACATTGAATGTAAATGGATTAAATGCAGCAATAAAGAGACAGGGAGTGCCAGACTGGAAAACAAACAAACAAAAAGACCCGTTTGTATGCTGCCTATGGGAGGCGCACCTTAGACTCAAAGATACAAATAAATTAAAAGTCGTAGGATTGGAAAAAAATTTATAAAGCTAACAACATTCAAAAACAAGCAGGAGTGGCGATATTAATCCCTGATAAAATAGACTTTAAAATCTACCACACTGGATAAGGAAGGACATTATGTAATGGCTAAAGGCTCAATATTCCAGGAGAATGTAACGATATTGAATATCTATGCACCCAAAGGCAGGGCTCCAAGATACATACACCATACACTATCCACTTTGAGAACAGAAATAGTTTCATAACACAGTAGGAGACTTCAACACACCACTCTCAGTGAAGGACAGAACATCTTGAAAAAAAGTTTAATAAAGACATAGAAGATCTAATGCCACAATCAACAAAATGTACCTCATAGACATGTACAGAACACTCCACCCAACAGCAGAAAAGTATACTTTCTTTTCCAGTGCACACGGAACATCTCCAGAATTGACCATGTATTAGACCACAGAGCAATCCTGAACAAAATTCATAGTATTGAAGTAATACAAAGCATCTTTTCAGACCATAAAGCCATAAAAGTAGAAATCAATAACAGAAAAAAATGAAAAATATCAAAAACATTGAAACTGCATGTTTTGCTCAACAGTAACTGGGTAATAGAAGAAATCAAGGCTAGAATAAAGAAATTCATAGAATCAAATGAGAATGAAAACACATCCTACCAGAATCTATGGGACACAGCAAAAGCAGTGCTCAGAGGTCAATTTATCTGAGTACATGCACACATTCAAAGAGAAGAGAGCACCCACATCTCGGAATTAACACTGCAACCGGAATAAGTGGAAAGACAGCAGCAAAAGAACTGCTTAGGTACCGGAAGAAACCAAATAATAAAACAACGAGAGCAGAACTAAATGAAATAGAGAATAGGAAAATGATTAAAACTGTTAAGACCAAAAGCTGGTTTTTTGAAAAGATCAATAAAATTGATAAGCCACTGGCCAAACTGAAAAACCAAAAACAGAAGAGAGAACAAATAACTCTAATAAGAAAATAAGGTGGGCAATATCACAAGAGACTCAACTGAAATTAAAAGAATCATAACAGAATACTATGAAAAATTGTACTGTAATAAATTTGAAAACCTACAGGAAGTGGACAACTTTCTAGAAACACATCACCTTTAAAAGCAGCGCAAACAGAAGTAGAACAACTAAATAAATTCATCACAAAAGAAGAGGTTTCAGCCTCTTCAGGTCATATTCATCTAATTTTTCATGCAGCCTTTTCTGTATTTCAAAATAGTAAATTCAGATAACTGTTTGTCCAGTTGGTATAAATTCATCATGAACAACCCCTCTGATATCAAAAAAGTAACATCATTTTGGCTCTTGATTTGGACTGACAGAACATTTTTAGTCATGGACAGTTGCCTTTTCAAAGGCAATTTAAAAACTCCCTACTAAAAAAAGCACTGGTTCTGGTAACTTCATTGGAGAATTCTACACAATGTTCAGAGAAGAGTTAACACCACTATTACTAAAGGTATTCCAGAGCATAGAAAAGGATGGAATACTCCCAAATTCATTCTATGATGTCAGTATAACCCTGATACTAAAATCAAGTAAGCACAGCACAAAAAAGGAAAATTACAGGCCAATATCTTTCATAACTTAGATGTAAAAATCCTCAACAAAATACTAGACAATAGAATTCAACAACATATCAAAAAAAGAAAATTCATCATGACCAAGTTGGTAGGATTCGTACCAGGGATGCAGGGATGGTGCAACATTAGGAAAACAAATAAGTAATCAACCACATAAACAAAACAAAAGACATGAACCACTTGATTTATCAATTGATGCAGAAAAGGCATGTGATCAAGTCCAATACCTACTCGTGTCAAAAAAAAAAAACCACTCTCTGCAAAATAGGAATAGAAGGGAATTTCTCCAACACAATAAAGGGCACTATGCAAAACTAACAGCAAACATCACTGTAAATGGAGTCTGAAAGCATTCTTCCTGAGAACAGGTGCCAGATGTGAGGATGCCATTGTCACCACTCTTATTCAACGTTGTCCTGGAGGTTCTAGCAGGAGCCATCAAGCAAGATAAAGAAACAAAGGTCATCCAAATTGATAAGGAAGAAGTTAAAAGTATCTCCATTTGCAGATGATGTGATCTTATACACAGGAAACCCTAAAGAATCCACAAAATAACTTCTGGAATTAAGATACCCTCAAACACTTATGCTCAGCCAAAGATTTCACCACACAGTGTCCGACAAGTTCCTGAACTCATCCTAGAAAAAGTGCTACACACCTCATCACTGAATATCACTACAGTCACCTTTGAAGTACTCCTCTGGGAAAGCTATGCACCGATGCCAGTGCCTAGCCCACCTTTCAAAGCAGTTTTCGAAGTCTTTATCCAGAATAGCCAACAGAGCTGTCATCATGTTACCTTTAATGTCCTGAATGCCATCAAAATGTCTTCCTTTCAACATTTCCTTTATCTTCAGGGAAATAAAAAAGTAACTGGGAGCCAGATAAGATGAGTAGGGAGGATGTTTCTATACAGTTATTTGTTGACTGCCTAAAATCTCCCTTCACAAACAGTTCTGTGTGAGCTGGTACATTGTGACACAAAAACCATGACCTGGCAGAAAGTTCAGGTCATATTAATCTGAATTTTCATGCAGCCTTTTCTGTACTTCAAAATAGTACACTCAGTTAACTGTTTGTCCAGTTGTTATAAATTCATAATGAACAATACCTCTGATATCAAAAAAGTTAGTAACATCATTTTCACTCTTGATTTGGACTGACAGAACATTTTTAGTCATGGAGAATTGGCTGACTTCCATTGTGCACTTTGATGCTTTGCTTCAGGGTCATACTGATACACCCATGTTTCATCAACAGCGATAACATGGCCCAAAACATCATCTTGCCTCTCCAAAAGTCTTGGCAAACTTCGACTCTCCTTTGCTCTTGTTAATCAGTGAGTTCCTTTGGGGCCATTTTTGCATACACTTCTCATACGGAGATTTTCTGTTAAGATTTTCCTGTTTCTCTATCAGTGTTCACTTGGTCTGCTATGCTTCTCACAGTCAGCCAATGATTTTGACACACAATTTGATGATTGTTTGCTGTGTTTTCATAAATTCTGTTCCTTACTAACCGCCCTGACTTTTCTTCATCAGTGACACTTTCTCTCCCCTCAGAAAAAAATGTTTAATCCATTTTTACACTGCTGTTTTCTTCATGGCATTATCTCCATAAACCTGGACTAACATGTTTCTGATTTCATTTTTACTCTTGCCAAGTTTAACAAGAAATTTAGTGTTTGTTCATTGGTCTAATTCAAGCTCTGACGTTCTTGCAATGGCACACAAAACCACACAACAATAAAAACGAGTGCCTCTCAGCAAGACACTGCCAGATATCAGCATGAATGCAGCTGTGAGACACTGATACACTAAGGCTATGAAACCTTACCAAATTGTTTGTACAGTGCTGCCAATGTAAGCACACAGTGGCCATGTTCATGAACTTAACTGTCAGAAGGGGTAAGAGTAAAAAGACTACCTAGAGGCTAGGAAAAAACAATTAGCTACCACAAATATGATCAGTGCCTAATCTTGCTATCATGGATTGAATTGTGTCACCCCAAAAATATGTGCAGCCACAAGCTACCATCCGAGGACACAGCAAATGGTCCCAACTCAGCAGGAACGGATGCTCACCGAGGGCCAAAATGGCAGGCGGTAAAGACAACCGAGAAGACAGAGAGACCCACAAGAGTTGGTGCCTACATCGACCTGGGACTGGAAGAACCAGATGGTGCCCGGCCACCACTAGTGATAGCCATGACGGAGCTCACAGAGAGGAGCCTCACTGGCAACACAAGAATAAAAAGAGGTGCAACATGAGATCTCCACTAAAAGACCTCAATTGATGGTCCAGCAGTTTTGGGGTTCCTCTGAGAGCATGGCCCCCGGCCCTGATGCTGCCCGTTCCCATAAATTATAACAAAGGTCCACTCTTTGGACAGGAATGGAATAGACTTGGCAATGCAGAGTAACCATATGTTGGAAGCACTTTATGGTTCTATACATCTATAGGATATCATCTTGCTGACCTCTGGCTGGAGGAAGGGGAGTGGACGGAGAGGAGGGGAAAGGAGACTGTTGGGAGGATGAGACATGTATGGAACAGAGAGGAATAGTGTGCAGTCACCGGACAGGGAGAGCAGTGGAAGCTGCATATAGGGGGGCATGTAAATTTACATGTGAATGTACATTTTTACTCAGTTATGTTAAATAAAAAAAAAAATATGTGCAGCCATGTGGCTGAGCCAGGATTCGCTGTATTCTGTGATTGTCCACCGTTTTGTGATTTTCATATTCTGTCTGTTACAGGATTAGGGTGGGACTGTAAATCCCTTCATAGGGTTACCTCCTTGCTCCACTGCAAAGGAAGTTTCCCTAGAGTATGGCTTGCATCACCCCTTAACCTTTCATCCTACAAGAGATAAAAGGAAAGAGAAGCAAGCAGAGAATTGGGAGCCTCCCTTCATCAAGAAAGAAGCACTGGGAGAAGAGTGGATCCTTCAGATCCGAGGTTCCTGTGCCAAGATGCTCCCTGGACAAAGACTGATGCAATAATGGACTTTCTTCCAGAGCCAACAAAGGGAAAGCTTTCCCCTGGAACAGACTTTCTGAATTTGGACTTGCAGCCTACTGGACTGTGGAAGAATAAACCTTCCTTTGTTAAAGCCATCCACTCTGTGATATTTCTGTTACAGCAGCACTAGCTGACTAAAACACTCTCTAATTTACTAGGTACTGCAAAACCTTGTAGAAAAAGACAAATAACCCAATTTAAAACTTGGTCAAAGAATACGAACAACACTTCACAAAAGAGAAAATCCAGGATGCTAACACACAAGGAAATTCTCACAATCATTAGCATCAGAGAAATTAAAATTAAAATTAAATTGAGATGCCATCTCACCTCAACAAAGTTGGCCTTAATCCAAATAACAGAACATAATAAATGTTGGAAGGGTTGTCGAGAGACTGAAACTCTTCTGCACTGCTGGTGGGAATGTAAAATGGTACAACCACATTGAAATCAATGTGGTGCTATCTTAAAAAGCTAGAAATAGAAATGCCATATGATCCAGCAATCCCACTGCTTGGAATATATCCTAGAGACACAAGGGCTGTCACATGAACAGATATTTGTTTATGGCAACACTGTCCATAATAGAAAAAAGATGGAATCTGCCTAGGTGCCCATCAACAGATAAATGGATAAACTATCTATAGAATATTCACACAAAGGAATACTATGTAATGATAAAGAACAACAAAGATTTTAGGAAATATAGCACAGAATCATCTGGAAGACATTATGCTGAGTGAAACTAGTCAGATGCAAAAGGGCAAATATTGTATGAGACCATTAATATAAGGACTTAAGAGAAGGTTTAAGCACAGATGAATGTAATCTTGGAAGGTTGCAAGGGTGTAGAGGGAGAGACACGTGTATTCACGGATTAGATGGAGGTAGGAATTGGGCTAGCTGGAGGGTATGGTAGCACTCAGTAGAAAGGAAGTTAGCACAGCTGGACTACACCAAAAGCTAAAAGGTTTCCTAGATACAACCCAATATTTTGAAGGTCAGAGTAGCAGGGACATGGATCTCAGGACCACAGTTTCAGGGGACATCTAGATTAATTGATATAACCAAGTTTTTTTAATAAAATGTTCTGCATGCCATTTTGATGCGTGGTGTCTGGGGTCTTAAAAGCTAGCAAGCCGCCATCTAAGTAGCTTCAATTGGTCTCATCCCACACAAAGCAAAGGAGAATGAAGGACACCAACGACAAGAGAGAAATCTTAGCCCAGCAGACAGACAATGCAATATGATCCAGAGACTATTTTAGCACGAGATCAGAACTAGACGGTGTCCAGCCACCACCAATGACTCCTGACAGGGAACACAGCATAAAATTCTTGATGTAGCGAGAGAAGAATGGATGTGTGGAACTAGAATCCTATTAAAAGACCACATTTGATGGTCAGACTGAAGGGTCCCCTGAGGACATGGTCCCTGGACTGTCTGTTAACCCAGAGCTGAAAGCAGCACTGAAGCCAGTTCCACAGAAAAAGACTGGACTGAACTATAAAACAGAGTGATGCTTCTTGGCTTAAATATATGCATGAGGTTGTCTGAGCAGCATCTCTCGAGAGAAGAGAGGAGAGGGTGGATGGGGGCGGCCACAGGAAGTACAGAGTGAAAAAGTAGAGTGTACTATCACTAGGTGGGGAGAAGGAGAAGAGCATTTAGAGTGCTATGTGTTCACAGTTTTATAAGGCAAATTGGTTTGAATTGTACATTTTTACTTAAAAGACAATAAATACGTTTTTTTTTAAAACAGTCTGAATCTGTCGAGTTTCTGATTGACTGGACTATGTTCTTCTTAAGCCTTGTATTGTTATAGTGAAGAATTCTATGGGGAAAACACTAAACACTCCAGGAATATTCAAAAGAAGATGGAAGGAATACATTGAGCCGCTGTACCAAAAACCACTGTACCAAAAAGAATTGCAGAAGTTAACATATGACCTGAAGGAAGAAGTCCAAATTGCACTAAAGGCATTGGTGAAAAATAAGATTCCAGGAATTCACAGAATACCAACCAAGATGTTTCAATAAACAGATGTAGTTCTGGAAGTACTGACTTGTTTACGCCAAGAACTGACTGGAAGAGATCTGTATTTTTGCTCACTCCAAGGCAAGGTGATTCAACACAATACTGAAATTGTCGAACAATATCATTCATGTCAAACACAAGTGAAATTTGGCTGAAGATCATTAAAAAGTAGTTGCAGCCATACATCAATAGGGAACCACCAGAAATACGAGCCATATTCAGAAAAGGATGTGGAGTAATCATTGCTAATGTCAGATGGATTTGGGCTAAAGTAGAAAATATCAAAAAGATGTTTCCATATACTTTATTGACTATGCAAAGGCATTTGGTTGTGTGGAATATAACAAATTATGGATAATATTGCTAAGAATGGGCATTTCAGAACACTTGTGCTCATGAGGAATCTGTATACAAACCACAGGCAGTTATTCAAATAGACAAGGGGATACTGCATGGTTTAAAGTCAGGAGAGGTTTACATCAGGTTTGTACCCTTTCATCACACTTATTTTAATCTGTGTGCTGAGCAAATAATCCAAGAAGCCAGTCTATATGAAGGAGAACATAGCATCAGGATTGAAGGAAGACTTATTAACAACCTGTGATATTCAGCTGACACAACCTTACTTGCTGACGGCAAAGAAGATGAAGTTCTTACTGATGAAGATCAGAAGACTGTAGTCTTCTGTATGGATTATATCTCAGCATAAAGAAAACACAAATCCTCACTACTGGACCAATAAGCAATATCATGATTAATGGAGAAAATACTGAAGTTGTAAAGACTTCATTTTGGATCCACAGTAAATGCCCATCAAAGCAGCAGCCAAGAAATAAAAAAAAATGCATTTCATTGGGTAAATCTGATGAAAAAAGACTTCTTTAAAGTGTTGAAAAGCAAAGACGTCATCCTGAGGACTAAAGTGCACTGTACCCAATCCATGATATTTCAAAAGGAGATGGAGCCATGGGCCAATGATTCTTCATGAATTTGAACATCAGCTCCAGAGGAGCATTTATCTTGTTAGGCTGGGGTGAGGCTTAGGGCAGCAAAGGGTAGGTTGGGGAGATTTTCTGGAGTTATCCTGCAGCTGGCTTTGGGGAAGCTGATTCCCTCGCACAGTGGAGATTCAAGATGACTTTTCTGTTTTCTGCTTCCCTGTATCTAAATTAAACTCATCCTCTGGGACCACTTTAAATATGTTCTTTGCCAAGAAGACTTCGCGTATCTCCTGGTTGAAAACTAAAGCTCCCCTCCTGTCATATGAACCCATTGCACTTGATATCCCTTAAGGCACTGAAGGTGTTGCTGTGTGCTTGTCGTTTCCCCAGCTAGGCCCAGGCTCTTGAGAACAGAGGCCATGAATGTCTTGGTCATTTTCGTGCCAGACACACAACACCTGTCACAATGCTTAGCACATGGTAGGTGCTCAAAAGACATTAAGTAGATGAAGGAATGAAGGGAATCAATAAATAAATAATTTTTTTCCCTTTCCTTATCTCCAGAAAGCAGCTGATCTCCAAGGATGTGGAACAAATATAAGAGCTTACTCTTGATTACTGTGTGTCAATCACAGGCAAGGAAGCCTTGGTGCTACAGTGGTTAAACACTCAACTGCTAACCAAAGGACCGATGGTACAAACCTATCAGCAGCTCCACTGGAGAAAGATACAGCAGTCTGCTGCCAGGCAGGGAGAGCAGTGGAAGCTGCATATAGGTGGGCATGTAAATTTATATGGGAATGTACATTTTCACTCGGTCATAATAAAAAAAATAAATTAATTAAAGAAATAAAAATTTATGTGAGAAATCAAAAAAAAAAAAAGATTACTGCTTTGGAAGCTCTGTAGTTCAGTTCTACCATCTTATGGGTTGCTGTGGATTGAAATTAACTTGCCAGCAGTAAGTTTTAGTTTTATGGATTTACAGACAACCAGCCTCAATAAGGGGTGGGGGCCCCTCTTGAACCTTCTGCTTGCCAAAATCCTGAATGAGGGATTCAAAGCTATCTAGCTCCTGTTACCCACCCAACAGACAGGGCCCTTAGAATCCCAGACCCAACAGATACCGATAAATCACTCTACACATGCACTGCAGATAGTTAGTTTGTGTGCACTGGGTACTGCAGGCACTACGGGAAGGTAGTTACAGCAGGTTAGCCAAAGCAAAAGCAGAAAGAAATCATACAGACTGCCACGGTTAGGAAATGGATGTTCTGGTCTTTCAAACCCCATCGAAGTAATTATACAAGGAAGGTAGTGGGGAGAAGACAGGTGGATAAGAGAGAGAGGCAAAACTCAGATTTTTGTTCCTGATTAAACTGAGGAACTTTAGGTAGGTACAGATCTAGCCTGCCAGGTAATACTGCGCCTTTGCCTTTTCCCGCAGCCAGGGTATAGAGGAGGGCAAGGCTCTGTCTGTGTGAATCACTCTTCCTTCTTGAGGATGCTCACACACACACACACACACACACACACACACACTATTGCCACTCTTCCTTAACATTGATCTATAAGGGTCATTTCTAAGGAAAAGACTAAAATGGTAACAGAGAAAGTCTGTTTCAATCCACTGCAATAACATTACTGGGAGTGGAAATCCGCTCCAATTTCTCACTCACAAAATCAAGTGATTTTAAACATTAAGTACTTATCATGTGCCTAGATGTATATGATCAATTGCTGTTAGTTGCCATCTAGTCAATTCCAATTGATGAATATACAAAGTAGAACTGCTCCATAGGGTTTGTAAGACTATGACATTTAAGCAGCAGATCACCAGGCCTGTCTTCTGGGTGGGTTCAATCCACCAACCTTTCAGCTAGTAATTTTTTTGCAGCACTCAGGGAATATACCGGGCCCAAGGGACAGATGAAATCAGTAAGGCTCATCGCAGACATCAAGAAGCCACCAGTTAGGGAAGAAAACTAGGATATATGAAACAGAGAAACTGCATGCGAAGCTGAGAGTCAGTGCCAAACAATGACATCCCAAGGAAATAGAGAGTTAGGGAGCATCCACCCCTAAGAAAGCAATAACCAGGTGCACTGTTCATGAAGGATTCAGAAGTAACAACAAATTGACTAAAGGTAGGTCTAGTTTATATTTTCCCCATTGTCCAGCAACTCTAAACAATGTTGGTGATATGATACTCCTCCATCCAAGGACAGATGATTTCTATCATACCCTTCCCTCTTATGAAACTGCTATTAAGATTAAAAGCCCCATTCACGATCTTTAGTTATTAAAGAAATTCAAATCAAGGCAACAATGAAATATCATCTCACCCCAACAAGATTGGCCATGATCCAGAAAACACAAAACAACAAATGCTGGAGAGGCTGTGGAGAAAGTGGAACCCTCCTACACTGTTGGTGGGGTTGCAAAATGGTCCAGCCTCTTTGGAAAGCAATCTGGCGCTTCCTTAAAAAAATGGACATCGATATACCATTTGACCCAGTAATTCCACTACTTGGAATATATCCTACAGAATCAAGGCCTTTCACACCAACGGACACATGCACGAGAATATTTATCGCAGCACAGTCCACAATAGCAAAAAGATAGAATCAACCCAGATGCCCAACAACAGAAGAATGGATAGGTAAACTATGGTACATATACTCAATGGAGCACTATGCAATGATAAAGAATAACGATGATTCCAGGAAACATCTCCTAACCTAGTTTCAACTGGAAGACATTATGTTGAGTGAAAGTAGTCAGTGACAAAGGGACAAATACTGTATGAGACCTCTACGATAAGATCTCAAAAATAGACTTGTGTATAGAAGAAAAGACTCTTTGACAGCTGCAAGGGAGGGGAGGGGAGGAGGGGGAGAGGGTTTAGATTAGATAGTTGCTAGAAATCTCGTTGGGAGAAAGCGGTGATAGCACACATTAGAAACAAGAACAACATTAAGAGGACTTTAGCATAACTTGGGTACTCCTTCCATCTTAACCCAATATTGCAAGGATAGAGTAGCTGGGGCAGGGGGCAGGGGACCATGCTGTTAGGTGAAATCCAGGCCAATTGGCACAACTAGCGTTTTACTAAGAGAGCTCCCTGCACCCCACATTGGTCAGTGGCATCTGGGGTCTTAACAGCTGCCAAGCTGCCATCCGAGGACACGGCAAATGGTCTCAACTCAGCAGGAACAGATGCTCATCGAAGACCAAAATGACACGCGGTAAAGACATGTCATTTTAGAAGACAGAGAGATCCGCAAGAGTGGGTGCCTTCATCAACTTGGGACAGGAAGAAACGGATGGTGCTCAGCCACCACCAGTGATAGCCACGATGGAGCTCACAGAGAGGAGTCTCACTGGGCAACACAAGAATAAAAAGGGGTGCATCATGAGATCTCCACTAAAAGACCTCAATTGATGGTCCAGCAGTTTCGGGGTTCCCCTGAGAGCATGGCCCCCGGCCCTGATGCTGCCCTTACTCATAAATTGTAACGAAGGTCCACTCTTTGGACAGGAATGGATTGGACTTGGCAATGCAGAGTGACCACAGACTGGATGCACTTTATGGTTCTGTACATCTATAGGATATCATCTTGCTGACCTCTGGCTGGAGGAAGGAGAGTGGACGGAGAGGAGTGGAAAGGAGGCTGTTGGGAGGATGAGACATGTATGGAGCAGAGAGAAATAGTGTGCAATCACCGGACAGGGAGAGCAGTGGAAGCTGCATATAGGTGGGTATGTAAATTTATATGGGAATGTACATTTTCACTCAGTCATGTTAAAGAAAAATGAAAAAAAAAAAGATTAAAAGCCCCAAGAAATCAGGGGCTGTTATAAGCTAGAGTGGTTCAGAAAGAGTTCTCAGACAAAGCAGATCGTGGGTTGAACCTTGGTATGTAGAGAGGATTTCGAACAGCAAAGGCACACTGTTTCTGCCACACTGATAGGCATTTCCAGGCCACAGACACCAGATAGATTGTCTGTCAGCAAGCCTGTAAAGGAGGTGCTCTGATGCAGATCTTGTTCTGGAGCTCCTTGGTGGAGTCTTAGCAGAGAGAGGGGAAAGCTTGCAAGTAAGCCTGGGCCACCGAGAAGGTACAGGCCAGAGTCTCGGGGGAAAAGAGTGGGGTACACTAGAGAGCTTTGACTGGGAGGGATTTCAGGGCACTGAAAGGAAAAGAGAAATAGAAAATAGGACAGAATGCAGAATCTATTTCCTGGAATCCACACTGCAAACAACAAAAATTGAGCTACCAGAAGAAGCCAGTCTTCCAAGCTCTGGGGGAGGCCTCTGCCCTGGGGCAGCTGTCTCCCTCCAGGCTCTAAAGTGGCATCTCTTTTCAGCAGGGGAACCTGAGAGGGGGTCTGAATACTCACAGGCTGATAGGAGGGAGAGGGATGAATCTGTTTAACTCCAGAGGCAGAATTAGGCTGGGTAGAATTAGTGGGTAGAAATTACATGGAGACCGATCTCAACACAACACTAGCCTAATATTTCTTGCCAGTAGAGAGATCCTACAGTAGGGTGCATAGTTTAAGGGGTGATGAGTGCCAACATGTTAGCACAGATTTCTGGGGCATTCTGAATCTTCCTTTCAAGTCTGAGGTTCCTTAATTCCAAGTTCCCTGCTTGATTAAATGTTTAAATTTACACCATACTATCCAATATCTGGAGCCTCAGTGGTGCAGTGTTTAAGAACTTGGCTGCTAACCAAAAGCTGGCAGTTTGAATCCACTAAGCACTGTTTGGAAACCCTATGGCACAGTTCCACTCTGTCGTATGGGGGAGCATCAACTCAGTGGCAATGAGTTTTTCTGGTATCCAATATCCAGAGTCTCTGGGTGATGCAAAAAACTAAGCACTTACCTGCTAACCGAAAGGTTGGAAGTTTACGTGAACCCAGAAATGTCTCAGAAGAAAAACATGACCATCTACTTGTGAAAGATCGGCAATTTATAGCCTTGTAAAACCAAAAACAAACCCATTTCAGCTGAGTCAATTCCAACTCTTAACAACCATATAGTACAGAGTAGAACTGCCCCACAGAGTCTCCAAGGAGTGCCTCGTGGATTTGAACCAGCCTTTTAGTTAGCAGCTGTAGCACTTACGCAGTAACCACCAGGGTTTCCTTGAAAGCCTTATGGAGTGGTTTTAATCTGACACATGTGGGGCCACCATAAATCAGGATTGACTCAGCTGAACTGAAATCCAATATCCCAGGTTCTCACAAATCGGTCATGGAAATATAATTCCCAAAGACATACCCTCCGTCTTATCCTCTCTCTCCCTAGAGCCCAGTCAGTGATCATCACATCAGGAGACCAGAGTATCACACATTCTCTTGATTATTAACAGTCAGGCTTAATAAAAAGAGTGTCAGACTTAGTAACAGGAGACTTAGGTGTACTCCTGAACCTGTCATTAATTAGCTAGACAACCTTGGGCAAATCATTCTCTAGGCATTGCTCTCCTTATCTATCAAATGAAATAGATTGTTAAAAGTAATCCTGAGACTTACTCAGATCAAAAGACTTTTTGCCTTACTTTATTGAAGACATAGAAACAATCAAATAAGAATCACCTCATCTTCCTATCTATCTGCTGCTAAAGCTACATATTCTGCCTCCTTTTGTTACCTGAAAAGTGTCTCCAGTTGTGCTCTGGATCCTGCACTCACTAGAGGCCTCTGGTCCTCAAACTATCCCCCAACTAGTCTGTGGAAATGCTGAGGGCATCATGGTTAAGCGCTACATCTGCTAACCAAAAGGTCTGCAATTCAGATCCGCCAGGTTCTCCTTCAGATCTTCATTGAGCAGTTCTACTCTGTCCTACAGTGTCACTATGAGTCAGCATGAACTTGACAGCAGTGAGTTTGGAAAGTTTTTTTTACTTGTTTATAAACAAGTTCCTTCTCCATAGTAGATTATTTCCAGCAGTGTACACAAAAACAAGAATGTGGAAATTATCAAACAATATTGTTGATAACATATACAAGTAAAATTCTGCTCAAGATCATTCAAAAACCACTACAACAATATATCGACAAGGAACTGCCTGAAATTCAAGTTGGGTTCAGAAGAGGACGTGGAGTCAGAGATATCATCGCTGATGTCAGATTGATCTTGGCTGAAAGCAAAGAATATCAAAAAGATGTTTACTTGTGTTTAATCAACTACACAAAAGTATTCAACTGTGTGGCTTATGCTAAACTATGGCTAATGTTGCAGAGAATGGGAATTCCAGAACACTTAATTGTGCTCTTAAGGAGTCTGTACATGGATCAAGAAGCAGTCATGCGAACAGAACTGGGGGACACTGAATGGTTTAAAGTCAGGAAAGGTGTGCATGAGGGTTGTATCCTTTCACTGTATCTTTTTAATCTGTATGCCAAGCAAATAATCCAAGAAGCTGGATTATACGAAGAAGAATGAGGCATCAGGATTGCAGGATGGCTCATTAACAACCTCTGTTATGCAGATGACATCACCTTATTTGATGGAAATGAAGAAGATTTGAGATACCTACTATTGAGGAAGATAAAGGACCACAGCCTTCAGTCTGGATTGCACCTCAACATCAGAAAAAAAAATCCTCACAACTAGACCAGTGAGCAACATTATCATAGAGAAAGGATTGAGGTTGTCAAAGATTTGATTTTACTTGGCTCCACAAACAATGCCCTTGGAAGCAGCAGGCAAGAAATCAAAAGATGCATTGCACTGGGAAAATCTACTGCAAAGGACTTCTTCAAAGTATTCAAAAGCAAAGATGTCATGTTGACTACTAAAACATGCATGACCCATGCCATGTGATTTAATCAGCTAGTGCTGCTCTAACAGAAACACCACAGGGTGGATGGCTTTAACAAAGGAAAGTTTATTCTTACACAGTCTGGTAGGCTGCAAGTCCATATTCAGGATGTCCACTCCAGGGGAAGGCTTTCCCCCTTCTTGGCTCTGGAGGAAAGTCCGGTATTGCATCAGTCTTTGTCCAGGGAGCATCTTGGCACAGGAACCTCAGGTCTGAAGGACACACTCTTCCTCCAGTCCTGCTTTCTTCATGCTGTGAGATACCTAATTCTCTGCCTGCTTCCCTTTCCTTTTATCTCTTGCAGGATGAAAGGCTTAAAGGTGGTGCAAGCCACATTCCAGGGAAACTCCCTTTGTAGTGGAGCAAGGAGGTGATCTTCTGAATGGATTTACAGTCTCACTTTAATCCTTTAACATACAGCACAGCAAAATCACAAAATGGAGAACAATTGTAGAATACAGGGAATCATGGCCACTTGGCTACACCTGTTTCTCAGGGGACATAATTCAATCCACGACATCATGGTATTTTCAAATGCATCATATACATGCAAAAGCTGGACTATGAACAAACAAGACAGAAGAAGAACTGATGCCTTTGAATTGTGGCGTTAGAGAAGAATGTTGAATGGACCATGGACCACCAAAACAACAAACAGATCTGTTCTGGAAGAAGTACAAACAGAATGCTCCTTGGAAGCAAAGATGGCAAGACTGCGTCTTACATACCTTGGACATGCTGTCAGAAAAGATCAGTTCCTAGAGAAGGACCTCATGCGTGGTAGAGTGGAAGGTCAGCGAAAAAGATGAAGACTCTCAGTTAGATGAATCAACACAGTGGCTGCAACAACACTCTTAAGCATAAAAACAAACTGCGGACATGGCACAAGACCAGGCAGCATTTCATTCTGTTGTTCATAGGATCACTACGAGTTGGAACCAACTTGATGGCACCTAACAACAACAACACACAAAATACATTGTGTGGACCTGGTTGGGGACCCAGTTTGAAGAAACTAGATCCATAAAAACATTTAAGAGACAATCAAGGAAAAATAAACTGAATAAATATTTGATAATTTTTTTTTTTAATTTTTAGATATGGCAATGGGATTCTTATTGTACTTTTTCAAACCATTTTCTTTTAAAATAACTGAGAGGGCATAAGTAGGTGGAGATCATCATGGAAGAAGATTGGGTATGTGTTGATAATTTATGAGTACATAGAGATTCATCAAACTATTTTCTCTATTTTTGTATCTACTTGAAATTGCCAAGAATAAAAGCTGAAACAATAAGCAAAGAAGGGCAAATCTCTGAGAAAGTTTGTATTCAATCTTGGTATGGCCATCTGATTTAGTCAGCTCATACTGCTCTAACAGAAATACTACAAAGTGGATGGCCTTAACAAAGAAAAGTTTATTCTTAGACAGTTCAGTAGATTTCAAGCCCAAATTCAGGGTGTCGGCTCCAGGGGAAGGACTTTCTCTGTGTCAGCTCTGGAGAAAAGTCCTTGTGTTGCATCAGTCTTTGTTCAGGGACCATCTTGGTGCAAGAACCTCAGGTCTGGAAGACACGCCCTTCTCCTGGTGCTGCTTGCTTGATAGTGTAAGGTTCCCAGTTCTCTGCTTCTCTCTCCTTTTATCTCCCGTAGGATGAAAGGATAAAGGGTGGTGCAAGCAGCACTCCAGGGAAACTCCCTCAGCACCGGTGGTGCAGTCCCACCCTAATCCTCTTTTACTATAATCATCCTGTCTATTAGCCACAGGCAGAGATTAGGATTTAGAGCATCAGAAAATCACAAAATGGAGGGCAATCAGAAAATACAAGGATACCGGGCCCAGCCAAATTACTAAACATATTTTTGGGGGGACAAAATTCAATCTATGAGACCTTCCCAGAGTTCCAGATACCGTGGCAGGGGAGTGGGTGAGGTCTACAGAAAAGAGGACTCATCCTCAAAAGGCCAATCTGGCAGGCAGAGAAACAGATGGTGCGGCCCTGGCTCTACCCTACAGCCCTGAGATTGCAGGTTCCCCAGAACACTAGCAGGAGAAGCAGTCAGGTCTTGAAGGAAAAAGCTGTTGCTGTCACATCAATTCTGACTCGTAGTGACCCTACAGGACAGAGTAGAACTGCCTGATAAGGTTTCTAAGGAGCCACTGGTAGATACAACCTTCTGGTTAGCAGTGGAATTCCTAACCACTGCGCAAGACCAAGCGGCCTCAACAAGACTGTCCAGTTTTGAGTTTTACCTGGTGGCCCCAGACCCCTATTTATTCAGGGCTTTACTACTTCCGGAACCCCTGGTGGTGTGATGGATTTACTATACCTGCTGTCATGGGTTGAACTGTGTCCCCCCCCCAAATATGTGCAGCCATGTGGCTGGGACATGATTCCCAGTGTCTTGGGACTGTCCTCCATTGTATGGTTTCACTAAACTGTTGTTAAAGGGGCTATAAATTCCAGCATAGAATTACTTCCTTGCTCTGCAGTAGGGAGAGTTTCCCTGGAGTGTGGCTTGCCCCACCCTTAATGCTTTCAGCTTGTAAGAGATAAAAAGGAAAAAAGAAACAAAGAGAATTGGGAGCCTCGCGACATCAAGAAATGTGTACCGGGAGAAGATCGCGTCCTTGAGACCCAAGGTTCCTGTGCCAGGATGCTCCCTGGACAAAGACTGATGCAATACCGGACTTTCCTCCAGAGCTGACAAAGGGAAAGCCTTCCCCAGGAGCGGACACCCTGAATATGGACTTGCAACCTACCGTACTGTGTAAGAATAAACCTTCCTTTGTTGAAGCCATCCACTCTGTAGTATTTCTGTTAGAGTGGCACTAGCTGACTAAAACACCTGCTAACTGAAAGGATGGCAGTTCAAATCTTCCAGGTGCTGCTGAGAAACTCTATGGTGTCTTACAATGTTGCTATAAGTTTGAACTGATTTCATGGCAGTGGATTTTATTTTGGTTTTAATGCTTTCTTACTAAACATTTTCACAGACCTTATCTCATTTCACCTCACTACCCTCTTGAGTTTATTCTATTATTTTCCTTAATTTTGTTGATGACGAAAATGAGGCTCAGAATGCAAAAGTAGCTTGCCCAATGTCATTCAGCAGGTAAGAGACACAACTGTGACTTGCACCCAAGTCTCTTCTACAAAAGTCACGTACTTTCCCTATCTTCTTATTAACTGTGAACTTGTAGAAGGTAGAGACTACATTTCTCATCTTTGAATTGCCAAGTGTAAGAATCATGCTGGGAAAATGAGAAGAGCTCAGAAAATATCTGCCGAATAAATGAGAAACTAAGTCCCCAAGTTCACCACAGATACTTACATGAGTATTTATCAAGTTTCATGTTAAAGGGATAATGAGCATATCTATTTTCCTTCTGGGCTGTATTCTTCAGTGACCAAGAAGGTCTTTCCTCAGTTCTGTGGCCCCTATCAGGCCTAATAGTACAGGGGTTAAGAGCTCTGCTACTAATCAAAATGTTGGCATTTCAAATCCTCCAGCTTCTTCTTGGAATCCCTGTGAGGCAATTCTACTCCGTTCTCTAGAGTCACTGTGTGTCAAAATCAAAGCAGCAGAAACAGGTTGGGGTTGATTTTTTTTTGGTTATCAGAGGTAGTGGTGGTCCAGTGGTAGAATTCTCACCTTCCGCACAGGAGACCTGACTTCGATTCTCAGACAATGCACCTCATGCCCAGCCACCACCCATCTGTCAGGGGAGGCTTGCGTGTTGCTACAATGATGAGGAGGTTTCAGTAGAGCTTCTAGACTAAGGCATACTAGGAAGAAAGGCCTAATCTCCTTCCAAAAAATCGATCAATGTTCATAAAGGTTTGACTCTGTTGAGCACAGAGTTGCCATGAGTTGGGAGTTGATGGCCGATGACAACAATAATAACATCAGAGACCCAAGAGGAAGTGTAATTGGGAAAAGAGAACAGATGCCTTTAGCACGCTAGTGGTGTTTATTTTCACGATAAGACACTTCATACACTGGCTATTCTTTTCTCTTTTAGTGAAAAATTATGGCTTTATTATGTCACAGAATAAAAAGAATCATAACTTATTACATATTCATATTCTTGTATCTTAAATGGTTGATATATAAGGACTAAGAAATCCTTGTGGCATAGTGGGTAAAGTGCTACATCTGCTATCCAAAAGGTCAGTAGTTCAAATCCACCAGGCGCTCCTTGGAAACTCTATGGGGTAGTTCTACTCTGACCTCTAGGGTCACTGCGAGTTGCACCCAACTCAGTGGTAGTGGATTTGTTTATATATAGATAGATAGATAGATAGATATCAGGACTCCCAATTAAGTTTGCAAACTTATCCTAGAAAAAAATGCTACATACCTCACTGCCAAATATCACTACAGTTCCCTTAAAGGACTCCCCTTGGGAAGCTATGCACTGATGCCAGTGCCTAGCCCACCATTCAAAGCAATTTTGGAACTCTTTCTCTGGTGTGGCCATTAGAGCTGCCATTGTATTACCCTTGATGTCCTGAATGTCATCAAACTGTCTCCCTTTCAATATTTACTTTACCCTCAGGTAAAGAAAAAAGTCCTTGTGGACCAGATCAGGTAAGTAAGGAGGGTGTTTCAATACGGTTAGTTGTTTACTGGCTAAAAACTCCCTTAAAGACAACTATACAATTAAATTTGTGACCTTGCCACCATGTGCAATGGCCATTCCATAAAGAATTCCAAAACTGCTTTGAAGGGTAGAATGGGTGCTGATGTCTATGCATAGCTTCCTAAGGGGAGTACTTTGAAGGTGACTGTAGTGATATTCAGCAGTGAAGTATGTACCACTTAGAACAATTATGTTCATAGACTTAATTGTTAGATCTTGCATATTAACTTTTCTACTTTCATAAAATTTTTCAACCCTGTCACTGAAAAGTAAAATTGAAATATTAACAGTTGCATCCACTTTCCATCTGTCCTCAGGGAATACTCACTTTGGGGTTAGTGTCTTAAGCTGGGTTTTCCAGAGGAGTAAACCAGCAAAGTATATAAATGTGTATAGAGAGAGATTTACATCAAGGAAACTGTTCACATGATTGTAGAAGCTGAAACATCGTAAGTCTGTGGATCAGGATAGAAGCTTCTCTTGATTCATGTAATTTCAGAGGCTAGTGAACCAAAGATCCACAGGTCAGACAACAGGGCTTTGCTCCCAGGCTGCAAATATCAAAGAATTCCAAAATCTGCAGATAAGCCACCAGAGGTGAGATGTACAGGAGGCAGCCACAGGATCCAGATAAGCATAAAAGCCAGAATGTCTGCTTCTATTTGGATGCAGACCACATCTGAAAGGAAACTCCCTTTCCACTGATTGGCTACTCACAGCAGATATAATCACAGGAGTGATTGCATACAAACACTGACAACCTTGGCCCAACCAAGTCGACATATAATTTTAACCATCAAACTCCACCTATTGTCAACTTGGGACATGTACACATCTCCTTAAACCATACATAATCTCCGTATAAAGATAATTATAAAATCTTACTTGCATCTAACATGATACAGCTATCACGTGACAACCAAAGTGCACTAGTCCCATTTACTTCTTGTATTTTATAAGTGAGGAAAACAAAAATATCTGATACATACATACAAAGCAGAAATACTCATGACAATTATACTTCTCATTTCTACAAGTGGTCATATGGCCATAACTGGTATATAGAACGACTTTCTCCACCACCCGGTCCTTATTCCTTTTGCCCTCAGCAAGCATCTCAGCTTGGTAGCCTAGGGAATGACCCAAACCTTAATTCCTGAAGGGTTTGGGTCCTCGATAGTCATGTCAGAACTGGATTCTGTAGCCTTCCATTGACTTTAATCACAGGGTGTGGTAGTGCTAAGAGATACTGCAAGGGATCTCCTGCATTCCATACATTCTTTATTACCTCCATTATGTGATATTTATCTGATTTGCTCTTGGTAATCTGGATCAATCACACTAGCTGGCATGGTAACCCTTTTCTTTGCCTATTGATTTAGATGCATGAGAAGCCCAAAGTGGCCAGGTGGCATATTTAGCTTCCAGTTAAATGGAATCAGTGCATCTCCCTGTAGGAGCATTCCTCCCTTTGGAACTAAGACTTCTAAACCTGTACAGCATAAGTCTGAGGGGACAAGAAGCAAAAATTTTGCAAGTGGGTTACTAAGGGTAATAGTGAGTGGTGCTGCTCCCTTTTCCACTTCTTGAATCCTGGCTATCAGCGAAACAGCACCATGTATTGAACACAGGCTTAGTGCACTACAACCTCCTAAAGAACACTGGCCAAACCCACAAGGTAATCTACCTGTCACTTTTATCTTTAGAAGGCCATTCTATCTTTCTATCAAGCTAGCTGCTTGTGGATGATGAGGGACATGGTAAGACCAGTGAATTCCATGAGCATGGGTCCACTGCTGCACTTCGTTAGCTGTGAAGTGAGTACCTTGAACTGAGGCAATGCTGTGTGGGATACAGTGATGGTGAATAAGGAATCCTGGAAGTCCACAAATGGTAGTTTTGGCAGAAGCACTGTATGCAAGGAAGGCAAATCCATATCCAGAGTAAATGTCTGCTCTAGTAAGAACAAAACCCCACCCTTTCCATGATGGAAGTGACACAATATATTCAACTTGCCACAAAATTGCTGACTGATCACCTCATGGGATGGCAACCTATTAGAAACTCAGTGTTGGTCTCTGTTGCTGGCAAACTGGCATTCAGCAGTGGCTGTAACCTAGGCAGCCTTGGTGAGTGGAAGTCTGTGGTGCTGAGCCCATAAATAACCTCTATCCCTGCCACCATGGACACTGATTATGAGTCCATTAAGTAATAACAGGAGCAGCCGGGAAATAATAACTAATTTCCACAGAACACAACACCCTATCCACATGATTGTTTAACATCACCCTCTGCTAAAGTCACCCTTTGGTAAGCATTCACATGAGACATAGATATATTTACTTATTTGGTGTATTCAGAGAGGTCTATCCACATACTTCTTTGTCATAAATCTTTTTCTGTAATCTTCCAATCATGGTCCTTTCAATTCCCTGAACATACTGCCAAATGATTGCCCATAGCTCATGAATCAGAACACAACTGCACATCTGGCAAGTTTGTCCTGTTAAGCATATGAATAACCAGGTGTACTTCTCAACGTTCTGCACATTTAAAAGATTGCTCTTTCTCACTTTCCTTCAGAGAGGACCCAGAAGTGGACTGCAGTGCTGCTGCTGTCCCCTTTTGAGTAGTGCCTGTGTATCGTGCAACCAGCCAAGTGTATCGTGCAGAACCATCTGTAAACCCGGCATGGGTTTTCTCTTCTTCAATCAATTGACCATAAGGAACACCCCACGAGGCCACAGATATAGACTGGAAGATGAAAAGTAATGTGACAATAATGTGACTATGTGGGCCACTCCTTCATGCAACTTATGCTTTCAGGTCCTACTCAGGCCTGATCTTGTAGGTACTACTTACATTTAATGGTAGTGTGCTACTATGTGTGTCCAACTTATGACTCTCTGAGTCAGGTACACCCAGTTTATAAGGGGCAGCTTGGGCCACATGCTGAACTGGATGTCTTATGGTTAAGCATTCAGTCTCTACTAGGACCCAGTAACAAAAGCTGTTTCTCAAAAGGAGAGCAGCTATCTGCAGAAGGTAGCAGGGCTTTACTCCAAAATCCTAAAGATGTGTGCTGTAATTTATCAGTGGGGGCCTGTCAAAGACTCCAAACAGCATTTCTATCTGTTGTTGACACCTCAAGCACCATTGGATCAGCTGGGTCATGTGGCAGAGCAGCTCCCACAGCAGGCTGAAACTGTCACAGAGCCTTCTTTTGTTCTGGGACCCACACAAAACTTGCATCTTTTCAAGTCACTTGATTAATAGACTGAAGTAGTGTACCCAGATGAGGAACATATTGCCTCCAAAATCCAAAGAGGGCCTCCTTATAAAGCGAAGGAGAAGCCAGGTGCAATAACTTATCCTTCGCTTTAGAAGGAACATCTTGACATGCCCTACACCACTGGACCCCTAGAAATTTCACTGAGGTGCAAGGTGCCTGAATTCATGTAGGATTAGTTTCCTACCTTCTAACTTGCAAATGCTTTACCAATAAGTTTGGATTATTGACACTTCTTCCTTACTGGGAGTAATCAGCATAATATCATCAGCGTAACGAAACAAGTGGCATCTTGTGGAAGGGAAAGGTGATTGAGGTCCCTGTAGACTACATAATGATATAGAGCTGGAGGGTTGATGTCGCTCTGAAGTAGGCAAGTAAAGGTATATAGCTGGCCTTGCCAGCTCAAGGCAAACTGCTTCTGGTGGTCCCTTGAAACAGGTATGGGAAAAAAGGCATTAGCCAGGTCAACAGTCACATACCAGATTGCCAGAGGTGTATTAATTTGGGCAAGAAATGAAACTACATCTGGAAGAGCAGCTGCAATTGGAGTCACCACTTGGTTAAGGTTTTGATCATCTACTATCATTCTCCAAGATCTATGTGCATTTTGTACAGGAGAAAAAGGCAAGTTGAATGGGAATGTGGTGAGAATCACCACCCCTGCATCCTTCAAATCCTTGATGGAGGCAGTAATCCCAGCAATCCCTCCAGGAATTCAGTATTACTTTTGGTTTACTATTTTCCTAAGTGTGGGTAGTTTGAGTGGCTTCCACTTCAATTTTCCTACCATAATAGCCCTTACTTTATTTGTCAGGGATACAGTATGGGGGTTCTGGCAGTTGCTGAGTATATCTATTCCAATTATGCATCCTGGAACTGGGTAAATCACTACAGGATGGGTTCAGGGACCCACTGAACCTACTGTGAGATGGACATGAGTCAAGATTCTGCTAATAACCTGACTTCTATATCCCCTCACTGTGAGTGGTAGGCCACAGTGACATTTTGGGGCTCCTGGAATTAGTGTCAGTTCAGGGCCAGTATCCAGGAGTCCCCCCAAAAGTCTGAATATTTCCTTTTCCCCAATAACTAGTTGTTCTCATTAAAGATTGCCGACTCCTTTGGGGAAAGCTGGGAGAAAGATTAATGGTAAAAATATTTGGCAGTATATTGGAATTCATCCTCAAGGAAATCTAGTCTCCCTTCAATCAAGGGGCTGTGGCTCTTTAAACATCCTCAAATCCAGGAACTGATTGAAGGACCTTGACTCTTTATTCTGGTGATTTAAATTAGACTGCTGTTAATCTGACCTAGAGTTCATCCATTTGTGCAGATTAAATATTTAGAAGATTTCCTATCTATTTCACTCCTAGGGACACCATGACTAAGTAACCAATGCTGTAAACTCATACAAGTCAGGTTATTTTGATTATTACTTTGACTCCACTGTCCATTATTGGAACCATACCTACCTTGTCTTTGTTCACTGAATCCAGCCGTTGGTCCCTACTACCACAGGGTCCAATTGCCCCCTTTGTCTTAATTCCGTTAAAGTAGCTCCCATTGTCAAACCTGATTTACATAAAACAGCAATCTCAGCAGTCCTCAAGGATGCTGGAGCTCCCGTCACAAATCTGTGGTAAATGGTGTGTCCTCTGAGCACTCCATATGTGGGTCTGTGGTTATAACTTGATAAATTCATGGTAGCCAGCCAATTGCTCTAAGACTTTGGGTACCTTCTACAGTATATCAAGGCAGGTCTGGTGCTTCAGTTTGGTTTAGTGTATACCACCTCATAACCCATGCTCTGCAATCCAACCAAATAAACTATTAGATCTTTCCTAACTTCTCAAGCTGAATGAAGAATCTATGCTTTGTGAACCCGTATCAGTAAACTCAGACTGATTCATCTTTGTGTTCCTTGCACATTTATCCCACACCTTTAGTAACCATTCCCACACATGTTGCCCAGATTTTTGTCTGTACATTTTAGAAAAGTCCAGCAGTTCTTCTGGAAGGTATCACACCTTCTTCTGGGTCACACGTAGTACTTCACCTCTTGGGGCTCACCAGGACTTCAGTTTAGTTACAGGTCTAGAAGCCAGAGTCAGTAGTGTGGAATTATTTTGATAACATTCAGCATTGTCTTGAAAACCATCCGCTTCAGGCAATGCTCTAGGCAAATGTCTCAGGCAAGCACTCCTTAGAGGCAGCTGGACAGGGCTAATCTGGTAAAATGAAAGTGAAAGGGCTAATGGTTTTTCTAGGGAAGATGGTTTAACAGACAAGCAGTAATCTCTTCAACTGGGAGTGGTGCCAAAGTCTGCAGAGCCTTCTGGTCCAAGTAAGGAATGTGTTTCAAATCCTTAGAACAAGGGGTTGAACATTCAGCAGAGGTGTAGCATCACTCATATTTGTGCTTTTCAAAACCACTTTGACTTCAGAGGTTCTCATCAGGAAGCTATAGTAGTTACACAGCTAAGCAATGATGATGACCCAGGCAGTGTCCATGCAAAGAAGTGCATGACATGTAGATCGTCAACACAGCCTCAGGATGCTACGTGTCACGCTGGACTACCTCATTTCTCTCTCATAGCAACTCTCTTTGGATTGTTTCTATTATCATCTCCATTTCACAGAAAAAAGAAACTGACAAATCAAGCTGAGTGAACCACTGAAGACCACACTGCTTGTAAAAGGCAGAGCTGAAATTTGAGCAAGGTATTCAAACTACATCCCTTCTAACCTACTTTCTTAACCATCATGCCATAATACTTCTGTTTCTAGCTTGAGCAACAAATGGTGCCATTTGTTGAGACAGAAAACACAGGATAAATCATAAATTTGAGTGGGAAGAATGTTGTAAATTTAACTCTCAGTGAGCTTACGGGACATCCAAATGAAAACAAGCAGTAGTCATGTGACAAACGTTGTCAACACCCTGGCTACCCTCTTGATTCCTCTTGGTAACTGGCAGGTCTGTAGAAATCCTTGACTAGGACCTTACCACTATGGCTGAGGCAGGCCACCTTGTCCCTTACGATGTCATCAATAGGTTATTACCATTGTTTTTACCTGACAAACATTCAAGAAATCCAATCCAAATTCAGTTAGCAAGAGCAAGGCTTTATTGATGGATTTTCAAAAATCAGGGACCTGAGCCCACAGGAAAAAGAAGTGGGTCAGGGCATGCCAACAGTTTTTCACAAGCATTTTGTCCCCTAACTCACAAGTCCCTCCACTGGTTCGTCTCTGGCTGAGTACTATAGGGTGAACAGTCTTTCCTAGACATTGCCAAGTCCTATCATTTCCTCTTATGGTTACATTTCTTACGTCCCGAAAAGGTTCCCCTCCTGAATTCATCCTGTTTGTGCACACATGCCTCAGGTACATGGGCTCTGTGGCTGCCACATCACCTAATAGTCTGTGCCCTGTGTCAGCTAGTAACTTCTCACCCTAGCCTTTGTTCCGCTTGTTCTGAAGATGACCATTTTGAAACTTATTTCTCACAAATTCCCCCTTTTTCTTTTTTTACTTGTTGATCGCATTTTCATTGACGTTTTTCAAACTTTTCTAGTGTCTTTGGACTTTCCTTCTCATAGCGGGTGTCATCTGTGTGTGTCTCTAATAGTAATAGGTCAGTTTGCTGGTATGCCATGGGTGTCTGCTTACTGATGGCAGTCTCAATGCCACCCAACGTCACACATGCCCCTCCCTTCTCTGCCAGCATCTTGTCTAACGTTATTCTATTTTTCCAGGCCATCTGACTAGTGGCATCTAACTGGCTAGCTACCCATTGTAGGGCATCCCTAGTATAGTTTATGTACCTTTGTTGGTTATAGTAGATGTAGCTAAACCAGTCTACATTTTCATCTATAGTAGACTACCATAAGAGTGTACCCCCAGATACTGTGACTATCTGATTCCTAACCTTAAACTCGTTAGGAATCTCTCTAGGGACCCCAATGGAGTCTATAGAACTATGTGGATCAAAGAATCCAGGGAAAGATCTCTGGCCTGGGGTTTTCCACCAGGCTCAGCCCTCTCATGGAACACTAGGCTGAAGGGAATTGCTAGCTGGACAAAAGCACATGTCCCAATCCAATTGGACAGCAGCAAATCTCAGAGGTTCTCATTTCAACAATACCACCAGATGTCTACCCGCGGTACCCTGAGGGCTTGAATAGTTGCCCCTGCTAGGCTCACCACTGATGTTTTGGATGTGGGTACCAGTTGTCGACTCTGCTATAGGCACTGTGAACTCTGTGTTTCTTGCCTTGCAAGACAAGAAGAGTGGTTCATCCTCCCTATGGAGAATGAAGGGACCTCTCTTGGGTTTGACTTCTGTAGTGCAGGAGAGAGGACAAGCTCCTACAGGTGTCATTTCCCCCAAGTGTCCTTGTCTTGGTGCAGAGCCGACATGCAGTGCATTCCCATCAGATCTGAATCCCAACCAAGAGGAAAGGGAACTACTCGCACTTGTGGTCGACCAGCTGCACAGGTACAAAAATCACTTTTGTTGAGAGCTTGCCCTGAATATTTGACCGGTTCCACTCAAGCATTCACACTTCCATATCCTGTCTCTATCTCTAAAGTTTGCCGTAAGTCTTTTATTTCAATTTCTTATACTCTTTCAGGGTCATTGTAAAGTGACTGGGAATCATCACTGGTCAGTGGAGTAGGAGTGGCTTGGAGAACAGGTGTTGGGGCAGTTGTTGATTTGAACGTCAGCCTAGCAATGGGATCTGTGCCTGTTATGTCTGCCCCCAGTCTGTACACCCAACTGGTGGCCATTGAATTAAGGTAGCTGGGGGTATTAATGGACAGCAGTAAAGAGTTGCAATCTAATTCTTTACAGGTGGAGAATGTTTCACCCTTATAAAAGTGTATCCTTTTGTTTAATCCCTTCCAGCAGTTGGAGGATGATGTACTATATGTCCATCCCCCATAACTGGTTGTCCACCATACATTGAACCAACTGGGACACTGGAATACAGATCCTCTTTTGTTCCAGTTATCCGGGCTATCTTCAGGGCATAAGTATTTATCTGAGCTCTCTAGCTGTCTTGGGCACTGGGGCTAGCTGTCTTTGATAGTTCAAGTCTCCACATGACAAGACCTGACAAGCATCGAATTTTAGGGGTGATGTAGTTTTGGTCGCGTTAATTTGACTGGGGCACATGAAATCAGGACACTATTCCTAATGTAATAATCCATTTTAATCTCTTCATTTCCCAGGAGCAAAGCCTTTTCTTTATAGAGGGGTAATTGTGGAATATCCTCGCGCGCTCTCCTGAGAGTCACCTTGAGGGGTTCCCTGGGTGAGGGATGCACATCACACTGATTAGCAGTTCTCTCCTGGGAAGAGATTTTCTCAGCAGGACCCTCACTCTTATAGAGTGAGTCCATCCCTTTTCTGCAGTCCAGACAGCCATCTCAGTGGTCTAGACCACTTGATAAGGGCCCTCCCAGTTTGGCTGAAGTTTGTCTTCTTTCCAGGTCTTGATCAACACCAAATCCGCTAGCCAGAAGTGATGAACAGTGAATTCAAGGAGAAGGGTTTGTGCCAGGAGTCCTTTTGACCTGAGGGTTGACAGAGAAAAAAAGGAAAGAGCCAGTACATAATTCTTCAGAAATTGATCTTTGGTTTCCATGGTGGGCAGGTCTGTGGCCCTACCAAGGTAGGGGAGTCCATACAATTGTTCATAAGGGGATAACCCAAGATCTTCCTTTGGGGCCATCCTGATTCTGAGGAGGGCTATGGGGAGGCACTTGGTCCATGGTAATTTAGTCTCTAAAACTAGTTTTGTGATCTGTTGTTTAACAGTTGTTTTTTCATTATTGTTATGACTGAGTGAAAATGTACATTCTCATATAAATTTGCATACCCACCTATATGCACCTCCCACTGCTCTCCCTGCCCAGTGACAGCACACTCTTCCTCTCCACTCCATACATTTCTTATCCTACTAACAATCTCCTATCCTCTCCTCTCCACCCACTCCCCCACCTCCAGTAAGAGGTCAGCAAGACAACATCCTCTTGATGCACAGGACCTTAAAGTGCACACATGATATGGTCACTGTGTTGCCAAGCCCAACCAATTCCTGTCTGAAGAGTTGACCTCCATTATGATTTATGGACAGGGGCATCATCAAGGCCAGGCGCCATGCTCCCAGGGGAACACCAGGGCCCCTGGACTATCAGTTGTGGTCTTCTAGTGGAGATCTCAGGGTGCACCCCTTTTTATTCTTGTGTTGCTAGTGACACTCAACTGTGTGAGCTCCATCACAGCTGTCACTGGTGGTGGCTGGGCATCATTAGGTTCTTCCAGTCACAAGTCAGTGTAGTCACCCACTCACATGGGTCTCTCTGTCTTCTCGGTTCTCATTCCCCCATGTCATTTTGGTCTTTGGTGATCCTCCATTCTTGCTGAGTTGGGAAAATTTGCTGTACCCTCAGATGGCAGCTTAACGGCTTTTAAGACCCCAGATGCCACTCACCAATGTTGGGTGCAGAAGACTCTCTTAGCAAAATGCTAGTTGTACCAATTGGCCTCGATTTCCCCTGAGAGCATGGCCCCGGAATCCCCACTCCAGCTACTCTATCTTTGCAATATTGAGTTAAGATGGGAAGAGTAATCATGTTACATTGAAGTCCAGCTAATATTGATCTTCTTTCTAATGTGTGCTGTCACAGATTTCATCCAACCAAATTTCTATAAATTATCTAATCTAAACCCTCCCCTGCCCCCTGGCTTGCCTTCCCTCACTCTACACCCTTGCTGTCATCGAAGAGTCTTTCCTTCTATGCATGAGTCTGATTTTAAGTTCTTATTGTAGGGGTCTCATACAATATTTGTCCTTTTGTTGCTGACAGCTTTCACTCAGCATAATGTCCTCCAATTGAAACCAGGTTATGAGATGTTTCCTAAAATCATCATTGTTCTTTATGATTGCATAGTGTTCCACTGAGTATACATACCATAATTTACCTATCCATTTCTCTGCTGCTGGTCATCTGGATTGATTCCACCTTTTTGCTATTGTGGACTGTACTGCAATAAAGATTTATGTGCATGTATCAGTTGGTGCGAACAGCCTTGATTCTGTAGGATATATTTCTAGCAGTGGAATTACTGGGTCAAATAGTATATCTATATCCATTTTTTAAAGAAGCACCAGATTGCTTTCCAAAGAGGTTGTACCATTTTGCAATCCCACCAACAGTGTAGGAGAGTTCCAATTTCTCCACAGCCTCTCCAGCATTTGTTGTTTTGTTTAAGAGTTTGAGTCATTCTTTCTACTTTTCCAGAAGAAGGAGGGTGCCAGGGAGCATGGTAATCCTAACTGATATTCAAACTTTCCATTACTTCCTTCAGTATTCCAGAAGTAAAGTGGCTTCCACTGTCTAAGGCAATGTTTTCTACTAGACCAAACCTAAGTATAATCACTTCTAGGATGATTTTGATAACACTGCTAGTAGTAGCAGAGGCCAAATGGAAGCCCTCGACCCGGCCAGAAAGATGACCTACTATTATTACCAGCAGATATTTCAGCCTTGCTATTCCGGACAGTTCCGTGAAATCCACTTGAATGCTCTGGAAGGGCCCCAGCCCTGGAAGCCTTCCTCCTGCAAGGTGCTTTCTAAGTACCTTCTTATTGATTTTCAGACAGGTTATGCAACCCCCACATATCTGCTTGGTGACAGTGTAGATGCCCACACACTTGTGGTTTCTGAGCACAGCATCAGACATAGCTTGTGAACCACATTGACTCCCTCTATGCAGTATGGACAACAGTTCCCTCGTCATGTGTTGGCTTATCATTTCTCTCCCACCCAGGAGAACCCACTGTCTGTCCCTAGTCTGGGTGGTCCAGTTTTGGTTAATTCTTCTTGTTCCTCTGGAGTAAATTGAGGTCTTATTGTCACCTCCAGGACACAGGGTATTAGACTAAGAAGTTGGATCTCTCCCTTTAGGGAGGCTTGTTTGGCCATTTCATCTTCAAGTCAGTTACAGGCAGCATCCATGCTGCTTCTCTTCTGCTAACCACTCACAGACCACTGCTATTGCTGTGGGGAACAAGAGGCTGTCTAAGACTTGCCTAACCAAGTTTCCATGGACCAGTTCTTTTCTCTTGCTGCTCATGAGCCCCCATTCCCTCCAAATTTTACCAAAGGTATGTATGACCCCCTAGGAAAATTTTAGTCCACATCAACGATGCTTTCTTGACCCTAGAGAAATTTTAGGGCTTGATCAAGGGCATACAGCATGCAAGTTTGTGCTAACCAAATATTAGGCAATCTCTCTTTCTCATAGAGGGACTGATTTATCCCATCCACTTTTGCATAGCCATTACGTCCCTTTCTCTCAACTATTCAGGAGGACCCATCCACAAACAGCCTGTCTCCTTCATGTGAGGGAATCTCTCTTAGGTCTTGTCTAACTTTGTTTGGCATTCTAGAATGTCTACACAGCTATGTTCCAGGGCTTCTGGGCTTCCTTCCCCTTTCCACAGAAAGCTATCAGGGTTTAGGCAAGCCTCGGTGGTCAAGACCAGGTCATCCTTTTCTAGTAGTACTGCCTCATATTTTAAAATTTGAGAGTCTGTCAACCATCTCCCTGCTCCTTGGTTTAAGATGTTTCTGACTGTGGAGTATTCACAAAGGTCAGCTTCTGGCTTTCCTCCACCAATAGAGCAGTAGCAGCTACTGCCTGGACACATTCTGGCCACCCTCTTGAAACAGGATCCAACAGTTTGGACACAAAGGCAACAGGCTGCTTCTCCCCTCCCCTGCATATGCAGGTGAGGACTTCAAGAGCCACACCTGGATCCACCGTAGCAAATAGGTGAGAGGGCTTCTCTAAGGATGGTAGTACCAGAACTGGTGCTATAATCAGGGCATGTTTTAGGTCCTCCACTGCCTGAATTTAGGGATAGGACTAAGCCAGGGGGTCAGGCTCTTCTAAAAGCTTGAGGTGCAAGACTTTTGCTCTTTGGACATAGGAATCAATCCATAGCCAACAATAGTGGGTTAATCTTAATGGCTTCCTGAGCTATCTCTTTGTCTTATGTAGAGTCAGTTCACAATCCCTCAAATTTGCTCTGGATTTATCCCCCACTTCCCTTCACTGATCAGGTGTCCTAGGTACTTCATCTGCTTTTCTATAGTTTACTTTTAGAGACCCATAGCCCTTTTCTGGCCAGGAACTTGAGTAGACTAATAGTAGTTTCTTGCACCTGGCCCTTGTTTTTCCCTGAGACTAATAAGTCATCCACATACTGCAATAACTGGGTTCCTGCATGTGGTTAAAACTCTTCCAAAACTCTTTCTAGAACCCGGCTGAATAAATTTGGGGCCTCAGAGAAGCCCTGTTGCAGCACTGTCCAGTGGTACTGCTGCTTCCTTCCAGTCTGGGAGTGTTTCCACTCAAAAGCAAAGAGATCTCTTCTTTCAGAGTCAAGGGGGAATGCCCAGAACGCATCCTTTAAGCCTATCAAACTAAGCCACTTATGTTCATATGGGATCCTACTGAGGAGGATATAAGGGTTAAGAACCACTGAATGGTAGATGTGGACACTTCAATTTATGGCCCTCAGGTCCTGTACCAGCCTGTATGTCCCATTGTATTTCTTAACTGGGAGGATCAGGGTGTTGTAGGTTGACTTATGGGCTTCTAGGAGGCCATCTCTCACTAAATCTTCTATTACTGGCTGCAAGACCTTCCACCCCTCAGTGCAAATAGGGTATTGGGTTCTACAGACCGCCACCCCTTGTTTCTTCAGTTCCTTTCAGTTGGCAGGTCAGGCAGGATCAGGTGGCCCCAGTGTCAACTAGGAAAGTCACTTCTGGCTCATTTTGGTGGTGGAGAACCAAGATGGGGAAGAAACAACCCATTCCTCAAACAACTAAGAACCTCAAAATTAATGAAATCCACCAAATGCAGCAATCTATAAGGACTAACCAGTGCTTAGCGTACCGTAAGTACAAAGGGAGCCAAAGAAAGATCTTAGGAGCCCTGAACCACCTCAGATAAAACAACATGGCCTGGGTGGATCTCTGCAAAACTGAAGGCAACCCAGGTGGGGAGAAATCTCACCTCCATCAAATCTTAGCAAACAAGGAGAGGTGGGAAACAAGAGCTGGGGCAACCCTGTACGTGACTAAAGAGACCTGCTCCAGACTAAGCATCACAGCCACAGCTTACAGCCCAGACCTAAAAATACCCAATCAAGTTGGAACACTCTGGAACTAGGCTGGCCATCTGTCAATGCCCCACCAGACCCACCAGCCAGGTGGTCAGGTGCCGACTCAGAGTGGCAAGGGACTGGCAGACCTTGGCTGGAGGAGCAGGGAGACAGAGTAGGAGGCAAAGGGACATGGGGACAGGACTCCCAGTGTCCCAGGGCAATAGGCAAGAGAGGGCAGAGCTGGGTGGAGCACACAAGTGTGTGCTCCGCATAGCAGGCTGTAGTCCTGTGTGGGACTGGGAGGCCTGGGCCCAGGCGCCACATGGCTATTGAGATTGTGGGACTTGGGAGGGAAGGAGTGAATGGCCCTGCTGCTAGCAGACCTGGGACCAGCCTTGCAGCCAATATTCAGAAAGCTCTGGGATCCCATGGCCTGGGGACTGAGAGAAGACAGTTGGGAGAGGATTGGAGCCACGTGGGCCAGTGAGGCTTGGGCTCGTGCAACCAGGCAGGTCTGCAGTGATCCCCCAGCAGCTGTGTAGCCATTGTAGCCATGCCTGAGAGATCTGAGCTCAGGTGACCATGAGGGGAGGTCAGTGAGTGCCAGCAGCTAGGCAGCCATTAGTGCTGTGTGCACTGGGAAGGCTTTGCTTCAGGTGAACCAGGAGGAGTGCCCCAGCGACTAGGTAGCCATTAGAGCGAAGTGCAGCAAGGAAGTCTGAACTCAAGTGACCCAGGGGGAGTGAAGTTATCACCCTAGCAGCTGGCAGCCATTGGAGCCATGCACTGTGGGGAGATCTGGGCTCAGGAGACAGTAGGGGAAGGGCAGTGAGTACCAGCAGCTAGGCAGTCATGCATACACCTGGAAGGCTCAAGCTCAGGTGAACTGGGAGGAGAGGAGAGATGGACCAGCAGCTGGACAGCCATTGCTGCCATGTGCACCAAGGCGAACTGGGCTCAGGTGACCTGTGGCGGGGAATGCTTGTTCTGGCATCTATGCAGCCAAAGGCACAAGTAAGTGACCACTCCCTCTCCCTACACTTCAGTCTGAGGCTGAGTCTCCTTGAGGAAACTGCCCAAATCAGAGGCAGCTGCAACAGCACTTGAGTCCTGTCCACCTTGGAGTGGCTGTGAAACTGTGGCACTTGGCAAATGACACACACACACACACACACCCCATCCAGAGGCAGAAGTAGTGATGGTACTGCTGAAAGCAGGTCCAACTACCCCACCCAGGAGCTGTACCAGCAACAGCAGCAGACCAGTGCATGACAATAAGAGCAAGCAACAGAAAATAATCAGACTGCAGGGAGAATCTACAGCCCATCTCCAACAGAGAGATGCTGGTCAGGCCAAGTGAACTATTAAGTGACTTTCACTGCAACAATTTCCAGATGCCTTGGAGACAACAATCAATCTCTAAACACCCGAAAAAGCAGACTACCATGGCTTTTGACAACCCCAAAAATAAAGCTTCAATGGCTTTCCCAGATGAAGAAGAGTTCCTACAATTATCAGAAACAGAATACATAAGATTGATGTACAGAGCTGTGCAAGATATCAAGAGAGAGATTAGGCAAAATGCAACACAGCACACTGAAAAATTAAATAAGCTCCAAGAAATGCTTGAGTAGCAATGATCTGAAATTCAACAGATTAAAAATAAAATCTCTGATCTTGATAATTCAATAGAAAGTCAAAGGAGTAGGACTGAGGACATGGAAGGCAGAATTGTGCACTTGAAGACAAAGTAAATGACACCAGCATACAAGAATAAAAATCAGATAAAAGATTCAGTAAGAGTGAAGAATCCCTAAGGGTGACATGAGATTCTATTTAGAGAAATAGTATCCATATGATCAGAGTACCAGAACAAGGTGGGATAGCTGAAAATACAGAACAAAGAGTTCAAGACCTGCTGACAGAAAACTTCCCTGATATCATGAAAGATGAGGAGATCCCCATTCAGGATGCTTATCGAACCCAAAAGAAATACACCAAGGCATATCATAATCAAGCTCATTAAAGCTAGAGATAAGGAGAGACTACTAGAGGCATCCAAAAATAAGCAAAAAACAATACACAAAGGAAAAATTAAGATTAAGCTCTGACTACTTAGCTGTAATGATGCTAACCAGAAGACAGTGGGTAACGTAGACAAAGCCCTGAAGGAAAAAAACTGTCAAATGAGAATAATATATTCTGTAAAGTTGTCTCTCAAATATGAAAGTGAAATTAAGACTTTCACAGATCTACAGAAATTTGGACAATTTGTAAGACTCAAACCAAAATGACAAGAAATATTAAAGGAAGTTCTTAGATTAGAAAATCAATAGCATTAGATGTATACCTAACCATCCAGCACTCAACAAAGCATCCAGATGACATCAAGAAAGGAAATCCAAAAATGATAACCAAAACAAAATCACAAAAAATAGAAACTCAGAGATCTCAAGATATCACTGACAACTTCATTATATGAAAAGAAGGGTCAAAGAAAGGTAGACACAGACCTTCCAGATGTGGAGAAAGACAAGGAGATACACAGACACTGAAGTTTGGACTACTTTTAGATTAATAAAAAGTACTAAGGGAGTAAACTGCAAAAGAAACCTGTAATTTTGCACATCAGAAAGCAACATACAAAATCACATTTTCAAGAAAACAAACACCAAAAGCCACTAAAAGAAAATACATAAACCCATAAATTATAACAAAGGTCTACTCTTTGGACAGGAATGGATTGGACTTGGCAATGCAGAGTGACCATATATTGGATGCACTTTACGGTTCTATACATCTATAGGATATCATCCTGCTGACCTCTGGCTGGAAGAAGGAGAATGGGTGGAGAAGAGGGGAAAGGAGGCTGTTGGGAGGACGAGACATGTATGGAGCAGAGAGGAATTAGTGTGCTGTCACTGGACAGGGAGAGCAGCAGAAGCTGCATATAGGTAGGCATGTAAATTTATACAGGAATGTACATTTTCACTCAGTCATGTTAAATAAAAAAGAAAGAAAATACATAAAGAAAAAAGACTCTGCACAGAAAATGGAATGCAACAGAGGAACTGTCCACAACACCCAAAAGAGGCATCAAAATGACGGCACTAATATCATATTTATCAACAATCATACTGAACGCAAATGGACTAAATGCACCAATGAAGAGGAGAGTAGCAGATTAGATTTTAAAAAATGACCCATTTACATGTTGCTTGTAGGACACTCAAATTAGACTCAAACATGCAAACTACAACTGAAAGATTGGAAAACAATATATCAGGCTGATAACATTCTAAAAAGAGCATGAGTGGCAATACTAGTCACTGACAAAACAGACTTTAAAGTTAAATCCAGCATACAAGATAAAGAGGGTCACAATGGTCAAAGGCTCAATTCAACAAGACATAACTGTACTAAATAACTACGCACTCAATGACAAGTCTCCAAAATCATAAAACAAACACTATTTGCACTGAAAACAAATAGACAGCTCCATAATAATGGTAGATTTCAAAACACCACTCTCAGTAAAGGACAGAACATCCCCAAAAAAAGCTTAGTAAACACTTTGAAGATCTAAATGCAACAATTAACCAACTTGACCTTATAGACATATTCAGAACACTTCATTCAGCTTAAGCCAAGTATATTTTCTTTTCCAATACTCTTGGAACATTCCCCAGAACTGACCACATATTAGGTCACAGATCAATACTCAACAAAATTCAAAATATTGGAATAATACAAAGCTTCTTCTCAGACCACAAAGCCATAAAACTAGAAATCAATAACAGAAAAAAGGTGCAAATAAAATCAAAACTATGGAAACTGAATAACATTTTGTTCAAGAACTACTGGGTAAAAGAAGAAATCAAGTGTGTAATAAAGAATTTTATACGATCAAATGAGAATGAAGACACATCCACCAAAATCTATGGGACACAGCAAATTAGTGCTCAGAGGTCAATTCATCTCAATGAACGCACACATTCACGAAGAAGAAAGGGCACAATTCAAAGAACTAACTCATCAATTTGAACAACTAGAAACATTCCAGTAAAAGAACCCATCAGTCTCTAGGAGAAAGCAAATTATTAAAATTAGAGCAGAAATAAATGAAAAAGAAAATTAAAAAAGATTGAAAGTTGTCAAGTCCAAAAGCTGGTTTTTTGAAAAGATCAACAAAATTGATAAGGCGTCGGCCAAACTGACAAAAGAAAAACAGGAGAAGAAGCAAATAATATGAATTAGAGTTGCAATGAGTGATATCACAATGGACTCTGTTGAAATTAAAAGAATCATACACGAATACTATGAAAAATTACATTCTAATAAACTTGAAAACCTAGACAAAATGGATGATTTTCTGGAAAAATACCACCCACCTAAACCAGTAAAATCAGAGATAGAATAACTAAACAAAGCCATTACTAAAGAAGAAATTGAAAAGATAATTTTAAAACTTCCATCCAAAAACAGCCCTGGCCCGGATGGCTTCACTACAGAATTCTATCAAACATTCAGAGAACAGTTAACACCACTACTTCTAAAGGTATTCCAGAGTATAGAAAAGGATGGAATACTCTCAGATTCGTTCTATGAAGCTAGTATAACTGTGATACCAAAACCAGGTTAAGACAGCACCAAAAAAAGGAAAATTACAGATAAATATCTCCCAAGAATTTAGACACGAAAATTCTAGAATTCAACAACACATCAAAAAAAAGTTCATCACAACCAAGTAGGGTTCATACCAGGGAAGCAGGGACAGTTTAACATAAGGAAAACAATTAACGTAATCAACCACATAAACAAAAGACAAGAACCACCTAATTCTATCAATCAATGCAGATAAGGCATTTGATAAAGTCCAACACTCATTCGTGTTAAAAACTCTCAGCAAAATGGGAACAGAAAGGAAATTCTTCAACATAATAAGGGCCATCTACACTAAACCAACAGCTAACATCATACTTAACGGAGAGAAGTTGAAAACATTCCCCTTAAGAACAGGGGCTAGACAAGGATGTCGACTTCTATTTAGCATTGTTCTGGAGGCCCTAGCTAGAGAAATTAGACATGATAAAGAAATAAGAGGCCTCCAAATTGGCAAAGAAGTCAAAGTACCTCTATTTGCAGATGATATGATCTTACACACAAAAGACCCCAACAAGTCCATTTTAAAAAAAACTACTGGATCTAATAGAAGACTTCAGCAAAGTATCAGGATACCAGACAAACACACATAAATCAGTGTCATTCCTATACAGCAACCAAAGAGGAAATCACTAAATAATTACTATTTACTGTAGTGCTCATGGTAAAATACCTGGGGAGAAATCTCACCAGAGATGTAAAAGACCTGTACAAAGAAAACTACAAGTCCCTACTGCAGGAGACAAAAACCAATTTACATAGGTGGAGAAAGCTACCTTGTTCCTGGATAGGAGGACTTAACATTGTGAAAATGTCTATACTACCCAAAGCAATCTATACACTCATTGCAATCCAATCCCAATTCAACTTTCAATGATATTTTTTAACATGATGGAGAAACAAATCACCAACTTCATACGGAAAGGAACGAAGCCACGGATAAGTAAATTATTACTAAAGAAGAGAAACAAAGTGAGAAGCCTCACCCCTTCTGACCTTAAAATCTACTATACTGCCACAGTAGTCAAGACAGTCTGATACTGGCACAAAAACAGAAGCATAGACCAATGGAACAGAATCAAAAATCTGAATATAACATATATAGGTTATATAAGTTATATATATATAAGTGGATACATAATCCACTTATATATATATAACTTATATAACAGCTGATATTTTATAAAGGCCAAAGACAATGAATTGAGGTAAAGACAGTCTCTTCAACAATTGTGTTGTCATAATTGGATATCCACCTGCAAAAAAATGAAACAAGACCTTTATCTCACACCATGCACAGAAACTAATTCAAAATGGATCAAAGACCTAAATATAAAAGCTAAAACAATAAAATTCTTGGAAGGAAAAATTGGAAAGACAATGGAAGTGCTAATCTATGGCATCAACAGTCTACCAAAACCCACCATCAAACTTCAGTTATCAGAAATGAAAGTAGATAATTGGGAACTCTTAAAAATTAAACACTTATGCTCATCCAAAGCCTTCATCAAAAGAGTAAAAAAACTACCTACAGAGTGGGAACAAATATTTGCCCACCATGCTTCCAACTGATGTCTAATGTCTCTAATCTACAAGATACTACAAAAACTCAACAAGAAAAAGACAAACAACCCAATTAAAAATGGACAAATGACACGAACAGGCATTTCACCAAAGAAGACATACAGGTTGCCAACAGATACAGTGAGGAAATGTTCACAGTCACTAGCCATCAGAGAAATCCAAATCAAAACCACAATGAGACACCATCTCACCCCAGCAAAGATGGCAATAATCCAAAAAACACAGAATAATAAACGCTGGAGAGGATGTGGGGAGATTGGAACTCTCCTACACTGTTGCTGGGACTGCAAAATGGTTCAACCACTATTGAAATCAATTTGGCACTTTCTTAAAAAACTAGAAATGGAAATATCATATGATCCAGCAACCCCACTCCTTGAAATATATCTCAAAGAAATAACAAATGCCACTCAAACAGATACTTGCACACCAATACTTATTGCAGCTTTCTCCATGATAGCAAAAGTTGGAAACAACCTAGACGCCCATCAACAGACAAATGGTTAAACAAACTGTGGTATATTCATACAATGAAATACTACACAATGGTAAGAAACAACTACGGCTTAGAGTAATAACTGTCTACATGGGGCGACCTAGAGGAAATAATGCTAAGCAAAATTAGCTGGATATAAAAGGACAAAATTTGTATGAAACTATTGCTATAAAGATGCAACTAATCATTTAATCACAGTAGAAATCAGTATTTGATGGTTATGGGGATGCGCAGGAAGGAAGATGGATATGTTACCAATTAGATAGTGGTTACACTTAGGGATGCGTATAGGATGTGACAGCAAGCACTAGAAGTGGGGTACCCCCAACTACTCAAATTCAAAACTAAATTGCCCCTTAATGTGGACCACCTCTTTGGAAAAACAGATAAATGGGTTCTGGGATCAGGGGGTCACACTCTCAGGGAACATCCAGACTAATTGGGATACTCAAAGCTTTTCTCTCTCCCTCTGTCAAGATATTGCTCCAAATAAAACCTGGGTGAACAGCAACAGGGGTCTTGTACGCTAGACAGCTGCCATGTAAATAACACCAAACAGTCCCAATCTACCTGGACCAGAGAACATCGAAGACAGGAGTAGAATATGAGCCCACCAGAGGGAAGGGGCCATATGAGCCATAGCCCGCTTCAGCATGGGACCAGAAGAACTACATGGTGCCCAGCCACCACCAATGACAGCCCGGATGGGGTATGCAGAAGAGAGCTCTGGACACAGCAAGTGATGGAGTAGATGGCAGAGCTAGAACTCTACCAGAAGACCACACTTGATGGTCCTTTCTGAATGGAGGGCCCCCTGGGAGCATGGCCCCCAGACTCTGTAACCTCAAACTGTATCCAGCACCAGGGCCAGCTCCCCAGACATGGACCATACAAAGCATAGGGTGATACTGGAGGTGAACAAGCACATAAAAATGTACGTGGGGTTGTCTGAGGGACACTTTGCTGGAATCAAGTTGATGGGTAGGAAGACCAAACCTTTATCAAAAGGTCATAGGGAGTTCTGAACAAAAGGGAAAGCATGCTGTCATATGGGCATGGATGGGGCCAGCTAGAATAGAATAGAGGTGAAAGTTCTGAGTGTTATATGTCAACATGATATAGACTGTAAAATTGTTCTTAATTCACAATAGAAAGAAAAAAATATACATTATTATTGAAGAAAAAAAGAATGAACAGAAAAGGTACTTCCTCCCCTCAGGCCCCACCCTCAGGTTTATCAAGGTTTCCTGGTGGGGCTTAGTCGTAAGGAACTTCTGCTCCCCTAGTCCTTATCAAAGATTATGAGGGGAGTCACATTTTCTTCCTTCTTTAATACTGGGCACTCCCTTTTAAAATGACCTGTCTTCCCACACTTGTGGCATCCAGTGCTGGTCTTGGAAACCTGGTCTAAGGACTCCCTTCCCTGCTCTCTGAAGAGGTCAGCCACTTTCAGACTTCCTTTAAGGGGTGGTGGGGGGAGTTTCTGTTCTAGCCTCCTATTGGCTACCTCCTCCAAAGGAGATCCAGTGATTTTGGCTTTCTGCTTCTGCTTCTGCTCTGTCCTCACAAAGACTTTCTGAGTCTCTCTTAATAGTTCATCAATGGGTTTGTCATTCCATCACTCAATCTTTTGTAATTTCTGGGTGATGTTGGGCCAGCTTTTCATCACAAAACTAACTTTTAAGAGTCCTTGTCCCACCTGGTCCTCTGGATCCAACCTGGAATACTTTCCCATTTGATCCCTAAGTCTCTGGAGGAAAGCTGATGGTGTCTCCTCCTTTTCTTGTGGGACCTCCAATGCCTTGGCCACATTCTGGGGACTGATTCCCTTATTCCCTTGATAATCATTTCCCTGCATTTAGTGTCAGTCCTCGGGGTTATCGTTGTCCCATTCTGGTTCAACATTAGGGAATTTTTGTTTGGAAAGAGGGGTATGTCACCACCTCCTGGGAGGGTGTTCCATCTCCCAGACCGACATGGCCACTCTTCTAGTCATTCCCCTCTTTTCTCCTGTGAACAGAATTGTCATAATGGACATCGTTTCTACCCAGATATAATAATTGGGTCCTAGGAACTGATCTAATTGTTCCACCAGGCCAAGCGGTTCTTCCAGGAGAGATTTCATTTCCTCCTTGAAGTTTCCAACTTTGGCACTGGTGAGGGGAGAATAGATATATCTCATCTCCCCCTGGCCTACCAGGACCTCCCAGAGGGGAAATATCTGTTGTTTAGTAGGTGGCAGAAACTGCTAGAGGTCCCTTTTACATTGCTCCAATTCCTTTCTCAGACCAGATTAAGAGGGAGCAGTCGATTGACTTACTTCACTGCTCTCAATTTCTGTTTCTCTCTGTCTCTCTGCTAGTGTGCCATAGAGTGCAGCAGACAAGACAGGTGATCCCAGGATTTCGATTTAGGACCCTCCTTGCCTTCCTTAAAGGATAACACACCCTGGGCTGATTCTGATCCACCTACCAACCAGAAGACAGCATAGGCCACTTCTTCCTGAGAAGGTGGTATCCTGTCATTCACATAGAGGACTAGAGCTTGGAGGACCCAGTCCTCATCAGAACCAAATTAGGGCCAGAACACAGATAGTCTATGAATTGGTTACTTTGGGCAAATGAAGCAGCAATATTTAATCATCTTTTGTTTGTCCTTATGCTGGGTATGAGGATTATCTCCCCAAACCCTCAACACCCTCCCCAAAGGACTGTCAGAAAGAATGGCCTTGGGAGCTTCTCTCACTGCCTTTCTTCTCCCTTCCCTAGGCCTAGAATTTTGTTTCTGCTTTCTGTTGGTCTCAGTGTTTGATGTCTGAGCTTCTGCATTGGCTTAAGCCCCCTTTCCCTGGAGGTTTCTTGTACACCCCGAGGTTCACTTTATCCCGTCTCTGGCCATTTCCCTCGAGGTAGGATAGAACCACAGATCAATACTCCACACTCACTTCATATCCAAGATACATCTCACTCACATAAAATCGACCTCTGAAAACGCCCAGCCACCAGGGTAGCACTTACAGTCCAATTTTCCCACCCTGGCTAGTGCACGAGATTGCCTGGTTACCGCAGTAGTTTGCTTTCACACCTTCGTGTAGCCCTCGCTGACTTCTAGACAAGGCCTTGGATTTGTTCCAGCTCTAGCTAAGAGGCAGGCACCCTAGCGGAGCAGGCCACCAAAACCGGGGTGGGACATGTCTCCTCCGCCACTAAGGTCGACACCCCAAGTAGGCAGAAAATCCCAGGCGGGAGCCCACAATTTGTGAGAAACTTTGTTGGCACTCTGGACATTCTCTTGGAAACTGGTGAGTCTGTGCAAACCCCCAACTAGGACCTCACCCCCGTGGCTGAGGCAGGCCGCCTTACCCCTTATGAGGTCATCAACAGGTTATCACCAATGTTTTTACCCGATGAACACTCAACAAATCCAATCTGAATTCAGTTAGTGAGAGTGAGGCTTTATCAATCGATTTTGCAACACTGGGCACCCGAACTCACTAGGAAAAGAAGTGGACCAGTGGCCCACAAACAATTTTTCACAAGCATTATAAGCCCTAACTCACAAGTCCCTTCCCTGATTCCTCACTGGCTGAGTACTAGGGGGTAAACAGTCTTTCGCAGATGTTGCCTAAGTCCTAGCATTCCCTTTTACGGTTACATCTCTTACTTCATGCACACATACCTCAGGTACATGGGCTCTGTTGTTGCCACATCACCTAGTAGTTTGTGCCCTGGGTCAGCTAGTAACTTTTTACTCTACCCTTGGTTCCCCTTATTCTGAAGATGGACCATTTTGAAATTTATTTCTCACAGTCATCTAGGGCTCAGGAGATAGGTCTAATGCAGAGCAGGGTAGTAACACAGAATCACTGGCAAATAGGCAACAGCAACACATTACATCCTTCATTGAGAATGATACTGAGTTTGGGAGCAAACTTAATATTTTCAAAGTGAAGAGAAAGAAGAAAGATGTCAGTAATGATGAGCCCAGCTGGGTCAGGGTATTGGAATACCTTCAGATCATGCTGAATACCCATTCAAAGAGTCTAGATTGATCCCATGTGAATGTTCTGGAAAGCTCAGTCTTCCCAGGCAGGTTTTTGGCACCTGCTCCAAGTCTGTGCCACAGGAGCTGCTTTAATACTGACTAACTCCTCCTTTATAAAAAGTCATGTTTCCACAGTGCCTGCCAAAATGGTAACAGACAGATAATGTAGTGTCTCATTAACACATCTCTGTCTATTTAAAAACCTCCAGAGAAGCAAGCAAGATGAGCCTTGGAGTTAGCCCAGTGGTGGGAATTATTGCCTGGCTAATAATAAACAGTGTTTTCAGAACTCTTGAAGACAGTGCGACGCAGTCCTTGTCAGCCCTGATAACCAGGGGTGACTGTCACAAAGGACCAACACAATTCGAAACAATGGAAGTTAAGAGATGACCTCACACCCTGTCACAGTTGCGTAACCAAGAATTGGACCTTAACCATGGACCAGCATGGCAACCATACCCCTACTGATCCCCACCTCCTGGTATCCATGCTCCATATGGTTTTCTACAGAGTGAATAAGGGCTGGCTCTGTGTGGCCAATGGAATACGACAGAAGCATGTGACTTTCAAGCTAGATCATAAATGGCGTTGCGGATTTTACCTTGGTCTCTTGGATTGCTCACTCTAGGTGAATCCAGACACTGTGCTGTGAAGACACCCAAAAAGTCCCCCAGAGAGGCCCAGATAGCCAAGAATTGAGACTGCAGGACAGCAGCCAGCACCATATTGCCAGCCATGTGAGTGAGCTCCAGTCAAGCCTTTAGATGATTACAGTCCCAGCTAACATGCTGAGTGCAACTTCATGAGATACACTTAGCCAGAACCATTCAACAAAGCTGACCAAGTATAACTGTTATAGACAATAAGTGATTGTTGTTATTCTAAGCCACTCAGTTTTGGAGTGGATTGTTACATCAACCAACACAGTCAATAAAAAAAACTGAGTCTTGGGTTAAAAAAGAAATAACAGTAGACAGGTAAAAAATCTATAATGCTCCAGAGACTCACCTTCATTATTTCACCTCATCATCACAACTTCTGTATCAGACCCATTTTATGAGTGAGAGAACGAAGGCTCCCGATAAACAGGACTGTAGAGCCTGCCCAGTCCCATGGTACAAGGTAGCAGAGCTGGGTTTTGAATCCTGACCTCGTCCCCTTCAACACTCTGGCTCTAGTTATTCCTACCTATGTGGAAATAAGCAGCTGCAGGGTCAAGTTCTGCTCACTCTTAATAGCTTAGTAATTTGGGGAAAATCAGTCATTCTCTCTAGGCCCATTTTCTCCTCTGTAAAGTGGGAAGTTGCAATCTTTGGCGCACAAGATCCCAGCTGGTTATAATACTCTTTGACGCAGAGGCCTCATCTCACTCCCAGAAGCATCTGCCTTCCTTCTAGGATGGATCTTTCTCAGAGACTTGCCTGTGGCTCTGACTATTCGTTACCTCCTCGTAAGGAGTTGGCTTTAACTGCAGCAGGCAGGTCTTTCCAAGGAACATCTGGTGGATTCAAGATGCTAGCTTTTTGGTTAGCAGCCATAGCTTTTAATCACTGCACCACCAGGATTTCCAGGAGGGCATTAGACTAGCCTCAAGAGGTCCCTGGAAGTGATAAGAAACATAGGTTACCAAGAAAACCTAAGAAACTTTCCCTGAAGGCTTTTCAAAGTAATGTTAATAACTATCTATCTAGGAGCTCCTTAACTAGCTGAGCAAGTTAGAAAGAAATAAAGCTAAGTCTGAAAAAGTTCAGTTGATGGGTTTTTAGTAAATTCTGTCTTTCACATAGCAAGTTTCTTAACAAGGATTTGTGGAATAAATAAATGAATGATAGGCCTTTCTCCTTGTGTCAAAAGGAAATGAGCTGTGTGACAGAGGGCAAGTTATTCAACCACTCTGAGCCTATTTCCTTATCTGTAAACATAAACAAAAAGATTGTCATAATTATAAAATATAATAATGTATGTAAAGCTTTTAGCAAAATGCCAGGCATGTTGCATGTGCTCAATAAAAGTAAGTCATTATTCTGTTAAAGAAGAATGACATTAGTTTGGACAATCTATAAGTTTAACTATCCCTGTAAGAAAACTGATGGGTAGCCATTTACCAAGGGTGCCAGAAAGAGGTCAAAATTAGGGCCTTTCTTTACAAAAGGAACTTATAGCGCCAATGACTATGTAATGTAGCAGCCACCTGCATATCTATCGCAAAGGTACTCTAGTGAGGAGGTGCTAACCCTCCTCGCTCCTGCCCATCTCCAGATTAGACCCTCTGCTCCCACCCACTAAAAACCCACTGCCACTGAGTCGATTTCAACTCATAGCAACTCTGTAGATCAAAGAACTGCCCTGTAGAGTTTCCAAGGAGCACCTGGTGGACTTGAACTGCCAACCTTTTAGTTAGGAGACATAGCACTTAACCACTATGCCACCGGAACTTCCACATCCACCCACCAGGAAAGCTTATTGCAGCAACTTAGTTCACTTCAAGGAATTTTCCAAGAGCATTAGGTCCTGTATGGGTCTCTAGAAAGCAAGCCCATAGGTAGCACTAATTCCATTCTAACTCTGAGGATATCACAAATGTTTTCTTATCTCTTACCTGGCACAGAAATTTGGATGCCGAGAAAAGGAAATGGCTCTGGCATTACTGTTATCAAGCCTGTGTAGTACAAAAACAGATTTGTCAGGTTTCCTCAGGGGCTGCTGATGGCTAATTCAGTTAAAATCCCTTATTTCATTAGAGGAGGAAACCATAATTATATCTTAAAGCCCATAGTAAAGGATCATAATAGTTAAGTGAGAGCTCCATAACATTCAATAATACAATCAGGTTAGGCTAGGGAGTAAATATGATCATTAGATCAAAGGTGGCCATTGGTTTTCATTAATTCCTACTGAGAATGCCAGTGGAGATGATTTGTTTTCCATTCACCTTATTTGGCTCTAAGTATCCTATTCAACATCCCACTATCAAAAAGTACCATTAACTTCATTGAGGTTACCAATAATAACAGATTTACTTCAGGAATCTCATACCCAATTTAGGGAAAATGAAATCAACTTGGAGTTGACATGACTAGATACAGATTGAGGTCTATAACATTTACTTTAATTATCTCATTTAATTGATACTCACAACACTTAACCCTATTTTTTAGGTATAGAAAATGATACTTTGAAGTGCTTATTCACCATTCATTAAGAATCCACTATTTGTTACACAGTGTGTCAGGAAGGATGGGAAGGAGTGATGTCACACAAATGACTTGCGCAAGGTCACAGATTCAGTAAGTGGCAGGGCTGGGATTCCAGTGTTACTCTTCCATCACTTGCTCTGGTCTGACTGTGACCATGAGGCTATGCCAACAGAATAAGCCTCTTTGACTGGGAAAAAGGCACAAGGTGTTTTTTACACAGCTAGGTTCCCATTTGTCTTTCCATAACCCAGAGCCTTTATTTTAAACAGAAGGACAAGAAACATAGTAAGATAAAGAAGAATTTTATGAAAGAAAATTAAGAAGTCCTAAGAAAAAGTTAATGCACAGAAGAAAATAATCTTTGATGGCTATAAGTGTGAGGAGGGATGGAAAGGGGTATTCACAGACAAGATAGTCCATAGGGATCGGGTTAGGTGAAGGGAGTAACAGCACGCAGTGGAAAGGAGTTTAGCACAACTGGACTATACCCTATGCTAAGATTTTCTAAATACAACCAAACATTTCAAAGGACAGAGTAACAGGATAGGAGCCTGGGGATCACAGTTTGGGGGGATATCATGGTCAATGAGTGTAGCCAGTTTTTTTTTTTTTTTTAAATATTCTGCGTCCCATATTGGTGAGTGGCATCTGGGGTCTTAAAAGCCAGAAAGCTGCTATGTAAGGAGCATCCATTGGTCCTAACCCCCTTGGAACAGATGAAGTCTAAGAACATCAAGCCAAGCCATGAGAACATCAAAGACATAAGGAAAATATAAGCCCAGGAGACAGAAGACCCATATGATTGGGAGACTACATCAGCATGAGACCAGAAGAATTAGATGGTGTCCAGCCACCACTAAAGACTGCTCTGATAGGGAATATAATGTACAGTGCCTGATGCAGTGTGAGAAAAAGGAGAGTGCAGTTCTAGAACTCTGTTAAAAAAACAGATTTGATGGTCCAACGTCCTGGAGGGTCCCTTGATAACAGTCCCTGGACTTGCTTCTAGCCCAGAGCTGAAACCAGTACTGAAGCCAAAAGACAAAAATTGGACTCAACAACAAGATATGGAGCAATGCAGGTGGTGTGTGTACTTCTTGGCTCAAATATACATATATATGAGGCTGTCAGACCATCTCCTCTCTAGAGGTAAAAAGGGAGGGCAGAGAGAAGGGGACAAATGTTGGGTGAATGAATGTGGGAAGCACAGAACAAAAAACAGGAGTGTGCTGTCACGGGGCACAGAGAGCAAATGGAGTTCCATAAATGCATGTGTTCAGAATTTTATATGGCAAATTGTTTGGATTGTAAACTTTCACTTAATCACAAAAAAAAAAGAAAGAAAATGAAAAGTCCTATCTTGAGAGCATCAGGACTTTGCAGTTACTCGGTGTTAAAAATCCACATGCCTTCTCTTTTAAAGAGCAGGCCCTTGCTGATCCAAACCAAAAAACAAACCCACTGTCATCAAGTCTATTCTGACCCATAGCAACCCTATAGGACAGACTAGAATGCCCCCCATAGGATTTCCAAGGAGCAGAGGTAGATTTGAATTACTAACATTTGGATTAGCAGCCAAACATTTAAACACTCTATAAAGAATAATTTAATAAAACAAAAACTATCTCTCGTCAACATGCATTCTGCTACATATGTCAAATTATCTTCATTATGAGTTTGTCTCACTTTTAGACCAAAAGCTCCTCAGGATAGCATCTGTGCCTAGCACAGTGCATGGCAAACATTTGGAGATCAATCAATCTTCATTAAACTGAAATGATCTCTACAAAAATATCTGTGTGTTTAAAGTGTGCTTCAGTTATACAGTACACTTAAGAAATTAGGTTTTCCATCCATAATGACATTGTCAAGTTAACTTAGAATATTCCCTTATGCACAAAAACTTTTCCCTACATACCTTCCCTGATGCTCTTGGGTAGACTTGGCATCCCTTACTCTGCACCTATTCATTTTTTTTTTCCTGGTATAAAAGCTGAACTACTAATTGGCATTTCAAATGTACCATTTGATTCTTAGAAATCCTATGGTGTAGTTCTATTCCATCCTACGGGGTCATTATGAGTTGGAATTAACTTGACATCAACATGTTTGGTTTGGTTTTACAACACTGAAGTTCCTGCGTGATGCAAACTGTCAACAGGGTCAGCTGACAGCCAATAAGCTAGAGGTTCCAGTCCACTTAGAGGCACCTCAGAAGAAGGTCTGGTAATCTATTTCTGAAAAATCTGCCACTGAAAACCCTGTGGAACACAGCTTTGCTCTGACACGTATGGGATCATCATGAATCAAAGTTGACTTGATTGCAACTAGTTTTTCATGTCACTGTATTACACTGGTTAGTTAAAACAGAAGATGCCTTGTGCATAGATTTAACAGATAGAGCATTTCTTTATACATATTTTCCCCACTATACTGTGATATCCCTGAGGAACAGACCTGAGTCTGTTGTGTCCATTTCATTATCACAGGACCTAGCACAGCGTATGTAATGGCAGAGAATATCTAAGGAAGAGAGAGATGGAAGGAACCAGTGAAAAAAGGCAGAGAAAGAAGAAGGAAGGGAGCCAGGGAGGAAAGGACAAGGGACAGATGAAGGAAGGAAGAAAAGAGGGGGGGAAGAAGGGAGAGAAAGAAAGGATAAGATAGAAATGGAGAAAGGGAGAGGCATGGGGTGGAAGAAGAGAAAAAAAGAAGTCAGTCTGAAGAACCTGACAGCTGAAAGGATAGTAAACAACCACGAAACCAAGATCTGGAAGGGGGTGGAAATCTCTCCTTTGGGAATGTTTGCTAATTTCAGAATTTTTGACACACTCCAGGCACTAAAGGAACAGATTTATAGTCAAAGGGCTAACAGAATAGGGAGCCAAATAAACTCCTCATGCTTTAGTGTCAGATGCCAACAGTTGCTAAGTGAACCAGATGAGGAGGACCAATCCCTTCAGTGACTGCAGCTCAGCGCTAGATCATCTCAATCTCTGAAACTGGATCCTGACAGTCCTTGATTCCTTGGTCCCTAGGCACCCAGGAGAAGCTAGTGAAATTTCTCACTAGAAGTAGAGAGAAAAATGAAGTCAGAATAAAAGGAAGCTTGAGAGGATTTATCATCTGCAGACCTGCCTTAAAGGAAACTCTTAAGTGAGTTTTTCAAGAAGAAGAAAAATTATACCACATGGAATGCTATAGGTGTAGGAAGAAGTGAAGAGGAATAAAAGCGTGTGAAATATTTGCTGTACAGAACAATATAAACGTCTTGTGAGGCTTAAAATATACGTAAGATACACAACAACAGCATATAATTCAGGAAAGAATATATGGAGTTTAAGTATCTTAAGATCTTTGCATTCGGAAAGGAGTAAAAGCATTGGTTAATATCGTACTATGATAAGTCAGGAACCCTAGTAGTGCAGTGGTTAAGAGTTCAGCTGCTAACCAAAAGGCCAGCAGTTCAAATCTACCAGCTTCTCCTTGGGAACTCTGTGGGGAAGTTCTACTCTGATCTGTAGGGTTGCTATGAATCATAATTGACTTGACAACAATGGGTTTAGTTTTGAGCTTACGATATGTTGAGAGTCACCTGGCTGGGGCAAACAGTTAACATGGTTGGCTTCCAAGAAAAAGTTGGAAATTTGAGTCCTCACAGAGACATAAGAACAGCCTGGTAATCTACTTCATAAAAACCCAGTCACTGAAAAATCTTGTGGAGCACAATTCTGCTCTGACATACATGGGAGTGTCATCAGCTGGAGTCAACTCGACATCAGCAAATTACTGGCTATGATAAGACAAGGTTACCTAAGTTACTCCTAGGTAACCGATACAAGAATAATAAAAGAACATGTAACTTCAAGCCTAGTGTTGTTGTTAGTTAGTTACTTATATTGTTGATTCCAACTCAGGTTCTCCCATGTGAGTGGAATGGAACTGCTCCATAGAGTTTTCAAAGCCATGGTTTTTCAGAAGCAGATCACCAGGCCAGATCCAAGGCACCTCTGTGGAGGTTCAAACCACCAACTCGAAACATTTAACTATTTGTGGCACCCATGGAATCCTTAAGCTTAACAGAAGATATAAATTAAATAAATCTTTAAAAATCAATCTAACAGAAGAGAGAAAGTTAAAGGAAGGTGAAGCAGATAAGATGACAAGAAAGCAGAGAGTAGGATGGGTTGGTTCAACCCAGATGCATCAATGCTTATATTAAGTGTAAATGGATCTGGTTATCCAATTAAAAGACAATATTATCTACAAGAATTTTTAAAGAGAGTCCTTCAGTTAGAGGACAAACAATACCAGACTGTACCCTGAATCTAAGTAAGACTGGAATCAGCCAGACAATGACCTGTGTAATAAACTTTTAAAGATAATCAAAATTAAAAGATTTACATCAGGGAACCAGAGACACCAGTCTATAAATGACAAAAACCTCAAAACAATAAAAGATAATAAATAATGTAGTATAGAACTTTCAAATGAAGAGGAAGGCAAGGTGATTCAACTAACAGAAGACTGATTCAAACTTAGCAACATAAGGGTAAATTTCAAGATAATCACAAAGAAATCTAAAAACCTACTTATTGAAATAAAGGATAAAAGAAAAGTCTCCGTAAAAAACATTTAAAAAAGAAAAAGAAATGAAAAAAATTCACAAACAAAAGGAATTCAGCATAAAGGAGGAAGAAGAACAAAGAAAATGTCAGCACTACAAAATGACAGAAATAAACTCACAGCTATCAATGATTACACTGAATGTAAATGGCCCAAATATACCTATAAAGAGACAGAGAGTGACAGAATGGATTAAAATCAAGCAGGATCTGTCAATATACTATCTAGAGTGACACATATTTTGTTCACCTAGTGCTGCCATAACAGAAACACCATGAGTGGATGGCTTTAACAAAGAAAATTTTTTTTCTTACACAGTCTGGTAGGCTACAAGTCCAAATCCAGGGTGCTTGCTTCAGGGAAAGTCTTTCTCTTTTTATAAGTTATGAAGCATGGTCCTTGTATTGCATCAGTCTTTGGTCAGAGAGCATCCTGGCCTGAGAACTTCAGGGAATCATTCTACTCCCAGTGGTATGAGGTCCCCAACTCTCTGTTTACCTCCCCTCTCTTTTATCTCTTGGAGGATAAAAGGTGGTGCAAGCCACACTCCAGCAAAATTCCCTTTACATTGGAGCAGGGAGGTGACCTTAGGAAAGATATTACAGTACCTTGCTAATCCCTTTTAACATAATCCAGTCTAGTAAACACAGACAGAAATTAGAATTTACAGCACAGGAAAATCACAGAATGGAAGGCAATCACACAATACTGGTAATCACATCACGGCCAAGCCACGCTCCTTATTTTTGGGGGGACACAATTCAAGCCATGACAATTATACCTTAGAAAAAAGACAAAAATTTCTTAAAAATAAAAGGATAGGGAGGCAAGACCAAGACAGCAAACTAGTCACACATCTCAGATCCCTCTGCCATGCTGAGCAGCAGTACCTGAGTGGACAGTACCTCTCTCAACAGAGCAGCTATCCTTAGGACAGCTACATCTAGTAAACTGTGGTAGCTAGCAGCTGAGTACAGCAGCACCCTTCCTTCTCCCTTTTCTGAGCTATGCCAAAGGCTAAATTCTGGTGCACTACCTGGACTGGAACTGGGATTGTATGTGTGCCCTGAGCTTCTACCTGGGATTCAGGAAGAAAACAAAGGGAATGGTAAAGGTAAACCTCCTCTGAGCCAGGGAATCACTGCATCTACAGAACACCAAGAGAAATCCACATTTCAAGATAAATGCTCAGGATAACTTGGATCCCAATCCTTTTCAGCATTCAATAATCTAACAATTAAATCACAACAACTTTCTGATGGCTTGGAAATAACAAATAATCTCTAATCCTCTAGAGAAGCAGAACAACATGACTCTAGAAAACTCCCAAAATAAAGAATTCAAAAATTCCCAAGATGAAGAAGCCTTCCTGAAATTATCAGAGAGAATACAAAAGAATTATATAGGGAGCATTTCTAGATCTTAGAATGCAGATTAGACAAAATGCAGCAGAACAAAATGAAAAATTAAGCAAGCTATATGAACTGCAAGAACAACAATGATCTGACTGAAATTCCGCAGATTAATAATAAAAGCCAAGAGTTAGACAATCCAACTGAAAGCCAAAGTAGCAAGATCAAGGCAATGTTGTTGTTAGGTGCCATTGAGTCAGTTCCAACTCATAGTGACTCTATGGACAACAGAATCAAACACTGCCTGGTCTTGAGCCGTGTTCACAATTATTTTATGCTTAAGCCTATTGTTGAAGCCACTGTGTCAATCCATCTCATCCAGGGTCTTCCTCTTTCTCACTGACCCTCCATTCCACCAAGCATGAAGTCCTTCTCCAGGGACCGATCCTTCCTGACAACATGTCCAAAGGATGTAAGATGCAGTCTTGCCATCTTTGCTTCCAAGGAGCACTCTGGTTGTACTTCTTCCAGAACAGATCTGTTTGTTCTTTTGGCAGCCCATGGTATATTCAGCATTCTTCTCCAACAACACAATTTAAAGGCATCAATTCTTTTTCTGTCTTCTTTGTTCACTGTCCAGCTTTAACATGCATATGATGTGGTTGAAAATACCATGGATTGGATCAGACCCACTTTAGTCTTCAAGGTGACATCTTTACTTTTCATTGAGGCAACAGAATGCAAAATTAGTGAGGTTGAAGGTAAAGTAACTGACACTAGCATTTTTGAAGAGAAATCAGGTAAAAGAATCAAGAAAAACAAAGAATCACTAACAGTTATGTGGGCCTCTATCAAAAGGAATAATTTAGAAATGACTGGAGTACCAAAACAGGGAGGAACAGCAGAAAATGCAAAGAAAATTTTTAAAGGGATGCTAAGAGAAAACTCCCCTGACATCATGAAAGATGAGAAATTATCTATCCAGGATGCTCATCACATTCCACAAAAGATAGACCCCAAAAGAAAGGCACCAAGATATATTACAATCAAACTTAATAAAATGAAAACTAAGGAGATGTTCTTAAAGACAACTAGGTTTAAACCAAAAACTAACTTACAAAGGAGAGTCTGTTAGACTGAGTTCTGATTATACAGCTGAAACCATGTTGGCAAGAAGGCAACAGGATGACACATACAAAGCCCTGACGGAAAACAACTTCCAACCAAGAATTATATGTCCTGAAAAATTGTCTCTCAAATAGGATGGTGAAATAAGACAACCCCAGATAAACAGAAACCTAGAAACTTTGCAAATACCAAAGCAAAATTACAAGAGATATCAAAAGAAGTTCTTCAATTAGAAAATCAACAGCACCAGACATTTACTCAAGGATGCAGTGCAAGACATAGCATTCAGAGTCCTATTTGGTTAGGGAAGGCACAAAGCTCAATCAAAGCTAAAATATTAAAATTAGGAAACAGAGGTCTCAGGATGTAAATTATGACAACACTAAAATATATAAAGAGGAACATATTAGCAGATTCATAGACCTTTCAGATGGAAAGGACGTCAAAGATACACAAAGAAGTTAAAGACTGGTTTAAACTTAGAACACTAGGAGGGTATAAAGGGGTAGCCACAAAACAAACTAAAAATACTGCACATCAAATTAAGAAACACAATATAGAAAGAAGTCTTAACAGATTCAAAACCAACACTGAAAAAGATGAAAATTCATGAAGAATAACAACTCAGGACAGAATATTAAGTCTAACAAAGAAAATGTCAACAACACACAAATAAAGGCACCAAAATGACAGCATTGAAGTCATATCTGCCAATAATTACGCTGAATGTAAATAAATTAAACGCACCAATGACGAGACAGAGAGTAACAGGTTGGATCAAAAACCATGATCGGTCTATATGTTGCTTACAAGAAACACACCTTAAACTCAAATATATAAACAAATGGAAAATTCAAAGGATGAAAAAACATATACAAAGCTAACAACATGCAAGAAGCGTAGGAGTGTCAATATCAACCTCAGGTAAACTAGACTTTAAAGTAAAATCCACATCATGGACAAAGATGGTCACTACTGCTGAAAGTTTCAATATATAAGGCAAGCTATAACAATTTTAAATATTTACTCACCCAGTATCAGAGCTTCCAGATACACTGAACAAAGCTAACAACATTGAAAAGTAAGATAGATTGATCCACAACAGTAGTAGTAGATTTCAACACTCCATTTCAGTAATGGCCAGTCAGATCACCTAGAAAAAAGCTCGACAAACATACAGAAGATCTTATTGTGATGACCAACCAACTCAACCTCATAGACATATACAGAATTCTCCACCCACCAGTAGACAAGTACACTTTCTTTTCTAACATACATGGAACATACTCCAGAATAAACCATGTATGAAGCCATAGAGTCTCAAAAAAATCCAAACACTTGAATTATTGCAAAGCACCTTCTCAGATCATAAAGCCATAAACCTTGAAATCTATGGAAAAACATGAGTGTAAATCTAAACTCATGGAAACCGAACAACACTCTGCTCAAAAATTCATGGGTTATAGAAGAAATCAAGGATACAATAAAGAAATTCATGGAATCAAATGAGAATGAAATCACATCCAACCAGAACCTATGTGATACAGCAAAAGCAGTACTCAGAGGTCAGTTTACCTCAATAAATGCACACATCCAAAATGAAGAGACCAAATCAAAGAAATAACTGTACAACTTGAACAAGTATGAAAAGAACAATGAAAGAATCCCTTGGGCAGCACTAAATGAATTAGAGAATAGAAAAACAATTGAAAGAATTAACAAGACCAAAAGATTGTTTTTTGAAAAGGCAACAAAATCTATAAAAAATTGGCTAAATTCACAAAAGAAAAACAGGAGAATAAACAAATAACCAGAATAAGAAATGAGAAGGGAGATGTTGCAACAGACCTAACTGGTATTAAAAGAACCATTAACTGAATACTATGAAAAATTGTATTTTAACAGATTTGAAAACCAATAGGAAATGGATGAATTTCTAGAATCACATTACCTACTGAAATTATCACAAAGAGAACTAGAACAACTAAATGAACCCATTACAAAAGAAACTGAAAAAGTAATTTAAAAAAAAAAACAAAAAGAAGAACTACCAACCAAAATAAGTCCTGACTCAAGTGGCTCAACTGGAGAATTCTACTGAACTTTTAGAGAGGAGTTAATTTCAAGCCTACTGAAGCTGTTTCACAACATGGAAAAGGATGGAACACTCCCAAATTTGTTCCAGAAGCCTATGGGTAATCAGCATAACCCTGACGCCAAAGCCAGGTAAAAATAACACAAAAAAGAAAATTCAAGACCAGTATCTCTCAGGAACTTCTCAACAAAATCCTAGCCAATAGAATTCAACAACGTATCAAAAAAGTCATTCACCATGACCCAGTAGGATTCATACCAGAGATACTGGGTTGGTTCAGCATCAGAAAAACAGTTAATATAGTCATCCACACAAACAAAACAAAAGAATCACTTGATTTTCTCAACTGATACAGAAAAGGCATCTGACAAAGTCCAACACCCACCCATGTTAAAAACTCACAGAAAAGTAGGAATAGAAAGGAAACTCCTCAACATAATAAGGCACATGTATGCAAAGCCAACAGCCAACATCATCATAAACAGAGACTGACAAAATGCCCCCTGAAAATGGGAACCAGACAAGGATGCTCACTGTCACCATGTTTATTCTACATTTTGCTGGAGGTTCTAGCCAGAGCAATCAGACAAGATAAAGAAATAAAGGGCATTCTGAAGAAATAAAAATGTCCCTACTTGCAGGTGACATGATCATCTACACAGAAAATACTAAAGAATCCATAAACTACTGGAACTAATAGAAGAGTTCAGCAGTGTCAGAATCTAAGATAAACATAAACAAATTCGTAGGATTCCTTTATGCCAACAGACTATCAAAGAGGAAAACAGCAAATCAATACCATTCACAGTAGCCCCTAAGAAGATAAAATACTTAGGAATAAATCTAATCAGAGATGGAAGAGACCTATACAAAGAAAATTACCAGGCCTTCGTACAAGAAACCAAAAGAGACTTACATAGTGAAGAAATCTACCTTGCTCATGGATAGGGACACTTAACACTGTGAAAATGTTCAAACCAACACAATCTATACATACAATGAAATCCCAATATAAATTCCAATGTCATTTCTTAATGAGATGGAGAAACAAATCACCAACTTCATTTGGAAAGTGAAAAAAAACGGATAAGTAAAGCACTACTGAAGAAGAGGAACAGCGGGAGGCCTTACACTACCTGACTTTAGAACACTGCAATAGTAGTCAAAACAGCCTGGTACCGGTACAAAAAGAGACATATAAACCAATGGAACAGAATGGAGAATCCAGAAATAACACCAACTACCTATGAGCAGTTCATATTTGACAAGGCCCCAACATTGTGAACTGGGGGGAAAACAGTCTTTTTAACAAATGGTGTTGGCAAAATTGGATATCCATCAACAAAAAACTGAAAAAAAAAAAAGCCCGTATCTCATACCTTACACAAAAACTGACTCAAAATGGATCTAAGACCTAAATATCAAATCTAAAATAATAAAGATGATGGAAGAAAAAATCAGGACAAGACTAGAAGTTCTAATACACAACTTAGACAGACTACAAAATCTTACTATCAATGCACAAACAGCAGAAAAGAAAATAGATAAATAGGAACTACTGAAAATCAAACACTGATGTAAAAAGTTTATCAAGAGAGCAAAAAGACTGTCTACAGACTGAAAAAAAATATTTGGCAAACACATCTGATTTATGTCTTCTATAATCTACAAGATACTGCAACATATCAGCAAGTAAAAGACAAACAACTCAATTAAACATTGGCCAAAGGATATGGACAGACACTTCTCCAAAGGCATCCAGTCAGCCAAAAGACACATGAGGAAATGCTCGCGATCATTAGCTATTAGAGAAATCCAAATCAAAACTACAAAGAGACTACATCTCACCACAACAAGGTTGGCACTAATCCAAAAACACAGAATACCAAATGATGGAGAGGCTGTGAAGAGACTGGAACTCTTCTACACTCCTGTAGGACTATAAAATGGTACAACTTCTTTGGAAAGCAATTTGGTGCTTCCTCAAAAACCTGGAAATAGAAATACCATATGATCCGGGAATCCCACTGCTTGGAATATATCCTACAGAAATAAGGGCTGTCATACAAACAGATGCATGCACACAAATGTTTACTGCAGCACTGTCTACAATAGCAAAAATCTGGAATCAACTTAGATGCCTATCAACAGATGAATGGATAAACAAACTATGATATATATACACAATGGTACACTATGCAACAAAAGGACAAATATTGTATGATACAACTATTATAAGGCCTTAAGAAAAGACCTATGCACACGAGGAAATAGTGGAGATGGAGGGAGGAGTTATTCATAGACTAGATAGTCAATAGGAATTCAGGTAGGTGAAGAGAGTGACAGCACACAGTAGAAGGCAGGTCAGCATAACTGACTACATCATAAGCTAAAACTTCTTCTAAATTCAACACAACATTTTAAACGACAGGGTAGGAGGACAGGAGTCTACAGATCATTTTTTGGGGGGACATCTTTTTCTAAGAGATGGTTATGCACCCCATATTAGTAAGTGGCAGCTAGAGTCCTAAAAGCCAGCAAGCTGCCATCTAAGGAACATCAACTGGTCCCAATCCAACCGGAACAGATGATAACTGAGAACATCAAAGACACATGAACCCAGGAGACAAAAAGACCTGTATGATTGGGAGAATACATCAGCTGGAGGACAGAAGAACTAGATGGCACCCAGCCACCACCAAAGACAGCCCTGACAAGGAGTCTAATGTAGAGTCCTTGGTGTAGCATGAGAAAAAGGGGTGTGCAGATCAAGAACTCTATTAAAAGACCAGACTTGATGGTCCAACAATCTAGAATGTCCCCTGAGAATATGGACCCTAGATTTGCTCCTAGCCCAGAGCTGAAACCAGTACTGAAGTCAACACAGAGTGATGCAGGTTATATGCCTATTTCATGGTTTAATATATGCACGAGGCTATCCTACTGGTTTCCTCTTAGAGGGTAGAGGAAAGGGTAGAGAGGAGTGCACGAGTGTTGGTTGAATGGATACTGAAAGTAAAGAATGGAAAAAAAGAATGTGCTATCGCTCAATGAGGAGAGAAGACAGAGTTGCAGAGGGGTGGATGCTTGGGGTTTTATATGGAAAATTGACTTGGATAGTAAACTTTCACTTAATTATAATTTTAAAAAAAATCAATCAATCAATCAATCAATAAAATGATGGGGAAAAACACATCAAGCAAACAGCTACCCCAAAAGAGCAGGAATAGCAATATTAATTTCAGACAAACAGACATTTAAACAAAAATCCACTATACAGAAACAAAGACAGACATTATATGATGATTAAAGGGAAAATCCATCATAAAGACATAACCATAATAAATATCTATGCTTCAATGACAGGGCTCCAAAGTACGTAAAATAAACTTGAACAGCACTGAAAAGAGAAAATCGCAGTTCTAGAATAACAGTAGCCAAGCCAGCCAAGTGCCGTCAAGTCAGATCCAGTAGGAAACGTCAATGATAAAGGACAGAACGTGTAGAAAAGAAATTCTACAAAGATACAGAAGATCAAAAGGCCACAATCAGCCAACTTGATCTCATAGATATACGAGACTGACAGTTGAGTTCATTAACTCGTCCTAGTAAAAGCGTTACATACCTCACTGCTGAATATCAACTACAGTCACCTTTGAAGTACTCCCCCTGGGAAGCTACGTACACATACCAGTGCCTAGTCCACCTCTCAAAGCAATTTTGGAACTCTTTTACTGGAATGGCCATCAGAGCTGTTGTCGTTATTACATTTAATGTCCTGAATGTCATCTAAATGTCTTTCAATATTTCCTTTATTTTGGGGTAAGGAGAAAAGTCACTGGGGACCAGATCAGGTGAGTAGCTAGGGTATTCCAATACAGTTATTTGTTTCATGGCTAAAACTCCCTCACAGGCAACTATACAATTAAGTTCAAGAACTTGTGACCATGCCACTGTGAGCAATGGCCATTCCAGAAAGAGTTCCAAAACTGCTTTGAAGGGTGGACTAGGTACTGGTATCTGTGCATAGCTTCCCATGGGGAGTACTTTGAAGGTGACTCTAGTGATAGTCAGCAGTGAGGTATCATTTAGAACAACTAAGTTTGTGGACTTAATTTTGGGACCTCTTGTAAAGAAGAAACACTCTTCCCAAAAGCTGGAAAGTACACATTCTTTTCCAAGGTGGAGGACTCAGCACATATCTCCTAAATCCCTCTGGAAACCAAGGCCTGAATTGATAATTAAACAGAGCCTTCTGGACACCTAGTGAGCCCTAAGACACGGCATATGGCTGTCTATTTGTTCTACATACCACTGAGCTGGAAACTTCTCTTTCACCAATCCCTCCCTTGATGAGTGTCGGCTCTCATGGACTGAAGATAAATTGCCATTTTAACTTGTTTTTCCTCTGTTGTAGCCAGTGGGAGGGGCTGAAGTTCCACTAGCAGCAAGGCTCAGACATATTGCTGATGAGATCAGTAAGCAAAGTCACCACATTTTGAGAGCCCAGTCTGGGAATCTGTGCACCTCAGCACCTCTGATCTCTCTCTCTCTTGGAATCTCTGAATCTCCACCACTGAATAGCATTTTCTGGGGCAGGCAGGGGAACTTGTGTGGAATGCCATCTTGATGCACTGGGAGGTGGTGTTTCCTATACAGAGGCCTCAGCTAGACCTAATCCCCAGGCTGAGAGGCAGTGCCTGCCTGGAGAGGACTTTGACAGCAGTAAAGCAGTCTTTGATATACAGATGCTTACTTTGCCACCTGGAAAGAGGGGCTCGCACAGCTGAAAACCTGACTAATTTTGGAAGTTGTCAGATACCTTTTACCATTCAATAGAGAAATAACTGGTGCATTTGTATGGCATCTCTTCCAGCCTTTACTGTCTCACATTACAGGGTCAACTAACAGCTCCCCACTGACTCTATAAGGGGCAGTGTGTCTTTGCCAATCAGGAGGTGGAGCCTGTTACCCCAGAGACACCACTGAGCCCAGTCACTGGAGCACACAGAGGTACCTAGTGGTCAACTTCCTTTCAGACTGAGATATCGATCCCATTAAGGTAACACAAGAGAAACAAAACAATCTCCATATGCCCCAAAAGCAAAAAACTTTGGACTGGAACATTAGGAAGAATTCACCTATGGATTCAGCAGGCCCACAAAAGAAAGAACCAAAGAACTTCCCAGATGAAGAAGCCTTTCTGAAACTATCGGAGGGCGAGTACAAAAGGATTATACATAGAGCCCTACTAAACCTTATACAAAATGCAGCAGAGAAAAATGAGAAATTAAGCAAGCTGTTTGATCTGATGGAACACCAGTACTCTGAAATCCAACAGATCAAGAACAAAATCAAAGACATAGAAAATTCAGTTCAAAGCCAAGAAAACAGAATTGAATAAATCGAAAACAGACTTTCTGACTTGGAAGACAAAACTACTGACTCCAGCATCTATGAGGAAAAATAAGATAAAAGAACAAGAAAAATGAAGAAGCATTAAGAAACATGTGGTACTCTATTAAGAAGAACAATCTACAATTAACTGGAGTTCCTGAACAGGTAGGACACCTGAAAACACAGAGAATATTGTGGCTGAGCTGCTGACAGAAAACTTCCCAGAAATTATGAAAGAAGAGAATATAGATATCCAAGATATGTATCAAACATTGCTCAATATAGATCCCAAAAGAAAGACTCCAAGACATAGTATACTCAGCCAAAGCCAAGTGCCAAAATGAAACACAAGCAGAAACTCTTAAAGGCAGCAGGATTCAAAGCAAAGCTAACATTCAGAGGGAAATCCTGTAGGCTTTCATCTGATTTCTCAGCAGAAACAATGCTGGCACAGAGACAATGGGATGACACATTCAAAACCTTGAAGGAGAACCTCCAACCAAGAATTATATATCCTGCAAAACTATCTTTCACACATGAAAATGAAATTAAGACATTCCCAGATAAACAGAAACTCAGAGACTTTGTAAAAACTGAACCAAAGCTCCAAGAAATACTGCAAGATGCTCTTGGCTTAGAAGAACAAAACCATTAATTTTGTATTTTAGGAGGAAATATAGGACACATCATCCAGAAACCTATTCTGTTAGGGAAGGTTCCAAACCCAAAGTCATAATATTAAAAGAAGGCATCTAGTGACCATATCGTGAAAACTATAATGTCATCATACTAAAAAGAGAGATGTACTACAATCATAATAGTCCTTCCAGATGGAGAGGAAGTTAATAAGACTTGTAGTAGTTAACATTGGGTTTAAACACAGACTATTAAGGGAGATCACAGGGGCAGCCATGAAGCACAATAAAGATGCAACATATCAAATCAAGAAACATAGTACAGGAGTCTTAACATACACAAAACTGACACTGAAAAGGGTGAAAAATCAACTCATAAAGAAGAATGTCCCAGAACAGAATAGTAAGAACAACGGAGGAAACATCAACACAAAAATAAACGTATCACAATGACACCACTAAACATATACCTATCAATAATTACATAGAATGTGAGTGGACTGAACGCTCCAGTAAAGAGGCAACAAGTGGCTTCTTGGATCAGAAGACATAACTCATCCATGTGTTGCTTAAAAGAAACTCACCTCAGACTTAAAGATATGAACTGAAAATTAACGATACACAAAGAAGAGCAGGTATAGCAATACTAATCTCAGATAAAATAGATTTTAGTGTAAAATACACCATCGTGGACAAGGGTGGACACTATGTATTGCTGAAAGGTTGAATACACAAGCAGGACTTAATGATATTAAATATTTACTCACCCAATACTAGAGCACCTAAATACATCGAAGAAACACTGACTATAGTCAAAAACAAGACAGATCACTCCACAACAATAGTGGGAGACTTTGACACTCCACTCTCAATATTGGACAGATCAACTAGAAAAAAGCTCAGTGAAGACACAGAAGATCTTATTATCACAATTAATCAGCTAGACCTAATTGACATATACAGAACTTTTTATCCATCAACAGGTAACTATACCTTCTTCTCCAGTACACATGGAACATTTTCCAGAATAGACCAGGTGCTAGCACATGAAGCAAATCTCAACAAAATCCATACCATTGAATTATTGCAAAGGATCTTCTCAGACCACAAAGCCATTGAAGTCAAAATCAGTAGCAGGAAAAATAGATAGAAAGTGGAGCACATGGAAACTGGACAACATCTTGCTCAAAAGCCAGAATGAAAACACTTCTTACCAGAATCTATGGAATACAGCCAAAGCAGTGCTCAGAGGTGAATTTATCTTGATAAATGCACAAACCCAGAAGCAAGAAAGAACCCAAATCAAAGATCTAACCCTACAGCTTGAACAAGTAGAGAGAGAGAGCAACAGAGGAACCCCTCAGTCACCAGAAGAAAACAGAACATAAAGATTAGAGCAGAACTAAGCAAATTAGAGAACAGAGGAACAATTGAAAAGACCAAAACCTGGTTTTTTGAAAAGACCAACAAAATTGACAAAGCATTGGCTAAACTTACTGAAGATAAACAGGAAACAAATAACCCAAATAAGAACTGAGAGAGGAGTTGTCAAAACAGATCCATCAGAAATCAAAAATATCATAACAGAATATTATAAACATATGTAATCTAACAAATTTGAAAACCTAGAGGAAATGGACAAATTCCTAGATTCATATCACCTACCAAAATTATCACAAAGCGAAGCAGAACAACTTAATAAACCCATCACAAACGAAGAGATTGAAAAAGTCATCTAAATACTACCAAATTTTAAAAAAAAAGCCCTGGCCCAGATTCCTTCAGCACGGAATTCTACCACACTTTTAAAGAAGAGTTATCTCCAATACTACTGAGATGATTTCACAGCATAGTAAGGGATGGAATACTCCAGATTTGTTCTATAAAGCCAGCATAACCCTGATACCAAAGCTCGGGAAAAAACCAACAAAAAAGAAGGAATACAGAACAATATCCCTCATGAATCTATATGCAAAAATCTTCAACAAAATTCTTGCCAAAAGAATACAACAATATATCAAAAGAATATTTCATAATGACCAAGTTGGATTCATACCAGGGATGCAAGTCTGGTTCAACATCAGAAAAACAATTAATGTGATCAACCGTATAAATGATGCAGAAGACAAGAATCACGTGATTTTGTCTATTGCTGAAGAAAAGCCATCTGATAAAGTCCAGCACCCATTCATGCTAAAAACTCTCAGCAAAATAGGAATAGACAGAAAATTCCTCAGTGCAATGATGGCCGTTTATACAAAGCTGACTGCCTACATCATCCTGAATGGAGAGAGACTGAAACAACTCTCCTTAAGAACAGCAATTAGACAAGGATGCCCACTCTCACCTCTCCTATTCAACATTGTACTAGAAGTTCTAGCCAGAGCAATTAGACAAGACCAAGAAATAAAGGGCATCTGCATGGCCAAAGAACAAGTAAAAATTTCCCTATTTGCAGATGATATGATTGCATACACAGAGGATCCTAAGGTATACATAAGTAAACTGCTCAAATTGATAGAAGAGTTCAGCAAAGTGTCAAGAGACAAGATAAACATAAGTAAATCAGTAGGATTCCTTTATACCAACAATGATATTATTAAAGAAGAAATCACCAAACCAATACTATTTACTATAGCCCCCAAGAAGATAAAATACCTAGGAATAAATTTAACCAGAGAAATAACAGACCTTTACAAACAGAACTACAAGACCTTACTACAAGAAACTAAGAGATACTTACATAAATGGAGAAGCCTACCCTGCTCATGGATAGGAAGACTTAGCATTGTGAAAATGTCTATTTTATCCAAAGCAATTTACTTATATAATGCAATCACAATAAAATTCCCGTGACAATTTTTGAATGAGATGGAGAAACAAATCACCAAGTTGTTTGGAGAGGGAAGAAGCCCTGGACAAGTACAGCACTACTGAAGAAGAAGAACACAGTGGGAGGCCTTTCACAACCCAATTTTAGTACCTGCTACACTGCCAAAGTAGTCAAAACGGCCTGCTATTGGTACAAAAAGAGACAGATAGATCAATGGAACAGAATTGAGATCCCAGCAATCACACCATCTTACTATGAACAGTTGATATTCCACAAAGGTCCTAAGACATTAAACAGGGGTAAAAACAGTCTCTTCAACAAATGGTACTGGCAAAACTGGATAGCCATCTGCAATAAATCTAAACAAGACCCATATCTCACACCTTACACAAACACCAACTCAAACTGGATAAAAGACTTAAATGTCAAATCTAAAACAATAAAGCTCATCCAAGAAAAACTAGGATCCACAACGGAAATTTTAATACACGATGTAGACAGACTTCAAAGTCTCACAGACAAACCACAATCAACAGAAGAGAAAATAGATCAATGGGAACTACTAAAAATCAAACACTTTTGCTAATCCAAAGACTTTATTAATAGAATTAAAAGACCACTTACAAAATGAGAAAAAATATTTGGCAACCATATGTCAGACCGATGTCTGATCTCCACAATGTATAAGATACTGTAAAATACCAATAAGGAAAAGATAAATCATCCAGTTAAGCAATTAGCAAAGGAGATGGACAGACACTTCTCTAAAGAGGAGATCCAGGCAGCCGAAAAACACATGTGGACAAGCTCACGATCATTAGTCAATAAAGAAAATCAGATCAAAACTACAATGAGATACCTTCTCACCCCAACAAGGTTAACCATGACCAAAAAATGCAGAACAACAAATGCTGGAGAGGCTGTGGAGAAAATGGAACTCTCCTACACTGTTGGTGGGAATGCAAAATGGTGAAACCTCTTTGGAAAGCAATCTAGCGCTTCCTCAAAAAGACGTAAATAGATATACCATTCGACCCAGTAATTCCACTGCTTGGAACACTCCCTACAGAATCAAGGCCATTCACACCAATTGATGCATTTATGAGAATGTTTACTGCAGCACAGTCCACAATAGCAAATAGATGGAATCAAGTCAGATGCCCAACAACAGAGGAATGGATAGCTAAACTATGGTATATATCCTCAATGGAACACTATGCAATGGTAAAGTGATCATTTTAGGAAACGTCTCATAACCTGGTTTCAACTGGAGGACATTATGTTGAGTGAAAGTAGGAGTGACAAAAGGACAAACATTTTATGAGGCCCCTACGATAAGAACTTAAAAACAGACTGGTGCGTAGAAGAAAAGACTCTTTGACAGTTGCAAAAAGGAGGAGGGAGGAAGGGAGAGGGTGGGATATTGATTAAATAGTTGATAGAAACTTGGTTGGGTGAAATCTGTGACAGCACACATTAGAAAGAAGATCAATTTTAACTGGAGTTCAATATAACATGATTACTCCTCCCATCTTAACCCAAAATTGCAAAGACAAGGTAGCTGGGGTCGGTGTCTGAGAATCATGTTCCCAGGGGAAATCGAGGCCAATTGGTACAACTAGCATTTCACTACCAGAGTCTACTGCACCCCAAATTGGTGAGTGCCATCTGGGGTCTTAAAAGCTTTCAAGCTGCCATCTGAGGTACACCAAATGGTACCAACTCTTGAGGAACAGATGATCTCCATGGATCAAAATGACATGCGACAAAGAGAATTCAGCAGACAGACCCACTTGAGCAGGTGACTACATTAACATGTGACTGGAAGAACCAGATGGTGTCAAGCCACCACCAGTGATAGCCATGATGTGGTGCGCAAAGTTGATTCTCACAGGTAACACGAAAATAAAAAAGGTTGCGCCCTGAGATCTCCACTAAAAGATCACAATTAATGGTGCAGGGGCCTTGGGGTTTCCCTGAGAGCATGGCCTCTGGCCCTGATGCTGCCCCTGTCTATAAATCATAATGGAGGTCAACTCTTTGGGCAGAAATGGATTGGACTTGGTGACACAGAGCAACCATATTATGTGTGCGCTTTATGGTTCTATATATGTATAGGATGTCATCCAGCTGACCTCTTACTGGATGTGGGGGACAAGGTGGACAGGAGGGGATAGGAGATAGTTAGGAGGATATGACATGTCCAGAATAGAGAAGAGGAGTGTGCTGTCACCAGGCAGGGAGAGCAGTGGGAGCCACTCATTGGCAGGTATGCAAATTTATATGGGATTATATATTCTCACTCATTCATACTAAAAAGATATATTTAAAAAAATGAAAGAAACATGTGGGACTCTATCAAGAGGAATAATCTACCATTAACTGGAGTTCCTGAACAAGGTGAGACAGCTGAAAACAGAGAGAGTATTGTTGTTGAGTTGCTGACAGAAAATTTCTCTGAAATTATGAAAGAACAGATACTCAAGACATGTCTCTAATACCACAAAAATAGATCCCAAAAGAAGGACACCACAAGCACAAACTCTTAAATGCAGTGAGCCTCAAAGCAATACTAACATTCAGAGGGATGCCCTGTAGACTTTGTTCTGACTTCTCAGAAGAAATGCTGTTGGCACAGAGGCAGTGGGATGACACATTCAAAGCCTTGAAGGAGAAAAGCTTTCAACTAAGAATTATATTTCCTGCAAAACTGTCTTTCAAATATGAAGATGAAATTAAGACATTCACAGATAAACAGAAGCTTAGACACTTTGTAAAAAACAAATCAAAACTACAAGAAATACTGAAAGCAGTTCTTTCCCTAGAAAAACAAACAATTAAGTGTATATTTAAGGAGGCAATGCAGGACACAACATACAGAAACCTACTCAGTCAGGAAAGGCACAAAATTCAATCATAGCTACAAGATTAAAAGAAGGGAACCAAAGACCATATAATGAAAAGATACCATCACATTAAAAAGTGGGATATACTACAGTAGTTATAATCTTTTCAGATGGAGAAAAAATTAATAAGATATGCGGAAGTTAAAATTGGGTTTAAATTCAAAATATTCAGGGGATCAAAAGGGTAGTCACAAAGCATAATAACAACTCATCAAAATAAGGAATGTAGAACTGGAGTCTAAACAATCACAAAACCAACACTGAAAAAGAGTCAACCCATAGAGAAGAATGACACACAACAGAATATAAAGAGCAACAAAGAAAACACCCGCACAAAAATAAATACATCAAAATAACAGCACTAAACACATAACTATCAATAATTTCACTGAATGTAAACAGACTGAACACTTCAGTAAAGAGACAGTGAGTGACATCTTGGATCAAAAGACACAACTCCTCTATATGTTGCTTACAAGAAACACACTTTAGACTTAAAGATATGAACAAACTGAAAATTAAAGGATAGAATAACATATACCAAGTTAACAATATACAAAGAAGAGCAAGTGTGGCAGTATGAATCTCATATGAAATAGATTTTAATGTAAAATCCACCATCTTGGACAAGGACAGTCACTATTTATTGCTGAAAGTTTCAATACACAAGCAGGACTTAATGATACTAAATACTTATGCACCTAATACTAGAGCACCTAGGTACATTGAAGAAACACTGACTATAGTCAAAAACAAGACAGATCACTCCACAATAAGAGTGGGAGACTTCATCACTCCACTTTGAGTAATGGACATATCCTCTAGAAAAAACTCAGTGAAGAACAGGTCTTATTGCAACAATTAATCAATTAGACCTCACTGACACATACAGAACTTTTTATCTATCAACAGACAACTATGCCTTCTTCTCCAATGCACAAGCAACATTTTCCAGAGTAGATCGTGTGTTAGCACATAAAGCAAATCCCCGAAAATCCAAGCCACTGAATTATAGCAAAGCATCTTCTCAGACTACAAACATGTAAATGTCAAAATCAACAGCAGAAAAAACACTGATAGAAATTGGAACTCATGGAAACTGAACAACATCTTGATCAAAAAGCCACAGGTTATAGAAGAAATCAAGGATGAAATAAAGAAATTCATGGATTCAAATGAGAATGAAAACACATCATAACAGAACTTATGGGATACAGCAAAAGCAGTGCTCAGAGGTCAGTTTATCTCTATAAATGCATGTATTCAGAAGGAAGAAAGGACTCAAACCAAAAACTTAACCCTATGGCTTGAAGAAGTACAAAGAGAGCAACAGAAGAACCCCTTAGGCCCCAGAAGAAAATAGATGGTACAGATTAGAGCAGAACTAAATGAATCAGAGAATAGAAGAACAATTGAAAAAAATGATAAAACCAAAAGCTGGTTATTTGAAAAGATCAGCAAAATTGACAGACCACTGGCTAAACTTACTGGAAAAAAAAAAAACAGGAAAGGAAACAAATAAACCAAATAAGAAATGAGATGAGATGGGAGATGTCACAACAGCTCCAATAGAAATCAAAAGTATCATAACAGAATACTATGAAAGACTGTATGTTAACAGATATTAAAACCTAGAAGAAATGGACAAATTCCTAGATTCATATTACCTACCAAAATTATCACAAGGGGAAATAGAGCAACTTAATAAATCCATCACAAAGGAAAAGATTGCAAAGGTCATCAAAAAACTACCAACCAAAAAAGTCTTGGCCCAGATGGCTTCACTGGAGAATTCCACCAAGCTTTTAGAGAAGAGTTAACTCCCATACTACTGAGACTATTTCAAAGCATAGAAAGGGATGGAATACTCCCAGGTTTATTCTGTGAAGACAGCACAACTCTGATACCAAAGTCAAGAAAGATCTCACAAAAAAAAGAAAAATTACAGACAAATGTCACAACCTACATGCAAAAATCTTCAACAAAATACATTACAACAGAATACAACAACACATCAAAAAAATAATACATCATGACCAAGTTGGATTCATACCAGGGATGCAAGGCTGGTTCAGAATCAGAAAAACAATTATGTGATCAACCACATAGATAACACAAAATAGTCACCTGGTTTTGTCAATTGATGCAGAAAACACATTTGAGAAAGTCTAACACCCATTCATACTAAAAACTCACAGCAAAATAGGAACAGAAGGCAAATTCCTCAATGCAACAAGGAGCATCTATGCAAAGCCAGCTGCCTACATCATCCTGAACGGAGAGAGACTGAAACAAGTCCCCCTGAGAACGAGATCTAGACAAGGATGCCCACTATCACTACTTCTATTCAACACTGTACTAGAAGTGCTGGATAAAGTATCAGGATATAAGGTAAACATAAGTAAATTGTTAGGATTCTTTATACCAATAAGGAGATCATTAAAGAATAAATCATCAAGTCAATGCCATTTGCTATAGCCCCCTAAAAGATAAAATATCTAGGAATAAATCTAATGAGAGAAATAAATACATGATGAATATATAGAAAATTGACCTGTGCAAATAGAACCTACTGCTAGAAACTAAGAGTACATAAATGAAGAAACCTACCCTGCTCAAGGATAGGACAACTTAGCATTGTGAAAATGTCTATTTTATATCAACACAATCCCAATACAAATTCCAGTGACATTTTTTAATGAGATAGAGAAACAAATCACCCAGCTTTGTTTGGAAAGGAGAGAAACCCCGGACAAGAAGAGCATTACTGAAGAGGAAGAACACACTGGGAGGCCTCTCACTACCTGAGTATAGAACCTATTACACTGCCACAGTAGTCAAAACAGCCTAGTACTAGTACAAAAAAAGGCACGTAGACCAATGGAATAGTGTTGAGACCCCAGAGATACCACCATCCTCATACGAACAGTTGATATTCAACAAAGGCCCTAAGATTCTAAACTGGGGTGAAAACAGTCTCTTCAGCAAATGGTGCTGGCAAAATTGGATACCCGTCTACAAAAACTTGAAACAAGACCCATATCTCACACCTTACACAAAAACCAACTCAATTTGGATAAAACACCTAAATATCAAACCTAAAATGATAAAAATCATGCAAGAAAAAATAGGGTCAACAATGGAAGGTTTAATACACAATGAAAACGGATTTCAAAATCTGACAAACAAAGCTTGATCAACAGAAGAGGAAATAGACAAATGGGAACTATTAAGAATCAAACACTTTTGCTCATCCAAAGACTTTATCAAAAGAATTAGAAGGCCACCCACAGAATAATATCTGGCAACTATACATCACATCTACATCTGTTCTCTATAATCTAAGATGTACTGCAACATACCAGCAATAAAAAGATAAATAACCCAATTAAGTAATGGGCAAAAGAGATGGACAAACGCTTCACTAAAGAGGACATCTAGGCAGCCAAAAAACACGTGAGGAAATGCTCACAATCATTAGCTATTAAAGAAATCCAAATCAAAACTACAATAAGATATCATCTCACCCCAACAAGGTTAGCCATGATCCAAAAAACACAAACCAACAAATACTGGGGAGGCTATGGATAAATTGGAACTCTCCTACACTGCTGCTGAGATCATCAAATGGTACAATCTCTTTGGAAAGCAACCTGGCACTTCCTTAAATAGCTGGAAATAGATACACCATTTGACCCAGTAATCCCACTGACTGGAATATATCTTACAGAAGCAAGGGCAGTCACATCAACAGATGTATGCACACAAATGTTTATTGTAGCACAGTCCAAAATAGCAAAAAGGTAGAATCAACCCAGATGCCCAACAACAGATGAATGGGTAAACAAACTATGGTACATATACTCAGTGGAACGCCACACATTGATAAAGAACAATAATGATTTTAAGCAGCATCTCATAGCCTGGTTTCAGCTGGAAGACATTATGTTGAGTGAAATTAGAGAGCAGCATAAAGACATACATTGTATGAGACCCCTACTATAAGGATTTAAAAACAGACTCATGTACAGAAGAAAAGACTCTTTGGTGGCTACATTAGAGAAGAGGGAAGGAGGAAGAGGCTTGGTTATAGAGTAGGTAGTTGACAGAAATTTGTTTGGGTGAAACCAGTGATAGCATACCATAGAAAGAAGATCAACTTAACTGGACTTCAATGTAACTGAAAGCTTTTCTAATCTTAACCCAATATTGCAAGGATGGAGTAGCAGGGGCAAGGGTTTTGGGAAAATGATCTCAGTGGACATTGAAGCAATTGGCACAACTAGCCTACTGCTAAGAGAGTCTTCTGCTCACGCAATTGCAGAAACTGAACCTCCCAAGTCCTGGCACAAGCCTCATGTGGCCACGGAAGCTGGTGAACTCAAGGTCAGCAGGTCAGAGACCAGAGTTCTAGATCACCAATTGTGTAGGTTGGCAGATCCCAAGCTGGCAGCAAGACGGAGCTGCAGAAGCTGGCAAACCCAGGATCAGCAGGTCAGGGAACAGGACTCTCAAGTGCTGGCTGTAAGGATTGATGAATCTAGCAGCTGTTAGTTCAAGTTCAGGAACAAGATACCAGAAGAGAGCAGGAACTGCTGGCTATGACAGCAGACCAGCAGTAGGCAGTGGAAGACAGAGAGATGAGAGCTGAGGGGCAGGAATCCACCACAGACCTCATCCTGCCACTTGATACAGCAGCCAAACATGGAGTAGACAAGTTGGCATAATCCTGCCCACCACACATACCATAACTAACAACACGCAAACTCTGGAAGATAAACTACACGACAGGCATCTTCTAAAAATTAAGTATTTATGCTTATCAAAAGACCTCACCAAAAGAATAAACAGAGAACCTATACACTAGGAAAACAGCTTTAGTTATGACAAATCCAATAAAGGTCTAATCTCTAAAATCTATAGGAAAATCCAATTAAAACATATTTAAGAAATGGGCAAAAGAAATGAACAGACATTTCACCCAAGAAGATATTCAATTGGCTAACAGACATATGAGGAGATGCTTATGATCACTAGCCATTAGAGAAATGCAAATCAAAACCACAATGAGACACCATCTCACCCTGGTATTACTGGCAGGAATCAAATAAAAACTAAAAATAACAAATGTTGGAGAGGCTGGGGGAGACTGGAGCTCTTATGAGCTGTTAGTGGAAATGCAAAATGGAACAACCACTTTGGAAAATGATACAAACTTCCTTGGAAAGCTAGAAATAGAAATATATGATCCAGCAATCCCACTCCTAGTGATATATCCTAGAGAAATAAGAGCCATCACACAGATAGAAATATGCACACCTATGTTCATTGCAGCATTATTCACAATAGTAAAAAGATGGAAACAATCTAGTTCCCATCAGCAAATGAATACATGTACAAACTATGATATATACATACAATGGAGTACCATCCAACTATAAAGAATGAGGATGAATCTGTAGAGCATCTCACAACGTGGATGAATCTGTAGTTCATCATGATGAGTGGAATGAGTCAATCACAGAAAGACAAATACTATGAGACCTCTATTATAAAAACTCATGAAAAGGTTTACACAAAGAAGAAACAAACCTTGATGGTTATGAAGGAGAAGAGGTATAGGGAAGGAAAAACACCAACTAAACATTAGGTAAATGGTAACTGGTAAAAATAGGACAGTATGCAATACTAAGGAGGTTAGCACAACTTGACCAAGGCAAAGTCATAGAAGATTCATAGACACATCCAAACTTCCTGAGGGACAGAGTTACCACACTAAGAGCTAGGTACCACGGTCTTGAGAGTTACCTAGCTCAAACAGCGTAACATAGTTTATAAAGACAACATTCTCAATCCTACTTTGGTGGTTAGTGTCTAGGGTCTTAAAAGCTTGAGAGTGGCCATCTAAGATACACCTACCGGTCCTAATCATCTGGAGCAAAGGAGAACAAAGAAAATCAAAAACACAAGAGAAAGATTTGTACAAAGGACTAATATACCACAACTACCACAGTCTCCACCAGACTGAGTCCAGCACCACTGACTGCTCTTACAGGGTTCACAGCTGAGGTCCTCAGCAGAGCTAGAGAAAACCCTGGAACAAAACTCTAACTCTCTCTCTCTCTCTCTCTCTCTCTCTCTCTCTCTCACACACACACACACACACACACACACACACACACACACAAACCAGACCTACGCTCTGACAGGACTAGAGAAAACTTTCAGAGTATGGCTCTCCAGACACTCTCTTGACTCAGTGCTGAAGTCATTCCTGCAGTTTACAGTTCAGCCAAAGATTAGACAGGCCCATAAAGCTAACATTAATACATGTAGCTGAACCTGTGCGTAAAAAATTAAACGGGTAAATCAGCCTAGGGACAAGGACAAGAAGGCAAGAGAGGACAGGAAAGCTGGAAAAACAAAAATGAGGAATCCAAGTTCAAGAAGAGCAAAGTGTTGACCTGTCGAGGGGTTGGTAACCAATGTCATAAAACAATATATGAATATATGTGTTGACATTTAATGAGAAACTACTTTGCTCTGTGACTATTCCCCTAAAGCACAATTGAAAATGAAACAAACAATAAACAACTATGCAAATACTGAGATAATGTGTCAGAGTTTTAACAAAGGGAGGAACCGACAATTTTAGAGTGGTTTCTCTGGGAGGAAGATATTGCAACTGAGATCATAATTAAAGAGATTGACACCTGAAGCTCCAGGAAAAAGTACAAACGCAATAGCATGAGGCAGGAGCATGTAATTTCAAGTCATAGACAATACCTTAGCGTGTGAAGGAATAGATAGAACGAGACAAGACCAGATTCAGTAACACGTTGGACAATATTAAGGATCTGAGACATTAAGGGGACTTATAAGTAAACAGAGGCTCAATGAGAATACATGTGACGTGATCTGGTTTACAGTTTTGGAAAGGCAGTTTGGCTAGTGTGCAGAAAACCATTTGCAGGGGCTTAGGAGGCTGAGTCTTAGAAGTACAGCCAGAAACTTTCTCAGAAGCAAAAATGGGAAGACTTTGTCTCACATACTTTGGACATGTTATCAGGAAGGACTAGTCCCTGGAGAAAGATACCATGCTTAGTAAACTAGACAGTCATGGAAAAAGAGCAAGGCCCTTAATGAGATGGACTGACACAGTGGTTACAACGAAGGGCTCAAGCATAACAATTGTGAGGGTCACTCTAGACTGGGCAGTGTTTTTGTTATACACAGGGTTGCTAATGAGCTGGAGCTAACTCAGTGCACTTACCACCACCACAAGAGGCTATTTCAGTAAATTAGAGTCTCAGTTTCGGTTTCCCCAGTAGCAGGCCAGAGACAGATTCGATAGATGTAGAATCTAGGAGATGCAAGCAAGCAACAACCTGGTATGGATATGGAGGAGTGACCGATCTTACAGAAGTAGATTAGTAGACATTTTGCTCTAGGCACCACTAAGTGGACTTCAACTTCCAACCTTTCAGATAATTAAAAAAAAAAAAGAAACTGCCATAGGTTGATTTCAACTTATAGCGACCCTGTAGGACAGAGAAGAACTGTCCCTTAGGGTTTCCAAGGAGCACCTGGTAGATTCAAACTTCCAGCCTTCTGTATAAAAGCTGTAGCACTTAACCACTACTCCACCAGGGTTTCCTTCAGTCAAGTACAATAACCGTTTACTCTACCCAAGGCTGTTATGAGGATCCTAACTAAATCTATAGCCATCATGCCAGCTCCAACTCATGGCAACACTGTATGTTACAGAAAAGAACTATGATTCATAGCATTTTCTTGTCCATAATCTTTCCAGAAGCACTTTCTTCTGCAGAGCCACTGAGTGGGTTCAAACTGCCAACTGGCAGCCAATTACAAACTTGTGTCACCCACAGACCTTGTCAGGAGGGTACATTTTTAAAAAAAACTGTTTGCTGTCAAGCTGTTTCTGACTCATAGAGACCCTACAGGGCACAGTAGAACTGCCCCTACAGGGTTTGCAAGGTGTGGCTGGTAGATTTGAACATGCATATCTTTGAGTTAATAGCTATACCATTTAACTACTGTACCACCAGTGCTCCATTAGGAGGATACTTGTTACTAACAAGTCAGTTTCGACTCATAGCAACCCTGGAGGACATACCAACTCTGGGTACTAATTCCTCAATACTTCCAGCCTGCAGCAAGAGTACAGAGTAAACCTTTAAGATTGGAGGACAGCCCTAGGGCACCAAGATGCTAGTATCAGCAGTGGGAAGTCAGCTGAAACAGTACTGAAATGTCTGACGGATGTGAATGTGGACCGACAGCACCTGCTACATCAGTCAAGCATATGAAATAGGAGATACAGAGGGAGGTGACTAGTAAAGAATAAATTTAAGGTATAATTTATATTTATAGCTGAAATGGCTTGCTGATAGATTGGCTGTGTGGAGATTGAAGGAAAGAGAGGAAACAACTTCTGGATTTGGAGCCTGAGCAACTGGGTGGATGGTGGGGTCAGTTTCTGAAATCAGGATGAATGGAAGAGGAACTAGCTTTGAGAACTAGCAATCAAAAATTATGCTTTGATCATATGAAGTTTGAGATAGATGCTGTTATGGATTGAATTGTAAGCCCCTCCCCCAAAAATGTGTGTCAGTCTGGCTAGGCCATGATTCATAGAACTGTGTGATTGTCCACCATTTCATCATCTGATGTGAATTTCCTATGTGAATAAGTGGAAGTATACAATCCAAGTCAATTTTGCATACTCGCCTGTCTACAATTCTATCTGCTCTCCTCACACTGTGACAGCACACTCCTCCTTTTCACTCTTTACTACTAGTATCATCCAGAAGAATACCTGTCCCCTCCTCTCCATCCTCTCCTCGCCCCTCTAGAAACAAATCAGTAGGACAGTCTTCTGTAGAAGTATAAAACCATCAATGACATGCACCACGTGCTCACTCTGTGTCCCTGAGTCAAATCCATTCTTAGTCTGAAATGTTGAACTCAGTACTGGTTTCAGGTCTAGGGCAGGAGCAAGTCTAGGGGTTGTATTCCCAGGGAACCCTCCAGGTTCTTGGACCGTTAATTCTGGTCTTTTAGTAGAGTTCTTGATCTGCACACCTGTTTTTCTCATGTTACGTCAGGGACTCTACATTGTGACCCCTATCAAGGCTGCCTTTGGTGGTGGCCAGGCACCATGTGGTTCTGCTGGTTTCACGTTGATGCAGTCTCCCAGTCACTGGGTCCTTCTGTCTCCTCGGCTCATTTTTCCTCGTGTTGATGTTCTCGGTTATCACCTGTTCCAGGTGGATTGGGACAAATTGTTGTTCCTCAGATGGTAGCTTCCTGGCTGTTAAGATTCAGATGCCACTCAGCAATATGGGATGAAGAAGACTCTCCTAGTAAAAGGCTATTTATGTTAATTGACCTCGAAGTCCCCTGAAAACACAATCCCCAAATCCCTGACCCTGCTACTCTGTCCTTTGAAATGTTGAATTTAGAAAACCTTTTCACTTATGGTGTAGTCCGTTTATGATGACCTGCCTTCTACTGAGTGCTGTCACACTCTTCACCTAACCGAATTTCTATTGACTCTCTAATCTATGACCAACCTTCTCCCTCCTTCCCCACCTTTGTCGCCTTCACTCTCACTCTTTTCTTCTATGCATAAGTCTTTTTTTAAGTCCATGTATTAGTGGCCTCATGCAATACTTGTCATTATGACTGATACTACTCAGCACACTGTTTTCTAGTTGATACCAGGTTATGAGATGTTTCCTGAAATCTTCACTGTTCTTTATCATTGCACAGTGTTCCGTTGTGTATATGTACCATAGTTTGTCCATTCGTCTGTTGATGGACACCTGGGTGGATTCCATCTTTTTGCTATTGTGGATAGTGTTGCAACAAACATTCATGTGCATGTATCTGTGCATATGACAGCCCTTATTTCTGTAGGATATACTCCAAGCAGTGGGATCACTGGGTCGAATGGTGTGTCTATTTCCAGCTATTTAACAAAGTGCCAGATTGCTTTCCAAAGAGGTTGTACCATTTTGCATTCCCACCAGCAGTGCAGGAGGGCTCCAATATCTCCACAGCCTCTCCAGCATTTGTTGTTTTCTGTTTTTGGATTACTAACAACCTCACTAAGGTGAGATGATATCTCATTGTAGTTTTGACTTGGATTTCTCTAATTACCATGAGCATTTCCTCGTGTGCATTTTGGCTGCCTGAATATCTTCTTTGGTGCAGTGTCTCTTCGTGTCCTTTGGCCATTTTTTAACTGCATTATTTGTCTTTTTCTTGTTGATATTTTGCCGCACCTTTCAAATTATGAGAATTAGACGTCAGTCTAATACATAGTTGCCAAATAATTTTTGCTGTTCTCCAGGCAGTCTTTTAACTTTGTTGATAAAGTCTTTGGGTGAGCATAAGGGTTTGATTTTTAGTAGTTCCCATTTACCTATTTTGTCCTTTGTTGTTTGTTGGTCAGATTTTGTAGTCTGTTTAAGTTGTATATTAGAACTTCTATCTTTGTGCCTATTTTTTCTTCCATAATCTGCATTGTTTTAAATTTGATATCTAGATCTTTGATCCATTTTGATTTAGTTTTTGTGTGAGGTGTGAGATAGGGGTCTTGTTTCAGTTTTTTGCAGATGGATATCCAGTTTTGCCCACACATTTTGTTAAGGAGATTTTTTTTACCCCTGTTACAAACTTTGAACCTTTGTCAAGTACCAGCTGCTCGTGGCAAGATGGTGTTATTTCTGGATTCTATATTACTTTATTCCATTGATTGGTCTATATATGTTTTCGTACCAGTACTGGCCTGTTTTGACCACTGTGACAGTATAATAGATTCTAAGTTTGGGTAGTATGAGGCCTCCCACTGTGTTCCTCTTCTTCAGTAGTGTCTTATCTAGGATTTTTTCCTTTTCCAAACAAAGTTGGTGATTTTGTTCCTCCATCTCATTAAAAAATGACATTGGAATTTGTATTGGGATTGCACTGTATATGTAGATCACTTTGGGCAGACATTTTCACAATGTGAAGTCTTCTTATCCATGAGCAAGGTAGGCCTCTCCACCTATGTAAGTCTCTCTTGGTTTCTTGCAGCAGGATCTTGTAATTTTCTCTGTAGAGGTCTCTTGTTTCCCTAGTTAGATTTATTCCTAGGTATTTTATCTTCTTGGGGCTATTGTAAATGGTGTTGATTTGGTGATTTCCTCTTTGATGGTCTCTTTGTTGGTGTAAAGGAATCCTAATGATTTATTTATGTTTATCTTATATCCTGATACTTTGCTGAACTCTTCTGTTAGTTCCAGTAGTTTGTTCACGGATTCTTTAGAGTTTTCAGTGTATACGATCACATCATCTGCAAATAAGGATACTTTTGCTTCTTTACTGATGTGGATGCCCTTTATATCACCTTCTCTGGTTGCTCTGGCCAGAACCCCTAGCGCAATGTTGAATGTGGGCATCCTTGTCTAGTTCCTGCTCTCAGGGGGAATTCTTTCAGTCTCTCTATTCAGGATGATGATAGAGGTTGGTTTTGCATAGAAGCCCCTTAATGCATTGAGGAATTTCCCTCCCGTTCCTATTTTGCTGAGAGTTCTCAACAAGAATGGGTGTTGGACTTTGTCAGACGCCTTTACTGCATCAGTTGATAGTTTAGTGATTCTTCTCCTTTGAGTTATTTATGTGGTTGATCACATTAATTGTTTTTCTTATTTTCAACCAATCCCGCATCCCTGGTATGAATCCTACTTGTTCCTTATGAATTATTTGTTTGATATATTGTTGAATTCCATTGGCAAGGATTTTGTGGAAGATTTTTGCATCTAGGTTCATGAGTGCCATTGGTCTGTAATGTTCTTTCTTTGAGGGGTCTTTACTCGGCTTTGGTATGAGGGTTATGCTGGCTTCATAGAACGAATTTAGCATTGCTCCATCCTTTTCTGTTTTGTGGAATAGCTTCAGTATATTGGAATTAACTCCTGTCTAAAAGTTTGGTAGACTTCTCTAGCAAACATGTCTGGGCCAGGAATGTTTTGGTTGGTAGTTTTTTGATTACTTTTTCAATCTCCTCTTTTGTGATGGGTTCATTAAGTTGTTTTGCTTCTCTTTGTGATAAGTTTGGTAGGTAACGTGATTCTAAAAATTTGTCCCTTTCCTCTAAGTTTTCAAATCTATTAGAGTACAGTTTCTCATAGTATTCTTTTGTGACACTTTTAATTTTGGTTGGGCCTATAGTGACATCTCCCATCTCATTTCTTACTCAGGTTATGTGTTTCATCTGTTTTTCTTTTGTAAGTTTCGCCAATAATTTATCAATTTTGTTGACCTTTACAAAAAAGCCACTTTTGGTTTCATTAATTCTTTCCATTGTTTTTCTGTTCTCTAAATTTGTGTAGTTCTGCTCTAATCTTTGCTATCTGTTTTCTTCTGGTTCCCTAGGGGTTCCTCTGTTGCTCTCTTTCTACTTGTTCAAGTTTTAGAGTTAGTTCTTTGGTTTGGGACCTTTCTTCATTCCAGATGTGTGCATTAGTAGAGATAAACGGATCTCTGAGCACTGCTTTTGCTGTATTTCATAGGTTCTGGTAAGATGTATTTTCACTCTCATTTGATTCCATGAAATTATTTACTTCATCCTTGATTTCTTCTATACCCCATGAATTTTTGAGCAAATTTCCTTGAGTTTGAATTTCTACCCATGTGTTTTCTGCTATGAATTTCAAGTTTTATGGCTTTACGGTCTGATAAGATGCTTTGCAATAATTCATTGGTTTGCATTTTGTTGAGACTTGCTTTATGGGCTAATACATGGTCTGTTCTGGAGAATGTTCCATGTGCACTGGAAAAGAAAGTATACTTGTCTGTTATTGGGTAAAAAGTTCTGTATATGTCTGTGAGGTTGAGTTTGTTGATTGTCACAATAAATCATATCTTTGTGGAGCTTTTTATCGTATCTTTATTGAGCTTTTCCTTACTGAAAGTGGAGAGTTGAAGTCTCCTACTGTTACAGTGGAGTGATCTGACTCATTTTTCAATGTTATCAGCATTTGTTCGATGTATTTCGATGCTCCGGTATTGAGTGAATAAATATTTAATATTGTTATATCCTCCTGATGTATTGAATCTTTAAGCAATAAATAGTGACAATCCTTGTCCACAATGATGGACTGTACTTTAAAATCTTTTTTACCTGAGATTAATATTGCCACTCCTGCTCTTTATTGTGTGTTGTTAACTTTGTGTATATTTTTTTAATCCTTTCATTTTTAGTTTGTTCATACCTTGGAGTCTAAGGTATGTTTCTTGTAAGCAACATATAGACAGATCATATTTTTTGATCCAGCCTGTTATTCTCTCTCTTTGTTGGAGTATTCTGTCCATTTACATTCAGTGCAATTATTGATAGATATGTTTTTAGTGTTGTGATTTTGGTACCTTAATTTTTGTGTTTTTGATGTTTCCACTTAATATTCAGTCCTGGGTCATTTTTCTTTATGGGTTTTCATTTCATCTTTTTCAGTGTTGGTTTTGTATCTGTTGAAACTTCTGTATTGTTTTTCCTCTTTTGATATGTAATACTGTTAGTTTGCTTTGCAGCTACCCCCTTGTTGCCCTCTAATGTTTTAGGTTTAAACCAGTCTGTAACCTTTTCATTCCTCCTTAACTTCCTATCCATTTGAAAGGGCTATGTACCCTTCTTTGTAGTGTAATGTTGTCATAGTTTACATGTTGAGCTCTCTGTTTCCCTAATTTTAATATTTTAGCTTTGACTGAGCTTTGTGACTTTCCTAACTAATTAGAACTCTGGATGTTATGTTTTGCATTGCATCCTCGGGTACATGTCTGTTGTTACTGATTTTCTAATCAAAGAGCTTCCTCCTGTATTTCTTGTAACTGCGGTTTGGTTTTTGGTGTCTCTAAGCTTCTGTTTATCTGCAAATGTCTTAATTTCACCATTATACTTGAAAGACAATTTTGCAGGATATATAATTCTTGGTTGGAAGTTAATTTTTCCTTCAAGGCTTTGTGTGTGAGTCCTATTGCTTTCTTGCAACAAGGTTTTGGCTGAAAAGTTGGAAGCCATTCTACAAGGCTTCCCTTTGTACATTAGTTTTTGTTTAAGCTAACTACTTTTAAGGGCCTCTTCTTCTGTTTCATTTTGTTAAGCTTGATTATAATGTGTCTTGATGTCTTTCTTTGGGGATTTACCTTTTGTGGAGTTCAATGAGTGTCAACAGCTATCTTCTTTTCTTTCATGATGTCAGCTAAGTTTTCTATGAGCAAATCTTCAACAATTCTCTCTGTATTTCCTGCTATTGCTCCCTGTTCTAGAACTCCAATTACACATAAATTATTCCTCTTAAAAAGAGTCCTGCATGATTCTTAATGATTCTTCATTTTTCCTGATCCCTTTATCTGATTTCTCCTCATAGATGCTGGTGTCAGTTGCCTTATCTTCAGTCTCACTAATTCTGCATTCCATTTCCTCAATCCTGCTCTTTTGGCTTTCCATTGAATTGTCTAATTCTGTAATTTTATTATTGATCCACTGAACTTCAGATCCTTGATGTTCTAGCAATTTGTGTAACTTGTGTAATTTTTCTCTTTTTTTCCTGCTACACTTTGTTTAATCTCCATCCTAAGATCTAGAAGGGCTCTATACATAATTCATTTGTATTTTACCTCCAATAATTTCAGGAAGGCTTCTTCATCTGGGAAGTTTTTTGATTTTTTATTTTGGGAGTTTTCCAGAGCCATGGTGGTCTGCTTCTTTAAATGTTTAGATATTGATTATTGTCTTCATTCCATCAGAAAACTGTTCAGTTTCTCCAGTGTCAGAAGCTATGGTGTAGCTCTAAGAGTGTAGTGAGTAAGGTCGCTGCTAGACTTGGCTACCAGCCACTGCTTTGTTCTCTAGGTGCAACTGTCTTAAGTACAGTTTCTGTGGAGAGAGAGACACTGTTCATCCCAGTGGTGCTGCTTAGCTTGGCAGCCAACCCCAGCTCAGCCCCCAGGGGTGGCATACACCACTTCCTAGCTGACAGTGATGGCAACCTGCTTGTGCCAACTCTCCAGACTCATGTCAGCAGACACTGTGGCATAGTTCAGAGAGGGGAAGGAAGGGTCCCACCACACTTGGCCACAGCTGCATTTTCTATATGCAGTTGTCCTAAAAACTGCATTTCTGCTGAGAGAGGCACTGTCCAGCAGTAGCCAGTAGCAGCCAGGCCCTCAGAGGTGGTGCATCCCAACTCCTAGCTGACAAAGATGGCAACCTACTTATGGAGCCTCTCAGGTGCAATGTCAGTATATGCTGTGGTGTGGCTCAGTAAAACAGGAAGAAATGGTACCACCACAATCACCCTAAAATCAGACTTGTGGCCATCTAGACTCTGAGAAAATAAATTTTTCTTTGTTAAAGCCAACAATTTGTGCTACTTCTGTTATAGTGGCACTAGATAACTAAGATGCAGCCACTGACGCATTCTCTAGGTTAAAATCTGTGTTAAAAACAGATTTTCTCCTGAGAGAGGCACTGCCCAGACAAACACTGTTGCTCAGCGCAGCAACCAGCCCTGGCTGGGCCCTCGGACATGGCTGACTCTCCCTCTCAGCTAACTTAGATGGCATCCTATCTGTGCTGTCTCTTCTGTGCTGCACCAGCCAAATCTCTGATGCAGCTCAGAGAAGTTGGGGGAAGGGAACTAGTACACTTGGCCACCAGGCCACCACTGGGTTCTCTAGATGTGACTGTCTTAAGTACAGCCTCTCTGCTGGGACAGACACTGTTTACTTATGTGCTGCAGCTCAGCATGGTAGCTGGCCCCTGCCAGGCTCTCAGGTTCAGTGATCCTAGTCCCAGTCCCAGTCTCCCTGTTAACAAACATGGCATCCATGCTGGTAAGCTCTCAGCTACCACACCAGCAGAAGCAGAACCATCTGTGCTGCTGTCTTGCCTCTGACAAAGGTAGTTTTCCCCTTCCTGTCATCCAGTCTGGTCTCACAACCCTCTGTTTGATCTTGGGGCTCCCAATGTACACTCTTCTCTGTTCCGTTGTTTTCCTAAGCCTTAGTTCTCAGAGGGAATCAAGGAGGTTTGTGACTAGTGTGCCATCTTGATCCACACCTCCTATATGTTTTAAATCCTACCTCTATGATGCTAACGAGGCAGGACTAAACCCACTGCCATTGAGTTGATTCTGACTTATAGCTACCCTATAGACAGAGTAGAACTGCCCATAGTGTTCCCAGGGAACACCTGACAGATTTGAATTGCCAACTTGTGGGTACCAGATGCAGCACTAACCACTCCACTATCGTGGTTTCTGAGGCAGAGTTACAGGTAGTTATATTAATATGAAAGAACTCAATATACAAGGTTAAGTTGTATCTTGAAGCAATCTCTTTTGAGATATAAAAGACAGAAGCTAGCAGAGAGATGGGGGAACTCATGTCAACAGGAATGAAGAACCAAAAGGGGAGCACATCCTTTGGACCCAGGTTCCTGTACTAAGAAACTTGTAGACCAAAGGAAGATTGATGACAAGGACCTTCTCCCAGTGCTGACACAAGGCCTTGTCTTCCGTTGAAGCTGGCACCCTAAAATCAGACTGTGGCCATCTAGACTCTGAGAAAATAAATTTTTCTATGTTAAAGCTGTCAATTTATGCTATTTCTGTTATAGTGGCACTAGGTAACCAAGACAGATTCCTATTGACAACAAAATGGAGCTACCAAGTTGTTGCTGCTATATCTCTTTGGATTGATGGGACTCACAGCAACCGTATGTACAACAGAACAAAACACTGCCCAGTCCTGCATCATCCTTACAATTGTTATTATGTTTGTGTAAATTGTTGTAGCCATCGTGTCAATTCATCTTTCTGAGAGTCTTCCTCTTTTCCATTGACCCTGTACTTTACCAAGCCTGATATCTTTCTCCAGGGATTGATCCCTCCTAATGACATGTCCAAAGTATATGAGATGAAGTCTCACCATCTTTACTCCTAAAAAGCATTCTGGCTACGTTTCTTTCAAGACAGATCTGTTCATTCTTCCAGCAATCCACAGTACAGTCAATATTCTTCACCAGCACCATCACTGAAAGCTGTCAATAGCTCTTTGGTCTTCCTTATTCATTTTCCAGCTCTTGCACATCTATGAGGTTAATGAAAACATGATGGCTTAGGTCAGGTGCATCTTAGTCTTCAAGGTGACACCTCTGCTTTTTAACATCTTGAGGAGGTCTTTTGCAGCAGATTTGCCCAATGAGTCTTTATTTCCTGATTGTGCTTCCGTGGGTGTGGATTGTGAGTCTAATTAAAATGAAATCTTTGACAACTTCAATCTTTTCTCTGTTTATCATGATGTCTATCAAGTAGAAAATTGGTTAAGGAAGTTGAACTCTTGGAAAACTTCCCTACACCCATTCTTCCACCCCGACCTCAGCCAGAACAGGATGGCTTCTTTCCATTTTTCAGATAGGTTTCTCTAAAAATTTCCATCTCAGTTCATGGCCCTGCCACCATACAAACATTTTCAAACCACCTACAAGTGAATATAGACTGACTGCAGAAACTTGAGATCCACCTTCTATCAAACAGCTGTTGTCTACCAGACCTTGAACTCAACTATGTCACATATATTGTCTTATTTAAGCCTCTAATAGTTCCTGACATAAACAGCTCAGTCGGTGTAGTGGTTAAAGCATTCTGATGTTAACCAAAAGGCTGACAATTTAAACCCACTGGCTGCACTGCTAGAGAAAGATGTAGCAGTCTGCTTCTATAAAGATTTACAGCCTCGGAAACCCTGTGGGGCAATTCCACTCTGTCTTATAGGGACACTGTGAGTCAGAATCAACTCACTGGCAATGGATTTGATTTGAATTCAGGACGTAGACTTTATTATTGTCATTTTATAACTGAGCAAGCTGACTCAGAGAGGTCAGGTGATTTATCCAATATCATATAGCTAGGAAGATAGAGAGAAACTAGGTTCTCAGGCTCCAGCTCTATAACCATTCCTCATGTCATGTTGCTCAGTTTGGGAATCAAGAGCTAACCTTGCACTCCAGCATGGGTCCAAGAGCATGGCTGCTAAAGCATTTCAGTATAACCTCTTGGTCATTTGTCAGATACCTCACCCAGAAGGAACTAGAAAGGAAGGTATCAGATGAGCATTTTTAGGCTATGTCTGAGGAACAGCATCCACCCAGGAAAGATCTCACGATCATCAACATGAGCAAAGGATAATAGTCTATTCTTCTCTTGGAGAGTCAGAGTACACATCCCAACATTAACCATCTTGATAGTATTGTAGTTATTAAAAAAAAAAAAAACTCTTTCAACTGCCAATTTTTGTTTAGTCTAACATTTCCCAGCCTGGCTTTGCCATTGTACCCTGATCTTCTGAGAGCCCTATTAACATCTCCAAAGTGAGTGTTCTGAGGAACTGCCATTAAGTCAACTCCAACTCATAGTAGAATAGCCCCATAGTGTTTCCAGGAGTGCCTGGTGGATTTGAACTGCTAGCCCTTTACTTAGCAGACAGAGCACTTAACCAATACGACACCAGGGTTTCCTTCTGGGAAAAAAAGCTTGAAAATCCCACACTTAATGAAGTTAGCACACCGGGTATTCATCTTATCTCAGACACCTCTGCCCCAATGGTCTCTGTGACTTTGAATATTTTACAAATAGTTTCTGAGACTCAGCATCCCCACTTTTTTGATGACTTTCACAATTCATTCATTCAATAAATACTTGTTGAGCTTCTGCCAGGCCCTGTGCTAGGCTGTGAATTCAACTATGAATGAGTCAGGTTGACTGCACTGCTCCTGGTATTTACTCTTCAGAGGAGGACAACTGTTCGTCACTCCAGAATTTTCAGAACTTTCTTTATTATAAGAATCCACTCAAGGATTTTACCAAAACAGACAAGAAAAATAATCACTTTTCTAGAATGAATCCTAAGATCAATCCAGAAGTAGCCCTAGAGCAGGGTCAGCTATATATCTTGGAGGCCAAGTACAAGATAAAAATATAAGTTCCAGGGTTCAAAAACAAGGGGGAAAAGTGTGGCTACAGATACATAAATATAAAGCTTTTTCCTGTAAAAACATTTTATTTCTTATAAAGCATATGAGTAACAACATAAATGTACAAATTGCAAAAATATTTTGGTCCCATAATTTTTACATAACACAATAAATAATAATTCTTTATTAATGTGATATCTGGATTGACTGTAAGATCTTTCTGCATTGCTTTGCTGCAAATTCCTTTATTAGATCATCAAAATTTATACTTCTAGAGGTTTAATTTTGAGTTGATGAAACTAAAAGTAACACTTCCCCCTTGCAAACACAAGATCACAATTAAGTTTTAATAATTTTTAACTTTGAGAAGGCTCTTTCTGCTGATGCAGTTGTTATTGGAGCTGTTAAAGAGTATAGGTGGTGGCAAAATTGGGAAACATTTCTGATAAATAATTTCAAAATATAAATTTTAGTATATCAGAGTTTATAGTTCTTGTAAACAAGTCTTCTAAAAAAGATTGAACTTTACCATACTCAGTTTTGTTTAAGTTTGAATTTAATATTTAATGTAAACTCATGCAATGGCATTTTAACTTTTTCTCTGAAAACCTCCTAATCATGGAAGATGTACAAGAAAGCAAATGTGGTTTCATGATTTACATATCACTCAAAATGCCTGTTTATGCATTATATCACTGCATATTCAATTATAAGGAAAAATTAATGTCTAAACTGTCACCATTAATAATTGACTCATCCAAGGCTTCATATAAGAATACTTCTTTTCCATCATATGTGACAATCTTTACATTTCATTTCTATTTCTAAGCCTGTAGATACTTGCTTTGCAATTTTGTAGCAGTTTTTAAAACCAAAGATTCTAAACTGTCCAAAGAATTTGAATAGCTCTCTATTGCAGTCCACATGTATGCTTTCATTATGTAAAAATTTACCAGCACAGTTTCTTGATTTCACACCTGTGGTTCCTGTCCTGGTTCTCAGGTCGGCAGAGAGCTGATATCTGTGCAGATGCCCTAGGGGCAGCTACAGAGATGGTCTCTGAGAGTGGATGGACATATTACCCTCCCACGGCAAATCATGGCACTGGCCCACAGAGTGGCTTTCTCTCCATTGCTCCTGCTGCTGCAGCAGCCACTGCCACCACCAGTCTACACCCAGATCCCAGTCTGACTGCCTCCTGGGGACTCTGCAGCACCCTGGACTGCCCCAGGCAACCAGACAGGTTAACCAAGCCAACTGTTCAGTATGTGTGCTATCTGCAGCCTGCTGTATTTGGAGACCTGGGCCTATACTTAAACACACGCTGCCTGATATATTTCCTCTGCTCATATGCATGCTTCAGGATTCCATAAGGAATATAAGTTCAAAGAGAGAAGTGTCAGGAATTTCCAGATGATGACAGCAGAGCATTAAACCAAGCACTCGATTCTTTCTGAGAGGGAGAGGGACCCTGTGCAATTTTACAGGTCTCATGCCTATTAGGCCTGCCTGAGGGAAATTGGCATTAACCTTATACTTCAGGTTTGCCAGAAACCCTATGACATCCTTCAGCACCAGCTTTTTAGCCCTATTGCGTGATCTTCCCGGGAAGACTGCAGAGACAAATAGCCTGGCCTGGGGCTCTTCCATCAGAAGCATACCTTCCCTTGCCTGCCTCAAAGCAATGTGTTGGCCCCGCTGAGTTCTTCTGGGCTAAATCTTAGCCCAAGTTCCTTTGACTTCTCACTTCACCCCTGCCGTTAGAGAACTACCTTTAGTTTCTAAAAACCCCACTAATCATCCCACCTGATCCTAAGATTTCATCTCCCTGTAGGTTCTTCTCACTTTGCTTTGCTGGCTTCCAATGTGATTTTTCTATTGGCAGTAAGAATTGGTTAAAAATAAATAGAGTGATAATTGTGATGTGAATTAGCTCAGGAGCAGTGACTAACAGAGGTGACTATGGATTAAGTGACTAAGCAGTCCTTGGGCCAGATAGCTATTACGAGATAAATCTCAGCGAAGACGAAGAGAAAAGCATCCTGCTTTTACATCCCTTCTCCTACACTAGCTCTATTTGCTCTCCATGTATCTTGAAATGTTGATTTTTGAATAAAAAGAGCCATCATCTCTCTCCTCACTCAAAGATCCCCTTGGGATATGCTGTAAAGACTGGGAGCTAGTATTCTTATGCTCCCATAACATACCAAACACACAGCTGGGCACACTACAAGATCTCATTTACCCTTCATGACAATCCTGTGAATTGGCTGGACACCCTCCAAAGGCAGAGACCAGAACACTCTATAAGCCTGACTCACAATGTCCCTAGCAGCCTGGTTGGGTTCTGGGCCTGATGATATGGCATCCTATGAGGTTGTTTGGTCTGAACCAAGGCAAAGGCTGAGGGGAGATCACCAGATCTTATTGACCTAGCCAAGAAGAGGGAGATGCCTAGCCATGAGGGTGGTAGCTCTTAGGACCATCCATAGGAGAATGCTTGAAGGGATGGAAAGAAGTCAACAGCTGGCAGGCCACCTATCCTGGAGTCTAGCCTGAATTTACATGGTGGTCACATCTGTTGGGGTTCGCAGGCTGTCAACAATTAGGGGAACCATGGCAGCATGTGCATAAAAGCAAGGCCTTTATTGCTAGTTTACAGTTGAGCAAAACAAGAGTATATACAGTTGAGCAAAACAGTATATACGTTGCCCAAAGTTATACTAACAGAGCTTGAACTCCAACACAGACTTGGTACACTGGATATGATATCAGGGCAAAGGTTTTGTTATTTCCCCTCACCCGTATCCAGTCAAGTATATAAGAACATAATCTTCTACCTTGGTCTTAGCAAGGTACTCCATTCAACCAAAGTAACCTGGCCAGTGTATGACCCTGATACTCTGAGTTAACCAAAAAACTAAAACAAATTAACTCTCTTCTATCCAATTTGCAAACTGAATAAAAACAAATAGCACCACAGCAAATGGTCCCAACTCAGCAGGAATGGATGCTGACTGAGGACCAAAATGACATGCGGTAAAGACAACCGAGAAGACAGAGAGACCCTCAAGAGTGGGTGCCTACATTGACTTGGGACCGGAAGAACCGGATGGTGCTCAGCCACCATCAGTGATAGCCATGATGGAGCTCACAGAGAGGAGTCTCACTGGCAACACAAGAATAAAAAGGGGTGCATCATGAGATCTCCACTGAAAGACCTCAATTGATGGTCCAGCGGTTTTGGGGTTCCTCTGAGAGCATGGCCCCCGGCCCTGATGCTACCCTTTCCCATAAATTATAACAAAGGTCCACTCCTTGGACTGGAATGGATTGGACTTGGCAATGCAGAGTGACCACATATTGGAAGCACTTTGTGGTTCTAAACATCTACAGGATATCATCTTGCTGACCTCTGGTTGGAGGAAGGGGAGTGGACGGAGAGGAAGGGAAAGGAGGCTGTTGGGAGGATGAGACATGTATGGAGCAGAGAGGAATAGTGTGCAGTCACCAGACAGGGAAAGCAGTGGAAGCTGCATATAGATGGGTATGGAAGTTTACATGGGAATGTACATTTTCACTCAGTTATGTTAAATAAAAATTAAAAAAAAAATGCCACCAGGTGCCTACAAACTTGTCTATCTGATGTTTGCAAATCAGCTGTCTGATGTTTGCAAATCAGTTTGCAAATCAGCTGCTCTAAACTTAAACTCCATTTTGAAACAAAATCCTATTTTGAAACAAAGCTGAACAATGACTCTTGTTTAAGCCATAATTTTCTTCTAGAAACAACTAATGCTATTAACAGATGGAGTCCCTTGAGGCAATTAGCAACAACCAGAATTTATCAAGAATGAAAAATACGTGTTACTATTTCAAAATGCTCATCCCGCTCCACACACCAAGAACTCCTGGGGGGCAGCTGGTAAAGGAGGAGACCCATGAAAACAGTGAGGTGCAGCTGGTACTGCCCTGCGGCTGACATTTGGAAACACTTTCTACAGCTCCTGATGTTTCCTTCCATGTGCAGTTGTGATGCTTCTGGCACCACTTCCCGGGGAAAAAAAGTAGTGACTTAATGATTGGTGAATTCAAGAGAAATAAACTCATCGCTCACCATCCACCTGTGAGTTCATTGCAATCTGGTGGCTTGCAAGTTTTTGTTATGCTGGGCAAATACCAGAAGAGTTACACATGACAGATAAATTTCCAGACTAAGACAGACTAGGAAGAAAGGCCTGGTGATCTACTTCTAAAAATCAGCCAGTGAAAATTCTGTGGTTCACAGCAGAACACTGTCCCACTGCTTGCTTTGGATATATTATCAGGAGGAAATGATCACTAGAGGAGGACATCGTGTTTCGTGAAGTTAGAGGGTCAAGAAGAATGCTGAAGACTCTCGGTGAGATGGATCAGTGCGACAGCTGCAATGAGGGACTCAAATGTGACAGCAATCGTGAGGATGACACAAGACCATTTTGTCTGCAATACATGAATCAGGGTCTACTTGATGGCTGCTATGTACCTATCTACCTATCTAAACTCATTTTAGCTATTATTTTTACCCCTGTTGGGAGGGAGTCACCGACAGAAAGCATGAGTTTTGTTCTTCTCCTCCCTGCTCACCGGGGTAGTCCTGCCCTCGTGCACGCTCCCTGTGACTTAGGAGTGGTAACTGTCTAATCCGCTTCTCACACTAAACTAAGTCCTCCCACTGAGCCCTCAACATTTTACCTGCACAACATCTCAATTTGTTCTAAATGCATGAAGGGATTGAAACCAGACCTACTGCTACTGAGTCAGTTCTGATACACAGAGAGCCCATACAACAGAGTAGAACTGCCCTGTAAGGTTTCCAAGGCTGCAAATCTTTGTCAGCTAACTGCCAGGCACATCTTTCTCCCACAGAGCAACTGGTGGATTCGAATGACCATCCTTTTGGTTCGCAGGCAAGAGCTTTGACCACTGCGCTACCACAGCTCTCTACATGCAGGGAAGAGGGTGCTATCTGTGGGAGGTTCTCAGAGACTCCAGCTTTATCAGTTCATTTATCAACATGCTTTGGGAATGGACATTCAACTTACTTTCTCATGGAAGCATCCTTCAGCCCGTATTTCTTCCTGTCACTCACAGGTTCCTTCTGAGGGACACTCTCATGAACACTTTGCTTATGCTGTCTGTCTCATCTACCAATCTTGTCTCCATCACTAAGAAAGACAGTGTAGCTATCTTTTTTTGAGTTGGTGCCAGTTCCAAAGAGACACCATTTCCTCTGAAAGTCTACTTCTGTCTATTGATATGTTCTAGAATCTTCCCAGGTATCAGGGTCATATCTTGGGGACTCAGTTTCTCCCCTTTAGGGAAGATAAGGAAGCTCACAGTACTGTGGTCCTCTCATTCTCTATGACTCTTCAGAGTTCAGGGCAGTATGATTACATCTGCAGTTTCTCCCATTTCCCTTGAAAGTAATTCATCTGGGCTTAAACTCAATTTAGAGCCTCCCCTTACTGTTGCCACACCTATTTGAAATTTCAATTCCCTCCTAACCACGTTTTTCTACCCTTTCCAGTTTTCAGGTCATTCTGTTTGATAGAGAACACAGAGGCAAAATCTAACTATCTTCTCTGTCATCAGCTGACACTGTCTTACCTACCTCAAGCACTAAGTAGGCTGTCATTCAGCCCTTATTTCTACCTCGTGCTTCAAATATAACTTCACATATATTTCTTTCTTTTTCTTTTTAAGTCTGTTAGCATTTTTCCCAAGCTGCAGCTGATCTCAAGCTTTATACTTTCCAACACTATTTTTGTACATCTATACCTTTCTTAACCACTGTGTCACAGGGCTCCAGCACTTTTCTCCTGTTTTCCTCATTATCCAGTCATCTTTCCATCCTTCAGGCATGGCCTCTAAACATCCAAGTGCAGCTGGAAACACTCTACACGTTTGGTAAGTTCCACTAGGCATCTTTCTGCCTCCACCTCACATTTTTGTTTCCTCTCCCAGGCTTTTCATGCTTCTGTACCCTGAGAGATTTCTCTGCCATGTAACTGTGTTTAAAATGTTGGTGTTTCTTTATTCTTCACATCCCATACACGGTTACATCTATATCTGAAGCCGTAATTATTGTTTTTCTTACCCTTTCCTGTTTTTGCTTATCTTTCTTTGAATAGCTTTGGCTTCTTTGAATAGCTGGAGACTTCTATTATTCTTCCTTCAGTGTGAGGAGGGAACTGCTAAACCTCCAGATTTAATAGCTGATAGTCTAGCATTTTTCTGTGAACCTCTGAACTTTAATTTAAAGCCACCTCAGTTCAGTGAATGGTTCCTCCGTTAAACACACTTTCGCCTCTCTCTGAGTGATCTCAGTTGCTAAGTATCTGGTGAGCACCTAAGTGCTCAGGGATGAGCACTCAGTGAGACGGATCAGTGCAACAATCGCAATGAGGGACTCAAATATGACAGCAATCGTGAGGATGACACCAGACCATTTTGTCTGCAATACATGAATCAGGGTCTACTTGATGGCTGCTATGTACCTATCTACCTATCTAAACTCATTTCAGCTATTAGTTTTATCCCTGCTGGGAGGGAGTCACCGACAGAAAGCATGAGTTTTGTTCTTCTCCTCCCTGCTCGCCCAGGTAGTCCTGCCCTAGTGCATGCTCCCTGTGACTTAGGAGTGGTAACTGTCTAATCCATAAACTAAGTCCTCCCACTGGGGGCCTCTATGTGTCCATTTCTTCACCCCTCCAAAGATGTTAGCTTCACCGGCTAAAGCATGAGTAACTACCTACTTCCTACCTCTTGTCATTTTGTGACAATTAAATCAGGAGAAATCTACAGCATTCTCTAGAGATGCTCCCACGAGTCCGTCAGTCTTTCTGCATCACCTGCCCCCATCGGAAGTCCTTTCACTCTCTGTTTCACTCTACCTTGTATGTTTCTAAACCACGCCCGCCTCTTTTGACACTAACTACACAGCCAGAACTGCATACAGTTCTAGGGTCTCAGGTGTGCTCTGTTCTTATTATACAGGGGAAGAGGGAGACGGAAATATGAGTTGCTCCAGGGCCTGGACTTTTTCCAAGGTCTGGTATTGTAGGAAGCCCCAGTGATCTTCCTCATGGGAGAAAATGCCCAGTCCTTTGAGCACCATCTCCCTAGGAAGAGAAGGGCAGCGATTCAGAGATAGGACACCTGACCTGCTATCAGATTTCTTGGAATGTTCTCAGCCCATATCTCAAAATATACTGTAATAATATAGGGAAATAGGCATTCCAACACCATATATGGCACCTGCACAGAGAATTAAGATGGCTGCACTGTTTCTTTTCTTTTTTTTTTTCAATTGTGTTTAAATAAATGTTTATAATTACAGTCAGTTTCTCACACAAAAACACAGTTTTTCATCTTGAGGTAGACAGAATAGTGTGTGGGGAAACATACAACAGAAACCCTATGAAAAATGCAGTACCTCTTCTGAACCAACAGTTGGGAGTAAGACAGGGGGCCTCTATAAATAATGTGGCTGAAACTATAAACCAGTAATAAGGGATAAAAAGACCCAACGATTAACTATATCCTGGGACACTGAGATAAGTCCCCAAACAACTGTGTAAACGTCTTCAAAGCTGTTTTGCAGATGGAACCAACTCCGGGGACATGCATAGAAAATCCCACTTCAACAGTTGTATGTCCTTCCAACTGGTACACCAGAGAGCTACAGTCAGGACCAGAGAATCAAATCAACGGAGCAAGAAACTGTGCAAGCATGACACTCCATAATAAGTCTTGATACAAGTTCCAGAAGCCCCCTTGGCAGGAACCATCATGAAGTGTGTGGGCATGTGCAAGCAGGGGACAAGCAGCAGCCTGCCAAAAAAGGAAATAATCTAGATTCTTATTGCTTATATGTTGTCCCCAGCTGTGCCCTATGCATGGATAGACTATAAGAACCCAACCCCAAGCTTGCTCAGTGCCACAGCCTGCAGGAATGTTATACGCTCTGCAGCTGTCCCACTTTGAAATGCCTTCGTTTTTCAGCAAAGATTTCTGCCGTGGGCTAGCCAAGTCTCCCAGAGTAATTATTTGTCACAGGTCTGACAAGAACCCTTGAGGGTCCTCACAGACTCCTGGTAAGAGTGTGGCCCTAACTACTCTCCCCATACTGTGACAGCACACTCCTCACCTCCAACCGATATTTCTCGTGTCCGTTTAACCAGCTCCTGTACCACTCCATCATTCCCTCTCTCCTCCAAAACGGGGCTTACCAGTTAGTCTCCTGCATGTGCTGAAGCCTACGAGCACACTCTTGACCAGTATCATTTTACATCTTATGGATCAGGTCAGGCTTTGTCGGAAGAGCTGGCTTCCAGAATGGTTTCAGAGCTGGGTCAACAGAGTTCAGCAGCCATGTTTTCTAGGGACTTTCCAGTCTGTCAGACCATCAAATCTGGTCTTTTTAGTAAGAGTTTGGGTCCTGCATTCTGCATGTCTCCTGCTCCTCCAGGGGCTCTTTATTAAGTTCCCTGTAAGAATAGTCTTTGGTGGTGGCTTGGCACCATCTAGTTCTTCTGGTCTCATGCTGATGTGGTCTCTGGAACATATAGCCCTTTCTGTCTCTTGGGCTCACATTTTAGTCCTGTCACTGATACTCTTTGCTCCAAGAGGTTGAGACCAATTAATGCTTCTTAGATGGCCACACAGTAGCTTTTCAGACCCTAGACAACACTCACTAGTGGAATGCAGAACATTTGCTTAAAAAACATTGTCATGCCAATCGACCTAGATGTCCCCTAAAGCTATGGTTCCCAAACCCCTGACCTGGCACTCTGTTCCTGGAAGTATTTAGTTTTATTTAGAATGTTTCTAAACTTTGCATTTAGTTCATTTGGCTGCACAGTTTCTTAATGGTTGTCTTGTGAGAGACAGACTTGCCTTTCACTTTTTGTGTTTTTGTACTAGCTGAATTATAAACATTTTTAAGGTTAGCCAAGCCAAGTGTGTTAATATCAGTATATTATTACAGGGAGAAGAGAGCCAGCCCCAACCTCATAGAATGGTGGCCAGGATCATGACCGCACCTCAAAAACCTTACCGGGTAGGGGACTTTCCTGCGATACCTGAGCTGAGATTTCTGAAAAGCCACTATCAAACATTTAGATATCATGCTAATGGCCTCACATACATTTTCACGGTTAATTCTCGTTAACAGTTCTGTGAAGTAAGCCTTGTTATACCAGCTCTACAGATAAAGAAACCAAGGGTTGGAAACATTAACTAACTGTTAAGTAATTTGCCACACAGCAAATGGAGAAAGACATTATGCTGGGTAGAGTGGAGAGTCCGCAAAAAAGAGGGAGACCCCGAACAAGACGGATTGACACAGTGGGTGCAATGATGGGCTTAAGCACAAAAACGATTGCCAGCACGACAGAAGACAGGGCAGTGTTTCATTCCGCTGTGCAGAACCAACCCGACAGCACCTTACAACAACAACAATGGCATAGTAGTTAAACGCTACACCTACTAACCAAAAGGCAAGCAATTCAAACCCACCAGGTGCTCCTTGGAAACTCTATGGAGCAGTTCTGCTCTGTCCTGTAGGGTCACTATGAGTCAGAATCAACTTGACAGCAGTGGGTTTGTTTTTGCTTTTTTTTTTTTTGTAATGGCTAATAAATCATGAGTACTTCTTTGAGTTTATGTAAGCCACCTCAGTGTTCTCTTTGGTGAGGTATTTGTTCACATCCTTTGCTAATTTTTAATTGGATTGTCTTTTTGTTATTGAGGTGCTGAAGTATTATATAGATTTTGAAGATTAGATCCTAGTTGTATACATCAGAGCCTCAAATTTTTCCCTAGATTTTTGGGGTTTTTTACTCCTTTGAAGTCTTTCAATGAGCATAAATGTTTAATTTTTAGGAGTTCCCTTCTGATGTTTGTGTATTGTTAGTTATGGTTTGTATTGAATTTATGCTGTGTATTAGGGCCTCTAGCAGTGTCCTTATTTTTCTTACATGATCTTTATAATTGGAGATTATGTAAATCTTTGGTCCATTTTGAATTAATTTTTGTGTATGGTGTGAGATACGCGTCCTATTTCATTTTTACAGATGGAAATTCAGTTTTGTGAGTACCATTTGTTGAAAAAAAAAGACGGTTTTCCTCCATTTAATGCACTTTAGCCTTTCGTCAAAGACCAGCTGATCACAGGTGGATGGATTTACATCTGGGTTTTTTATTTTGTTCCATTAGTCTATGTGTTTGTCATTGCACCAGTACCAGGCCGTTTTAACTACTGTAGCTTCTGAGATCAGGTAGTGTTTTGTTAGGGCTATTAGATTCCTTTTCCTTTTCATATGAAGTTAGTGATTAGTTTATCCCTCTTGTTAAAGAATGCTATTAATATTTGGATCTGGATTTGCATTTGATTGGTAGATTGCTTTAGGTAGAATTGACATTTTTACAACACTGGGTCTTGCTATCCATGAGTATGGCATGTTTTCCCATTTATGTAGTTTTCTTCTGGTTTCTTGCAATAGTGTTTTGTAGTTTTCTTTATATAGGTCTTTTATGTCCCTGGTGAGATTTATTTTAAAATATTTCATCTGTTTAGGGGTTATTATAAATGATGTTGTTTTCCTGATTTCTTCTTCAAAGTTCTCGTTGTTTGTATATAGAAATTTAACTGACTTTTGTAAGTCAATCTTGTGGTCTGCTATTCTGCTGAATCTTTCTATAAATATAAAGGTCCAGTAGTTTTCTTGTGGAATCTTTGGGGTTCTATATGTATAGGATCATATTATCTGAAGATTGGAATAGTTTTACTTCTGCCTTTCCAATTTAGATGCCCTTTGTTTCTTTTCCTTACCTTATTGCTGTAGCTAGGACTTCCAGAACAACGTTAAATAGGAGTGGTAATAAAGAGCATCCTTGCCTTGTTCCCATTCAGTGGGAATGATTTCAGCCTCTCTGTTGAAAATGATAATGCTGGCCCTTGGTTTTCTATAGATGCCTTTTATTATATTAAAGAATTTCCCTTCTAATCCTATGTTATTGAGAGGTTTTTTTTTACCAGGAATGGCTGTTGGACTTTATCAAATGTGCTTTCTGTGACAACTGAGATTATCATGTGATTTTTTTCTTTTGTTCTATTTATGTGATAGATTGCATTGATTGATTTTCTAATGTTTAATCCTACTTACATAGAATCCTACTTACCCAAAATGGGTATGAATCCCACTTTGTTGTGTTGTATTATTTTTTTATATGATATCAAATTATATTACCTGGAATTCTATTGAAAACTTGTACATCTATATTCGTAAGAGATGTTCCAGATGATTCTTTTGTGTAATAAATGTTGAGAATCACTACTCTACTAGTGGTTTTCAGAACTGGTCTCTAACCAAAAGCATTAGCATTGCCTGGGAACTTGTCAGAAATTCGCATTCTCAGCAGGGTTCACACTGGAAGGAATCAGTCTGAACCCTGAACAGAGTTCACTTTGACAGCTTCTGTTTTCCCAGTGTCACATAAGGTATGATGATCACCTGAAGGTGAGAAAAAAAAGGGCTACAAGTAGCTGGGAAAAAAAACAACATATTAAATAATATCTCACTTCCTCTATGTCACAGCACTCCCCTTGTTTTCTTGGTGGAACTGCTAACAGCCTTTAAGTATTTTGTTTATTTGTGTACTTAATTTATTTTCTGCCTCTCCCATTAAAATGTAAGGTAAGTGAAGGGCCGGAAACAGCTCTGTCTTTGTTCTCAGCTATATCCAGTGGCTAGCAGAGTGCCCTTCATACAGTTCATCTTAAAAAAAACTAAATGAAAGTATTAATGTAGTCAGTGCTCAGCAATTACTAAAGAATATAAAACTGTTATTTGAGGTCATACTATTGAGACCATTGTTGAGTCATCTGCCTCCACTCCCAGCCCATTCCCAGACTCACTATCGATTCCAGTCAGGCTTCAAGGACACACTCAAGGTCCTCTCAAGATCCACCCACTCCCACTCTCACTACCCAACATGGCACCCCACACACAGCCTGACAGCTGGTCATTTATTTGTCTGTGTTCCCAAACTCCTTGGTAACTCATTGGCCTTTCTGACCACCGCTGTAAGTAGGAGTCAACTCTGTATCACACAACAACAATCCACACTTTGAGTGCCTTACACATGAGAGTCAATGACTGTCATTTTCACAGTCTAGAACACTCTGTAAAGCAGTATTCATAAACCGTTTTGTCTCATTTACATACAGAAAACATAATATGCTCTCTCAGGCACATTATGAATCTGTGCCACAGTGAAATTGACCCTTCTAGTCTTTATCTCAAAATTCTATTTTCTGGTTTTCTCTCATAACTATCATTTTATTTTCGCCTATACCCTCAACACTAGTTCTGGAATTGTTTCAAAGGCTGAGGTGCAGATACTGAGTGGTCAGAGAGGCAGAGTCTCCCTCACCAACTAAGCACATCCTTCCTTCTCTCAGCCCCTCAAAATGAATGGCACAGGCTGCTGCATAGCATGGACCTCCATGTTGCTCAAGAATGGCTAAAACCTAAAGTGATAAATGCCATGATGTCCACTGTTATGAACTGAATGTGCCCCCCCCAACATATGTGTCAACTTGGCTAGGCTTTGACTCCCAATATTGTGTGTGAACACCATTTTGTCATCTGATGTGATTTTTCTCATGTATTTTAATCCTACCTCTATGATGTTAATGAGGTGGGATTAGTGGCAGATATGTTAAAGAAGCAGGATTCAATCTACAAGATTAGATTTTGTCTTAAGCTAATTTCTGTTGAGATATAAAAGAGAGAATTGAGCAGAGAGACAGAGGGATCTCACACCAGCAAGAAACAAAAATCAGGAGAACAGCATGTCCTTTAGACCTAGGTCACTCTGCTGAAAAGATCCTAATCCAGGGGAATATTAATGACAAAAGCCTTTCTTTAGAGCCCACAGAGAAAGTCTTCACCTGGACACAGCATCCTGAATTTGGACTTCTAACCTACTAAACTATGAGAGAATAGATTTCTGTTTGTTGAAGTCATCCACATGCAGTATTGTAGCAGCACTAGATGATTAAGGTATCTTGCAGAGCTCTTGTGAGGATTAATGACTAACCTGATTAACGCAGAGCATATAACAGCTGCTAAAGACATGATAACCATTGTCGCTACAACACAGCCTTGGTCAGGGAACACATAAGTATGCAAGTGCCCTTACATAGTAGCCAGGGGAGATTTAAGGGAAGGTGGGCAAGGCCTGTCCTTCTCACCACAGTTCTTGCACCTTTCTTTCCTCACTATCTCTTACAAACAATCTCCTGTACTCCCTGCACACTGTCTAAAATTCTAGCAATAAGAATTCTGTCTTTTATGCTTGAAAATATGTTATCTGTCCAAGAAAGGCCTTGAGAAAAGTGAACATAAATTTAGGTGACAACTTGAGCCTTTACCATCTAATGTCTCATAGGAAATTCAGTAACCAGAGAAAAGGGCATAGGATCAGGGCCACTATCCCATTGTTGGGATAATGATTGAAGGGCAGGGACCTAGAAGAGTAGAAAGCAAATCATGGGACCATTACAGCTGAAAGGAGGGAGTCCTGGTGACATAATGTTTAAGCTCTCAGTTGCTAACAAAACATCAGCTGTCTGAACCTCCTTGCAGCTCCATGGAATAAAAGGCCTGACAACCTGCTCAGGTAAAGATTACAGCCTAGGAAAACCTCTGGGGCAGTTCTACTTTCTCCTACATGGTCACTATGTGTTATAATCAACTTGACAGCATACAACAAAATAATATAGTTAAAAGGAAGCCATTTAGGCTAATTTCCCACCAAATATATGAGGATACTGAGCACTGGAGATATGAATTGTCTCACCCAGGGTCCCACAGTTACAGATGCTCGTTCCAAAGCTCCAGCACTGTGGCTCCCTGATCACCACCCCTTCTGCCCCATACAGCACTGGAGACAGAGGCTGAAAGATTCCAAAGACCGTTTGGCTGAGGTACCATCGTCTTGAATACCCTCTTCCCTCCTGTGCCCCACAAGTCCCCATTCTATACAAGTTCGCATACTCACACAATAATCCCCTGTCCTACATCACCACCGTTCACAGAAAATTCCACTAATCAAAATAACAGTAATAGAAAAAAGAAGTTGGTGGAAAAGGTGAGGAAGAACAGGAAAACAGGCTTTCCACACTTACAAAACCCTGACATGCCCCAATAAAATACACAGCTGCTTTAGCGTTGAATTGAACTGTTAACAAGAATTCCAGAAATTCAGCTACTAACAGCTGCAAAGGAAGTTTTACCTGTTCAGACTCCTGCATCTGTTCCTAGGCTTCAGAGGTGGGCAGAGAAGCCCAGCCTGGGAGGCATCAGAGCAGACGGCAGTTTCTCTCCCCATGCAGATGACTTCACTGGGGTAATTATGCCTGATGAGGGGGTTGGGAGGACTCCTTGTAGATGATAATTAGCCAGGATAAAGAAACTGAGCCTTGCTTGGAGGTCTGAGAGGACATGAAATATTAATATTGGTGCCTTGGAGCTCTGAGAGGGCATGAAATATTAATACTGGTGCCCGCTGGTTATGGGCACCTACTAAGTGTAGGCTCTTCACAAATCCTCTTTGGGCTAATCTTCACTATAAGTCTGTGAGGTGTACGTTTCATGATCTCCATCTTACATGTGATAAAATAAAGCAACACACATAAGATCATATGCAAGTAGTATCAAGGTTCAAACCTTCATCTGCCTGACTTAGAAGCCTGCGTTATTCCTGGCATGCCACATGCATGCGCATGATGTCACTGGTGATCCAACAGTGCATATCCCTTTATCCAACATGAATTCAGTCCCTGCCCTATGACAGACACTAAAATGGCCCTGAGCACATAACAACAAATAAGACACCACCCCTCAGATGCTGAGGCTACAGTCTAAAGGAAAAAAAACAAACGGACATGTCAACAATAATTGCATCACCAAATGGCAACAGGTGAATGGGTCTTCAGAATGAACTTTTTTATTTCTTGTCTTTCCAATGTCGTCAAGACCTCGAAGGTCCAAAGAAATGGAATAGAAGGTTTTTTTTGTTTTTTTTTTTCATTGTGATTGAGTGAAAGTTTACAATACAATTCAAATTTGCATGCCTGCCTACCTGCAGCTCCCTATGCACTCCTTGCCTGGTGACAGCACACTCCTCCTTTCCATTCCATACATGTCATATCCTCTTAACAATCTCCTGTGCCCTCCTCTCCACCCTCTTCACTCCCCTCTAGTAAGAGGCCAGTAGGACAACATCCTGTAGATGCATAGAACCATAAAGTGCACACACAATGCAATCACACTGTGTCCCCGAGTCCATTGCATTCCTATCTGAAGAGTTGACTTCAGTAATCATCTATAATCGAGGGACAGCATCATGTCTAGGGGCCACAGTCCCAGGGGAACTCCCAGGCCTTTGACCACCAATTGCAGTTCTTTTAGTGCAGTTCTTACGGTGTACCCCTTTTTTTCTTGTGTTGCCACTGGGACTCAACATTGTGAGCCCCATCGTGGCTGTCATTTGAGGTGGCCAGGCACCATCTGGTTCTTCTGATCACATGTTGATGTAGTCATTCACTCACATAGGTCTTTCTGTCTTTCGGGCTCTTTTTCCCTCATGTCATTGTTGTCCTTGGTGATCATCAGTTCCAGCTGAGCTAGTACTATTTGGTGTGCCTCAGATGGCAGCTTGCTAGCTTTTAAGATCCCAGATGCCACTCACCTATATGGGGTGTAGAAGACTCTCTTAGCAATAGGCTAGTTATGACAATTGGCCTAAATGTCCCCTGAAAGCATGGTCCCCAGGTCCCCACCCCTGCTACTCTATCCTTGCAATATTGGATTAAGATTACAAGAGTTTTCAGGTTATGTTGAAATCCAGTTACATTCATCTTCGTTCTAATGTGTATTGTCACTGATTTCACCCAACCAAATTTCTATCAACTTTCTATAACCAACCCTTTTCTCCTTCCCACCCCTCCTTTGCAGTCAAAGAGTTTTTTCATCTGTACATGAGTCTGTTTTTAAGTCCTTTTACTAAGGGTCTCATACAACATTTATCTTTGTGCCACTGACTGATTCACTCAAAATAACGTCTTTCAACTGAAAACAGGTTATGAGAGTCTTCCTAAACTCATCATTGTTCTTTATCAGTGCACAGTGTTCCACTGAGTATCTGTACTATAGTTTGTTATCTGTTCATCTGTTGTTGGGCATCTAGGTTGATTCCATCTTTTTGCTGTTGTGGACTGTGCTGCAACAAACATTCATGTGCATGTATCTGTTTGTGTGACTGCCCTTGCATCTGTAGGATATATTCCAAGCAGGGTATTACTGGATCAAACGGTACATCTATCTCCAGCTTTTTAAGGAAGCACCAGATTGCTTTCCAAAGAGGTTGTACCATTTGGCGATCCCAGCAGCAGTGTAGGAGAGTTCCAATTTCTCCATAGCCACTCCAGCATTTCTTGTTTCGTGTTTTTTGGCTCATGACCAACCTTGTTGGGTTGAGATGATATCTGATCATAGCTTTGATTTGAAGTAGTTTAAAGCTAATGATCGTGAGCACTTCCCTATGTGTCTTTTTGCTGCCTGGATATCTTCTTTGGTGAAGTATCTGTCCATCTCCTTTACCCATCATTTAATTGAGTTATTTATCCTTTTCTGGTTGATATTTTTTAGTACCTTGTAGATTACGGTGATCAGACATTAGTCTGGCATATAGTTGCCAAATATTTTTTCCCATTCTGTAGTTGGTGTCTGAATTCTTTTGATAAAATCTTTGGATGATCAAAAGTGTTTGATTCTTAGTAGTTCCCACTTCATCTATTTTCTCTTCTGTTGATGCTTTGCCGGATTTTAAAGTCTGTGTAAGTTGTGTATTAAAACTTGCATTGTTGATCTTATATTTTCTTATATGAGCTTTATAATTTTAGATTTGATATTTAGGTCTTTAATACAATTTGAGTTGGTTTTCGTGTAAGGTGTGAGATATTGGTCTTGTTTCATCTTTTCGCAGGTGGCTATTCAATTTTGCCAACATCATTTGTTAAAGAGACTGTTTTTACCCCAGTTTAAAATTGTAGGGCCTTTGTCAAATTCCAACTGTTCATAAGAGGATAGTGGCATCTCTGGGGTCTCCACTGTCTTCCATTGGTCTATATGTCTCTTTTCGTACCAGTAACAGGCTGTTTTGATTACTGTGACAGTAAAACAGGTTCTAAAGTCAGGTAGTGAGAGGCCTCCCAGTGTATTTTTCTTCAGCAGTCCTTTGCTTGTGCGGTATTGCTTTCCTTTCCAAACAAAGCTGATGATTTGTTTCTCCACCTCATTAAAAAATGTCACTGGAATTCATATTGGGATTGCATTGTACATGTAGATCACTTTGGGTAAAATAGACATTTTCACAATGTTAAGTCTTCCTATCTATGGCCAGTGTAGGTTTCTCCATTTATGTAAGTCTCTCTTAGATTCTTGCAGTAAGGTCTTGTAGTTCTCTTTGTATAGGTCTCTTATTTCTCTAGTTAGATTTATTCCTAGGTATTTTATCTTCTTGGTAACTTTGGTATTGATTTGGTAACTTCTTCTTTAATAATCTCTTTGTTTGTATAAAGGAATCCTACTCATTTATTTATGTTTATCTTGTATCCTGATACTTTACTGAACTCTTCTGTTAGTTACAGTACTTTACTTATGGATTCTTTGAGATTCTCTGTGTATATAATCATATCATCTGCAAACCGGAAGTTTTTACTTCTTCTTTGCTGATGCAGATGCCATTTTTTTCTTTGTCTTGCCTAATGGGGCTGGCAATTAGAACTTCTAGTACAATGTTGAATAGGAGAGGTGGGAGTGGGCATCCTTGTCTAGTTCCCATTTTCAAGGGAATTCTTTCAGTCTCCATTCAGGATGATGTAGACAGTTGGCTTTGTACACAAGGTCCTTATTGCACTGAGGAATTTACCTTCTATTCCTATTTTGCTGAGAGTTTTTAGCATGAATGGGTGTTGGACTTTATCAAATACCTTTTCTGCATCAGTTGACAGGTGATCCTTATCTTCTGTGTTATCTATGTGGTTGATCACATTAATTGTTTTCTGCTGTTGAACCAGCCTTGCATCCCTTGTATGAATCCAGCTTGGTCATGATGAATTCTTTTTTTGATTGTTGTATTCTATTGGCAAGGACTTTGTTGAAGATTTTTGCCTTTAAGTTCATGAGTTATACGGGTCTGTGGTTTTCCTTTTTTGTGGGATCTTTCCCTGGATTTGGTATCAGGATTATGCTGGCTTAATAGAATGAACTTGGTAGTATTCCATCCCTTCTATGCTGTGAAATAGTCTCAGTAGTATTGGAGTTAACTCTTTTCTAGAAGCCTGGTAGAATTCTTCAGTGAAGCCATCTGGGCAAAGAATTTTTATGGTTGGTATTGTTTTGATGACTTTTTCAATCTCTTCTTTTGTGATAGGTTTATTAAGTTGCTCTACTTCTCTTTGTGATAATTTTGGTTGGTGATATGAATTTAGGAATTTGTCTGTTTCCTCTAGGTTTCCAAATTTGTTAGAGGACAGTCTTTCACAGTATTCTGTTATGATACTTTTGATTTCTGTTGGATCTGTTGTGACATCTCCCACCTCATTTATTATTCAGGTTATTTGGTTCTTTTCCTGTTTTTCTTTAGTAAGTTTAGCCAGTGGTTTGTCAACTTGGTTGATCTTTTCAAAAAAACAGCTTTTGGTCTTAACAATTTTTCAATTGTTTTTCTCTAATTTGTTTAGTTCTGCTCTAATCTTTATTATTTGTTTTCTTCTTGTGACTGAGGAGTTCCTCTGTTGCTCTCTTCCTACTTCTTCAAGCTGTAGGGTTAATTCTTTGGTTTGGGTCCGTTCTTCCTTCCAGATGTGTGCATTTATAGAGATAAATTGACCTTTGAGCACTGCTTTGGCTGTATCCCATAGGTTCTGATGGGAAGTATTTTCATTCTTGTTGGAATTCATCAATTCCTTTATTTCATCCTTGATTTATTCTATAACCCATGGCTTTTTGAGCAAGATGTTGTTTAGTTTCCATGAGTTCCAATTTCTGTCTGTTTTTTCTGCTACTGATTTCTACTTTTATGGTTTTATGATCTGAGAAGATGCTTTGCAATAATTCAATGGTTTGGATTTTACTGAGATTTGCTTCATGTAACACCTGGTCTATTCTGGAAAATGTTCCATGTACACTGGAGAAGAAGGTATAGTTACCTGTTGATGGATAAAAAGCTCTGTGTATGTCAATAAGGTCTAGTTGGTAAATTGCAGCAGTAAGATCTTCTGTGTCTTTACTGAGCTTTTTTCTAGAAGATCTATCCAATACTGAAAGTGGAGTGTTGAAGTCTCCAACTATTATTGTAGAGTGATCTATCTCATTTTTCAATGTAATCAGTGTTTGTTCAATCTATTTAGATGCTCTACTATTGGGTGCATATATATTTAACATTGTTAAGTCCTGCTTGTGTACTGAACCTTTCAGCAATAAATAGTGACCATTTTTGTCCATGATGGTGGATTTTACATTAAAATCTGTTTATCTGAAATTAGAATTGCCAAGCCTGCTCTTCTTTGTATACTGTTAGCTTGGTATATATTATTCCATCCTTTAATTTTAAGTTTGTTCATATCACTAAGCCTAAGGTGAGTTTCCTGTAAGCAACATATAGATGGGTCATGTCTTTTGATCCAAAATGTCACTCATTGTCTCTTTACTGGAGTGTTCAGCCTGTTTACATTCAATGAAATTATTGATCAGTATGTGTTTAATGCTGTCATTTTGATGTATTTATTTTTGTGTTGGTGTTTTCTCCGTTGCCCTTAATATTCTGTTCTAAGTCATTCTTAATGGGTTGATTTTTTCACCATTTTCAGTATTTTGTGTTTGTTTAGACTCTTGTGTTGCATTTCTTGTTTTGATATGCTGCATCTTTATTGTACTTTGTGGCTACCCTTACAACCCCCTTAATAATCTATACCCAATAACTTCTACGTACCTTATTAACTTCCTCTCCATCTGGAAGGACTATAACTCTATAGTATATCCCTCTTTTTTAATGCAATGGTATCTTATTTTTCATGATATGACCGCTGGATCCCTTCTTTAAATATTATAAGTTTGAGTTTTGTGGCTTCCCTGAGTACGTTTCTGGATATTGTGCCCTGCATTGTATCCATAAGTATACACTTAATGCTTTTGTTCTTCTAAGCAAAGAGCTTCTTTCAGTATTTCTTGTAGTTTTGGTGTGGTTTTTACAAAGTCTCTAAGCTTCTGTTTATCTGAGAATGTCTTAATTTCATCTTCATATTTGAAAGACAGATTTGCATGGCATATAATTCTTGGTTGAAAGTTTTTCTCCTTCAAGGCTTTGAATGTGTCATCCCACTGCCTCTGTGCCAAAATGGTTTCTGCCAAGAAGTCAGACAAAAGTCTGCAGGGCTTCCCTACAAATGTTAGCTTTGCTTTGAGTCTCGCTACCTTTAAGAGTTTCTGCTTATGTTTCATTTTGTTAAGGTTGATTATAATATGTCTTGGTGTCTTTCTTTAGGAGTCTATTTTTTGTGGCCTTTTATACACATCTTGGATATCTATATTCTCTTCTTTCATGATTTCAGTGAAGTTTTCTGTTAGCAGCTCAACGAAATACTCTGTGTTTTCATGCATCCCCCCAGTTCAGGAACTCCAATTAATCATAGGTTATTCCTCTTCATAGAGTCCCACATGTTTCTTAATGCTTTTTTTCTCTGATTTTTTCCTCATAAATGCTGGTGTCAGTAGCTGTATCTTCAAGGACAGAAAGTCTAATTTACAGCTGCTGAAGTCTACTCTTTTGGATTTGAATTGAATTGTCTAATTCTGTAATTTTGTTATTGATCTGTCAGATTTCAGAATGCTGATCTTTCCTCAGTTTGAACAGCTTGCTTAATTTTTCATTTTGTTTTGCTGCATTTTGTATAATGTCTAGGTGGTCTCTATATATAATTCTTGTGCACTCATCCTCTGATAGTTGGAGAAAGGCTTCTTCATGTGAGAAGTTCTTTGATTCTTTTGGGAATTTTCTGGAGCCATGGTTAGATGTTTCTTTAATAGTTTCGCTAGGATTTATTGCTTTCTGGACATCTAGAGGCTGTTTAGTTTCTCTGGTGTTGCCTTAGCAGGAGCTATGGTGCAGTTCTCAGAAAGGAGTTGGTCACTAGCCACTCTATGCACTCCAGTGACTGGGCCCAGTGAACACTCTGGGATAGAAAGCTCCACCTCCTGGCTGGCAAAGACTCAGCCCTGCTTATGGAGTCACTGGGCAGCTGTCAGCCAACTCTATGATATGGGTCAGTAAAGGCTGGAAGAGATGCCATCATGCTGCCCTGCTGTTATTTCTCCAGGCAGTCTAATTTTAAAAAGCTGAAAGCTATCTGACAGATTCCAAAATCAGGCAAACTGTCAAATGCGGCAAGCCCCACCTTCTGGCTGACAACAGAGCACCTCTTCAGGGGTCCCCAGGTGCTGTGATGTAGTTCAAAGTAGGGACAGGCTACTGCCCTGCTGTCATCCACTGCCAGGCCCCACCCATAAGGCTACACTGTGTTAAACACAACTTTTCTGCTGGAAAAACACTCCCCAGGCTGAGACTTCCTCCTAGCCTGGGAATTAGTTCTTGTTGAGCCCTCAGGTTGGATAACTCCACCTTCCCATCAAACAAGACTGTGTCCCATTCAAGCTGTCCCATGCACTGCAAAATAGCCAAATCTGTGGCAGAGGTCTGAAAAGAGGGTGAGAGAGCTGTGGTGCTCTGAGTCTGGAGCTGGGCTCTGAAAATGTGGCTATTCCACCTTCTGATCACTTCAGCACTGTGACTCAGCATAGCTGTTGGTTAAGCCCATCCTCTGCTTGCCGGCCAACAAAAACAGAAACAGTTAAAAATGCCAGTTGCCTTAAGTTTTCAGGAGCTGGACATTCAGCTAAAGCAGGGCTCAGCAAAAAGAAAGGTGTTTCCTGTTCAGAGGTATATAGTCTAAACTGACAGCCCCACGCATGTCCTATGGCACACTGGGTGTCCAGAAAGCTCTGTTTAATTATCAATCCAGGCCTTAATTTTCAGAGGAAATTAAGGAGATGTGTGTTTAGTCAGCCACTGTGACTCCACCCCAGGAACCTAAGGTTTTTAAAGAAAAGAAAGAATAGACATAAGAAAGAAAGAAAAGAAGAAAAGAAAGGGGAAGCACATGTCCACAAATTAGGGCAGGAATCCCCAAACAACTAAGAGTATACAACAGAACATTCATGAGGTTCAGTCAGGCCCTGGGGAGGTTCAGCTGCCACTGACCAGGGTTTCTTTCCTTCCTTCTATAGCTAAAAACATTTATGATGGATATGACTCAAGTCAGATGTCCCCTCCCTTGCTTGATAAGAGACTCTATGACAAACCTCATGACTCCTTTCTTGGCCTCAAACATCGTCGGGCTTCCCCCTTTGTTATCACCTTTCCCATGAAAAGTAAAGGTAAGTATAGGTAAGAGCATTGCTGTACTCGCACCAGCTCCTGGTAGGGTCTGCAGAGGCTGCGTGATCGTCTGCCAGGATGACACACTGCACTAAGTAAGGCAGAAGTTATATAACCTATAAGGGCATATCCTACTCTGAGGGTCTGATGCTAGATAAGCTGATCCCAGATTCAGAAAAAGTTGGGAAGATATGACAAAGGATCATAAATGAAAAGTTAAAAATAGGCCAGTCTCATTTCTGACTGTTGAGCACCCACTGTTCACTAGAAAGAGTTCTTAGCTACAGTGGACAATATAGGTCAGAAATCCGTGACCTTAAGGTACATACATTCTAGAGGGAAGGGACAATCAGCACATGCAGAAAGAAATGTGGTAAGATAATTTCAGGGGATAACATGATACAGAAGTATTATGAAGTTACCTAACTAGAAAGCATAAGAAGAGCCTCTTTAAGAAGGTGACATTTTGTTATCAATGGCCTTTGAAGACCCTCAAGGATCTTTGTCAGACCTGTGACAAAGAATTACTCATGGGGACTCAGCTGGCCCATGAAAGAAATCTTTGTTGGAAAATGAAAGCACTTTGAAGAGGGGCAGCAGAGCGTATAGTCCTGCTGGAGGCTGTGCCACTGAGCAGATTTGGGGTTGGGCTTCTGTAGCCTATCTACATCCAGTGTATAGCTGGGGACAACAAATCAGTGATGGGAATCTGAGGAATTTCTGTTCTTGAATGGAAGGAAGCTGCTTCTCCTTTGTTTCTGTAGGTTAACATAAGAATAGAAAAAAGTCACTTAGGTTATTAAACTGCATTCTATCCCCTGCCCCAATTTTCACCCCAAGCCAGATTAACAGACCTGCATTCCTCTCCCTATCTCCAGGGTAGAAAGTAAATTATTCCAAAGACCTCAGAAAGATAATGATATTTTGAGAAGTTTACAGTGTTTCATAAGATGTAATGAAATCTTGTGACTCCCTGTTATTGTTCTGTGGCAATCTTTAGATGCCAATCCCTTTGAAATCTGGCTATAAAAACTGCTGGAAATCTAACCCAACTGAGACAGTATTTGGAGAAGCTATTCTCACTGTCCCCCAGGTTTGCTGGCTTATCTGTTAATAAAGCATTCCTTGAACTCTTCTCTGTCTCTGAATTTTTGGCTGTAGTGACAGGCAGAATGAACTTGCTTTGGTTTGGCAACATTTCCCCCCCCCCACACACAGACTCCAAGATGCTTCCTGCCATGGGGCCTTCTGGGACTGGTAGCAGGACTCCTTATAGGGTATCATGCCTACACAGTTTCCTGCTCCCTTTGGTTTGATTCCATGGCAGGAAGCATCTTGGAGTCTGTGTGTGGGGGGGGGGAAATGTTGCCAAACCAAAGCAAGTTCATTCTGCCTGTCACTACAGCCAAAAATTCAGAGACGGAGAAGAGTTCAAGGAATGCTTTATTAACAGATAAGCCAGCAAACCTGGGGGACAGTGAGAATAGCTTCTCCAAATACTGTCTCAGTTGGGTTAGATTTCCAGCAGTTTTTATAGCCAGATTTCAAAGGGATTGGCATCTAAAGATTGCCACAGAACAATAATAGGGAGTCACAAGGACATATAGCAGTCACCTGCTTCCTCTGCACATGTCTCTAAATTGGCTTGTAACTGTTTTTTCTGAAAAACAACTTTAGGGATAATTTAAGCAATTTGTCCCAGGTGTTGTTGAAAAAGTAAGTTGCTTGTCGCTCTGGAATGTTCCACGGTACAATTAGGCTGGCCCTTTGCGTCTCTGTCTCAGTTTGAGTTGGATTCTGAGTGATCAGAAAGATGTAGCACAGAAAAGCTCCGGGAGAAGAGCATTGCTCTGTGTCAGAAATAGGCTGGGCATGTCAAAAGCCAACGCTGCTGTATCTTGAAAAAGAGGTATCTTACAGGTTGAAGTAAGGAGTTGTATTTATTTACACCACAAAGGTAAATTATTGCAGATGTTTAAACAAGGAAGTGGTGTGATCTGATTTGCACTTTAACAAGCAAGATAGCTTTGGCTGTTGTGTGGAGTTTGGACTGAAAGAGTAAAGATAAGACAAGTTAAAACATTATTAATGGATGTGGTACATTAAAACATAATCTCCCATGATGACACAAGGTTTCTCCCATAAATACAAGGATACTACAACAGTAAGAAATCTATGAATATATCACATCACAAGTTATATGTGACAAAAGCATATGATTATTTCTATAGGTGTAAACAGAACATTCAATAAAATTTAAATGAATTCCAAGTAACATCTTAAATTATAAGACTAGATGAGTTGTTTTTAAACATGATAAAAAGTTTATATGTCTAATTGATGTTTTTTGGCTGTAAATTACTGGAGGCCCAACACGAAGATGCTCATCATTTCCACTGTGGTTTATATCATTTATGAAGTTTTGGATAATTGAAGAGGACATCAACATGAATGAGAAGTATCAGTTTAGGAAAAGGAAAATTAGCATTGTGTATAGACAATTTATTTTCCTGCTGAGAATTTAATCCTTGATATAGGCCAATTATTGCCCCATGGGTGGCCTTCGGTGATGCAAATGGATAACTGAAAGGTTTGTGGTTTGAGTCCACCCTGAGGTACCTCAGATGAAAGGACTCCTAATCTACTTCTGAAAAATCAACCAATGAAAACTCTATGAAGTACAGTTCTATTATGACACACAGAATCACTATGAGTCAGAGTTGACTCCTTGGCAACTAGCAGTGAACGCCAGGTGCTTCTCATACGCTGCCTCATAAACGTGACATTTGTCTTTTCATTTGATAGATGAAGAAAAAGAACTTTCCTAGCTGTTAATAAGGGAACTGGGATTTGAGCATAAGTTAGTGACTGCAAAACCTGTGTTCTTACACTACGCTGCCAAAATTGAAAAGGGTAAAGCCAGAGGTTGCTCAGTACTCCATCTTCCTCGCAGTCCTGGACTACAGACATTTTGGCCAGCCTCCTGGACCAAGGTGGGACCTAGACCTTGTCAGCATCTCAGAAGTCTTAGTGACAATCAGAGGCAGTGTGGGTGACAGTGTAGCTGCCTCCTTCTCTACTTCCCATGAGTCTTTCCAACTGAGAAGAGGCCCTGGAGGTTCTGCTGCCTAGCACAAAAAATGCCCTCAAATTTTGCATTAAACCCTTCTAAGGAATATTTAAATTTTTAAAGAAGGGTATATTTTACCCAGATGAATATGTAAATAGTTGGATGTGTATGAAAAATATTTTAGCTGTGGGAAGGTTGGGTCTTTCTAGTTCTTCTTGCCTCTTCCACACAGTTGCCACAGTAATTTTTGTCTATGCTAGAAGAAGGGTAGACCCTCAGCAACCTTCATCAGAAGTATGCTAAGCCTGCCCAGAAACTGAAGTCACTGCATAGAGTGATGGGAAGGAAGAGTTTAGGTCCTTGGGCTGTGACTGCACAAATTGATTAGTCCCTTTAGACTCCAACTAAGCTCAACCCTGCATTCAAGGATGCTCAGAACTGTCCTGAACCAAGGAATTCTGCCACCTAAAGCACTGAGTTTCTACTCAGACCATGAAACCTTTTCTTTCCATTTTGGATGCCAACATCAGAATAAAATATGTCTCTACCAATTTAAAACTAAAACCATCAATTCAAGGAAAGGAAATGTCAGGCCTATTGCCCCTCCAAAATAGTGTACTAACATCTCTCTCTACTTTCCTTATTATTCTTGAAATCTCAGTGCCACAGGTGACAGGCAGCTTCTCAGCTGCTTCACAGCTGCTTGAATGCAAAGTTGGCAAGCCCAAACTGGCCTCTACCCAATTGCCAGTCACTTCAGAGCTTTTCTCTTTCCTTTGGATGTTTTCTTTTTTCCCACCCTGAACAATACAAGCTCACCTGCAGGCAACCTCTGCACTCTGTGGCTTTTTTCCATCCCAGTCCTCAGCTTGAAGTGGTTGTGAAACCTGGATATAGCAGAGAGGGGAGAGGCACAGACAGCCTGAAAAGGGAGAGGAAAAGCCAGGAAAGGAAAGGGGACTACCTGCAGAAGGATCAAAAGGGTGCCAGCAAAAGACTCAGAATCTGCAGAATGGTAGGACAAGGTACTGGCTCTCTGTCACAAAACCATGGAGATCAGGGGAAGTCTCCCTGTCGTTGTTTGAAGCACTTGTCACTGCACCATGAGGGCCAAGCTGTTCTAATCATCTCAAACTATATTCCGGCCAAAAAGCTGGACCTGAGGGATGTAGTATTTCACAGTCCTGAAACCTTGGAAATTGGCAGTCAGGGGGGTTTCCCAGTTCCTCCTGACCAAAGCAGGTCAGCAACCTGAAGAACGGCAGGTGGCACAGCATAGTCCAGCAGTCACTGTATTTCCCGCAGAACCCTGGACAGCTCCCAGAGGTCCACAGAGCCTGCCCTTCTCAGAAGTTTCCAAAAAAGCAAAGCAGTTTGCTTCTCTCAGATTTCAGTTATGTAAACAAAAAGGCAGACTCTACAAAATAGGTTTGGGGCCACCTAATCCAAAAGCAGGCTTGAGTATCCTACAGAAGTCAAGGCTCTTTAAATATGGCTCCCATTTCCCCCTCAAGTTACCCTGTTTATCATTTATGACTAGATGTTTATCAGCAGCAGAGCAGTAAATGGTGAGTGAACATCTAAAAATGGAGCCATAAAATCCTGTAAATCACAGCTCCACACAGGCAACTACCAGCACAGTGATGACCCTCCTTCATGGCTCTGGAAATTCTAGCAGGTCTCTATTTACAGTGCTCAGAGGCTGCATGGGATGATTGTAGGGAGACTTTTCCTAGACCAGACTCACTTTGCCTCCTCCTCACTTTTGTTTGCAGAGTTCCTACTGTATGTCAGATCCTGCACTCCGTGTCAAACCTGGCCTAAACGTACAAGCCTTCTATAGACGTACAAGCCTTCTATAGACGTACAAGCCTTCTATAAACATACAAGCCACAAGCAAAAGGGAAGGGGCTGACACTACAGTTGTACTCAGTGCTCTCTGACGGGGCCAATCTCCCCTTCTTTTTGTCTCCTACAACCTCCATATCCACTATTATCCTCCAGAAGGATCCCTTGCACCACCATACCACTGTAGATCAGAGAGGAGGGTTTTGACATGGATGGAGGACAATGCATTGAGCTTTGACGCAGCCTTCATAGCAAAGGCCACATCATTATTTTGCTTCACCTACATAGACACCTGGCTCCACTGCTGCAGCTATTACAGCCTTGCATGCTGCTCAAGGAGCAATATGGCAATACTTCACCTCATGCCTCCTGCATCCCACATGCCACACTGCAGGGCCCATGGAGCCCCAGTGAGCTCCTGTGGATACACTGGCTGGCCCACAAGGCTTCTGCCGGAAGCAGAGAAGAAAGATACACCACCAGCTAGTGCCACTGATTTGTTATGAGACCTGAATTTCCCAGCAGCTGCCCAGAGAATTCAGGTAAAACAACACGGGAATTTAAAGGAGTTAAGGTCCCAAAAGGGAGAACCTTGAACAGTGAAAGACAGAAGACAGTAAATCAGTTCTTCCCCCTTCTTCTTCCCAACAAACTATTCCCAGACACAGTGTTTCCATACAATACAACCTCTCCAGACACCCCTCTTTTGACTGAGGAATAGGTGTATTTTTTTGCTAAACTGTAGCCAATTTGGTAACATACTTTCTTGCATTGGCTTTCCCTCTTTCCTTCTCAGTTCCCCTTTTACCTCACTCTTGCTTCCTTGGAATTATACTCCCATGCCCCTACAAAGTATGAGATCGTAAATTTTATCTTAGCTGTATTTTCTAGCTTGCACATAGACACACAAGCACACACTGCTATCCTAAGTTCTCCGGGGAGGATGGTGTATGTGAAAGGAGACTGCAGGTAAACTATGAGGTTTCCTCAATTTGAAGCACCACAAGGAGCCATTTGCCAGCTAACTTTCGATAGTGCCAGCCTTAGTGACAACCTATGACATGTTTGAAATTTTGCTGAGGATACAAAAGTGAATAATAAGACTAGACCTGCCTCTAAGGAGCTTTCATTTCAGTAGGGTGCATCGAGTTGCAAAATGAACTATCTTTTGCATGCACATACCCCAAATCTCGTCTAATTAATTTAGACCCACAGTCTCATCAAGTTTCCTTTGTTACAAATAGCATGCTTCTGCAATACAGTTGCCCAAGAGATGAGTGAGGTTTTAGTCTATGAAATGGGCCAGTTACTCAGGTGTAAGGTGAAGATCCATGTTTAGAATACAAACCTATTTCAAAAATATTTATTGTTGAATCAGAGATTCAAGATGGCAGCCTAAATAGACAGAGTATACCATCCTTGTACAGCAGAATCTAGAAGAACAAGGTGAAAACAGATCCAGATGACAACCCTGTAATACTGAACTTCAAATGAAGGGATATAGAATTAGATCAAACACAAGCTGCAAAAAGAAACTGAATGATAGCAGTGAATGAGGACAGACGCAAAGTAAACATATTCTGCCAGAGAGCCCAGCAGAGCAGGGCTATCTGCCATGGCCTTGCATGAGGAACATAGTAAGGCAACGCTACAGGACTCCCAATAGGAGACAGAGAAACTATGTTGACATACATGGACAGAAGCAAAGTGAGTAGCACATGAACTGGAACTAAGTAGGGAAAGTACAGAGGAAAATGACATAGTCAGGGATTTTGGCACACACAGAGCAGGAAGGGTGCCAGGACCCACAGACAAGGTCACTCTCCAGCGGCAGTACCTGATGGGTAAGTCAGGTGACAAGAATGGAGCAGCAGATGATCTTCCCTCCCTTTGTTTATTATTCTTTCCCCTTCCCCAGCCATTTGCCTCACCCTTTTCCCACCAAACAGAGTGTCTGTGCAACTCCTGGCCACATGCCCTGCCCTTTCTTGCCCAGGAGTGTACTCATAAGACCGCATTTACCCACCTGCACTCCCCCTACCTAAAAGAGTACCCATGCAACTTACCAGCCCACCTACTGCTCCCCACCAGAAAGAGTGCCTGCACATTACCTACCATTCTCTCACTAGAGAACTCCTATGTGACCCAGGTGACCACCTCACCTCTCCGACAGAGGGACTGTCTCAGTACCACATAGATGCCCACCTTGATCTCTGCCTATAGCCCACCTACCTGGTAAGTGACTGTGAGCATTCCCATACAACTGGATGGCACCTGCCCAGTACACCTTCAATGGTCTCACACATACAGTGGGAACAGTAGTGAGAATTCACCCTGTCCACCATTGTCCCATCCAACTAGGACAAGGAGGTGAATGCCCCAGTCCCAACAGACATACAATCACCAAAGCACACCCACCCATCTTGCACTGATAAATCAAAAGTATAGAAGATCATAAGTAAATAAAACATTTTAATGCCTCATAGATAGCAGAAAGTATCAAATGATATAAACAAGACAAGACAGTTCAACCAAATGCCCAAAATAAAGAAGAAGAAAATCTTCCTGAGTAAGAGATGTTAATGGAAATGTGTGACAAGGAATTCAAAAGACTTATATATAAAGTCCTTAAAGAGAGCAAAAAAAATATAGAAAAATTCTTGAAGAATTCAGGAAAAACACACAAGAACAAAACAATAAATCAAATGTACAATTATAAATCTAAACCTCCCACTGATCATACAAAAACAGCAACCAGAAATCCAAAAGATGAACAATAAAACATCAGAAATAGGTAACTCAATGGAATAACACAGAGGTAGAATTGAAACGATGGAAGAAAGAATTACCAGAATAGAAGACAAATCTCTTGACACCCATTTGTTTGTGAAACAATCAGAAAAAAAGAATGAAAAACAATAAACAAAGCCTAAGGGTTATGTGTGACACTATGAAGAGGAATAATTCACACATGATGGGAATTCCAGAACAGGAGGAAGCAAAAAAAACAAGTCGCACAGAATTTTTGACTGCTTACTGATGGAAAACTTCCTCAGTATCATGAAAGACAAGAAAATTTCCTCCACGAAGCTCAATGAACCCCATACAGGATAGACCACCCCCAAAAAGTTACCAAGATGTATAATCAAACTTCTCAAGTCCAAAGACAAAGAAGTCTGAGAGCAGCTTGGAAAAAAAAATGAAATATCACCTACAAAGAGACTCCAATAAGAGACTAAGCTCCAATTTCTTGGGAGAGACCATGTGGCCAAGAATGCAATGGATGACATATCTAAAACCCTGAAAGAATGTAACTGCTGATCAAGAATCACATACCTAGCAAAACTGTCTCTCAAATATGATGATAAAATAAGATACTCCCAGATAAATACCAAATGAGAGAATTTGTGAAAAACAGACCACCCTTACAAGAAATATTAGAGCAAATCTTTTGGATAGAGAATCAACAACAATAACCAACAACTTGAGAGCAAGCCATATACAATGGCATCACAAGATACAAAACTGGATAGAGAAATCTCAGTGTAAAAAAAAAGTCTACGGAACTAAACATAGGGAACCATAGATGTCGATCTGAAATTGACAACCGCTTCAAAACAAAAAGAAGAAATGAATGATGTAGTTAAAGAACTTCCATACGGAGAGGCAGTCAAGACTATAATTAAAGATAACACACTGTTTTAAATATATGATGAAAAAGTAAACCTCATGATAATCACAAAAAAATTAACAAACTTACCCACCAAAATAAAAGACTCAGTAAACATAAAATGAAAAGACAGTTGAAGATAAAGAGAACTCACAAAAAATTAAGTAATGAATCTATAGGATGTCATCCTGCTGACCTCTTGCTGGAAGAAGGGGAATGAGTGGAGAGGAGGGGATAGGAGACAGTTGGGAGTATAGGTCATGTATGGAGCAGAGAGGAGGAGTGTGCTGTCACCAGGCAGAGAGAGCAGTGGGAGCTGCATATAGGTGAGCATGTGAATTCATATGGGAATGTACATTTTCATTCAATCATAATAAAAAAATTAAGTATAACAAAGAAATATCACTCAAATAATAACAAAATTACAGCAGTAAATTCATATCTATGGATATCGCATTGAATATAAATGGGTTAAAGGCATGAGTCAAAAAACAGAGTGGCAAAATTGATGAAAAGAAAATAAGCTGTCAATATGTTACCTACAAGAGACACACCTAGAAACAAAGATCATTAACAAAGAGGTTAATTATCAAAGGATGGAAAAAATAAATCAAGCAAATAATAATCAAAAAAGAATAGGAGTTGCAATATTCATCTCTGATAAAATAGACATTACATCAAACTCCATCATGAAGAGACAAGGAAAGACATTGCATAATCATTAAGAGGTTAATCCACCAAGAGAATATATCTAATAAATATCTACACGACCAATGACAGAACTTCAAAATATATAAAACAAATTCTAACAATATTGAAAACAGAAATGCCACAATACTAATAGGAGACTTTGGAAACCATGGTGGCATAGTGATTAAGAGCTATAGCTGCTAACCAAAAGGTCAGTAGTTCAAATCCACCAGACTTCCCTTGGAAAGTCTATGGGGCAGTTCTACTTTGCCCTATAGGGTCACTATGAGTCAGAATTGACGGCAAGGCAGTGGGTTTTTAGGTTTAGTAGGAGATTTTAACACAATACATAGAACAGCTAGAAACAAACTCAGCAGACATGGAAGATCAAAATAGCACAACCAACTTGACCTCATAGATATATACAGATGACTCACCCGACAGCAGCACAGTACACATTCTTCTTGAGTGCGCTTGGATCATTTTCCAGAAGAGACCATATTCTAAACTACAAAGTAGGCCTCAATAAACTAAAAGATATTCAAATAATGCAAAGCATCTTCTCAGATGACAAATGCTATAAAATCAGAAATACCTATAACAGGAAGAACAAGGGAAAAAAATCAAACACTTGGAAACTGAGTAACCCAAACCAAAACATCCAAACAGTGCTGTTGATAGAACAGAGTAGAACTGCTCCATAGAGTTTCCAAGGAGCACTTGGTGGATTTACAAACTGCTGACCTTTTGATTAGCAGAAGTGGCATTTTACTACACCACCAGGGTTCCCAATTGAATAGCACAATGTTTAAAAACCACGGGGTAAAAGAAAATATTAAAAGTCAAATAAAAAATTTTTCAAATCAAACAACAATGAAAAAATAACATACCATAACCTTTGGGCCCCAGCAAAAGCAGTGCTCAGAGGCCAATTTACAGTAATAAACACATATGAGGTTTTGACAATTAGGTTTGCCAACTCATCCTAGAAAAAGTGCCACACACCTCATTGCTGAATATCGCTAGGTTAACAACATTGTTGTCACTCTTGATTTGGACTGACAGGTTTGGTCATGCAGAATTGTCTGACTTCCACCGTGCACTTTGATACGTTGTTTCAGGGTCCTATCAGTACACCCACGTTTCGTCACCAACAATACCACAACCCCCCAAACATCATCCTGCCTCTCCAAAATGTATGGCAAACTTCTGCTCTCCTTTTCTTTTTGTTCATTGGCGAGTTCCTTGGGGACCATTTTTGTGCTCACTTTTCTCATATCAAGATTTTCAGTTAAGATTCTCCTGTTTCTCTATTGGTGTTTACTTGGTCTGCTACACTTCTCACAGTCAGCTGATGATTTTGACACAAAATTTGATGAATTTTTGCAATGTTTTTGTCAGTTCTCCTCATTAATGGCCACCCTAACCTCTTTTCATCAGTGACATTTGTGTCCCCTCATAAAGATGTTTAATCCATTTTTACATTGTTGTTTTCTTCATGGCATTATCCACATAAATTTGGATTAAATGTCCTTGATTTCACTTACTCTTGCCAAGTTTAATAAGAAATTTAATGTTTGTTCATTGCTCTAATTTAAGGGCCAATATTCTCATGACAGCACAAAAAACATGCAACAACAATAATGAAAGCCACTCAGCAAGATACCAAGATATTGATCAGCAAGATACTGATATACCAAGGTTATGAAACCTTACCGAGTTGTTTGAGCAGTGCTGCTGATGTAATTGCATGGTGGCAAGTTTGCAAGCTTAACTGTCAGACCTTGTGCACTGAAAAAAAGATGAAAATCAATACCTTAACCCTATAATTTAAAAAATAGCAAAAGGATCTCATAGCCGTCAGGAGAAAGAAAATAATATGGATTAGAGCAAAAGTAAATGAAATGAAAACAACTAATAATGTTAGAAGCTGGTTCCTTGAACCCCCACCCCCCCAAAAAACTAAACCCACTACTGTTGAGTCGATTCCAACTCATAGCAACCCTAGAAGACACAGTAGAACTGTCCCTTAGAGTTTCTAAGGAGCACCTGACATATCCAAACTTCCAAAATTTTGGTTAGTAGCCGTAGCACTTAACCATTACACAACCAGGGTTTCAGTAAAATTGGTAAGCTACCAGCCAAGATGGCAAAAGAAATAAAGGAGAAGATGCAAATAAGAAAGACATGGGCAGTATCACAACAGAACTAACTACTGACTTTTATGATTTAAATAAAGTTATTTTAATAATTTGTACTTATTTATTTAAAATAGAAAGGATCATAACAGAATACTACAAAATAATATACTTCAGCAAATTTAAAAAACTAGAAGAAACAGACTAGAAACACACTACCTATCTACACTAACACAAACCGAGTTAGAAAATCTAAAGACATCCATAACGAAAGAAGAAATTAATACAATCACAACAAAAACATTACCAATCACAACAGGAACAACAAAAAGCCGTGGCTTGGATTGTTTCAGTGTAGAATTCTACCAAACATTCAGAGAAGAATCACTACCAACAATACTCAAATTATTTATTTCAGAACATACAAAACAAAGGAATAGCCCTGAATTCTTTCTATGAAGTAAGCATAACCCTGATATGAAAGCTAGGCAAAGACACTACTAAAAAATAAAATTATAGACCAATATCCCTCATGAACAATGATGTAAATATTTTCAACAAAATTCTAGCCAACAGAATCCAACAGTATATCATGACCAATTGGGATTCACGTTAGGAAACATGGATTGAATTGTGTTCCCCCCAAAAATGTGTGCAGTGGTTTGGCTGGGTCACGATTCTTGGTATTGTGCAATGTTTCTTTATATTGCAAACTCTGTCCCTAAGAAGTCAACAAGGAGGGGTGGGCAGCAGCTGTATTGGTGGGGAAGACACAATTGGTGGGACTGTATTGTGCTTTGGGACAGTCTTTTGAGATACAAAACAAAGGGAGGCAAATGGAGACTTAGGGACCTTGTACCTCCAAGAAGCAACGCTAACAGTTGAGTGCATCCTTTGGAAAGGACCTGGAGTCCCTGAACATCAGAAGATCCCAGTCTGGGGAAGACTGATGCAAAGACCATCCTCCAGAGCCAGCGGAGAAACCCTTCCCCTGGATCTTACACCTTGAATTTGGACTGGTAATCTACGAGACTGAGACAAAATAAAATTTCTCTTTTGAAGCCATCCACTTGTGGCATTTCTGTTATAGCAGCACTAGATGACTAAGACGACAGGCATGCAAGGAGGTTCAACATCAGAAAATCAATTTAATCTATTGCATAAATAAAAGAAAGGACAAGAATCACATGATCATCTCAATAGATGCAAAAAAGACAGCTGATGCAATGCAACACCCTTTCCTGATAAGAACTCTCAATAAATAGAAATAGAAGAGAAAGTTCTCAACATAATTAAAGACATACGCCCAAAACCAACAGCCAATGTACTTCTAAATGGAAAGAGACTCAAAGCATTCCGCCTGAGAATGGAAAGCAGACAAGAATTCTCTTTATCACAACTCTTATTCAGCATGGTACTGGAAGCCCTAGCTTGAGCAATAAGACATGAAAGGGAAATAAGGGGTATTCAAATTGGTAAGTAATAAGAAAAACTATCTGTATTCACAGGTGATATGATTCTATACATAGAAAATCCCAGTGAATCTACAACAAAGCTACTGGAACTAATAGAAGGATTCAGTAAAGTGGCAGTGTACAAGATCAGTGTACAAACATTGATTAGATTCCTCTACAGTAACAAAGAGAACTGCAGAAAGGAAATCAGGGAAACAATGTCATTTTTAACAGCCCTCCAAAAGATAAAATACTTAGGAATAAACCTAGCTAGAGACCAAAAAGACCAATGCAAACTACAAAACACTACTGTAAGAAACCAAGAGATCTTCATGAATGGAAAAGTATACCATGCCAAAAGATAGGAAGACTTAACACTGTGAAAATGTCAGTACTACCAAACCAATCTAAAAATAAAACAACTGAAAAGAAAGAACACTACCAGGTCTCATAACCAACTACAGCGCCATATGGTAGTCAAAACAGTCTGCTACTGGTACAACAGCAGGCACATAGACCAAGTAACAGACCTGGAAACCCAAAGACAAATCTGTCTGCCGAAGCACATCTGGTATGACCTTGAGCATATCCCTCTTGAGTTTAAAGACCATCTCAAGAACATATTTGATGCATTGACCACTAATGACTGAAGACCAGAAGAATTGTGGAATGACGTCAAAGACATCCATGAAAAGAGCAAGGGGTCATTAAAACCTCAGAAAATAAAAAAAAGACAAAACTGGATATCAGAAGAGACTCTAAAGCTTGTTCTTGAATGCTGAGTCGCTAAAGCAAAAGGAAGAAATGGCAAAGTAAAAAACCTAAACAGAAGATTTCAAAAGACAGGTCAAGAAGACAAAATAAAGTGTTATAATGACATGTGCAGAGAGCTGGAAATGGAAAACCAGAAAGGAAGAACATGTTCTGCATTTCTCAAGCTGAAAGAACTGGAAAAAAAAAATCAAGCCTTATGTTTCAATAGCGAAAGACTTTACAGGGAAAATATTAAATGATTCAGGGATCATCAAAGGAAGATGGAAGGACTACACAGAGTTCTTATACCAGAATGAACTGGTCAATGTTCAGCCACTTGAAGGGATAGCATGTGATCAGGAATCAATGTTACTGAAGGGAGAAGTTGAAGCTGTATTGAAGGCATTGGCAAAAAATAAGGCTACAGGAACTGATGGAATATCAATTGAGATATTTCAACAAATAAATACAGTGCTGGAAGTGCTTACTTGTCTATGCCAAGAAATTTGCAGGACAGCTACCTGGCTGACTTACTTGAAGAGATCCATATTTATGCCCATTCCAAAAATAAGTGATCCAACCAAATGCTGAAATTACCAACCCATATCATTAATATCACATGCCAGTAAAATTTTTCTCAGGATCATTCAAAAGCAACTGCAACAATATATTGACAAGGAACTGCCAGAAATTCAACCTGGATTCAGAAGAGGACGTGGAACCAAGGACATTATTCCTAACGTCAAATACATCTTGGCTGAAAGTACAGAACACCAGAAAGATGTTTACCTGTGTTTCATTGACTATGCAAAGGCACTCACCTGTGTGGATCATAACAAATTATGGCTAACAGTGCTGAGAATGGGAATTCTGAAATACTTAATTGTGCTCTTAAAGAATCTGTATATGGATCAAGAGGAAGTTGTGTGAACAGAGCAAGGGGACACTGCATGGTTTAAAATTAGGAAAGGTGTGCATCAGGGTTGTACTCTTTCAGCATACTTTTCAATCTGTATGCTGAGCAAATAATCTGAGATGCTGAATTACACAAAGCAAAACAAGGTGTCGGGATTGGAGGATAACTCGTTAAAAACTTGTGTGATGCATACAACACCACCTTACTTGCTGGAAGACTTGAAACACTTACAGATGAAGACCAAGAACCACAGCCTTCAGTATGGACTGCACCTCTACATCAAGAAAACAAAAATCCTCACAACTGGACCAGTAAGCAATGTTGTTGTAACTGGAGAAAGGACTGAGGTTGTCAAGGATTTCATTTTACTTGGGTCCACCATCAACACCCATGGAAACAGCAGCCAAGAAATCAAAAGACACATTGCATTGCGAAAATCTGCGGAAAAGGCTCTCTTCAAAGTATTGAAAAGTAAAGATGTCACCCGGAAGACTAAAATACACCTGACTCAAGCCATGGTGTTCTCAGCTACATCACATGCATGTGAAAGTTGGACCATGAACAAAGAAGATAGAAAAAGAATTGATGCCTTCAAACTGCAGTGTTGGAGAAGAATGTTGAATGTACCACGGACCTCCAAAAGAACAAACAGATCTGTTCTGGAGGAAGTACAACCAAAGCCCTCCTTGGAAGCAAAGATGGCAAGACTGCATCTTACATCCTTTGGAAATGTTGTTAGGAAAGATCAACCCCTGGATAAGAGCATCTGCTTGGTAGAGTGTAGGGTGAGTGAAAAAGAGGAAGATCCTGGAAGAGATGGTTTGGCACAGTGGCTGCAACAATGGGCTTAAGCATGAAAACAACTGTAGACACAACACAAGACCTGGCAGTGTTTCGTTCTGTTGTGTACAGGGTCACTACGAGTCAGAACCAACTTGATGGCACCTAAAAACAACATGCACGTCTGATCTTCAACAATGAGTCAAGGTCCCATAAACAGGGAAGAAATACTCTCCTCAATGAACTGTGCAACCAAACTTGAAAATTCATCACAAAAACTTGAAACAGAATCCATGCCTTACACCATACACAACAACTAACTCAAAATGGATCAAAGACCTAAGTGTAAAACCTAAAACTATAAAGTTTATGGAAGAAAACATAGAGACAACACTAGTGGCCCTAATTTGTGATATAAATAGGCTATCAAACACTAACTAAAAATGCGCAATCTCCAGAAGATAAACTAGGTAACTGAGACTCTTTGGGGACCCTAGAGACTGAATACTAATTAATTAGTATTCCACCAGTCATCAAACCACTCCCAGTCACCTCCCCACCACATCACTCACTTCCTCCAATTTGTTGTTCAGACCATCTGGAAAGCCCTGGACGAATCCATATCTAACAGACTCAGACTGGTCAGATATGCACAGAACAGACAAAGATGACAGACAAACTACCCCAGATGTCATGGATTGAATCGTGTCCCCCCAAAAATGTGTGTAGCCATTCAGCTAGTCCATGATTCCCAGTATTCTATGATGTTCGTATGTGCTGTAAACCCTGACTCTATGATGTTAATGAGGGAGACTGGCTGGTGGTTGTTTTGGTGGGGCAGGACTCCCTGCATTGTGTCTTGAGGCAATCTGTTGGGATATAAAGGAAAAGGGAGCAGGCTAAGAACTGGGACTTCATACCAAGTAGAAGCAGTACCGGGAGCAGAGCATGTCTTTCGGAAAGAACCTTGTCCCTGTGCCTCAGAAGCTCCCGGTCCAGGGGAAGCCTGAGAACAAGAATCTTCCTCCACAGCCAAGAAGAAAACACATCCCCCAGAGGTGATGCCCAGAGTTTGGACTTTTAGCCAGCTTTTCTGTTAGAAATTAAATTTCTCTTTGTTAAAGCCATCCGCTCATGATATTTCTGTTATAGCAGCATTATATGACTATGACTGCTGGGCTACCACGCATGTGCAATAACACAGGAGAACTCATATTAAGTAACCAAAATCACAGGACATCATCTACAGCAGCGGAGCCCATTTCAAAAGCAAAGAATCCAACAGCAACTTCTGTGTTGAGTCTTAGCCTTGCCTTGTAATAAGTAATCAATATAAATTAGGAATAGTTAGAACTTCCTTATCCTGCCCGTTGTCTTCCTTCACCCCTATATGAATATGTATAATTATAAAAATGTGGATGCTTCCTCAAATCAGAAAACTCAATCTGAGGTCAATTTCTCTAACTTCCTGGTTGCTGGCCTGCAAAATAAACTCTTTCTTCCTCTCAAAACCAGAATCTGAGAGTTTGGCTTCTTGCATACTGGGCATGGACCCACTGGTCTGGTTTCAGTACCTCCTAAAAACTAAATATGTATGCTCATCAAAAGACTTCTACAAGAAAGTAAAAAGAGAAACTATATACTGGGAAAAAAATCTTTGGCAATGACATATGTGATAAAGATTCAATCTCTAAATTATACAGAAAACTTCAAAAACTCAAGAATATAAAGACAAGCAACTCAGTCACAAAATGGGCAAAGAACATTCACCAAAGAGGACATTCAGCAGACAAAAACATTACATGAAAAAATTATTATTAGCCATTAGTACAATGTAAGTCAAAACTATGATGACATAACATCTCAGTCCTGCAAGAATGGCAGTAATCAAAAATTCAGAAAAAATCAATGCTAGTGAGGTTGTAGGGGATTGGAACTCTTGTGCACTGCTTGCAGAAATATAAAATGGTATAATACTATAGAAAATGATATCATACTTCCTTAAAAAGCTAGAAATAGAAAAACCATATGATCCATAAAACCTACTCCTAAGAATATATCCTAAAGAAATAAGAACTGTCACACAATATACATATATACAGCCATATTTATTGCAGCATTATTCACAATAGTAAAAAGATGGAAAAACCTAGGCGCCCACCAACAAATAAATAGATATACAAATTATGGTACATACACACAACACACAGGAATAATATGCAGTGATGAAGAGCAATTATGAATCCGCAAAACATCTCATAACACAGATGAACTTAGAGGGAATTATGCTGTGAAATACTCCTAAGTGAATCACAAAAGTACAAATTACATGAAACCACTATTACAAAAGCTCAAGAAAATGTTCATAACACAGAAATGAACAATCTTTGATGGTTAAAAGGGAGTAGAGGAGTGGTGAGTGGAAATCACTAAACAGATAGTAGAAAATGTTAACATTAGTGAAGGGAAAGACAATACACAATATACAAGAAGTCACCACAACTTGACTAAGGCAATGTCCCCCTTACAGAAACATAGGGAGAAAAAAGTCAGTTACCACAGTAAATACTATAGTATATACAACCTTACAACAGTAAAAACAAATAATAACTTATAAGCAGATACACAGGTAGATCTGTACACTGAATATGGGAAGGTACATGTATAACAGCATGCTACAATACATATACATATAGGTCAGGCTGTGGATATTTTTACACATGTATTTGTATGTTCAGAATGTATGCTCATATATGTAATAGAGCACAAAGAGGTCATACTTATAGAAACTCCTTAGACATACCCAAACACCTTGAGGGAGCAAGTTACTGGAGCTGAGCGCTGAGAATCATGGTCTTGGGAGACATCTAGGTCAATTGGCATAACATAGTTCATAAAATATATGTACATCTACTTTGGTGAATAGTTCTTAAAAGCTTGTAAGTGGCCAAGATACATGCATTGGTCCCATCTCATCTGGAGCAAAGGAGAATAAAGAAAACCAAAAACACAAAGAGAACATTAGTCAAAAGTACTAATGGACCACATGAACCACAGCTTTACAAGTCTAAGCCCAGAAGAGCTGGACAATGCCTGACTACTACCACTGACAACTCTGACAGGGAACAAAGTAGAGGATCCTGAAAGAGGGAACCAAAATGTAGAACAAAACTCAAATTCACAAAACAAAAAAGACTAGACTTACCAGACTGACAGAAACTAGAGGAACCCCCAAAACTCAGGTCTTTTCTAAGCATATGTCTAGCCATGGGCATGTGTGTCATCTTCTAAATTCTTGAGCATACACAGGAGCGTTTTAAAACCCTTCCTTTCTAGGCTTTTCAATTTCCCTACTGCTTGAACCAAAGCACCTATGGCTAGTGTACTTGCCGTTAAAAGTCTGCAGCAAATGCCACCCAAGAAACCATTTCAATCCTGAGAAAGCTCTGAGGTGGATCAATCCTTTAAGGAGCCACCAGAGAAGTCAAAACATTTACTACAATTCTTCAGAAATGAGGTCTGTTACTCCCTCTGGTTCCATGAAACTACATCAGAAATACAGTCTGCTGTCTTCACAGCCACCACCAAGCTGGGAAGTGAGAAATGATAGGTGGGTAAGTTAAAATGCAACAGCACTCTCCTAACGAAATTTAGCAGCTTCTTTCTTCATTACCCGGGTTGTAAATTTTTTATTAGATTCCAGCATTCCAAAAGCATTGGTTCTGGGAGAAGGGCCAAGATGAGAGTAGACAGAGGCATCCTACTGCCCCTCTAATAACAAGGATCCAAAAGAACAAATGAGTCCAGCACATATGACATCCTGGGAGCCCTAAACATCTAAGGGAAACTTTAGAAATTGGAAAGGGAAAGGGAGAACAGCACCAGGAGTTCATGGGATTCCACAGACCTGACCTGCCACAAAGAAGGTACATGGTGGGTACAGCATGGAGGTGATTGCTTGGGGAATCCACTCGCTTCTCTGGAGCCAGTGAGAGACAGCACCAGATCACTGAAAGCTAAGTCATTGCTTGTAAGCTGTTGCAGGCAGATCTCAATCTTTTCTTGGATGTAGGCTTGATCCTCTCCTCCTGGAGCTTCTGTCTTCCTCTGTGAACTGTTCCTGGCGCTAGAATCTGACTACATTAACTGAGCAGGAAATAGAGCTCTTCAAGCCCACCCTGAGCCATTCTCCACCATTACACCTGGCTCTGGAAACTGACAGCATTAACTGAGCTAGAAATAGCATTCCTTAAGCCCACCTTGAGCCATTCTCCTAGACTCATAGAGGGAAACACTTTAGCAAACTTGAGTGAGGGGGGATGGTGAAAGGTGGGAGATTCTTCCACCAACTCACCCAAGCCAGAAAATCAGAGCAGACACTCTTCCTTCACCTACATTCAGATACTCAACAATGGCTGCTAAGCCCCAGGATTTCTCAGTGGCTATTGCCAGATCCCTGTGCCTATCCCAATCACCCCTGCCCATCTTAGACAGTAGGTCAGAGCCTGCACCACACAGTGGGTAACTGAGCCCAGCACACCTCAGTTGAATCCATATAAGAGAAGTAAAATATACATTTTAAAACAAGAAGCTAGAACAAAGCAGGCAAACATAGCATTAATAACTATAATTTACTGATAGCTCAAAAATGGCAGTTCAAAGCACTTAAAGGAGTAGACCATGATCTCCTCAGAAAGCTCCAAAAACAATGAATCAAATTTTCCAGAGGAAGAGAACTTCCTGAAATTATCAGAGGTAGAATACAAATGATTAGTATTTAAAATACTTTCAGAAATGAGCAAGCAGGAGGTGGGGCCAAGATGGTGAACTAGACACATGTATCCTCAATTCACTCTGAGAACTAAGGCCTGAAATGATAATTGGATACAGCAGCATGGACATCGGGGAGCCCTATGAACTGGCATAGGGTTGCCAGATTGGACAACATGCCACTGATGCGGTAAACACCTCTCTCTAACACGAGGCAGCTGCACCCTGAGTCCTGCTCCTGATGACATATCATTTGAGAGGACTGCAGGTAGTGACTCCTTCTTTGTTATCTGGGAGGCAGGGACTGGCCATGAGCTGGCTAACACACTGAACTAGAGTGCTTAAGTAAACAGCATATAGCTCATCAGAGAAACTATGCTTGGGACAGCCACATTTTAAGAGCCAGGCTGCTGACTGAGGGTACCACTGCCTCTCCACCCTCTCTTTTCTAAGCTGTGCTATAGATTCTGCTGTTTCATGGCAGGAAGGGTAGTTCGGGTGAGACATCATCTTGGTAAGCTGGGAGGTGGCATAGCTACCCAGAGGCCTTAGCTGGGGCTAACTCTCACACAGAGAAGCAACCCCTGTCTGCAAAGTGCTTCTGCAACATAAAAGCTGTGTATAGGATGGTGGAGCATAGAGTTATGGGTGGGGCCTGGTAGAGGATGGCAGCAAGGAAGTAACCCTTCCCTCCTTTGAACCACATCATAGCATCTGGGTGTAAGCCAGAAGGCAAGGCTTGCCACACCTGAAGCTCTCACTGATTCCAGCAGCTACTGGATAGCTCCTCACTTAACAGTAAAGCAACTTTTTAAAATAAGACCACTTAGAGAACTGCTGAGCAGCCAAGCAGAATCTCTTCCACCCTTCATTGATCCACACCATAACATGAGTGGATGGCCCCCCATAACTCCATAAGGAAGGTGTTGTCTGCCAGCCAGAAGGCAAAGCCCACCACACCAGAGAGTCCAATGGACCCAGTCACAACAGAACAAAGAAGTGGCTGGTGACCAACTTCCTTCTCAGAACTACAATTGAGCACCTGTTAAGGCAACACTAGAGAAACTAAACAGCCTCTAGATGTCTGGTAAACAACAAACCCTCACCTGGAACTTAAAAAGATATTCTATCACAGGTCCAGAAAACTCCAAAAATACAGACTGAAAAAACTTCTCAGATGAAGAAACCTTTCTAAAACTATCATAGGTCAAGTACAAAAGACTTATATATAAACCCTTCCAGAGATTAAACAAAACACAGCAGAACAAAATGAAAAATTAAGCAAGCTATCTGAACTGATGTAACATCAACATTCTGAACTCTGACAGATCAATAACAAAGTTTCAGAATTAGACAATTCAACTAAAAGCGAAAGAACAGACTTGATGCATTAGAAATTAGAATTAGCGATATTGAAGACAAAGCTTCTGACACCAGCATTTATGAAGATAAGTAGGAGAAAAGAAATAAGAAAAATGAAAAAGCACTAAGAAACATGTAGGGCTCTATCAAGAGGAATAATCTATAATTAACTGGAATCCCTGAGCAGGGAGGGATAGCTGAAAACACAGAGAATATTGTTGTTGAGTTGTTCACCAAAAGCTTTCATGAAATTACAAAATAAGAGAACATAGATGCTCAAAACACATACCAAACACCACAGAAAATTAACCCTAAAAGAAAGACACAAAGACATATTATATTTGAGCTTAATAAAATGATACATAAGCAGAAACACTTAAAGGCAGCAAGAAAGCTAACATTCAGAAGGAAGCCCTGTAGGCTTTCATGAAACTTCTCAGCAGAAGCAGTGTTGGCATGGCGGCAGTGGGATGACACATTTAAAGCCTTGAAGTTTCTCCTTCCAACCAAGAATTATGTAACCCACAAAACTGTCTTTCAAATATGAAGATGAAACTAAGACATTTGCAGATAAACAGATACTCAGAGACTTTGCAAAAACCAAACCAAAACTACAAGAAATACTGAAAGAAGCTCTCTGCTCAAAAAACCAAAACCCTTAAATGTATATTTAAGGAGGCAAAACAGGACACAACATACAGAAACCTACTCAGTTAGCAAAGGCACAAAATTCAATCAGTGCCATAACATTAAATAAAAGAAGGGAACCAGTGAACTTATTATGAAAACTAAGATACTATCACAGTAAAAAGAGGGATATTCTACAGTACTTATATTCCTTTCAGATGGAGAAGTTAGTAAGATTTGTAGAAACTAAAATTGGATTTAAACTCAAATTACTAAGGGGGTTTACAGTGGTAGCTGCAAAGCACAATAAAAACACAACTCATCAAGAAAAAGAACTGCAATACCGGGTCTCAAGGAACACAAAACCAACACTAAAAAACATGAAAGTTTGACACATAAAGAACAATGACCCAGAACAGAATATTAACAGCAATAGAGAAAACTCCAACACAAAAATAATCACATCAAAACGACAGCATTAAACACATATCTGTCAATAATTACACTGAATGTAAACAGTCTCAACACTCCAGTAAGGAGACAATGAGTGATATCTTGGACCAAAAGGCATGATCGATCTATATGTTGCTTACAAGAAACACACACCTGGATTCTGTTATAAGATGGCGGAGTAAAAAGATATCTCCTCATTTTCCTCTGAGAACTAAGGCCTGGGATCATATTTGTATGGAGCACTGAACATTCGGGGAGCCCTATCAACAGCACTTGGCTTGGCTTGGCAAGGACCTAGCATATTTGACTAGACATCAGTATCAGACTAACCTTCTCCTCTCAAAAGTGATCCAGTAGCCGTCTGACTTCCGTTTCTGCTGTTTTGTTGTATCAGAGAACTGCAGCTTCCACAAACAGCCGGTAACGTTCTTTCATTATCAGCTGGTAGGTGGAGTCTGCTGCTCCTGACTGCCTGTTCAGGCCAGCACGTCAGACAGCTCCCAGTTCCCAGTTCAGCACCTAGACAGCTCCCTGCATAGAAGTGCAGTTTATGTTTAAGGCTGAGAGTCCTATGTATTTGCCTGGAAATCTGTCTGTTGAGAGGCCTGGCATCTTTTCCTCCCACTCTTCTCTGACCCACATTGCAGGCTTGGCTGACAGCCCCCAGTTTCTCCATAAGCAGAGCAGCCTCTTTTCCACCCAATAAGCAGAGTCTTCCACCCTCAAGAGTCCACTTGGGGCAAATCATTAGAGTACTAGAGACAGCTGGTGACCAACAATTCTTTTAGATCTGATACCAGAAAAATCAAACAGTGTCTAGATGGGACACAGGCAGCAGTCCATAATTGATCATTTAAAGAAACAATCTTCAAATGCTCCAGAAAATTCCCTAAATAAAGATCCAAAAAATTCAAAACATTTCCCAGATGAAGAAGCCTTTCTGAATCTACCAGACATTGAATACAAAACATTTATATATGCAACCCTCCTAGAGATTAAACAAAATGTAGCAGAACAAAATGAAAAATTTGGTAAGCTATTTGAACTGATGGAACATCAATGATCTGAAATACATCGGATCAATAAAAAAATTACAGAATTAGATAATTCTATCCAAAACCAAAAGAGTAGGATTGAAAAGATGGAAGTTAGACTCAGTGAACTAGAAGGCAGAGTAACTGACATCAACATTTATGACATGAAATCAGAGAAAAGAAATAAGAAAACTGAAAAAACATTAAGAAACATGTGGGACTCCATTAAGAGGAATAATTTGCACTTAATTGGAGTTCCTGAACAAGGGGGGATTAATAACAATATAGAGAGTATTGCTGTAGAGATTCTGGCAGAAAACTTTCATGAGATTATAAGCAAAGAGAACACAGGTATCCAAGATGTTTATCGAATGTAACAAAAGCTAGACCCAAAAAGAAAGACACCAAGGCATGTTGTAATCAAGCTTAACAAGCTAAAATATAAACAGATGCTTCTGAAAGCAGCAAGGCTCAAAGCAAAAGTAACATTCCGAGGGAAACTCTGTAGGCTTTGGTCTGACTTTTCTGCCAAGACAATGCTGGCTAGAAAACAGCGGGAAGATACAGTCAAAGCCCTGAATGAGAAAAACTTCCATTCTGGAACTATTTATCCTGCAAAATTGTCTATCAAATATAGTGGTGAAATTAACACTTTTGATGATAAAGAGAAATTTAGAGACTTCATAAAAACTAAACCAAAATTACATGAAATATTGAAACAAGCTCTTCCCTAAATGTGTATTTGAGGTGACAATTCAGTGTACTTCATCCAAAATTCTACTCTGTTAAGGAATTTACAAAACTTCATCAAAGCTACGGTATTATAATAAGGGAATCTGTGATCATATCATGACAACGATAAAACCATCACATTAAAAGAGTGATACACTACAGTAGTTATAGTTGTTTTGGATGCAGGGGAAGTTTCAGAATTATGAAGTAGTTAAAACTGGGTTTAATCTTAGTATGTTAAGGGGGATAATACATGTAGCCATAAAGCAGATTAACAACTCATTGTATCAAAGTAAGAAATGCAATATAGAAGTCTCAGTGAACACAAAACCAACACAGAAACAACAATCCATAAAGAAGAATGCCCCAGAACAGAACATTAAGAGCAATATAGAAAACATCAACATAAAAGTAATTACATCAAAATGATGGCACTAAGCACATGCCTATCAATAATTACTTTGAATGTAAATGAACTGAACTCTCCAGTAAAGAGACAGTGAGTGACATCCTGGATCAAAAGACACAACCTGCCTATATGTTGCTTACAACAAACACACCTTAGACTTAAAGATGAGAACAAACTGAAAATTAAGGGTTGGAATAATATATATCAAGCTAACAGTAAACAAAGAAGAGCCATTGTGGCAATACTAATCTCAGACAAAATAAATTTTAGACAAGAATGGTTGCTATTTATTGCTGAAAGGTTCAGTACTCAAGCAGGACTTCACAGTGCTAAATATTTATGCACCCAATACCAGAGCACCTAAATACATTGAACAAATACTGACAACACTGGAAAATGAGATAGATTGTTCCACAACAATAGGTGGAGACTTCAACACTCCTCTTCCAGTTATGGATAGATCATCCAGAAGAAAGCTCAGTAAAGATGCAGAAGATCTTATTGCAACAATCAACCAACTTGACCTTATCAACATATACAGATCTTTTCATCCATCAGCAGATAAGTACAGTTTCTTCTCCAATGCACATGGAACATTCTCCAGAACAGACCATGTGTTAGGTCATAAAGCAATTCTCTATAAAATCCAAATCACTGATTTACTGCAAAGTATCTTCTCAGACCATAGAGCTATAAAAGTTGATCAATAGCAGAAAATTCATAGGTAGAAATTCAAACATATGGAAACTGAACAATACTTTGCTGAAAAAGCCTTGGATTATAGAAGAAATTCAGGACAAAATAAAGAAATTTATGGATTCAAATAAGATTGAAAACAAATCCTACCAGAATTTATGGGATACAGCAAAAGCAGTGCTCAGAGGTCAGTTTATCTCTATAACTGAACACATTGGGAAAGACTAAAGGGTCAATATTAAATAATTAACCTTATAGCTTGAACAAGTAGAAAGAGAGCAACAGAAGAACCCCTCAAGCACCACAAGAAAACAGATTCTAAGGATTAGAGCAGAACTAAACAAAATAGAGAAAAGAAAAACAATTGAAAAAATTAACAAAACCAAAAGCTGGTTCTTCAAAAAGATCAACGAAACTGATAAACCATTGACTAAACTTACAAAAGAAAAACAACAGAAGACACAAATAACCTGATTAAGAAATGAGATGGGAGATGTTACAAACAAAAAATATCATAACAATACTATGAACGGATCTACACTAACAAATTTGAAAACTTAGGGGAAATGGACAAATTTCTAAATTCACATCACTCACCAAGATTATCACAAGGAGGAAATCATCTTAATAAATCTATCACAAAAGAAGAAATTGAAAAAGTCATCAAAAATCTACCAACCAAAAAAAGGCCTGGCTCAGATGGCTTCACTGGAGAATCCTACCGAACTGTTAGAGAAGAGTTAACTCCAATACTGTTGAGGCTATTTCACACCGTAGAAAGGGATGGAATTCATTCTGTGAAACCAACATAACCCTGATACCAAAACCAGGGAAAGATCCCACAAAAAAAGAAAATGACAGACCAATATCACTCATGAACCTAGATGCAAAAATCTTCAACAGAATTCTAGCCAATAGAATTCAAAACCATATAAAAAAAATCATTCATCATGATCAAATTGGTTTCATTCCAGGGATGCAAGCCTGGTTTAACAAGAGAAAAACAATTAATGTAATCAAACACGTTAATAATCAAACACATTAATAATCAAACGCAATAATAAACACAAAAGATAAGAATCACTTGATTTTATCAATTGATGCAGAAAAGGCATTTGACAAAGTTCAACACCCATTCATGCTTAAAACTCTCAGAAAAATAGGAATAGAGGGGAAATTCCTCAACACAATCAGTAGTATCTATGCAAAGCCAACTGCTTTCATCATCCTGAATGCTGAAAGACTGAAAGAATTCCCTTTGAGAACAGGAACTAGACAAGGATGCCCACTCTAACCACTTCTATTCAACATTGTGCTAGGAGTTCTAGACAGAGCAATTAGACAAGACTAAGAAATAAAGGGCATCTGTATTGGCAATAAAGAAGTAAAAATCTCCCTCTTTGCAGATGATATGATTGTTTATACAGAGAATCCAAAGGAATCCATAAGCAAACTATTGGAACTAATAGAGGAGTTCAGCAAAGTATCAGGATGCAAGATAAACATAAGTAAATCAGCAGGATTCCTTTATACCAACAATGAGATTATTAATGAAGAAATCACCAAAGCAATTCCATTTCCTACAGTCCCTCATAAGATAAAATACCTAGGAATAAATCTAACTAGAGAAATAAGAGATCTTTACAAAGAGAATTACAAGACCTTACTACAAGAATCTAAGAGAGACTTACATAGATGGAGTAATCCACCCTGCTCATGGGCAGGAAGACTCAACGTTGTGAAAATGTCTATTTTGCCCAAAGCAGTCTACTTATATAATGCAATCACAATACATATTCCAGTGACATTTTTTAATGAGGTGGAGAAACAAATCATCATCTTTGTTTGGAAAGGGAAGAAACCTCGGATAAGTAAAGCACTACTCAAGAAGAAGAATACACTGGGAGGCCTCTCACTATCTGATTTTAGAACCTATTACACTGCCACAATTGTCAAAACAGCCTGGTACTGGTACAAAAACAGACCTATAGACCAATGGAACAGAGTAAAGACCCCAGAGATGCCACCATACTCCTGTGAACAGTTATATCTGACAAAAGCACTAAGATTTTAAACTGGAGTGAGACCAATCTCTTCAACAAATTGTGCTGGCAAAATTGGATATTCATCAGCAAAAAACTGAAACAAGACCCATATCTCACACCTTATACAAAAACCAACACAAATTGGATAAAAGACCTAAATATAAAATCTAAAATGATAAAGCTCATCCAAGAAAAGTAGGAACAACAATGGAAGTTTTAATATACAACATAGACAGACTTCAAAATCTGACAAAGCACGTTCAACAGAAAATAGATAAATGGGAATTACTAAGAATCAAACACTTCTGCTCATCCAAAGACTTCATCAAAAGAATTAAAAAAAAAAAACACCTACAGAATGGGAAAAAATACTTGGCAACTCTATGTCAGACTGACGTGTGATCTCCATAAGCTATAAGGTGTTACAAAACATCAACAAGAAAAACACAATAATCCAATTAAGCAATGGGCAAAGGAGATGGACAGACATTTCTCTAAGGAGGATATCCTGACAGCCAAACAACACATGCAGAATTGCTCGCGATCATTAGCTATTAAAGAAATTCAAATCAAAACTACAATGAGATATCACGGCACCCCAAAAAGGTTGGCCATGATCCAAAAAACAGAAAACAGCAAATGAAAGAGAGGTTGTGGAGAAATTGGAACTCTCCTACACTGCTGGTGGGATGGCAAAATAGTACAACCTCTTGGAAAACAGTCTGGAGCTTCCTTAAGAAGCTGGAGATAGATATACCATTTGATCCTGTAATTCCACTGCTCAGAATTTATCCTTCAGAAACAAAGATTGTGACATGAACAGACAAATGTACACGAATGTTTGTTGCAGCACAGTCCACAATAGCAAAAAGTTGCAATCAACCCCAATGTCCATCAACAGATGAATGGATGAGTAAACTATGGTACATAGACTCAATGGAACACTATGCTATGATAAAAAAACAATGACAACTTTAGAAAGCATCTCATAACATGGTCTCATTTGGAAGAGACACACTGAGTGGAACCAGTGTCAAAAGGACAAATTTTGTATGAGATTACTGTTATAAGGACTTAACAAGAGAATTATCTATAGAAGAAAATGACTGTGTTGGCTACGTGGATCAGTGGGGCTGAGAGTTTATCATAGATGAGATAATTGACAGATGTTAGAAATTTTATTCTTTTATTGTAATTAATAAAAAATTTTAAAGTTATAAAAAAAGATGTTTGCAATGATGACCTCAAACAATTCATATTTCATTGCATTAAAAATCTGTCAGTTTTTATTGCACTTAAAAAAAAAGAAGAGGATGGAGTCAAGATGGCAGGCTATACATATGTCTCCCTAATCCTTCTGGAAACCAAGACCTAAAATGACAGTTAAATGGAGCCTTCTGGACACCTAGTGAGCCCTGGGATGCAGCATAGGGCTGTTAATTTGGACTTCTTGCCACTGAACGCAAAACCTCCTCTTTTTCACTGACCCCACTCTGAGCTAACACAGGCTTGCACAGACTGAAGGTAACTCACCATTTCGATTTTTTTTTCCTCTGTCTTGGCTGGCGGGGAGAACTAGGACTTGACCAGCTGCTCGACTTGGACGCGCTGCTGGTGGGACCAGTAAGCATAATTGCCAGGTTCTAAGAGCCTGGCTCGGACTCTATACACCTTGGCTCTTCTGGCCTATCAGGAAAAGCAGAAGCCCAGGCAGAAGCCCCAGCTGGACTTGGTTCCTACCCTGGGAGAGTGCTTTTCTAGCAGGGAGATGGTTTTTTGCAGTGTAGTCTGTGGGCAGGGCCCAGCAGTGGAGGCTTTGGACTCTGGGCATTTTGGCATTCTTGGCCCCTATTTCCTCTGGGAGCCTGATCCCAGCCAGCTGGTGAGCTTACACGGGACGCAATCTTGTTTTGCTGGGAGGTGGGGTCATCCATACAGAATCCTCAGCTGGACCTAATTCCTGGGCTGGGAGACAGTTCCTACCCAGAAGAGACTGCTTCTCCAACAGAAAAGCAGAATTCTACACAGTATCGCAGCTGGGGCCCGAAAGCAGAGGCCAGCAGGCCAGTAGCCTTTCTGTATTTTGAACTAATTTATAACATCTAGTGTTCAGTACAGAGGTGCTTACTTTGCCAGCTGGGAAGAGAGACGTTTACACCTGAAAACCTGACTGACTTTGGAAGTTTCCAAACACTTTTTACTTCTCATCTTAAGATGGCCTAGAGAAACAACTGTGGTAAATTCTCACAGCATCTTTCCCAGCCTCTACTAACCCACATGAAGCCCCCAAATCAGAAAATGTTGGAGAGGACGGTAACCCGGAAGTGACCAATGGCATCAGAAGGGCCCCAAAAGAAACCACTTCAGAACTTCCCAGGCACAGAAGCTTTTCTGAAACTATCAGAAGGTGAATACAAAAGGATTACATAGAGAGCCCTACTAGACCTTATACAAAATACAGCAGAGCAAAACAAAAAACTAAGCAAGCTGTTCAATCTGATGAAACATCAGTACTGTGAAATCCAACAGATCAAGAACAAAGTCAAAGACATAGAAACTTCAATTCAAAGCCAAGAAAGCAGAATGGAACAAATGGAAAAGAGAATTTCTGACTTGGAAGACAGAGCCACTGACTCGAGCAACTATGAGGAGAAATCAGTAAAAAGAAACAAGAAAAATGAAGCAGCATTAAGAAGCATGTGCGACTCTCTTAAAAAGAACAGTCTACAATTAATTGGAGTTCCCGAACAGGGTGAGACACCTGAGAACACAGACAGTATTGTGGCTGAGCTGCTGACAGAAAACTTCCCTGAAATTATGAAAGAACAGAATATAGATATTCAAGATACATATCAAACACTACTCAATATAGATCTCAATAGAAACACTCCAAGACATTATAATCAAGCTCAGCAAAATGAAACATAAGCAGAAACTCTTAAAGGCAGCAACACTCAAAGCAAAGCTAACATTCAAAGGGAAACCCTGTAGGCTTTTGTCAGATATCTCTGTAGAAACAATATTGGCACAGAGACAATGGCATGACACATTCAAAGCCTTGAAGGAGAAGAACTTCCAACCAAGAATTATATATCCTGTAAAACTATCTTTCAAATTTGAAAATGAAATTAAGACATTCGCAGATAAACAGAAACTCAGACTTTGTAAAAACCAAACCAAAGTGACAAGAAATACAGAAAGAAACTCTTGGCTTGGAAGAACAAAGATGCTAGCTTTGTATTTTAGAAGGACACATTATCCAGAATCCTATTCAGTTAGGGAAGGCTCCAAACACAATCAAAGCTATAATAGTGAAAGAAATGATCTAGTGATCATACCATGTAAACTATGATATCATCATATTTTAAGAAAAGGGGGTGTACTACAGTTGTTATAGACCTTCCAGATGGAGAGGAAGTTGACAAGACTGGTAGCAAGCAAAATTGGGGTTATATATAGTTTATTAAGCAAGATCATAGGGGCAGCCAGAAAGCACAATAAAGAAGCAACATACCATATCAAGAAAAGTAATACAGGACTGTCAACAACTACAAAACCAACCCTGAAAAAGATGAAAAATCAACTCACAAAGAAAAATGTTGCAGAGCAGGTAAATAAGAACAACAGACAAAACATCAACACAAAAATAAACATTTCACAATGGCAGCACTTAACACATACCTATCAATAATTACATTGAATGTGAATGGACTGAATGTTCCAGTAAAGAGACATCGAGGGACAACTTGGATCAACTGAAATGACCCATCTATATGTTGCCTACAAGAAACTCACCTTAAACCTAAAGATAGGAACAGACTGAAAATCAAAAGATGGAAGAAAGCTAACAACGAACAAAGAAAAGCAGGTGTGGCAATTACAATCCCAGATAAAATCGATTTTAATGTAAAATCCACCATCATGGACAAGGATGGACACTATTTATTACTGAAAGGGTCAATACACAAGCAAGACTTAACAATATTACATATCTATGCACCTAATATTAGAGCACCTAAATACATCAATGAAACACTGGCACTTGGCTGGCTGGCAAATACATCAAACAAACACTGACTACACACAAAAACGAGACAGATCACCCCACAATAATAGTAGGAGACTTCAACACTCCACTCTCAATATTGGATAGATCATCTAGAAAAAAGCTCAATAAAGACACAAAAGACCTTATTGCCACAATTAACCATCTAGACCTTACTGACGTACACAGAACTTTCTATCCATCAGCTGACAACTACACCTTCTTCGCTAGTGCACATGGAACATCCTCCAGAATAGACTTTGTGTTAGGAAATAATGCAATTCTCAACAAAGTCTATCCCACTGAATTAATGCACAGTATCTTCTGAGATCATAAAGCCATAAAAGTAGAAATCAATAGCAGAAAAAACATAGATAGAAAGCAGAACTCATGGAAACTGAACAACATCTTGCTCAAAAAACCATGGATTATAGAAGAAATCAAGGATGAAATAAAGAAATTCATGGATTCCAATGAGAATGAAAACACTTCCTACCAGAACCTACAAGATACAGCCAAAGCAGTGCTCACAGGTCAATTTATCTCTATAAATGCACATATCTGGAAGGAAGAAAGAAACCAAATCAGAGAACTGACCTTACAGCTTGAACAAGTAGAGAGAGAACAACAGATGAACCCCTCAGGCACCAGAAGAAACCAGATCATAAAGATTAGAGCAGAGCTAAATGAATTCGAGAATAGAAAAACAATTGAAAAAACTGAAAAGACCAAAAGCTGATATTTTTAAAAGATCAACAAAATTGACAAACCTTTGGCTAAACTTACTAAATCCAAATAAGAAATGAGAGGGGTGTTGTCACAACAGATCTAGCAGAAATCAAAAATATCATAGCCGAATACTATGAAAGACTGTATTCTAACAAATATGAAAACCTAGAGGAAATGGACAAACTCCTTGATTCATTTCACCTACCAAAATTATCACAAGGTGACACAGAACAACTTAATAAACCCATCACAAAGGAAGAGATTGAAAAAGTCATCAAAAAACTGCCAACCAAAAAAAGCCTGGGCCCAGATGGCTTCACTGCAGAATGCTACCAAGCATTTAGAGAAGAGTTATCTCCAATACTACTTAGACTATTTCAAAGTATAGAAAGGTATGGAATACTCCTAAATTCATTCTATGAAGCCAGCATAACCCTGATAGCAAAACCAGGGAAAGACCCAGCAAAAAAGGAGAACTACAGACCAACACTACTCAGGAATCCAGATGTGAAAATCTTCAACAAAATTCTTGCCAGTAGACTACAACAACATATCAAAAACTAATCCACCATGACCAAGCTGGATTCATATCAGGGATGCAAGTCTGGTTCAACATCAGAAAAACAGTTAATGTGATCAACCACATAAATACCTCAGAAGACAAGAATCACCTGACTTGTCAACTGATGTAGAAAAGGCATTTGATAAAGTCCAACACCCTTTGATGCTAAAAACTCTCAGCAAAATAGGAATAGATGTCCAATTCCTCAGTGCAATAAGGGGCATTTATCCAAAGCCAACTGCCTACATCATCCTGAATGGAGAGAGACTGAAACAGTTTCCCTTGAGAACAGGAGCTAGACAAGGATGCCCACTCCCACCTCTCCTATTCAGTGTTGTACTAGAAGTTCTAGCCAGAACGATTAGATAAGACCAAGGAATAAAGGGCATCTGCATCAGCAAAGAAGAACTAAAAATCTCCCTGTTTGCAGATGATATGATTGTATATGCAGAGAATCCCAAAGAATCTATAAGTAAACTACTCAAACTGATAGAAGAGTTCAACAAAGTCTCAGGATACAAGATAAACATAAGGAAATCAGTGAGATTCCTTTATACCAACAAAGAGATTATTAAGGAAGAAATCACCAAGTCAGTAGCATTTAGTATAGCCCCTAAGAAGATAAAGTGCCTAGGAATAAATCTAACCAGAGAACTAACAGATCTTTACAAAGAGAATTACAAACTCTTACTACAAGAAACTAAGACAGAGTTACATAATTGGAGAAACCTACCCTGCTCGTGGATAGGAAGACTTAACATTGTAAAAATGTCTGTTTTACTCAAAGCAATGTACTTACATAATACAATCCCAATCCAAGTTCCAGTGACATTTTTTAATGAGTTGGAGGAAAAAATTATCAACTTTGTCTGGAAAGGGAAGAAGCCCCAGATAAGTAAAGCATTACTATAGAAGAAGAACACACTGGGAGGCCTCTCATTACCCAACCTTAGAACTTATTCCACTGCCACAGTAGTCAAAACAGCCTGGTACTGGTACAAAAACAGACATATAGATCAGTGGAACAGAATCGAAACTCCAGAGATGACACCATCTGCCTATGAACAGTTGATATTCAACAAAGGCCCTAAGACATTAAACTGGGGTAAAAACAGTGTCTTCAACAAATCGTGTTGGCAGAACTGGATGTCCACCTGCACTAAATTAAAACGAGACCCATATCTTATACCTTATACAAAGACCAACTGAAACTGGATAAAAGACCTAAATATCAAATCTAAAACAATAAAGCTCATCCAAGAAAAAGTAGGAACAACAATGGAAGATTTAATACACAACGTAGACAGACTTCAAAATCTGTCAAACAAACCACAAACAACAGAAGAGAAAATAGATAAATGGGATCTACTAAGAATCAATCACTTTTGCTCATCCAAAGACTTTATCACAAGAGTTAAAAGGCCACCTACAGAAAGGAAAAAAATATTTGGCAACTATGTGTCAGACCGACATCTGATCTCCATAATCTATAAGGTACTACAAAATATCAATAAGAAAAAGACAAATCATCCAATTAGGTGATGGGCAAAGGAGATGGACAGATACTTCTCTAAAGAGGAGATCCAGGCAGCCAAAAAAAAAAAACATGCGGACATACTCACGATCATTAGCTGTGAAAGAAATTCAAATGAAAACAACAATGAAATACCATCTCACCACAACAAAGTTGGCTGTGATCCAAAAAAATGCAGAACACTAAATGCTGGAGAGGCTGTGGGGAGATTGGAACTCCCCTACACTGTTGGTGGGATTGTAAAATGGTGCAACCTCTTTGGAAAGCAATCTGGCACTACCTTAAAAATAATGGCTATAGATATACCATTTGACCCAGTAATTCCACTACTTGGAATATATCCTACAGAATCAAGGCCATTCACACCAACTGATACATGCACACAAATGTTCATTGCAGCACAGTCCACAATAGCAGAAAGATAGAATCGACACCGATGCCCAACAACAGAAGAATGGATAGGCAAACTATGATATATGTACTCAATGGAATACTGTGCAATGATAAAGAACAACAATGATAGTAGGAAACATCTCTTAACCTGGTTTCAACTGGAGGACATTATGTTGAGTGGAAGTAGTAAGTGACAGAAGGGCAAATATTGTATGAGATCGCTACAGTAAGAACTTAAAATCAGACTCATGCATAACAGAAAAGACTCTTTGATGGCTGCAAGGGTGGGGAGGCTGGGAGGGTGAGTGGGGCAGGTTTAGACTAGATAGTTGTTAGAAATTTGTTTGGGTGAAATTGGTGACAGCATGCATTAGTAAGAAGATCAATATTAACGGGACTTCAAGACAACCTGTTTATTCCTCCCATCTTAACCCAATATTGCAAGGACAGAGTAGCTGAGGTGGGTGACCAGGGACCCTGCTCTCAGGCAAAATCGAGGCCAATGGCAAAACAACTGTTTTTCTAATGAGGTCTCTCCACACCCCACATTGGTGAGTGGCATCTGGGGTCTTAACAGCTGCCAAACTGCCATATGAGGGTATAGCAAATGGTCCCAACTTAGCAGGAACAGATGATCACCAAGGTCCATAACGACATGAGGGAAAGAGAATAAGAAGACAGAGACCCACGTGAGTGGATGTCTACATCAACTTGTGACCAGAAGAACCAGATGGTGCCCGGCCACCACCAGCAACAACTGTGATGGAGTTCACAAAGTTGAGTCTCACTGGCAACACAAGTATAAATAGGGGTGCACCCTGAGATCTCCACTAAAAGACCACGATAGATGGTCCAGGGTCCTCAGAGTTCTCCTGGGAGCAGGGCCACTGGCCATGATGCCCTATGCTGCCCCTGTCCATAAATCATCATGAAGGTCAAATTTTTGTACAGCAATGGATTGGATTTGGTGACGCAAAGTGACCATATTGTGTGGGCACTTTATGGTTCTAGGCATCTATAAGAGGTCATCCTGTTGACCTCATACTGGAGGAAGGGAATGGGTGGAGAGGAGTAGATAGGAGACTGTTGGGAAGATAAGACATGTATGGAGCAGAGAAGAAGAGTGTGCTGTCACCGTGCAGGGAGAGCAACGGAAGCTGCATGTAGGTCAATATGCAAATTTATATGGGAATGTACATTTTCATTCAATCATGTTAAAAAAAAAAGAAAGAAAGAGAAAACACACATACACACACAAAAAGAAGAAACACACCAGACTTGAAGACACAAACAAACTGAAAATTAAAAGATGGAACAATATATGGCAAGCTAACAATGTAAAAGAAGAGCAAGTGTGGCAATATTAATCTCAGATAAAATAGACTTTAATGTAAAATCTACCATCATGAACAAGGATGGCCACTATTGCTGAAAGGTTCAATACACAAGAATATTTAACAATATTAAATATTTGTACACCCAAGAGCCCTTAAATACATTGAAGAAACTTTGACTACATTGAAAAATGAAATAGATCATGCCCCAATAATAGTTGGAAACTTCAACACTCCACTTTCAGTAATGAACAGATCATCTAGGAAAAAGCACAGAAAAGACACAGAAGATCTTATTGCCACAATTAATCAATTAGACCGCATTGATATATACAGAAATTTTTATCCATCAACAGATAAGTACACCTTCTTTTCCAATGCACATGAAACATTTTCCAGAATAGACTATGTCTTAGGACATAAGCAAATCTCAACAAAATCCAAACCACTGAATTATTGCAAAGTGTCTTCTCGGACCATAAAGCCATAAAAGTCAAAATCAACAGCAGAAAAAACTTTCATAGAAATTGGAACTTATGAAAGTGAGCAACACTTTACTCAAAAAAGCCAGGGGTTATAGAAGAAATCAAGAATGAAATAAAGAAATTCACAGATTCAAATGAGAATGAAAACATATCTACGAGATACAGCCAAAACAGTGCTCAGAGGTCAGTTTATCTCCCAAAATGCACATATCCGGAAGAAGGAAAACAACCAGACCAAACAATTTACCTTACAGCTTGAACAAATGGAAAGAGAGCAACAGAGGAACCTTTCAGTCACCAGAAGAAAACAGATAATAAAGATTAGATCAGAACTAAATAAATTGGAGAATACAAGAACAATTGAAAAAACTAATAAAACTAAAAGCTGGTTTTCTGAAAAGATCAACAAAATTGACAAACCATTGGCTAAACTTACTAAAGAAAAACAGAAGAGGAAACAAAACACCTGAATAAGAAATGAGAAGAAAGAAGTCTCAACACATCCAACATAAATCAAAAGTATCATAACAGAATACTATGAAAGACTGTACTCTAACAGATTTGAAAACTTAGAGGAAACGGACACATTCTTAGATTCATATTACCTACCAAAATTATCACAAGCAGAAGTAGAACAACTTAATAAACCCATCACAAAGGAAGAGATTGAAAAAGTAATCAAAAAACTACCAACCAAAAAGAAGTCCTGACCCAGATGGCATCACTGTTGAATTCTACCAAACTCTTAGAGAAGAGTTAGCTGCAATACTACTGAGACTATTTCACATCATAGAAAGGGATGGAATACTCCCAAATTCATTCTATGAAGTCAGCATAACCCTGATATCAAACCTGGGGAAAGATCCCGCTAAAAAGGAAAACTATAGACCAATATCGCTCGTGAACCTAGATGCAAAACTCTTCAACAAAATTCGCGCCAATAGAATTCAACAAAAAATCCAAAAAAAAAAAATTATTTATCATGACCAAGTTGGATTCATACCTAGGATGCAAGGCTGGTTCAACATCAGAAAAACAATTAATGTGATCAACTACATAAATAACACAAAGGACAAGAATCACCAGACTTGTCTATTGATGCAGAAAAGGTATTTGGTAAAGTCCAACACTCATTCATGTTAAAAAACTCTCAACAAAATAGGAACAGAAGGCAAATTCTTCAACGCAATAAAGGGCATTTATGCAAATCCAACTGCCTACATCATCCTGAATGGAGAGAAACTGAAAGAACTCCGCTTGATAACAGGAACTAGACAAAGATGCCCACTCTCACCTCTCCTATTCAACATTGTACTAGAAGTTCTTGCCAGAGCAATTAGACAAGACCAAGTAATAAAGGGCATCCACATCAGCAAAGAAGAAGTAAAAATATCTCTGTTTGCAGATTATAAGATTGTATATGCAGAGAATCCTGAAGAATTCATAAGTAAACTACTTCAGCTAACAGAAGAGTTCAGCAAAGTACCAGGATACAAGATAAACATGAGTAAATCAGTAGGAATCCTTTATATTGACAAAGACATCATCAAAGAAGAAATTACCAAATCAATACCATTTACTATAGCCCACAAGAAGATAAAATACCTAGGAATAAATCTAACTAGAGAAATGAGACCTATACAAAGAGAACTACAAGACCTCACTGCAGGAATCTAAGAGAGACTTACATAAATGGAGAAACCTACCCTGCTCATGTACAGGAAGACTTAACATTGTCTATTTTACCCAAAGCAGCCTACATGTACAATGCAATTCCAATACAAATTCCGGTGATATTTTTTAAGAAGATGGAGAAACAAATCACCAACTTTGTTTGGAAAGGAAAGAAACCACAGACAAGCAATGCACTACTGAAGAAGAAGAACAATGTTGGAGGCCTCTCACTACCCGATTTTAGAATCTATTATACTGCCACAGTAGTCAAAACAGTCAGGTACTAATACCAAAACAAACACATAAACCAATGGAATAGAATTGAGACTCTCAAGATGTCACCATCCTCTTATGAATAGTTGATACTTAACAAAGGTGTTAAGACTCTAAACTGGTAAAAACAGTCTAACAAACAGTGTTGGCAAAATTGGTTATCCATCTGCAGAAAATTGAAAAAAGATCCATATCTCACACCTTACAAAAAAATTAATTCAGATTGGATAAAAGATCTAAATACCAAACTTGAAACAATAAAGATCATGCAAGAAAAAATAGGTTCAACAATGGAAGGTTTAATACACAATGTAGACAGACTTCAAAATCTGACAAACAAAGCTCAGTGAACAGAAGAGAAAATAGGTGAATGGGAACTACTAAGAATTAAACACTTTTCCTCATCCGAAGACTTTATCAGAAGAATTACAAGACCATCCACAGAATGGGAAAAAAATATTTGGCAACTATATATCGGATCCACTCCTGATCTCCATAGTCTACAAGGTACTGCAAAATATCAACAAGAAAAAGGTAAATAACCCAATTTATCAATAGGCAAAGGACCCAGGCAGACACTTAGCTATAGAAGACATCCAGGCAGCCAAACGACACATAAGGAAATGCTCACAATCATTAGCTACTAAAGAAATTCAAATCAAAACTACAACGAGATGTCATCTCACGCCAACAAAACTAGCTGTGATCCAAAAAGCACAAAACAACAAATTCTGGAGAAGCTGTGGAGAAATTGGAGCACTCCTACAGTGCTGGTGGGATTGCAAAATGGTAAAACCTCTTTGGAAAGCAATCTGGTGCTTTCTTAAAATGCTGGAAATAGATACACCATTTGATGCTATAATCCCACTGCTTGGAATATATCCGACAGAATTAAGGGCAATCACATGAACAGATACATGCACAGACCATAATTGCAGCACAGACTACAACTGCAAAAAGCTGAAATCAACCCAAATGCCCAACAACAGACGAATGGATAAACAAACTATGGTACATGTATTCAGTGGAACACTATGCAATGATAAAGAACGAAGATGATTTCAGAAGCATCTCATAACCTAGTTTCACCTGGAAGACATTATGTTGAGTGAAATCAGTCAGCAGCATCAGTATAAATACTTCATGAGACCCTTAGTATAAGGACTTAAAAATAGAGTCATGTACAGAAGAAAAGACTCTTTGATGGCTACCATGGAGGGAAAGGAGAGAGGGAGAGGACTGGTTGTAGATTAGATAGTTGATAGAAATTTGGTTGGGTGACAGTATACAACAGAAAGAAGATCATCTTAACTGGACTTCAGCATAAACTGAAAACTCTTTTACCCCTAGCCCAGGGGTAGCAGGGACAGGCGTCCGAGGACTATGCTCTCTGGGGACATCGAGGCCAGTTGCCATAACTAGCCTACTGCTAAGAGAGTCTTCTGCAACCCATATAGGTAAGTAGCATCTGGGATCTTAAAACCTAGCAACCTGCCATCTGAGGTATACCAAATGATACCATCTCAGCTGAATCAGATGATCACCAAGGATGACGAAGACATAAGAGAATAAGAGCCCAGATGACAGAAGGACCTACATGTATGGATGACTGTATCAACCAACATGTGATCAGAAGAAGCAGATGGTGCCTGGCCACCAGCAATGACAGCCATGATGGGGCACAAATGTTGGGTCCCGGTGGCAACACACAAAAAAGAAGGATAGATCTCAAAAACTCCACTAAAAGCCCACAATTGATGGTAACATGGCCCAGGACTTCCCCTGGCAGCATCGTCCCTAGACCTGCTGTTGTCCCTGATCATTATTCACTACTGAGATCAGATCAACACCACAACAAAAAGACCCCAGGAGAAAGACACTAAGACACATTATAATCAAGCTTAATAAAATCAAATATAAACAGAGGCTCTTAAAGTCAGTGAGGCTTAAAGCAAAGCCAGCATTCAGAAGAAGCCCTGTAGGCTTTTGTCTGAGTTCTTGGCAGAAACAATGGTGGCAAGAAGGCAGTGGGATGATACATTCAAAGCATTGAAAGAAAAAAGCTTTCAACCAATAATTGTATATCCTGAAAAATTATCTCTCAAACATGAAGATGAAATTAAGACATCCACAGATAAAGAGACTTTGTAAAAACCATACTAAAACTACAAGAAATACTGAAGAAGCTCTTTGCTTAGAAAAACAAAAACATTACGTGTATACTTACAGAGACAATGTAAGATACAGCATCCAGAATTTTACTCAGTTAGGGAAGTCATAAAACTCAATCAAAACTGCAATATTAAAAGAAGGGAAGCAGTGATCATATCACAAAAATTATGACACCAGCACTCTGAAAAGTGACATATATTATAGTAGTTATAACTCTTTTATATGGAGAGGAAATTAAACATATGCAGAAATTGAATTCTGGTTTCAATTTAGAATATTGAGGGGAATCATAGAGGTAGCTGCAGAGCAAAATCACAATGCAACATATCAAAACAAGACACATAAGACAACAACAACACAATACAACACAAAACAACACACTATGACACATAATACAAATCAACAAACACAAAACCAACACTGAAAATGATGAAAAGTCAACACGTAAAGAATGACACAGAAGAGAATATTAAGAGCAACACAGTAAAACATCAACAAAAGAAAAACAAATGCATCAAAATGACAGCACTCAACACACACCGATCTGTAATTACACTGAATGTAAATGAACTGAAAGCTCCAATAAAAGGACAGCAAGTGACACCCTGGACCAAAAGATACAATCCATCCATATGTTGCTTACAAGAAACATACATTAGACTCAAAGATATGAACAAACTGAAAATCAAAGGATGGAAAAATATATACCAAAGCAACAACATACAAAGAAGAGAAGGACTGTCAGTACTAATCTCACATAAAATAGACTTTAATTTAAAATCTACCATCATGAACAAAGATAGTCACTGTTGCTGAAAGTTTCAATACATTAAGCAGGACATGACAACATTAAATATTTATGCGCCCAATACCACAGCATCTAAATGCATTGAACAAACACTGACTATGTTGAAAAATGAGATAGATCACTCCACAATAATAGTTGGATGCTTCAACACTCCACTTTCAGAATGGACAGATCATCTGGAAAAAATGCTCAGTAAAGATATAGAAGATTTTATTGTAACAATTAACAAACTAGACTTCATCGACATATACAGAACAAAAAAGTATGCTTTTTCTCCAATGCACATGAAACATTTTCTGGAACAGAACATGTGTTGGGATATAAAGCAAGTCTTAACAAAATCCAAAACATTGAATTATTGCAAAATGTTTTCTCAGACCATAAACTCATGAAAGTTGAAATCAAAAGCAGAAAAAAACATAGGTAAAAACTTGAACTCATGGAAACTGAACAACACCTGCTCAAAATCCATGGATTATAGACGAAATCAAGAGTGAAATAAAGAAATTTATGGAAACAAATGAGAATGAAAACACTTCCTACCAGAAACTATGGGATACAGCAAAAGCAATGCTAAACGGTCACTGTATCTCTACAAGAGCACACACTCATGATGAAGAAAGAACCCAAACCAAAGAATTAATCCTATAACTTGAACAAGCAGAAAGAGAGCAACAAAGGAACCCCTCAGGCTCAAGAAGAAAACAGATAATAAAGATTACAGCAAAACTAAATGAATTAGAGAATAGAAAGAAAATTGAAAGAATTAAGAAATGAAAAGCTGATTTTTTAAAAGATCAACCAAATTGATAAAACATTAGCTAAACTTACAAAAGAAAAATAGGAGAGGAAATAAATAACCCAAACAAGAAATGAGATAGGACATATCATAACAGACCCAACTGAAATCAAAGGTATCATAACAGAATACTATGAAAGCCTGTAGGCTAACAGATTTGAAAACCTAGAGGAAATGGACAAATTTCTAGATATATATCACCTACCAAAATTATCAAAAGGTGAAGTACAACAAATTAATAAACCCATTACAAAGGAAGAAATTGAAAATCACCTACCATAAAGAATCCTGGCCCACATGGCTTCATCTACCAAACTTTTAGAGAAGAGTTAGCGCCAATGCTACTGAGACTATATCACAGCATAGAAATGGGATGGAATACACCCAAATTCATTTATGAAGCCAGCAAAACCCTGACACCAAACCCAGGGAAAGATCCCATGAAGAAAAAAATTACAAACCCATACCACTCATGAACCTAGATGACAAAATTTTCAACAAAATCCTAGCCAATAGAATTCAAAGGCATATCAAAAAAATAATTAACCATGACCAAGGTGTATTCATACCAGGGATGCAAGGCTGGTTCAACATTAGAAAAAAATAATTAATGTAATCAACCACATAAGTAGCACAAAAGATAAGAATCACTTGATTTTGTCAACTGATGCAGAAAAACATTTGACTAAGTCCAGCAGCCATTCATGCTAAAAATCTCAGCAAAATAGGAATAAAGGGGAAATTCCTTGATGCAGCAAGGGCCATCTATAGAAAGCCAACTGCCTACAACATCTTAAATGGAGAGATACTGAAAGAACTCACCCTTAGAGCAGGAACTAGACAAGAATGTCCATTCTCATCACTTTTATTCAACACTGTAGCAGAGGTTCTAGCCAGAGCAATTAGACAAGACCAAGAAATAAAGAGCATTTGCATCAGGTAAGAAGAAGCAAAAATCTCCCTATTTGCAGATGGTACAACTGTATATGCAGAGAATCCTAAAATCCATCAGTAAACTACTCAAACTAACAGAAGAGTTTAACAAAGTATCAGAGCATAAGATAAACATGAGCAAATCAGTAGGATTCCTGTATATCAACAAAGAGATCATGAAAGAAGAAATCACAAAATCAATACCATTTACTTAGCCTCCAAGAAAATAAAATACCTAGGAATACATCTAACTAGAGAAATAAGAGACATATTCAGAGAGAACTACAAGACCTTACTGCAAGAAATCAAAGAGACTTACATAAATGGAGGAACTTACCCTGCTCACGGATGGGACACAGAATGTTTAGTCCCTGTGGCAATACGGGAAAAAGAGGGGTGCTGCTCAAAAACTCTACTGAAAGACCACGCCTGATGATCTGACAGCTTGTGGTATCCCCTGGGAACATGGCCCCTAGACCTCCTGCTGCCCCTGTACAGAAAATACTACTGAGTTCAAGTCTTGACTGGACTCAGGGACTCAATATGACCATATGTTGTGTGTATACTATGGTTCTATACATTTATAAGATGCTGTCCTACTGGTCTCCTTCTAGATGTGAGAGGAGACGGTAGAGAGGAGGATACAGGAGATTGTTAAGAGGATACAAGTATAGAATGAAAAAGAGGAGTGTGCTATCACTGGGGAAGGAATGCAGAGGGAGCTGTAGACAGGCAGGCATGCAAATTTAATTTGGATTGTGTACTTTCACTTAATCACAATTAAAATAAAAAAAGAAAGGAGAAAGATGAGGCACAATGTAGCAGAGCTTAAAGAGAAAGTAAACACGCTACAAGAAAACACTGAGTGGCAAAAATTGGAAATTCAGAAAATTAATTATAAAATAACAGCATTAGACAACTCAGTAGTAAGTCAAAGGAGTAAGACTGAGGTAAGGGAGGATGAATAAGTGAGACTGAAAATAAATCACATAATATCATCCATTTGAGGAAAGATCAGACAAAAGTATTTAAAAACATCAAGAAACACTAAGAATTATGTAGGGCTCTATAAAAAAGGAATAACCTATGAATTACTGGAGTACCAGAACAGAGGGTACAACTGAAAATGCAGAGAGAATTGTCTAAAGTTTGTTGACAAAAAACTTCCATGATATCATGAAATAAGAGAAGACACCTATCAGAGATGGTCCTTGAGCTCCACACAAGCTAGATCCCAAAAGAAAGACACCAAGGCATATTATAATCAAACTTGCCAAAACTAAAGACAAGGAGATAATTTTAAAATAGCTGGAGAGAAACAAAAAATAACTGACAAAGAGGAATCAATTAGACTAAGCTCAGACAACTGAGCAGGAACCATGCAGGCAAGAAGGAATGGGACAGCACATACAGTCTTGTGGAAAATAATTGCCAGCCAAGAATTACATATCCAGTGAAATTGTCTCTCAAATATTATGGTGAAATCAGGACATTTCAAGATAAACAGAAATGTAGCCCAAAGCCAAGTGCCATCGAAATGTAGGGCACTTGCAAAAAACAAACCAAAACTACAAAGCATACTAAAAGGGGACTCCTTTGGTTAGAAAACCAATAACACCAGGTAACAATTCAACATCACAACACAGAATAGAGCAATGGGATATCAACCAAACTAGAGGAATTACAAATATAAATTATAGGCAAAATTCTGAAAACAGGGAAACAGAGACATCATTATGTAAACATTATACTAAAAAAAGAGGGACCCAAAAGAGAAAATGTAGGTATATATTTTGCATATACAGAGGAAATCAAGGCAATACAAAGAAATTAGAGACTGGTTTAAACTTAGAAAAAGAAAGTTAACTATTAAGGTAACCACAAAGAAAACTATCAAAAAATCCTACACATCAAAATTAAGAAAACAAGAAAAAAATGAAGTCACAGCAAATACAGTATGACCAACATTTAAAAAGATGAAAATACACAAAGAAAAAAAACTCAGAACAGAAAATTAAATGGAATAAAGGACTTGTCTACAACATACACAAAAAAGACACCAAAATGACAGCACTAAGCACATGCTTATCAATAATAACACTGAATGTAAATGGAGTGATGAGCCAATAAAGAGACAGAGTATCAGTCTGGATTAAAAAAAAATGATGCAGCTATACGAGTTCCAACAACTAGGTCCACAAACTTAATTGTTCTAAGCACTATATACCACTGTGCTGAATATCACTATGGTCACCTTTAAAGTACTCCTCTTGGGAAGCTATGAACTGATGCCAGTGCCTATTCCACCCTTTAAAGCAATTTTGGAACTCTTTCTAGAACAGCCATTGCACGCAGTGGCAAGCTGGCAAGTTTACAAACTTAATGGTATAAATGTCTGTGAGGGAGTTTTTCGCTAGCAAACAAATAACTGTTTTGAGACATCCTCTCTACTCACCCGGCCTGGCCCCCAATGACTTTTTTCTTTACCCGAAGATAAATGAAATACTGAAAGGAAGACCTTTTGATGACATTCAAGACATTAAGGGTAATGATGACAGCTCTGATGGCTTTTCCAGAAAGGGTTCCAAAATTGCTTTGAAGGGTGTTCTAGGTGCTGGCATTAGTTCATAGGTTCCCAGGGAGAGTACTTCAGAGGTGAAGTGATATTCGGCAATGAGGTATGTAGTACTTTTTCTAGGATGAGTTTGCAAACTTATTTGGTAGTCCTCATACGCCGCCTATAGGAGACACACTTTAGACTCAAAGACATGAACAAACTACAACTCAAAGGATGGGGAAAAATGTATCAAGCTAATAACATTAAAAAAAGAGCAGGAGTCGCAATATTAATCTCTGATGAAATAGACTTTAAAGTAAAATCCACCATGTTGGATAAGAAAGGCTCAATATTCCAGGAGGACATAACCATATTAAATATTTATGCACCCAAAGACAGGGTTCCAAAATAAATGAAACAAACACTAACTCCACTGAAAACAGAAATAAACAGCTCCACAACAGTAGTAGGAGACTTCAACACACCACCCTCAGTGAAGGTTAAAACATATAGAAAACAGCTCAGTAAAGACACAGAAGATCTAAATGCCACAGTCAACCTACCTGATCTCACAGACATAGATAAAACACTCCACCCAACAGCAGACAAGTATACTTGCATCTCCAACGCATATGGAACAGTCTCCAAAAGTGACTGCATATTACGCGACAGAGAAATCCTTAACAAAATTCAAAGTACTGAAATAACACAAAGCAGTTTTAAGACCACAAAGCCATAAAATTAGAAATCAATAACAGAAAAAAGATGAAAAAAAAATTAAACAACATTTCACTCAAAAATGATTGGTAATAGAGAAATTAAGAATGGAATAAAACACTTCATAGAATCAAATGAGGAGGAAAACACATCCTACCAGAACCTATGGGACACAGCAGAAGCAGTGCTCAGAGGTCAATTTATCTCAATAAATGCATATATCCAAAAAGAAGGAAGGGCCCAAATCAAAGAATTAACTCTATAACTTCAAAAAGTGGAAAGAGAGCAGCAAAAGAAACCTCTAGGCATCTGAAGAAGGCAAATAATAAAACTTAGAGCAGAACTAAATGAAACAGAAAATAGAAAAATGATTGAAAAAGTTAACAAGACCAAAAGCTAGTCTTTTGCAAACATCAACAAATTTGAGAAACCATTGGCCAAAGTTATAACAAAAAACAGAGGACGGGGGCAGAGTCAAGATCGTGGACTAAGCACACTTCTCCTAATATCCCTCGGGAAACTAAGACCTGAATTGATAATCGAACGGAGTCTTCTGGTCACCTAGTGAGCCTCCAGGACACGGCAGGACTTCATGTCACTGATCGAAAAACTTCCACTCTTCCGCTGACTCCTGCTTCCGGCTAGCCCTGGCTCTCACGGACTGAAGATAAACACACCATTTTGACTTTTTTTTTTCCCTGTCTGGGCCAGCAGGCAGAACTGGGTCTTGCCTAGCAGCTAGACTCAGAAGCACTGCTGAGGGGATAGGCAAGCGAAACTCCCATATTTTGAGAGCCAGGCTTAGGATTCTGCTAATCTAGTCACTTTGGGCCTGTCTTTTTATCACTGCCACAGTGGAGTTCGTACAGAACCACACTGCCAGGGTGCGGGACGCCATGTTGGATAAGGAGATTTTAGCAGGACTTAATTCCTAGCCTGGGAGCAAGTGCCTGCAAACAGGACAGTGCTTCTCTGACAGAAAAGCAGTAATTTACACAGTGTCGCCTATGGTGGGGGTTCGGCAATAGAGGCAGAGGAATCACTACCTCTCAGCACCTTTAGCCCCTCTACCTGCTACCTGTGTGGAGGGTGCCATCTTGGATATGGTGGCTGCAGTTGAACCTATTTCTTAGCTTGGGAGCCAGAGCCTGCCCACAGGAGAGCACTTTTCTACCAGAAAAGCAGTAGTTTAAACAGTGTTGTCTAAGGCTGGGCCCTGTCAGCAGAGGCCAACAGGGCAGTAGCACTGCTCTATTTTGAACTAGTTTGTATCATCTGGGGTTGGATATAGAAGTGCTTACTTTGCCAGTTGGGAAAAGGGACTTCTACATCTGAAAACCTGACTGACTTGAGAAGTGGTCAGATACGTTTTGCTTTACATTTCAAGACAGCCTAGAGTAACATCAGCAGTCCAACCTCATAGTATCTCCTCCAGCCTCTACTTACTCACATGGGACCCAAAAAGCAACAGACACTTGTGGCATACAGGAAATCACCCACGGCTTCAGAAGGCTCCCAAACAAAACAACCAAGGAGTTTTCCAGATGAAGAAACTTTTCTGAAATCATCAGAAAGTGAGTACAAAATGATTACATACAGAGTGCTTCTAGACCTTACACGAAATGCAGCAGAACAAAAGGAAAAGTTAAATATGCTGTTCAATTTGATGGAACACCAGTACTCTAAAATCCAGCAGATTAAGAACAAAATCAAAGACATAGAAACTTCCATTCAAAGCCAAGAAAACAGAATGGAACATGGAAAAAACAATTTCTGACTTGAAAGACAGAGCTACTGATGCCAGTGTCTATGAACAGAAATCAGAAAAAAGAAACATGAAAAATGAAGAAGGATTAAGAAGCATGTGAGACTCTGTTAAGAGGAATAACCTTGAATTAATTGGAGTCCCTGAACAGGATGAGACACCTGAGGATGCAGAGAGTATCGTTGCTGAGCTGCTGAAAGAAAACTTCCCAGAAATCATGAAGGAAGAGAATATAGACATCTCAGATTCATATCATATACCACCCAATATAAATCTTAAAGGAAAGACTCCAAGACATATTATAATCAAGCTTAACAAAATGAAATATAAGCACCAACTCTTAAATGCAGCAAGACTCAAAGCAAAGCTAACATTCAGAGGGAAACCCTGCAGGCTTTCTTCAGATTTCTCAGCAGAAACAATGCTGGCACAGAGACAGCGGCATGACACATTCAAAGCCTTGAAGGAGAACTTCCAACCAAGAATTATATATCCTGCAAAACTATCTTTCAAATACAAAATGTAATGAAGACATTCACAGATAAACAGAAAGTCAGAGACTTTGTAAAAACCAAACCAAAACTACAAGAAATACTGAAAGAAGTTCTTGGCTTTGGCTTAGAAGAACAAAACCACTAACTTTATATTTTAGAACAACACATTACTCAGAACTCTACTCAGTTAGTGAAGGCTCCAAAGTCAATCACAGCTTTAATACTGAAAGAAGCAATCCAGGGATTATCATGAAAACTATGGTGCCATCATATTAAAAAGAGGGATGTACTACAGTCGTTATAGTCCTTCCAGATGGAGAGGAAGATGACAAGACTGGTACTAATTAAAATTGGGTCTACATATAGTTTATTAAGGGGGATCATAAGGACAGCTGTAAAGCACAACAAAGATGTAACATACCATACCAAGAAATGTAACACAGGAGTCTCAACAACTACAAAACCAGCTCTGAAAAAGGTGAAAAATCAACTCCCAAAAAAGAATGTCCCAGAACAGACTAATAAGAACGACAGAGAAAACATCAACACAAAAATAAACATATCACAATGGCAGCAGTGAACACATACCTATTAATAATTAGATTGAATGTGAATGGACTGAATGCTCCAGTAAAGAGACATTGAGTGACATCTTGGATCAAAAGACATGAACCATCCATATCTTGTCTACAAGAAACTCACTTCAGACCTAAAGATAGGAACAAACTGAAAATTAAAGGGTGGAAGAATATATATCAAGCTAACAATGAACAAAGAAGAGCCAATGTGGCAATTCTAATCTCAGACAAAATCAATTTTAATGTAAAATGCACCAGCATGAACAAAGATGGACACTATTTATTGCTGAAAGATTCAGTACACAAGCAAGACTTAACTATATTAAATATTTATGCACCTGCCCAGCCACCACCAGTGATAGCCATGATGGAGCTCACAGAGAGGAGTCTCACTGGCAACACAAGAATAAAAAGGGGAGCATCTTGAGATCTCCACTAAAAGACCTCAATTGATAATCCAGCGGTTTCAGGGTTCCCCTGAGAGCATGGCCCCTTGCCCTGATGCTGCCCTCACCCATAAACTATAATGAAGGTCCACTCTTTGGACAGGAAATGGATTGGACTTGGCAATGCAGAGTGACCATATATTGGATGCACCTTATGGTTTTATACATATATAGGATATCATCCTGCTGACCTCTGGCTGGAGGAAGGAGAGTAGGTGGAGAGGAGGGGAAAGGAGGCTGTTGGGAGAATGAGACATGTATGGAGCAGAGAGGAATAGTGTGGTGTCACCAGACAGGGAGAGCAGTGGAAGCTGTATACAGGTGGGCATGTAAATTTATACAGGAATGTACATTTTCACTCAGTCATGTTAAATAAAAAATATATACATATATTTACGCACCTAATATCAGAGCACCTAAATAAGTGAAAGAAACACTGACTACATTCAAAAAAGAGTTAGATCACTCCACAATAATATTGGGAGACTTCAACACTCCACTATCAACACTGTACAGATCATCTAGAAAAAAGTTCAGTAAAGATTCAGAAGACCTCATTGTCACAATTAATCAACTAAACCTCATCGATACATACAGAAATTTCCACCCATCAGCAGACAACTACACCTTCTTCTCCAGTGCACATGGAACATTCTTCAGAATTGATCGCGTGTTAGGACATAATGCAATTCTCAACAAAATCCATACCATTGAATTACTGCAAAGCATTTTCTCAGATCATAAAGCCATAAAAATTGAAATCAATAGCAGAAAAAAACATAGATAGAAAGTGGAACTCTTGGAAACTGAACAACATCTTGCTCAAAAAACCATGGGTTATAGAAGAAATCAAGAATGATATAAAGAAATTCATGGATTCCAATGAGAATGAAAACACTTCCTATCAGAACCCATGGGATACAGCCAAAGCAGTATTCAGAGGTCTGTTTATCTCCATAAATGCACACATCTGGAAGGAAGAAAGAAACCAAATCAAGGAACTAACCTTACAGCTTGAACAAGTACAGAGAGACAAACAGAGGAACTCCTCAGTCACCAGAAGAAAACAGAACATAAAGATTAGAGCAAAGCTAAATGAATTAGAGACTAGAAAAATAATTGAAAAGACCAAAAGCTGGTTTTTTGAAAAGATCAACAAAATTGATAAACCACTGGCTAAACTTACAAAAGAAAAGCAGGAAAGGAAACAAATAACCCAAATAAGTAATGAGAGGGAAGTTGTCACAACAAATCCAACAGAAATCAAAAATATCATAACAGAATACTATGAAAGACTGTACTCTAACAAATTTGAAAACCTAGAGGAAATGGACAAATTCCTTGATTCATATCACCTACCCAAATTATCACAAGGTGAAGCAGAACAACTTAATAAACCCATCACAAAGGAAGAGATTGAAAAAGTCATCAAAACACTGCCAACCAAAAAAAGGCCCGGGCCCAGATGGCTTCACTGCAGAATTCTACCAAGCTTTTAGAGAAGAGTTATCTCCAATTAATGTGATTAACCACATAAATATCACAAAAGACAAGAATCACCTGATTTTGACCGTTGATGCAGAAAAGGCGTTTGATAAAGTCCAACACCCATTCATGCTAAAAAAACTCTTAGCAAAATAGGAATAGACAGAAAATTTCTGAATGAAATAAGGGCCATTTATACAAAGCCAATTGCCTACATCACCTTGAATGGAGAGAGACTGAAATACTTTCCCTTGACAACAGGAACTAGACAAGGATGCCCACTCTCACCTCTCTTATTCAACATTGTACATGAAATTTTAGCCAGAACAATTAGACAAGATGAAGAAATAAAGGGCATCTGCATCGACAAAGAAGAAGTCAAAATCTCCCTGTTTGCAGATGATATGATTGTATATGCAGAGAATCACAAAGAATCTATAAGTAAACTACTCAAACTGATAGAAGAGTTCAGCAAAGTCTCAGGATACAAGATAAACATAAGTAAATCAGTAGGATTCCTTTATACTAACAAGACTGTTGATGAAGAAATCATCATATCAATACCATTTATGATAGCCCCTAAGAAGATAAAGTACCTAGGAATTAGTCTAATCAGAGAAATAACAGACCTTTACAAAGAGAAATACATGCCCTTGCTACAAGTAACTAAGAGAGACTTAGATAAATGGAAAAACCTGCCCTGCTCATGGATAGGAAGACTTAACATTGTGAAAATGTCTGTTTTACCCAAAGCAATGTACTTATATAATGCAGTCCCAATACAAATTCCAGTGTCATTTTTTAATGAGATGGAGAAACAAATCACCAAATTTGCTTGGAAAGGGAAGAAGCCCCAGATAAGTAGGATACTACTAAAGAAGAACACACTGGGAGGCCTCACATTACCCGACCTTAAAACACACTACACTGCCACCGTAGTCAAAACAGCCTGGTACTGGTACAACAACAGACAGATCGATCAATGGAACAGAATTGAGACCCCAGAGATGACACCATCTGCCTATGAACAGTTGATATTGGACAAAGGCCCTAAGACATTAAACTGGGGTAAAAACAGTATCTTCAACAAATGGTGCTGGCAAAATTGGTTATCCATCTGCAATAAATTGAAACAAGATCCATATCTTACATGTTATACAAAAACCAACCCCATCTGGATAAAAGACCTAAATATCAAACTTAAAACGATAATGTTCATCCAAGAAAAGACAGGAACAACAATGGAAGTTTTAATACACAACGTAGACAGACTTCAAAATCTGTCAAACAAACCACAATCAAGAAAAAATAGATAAATGAGAACTATTAAGAATCAAACACTTTCACTCATCCAAATCTGTCAAACGAACCACAAACAACAGAAGAGAAAACAGATAAATGGGATCTACTAAGAATCAATCACTTTTGCTCATCGAAAGACTTTATCACAAGAGTTAAAAGGCCACCTACAGAATGGGAAAAAATATTTGGCAACTCTATATCAGATCGACACCTGATCTCTGTAATCTTTAAGATACTACCAAATATCAATAAGAAGATAAATCATCCAATTAAGCAATGGCAAAGGAGATGGACAGACATTTCTCTAAAGAGGAGATCCAGGCAGCCAAAAAACACATGCAGTCATGTTCACAATCTTTAGTTATTAAAGAAATTCAAATCAAGACTACATACCATCTCACCCCCACAAGGTTGGCCATAATCCAAAAAATTCAAAACAACAAATGCTGGGGAGTCTGTGGAGAAAGTGGAACTCTTCTACACTATTGGTGGGGTTGCAAAATGGTCCAGCCTCTTTGGAAAGCAATCTGGCGCTTCCTTAAAAAAATGGATATAGATATACCATTTGACCCAGTGATTCCACTACTTGGAATATATCCTACAGAATCAAGGCCTTTCACACCAATGCATACATGCACAAGAACGTTTATCATAGCACAGTCCATGATAGCAAAAAGATGGAATCAACCCAGATGCCCAACAGCAGAGGAATGGATAGGAAAACTATGGTATATATACTCAGTGGAGCGTTACGCAATGATAAAGAATAATGATGATTCCAGGAAACATCTCATAACCTGGTTTCAAATGGAAGACATTATGTTGAGTGAAAGTAGTCAGCGACAAAAAGACGAATATTGCATGAGAGCACTACGATAAGATCTCAAAAACAGACTTATGTATAGTAGAAAAGACTCTTTGACAGCTGCAAGGGAGGGCAGGGAGGGCTTAGATTAGATAGTTGCTAGAAATCTGGTTGGGTGAAATCGGTGATAGCACACATTAGAAACAAGAGGAATATTAAGTGGACTTCAGCATAACTTGAATACTCCTTCCATCTTAATCCAATATTGCAGGACAGAGTAGATGAGGCAGGAGGCAGGAGCCTATGTTCTTAGGTGAAACTGAGGCCAACTGGCACAGCTAGCATTTTGCTAAGAGGGCTTTCTGCACCTCACATTGGTGAGTGGTGTCTGGGGTCTTAAAAGCTGCCAGCCTGCCATCCGAGGGCACAGCAAATGGTCCCAACTCAGCAGGAACGAATGCTCACCTAGGACCAAAATGACGTGAGTTAAAGACAACCCAGAAGATAGAGAAACCTACATGAGTGGGTGCCTACATCGACTTAGGACCAGAAGAACCGGATGGTGCCTGGCCTCCACCAGTGATAGCCACAATGGAGCTCACTAAGTTGAGTCTCACTGGCAACACAAGAATAAAAGGGGTGCACCCTGAAATCTCCACTAAAAGATGTCAACTGATGGTCCAGTGGCTTCGGGGTTCCTCTGAGAGCATGGCCCCTGGCCCTGATGCTGCCCTTGCCCATAAATCTTAACGAAGGTCCACTCTTCAGAAACAAACGTATTGGACTTGGCAATGCAGAGTGACCATACAGTGGATGCACTTTACGGTTCTGTGCCTCTATAGGATATCATCCTGCTGACCTCTGGCTGGAGGAAGAAGAGTGGATGAAGAGGAGCAGAAAGGAGACTGTTGGGAGGATGAGACATGTATGGAGCAGAGAGGAATAGTGTGGTGTCACCAGACAGGGAGAGCAGTGGAGGCTGCATATAGGTGGGCATGTAAATTTATATGGGAATGTGTATTTTCACTCAGTCATAATAATAATAAAATAGAATAAAACAGAAGAAGCAAATAACTTGAATAAGAAATGAGATGGGTGATATCATAACAGACCTAACTCAAATGAAAAGAATCATAACAGAATACTATGCAAAATTGTACTCTAATAAATTTGAAAACCTAGAGGAAATGGATAACTTTCTAGAAACACATCACTTACCAAAACTAGCACAAACAGAAATAGAACAACTAAATAAACCTATCACAAAAAAGAGAAGGAAAGAAATTGAAAAGTAATTTTAAAACTCTGTACTAAAAAAGACCTAGCCCTGATGGCTTCATTGGAGAATTCTACCAAACATTCAGAGAAGAGTTAACACCACTATTCTATGCACAAAGCATAGAAAAGGATGGAATACTCCCAAGCTCATTCTACAATGCCAATATAACCCTGATACCCAAAAAAGGAAAATTAGAGAATATGAACTTGATGCAAAAAAAAAAATTAGGGAACATGAACTCAGATTCAAAAATCTTCAACAAAACTCTAGCCAACAGAATTCAACAGCATCAAAAAATATAATTCACTATAGCTAAGTAGAATTCATATGAGGGATGCAGGGATGGTTCAACATTAGAAACACAATGTAATCAAAGGCAAGAATCACTTGATTAAAAGAAAAAAATTAGAGAGGAAAATTAGAGACCAGTATCTCTCATGAACTTAGATGCAAAAATCCTCAACACAATTCTAGCTGACAGAATTCAACAACATATCAAAAAATATGATTCACCATGACCAAGTAGGGATGGGTCAATATTAAAAACACAATTAATGTAATCAACCACATAAATAAAACAAAAGGCAAGAACCGTTTGATTTTGTCAAATGATACAGAAAACACATTAGACAAAGTCCAACTCCATTCATGTTAAAAACTCTTGGCAAAATAGGAATAGAAGGGAAATTCCTCAACATAATAAGGGCATATATGCAAAGCTAACAGCCAACATGATCCTAAATGGAGAGAGTCTGACAGGATTGTCCTTGAAAATAGGTACCAGATAAGGATGCCCATTCTCTCCATTCTTATTCAACATTGTCCCGGAGATTTGAGCAACAGCAATCAGGCAAGATAAAGAAATAAAGAGCATCCAAATCGGTAAGGAAGAAGTAAAAGTATCTCTATTTGTAGATTATATGATTTTATATACAGAAAACCCCCCAAAAATTGACAAAAACTACTGGAACTAATAGAAGAGTTTGGCAAAGCATCAAGATACAAGATAAACATACAGACATCAGTTGGATTCCTTTACAACAACAAAAAAATCATCAAAGAAGAAATCATGAAATCACTGCCACTTCCTATAGCCTCCAAGAAGATAAAATACCTAGGAATAAATCTAACCAGAAATTTAAAAGGTCTAAAAAAAGAAAATTACAAAACACTACTGCAAGAAACCAAAAGAGACCTATGTAAGTGGAGAAACATACCTTGCTCGTGGATAGGAAGATTTAACATTGTAAAATGTCTGTTCTACCCAAAGCAATCTATACATACAATGCAATCCCAATACAAATTCCAATGTCATTTTTTTCAATGAAATGGAGAAACAAATCACCAACTTCATATGGAAAGTGGAGAGGCCTCAGTTAAGTAAAGCATTACTAAAGAAGAACAAAGTGAGAGGTCTCATTCTACCTGTATTTAAAACTTATTACACAGCCATAGAAATCAAAACAGTCTGGTACAGGTACAAAATGATACATAGGTCAGTAGGAAAGGAAGGAGAATCCAGATATAACACCATCCTTCTGTTAGCAGCTGATATTTAACAAAGATCCAAAGGCCATGAACTGGGGAAAAGACTGTCTAACAGTTTGTGCGGGCATAACCAGATATCCATCTGAAAAAAAAACAAACAAGACCCATATCTCACACCATGCACAAAAACTAACTCAGAATGCACCAAAGATGTAAATATAAAATGTAAACAACAAAAATCATGCAGAAAAAATAGAAACAATGCTGGAAGCCCTAATAGATGGCATAAATAGACTACAAAATAATTGTTAACAATGCACTAACTGGGAATGCCTAAAAATCAAACACTTATGCCCATCCAAAGAACTCACAAAAAGAGTAAAAACACTACCTAGAAACTGGGAAAGAATTCTGGGCTACCACAAATGCAATCAGCATCTAATCTCTCTAATCTACAAGGAAAAGACAAATAACCCAATTAAAAATGGCCAAAGGATATGAACAGGCATTTCACCAAGGAAGACATGCAGGACACTAACCGATACACCAGAGAAATCCAAACCAAAACTACCATGAGATACCACATCATACCAGCAAGGCTGCTGTTAATAAGAAGAATACAAATTAATAATGTTGGAGAGGTTGTGGAGAGACTGGAACTCTTCTACACTGCTGGTGGGAATGGAAAAATGGTACAACCACCTTGGAAATCAATCTGGTGCTTTCTTTAAAAGCTAGGAATAGAAATACTATATGATCCAGCAATCTCACTTTTTGGAATATATCCTAGAGAAGCAAGGGCTGTCACACAAACAGATACATGCACACAAGTGTTCATTGTACCACTGTTCACAGTAACAAAAACACGGAATCAACCTCGGTGTCCATCAACAGATGAATGGGCAAAGCAACTACAGTATACTCATACTATGGAATACTATGCAATGATGAAGTACAACAAAACTTCAGGAGATATAACATGGAATCATCTGGAAGACATAATGTTGAGTGAAATTGGGTGCACAAAGACAGATATTGTATGGGGTCATGATTATAAAGACTTAATAGAAGGTTCAAGCACAGAAGAAAACAATCTGATGGTTACAAGGGGGGGGACTGAGGGAGGGGCTATTCATAGATGAGACAGGAGACAGGAATTGGGTGAGGTGAAGGGTGTGGCAGCACACTGTAGAAGGGAGGTCAGCACAACTGGACTACGCCCAAAGCTAAAAGGTTTCCTAAATACAATCCAACAATTTTGAGAGACAGACTTGCACGGACAGGGGTCTCTGGACCATGGTTTCAGGAGACATCTAGGCTAACTGGCATAACTAAGCTTTTTTGAAAATATAGTGATGTGCATGTCACTTTGGTGAGTGGAGTCTGGGGTCTTAAAAGCTAGCAAGAGGCCATACAAGTAGCATCAATTGTTGCCAACCCACTTGGAGCAGAGGAGAATGAAGGACATCAAAGACATAAGGAAGCTATGAGCCCAACAGACAGAAAGTGCTATATGATCCAGAGACTACTCCATAAAGAGACCAGAAGAACTAAATGTCCTGACAGGGCATAGAGCGTAAACTTCCTGAAGTAGTGGAAGAAAATTGTGTGTGCCGAACCAGAACTCTTCATGGTCCGCCAGTCAGACGAGCAGTGTCCCTGAGGGCATGGCCCCTGGACTCCCCACTAGCTCAGAGCTGAAACCAGTACGGAAGCCAACTCTTCAGACAAAGACTGGACTGGATTATAAGAAATACACAGGCTGACAATTAGGTTCGTGAACTCATCCTAGAAAAAGTGCTACATAGCTCATTGATAAATACCGCTACGGTCACTTTTGAAGCATTCCCCTTGGGAAGCTATGCACTGATGCTTGTGTCCAGTCCACAAGTCAAAGCAATTTTAGAACTCTTTTTCTGGAATGGCCATCAAAGCTGTTATATTACCCTTGATATCCAAAATGTCACCCAAATGTCTTCCTTTCAAAATTCCCTTTATTTTCCGGTAAGGAAAAAAGACATTGAGGGCCAGATCAGGTGAGTAAGGGAGGGTATTCCAATACAGTTATTTGTTTACTGGCTAAAAACACCCCCACAGACAACTATGCCACTAAGTTTGCAAACTTGCCACCTTGCCACTGTGCGCAATGGCCATTCCAGAAAGAGTTCCCAAATTGTGCTAATGGTTGGTCTAGGCCCTGACATTGGTGCATAGTTTCCCAAGCAGAGTACCTCAAAGATGACTGTAGTGACATTTAGTGATACTGAGGTAATGTGCAGCCCTTAGAATAATTACGTTGTGGACTTAACTGTCAGACCTCATAGAATGGTACTGTGAAGAACATGCTTCTTGGCTTGAATATATGTATGAAGCTGCCTGAACAGCTCCTCTCTGCAGGTGAGGAGAGAGGGTGGAGGGGGACAGGAGTAGGTTAAAGCAAAGGGTGGAAAGGAGGAAAGTACTGTTGCCTGGTGGAGGAGAGCGAGTTAAAGTTCCACAGTGGTATGTGTTCGGGGTTTTATATGGCAAATTGATCTGGGTTGTAAATTTTTCCTCCAAGCACAATTTTATATATATATATATATATGTGTGTGTGTATGTATGTATGTATTATATATGTATACATATATGTTTACTTGTTGCTAGGTAACTCATTTATTCCTTTAGTGGAGGTTCAGAGTTTTAGAGTTTCCTGTTCTGCCGTTTGGGGCAATGTCACTCTTGTTTACTGTATGTTTCAATCTTTCTATAATAAAAACCTTTTGTAAAAGCCCCAGATAAGGGGACCTCATATCATTAAGAAAGCAGCACCAAGAGCAGAGCTCATCCTTCTGACCCGACAGTCCTGTGCTGAGATGCTTTCAGACCAAAGAAAGACTAATGAAATACAAAGACCTTCCTCCAGAACTGACAGAGAGAGAATGCAGTTTCCTGGGGCTGACACCCTGAATTCAGACTTCTAGCCTACTGGGCTGTGTGAGAATAAACTTCTCTTTGTTAAAGTCAAAAAAAAAAAAAACCAAGTAATTCTGATAGACTATAAACACCCACTACCTCCTATCACCCACCCAAGTTAAAAGAAAAAAAAAAATCACTAGTTTAAATAAACTGTAGTTTTTCCTCTTCTGTTTGTTTCAGCTTTAGCTCACTATGTAACTCTGCTTACCTTACCAGTTGTCCTTTAGGGTTAAAAAGACCTAGAAGCACCATTCACCAAAGTCCACCCAAGTCTTGGGTGCCCCATGTTCTCTGCGTCTACCCAGTGCCATCCCCCTCTGTCGGTTCATCTCTAGACTGTAGCCAACACAGAAATCATGAGTCATTAAATAGAGCTCATGGATCAAGATTTACTTGCTGAGTATTGGTTTACTTCCCTCCCAGTTCTAAACATCTTCTCTTTAGTCTTTGTCCTTGTGTCATTTTTCTCTTATGACAAGAAGCATGTAGAGGAGAAAATGGGGAATTTGCACCAAAATAAGCACATGCGCAATTCCAAGGACTACTTGCTGCTGAACAGGCTTGCTTTTTTTGTTATTGTTTTGCTTGTAATCATGTGGATGTTACTCTTACTTCCCAGACTCTCCACCAGACCCTTAGCCGAGAGACACCTAAAGGATTAAGCCTTTTTCCTCCTGAACATACTTCAAAGAAACCATTTCAAACAGTCAGATATACAGCGAAGCACCCGAGCACCTCTGAATGCTTTATCTGATCATTCTTTTTCCATGTAACTATGTTAGGGGCCGTTTCTGGCCACCTAGAGGGAACTCAGTAACAAGCGGAACTCCATGTGCTTGTTCTTCCCAAACCATAGGCACCTAGCACCTGACAGCTGAGTGATTTGGGGAATACAGCTTCTTGTCACACCTCTCTGCACTCCACCAGCCCAGGGAAATCGTGAGAGATTTCATAAACGGTGGCATGGAGCTTGGCATTGCCGGTGCTTTCCACAGAACTGAGGGGAATGTGAAATTCTGCAATCCTTCCTTTTCTTTTATACAGCTTCTAGGTTTTATCTCTGGAGATGAAGATGGAAGTACATTCTCATTTGGTAATACACTACTCTGTGCCTCATGCCACTCCTACGCCAGAAGAAAACCTCAAATGTCTCATCACACAGCAAATTATAGACAGCACAGTTTCAAGTCTAAAACAAGCTAAACCTGATTGGTTTTTCTAATCATATTTTATTTTGTTTTATTTTTTATTATTTATTAATTACGGTAAAAGAATAAAATTTCTAACATCTATCAAATATTTCACCTATGATAAACCTTCACCACCCTTGTAGCCAACACAGTTATTTTCTTCTGTAAATAATTCTATTTTTAAGTCCTTATACCAGAAGTCTCATACAATATTTGTCCTTTTGACATGGACTGATTTCACTCAGCGTGATCTCTTCCAACTGAAACCATGTTATGAGATGTTTTCTAAAATTGTCATTGTTTTGTATCATAACATAGTGTTCCACTGAGTATATGTACCATAGTTTGTTTATCCATTCGTCTGTTGACGGGCATCTGGGTTGACTCCATATTTTAGCTATTGTGGACTGTGCTGCAATAAACGTTCGTGTACATGTGTCTGTTCGTGAGACAACCTTTGTTTCTGAAGGATAAATTCCAAGCAGTGGAATTACAGGATCAAATGGTATATCTATTTCCAGCTTTTTAAGGAATTACCAGATTACTTTCCAAAGAGGTTGTGCCAACTGCAATCCCACCAGCAATGTAGGAGAGTTTCAATGTCTCCACAGCCTCTCTAGCATTTCTTGTTTTGTGTTTTCTTGGATCATGGCCAGCCTTGTTGGGATGAGATGATAATCTCGCTATAGTTTTGATTTGGATTTCTCCGATAGCTAATGATCGTGAGCGTGTTCTCGTATGTCTTTTGGCTGCCTCGATATCTTCTCTAGTGAAGATTGATCTCACTTTGCCCATCTCTTAATTGGGTTATTTACCTTTTCTTGTTGATATTTTGCAGAACCTTGTAGATTATGGAGATCAGATGACAGCCTGAAAGGTAGTTGCCAAATAGTTTTTCCTATTCTATAGGTAGTCTTTTAACTTTTTCAATAAATTCTTTGGATGAACAAAAGCGTTTGATTCTTAGTAGTTTCCATTTATCTGTTTTCTCTTCTGTTAATTGTGCTTTGTTTGTCAGGTTTTGAAGTCTGTCTAAACTGTGTATTAGACCTTCCATTTGTTGATCCTATTTTTTCTTGCATTATTTTTATTGTTTCAGGTTTGACATTTAGGTCTTTAATCCATTTAGAGTTAGTTTTTGTGTAAGATGTGAGATAGAGGTCTTATTTCAGCTTTTTGCAGATGGATATCCAATTTTGCCAGCACTGTTTGCTAAAGAGACTGTTTTTACCCCAGTTTACAATCCTAGGGACTTTGTCAAATATCAACTGTTCATAAGAGTATGGTGGCATCTCTGGGGTCTCCACTGTATTCCATTGGTCTGTATGTCTCTTTCTGTACCACTACCATGCTGTTTTGACTACTGTGGCAGTGTAATAGTTTCTGAGGTTGGGTAGTGTGAGGCCTCCTACTGTGTTCCTCTTTTTCAGCAGTGCTTTACTAAGCCAAGGTTTCTTCCCTTTCCAAACAAGGTTGGTGATATGTTTCTCCATCTCAATAAAAATAACACTGGAATTTCATTGTATAAGTAGATCACTTTAGGTAAGATAGACGTGTTCACAATGTTAAGTCTTCCTATCCATGAGCAGGGTAGTTTTCTCCAATTTCTCCAAGTCTTTTTTGATTTCTAGTGGTAAGGCCTTTATTTCTCTAGTTAGATTTGTTCCTAGGTATTTTATCTTCTTGGGAGCTATAGTAAATAATATTGATTTGGTGATTTCTTCTTTGATGAACTCTTTGTTGGTATAAAAGAATCCTACTGATCTACTTATGTTTATCTTGCATCCCGATACTTTGCTAAACTCCTCTATTAGTTCCAGTAGTTTACTTATGGATTGCTTTGGATTCTCTGCATGTACAATCATATCATCTGCAAATAGGGAGATTTTTACTTCTTCATTGCCAATACAGATGCCCTTTATTTCTTTGCCTTGTCTAATTGCCCTGGCCAGAACTTCTTGTACAATGTTAAATAGAAGTGGTGAGAGTGGACATCTTTGTCTAGTTCCCGTTCTCAAAGGGAATTCTTTCAGTCTTTCACCATTCAGGACAATGAAGTCAGCTGGCTTTGCATAGATGCTACTGATTGCATTGAGGAATTTCCCCTCTATTCCTATTTTTCAGAAAGTTTTTAGTGTCAATGGGTGTTGCACTTTGGCAAAAGCATTCTCTGCACCAACTGACAAAATCAAGTGATTCTTATTTTGTCTGCTACTTATGTGGTTGATTACATTAATTGTTTTTCTGATGTTGAACCAGTCTTGCATCCCTGGAATGAAACCAGCTTGATCATGATGAATGATTTTTTTTATATGGTGTTGAATTCTATTGGCTAGAATTTTATTGAAGATTTTTTCATCTAGGTTCATGAGTGATACTAGTTTGTCATTTTCTCTTTTTGTGGGATCTTTTCCTGATTTTGGTATCAAGGTTATGCTGGCTTCATAGAATGAATTTGGGAATATTCTATCCCTTTCTATGGTGTGAAATAGCCTCAATAGTATCAGAGTTAACTCTTCTCTAAAATTTGGTAGAATTCTCCAGTGAAACCATCTGGGCAGGACTTTTTTTGGTTGGTAAATTTTTAATGACTTTTTCAATCTCTTCCTTTGTGATAGATTTATTAAATTGATCTCCTTCTCTTTGTGATAATCTTAGTGGTGATATGAATCTAGAAATTTGTCCATTTCCTCTAGGTTTTCAAACCTGTTAGAGTACAGACAGTCATAGCATTCTGTTATGATATTTTTTACTTCAGCTGAGTCTGTTGTAACATGTACCATCTCATTTCTTAATCAGGTTATTTGTATCTTGTGCTGTTTTTCTTCTGTAAATTTTGCATAGTGAGTTATGGTCTAGACAAAATCATCATCTATTTGCTGAGCTTGCCATTCATTATCCCTCTTCTGTGACTTTACTCCACCTGAACTTCCCACTCACCCCACTGTGCTTACTGAACATCTAGATGTCTTCCTGGAGTAGGAAAATGTTACCCATACTTTACTTCTAACCATCTCAGACGTCGTCAGCCTCTCAACCCCCAAAGCGCTTTGGAGGCACCTCACTTACTACATTTCACAATGTGCACCATGTTATGGTTATATTTGTCTATCTGTGTCTTCCATTGCACTAAAATTTCTTGAAGGTAGAGAAAACGGCATATTCACTTTTGTTACAGTGTCTCATAAAATATTTGCCTGAAAGAATAAATATTAAATGAAAGGAAAAAGAACTGGCACACTTGTCATTTTTCTTGAACATCGAGCCGTCCCTACGTAAGCTAAACCATTATCTGTCTCCTTACATTGCTCCCTTCAGTACCTGTAAAGTGCTTGAGTTTAGTTCCTAGTCTAAGTCCTGACCCTGCGTTTTAGTACTCAAGGTATTTGCTGATCAGAGCCTAAGGAAATAGAATACCTCCACTCCTGAAGCACTGCGTCTTCTCTTCCTAATTATCTTCAATACAACCTGAACAAATTGCTCCAGAATCAGAACATCATCCTCTGCAGAAACCTGTTCTAACTTACGATGTCTGAAAGACAGCTCCCTCCTCTACCACCTACCCACAGGGATAAAATGGCAATAAACAGGACTGAGAAAGAATCTGTAACACTGAAACAGAACAAAACCCATGCCTTCAAGACAATTCTCACTCTTAGCAACTCTCTTAGTTACCTAGCGCTGCTATAACGAAATATTACAAGTAGATGGCTTTAACAAAGGGAAATTTATTTCCTCACAGTAAAGTAGGTTAAAAGTTCAAATTCAAGACAGCTGCTCCGGAGGAAGATTTTCTCTCTCTGTTGGCTCTGGAGGAAGATCCTTCTCGTCAGTCTTCCCCTGGACTTGTTAACTTCTCCCTGCAGGAACCTCAGGTCGAAAGGACACAGTAGGCTCCCAGCACTGCTTTTTTGGTGATATGAGGTCCCATGTTTCTCTGCTGATTTTTCTCTTTTATGTCCCAAAAGAAATGAGATCAAGACATAATTCAATCCATTAGACTGAGTCCTGTCTCATCAACACAACTGCTGCCCATCCCCCCTAATTAACATCACAGAGGCAGAATTTACAACACAGAGGAAAATCACATCAGATATCAACATATTGGACAACCACACAATACCCAGAATCATGGTCCAGCTGAAGTGCTACATACATTTGGGGGGAGGAACACAATTCAATCCATGACAGCAACCCTATAGGACAGAGTAGAACTGCCCCATAGGGTTTCTAAGGAGCAGCTGATGGATCAAAACTGCCAGCCTTTTGGTTAGCAGACAACCTCTTAACCACTGCACCACCAAAAAACCCACTGCTGTCACTTCTGATTCATAGTAATCCTATGGACAAAGTAGAATTGTCCCATACAGTTTCCAGTTGCTTGAACTGCTGACCTTTTGGTTAGCAGACATAGCACTTAACCACTATACCACCAGGGTTTCCACTGTACCACCGGGGCTCCGTAAATGTACAAAACAGAAAAGAAAAGATTAGGAACTTCTGAATGATTAGCAATGAAGAAAGAAAAGCCACTGGCAGGGTTAATTTTGGCCAGGAATTTCTTCACAGTGAGTTATTTGTTTTTGTTGGTAAGAAAAGCTTAAAAAGTAGGGTGTCTGTAAGTGATTTTCCTGTTGAAATATTCATCATACTCATTGGGACTTTTAACTTCCATAATTGGAAACCATGGTGGCATAGTGGATTAAGTGCTACATCTGCTAACCAGAAAGGCTGGCAGTTCAAATCCACCAGGCACTCCTTAGAAATGCCACGGGGCAGTTCTACTCTGACCTCTAGGGTCACCACGAGTTGGACCTGACTCGACAGCACTGGATTTGGCTGTTGTTTTTTTTTAGACTCCATAATTGTAAGATAATAAATTTGGGTGGTTTTAAGATACTAAACCTAAATAAATACAACACCAAACCCACCACTGTCTAGTGAGTTCTGACTCACACCAAACCTATAGGCAAAGTAGAACTGCCCCATGGTGTTTCCAAGAAAATGGCTGGTGAATTTGAAGTGCTGGCCTTTTGGTTAGCAGCCTGAGCTCTTAAGCTACTAGGTTTGTGGTAATTTGTTACAACAGAAGCAGGAAACTAATACAATGGACTTAAACCACATTTGCCCTTAAACAGAGACCTCTATTAAGTCAAATTAATGGAGTGTCTTCAAATAAAGGAATTTTGTAAAATCTCACAGATTAGTAGAGGAGAGGGTTGTGTCTGTGTCTCAGGGTACGTGGAGAGAAAGTGTTACAAGGCTTTTTGTAGCTGTTGGAATATTGGAATTACTTCATAATTGCAATAATCTGTTGTAATACAGAAGGTCTCCCTGGGCTATTAATGCCACACCAAGATGAAATACTGACCTGAGAGGACCTGGCCTGAAGGAATAAAGCTGAGCCCATCTTCTTTCTTGGCTTTTTACATCCTTCCCTCTGCCTGTATCCTAGATTCTGTGGCTGTAGTCTTTGTACTCCAGGAGTCTTCTGTCAAGCTGACTAATGAGGGCGGTGCAAAAATCAGAAATGGGAACCATAAGAGGAAAATTGCTGTGTGGTTGGCTGCTCATTAAAGAAGATTTGTGCCTATCACTCCCCATTAATAAAAGAAAGGTGAGACTTCACATCAAATCTCAGCTCTAATATTGCCTGGCTGCTTTTTATTGGCCATACGAGACTCTGGGCATTAGATTCTGGAATGCTTCAAAAGTACGTTATTATACAAGATTTACTCTGTGTTACACAAAGTAAAATAAACTTGCCTGGCTGGCTGGCGGTGAGGTAGCAGAGCATTTTGTTTTCAGGAAAATATAGTCAGTTAATAGAGGAAAGAAGCAAAACTGAGCTGTACGATGTGATAAGAATGGCAACTTTCCTTAGTGATCTTCCTCCCCCCAAAACCCATAACTTTAGTCCAGTTACCAGAAAAACCTCAGACAAATTCCAACTGAGGGATGTTCTACAGAACACCTGACAAATATTTCCCCAAAAATGCCTATGTGATGGCTCTTACAGAACTTAACATTTCCACAAAGTGTGTGAAAGCTCTGGCTCCTGGCTCTAGATCCCTCACTACTGAGGCCTTCCAGAAACGTTGACCTCAGAATCCAGGTGGCTATTTCTCATGATTTCATAAATAACTACAGCAAAGGAACACCAAGATGTGAGAGCTCAGCGCTCAGGAGACAGTAAACATGACTAGGGCAAGTCATTGCCCTCTGGGAATGCCATCTCCTCATCTTAAAAATGAGACAGTTGATTTAGATTAACCTGGTCAATCACTAATTGCACACAAGTCACCTGAAGATCTTGTTAAAATGCAGATTCTGATGCAGCAGAATCTTCCCAGCTGTCTACAAATTTGACAAGTTCCCAAGAGTCACCTTGCTAACCCAGTTTGGGTCCATGCCCTACTGCAGTTGAACCAGTGAAACATACTGCAAGTTAGAAAGAGGAAGAAGGCTTATTAGGAGATATAATAATCACTGGAGACTCAACAGCAACACAGGCTGTTCTCTATAGAGTCTCAAAAGACAACTTTTACATCAGAGTTTATATATAGTTTTGGTAAGGAATATTTCATATTTTCAAGCATGTAGCCCACAGATAACTGTATACATCACAAAATAGTCACAAGAAACTCATTAAACTACAGATGTGTATGTCAGACATGTGGACTGTAATCTGCATGTTTGTAACAGGCAAAGACAAAACTTATATAAAATTCCTCAGCTAGTGAACCTAGCCTGCCAAGTCTGCTCTGACTCAGATTGTAGGGTTCCTCCCCCAGAGTTTCTGATTCAGTAGATCTGAAGTGAGTCCTGAGGCTGCATTTATAACAGATTGCCAGGTCCTCCTGATACTGCTGGTTTCAGAACAGCACCTTTTTGTTTTTTAACCATTCATCTTGGTAATCACTAAAATCCTTGCCAGCTTTGATAATCTTTGCTTCTTCGACTGCCCACACATAGGACACCAAAACCAGCCAAATCTATTGTTGTCAATTCTGACTCATAGCAACACTGTAGCAATCCTATAGGACAGAGTAGAACCCCTCCATAGGATTTCCAAGGAGCACCTGGTGGATTTGAACTGCTGAGCTTTTGATTAATAGCTGTAGCTCTTAACTGCTAAGCCACCGGGGTTTCCACAAAGGATGCAGTGCCCCGTTACTCTAAAATATCTTAAAATGGTCAGAACTTAGTAAAATCAGAGGAGGATCTGGTATTGCTCCTTGGTGGCAGTGTCAGCTCCAGAAATAGGGCAATATTAGGCAGGGAAAAAGATAGCACCTTCTTGAAGCATGTTTTTGATACATCTGGTCTCTTGTTTTTGTGAATCCCCTTTAAAAAGACACTAGGGTCATGCCTTCTGCTAAGGCTAGAAACAAGGCATAGAGTGGACAACCTGCTTTCACTTTCATTGTGCCCTTCCCATTTTTTGTTCCATGCACAGGGATACAGTTAATAGGCAAAAAAAAATGGGCATCTGGGATACATCTTGGTGGACCCATGAGATGGTATAAAGTGTAACCAATTCACTCCATTCATTCTCTTCACGTAAAACAGTACAGAAAAAACACTCTGATTAATCAAGATGGTCTTAGAGTGAGTATGTGTAATGTCACCTCCTAGCTTACCCACATCTATGTGACTTTGGGCAAGTTACTTCTACTCCAAAGCCCTGGCTTCTAATCTACAAATTATATTGACATCAGTACTTCATAGGACTACAGTGAAGATCCATGAGACAATGTATGGTATTGATTTCACTGCTTTGCGCCAACACCACTGTAAACACTGAAGCTGCGGTGAACAAAACAGGCAAAAATCTCTGTCCTGCTGGTGTTTAATATCATCAATTGTTGTTGAGACGGTCTGGGCTCATGGAAACCTCATACAAGGACTGCCAATTAAGTTTGCAAACTCATACTAGAAAAAGTGCTATATACTCACTGATGAATATCACTATTGTCACCTTTGAAGTACTCCCTTTGGGAAGCTATGCACTGAAGCCAGTGCCTAGTCTACCCTTCAAAGCAATTTTGGAACTCTTCTTCTGGAATGACCATCAGAGCTGTTATTGTATCACCCTTGATGTTCCTAATGCCTTCAAAATGTCTTCCTTTCAATATTTCTTCTATCTTTGGGTAAAGAAAAAACCACTTGGGGCCAGATCAGGTGAGCAGGGATGGTGTTCCAATACAGTTCCTTGTTTACTGGCTAAAAACTCTCACAGACAACAATATAACTAAGTCTGCAAACTTGCCACCATGCCATTGTGCACAATGGCCACTAAAGAAAGAGTTTCAAAATTGCTTTGAAGAGTGGACTAGGCACTGGTATCGGTGCACAGCTTCCCAAGGGGAGTATTTCAAAGGTGACCATAGTAATATTCAGTAATAAGTTATATAGCACTTAGAACAATTAAATTTGCAGACTTAACTGTTAGACTGCATATGTGTAAGAGTAGAACTGTGCTCTGTAGGGTTTCCAATGACTAATTTCTCAGGGGTAGATCAACAGGCCTTTCTTTTAGGCGTCACTGTATGGACTTGAACCGCCCAGTTCTTCATTTAGCAGCACAAGTGTTAACCATTTGCACCACCCATAGACTCCTGGCTGATGGTAGGCTCTTAAAAATTTTTGTTTGATTTACCCAAGAAAAGTCAAGGAGAGGGGGAGTGCTCTCCCAAAGAGAACTGTCAAACACATCCTCCAGTCCACTCACAAAGAAATCTCCAACACACGAGGAGATGGAGCCCAGGAAGGTCATTTCATGAGTAGTTTGCTTTTAATTCAATATAGTAGAGGACTTGGCTCCCTGAGCTTTTAATATTAAGGGCTTGGTTATCCATAGTTAGGTTCCGAAGACAAAGCAGTTATGCTGAACTGGCATTATGGAGATTTAGGCCTTGCCAGCTGTTCCGCACTGATTTTTTTCCCCTCCCTAGATTACCATCAGTGGGAGCCCCGCTTCCTATACCCCCTACCGCCCACTCTCACCCTACGCCCACTCCACACTCCCAATCCCCTGGCCTCTCAGGATGCGCATGATACAGTGTGTCCCCTTTCCCTGCAGTGCCTCCCCCACCACAGAGACTGCAGAGGTTTAAGATGGTGGTCGTTGTGGTAGTGATGTGTTATCTGAAGCCAGCTGCCAGCCCTGGTCAGTAACCTGCTCATCCTGGGTCCGCCGTGCATCTGCCCTGGCTCCACAACCTGTGCAACCCCCTTCCTTTATCCCCTTTCTTCCTCCCTTTCACCTCTGACCTTCCTGGCACCTTCAGGCCCTTGCCCAGGACACTTGCATCATGTGCCATAGCCCCAGCACCCACCGTGGTACAACTGAGATATTGCTGGATGATTTGGAGACAGTGTCCTGCAGACATTTGGCCACCATCCCTGATGAGGCCTGATCATCACCAGGACTCCAGTGTATCTTCTGAGTTGGCCTGGGCCAGCTGTGGCTCCATGAGGGGCCTAGACCATAAGAAACACTGCCCAAGATTTTTTTCAAAATTGTGTAAATCTAATTATGTTGGGTAAGTCAAAAGTAGATGTATTTCATTACACAGAGAGCAGCACATTGCAAGCGGCAAAGGAATTCAGTGTGGCCAAGACAGGAAGTGAGGTAGGCTGGTGTCAGAAAGCTGTACCTACTAAGCAGGTAACTGAGGGAAAAGGCAGCTCAGTCAGCTCAGAGCTCCTGGAGTGTGATGGCCCACCATCCGCAAAGTCCCTTGTAGACAAAGTCACAAACTTCTGTAAGTGGTAGGCCGAAGCACTCACCTGTGACATGTTTTTTAGCCTATTACCCCTGATAATATTTTGCTTCTTAATTGAATTCTCCTAAAAAGATATCCCCTCCTGACATGAGGATCAAGGAGGTGTCTTCTGAGAGGGGCTTCACAACCCCTCAGTTTATGAGATTATATTGGGGCAATCTGACCAGGAAATTCTGGGGAAAAGAGATCAGAGGAATGGATTTCAATGCAGCATGCCTAATAGCACTGAGGCCTGCCCAGCTTCACTGGCTTCCCCCTAATTGCATTCCCCCCTCCGTTTTCTTCACATACACAGGTTTACAAGCTAACCCTTAAAAAGCTCTCAAGGACAATTCTCCACATAGCCATTAAAACTACACAAGCATCTTACTCCCTGCAACAGGAAGAATAAATAAACTTCTAGATTCTTTATAGTTGGTATGGCAAACTGATAACACTAAAGAAACATCTTTCTTAGTGCAGCTGGCTTAATTAGGGAATGGCAGGCTCTTACTATCTGCACAGGAAGATATAAATAAAAACTTAGAGAAACAAATGGAGACAGCCAAATGGTGAAGCCTTGAGAAGTTTACCCCTCCATACCTTCCACTTTGAGGTACGAATAAAACCATTAATTGTGTTCACTGACATTTAACACCTGGTTCAAACCATTATCAAAAAAGCCTTGGCAATTAAGTAGAAGAAGAAAACCACAAGGGGTCAGTTTCTTGTTAGCCAATAATGTTAGGTCAGCTTCTTATTAACCAATAGTTTATATGATGGAAGAAAATAGGGTGAATACTACGTCACCTCACCTATAAAGAATAAAGACGGACAGCTCTCGACACACACAGATCTCTTGCTCTCTGGGTCAGGCTGCCTTAAACCAGAAAAGTCTTTCCTGTCTCATTTGTTCATTTCCCACTGACGTCTTCCCTCCTTCCATGCGGGACGCTGTAAAGTGTTGGGACCGGCTGCTGGCACTGGAGGGCCATACAGTATGCTGCGCACCAATGCAACAAATATAGAGGACTCAACTGTGCCTGAACTGCTCTAAGCACAATAATACAACTTGTGTTCTAGGCTGGTATTGGATTATTGGCTCTGCAGCCTGCACCAGGACTGCCAGGGAGATAGACGCCTTTCTGGATTGAAGGCTTGTTCTAGAAGATGGCCATGAGCTCCTGGCTGGCCAGCACAGCAGACTGGTGCACAGTCTGTATAAGTCCAAAATCATGGGTCAGCAGCCCTAATTCAAACCCTGTCCCCCAGAACCCTGTCCACCACAATGCCTCTTTTCAGAAACCTACCCGGTCCTCCTACTCTTCCTCTCCCTGCTACCTCTTTCCCCCAAGGTAGTACTCACTGTTCTGAGCCATTTCTGTTCATGTATTTTTTTTATCATGATTAAGTGAAAGTATCAACTTTGCATGCCCACCTGGCTCTCCTCACTCTGTGACAGCACCTTTCTCCTTTTCACTTTATACTTCTAGTGCCAGATTGCTATCCAAAGAGGCTGTAGCATTTTGCATTCCCACCAGCAGTGTAGGAGTATTCCAATCTCTCCACAGCCTCTCCAGCATTTGTTGTTTTCTGTTGTTTGGATTATTGCTAATCTTGTTGGGTGAGATGACATCTCACTGTAGTTTTGATTTGGATTTCTCTAATAGCTAATGATTGTGAGCCTGTCTTCATGTGTCTTTTGGCTGCCTGGATGTCTTCCTTGGTGAAGTGTCTGTCCATCTCCTTTGCCCATAGCTTAATTGGGTTCTTTATCTTTTTCTTGTTGATATTTTGCAGCTGTCCGCAGCTGCTGTTGCTGCTGACTGTGGTCCTTTGCTCTTTGTTTCTTACTATTTGCACGTTCTTTGATGTAAACAGTTCTCAGTTCCTTCTGAGTCTTCTAATCCATTCACAGTTTCAAAACTCTTCTGCATTTTATGTATTTGTTAGAACAGCACCCCACTCTTGGTAGCAAACTCTGTTTAGTTGTCTGGTACTGCTCTAGCAGAAATATCACAAGTGGATGGCTTGAACAAAGAAAAGTTTATTCTTACACAGTCCAGTAGGCTACGAGTCCAGATTCAGGATGTCTGTTCCAGGGGAAGGCTTTCCCACTACTGGCTCTGGAGGAAAGTCCTGTGTTGCATGAGTCTTTGGTCAGGGAGCATGTCGGCACAGGAGCCTCAGGTCTGAAGGACATGCTTTACTCTGGTGCTACTTTCTTGGTGGTATCAGGTTCCCAACTCTCTGTTTGCCTCCCTTTCCTTTTTATCTCCTATAGGAAGAAAGCATAAAAGTCACTGCAAGGCACACTCCAGGAAGACTCCCTTTACACCCAATCTGGGAGGTGACCTTAGGAAGGGTATTACAGTCCCACCCTAATCGTCTCTAACATAATCCACTCCACAAGCAGAGATTAGGATTTATAGCATAGTAATAACCACAAAATGGAAGACAATGACAAAATACTGGGAGTGATGGCCCAACCAAATGGCTACACACGTTTTTGGGGGGACACAATCTAATGCATGACAGACATTGAAGGTGAAAGGAATTCCTGAGGGTTACACTGGACCAAGGAGTGTACCATTTTTGTCTACAGTGATCATTCAGCAAGACCTGAAGCAGCAAGTATGACTATCGTTTTTCACCAAAGACAAGACTAAGGTCCAAAGAGATTAGGTAACTCACTTAAGCTCACACAACTAATAAACTGCAAAGCTGGGGTCTGAACCCAAGATAGTTGATTTCAAAGCTCCGGGTCACACCACAGGCCGAGGGAAAATCAGAGCCTAGCTACAATCAGTGGCTTTCTTGCAGCTGGAGGTAGAGGCTCTGGATAAGGACAATCCCAACCAACTTTTCAAGAGAGGTCTCAGATCCATGATCTCATTTTACTCATTTATTCATTCAATAAACATTTACTGAACATCTCTATATGCTAGACAGTGTTCTTCATTCTGAGGAAGGGATAAAACAAAGTCCCTGCCCGCAAAAAAACTGTATTCTAGTGAGGAGCCAGGGCCAAAAGAAGTATCTATGGAGAGAAAGATAGATGGGTATAGATATACTTTAAAACCCAAACCAAACTGTTTTCTGTTGAGTCGATTTCAGCTCATGGCAACCCCATGTATGTCAGTGTAGAACTATGCTCCACAGGATTTGTCAGTGACTGATTTTCCAGAAGTAAATTGCCAGGCCTTTATTTCAAGGTGCCTCTGGGCAAACTCGTATCTCCTACCTTTCAGTTAGCAGTTGAGCATGTTAACCATTTGCCACACCCAAGAATTCCAGATAGAGACATAGACACAGATAAATTCAATGAAAACAACTAAATCAGGAGTAAAAGACAGAGTTGTTGGGGCTGCTCTGAGAAGCCACATTCCAGCAGAGATCCAAATAAAGTGAGAAAATGTAATGATCAAGCAGAAGAAACAGATAACGCAAGTCCCAAAAGGGAGCAATGCAGTGATCAAGTACCGGCAAGATGAACATTATGGTGGAAAAACAGGAAACAAAGGGGAGGGTGGCAGGAGGTGAGGTCTTAGCATTAGCATGGGCAGAGGGGCAAGGGAGGAGAGGAGACCATACAGTCTTGTTGGTCATGGAAAAGTGTTGGGATTTTATTCTTAAGTCTGTTGAAAAGTACAGGATTATAGGAATAAATGAGTGCCTTGATTTGATATACATTATTTTTATTAAAAAATTTTTTTATTATTATGATTGAGTGAAAATGTACATTCCCGTATAAATTTACATGCTCACCTATAAGCAGCTTCCACTGCTCTCCCTGCCCAGTGACAGCACACTATTCCTCTCTGCTCCATACATGTCTCATCCTCCCAACAGCCTCGTTTCCCCTCCTCTCCAACCACTCTCCTTCCTCCAGACAGAGGTCAGCAGGATGATATCCTATAGATGTATAGAACCATAAAGTACATCCAATATATGGTTACTCTGCATCGCCAACTCCAATCCATTCATGCCCGAAGAATGGACCTTCATTATGATTTATGGGCAAGGGCAGCATCAGGGCCAGGGGCCATGCTCCCAGGGGAACCCTGAAACCGCTGGACCATCAGGTGAGGTTTTTTAGTGGACATCTCAGGGTGCACCCCTTTATATCCTTGTACTGCCAGTGAGACTCAACTTAGCTCCATCACGGCTATCACTGGTGGTAGCCGGGCACCATCCAGTTCTTCTGGTCCCAAGTCGGTGTAGGCACCCACTCATGTGGGTCTCTCTATCTTCTGGGTTCTCTATACCCAATGTCATTTTGGTCCTCGGTGATCATCTGTTCCTGCTGAGTTGGGACCATTTGCTGTGCCCTCGGATGGCAGCTTGGCAGCTTTTAAGACCCCAGATTTGATATACATTTTTAAAATGAGATTCTGTCTGCTATGGGGAGAACAGACTATAGAGTGTAGGAGTAGAAATAGGGAGCCCAGCCAAGTTTTGACACTATTACAGGCTTGTTCCTGGGAGTTACAATGGATTGGAATTGACTTGATAGCCATGGGCTTTTTACCAAGAAGGTAAGCAGTGATGTTGAGAACTGGTTGCATCCAAGCTATTTTGAAGGCAGAGTCGGTAGGACTGTGATTCATCTTCACAATCCTTCTGTGAAGGAGGCAGGGTAGATATCAGCCTAAGAATAGAAGGGAAATCCACAGCCCAGAAATGGAGGGGCCAGGTGAAAGCACAGCACATGAGATATCTAGTTAATGACAGCTGAGGCCTTTCTGGTCTGGAAGCATCTCCCTCAACTCCTGCCCAGGGATCTTTTCCTTGGATGCATTGGAACAACTCAGAATGTCTAACCCAAGACTCCAAACCAGCCATGAACTATGTTGATTTCTCACCTTCCTCCTGTCAAGACGGCAGGCCAGATGCACCATCTATCACTTGTTGTGTATTTTTCTACTGACATTTCCCCTGTGGTGAAAACACAGCATGCCACTTCAATGCACATAGTGAACACAGGCAGCAAAACTCTGGGGGAGGCATTTCAAACTGCTTCCATTCAGGGAGCCACATAGTGTGTCCCACAAAGAAACTGAGGATGCTTCATGGCAATAAATGTTCTTTGAGCACCTGCTTGCCAGGTGCTTGTTGGGGTCCACTCTGTTTAGTACAGGCTACTGTGCTTTTAGCCTGCTGGTGAGGAGAGGGATGTAAACTAAGATGCAGAGGAACCTGTTCACCAGGGACTGGGAGGATACAGGACAGGGAGCATAAGGTGAACTCAGGGATGAGGAAGTGTCATGGACTGAATTGTGTCTTCCCCAAAAATGTGTGTAGCCATTTGGCTACGCCATGTTCCATGGTATTGTGTGATGTTTCTCCATGTTGCAAATCAGGGAGAATGAATGGCAGTTGTATTGGTGGGGCGGGACTTATTGTGTAAGATTGGATTGGGCCTCAAGGCAACTTCTTGAGATACAAAGGAAAGGGAAGCAAGCAGAGATTTGGGAACCTCATACCACCAAGAAACAGTGCCTGGAGTAGAGCACATCCTTTGGAAATGACCTAGGATCCTTACATCTCAGGAGATCCCAGTTCAGGAGAAGCTGGATGACAAGGACTTTCCTCCAGAGCCAACAGAGAAACACTTCCCCTGGAGCTGATGCCCTGAATCAGCCTGATAAATTAATGATAAGAGAACTCACCCACTAACCAGTGCCCAGGTCAAGAAACAGAATCTTACCCTTATGAAATGAGTCCTAGTGGGTCAATGGATAAGTTCTTCTCTGCTGGCAGAAAAGTGGGCCCATCAAACCCACCAGCTGCTGTATAGGAGAAAGGAGCTGGTGATATGCTCCCTTAAAGATTATAGCCTAGGAAAGCCTCTGAGGCAGTTCTATTCTGTCCTATGTTGTGGTTGTTGTTAGGTGCCATCAAGTCAGTTCCAACTCATAGTGGCCCCATGCACAACAGAACAAAACACTGCCTGGTCCTGCACCATGCCTAAAATTGTTTTTATGGTTAAGCCCCTTGTTGAAGCCACCGTGTCAGTCCACCTTGTTGAGGGTCTTCCTCTTTTCACTGACCCTCCATTCTACCAAACATGATGTCTTTCTCCAGGGACTGGTCCCTCCTGACAACATGTCCATTGTATGTGAGATGCAGTCTCTCTTTGCTGCCAAGGAACACTCTGGATGCACTTTTTCCAGGACAAGTAGCTTGTTCTTTTGGCAGTCCATGATATATACTTTGAATATTCAGAAGCATCAGTTCTTCTGTCTTCCTTATTCATTGTTCAACTTTTGCATGCGTATGATACAATTGAAAATACTGCGGCTTGGGTCAGGCCCACCTTAGTCTCCCAGGTGACATCTTTACTTTTTAACACTTTTTAAAGAGGTCCTTTGTGGCAGATTTTCTCAGTGCAGTGTGTCTTGATTTCCTGACTGCTGTTTCAATGAGCACTGCTTGTAGCGACAAGTAGAATGAAATCCTTGACAACCTCAAATCCTTTCTCCATTTATCAAGATGTTGCATACGGGTCCAGTTGTGATGATTTTTGTTTACTTGATGTTGAGGTGTAATCCATACTGAAGGCTGTGGTCTTTGATCTTCATCAGTAAGTGGTTCAAACTCTCTTCACTTCCAGCAAGCAGGGTTGTGTCATCTGCATAATGCAAGTTGTTCTTCCTCCAATCCTGATGCCTCGTTCTTCTTCATATAGTCCAGCATCTTGGATTATTTGCTCAATATGCAAATTGAAAATGCATGGTGAAGTGGTTATGGAGAAAGGATATAACTCTGAAGCACACCTTTCCTGACTTTAAACCATGCAGTGTCCCCTTGTTCTGTTCGTATGACTGCCTCTTGATCAATACACAGATTCCTTAAGAGCACAATTATGTGTTCTGGAATTTGCATTCTCCACAACAGTACCCATAATTTATTGTGATCCACACAGTTGAATGCCTTTGCATAATCAGTGGAACACAGGTAAACATCTTTCTGGTATTCCCTGCTTTCAGCCAAGATCCATCTGACATCAGCAGTGATATCCCTAGTTCCACGTCCTCTTTTGAATCCAGCTTGACTTTCTAGCAGTTCCCTGACAATATACTGTTGCAGTCACTTATGAATGATCTTTAACCAAATTTTACCTGCAAGTGATATTAATGATCTTGTTCAGTAATTTCCACACTCATTTTGATCACCTTTCTTGGGAATGGACATAAATATGTATCTCTCCCAGTCAACTGGCCAGGTAGCTGCCCACCAAATCTTTTGCATGGGTGAGTGAGCACTTCCGGTGCTGTATCCATTTGTTGAAATATCTCTACTGATATTCCATCAATTCCTGGACCCTTGTTTTTCATCCATGCCTTCAACACAGCTTCAGTTTCTTCATTCAGTACCAACAGTTTCTTGAAATGGTTGAAGATTGACCAGTTCTTTCTAGTATAATGCCTATGTAATCCTTCCATCTTCTTTGGTGCTTCCTGAGTGGTTTAATATTTTCCCTGTAGAATCCTTGACCATTGCAACTGGAGGCTTGAACTTTTTCTTCAGTTCTGTCCTATAGGTTGCTATTAGTTGGAATAGATTTGACAACATCCAGTAACAACACTTTGAAGCCCCTCTCATGCTCACCCGCATCCTTTCCCTCCTCTCCTCCTCTAGTTTTACCACTCTGACTTCCTAAATTAGTGTCTAGAGTTGAGGTTTGTCTGAATGAGCATCAAAAACCAGGATTCCCAGTGAGCATGGTAATAGGTAGATGGGCCTCCCCAGGCTGGCTGCGTCTAGATACAATTACCAAAGGCTTTGCCCAACCCCATTCCATTATCTAATGAGTGGGAGGTAGGTAATGGCTCTACACAGAACCTCTGTAAACAAGGGTAGGTACCCGCTCCATTCAGCCTAGAAGAGTCCCTTCTTATGCTCAGTGAAGAGGAAATGCACTGGGTTGTAGGTCAATGAAGTTTTCCAGAGCTCATCTTTAGGGAAATATGATCTAATAACAAGTATGCCCTTTAGAGGTGAGCAAAAGAACAGCCCTGAGCAGTGTCCTGAAGTAGATTTAACCATATTCTCAAGCCTAATGGTTTTGATTTTTATTTTCAGTAACATGTAAAAATCTCTATAGTCACTGCAAGAGATAATAAAAAGACTGAAGTTTGTCAGCTGACTCCTTGGCCTATGTTCTGGTACAAAAAACAATAAATATGTACTTTGTGGAGAAAGTAATTAGCTTGGATTCCTCTCAGGCCATAAGTAACTGAAGCCTCACTCCATGCACTGCCCCCTCACCCCTAATTCTACAGTTTCAGCCAATCTTCAGAACAGAATTCCATGGTTCAGCCATTTACTGAACTCACCTCTCATTCCTGCTGTGCCCTTCACTCAGGGCAAGATGAAACTCTGATTTTCTCAGGCAGGTCCTACTCTGCAGACCTGAAAGTTCTAACTAGGGTACTTTTGGTTGTAAAGAGTTTAGTGTGTTAATCCTCTCTGAAACAATAGCCCTGTCCTAAAAAAGTTATTATTTTTTTAGGGAGGCGTCCCCCTAAGGAAGACATGGGCCTCTCCAAAAATAAGCCTGCTGCTATCAAGTCAATTCCAACTCATAGCAACCCTATAGGACAGAGTAGAACTGCCCCATAGAGTTTTCAAGAAGCACCTGGTGGATTCACACTGCCAACCTTTGGATTTGCAGGCATGGCACTTTAACAACTGCACCACCAGCATTTCCAGGCCACGCCACAGAATCTACTAAAGTGAAATGTTGATGCTTCTAAGCTGGATAGGTCAGTAACAAGTGCATTTAACATAAAATACAAACTATAAAGTCCCAAATGCGATGTTATAAGAAACATGAAGCTCAGGCTAGGTAACTATCTGCTGACCAGAAGAACAGTGATGTCTATGGTCTAGCTTACCAGAAAACTGGGCATTTCAAAGATATCCAAGTGGGGGGGATGCGAGCAAAGAACTCAGTCTTTGAGATAGCGTGGCATAGAAGAGACAGAAAAAAATACAAGTTCAAATTCCAGTTTCTCCATGTACTGATGACTTGACATTAATCTACTTAATCTTTCCCAAAGCTCAATTTCCTAATGTAAAGTGGGGTAATATTATCTACTTTGTAAGATTCTGGAGAAGATAGAAACAAAATAATGTACCTCAGTAGCAGGTATATGGTAGAAGTTAGCTAGAGGAAAGGTTGATTGGGAGAAATTTCAACCCTGACTCCTGGTAGAGTTTTGAAATCTCACACATTGGAGAATCAAAGGCATTTAGGGGACAATATCATGTGATAGTAATGGAAATCCTGGTGATACAGTAGTTATGCGCTAACTAAAAGACAGGCAATTCAAATCTGTCAGGCACTCCTTGGAAACTCTATGGGACAGCTCTACTCAGATCTAAAGGGTCACTGTGAATTGGAATCAACTCAACAGCAGTGGGTTTTTTGGCTGCCTGGTGCAGTAGTTAAAAGTTTGGCTGATAATCCAAAGGGCTGCAGTTCAAATCTACCAGTTGTTCCTTGGAAACCCTATGGACCAGTTCTACTCTATCCTATAGGGTTGCTATGACTTGGAGTGAACGCAATAACAAGTTTTGTCTTGGGATTTATCACTATGGGGGAGCTGTTATGGCACAGTGGTCAACAGTTCAGCTACTAACCGAAATGTAGGCAGTTCAGATGCATCAGTTGCCCCTTAGAAACCCTGTGGGACAGTTCTACTCTGACACAAAGGATCGTTATGGATCAGAATACAGTTGATTGCACCAGCTTGTTTTTTTATTGTTTTGTTTGTTTCTGTCATTATGGAATGTGTCATGGCCAATACGGAGAGAGAGAATCTACCTTTGCCTGATCCTCCCTACTGCTACAGCAGCAAATCCCAAAAACAAACCTATTGTCATTGATTCAATTTTAACTCACAGCTACTCTGTAGTATACCTACTAGCCACTGCCATCACGATGATTCTGACTCACAGAACCCCAGTAGGACAAAGTAGAACTGACTCATAGGGTTCCCAAGGCTGTAATCTTTATGGAAACAAAACACCACATCTTTCTCCTGTAGAGCAGCTGGTGGGTTTCAATACCTGAATTTTTGCCTAGCAGCCAAGTGGCACCAGAGCTCCACAACTCTACAGAAGTGACTATTTATTAGTCCTTTCTCCCTGTGTTCCCCTGTCATGGGTTGAATTGTGTCCCCCCAAAAATATGTGTAGCCACGTGGCTGGGATATTGTTCCCAGTATCCTGGGACTGTCCTCCATTGTGTGGTTTGGCTAAACTGTATGTTAAAGGATTAGGGTGGGGCTGTAAATTCCTGCTGTAGGGGGAGTTTCCCCAGAGTATGGCTTGCCCCACCCTTAATGCTTTCAATTTGCAAGAGATTAAAGGGAAAGAGAAACAAAGGACAACGGAGAACCTAGCTATCATCAAGCAAGCAGCACCAGGAGAAGAGCGGTCCTTCAGACCAGAGGTTCTTGTGCCAGGACGCTCCCTGGACAAAGACTGATACAATACCGGACTTTCCTCCAGAGCCGACAAGAGGAAAGCCTTCCCCTGGAGCAGTCACCCTGAATATAGACTTACAACCTACCGGGCCGTGTAAGAATAAACCTTTCTTCCTTAAAGCCATCCACTCTGTGGTATTTCTGTTAGAGCAGCCCTAGCTGACTAAAACATCCCCCAACACAGAAATGCAAACCATGAAAAACCTCCAGATCTGAATGTGTCTGGAAGTCATATCTAAGATCTCTATCATAGAATGTTAACAGCAATCTTAGCAGAGTTGTTGCTGACTGAGTGATCTTTGCAGAAACAAATTTCTAAATAAAACAGCCGTCAGCAAACTGATTAGAACCATCTCAGAGGAAATGTTCTTCTAAAACAGTTTTTCCCTTAGTGTAACTCCCCAACAACCTCACCCCCTACCAATAGCTCCCCCCATACACACTGACTAAAAATGTTTGCACAGAAATCTTACTTTACCTGAAGTTTTAAAAACACCAGCTGCAATCACACTGACAATGGATTGTTTTTTAAATAGACTCTGTAAGCAGAGGAATCTATAACTCTCACTGGGGTATTCTTTGACCATGTGGGAAGACAGGCCCAGAGACTTTTCCTAATCTGACTTCCCTTTTCCTCTTCCCATCAACAATGGACAACAGTCACTTTAAGTTTCTAGCTAGCTGGAGAGGGGCTGATCCTCCTCCCTCAAAACTGAGTGGGGATGGACCACTCAGTGTATTTATCTCGTTTTTGTTTTGTTTTGTTTAACAATATTTTATTGTATTTTCAGTTAAAGTTCTTACACAGCAAGTTAGGTTCCCATTTGACAACATCTGCACAAGATTGTTCAGCAACATTAGTTACATTTTTCACAATATATCAACAATCTCTTTAACTCCATTCTAGTTGTTCCGTTTCCAGTGCTCTAGTTTCCTTGCCCCTTATCTTCTCATCTTTGCTTTAGAGTTATTCTTGACCTTTTGGTTATCTCACTGGTTTTAAGAAATGACAGAGGCAATCATCTTGTGAGTTTGTCTCAGGGGTTAAAGCAGCATCACACTCCACCCAAACAGCTGACCACATTCTGAATCTCTTCCTCAAGGCCCCTGCCTGGGAAAGGAAAGGAGCCCCTCATGAGTCTGAGGCAGGTCCCTCCCACTAGGCCTGAACTGAGAAACTCCTGCTGTGGGAGACACCAAACTGAGTCATCCCCAAGCACAGCTTTCAGCCCAGCACTTTACTGACTCTGCTATTTCCCTAGCTCTGCGGTGTGTCTCAGTCCTGCCTGAGATATATTAACCAGTTGTAGGTCTCTTCTTCAGGAAAATTTGCATTCCAAATGATTCAATAAATGCCCCACTTTGAACCCAGCCTTCCTAAGCTCTGAGAATATTCTAATGCCTGGTATATGTGTGGAACTTTTGAAATTTCAAAGCACTTTGACCTACATTAAAGTACTTTAACCTGCATGGAAACCTTGTAGTGGTTAAGTGCTATGGCTGCCAACTAAAAGGTCAGCAGTTTGAATCCACTAGGTGATCTTTGGAAACTCTATGGCATAGACAACACCACATTTGTTTTTTTAACTCATATTACTCTATTTAAATGTGACAATCCAGTGAGGTAGGAAGGGAAGGTACTACTATCATTCCTAAATAAAGAAATCCAGGCTTAGAAATCCAGGGACACACAACTAGTCAATTGCAAAGCTGAGTATAGAAGACCTCTAGTAGGAAAAACTGATGGGAACAAAGAGACACAGAAATAACTCAGGGGATGAGTGACAAAGAATCTGTAGGTTTTCTGCTGACAGGCTGACCAACCTGAGTTCTCCAGTAAGATGTCATCAACATTTCCTACTCCTTGAGACCCTATATATCTAGGAATTGGGATCTTTGTGCACTTTTCCATTTTGCCTTCTGTGAAAGTGACGTCTACACATGAGTAGCCACTGGACATTTACGAAAGTCCTTGAGGGCAGTCACTGGTGGGGTTAAGTGCTACGTCTGCTAACCAAGAGGAACACCAAACCTGTGGCCTTTGAGTGGATTGAGATTCTTAGTGACTCATGGTAGGTGTTGAATTTATGTTGACTGTCTTCCAGCTGTTTCGAAGGTTAATGCAGAACTTGATTGTGCTGTAGCTCACTTCTGCTATCTAGTGGCCAATTAAAGCGAAACAGATCACAGATGGGGCTGAGTTTTCTAAGCCAGAACCGGTGTCATAGCCCACATGTATGCAAAATTTATCCTTCTGAACAGGAACACCTCAGACATGAATATCAGTGAAATGCTTTAAAAAATAGTTGTACATATTACACTATCACAATTCCTGGCTCAGAAAAAAAAAATCAAATAAAGAAATCTGTCAACAATTTATCAGGCACTGATTTTGTGGATAATTACTATGCAGGACACATGAAGATACAGAAAAAACACATTCTATGGTTTCTGACCTTAAACACCTACAGTTTAATGTAGAGTGATATCATCCCACAGCCCCAGACATCCCAGTACACTTCACAATGGAAGTTTGGGAACTCCAAGTAATGTTTGACCCTGAAAACAGGGTCAAAGCAGAATTTCTCTGGAGAAACAAAATCTGAGAAAACCAATTAGATGCTTCTTGACTCAGACAACTAGAAAACTCTCCTGTTAAAAAATGCCTAAAAATTCTACCTAAAAATACAAATGTCCTTCATAACTGGGCACAGAAAAATATAAGGAAATTTCAGAGTAACCAAAAATAGAAAACATAAGAGTAAGACACTATAGAAAATCCAGAAGCAGTAGAAGCAGATTTGGAAAGCAGTTTTTCTAAAAAATAAAAATGAGGTCAATGAAATTAAAAAATAGCAGGCTAAATGTGGCTGAAGAGAGAATAAGTGAACTGAAAACAGATTTGAAGAATGTTGCTAAAATACAGCCTTGAGAGATAAAAACATGAAAAAAGACCTGGAGGAGAAAAGTAAGGATCCTATATACATATAATGTAGCTCTGGAGGGAAAGAATATAGAGAAAAGCAGAAGGCAATATTAGAAAAACTAATAGCTATGAATTTTCCAGAATAGATAAAACACATAGATTTTGTCAATCAGAAAGCACAAGGCCTAAGTAGGATAAGTAAAAATAAATCCATGTATAAGTTCTTCATAGCAAACTACAGCACATAAAAGACAAAGAGAAATGTTAACCAAAAGGACAGAAGAACAAGAACATGTTCAAAATATCAAGAAAGTGCAAAGATAAATTATCAAAGAAATAAAAAGGAATGAAGGCAAAATTAAGACATTTCTAAACAAAGAATGTACCACTAACCCCTCTGTGAAAAGCTCAGTAGAGGTTATACTCAAGGAAGAAAACCGAATCTAGATGATGTAAGGTGAAATGGTGAATAAAGACATTAGTAAAAATCTAGGTAACTTTGAAAAAGCTTGACCACGTGTAATAATAATAGCTAATTTAAGGGCTATAAAAGCAAAGTGGAACTAAAATGCTTAGCAATAGGAACGCGTAGGTTGCATAGGCTGATTAGAGTTAGAGCTAAGAGCCATGATCTCAGCACTCAAGAAACTCCCAGTCTAGCAAAGGAGACAGTTACTGTCTGTCATGGATTGAATTACATCCCCCCAAAAATACGTGTAGCTATGTGGCTGGGCCGTGATTCCCAGTATCTTGTGACTGTCCTCCACCTTGTGGTTTTCCTATGCTGTATGTTAAAGGATTAGGGTGGGGCTGTAAATCCCTTGATAAGATCACCTCCCTGCTCCACTGCAAAGGGAGTTTCCCTGGAGTACAGCTTGCCCCGCTCTTAATCCTTTCAGCCTGCAAGAGATAAAAGGAAAGAGAAGCAAGCAGAGAACTGGGAACTTCACACCACCAAGAAATCTGCACTGGGAGAGCGCGTCCTTTAGACCTGAGGTTCCTGGGCCAAGATGCTCCCTGGACAAAGACTGATGCAATATCGGACTTGCCTCCTGAGCCGACAAGGGGAAAGCCTTCCCCTGGAGCGGGCACCCTGAATATGGACTTGCAACCTACCAGACTATGTAAGAATATGCCTTCCTTTGTTAAAGCTATCCACTCAGTGATATTTCTGTTAGAACAACCCTAGCTAACTAAAATATTGTCTTAGTCATCTCATGCCTCTATAACAGAAACACTGTACAAGTGGATGGCTTTAAAAAGAGAAATTTTATTCTATCACAGTCCAGTAGGCTACAAGTCCAAATATCAGCTATCAACTCCGGGGGAAGGCTTTTTCAGTTAGCTCTGGAGGAAGGACCTTGTTATGACTCTTCCCCTGGACTGGTAGCTTCTAATGCACTGGGACCACAGTTTCTTTCCAAATGATGTGCTCTGCTTCTGACACTGCTTCTTGGTGTATGACATCCCCAGATTTCTGCTTGCTTCCCTTCCCTTTATATCTGAAGAGACTGCCGCAAGGCACAATACATTCTCACACATTGAGCGCTACCTCATTAACATCACAAAGGCAGTATTTATAACACATAGGTACAGGACATGATACCAGGAATCATGGCCAGCCAAATTGTTACACATATTTTAAAGGGAACACCGTCCAATCCATGACAACTATCTACACACATATAGTTCATGAGTATACTGGTATCTCTATGTCAATGACAGATGAGATGAAAAAGACAACTCCCTGGATGTCCTTCCTTACCTATTTTTAAAAAGGAACTAGAGGATCCTGGGATTTTCTCCACTTCACTATCAGTTATTGATTTTCTGCTTTTTAATCGTCTCCCTTTGATTTCTGTGGGATAAGTGGAATTTCTGTGGAATAAATTGAGTTTCACTATGAATTGCTCATCAACATCTTCCCAAAGATTTTGCTTTACAGTATTCCATACTGTCAGATTTGCTTTTATTTCTCTTAACCTTGGAATTGTTTGAAAAGGATTATAATAAATTAAATTGCATTCCCCAAAAACTATATGACTATATGTAGAAATGTGTGGAGCCATTCGGCTAGGCCATGATTCCTAACATTGTATGCTGCTTTATATTGTAAACCTTGCATTTATAATGTTAATGATGGAGGATGGGCAGCAGTTGTGTTGGTGGGGGTGGACTCATTGTGTGGAATTGTGTTGTGCCTTGGGACAGCTTCTTGGGATATAAAAGAAAGAAAAGCGAGCAGGCACTTCACACAACCAAGAAAGTAATGGTGGAAGCTGATCGTATCTTTTGGAAAGGACCTGGGGTCCCTGCACATCAGAAACTCCCTATCCAAGGGAAGACTGACAACATGAGCCAGCGAATAAAGTATTTGCCTGGAGCTGACACCCTGAATTTGGACTTTCGGCCTACTGCAATGTGACACGATAAAATTTCTCTTTTTAAGACATCCACTTGTGCTTTTTCTATAAAAGCAGTGCTAGATGACTAAGACAAGGACTTACTTTATCTTCATCCATCCCTTCACCAGCATTTTTTTTCCTGCTGTGGAAAGACCTCTTTCTCCCATCGCTGAATCCCCTTCAAGCCCTTCAACACACAAAATTTTCATTCCTTATCTCTTTTTAGCTGTTCTCCTGACACCATTTTACTGGGCTTTGAGAGAAGGCACCCAAAGCCCACATCACTCCTGAAGGGCCTGGGAACTTCGTTTCAAGCCTAGAAAAACAATTTTTGCCAAGTGTAGTGTTATTTATTAGAACCTCCACTAGATCAGGAACTGGCCAAGGCCTTGCTATACTGTAATTAGCCATGAACTTGAACAAGTCACAACTTCTCTCTGGGCCCAGTATATTTCGAAAAGGAGAATATTCACCCGGGGTTCTTGCTCAGGCCTAACATACTTCAAATTGTATAAGCCCATGCTATCCAATACGGTAACTACTAACCTCTTGTGGTTACTGAGCACTTGAAATGAAAAACTAGTCTAAACTGAGATATACTGCAAGTGGAAAGTAGACATGGAATATCAAAGATCTGTATAAAAAATGTAAAATATCTCATAATTTTTATATTGATTACATGCTGAAATAATATTTTGGATATATAACATCAAAATAAAAAATATTAAAAATGATTTCACTTGCTTTTCCTTTTTCAAATGTGATTTCCAGAACTTTTTGAATTATATTCAAGGAGTTCATTGAACTTCTCTTGTACAGCATCAGCATAGATGCCTCACCACTGACAGCCCAGCACTACCGGCTTGTTCCAAGGAGACTGAGGCCTGTCTCTTACATGTCACATAAAGACAGGCACCTATCATGGATTGAACTATGTCCCCCCAAAACTGTGTGTAGCCATTAGGCTAGACATCATTACTAGTATTTTGTGATTTCCTATGCTATAAATCCTAATCTCTGCCTGTGACTAATAGATAGAGAGATTATGTTAAGAGGATTAAGGTGGGTGTGCAACACTCTCCCTAAGGGAGTTTCCCTGGAGTGTGGCTTGTACCACCCTTTATCCTTTCATCCTACAAGAGATAAAAGGGAAGCAAAGCAAGCAGAGTTGGAAACCTCATACCATCAAGAAAGTAGCACCAGGAGTACAGTACATCCTCCAGACCTGAGGATACTGCACCAGGATACTCTCTGATCAAAGACTAATGCAATACAAGGAATTTTCTAGAGAGCCAACAAAGACGAAAAGCCTTTCCCCTGACCGGGACATCCTAAATATGGACTTGCAGTCTACTGGACTATGTAAGAATAAACTCTTCCTTGTTAAAGCCATCCACTTGTGGTATCTCTGTTAGAACAGCACTAGCTGCCTAAAACAGCAACTTTACTACCTTGATCACCAGGAAAATATAGAATATGCATTCTTAATCCGAGGTCTATTGATGCTTAAGGAGACTGTCATGGACTGAATTGTGTTCCTCTCAAAATATGTGTAGCCATGTGGCTGGGCCATGATTCCCTATGTTTTGTGATTGTTCTCCATTTTGTGATTTTCCTATGCTGTATGTTAAAGGAGTAGGGTGGGACCCCTGCACAGGATCACTTCCCTACTCTACTGCAAAAGGAGTTTCCCTGGAGCATGGCTGGCACCACCCTTAATCCTTTTGTCCTAAAAGAGATAAAAGGAAAAGGAAGCAAGCAGAGAATTGGGAACCTCACACCATCAAGAAAGCAGCACCAGGAGAAGAACGCATCCTTCAGACCTCAGGTTCTGTGACAAAATGCTCTCTAGACAAAGACCGACCCAATGCTGGATTTTCCTCCAGAGCCAACAAGACCTGGAGGAACAAAGCCCTCTCCTGGAGCAGACATCCTGAATTTGGACTTGTAACCGGCCAGACTACATTAAGAATAAACTTTCCTCTGTTAAAGCCATCCACTCATGGTAATTCTGTTACAGTAGCACTAGGTGACTAAAACAGAATATGGTACCATGAGAGTGGGGTGCTGCTTTAACAAATACCTAAAATGTAGAAGCCGTTTTGAAACTGTGAATGGATAGATTGAGAAGGAACAAAGAAGGTGCAGATAGTGAGAAACAGCAGAAGACTGGTGGCAGCAGCAGCAGCAGCAGCACCAGAGGCAGTGCTGGAGCCGACCCATGGAGCAAGAGAGCTAAGTACCTGGGCACAGAGTTTCCTCGGTGGAATGGGGTGCCTCCAGGCACTTGAATTGGTGCAGCCAGACTTGCTGATGCTTAGAGTAAGAGAGCTGAGTACCTTTGTGCAGGATGCTTTCTAGCAAGAGTTGGGTGCCTCTGGGCATGTGAATCAGTGGAGCTACAGAGCTTTGGAACACTTGCCCCTGCAGGGCAGTTGCGGGTCTGAGGCCCAGGCCACACTGCCATAAGAAGCAGAAGCTTAAGAAATAAACAACATGAGAAGCTGAGCTGCCTCAGCCTCAATGGCCATGACCTCAGGGGATTGAAAGCGTAGAACCGTGGCATCCTGTATTTGTCACAGTGGGATTGCCACTCTGGCTTATTGTACGCCTAAAGCCGATTGGGCAGAGTTTCTGTCCAAATAGGCTTTGAAGGCAGAGTGTAGCACAGGGCTGAGGGGTCTCCACTCAGAATCCAGACAATGTTGCCAATACCTAGAGTCTAGAGGGCAGGGCCATTGTGTAGAACGTCTCAGAGTATGTAAGAGTATTCTCAAAGCTTTGAAGGCTAATGTTCTGCCGACTCACTTGTTGCCTGTTAAAGCCTTCTTTCCCTACAATTTCTCCCATTTGTAATGGAAAGTCTAACTTGTGCCTGTTCTGCCATTGTGCAGAAGCAGATAGCTTGCATTCCAGGTTTCATAGGCATAAAGGAATTATTGAGTTTTGGACTTGGAATTGATTTAAGACTTCTATCATATGGGATGAATGTGTTACATGTTTCAAAGAAGTGATTTTTGAGGTGCCAAAGGGTGAGATTTCATGGACTGAATTGTGTTCCCCCCAAAATATGTGTAGCCATGTGGCTGGGTCATGATCCCCTATATTTTGTGATTGTCCTCCATTTTGTGATTTTCCTATGCTATATGTTAAAGGATTAGGGTGGGACTATAAATCCCTTCAGAAGATCACCTCCCTACTCCACTGCAAAGGGAGTTTCCCCGGAGCATGGCTTGCATCACCCTTAATCCTTTCATCCTAAAAGGGTGACGGTGGAATTGCCTAAAAGGGAAGAAAGCATCCTAAAAGGGATGATAGGAAAGGGAAGAAAGCATAGAATTGGGAACCTCATAACATCAAGAAAGCGGCACTAGGAGAAGAGCGCATCCTTCAGACCTGAGGTTCCTGTGCCAAGATGCTCCCTGGACAAAGACTGATGTAATTCCAGACTTTCCCCTAGAGCCAACATGGGAAAAGCCTTCCCCTGGAGCAGACACCCTGAATTTGGACATGTAACCTACAGAACTATGTGAGAATAACTTTTCCTTTGTTAAAGCCATCCACTTGTGGTATTTCTGTTAGAGCAGCACTAGCTGACTAAAACAGACACTTTGCAAAAAATTCACTTGTCCATGAATTTGGGTAAGGATAAAAAAATACATTTTTATTTTCACTAGCCTCTAAATGACATCTTTATAAGGAACCTTGGTTGAGCAACAGCTAAGTACTCAGTTGCTAACTGAAAGGTTGTCATTTAGAACACACCCAGCAGCTTCACTGGTCAAAGACCTAGATTACAGCCTAGGATACCCCATAAGAAAGTTCTACTTTGTCATCTGGGGTTCCTATGCATCAAAATGGATGAGATGGTACATAACAACTGAACTTTGGCTTTTAATTCTATTGTAAATGTAGGCAATAAGCCACAGAAAATTTGGCAATACTTGTGACTTTATCAATAACAGAAATCAGTTATACTTTATAGTTATTGCAGAATCTCAAAATATCATTTATGCTCATCACTACCACAGAATTGTCGTAGTTATTTGTCTTGCCACTGAATCTAGTTACTTTACATATTAAAAAATGAAGCATATGTTCTACTATTTAATAGATTTGCCTTTGTATTTGGATAATTCCATTTCTTTCTTTTAAAACATTTTATTTTACTTTAGGTGAAAGTTGGAACAGCAAATTACTTTCTCATTCAATAATTCATACGCAAGTTGTTCCATGACACTGATTACAGTCCCCACACGTCAGCACTCCGGTCTACACTGGGTTCTCTCATTTCCATTTATCCAGTTTCCCTGGGCTTTCTTGCTTTCTCCTCTTCGCTTTGGGCAGACATTGCCCATTTGGTCTCCCGTCGTTCTAAGGACTGCATTCCCAGCTGTTTGTTTATTTTATAGGCCTTTCTATTACTTGGCTGAAAGTGGATCTCCAGAATGACCAGTTCCAACTTAAAAGGATGTCTTAGGGCTCTATTTCTGGGTCTCCACCAGTATCTAGCAGACCAGTAAGTCTATCTTATGAATTTGAATTTTGTTCTACATTTTCTTCCCACTCTAATTAGGACCTTTTACTGTGTTCCCATCCAGAATAGTTGGTAGTAGTAGCCAAGCACTATCTACTTGTCCTATTCTCAGTCTGGTTCATATGAGTCCCTAATCCTTTAGGCTAATTGCTTCCTGAATTTCCTTCAGTTTCCTTTACTCCGGATAAGAAGAGACCAATGGTTGTATCTTAGATGGTATTTTAGTCAGCTAGTGCTGCTCCAACAGAATACCACAAAATGGGTGGCTTTAAGAAAGGAAAGTTTATTCTCACACAGTTTGGTAGGCTACAAGTCCAAATTTGAAATATCCACTCAAGGGGAGGGCTTTCCCTCTGTGTTGGCTTTGCAGGGAAGTCCTTGTGTTGCATCAGTCTTTGATCAGGGAGCATCTTGGCACAGGAACCTCAGGTCTGAAGGATGTGCTCTACTCCCAGGTCTGCTTTCTCAGTGGTGGGAGGTTCCCAATTTTCTGTTTGCTTCCCTTTCTTTTTATGTCTCATAAGATAGAAGGGTAAAGGGTAGTGCAAGCCATACTCCAGGGAAATTCCCTTTACATGGGAGCAGGGAGGTGACCTTATGAAGAGATTTACAGTCCCACCCTATTCCTCTGTAACATAATCCACTCTATTAACCAGGTAGAAATTACAATTTACAGCATCAGAAAATCACAAAATGGAGGACAATCACAGAATTCAGGGAATCCTGGCCCAGCCAAATTACCACACACATTTTTGGGGACACACAGTTCAACCCATGACAGATGGCCACTGACAAGCTTTGAAGACCTCAGATGCTACCCACCAAAGTAGAAAGCAGAACACTGTCTTTATAAACAATATTGTGCCGAGTGACGTAGATGACCCTCAAGACTATGGTCCTTAGTCTTCAAGCCTGCTAACTCAATCCCATGAGGTATTTGTTTAGAGGTAAGACGTTTCCACAATAGTGCCCTCTGTGTGAATACATGATGTGTGACAGCACATGTATGTCGGCATATCCGTAACCTACATAAATATGCACATGGGCATATTCCCATACAATTTCCCATATCTATTTAGCATATAATTCTATGTATCTACTCACAAATTATTATTATATTGTCACAGGATTCTATATATTATAGCCTTTCCTGTATTTGCCATTTATTCTTGTATACCTCAGTTTTTTCCTTTGCCTTGGTCAGGTTGTGCTGACTTTCCACATATTCAGATTGGGTGTTGCTTTTCCCTTCACCAAAATTAACAGGTACCTACTATCTAGTTCTTACCTTTTGGTTTTCTATTTCCAGATCTTCATGTATGTCATTATACTTCATTTAGTCTTCTTGAGATGCCCTTTGAAATCTTCAGCTCTTTTATTTCGGCATTACTTCCTTCTGTCTGAGCTGCTCAACATTCAAGAGCAAGTTTCAAAGTCTCTTCTGACATCCAATTTGGTCTTTTCTTTTTTTCCTGTCTTTTTAATGACTTCTTGCTTTCTTCACAGACAATGTCTTAGATGTCATCCACTCAAGCTGAAAGAAATGAAGAAAAAAATTCAAGCCTTGAGTTGCAATAGTGAAAGATTCTATGGGGAAAATATAAAAAAAAAAACTCAGGGAGCATTAAAAGGAGATGGAAGGACTTCACAGAAAGAACTGGACAATTTTCAACCGTTTCAAGAGGTAGCATATGGTCAGGAACTGATGGTACTGAAGGAGGAAGTCGAAGCTGCATTGAAGGTATTGGCAAGAAACAGGACTCCAACAACTGACGGAATATCAATTAAGACATTTCAATAAACAGATGCAGCACTGGAAGTACTCACTCATGTAAGCCAAGAAATTTGGAGGACAGCTACCCAGCTAAACAACTGGAAGAGATCCATTTTATGCCTATTCCCAAGAAAGGTGATCCAACCAAATGCTGAAATTACTGAACAATACCATTAACATCACACGCAAGTAAAGTTTTGTGCAAGATGATTCAAAAGTGACTGCGACAGTATATTGACAGGGAACTGCCAGAAAGTCAACCTGGATTCAGAACAGGATGTGGAACCAGGGATTTCATTGCTAATGCCTGATGGATCTTGGCCGAAAGCAGGGAATACCAGAAAGATGTTTACCTGTGTTTCATTGACTATGTAAAAGTATTTGAGTGTGTGTCTCATAATAAATTATGGCTAACATTGCAGAGAACATGAATTCCAGAACATTTAATTGTGCTCTTTAGGAATCTGTACATGGATTAAGAGGTAGTCATGCAAACAGAACCAGGGAACACTGCGTGGTTTAAAGTCAAGAAACGTGTATGTCAGGTTGTATCTTTTCACTATATATTTTGAATCTGTATGCCAAGCAAATGATCTGAGAAGCCGGGCTATATGAGGAAGACAGATGGACCAGGATAGGTGTAAGACTCAGTAACAACCTACGTTATGCAGATGACACAACCTTGCTTGCTGAAAGTGAAGAATATTTGAAACCATTACTGGCAAATTTCAAAGACCACAGCCTTCAGTATGGATTGCACCTCAACATCAAGAAAACAAAAATTCTCACAACTGGACCAGCAAGAAACATCAAGAAAAGGTTGACGTTGTCAAGGATTTCCTTTTCCTTGGTTCCACAGTCAGTGCCTGCAGAAGCAGCAGTCAAGAAATCAAAAGAAACACTGCACTGAGAAAATCTGCTGCAAAGAACCTCTTTAAAGTATTAAAAAGTAAAGAAGTCACCTTGAAGACTAAGGTGTACCTGACCCAAGTCGTCTTATACATGCAAAAGCTGGACAATGAATAAGGAAGACAGAGAAGAATTAATGTCTTTAAATCATGGTGTTCGAGAATAATATTGAATGTACCATGGACTACCAAAAAAACAGAGCTACAAGAACTACAACCAGAGTGTTCCTTGGAAGCAAAGATGGTGTGACTGTATCTTACATACTTGGGACATGTTGTCAGGAGGGATTGGTCCCTGGAGAAAGACATCATGCTTGCTAGAGTGGAGGGTCAGTAAAAAAGGGGGGGGCGGAGTCAAGATGGCGGACTGAGCCCCCGTCTCCTTCTATCCCTCTGGAAACCAAGACCTGAACTGACAATCAAACAGAGCCTTCTGATCACCTAATTAGCCTCAGGACACAGCACAGAGCTGTTAATTGGGACTTCATACCACTCAGCGAAAAACCTCCTCTCTCTCGCTGACTCCCGCTCCTGGCTAGCCCCGGCTCTCACGGACGGAAGGTAAACGCACCAGTTTGATTTTTTTTTTCTCTGTCTTGGCTGGCCGGCGGAGCTGGGTCTTGCCTGGCGGCTGGACTCAGACACGCTGCTGGGGGGATAGGCAAGCGAAATTCCCATATTCTGAGAGCCAGGCTCAGGACTCTGTTAATCTAGCCAAGTTGAGCCTTTCATTTTGTAGCTGCCTCAGTGGGGTTTGTGCAGAGCTCCGCGGTCAGGGTGCGGGACGCCATGTTGGTACCGAGATTTTAGCGGGACCTCGTTCTTAGCCTGGGAGCCAGCGCCTGCAAACGGGACAGCGCTTCTCCATCAGAAAAGTAGTGATTTTGCACAGTGCTGCCTGCACTGGGGGCCCTGCAACAGAAGCAGAGGAATCGCTGCCTCTCAGCACCTTTAGCCCCTCTGTCTGCTGCCTGTGTGGAGGACGCCATCTTGGGTACGGTGGCCGCAGCTGGCCCGAATTCTTAGCTTGGGAGCCAGAGCCTGCCCACAGGAGAGCACTTTCCTATCACAAAACCAGTACTCGAGGCAGTGTTGGCTAAGGCTAGGCTCTGTCAGTAGAGGCCACCAGGGCAGTACCATTGTTTTATTCTGAACTAGTTTGTTATCATCTGGGGTTGGATATAGTGGCGCTTACTTTGTCAGATGAGAAGAGGGACCTCTACACCTGAAAACCTAACTGACTTGTGAACTGGTTAGATACCTTTGGCTTTACATTTGAAGACAGCCTAGAGAAACATTTGCAATCCATCCTCACAGTACCACTTCCAGCCTCTATATACTCACATGGGACCCAAAAAGCAACAGACAATTGTGGCATACAAGCAATAACTCATGGCTTCAGAAGGCTCCCAAACAAAGCAACAAAGGAGTTTTCCAGATGAAGAAACTTTTATGAAAGCATCAGGAAGTGAATACAAATTGATTATACACAGAGCCTTTCTAGACCTTATACAAAATGCAGCAGAACAAAGTGAAAAATTAAGCAAGCTGTTCGATCTGATGGAACACAGGTACTATGAAATCCAACAGATCAAGGAGAAAATCAAAGACATAGAAACTTCCATGCAAAGCCAAGAAAACAGAATGGAACAAATGGAAACAAGAATTTCTGACTTGGAAGACAAAGCTACTGATGCCAGCGTCTATGAGCAGAAATCAGAAAAAAGAAAGAAAAAAGAAACAAGAAAAATGAAGAAACATTAAGAAGCATGTGGGACTCTATTAAGAGGAACAATCTTCGATTAATTGGAGTCCCTGAACAGGGTGAGACATCTGAGAACACAGAGAGTATTGTTACTGAGCTGCTGAAAGAAAACTTCCCAGAAATCATGAAGGAAGAGGATATAGACATCTCAGATGCATATCATATGCCACCCAATATAGATCTGAAAAGAAAGAATTCCAAGACAAATTATAATCAAGCTTAACAAAATGAAACATAAGCAGCAACTCTTAAAGGCAGCAAGACTCAAGGCAAAGCTAACATTCAGAGGGAAACCCTGTAGGCCCTCGTCAGATTTCTCAGCAGAAATCATGCTGGCACGGAGACAGTGGCATGACACATTCAAAGTTTTGAAGGAGAAGAACTTCCAACAAAGAATTATATATCCTGCAAAACTGTCTTTCAAATACAAAAATGAAATTAAGACATTCCCAGATAAACAGAAACTCAGAGACTTTGTAAAAACCAAACCCAAACTACAAGAAATACTGAAAGAAGTTCTTGGCTTTGGCTTAGAAAAACAAAACCACTAATTTTATATTTTAGAGTGACACACTACTCAATACTCTACTCATTTAGGGAAGGCTCCAAAGTAAATCACAGCTTTGATATGGAAAGAAGCAATCCAGTGATCATCATGAAAACTATGGTGTCATCATAATAAAAAGAGGGATGTGCTACAGTCATTATAGTCCTTCCAGATGGAGAAGAAGATGACAAGACTGGTAGTAATTAAAATTGGGTTTATAAGTAGTTTATTAAGGGGGTTCATAGGGGCAGCTGTAAAGCACAACAAAGATGTATCATACCATTTCAAGAAATCTAACACATGAGTCTCAACAACTATAAAACCAGCTCTGAAAAGGGTGAAAAATCAACTCACAAAAAAAGAGTGTCCCAGAACAGACTAATAAGAACAACAGAGAAAACATCAACATAAAAATAAACATATCACAATGGCAGCAGTGAACACATACCTATCAATAATTACATTGAATGTGAATGGACTGAATGCTCCAGTAAAGAGACATTGAGTGACATCTTGGATCAAAAGACACGACCCATCCATATGTTGTCTACGAGAAACTCACTTGAGACCTAAAGACAGGAACAAACTGAAAATTAAAGGATGGAAGAATATATATCAAGCTAACAATGAACAAAGAAGAGCAGGGGTGGCAATTCTAATCTCAGACAAAATCAATTTTAATGTCAAATCCACCATCGTGGACAAAGATGGTCACTATTTATTGCTGAAAGGTTCAGTACACAAGCAAGACTTAACTATATTAAATATTTATGCACCTAATGCCAGAGCACCTAAATATGTCGAAGAAACACTGACTACGCTCAACAGAGAGTTAGATGACTCCACAATAATAGTGGGAGACTTTAACACTCCACTCTCATTACTAGACAGATCATCTAGAAAAAAGCTCAGTAAAGATACAGAAGACCTCATTGACACAACTAACCAACTAAATCTCATTGATATATACAGAACTTTCCACCCGTCAGCAGACAACTACACCTTCTTCTCCAGTGCACATGGAACATTCTCCAGAATTGACCACATGATAGGCCATAACGCAATGCTCAACAAAATTCATACCATTCAATTACTGCAAAGCATCTTCTCAGATCATAAAGCCATAAAAGTTGAAATCAATAGCAGAAAAAACAGAGATAGAAAGTGGAACTCTTGAAAACTGAACAACATCTTGCTCAAAAAAACATGGGTTATAGAGGAAATCAAGGATGAATTAAAGAAATTCATGGATTCCAATGAGAAGAAAAACACTTCCTACCAGAACCTATGGGATACAGCCAAAGGAGTGCTCAGAGGTCTGTTTATCTCCATAAATGCACACATCTGGAAGGAAGAAAGAAACCAAATCAAGGAACTAACTCTACAGCTTGAACAAGTAGAAAGAGAACAACAGAGGAACCCCTCGGGGACCAGAAGAAAAGAGATCATAAAGATTAGAGCAGAGCTAAATGAATTAGAGAATAGAAAAACAATTGAAAAGACCTAAAGCTGGTTTTTTTAAAAGATCAACAAAATTGATAAACCACTGGCTAAACTTACTAAAGAAAAGCAGGAAAGGAAACAACCCAAATTAGAAATCAGAGGGGAGTTGTCACCACAGATGCAACAGAAATCAAAAGTATCATAACAGAATACTATGAAAGACTGTACTCCAACGAATTTGAAAACCTAGGGGAAATGGACCAATTCCTTGACTCATACCACCTACCCAAACTATCACAACATGAGGCAGAACAACTTAATAAATCTATCACAAAGGAAGAGATTGAGAAGGTCATCAAAACACTGCCAACCAAAAAAAGTCCAGGCCCAGATGGCTTCACTGCAGAATTCTGCCAAGCACTTAGAGAAGAGATATCCCCAATACTACTGAGACTATTTCACAGTATAGAAAGGGATGGAGTACTCCCAAACTCATTCTATGAAGCCAGCATAACCCTGATACCTAAGGCAGGGAAAGATCCAACAAAGACAGAGAACTACAGACCGATATCACTCACGAACCTAGATGCAAAAATCTTCAACAAAATTCTTGCCAACAGAATACAACAACATATCAAGAAAATAATCCATCAGGACCAAGTGGGATTCATACCGGGGATGCAAGGCTGGTTCAACATCAGGAAAACAGCTAATGTGATAAACCACATAAATAACACAAAAGACAAGGATCACCTGATTTTGTCCATTGATGCAGAAAAGGCATTTGATAGAGTCCAACACGAATTCATGCTAAAAACTCTTAGCAAAATGGGCATAGATGGCAAATTCCTCAACAAAATAAGGGCCATTTATACAAAGCCAGTTGCCCACACCATCCTGAATGGAGAGAGACTGAAAGACTTTCCCTTGAGATCAGGAACTAGACAAGGATGCCCACTGTCACCTCTCCTATTCAACATTGTGCTAGAAGTTCTAGCCAGAGCAATTAGACAAGACAAAGAAATAAAGGGCATCTGCATCGGCAGAGGAAGTTAAAATTTCCCTGTTCGCAGATGATGTGATTGTATATGGAGAGAACCCCAAGGAATCTATAAGTAAGCTACTCAAACTGATAGAAGAGTTCAGCAAAGTCTCAGGATACAAGATAAACATAAGTAAATCAGTAGGATTCCTTTATACCAACAACGAGACTGTTAAGGAGGAAATTATCAAATCAATACCATTTATGATGCCCCTAAGAAGATAAAGAACCTAGGAATTAATCTAACTAGAGAAACAACAGATCTTTACAAAGAGAACTACAAGCCCTTACTACAAGAAACTGAAAGAGACTTAGATAAATGGAAAAACCTACCCTGCTCATGGATAGGAAGACTTAACATTGTGAAAGTGTCTATTTTACCCAAAGCAATTTATTTATATAATGCAATCCCAATACAAGTTCCAGCATCTTTTTTTAATGAGATGAAGAAACAAATCACCAATTTTGTTTGGAAAGGGAAGAAGCCCCGGATAAGTAAGGTACTACTAAAGAAGAAGAACACACTGGGAGGCCTCTCATTACCCGACCTTAGAATATACTACACGGCCACAGTGGTCAAAACAGCCTGGTACTGGCACAAGAACAGACAGATCGATCAATGGAACAGAACTGAGACCCCAGAGATGACACCATCTGCCTATGAACAACTGATATTCGACAAAGGCCCTAAGACATCAAACTGGGGTAAAAACAGTCTCTTCAACAAATGGTGCTGACAAAATTGGTTATCCATCTGCAATAAACTGAACCAAGATCCATATCTTAAACCTTATACAAAAACCAACTCCCAACGGGATAAAAGACCTAAATATCAAACCTAAAACGATAAAGCTCATCCAAGAAAAGGTAGGAACAACAATGCAAGTTTTAATACACAATGAGGACAGACTCCAAAATCTGTCAAAGAAACCTCAATCAACAGAAGAGAAAGTAGATAAATGGGAACTATTAAGAATCAAACACTTCTGCTCATCCAAAGACTTTATTAATAGAATTAAAAGAACACCCACAGAATGCGAAAAAATATTTGGCAACTCTATGTCAGACCGATGCCTGATCTCCATAATCTATAAGATACCACAAAATATCAATAAGAAGAAGAAAAACCATCCAATTAAGTGATGGGCAAAGGAGATGGACAGACATTTCTCTAAAGAGGAGATCCAGGCAGCCAAAAAACAGATGTGGACATGTTCACGATCTTTAGATGTTAAACAAATTCAAATCAAGACAACAATGAGATACCATCTCACCCCAACAAGATTGGCCATGATCCGGAAAACACAAAACAACAAATGCTGGAGAGGCTGTGGACAAAGTGGAACCCTCCTACACTGTTGGTGGGGTTGCAAAATGGTCCAGCCTCTTTGGAAGGCAATCTGGCACTTCCTTTAAAAAATGGATATCGATATACCATTTGACCCAGTAATTCCACAACTTGGAATATATCCTACAGATTCAAGGCCTTTCACACCAACGGACACATGCACCAGAATGTTTACCACAGCGCAGTCCATGATAGCAAAAAGATGGAATCAACCCAGATGCCCAACAATAGAAGAATGGATAGGTAAACTATGGTACATACACTCAATGGAGCACTACGCAATGATAAAGAATAACGATGATTCCAGGAAACATCTCCTAACCTGGTTTCAACTGGAAGACATTATGTTGAGTGAAAGTAGTCAGCAACAAAGGGACAAATACTGTATGAGACCTCTATGATAAGACCTCAAAAACAGATTTGTGTATAGAAGAAAAGACTCTTTGACAGCTGCAAGGGAGGGGAGGGAGGAAGGGGAGGGGGGTAGGGTTTAGTTTAGATAGTTACTAGAAATCTAGTTGGGAGAAAGCAGTGATAGCACACATTAGAAACAAGAACAACATTAAGTGGACTTCAGCATAACTTGAGTACTCCTTCCATCTTAACTCAATACTGCAAGGGTAGAGTAGCTGGGGCAGGTGGCGGGGGACCATGCTCTTAGGTGAATTCCAGGCCAATTGGCACACCTAGCATTTTGCTAAGAGAGCTCTCTGCACCCCACATTGGTGAGTGGCGTCTGGGGTCTTAAAAGCTGCCAAGCTGCCATTCGAGGACACAGCAAATGGTCCCAACTCAGCAGGAACGGATGATCACCGAGGACCAAAATGACATGTGGTAAAGACAACCAAGAAGACAGAGAGACCCACAAGAGTGGGTGCCTACATCGACTTTGGACCGGAAGAACCGGATGGTGCCCGGCCACCACCAGTGATAGCCACGATGGAGCTCACAGAGAGGAGTCTCACTGGCAACACAAGAATAAAATGGGGTGCATCATGAGATCTCCACTAAAAGACCTCAGATGATGGTCCAGCGGTTTTGGGGTTTCTCTGAGAGCATGGCCCCCGGCCCTGATACTGCCCTTTCCCATAAATTATAACAAAGATCCAGTCTTTGGACAGGAATGGATTGGACTTGGTAATGCAGAGTGACCATATATTGGAAGCACTTTGTGGTTCTATACATCTACAGGATATCATCTTGCTGACCTCTGGCTGGAGGAAGGGGAGTGGACGGAGAGGAGGGGAAAGGAGGTTGTTGGGAGGATGAGACATGTATGGAGCAAAGAGGAATAATGTGCTGTCACCGGACAGGGAGAGCAATGGAAGCTGCTTATAGGTGGGCATGTAAATTTATACGTGAATGTACATTTTCACTCAGTTATGTTAAATAAAAATAAGAAATAAAAAGAAAAAAAGGAGGACCCTCAATGAAATGGATTTACAGTGGCTACAATGGGCTTAAGCATAAAAATAATTGTGGGCATGAAGCAAAACAGGGTAGTGTTTTGTTCTGTTGTACATATGGTCACTATGAGTTGGAACCAACTTTAAGTCACCTAACAACAACAACTAGTGATTTTCCCTCCCTCTCTCTCACATCTGGTAATCATGGATGTGTATAAGCCTTTTCTTGACTTTCTGTAGCAGTGGTCTCATATTTGTCCTTTTGTGATTGACTTACTTCTCTCATCATAATGTCCTTCAAATTTATCATCCACACTGTGAGACGCTTCTTGGATTCAACATTGTTCTTTATTATTGTGTAGTAAGTACTCTGCTGTGTGTCTGTAGCACAATTAATTTATCCATTCCTTCACTGATGGGCACTTAGATTGTTTCCATCTTTTTGTTATTGTGAGTGACGCCGCAAAAAAATGAGTGTGCATGTGTCTACTGACAACAGCTCTTATTCCCCTAAGATAAATAACTACGAGTGAGATTGCTGAATTACGTGGTATTTCTATTTCTAGCTTTTTAAGAAAGTGCTTCTATGCTTTCCATAGTGGTTGTACCATTTTACATTCCCAAAAGCAGCACATAGGAATTCCAATCTTTCCACAACCTCACCAGCATTTGTTTTTGTTTTTGTTTTAGTCATTCTTTCCAGGATGAGATGATATCTCATTGTAGTTTTGATTTGCATTTCTCTAATGGCTGATAGTCACAAGTATCTCTTCATGTATTTAGTAGCTGCCTGAATGTCTTCTTTGGTGAAGTGTTTATTCATATTCTTAGGCTGTGGTGGTCAAGATTGTGTCAATTTGGCAACTCCATGTTTGGCTGCTGTATCAAGTGGCAGGGGTGGGGCCTGTGGTGTCTTCCCCCACCTCAGCTCTCATCTCTCTGCCTTCCACCACCTACTTCCTGACTGTTCACAGCTGCTGCTCTCTTCTGCATCTGGTTCTGGACCTGAACTAGCAGCTGCTGGATTCATCAACTCTTATGATTGGCTCTTGAGAGTCCTGTTCGCTGACCTGCTGATCCTGGGTTTGCCAGCCTCTGCAGCCCTGAGAGTCAGCAGGGACCTTGCAGTCTGACTACCAGCTTCGGACCCTCTGACCCATGCAACGAGTGTTCTAGAACTCTGGTCTCTGACTTGCTGACCTTGGGTTCACCAGCTGCCGTGGCCACGTGAGGCTTGTGCCAGGACTTGGGGCATTCAACTTCTACAACTGTGTGAGCTGTTTCCTTTATATATAAATCTTTCCTTGTACTTTCCTTGTACTGGTTTTTCTTTCCCAGAAAACTCAGCATAAGACATTGGCAATTTTTATTAACTGAGTTGTCATTTTGCTTTTCAGGTGTTGAAAGTTTCTATAAATTTCAGAGATTAGACCCATTTCAGATATGCCCCTACCAAACTTTTTACAATCTGTAGGTTTTCTTTTCACTCATTTGGAGAAATCTTTTGACGAACGTAAGTATTAAATTTTTAGGAGATCCCAGTTATCTCATTTATTTTCATTTGTGCATTTTTAGTTACGTTTGATAGTCTATTTGTGCCACATATTAGATCCTTTAAGCCTGGCCCTACGTTTTCTTCCATGAACTTTAGAGTTTGGGGTTTTACATTTAGGTCTTTCATCCACTTTGAGTTAGCTTTTGTGTATGGGGGAGCTTATGGATCTTGTTTCCTTTTTCTGCAAAAAAACATCAGTTTTGCAAGTATCATTAGTAAAGAGAGTATCTCTTTCTCATTTAATGAACTTCAAGCTTTTGTTGAAGTTCAGCTCTACATAGATGGATAGATTTACTTGTAGGTTCTCAGTTTTATTCCACTAGTCTATGTGACTGTCACTGAATCAGTACCAGGGTGTTTTGACTACAGTGACTCTATAGTAGGTTCTGAGATAAGGAAGTGTGATGCCTCCTACTTTTTTCTTTTTCTTCAATAATGCTTTATTTACTTAGGATCTCTCTCCATATAAAGCCGGAGATTAGTTTTTCCATCTCATTAGAGGATGTTGTTGAAATTTGGATAGGAATTAGATCATATCTATAGATCACCTTAGTTATTTATTTAGTCATTTCATGAGTAGTTTGCTTTTAATTCAATATAGTAGAGGACTTGGCTCCCTGAGCTTTAATATTAAGGGCTTGGTTATCCATAGTTAGGTTCCGAAGACAAAGCAGTTATGCTGAACTGGCATTATGGAGATTTAGGCCTTGCCAGCTGTTCCGCACTGATTTTTTCCCCTCCCTAGATTACTATCAGTGGGAGCCCCGCTTCCTATGCCCCCTACCGCCCACTCTCACCCTACGCCCACTCCACACTCCCAATCCCCTGGCCTCTCAGGATGCGCATGATACAGTGTGTCCCCTTTCCCTGCAGTGCCTCCCCCACCACAGAGACTGCAGAGGTTTAAGATGGTGGTCGTTGTGGTAGTGATGTGTTATCTGAAGCCAGCTGCCAGCCCTGGTCAGTAACCTGCTCATCCTGGGTCCGCCGTGCATCTGCCCTGGCTCCACAACCTGTGCAACCCCCTTCCTTTATCCCCTTTCTTCCTCCCTTTCACCTCTGACCTTCCTGGCACCTTCAGGCCCTTGCCCAGGACACTTGCATCATGTGCCATAGCCCCAGCACCCACCGTGGTACAACTGAGATATTGCTGGATGATTTGGAGACAGTGTCCTGCAGACATTTGGCCACCATCCCTGATGAGGCCTGATCATCACCAGGACTCCAGTGTATCTTCTGAGTTGGCCTGGGCCAGCTGTGGCTCCATGAGGGGCCTAGACCATAAGAAACACTGCCCAAGATTTTTTTCAAAATTGTGTAAATCTAATTATGTTGGGTAAGTCAAAAGTAGATGTATTTCATTACACAGAGAGCAGCACATCGCAAGCGGCAAAGGAATTCAGTGTGGCCAAGACAGGAAGTGAGGTAGGCTGGTGTCAGAAAGCTGTACCTACTAAGCAGGTAACTGAGGGAAAAGGCAGCTCAGTCAACTCAGAGCTCCTGGAGTGTGATGGCCCACCATCCGCAAAGTCCCTAGTAGACAAAGTCACAAACTTCTGTAAGTGGTAGGCCGAAGCACTCACCTGTGACATGATTTTTAGCCTATTACCCCTGATAATATTTTGCTTCTTAATTAAATTCTCCTAAAAAGATATCCCCTCCTGACATGAGGATCAAGGAGGCGTCTTCTGAGAGGGGCTTCACAACCCCTCAGTTTATGAGATTATATTGGGGCAATCTGACCAGGAAATTCTGGGGAAAAGAGATCAGAGGAATGGATTTCAATGCAGCATGCCTAATAGCACTGAGGCCTGCCCAGCTTCACTGGCTTCCCCCTAATTGCATTCCCCCCTCCGTTTTCTTCACATACACAGGTTTACAAGCTAACCCTTAAAAAGCTCTCAAGGACAATTCTCCACATAGCCATTAAAACTACACAAGCATCTTACTCCCTGCAACAGGAAGAATAAATAAACTTCTAGATTCTTTATAGTTGGTATGGCAAACTGATAACACTAAAGAAACATCTTTCTTAGTGCAGCTGGCTTAATTAGGGAATGGCGGGCACTTACTATCTGCACAGGAATATATAAATAAAAACTTAGAGAAACAAATGGAGACAGCCAAATGGTGAAGCCTTGAGAAGTTTACCCCTCCATACCTTCCACTTTGAGGTACGAATAAAACCATTAATTGTGTTCACTGACATTTAACACCTGGTTCAAACCATTATCCAAAAAGCCTTGGCAATTAAGTAGAAGAAGAAAACCACAAGGGGTCAGTTTCTTGTTAGCCAATAATGTTGGGTCAGCTTCTTGTTAACCAATAGTTTATATGATGAAGAAAATAGGGTGAATACTACGTCACCTCACCTATAAAGAATAAAGACGGACAGCTCTCGACACACACAGATCTCCTGCTCTCTGGGTCGGGCTGCGTTAAACCAGAAAAGTCTTTCCTGTCTCATTTGTTCATTTCCCGCTGACGTCTTCCCTCCTTCCGTGCAGGACGCTGTAAAGTGTTGGGACCGGCTGCTGGCACTGGAGGGCCATACAGTATGCTGCGCACCAATGCAACAAATATAGAGGACTCAACTGTGCCTGAACTGCTCTAAGCACAATAATACAACTTGTGTTCTAGGCTGGTATTGGATTATTGGCTCTGCAGCCTGCACCAGGACTGCCAGGGAGATAGACGCCTTTCTGGATTGAAGGCTTATTCTAGAAGATGGCCATGAGCTCCTGGCTGGCCAGCACAGCAGACTGGTGCACAGTCTGTATAAGTCCAAAATCATGGGTCAGCAGCCCTAATTCAAACCCTGTCCCCCAGAACCATGTCCACCACAATGCCTCTTTTCAGAAACCTACCCGGTCCTCCTACTCTTCCTCTCCCTGCTACCTCTTTCCCCCAAGGTAGTACTCACTGTTCTGAGCCATTTCTGTTCATGTATTTTTTTTATCATGATTAAGTGAAAGTATCAACTTTGCATGCCCGCCTGGCTCTCCTCACTCTGTGACAGCACCTTTCTCCTTTTCACTTTATATTTCTAGTGCCAGATTGCTATCCAAAGAGGCTGTAGCATTTTGCATTCCCACCAGCAGTGTAGGAGTATTCCAATCTCTCCACAGCCTCTCCAGCGTTTGTTGTTTTCTGTTGTTTCGATTATTGCTAATCTTGTTGGGTGAGATGATATCTCACTGTAGTTTTGATTTGGATTTCTCTAATAGCTAATGATTGTGAGCATGTCTTCATGTATCTTTTTGGCTGCCTGGATGTCTTCCTTGGTGAAGTGTCTGTCCATCTCCTTTGCCCATCACTTAATTGGGTTATTTATCTTTTTCTTGTTGATATTTTGCAGCTGTCCGCAGCTGCTGTTGCTGCTGACTGTGGTCCTTTGCTGTTTGTCTTCTTACCATTTGCACGTTCTTTGATGTAAACAGTTCTCAGTTCCTTCTGAGTCTTCTAATCCATTCACAGTTTCAAAACTCTTCTGCATTTTATGTATTTGTTAGAACAGCACCCCACTGTTGGTAGCAAACTCTGTTTAGTTGTCTGGTACTGCTCTAGCAGAAATATCACAAGTGGATGGCTTGAACAAAGAAAAGTTTATTCTTACACAGTCCAGTAGGCTACAAGTCCAGATTCAAGATGTCTGTTCCAGGGGAAGGCTTTCCCTCTACTGGCTCTGGAGGAAAGTCCTGTGTTGCATGAGTCTTTGGTCAGGGAGCATGTCGGCACAGGAGCCTCAGGTCTGAAGGACATGCTTTACTGTGGCGCTACATTCTTGGTGGTATCAGGTTCCCAACTCTCTGTTTGCCTCCCTTTCCTTTTTATCTCCTATAGGAAGAAAGCATAAAAGGCATTGCAAGGCACACTCCAGGAAGACTCCCTTTACACCCAATCTGGGAGGTGACCTTAGGAAGGGTATTACAGTCCCACCCTAATCGTCTCTAACATAATCCACTCCACAAGCAGAGATTAGGATTTATAGCATAGTAATAACCACAAAATGGAAGACAATGACAAAATACTGGGAGTGATGGCCCAACCAAATGGCTACACACGTTTTTGGGGGGACACAATCTAATGCATGACAGACATTGAAGGTGAAAGGAATTCCTGAGGGTTACACTGGACCAAGGAGTGTACCATTTTTGTCTACAGTGATCATTCAGCAAGACCTGAAGCAGCAAGTATGACTATCGTTTTTCACCAAAGACAAGACTAAGGTCCAAAGAGATTAGGTAACTCACTTAAGCTCACACAACTAATAAACTGCAAAGCTGGGGTCTGAACCCAAGATAGTTGATTTCAAAGCTCCAGGTCACACCACAGGCCGAGGGAAAATCAGAGCCTAGCTACAATCAGTGGCTTTCTTGCAGCTGGAGGTAAAGGCTCTGGATAAGGACAATCCCAACCAACTTTTCAAGAGAGGTCTCAGATCCATGATCTCATTTTACTCATTTATTCATTCAATAAACATTTACTGAACATCTCTATATGCTAGATAGTGTTCTTCATTCTGAGGAAGGGATAAAACAAAGTCCCTGCCCACAAAAAAACTGTATTCTAGTGAGGAGCCAGGGCCAAAAGAAGTATCTATGGAGAGAAAGATAGATGGGTATAGATATACTTTAAAACCCAAACCAAACTGTTTTCTGTTGAGTCGATTTCAGCTCATGGCAACCCCATGTATGTCAGTGTAGAACTATGCTCCACAGGATTTGTCAGTGACTGATTTTCCAGAAGTATATTGCCAGGCCTTTATTTCAAGGTGCCTCTGGGCAAACTTGTATCTCCTACCTTTCAGTTAGCAGTTGAGCATGTTAACCATTTGCCACACCCAAGAATTCCAGATAGAGACATAGACACAGATAAATTCAATGAAAACAACTAAATCAGGAGTAAAAGACAGAGTTGTTGGGGCTGCTCTGAGAAGCCACATTCCAGCAGAGATCCAAATAAAGTGAGAAAATGTGATGATCAAGCAGAAGAAACAGATAACGCAAGTCCCAAAAGGGAGCAATGCAGTGATCAAGTACCAGCAAGATGAACATTATGGTGGAAAAACAGGAAACAAAGGGGAGGGTTGCAGGAGGTGAGGTCTTAGCATTAGCATGGGCAGAGGGGCAAGGGAGGAGAGGAGACCATACAGTCTTGTTGGTCATGGAAAAGTGTTGGGATTTTATTCTTAAGTCTGTTGAAAAGTACAGGATTATAGGAATAAATGAGTGCCTTGATTTGATATACATTATTTTTATTAAAAAATTTTTTTATTATTATGATGGAGTGAAAATGTACATTCCCGTATAAATTTACATGCTCACCTATAAGCAAATTCCACTGCTCTCCCTGCCCAGTGACAGCACACTATTCCTCTCTGCTCCATACATGTCTCATCCTCCCAACAGCCTCGTTTCCCCTCCTCTCCAACCACTCTCCTTCCTCCAGCCAGAGGTCAGCAGGATGATATCCTATAGATGTATAGAACCATAAAGTACATCCAATATATGGTCACTCTGCATCGCCAAGTCCAATCCATTCATGCCCGAAGAATGGACCTTCATTATGATTTATGGGAAAGGGCAGCATCAGGGCCAGGGGCCATGCTCCCAGGGGAACCCTGAAACCGCTGGACCATCAGGTGAGGTTTTTTAGTGGAGATCTCAGGGTGCACCCCTTTATATCCTTGTACTGCCAGTGAGACTCAACTCAGCTCCATCGCGGCTATCACTGGTGGTAGCCGGGCACCGTCCAGTTCTTCTGGTCCCAAGTCGATGTAGGCACCCACTCATGTGGGTCTCTCTATCTTCTGGGTTGTTTATACCCCATGTCATTTTGGTCCTCGGTGATCATCTGTTCCTGCTGAGTTGGGACCATTTGCTGTGCCCTCGGATGGCAGCTTGGCAGCTTTTAAGACCCCAGATTTGATATACATTTTTAAAATGAGATTCTGTCTGCTATGGGGAGAACAGACTATAGAGTGTAGGAGTAGAAATAGGGAGCCCAGCCAAGTTTTGACACTATTACAGGCTTGTTCCTGGGAGTTACAATGGATTGGAATTGACTTGATAGCCATGGGCTTTGTACCAAGAAGGTAAGCAGTGATGTTGAGAACTGGTTGCATCCAAGCTATTTTGAAGGCAGAGTCGGTAGGACTGTGATTCATCTTCACAATCCTTCTGTGAAGGAGGCAGGGTAGATATCAGCCTAAGAATAGAAGGGAAATCCACAGCCCAGAAATGGAGGGGCCAGGTGAAAGCACAGCACATGAGATATCTAGTTAATGACAGCTGAGTCCTTTCTGGTCTGGAAGCATCTCCCTCAACTCCTGCCCGGGGATCTTTTCCTTGGATGCATTGGAACAACTCAGAATGTCTAACCCAAGACTCCAAACCAGCCATGAACTATGTTGATTTCTCACCTTCCTCCTGTCAAGACGGCAGGCCAGATGCACCATCCATCACTTGTTGTGTATTTTTCTACTGACATTTCCTGGTGGTGAAAACACAGCATGCCACTTCAATGCACATAGTGAACACAGGGAGCAAAACTCTGGGGGAGGCATTTCAAACTGCTTCCATTCATGGAGCCACATAGTGTGTCCCACAAAGAAACTGAGGATGCTTCATGGCAATAAATGTTCCTTGAGCACCTGCTTGCCAGGTGCTTGTTGGGGTCCACTCTGTTTAGTACAGGCTACTGTGCTTTTAGCCTGCTGGTGAGGAGAGGGATGTAAACTAAGATGCAGAGGAACCTGTTCACCAGGGACTGGGAGGATACAGGACAGGGAGCATAAGGTGAACTCAGGGATGAGGAAGTGTCATGGACTGAATTGTGTCTTCCCCAAAAATGTGTGTAGCCATTTGGCTACGCCATGTTCCATGGTATTGTGTGATGTTTCTCCATGTTGCAAATCAGGGAGAATGAATGGCAGTTGTATTGGTGGGGCGGGACTTATTGTGTAAGATTGGATTGTGCCTCAAGGCAACTTCTTGAGATATAAAGGAAAGGGAAGCAAGCAGAGATTTGGGAACCTCATACCACCAAGAAACAGTGCCTGGAGTAGAGCACATCCTTTGGAAATGACCTAGGATCCTTACATCTCAGGAGATCCCAGTTCACGAGAAGCTGGATGACAAGGACTTTCCTCCAGAGCCAACAGAGAAACACTTCCCCTGGAGCTGATGCCCTGAATCAGCCTGATAAATTAATGATAAGAGAACTCACCCACTAACCAGTGCCCGGGTCAAGAAACAGAATCTTACCCTTATGAAATGAGTCCTAGTGGGTCAATGGTTAAGTTCTTCTCTGCTGGCAGAAAAGTGGGCCCATCAAACCCACCAGCTGCTGTATAGGAGAAAAGAGCTGGTGATATGCTCCCTTAAAGATTATAGCCTAGGAAAGCCTCTGAGGCAGTTCTATTCTGTCCTATGTTGTGGTTGTTGTTAGGTGCCATCAAGTCAGTTCCAACTCATAGTGGCCCCATGCACAACAGAACAAAACACTGCCTGGTCCTGCACCATGCCTAAAATTGTTTTTATGGTTAAGCCCCTTGTTGAAGCCACCGTGTCAGTCCGCCTTGTTGAGGGTGTTCCTCTTTTCACTGACCCTCCATTCTACCAAACATGATGTCTTTCTCCAGGGACTGGTCCCTCCTGACAACATGTCCGTAGTATGTGAGATGCAGTCTCTCTTTGCTGCCAAGGAACACTCTGGATGCACTTCTTCCAGGACAAGTATCTTGTTCTTTTGGCAGTTCATGATATATACATTGAATATTCAGAAGCATCAGTTCTTCTGTCTTCCTTATTCATTGTTCAACTTTTGCATGCGTATGATACAATTGAAAATATTGTGGCTTGGGTCAGGCCCACCTTAGTCTCCCAGGTGACATCTTTACTTTTTAACACTTTTTAAAGAGGTCCTTTGTGGCAGATTTTCTCAGTGCAGTGTGTCTTGATTTCCTGACTGCTGTTTCAATGAGCACTGCTTGTAGCGACAAGTAGAATGAAATCCTTGACAACCTCAAATCCTTTCTCCATTTATCACGATGTTGCATACTGGTCCAGTTGTGATGATTTTTGTTTACTTGATGTTGAGGTATAATCCATACTGAAGGCTGTGGTCTTTGATCTTCATCAGTAAGTGGTTCAAACTCTCTTCACTTCCAGCAAGCAGGGTTGTGTCATCTGTATAATGCAAGTTGTTCTTCCTCCAATCCTGATGCCTCATTCTTCTTCATATAGTTCAACATCTTGGATTATTTGCTCAATATGCAAATTGAAAATGCATGGTGAAATGGTTATGGAGAAAGGATATAACTCTGAAGCACACCTTTCCTGACTTTAAACCATGCAGTGTCCCCTTGTTCTGTTCGTATGACTACCTCTTGATCAATACACAGATTCCTTAAGAGCACAATTATGTGTTCTGGAATTTGCATTCTCCACAACAGTACCCATAATTTATTGTGATCCACACAGTTGAATGCCTTTGCATAATCAGTGGAACACAGGTAAACATCTTTCTGGTATTCCCTGCTTTCAGCCAAGATCCATCTGACATCAGCAGTGATATCCCTAGTTCCACGTCCTCTTTTGAATCCAGCTTGACTTTCTAGCAGTTCCCTGACAATATAGTGTTGCAGTCACTTATGAATGATCTTTAACCAAATTTTACCTGCAAGTGATATTAATGGTCTTGTTCAGTAATTTCCACACTCATTTTGATCACCTTTCTTGGGAATGGACATAAATATGTATCTCTCCCAGTCAACTGGCCAGGTAGCTGCCCACCAAATCTTTTGCATGGGTGAGTGAGCACTTCCGGTGCTGTATCCATTTGTTGAAATATCTCTACTGATATTCCATCAATTCCTGGAGCCTTGTTTTTCATCCATGCCTTCAACACAGCTTCAGTTTCTTCATTCAGTACCAACAGTTTCTTGAAATGGTTGAAGATTGACCAGTTCTTTCTAGTATAATGCCTATGTAATCCTTCCATCTTCTTTGGTGCTTCCTGAGTGGTTTAATATTTTCCCTGTAGAATCCTTGACCATTGCAACTGGAGGCTTGAACTTTTCCTTCAGTTCTGTCCTATAGGTTGCTATTAGTTGGAATAGATTTGACAACATCCAGTAACAACACTTTGAAGCCCCTCTCATGCTCACCCGCATCCTTTCCCTCCTCTCCTCCTCTAGTTTTACCACTCTGACTTCCTAAATTAGTGTCTAGAGTTGAGGTTTGTCTGAATGAGCATCAAAAACCAGGATTCCCAGTGAGCATGGTAATAGGTAGATGGGCCTCCCCAGGCTGGCTGCGTCTAGATACAATTACCAAAGGCTTTGCCCAACCCCATTCCATTATCTAATGAGTGGGAGGTAGGTAATGGCTCTACACAGAACCTCTGTAAACAAGGGTAGGTACCCGCTCCATTCAGCCTAGAAGAGTCCCTTCTTATGCTCAGTGAAGAGGAGATGCACTGGGTTGTAGGTCAATGAAGTTTTCCAGAGCTCATCTTTAGGGAAATATGATCTAATAACAAGTATGCCCTTTAGAGGTGAGCAAAAGAACAGCCCTGAGCAGTGTCCTGAAGTAGATTTAACCATATTCTCAAGCCTAATGGTTTTGATTTTTATTTTCAGTAACATGTAAAAATCTCTATAGTCACTGCAAGAGATAATAAAAAGACTGAAGTTTGTCAGCTGACTCCTTGGCCTATGTTCTGGTACAAAAAACAATAAATATGTACTTTGTGGAGAAAGTAATTAGCTTGGATTCCTCTCAGGCCATAAGTAACTGAAGCCTCACTCCATGCACTGCCCCCTCACCCCTAATTCTACAGTTTCAGCCAATCTTCAGAACAGAATTCCATGGTTCAGCCATTTACTGAACTCACCTCTCATTCCTGCTGTGCCCTTCACTCAGGGCAAGATGAAACTCTGATTTTCTCAGGCAGGTCCTACTCTGCAGACCTGAAAGTTCTAACTAGGGTACTTTTGGTTGTAAAGAGTTTAGTGTGTTAATCCTCTCTGAAACAATAGCCCTGTCCTAAAAAAGTTATTATTTTTTTAGGGAGGCGTCCCCCTAAGGAAGACATGGGCCTCTCCAAAAATAAGCCTGCTGCTATCAAGTCAATTCCAACTCATAGCAACCCTATAGGACAGAGTAGAACTGCCCCATAGAGTTTTCAAGAAGCACCTGGTGGATTCACACTGCCAACCTTTGGATTTGCAGGCATGGCACTTTAACAACTGCACCACCAGCATTTCCAGGCCACGCCACAGAATCTACTAAAGTGAAATGTTGATGCTTCTAAGCTGGATAGGTCAGTAACAAGTGCATTTAACATAAAATACAAACTATAAAGTCCCAAATGCGATGTTATAAGAAACATGAAGCTCAGGCTAGGTAACTATCTGCTGACCAGAAGAACAGTGATGTCTATGGTCTAGCTTACCAGAAAACTGGGCATTTCAAAGATATCCAAGTGGGGGGGATGCGAGCAAAGAACTCAGTCTTTGAGATAGCGTGGCATAGAAGAGACAGAAAAAAATACAAGTTCAAATTCCAGTTTCTCCATGTACTGATGACTTGACATTAATCTACTTAATCTTTCCCAAAGCTCAATTTCCTAATGTAAAGTGGGGTAATATTATCTACTTTGTAAGATTCTGGAGAAGATAGAAACAAAATAATGTACCTCAGTAGCAGGTATATGGTAGAAGTTAGCTAGAGGAAAGGTTGATTGGGAGAAATTTCAACCCTGACTCCTGGTAGAGTTTTGAAATCTCACACATTGGAGAATCAAAGGCATTTAGGGGACAATATCATGTGATAGTAATGGAAATCCTGGTGATACAGTAGTTATGCGCTAACTAAAAGACAGGCAATTCAAATCTGTCAGGCACTCCTTGGAAACTCTATGGGACAGCTCTACTCAGATCTAAAGGGTCACTGTGAATTGGAATCAACTCAACAGCAGTGGGTTTTTTGGCTGCCTGGTGCAGTAGTTAAAAGTTTGGCTGATAATCCAAAGGGCTGCAGTTCAAATCTACCAGTTGTTCCTTGGAAACCCTATGGACCAGTTCTACTCTATCCTATAGGGTTGCTATGACTTGGAGTGAACGCAATAACAAGTTTTGTCTTGGGATTTATCACTATGGGGGAGCTGTTATGGCACAGTGGTCAACAGTTCAGCTACTAACCAAAATGTAGGCAGTTCAGATGCATCAGTTGCCCCTTAGAAACCCTGTGGGACAGTTCTACTCTGACACAAAGGATCGTTATGGATCAGAATACAGTTGATTGCACCAGCTTGTTTTTTTATTGTTTTGTTTGTTTCTGTCATTATGGAATGTGTCATGGCCAATACAGAGAGAGAGAATCTACCTTTGCCTGATCCCCCCTACTGCTACAGCAGCAAATCCCAAAAACAAACCTATTGTCATTGATTCAATTTTAACTCACAGCTACTCTGTAGTATACCTACTAGCCACTGCCATCAAGATGATTCTGACTCACAGAACCCCAGTAGGACAAAGTAGAACTGCCTCATAGGGTTCCCAAGGCTGTAATCTTCATGGAAACAAAACACCACATCTTTCTCCTGTAGAGCAGCTGGTGGGTTTCAACACCTGAATTTTTGCCTAGCAGCCAAGTGGCACCAGAGCTCCACAACTCTACAGAAGTGACCATTTATTAGTCTTTTCTCCCTGTGTTCCCCTGTCATGGGTTGAATTGTGTCCCCCCAAAAATATGTGTAGCCACGTGGCTGGGATATTGTTCCCAGTATCCTGGGACTGTCCTCCATTGTGTGGTTTGGCTAAACTGTATGTTAAAGGATTAGGGTGGGGCTGTAAATTCCTGCTGTAGGGGGAGTTTCCCCAGAGTATGGCTTGCCCCACCCTTAATGCTTTCAATTTGCAAGAGATTAAAGGGAAAGAGAAACAAAGGACAACGGAGAACCTAGCTATCATCAAGCAAGCAGCACCAGGAGAAGAGCGGTCCTTCAGACCAGAGGTTCTTGTGCCAGGACGCTCCCTGGACAAAGACTGATACAATACTGGACTTTCCTCCAGAGCCGACAAGAGGAAAGCCTTCCCCTGGAGCAGTCACCCTGAATATAGACTTAGAACCTACCGGGCCGTGTAAGAATAAACCTTTCTTTGTTAAAGCCATCCACTCTGTGGTATCTCTGTTAGAGTAGCCCTAGCTGACTAAAACATCCCCCAACACAGAAATGCAAACCATGAAAAACCTCCAGATTTGAATGTGTCTGGAAGTCATATCCAAGATCTCTATCATAGAATGTTAACAGCAATCTTAGCAGAGTTGTTGCTGACTGAGTGATCTTTGCAGAAATAAATTTCTAAATAAAACAGCCATCAGCAAACTGATTAGAACCATCTCAGAGGAAATGTTCTTCTAAAACAGCCTTTCCCTTAGTGTGACTCCCCAACAACCTCACCCCCTACCAATAGCTCCCCCCTAATACACACTGACTAAAAATGTTTGCATAGAAATCTTACTTTACCTGAAGTTTTAAAAACACCAGCTGCAATCACACTGACAATGGATTGTTTTTTAAATAGACTCTGTAAGCAGAGGAATCTATAACTCTCACTGGGGTAGTCCTTGACCATGTGGGAAGACAGGCCCAGAGACTTTCCTAATCTGACTTCCCTTTTCCTCTTCCCATCAACCGTGGACAACAGTCACTTTAAGTTTCTAGCTAGCTGGAGAGGGGCTGATCCTCCTCCCTCAAAACTGAGTGGGGATGGACCACTCAGTGTATTTATCTCAGTTTTTTTGTTTTGTTTTGTTTAACAATATTTTATTGTATTTTCAGTGAAAGTTTTTACACAGCAAGTTAGGTTCCCATTTGACAACATCTGCAGAAGATTGTTCAGCAACATTAGTTACATTTTTCACAATATATCAACAATCTCTTTAACTCCATTCTAGTTGTTCCATTTCCAGTGCTCTAGTTTCCTTGCCCCTTATCTTCTCATCTTTGCTTTAGAGTTATTCTTGACCTTTTGGTTATCTCACTGGTTTTAAGAAATGACAGTGGCAATCATTTTGTGAGTTTGTCTCAGGGGTTAAAGCAGCATCACACTCCACCGAAACAGGTGACCACATTCTGAATCTCTTCCTCAAGGCCCCTGCCTGGGAAAGGAAAGGAGCCCCTCTCGAGCCTGAGGCAGGTCCCTCCCACTAGGCCTGAACTGAGAAACTCCTGCTGTGGGAGACACCAAACTGAGTCATCCCCAAGCACAGCTTTCAGCCCAGCACTTTACTGACTCTGCTATTTCCCTAGCTCTGCGGTGTGTCTCAGTCCTGCCTGAGATATATTAACCAGTTGTAGGTCTCTTCTTCAGGAAAATTTGCATTCCAAATGATTCAATAAATGCCCCACTTTGAACCAGCCTTCCTAAGCTCTGAGAATATTCTAATGCCTGGTATGCGTGTGGAACTTTTGAAATTTCAAAGCACTTCGACCTACATTAAAGTACTTTAACCTGCATGGAAACCTTGTAGTGGTTAAGTGCTGTGGCTGCCAACTAAAAGGTCAGCAGTTTGAATCCACTAGGTGATCTTTGGAAACTCTATGGCATAGACAACACCACATTTGTTTTTTTAACTCATATTACTCTATTTAAATGTGACAATCCAGTGAGGTAGGAAGGGAAGGTACTACTATCATTCCTAAATAAAGAAATCCAGGCTTAGAAATCCAGGGACACACAACTAGTCAATTGCAAAGCTGAGTATAGAAGGCCTCTAGTAGGAAAAACTGATGGGAACAAAGAGACACAGAAATAACTCAGGGGATGAGTGACAAAGAATCTGTAGGTTTTCTGCTGACAGGCTGACCAACCTGAGTTCTCCAGTAAAATGTCATCAACATTTCCTACTCCTTGAGACCCTATATATCTAGGAATTGGGATCTTTGTGTACTTTTCCATTTTGCCTTCTGTGAAAGTGACGTCTACACATGAGTAGCCACTGGACATTTACGAAAGTCCTTGAGGGCAGTCACTGGTGGGGTTAAGTGCTACGTCTGCTAACCAAGAGGAACACCAAACCTGTGGCCTTTGAGTGGATTGAGATTCTTAGTGACTCATGGTAGGTGTTGAATTTATGTTGACTGTCTTCCAGCTGTTTCGAAGGTTAATGCAGAACTTGATTGTGCTGTAGCTCACTTCTGCTATCTAGTGGCCAATTAAAGCGAAACAGATCACAGATGGGGCTGAGTTTTCTAAGCCAGAACCGGTGTCATAGCCCACATGTATGCAAAATTTATCCTTCTGAACAGGAACACCTCAGACATGAATATCAGTGAAATGCTTTAAAAAATAGTTGTACATATTACACTATCACAATTCCTGGCTCAGAAAAAAAATCAAATAAAGAAATCTGTCAACAATTTATCAGGCATTGATTTTGTGGATAATTACTATGCAGGGACACATGAAGATATAGAAAAAACACATTCTATGGTTTCTGACCTTAAACACCTACAGTTTAATGTAGAGTGATATCATCCCACAGCCCCAGACATCTCAGTACACTTCACAATGGAAGTTTGGGAACTCCAAGTAATGTTTGACCCTGAAAACAGGGTCAAAGCAGAATTTCTCTGGAGAAACAAAATCTGAGAAAACCAATTAGATGCTTCTTGACTCAGACAACTAGAAAACTCTCCTGTTAAAAAATGCCTAAAAATTCTACCTAAAAATACAAATGTCCTTCATAACTGGGCACAGAAAAATATAAGGAAATTTCAGAGTAACCAAAAATAGAAAACATAAGAGTAAGACACTATAGAAAATCAAGAAGCAGTAGAAGCAGATTTGGAAAGCAGTTTTTCTAAAAAATAAAAATGAGGTCAATGAAATTAAAAAATAGCAGGCTAAATGTGGCTGAAGAGAGAATAAGTAAACTGAAGAATGTTGCTAAAATACAGCCTTGAGAGATAAAAACATGAAAAAAGACCTGGAGGAGAAAAGTAAGGATCCTATATACATATATTGTAGCTCTAGAGGGAAAGAATATAGAGAAAAGCAGAAGGCAATATTAGAAAAAATAATAGCTATGAATTTTCCAGAATAGATAAAACACATAGATTTTGTCAATCAGAAAGCACAAGGCCTAAGTAGGATAAGTAAAAATAAATCCATGTATAAGTTCTTCATAGCAAACTACAGCACATAAAAGACAAAAGAAATGTTAACCAAAAGGACAGAAGAACAAGAACATGTTCAAAATATCAAGAAAGTGCAAAGCTAAATTATCAAAGAAATAAAAAGGAATGAAGGCAAAATTAAGACATTTCCAAACAAAGAATGTACCACTAACCCCTCTGTGAAAAGCTCAGTAGAGGTTATACTCGAGGAAGAAAACCGAATCTAGATGATGTAAGGTGAAATGGTGAATAAAGACATTAGTAAAAATCCAGGTAACTTTGAAAAAGCTTGACCACGTGTAATAATAATAGCTAATTTAAGGGCTATAAAAGCAAAGTGGAACTAAAATGCTTAGCAATACGAACGCGTAGGTTGCATAGGCTGATTAGAGTTAGAGCTAAGAGCCATGATCTCAGCACTCAAGAAACTCCCAGTCTAGCAAAGGAGACAGTTACTGTCTGTCATGGATGGAATTACGTCCCCCTAAAAATACATGTAGCTATGTGGCTGGGCCGTGATTCCCAGTATCTTGTGACTGTCCTCCACTTTGTGGTTTTCCTATGCTGTATGTTAAAGGATTAGGGTGGGACTGTAAATCCCTTGATAAGATCACCCCCCTGCTCCACTGTAAAGGGAGTTTCCCTGGAGTACAGCTTGCCCCGCTCTTAATCCTTTCAGCCTGCAAGAGATAAAAGGAAAGAGAAGCAAGCAGAGAACTGGGAACTTTGTACCACCAAGAAATCTGCACCAGGACAGCGCGTCCTTTAGACCTGAGGTTCCTGGGCCAAGATGCTCCCTGGGCATACCGGACTTGCCTCCTGAGCCAATAAGGGGAAAACCTTCCCCTGGAGCGGACACCCTGAACATGGACTTGCAACCTACCAGACTATGTAAGAATATGCCTTCCTTTGTTAAAGCTATCCACGTAGTGATATTTCTGTTAGAGCAGCCGTAGCTAACTAAAATATTGTCTTAGTCATCTCATGCCTCTATAACAGAAACACTGTACAAGTGGATGGCTTTAAAAAGAGAAATTTTATTCTATCACAGTCCAGTAGGCTACAAGTCCAAATATCAGCTATCAACTCCAGGGGAAGGCTTTTTCAGTTAGCTCTGGAGGAAGGACCTTGTTATGACTCTTCCCCTGGACTGGTAGCTTCTAATGCACTGGGACCACAGCTTCTTTCCAAATGATGTGCTCTGCTTCTGGCACTGCTTCTTGGTGTATGACATCCCCAGATTTCTGCTTGCTTCCCTTTCCTTTATATCCGAAGAGACTGCCTCAAGGCACAATACATTCTCACACATTGAGTGCCACCTCATTAACATCACAAAGGCAGTATTTATAACACATAGGTACAGGACATGATACCAGGAATCATGGCCAGCCAAATTGTTACACATATTTTAAAGGGAACACCGTCCAATCCATGACAACTATCTACACACATATAGTTCATGAGTATACTGGTATCTCTATGTCGATCACAGATGAGATGAAAAAGACAACTCCCTGGATGTCCTTCCTTACCTATTTTTATAAAGGAACTAGAGGATCCTGGGATTTTCTCCTCTTCACTATGAGTTATTGATTTTCTGCTTTTTAATCGTCTCCCTTTGATTTCTGTGGGATAAGTGGAATTTCTGTGGAATAAATTGAGTTTCACTATGAATTGCTCATCAACATCTTCCTAAAGATTTTGCTTTACAGTATTCCATACTGTCAGATTTGCTTTTGTTTCTCTTAACCTTGGAATTGTTTGAAAAGGATTATCATAAATTAAATTGCATTCCCCCAAAACTATATGACTGTATGTAGAAATGTGTGGAGCCATTCGGCTAGGCCATGATTCTTAACATTGTATGCTGCTTTATATTGTAAACCTTGCATTTATAACGTTAAGGATGGAGGATGGGCAGCAGTTGTGTTGGTGGGGGTGGACTCATTGTGTGGAATTGTGTTGTGCCTTGGGACAGCTTCTTGGGATGTAAAAGAAAGAAATGCAAGCAGGCACTTCACACAACCAAGAAAGTAATGGTGGAAGCTGATTGTATCTTTTGGAAAGGACCTGGTGTCCCTGCACATCAGAAACTCCCTATCCAGGGGAAGACTGACAACATGAGCCAGCGAATAAAGTATTTGCCTGGAGCTGACACCCTGAATTTGGACTTTCGGCCTACTGCAATGTGACACAATAAAATTTCTCTTTTTAAGACATCCACTTGCACTTTTTCTACAAAAGCAGCGCTAGATGACTAAGACAAGGACTTACTTTATCTTCATCCATCCCTTCACCAGCATTTTTTTTCCTGCTGTGGAAAGACCTCTTTCTCCCATCACTGAATCCCCTTCAAGCCCTTCAACACACAAAATTTTCATTCCTTATCTCTCTTTAGCTGTTCTCCTGACACCATTTTACTGGGCTTTCAGGAGAAGGCACCCAAAGCCCACATCACTCCTGAAGGGCCTGGGAACTTCGTTTCAAGCCCAGAAAAACAATTTTTGCCAAGTGTAGTGTTATTTATTAGAACCTCCACTAGATCAGGAACTGGCCAAGGCCTTGCTATACTGTAATTAGCCATGAACTTGAGCAAGTCACAACTTCTCTCTGGGCCCAGTATATTTCGAAAAGGAGAATATTCACCCGGGGTTCTTGCTCAGGCCTAACATATTTCAAATTGTATAAGCCCATGCTATCCAATACGGTAACTACTAACCTCTTGTGGTTACTGAGCACTTGAAATGCAACTAGTCTAAACTGAGATATACTGCGAGTGGAAAGTAGACATGGAATATCAAAGATCTGTACAAAAAATGTAAAATATCTCATAATTTTTATATTGATTACATGCTGAAATAATATTTTGGATATATAACATCAAAGTAAAAAATATTAAAAATGATTTCACTTGCTTTTCCTTTTTCAAATGTGATTTCCAGAACTTTTTGAATTATATTCAAGGAGTTCATTGTACTTCTCTTGTACAGCATCAGCATAGATGCCCCACCACTGACAGCCCAGCACTACCAGCTTGTTCCAAGGAGACTGAGGCCTGTCTCTTACATGTCACATAAAGACAGGCACCTATCATGGATTGAACTATGTCCCCCCAAAAATGTGTGTAGCCATTAGGCTAGACATCATTACTAGTATTTTGTGATTTCCTATGCTATAAATCCTAATCTCTGCCTGTGACTAACAGATAGAGAGATTATGTTAAGAGGATTAAGGTGGGTGTGCAACACCCTCCCTAAGGGAGTTTCCCTGGAGCGTGGCTTGTACCACCCTTTATCCTTTCATCCTACAAGAGATAAAGGGAAGCAAAGCAAGCAGAGTTGAAAACCTCATACCATCAAGAAAGCAGCACCAGGAGTACAGTACATCCTCCAGACCTGAGGATACTGCACCAGGATGCTCTCTGATCAAAGACTAATGCAATACAAGGAATTTTCTAGAGAGCCAACAAAGACGAAAAGCCTTTCCCCTGACCGGGACATCCTAAATATGGACTTGCAGTCTACTGGACTATGTAAGAATAAACTCTTCCTTGTTAGAGCCATCCACTTGTGGTATCTCTGTTAGAACAGCACTAGCTGCCTAAAACAGCACCTTTACTACCTTGATCACCGGGAAAATATAGAATATGCTTTCTTAATCTGAGGTCTATTGATGCTTAAGGAGACTGTCATGGACTGAATTGTGTTCCTCTCAAAATATGTGTAGCCATGTGGCTGGGCCATGATTCCCTATATTTTGTGATTGTTCTCCATTTTGTGATTTTCCTATGCTGTATGTTAAAGGAGTAGGGTGGGACCCCTGCACAGGATCACTTCCCTACTCTACTGCAAAAGGAGTTTCCCTGGAGCATGGCTTGCACCACCCTTAATCCTTTTGTCCTAAAAGAGATAAAAGGAAAAGGAAGCAAGCAGAGAATTGGGAACCTCACACCATCAAGAAAGCAGCACCAGGAGAAGAGCGCATCCTTCAGACCTCGGGTTCTGTAACAAAATGCTCTCTAGACAAAGACCGACCCAATGCTGGATTTTCCTCCAGAGCCAACAAGACCTGGAGGAACAAAGCCCTCCCCTGGAGCAGACATCCTGAATTTGGACTTGTAACTGGCGGGACTACATTAAGAATAAACTTTCCTTTGTTAAAGCCATCCACTCATGGTAATTCTGTTACAGTAGCACTAGGTGACTAAAACAGAATATGGTACCATGAGAGTGGGGTGCTGCTTTAACAAATACCTAAAATGTAGAAGCCGCTTTGAAACTGTGAATGGATAGATTGAGAAGGAACAAAGAAGGTGCAGATAGTGAGAAACAGCAGAAGACTGGTGGCGGCAGCAGCCGCAGCAGCACCAGAGGCAGTGCTGGAGCCGACCCATGGAGCAAGAGAGCTAAGTACCTGGGCACAGAGTTTCCTCGGTGGAATGGGGTGCCTCCAGGCACTTGAATTGGTGGAGCCAGACTTGCTGACGCTTAGAGTAAGAGAGCTGAGTACCTTTGTGCAGGATGCTTTCTAGCAAGAGTTGGGTGCCTCTGGGCATGTGAATCAGTGGAGCTACAGAGCTTTGGAACATTTGCCCCTGCAGGGCAGTTGCGGGTCTGAGGCCCAGGCCATACTGCCATAAGAAGCAGAAGCTTAAGAAATAAACAACATGAGAAGCTGAGCTGCCTCAGCCTCAATGGCCATGACCTCAGGGGATTGAAAGCGTAGAACCATGGCATCCTGTATTTGTCACAGTGGGATTGCCACTCTGGCTTATTGTACACCTAAAGCCGATTGGGCAGAGTTTCTGTCCAAATAGGCTTTGAAGGCAGAGTGTAGCACAGTGCTGGGGGGTCTCCACTCAGAATCCAGACAATGTTGCCAATACCTAGAGTCTAGAGGGCAGGGCCATTGTGTAGAACGTTTCAGAGTATGTAAGAGTATTCTCAAAGCTTTGAAGGCTAATGTTCTGCCGACTCACTTGTTGCCTGTTAAAGCCTTCTTTCCCTACAATTTCTCCCATTTGTAATGGAAAGTCTAACTTGTGCCTGTTCTGCCATTGTGCAGAAGCAGATAGCTTGCATTCCAGGTTTCATAGGCATAAAGGAATTATTGAGTTTTGGACTTGGAATTGATTTAAGACTTCTATCATATGGGATGAATGTGTTACATGTTTCAAAGAAGTGATTTTTGAGGTGCCAAAGGGTGAGATTTCATGGACTGAATTGTGTTCCCCCCAAAATATGTGTAGCCATGTGGCTGGGTCATGATCCCCTATATTTTGTGATTGTCCTCCATTTTGTGATTTTCCTATGCTATATGTTAAAGGATTAGGGTGGGACTATAAATCCCTTCAGAAGATCACCTCCCTACTCCACTGCAAAGGGAGTTTCCCCGGAGCATGGCTTGCATCACCCTTAATCCTTTCATCCTAAAAGGGTCACAGTGGAATTGCCTAAAAGGGAAGAAAGCATCCTAAAAGGGATGATAGGAAAGGGAAGAAAGCATAGAATTGGGAACCTCATAACATCAAGAAAGCGGCACTAGGAGAAGAGCGCATCCTTCAGACCTGAGGTTCCTGTGCCAAGATGCTCCCTGGACAAAGACTGATGTAATTCCAGACTTTCCCCTAGAGCCAACATGGGAAAAGCCTTCCCCTGGAGCAGACACCCTGAATTTGGACATGTAACCTACAGAACTATGTGAGAATAACTTTTCCTTTGTTAAAGCCATCCACTTGTGGTATTTCTGTTAGAGCAGCACTAGCTGACTAAAACAGAGACTTTGCAAAAAATTCACTTGTCCATGAATTTGGGTAAGGATAAAAAAATACATTTTTATTTTCACTAGCCTCTAAATGACATCTTTATAAGGAACCCTGGTTGAGTAACAGGTAAGTACTCAGTTGCTAACTGAAGGGTTGTCATTTAGAACACACCCAGCAGCTTCATTGGTCAAAAACCTAGATTACAGCCTAGGATACCCCATAAGAACGTTCTACTTTGTCATCTGGGGTTCCTATGCATCAAAATGGATGAGATGGCACATAACAACTGAACTTTGGCTTTTAATTCTATTGTGAATGTAGGCAATAAACCACAGAAAATTTGGCAATACTTGTGACTTTATCAATAACAGAAATCAGTTATACATTATAGTTATTGCAGAATATCATTTATGCTCATCACTACCACAGAATTGTCATAGTTATTTGTCTTGCCACTGAATCTAGTTACTTCACATATTAAAAAATGAAGCATATGTTCTACTATTTAATAAACTTGCCTTTGTATTTGGATAATTCCATTTCTTTCTTTTAAAACATTTTATTTTACTTTAGGTGAAAGTTGGAACAGCAAATTACTTTCTCATTCAATAATTCATACGCAAGTTGTTCCATGACACTGATTTCAGTCCCCACACGTCAGCACTCCGGTCTACACTGGGTTCTCTCATTTCCATTTATCCAGTTTCCCTGGGCTTTCTTGCCTTCTCCTCTTTGCTTTGGGCAGGCATTGCCCATTTGGTCTCCCGTCGTTCTAAAGACTGCATTCCCAGCTGTGTGTTTATTTTATAGGCCTTTCTATTACTTGGCTGAAAGTGGATCTCCAGAATGACCAGTCCCCACTTAAAAGGATGTCTTAGGGCTCTATTTCTGGGTCTCCACCCGTATCTAGCAGACCAGTAAGTCTGTCTTATGAATTTGAATTTTGTTCTCCATTTTCTTCCCACTCTAATTAGGACCTTTTACTGTGTTCCCATCCAGAATAGTTGGTAGTAGTAGCCAAGCACTATCTACTTGTCCTATTCTCAGTCTGGTTCATATGAGTCCCTAATCCTTTAAGCTAATTGCTTCCTGAATTTCCTTCAGTTTCCTTTACTCTGGATAAGAAGAGACCAATGGTTGTATCTTAGATGGTATTTTAGTCAGCTAGTGCTGCTCCAACAGAATACTACAAAATGGGTGGCTTTAAGAAAGGAAGGTTTATTCTCACACAGTTTGGTAGGCTACAAGTCCAAATTTGAAATGTCCACTCAAGGGGAGAGCTTTCCCTCTGCGTTGGCTTTGCAGGGAAGTCCTTGTGTTGCATCAGTCTTTGATCAGGGAGCATCTTGGCACAAGAACCTCAGGTCTGAAGGATGTGCTCTACTCCCAAGCCTGCTTTCTCAGTGGTGGGAGGTTCCCAATTTTCTGTCTGCTTCCCTTTCTTTTTATGTCTCATAAGATAAAAGGGTAAAGGGTAGTGCAAGCCATACTCCAGGGAAATTCCCTTTACATGGGAGCAGGGAGGTGACCTTATGAAGAGATTTACAGTCCCACCCTATTCCTCTGTAACATAATCCACTCTATTAACCAGGTAGAAATTACAATTTACAGCATCAGAAAATCACAAAATGGAGGACAATCACAGAATTCAGGGAATCCTGGCCCAGCCAAATTACCACACACATTTTTGGGGACACACAGTTCAATCCATGACAGATGGCCACTGACAAGCTTTGAAGACCTCAGATGCTACCCACCAAAGTAGAAAGCAGAACACTGTCTTTATACACAATATTGTGCCAAGTGACCTAGATGACCCTCAAGACTATGGTCCTTAGTCTTCAAGCCTGCTAACTCAATCCCATGAGGTATTTGTTTAGAGATAAGAAGTTTCCACAATGGTGCCCTCTGTGTGAATACGTGATGTGTGACAGCACATGTATGTCAGCATATCCGTAACCTACATAAATATGCACATGGGTATATTCCCATACAATTTCCCATATCTATTTAGCATATAATTCTATGTATCTACTCATAAATTATTATTATATTGTCACAGGATTCTATATAATATAGTCTTTCCTGTATTTGCCATTTATTCTTGTATACCTCAGTTTTTTCCTTTGGCTTGGTCAGGTTGTGCTGACTTTCCACATATTCAGATTGGGTGTTGCTTTTCCCTTCACCAAAATTAACAGGTACCTACTATCTAGTTCTTACCTTTTGGTTTTCTATTTCCAGATCTTCATGTATGTCATTGTACTTCATTTAGTTTTCTTGAGATGCCCTTTGAAATCTTTAGCTCTTTTATTTCGGAATTACTTCCTTCTGTTTGAGCTGCTCAACATTCAAGAGCAAGTTTCAAAGTCTCTTCTGACATCCAATTTGGTCTTTTCTTTTTTTCCTGTCTTTTTAATGACTTCTTGCTTTCTTCACAGACAATGTCTTAGATGTCATCCACTCAAGCTGAAAGAAATGAAGAAAAAAATTCAAGCCTTGAGTTGCAATAGTGAAAGATTCTATGGGGAAAATATTTAAAAAAAAATCAGGGAGCATTAAAAGGAGATGGAAGGACTTCACAGAAAGAACTGGACAATTTTCAACCATTTCAAGAGGTAGCATATGGTCAGGAACTGATGGTACTGAAGGAGGAAGTCGAAGCTGCATTGAAGGTATTGGCAAGAAACAGGACTCCAACAACTGACGGAATATCAATTAAGACATTTCAATAAACAGATGCAGCACTGGAAGTACTCACTCATGTAAGCCAAGAAATTTGGAGGACAGCTACCCAGCTAAACAACTGGAAGAGATCCATTTTATGCCTATTCCCAAGAAAGGTGATCCAACCAAATGCTGAAATTACTGAACAATACCATTAACATCACACGCAAGTAAAGTTTTGTGCAAGATGATTCAAAAGTGACTGCGACAGTATATTGACAGGGAACTGCCAGAAAGTCAACCTGGATTCAGAACAGGATGTGGAACCAGGGATTTCATTGCTAATGCCTGATGGATCTTGGCCGAAAGCAGGGAATACCAGAAAGATGTTTACCAGTGTTTCATTGACTATGTAAAAGTATTTGAGTGTGTGTCTCATAATAAATTATGGCTAACATTGCAGAGAACATGAATTCCAGAACATTTAATTGTGCTCTTTAGGAATCTGTACATGGATTAAGAGGTAGTCATGCAAACAGAACCAGGGAACACTGCCTGGTTTAAAGTCAAGAAACGTGTATGTCAGGTTGTATCTTTTCACTATACATTTTGAATCTGTATGCCAAGCAAATGATCTGAGAAGCCGGGCTATATGAGGAAGACAGATGGACCAGGATAGGTGTAAGACTCAGTAACAACCTACGTTATGCAGATGACACAACCTTGCTTGCTGAAAGTGAAGAATATTTGAAACCATTACTGGCAAATTTCAAAGACCACAGCCTTCAGTATGGATTGCACCTCAACATCAAGAAAACAAAAATTCTCACAACTGGACCAGCAAGAAACATCAAGAAAAGGTTGACGTTGTCAAGGATTTCCTTTTCCTTGGTTCCACAGTCAGTGCCCGCAGAAGCAGCAGTCAAGAAATCAAAAGAAACACTGCACTGAGAAAATCTGCTGCAAAGAACCTCTTTAAAGTATTAAAAAGTAAAGAAGTCACCTTGAAGACTAAGGTGTACCTGACCCAAGCCGTCTTATACATGCAAAAGCTGGACAATGAGTAAGGAAGACAGAGAAGAATTAATGTCTTTAAATCATGGTATTCGAGAATAATATTGAATGTACCATGGACTACCAAAAAAACAGGGCTAGAAGAAATACAACCAGAGTGTTCCTTGGAAGCAAAGACGGTGTGACTGCATCTTACATACTTGGGACATGTTGTCAGGAAGGATTGGTCCCTGGAGAAAGACATCATGCTTGCTAGAGTGGAGGGTCAGTAAAAAAGGGGGGGGCGGAGTCAAGATGGCGGACTAAGCCCACGTCTCCTTATATCCCTCTGGAAACCAAGACCTGAACTGACAATCAAACAGAGCCTTCTGATCACCTAATCAGCCTCAGGACACAGCACAGAGCTGTTAATTGGGACTTCATACCACTCAGCGAAAAACCTCCTCTCTCTCGCTGACTCCCGCTCCTGGCCAGCCCTCGCTCTCACGGATGGAAGGTAAATGCACCAGTTTGATTATTTTTTTCTCTGTCTTGGCTGGCCGGCGGACCTGGGTCTTGCCTGGCGGCTGGACTCAGACACGCTGCTGGGGGGATAGGCAGGCAAAATTCCCACATTCTGAGAGCCAGGCTCAGGACTCTGTTAATCTAGCCAAGTTGAGCCTTTCGTTTTGTAGCTGCCTAGGCCGGGTTTGTGCAGAGCTCCGCAGTCAGGGTGCGGGACGCCATGTTGGTACCGAGATTTTAGCGGGACCTCATTCTTAGCCTGGGAGTCAGCGCTTGCAAACGGGACAGTGCTTCTCCAACAGAAAAGTAGTGATTTTGCACAGTGCTGCCTACATTGGGGGCCCTGCCAAAGAAGCAGAGGAATCGCTGCTTCTGGGCACCTTTAGCCCCTCTGTCTGCTGCCTGTGTGGAGGACGCCATCTTGGATACGGTGGTCGCGGCTGGCCCGAATTCTTAGCTTGGGAGCCAGAGCCTGCCCACAGGAGAGCACTTTCCTATCACAAAACCAGTACTCGACGCAGTGTTGGCTAAGCCTAGGCTCTGTCAGTAGAGGCCACCAGGGCAGTACCATTGCTTTATTCTGAACTAGTTTGTTATCATCTGGGGTTGGATATAGTGGTGCTTACTTTGTCAGATGAGAAGAGGGACCTCTACACCTGAAAACCTAACTGACTTGTGAACTGGTTAGATACCTTTGGCTTTACATTTGAAGACAGCCTAGAGAAACATTTGCAATCCATCCTCATAGTACTTCTTCCAGCCTCTATATACTGACATGGGACCCAAAAAGCAACAGACAATTGTGGCATACAAGCAATAACTCATGGCTTCAGAAGGCTCCCAAACAAAGCAACCAAGGAGTTTTCCAGATGAAGAAACTTTTATGAAAGCATCAGGAAGTGAATACAAATTGATTATACACAGAGCCTTTCTAGACCTTATACAAAATGCAGCAGAACAAAGTGAAAAATTAAGCAAGCTGTTCGATCTGATGGAACACCAGTACTCTGAAATCCAACAGATCAAGGAGAAAATCAAAGACATAGAAACTTCCATGCAAAGCCAAGAAAACAGAATGGAACAAATGGAAACAAGAATTTCTGACTTGGAAGACAAAGCTACTGATGCCAGCGTCTATGAGCAGAAATCAGAAAAAAGAAAGAAAAAAGAAACAAGAAAAATGAAGAAACATTAAGAAGCATGTGGGACTCTATTAAGAGGAACAACCTTCGATTAATTGGAGTCCCTGAACAGGGTGAGACATCTGAGAACACAGAGAGTATTGTTGCTGAGCTGCTGAAAGAAAACTTCCCAGAAATCATGAAGGAAGAGAATATAGACATCTCAGATGCATATTGTATGCCATCCAATATAGATCTCAAAAGAAAGAATTCCAAGACAAATTATAATCAAGCTTAACAAAATGAAACATAAGCAGCAACTCTTAAAGGCAGCAAGACTCAAGGCAAAGCTAACATTCAGAGGGAAACCCTGTAGGCCCTCGTCAGATTTCTCAGCAGAAATCATGCTGGCACGGAGACAGTGGCATGACACATTCAAAGTTTTGAAGGAGAAGAACTTCCAACAAAGAATTATATATCCTGCAAAACTGTCTTTCAAATACAAAAATGAAATTAAGACATTCCCAGATAAACAGAAACTCAGAGACTTTGTAAAAACCAAACCCAAACTACAAGAAATACTGAAAGAAGTTCTTGGCTTTGGCTTAGAAAAACAAAACCACTAACTTTATATTTTAGAACGACACACTACTCAATACTCTACTCATTTAGGGAAGGCTCCAAAGTAAATCACAGCTTTGATATGGAAAGAAGCAATCCAGTGATCATCATGAAAACTATGGTGCTATCATAATAAAAAGAGGGATGTGCTACAGTCATTATAGTCCTTCCAGATGGAGAAGAAGATGACAAGACTGGTAGTAATTAAAATTGGGTTTATAAATAGTTTATTAAGGGGGTTCATAGGGGCAGCTGTAAAGCACAACAAAGATGTATGATACCATATCAAGAAATCTAACACACGAGTCTCAACAACTATAAAACCAGCTCTGAAAAGGGTGAAAAATCAACTCACAAAAAAAGAGTGTCCCAGAACAGACTAATAAGAACAACAGAGAAAACATCAACATAAAAATAAACATATCACAATGGCAGCAGTGAACACATACCTATCAATAATTACATTGAATGTGAATGGACTGAATGCTCCAGTAAAGAGACACCGAGTGTCATCTTGGATCAAAAGACACGACCCATCCATATGTTGTCTACAAGAAACTCACTTGAGACCTAAAGACAGGAACAAACTGAAAATTAAAGGATGGAAGAATATATATCAAGCTAACAATGAACAAAGAAGAGCAGGGGTGGCAATTCTAATCTCAGACAAAATCAATTTTAATGTCAAATCCACCATCGTGGACAAAGATGGTCACTATTTATTGCTGAAAGGTTCAGTACACAAGGAAGACTTAACTATATTAAATATTTATGCACCTAATGCCAGAGCACCTAAATATGTCGAAGAAACACTGACTACGCTCAAAAGAGAGTTAGATGACTCCACAATAATAGTGGGAGACTTTAACACTCCACTCTCATTACTAGACAGATCATCTAGAAAAAAGCTCAGTAAAGATACAGAAGACCTCATTGACACAATTAACCAACTAAATCTCATTGATATATACAGAACTTTCCACCCATCAGCAGACAACTACACCTTCTTCTCCAGTGCACATGGAACATTCTCCAGAACTGACCACATGATAGGCCATAACGCAATGCTCAACAAAATTCATACCATTCAATTACTGCAAAGCATCTTCTCAGATCATAAAGCCATAAAAGTTGAAATCAATAGCAGAAAAAACAGAGATAGAAAGTGGAACTCTTGGAAACTGAACAACATCTTGCTCAAAAAAACATGGGTTATAGAGGAAATCAAGGATGAATTAAAGAAATTCATGGATTCCAATGAGAATGAAAACACTTCCTACCAGAACCTATGGGATACAGCCAAAGGAGTGCTCAGAGGTCTGTTTATCTCCATAGATGCACACATCTGGAAGGAAGAAAGAAACCAAATCAAAGAACTAACTCTACAGCTTGAACAAGTAGAAAGAGAACAACAGAGGAACCCCTCGGGCACCAGAAGAAAGGAGATCATAAAGATTAGAGCAGAGCTAAATGAATTAGAGAATAGAAAAACAATTGAAAAAATTGAAAAGACCCAAAGGTGGTTTTTTGAAAACATCAACAAAATTGATAAACCACTGACTAAACTTACTAAAGAAAAGCAGGAAAGGAAACAACCCAATTAGAAATGAGAGGAGAGTTGTCACCACAGATGCAACAGAAATCAAAAGTATCATAACAGAATACTATGAAAGACTGTACTCCAACGAATTTGAAAACCTAGGGGAAATGGACCAATTCCTTGACTCATACCACCTACCCAAATTATCACAACATGAAGCAGAACAACTTAATAAACCTATCACAAAGGAAAAGATTGAGAAGGTCATCAAAACACTGCCAACCAAAAAAAGTCCAGGCCCAGATGGCTTCACGGCAGAATTCTGCCAAGCACTTAGAGAAGAGATATCCCCAATACTACTGAGACTATTTCACAGTATAGAAAGGGATGGAGTACTCCCAAAGTCATTCTATGAAGCCAGCATAACCCTGATACCTAAGGCAGGGAAAGATCCAACAAAGACAGAGAACTACAGACCGATATCACTCATGAACCTAGATGCAAAAATCTTCCACAAAATTCTTGCCAACAGAATACAACAACATATCAAGAAAATAATCCATCATGACCAAGTGGGATTCATACCAGGGATGCAAGGCTGGTTCAACATCAGGAAAACAGCTAATGTGATAAACCACATAAATAACACAAAAGACAAGGATCACCTGATTTTGTCCATTGATGCAGAAAAGGCATTTGATAGAGTCCAACACGAATTCATGCTAAAAACTCTTAGCAAAATGGGCATAGATGGCAAATTCCTCAACACAGTAAAGGCCATTTATACAAAGCCAGTTGCCCACATCATCCTGAATGGAGAGAGACTGAAAGACTTTCCCTTGAGATCAGGAACTAGACAAGGATGCCCACTGTCACCTCTCCTATTCAACATTGTGCTAGAAGTTCTAGCCAGAGCAATTAGACAAGACAAAGAAATAAAGGGCATCTGCATCAGCAGAGGAAGTTAAAATTTCCCTGTTCGCAGATGATGTGATTGTATATGCAGAGAACCCCAAGGAATCTATAAGTAAGCTACTCAAACTAATAGAAGAGTTCAGCAAAGTCTCAGGATACAAGATAAACATAAGTAAATCAGTAGGATTCCTTTATACCAACAACGAGACTGTTAAGGAGGAAATTATCAAATCAGTACCATTTATGATGGCCCCTAAGAAGATAAAGTACCTAGGAATTAATCTAACTAGAGAAACAACAGATCTTTACAAAGAGAACTACAAGCCCTTACTACTGGAAACTAAAAGAGACTTAGATAAATGGAAAAACCTACCCTGCTCATGGATAGGAAGACTTAACATTGTGAAAGTGTCTATTTTACCCAAAGCAAATTATTTATATAATGCAATACCAATACAAGTTCCAGCATCTTTTTTTAATGAGATGGAGAAACAAATCACCAATTTTGCTTGGAAAGGGAAGAAGCCCCGGATAAGTAAGGTACTACTAAAGAAGAACACACTGGGAGGCCTCTCATTACCCGACCTTAGAATATACTACACTGCCACAGTGGTCAAAACAGCCTGGTACTGGTACAAGAACAGACAGATCGATCAATGGAACAGAACTGAGACCCCAGAGATGACACCATCTGTCTATGAACAACTGATATTCGACAAAGGTCCTAAGACATCAAACTGGGGTAAAAACAGTCTCTTCAACAAATGGTGCTGGCAAAATTCGTTATCCATCTGCAATAAACTGAACCAAGATCCATATCTTACACCTTATACAAAAACCAACTCCCAGTGGGATAAAAGACCTAAATATCAAACCTAAAATGATAAAGCTCATCCAAGAACAGGTAGGAACAACAATGCAAGTTTTAATACACAATGAGGACAGACTCCAAAATCTGTCAAAGAAACTTCAATCAACAGAAGAGAAAGTAGATAAATGGGATCTATTAAGAATCAAACACTTTTGCTCATCCAAAGACTTTATTAATAGAATTAAAAGAACACCCACAGAATGGGAAAAAATATTTGGCAACTCTATGTCAGACCGACGCCTGATCTCCATAATCTATAAGATACCACAAAATATCAATAAGAAAAAGATAAACCATCTGATTAAGTGATGGGCAAAGGAGATGGACAGATATTTCACTAAAGAGGAGATCCAGGCAGCCAAAAAACACATGTGGACATGTTCCCGATCTTTAGATGTTAAAGAAATTCAAATCAAGACAACAATGAGATACCATCTCACCCCAACAAGATTGGCCATGATCCAAAAAACACAAAACAACAAATGCTGGAGAGGCTGTGGACAAAGTGGAACCCTCCTACACTGTTGGTGGGGTTGCAAAATGGTCCAGCCTTTTTGGAAGGCAATCTGGCGCTTCCTTAAAAAAATGGATATCGATATACCATTTGACCCAGTAATTCCACAACTTGGAATATATCCTACAGATTCAAGGCCTTTCACACCAACGGACACATGCACCAGAATGTTTACCACAGCACAGCCCATGATAGCAAAAAGATGGAATCAACCCAGATGCCCAACAATAGAAGAATGGATAGGTAAACTATGGTACATATACTCAATGGAGCACTACGCAATGATAAAGAATAACGATGATTCCAGGAAACATCTCCTAACCTGGTTTCAACTGGAAGACATTATGTTTAGTGAAAGTAGTCAGCAACAAAGGGACAAATACTGTATGAGACCTCTATGATAAGACCTCAAAAACAGATTTGTGTATAGAAGAAGACTCTTTGACAGCTGCAAGGGAGGGGAGGGAGGAAGGGGGAGGGGGGTAGGGTTTAGTTTAGATAGTAACTAGAAATCTAGTTGGGAGAAAGCGGTGATAGCACACATTAGAAACAAGAACAACATTAAGTGGACTGCAGCATAACTTGAGTACTCCTTCCATCTTAACTCAATACTGCAAGGATAGAGTAGCTGGGGCAGGGGGCAGGGGACCATGCTCTTAGGTGAATTCCAGGCCAATTAGCACATCTAGCGTTTTGCTAAGAGAGCTCTCTGCACCCCACATTGGTGAGTGGCGTCTGGGGTCTTAAAAGCTGCCAAGCTGCCATTCGAGGACACAGCAAATAGTCCCAACTCAGCAGGAACGGATGATCACCGAGGACCAAAATGACATGTGGTAAAGACAACCAAGAAGACAGAGAGACCCACAAGAGTGGGTGCCTACATCGACTTGGGACCGGAAGAACCGGATGGTGCCCGGCCACCACCAGTGATAGCCACGATGGAGCTCACAGAGAGGAGTCTCACTGGCAACACAAGAATAAAAAGGGGTGCATCATGAGATCTCCACTAAAAGACCTCAGTTGATGGTCCAGCGGTTTTGGGGTTCCTCTGAGAGCATGGCTCCCGGCCCTGATACTGCCCTTTCCCATAAATTATAACAAAGATCCAGTCTTTGGACAGGAATGGATTGGGCTTGGCAATGCAGAGTGACCATATATTGGAAGCACTTTGTGGTTCTATACATCTACAGGATATCATCTTGCTGACCTCTGGCTGGAGGAAGGGGAGTGGACGGAGAGGAGGGGAAAGGAGGTTGTTGGGAGGATGAGACATGTATGGAGCAGAGAGGAATAGTGTGCAGTCACCGGACAGGGAGAGCAGTGGAAGCTGCTTATAGGTGGGCATGTAAATTTATACATGAATGTACATTTTCACTCAGTTATGTTAAATAAAAATAAGAAATAAAAATAAAAAGAGGAGGACCCTCAGTGAAATGGATTGACAGTGGCTACAATGGGCTTAAGCATAAAAATAATTGTGGGCATGAAGCAAAACAGGATAGTGTTTTGTTCTGTTGTACATACGGTCACTATGAGTTGGAACCAACTTTAAGTCACCTAACAACAACAACTAGTGATTTTCCCTCCCTCTCTCTCTCATATCTGGTAATCATGGATGTGTATAAGCCTTTTCTTGACTTTCTGTAGCAGTGGTCTCATATTTGTCCTTTTGTGATTGACTTACTTCTCTCATCATAATGTCCTTCAAATTTATCATCCACACTGTGAGACGCTTCTTGGATTCAACATTGTTCTTTATTATTGTGTAGTAAGTACTCTGCTGTGTGTCTGTAGCACAATTAATTTATCCATTCCTTCACTGATGGGCACTTAGATTGTTTCCATCTTTTTGTTATTGTGAGTGACGCCGCAAAAAAATGAGTGTGCATGTGTCTACTGACAACAGCTCTTATTCCCCTAAGATAAATAACTACGAGTGAGATTGCTGAATTACGTGGTATTTCTATTTCTAGCTTTTTAAGAAAGTGCTTCTATGCTTTCCATAGTGGTTGTACCATTTTACATTCCCAAAAGCAGTACATAGGAATTCCAATCTTTCCACAACCTCACCAGCATTTGTTTTTGTTTTTGTTTTAATCATTCTTTCCAGGATGAGATGGTATCTCATTGTAGTTTTGATTTGCATTTCTCTAATGGTTGATAGTCACAAGTATCTCTTCATGTATTTAGTAGCTGCCTGAATGTCTTCTTTGGTGAAGTGTTTATTCACATTCTTAGGCTGTGGTGGTCAAGATTATGTCAATTTGGCAACTCCATGTTTGGCTGCTGTATCAAGTGGCAGGGGTGGGGCCTGTGGTGTCTTCCCCCACCTCAGCTCTCATCTCTCTGCCTTCCACCACCTACTTCCTGACTGTTCACACTTCCTGACTGTTCACAGCTGCTGCTCTCTTCTGCATCTGGTTCTGGACCTGAACTAGCAGCTGCTGGATTCATCAACTCTTATGATTGGCTCTTGAGAGTCCTGTTCGCTGACCTGCTGATCCTGGGTTTGCCAGCCTCTGCAGCCCTGTGAGTCAGCAGGGACCTTGCAGTCTGACTACCAGCTTCGGACCCTCTGACCCACGCAACGAGTGATCTAGAACTCTGGTCTCTGACTTGCTGACCTTGGGTTCACCAGCTGCCGTGGCCACGTGAGGCTTGTGCCAGGACTTGGGGCATTCAACTTCTACAACTGTGTGAGCTGTTTCCTTTATATATAAATCTTTCCCTGTACTTTCCTTGTACTGGTTTTTCTTTCCCAGAAAACTCAGCATAAGACATTGGCAATTTTTATTAACTGAGTTGTCATTTTGCTTTTCAGGTGTTGAAAGTTTCTATAAATTTCAGAGATTAGACGCATTTCAGATATGCCCCTACCAAACTTTTTTCAATCTGTAGGTTTTCTTTTCACTCATTTGGAGAAATCTTTTGACGAACGTAAGTATTAAATTTTTAGGAGATCCCTGTTATCTCATTTATTTTCATTTGTGCATTTTTAGTTATGTTTGATAGTCTATTTGTGCCACATATTAGATCCTTTAAGCCTGTCCCTATGTTTTCTTCCATGAACTTTAGAGTTTGGGGTTTTGCATTTAGGTCTTTCATCCATTTTGAGTTAGCTTTTGTGTATGGGGGAGCTTATGGATCTTGTTTCCTTTTTCTGCAAAAAAACATCAGTTTTGCAAGTATCATTAGTAAAGAGAGTATCTCTTTCTCATTTAATGAACTTCAAGCTTTTGTTGAAGTTCAGCTCTACATAGATGGATAGATTTACTTGTAGGTTCTCAGTTTTATTCCACTAGTCTATGTGACTGTCACTGAATCAGTACCAGGGTGTTTTGACTACAGTGACTCTATAGTAGGTTCTGAGATAAGGAAGTGTGATGCCTCCTACTTTTTTCTTTTTCTTCAATAATGCTTTATTTACTTAGGATCTCTCTCCATATAAAGCCGGAGATTAGTTTTTCCATCTCATTAGAGGATGTTGTTGAAATTTGGATAGGAATTAGATCATATCTATAGATCACTTTAGTTAGCATACACAGTGTCACAGTGTTAAGTCTTCCTATCCATGAGCATGATATGCTTTTCCATTTACCAAAATTTTCTTTGGTTTCTTGCAATACTGTCTTGCAATTTTCTTTGTATAAGTCTTTTACATCCCTAGTTAGATTTACTTCTAAATATCTTACAGAGGGTAACCAAAAAAAAAAAAACAAACCCGTGTCATCGAGTCAATTCTGACTCATAATGACCCTCTAGGGGGATCTTTCCCTGGTTTTGGTATCAGGGTTATGCTGCCTCTAAGAATGAACTTGGGAGTACTCCATCCCTTTGCATACTGTGAAATAGTCTCAGCAGTACTGGAGAAATATCAAAGTAATAGAAGAGTTCAGCAAAGTATCAGGATATAAGATAAACATAAGTTAATCAGTAGAATTCCTTTATCATCAAAGAAGAAATCACCAAATCAATACCGTTTACTATAGCCCCCAAGAAGATAAAAATACTTAGGAATAAATCTAACTAGAGAAATGAGAGACCTATACAAAGAGAATTACAAGACCTTACTGCAAGAAACTAAGAGAGACTTACATAAATGGAGAAACCTACCCTGCTTATGGATAGGAAGACTTAACATTGTGAAAATGTCTATTTTACCCAAAGTGATCTACGTATACAATACAATCCCAATACAAATTCCAGTGACATTTTCTAGTGAGATGGAGAAACAATCATCAACTTTATCTGGGAAGGGAAGAAACCCCAGATATGCAAAGCACTACCGAAGAAGAGGGACACAGTAGGAGTCCTCACACTTCCCAACCTTAGAAACTATTACACCGCCACAGTAGTCAAAACAGCCTGGTACTGGTACAAAAAGAGACACATAGAGCAATGGAACAGAGTTGAGAGTTTATAGACACCACCATCCTCCTACGAACAGTTGATATTCAACAAAGTCCCTCAGATTTTAAACTGGGGTACAAACAGTCTCTTTAACAAATGCTGCTGGCAAAATTGGATATACACCTGCAAAAAATTGAAACAAGACCGATATCTCACACCTTACACAAAAATTAACGCAAATTGGATCAAAGACCTAAATATCAAACCTAAAATGATAAAGATTATGCAAGAAAAAGTAACGTCAACAACACAAGTTCTAACACAGAACTTAGACACCTTCAAAATCTGACAGAGCATAATCAACAGAAGTGAAAATAGATAAATGTGAACCATTAAGAATCAAACAATTTTACTCATAAAAGACTTTATCAAGAGAATTAAAAGACCACCTGCAGGATGGTAAAAAATATTTGGCAACTATACGTCACACCGACATCTGATCTCCGTAATCTACGAGGTACTACAAAATACCAGCAAGAAAAAGATACATAACTCAATTAAGCAATGGCCAGCAGAAATGGACAGACACTTCACTAAAGAGGACCTCCAGGCAGCCAAAAGACACATGCAGACATGCTCACAGTCATTAGCTATTAAAGAAATACAGATCAAAACTACAATGAGCTACCATCTCACCCCAACAACTTTGGCCGTGATCCAAAAAATGAAAAACAACAAATGCTGGAGAGGCTGTGGAGAAATGTGGTGAGATTTCAAAATGGTACAACCTTTTTGGAAAGCAATCTGTTGCTTCCTTGGAAAGCTGGAAATAGATATACCATGTGACCCAGTAATCCCACTGCTCAGAATATATCCTACAAAATCAAGGGCAGTCATATGAACAGATACATGCACGTGAATGTTTATTGCAGCACAGTCCACAACAGCAAAAAGCTGGAATCATCCCAGATGCCCAACAACAGATGAACAGATAAACAAACTACGGTACATATACTCAGTGGAACTCTATGCAATGATAAAGAACAATGATGATTCTAGGAAACATCTCATAACTTGGTTTCAGTTGAAATACATGATATTGAATGAAATCAGTCCGTGGCAAAAGGACAAATATTGTCTGAGACCTCTAGTGTAAGGACTTAAAAACACGCTCATGCGTGGAAGAAAATACTTTTTGATGGCTACAAGGAGGGAAAGGAGGGAGAGAGCTAATCATAGATTAGATAGTTGACAGAAACTTGATTGTGTGAAAGCAGTGATGGCACACAGTAGAAAGATCAACTTTAATGGACTTCAGCACGACCTGAAAACTCTTCTGATCTTAACCCAATATTGCAAAGATAGAGTAGCAGGGCAGGGGTCTGGGGACCTTGCTCTCAGGGGACATCGAGGCCAACTGGCATAACTAGCCTGTTGCTAAGAGAATCTTCTGCATCCCATATTGGTGAGTGGCACTAGGGTCTTAAAAGCTAGCAAGCTGCCACATGAGGCACACCAACTTGTCCCAACTCAGCCAGAACAGGTGATCACCAAGGACAACAAAAACACAAGTAAAAAAGAGCCCAGAAGACAGAAGGACCCATGTGAATGGGTGACTGTATCAACAGGTGACCAAAAGAACCAGATAGTGCCTGGCCACCACTAAAGACAGCCACGATGGTGCGCACAATGTCAACTCCCAGTGGCAACACAAGGAAAAGAGGGGTGCAACCTCAGTAACTCCACTAAAAGACTGCAGTTGATGGCCCAAGGGCCTGGGGGTTCCCTTGGGAGCAAGGCCCCTAGACCCGATGTTGCCCCCAAGCAGAAAACACTACTGAGGTCAACTCTTGGGACAGGAATGGATTGGACTTGGGGACACAATGTGACCAAATGGTGTGCATACTTCATGGTTACATGCAGCTATAGGATGCTGTCCTACTGCCCTCTTACTAGAAGGAAGAGGAGAGGGTGGAGGTTGAAAAGGAGGGGACAGGAGACTGTTAAGAGGACATGACAGATATAGAACAAAAAGGAGGAGTGTGCTGTCACCGGGCAAGGAGAGCAAAAGGAGCTGCAGATAGACAGGCACACAAATTTATGTGGATTGTATACTTTCACTCAATCACAATGAAAAAAAAAAGACTGCAGAAGTGCTGTCTCCTCAAAATAGAGTCGACCTTAATGACATGGATGGAATCAAGCTTTCAGGATCTTTCCTTGCTGAAATAGCACAAATCTAAATAAGAAGAAGCAGCTGAAAATATACATTAGTAATCAGAATCTGGCATGTACGAAGTATGAATCCAGAAAAATTAGAAATTGTCAAAAATGAAATGGAACACATGAAAACTGATATCCTAGGCATTAGTGAGCTGAAATGGACTGGTACTGGTCATTCTGAATTGCATAGTCATAAAGTCTACTGTGTCAAGAATGAAAACTTGAAGAGGAATGGCATTGCATTTGTCATCAAAAAGAACATTTGGAGATAAATCCTGAAGTACAATGCTGTCAGTGATAGGACAATATCATATGCCTACAAGGAAGGCCAGTTAATATGACTGCTATTCAAACCACTAAGGTGAAAGATGAAGAGACTGAAGATTTTTACCAGCTTCTGCAACCTGAAATTGACTGAACATGCAGTCAGGACTCATTGATAATTACTGGTGACTGGAATGCAAACGTTGTAAACAAGGAAGAAGGATCACTAGTTAGCAAATACAGCCTTGATGATAAAAATAATGCCAGAGATTGCATGATAGAATTAGGCAAGACTAATGACTTCTTCATTGAAAATACTTTTTTAACCAATACAAATGGTGACTGTACGCATGGACTTCACCGGATGGAATACACAGGAACCAAATCGACTACATCTGTGGAAAAAGATGATGGAAAAGCTCTACATCAGCAATGAGAACAAGACTAGGTACTGACTGTGGCACAGATCATCAGTTGCTCACATGGAAATCCAAACTGAAACCAAACAAAATTAGAACAAGTCCACAAGAGCAAAATTATGACCTTGAGTATATCCCTCCTGACTTTAAAGACCATCTTTAGAACAGATTTTATTCATTAACCACTAATGACTGAAGACCAGATGAATTGTGCAATGACATCAAAGACATCATCCATGAAGAGAGCAAAACCCAAACCAAACCCACCGCAGGTCATTAAATAGTCAGGAAAGAAAGAAAAGTAGGACCATCAGATACAGGGCATCAGCTTCAGAGGAAGACTGTTTGTGGTGACTCTGGAGGAAGGTCCTTGTTGTCAGCCTTCCCCTGGACTGGGGAGCTTCTGAGGCACAGGGACCCAGGGACCAAAAGACACACTCTGCTCCGAACATGCTTCTTTCCTGATGATACGAGGTCCCCAACTCTCAGCTTGTTTCCCTTTGCTTTATATCCCAAGAGATTGCCTCAAGGCACAATGTAGTCTTACACATTAAGCCCTTCCCCACAAAGAACTGCTGCCCATCCACCCTCAGTAATACCATAGAGACCAGATTTACAACATACAGAAAAATCACACAGAATCATGCGCCGGCCAACTTGATGATACACGTGTTTTGGGGGGTGAGGTGGCTGACAGGATTCAATCCACTACAACATTGGTTGATTTTCTAATGTTGAACCAACCATTCTTGCATACCTGATTTTAATCCCACCCGGTCATGATATATATGTATGTACATATATATATATATGTATATATATACATATATATATATACATATATATACACATACGCTGTTGGATTCTATTGGCTAGAATTTTGTGTCTATATTCACAAGGAATATTTGTCTCTAAATGTTCTTTTTTAGTGGTGTCTTTGCCTAGTTTTGGTGTGCGGGCTGTGCTGGCTTTATAGAATAAATTAAGGAGTATTCTTTTCTGTGTTCTGGAATAGTTTGAATAGAATTAGTGTCAACTCTTCTTTGAATATTTGGTTGAATTGTCCACTGAAGCCATCTGGGTTATGTTTTGGGGGACAGTAGGAGTTATTTTTATGAACTCTTCAATTTCTTCTTTTGTTATAGGTATGTTCAAAGTTTCCATCTCAGTTTGTGTTAGTTTAGGTAGGCAGTGTGTTTCTAGAAATTTATCCATTTCTTGTAGGTTTTCAAATTTGTTGGAGTACAATTTTTCATAATATTCAGCTGTGATCCTTTTTATCTCAGTTTTTTCTGTTTAATGTCTCCCATTGTCTTAGTCATCTAGTGCTGCTATAACACAAATATCACAAGTGGATGGCTTTAAAAAGAGAAATGTTATTCTGTCACAGTTCAGTATGCTACAAGTCTAAATTCAGGGCATCAGCTCCAGGGGAAGGCTTTCTTTCTTGACTCTGGAAGAAGGCACTTGTTGTCAGTCTTCTCCTGGACTGTGAGCTTCTGAGGCACAGGGACCCTTGGTTCTTTCTAAAGGATAAGCTGTATTCCTGGTGCTATTTCCTTCCTGATGGTATGAGGCCCTCAAATCTATACTTGCTTCCTTTTACTTTATATCCTAAGAGATTGCCTCAAAGCACAGTACAATCTTACAAACAGTACAATCAGTACACACAGTACAATCCACAAACACAGCTGCTGCCTGTCCTCCCTTATAACATCATAGAGGCGGGATTTACAACACAGAGGAACATCATACAATACCAAGAATCATGTCCTAGCTAAAAGACTACACACATTTTTCGGGGGACACAATTCAACCCATGAGACCCATCTCATTTTTTTCTCTTCTTTTTTTAATCCCCCATTTTTTTATTGTGATTGAGTGAAAGTGTACAATCCAGTTTAAATTTGTATGCGTGCCTGTCTGCAGCTCCTTCTGCTCTCCTTGCCCAGTGACAGCACAGTCCTCCTTTCCATTCTATACATGTCATATCCTCTTAGCAATCTCCTGTCCCTTCCTCTCCACTCTCTCCACTCCCCTCTAGTAGGAGGCCAGTAGGACAACATCCTAGCCATGCGTAGAACCATACAGTGTACACATGACATGGTCACATTGTGTCCCCGAGTCCAATCCATTCTTGTCCAAAGAGTTGACCTCAGTAAAGATTTGTGATCAGGGGCAGCATCAGGTCTAGGGACCAGGCTCCCAGGGGAATCCCCAGGCCTTCGGACGATCAATTGTAGTGTTTTAGTAGAGTTCTTAGGGTGCACCCCTTTTTTTTCTCGTGTTGCCCTGTGTCTCAACATTGTAAGCCCCATCACAGCTGTCATTAGTGGTGGCAGGCTATCATCTGGTTCTTCTGATCACAATTTGATACAGTCACCCACTCACATAGGTCTTTCTGTCTTCTGGGTTCTTTTTCCCTCGTGTCGTTGTTGTCCTTGGTGATCATCTGTTCCAGCAGACCCATCTCATTTTTTATTTTAGTTATCTACATTTTGCCATTCTTTACCTTTGTCACTTTGGCAAATGGTTTGTCAATTTTATTGATCTTTTCAAGAACCAGCCTTTAATATTGACTCTATTTTTCTGTTCTCTGTTTCATTTGTTTCTATTCTAATCTGTATTATTTTCTTTCTTCTGTCTACTGTGAGGTTCTTTTACTACTCTTTTATTACTATTATTTGTTTGAGTTGCATGGTTAAACTACTGATTTTGGCCTTCTTTTTCAATGCATGTATTTATTGCTATAAATGCTCTGAGTACTGCTTTTGCTGTGTGTCAAAGGTCTTGGTATGTTGTGTTTTCATTCTTTGATTCTAAATTTTTTTTATTTCAGTTTTAATTTCTTCTAGTATTCCCTGTTTTTTTTAAGCAAGGCTTTATTTCTTTTCCATGTATTTGAGGTTTTTTTCCTTGTTCTTCCTATAAGTGATTTCTAATTTCATAGCATTGTGATCAGACAAGATGCTGTGTATTATTTTGGTGGTTTTAAAAATTTATTGAGGCTTACTTTTTGGCAGCACACATGATCTATTTTTGGAGAATGAAATATGTTGGAGAAGAATGTATACTGTGTTGCTGTTGGATGGCATATCCTGTATACATCTGTGAGGTGACGTTTGTTGCTTCTGTTATTTAGATCTTCTGTATCTGTTGAGTTTCTTTCCAGTTGTTCTATCTTTCATCAAATATGGTGTATTAACATCTCCTACTAGTATTGTGGTATTTCTGTTTTCAATAATGTTTCAGTTTGTATTTGGGATGTCTGTCATTGGATGTATAAGTATTAATTATGGTTATGTCCTCTTAATTACTGAATATTTAATCATTATATAATGTCTTTACTTGTCTCTTCTGATGTATTTTGTTTTAAATTTTATTTTACCAGAAATTAATTTTTTCTGTTCTATATCCAACTTTCGTGAGTGGCATCTGGGGACCTAAAAGCTAGCTATCAGCCATCTAAGTTGCATCATTTGGTCCTGACCCACCTGGAGCAATGAAGAATGAAGGATATCAAAGACATAAGGAAAATATAAACACAAGAGACAGACAGGGCCACATAATCCAGAGACTACATCAGCATGAGGCCATAAGAACTAGATGGTGCCCAACCGCCAGCAAGGACTGCCCTGACAAGAAACACAACAGTCCGTGAAGTAGTGGGAGAAAAATGGGTATGCAGAACTCAATCTCTATTAAAATGATCAGACTTGATGGTCCAACAGACTGGATAGTGTCCACAAGACATGGTCCCAGACTCTCTGTTAGCCCACAACTGAAACTATTCCCAAAGCCAACTCTTCAGGTAAAGATTAGACTGGACTATAAGACACAAATTGATACTGGTGAAGAGTAGGCTTTTTGGCTTAAGTAGATACATAAGGCTAACTGAGAAGCTCCTGTTCATTGGTGAGACGACAAGGCAGAGGAGGGGCAGGAGCTGGTTAAATGTGCTCGGGAAATACAGAGTGGAAAGAAAGAATGTACTGTTACAGGGTGGAGAGAGCAGCTAGAGTCACATAGCAATGTGTATGTAACTTTTTGTAAGACAAATTGACATGGCTTGTAAATTTTCACTTGAAGTACAAAAAAAAAAAACTTTTAAAGAAAGAAATTAATTGTCCCACTTCTGTTCTTGGCTGGTTAGTATATGCTTAAGTATCTTTCATTTTTGTTGATTTTGTGTTTATTGAGTGTTTATAATTTTCTTCTTTTTTATTTTGGTAAGTGTCATGGATTCAACTGTGTCCCTCCCAAAATGTGTGTAGCCATTTGGCTGGAATATGATTCCGGTATTTTATGACTGACCTCCATTTTGTGATTTTCCTATGCTGTTTGTTAGAGCATTAGGATGGGACTGTAAATCCCTTCCTAATGTCACCTCCCTGCTCCATTGTAAAGGGAGTTACCCTGGAGTGTGGCTTGCATCACCTTTTGTATTTTCATCCTGCAAGAGATAAAAGGAAAGGGAAGCAAGCAAGCTGTTGGGAACCTCACACCATCAAGAAAGCAGTACTAGGAGTACAGCATATCCATCAGAACTGAGGTTCCAGCACCAAGATGTTCCCTGACCAAAGAGTCATGCAACATAAGGACCTTCCTCCAGAGCTGACAATGAAGGAAAGACTCCCCCTGGAGAAGATACCCTGAATTCAGACTTGTAGCATACTAGACTGTCTAGGAATAAGCTTTTCTTTTTAAAGCCATCAACTTGCGGTATTTCTGTTAGAGCAGCACCGGATGACTAAAACTGTGAGGTTTATTAATTTTGTAGTAACTGCAAAATTTATCTTCCTAAGTTTAAAGTCTATTATTTCTTGATACTGCCTTGATTCCCTGTCCATATGGAAATTCTGTAACTACAGTACTTATTCCATTTTTGGTTTGTTTTGAAGTTGTCATCATTTACAATTGATTTCTCTATTTCCTGTTTTCAGCTTTGTAGTTTTATTTGATTTTTAAGAATTCTGTATCTGGGTTGATATTTGTGTGATGCCATGATTTGTCTTAACCTCATGTTGTTGTATGATGTTGTAGGTTCTATTACCTGAAGGACTCAATTTAATATTTCTTGTAAGGTTGGTCCGGGGCTTACAAATTCCCTGAATTTCTATTTATCTGGAAATGTCCTAGTTTTACCATATATCAGGGAAAATTTTGCTGCATATGTGTTTCTTGGCTGGCAATTCTTTTCTTTAAGATTTTATGTCGGTCTATTGTCTTCTTGCTTATATGGTTTCTGCTGAGAAATCAGAGCTTAGTCTTATTAGCTCCCTTTTGTAGGTGGTATTTCATTTTTACTGAGCTGCTTTCAGAATTCTTTCTTTATCTTTGGTTTTGGAAAATTTGATTATCCTATATCTTGGTGAGTTTTCTCTGGAGTCTATCTTATATGGGGTTCAGTGAGCTTCTTTGATGGAAACTTCATCTTTCAGGATGTTTAGGGTAGTTTTCCACCAGCAAATCTTGAACAATTGTCTTGGTATTTTTTTCCCCTTCTATGATGCTTGGCTGGCTTGGCTCTCTTTTGTAATTTCAATCATGCTTAAATTATTGCTCTCAGTAATGTCCCACATAACTGATAGGCTTTGTTCATTTTTCTTCATTCTTTTTCTAACTGTTCCTCAAATAAATTAGTATCAACAGATTTGTCCTGTTTCACCATTTTCTTCATCCATTGATTCAATTCTACTTCTATGTCTTTCCATTGAGTTATCTATTTGATATTTTATTGTTAATCTTTTGGATTTCTAGTTGGTGGTTTTGTATGATTTCTAATTGTCTATTTTGTCATTTTGTTCTTGCATTGTTCTCTTCAACTCTCCTAGAGTTTTGCCTGTCTCCTCCTTGATCTCTTTGAGGATCCCATACATAAGTTTTGAATTCCTTATCATGTAGTTCCATTGCTATTTCTTCCTCAGGATGATTTTCTGCTACTTTGTTTAGTTACCTGAGTCATATTGTCCTGCTTCTTTGTTAGCTTTGATAATGTCTGTTGTCTCAGGCATCAAATATTATTTTATTTTCCAATTAATTGTATGTTTGTTTGCACCATCACAACTTTTTCTTTTGTTTTGATATGTCTGGTTGGGCTAGGTGGGTATGTTCCATTTGTCATGAGTATGGTGGCATGTGAGCCCTCACTGTGTGTCTCTAGTGGGTGAAGTTAAAGCCAGTAATGCAATCACAAATCTTTGTTCAGTGGTGGTGCAGGGTGGCTAAGGTTGGACAGGGTGAGCATTTGCTGACATTTGTTGTCAGTCCAGCAGCACAAATGCATGCAACAGCACTCACCAAGTTGTCAGGGTAGTAAGTTTTGTGGGCAAGCAGGGGTGTAGGAATATGTTTTCTGCCATTTGCCAGGTCACTGGGTTGAGTGTCATCAAACACGAGGGATACATTCACTCCTTGCTGCTCACCTGGTCAGCCAGCAGGTGTGCTTGGCACATTAGTGAGGACACAGGAGCAAACTCTCTTCTGGTCACCAAATCACTAAGGAGATATGGCAGGTGAGCAGGAACATGCTTAGGATGGGTGCGGTTGGTGGTGGACTGGTCTGGGTGCTGAGGGAGGAAGGACTTGTACACGATTCTTGGGCTGGCAGGGTGGCAGGTGTACAGGGTTTTCCACCACTAAGGTTCAGGAGGGTGCAGGGAGGGAGGAAGAATGTATTTCTTTGATCACCAGAAACAGGTGCCTGGTTACTTTCCATTGGCTGCAGCCAGCAATTGGGAGCTGGCCTGAACCAACTGCAAGGAGAATAGGGCTGCCTAGAGTCCAGCCAGTTAAGGAATCTCCTGCTGACACTCTACGCATCTGTTACTTCATGTGTACTACCTAACCTAATGGTCAGGGACTGCCACTGCTGATTAGTCCTAGCTCTGAATCCTGGCTCCCTGGCTGTACTATGAATGCAGTGATCCCTGAAGTTCTTGTCCTCCTTCCTGTACTTTTATTCCTTAAATCCAGTTCGTGTTCTGTTCAACTTGCTTCACTGAGTATGTCTACACAGTTTTTCTCTCTTATTAGGAATTCCATAAAGTTGCTTCCCTGGGCTCCTCTCCTAGGGTCACTACTGGCTTTGTATCAAAACAGCCATGCTGTCAAAGGTGGCAGGCAGGGCATGTCTTCTCCATATCACTCCTTGTTCTCTGTGTTTGTTCCATTTCTCTTTCCAATTAGTGTTCATTTCAATTCTTTATCCTTCTTTTTGTTGTACAGGGTTCCAGGACTATACCTGTTTCACTTGATTTTTCAGGTGTTTGCTGTAGAGGGATGACACGGTGTGCCTGATTAAGCTGCTATCTTTGATAATTGTATTTTAATATACTTTATTTCACTTGATGTGTTTTACGTGTTATTTCATGCATATAAAAATATTATTCTGAGGATTCCTTAGATTGTAGATTGCTAAAGGGGTCCACAGCACAAAAAGTTTTCAAAATCCTAAATCAGAAAGATAAGGAGTTTCATCAGTCCAGGTGCTGGCACATACTGGGTTACTGGCCCTGAAGGAGCACCAGATTCGAAGCAGGGTGCTCATTGAAGATAGCTATCTCTTCAGCCCACTGTCCAACCCACGGGCAGACCATCCAGCTGCAGAATTGGAAGCCATGACATCTGATCCCTTCTTTTTAGACATTGACTATGCTAATTGAAAAAAAAAAAAAGGACAGAAACAAATTTTAGGGTGAATTTTAAATTTATAAATAATATGTATAAATATGTAGAAAAAATATCTTCACTCCATCCCTGAGACAAATCTCATTTCACACCTTCACCCCAGAGTAAGTGTTAGGGTTGGCTTTAGGGTCAGAAATGGGTAATTCTCAAGCATAGGAGGCTTATAGCCCCCAAAACCAAATGCGCTGCCATGGAGTCAGTGCTGACACACAGCAACCTTATAGGACAGAGTAGAACTGCCTCACAGCGTTTTTGAGATTGTAAATCTTTATGCAAACAGACTGCCACACCTTTCTCCCAGGGAGCAACTGGTGGATTCAAACTGCTAACCTTTTGATTACCTGTATAGTGTTAGAAAAAACAAGCAAATTCTAGTCTATGCTTAATTACTAACATTCTTATTTTCCAACCCTTATTTCTCAAAAGTTAATTAAAAGAACAAAAGATCATTGCTGCTGAGTCAATTCTGACTCATCATGACCCTAAAGGACAGAGTAGGACTGTCCCATAGGGTTTACAAGGCTGTAATCTTAGTGGAAGTGTGCTACCACATCTTTATCTCACATAGTAACCTGAAGAAGTTTAATGACATTGGTTCTGTTATTTCTTACTATACTTTTTTGCACAGCAAGAATATTTACAAGAACGAAGTGTCTGACACACATTTGTTGTCCAAGGTTAATAACTAAATACAATTTTTAAAAGTTCCATTCTCTCTTCATATACTCCCTTCTTCCACCAACTGAGCATTATTACCCAGGTCCTTCTCCCAGTAGCTTCCAAAAAGAATCAACCCAAGAGCTGACACCCAGTCCAGTTTTTTCTGGTCCTGCCATTGTCTGCACCGGGAGAAGCTCCAAGAGAACACGCAGGAGGAGAGATTTCTTTCCTTTTTTTTTTTTTAGCTGTAATCCAGTCCTCTGGAGACCTAGCATCCAGCAATAGGACCTGAAGAGAGACAGTTTGCTTCTGAGCTTCAGTTTCTTTATCTGTGAAACTAGGGGCTTGGACTTAAACGGCTTCAAGGAACATCCTGAGAACTGTCAAAGAGAGGCTGGGATGAGACTCCAGACGTAAGCCTCCTTTTGGCAATCTCCACTGAGAAAATTGTCTACTGAGCTTAATCACGATGGCCAACTTAAGAGGGTTTAATCCGGGTCCATACTCCAGTCTCCACCTCTGACCTGTATAACCAGAATATTTATTTCACTCCAGAGAGGGAACGTCCATTGATCTTAAAAGAGGCACGCGAAGATGCTAACAAGTTGTATAACCTCCACCTTCAAAATGGCAGACTCCTGGCAGCCCAAGCTGTACCTGCCATAGATCCACACTGGGACTCAAACAAGTGTCTACCATAGATCTACACTGGGACCCAATGTTCAGCTCAAGGCAGGAAAGCTAAAACATTGCAAAACCTTTTTCACAGCAAAGGTCCCACTGACAGATTGAATTATATCCCCCCCAAAATGTGTATAACAATTTGACTGGGCTGTAATTCCCAGCATTATGTTGTTGTCCTCTATTTTGTTAATGTAATTTTGATGTGTTATAAGTCCTGTCTCTTAGGAATGGTGCGCTGTCGCCGGGCAGGGAGAGCAGTGGAAGCCACATATAGGTGGGAATGTAAATTTATATGGGAATATTCATTTTTACTCAGTCATTAAAAAAAAAAAAAAAATTCTATCTTTTACTGTAGTTAATGGGGCAAGATTAATTATGTTAAAGATGATAAGAGTGGAACCCTGTAACAACCTTACTAAAGTCACATCCCTGATCCATTGTAATGGGACTTTCCCCTGGGTGTGGTCTTCACTTCCTTTTATCTTACAAGAGATAAAAGGAGAGGGAATCAAGCATAGAGTGGGTACCTTTTACCACCAAGAAAGCAGCCCCAGGAGCAGAGCAAGCCCTTTGGACCTAAGGTTCTGGTGCTGAAATGCTCCCAGACCAAGGGACAACTGATGCATCACAAGGAACTTCCTCTAGAGCCAACTAGAGAGAGAGAGCCTTTCCTTGGATTTGGCACCATAAATTCAAACTTTCAGCCTACTAGACCATGAAATCAAAAATTTCTCTTTGTTAGAGCTATCCACTTGTATTTCTGTTACAGCAGTACTAGAAGACTGAGACAGGCTAAGCAGACTGCACAGAAAAAATTCAAACGTACCACAAGAAGCCTCTCTGGGGTCTGGAGATCAGAATCCAGCATCCACCAATTCCACTTCTTAGCATGAACCTGGGGTGCACCCACAAACTCTGCCTCTCTAGATGAATGTCACATCCATTAGGACTCACAACATGCCACTAAGGCAAGGGGAGGACTAGCAACATCAAGTGAAATGTCTTTTTGGATTTTTTTGCCAACTGCTAGTACACAGCCTATCACGACACACTGCAAATACGTGAGCTCCTGGAAGCCAGGGAGGGAAATCTTGTGCCCCCAGAGACCTGAGGAGTGTTGATGTGTGTATATGTACAACCAATTTCCCACACACATGAGGGAATCTTGGGATCCAGTCCAGCTAGTTATGGGCCTTGTCTTAGGCTGGTTCTCTAGAGAAGCAAAACCAGTATACCATATAAATATATAGAGAGTGGAAGCTGGCTGTGATGTTTAAGACTGTGTGTCAGCTTGGCAGGGCCACAGTTCTCTGTGTTTTGACAGCTATATAATTTTGTGGTCACTGCCATGATGGAATGTGCTGTGCTATTGGCAAGGGCAGGACCTGTGGTGGCTCACTACCCCCTCAGCCTTCAGCTGTCTGCCTTTCACTGCCTACTTTCTGCCTGCTCACCTTGCCAAGGTTTCGGTTTCTTGTGGATCTAGCAGCTGCCCCTCTCTTGTCTTCTGACTTCCAGTTCTTGGGACTGGTGAGCCATAGTAACATTTTGTATCTTCAGGAATTAGTGTCAGTTCAGAGCCAGTATCCAGTAATCCCTGAAAATTCTGATTATTTCCTTTTCCCCAGTGAACAATCACTGTGGTAAAATGCTGTAGATCCTTTTGGGGAAGGCTGGGAGAAAGATTAACAGTATAAATTTTTGTCCAAGTATTGAAGTCAACGGCACTTGGCTTTGGCATTGAAGTCCTTACTCAAGAGGACCTGGCCACCCCCTCATTCAAGAGGTTGTGGATCTTTCAACTCACTCAAGTCTAGGGGTTGAGGGACCACGACTCTATTCTGGCAATTAGTGTTAGACTGCTGTTCACCTGCCCTAGAATTCATCCATTCATACAGATCAAGTGAATATTTATTAGATTTCCTATCTATTTCACTCCTACGGACACCATGACTAAGCACCTAACTCCATAAGTGTTACCATAAAACATGGATCTGTGCCACCTGCCACCAAGCCAATACTGAGACAAGGGTGAGGTGGGTGATCAAGAGGTTTATTGTGTATTGATATGCAAGAGACAAGGGGAATCAAGTCCTCAAAGCCTGTCTAACCTCTTCATTTGGGCTGAGGGTTTTTATTGAGTAACAAAGGGGAAACATTTAGGTATGGTGAAAGTAGTCATGGAAGAATATGGGTAATTTGTAGAGGTAGTCCAGAGAGGAGACCAGAGGGGTCTGTTTAGAGACAGATGTCTGGAGCCCACAGGGTTTCTTTCTAGAGTTCTTCAAGCTGTCCTCCAGCAGCAGATATCCGGACAGGGAATTGGTGACTGGCAACTTCACCTGTTTGAGGATCTGGAGACAACCTGAAACAAACCAGCTGCAAAGATTTTATTGTACCTCCTGCCTGGTGCATCACCTCCCTTCCTCGTAGTTTTGGTGGGTTATAAGTTAACGTATCATATCAAGTGGGTGAGTTAGGATGGTTTCTCTAGGGAAGCAATACAGTAACATGTGTAATACGTACAGAAATAGACTTCCATGAAGGAAACAGCTCACACAATTGTAGAAGCTGAAATACCTTAAGTCCTGGATCAGAGTACAAACCTCACACAGCCACAGAGGCTGGCGAACCTAAGGTCAGCAAGTCAGAGATTAGAGTTCCAGGTTACTGGCTGCGTGCCTCGGTGAATCCCCAAATGGTGGGCTAGACTGTGAGGTTTCTGCTGATTTCACAGAGCTGCAGGAGGGGGCAAGCCATACTCGGCGGCTCAGGAAACAGGACTCTTACTTGCAGGCTGTGAAGCTGAGTGAATCCAACAGCTGCTAGTTCAAGTCTCAGGAACAAGATGTGAAAAAAGAAGAGAGCAGGAGATGCCGGCAACATAAGCAGACAAAGTAGGTGGTAGAAGGTGGGAAGACGAAGACTGAGGGTGGGCAGTGAGCCATCAGAGGCCCCACCCCTGCCACTGTATGCAGCTGCCAAAACATTGGTCCAGCCAAGCTGATACAGGCTCAACCATCCTGGGGCTAGGTAGTGTGAGGAAGCTAGAACTTTAAGAAAAGCAGGTATGCATAGAAAGAAATGGAGTAAGTCTTGTTCAGTTCTCTACACCACCTACTCTGTTAGTCCACAGGAGTCAGACTATTCTGATGAACGTTTGGACTCTATTGTCCATTAAAGTAACCACACACACTGTGTCGTTTTCAGGGGAGTGTAACCACTTGGCCCCTACTAACATGGGCTATTGGGCTATCGCAGTTAGGTGTCTTAACTCAGTTAGGGCAGCTCACACTGTCAAATCTGATTTACACAGAACAGCAATCACAGAAGCCTTCAAGGATACTAGAGCTCCCTTCACAGGTTTGTTCCTCACAGTTGTGGTAAAAGGTATATCCTCTGAGCAGTCTACATGTGGGTCTGTGGGGCTATCTTCATAAGCTTTTGAATATCTTCTTCTACAGTATACCAAGGCATGTCTGGTACTTCAGCTTGATTCGGTGTAGACCACTATGTTATCCATGCGTCAGCAACTCACCCTAACTAAATTGGATCCTTTACTAAGTTCTAGAGCTAAAACACTGAGTGAAGAATCCGTGCTTAGGGGACCCATATCAATAAATTCAAGCTGATCGATCTTTATATACCTTTCACCATTATCTCACACCTTTAATAGCCATTCCCACTCATATTCCCCAGGTTTTTGTTTCTTCTTATTAGAAAAGTCAAGTAGTTCTTTTGGAGTATACTGTAGCTCCTCCTACGTCACACTTTGTACCTCACCTTTTGGGGCTCACTGAGACTTATGTCTAGTCATAGATCCAGAAACCAGAATGGGTAGTGTGGAATTGTTTTTGAGAACTTTCAGCATTGCCTTGTAAAGCATCTGCCTTAAGTGATGCCCCAGGCAATGACTCAAGCAAGGACTCTTTAGAGGCAGCTGGGCTTGGGCTAATCTCATCAGAAGGGAGTGCTGTGGCTAATGGTTTTTCTGGGCAGACTGGCTTAGCAGACAAATATGAAGTAATCCCCTCAGATGGTTGTGGTTCTCCTGGCAGGAGTGACTTACTGGATTTTAGGGGCTCAGTGTCTCCAGCTTCCTAATTATCTGCCCATATGTCCCATTCAAAGTTTCAGGGTCCCATTCTCCCCAATCAATGCCTTTACCGTATAACTTCAGACGCTTCAAGGTTGGCAATATTCATGGATTGAATTGTATACCCCCAAAAATGTGTGTATCCATTTGGCTAGACCATTATTTCCACTACTGTGTGGTGTTCCTGTATGTTGCAAATCTTGCCTCAATGATGTTAACAAGGGAAGATGGGCAGCAGTTGTGTTGGTGGGGTGGGACTCACTGTGTAAAATTCTGTTGTGCCTTGAAGCAATCTCTTGAGATATAAAGGAAATGGAAGCAAGAGAGAGTTGAGGACCCCATACCATCAGGAAAGCAGCAGTTTGGGGAGCAGAGCACATCCTTTGGAAATGACCTGGGGTCCCTGTGCCTCGGAAGCTCCGAATCCAGGGAAAGATTGACAACAAGGGCATCTTCCAAAGTCAACAGACCTCGTGCCCTTAATTTGGACTTCTAGCCTGCTAAACGGTGAGAGAATAAACTTCTGTTTGTTGAAGGCATCCACTTGCAGCATTTCTGCTGGCAGTACCAGATGACTAAGACAGAAATTGAACTGGCATTGTAATTCAGCCACTCTTCCAATAAGAGTCTGGGTTTGACTTTCAGCAATATCAGCTCTTTTACTACAAGAAAAGATGTTTTCTTCCAAACTGCAAGTTGATGTTTGAGGTCTCTTACGCAGCACTTGAGCTTTGACACTGAAGCCTTGAGCTCATCTCTTTCTTTAAAGAGTTTGTCTAGCTAAAGTAGGACCAACCAACCAGCTTCCTTACACTTCTCATTCTCACATAGTTGTAAAAAGATCTTATACATGTGTTCACCTGGATCCTTGCCTTCCATCAATACCTGACCTATTTGTGGCAATAATTGTTTATGTGCATCACCACCTAACCCCATGCATTAGCGGGATACTCTCTGCTGTTGGAATCAGAGTCATCAAACTCTTTAAGACTAGCCAGACTTGGGAACCACTTTAGAAGATTCATCCTTAGGCTGGGTTCTCCACAGAAGCAAAACCAGCTACGTGTAAAAATATGTATATAGAGAGATTTATATCAAGGGAACAGCTGACACAATTGTAGAGGCTGAAATCTTCCAAATCCTCGATTGGAACACAAGCAGCAGGAGCTGTGAAGCTGGTAAATTTAAGGATGGCAGGTCAGAGACCAGCGTTCACACTTCACAGCCTGTGAAGGTCACTGAATTGCAAGACGGCAGACAAGACTACAAGGTTTTACCTGGTTTATATAAGCTGCAGGGGCTGGAAAACCCAGGAGCAGCAGGTAAGGGAACAGGACACTTATTGTGGACTATAAAGACTGAAGATCCAAAGATCAACAGGTAAGCTAGCTAGCTCAAGTCCCAAGAACTGGACATCAGACAATCAGAGAGTGGCAGCTGTGGGATCTACAAGCCAAAATCTTGGGAAGGTGAGCAGGCAGGAAATAGGTGGTAGAAGGCAGAGAGCTGAAGGCTGAGGGGGCAGTTAGCCACCAAAGGCCCTGTCCCTGCAGTACCATAGTACTTTCAATCAATCAACATTATACCACTGCCAAAACACTGCGAATCATGGCCCAGCCAAGTTGACACACAATCTTAACAACCACAGAGCTCTACAATCCCTGGCACTGTCTTTGGGCTTTGGCCGGTGCTCCCGTGAATGTGTGTACTTAAGACACATTTCTCTTCACATCACTCTGATTCTGCTTCCACCTGTTATCTAACCTTTCAGGCTACCATTGTAGCAGTGACAGCAGTGTCACATGTCTCTAGGTATTGAGGATCAGGCTGACCTTGACTGTCTTTTGCCCCATTCAATGGCCCCAATGTTTAAAGTGCAAGATGAGTACACAAGGGACTTGGCAGAGTTCATTTCTAATCAGCTTAGAAGTGTGGGTAAGTATAGGCAAAGCAGGTTATTGGTAGGTGGGTTAGACTGAGGCTTGTTTACCATCACCATGGTGACAGCCTCTGAAAGCAGTTGGCAGAGCTTCCACTGGTACCAGATCAGAAATAGTAAGCTAATAGTAGAGATCTGGCAAACCTCGCCAACTCCCCAGGGCCCTTATTGTTGGCGTATGTGACTTTGCAGCCACTTCCGGCTGTGGCCACAAAAATTCACCCCACCCAGGGAAAAGCTTCGCTGAAGGGAGCCCCTGATATCGAGAGGTTCAAGGCACTGAGTGATCAGGCCACCTACTTAGGTACGTCAGCAGACAACATATCTCCATGCAGGATCTATTCCTCCCATGTGTCTGTGTGTCTCAGTTCTGCAACATCTGTTAATCATACTCTTCAGAAAATATCACAACAATCAGAGCAGGAAACAGAGAGCCTACAGCTGAAAGGGAAAATGACCCCAGCAGTCCTGGTGGTCCATCTGGATGATCTTCAGGGACTGCAGCCTGATGGGGGAGTGACACTCAGGGGAGGTCCTGCCAGGTGGGGCATGCGTTCAGATGAGACTTACTCCAGCAAAGCCTCTTCTGGCCTGTACCTTGTATCCAGAAACCCCTTCACAAGGACTAAACTACAAAAAAAAAAAAAAGCCATTGCCACCAAGTCAATTCCAACTCATAGCAACCACATAGGACAGAGTGGAAGTGCTCTATAGAGTTTACAAGGAGCATCTGGTAGGTTCAAACTGCCAACGTTTTGGTTAGCAGCCATAGAACTTAATCATTACGCAACCAGGATTTCCAATGGACTAGGCAGAAAAAATTCACCCATACCCACAAGAGTACTGTCCTAGGTCTGGAAATCACAATCTGGTCTCCACCATTTCATTTTCTGAGTACACACCTGGTGTGCACCTATAAACTCTGCCTTTATGAATGAATGTCACATCCACCTAGGACTCACAGCACGCAACTCAGCCAAGGGTAAGACTGGCAATGTCAAATGTAATACCTGTCATGGATTGAACTGTGTCCTTTCAAAAATATGTGTAGCTATGAGGCTGGGCCACGATTCCGAATGGTTTATGATTGTCCTCCATTTTGTGATTTCCCTATGCTGTATGTTAGAGGATTAGGGTGGGACTGTAAATTCTTTCATAAAATCACCTTACTGCTCCACTATAAAGGGAGTTTCCCTGAAGTGTGGCTTGCACTACCTTTTATCTTCTCATCCTACAAGAGACGAAAGGAAAGGGAAGCAAACAGAAAATTGGGAACCTCTTACCATCAAGAGAGCAATACCCGGAGTAAAATGTGGCCTTCAGATGTGAGATTCCTGTGCCAAGATGCTCCCTGACAAAAGCCTGATGTAATACAAGGCCTTTCCTCTAGAGAGGAGAGAGGGAAAGCCTTCCCCTGAAGCGTACACCCTGAATTCGGACTTGTAGCCTACTGGACTGTGTAAGAACAAACCTTTCTTGTTAAAGACGTCCACTTTGTGGTATTTCTGTTAGAGCAGCAACAGATGACTAAAATAATGGCCATTTGCATTTTTTTACCATCTGCTTCTCTGCAGTCTGTCAGACACATCGCGTCTGTGTGAGCTCCTGGAAGCCAGGCCTGAAAACGTGTGCAGCTGGAAGCCTGAGAAATACTGATGCAGAGACATGGATGATCAGGGTCCCCCATGTGCAGGAGGGAACTGTGGGTCCCTGTCTGGCTGGCTGTGGGGCTCCATGACTCTCGGCATCATCCTCAATCTTTAGCCTGTGCTTCTGTGAATATCTGCACTACAGCTATAGTTCTTTTCCCATCAATCTAATTCTGCCTCCACCAGTTACCTAAGTTTGGAAATGACCGTTGTAGCACTGACATCTGTGCCACAGGTCTCCAGATATCAAAGTTCAGGCCGACCCTCACTGTCTTTTGCCCCAGGCAATGATTGCAATTCTTAAGGACCAGATGATACACCTGGCAGGAGGCACACCTCCTCTTGATAGCATCTAAAACCCTGACAGCTTAATGCAGCTCAATGAGAGAAATTTTCTTTCTTTTTCCCATGCAGAGAATTATAAGACACCTCTGTCATGTACCCATATTGCTTTTGAAAAACAGATAAAATCCTCTAATTTAATCAGCTAGAATGAAGAAAAAGGATATTTTGGTTTCTCTTCCATGCAGTGAATTGGGAACAAGTTTGCTCCTGTAACAAACACAAGGTTTACTTAGCAAAACTGTATCATTATAGCCATCCTATAGTTAAATGAAACCCTGCACGGTTGTTTTGTTCACAGATTGTGCAAGGGACATTCATGTTCGAATAAAACGAAGTTCATATCAAAAATATCTAAAACTGTAGCAGCTTCATGTACTTGAAGGGGAGAAACTATATTCCTAACTCAGACAATGTATAAATAATGGTCTCAGATGTGTACACACTGTGGGTTGTTTTTTTTTTAACAATACATAAAACACTCATTCAACCAACTAGAATGAGAGAAACAGTATTTTAGTCACTCTTCATGCAGTGATTTGGTAACATGCACATTTTTGTCACAGAAGATTTCCTTAGCAAAATGGAAGTGTTCTCAGCCATCTGAAATTGAGAGGGAGAACACTCCACATTTTTTCTCCTTCATCAACTGTGAAAGGCACATACATGTCCTAGTAAACTAAAGTTTCTATTGAAAACAACCAAAACGCTGGTGGAATCGTGTACTTAAAAGGGAAAAACTTTACATTCTTTTTCCATTAAGAGAATGTATTAGACACATTCACAGGCATCTATGCACAGCATTTTTGAGAAACAGACAAAAATCCTCTGACTTAATCAAACAGAATGGGAGAAATTGTATTTTGCTTTCTCTAAACTATAATACTATTGACATCTGATACCTGAACTGGAAAAATGTGCTTTTTTTTTTCTTTCAAAGGTTGTTTGTGTAACATCTGTGTAACACAAAGTGCTTTTTTGAAATATCTAAACCCTTTGACTCATGGCGACCCTAGGGGCCAGGGTAGAACTGTCCGGCACTTGGCTTGGCAAACCCTTTGAGGCTTCACATACTTAAAATAGAAGAACTTCATGTCCTTTTCCCATTTAGAGAATATGTAAGAAAAGTTTTCAGATACACACATTCAGTGTTTCTTAACAACAAATAAAACACTCTGATACGATAAACTAGAATGAAAGTAACCACATTTTCAATTCGATCCCTGACAGCTAGCAGTTGGGAACATTTCCTCAGACAATCCTGCGTGCATCTTTGAAGGTTTGTTCACCTCCAGTATCACTCTATGTTTTACATGGTCCTGGTCAATCTTTGTCTAGGGAGCTAGTCCCAGTGCTGGATGCACTTTGAGGTTAGAGAATTCAAGGGCCACACTCCCAAAGGACCTTCTGTTCAGAAGGACCATCAGGTGTGGTATTTTGGTGGAGTTCTCACTCTATCCTCTACTCCATCACTTGCTGTGTCTAGAGCTCCATTTCATGGATCCCATCCAGCTGTCATTGGTGGTTGCCGGGCACCATCTAGCTCTTCTCATCCCATGTCGAAGCAAGCTATGGCTCATATGGCCCCTTCCATCTGGTGGGCTCGTATTTTTCTCCTGTCCTTGATGTCCTCTATTTACCTCACGTCCAGGTGGATTGGGACCATTTGGTGCTATTTAGATGGCAGACCTTGCTAGCTTTTAAGAATACAGTCTCCCCTCACCCAGATAGTATATGGAGCAATACCTGTGAGACGGAGAGAGAAAAACCTTGGGTATGCCAATTACTCTGGATGACCCCTGAGAGTGTGGTCCCCCAATTCCAGACACTGTTTCTCTGTTATTCCAAAGAGGTGGTCCACATTAAGGGGACAATTTCATTTTAAAGTTTAGTAGTTGTGGGTACCCCACTTTCAGTGCATGCTGACACATTCTGTACCCATCCCTAACACTAACTACTAGCTAATTTGTAAAAAAAAAAAAAAAACCCTCTCCTCTCTGCCTGCAACCCTTGTAACCATCAAACATTGATTTCTACTGTGCTTACGTGATTAGTTGTGTCCTTATAATAATACTGTCATACAAAATTTGTCCTTTTGTGTCTGGCTAATTTCACTCAGAGTAAGCTGCTCTGGATGGTCCCATGTTGACAGGTATTTCTCTAAGTCATCACTGTTTCTTATCATCACAAAACATTCCACTGTATGAATGAATATACCACGGTTTGTTTAACCATTCATCTGTTCATGGGCACCTAGTTTGTTCCAACTTTTTGCTATTGTGGAAAGAGCTTCAGTAAGCACTGGTGTGCAAGTATTAGTTTGAGTGGTGTTCATTATTTTTTGGGGATATAGTCCAAGAAGTGGGATTGCTGGATCATATGGTATTTCTATTTCTAGTTTTTAAGAAAGCACCAAATCAATTTCCATAGTGGTTGAACCATTTTACAGTCCCACTAACAGTGTAGAAGAGTTCCAATCTCTCCACATCTTCTCTAGCATTTGTTATTCTGTATTTTTTGGATTGCTGCCATCTTTGTTAAGGTGAGACCACATCTCATTGTGGTTTTGTATTTCTCTGACGGCTAGTGTTTCGTCACCTAGGGCTGCTCTAACAGAAATACCACAGAGTGGATGGCCTTAACAAAGGAAGGTTTATTCTTACATAGTCTGGTAGGCTGCAAGTTCATATTCAGGGTGTCCAGTCCAGGGGAAGGCTTTCCCCTTGTTGACTCTGGAGGCAAGTCTGGTATTGCATCAGTCTTTGTCCAGGGAGCATCTTGGAGTGGGAACCTCAGGTCTGAAGGACGCACTCTTCTCCTGGTGCTGCTTGCTTGATGGTACCAGGTTCCCAATTCTCAGCCTGCTTCTCTGTCCTTTTATCTCTTGCAGAATGAAAGGATTAAGAGTGGGGCAAGTCATACTCCAGGGAAACTCCCTTTACGGAGGAGCAGGGAGGTAATCTTATAAAGGGATTTACAGTCCCACCTTAATCTTTTAACATACAGCATAGGAAAACCACAAAATGAAGGACCATCACACGATAATGGGAATCATGGCCCAGCCACAAGGCTACACATATTTTGGGGGGGACACAATTTGATCCATGACAGCTAGCAATTGTGAACATTTCCTCACATATCTGTTGGCAATGTGTGTGTCTTCTTTGGTGAAATGCCTATTCCTGTCATTTGCCTATTTTTTAATTGGGTTGTTCGCCTTTTTCTTTTTTTTATTGTGATTGAGTGAAAGTGTACAATCCAATTTAAATTTGCACGCCCGCCTATGTGCATCTCCCTCTGCTCTCCTTGCCTGGTGGCAGCACACTCCTCCTTTCCATTCTATATATGTCATAACCTCTTAACAATCTCCTGTCCCCTCCTCTCCACCTTCTCCACTCCACTCTAGTAAAAGGTCAGTGGGATGGCATCCTATAGAGGCATATAACCATAAAGTGAACACACAATATCGTCATTCTGTGTACCTGAGTCAAAACCATTCCTGTCGGAAGAGTTAACTTAAGTAATGATTTATGATCAGGGGCAGCATCAGGTCTAGGGGCCAGGCTCCCAGAGGACCCCCCAGGCCTTTGAACCATCAACTGCTGTCTTTTAGTGGAGTTCTTAGGGTGCACCTTTTTTTTTTCTGTTGTTGCCACTGGGACTGAACATTGTGTGCCCCATCACGGCTGTCATTGGTGGTGACCAGGCACCATCTGGTTCTTCTGGTAACACGTTGATAATATTCACTCATTCACGTGGGTCTTTCTGTCTTCTGGGTTCTTTGTCCCTCGTGTCTTTGTTGTCCTTAGTGATCATCTGTTCTGCCGAGATGGGACCATTTGTATCTCAGATGGCAGCTTGCTAGCTTTTAAGACCCTACATGCCACTCACCAATATGAGGTGCAGAAGTATTTGTCTTTTTCTTGTGGAAGTTTTGTAGTACCTTGTAGATCAGAGAGATTAGGCGGCAGTTGGAATATGTTGGGCAAATATTCATTCCCACTCCGTAGGTAGTCCTTTTACTCTTTTGATGAAGGCTTTGGATGAGCGTAAGTGTTTACTTTTCAAGGGTTCCCAATTGTCTATTTTCATTTCTGATGACTGAAGGCTGTTGGTGGTTTTGCTGGATGGCTGATGCCACGGCTTAGCACTTTCAGGATCTTCCCACTTTTTCCTTCCAAAAATGTTATTGTTTTACCTTTTATATTTAGGTCTTTGATGTCTTTTGAACTAGTTTTTGTGCATCGTGTGAGATAAGGGTCTTGTTTCACTTTTTGGCAGATGAATATCCCATTATGCCAACCCGATTTGTTGAAGAGACTGTCTTTACCTCAGTACACTGTCTTTAGACCTTTATGAAATATAAGCTGTTCATAGGTGGATGAAGTCATATTTGGATTTTTTATTTTGTTCCATTGGTCTATGCATCTATTTTTGTGCCAGTACCAGACTGTCTTGATTACTGTGGCAGTGTAGCAGGTTTTGAAGCCAGGAGGGGTGAAGGCTCCCACTTTGTTCCTCTTCTTTAGTAATAATTTACTTATCCATGACTTCCTTCCTTTCCACATGAAGCTGGTGATCTGTTTCTCCATCTTGTTAAAAAATGTCATTGGAAGTTGAAATGGGATTTCACTGTATGTATAGGCTGCTTTGAGAAGAGATTTTCACAGTGCACACCCACAGCTGGGAGAGCATTGGAGCCACATGGGCCAGTGAGGCTTGGACTCAGGGAACTGTGCAAGTCTGGAGTGATCACCCCAGCAGCTGAGCAGCCATCAGAGCTGCACATACTTGGGAGGCCTGGGCTCAGGTGATCACAAGTGGGGAGGGAAGTGAGCTCCAACAGGTAGGCAGCCATTAGTGCCATGTGCACTGCAGAGGCCGGGGCTCAGGTGAACCAGGAGGAGGGGAGAGATTGCCCCAGCAGCTAGGCAGCCATTGAAACCAAGTGCACCAGCGAAGACTGGGCTCAGGTGACCCAGTGGGAGTGATCAACCTGGTGGCTAGGGAGCCACTGGTGCCATGTGCATCAGGGAGGACTGGGCTCAGATGACCTGTGGGAAGAGGAGTGATTGTCCTGGTCGCTAGACAGCAATTGGGGCTGGGTGCACTGGGGAGGCCTGAGCTCAGGCGACCCTAAAAAAGTTAGGCACTCAACTCATTGACTAGGCAGCCACTGGAGCCAAGCATGCCCAGGAGGCTTGGGATCAGGCTACCCAGGGAAAGGAGAGTGACTACCCCAGTGGCTAGGTAGCTATTGGAGCCAAACGCACCAGGGAGGTCTGTGCTCAGGCAACCATGGACAAGTGAAGTGATAGCCCCAGTGGCTAGACAGCCATTAAAGCCAAGTGCACCAGTAAGGCTTGGGCTCAGGTGACCCGGGAGGAGTGAAGTGACCACCCCAGTAGCTAGGCAGCTATTGGAGCCAAGTGTGTCTGGGAGGCTTGGCGTCAGGGGACCTGGGGCAAGGGAACCCAGAGGCTAGGCAGCCACTGGACAAAGCTCCCAGAGATCCCTGCCCAACTGAGAAGCAACAGAAACAGCAGCAGTGGTTGTTGCTGCAGCTTGGGAAAAAAGGCAGGAGTGAACAACCACCCCATCTTCTCCCCCCCTCCCTGAGTCTGAGGCTGAGGGTTGACAAGGGATCTGCCCAAACCAGAGGCAGTTTCAATAGCAGTGCTTGTGTCCTGTCTGCCCTGGGGTGGCTGTGAAAGTGCAGTCCCTGAGCAAGTAATGCTCCCTATCCCAGAGGCAGAAGTGGCAGTGGCACTGCTGAAAGCACGTACAACTGCCCTACCTGGGAGCTGTGCCAGCAGCAGCAGCAGACCAATGTGGGACAGTAAGAGAAAGCAACAGAAAATAATCAGACTGCACAGAGAATTTATGGCCCAGCCCCAACAGAGATGCCAGTTAGACCCACCAAGCTATTAAGTCTCTCACCACAACAACTTCCAGATGGCTCAGAGACAACAATCAATCTCTAAACACCATAACAAGTAGACTACCACAACTTCCAAATACTCCAAAAATAAAACATCAATGAACTTCTCAGGCAAAGAAGAGTTCCTGCAATGATCAGAGACAAAATACACAGAGCTGTGCAAGGTATCAGGAGAGAGATCAGACAAAATGCAGCAGAGCACAGAGGAAAATTAGATAAGCTGCAAGAAGTGCTTGAGCAGCAATGATCTGAAATTCAACAGATTAACAATAAAATCTCCAAGCTTGGGAACTCAATGGAAAGTCAAAGGACATGGAAGGCAAAATTAGTGAGCTTGACGACAGAGTAAATGATACCAGCATACAAGAAGAAAAATCAGATAAAAGAGTCAATAAGAGTGAAGAACAGCTAAGAGCGATGTGGGACTCTATTAAGAGAAATAATATTTGTATGATCAGAATACCAGAACAAGGTGGGATACCTGAAAACACAGAGCAAAGACTTGAAGACCTGCTGACAGTAAACTTCCCTGATATCATGAAAGAGGGGAAGGTCTCCATTCAGGATGCTTATCAAACCCCACTCAAGATAGATTTTAAAAGAAATACACCAAGGCATGTCATAATCAAGCTCAGTAAAACTAGAGACAAGGAGACTACTGAAGGCAGCTAGAAATCAGCAAAAAAATAACCTATAAAGGAAAATTATTAAGATTAAGCTCAGACTACTCAGCTAAAATGATACTGGCCAGAAGACAGTAGGATAACATATATAAAGCCATGAAGGAAAAAAAAAACCTGTCAACCAAGAATATATCCTGAAAAGTTGTCTCTTAAATATGAAGGTGAAATGAAGACTTTCATAGACAAACAGAAATTCAGAGAATTTGTAAGAATCAAACCAAAATCACAAGAAACATTAAAGGAAGTTCTTAGATTAGAAAATCAATAGCATTAGATAGATATTTAAAAATCCAGCACTCAACAGAGCATCTGGATACCATCAAGATAGGAAATCCAAAAGCAATAGCCAAAACCAAAATCACAAAAAAATGGACTAAAATACACCAATTAAGAGAAGGTGAGTAGCAGATTGGATTAAAAAAACATAGCCCATCTATATGCTGCTTACAGGAGACATGCCTTAGACTTAAAGACACAAACTACAACTCAGAGCTTGGAAAAAATATATCAGCCTGACAACATTTTAAAAAGAGCAGGAGTGGCAATACTAATCTCTGACAAAATAAACTTTAAAGTTATATCCACCATACAAGATACAGAGGATCACTATCTAATGGTCAACAGGAGGACATAACTATACTAAATATCTACACACCCAATCACAAAGCTCCAAATACCTAAAACAAGCACCATTTGCACTGAAAAGAAATAGACAGCTCCATACTAGCAGTAAGAGAATTCGACACACTACTCTCTGTAAAGAACAGAACATCCCCCCAAAAGCTTAGTAAACACACAGAGGATCTAAGTGCCACTATCAACCCATGTGACCTTACAGACATATTCAGAGCATTTCATCCAACTCTAGCCAAGTATACTTTCTTTTCCAATACTCATGGAATGTTCTCCAGAATTGACCACATAGTAGGCCATAGAACAAAACTCAGCAAAATTTAAAACATTGAAATAATACAAAGCTTCTTCTCAGAGAACAAAGCCTTAAAACTAGAAATCAATAACAGAAAAAAGACGCAAATTAAATAAAAAAAAAACATGAAGATTGGATAACATTTTGCTCAAGAACTACTGGGTAATAGAAGAAATCAAGGATTCAGTAAAGAACTTCATAGAATCAAATGAGACTGAAGATAAATCCTACCAAAATCTATGGGACACAGCAAAAGCAGTAACCAGAGGTCAATTTATCTCAATAAATCCACACATCCAAAAGGAAGAAAAGCTACACATCAAAGAATTTACTCATCAACTTGAACAACTAGAAAGATCTCAGCAAAAGAACTCATCAGTCTCCAGAAGAAAGCAAATTATTAAAATTAGAACAAAAATAAATGGAATAGAAAACATAAAAATGATTGAAAGAATAGACAAGTCCAAAAGATGTTTTTTAAAAAAGATTGACAAAATTGGTAAGTCACTGGCCAAACTGACAAAAGGAAAACAGGAGAAGAAACAAAGAATCTGAATAAGAAATGAGATGGGTGATAACACAATAGACCCCACTGAAATTGAAAGAATCATAGAAGAATACTACAAATAAATCACACTCTAATAAACTTGAAAACCTCAGGGAAATGGAAAATTTTCTAGAAAAACACCACCTACCTAACTAGCAACATCAGAGATAGAACAGCCAAACAAACACATCGCAAAGCAAGTTATTGAAAAGGTAATTTAAAAACTTTCATCCAAAAAGATCTCTGGCCCGGATGGCTTCACTGGAGAATTCTATCAAATGTTCAGAGAAGAGTTAACATCACTTCTTCTAAATGTATTCCAGACAATAGAAAAGGATGGAACACTCCCAAATTCATTCTGTGAAGCTAGTGTAACCCTGGTCCCCAAACCAGGAAAACAGCACAAAAAAGGAAAATTACAGACCAATATCTCTCATGAACTTAGAAGCTAAAAGCCTTAACAAAATCCTAGCTAACAGAATTCAACACCTCAAAACAACAGTTCATCACAACCAAGTAGGATTCATACTAGGGGTGGTTCAACATTAGGAAAACAATTAATGTAATCAATCACATAAACAAAATAAAAGAACCATCAGATTCTATCAATCGAGGCAGAAAAGGCATTTGATAAAGTCCAGCACTCAGTCATGTTAAAAACTCTCAGCAAAATAGGAATATAAGGGTTTGTTAAGTTTCTTTGTGGCTACCTTGAAATTTACGCTTATGTTCCTAGGTTTGAACCAGGTGATTACTGGGTATCATCTTGCCTTTCATTCCATTAGAAAGTTCCATATCTATTATTTATTCCCTCTTCTATTGTTGTGATGTTATCACTTACAGACTAATCTCTCTGGTTCCCTGTTGTTATTTTTGAGGTGGTATTTGCTATGATCCTGCATTCTAGATTCAGTCTGTTGTCTGATGTTGTTTGTTCTCAAACTGAAAGACTCCCTTTAAAAATTCCTATAAGCCCAGTTTGATTCGATTTTTACATGTTCGCTTAATTTCTGTTTATCTGAAAATGTTGTAATTTCACCATCATTTTTAAAAATATTTTATCGTGCTTTAAGTGAAAGTTTACAATCCAAGGGAACTTGCCATACAATACCCTGCACACACACTGCCATACAACGCTAGCTGCTTTCCCTACCCTGTAACAGCACAGTCCTCCTTTATACCCTGTACTTCCGATATTTGTTGAACCAATTCCTGTGACCCCTCTCCACCCTCCCATCTCATCTCTGGATTGGAGCTGCCCCAACCAGTCTCATGAATATATTTAAGCCAAGAAGAAGACACTTCTCCAGCATTACTCTGTATTTTACAGTGCAGTTCAATCTTTGTCTGGAGAGTTGGCTTCAGTATTGTCATAACTTTTGAAAAAGAGTTTTGCAGGATATATTACAATTAGTTTTTCTTTCAAGGTTTTATATATGTCATTCCATTGCCCTCTTTCATGTTTGGTTCCTGTAGAATAATTACAGATCAGTCTTATACTTTTCCCTTTGTGGGTGACTTTTCATTTTTTTCTAGCTGCTTTGGGATTTTTTCTGCCTTTGGTTTTAGAGTGTTTGATTATGATATACCTTAGTGTTTTTCTTCTGAAGTCTCTCCTATATGAGGTTCCTTGAGCTTTTTGGCCAGCTTTTCATCTTTCATGATATTAGTAAAGTTTTCTGCCAGCAATTCTTCAATGATCTCTGTATTTTCTGCTTTGGTCCCCATTCCAAAACTCTGATGACTAGAAAATTTTGCTTTTGCTCGTATGACATGTAATTTTCAGAGTATCTTTATTGTCTTCTTTCTTTACTCTGATTTTTCCTCCAAGTTGTATCCAAGTGTTTGTCTTCAATTTTGCTGATCCTGTCTTCCATTGTTTTGTTGTTCATCTGTTAGTTTTTCAATAGTTGTTTTTGTATGATTTCAAGTTGTGAATTGATTTTGGCATTTTCTTCCGGCATTATTTTCCTGAATTCTTCTATACTTTTTTTCACTGTATTTTACATGAGTTTGTCTGTTTTTTTCCTCTTTTTTGTCTGCTTTTTGCTTCAAATCTTGGATAGCTCTGAATATTAGAGATTTGGCTTCCCTATCAGGTGGTTCTAGTGGGAAAGGCATCTTGTATTTTACTTTGGATGCCTACTGAAACCATCCTTAAGGTTTTTTAAATATGTTTTGATACTCTCTATCTCTGGGAAATTCTGTAGTTATTTTCTTCATTTATTGATTATAGATTTGTTTGTTTCACCTTGCTTTTTGTTTTATTTGGTTATGCCTGAACAAGCAGGCTGTGTACTCCCGTTGTTTGATTCTCTGTATGCACGATAATTTTCATTTTCTTGTCCAAAGGGCAGGGTCAATCACTGAAGTATGGTGAAGCAGGAGAAGTTTAGCTGAAAGGGAAGGGCTGAGATTGGTTGTGCCATATAGTAGGGCCAACAGAGTGGGCCAGGAATCAGTGTGGAGCAGGTTCTGGTAGGCTGTGTCTGTGCTGCTCTGGAGTGGCATGTTCAGTGCCTGTTGCAAGCAGACAACAAGGAAGGGGGAGACTATAATTTGCAGAGCTCAATATGGGAAAGAAGGGAGAGACAGAGGAGAGAGAAACAAGAGACAAAAACAAATAACAAAATGAGTGCTAAGGGAGCTTAACACTGGAGTGCAAGATGACAAACAGAAATGGAAAAAACAAAAAGGAAAAGAGAACAAATAAATGCAACTCACAAAAAAGAAAGGAAAACAAAATCCCAAGGTTTTCACCAATGAGACTGAAGATCGAGGAAGTGGCTCCTAGGTCATATAATGCATCCTGACTAAAAGGGGCAGAGATGCCACACAGTGCCAGACATTTAAGAGACAAGAAAAGAAGGCAATTATGGAAAGACTAGAAACTGGGAAATGAAGAAAGACAAAAAGGGAAAAACAGTTGTAAAAAAGAAAAGCCCCCAGGGATCCCACTTGGTGTGGGTGCACAGACCAAGTAAGTGGGTCCCAAAACACAAAAATAAAAAGAAAACAAAGAAACAGGACAAAACTAAAAGGCCCCAGTGGCATGGACCAGGAAAGCAGCATTTCACAGAAGCAGCAGCTAAGGTGACACACAAAGCCAAGTGTTTAAGAGAAAGAAAAAGGAGGTAAGAAGCAAGGGAGAAAGAAGAAAGCAAAAAAAAAAAAAAAGTTTTAGTCAGCTAGTGCTGCTCTAAATACCACAGAGCGGATGGCTTTAACAAAAGAAGGTTTACTCTTGCATAGTCCGGTAGGTTACAAGTCCAAATTCACAATGTTCAGTACAGGAGGAGGTTTTCTGCCTTGTTGGCTCTGGAGAAAAGTCCTTGTGTTGCATCAGGCTTTGTTCAGGGAGCATCTTGGTGGAGGAACCTCAGGTCTGAAGGACACACTCTTCTCCCAGTGCTGCTTTCTTCATGGTGTGAGGTTCCCAATTCTCCTCTTGCTTCCCTTTCCTTTTATCTCTTGCAGGATGAAAGCATAAAGGGTGATGCAAGCCACACTCCAGGAAAACTCCCTTTACAGTGGAGCAAGGATGTAATCTTACAAAGGGATTTATAGGCCCACCCTAATCCTTTAACATACAGCATAGGAAAATCATAAAATGGAAAACAATCATAAAACATAGGGAATCATGGCCCAGCCACACGGTTACACCTATTTTGTTGGAGATAGAATTCAATCCATGACATCCCACCCTTTGGCACCCCAAAAATCACATCTTTGAAACATGTAACACAATCATCCCATCACAGCAAAAGTCATAGCAAAAACATATCCACCCCAAATGATAGAAGTCTCAAATCAGTTCCAAGTCCAAAAGTAAAAAATTCCTTTACATTTATGACACCTAGAATACAGGCTATCTGCTTCCAAAGTTACAATGGCAGAACAGGCACAAGTTAGACATTCATTACAAACAGGAGAAACTGCAGGGAAAGAAGGCATTAACAGGCAACACACAAGTCAGAAGAACACATGACATTAGCCTTCAAAGCTTTGAATATAATCCTCTGCTTTCTGAGACATTTTACACATTAGCCTTATCCTCCAGACTCTAGGTTTTGGCCACACTCTCTGGATTGTGAGTGGAGATCCCTGGCCATCTACTACAACTCTGCCTAGAAAGGCCCACTTGGACAACACCTCTGCCCCCTCAGCTTTAGGTGCACCTGAAGCCAAACTGAGAGGCAACTGCACCCTTAAAAACACAGAAAGCCCTGGCTCTACCCTTTCAAATCCTAGAGGTCATGGCCATACATTTGAGACTGAGGCAGCTCAGCTTCTCAGTTTATCGTTTCAGCTTCTGCCTCCTATGGCGTCATGGCCCGAGACTCAGGCCCGTATCTGTTCCAAATCTCTGTAGCTCCACTGATTCAAGTGCCTGGAGGCACATCACTCTGCTAGGAAACCTCCTGCACAAAGGCACTCAGCTGTCTCTCTGTGGGTCAGTAAGGCTAGCTCCACCGATTCTAGTGCCCGGAGGCACCCCACTCTGCCAGGAAGCCTCTGTGCACAGGCACTTAGCTCTCTTGCTCCATGGGTTGGTTCCAGGACTACCTATGGTTCTGCTGCGCCCGGAGGCACCCCACTCTGCCAGGAAGCCTCTGTGCACAGGCACTTAGCTCTCTTGCTCCATGGGTTGGTTCCAGGACTACCTATGGTTCTGCTGCGCCTGGAGGCACCCCACTCTGCCAGGAAGCCTCTGTGCACAGGCACTTAGCTCTCTTGTTCCATGGGTTGGTTCCAGGACTACCTATGGTTCTGCTGCTGCTGCCGGTCCTCTGCTGCTCGATTCTCACCAACTGCACCTTCTTGGGTGTTAACAGTTCTCCTTGGTTCCTTCTGAGCCTTGTATCCATTCAGTTTTAAAACCACTTCCACATTTTAGGTATTTGTTAGAGCAGTATCCCTACTGGCTGATCTCTGTCAAGAGTCCAAGATAGTGAATCCATGCTGTATTAGCTAATAAGAGACCTCTACACACGTCTCTCCTAATTCTCTGTTCTCTATCAGCTTCTTATTCCATTGGGTGCCTTGCTGAGTTCTTTATCTCTTCATTTGATATTTGGAGTTCGAGGACTGATGTCTGTTGCTGTTGTAGTTCATTTTTTAGGTCTTTGCTACGGAAATATGTTGTGGTGCATCTGTCTGTAGCACCAGGTTGGCTCTGTCCCCAGGTTTTATGTGTTTCTAAAAGATGTGTGAGCAAATGTCTGAGAACATTTCTTACACATTCTCTTAGTGGGAAAAGAATGTAAAGTCTCTACCATTCAACTATATTAAGCTGCCAAGGTTTTATTTACCTTTAATAGGAAGTTTGAGTTAACTCCATAGAGTTGAATATTCCTTTCACATTCTCTGAAGGAGAAAACACAGAATTTCTCCCTCCCAAGTACAGGGTGGCAAAAGCACTTTGGTTTTGCTAAGGAAACCTTATGTTACAAGAACATGCATGTTTCCAATTCACTGCATGAAAGAGTAATTAAAATACTGCTTCTCTTATTTTAATTGACTAAATGGAGGTGTTTTATCTCTTGTTAACAGAACAGTGTACATATATGTCCAAGACATTTTCTTACACATTCTCTGAATAGGAAAGGAGTATAAAGTTTCTACCTTTCAAGGACATGAAGCTTCCAGGGTTTTAGCTGTTTTCAATAGGAATTTTTATTTACTAGGACATGCATGTGATTTTCATGTACTCTGAAGGAGAAAACAATGCAGAGTGTTCTCCATTTCAAGCAGAGGACAGCAAAAGAATTGTAGTAGTGCTAACTAAAGTTTGTATTACTAGAACATAAACGTTCTCAATTCAGTGTGTGAAAGACTAACCAAAATACAGTTTCCTCATTCTGGTTGATTACATGTGAGCTTTTGTCTGTTTTTTGAAAACGTGTATATCAGTGACTGGGAACTTTTCTTGTACATGGCAAAAGAATATAAAGTTTATTCCATTCAAGTACATTAAGCCACTAGGGCTTTAGATGTTTTCAACAGAAGTTTAAGTTCACCAGCATTGAAAGCACATTTCACATTCTCTGAGGGTGAAAACACCAGAGCTCCCAGTGTTTTAAATGTTTTCAGTAGCAACTTGGGATTATCAGGACATGAATGCGCCTTTTACATTCTGTGAAAAAAACCCACTGCCATCTAGTTGGATCCATCTCATAGCGTTTTATATTCTGTGAAGGTGAAAAAGATGCAGAGTAGTCCCTCATTCAAGCACTGGGCAGCAAAAACAATGTAGTGGTATTATATAAAACTTGTGTTACTAAAACATGAATGTTCCAAATTCACTACATAAAGGAGTATCCATAAAACAGGTTATCATACTTTTTAAACATGTGCATACATGCCTGAGAACATTTCTTACACATTCTCTTACTGTGAAAGAATGTAAAGTTTACCCCAGAATTTAAGATGGTTTCAAAAGGAAGTTTGGGTTAATAGAAGTTGAATGTGTCTTTTACATTATCTGAAAGAGGAAACAATACAGTTACTCCTGCTCAAGTACAGGATGGTAAAAGCACTTTATTTCACTAATGAAACCTTGTGTAACAAGAATATGTGTGTTCCCAATTCGCTGAGTAAACAAAATACAGTTTCCCTCATTCTAGTTGATTAGAGTATTTTAACTCTTGTTAAAAAACACTGTGTCTACACATTTGAGACATTTTCTTATATACTCTATGAATGGGAGAAGAATGTAAACTTTCTTCCTTTCAAACACATGAAACTTCTAGGGTTTTTGGTATTTCAGTATGACCTTTGGATTACGAGGACATTCATGTGTCTTTCTGATTCCCTGAGGGAAAAATCAATGCAGAGTACCATCTCCCATTCAAGCAGGGGACAGCAAAAGCAACACAGTTGTGCTAAATAAATGTTCTCTTACTAGAACATGAATGTTCCAAATTTACTGCATGAAAAAGTAACCAAAATACAGTTTTCTCATTATAATTGATTAAGTCAGAGGATTTTATCTGTGTTTAAAAAATGTGCATACATACCAGAGCTTTCCTATACAGTCTCTTAACGGGAAAACTAAGTTTTGGTCACTGAAGTACTTTCAGTTGTCACGGCTTTGAATTTTTTCAATAGAAAGTTTGTGTTAAACGGAATTGAATGTCATTTTCACATTCAGTGGAGAGGTTTTCATGCTCAAGTACAAGGTGGCAAAAGCACTTTTGTTTTGCTCTGGAAACCAGGTGTTACAAGAAAGTGTGTGTTCCCAGTTCACTGCATGAAAAAGTGACCAAACTATAGTTTCTCTTATTCTAGTTGATCAGGTGACTGTTTTATCTCTTGTTAAAAAACAGTGTGCACGTATGTTTGACAATGTATAGGAACATTCTCCGGGGAAAGAACATGAAGTTTCTCCCTTTTAAGTCTATGAGGCTTCCAGAGTTTCAGATATCTGCAACAGAACATTTGGGTTATCAGGCCATTAATGATTCTGTCAAATACTCTGGAGGATAAAGCAATTCAGAGTATTCTCCTTTTCAGGACAAATCTGCAAAAGTAATGTATCTCTGCTAATTAAGCCTTGTGTTACTAGAATGTGACTTTTTCCAATTCACTGAATGCAATAGAAATGAAAATACAGTTGATTAGATCAGAGGGCTTTAACCTTTTTTAAAGAACATGAGTGTACATGTCTGAGAACATTTCTCACGTAGTCTCTAACTGGGAAAAAAAAAGTAAAATTTCTCAAATCAATGTCATTATCATGTCAGTATTTAGATGTTTTCCATAGAAAGTTTTAGTTAAATGTGAGTGGTAGATGACTTTCACATTCTCAGAAGGGGGAAGCAATACAGATTTACTTCTGATAAACTCCTCGGCTGCTTGCTTTTGCTCAGGAAAACTTGTGTTACAAGAACATGCACATTTCCAGTTCACTGCATGAAAGAGTAATCAAAATACAGCTTCCTTATTCTAGTTAATTAGATCAGATGTTTTGTTTTAAAAATGCTTGACTGTACATGTGTGAGAACAATTCTTATGTATTCTCTGAATGGGAAAAGAATCTGAGGTTTCTCCAATTCAAGAAAGTGAAGAAATCGGGAATTTCAATGTTTTCAATACAAACTTTGTGTTACTGGGACTTGTATGTAACCTTTCGCATTCTACAAATAAGAAAACAATGCACAGTTTTTCTCTATCAAGGATGATACCCCAAAGCAACAGAGTTTTGATAAGTAAAACACGTTAGCAAGAGGTGCATGTTCCCAAGTGCGTGAAAAAAGAAATCAAAATACAGCTGTCTTCATTCTACATGACTGAGTCAGAGGACTGTATCTCTTATTGAAAGCCACTTTGTGTTACACGCAGCAGAATACTGTCTATAAATTCTTACTGAGAAAAGAATTTCATATCTTTCCTACTGAAATATGTGCAGCCATCAGTATTTTTTGTGTGACTTCAATATGGACTTTGGATTACCTTGGCATTAATGTGTCTGACAGATAATATCTGAATGAGAACACAATGCAACGTCTCTCTTTGAAGTACAGGATGGCCATAGTGACGTGGTCTGCTAGGTAAACCTTGTATTGAAAGAACAGGTTTCCTCCTCAATTCACTGCATGAAAGAGAAACCACACAATTTCTCTTGTTCTATTTGACTCTTGTTCTATTTGACGATTTCTCTTGTTCTATTCTCTTGTTCTATTTATCCTATTAAAAACAAACAAACAAAACAACCTTTCATAAATGTCTGAGAACTATTAACTTAACGGGGCTTCTCCCTTTCAAGAACTTGAAGCCACCAGAGGTTTCACCGGTTTCGACTGAGCTTTGCATTACCAGAATTTGCATGTACCTTTCATGTTCTTTACAGTAAACAAAACAGAATTTTTCTCATTCAAGTAGAATACTGCAAAAACAACATAGTTTTGCCAAGTAATCTTTGCATTAGAAAGAGGTCCTTGTTCCCAATTCACTGGATGAAACAGACACCAAAATACAGTTTCTCTCATTCTCTGTGATTCAGTCAGCATTTTTATCTCTTAATGAAAGTCATTTTGTTTTACACGCAGCAGAATGCTCCCTCTACAATCTCTTAATAGGAAAAAAATGTAAAATTTCTCCCAGGGCCTTGTGCGTTTTCATTACGGACTTTGTGCTGGAAGGACATGAATGTGCCTTAAATAATGTATGAATGAAAATACAATGCAGATTCTCTTATTCAGGTATAGGACAGCAGTAATAATGTAGTTTTGCTGAGGAAAACTTGGTCACAGAAACAGGCATGTTCCCCATTCACTGCAGGAAAGAGAGACCATATACAGTTTCTCTAGCTCTAGTTAAGTCAGAGATTTTTATCCTGTCATAAAAAATTCTTTGCAAACATGCCTGTCTTAGGCTGGGTTTTCTAGGGAAGCCAAATGAGTCACACATATACGTACAAGGAAAGATTTATATACAAAGGAACAGCTCACACAATTGTAGATGCTGAACATCCCAAGTCCTGGCACAAGCCTCACATGTCTACGGGAACTGGTGAACCTAAGGTCGGTAGATCAGAGACCAGAGTTCTAGATCACTGGTTGTGTAGGTTGGTGGATCCCAAGCTAGTTGCGAGACTGTGAGGTCTCCGCTGACTCACAAAGCTGCAGGGGCTGATGAACCCAGGACTGGCAGGTCAGAGAACAGGACTCTGAAGCGCTGGCTGTGAGGGTTGATGAATCCAGCAGCTGCTAGTTCAGGTCCAGGAACCAGAGGCAAAAGAGAGCAGGAGCTGCTGACAAGGTGAGCAGACAGGAAGTAGGTGGTGGAAGGCGGAGAGACAGAGCTGAGGGGCGCGAACCACCACAGGCCCTGCCCCGCAACTATGACTGCCACAGCAGTCAAACAGGGAGTCGCTAAGTAAACACAATCCTGACCACCACAACGCCCAAGAATCATTCTATCAGTGTGAAAAGAATGTAACTTTTCTTCCTTTTGACAGTGTGAAGCCATCCATATTTCAATGTATCTAATACAAAATTTGTGTTACCAAGACTTACAAATACCTTTCACATTCTGTGAAGGAGAAAACAATCCAGAGTTTCTCCCATTCAAGTACAATACCAGAAAATGCAATGTACTTTTGATAAGTAAATCTTATGGTGGCAACAGGTTTTTCCAACTCATTGCATGAAACAGACATCCAGTTTCTCTCATTCTACTTGATTCAGACAGTTTTATCTCTTACTAGAAATCACTTTCTGTTACACACATTAGAATGTTGCCTATACAGTCTGTTATTGGGAAAAGAACGTAAAGTTTCTCCCATTCAAACACTTGCACTCACCATGATTTTATGTGTTTTAAATATGTACTTTGTGCTGCAAGGGGATGACTGTGCCTTACAGTACAGGTGGAAACAAACACAAACCTGTTTCTCTCTCAATAGTCACATAGTTTTACTGAGCAAACCTTTTTTTTTTTTTTTACAGGAATAGTCATGTCTCCAACCCATTGCATGAAAGAAAACAAAAATACAGTATCTCTTATTCTAGTTGGTTAAGTCAGAGGCTGTTGTACGGCTTTAAAAATCTCTTTGCAAACATGCCTGAGAACCATCCTTTCAATGGGAAAAGAACTTAAGATTTCTTTCTTTCAAGACCATGAAGCCACCAGGGTTTCCATGTTTTCAGTTGAGCTTTGCATTCCTGGGAATTGCATTTGCCTTTTACACTCTTAAGGAGACAGTGCAGAGTTTTTCACGTTCAGGTACAATACTGCAAAAACGATGTAATTTTGCTAAATAAATCTCGTGTTAGTAAGAGATGCATTGTGATGATTACAATTGTGTGTCAACTTGCCTGGGCCGTGATTCTCCATGTTTATATGTGTTCATTCCCATGACTGCATCTGCTGTGACAGCCAACCTTGGAGGTGTGGCCCGTGTCCATATATAAGCAGATGTTCTGGCTTTTTGCTTGCTTTCTGTTCATCTGACCTCCAGCTCTTGGGACTTGGAGTTATCAGTTTATCTTCAGATTCTGGAATCTGTCAATCTTCACAGCCTAAGAGTGGCAGCCATGCTTTCTGATCTGAAGATCTTAGGTTTACTGTTCCTTGCATGTTCCTTCCTGAATAAAGAGAAGCTTCTATCCCAGTCCATGGACTCAGGATGTTCCAGCCTTTACAGTTGCATGAGACATTTCATGTATATGTGTGTGTGTGTGTGTGTGTGTGTGTGTGTGTGTGTGTGTATTTTACTGGTTTTGCTCTCTAGAGAACCCAGCCTAAGACATGCATATTCCCAATTCATTGTGGGAAATAGCAATCTAAATATAATTTCTCTCATTGTACATAAGGCAGATATTTTTATCTCTTATTCAGATAAGTGCAGCCACCAGGAATTTCTGTGTTTTCAATGCAGATTTTGTGTTACATGGGTGTGAAATGTGCCTTACATAATGTCTGAACAAGAACACAGTGCAGTTTCTTTCGTTCAAGAACAGGAAGTCAATAGTGATGCATTTTTGCTGAGTAAACCTTGTGTTACAACAAGGAGCATGTTCCAGTTCACTCATGAAAAAGAATCCAAAATCCAGTTTCTCTTGTAATAGCTGAATAAGACAGAGGCTGTTATCCTGTTTTGAAAATTCTTTGGCAAACATGGCTGAGAATCATTCTTTCAAGTGAAATAGAATGTAAGGTTTCTCCCATTCGAGAATGTGAATCCAACAGGGCTTTTGATTTTTCAATACAAACTTTGCCTACCAGGACCTGTATTTGCCTTTCACATTTCTTGAAGGAGATAAAAATGCAGAATTTCTCTCATTCAAGTACAGCATCTCAAAAGCAATGTGGTTTTGCTAAATAAATTGTATGTTAGCAAAAAGGGCATGTTTCCCATTCATTGCATGACAAAGAAATCAAATATAGTTTCTCACATTCTGCTTAATCAAGTCAGACAGTTTCATCTCTAAGGAAAATGTCCATGCAATCTCTTACTGGGAAAGCAATGTAACATTTCTCCCACTGAAATACTCGCAGACATCGTAGTCTTATATACTTTCAATATGCATTTGTGTTACCTGTCTGGAAACGTCTGAAAGAGTATGCAATGCAGTTTCTCCCATTGAAGTGCACGACAGCAATACTGATGTTTTTGCTGAGTAAACATTGTGTTACAAGAACAAGCGTGTTCCTGATGTGCTGCATGAAAGAGAAAACAAAATACAATTTGTATTATTCTAGATGCTTAAGTCAGTATCTTCCATGTTCTTGTTAAAAAAAAAAAAAAAAACCTCTTCAAAGATGCTCAGAAATCAGTCTTTAAATATGAAAAGAGGGTAAAGTTCTCCCTTCAAAGAATGTTAACTTACTGTTGAGTAGAGAACAGCATGGAACAGGCAGAGACACACCAGTCCAAGGGGCTAGAGATGTTTATTCAAAGAAAAAGAAAATGGGGTCTGAACTGAAATGTGGTTCAGCCCAACCAACAGCCTGTAGGGAAGTTTTATAGTTTTAAAGTTCTGATGAGGAAGTAAGGTGTGACTGACACAAAAGTGGTTTATGGTTTTACCGCAGAAATTTCTGGTAACAAGATTTACAGTTTTATAGCAGAAAGCTCTAATAAGGAGGTAGGGGGAGGCGGACGCAGAAGTGGTTTATGGTTTTATTGGTCAGATGCCTATGGGGCACACCAGGCTGTTTTCAGCTACTGGCAGGGTCTGATCATTGGGTAAGATGGCTGCACTTGTGCTAAATGACCATGAATTCCAGAGACAGAGTTCCTTCACCTACCAGGGGTTTTTATGTTTTCAATATGAATTTTGCATTATGAGGACTTGCATGGGCCTTTCACATTCTATTAAGAAAAACACAATGCAAAATTTTTGGAATTCAAGTACAATTCTGCAAAAGCAATACAGTTTTGTTAAGTACACCTTGTGTTAGCAAGAGATGCATGTTCCCAATTGAGACCATAAAAAGAGAAACCAAAACACAGTTTCTTTCATCTATTTGATTAAGTCAGAACATTTTATCTCTGATAGAATATTTCTTTCTGGAGAACAGTGCCTATCGAATTGGTTACTGGAACAAGAATGTGCAGTTTCCCCAACTCAAATATGTGCAACTGAAATCAGAGGCTGAAAAACTCCAGGGTTTTTCAGATCAAACTCCAGATCAAGGGCCTGAGACGCATTGTTTCAAATCAACCCCAACCTACACAGAAAGATACGATCTGCACATTCCACAAGCCCTAGGTGGTGACACTAGGGTGGGGTTCTCAGAGGCAACACCATAGATTCAGTGAACTATAGGCAATGAATGACTCCCCTTGTCTTGATAATAGGGCTCTAACCAGTGATAAAAGAATCAAGTAGTAGGTCAGGAAGGACAGGAAAGTAACTTGTGCTGGGCATTCTATTTTCATATTGTCAGCCAAATGATATCTAGCATGACTTTTTTTATCCTTGATGGCCAGTGATGGCCTGTGGATTGTGAAGCAGATGAACTCCACCCAGTCAAGCCCCCCACATAACACCAGCTCCCCACATTGTCCCCTGAATCTGCATGTGGTCTTTCCCTTTAAATACTCAGACCTTGCCTGATAAACTTCTGACAGGCTTTGAGGACAAGAGTATCTCCTTGTCCCATTAAATACTGGTATGCAAATAAAATTTTGGTCACTCACTCACCTGTCTCTGAGACTGGCTTTTTAATGGCAGGTAGCCATAAACCCTGGAGCTTGCCAGGTAACACAGTCACCTGGGTTTCATGTATTCAATATGCACTTTGTGTAACCCAGACAAGAATATGCGTTACAGAAATCTGAATGAGAACATAATGTATTTTCTGCAGGTTAAGTGTAAGATAGTAACAATGATGTAGTTTTGCTGAGTTAAACTTTTGTTACAAGAACATGCATACTCCACTGGGACTTACATATGCCTTGAAAATCGATGATGGAGAAAGCAACACAAAGATCTCCTGTTCAAACAGAATACTGCAAAAGCAAATTAGTTTTGCTAAGTAAACCCTGGGTTACGAAGAGGTGCATGTTCCCAATTCATTACACTAAAGCGAAACCAAAAGGACAGTCTCTCTCATTCTACTTGATTTAGTCAGGCGGTTTTATCTCTTATTGAAAATCACTTTATATTGCATGCAGGAGAATGTTGCCTATACCGCTTCTTACCGGGAAAAGAAGCTAAAGTCTTTCACATTCAATACATGCAGCCACTAGTGTTGGGGTTTTTTTTGTTCTTTTTTCAGTTGATTTACCTTCTACTGTGTGCTGTCACTGCTTTCACCTAATTTTCAAATTTCTCTCACTTATCTAATCTATGACCAACCTCTCACTCCCTCCTCACCCTTGCAGCCATAAAAGTCTCTTCTTCCGTGCAGAAATCTATTTTAAAATCCTTAAAGCAAGGGTCTCATATAATGTTTGTCCTTTTGCTGCTGACTGATTTCACTCAGCATACTGTCTTCCAATTGAAACCATGCTACGTCTCCTAAAATCATCATTGTTTTTATCATTGCATAGTGTTCCGTGAGTACATATACCATACTTCATTTATCCAGTCATTTGTTGATGGGCATCTAGGTTGATTCCATCTTTTTTGCTATTGTGGACTGTGCTACAATAAACATTCATGTGCATGTGTCTTTATTTTGTGTCTATTTTTAATATACTTTCATGTTACCCAGACATGAATATGCCTTACATGATGTCTAAATGTGAACACAGTGCAGTTTCTCCAGTTCATGTACAGGACAGTAACAGCAATGTAGTTTTGCTGAGTAAATCTTGTGCTACAAGAACAAGCATATTTCTAATTCACAGCATGAAGGAGAAACCAAAATACAGTTTCTCTTGTTCCAGTTGATTAAGTCAGAGGCTTTCATCCTCTTTTGAAACACCTCCTTAAAGATTCTCTGTCATGGATTGTATCATGTTCCCCAAAAAATATGCACGGTGGTTTGGCGGGGCTGCTTGTGTGATGCTCTTCAATCTTGTGGATTCTGCCTCTATGATGTTAAAGAGGGTGGACTGGTGGCACTTGTTGGTGGGGAAGGACTCAACCTGTAAGGTTGTTTTGTGCCTTGAGGCAGTCTCTTGTGATATAAAGGAAAGAAGCTAGCAGAGAGGTTTGGTATCTCATACCACCGAGATGCTGTGCTGGATGCTGAGTGTGTCCTTTGGAAGGGACCGAGGTCTCTGCATCTCAGAAGCTTCCAGTCCAGGGGAGGAAAAGTCTTTTCCCTGGAGTGAATCTCTTGAATTCAGACTTGTAGCCTACCGGACTGTGTAAGAATAAACTTTTCTTTATTAAGCCATCCACTCAGGTATTTCTGTTAGAACAGTACCAGATGACTGAAACATGCCCCCAACCCATTCTTTACATGGGAAAAGAGTGTCATTTCTGCCCTCCAAGGACATGGAGCCACCAGGGTTTTCATGTTTTCAATATGAACTCTGTTACTGGAACTTGCATGTGCCTTTCACAGTCTATGAAGGATGATGAAACAGCACAGAATTCAATCAAGTACAACTCTGCAAAAAAGTGATGTAGTTTTGCTAAGTAAACCTTGTGTCAGCAAGAGGTGCATGTTCTCAATTCATTACATGAAAGATAAACCAAAATGCAATTTCCCTCATGTTACTTGATTAAATCAGAAGGTTTTATGTCTTATTGAAAATCACTGTGTTATATTCATGAAAATGTTGCCTATATAGTCTCTTATTGGGAAAGTTTCTCCTGTTCTTGTATGTTAAGCTGTCTAGGTTTCAAGTTTCCTCCAAAGGAAGTTTCGTTTAACGGTAGTTAAAAGTGTCTTTCACATTCTCAAAAGGAGAAAACAGTGTAGCATTCTCTCATCCAAGGACAGGTTGCCCAAAGCAATACAGTTGTGTTAAGTAGACCTTGTATTACTGGACCTTGTATGTTCTTGATAAAGAAGCCAAAATAATTTCTGTCAATCAAGTTGATTAGATCAGAGGAATTTATCCGCATTTATAAAACATGTGCATACATGCCTGATAATGTTTCTTACACATTATCTTACTGGGAAAAAAATGTAAAGTTTCACCCATTCAAGTATGTTAAGCCACGACGGTTTGGGATACTTTCAACAGGAAGTTTGAGCTAACAGACATTGAATGTGCTTTTCACATTCTCTGCAGGAGAAAACAAAGCAGAGTATGATTTTAATTAAGTACGAACTTAATTGTTCTAAGGGCTACATACGTCATTGCTGAATATTACTACAGTCACCTTCAAAGTACTCCCCTTGGAACTCACTCTGGAATGGCCATTGCACATGGTGGCAAGGTGGCAAGTTCACAAGCTTAATTGTAGAGTTGTCTGTGAGGGAGTTTTTTGTCAGTAAACAAATAATTGTATTCAAACATTCTTCCTACTCACCTGATCTGATCCCCAATGACTTTTTATTCATCTGAAGATAAAGGAAATATTGAAAGGAAGACATTTTGATGACATTCAGGACATCAAGGGTAATCCAATGACAGCTCTGATGGTCATTCCAGAAAGAGTTCCAGAATTGCTTTGAAGGGTGGACTAGACACCAGCACTGGTGCACAGCTTCCCAAGGGGAGCACTTGGAAGATGACCATAGTGATATTCAGCAATGAGGTATGTAGCACTTTTTCTAGGATGAGTTTGCAAAGTTAATTGGCAGCTCTTGTATCCTTGTGCTCTCTTGTATTTGAGCATATGAGGGCAAAAACAGTGTTTTCATTTCAGGGAAGGAAGAGAAACCCAAATTCAGTTTCTTTCATTTTTAGATCAGATGATTATACCTGTATTTAAAATCAGATAAGTACATACTTGAGAACAATTCTTTTTGTGTGTGTTCTTTTTGTATTGTACTTTAGCTGAAGGCTTACAGAACAAACTATGACATGGATTGAACTATGTTCTCCCAAAATATGTGTGTCAATTTGGCTGGGCCATTATTCCTAGCATCATATGACTGTTCTCTGTTTTATGATTGTAATTCTACCACACATTGTAAATGCCAATTTCAGCCTCGGGTTAACAGAGCAAGATTGGATTATATTAAAGAGGATTGTGGTGGAACTGTAACACTAAGGTCACATCCCTAATCCAATATAAATGGAGGTTCCCTGGGGTGTGGTCTACATCACCTTTTATATTATGAGATTAAAAAAAAAAGAGAGAAGCAAGCAGAGGGTTGGGGACTTCATACCACCAAGAAAGGAAGACTTCCTCCAGAGCCAAAAGAGAAAGAAAGAAAGCCTTTCCCTGGAGCCAGTGCCATGAACATGGACTTCCAGCCCAGTAGACTATGAGAGAATAAATGTCTTCTGGCAAAGTCATCCATTTGTAGTATCTCTATTATAGCAGCACTAGATGACTATGACAAACTAGTTTTTCATTAAACAATTAGCACATGTTTTGATTTATGACATTGGTTAACAACCCAGCAACATGTCAACTCTCTCCCCTTCTCACTCTTGGATTCCCTATTACCTGTTTTCCTGTCTGCTCCTGCCTTCTAGTCCTTGCCCCTGGCTGACATGTGCCTTCAGTCTATTTTATTTTTTATGGGACTTTCTAATTTTTCGCTGAAGTGTGAACCTTGGTAGTGACTTATTTCTAAGCTAAAAGAGTGTCCAGGGGCCATACTCTCAGGGTTTCTCCAGTCAGGTGGGCCAGTAAGTCTGGTCTTTTTTGGTGCCTTAAAATTTTAATCTATATTTTTCTCCAGCTCTGTTCAGAACATGTCTGTAATCCATGTCAGAGTAGTTAGTGGTGGTAGCTTGGCATCATCTAGTTGTACTGGATTCAGTTTGGTGAAGGCATGGTAGATACAATCCATTAGTCCTCTGGACTAAACTTTTCCTCGTATTTTAGTTTTCTTCCCTCTTCTTTACTCCTGAAGAGACCAGTGAAGTATCTTAGATGGCTGCTCACAGGCTTTTAAAACCCCCAGTGCTACCTACCAAAGTAAAATGTAGAATGTTTTCTTTATAAACTATCTTATACCAGTTGAAGCAGATGTCCCCTGAGACCACAGTTCCCACAGCTCCCAGCCCAGCAATTCAGTCCATCAGGGAGAATGGATGTTTCTATGCAGCTATCACAACTTTGCCTTGAACAAGTTGTTCTGGCTTCTCCATTATTGTGTACCGGCTCACCCTTCTCCAAAGTCACCACGTATCTACTATCTAGTGTTTTTCCAGCCCCACCCCTTCCCTCCTTGAAACCATCAAAGATTGTTTCTTTTTACGTGTAAATGTTTTCATGAACGTTTAAGTAGTGGTCTCACATATGTGCTTTTATGATTGACTTATTTCACTCAGCATAATGTTCTACAGATTCATCCATGTTAAAAAATGCTTGCCAGATTCATTATTTTTCTTTACCGTTATGTAATACCTCATTCGGTGTCTGAACCACAGTTTATCCATTCATCTGTTGATGGGCATCTGGGTTGTTTCCAGCTTTTTGCTGCTGTCAACATGCTAATATGAACACAGGTATGTATGTGTCTATCATGTCATGACTGTTGTTTCTTTAGACTATTTCCTAAGACAGGGATTGTTGGATCATATGGTATTTCTATTTACAGTTTTCTAAGGAAGCATTTCTAAAAATAGACACATCACTTTGTATTCCTACCAGCAGTGCCTAAGAGTTCCAGTCTCCTCACAGCCCCTCCAACAATTATTTCCTTTTTCTGATTCATACCAGTAGTGCCGGGGTGAAATGGTACCTCACTGTAGTTTTGATTTCTGTTTCTCTAATGACTGGTGATTACAAGCATTTCCTCTTGTTTGTTGGTCACATTGTTTTCCTTGGTGAAGTGTCTGTTCATTTCCTTTGCCCGTTTTTTTCAATTGAATTTGTTTTGTTTTGGTTTTTTTGAAGAAGTGTTGGATTTTCCTGCATACTTTAGAGATCAGACCTTTGTCTGATTTGTAATAGGCAACTTATATAGGTTATCTAGGTTACCTATCTTGTGGAGTTTGTGTGTTGTTGGTTACAGTTTGTTTCCTGTTGATGTCATGTACTAGGGCCTCTAGTGTTGATCCTATTTTTTTTCTTCTAAGAACTTTATAATTATATTTAGGCTTTACATTTAGTTCTTTGGTCTGTTTTGAATTTGTTTTCTGTACGGTGTGAGGTATGTGTCCTATTTCACGTTTTTTGCATATGCATATTCAGCTTTTTTAGTATCATTTGTTAAAAAGACTAACTTTTCCCTATTCTATGGATTGTCAGCCCTTGTAAAGATCAGGTGACTATAGGTGGATGAATTTACACCATGATTGTCAAGTCTATTCCACTGGTCAATATATCTGTTGTACCAGTACCAAGCTGTTTTGACCACCATACCTGAGTAGTTAATTTCAAATGAGTTCAACTAATGCCAGTCCTCCTAGTTTATTCTTCTTCTTCAACGGTGTTTACTTTTCTGGGACATCTTCCCTTTCCATATGAAGTTAATTAAAAGTTTTTTCCAATCTCTTTAAAGAATATTCCTGGCACTTGGATCAGGATTGCATCTTATTCATGAATTGCTTCAGGTAGAATTGGCATTTTCACAAGGTGACTCAACCTATCCATGAGCATGTTATGTTTTTTCATTTATGTAGATCTCTTTCAGTTTCATACAATATTGTTTTGTAGTTTTCTTTGTGTGTTTTACATCTCTGGTTAGATTTATTCCTAAGTATTTTATTCTTTAGGGACTTTTATAAATGATATCCTTTTCCTGATTTCCTTTTCATCATGTTCTTTATTGATGCATAGGACTCCAACTGATTTTTGTATGTTTATCTTGCATCTGGCTAGTCTGCTGAGTCTTTATTAGCTCTAGTAACTTTCTCATGGAGTCTTTTGAGTTTTCTATGCATAGTATCATATCATGTGCAAATAGGGAAAGATTAACCTCTCCTATACCAATTTGGATGCCAATTATTGCTCTAGGTAGGACTTCTAGCACAATGTTAAATAGGAATGGTGATAAAGGTCATCCTTGCCTTAGTCCTGTTCTGAAGGTGAATATTTTCTATCTCTCTGTTAAGAATAATGTTGCTTGTTGCTTTTGCATAGATGCTCTTTAAAATATTGACAAATTTCCCTTCTATACCTATTTTTTGACAGCTTTTATCAGGAATGTATCTTGGACTTTTTCAAATGTCTTTTCTGCACTGACAGAGGTAACTGTGTGATTCTTTCCTTTTATTTATGAGGTGGCTTACATCGACGGACTTTCTAATGTTGAACTATTTGGATACATTATATGTATCCTACTTGACTATGGTATCTTTTTTTAAATAAGATGTTGAATTCTTTTGGTTGGAATTTTATTAAAAAATTTTGCATCTATATTCATGAGAAATATCAGTGTGCAGTTTTATTTATTTATTTATTTATTTATTCTGCCGTCTTTGCCTGGTTTGGGAATCAGGGTTATGCTGGCTTCATGGAATGAACCTGGAAATATCACTTCCTTCTCTACATTCTGAACTAGTTGGAGTAGTATTGGTGGTAACGGTTCTCTGAATGTTTGGTGGACTTCTCCAGTGAAGACATCTGGGTAAGGGCTTTAGTTCTTTAGACATTTTCAAAATTAACTTTTCATTCTTCCCCTATTATCAATCTGTTCAGATTTTCAATGTAATTTTGTGTTAGTGTGAGTAGGTGGTGTGTTTCTATAAATCTGTCCATTCACTCTAGGGTTGTTTTTTTTTTTTAGTATAATTTTTAAAAATATTCTGTTATAATTCTATTTATTAGGTTTTTTGTAATGTCCCCCACTTCATTTCACATTTGGGTTATTCACATCCTCTCCTGTTTTTCTTTCATCAGTTTGGCCAGTAGCTTCTTGATTTTGTTGTACTTTCAAAGACCCAACTTTTGCATTTGGTAATCCTTTTCATTCTCTATTTCATTTATTTTTGGTCTGATTTTTATTATTTCCTTTCTTCTGGTGGCTATGGGCTTTTTCTGCTGCTGTCTTTCTACTTGGTTGAGTTGGTTAGCTAACATTTCCATTTTGTTGATGTGTGCATCTATTGCTATAAATTGACTTGTGATGTGTTTTGCTATGTCCCAAGTTTTAGAATGATGTGTTTCATTCCTGTTTGACTCTAGGAATTTCATTCCATCTTTGACTTCTTCTATTACCCAGTGATTTTAAAGCAGGGTGATTTTCAGTTACCAGGTAAATGATTTTTTTTTTCCCCTTTGCTCTTCCTGTCAAGTTAGAACTTGATGGGGTTGTGGTCAGGGAAGACACTTTCTATGATCTCAACATTTTGGATTTTGTTGAGGGTTGCTCTGTGGACTAACATGTGGTCTATTCTGGAGAATATTCCATGTGTGTTGGAAAACAACAGGTACAATATGTGCTTTGTAACTGTTGGTTGGAGTGTTGTATATATGTCTGTGGTGGTGAGTTGGCTGACTGTGCCCTTTAGATCTTCTGTATTATTTGTTTAATTTCTTTCTAGACATTCTATCTTTCCTTGAGAATTGTGTGTTGAAGTATCCTACTATTACTGTGTAATTGTCAATTTATCTTTCCATGTTGTTACAGTTTATGTGTTTGGGAGCACTGTAATTGGATGCATAAATAATTATTATGGTTATGTGTTCAAGATGGAGTGTCCATTTCATGATTATACAGTGCCTTTCTTTTGTCTTTTTATGGTGGATTTTGTTTTAAAGTCTATTTGATCTGAAATTAGTATTGCTACTCCAACTTTTTTGGTAGCTGTCTGCTTGACATATTTTTTTTCTCCTTTGATTTTTAATGTATTTATATCTTTGCTTCTATGATGTGTCTTTTGTAGACAGTATATTAATGGATTTTGTTTTTTCACCCATTCTGTCATTCTCTGTCTCTTAATTGGTACATTTAGGCCATTGACACTCAGTGTAATTATTAATACACGTGAGCTTATTGCTGTCATTTTGTAGCGCTTTTTATGTGGGGCTGATACTGTCTTTGTTCCTCTTACAACCCTATGCTGACTTCCTTTGTGGAATTTTTTTTTTCATTTCTTTTATTTTTGTAGATTTGTTCTTTTTCCTTATTTTAATGAGCAGGTTTGTTAACTTTCTTTGAGGTTACTGTATTAGGCTGAGTTTTCTAGGGAAGCAAAACCAGTAACACATGCATGTACAAAGAAAGATTTATATATATATATATATAAAGTACAAGGAAAGATATATATATCTTTCTATATATCTCTATATATCTTTTTATACATTATCTATATATATCTTTTTATACATACATGTATATATCTTTTTATATATATTGCAGATTCTGCAATTGTGTGAGCTGTTTCACACATGTATATATGTAGAATATATATACATACATATACAAGCATACATCCATATGTATATCTATATCCATATCCATATGATACATAGATATATGCAGATATACATAGGAAACAGCTCATGAAATTGCAGAAGCTGAAAGTCTCAAGTCCTAGCACAAGCCTCACATGGCCACGCGTTTTAGTCAGCTAGGACTGCTCTAACACAAATACCACAGCGTGGATGGCCTTAACAAAGGAAGGTTTATTCTTACACAGTCGGGTAGGCTGCAAGTCCATATTCAGGGTGTCTGCTCCAAGGGAAGGCTTTCCCCCTTGTGAGCTCTGGAGGAAAATCTGTTATTGCATCAGTCTTTGTCCATTGAGCATCTTGGCACAGGAACCTAGGTCTGAAGGATGTGCTCTTCTCCTGGTGCAGCTGTGTTGATAAGTGCAAGGTTCCCAGTTCTCAGCCAGTCTCCCTTTCCTTTTATCTCTTGCAGGCTGAAAGGACTAAGGGTGGGGCAAGCCATAATCTGGGGAAACTTCCTTTACAGTGGAGCAGGGAGGTGATCCTATCAAGGGATTTACAGGTCCCATCCTATTCCTTTCACATATAGCATAGCAAAATCACAAAACAGAGGACAGTCACAAGACACTGGGAATCATGGCCCAGCCACGTGGCTACACCTATTTTGGGGGGGGGGGACAATTCAATCCATGACACCACAGGAGCTGGTAAACCCAGGGTCAGCAGGTCAGAGACCACAGTTCTAGATCACTGGTTGTGTAGGTTGGCGGAGCCTAAGCTGGTGGTTAGATGGAGCTACAGAGGCTGACAAATCCAGGATTGGCAGGTCAGGGAACAGGAATCTCAAGCGCTTGCTGTAAGGGTTGATGAATCCAACAGCTGCTAGTTCAAGTCCAGGAACCAGATGCCAGAAGAGAGGAGGAGTTGCTGGCTACGTGAGCAGACCAGCAGCAGGTGGTGGAAGGTGGAGAGAAGAGAGCTGAGGGGCAGGAAGCCACCACAGGCCCTGCCCTGTCACCTGATACAGCAGCTAAACATGGAGCAGTCAAATTGACATAATCCTGACCACCACAGTCCACCCCTTGTCAACTTGGCATCTGCACACATCTCACCTTACCATCCATAGTCTCTGAAGGAATACAAAGTCATAATCATGTCTAACATGACATAACTAACACATGTACAACTGAAAATGCATTAACCCATTTACATCTTATATTTCATAAGCAAACAAAAATATCTGATACACACATACAAAGCAGGAATACTCATATAACAATTACAGTCCTTGTTTCTGCAACTGGTCACATGGCTGTAACTGATATTTAGAACTACCTCCCTCTAAAACCCATTCTGTATTCCCTTTGCCCTCAGCAAGCACCTCAGCTGGTTGTGGTTCCTTGCCTGGTGAGGTGACCCAAACCCTCATCCCTGAAGGGTCTGGGCTATTATCACTCATTGTGGAGTTGGGTTGCTGTAGTTTTCCACTGACCTTAATCACAGGACATGGTAGTACTAGGAGGTGTCCTAAGGGATCTCCTGCATTCCAAACATACTCTTCTTTACTTCCGTTATGTAATGTCAATCCAATTTCATCTTCATAGTCAGGATCAATCACACTGGCCAGTATTGTAACTCCCTTCTTTGTCTGTTGATCCAGAGGCACAAGGAGCCTAAAATGGCCTGGTGGCAAGTTTAGCTTCCAGTTCAGTGTAATCGTTGATGTGTCTCCAGGTGGCAGCATTTCTCCCTCTGGAACTAAGATGTTTAACCCTGCAGAGCATAAGGTCATGGGGACAGGAAGCAAAAATCTTGCAAGTGGGTCACCAGTGGTGACAGTGAGTGGTGCCACTTCCATTTCCACTCCTTGATTCCTGGACCCATGAATCCTGGCTACAGGAAAAACAGCACCGTATATTAGACACTGGTTTAGAGCATATACAGCCTCCTGGAGAACATTTCTCCAACCCTGCAAGGTATTGCCACCTAGCTTGCAGTGTAATTGTGTCTTCAGGAGGCCATTCCATCTTACTATCAAGCCAGCTGCTTCAGGATGATGGGGAACATGGTAAGACCAGTGAATTCCATGAGCGTGGGCCCACTGTCGCACTTCATTTGCTGTGCAGCGAGTTTCTTGATCAGAGGCAACGCTGTGTGGGATACCATGACAATGGATAAGGCATTCTGTAAGTCCATGGATGGTAGTTTTGGCAGAAGCATGTCATGCTCAGATGGCAAATCCATATCCAGAGTAAATATCTATTCCAGTAAGGACAAAACACATTCCTTTCCATGATGGAAGTGGTCCAATGTAATCAACTTGCCACCAGGTTACTGGCTGATCACCTTGAGGAATACTGCCATATCAAGGATTCAGTGTTGGTCTCTGCTGCTGGCAGATTGGGCACTCAGCAGTGGCTGTAGCTAAGTCAGCCTTGGTGAGCAGGAGTCCATGTTGCTGGGCCCATGCATAACCACTGTCCCTTACACCATGACCACTTTGTTCATGAGCCCATTGAGCAATGATAGGGGTAGCCAGGGAAAGAGGATGACTAGTTCCTACAGAATGCATCATCATATCCATTTAATTGTTAAACTCATCCTCTGCTGAGGTCACTCTTTGATGAGCATTCACATAAGACACAAATATCTTCTTTGGCCCATTCAGAGATGTCTATCCACATACCTCTCCCCCATAAATCCTTGTCTCCAATCTTCCAACCATGTTCCTTCAAAGTCCCTGACCAACTGGCCAAGCCATTGGCCACAGCGCATGGATCAGTATACAGCCGCACATCTGGCCAGCTCTCCTTCCAAGCAAAGTGAACCACCAGATGCACTGCTGGAAGTTATGCCCACTGGGAAGATTTGCTTTCACCACTGTCCTTCAAGGAGGTCCTAGAAAGGGGCTGTAGTGCTGCTGCTGTCCACTTCCGAGTGGTGCCAGCATATCACACAGAACTAACTGTAAACCAGGCACAAGTTTTCTCTTCCATGATCAGTTGGTCATAAGGAACTCCCCATGAGGCCATAGGTACAAACTGAGAGATGGAAGGTAACGTTACAGGAGTGGAGACCATGGGCATTTGGACCACTTCCTCATGCAACTTACTTGGGCCTTCAGGTCCTGCATGGGCCCGATCTTGTATATACCACTTCCATTTAATGATGGAGTGCTGCTGTGCTCTTCCAACTTTATGACTCTGTGGGTCAGACAACACCCAGTTCATCACAGGCAGCTCAGGATACATGGTGACTTGGCATCCCATGGTTAAGTGTTCAGTCTCTACTAAGGTCCAGTAACAAGCCAAAAGTTGTTTTTCAAAAGCAGAGTAGTTATCTGCAGAGGATGGCAGAGCTTTGCTCCAAAATCCTAAAGGTTTGCACTGTGACTCACCAAATAGGAGCCCACCAAAGACTCTAAATGGTATCTCTATCTGCCACTGACACTTCAAGCACCGTTGGATCAGATGGATCACATGGCTCAAGTGGTAGAGCAGCCTGCACAGCAGCCTGAACCTGTTGTAGAGCCTTCTCTTGTTCTGGGCCCCACACAAAAGTAGCAGCCTTTCAAGTCACATGATAAATAGGCCAAAGTAGCACACCTAAATGACGAATATGTTGCCTCAAAAATCCAAAGAGATCCACTAGGTGCTGTCCTCTTTTCTAGTTGTCAGAGCAGCCAGGTGCAGTAGTAACTTATCCTTCACTTTAGAAGGAATATCATGACATGTCCCACATCACTGGACTGCTAGGAATTTCACTGAGTGGAAGGTGCAAGAATTTTGATGGGATTAATTTCTCCCCCTCTAGCACACAGATGTTTAACTAACAAGTCCAGAGTCACTGATACTTCTTCCTTACTAGGTCCAACCAGCATAATGTCATATATATAATGGACCAGTGCCACATCTTGTGGAAGAGAGAAGCAATCAAGGTCCCTGCGGACTAAATTATGACATAGGGCTCGAGAGTTACTGTAGCTCTGAGGCAGGCAAGGTAAAGTGTATTGCTGGCCTTGCCAGGTGAATGCAAACTGCTTCTGGTGGTCCTTGGAAACAGGTATGGAGAAGAAAACATTAGCCAGATCAGTAGCTGCATACCAAGTACCAGGAGATGTATTAATTTGCTCAAGCAATGAAACTACATCTGGAACAGTGGGGGTTACCACCACATTAAGCTTGCAATAATCTACTGTCATTCTCCAAGATCCATCTGTTTTTCACACAGGCCAAATAGGCGAGTTGAATGGGGATGTGGTGGGAATCACCACCCCTGCGTCCTTCAAGTCCTTAATGGTGGCAGTAATTTCAGCAATCCCTCCAGGAATGCAGTATTGCTATTGGTTCACTATTGCTTTTGGTTCACTGTTTTCCTAGGCAGTTCTAGTGGATTCCATTTGGCTCTTCCCACCATAATAGCCCTCACTCCATTGTTCAGGGATCCAATGTGGGAGTTCTGCCAGTTGCTGAGTGTATCAATTCCAATTATGCATTCCGGAACTGGGGAAATCACTACAGGATGGGTTTGGGAACCCACTGGACCTACTGTGAGATGAACATAAGCCAAGACTCCATTAATAACCTGACCTCCATATGCCCCCACTCTGACTGGTGTGCCACAGTGATGTTTTGGGTCTCCTGGAATTAGTGTCAGTATCCAGTAGTAGTATCCAGTAGTCTCCAAAAAGTCTGATTATGTCTTTTTCCCCATTGGACAGTCACTCTGGTAAAAGGCTGTAAATCCCTTTGGGGAAGGGCAGGAGAAAGATTAACAGTATACATTTTTGGCAGGGTATTAGAATTCTTCTTCAAAGGGACCTGGCCTCGCCTTCATTCAAGGGGCTGTGGGTCTGTAAACTTGCTCAAGTCTGGGAATTGATTGAGGGACGGTGACTCTCTATTCTGGCGATTTAAGTTAGACTACTTTTCACCTGACCTAGAGTTCATCCTTTCATACAGATCAAGTAAATATTTAGTAGGCTGATTATCTATTTCACCTAGGGACACCATGACTAAGTAGTCAATTCCATATGTCCATATGAGCCAGACTATTACGATTACTATTTTACCTCCACTGTCCATTAATGTAAGCACGCCTAACTTGTCTTTGTAGATTGAGTACAGCCACTTGACCCCTACCACCACAGGCTCCAGTCAGCCCATTGTAGTTAGGTGTCTTAATTCAGTTAGGGAAGCTCCCACTGTCATATCTGATTTACACAAAATGGCAATCACAGCAGTCTTCAAGGATCCTAGAGCTCCCTTCACAAGTTTCTTTCTCACAGTTGTGGTAAAAGTTGTATTCTCTGGACATTCAATGTGTGGATTTGAAGGTCTAACCAAATAAATCCACTCTAGCATGCCAATTTTGCTAAGCCTTTGGATACCCTCTTCAGCTTGATTTAGTGTAGGCCACCACATCATCCATGGTTCAGCAATACAGCCAAACAAACTATTAGGTTCTTTGCTAACTTCTCAAGCTGAAACACTGAATGAAGAATCTGTGCTCAATGGACTCATGTCAAGAAATTCAGACTGATCCAACTTTATGTTCCTTGCACCATTATCCTACACCCTTAGCAGACATTCCCACACATATTCCCCAGGTTTCTATTTGTATATATTAGAAAAGTCAAGTAGTTCCTTTGGAGTAGAGTGTATCTCCTCCTGGGTCACACTTTGCACTTCACCTTTTGGGACTTGCTTGAACTTAAGTCTAGTTACAGGTCTAGAAGCCAAAATCAGTAGTGAAGAACTGATTTTAGAACCTTCAGCATGTTCACTAAAGCATCTGACTTGGGTCATTCCCCATGCAATGACTCAGCAGGGTCTCTTTAGTGGTTGCTGAGCTACAGTTAAATCTCATTAGATTGGAGTGGAGGGGATAATGGCTTTTCTGGGTGGGGTGGTTTAGCAGAAAAACATGAAGTAATCCCTTCACATGGGTGTGGTTCTGCTGACAGGAGTGATTCACTGGACGTTAGGGACTCAGTGTCCCCAGCTTCCTTATCATCTGCCTATATTTCTCCATTCCAAGTTTCAGGGTCCCATTTTTTCCCAGCCAGTGCCCTCACTTTCCAATCAATGCCCTCACTTCACATACTTCTTGAGATTGGCAACTGAGCTGGCATTGCAATTCTGCCATTCTCTTCTGGGTTTGGTTTTGGCAGTATCTGCTCTGCTATTACAGGTAATAAGATTTTCTTTTAAAGCACAAGTCAAAGCTCTGAGGTCCCTGTCATGGTTTGAATTGTGTCCCCCCAAAAATGTGTGCAGCCATGTGGCTGGGATATGGTTCCTAGTATCTTGGAAATGTCCTCCATTGTGTGGTTTTGCTAACCTGTATGTTAAAGGATTAGGGTGGGGCTGTGAATTCCTGCTATGGGGGAAGTTTCCCTGGAGTATGGCTTGCCCCACCCTTAATGCTTTTAGCTTGCAAGGAATAAAAGGAAAAAGAACCAAGGACAATTTGAGAACCTCGCTACCATCAAGCAAGCAGCACCGGGAGCAGAACGCGTCGTTCAGACCAGAGGTTCTTGCGTTAGGACGCTCCCTGGACAATGACTGATGCAATACTGGACTTTCCTCCAGAGCCGTCAAGGGGAAAGTCTTTCCCTGGAGCGGACACCCTGAATATGGACTCGCAACCTACCGGACTGTGTAAGAATAAATCTTTCTTTGTTAAAGCCATCCACTCTGTGGTATTTCTGTTAGAGCAGCCCTAGCTGACTAAAACAGTCCCCTACATGGTATGAGAGCTTTGATTCCAAAGCCCTGAGCTCATCTCTTTCTTTCACCAGTTTATCTAATGCAAGTAGGACCAGACAACCAACTTCCTTATACTTCTCATCCTGATATAATTTTGAAAAGTTATCACACATGTTTTCACCCTGAGCATCACCTTTCACCAATATCTGATTTACTGGTGGTACTACTTTGCGGTACTGGTGGTACTACTTTGCGGTACTGGTGGTACTACTTTGCGGATGTGTACCGCCACCTCAGCCAACAGACTAGCAGGGCACTCTAGACTGGTAGGAGCCGGGTCATCAACAGCGTTACTATTAACTAGACTCGAGAACCACTTGAAAGGATTCATATTTACAACTTTGTTTCCCTAGAACCACTCCTGGCACCAAATTGTCTTAGGCTGGGTTTTCTAGGGAAGCAAAACCAGTAACACTTGTATGTACCAGGAAAGATCTATAAAGTACAAGGAAAGAGACATATATATGGGAAACACGTTACTCAATTGCAAAAGCTGAATGTCCCAAGTCCTGGCACAAGCCTCATGTGGCTACGAGAGCTGGTAAACCCAAGTTCAGCAGGTCAGAGACCAGAGTTCTAGATCACGGGTTGTGTAGGTTGGTGGATTCCAAGCTGGCGGTGAGACCAAGCTGTAGACGCTGGCAAACCCAGGATCGGCAGGTCAGGGAACAGGACTCTCAAGTGCCAGCTGTAAGGGTTGATGAATCCAACAGTTGCTAGTTCAAGTCCAGGTCCCAGAAGCCAGAAGAAAGCATGAGCTATGTGAGCAGACTGGCAGTAGGTGGTGGAAGGTGGAGAGACGAGAGCTGAGGGTTTGGAAGCCACCAAAGGTCCTGCCCTACCACTTAATACAGCAACCCAAAATGAAGTAGCCAAGTTGACATAATCCTGACCACCACAGTTACCTTGAAAATAATCTTTATCTTTCAACATTTGAAACACTCTATTAGTTGTTATCACTGTTAGAAAATTTTATATCTACAGTGTCTATTCACTCTTTCATTGCTCTGATGTTCCTGTTATTTGCAGATTGACCTCTCTGATTCCCTGTTTTAATTCTTTTGTTTTGGGGTAGTACTTCTGTTTTATTTCCTAAGTTAGTATCTGGTTAGTATGATCTTGCTTCCCAGATTCAGTTTGTTGTCTGACGTTGTTTTATTCTCAAACTGAAGGACACCCTTTAAGTTCGGTTTTCGATATTCTGTTTCTGTTTATCTGGAAATGTCCTCATTTCACCTTCATTGTTTGAACATGTGTGTCAAGGACTGAAATGTGTCCTCTCCAAAAAAATGTGTACCAGTTTGGCTGTGCCATGATTCCCAGTATTGTGTGGTGTTCCTATATGCTGTAGACCCTGCCTCTATGATGCTAATCAGGGAGAATGGAAGACAGTTGTGTTGCTGGGACAAGACTAAAAAGTGTTACGACTGTATTATGCCTTAAGGCAATCCCTTGGGATCTAAAGGAAAGGGAAGCAAGCAGAGAGTTGGAGACCTCATACCATCAAGGAAAAAGCATTGCTAGGAGTAGAGCACATCCTTTAGAAAGGCCCAAGAGTCCCTGAGCCTTAGAAGTTCCCAGCCCAGTGGAAGACTGACAACAAGCACTTTCCTCCAGAACCAACAGATAAAAGAGTTTCCATGGAGCTGATGCCCTGAATTTGGACTTGTAGCCTAATGGGCTATGACAGAATAAAATTTCTCTTTTTAAAGCCATTCACTTGTGGTATTGCTAGATGACTAAGAGTTTGCTACCAAGAGGGTGGGGTGCTGCTCTAACAGATATCTAAAATATAGAAGCACTTTGGAAACTGAATGGATAGAAGACTCAGAAGAAACTGAGGAGAACTGTTAATACCACAGAAGGCACTGGACCAGTACACGACATTGCTGGAGCTGACCCACGGAGCAAGACAGTTGACTGCCTGTGTGCAGGAGAACTCGTGGTGGAATGGGATGCCTCTGGGCACTTAGATCAGCACAGCTACAGGGCTTTGGGACACTTGCCCCAGTAGGTCAGATGTGGGCATAATGCCCGGTCCAGGAAGCAGAAACCAAAGAGACAGGGAAGGTGAGAAGATGAGCTGCCTCAGTGTCAAAAGGTATGACCATGACCTCAGGGATTTCTAAGGGTGGAGCCATAGCTTCTGGTGTTCCTAAGGGTGAAGGTGCAAATCAGCTGGACTAAGAAAATGGTGTGCCTAAACTTGAGGGAGCAGATCTGCTGTACCAGTGGGCCTGGAATGCAAAGCTGTAGCTCAGAGCCATGGGGCTTCCATTCAGAATCTGGACAGTGTGTCCAATACCTAAAGTCTAGAGGGCAGGGGCATTGTGCATAATGTCTCAGAATATGGAGGTTTATTTGCAAACCCTTAAAAAGCTAACGTAATGTGTTCTGTTAATTTGCTTGGTGCCTGTTACACCTTCTTTCCCTGCAATTTCTAACTTTTTTAATGGAAATCCCTACCTTATTCCTAGTTCTGCACTTTTGGAAGCAGATAGCTTGTGATGGAAATCCCTAACTTTTGCCTGTTGTATACCTTTAAAAGTAGGTAGCTTATGCCAAGCTGCCATCTGAGGGTACAACAAATGGTCCGAATTCAACAGGAATGGATGATCACTGAGGACAAGACTGACATGGGGAACAGAAAATCCAGAAGACAGAGAGACCCATGTGAGTGGGTCTCTACATCGACTTGTGACCAGAAGAACCAAACGGTGCCTGGCCACCACCAGTGATAGCCATGATGGAGCTCACAAAGTGCAGTCTAACTGGCAAGAAGAGAATAAATAGGGGTGCACCCTGAGATCTCCAATAAAAGACCACAATTGATGGTCAGGGTGCTTCAGGGTTCCCCTGGGAGCATGGCCCCCAGCCCTGACGCTGCCCCTGTCCATCAGCCATAATGAAGGTCAACTTCTCAAACAGCGAAGGATTGGACTTTGTGATGCAGAGTGACCGTATCTTGTGGAAATTTTATGGTTCTCTGCATCTATAGGATGCCATCCTGCTGACCTCTTGCTGGAGGAAAGGGAGTGGGTGGAGAGGAGGGGATAAGAGCCTGTTGGGAGGATAGGACATGTATGGAGCACAGAAGAGGGGTGTGCTGTCACCAGACAGGGAGAGAAGTGGGAGCTGCATATAGGTGAGCATGCAAATTTATATGGGAATGTACATTTTCATTCAATCATAATAAAAAAAATGTAGGTAGCTTATATTTTACACTTCACAGTTGAAGAGAAACTGCTGGATTTTGGACTTTGACTTAAGACTTTTGCTATTATGGGTTGAATATGTTTTACATGTTGCAAAGTCATGACTTTTCAGAAGACAAAGCATGAAATTTCATGGATTGAATTGTGTCCCCCCAAAAATGTGCGTAGCAATTTGGGTAGACCATGATTCTCAGTATTGTGTAATGTTCCTATATGCTGTAAACCCTGCATCTATGATTTTCTTATTATATTGTATTTATTTATTGTGATTGAGTGAAAGTGTACAATTCAGTTTAAATTTGCAAACCCACCTACGTGCAGCTCCTACTGCTCTCCTTGGCCAGTGACAGTACACTCTTCCTTTCTGTTCTATACATGTCATATCCTCCTAACAACCCCCTGTACCCTCTTCTCCACCTTCTCCACTCCCCTCTAGTAAGAGGCCAGTAGGACAGCATCCTGTACATACATAGAATCATAAAGTGTACATACAATATGGTCACTCTGTGTCTCTAACTCCAATCCATTCCTGTCTGAGCAATTGACCTCAGTAATGACTTATGAACAGGGACATCATCAGGTCTAGAGGCCACACTCCCCGGGGAACCCCCAGGTCTTCAAACCACCAGACCATCAGTTGCAGTCTTTTAGTGGCATTCTCAGGGTGCACCTCTTTTATTCTCATATTGTCACTGGGATTCAACTTTCTGAGCTCCATCACAGCTGTCACTAGTGGTGGCTGGGCACCGTCTGGTTCTTCTGGTCACATGTTGATGTAGTCACCCATTCATGTGGGTCATTCTGTATTCTGGGTTCTCTTCCCCCACATCATTTTTGTCCTTGTGATCATATATTTCTGCTGTGCTGGGACAATTTGATGTACCTCAGATGGCAGCATGTTAGCTTTTAAGACCTCAGTCCTGTGTCTATGATTTTAATGAGGGATAATGGATGGTAGTTGTGTTGGTGGGGGAGGATTCCATGTATAAGACTGTACTGTGCCTCGAGGCAATCTCTTGGGATATGAAAGGAAGAAGCCAGCAGAGAGATTTAAGGACCTCATACCATCAAGAAAGAAGCAGTGATGGGAGCAGAGCGTGTCCTTTGGACTAGAGGTCCTGGAGCCTCAGAAGCTCCCAGTCCAGGGGAAGATTTGACTCCACTAGAGCCTTCTCCTGGAGCTGACACCCTGAATTCAGACTTTTATCCTGCTTTTCTGTGGGAAAATAAATCTCTCTTTGTTAAAGCCATCCACTGATATTATTTCTGTTATTAAAAACCCCAAACCAAACTCACTGCTGTTGAGTCAAGTCCAACTCAGAGGAACCCTATAGGACAGAGTCGAACTGCCCCATAGAGTTTCCAAGGACTGTCTGGTGGATTTGAACTGCCAATCTTTTGATTGGCAGCCATAGCATTTAACCACTACACCACGAGGGATTGAGTCAACTATGAGTCAGAATCAACTCAAACTGCAGTGGTTTTCTTTTAGTTATAGCAGCAGTAAATCACTAAGACGTTTTGCAGGATATATTACTCTTTGTTGGCAATTACTTTTCTTTCAAGGTTTTATATATCATCCCACTGCCTTCTTGTCTGTATGGTGTCTGTTGAATAATCAGAGCTTAATCTTACTGTTTTTCCTCTGTATGTCACTTTTTTTTTTTTTTCTGCTCTCTGTCTTTGGTTTTTAGTGAGTGTGATTATAATATGCTTTGGTGATGTTATTTTGGAGGTCTAAGTTACACGGGACCATGGTCTGGGGTCCAAGCTTCTTGGATGGTCAGCTTTTCAGTTTTCATGACATCAGAAAAGTTTTATATCAGCAGCTCTTCAATGATTCTCTCTAGGTTTCCATATTCTCCCTCTGTTCCGGAACTTTGATCACTAGTAAATTTTCTTTGTTTGTTTTATCACACATAATTTTCAGGGTTTTACTTCATGTTTATTCTTTATTTTTCCTCAACATTGTAGACAAATGTTTGTCTTCTATTTCACTGATCTTGGCTTCCATTGTTTCAAAACTGCTCCTCAGCCTTTCTATGACACTGTCCATTTCTCAAATCTTATTGACCATCTTTTCAATTTTTAATTGTTGTTTTTGTAAGATATCTAATTGTTAATCTTTTTTGGCATTTTTTCCTGAATAGTTTCCCTGAGCTATTCCATTTTTTGTCTGCTTTTTCCATTAATCTGTCTACTTCCCCCAGCCCCTCATTTTTGTCTGCTTTTTCCTTCAACTCTCAGATAGCCCTGAATATTAGAGGTTTAAATTCCTCGTCAGGTAATTCTAGTGCCTTTTCTTCTACTGGAAAGTCATCTGGTGTTTTATTTTGAATGCCTGATAGAATTATCCTGTCCTTTTTACAGTTATGTCTTTATATTGTTTACTGTCTTTGGGCATTCACTAGCTATTTTCTTCATTCATTGTAGATTTGTTTGTTTGGGCCTCTGTTGTTTTATTCAGTTACATCTGAGCAGGCAAGCTGTTTGTTGTTTGCTTCTCTGGAGGTACGATAATTTTCACCTCCTTATCCAATAGGTAGCACCAGTGGCTCAGCTATGGTGCAGCAAGGCAAATACACCTGAAGCGGGTGCTGAGGGGACTATTTGTTGCTTGGATGCATTGTTGTGGTGCGCCAGGAATCAGTGCAGGGCATGTACTGGTATGCCGTGCCTGAGTTGCTCAGGAGTATGATGTTTAGTACACGGTGCAGACAGGCAGGAAGCAGGGGTGAGGTCGTGATATGTAGAGCTAAGACAAGAAAGAAGAGAGGAGACAGAAATAGGAACCAAAAACAAAACACAAAGGAAAAAAAGTGTTAATGGTACTCGCCACTGATGTGGAAATATTAGAGGCCAAGAAATGGAGAAAAACAAAAAGAAAGAGGAAAATAAGAAGAAAAATACAATTAAAATACATGATCGAGAAAAAAAGGCACCCCCCCAACCCTTCCAGGGATCCCATCTGCGTGGTTGTGAGACCATGAAGTGCTGATAGACCACGAAATCACTAGCTAGAAGACGCAGAAGTGCCACACAGTATTAGGTATTCAGGAGACAAGAAAAGTAAGTACAGAAAGATGAGAAATGGGGAAAGACAATAAAAATGAGGAATCTCACTGTCTTAGATACAGATTTGGGGGAAGTGACTTCCATGCTTGGCATTATAACCTGCCTAGAAGGCACTCACAAGCTGTGAAAAGAAAACAAAAGAACAAACAGAAACAAATAAACAAGACAAAATTAAATTTACCAAGTTCCTGGGGATCTCACCAGCATGGCAGTGCTGAACAGGGAAACAGCTGATCACTGAAGCAATGCTTCACATGCTCCTGAGAAGACACAAAGACAAAACACAGAGCTAGGTGTTTGAGAGAAGGGAAGGGGAGGTGGAGAGAGGAAGAGGGGGGAAGAATTAGAGAAAATCAACATTAGCAACAAAAATGGCACTGACAGAGCCAGCCAGTGTGCGTGATGAGAACGCAAGGCATTCTCCTAGGCAAAAGGCTGTGGCTAATGCAAAGCAGAAGCAGCAGAGTGGGTGGACAAAGGGTGGCAAGTGGGAAAGCATACATCACTGTTTACTGGGTGCTCAGACTTCTGGGCGTATCCTGAAGCTGCCCTTCCATACTCTCTGTATACCAATCCCTCATGTGCATGAGATAAATCTAAGCAGCACAAACCCTAAACTTCACAATCTCGAGTGACCAAGCAGGATTCAAGCAAGGAGAGGATGGAGGTTCGTTGCCAGGTGCTGGGTCTCCTATTGGTAATTCAGTGTCATTCATGTCCACCAATCATGAACAGGATCCCAAGACGGCGAATCTACGCTACATTAACTGATAGGGGACCTCTACATGTATCTTTGATTGCTCTCTGTTCTCCTTCAGATTCTAATTCCACTCAGTGCTTGACTGAGTTCTTTTTAATCTCTTCATTGAACACTTAGGGTCTCAGTATTGATGATTTGCTCTGTTTTACTTAGTTTTTTCGGTCTTTCTGCGGAGGGGTGGCAAAGGATAGCAGACATTCCTGTCTCTAACACCAAGTTGTCTATGTCTTGCAGAGTATTTCTTACATAACCTCATACAGGGAAAAGGATGTAAAGTTTCTCCCACTCAGTACGTCAAGTCACCAGGGTTTTAGCTGTTTTCAAAAAGAAATGTAGGTAAAAGAGAGTTTAATATGCCTTTGACATTCTCCGGAAGGAGGCAAAAAAAATGCAGTTTCTACTGCTCAAGTACAGGGCAGGAAAAGCACAATGGTTTTGCTAAGGAAATCTTGTCAGGAGAATATGCATGCACCCAAATCATTGCTTGAAAAAGTAACCAAAATACAGTTTCTTTCATCCTGGTTTACTAGATCAAAGTTCTTATTTCATGTTAAAATAGTGTGCATAAATATCCAAGAGGATTTCTTACACATTCTTTTAACGGAGAAGAAATGTAAGTTTTCTTCCTCCCCAGTACATGAAACTTCTAGGGTTTTAGATCTTTTCAATGGGAATTTTTCTTACAAAGTTCTGAATGTGTCTTCACCTTCTCTGAAGAAGAAAACAATGCAAAAAGTCCCCCTGTTCAAGCACAGAGTGTTAAATGCACAGTTGTGCTAAGTAGACACCGTGCTACAAGAATATGCATATTTTCAATTCTCCACATTAAACAAACAAAATATATATTCTCACTTTTTAGTTGATTAAATCAGAGAGTTTTGTTTTTTAAAAAAAGTGTGGATACATTCCCGAGAACTTTTTTTTTTTTTGCATATTGTCTTACTTATAAAAGAATGTGAAGTTTCTCCCATTCAAGAAGGTTAAGGAGCTATGGATTCAGATACTGTCAATAGGAAGTTGATGTTAGTGTGCATTGAATGTGCCTGGCCCATTCTCAGAAGGAGAAAGCAATTCAGAGTTTCTCTGCTCCAGTACAGGTCAGCTAAAGGACTTCACTTTGCCTAAGGAAACTGTGTGTTACAACAATGTACACATTCGCAAAGCACTGAATCAAAGAGTAACTGTTTTAGTCAGCTAGGGTTGCTCTAACAGAAACATCACAGAGTGGATGGCTTTAACAAAGGAAGGTTTATTCTTACACAGCCTGGTAGGTTACAAGTTCACATTTAGGATGCCCACTCCAGGGGAAGGCTTTCCCCCTTATGGGCTCTGGAGGAAAGTCTGGTATTATATCAGTCTTTGTCCAGGGAGGATCTTGGTGCAGGAACCTCAGGTCTGAAGGATGTGCTGTTCTCTTGGTGTTGCTTTATTGATGATGTGAGGTTCCCAATTCTCTGCTTGCTTTTCCTTCTTTTTATCTTTTATTGGATGAAAGGATTAAGGGTGGGGCAAGCATTAATTCAGGGAAACTTCCTTCACAGTGGAGCAGGGAGGCAATCCTATGAAGGGATTCACAGTCCCACCCCAATCTTCCAACACACAGCACAGGAAAATCACAAAACAGAGGACAATCACAAAATATTGGGAATCATGGTCCAGCCACATGGCTACACCTATTTTCGGGGGGACACAATCTAATCCATGACATCCCACCCTTTGGCACCCCCAAAATCACATCTCTGAAACATGTAACACATTCATCTCATGTGACAAACGTCTTAAATCAGTTCTAAGTCCAAACTTCAAAAATTCTTCTACATCTATGAAACCTGGAATACAAGCTATCTGCTTTCAAAGGTACAATGGCAGAACAGGCATAAGTTAGACATTCCATGACAAGCAGGAGAAACTGCAGGGAAAGAGCACATTAACAGGCAACAACAAAGTCAGTAGAACACATTACATTAGCTTTCAAAGATTTGAAAATACTCTTAAGTGTTCTGAGACATTCTACACAATGGCCCTGCCCTCTAGACCTTAGGTATTGGCCACACTGTTGGGATTCTGTACTACAGAATCTGTACTACAACTCTGTACTACAACTCTGTCTTCAAGGCCTGCTTGGACAGAAATTATGCCCCATCGGCTTTAGGTGAACCCTAAGCCCAACTGAGTGGCAATTCCACCCTTACAAACACAGGACACCATGGTTCCACCCTTTCAAACCCCAGAAGTTATGGCCATACCTTTTGAGACTGAGGCAGCTTGGCTTCTCACACTGTCTCTTCAGATTCTGCTTCCTATGGCTGCATGGCCTGGGCCTCAGGCCCGCATCTGCCCTGCCAGGGCAAGTGCTCCAAAACTGTAGCTCCATGGATTCAAGTGCCTGGAAACATCCCACTCTTGTTGAAAAGCATCCTGCACAAAGGCACTCAGCTCTCTCGCTCTGTGAGTCAGCAAGTCTAGCTCCACCAATTCAAGTACCCAGAGGCACCCCATTCTGTGAAGAAAACTCTGTGCACAGGCACTTAGCTCCCTCGCTCCATGGGTCAGCTCTAGTGCTGCCTCTAGTTCTGTTACTGCCACTGCTGCTGCCACCAGTCCGCTGTTGTTTCTCACCATCTGAGCCTTCTTCGGTCCTTCTGAATCTCTTATCCCTTCACAGTTGCAAAATGGCTCCCACATTTTAGGTATTTGCTAGAGCAGCACCCCACTCTCATGGTACCAAATTCTGTTTTAGTCAAGCTAGTGCTGCTCTAACAGAAATACCACAGAGTGGATGACTTTAACAAAGGAATGTTTATTCTTACACAGCCTGGTAGGTTACAAGTCCACATTTAGGATGTCTGCTCCAGGGGAAGGTTTTCCCCATTGTGGACTCTGGAGAAGTCCAGTATTTCATCAGTCTTTGTCCAGAGAGCATCTTCGCACAGGGGCCTCAGGTCTGAAGGACACATGCTTCTAGTGCTGCTTTCTTGATGGTGTGAGGTTCCCGATTCTCTGCTTGCATCTCTTTCCTTTTATCTCTTGTAGGATGAAAGGATTAAGGGTGGGGCAAGCCGTATTCCAGGGAAACTCCCTTCACAATGGAGCAAGGAGGGGATCCTATGGATCCTATGAAGAGATTCACAGTCCCACCCCAATCCTCCAACACACAGCACAGGAAAATTGCTGAGGCCCGTTACCCACAAAGGCCCCTATGAGCAAAGCTATATGCCTATGTGATGACAAGTGGACGCATTTCACCCTTGACATATTTTTTTGGCTGAATTCTCACTAATGATATTATGCACCCTAAATAAATCTTCCTCAAAAATATCCTGTTATCTTCCAGCACGAGGACCAAAGAAGACGCTTTCTGAGAAGGGTTTTACAACCCCCTCAGCTTAATGAGTTCTAACACAGCATGTTCAGCCTGGGAACACTAAGGCCAGCCTGGCTCCACTGGCTTCCCCCAACTGCATTTCCATCCCCTCCACACGTGAAACACAAGATTGCAGAAAAGCCCCTGGAAAGCTTCCCAAGGACGATTCTCCACACAGCCCTTAAAGCTATACAAACATCCCACTCCCTACATCAGGAAGATGGACGGACTCCCAAGTTTATTATAATTGGTATGACAAATGAGTAAACACTAAAGAAATATCCTTCTTAGAACAGCTTGAGGTTGGGGGACGGTGGGCACCGACTGTCCTCACAGAGAGAGATAAAATAAGAACTTAGAGAAGCAAATAGAGACAGCTAAATAATGAACCTTTGAGGAGTCTACCCTTCTGCGTCCCTGACCTTGAGGCATGAATAGAGCCTTTATGCTCATAGCATAACTTTGTATTCACTGCTAAACTTTGTTTTTACTGTTAAACTTTGTTTTTACTGTTAAATGCACCTGCCTTGGGCCATTATCTAGAAGGCTTTGACAATTAACATGAGAAAAAGAGAGACCACGAGGGGTCAGTTTCTTGCTAGCCAATAATGAGGGGTCAGTTCTTGCTAGCCAATAGCTTATGTGATGAAAAAAATAGGGTGAAAATCACGTCACCTCAATTATAAAAAATAAAGACAGACAGACCTTACAGGGCTGCCATTCTTCAAAACTCTTTTCTGTCTCTATCTCATTTCTTTCTCTTTCCTGCCTATGCTGTGCCCTCCCTTCATGGTCTCAAAACCCTGCCAGGGCTGGCACCCAGCAGAAAATCACAAAATGGAAAACAATCACAAAATATTGGGAATCGTGGCACAGCCACATGGCTACACATATTTTTGGGAGGACACAATCTAATTCATGACAGTAACCAAAATTCAGTTTCTCTCATACTTGCTGACTCAGGCTGTTTTATCTGTTGTTAAAAAAACACCATGAGCACATGTCTAAGAACATTTCTTATACATTCTCTTACTAGGTAAAGAATGCAAAGTTTTTTCTTTCAGGTATATTAAACCACAAGTATATTAAGCTACCTGGAATGAACTGTGTTCCCCCCCAGAATTGTGCAGCAATTTGGCCAGGTCATAATTCCTGTTATTGTGTGATGTTCCTCCATGTTGTAAATCTGCCTCTATAATGTTAATGAGAGAGTATAGGTGGTAGTCGTGTTGATGGGATAGGACTCAATGTGTAAGACTGTACTGTGCCTTGAGACAATCTCTTGGGATATAAAGGAAAGGGAAGCAAGCAGAGAGTTGGCGACTTCATGCCACCAAGAAGTGGTACCAGCAGTAGAGAATGTCTTTTGAAAGATGTGAAGTCCTTTCACCTCAGAATACCCCAATCTAGCTGAAGTCTGACTACTCTAGAGCCAGCAGAGAAAGCTTTCTCCAAGAGCTGACACTCTGAATTTGGATTTTTATCTTACTGGACTGTTACAGAATAAAATTTCTCTTTTTAAAGCCATCTATTTGGGGCATTTCTGTTGTAGCAGCACTAAATGACCAAAATAGATGCTTTCAGTAAGAAGCTTTCATTAATGGGATTTGAAGGTGTCTTTCACATTCTCTGAAGAAGAAGACAATGCAAAGGTTTCTCCTACTCAAATACAGTGTGTCAAAAGCAGTGTAGTTTGTATGAAATATTATATTACAAGAGTCTGCATATTCTCAATTTACTCCTTGGGAAAAAAAAACCGAAGTCACAGTTTTTCTCATTCTAGGTGATTAAATCAGAGGGCCTGCTGTTTTTAGAAAACATCTGCACCCATGGCTGAGAACATTTCTTATACTTTCTCTTGCTGGGAAGACAATGTTAGATTTCCACCATTCAAGTGCACTAAACCTCCAAGGTTTTAGGTATTTTTAATAGGAAATTTTGGTTAATGGGTATTGAATGTGCTTTCACAGTCTCTGAAGGAGAAAACAAAACTGAGTGTTTTAGTTATCTAGTGCTGCTTTAACAGAAATACAAGGACTACTAATTAAGTTTGCAAACTCATCCTAGAAAAAGTGCTACATATCTCATTGCTGAATAGCACTACAGTCACCTTTAAAGTACTTCCCTTGGGAAGCTATGCACCGACACCAGTGCCTAGTCCACCCTTCAAAGCAGTTTTGGATACTCTTTTTAAAATGGCCATCAGAGCGATTGGCATATTACCCTTGATGTCCTGAATGTCATCAAAATGTCTTCCTTTCAATATTTACTTTATCTTTGAGTAAAGAAAAAAGTCATTAGGGGCCACATCAGGTAAATTGGAAGGGTGTTCCAATACAGTTATTTGTTTACTAGCTGAAAACTACCTCACAGCCAAAAGCCAAGCCAAGTGCCGTCGAGTCGGATCCGACTCATGGCGACCTCACAGACAGCTATACAATTAAGTTCACGAACTTGCTACCATGCCACTATGCACAATGGCCATTCCAGAAAGAGTTCCAAAATTGCTCTGAAGAGTGGAATGGGCACTGGTATTGGTACATAGCTTCCCAAGGGGAGTACTTCAAAGGTGACTGTAGTGATATTCAGCAATGAGGTATGCAGCACTTAGAAGAATTACGTTTGCAGACTTATTTGTCAGACTTCACACCATGAGTGGATGGCTTTAAAAGAGACATGTTTATTCTTACACAGTCCAGTAGACTATAAGCCCAAATTCAGGATGTCCACTCCAGGGAAAGGCTTTCCCTCTTCATCAACTCTGGAGGAAAATTCTTGTGCTGCATCAGTCTTTGATTAGGGAGAATCTTTGTGCAGAAACCTCAGGTCTAAATTAGGAGCTACTCCTGGTGTTGCTTTTCTGATGGTAGAAGGTTTCCAAAACTCAGCTTGCCTCCCTTCTATATCCCAAGAGGCTGCCCCAATGCACAATACCATCCCGCTAACTCAACTGCAGCCCATCCACCCTCATTTACATCATAGAAGCTGGATTTACAATACAAAGAACTTCACACAATACCGGGAGTCATGGCCTAGCTCAATTGCTACACAGATTTTTGGGGAAACACAATTCAATCCATGACAGAGTTTCTACCTTTCAAGTATAGGACAGCAAAATCAGTTTTGTTTTGCTACCGAAACCTTGTGTTACAAGAACTTGCGTGTTCCCAATTCCTTTTATAGAAGAGTAACAAAATACAATGTCTAACATTATAATTGACTAGATCAGTGTTATACCGCTTGTTTAAAAACACATTCACAAATGCTGCTTATATGTTGTCTCAGGGCTTTTAAAAGAACGTAAAATTTCTCCCTTTCAAGTACATGAAGGTTTCAAGATTTCAGCTGCCTCAATAGAAACTTTTCGTTGCTGGGTAATAAGTGTATCTTTCACACTCTCTGAAGGAGAAAAGGATGCAGAGTGTTCTTCAGTTCAAGCAGAGGACAGCAACAGCAATGTAGTTTTGCTAAGTAAACCTTGTGTAACTGGAACATGAATGTTTCCCATTCACTGCATGAAAGAGAAATCAAAATACAGTGTCTCTCATTCCAGGTATTTATTTTATTTTATTGTGCTTTAAGTGAAAGTTTACAATCCAAGTCCATTTGTCATACAAAAACTTGAAGACACACTGCTCTGTAACTCTATCTGCTCTCCCCACCCTGTGACAGCACACTCCTTCTTTCCACCCTGAATTTTCCATATACATTCAAGTGGCTTCTGTCCCTCTCCATCCTTTCATTTTACTTCTGGATAGGAGCTGACTAGTTAACTTCATGTATATCTTCATGTATATATTTAAACCAAGAAGCACCCTCTTTGTCAGTATTATTTTGTGTTGTACAGCCTAGTCCAATCTTTGTCTCAAGAGTTGGCTTTGAGAATGTTTTCAGCTCTGGACTAACACAACATGGGTGCTCTCTCTTCCACGACACCCCCTGTCTCTTGTACCACCAATCTGGTCTTTTTAATAAAGTTCAAGTTCTGCATACCCATTTTTCTCCTACAGTGTATTCCCTGTCAGGGCAGTTATTGGTGACAGCTGGGCAACATCTAGTTCTTCTGGTCTCATGCTGTTGTGGTCTATGGATTATACGGCCTCTTCTGTCTCTTGCTGTTATGCCTTGAACTGTGCCTCCCCCCATCCCATGTGTAGCCATTTGGTTATACCATGGTTCCTGGTATTCAGTGATGCTCCTAAAAAAGACAAACTCACTGCTGTCGAGTCAATTCTGACTTACAGTGACTCTATAGGACACAGCAGAACTGTCCCCATAGTTTACAAGAACGCCTGGCAGATCTGAACTATATACGGTAAATTCTGCCTCTATGATGTTAATGACGGAGGGTGGGATAACAGTATGGTAGCCTGCTCTTCCAGGGACCCTCCAGTCTACTGTACTGTCAAATCTGGTCTTTTCCATAAAGTTGTGCTGGTGGGGCAGGACTCCATATGTGGGATTGCGTTGTGTCTTCAGGCAATCTCTTTAAGACATGAAAAAAAAAAGATGCTAGCAGAGAGATTTAGGGACCTCATACTGCCAAGAAGCAGTGCCAAGAGCAGGGTGAGTTCTCTGGAAACCATTCAGGGTCCCTGTGCATCAGAAGCTCCCACTGCAAGGGAAGACTTACAACAAAGTGCTTACTCTGGAGCCAACAGTGACAGCCTTCCCATTGCTGACACTCTGAACTTGGATTTGTAGCTTACTGAACAGTGACGAAGTAACATTTCTCTTGTTAAAGCCATTCATCTGTGCTATTTCTGTTACAGCAGCACTAGATAACAGAATTTGTGTAACTGGAAACTGGATGGACAGGAGACTCAGAAAGAACTAAGGTGAAATGCTACCACCTGAGAAGGAACAATTGGTGAGCAGCAGCAGAACCAGGGGATCAGCAAAAGACAGTGTGGGAGTCAACCCAGCGCAAGAGAGATACATGCCTGTGCACAGGAGGCTTCCTGGAAGAGTGAGGTGCCTGCAGGCACTTAAATCAGTGCAACTACAGAGCTCTGGAATGCTTCCTCCAGCAAGACAGATGCAGACATGAGGTCTGGCCCAAGAGGCCATAAGCAGAAGCTAGAGACAAGGATAAGAAGCTGAGTTGCTTCAGTCTCAAAAGGTATGGTCATGACCTCAGGCATTTCTAAGCATAAAGTTGCCACTCAGAGGACTCCACTCAGTATCCATAAATTCTCATTAACAGAAGCCATGTAAAAGATGTAACCTTTGGGTACTGCATGTAAATCTTTGGTTACGACAGCATGAATGTTCCCAATTTGCTTCACGAGAATCCTAAACAGTTTCTCTCAATCCAGTTAGTCACAAGAGGGTTTTATCTGTTTTTCAAAAACATGTGCCTGAGACCATTTCTTATACACTCTGTTAATGAGAAAGGAAAATAATAATACTCTACGGTCTGGAGGGAAGGGCCATGTGTAAAACATCTCAGAGAATGGAAGATTATTTTAAAGACATGAGAGCTATGTGTTTTGCTGACTTGCTTGTATCCTGTCATGCCTTCTTTACCTGCAATTTCTCCCATTTGTAACGGAAATGTCTAACTAGTCCCTGGAAACCCTGGCGGTACAGTGATTAAATGCTATGGATGCTAAGAGGTCAGCAGTTCAAATCCTTGAAAACTTTATGGGGTAGTTCCACTCTGTCTACAGGGTCGCTATGAGTCAGAATCAACTTGACGGCGGTGGGTAACTGTCGCCTGTTTTGCCGCTATGTCTTTGGGAGCAGATACGTTGTGTTCTAGATTTCACAGCTGAAGAGGAATTTCTGGACTTAGGACTTCTACTTAAAAGTCTTTTGCTATGATGTATGTTTTACACGTTTGTGGACTCTAGGGTTTTTTGTGTATAAGATCGTGTCACCGACAAATATACAAATAGACTTTTACTTCTTTCTTATCAATCTGGAAGCCCTTTATTTCTTTATCTTGCCTGATTGCTCTGGCTAGAATCTCTAGCACAATGATGAATAAAAGTGATGTCAAAAGACATCCTTGTCTGGCTCCTGTTCTCAAGTGGAATGTTTTCAGACTCTTTCCATTTAGGATAATGTTGGCTATTGGCTTTGTATATGTGCCCTTTATTATACTGAGGAATTTCCCTTCTAATCCTATTTTGCCAAGAGTTTTTTTCACTAACGTGTGTTCACTCCAGTTATTTAGAAAATATGCGTAGATGCCTGAAAAAAAATATTATACCCTCTCTTTCTGGGACAAGAATGTAAAGAATATCTCATGTAAGTATGTTGTGCCACCAGGGACATAGTTTCTTTTATTTGAAAATGTGGGTTAGTGAAAACCAGGGAATTCGTTACCTTCAACAGGAGGTTTGGGTTAATGGAAGTATTTCTCCTGCTCAAGTACATGATGGCAAATGCAGTTTAGTTTTACTAAGGAAATTTTGTATTACAAGAACATGCATGTTCCCAATTCACTGCATGGAATTGAAAGAGGAAAGCCTGAAGAATTATAGCGTTCCCTAATATACCAGAAACCTGAGGACTTCAAACCTGAAGAGTTATAGCCTTGTTAAAAGCACCAGGAGCCTGGATGCCTGGCACAAGAGAAACTCCCATACAAGTGCTTCCTATGAGTTCAATCCCAGAGAAAGGAGAGCCCCTCCTCTCAACTTAAGAATTTGCTTATCTTTATTTTTGTAATTATGTTAACACCAGTTAGAAGTTAAAAATGATAATTTGTAAAACTGCTAGGCCAATGAAATTGCAATATGAAAATCTGTAAACCTGTAGTTGTCAATTGGAAAAATGTATGAAAATTCCTTTGTTTGCTTCTTTGAGAAAATGTATAAATAGGTATGTTTGAAAACAGAACGAGTTGTGTGACTATTTTTCGGACTTGAGTCTGACCGCAGCACTGCCAGCAATAAATCCCCTTCCTCTTAAAGACAAAATGGTGTTTGAGGTGTCTACTACTCTGCGGACCGAACTTGTCTTTTTCCTGCAACAAAAGAGTAATCAAAACACACTTAATTTCATCCTAGTTGCTTAGATCAAAACATTTTCTCTCTTGTGAAAAAACAATGTGTATATACATTTGAGAATATGTCTTATATATACTCTGCATGAGAAAAGAATGTAAATTTCCTCCCTTTCATGTACTTTAAGCTTCCAAGGTGTTAGACATTTCAATAAGAACTTTTTGTTACTGGGTCATGCATGTGCCTTTCATATTCTCTGAAAGAGAAAACAATGCAGAATATCCTACCATTCAAGCACAAAAAAAGAAAAGCAAGGTAGTTCTACTAACTATAACCTTAATCTTGTGTTAATAGAATGTGAATATTCTTAATTCACCACAAGAGTGTCTTAGTCATCTGGTACTGACTTAATAGAAATACTACAAGTGAATGGCTTCCAACAGAAATTTTATTCTGTTATTGTCCAGTAAGCGACAAGTCCAAATTCAGGACATCAGCTCCAGGGGAAGTCTTTCTCTGTTGGCTCTGGTAGAAGGCCCTTGTCAGTTTCCCTCTGGACTAGGAGCTTCTGAAACACAGGGCCCTGAGGTCATTTCTAAAGGACACACTGTACTCCCAGTACTGCTTCTTTCCTGATGGTATCAGGTCTCCCACTCTGTGCTTCTTTACCTTTCTTTTATATCCCAAGAAATTGCCTCAAGCACAATTCAATCTTACCCATTGAGTCCTGCCCCACCACCAGAACTGCCAACAATCTTTTGTCATTAACATCAGATAATGTTTGCAGCATGTAGGAAAATCACACAATGCCAGGAATCACGGCCCAGCTAAATTTCTACACGTATTTTTTTGGAGAACACAATTCAATCCACGACAGTTACCAAAATACAGTTTCTCGAACTTTTGTTGGGTATATCAGATGGTTTTAACTGTTTTGCTTTTGTTTTCTTAAACAAACAAACAAGCTTGGAGATGCCTGAGATTTCATACACATTATCTTATTAGGAAAAGAATGTAAAGCTTGTATCTTTCAAGCATGTTACATGCTTTCAAGAGGAAGTTTGGAGTTCAGTGTGCCCTTCACATTTTGTAAAAGAGAAAACATGTCGAGTTTCTTGCTTTCATTTGGCAGCAAAAGCAATTCCGTTTTCCTAAGGAAATCTCCTAAGGAAATGAAAACGATTAATCGTATGAAAGAGTAACCAAATACAATCTCTCTCATTCTGGTTTATTAGGGCAGAGGGTTTTATATGTTGTTTAAAAAACACTGTGCTTACACATGTGACAATATTTCTAATACACTCTGTGCACAGAAAAAGAATGTACTCTCAAATATATGACGCTTCAAAGGTTTTAAATGTTTTCAATAGGAACTTTTTGTTACTGGATCACGAATTGCCTTTCACATTCTCAGAAGGAGAAAACAATGCAGAGTATTCTCTTGTTCAACCAGAGGACAGAAAAAGCAATGAAGATGCAAAAGGTAAAACTTGTGTCATAAAACATGAACATTCCCAATTCACTGCATGACAGCCTAACCAGTTTCTCACATTCTAGTTGACTAGACCATAGGGTTTTATACATTCTAGTACTGTTGTAAGGTTTCTTCCATTCAAATACTTTATGCCAGCAAGGTTTGGGGTGATTTCAAAGAGAAGTGTTGGATAACAGGAGTTGAATGTACTATTCATATTTAGGAAGGAGAAAATGCAGAGTTTCTCTCACTCAAGTACAGGGTGGCAAAATCCACTTACTTTTGCTAACGATGCCTTGTATCACAAGGTCATGCGTGCTTCCAATACCCTGCACGAAAGAGTAACCAAAACAGTTTCTGTCGTTCTAGTTGATTATATCAAAGGGTTTTATGTTTTTTTAAAAAACACGTATGCCCATGCCTGAGAACATTTCTTATACATTCTCTTACTGGGAAAAGAATGTAAAGTTTCTCCCATTCACGTGTGGGACCTTCCACGGTTCTGGATATTCTCAACACAAACTCTCAATAACAGGAACATGAATGTGCCTTCCACAATCTCAAGAAGAAAAACATTGTAGAGAATTCAACCATTCAAACACAGGAAGGCAAAAGCAGTGTAGTTATGCCATGTAAAACTTTCTGATACTAGAACATAAATGCTCCTACTTCACTCCACGAAAGACAGACAGAAACACAGTTTCCTTCTAGCTGATCAGATAAGAGAGTTGTATGTGTTTTGAAAACACATGTACATACATGCCTGAGAACATTTCTTATACATTCCCTTACTGGGAAAAGAATATAAAGTTTCTCCCTTTCATTTGTGACTTTTCCAGGGGTTTAGATGTTTTCAAAAAGGTGGTTTTGGTTACTAAAATGAATGTTCATTTCACATTCTCTGAAGGAGAACACAACGCCAAGTTTACTCTTGCTCAAGCAGAGGATGGCAAAAGCAATGCAGTAGTGCTATGTAAACCTCAGGTTACTAGAACTGGAATAGTCCCAATTCACTTCACGAAATATTACCCAAAGTAAGTTTTCTGACACTCTAGTGGACTGGAATAGAGGGTTTCATGTATGTTTTTTAAAGTATGTGCATACATGCCTGAAAACCTTTATTACATACTCTCTTATTGGGAATAGAATGTAAAATTTTTTCCCATTCAAGTTTACACCCCAGTTTTACATGTTTTGGATAAAGGGAACTGAAGATGCCTTTTACAAATCCATTGAAGGAGAAAACAATATAGCGTTCCTTTAACTCAAGTACTGGCTGGAAAAAGCACATCAGTTTTACTAAAGAAAACTTGTGTTACAAATATAGCATGTTGCCAATTTATTGAATGAAACCATAGTCAAAATATGCTCTCCCAATCTAGTTAAAAAGATTATTTTTTACTGTTGTCAAAAATGCTGCGTTTACACGTCTGAGAACATGTCTTATACACTGTCTGAAAGAGAAAAGAATATAAGGTTACTCTCTTTTATTTATGTGAAGCTTCCAGGGTTTTAGTTGTTTTCAGTAGGAAAGCAGATTACCAGGACATGACTGCGCCTTTCACATTCTGCAGGCAGAAAACAATGCAAACAACCCCCCAGTTCAAACATGGGACAGGAAAACAATGTGGCTGGGCTAAGCAAACCTTGTATCACCAGAACATGATCAGCAACATACCACATGGAAGAGTACGCAAATTAAAGTTTCTTGCGTTTTTCTTGGTTAGATCACAGGTTATCATCTATTTTTTTAAAAAGTGCATAAATGCCCACGAACACTTCTTATACATTTCCTTAATGTGAAAAGAACGTAGTTTCTTCCATTCAACTACATTAAGGTATCAGGGTTTTAAATACTTTCAACAGGAAACTTATGTTACAGTGAGCTGAATGTGCTTTTCACATTCTCTAAAGAAGAAAACCGTGTAGAAATTTCTCCTTTAAAGAAAAGGGTAGCAAAAGCACTTTCGTTTTGCTCAGGAAAACTCATATTACAATAACGTCCATGTTCCTGATTCATTACAGGAAGGAAACCAAAATTAGTTTCTCTCATACTAACTGATTAGATCAGTGTTTTACCTATTGTTAGAAAACAATGCACACATGTCCTACAAGTTTTCTTTATAATTTCTGAACAAGAGAAGAATGTAAACCTACTGGTATCCTAGTAAGTAGATCTTCCAAGGTTTTTGAAGTTTTCAATAGGAACTTTGGATTATAGGACATGAACGTGCCTCTTATCTTCTCCAAAGGAGAAAACAATGCAGAGCGTACAGAATAACAAAAGCAATGTGACTGCTGTATGTAAACCTTGTGTTACTATTACATGAATTTTCCCAGTATACTTCAAGAGTAACCAAAATAGTTTTCCACATTCTAGTTGAGTAGATCAAAGTGTGGTGTCTATTGTGAAAATTCTATACATCAAGGTCAAAGTACCTTTTTAACACATTCTACTGTGAAAAGAATGCAAAGTTCTCCCATTCAAGCACGTTACGCCACCAGGTTTTTAGATACTTTTTAATAGAAAGGTTAGGTTAACTGGAATTGAATGTCCTTTTTACAGTGCAGAGTTTCTCAACTCAAGTACAGGATGGCAAAATAACTTTTGTTTCACTGAGAAAACCTTGTGTTACAAGAGTGTGTGTGTTCCCAATTCACAGCTAAAAGACTGATCAAAATACAATTTCTCTCATTTTAGATTGGAGGTATTTACCAGTTTAAAAAAAAAAAAAGTGATTACATGTCCAAGGTTTATTATACATTCTCTGAATGGGAAAAGAATTATGTAAAGTTTCCCGCTTTCAACTAACTAAAGCTTCTAGAGATTCAGATGTCTTCAATATCAACCTTTGATTTTCGGAATATGAGTGTGCTTTCAGTTTCTATGAAAGAGAAAACTATGCAGTGTAAATAAAACTTCTGTTACTAGAATGTAAATGTTCCTGATTCTTTACATGAAAGACTAACCAAAATAAAGCTTTTCACATTCTAGTTGATTACATCAGATGGTATTATTTGTTTTAAAAAAAACATGTGCTTACCTGCTAGAGAACATTTCTTATACAATTCTCTCAATGGGAAAAGTATGTAAGTTTCCCAAACTGAAATACTTTAACTAGCCAAGGTTTTAGATGCTTTCAATAGGAAGTTTAATTAAGCTTGAGATGAATGTGCCTTCCACTTATTCTGAAGCAGAACACTGCAGTTTCCTCCTACTCAAGAAAAGAGCAGCAAAAGGACTTTACTGTTGCTGATGAACTTTGTTTTAGAATAATGTGCCTGTTTCCAATTCACATTATGAAAGAATAACTAAAATTTAGTTTCTCATTCTAGTTGATCAGATGAGTGTTCTGTCTGCTGTTAAAAAACACCATGCATGAACATCTGAGAACATCTCTTACACAATCTCTGAATGAGAAAGAATATCTCCTTTTCAAGTATGTGAAGTTTCCAGGGTTTTATCAGTACATGAATGTTCCTCTCACATTCTCCGAGGGAGAAAACAATGCAGATTATCCTCCCGTTCAAGTACATGATAGCAAAAGCAATCAGCTTGGCCCATGTACACCTTTGGTTACTAGAGCATGAATGTTCCCAATTGGCTTCACGAGAATACTGAAGTTTCCCTCAATCTAGTTGATTACAAGAGGGTTTTATCTGTTTTTTAAAAACACGTGCCTGAGACCATTTCTTACACATTCTGTTAATGAGAAAGGAGTATAAAATTCCTCCCATTCATGTACCTAAGGTTTGAGATGTTTTAATATGTAGTTTGGGTTCACTGGAGTAAAATGTGCCTTCCACACACTCTGAAGGAGAAACCAGTACAGTATCTCCCACTCAAATACAGGGTGGCACAAAGCTCTTTTAAGGAAAACTTGTGTTACAGAAACATGCGTGTTCCAAGTTCACGGCACGAAAGAGTAATCAAATAGTTTCTACAGCTATATTTGATTAGATTAAAGTATTATATCTGTTGTAAACAATAAGTTGTGCGTACATGTTCAAGGTTTCTTCTCTGAATAGAAGCTTCCAGGTTTTAGGTGTTTTCAAAAGGAACTTCGGGTTACTGAAACATGGATGAACCTTTCACATTCTCTGAAGACAAAAACATAGAAGAGAGTATCTCCCATTCAAGCAAAGGATGTCAGAAGCATTACAGTTGTGTTATGTAAATCTTGTGTGTGTGACTAGATCACAAACATTCCCAATACCTTCATGAAAAAGAATCCAACAATAGCGTCTCTTATTCTAGTTGATTACATCAGAGGTTTTTTCTTTTTTATTATTTAATTGTTTAAAAAAGATATGCATAGAGGCCTAAGAATATTTCTTAAACATTCACTAGGAAAATATACAAAGTTTCTCCTGTTCAAGAACATTCAGACCCTAGGGTTTGGGACAGTTTCAATATGAAGTTGGGGTTAACTTGTGTTCAATGTGCCTTTCAGATTGTCTAAAGTTTAAAACAAAAAGCAGGCAAAGTTTTTGTTGCTTCAAGTATAGGATAGCAAAAGCAATTTCATTTTGCTAAGGAAACATTGTCAACTAAGGACGTGCATGTTTCCAATTCACTGCTGAAAGAGAAACCAAGACAATTCCTTTCCTTCTGGTCGAATTAGATCAGGGGGCTTTCATTAGTTTTTTAAAACCTTGTATGTACACGCCGGAGAACATTTTCTTATACATTCTTTTACAGGGAGAATAATATAAAGTTTCTCCCATTCAAGTACATGAGGCCTCCAGAGTTTTAGATGTTTTCAACATGAATTTTGGATTACTGGAACATGAATGCGCCTTTCACATTCTCTGAAGGATGAAACAGTGCAGAATACTCTGTTCAAGAACAGGATGGCAAAAGGCAATGTAGTTGTGCCACTGGTAAACCTGTGTTACCAGAACATGAATGTTCCCAATTCGCTGCATGAGAGAGTAACCAAAATAGTTCCTCACATTCTAGCTGATTCAATCAGAGGGTTTCATCTTTTATACAAATTCATTTGCATACATGCCTCAGAACATTTCCTATACACTCTCTTACTGTTCAAAGAGTGTAAAGTATCTCCTATTCAATATGTTAAAGAACCAGTGGGAACTTTCGGTCTACAGGAGTTGAATGTGCCTTTCAAATTCACTGAAAGAGAAAACAATGTCGTTTCTCCCTCTCAAACTCAGGGTGGCAAAATCACTTTAGTTTGGCTATGAAAACCTTGTGATAATATAACATGAATTCTCCCAAATCATGGCATGTAAGAGTAACTAAAATAGTTTCTTGCATTCCAGTTGTTTAGAGGATTTTGTTTTTACAAAACTGTGTACATGTGTGAGAACATTTCTAATACATCGTTACTAGAAAAAGAATGTAAAGTTTCTCCCATTCAATATGTTAGGCCACCAGGGTTTTAGATCCATTATATAGGAAGTTTTTCTTAATGCGATTTGATTGTTCCTCTCACATTCTCTGAAGGAAAAGACAACACAGAGCATTCTCCCACTGAAGTACTGGGCAAAAAAAAGCACTTCAGTTGAAAACCTTGTGTTACAAGAGCTTGCATGTTCCCAATTCATTGCCAGAAAGAGGAACCAAAATTCAGTTTCTGACATTCTAGCTAATCACATCAGAGTTTTATCTGTCTGCAAAGACCATTTGAGTACATGTTTGAGATTCCTTACACATTCTCTCACTGGTAAAATAATATAAAGTTTCTCTCATCAAGTACTTTAAGCAACCAGGGTATTAGATGCTTTCACTAGGAAGTTTTGGTTAACGGGTATTGACTGTCTTTTACATTCTCTGAAGAACACAATCAAGAGTTTCTGTTGATCAAGAGGCAACAAATGTACTTTGGTTTTACTTAAGGAAACTTGTGTTACAATAATGTGCGTGCTCCAAACTCCCTGCATGAAAGAGTAAGAAAATAGTTTCTCTAATTCTGGTTGATCAGATCAATATGTGTTACCTGTTGTTTAAAAACACTGGGAATGCATTTCAGAGAACTTTACACATTTTGTGCATGCGGAAAAATGTAAAGTATGTGCGTTCAAGGACATGAAGCTTCTATTTTTGATGAGAACTGTGGTTTACCAAAACATGAATGAGCCTTCCATATTCTATGAAGGAGAAAATAAGGCAGACTATTCTCCCATTGAAGCATAGGATAGCAAAAGTAGTGCAGCTGTGTCAAGTAAACCTTGTGAATTAGACCACGAATGTGATGAATTCACGGCAAGAGGGAGTGACTTAGTTATCTAGTGCTTCTGTAACAGAAGAACGGTAAGTAGATGGCTTTAACAATGAGAAATTTATTTCTTCACAATAAAGTAGGCTAAAGTCCAAATTCAGGTCAATGATCCATGGATTAGAAGCTATTACATATACGTCTTACCCAGTGCTGCCTTAACAGAAATACAAGTAAATGGCATAAAAAGAAAAATATTTTTTTGTCACAGTCCAGTAGGATAACAGTCCAAATTCAGGGCATCAGCTCCAGGGAAAGGCTGTCTCTGTGGGCACCAGAAGAAGGTCTTTGCTAGCAATCTTCCCCTGGACTTGAAGCTCCTGATATGCAGGGACTCCAGGTCCTTTTCAAAGGGCCTCTGCTCTTGGCACTACTTTCTTGGTAATATGAGGTCCCCACTCTTCGCTTACAGCCCCTTTTCCTTTATATCCCAAGAGGCTGCCCTAAGGCACCAAACAATCTCACACATTGAGACTTGTCCCCAAACAACTGCCACCCATCCTCCCTCATTCACATCACCAAGGCTGGGTTTACAACATAAGGGAACATCGTACAATACTGGGAATCATGGTCTAGGCAAATTGCTACACGCATATTTAGGGTGAAAAATTCAACGCCAGGTCAAAGGGATACACTGTGCTCCTGGCATTCCCAATTCCCGCTTGCTTCCTTTTCCTTTTATCTCAAAAGAGATTGCCTCAACACAATATAATCTTGTACATTGAGTCTTGCCTCACCAACATAACTGCTGTCCACTCTCCTTCATTAGTGTCTCAGAGGCACGATTTACAACATACAGAAAAATCACACAATACCAGGAATCATGGCCCAGCCAAATTGATACACACTTTTGCGGGGAGGAATATAATTCAGTCCATTTCAGGGAAAAACCAAATACAGTTTCTCTCATTCCAGTTGACTAAATGAGGTTGTTTGTTTTTTAATAGTGTGCATACATGCTGAAGAACATTTCCTACACATTCTCTTACTCAAAAGAGAAGGTAAAGTTTCTCTCTTTCAAATATGTTAGAATGTCAAGGTTTCAGATGCTTTCAGTAAAAACTGGGTTATCAGGAAACAAATTTGCATATACATTCTCTGAAGGAAAAAACAAGAAAGAGTTTGTTCCACTGCAAAAAGGTTAACTTTTCTAAGGAAACCTTGTCTTAATAAACATGCCCCCAGTTGAGTGAATGAAAGAGAAACCAAAATATAGTTTCTCTTATTCTAGTTGATTACATCAGTAGGGTTTAATCGGTTGCTAAAATACACTATGTGTACATTTCCAAGGATATTTCTTATACATTCTCCGAATGGAAAACAAATGTAATGGTTCTCCCATTCAAGACCATGAACATAATACGTCCACTCTTTCAGACGTTTTTAATAGGAATTTTGGGTTACCTGGAAATCAATGTGTCTTACATATCCCCCGAACAATGCAGAATATTCTTTTGTTCAAGCACAGGAAGGCAAAAACAACGTTGATGTGCTTTGTAAACCTTGTGTTATAGGATGTGAATGTTTCCAATTCATTAGAGGAAAGGAAAACCAAAATACAGTTTCTCTTATTCAAGTTGATTAGATGAGAAGGTTTTATTAGTTTTTGAAACACATGAGCATATGAGGTCTTACAATTTAGTTCATAAACTCATCCTAGAAAAAGTGCTCCGTATCTCATCGCTGTGTATCACTACAGGCATCTCTGAAATATACCCTTGGGAAGCTATATACTGATGCCAGCTATACACAGTGTGGCACTAGTTCACCCTTCCAGGCAGTTTGGGAACTTTTGCTGGAATGGCCATCAGAGCTGTCATCGTACTACCCTTGACATCCTCAGTGTCAACAGAATGTCTTCCTTTCAATCTTTATCTTCAGATAAAGAAAAAAGCCATTGAGGGCCAGATCAGGTGAGTAACATGGCTGTTCCAACAGTTGTTTAGTGGCTAAAAACATCCACAGACAACCACACAATTACATTCTCAAACTTACCAGTGTGCCACTGTGCACAATGGCTATTCCAGAAAGAGTTCTTAAACTGCACTGAAGGTTGAACTAGGCACTAGCATTGGTACATAGCTTCCCAAAGGGAAGCCCTTATAACAATTAAGTTTGCGGACTTAATTGTCAGACTTTGTATACGCCTGACACCATTTTTTTATATATTCTCCTAAGTGGAAAATGATGTCGTTTCTCCCTTCAAGTTCTCAGGGTTTTAGACACTTTCAAGAGGAAGTTTGTGTTAACTTGGGGGTTAAATATGCCTTATACATTTACTGAAGAAAAATACATGGAGGTTGTCGTGGACTGAATTGCATCCCCCAAAATATGTGTAGGCATGTGGCTTGGGCCATGATTGCCAGTATTTTGTGATTGTCCTCCATTTTGCACTTTTCCTAGGCTGTATGTTAGGGTGGGACTGCAAATCCTTCAAAAGGTCACTTCCCGCCTTTGCTGTAAAGGCAGTTTCCCTGGAGTATGGCTTGCATCACCCTTAATCCTTTCATTCTACAAGAGATAAAAGGAAAGGGAAGCAAGCAGAGAACTGGGAACCTGGGGACACCATCAGGAAGGCAGCAGTAGGAGAAGAGCGCGCCATCCAGACCTGAGATTCCTGCACCAAGATGCTCCCTGCACAAAGACTGATAGCGGATGGTCCTCCAGAGCCAGCAGGGGGAAAGCCTTCCCCTGGAGTGGACATCCTGAATTTGGACTTGTAGCCTACCAGACTGTGTAAGAATAAACTTCCCTTTGTTAAAGCCATCCACTCTGTGGTCTTCCTGTTACAGGAGCCCTAGCTGACTAAAACAGAGGTTTTGGAACAAATGCTGGAGAGACTATGGAGACAGGAAGTCCCTTCCACTGCTGGTGGGAATGCAAAAGGGTATAATCTCTTTGAGAAGCAATTTGGCACTTCCTTAAAAAGCTAGCAATAGAAATACCATATGATCCAGTAATCCCACTGCTCAGAATGTATCCTACAGAAATAGAGGCAGTCACATAAACAGATATATGCACACAAATGTTTATTGCAGTACTGTCCACAACAAGATGGAATCAAACTAGGTACCCAACAACACATGAATGGATAAACAAACTATGGTACATGTACTCAATGGAACATTATGCAATGATAAAGAACAATGACGATTTTGGTAAACATCTCATAATCTGGTTTCAACTAGAAGACACTATGCTGAGTGAAATCAGTCAGTGGCAAAAGGACAAGTATGGTATGAGACTCTGCTGTAACGACTGAAAAACAGACTTACGTACAGAAGACACTCTTTGACAGCTACAAGGGTGGGGAGGGAGAGGGCTGGTCATAGATTACATAGTCGGCAGGAATTTGGCTAGCTGAAAGCAGTGACAGCATGCTGTAGACAGCAGCTCAATGTAACTAGACCATAAATTATACTGTAAACAAAAGATATTCTAAACTCAAATGGATATTTCAAAGGGCAGAGCAGCAGGGATGGTGGTCTTGGGGCCACGCTGTCAGAGGACATCAAGGCCAACTGGGAGAATCAGTCTTTTTCTAAGCCAGTCTTCTGCACCCCATACTGGTGAGTGGCGTCTGGGGTCTTAAAAGCTAGCAAGCTGCCATCTGAGGCACATCAAGTTCATTTGGAACAGATGATGAACAAGAACAAAGACAAGAGGAAAAGAAAAGCCCAGGAGACAGATGGACCCATATGAATGGGGACACTGTAGCAACAGGAGAGCAGAATAACCAGATAGTGCCTGGCCGCCACCAAACACACCTGTAAGGGGGACACATCCCTGAGGCAACACGAGAGAAAGAGGTATGCAGCTCAAGAACTCTATTACATAGACCAGAATTGATGGTCCAACAGCCTGGAGAGTCCCCTGGAACATGGCCCCGAGACCTGCTGCTGGCCCTGACTGGACACCAGTACTGAGATTAATTCTTCAGGCAAGAATAGACTGGACTCAGAGACACAGTACGACCATATAGTGTGTGTACTTTACGGTTCTATACAGTTACAGGAGGCTGTCCTACTGGTTTCTTTCTAGACGGGACAGAAAAAGGTGGAGAGGAGGGGACAGGTGCTCATTAAGAGGATGCTAGAAATACAGAGTGAAAAACAGAAATGTGTTGTCACTGGGTGAAGACAGCAGATTAAGCTGCAGCTAGGCAGGCATGCAAAATTGATTTGGATTGTATACTTCCACTTAATCACAATAAAAAAAAATTTTTTTTTCTTTTCGTTGTTGTTCCAGTGGAGGGTGACAAAAGCACTTTAATTCTGGTAAGGAAACCTTTTACTAGAACTTGAAATGTTACAAATTCACTGCATGAATGAGAATCCAAAATATTTTTTTTCATTCTAGTTGATTAGATCAGTTTTTTTTTTTTAAAAAAAACACCATATACTCCTCCAAAAAGTTTTCTTATACATTCACTGAATGAGAAAAGAATGTAAAGTTTTTCCCTTTCGAGAACATGACGCTTCCAACATTTTAGCAGGTTTCAATAGAAATTATGGATTATTGGAACATGAATATGCCTTTCTCGTTCCTAGAAAGAGAAAACAATGCACAGCGTTCTGTTCAACCACTGGATGGCAGAAGCAACACAGTTGCACTAAATAAACCTTGTGATACTGGAACGTGAATTTTCCGAATTCACTGCATAAAAGACCAAAACACAGATTCTCCCTTTGCTGCAGATAGTTAGGAGAAAACAATCCAGAATATCTCCCACTAAAGTGTTACAAAAACATGCATATTCCCAGTTCACTGCATAAAAACAACATTCAAATCACTTCTCTTATTCTAGTTGATTATAGAGTTTTATGTATTTCAAAACATGTCTGTATATGCTTGAGAAAATTTTTTATACATGTCTTACATGGAAGAGAACATACAGTTCTCCTCACTGAAATACTTTTAAGCTGCCAGAGTTTGAGATGCTTTTAACATGAAGTTTGCCATAACGAAGGTTCACTGTGCCTTTCACACACTCTGAACGAGAAAACAATTCAGCATTTCATCCATTTTTGATAAGGAAACCTTGTATTAAAAAAAAAAAAGCATGTTCCAAATCCAAGGCATGAGAATAATCATAACACAGGTCCTCTCATTCTGACTGATAAAATCAGAGGGTTTTTATAGTTTTTAAGAAGCATGTGCTTACATGCCTGAGAATATTGTTTTACATTTTCCTGCTGGGAAAAGCATGTCAAGTTTCTCCCATTGAAGGTTTAGCCACCAGGGTTTTAGATGTTTTCAACCGGAGTACTGGAGAAATGGCAGTTGAACGTGCCTTCTGAAGGAGAAAACAATTCAGCATTTCTCCCACTCAAGCACTGGGCAGCAAAAATACTTGTTTTGCTAAGGAAGCTCTGTGTTAGAAGAACTTCATGTTCTCAATTCACTGCGCAAAACAGAAACCACAGTACAGTTTCTCTCATCCTACTTGACAAGTACACAGTGCTTATTCTGCTGAGTTTTTTTGGTCTGTTTTTGCTTTTTGTTTTTTAAAGTACTGTGTGAACAACCTGAGAAGTTTACTTTTACATTCTCTGCATGGGAAAATTCTGTGAAGTTTCTGTGTTCCAAGTACATGAAGCTTACAAGATTTTAGATGTTTTCAATAGGAACTTTGTATCACAGGGATCAAACCAAAATCAAACTTGTTGCTGTCAATTCCAACTCATAGTGATTCTGTAAGACAGAGTGAAACCGTGCCAGAGTTTCCAATAACCACCTGGTGGATGTGAACCACTGATCTTTTGTTTAGCAGTTGTTGCTCTGAATCACTACCCCAAGATTTCCATCACATGGACAGGAATGCTTTTTTTCCTTTCCATTCTCTGAAGGAAGAAATAATGTATTCTCTTAGTCATTTCATGCTGCTATAACAGAAATAGCACAAATGGATGGCTTTAACAAAGACACATTTATTTTATCACAGTCCAGTGGGCTAATAAGGTCAAATTCAGGACATCAGCTACAGAGCAAGTCTTTCTCTGTAGGCTTTGGAGGAAGGTCCTTGCCATCAATCGTCCCCTAGACCAGGAGCTTCTGAGTTACAAGGACTATGGGTCCAAGGACACGCTCTGCTCCCAGCATTGCTTCTTGGTGGCATGAAGTGTCCAACTCTGCTTGTTTCCCTTTCCTTTATATCCCTAGAGACTCAAGGCACAGTACAATCTTATAGGTTGAATCCTCCCAACTAACACAACTACTGCTCATCTCCCTCATTAACGTAATAGGGGAAAGATTTACAACATACAGGAACATTATATAATACTGGGAATCATGTCTTCGCCAAATTCCTACACATAGTTTTTGGAAGACACACTTCAACCTATGACAAGTATATTCTCACATTCAAGCAGAGAACTGCAAAAGCAATGTAGTTAAATGAGTCCTGTGTTAACAGAACGTGAATGTTCTCCAACTCGAGGCTTGAAAGACTAACCAAAGTAGTTTCTCACCTTCTAGCTATTTAGATCAGAGGATTTTATGTTTTTACAAAACTATGTGTAAACATGCCTGAAAACATTTCTTATGCATTCTCTGACCAAAAAAAAATGTTAACTTTCTCCCATTTAAGTACATTAGTTAAGCAGCCAGGATTTTGGTTGCTTTCCATAGGAAGTTTGTGTTAACTGGAGTTGAATGTGCAGAGTTTCTCCTGCTCCAGTGCAGGATGGTAAAAGTACTTTCGTTAAGAAAACCTGTGTCACGACAACTTACATGTTCCCAAGTTACTGCATTGAAGAATAAACAAAACACAGTTTCTCTCATTCTAGTTGATGAGATTGGAGTACGTGATCTTTTCATACATTTCCAAGAATGTTTTCTCTACATTCTCAACGGGAAAAAAACAGTTTCACCCTTTCAAGTACATGACACTTCCAGGGTTTCAGGATTTTTCCATAGGAACTTTGGGACACCTAGATGTCATGGTACCTTTTACATTCTCTGAAGGAATAAACAATGTAGTTTTCTGTTATTCAATTACTGAATGACAAAAGTAATGCAGTTGTGACATGTAAACCTTCTGTTACTACAACCTGTATATTCCCAACTCACTGCATGAATAACCTGAAACAGTTTTCATTTTCTAGTTGATTAGATCAAAAGGTTCTGTTTTTAAAACATATACATGTTGTACCTGACACCATTTCTGTACATTCTCTTACTGGGAAAAGAATGTAAATTTTTTCCCATTTAGCTGTGTTAAGCCATTAAGGTTTGGGTATTTGTAAACAGGAATTTTGGGTTAACGGAAGTTGTATGTGCCTTTCATATTCCCTGAAGGAGACAATAATGTAGAGTTTCTCCCACTCAAGCACAGGGCAGCAAAAACACTGTAGTTTTGCTAACCAAACTGTGTGTGCACCATCACTGGTCTTTGACTGGCACTCTGCTCTCTGGTTACATTTCTCTTCCCCTCATTTCTGATTCCACCCCCCTAGTTCTCTTTGTTAATAGTGCTGTGGCTTTTCATCAAACGAGAAAGACAAAGAAAAAGGCCAGGCACCAGGGAAGATCCTGTCTAGGCAGAGTATGTGTATAGGTAGCAGCCCTTACAGTGTCTGCTCTTCCCACTGAGTATGACCTCAGAAGCAGACTTCTGGACTAAGCAGAAAAAATTTACACATACTTGAGGTCAGAATCTGAAGACCACCATTTCATGTTATCAGCACATGTCAATCACACACTCAAGAAATGCCTTTCTAGACAAATGTCACATAGACATGGAGTCCATAGCAGGCCACTCTGCCAGCGGCAGAACTGACCAAGTGAAATACCTATTCATCTTTTTTTGCTGGTTCCTTCTATAGCCTACCACTGCATAACGCCTACGTGTGAGCTCCTGGAAGTTACGGTCTGAAACCCTGTGCCCCTGGAGGCCTGAGGAGTGTTGGTATAAGGATATGGAAGACTGGTGTGACATGTACAGGAGAGCCCTGAGCCCACTGGAGCCTTCAACAGCAGCATCAAGGGTCTCTAGATACTAAGGCTCTGGCTGACCTTGGCTGGGTTCTGCCTTGTGAAATTTCTCCACGCTCGAAGTCCCAGATACACGGTTCCTGACAGACATTATTCCAGGCCATCTCAGAGATCTGGGTCAGGGTGGGCAGCTGAAGATACTGTCTGATGGGTGGGGCTAGGGCTTATCATCACCATGGAGACATCATCTGGAATTAGGATTAAATTGTATCCCCCAAAATATGTGTCAAGTTGTTTAGGCCACGATTTCCAGTATTGTGTGACTGGTCTTCATTCTGAGATTAATATAATAATTTTCAAACATGGTCCTAAACCATGCCTGAGGTTAATGAGACAAGACTGCATTATGTTGAAAAGGATTAGGGCAGGATGTAACACTCTTGCTCAGGTCAGGTCCCAATCCTGATCCAATGTAAAGGGAGTTGCCTGGGATATGCCTGTATCACCTCTTGTCTTACACGAGATAAAAGGATGGGGAAGCCAGCAGATCACCAAGAGAAAAGCATGAGCAGCAGATCGCCTCCTCTGAACCCAGGGTTCCTGTGTGGGAAGGACTGATGACAAGGACCTTCCTCCAGAGCTAAGACAGAGAAAAACCCTTCCCCTGGATGTGGACTTCTGGCATACTAGACTGTCAAAAATCAATTTCTGTTTGTTAAAGTCATCCACTGGTGGCATTTCCGTTACAGCACACCAGATAACTAAGACAATGACACAAGAGTCACTAAGGGAGAAATGATGCACCATTAGAGATGCACAACAAAACCACAACGTGGTATCACTTTACCCTCGCTAGGATGGCTAAGATTAAGCCGAAAATAACAAATACTATCAAGGATGTGGAGAAATTGGAACCCCTATCTACTTCTACATGGAACCCTGCTGGCTCAGTGGTTAAAACATTTAGCTAACCAAAAGGGCAGCTGTTAGAACCCATGAAGCACTCTGCAGGTGAAAGGTGTGGCAGTCTGCTTCCACAAAAATTCACAGCCTTACAAATCCTATGGAGTAGTTTTACTCTGCTTCCATAAAAACTTACAGCCTTAGAAACCCTATGGGGCAGTTTTACCCTGTCCTACAGGGTTGCTGTAAGTTGGAATTAACTTGATAGCAATGGATTTGGTTTGGTTATCTATCTCTAGTACGACCGCCAGAGTAAAGCCACTATGGAAAATAGTTTGGTGGTTCCTCAAAAAGTGAAAACCTGGATCTACCATATGATCAGCAATTCTACTCCTATGCATATAATCAAGAGACCTGAGAGTATAACGCGAACAGATTAATGTTCAATGCAGCTTTATTCACAGTAGCCAAACACACCTTCGCTTTTAAACCCCACAGTATCCCCCTTCTGTCTGAACGATTACCTTCTGTGTATAAGGACAAGTTCCTCACGAGCACAATGAAGTGTTCTGAAATTCTTACACTTCACAATGTTATCTATAATTCATTATGATCTACACAGCTGAATGCCTCTGCATAGTCAATAAAACACAGGTAAACATCTTTCCGGTGTTCTCTGGTTTCAGTTAAGATCTATTAGCAATGATTGTCCCTCATTCCATGTCCACTTTTCAATCTTGCTTCAATTTGTGGCAGTTCCCTTTTGATGTACTACAGCTATGGTTTCTGAATTATCTTCAGCATAACGTATATGCTGCATACCCCAAGATTTAAAAGGTGGGTTAATTTTATTTGGGGTTTTAGAAAATGATACAGTTAAACTCTGCTTTAACATAGATTCCTAAATATCCCTCAAAGCTCCTCACCACTAGACCAGTCAACAACATCACGACAAATGGAGAAAAGAGGGAAGTTATCGAGGATTTCATTGCACTTGGATCCACAGGCACTGTACATGGGAGTAGTAGTCAAGAAACCAAACACTACTGCAGAGGGCACATCAGCTGCCACGGACCTCTTTAAAGTTTTGAAAAGCAAATATGTCACTCTGGGAACTAAGGTATGCCTAACACAAGCCACCACGCTTCTTAATCACCTCACATGCGCATGAACACTGGCCAGTGAGTAGGGACAGCACACTTCGTAGAAGGCCAAGTGAAAAAGAGGAAGATCCTCACTGAGATGAGCTGACAAAGTGGCTGCAACAGCGGGCTCAAGCATAGTAACAAGGATGCAAGGATGGTGAAGTACCAGGCACTACCTTATTCTGTTTGTACAAAGAATCACTGGGAGTCAGAACCAACTCATCTCACAGGCACCTGAAAACAATGAACATCCCTCAGCACCAGACGGCAGAAACTTCTCTCTCAAAGCTGCCTTTCCCAGGTTTCCTACTCCACCACCCCGCTTCTTTAAAACCTTTAAGTACTTCTACCAAGTTTCTTTTAATTTGACCTGGTGGTCTGACTAAAGCAGTAAGGCCAAATAGGTGAGTCCTCCTAGCTGCAGGGCAGAGATTGGCTCTGAAGGATGTTGTGACAAAAGGCTGGGAAGACAGAGCACACTGGCTAAAAAGGCTCACTGGCCTAAACCAACGTCCCTCCTATTACAAAGGAGTAAGACCAAGTTCTGAGAACGGAGCTGAGTTCTACGCAAAGCATCAGGTTCCAGCTGTGGCCCACACAGAGTCAGGAAGATGTGACAGCAGAAAGGAAAGTGATTCACAGTGAAGCATCACCAGTTTGCACAACCACTCCTGAACAACGTGAGGCAGTTCACTCCCTCAAAATGTATTCATCTGGCAGAAGATGAAAGAAATTCTTCGTATCAGCTCTTGTAAAGACAAGTAACATAACCAGTTGTCACCAAGCTGACTCACAGCAACCCCTTGAGTCAGTTCACAGGAATTTTCAGTCCTTTTTTTTAGCAGACTGTCAAGCTTTCCTTCTGAGTCACCTGAGTGGACTCAAACCAGGGCTTCCAACTGGTTCATCCCAGTTAACACACCTGCTAACAATTTGCATTTTTAACAAGCTCCCAGGTGATGTTAATGCTGTTGTTTTCGGACTAATTCTGAAAATACGATTAGTAGACAGAACTGACTATACATAAAAATCACTTGGGCATGTGTTAAAAATATACTGATTTAATACATCTGGGGTGAAAATGCAAACTATAAGCAGGGGTTTAAACCACAGTAAAGTAGTTCAAAGCCCTAACTCAAACTGATGGATTGAACTGCATCCCTCCTAAATGTGTAAACTTGCCTAGGCCATGATTCCCAATATTGTGTGACTGTCTATCACGTTGATTTTGATCTGTCTATCATCTGATGCGATTATCCTATGTTATAAATTTTAATTTCTATGAAGTTAGTAAGGCAGGATTAGAGAGAGTTTATGAAGCAGAACTCAAATCCTCAAATCTATAGGATTAGGTAGTATACTGAGTCAGTCTCTTTTGAACCATAAAAGAATGAAGCAGACAGGAGGGACTTTCAACCACCAAAAATAAACAGCCAGGAGTGAGGTACGAACACTGGACCTGAGGTACCCGCACCAGGAAACTACTAGACCCAGAGATAACCATGAGAATGTTCCCCTAGAGCTGACCCAGAACACCTTTTTCTTGAGTGGACACCCTAGGAAACTAGGACCCCTAGTGGTCCACTCTGAGCAGAGGAACTCATTTCCCTGAAAACCCATCGTTCTCTCCAGCAGGCTTCAAGCCTCCAAGCTGTGACAGAATGAACCTGTTTGTTAAGGCCGCCCACCGGTGGTATTTGTTACAGCAGCACTAGATCATGAGAGCACAAACTTACAGCTTTCGGCTGTCAGCCAAGAAGCATGAGCTGTTTGTATCCCCCAGAGACTCTGCTGGAATCTACGATGATTTAAAAAAAAAAAAAGGCACAACAGCCCCTGTGGCAGATAACCCAGGTCCCACGAACCTTGCTCGATATGGGCTTTCGACTTAATGCAACAGAAGTCCTTTAATTTTTCCAGCATGCGAGTCCAGCTGAGATCCACACTGTGGGGCTTAAAGACAGTAAGTCATGCACGTGCGTGTACTCCACAGACCCACAGCACCATGATTCCTGAGCCCTCCATCTGCCACCCTCCGTTCCTATTCCTGACCATGCACCACAAAGGAGGCAGGAGCTGCATCTTTTTTGGTGTCTTTATTTACATGAAAGTACATAATAGGTGGTCATCTTTTTAAGTACTAACAATAAAGGCAAGAGCAGTAAGAAAGAAAGGGGAAGCCAAGCAAGCATCTGAAAGGGTAAACTATTGAGCAACTCAACCTGCTCCTGAAGCATGACTGGCAAGGCAGCAATTGCCTCTAAAGTCAAGAGAAAAGCTGGTCTTTAATACCAGTTACCAAGGAGAGCAGAAGGATCAAACACAAAAGAGTAAAGGCAACCTTAGAGCTCCAGATTCACCCCAATAATGCATTTCCAAATATGCCCTCTTCTGTTTTCTCTGGCATCAAGAATGTTTCCACAATCCATTCGGAGAGGTATAAAGGACAAGGATGGTGGAGAACACCCATCGTTAGTCCCAGAAGTACCGTTCTCTAAGCTAGAACCCTCTTCTCTGTAACCCAGAACTTATAATTAAAAAAAACAAAACACTGGTCACCACCAATTCTGACAACAGCTGTGCTACATAGAGTTTTTATCACTCTCTTCCAAAACATCTCTGGGTGGACTCAAACTGCCAACCTTTCAGTAAGTAGTCCAATGCTTAACAATTTTTGTCACCCACGGACTCTGAATTTATACTAATCTCCACCAAAACCAGCCCAATTCTTTGCCATTGGAATTGCTGACAGGAAAGTGGGCATCTCGGAGCAAAGGAGAGCATTTCCCTGTAAAAAGACAGTTTTCTCCGAGCCATTCCTTTCAACAGCCCTAGCCATTTTGCAAATCAAGCTAGCTAATTCAAGAGGTAGCACCAGGGTACCAGGGCAGGTAAAAGACAAGTCAATCAGGCTCAAGTCTCACCTGCTTTCCAACCTCTCAGTGGAGCACGCAAGCCCCACCCGAACCTAGTAAAAGAATGGCAAAGCCACGTTGGCAGAGAAAGTATTTGGCCCCAAGCCCACGAGAGGCAGAATGCCATGATCACTCAACAGTGAAAAAATCAGAAGCTACTATCAGAAGCCATTTGCTAAGTTCTGAGCTAAGGCAAACTAGAGACCTTTCCAGAATTGGCAGCCCTCCCACCCTCCCCTGCCCTATGGAGATCTTGTTCTATGACTGTTGCTTTTTGAGGGCCTGCCTTGTCTGTCCTTTTTCAACATGTGTGTTCTCACACAGACACCCATCTCTCCAGACACAGTGGTCTCATGCTTCCCCGAGAATAAGACACCTGGGTCAGACATAAGCTCCAACACAGTGACAAAGTGTGAGTGACGGAGTGTGAGGCCAGGCCCCCGTGACAGCCCTGTTTGTTCCCTCTACCGGTAGTCTATGGACAATGCCTGAGTAGGGAGGGAGAAGCAAGCAATGCCACGTACAGACAAGCAATAGTATTCTACCCTGCTTGTCTGTCCCCTCCTTCAACGGTAAAGACTATTTGATAACAAATGTGGAGTTTCTAGTCTACCTGACTCCAGTGGAATCCAAAATAGAGGGATTCTTAAGATACCTGTGAAGGCCAGGATTTCTCATACAGGAAGCTCAAGTTCAGACACTCAATTAACTAGATGCTGGGGTACAGCCTCCCCTTCTTCCCTGCCCCAGACACAGTCAGAGAGCTGAGGAAGCTCTTCACAGCACTGCCTACTGACTGGTGAGTACTGTCCATGGTACCCCAAGCCAAACCACCAAGGTTTGGTGATTACTGTACAAGGCAGGTTAGCCCTACAGCTGTTTCCAAGCTAGGCATGTTCCTGAGCACAGATGCTGAAGGCTTGGTCCCACCACCACCAACAGATGGGGAAGTAGCGAAGTGAAAACAGGCTCAGAGACGAGAAGAACCGTCTGACAAGGCAGTGGGATAGACAGCCAAGGCACTAAATGGTTTGGCACCCGGGAGCTTCAAGTAAAGTTGGGCATGCTGCCCACGCAAAGCCAAGTCTCTCAGAAGGACACTGCCCACGTACAGACAGACCCCTCAAGGCAGGGGGCACTGTGTCCTCAGGATCCCCAGCCAGGCCTGCCACCATCTACCATTTATCTCAGAACTCTTCAAGGCATAAACAAAGACTCATCCTTAAATACATATGCCAAAACTATCCATTCCTGTGGGCAGGCACCGTGAGAGTCCTCATTTACGCCAGCCAGGCTGTGCTGCCATCAGGAGCTCTCCCTAGAGCCCGCAACATAATCTCCTAAATAGCAAAGCTGGTGGGGGCTGGATGTGATTTCTTGAAACAGCAAAAGACATGTAGAGTCAAACGGAATCCAGGAAAGGGGACTAACATGGGACAGTGCTGAGTCAAGGAAGCGTCAAGAGTGACTACGTGGTAATGGATACAGAAGCAATCCAAGAGGAAGAGTTCCCTGGGATATTTTCAGCAACAGCAGGCATGAAGGAGTAACTGAGAGCATCATCTGTCTAGCTTAGAATGGATGACACTCAAAGGAACACACTCTACTCTGTGGTGAAAAACCTGACACTTCTGACTAGATACTCAGGCCTCATGTGGCTAGTTCAGCTACCCCTGCCCACCTCCTTCACCCTTCCACCAAGAGTTAGTCTGGTACCTGCATTTGTTTCAGATAAGTTTCCAGCAAGGAAACCTGAGGAAGTTGGAATTCTCCTATCTTAAACATTTTCAGTCTAAGACACCAACTTCTTTATAGCTGACCTGAAGACGCTCTCCTGCTAACCTTGATGCCCTGCTGTCATTCATTAGTACTGTAAATAAGAGAATCATCCTGGCTGTCATGCTCTGCGTGAAAAATCCCTGATCACAGGTGCACAGTCCTCTGCCTCAAGGGGAGCCAACTGCCAGGTCCTCGTGGATAAAAGCTTGATCACTCCCTCTCGTCCACAGACAGAACTCTACTGTGGTGGTTGACCAGAAGTCTACCACCACAGCCTAGACTTCATGGGGCTCATGTACTCAGCCTGACGGGAAGCATCCCAAAGAACCTGATCCCCCATTACTTTTCTGGCAGGCAGAAGAAACCAGAGCTCCCTCAGACACTACAGCAGGCTCAGTGCTACTGCTTCTTTCCTTCTGTGTTTTCTGATCAGGAAATAATCTGGAAAAGTCCTGGAGGGAAGGAAAAAGATGGAACACTGGCTTCCTGGAGAGACTGAGAAGTATGAAAGTGTGGAAGGAGTCACTGAACCATCCGAGCAGCCAGAGGGTGGGCAAAGCTGGAAGAAAATGCACAAAACTTACTCTCCTTAGTGGGCTTCTTCCCTGAGTTTGGTTTTCAAGTTAAAGTCTTGCCTAATTTCAACTCAAAAAACAGAGTATCTCTCATTGTCATACTGTTAAGGTCCAGCTCCAAGAGGGTGGTATCTGACAGAGGAAGGCAATCAAGGGCTTTATACCCCAACAGAGTTCCACAGGTGCTCAGGGCCACATGCCATTAGCCCCGCCAGAACACCACAGGCCATTTCCCCTTGATGAAACTCCAGGTTCAGTACCCAAACAGGCCCTCTTGCAAAATACTTGTGGCAAATAGCTTTACATTATTTTGTACATTTACACAAAAATAGATTCTTTCATATATGTGTGTGTATATATATATATGTATAAGTATTTATAACTGGCTATATGTTTGATTCATAATTAGGCATCACCGATAGTAGTTGGCACAGTTCGTTATCTTTAAGCTCAGGGACAAGTTCTGTTTCATTTTGCTGTTTCGAAGTACGGGTTAAAAAAAACAAGGCATTTCATCTCCACGGTGTTTTTTAAATACAGTAATGTAACAAGTCAACAATATGTACAGTTCAATAGTGTCTCCTGACCCAAGATACGGACCAGGGGGCTGAGGGAGGTAGGGGTCAGTGTGGCCGGCTGCTGGACTCTGACGCCTGCCTCTTGCGTGAAGGGGTGTAGCCATTGATACAGCCATTCATCTGCCGTTTGGAAAGGCCACCGTTGAGGATGTCCTGGATGTGCTGCACAATGAGGTTGATGGCCACTGTGGGGCAGAGACCAGTAGAGTATTAGGGATTTGGGAGGGGTGAGGGCACACATGCAGGGCTGTGTGGACGTGCATCTGCGTAAGTGGAAAGGCACACAGTGCAAGAGGCTCTCCCAGACTCTCCCATGTTAATTAACTCTATTACTTAATATTTTAGCCCTGAGCAAGTCATTCACCCTCCTGGGACTGGTTATTACCTCCCTTTCTGGAGAATGCTAAGCAGTAGCCAGAAAACACCTAGAACACGGGAAGCCTTTAGTGAATGGGCTTTCCTATGAGATGAGCAGTCACAACTGGATAAAGCAATCAACCCAAATTCTCTCCAAAGGATGAACAACCATGGTTTTGATCCACCAATTAGCTATGAGCTAGGAATCCTCTCAGCTTACTATTTAAGAAGGAGCCCTGGTGGCAACGTACTAAGGATAGCATTTCAAACTCACCCAGATGCTCACTGGGAGACAGACCTGGTGATCTGGTCTCTTAAAGATTAATAACAGTAACAAACAACCCAAACCCACTGTCACTAAGTCAATCCCAACTCATAATGACCCTACAGGATAGAGTGGAACTGCCTTAAAGAATTTCTAAGGAGCATGTGGTGGATTTGAACGGCTGACCTTTTGGTTAGTAGTTACAGCACTTAACCACTATGCCACCACTTTCCAAAGATTACAGCCTACAAAAGCCATGCCACCGTAAGTTAAAACAACTCAATGGCATATAACAACATTCTAAGATACAGCTAACCCAACGGAAGGCCATCTCTCCCAAAGAAAGTAAAATGAGACTCCCATTTCATTTAATAACATGAGAAAATATATATATTTGTATGATGAGAAAATCATACACCTCCACCAGGTGACTAGATTTAACATCACCAATAACCATCAGCAACTCATGTGCGTGTCTCCTGATACGATGCACAGAGAAGACGACGACAGTGTCTCTTCCATGGTGTTCCTCCACCTGGTATAAACAGCTCGATTACGACACAGCAAAGGTCAAGCCCAGAAACTGAGGGCCTGCCCCTGGACTATAAAAATGTGTGTCACATGACATCAGAAAGGTAGAGGAACATTTCCAGGTTAGAGAAGACTGAAGAGACACCTAAATGCAGTGTGTAATGCAGGATTAGATCCCAGATTTGGGGAAAGAAGAGATGAAGCTACAAAGAACAGTACTGAGGCAAATGGCAAAACCTGAATGTTGACACTATACTGGATAACGATACCAAATCAATGTTAAGTTTCCTGAATTAGATGACTATACAATGATTATGAGTGAGAATACCCTTGTTCTTAAGAAAGATACTCTGAAGTATTCATCTCTGTGACACACTCAGTGGGTTGGGAAACAATAAGCTTTTATTTTTAATGGAAGAAAAATGAAAAATTTTAAAGAGAATGAGAAGACAGAGTCCTCTCTTACAGATAAACTGTGCCCTAAATGCGTAATCCAGTTCAAATCCACCAGACGCTCCTTGAATACTCTGGAGGTCAGTTCTACCCTGGCCCCTAGGGTCGCCATGAGTCGGATCCGACTCGATGGCACTTGGCTGGCATGCGTAATCCAGAGATACTAATACTTCCCGGACAATCCAAAACAAGTACATAATACAGTAGTGACCTCTAGAAGGGTTGCCTTGCCAAGTCCCTGGGTGACGCAAATAGTTAATGCCTTCAACCACTAACTAATTAAAGTTGATGGTTTGAGTCTACCCAGAGATGCCCTGGAAGAAAAGACTTGGTGATCTATTTCTGCAACTCAAATTCCACTGAAAACTGCACAGACCAGACTCCTACTGTGACACACATGGGGAAGGCCATGATTCAGAATGCACTTGATGGTAAGTGGGTTACATTTTCTGGCTGATCATTCCAAATTAGCCCAAAAGGTGATGCCATTCATTCCTAGAACAACGGTAACTTCAAACCTGTTGCTGTCAAGTCAGTTCTGACTCAGTATAAGGGTAAATCCAGAAAAACAGTTTTGTGACGACTATTACACTATTAAAAAAACTTAAGTCTACTTTTGCAAAAAATGGCCTTTAATGCCAGGTTTCCAAGTTTCATCATTGGGGAATGATAGCAGAAGACAGCACACTTCTGCTAGAGAAGCCTAAGTTCATGTTTGCCCCTCTGCACAAACAGGCAGATGCACACAGACTAGTCCCAAACATGAATGCCAAAGGGCAGAGGACACATCCCCACGAGACGACACCCTCCAGACTCACCTAAGTTATCTGCGCCTCTAGGAATAATCACATCAGCATACTGTTTTGTCTGTGGAGAAAGATGTTTATAACATATTAACAGAAATTCAGGGATAAACTGGCCCATAGCCCTTCAGTAGACAATAGCTTAAGGGTTCAGACATAGTAACTGTTTACAGCTTCAGGGTGAAGGCATGCAGAAATTAAGGGAGAACTAATGAAATGCTTTTCTTAGTTGAAATGTGGATGTGAGAAAGGAGACAGGGTAAAAAAACACGTAATACAGGAAGATTTAATGATCATGTGTCTGAGGGAAAGTAGTCCAGATGGAACTATTAATTCAAACCCAACTTGTAATTCAATCTATTGTGAATTTTTATCCATTTTATCTAAATCGAGAATATGCTTTAACTTGTTATGAACGTTTAACATAGTTTCAACTTAATACAACCTGCACAGACAACATGTGCTCTGAAACCAAGCACACAATTGTCTCTTCACCACCAGGAAACACTAAAATGGTTAAAATGGTCAATTTCATGCTATGTATAGTTTACGTCTGTAATAAGGGAGCAGAATGCACAGTTCACCTTGGTCTCGGTCTTCTACACAGCCTGAAAGGTGATGCCATTCATTCCTAGGACAAGGGTAACTTGAAACCTGTTGCTGTCACATCAGTTCTGTCTCAGCATAAGAGTAAACCCAGAAAAATAGTTCTGTGATGACTATCCCACTATTAAAAAAAGGCCACAGGAGTTGAAAACCTTCTTACTTTAACTTGCTGAGATGTTGCGCACCATTCACCCACTATGTCCTGGTGTACAATACAGACAATGCCTTCAGTGCGCAGACGTCCTTACTCTGTGCTACGTCTACACCGAAACTGCTGAAGTGCAACTGTGTTAAGACGCACACTCAACTTGAACCAGAAGTGCAACTTCAGGGCTTACATGACAATAAGGTGGTCTCTTCTGAGCTCAGAGCAGGTGGACAGCGGCAAGGGTTAAGTAGGCCAAAACTTAAAAAAAAAAAGGAAACCTAACTAGATGAACTCGATTCTGACTCATAGTGACTACAGGACAGATCAGAGCTCTTCTACCGTTTCCAAGGCTATAAACCTTTGTGGAAGCAGGCTGCCGTTTCTTTCTTCCAGAGGAGTGGCTGGTAGTTTGAACTGCTGACCTTTCAATTAGCAGTTGGGTAACTAACTACTGGCTCTACCAGGACTCCTTATTAAGTAGACACAACCCATAAAATGTCTAAATTTTATGACTCATTGCAAGTAACCCAAACAGCAGAGAACCTTACATTCAATAATTTTATGTCTTTATTATGAAGATTAAAAACTGGAGAGGTTCTCCTTAGCCCCTTCTCTTTCTTTCCCACAAACTTAATCTTGTTAGCTGATCCCCTCCAGGGGAAAGAATGGGCCATCAAGGTTACTCAGGCTAACTGAGAAAGTCCACTTGTCCCTGTCTGTGACACTTAGCATCACAGACCTCTGGGTGATTCAAAAGGCTGAGTACTAACTAACCTTAGACATGACATACCCTCACAAAAGGTCTCACACCACACCATGATTCCACCAAGCAGGATAGGAAGACCTTGACTGGGAATCAGATAGCTAACCTAAGGTCTGGCAGGATCCTAAAATATCACCCCTTTCAAGAATGGCAGGATAAAGCTTCTGGAGACCAGAGAGTGACAGACAAAATGCCAAAAGCTACCGTTGCTGAGGATTTCTAGACAAAGAATCACCGAAAAGAACAAGATTCAAACTGGGGAGTTCTGCCAATTTACAGACCTTCATTTGTGTCATGAAATTCTACATATGGGTGACCAAAAAAAAAAAAAAAATCAGGAGCAGAACTCACTGGCAAGCAGAATTCCTCAAAGGCAGGCTTGACGAAGGTGATGTACTGGGATAAAATCTGTTCAAGGTCCCGCCCTCTTTCGCTGATGTCCCTCAATACTGTAAGAGAGAAAAACAAGAATAAAGCCCATGCTGGCCCGTCCCGAGGCAGAGTGCATTCTCACAGGTGTATCACACGGCTCCACAGTCACTCTGAGTAATTCACAAGCCAGATTCCTGAGACATTTTACCAAGTGCAGGTCAACATTAGGCTGGGAGGGCGTGGAGGGGGTTAACATCAATACAGTCAATTGATGCTACAACAAACTGCGTTCCGAAACAAAAGGCTGCCAGCTGAGGCCAACGGCCCTTCTGTTCCAAGTCATATTGAACCCAAACAAGATTTCCGTGTGAACAAGAAGAAGAAGAGAATAACATAAGCCAGTCCTGGCAAGCTTAGCATAACTGGATGTGGAAGTCTAGCCCCAAGGAAGAGGAGCTTCCCGGGCCAAGGGTCAGGTTGCTAGGAGACCTGCTCCTTTGTTCACCTTGATTTTGTCCCCCTACACTTAAACTTACCTGCTGTTGTAAGTCCAGCCAACTAACACTGATGTGACAACTCATTCTTGTGTTCCACCACACTCCAGCCGGATGGGGAGACTAGGGAGAGGATCCAGTTGTGATTGGTGATTCCTGACTATGCCAAATACTGAGCTTTGCAAACTGAAAATCACTTGGTGACAGATGAAAATACCATGGTTTAGGAACTGTGGGTTAGTGGCGTAAAAGAACCAAACTCACCAGCTTCTACCTTCCTTCTGGTCAGTTTTATTCAGGAAATTTAACAAAACACTTTTTCCTGATTTGTCAAAAAATGGGACAGACTGATAGCCTGAGGATCTGGAATCCTGACTCTGCTACTGTTATCCATCCAATCTCTCTGAAACTCATCTTCCCCTTAGTAGGTAAAGAACAACAGAAGAAATAGAAGCTCCCACGTTTGGAAAGATATTCTCCCAAACAAAACAGCCCCTCCCTACAGAGATCATTTAAGTCTTATTACCACAGACTACTAAATCTTATTCCCTTCCCCCCAAAATTGTGTCACATCTGTCTACGTCATTTGTGATGGCCACTCAATTCCTCAGCTGTTTCTCAGTTAATACGCTAAGGTATGGGGGTGTAAACAAATATAGGGAGTACTTGTGAACATTTCTAGAAACCATGTCTCTAAAGAAGTCTGTATCTTTATCCGTACACAGGCATGGGTGCAGAAAGGAGAGTGATGGGGAGGCTATCATGGCTTTGATTCAAGATGACATTAAATCTGCAAGACAAGAAGGCTAGAAAACTGTCAGGAAGTCTACATTCCAGAGACTGAGATAGTCATGCTACTACTATCTTTTATTCCAGCATCTCAGCTATGATCAGTTTTTTTCACATGGCCCCTGACAAGTGAACAGGTTGGTCCCTAATGTGTCAAGACTTGCCCAGGAAACACCTCCTAACTGACTGCCCAGATCATCAGTAGGGCCAGGAAAAGGTTTGCTCCAGCACTTTAAGACTGAGTCCCAAGCAGTTCTGCCAGGGAAGCTTAGGCCAGGAGCCACACAGAGCTGCCACGTGGCTTACCCTGTTAGCCCTCAGAGTTCTGGCACAGGCACAGGTAGTTAATGAGCTCACCATGGCTAAAACACACATTGAGGGTGGCCTCTAAGTTTTCACATGTCTCCAGATAAAGTCAAAAGAAAAACGGCAACCAGAGCAAAAGGGTATCAGAGCTGGGAAAAAACAAACACATGTTCACACTTCAGCAGCTTTTTCTTAAAAAGGCCTGCAAACACTCAGTGCTGGGTTTGTTTTGCAAGACATGCTTTCCACAGAACTGCTGAAGGCTTTAACATTGTAAGAACCTTTTTCATTTTCCCAATATACACTCGCCCCCACACATCCACACATCCATACCCACACAAATGATTTCAAATAGCTCTCCTACCACCCTCAGCCTAAGCCTTCAGCTCTTTGTATCTGGCCAGACTTGGTAGCTTCATCTGTTATGTCATTCAAGAGGAGAAAATGTATACACAGAAAGCAGGCACAGCAGGCGAGTCACTGTGAATCTGCTATGTAGTCCAAAAGCCACTATTTACTCCATCATTCAGTGGGCATGTACTGCAGGGCCAGACTGATGTGGGTTTGAGTCGAGACTAACTACACAGTCTGTGACCCTGGACAATGAGCTCTCTGAACTTCAGTTGCCTTAACTGTATAATATGGACAATACTTTCTTGAGCATTGTGCTCTCGTAAAGGACTGTCTGCATGGAACCAAATGAACAACAGTAACTCAGACGGTTAGACAGGAAGCTTTAGGGGGCAATAAGCGTACAAAAATGGCGGAGGAACAATTTGGAAAAGGAGCATGAGAATGGCTGCACAACTTGAAGAATGCAGAAAGAGCTGAATGGTGTTCATGTTTTGTTATGTATAATATAACTTCAACAACAAACACAATTATTTTAAAAAATAACAATAGACACAGCAATAAAGGAATACAGGTAGATGCATGTGAGTTGCTTCAGCACTCAAAAAACTGAAGTTTCCAAGAGGATTACACCAGCAACAGGACCTGAAGAAGCTTTAGGAGAGTGACTACTCTCCTCACAGAGTAGGCCAGCCTAGTGCTGGGCAAAAATCATGAACTCAGGTCAAATTCAGCTGAGAGGGGGACAGTGAGAAGATGGATTCCTGTAAAGCAGCTAGAAGACTGGGGCCTAGCGATGGAGAGACAGAAGGGCCCAAACAGTACATGGAAACATATCAGTAGGGAAGAACAAACAGGAAAGACCGGAAGAGGGATCATACTACCGTTCCCGCCCTGGAAAGGGAACAGAAAATGGGATTGACTGCTGCACAGACTCTGAGAACACACTAAATTGAAAAGTACTACCCACTCAACAGTATATTGGAAGAGTCATACACCACAACCAAGCGGGATTTATTCCAGGAATGTAAGGATGCTTCAACGTTACAGCATCAATCAATATAATACACCACATCAACAGAACAAAGGAAAACAATCACACAGATGCAGAAAAGGCACTTGACAAAAGCCAATATTCTTTCTTGACGAAAACCTGAAAGAAGACTAGAAAGGCAATACCTCAATATGATTCAGGGCATATATGAAAAACCAACATTATACTTTAAGGAGAAAGACAGAGCTTTCCTCTTGAAATGGGATGTCAGGCAAGGGTGCTATTCTAACTGCTTCTAGTCAGTATGGTATTAGAAGTTTTAGCCAGAGCAATTTTTAAGATAAGATAGCCAAACTGGAAAAGAAGAAATTATGTCTATTCACAGATGATGTGATCCTAGAGACACAAAATTTCAGTGTCCAAATGAAACTTCAGAGCTAATGGAGGAATTGGGCAAAAGTTTCAGGGTACAAAGCCAACAAACAAAAATTGGCTGGGTTTCTATACAATAGCAATAAGAAATACGAAGGGGAACTAGGGAAATAATTCCATTTACAATAGCATCGAAGAGAAGAAAACACCTTGAAATAAATCTAACCACGGATATGAATGCCTTATCCAATGAAAACTATAAAACGCTGCTGAAAGAAATTAAAGAAGACTTGGAAAAATGCTCCATTTCCATGGATTCGAAGACTTAATATTGTTAAAATGTCAATAGAGTTGGCCCTCTGCATTCGAAGGTTCTGCATATGCATATTCAATTAATCACACATCAAAAGAAAACAGATGAAACAAAAAAGTTTCCAAAAGCAAAACTTGAATTTGTTATACAGAGAGCATTATGCTGAACCCATTCAAAAGAAATGATGTGCAGGCATACCCTGCTGTAGCCTCCCACCATTTCACAGGTCCTGAGTTCCCAAAACTCTGTTTAAACATTGTTCGCCTCTCATCTTGTCATTGTTCCCTAAACAATAACAGCATAACAATGATTACCAGGGCATTTACATTGTACCAGATATTATTAGTAATCTAGATTGTTTAAAATATGCTGGATTGCACAGGCTATATCAACTACTACACATTTTATATAACCAACTTGAGCATCAGCGGATTTTAGTACCCACAGGGTGCCTATATGCAACCCTTACACATACTGACAGAAAATGGCAGACTAAACACATGTCTCCGTAATTCCCTCTTGAAACCAAGGCCTGAACTGATAACTAAACGGAGCCTTCTGGAAACCTAGTGATCCCTAGGACATGCTACAGGGCTGTCAATTTGGACTACATACCACTGAACGGGAAACTTCTTCTCTTTGGCAGATTCCCCACCCTTGTTGAGTACTGGCTCTCATGGTCTGAAGGTAACTCGCCATTTTAGCCTTTTTTTCCTGTCTGAGCCAGTGGGCACAACTGGGGCTTAACTGGCAGCAAAGCTCAGATGCACTGCTAATGGCATCAGCAGGCAGAATGGCCACGTTTTGAGAGCTCAGCTCTGGACTCTGAGCACATATGCCCCCTCCACCCTCTCCTTCCGAACCTCTGCCACTAAATCACTTGTTCCATATCAGGTGAGAGAGCTTGTGTGGGGTGCCATCTTGTTCAACTGGGAGGCAGAGTTACCCAAATGGAGGCCCCAGCAGGACCTAATTCCCAAGCTGGGAGGCAGTGCCTGCCTGGGGAATGCTTGTCCAGCAGAAGAGCAGTGTTTTTCACAGTGTGGCCTTACAGGCGGAGCCCAGCAGCAAATAACAGCAGAGCAGTAGTCTTTCTGTATTTTGAATTAGTTTACAGCATCTGGAGGTGGATACAGAGGTGCTTACTTTGCCAGCTGGCAAGAAGCACTTGCACATCTGAAAGCCTAATTGATCTTGGAAGCTGTCTGATACCTTTTACTTTTCAATATAAAACTGCCTAGAGAAATACCTGTGGTGCATCCTGACAGCATCTCTTCCAGCCTGTACTGACTCACATCATAGGGTCAGATGACGCCCTCCCAGTGACTCTATAAGTAGGGCTGGGTCTTTGCCAATCAGAAGTTAGAGCCTGGTACCCCAGAGATTCTACTGGACCCAGTCACTGGAGTACATAGAGGTGACTGGTGATCACCCTCCTTTTCAGACTGAGCTTTAGATCCCTTTAAGGTAACACCAGAGAAACAAAACCACCTCCAGATGCCCCCAAAGCAACAAACTAGACAGAAACGTAAAGGAAAATTCACCTATGGCTCCAGAAGGCCCCCAAATGGAAGAACCAAAGAACTTCTTAGATGAAGAAGCCCTTCTGAAACTATCAGAGGGCAAGTACAAAAGGATTATATAGACAGCTCTTACAGATACTGAGGGATAACTGTACTACCAAAAATGGTCTATAAATTCAATACAATCCCAATCAAAATTCCAAAAGCCTTCTTTACAGAAACAGAAAAATCAATCCTCAACTTTATATGGAATGGCAACAGGCCTCAAACAGCTAAAACAATGTTGAAAGAGAAGAACAAAGAGGACTCACCCTTCCTGACTTTAAAACATTATACAGCTACAGTAATCAAAACATCCTGGTACCGTAATAATGCTTTCTGTTTAAAAACAAAAAACAGCTTGATACTAGCCTAAACACCTAGACAAAGAGAATAACAGGATTTAGAGTCCAGACTGTTTTACTAATTTTTTGACAGTGGTACTAAATCCATTTGATGGAGAAAGAAGTGTCTCTTCAATAAACAGTGCTGGGAAAATTGGATTTCCACATTCAGAAAAACAGGATCCATGCCTCATACCACAAAGAAAAACAGATTCAAAATGGATTAAGAAATTAAATGGAAAACCATAAAATTCTTAAAAGAAAAGGCAGGAACAACACCATCAGGCGCAGCTTTTATCAATGGATTATCTAATGGAATAATAAAAGCACAAACAGCAAAAGTCAAAACAAACAGGACCTCACAAAAATTAAACACTTTTTTCCATCAAAAGACTTGACAAAAAAAAGTTAAAAGACAACCTACCAACTGGGAAGATATCTTTAGGAACCACAAATCCAGCAACCACGTAATAACTAAAATATATATAAAACCTCAACAACAGAAAGACAACCAAATTATAAAACGAACAAAAGACTTGAAAAAACATTTCACCAAAAAGGACAGTCAAACCGCCAGGCCATTAAACACATGAAATGATGCTCTGAGTCAGCAGCCCTCAGAGAGATGCAAATTAAAATTACAAGATACCATTCTACTCCCACTATGGTCTCCATTAGTCCTAATCTCCTAATTGGCAAAGGGTTTGGTGTTTTCCTTGGCTTAGGATGATTTAGAAAAAAAAACCAAACATTGCTGATAATGTGTAGAAACTGGAAATCTTACCCATAGCTGGTGGGAATGCAAAACAGTACAGGCCCTGTAGAAAATAATGTGGTGATTCCTTGAAAAAAAAAAACTAAAAATGAAACTATCATATGAACCATAATTCTACTCCTAGGTATATAACCAAAATACTTGAAAGCAAAGGCTTGTACACTCATGTTCACTGCAGTACTATTCACAACAGCTATAAGGTGGAAATAATCTAAACACTCATCAACAGACGAATGCATAAATAAAATGTGGTATACGCTGATACAATGGAATCCTACTCAGACAATAGGAGAAATGAAGTTTTGACATGGACAGAGCTGGAAGACATTAGGCTGAGTGAAGCCCATCAATCACAAAAGGACAAATACAGTATACAACCTTATGTAAAAAGATAAACGTATACAGAATAAAATTTATTAGTGGTTACCAGGGCATGAGGAAGGGAGAGAAGGTAGATTAATGATGATGGTGATAGAAATATTCCATTGACTGCAGAGTAACCATATATTGGAAGCACTTTATGGTTCTATACATCTATAGGATATCATCCTGCTGATCTCTGGCTGGAGGAAGGGGAGTGGACGGAGAGGAGAGGAAAGGAGACCGTTGGGAGGATGAGACATGTATGGAGCAGAGAGGAATAGTGTGCAGTCACCGGGCAGGGAGAGCAGTGGAAGCTGCATATAGGGGGGCATGTAAATTTACATGTGAATGTACATTTTCACTCAGTTATGTTAAATAAAAAAAAAAAAAAAGAAAGAAAGAAAGAAATATTCCATTGATTAAGGATAGGGTTGCATAGCTGATACTGTAATGCTGTCAATAAGTTACATACTTGTAAAAACTGAATTCACAAAAGTTGTATGACATATATTTATAACAGCAATAAGAAAAAAACAATAGCTGCTGAGGCTGATTATGTATAAGCAAATACCTCATGCAATTTGGTTCCCTGGTTTGGCGGTTCAGGGTCATGGTTTCATGGGACAACCTGGTTAACTGGCCAACAATGTGTTTAGGGCCACTATCTCCTAGTTCACTCTTTAGTGCCTGGGGTCTTAAAAGCTTAACAATTGGTTTCTATTCACTTACAGCACCAGAGGAAGAACAGAGAGGAAAAGGAAGAAGATATGGAGTGTGTGGCTAACTGCTTCCAAGAATAACTGCTTCCCTTGCCGCGAGATCAAAAAGAACTGGATGATGCCTGGGTAGGGTACAACTGCTGAGCACTTTGATCAAGGATTTCATAGAAGAATCTTCATAAAAACGGGGAAAATACAGAAGAGAATTTTCAAATTCTCATGGACTCCAGACTTGCTGGACCAATGGAGGGTAGATAAACCCCTGAAACTACTGCTCTCAGATAATCTTTAAATCTTAAACTAAAAATCTCCCATGAAGACTTCTTAAAACCAAAAAAAGTTTAGCTTAACAAGTAAACATTGGCCCTGAGCATTATGCTCTCCTATGAACTATCTATGTGGGATCAGCTTGACAACAGTAATTTGAGAAATTAAACAGGAATCTTAGGGAGCAGTGAGTTCATGTTAATGAGGGAGGAATAACTCAGAACATGAGGGCGAAAACAGTTGCATATTTAAAGAATGTAATCAATGTCACTAAACGGTACATGCAGAATCTGCTGACCTGGTGTACATTTGTCTGAATATACTCTCAACAACAGAAACAAAACTAAAAAAGATATAAAGAATAAATGTATAATTGATACGAAAACCAAAAACAAACACTGCCCCTGCTTTCCAAGAGCCGTCCACAGTCATCACCTTAAACAAACGGGACCTCCTCCTTGAGCCCAGGACTAAGGAGGAACCAGCCAGGCTCAGACACTCGCCTGCTCTTCAGGGTCAGCCAGAAAATTGGGTCAAGCCAGTTACTGAGTCAGACCAAGGTCCTGGTACAAACTAAAAACTCCAGAGAGTTGAATCAGCTCCACCATCACTGATCTGACTCCAGCACACTGGCTTGGCGAGCACAGGCCCTTCCAAAAGGACAGGAAGCTTCAAGTCTACCCCCACTCTCGGCTTGGCCTCCTGCTTCAGCTCATCCAAATCCAGCTATGCTCTTCCTGTTTAATAAAAACTGAGAACAAAATTTAGAAGGACCAGGAATAAAGATAAACGCTCAGTTATGCAATCCACTTCAGAAACTGGGTGAGGAAACTTACTGCACTTTAGTAAAAGATCAGACTATATAACCCTGAAGGGCTGCTACAGTTCAAATTCAGTGTGAAGCAGGCACACAGAATTACGGCAGAGACAAACTGGGTATCAGCAGTCCTCAATCACTCTCTCTCACCCCAATTCCTCACCTGGCTCTGTATTCAAGTGTGAATAACACCTGCAGAGGGAAGGTAATGACACACGCTGCTAACTAACTCCCTAGAAACACAAGGCAGGAGATAAAGTCTGTCCATGGCTGCATTACTAAAAAGGTAGATCTCTCCCACATGAGCCTCAGTTTGGACTGCGAGTGTCCTATGTCCACGGGAGTATGGCAAATAGATGGGCAGAATCATGGAGCTACCCCAAGTTTCCTGGAATGTCCTCATGTAACAGCTGCTCCTAACCCTTCTCTTCCCTTTACCCTATACTACTACCAGCCATACAAAGCACAAGCTTTTTTGTCCTACCTAGGGAGAGAATGAGTTCACAGAAGCAGTATTTGGGAAACCTCTATCTAACAGTACAGCGACTTGCCAGTGGAGGGCATGTGAAGACACAGATGTGAAATCAGAAAGCACCCGTTTACATTGAAGGCACCAACACAGCAGGCAGGGTTTGCAGAACCAAGCCCAAGAAACTCACAGTGAGGTCACAATTACCTCATGTATCTCCCTCATTTCACATACGGATTCCAGTTTAAGAAAGAAAATTTTTAGCTTGAATCTACACCATGATTATCCATTTGAATTAGGGACCAAGATTCAGTTCTAAATTGGTTCTGATTTCTTGGGCTACATCTTGTACCCATTCCTGCATGGCGCCTCCCCCAAGCATCACTGCACCCTCTGGGACTTTATTTGGTACCACCTGCTGGAATACTACCAGTGGGAGGTGTCACTAGCTCCTGACGACATGGATCAGACTAGACTCACTCAGAGGTCCACACAGGAAACAGAACAGCATCTGTCACTTTGGGGGGAGCAGATTTCTGACCCAAAGCATCTACTATGCTCTTAATAAAAATATCGGTATCAATTACCATTTATCAATTACCTCTCACCTGACACCAGACCTTACTGACACCATGCTGTCAGTCATTTTATCCACAAGACTTTCACAACTTTCCCAGAGGTCCTAATCATTAGTTTAATCACCTTTTAGCGTAACTGATATTTAATGAGGTAAAAGGAACCTTGTTAAAGCACTAACATTTAACAGTTCAAACCCACCCACCAACTCCACAAGAGAAAGACCAGGCAATCTGTTCCCATAAAGACTACACTTCAGAAAAATTCATGGACAGAGCTCTACTCTGTAATGAGGGGTCACCAGAAGCTGGCAAATCAACTTAAGGTTTAAAACACCCAAGAGGTTAAAACATAATTTGCCCCAAATTAATAAGCAGTGATATCAGGATTTAAGCCCAGTGTACCTGACTTCAACTGCTCTGCTTTTTGTAATCCATCGTAATGCCTCCTGATTTTGGCAGAATCACCTGGACAACAAGTTACTCAGCAAGGTGGGATGGGTGACAAATCAGGGCCGGGGCAGAAGCCAAGGGTGTCTCAGGCTCAATTATCTATCAAAAAAGACCACGCAACTCTGCCTAGCCAAAGCCATCACATTAGAAAAGCAGGCTTGTCTTTCCCATACCATCCATGAAGAAATCCAAGCCCGGGGAGGTCACAAAGTCACAAAGTTAGCTCAAAGGTCTGCTAGGACTAGAATACAGGCCTCCCAATTCCCATTCTGGAAGCCCTGTAGTGCAGTCATTAAGTGCTCAGCTTTTCACCAAAAAGGGGCACTGTGCAGGAATGAGTACAAGACGTTGCCCATCAGCATCTCTGCCAGAGAAAGATGCGGCCTTATGTACAGCTTTGGAAACCCTATGGGGCAGTTCTACTCAGCCCTATATGGTTGCTATGAGTCAGAACTGACTCTAAGACAATGGTTTGGTTTGGTTTTTAATTCTCATTCCCATTCCAATACTTTTTTCCATTACACATACCCCAACCCCACTCCATCTGGGATCAAAAGACAACAGAGTATGAATCATATACTACTTAGAAAAGCAATATAACAGCCAGGAACCTGTTTATAATTCTACTGGTCCCATTCATAGTTCCTGTAATGACAGGACTGAAAAGAAAAAGGTACAGAATTACTTCATGAACCAAGAGAGAATTTCAGAGACTCTGGGCTGAAGCTTAAGAAATTTGAATCTGCCAATCATTTATTCTGTGGCTAGGTGATATCACTGTCATTTCCTGTTGTCTCCTTCCTGTTGCACACAATGCGGAACTCAAAACCTTCATCACTGAAGTAACTATTCAGCCAATACCCCTACTCCACCTGTTCTTGCTGGGCCCTGTCAATTCTATCTGCTAATACCTTTCTCATTTCTTCCTCCCTCTCTAGTCCCCTTCCCACCACCTAAGGATGACAGTACTCCTCCAGTCCAGTCTTCAACCATCAGTCCTTGTAGCCTTTATCTACATTTCCTCTCTTGGAATAATCTTCTAACATACACCAGTAGTCATTTCACTCCCCGTGTTCAAAACCTCTTGATAGCTCACATCATCCACCAGGAAGCAACTCCAAGGTATTAGCCCCCTAGTCTTAAGCCTGGTAGTCCCAAGTTATTTTCTAGTGTCTCTCTAAAGAACCTTCTCTAAGCTCCAGCCATCAGTCATTCTTTGTGTCACTGCTTGTCTAAATTTGCACTGGTCTCCTTCCTAGGTTATCTGTGTCATGACTCTACCTTGATACATCTAAGAATTGAACGCACTTTCGTCATGAAGCCCTCCGTGTCTCCCAGTGGAAGCCAGCTCTGCTCAGTGGCTGCTAGACTTAATCCCAGGCTCAGCCCTCAACCAGTGATGATCTGGGTCAGTACTACAAGTGGGCACCAGGACTTGTACAGGCACACATTTAAGACGGCCTACAGTAGAGGAAACAACCGACTCAGCTCCTGAGCTGCATGGCATGAATGACAAAACCTCCATACAGCTTTCCGGATAACAAAGACCTGGAGAAGACAGCAATGGGAGCAGTTGCCCAACACTAGACATTTTTGCCTCAGATAGCCTGTAGTTGATTTCCCATCTTGATTCTGATGCCCTTGTGGAACATTCAAAGGGATGTGAACAGTTAAACTTTTTTCCAGCAAAATCAGAATGTCAACTTCTTACTTCATCTCAGGGACCTTTGGATAACTCTTTCATTATCCAAAAGAGAAAAGTGACTAACTCTGTCTCAGATGTCACTGAGTATTCAAGCAGCAGAATGTGCTGTGGCGGCACTGACACAGCCAGGCTGCGCCAGGCAGCCGTCCAGCTGTCCAAGGCAGCCATGGGCTTCAGAGACGTGTGCGGGGCAGCCTCTGATACCAAGGTCATTGGAGACATTTAGAACGCACCTCTGCGGGAGAGCCGGGTGTCCGCATCTGTATCCACAAAGAGCTTCATCTGGAACAGGTCTCGTACCTCCTGAGAGTAGAAGGCCAGGATCCCCTCGAAGAGCACAACATCCGCAGGGTACACAGTCAGTGTTTCCTCCTTCCTGCAAAGGACACAGCACGTGATGGGCCAAGCCAGGCAAGAGTTGGCAAGGGAGATGATGACAGGAGCTGGACTGAAGCGCCACTCTCTGTTCCCGTCCCTTCACCATATCTAGCCTCCTATGAACACCTTTCTGCACAAAATGAAAGCAGGGTGACAAAAGCAGGTTGACAGCATTCCACTAACACAGCCTTACAACTTTCCCTCAAACTACCACTGAAGACTCAAAAAAGGCAAACTGACATTCCACCTACATGTCACCCACAGAGGTGGCGAAGGTCTCCTTTGACCATATTCTTCTAAGCTTTCACCAAAAAGCACACACAGTGGATAGACATCCATCCAATTCCTTGGAATAAAACGCTTGCTGCTGCTGAATACCAAAAACATACAAAGCAAATGTAACTTCTATTTTTCTCCAAGAAGGTCTCCAGAAATGTTCCCATACCTGCCATCTACGGAATGTGACACTTTTCTGATCCGTACTTTGAAAACAAAAACTTACTTCTCTCTTAAGAAGCTGATCTCCTCCCCAAGCCCTGAGAAGGAACGACGGAGACAAGGATATAGGAAGAAAGACAAAAGACGATAGGAAATTTCAGGAAAAAGGAGACAGAAGTGAAAGCATTTAAATGGAAGGCATCAGGAGTTGTCTCTGATCTGGCTCTAACATCCTAAGTCCCCTAAAACAGGGATACATACTGCCTCATCTACCTACCCTACCCCTCAGGATAGGGAAGAAGTACAAGACAGATGCTAACGTAAATACGGAGTCTTCAAATGTCAGGGGTGGGGACTAAGACCCAGCAACTCCATCCTGGGTATCTACCCAACATACTTGAAAGCAGGGACTAAAAAAGATACTTATCATCAGTGTTCATGGAACCATTTTTCACAACAGCCAAAACATAGAAACTAGGCAAGCGTCTGTCAACAGATGGATAAACAAAATGTAGAATGTACAGACAACAGAATACTGCTCAGTCATACAAAGAAACGAATTCCTGAAACATGCTATAATATGGATTAACCTTGAAAACATTACGCTAAGGGAAATAAGTCGGACACAAATGGACAAATATCGTATGATGCCATGTACATAAAATACACAGAAAAGGAAAATGCAGAGACAGAAGTTTATTAGTAGTTACCACAGACTAGAAGGAGGGAAGGATGGCAGTTACTGCTGAAAGGGCACTGAGTTTTTGGTTGATGGAAAACTGCTGGAAATTGCGATGATGTTAGTACAATACAATGAAAGTAACCAATGTCACTGACTAATACACTTAAAACGGGCTAAAATGGCACACTTTTTTTGTTACAGTTTTTAAAATTTCAAAAACTCAAAGGGGTGAAATGTCATTGGAATGGATAAGTGATAAGCCTCTCACAGATGGTACCTGCTGGAGTCCAGCTCTTTCCAGCCTTGACCTTCAATGCACAACTACTTCATCATCTTAGTTCTGACCTGTGTATAGCTTTTTTAAAAGCTTTTGAGTACTTTTTACTATCAGTGTCTTTTAAGTCCTCTCTTTTTGTCTTTGGGGATTAGACACATGACATCTGAGAATGATTAACACCAGCAAAGGACATGCTGCAACACTCTTATGAAGCACATACTACTGGTGGTAAGATGTACCAAATGAGGAATCCCAGATGGTGCTAAATGTGTTCTGTAATAATGCAAATACTGTAGGATGGGGACTACTTGTGTCCTTATGCTTTCATTCTGTCCTATAACCACCTACATGTTAGCCAATGCTTCTTATACAAAATTCACTGTAAGGAAGGTAATAATTACTACTGCAGGGTTTATTGCTCACTCCAACAATGAGGCCAGCAAGCATTTGTTGAGTAAAACTAAAGAAAACGTATCTTTAAGGTCCTTAACACAATAGGTTTATCTGTGCCAAGGTAAGGAACTCAATATACGCAGCTGCCAACAAAACAGGATCCCATTCAAGCTTTCTCCTCCCCTGTAGACATCTTTTAATGTCTTACTAGCCTGGACTCTCAGTCGGTACCTAAATTCTAATGTAGGTGCCTCTGGGGTATCTGGCAAGGTAGCTGAACATGTGGTGTGGAAGACAGAAGAAAAAGATGAGGTAAGACCAGGATATCCTCTGGAAGTATCCAGAATGGTGTAGCTCTGGATGCACATCAGAATCCCCTGGGAGCTTTTTTTTTTAATTATGACGGAGTGAAAATGTACATTCTCATATAAATTTACATGCCCACCTATATGCAGCTTCCACTGCTCTCCCTGCCCAGTGACTACACACTATTCCTCTCTGCTCCATACATGTCTCATCCTCCCAACAGTCTCCTTTCCCCTCCTCTCTACCCACTCTCCTTCCTCTAGCCAGAGGTCAGCAGGATGATATCCTATAGATGCATAGAATAATAAACATCCAATGTATGTTCACTCTGCATCGCCAAGTCCAATCCATTCATGTCTGAAGAGTGGACCTTCGTTATGATTTATGGGCAAGGGCAGCATCAGGGCCAGGGGCCATGCTCCCAGGGGAACCCCAAAGCCACTGGACCATCAATTGTAGTCTTTTAGTGGAGATCTCAGGGTGCACCCCTTTTTATTCTTGGGTTGCCAGTGAGACTCAACTTAGTGAGCTCCATCACAGCTATCACTGGTGGTGGCCGAGCACCGTCTGGTTCTTCTGGTCCCAAGTCTAAGTAGGCATCCACTCATGTGGGTCTCTGTATCTTCTGGGTTGTCTTTACCCCATGTCATTTTGGTCCTCGGTGAGCCTAGCCTTCCGCTGAGTTGGGACCACTGCTGTGCCCTCGGATGGCAACTTGGCAGCTTGTAAGACCCCAGACACCACTCACCAATGTGGGATGCAGAGAGCCCTCTTAGCAAAATGCTAGTTGTGCCAACTGGCCTGAATTTCGCCTAAGAGCATGGTCCCCTGCCCTCTGCCGCACGTGGGAGCTTTTTAAGAAATAGTTAACACCTATACCCGAGAGGGGGAAACCCGGGTGGCACAGTGGGTTAAGTACTATGTCTGCTAACCAAAAGGTCAGCAGGTCAATCCACCAGCAGCTCCTTGGAAACTCTACAGGGCAGTTCTACTCTGAACTCTAGGGTCGCTACAAATGGGACCTGACTCAACAGCAGTGCATTGGTTTTGGGATACCCCAGAGGTTGTGATTTAGTTAGGCTGGGGGTGGGGCTAGGCTATTCCTAATGAGCAGCCAGGGCTGAGCATCAGTGGTCTAAAGTAATCTCAGCTACCAGAAAACAGAATGCCCACTGGGGTTTACCATAAGGCACCAAGTTTGGGAAGATTTCAAAAGGCAAACAGATAGGAAAAAAACATTACTGTGTGAAATGAGCCACTTTAAGCAATTCCTTGTGGGCTAAGGATACAGCAAAAGTCTCCAGTGGAAAACACAGATGTGCTGTGGGGTCCCTAGGGCTCCATTTCAAACACACACTAAGAACACTGGCTATGCTAGGTTCAGCTAGGTTCAACTGTACTCACATTACATCAAATGCTTGTCAGCATGCCCAACTGATTAAATACTGAAAAGGAATACGCAGTTTTCCAACTCCACAGAAGTGCCTCCTGGGAAAGGAAGAACAGAGCAGCGTGCTACGTTGTTGGTGCTCCACAGAACTGGAATCCATTATTCCCCAAATCCATATGGAAGTGGAGAATGGGAGAAACTTAAAACATTAAATACCAAATCTAGAAACATCCACTGAACAACTACTAGTCTGGAATATGCAAGGAACCACAAATAACTCATACAAGTTTGGAGTCCAGCTCAGAAGGCCAGCCAGAGCATCTGAGATCATTTAGTTCAACCTTCTCATCTGGCTTATGAGAAGGGGAAGACCAGAGACAGGTGTTTGCAGGGAGAAAGTGTCCTCTCTCTTCTCAGTCTTGGCCCAACAACCTGTGTACTTCATCACCAAAGGACTAGGCATGAGCTGCGATCAGTTAACTCAGAACAAATCGGTCACAGAGGAGGCCCTGGAGAGACTGTGTGTGTTGTGAGAGGGGGTATGATCGAGGGTGAGCAACCAAACTTCCATGGGCCATTCAAGAATGAGGTTTGAAAACACAAGGCATAAGAAAAAAAAAAAAAAAAGTGAAACATCTCTGAATTGGGAACTGCACTGGGGTTTTCTCAGGTTCACATGTAACTGCAAGGAACTCATACTGCAAAAGGTACTTCCCTTCACTACCTCATTCCTCAGCTTCACACTGCTTAGGCCTGGCTCCTGTCCACAGCCCTCACTTCCAGCCTTACCTCAGGCCCTTACCCATCTCTCTCCTGGGAGAATCTAAAGCTTCCTACGTGATACTACTGGATCCTCTCTCCTCCTGCAACCAAAATGATCTCTCTTCTCCTACAGGGCAGCCATTTGTGGCTCTCTACCAAAAACACAGGTGTGCCTTGTCCTGTGCCTGTGGCCCTTCATGATGTGAGGGCTGCCTGCTAAGCTAGCCTCCCGTATCTCCTGTTCTCTCCCTATACATAAACCCTGACTCCTCTATACTTGAGCTTGACCATGTTAGTTCCTCAAATATCCTCCTGTCCATTATTTTCAAAAGTCCTTTTCCCAACATCTTATATTTAACAATACACAGCTGAAATACTGCCTCCTCCATGAAATCTGCTCTAAATCCACCGGCCCTTCCTCCCTCCATGCCCCTTCTTCAGTTATCATGTTTCATTTTAGCTCATCAGTTGGTGGTTCCTTGGGGGGTGGTGCACTAGATTGCCTACTGTCAACCTGGAGCTGGAAAACTGCACTTCTCGGTATCCCTTTCCCTTTGAAGCCCCAAAGTATTTTGCCAATGAGAGGAACTCCTAAGAAATGGGAACAATGTAAATGAAGCAAACAGTATTTTCAGAAGATCCTAACAGCCAGGCAAGAAAACTCTGCATATCACGCTGTAAGCCCAGAATGTGGTAGCTTCCCGGGCTTTTCCACGAATACTAACTAGCCTGCTCCCCTGAGGGTGGAGTCAGTGGGAGCTACTTCTTCGGACTACAGTCTTCCAGATTCACTCTCCCAGCTCCCTCAAATTTTCATGTTAGCTCCATTTCTGTAGTGGTATGATTAGGAAAACAGACTGATACAGAAAAGTGGTGGACGGTATCTTGTTCCTTCACTTTCCAGCACAGTACAGTCTGGCTCCTAAAAGGAAGTGCTTCAGAAAATGCAGGTGAGAGATGAGAGTAAGGAAACAGTTCCACCTCCACATGATGAGCATTCTCTCAGCTCCCTCCTCTGCCCAAATCTGGCTCATGAGAAAAGGACATGTGCAATGGGTTGTGTTAATGGTAGACTAGGAGACAAAACTAATGGAACTAACAGAAACATCTACTAATTGAAGAGGTATGAAATTTATCATTAAAAAAATAAACTCTTCAGAGTGAGATAAAGGGACCAGGAAGGAAGCATGCAAACCAGCAGGAGAAATAAGCCAGGGCTAAAAACAACATTCATGAAGCAACTATTACCCCACAAAAGGTAAGAAATCACACTTGGTGGAAAAAAAAAATTACCACTTAGGAGTTGAGAGCCTGCCTCAGAAGTCACAAAAGATGCAGATTAAAACCAAGAGTGAGGTGGAGTTCTGTGAGGTCTGCCAGTTAAGTCCAAGAACTCATCCTAGGAAAGGTGCTAGATATCTCATTGCTGCATCTTACTACAGTCACCTTCAATGTGCACCCCTTGGGAAACTACACATCAATGCCAGCGCCTAGTCCACCCTCCTTCACAGCAATTTTGGAACTCTTTGTCTGGAACGGCCACCACAGCTGTAATCCTACTGCCTTTGATTTCCTGAGTATCATTAAAATGTCTTCCTTTATCTTCAGGTAAAGAAAAAAGTCACTGGGGGTTAGATCAGGTGAGTAGGTAGAGACTTTCAACACAGTTACTTGTTTACTGTCTGAAAACTCCCTCACAGACAGAGCTGGTGCACTGTCATGATGCAAAAGCCAAGAATTGTTGGCCAAAAGTTCAGCTCGTTTTCATCTACTTTTTCACACAGCCTTTCAGCACGTCCAAATAGTAAACTTGGCTAACTGTCCAGATGGTACAAATTCATAATGAACAATCCTTTTGATATCAAAAAATGTTAGCAGCATTGTTTGACTCGATTTGGACTGATGCAACTTTGTTGGTCGTCAAGAACTGACTGACTCACATTGTGCACTTCTGATGCTTTGTTTCAGGGTCGTATTGGTACACCCAGGTTTCATTACCCGTGACACCATGGCCTCAAACATCATCTCGCCTCTCTGAAAGGTCTTGGCAAACTGCGACTCTTTTTTGCTTTTGTTTATCAATGCGTTCCTTTGGGACCATTTTTGTACACACCTTACTAATACCCAAAATTCTCCTGTTTCTCTATTGACTTGGTCTGCTATGTTTCTCACATTCAGCTGACAATTTTGACACACAATTTGAGGCATTTTTGCAATGCTTTCGTTAGTTCTGCTCATTACTGGCCACTGTGACCTCTCTTCAACAATGACACTTTCTCTCCCCTCAGAAAAATGGTTAAGGCATTTGTACACCTGCCATCTTCCCAATGGCATTATCCCTATAAACCTGGACTAACATGTCCCTGATTTCACTTCCACTCTTGCCAAGTTAAGAAATCCAGTGTTTGCTCAATGCTCTAATTCAAGCTGTGACATTCTTGCAATGGCACACAAAAACACACAATAATGAATGTCACTCAGCAAGACACTGCCACACATCAATATCCACACAGCTGTGAGACACTTACATAACAAGGCTGTGAAACCCTACCAAGTTGTTTGTACACTGCAGCCAACGTAAGCGCATGGTGGCCAGTTTGTGAACTTAAGTGTCAAACCTCGTATACAGCTTGGAAGAGGGCTCTATGGTACACGGCCTTCAGGACCTGGCCAGCAGGATGGGGAGTTCTTCAGGAGCCTATTCCCACTCCTCAGAGTAAAGGAAAACAGAGGTCACGCCACTCCTCCACTCCTGAACATGATCATTCCATTAGACACTTCACTGGAGAAGCCAACCAATTTGATTAAGATAAATCTGCAGAAAGTAGCAAGTATGCAAGAAAGACCCTCAGCAGCTTTCTGGATGGTTTGGTTGATTTTGAAATCAGTATCTCCGGTGATCTCAGAGGTTCCAGACCTTTCCACACCATCAAATCATAAGTAAACTAGGAGCAGAAAAACCACTCTTCTTTATTCTTCTTTCTACTCTTCCTCTGACCTTGCCCCCTTATGTCTTGTTCCTGGCACAACAGCTCAGGGATTTAGATGAGAACAAATGTTCAGTACCTCAGCCAAGCCCAAATTCTTGAACCTTCAGTTATCAAAATGTTATCAAAATGTCATCACCAGACTGTTTCAGGAAGTTTCTAGATGAACTCTTTAACCTGGGCACACTCACCACGAATGCTGCTACCCTCGTCCCCTGAAAGGTAAGCCACAAAGGAACCAGGCAGGAAATGAAGGAGGGGTTCTTAGCACACATGGAACCTTCAGGGGAACAAAGGGTAGTAATTTCAGGCCATGAACAACTCACTTACCGGGAATGGCTGACAAAATCGTACACAGGAATCTGGACCGTTTTTCCTTCAGTAATTTCTTTGAGTGTTTTGAAGATGAGTTCATTATCAAAGGCATCTGAAGGAACCAAGCAGTTAAAATATTTCTTAATTTTAAAATGATCCCTCTTACAGTTATGCACAGGGAATCCTCACAATCCCACTATCAAGTCTAGAGGAGCAAATGCCTAAGAAAAGTCGGATGTCTATCCAATGTAGAATGAAAAATTCTTGTGTCCCCAAATGGAATTCATGAATGAGTTCTAATACACTTAATTGTTTTCCCCTTTGACACTGCCATCCTTAGCCTCTTCTAGGTCTAGTTGTTGTCCTGAGGGTTTTATCTGTAACTAAAAAAAGACCCAAACCATTTGTCATCAAGTTCATCCTGCCTCTTGGCAAACCCATTTGTAACAGAGCAGAACTGTGCTCCACATGGCTTTCTTTTTTTTCAAAAAATAAACAAATAATATTTTAGGCTTTAAGTAAAAGTTTACAATCCAAGTTAAAAAAATTTTTTTTAAAAACAAAATAACGTGCACATACACACTGCTATGTAACTCTAGTTGCTACCCCCACCCTGTGACAGCACACTCCTCTTTCCCACCCTGTATTTCCATTAAACCAGCTCCTATCCCCCTCCACCCTCTCTTCTTGTCTCTGGACAGAGCTGTTCAGTTAGCCTCACGTTATTTCTTTGCCAGTAGCATTTTACGTCTTGTAGTCTAGTAGAATCTTTAAAGAGTTGGCTTTTAGACAGGTTTCAGGCACAGCTTAGCCAGAGTCTGGGGGCCATGTCTTTTGAGGACCTTCCGTCTGTTCTGGTCTTGTAATAAAGTTCTAGTTCTCTACACCCAATTTCCCACTGCTATGTCACAGCTTTTATATTGTATTTCCCGTCAGGGCAGTCACTGGCGGTGGTCTGGCATCATCTAGTACTTTCGGTCTCGTGCTTCTGTTGTCTCTTGGACTCATATTTTTTCTGATCTGTTGGATTCTCCTCTGCTCAGGTGGCTTGTGACCAACTGATGCTATTTAGAAGGCTGTGTGTTAGTTTATAAGACCGCAGACATCACTTACCAAAGTCAGATGCAGTACATTTTCCTTAAAAAACTGCTATGCCAATTGATCTAGATGTCCCCTGAAACTATGGTCTCCAGGACCTAGCCACTCCTACTGTGTCCTTCAAAGTGTTGGGTTACATTTAGGAAACCTCTCAGCTGACTTCCCTTCTATGCATGCTGTCACTCCCTTCATCTAATCCAAGTCCTATCTACTATCTACTGTGTGAACACCCCCTACTCCATGCCCACCCTTGTAACCATCAAAGACAGTTTTCTACAGTGTTTAAACCTTTTCTTCAGTCTGTATAATACTGGTCTCATAGAATACATGTCCTTGCAACTGACAAATTTCACTCAGCATAAAGTTTTCCAGATTACTCCATGTAATGAAATGTTTTCCAAGATCATGGCTGCTCTTTATTGTTGCATAGTAGTACACTGTGAAAACATATCAGAGTTTGTTTATCCCTTCATCTCTTGATGGCCACCTAGGTTGACTATCTTTTTTGTTACTGAGGACAGTGCTAAAGTAATCACTGGTATGCATTTACCTATTGGAGTGACAGCCCTTATTACTCTAGGATATATTCCAAGAGGCTGGATTGCTGGATGGATCACCTGGTATTTCTATTTCCAGCTTTTTAAGAAAGCATCAAGTTGATTTCCAAAGTGCTTGTATCATTTTATATTCCCAAGAGCAGTGCATAAGTCTCTCCATAGACTTTCCAATATTTATTATTTTGTGTTTGGATTAATTCCAGTCTTTCTGGTATGAGACAGTATCTCACTTTTGACTTGGATTTTTTATAATGGCTAATGATCACGAACATTTCCCCATGTATCTGTTAGTCACCTGGATGTCTTCATTGGTAAACTTGCCCATTTTTTAATTTGGTTGTCTTTTTCTTGTTGAGGTTTTGCAGTACCTTATAGACTAAAAAGATCAGACACTGGTCAGATTGTGATAGCTAAAATTTTTTCCCGGTCTACAGACCGTATTTATATTCTTTTGGTGAAGCCTTTGAATGAGCATAAGTACTCATATCTTTAGGAGTTCCCAATTATCTATTTTCTCTTGTGGTGTGTATACATTGATAGTAATTTTTCATAGTCTGTGTAAACCATGTATTAGGGCTCTCAGTATTGTCTCTACTTTTTCTTCCACGATCTTTATTGTTTGAAGTTTTATATTTAGGTTTTTATCAATTTTGAGTTAAGTTTCTGTGCATGGTGTGAGATACAGGTCTTGTTTTAATTATTTTTGCAGATAGATACCAATTATGCTAGCCCCATTTGTTAAAGAGACCGTGTCTTCCCCAGTTTATGGACTTTGGACCTCTGTCATATACCACCTGCTCCTACGTACATGATGTTATATCTGGATTAGCAGTTTTGTTCCACTGGTATATATCTGTTTTTGTACCAGTACCGGGATGTTCTGACTACTGTGACTCTGTAACAGCTTCTAAAGTCAAGTAGTGTGATGCCTCCTACTTTGTTCTTCTTCAGTAATATTCTGCTTATCCAGAGCTTCTCCCCTTTTCATATCAAGTTGTTGACTTGTTTCTCCATCACCTTAAAAAATGCCAGACGTAAACTACTGGAACTCATAGAGGAGTTCAGCAAAGTATCAGGATATAAGACAAACATAAGTAAATTGGGAGGATTCCTTTATATCAACAAAGAGAACATCAAAGAGGAATTCATCAAATCAATACTATTTACTATAGCCCCCAAGAAGATAAAATACCTAGGCATAAATCTAATTAGAGAAATAAGAGACCTATACAAAGAGAACTACAAGACCTCACTGCAAGAAACCAAAACAGACTTACTTAAGCACAGAAACCTATCCTGCTCATGGATAGGAAGGCTTAACATTGTGAAAACGTCTATTTTATCCAAAGTGGTCTACATATACAATGCAATCCCAGTACAAATTCCAACCGAGACCCCAGAGATGCCACCATCCTCTTATGAATAGATGATATTCAACAAAGGCCCAAAGGTTGTAAACTGGAGTAAAAACAGTCTCTTCAACAAATGACGTTGGCAAAATTGGACAGCTATCTACAAAAAACTGAGACAGGACCCGTATCTCACACGTTGCACAAAAACGAACTCAAAATGGATCAAAGACATAAATATCAAACCTAAAACAATAAAGATCATGTAAGAAAAAATACAGTCAACAATGGATATTCTAATGCATGGCTTAGACAGACTTCAAAACCTGACAAGGTATGAACAACAGAAGAGAAAATAGATCAATGGGAACTACTAAGAATCAAATACTTTTGCTCACCCAAAGACTTTACCAACAGAGTTAAAGACTACCTACAGAATAGGAAAAAAATACTTGGCATCTACATTTCAGACCAACACCTGACTTCCACAATCTACAAGGTACCGCAAAATATCAACCAAAAAAAGGTAAACAACCCAATTAAGCAACGGACAAAGGAGATGGGGATACACTTCACCAAGAAAGACATTCAGGCAGCCAAAAGACACATGATGAAATGCTTGTGATCATTAACTAGTAGAAAAACCCAAATGAAAACTACAGTGAGATATTGCAGTTTTCACCCCAACAAGATTGTAGTTCATCACCCCAACAAGACTGGCCATAATCCAAAAAACACAACCCAACAAATGCTGGAGAAAATGCAGATAGATTGGAACTCTCCTACACTGCTGGTGGGATTGCAAAATGGTACACCTCTTAGGAAAACAATTTGATGCTTCCTTAAAAAGCTAGAAACAGAAATACCATTTGATCCAGTAATCCCACTGCTCGTAATATATCGTACAGAATTAAGGGCAGTCACATGAACAGACGCATGCACACGACTGTTTATTGCAGCACAGACCACAACTGCAAAATGTTGGAAATCAACCCAGCTGAGCAACAACAGAAGAATGGATATGCAAACTATGGTACATGTACTCAATGGAACACTATGCAACGATAAAGATCAATGATGACTTCAGGAAGCATCTCAAAACCTGGTTTCAACTGGCAGACATCATGCTGAATAAAATCAGTCAGTGGCAAAAGGGCAAATATTATACGAGACTGCTCACACAAGGACTTAAAAACAGACTTACTCACAGAAGACAAGACTCTTTGACAGCTACAAGGGTGGGGAGGGAGAATGTTGGTCATACGCAGTTTACAGAAATTTGGATAGATGACAGCAGTGACAGCACACAGCAGACAGTAAATCAACTTAACTGGCCTTCACCATAAACTGAAAGGTTTTCTAAATTCAACCTAATATTTCAAAGGACAGAGTAACAGGGATGGGGGTTTGAAGACCATGTTTACAGGGGACATTGAGGACAACTGGCATGACTAGTCTATTGCTAAGAGAGTCTTCTGCACCCCATACTGGTGAGTGGCGTCCGGAGTCTTAAAAGCTAGCAAGCTGTCATGTGATCACCAAACGGTCTCAACTCACCTAGAACAGATTATCACCAAGAAAAAACAAAGATATGCAAAAAAAAAGAGTCCAGGAGACAGAATGACCCATATGAATGGGAGACTGTTATCGATGTGAGACCAAAACAACCAGATGGTGTCTAGCCACCACCAAAGACAGGCGTGATGGGGGACACAATGTAGAGTTCCTGAGGCAACATGAGAAGAAAGAAGTGTGCAACCCAAGAACTCTACTTAAACACCTGAACTGATGGCCCAACAGCCTGAAGGGTACCCTGGGAACATGGCATCTAGACCTGCTGCTGCCCCTGACCCAAAACCAGTAATAAGTCAACTCTTCAGACAAGAATGGACTAGATTCAGGGACACAGTGTGACCATATGGTATGCAAGCTTTATGATTCTATACATTTACAGGAGGCTGTCCTACTTGTCTCTTTCTACACGGGAGAGAAGAGGGTGGAAGGGGGGGACAGATGGTTATCACGAGGATACTAGATATACAGAGTGAAAAGGAAGACTATGCTGTCACTAGGTGGGGAGAAGAGCAGAGTGAGCTGCAGATAGGTAGGCATGCAAAACTGATTTGGATTGCATACTTTCACTTAATCACAATAAAAAAAAGTATGTCATTGGAATTTATACTGGAATTGCATTGTATTTACACATCGCTAATGGAAATAGGAAACACTGGTGGTATAGAGGTTAAGTAGTACGTCTGTTAACCAAAAGGTTCCAGTCTGAATCTGCTAGGCACTCTTTAGAAACTCTATGGAGCAGATCTACTCTGTCCTATAGGATTTCTGTGAGTGGGAATCAACTCGACCACAATGGATTTGGTTTTCTGGGATATGGACAGAATAGACATTTTCACAATGCTGAGTCTACCTATCCAAGAACAAGGTAGTTTTCCCCAGTTATGTAAATCTCTTTTAGTTTCTTGCAGGAGAGTCTTGTAATTTTCTTCATATAGGTCTTTTTATGCCTCTGGTTAGATTTATCCTTAAGTATTATATCTTCTTGGGGGCTGCTGTAAATGTCACTGATTTCATGATTTCCTCTTTGATGGTCTCTTTGTTGTGGGAATCCAACTGATTTTTGTATATGTTTATCTTACATCCAAATACTCTGCTGAGCACTTTATTAAGTTTTTTGGTGGATTCTTTAGGGCTTTCTGTATATAAAGTCTTATCCACTGTAAACAGAGATAAACTTTAACTTCTTCCTTAACAATCTGTATGTCCTTTGTTTCTTGATCTTCTCTGATTGCTTATGTTCCGTGATTGCTCTGGCTAGAACATCCAGAACAACACTGAATACATTTGTTCATGTCTTTAAATCTAAAGTGGCAGCATACAGATGGGCTGTGTTTTTTTAAAATTCAATCTGCCACTCTCTGTGTCTTTACTGTTGCATTTAATCCATTTACACTCAGAGTGATACTGACAGATATCAGTTTAATGCTGCCATTGTGATGGCTTTTTTTGTGCACTGTAGACAATGCCTTTGTTCCAGTAAATTTTCCATGCTGAGGCTTTTCTATGTGTTTTCATCTTTTCCAATGTTGGTGGCTTTGTACTTGCTGACATGTCATGTTTTTCTCGTTTTTTTGTTTACTTGCACAGAACTGACAATTTCCTTTGTGGGTACCTTAATATTTACCCCTATTTTTCTAAATTTAAAACAGTCTTTAATTTCTTTATATCACCTTGACTTACTCTCTGTATTAAAGATTTATGAATACATTTTAAGTACCTCTGTTTTGTTACAATGTTCAGAGAATGTTTTGCCCTTATTTTTGTGTTTCCCCTGTGTGGGCTGACACCCAGTTGCTCTGTTCTGTGTTTTAGCTTTAGGATGTTATTGATGTTCTAACCAAAGGACACCCTGTAGTATTTCATGTAATTGTGGCATGGTTTTTACAAATTCCCTCAATTTCTGTTTATACGGCAATGTCCTAAATTCACTGTCGTAACACAGAAAATAGTTTTGCTGGATATAGAATTCTTAGCTGGCAATTATTTTCCTTCAGTGTTTTATGTGTTCTCCCATTGCCCTTCTTGCCTGCATGGTTATTACTGAGTAGTTCCAGCTTAGTATCACTGATTCTCCTTTGTAGGTTTTCATTTATACCTAGCCACTTCTAAAACTGTCTCCTTATCTTTAGTTTTGACATATTTGATTATAATGCCTTGGTGTCTATAGACAGCGTTGCTACAGGTTAGAATTGACTCAACAGCAGTAGGTTTTTTTTTTTTCCTTTGGTCTGTCTTTTGTGATCTGCCTTGTGTGGGGTTTAAGGAGTGTCTTCAATAGATAGGCATCTTCTCTTTCATGATATCAGAGAAGTTTTCCGTCAACAAATCTTTGACAATTCTCTGTATTTTCTGTTACCCACCCCCAGCCCCGCACATCCTGGAACTTCAGTCCTACAATGTTCCTCTTGATACAGTCCCGCATGATTCTTGGTGCTTATGTTTTAAAATTCTTTTCTCTGATTTCTTCTCAAATATGTTCGTGTCACATGCTTTATTTTTAATTCCATTAATTCCGCCTTCCATTGCCTCAATTCTGCTCCTTTAGCTTTCTACTGACTTATCTAATTCTATAATTAGTTTTCTGAATTTCTAATTCTTGCTCCTGTGTGATTTCCTGAAGCCTGTTCAATTTGTCATTACTACCTGCTAGATTTTCCCTCATCTCCTTCCTCATCTCTTACAGGGTTTTAAATATTAAGCTTTTGTATTCCACCTCTGATAATTTCAGAAAGTTCTCTTCCTCTGGAAAATTTCTCAATTCTTTGTTTTGGGAGCTTTCTAAAGCCACTATGGTTGGCCTCTTTGACTGGATATGGAGTGTTGTTTTGAGCCATCAGTAAGTTTTCCAACTTATTTATTTAATATATGACTGCTATGTTCTAGCTTCTTGTTTTGTTTTCCTTTGAAATATCCAAATAGACTGGTCGTGTGCTCTAATCTGGATTATTGGTGTCTCTGAAACTCTATCATCCTGCCACCAGGTGGCTAGAGCTGTTACTGGGCATGAGAGTCCAGGAGTGTGTGAGTTCAGCTCAAGTGTTCAGTCAGTCACGAAGTGTGTGGTGCACGCAAACTGTCCTAGACGGGTAGGGGCGATTAATGTAGGCAAAGGCACCTGGGTGAAAACGCCAAGACAGGCAGGGAGCTAAGAGCCATGGCTGAGTATCTGCGAGGATGGCATGTCCCCTTATTTCTGATTCCAGGTGAAGACACTGTTTCTGCCCAGAACTTACTCCTTTCATGACTCAACATATTTTCTGTCCCCCTTTCAACCACTTCTAAAATTGTTCCTTCTCTGAGTCTAGGAAAAGAGCTCAGGGAGGGCTTAAGGAGACCTATTTCCAGATCAGTCAGTGGTGTCAGACTCCGGAGCCACGTACAGTATACAAAGGGGAGAGGGAAGTACTAGGAAGAGGGAGTCAGCTTCGTCCTAAAGGAAAGATTTAGATCCATGCCCAATAGGTAAACACCAGTCACTTAGCTGTTTAGACTCAGTGCTGCTTTTCACCGGTCCTGGCGGCCCAAGTATATTTACCACTTCTCTTTGCCTCTGAGGACAATCCTCCAACCACTACTGCTCCACGAACCATGACAGCCACAGCCAATTCCTGGCAGGTCAAGTCCGGGCAGGCTTAGGTGCTTTAGGACCTACTCTCCCTTCCCTGTTTTTAGTCCAGTTCCTGAACTTAACGTTCGGGGTTCCTAGGATGTTATATATAATTGATTCATTTGTCCTTTTGGGTCTCATTGTGACACGGATCACAAGAAATGTCTGACAACTCCACAGCTCTGGCACCAACTGCCTCCTACCCTCCATGAGGTTTTCAATGGCTGACTTTTCAGAAATAGATCACCAGGCCTTTTTTCAAAGGCACCCCGGGTGTGCTCAAATTTCTAATTTTTGGGTAATTAGTCAAGCACAGTTTGCACCATACAGGGACCCTGCACTCATCACAACTAAGGCTGTACAAAAAGCACCATCCTAAGAAGTCTGGATTCCAAAAATTACAAGAAACCCAAACCATACATTTCTTGTATAAAAGAAACCCAAATCATAAATTTATGACAGAAGAGGGTACCATTCTGGGACTGTTAGGACACGAACTATCCTGGCAACCACCCCAAACCTTCTAATCTGTCTGCTAGTGTGTATACACACAAACGTGCATGTGCGTGTGCACACACACACGGGTAGAAGTGGAGGCAAGTAGAGATGGCAGCCCATAGCACAAGCTGCTTCAGACAGACATCTGAGGCAGAAGCAGTCACGTGTACGTTCTGTCATGTGTCATGGTCCACCAAGGGTAAAACGGCCAGACAACGCCACCTTTGTTTGGATATACATTCATTCAGCACTTAATGATCTAGACGCAACTGAATGCATTCCACACTTTTCTATTATAGAAGCCCCATGATGACACTGAAAAACTGTTAATAATTATGAACATTTTATACAAGAGGACATATTTCCAGAGAAGAGACTTCTTCATGAACAGATCAAAGTAACCTGAACACACATGCACACACAGACACACACCCCACACCTTTTCAGGTCCCCCACTAACCTGGGTGATCAAAGTTGAACTGGCCCTTTAGGGCTTTGGCCTTCTGCTCTGGAGTAAGAACACGGTAGAAGCTATCCTGGCTCAAAATGACCACTTGCTTCTGGTGATGGTCGACCTCATTCTGCCCCAGGAGCTGCACAATCTTGGCACAAACAGAAGACTGTAACGACAGAACAAAACAGCAAGTACTAAGACAAAAGGAGTGGTGTGTGAAAGAAAGCCAAGTCTAGGGGTGCTGTAACTGATAACATCCCTAAAAGAAAGGGCTTCTGGAACAATCCAAAAGGATGTCATTCTGATGCAAAACTACACAAATACGGGAGAAACATGAAATACAAAACTAAGGGAGAAAGATGCATCTGTAGTGACTTGCAGCAGTAGAGGCAGTACATTCTAACTCTTCCTCCCGAAAAACTTTACAAAGCCACTAATAAAAGGCAACCTAAATATGGTTTATTCTGCCCTGCTTGTGCCCTGGTAGAGATACAAAGGAAAGCAGGAAAAGAGCTAAGGGGCACATTATGAAGTGCTGATGAGTCAAAGAAGCTATGGATAATAAAGACGGAGCTGTGCCTCTGTGTGACACTCTGTGGCCTCTGCACCATCTCATTCATGGCAAGAGAACCCAAAAACACAGCCTGAGAGCTCAGCCAGTCAACAGTAAAATCACCATCTGGTTTTCACCCTGCTGTATTGCTTACATTTACTCTGTTATTGGGGTGTATTTCTCCTCACTCTTACAGTAAACCTTTTCATAAATGTGTGCCACCACTTTTAGATACTCAGTGACATGGGAAACAAGTGTCATCACCACTTAAAACAAGGGGTATCCCACATTAAGAGTGGGGAAGACAGTTCCAGATGAACTCAAACCTAGCTGCTTTGCGCTGTCTGTTTGTAATACATTTCTCTGCCTGCTTTACCTTCTAATAACACTGATTCTTTGTGAAAACAGAATTACAAAATCAAGTAAATTCAACGGAATGAGGCAGTACTTTACGGTTTAATATCTACGTAAGAGGCTATCCAAATGGTCTCAGAGGGGAGAAGAGAGCGGGTGAAGAGAAAGGGACAAGTGTTGGTTGAGTGGATGCTGGAAGTAAAAAACGGAAAGGAAGAGTATGCTGTCATAAGGTGAAGAGAGCAGACAGAATTGCACAGAAGCGGATACTCACGTTTTATACGGCAGATTTACGTGTACTCTAAACTTCCACGTAATCATAATAAAAAATTTAAAAAAAAAGAATAAAGTGAAGAAAAAGGTTGTATTTAACAATTAACTATTTCTCCTAATCATTTGATACAAAGATGAATTTTAAGGTACAACTTACAATTTATAAGCTATTACGCAAAATCTGCTTACTGAACAGGCTGACCTAGTTACAAGACTTCAAAAACTACCATATTTATGTTTCTGAGAGTCAACTTGAGGAATAACACACTTGAACTTATTTAATCACTGGATTTAAAATGGGAAAAGCAAAATATGTTAAAGCTGTGAAAGTGATCTGAACATAAGGAAAACTGTTTCTGTGGCACAGGTCAGTACCAATTCAAGAGCTTTGCATAATACACTCTGATTTACAAATTGTGACAAGATCAAATAAGGATCCTCGAAGGAAGAATGACTCAGGTGTTAATGTTAGAAGACTTTTTTTTTTATTACAACTGAACAGAAAATGTACATTCCCATATAAATCTGCATGCCCACCTATATGCAGCTCCCACTGCTCTCCTGGCCTGGTGACAGCACTCTTCCTCTCTGCTCCACACATCTCTTATCCTCCCAACAATCTCCTATCTCCTCCTCTCCACCCACGCCCCTTCCTCCAATAAGAGGTCAGCAGGATAACATCCTATAGATGCTTAGAACCATAAAGTGTACACATGATACAGTCACTCAGTGTCGCTAAGTTCAATCCATTCCTGTCTGAGAGTTGACTTCCATTATGATTTATGGAATGGGGCAGCACCATGTTCCCAGGGGAACTCTGAGGCTTGTGAACCATCAATTGTGGTCTTTCAACGAAGATCTCAGAGTACATCCCTTTTTATTCTTGTGTTGCCAGTGAGACTCAACTTTGTGAGCTCCATCACTGCTATCAATGGTGGTGGCCAGGCACCATCTGGTTCTTCTGGTCACAAGTTGACACAGTCACCCACTCACGTGGGGATCTCTGTCCTCTGGATTCTTTCCCCTATGTTGTTTTGGTCCTTGGTACTCATCCGTTCCTGCTAGGTTGGGACCATTTGCTGTACTCTCAGATGGCAGTTTGGCAGCTTTTAAGACCCCAGATGCCACTCACTAATGTGGGATGCAGAGGGCTCTCTTAGCAAAACACTAGTTATGCCAATGGCCTCGATTTCCCCTGACAGCACAGCCCCTAGTCCCAGCTACTCTGTCCTTGTAATATTGGATTAAACTGGGAGGAGTAATCATATTATAAAGTCCAGTTAATACTAATCTTCTTTCTAACGTGTGCTGTCACAGATTTCACCCAACCAAGTTTCTATCAACTATCTAATCTAAACCCTTCCCCACTCGCCCTCCTGCCCTCCCCATTCTGGCAGCCATCAAAGAGTCTTTTCTTCTATGCATGAGTCTATTTATATGTTCTTATCACAGGGGTCTCATACAATATTTGTCCTTTTGTCGCTGACTACTTTCACTCAACATAACGTCCTCCAATTGAAACCAGGTTATGAGATGTTTCCTAAAATCATCACTGTTCTTTATCATTGCATGGTGTTCCATTGAGTATATATACCGTAGCTTACCTACCCATTCCTCTGTTTTGGGGCATCTGGGTTGATTCCATCTTTTTGCTATTGTGGATTGTGCTGCAATAAACACTCATGTGCATGTAACACTTGGTGTGAATGGCCTTGATTCTGTAGAATGTATTCCAAGCAGTGGAATTACTAGGTCAAATGGTGTATCTAGATCCAGTTTTTTAAGGAAACGCCAGATGGCTTTCCAAAGAGGTTGCACCATTTTGCAACACCACCAACAATGTGGGAGGGTTCCAATTTCTTCACAGCCTCTCCAGCATTTGTTGTTTTCTGTTTTTTGGATCCTGGCCAACCTTGTTGGGGTGAGATGGTATTTTACTTTAGTTTTGAATTGCATTTCTTTAATAGCTAATGATCATTAGCATGTCTGCATATGTTTTTCAGCTGCCTAGATCTCCTCTTTAAAGAAGTGTCTGTCCATCTCCTTTGCCCACTGTTTAATTGGACCATTTGTCATTTTGTTATTGATATTTCTTATTGATTTGTCTTATTTCCTATAGATTATGGAGATCAGGCATTGGTCTGACATCTAGTTGCCAAATATTTTTTTCCATTCTGTAAGCCAAGCCAAGTGCCGTTTTTAATTCTATTAATAAAGTCTTTGGATGGGCAGAAGTGTTTCATTCTTAGCAGGTTCCATTTATCTATTTTCTCTTCTGTTGTTCGTGGTTTGTTTCACAGATTTTGAAGCCTGTCTGTGTTGTGTATGGAAACTTTCATTGTTGTTCTTACTTTTTCTTAGATGAGCTTTATTGTTTTAGATTTAATATTTAGGTCTTTTATCCAGTTTGAGTTGGTTTTTGCATAATGTGTAAGATATGGGTCTTGTTTCAATTTTTTGCAGATGGACATTCAATTCTGCCAGCACCATTTGTTCATGAGATTGGTTTTTTTCCCCAGTTTAATGTCTAGGGTCCTTGTCGAATACCAGCTATTCATAGGCAGACAATGTCATCTCTGGGGTCTCAATTCTGTTCCAGTGATCTGTCTGTCTCTTTTTGTACCAGTACCGGGTTGTTTCTACTACTGTGGCAGTGTAACAGGTTCTAAAGCCAGGTAGTAAGAGCACTCCCAGTGTGTTCTTCTTCTTCAGTAGTACTTTACTTATCTGGGGCTCCTTCCCTTTCCAAACAAAGTTGGTGATTTGTTTCTCCATCTCATTAAAAAATGTCACCAGAATTTGTATTGGGACTGCATTACATAAGTAGATTGCTTTAGGCAAAATAGGCATTTTCATTACGTTAAGTGTTCCTATCCATGAGCAGGGTAGGTTTCTCCATTTATGAAAGTCTCTCTCAGTTTCTTGTAGTAAGGACTTGCAGTTCTCTTTGTAAAGGTCTGTTATTTCTCTGATAGATTTATTCCTAGGTACTTTATCTTCTGAGGGGCTACAGTAAATGGTATTGATTTGGTGATTTCTTTGAGTGTAGTCAGTGTTTCTTCAATGTATTTAGGTGCTCTAATATTAGGTGCATAAATATTTAATATTGTTAAGTCCTGTTTGTGTATCGAAACTTTGAGCAATAAATAGCGACCATCCTTGTCCACAATGGTGGATTTTACATTAAAATCTATTTTATGAGATTAGAATTGCCACATCTCCTCTCTTTGTTCATTGTTAGAATGATATATATTCTTCCATTCTGTAATTTTCAGTTTGTTCATACCTTTAAGTCTAAGGTGAGTTTCTTATAGACAACATATGCATGGGTTGTGTTTTTTGATCCATGATGTCACTTGATGTCTCTTTACTGGAGTGTTCAGTCTACTCACATTCAATGTGATTATTGATAGATATGTGTTCACTGATATGTTTATTTGTGTGTTGATATTTTCTCTGTTGTGCTTATTAAACTGTTCAGGGACGTTCTTCTTTGTGAGTTGATTTATCACCTTTTTCAGGGTTGGTTTTGTGGTTGTTGAAATTCCTGTATAGCATTTCTTGATATGGTATTTGCATCTCTATTGTGTTTATGGCTTCCCCTGAGATTCCCCCTTAAAAAACTATGTATAAACTCATTTTCAGTTACTACCATTCTTATCAATTTCCTCTCCTTCTGGAAGGACTATAATGACTGCAGTACATTCCTCTTTTTAATATGATGACATCATAATTTTCATGATGTGATCACTGGATGATTTCTTTCACTATTATAGCTTTGACTGAGTTTGGAGCCTTCCCTAACTGAGTAGGATTCTGGGTGATGTGTCCTGTAATTGCTTCTAAAGTATAAAGTTAGTGGTTTTGTTCTTCTAAGCCAAAGCCAAGAGCTTCTTTCAGTATTTCTTGTAGCTTTGCTTTCGTTTTTACAAAGTCTCTGAGTTTCTGTTTATCTGCAAATGTTTTTATTTCATTTTAATATTTGAAAGATAGTTTTGCAGGATATATAACTCTTGGTTGGAAGTTCTTCTCCTTCAAAGCTCTGAATGTGTCATGCCACTGCCTCCATGCCAGCATTGTTTCTGCTGAGAAATCTGCTGAAAGCCTACAGGGTTTCCCTCTGAATGTTAGCTTTCTTTTGAGTCTTGCTGCCTGTAAGAATTTGTACTTATGTTTCATTTTGTTAAGTTTGATTATAATATGTCTTGGAGTCTTTCTTTTGAGATCTATATTGAGTGGTATTTGATATGTATCTTCGTTATCTATATTTTCTTGTTTCTTAACTTCTGGGAAGTTTTCTGTCAGCAGCTCAGCCACAATACTCTCAGTGTTCTGAGGTGTCTCACCCTGTTCAGGAACTCCAATTCATCATAGACTGTTCCTCTTAATAGAGTCGCACGTTCTTCTTAATGCTTCCTCATTTTTCTTGTTTTTTTTTTTTTCTGATTTCTCCTCATAGATCCTGTAGTCAGTAGCTCTATATTCCAAATCAGAAAGTCGATTTTCCTTTTGTTGCACTCTGTTTTCCTGGTTTTGAAATGAAGTTTCTGTCTTTGATTTTGTTGTTGATCTGTTGGATTTCAGAGTACCAGTGTTCCAACAGACTGAACATCTTGCTTAATTTTTCATTTTCCTGTGCTGTATATTTTGTATAAGGTCTAGGAGGGCTCTACAGATAACCCCTTGTATTCACCTTCCAATAGTTTCAGCAAAGCTTCTTTGCCTGGGAAGTTCTGAAGTGGTTTATTTTCAGGGCCTTCTGAAACCATGGCTGATTTCTTAGCTACAGATTTCTCCAGAGTTTGTTGCTTTCTCGGCTTCTTGTCAGTCAACAGAGGCTGGGAGAGATGCTGTGAGGGTGGACCGCAGTTGTTTCTCTAGGCTGTCTTAAAATGAGAGGTAAAAAGTATCTGACAACTTCCAAAGTCAGTCTCAGGTGTACAGGTCCCTCTTCACAGCTGGCAAAGTAAGCACCTCTATATCAAGCCCCAGAAGTTATAAACTAGCTCAAAATACAGAAAGGCTACTGTCCTGCTGGCCTCTGATGTCAGGCCCCAGCTGTAGGCAACACTGTGTAGGATTATGCTTTTCTGCTGAAAAAGTGCTTTCTTGAGGGTGTGTGCTACCTCCCACGCCAGGAATTAAGTCCAGCTGAGGCTTCCATATGGGTATTTTCACCTCCCAGAGGAACAAGATGGTGTTCTGCAAAAGCTCGCCACCTGGCTGGGACCAGACCACTGTCGGAAAAGGAAGCCAAAAGTGCTGAGATACTCAGGGTCCACAGCCCCTGCTGCCGGGTCCCAGTCTCAGGCGACACTGTGCTAGACACCGCCTCTCTGCTGGAAAAGCACTCTCCCCCAGGCAGGCGCCACCTCCCAGCCCAGGAAGTAAGTCCAGCTGGGGCATCCATATGGGTGTCTCTGTCTCCCAATGGATCAAGATGGCGTCCCGCACAAGCCTGCTACCGTCTCTGTATGGCTACCGTATGGCACAGGTAGAAAGATAGGCCAAAGGTACTCAGATGGACAGAGTCCAAAGCCAGGCTCTCAGAATATGGCAATTATGCTTGCCAATCCCACCAGTAGTATGTCTGATATTAGTGGCTAGTCAAGGCCCAGCTCCACCTGCTGGCTAAGACAGAGGGAAAAAAAAAATCAAAACGGTGAGTTACTTTCAGTCCACACAAGCCTGTGCTCACCAAGAGTGGGTTCAGCGAAGAGAGGAGGTTTTACACTCAGTGGTATGAAGTCCAAACTAAAAGCTCTATGTCGCATCCTAGGACCCACTAAGGTGTCCAGAAGGATCCACTTAATCATCAGTTCAGGTCTTGGTTTGCATAGGAATTTAGGGAAACGTGTGTCTAGTCCACCTTCTTGACTCCACCCCTCCCCACCTTGACTCTCCCCGTCTGGTTTTCTTTTTATAACCCTAACATTTAAAATCAGTTTGGACTTTGGAGCCACAAATTTGGAGGAAAAAAAATCAGAAGAACATAAAACCTGCATATGCATCAGTCTAAATTCAAAAATAAAAATGCTACCCCCCCAAAAAACAAAGGTTCTATACTATTATAAAATATAAAGAAGAATCTTTTTTCCTATATCTTCCTTTTCCTAATTTTTATCTGCTTTCAATACACTAGAAGTCTTGGTGGCACAGTGGTTAAGAGCTCAGCTACTAACCAAAAGCCTAGCTAGTTCAAATCCATCAGCCACTCCGTGGAAACCCTATAGGACAGTTCTGCTCTGTCCTATAGGGCTGCAATGACGCAGAATCAATGACAGCAACAGGTGTGTTTTTTGACCCCATATCTTAAGGCTGTGGGAGGGCAAAGTTTATACCTGTTACCTTTACTGTAAATAGAATTCCTTCTAAATGTCCAAAGAATGAAAATTGAAAAGTCATGTTTCATGAAGCCAGATGAATACAAATCTACATGGTTCTTCTAAAGTTATGGTAATTTCTATTTGCAGTTAAAACTCACTGAATATTATTTCCTTTACATAAACATCATCAATGTTACCCCAGTAACATGAAAAAAGCTCAAAATCTGAGGGGAAATATGTTACTGGATGGATACTGGGTTATGGTCAATAAAATCAGGTCGGTAGAATTCTACAAACTTGAGCTGGTCACAAGGCGCATTCATGGTACAGTTAGGCCCTTGGCTGATAAACAAGGGGTTCAGTATAATGAAACTGAACAATAACATTAATATTACACACAAGTAATCCACCTAACAGCTCTACTACAGAAAAGATCTGATGATCTGCTCAAGACTACAGCCTAGAAAACCCATGAGGTACTTCTACTCTGTCACATGCAGTCATGATGAATCAGAATCCACTCAATGGCACCCAACAATAGCAACAGTACTCATCACAATTCTCTCATCAAGGAGAGAGTAAGACTGCTTTGTTGTCCACAGCTGCATGCTTCAGTTCTTCATTTTCATAGATCTGGTTGTGACCCTTCCTGTAGCAAATATAAAAGGAACAATGACCACTGCTAACATTTTAACTGTTAACTTATTAGATGTCATGCCTTATTCCAAGTGCTCCTTTATAGCCAACTGTGGAGGTCACAAAGACTATAACCTTTACAGATGAGGATATAGAGTTCACTGATATGCCTAAAACTGTATAGAGTCCTTGGGATTATGTAGTCAGTTAACAAGCTCAGCGGCTAACTGAAAGTGGTTTGAGTATACCCAGAGACACTTTGAAAGAGAGGCTTGGAGACCTACTTCTGAAAAACATGTCATCAAAAACTCCATGGAGAAATCGAGTGTTGGGCTGTGCTAACAAGTGGCCATCTAAGAAGCACCAATTGGCCTCAACCTACCTGGAGCAAAGAAGAATGAAGAACATCAAAGACAGAAGGTAATTATAAGACCCGGAGAAAGAAAAGGCCACATAAAACAGAGGCTGCATCAGTGTGGGACCAGAAGCACCAGGTGGTGCCTGGCTGTCACTGTCGACTGCCCTGACAGGGAATAAAATAGAGTTCCTGAAGGAATGGGAGAAAAGTGCTGTGCAAAACTCCAACTCTGGTAAAAAAAGACTATACTTAATGGTCTGACAGATCAGAGGATCACCAGTAGACAGAGCCCCTGGACTCTCTCTTAGCCCAGAACTGAAACCATTCCTTCAGACAAAGATTACACTGGACTATAAGATATAACCCCCATGCGTCTGTCAGTCTGTTGTACTGTGGGGGCTTGTGTGTTGCTGAGATATGGTATTGAGTATTGAGTATTGAGATTTGGTTGACATTCAACAATTTCACGAGTTAGCATATGATCAGGAACCAGTGGTACTGAGGCAGAAGTCTAAGCTACAGTAAAGGCATTGCCACACACAAAAAAAAAGCCTCCATGAGTTGACAAAATAGCAAATGATCTCTGCCTATAGTTAACATAGTGGATTGTGTTAGAGAGGTTTAGGGTGGAACTGTAACACCTTCCTAAGGTCACCTCCCAGCTGTAACGTAAAAGGACTTTCCCTGGAGTGCGGCTTGCATCACCTTTTATCCTTTCATCCTACAACAGACAAAAGGAAAGGGAAGCAAGCAGAGTTGGAGACCTCATACCATCAAGAAAGCTCATCCCTCAGACCTGGGGTTCCAGGACCAAAATGCTCCCTGACCAAAGACTGATAAAACACAACGATCTTCCTCCAAAGCCAACAAAGAACGAACCCTGAATTTCGACTTGTATACTGGACTGTGTAAAAATAAACTTTTCTTTGTTAAAGCCATCCACTGCTATATTTCTGTTACAGCAGTACTAGATGACTAAAACACTCACCTATGCCAAGACAACCATGTGGCCAACTGACTAGAAGAGGATCACATTTATGCATAATCCCAAGAAAGGTGATCCAACCACACGCATAAATTATTGAACAATATCATTACTATCACATGCAAGCAAAGCTGTGTTGAACATCTTTCAAAAACAGAAGCAGCAGTATATTGACAGGGAATTGCCAAAAATTCAGGCTGGATTCAGAAGAGGATGTGAACAAAGGATATCACTGCTGATGTTAGACGGATCTCAGCTGAATCAAAGCAGAGAACATCAGAAAGATGTTTACCTATTTGTTGAGTGTGCTAAGGCATTTGACTGTAGGGATCATAACAAATTTTGGATAACCCTGTAGAGAATGAGAATTCCAAAACACTTAACTGTGCTCTGAGGAATCTGAATATGGATAAACAGGCAGCTGTTCAAACAGAGAAGGGGTGTCCCCTTAAACATGGTTTAAAGTCAGGAAATGTGTGCATGATGCTTGTACCCTTTCATCATAACTATTCAATCTGTATGCTGAACAAATAATCTAAAAACTGGACTGTAAGAAGAACGGAGCATCAGGGTTGGAGGAAGACTCTTGAACAACCTCTATTATGCTGATGACAAAACCTTGCTGTCTGAAAGTGAAGAAGACTGGAAATACTAATAAGATTGAAGGCTGCTGCCTTCAATATGAATTACACAGCAACATAAAAGTCCTCACAACTGGACCAAAAAGTAATATCATGATAAACAAATAAATGATTCAAGTTGGATCCACAATCAACACCCATGGTAGCAGCAGTCAAGAAATCAAGACTTGCTGCAGTGGGCAAATCTGCTGCAAAAGATCTCTTTAAAAAGTTGGAAAAAAAACACGTCACCTTCAAGGCTAAGGTGCACCTGACTCATGCCATGGTGTTTTCCATTGCGTCATATGCATGTAAAAGTTAGACAGTGAACACAGAAGACAGAAGAACTAACCTTTGAATTGTGTTATCTGAGACAGACACTGAATACACCATGGACTGCCAAAGGAACAAACATCTGCTTTGGAAGATGTACACCCAGAATGCCCCTTAGAAGCAAGGTTGGTGAGACGATGTCTTACATACTCTGGACATGTTGTCAAGTGTGGAGAAGGAAATCATGCTTGGATATCATGCTTAGGACAGAGGAGGTTCAGCATGAAAACAGCAGGACCCTCAATGAGGTGCACTGACACAGTGGCTGCAACAATGGGCTCTGGCATAACAACAACTGGAGGACCAGGCAGTATTTTGTTCTATTGAAAATAAAGTCACTGCAAGTCAACACCGATTTAAGAGCACCTACAACAGTGGAAGACATAAAATGAACACTGGTGAAGAGTGTGCTTCCTAGCTCAAGCAGACACGTAGCACTAAATGGGAAGCTCCCACCTGAAAGCAAGGTTAGGGACAAAAGCAGACAGAGGCTGGCTGAATGGATGTGGGAAACAGCTAGGATAGGAGGGGTATGCTGTCACATTGTGGGAAGAGCACATAAAAATGAGTGTTTAAGTTTCTGTATGACAAACTGACTTGAATCGAGAACTTAATGACAATTAAAAAAAAAAACATTTACAACCTTGGAAACCTGGTAGGGCAGTTCTATTGCATTCTGTAGGGTCGCTATGAGTTAGGATCAGCTTGGCTGCAATGAGTTCGCAGGATAAGTTAATATAAATTTAAAACTAAATCTCCCATTTAGGTGTACGTGAACATACCCATGTGAATCTTTTTTTGGAAAAACAAAATTCAGAATGTCTGCATACATGTCTTATGTAAACTACTAGGGTGTAAGCAACTTTAAAATGGGATTGTGTCTGTTCATCTTTGTTTTCCAGTGTCATGCTCTGAACAAAGACTCAATATATTTATAGAACCGACTTAAATTTGTATAGAATGCACATGGGACTTTTAATAGACTTACCATTCTCTCTTCTGCGTGGGGGAAAATTATTAAGAAGTTAGTGATACTAAATGATTCCAGGTTATATTCTTAACGTATTTAAAGGCTAGGCTACTTTTACAGTGAATGAATTATTCACCCCATGCATCAACGTGAGAATCTCCTTCTCAGAGAACAGGTCATTCAAGAAAACACAATCCCATCCTAATGTCACTCTCCCCTTAGTCTTCTGACTATATTTCATATGGTCCTAAGTATGAATACCTGTAATTGCTTTATCATAGTGATGATTAACTCTGCCCAAGTCAAGCCCCTACGCAAGGCTTTGCATGAATGCACTTACAACATTATTAAAGACAGGAATGTTTTCAAAATTCTAGAAAACTGGTCAGCCATCCTAGATTTTTAGTGAAAGTCTAAAACAACTCAAGGGTGAGTTTCATACCTGGGTTTTTCAGAACTCAAAAATCTTTATCGTCTGTTTTATCCTCAACATGTGGCAATCTGCTACATTTACATGAATCACTCTGCCAGAAGACAGTATGGGAAATACAATAAATACGAACCGTTTTCCAGAGTAAAACAGAGAGACTTTGAGAATCACGTAATATCACAGAAAGAGTACATGGTTGTGTTTGCCTTTGTTGCTTTCCACCTAGGACTAAAATGCCAGTTATAAGGAATTCTTTGCTAAAATGCTTGGTAGCAGTCAGCTTTATTTTATGTAACTTGCAATAATTCATTTTTGAATGAAGGCACTGCGTTAAGCTGAGAAACATAAAACAGTGTATTTCAGTTCCATTATTTTTATTCAAATTCTGTAAGGAGGACAATTTTTTAAAGAAAAAATGGCAGGGCTGCACAGCTGATTATTTTAACTGCTGTAAGTAAGTCATTCACCAGTAAAAAGCTGAACTGTCAAAAATTGTGACAGATAAATTTACAATGGCAACAAGAGTAGTTGCTGAGGCTGATTATGTACAAGCAAATACCCTGTGGAATCTGGTCCCTCAGTTTGCAGGTTTAGGGGTCATGGTTTCATGGGACATCACAGTTAACTGGCCTATTAATGTATTCAGTGCTTCTGTTCTACCTCCCACTTCAATGTGTAGAGCCTTGAGTCTTAAAATCTTGTAAGTGATCATCCAAGGCACAACTGGTCTCTACTTACCTGGAAGAAGACTAATGAAGAACAGGAGGATATGGAATGTATGGCAAACTGCTTCCATGAACAACCAAACTGGTTCCTCTGCAGCGACAGCAGAAAAACCGGATGGTGCCTGGATACCATTACTGAACATCCTGATCCAAGAATCCATAGACGCAGACTCTTAAAAAGGAGTAAAATGTAGAAGAGTTTCCAATTCTTTATTTTTTTATTGTGTTTAAGGGAAAGTTTACAGTTACTATCTGTTTCTCATAGAAAAAATTACACACACACTTTGACGTATGACACTAGTGATTCTCCCCACACTGTGACAGAACACTCTTCCCCTCCAATCTGTACTTCTCATGTCCATTTGACCAGCTCCTGTACCACTCAATGATCCTTTTCATCCAGCTATTCTCCTGTATGTGTCCAAGCGAACCACACTCTTAACCAGTTATTATCTTATGCCTTACATATCAGTTCAGCCTTTGTCTGAAAAGTTGGCTTCTAGAATAGTTTTAGTTCTGGGTTAACAAACAGTTCAGGGGCCATGTTTTCCGAGGACTCTCCACTCCATCAGACCATCAAATCTCATGTTTCCACTAGTCTTTGAGTTCTGCACACCACATTTCTCCTGCTCAATCAGGGACTCTTTGCTGAATCCCTATATGGGCAGTCTCTGGTTATGGCTGGTCACCATCTAGTTCTTCTGGCTTCATGTTGATGTCGTCTTGGTATATGTGGCCCTTTCTGTCTCTAGGTTCACACTTACCTCGTGTTGTTGACGCTCTTCTTTCTTCTTTGATCCAGGTGAGTTGAGGCCAATGGACGCTTCTTAGATAGCTGTTTGCTAGCTTTTAAAACCCCAGACAACACTTGCCAAAAGAGGGATACAGAACTTTTGCTTAAAAAACTTTGTTATGCCAATTAAATTAGCCTTTTGCTAAGAGAGTCTTCTGTATCCCACATTGGTGAGTGGCGTCTAAGGTCTTAAAGGTCAGCAAGCTGCCATCTGAGGAACATCAATTGGTCCCAATCCACCTGGAACAGAGGACGCCCTAGAACATCAAAGACACGAGGAAAGCTGAGCTGAGGAGACAGAAGGACCCATATGATTGGGACACTACATCAGCATGAGACCAGAAGAACCAGATGGTGCCTGGCCACCACAAAAAACAGCCTTGATAGGGGAGACACAATGTAGAGTCCCAGATGTATCATGAGAGGTGTGCAGATCACGAACTCTACTAAAAAGATGAGAATTGATGGCCTGACAACCTGGAGGGTCCCCTGGGTACATGACCCCTAGACCTGCTGCTGCCCCAGACTTGAAACCAATACTGAGGTCAACACTTCAGACAAACAACGGACTGGGCTCAACACAGAGTGAGCATGTGGTATGTGTACTTCATGGTTTCATACACATAGAAGGCTGTCCTATGGGTTTCTTTCTAGAAGGGAGAGGAGACAGGTGCTTACTAGGAGGATACTAGAAGTGGAGAGCAAAAAGGGAAGTATGCCATCACGTGTCTGGGAGAGCAGATGGATTTGCAGACAGGCAGATATGCAAAATTGGCTTGTATACTGTTACTTAATTGTAATAAAAAAATTAAAAACAAACTTTTAGTTATGCCAGTTGACCTAGATGTTCCTTGGAGCCACAGTCCTCAGACCCATGACCCTGGTACTCTGTGTCTCTGGAAGTATTTGGTTTTATTTAGACTACCTCTAAGTTCTAGGTTTAATTCACCTGGGCTGATTTCTCTTCTGCTGTGTGTTGTCTTCTCCCTTCACCTAAAACAGTTTTCAGCAATTATCTATGAATACCCCCCTTCCTCTCACTGCTCCTCCCCACCCACCCCTCGGCCCCATAACCATCAAAGGATGTTTTCTTAGGTGTTTAAACCAATTCCTGAGCCGTTATAACACTGGTCTCATACAGTATCTGTTCTTTTGCAATTTCACTCAGCATAATGTCCTCCAGATTCTTCCATGTCATGAAATGTTTCCCAATTTCATTGTTGTTCTTTATCACTGTATAGTATTCCAGTGTGTGAGGTATACCATTGGCTGTTTAGCCATTCTTCTGTTGAAGGACACCTAGGCTGATTCCTTCTTTTGGCTATTGTGAACAGTGCAGCGATGAACACCAGTGTGCGTAATCTATTTGTATGGTAGCTCTTATTTCTCTAGAATATTTCTCTAGAATTTCACTGTAGTTTTAATTTGCATTTCTTTGATGGCCAGTGATCAAGTAACTGTTAGCCACCTGAATGTGTTGTTTGGTGACTCATCTGTTCATATTCTTTGCCCATTTGTTAACTGTCTCTTTGTTGCTGATGTTCTGCAGTACCTTGTAGATTACAGACACTAAATGCTGATTGGATTTGTGGTAGACTTTCAAATTTTTGTAGAATCCAGACTTCCTGGATCTATGGAAGACAGGAGAACCCCTGAAATAATTACCTTGAGATCTTTAAGCCTTAAACTAAAAATGTCTCCTAACGTCTTCTTAAAACCCAAATGGGCAGTTATTAGCTTAGCTAGTAAAAAAAAGTCTGCATTGAACATTACGCTCTTTTAAGAACTATCTATATGAGGTCAAAGTGACAACAGCAACTTGAAAGATTAGAGGAACCCCAAAAGGAACAACTCGGAAAAGGAGGATGCCAATGACTGTGCAAGTTACAGAATGTAATCAATGTCACTCAGTGTACATGCAGAAACCAACAACAAAATAAAAGAAAATATCGTTAAGCTCAGTTCTACTCTGACATACCAAGGGTTGATACCAGTAGGGATCAATCTGATGTAAATCGGTTGGGTTCACTTCTAACACTGTACAATTCAGATTCCCCCTTTCCTCAACCTAAAGTCACAAAGAGGTTTCAAGACAGCACAATTTCTTTAATACTCAGGAGGTCAATATCACTGTGAATAAACAAGGAAGTTATCTGTCTCCACATGATCCTAGATTTTTCTGTTATTTTCTTCTTCTTGGTGTCTTCATATAGATGGCCCTAGATTTACTAATGAGCCTGGACAATCAGTAGACAGAGGTTCATCACCGTGTTCTCCCTACTTTCATGTAGGCTTGAAAGAGGGAGAGAAGGAATGAGGAAGACATGATAAAAGAAGCATACAACCTATAGAAACTTCATTCTGCCATGAGTGAATGGTATTTTGGTCACCTAGTAATACTCTCTCCTCTCTCTTTTACTTTCATTTATGTGTTTCCTTTTCCAAATAATAAGTGTGAGAAGGTGGAAAATTTTGATCACACTGAATGCTAAAAATGGGAAGGGGCACAACTGCTATGGTAAGATTTAAAATAATAATGATAATTACTGACTACATTTACTGAGCAGCGTGTTCATATGGGCTAGGAAGAATATCACTCTTTAAATGATGTTCTTCTATGATGGATGCTATTCCCACTCAACCGTTGGTGGACAGTGAGTTTGTGAGGTTAAATAACTTGTCCAAGGCACAAGGCACTGGAGCTGTCCAACCCCAGGGCAACCCTCTTACCTGCTGCACTCTCATCTCACAGGCAAAACAACACTGCCTGCTGGAGAAGGAGCTAAATTTAGTTGTGCACAATATTCCCAGATTTAGTACAATGTATCCAGAATATATTCTGCCCCTGTGAACTCTAGCACATCTTTGAGGGAAAGGAATAGGCTCCTGGGACAGTGGGCTCTTGCGTGAATAGAAAGTAAGACTAGGTCACTAAAATAAATCATACAGAAGACCACCAAAAGTGCCTCACAACTGCTTTACTTGTGTGGGATTTTGAAGACTTTATTTTACTTACTTCCACAAAAAACATTATTTTATCTTTTTACATGGAAACTGAAACTCAAGAGTATCAACCAATATAGATTAGATAGTTGATAGAAATTTGGTTGGGTAAAATCAGTGACAGCACACCTTAGAAAGAAGATCAGTTTAAAGGGACTTCATCATAACCTGAAAACTCTTCCACTCTTAACCCAATGTTGTAAGGACAGAGTAGCAAGCATGGGGGTCCGGGGACCCCCATTGAGGCCAAATGGCATAACTAACCTATTACTAAGAGAGTCTTCTGCACCCCATATTAGTGAGTGGTGCCTGGGGTCTTAAAAGCTAGAAAGGTGCCATCTGAAGGACTCCAAATTGTCCCAACTCAGATAGAACAGATGATCCCCAGGGACAACAACGACATGAGGGAAAAAGAACCCAGAAGACAGAAAGACCCATGTGAATGAGGGACTACATCAACATGTGACCAGAAAAACCACATGGTGCCTGGCCACCACCAGTGACAGCCGTGATGGGGCACACAATGTTGAGTCCCAGTGGCTACACGAGATAAAAAGGGGGTACACCCCGAGAACTCCACTAAAAGAATGCAACTGATGGTCCGAAGGCCTCGAGGTTCCCCTGGGAGCACGGCCTCTAGACCTGATGCTGCCCTTGATCATAAATTATTACTGAGGTCAACTCTTTGGACAGGACTGGACTGGACTTGGGGACACAAAGTCATAATATTATGTGTGCACTTCACGGTTCTATACACCTATGGTTCTCTAGGATGCCGTCCTACTGGCCTCTTACTATAGGGGAGTGGAAAGGGTGGAGAGGAGGGGACAGGAGATTGTTGAGGTTATGACATGTACTGAACGGAAAGGAGGAGTGTGCTACCACCTGGCAATGTAAGCAGGAGCCGCAGACAGCTGGGCATGCAAATTTAAATTGGACTGTGCACCTTCACTCACACCACAGTTTAAAAAATAAAAAGTATCAACCAAAGAGAGATCCACATGAGTGGGTGCCTATATAGACTTGGGACCGGAAGAACTGGATGGTGCCCGGCCACCACCAGTGATAGCCACGATAGAGCTTACTAATTTCAGTCTCACTGGTAACACAGGAATAAAAAGGGGTGCACCCTGAGAACTCTACCAAAAGACCGCAACTGGTAGTCCAGTGGCTTCAGGGTTCCCTTGGGAGCATGGCCCCTGGCCCTGATGCTGCCCTTGCCCATAAATCACAACGAAGGCCCACTCTTCGGACATGGATGGATTGGACTTGGCGATGCAGAGTGACCATATATTGGACGCACTTTGTGGTGCTATGCATCTATAGGATATCATCCTGCTGACCTCTGGCTGGAGGAAAAAGAGTGGGTGGAGTGGAGGGGAAAGGAGACTGTTGGGAAGATGAGACATGTATGGAGCAGAGGGGAACAATGTACTGTCACCAGGCAGGGAGAGCAGTGTAAGCTGCATATAGGTGGGCACGTAAATTTATATGAGAATGTACATTTTGACTCAGTCATAATAAAAAAATATATGTATCTTTAAAAAAATATATATATCAACCAAGTCAAATAATTTGGTCAGTGTCACAGAACTGAGTCTCCACCCAAGCTCTTCTCCAGGGCTTAAAACAGCCAACCAGCTCCAGTGACGTCCAAACGCACAATTCTTCTTGCAGTACCTCAACTAAAACAGTTGTGGCATCAGCCCAAATTTTATCCATGAATTTATTCCACTTCTGGAGAAAAATGATAGCAGAAGGGAAGCAAACAGTGGACTGGTTGGAAAAACTTCTTACTGCATCACTGAAAGTTAACACTTATGTTTCATTTCACTGAATTTCATGCATCTGAAGTCAGGCAAGCTAAGTGTAAACAAAACACACACAACACAACCTGCTGTCAGCGTCTGAACTCTCAGTGTGGATTATATTCAAAGCAATCCAGCTGTTACAAATGACTAACTATGGGGCTCTGTGCACTCTTTTAACAAAAACCTATAGGATTAAATCTCACAAGCATCCATGCCGACGGAGAGAAATATACAATGGTTTTAGGATTTCTTCCAATACCATAAATTTGAGGACATGCCAATATTCTATTTCCCAATAAGGCCAGTCCACCAGATGTGCTGAACAATAAACACTGGTTTTACACAGGCACTCCTCACTGAGGAAGTCACAAGGGCAGTCAATATGCCGTTCAGCTGGCAGTCTTCTAAGAGACAGCTGTTGAGGGCCTACATTACTGTAAGAAAGTGTAGTTCTCTAAAATCATTTTATCAGGGACGGTGGCTCAGACAGCCTCAACATTATCTTACTGTGCATTCCTAGTGTGTATGTTTTGGGGATCTAATTCTAGGACCCTGTTTTTCAGTTCTAATACTGGTGAGAGTGAGACAACCAACTAAACAGCCTGACAGTCATTCAGATGTCCCCCCCCCCCGAACACTACTCAGACAACATTAAACTGCTTAGAACTTGGGCAGAGAACAAGGCTGGACAGCTCTAAACAGTACAACTTGGCCCCCAGGAGGCTCCGAGGTGGGCATATCTTTAGGGCAATAAGATGATATTTCTCATTTATAAGGTTACAGAAGGATAGAAGAAATCTGCACACTAGAAGCCAAGTGGCCCAGCATTTCAGAATTCAACCAGGTGTCTCACGGTGAGCGATGTGCTTCAACATCAGAGATGCAACTCCATAGGTGAGGGAAAACCCGGCAACTACATAGCCTGGAGCTTAAAATAGCTAACCAACTCCAGAGAGAAATGAAAAAAACAAACAAGGACTTTGAATCCATTCCAGTTTGAATCCCTGCTCAGAATGCTCATTTCTATCTACAGATGCAATGATTCAGAATTCATCTTTTAACATGATCACCAGATGATTCTTATGTACAATATGCTGAGAACCACGGGATGTACTACGGTTCTCCGAACTGGCCCCTAACCAGCAGCATTAGCATCCCCTGGGAATTTGTTAAAACTGGAACTTCTGAGCAGAGGTTTGAACTGGCACAAACAGGTTCAGAGCTCTCAGCAATGCAGCCACACTACACAGGACAGAGCAAAACATCCCCCCGTGGTTTCCAAGGCTGGAATCTTTACAGAAACAGTCCGGCACAATGTTCTCCCCAACAACCACTGATGGGTTCCAATCACTGAACTTCCCCACTAGGAGTCGAGACCTGAGCCACAGCACCACCAAGAATGTTTAGCTCCTGGTGAGGAGTCTTGATTCTCCCTTTCTCTCTACTCTTCACAGTGGGCTGCAGACTTCATCTAACACCTGCCCTGAACACTGGCGGCCAGCTGTACAAGAAAGTCAAAAGTTTAGCTGCTTCAGACAGAAAAACTCCATCTAGCTCCTTTCCCCCCTGGGACTGTGCAAAAGTCACACCAATGAAACTTAACAGAGGCTTTTCTTTTCTCTGTCATTAAGTAACAAACACACCACTAATTTATACGGAACCCTGGTGGCATGGTGGTTAAATGCTACAGCTGCTAACCAAAAGTTCAGCAGTCCAAAGTCACCAGGTGCTCCTTGGAAACTCTATGGGGCAGTTCTACTCAGTCTACAGGGTTGCTATGAGTTGGAAACGACTCAACAGCAACAGGTTAATTTATATGATGCCCATCTAGGGGAGGAAACCCCAGTAGCATAAGTGGGTAAGTGCTACAGCTGCTGACCAAGAGGCAAGCAGTTCAAATCCTTGACCACCCCTTGGAAACTCAAGGAAGCAGTTTCATTCTGTCCTATTGCACTGCTATGAATCAGAATCAACTTGACAGCAACGGGTTTTTGCTCTCTAGAGGAGAGACATCATTCCTTTGGGGACAAAGGCTGCTTCCACAAAGCTTGGAAGCTGTACCTTACATGCATGAAAAAACATAAGCAACCACTAATTTGCCCTAGGTGAAACCCAGAAGGAAGCTCAAACCTGTTGACTCAGCTCCCAATCAAACAGACTGAGTGGGTGGCATCAATAAAGAAGTGTCACTCAAATCCTTCCCTGGCAATATCTGCCAGGCCGTCTTAGAGATACAGGTGGGCCCAGATCCACTCATTGCTAAGTGAATTCTCCTGGCTACAAAACACTTCATCGCTAGGACTATCATCTCGCTGGATAATATAAAAGGAGTCCCTGTATGATGCTAACAGCTAATGCAGTAACCAAAAGGCTGGTGGGGCAAATCTATCAAAGCTCCTCAAAAGAAAGCTCTAGCGATATACCTTCAAAATACCAATCACTGAGTATAAATCCTGTGGGGCACAGTTCTACTCTGACACACATGGGGTTGCCATGAGTCTGAACAGACTCTGTGGTAAACGACTGGTCGGATACTAAAAAGGAGGTACAGGTCAATCTAGCAATCCTGGCTTTTATCCCCAATTCTCAGTAGAATTTTGAAACCTGGAAGGCTCACACAAATGTTTGTTAAACAGAAATGTCATAAATGTTATATTTTCTTCATACCCAGAATTTCAAAGTTATAATTTGTCCTTTTTCACTCCTGGAATCAATCCTGACTTCAGTTACTCTCCCAAGGATCATAGAAGCCTTGGGTAAAGACTGCTAGTTGTGCACCCAAAACTCAGCTCTCTTCTTCATAATCAGCGTACAAATCCCTGAGATTAACCCTGGCACATGACTATTTCCCAGACTCCTTTGCAACTAATTGTGACCACGCTGAGTTCCAGCCAAATGAGACACGCAGAGGCTGAAGTCACAGCTTCTTGGGCGGTAACTGCTCCCTCTTTTGATCCTTCCTCCTGAGTTGGAATGAAGAACACCTGAAGTTTCCAATTTTAATTCCTGATCCATATGCAGGTGCTGCAAAGGTAGCCTTGCCTAGAAAAATCTAGGTATTAGATTGCATTTGAGAACTATTCTAGTTGAACAACAACAAATACGTTCCCAGAATGTAGAGGTTAACTGCAAAGACATTTTTTAAACCCGCACTGGGGATCATACAGGGGATCATTTAATGACATGTTTGGCTCTGCTCTCTTTAGTCACCAGCATTTACAAGGAACTTTCAAAGAGTACTCTTAATGACTAAGGCTCCCCTTGGCACACTGTCAGACAGAAACCTCTACTCTTCCTAAGAGCTGTACAACCCTAAACATAAAAGAAGGTGTGATGGCAACAATGTTTAAACTGAATATATACAGGTACTGCCAGAAGACCAGCAAGGCTCTGTAATGAACTCCTTCTGCAGCCCCTCAAAGTACAGGCTTGGAAGTTAATTTTTCTGGTAAACCTTTCACTAGGAAAAGAGCCAAGACAACAATTCACTTATAATCATCTATAACTAGATCTTGGGTGGAAAAATGGTGTCTAAAATTCATGCTACAGGTGACTGAGGCACATACTCTGGCTAACAGGGGAACCCTGTACAGGTGTCTGGGAACAAAAATGAACCCATACTCTCACCACATAGAAACAGATACACTCATACTAGCTACTGTGTTATCAACTAGCAAAAAAAAACCTTTTTCAAAAACAGTACAAAGTAATAACTGTAACACCAGCCCTGCCCTCTGACCAAATAACAAACTTAGTCTTATCGATAACATGAATAAATGTGTCATGGATTGAACTGTGTCTCCCCCAAATGTGTGTCAACTTAGCTGGGCCATCCATCAGTCCCAGTATTGTGTGATCTGGCCACCATTTTTTGTGATTTCTCTAAGTATTGTTTTAAATACTGTCACTATGATGAAATGAGATGCAATGATGGCTCACTGACGATCTACAAGATCAGATAGGGTCTTAAGCCAATCTCTTGGAGAAATAAACAAGAGAAGCAGCAGAAAGACACAGGGACCTTAGATCAAGAAAGTAGCGCCAGGAGCGGAGTGCATCCTTTGGATCTAAGGTTCCTGCTCTGAAACCCTCCCAGACCAAAGCAAGACTGGTAACGGGGACCTTCCTCCACAGCTCACTGAGACAGAAAGCATTCCCCTGGAGTCGGCACGCTAAAATTCTTCTAGCCTACTAGAGTATGAGAGAATGAGCTTCTCTTTGTTAAAGCCATTCACTTGTGGTATTTCTGTTATAGCAGCACCAGATGACCGAGATAATGTGTGGAGGAATACAAGCTAGAATGTGTGTCTTTACTATAACCTATAACCATGTATTAAGGTATGGGAAAACACGAAGGGGAAAAACTAGAAGGTAAACTGGGCCAAAACAAAAATTGTTGTACTGAGGGTAGGGACGCCCACAAGCCTCAAGTCAAGACAGAGCCTAGTAAACAGCTGCCACCAGGGAAAAACAAAACATCAAGATGGAACTGTGCCTGGTATTCAAGTGGATATTTACGTAGCCCCACAACTGAATTATACAGTGCAAAACAATGATTAGTTTCAGCCTCTTGCTTATTGCACCTGAATGAATGTAATATATGGACACTTCTTTGTAGTCTCCACAGGACAAACACAAAATGCACCCCACATATACCAAAATAAATAATTCAGAGAATGAATCTAGGCTCATTATTAGCACTGGTGAATGTGCTGCTTACAAAGCCCTTTCCAAAAAGACAGAAGGTACAAGTGCCTGCCAGAGTCCCAATTCATTACTGTCATGTGGGTAAAGGTGTGGCTAGGTCTATTTCCTTCTTCCTATTATTTGAGGGTTAGGAGGCAAATGGAGTGATCCAGCAAACTGAGGTCCTTCTCATGATCAATAATATGGCCATCACAGAAAGGATGGCCTAGAACTTGACATCCTGGGTAAGAGGTACAAAAATAAAGTCAATGTTTCTCGTTCTGTTTTTAAAAACTGAATGGACATCATGTCCCTGTCCCTTGTCTTCCACCAACAGTCCCAACCCAGGCTGGTCCACTAATGGCCATCCAATGGGATCAGAAGGCTCCCAGCCATTAACAATATGTTTATACAGTGGTCCCAAGGAAATATTTTTTAAATTCCATGTCATGCTGGGGAACAGCTCCAAATTATCAGTTATCCATCAGTCCTGCTATATTTCTTGACAGAGTTTACCCTGACACAGAGTTTTTCCTCCCAGTAATTTATGAAAAGTGTGTCATGTTCTCTTCTTCGTGAATCACACACCCTGCCATCAGACTGGAGTGGTTACTAAGCAAACTCAACAAACTTTTATTATGAAAGAGTATCTGTCCTCTAGTCTGATGTTAAAAGACGTTTCTCAGGGAGGCACAGCAACTGTGCTTTCCAAAATGCCCAGCCTAAGGCTTTTCAGAAATTCAATAAAATCTTGTCAATTAGGATGAATTAAAAAAAAAACAAAACAGAATGGATAAAAGAGAGCCCACTATGCCAGCTGTATCCTCTACTAAATCTCGTCAAATTGAACGCCATGTAGTGGATAAAGATTTAATGTTGCTGTGATCACACAGCCTTGCTTTGTTGTACAAACTCTGTTAGTTAACTCTTCCTTTCCAGTATTCCTTACCCAAGCTGTGAAAAATCAAAAGACAGAATATCCGGTTATCGAAAGATTTCCTCTCCTTTTTTAAATTTCTCCTTCAGACTCTATGCACCTCTCACTGGTGAGTGGCATCTGGGGTCTTAAAAGCTGCGCCAAGCTGTCATCTGAGGGTACAGCAAATGGTCCCAACTCAACAGGAACGGATGATCACCGAGGCCAAGAATGACATGGGGAAAAGAAAAGCCAGAAGATAGAGGGACCCACGTGAGTGGGTCTCTACATTGGCTTGTGACCAGCCACCACCAGTGACAGCCACGATGGAGCTCACAAAGTGGAGTCCCACTGGCAACAAGAGAATAAATAGGGGTGTACCCTGAGATCTTCAATAAAAGACCACAATTGATGGTCCAGGTACTTCAGAGTTCCCCTGGGAGCATGGCCTCTGGCCCTGATGCTGCCTCTGTCCACAAATGAAGGTCAACTTTTCCGACAGCAATGAACTGGACTTGGCAACACACAGTGACTGTATCCTGTGGGAATTTTATGGTTCTATGCATCTACAGGATGTCATCCTGCTGACCTCTTGCTGGAAGAAGGGGAGTGGGTGGAGAGTAGGGGATAGGAGACTGTTAGGAGGAGGATAGGACATGCATGGAGCAGAGAGGATGGGGGTGATGTCACTGGGCAGGGAGAACAGTAGGAGCTGCGTATAGGTAAGCACGTAAATTTATGTGGGAATGTACATTTTCATTCAATCATAAAAAAAAATTCTTCTTCAGTTGATAAACTGGAGTTCATCCAATTTAAAACCTACTCTAGGAAACACCTTCTTACGAGGATGAAAAGACAATGCAGGCTAGGACAAAATGTCTGCAACACACATATCTCACAAAGGACTAATATCTAAAACACATATAGTCAACAAACAGTAAAAAAAAAAACCCGCCCAATTAGAAAACAGAAAAAGCACGTAACATTTCACTGGAGAATAGGCAGATGACAAATAAACACATTAAAAGATGCTCATCTTTTCAGAAGCCATTGCAAAAATGTGAATTAAAACCACAATGAGATATCACTATATACCTATTAGAATGGCTAAGGTGAAAAACAGCAAAAACATCGAATGCTGGGAAGGATGCAGAGAAGTTGGACCACCCATACACTGCTGGTGAGAATATAAAACAGCACAGCAATCTGAAAAGCAATTTGGGGAGCTGCTTACAAAACTAAACATGCACTAATCATTTAACCTAGCAACTGCACTCCTGAATATTTATCCTAGAGAAATGAAAACTGAAGTTCACATAAAAACTGTGGTACAACTACAAAATGGGAAACTACACAAAAAGAAAAGAAAAAAACAAATCAGTTGCTATCTAGTTGATTCAGATTCAAAGCAACCCTATATGACAGCATAGAATTGCCCTATAGGATTTCCAAGGAGCAGTTGGTACACTGAAACTGCTGAATTCTCGGTTAGTAGCCACAGCACTTAATCACTGAGCCACTAAGGCTGCATGGGAAACTACTGAGCAATAAAAAAGGAACAGCTGATACACACAGTAGTTTAGATCAATCTCCAGAGGGTTATGCTGAATGAAAAAAGCCATGTCCAAAAGGTTACATAATATAAAATTGTATGTATGTATGTACACAGAGAGAGAGAGAGAGACACACAGACACATGCACACACACACACATGAATGACAAAATTACAGAAATGGAAAACAGGTTAACAGGGATTAGGGACCAGGGGAGATAGTGAGCACATAGGCTATTAAACAGCAATAGGAGGGATTCTGGTGATGGAAATGTTCTGTAGATTCACTGTATCAGCATCTGTATCTGTGGTGATCCTGTAATAGTTAGGATGTTACAATGTTATCACTGGGTGAAAAGTGGGTAAAGATTACACGGGACTGGTGTTATTTCTTACAACTACATGTGAAATTACAATTACTGCAAAATAAAAAGTTCAACTAAAAAATATGTATGGCCATTCATTTTCTGTGTTTGATCTTTTTTTTCCAATTGAAGTATTTTATTGTGTTTTCAACGAAAGTTAATATAGCAAACCAGGTTCCCACTTGCCAATTTCTACAATCTGTCCAGTAACATTGGTTACCTTTCCACAGTATGTCAACTTTCTCATCATTTCCATTCAAGTCTTTCTTTATCCAGTAATCTATTTTCCCTGAACCTTTGCCTTCTTTGCTTTGGAGTAAATACTGACCAAATGGGCTCATGTGGATCATTTTTTAAATGAGTACAGTAATCATGAATGATATCCATTTTATGAGCCAATCTGGTATTTAGCCAAAAGATGACCTCATGGAATAATTTTGGTTCAAAGTATAAAAAGAACCCAGGGTACTAATCTCAGGGAGTCTTCCATTTTAACTGGTCTAGCAATTCTAGACTTTTTAAAAAATTGTAGTGAAACCATTATTTTGCTCCCATACTATTAAGATCCATCTATCGTGTTCCTGATCAAAATAGTCCAGTAGTGATAGCCAGGTACCCTCTAGTTGTTACAGTCTCAGAGTACATAACGCCCTGGCTTGTGTACAGAAATTAAGTCTTACGGACTAGTTTCTACTCAGAGTCTTTGGTTTCCATCTTTATCTTTTATTCCACACATGCAGAAACCAATAACTGAATCTTCAAGACGGCTGTTTGTAAGCTTTTAAGACTTCAGACACTCCTTATCAAGCTAGGGTTTAGAACATGAACGTTACATACTACCATTATGCCCACTGACTGAGTTGTCCCCCAAGATTTCAAACCCCAATAAACCAAATCCCACAACATGTTTAGTTAAGTCTAATAAGTGTCTGTGTTTGTGTCCCCTATCATGCTTTATTCTATACATGAGTATATATGGATGTATACTTAGATATATATGTATCTGCATATAAGTATGTCTATATATACAAATACATACCTATACACCTGTATGCATTCTCACATACACACGTCATCACACTCTTGTTTTTTACTTTTTGTTACACAGTTGTAGATATCATAGAAGTTACTAAAAATATTCTTTTTTCTTGCATACTTCTTAGTGACATCCTTTACCTTGGTCAAGATGTGCACACTTCATCCAAATTTGTTGCTGTATTTCCTACCACCAGAAATAACAAGTGTCTGCTCTCCAGAGGTCTTTTTTTTTTTCCTTTTTAATTTTAAATTACAGAAATCCAATCTCTCACCTTTCAAAATTCTTTTTTTTTCCTCATAGAACACTGTTAAGTAATCACTTGGATAGGGTGATTGTATTTTGTACACTGGACAGGCGTGGGTTTTGGGGACTCATTAAACTGTGGCCCCTAGACAGATGTGTCTAGGTCCTAACCTGAAGAACCTCAGATGTTACCTTATTTGGAATAAGGGTCTCTGCAAATATAATTAGGGTAAGGATTTTGAAGCAAGATCATCCTGGATTAAGGTGGGCCCTAAAACCCCATAACAATGTCCTCACAAAAGACACAGAGAGACACAAAGGACAGACATGTAAAAATATGTCTACAAGCCAAGAATACTAAGGATGGTCTGAGCCACCAGTAGTTAGAAGCAAGGAAGTGAAAAGATTTTTCCTCAGAGCTTTCCAGAAGGAATCAAGACTGACAGCATTGTGATCTGAGACTTCAGACCTACAGAACATGGCAGAATAAATTTCTATTGTATTAAACCATAAGGTTTGTAATCATTTGTTTCAGCAGCCCTAAGAACTACTATAATTGTCAAATCCTGATGGGCAGGTTATACCTCTTTTTTTTATCACAGAAGATACCAGCACTTCCTTTAACTTCTTTTTATTCATATTCCTGAACATATTTTTCCATCTCCCCAAGGATACATGCCATGAAAATACATCGTTTTATTTTAGAACTATGTCCTGTAGAATTTTACTGTAATACAAAATCCTGCTACCCAGTGTACGGGAGTGTCCACATCCTCAAATATTCAGGTTAATAATTACCACAGGTGCCAAGCAGATCTACTAATTTTTAGACTTCAATTAGACTTGAAAGTAAAGAAGAAAACACAGCATAGAAAGTACATAAGAAAACACAGCGATGGATGCACTTTATGGTTCTATGCATCTATAGGATATCATCCTGCTGACCTCTGGCTGGAGGAAGGAGAGTGGGTGGAGAGGAGGGGAAAGGAGGCTGTTGGGAGGATGAGACATGTATGGAGCAGAGAGGAATAGTGTGCTGTCACCGGGCAGGGAGAGCAGTGGAAGCTGCATATAGGTGGGCATGTAAATTTATACGGGAATGTACATTTTCACTCAGTCATATTAAATTAAAAAAAAAGAAGAAAACACAGCAATAAATCTTTATGACCTTGGATTAGCCAAGAATTCTTATATATGACAAAAGCATGAGCAATAAAAGAAAAAAATCGGACTTCATCAAAATTAAAACTTTTGTGCTTCAAAGGACACTACTAGCAAAGTGCAAAGACAACCCACAGAATGGGAGAAATTATCTGCAAATCGAATGTCTGACAAGGCACATGCATCCAGAATATATTAAGAACTCTTACAACTTACTAGTACTGCCAACAAAAATGAAAACATAATCCAATTAAAAATGGGCAAAGGTTCTGAACAGACATTTCTCCAAAGGAGACATACAAATGTGCAAAACAGCATATTAAAACGTATCTGACATACTAGTCTCCAGAGAAATGCAAATCCAAAGCACAGAGAGATACCACGTCACGCCTGCAAGGATGGCTAAAATCAAAAAGTCAGATTACAAATGTTTCCAGGATGTGAAGAAATCTGAACCCTCATACACTGATCCAACCATCTGTGGAAAACAATCGGGCATTTCCTCAAATGATTAAACATACTGCTGTTCTTAGCTGCCCTGAAGTTAATTCCAAATCATGGATGACCAAATGTGTGCAGAGTAGAACTGCTCCAAAGGGCTTTCAAGGCTATGACAATTCAGAAGCTATCACCAGTGAAAGTCTTCTACGGTGAATTAACAACGTTTCAGCTAGTAGTTGAGTGCTTAATCATTTCTACTATCTAAGGAAACAATCTAGAGCTGTTATGTGATTCAACAATTCCACATCTAGGTATATACCCATGAGAAATGAAAATATTATCCACAGAGAGGCCTGTACATAAATGTTTATAGCAGTAGCATTCACAAAAGGCAAAAGTAGAAAGAACTCAATGCCCATCAACAGACAAGTGAATAAACAATGTATGTTCATACCCACACAGCGAACCCAGCCATACACAGGGATGAAGTACTGATATACACGCTACAGCATACACAGACCCTGAAAACACTTTGCTGAGTGAAATGAAGCCAGTTATAAATGACCACACGCTAAATGATTTCATTCATATGAAAGTCTAGAATATGGAAATGAAGATAGAGTAGACTGAGTAGGGCTAAGGGAGACAGGTGATAATCCTGACAGCTAATGGATACAAAGTTTCTTCTTGAGGTGACCAAAATATCCCAAAATTGACTGTGGAAATGGTTTGCATGCCTGTCTGTGATATACTGAAAACCACTGAATTATAGTTAAATGGGTGGATTCTATCTAAATGAATTCTGTATCTCAGTAAAACCAAACCAAACCCATTGCCATCAATTCCAACTCATACTGACCCTACAGGGCAGAATAGGACAGCCCCATACAGTTTCCAAGAAGGGCTTAGTGGATAACTTTCGGTTAGCAGCTGTAGCACTTAACCACTATACTACCAGGGTTTCCATAAGGCTGTTTTAAACCACTGTTTTTAAATGATTTAAAAAAACGTAAAACTGTGTACTGGACTTTAAGCTACTGTTTCCGTGGTAACTGAGAAGTTACTTTCAGATCCAACAGAATGACCTGAGGTCTTCAAAATGAGAAGCAAACATAAGACTTCAGGCACATTTATAAAACTGCCATTTAGGGGTCAGAGTCAAGGTGGCAGACTAGACACAAGTTTCCTTAACTCACTCCAAAAACTAAGACCAGGATTGATAATTAAACGGAGACTTCTGGACACTCAGTGAGCCCTAGGACACAGCATAGGACTGTCATTTTGGACTACATGCCACTGAATGGGAAACTTCTTCTCTTTCACAGACCACCGCTCTTGTTGAATGGCTGGCTCTTGTGGACTGATGGTAACTACCAGCTTTAACTTTTTTCCTTTTTGTTAGCCTGTGGCAGCGACTGGGCTTAACTGGCAGTGAAGTTCTGCCACACTGCTGACATGACCAGCAAGTGGAATAGCCACACTTTGAGAGCCTGGATCTGGACTCTGAGGACCACAGCCCCTCCACCCCTCTTTCCAAACCTCCACCACTGATTCAGCTATTTCCCAGCAGGCAGGAAGGCCTCTGCGAGATGCCATCTTGTCCAACTGGGAGGCGGAGCTGGGGTCTAATTCCCAGGCTAGGAGGCAGTGCCAGCTTGGGGAGCACTTCCCCAGAAGAAGTTTACCTTTCAGGTAGGGTCCAACACCTGATGGCAGCAGGGCAGTATCCTGTCCATACTCTGAACTAGATCACAGCATCTGGGGAAGGATGTAGAGGTGCCTCCACTGCCAGATGGAAAGCAGGGCTTGCGCTCCTGACAGACTATTTATGGAAGCTGTCAGATAGCTTTCACCTTTCAAAATAAGACTACCTAGAGAAACAACTGTGCTGCAGCCTGACAGTTATCTTCTAATCTTGACTGACCCACAATGTAGGGTCAGTTGATGGCCTCCCAGTGACTCCGCAAGTAGGGCCATGTCTTTGTCAGCCAGGAGGCGGGGGCTGCTATCACAGAGATTCCACCGGGCCCAGTTGCTGGAGTATACAGAAGTAACTGGTGATCAACTTCTACTTCAGCTCCTATTAAGGCAACACCAGAGAAACTAAACAACCTCTAGATGCCCCAAATGCAACAGACGTTGGCCTGACACTTAAGGAAAACCCCAACCATGGCTCTAGAAAGCTCAAAAAAGAAAGAATCAAAGAACTTCCCAGATGAAGAAGCCTTTCTGAAACTAAAAGAACTATACAGAGAGCCTTCCTAGACATTATACAAAATTTAGCAGACCAAAATGAAAAATTAAGCAAGCTGTTCAAACTGATAGAACTCCAGCATTCTGAAATCCAAAAGATCAATAAGAAAATTAAAGAATCAGAAAACTCGATTCAAAGCCAAGAAAACAGAATTAAACAGACTTCCTCACTTGGGAGACAGAACTGACACCAGCATTTCTGAGGCAAAATCAGAGAAAAAACACAAAAAAAATGAAGAGGCATTAAGAAACATGTGGGACTCTATCAAGAAGAACAATCTACAATTAATTAGAGTTCCCGAACAGGAAGGGACACCTCAAAACACAGAGAGGATTGTTGTTGACTTGCTGACAGAAAACTTCCCAGAAATTGTGAAAGAGAACAGAGATAGCCAAAACGCTTATCGATCACCATACAATATAGACCCCAAAAGAAAGACTCCAAGACATGATCAAGCTTAACAAAATGAAACATAAGCAGAAACTCAAAGGCAGTGGGACACAAAGCAAAGTTAACATTTAGACAGAAGCCCTATAGGCTTTCATCTGACTTCTCGGCAGAAACCATGTTGGCATGGAAGCAGTGGGGTGGCAAATTCGAAGCCTTGAAGGAGAAAAACTTCCAACCAAGAATTATATATCCTGCAAAACTGCCTTTCAAATACGAAAATGATAAACAGAAACTCAGAGACTTTGTAAAAACCAAATGAAAGCTACAAGAAATACTGAAAGAAGCTCTTGGCTTAGAAGAACAAAACCATTAGCTATATTTTAGTTGACAATACAGGACACATCATCCAGAAAGCTACTCAGTTAGAGAAGGCACAAAACTCCAACCAAAGCTATAATACTAAAAGACATGATCCAGTGATCCTATCATGAAGATTACGATACTATCACATTAAAAAGAGGGAGCTGTTACAATAGCTACAGTCCATCCAGACGGAGAGGAAGTTAACAAGATACTGAGAAGTTAAAATTGGGTTTAAATATACATTATTAAGGGGGATCATGGGGGTAGCCTCAAAGCACAACAAAGAAGTGACATATCAAAACAGGAAATACAATACAGGAGTCCCAACAAACAAAAAACCAACACTGGAAAGGGTGAAAAAAATCAACCCATAAAGAAGAATGTCCCAGAACAGAAAAGTAAGAGCAACAGAGAAAACATCAACACAAAAGTAAATACAGCAAAATGACAGCACTAAACACCTATCAATAATTACATTGAAAATAAACGGACTGAACGCTCCAGTAAAGAGACAACGAATGACATCTTGGATCAAAAGACACAACACCTGTCTATGTGCTGCTTACAAGAAATTCACCTTAGACTTAAAAGCATGAACAAACTGACAACTAAAAGACGGAATAATATATACCAAGCTAACAATATACAAAGAAGAGTAGGTATGGCAATACTAATCTCAGATAAAATAGATTATACTGTTAAAAAAAAAAAGGCTCATAAAGACACAGAAATACTTATTGCGACAAGTAACCAACTAGACCTCATCGACATATACACAACTTTCTATCCATCATGTTGAGTGAAAGTAGTCAGCAGCACAAAGACAAATATAGTATGAGACCCCTACTTTAAGGACTTGAAAACTGACTCACGCGCAAAACACTCTTTGATGGCTGCAAGGGAAGGGAGGGAGGGAGAGGGCTGGTTATAGATTACATAGTTCATAGAAGTTCAGTTGGGTGAAATCAGTGACAGCACATATTAGAAAGAAGATCAACTTAACTGGACTCCAACATAACCTGAAAACTCTTTCAATCTTAACTCAATAGGTGAGGGCACAGTAGCAGGGGTGGGGGTCTGGGGACCACGCTCTCAGAGGACACTGAGGCCAGTTGGCATAACCAGCATATTGCTAAGAGAGTCCTCTCCACCTCATATTGTTGAGTGGCACCTGGGGTCTTAAAAGCTAGCAAGCTGCCATCTGAGGTACACCAACTGGTCCCAACGCATCCGGAAAAGATGATCACCAAGGACAAAAACGACAGGGGGGGGAAGAGAACCCAGAAGACAGAAAGACTCAGGTGAATGGGTGACTACATCAACATGCAACCAGAAGAACCAGACGGTGGCCGGCTGGCCACCTCCAGGGACAGCCGTGACAGGGCTCACGAAGTTGAGTCCCAGTGGCAATGCAAGAATAAGAAGGGGTGCACCCTGGGAACTCCACTAAAAGACCACAAGTGATGGTCCAAAAGCTTAGGGGTTCCCCTTGGAGCATGGCCCACAGACCTGAAGCTGCCCCTGACCATAAATCACTACTGAAGTCAATTCCTCAGAGTGACCATATCGCATGTGCACTTTATGGTTCCGTATGTCTACAGGATGTTGTCCAACTGGCCTCTTACTGGAGGGGAGTGGAGAGGGTGGAGAAGAGGAGACAGGGGATTGTTAAGAGGATATGACTTGTATAGAAGAGAAAGGAGGTGTGTGCTGTTACCAGGCAAGGAGAGCAGTAGGATCTTCACATAGGCGGGCATGCAAATTTAAATCAGATTGTACGCTTTCACTCAATCACAATAAATAAAAAATTAAAACAACAACAACCTGCCATTTAACCAAGTTCTTGGGTTTTCACAGAAATGATCAATAAACTTCTGGGCAGCCCAGAGGGGGAGGGGAGACGGGGACAAGAATGACAGATAAAAACAACCCGCCTACCAAAAGGTCCCAAAAGGCAAAATATGGGTGCTACAGAGTCAGGGTGTGAGCATAAAGGCTGGTGGGATCCCTGACTCTACCACACACCAGTTACAGGTTAAGCAACTCAACTTCTGTAGAATGTTGGTATTCTTATTGTAAACTGTGCTATTCATTCTACAAAGTGTTAATGGGGTCATCTGCATTAAGAAAGTGGCTAGGACAAAACAGATTCCCAATAAGAATTATTCTCTTTCCTAAGATTCCTCATGTGAAAGCTGTATAATGAACAAGAAAAACTGATGATTTTGAATTACAGTACTGGTGAAGAATACTGCCAGAAGAAAGAACAAATCTGTCTTGGAAGAAGTACAGTTAGAATGCTTGTTACATGAAGTCTGCCAGTGAAGTTTGCAAACTCATCCTAGAAATGCTGCATACCTCACTGCTGAATATCACTATGGTCACCTTTGAAATATTCCCCTTGGGAAGCCATGCACTGACACCAACGCCTAGGCCACCTTCAAAGCTATTTTGGAACTCCTTCTGGAATGGGCATCAGAGCTATCATCATATATCCTTGAGGTTCTGTCATTAAACTGTCTTCCTTTCAATATTTCCTTTATCTTTGGGTAAACAAAAAAGTCATGGGGGACAAGTCAAATTAGTAAGGGGGGTATTCCAAAACACTTACTTGTTTACTGGCTAAAAACTCCCTTACAGACAACTATACAATTAAGTTCAACAACTCACCACCATGCCTCTGTGTGCAATGGCCATTCCAGAAAGAGTTCCAAAACTGCTTTGAAGGGTAGACTAGGTGCTAGCACTGGTGCATAGCTTCCCAAGGGGAGTACTTCGAAAGTGACTGTAGTGACAGTCAGCAATGAGGTATGAACAATTACATTCGTGGACTTAACTGTCGGACCTCGTAGGCAAGAATGAGGAGACTCAAGTCGCACATACTCTGGACATGTTATCACAGGAGGCATCAGTCCCTGGAGAAAGAATGCTTGGTAAGGTGAAGGTCAGCAAAAAACAAGGAAGACCTCAACGAGACAGAATGACATAGTGGCTGCATTAAACAGAGTAACAATTGCCAGGATGGCACAGGACTAAACCCAGTTGTACACAGGATTGCTAAGAGTCAGAACTGACTCAACAGCAACTAACAATGACAAGATTCCTCAAAATTCCATTTTTACAAATCTTTTGCAGCAAAAAAAAATCCACTAAAACGTTTTGTTTACTTTTACAACTCAGTTAAAAACTTCTTGATGTGACCCTCATACTCCTCCCCACCAGCATAAATCTGTTTTTCTTTTCTGCTTGCCTTCTCCTTTCTTTGTTAAAGACTTTGTTTTGCTCTGTCCTGCCACCTGTGACTTACTACCCCCAAAGGTAGACTGAAACCCATCTCTTCAGTCTTATGAAGAGTCTCCTGTAATCATCTTATGTTGAATAATTCATCCAGTCAGGCCATACGTGGACTACAAAGACACTTCTAACATTTGTAAAAATGACATGTAAGTTCTAATATGTAAAACGGCCTTTTGGGACTCCAGGGACAGCTTGTGTTGCTCTTAGATTTTCTGTTTGTGACCACTTCCTGCATAAACTTTCTCTTTTTGACCTGGAGTACATTTCATCGCTTGACAGCTCCAGGGCATGGACCCTAACTGGGCAACAATGATTCACATCTACAGTTATATCACATCTACAGTTATACTTTCTTCACATCTGTCAAACTGTACAAACAAAACTATGTATCATACTGCTAAATCACACTATACAATTAAAACAACATACCAGAGACTATACATTTTACTCCAGGGAAGAATAAACATCTACCTCCTTAGATATGCAGAAACCCTGGTAGTATAGTGGTTAAGTGGTACGGCTGCTAACCAGAAGGTTGACTGACAGCTTAAATCTGCCAAGCACTCCTTGGAAACTCTATGGGGCAGTTCTACTCTATCTATAGGGTCACTATGAATCGGAATCAACTCAACGGCAGTGTGTTTGGTTTCGGTTTTCTTTATACAGTCACTGTTCATGTCACAGCTAGACAAGTGCAAGTACCCTCTAACGCCATTTCTACCAAACAACCGTAATGCCAATCCACTGACTGGTAAAAATCCTCCATTAAACAATGTACAGTGAAGTAGAAAGTAATTCTTTTGCACGTAACATTTGTCTACTTAAGCAAATCACAAAGAAGTAGCCAGGGCCCAGAAAGTTGGGGTGGAACAATGGCCCTATGTGACTCAAGTACAGGAGACTTTGAGAACTACCATCATTATAAAGAAAAGCTGTGGAACAGAATTCATGATGGCACTTCCCAATTTTTTTTTTTCCTTTTTAATTTAAATATAGACATTAGAAACAAACTGGAAAGCTAAAAAGAAGATTTGTGCTCAGAAAACAGAATCCATGAAACTGATGCTCTAGAAGGGCTACAGTCACTGGTAATGACAACATTTAGGGTTTAGTGGCTGAAACAGGTCATCCATGTTTACACTGAAAATTCCCAAAATTAAAAGTAGGTGAGACAATCTGGAGAAGTACAGCAGAATGACTCAGGAGCTAATATATCTGTAGTAAGGAGGGGTAGTGGGTCTTACAGTCTAAAGAGCTGAGATTCAAAGCTGGGACGGAAGGAAAAGGGTCTGAAAGTTAACAAGAAGAAGCAAGGTAGAAACATCAATGCTACTTTCAGGCCAAAAGGTACAAAGGATAAGGCAGAAAGACTCTCTACCCCTGAGTGCTGGCTGCAAAGGAAATGGAAAGGGGGAGAACAGGTCTTTAGATGGGAAAAAAGAAGACAAAGGAACACTCAAAAGAAGGGGTTAGGAATATGGTGGTGTTAGTCTACGAGAGCAAAACAGGAGGCAGGATTTCAGCACCAGGAGTTGTGGGAGCAGAGCAAAAACAGGGCACGAAGAATCTGATGGAAAAGGGTGCCCTCTTATTATAAAAAATGACGCATAAAAACAAAAAACAAGTACAACAAACAAACAAATGACTAAATCCTCTTACCAAAGATAAATGTGGTTATAACATTCCTTTCCCCTTTAGCAATATCTAGCATTTTAACCTGTTTATTTGGCCTTTCTCTTTTAAGTGAGGGTTTTCCTTTACAAAATACCAGTCTGTTGATGTCCTTTGCCCACTTCTGTATTTCCACCCACTGCTGCCAAGTCGGGTCTGACTCAGTGACCCTAGAGGTCAGAGCAGATCTGTCCTGTAGTTTCCTACGAGCTCCTGGCGGTTTTGAACTGCCAACCTTTTGGTTAGCAGATGCAGCACTTAACCCACTAGGCCACTAGGGTTTCCACTTTTCTATTACTTTTATTTTATATTGGTTTATAAAAGCTCTTTATTTATTAAAGAGAATTGGTCCTTAGGCATGCATGCTACAAATAGCCTTTCCAATTAACCATTCTTTTTACTTTAAAATGGGAAAGCCTGGTGGCGTAGCAGGTAAGTGGTGCCACCTCAGCAGTTTAGATCCACCAGGCGCTCCTTAGAAACTCTATGGGGTGGTTCTACTTTGTCCTGCAGGGTCACTATGAGCTGGAGTCAACTCAGTGGCAGTGGGTTGGGTTACTGTAAATGACGTTTCCCCCCCAAAATTTTTATCTTTGCATATCTAAATTTATTATGCTATACTTAGGACTTTTCATGCAGTCTTTTACTAAAATCCTCTATGTTCTCAATTTCATCCACAGTTAAGACCTTTGTCTTAAATCCTCAAGATCCCAACCAGAACAAAGGACAAGAAGGTGCAGCAGCTCTCTGAACACAGAATTAATGGACCAGGCACTCAAGGAGCACAGATGGCAAAGAACTGAAAGGAAATGAGATCTAAGAAGTGGGCTCTAATGAACTTCCTGCACATATTCAAAGAACTACAGAAAAATCTGCAGCTGTGTCCTTCTGGAACTCATCAGGAAAGAAATACACAGGCACTGTGGCCCTCAGATGCACAAACTCTAAGGAGCCGAGCTCTACAGTAGAATATACAGCAAATTTGGAGTGTGTTACAGACGAACATTTTCAAAAGCTATTCTTCTTTAAAACACCCTATATAGAGTATTCTGTTAAAAATGTAAAATCCTATGTCTTCCTACCATGGCAAAGACTAAAATAAGCCACTCCCTCTGCCTAAAAAATATACCGCCTCAAGAGTAACAGAAATTACAGCTCAAACAAACCTTCAATAAAATATATAACTATCTAGCTCTATCTGGAACCATGGTAGTGCCATAATTAAGAGCTACAGCAGTTAATCAAAAGGTCAGCAGTTCAAGTCCACAAGCCACTCCTTAGAAACCTATAAGGCAGTTCTATTCTGTCCCCTAGCTAGGGTCACTGTGAGTCTGAATCATCTCAGTGGCAAGTTTTTGTTTGTTTTTTTTTGGTTTATCCAGCTATATAACTCCAGAGAGAAAATTAAGAAGCACAATACATACGTGTTTCCAATGGCACCCTGATAATCTCCCTCCCTCATCTCACCTGAAATAGATCCTGCTGACTGTAGAAAACAACACAGGAAAGTTTCCTCTAGGAAGCTTCTGTGACATGCAGTCTCTCCATAGTGGAGTAAGAGGCTTGCATCTTCCTCCTCCGTCACTGAAGTCAAACCCCTCTTGCCGGTGACGGTAGCCCAGTTAACACCTGTGAACAGCAGCTAAACATCTTGCTTCATGTCGAGAATTAGCTACTTGTAGAACTAATGTCTTCTCCAACACTAAATTATATAATCTCTAGCCAGGAATCCTATCTTATTAGCCTTACCACCTAGCCCTGCATCACTCCCTCCAAAAATGTAGTTATGTTGAACCTAAGTGGCATTTCTCAAGTAGAGTTCTTAAAATGTCTTCCAGGTTCAGAATACTTAAAACTATCATCTGAATGAAAAGGAGTGTGCTGTCACCAGGCAAGGAGAGAAGAAGGAGCTACAGACAGGTGGGCATGCAAATTTAACTTGGATTGTACACCTTCACTTAATCACAATTAAAAAAAAAACACAGCATGTGAAGATATGATTGAGGGGAACTGGGTAGAAGGGAAGGATTAGTGAAACTTGTCATATAACTTTGTTCTCATCAGATATAGGTTCATTCATTAGTAAATAATTAAAAAATCAATAACCTGTGTGATGTAATGAATTGCTTTCATATGGCCATTCTTACCATGGTCTTGTAATTCCCAACAAACAAGTAGATGGAATTATGTAAACAGGTATCTGTGGACCACAAAGATGCTAGAACATATTTTCTTATAATGAAAATAATTAACTAGTTACCAGCTTTGCACTGGGCTTTAAATAGCTCTTTACTTCCCGATACATGCTAATAGCACAACATATACTCCTCTTCCAGGAACATCCAAGCACTCTCTGGCTGAACTTTGCTCCCTACTCTATCTTTTCTTCCTCTCCCTCCCCACCCCCCATCCTTGTCCCCACACTCACCTACCACTGTTTCCAGCAGCACATAAAACAAAGAAGATGGAAAGGGCTCATCCTTTCAAGAGTAACTCCACTTCTAAGAATTTACCCTGAGGAACTACTTTAAAAGGAACAATTTTTTTTTTTTAATTTAAATGAAGATGCTGGGGGAGGGGGGAGAAGAACACCAGGAAACAACTCACAAAATCAATAATGGGGCAGGGAGTACTGAGTTCAATAAACGTTCGTACATCACACACACAACGCAACGTTATACAGTCATCTAAAGTTATGTTTGCAAAGAACAGTGTGTAATATAGGAAAATCTTCAAGTTATATTAAATGAAAAAAAAACCCTGTATTATCTCAACTTCATACAAAAACTAATTTACAGAAAGAAAGAAATAAAACAGCATTAATACTATTTATATTCAGGTGATGACAGTAGAACCATACTGTTTTATTCCTTCTGCTACTATAATTATATATACTCAAGAACAATGCTAAAACAGGAAGAGGTCCAACCCAAAACCTCACATGCAAGATGCCAATACCCCAAAAAACAATAAAAAGCCATTTACTTCCGAAATGTCCATTTTAAAAACTTGTCATATTCACAGTCCTTTCTTTACACGGCTGCTAAGAAGAAAACCTAGATTCTCTAGTGATGCTTCAAAATCCATTATCATTAGGACAAACAGCAACCTGGCAGAGACGGAAAATTTTATTCTGTTGTGGATTGAATTACGTCCCTCCACCACAACCCTGTGTTGTAAATCCTAACTTCTATGCCTAAAGTTATAATCACATTTAGGAATGGGCTTATTTTGTTCTATTAATGGGGCAGGATTACTGTAGCGTGTGTCTTGTGTCAGTTTCTTTTGAAAGCAAGCAGAGACAGGGTAAGATTGATGCCAAGCCACACGGAGACCTCCAAGGAACCAGGAAACAAGTTGAAAAGACAAAGACTTGACCCCAGAGCTGACAGAGAAACCTTTCCCAGCATCCTTTATTTAGACTGCTAGCCTCTCAAATGAGAAAATAAATTTTTGTTTGTGAAAGCCATCCACTTGCAGTATTTCCATTCCACTAGGTTGCTAAGATAGCTTCCTATTCTCACTTGACATTCTGAGTCTGAGCTACAAAAGTTTAAAAAAAAAAAAAAATAGAGCACAGATCAGGAAACAGATCCAGTGCCCTGATGTGTGGGTCACTTACCTGGTTATTGGAACAAGAAGGCAAGAACTATGAAAAGACGGGTGATTTTTTCTAACAGTGTAAAGTACTCATATATTTATTCAACAAACACCTAATGTAGCCTGTGCAGAGCATGTATGCCTTCTATTCACATTTCAGAGACGTTTACCTTCACCACCAGGAATACTGGTGGTACACTGGTTAAAGGGCTCAGCTGCTAACCCAGATGTTGGGGACGAAGCCCCACACCAGCTGTTCTGTGGGAAAAAGATGTGGCGACAGTCTTCTGCACAGATTTACAGCCTTGGAAACCCTGTGCGGTGGTTCTCCTCTGTCCTATGAGGTTACTGTGAGTCAGAAACCACTCAGTGGCAACAGGTTTGGGCTTTTTGTTGCTGTTCAACTTCATCATCCAAAAAATATAAAGATCATAGTTTTATCACTGCGATTAAAAATTATATCTGACAAGTTACTGTTTTCTCTTTCTGTTAAACAAGTAGGTTAGGTTTGAGCACTTCCCCAAGTGTGGTAAATTATCAGATGTTCCAGGCAAATCATCATGCAGACATTGTCCTTGCTTTTCTTGGAATTTACCACCATAATTTCAAGTCCACCAATAAAACATGGGAGTAAAAATCTAGTGAATAAACACTGGATGAGATGAAGACTTTACACAGATGCCAGACATTACCACTGGGAGGTGAGTGGTTAGAGGCCCATGGTCCCAGTCCTCTCTCCCTTTATACACAGTGGAATACAGGAACACTTCAAAAAAGAAAAGGTAGCTCAAAAAGTGATAGTGTGTGGCCTTAGAGACACCTCTGAGACAGCAGAGGGACAAAAGTAGGTAAAATGACCTACGAAGATGACTCTGGAAAGGTGGCAAGCAGACAGTCAGCCCTGCAGGAAAGTAGACAGTAGGCCAGAAAGTCAACATTTCAACCGGACTTGCAGTGCAATAGGAATCAACTCCAGGGCAATGCATGGAGCTAAAAGAGGACAGGGTGCTGGTGTACATCCAGAGGTCCTATAGGACAGGTTCTTCCCCAACGAGGTAGAGTAGTCTACATCAGTTATAGCAAACGATGATGAGAATCTGAGCCTGATTCAAAGCGGTGAGCTTCTGATCCTAAGGAGTAACCCAGGGAAGAGGGCGAACAAGTCACCCGGGGGACTAGAGGGAGAGGCCTGCCGAGACACAGAAGGCAGCACTATTCAAAAGGGAAGGCGGTAAGAGCATCTGGCTGGATCTGAGATTGGAAAGGGGGACTTTTACTTTCAGTTCAGCAGAGATCCTGCGGACAGAGTGCTATTAAAAAGATAAAGAAACCCACTGCCACTGAGTCAATTCCAACTCATAGCGACCCTACAGGGCAGAGCAGAACTGCTTCACAGTTTCCAAGGAGAGCCTGGCAGATTTAAACTGCCAACCTTTTGGTTAACAGACATAGCACTTAACCACTATGCCAGCAGGGTTTCCAACAGAGGGCTACGTAGGTCTGAAATGCAGGGAAAGTTGAGAGATCTGAGCAGAGGCCAGAACACACTTCACTAACAGCTGGAACATGTTTAATAACACTAAGAGAAAGTAAGAGTCCACAGCAGGCTCAGCTGAAGTTAAACTATCTGACAGCAGCCAAGGGTGAGGCCAGCACTGCTGAGTACACTGCCAACTCTGGAAGAAGATGATGGCTCTGGACTACAGAGGCATTCCTTTTCTTAACATCTGGAAAATTCAACGGCAGCAACTGGTGCCCAACTCCACTCTTTCACGCTGCCAATACCCTCCTCTGCAAAAGAGGCTGGCATCCACTCAGAATGGTCCCAGGAAATTCAAAGTGCAGGTGGAAAACATGGACTTTTTGTGAAGATTTAATCACATCCCTCCATTCCCTGCATGATAAATATTTTAACTTAGTAAACTATGGTATCTCTTTCATTCTTCGAAACACATGGCTACTAAGAGTACTGTAGAAACGAAAGCAACCCAGTAGCAGGATGTTTCTACTAGATGCCAATCTAGAGAAATCATGGTTTCATTTATGTTCCATTCAGCTCCTACCCCAAACAATCCCCGAAGGCCTCAGAATGGTGAATACGAGCCAGCTTTGTAGACAACGGAAATGCGAAGCTCATCTCATCACCGATTAACCTTGCGTCTTTCAAGAAGGGTCCCAGATGTAGCCATTGTGAACATTTTCTCCGAGGTGAGGAAAGGGAAGGGAAAGTTCGTATGGTACAGGTGGCAATGTTGCTGAAATGCTCCTCTTCCAATGAGGGCCTTCCCCTGGGCTGAGGAAGGAACTCCAGGGAGGAAATCAGCACAGAGGCCACCTCTACACCCTACAGAACGGATACAACACTGGTGGTGCTAGCTCGGCAGACTGGGTGACATCTCCTGCAAGGCCTGGCACAGACTTTCTCCAGGGATAGGTTCCCAGGCTTATAAAAACACCTGGCTGCTTGGTTGCTCCTCTGTGAGCAAATCCAGCAAATGCAGACAAGGCTGCCAGGGTCCTGACTGGGAAACAGCCACTCTGAACCTAAGACACGACTAAGAGACCCATCTACACATGCAAAGCACAGAGGAAGAGGTGGCAGACCCACACAGAAACTCTTGGTTCCAGCCCTCATAAGTTGAGCAACCCCCGTATGGGTCATTTAATTTCTGTAAACCTCCCTCTTCTGTACTAGAGAACCAACACCTGAGACCTCACAAGAGGGTATCAAACTCTACATGCACCTCACACAACAGCTGTATCACTCAATAAAAGCTGGTGTTGCCCCACATGCCCACCTCAGACACCCATCTCATACACCCTGCGCTTTTCTTCATCTAGCCCAGATGGAACCAATTCATCTCCAATGCTACTACTACATTCACCTCCTCCAGCTTCTCCGAGTACTAATTCCACATGCCAAGATCCTCACTCTTGTATCACTTTCTTGATCCCTCCAACAGATACAGATCTAGTAAAGTCCTAGAAAGCAGATCACACCTGGTAAGAGCACCTATCCCCTTGACATCTAAAGCCAACACTGACAGTCAAAGGCAAAAGCTGAGAGGGGTAAAAAAGACAAGGAGAGGCAACTGGGGTCTTGGGACCTAGTGAGAGAGAACCACCAGAGCAGCAGCTGCAGCAGATGTGGTATACCGTGATTCTGGACATCAAGCAACTGCCTTGGCCTGAACACAGGGCACTGAAGCTGCACTCAAGGTGTTGTTTGGTCTCACTCCTGATACATCCTGGTGTGACCATTCATTACTAACCCAATTCCTTCGTGCCTTCTGTGATGGTTCATGTAATGTGTCAACTGGCTAGGCCATAAATCTAAGTAGTTTGGCAGTTACGTAACAATGTAATTTGGCAGTAATGAAACAATGCCATCTGTTTTAGTCAGCTAGGGCTGCTCTAACAGAAATACCACAGAGTGGATGGCTTTAACAAAAAAAGGTTTATTCTTACACAGCCCTGTAGGTTGCAAGTCCATAGTCAGGGTGTCTGCTCCAGGGAAAGGCTTTCCCCTTGTCAGCTCTGGAGGAAAGCCCAGTATTGCATCAGTCTTTGCCCAGGGAGCGTCTTGGTGCAGGAACCTCAAGTCCGAAGGATGCGCTCTTCTCCGGGTGCAGATTTCTTGATGGTGCGAGGTTCCCAACTCTCCTTGTCTCTCTTTCCTTTTATCTCTTACAAGCTGAACGGATTAAGGGTGGGGCAAGCCATACTCCAGGGAAACTCCCCCTACAGCAGAGTAGGGAAGTAATCCCATGCAGGAATGTACAGTCCCACCCTAATCCTTTCACATACAGTTTAGTGAAACCACCAAATGGAGGACAGTCACAAGATACTGGGAATCATGTCCCTGCCACATAGTTACACATATTTTGGGGAGGACACAATTCAAGCCATGACACCATCATTCTCCATGATGAGATCAGCCCATCAATAAGGTCAGTTTCCTCAGGGGTGCAACCTGCATCCAATATGTGTGGACACATTCTGCATACTTGTCCCAGTTGAAATTTGCAGTGGTCAAAGGAGTGATATTTGACTCTGGAAGTGTCCTCCTACTAATTTATTTATTAAAGCCTTCCAGCTTTCACTAGGTTAAGCCCAAAGCATAAGAGTTAGAAAGGTTAACAGTTACATCTCCTCCTGGCAAACTAAACAGAAAAATGTGGCAGTATTATTTGTCACAATTCCTCAGCTGAGTTACAGAAATCAGTTATGTTTTCTTGATACCCTTCTGAGGGAAACAGACACAAAACTAAGAGCCAAGAATGGAGACAATAAAGATAGAGCGGGAGGCCAAATACCTTTAAAACCATTAAAAATTGCCTATGAGACGAATTCCAGGCCAATTGGCACAACTAGCGTTTTGCTAAGAGAGCTCTCTGCACCCCACATTGGTGAGTGGCGTCTGGGGTCTTAAAAGCTGCCAAGCTGCCATTGCCTAGGAGAAAAAACTTTAAATAAGAAAGGACAAAATTCACCTAACATCTAAATATATATACTGTACATTCCACTAGACATGTGCTTACACTTAATCACTAATTTTATACAATCTCAGTAGTTTCTACACAGCTGAAGAAACACCTCCCGTACCATCCGTTTCCCATCAGTTTATCTACACGCTTTGTCCTAAGAGCCCTGGTGGTGCAATGCTTAAGAGCTTAACTGGTAAACAAAGTCGGCAGCCCAAATCCACCAGCTGCTCTTTGCAAACCCTATGGGGCAGTTCTACTCCGTACTAGAGGGTCACGATGACCTGCAACTGATGTTAGCAACAAGGTGAGTTTCTGGTGACCCACATGATGAGCACGCTAACAAGCCTCTGCTTTTCCTGAGTCCAGGAGATGCACTTCATCAGCACAGGTGTCACGGTAAGTGGAAGGTAACGGGACCTGGTGGATGGTAAGTATGGGTCTCTCGCTATAAGCCTTTAGAAGATCACAAGCTGCTTCAGGCAACCCTGAAAGGCTGGCTGGCTTTTTAAATCAATACATGGAGGAGGGGGTAGGACATAAAGCAGTCGCAGCAAGTTTTACCCAGATAACTCTTTTCCTCCCTTATTGTCTATTACTGTGTAAGAGGTATCTTCAAAAGGTCTAAACTAAGCCAGAATGTACCTGGTATCTGGGCTGGGCTCCCAGGGTACCAAAAATCACACCCAGATCCACAAAAAGCACAAGAACACATGAAGCAGGTTTCCAAATGTTTGAAAAACAATGAAGACCAATAGCCAAAATGTAGAAACAACCTAAAAGTCCTTCAACAAGATGAATGGGTGGTGTACACATACAATAGAGTACTAGTCATACAGAGAGATGAAGTTCTAGGCTTGGCTATCTAATACATGCCACAACATGGATGAGCTTTAAAACACCAGGCTGAGCGAATCAGTCACTAAAGGATAAATGCTGTATGGTCTCATATGAAATACGGAAATACAGAAATCAAAATTCATTAGTGGTTACTAGGCATGGCAGGGGTCAGACGGGGTTTTATTTAGAGGGCATAGAACTGATGTTAATGGTGATACAATAATTCAGAAAAGGACAGCAATAACAGTTGCACAACTGGAAGAATGTAATGAATGTAGAAATTGTTGAACTGGTGTATATTCTCACCACCACTTTAAAAATTAAAAAAGAAACAAAGACAAAAGTGGCTGAGAATCTGAGTACTTGTAGGTGAGGTAAACAAACAAAAGGATAAACCGCACAAGGAGACCTTATCACAGTGTTAGTGACAACACCGTACCTAACTCCTGCTACTTCTGGGGAGGATGTGATCTTAAAGATACCCAAGGATAGGCTACAAGTAACATGGGGAACAGAATATTGTATTTGCCTTCCCCTAAACACATGTTCTGATCTGCAAGACACTTCCAAAGCTATTTAACGCAATTCCCTCATTTTACACACAGGGAAGCTTCTTTCCAATATACCATACAATTTTTCGCTCCAAACTGTATCTTGTATTTGTTGACAGATCTAGTCACTGTCTGAGTACTGGTAGCCCTCTGCTTACAATCCATTCAAGTTACAACAAACTGCACTTCCAACTGACAGATTTTTTATGTGTATTTTATATGTAATGTTTCTAACCCCTAAAGACAGAGACAGCGATAACAGAAGGCAATAATCATGAACATTTTTTAAGAAGTGAAGCATTCAACTTGTCTCAGAACTGATTTACAACAAAGTCATCAGACCAGAACCCCACGGTAAACTGGACTCCTTTTGATGAGTATCATCAGTTACCCCTCCTTTACATAGAAGGGAAATCTTGGTGGCATAACGGTGAACCGCTACATCTGCTAACCAAAGTGTCCACAGCTCAAATCCTCCAGGTGCTCCTTGGACACTCTAGGGGGCAGTTCTAACTCTATCCTATAAGGCTGCGATGAGTCAAAATCAACATGATGGCAGAGTTTGGTTGGTTAGGTTTTACACAGAAAACGGAGGATCATGACTTGCTGGCAGGTACTCAGCAAAACCTGGCAAACGCTGAATAAGAAAAACTCATTTCAAGAGATACGCTGACCTAGTCTAAGACTAGATTTTTTAGTTTTTACAGATTTTCTACTACAGTCACCCTCTAAAATAGGTCACTTACGCTCAACCTAAAATGTGTATGACAAATGATGGGAGAAAGACAGTTTTGAGCAGCAATTAAATTCATGTTTCTCTCATGTTGGATCTAACCATCTGGCATAAAACTATTATTACTACCCGAGCACTGGCTACCTACCTCACGACGGAAAGGCTTCCTCGCCTCACTTCTCTACCTCCTCATCTACACTTGCCCTACCACCTCCCTTCGAAAGTCCCCAACAGAATCAGACTATTCCATTGCTTTGGCTCTGAGTTTCCCCTGCCAGCTCCCAGAGCCAGAAGCCACAATTCTGTCATGTCTTACAGAAAGATAACATTTTGTCTTCAGTGTGGATTGTCAGAACAGAAGCACTCCACTGACATCATCCCTACGGTCTGTTGGTAACACGTGATTCACAAATCCATAACTTCCCTTTTCCTTATTCTCTTCCCTTTCTACAACTTTGAGCACACTCTGTCAAGTAAAAGTATATCAATACTGGCATTTCAGTTATTAAGAATCTACCTAATCCCTTTGTGAATCACACTGTCAAGAAATCTGTGGTCCTCCCTACTAATATACTTATTTGCATTTCATAATCACATTGATATTAATTACCCTTTTCTCACAGTGGGCTCATTTTGTTCCATATCTAACCGTTGTTATTAGTCAGTTCTGACTCGTGGTTACCCCAAGTGCACACAGTAGAACTGCTCCATAGGATTTTCAAGGCTGTCGTCTTATGGCAGCAGATGACAGGGCTGATTCCAGGGTGCCTCCAGGTGATGTGTAACCATTTGCACCACACAACTTTTTTTACGTGCATCTCACAGTGATATTAATGGTACAATTGTTAAAGCTCAGCTGCTAACTGAAAAGTTGATGGTTCAGATTCACCCACCTGCTCACAGGATAAAGACATGGCAATCTGCTTCCATAAAGACTAAAGCCAAGAAAACTCTATGGGGCAGATCTACTCTGTTAAACACGGGGGGCTGTAAGCTGAAATCAACTGGACAGCACTCAGTAATCATATTACCTTTCCTTTCCCCACACTGCACTCATTTTGTTCCATAGCCAATGAAACAGTACCATTTCCATGGTTTCATGTGATCAATGGTTTTCTAAAAAGCAATTGAGGCTTCCCATCCCTAGATGAGGAAACCCTAATGGTAGTTAAGTGTTACAGCTGCTAACCAAAATGTTGGCAGTTTAAATCCACCAGATGCTCCCTGGAAATTCTATGGGGCAATTCCACTCCATCCTTTAGGGTCACCACACATCAGAACTGACTCAACAGCAACAGTTTTTTCTTGGTATCCACACATAACGGGCAGCTAGCATCTGAAGTTGGTAAACTTGCTACAATAGGTATAACAAGAAAAATGGGAAATAATAGGTGCTGTCAAAAATGTGGAGAAATTAAAATCCTCATCCGTTGCTGGTGTGGTGCAAAATCCCAAAGCCACTGCATAAAACAGTTGTGCACTTCCTCCAAATGTTAAAGCATCATCATATTATTCAACAATTTCAATCCTAGGTATATACATAAAAGAATTAAAAGCAGGAATGCAAACCTGTGCCACAGCACTACGCACAACAGCCAAAAGGTGGGAGTAATCTAATGTGTCCATCAGGAGATGAATGGATAAATGAAATGTGGTATGACCATACACTAGAATACTACTCAGAAATACTCCTCATAAATGAAGTCCTGATGCATGCCACAACATGGATGAATCTTTATGACCACCATGCTGTATGAAGGAACTCTCAAAAGGATGTATTAAATTGGCAAATATACGGAGAACAAAAATCAGTAGTTTAAACCAACATGCAAGCAAAATTTTGTTTACCTGTATTTTATCAACTATGCTGAGGCATTCAACTGTGTGGCTTCCCACAAATTATGAATACGAATGCAGAGATCGGGAATCCCAGAACACTTAATCAGCTCATTAGGGGTATGTATATGGATCAAGAGGCCCTCAGTTTAACAGAACAAAAGGCTACTGCATTGTTTAAAGTCAAGAAAGGTGTGCATCACGGCTGTAATCTTTCACCATACCTATTCAATCTAAATGCTCAGGAAATAATCTGAGTAACCAGACTATAAGAAGAAGATGGGGCATCAGGGTTGGAGGCAGAATCATTAAAAACCTGTGCTATGCAAATAACACAACCTTGTTTGCTTAAAGACGACCTGAAACACTTAGAGATGAAGATCAGGAAAGGAAACAAATAACCCAAATTAGAAATGAGAGGGGAGTGGTCACAACAGATCGAACAGAAATAAAAAATATCATAACAGAATACTATGAAAAATGGTACTCTAACAAATTTGAAAACCTAGAGAAAATGGACAAATTCCTTGACTCATACCACCTACCCAAATTATCACGTGAAGCAGAACAACTTAATAAACCCATCACAAAGGAAGAGATTGAAAATGTGATCGAAACATTGCCAACCAGAAAAAGCCTGCGCCCAGATGGCTGCACTGCTGAATTCTACCAAGCTTTTAGAGAAGAGTTATCTCCAATACTACTGAGACTATTTCACAGTATAAAAAGGGATGGAGTACTCCCAAACTCATTCTATGAAGCCAGCATAACCCTGATAGCAAAGCCTGGGAAAGGCCCAACCAAAAAGGAGAACTACAGACCGATATCACTCAGGAATCTAGATGAAAAATCTTCAACAAAATTCTTGCCAGCAGAATACAACAACATATCAAAAACAATAATCCATCATGACCAAGTTGGATTCATATCAGGGATGCAAGGCTGGTTCAACATCAGAAAAACAATTAATGTGATTAACCACATAAATATCACAAAAGACAATAATCACCTGATTTCGTCCATTGATGGACAAAAGGCATTTGATAAAGTCCAACACCCATTCATGCTAAAAAAAACTCTTAGCAAAATAGGAATAGACAGAAAATTCCTAAAAGCAGTAAGGGCCATTTATACAAAGCCAACTACCTACATCATCCTGAATGGAGAGAGACTGAAAGATCTTCCCTTGAGAACAGGAACTAGACAAGGATACTCACTCTCACCGCTCCTATTCAACATTGGACTAGAAGTTCTAGCAGAGGAATTAGACAAGACCAAGAAATAACAGGCATCAGCATCAGCAAAGAAGTCAAAATCTCCGTTTCCAGATGATATGATTGCATATGCAAAGAATCCATAAGTAAACTACTCAAACTGATAGAAGAGTTCAGCAAAGTCTCAGGATACAAGAGAAACATAAGTAAATCAGTAGGAGTCCTTTATACCAACAATGAGACTGTTAACAAAGAAATCATCACAGGGGGCAGGGGACCATGCTCTTGGGCAAAATCGAGGACAACTGGCACAATTAGCATTTTGCTAAGAGAGCTCTCTGCACCCCACATTGGTGAGTGGCATCTGGGGTCTTAAAAGCTGCCAAGCTGCCATCCGAGGACACAGCAAATGGTCCCAACTCAGCAGGAACGGATGGATGCTCATCGAGGACCAAAATGACATGGGGTAAAGACAACCTAGAAGATAGAGAGACCCACATCAGTGGGTGCCTACATCGACTCGGGACCGGAAGAACCAGATGGTGCCTGGCCACCCCCAGTGATAGCCATGATGGAGCTCACAGAGAGGAGTCTCACTGGCAACACAAGAATAAAAAGGGGTGCACCTTGAGATCTCCACTAAAAGACCTCAACTGATGGTCCAGCAGTTTCAGGGTTCCCCTTAGAGCATGGCCCCCGGCCCTGATGCTGCCCTTGCCCATAAATCATAACGAAGGTCCACTCTTTGGACAGGAATGGATTAGACTTGGCAATGCAGAGTGACCATATATTGGATGCACTTTATGGTTCTATACATCTATAGGATATCATCCTGCTGACCTCCGGCTGGAGGAAGGAGAGTGGGTGGAGAGGAGGGGAAAGGAGACTGTTGGGAGAATGGGACATGTATGGAGCAGAGAGGAATAGTGTGCTGTCACCGGGCAGGGAGAGCAGTGGAAGCTGCACATAGGTGGGCATGTAAATTTATACAGGAATGTACATTTTCACTCAGTCATGTTAAATAATAAAGAAAGAAAGAAATCATCAAATCAATACCATTTGCTATAGCCCCTAAGAAGATAAAGTACCTAGGAATTAATCTAACCAGAGAAATAACGAACCTTTCTTTACAAAGAGAACTACAAGCCCTTACTACAAGAAACTAAGAGAGACTTATATAAATGGAAAAATCTACTCTGCTCATGGATAGGAAGACTTAACATTGTGAAAATGTCTATTTTACCCAAAGCAATTGACTTATATAACGCAATCGCAATACAAGTTCCATCATTGTTTAATGAGATGTAGACACAAATCACCAATTTTGTTTGGAAAGGATGAAGCCCCAGATAACTAAGGTACTACTAAAGAAGGAGAACACTGGGAGGCTCTCATTACCCGACCTTAGAACATACTACGTGGTCACAGTGGTCAAAACAGCCTGGTACTAGCACAAGAACAGACAGATGAATCACTGGAACAGAATTGAGACCCCAGAGATGACACCATCTGCCTATGAACAGTTGATGTTCGACAAAGGCCCTAAGACATTAAACTGGGGTAAATACAGTATCCTCAACAAATGGTGCTGGCAAATTGGATATCCATCTGCAATAAATTGAAACAAGATCCATATCTTATGCCTTATACAGAAACCAACTCCAACTTGATTAAAGACCTAAATGTTAAAACTATAACGATAAAGCTCATCCAAGAAAATGTAGGAACAACAATGGAAGTTTTAACACACAACGTAGACAGACTTCAAAATTTGTCAAACAAACCACAGTCAGCAGAAGAGAAAATACATAAATGGGAAATATTAAGAACCAATCACTTTTGCTCATTCAAAAATTTTATTAATAGAATTAAAAGGCCACCTACAGAATGGGTAAATATTTGGCAACTGTGTGTCAGACCGATGCTTGATCTCCATAATCTGTAAGATACTACAAAATATCAGTAAGAAGATTAATCATCCAATTAAGCGATGGGCAAATGAGATGGACAGACATTTCTCTAAAGAGGAGATCCAGACAGCCAAAAAACACATGCGGTCATGTTCACGATCTTTAGTTATTAAAGAAATTCAAATCAAGACGACAATGAGATACCATCTCACCCCAACAAGGTTGGCCATGATCCAGAAAACACAAAACAACAAATGCTGGAGAGGCCGTGGAGAAAGCGGAACTCTCCTATACTGTTGGTGGGGTTGCAAAATGGTCTAGCCTCTCTGGAAAGCAATCTAGTGCTTCCTTACAAAAATGGATATAGATATACCATTTGACCCAGTAATTCCACTACTTGGAATATATCCTAAGGAATCAAGGCCTTTCACACCAATGGACACGTGCACAAGAATGTTTATCGCAGCAGAGTCTACAATAGCAAAAAGAGGGAATCAACCCAGATGCCCAACAACAGAGGAATGGATAGGTAAACTATGATATATATACTCAATGGAGCACTATGCAATGATAAAAAATAATGATGATTCCAGGAAACATCTCATAACCTGGTTTCAACTGGAAGACATTATATGAAGTGAAAGCAGTCAGTGACAAAAGGACAAACAGTGTATAAGACCCCTACAATAAGATCTGAAAAACAGACATATATATAGAAGACAATACTCTTTGACGGCTGCAAGGGAGGGGAGGGAAGGAGGGCGAGGCAGGGAGGGTTTAGATTAGATAGTTGGTACAAATTTGGCTGGGTGAAATCGGTGATGCACACATTAGAAACAAGAACAATATTAAGTGGACTTCAGCATAACTTGAATACTCCTTCCATCTTAACCCAATATTGCAAGGATGGAGTAGCTGGGGCCAGGGGCAGGGGACCACGGCCTCGGGCGAAATCGAGGCCAACTGGCACAACTAGCGTTTTGCTAAGAGAGCTCTCTGCACCCCACATCAGTGAGTGGCGTCTGGGGTCTTAAAAGCTGCCAAGCTGCCATCCGAGGGCACAGCAAATGGTCCCAACTCAGCAGGAACGGATGATCAGCAAGGACCAAAATAAAATAGGGTAAAGACAACCCAGAAGATAGAGAGACTAGGCTTGGGACTGGAAGAACTGGATGGTGCCAGGCCACCACCATTTATAGCCGCGATGGAGCTCACTAAGTTGAGTCTCACTGGCAACACAAAGATATTAGGGGGTGCACCTGAGATCTCCACCAAAAGACCACAATTGATGGTCCTGCAGCTTCGGGGTTCCCCTGGGAGCATGGCCCCTGGCCCTGATGCTGCCCTTGGCCATAAATCATAACAGAGGTCCACTCTTCAGACACAAATGGATTGGACTTGGCAATGCAGAGTAACCACACTGTATGCACTTTATGGTTTATGCATCTATAAGATATCATCCTGCTGACGTCCAGCTGGAGGAAGGACAGTGGGTGGAGAAGAGGGGAAAGGAGACTGTTAGGAAGATGAGACATGTACGGAGCAGAGAGGAATAGTGTGCTATATCACCGGGCAGGGAGAGCAGTGGAAGCTCCATATAGGTGGGCATGTAAATTTATATGGGAATGTACCTTTTTACTCAGTTGTAATTTAAAAAGAGAGAGGGAAGAAAAAAGAAAAAAAGACTAAATTCCTATAGTCACATAGGTCTCATTAAGCCCTACAACTCCAGAATAATACTTTGTCTAGTGCAGACAATCAGAAACAGATGACTGACTGCCAAATATTATATGGTCCCAGTGACATGAAACAGACAAATGCATATCAGTGCTGATACTAACTGGGCAACAAATTCTTTTCCACTTTTCTGCCTTCAACAAAATTAAAAAGAGGTACAGAAAACTTGCTCACTCATCAAAATTATCTGGTGATAAATCACTACATAAGTTATTCCACATAATTTTGGAAGGTAACAATAAATGGCCTTGATATAACGAAGTCCTTCCATGCCTATCAATTTATTTATGTCAACAAGGTTTCATCAAGTGCCCATCTGCACAAATGAAAATCTTATTCTACGATATCAACAGATGCAAGAAATAATTGGAGGAAGGGAGGAAGCTCCATTTTTCTTAGATGCTTTCCAACAGAATTCTTTCCGGTTTTCCTTACCGAAAAAATCTATTTGTAAAATTACTCCTTTGATCTTACAATGCCAAAGTCTGTTGTCCTGTAAGGAAATGTCTTCATATTTCTGTCTTAACCTAAGACATACTTCACTTTCCATTTAAATCAGACATATGTATGTCTTGATTAATTTTACACTAAATGTTGCTATTGTTGCTAAGTGTCGTCAAGTTGGTTCCGACACACAGTGACCCTACTTGCAAGAGAGTACAACACTGCCTGAGCCTGTGCAATGCCCAAAATGACTTTTATGTTCACGTCCGTTATTGCAGCCACTGTGTCAATTCATCTTCTGGAGAGTTTTCCTCTTGTTCACTGACCCTTTCCTTTACCAAGCATGATGTCCTTCTCCAAGGATTAACCGTTCCTGACAACATGTTCCAAGTATGTAAGACACAGTCTTATCAGACTTGCTTCCAAAGAGTACTCCAGTTGTCCTTCTTCCAGAACAGATCTGTTGGTTCTCCTGGTGGTCCACAGCATATTCAATTTTCTTCTCCAAGATCACAATTCAAAAGAATCAATTCATCCTGTCTTCCTGACTTGCTGTCCAGCTTTCCCACACACGTGACGCAACTGAAAAAATATTACGGATTGTGTCAGGCACATCTTAGCCTTCAAGGTGACATCTTTATGTTTCAGCACTTTAAAGAGGTCCCTTACAGCAGATTTTCCCCAATGCAATGTGTCTCTTGATTTCCTGACTGCTGCCTCCCTGCCAAGTGATAGGCATTGATTGTAAAAACAAGTACAATGAAATCCCTGATAACCTCAATTTTTTTTCTATTTGTCATGATGCTGCTTACTGCTCCAATTGTTAGGATTTTTGTTTTCCTGATGTTGAGGAGCAATCTATACTGTAGCCTGTTGTCTTTGATCTTCATCAGTGTTTCACATCCCCTTCACTTTCCACAAGCAAGGTTGTTTCATCTGCGTAACACAAGTTTTTCATGAGTCTTCCTCCAATCCTGAAGCCTTATTCTTCTTGAGTCCAGTTTCTCAGATTACATGCTCAGCAAACAGACTGAAGAGATATGGTGAAAGAATATGGACCCAAAGCACACCTTTCCTGACTTTAAACCATGCAAAGTCCCCTTGTTCTGTTTGCATGACTGCCTCTTGATCCACGTTCAGATTCCTCATGAGCACAGTTGAATGTTCTCTTCAACACTTTGTTATGATCCACACAGCTGAATGCTTCTGCATACTCAACAATACACAGAGAAACATCTTTCCGGTATTCTCTGCTTTTAGTCAACATCCATCTGACATCAGCGACAATACCCATATCCTCTTCTGAACCTGGCTTGAATACCCAGCAGTTCCATGTCCCTATACTGCTGCAGTCCCTTTGAATGATCTTTAGCAAAATTTTAGTTGAGTGTGATATTAATGATATCATTTGATAACTCCTGTATTTGATTTGAATCAATTTTCTTGGGAATATGAATAAGTATGGATCTTTTCCAGTCAGCTGGCCAAATAGCTGTCCTCCAAATTTATGGGCATAGATATGTGAGTACTTCCAACGCTGCATTCATTTGTTGAAACATCTCACTTGGTATTCCATCAATTCCTGGAGCCTTGTTATTCACCAAAGCCTTCAACGCAGCTTCGATTTCTTCCTTAAATACCATCAGTTGCTGATGATATGCTACCATTTCAAAAGGTTGAATGTCTATCAAATTTTTTTTGAAATCTTCTGTTCAGTACTTCGACTTAGTCACTTCTTCCTTTTGCTTTAGCTACTCAATGTCCAACAGCAAGTTTCAGAGTCCTTTCTAACATACAAACTGGTCATTCTTTCCTGTCTTTTTAAGAACCTCTTCCTTTCTTCATGCCTAGTATCTCTGATGTCATTTCACAAGTTGTCTGGTCTTCAGTTATTAGTGTTCAACACATCAAACCTACTCTTCATATGGGCTCTAAACTCAAATATAATACATCAAGGATGTACTTTGGGTCTTGTAGACATGTTCTAATTTTCTTCAGTTTCAATTTATACTGAGCTTTTCCATCATCTCTTTCCACAAATGTAGTTGACTTGATTCCTGAGTATTCCATCTGGTGAGGTCCATACGGCGAGGTCTCCATCGACGTTAGTGAAAAAAGGTATTTGCAATGAAGAAGTCGTTGGTCCTGCAAATTTCTGTCATACAAACTCCAGCATCACTTCCATTACAAAGGCCATATTTTCAAACCTTTGCAACTTTTGCAATCCAAGTACCAGTAATTATAAATGCATGCTGATGGCATGTTCAATCAATTTTGGACTGCAGAAGCTGGTAAGTATCTTCATATTCTACATTTTTGGCCTTAGTGGTTGGTGTGTAAGTTTGAACGGTCATATTAACTAGCCTTCCTTGTAGGTGTATGGGTATTATCCTGTCACCAACAGCATCGTACCTCAGAACATGAGGTCTAACAATTAAGTTCGTGAACTCGCCACCATGGGCTTATGTTCATAGCAGTCTACAAACTCAGTAAAGTTTCATGACCTCAGTATATCAGTGTCCCACAGCTGTGTTTGTGTCAACAAGCGGCAGTGTCCTGCTGAGTGGTGTTCATTGTTGTTGCTTTGTGTTTTTGTGTGCCATCATGGGAATATCGGAGCTTAAACTAGAACAACAAACATTAAATTTCTTGTTAAACGTGGCAAGAGTGGAAGTGAAATCAACAACATGCTAGTCCAAGTTTATGGGAATAATGCCAGGAAAATAATGGCAATGTACAAATGGATCAAACGTTTTTCTGAAGGGAGAGAAAATATCACTGATGAAGAAAGGTCAGACGGCCAGTAGCAAGCAAACTGATGGAAACACTGCAAAGATTCACTAAATTGGGCATCAAATCATCAAATGACTACACGAAGCACAGCAGGCCAAATAAACACCAAAAGAGAAACAGGAAGATCTTAACTGAAAATTTTGGCTTGAAAGAGCTGTGTGGCAAAAAATGGTCCTGAAGAAGCTCTCCAAAAGCAAAGGAGAGTCAAACTTTGCCAAGACCTTTTGGAGAGAAAGGCAAGGCGAAGTTTTGGGCCATGTTATCACTGGTAATAAAACACGGGTTTACCAATACAACCCTAAAACAAAGTGCCAAAATGCCAAAATGCATGTCAGCCAATTCTTCAAGACCAAAAAAGTTCTGTCAGTCCAAATCAAGAGGTGAAATGATGTTGCTAACCTTTTTTGATATCAGAAAGATTACTCATTATGAATTTATACCAACTGGTCAGCTAACCAAGTTAACTATTTGGAAATGCTGAGAAAGTTGCACGAAAAAATTAGACAAAGACAACTTGAACTTTTTTTTCAAGCAACAACTCTTGGCTCTGACATCGTGACAATGCACCAGCTCACACGGCACTGTCTGTGAGGGGGTTTTTAGCCAGTAAACAAATGAAATGTATTGGATTACCCAAGCTACTCACCTGATCTAACCTACAATGACTTTTTTCTTTATTCATGTAAAACAACTGATGTCAACTTCAGTTCACACAATGGGATAAAGAATTCTTCAAAATCCTCATAAAGACTACAAGCTCAAAAATGTTTGAAGACCAGAGTTTAAAAATCACAAGACAGTGCTCTTTCCAACTCCCCATCCTGCTACAAGCTCTCAGTCTAGCCTGATCGAGGCTACAGTCCTGCACGGGGAAAAGACATTTCTGGAGAAAATCTCAGATAAAGATGCAAAACTCTGGACTTGAAATAATGGGCAAGAAAAGGGTTTACAAAGCACAGGGTGCATTTGCTGAGATACGACACGGCCCTGGTCCTATGCTAGTCAGCCAAGAAAACAATGGCCAAAGTGTCAGATCAGAAAGCAGGAAGTAAAAAGCACTGACAACGCAAAACCACAACACAACTCTTCTTAAATGCTCCAGTGTTTTCAAGGCTGTGACCTTTTGGAAGCTGACTGCCAGGCCAGTCTTCTGAGGTACCTCTGAGTTTTCATCAAACTGTCAATTTTTTAGTAATAGCAGACTTAACCACTAATAGTAGGCTTCACCATCTCCATCATTTTTGTACTAGGCAAAATTTTTAAGCTAGCCCTTCAGGAAGATGTACAAGTCACAAAATGGGTATATGGCAGAACCATCTTTTGCTAATCTATAGTGAAACTGAAAGTTCTACCAAAGTAAAGAGACCATATGAGTCAGGAAGAAAAGGTATTGCCCGCCCTATGTCCTGTAGTAGGGTACACAAAGATTCCCACAAGAAGGGTGAGGGGTTGGTTCATAGAGGGACCCTTGCACTTTGTCTGCAACTTCACAGGGAGTAAAACAACAAAAAAACCCAGCTGCCATCAAACAGACCCGGTATTTTGTTATGAGTCAAAATAAGACTGTGGTGCAACCGATTTCATAAGAAATCCACAACAACTCAAAAGATTAGATAAGAACCTGAGGGGACAGTAAGTTTATCTTACTGTGGGAGGAATGATTTAAGAAAGACAAAGAATGGAAGTATGAATCAAAGATGGCAATCAATATCACTGAACCGCATACACAGGAACTGCTGAACTGATGCATGTTCTGCATCCACAACAACAAATAAATTATAAAAAACAAGTACTTTAGTTTTCTCTGTGTGAAATGAATATTGATCAGTACTTTTTTTTTTTTAAGTGTTTTACTACCGTCACTGGGCAGGGAGAGCAGGGGGAGCTGCACATAGACAGGCATGGAAATTTATACGGGATTGTACATTTCCACTCAATCATGATTTTAAAAAAAAAAATTTAAATGAAGTATTTTACTGCTCTTTAAGTGAAAGTTTACAACCTAAATGACAGCATACAATCACCCTCCCCCCCCCCCACTGCTAGGCAACTCTTAATTGCTCCCCACCCCACCCCACCCACGGTGACAGCACACTCCTCCTTTCCATTCTGCACCTCCTGGTATCCATTCAACCAACTCCTGTACTGCCCACACCCTGTCATCTCACCTTTGGGCAAGAGCTGCTCAGTCATCCTCAATTACATATTTAAGCCAAGAAGTACACTCTTTACCAGCATCACTCACTATTTTATAGTCCAGTAAAGTCTTAGTCTGAAAATAGATAGACTATACACAGTAATCCCACTGCTTAGAACACATCCTACAGAAGCAAGGGCTGTCACATGAACACACACATGCACACCAATGTTTACTGCAGCACAGTCCACAAATAGCAAAACGATGGAATCAACTCAGATGCCTAACAACAGATGAAGGGACAAACGAACTATGGTATATATAATCAATGGAATACCATGCAATGATGAAGAACAATAATTTTAGGAAGCATCTCATAACCTGGTTTCAACTGGAAGACATTATGCTGAATGAAATTAGTGGCACAAGGACAAATATTGTACAAGACCCATATTATAAGGACTTAAAAACATGTCCATAAAGTGCACACATGACACAGTCACTCTGTGTCCCCAAGTCCAATCCATTCCTTTCCAAATAGCTGACCTCAGTAAAGATTTGTAATCAGGGTCAGCATCATGTCTATGGGCCATGCATGTACAGAAAAGAAGACTCTGACGGCTGCAAGGGAGGGAAAGGAATGAGGGGGGAAGATGGTTGGTTATAGATAGTTCATAGAAATTTGGTTGGGTGAAATCAGTGACAACACACAGTAGAAAGTAGATCAACTTAACTGCACTTCAACATAACCTGAAAACTCTTCCAATCTTAACCCAATACTGCAAGGACAGGGTATAAGGGGCAGGGCTCCAGAGACCACGCTCTTAGGTGACATCGAGGCCAACTGGCATTAACTAGCCTACTGCTAAGAGAGTCTTCTGCATCCCGTACTGTTGAGTGGCGTCTGGGGTCTTAAAAGCTAGCAAGCTGCCATCTGAGGTGCACCAAATGGTCCCAACTCAGCTGGAAAAGATGATCACCAAGGACAACAATGACATGATGGAAAAAGAACCCAGAAGACTGAAAGACCCACGCGAATAGGGGCGTATCAACATGTGACCAGAAGATGGTGTCAGGCCACCACCAATGACAGCCGTGATGGGACTCACAATGTTGAGTCCCAGTGGCAACATGAGATAAAAAAGGGGGTGCACCGTAAGAACTCCAATAAAAGACCGCAATTGATGGTCTAAAGGACTGCGGGTTCCCCTGGGAGCATGGCCCATAGACATGATGCTGCCCCTGATTACAAATCTTTACTGAGGTCAACTATTTGGAAAGGAATAGATTGGACTTGGGGACACAGAGTGACTGTATCATGTGTGCACTTTATGGTTCTATGCATCTCTAGTCCGCCATCCTACTGGCCTCTTACTAGAGGGGAGTGGAGAGGGTGGAGAAGACAGGATAGGAGATTGTTAAGAGGGTATGACATGTATAGAATGTAAAGGAGGAGTGTGTTGTCATAGGGCAAGGAGAGCAGAAGGAGCTGCAGACAGGCGGGCATGAAAATTTAAACTGGATTGTACACTTTCACTCAATCACAATAAAAAAATATCTTAGTCTGAAGAGGTGGCTTTGGTACTGGTTTCATTTCTGGGGTAATGGAGTCTGGGGGCCACGTCCTCAGGGGACCCTCCAGTATGGTCTTACAGTAAAGTTCTAGTTCTACACACCAATTTTTCTCTGGCTATGTCACTAGGACTCTAGGTTCTGTTTCCTGTCAGGACTGGCATTAGGGGTGGCTAGACATGATCTAATTCTTTTGGTCTCATGCTGATGTAGCCACCAAATCACATGGTCCCTTCTGTGTCGCAGGCTCAAAATTTCCTCATGTCTTTGATGTCCTTCATTCTCTTCTGCTCCAGGTAGATTGGGACCAACTGATGTTACTTAGTTGGCTACCTGCTACTTTTTGAGACTCCAGATGTTACTGAACAAAGTGGGATGCAGAACATTTTCTCAAAAAAAAAAAAAAAAAAAAACTTTAAGTTACTCCAGTTGACCTAGACATCCCCTGAAACCAGGATCCCTATACCCTACCCCTGCAACTCTGTCCTTCAAAATTTTGGGTTGTATTTAGGAAACCTCTCAGATTTTGTAATAGTCCAACCGTGCTAACCTCCCATCTGCTGCATGCTGTCACTCCCTTCACCTAACCTAATTCCCAACTAATCTATGGAAACCCTGGTGGCATAGTGCTTAAATGCTATGGCTACTAACCCAAAAGTTGGCAGTTTGAATCTACCAGGCGCTCCCTGGCAACTTTTCAGGGTAGTTCTCTGTCCTATAGGGTCACTATGAGTTGGAATCAGCTTAACAGCAGTGGGTTATTGTATCTAATCTATACCCCTGTCCTACCTCTCCACCCTTTGGAAACATCAAAGATTATTTTCTTCTCTGCTTAAGCCTTTTCCCGAGTCCTTCTAACAGTGGTCTCATACATTATTTCTCCTTTAGAATACTGAAACTAATTTCACTCAGCATAATGTCTTCAAGATTCCTCCACGTTCTAAGACATTTCCTAAGATCAACAACTGTTCCTTACCACTGCATAGTGTTTCATTGGGTGACTATACCACAGTCCAGTTATCCATTCATCTACTGATGGGCACCAAAGCTGATTGCATCTGCTGGCTATTCTGAACAGTGTTGCAATAAACACTGGTGGGCATGTATCTATTTGTGTCACAGCTCTCATTTCCCTAGGATATATTTCAAGTAGTACTGTTGGATCAGATGGTATTCCCATTTCTAGCTTTTTAAGAAAGTGCCAAAATTGATTTCCAAAGTGGTTGTACCATTTTACATTTCCGCCAGCAGTGCTGAAAAGTTCTACTATCTCCACAGGCTCTCCAACATTTTCTTGTTTTCTGTTGTTTGGATTAATGCCAAGCTTGTTGGTGTGAGATGATATCTCATTGTAGTTTTGATTTGTATTTTTTCTAATGGCTAATGATCATGAGTATTTCTATATGTGTATCTGTTAGCCACCAGGAAGTTTTCTCTGGAGAAGTACCTGTTCATACCCTATACCCATTTTTCAGTTGGGCTATCTTCTTGTCGAGGTTTTGCAGATTATGGACACGAGACTCTGACTGGATTCATGGTAGTCAAAATTTTTTTCTCACTCTGTGGGTAGTCTTTTTACTGTTTGGTGAAGTCTTCAAATTAACATTAGTGTTTTTCATTTTAGGAGTTCTGATTTATCTACTTTCTCTTGCATTGCTAGTAATATTTTCTAGCCTATTTGTGTCATGGATTAAGGCTCCTAGTGTTGTCCCTCTTTTTTTCTTCCAGGACCTTTACTTTTATAACTAGGTGTTTGCACCATATTGAATTAATTTTTATGTATAGTGAGAGATATGGGTCTTTTTTTTTGCAGATGGATATCCAATTATGCCAATACCATTTGTTAAGGACACTGTCTTTTCCCCCATTTATGGACCACGGGCCTTTGTCATTTATCAGTTGCTTACAGGTGGATGATGTTATATCTGGATATTCTATTCCGTTCCATTGGACTACGTATCTGTTTTTGTACCAGTACCAGGCTGTTTTGATCACTGCAGCAGCGTATTAGGTCCTACCGCCTGGTAGTGTGAGGCTCCCAGTTTATTCTTCTTGTTCACTAATGCTTTACTCTACCCACAGCTGCTTTCCTTTCTATATGAAGTTAGTGACTTGTCCCTCCATCTCATTAAAGAATGCAATTGTAATTTGTATTGTGATTGTACTGTATCTACAGAAAGCTCTGGGTAGAAGAGACATTACCACGATATTGTGTTCCCATCTATGAGCAAGGTACGTTTCTCTACTAATGAAGTTGTCTCTTGGTTTTTGACAGTATAGTCTCGTAAATTTTTTTGACAGATTTTTATATCTCTGGTTAATTTATTCATAAGTACTGTGACTTCTTGGGGGTTACTAGAAATGGTATTGCCTTGTTGATTTCCTCTTTAATGGTCTCTTGATTGGTGAGAAGGAATCCAACTGTTTATCTTATATCTTAGTATGTTGCCGAACTCTTGTATTAATTCCAACAGTTTTTTTGTGGATTGATTAGGATTTTCTGTGTATGAAATCGCATCATCTGCACAGAGATATTTTTACTTCTTCCTTACCTATTTCATTGCCCTTTGTTTATCTTGGGTTATTAGTCTGAGTAAAACCTCTAGAACAATGGTGAATAAAAGTGGTGACAGTAGGCATCCTTGTCTGGTTCTTGTTCTCAAGTAGAATGATACTGGCTGTTGGTTTTGCATAGATGCTCCTTATGGTAAGAAATTTCCCTTCTAGTCCTGTTTTGCTGCAAATTTTTGACAGGAATGGGCTAGACTTTTTCAAGTGCCTTTTCTGCATCAGTTGATAAAATCAAGTGACTCTTGTTGACTACATTACTGTAATTCTAATGTTGAACTGTCCCCGCATCCCTGATATGAATCTCACTTGGTCATAGTTAACTACTTTTTTGATATTTTGTTGAATTCTACTATCTAGAATTTTACTGATGATTTTTACAGCTAAGTTCATGAGAGATACTAGGCTGTAATTTTTCCCTTTTTAGTGCGGTCTTTACCTGGTTTGGTATCCAGATTATGCTGCCTTCAAAGTGAGTTTGGGAATATTCCATCCTCTTCAAAGTTGTGAAATATCTTTACTAATAGCACTGTTAACGCCTCTAAGTTTGGCACAATTCTGTAGTTAGGCTATCAGGGCCAGGACTTTTTTTGATTGAAAGTTTTTAAATTACCTTTTCAATCTCTTCTTTCGTGATGTCTTTTTTTTACTTGCTCAATTTCAGTTTTAGTTTTGGCAGGTAATGTGTTTCTAGAAATTTGTCCATTTCCTCTAAGTTTTTTTAAATCATATGTTACGCTTCTTCTCATCTCAGGTCTGTTACGGTATTACCCATCTGATTTCTGAAGCAAATTATTTGCTTCCTCTCCTGTTTTTCTTTTGTTAGTCTGGCCAATGGTTTACCAATTTTGTTAATCTTTGTTAAACATCTGTTTTTGGTCATACTAACTCTTTCAATTGTTTACCTATTCTCTATTTCATTTAGTTCTGCCTAATTTTATTATTTGCTTTTTTTGGTGCCTAAGTGGTTCTTTAGTTGCTCTCTTCCTACTTGTTTGAATTGTAGAGTTATTTCTTTAACTTGGGTCCTCTCCTGGTTTTTGCTGTGTGCATTTATTGAGATAAACTGACCTCTGACACTACTTTTACTGTGTCCCACAGATTCTGGAAGGATATCTTTTTTCATTCCCATTTGATTCTACGTATTTCTTTATTGTGTCCTTGATTTCTTCTGTAACAAAGTTGTTTTTGAGCAAGGTATTGTTTAGTTTCTATAAATATGTCTACAAAGTCAAGTAGGCTGATTGTGGCATTCAGGTCTTCCATGTATTTAATTAGAGGTTCTAATTTAACTAGAGGTTCTGTCGCTCACTGACAGTGGTGTGTTGAAAGTCTCCTACTATTATTTTAATGCTCTCTATTTCTGTTTTGAATGCAGATAGTGTTTGTGTATTCTGGAGTCCTATTGTTGGGTGGGTATTTAATGTGGTTATGTCCTCCTGAAGCACCGATCCTTTAATCATTATACAGTGTCCTTCCTTATCCAATTTGGTAGATTTTACCTCAATGTCTATTTCATCACACATTAACATTGCCACTCCCACTCTTTCTTTGAATGTTGTTATCTTGATATTTATTCCATCCTTTGACTCAGTTAGTTCACGTCTCTGAATCTACAGTGGCTCCCCACAGGCAGCATATAAACAGGTCGTGTATTTTTATCCAGTCTTCCACTGTCTGCCTCTTTATCTGTCCACTTAATCCATTTACATTCTGCATGATTACTGATAACCGTGAGTTCAATGGTGTCATTCTGTTCTCTTATTCTGTGCATTTCAGACAATTCCTTTTTTCCATTTACTTTTCTGTGTTTAGTCTTTTTTCGTTATGTGTTCCCCTTACATCTTTTTTCAATGTTGTTGGCCTTGGATTTGACGAGACTTGACATTCTTCTTGTTTTTTATTTCGATGCCTAGGATTGACAGTTTCATTTGTGGCTGGTTACCTTAATATTTACCCTTACTTTTCTAAAATTAAAACAATTCTTAATTTCCTTATACTGCCTTTTCATATGGAAGATCTGTGATGACATTTTCTTTTGAGTCTTTCTGTTACAGTGTTTACATAATGACATCTGTTTCCCTATTTTCAGTGTCTTGCCTCTGCTTTATTTTTGTGCTTTCCCTATTAGGTTTGATAACCCAGTTGCTTGCTGTGTCCTAGTCTTGGGTTCTTACCGGATGTGATCAAGATTTTGTCAACTTGGCAACTCCATGTTTGGCTGCTGTATCAAGTGGCATAGATGGGGCCTGTGGTGGCTTCCCTTCCCTCAGCTCTCATCTCTCTGCCTTCCACCACCTACTTCCTGTCTACTCAGGCTGCCAACAGCTCCTGCTCTCTTTTGCATCTGGTTCCTGGACCTGAACAAGCAGCTGTTGGACTTATCAACCCTTACAGCCACTGCTTAAGAGTCCTGTTCTCCGACCTGCCAATCCTGGGTTTGCCAGCCTCTGCGGCTCCGTGAGTCAGCAGAGACTTCGCAGTCGCATCATCAGCTTGGGATCTGACGACCTGTACTGCCCGTTATCTAGAACTCTGGTCTCTGACCTGCTGACCCTGGGTTCACCAGCTCCCATGGCCACATAACGTTTGTGCCAGGACTTGGGACATTCACCTTCTACAGTTGTGTGAGCTGCTTCCTTTATACATCTTCCCTTCTCACATACACGTGTTACTGGTTTTGCTTCCCTAGGAAACCCTGCCCAAGACACCTGAGGTTATTAATTTTCTAACCAAAGGACTCCTTTTAGTATTTCTTGTAATTTGCATTTTGCAAATTCCCTAAACTTCTGTTTATCTGAAAATGCCCTAATTTTGCCACTATATTTGAGAGAGAGTTTTGCTGGATATCTAATAATTGGCTGACTCTTCCTTTCCTTCAAGGCTTTTTAGAAGTCCTCCCATTGTGTTCTTGCCTGCATAGCTTCTGCTCATTAGTCCCAGCTTAGTCTGGATGATTTTTCCTTAGTGAGTTACTTTTCATTTATCTGTAGCCACTTTTAAATTTTGTCTCCTTATGTGTAGTTTCGGTTTACTTACAATTCGTCTTGTGGTCTTTCTTTTTACATCTGGCTGGCTGTGTAGAGTCTGATGAGTGTCTTAGATAGGTATTTTCTCACCTTTCATGATACCAGGGAAGCTTTCTGTCAACAAGTATTTGACAATTCTCTCTGTATTAACAGTTATCTCCCGTTCTTCTGGTACTTCAATCATTCACAGATTATCCCTTTTGACAGATTCCCGCATACTTCTTAGTGTTTCTTGATTTTTCTTTTAATTCTTTTTCTGATTTTTCCTACAGTATGTTGATGTCACATGCTTTACTTTCAATATCACTAATCAACCTTCCATTGCCTCAATTCTGCTCCTTTGGCTTTCTACTGAGTTGTCTAATTCCGTAATTTTATTATTAACTTTCTGAATAACTAATTCTTGCTGTGTATACTTTCTTCCAACCTGTCCAATCTGTCATAATGCTCTGCTGCATTTTGCCTCATCTCCTTCCTGATCTCTTGAATGCTTCTGAACACTAATCTTTTATATTCTACCTCTGATAATTCCAGGAAGTTCTGTCTCTGGAAAATATGAATCTTTGTTTTCAGAGCTTTCTGCCCCTCCGAGTGACAGGAAATTGATGTCTTTGAGCCATCAGTAAGTGCCTGCTGTGCCCCAGATTCTTGTTTTGTTCTGAAATATCCAAATAGCCTGACTGCATGTTACAATTTGGTTAATGTTGCCTTTGAGGGTCTAATGTCCTACTACCAGGTGGTTACAGCTGTTACTGGACATAGGAACCCAAGAATCTGTTTACTTTCTTGCATGGATTCAGCTCAGGTGTCCAGGTCGTGAGTCACCAGATGCATACTGCAGGCTCTTACCTACTGTCCTCAATGGACAAGAGTTGCTGCTGTAGGCAAAGGTATCTGGCTGCCGCTGCTGACAAAGGAAGGGGGCTAACAGATGCCCCTGAGTCCTGAGTGTCTGTGACAATAGCATGTTCCTTTATGTCTGAATCCAAGCAAAGAAACAGTTTCTACCCCAAATTTCTGGTTCAAAAGTGTCAGGAGATTTCTTTTTTCTTCCTTCCCTCTTCCACCTGTTTGTTAAATTTTTCCCTCTACAAGTCTTGGAATGGCTCAGGGTAGGCTTAAGGAGTCCAACTTCCAGCTCAGTTAGTAACATCAGATTCCAGGGCAGTGCACAGTGCAAAGACTGGAGTGGGAAGCACTGGGATAAGTGAGAGGAGTCTATTCTCAAAGACTTAGACCCTTATGCAGTAGGTTACTTGCAAAGACTTAGCCATTTTATGACCTTGTACTGTTTTTCACTGGTTCTAGCTGCAGAAATGGATTCTCCAGTCACTGTTTCCATGATCAGCTGACCACACTGGCTGCAGTTGTTTCCTAGCAGATCAGGTCTAATAAATCCCACTCTCTGTTCTCCATCATTCTGTCCCATTTCTTAACTTTCTCTTTACAGGCTCCTAGGATACTATATGTAATGTATTTACTTGTTCTTTGGGGTCTCTGTTCTTCAGAGGGATCAGAGGAAGCATCCAACATCCAACTACTCCATCATCTTGACCCCACCTCTTATTAGTATTATTTAATCAACACCTTGTAATTATTCTACCTTTTATCTTGTTTTCTTAGAAAAGATTTTTTTATGTAAATTTTATATAACTCCTTGTGTAAATTAAATCTTTCACTTGCTGTTTTATACCAAATTGAAAACTGAGGGGAAATCAACATCAAATTATCAACTAAAATTTCTACTAAAAAGGTATTTGAAAATATTTCCACTATTGAGCAATTTTGTTGTCCAAAACTATGTGTATAGCTGTATAATTCCTGTGTCTTTTTATTGCCATAAATATATATAACAAAATATTTGACATTTTATCTATCTTTAAGTGTTTAATTCCGTGACACTAATTACATTTATCATGTTCTATGATCATCACCACCACCCATGTTCAAATGTGTTCCATTACCCTTAACAGAAATTCAGAGACGGGTGGTGTGGTGGTTAAGAGCTAGGGCTGCTAACTAAAAGGTCGGCAATCCAAATCCACCAGCTCTCCCTGGAAACTGTATGGGCAGTTCTACTATGTCCTGGTAGGTCACAGTAAGTCAGAAACAATTCACTTGACATGTACAGGTTAGTAGAGACTCAATACCCTTCAATAAGCAACTGTCCATTTTCCTTTTTTCCTAGTCCCTGGAAACCATACACAAACTTTTGTCTCTATGTATTTGTTTATTCCAAATATCTTACTTAAGTGGGGTCAGACAGTACTTCTCCTTTTGTTTCCGACCTCTTCCACTCTGTATGTGTTAAAGGTTCATCCATGTCACATCATGTATCAGGACTTGAATTCTTCAAAAAGGTGAGTTGTGAATAATGAATACGAATAGCACTGCAATGAACAATGGTGTACAAGTATCTGTCGGAGCCCCAGATTCCAAGTCTTTTGAAGATGTATATGAGAAAGCTCTAGCATTTCTAGAAACTTATAAACAGAAATTTCTAACATTCTTTAAAATACTGCAAATAATGATTTTTATTGGGTTTTGAATCTACTAATTGCAAAACTTATACTACATTGGTTTGCAATAGTAACTGGCTGGCAACAAAAAGAAATAGAAACTTTCTAGCTGATACTTAACGAAAAAGCCACTGTCTAATTGGTAGATATAAATTCAGTGACTTAGCAACTGCAAATAATATGTTTCTTCTATTGAATCTTTTTATGGGTACTTTTCCAAATGATAGTCATTAAATCAAGATTCAAAAGACTAAACTGAAAACCAGACTTTTGGTCTTGTATTATTATCAAGATTATATAATAGCACCAAATACTAAACAAGATACAAAAACATGAAACATTCTTTAACCACAAATTAAAAACATTCTTGTTAAAACAAAAAAGCTTTATACCATTAACAAAGAAATAAAATTTATCAGTAATTATTTCACTTTTTCATTGTTCTATAATATATATTAGGTGTATACTCAAGAGCTTCGTTAATTGATTTAAAAACTTGAGACAGATCTGTTCCAAAAGCACCATTTCAGAACCCACCAACAAAAAGGTGTTCTTCAGTAGTGAGATTCCCAAATACAATCTGTCTTCATCAAAGAAAGTCAGAAACAAAAGAAGCTGATAAACACATCATCCAACCACCACCACAACAAAATGACATTAGGCAAAGCATCTAAATGCACTCAAATGAGCTGGAGTTAGGTGACCACAAGACAGAGTGAACATCACAAACATCATTTCAAAGACACACATGAACTAATGCAGGAGGGAGCTAATCACAGCTATGACTTGAGGAAAAGCAGCAGCAGGAGAGGTACTAGCACTGGAGGCTGCCAGAACTGCTGGTGGGCTCCCGTGCCATCCGAATTTCAAGATGGGCAAACAGTAAGCAGTGAGATCCCTAGGCAGAGTGAAAGCATGGGATGCAAAGCAGCCAGCATATCAGGACTGGAACTGGAAGTCACAGCAGTAACTGGTGTGGCAGAAAGCCAGCACTGTCAGCTCTGAGAAGAGACAGTACCAAACCCCTCCTAGGTTGCAGGAACAACTGACCTGGTGTGGAATGAGTGATCCTTTCCCATGGGAGCCAACACTGGGTGGTTTCAAGGCACACTCCAGACCACACCTAAAGCAAATGCTGACTCAAGATCAAGGCGAACTGAGGTGACAGCCCATACCTCGGAGAGGGTTGCAGTTTCCTCTCTTGGCCCACAGTAGGCACATACAGTCACCCCAACATCCCTAAGAATACCTGTTCAACATGGTCCTTGCTTGTGAAGTTCAAAGCAGGGACAGATTTAGAAATGCAAAAAAGTCTGGACTCGTACCCCAGCTCTAAAACTTACTAGCTATGCGAGCAGAAAACCCCACTGCTGTTGAGTCAACTCTGACGCATAAAGATCCTACAGGATGGTGCAGAACTGCTCCATAGGGCTTCTAAGCAGCGTCTGGTAGATGCAATGTAGCTCTTAACCGCTATGCTACCAGGTTTCTCCACATGAGCTCAGGAAGGTCAAAATTTCTCCTCACTTCATCTTTTATCCATAACTTCATCTTCTATCTTTGAAATGGAGACGATGGTTACCTAGCAGACCTCAGAGGGAGAAGATGACCAAACACTTTAGTGGAAACTTGGCTTAATGATAAAATAGCTTAACAGACATAAAAAAGTTATTATAAAACACTAAGGATAAAAATCTTTCCCTTGTATTTCCTAATAACATGACTTTCCCTCAACGCAAGCACATAACACTTAGCTACACCATGGTAGCTACCAGGGGAAAAAAAAACATTTGCCCATACCCAACTCACTGCTGGCGACTCGATTCCAACTCACAGCAACCCTAAAGGACAGAATAGAACTGCTCCACAGAGGTCCCAAGGAGTGCCTTGTGGATTCAAACTGCCAACTCTTTGGTTGCACTTAACCACTACACCACCAGGGTTTCCACAACACTACCAAGGGTCTTTAAACATCTGCATAAGGACCACCAGTCAAGGTACAGAGACCCTGGTGGTATAGCAGTTAAGAGCTACAGCTGCCATCCAAAAGCCAGCAGCTAAAATCCTCCAGGCACTTCTTGGAAACCCTATGGGGCAGTTCTACTCTGTCCTATAGGGTTGCTATGAGTTGCAATGAACTCAAGGGTAACGGTTATATATACATGGACAGCCAGTGTATTGAGAATTCTTTTTTTTTTCCCAATGCCAATATGAATAAGCATTAAGGTTGAATATACGTTCAAATGTAGCTTCAAACTCTAATTTAAACAGTTAAAAGATTTAAGAAAAGTAAAAAGGGTATTATAAATTATGGTCTGCTTTCCTCAATCCAACAAGCACCAAACACCAGCAGTATACAGTATACCAGAGTGTATAACGGGTATTAAGGCACCAATTAGCAAAATGTTCTTATAGAACTTACATTTTAGTGGGAAGGTAGCCACAAATGACTACAATATAAGGCAAAATGTGGTAAATCAACAGAAGCAGAAGACAGAGAAAATAATTTTGACTACAGACATGGATAATAAAGCTTCCAGAAGAATGTATTAACAGTGCTGAGCCTTAAAAAGTCTAGAGGTCATTCCCAATATGACCATGAACAAAAGTATAATTGACAGCAATGTTCAGCAAGATGAGCCTGGACATTTAGGTGTGAGGGAGTGCTACAAATTGAGCTGTGTCCCCTAATGTATGTGCTGGAGTCCTAATTCCCACAGCTGCGAGTGAAATTAATCCAACCACCTTCTACCACACAATGTAATACAATCAGTTGATGGTCTTGTCAGTATAGGATGGATCTTAAACCTAATCACTTGTGAGTTATATAACAAGCAACACCGATGCAATATTCCTGAATGTGAGCACGTACTGAGGAAGACAAATGCCATGTCAGGATCACCAACAACCACAGCATGCCCAGGGCTACTGACAAGGTTGGAATCTGACTTGGACTTTCAGCCTCTAGAACTGTGAGAAAATAAAATTTCATTCTTTAAAGCTATCCACTTGTGCAGTTTCTGTTAAAGCAACTTTAAGAAACTAAGATAGGGAAGGTGGTGTTAAGGGAGACAGGTGAAGCAATGAAATCTGCGACATTACGGGGCTAAGGCAATTTGTGCTGTGCGTTAAGTATTTGAACCAATGGGAGTCATTTGTTTCCAAAAACAGTGCTCTGGTGGCAGCTTGAAGGAGCAGGGAATCAAACCCAGGTTTTAAAAAGAAAAAAATATATCAAACCTGTTGCTTGTACAGTTGATCCCAACTCAGGGACTCTACAGGGCAGAGTAGCATTGCCCCACAGAATTTCTAAGGAGTGCCTGGTGGATTCAATCTGCCAACCTTTTGGTTAGCAGCTGTAGCACTTAACCAGTATGCCACCAGAATTTCCAACCCAGGTATAGAGGCTATTTCAATGAGCTACTGAAGAGATTTCAAGGGCAGTAACACCATAATAAACAGCACCCAAAAGTCACAGGGATGCAAGCAAAGAATTTTTAACTTTTTTTTTCCCCCCATACAGTGCTACATCTTGCTATCTCTGGATCTGCTCTCAGAAGAAAATACAACGATCTGGTTCTGAACAAAATTAGCCTAATTTTCTTAAACCACCACAATTCTAAGTTCTGAACAATGACCTGCCACATAAGCCTAGCAAAGCTTACTCTGAAGTTCTAATTCACCTTCACTTGTAAAACAAACTTAAAATGTGATACATGAAGCTGCAAGCACTCTTCTTGCTTCCTACCACCAAAATGCTTTACTCAGAGATAAAATACTTGGACTCAGGGCAACCACAACACTGATACAAACTACAGCCCACATAAGAATAGTCTGCATATCCCTCAGAGGGAGCTGAAGAGAGACTGAGTTTTGAGGGCTTTGCTGTTGTTCTGGAAACCTTAGTGATGTAATGGTTAAGAGTTACGGCTGCTGCCCAAAAGGTCAGCAGTTCAAACTCACCAGATGCTCTTTGGAAACTCTGTGGGGCAGTTCGACTCTGTCCTATAGGGTCGCTATGCGTCATCAACAACTTGGCAGCAGCACTTTGGGGTTTTTGGGTTTTATAGAGGGACTGAGGCAGGAGAAAACAGTAAATAGCTACATAATTTTGGGCTACAGTATACAGATCTGAATTCTGAAATTTGCATTTGCATTTCCTTTCAGGTCCAGTACTTCTGAAAACCAGTATTTGTGCAATGGCCACTTCTAAGTTGTCTGTGAGAGGCACATGCCTCCTTCAATACTAGACTGAGCAACACTGGTTCAAGCCCTGGAATGGCCAATGAATATGTGACCTGGATACATGAGTACCTCAGGGCACATTTTTCTCATTACTATAAACTAAGTGTTGTTTGGCCTTAGAGGCTCCAAGGTGCCTTCTAGTTCTTAAATTGTTTTCATGATGCCCTTTCGTCTTTATTTTCTTCCAAATTCCTTTACTAAGCACACAACAAATACCCAGGGGGAGGGTACCAACCCAGATGCCTAATCTGCTTTCACACCGCACTGTATCACAATGTTCAGGCTTGAGACTTCCAAATGAGCTCCAATTTGTTGATGCCTACCATCCTAAAAAATTTTTTTTAAAGTTCACTGCTTTAAAAGAAAGGCACTAAGGACTGGAATAATAGAAAGCCAGCTGCCATCTAGTCAATTCCAAGTTACGCAAAGCCAAAGATGATTCTATGGTTTTCAATGGCTGATTTTTCAGAGGGAGACTGGCAGGCCTTTCTTAGAAGGGGCCTATGGGGTCGCCATGAGTCAGCATCAACTTGATGGCAGTGAGTTTGGCATTTGGGTGGGGAGGTGCACGTGAAGCCCCAACCTATCAGTTGGTTGTCAAGCACATTACACCAGCCCTTTGAACTCATTCTTTCTGGTTTCCATTTGCATTCCTAAAGTACCCTGCTGAGAATTTCCATTTCCACCCCAAATATACTAAATCAGAGTCTGCATTTTAAACAAGATCCCCCAAGTGATTCTTATGTGTAACTTTTCAGGAACTTGTTAGAGATACAGAGTATCAGCAGGGGTTCCAACCAGAACACAGCAGTTTAGAGCCCTGGATTAAAACATCTGTGCCACCTGGGGACTGGGAAAAAAAACAGAATCAAGGTATCACTGCAGCAAATTGATTACAACACGCATTTTCAAAGTCCAATCCTCCTTTGAACTTCTTACAATGGAAAATATTTATGATTGTGAACAACGGCAAGTATTTGCCATTTGCCCAAAACGTACAACGTGCATGAAAACAGACTGCTTGAAGTTTCCAGAACCTTCGTCCGTGGTGAGACATGGGGCCAAAACAACAAAATCAAACCCACTGCCATGAAATTGACTGACTTACAGAACAAAACGTAGCTGCCTCATTGGGTTTCCCAGGTTTTAACCCTTACAAAGGCCACTGCCAGATCTTTTTCTCTTGAAGCCACGGGAAAAACCGACCCTTGGGTCACCAGCCAAGCGCCTGCGAGAAATGCAGACAGAGAGGTACTCGTTTAACGATAAGCTACTAGCTTCCATTTGACATCTTGCCTAAGTAACACATCTTATACTGATCTTATACAGAGAACAAACAAATGATGCCTGGGAAACACAAAAATCAGAACAGCAGAGTCATCTCCCTATTTAGAGTCTCAATCCTGCCCCCTGTAATTACCAAGTCATTTTGTTCCTGAAAGCTAAACTTATATGCAAGTCTGTCCCCTTTCCTCCTAAAAGGTATGGACCTCTCTGGTCACCAGTTAATATTTGAGCCCGAACTATATGCCAGGCGTCGTGTGGAAAGCGCTGGGATACACGCACGAAACAACAAAAAAGGTCCCACGCAACACAACTCTGTTATATAAAACAGTACGGCAAGATTAATTCTAAAAACAAGGAAAGGAGGTGGCATCCTGGTTTTGCTTTAAATTACTGGAAGTTTAAGTCCCTTATGAAAGTTTAAACAAGAAAAAATTGATGCAGCCAAGGGAAAACGCACCATAAACTTCAAGGACCTAAAAAACAAAACAAAACCCGCTGCTGCCGTAGATTCCGATTCATAGCAACCCTACAGGACACAGTACAACCGTCCCCATCGAGTTCCCAAAAAGTGCCTGGTGGATTGGAACTGAACTGCAGACCTCCCGGCTAGGAGACACAGCACACTTAACTCTAGGCCAGTAGGGCTTCCTCAAGGACCTGAATTAGGCACAAGATCTGCGCCCTGTGAGTGAGAAAGGAAACCAACTTAGTCACTCAAGTTCCACAGCAGCCTGGCCGACGCCCGTTGCGCCAAAGCAGTCCAGGCCCGGAGGGAAAATGAAAACCCCGAATGGAGGAGGAGCTAGGGAGAGGGAGCTGGGCAGCGAAAACCTCGTGGCTGGCTTCTCGTGGCGCCAAGCAGCCTTCCTGCTCTGCCTTGCCCCTGTCCTTGGAGGCATCGTCCGGCCCCACAAAATCCAGCGTGCAGGTCCCCTGGAGGAGCCAGTGCTCCACAGGAAGTTGGCGCCTGGTAATGCGGTAAGGGGAACACGTAGCCCTGTCTTAAAGGCAGTTAGAGGAGCCAAGAACCACCAGGGAGGACTCCACCCTTCTCCACCTGCGGTAAGGCTAGGCAGTCACTTGCCTTGTCTCTCCTTGCCTGACAGATAAAACAAAGAAAACAAGCTTCCAGGGAAGTCACACATAAAAGGGTAACCCCTTTCCATGGGTACGTGACGCGTGTGCCCGGGAGACCGAAGGGCATGGGTCTAGGACAACTTTTCTCAATGAAGCCATGCTTCTTCTTAAAATTAAAAAAAAAAAAAAAAAACCTACCGTTACAATACCCTCGATCTTGACTGCATATACTTAGTTTCTAACCGTACCCCACTGCAGTGCCCCCGGCCCCGCGCCCATCCCAGGTGGGGCTTCCCTCCCCCGGCGGCCTCCTGGGGGCTCTCACCGCCCTCGCCGCCTCCCGGCTGGGCATCCCGGCTCCAGTCGCCCTTCGCCTCCAGGCCGCGCCACACTGGAAGTGCGGGCAGGGGTTGCCCGTACTGGGGGCGCATTCGAGACTCCGCTGCAAGCCCTCGTGCCCGGCACCGCACTCGCCAAACAATAAGCATCCGCTTTCCCGCCCTTCCCCCACAGGACCCCAGCCAGCCACCGCCCGGGAGAAGCGCCAGGAGCCCGGAGGCCGCCGTGGGACCGGCGAGCGGCGCGCCCCGGAGTCTCGGCTTCCCGCCGGAGGGCGGCCGGGCGTGGGGAGCGCGCCGGCCACGCGGCGGCTCCGCAGCCCCTGCCCCGACCGCGCCGGCCCGCCCCAGGCCCCGCGCCGCGGCCGCCGAGCGGGCAGCCCCGCCGGGCAGGGAGCCCCGCCGCCCGGCCGCGCCGTACCTTGCCGCTGGCGGTGCCGCCGCTGACGCCGATGAGGAAGGGCTCGCCGCCGCCGGGCTGCTGCGGGCTCTGCAGCGTCTGCTCGCTGTCCCCGGCCATCGCGCGGCCGCCCCTCCTCCCGCAGCGTGTGCGCAGCGCCGCGCGCTCCCCGCCCGCGTCCCCGCCGCGCGCTCCCCGCCCGCGCGCTCCCCGTCCGCGTCCCCGTCCGCGCTCCGCCGCGCGCGGCCGCCGCTGGGCACACGCCGCCGGGGCCGCGCTGCCCCAAGCCCTGGCGCGGAGCTGGCCTCCTGCGGGGGACCCACGGCGTTCTTCTCCCCGCAGCGGCGCTCCGTGAGACTGCCGCTCCAATCGCGGCAGCGGCGGGCTGCTATTCGCGGAGGCGGCCAGGCGTCTCGGCCCAGCCTCCGCCCTCCCCCGACCTGAGCCACCCAAGGGCCCCGGGGAAGGTGTGCGCCCAGCCCCTCCTGGCTCCCCACGCGGCCTCTTAACCCTCCCCCTGACGACCTTAGGTGGGCCCGAAGGAAGTAAGACACGTTCTTTGTGTTCAACTTGGCATGGTACCACCCATCTCAAGGGGTGGGGAGGGGGAGAAAGCTTGAAAATATTAGTAGGCAGATCAGTAATGCGCAAATGCCCAAGTTTGGGCAGCGAAATTAGAACAATCTTGGGAAATTAAGGCGATGCAAACAGTTAATGTCATTTGCTCGTTATCCGGGATACAAACTGGTTGTCTCAGAAAATGACACCCCCCCCCCGCCTTTTACCAAAATAATACATCAGCCGCTGGCTTTAGACATTTCCTCTCTTGGAAACCCCCAAATTCCACCTTCCTAACCAGGCCTTTCGTCCTGTGATTCCCCAAAGACGAGTAATTTTGCAGGGTTTATCTGAAGAGTGTCCTCTCTCTGACTATCAACCGCTCTTCCAGATCAACTGGGAAACCTCTTATCCCAAATACTGAGAGGTTCCTGTGTGTTTGCGCAAACATTAAAATAACACAGCGCCAATCTGATCCATTAATACCTTTAACTGGACTAGTTTTACAAAGATTGAGCACTCATTTGGCTGGAAACGCAGTACCGGCAGTATCAGCTTGTGTCTAAGAGTAGCCTCTACCTCTGCAGCCAGACTTCTGCATTCATGTCCAGCTCCATTAGCAAGTGACTTAACTTTCCTGTACCTCAGTTTTCTCATCTGTTAAATGGAAATAATAACTCCATCCTAGAGTTGTGAGGATTAAATGAATTGTTATACGTCAAGTTCTTAGAATAGTGCTTGGCACAGTATAGGCCCTAAAGAGCTAAAACTCAAAATGGATGTTTTGGGCACACAGAGAGAGATGGGGCTAGAGTAACAAATCCCAGCCTCCCAACCTGTGAACCTGAGATTGGTATCAAAGAGCTGATGGGATCCCAAATCTAAAAAAAGAACAAAAGTCAATAGCATTCTCTTTTAAAAACTTAGTAAATTACCATAAATTCATCATAATCGTGAAAAATTACTAAAAAAATTTAGAGTATCAGAATACACAAACATTCTTTTTCACTTTTGAAGTTATTTAATGTAACCATAAAACCAAACTCCACAGATGCTCAGGACACTGAGATGGACAGTAGTTACCTGGGGACCAGAGGCAGGCACTTGAGAGAAGTTAGCTAGGAGAGTACATTACCGAATGGTTGGAGGACAGTTGCTTCTCCTTGAGCTTTTCCCCACTAAAGTTTTCAAGGACTTTCACAGAACTCTTTATAACTGAAGATAGGGCTTATTGGAATGTAAGGTTTCATGGACCAAAATAGTTAAGGTGGTTTTTGTTTTTTCCAGTTGCCATTTAACGGACTCTGATTCATAGTGACCCATATGTGTCAGAGTAGAACTCTGCTTCGTAGAATTTTCAACAGTTAATTGTTCAAAAGTAGATGTCATGGATGGAATTGTGTCTCCCCCAAAAGTATGTGTAGCCATGTGGCTGGGCCATGATTCCCAGTATCTTGTGACTGTCCTCCATTTTGTGTTTTTCCTGTGCTGTATGTTACAGGATTAGGATGGGACTGTAAATCCCTTTATAAGATCACCTCCCTGCTCCACTGTAAAGGGAATTTCCCTGGAGGATGGCTTGCCCCACCCTTAATCCTTTTAGCCTGCAAGAGATAAAAGGGAAGAGAAGCGAGCAGAGAATTGGGAACCTCACACTATCAAGAAATCTGCACCGGGAGAAGAATGTGTCCTTCAGACCTGAGGTTCCTGCACCAAGATGCTCCCTGGACAAAGACTGGTGCAATACCAGACTGTCCTCCAGAGCTGATGGGGGAAAGCCTTCCCCTGGAGCGGACGCCCTGAATATGACTTGCAGCCTACCAGATTATGTAAGAATAAGCCTTGCTTTGTTAAAGCCATCCACTCTGTGGTATTTCTGTTACAGCAGTCCTAGCTGACTAAAACAGTAGATCATCAGGCCTTTCTTCAAAGAGCCCTGTGAGTGGACTTGAACCTCCAGCTTTTCAGTTTGCAACTGAGCATGTTAACTATTTGTACCACCCTGGGACTCTGGTTAAGGTTTAGCATGAGGATACTAGGTAGCTGAGGGAAGAGGAGGATAAACTTCTCTCCATGAAATTTTCCTCGATCCCCAACTTCCTTAATATTCCTCTAACTTTTTTTCTACTGTAAAAATTTCAAGCAAAAGATTGAAAGATTTTACAGTAAATATGTGTAAACTCACCACTTAGATTTTGCTGTTAACACTGTACACCACTTGTTTTAAGGAGCACTGGTGGCGTAGTGGTTAAATGCTATGTCCACCAACCAGAAGGCAGCAGTTGGAATCCCTTAATGGGTATTTGATGAATGAATTTAGAGATACCATGTCTCGTTTCTGTATTCCCAAGGCCCCCTCAGCAGAATGGGAGCAAGTACGGGGTATTCAATATAGGTTTGTTGAGTGAATTGATTAATATGGAAGAAGTAGAAAAGTACTTAACAAACAGACCTCATTCTCACCATTTTTGATGGAAAGGTGATGTTTCCTTGATTATATTTAATTGGTTATGATTCTTACTTCTGAATGTTTTGTTTTCGTGTCGTAGAGTAACTGTCGACATCCAGTCCCAGTGCATCTATTAACCAGTTGAGCCAACTCATTTAATAAGCTAGTTCGCCAAACTCATCTGTATCTTGTTCAATAATAAATATTTGACCTCTGTACAAGTTAATAGACATAAAAATGCTCTGAAAAAAAAATCAAAAGCACTCTCTGTTAGAGGTAATATCTTATTAACAGACGACATGCAGCTGAGCTCTGTATTATTTATTTTCACTGTGTTCCTTTCCTGTCTCCTACCCATCCCTAAGGCTGACTTATGTACACATAAAGAAGCTATCCATGTTCATTTAAAATATTAAGAGCCCTCTCAGCACTGGTGACCTCAACGAGGACTTGCACGTCTCTGTTCTCTACAAAGCAAGAGAAGCTGCCTACACTATTTCCTCTGCTGCGTCATTCTCTCTTGGGAGCCTGGTCACTAAATCACATAGCTAGGGATGTTCTAATCACATTCAAGCATACTGTGGCAATTACACTGCAGATTCTGAATTGATTTCTCACTAAGAAAAAAAAAATCAAATGTGTTTAATAAACTTTAGAGTTAGAGCTGAGCTGATCCAAGGAAATACATTTTCTCAGTATCTATGACAGTTTTTTTTTTCCTGTACCATATGGGTTATTTTATAGATTACAGCCTGATCAAGTTCTGGCCCAGTTAATATTTGGAATGAAGGCAGCATGAATATACAAATGCAGCTACAGCCAAAAAAACAAGCGGTACTGATGCTGACAGTCCTTGGTCAGCTTCCTTTCTCTCCTTAAGGAGCCATGGTTCTGAACTAAACAAGGAAGGAACACGGATTTCACCTCTACCCAAAATGCTCTACTTCCAGGTGCTTTATGCACCACAGTGTATTCTCTATATTCTTCATATTTCCAAATCAGAAAAATAGGTATCATTTTACTTCAGCATATTTCTGGAACACTTTAGCTTTCTGGATTGCTTTTCTAAATACTGCCCACATTTAATCACTCAGCAAATACTCTGACAGATTATAAGTACAGATAGCCCTCCACTTATGACTTATCCCAGGGAGAAAGTTACAGGAAAACATATGCAGGGGATAGGAAAAAAACTCTGAATTAGGGGAACACATTCCAATTATTTGATCACAATAATATGAAGGTAGGGACTGGTAGGAAAATCATCCATATGGGAAGAATACGCAATTTAGAATTTGATCATCAACAATGTGGAAAGGTCAGGAAGAAGGGAAACTGACAGATCAGGACTTAAACGATTTTGAAGAGAAAAGAAATACTGAAGAAAAGGAAATAATGAGGAAGGAGGAAGTTGTCAGAAGATTGCAGGGGCCGCATTTTGGTAAGGAATGTCTGGGGTCTTCAAAGCTAGTAATCCTTAGCCATCTAAGGACTACCAATTGATCCCAATCCACGTGGAGCAGGGGAGAACAAAGGACATAAAAGACGAGAAAAATAGGATCCCAGGAGATAGAAGGGGCCAAATGAATGGGGGACTATCTCAGCATGAGACCAGAAGAACTACATAGTGCCTGGCCACCACCAAAGAGTCCTGTGACAGGGGACACAACCTAGAGTCCCTGACATAGTGGGAGAAAAATGGGGCTGCAAATCTAGAACTCTATTAAAAACCCAGATTTGATGGTCCGACATCCTGGAGGATCTCCTGAGAACGTGGCCCTGGACGCGCTAGTAACCCAGACTTGAAACCAGCACTGAAGCCAACTCTCCAGACAAAAACTGGACTGGACTATAGAGAAACCCTGGTGGTGTATAGTGGTTACACGCTAACCATAAGGTTGGCAGTTTGAATCTGCCAGGAGCTCCTCAGAAATTCTGTGGAGCAATTCTACTCTGTTCTATAGTGTCACTATGAGTTGGAATTGACTCGAAGGCAGCAGGTTATAAGACAGAGTGATGCTGGTGAAGTGTGTACGTGCTACCTTAAATACATGAGGCTGTTGGAGCAGGTTCTCTCTAGCGACCAAACAGGAGGATGGAGGAGGGCAGAGAGGAGTTGGTTAAATGAATATGGGAAGTACGGCAGGGAAAGGAGGGATGTGCTATCACAGGACGGGAAGAGCAGCTAGAGTTGCAGAGAGCTTATGTGCGCAGGCTTTTATATGGTGAATTGACTTGGATTATAAACTTGCACTTAAAGCACAGTAAAATATTGGGGGAAAAAAGATTTTCAAGGAAAGGATCAGCTGGAGTGTTTTCTAAACTCAATCAGGGGCTTCAGTTGCCTCAAAACATGGACCCACTCATTGCTTTGCTGAAGTCAACAGGCATATTCAGGAAGCAATGAGATATTACCACAAATGTCTGAAGAAAAAAGGAAGAGAACCATACAGACAACTCAATTTTCTGGCTAGAAATGCCATCCTCCATGACCAGAGGTACTTCAAGTGACCAAGAACATCCAAAAATGGATTTATTACTGCAACTGAGAAAATGTCAGTGTCATCAAACTCTTCATCATCAGAGCAAATTTTTATGATTTGTATGTTTTTATGTAAATATTAATATTTATGTGTAATTTTATATGTAATTGTGATATTTGTAATCCCCAAAGACAAATAAAGAGAGTAATAAAGATACTGAGAATTAAAGGCAATAATCAAATTTCTTTTTAAAAAATGAGGTATTTGACTTATGTCAGAACCAGCTTATGACAATCACTAGAACCCTGTTGCAAATCAGGGATGACCTGCACTGCTCGGAAAAAATGATGATTTGATATCACACTACTTAAATCAGTCACATTCTCAGATACTGTTGAGCAACACAGTATAGCACAGTCTTTATAGAAATTGTGACCCCAGTGTTCTGTGAATGGAGTTCAGAAATCTGTATTTTATGAGCTTTCTAGGTGATTCTGGTGCCCTCTTAAGTTTGAGAATCCTGACCTAGTGAAAAGAACATAAAGGAAATCTAGTCCGAAATACACTGCATATGTCTTTGTCTTAGCCCTTGACAAGTTACTTATTTTATATAAACCTCAGTTTCTTCAACTGTTAAATGGCTGCATGATTCCGAAACTAATGGATTTGTACTGTCACACTGGACAGAAATAAAAACCATTGTCTTTTAGGTGATTCTGACTCACAGTGCCACCATTTGTTACAGAGAACTGCTTTATAGAGTTTTCTTGGCAGTAATCTTTACAGCAGCAGGTTGCAAGGCCTTTCTTAGTAGTTGTCAAATAAATAACAATTCCCTTCTCCTCCCATCTGTCACAGCTCTCTGATTTATTACCCAAGTCCACCTAAATAGGCAGGAGACATATCCCAGAATTTGTTTCTGACAATAATTAGCTATGTGATCTTTATGTCACTTAAATTGCATCAGCTTTAATCTATTCAGCTATAAAATGAATAAATTTTTTATGTGTGTTGCAATGGTTTTTAGCATGTCCTCTATGTTGCACCACCATCGAGTTCTAGAATATTTCCATCACTCCAAAAAGCAACCTGTGCTCATTAATAGACACTACCTAATCGCTGCAACCCCAGTCCCAGGCAAACACTAATGTACTTTCAATCTCCATGGATTTGCCTCTTCCAGATATTTCATGTAAGCAGAACCATACAATCTGTGGACTGTTATGTCCAGCTTCTTTTATTTGGTGTGATTTTCTGAGTTCGTCCATGTTGTAGCAGGGATCAGAACCTTATTCCTTTTTATGACTGAATACTATTCCAGTGTTCAGATAGACCACATTTTTTGTTTATCTGTTCTGTTGATGGACATTTTGGTTGTTTCCACTGTAAACTGTTAGGAATAATGCTGTTATGAACACCTTTGTGCATGGTTTTATATCAACAAATGCTTTCAACTTTTTAGCTGTATATTTAGAAGTGGAATTGCTGTGTCAATGGCCTTGTCACAACTCTGTATATGTTTAACTCTTTGAGATGCTCCCAAACTGCTGTACCATTTCTGTTCCCATCAGCAATGCAGGTGGGCTCTAGTGACTCCACATCTCCAGCATTTACTTTGTTTTTTAAATTGTAGCCATCCTGGTGGGTGTGATGTAGTATCTTACTGTAGATTGGTTTGTGTTTCTCCCATGACTAATGATGTTGAGCATCTTTCCATGTGTTCATTGGCTATCTGTACGTTTTGAGAAATGTCTATCCAGTTCCTTTTCCCATATTTTTAATGGATTGTGTGTTCTCTCAATTGTTGATTTGTAAGAACTCATATATATTCTGGATAGGAGACCCACATCAGACGTGTGCTTTGCAAACATTTTTTGTTCCCATTCTGTGGATTGTCTTTTTGTCCTTGATAGGTCCTTTGATGCAGGAAGTTCTTTAATTTTGATGCAGATTGCCTGGAATTTTTGTCTGTGACTCATTTCCCACTGCTAGCCCTAAACTCGTATCCTCAGATTGACAGGGGCTTCTTCTTGTTGTTAGATGCCGTCAAGTCAGTTCTAGTTTGTGACAACCCCACGTACAATAGAATGAAACACTGCCTGGTCCTGTGCCATCCTCGTAATCATTGCTGTGTCTGAGCCCACTGCTGTACCCCCTGGGTCAATCCGTCTTGGTAACGGTACTCCTCTTTTTTACGGACCCTGTACTTCACTAAGCATGATGCCCCTCTCCAAGGGCTGGTCCCTCCTGATAGCATGTCTGCAGTACTGGAGACAAAGTCTCACCCTTCCCATTTATTTTTTAGTGTTTTTGCAACTTTTTTATTAATTACAGTAAAAGGATAAAATTTCTAACCTCTATCAATTATATCATCTATGATAAACCTTCAGCCCCGCACCCACCCACGTACCTCACGAAGTCCCTTTCTTCTGTGGATAATTCTCTTGTTAAGTCCTTATAACAGGGGCTGACACAAGATTTGTCCTTTTAACACTGATTGACTTCACTCAGCATGATCTCTTCCAAATGAGACCATGTCATGAGATGTTTTCTGAAAGTGTCATTGTGTTTTATCACAGCATAGTGTTCCAGTGAGTATGTCCATTCATCTGCTGATGGGCATCGGGGTTCATTCCAACTTTTGCTATCGTGGACTGTGCTGCAACAAACATTCGTGTACATGTGTCTGTTCATGTGACAACCTTTGTTTCTGGACGATAAATTCCAAGCACTGGAATTACAGGATCAAGTGGTGTATCTATTTCCAGATTTTTAAGGAAGCGCCAGATTGTTTCCCAAAGAGGTTGTACCATTCTGCAATCCCACCAGCAGTGCAGCCTCTCCAGGATTTGTTGTTTTGTGTTTTTTGGATCATGGCCAGCCTTGTTGGGGTGTATCTCATTGTAGTTAGATTTGAATTTCTTTAATAGCTAATGATCGTGAGCAATTCTGCATGTGTCTTTTGGCTGCCTGGATATCGTCTTTAGAGAAATGTCTGTCTATCTCCTTTGCCCATTGCTTAATTATTTTTATTGTGATTAAGTGAAGGTGTACGATCCAGGTTGATTTGCCATCTAAAACCCAGAACACATGCTTCTATGCAACTCTCTCTGCTCTCTTCACCCCGTGACAGGACATTCCTCCTTTCACCCTGTACTTCCAGGGTCCACTCAACCAACATTTGTGCCCTTCTCTCTATCCTCCCCTTTTCCTCTAGAGAGGAACCAGTTGGACATAAAATGAAGAGACAAACATTCTAAGGCCCCTCCTAGTTCTAAGTTTACATAAAATTGTAGCTTATCCGCCACTTTCCTTTACACTCTTATACGTCATAAAAACCCAAACCAAACCTGTTGTTGAGTCAATTCCAACTCTCAGTGACCCCACAGGACAAAGTGGAACGGCTCCACAGAGTTTCCAAGGAGCACCTCGTGGGCTTATACCTCCTAGGAATTTTTAATAATTACATTTCCAGCTTAGCGTTTTCTCTAAATTTTGTTTATTTTGTGAAACAATGTTATTTTGTTAAGTTCCGCTCACTGCCATCAAGTCAATTCCAACTCATAGTGACCCTATAGGACAGAGTAGAACTGTCCCATGGAATTTCCAAGGAGTGCCTGGCAGATCTGAACTGCCAGCCTTTTGGTTAGCGGCTGTCACACTTAACCACTACAACTACACCATCAGGATTCCCGATTTTGTTAAAGCAATGTGCAATTTAGTGACCTTGATGACATTCTTTGAGTTGTGCTATTATATACCTTCCTTCTCTGTGCTGTTCCTCCCCCATTAACATAAACTCACTGCCTGCTAGGTTCCTTTACTGTAATTGGTATCAACTACAAACTTATTCCAAAGAAAAGTGATCTGAACAAATGGAGAAATGATCAAACAATATTACTATTATATCCTGCAGGTAAAATTCTGCTGAAGATAATGCAAAAGCGACCGCAGCAGTACAGTGACAGAAATTCAAGCCAGATTCAGAAGAGGGTGTGGAAGCTGGGGTATCATTGCTGATGTCAGACGAATCCTGGTTGAAAGCAAAGAACACCAGAAAGATGTTTACCTGTGTTTTATTGACTGTGCTAAGGCATCCTACCGCGTGGATCACAACAAACTGTGAATATTACGAAGAATGTGAATTCCAGAATACTTAATTTGTGCTCATCAGGAACTGGTACAAAGGTCAAGAGGTAGTTGTTTGAACAGAATGTTCAGAAAATATGTGGTTTAAAGTCAGGAAAGGTGTGTGACAGAGCTGTTTCCTTTTACCATATTTAATCTGTACACTGAGCAAAAATCTGAGAAACTGGACTAATGTGAAGAAGAACCAAGCATCAAGATTGGTGAAAGACTTACTAAGAACCTGGCTTATGCAGATGACAGAAACTCGCTTGCTGAAAGTAAAGAGGAGGTGAAGCACCTACTGATGAAGAACCAAGACTTTAGCTTTCAGTATGGATTATACCTCAACATCCAGAAAACAAAAATCTGCACAACTGGACCAATAAGCAACATCATGATAAATGGAGAAAAGATTGAAGTTGTCAGGAGCTTCATTTTACTTGGATCCATAATCAACACCCTGGAGATAGCAGTCAGCACATCAAAAGGTGAGTTGCATTAGGCACATCTGCTGCAAAAGACCTCTTTAAAGTGTTTTTTTTTTCTTTAAATCACCTTGAAGACTAAGCTGTCCATTCTAACTTAAGCCATGGTGTTTTCAGTAGCCTCATACAAATGTAAAAGCTGCATAATCAATAGGGAAGACTTAAGAGTTCATGCCTTTGAACTGTGGTGTTGGCAAAGAATGCTGAATAAACCAAGGACTGCTAAAAGAAGAAACAAGTGCCTTGAAAGAAGTACAGCCAGAATGCTCCTTAGAAGCAAGGATGGTAAGACTTTGTCTCACATACTTTGGACATATTATTAGAAGGGATCAGTTGCTGGAGAAGGACATAAAATTTGGTGTCATGGATTGAATTGTCCCCTCCGCCCCCAATGTATATAGCAATTTGGTTGGGTCATGATTCCTGGTATTGGATGATGTTCCCATATGCTGTAAATCTTGCCTCTGTGTTGTTAATGAGGGAGGATGGACATTTGGTGGTGTTGATGAGGCAGGACTCAATCTGTAAGATGGTATTGTGCCTAAAGGCAATCTTTTGGGATATAAAGGAAAGGGAAGCAAGCAGAGAGTTGAAGAAAAAAGCAGTGCCGGGAGCAAAGTGCATCCTCTGCAAAGGACCCAGTGTCCCTGTATTTCAAAAGTTCCCAGTCCAGAGGAAGATAGATAACAGGGACCTTCCTCCAGAGCCAACAGAAAAAGCCTTCCCCTGGAGCTGATGCCCTGAAATGGGACTTGTAGCCTCCTGGACTGTGACAGAATAAAATTTCTGTTATTAAAGCTGTTCACTTGTGGTATTGCTGTTAAACAGCAGCACTAGATGACTAAGACACTTGGTAAAGGGTCAGTGAAAAACAGGAAGACCTTCAATGAGATGCACTGACACAGTGGCTGCAATGATGGCCTCAAGCTTAACAATTGTGAGGATGGCACAGGACCAGGCAGTGTTTTGTTCTCTGCTATGAGTCAGAACCTAACAAACTCAAATATTTCACCTTAAATTCTCAAATCTTCCAATGTAATCTACATGTCTCCATTAAATGTTATACTTTTGACAAACCTTTATTTTCTAGCTCTAAATCACATCTCTATCCTTTCATTCATTTATACTTACATTCTTTCATTAAGCATGAAGTCCCTGTTATTACCAACCAAAAAACAAAATCCAATGCCTTTGAGTCAGTTCTGACTTACAGCAACCCTATACCAGCAGAGGAAACCCCAGTATTGTAGTGGGTTAAGTGCTTCATCTGCTAACCAAGAGGTCAGCAGTTCAAACCTGCCAGGTGCTCTTTGGAAACTCTATGGGGCAGTTCTGTTTTGACCTATAGGGTTGCTATGAGTCGAACTCAAATTGATGGCAGTGGGTTTGGCTTTTTTTTTTTTTCCCAGTAGGACCAATATCCCCACTACTTACTGAGCTTACAATTCAAAAAGAAAGAAAGGCATTCGAACAAGCAGTAACAATACAATGTGATGCTAAGGAGAGAACTAGGGAATATATAGCAGAGAGATCTTACCGAGTCACTGAGCAATTTTAATTTTTTAAAATATAGAAAAATTTAAATGCTTTACTTAGTAACATATAGAGATTGTGTTTCCCCTAAAAATGTAGGTATGTTCAAGCACTTCTATATAAACAACCCATTACCATGAAGTCTGACTCATAGTGATGATAAAGACAGAGTGGAACTTCCCCAGTGTTTCCAAGGAATGGCAGGTAAATTCAAACTGCCTACCCTGTAAGTTTAGCAGCTGAACCTTTAACCACTGTGCCATTAGGATTCCATATAAACAACACTTCACACTTTACAGTTAAAGAAAATATTTGCCAAATGGCTTTGTATTCCTTAGTAGTTGGGGAAGTGCCTCCTCATCCTTTTGTATAGTAGTTGATAAAAAAAAAAAAAAAAAACGCTGCACTTCTTCCAGGTAGTGTGCAAAAGTGCCCTGACATAGGTGAAGTGAGTCAAGCCCAATACATATAATTTATCTGTTGCTGACATCAATGTTTCAGCAATAATCTGCATGGGATGCTCCATCAATCAGAATGATGCATTTTCTACCAAGGAACATAATTAGCATATAAAAGACTGCCAATTAAGTTCGCAAACTCATCCTAGGGAAAGTGCCACATACCTCATTGCTGGGTATCCCTACGGTCTCTTTTGAAGTCCTCCCCTAGGGAAGCTGTGCACTGACTCCAGCACCTAGTCCACCCTTCAAAACAATTTTGGAACTCTTTTTCTAGACTGGCCATCAGAGCTGCTGTTGTATTATCCTTGATGTCCTGAATGTCATCAAAATGTCTTCCTTTCAACATTCCCTTTATCTTCGGGTAACAAAAAGTCACTGGGGGCCAGATCAGGTGAGTAGGGAGGGTTTTCCAATATAGTTATTTCTTCACTGGCTAAAAACTGCCTCACAGACCACTTTACAATTAAGTTCACAAACTTGCCACCTTGCCACCGTGCACAATGGCCATTCCAGAAAAGTTCCAAAATTGCTTTGAAGGCTGGAATATGCACTGGCATTGGGGTACAACTTCCCAAGCACAATACTTCAAAAGTGACCATAGTGATATTTAGCACTTGCAACAATGACGTTTGTGTCCTTAAACACAATAAAGTTTCATTGTTGTTGTTGAGGGTTTTTTAATCTTAAATTTTATGGTTTTGACTTATTATTTATTATATAGATAATACAGAATTATAGACAAATTATAAAATTGTAAAAAGAAAATAAACAGAACAACCCATAAGGTCCCCGGTTAGAGATAAATACTGTTAACTTTTTAGGGTATACCCTCAATATGCCTTTTCCCATTCTTTTCTTAATAGACTGTGGCTACACGGATTTGGAATAATCACAATGCTTATTTTGTAACACATTCTCATCACTGGCCCTATTTATTATCTAATAGTCTGATAAACCTATGCCAGCCTATGCAAGATCTAGAAATTACCCTAGTGGCACAGTAGTTAAGTGATACAGATTGTAACCAAAAGGAACAGTTCAAATCCACCAGCCACTCTGGAAATCCCATAGGAGCAGTTATACTCTGTGTTCTAGGATTGCTATGGGTCAGAATCAACTCAAAGGCAACAGGATTTTTTTGTTTGTTTGTTTTTTATGGCTCAATAGTCTACATATTTTTCTATGCTTAATATATAAAAGAGGTTCTTTTTAGTTAAGGTCTCTTACACAAGCCCCTAGAGTTAATGGATTGAACTAAAAAAGCAAAGGCTGTACTAACACATCATTACCAATGAACATACTCACACAATACATTGTGAATTTTCTGTGCAATCAATGTGCATTTGTATCACTCCCAGTATCCCATTATGTAAATTTATTATAATTTATTTAAACGGTCTTCTGTTATTGAGTTGGATCCGACTTGATGGCACTTGGCTGACTCTGTTATTTTAAACATTTCTTCTTTTTTAAATGAAAGCATCCTTAAGTATACTTCTTGGCCCCATATGTCTGATTATTTCTTTTTTTCTTTGACACATCTTGCTATATACTGCTTTTACAAGTTAAACCAATTGAGGCTTCAGCCAGCAGTGCACAAGGGTCCTTTAAAATCCTTTTCTTGGTTATTTTTCAGTGGTCTACTTTAAGAAAATTCAGTTGTACATCCCCAAATTCTTATTTACAGAGAAGAACATTAGACAATATCTATTCAAATTAAGGAGTATACATTAAGAGACTTTCAAGCTTTCTAGGCTGACTCTTTTTCAAAGGCTCTGCTTATCTTCAAAATCTAGCAAAATTAAGAATTAGGTAGATGCTGGTAAAGAGTGTGCTTCTTGGCTTAAAAATATACTTGAAATTGTCTGAGCAGCTCCTGTCCAAAGAGAGATGAGAGGGGGAGGTGAGACAGGAGTTGGCTGGATGGATACAGGAAGTACAGGGTGGAAAGGAGTGTGTTGTCACAGGGTGGGGGCACCAGTTAAGCACTGCATAGATTGGGACATGGGTGGGCAGGGCTTATATGGCAGACTGACTTGGATTGTACACTTACACTTACAGCACAGTAATATAGTTAAAAGAGAGAGAGAGAGAGAGAGAGAACTTGTTATTCTGGCATCTAAGCCTCTCCAGCTTTATCTTTCACTGCTTGCTTAGACATGCTAGTGCTGGAGCCAAACTGGACTGCTTTTACCATTTACTAAACACACCAGTGCTTCCCTACATCTGTGCTCACGTTATTCCCCTTGATTGTCAAAGGGCCTTCTTCTCATCCCCACCTATTGAAATTGAAGTGTATATGTCAACTCCTTCATGATTCTTCTTAACCACAAACAATTTTTCCTCCTTAGAACACTTACAGCATTTTCCTTGCACCTCTGAATGTTTTGTCTTGGAGAATTTTATTCCCAGCACTAGCCTATAAAATGTGTTCAAGACAACATTTCATCTTATGCATCTTTGTATCTATTTAGACCTACCAGGGCACCCTGCTTATGGTACTTCTGCAACCTTATATATTTATTGAACTGATGCATGAAGAAAAAAATCATTCCTCTCATATGCCCAGAATTAAACCCTTGCTTATAAAGATTCAATGTAAACACAGTCCTTTTTGGAATACAGTGACATAATCAAAATAAGCAATATTTAAGGCTTTTATTGTATGACCTCAAAAGAATTTGAGATTCTGTAATACTCCATCTGACCTAAGGAGCTCTCTTAGTTTGGGTTCCCCCAGAAACTAACCTTGTGAGAAGAATTTGAGTGCAAATAGTTTATTCGGGAGGTGATTCCAGAAAATACCAGTGGGGTTAACAAGAAAGTACAACAGGGAAGAGAGGCACCAATGTATTAAATCACTTGGGTAGATGAACTCCAAGTGTCAGTGGAGACACGGGCCTCAATGTTATGCCACCTGGGAAAGGAGCGGGGTATTTAGAAACCAGTCATTTCTTGAGAGGCTGTCATTCTGTGTATGTCTAGGTGGCTTCACTGGAGGGGCAGACTTCTTTTACTAAAGGCCTCAGGCAGCCCAAAGTCGGTGGAGAAAGTACCAGCCTGAGTACCTCTCATGGACTGAATTGTGTCCCCTGAAAAATGTGATTCTCAGTTGTATTCCTGTATGTCGTAAATCTTGACTCCATGATGTTAACGAAGGAGGCTGGGTGGTGGTGGTGGTACTGAGGCAGGACTCAATTGGTAAGTGTGAATTGTGCCTTGAGACAATCTCTTAGGATACAAAGAAGCTCGCAGAGAGATCTTAGAAAATCACACTACCAGGAAAGAAGTTCTGAGAGCACAGCCTGTCATTTGGGCCTGGAGTCCCTGCACTTCAGAAGCTCCCAGTTCAGGAACAAGGACAAGGCCCTTCCTCCAGACCGAACACAGAAAGCCTTCCCCTGGAGCTGATGCCCTGCATTTGGAGTTGCAGCTTAATGGACTGTGACAGAGTATCTCTTTTTAACATCATCCAGTTGCGGTATTTGTTTTATAGCAGCACTAGATGATTAAGACAGTAGAGGACCGACAGTCTGCTACATTTTAGAAGGAAATCTTAAGTTACATATAGTTCTTTTAATTTGACATAAACCAGCCTATTTTTAGGTTACATGTAAAGGTAATAAAAGCCATAGTGGAATGAAGAATCAAAGAAACAAAATTAGTGTGGCCGGAGATGCAAGGTTCTAACAAAAAAACCAAATTAGATGATGAAAATATGAAAGTCATTTAGAAAAACAAATGGTAGTATAACTGTTAAATTTTATTCAATTATTTATCTCTAATCCTTAGGCCAATTTGAAAGGTACAACACGTAAGCCTTTGCATCAATGAAGACATAAAAAACACACTTCCAAACTCTTAAAAATGCTTCTATATATGCATATATACGGCACTTGGCTTGGCTTGGCTATATATGCATATAATAAACTCACTTTTGAATACTTACATAACTTGAATTTATAATATTCCAACATCAGTACAGTCTTCTTGCTTACCAGTTAAGTTTCAGAAATGGTAAACAAAATTGTAAGATGAAATTTAGAAAATATATTTGCATATATTTTGAATATGTCATATGTATACAAGGTAAAAAATTAACCAGTACTGAAGAGTACACAGTAAAAAAAGTCAGTCTTTCCCATGTGTTCCCCAGTGTTCCTCTCCAGAGGCAGTCACTCTGACTGGTTTCTCGTGTATGCTTCACATAGTTAATGCGAATACATATATGTGTGCATGTGTGAATATAACGGAAAAAATAAAAATAAAACCTAAACCCACTGCCGTTGCATTGATTCCGACTCATAGGAACCCTACAGGACAGAAGAGAACTGCTCCATAGTTTCCAAGGAGTGCCTCATGGATTCAAACTGCCAACCTTTTAATTTAGCATACATAGCACCTAACCACTATGCCACCAGTGTTTCGTGTGTGTGTGTGTGTGTGTGTGTATCTTCCAACTCATACCAACCCTACAGGACAGAGTAAAACTATCCCACAGGTCAATATTGTATGAGACCAGTATTACAAAGACTCAAGACTTGGTTTAAACACGTAAGAGAATATTTTTTGATAGTAAGAAAGGAGGGTGTGGGAGGGAGAGGGGTATTCACTATCCAATTATCACAATTAGATAATTGACAAGAATTATTTTGGGTGAAGAGACAACACAAAGTAGAAGACAGGTCACCACAAATGGACTAAACTTTACGTTTAGACGTATTCTAAATAAATCCAAACACTTCACAGGATAAAGCAGCAGGGTCAGGGGTTTGGGACCATGGTTTCAGGGAACACCTAGGTCAACTGGCATAGCAAAACTTATTAAAAGGCTCTGCATTCCACTTTGGTGGTGGTGTCTGGTATCTTAAAACCTAGCAAGTGACGATCACTTAACAATGTGTCTTGGAGTACATACTGTATATGCCTCATTCAAAGACTAAATTTTAAATTATAAGCACAAAACGAAGTTGTTTCAGGCCGAGTATGGTTGCAGAAAAGTCACACAGGGAAGGAAAGGCACCAAAGAAAGCTAACTATCTGACTCTGATATATATTATTGTAACAATGGTGAACTGGAAACAATTTCTACTTTCCAGAAGTCACAGACTCTTAAAAACAACATAGCAATTGTAATAGTGTGTGATGTGGTATTATGGTATATAGTGGCAAACAAAGGATTGATTATTTCTACTTACACCAGGAACATTTCATAAGCATTCATTCATTTAAGGCTTACTACGGATCCTATAGGGTTGCTATGAGTTGGAATCAACTAGACAGCAGTGGGTTTGGTTTTCGGTTCGATGGTGCCCTGCTTGCAACACCTGGTGGTGTGGTGGTTGAGTGCGATGTCTGCTAACCAAAAGGTCAGTTAGGTTTGGTCTGAAAGGATTACGGGGGGAGGGGGGGGAAGCCATACGCCAGGGAAACTCCCTTTACAATGGGGCAGGGAGGTGATCTTATAAAAGGATTTACAGTCACAACCTAATCTGTTAACATACAGCACAGGAAAACCACAAAGTGGAGGACAGTCACAAGATACTGGGAATCATGGCACAGCCACATGGCTACACATATTTTTGGGGGGACACAGTTCAATCCACAACAGCCCCTTAGGTTGAAAGGCACTTAGAATACACAGGGGTCACAGCGGTCTCCAGCATGTCATTTTGAAGATGGTGCAGGGCCAGGCAGTGTTGTTGTACGTAGGCGTGGTATGAGCTGGAGCCAGCTCAATCACACGTAATGACTTTTTAAAAAAGAATGCAAGTTAATAACTGAAATTAGGTATAAAAGTATTTATTTAGAAGGGGCCAAGGCAAATAGAAGTAAAGAGCAGGTAAGAGGGAAATATGTGGCAGCGTGCTCCCATAAAGACAGCCTTGGGAACCCTGTGGGGCAGTTCTACCCTGTCCTCTAGGGTCGCTAGGAGTTACACTGACGTGACAGCAATGGGTTTAGTTTGTTTTTTAGGGCACATAAGGAAGCCTAAAGCTTAAGTTTCATCAGCTTTGTGGTAAATCTGCCCGTGAATTTTAACCCAATCCAGTGAAAAATCTGGCAAAAGAGTGGTAAAAGAAGCAACCTTTTTGTAGAATATAAAAACTTTGGTTTGGACTGTAAACTTCTATGACAGAGTTAGAAGGGGCTTTAGAAAATACTTGAAAACCTAAATACATACACGTTTCTTTCCTCATGTGTCGTGTGAGCATAGTATTAGAAACCTGATATCCGAGACGACTTTGGATACTACATTCTCATGCTTAGTCACTATTCCTGTAGTGTATTTCTGGTCAGTAATTATTTTTCCTCCCTGTTTAAACTCTTACCTTCATCTTATTGATCTGCTATGCTGCCAAACAGGTATAAAAGCACTAACTTCATGTCCCTGGCTCTAGACGTTTTCAGGAGCTGAGTCTCAAACTGACTTGTACATCTAGCACAGAGCTTGTCCTGTCATAGGTGCTCAAAAATCTTTGTGAAAGGTATGAAACATATGCACTTCAGTGAAGCAAGGAGACTTTTAACTTTCCAGCACAACTGAAATACCAGTGATGTAGCTTCCAGTATCAGAGCAAAATATATGGCCAAGACAGTATGACAAGCTGACAAATGGGAGGTGATTTTCTTAAGCTCCCAAAATTGTGTAATTATCAGGATTCATAAACCTGAGAAATACCATAGTAGGAACCTTTGAATTACTTATGTATTCTTCTCATTCAGTGCTTCTTAATTAATTCCAGAATCTACCATTAATCCTTCAAGATGTTCTTGGTTTTACTCTTTAATGCCAATTTCTGCTCTTACCACTTACTTAGTTCAGGACTTCCTCACTTGAAAACTAAACCATTGTGACAGCCTCTCAGTTGGTTTTCCTGATTATAATCTCCCTCTCAAATGAATCTATCCTATACACTACATACAAACTGCCAAATTATTTATTTATTTTAAAATACTGTTTATTCTGCAAAACGCCCATCCAAGTTTAAGACATTTCAAAGACTTTCCAGTTGCTGGTCTTCTAAAATTGGAACACTTACACATCCAGGCAAAAGTGGCCATCAGTCAAGGGGTGGCTTGAAGTCCCAGGAGAAATGTGACACTTTTCCCAGAGTGCTGGGAGTAAGCCTCGGCAGGGTCTGGGATCACGAAGAGATGAGCGGCGTCGGCGAAAAAAGAAATGAGACTGAGACAGCCAGGACTCTGGAGGTCAGCAGCCTGTTAGGGCCTGCCTTTCTTTACTTTTTATGTAATCAATGAGGTGACGTGATTTTCACCCTGTTTTCTGGTCACATAAGCTGTTGGCTAGTAAGAAACTGATACCTCGGGGTCTCTTTTCATGTTGATTGTTAGGGCCCTCTAGGTAACAGCCTGAGGCAACTATATTGTGCTGATAATTAATAGTGAAAACAAAGTTATGCCTTGAGCTTAATCAGCTCTATCCATGCCTCGAGGTCAAGGGCACAGGCAGATTCATCCAAAGCTCATTATCTGGCTGTCTCTATTTGTTCTTCCTTTGTTCTTCCTTTACCTCTTCCTGTGACGATAGTAAGCGCCCATTGTCCCCTACCCTTAAGCTGTTCTAAGAAGGATATTTCTTTAGTATTTACTCATTTGTCATACCAATTATAATAAACTTGGGAGTCTATCAATCTTCCTGATGTAGGGAGTGGGATGTCTATATTTAAGGGCTGTGTGCAGGGTCGTCCCTGGGAAGCTTCCCAGGGCCTTCCTGTAACTTGTGTTTCACATGTGGAGGGGGACGTGCAGTTGGGGGAAGCCAGCGGGGCTGGGCTGGCCTTGGCATTCCTGGGCTGGACATTCCCGGGCTGGGCGTTCTGCATCGAGATTCATTAAGCCGAGGGGGTTGTAAAACCCTTTTTAGAAGGCATCTTCCTTGATCCTTGTGCCGGGAGATAAGAGGGTCCATTTGAGGAAGGTTTAATTAGGATGCAAAATATCATCAGGGAGGGTACAGCCAAAAAATATGCCAAGGGTGAGATGCCTCCGCCAGCCATCACACAGGCATGTGGCTTTGCTCACAGAGGCTTCTGTGGGTGACAGGCCTCAGCACCCGAGTATTGCTTTTACTTGATGGCAAGTAACCTACATTTCTCTCCCTCTTCTTCCTGTCCCTACTTTTATAATGAATCAAACAGTCATGCTTTGAGTTCAATGCCAGAGAATGGAATTCACCTTCTTTGTCTCCACATTTCCTCATTTGTGTATCCAAAGCCCTTAAGCTCTCATTTATTTAACACAATAACCACAAAATCACTTACCAATAAGGAAACTAGCCAGCCAAGTGCCATCTTGTTACTACCCTTTATCTCCTATTCAGTGTAATGCTATCTAACCCATTATTCCCTTTCTCTTTTAATATTATATGCATTTAATAAAAAGTTGTTTAGGGGTCTTTAGATGTTATTAATGTTACAAAAAGTTCATAACATGCTGTATATAATTCTTAAAAACTTTCTCACTCAATATCATACTGCTAGGATTCATCCATACAATGACACTTAACTGTAGTTAATAGTGGCATAATGGTTAAGTGTCACCAATGCTAACTAAGGAGTCTGCAGTTCAAATCAAACAGGTGCTCCTCCTTAGAAACTCAATGGTGTAGTTCTACTCTACCCTATAGGGTCACTGTGAGTGGGAATCAACTCAGTAGCAATGGGTTTACATTCATTTAAAATGCTGTGTAAATATATCCCAATGTATTTATTTATTTGTCTGCCTATTGGCCATTTGGGTTGTTTTTCATATTTTGGTAGTAAAGGGAGTGCCCTTACAAACACTCTGGTACATGCATCCTGGCATCTGCTTCTAACACTGTAACATAAAGATAATGCACCACAATCAAGGGCTATTTATACCATAAATACAAAGATGGATTAATATTAGAAAATACAGAAATAAAGCACACTAAGAGATTAAAGAAAAAAAGCTACGATTATTTAATAGGTGCAGAAAAAGCAAAAAGTATCTGTCATGGATTGAATTATATCCCCTACGATACTGTCACCAAGTGGAAACCCACGTTCATGCTCAGCATGACTCAAATTGGCCAATAAATTAGAGACCAAGGCGGGAGAAGAGAAAAGCCATTTTTATTTTATTATATAAGGAAAAAGAGTCAGTCAGAGCTGCTGCTGCCAGGACTGCACGCTAAGGACAGGCAGGCAAGTCACTTTCAAACAGGTTTACAAGTATGGAGTTCATACAACTTTTGTCAGCAACATTCTTAATCACACTACTCGGGTGCAATGGGTCTTATATATAACCTTCAAGCAAAAGCAGGCTTAAAATGCAAAGCTGCGAGGAGGTGTGGAACCCAGCAAAGAAGACAATTTTTCAATATAACACTGTAGGGGAGGGGATCAGGATTTAAAAAAAAAAAAAAAACCAGCACTGTGAAGATTCTGTCTCAGTCTTCCCATTTATTTTTGGACATTGGTCATTCAAGACCAGAGTCCATTTTGAATTACATCCTGGCTTAGATGTGTTTGGCATGTTTTTGGGAGGGGCAAATACTGGACCTAGGCCTAACATTATGGCTACGACCCCCTGTTAATTTATAACTTCTTATTTATTAAATATTAAGAGTGGCTTTTTATGTCCTGTTTATGCAGATGTTTCTCTAAAAGACCATTTTTCCCCCAGACTGTCTCAGCTATTGTCTTTATACCTCACGGCCCAGCTGATGTGCCTTTATGAGTCCAGCTGTAGCTGGATCCAATTTTTTATGTCTCAGGACAGGGAATTATGGCTTTAAAATTATCATTTAAATGATTCTTCTTTTTTCATCAGAGATTGGAGATAGTAATACCTGGACTTAGTTAAAAGGCTTTAGACGGCAGTGATGGAAGGCTCTTTAAACTCATGGTGCTTGTTTTCCACTGGATATCATCTGGTTCTTCACCAGAATCTCAAGTAAAAGCAACATTCCAAGAGGGGTGCACATCACGACCTCCACTGAACGACCGCTACAGATGGTCTGATGGCCTGGGACTTCGTCTGAAATCATGCCCGCTAGAACTGCCACTGCCCCTGTTCATTATTCATTACTGAGGTCAACTCTTTGGACAGGAATGGATAGGACTCTGGGACATAAGGTGACCATATGGTGTGTCCACTTCATGGTTCCATGTATCTTCAAGATGCCATCCTTCTGGTCTCTTACCAGAGGCAGGGGAAGAAGGTGGAGAGGAGGGGACAGGAGACTGTTAGCAGGCTATCACATGTACAGAACGGAAAGGAAGAGTGTGCTGCCACCGGTCAAGGAGACCAGAGGGAACTGCAGATAGGCAGGCATGCAAATGGAACTTGGATTGTATACTACTTTCACTCAATCACAACAAAATAAATAGAAATAGGGGGGAAAAAGAAAGCGACATTCCCATTAATTGTACTGCCCAAGTGAGCAGACTCAATGTACACCAACGTTTTAGCCTGAGGCTTTTTACAGGGGTAAGGAAATCAAAGTTTTACAATGCCTAATACTATCAGACGCAGACTAAAAACATTTCTATCCACTGTAGTAGCGATTTAACCTGATGGTAACCAACCGAATTAATCCAGGGTTTGCATGAGTGTTACAGTGTGCAATCAAAATTCTATGACCTGCCTAATTCGAAGTAAATTTTCTACTTTCCTGTAATTGTTTATCTAAATGCAGCAAGAGATATTTGTTACAGTATAGACTCATTTTCTTCCGTTAATTAAAAAAGAAAATCTAAGGCTATTTTGTTATCTCATGTTACTCTGGCTAACGAGATTCCTATGTTTTTATCTCATTAGCAACTCCATTTGCTATTTGTCCCGTAACAACTGACAAATTTCTTAAACATTTCCTTAATTTAACTACACCATAACTGGGAATTAAAGCTATCATCCATATCCTGAGTGTTGGACCAATGTTTCTTTTTGACTCTCATTTTATGATGTGTAACAATTCAACATTACCTTTTCAGTATTTACTAGCATCATTATGAATATCTAAAGGTCATCTTAAAATTCTCAAAGGGTATGTAGTCACTAGAAATCTAGACAAAAGATCGCGATGTAAACTTGAAAGAGACAGGGGAAACAGAAGGTACAGAAAAATTCAGGTGACAACTAGATTTTCATTATAGAAAATATGATTAACAAGATAACATGGGATGGACCTCTCCTGTAGGAAGTCTTTAGGTAATTTCTTTAAAACATACTAAGTGTTGTTCTCCAGGACAAGCTACCCCTCTTTGATTCACCTACTAAAAGACATGGGTCGCTTTCTCAGAAGCAGAAATGTCATAAAACTGTGTTTAGAAGAGAATAACTTCTAATTAACTTCTATTAGTTAAATAATTTAGGGGACAAGAAAATCGTTTCTTATATCCAGAAAGCAGGACCTTAAAACATCAGCAATATTTCCATAAAAATCGTATAGTTTCCTTTCATTTACTGAGTCTTATATAGTTAATTTCTGTTCCACATGATTCTGGATCAGCCAGTCTGTGAACTTATCATGTTCTGCACAGGGGTTCTGAAGACTGTATTCACTCTAGTCATAGTCTTTTTTGCAAGTACAATATAGTCTTTTTTTTTTTTTTGATGTATTTGTTCAAACATTTTCAACAAGTTAGTAAAAACTTACCCAGAGATATTGTGGCCCTGATTGACTTATAAAAATAAAATTCTTAGAATGAAAAAATATAGAAATTAATTACAAGCATAATGTAAAGACCAGATAAAATCAGCTAAAACAAAACTTTAGATAAAAACATTTCCAAATATAACAACTAACCTTATTTTTAAAGAGTTTAGTTGGATCCAACTCAACGGCACTTGGCTTGGCTTCAGATATAATACGTAATAATCTTGAGATATAAGACTACATAGTCAGGATATATGAGAATATACCAAGATTACCAAATTTTTGAACACCTGAATAGTAATAAAAGAAAACTTACTAGGTAAGTGAAGTGAATTCTCAAACTAATGGCTTTGATAAAGTTGTGATCAAGTTAGCAATTCAGAAATAATAATAAAATTGTGATGCATGCATTTGCTGTCCAGTATTACACAAAAGAGGAAATACTAACACGAATTTTAACCCAAAGACAATCAATCAGATGTTTTCCCTGTTTTTCACAACACGCTCCATTTATTAACTAACGCTTTTCAGCACTTTTCCTTTATACAAGTTACTGCAGCTTTCTGTGAAGTTTCAGAGTTGTCAGCTGGTCTATTCCAAGTCATTATGTTACAATACTTAAATTATTTAACAAAAGATCTTAAAGTAAAAACCTAACAAGTCTTCACTATTTATTTATTTATTTATCTATACACAAAAGCCAAGGGGTCTGGTTTTCAACTCAGGAATTTTACTCTTACAAGATTCCAAACCTCTGCCTTCAAGTCAGATTATACAAAGAATAAATTAACCCTTCAACTCATAAGTCAAAATTTTGTTATTTTAACCAATTCTCTTTTATTCAACATTAAAGCTCCTAAAAACCTCATAAACTAAATCACTAGTCAGACAGATAAAACTTTTGACCATACCAAATAAATTTCTTTTTGATAAACCTTTTAAACATTTTTTTTTTGTTGCGTATGTCTTACATGATTTAGGAAATAATATTGGAATCATTCATCTCCGTCCTTGAGCTGGAGCTGGCCAGGCTGACAAGCACTCACAAGGACACATCAGATGGGCCTTGAGGTTGGAAAATATCTTTTAAAAAACCATTCACAAAAAGTGAGTCAAACAGAACAGAAGAGACTTTCTTATCACCCTCCATTAGCATCTAATGAGTGGAAATCTGTTGGATCAAGGAAGACCTCTCTGTCATTACCGAAACACATCCTGACTGTTGAGAAAGATGATTCAATATGTAGGGTCACAGTGTCTAGCCAGTCTGTGAAAAGGTGAAGTTTTCAATGGTTTTGCCCACTTGTAACATTAATATATACTGATGGTTCCATAATTGCCTTTGACTTCAGCAAACACAACTGATTCAGAATGTATGTCCATCTTCCCATTCTTACCCGTTCTGTAACATACCTTGGACTCAGGCAGATACGGCTGTGGCAGTGTGCTCGTCCGTTTTCCCACTTTTGTCTACTACATAATTTCCTTCCATTTGGGAAGACACAGCTCTAGTAGCATGCCTGTTCAATTTCCTACTTTTAACTTCTTGAATATATGCCAAAAAAGCCTTTCTTTTTGCTCTACAAAATTTTGTGATTTTTTTCCCTACAGCAGAAGAGTATATATTTTTTAAACAGCAAAAATAAACAGACTTATTACCAGACTCAAAAATATTTAAGTATTACAGAGTGACCACATCACGTGTGCACTTTATGGTTCTACGCACCTATACGATACTGTCCTGCTGGCCTCTTACTGGAAGGTGGGAAAGAGGGTAGACAAGAGGGGACAGGAGGTTATTAGGAGGATACGACATGTATAGGACAGGAAAAGTGTGCTGTCACCAGTCAGGAAGAGCAGTGGGAGCTGCACATAGGTGGACATGCAGATTTATATTGGATTGTACACTTTCACTCAATCACAATAAATAAAAAGTAGAAAAAATATATGTACTTATATACATCTTTATGTATTTCCCGTCTCTTGTGACATAAAAAGCAAAAGTGTGTAAGTTTAAATTGTAACAAATATCTATCAATGCAATTTAATAGCGTTAAGTTATTTAAGGTCTTAGAAATTATTTTATGCTTGGTGGCACTGGAAATTCTGGTGGCCTAGTGGTTAAGTGCTACATCTGCTAAACAAAAGGTCAGCAGTTCAAATCTGCCAGGCACTCCTTGGAAACTCTATGGGGCAGTTCTACTCTGACCTATAAGGTCGCTATGAGTCAGAATTGATTTAATGACAGTAGGTTTGGTTTTTTGGGTTTTGTGTACTATAAAACACCTGTTGCTGAAAGAAAGTCTGTTTAAACATTTCTAAGTTTTCATTTAACTTTTAGTATTCCTCATATTTTCCCAGTCTAATTTTGGCCCTTCAATATTTTATCAACTAGCTTTTTGAAATCACAATCTTGGCTCTGGCCAATTTATTGACACAGATACATCCGTAAGTGTCTGGCTAGGGTTGAAAACATTTACCTAGGCTGTTTCAGGTGTGTCTCATTGTGATTTCTACTTTTTGGCTTTTTAAAGTTTTCCTACAATAGAGAGAACTTGTTTACAGTTCTTTTGTAATTGGGATCCACCCAATTCCTGATAACTACTGGTGGCCTAGTGGTTAAGTGCTACGGCTGTTAACCAAAAGGTCTGCAGACTGAATCTATCAGGTGCTCCTAGGAAACTCCACAGGGCAGTTTTACTCTGTGCTATATAGTCATTATGAGTTAGGAATCAACTGGAGGGTGACAGATTTGGTTTTTTTTTTTTTTTTGGTTTATAGTAAGCTGTCTGAGACTGGGCACCAGGGAGGCTTGATATTGCCCCATCCTCTCTAAAAGATGAGATCAGGCTATTCTGACTCACTTACATGTTTATAAATAGATCTAGGCAATTTAAAAGGCTAACCAAAAAAATTCCTACTGCCACTAAGTGGATTTGTAACAACCACATAGACAGGGTAGAACTCCCACCATGTTTCCAAGGAGTGGTAGCACTTAACCACTTTGCCACCAGGGTTCCCATTTAAAACGCTATCTACCAGTAAATACTAAAGATCTTTAGAAATTCTATAAATGGATCCATCAATTGTTGGCTACTCTCTTTTTTTCCCCCTCATAGGCTTGTCCTATGTCTTTTTTCCCCCTACTCTGGAACTACTAGTTTTAAGACCAAATTATTTTCCTTCTGCAAATAAAATAAATTTCATGTGAAATTTAGTTTAAGTTATTTAGAAAGGTTTTGCTTTTCAGACTGACTTAGACATAAAGTTCTTTGGTGTAGTTACTAAAAATCTAAAGCATAAGACACCTGCCACTGCCATCAAGTCCGGTCCAACTCATAGTGACCCTAGAGGTCACAGTAGAACTGCCTCACAGAGTTCCCAAGGAGCACCTAGTGAATCTGAATTGCTGACCTTCTGGTTACCAGATCCAGCAGTTAACCCACTATGCCACCAAGGTTTCCATATCTTAAAACAGAAAACATTTTTTCTTGGTGGAAAAGTAGTGAAGTTTTAAGTTAAGCTTATAAAAAAACAGCAATTCTTAGCCATAGCCTCTAACCTAATACAAGACAGAAGCTTAGACACAATGCTCGAGAGCAGAAGCAAGCTCTCTCAACAAAACAAGACAGAAAGATCACCTACACTAACTGAACAATGTCACACAAAACAAGGATACGGGGATTCTAGTTTTTTAAAGGGTATATATAGCAATTTGGTAAGAGCAACTCAATTCAACAGAGTGAACAGGTTTTAGATAAAACTTACTAACTTGCCAGAGCATCAGATGGAGGAGTATTACTGTGACTTTTTTCATCGAGAAATAATATTACGAAGAGGTATGGAGCTACTACCTCTCCCTGGAAATTTTATAAAGCAGGTCAGGAGTTGCCACTTCTCTTTGCAAATTTCAAAACACAAGTAAGTAGCTGCCACTGGAATCAAACCAAAAAACCACACCTAGTGCCGCTGAGTCAAAGCCAACTCAGAGAGACCCTACAGGACAGAGTAGAATTGCCCTACAGAGTTTCCAAGGGGCACCTGTCAGATGTGAACTGCTGACTTTTTGGTTAGCAGCTATAGCACTTACCCACTACACCACCAGGACAGGCAGAGTAAAACAAGTGGCTACATCTTGAAAGCAACCTGTACCATTCTGTTTCCTGATGCGGTCTCCAAGTACAAGTGCACTGTTTCCTTTAGTTTGTCTCAAGGTTTAGGACTGATCTATGCTCTCTTTAGGACGGTGGAAAAACAACTGAGTAAGACCATAAAACAAAAACAAAGGAATTTGGCAGGACATTATATGAGGTCCAACAATTAAGTCTGCTCACTTAATTGTTCTAAGTGCTCACATACCTCTTGCTGAGTGTCACTACAGCCACCACGGAAGCCCTCTCTTTGGGCAGCTCTGCACCCAAGCCAGGGCCTAGTCTAACCTCCACAGTGATTCTGGAACTCTCTCTGGAATGACCATCTTACACAGTGGCAAGGTGGTAAGTTCATGAATTTAACTGTACAATAGTCTGTGAGGAGTTTTCAGCCAGTAAACAAGTAACTGTACTGGAAAACGTCCCCTACTTACCTACCTGATCGGGCCCCAGTTGACTTTTTTCTTTACTCAAAGATAAAGGAAATATTGAAAAGAAGACGTTTTGATGACATTCAGGACATGAAGGGTACTAACGACAATGGCTCTGATGCCCGTTCCAGGAAGAGTTCCAAAACGGCTTTGAAGAGCGGTCGAGATGCTGGAGTCTGTGAACAGTTTTCCAAGGGGAACCCTTAAAAGATGACCACAGTGATTCTTTTAGTTAGCTGGTGGTGCTTTAACAGAAATACCACAGAATGAATGGCTTTAACAAAGGAAGCTTTACTCTTACACAGTCCAGTAGGCTACAAGCCCAAATTCAGGATGTCTGCTCCAGAGAAAGGCTTTCCCCCTTGTCAGTTCTGGAGGAAAGTCCAGTATTACATCAGTCTTTGTCTGGGGAGCATCTTGGCACAGGAACCTGAGGTCTAAAAGACACGCTCTTCTCCTGGTGCTGCTTGTTGATGGTGTGAGGTTCCCGATTCTCTGCCTGCTTCCCTTTCCTTCTATCTCTTGCAGGATGAAAGGATTAATGGTGGGGCAAGCCATACTCCAGGCAGGGAGGTCATCTTATAAAGGGATTTACAGTCCCACCCTGATTCTTTAACATACAGCATAGGAAAATCACAAAATGGAGGACAATCATAGCATACAGGGAATTATGGCCCAGCCACATGGCTACACACATTTTGGGGGGACACAATTCAATCCATGACATCTCACCCTTTCATACCCCTACAATCACATCACTGAAACATGTAACACATTCATCCTCTCATAGCAAAATCATGTCCATCCCATATGATAGAAGTCTTAAGTCAGTTTCAAGTCCCAAATACAAAAACTCTTCTACATCTGTGAGACCTAGAATGTAATCTATCTGCTTCTAAAGGTATAACGGCAGAACAGGCCCAAGTTAGACATTCTGTTACAAATGGGAGAAACTACAAGAAAAGAAGACATTAACAGGTAACAAGTGAGTCAGTACAACACATTACATTAGCCCTTAAGCTTTGAAAATAGTCTTACATTTTCTAAGACATTTTACATAATGCCCTGTCCTCCAGCCTCTAGGTATTGACCACACTCTCTGGATTCTGAGTGGGGACCCCCAGCCCTGTACTCCAACTCTGCCTTCAAGGTCCACTGGGACAGAAACTCTGTCCCACTGGCTTTAGGTGCACCATAAGCCAGAGTGGCACTTCCACTCTGACAAAACACAGGACACCATGCTTCTACCGTTTCAGCCCCCTGAGGTCATGGCCATACCTTTTGAGACTGAAGCAGCTCAACTTCTTATGTTTTTTGTCTCTTCACCTTCTGCTTCATGGGGCTGCATGGCCTGGGCCTCAGGCCCACATCTGCGCTTGCGAGGCAAGCGTTCCAAAGCTCTGTAGTTTCACTGATTCAAGTGCCTGGAGGCACCCTACTCTTGCTGGAAATCCTCCTGCGCAACAGCACTCAGCTCTCTCCCTCTGTGGGTTAGCAAGGCTAGCTCCACTGATTTAAGTACCCAGAGGCACCCCATTCCATGAGGAAAACTCTGTGCACAAGGCACTTAGCTGTCTTGCCCCTTGGGTCAGCTCCAGTGCTGCCTCTGGTTCTTTTGCTGTCACTCCTGCTGCCACCAGTCCTCTGTTGTTTCTCAACATCTGCACCTTCTTCATTCCTTCTGAATCTTCTGTCCATTTACACTGTTTCAAAATAGCTCCCACATTTTAGGTATTTGCTGGAGCAGCATCCCACTCTCGGTACCAAATTCTGTTTTAGTCAGCTTGGGCTGCTGTAACAGAAATACAACAGAGTGGATGGCTTTAACACAAGGTTTACTCTTACACAGTCTGGTAGGCTCCAAGGGAAGGCCTTCCCCCTTGTCGGCTCGGGAGGAAAAGTCCGGTATTGCACCAGTCTTTGGGGAGTATCTTGGTGCAGGAACCTCAGGTCTGAAGGATGCACTCTTCTCCTGGTGTTGCTTGCTTGATGGTGTGAGGTTCCCAGTTCTCTGCTTGCTTTTCTTTCCTTTTATCTCTTGCAGGATGAAAAGATTAAGGGTAGGGCAAGCCATACTCCAGGGAAACTCCCTTTCCAGTGGAGCACAGAGGTAATCCTATGAAGGGATTTAGTTCCACTCTAATCCTCTACAATACAGTACAGGAAAATCACAAAATGGAGCACAATCATAATACAGGGACTTATGGCCCAGCCACATGCCTACACACATTTTTGGGGAGACACAATTCAATCCATGACAGTGATATTCTAGGATGAGTTCATGAACTTAACTGTCAGTCCTTTATGTATGACAGACAGACCACCTCCAGGCCCCAAACACCAATTAAAGATGTCAACAAATCTGAAAGGTTACCCCTGTGACCACCTAAAGTGCTCAGTAAACTGCCTGGACTCATAAATCCTTATGCCCGTCTCCTATAAAACTTCTACCTAGTCTCTATTTTGGGAAGGCAGAGTTTGGAGGAGTCTATCCCCTCTATCTCCTTGCCTAACAGTACACAGTAAAATCTTGTTTCTCATCTCACCCATCACAAAGACTGCCTGGTTGTGGCAGGTGGCATGAACTCCACTTAGTTTTGCAGTAACACCACCTCTCTTCGAGAATCTGGCAAAACAGATGGAAGACCTGCAACCTCCCATTGCAAATTACACAAAACAGCACTATTTTCAGGTTTCCTCTGAGCCACAGAAAGAAACCTAATGAGGAACTCTATGGGGTTCAGACAATGTTTTGCCTAGATCAATGTGTACCTGTGTTGCATGAGAGTTTATCTGCAGGTGGCAGGCAGTCTAACTCTCTAGCCTGTCTCTTGCTCACCTTACCCTGACCTGATGGCTTTTACTAATTGACCCATGCCCAAATTTTTGTGGCTTATAGTGGCTCAGAGCTCTCTGAAAACAGAATTTCCTCTTTAATGTTTCCAATGTCCAAATTTACACCTCAACTGCAGTTCACTAAGAGTTGCCAGATATCATTCAAGCAGAAATCTGAGAAAGATTCTCCTTACTCAAACAACCAGTTTTTCAAACAAAACTTAAGAAAACATCAAAAAACAAAAGAAGAGGACACGGAGCTAGAATGCTTGGGTCCAGAAGACAGGACCTCTCTCTACTGGCTCTGCAGTCTGGGTATTTTTGAGGTTGACGGGATTCATGGTTTCAGAATCCCTGCAGCAACTACACTGACTCTTCTAGGGTTAAAACACCATCAAGTTTAGTAAAGGCTAAAAGGAAGGTTTTATTTGGCATATATTTGAAGAGGCAAAAGGAATGGGACAAGCATGTTCCCACAGCCGTCTCTGTCTCAGTCTCTGTCACCAGTTCTTAAGGATACATCTTAGTGGGCCACATTCCAAGATACCTTGAATGTTTCCCATTCTCTGGATATATACACTTATACAAAAATGTAACAGGTACCTGAGCCTCTTATGCCCTCAGTGGTCAGTTTTTCCCACTTCTTGGAACTCTTCTAAGCTGTCCCTTACCAAATAACCCAGTTCCTAATGTCTTCAACCATCCATCTCTTCTACTTCTTGAGACTCTTCTAAGATAGGCACTTACAAAACAACCCAGTTGCATTTTCTTTCTCACAGTATCATTGTTTAGCTCTCCAGGGGTTCAACTTTCAGAGCTGCTCCAAGGTCTGCAGGAGAAACCTACTGGTGATGCCAGACATTGGGCCAGTATGCTTCCCAGCCTATCTCAGGAACTAAGCAGATGGCTCCGGGCTGGCTTGCCAGAAATGCTACTGGGTAGAAACCCCAGGTTTGTGTTTGGCATGACTCACGCTGGCCAATAAATGAGGGACCTAGATGGAAGAACATAGAGGCACCTTTATTTCATTGTTCAAGAAAATGGAGTCAGTTAGAGCTGCTGCTACCAAGACTGCTTGTCACAGATGGGCAGGCAAGTTCCTCTTAAAGTGGTTTACAAGTAGGGAGTTCACACCAATTATGTCAGCAACATTCTTAACCATACTATTCAGGTGCGATGGGGGCAGGTCAGCAAAGGACATGATTTTTCAGAACAAGACTGCAAGGCAGGTCAGTTAGGAATACAGCACTGTGGAGGTCCCGTGTGTCAGCTTGGTTAGGCCATGGTTCCCAGGACTCTAAGGCCATTCCCTGGTCTGATTATCCTATGGGTTATGAGTCCTAACCTCTGTGTAATGTCAATAAAGTAGGATTCCAAACAAACAAAAAAAACAAACCCACTGCCATCAAGCAGATTCCTACAGAGTAAAACTGCCCCATAGTTTCCAAGGAGCACTTGGTGGATTTGAACTGCCGACCTCTGGTTAGCAGCCATTGCACTTAACCACTATACCACTAAGGTTTGTGAAGGTAGGATTAGAAGCAGTTATTAAATGAGGAAGAACTCAATCTACGAGATTAAGTTGTATTTAGTTAATCTCTTTGAGACATAAAAGACAGAATCCAGCAGAGAGGAAAGGGACTTCATGCCATCAAGAAAGAAGCACTGGAATCATAGCACATTGTTTGGGCTCAGAGTTTATGCACTAAGAAACTCCTAGATCAGGGGAAGATTGGTGACAAAGACCTTCTCCCAGTGTTACCGGGGGTCTCTGAAGACCCTCAAGGGTCCTTGTCAGACCTTCAAGAAAGAATTACTTGGATAGATGCGGCTGGCCCACAAGATAAATCTTTACTGGAAAATGAAAGTACTTAGAAGCAGGGCAACAGCAGAGTGTATAGCACTCCTGCAAGCTGCACCACTGAGCAAGTTTGGGGTTGGGTTTTTATAGCCTGCCTGCCTCCAAGGTATATAGCTGGAGACACCAAATCAGTGATGGTAAACTGAAGCACTTTGTTTTTTTGGCTGGCAGCTGCTTGTCTTTTGGCTGCACACATGGAGACTTTAAGACGGTTCCTAGCATGAACGCTTCTAGGACTTATAGCAGGAATTATTATGGGATGTTGCACATACACAGTTTCTTGCTCCCTTGGTTCCATTCTCTAGGCCTGATTGTAGCTCTCTGGTGCCCCTGTTGGAAGGATACGTAGTGAAAGTGGGACTTTCTGCACATGTCCCCGGAGTTGGTTCCATCTGTTTCCTTTACACAATTGTTTAGGGACTTATCTCAGTGTCCCAAACCAAGCCAAACCCATTGCCATTGAGTTGATTCCAACTCATAGTGACCCTATAGAACAGAGCAGAACTGCCTCATAGAGTTTCCAAGGTTGGCCCGGCAGATTCCAACTGTCGACCTTGGGGTTAGCCGATTTAGCACTTAACCACTGCACCACCAGGGTTTCCCTCTCGGTGCCCCAGAACATAGCTATTACTGCTTGTTGATAGTTTCACACACACTATTTACAGAGGTCCCTCAGGCTCCCTACCTTACGCCCAACTGTTGACTCCAAAGAGGTACTGCATTTTCCATGGGATTCCCATAGTATGTTTCCCCACAGACTATTTTGGTGGCCTCACCAGAACAGGAAAAAGTCTTCCCCTGGAGCTGGCACCTGGAATTTGTACTTCTGGTCTTCTAAACTGTGAGAGAATAAACTGTTTTTGGTTAAAGCCATCCACTTGCAATATTTCCATTACAGAAGCACTAGATAATTAGTTATAATTATATACATATTTTATAGGTAGGTAGGTAGGCAGATAACTAGTCAGCTAGTGCTACTTTAACAGAAATACCACAAGCGGGTGACTTTCAAAAGAGAAATGTTATTTTGTTACAGTCTAGTGGGCTAAAAGTTCACAATCAGGGTGTCAACGCCATGGGAAAGCTCACTCTGCGGGCTCTGGAGGACAGTCCCTGTTGTTAATCTTCTCTTGGACTGGAAGCTTCTGAGGCGCAGGGAACCTGGTCCTTTCCAAAGGATGTGCTCAGCTCCAGGCACTGCTTTCTTCCTCGATGGGGAGAGGTCCCCAAATTTCTCTAGTAGCTTCTTTCCTCTGTATCTCAAGAGACTGCCCGAAGGCATAAAAGAATTGTATACTGGAGTCCTCCTACCAACACAACTGCTACCCATCGCCCCTCATTAACATCACAGAGGCAGAGTTGACAGAATACAGAAACCTCTCACAATAATGGGAATCATGGCCAGCCAACTGTCACACAAATTTCTATACATGTTTTGGGGAATACAAATTCAATCCTTGACAGTAAATTAGGAACAGCACTTCCTTAAACCTAGTAGAGATTATTTTTTAAGAACAGAAGAAAAAAATAACTGTCGCTATCCCCCCGATACCGACCCGCGGCGGAGTGACAGCAACAGACCGACACCACGTCCTCTGGTCTTCAAGCAGAGAGAGAGTTTATTTTCAGTAGTTCCACTTATATACGGAATGAATCAGCCAATCACTACTGGCCCACGTACGGGCTAGGGCGTGTCCCAGGCATGCGCAGGCAAGACGTTTACTGCTCTAAGGTCTCTGGGTCTGGGTGTGGCTACAAGCCAAGGCGCCATCTTTGGGTGCGGCCGCTCGGGGGGTGTGAGGCTGGCTCGCCACAAATAACCACCACCATCCCCCCAAAAGTACTAATTACCAGCCCCTTAAATATGACATTTACCTTTGAAGTTAGCATAAACACGAGACGTGAACTACAGCGCGCAGGCTCCATCTACAGCTCCCTGGGCTCCCCTCGCCTCTCTTCTGCTCCTAAGGAGTACTGTAAGAGGCGCGTTTTGAGGACAAACCGGCTACAGCATCAAGTTTAAGCTGTTCTGCCAGTCTCTGAAATGCACAACATAAGTGATTCTTAACCTTTGTTTGCAGATTCCTTTTAGAATTACAGAACATGTGGAATTCCTGGCCTAGGGAAAAATGCACATAAGAAGTTTTACATATAAGAGGAGGATAAGGAGAAGATTTATGGATCTTTTGAAATGCAGTCATGGATCCTTTGGAGATACAATCAGATTCATCATACCTAACTCACTGCTGTGGAGTAAATTCCAACTGACAGCGAAGCTGTAAGATAGAATAGAACCGCTCCATAGGGTTTCCAAAGAGTGGCTGGTCGATTTGAACTATTGACCATGTGGTTGGCTTGGCTATGTGGTTAACAGCCTAATGCTTCACCACTGTATCACCATGGCACCTTATCGTATCCAGTCAATCCTACTTCTACTGAACACAGAGTATCCCCTTCAGTCGTTTTGGTTGATTCCACTTCCCACCAGTTCCCATGCCCTACATTTTCTCATTTACACCTCAAGGCTTTCAATCACTGTTTGCCCTACCTCTAAATTTTACCTTTTCTTCAAGACCCACCTAAAATCTCCATTGCTTTTAAGGTGTTTTGCCAACTTATAGTCCTCTTTTCAACAATTCATTCAATAAATAAATGTTAAGCAGCTTCTCTCTCCCAGGCCATGTTCCAAAAGCTATAGCTCCAATGAAACACACATAGTATCTGACCTCTAGAACTATGCTAGATTACTCAATATGTAGGTTAAATATGTACTTATGGCATAAACACACCACACATATACACAGAGAGAAAAAACATTGTTTGTAAAAATATGATACTTTATTCCTCAAAAAGTTAAACATAGAATCAGCACATAACTCAATGATTCCACTCCTAGGTATACACACAAAAGACTTAAAAGCAGGGAGTCAGATACTTGCATACTAGTATTCATTGCAACATACTTCACAATAGCTAAAAGGCAGAAACTACTCAAGTGTTTAATTTATTCATCAGTAGATGAATTTCTTAAAAAGTATATATATATAATACAAAGCTATTCATTTATAAAAAGAATGAAGTTCTGCTGTGGGTTATGACATATATCGACCTTAACATTATGCTGAATGAAATTAAATCATATATAACAAAAATCAAAACCACTGCTGTCAAGTTGGTTTTGACTCATATAGTTACCCTACAGGACAGAACAGAACTGTCCCATAAGGTTTTCGAGTGTGCAATCTTTATGTAAGCTGACTGCCACATCTTTCTCCCTCAGCCCAGCTAGTGAGTTCCAGTTGCTGACCTTTTGGTTAGCAGTTGAGTGCTTTAGCCACTGAACCACCAGGGCTCCTTAGTCAGTCACAAAAGGACAAATATTATATGATTCCACATACACGAAATATGTAAAGTAGGGAAATGCATACAGATCAGAGTTTATTAGTGGTTACCAGAGGTGGGTGGGAGGTGGAAGAGGAGAGATATTGCTTGAGATATACTGACTTTTTGTTACTGATTAAAAAATCTAATGATGGATAGTGATTATGGTTTTACATCATGATGAACAGAATCAATGCCACTGAATTATACGGCAAAAATGGTTGCGAGACGAGAGCGAAACCGGAGGGTGAGAAGAGCCGGGGCAGAAGTGGGGGGCGGATACCTGAGATTGAGAGCTGAGAGGTATTGCTTTAAGACATCTCCAATTCACAGGGGGAGTCATGACCTCCACACTTCACAAGCTCTAGGCCAAGGTTGGGGTGAGGCCTTTTTGGATACACCACTATAGTTTCAGTAAACTATAGACAGTGATTCCTTTTTTGTCTTGTTAAAACCAACAGTAAAAAAAAAAAACAGGCCAGAGGCCCGGAGAAGTAACTTGTGTTTAAGCATTCTTTCTTTCAGATTTCTGGCCAGATGACAACTAACATCAGTTTTCCTTAATGGCTGGCAGGATTGTGAAGCAGGCCTTCACCCAGGTGATCCCCTTCACCCAGTTGGCCTCTACCTAGTTGACCTCCACATGCCCTAACAGGCCCACATTGTTCCCTACATCTGCATGTGGTGTTTCCCTTTAGATACCGAGACTTTCCCTGACCAATTTCGACAGGCTCTGAGGACTAGAGAACTTCTTTGTCCCTTTACATACTGGTTTGTAAATAAAATCTTTGATTTAATTCACCCCAACCCCCTGTCTCCAAGATTGGCTTGTGGCAGGTGGCATGGACTCCAGCGTTACATCCAGTAACAAGAGCAAATGTTTTATTATATATTTTACAACAACTAAAGTTACAAATATTTAAAAAATAAAAATTAAAGTCATAATTTACTTTAGGATTTGTTTTAATTAAAGTTTAGGAATGGACAACATAACTTTTTCACTGCTATGGTTTCTAAAGATCTTCACCTAGTCCTGCTAGCTTCCTGGGGAAAAAAAATTCACCTTCCCTAAAAAACCTGACTCTCTTTCTGTTTTCTCTGATACGAATCTATTCAGGTGGCTAAGAGAAAAATATGGGAACTGCCCTCAACCTTTTCCTCATCCTAATTCTCCATATCCAATCATCCTTGACCAAGACCACTACGGCTACACGGGAAAAATGGCTGGAGAATGACAGAGATGGGTATGAAAGGGGAGACCACTTAGAAGGCTATAACATAAGCAAAGACAATGGTGACCTAAAGTCTAGTAGAGGGGGTTGAAAGACACAGAAAAACAGACATGAAGGAAGTGGAATTTATCACATTTGGTAATGAGTAGTGTGGGATGAAGAAGAGTTATTGAGGATAAAGTGTCTTTATTTCTGCCTTCAAAAACCACGTAGATGGTGGTGCTATCCATTCATAGAAAAAGGAAAGAAGCTTGGGATTTGGGAAAAAGAAAAAGATGGGTTCAGAATGGTATATCCAATTGGCAATCAAACACCAGTTCTGAGCCTTTGGGAAACAGACTTGGGCTATACCATGATTTTGCAAGTGATCAGTTATTGAAAAGAATAAGGCAACAGAAAAAAATCAACAGAATAAGAAAATGATTTTAAGACTTTTGTATTTGATGGTTTATTAAAACCAATCACAGCAACAGGTTTCAAAAGTATCCCCATGAAGATGGCGGCTTGCAGGGGAGCTCTCAATATAATACGTATCTTACCATGGACTAAGTACTAGTCTAAACATTTCACCCACTTAATCTTTAAAAAACAAACAAACAAAAAGCCCAACTTCTTTGGGATTCTTACCATTACATCATTTTATATTCAAAAAAACCAAGGCAGAGTGTGCTGAAATAATTTGCCTAAAATTACACATTTGGTTGAGTGGTAAAGCCAGGATTTGAAAACAGGTAGTTGACTGCAAATGTTTGTTCTTAACCCCAGATAAACTTCTCAATGATCCCTAAAGTGCAATGGTAAAGTGCTCAGCCGCTTACTAAAAGTTGGCAGTTCAAACCTACCCAGCAGCTCCATAAAAATCACGGCCAATAAAACCCTATGGGGCAGAGTTCTACTCTGTCCCATAGGGTCACTATGAGTTGGAATAGACTTGATAGCACCAAACAGCAGTAACAACAATCCTGGATGGTAGGTGTTCCTAGCTAAACATTACCCTAAAATAAATAAATAAATGAGGTTCAGAAATTAAATAGCTTGCCAATGCAACTGAGTTCACAAGTAGCAGACTTGCATTCAAACTTAATGCTAGTTTTTCATATCTTAGAGCATTCGACGGCACTGGGTAGAGTATGAACAGGGATTTAAACTTTCCTTAGTGTCTTTCACAATTCCCAGCCTAGTATCAAACATTTCTTTAAATAGCAGTATTATTACTAATAATACTATTAACAATATAAAACCACTGAAAATTTAGCTCTCATTCACCTTCACAGAAAATTGAGACTATTCCACAGCACAAAGTATACATCAATGAGGAAGGTAAGAGCATAACAGTGAATCCTATCCTACATAATAACAAGATAAACACCATACGCTAATCCCAGAAATTGGAGCAAGGCAGATAGTCTTAGGAGGATGGCCTTCATGGGAAAACACTGAATTCTAAGAATTGTAGAGAGCTTAGAAAAAGTTTGAAATATGATAAGACAACTGGTAAATGTAATGTGATGTTATATACCTTCATAGGGTCTTGCTTGCTTCTTTTCTCCTTCCAGTGGACATATGCTGAGAATTTCATTGCCCTAAAGAACAAAATGTTACGTTGACATAGTTCAAGGTAATAGATGTTTTTATAGAACTGAAATGATTTTCATTTCTGCACTTCATTGCATCTAAGATTCTATCTTTCACATCTTAATATCTCTGAATGTAATGTATCTTGGTGTATTATGATTTAATCAGCAGGGTTTTTTTTTTTTCTGTCTTTCCTTCTTAAGCAAACAAATGAAACCCACTGCTGACCCTATAGACAGTAGAACTGCCCCACAGAGACTCCAAAGAGTGCCTGGCAGATTTGAAATGCAGACTTTTTGGTTAGCAGATGTCGCACTTAACCCACTACACCACAAGGGTTTCCTCTTTCTTGCTTGGCAGTACATAAAATAATGGTGCATTTTACAATGAAAAGCATCTTGGATTTGTAAAATCGTGCCCGTCGTGGTGTTAAATGCCTTCCTTATAATATGCTTTCTCTCGTTAACCTTTCACAACAGTTTTATGCAGCCAGTATTATTTTCACCATTTTACAGACTAGAAAACTGAAGCTCAAAGACGTTAACTATGTTTAAACATAGTTGTCAATTAAATCAGTCAGATTTCGAAACTAGATCTGACTTCAAAGGTTATACTTTTATTGTATCTTAACAATCTGACTTCAAAGGTTATACTTTTATTGTATCTTAACATTATCTCAACATTTATCTCAGATGATACAAAGTTGAATAAAAACCTGTACTTGCCTGAACTTCTACTCCCAAGTCCAGCTGACTTGTGACCTTTGTGAAACCTTCCTAACTCCTCCAGGAAGAAGCAATATTTCCTCATCTATGCTCCCACAGCATTCTATGAATACCGACGTATAAACTGCATAGGGCATCTCGAAGTCAGGAACAATTAAGTCCTTCGACATCAGAGTGCCTACCACTATCGCTGACACGTAACAGTTCCACACCGGATATTAAAGGGTCAGGGTCTTTGCAAAGCCTACAGGCGATAAGAAACACACATGTAACTAAAAGAGATCAAAAGTGGTGTAATAGAACTGTACATAAAACATAATGGAGCTTAGAAGAAAGGAACCAATGACAACGAAGTACAAGTTTAGGGTCAACAGTTCAGACAGCTACTGGATTTTCACTCACCCATACATATGCAGCTTGAAAGGCTGGAAACCTACCTGCTGAAATTTTTGTTGTTGTTGTTTTGGCCTACACAGTTGTTTAAAGTTTCAATGGCTATACATTGAACGTTCACCTAAAAATCTGAATTTATTTGAAAAGAGAGAAAAATCTCAAAACTAGGTACTTAGTCTCACAGGTAAATTGGTTGGACTTGAGTATCAACCGCCCCTTTCGGGTGAAATTCTTGCTATTCTTAGGTACCGTTGGAGTGGATTCCAACTCACGGCGTCCCCTATAGTGTGCAGAGCAGAACTGTACCACAGGGAATTCCAGGTTGCGACTTTTCCTAAGAGCAACTGCCTCCGGCTGGGTTTGAAGGTTTATTTACATTTTCTGACCACTGCAGGGTTTTTATAGCCTCTTATCTACACATACCACTCCCTGACTGCTCTTATCACACCATCATTCGTGTTTCTGCCTTCCTCTTCGCTTGGGAAGTTTTTTCTCCCAAGTCACTCCTGCTTCTTAAGGCACTGCTTCAATTCCTTTTTCCAGCCTTTTCTGGTCACCTGCTTCCCACAATGAACTGTGTTCTCCACTGTGTCCCCGCAGCGTTCTGCTCATGCCCCTACGAAAACCCCCTAAGCACACCGTCTTGACAAGCTCCTCTCCTTCCTTGAATTCAGCAGCCCATGACGACTTGGTTTCACGCGTCCAGCTCCCAGTCTGTTGCCCGGCACCGAACCCCTGCGTTCAGTGTTGGCTTTCTACTTGACGGCAAACAGACGCTAAATCGGCCACGGAAGTCAGACTGAGAAAGAAGCCCAGACGGGCCGAAACCGCAGGACTGCGGCCGAGCAAAACCGGAAGCACAGTCCGAGCAAAACCGGAAGCACAGTCCGAGCAAAACCGGAAGCACGCTGGCCCCGGTAGGGGTCACCACCGCCGGCGCGAATTCGCCCTCAGCGGCCGAAGTGTCGCAGTTCGCGAGATGACGCCGCAGCCCCAAGTCTTCCGTTCCGGAGGCTTGGGATTGGTTTCCGCTAGCTAACCGGCCGCCGCACCGGTCTTCGGAAAGAGAGCTTCCGGTAGTGTGCCCCGGAAGCGGAAGTGCGGTGGCCGCGTTCTCGGCGTCGCCGTGTTCCTCCGTGGTGGTCGCTTCTAGGGAGGTCGTTGAGCTTCGTTTTTCTTGTCTCTAGAGCGCTTCCGCCGTCTCAAGTGGAAGGGCAGGGACAGAGGTGCGAGATGAGCACCATGTTCGCGGATACACTACTCATCGTTTTTATCTCTGTGTGTACGGCTCTTCTCGCTGAGGGTGAGCGCAGCTACTTCTCGGACGTTTATTCAGTCGTTCCTTGGGAAGAATCCTAGACTTGGGGACCCTCGTGTCGCCGGGGAAGTAAGGTCGCCTGCCTTTCTTGCTTAGGAAATTTGTATACGTGACTGCAGGGGACAGCTCCAACTCAAGAGTAAAGGAGGGGTAGCGTGGAATAGATTGTCTTTGGTCAAGGGTACGTTTTACTTCCATGTATGTCTAGACAGCGACACATCGTGTTAAACAGTTGTTTTGGTTAGGAAGTCAGTTGTCTTTACGTTTGAAAAAGTTAACAAGTAAATACGAACTGAAGAGTTGATATTCCTCTTTCTCTGACAATCATAACTGTTAATAGTTTGTCACAAATATTTCTTTATGAAGATGTTAATTTTACGTTTTCAGGCATAACGTGGGTCCTGGTTTACAGGACAGAGAAATACAAGAGACTGAAGGCGGAGGTGGAAAAACAGAGTAAAAAATGTGAGTGTGGCCACATCTTTTAATCACAGTTTTCAGCATGTCAGGCTCATTTTAGGAGCACCAGCGTTGATGCAAAACTTCCACGGGAACACAAGGATGAAGCAGATTCTAACTGAAGTCTATTTAAAAATGTAAGGCTTGTATGGAAAAAAAGTATAATACAAACTAAAAAGTAGGGGACGTTGGAAAGTACATTTTATGTGCTGTAGTGGTTCTGAAGAAACTCATTCATTTGTGAGGGACCATGAAAGCTTTCATGATGTAAATGGTTTCGTAGCCCTTCATGGATCATTAGGATTTGGGTAATAAATTGGGAGAAGGAATTAGCAGGTAAAGGAAATAGCATAGGAGCAAAAAGGTGGAAATTTTAACATATGAATTGTGTTTGGAGAGTGACAGATTGTTCCTTACGGCTGATGTCAGGAAGAGTGGTGTGTTTAGGGAAAAAAGTCAAGCTTCACTTGGTTTAGGAGGTTGAAGGTATGTTTGAGGAATAATTTAAAAAGAAATAGAGCTCATCATCTTTGAAATAGAACAAGAATTCCATAGGTCATAGCTGAGGAGACTGATTAAAGGGATGGTTAGGGGTATAATCTGAATGATTCTTCCCAGGTCTGTTTTCCTTTTCACTGTTCTATTCTTCTTTATGCATTAAACTTTTCTTTTTAAAATTCATTTGGCATTGTGTATTCTATGAGTTTTTGTATTCTGCTGTCTATGTTCTGTGTCTTCATAAGAATTTGAAATTTATTTAAAGCATATCATTTGATTCATACAACAGCCACTTGAAGTAAACATGCAAATATTATTTCCACATTACAGAAAAGGAGTTTAAGGCTCAGATTAAATGACATCTCAGGGCTAATGAAGAATAAGCAGCTAAATTCAGTTTTTAAGTTACAATTTGCCATTCCTGCTGTTACTCAATGTTGATAATGCATCCCAGCATATTTAAAACCACATTTATGATCTTTGCCTCCAGAAATGAAAACTTCTTCCAAGACTTGGCTATTTTGGTGAATCTTAGCTTAATGCTTCCAGTAGTAAGCCAGGCAGAAACCATGACGTACCTCCATCATTTGGCTTCAACTACCGGCTCTTCATTTTCTTATCTCACTGGTCATTCTTTTATAACTTCCTTGTTGGCTCCTCTTCTTGATCTTCCGTTGTTGGGCTTATGTTAAACTTTAATTTTTTTACTCTGTGTTCACTGCCTTGGTGAATTCATTTTTGTGCTTATTTGCCTGTGACCCCCATATGTATATTGGTAGCTGTTTTATATACATGGTTCAAATACACAACTATTCGGGATATCATCTCCACAGGAATATCTAAGAGACATCTCAAGCCCAGTGTATCAAATGTTGAAGTCTTGTTCCTCACCTCCAGGCCTGCTTTCTTTGTCACCTTCTCGTCGTCAGTCAGTGGCAGTTCTGTCTGCCTAATTGCTCAGGCTGTAAAACTTGTGTACTCATTTGTGAGTCTTTTCTCACAGCCCATATCCAGTCTGTTGGTAAATACTGTTGAGTAACTATCTGACCATTTTTTGCCGTCTCCGGTGTTAGCCATGATGGTCTAAGCCACCTCTTCTGGCCTGGATTACTGCAGTAACCTCCACTAGGTATCACTTTTTCCTGAAGTCTCTTCTCAAAATAATAACCAGAATAATCCTTTTAAAACGCTATCAGATCATGTCATACTGCCTATGATGGTGCCCCGTTTTCAGTCAGATGAAAAGCCAAAATCATTACGATGGCCTGCAAAGCTTTATCTTCCTACTATTCTGATGTTCTTCTTCACTCTTCTCTGTCCACACTGGTCTGCTTGCTGTTGTCAACCACACCAGCCACATTCTTGTGCTAGGACTTTTGTAGTGATTACTCTCTGCCTGGAATGTTTTTTTCTTAGTATATTTGCTTGACTCACCCTCTTTTGCAAATCTGTTCAGAGCTCAGCTAAGTGATAATTTAACTTGACCACCCTAGTTAAAACTTATCCTGCCCATCTCTCTTAGCATTCACTACTCCTGAGCTCCCATAACTCTTCTGACTTTTAATGTACCATATAATTTACTTATGTTATTGCTTATGGTTTATGTCCATTTGCTAGAATGAAAGCTTAGGGTTATGTTTTTGTTGATTACTGACATATCTGTGTAGCCAAAACAGTGCCTGGCTCAGGGTAGAGGTTTAATAAATATTTGTTGAGTTTAATACTGTCTTCTCTCAACCCATATACCCAATCTGTTATTACACCCTGAAATGATTATCCTCCTTAATAGTTTTCAGACCTTTTCAGCATCATCATCTCTGCCATCACCACCTAATCTAAACTTCTGCCTCATCTCATTTCATTTGCTTCAATAACCGCGTTTGTCTACCTGTATCCACTCTGCTTTGTTGTCTGTAACATGTCTAATTTTTCAAAACACAAATCTCTTTATGTAAAACATTTCTTTATATCTCTAAAACACTGAAATTTCTTCCCATTGTTTTTAGGATGAAGATGTAACCTACAATGCCTGGTATGACCTGGTACCTTCCTTCCTGTCTCTCTAGCTGCATCTTACATCATGTTCTTCCTTGTCACTAGTCTGTAGCATAACAGTGCATTTTTTTGTATGGGAGATTTTTCTGTTGCGATCATACACTAATTAGCCATCATGGAATGGGATGCAAATACAAGTTTCTTCATTTCACGTATATCATTAAGTAGTGTTATGAAATATGAAACACATTTAACTTCAACTTTGTTTGGATACATATCTTCATACTTTATATAAGCATGGGTTTGCTCGGATCCGGCTCGACGGCACTTGGCTTGCTCTGAAAATGTTGGACTTATTTAGTGTCCCACTAATTAAAGACAAATGGCACCTTTAATTATATGTATTGTAGAAATAAAAGTCTTCTCCACACTATATCTAAATTCAGAGTAATGTAGTTGCCAAGCAAAGTTTTCATAATTGTAACTTTTAGTGTAGTTATTTAACATGCTAACCTTCAAAAGAAGTATGAGGTAAGTTGGTCATAATTAGAGTGACCAATGATGTTGTTTTATGCTTGTTATCTATTTTGAGTAATCTAAAACAGTCAAGTAAGCGTGTATTATTTTCATTTATATGATCAGTTGACATACACGATTGGTTAATTACATATGTGGAATCTACCTTGCCAAGTGCAATACAAAATGAATGGGCATACAGGCTGTCTTCTAGGGATTTATAATCAAGTGAACGAAAAAAATCAAACCCAGTGTTAGTGAGTCATTTCTCACTTATATAGTGAGTGACCCCATGAGACAAAGTAGAACTGACCTATAGAGTTTCCAAGGATTATTTGGTGGATTTGAAGTGCTGAGCTTTTGTTTAGTAGTTATACTTTTTAACGTCTGCACCATTAGGCTTTCCCTCTAGGTTTATAATATGCTTTAAATATTGGTAGGACTTCTCTCGTTGTGTTACTGTTACAAGCAAGATTGATAAAAGAACATGTTAGTAAATCAGAAATACTGAAGTTTGTCTAAGTTGAATTTTATAACAAGATTGAGAGAAACTGCAAGTAACTGAAGTATAAGCTATTTTTGTTTGCTGTGAAACAAGATACGGTTTTTAGAGTAGTTTATAAGCTTGTTTGGACACAACTCTGAATTGAATATGAAGCAGTGGCAGGTCATGGGCAAGTATGTGTTTTGTTGTAGTTAACTTTTGCTTCTGTCAACTGTGACATCTCTAGTTATTGTTATGGGGTTGAGGTTTTGATGAATAAATACCAACACAAAAGGGCTTCTTCACAATTGCACGAAGTTTGGAAAACAGTAATTTATCTTATCCTTAGAAAATACTTACCTAGTCTCAGAAATCCAGCATGTGGGAAGACTAGGCCAATGTCTATGGTATTATGATTCGATTCTTTAGTTTTCTGCCTTTGTTTTTTATGTAGTCACTGTTAAATGCCAAGTGGTTATAATCCTTCTGGGGTAGTAAAGAAACATTTTTCTTTTTTGGTTTATAATAGTGATGAAGAGTAAACCATTCATTGTTTCTTGCCTAGTTTGTATTTAAAAATGTGATAACAGTCTCATGACATTTGACATACTTTCTATTGATAACCTCTCAAGCAGGTTCATTTTAAAACATATTCTCTCCATGGACATATAATTTTTTATTTTTATTTTATTTTATTTTTTTTAATTTTTATTTAACGTAATTGAGTGAAAATGTACATTCACATATAAATTTACATACCCCCCTATATGCAGCTTCTACTGCTCTCCCTGTCCGGTGACAGCACACTATTCCTCTGCTCCGTACATGTCTCATCTTCCCAACAGTCTCCTTTCCCCTCCTGTCCGTCCACTCCCCTTCCTCCAGCCAGAGGTCAGCAAGATGATATCCTATAGATGTATAGAACGATAAAGTGCTTCCAATATATGGTCACTCTGCCTTGCCAAGTCCAATCCATTCCTGTCCAAAGAGTGGACCTTTGTTATAATTTATGGGAAAGGGCAGCATCAGGGCAGGGGGCCATGCTCTCAGAGGAACCCCCAAACCGCTGGACCATCAATTGAGGTCTTTTAGTGGAGATCTCAGGATGCACCTCTTTATTCTTGTGTTGCCAGTGAGACTCCTCTCTGTGAGCTCCATCGTGGCTATCACTGGTGGTGGCCGGGCACCATCCGGTTCTTCCGGTCCCAGGTCGATGTAGGCACCCACTCTTGTGGGTCTCTCCGTCTTCTCGGTTGTCTTTACCGCATGTCATTTTGGTCCTCAGTGAGCATCCGTTCCTGTTGAGTTGGGACCACTTGCTGTGTCCTCGGATGGCAGCTTGGCAGCTTTTAAGACCCCAGACGCCACTCACCAATGTGGAGTGCAGAGAGCTCTCTTAGCAAAATGCTAGTTGTGCCAGTTGACCGGGAATTCGCCTAGGAGCATGGTCCCCCGCCCCCCCCGCCCCTGCTACTCTATCCTTGCAGTATTGAGTTAAGATGGAAGGAGTACTCAAGTTATGCTGAAGTCCACTTAATGTTGTTCTTGTTTCTAATGTGTGCTATCACCGCTTTCTCCCAACTAGATTTCTAGTAACTATCTAAACTAAACCCTCCTCCCCCACCCTCCCTCCCTCCCCTCCCTCCCCTCCCTTGCAGCTGTCAAGGAGTGTTTTCTTCTATACACAAGTCTGTTTTTGAGATCTTATCGTAGAGGTCTCATACAGTATTTGTCCTTTTGTCGCTGACTACTTTCAATCAACATAATATCTTCCATTTGAAACCAGGTTAGGAGATGTTTCCTAGAATCATTGTTATTCTTTATCATTGCGTAGTGCTCCATTGAGTATAAGTACCACAGTTTACCTATCCATTCTTCTATTGTTGGGCATCTGGGTTGATTCCGTATTTTTGCTATCGTGGACTGTGCCGCGATAAACATTCTGGTGCATGTGTCCGTTGGTGTGAAAGGCCTTGAATCTGTAGGATATATTCCAAGTAGTGGAATTACTGGGTCAAATGGTATTGGACATATAATTTTTTAATCAGCACTTTAAGACCTCATTTGAGACACTGAAGTCAGTTTCAGTTTTACATCTTGTTAACAAAGTTTTGCTTTTAAAATTTAGTCAGCATACATAACATATTGAGGAAAAAAGTCCTGCCTGTCAGTTCTTTTTAAGGTAACTTTTACAAATAATTTACATGCAGTATTCTTTGCTTCAGCATAGTAAGGAGGGTAACAGCCTCAGCTAAGGAAGGTACTAGCATCGGGTAAGGAAGATAACAGCACTGGGTAAGAAGGCTAACAGCATCAGGTAAGGAGGGTAACAGCGTCAGGTAGGAAGGCTAACAGCATCAGGGAGGGAGGGTGACAGCGTCAGGACAGGAGAGCAGCAATCGGGAAAGGAGGCTGACAGCCTCAGGTAAGAAGAGTATTAGCATCAGGTAAGGAAGGTAACAGTATCGGGCAAGGAGGGTAATAGCATCAGGTAAGGAGGATAACAGCATCTCTGAAGGAGGGTAACAGCATCAGGTACGGAGGAAAAGATAGAGTGAACAGCTCCCACCTGTCTGTCAGTGGAGGTTTGCTTGTTGCCTGTGATGCTGGAAGCTGTACCCCTGGTATATAGGTACCAGCAGGGTCACACTTGGTAGACAGGTTTCACCTGGGCTTCCAGGCTAAGACAGACTAGGATGAAGGACCTGACGGTATCCTTCCAAAAGGCATTAGCCAGGGGAAGCCTTATGAATAGCAGCTGAACGTTGTCAGAGATGGTGCTGGAAAGTGAGCCCTGTAGGTTGGAAGGCAGTTGGAGAAGAGCTGCCTCCTGGAGGTAGAGACAACCTTAGTCACATGGATGGAGTAAGGCCTTTGGTATTTTCATTCACAGATGTGGCACAGTTCAAAATGAAAGGAAACAGCTGCAGACATCCATTAATAATTGGGACATGGGATGCACAAACTATGAATGTAGGAATATTGGAAAGTGGGAACAATGAAGTGGAACACATAAACACTGATATCCAAGGTATTTTAGGGAGCTGAAATGGAGCAGTTTGGACCGTTTTGAACCTGACAGTCATACGGTTTACAATTCTGGGAATGAAATCTTGAATAGGAATAGTGTTGCATTCATCATCAAAGACAACATTTCAAGATCTGTACTGAAGTAGAATGCTGTGGGTGTTAGGATAGTATCCATACACCTATAAGAAAGGCCAGTTAATATCACTATTATTCAGATTTACACACCAACCACTAAGGCCAAAGATAAAGAGACTGAAGATTTATACCAGCTTTTACAATCTGAAATTGATCGAACATGCATTCAGGACTCTGATAATTACTGGAGACTGGAATGCAAAAGTTGGAAATGAAAACGGGTTGGTAGTTGGACAATATTGCCTTGGTGATAGAAGTAATGCCAGAGATGGCTTGATGGAATTTTGCAAGGCTAACAACTTCTTCATTGCAACTACCTTTTTTAACCAAAACAAGTGGCGACTGTATGCATGGCCCTCACTAGATGGAATACACAGGGACCAAATAGTGTACATCTGTGGAAAAAGGTGATGGAGAAGCTCCATATCAGCAGTCAGAACAAGACGAGGTGCAGACCATGCACAGATCATCAACTGCTCATCTGAAATTCAAATTTAAACTGAAGGAAATTAGAACAAGTCCATGAGAGCCCAAGTGTGACCTTGAGTATATGCCTCCTGAGGTTAAAGACCATGTTGAGAACAGATTTGAGCTTGATCATTAATGACCAAAGACCAGATAAATTGTGGAGTAACATCAAAGACATCCTCCATAAAGAGAGCGAAAGAGGTCATTAAAAAGGCAGGAAAGAAAGAAAAGACCAAATTGGATGTCAGAAACTTGCTCTTGAATGTCGAGCAGCTAAAACAAATGGAAAGAATGGCGAAATAAAAGACCTAAACAGAAGATTTCGAGGAACAGCTGCAGAAGACAAAATGAAGTATTATAATGACATGTGAATAAAGCTGAAAATGCAAAACCAGGTGGGAAGAACACATTCTGCATTTCTCAGGCTGATAGAACTGAAGAAAAAAATTCAAGCCTCGAGTTGCAATAATGAAGGATTCTGTAGGGAAAATAATGAACAACTCAGGGAGCCTCAAAAGAAGATGAAAGGAAGACACAGAGTCACTACACCAGGCAACTATTGGAAGAGTTGCAATAGAGAGAGATTATATAGGGAAAATATTAAACGACTCAGGGAGCCTAAAAAGAAGATAAAAGGAATACACAGAGTCATTATATCAGAGAACCATTTGAAGAGGTAGCATATGATCAGGAACTGCTGGTAGTGAAGGAAGAAGTCAAAGCTACATTGAAGGCATTGGCAGAAACCGAGACTCCAAGAACTGATTTAATATCAGATGAGATATTTCCACAAACAGATACAATGCTGAAAGTGCTCACTCATCTATGCCAAGAAATTTGGAGGACAGCTACCTGGCCAACTGACTGGAAGAGATCCATATTCATGCCCATTCTGAAGAAAGGTGATCCCACCAGATGGGTAAATTACCAAACAATATCGTTAGTTTCACACACAGGTAAAATTTTGCTCAAGATGATTCAAAAACCACTGCAACAGTATATTGACAAGGAACTGCCAGAAATTCAAGCTGGATTCAGAGGAAGATACAGAACCAGGGATATCATTGCAGATGTCAGATGATCTTGGCTAAAAGCAGAGAATAACCAGAAAGAAGTTTATTTGTGTTTCACTGACTATGCAAAGGCATTTGACTGGATCATGGTAAATTATGGATAACATTGTGGAGAATGGGAATACCAGAACACCTAATTGTGCTCTTAAGGAATCTGTATATGGATCAAGAGGCGATCGTGCAAGCAGTACAAGGGCACACTGCATGGTTTAAAGCTGGGAAAGGGGTGTATCGGTGTTGCATCCTTTCACTATACCTTTTAAATCTGTATGCCAAGCAAATAATCAGAGAAGCTGGATTATACAAAGAAGAAGGAGGCATCAAGATTGGAGAACAATTTATTAACAACTGGTGTTTATGTAAATGACACCACCTTACTTGCTGGAAGTCAAGAAGATTTCAAACACTGAGGAAGATAAAGGACCACAGCCTTCAGTATGGATTGTACTTCAACATCAAGAGAGCAAAAACCTTCACAACTATACCTGTGAGCAACATCCTCATAAATGGAGAAGGGGTTGAAGTTGTCCAGGATTTTATTTTATTTGGGTCCACAATCAAAGCTCATGGAAGCAGCAGTCAAGAAATCAAAAGAGGCATTGCATTGGGAAAATCTGCTGCTGAGGAATTGTTTGAAGTATTGAAAAATAAAGATGTCACCTTGAAGATTAAAGTGCGCCTGACCCAAGCCATGGTATTTTCAGTTGCATCATATGCATGTGAAAACTGGACCATAAACAAAGAAGACAGAAGAAGAGTTGATACACTTTGAATTGTGGTGTTGGAGAAGAATTTTAAATGTACCATGGACTACCAAAAGAACAAACAGATCTGTTCTGGAAGAAGTGCAACCAGAGTCCTCCTTGGAAGCAAAGATGGTAAGACTGTGTCTTAAATACTTTGGACATGTTATCAGGAAGGATCAGCCTGTGGAGAAAGACATCATGCTTGGTAGAGTGGAGGGTCAGCAAAAAAGAGGAAGACCCTCAATAGTGTGGATTGACACAGTGACTGCAACAATGGGCTTAAGCGTAAAAATGATTGTGGACATAGCGCACTACTGGGTAGTGTTTCGTTCTGTTGTCGGAACCAACTCAGTGACACCTAACAACAACAGCTTTTTGCAGAGTAACTATATTAAGCTAATGAGGGGAACAGATAATGTAAATACACTGAGTAAGAGTAACTTTTGACATATCTATTCCTAGTCCAGAGGTGACTATAGATGATAAATTTAAAATAGAACGTTATACTATTTGTTTTCAAAATCTTAGTGTTAATTCCATTGTCATATTAATTCAAATGTATCAGGGAAAGTTGATGGCTGTTTTTCTTCATCTGTGCACGTTTCCTCCGTGCCACTTTTTATGCTGTAACTGTTCTTTGGTTATCTGCCCTGAGTTGATTGCTGTTTAGAGAGTAAGTATCATGTCTTGTCTTTTTATCTGTCTGGAATAGTACCCGTTACATAGGTACCCAGTAACAGAATGCATGACTTCTTCCTTTTCATGGTAAGTATGAGAATGGCCTACAATTAGCCGTAGTTATCTGACAGAAAACATTTGAAAATTGTGTCTGGACTCTACCTAAGGTAACTATCGTCAGTTGATGGTCTGAAAATCATTTCCGCTTTCGTAACGATTATGACTTATTGTAATTCTTTATGTTATTTGATTAACAATGCTGACGGTATTTTTATTCTTTATCTGTCTACACTTTTAGCAACAGAACGTGGGAGGAGGCCAGTTGATTTGAGGGCCGTAGTCAAAGTCAGTGTATAAGTTTCTTTCATTGGTTCAACAGCTTTGTAAAGCATCTTTTGTTTCTTCCACACCATGGATGATTAATTTTTCTTGTGTTGCTATATTGTTTACAGTGGAAAAGAAGAAGGAAACAATAACAGAGTCAGCTGGTCGGCAACAGAAAAAGAAGATAGGTAAGATGCGATACTGGTTTGAATAAAACTTACGTTTTCTTCAAAAGATAAATTTTTATATGGTGGAAATTAAGTTGTTAATAGAGGTATTTAATATTTGTATACTTTTATGGCTTACAAAGCGCATGTATACATGCATTATCTCACTTGATTCTCACACCTACTTTGTGAGGTAGATAAGTTCAAGGAATTGCCCTTTGTTTTAGCTTTGAAATTTTAGTTTTCGTAAAATAATGTTGCCAGTTGTGACTTTTGATCTTGGTGCAGAGTTTCTGTCAGTTTGTAAAGTGTGTTTTGTTTTATTTTATTTCCCACATCTGAGATGGTTCTTTTTAGTCAGCTTTCGGTTCCTTGTGCTTGTTGCTGCCGTACCTTTCGTACTGAACACTGACGAGTAATTGAGACCCACCAGGGGCGAGAGAGTCTCTGCTGGGTAATTTTTATCTAGTTTGGGAAATGATGACTGTGGTTTTTTTCAGTGTAATTTAGAATTTCAGTTATTCTTTTCCCAAAAGCTAATTCCTAAATAGCTGGATGTGAATCACATTTACATTTTATACTACGTTCTGATTCTGGAGTAAGAAAAATACTGTGAAATAGTGCTTTGTTTATAAACTGTGATTCAGTTCCTAGAATGTAGGAGCCCTGGTGGTACAGTGGTTAAGTACCTGGCTGCTAACTGAAAGGTCAGAGGTTTGAACATGCCAGCCACTCTATGGAAGAAAGGTGTGGCAGTCTGCTTCCGTAAAGAATACAGCCTTGGAAACTCCATGAGGCAGTTCTTCTCTGTCCTGTAGGCTTGCTGTGAGTCAGGATCAACTTGACAGCAGTGGTTTTTTTGTTGTTGTTGTTGCTGTTACCATACATAGATCACTGTTGTTAAACTTCAGTGGAGAATTACACCAGGCTGAACTGTAGCAACGGCCTATACTAGTTACAGCTTCTCACTTCAGAGCAGGAATATTAGACTTTCCTAGTTAACCTATTCATTTAGTTTTTTGCTAAGATGCTGCTGTACATTTAGTCTGTATCAGTAAGTCTGTTAGGCACTGGAGAAACAAAGTAGAGAAAGAATCTGACTTCTAATTGCTCTGTCTAGAGACAGAAAATAGATCAAAAAATAAATACCCACTCTGCAGTGTAATAAGTATAGGGAAATAACCTGAGTGTTATGAAAGAGAAAGCATATCCAAATTGAGCCAGGGGAGCAGGTGTCCTTGAAGAAGTAATGTTTTCGTTCAATCTTAAAGTTTTAGGGTGAGTTAGCTAAATTAAAAATAGTAAGTCAGTATTATGTACTTACTATGTACTGCACCAAGCACTTTATGTATTTTTAAAATTCTCATGAGTCATGTATGGAAGGAAACAGTATAATCCCATTTTTATAGATAACTGCACTGAAGCTTAAGTTAACATGCTCAAGGTCATTCCTAACCAGCTAGACAGTGGTAGCTCATAGCCCATTGACTTTGAGTCAGTTTTGACTCAGCAACCCTGTAGGAAACAGTAGAACAGCTCAGTAGGGCTTACAGGGAGTAGCTGGTGGATTTGAACCACCTACTCACCTACCTTTTTTTTTTTTTGATGATTAAGTGCAAGTATACAATACAAATCAGTACTGCATGCCTGACTATCTGCAACTTCATGTGGTCTTCTCACCCTGTGACAGCACATTCCTTCTTTTCACTCGACGCTTCTAGTGTCCTCTTTTTTTTTTTATTTAACATAACTGAGTGAAAATGTACATTCACGTATAAATTTACATGCCCCCCTATGTGCAGCTTCCACTGCTCTCCCTGTCCGGTGACCGCAGACTATTCCTCTCTGCTCCATACATCTCTCATCCTCCCAACAGCCTCCTTTCCCCTCTTCTCCGTCCACTCCCCTTCCTCCAGCCAAAGGTCAGCAAGATGATATCCTATAGATGTAGAGAACCTCTAGTGTCCTCTTAACGAGCACCTGTCTGTTCTTCTCCACCCTCTTCTCTCCCATCTAGAAATAAAGGAGTAGGACAGTTTCCTATAAATGTATAAAACAGTTAAGTACACATACTTAACTGTGTTAACACTGTGTTCCAAATCCAGTCCACTCTTGTCCAAACAGTTGACCTCAGTACTGGTTTCAGGTTAGGGCCAGCAGCAAGGCCAGGGCCCATATTCCCAGGGAACCCTCCAGTCTGTGAGACCATCAGTTTCTGGTCTTTTAGAAGAGTTCTTAAACTGTACACCTCTTTTTCTCATGTTGCTTAAGGGACTCTACACTGTGTCCTCCATCACAGCTGCCTTTCATGGTGGCTGGGCAGCATCTGGTTCTTCTGGTCTTATGCTCATGCAATCTTCCATTCATATGAGTACTTCCGTCTCCTGGGCTCATTTTTCCTTGTGTCTTTGATGTTCTCAGTCGTCATTTCTTCTAGATGGGTTGGGACCATTTGGTGTTCCTCAGATGGCAGCTTGATAGGTTTTAAGACCCCGGAAGCCACTCACCAGTATGGGGTGCTGAAGACTCTTAGCTCAAGACTAGTTATACCCCGAAAATGTGGTCCCCAGACCCCTGTCACTGCTCCTCTATCCTTTGAAATATTAGGTTGCGTTTAGAAAGCCTTTCAGTTTATGTTGTAGTCTGATTATGCTGATCTGCTCTCTGCTGCATGCTGCCACTCCCTTCTCCTAACCAAATTCTAATCAACTGTCTACTCTGTGATCATCCTTCTCCCTCCTTCCCAATTCTTGTACATGTCAAAGAGTCTTGTTCTTTACACAAGTCCATGTTTAAGACCTTACAACAGAGGTCTCATACAGCACTTTTTTTGCTGACAGATTCCACTCAAGATGTTTTCTAATTGAAACCAGGTTATGAGATGCTTCCTAAAATGATCGTTGTTCTTTATCGTTGCATAGTATTCTGTTGTGTATGTGTACCATAGTTTGTTTATCCATTCATCTGTTGGTGGCCACCTAGACTTGCATCTTTTTGCTGTTGTGGAAAGTGCTGCAATAAGCATGCATGTGCATGTATCCATTCATGTGACTACCTTAATTCTGTATCATATATTTTGAGCAGTGGGAATGCTGGGTCATATGATATTTCTATTGCTAGCTTTTTAAGGAATTGCCAGATTGCTTTGTGAAGAGGTTGTACCATTTTGCATTCCCACCAGCAGTGTAGGAGAGCTCCAGTCTCTCCACAGCCTCTCCAGCATTCATTGTATTGTGTTTTTGTTTTTTATGGACAACCTTGTGGGAGTGAAATAGTATCTCATTGTAGTTTTGATTTGGATTTCTCCAGCTGTTCAGGATGAACATTTCCTCATGTGTCTTTTGGCTGCCTGGATATCTTTTTTGGTAAGGTATCTGTCTCCTTTACCTATCACCTAATTGGGTTATTTACCTTATTTTCTTGATATTTTGCAGTGCCTTGTAGATTATGGAAATCAGATATTGATCTGACATACAGTTGCCAGTTACCTTTTCCCATTCTGTAGGTCGTGTTTTAATTCTGTTGATACAGTCTTTGGATGAGCATAAGTGTTTGATTTTTAGTAGTTCCCATTTACCTATTTTCTTTTGTTTGTCTCTTGTTAGACAGAGTTCGTAGTGTGTCTAAGTCATGTAATAGAACTTGCATTGTTGTATCTATTTTTTCTTCTGTGATGTTTATCATTTTAGGTTTGATATTTAGGTCTTTGATCCATTTTGAGTTAGTATTTGTGTAAGGTGTGAGATAACGGGTCTTGTTTCAGTTTTTTGCATATGGATATCAAATTGTGCCAACACTTTTGTTAGAGACTGTTTTTACCCCAGTTTATGACCTTTGGGCTTTTTTAAAATATCAACTGTCCATAAGAATATGGTGATATTTCTGGGGTCTGTGTTCTGTTCCTTTGGTGTGTATGTCTCTTTTTGTACAGTTACCGGGCTGTTTTGACTATTGTCTCAGCGTGATAGATTCTGAGGTTGGATAGTGTGAAGCCTCCCACCATGTTCCTCTTCTTTAGTAGTGCTTTACTTACCTGGGGTTTCTTCTCTATCCAAAGTTGGTGATTTGTTTGTCCATCTTATTAAAAAATGACACTGGAATTTGTGTTGGGATTACATGTGTGTGTAGATCACTTTGGGTAAAACAGACATTTTTACAATGTTAACTTTCTATCCATGAGCAAGGTAGGTTTCTCCATTTATGTAAGTCTCTTGGTTTCTTGTAGTGGGGTCTTGTAATTTTCTCTGTATAGGTCTCTTATTTCTCTAGTTAGATTTTTTCCTAAGTATTTTATCTTCTTGGGGGCTATAGTAAAAGGCATTGATTTGGTGATTTCGTCTTTGTTGATCTCTTTGTTGGTGTAAAGGATTCCTACTGATTTATGTATATTATCTTATATCTCAATACTTTGCTGAACTCTTCTATTAGTTCCAGTAGTTTGTTTATGGATTCTTTAGGGTTCTCTGTGCATACAATCTTATGATCTGCCAACAGGGATATTTTCACTTCTTCATCAATTCGGCTGCCCTTTATTTCTTTGTCTTGTCTAATTGCTCTGGCTAGAACCTCTATCACAGTGTTGAATTGAAGCAGTGACAGTGTGCATCCTTGTCTGGTTCCCATTCTCAGCATAGTTTTTCCAGTGTGTCTTCATTGAGGAGGATGTAGGCAGTAGACTTTGCATAGATGCCCCCTATTGTACTGAGGAATTTCTGTTCTGTTCCTGGTTTTCTAAGAGTTCTTAACATGAATAAGTGTTATACTTTTTGAAATATCTTTTCTGCATCAATTGACAAAATCAGGTGATTTTTGTGTTATTTATGTGGTTGATCACATGAATTGTTTTTCTGATGTTGAATCATCCCTGGTATGAATCCAGCTTAGTCATGATTGAATTATTTTTTCGTATGTTGACTTCTGTTGGTTAGGATTTTGTTGAAGATTTTTTGCATCTAGATTCATGAGTGATACTGGTCTGTACTTTTCTATTTTTGTGGGATCTTTCTCTGGCTTCAGTATCAGCAGTATGCTGGCTTCATAGCGTGGATTTGGGAATATCCATCTTTTTTAATGTTGTGAAATAGCTTCAGTAGTATTGGAATTAACTCCTCTCTAAAAGTTTGGTAGAATTCACCAGTGAAGCTATCTGGGCCAGGACCTTTCTTGATTAGTAATTTTTTTTTTACTTTTTCAATCTCTTCTCGAGTGATTAATTTATTAAGTTGTTCTAGTTCTCCTTGTGATAATTTTGATAGATGATGTAAATCTAGAAATTTGTCCGTTTTCTCTAGGTTTTCAAATCTGCTAGAGTGCAGTTTTTCATAGTTTTATGATGCTTCAAATTTCAGTTGGGTCTATTGTGATATCTCCCTTCTCCTTTCTTATTTGCCTTATTTGTTTCCTCTCCTATTTTTCTTTTGTGAGGTTAGCCAGTGGTTTGTCAGTCTTGCTGATCTTTTCAGAAAACCAGCTTTTTGTTGTGTTAATTCTTGCAGTTATTTTTCTACTCTGTTAATTTGTTTAGTTCTACTGTAATTTTTATTGTTTATTTTCTTCTGGTCCCTGAGCAGTTCTTTTGTTGTACTTTTTGTACTTGTTCAAGTTGTGGGGTTAATTCTTTGGTTTGGGCCTTGTTATACATTGAACTGTGTCCCCCAGAAAATGTGTGCAGCCATTTGGCTGGGCCATAATTCCCAGTATTTTGTGATTTTCCTATGCTGTAAATCTGAATTTCTGCCTGTGGGTAGTAGATAGGATGATTGTGTTAAAAGAGGATTAGGGTGGGACCACCACACGGTCATTAAGGGAGTTTCCCCAGAGTGTGGCTTGCATCAGCTTTTATCCTTTCATCCTTCGGGAGATAAAAAAAAGAGAGGGAAGCAAACAGCATGTTGGAAACCTCACTCTATCAAGAAAACAGCACCAGGAGAAGAGCGCATCCTTGGGACCCGAGGTTCGTGCGCCAAAAGCTTCCTGACCAAAGACTGATGCAACACAAGGAGTATCCTCCAGAGCCAACAGAGGGAAAACCTTCCCCTAGAGCAGACACCCTGAATTCAGACTTGGCCTACCAGACTGTGTAAGAATAGACTTGCCTTTATTAAAGCCATCCACTTTGTAGTATTTCTGTTAGAGCAGCAATACCTGACTATATAATAAGGCATTTCTTCATTTTGGATGTGTGCATTTATAGAGATAAATTGACTTCTTAGCACTGCTTTTGCTGTATTCCATAGGTTCTGGTAGGATGTGTTTTCCTTCTCATATGATCCATCAATTTCTTTATTGTGTCCATGATTTCTACTATAACCCATGAATGTTTGAGCAAGGTGTTGTTCAGTTTCCATGAGTTTGAATTTGTACCCTTGGTTTTTCTGCTGTCAGTTTCAACTAATATGGTTTTATAGTCTTAGAAGATGCTTTTCAGTAGTAATAAATGTTTTGGATTTTCTTGAGACTCACTTTATGACCTAATATGTGGTCTATTTTGAAGAGTGTTCGTTGTGCATTAGAAAAGAAGGCTCACTTAACCTGTTGTTGGATAAAAGTTTCTGTGTATGTCGATGAGGTATAGTTGGTTGCTTGTCACAGTAATATCTTCTGTATCTTTACTGAGCTTTTTTCTGGATGATCTGTTCATTACTGAAAGTGGGATGTTGATGTCTCCTACTGTTGTGAAGTGATCTATCTCATTTTTCATTGTTGTCAGCATTTGATGTATTTAGATGCTGTGGTATTGGGTGTATATTTAATATTGTTACATTCTGCTTACATGCTGAATCTTTCAATAATAAATAGTGACCATCCTTGTCCATGGTGGTGAATTTTACTTTAAAATATATTTTAGCTGAGATTAGTATTGCCACTTCTGTTTTTCTTTGTATGCAGTTAACTTGGTATATGTTTTTCCATCCTTCAATTTTCAGTTTATTCATCTCTTTGAGTCTGAGGTGTGTTTCTCTGAAGCAGCATATAGACGGATTATTTTTTGATCCAACCTGTTGCTGTCTGCCTCTTTATTGGAGCATTTAATCTGTTTACATTCAGTGTAATTGTTTATAGATATGCGTCGAGTGCTGTCATTTTGGCTCCTCTATTTTTGTGTTGTTGACATTTTCTTTGTTCTGGGTCATTTTTCTTTATGGCTTTTCTTTTCATCCTTTTCAGTGTTGGCTGTGCGTCTTTTAGACTCTAGTATTATGTTTCTTCTTTTGATGTGGGGTACTGTTGTTTGCTTTGTGGCTACACCTTTCTTCCCCTGTAATGTTCTAAGTTTAAGCCAGTCCTTCTGTATACCTCTTTAACTTCTTCTCCATGTGAAAGGGCTATAACTACTGTAATATAGCCTTCTTTTTAGATTGATGATGTGATAGTTTACATGTGAACATGTAGTTTCACTACTAGATCTTTGAGCTTTGTGGCTCCCTAATTAAGACTCTAGATGCTGTGTCCTGCATTGCGTCCTTGAGTATACATCTGTTATTATTGATTTTCTAAATGAAGAGCTGCTTTTCAGTATTTCTTGTAATTTTGGTTTGTTTTTTGTAAAGTCCCAATGCTCCTTTATGTGAAAATGTCTCAATTTCACCATCGTGTTTCAGAGACAGTTTTGCAGGATATATTATTCTTGGTTGGAAGTTTTTCTCCTTCAAGGCTTTGTATATGTCATCCCATTGCCTTCTTGCCAACATGGTTTCTACTGAGAATTGAGATGAAAGACCACAGGGCTTCCCTTTGTATGTTTTGCTTTAAGCCTCACTGCCTTTACAAGCTTCTCTCTATGTTTCATTTTATTACGCTTGATTATGGTATGTCTTGGTGTCTACCTTTTGTGGAGTTCAATAAGCATCTTGAAGTATCTGTTCTTTCCTGATGTCAGGGAAGTGTTCTGTCAGCAGCTCTTCAGCAACACTCTGTGGGTTTCTTGCCATCCATCCCTGTTTGGGAATTCCAATTATTCATAAATTAATTTCCCTTGATAGAGCCCTACATGCCTCCTAATGCTTCTTCTTTTTTCTTTTTTCTTGTTTCTTTTATCTGATTTCTCCTCATAAATGCTGGTGTCGGTTCCTTTATCTTCAGTCTCGCTAATTTTGCATTCCATTTCTTCAATCCTGCTGTTTTGGCTTTGCATTGAATTGTCTAAGTGTAATTTTACTATTGATCTGTGGATTTCAGATCATTGATGTTTTAGCAGTTCGTGTAGCTTGCTTAAGTTTTCATTTTTTTATGCTGCATTTTGTTTAATCACTAGGAGAGCTCTGTACATAACTGTTTTGTATTCTACCTCCAATAATTTCAGAAAGATGTCTTTGTCTGATAAGTTTTTTATTCTGTATTTTTGGAGTTTTCCAGAGCTGTGATGGTCTGCTTCTATAATGGCTAAATGTTGATTGTCATTTTCACTCTATCAAAATGCTTTTCAGCTTCTCTGGTATTACACCGTTGGGACTTGGCTGCCAGCTACCTCTGTGTTTTCTAGGTGCAGTTGATTTATGTACAGCTTCCATGGTAATAGAGATGTTTTCAAGCCCCGTAATGTTGCTTGGCTTAGTGGCTGATCCCAGCTGGGTCCTCAGCAGTGGTAGGCCCTGTCTCCTTGCTGCTAAAAGTGGTGACTTAACTCTGTCAACTCTCTGGTGTCATGTCATGCCAGTCAACAGGGTGGCGTACCTTAGGGAGGGGAGGAGAGAAGGGTGCCACCACACTTGGACATCAGGGGCTGCTGTGTTCTCTAGATACGCTTGGCTTAAAAACTGATTTTTTGCTGAGACGGGCACTTGCCAGTGGCAGCCAATACCAGCTGGGTCCTCGGGTGGCAGGCCCCGCCTCTTGGCTGTCAAAGGTGGCATCGTACTAATGGAGTCTCTTGGGGGCCCATCAGCAGATGTCACGGTGTGGCTCAGTAAACGGATCTGCAAGTGGTGCCCCCACAGTCAGCTACTGGTCAGTGTTGTGTTCTCTAGAGGCGCTTGGCTTAAAAACCGCTTTTCTCCTGAGAGAGACAGTGTCCAGTGGCAGGGGTGGCAGGCCCTTGCTTTCTGCCTGACAGAGATGGGGTCTCTTGGGAGCTGTCAGCAGACACTATGGTGTGCTGAAGGAATGGAGGGGCTAGGGCACTACCTTACCCAGCCACCTGCTGCCACTACACTATCTAGGTACGATGGTCTTGAAAACAGCTTTTCACATGGAGAAGCACTGTCCAAACAGGCCCTGTTGCTCAGCATGGGAGCCAGAGCTGGTCATGCCCTCAGGCAGGGCTGACTGCCTCTCACCTGACCAAGATGGCATTGCACTTGAACTGCCTCTCCTGCAGTGAATCAGTAGTATCTATGGCACAACTCAAAGAGGAGAGGAGGTAGTGGCACTGGCACCCTCATTTGCCAGCCACTGCTGGGTTCTCTAGATGTGAGTGTCCTAAACACAGCCTCTGCTGCAGAAGACGTTGCTTACTTAGGCACTGCAACCCAGCATAGTAGCCAGCTCCTGCCACTCTCAGGCTTAACAGTCTCAGTCTCTGCCTCCTGGTTAACAAAGAAGGCATCCGTACTTGTAAGCCTGTTAGCTGCTCTGCCAGCAGAAACTCACTGCATTGCTGTCTTGCCTCCAATGAAGGTAGTTTTCCCCTTCCTGTTGCCCACTCTGATCTTACAACCCTACGCATGATCTTGTGGCTCCCAGAATGTCCACATTACTCCATTGATTTATTTTTCTAGGACTTAGTTCTCAGGGGGAATCAAGGAAATGAGTGACTAGTCTTTTGCTTAGGCACTGCCTCCCTTCCTACCATTTTGGTTAGGTTAGCCCTTCACCGCTCTGCCACCTGTGTGACAGTCGGGTAGAAATATTTGGTATATAGTTGGATGTATAGTTTTGGAATTTGTAGGTAGGTATGGGCTATAGGTTGGTTTTAGGATAGTATACTTGAAAGTAGTAATTGAGTAAACAAGGCAAATGAGGTCATAAAGGGCAAGAAGAACAAAGAGTTGAAGATGGAGAAAATGGGGAAATAGGATTTTAAGGGATAGGTAAAGAAGTGGAGCTCTGAAAAAGTATTGCCAGAGAAGTTGGAAAGGAGAAAAGTTGAAGGGAACATTTCTTAAGGGAGGAAGGATGTTAAATGCCTAATAATGATTTTAGCAAAGGCAGTGGCATAATGGGTACAGAAGTCACATTCTCTACATTGAGAAAATAATGCATGGTGAGGAATAAAGGCATAGAATGTGGGCAGTTGTTCAGTAACTTTGCTGCAAAGGATAGGGAAGATATAAAAATGGAATGCAGATTACTCTGTCCTGGAATTGGCAATCACAGTGTCTGAATTCAGATTATCTTAACATGGAATGTAACCTTGATTGCCTACTTAGCAAAGAACATTTCACCAGAATTTATAAGAAATAATATTTATAAAGAGTGGCTTATCAAAATGTTATTAAGAGTTACAAGACATGACATGTATGAAGACTTGCTTGAAAGACCTGTAACCTGTCATATTCTTGTTACTAGTTGCAGTTGAGTCAGCTCAAACTCAGGACAGTCTCATGTACAGCAGAAGGAAACACTGCCTCGTGCCATGCTGTCTCCATGGTCACTAGTATGCCTGAGCCCATTTTTGTGGCCACTGTGTTACTCCATTTCATTTGAGGATCTCCCTTGCATTTGTTGGCTCTTGACTTCACCAACCATAACATCTTTTTGTAGCAATTGGTCTCTCCTAATGATGCATCCAAATAACTGTGTTCTGTTGTGATTCACTGGGTTTGCATTGGCTGGTTTTCTGAAGTCAGTTGCCAGGCTTTGCTCTGACCTTGTTTTATTCTGCAGTCTCTGCTTAAACATGTCCACCATGAGTGAACTTTCTGGTATTTGAAATACTAGTAACAAAGCATGCACTCTACCCAGTACAACAGATTGGCTGATAGCAGATCCATCCTTTAGATGTTGTAAATTTTACTCTTAAACTAGATTTTCAGAATTCTGTAAACCCGAGCTGCATTATCTGGTACTTCATAAAATTGCTTCTACTATATATCACCTTGGCATTTGTACTATCAGGTGTGTTATGAAAATCTCAGCTGAGAATACTTTGTTGTACTGTCATGGAATACATCTGAAGATATTAACTACATATCGTCCAATGCTCTTAGAAGCTATTTCTTTTACTTTTCGGTGCCTGGGAAAGCAGTGATTTTCTTTAAGGACATGGTTTATTTTTGTCTTATGGATGCAGTACTTGAACTTTTTTCTCCCTTTGTAGTACTGCTAATAAACCAGGTCATATTTGTTATTTCTCTACAGCAACTTTTAAATGTATTTCTGTGTATTGATCATACCTCCAGTGTTGTTATCCAAGCATTACTTTCTGTTTGCTTGGATTCCCAACTTGAGATTATTTACAAAAATATGTGGAGGGCTATGAAAAGTACTGCTGCATTGCAAGAGGGGAGTTCCCAGGAAGAAAGACGTCCTTAGCGGTACTCAGTGTTCCGGAGGCGCCAGGTGTTGACTTCAGTGTGTGACGTTCTTTGAAACAGTCTTTAATTTTGAAACAAGGTCATGTAGTGCATTTAAACTGAAGTTTTTATAAAAATTCCTCATTATTTATGGCAGGAGCAGATGTTTTGACAATTTTACATTTCCCTCTCACAGAAGAGAAACTAACTTACTTTCGGTATATGAATTTTGTTTAGGAATTTGGGGCTGTATACAAGCTACTTCAAGTAATGAAGAATTTATTTTAAGGATGTATATTGTCAGAAACTCAGGAAAAGCAGAGGAAATAGGAAGGCAGAATTTATGTTAAAGCAAGTCCTACAGGCAGAGCAAGTGAGGTAAAGCCAGTTACTGGGGTCTTCAGATTAAGACTCCAATGTTAATTCCCTATTTTGGATAATAAATCATTATATAACGTAAGTGTATGCTCATGTGTCCAGATCTTTCTCTTTGTGAAATTTCCTCAAATCTTATGGAGGTTTAATCCAAAAGTACAGTAGTAAGAAAACCAAAAGCCAAACCCATTGCCATCAGGTTGATTCTGACTCATAGTAACCATATAGGAAAGTGTAGAAGTGCCCCACAGGGTTTCCAAGAAGTGGCTGGTAGGTAAGACCTGCCAACCTTTTGATTAGCAGCTGAATGCTTGATTACTGTGCCATCAGGTCTCCTGAGTAGTAATGGATGCATAGAATTCCATCCAAAGGGAAGAACTGAGGCATGATTCTCCTGTGTTAAGTCCTGAGATTTTGGGGTAGCATAAGGTAAAGAGTAAGTCACGTAGGACAAGTGAGCATTAAATGGTGTGTACTGTTTATTTGGTTGCTAACTGAAAGGTCAGCAGTTAGACTAGGTGCTCCTTGGAAACTCTGTGAGACAGTGCTACTCTGTCCTCAGGGTTGCAGTGAGTTGAAATCAACTCATCAACAATGGATTTGGTTTTTGGATTTATTTCTAGTGTCCCAGAAAACCAAACCTATTGCCCTTGAGTCAATTTGGACGCATAGCAACTCTGTAAGGCCACGTATAACTTCCCCAGAGGGTTTTGAGGGACCGTCTGTGGATGCAAACTCTTGACCTTTTGGTTAGTAGCCACTGCAGCACCAGAGCTCCAGACTGAAAAACCAAATCTGTCATGGTTTGAATTGTGTCCCCCCCAAAATGTGTGTAGCGTTGTGGCTAGACCATGATTCCTGGTGTTGTGTGAAGTTCCTATATGTTGTACATCGCCTGTATGATGTTAATGAAGGAGTATGGGCAGCATTTGTATTGGTGAGGCTAGACTCAGTCTACAAGTGTATTGTCTCTTGTGCTACAAAGGAATAGGAGGCAAGCAGAGAGTTCGAGACCTCATATTTTCAGGAAAAAAGCGGTTCAGGGAGCAAAGCATGTCCTTGGGACCTGGGGTCCCTGTCCTTCAGATGTATCCAGTTCAGGGAAAGATGGATGAGAAAGCCCTTCCTCCAGAGCCAACCAAGATAGAAAGCCTTTCCCTGGAGCTGATGCCCTGAGTTTGGACTTAGGCCTACCTTTCTGTGAGAAAATGAATTTGTAACAGGCCACATAACGTGAGGTGTGCCTGTTACAGTAACTCTAGGTGACTAAGGCAAAACCTGTTACTGTTGAGTAGGTTTTGATAACCACCCCTAGAGGATGCAGTAGAATTGCCCCATAGAGTTTCCAAGAAATAGCTGTTGGATTGGAACTGCCAGCCTTTTGGTTGGTAGTTGTAACTCTTAACCACTACCCCACCATGGTTTCCACCATGGATCCGGCACCCTTAATTTCCAGATCCTGAAGAGACATGCAGAACACATTTTTACCTCAGTTGAGCATAATATACGAAGGAGATTGGGAAGCACAACACTTTTGAAAGTCTTGGGTGATTATATTTGTGAATCAACATAAAAGCATATGTTTGTACTTAAGGATCAACTGATTGGCTGTTTATATTGGTATACTATAAGAAGTGTCTTGGAGAGTTAAAGCATTTGATACTAGAGGCAGTTTTTTTCAAAACTTAAGATTTTTGTTTGTTTAAATTGAAATTTTTGGTGCTCTGCTATATTTGAACTTTTTTTTTAGTACAAAAGATTTAATATAAAAGATTCCGCATATTCACTTCATCTGATTAAATGATAATAAAACAGAAGTGCTTTTGTAACAACCAGTCACTGACAATTGCTGTAACATCTGCTTTGTGTTCAAATGAAAAAAAAATCAACTGCCATCAAGTTAATTCAGACTCATGGTGACTCCATAGGACACAGTAGGATTGCTTGCTCGATAGAGTTTCCAAGGAGCGCCTGGAAAATTTAAACTGCCAGCCTTTTGGTTGGCAGGTGTAGCACTTAGTGTACACTCAGTGCTGTGTATGTTAACCATTTCATTAATTCTTTTCAGAGAGGCAGGAAGAGAAACTGAAAAATAACAACAGAGATCTGTCAATGGTAAGTCCTAGCTACAACTTTGTGGTGGACCACTTAATATTTACAGCAAAGACCATGATTTGCATCAAACACATTGTACTTCTTAGAAGTGTATAGCGTACGAGGACTGCCAGTTAGTTCGCAAACTCATCCTAAAGAAAGTACTTCATACCTCGTTGCTGAATGTCAACATGATCACCATCGAACTGCTCCCCTTGGGAAGGTATGCTAGTCCACCTTTGAAAGCAATTTTGGAATTCTTTTTCCGGAGTGACCATCAGAGCTGTCGTCATATTACCTTGATGTCCTGATTGTCATCAACATCTCCTCCTTTCAATATTTCCTTTGTCTTCAGGTAAAAAAAAAAGTCATTGGGGGCCAGATCAGGTGAGTCGGGAGGGTCTTCGAATAGTTATTTGTTTACTGGCTAAAAATTCCCTCACAGACAGCTATACCATTAAGTTTGCAAACTTGCCCCCGTGCCACTGTCCACAGTAGCCATTCCAGAAAGATATCCAAAGTTGCTTTCAAGGGTGGAGTAGGTAGTGGCATTAGTGTGTAGCTTCCCAAGGGAAGTACATCAAAGGTGACTATAGTGATATTCAGCAATGAGGTATGTAGGGCTTAGAGCAGTTAAGCTCACAGATTAATTGTTGGACCTTGTATGTCTGTTGTGTATATCATATGGGTTCCTGGACCTCACAGAAGTAAGAATATGCTAGTACTTTTAAGCTTCATTTTAATAACAGAAACAGCCTTGTAGGATTATCTTGAGGGTTGTAATTTATCTGCTTCACACATTCTTTGCTTAGTTTCCTCATTGTGTTTTTTAAACACAACAAAGTTTATTTTCGTTTTCTCTCTTACTGCTGATTTCATTGGTTTTATGCTAACCTAGGTAGTATCAACATGGAAGTTGGAATATTATAGGTGGCTTTTATGACTGCCTTTTTTTTTTTCAGTGTTGTACATCTAGTAAAGTGTAAAGAATGTGATTTCATTATCCATCTATTACTTACAGACTACTATTACTTACAGACTATAGTGATATTCAGCAATGAGGTATGTAGCACTTAGAACAATTAAGGTTACAGATTGTTCGATGTCCTATTACTTAGAGACTGCAGTTTAGTAAAGCTTATATCTTTAAAATAAAAAAACCCATTAAGGTTGGATTGGTTCTGACTAATAGTGACACCCTTCCTATAGGACAGAGTAAAACTCTCCATAGAATTTTTAAGTAGTGGCTGGTGGATTCAAACTACTTACCTTAGCAGCTAAGCTCTCAGTTACTGAGCCACTAGGCTTCTACTGAGGTATTAAAGAAACGAAACTCACTGCTGTCGAGTTGATTCTGACTCGTAGCGATACTACAGCACAGAGTAAACCTGCTCCATAGAGTTTCCAAGCAGCGCCTGGCAGATTCTAACTGCTACCCTTTGGATTAGCAGACCTAGCACTTACCCACTGCACCATCAGAGTTTCCTTTTGAGATATAGCTAGACTAATTATGTTGCTTGACTAAGTTTCTACTTGTTTGTATTTAACACAGGGTGGCCGAACTGTGCAACTTACTCTTTTACTTACTGAAAATCTTAAAATTTTTATTAAGAAACTGTAAGAATGCGCTATATAAAATAAAATAACATTAATGTTCACCATAGCGATTTTGGAATCTGTGGAAAGAAGGCATAAAAATTACCCATAATACAGGGATGGTTCAACATTAGGAAAACAATTAGTCAAATACATAAAAGATAAGAATCACTTGATTTTACCAATTGACACAAAAAAGGCAGTTGAAAAAAGTCTAACACCTACATTTGTCATATTTAGAATTCTCAGCAAACTAGGAACAGTAGGGAAATTCCTCAGCATAATAAGGGGCCTCTTTGCAAAATCTACAGCCAACATCATCCTAACTGGAGAGACAATGAAAGAATTCCCCCTGAGACTGTGAACCAGACAAGGATGCCGGTTATCGCCCCTTTCTTCAACATTGTGCTGGAGATTCTAGCCAGAGCAGTCAGACAAGATAAGTAAAAGGCATCCACTTCAGTAAAGAAGAAGTAAAAGTAGCTGTATTTGCAGATGATGTGATCTTATACACAGAAAACCCTAAAGAACCCAGAAAAAAAAACTACTGGAACTACTAGAAGAGTTCAGCAGAGTATTATCTCATATCCTAATAGGGCTCCTAGGGGGCCTTTTGTTCAGAAGGACAATTAGATGTGGTGTTTTGATAGAGTTCTTGCTCTGTCCTCTACCCCATCACCTGCTGTGTGCAGAGCTCTGTTTCACTAACCCATTCAGGCTGTCATTGGTGGTGGTTGGGCACCATCTAGTTCTTCTGGTCCCAAGCTGAAGCAGGCTGTAGGTCGTATGGCTCCTTCCGTCCGGTGGGCTGCTCATATTTTCCTCCTGTCCTCAGTGTCCCTCTATTTGCCTCATGTGCGGGTGGATTGGGACCGTTTGGTGCTGTTCAGATGACAGCTTGCTAGCTTTTAAGACTCCAGTCACCACTCAACCAACATGAGGTACAGAAGACTCCTAGCAGTAGACTAGTTGTGCCAGTTAGCCTCAATGCCAACTGAACACATGGTCCCCGGACTGCTGGCCCTCCTGGTCTCGTGTTGCTGCTGTCTCCCACTCACATGGATGTTTCTCTTTCCTGGGCGTCTTTTTCCTTATGTTGTTGTTGTTCACTCATCTGTTCTGGATGAGTTGGGGCCAGTTGGTGCACCTCAGATGGCAGCTTGCTAGCTTTTAAGACTCCAGACGCCACTCACCATCATGGGGTGCAGAAGACTCTTAGCGGTAGACTAGTTATGCCAGTAAACTTTGATGTCCCCAAAAATAAGGTCCCCAGAACCCCATCCTTGCTACTCTGTCCTTTGAAATTTGGAGTTGAGTGTAGAAAACTTTTCAGTTTATGGTGTAGTCCAGTTAAGTTGATCTGCTCTCTACTGTGTGCTGTGGCTGCTTTCACCTAACCAAATTCCTGTCTCATATCTAATCTGTGACCAACCCCTTCCTTCCCTCCCAGTCTTTTAGCCATCAAACAGTCTTATGTATGTAAGTCTGTTTTTTACAGTCCTTGTAGTAGAGTGTAGCATAAGTGTATGATTTGTAGTAATTCCCAATTGTCTATTTTCTTTTGTTTGTGCATTGCTTGACAATTTTTGTAGTCTGTCTGTGAGCCATGTATTAGAACTTCCATTGTTAATCCTATTTTTTATTGCATGATTTTTATCCTTTTAGGTTTCATATTTAGATCTTGGATCCATTTTGGATTAGTTTTTCTGTAAGGTGAGAGGTACGGGTCTTGTTTCGGTTTTTTGCAGGTGGATACCCAATTTTACCAGCACCATTTGTTAAAGAGACTGTTTTTACCCCAGTTTATAACCTTTGGGCCTTTGTTGAGTATCAGCCGTTCATAAGAGTATGGTGATATTTCTGGGGTCTCATTTCTGTCCCGTTGGTCTATATGTGTCTTTTTCTACCAGTACCAAGGTGTTTTGACCACTGTAGCAGTATAATAAGTTGTAAGGTCATGTAATACGCAGCTTCCCACTTTGTTCCTCTTCTTCAGTAGTGCTTTACTTATCCAGGGTTTCTTCTCTTTCCAAACAAAGTTAGTGACCTGTTTCTCCATACCATTAAAAAATGACACTGGAATTATATTGGGATTGCATTGTATATGTAGATCACTTTGGATAAAACAGACATTTTCACAATGTGAAATCTTCGTATCCATGAGCAAGTTAGGTTTCTCCATTTAAGTACGTCTCTTGGTTTCTTGCAGTAACGTCTTAAAATTTTTTTGTATAGGTCTCTTATTTCTCTGTTTATATTTATTCCTAGGTATTTGTCATGGGTTGACTTGTGTCCCCCCAAAAATGTATGTGTTGATTTGAATTGGCTTGGTGTTCCAACATGGTGCCCTTCCTCCCGTGTGTTGTGAATCCTGCCTCTGTGATACTGATGATGAAGAATGGTTTGCAGTTGTGTTAGTGAGGCAGGACCCAAGCTACAAGCTTGTGGAATATAAGGGAGAGAAGTGAGCAGAGGAAGTTGGGAACCTCACACCACCGAGAGAGAAGCACCGAGAGTAGAGCACGTCCTTTGGACACGAGGTTCCTGTGCCGAGATGCTCTCACTGAATGTGGACTCAGCCTACCAGACTGTGATAAATTCTCCTACTGTATGGACTTACAATTTATGAATGGATTTGCGGCTTACCGGACTGTCTCAATAAAGCTTCTCTACATGAAACCTTCCACACGTGGTATTTTATGTTAGAGCGGTACCTGGGCAAGATAGTAAATGGTATTGATTTGGTGATTTCTTCTTTGTTGATCTCTTTATTGGTGTAAAGGAATCCTACTGATTTATTTATGTTTTTCTTAGGTCCTGATACTTTGCTGAGTTCTTCTGTTGGTTCAATAGTTTATTCCTGGATTCTTTAGGGTTCTTTGTGTGCATGATCATATTATCTGCAAGTAGGGATGTTTTTACTTCTTTGTGATGCATATGGCCTTTGTCTTGTCTAATTGCTCTAGCTAGAACCTCTAGTACAATGTTGAATGAAAGTGGTGATAGTGGGTATCCTTGTCTAGTTCCCATTCTCCGGGGAATTTCTTTCAGTCTCTGTCCATTGAGGATGACATAGGTAGTTGGCTTTCAGTAGATGCCACTTACTGCATTGAGTAATTTCCCTTCTATTCCTATTTTGCTGAGAGTTTTTAATATGAATAGGTGTTGAACTTTGTCAAATGTCTTCTCTTCATCAGTTGACAAAATCAGCTGATTCTTATCTTTTGTGTTATTTATGTGGTTGATCACATTGTTATTCTTATGTTGAACCAGCCTTGCATTCCTAGTATGAATCCAACTGTGTCATGATGGATTATTTCTTTAGTAAGTTGTTGAATCTATTGACTAGGATTTTGTTGAAAATTTTTGCATGTAGTTCATGTGTGATACTGGTCTGTAATTTTATTTTTTTGTGGGATCTTTTCCTGGCTTTGGTATCAGTGTTGTGCTGGCCTCATAGAATGAATTTTGGAGTGTTCTTGCCTTTTCTGTTCTGTGAAATAATCTCAGTAGTATAGGAGTTAATTCCTCTCTAAAAATTGGCTAGAATTCTCCAGTGAAGCTGTCTGGGCCAGGACTACTTTTGTTTGGTAGTTTTTTTATTACTTTTTCAGTCTCTCCTTTTCTGGTGAGTTTATTAAGTTGTTGTGCTTCTCTTTGTGATAATTTTAGTAGGTGATGTGAATCTAGAAATTTGTCTGTTTCCTCTAAGTTTTTGAATCTGTTAAGAGTACAGTTGTTTGTAGTGTTCTCATACTTTTGGTTATTGTTGGGTCTGTTATGACACCTCCTGTCTCATTTCTTATTTGGGTTATTTGTTTCTTTTCCTGTTTTTTCTTTTGTGCATTTAGCCAGTAGTTTATCAGTTTTGTTGATCTTTGCACATCACCAGCTTTTGGTTTTAATTCTTTCAGTTGTCTTTCTATTCTCTAATTCATTTAGTTCTGCTCTAATCTTTATCATCTGTTTTCTTCTCATACCTGAGGGGTTCTTTTGTTGCTCTCTTTGTGCATGTTCAAGTTGTAAGGTTAATTCTTTGGTTTGGTCGCTTTCTTCATCCTGGATGTGTGCATTTCTCTATAGATAAATTTACCTCTGAGCACTATTTTTGCTGTATCTGATCAGTTCTGGTAGTAAGTTTGTTTTCATTCTCGTTTGATTCTATAAATTTCTTTATGGCATCTTTGATTTCTTCCGTCACCCATGGGTTTTTAAGCCAGATTTTCATTTTTCATGAGCTTAAATTTCTACCTGTGTTTTTGCTGCTGTTGATAGCAACTTTTCTGGCTTTATTGTCCAAGAAGATGCTTTGCAATAATACAGTGGTGTGGATTTTCTTGAGACTTTCTTTATGACCTAATACATGGTCTATTCTGGAGAATGTTCCGTGTGCATTGAAAAAGATGTGCTTATCTGTTGTTGCATAAAAGGTTTTGCATATGTTGATGAGGTCTAGTTGGTTGATTGTCACAAGATCTTTTCTTTACTGAGGTTTCTTTCTGGATGATACGTCCATTACTGAAAGTGGAGTGTTGAAGTCTCCTGCTGTCATTGTTGAGTGGTCTATCTCATTTTTCAGCGTTGTCAGCATTTGTTTGCTATAATTAGATGCTCTAGTATTGACTCGATGGCACTTGGCTGGCAGTATTGGGTGCATAAATATTTAATATTGTTATTTCTTGCTTATGTGTTGAACCTCTCAGCAATAAATAGTGACATTCTTTGGCATGGTAGCGGATTTTACAGTAATACCCCGTTTTTCTGAGATGACTATTGCGACTCCTCCTCTTCTTTGTGTGTTGTTACCTTGGTATCTTTCCATCCTTTAATTTTTAGTTCTTTCATATCTTTGAGTCTAAGTGTGTTTATTGTAAACAACATATAGACAGATTGTGTTTTTTGATCCAAGCTGTTACTCTCTGCCTCTTTAATGAAGCATTCAGTCTGTTTACATTCGCTGTAATTATTGATAGGCAGGTGTTTAGTGCTGTCATTTTGATGTCTTTGTATTTCTGTGGTTGATATTCTCTTTGTTCCTTGTAATATTCTGTCCTGGGTCATTTTTCTATTCTTTTTTTCTTTTTATTGTGAATTAAGAACAGTTTTACAGTCGATGTAATATTAACATATAACACCCAGAATTTTCACCTCCATTCTCTTTTTGCTGCTCCCCCCGCTCCCACAATGCCCATGCGACAACATGCTGCCCCGTTTGTTTGGAACTTACTGTGACCTTTTCCTAAAGGACTGCTCCTTCTCACCGAATCAGCTCGGCTCCAGCAAAGTGTCCCTCAGACAACCCCATGTACATTTTTAAAAGTTTATTTGCCTCCAGTGTCACCCTGTGTTTTGTATGGTCCAGGTCAGTCTTTGTCTGGGGGAGCTGGCCCCAGTGCTGGATGCAGTTTGGGGTTACAGAGTCTGGGGGTGATGCTCTGAGGGGGCCCTCTGTTCAGAAGGACAGTCAAGTGTGGTCTTTTGGTAGAGTTCTAGCTCTGCCCTCTACTCTGTCACCTGCTGTGTCTACAGCTCTGTTCCGTGTACCCCATCCTGGCTGTCACTGGTGGTGGTCAGGCACCATCTAGTTCTTCTGGTCCCAAGCTGAAGCAGGCTGTGGCTCAAATCCCCCCTCCATCTGGTGAGCTGTGCGGAGGTCCGCCATCAGCCTTGTAGACAAAGTCACGAGCTCCTGCAAATGACGGGCTGAAGCATCTCACCTGTGACATGTTTTTTAGCCTACTGTCCTTGATATTATTTGGCTTCCTAATCAAATTTTCTTCAAAAAGATACCCCCTCCTCTCCTGGCACAAGGATCAGGGGAGATGCCTTCTGAGAGGGGCCCTTTACTACCCCCTTGGTCTGTGAGATAATATTGGGAAAACCTGTACAGGAATCTCTGGAGAAAGAGCTCAGAGGAATGATTTCTAACACAGCCAGCTTTGAGAGCAACGAGGCCGGCCCAACCCCTGCTGACTTCCCCCAACTGCACATCCCCACCCATGTGAAAGGAATTGTCCTCTTTAGAACAGCTTGAGAAGGACATAGGGTGGGGGACGGTAGATGTTTACTATCCCCGCAGGAGGAGATAAAGAGCAAAGTAGGAACAAATAGAGATCATAAACTTTAGACCTTTCCTCGTGAACCTTTTAACCTTGAGGTATAAGTAGGGCTGATTGAGCTCGAGGCATCCTTAGGCCATTATCTAAAAAGCTTTGACAGTTAAAAGGATCACCAGGTTTCAGTTAACTAATAGCTCATGTGGCAGAGTAAAAAATTACATCACCTCAAGACCATGAGGTTTTTGGTTTCAAATTTGCCAACCACGAGGTTTTGGTTTTGAACTAGCCAATAGATTGTGTGGTCAGTGGGCAGGGTAAAATTCACGTCACTCTTACTATAAAAACAATAAAGACAGACAGCCTTCTCTCTTGCTCTCTGGGTCGGGCTGCCTTAAACCAGAAAAGTCTTTTCTGTCTCCTTGATTCATTTCCCTCCGCGCCTCTCCCTCCCTCCGTGCGGGACCCTGTAAAGTGTCGGGGCTGGCCCCCGGCAGAGCTGCTCATATTTTTCTCCTGTTCTCGATGTCCTCTATTTGCCCCATGTCCAGGTAGTTTGGGACCATTTAGTGTTTAGATGGCAGCCTGTTAGCATTTAAGACCCCAGTGGCCACTCAACTCAGGTGCTGTGTGGAGCAGTATCATGAGAGAAAGAGAGAGGAAAATCTTGGGTATCCCAATTAGTCTAGATGTTCCCTGAGAGCATGCCCCCCCCCCCGATCTCAGACCCCATTTCTCTTTTCTTCCAAAGAGGTGGTCCACATTAAGGGGACAGTTTGGTTTTCAAGTTGAGTAGTTGTGAATACCCCACTTCCAGTGCGTGCTGTCACATCCTATACCCATCCTTATCCTAAGCACTGTCTAATTTGTAAAACATCCCTCTCCCTCCCTGACACCCCCCTATAACCATCAAATATTGATTTCTGTTGTGCTTAAATGATTAGTTCTATCCTTACAATAACTTTTTCATACAAAATTTGTCCTTTTGTGTCTGGCTAATTTTGATCAGCTTAGTTAGATCTAGATGATCCAGTGTTGACAATAGTTCTCTAATCCATCGTTGTTTCTTATCATTGTATAGTATTCCATTGTATGAATATACCACAGTTTGTTTAACCATTTGTCTGTTGATGGGCATCTAGGTTGTTTCCAACTTTTTGTTACTGTGTAGAGAGCTGCGGTAAACATTGGCATGCAAGTATCTATTTTAGTGGTCTTCATTATTTCTTTGGGATGCCTTCTAAGGAGTGGATTGCAGGATCATATGGTATTTCTATTTCTAGATTATTAAGAAAGTGCCAAATCGATTTCCATAGTGGTTGAACCATTTTACAATCCTACCAAAAGTGTAGAAGAGTTCAGATCTCTCCACATCCTCTCTAGCATATTTTATTTTGTTTTTTAGATTATTGCCAGCTTTGTTGGGGTGAGATGGTATCACATTGTGGTTTTGATTTGGATTTCTCTGATGAGTAACGAGCATGAACATTTCCTCATGTATCTGTTGGTAACCTGTATGTCTTCTTTGGTGAACTGCCTGTTCCTGTCATTTGCCCATTTTTTAATTGGGTTGTTTGTCTTTTTCTTGCTGAGGTTTTACAGTATTTTGTAGGTTAGCAATTAGACAGCAGCCATAAGCGTAGTAGACAAATACTCATTCCCACTCTGTATGTAGTCTGTTAACTGTTTTGATGAAGGCTTTGGATCACCATAAGTGTTTAATTTTTAAGAGTTTCCAATTATCTGTTTTTGTTTCTGATGATTAAAGCTTGTTGGTTTTGGTAGACTGTTCATGCAATAGCTTAGCTCTTCCATCATCTGCTCAATTTTTCCTTCCAAGAATTTTATTGTTTTAGCTTTTACGTTTAGGTCTCTGACCCATTTTGAATTAGTTTGTGTGCATGGTGTGAGATAAGAATCTTGTTTCATTTTTTTGCAGGTGGATATCCAGTTATGTCAAGACGATTTGTTGAAGGACTGTCTTTACCCCAATTCACTGTCTTTGGGTGTTTATCAAATACCAGCTGTTCATAAGTGGATGAAGTTATATTTGGATTTTTTATTCTGTTCCATTGGTCTGTGTGTCTGTTTTTGTGCCGGTACCTGGCTGTCTTAACTGCTGTAGCAGTGTAGTAGGTTTCAATGTCAGGAAGGTTGAGATCTCCCACTTTTTACCTCTTAATTAGTAGTAATTTACGTATCACCACATGAAGTTGGTGATTTGTTTCTCCATCTTGTTAAAAAGTCATTGAAAGTTGACTTGGGATTGCATTGTATTTGTAGATTGCTTTTTGTGGTGTAGATATTTTCCCAGTGTTTAGTCTCCCTGTCCAGGAGCAAGGTAGATTTCTCCACTTGTGTAAGTCATTTTTTGTGTTCTGCAGTAGCGATTTGTAGTTTTCTTTGTGTAGGTCTTTTGTATCTCTGGTTAGATTTATCCCCAGGTATTTTATCATCTTGGGGGTTATAGTGAATGGTAATGATCTAATAATTTCCTCTTTGGTTGTCTGTTGGGTGCTATGAAGGAATCTCACTGATTTTATATCTGTTTATCTTGTATCCCGATACTTTTCTGAAGTCTTCTATTAGATTGACTAGTTTTTTGGTAGATAGTGTAGGGTTTTCTGTGTATAAAATAATATCATCCACAAGTAGCGATACTTTGACTTCCTCTTTTGCCATTTTGGAGGTTCCTTATTTATCGTGTCTAATGGCTCTGGCTAGGACTTCCAGAACAATGTTGAGTAGAAGTTATGACAGAGGGCATCCTTGTCTAGTACCTGTTGTTAAGGGGAATATTTTCAGCTTCTTTCCATTAAGGAAGATGTTAGCTGTTGGTTTAGATGGCCTTTGTTATGTCGAGGAATTTCCCTTTTATTCCTGTTTTTTGAGAGTTTTTGATATGAATGAGTGTTGGACTTTATCATATGCCTTTTCTGCTCCAATTGATAGAATCAGGTGGCTGTTGTTTTTTATTTTGTTTATGTGATTGATTACATTTATTGTTTTCCTTATGTCAAACTATCCCCGCTCCCCTGATGTGAATCCTGTGGTCATGATGAACTATTTTTTTGATGGGTTGTTGAATTCTGTCAGCTAAGATTTTGTTAAGGATTTTTGTATGTAAGTTCATGAGATACATTGGTCTAATTTTTCTTTTTTGTACTGTCTTTACATGGTTTTGGTACTAGGGTTATGTTAGTTTCATAGAATGAATTTGGGAGTATTCCACCCGCTATACTCTGGAATACCTTTAGAAGTAGTGGTGTTAAGTCTTCTGTAGACGTTTGATAGAATTCTGCAGTGAAGCCATCCAGGCCAGGATATTTTTTGGATGGAAGTTTTTTATTATCTTTTCGATTTCTTCTTTTGTGATGGCTTTGTTTAGTTGTTCTGTCTCTGATTTTACTAGTTTAGGTTGGTGGTGTTTTTGAAGAAACTGTCTGTTTCCACTAGGTTTTCAAATTTATCAAGAGTATGATTTTTTGTAATATTCTTGTATGATTCTTTTAATTTCAGCAGAGGCTATTTTGCTATCACCTGTCTCATTTCTAATTAGGATTATTGTTTCTTCTCCTGTTCCTTTTGTTAGTTTGTCCAATAACTTATCAGTTTTGTTGATCTTTATGAAAAATGAGCTTTTGGACACATCTGCTCTTTCAACTGCTTTTCTGTTTTCTTCTTCATTTATTTCTGCTCTAGTTTTAGTGCTTTTCTTTCTTCTGTAGCCTGATGGATTATCTTGTTGCGATTTTTGTAGTTGTTCAAGTTGATGAGTTAATTCTTTGATTTGTGCCCTTTCTTCTTTTTTGGATGTGTGCATTTATTGAGATGAGTTGACCTCTCAGCACTGTTTTTGCTGTGTCCCATAGATTGTGGTAGGATGTGTCTTCATTTTCATTTGATTCTATAAAATTCTTTATTGCATCTTTGATTTCTTCTATTACCTAATAGTTCTTGAGCAAAATGCTATTCAGTCTCCATGTTTGTTATTTAATTTGCATCTTTTTTCTGTTACTGATTTCTGGTTTTATCGCTTTGTGGTCTGAGAAGAAGCTTTGTATTATTTCAGTATTTTGAATTTTGTTGACTATTACTCTGTGACCTACTATATAGTTAATTCTGGAGAATGTTCCATGAGTATTGGAAAAGAAAGTATACTTGGCTTCTGTTGGATAAAGTCTTCTGAATATGTCTGTAAGGTCAGGTTGGTTGATTGCAACATGTAGATCCTCTGTGTTTACTAAGCTTATTTGGGATGTTCTGTCCTTTATAGAGAGTGGTGTCTTGATGTCTCCTAGTATTATTGTGGAGCTGTCTGTTTTCTGTTTTCAGTGCAAATAGTGTTTGTTTTGTGTATTTTGGAGGTTTGTCGTTGGGTGTGTTTAGTGTGATTGTATCTTCCTGTTGAATTGGGCTTTTTACCAAATTAGATACCCTCTTCTTCATCTTGTGGTGGATCTAACTTTAAAGTCTGTTTTGTCAGAGATTAGTTTTGCCACTCTTGCTCTTTTTAGAATGTTATTAGCATAATGTATTTTTCCCAACATTTGAGTTGTAGTTTGTGTCCTTGAGTCTGTAGTGTGTCTCTTGTAAGCAGTTTATAGATGGCTCATGTTTTTTTCCGAATCTGCAGCTATCTTTCTCTTAATTGATACCTTTAGTCCATTTACCTTGTGTGATTATTGATAAATATGTTAGCCTTGTCATTTTGATGACTTTTGGTGGACAGTTCCTCTGCTGCGTTCCATTTTCTGTTCTGAGTCTTTTTTTTACATATCTATTTTAGTGGCTTTCAGTGTTTTGTTTTGTTTTGTTTTTTTTCTTGAAATCGTGGTTTTGTATGTTGCTTTTTGATGTCTAGAATTACAGGTTTCTTTTGCTGTTACTTATTCTCTTTTATTAATCTAAAAGTAGTCTAGACTTCAGTGTTTGTGTATCTCCTTGTCTTCCTCCACATCTGGAGGGTTTCTGTGTACCTGTCTTTGTCCCTCTTTTTCATGTAATATAGTAGTCAATTATATCGTGACATCTCTGAAATTCTATTTTTTATGATTTGGTTTTGATTGCCATTTTTTGATTTCCTGATGTTATCTAGATGCTCTATCAAGTACTGGATGTTTCAGTGTGTATCTAATGCTATTGATTTTCTGTTATAAGAACTTGCTTTAATATTTCCTGTAATTTTCGTTTGGTTCTTAGAAATTCTCTGTATTTCTGTAACTATGAAAGTCTTAATTTCACCTTCCTATTTCTGAGAGAGTTTTTCAGGATACATTATTCTCGCATGACAGTTTTTTTCCTTCAGGGCTTTGTATACATTGTCCCACTGTCTTTTGTCCACCATCATTTCAGCTCAGTAGTCTGAGCTTGATCTTAATAATTTGCCTTTATAGGTTATTTTTTCCTTATTTCTCACTACCATCAGTAGTCTCACCTTGTCTCTTGTTTTATTGAGCTTAATTATGATATGCCTTGGTGTATTTGTTTTGGGATTTATCTTGGGTGAGATTCGGCGAGCATCTTGAATGAAGGTCTTCTCATCTTTCATGGTATCAGGGAAGTTTCCTGTCAACAGGTCTTCAGCTATTTGCTCTATATTTTCAGCTCTTACTTTGTTCTGGTACTGTGATCACATGCATATTATTTCTCTTAATAGAATCTTATGTCACTCTTTGGAATTCTTTACTGTTGAGTCTTTAATTTTCCTTGATGTCTGCTGGTGTTGTTTACTTTGTCTTCAGGCTCTCTAATTCTACCTTCCATGTCCTTAGTCCTGCTCCTTTCACTTGATAATTGAGTTTTAGCTCAGAGATTTTATTGTTAATATGTCGAATTTCAGATTTTTGCTGCTTAAGCGTTTCTTAGAGCTTATTTAATTTTCGTTGTGTTCTGCTGCATTTTGCCTGATCTCTTGATAGCTTGCACATCAGTCTCTTGTATTCTGTCTGTGATAGTTGTAGGAACTCTTCTTCATCTGGGAAATCTGTTATTGCTTTGTTTGGGGAGTTTTCAGAAGCCATGGTATTCTGCTTCTTCAGGTGTTTAGAGATTGATTGTGTGTCTCCTAGCCATCCAGAAGTCATTGACAGTTCAGTTTGCCTAACTGGAATCTCTCTTTGGGTTGGGTTATAGATTCTGTGTGCAGCCTGATTATTTTGTGTCACTTGCTCTTACTGCCCTGCATTGGTCTGCTGCTGCTGCTGCTGCTGCTCTTGCAGCTCCCAGGCCAGGTAGTTGCAACTGCTTTCAGCAGCGCTACTATTGCCTCTGTCTCTGGGCTGGCGCGGGGTGGTGGGTGCTTTGCTTGCGCAGGCACTGCACTTGCACAGCCTCTCTAAGGTGGGCAGGACTCAAGTGCTGCTGCTGTAGCTGTCTCTGCTTTAGGAAGGTCCCTCATGGCACCTCAGCCTTGGACTCAGGTGTTGGGAGAGGAAATGGTTGCTCACTTGTGCCCTCTTTTGCAGCCACTGGGGCAATCACTACCCTCCCCTAGGGTCACCTGAGCCTAAGCCTCCCAGGTTCACTTGGCTCCAGTGGCTGTCCAGTCACTGGGCTGGTTGCCTACCTCCTCTGAGGTTGCTGGAGCTCAGGCCTCCCAGGAACACTCAGTTCCAATGACTGCATAGCTGGCAGGACAATCACTGCCCCTCCCGTGGGTTGCCTGAGCCCAGTTCTCCCTAGTGCACATGGCACCAGGGGCTCTAGCTGCTGAGGCAGTCTTATCTCCTCCCAGTTCACCTGAGCCTGAGCCTTCCCAGAGTCTTCAGCACTAATGGTTGTCTAGGTGTTGTCGATCACTACCCTTTCCCTATAGTCACCTGAGCCCAGATCTCCCTGGAGCACATGACTCCCAGTGGCTGCCCAGCTGCTAGGATGATAACCCCCTCCAGGTCACTTGAACTCAAACGTCCCTGGTGCACTTGGCTCCACTGGCTGCCTAGGCACTGGATTAATCTTTTTTCTCTTCCTGGTTCACCTGGGCCAAAGCTGTCCTGGTACATGCAGCACTAATGGCTGCCTAGCCTTTGCCGCTCACTGCCCTTGATAACAATCTTCTGAGCCCAGATCTCCCTGGCGTGCACAGCTTCAGTCACCGCACAGCTGCTCAGGGGATCACTCCAGAACTGCCTGGTTGTATGAGCCCAAGCTTCACTGGCCCACATGGTGCTAATCCCCCCTCAGCCGTGGGTGTGCACTCTCAGCCTCCCACCCCCGGGGTATGGGAGCCCACAGCTTCCCTGCCCACTGGCTCCAAGACCGATCCCAGGTCTGCCAGCGGGGAGGCCATTCACTCTGCCCCTTGAAGGTCCTGCAATCTCTTACTCTATAGTTGTGGGGCACCTCATACCAGGGCTTCCAGTCCCATGTGGGAGTAAGGCCCACTGTGTGGAGCACACTTGTACTCCCCCAAGTCTGCCCTCTCCTGTCCTATCACCCTGGGACACTAGCGGCCCTGGCCTCCTGTCCCCGTGCTTCCTGCTCTGTCTCCCTGCTCCTCCAGCTGAGGTCTCCTGGCCTCTTACTGCTCTGAGTTAGTGCCTGGCCAGTGGGTGTGGCGGGGCAGTGACCGACAGTCAGCCTTGTCCCAGAGTGGTCTAATCTGCTTGGGGGTCTTCACATCTGGACTGTGAGCTGTGGGTGCCATGCTTAGGCTGGGACATGCCTCTTTAGTCAAGTTCGGGGTTGTTGCAGCTGTTGTCCTGAGGCTCTGCTTGGTTGCTAAGATTCACTGAAGGTGAGTTTTCGCCCTGGCCAGGTTGTCTTCTGTTTGTGGAGAATCTCTGCCCAGGCTACATTGTTTTGTCCAACGTGGTTTTGGGATCCTGAGATCTCCCTTTCACTCCCTTGTACTTAGGGTTCTGTAAGTACAGTTGAGTGTTTCTGGGTTGCTGTATTTGGTGGATGTCATTAATTTTGAAGATCTTAGTTGTTCAGGGTTTATGAGCTGTGTGTTGTCACTCCACCAGCTCGGCTCCACCCCTGGGGTGTTTTTCTGTATGGGTTTCCTTTTGGTGTTTTTCTTTGTTGGTTTTGTGTTTGTTGAGACTCCTGTGTTATGCTTCTTGTTCTGATATGTCGCATTGTTGTTTGACTTTGCACCTACCCCTTGAGTCCCCTTTGATGTTTCAGGTTTAAAACAATCTTTAACTTACGTATAGCTTCTTAATTCTTTTTCGTCTGTAGGGGTTATATCTACTGTAATATATCCCTCTTTATAGTATGCTGATGTTACAGTTTTTGTATTAAGATTGCTGGTCCCCTAGTTTTAGTATTTTAGCTTTGATTAATCTTAGTGATTTCCCTCACTGAGCAGGACTCTAGGTGCTCTGTCCTGTGTTACATCCTTAAGTATACGTTTGATGTTACTGTTTTCTAAACCAAGAGGTTCTTTCAGTATTTCTTGTAGTTTTCGTTTAGTTTTTGCAGTGTTTCTAAGCTGTTTATCTACAGATGTCTTAATTTTACCATGTCATATTTGGGAGACAGTTTTGAAGGAAATATAATTCTTTGTTGGGAATTGTTCTTCTTCAGGGCTTTGTGTCATCCCACTACCTTCTTGGCACCGTGGCTTCTGCCAAGAAATAACATGAAAGCCTACAGGCTTTCCCTTTGTATGTTGGCTTTGCTTTAAGTCTCTCTGCCTTTGAGAGTGTCTCTGTATGTTTCATTTAATTAAACCTGATTATAATATGTCTTGATGTCTTTCATTTGAGGTCTACCTTTTTTAGAGTTCGATAAGCATCTTAAATAGGTATATTCTATTTTTTTATGATGTCAGGAAAGTTTTCTGTCAGCAGCTCCTCAACAATTCTGTCTATACTTTCTGCTATCCCTCCCTGTTTCAGAGACTCTGATTGTCTGTAGTTTATTCCTCTGGGTAGAGTCCCACATACTTTATAATGCTTTTTCATTTTTCTTGTTTGTTTTATCTGATTTTTCCTGAAATACTGGTGTCACTTGCTTTATCTTAAGCTCACTAATTCTGCTTTCCAATTCCTCCATCCTGCTCTTTTGACTTTGCATTTAATTGTCTAATTCTGTAATTTTATTATTGATCTGCTGGATTTCAGGTTCTTGGTGTTCTAGCAGCTCATAGAACTTGCTTAATCTTATAGGGCTCTATACATAACTCTTTTGTATTCTACCTCCAAGATTAGAAAGGCGTCTTCTGGAAATTTTTCTTCAATTCTTTATTTTGGGACTTTTCCGGAGCCATGATGTTCTGCCTCTTTAAATGATTGGATATTGATTGTTGTCTTCCCTCCATCGAAAAGCTGTTCAGTTTCTCTGGTGTTACACTAATGGGAGCTGTGGTGTAGTTCTAATAAGGAAGTGAGTAAGGGCACTGCTCAAGTTGCACATGAGCTGCTGTTGCTTTCTCTAGGTGCAGCTGACTTATGTATAGCTCCTCTGGCAGTATAAACTCTGTCAAGCCCCATGATGCTGCTTTCCTTACTGGCTGACTTGGCTTGGCTGGCTCCAGCTGGGCTCTCAGAGGTGGCAGGCCCCACCTCCTGCTGGCTAAAGGTGGCGAGCTACTTGTGCCTACTCTCCATCATCACAGCAGTCAAGACTTCTGTTGCAGCTCAGGGAAAAAAGGAGAGAAGGATGCCCCCACACTCAGCTGCCAGGGACCACTGTGTTCTCTAGATGCATTTTTCTTAAACACTGCTTTTCTGATGAAGGGGGCCCTGTCCAGTGCCCTCCAAAAGTAGCCAAGCCCTCAGGATGGCACCTCCTGGCTGGCAAAGATAGTGCACTACTTATAAAGTGTCTGGCGGGCCATCAGCTGACACTATGATGTGGCTCATTTAAGGTTGGTGGAAGTGGCATCACCACACGGTGACAGTCACTGCTGCTATCACTAGCCAGTCTTATGATAAAAGCTGCCATTCTGCTGAGATAGGTGTTAACCCTGTGCAGCCCAAAACAGTGGGGCCCTCCGGGGTGGCATGCCTCGCCTCCTGACTGACAAAGACAGTTCTTCGTAGCATGTCCCAAGATGCTATGACATGGCTCAAGTAAGGGAAGAGTTATGGCACTGCCACACTTGGCCATCAACCCCCACCATGTTCTCTAGGTCTGACTGTCTTAAAACAGCTTTTCTTTTTTTTTTTATTTAATATGACTGAGTGAAAATGTACATAAATTTACAGCATGCCCACCTATACACAGCTTACACTGCTCTCCCTGTCCGGTGACAGCACATTATTCCTCTCTGCTCCATACATGTCTCATCCTCCCAACAGTCTCCTTTCCCCTCCTCTCCACCCACTCTCCCTCCTCCAGCAGGATAATATCATATAGATGCATAGAACCATAAAGTGCATCCAATATATGGTCACTCTGCATTTCCAAATCCAGCCCATTTGTGTCAAAAGAGTGGACCTTCATTACGATTTATGGGCAACGGCAGCACCAGGGCCGGGGGCCATGCTCTCAGGGGAACCCCGAAACCACTGGACCATCAACTGAAGTCTTTTAGTGGAGGTCTCAGGATGCACCCCTTTTGATTCTTATGTTGCCAGTGAGACTCAACTTAGTGAGCTCCATTGTGGCTATCACTGGTGGTGGCCAAGCTCCATCCAGTTCTTCTGGTCCCAAGTCGATGTAGGCACCCGCTCATGTGGGTCTCTCTATCTTCTGGGTTGTCTTTACCCCATTTAAAACAGCTTTTCTGCTGTGAGAAGCACTATCCAGACAAGTACTATTGTTCAGCATGGTATTAGCCTTGGGTAAGACCTCAAACATTGCTAGCTCACCCTTGTAGTTGCCCAAGGTGGCACCCTGCGTGAGTAACGTCTGCTACGGTGAGTCAGCAATATCCACGGTACAGCTCTGAGAAGACAGCGAGGCGGGGCACCAGCACCCTGCGTTGTCTGCCAGTGCTGGGCTGTCTAAATGTGGCTGTCCTAAGCACAGTCTCTGCCACAGGATACGCTGTTTACTTAAGCACTGCAATTCTTCATAGTAGCCAGCATGTGCCTGGCTGACCAGCTCAGCAGTCTCAGTCCTAGCCTCCCAGTTAACAAAGAAGGTGTCTGTACCTGCAGTCCCCTCAAGCAGTTCGCCAGCAGAAGTGGAACTGAGTATGCTTTTTCCTTGCTTCCAACAGAGGTATTTTCCCCCTCCTGTCTCCCAGTACAGTCTCACAGCTCTATGCCAGATCTTGCATCTCACAGAATGTCCACACTGCTCCGTTCATTTATTTTTCTTTGCCTTAGTTCTCAAAGGAAATTAAGGAAACATGCATCTAGTCCATTGTCTTGGGCCCACGCCCTGCAGTGTCATTTTTTTATAAGATGGAGAAACATATCACCAGCTTTATTTGGAAATGGAAGAAACCCTGGAGAAGTAAAGCAGTGCTGAAGAAGAGTAAAACAGTGGGAGGCTTCACAGTACAGAAGCCTTCTACATTGCTGCGGTAGTCATGGCAGCCTGATACTGGCAGAAAAACAGATACACAGACCCATGGAACAGCATAGAGTCCAGAAATAACACCATCCACCTAAGAGCAGCTGATATTTGACAAAAGCCCAAAGGCAGTGAAGTGGGAGAAAAGCAGTCTTTTTCAGAAATGATGTCGGCAGAACTGAATATCCATCTGCAAAAAACTGAAGCAAGACCCATAACTGACACTTGTCAGAGAAACTAACTCAAAATGGAACAAAGACCTAAATATCAAATCTAAAGCAATAAATATTATGGATGGAAAAATTGGGACAACAATGGAAGCTCAAGTATATGGCTTAAACAGATTACATAATAGTACTAACAATACATAAATAGCAGAAGAGGAAATAGATAAATGGGAACTACTAAAAATCAAACACACTCATTCAAAAACTTTTTCAAGAGAGCAGAAAGAGTGCCTACAGACTGGAAAAAAATATTTGGCAACCATATATCTGATTGATTTCTAAGTTTTGTAACCTACAGGGTACTGCAAAATATCAACAACCAATAGAGAAATAAATCAATTAAACAATGGGAATAGGATATGGACAGACATTTTTCTGAAGAAGAGATTCAGACAGCCAAAAGAAACAGGAGAAAATGCTCACAATCACTAGTCCTGTGATCGTGGACTAGTCTTGTGGCTCCTTGATTTCCTCTAACACTAATGGCTTACAAAAACAACTGAGTGGAACAAAGTGGACATTTTAGGAACTCCAAGAACAGGCAGAAAGCTGTGAGATTGAACTGGGTGACAGGAAGGGCAACAACTACCTTTGTCTGAAGTGAGACGTCAGAACCCAAAATCCCCCTTCTGCTGACATGGAAACAGGCTCCACAGGTACAGATGCCAGCTTTGTCAGCCAGGATGCTAGGAGCGGGATTGCCATGCCTGAGAGCCGGGCTGGGGCTTGCTGCTGTGGTGAGCTGCAGCACCTGGGAGGACAGTGTGTGTCTCAACAGAGAAGCTGTGTGTAGAGGACACAGCAGTGGCTGGCAGCTGAGTATACCAGTATCCTTTCCCCTTCCCTTCTCTGAGCTGTACCCTTATGGTACACTACCTTGACTGAAACTGGGACTGTATGTGTGTTCCCTCAGCTTTTCCCTGAGACTCAGGAAGGAAGAAAAAGGAACAGTAGTAGTTAACCTCTGCTGAATCAGGCAATCACTGTATTTACAAAACACCAGATAAATTCCATACCTTTTAAAATAAGTGCCCAGGATACCTCAGGGCTCAATTCTTTCCTACATGCTGGCTTCCCTTCTTGGTATTGAGCCTTTTCCCCTGCCTTCTCTGCTTTATTCCTCAGGCTAAATTTCTAGTGTACTACCTGGGTGGAGGTGGGGCAGTTTACTTGTATGCCCTGAGCCATTCTTCCAGACTCAGACAGGGAAACAAAGGGAGGGGTTCACAGCAAATTACTTGAGCTCTTCAGAGCTACAGACTACTGCACTTGCTGGAGCATTGCAAGCTAAGTATGTGTCAACATGTGTGACTCAGAGATTTTCTAGGTAGTGCTTCGCTCCCTGTACCCAGCCTTTTCACCCTCCTTTCTCCACTGTGTGGCAGAACTAAAAGCTAGAGCACCCCCTGGGCCAAAAGTGTGGTATTTTATTTGTGTACCCTCAGCTTTTTGCCCGGACCTGGGGAGGGAAACAAAGGGATGGCTGGAAGAAGAGTTCTATTGTGTCTCCTGAGTCAGTAACTCCTGCTTCATCTCTCAGTGCAGTCATCCCTCCATCCATCAGGTGACCGGGCATCAGAATTATTAAAGTTCCAATAACCTCTCTAGCTTAAATGCCTAGGCTACTTGGACAGTGAAAACAAATTAAAAAGTAAATATGTGTATATACACACACAGAGATATATAAGTTAGATTGCAGTTACCTAGCAATTAAATTACAACAGCTTTCTGATGAGTTGGAGGCAACAGTCAATCTCTAACACTTTAAAGAAGCAGACCACCATGGATACAGAAAACTCCCAAAATAATAAAAAAATTTCCAAGTTGAAGAAGCCTTCTTGAAATTATCAGAGGTAGAATACAAAAGAATTATGTATATAGAGCACTTTTAGATCATAGGATACAGATTACACAAAGTACTGCAGAACAAAATGAAAATTAAACATGCTACATGAATTGCTGAAGTGACTATGATCTGAAGTTCATCGGATCAGTAATGAAATTGCAGAGTTAGACAATTTGGGGGAAATCCAAAGGACTATCAAGAAAATGGAATTCAGAATTAGTGAGATTGAAGATGAAACAACTGACACCAGCATTTATGAAGAGAAATCAGATAAAAGAATTATAAAAAAATGAATCATTGAGAGTTATGTGGGAGTGTATCAAAAGAAACAATATACAAGTAACTGGTATACAGAGCAGGGAGGGACAGGAGAAGATGCAAAGAGAACTGTTGAAGAAATGCTGTCAGAAAACTTCCCTAACGTGAAAGACAGGAAAATACCTATCCAAGATGCTCGTCGAACTCCACAAAAGGTAGATTACAAAAGAAAGACACCAAGACGTATTATGATCAGGCTTAACAAAATGAAACATAGGGAGGCTCTTAAAGGCAGCTAGGGTTAAACCAAAACTAACTGACAAAGAAGAGTCCGTTAGACAGAGCTCCAGTTGTTCAGCTAAAACCATGTTGTCAGGAAGGAAATGGGATGGCACATACAGTGTCTCAAAGGAAAAAAAATCTGCCAGCCAAGATTATATGTCCTTCAAAATTTTCTCTCAAATATGATGGTGAAATTAGGACATTGCCAGATAAACAGAAGCTTAGAAACTTTGCAAAAACTGTACCAAAATTATAAGAAATACTGAAGGAAATTCTTCAGTTAGAAAATCAGTAACAGCAGACATATACTCAAGGATACAATGCAGAACCCACTGTCTGAGTCCTGTTTGGTTAGAGAATTTTCAGCATTCAATCAAAGGTAAAATTTTAAATGTAGAAAAACAGATCTCAGTATGTGAATTATGACAACATTATACAAAAAGAGGGACATATTTATTCATAAACTTTTCAGCTGGAGCAGAAGTCAAGGAGATAGAAAGAAGTTAAAGACCGATTTAAACTTAGAACATTAGTGGGAAATGGCAGGGTAGCGGCAAAGAAACTAACAGTACTACACATCATAATGAGAGGCACAACATAAAAGTCTCAGCAGATATAAACCAATATTGAAAAAGATGAAAACTCCTGAAGGAAAATGACTCAAACAGAATATTATTAAGTAGAACAAAAGAAGTGGCAACAATTCAAACATAAAGGCAACAAAATGACAGCACTGAATGCATATCTATCAGTGATTACAGTGAATGAGTGAATGTAAATTGACTAAATGCACCAATAAAGAGACAGAGTAACAGACTGGATCAACAAACACGATCTGTCCGTATGCTTCTTTGAAGAAACACACATTAGATATAATGATACGAAGAAACTGAAAAAGGATAGAAATATACATACTAAGCTAACAACATGCAAGGAAGAGCAGGAGTAGCAGTATTAATCTCAGATAATGTAGACTTTAAAGTAAAACCCACCATCGTGGGCAAGGACAGTCACTATTTATTGCTTAAGGGTTCAATACAGGAGGATATAACAATGTTAAATATTTACATACCCAACATCAGCATATCTGAATACATCGAACAAATGCTGACGACATTGAAAAGTGAGATAGATTGCTCCACAGTAATAGTAGGAGACTTCTTCACTCCACTTTCAGTAATGAACATATCATTGAGAAAAAAGGCTCAGTAAAAACATGAAAGGTCTTACTGCAGCAATCGAGCAACTCAACCTCACAGACGTACACAGAACTTTTTACCCACCAACGATGCAGCATTTCAAACGCACGTCAATGTTCTCCAGAATAGACCATATATTAGGCCATACCAAAATAAACCACTGAAATAATTGCATCTTCTGAGGCCATAAAGCAATAAAAGTTGAAATCAATAGAAAAATCATGGGTAGAAATTTGAACTTGTGTAAAGAATGACACCTTTCTCAGAAATTCAGAGGTTATAGAAATCAAGGATGCAATAAAGAAATTCATTTAATCACGTGAGAATGAACACACGTCTACCAGAACCTATGGGATGCACTGATAGTAGTGCTGAACTCAGTTTATCTCAGTAAATGTACACATCCAGAATGAAGAAAGAGCCTAAACAAAAGAATTAATCCTGCAACTTGAAGTAGAGAGAGAACAGAAAAACCCAATCAGTCACCAGAAGAAAACAACAAAAATGAGAGCAGAACTAAATGATTTAGAGACTAGAAAAATAATTAGAAGAATTAACAAAACCAAAAGCTTGTTTTTTGATAAGATCTTCAAACCTGCTAAACCCTTACAAGAGAAAATAGTAGAGGAAGCAACCCAAATAACAAAGGAGACAGGAGATGTCACACCAGACCCAACCAAAATCAAAAGCATCATAATAGAATACTGCAAAAAACTATATTCTAATAGATTTGAAATCTGAGGAAACGAACAAATGTCTAGGATCACATTATCTACCAAAATTATCCCAAAGAGAAGTAGAACAATAAACTCATCACAAAAGACGAGATGGAAAAAAGTAGTAAAAAAACTTCCGACCAGAAAGAGTCCTTGCATGGATACCTTCACTGGAGAATTCTACCAAACTCTTAAAGGAAGAGTTAATTCTAATACTAATGAAGCTGTTCCACAGCATCAAAATGGGAGGAACACTCCCAAATTTATCCTGTCAAGTCAGCATAACCCTGATACCAAAGTCATGTAATGATAGCACAGAAAAAGAAGATTATAGACCTATACCCCTCATAAAGTTAGACGCAAGAATCCTAGCCAATAGAATTGAGCACCATATCAAAAAACTAACTCACCCTGACCAGGTAGGATTCATTCCAAGGGTGCAGGGCTGGTTCAGCATCAGAAAAACAATGTAATTAACCACATAATAAAGTAAAAGACTCATTTGATTTTATCAGTTGATGCAGAAAAGTCAGTTGACAAAGTCCAACATGCATTCATGTTAGAAGCTCTCAGAAAATTGAAATAGAAAGGAAAGTCCTTAATGTAACATGAGACATCTGTGCAAAGCCAGCAGCCAACATCATCCTGAATGGACAGAGACTGAAAGGAATCCCCCTGAGAATCGGAAGCACACAAAGATGCCCATTGTCACTACTTCTCTCCAACTTTGTGCTGGAGGTTCTAGCAAGAGCAATCAGATAACATAAAGGGCATCCACATTAGCCAAGAAGAAGTAAAGTTATTTGCAGATTACATGACCCCATACACAGAAAACCCAAAGAATGCCGTAAAAAGCTACTAGAACTAATAGTTCACCAGAGTATTAAGATATAAGATAAACAAATAAATCAGATTCCTTTTTTTATGAACAAAGACTTTAAAATAGAAAATCATCAAATCAGTACTGTTTACAGTAGCCCCCAAGAAGATAAAATACCTGAGAATAAATCTACCCAGAGTTGAAAGAGACCTATACAAAGAAGATTACTAGTCCCTATTGCAAGAGACCGAAAAAGACTTACAGAAGTGGAGAAACCTACCTTGCTCATAGATAGGAAGACTTAATATTGTGAAAATGTCTGTTCCACCCAAAGAAATTTATATATATAATGCGATCCCAATACAAATTCAAATGAAATTATGAGATGGAGAAATAAATCACCTACTTGATTTGAAAAGGGAAGCAACCTGTTTCAGTAAGCTAGGGTTGTTATAACAGAAATACCGCACAGTGGATGGCATTAACAAAGGAAGGTTTATTTATTTTTTTTCCATTATGACTGAGTGACAATGTACATTCCCGTACAAATTTACATGCCCACCTATATGCAACTTCCACTGCTCTCCCTGCCCGGTGACAGCACACTATTCCTCTCAGCTCCATACATGTGTCATCCTCCCAACAGTCTCCTTTTCCCTCCTCTCCACCCACTCTCCTTCCTCCAGCCGGAGTTCAGAAGGATGATATCCTATAGATGCGTAGAATCATAAAGTGCATCCAATATATGGTCACTCTGCATTGCCAAGACCAATCCATTTGTGTCTGTAGAGTGGACCTTTGTTATGATTTATGGGCAAGGGCAGCATCAGGGCCAGGGGACATGCTCCCAGGAGAACCCCGAAATGGCTGGACAATCAGTTGCAGTCTTTTAGTGGAGGCCTCAGGGTGCACCCCTTTTTATTCCTGTGTTGCCTGTGAGACTCAACTTAGTGAGCTCCATTGCGGCTGTGACTGGTGGTGGCTGGGAACCATCCAGTTCTTCCGGTCGCAAGTCGATGTAGGCACCCTCTCACGTGGGTCTCTCTATCTTCTGGGTTGTCTTTCCCCCATGTCATTTTGTTCCTTGGCGAGCATCTGTTCAGGCTGAGTTAGGACCATTTGCTGTGCCCTCGGATGGTAGCTTGGTAGCTTTGAAGACCCCAGACGCCACTCACCAATGTGGGGTGCAGAGAGCCCTCTTACAAAATGCTAGTTGTGCCAGTTGCCCTCGATTTCACCTCAGAGCATGGTCCCCTGCCCCTGCCCGAGCTACCCTATCGTTGCAATATTGGGTTAACATGGAAGGAGTACTCAAGTTATGCTGAAGTCCACTTAATATTGTTCTTGTTTCTAATGTGTGCTATCACCGATTTCATCCAACCAGATTTCTAGCAACTGTCTAATCTAAATCCTCCCCCCGTCTCCCTCCTTCCCTCTCCTCCTCCGCTCCCCTCCCTTGCAGCTGTCAAAGAGTCTTCTATACATAAGTCTATTTTGGGGATCTTATCATAGGGGACTCATACAATATTTGTCCTTTTGTCGCTGACTACTTTCACTTCACATAATGTCTTGCAGTTGAAACCAGGTTATGAGATGTTGCCTGCAATCATCATTATTCTTTATCATTGCATAGTGCTCCATTGAGTAGATATACCATAGTTTACCTATTCGTTCCTCTGTTGTTGGACATCTGTGTTGATTCCATCTTTTTGCTACTGTGGACTGTGCTGCGAAAAACATTCTTGTGCATGTGTCTGTTGGTGTGAAAGGCCTTGATTTTGTAGGATATATTCCAAGTAGTGGAATGACTGGTTCAAATGGTATATCTATATCCGTTTTTTAAAGGAAGTGCCAGATTGCTTTCCAGAGAGGCTGGACCATTTTGCAACCCCACCAACAGTGTGGGAGGGTTCCACTTTCTCCACAGACTCTCCAGCATCTGCTGTTTTGTATTTTTTGGATCATGGCCAACCTTGTTGGGGTGAGATGATATTTCATTGTAGTCTTGATATTAGTTTCTTTAATAACTGAAGATCGTGAACATAACCACATGTGTTTTTTGGCTGCCTAGATCTCCTCTTTAGAGAAATGTCTGTCCATTTCCTTTGCCCATCGCTTAATTGGATGATTGATCTTCTTCTTATTGATATTTTGTAGTATCTTATAGATTATGGAGATCAGGTGTCGGTCTGCATACAGTTGCCAAATATTTTTACCCATTCTGTAGGTGGCCTTTTAATTCTATTAATAAAGTCTTTGGATGAGCAAAAGTGTTTGATTCTTAATAGTTCCCATTTATCTACTTTTCTGTTGACTGTGGTTGGTTTGACAGATTTTGAAGTCTGTCTACATTGTGTATTAAAACTTCCATTGTTGTTCCTATCTTTTCTTGGATGAGCTTTATTGTTTTAGGTTTGATATTTAGGTCTTTTATCCAGTTTGAGTTGGTTTTTGTATAAGATGTAAGATATGGATCTTGTTTCTGTTTATTGCAGATGAATGTTCAATTTTGCTAGCACCGTTTGTTGAAGATACTGTTTTTACCCCCTTTTAATGTCTTAGGGCCTTTGTTAAATATCGACTGTTAATAGGCAGATGGTGTCATCTCTGGGGTCTCAATTCTGTTCCGTTGATTGATCTGTCTGTTCTTGGACCAGTACCAGGCTGTTTTGACCACTGTGGCAGTGTAGTGTGTTCTAAGGTCGGGTAATGAGAGGCCTTCCAGTGTGTTCGTCTTCTTTAGTAGAGTATTACTTATCTGGGGCTTCTTCCCTTTCCAGACAACTTTGGTGATTTGTTTCTTCATCTCTTTAAAAAATGGAACTTGTATTGGGATTGCATTATATAAGTAGATTGCTTTGGGTAAAATAGACATTTTCACAATGTTAAGTCTTCCTATCCATGAGCAGGGTAGGTTTTTCCATTTATCTAAGTCTCTCTTAGTTTCTTGTAGTAAGGGCTTGTAGTTCTCTTTGTAAAGGTCTGTTATTTCTCTGGTTAGATTAATTCCTAGGTACTTTATCTTCTTAGGGGCTATGGTAAATGGTATTGATTTGATGATTTCTTTGTTAACAGTCTCGTTGTTGGTATAAAGAAATCCTACTGATTTACTTATGTTTATCTCGTATCCTGAGACTTTGCCGAAGTCTTCTATCAGTTTCAGTAGTTTACTTATAGATTCTTTGGGATTCTCTGCATATATAATCATATTATCTGCAAAGAGGGAGAATTTGACTTCTTCTTTGCTGATGCAGATGCCCTTTATTTCTTGGTCTTGTCTAATTGCTCTGGCTAGAACTTCTAGTCCAGTGTTCGATAGGAGAGGTGAGAGTGGGCATTCTTGTCTAGTTCCTGCTCTCAAGGGAAAGTCTTTTAGTCTCCATTCAGGATGATGTAGGCAATTGGCTTTTTATGAATAGCCCTTATTGCATTGAGGAATTTTCCATCTATTTCCATTTTACTGAGAGTTTTTAGCATGAATGGGTGTTGGATTTTATCAAATGTCTTTTCGGCATCAATGGACAAAATCCGGTGATTCATGTCTTTTGTGTTATTTATGTGGTTGATCACATTAATTGTTTTTCTGATGTTGAACCAGCCTTGCATCCCTGCTGTGAATCCTACTTGGTCAGGATGGATTATTTTTTGATATATTGTTGCATTCTATTGCCAAGAATTTTGTTGAAGATTTTTGCATCTAGATTCCACAGTTGTAATGGTCTATAGTTCTCCTTTTTGGTTGGGTCTTTCCCTGGCTTTGGCATCAGGGTTATGCTGGCTTCATAGAATGAGTTTGGGAGTACTCCATCCCTTTTTATACTGTGAAATAATCTCAGTAATATTGGAGATACCTCTTCCCAAAAACCTTGGTAGAATTCTGCAGTGAAGCCATCTGGGCCTGGGCCTTTTTGGTTGGCAGTGTTTTCAGTCCCTTCCTCTGTGATGGGTTTATTAAGTTGTTCTGCTTCATGCTGTGATAATTTGGGTAGGTGGTATGAATCAAGGAATTTGTCCATTTCCTCTAGGTTTTCAAATTTGTTAGAGTATAGTCTTCCATAGTATTCTGTTATGATATTTTTTATTTCTGTTGAATCTGTTGTGACAACTCCCCTGTCAGTTCTAATTCTGGTTATTTGTTTCGTTTCCTGTTTTTCTTCAGTAAGTTTAGCCAGTGGTTTGTCAATTTTGTTGATCTTTTCAAATATCCGGCTTTTGGTGTTTTCAATTTTTTGAATTTTTTTTCTATTCTCTAATTCATTTAGCGCAGCTCTAATCTTTATGATCTGGTTTCTTCTGTTGCCTGAGGGGTTCCTCTGTTGGTCTCTCTCTACTTGTTCAAGCTTTAGGATTAGTTCCTTGATTTGGTTTCTTTCTTCCTTCCAGATGTGTGCATTTATGGGGATAAACAAACCTCTGAGCACTGGTTTGGCTGTATCGCATAGGTTCTGGTAGAAAGTGTTTTCATTCTCATTGGAATCCATGAATTTCTTTGTTTCATCCTTGATTTCTTCTATAACCCATGTTTTTTTGAGCAAGATGTTGTTCAGTTTCCAAGAATTCCACTTTCTGTCTATGTTTTTTCTGCTGTTCATTTCTACTTTTACGGCTTTATGATCCGAGAAGATGCTTTGCAGTAATTCAGTGGTATGGATTTTGTTGAGAATTGCCTTATGTCGTAACACATGGTCGATTCTGGAGAATGTTCTGTGTGCACTGGTTAAGAAGATAAAGTTGTCTGCTGATGGGTAGAAAGTTGTGTATATATTGATGAAGTTTAGTTGGTTAATTGTGGCAGTGAGGTCTTCTATATCTTTACCAAGCTTTTTTCTAGATGATCTGTCCAGTATTCAGTGAAGTGTTTCAGTCTCCCACTATTATTGTGGAGTGATCTAACTCTTTATGAGTGTAGTCAGTGTTTTTTTCGCGTAATTAGGTGCTCTGATATTAGGTGCATAAATATTTAATATAGTTAAGTCTTGCTTGTGTACTCAATCTTGCAGCAATAAATAGTGTCCATCTTTGTCCATGATAGTGGATTTTACATTAAAATTGATTTTGTCTGAGATTAGAATTGCTACACCTGTTCTTCTTTGTTGATTGTTAGCTTCATATATATTCTCCCATCCTTTAATTTTCAGTTTGTTCCTATCTTTAGGTCTCAAGTGAGTTTCTTATAGACAACATATGGATGGATCATATCTTTTCATCCAAGATGCCACTCGAAGTCTCTTTACTGGAGCATTGAGTCCATTCACATTCAGTGTAATTATTGATAGGTATGTGTTCACTGCTGCCATTGTGATATGTTTATTTTTGTGTTGATGTTTTCTCTGTTGTTCTTATTAGTCTGTTCTGGGACATTGTTTTTTAGGAGGTGATTTTTCACCTTTTTCAGAACTGGTTTTGTAGTTGTTGAGACTCCTGTGTTACATTTCTTGATATGGTATGATACATCTTTGTTGTGCTTTTCAGCTGCCCCTATAATCCCCCTTAATAAAGAATATATAAACTCAATTTTAATTACTACCAGTCTTGTCATCTTCCTCTCCATCTGGAAGGACTGTAATGACTGTAGTACATCCCTCTTTTTAATATGATAGCACCATAGTGTTCATGATAGTCACTGGATTCCTTCTTTCAGTGTTAAAGCTGTGATTGACTTTGGAGCCTTCCCTGACTGAGTAGACTTCTGAATAATGTGTCGTTCTGAAATATAAAGTTAATGGTTTTGTTCCTCTAAGCCAAAGCCAAGGACTTCTGTCAGTATTTCTTGTATTCTTGGTGTGGTTTCATAAAGTCACTGAATTTCTGTTTATCTGGGAATGTCTTAATTTCATTTTCGTATTTCAAAGTTAGTTTTGCAAGATATATAATTGTTGGTTGGAAGTTCTTCTCCTTCAGTGCTTTGAATGTGTCGTGCCACTGTCTCCATGCTAGCATGGTTTCCCCTGAGAAATCCGACAAAAACCTACAGGGTTTCCCTCTGAATGTTAGTTTTGTGTTGTCTTGCTGCCTTTAGGAGTTGCTGCTTATGTTTCGTTTTTTTAAGCTTGATTATGTTATGTCTTGGAGTCTTTCTTTTGAGGTCTGTGTTGGGTGGTGTACAATATGCATCTGAGATGTCTGTTTTCTCGTCCTTCATGATTTCTGGGAAGTTTTCTTTCAACAGCTCAGCAACGATGCTCTCTGTGTTATCAGGTGTCTCATCCTGTTCAGGGACTCCAATTAATCGAAGGTTGTTTCTCTTAATAGAGTCCCACATGCTTCTTAATGTTTCTTCATTTTTATTTTTGTTTTTTTCTTCCTAATTTCTGCTCATACACTGGTATCAGTAGCTCTGTCTTCCAAGTCAGAAATTCTTTTTTCCATTTGTTCCATTCTGTTTCCTTGGCTTTCAGTGGAAATTTGTATGTCTTTGACTTTGTTCTTGATTTGTTGGATTTAACAGTACTGGTGTTCCATCAGATCGAACAGCTTGTATAATTTTTCCTTTTGTTCTGCTGCATTTTGTATAAGGTCTAGATGGAATCTGTATGTAATCGTTTTATATTCACTTTCTGATGATTTCAGAAAATTTTCTTCATCTGGAAAACTCCTTGGTTGTTTTGTTTGGGAGCCTTCTGAAGCCATGGGTGATTTCTTGTATGCCACAAGTGTCTATTTCTCTTTGGGTCTCACATGGGTAAGCAGAGGCTAGAAGAGATACTGTGAGGATGGACTGCAAATCTTTCTCTAGGCTGTCTTAAAATGTAAAGCAAAAGGTATCTGACTACTTCCCAAGTCAGCCAGGTTTTCAGGTGTAGAGGTCCCTCTTCCCAATTGGCAACATAAGCACCACTGTATCCAACCCCAAATGATACAAACTAGTTCAGAATACAGCAATGCTACTGCCCTGTTTGCCTCTGCTGACAGGGCCCAGTTTAGGTGACACTGTGTAAACTACTGCTTTTCTGGTAGGAAAGCACTCTCCTGTGCACCAGTTCTGGCTCCCAAGCTAAGAAATAGGTCCATTTGCAGCCACTGTATCCAAGATGGCTCCCTCCACACAGGCAGCAGACAGAGGGGCTACAGGTGCCAAGAGGTAGTGATTCCTCTGCCTCTCTGCCATCCCCGTACCGTAGGCGACTCTGTGTAAACTCCTGCTTTCCTGTCTGAGAGGCGCTGTGCTGTTTGCAGGTGCTGACTCCCCAGCTGAGAATTGGGTCCCGCTAAAATCATGGTATCCAACATGGTGTCCCGCACTCTGGCAGTGCGGTTCTATAGAAACCGTGCTGTGACAGTGATAAAAAGACAGGCCCAAAGTGGCTAGATTAGGAGAATCTTAAGCCTCACTCTGGAAATCTCGGAATTTCACCTGCCTATCCGCCCAGCAGTGTGTCTGAGTCTAGCCGCTAGGCAAGAGCCAGCTCTGCCCCCTAGCCAAGGCAGAGAAAAAAAAAGTCAAAATGGTGTGTTTACCTTTAGACCATGAGAGCCAGGGCTAGCCAGGAGCGGGAGTCACGAAAGAGGGGAGGTTTTTCAGTCAGTGGTATGAAGTCCAAATTAATAGGCCTGTTCCGTGTCCTGGAGGCTCACTAGGTGACCAGAAGTCTCCATTTGACTGTCAATTCAGGTCTTGGTTTCCAGAGAGATATAACGAGACGTGTGCTTAGTCTGCCATCTCCCCGGAAGATTTATTCTTATACAGTCCAGTATGCCACAAGTCCATATTCAGGGTGTCCACTCCAGGAAAAGGCTTTCCCCACTGTCGGTTCTAGAGGCAAGTCTAGTACTATATCAGTCTTTGTCCAGGAAGCATCTTGGTGCAGGAACCTCATATCTGAAGGATGCGCTCTTCTCCTGGTGCTGCTTCCTTGGTGGTAAGAGCTTCCCAAATCTCTGCTTGCTTCTCTTTCCTTTTTATTTCTTGCAGGATGAAAGGATTAAGGGTGGAGCAAGCCACACTCCAGGGAAACTCCCTTTACTGTGGAACAGGGAGGTGATCTTATAAAAACATTTACAGTCCCACCCTAATTCTTTAACATACAACCTAGGAAAACCACAAAATGGAGGGCAGTCACAAGATTCTGGAAATCATGGCCCAGCCACATGGCTACACATATTTTTGGGAGACAGAATTCAATCCAGGACATAACCCCATGTGAGTAAAGCACTATTGAAGAACAACTCAGTGGGAGGACTTACACAGCCTCACTTTAGAAACTGTTACACTGTCATGGTAGTCGGCGTAGCCTGATACTGGTACAAAAGTAGATACATAGAGCAGTGAAACAGAACAGAGATTCAAGAAATAAGAACATCCTCGTAGGTACAGTGTATACTTAAGAATAGCCCCGGGCCGTGAACTGGGGAAAAAAAAAACCACTCACTTAGCAAACAGTGTTGACACAATTGGATATCCATTTACAGAAAGCTGAAACAAGACCCACATCTCACACGTTATACTAAAACTAAATCAAAATCAAATGGATCAAATATCTGAATGTCAAATCTAAAACAAGAAAGATTGTGACAGAAAAATTATAGACAACATTGGAAGTTCTAATACACAGCTTAAACAGAGTACAAAATCTTTCTAACAGTGCATAAAGAGCAGAAGAAAAGATAGATAAATGGGAATTACTAAAAATGAAACAATTGTGCTTATCCAAAGAGTTTATCAAGAGAGTAAATAGATTGCCCACAGACTGGGAAAAAATATTTGACCACCGAGTATCTCATTGATGTCTAATTTCCGTAGTCTACAAGGTACTGAAAAAGATCAATACGGAAAAGACAAATAACCCAGTTAAACTATATTCAAAATGTATTAACCGACACTTCTCTAAAGAAGACATCCAGTCAGCCAAAAGACACATGAGGAAATGCTCACAATCGTTAGTCATTAGCGAAATCCAGATCAAAACTACAGTGAGATACTGTCACCTCAACAAGGTTTGCACTAATTTAAATAACACAAAGCAACATATGTTGGAGATATACTGGGGAGAGATTGGAATTCTTCTTGGCTGGTGGTAGGATTGTAAAAGGGTACAACCTCCTTGGAAAGTATTTTTGTCTCTTTCTTTAAAAGCTAAAAATGGAAATACCATATGATCCAGCAAGCCCACTGCTTAGAATATATCATAGAGAAATAAGGGCTGTCGCATAAACAGATACATGCACAGAGATGTTTACTGCAGCATTGTTCGCAGTAGCAAAAAGGTAAGTATCAACGTACGTGCTCACCAACAGGTGAATGGTGAACAAACTGTAGTGTACTTACACAGTGGAACAGTATGCAGTGATAAAGAACAGCAGTAATTTTATTAAACATGTCATTACCTGGAATTATCTGGAAAACATGGTGAATGAAATCAGTCAGTTGCAATATGGCAAATATTGTATGAGAACACTTTTGTAAGGATTTAAGAAAAGGCTTATGAACAGAAGAAAATGGTATTTGATGGGTACAGGGTGGGGAGAGAGAAGGGGATTATTTTGTAGATTAAATAGTTGATAGGAATTCGGTTAGGTCAGGGGAGTGACAGCACACAGTAGAAGGGCAATCAGTACAACTGAACTACACCATAAGAGGAAAGATTTTCTAAACACAGCCCAACATTTCAAAGGGTAGAGTAGTAGGGACAGGGGTCTGAGGACAATGGTTTCAGGGGACACGGAGGTGAATTGGAGTAATTTTTTTCTAAGATACTGTTCTCCATCCTGTATTAGTGGTTCCTGGGGTCTTGAAATCAGGCTGCCATGTAAGGAACATCAGTTGGCAAGCCACCTGTTGCAGATGAGAACCAAGAACATCAGAGACACAAGATAGATGGGAGCCCAGGTGACAGAAAAGCTCCCTGTGATTAGGAGACTGCGTCAGCATGAGACTGGAAGAACTAGATGGTGCCCAGCCACCACCAAATTCTGCCCTGACAGGGAACACAGTGTAGCTTCCCTGTTGGAGCATGCGAAAAAGGAGAGTGCAGATGTAGAACTCTGCTGAAAGAGCAGACTGGATGGTGTGATAACTTGGTGGGTCCCCAGAGAACACGGCCCCTGGACTTGGCTGATAGCCCAGAGCTCAAACCAGTACTGAAGCCAGTACTTCAGACCAAGACTGGGCTGGACTGTGGGACACAGATTATGCAGGCGGTGTGTCTACTTTATGGTTTAATACATATGACGTCTGACAGTTACATCAGGGAACTTAATTGTTCTAAGTGCTGCATATCATTGCTGAGTGTCCCTGCAGTCACCGTTGAAGTACTTGCCTTGGGAAGCTATGTGCTGATGTCAGCGCCTAGTCCACCCTTCAGAATAATTTTGGAACTCTCTGGAATTCCTGTTGCTTATGATGGCAAGTTTGTGAACTTAACTGTATAGCTGTCTGGGAGGGAGTTTTTCACCAGGAAATGAATAACTGTATTAGAACATCTTGTCTGCTCACCCATTCTGGCCCCCAGGGACTTTTCTCTTTACTGGAAGACAAAGGAAATTTTCAAAGGAACATATTTTGATAACATTCAGGACAGCAAGGGTAATACCACTACAGCTCTGATGGCCAGTCCAGAAAAAGTGTTCCAAAATTGCTTTGAAGGGTGGACCAGGTACTGGTGTTGGTGTATAGCTTCTCAAGGGAAGTACTTCAAAGGTGACCATAGTGATATTCAGCAATCAGGCATGTAGCACTTTTTCTAGGGTGAGTTTGTGAACTTAATTGCTATTTGGGATTGTCCTACTGGTTCGTTTCCAGAGGGGAGAGAAAAGAGCATTGAGGAGGGGACAAGTGGTGGTTGAGAAGATATTGGAAGTACAGAGTGGAAAGGAAGAGTGTGTTGTCACAGGCTGAGGAGAGCAGATAAAGTTGCATGGAGGCAGGTGGTCGGGGTTTTATAGGGCAAATTAACTTGGATTGTAAACTTTCGCTTAATTCCCATAAAAGTAAAACTGAAAACTGGCCATATGCCAACCATCCAAAGAGAACAGCTTTTAGTCGTATATCTTTGTGTATTTATAAATTAAGAAATTTATATAATTAGAGGATTTTGCTTCCAGTAGCAGAATACCTAAATATTGATATGCTAACTTAAATAGATAAAGCTTTCTTGTGTTTGTGCAAGAAGTCCACATGTTGATAGTCCTGGACTAGCATAGCAGCTCAGTGAAGCCATCAAGGACTTGAGCTTTGCAAGCCTTGGCCTAAGGGTTTTGTACTTTTAGCTGTCTGATGGCTTCTTTACCTCTAAGGATTACATTTATCATTTCAGCCAAGAAGAATGAGCAGAAGGCCTGAAAGGATGCCAGCCACGTTTGTCCCTGAATTTTTTTTTTTTCTCCCTTCTGTAATCCCCGTGTAATACTTGTACTTATAACTGATCAGAATTAGGTCACATTGTGTCCTGAATACTGTATGATAGCATGGAGAAGAAAAGGTATTAGAATGGAGGTTGGGTTAGCTAACGCCTTTTTTCTAACATACTTTTTGAAAATGACATGAAACCAAAAACTTGTGGGGGTATTCTTTGGTAGTTGGGCTTCTTTTTTTTTTTTTTTGAAATATAAAATAACAATTTATTGGTCTCTTTACAGGTTCGAATGAAATCCATGTTTGCGATAGGCTTTTGTTTTACTGCCCTAATGGGGATGTTTAATTCCATGTGAGTATTTATATTATTTTGCCTAAATATTACTATATGTGTGAGTGTTAACTTCTTTGGTAATAGTTTACCGTAATTTCACAGTTAATAAAGTTGTAAGAATGGTACCTGTAACCATTATTCACATTCAGTTGTTAACATTTTTTCCCATTTGCTTTATTTCTTTTTTGAAGAATTTATCTTTTTTTTTCCTTCGTCCACAGTCTCCTTGGTTGTTTCGTGTGTATGTGCTTTAGTTGAAAATTTACAGAGCAAATTAGTTTCCCTTTTGATAGTTTGTTCATGATGGTTTGCTCACGGTTTTAATTTCATTCCCTACATTGTATCAGCACTCTCCCCATCTCTGCCCTGTTCTCCCCATTTTATCTTGTCCTGATTCTACCTCTTCCTGTCTTCTCATCTTTTTTTTCGTGCATATAATGCCCTTTTGAGTTTGTTTGATTGTTCTGAGGAGTATATTTCTCTTGGTGTATCGTATATGCTTGTCTGTTGTTTGTCTGGAAGGTAGTCTCCAGGAATGGCTTCAGGTCAGGTCAGAAGGGCCTTTTGGGGCCGTAAGGGTATCTCAGGGGTTACCCCCAACCTCTGTCAGACCAGTAAGTTTGTTCTTTTTGTGAATTTGATTTTTTTTTCCTGCAGTTATCTCGCACTCTGTTTGGACCCTCTTTTGTGATCCCAGTCAGAGCAGTGTGTCGTGGTAGCCAGGCACTATCTTTTGCAGACCGTCACCTAAGGTCACACAGCTACTAAGTGAAAAGCTGGGAACAAACTTGGCTTAATCGTTCATTTTTCTGTCTTTTTCTCTAACTCTGATTTTTTTCTTTGTATCATATATTTATGATTATTTGTGTATTTGTTACGTTATTTATGTGTTTTTCTCAATAACTTGTTAGTATCCTGACCCTTTGCCTGTAATTTGTAGGCATCTTACCGTTTTGCCCATAATTATTTCAATATAAACCTCCAAAGAATAAGGGCATTCTCTTATATAATCCTAATACAATTACCAAAATCAAGAAAATTAATTTTGATAGAATGCAGTTACATGTTAAGTTTTTCACCTTTTTACTATGGGGAGGATATTTTATGTATAGGGCAAGGGTTTAGGCCTCTAAAAAGAGTTTAATATGTAACATGTTCCCTCTGTTCTTAAGTTCTTTACTAAATTTAACATGCTACTTCAAAATGGAGGTAGTCATATGAGGATGTTTTGACGCTTAAAATAGAGTCCTAACAACTATAGCCTTGTCTAATAATAGGGTAACTTACTATTGTCTAAACTAACATGTGGCAAATCTGAATAATTATGGAAAGACTTTTGATAGCAGTTGGGAAAATATCTGGTTACTTATTACCCTGCCAGAGCTACCCTGAACCGTCCCACGCATCCTCTTCTCTCCACCCTCCCCGTTTTTGTGGAAGTCTCTGTGCACCTCCTGTCACAGGTGTTTCTGTCACCACTATGTAGTGCCTGTCGTGTGAGGGTTCAGTTTTACCTGGGTGAAGGAATAGAGAAGATACTAAAAAAGACTTAATAGAGGAGGTGATCTGACAGCTTTCCCATGTCTGCATTTTGATTCATTTCTTGCTGAAGTGTCCCATTTGACTCCATTCCCAGTTTATTGTACACTTCGTGTTTCTAGCCGTCTTCTCTCCATTGTGGAGTCCTGGGGGTGCAGCGATTAAGAACTGACAAGCTGTAGCTGCTGGCCTACTAACCACAAAGTTCTAGTCCACCAGCTGCTCTTTGGAAATTCTGTGGGGCAGTCTACTCCTCCCCATAGGATCCCTTTTTGTTACTGAAAACTCATGTAGAGGTTTACTTCCTATGTGAAACTCGACATGATTACTTCTTTACCAGACTCACATTGGCCTCCCTTTACTGGTTACAGAGCCTTTCATAGTCTTTACATGTAGTAATCTGTATGTCTTTGGGATTCAGGGCCTGGCACAGATAACTGTTGACTGAATAAAAATATAAATGTTTCATGAATAGAATCAACATAAATCTAGTCCCTAAAATGTGAAAATTAATTAAATCTCTACTTTCCCACACTTTGTGTCTGCACCTAGTCACCTGGAGCTAAGCCAGAGCTCACAGGTTAAAAGGACATTGTCTTGTTGGTTTGACTGACTGGAGGGTCCTCAAAAGATGTGGCCCCCAGACTCTCTGTTAGCTCAGAACTCAAACCATTCCCAAATTCAACTCCTAGACAAGGATTGGACTGGACTGTAAGACATAAAATGATACTGGTGAAGAGTGTGCTTTTTGGCTGAAGTAGATGCATGAGGCTAACTGGGCAGCTGCTATCCAGAGGTGAGATCAGAGAGCTTGGGGGATAGGAGCTAGCTGAGGGACATGGGAAATACAAGGTGGAAAGGAAAAGTGTGCTGTCATAGAAGTTTCTAAGTTTTTGTATGACCAACTCACATGGATTGTAAACTTTCACTTAAAGCACAAGAAAATATTAAAAAATAAAGAACAGAGCCTGTTCCATAAACAGTGGGTAAATCATTACAAAAATAAAGAACACCTTTCAGATGTCAGATACACAGACACCAGCTGCAAACTGTCCACAGGACAGCCTTGCATCTAACCTGCTGGCTGCAAATTTGGGTTTTTCCCGTGGAAGGGCTTTCCTAGACTCCTTCTTTTCACCTCCTGGCTTCTTGGCCTCTTGTGGGTTCTCTGGTACAAGTCATAGAACTCACAAAAAGCGCTGTATTTATGATTACAAATTTATTATAGGAAAAGTGTTATAGCAAAACTTGGCAGAGTTTGTGCCACCACAAACAGCCAGTCTTTGAGACAGGGATGAGATAAGAACCAAGACGTTTATTGTGTACCAAAGGGAAAGGAGACAGAGACAATCAATCCTCCAAAATCAGCCTCCCCAAAATGGAGATTAGGTGGAGGTTTTATAGAAGAAGGGTATAAGAATTTGAGTCCTAGGAATTTGTGGAAAGTTAATTTTCTTTAGGTGGTCACATCGCAGATGTGTTGATACCTGAATTGTGATGTTTTGGGCCCAGAGCCCTGGAGGTGATCTGGCTGTCTTAATAGTCTCGTAGTAGATTCCTTTGTTTTTCTTTTATGGTTGTTAGAGTGTCATCACTTGTCTTTCCACAGTCCTTAAAAGACAGCAGTGGGTTTTCTTTCTTTCTTTCTTTCTTTTTTTGTGAAGAGAACATAGCTTAGTGCTTACCCTTGAGGGATGCTGAAGGAAACATGCTTGGAGATGGAGTCAGGAAACAAAATGCAGATTATGCTCAAGATGCTGCCACTTACCTTACTCTCCCTGTTCCAGAAGGATATAAATTAGTATCGTCATAAGGAAGATGCACATGGGCAAGGGCTGAAAGGGTTCCCAGTGCAGTGCTTCCACATCTCAAAAAGGCCACGACAGCCACGGTGCTGTTGGAGCCTGTGTCCAGAGCATTCGTTGGCTTCACTACACAGTCATGGTTGAGCCTCCTTGCATGATTTAACATACACATGATAGGTTAAATGAGGCTTCCTGAGATTAGTTGACTCAGCACAACCAGGTGGTCTTTCTAGTTGAGCGGCCATAACTTATTAGCACGAATGCTCAAGTATGGTGTGGAGGTTTTAGATTATAATAAAAGCACCTCAGTTACTCAGATAATTCCAAAGATTATCTCTAAGGAACAAGGACAAAGGCCAAACTGGTTCTTTGTAAGGTGATTCATTGCTTTGCAAGTGTGCTGCCTTCTTCCCTCATTCATTTTATCTGTATTGTGCCAAGGTGAGAATTGGTATTTGAAATGTGAACAAAAAAATTTAAATACAGTTACTAATTTCCTAGATGTCTAAGTACTTTTTTGAAAATATTAGTGAACCACTTAAGTTGAACCAAACATGTTTTCAAATTATAAGAGTCTAATTGGTGAACACCCTTGGAAGCAGCAGTCTAGAAATCAAAGGAGGCATTGCATTGGGAAAATCAACTGCAAAGGATCTCTTTAAAGTATTGAAAAGTAAAGATGTCACTTTGAAGGCTAAAGTGTGCTTGACCCAGGCCAAGGTATTTTCAGTCGCATCATATGCATGCGAAAGCTGGACAGTGAACACAGAGGACAGAAGAAGAATTGATTCCTTTGAATTGTGATGTTAGAGAAGAATCTTGAATGTACCATGGACTGCCAGAAGAACAAATCGGTCTGTTCTGTAAGAAGTGCAACCAGAGTGCCCCTTGGAAGCAAAGATGGCAAGACTGTGTCTTACACACTTTGGACTGTTGTCAGGAAAGATCAGTCCCTGCAGAAGGATGTCGTGTTTGGTAGAGTGGAGGGTCAGCAAAAAAGAGGAAGACCCTCGACAAGATGAACTGACATAGTGGTTGCAATGATGAGTTTAAGCATAAAAACAATTGTGGACATGGTGCAAGACTGAGAAAGTGTTTTGTTCTGTTGTTCAGTGGGGCACTTTGAGTCAGAACCAACTTGATGGCACCTAACAACAGTTGATGAAAATATGTTTACCAACCCTTAGGACGTAGCTTTAATTTAGTCCATGATGGCTTGAGAACCTCATAATAGGCTAATTCCAGCAATAAATATTGAGAGTCTTCTGTTAATTGACAATAATGTTGGGAAAAAACGGTGCAAAGTTACTCATCCTGAGCCTGGTAATGCAGTGATTAAGTGATGAAGTGTGTGACAGCCAACCAAAAGGTCAGCAGTTTGTGTCCGTTAACCTTTCCTTCAGAACACTGTGAGAGAGACAGCTCTAGTATGCTTCGTACAGTCACTGTGACTCAGATTCAATTTGATGGCAATAGGTTTTAAACAAGTCAGTAATACAAATTAAATTTCCACAGCTGTGATCTCTTTATTGATAGGGGAAGGAATTGACGTTAGATCTGAGTAGGGAGAAGAATGTCAGCAAACTAGGTATAATTGTTCTTTCTTTTTTCTTTTTTTGAGTCAGTAGTCATTTTTGTCGTTTATCTTAGAGCTTCTGTTAAAATTAAAGCAAGAAAAGTAGAACAATCCAGATGGGACAGCACTTTATGAGCATTCACAAAAGTACTTGAGTCAAATGAATTTTTCACAGTTTAAGTACAGAAAATCCAGGAACTTAAAAAGAAAAAATTCTGATTAACATTTTCAAATTTCAAGATTTAATAGATAGCAGATAATTGCAAGATCCCTAAATTATTGTTTTGTTAATCATAAAGTTTGAGTCATTAATTTATGGATATTTGAGGGGTAGTATGAGTGAAAATCCTTCCTAGTACCTTGCTGTGAAAGGAAGGGAAGGGAAGAAGCCCAGAAGCCCTTTGAGGTATTCTGGCTAGCTGACTTTTGAGTCTGCTCAGAATAAGTGAGAAAAAAGAGAATCAGACCTACATTTCTGATACAAGCCTCTCCTTATGCCAAGCAGCTAGATTTTTTAGGGCTCTTTCACACTGGTGAACTAAGTTGTGAACATGGAACTAAATCATCTTTGCTTGTGTTTATACATGTTTTGAAGATTTTACCAGTTCTCTGATACTTGTCTGTGGTTAAAACTAGACTTTAATACATAGTTTTGTTTGAATCCATAGGTATTTGTACGTTTTATTTGTATGTTTTATTTAAATGGCAGAATCACACAACCAAAACGTATTAACTATTTTTTCTTTTTTATTTTTTTGAGTCAGTAGTCATTTTTGTCATTTATTCTTTGGTATTAAGTGTCAACTAATAATGTTTATTCCATTTAAAAGACTGAATGCATTTGTGTTGTGTATGTCTGACTGAAAGGTAGAATTGTTAAGTCCACACATTCAGGATTTTAGTGCCTTAGCATAGACTAGAATAGACGTCTACGTTGATATACTTGTTAAAAATCTACTGTTCTTTTCTGTATATAACGCCTTTGTAATTTGTAGAAGATTCATTATAGAGGCGTCTTAACTCGACGGCACTTGGCTTTGGCTTGGCTAAAAAATGAGAGATTATACAACAGTAACTCACTGTCCCATGTATATTAATACTTATGAGTATTAAAAATTATATAAATTGTGTAACAAGTTAAATAGTTTTTCTTTTGGAAAAGTTGTTACTTTAGTTTTGCTTTTTTGAAGTTTGGTAGAAAACAGTGACAATATTTGCCTCAAGCAGATCTTTAAATATTTTTTCTCAAATATAAGTCCTCTCATTATTGAGCTATTTTCACTCTACACACTAGGTACATACTTGGTAGTGGATGATTAAACATACAGAAGATGTTAGAATCTATTTTAATATTCTTTGGTATACAGTAGAACAAGCAGCTTGTAAAAACCCTAGTAGTTTATCTGGATATTCAAAGATTTTTTCATTAAAAAAAAAAACAAACATGTATTGCTGTGTCTGTAAACATCCTAAATACCAAATGTCTTTCTAAGAGATACTTTACTAATTGTTTTAACTGGAATTATAGACTTTATTTTGATAATTCACCTGATATTGTCATGTTTCTCTGTAATGTTATAGCTTTGCCCTTAATTACATTAGCCTTATAATTTTTATTACTGTCTATTTACACAGCTAATTTATTCAAAAGTATTTAAAAGATTTACAGTCCCAGCTTGTGAACATAAACATTGATTCAGGTTTTTTCAACTTTTTCTTTAGGCAATGTTTGGATCATAGTGCACATACAGTTTAATCTAGGTTTGCTTTTTCCCCAAAGCCACTATGAATTCCTATTCAGACACATTTTTATCCTGTTTGATGTGTATATTAAGGATCTTTGGGCTTAGTAAAGGGTTTTTAAAGTCATATATTTTATCATGGTTTAGAAGAACAGTTCTCAAAGTGTATTCTGAAATCCCTGCTGGCCTTTGTGATCCCTTCAGAAAGTCCTTGAGTTAAAATTATTTTCACAATAGTTGTGAGATACTACCTGTCTGTCTTACTTTTGGTGTGTCACAAGTACACAGCGAGGTTTCCCAGAGCTCTCCGTAGGTGTCGTATTGCGACAGACTGAGCACTGAAGCAGCTGTGAGAATTCCTTTGTTTTCTGTTAAGCTAAACATTAGATTTGCAGAAATGCAAAACCATGCCTCTCTTCTCACCAATTTTTAAAAATTAACTAGTTAATATTTTAACATTTCTTAGTTGTAATTTCTAATATGGTAAATATGGATAAATAAGCTTACATAAACAAAAGCTCTTCAGGCTCCTGAATTTTTGCAGAGTGTCAAGATGTCGTATTAGCAAAGGGAAATGAGAGCCACTAGTTAAGAAAAAGATTGATGGGAATAATCCAGCACTTTGCTTATATTCTTTGACTTGCCGTCTGTTCTTAGCCTATTACTCTTTTTTATGTTTCTCTTCAGAGATGGAGAGACGTGAGTTCTATTTCACTCCCAGATTCTTGTCTGGAAATAACAGTCTTCCAAAGGAACATGATTGGTTTTTTTCCTTTTTAGATTTGATGGTAGAGTGGTGGCAAAGCTTCCCTTCACCCCCCTTTCGTATATCCAAGGGCTGTCTCATCGAAACCTGCTGGGGGATGACACCACAGATTGTTCCTTCATCTTCCTCTACATTCTGTGTACCATGTCGATTCGACAGGTGAGTGACCACACCTGCCGTTGACTGTCTATTCTTCCTGCTGTCATATCCTAAATTAATTTTTACCTCTGTAATACTGGAAGCACTTACTGGCTGTTACGGAGAGCTTCCCGTTGCTTGATTCAGAATTTCAGTGTATCATCCACGAACTGCTTTAAGTGTATAAAGGCCTACATAACTGATCCTTAGGGATTCTTAAAGCATTCTTAAAGCTCTCAGGTTCCTTCTGTATTGCAGTTTCCAAAGCTGTGAACATAAAGAGTGGGTTGTTAACAAGTATCATTTCTTCTTTGTTATAGACCAATTCTTTTTGTCACTTCATGTCACCAGTGGGTATTATAACTTGGTGATTTTAAATTACTCACAGTTGAGATAAACCTTGGGCTATAGAATTTACAGATGGTCAGTATGATGATCTGACATTCACAGTGGAAAAGAGACAAGGACAGAGTGTTGTGACAGCCTGGAAAAGACAGTATTCATTTAAAGTCTCTGTCTTAAGAACTGTTGACATTTCAGCACATTATTAATTTCTGAAATGTTACTGTCCAGCAAGCACTGAAATGGGGATGTTAGCACTTACAATGAATATAAACATAGTTCTTTCAGTATTTGTTACGTACATGATTCTTTCCTCCCTCCCTTCTTAATACTGTCTACAGAAGCAGATTTTTGGTTGACTTGGCATGTGAAGTTCACAAAGATCTTTAAGCTGATATTTTGTGGTATTTTTCCCATCTCGTCTCATCATATCCCCACCAACAGCACTCTAGCCGTTCTCACATGCCTAACAGCTCCCTTATTACACTTACCCAGATATGCTTTTTGTTAATGATGTTCTTTTTGTCTAGAAAGCCCTCTTCTTGTACTTATCAAATGTGGGTAAATTTCAAGGTTTCCAGGAATCATTTTCTGACACTTGATTGCACTGTGAGGGATAGACCTAAAAGGGACGTGACTGGATGCGGAAACACCAGTTAGAAGACTCGTACAGTAGTCTAGGCAAGAAAATAATTATGTTTTAAACTAAAATAGTGGTGAGAGGGATAAATAAGAGGGACAAGATTGAGGAATACATACGAGGTAAAACCAGAATTTAATGTTTTATTTATGGTGAAGGAGGAGGGAGAAACTTGGATTAATCCTAGGTTTCTGGCTTTGGTGACTGAGGAGAGGATAGTTTGATTATTATAGCCTAGAAAAAGAAGAAAGAAGAGTAGATTGACCAGATGTGATGAGGTTTCTGTGGAGCAGCTAAAAATGTCCAGCAGAAAAGTGTAGAAATAAGTAACTTTCCAAATGGCACTTTAAAAATGGAAAAGGTTAATTAATGTATCTGGCTTAATAACCCTTGACTTTTCAGGGCATTATATAGTGTCTAAGATGTTACCATTCAGCAAGCATTACAGTAGTGATGTTAGTACATGCAATGAATGTAAACATAGTTATTTCAATAAGTTGTACATCTGGTGTAGCTAAGGTGTATGTTATCATAAAAATGTTGAAAATGTTTCTGCCATGGAGCATTTGGCTTATCCAGAAGTGAAAGCCAAGACAGTGATTTTTAAAAAATCTTTTATCTGTGTTTTTTCCTCAAATATGTTGGTGTGAAGTCTTTAATCTTCTGTGTCACTAATTCTTCCATTGTCTCAGTTCAGCTCACTTGACTTTCTGTTGAGTTGTCTGACTCAGAAATTTTACTATATACTTCTGAATTTCTGCATGCTGTCTCTGTGGTTTCTTGGAGCCAGTTCAATTTGTCATTCTACTCTGCTGCATTTTTTCTGATCTCCTTCCTGATCACTGAAAGAGTTCTGTGTATTAACCTTGTGTATTCTACCTCTGATTATTCCAGGAAGTTCCCTTCATCTGGACAGTTTGATTCTTTGTTTTGAGAGCTTTTTGAATCCATCATTGTCTACCTCTTCATGTGATGTGCTATTGACTGTTGTCTCTGAGCGATCAGTAAGTTTTTGTGTTTAGTTTATGTTTGCTTACCGTGTTCTAGCTTCTGGTTTTGTTTTGCAATACCGGGCTGGTTTGCAATTAGGCTGGTCATTTGAATTGTTTTCCTTATTGGGGCTTTTGAAACTGTGACAGCATGTCATCAGGTTGTTAGAGTTGTCGCCAGGCTTGTGAGCCCAGGAGCCCATTTACTTTCCCTGTGTGTGTCCCCCAGGGGTCCAGGTTAGTCAGTCACCAGGTGTGTCAGGAAGGCGCTCCCCACAGCCCTGGACTCCTGTGGGTGATTGATGTAGTCCGAGTTACCTGGCTGTACATACTGAGAAAGGCAGGGGCTAACACCTGTCAGTATCTACGAGGAATATGTGTCCTTGTTCCTTAAAGCCCTTGGGCAGATAGATTTTAAGCCATACTGTGAGTACCTTGGAGGCCATACTGTGGGTACCCTGGTGGTGTAGTGGTTAAGTGCAAGATCTGCTAGCCAGAGGTTAGTGGTTCAGATTCTCCAGGCACTCCTTGGAAAGTATGGAGGAGTTCTGTTCAGTCCTATAGTGTCACTGTGAGTGGGAATCAGCTCTACAGCAGTGGGTTTTTAGTCATGGGTACCCAATTCTGTATTATGCCTGTGTCTTTGTCAGAGGCGTTGTTTCTTCCCTGCTCATGGTAGCCAGCAGATTTTTTTCTTCCACCTGTTGGTTAATCTGTCCCCTCTTCAAGGCAGGAGAGTGCCACAGGATGTGTAATGAGTCCTACTTCCTGCCACAGGATGCATCTGTCTCTGGAGCCAGTTTGGGGTGGTACAGTGCAGAGGAGGGATGGATAATGGCACCTGAGAGGAAGAAAAGTTGATTCCAAAGGAAAATTTTAGATCTGTGTGCGGTAGGTTAGTTGCTGCTTCACTTTTGATTATTGAGTGCTATTTTTCACTGACCCTGGAGGCACAGGTGTCTGCCCCTGAGTCAGACGCTTCCTGAACCCCGCTGCTCCCCTCACCACATATGCCGCAGCTGACTCTCAGGGTGCTGGTTTCTACCTGGTTAGGTCTTGCCAGGCCTAAGTCCATCTGGACTTACTCTCCCTTCTCTGTTCCTCAGCTGAATTTCTCGACTTTCCCTTTGATGTTCAGGACTCCTTAAATTTCATATATAATCAGTTCACTTTTGAAAGGGGTCTTTGTTGTCAGAGGGATCACAGGACGTATATGAGTGCACCAGCACCTTAGCCCCACCGCCTTTAGACCTTTTTGAAAATGGTGAAGGTTGGTCTGCAGTACTAAACCAATGCTGACAAATTGTGATTCCTAATTTGTCATGCTTTTGTTTCAGTCACTGAACACTATAGTTGCATTTATTTATGGTTACAGTTTATGCTAAACCTATGAAAAACAGTGTGCATTTTATGCAGGTTACCTTTAGTTGTAAAACTTCCTTGTTTATTCATATGGATGATTTTTATAATCAGAATATACCACTATATGAATGAAAAGCATTTCCCTTATTAGCACTTTTAGAATGACAAGAGTTTAATTGCTGAAGAGAATAGGTAATGTGTTGAGCTGGTGTCCTGAATAGAAAGTGAATATTTTTAAGTTTTATTTGTCAAAGATTGTGGCTGTATTTACACATTCAATTTAACAACGTTCCTGTAGTATCGAACCAGAATCCCTTCCTTTACTAAGTGTGAGTGGTAGTGTAAGTAACCAGCCAGTCACATGAATGCCTCCGTGGTGATAGTGCCTTCCCTCTTGCCTCCCTGTTGTATGAGATTGGAACTTTGAGTCCACCCAAAGGCACCTAGGAAGAAAAGCCTATCTGTCTACTTGGAAAAACTTAGCCACTGAAAACCCTACAAAGCACAGTTCTGCTCTGACACATACGGGGTCGCCATGACTTGAAGTCTTACAATGACAACTGAATTTTTTAATTATGATGGAAATACAGGTTTGATTGAATCAAAGGTATCTATGTTTTGATCAGTTTTTTTTCCCATTCTTAACAGAATTTGTTATCACATCAGTAATAATTCTTTCATAGACTTGTCTGCTCATGTATCCATTAGTAAGACTGAGTGCATGTGTATGTCAGGCATTGTGCTGGGCGTTTGACATATAATTGTTTCCAGAACTGATACAATGGTCTTTGTCTTCATGAAACTCCTATGTCTTTTGAAATAAAGTTTAGTTTTTCCAGCTTATAATTTTCACTTTCTTAAAATCATTATCAAATATGGGTATGTGGAAGTACTTTTAAAATTACTTCCATTATGTTAATCATTTAGAGTAGAAGCAGATTAAACAAAGATTAAACTTGAAAGCAATTTTGTGACACTGCTAATTCATATACATATTTATGAGTCTAGTTGTCCTCTGTTATATATTTTTCCCAGTTGTAATCAACTCTGTGGCAGTGGGTTTCGTTTGGTTTTGCAGGCTGTCATATTGACTATATGACTCACCGTTGATGCAAGATGTTTTGCAGAAAAGCAGATCTGGTCATATAATAATTGTAACACACATTCATACTTCAGAAATGTTAATAGGACAGTGAGTGAGAAAGAATGTTTCATAGGGTTAAGTACATATGATAGGTTTGAACCTTGTTGCCGCTTGTTGACTAGGTGTCTTTGGGAAAGTCAGACAAGCTAAAGCACAGTTTTTACAAAGGTGATATGGAATTTACTGTACAGCTTCATTGTATGGTGGTAATCAGACGAGAAGGATACAGAAATGTTAGTGATTATTGTCAGGGTCATACTTTAACATCAGTTGCTCTCCCCCTCGTCCCATTCTGGAGCCTTTGCCTTTCCTAGGGCAAAGAATCTTCATGTGCCATTAGTATATATACAAGCATGTGCCGTTTATGTTGGTGTTTGCATGTCTTGGAGTCTTCAGAATAATCAAAGTACCAAAGTCCTGCCACCTCCTGTTTCTTCATTGGTTTTTCATGTTATTTAATGCATTAGTACTTGCGTAGCTTACCTACAAGTGTTTTTATTTCTAGTGTTTTGTTTTCAAATTAGTTAGAGAATGCAAGTGGTTCAGAAAATGACAGCAAGATTGAGATGAACAGATTATTCAGGCATCATCTTGTGATCTCTTTGTGAATTGTTGAAGATATGTCATTGCTGAAGATTGATTTCATTCTTTATATGATGCCAAGAATTCTTCTCTGATGCTAAGAAGAAAACCAGGTGTCCTTCAGTTTTCTCCAAATCTTGGCATGCCCATGTGTGTCACAGTGAAGCTGTGCCCCATAGGGCTTTCGGTGGCTGGATTCTTAAGCCTGTCTTCCAGAGCGACACAAACCACCAGCCTTTGTCTTAGCAGGCGAGCACATTAACCATTTGCCCTAGCCAGGGGAGACTCGGGAAGACAGACCCACAGGCAAAGAGTGTATGTGCATGTACAGATGCTGTAGGAATTAAAAGGCAAATAAAGAGCAGCAACAAATAAAACATGCTATGGAAGCATAGTAGCCACAAGAATTAATTCTAACTGCAGTTTTAGAGAGGAAGGCTATTTGAATTGTATCACTTAGGATGTATAGTGGTTTTCCAATCCTATCAAGAGTGTCCTTCAGCAAATGGTCCCAACTCAGCAGGAACGGATGCTCACCGAGGGCCAAAATGGCATGCGGTAAAGACAACCGAGAAGACCAGAGAGACCCACAAGAGTGGGTGCCTACATCGACCTGGGACCGGAAGAACCGGATGGTGCCCGGCCACCACCAGTGATACCCATGATGGAGCTCACAGAGAGGAGCCTCACTGGCAACACAAGAATAAAAAGAGGTGCATCATGAGATCTCCACTAAAAGACCTCAATTGATGGTCCAGCGGTTTTGGGGTTCCTCTGAGAGCATGGCCCCCGGCCCTGATGCTGCCCGTTCCCATAAATTATAACAAAGGTCCACTCTTTGGACAGGAATGGATTGGACTTGGCAATGCAGAGTAACCATATGTTGGAAGCACTTTATAGTTCTATACATCTATAGGATATCATCTTGCTGACCTCTGGCTGGAGGAAGGGGAGTGGACGGAGAGGAGGGGAAAGGAGACTTTTGGGAGGATGAGACATGTATGGAGCAGAGAGGAATAGTGTGCAGTCACTGGACAGGGAGAGCAGTGGAAGCTGCATATAGGGGGGCATGTAAATTTATATGTGAATGTACATTTTCACTCAGTTATGTTAAATAAAAATAAAAAAACCCTAAAAAAAAAAGAGTGTCCTTGGCTTAGGAAGCACTGTGTAAACGTGGATTCATAGAAGTGTGTAGTGGATGTAGACCACTGAGTTCAGAGTTGTTAGTATGATGACACAGGATGCAAACCATGTCCCTAAGGAGGACTGCCTTAATGTCTCCACCTCGGAGTACAGAATTAAGTGACTTTTTTTTTTTTTAAAAGAGATTCTTCATGTGCAGTTCTGGTGGTGATGAGTTCTCTTAATCTTCATGTATCTCAAAACATTCATTCCACCTTCATTTTTGAAGGACACACTCATCTGATCTACAATTCTGTGTTGACTTTTTAATTTTTTTTTAAAATCCTTTCAGCAGTTTAAGGGATCCTAATATGGCACAAACGCTTAAATGTTCCACTACTAGCTGAAAGGTTGATGGTTTGAACTTACCCAAAGATGCCTCAGAAAACAGGCCTGGTGACCTGCCTCTGAAAGCAGGCTTGAAAATGCTAAGAAGTAGTTCTCTCTGCACAGGTGTAGTTGCTGTAAGTTGGAATCAACTAAGTGGCAGCTAACACAGTGTTGTCAAGTGTCCATTATCTTCTGGTCTGCATTGTTTTTGATGATAAGTGTTTCATATCTTTGTAGCCTTCTAGGTAGTTTGTCACTTTTCTCAGGCTGTTTTCAAATTTTCTGATTTAGCTTGGTTTTTAGCACTTTGTAATATCCTTATGATTTGTGTCTGTCTCTCAACTATCTAGCTTAGGGTTTATGATTTTTACCAAATTGGGGGAAATTTCAGCTGTTGTTTCTTCAGTTGTTGGTGGTGCATTCTTTTTCTCAACTCCAGTTTTTGGAGTTTTTCAGCAGGATCATGAGACTTGTTCAGTGTTAAAATTTTTAAAAATCTTTTTCTCCTTGTTCTTTAGATAGGATAATTATGATTGAGCTGTGTTCATGTGTTAACCCTAAATTGAGCCAATGAATTTTGTTTTTATTTCAGATATTTTTAATTTTCAGAATATCCATTTGGTTCTTTTTTTAAAATCTTTTTTCTTGCTGAAATTTCCTAGTTCTTCATTTATTGTAAACATTTTCTTTGTGTTCCTTTGAGATAATTTTTAGTGGTTTTAAAAACCTCATCTGCTAATTCCAGCATTGGAATCCTTTTAGGGTGAGCTTCAATTTCTTTTAAGTACAGGTTATTTTTCCCGTTTCTCAATGTATGTAGTAATTTTGAGTTGTACCCTGGGCTTTGTAAATGATAGATTATAGTATCTCTGGATTGTTATTTGAAGAGCATTGATTGCTTATTTCGTTATGTTTAAGCTGGCAGTTAACTAGGCTGAAACTCTGAACTTGATCTATGTTTTGGTAGGAAGCAGCTGAAATCTGTTATTTTAGTCTTAGCTGAGTTCCTTGGAGACTGCCCCACGTACTCATAGATTAAGGATCAGCCAGCTATTTGTGCTGAATTTTTATACAGAATTTGGGCTCTCCCTTTGTTAGCCCTTTCTCTTCCACCATTCTTTTTCTAAATTTTCGGTTGCTGTGGAGCTCTCTTGGCATAGTGATGAAGAGCTCAGCAGCTGAACAAAAGTTGGGCAGTTCAGATCCACCAGTGATTCCCTAGAAACTATGTGACACTTGTACACTGACCTCTGTAGGATTGCTACGAGTTGTAACCAACATGCCAGCCAAGCCAAGTGCCAGCATGGCAGCACCTAAACACAGTGGTTGTCACGCACCTTGTCCCTGGTTCTTCAGGCCGGTGAGACTTCAGTTTCATTCTGAGTTTTAGACGCCCACCCACTTGGTGCTTATCTTAATTATCTGGTACTGCACTAACAGAAATGCCAGAAATGGATGGCTTAGAAAAGAAGAATTTCATTCTGTCACAGTCGAGTAGGCTTCAAGACCAAATTCAGTTCTAAGAGAAGGCTTCCTGTTTTGTCTCTGAAAGAAGTTCCTTGTTGTCATTCTTCTGAACAGGAAGTGTCTAAGGCACAGGGACCCTGGGCCTTTTCAGAGGCCACGCTCTGCTCCCAGCACTGCGGCTTTCCTGGTGGTATGAGGTCCCCAAGCCTCTTGGTTATTTTTTTCCCTTTCTTTTATATCCCAAGAGATTCCCTTGAGGCACAATACAGTCTTATACTTTCAGTGCTGCCCCACCAACACATCTGATGCCCATCCTACCTCATTAATACAGTAAAGGCAGAGTTTACAGCATACAGAAACATCATACAATACTAGGAATGATGACTTAGCCAAAGGCTATACACATTTTGGAGGGGGGTACATAGTTCAACTCATGACATTGCTGACTGAGTTCTGTCATCTGTTGTGAGATTTTTAAATAATAAATTAAAAACTTGTCTTCCTGTGCTACATTAAAATTCAGAAGTTTCTGATGACTTATCCCCAGAGAAGGGACTAAACAAGAGATCTAGGGAAATTTTCTTTAAAAAAAAAAAAAAAAAGTGTTTAAAGAGAGAGAGACATGATTTGAGAGAGAAAAAGAGATGTTGTCTCTTTTAACTCGAGCAGATAAGCCTTCAGTACAAGGGAAATTCTTGGTCTAGCTAAGACAGAAAATATTCATTCACTCTTACAGAGGAAGTGGCCTTATTCTTGTACAGGTTGGTTGTTTTCATCGTGTTTTGTATATTTGCTTGTGATTTGCAAGATGCACGTTAAAGATTTGTGGCTCTTTGGTAGGGAGAGGGAAGCTTGGTGACATAGTGGGTTAAGTGCTATATAGTCTGCTAATCAAAAGATCAGCAGTTCACATCCTGCCAGGCGCTCCTTTGAAACTCTGTGGAGCAGTTCTGCTCAGACCTGTAGGTTTGGTACGAGTCAGACCCAAGTCAGTGGCAGTGGGTTTGGTTTGGTTTTTGTGGAGAGGGAGGAAACACAGGAGGGCCTAGCCAGGAGCTTCAGGTGCCCAACCCTATGTCATCTTCTTTCTGTACTGGGTTTCGCAGAAGATTTTGTTTAAACAAAGAATTCTGTGGCTTAAAAGCTAGGAAAACTACTTCTCTTGTCAGCCCACCTTTTTTAAGGGTAAGGAAATTCAGATTTGGTGAAGTGACATTGCCTATTGTTTCTTGCCTAGTTTGCCAGTACTAGAACGTAAGTCATCTGACTGCTAACCGAGTAATATTTCTAGTATACTAGTACTATATTATCATTTTTTCCTAATAGATGTTTAGTCTGTAAGTCACTCTCCTAGACAGTTTATTCAGATATAATGACAGCCCTGGGATTGTTGAAACAGGCTATTTGGAGTGATTAGGTTTTATACATACCTTTGTGGCTATAGTAAAGATGATAGTATGAGAAATTTTGATTAATTGGGAGTACAGGCTGGTTTCCTGGTGCCAGAAGCTAACCACAAATTGAGGGTTGTGATAGCTAAGTTATCTTCGCTAAATGACTAAGAAAATTCAGCAGAATGGTTTTATTACCAGTGACCTGGGTCTTCCCAAAATATCCAGTTAGCAATCAGCAACTTCATTTTATTGATCAGAGTTCTTACTCTTGACAAAAGAGGAAGGAATACAAGTCTTGCAGTGGTATTTCTCTAGGTTTCTTGCCAACAGCTGGCGTGATTATGAGAAAATATTTTTCTTTTCTTTTTCCCTTCTGACATACACTCTTCAGTGTTACCGTGTTACATAGGCAATAGTTCTTAACATATTTTCCTAAAATCTTACCACATCTTAAACAGCATTTTGCATTTGTGTTGATAAATTTTCTTCCATGCCATCTCATAACATAGTAAAACTTCTAACAAAATGCGTCTTTCTGAACTCTATTTTGCTAAGTAAGAAAGCCTGAAAAATTGACCCTAAGGAAGATAATTGAGTCTGCAAGAAAGCAGTCAGGTCAAATTTAATGGATGAGGTTGTTGAAAGGTACGAAGAAGGTAGTACATACAAAAGTTGCTGACAGATATAAAGAAGATGCTGCATATAAGAATACTTGCTGCACAGTGACTTAGTGAGTACTTTTTAAATTTTATTTACTTTTGTTGAGAATATACACAGCAAAATTATAGCAATTCAGTACTTTCTATATGTGCAATTTAGTGATGGTGATTATTCTTCAGTTGTGTGGCTATTCTCACCCTTCTTTTCTGAGTTGTTCCTCGAGTATTTATGGAATGATGTGAGAGTTGGTGTTGCCTTTTCTTTATGTGGACATAATGATAACGGTGCCTGGTTCATTGAATTACTTTGAGGATTGAAATCGGAACATGGGCATAAAGTACTTAGAACAGAGTCTCGCATAGGGCACGTGCTCACTGACCGCTCACTGCTCCTTCTTTTTAGCTTCTCACTGTGACCTTCACTTGGGATAGCACCCACAGAAATCGTTTTCTTTCTTTCTTTTTTTATTGTTCCTGTGTGAAAAGGCACATTCCCGTATAAATTTACATGCCCACCTATGTGCAGCGTCCACTGCTCTCCCTGCCCGGTGACAGCACACTATTCCTCTCTGCTCCATACATGTCTCATCCTCCCAACAGCCTCCTTTCCCCTCCTCTCCACCCGCTCCCCTTCCTCCAGCCTGAGGCCAGCAGGATGATATCCTATAGATGTATAGAACCATAAAGTGCTTCCAGTATATGGTCACTCTGCATTGCCAAGTCCAATCCGTTCCTGTCCAAAGAGTGGACTTTCATTATGATTTATGGGCAAGGGCAGCAAAAGTCTCTCATTTAGCAGCATTTCCAAAAATTGAGGGAGGCAGTGAATGAGAAAAAGGTATACACTATTATTTTTCTGTGTATTCATAATCTTCATATGCATTTTTTGCTGTTACAGCATTTATACTTTATTCACACACACATATATATCATGTATACAGAGGGCACATTTATTTAACATACATGTATGTTTATATGATATGCTCACATAATCTTCATAATTTTTATACGTTTTTATAGGCCCTGCTATAAGATTTTTCACCTCTGCGATAAAGCTTTTAGAGATCTTTACTGATCAAAATCTTTCAGAGGGTGGTTTAATAGAGCAAAACTGTGCTTTGAGTTGAGTCCTGATGTACAACCTCTACGTCACCTTTCACATCTCTAAGGTGGGGATAATTGGGATCTATTATCTAATCGTTAGAACTATGTGGGAACTTGAAAGTGCATAGAAATATAGGATGTTAATTACTTTTGTGGAGAGAATAGTGGTCTTTAGTATTTTCCTAGGTTAACATCTTGAGACCATCATTAGTTCCTGCTGTGTTTTGTTTTTATTTTTAACATTGTGTTTTAGGTGAAAGTTGGCACAGTAAATTAGATACCTATTTAACAATTTCTCTATTGATTGTTCTGTGATATTTGTTATAATTTTTGCATTATATCAGCATTCCATATTTCCACTCTGTTTGCTCTACTTCCTTCGCTTATCTTCTCGTCTTTACTTCTTGGTAAATGTTGACAGTCTCTAGTATGCATTAAGAGGAAACGATTTCATTAGCAGGAAACCAGTGGAAATATTATGGAAGAAAAACACCTGAACTTCATTTGTAAGAGTATAGGAATTTAAACAGATTGTTAAAAAATTCACTAAAGGGATAAGCACAGAGTATTTTTATTTTGGTACTGCAGTGATAACACTGATACTTTTAACTTTTTGTCTCCAAAGAGGTTGTCCGTACTTACATACTTTGGACATGTTGTCAGGAAGGATCAGTCCCTGGGGAAGGACATCATGCTTGGTAGAGTGAAGGGTCCGCAGAAAAGAGGAAGACCCTCGATGAGATGGATTGACATGGTAGCCCCAGTGATGGGCTTAATTAAGCATAAAGACTATTGTAGACATAGCGCAAGACCGGGCAGTGTTCCGTTCTGTTGTGCATAGGGTCACTGGGAGTCAGAACCGACCCGATGGCACCTAACAGCAACAAAGAGGTTGTGACAAGAGCCACAGGAAGACAGGTGTAGAGCTGCCTAGATTTGGATGAACTCTGGATGTGGTTGCCAAAGTGCCTCCGGTTTAATGCTTTTTGTTGTTGCTGTTTAAATTATTCTCATATAGAAGACAGATGTGCAGGTATCGTTTATGTGTTTTTGAGTTAGTGAAACTAAACAATCTACTTTATTCAGAATATTTTTAATTTATCGTTTTCCTTCCAATTGTCTAAGTCACAGTAAACCTGTAATTTAGAGGCTATCAGAGGCTTTTTTATTGGTACTTTGTCTTGTAAAGTCTAAGGACTCTTTTAATTGACCCCTGTCTCTGCACAATAATAAAGCCCTTGTATATTTTGTCTAGACTGTAGTACTGTATTTGCCAAATGGAAAAATGTTTTTATCAGCAGCTGACTATACAATGTCTTATTTCAAATTTTATGTTTCACTTTCCTTAATGCCCAGCCTAGTGCCAGATACGTTGTAGATGCTGGGTAAATACTGATTAAATGAAATAAATTGGAAAATAGTGAGATCATATCATTGGGTCTCCTTATTGCTTTCTGCAGTGGATTTTTTGAGGTGGAGATGGAGCTTTTATTTAAAAAAAAATTAATACATACTGAGACTTGTCTCCAGCTTTACTAAGGAGAGGAAGTCTGATCTAGTTATTGATTCTTCTTTTGTTTTATTGTGCTTTAGGTGAAAGTTTATAGTACAGATTAGTTTCTCATTCAAAAATTTCTACACAACTTTTGTGAAATTGGTTGCAATCTGTACAGTATGTCTACACTCGCTGTCATTTCCCTGTCCACCCCAGGTTCCTCCGTGTTCATTTGTCCAGGTTTCCTGCCCCTTGCTGCCTCTTGTCTTTGCTTTTGGGCAGAAGGCACCTATTTAATGCTTCTTAATCTGTTTCCACATTTCTTTTCAAAGTACAGCATGAGCTGTAGTGTTGTACAATACAAATATACTTTTTATGGTAACTATAAGTGACTCTTGAAGTTATATATTTTCATTTTCAAATGCTCTATTACATTCTGATGGAATGTTATCTCAGGAAAGGACACATCCCTGCCTATAGCAATCATCATTTTTAAGATGTGGAGTGAAGGTAGGAGTATGTACTTCCAGAGAAGGCTGGGTATGGGTAGTCTTGACAGTGCCTTGTGAACAACAGCTACTCAAAAACTACTGAATAAATGAATTTGTACATAATAACCTGCCTACCACAGGGTGGAGTTTGTTCTGAGAATCAGAATTTTCTTAGGATGTATAAGAGACCATTACGTTTAGAACCAAAGCACACAGGTTTTCATTATCTCTTCTTAATTTAGATCTGTAATTTTGAACAAGCTGTCTTCCAAATTTTTAGTTTCTTCAAATATAAAATAAGGAATTGAATAGGAAGAATCAGATGATCTCTGAAATGCTGTATAAACTCTTAGCCATTGATGTTTTCTACTTAATCTCTTCATGTTCATGAACTGTCCCCGTCCCTCTTGGAAGCACACCGGCAATCCCGCCCACGGCGCTGTCCACTCAAGATTGCTCTTCCGTGTGCTTATGGTCGCCGGCTTCCACCAGTGGAGTCGCTGCCTGACAAGAGTCGGCTGGGTTTATCGTCATCGTTTTTATGCTGGTTGTACTTGTTATGCTATCTGTATAAATTTTATTAAATACATATTAACAAGTGAAATATGAGTGTAAGAATAGTTTTTATAAAAACTAAGTTTGAAAAGCCTCGGTAAAGGTAAGTTTCTAAAACGGAAACCTACTGAATTAGATATGAGTGATACAACCAAAAAAGATGGGGGAGATAATAAAAATTTATGAGGATTCTAGACTCCGTTTGCTTTGCGAGTCTCTCAAGTTCTGTCACCACTTTAAAGCAATTGAAACAAAGTTGTAGACAGTACAGGAATGACTGATTTCCTCCAGAAGACCCATACTCAGAAAAAAGCCCTGCTGCAAGAAATGATTAATGAGTATATTTTATATGCTTCACATTCAGATAAAAGACTACATCATTTATGATTCTCCACTTTAACAAATCAGTTCCTTTGGTTACTAGACCAAGTTCCCATCCAATAAGAAGGCTTTCACTATCTGTGATCTTTGTAACATTGTAGACTTCATAAAAATAACACAGTAGTAATCATTGTATTTCAGCTCATGGTGATACTTCTAATTTGTATACATTCACTTTTTTTGAGACCTATTTAAAATACTTCTCTGTATATCATGTTGAAACTGAATTCTTACTATATTTTCTCCTCAGAACATCCAGAAGATTCTGGGCCTAGCCCCTTCACGAGCTGCCACCAAGCAGGCCGGTGGATTTCTTGGCCCTCCACCTCCTTCTGGGAAGTTCTCCTGAAATCAAGCAGAATCCCTTAATTCCTGTCATTCGTTTTAGAAACTCACATCGGACTGGATACCGTTTTGTAGCAAGAGCCACAGGCAGCCTTAGCACTCTGGCCACCTATAGTTTTGCATTGATTTCTAGCTTTTTGCACATGAATAGAATTAGAATGGAACCAGACAAACGTGATTGTGCTTTCGATCACAGGTAAAAAATTTTTTTTTAAATGAATGTAGAGAACTGTAAATGATGTATATGTAATGAAACAAATGGCATCTTTTTGTTCCATTTATACAAATGTTTTCTGTGAGGCTGCTGTGTGACATCGACTGGAGAACTGGCTCCCCATGAGCATTAGAGACCTAGGGGAAAACATTAGTTCATTTAGTTAGTTATTTGGAGCTGTTTGTCATGTTGAATTTTTTTTTTTCCAAGCCAAATGTATGACCAGAGATCAATAAAGAGGCCAGGTTTTTAGCTGTCCTAATGGAGAGCTCTGGTTTGTTTTCCTTAGCCATGTGTTCAGTAGTCTGACAGAAAAGGTGGTTATTGTCCAGGAAATTAAAAAAAAAAAAATTTACCATGTTTGCTTTATTTGCTGTAAACACAGAGTAGTCCTGTCTTAGGCATTTGGAAGTTAGATGTACAAAAGAAAGTAATAATTCATGGTAGAGAGTGTTAAAACGAGGGTCCTCAGCAGTTCTTTTAATGGCATAATGGAGACTTGGATTCTCATAAGGGTACCCTTAGGTCTTCTCTGGAGGCAAGGTTTTAGTTACACATGAATTACCTTTTGGAAATTCTTTTCAGTTAGGGAGGCCTTCCATTGCTGTCATACTCCTTTGCAAGAAAGGATCCCCCATAATCTATGTGATTAGAAATTCTGTGTGGATAACTCGGGCAGTAAACATATACATTCATCCAAAAATCTCCTTAGATCTAACAATGAGAAAAGATTTAAAAAAAACTTTACACTGACAGCAGACTGCTTGTTAGCAAAACTAAGAACCAGAAGATGGTTCCGTATTCAAAGCACTGAGGGAAAATAGTGCCAACAAACGTTTTATGGTTATACTGTTTAAGACATCTCATGGCAATTTCAGGAGGAATTCCTGTTGTTATGCTCACTTTTAAAGGGGCTCTGGAGTTGCACTGGATTAAGCTCTTGGCTGCTAACTGAAAGATCAATAAGTGGCTCCGCAGGAGAGAAAACTTGGTTATCAGCTCCAGAAATACTACAGTGTAGGAGACCTGTGGGGCAGTTCTGGTCTGTCGTGTCGGGTTGCTGTGATACTGACAACACAATACACTCATTTTTAACAGGTGAGAAACTGAGGCAAGAGAGGTTAAGTAAATTGTGCAGCATCACACTGCTAGTAAGTGACAGTCAGGATTTCTACCCAAGCTGTCTAAAACCATGTAGTTTAGGCTCTCATGGTCTGTGTTTTTTGTGTATCTGGTCAGTTCTTATTACTCATGGTAATTATGGGTGGTAAAGTCCTCATGAACACCGGTTTGATGAATACGAAACCAGTCTTGTGCAGCAGGCAACTCAGGTTTTTCATACCGGAATGTGTGTGCATACCTGAATGACTATGAAAGCTCCAGAAGTGTTTATTTGGAGTTTTTAAAATTTCCAAATAGAGAATCAGGAAATAATGAGGATGGATTGCATGTGTGTATGTGCTGTTTTGGGATATGATCAGAATTAGAATGACACCAACAAACATGACAGTGATAGGTGCATCTCTTCCCTTCCCTTCGAGTGCCCTGAAGTTGGAAGCCTTACCCTTTGTTGCTGTTTTCCTCAAAGCAGTCAACATGAGTGGGACACAGCAGGGACTCAATAAAAACAGATGAGATGGAACAGAAATCCTTCTTTTAAAATGGTTATTTTTATCAGAAAGGATGTCTGATAATGGACGGCAGTGACTTCTGAGTGTCTTTCTCTGTGTTATTACCCACCCTTGGTGAAACAATAAATAAGACAATGGGAATGAAGAAGGTGAAAGTCATAATAACTGTGATAAGTGGTGGAATATTTAAACGTATGTGAAAAGAAGGAAACTGTTAGGGTCCGCGATTTTCAAGATGCGATGCTGTTACTTTAAAGGTTAAATTTTATTAAAAAATATGCCCAATAGGAAAAATACTGGTGCACCAGGGATGCTCCCCAAGCTACACAGAGCAGGGGGCGACCACGAGTTTCCTCAGTGCCCAGTATTTAAGTCGTGAGATTGCAAAGCAGGGAGGGGGAACTGACCTTTACATTGATTAGTTAAGGACACCAGGAATTCCTATTAGTTGTAAAATGTGGTCAAGGTATAGGGGTCACTTGCAAGGCTGCCCCCAGGCTTGTCTTGTGACAGTGTTTTGTAAGACAAAGGTGAGATTACTCTGTGGTATTTTCTGCTATTAAGTTGTTTCCTGGGGTTTTCTTTAATACCTTGAATTTTTACTGCGCCCGTCCTCAAAGGCTGTCACTTATGCCACATTTCAACAAAACATACAAAATTTCACAACCATGTTTTAAAAAATGAGAATGTACAGTGAATATTAAACTGTCTCTACCAAGTATACTGTGAAGCTTTGAAGCTATTGCTGGCTAAGTAGATTTCTTGTGGACTAGGCTTTCATTTTTAAAAATGGTTTCCATGGAATAGAGTGAATACAGGGAGAAATAAAAAAGGGAGAGGAAGGAGAAAGAACATCTATTCATCATATTCCTAAAAGGCAACAATAGCAAGGATTAAATTAAAAGAGATATTAATGGCTACTGTAGCCTCATAACCAACTTTTAAAATATTACTTGCTCTCAACATTTTTCAAGACTAGTGGTTAGGGAGAGGTTGGCCTGAAACAGAAGCAGAGACACTCCAGTCCGAGGGTCTAGTGAAGTTAATTCAAAGAGAGAGAGAGTTGGTTCTGAGCCAAGAGTGGCTCAGCACACCTTTCCCCAATTGAGCAAGTTTTTTATAATTTTGAAGTTTTGATGAGGTACTGTAGGATGAGGGTGGTTTATAGTTTGATAAGGAAAAAGAGAAGATGGGTAGCAAGAACTTCTGGTTAGGGGATTTATGGTCTGATAAGAAAGCAGTGTTGCTTAGAAAGGGGAAGGGTAAGGTTTGTTTATGGTCAAGATTTTGATAAGGGAAGAACTTTCAATTAGGAGGGTGGAGAAGGCAGGCATAAAGTATGGTTCTATGGCTATACCAGGTGGGGCATAACGGCTGTTTTTTTTTTTTTTTTTTTTTTGTCATATCTGTGGGGCATGCATACCAGGCTGTTCTCAGCAAATGGGAAATCTGATCATTGGGTAAGATAACCTCCCTGAGTTTCAGGGACAGAGTTCCTTCAGTGACTTCTCTGAATGTCAGGGACAGAATCTTCACTAGTTATTTAGATGGTTCTGTAGATCCAAACCACTACTGAATCACCGGAGATGGTATTTGTAACCCCAGAAAATCTCTGAACATCTTTCAAAACAGGTGATTTGGCTATATGAGGAATATGTAAGTGTCCTTGTTGTAGTTTTTTTTTAAAAATCAAGCATTATTAATGCCTACATTAACTTGGGTTGCACTCATGTGCTAAAGGAGTAGACCTTTCAAAACATAGGCAAACCTGATGTATCAACAGATTGCATTCCAAAAGCTAAAGTGGTTTAGAAATTGGAAAGCAAATGTCTGTAGATACATGCCGATGCCTGACACATGGTCTTCTTCACTGGATCAGAGGATTAAACATGACTCAAGATAATGGGAGGACACCTGATCAGCCACATTAAACCGAGTTTTCAGTGGAGTGATAGCACAACCAGATCCCCCTCATATCCAGGTTAGAAGCATTTTGCCACATACTAGGAAACCCTGGTGGTGTAGTGGTTATAAGTACTGCAGCTGCTAACCAAAACGTCAGCAGTTCAGACCTTGGAAACTCTGTGAAGCAGATCTGCTCTGTCATAGAGAGTTGCTGTGAGTCAGAATCTACTCGATGGCAGTGGGTTTGGTCTTTTGCTTAAGTATATAATACAGTTTTTTTTTTTAACTTACTGATAGCTTTATTTTGTGTATTGCAATACCATTCTTCCATAAAAGTACTGTATACTTTCTCATGTAGTATAAAGAAAACCCAGTACCCATCACCCACCATCAACAGTTATCAACTGTTGGCCAGTCTTATGTCGTCTACAAACGTACCTGTTCAGCTTATACATTTCCTGTTTGACCTGGAAGTACATTTCTCTGAGGAGACCTGACTCCTTTTACTCCTTTTACTGGGAAGTAGTATTGGCAACCTGCAAGAGGAGTACTGGTGGTGCTCATTGAGGCTGCTTAGTCACTGTGTCCAGGTATGGTGGTTAAGTGCTCAGGTACTGACTAAGAGGTCTGCTAACGGGGAGGTTTATGGACTCAATGCACTGGCCACTCCATGGGAGAAAGGTACTGCAGTCTGCTTTTGTAAAAATTTACAGCCGTGGAAACCCTATAAAGTAGCTTTTGTCTCCTGTAGGGTCATTATGAGTCAGAATTGACTTGAGAGTGACAGGTTTGTTTTGGTTTGTTTTAATTTATTGTGTTTTGTTTTTTTTTATTTAATATAACTGAGTGAAAATGTACATTCCCATATAAATTTACATGCCCACCTGTATGCAGCTTCCACTGCTCTCCCTGTCCGGTGACAGCACACTATTCCTCTCTGCTCCATACATGTCTCATCCTCCCAACAGCCTTCTCTCCCCTCCTCTCCACCCACTCTCCTTCCTCCAGCCAGAGGTCAGCAGGATGATATTCTATAGATGCATAGAACCATAAACTGCATCCAATATATGGTCACTCTGCATCACCAAGTCCAATCCATTTGTGTCCAAAGAGTGGAACTTCGTTATGATTTATGGGCAAGGGCAGCATCAGGGCCAGGGGTCATGCTGTCAGGGGAACGCTGAAACCACTGGACCATCAATTGAGGTCTTTTAGTGGAGATCTCAGGATGTACCCCCTTTTTTTCTTGTGTTGCCAGTGAGACTCAACCTGGTGAGCTCCATCGTGGCTATCACTTGTGGTGGCTGGGCACGATCCAGTTCTTCTGGTCCCAAGTCGATGTAGGCACCCACTTATGTGGGTCTCTCTATCTTCTAGGTTGTCTTTACCCCATGTCGTTTGGACCTCGGTGAGCATCCCTTCCTGCTGAGTTGGGACCATTTGCTGTGTCCTCGGATGGCAGCTTGGCAGCTTTTAAGACCCCAGAGGTCACTCACCAATGTGGGGTGCAGAGAGCCCTTTTAGCAAAACACTAGTTGTGCCAGTTGGCCTCGATTTCGCCTAAGAGCATGGTCCCCTGCCCCCCGCCCCACTACTCTATCCTTGCATTATTGGAAGATGGAAGGAGTACTGAAGTTATGCTGAAGTCCACTTAATGTTGTTCTTGTTTCTAATGTGTGCTATCACCGATTTCTCCCAACCAGATTTCTAGCAACTATCTGACCTAAGCCCTCCCCCCTCCTCCCCTCCCTTGCAACTGTCAAAGAGTCTTTTCTTCTATACACGTCTGTTTTTGAGATCTTAGTGTAGAGGTCTCATACAGTATTTGTCCTTTTGTCTCACTCAACATAATGTCTTCCAGTTGAAACCAGGTTAGGAGATGTTTCCTGGAATCATCGTTATTCTTTATCATTGCGTAGTGCTGCATTGAGTATATGTACTATAGTTTACCTATCCATTCTTCTAGTGTTGGGCATCTGGGTTGATTCCATCTTTTTGCTATCATGGACTGTGCTGCGATAAACATTCTTGTGCATGTGTCCATTGGTGTGAAACGCCTTGATTCTATAGGATATATTCTAAGTAGTGGAATTACTGGGTCAAATGGTATATCAATATCCATTTTTTTAAGGAAGCACCAGATTGCTTTCCAAAGAGGCTGGACCATTTTGCAACCCCACCAACAGTGTAGGAGGGTTCCACTTTCTCCACAGCCTCTCCAGCATTTGTTGTTTTATGTTTTTTGGATCATGGCCAACCTTGTTGGGGTGAGATGGTATCTCATTGTCATCTTGATTTGAATTTCTTTAATAACTAAAGATCGTGAACATGTCTGCATGTGTTTTTTGGCTTCCTGGATCTCCTCTTTAGTGAAATGTCTGTCCATCTCCTTTGCCTATCGCTTAATTGGATGATTTATCTTCTTTTTATTGATATTTTGTAATATCTTATAGATTATGGAGATCAGGCGTCGGTCTGACATAGAGTTGCCAAATATTTTTTCCTGTTCTGTGGGTGTTCTTTTAATTCTATTAATAAAGTCTTTGGATGAGCAAAAGTGTTGGATTCTTAATAGTTCCCATTTGTCTATTTTCTCTTCTGTTGATTGTGGTTTCTGTGACAGATTTTGGAGTCTGTCCTCATTGTGTATTAAAACTTCCATTGTTGTTCCTACCTTTTCTTGGATGAGCTTTATTATTTTAGATTAGATATTTAGGTCTTTTATCCAGTTGGAGTTGATTTTTGTATAAGGTGTAAGATACAGATCTTGATTCAGTTTATTGCAGATGGATATCCAATTTTGCCAGCACCATTTGTTGAAGATACTGTTTTTACCCCAGTTGAATGTCTTAGGGCCTTTGTCCAATATCAACTGTTCATAGGCAGATGGTGTCATCTCTGTGGTCTCAATTCTGTTACATTGATCCATCTGTCTGTTCTTGTACCAGTACCAGGCTGTTTTGACCACTGTGGCAGTGTAGTGTGTTCTAAGGTCGGGTAATGAGAGGCCTCCTAGTGTGTTCTTCTTCTTTAGTAGTACCTTACTTATCCGGGGCTTCTTCCCTTTCCAAACAAAATTGGTGATTTGTTTCTCCATCTCGTTAAAAAATGTCACTGGAACTTGTATTGAGATTGCATTATATAAATAGATTGCTTTGGGTAAAATAGACATTTTCACAATGTTAAGTCTTCCTGTCCATGAGCAGGGTAGGTTTTTCCATTTATCTAAGTCTCTCTTAGTTTCTTGTAGTAAGGGCTTGTAGTTCTCTTTGCAAAGGTCTGTTGTTTCTCTGGCTAGATTAATTCCTAGGTACTTTATCTTCTTAGGGGCTATGGTAAATGGTATTGATTTGATAATTTCTTCCTTAACAGTCTCGCTGTTGGTATTGTTTTGTTTTTTAATACATAGTATGTTTAGATGGTGGTGGTGGTTGTATGTATGTTTTTAAGAAAATATAAAGTTATATCATTACTCCACATTTAAATTCAGGGCCATAGAGTTTTTATTTAATTTATTTTATCTATATCTAGCCCATGCTAAGAAAATCAACTAGATCTCAATACCAGAAATGATAGAATACCACATAATCTTTCATTACTGTAATCCCATAGTGTATACACAATATGTTAGACTATCAATACCAACAGAAGTTACACCACCAACTTTGTATATATGTTTGTGTTCATTTGTTTGATTTTATTTTTAATGTAAGTTTCCAGGGTAGCCCACAAAGACAATTAGCCTACACAGAGATGGGCATTTAATCATCTTTCTTGATACTTCTTTTATGGGTGTAGCCCCATTTGTAAGCCACATAATGTGTAGAAAGATGGGTAGATACAGAATATTGCTAGAAATAATCCTATCTTATTTTAAACCAGTAGTAGTGATGGCATGGACACTGTCTGCAAAAGTATTTGTCTCTTCCTTCTCACACTTGGCTAAAGGGAGGTGAGATGCAGTGGGGAGAGAATTCCATGGTGACTTGTTACCAGCATTGTTGCTTTAAATTCCCTGCAGTAACCTCCCAACTAGTCTCCTTCATCCTGCCATGCAGTGATCTTTCTAAAATATAAATCTGATTGTGATGCTGTTCTAAAGTCATCCAGTGGCTCTCAGTAGCCTTTCAGTAAATTGAAATGATTTAGCATTTGGAATCACCTAATATGGATCTCTATTCTTTCCTACCCCTCCCCACTCCATATACCCTAAGTGCCAAACAAGAAGCTTTATTAAACAAATTCTGCAGTTTTTGTATTCTTTGGGGCTTTTACTACCTTTGTTTTCTCTGCCTGAAATGGTTTTCCTCTTATTTGTGGTATTTTATCGTGTTGCTTTCTTGACCCAGCTTAAGTATCACCCCTCCTGAAAACCCTCTCTGACCTTTAATGGCTGGATTAGATTTCTCTTCCTATATTTATGAACATTTCATAATAGGAGTCATTAATAAGAAATGGGTAAGTCTCCTTCTAAGCTTCAGTTACCTCTTCTGGAAATGGGATTACTAACCCAGGTGAAACTCCCATATCATTCAGTTAACAGACGCCTTTCTGAAAAGCATGTTGACTGATGCCTTTATAGCACAACTGAATGCTCTCGGCCATGCCTATGCTCAGTTCCCACTAGCAGACTGTATAACATCACTTCTTTTGCTTGTTATTCTATTTATAGAAAAGTAATTAGTGTGTAAATTAATAAAATAGGAACGCAAAAAGTGTTTGTATGAACACTAACCTGAATGGTTTGAAATGACTCCATAAACACAAGTTAAAATCATTGGTATTGACTAACATGTCATTTTGAATTTGAATCATTCTTTTGCTTAGAGCTTACCTGTGAACTCCATTCCAGTTGTGTAGTATGATTAAGTGGTACCTCCACTGCTAGCTTGCACACCTGATGGGCTTGCACACCTGATAGTCTGACTGATTTGGGAAGCAGTCAGATAGCTTTTACCTTTCACAGTAAGACTACCGAGTAAAATAACTGTGGTGCAGCCTGATGGCATGCATATCTTCCAGCCTTTAGTGACCCACAACATAGGGACAGGTGACAGCCCCTCAGTGACTCCATAAGTAGGGCCATGTCTTTGCTAGCCAGGAGGTTGAGCCTGTTATCCCAGAGATGCCACTGCACCTATTCACTGGAGTACATAGAGGTGACTGGTGATCAACTTCTGTTTCAGCTCTTATTAAGGCAACATCAGAGAAATTAGACAATCTCCAGATGCCCAAAAGCAACAGACCTTGGCCAGACACTTAAAGAAAAATCCACCCATGGCTCTAGAAAGTTCTGAAAAGAAAGAAACAAAGAACTTCCCAGATTAAGATGCCTTTCTGAAATTTCAGGGGTTGAGTACAAAAGAATTATATATGGACGCCTCCTAGACATAATACAAAATTCAGCAGAGCAAAAGGAAAAATCAAGCAAGCTGTTTGAACGGACGACACACCAGCATTCCGAAATCTGACAGATCAATAACAAAATTAAAGAATTAGAAAATTGAAAGCCAAGAGAACAAAACTGAACAAATGGAAAATAGATTTTCTGACTTGAAAGACAGAACTACTGGCATGAGCATTTATGAAGAGAAACCAGAGAAAAAGAAACAAGAAAAATGACGAAGCATTAAGAAACATGTGGAACTCTTATCGAAAGGAACAATCTACAATTGGAGTTTCTGAACAGGAAGGGACACCTGAAAAACAGTATTGTTGTTGAGTTGCTGACAGAAAACTTCCCTGAAATTATGAAAGAGAACATAGATATCCTAGACATGTATCAAATGCCACACAATATAGACCCCAAAAGAAAGATTCCAAGACATAATTAAGCTTAACAAAGTAAAACATAAGTAGAAACTCTTAAAGGCAGCAAGACTCAAAGCAAAGCTAACATTCAGAGGGAAACCTGTAGGCTTTCATCTGACTTCTCAGCAGAAACAATGCTGGCATGGAGGCAGTAGGATGACACATTCAAAGTCTTGAAGGAGAATAAACTTCCTACCAAGAATTACAGATCCTGCAAAGCTGTTTCAAATATGAAAATGAAATTAAGACACTCTTAGATACACAGAATCTCAGGGACTTTGTAAAAACCAGACCAAAGCTACAAGAAATAATGAGTGAACCTCTTGGCTTAGAAGAACAAAACCAGTAACTGTATTTTAAGAGACAGTAGAGGACACATCATCCAGAAGACTACTCAGGAAAGTCACAAAACCCAAACCAAAGCTATAATATTAGAAGTGATCCGGTGATCATATGATCAAAACTATGACACCATTACATTCAAAAGGATATACTACAGTAGTTATAGTCCTTCCAGATGGAAAATTAATAAGATATGTAGAAGTTAAAATTGATTTTAAACATACATTATTAAGGGGGATCATAGAGGTAGCTGCAAAGCACAACAAAGATGCAACATATGAAAACAAATGCAGTACAGGAGTCTCAACAAACACAAAACCAACACTGAAAAGGGTGAAAACTCAACCCATAAAGAAGAATGTGTCAGAATAGTAAGAGCAACAGAGAAAACATTAACACAAAAAATAGTACATTAAAATGACAGCACTAAACACATACCTATCAATAATTACATTGAATGTAAATGGACTGAATGCTCCAGTAAAGGGACAACAAGTGACATCTTCGATCAGAAGACATGACCTGTCTGTATGTTCCTTACAAGAAAGTAACCTTAGACTTAAAGGTAGGAACAAACTGAAAATTCAAGGATGGGAGAATATATACCAAGCTAACAATATACAAAGAAGAGCAGGTGTGGCAATACTAATCTCAAATAAAACACATTTTAATGTAACATCCACCATCATGCACAAGGATGGACACTGTTTATTACTGAAAGCTTCAATACACAAGCAGGACTTAACAATACTGAATATTTATACACCCAATACTAGAGCATCTAAATACATTGAAGAAACACTGACTACATTCAAAAATGACAAAGATCACTCCACAATAATAGTGGGAGACTTGAACACTGTCGGTATTGAACGGATCTTCTAGAAAAAAGCTCGATAAAGACACAGAAGATCTTATTGCAGCAATTAACCAAGCAAACCTCATCAACAGATACAGAACTTTCTGTCCATCAGCAGATAACTCCACATTCTTCTTGAGTGAACATGGAATATTTTTCAGAATGGACCATGTGTTAGGACACAAAGCAAATCTGAACAAAATCCAAACCATTCAATTATTGTAAAGCATCTTCTCAGATTATAAATCCATAGAAGTAAAAAAATGTATGGAAGTGGCAATATTAATCTTTGATAAAATAGACTTTAGAGTAAAATCCACCACACTGGATGAGAAAGAACATTATATAATGTTTAAAGCATTAATACTCCAGAAAGACTTAACAATATGAAATATCTAGCCATTCAGCAGCAGGGCTCCAGAATGCATAAAACAAACATGAACTGTGTTGAAAAGAGAAATAGACAGCTCCACAATATTAGTAGGAGGCTTCAAGACACCCTTCTCAGTGAAGAACAGAACATCCAGGAAAAAACAGCTCAATAAAGACAAGGAAGACCTAAATGCTACAATCAGTCAACTTGATCTCATATACATATACAGAACATTCCATCCATGAATAGCCAAGTGTGGCAGTTAAGACTGTGTCACCTTGGCAACTCCATGTCTGCCTGCTGTATCATGTAGCAGCTGCAGGACCTCTGGTGATTTCCTGCCCCTCAGCTCTCATCTCTCCACGTTCTACCACCACCTTTTTTTCTGCTACTGTTGCCAGCAGCTCCTGCTGTCTTTTTGCTTCTACTTCCTGGACCTGAATTAGGAGCTGTTGGACTCATGAACCCTTATAGCCAGCTGGTGAGAGTCCTATTCCCTTAGTGGCCAACCTTGAGTTCGACAGCCCCTGTAGCTCCATGAGTCAGCAGAGACCTCACAGTCTCGCCTGCCAGCTTGCTATCTGCCAACCTACACAGCCAGTGACCTAGAACTTGGGTCTCTGAACTGCTGACCTTATGTTTGCCAGCTCCTGTGGCCATGTGAGGCTTCTGCAAAGACTTGGGATATTTGGCTTCTACAATTGTGTAAGCAGTTTCCTTTATTTAAATATTTCCTTGTACACGCATTGTGTTACTGGTTTTACTTCCCCAAAAAAAAACCTAGCCTGAAAATACCATATACACTTTCTTTTCCAGTGTTTGTGGAACATTCTACAGATTTGGCCACATATTAGGCCACAAAGCAATCCATCACAAAATTCAAAGAATTAAAATATTACAAAGCATCTTTTCATACCATAAAGCCATGAAAGTAAAAATAACAGAAAAAAGAAAGAAAAAAAAAAGAAACACATGGAAACTTGTTGTGTTCTGCAGATCTGTATCACCTGCAGCTGATCAGTGCTGATGAAGAATGCCACACAGGAAACATTGGTGGTGAGGAGAAGAGCTGGTATCTCTGATGACCCCAACTTTAATTTAGGCATCACGCAGCTCAAAACAGAACATGTTTATGTGCAGTAAAGCAGGCATTGATTTCAATAGGGCTTTGGGAAGTTCCTCCCAAAGCAAACTTGTGCCTTCTTATCTAAACAGCATAACAAAGGCCACTTCCTCAGATGAATTCACCTCTTGAGGAAAGCACGAAGGCCTGGGCATGGGTACAAGGGTTATATTAAGCAGGCTGGACCCATCGTTTTTGAGGGTCTAATGTCATGCATTGCAGCCATTTTCATCTGTTTACAGTCACTGACAGGTTGACAAGCCTTATACCCAGGCTGTGGTGCTTGGCCATAGCCATATTGCCCACAGCCCCAGCTGTGGCTATGTTGCCCACAGAAAGTGAGTAATATTTAGCTCACAAACAACTGGGATACACAAGAAATCAAGAATAGAATAAAGAAATTTATACTCAAATGAGAATGAAAACAGGTGTTTTAGTCAGCTAGGGCTGCTCTAACACAAATACCACAGAGTGGATGGCTTTAATAAAGGAAAGTTTATTCTTACATAGTCTGGTAGGCTGCAAGTCCGTATTCAGGGTGTCCACTCCAGGGGAAGGCTTTCCCCTTGTCAGCTCAGGAGGCAAGTTCGGTATGGCATCACTCTTTGTCCAGGGAGTATCTTGGCACAGGAACCTCATGAAGGATGAAGGATGCACTCTTCTCCTGGTGCTGCTTTCTTGATGGTACCAGGTTCCCAATTCTCTGCCTGCTTTCCTTTTATCTCTTGTAGGATGACAGGATTAATGGTGGGGGAAAGCCATACTCCAGGGAAACTCCCTTTACAGTGGAGCAGGGAGGTAATCCTACAGCCCCACCCTAAACCTTTAACATACAGCATAGGAAAACCACGAAATGGAGGACAGTCATAAGATACTAGGAATCATAGCCCAGTGACATGGCTACACATATTTTGGTGGGGACACAAGTCAATCCATGACAGCAGCGTACTGGAATCTACAGGACACAGCAAAAGCAGTGCTCAGAGGTCAGTGTATCTCAATAAATGCACATATCCAAAAAGTAGAAAGGGCCCAAATCAAAGAATTAACACTAGAACTCTAACAGACAGCAGTAAAAGAACCCCTTGAGCAAAGAAAGCAAATAGTAAAAATTAAAGTAGAACTAACTGAAACAGAATAGAAAAATGATTGACAGACTTAAAACCAAAAACTGTTTCTTTGAAAAGATGAATAAAATTGATAAACCATTGGCCATACTGAGAAAAGAAAAACAGGAAAGGACGCAAATAACTTGAATGAGAAATAAGACAGGCAGTATCAAGACTGACACAACTGAAATTAAAACAATCATAACAATACTGTGAAAAATTATATTTTATTAAATTCAAAACCCAGAGGAAATGGACAGATTTCTAGGACACATCACCTATGAAAACTAGCACAAATAGAAATAGAATAACTAAGGAAACCCATCACAAAAGAAGAGATTGAAAATGTAATCTAAAAACTCCCAATGGGAAGAAAAAGAACGTTGGTCCTCAAGGCTTCACTGGAGAATTCTACTAAACTTACAAAAAGCAGTTGACATCACTATTACTAAAGGTATTACATAGCATAGAGATGGATGGAATACTCTCAAATTTGTACCATGAAGTCACGAAAGCCCTGATACCAAAACAAGCTAAAGACAGCACAGAAAATGTAAATTACAGACTAATATCTCTCATGCACTTGGAAGTAAAAATCCTCAACAAAATTTTAGCCAATAGAATTCCACAACACATGAAAAAAATAACTTACATTGACCAAGTGGGATTCATACAAGGGATGCAGGGATGATTCAACATTAGAAAAACAATGTAATCAGTTGGTTTTATCAATTGAGGCAGAAAAGGCATTTGACAAATTCAACACCCATTCATGTTAAAAACTGTCAGCAAAAGAGGGTCAGAAGGGAATTCTTCAACATAATAAGGGACATCTGTGCAAATCCAATAGCCAACATCGTGTTAAATAGTAACAGTCTGAAAGCATTTCCCTTGAGAACAGGAACCAGATGAGGGCCCATTGTCACCACTCATTCCTCATTGTCCTGCAAGCTCTAACCAAAGCAGTTAGGCAAAATAAAGAAATAAGCAGCATCCAGATTGATAAGGAAGAAGTCAAAGTACCTCTGTTTGCAGATGATATGATCTCATACATTAGAAAACAGTGAAGAATCAACAAAAAGACTACTGGAGCTAATAGAGGAGTTCAGCAAAGTATCAGAAAGCAAACACAGAAATCAGTTGATTCCTTTAAAAGACGAAAGAGACCATAAATGAGGAAACCACGAAACCAACACTATTTTCTGTAGCCCCGAAGAAGATAAAATACCTAGGAATAAATCTAACCAGAAATGTAAAATACATATCCAAAGAAAACTGTAAGACTTTACTGCGAGAAACCAAAAGAAATCTTCCTAAGTTGAGAAACCTATCTTGCTCATGTATAAGAAGACACAGCATCATGACAATGTCTGTTCCACCCAAAGCAGTAGATAGATACAATGCAATTCCAATACAAATTCCAATAGCATTTCTTAATGAGTTGGAGAAACAAATTACCAAGTTTATATGGAAATGGATGAAGTCTCAGATAAATACAGCATTACTGAATAAGAACAAGATGAGAGGCCTCACTCTATCCTTAGAACTTACAGTCTTGTTGCAGTCAAAACAGCCTAATACTGATACAAAAACAGATTTGTAGATCAGTGAAAGACAACTGAAAATCTAGATATAAAATCATCTACATAAGAGTTGCTGATATTTGGCAAAGTTCCAAAGTCTAAACTGGGGAAAAGACAGTCTCTTTAACAAAAGGTGTTGGCATAACAAGATATGCATACACAAAAAGATGAAAGAAGATCCATGCTTCATACCATATACAAAAAATAACTCAAAATGCTTCAAAGACCTAAATATAAAATCTGAAGCACTAAAGATCATGGAGTCCTAATGCACAACATAAAAAGACAACAAAATATTACTAACAATGTGCAAACATCAGAAGAGAAAGTAGAAAACTGGGAAATCCTAAAAATCAAATGCATAATTATGCTCATTTAAAGACTTGATCAAGGATGTGGAGTCAAGATGGCGGACTAAGCACAAGTCTACTTATATCCCTCTGGAAACCAAGACCTGAACTGATAATCAAACGGAGCCTTCTAGTCATCTAGTGAGCCCCCACAACAGAGCACAGGCCTGTTAATTTTGACTTTATACCACTGAGTGAAAAACTTCTCTTTCACTGACTCCCACTCCTCGCTAGCCCTGATTCTCATGGACTGAAGGTAAACGCACCATTTTGACTTTTTCCCTCTGTCTTGGCCAGCGGGTGGAGCAGGGTCTTGCCTAGTGGCTAGACTCAGACACACTGTTGGTGGGATAGGGAGGTGAAATTGCCATTTTTGAGAGGGAGGCTTAGGACTCTGTTAATCTAGCCACTTTGGGCCTGTCTTTTTATCACTGCCACGGCATGGTTTGTACAGAATTGCAGTGCTTGTGTGCAGGATGCCATGTTGGATACGGAGATTATACCAGACCTAATTCTTAGCCTGGAGCCAGCACCTGCAAACAGGACAGCGCTTCTCCAACAGAAAAGCAGTACTCTACACAGTGTTGCCTACGGTAGGGGCCCTGCAACACAAGTGGAGGACTCATTGCCTCTCGGCACCTTTAGCCCCTCTATCTGCCGACTGTGTGGAAGGCGCCATCTTAGATACAGTGGCCACAGCTGGACCTATTTCTTAGCTTGTGAGCCAGGGCCTGCCCACAGGAGAGTGCTTTTCTACCAGAAAAGCAGTACTTTACACAGTGTCGCCTAAGGCTGGGTCCTCTCAGCAGACAACAGGGTAGTGGCATTGCTGTATTTTCAACTAGTTTATATCACCTGGGGTTGAATATAGAGGTGTGTACTTTGCAAGTTGGGAAGAGGGACCTCTACACCTGAAAACCTGACTGACTTGGAAAGTGGTCAGATACCTTTTGTTTTACATTTTAAGGCAGCCTAGAGAAACATCTGCAGTCTATCCTCACAGTATCTCTCCCAGCCTCTACTTCGTCACATGGGACCCAAAGAGCAACAGATACTTGTGGCATACAAGAAATCACCCATGGCTTCAGAAGGCTCCCAAACAAAACAACGAAGGAGTTTCTCAGATGAAGAAACTTTTATGAAATCATCAGAAGGTAAATACAAAATGATCATATACAGAGCCCTTCTAGACCTTATACATCATGCAGCAGGACAAAAGGAAAAATTATACAAGCTGTTCGATCTGATGGAACACCAGTACTCTGAAATCCAACAGATCAAGAACAGAATCAAAGACATACAAACTTTGATTCAAAGCCACGAAAGCAGAATGGAACAAATGGAAAAAAGAATTTCTAACTTGGAAGACAGAGCTACAGATACTAGAGTCTATGAGCAGAAATCAGAAAAAAGAAACAAGAAAAATGAAAGAGCATTAAGAAGCATGTGGGACTCTATTAAGAGGAACAACCTTAGATTAGTCGGAGTCCCTGAACAGGATGAGACACCTGAGAACACAGAAAGTATCGTTTCTGAGCTGCTAACAGAAAACTTCCCAGAAATCACGAAGGAAGAGAATATAGATAGCCTAGATGCATATCATATGCCACCCAATATAGATCTCAAAATAAAGCCTCCAAGACATATTATAATCAAGCTTAACAAAATGAAACATAAGCAGCAACTGTTAAAGCAACAAGACTCAAAGCAGAGCTAACATTCAGAGGGAAACCCTGTAGGCTTTTGTCAGATTTCTCAGCAGAAACCATGCTGGCACGGAGACAATGGCATGACACATTAAGAGCCTTGAAGGAGAAGATCTTCCAACCAAGAATTATATATCCTGCAAAACTGTCTTTCAAATATGAAAATGAAATGAAGACATTACCAGATAAACAGAAACTCAGAGACTTTCTAAAAACCAAACCAAAACTGCTAAGAAATACTGAAAGAAGTCCTTGACTTTGGCTTAGAAGAACAAAACCACTAACTTAATATTTTAGAAGGACACATTATTGAGAATTCTACTTGGTTAGGGAGGGCTCCAAATTTAATCACAGCTTTAAAATTGAAAGGCAGTCCAGGAATTATCGTGAAAATTATGGTACCATCATATTGAACAGAAGGATGTACTACAGTTGTTATAGTGCTTCCAGGTGGAGAGGAAGATGACAAGACTGGTAGTATTTAAAATTGGGTTATATATACTTTATTAAGGGGATCATAAGGGCAGCTGCAAAGCACAACAAAGATGTATCATACCATTTGAAGAAATGTAACACAGGAGTCTCAACAACTACAAAACCAGCTCTGAAAAAGGTGAAAAATCAACTCACAAAAAAGAATGTCCCAGAACAGACTAATAAGAACAACAGAGAAAACATCAGCACAAAAATAAGCATATCACAATGGCAGCAGTGAGAGCAATTAGACAAGACCAGGAAATAAAGGGCATTTGCATTGGCAAAGAAGAAGTCAAAATTTCCCTGTTTGCGGATGATATGATTGTATATGCAGAGAATCCCAAAGAACCTGCAAGCAAACTACTCAAACCAATAGAAGAATTCAGCAAAGTCTCAGGATACAAGAGAAACATAAGTAAATCAGTAGGAGTCCTTTATACCAACAACGAGACTGTTTACAAAGAAATCATCAAATCAATACCATTTACTATAGCCCCTAAGAAGATAAAGTACCTAGGAATTAATCTAACCAGAGAAATAACAGACACTTGCAAACAGAACTACAAGCACTTACTACAAGAAACTAAGAGAGACTTAGATAAATGGAAAAACCTACCCTGCTCATGGATAGGAAGACTTAAGATTGTGAAAACATCTATTTTACCCAAAGCAACCTACTTATATAATGCAATCCCAATACAAGTTCCAGCGTCATTTTTTAATGAGATGGAGAAAAAATCACTAATTTTGTTTGGAAAGGATGAAGCCCCGGATAAGTAAAGTACTACTAAAGAAGAAGAACACACTGGGAGGCCTCTCATTACCTGACCTTAGAACATACTACACTGCCACAGTGGTTAAAACATCCTGGTACTGCAGACAAATCGATCAACGGAACAGAATTGAGACCCCAGAGATGACACCATCTGCCTATTTTTATGAACAGTTGATATTGGACAAAGGCCCTAAGACATTAAACTGGGGTAAAAATAGTATCTTCAACAAATGGTGCTGGTAAAATTGGCTGTCCACCTGCAATAAACTGAACCAAGATCCATATCTTACATCTTATACAAAAACGAACTCAAACTAGATAAAAGACCTAAATATCCAAGCAAAAACAATAAAGCTCATCAAAGAAAAGGTGGGAACAACAATGCAAGTTTTAATACACAACGTAGACAGACTTCAAATTCTGTCAGACAAACACAGTCAACAGAAGAGAAAATAGATAAATGAGAACTATTGTGAATCAATCACTTTTCCTCAGCCAAAGACTTTATTAATAGAATTAAAGGGCCACCTACAGAATGGGTAAAAATAATTGGCAACTCTGTGTTAGACTGACACCTGATGTTGATAATCTGTAAGATACTACAGAATATCAAGAAGAAGATCAATCATCCAATTAAGCAATGGACAAAGTATATGTACAGACGTTTCTCTAAAGAGGAGATCCAGGCAGCCAAAAAACACATGCGGACATGTTCACGATCTTTAGTTATTAAGGAAATTCAAATCAAGGCGACAATGAGATACCATCTTCCCTCAACAAAGGTTGGCCATGATCTAAAAAACACAAAACAACAAATGCTGGAGAGGCTGTGGAGAAAGTGGAACCCTCCTACACTGTTGGTGGGGTTGCAAAATGGTTGAGCCTCTTTGGAAAGCAATCTGGCGCTTTCTTAAAAAAATGGATATAGACATACCATTTGACCCAGTCACTCCACTACTTGGAATTTATCCTGCAGAATCAAGCCTCTCACACCAACGGACACATGCACAAGAATGTTTATCGCAGCACAGTCCATAATAGCAAAAAGATGGAATCAACCCAGATGCCCAACAACAGAGGAATGGATAGGTATATATATGTGATATATATACTCAATGGAGCACTTTGCAATGATCAAGAATAATGATAATTCAAGGAAATATAACCTGGTTTCACCTGGAAGACATCATGATGAGTGAAAGTAGTCAGCGACAAAATTACAAATACTATATGAGAACCCTACGATAAGATCTCAAAAACACTTATGTATAGAAGAGAAGACTCTTTGATGGCTGCAAGGGAGGGGAGAGAAGAAAGGCAAGGGGGGAGGGTTTAGATTACATAGTTGGTAGAAGTTTGATTGGGTGAAATTGGTGATAACACACATTAGAAACACGGACAATACTAAGTGGACTTTAGCATAACTTGAATACATCTTCCATTTTAACCCAGTATTGCAAGGACAGAGTACCTGGGCCAGGGGGCAGGAGACCATGCTATTAGGTGAAATCGAGGCCAATTTGCACAACTACTGTTTTGCTAAAAGGGCTCTCTGCACCCCACATTAGTGAGTGGCGTCTGGGGTCTTAAAAGCTGCCAAGCTGCCATCCGAGGACACAGCAAATGGTCCCAACTCAGCCGGAACGGATGCTCACTGAGGACCAAAATGACATGGGATAAAGACAACCCAGAAGACAGACAGAGCCACATTGAGTGGGTGCCTACATAGACTTCAGACCGGAAGAACTGGATGGTTCCTGGCCACCATCAGTGATAGCCGTGATGGAGCTCACAAAATTTGAGTCTCACTGGCAACACAAGAATAAAAAGGGGTGTACCCTGAGATCTCCACTAAAGGACCACAATTGATGGTCCAGCGACTTTGGGGTTCCCCTGGGACCATGGCCCCTGGTCTTGATGCTGCCCTTGCCCATAAATCATAATGAAGGTGGATTGCACTTGGTGATGCAGAGTGACCGTATACTGGATGCACTTTATGGTTCTGTGCATCTGTAGGATATCATCCTGCTGACCTCTGGCTGGAGGAAGGAGAGCGGATGGAGACGAGGGGAAAGGAGACTTTTGGGAGGATGAGACATGTATGGAGCAGAGAGGAGTAGTGTGCTGTCACGTGGTAGGGAGAGCAGTGGAAACTGCGTATAGGTGGGCATGTAAATTTATATGGGAGTGTACATTTTCATGCAGTCATAATAAAAAAGATACTATGGAAGACCATCTGTAAAAATACCTTTTGGGGAAAAAGGGCAAACAACATCCACAACATATTAGATGATATTAAGGAATTACTGTTGAAAAAAGTAAAATAAGAATCAAATAACTAAAAATAATAATAATTATTGTCCCAATAGAGTCAGCTGAAATAAAAAGGATCATAGAAAGTATTATGAAAAACTATATGATAACAAATTTGAAAACCTAGAAGAAATGGACAAATTTGTGGAAACACAGCTACCTAAACTATCGCAAATCATGGTAGAAAAACTAAACCCATAACAAAAGAAGAGATTGAAAAAAAAAAATGTAAAAAAAAAAAAATTTACCTAAAAATTTACCAAAAAATGCTCTAGTCCTCCCTCATTGCTTCACTGTACAATTCTATCAAAGTTTTAGAAAACAGTTAATGACATCAGTACTATTAAAGGTATTTCAGAATGTAAAAAAGAAGGAATACTCCTAAACGTATTCTATGAAGCTGGTATAATCCTTAAGCCACAAAAGCACCACAAAAAAATGAAATTACAGACCAATTAAAACTTTACGGATTATAGGAGAAAAATTAAGGACAATGCTAGAGGCCCTGTGTACAACGCCTGAAGCAAAAATTACTGTCAAATCAGAATTATATACTCTGCAAAACTGTCTCTCAAATATTAAGGGGAAATTAGAACTTTCACAGCTTAACAGTTATAGAGTTTGCAAAAACAAAACAAAAATTACAAGAAATATTCAAGGAAGTTCTTCAATTAGAAAATCAGTTACTTCACATAAGCACCCAAACGTCCAATGCTAGTCAGAGCATCCAGATACCATCAGGTAACCAAAAAGCAAATCCACTGATGTTTAATTTATTCTGACTCACAGCAACCCTATAGGAAAGAGTAGAACCATTCCACAGTTTCCAAGGACCACCTGGTGGATTTGAACTGCCAACCTTTGGGTTAGCAGATGTAGCACTTAACCATTATACCACCAGAGTTTCCGCCATCAGGATAGGAAATCCAAAAAAGATAGCCAAAGCCAAATTACGGAAAACAGAAGATCAGAGATCTCAGGATTTAATTGATGACAACAGTATAGAAAAAAGAGGGTCAATATATATACCCACAGATCTTTCAGATGGGGAGGAAGTCAAGGAGATACAAAGGCACTGAAGTCTGGATTACTTTTAGATTAATTAAGGGGACTAAGGGAGTAACCACAAAGAAACACATAATTCTACACATCAAAACAGCAAACTTAAGAAGCAAAATATGAAATCTCAGCAGACATGACAGACATGAAAAGAAAACACATAAAGAAAAAGACTCAGCACAGACAATTGAATGTAACAGAGGAATTGTCCACAACACCCCCAAAAACAAATCAAAATGACAGTGCTAACATCGTACCTACCAATAATCACACTGAATTTAAATGGACTAAATGCACCAATAAAGAGAAGGAGAACAGTAGACTTGATTAAAAAAAAAAAAAGACCAATCTATATGCTACTTAGTGGAGACATACCTCAAAGACATAAACTACAACTCAAAGGTTGGAAAAAATATATATTAGTCTAATAACATTTCAAAAAGAGTAGGACACAGTAGAAGGCAGGTCACCATAAAGGTTTTCTAAATTCAACCCAACATTTCAAAAGACAGAGTTGCAGGGACAGAGATCTGGTGAACATGTTTTCACGGGACATCAAGGTCAACTGGCATAACTAGTTTTTTGCTAAGAGAGTCTTCTTTACCTCAAGTTGGTCAGCAGCATCTGAGGTCTTAAGACACAAGGCAAAATAAGTCCAGGAGACAGAAGGATCTGTATGACAGGGAGGCTACATCAGCATGAAACCAGAAGAAGCAGCTGGTGCCCAGCTACCACCAATTACAGCCCTAATAGGCGACATAATGTAGCATTCCTGATGTAGCACAAGATAAAGAGGTGTGCAGATTAAGAACTCTCTTAAAAGACTAGAACTGATGGCCCAACAACCTGGAGGGTCCCCTGAAAATAAGGCCTCTAGACTTGCTGCTAGCCCAGAGAAACTGTTACTGAAGCCAACATTCCCAAGAATGGACTGGATGTGGGGACACAGAATGATGCATGTGGTGTGTGTACTTTATGGTTTAATATATATGTGGTTGTTCTACTGGTTTCTTTTTAGAGGAGAGAGGAGGGATCATGTGCTGGCCGAAGTGGATACCAGAAGTAAGAGTGAAAAAGAACAGTGTGCTGTCACAGAGTGAGGAGAGCACATAAAGTTGCAGAGAGGAGGGTTTTATATGCAAAATTCAATTAGGTTTGTAAAGTTTCACTTAATCACAATAAGAAAATTTTTAAAAAGAGCAGGAGTGGCAATACCAATTTCTGAAAAAATAGATTTTAAAGTTAATCCCACCACATGGGATAAGGAGGGACACTATATAATGGTTAAAGTGTCAAGACAGCAGGAGGACATAACTATATTAAATATCTATGTACCCAGTGACAAGTCTCTGAAATACTCAAAACAAACACTAGTCATGCTGAAACTAGAAATACACAGCTCCACAGTAATAGTAGGAGAATTCAATATACCACTCTTAGTAAAGGACAGAACATCTCGAAAAAAGTTCAGTAAAGATACAGAATATCTAAATGTCACTATCAGCCAACTGGACTTCATAGACATATTTAGAACACTTCACCTAACAGCAATACACGTGGAACAATCTTCAGAATTGACTACATATTAGGCCACAAATCAATCCTTAACAAAATCCAAAATACTGAAAAATACAAAGCTTCTTTTCAGATCGTAAAGCCATAAAACTAGAAGTCAGAGAAAAAAGATGTGAATAAAGTCAAAATCATGGAAACTGAACAACATTTTGTTCGAGAACTACTGGGTAACAGAAGATATCAAATTTGCAATAAAGAAATTCATACAATCAAATGTGAATGAAAAACATTCTACCAAAATCTATGGGACACAGCAAAAACTGCCCAGAGGATTAATTCATCTCAATAAATGCACACATTGAAAAGGAAGAAAGGGCCCAAATCAAAGCACTAACTATTCAACTTCAGCAACTGGAAAGAACCCAGCAAAAGAACCCATCATGCTCCAGAAGAAAGGGAATAATAAAAGCCAGAGCAGATGAAAATGAAACAGAAAACAGAAAAATGACTGAAAGAATAGACAAGTCCAATAGCTGTTGTTTTGAAGAGATCAACAAAACTGATAAGCCATTGGCCACACTGACAAAAGAAAAATAGGAGATGAAACATAACACAAATAAGAAATGAGATGGGTGATATCACAACAGATGGGTGATATCACAACAGACCCAATTGAAAATAACAGAATACTACAAAAATTTGTACTTTAATAAATTTGAAACCTAGAGGAAATGGACAATTTTCTAGAAAAACACCACCTACCAAAACTGGCACAGTGGTAGACAACTACGCAAACACATCACAGAAGACAAGATTGAAAAGGTAATTTAAAAACTTCCAACTCAGAAAAGGACTGGGACAGATCAGTTCACTGGAGAATTCTATCAAACGTTCAGAAGGTACTACTACTATTTCTAAAGGTACTCCAGAGCATAGAAAAGAGTGGAATACTCCCAAACTCATTCTGTGAAGCTAGTATGACCCTGATACCAAAACCAGGGAAAGACAGCATAAAAAAAGGAAAATCTCAGACCAGTATCTCTCATGAACATAGATGCAAAAAGTCTCAAGAAAATCCTAGCTGATAGAATTCAACAACACATCAAAAAAATTTGAATTGTGTCCCCCCCCCAAAATATGTGTAGCCACGTGGCTGGGCCATGATTCCCAGTATCTTGTGATTGTCCTCCATTTTATGATTTGTTGTGCTGTATGTTAAAGGATAGGGTGGGACTGTAAATCCCTTCAGAAGATCACCTCCCTGCTCCACTGTAAAGGGAATTTCCCTGGAGTGTGGCTTGCACCATCCTCAATCCTTTCACCTTGCAAGAGATAAAAGGAAAGGGAAGCAGGCAGAGAATTGGGAACCTCACACCATCAAGCAAGCAGCACCAGGAGAAGAGCATGTCCTTTAGACCTGAGGTTCCTGAGCCAAGATGCTCCCTGGACAAAAACTGATGTAATACCAGACTTTCCTCCAGAGCCGACAAGGGGGAAAGCCTTCCAGTGGAGCGAACATTCTAAATTTGGACTTGTAACCTACTGGACTGTGTAAGAATAAACTTTCCTTTGTTAAAGCCATCCACTCCGTAGTATTTCTGTTAGAGCAGTACTAGCTAACTTAAACACTGACCAAGTAGTATTCATATCAGGAATGCACAGGTGGTTCAACAATAGAAAAACAATTGTTTTGGTCACCTGGGACTGCTCTAATGGAAATAGCACAAAGTGGATGGCTTTAACAAAGGAAACTTTATTCTTACACAGTCCAGTATGCTGTTAAGTCCAAATTCAGGATGTCTGCTCCAAGGGAAGGCTTTCCCTCTGTCAGCTCTGGAGAAAATTCGTGTGTTGCATCAGTCTTTGGTCAGGGAGCATCTTGGCACAGGAACCTCCGATCTGAAGGACACATTGTATTCCCAGTGCTGCTTTCTTGATGGTGTGAGGTTCCCAACTCCCTGATTGCTTCCCTTTCCTTTTATCTCTTGTAGGCTGAAAGAATAAAAGATGGTACAAACCACACACTGCAGGGAAACTCCTTTTACAATGGAGCAGAGAGGGGACCTTAGGAAGGGATTTACAGTCCCAGCCTAATAATCTTTAATATACAGCATAGAAAAATAACAAAATGGAGGCTAATCATAAAATATTGGGAATCATGGCCCAGTCAAATGACCACACACACTGTGGGGGAACAAAGGTCAATCCATGACAAGTAATATAATCAACAACACGAAACAAAAGAACCACCTGATTATATCAGTCAATGCAGAAAAAGGTGTTTGATAAAGTTCAACATCCATTCATGTTAACAACTCCTGGCAAAATAGGAAGAGAAGTTCCTCAGCATAAGAGGCATCTACACAAAACCAACAGCCAATATCATACTTACTGGAGAGAAGCTGAAAACAATCCCCTTAAGACAAGGATGCCCACTGTAACAACTTTTATTCAAATTTTTTCGGGAGGTCCTAGCAAGAGCATTAAGGCGTGATAAAGAAACAAGGGGAATCTGAACTGGTAAAGAAGTTAAAGTATCACTATTTGTGGATGACATGATCGTATACACAGAAAACCCTAACGAATCCACGAAAACGCTACTGATCTAATAGAGGATTTCAGCAGAGTATCAGGATACAAGATAAACATACATAAAACAGCTGGTTTCCGTTACACCAACAAAGAGACAAAGAGAAAATCTCAAAATCATTGCCGTTTACTATACCCTCAAGATGATAAAATATCTAGGAATGAATCTAACCAGAGATGTAAAAGATCTATAGGAACAAAACTACAAGACCCTACTACAAAACAGTAAGAGCGACTTACATAAGTGGGGAAACCTACCTTGCTCTTGGATAGGAAGACTTAACACTGTGAAAATGTCTATACTGTCCAAAGTGATCTACACATTCAATGCAATACAATACAAATTCCAATGCCATTTTTAAAAACTATATTTTATTGTGATTTAAGAACATTTTTACAAGCTGTATCATTTTGGCACATAACACGTAGAATTTCCACTGCTATTTTCTTCTAGCTGGCCTCCCACCCCATGATAGCAGGCTTCCCCTTTGTCCAGAACTTTCTGTGACCTTTTGGCTGAGTTCTAGCCCCTCTCACCCAAACATCTTGGCTCCAGTGATCAGCCTCTCAGACAGCCCTGTCATGTCTAAAGGTTTGTCACCAGCCTCACTTTATGTTTGTATAGTCCAGTTCAGTCTTTGTCTGGGGAGCTGGCCTCAGTGCTGGATGCAGTTTAGGGTTAATGCTCCTAGGGAGCCCTCCATTCAGAAGGACCATTAGGTGTAGTCTTTTGGTAGAGTTCTAGCTCTGCTTTCTACTCTTTTCCTGCTATGTTAGAGGTTGTGTTCCATGTGTCCAATCTGGGCTGTCACTGGTGATGGCTGGGCACCATCTAGTTGTTCTGGTCCTGGGCTGATGCGGACTCTGGCTCATATGCCCCTCCCATCTGGTAGTCTCATATTTTCTTCCTGTCCTCAATATCCACTGTTTACCTCTAGTCCAGGTGGATTGGGATGATTTGGTGCTATTTAGGTCGCAGCTTGCTAGCTTTTAAGACCCCAGATGCCACTCACCCAGGTGGTATGCAGAGCATTTTCTTAAGAGAAAGAGACAGAAAAAGCTTGAGTATTCCAATTAGTCTACATGTCCCCTGAGACTGTGGTCCCCTGATCCCAGACCCTGTTTCTCTGTCCTTCCAAACAAGGTGGTTTGCCCTTATAGGAAGGTTTTGATTTGAATTTCTCTGATGGCTAACAATTGTGAGCATTTCCTCATATATCTGTTGGCAACCTGTATTAAGGGAATAGTTTGGCTTTGAAACTGAGTAGTTGTGGATGCCCCACTTCTAGTACATGCTGTCGTGTCCTACACCTACCCCTAATCCTAACCACTATCTAATTTGTACAATTCCCTCTCCTTCCCTCCCTCTCTACCCTCATAACCTTCAAACATTGATTTCATCTGTGCTTAAATGATTAATTGCCTCCTTATAACAATGGTCTTATACAAAATTTCTCCTTTTGCATCTAGGTAATTTAGCTCAGCATAATTTTCCACAAGGAGAAGCATTTCTCTAGGCCATCGTTGTTTCTTATCATTGTGTAGTATTCCATTGTATGACTATACCATAGTTAGTTTGACCATTCATCTGTTAATAGGCATCTAGGTTGCCTTCATCTTTTTGCTATTGTGGAGAGAACTGCAATAAACATTGGCATGTATGTATCTATTTGAGTGGTGGCCATTATCTCTCTGGGATATATTCCAGGGAGTGGGATTGCTGGATCATATGGTATTTCTATTTCTAGTTTTCTAAGAAAGTGCCAAGTCAATTTCCACAGTGGCTGTACCATTTTGCAGTCCTATCAACAGTATGGAAGAGTTCCAATCTCTCTACATCCTCTCCAACATGTATTATTTTGTGTTTTGGATTATTACCAGCTTTGTTGGGGTGAAGTGGTTCTCACTGTGGTTTTGATTTGGATTTCTCTGATGGCTAACAGTTGTGAGCATTTCCTCATATATCTGTTTGCAACCTGTATATCTTCTTTGATGAAGTGCCTGTTCATGTCTTTTGTTGATTTTTTAATTGAGTTGTCTTTTTCTTGTTGAGGTTTTGCGGTATCGTGTAGATTACAGATTATGTGCCAATTATATTTTTTAATGAGATGGACAAACAAAAATCACCAACTTCATATGGAAAGAGAGGAAGCTGCAGGTAGGTAAAATATTACTAAAGAAGAACAAAGTGGGAAGCCCCACTCTGCCTGCTACACTACCACAGCAGTCAAGACAACCTGGCACAAAAACAGAAATACAGACCAATGGAACAGAATTTAGAAACCAAATGTAACATCCTCTACTTATGAAAAACTGATATTTGATAAAAGGCCCAAAGGCTGTGAACCGGGGAAAAGATAGTCTCTTCAATAAATGGTGTTGGCATAACTGGATATCCATCTGCAAAAAAATGAAACAAGACCTTTATCTCAGACCATGCACAAAAACTAACTCAAAATGGATCAGAGACCTAAAACTAAAAACTAAAACCATAAAGATCTTGGAAGAAAAATTTTGGAACACACTGGAAGCCTTAACCCATGGCACTAGCCATCTAGAAAAAAACCACCAATGACCCTCAAACCCTAGAAATGAAAACAGATAATTGGGAACTTTAAAAATCAAACACTTATGCCCATCCAAAGCCTTTATCAAAAGAATAAAAAGACTGCCTACGGAGTGGGAACAAATATTTGGCTACTATGTTTCCAACCAATATTTAAATCTCTCTAATATACAGGATACTGCAAAACCTCAAAAAAAAAAAAAAAATAACCCAATTAAAAAATGGGCAAGGCAACATTTCAGACAAAGAATGGACTGGATTTGTGGACAGAGAGTGATGCATGTAGTGTGTATACTTTCTGGTTTAATATATATGAGGCTGTCTTTCTAGTTTTTCCTAAGAGGGGAGAAGAGAGGATAGAGAGGTAGGGATAAGTCTTGGTTGTATGGATACTGAAAGTAAAGAGTGCAAAAGAAGAGTGTGCTCTCACAGGGTGAAGAGACCAGATAGAGTTACAGTGAGGCAGGCACTTCAGTTTTTGTATGAAAAATTGACTTGGATTGTAAACTTTCACTTAACCACAATAAAAAGATTTTTTTTAAAAATGGGCAAGAGACATGAACAGGTACTTCACCAAAGAAGACATACAGGTTGCCAACAGACACATGAAGAAATGCTCGTGATCACTAGCCATCAGAGAAATCCAAATCACAACTCAATGAGATACCATCTCACTCTAACAAGGTTGGCATTAATCCAAAAAACACAAAGTAATAAATGTTGGAGAGGGTGTGGAGATATTGGAACTCTTCTACATTGTTGGTGGGAGTGTAAAATGGTACCACTATGCAAATCAATTTGGTGCTTCCTTAGAAACTAGAAATAGAAATACCGTATGATCCAGCAATCCCATTTCTTGCAATATACCCCAGAGAAATAAGGGCTACCACACAGATATATGCACGGCAATGTTTATTGCAACTGTCTCCACAATAGCAAAAAGATAGAGGCAACCCAGATGCCCATCAATAGACAAATAGTTAGGGAAACTATAGTATATTCCTACAGTGGAATACTACACAGTGATAAGGAACAACCATGATTGATTTAGGGAAATACCTGATAATGCAGGACCATCTGGAGGACATTATGCTGAGTGAAATTAGTGAGACACAAAAGGACAAATATTGTATGCCAAAGCCAAGTGCCGTCGAGTTGGTTATGAGACCATTATTATAAGGATGCAATAAAACATTTAAGTGCAGAGGAAACCAATCTTTGACAGTTATAAGGGTTGGGAGGGAGAAAGAGAGATTTCTACCAATTAGATAGTGGTTAGGATTCAGTTTGGGTGTAAGGTGTGACAGAACCCACTAGGAGGGAGGTACCCACAACTGCACTACAGTACAATTAAGCTGTTCCCTAAATGCAGCCCACATCTTTGGAAGGACAGAGTAACAGGGTTAGGGATTGGGGGACCATGCTTTTAGGGGACATCAGACTAACTGGCACACCCAAGCTTTTTTTCTCTTTCTCTAAAGAAAATATTCTGCATGCCACTAGAGTGAGTGGGATCTGGGGTCTTAAAAGCTAGCAAGCTGCCATCTAAGTAGAACCAATTGGTCCCAATCCCCCTGCACCAGAGGTAAACATAGGATGTCAAGCACAGGAGGAAAATATGAGCCCACCAGATGGAAGAGGCCATATGAACCAGAGTCTGCTTCAGCACAGGACCAGAAGAACTAGATGGTGCTCAGCCACCACCAATGACTGCTTGGCTGGGGTTCATAGTATGGAGCCCCAAGCCATGGTAGGAGGAGTATTAGAGGGCAGAACTAGAACTCTATGAAATGACTACACTTGATGATGGTCCATCAGTCTGGAGGATTCCCTGGGAGCATGGCACCTGAACTCTGTAACCCCAAACCAGCACCACATCCAGCACCAAAGCCAGCTCTCCAGACAAAGATTGAACTGGACTATACGAAACAAGGAGTGAGGGAGGTGAGGAACAAACTTTTTAACTTAAATATGTACACAGGACTGTCTATGAAGCTCACTGTTGGAGAAGAGGGGACAGGGTGAAGGGGAACAGATCTTGGTCAAATAGACACAAGAAGTTCTGGATGAAAGGGGGGAGTGTGCTGTCATGGGAGAGCAGGCGAAGGGAGGGGAGAGCAGTTAGAGTGGACTAACAGTAAAAGCTTGGGGTGTTGCAAATTGATTTAGACTGTAAACTTGTACTTAAATCACAATAAAAGTCATTAAAAACATATATATGATGATAACAGAGTAATCATAAAGATGAAAAATAAAAGTGAAACAATCTTTGATGGTTACCATAGAGGGACAAGATAAGGATGGAGTACCTATGATGCAGGGTAAGACAGTACACAACACTGAGGAAGCCAACACAACCTGTATAAGGCCAGGTCATGGAAGCTCCATTAACATATCCCAACCCTCTGAGGGACTGAATTGCTGGCCTGAGGGCCTTGGGGACCATTTTCTTGGGGAACGTTTAACTCAACTGGCATTACATTGTTTAATATTGTATATTCTACCATGGTGCATGGCCTGTGGGCTCTTAAAAGCCTGTGAGTAGCCATCTGGGATACTCTACTAGTCTCACCCTTTCAGGAACAAGTTAAAATCAAGAAAACTAAAGATATAAGGGAAAGATCAGTCCAAAGGACTAATGGACTATATCTACAACAGAGTCTTGTGGACTGAATCCAGTATAACTAGATGGTGCCTGGCTACCACCACAGATCATTCTGACAGGAATCAAAAAAGAGGGTCTGTCTCAGTCATCTAGAGCCGCTATAACAGAAATACCAGAATTGGATGACTTTAATAAAAAATTTATTTTGTCACGGTCCACTAGGCTACAAGTTCAAATTCAGAGCACTGTCTCCAGAGGAAGGCTGACTCTCTCTGTGGGTTCTGGGAGAATGTCCTTGTGTTTTATCAGTTGTCCTTTGGGAGCATCTCAGTACAGGAACCTCAGGCCCATAGGACACGCTCTGCTCTGGTACTGTCTTCATAATGGTATGAGGTCCCTTTAATTTTATCTCTTACAGGATAAATGTTAGTGGAAGTGACATCCCAGGGAAACTCCCTTTACATTGAGTCAGAGAAGTGATCTGCCTGAAGATATTACAGTCCCACCTTAATCTTCAAGAGAAGCCAGTGTGACCCTTTTAACCACAGGCAGAAACTGGGATTTACAACATAGGAAAATCACAAAATGGAGGACAACCACACAATACTAGGAATCATGGTACAGCCAAATTGCTACACACGTTTTTGGAGGAACATAATTCAGTCTATGATAGGGTTCCAGACAGAGCTAGAGATAAATGTAGAACAAAATTCTAACTCAAGAAGAAAGACTAGACTTGCTGGACTGGCAGAGACTAGAGAAACCCTTGAGAATATGGCCCCTAGATACCCTTTCAGCTCAGTAATGAAGTCACTCCTGAGGTTTACCCTTCAACAAAAAATTGAGCAGCCCCATAAAATAAAATGAGACTAAAGGGATATGGTATCCAAGTGGCAATGACTAGAAGGCAGAAGTGGTCAAAAAAGATGGTGTTTTAGTCAGCTAGGGCTGCTCTAACAGAAATACCACAGAGTGGATGGCTTTAACAAAGAAAGATTTATTCTTACACAGTCCCATAGGTTGCAAGTCCCTATTCAGGGTGTCCACTCCAGGGAAAGACTTTCCCCTTGACGGCTCTGAAGGAAAGTCCGGTATTGCATCAGTCATTGTCCAGGGAGTGTCCTAACGCAAGAACCTCTGGTCTGAACGACGCGCTCTGCTCCCGGTGCTGCTTGCTTGATGGTAGCGAGGTTCTCAAATTGTCCTTGGTTCTTTTTCCTTTTATTCCTTGCAAGCTAAAAGCATTAAGGGTGGGGCAAGCCATACTCCAGGGAAACTTCCCCCATAGCAGGAATTCACAGCCCCACCCTAATCCTTTAACATACAGGTTAGCAAAACCACACAATGGAGGACAGTCCCAAGATACTGGGAACCATATCCCAGCCACGTGGCTGCACACATTTTTGGGGGGACACAATTCAAACCATGACAGATGGTAATATGTAACCCGAAATTGAGAAGGGAGACTGTTGACCTGTCATGGTGTTGGTAAGTAATGTCACAAAACATGTATACTAACTATTTAATCAGAAGCTAGTTTGTTCTGTAAACATTCATCTAAAGTAAAATAAAGAATTTATTAAAAAGAAAAGAATACCACAAGTGGATGGCTTTAACAAAGATAAATTTATTCTCTCACAGTCTAGGAGGACAGAGTCCAAATTCAAGGTGCCAGATCCAAGGGAAGGCTTTGTTTCTCTGCTGGTTCTGGAAAAGTCTTTGTCATCAGTCCTCCCTTGGTCTAGGAGCTTCTCTTCATATGAACCCGAAGTCCAAAGGCTGTGCTCTGCTTCTGGTGCTGCCTTCTTGGTGGTATGAGGTCTCCCCGCCCCTTTGCTTGCTTCTTTCTTTTATATTTCAAAAGTGATTGGCTTATTCTTATGAACAGTTGATATTTGATAAAGGCCCAAAGGTTGCAAACCAGAGTAGAAACAGTCTCTTTAACAAATGGTGTTGGGAAAATTGGATGTCCATCTGCAAAAAACTGAAATAAGACCCGTATCTCATACTTTACACAAAAATTAACTCAAAGTGGATCAAACACTTAAATATCGAACCTAAAATGATAAAAGATCATGCAAGAAAAAATAGGGACAACAATGAAAGTTCTAATACATGGCTTAGACAGACTACAAAATCTGACCAACAAGGTACAAACAACAAGAGGAAATAGATAAATGGGAACTAGTAAAAATCAAACACGCTAATCCAAAGACTTTAGCAAGAAAGTTGAAAGAGTACCTACAGAACAGGAAAAAATATTTGGCAATGACATGTTGGATCGACATCTTATTTCAGTAATCTGCAAAGTAATGCAAAATATCAGCAAGAAAAATACAAATAACCCAATTAAACAATGGGCAAAGGAGATGGACAGATGCTTCACCAAAGAAGACATCCAGGCAGCCAAAAGAAACATAAGGAAGTGCTCACAATCATTAGTTATCAGAGAAATCCAAATCAAAACTACAATGAGATACCATGTAACCCCAACAAGGCTGGCAATAATCCAAAAAAACACACAACGACCAATGCTGGAGAGGCTGTGGAGAGATTGGAACTCTCTTACACTGCTGGTGGGAATGCAAAATGGTACAACCTCTTTGGAAAGCAATTTGGCTCTTCTTTAAAAAGCTAGAAATAGAAATACTGTATGATTCAGCAATCCCACTGCTTAGAATATAGCCTACAGAAATAAAAGCAGTCGCATGAACAGATACACGCACATGAATGTTTATTGCAGCACAGTCCACAATAGCTAAAAGATGGCATCAACCTAGGTGCCCATCAACAGATGAATGAATAAACAAACTATGGTACATATACTCAATGGAACATTATGCAATGATAAAGAACAATGATGATTTTAGGAAGCATAACCTGGTTTCAATTAGAAGACATTATACTAACTGAAATCAGTCAACTGCAAAAGAACAACTATTGTTATCAGACCTCTGCTATAAGGACTTAAAAATGGACTTAAGTACAGAAGACAAGACTCTTTGATGGCTACACGGGTGAGAACGTAGGGAGAGAGATGTTCGTAGATAGATAATTGATGGGAATTTGGTAACGTGGAAGGGACTGACTGTGCAGTAGAGAGGAGATCAGCATAACTGGACTACACCATAAACTGAAAGGTTTTCTAAACCCAGTATCTGAAAGGGTAGAGAAGGGATGGGGCCTGGGGACCATGTTTTCAGGGGACATAGAGGTAAATTGGCATAGCTAGTCTTTAGCTAAGAGAGTCTTCTGCAGCCCACATCAGTCAATGGTGTCTGGCGTCTTAAATGCTAGCAAGCTTCCATCTGAGGTACACTACGTGGTCCAAACCATCTGGAATAGGTGATGGCCAAGAACATCAAAGACATGAGGAAAAATGAGCCCAGGAGGCAAATGAAACCATATGAATGTGAGACTACATCAGTCTGAGACCAGAAAAACCAGATGGTGGCTGGTCATCAGCAAAGGCAACCACCTGTGATGGGGGACAAAATGTGGAGTCCATGAGGCAACATGAGAAAAAGATGTGTACAGTTCAAAAATTCTTCTAAAAGTCCAGAATGGATAGTCCGACAGCCTGGAGGGTCCCCTGGGAACATGGCCCTTAGAGCTGCTGCTGGCCCTCAACTGAAACCAGTACTGAGGTCAACTCTTCAGACAAGAATGTACTGGACTTGGGGACTCAGTGTGAGCATATGATGTGTGTACTTTATGGGTTTATACATGTATAGGAGGCTGTCCTACTGGCTTCATTCTAGATGGGTGGTAATGAGGGGACAGGTGCTCATTAAGAGGATCCTAGAACTACAGAGTAGTTCTAGTACAGGTAGAGTGTACTTTCACAGGGTGAAGAGAGCAGATGGAGCTGCAGATAGGTGGACATGTGGAATTGATTTGGATTGCATACTTTCACTTAATAAAACAAAACCAAATCATACTATATTAACATAATTGCCACTAATCCCAGCTCATCTCATCTTAAGGAAAGGATTTATAGTATACAGGAAAATCTTGTCAGTTAACAAAATGGTAGACAATCATTCAGTGCTGAGAATCATGGCATAGCCAATTTGACAGACATTTTTAGGGGACCCAATTCAATCTATAACAATAGACATACAATTGTATTCATAAAATGCGTGTTTATATACAGTGAGTTTTGCTAATAATAATAATATATAAATAATGTTAATGATAAAAACACAGGTAGGCAAGAGGAGTTTCTAGTGGGATACATAGTTTGGAGGAGGCTTGTCTTTTCAAAAATCTATGAATTATGTGAAGAGACATGATGACCATATTTCCAAAACAAAAATCAGGATTGCTCCATAAAATTGAGATGTAAAGTTTCTGTGCACATAAGTAATCATTTATGATCCAGTAGTCCTAGAAATCTGTAGTGCTCATCACTAACTCCAGATATACTTCAGTTGTGTTCCCCAAAATAATAAAGGTCATAGTTTTGAATCTGGCCTGGAATGTTACATTGGCACTGCTGTTTCCATGTGAGGACCCAAATCTACAAATTTCAGTAATATTTAAAGGGTTACCAAAGTGGTATAGAGTGCTGTAAAATTTAACTGAAACAGTTTATTTCTATCCCAAACCTGAAAATCACTCATCCTAATATTGAATTGCTAGGCAGTTCAAACCTACCCTGTGGTACTGAGAAAGAAAAACCATGTTGATCTACTTATATTAAAGATTAGAGCAGAGAAAACCCTATGGAGCAGTTCTACTCTGTAACACAGGGGGTCACTATGAATTAGATCAAGGACTGGATTAAGTCGTGTGAGAGCCCTAAACACTGATGATCAGTGGTGCTCCTTCCTCATACATTCAAATAGGATATGTGAATTTTATATATACAGCTGTGTGTCTTAACTATCCATGCTGTAACTTCTTTTTAAATGCAGCTGTATTAGTGATTGAGCATAAAAATGCCATATGCCATGTTAGCAGAATGAAATGACCTGGATTATAAAATTTTTTGGTGACTTCTTCTTTGATTATCTCATTGTTGGTACAAAGGAATCCTGCTGATTTGCTTATGTTTATCTTGTATGCCAAGACTTTGCTGAACTCTTCTGTCAGTTTGAGTAGTTTACTTATGGACTGTTTACTGGATTATAAAATTTTTAATGAATGTGGGGTACTAAGATTTTTACTATTAATATTTAGGTGAGTCAGTTATAACTCATAGTGGCCCTACAACACAGAACAAAACACTGCCCAGTCCTGTGGCATCCTGTGCTTATAGACACTGTGTTAATCCATCTCACTGACGGTCTTCTTCTCTTTCACCAACCCTCTGCTTTACCAAGTGAGATGTGCTTTTCCAGAGACAGGCACCTCCTGATAACATGTCCAAAGTATGTGACATGAAGTCTGTCTATCTTAGCTTCTAAGAAGCATTCTGGCTACACCTCTACCAAGAGAGATTTGCTTGTTCTTCTAAAAAAGAACAGTTCACATGTTCTAAAACAAAGAAAATGTATCAGTAAACTTGGTTGCTTTAACAGTCAAAATAAAATATTGTGGATCTTCCACAACAAAAAATTTATTTTAACGGATTTTGCTTTAAACAGCTCATACTTCAATTTTGATGTTTGTTTCACAATAAATGCTATAATTATAAATGAACAAATGAAAAGACCATTAAAACTGGAATGATCAGAACATATTACAACAAATTAGTATATTTTATTTTTAGATACATTTTTCATTCATTGGCTCCAATTTTGTTAATGCCCTAAGTACATGGTTACCTTGTGTATTGAGCAATCAGTCCCTGAGTGTTTGGTATTAGGATTATGATAATCATTATATTCCTATGCTCCCCTGTTTGGTGAGAGATGGAAAAGCAGGGTTAGGACACAATGGAGGCCCTAAACCAGGAGACTTTGGTTTGAATCCTAGCTTTGGGTAAATTGCTTCATCTCCTGGAGCTCTAGTTCTCTCTCTAGTACTTTGGGAACACTACTTGCTACCTTCGAGGTCTGTAGCAGATTAAATGTAATGCAAGCACGATGGCTGGCATGATATCTTTTATCAAAGGTGCCTAACAGAAGTTAATTCCTTTCCTCCAGCTCAGCTCTTGAGCCCTGCCTTTCTTTTGGGTTCCCCTGCAACCCCAGTCAGGATTCATCTCAGTGAGTGTCACTTAATAACTTCTGAATGCACTTGCTTCATTTCACTGGGAGGACCGTGGAGGTGAAGTGGGAGGTAGGGTAGAAGGACCCTAGGAAAGGGTTCTTGCAGGCTGGGAGTGAAAGGAAATGAAGGATCATAAGAAAGTTCTGACTCTTTCATGCCCAGGCACCTTCAAGACTGACAGAAGCAGGGTCTGGTACTATCCTTAGGTCTCCTGTTTTCAGCCACCCTGTCTGTGGTTTTGTTATGACAGCCCTGGGAAATGAGACTGTGGTCTAACTAGATTTTCACACAGCTTTGGGTGGAACTATTCATGAATAGCTAAAGCAAAAGGAAGGGATGATGAAGTAAAATAACTGAATAGAAGATTTCAAAAGGTGGCTGGAGGAGACAAAGTAAAGTATTATAATGACATGTGCAAAGAGCTGGAAATAGAAAACCAAAAGGGAAGATAATGCTCTACATTTCTCAAACTGAAAGAACTAAAGAAAAAATTCAAGCCTAGAGTTGCAATAGTGAAGGATTATACAGTGAAAATATTAAATGACTCAGGAAGCATCAAAAGAAGATAGAAGAAATACCGTCATTACATGAGAAAAAAACTGGTTGATGTTCAACCATTTTAAGAGGACAAGTTGAAGTTGCACTGAAAGCGTAGGTGAAAAACATCACTCCAGGAATTGATGGACTATCAACTGAGATATTTCAACAAACAGATGCAGCACTGGAAGTACTCATTTGTCTATGCCAAGGAAAGTGGAGGACAGCTACCTGGCCAACCAACTGGAAGAGATCCATTTATTTATAACCAGAAAAGGTTATCCAACCAAATGTGGAAATTATTGAACAGTATCATTAATATCACATGCAAGTAAACTTTTGTGCAAGATCATTCAAAAGCTACTGCAGTGGTATATTGACAGGGAACTTCCAAAAATTCAAACCAGATTCAGAAGAAGATAAAGAACCAGGGACGCCATTGCTAAATGTCAGATGGATCTTGGCTGAAAACAGAGAACACCAGAAAGACGTTTACTTGTGTTTCATTGACTACACAAAGGCATTTGGCTGTGTGGATCATAACAAATTATGGATAACAGTGGGGAAAATGGGAGTTCCAGAACACTTAATTGTGTTCACGAGGAATCTATATGGATCAAGAGGCAGTTTTACAAACAGAACAAGGGGACACCGCATGGTTTAAAGTCAGGAAAGGTATGCATCCTTTCACCATACCTTTTCAATCTGTATGCTGAGTAGATAATCTGAGAAGCTGGACTGTATGAAAAAGAACAAGGCATCAGGATTGGAGGAAGACTCATTAACAACCTGTGTTATGCTTGCTGGAAATGAAGAGGACTTGAAACACCTACCGATGAAAATCAAAGACCACAGCCTTCAATATGGATTGTGCCTGTTTTAGTCAGCTAGGGCTGCTCTAACTGAAATACCACAGAGTGGATGGCTTTAACAAAGGAAGGTTTATTCTTACACGGTCCGGTAGGCTACAAGTCATATACAGGGTGTTCCACACCAGGGAAGGCTTTTCCCTTGTCGGCTCAGAAGGAAAGTTCGGTATTGCATCAGTCTTTGTCCAGGGAGCATCTTAGCGCAGGAACCTCAGGACTGAAGGACGTGCTCTTCTCCCGGTGCTGCTTGCTTCATGGTACGAGGTTCCCAATTCTCAGGGTGCTTCCCTTTCCTTTTATCTCTTGAAGGATGAAAAGATTAAGGGTGGAGCAAGCCATACTCCAGGGAAACTCCCTTTACAGTGGAGCAGGGAGAGGTGATCTTTTATAAAGGGATTTACAGTCCCACCCTAATCTTGAACATGCAGAATCAGAAAACCACAAAATGGAGGACAGTTACAAGATACTGGGAATCATGGCCCAGCCACATGGCTACAGCTATTTTGGGGGGGACACAACTGAATCCATAACAGTGCCTCAACATAAAAAAAAAAAAAAAAATGCTCACAACTTGACCAATAAGCAGCATCCTGATAAATGGAGAAATGATTGAAGTCATCAAAGATTTCACCTTACTTGGTTCCACTATCAATGCCCATGGAAGCAGCAATCAAGAAATCAAAAGACACATTGCATTGGGAAAATCTGCTGCAAAGAACCTCTTTAAAGTAGTGAAAAGTAAAGATATAACCTTGAAGACAAAGGGACACCTGACCCAAGCCATGATATTTTCAATCACATGCATGCGAAAGCTGGACAATCAATAAGGAAGACAGAAGAATTGATGCCTTTGAATTGTGGTGTTAGAGAAGACTATTAAATGTATCCTGGACTCCCCAAAGAACAAACAAGATCTGTTCTGGAAGAAGTATAACAGGAGTGCTCCTTGGAAGCAAAGATAGCAAGACTGTGTCTCATATACTTTGGTCATGCTGTCAGGAAGGATCAGTCCCTGGAGATTGGTAGAGTGGAGGGTCAGCAAAAAAGAAGAAGACTTTCAACAAGATGGATTGACATAGTGGCTGCAACAATGGGCGTAAACATAAAAACCACTATGGGCATGGCGCAGGACTCTTGTTCATAGGGTCACTATGAGTTAGAGGTGACTCAGTGGCACCTAAGAATAGCAAGCACAATTCAACCCACTTTACCCTTAATCATTTGCCATAGTGTTCTAGCCTCGCAGGATCAGCCCTACAAATTTACTGTCTGTCATTCTCCCACTGTCAGTTCTCAAACCTAACTCACTTCTGCACCAGGAACTTGGCACTTGAGGTTCTTCTGTCTAGAGCACCATTTCCTCAGCTTTCTGCACTGCTGGCTCTTCTTATCCTATAGGTCTCAGCCTTCTCATACCAACTATGTACAGAAGTTGTCTTTGTATGCCTGCCCTCTTACTACTGTCTATTTCCTTCTTGGTACTCACTGGTGGGCATGCACCTATGTGTTTAGTAAGTGTCCATGATGAGATGGAATGACATCTCCTCTCTAAAGGCAGAATGCATTGCTTTTGAATTTTCAAAAGCATCCACAGCACCAAGAAAGAACTGGGGCCAGTCATACCAGGCCTTGAATAAAGGTGATTTGAATGAACAAGAAGCCTTGAAAGAGAGGCCAAGAAATGCTAATTTGATTGTTCTAGAGAATAAAATAAGCTGCAAGTCTGGGGCCGTGTGATGACCGCAGAAAAATGCAGCCAGGAGTGACTTCTGCCCCTCCAGCCCCCTGAGTCCAGGCTTGGAGATCCCTGGATAGAGGTGGAGTCCTAGCTGACTTTGCCAGGTAATCTAAGGTGATCAAATTTATCTCACAGGCTGGGTGTGATTATTAGGAAAAAAACCTATAGATGAGTCAAAGAGATGCTCTTGCCAGAGTCAGTTGTAACTCATAGTCGCACCACTGGATTTTTAAGGCTGCAGTCTTTATGGAAGCAGATTGCCACATCTTTCTCCCTTGGGCAAGCTGGTCACCTTTGGTTAGCAGCTGGTCACTTTAACCATTGCTCCACTAGGGCTCATGTAGACGTCCATTGTTAAACAAATGGTAGCTTCTGGTGAACTCTTTGCAGGGGCGGCTCCCAGGTAGATGTATACCCTGCCATACCTATGCCTCATCCCATACATACATCCATAGTTGCTACTGTTTTCCCTCACTCCCTGTCCTAGTCACCTGGCACTGCTCTAATAGAAAATACCATGAGTGGAAGGTTTCATGTAGAGAAGCTTTATTGTCACAGTCTGGTAAACCGCAAATCCGGTAAAAAGTTGTAAGTCTATTCAGAATGAGAAATCATCACAGTCCGGTAGGCTAAGTCTAAATCCAGTGAGAGCATCTCGGCACAGGAACCTCGGGTCCAAAGGATGTGCTCGGCTCTCGGTGCTTCTCTCTCGGTGGTACGAGGTTCCCCACTTCCTCTGCTCACTTCTCTCGCTTATATTCCACAAGCTTGTAGCTTGGGTCCTGCCTCACTAACACAACTGCAAACCATTCTACATCATCAGTATCACAGAGGCAGGATTCACAGCACATGGGAGGAAGGGCACCATGTTGGAACGCCAAGCCAATTCAAATCAACACATACATTTTGGGGGGGACACAATTCAATCCATGACACTCCCCTACTTCTGAGCTAGCAAGAGTGATTATGGTGACACCTTCCAGTAGAAAATAGGATGGAGAAAAAAACAAACAAACAAACAAATAGCACCCAAATCCATTGCCACTGAGTCAATTCTGATTCATAGTGACCCTATGGGACAGAGCAGAACTGCCCTACAGGTTTCCGAGGAGCAGCTGGTGGATTCCAACTGCTAACCAAAAGGTTAGCAGCTGAGCTATTAACCACTGCTCCACCAGGACCTGGAAAAGATGACAGGAGGCTGTATTTGTTTATGAGTTGATTTGTCTCTTTTATTGTGATTAAGTGAAAGTATACAATCCAAATGAATTTTGCATCCTCGCCTATCTGCAGTTCTTTCTGTTCTTGCTTGGTGACAGCACACTTCTTGTTTTCATTCTATACTTGTTGTATCCTCTTAACAAGCTCCTGTCCCTTCCTCTCCATGTTCTTCTCTCCCATCTAGAAAGAGACCAGTAGGATAGCGTCCTATAAATGCATAGGACCATAAAGTATACACACCATATGGTCACAATGTCTCCCCAAGTCCAGTTGGTTTTTGTCCAAAAGAGTTGACCTGAGTAGTATTTTCTGGTCGGGGCAGCAGCAGGTCTAGGTGCCACGCTCAAAGGGGATCCGCCAGGCCATCAGACCATCAGCTGTGGTCTTTTAGTAGAGTTCTTGAGCTGTACCCATCATGGATCGAATTGTGTCCCCCAACAAATATGTGTAGCCATGTGCTTGGGCCTTGATTCCTTGTGAGATGAACTGGATTACAAAATTTAGAATAACTGAATAACTAAACAGTAGGAAAATAAATCAACTGTTTCCTTATTACAATCCTATAATAGTAAATGAATGTCCAGCACATGGTATCAAAATGATACATTCATTACATTCTAAAATTTTGTGTTACATGCCTTTATAAAAACTGCAGCATTAGGACTGGCCTCTGCACTTAGAAAAATCAAGTTTGTGAATTTGACATATAGTATGAAGCACTGTATTGGCAATTCTTCACCAGTATGGCTTTTTAAGCTAGTAAACCTGATAAATTGCTTAACATGGTGTCATGGATTGAACTGTGTCCTTGCAAAAATTTGTGTAATAATTTGGTTGGGCCAGGATTCTCTGTATTCTGTGATGGCCCTCCATTTTGTGATTTTCTAATGCTGTAAATCCTAATCTCTGCCAGTGGTTAACAGAGTGGATTATGTTAGACGGGATTAGGATGGGACTATAAATCCCTTTCTAAGGTCACCTCCCTGCTCCATTGTAAAGGTAGTTTCGCTATAGTGTGACTTGCACCACCATTTATCCTTTTATCACACAAGAGGTTAAGGGAAGCAAGCAGAGAATTGGAAATCTCACACCATCAAGAAAGCAACACCAGAAGAAGAGTCTGTCCTTCAGAGCTGAGGTTCCTGCACCAAGATGCTCCCTGACTAAAGATAGATGCAACACAATGACTTTGCTCTAGAGCTGACAAAGAGGGAAAGTCCTTCCTTTGGAGAAGACACCTCAATGCAGACTTGTAATCTACTGGACTGTGAAAGAATAAACTTTTCTTTGTTAAAACCATCCAATCTATGGTATTTCTTTTAAAGCAGTACCAGGTGACTAAAACATAAGGGTTTCATCTGTTGGATATATGAATCTTAAAATAATACTTAGCTGACCTGTATGAAAAATATCAGGAGTGGAATTTACAGACAAACTGAAATACTGACTTATACTTAATTTAGTGAAAAGTTGACAGAATTTATCACTTGTTATGGTTATTAATTTTTTACACCTTGTTATAGACATATATGATGTGTTGCCCTGCTAAAAATGGATCAAACTGAGTGTCATGGATTGAATTGTGTTCCCCCAAAAATATGTGTAGCCATGTGGCTGGGCCATGATTCCCAGTATCTTGTGATTGTCCCCATTTTGTGGTTTTCCTATGCTGTACGTTAAAGGATTAGGGTGGGACTGTAAATCCCTTCACAGGATCACCGCCCTGATCCACTGTAAAGGGAGTTTCCTTGGAGTATGGCTTGCTCCACCCTTAATTCTTTTGTCTAGCAAGAGATAAAAGGAAAGAGAAGCAGGCTGAGAATTGGGAACCTCAAACGACAAAGAAAGCAGCACTGGAAGAAGAGCGGGTCCTTCAGACCTGAGGGTTTTGTGCCAAGATGCTCCCTGGACAAAGACTGATACAATACCAGACTTTCCTCCAGAGCTGATAAGGGAAAGCCTTCCTCTGGAGTGGACAACCTGAATTTGGACTTGTAGCCTACTGGACTGTGTTAACAATAAACCCTCCTTTGTTAAAGCCATCCACTCTGTGTGTTTCTGTTAGAGCATCCCTAGCTGACTAAAACACTGAGCAAGAAGCTTAAATAATCCTCAAAAATTTGCATTTGTTCCCCAAAGAGACAGTCCATGTCCAGAGTATTAGGGACAGGGGTCAGGGGACCAAGGTTTCAGGGGACATCTAGGTCAACTGGCTTAACAAATTTTGTTAAGAAACTATTCTGCATCTCACTGTGATGAGTGGTTTCTGGAGCCATCTGAGAAGCACCAATTGGTCTCAACCCAACTAGAGCCAAAGAAAATGAAGAACATCAAAGACACAAGGAAAATATGAGCCTGAGAGACAGAAAGGGCTTCATAAACCAGAGACTACATCAACATCAGCCTGGAAGAACTGGATAGTGCCTTCGCTAACACCAAGGACTCTCCTTACAAGGAACTCAACAGAGTCCCTGATGGAGCAGGAGAAATGTTGGGTGCTGAACTCAAACTCCAGTAAGAAGACTGGACTTGATGGTCTCATAGACTGGAGGGTCCCTGGAATACATTGCCTCTGCACTCTCAATTAACTCAAAGCTGAAACCATTTAAAAGCAAACTCCTCAGACAAAGACTGAACAGGTCTGTAAGACAAAAAAGTATACTAGTGAAGAGTATGCTTCTCAACTTAAGTAGATACAGGAAACAGGAAACTACCTGGGCAGCTCCTGTCTTGAGGTGTTTTGAGAAGACAGATGGTGACAGGAGCTGGCTGAATGGACATGGACAATACAGTACGGATGGGAGGTGTGTGCTGCCACACTGTAGGGAGAGTAGCTAGAGTCACATAACAAAGTTTTTGTATGAGAAACTGTAAACTTTCACTTAAAATACAATAAAGATAGTCTAGGTTAAATTATTGTTATAGCAACAGCAACAATGTGTAGCAAAATGTTGTCATGTTCCTTGAGTTGGTTGAGATTCACAGTGATCCTGTGCACAACAGAACAAAACACTGTCCAGTCTTGTGCCATGTTTTTATGCTTAAGCCCATCATTGCAGCCACTGTCAATCCAACACATTGAGGGTCTTCTCTTTTTTGCTGACCCTCCACTTTCCTGAGCATGATGTCTTTCTCCAGGAACGGATGTTGTCTGGTAACATGTCTGAAGTATGTAAGACATAATCTTTCCATCTTTGCTTCTAAGGAGCACTCTGGCTGTACTTCTTCCAAAACAGGTTTGCTTGTTCTTTTGGCAGTCCATGGTACATTAAATATTCTTCTCCAACACCACAATTCAGAGGCATCAATTCTTCTGTCTTGCTTATTCATTGTCTAGTTTCTTGTGCATATGATGTGACTGAAGATACCATGGCTTGGGTCAGGTGCACCTTTGTCTTCAAGTTGACATCTTTACTTTTCAATACTCTAAAGAGGTCCTTTGCAGCAGAGTTTCCCAACACAATGTGTCTTTTGATTTCTTGACTGCTGCTTCCATGGGCATTGATTGTGGAACTGAGTAAGATGAAATCCTTCATGACCTCAATCCTTTCTCTGTTTATCACAATGTTGCTTACTGGTCCAGTTGTGAGGATTCTGTTTTTGTTTGTTTTTAATGTTGAGGCACAATCCATACTCAAGGCTGTGGCCTTTGATCTTCATCAGTGTTTCAAGTCCACTTCCAGCAAGCAAAGTTGTGTCATTTGCATAGCACAGGTTGTTAATGAAGGCTTCTGCCAGTCCTGATGCCTCGTTCTTCATTTAGTCCAACTTCTCAGATTATCTGCTCAGCATACAGATTCAAAAGGTATGGTGAAAAGATACAACCCTGACACACACCTTTCCTGACATTAAACCACGCAGTGTCCCCTTGTTCTGTTTGCATGACTACATCTTGATCCATGTACAGATTCCTTAAGAGCACAATTAACTGTTCAGAAATTCCCATTCTCCACAATGTGAGATATAATTTGTTATGACCCACACAGCTGAATGTCTTTGTGTATTCAATGAAACACAGGTAAACATCTTTCTGGTATTCCCTGAAGCTCCCTCTACTCTCCCTATACGGTGACAGCACACTCCTGCTTTTCACTCTATGTGTCTGTCAGGGTATCCTCTTAAGAAGCATCTGTCACCCTTGCTCCACCCTTTTCTCTTCCATCTAAAAAGAGACCAGTAGGACAGCCTCATGTAAATGCATACAATCACAGAATACACACACCATGTAGTTACAATGTGTCCCTGAGTCCAGTCCATTCTGGTCTGAAGAGTTGATTCATTACTGGTTTCTGGTCAGGGACAGCAGTAGGTCTAGGGACCATGTTTTCAGGGAACCCTCCAGGCTGTCAGACCATCAACTTAGGTCTTTTAGTAGAGTTCTTGGGCTGTGCACCTCTTTTTCTTGTGTTGCCTCAGGGAGTCTACATTGTGTCCCCCATCATGACTGTCTTTGGTGGTGGCTGGCACCATGTATTTCTTCTGGTCTTGTGTTGATACAGTCTCCCATTCACGTGGGTCCTTCTGTCGCCTGCGCTCGTTTTTCCTTGTATCTTTGTTTTTCTTGCTGATCATCTGTTTCAAATGAGTTAGGATCATTTAGTGTATCCAGATGGCAGCTTGCTAACTTTTAAGAGTCCAGACGCCACTCACCAATATGGGGTGCAAAAGACTGTCTTAGAAATACACTAGTTATGTCAATTGTCCTTGATGTCCACTGAATACATGGTCCCCAGGCCACTGTCCCTGCTACTCTATCCTTTGAAATAAACGGTTGAGTTTAGAAAACCTTTCAGTTTATGGTGAAGTCCAGTTACGTTTATGTACTTTCTACAGTGTGCTGTCACTGCTTTCACCTAAACAAATTTCTATCGACTATGTAATCTATGCCTGGACCTCTTCCTCTCTCCTCACCCTAGTGGCCATCAAAGAGTTTTTCCTTCTGTGCATAAGTCTGTTTTTAAGTCCTTATATCAAGGATTTCATACAATATTTGTCCTTTTGCTGCTGACTGATTTCACTCAGCATAATGTCTTCCAGTTGAAACCAGGTTATGAGATGCTTCCTGAAATCATCATTGTTCTTTATCATTGCATAGTGTTCCATTGAGTATATGTACCATAGTTTACTTATCCATTCATCTGTTGATGGGCCCCTAGGTTGATTCCATCTTTTTGCTATGTGGACTGTGCTGCAATGAACATTTGTGTGAATGTATATGTTAGTATGACCGCATTTATTTCTGTAGGAATATATTTCAAGCAGTGGGATTACTAGATTAAGTGGTATTCCTATTTTTAGCTTTTAATGAAGTGCCAAATTGCTTTCCAAAGAGGTTGTACCATTTTGAAATCCCACCAGCAGTGCAGGAGAGTTCCAATCTCTCCACAGCCTCTCCAGCATTTGTTGTTTTGAGTTTTTCGGATTATGGCTGAGATGGTATCTCATTGTAGTTTCAATTTGAATTTTTCTAATAGCTAATGATTGTGAGCATTTCCTCACGTGTCTTTTGGCTGCCTGGATGTCTTGCTTGGTGAAGTCTCTACCCATCTCCTTTGCCCATTGCTTAATCGGGTTATTTACCCTTTTCTTGTTGATATTTTGCAGTACTTTGTAGATTATGTAAATCAGACATTGATCTAACATGTAGTTGACAATTCTTTTTCCCATTCTGTAGGTAGTCTTTTAACTCTCTTGATAAAGTCTTAGGATGAGCAAACATGTTTGATTCTTGGTAGCTCCTATTTATCTATTTTCTCTTCTGTTGTTCAGGCTTTGTTAGATTTTGAAGTCTGTCTAAGCCATGTATTAGAACTTCCATTGTTGACCATATTTTTTCCTGCATGATCTTTATCATTTCAGGTCTGATATTTAGGTCTTTGATCAATTTAGAGTTAATTTTTTGTGCAAGGTGTGAGCTATGGATCCTGTTTCAGTTTTTTGCAGATGGATATCCAATTTTGCCAACACCACTCCTTCAATATTGGGAGTGGAGTGTCGAAGTCTCCTACTATTATTGTGGAGTGATCTATCTCCTTTTTGAGTGTAGTCAGTGTTTCTTTGATGTATTTAGGTGCACTTGGCTTGGCTTGACAATATTAGGTGCATAAATATTTAATATTGTTTGTGTATTGAACCTTTCAGCAATAGTGACCATCCTTGTCCACGATGGTGGATTTTACATTAAAATCTATTTTATCTGAGGTTAAAATGGCCACACCTGTTCTTCTTTGTTCATTGTTAGCTTGATATATATTGTTCCATCCTTTAATTTTCAGTTTGTTCCTATTTTTAAGTCTAAGGTGAGTTTCTTGTAGGCAACATATAGATGGGTCATGTCTTTTGATCCAAGGCATCTCGATGTCTCCTTAGTGGAGCATTCAGTCCATTCACATTCAATGTAATTACTGATAGGTATGTATTCACTGCTGCCATTGTGATATGTTTATTTTTGTGTTGATGTTTTCTCTGTTGTTCTTATTAATCTGTTCTGCAACCTTCTTTGTGAATTGATTTCTCCCTTTTTTCAGGGTTGGTTTTGTGGTTGTTGAGACTCCTGTATTATGTTTCTTGATATGGTATGTTGCTTTTTTATTGTGCTTTATGGCTGCCCCTATGATCCCACTTACTAACCTATATATAAATCCAATTTTGATTGCTACCAGCTTCACTCCACCCCCCAACACCATATCTTAAAGAGACTGTTCTTACTCCAGTTTCCCACCTTTGGGGTCTCTGTTGAATATCAACTGCTCATATGAAGATGGTCATATTTTCGGGGTCTCAATTCTGTTCTATTGTTCTATGTGTCTCCTTTTGTACCAGTACCAGGCTGTTTTGACTACTGTAGAAGTGTAGTAAGTTCTAAGGTCAGGTTGTATGAGGCTTCCCACTGTGTTCTACTTCTTCAGTAGTGCTTTACATATCCGGGGTTTCTTCCCTTTCCAAAGTTGGTGATTTCTCTGTCTCATTAAAAAAATGTCACTGGAATTTGTATTGGATTGTGTTGTGTATGTAGATCACTTTGGGTCAAATAGACATTTTCACAATGTTAAGTTGTCCTATCCATGAGCAGGGTAGGTTTCTCCATTTATGTGTCTTTTGGTTTCTTTCAGTAAGGTCATGTAGTTTTCTCTTTATAGGTCTCTTATTTCTCCAGTTAGATTTATTCCTAGGTATTTTATCTTCTTGGGGGGCTATTGTAAATGGTATTGACTTGGTGATTTACCATTTGATGTTCTGTTTGTTGTTGTAAAGGAATCCTACTAATTTACTTATGTTTGTCTTATATCCTGATACTTTGCTTAACTCTTCTATTAGTTCCAGTAGTTTGATTACAGATTCTTTAGGATTCTCTGTGTATATGATCATGTCATCTGGAAACAGGGAGATTTTTACTTCATCTTTGCCAGTGTAGATGCCTTTTATTTCTTTGTCTTGTCTAATTGCTCTAGCTAGAAACTCTGGAACAGTGTTGAATAGAATTTGTGACAGTGGGAATTCTTGTCTATTTCTTGTTCTCAGGGGCAGTTCTTTCGGTCCCTCTCCATTCAGGATGAGGTAGGTGCTTGGCTTTGCATAGATGCCCCTTAGTGCTTAGAGGAATTTCCGCTCTATTCCTATTTTGCTGAGAGGTTTTGTTTTTTTTAACATGAATGAGTGTTGGACTCTGTCAAATGCATTTTCTGCTTCAGTTGGCAAAATCAGGTGATTCTTGTCATTTGAGTTATTTATGTGGTTGATCACATTGTTTTTCTGATGTTGAACCAGCCTTGCATCCATGGTGTCAATGCAACTTGGTCATGATAAATTAGTTTTTGATATGTTGTTGAATTCTGTTGGTTAGGATTTTGTTGAAGATTTTTTTCATCTAGGTTCATTAGTGATATTGGTCTGTAATTTTCTTTTCTTGTGAGATGTTTCCCTGGCTTTGATATCAGGATTATGCTGGCTTCACAGAATGAATTTGGGACTATTCTATCCTTTTCTATGCTGTGAAATAGCCTCAGTAGTGTTGGAATTAGTTCACCTCTAAATGCTTGGTAGAATTCTCCAGTGAAGCCATCTGGGCCAGCGCAATTTTTTTGGTTAGTAGTTTTTTGATAACTTTTTCAATTTCTTCTTTTGTGATGGGTTTATTAAGTGGTTCTACTTCCCTTTGTGGTAATTTTGGTAGGCGATATGAATCTAGAAATTTGTCTATTTCCTCCATGTTTTCAAATCTGCTAGAGTACAGTCTTTCATAGTATTCAATTATGATACTTTTAATTTCAGTTGGGTCTGTTATGATGTCTCCCATCTCATTTCTTAGTTGTTTCCTGTCCTGTTTTTATTTCGTAAGGTTAGCCAATGATTTATCCATTTTGTTGATCTTTTCAAAGAACCAGCTTTTCATTTTGTTAAGTTTTCAATTATTCTTCTATTCTCTAACTCACTTAGTTCTGCTCTTATCTTTAGGATCTGTTTTCTTCTGGTGACTGAGGGGTTCCTCTGTTGTTCTCTACTTCTGCAAGTTGTAGGGTTAATTCTTTAATTTGGGCCCTTTCTTCATTCTGGATGTGTGCATTTATAAACTCTCCTCTGAGCACTGTTTTTGCTGTATCCATAGGTTCTAATAGGTTGTATTTTTGTTCTCATTTGATTCCGTACATTTATTTCATCCTTGATTTCTTCTATAACCCATGGATTTTTGAACAAGGTGTTGTTCAGTTTCTGTTCTGGGTCATTTTCCTTTATGGGTTTACTTTTCATCTTTTTCAGTGTTGGTTTTGTGTATGTTCAGACTCCTATGTTTCTTGGTTTGAGATGTCACAGTGTTAGTTCCTCTTCAGCTATTCATTTCATCCCCCTTAATCTTCTAAATTTATACCTATCTTTAACTTCTGTACATCTTCTTAATTTCCTCTCCATCTGAAATGATTATAACTGCTGTAATAAGCCCCTCTTTACAGTGTGATGTCATAGTTTTCATGTTAAGGTCACTGTTTCCCTTCTTTTAATATTTTAGCTTTTGACTTCCCTAGCTGAGAATTTTGAATTGGACAATCAGATGGTCTAGTATGCTGGGAATGAAAATCTGAACAGAAACAGTGTGTTCATCATCAAAAAGAACATTTCAAGATCTGTCCTGAAGTGCAATGCTGTCCGTGATAGGACAATATCCATATGCCTACAAGGAAGGCCAGTTAACACGACTATTATCCAAATTCACTCACCAACTACTAAGGTCAAAGATGAAGAAATTGAAGATTTTTACCAGCTTCTGAAGTTCAAAATTGATCAAACTTCAAAATTGACCAAACATTGATCAGGATGCATGGATGATTAATGGTAATTCAAATGCAAAAATTGGAAACCAAGGAGGAGGATCAATAGTTTCAAATTGGGCCTTGTTGACAGAAATGATGCAGGAGATTGCATGACTGATTTTTACAAGACCAATGACTTCTTCATGCAAGTACTTTTTTCACCAAAACAAGTGGTGACTATACACATTGACCTCACCAGATGGAATGCACAGGAATCAAATCGACTCCATATGTGGAAAAAGACCATGGAAAAGCTCCATATCAGCAGTCCGAACAAGACTAGGTTTTGACTGCTGCACAGACTATCAAAACTGCTCATATGCAAATTCAAACTGAAGAAAATTAGAACAAGTCCCAAAGAGCCAAAGTATGACCTTGATATCCCACCTCAGTTTAGAGACTGAAGAACAGATCTCATGTGCCAATCACCAATGACTGAAGACCAGATGAACTGTGGAATGACATCAAAGATATCATCCATGAAGAAAGCAAGAGGTCATTGAAAAGGTAGGAAAGAAAGAAAAGACCAAACTGGATGTCAGAGGAGGCTCTGAAACTTCATCTTGTTGCAAAATGGCATCCCAGTATTGACTGATTGATGTTCTTCGTTAATTTGTGTTTCCAGTTCATGAGTTAAGCCAAAATACATCTTTGGTTTAAATATGACAACATACAGTCTCTGTAAATGGAACTATTTTCATGTTTATCAATCATATTCAAGTTTTACCATTCACTAAATCCATCCATAGGAAACCAAGAATTAAATTATATAGGACTGAAAAGTATACAAAACCAACTGATAACGAATACAGAAACCACTGCCTCTTATTTTTCATCAACAGCTTTGCAGCATAGAAGCATATTCTGGCTACAACACCTTGTTTGTTTACAATCCAGAAATCTTCAAGATGAATTTTCAAATGGTCTCCTGTGATGCTGACAGTCACTTGGCCCTCTATCCATCCAATAATTTACAGTTCACTGGACTACCGCTGATATCCAAAATGAGTGAGGGTGATCACAAAGAGTTTGATCCAAATACAAGGGTATACTGAATCTGAAGGCCTCTTTCGGTCTGCTTTGTGCTGGACAGGACTCAGATATGTTACAAGTCATGTGATTGTAATGCTGCTGGCACATACTTGAGTGGTCAATAAGAGAACTGAATTTGAAATAATATCATATTAGTCCAGAATGAAAAGGAAAATACATTATACATAATTTATAAAATCTACATTTTATTTCTTGGTGGAATTGTTCAACTCCCATATTGGGAAATACATACACAATTGATATAAAAATGGCACCAGTTCGCAATGAGCAAGTCTGTTTTGCAAGTCATAACAGCAGTTGTTCTTTTTTTAATTTAACATAACTGAGTGAAAATGTACATTCACATGTAAATTTACATGCCCCCCTATATGCAGCTTCCACTGCTCTCCCTGTCCAGTGACTGCACACTATTCCTCTCTGCTCCATACATGTCTCATCCTCCCAACAGTCTCCTTTCCCCTCCTCTCCGTCCACTCCCCTTCCTCCAGCCAGAGGTCAGCAAGATGATATCCTATAAATGTATAGAACCATAAAGTGCTTCCAACATATGGTTACTCTGCATTGCCAAGTCCATTCCATTCCTGTCCAAAGAGTGAACCTTTGTTATAATTTATGGGAACGGGCAGCATCAGGGCCGGGGGCCATGCTCTCAGAGGAACCCCAAAACCGCTGGACCATCAATTGAGGTCTTTTAGTGGAGGTCTCATGATGCACCTCTTTTTATTCTTGTGTTGCCAGTGAGGCTCCTCTCTGTGAGCTCCGTCATGGCTATCACTGGTGGTGGACGGGCACCATCCAGTTCTTCCGGTCCCAGGTTGATGTAGGCACCCACTCCTGTGGGTCTCTCTGTCTACTCGGTTGTCTTTACCGCATGCCATTTTGGCCCTCGGTGAGCATCCGTTCCTGCAGAGTTGGGACCATTTCATAACAGCAGTTTTTTTAACAGCAATTTCTTAAAAGACAATCATTCTGAAGAGAAATGCAAATTAAGATACACTTATAATTCTTATTATCTAAATAGTCATTTATTGTTCTCAATTTCCTCACATGAAGATATGTATTCTAATAAAATAGAAATGTTCTGATAAATACTGTTTGTTGCTTCCTTGGAAGATAGATTTAGAAGCACACTCACTGTGACAAAACAGAAACATTTTACAAGACAAATACTGAATTTTGTGTCCTCTTAATGTGATGGTAAAGACTTAACAAAGGTCACTTAGGTTATTAGGCTACAGTCTATCTTCTACCTCAATAATCACATCTAGACCAGCCCAGCAGTTCTGCATTCTTCTCCCTCTCCCTAACTCTGAGGATTAAGAGTTGATTAAGACTTCAGAGAGAGGGTAAAATTTTTTGGATAGTTTGCTCTGTTTGATTATGCTGTGACAAGCCTTTGGGTTTACTCTGATTATCTTTGACAAACTGTTGGACAATTCACAGTGCTTGTTAGATGTAATGAAATCTTATGATGTAACAAAATCTTGTGACTCCTGACTATTGTTCTGTGACTAAACCCTCTCCCCTTTGAATTCTGGCTATAAAAACCACTAGAAATGTAACCCAAGTGGGACAGTTTATTGGCCACTGTCTTCCAGGCTGCTGCAGATCTGAAAATAAATTATTCCTTGAACTGTACGCTGTCTCTGAATGTTTGGTTACAGTGACAGGTGGTCAAACCTGAATTTAATTTGGCAACAAATGTGCCTAATACTTCACTTATTAACATATATAGAGTAACATCATGCACTGTGTCCTACACAACAGACAACAAAAAACAAAACTCACTTGGTACAAGAATTAAAACTTTTCATGTTAGACAAATATAAATGTCTGCAATATTTTTGAATATTTGCTACATTAGTTTTATATTAATATTATATTAAATGTACACTAGATTGCATCCACATGTATGCCAAACATATATAAATATGTTTTTATACAACTTAAGGAAACCTGATGGTGTAGTGGTTAAATGCTATGGCTGCTAACCAAAAAGTCAGCAGATGCTCCTTGGAAACTCTATAGGGTAGTACTATTCTGACCTATAGGGTCGCTGTGAGTCAGAATCGACTCGACGGCACTCAGTTTTATAAAACTTAGGACATATCTCTACATGTGAATGCTATACAGTTAAGAAAAATTGAATTCGTTGCAGAGTTGACTTACTAGAGTTCCCTTTTCTTTTGCTCAATTACTGTAGAAGGCCTTTATTCCTCAGAACTTTTTATGTATTATTTTGGTTTTTGCATGGTGTACACTGGTCTTCATTCTTTGTGTTACTTTTATCATTAATATTTACATTGCTCTTTTAGAATTTAAAAAGCAGGTTGCAAAATGGTCCAGCCTCTTTGGAAGGCAATCTGGCGCTTCCTTAAAAAAATGGATATCGATATACCATTTGACCCAGTAATTCCAATACTTGGAATATATCCTATAGAATCAAGGCCTTTCACACCACCGGACACATGCACCAGAATGTTTACCACAGCACAGTCCACGATAGCAAAAAGATGGAATCAACCCAGATGCCCAACAATAGAAGAATGGATAGGTAAACTATGGTACATATACTCAATGGAGCACTACGCAATGATAAAGAATAACGATGATTCCAGGAAACATCTCCTAACCTGGTTTCAACTGGAAGACATTATGTTGAGTGAAAGTAGTCAGCGACAAAGGGACAAATACTGTATGAGACCTCTACAATAAGACCTCAAAAGCAGACTTGTGTATAGAAGAAAAGACTCTTTACAGCTGTAAGGGAGGGAAGGAGGGAGGGTGGGGGGGAGGGCTTAGTTTAGATAGTTACTAGAAATCTAGTTGGGAGAAAGTAGTGATAGCACACATTAGAAATAAGAACATCATTAAGTGGACTTCAGCATAACTTGAGTACTCCTTCCATCTTAACTCAATACTGCAAGGATAGAGTAGCTGGGGCGGGGGGCGGGGGACCATGCTCTTAGGCGAATTCCAGGCCAATTGGCACAACTAGCGTTTTGCTAAGAGAGCTCTCTGTACCCCACATTGGTGAGTGGCATCTGGGGTCTTGAAAGCTGCCAAGCTGCCATCTGAGAACACAGCAAATGGTCCCAACTCAGCAGGAACGGATGCTCACCGAGGACCAAAATGACATGCGGTAAAGACAACCGAGAAGACAGAGAGACCCACAAGAGTGGGTTCCTACATCGACTTGGGACCGGAAGAACCGGATGGTGCCCGTCCACCACCAGTGATAGACACGATGGAGCTCACAGAGAGGAGTCTCACTGGCAACACAATAAAAAGGGGTGCATCATCTAAAAGACCTCAATTGATGGTCCAGTGGTTTTGGGGTTCCTCTGAGAGCATGGCCCCCGGCCCTGATGCTGCCCGTTCCCATAAATTATAACAAAGGTCCACTCTTTGGACAGGAATGGAATGGACTTGGCAATGCAGAGTAACCATATGTTGGAAGCACTTTATGGTTCTATACATTTATAGGATATCATCTTGCTGACCTCTGGCTGGAGGAAGGGGAGTGGACGGAGAGGAGGGGAAAGGAGACTGTTGGGAGGATGAGACATGTATGGAGCAGAGAGGAATAGTGTGCAGTCACCGGACAGGGAGAGCAGTAGAAGCTGCATATAGGGGGGCATGTAAATTTACATGTGAATGTACATTTTCACTCAGTTATGTTAAATAAAAATTAAAAAAAGGGGGGTGCATCATGAGATCTCCACTAGAAGACCTCAGTTGATGGTCCAGCGGTTTTGGGGTTCCTCTGAGAGCATGGCCCCCGGCCCTGATGCTGCCCTTTGCCATAAATTATAACAAAGGTCCACTCTTCCGACAGGAATGGATTGGACTTGGCAATGCAGAGTGACCATATATTGGAAGCACTTTGTGGTTCTATACATCTACAGGATATCATCTTGCTGACCTCTGGCTGGAGGAAGGGGAGTGGACGGAGAGGAAGGGAAAGGATGTTTTTGGGAGGATGAGACATGTATGGAACAGAGAGGAATAGTGTGCAGTCACCGGACAGGGAGAGCAGTGGAAGCTGCATATAGGTGGGCATGTAAATTTATACGTGAATGTACATTTTCACTCAGTCATGTTAAATAAAAAAAAAAAAGACTTTAAAAAGCAGTCTCACAATGCTCCATATCTACTTGAGAGTACATCTAGTCTTTACAGTAACCCTTTAAGAAGCGGTGTTGTGAGCACCCAGAAAATGTCGGCGGTCGTGAGAGGCAAATAAGTAACTAACAAGGCTTTGGGTCAGTAATAAGCTTTATTTCATCAAACCACAGATTTACAATTAAGCAGGTGGGGAAGGAAAGTGCTAGCACCAGAACATAAAGCACTCTTATTTACATTAGTTAAGAACTCTTCTCTACATTCACATTAGTTAAGAACTCTTATTTACATGACTTAAGATGCCTACAGGTTCCACTGGGTCCCACAGGGACTGCAGCTGTCAAGTCATAAGTTAGTTTGTCAACACACACACTTCCCTAAAAGTGGGGTTCACCGTAAGGAATTTAAGGATTGGCTGTGCTCTCACCGTTCTGACGTTAAGAGAATTAGAAGTAGAATTTTATGATGATTGGATGTCTCTGAAGTAAAACAGCAGGAACACAACACAAGGCTCAGACACTAGCAGATTTGTCACAGTCACTGGAAGCAGGCAGTTTAGACGTCAGTAGAATGACAAGGTGTTTCGGAGGTAGACTACCCAAGAGGGACACCACAGGAGACTCAGGCAGCAATAGGAAAACAGTCACAGACACTTGAACTAACCCTTGATGGCAAGTAGATGAGGTCCCAGGGTCAGGTCACAGCGCAGCAGAACAGGCGACATAGACTCTCAGGAGGAGGCTGGGCCCCAAGCCCTTGAAGATGAGGCACAGTAACAGAACATGGACACAGACTCCCAGAGGGAGACCGCGCCCCCTGGCCTTGGAAGATGAGGCAAAGGAGGTCAGAGCAGCAGAGTGTGGGCACAGACCCTCGGAGGGGACTGCTGCACCCCAAGTTCAGAGTGCTGAGTTTTTATTACAAGTTGTTTGCTTGGTTTCTGGTTGTTATCATTCTGTCCATAAGTCTTATCTTCCGGTACCTCAATACCTCTAGTTGTTGACTTCTTTCTGATTAGTTATGGTCCCCGCCCCGCCCCGCCCCGCCCCGCCCCGCCCCGCCCCGCCCCGCCCCGCCCCGCCCCGCCCCGCCCCGCCCCGCCCCGCCCCGCCCCGCCCCGCCCCGCCCCGCCCCGCCCCGCCCCGCCCCGTCCGGCCGCCCCGCCCCGCTCCGCCCCGCCTCCCGCCCCGCCCCCGGCGGCCGCTGCCCTCGGCTTCCGTCGGCACGGCCCGCTCTCGCGGCGTTTCAACTCCGGGATTTCCGCAGAGCCGTCTCCCGCCCCATGTTTCGCCCAGTGGGCCTGGCCGTCAAGCTTCCTGCTTTGCGGTTTTTCCAGCCTGCTTGTGTTGGCGCCATGAGTACTGGGACCTTTGTCGTGTCGCAGCCCCTCAATTACGTCGGCGGCTCCCGCTTAGAACCGGTGGACGCCTCCGGCACGGAGAAGGCGTTCGAGCCGGCGACGGGTACGCAGCGGGGGGCGCGGCGGGGCTGGCGGGCCGGGCTGCGGGCTGGAACTCCGCCGTCCCGGCGGTGCACGTGTGCTGCAGCCCGGGAGCTCCGTTTTAGTGCGTTCAGCAGACACTGACTGAGCACAGACAAGTGGGAATGTGGACTAGCTAACAGTTCTGTGCAGGGCATCATAGTGGCAGGGACAGGAAGGGAGACGTGTGGTGGGATGACGGCAGAGGGCCTCACGCAGTCCTGACACGTGGAGTTGTTGATTGTTACTTAGTGGAGCTGGGACTGTTAATGTCCTCAGCTGCGGTGTGTCCAAGAGGACTTCCGGGAGGACGCGAGTAGGGGGCTGGGATATGAACCTTTGTTCTGAGCGTACTAGGGAGCGCACAATTTTTCTGATGAGCATAAATGAGGATCCTGTTGGCATTTCTCTAGTGTTAAAATATTTCTGTACATGAATCAGAATAGCGAAGTAAAAGAATCCTGCGTTTATGTAGTGTCTATAAAAGCTTTCTGTACGCTTTGCTGGGCAGCAGCTGAATTTACTCTGGCAACACCGAAGATCAAAAGCTGAGGAAGAGTTGTTTGTTTTGCTGGGTTTTATGGAATATTTATACCTAGTAAAATGTTTGCGTAAACCAGAATGTCATTTAGCTAGAATGATAGGACTGAATTACAGGGGACAGGGAAACTGAGGATTGACCCACCACACTAAGCCACAGAGTTGGGCGAGCAGGAAGCTGGTAGATTATAGATTATCACTTTCTCTTTTAGGAATACGAAAACTCTACGCTGCGAAGGAAGGAGGGAACGTAGATAGATTGTTCTTTGTCTCAATTTCGCTGCATATTTCAGTCACTCAGGTTTTGTGGAAATTGCATGTTTTGTGAAATCTGGAAAAAACAGTGCCAGGACTTCTTAAACAAACAAACAAACACCAAAGCTGTTGTCATAGAGTCGATTCTGACTCCTAGTGACGCCATAGGATAGAGTAAAAGTGCCCCATAGGCTTTTCAGGGAGTGCTGGTGGATTCCACGCGCTGACCTTTGGGTTAGCAGATATTACACCATACCCTGCTACTACCAGGGTTGCATCCAAACCAGAACCCACTGCAGTGCTGTTGATTCGGACTCACAGTGACCCTACAGACAGAGTAGAACTGCTCCTATAGAGTTTCCAAGGAGCCCCCGGTGGATTTCAACTGCTGACCTTTATTATTAGCAGATGTAGCACTTAAACCCACTGCACCGCCAGGGTTTCCAGGAAAAAGGATAAGGGGGGGATGAACTGAAGTAAGAAGGGGAGACACTGTATATGTCTATATTTGGAAAAGAAAATACATCTTTTTTTATATTGAGACTTGGTTTTTAAAAGCAGAGTCTAAAGTCTAGGAGACACTACTTTCAACTTGGAGTTAAGACCCCTGAGATTCTCACACAGTGTTAAGGAAAGTTGCAAAATGACGTACAGACAGTTATTGTTAAAAAGTGAAGCCATAGTATAGAGGATAGCAGAGTTTCCTAACCCTAAATCCACAGTGAACATAGGATACCGAAACCAAACCAAACATGGAATCTCAGTAATTCTGTTGGTAAAGATGTTTTTCTGAAGAGATCTGCAACTTTTATTAGATTCTTAAAAGGATCCGTGACTCCCCAAATTACTTAAGAACTGCTGGGATAGGGGTGATTACTAAATCAAACCATATTCAAAAGCCAGAAGGAGATCACTAAGAGGAAATATGAATATGTAGTACTTTATTTAAATGTATGGCATCAGTTTGGGATAACAGTGACTTTCCCTCTCAATAGGTCGAGTGATAGCTACTTTCAAATGTTCGGGAGAAAAGGAAGTAAATTTGGCTGTTCAAAATGCAAAGGCTGCCTTTAAAATATGGAGTCAAAAATCTGGCATGGAACGTTGCCGAATCCTTTTGGAGGCTGCCAGAATAATCAGGGTATGTTTTAATTTATTCTCTTCAGAAAAATCCCTCCTTGCGTTGCTCTGAGCGTTCGTGATGGTTTGCAGTTAGACTTCGATGTCATATTAGGTTGTACTGTTTTAATGAAATTGAAAGACATTGCCCTCACACTCACCTTGTTCTACCCAAATAAGTTTTCATTTAGTAGTGTCCATCTGGATCTTGACTTCATGACATACCGCTTGGCAAGTTTCCTTTTCCATCTTTATTTTGACTTAGTGCACATTTGTAGATTGTCTCTCTCTTTTTTTTTTATTATGATTGAATGAAAATGTACATTCCCGTATAAATTTGCATGCTGACCTACATGCAGCTTCCACTGCTCTCCCTGCATGGTGATAGCACACTCTTCCTCTCTGCTCCATACATGTCTTATCTTTCCAGCAGTCTCCTGTCTTTTCTCCACCCTTTCCCCTTCTTCCGGTATGAGGTCAACAGGACGATCTCCTATAGATTGCCTAGACCCATAAAGTGCCCACGCAATATGGTCACTCTGCATCACCAAGTCCAATCCACTGTGGCTTTAAACTTTTGTGTACTTGTTTCCCATTTGTTACCAGGAGTCTCTGAAGACCCTCCAAGGTTGTTGTTGTCAGACCCATAATGAAGAATTACTTGGGTAGACCTAGCTTTTCCATGAGAGAAATCTTGGTTGGAAAATGAAAGCGCTTTGAAGTGGGGCAGAATTTGCCACTGAGCAAATTGGAGGTTGGGATTTTATAGCCTGTCTATTCCCAGGGTATAGCTGGGGACAAGTCAGTGGTGGAGATCTGAAGCATTTTCCCTTTGTCTGCATGTACACAAAGACTGCAAGATGAGTCTGCCATGGAGGCTTCTGGGATGGGTACCAGGACTTGTTATAGAGTGCTGTGCATGTGCAGTTTCTTGCTCCCTTGGTTCAGTTCCCTGGTCCTGACTGTAGCTCTCTGGCAACCTTGTTGGAAGGACATATAATGGTTGAAGTGAAATTTTCTGCGATGTCACCAGAGTTGGTTCCATCGGAAAAACATATCTGAGGAAGTTTACATAATTGTTTGGAGACTTATGTCATTGTCCCAGGATGTAGTTAATCTTTGGATCTTTTTATTCCTTATTACTTGTTAGTTTTAGTCACACTATTTATGGAGGCCCTTAGACTCCCTGCTGTACTCCCAGCTGTGGACTCAAAAGAGGTATTGCATTTTCCATAGGATTTTCATTGTATGTTTTTCCACAGACTATTCTGTCTAACTGACTTTTACTTTTCCCTGTTGACTCCTAAGCCTCTCATTTCCAAATTTGTTTTCTACCTTGATTTCTTCAGATTGCATAGGTGTTGACTTATTTAGAAGCCCTGGTGGAACAATGGTTAAGCGCTAGCTTCTGCTAAGCCAAAGGTCATCAGTTTGAATTCACGAGTTGCTCTTGGGGAACTCTATGGGAACATTTCTATTCCCCACGGGGAGTAGGGTCACTACGAGTTGAAACTGACTTGATGGCAGTGGGTTGTTTTTGGTTTACCTTTTTTAAGCAGAACCCTGTTGGCTCTATGGTTAAACACTTAACTGCTATAGAAAAGGTAGACTGTTGAAATCTACCAGCTTTTCTGCCAGAGAAAAATGTGGCAGTGTGCTTCTGTAAAGATTTATGTTCTTGGAATCCCTTTAAAGTAGTTCTGCTCTGTCCTGTAGTGTCACTGTAAGTCAGAACTGACTTGGTGACAGTGGGCTTGGTTGGCCTTCTGGAAAAAAACCAAAAAGTTGAACTTTCAACAGTTAGAAAAAGATCTTTCCATAATGAACTGGGTGTTCATTATGTCGTTGTTGTTAGGTGCTCTCAAATCAGTTCCAGCTCGTAACGACCGTATGAACAACAGAATGACCCTGTGAAGGACAGAGTGAAATACTGCCTGTCCTGCCCCATGACGGCTCTTGTTTTTATGCTTCAGCCCGTTATTGTAGCCACTGTGTCAGTCCATTGCTTTGAGGGCCTTCCTCTTTTTCAGTCTCTCAATGGATTGATCCTTCACGACCGCATGTCCAAAGTATGTAAGACGAAGTCTCGCCTTCCTTGCTTCCAAGGAGCACTCTAGTTATACTTCTTCCAGCACAGATCTCTTTTGTTCTTTCAGCAGTTTATGGTAGGTTCAGTATTCTCTAGCATCAGAATTCAAAGGCATCAATTCTTACTCTGTCTTCCTTATTCACTGTCTACCTTTCACAAGTGTAAGATGTCATTGAAAATACCATGGCTTGTGTCACGTGCCCCTTAGTCTTCAAGGTAATGTCTTTACTTTTCAGCAGTACTTCTGAATATTAGGATGGTGGTGACTTTTTTATTCTAAGTATGTTGTCTTAGACATCTAGTGCTACTTTAACAGAAATAACACAAATGGATGGCTTTAAAAAGAGAAATTTTATTTGTCACAGTCCACTAAGCTAAAATCCAAATTCAGGTGTCAGCTCCAGGGGAAGGCTTTCACTATTGGATCTGGAGGAAGGTCTTTGTCATGTCTTCTCTTGGACTGGAAACTTCTGAGGTGCAGGGACCCTGGTCCTTGTCAAAGAATCAACAGCTCCTGGCATTTCTTGGTGATATGAGGTCCCCAAATCTCTTTGCTAGCTTCTATTTCAAGAGACTGCACAAAACAAGCTTACACATTGCATCCTGCCCATCAAAACACCTGTTGCCTATCCTCCCTTATTAACATTACAAAGATAGTTTTTACAACTTAAAGGAACATCATACAATTCAGGAAATCATACAATCAGGAAACCATGGCTTATACACATTTTTTTGGGAAATGCAGTTCAGTCCATGACATACGTTAAGTCAGAAACTGTGAAGGGTCTGAGAGTTACCCTGCTTGCGAGAGTGTGTGTGTATGTATGTATATAGTCTGACCTGAAGTGGATTGAATCAGAGAAACAGATGGTTTATTACTTGTGACAAAATGCGCAGCACCCAGAGCAGTACTTAGCACTGGTTTGCTGAGCCCTAATTGTCACAGAGTGGTGTGAAGGTTAAAGACTAAAAAGAATTTAGTCTTTAATCTTTTTAAAGACTAAGACTAAGATGAGATCCAGATGTTTCTCTGTCTGTAGTATGTTGAGAACCCCCAGATTATGAGACTTACTGTATACAGGGACTGTCCTCTCCTCTGCGATTACACTTAACTCCTCTGTAGTTAAGGCAGAGAGTCACACTAGGTTTATTACCCTGAAATGTAAGCAGATGTCTCCAGGAAGGGAAACTATAGAACTAACTGTCCGAATCAGAAATCTCTTAGTTTACAAAGACAGTTATTTATACCTTTGGAGACCTTTATTGTTTAGTCAGCTGGCCAATGTCTTTTGCTGAGGAAACTAGGATCATTCAGAAATATTAAAATATTTATGGAGCAGAATTGGAAATCATAATGGGGCAGAGTCAAGATGGCCAACTGAGCCCACGTCTCCTTACATCCCTCTGGAAACCAAGACCTGAACTGACAGTCAAACAGAGCCTTCTGATCACCTAATCAGCCTCAGGATACAGCACAGAGCTGTTAATTGGGACTTCATACCACTGAGCGAAAAACCTCCTCTCTTTCGCTGACTCCCGCTCCTTGCTAGCCCCGGCTCTCACAGACAGAAGGTAAACGCACCAGTTTGACTTTTTTTTTCCTCTGTCTCGGCTGGCGGGCGGAGCTGAGTCCTGCCTGGCGGCTGGACTCAGATGCGCTGCTGGGGGGATAGGCTGGCGAAATTCCCATACTCTGAGACCCAGGCTCCGGACTCTGTTAATCTAGACACTTTGAGCCTTTTGTATTGTAGCTGCCTCAGTGGGGTTTGTGTGGAGCTCCGCGGTCAGGGTGCGGGACGCCATGTGGGTACCGAGATTTTAGCGGGACCTCGTTCTTAGCCTGGGAGCCAGCGCCTGCAAACAGGACAGCGCTTCTCCAACAGAAAAGTAGTGATTTTGCACAGTGCTGCCTACGTTGGGGGCCCTGCAAAAGAAGCAGAGGAATCGCTACCTCTGGGCATCTTTAGCCCCTCTGTCTGCTGCCTGTGTGGAGGACGCCATCTTGGGTACGGTGGCCACAGCTGGACCTAATTCTTAGCTTGGGAGCCAGAGCCTGCCCACAAGAGAGCGCTTTTCTATCACAAAACCAGTACTCGACGCAGTGTTGGATAAGGCTAGGCCCTGTCAGCAGAGGCCAACAGGGCAGTAGAAGTGCTGTATTCTGAACTAGTTTGTTATCATCTGGGGTTGGATACAGTGGCGCTTACTTTGTCAGATGGGAACAGGGACCTCTACACCTGAAAACCTAACTGACTTGTGAACTGGTCAGATACGTTTTGCTTTACATTTGAAGACAGCCTAGAGAAACATTTGCAGTCCATCCTCTCAGTACCTCTTTTGGCCTCTATATACTCACATGGGACCCAAAAAGCAACAAGCAGTTGTGGCATACACGCAATCACTCATGTCTTCAGAAGGCTCCCAAACAAAACAACCAAGGAGTTTTCCAGATGAAGAAACTTTTATACAAATTGATTATATATAGAGCCCTTCTAGACCTTATACAAAATGCAGCAGAACAAAGTGAAAAATTAAGCAAGTTGTTCGATCTGATGGAACACCAGTACTCTGAAATCCAACAGATCAAGAAGAAAATCAAAGACATAGAAACTTCCTTGCAAAGCCAAGAAAACAGAATGGAACAAATGGAAAAAAGAATTTCTAACTTGGAAGACAGAGCTACTGATGCCAGCGTCTATGAGCAGAAATCAGAAAAAAGAAACAAGAAAAACGAAGAAACATTAAGGAGCATGTGGGGCTCTATTAAGAGGAACAACCCTTGATTAGTTGGCGTCCCTGAACAGAGTGAGACATCTGAGAACACAGAGAGTATTGTTGCTGAGCTGCTGAAAGAAAACTTCCCAGAAATCATGAAGGAAGAGAATATAGACATCTCAGATGCATATCGTATGCCACCCAATATAGATCTCAAAAGAAAGACTCCAAGACATATTATAATCAAGCTTAACAAAATGAAACATGAGCAGCAACTCTTAAAGGCAGCAAGACTCAAGGCAAAGCTAAGATTCAGAGGGAAACCCTGTTGGCTGTCATCAGATTTCTCAGCAGAAACCATGCTGGCACGGAGACAGTGGCATGACACATTCAAAGTCTTGAAGAAGAACTTCCAACCAAGAATTATATATCCTGCAAAACTGTCTTTCAAATACGAAAATGAAATTAAGACATTCCCAGATAAACAGAAACTCAGAGACTTTGTAAAAACCAAACCCAAACTACAAGAAATACTGAAAGAAGTCCTTCGCTTTGGCTTAAAGAACAAAACCACTAACTTTATATTTTAGAACTACACACTACTCAATACTATACTCATTTAGGGAAGGCTCCAAAGTAAATCACAGCTTTGATATGCAAAGAAGCAATCCAGTGATCATCATGAAAACTATGGTGTCATTATAATAAAAGACGGATGTACTACAGTCGTTATAGTCCTTCCAGATGGAGAGGAAGATGACAAGACTGGTAGTAATTAAAATTGGGTTTATAAATAGTTTATTAAGGGGGTTCAGAGGGGCAGCTGTAAAGCACAACAAAGATGTATCATACCATTTCAAGAAATCTAGCACACGAGTCTCAACTATAAAACCAGCTCTGAAAAAGGTGAAAAATCAACTCACAAAAAAAGAGGGTCCCAGAACAGACTAATAAGATCAACAGAGAAAACATCAACATAAAAATAAACATATTACAATGGCAGCAGTGAACACATACCTATCAATAATTACATTGAATGTGAATGGACGGAATGTTCCAGTAAAGAGACACCGAGTGTCATCTTGGATCAAAAGACACGACCCATCCATATGTTGTCTACAAGAAACTCACTTGAGACCTAAAGACAGGAACAAACTGAAAATTAAAGGATGGAAGAATATATATCAAGCTAACAATGAACAAAGAAGAGCAGGGGTGGCAATTCTAATCTCAGACAAAATCAATTTTAATGTCAAATCCACCATCGTGGACAAAGATGGTCACTGTTTATTGCTAAAAGGTTCAGTACACAAGCAAGACTTAACTATATTAAATATTTATGTACCTAATGCCAGAGCACCTAAATATGTCGAAGAAACACTGACTACGCTCAAAAGAGAGTTAGATGACTCCACAATAATAGTGGGAGACTTTAACACTCCACTCTCGTTACTAGACAGATCATCTAGAAAAAAGCTCACTAAAGATACAGAAGACCTCATTGACACAATTAACCAACTAAACCTCATTGATATATACAGAACTTTCCACCCATCAGCAGACAACTACACCTTCTTGTCCAGTGCACATGGAACATTCTCCAGAATTGACCACATGATAGGCCATAACGCAATGCTCAACAAAATCCATACCATTGAATTACTGCAAAGCATCTTCTCAGATCATAAAGCCATCAAAGTTGAAATCAATAGCAGAAAAAACAGAGATAGAAAGTGGAACTCTTGGAAACTGAACAACATCTTGCTCAAAAAAACATGGGTTATAGAGGAAATCAAGGATGAATTAAAGAAATTCGTGGATTCCAATGAGAACAAAAACACTTCCTACCAAAACCTATGGGATACAGCCAAAGCAGTGCTCAGAGGTCTGTTTATCTCCATAAATGCACACATCTGGAAGGAAGAAAGAAACCAAATCAAGGAACTAACTCTACAGCTTGAACAAGTAGAAAGAGAACAACAGAGGAACCCCTCGGGCACCAGAAGAAAGGAGATCATAAAGATTAGAGCAGAGCTAAATGAATTAGAGAATAGAAAAACAATTGAAAAAATTGAAAAGACCCAAAGCTGATTTTTTGAAAAGATCAAAAAAATTGATAAACCACTGGCTAAACTTACTAAAGAAAAGCAGGAAAGGAAACAAATAACCCAAATTAGAAATGAGAGGGGAGTTGTCACCACAGATGCAACAGAAATCAAAAATATCATAACAGAATACTATGAAAGACTGTACTCTAACAAATTTGAAAACCTAGGGGAAATGGACCAATACCTTGACTCATACCACCTACCCAAATTATCACAACATGAGGCAGAACAACTTAATAAACCCATCACAAAGGAAGAGATTGAAAAGGTCATCAAAACACTGCCAACCAAAAACAGTCTGGGCCCAGATGGCTTCACGGCAGAATTCTACCAAGCATTTAGAGAAGAGTTATCCCCAATACTACTGAGACTATTTCACAGTATAGAAAGGGATGGAGTACTCCCAAACTCATTCTATGAAGCCAGCATAACCCTGATACCTAAGCCAGGGAAAGATCCAACAAAGACAGAGAATTACAGACCGATATCACTCATGAACCTAGATGCAAAAATCTTCGACAAAATTCTTGCTAACAGAATACAACAACATGTCAAGAAAATAATCCATCATGACCAAGTGGGATTCATACCAGGGATGCAAGGCTGATTGAACATCAGGAAAACAATTAATGTGATAAACCACATAAATAACACAAAAGACAAGGATCACCTGATTTTGTCATTTGATGCAGAAAAGGCATTTGATCAAGTCCAACACCCATTCATGCTAAAAACTCTTAGCAAAATGTGCATAGACGGCAAATTCCTCAACACAATAAGGGCCATTTATACAAAGCCAATTGCCCACATCATCCTGAATGGAGAGAGACTGAAAGACTTTCCCTTGAGATCAGAAACTAGACAAGGATGCCCACTCTCACCTCTCCTATTCAACATTATGCTAGAAGTTCTAGCCAGAGCAATTAGACAAGACGAACAAATAAAGGGCATCTGCATTGGCAAAGAGAAAGTTAAAATCTCCGTTTGCAGATGATATGATTGTATATGCAGAGAACCCCAAGGAATCTATAAGTAAGCTACTCAAACTGATAGAAGAGTTCAGCAAAGTCTCAGGATACAAGATAAACATAAGTAAATCAGTAGGATTCCTTTATACCAACAACGAGACTGTTAAGAAGAAATTATCAAATGAATACCATTTATGATGGCCCCTAAGAAGATAAAGTACCTAGGAATTAATCTAACCAGAGAAACAACAGACCTTTACAAAGAGAACTACAAGCCCTTACTACAAGAAACTAAAAGAGACTTAGATAAATGGAAAAACCTACCCTGCTCATGGATAGGAAGACTTAACATTGTGAAAATGTCTATTTTACCCAAAGCAATTTATTTATATAATGCAATCCCAATACAAGTTGCAGCATTGTTTTTTAATGAGATGGAGAAAGAAATCACCAATTTTGTTTGGAAAGGGAAGAAGCCCCGGATAAGTAAGGTACTACTAAAGAAGAAGAACACACTGGGAGGCCTCTCATTACCCGACCTTAGAACATACTACACTGCCACAGTGGTCAAAACAGCCTGGTACTGGTACAAGAACAGACAGATCGATCAATGGAACAGAATTGAGACCCAGAGATGACACCATCTGCCTATGAACAGTTGATATTTGACAAAGGCCCTAAGACATTAAACTGGGGTAAAAACAGTATCTTCAGCAAATCGTGCTGGCAAAATTGGTTATCCATCTGCAATAAACTGAACCAAGATCCATATCTTACACCTTATACAAAAACCAACTCCAACTGTATAAAAGACCTAAATATCAAACCTAAAACGATAAAGCTCGTCCAAGAAAAGGTAGGAACAACAATGGAAGTTTTTTTTTTTTTTAATTTTTATTTTTATTTAACATAAGTGAATGAAAATGTACATTCACATATAAATTTACATGCCCACCTATATGCAGCTTCCACTGCTCTCCCTGTCCGGTGACTGCACACTATTCCTCTCTGCTCCATACAAGTCTCATCCTCCCAACAGTGTCCTTTCCCCTCTTCTCCGTCCACTCCCCTTCCTCCAGCCAGAAGTCAGCAAGATGATATCCTATAGATGTATAGAACCATAAAGTGCTTCCAGTATATGGTCACTCTGCATTGCCAAGTCCAATCCATTCCTGTCCAAAGAGTGGACCTTTGTTATAATTTACGGGAAAGGGCAGCATCAGGGCAGGGGGCCATGCTCTCAGAGGAACCCCAAAAGCGCTGGACCATCAATTGAGGTCTTTTAGTGGAGATCTCATGATGCACCTCTTTTTATTCTTGTGTTGCCAGTGAGGCTTCTCTCTGTGAGCTCCGTCGTGGCTATCACTGGTGGTGGCCGGGCACCATCCGGTGCTTCTGGTCCCAAGTCGATGTAGGCACCCACTCCTGTGGGTCTCTCTGTGTCCTCGGTTGTCTTTACCGCATGCCATTTTGGCCGTCGGTGAGCATCCGTTCCTGCTGATTTGGGACCGTTTGCTGTGTCCTCGGATGGCAGCTTGGCAGCTTTTAAGACCCCAGACGCCACTCACCAATGTGGGGTGCAGAGAACTCTCTTAGCAAAACACTAGTTGTGCCAATTGGCCTGGAATTCGCCTAAGAGCATGGTCCCCCGCCCCCTGGCCCAGCTACTCTATCCTTGCAGTATTGAGTTAAGGTGGAAGGAGTACTCAAGTTATGCTGAAGTCCACTTAATGTTCTTGTTTCTAATGTGTGCTGTCACCACTTTCTGCCAACTAGATTTCTAGTAACTAAACTGAACCCTCCCCCCTTCGCCCTCCCTCCCTCCCCTCCCTTGCAGCTGTCAAGAATCTTTTCTTCTATACACAAGTCTGTTTTTGAGATCTTATAGTAGAGGTCTCGTACAGTATTTGTCCCTATGTCGCTGACTACTGTCACACAACATAATGTCTTCCAGTTGAAACCAGATTATGAGGTGTTTCCTGGAATCATCGTTATTCTTTATCATTGCATAGTGCTCCACTGAGTATATTTGCCATAGTTTACCTATCCATTCTTCTGTTTTTGGGCATCTGGGTTGATTCCATCTTTTTTCTATCATGGACTGCTGCGGTAAACATTCTTGTGCATGTGTACATTTGTGTGAAAGGCCTTGATTCTGTAGAATATATTCCAGGTAGTGGAATTACTGGGTCAAATGGTATATCAATATCCATTTTTATAAAGAAGTGCCAGATTGCTTTCGAAAGAGGTTGGACCGTTTTGCAACCCCCACCAACAGTGTAGGAGGGTTCTGCTTTTCTCCGCAGCGTCTCCAGCATTTGTTGTTTTGTGTTTTTTGCATCATGGCCAGTCTTGTTGGGGTGAGATGGTGTCTCATTGTCATCTTGGTTTGAATTTCTTTAATAACTAAAGATCGTGAACATGACTGCATGTGTTTTTTGGCTGCCTGGATCTTATCTTTAGTGATATGTCTGTCCATCTCCTTTGCACATCGTGAACTGTACTTCTGAGGTTAATGTTGAAACAAGGAGGCTAAAAAGGTCTCCATGTAAGGGGTGCTCAGAACTCAGCCGACCTGAGAAACATTATTTCAGATCACCCCTAACACACAGAGAAAGACATGACCTCCATGCTGCACAAGTCTCAGGCAGTGAGGCTAGGGTGAGGCCCTTGTCAGGGTGGGGTCCTCGTAGGCTGTAGTGTAGATTAGGTGAAGTATAGACAATGAATGACTCCTTTTGTCTTGATACAAGAATCAAGAGGCCTGGGAGGATGGAGAAGTAGCTTGTGTTTGGGGATTATTCTTGTAGGTTATTGGCCAGGTGACATGTAGCACCATTTTGTTTTCCTTGGTAGTCGTTTTTTCAGAATACCCCCTGCCCCTTTGCAATGACTGCTTGCAAATAAAACCTTTGATCTCACCGTAAAACTTCTGTATCTGTATATTGGCTTTTTGCATAGGTAGGGAACTGCCCCCCTCTTGTTTTTTTTCAGGTAACAGTGTAACCATGCTACCTTTAATTCAGCTTAAAATGGTGTTATCTTTTTCCATCCTCCTTTAACCTATTTGTGCCTTTATATTTGAAATGAATTTATTGTATGCCACATAGTAGGGTTTTGCTTTCTTAGCTAATTTGGTAATTGCTGCCTTTTAATTGATGTGTTTATTGATATATTTGTATTTATTTTTTACTTATTTATTTTATTTTTTTTTAGTGGTGGACAAAAAAGTGTATTTAGAATTAGCTGTGTGGACTCAGTTTAGATGGTTCCAGTTTTGTTGGCAGCATCCAGAGCATCACAGTCAGGAGCTGGACGAACATATGCTTCCTTCTCTCCGTCAGGTCTGATTGAGGTGTTGACCGTGGCCACATCAGGGTCATAGAGCTTCCTCACAGCCCGTGTGACCTGGTGCTCGTTGGCCTTGACGTCCACGGTGAACACAAGGGTGTTGTTAGCTTCTGTCTTCCTCACGGCTGACTCAGAGGGGAGAGGGAGCTGGATGATGGCACAGTGGTCCAGCCTGTTTCTCCTGGGGGTGCTCTTCCGAGGATATTTGGGCTGTCTCCTTAGTCTCAGTGTCTTGGGCCCCCGGAAGGTGGGTGAAGTACGGATCTTCTTTTTTATATGACTGTGGACGCCTTTCAGCACTGCTTTCTTAGCCTTCAGTGCCTTGGCTTTGGCTTCAGTTTTGGGAGGAGCAGGCACTCCCTTCTTCGCTTTCGGCGCCATCTTCACGAAAAAGGATATATTTGTGTTTAAATCTACCATCTTTCAGTTTGTGGTCTGTTGGTCTTATCTGTGTTTGTTTTTGTTGTTACCATTTAATCTTTTGAATTCCTTTTTTAAATATTAATGATATTTTAATATTAATTTTGATTTACTGTTTATTTAAAAAGATTTTTAATAATATTCTGTAAAATATTAGGTATTTTTAACATTTGGTTTCCTTTTTTTGGCGTATTAGCTACACAGTTTGTTTTTCAGTGTTTGCTTTAGAATGTGATAGCGCACTCCTTTCCACTCTGTTCTTTCTATATCGAGTCAACTAACTGCTGTCCCCTTCCACTGCTCTAATCTCACTTCTGGACAGGAGCTGCTCAGACAACTTAATGTATATATTTAAGCCAGAAAGGACACTTTTTGCCTTGGCTTTGGTACTGATTTCGGCTCTGGGCTATCAGAGACTCTGGGGCCATGTCATCAGGGGAACCTCCAGTTGGACCATCAGGTGTGTTTTTTTAATAGAGTTCTAGTTCTGCACACCTGTTTTTCTCCTGCTATGTAAGGGACTCTGTTGTGTTTTCTGTCAGGGCAGTCATGGGTAGTGGCTGGGCACCATCTAGTTCCTCTGGTCTCATGCTGATGAATTCTTTGGATCATGTGATCCCTTATGTCTCCTAGGCTCATATTTTCCGCGTGTCTTTGTTATCCGTTTTCCTCTTCTCCAAGTGTATTGAAACCTATTGGTGCTTAATTAGATGACGGCTTGCTAGCTTTTAAGATTCCACATGCGACCAAACAAAGTGGGTTGTAGAACATTTATTAGAGTGCAACTTTTTGTAGTGTTCTGTTAAGATTCTTCTAATTTCAGTTGGCTGTGTTGTGATATTGCTTGTTTCATTTCTTATTTGAATTATTGCTTCTCGTATAGTTCTTTTGTCAGCTGTGCTAATGATTGTTGATCTTTTCAGAAAACTAGCTTTTGGTCTTGTTAAGTCTTTCAGTCATTTTTGTATTCTCTAATTCATTTGTTTCTTTAATTTTTGTTATTTGCTTCCTTCTGGTGCTTGAGGGCTTCTTTTGCTGCTCTCTTTCTGCTTGTTCAAGTTGTAGGATTAATTCTTTGATTTGGGCTCTTTTTGGATGTGTGCGTTTTTTGAGATAAGTTGACCTCTGCTTTTGCTGTGTCTTGTAGATTCTGGTAGGATATGTTTCACTCTCTGTATCCTTGTTGGTGCATTTAATCCATTTACATTCAGTGTGATTGTGGATAGGTGTGAGTATAAGGATGTCATTTTTTTGTGTGTTGTAGACAATTCTTTTGTTCCATTTAATTTTATGTAATGAGTATGTGTTTTCATTTTTTCAATGTTGATGGCTTTGTATTTGCTGAGATACCATGTTTCTCTTGTTTTTTATTTTGATGCGTAGGATTGATAGTTTCATTTGTGATTGCCTTAATATTTATCCTTGGTTTTCTAAATTTAAACCAGTCCTTAATTTCTTTATATCACCTTGACTTCCTCTTCATGTGCAAAATTTATGACTATGTTCTCCTTTAAGTCCTTTTTCCTATAAAGTTTACATAATGACATTTCTGTTTCCCTGTTTGATTTATTTTTGTGCTTCCTCTGTTTAGGTAGATACCCAGTTGTTCTGTTCTGTGCTCTAGTCTTAGGTTGTTACCTGAAGTTAGTGATTTTGTAACCAAAGGATTCCCTTTAGTATTTCTTGTCATTTTGGTTTGGTTTTTGCAGATTCCCTAAATTTATATTTGTCTGAAGAAGTCCTGATTTTGCCATCATATTTGAGGGACAGTTTTGCTTGATACATAAATCTTGGATGGTAGTTAGTTTCCTTCAAGGTTTTGTGTATGTCTTCCCATTGCCCTCTTGCCTACATGGTTTCTGCTGAAACTGAGCTTAGTCTTACAGATTTTTCCTTTGTAGGTTATTTTTCATTTATACCTAGACACTTTTAAAATTATCTCTTTATCTTTAGTTTTGGAAAGTGTAATTATAGTATGTTTTTGTTTTGGGTTCTGCTGTGCATGGACTTTGATGAGTATCTTGGATAGGTATCGTCTCATGTTTCATTATATCAGGGACGTCTTCTGTCAAGAAATTTCAACAATTCTCTCTGTTTTCTTTTATTTCCCCATCGTGTGGTATGCCAGTCATTCATAGATTATTCCTCTTGATAAAGTCCCACATAGTGTTTAGTTTTTCTTGATTGTTTCATTCTTTTATCTGAGTTTTTCCTTTAACATGCTTTATATTCTGTCTCACTAATTTGGCCTTCCATTGCCTCAGTTCTACTCCTTGGCTTTTTATTAAGTTGTCTAATTTTGTAATTTTAGTATTAATTTACTGAATTTCTACCTTCTGTTTCTGTATGTTTTCTTGCCACTTGTTCAATGCTCTGCTGCTGTTTTCCTCATCTCATTCCTGAGCTCTTTTTTAAAAATTTTCATTATGATTAAATTATACAATCCAAATCAGTTTTCCATGAGCACCTCTCTGTAACTCCATCTGCTCTCCTCACCCTGTGAAAGCACCATCTTCCCTTTTGCTCTACTTCTAGTATCCTCTTAATGAACACCTTTCTACTCCTCTCCACTCTCTCCCCTCTAGAAGGAAACCAGTAGGACAGCCCTCTATAAATGTATAAAACGTAAAGTACACACACCACGTACTGTGTCCTCGAGTCTGTCCATTTGTCTGAGTTGTTGACCTCAGTACTGGTTTTAGGTCAAGGGCAGCAGCCAGTATAGAGGCCATGTTCCCAGGGGACCTTCCAGGTTGTCGGGCCATCAATTCTGGTCTCTTAGAATTCTTGATCTCTGTACTTCTTTTTCTTGTGTTGTGTCAGAGACTACACTGTGTCACTATCAGGGCTGTCTTTGGTGGTGGCTGGACACATCTGGTTCTTCTGGTCTTGTGCTGATGTACTCTTCTAATCATGTGGGTCCCTTTGTCTTCTGGGCTCATTTTTCCTCGTGTCTTTGATGTTCTTGGTCATCATCTGTTCCAGCTTGATTGGGACCAGTTGGTGTACCCCAGGTGGCAGCTTGCTGGCTTTAAGACCCTGTTTTAGTCAGCTAGGGCTGCTCTAACAGAAATACCACAGAGTGGATGGCTTTAACAAAGAAAGATTTATTCTTACACAGTCAGTAGGTTGCAAGTCCATATTCAGGGTGTCCGCTCCAGGGAAAGACTTTCCCCTTGTCGGCTCTGGAGGAAAGTCCGGTATTGCATCAGTCTTTGTCCAGGGAGCGTCCTCACACAAGAACCTCTGGTCTGAAGGACGTGCTCTGCTCCTGGTGCTGCTTGCTTGATGGTAGCGAGGTTCTCAAATTGTCCTTGGTTCTTTTTCCTTTTATTCCTTGCAAGCTAAAAGCGTTAAGGGTGGGGCAAGCCATACTCCAGGGAAACTTTCCCCATAGCAGGAATTCACAGCCCCACCCTAATCCTTTAACATACAGGTTAGCAAAACCAGGCAATGGAGGACAGTCCCAAGATACTGGGAACCATATCCCAGCCACATGGCTGCACACATTTTTGGGGGGACACAGTTCAAACCATGACAGACCCTAAATGTCACTCACGAGTATGGGGTACGGAAGACTCTCTTAGCAAAAAACTAGTTATGCCAATTGACCTTGATGACCCTTGTCCCTGCTAGTGTATCCTTTGAAATGTTGGGTTGAATGTAGAAAACCTTTTATAGTGTAGTTCAGTTATGCTGACCTGCCTTCTACTGAGTGCTGTCACACACTTCACCTAACCGAATTCCTGTTGGCTATCTAATCTGTGCCCAACCCTCTCCCTCCCTCACCACCCTTGTAACCATCAAAGAGTCTTTTCTTTTGTGTGTAAGTCCTTATAGTGGTCTTCTGCAATACTTGTCCTCTTGCAGCCAATTGATTTCACTCAAGGTAATGCCTCCTAGTTTATACTAGCTTATGAGATGCTTCCTAAAAGTCATCATTATTCTTCATCATTGCATAGCATTCCATTGAGTATATGTCTGATAGTTTGTTTGTCCATTCATCTGTTGGTGGGCACGTAAGCTGTTTCCACCTTTTTGCTATTGTAGTCTGTGCTGCAGTAAACAGTTGTGTGCATGTGTCTATTTATGTGACAGCTCCTGTTTCTGTAGAATATATTCCAAGCAGTGGGATTGCTGGATCATACAGTATTTCTATTTCTAATTTTTGAAGAAAGAGCCAAATTGTTTTCCAAATTGACTGTACCATTTTGCATTCCCATCAGTAATGTGGGGGAGTTCCAGTCTCTCCCCAGCCTCTCCAGTATTTGTTTGGTGTATTTTGCATTATTGTCAGCCTTATTGGGGTGAAATGTATCTCATAGTAGGTTTGACTTGGATTGCTGTAATAGCTAATGATCATGAGCATTTCCTGATGTGTCTTTTGGCTGCCTGGATGTCTTTGGTGAAATCTCTGTCTTTTGCCCGTTGTTTAATTGGGTTATTTGTCTTTTACTTGTTGATATTTTGCAGACATTGTAAATTATGGAAATTAGATGTTGATCCAATATGTAGTTGCCAAATATTTGTTCAGTCTGTAGGCAGTCTTTTAACTCTTGACTCTTTGGATGAGCATAAGTGTTTTAGTTATCTGTTTTCTTTTCTGCTGTTTGTGCATTGTTGGTCATATTTTATAGTTTGTGTAAGCTGTGTATTAGGACTTCCATTATCATCCGTATTTTTTCTTCTGTGATCTTTATCGTTTTAGGTTTGATACTTATTTCTTTGATATATTTATTTATTTATAAATATATATTTATTTATTGTGATTGAGTGAAAGGGTACAATCCAGTTTAGATTTGCATGCTCTCCTATGTGTAGCTCCTACTGCTCTGCTTACCTGGTGACAGCACACTCCTCCTTTCTATGCTATACATGTCATATAAGTCCCCTGTCCCCTCTTCTGCACCCTATCTACTCCCCTCTAGTAAGAGGCCAGTAGGATGTCCTATGGATGCACAGAACCATAAAGTGGACACGTGATATGATCACTCAGTATCACTGAGTTGAAGCCATTCTTGTCCAGGCAGTTGACATCAGTAATGATTTATGAACAGGGGCAGTGTTGGGTCTAGGAGCCATGCTCCCAGAGGAACCACCAGGCCTTTTGGACCTTGAATTGCTCTCTGTTGGTGGAGTTCTCAGAACGTACCCTTTTTTCTTCTCATGTTTACACTGGGACTAGACTTTGTGTGCCACATGATGGCTGTCACTGGTGGTGTCCAGCACCATCTGGTTCTTCTGGTCACATGTTGGTGTAGTCACCTATTCACGTGGGTCTTTCTATCTTTGGATTCTGTTTCCCCCGTGTTGTTGTCCTTGCTGCTTATCTGTTCCTGCTGAGTTGAGACCCTTTGCTGTACCTCAAATGGCTGCTGGCTAGCTTTTAAGACCCCAGACACCACTCACCAATATGAGGTAGAGAAGACTCTTAGCAGTAGGTTAGTTATGCCAGTTGGCCTCCGTGTTCCCTGAGAGCATGGTTCCTGGACCCCTGTCCCTGTTACTCTGCCCTTGCAATATTGGGTTAAGATTTGGAAGAGTTTTCAGATTATGTTAAAGTCATGTTGATCTTCTTTCTAATGTGTGCTGTCACTGACTTCACCCAGCCAGATTTCTGTCAGCTGTCTAATCAGTAACCAACCCTTTCCATCTCTCCCTCCCTTTCCTCCCTTGCAGCCATCAAAGAGTCTTTTCTTCTGTAAGGGAGTCATTTTTATGTTCTTACAGTATGGGTCTCATACAGTATTTGTCCTTGTGCAACTGACTAATTTCACCCAACATAATGTCCTCTAATTGAAACCAGATTATGAGATGCTTACTAAAAGCATGATTGTTCTTTATCATTGCATAGTATTCCATGGAGTATATAGACCATAATTTATTTATCCATTTATCTGTTTCTGGGCATCTGGGTTGATTCCATATTTTTGCTGTTGTGGACTGTGCTGCAAAAAACATGTGTATGTGTCTGTTCGTGTAACTGCCCTTCTGTAGTATGTATTCCAAGCAGTGGGATTACTAGTTCAAATAGTGTATCTGTGTCCAACTTTTTAAAGAAGTGCCAGATTGCTTTCCAGTGAGGGTGTACCATTTTGCATTCCCACCGGCAGTGTAGGAGAGTTCGAATTTCTCCACAGCTTCTCCAGCATTTGTTGTTTTGTGTTTTTTGAATCATGGCCAACCTTGTTGGGATCAGATGTTTTGATTTGAATTTCTTTAATACCTAATGATGGTAAGCATTTTCACATGTGTTGGCTGCCTGTATATCCTCTTTAGAGAAGTGTCTGTTCATCTCCTTCTCCCATTGCTTAACTGGAGTATTTACCGTTTTCTTGATGATATTTTGTGGTATTGTATAGATCATGGAGATCAGGTGTCGGTCTGACATATAGTTGCCAAATATTTTTTCCATTTCTGTAGGTGGTCTTTTAATTCTTTTGATGAAGTCTTTGGATGAGCAAAAGTGTTTGATTCTTAGTAGTTCCTGTTGATCTATTTTTTCTTCTGTTGATCAAGCTTTGTCAGATTTTGAAGACTGTCTACGTTGTGTATTACAACTTCCATTGCTGATCCTGTTTTTTCTTGGATGAGCTTCATCGCCTTAGATTTGATATTTAGATCTTTTATCCAGTTCGAGTTGGTTTTTGTATAAGGTGTGAACTTTGGGTCTTGTTTCAATGTTTTTGGAAATAGATACCAGTTTTGCTAACACTCTTTGTTAAGGAGACTCATTTTACCCCAGTTTACAATCTTAAAAAGGGCCTCTGTCAAATATCAACTGTTCATAGGAGTATGGTGGTATCTCTGCAGTCTCCACTCTGTGCTGTGAGTCTATATGTCTCTTTTTGTACAAGTACCAGGCTATTTTGACAATTGTGGCAGTGTAATAGATTCCAAAATTGGGTAGTGAGAGGCCTCCCAGTGTGGTGGTCTTCAGTAGTGCTTTACTTATCCAGGGTTTCTTCCCTTTACAAACAAAGTTGGTGATTTTTTTCTCCATCTCATTAAAAAATGTTGCTGGAATTTGTATTGGGATTTCATTATATATGTAGATTGCTTTGGGTAAATAGAAATTTTCACAATGCTAAGTCTTCCTATCCATTAGCAGTGTAGGTTTCTATGTTTATGTACATCTCTTTTAGTTTCTTGTAGTAAGGTCTTGTAGTTCTCTTTGTCAAGATCTGTTATTTTTCCTGTTAGATTTATTCCTAGGTATTTTATCTTTTGGGGGGCTATAGTAAATGGTGTTGATTTGGTGATTTCTTCCTTAATAATCTCATTGTTGGTATAAAGTAATCCTACTGATTGACTTATGTTTATCTTGTATCATGATACTTCGCTGAACTCTTCTATCAGTTTGAGTAGTTACGGATTCTTTAGGATTCTCTGTGTATGCATTCATATCATCTGCAGACAGGGAGATTTTTACTTCTTGTTTGCTGATGTGCATGCTGTTTATTTCTTGATCTTGTCTAATTGCTCTGGTTAGAACGTCTAGTACAGTGTTGAATAGGAGAGGTGAGAGTGGACATCCTTGTCTAGTTACTGTTCTCAAGGGGAATTTTTTCAGTCTCAATTCAGGATGGTATAGGCAGTTAGCTTTGTATAAACGGCCCTTATTGAATTGGGAAATTTTCCTGCTCTTCCTACTTTGCTGAGAGTTTTTAGCATGAATGGGTGTTGGACTTTATCAAATGCCTTTTCTGCATCAGTAGACAAAATCAGGTGATTCTTGTCTTTTGTGTTATTTATGTGGTTGATCACATTAATTGTTTTTATGATATTGAACCAGCCTTGCATCCCTGGTATGACTCCAACTTTGTCATGATGAAGTACTTTTTTGATAGGTTGTTGAATTCTACTGGCAAGTGTATTGTTGAAGATTTTTGCCTCTAGGTTCATGAGTGATATTGGTCTGTAGTTCTCCTTTTTTGTTGGATCTCTCCCTGGCTTTGGTATCAGGGTCATATTGGCTTCATAGAATGGATTTCAGAATATTCTAGCTCTTTCTATGCTGTGAAAATAGTCTCAGTAGTATTGGAGTTAACTCGTCTCTAAGAGCTTGGTAGAATTCTGTGGTGAAGCCATCTGGGCCAGGGCTTGTTTTTGTTGGTAGTTTTTAAATGACTTTTTGAATATCTTCCTTTGGGATGGGTTTATTAAGTTGTTCTGCTTCACCTTAGTGATAATTTTGGTAGGTAGTATGAATCTAAGAATTGTCTATTTCCTGTAGGTTTTCAAATCTGTTACAGTCTTTCATAGTATTACGTTATGTTATTTTTTCAGTTCTTTTGGATCTGTTGTGACATCTCCCATGTTATGTCTTATTCAGCTTGTTTCCTGTTTTTCTTTAGTAAGTTTAGCCAATGGTTTGTCAGTTTTGTTAATCTTTTGAAAAACCTGGCTTTGGTCTCAAATTTTTTTGAACTGTATTTCTTTTGTCATTTAGTTCTGCTCAAATCTTTATGACCTGTTTTCTTCTGGTGCCTGAGGGGCTTCTCTCTTACTCTCTTTCTACTTGTAGGGTTAATTCTTTGGTTTGGGTTCTTTCTTCCTTCTGGATATATGCATTTATAGAGATGAACTTAGCTCTGAGCACTGCTCTGGCTGTATCATAAGTTCTGGTAAGAAGTGTTCTCATTATCATTGGAATCCATAAATTTCTTTATTTCATCCTTGATTTCTTCTATAACCCATGGCTTTTGGAGCAAAATGTTCAGTTTCCATGAGTTCCAGTTTCTATCATTTTTCTGCTGTTGATTTCGACTGTTACGGCTTTATGCTCTGAGAAGATGCTTTACAATAATTGAATGGTTTGGAGTTTGTTGAGATTTACTTTATATCCTAACATATAGTCTATTCTGGAAAATGTTCCATGTGCACTGGAAAAGAAGCTATAGTTGTCTGCTGATGGGTAGAAATTTCTGTATATGTCAGTGAGGTCTCATTGGTTAATTGTGGCAAATAAGGTCTTCTGTGTCTTTGTTGAACTTTTTTCTAGAATATCTGTCCAGTATCGAGAGTGGAGTTTTGAAGTCTCCTGCTGTTATTGTGATGTGTCTCGTTTTTGAGTGTAGTCAGTGTTTCTTCAATGTATTTACTTGCTGTAGTATCGGGTGCATAAATATTTAATATTGTTAATTCCTGTTTGTGTATTGAACCTTTCAGTAATAGATAGTGACCATCTTTGTCCATGATGGTGGATTTTACATTAAAATCTATTTTATATGAGATTAGTATTGCCACACCTGCTTTTCTTTGTATATTGTTAGCTTTGTATATATTCTTCCATTCTTTAATGCTCAGTTTATTCATATCTTTAATGTGAGTTTCTTGTAAGCAACATATAGATGGGTCATGTCTTTTACTGGAGCACTGAGTCCATGTACATTCAATGTAATTATTGATAGGTCTGTGTTTAGTGTTGTCATTGTGGTGTAGTTATTTTTGTGTTGATGTTTTCTCTGTTGTTCTTATTACTCTGTTCTAGGACATTCTTTGTGGGTTGATTTTTCTCCCTTTTCATTGTTGGTTTTGTGTTTGTTTAGACTGTGTTTTGTTTCTTGCTTTGGCATGTTGTATCTTTGTTGTGCTTGTGGCTACCCCTGTGATTCCAGCCCCCTTAATAATCTATGTTTAAATCCAATTTTGACTTCTACTCATTAACTTCCCCTCCATCTGGAAGGACTATAACTGCTGTAGTTTGTCCCTCTTTTTAATGTGATGGTGTCGTGGATTGAGTTGTGTCTCCCCAAAATATGTGTAGCTGTATGTCTGGGCCATGATTCCCAGTGTTTTGTGATGGTCCTGCATTTTTTAATTTTCCTATGCTGTATGTTAGTAGATTAGGGTGGGAATGTAAATCACTTTAGAAGATCACCTCACTGATCCACAGTAAAAGGAGTTTCCCTGGAGTATGGCTTTCACCACCCTTAATCATTTTATGAAAGATGAAAGGGAAGCAAGCAGAGAATTGGAAACTCCACACCACTAAGAAAGCAGCACTGGGAGAAGAGTGCTTTCTTTGGACCTGAGGTTCCTGTGCCAGGGTGATCCCTGGACAAAGACTGGTGCTATACTGGACTTTTCTCCAGAGCCAACAAGGGGAAAAGCATTCCCATGGAGAAGACATCCTGAATTTGGACCTGTAGCCTGCTGGACTGTGTAAGAATAAACTTTTCCTTTGTTAAAGCCATCCATTCTGTGGTATTTCTGTTACCCCATCACTAGCTGACTAAAACCGATGGTATCATAGTTTTCAGGATATGATCACTGGATCCCTTCCTTTAGTATTATAACTTTGATTTAGTTTTGTGTCTTCCCTAACTGAGTAGGTTTCTGGATGATGTGTCCTGTGTTCTATTTTTCTAAGCCAAGTACTTGTTTCAGTATTTCTTGTAGCTTTGGTTTGGTTTTTATGAAGTCTCTGAGTTTCTGTTTATCTGCGAATGTCTTAATTTCATTTTCGTATTTGAAAGACAGTTTTCCAGGATATACAATTCTTGGTTGGAAGTTTTTCTCCTTCAAGAGTTCAATGTGTCATCCCACTGCTTCCATGTCAGTATTGTTTCTGCTTAAAAGTCAGACAAAAGCCTGCGGGGCTTCACTCTACATGTTAGCGTTGCTTTGAGTCTTGCTGCCTTTAAGAGTTTCTGCTTATGTTTCGTTTTGTTAAGATTGATTATAATATGTCTTGGTGTCTTTCTTTTGGAGTCTGCATTCTGTGGCATTCGATACGCATCTTGGATATCTGTTCTCTTCTTTCGTGATTTCAGGGAAGTGTTCTGTCAGCAGCTAAACAACAATACTCTCTTTGTTTTCAGGTATCTTTCCCTGTTCAGGAACTCAAATTAATTATAGATTGTTCCACTTGATAGAGTCCCACATGTTTCTTAATGCTTCTTTATTTTTCTTGTTTCTTTTCTCTGACTTCTCCTCATAGATGTTGCTGTCAGTATCTCTGTCTTTGAAGTCAGAAAGTCTATTTTCCAGTTGTTCAGTTTTTTCTCTTGGCTTTGAATTAAATTGTCTAATTCTTTAATTTTGTTATTGGTCTGTTGGATTGCAGAATGCTGGTATTACATCAGTTTGAACAGCTTGCTTTTTCATTTTGCTCTGCTGAATTTTGTATAATGTCTAGAAGTGCTGTAAATATAATTCTTTTGTACTCAATCTCTGATAGTTTCAGAAAGGGTTCTTCATCTGGGAAGTTCTTTGGTTGTTTGAGAGGTTTCTGGTTCCATAGATGTGTATTTCTTTAAGTGTCTGGCCAGGGTTTATTGCTTTTTGGTCATCTAGAGGCTGTTTAGTCTCTCTGATGTTGATTTAACAGGAGCTGAGGCACAGTCTGAGAAGGAAGTTAATCACAAGTCACCTCTATGTACTCCGGTGACTGGGCCCACTGGAGTCTCTGGGGTAGCAGGTTCCACCTCCTAGCTGGCAAAGACATGGCCCTACTTATGGAGTCCCCTATGCTGTGGATCAGTAAAGGTTGGAAGAGATGCTATCAGGAGGCAGCACAGTTATTTCTCTAGCTAGTCTCAGTTTGAAAGGTAAAAGCTGTATGACAGCTTCCAAAATCAGCCAGGTGTCAGGTGTGCAAGCCCTTCTTTCTAGCTAGCAGTGGCGGTACCTCTATATCTGTCCACAGATGCTGTGATCTAGTTTAGGGAATGGACAGGCTACTATTCTGCTGTCATCCACTGTCAGGCCCCACCCGTAAGGTTATGTGCTGTTCCAAACACAGGTTTTCTGCTGGTACAGTGCTTGATGGGCTGGCACTGTCTTCTAGCTTGGGACTTAGCCCCTGCTAAGACCTCTGTTTGGGTAGTTCTGCCTCCCAGTTGAACAAGATGGCATCCTGCACAGGCTGTCCTGCCCTGTGCAAAATAGTTCAGTCAATGGCAGAGGTTTGAAAAGAGTGGATGGAGGGGCCATGGTGCTCTGAGTCCAGAGCCATGCTCTCACAATGTGGCTATTCCAGCCACTGATCATGTCAGCACTTCGGCTGAGCTGTGCTGCCAGTTAAGCACAACCCCTGCTGCTGGTTAACACAAAGACACAAAAGTTAAAAGCGCCAGTTACTTTCAGTACGTGAGAGCAGGTCATTCAGCAGGTACAGGGGTCAGCGAAAGAGATGTTTCCTGTTCATTGCCATGTAGTACAAATTTACAGCCCTGCACCATGTCCTAGGGCTCACTGGGTGTCCAGAAGGCTCATTGAATTATCAGTGCAGGCCGTAGTTTTCAGAGGGAATTAAGGAGAGGTGTTGCTAGTGTGCCGTCCTCACTCCACCCCGCCTCTGTTGCTCTTAATATTCTGTTGTGGGTCATTCTTTATGGGTTGAAGTTTTATCTTTTTCAGTGTTAGTTTTGTGCTTGTTGAGACTCTTGTATTACATTTCTTGTTTTGGTGTGTTGCATTGTTAATGTACTTTGCAGTTACCTATGATTCTCCCTGAATAATCTGAGTTTAAAAACAATGTTAACTTCTAAAAATCTCATTAATTTCATCTCCATCAGAAAGCACTATAACTAATGTAATGTATGTCTCTTTTTAATGCGGTATCTTAGTTTTTATAATAAATTCACTCGTTCTGTGAATGTTGTAGCTTTGATTGAATTTTGTGCCTTTATGAACTGAGTAGGTTTCATTATGTTGTGTCCTGCGTTGCCTCCTTAAATGTACACTTCATGGTTTTGTTTTTGTAAGTAAAGCGCTTCTTTCAGTATTTCTTCTGGCCTTGGTTTGGTTTTTGCAGAGTCTGTAGGCTTTTGGTTATCTGTGAATGTCTTAATTTCATTTTCATATTTGAAAAGACAGTTTTGCAGGATATATAATTCTTGGTTGGAAGTTTTTCTCCTTGAAGGCTTTGAATGTATCATCCACTTACCTTTGTGCCGACATCATTTCTGCCGAGAATTCAGATGAAAGTCTACAGGACATCCCTCTGAATGTTAGCTTTGCTTTGAGTCTCACTGCCTTTAAGAGTTGCTGCTTATGTTTCATTGTATTAAGCTTGATATTAACATGTCTTGGTGTCTTTCTTTAGGGTCTGCTTTTTGTGGCATTCGGTAGACATCTTGGATTTCTATGTTCCCTTCCGTAATTTCAGGGAAGTTTTCTGTCTGCAACTCAGCAACAATACTCTGTGTGTTTTCAGGTGTCCCTCCGTGTTCAGGAATTCCAATTAATTGTATCAAGGTTATTCGTTTTGATAGAGCCTCACATGTTTCATAATGTTTTTTTACTTTCCGTATTTCTTTTGTCTGATTTCTCCTCATAAATGCTGTTAACTGTAGCTCTGTCTTCCAGGTCAGTAAGTCTGATTTCTGATTTCTCAGTGTTGCTCTTTTGGCTTTGAATTGAATTGGTCCAATTCTGAAGTTTTGTTATTAATCTGTCAGATTGTAAAATGTTGATGTTCCATGAGTTTGAATAGCTTGCTTAATTTTTCATTTTGTTTAATCTCCAGGAGGGCTGTATATATTATTCTTTTGTATGTGTCCTCCAAGAGTTTCAGAAAGGCTTCTTCATCTGGGAATTTTTTTTTGATTCTTTATATTGGGAGTTTTTGGGGGCTATGATTTGGATGTTAGTTTAAATGCTAAGCAGTGTTCTCCTGCTTTGGGGACATGTAGGTGCTGTGTAGTTTCTGTGTTATTGTGTAACAAGAGCTGAGGTGTAGTTCTGAGAATAGAGTTGGTCACCAGCTGTCTCTTTGTACTCTAGTGACTGGCCCCAGTGGATTTTCTGGGGTGGCAGGCTGTACCTCCTCTCTGGTAAAGACACCGCCCTTCTTAGGAAGATACTGGTGAGCCATCAGTCAACCCTATGCAGGTCCATAAAGTCTGGAAGAGATGTGGTCAAGCTACACAGCAGATAGTTCTCCAGGCAGTTTTATTTTAAAAAGCTAAAAGCTACCTGAAGGTTTCCAAAATCAGTCAGGACGTAGGTATGGAAGGCCTATCCTTCCGGCTGACAACAGAGGCAGCTTTTTGGCCTTCCGGGATGTTATAGTGCACATCACAGCAGGGACAGTCCACTACAGCTAGAGTCACTGCGCACCAGACACCACCCAAAAGTCAACACTGCGCTAAAACACTGCCCTTCCACTGGAAAAGTGCATCCTGAACTGGCACTGTCTCCCAGGCTGGAAATTAGCCCATGGTGAGGCCTCCATTTGGGTACCTCCACCTCCCATCCTAGCAAGGTAACTGCCCTGTCAACCTCCCCCAGCTGCTGCAAAAGCACTGAATCTATGGCAGATCTCTGAAAAGGGTGCTTGGAGGGCCTGTGATATCCCCAGTCTGCTGCAGCTAACCCATGCACTGTCTCTCCACTGCATCACACGCTGTTCATGTCAACAGTGTGTTTTGGCATGGCTAGCAGGTCATGGCTACCGCAGGGATACTGGGCAGCAAAAAGAAACAAAAGTTAAAACCACCAAGTACTTTTGGATCATGTTAAGCCAGCTTCTCAGCAAGAGTGGAATTAAGAGATAGAGAGGAAGTTTCCCATTTAGAGGCATATATTTCAGACTAACAGCCCTTTGCTGTGTCCCGTGGGTCACTAGGTATCCAGAAAACTCTTATCAATCCAGGCCTTAGGTTTCAGAGGGAATTAAGGAAATGTGTGTCTAGTCTGCCATGTTAACTCCAACCTCCTTCTGATTTTATTTTTTTAGTGATATCTTTCCCTGGCTTTGATTATCAGGGTTATACTGGCTTCATAGAATGAATTTGGGAGTATTCCATGCCCTTCTATGCTGTGAAGTAGTCTCAGTAGTATTGGAGTTAATTCTTCTCTAAAAGTAGTAGAATTCTCTGGTAAAGGCATCTGAGCCTGGAGTTTTTTGATCACTTTTTCAATGACTTCCTTTGTGGTAGGTTTATTAAGTTCTACTTTTTCTTGTGATAATTTTGGTAGGTGATATGAATCTTGAAATTAGTCCATTTTCTCTAGGTTTTCAAATCTATTAAAGTACAGTCTTTCATAGGATTCAGTTATGATGCTTTCAATTTCAGCTGGGTCTGTTGTAACATCTCCTGTTTCATTTCGTATTTGGGTTGTTTCCTCTCCTGTTTTCCTTTTGTAAATTTAACCAATGGGCTATCAATTTTGTTGATCCTTTCAAAAAAACAGCTTTGGGTTTTGTTAATTTTTTTCAGTTATTCTAGTCTGTAATTCGTTTAATTGTGCTGTGATCTTTATTACTCGCTTTCTTACGGTGTCTGAGGGATTCCTCTGTTGCTCTCTTTGTAGTTGTTCAAGCTGTAGGGTTAATTCTTCGGTTTGTGTTCCTTCTTCCTTACAGAGATGTGCATTTATAGAGATAAATTGACCTCTGAGCACTGCTTTTGTTGTATCCCATAGGATCTGGTAGGATGTATTGTTATTCTCATTTGATTCCATAAATTTCCCTATTTTGTCCTTGATTTTTTCCTGTAAACTGTGACTTTTTGAGCAAGGTATGTTCAGTTTTCATGAATTATAATTTGTCTTTGTTTTTTCTGCTATTGATTATGACTTTTCTGGGTTTATGGTCCAAGAAGATGCTTTGCAGTAGTTTAGTGGTTATATTTTGGTGAGATTTGCTTTATGTCCTAACACATTGACTATTGTGGAAAATGTGCCATGTGTTATATAAGAAGGTGTTCTTATCTGTTGATGCATAAGGTGTAGTTGGTTGTTTTTCACAAGAAGATCTTCTATGTCTTTAGCGAGTTTTTTTCCTGGATGATCTGTCCATTACTGAAAGTGGATTGTTGAAGTCTCCAGCCATTACTATGGAATGGTCTATCTCAGTTTTCAGTCAGTGTAGTCAGTGTTGGTTTTTACAAAGTCTATTTATATGCTCTGGTACTGGATGCATAAATATTCAATATTGTTAAGTCCTGCTTGTGTATTGAACCTTTCAGCAATGAATAGTGACTGTCCTTGTCCATGATGGTGGATTTTACATTAAAATCTATTTTATCTGAGATTAGTATTTCCACACCTGCTCTTCTTTGCATGTTATTAGTCTGGTATACATCATTCCATCCTTTAATTTTCAGTTTGTTCATATGTTTGAGTCTAAGATGTATTTCTTATAAGCGGTGTATAGATGAGTCGTGTCTTTTGATCAGGATGTCACTCATTGTCCCTTTTTGGAAGTGTTCAGTTCGTTTACATTCAGTATAATTATTGATAAGTGGGTGTTTAGTGCTCTCATTTTGATGTATTTTTTGTGTGGGTTTGTGTTGTCTGTGTTTCTCTTAATCTCTTTTAAGTCAGCCTTCTTTATAGGTTGACTTTTCATCTTTTTCAGTGTAGGTTTTTGTTGAGACTTGTGAGTTATGTTTCTTATTCTGATATGACATTGTTATTTTCTTTGTGGCTACCCCTGTGTTCCCCCTTTATATTCTAAGTTTAAATGGAATTTTCACTTTTGCTTATCTTTTTAACTTCCTGTTCTTCTGAAAGAACTGTAACTAATGTTATATATCCTTATTTTTTACTTATGATAACTGGCTCCCTTCTCTTAATATTGTAGATTTCATTGAGTTTTGTGATATTTTTCACTGTGTAAGATTCTGGATGCTGTGTCATGTATTGCTTCCTTAAATACACACTTTATGGTTTTCTGTTTCTAAGCCAAGAGCTTCTTTTAGTATTTCTTGTAGTTTTGTTTTGGTTTTTACAAATTCTAAGCTTTTGTTTATCTGTGAATGTCTTAATTTCACTTTCATAATTCAGAGAGCATTTTGCAGGATATGTAATTCTTGATTTGAAGTTTTTCTCCATCAAGGCTTTGAATGTCATCTCACCCCATGCTTGCCAACATTTGTGTCTGTGGTGAAGTCGGATGAAAGCCTACAGGGCTTCCCTCTGAATATTAGCTTTACTTTGAGCCTCAGTGTCTTTAAAGGGATCTGTTTATGTTTCATTTTGTTGTTTGATTATAACATGTCTTGGTGTCTTTCTTTTCTGTTGTGTGGCATTAGATATGCATCTTGGATACCTATGTTCTCTTCTTTCATAATTTCAGGAAAGTTTTCTGTCAGCAGCTCAACAACAATACTGTGTGTTTTCAGCTGTCCCTCCCTGTTCAGGAACTCCAATTAGTCATGGATTATTCCTCTTGATGCACTCCTACATGGTTTTTAATGATTTTTCATTTTTCTTATTTCTTTTCTGTAATTTGTCCTTATAAATGCTGGCTTCGTTTGCTGTTTCTCATTGTCATTAAGTTTGACATCCATGTCCTGAATTCTGTTCTTTTGGTTTTGTATCTAATTGTCTGGCTGTATAATTTTGTTATTGATCTGTTGGATTTCAGATTGTTGTTATTCCATCATAATTTTTCATTTTTCTCTACTGCATTTTGTTTAACCTGTTGGAGGGCTCAATATGTAATTCTTTTGTACTTGACCTCGCATAGTTTCAGAAAGGCTTCTTTATCTGGGAATGTTTTTGTTTCTTCATTTTGACAATTTTCTGGTGCCGTACGGCGCTGTCTTCAAATAGTCATGAATGGTTTATTTCTTTGAAGACATCTAGAGGCTCTGGTGTTACCTCAACAGGAGCTGAGGCATAGTTCTGAGAAGCAGGTTGGTCACCAGCCATTTCTGTGTACTCCAGTGACTGGCCCCAGTGGTGTCTCTCGGGTGGCATGCTTATCCTCTTGGCTGGTAGATACACCTTCCTGCTTAGGAATTCACTGGGGGGCTGTCAAAGAACCCTATGATATGGGTCAGTAAAGGCTGGAAGAGATGCTGCTGGCCTGCTCAGCAGTTCCTTTTCCACACAGTCTTATTTTAAGAAGCTGGGAATTGACAGACCCCTGCCAAATCAGTCAGGCCACCAGGTGTGACAGACTCCACCTTCTGGCTGACAGCAGAAGCTTCTCTTTGGCTGTCTACTCAGTGAGGGAGGGGTTACAGGCTTGCTACCATCTTCATTCAGGCCTTTTCTGTAAGGTAACACTGTCCTGCGGAGCCTTTCTGCTGCAGAAGTGCTTTCCAGACTGACGTTGACCTGCTGAGGCCTCCAATTTGGTGACTCTATCTTCTGGTCCTCCATAATGGCATTCCAGCCAAGCTGCCCTTTCTGCCATCGAGCCATAGAATCTATGGGGTGGCTTAGAAAAGACGGGGTGGAGGTGCAGTGATTCCCTCGGTTAGCAGCTGGGCTCTCAAAATGTGGCTATCACATGTACCATGTCTCTGTTGTGCTGTATGCTTTCTACTTTTGTACTGCTGTTTAGCATGTTTGCCGGTTCATGCCCATCCCTTACCTGTCAGATGACAAAGATGGTGCCTGTACCTGCTGTCTGCCTGAGGGGTGAGTCAGCAGGAGCACGGTTTAGCATATACTGCCTCGTCAGAGAGAGGCAGTTTCCTGTTCAGTGGCATGTGGTCCAATCTGACAACTCTGTGCTGTATTCTAGGGCTTCCTCTGGGCATCATGGATTGCTTTATGTCTCCACAGAAATGCATGTACTGATTTCACTTGTTTATGAGTCCCAGAATAGTGTCCTTCCTCCCATATGTTGTGAGTCCTGCCCCTGTGACATTGATGATGGAGAATGGGCAGCAGTTGTTCTGGTGAGGCGGGACTGAAGTTACTGGCTTGGGATATAAGAGAGAGAAGTGAGCATACTAAGTGGGGAACAGTGTACCGCCAAGAAGCCAGTACTGAGAGGAGAGTGTGTCCTTTGTACTTGATGTTCCTGTGCCAAGATATTCTCGCTAGATTTGAACGCAGCCTAGCAGGTTCTGGTAAGTTCTCTTACCGAATGCACTTCTAATTCGTAAATGGATTTGTGACTTACCGGAGTGTGTCAGCAAAATTTCTCTCCATAAAGCCTTCCACTCATGGTATTTTTCTTTTAGCTAGGTACCAGGTGACTAAAACACTGGGTGTCCAGAGTACTCTATTCAGTTATTAATTCTGGCCTTAGTTCTCAGAGGGATTTTAGGAGATGTATGTCTGCCATGTTGGCCCCTCCTCAGTATTTTTGATTATAATATGCCTTGGTGTCTTTCTTTTGATATCTACCATGAGTGGAGTTTGGTGAGCACTTTGGAATAGGTATCTTCTTATTTTTCATGATATCAAGGATGTTTTCTGTCAGTAAATCTTTCACAGTTGTTTGTTTGCCATTCCCTATTGTGGTATTGCAGTCACTTGTATATCATTCATCTTGATAGAGTCCCACATAATTCATAGTGTTTGTTGAATTTTTAAAAATTCTTTCATCAGATTTTTTTCTCAGATATGTTGATGTCACATGCCTTATCTTTAATGTCAGTAATTTGGGTTTCCCTTGCCTCAGTTCTGTTTCTTTGACTTTCTGTTGTCTAATTCTGTGATTTTATTATTAGTTTTCGGGATTTCTAATTCTTGATGTTCGGTGGTTTCTTTCAGCTCTTTCAATTTATCATCATGCTGTGCTGCATTTTGCCTCATTATCTTGATCCCTTGAAGAGTTTTAAATATTAATTTTTTGTATTCTACCTCTGATAATTCCAGGAAGTTTTAATCCTCTGGAAAATTTGATTCTTTGTTTTGGGACCTTTCTGAAGAGATTATGATTCACTCCTTTAAGTGCTTTGATATTAACTGCTCTTTCTGAGCCATCAGCAAATTGTAGTTATTTATTTTGTGTTTTGCTTATTGTGTTCTGCCTACTTGTTTTAAATTGTACAGTTTACTTTCTTCATATGGATTCCGCTCAGGTGTTCAGGTGGTCACTAAGTGTGTGGTACGAGCTCTGTCCTTCTTTGCCAGATTGGCAGGGGTTATTGATACAGGTCCAGGTGTCTGGCCATAGACCCTTAACGATGGAGCGGGCTGCCCGTTGTACCTGAATGTCTGGGAGCTGGTTGATCCCCTTGTTGTCTGACTCTCGATGAAGGAACAGTTTCTGCCATGATTTTCTGGCTTAGGGGTGTCTGCAGAATTTTTTCTCTGTTTCTCCTGTTTACTGAGTTTACTCAAGTATTCCTCCTCCGAATTTCAGAGAATGGCTCAGGTGGTCTTGAAGAGGCCTGCTTCTGGCTTGGTTAATTGTGTCCACTGTATTGCTGGGTATGGTTCAGAGAAGGGAGGAGGGGGGACTGCAAGATGTTTGATAGGCCTGTATTGAAGGATAGATTCAGATGCAGGATAGATTCAGATGCGTGAGCAATAGGTCATACTCAAAGACGAACCTTTCCGTAGTCTGCTGCTGTCTGCTCCTGGCTTTGGAGGTGGGCATGGTTTCTCTAGATTAATGACTTCCACTGAGCTGAATGCCCGCGAGCATCCATACTGGACGCATAATGTAGTGGCTGTGGTTGTTCCCTGGCAGGTCAGATATGTGAATACTGTGTACTTCTAGCACTGTGAGTCGTTCCTCCTTGTGCAGTCCAGTTTCTCAAGTTCCCTTTTGATGTTCAGGGCTCCTAGGATTTCACATTGCTCTTTTGGGTCTTTGTTGTTGGAGGGATCATGAGAGGTGTCTCTCTACTCCATCATCTTGGATCCACCTCCTGATTCTTTTTTTTTTTTTTTTTTTAAAAAGTACTGTATTGTGTTTTAGGTGAAAGCTTACAGAGCAAATTAGATTCCTATTTAACGGTGTTGATACACATTGTTTCATGTCGTTGATTACAGTTTTCACAGTGTGTCAGCATTCTTCCTCTCTGCAGTCTGTGTCCACTGACGTAGCTTCCTATCACATCTTGCTTTGTCATTTTCTCTTCAGCATAAATGTTGACCATTTGATTTCATATAGTTGATTGTTAAGGGAGCACGTTACAGGTGTTACAGAAGCCAATATATTATTTGGCTGAAGGATGATCATCAGAACAGCTTTAATTCTAAGTTCAAATGGTGTTGTGAATTAAATGTGTTCACCTTTCTGAGTCTATGATTCCGTGTATTGTGTGATTGTCGTCTGGTGTGAAATTCCTATGTTTTATAAATCCTACTGCCATAATTTTAATGAGGTAGGATTAGAGGCAGCTATGTTAATGAGGTGGGACTCAGTTTACATGATTAAGTTGTATTTTCAGTCAGTCTGTTTAGAAATAGAAAAGAGACAAGTGAGCTGAGAGACAAGAGCACCTCTTCAAGGCCACCAAGAACAAAGAAACTGAAGAGGAGTGGGTCCTTTGGAGCCTGGGTTCCCTGCACTGAGAAGCTTCTCTGCTGGAGGCAGATAGATAATAAGGACCAGAACTGACAGACAGAAAGCCTTCCCAGAAAGCTGGCACTCTGAATTTAGACCTCTAGCCTCCTGAACTCTGAGAAAATAACCTGCTGTTTGTTAAAGCCATCCATTTGGGCTATTTCTGTGTTAGTAGTGTTAGATAACTAAGAAAAAGCATACCATAGGTTGACAGTTCTCGGGGACTCTTGTATTTTATTCTGTGTTTTTCTCCTGTTCTATCTGGATCTTCTGTTGTGTCCCTGGTCAGAACAGTCATAAGCAGTAAAAAAAAAAAAAAAAGCTGCTGTCAAGTCGGGTCCCTCTCATAGGGACCCTAGAGGTCAGAGCAGAATTGCCCTGCAGTTTCCAAGGAGTGCCTGGCGGTTTTGCACTGCTAACCTTTCTGTTAACAGACGTAGCACTTGACCCATTATGCCACCAGGGTTTCTGTCAGAATTAAGTGGTAACTGGGCAGTATCTAGAAACCCTGGTATCATAGTGGGTTAAGTGCTGTGTCGGCTAACCAACAGGTGAGCAGTTCAAATCCGTCAGGTACTCCTTGGAAACTCTGGGGCAGTTCTACTCTGACCTGTAGAGTTGCTGAATTAGACCCGACTCAGCAACAGTGGGTTTGGTTTTGGTTTGGGCAATATCTAGTTTTGTTCTTCGGTTAAAGAAAGCTGTCGTTTGTGTGGGCTCTTAGTCCTGTGGACTAGTTTCTTCTTTGACACTTTGATACCCTTTATTCTCTTTTGCTCTAGATTAAAGCTAGTTGGTGGATCTTAGACCAGCCCTGACTCTTTAAACATGTGGGTGTCCCAGGGCTGTCAAGATTTTAGTGAGCATGTATTTGCTCATACGGTTATCTTATAAAAGGTAGACACCGGGGCCTCCTGCAGTGTTTGAATTCAAAGAGACAGGCAAAGGACCTGGTCTTTGCTTCTTGCTTGCATCCCAGTGGACATCTGGTCAGGTCGTGTTGAGAAGTATGCAGTATATAGGAAGAACAGGGTTAGATACACAAAGAAATACTTTTAGCAGTGTGTTGTATCTTTTATCTTGTGGTCACTCTTGAAATAACAGGGGCTGGAAAATTTAACATTGTCTTCTCCTCCTCATCTTGCCCTCCTTCAGGAGAATAAAGGAATCCTGTTTTCCATAAAACAGTGTTAACAATCAGTATAGATTCACGTGGATTCTTTGGCAATAGCTGTCACAGGCATTTTTGCGTGATCTCTGTAGTATATCAAAAGATCTTATACTGATCTTGCATAAATAACCTCTTTGCTGTGAGAGTAGAGAATGATAGAATAAAGTAGGGAAAAAAAAAAATCCCACGGGCCTCCTAGTAAACTGAATTTTCTCTGACATTTCCCCCAACTAGTTGCATATCTGTTATTTTAAAAAAACTAAACAGAAAAACCTCAGAATTGAATTTTCTTTTCTAGAGTTCAGCAGTGACAGTCACGGACAGATAACTTTCTTTGTTCACTGTTGCACTCAAGTGGCAGCAGAGCAGCATTCCACTGTTGCCGGTTTAATCGTTCTTTAAATGTTACATACTGATGCATCAGTTTATTCATGCTTATTGGTGGGTCATTACTTCCTCTCTAGGGCCTAGTTCCCTTTTGTATTCTAGAAACAAAATTGAACTAAGCCATTCATGGTTGATCAGACATTTTGGAAAACTATGGTATTATTCATATAAACCTAATTCATTGGGGGGAAGATACTGTGTTTTGCTCTTTGGTAGTCTCTTACTATCTGTACAACTGGGAAACAAGGTAGATTGTTAAAAGTTGATTTGGTGAATACAGAGTCAGGGAAGCAAGCAAAAAAATCAAAACCAAACCCTTGCCATTGAGTTGATTCTTACTCATAGTGATGCTGTAAGACAGAATAGAACTGCCCCATGGGATTTCCAAGGAGGAGCTGGTAAGTTCAAACTGCCAACCCTTTGGTTAGCAGCCAAGCTCTTAGAGTTACAAAAAGGGAAGACAAATTACTGGTTTAAAACAGTTTAATTTTAGACCATATTTCAACATAACCAGGTTATCCTTTTCTAAGGACTGTATTTTCTCAATAATTGCAGTGTTTGCTTAGAATTTACTGACTTCCACCTTTAGAAGTAAGCTCTTTAAAGGCAGAGATTGGTTACACGCTCTTTTTCTTAGTAATGCACCTATGATGGATCAATCAAAGTCCTGTGTATGGCAGTGGGTTTGTAGTCTTTGTAGAAGTACATGTTCAGATTTCGTTAACAAGCTGTCTTTGCTGCATTTCATACTGAGTTTCGTATTCCTACCTCATCTTTTCTGAGATTTTGTGTTAATTTCTGTTGCAATTCCATTTTGTTTCTGGTCAGCCTTGATGCTTTCAGTTTTGAAAAGAATGTCTTGTCAGCTGCTTGAACGATCTCCTCTGTATGCTTAGCTGTTCACCTGAATGTTTATTTTAAATTGGATCCACAATAGCAGTTGTCTGTTTCTTAATTCTCAGTTATGTTCCTCTTCTTTTGGTCAAAGAAACACATTATTTAGCTTTTTTTTCATAGGTCTTACTTTGCAAACCTTTAAACTCATTCTTGCACCACCTCTCGTAAGTTATGGTGGCCAGAACTGGAACCAATATTTGAAAAGAGTATTGATGATGAGCCTAGTGCCGTCGAGTCGGATCCGACTCATGACAGTGGATCCGACTTGACTGCACTTGGCGTGGCTTGGCACTGATGACGAATGGGGGAGCCTGGGTGGAGCAGTGTGTGTTTAAGAGCTCAGGTTAGCAGTTCAGATCTGTCAGTCACTCTGTGGAAACCTTGTGGTGCAGTTCTCCTCTGTCCTGTAGGGTTGCTGAGAGTTGGAACTGACCTGATGGAAGCAGGTTTGCTTTTTTTAAATGGGTGAGTAGTAAATGTTAGAGAAGAAGGGTGCTGTGGTGTGAACTTGCTGCATTCCTTTGGGTGAATTAAAGGAATTAAGTGCATTTAATCTCTTAAATGCCAAGTGCATGTTGAGCTATTTTTCTTAGAACTTCCCTAAAGACTATTCTGTGTGCATATATACATGTTTATACACTGAGTATTTGTTTTTCAGAGTTTATAACTGATCTTGAAATGAGGTTTTGCTTTTAAGTTTGTGTCACTTAATTTGAGAGAGAAAATAGGCTTGCTGTTTAGCAGTAGGCTTGTATCTCTCACAAATATAACACTGCTGTTCCTTTTATTTTCGTTTAATTTGCCATTGTCTACTTGTAAAAGTTGGGCTGTGTGTGTTTAAGTGTTAAACATGTTGAAGTATGTGGTAACACGTCTTAAATGTAGTCTTCTGTTTTACTTGAAGGAACGAAAGGATGAAATTGCTACCGTGGAGACCATCAACAATGGCAAGTCCATCTTTGAGGCCAGGCTGGACATTGATACGTCCTGGCAGTGCCTGGAGTATTATGCAGGCTTGGCTGGGTCCATGTCTGGTAAGACTTTACCTGGCCCTCTGTGACAAGCTGACAGGGAAGCAGAAGAGCAGAGGCTATGGTAAAGGCACAGGTGTTGAGGTTAGGGCAGTTTTAACTGGGGTTGGTTGCTTTCAGTCCTGGGAGGCTCTGAGAATTAATCTATCTTTATCCAAACAGGAGATATTAATCTTTCCTTTGGGGTTGTTATAGGACTTAAATAAGATAATGGATGTAAGTCGCTAAGCATACTTAAGCAGTAGTACAAGTTGCTGAAATACCAGTTCTCAGTGTGACATATTTATCGGAATTATCGATAGCAAAAAATTTTCTTTGACTACTTATAAAGTTTATAAGAATTTATAATTGATGGTTTAGTAAGATCTAGGAGGGATGTGGAAAACCAGGATTCTGAAGTTTGGGGGTCCTCAAACTATCCCTGTGTTATTTCTGTGTGCCTGGCTTTCCGCCTCCACTGCCCTTTTCTCTCTCCCTGTGTGTCAGTTTCTTATCTTTTGTCCATTAGTTTCCTCTCCACCTCTCCATCTCCTGTCTGCCTCTCAGTTTCCTCCCTTCATTTCTTTTCTCATGTCCTTCAGGGTTTGTATCAAAGAAAGTAAATAAGTTCTATGATGTGGGAACCTAATGTAGTATATTTTAGTTTAGGATGTGCTTTTTGATTAACTGTATGTCAATTTGTTTAGGATGTTATTTTCTTTCTAGTGTAGTATTTCATAAGGAGCTCTGGTGGCTCAGTGGTTAAGGGCTCCACTGCTAACCGAAAGGTCAGTAGTTCAAACCCATCAGTTGCTCTGTAAGAGGAAGATGTAACAGTCTGTTTCCTTAAAGATTATACTCTTGGAAACCATATGGGGTACTTCTGTTCTGTCCTTTAAGATCTCTGTGAGCCATAAGCAACTTAGTGGCAACAAATTCTTTTTTTTCAGTTGTGTTTCATGGAATTAATGTTTGTTTTTCCTGTCTCAGTAAGATTCGATAGTTCTAAAAAGACTAATATTTATTAATGCTTTAAGTTCTTTTTTGTAGGATTGTGTCTAGCATGAATAAATTTGAGCAAATATTTTCTTTTTGTACTAGTTTTCCTAAGTGTTTATCTGGAAGGAGAATTGCCAAATACTGAAATCGAAGTTTGTTTACATTACTGTTAATGATTTCATTGAGATTAAATGACTCAATCAGCAGGCATTTTTGGTGTCAGCAATCTAATTGTGGTTACAGTTTCAAAGACAGTTGCGTGTATAGTAGTGTCAAAGATACGTTTCTGATATTGTATACTGTGCAGATCCACTTTAAAAGGAAAAGTGTCTTTTTACATCATTAGTGTTGATTTACAGTATTTGTAATGCTCTTAAGTATTTATAGACATAGAACCATGTATAAATGGTTTATAAAGTTAGAGCTCCTGTAGAACAATAAAATCACAATTAATGGAAAATTGAATAAAAATGAAAGTGAGCAGCTATTACTGTTCATGTGAGCATGGTTAGATGTTGCTGTTTGGCTGGTGTTTAGATTGGGGGTAATACAGGTAGACTGCGGATTGTAGCAGGACCCTTTTTCTTCTGGTGCCCTGCCTAGCACCATGTTCATTTCTACAGTTTTCACTCTTACCTTCACTTTGGAAGATTCCCAGATCTGCATCTGATGGCCTTTACTCTGTGTTGACTTCAGACCCAGGCTTCTAGCTAGTTGTTTGGTGACTTAATTTATGTGTCCTGTGGGCTCTTCATACGCAGCCAATTTCAAACTGAACTTGTAGCTTTTTTTCCCCCTTTCTTTCTTTCTTTCTTTCCTAAATTCGTTGTTCTATATGTACAATGTTAATTCTCTGCTGGACACTGCTAAAGAACGCGTCTGTCTGGGTGGATTGCTCAGTCACCTTGGTACTTAATAGGAGCAGTCATTATACTGTGTGATAATTATAAATTACATGGAGAGGTGTGGACAAAGCAGGATGGGAGGCTTAGCTCAGATCCTCCTTTCACAAATGCTCCCAGATGCTGCTGATAGGTATGGTCTTTTTGTTCATTATAATCTTCAAAGGACTGTATGTTCATACTCTTTTATTGCATTCAGACTCTCAGACTCCGTCTTGTTCGTTTTTTTTATCTTCCCTCTATTTTATCCCCATTTTGATAGTACAGTATGTTTCTGTGTTTCCCCCGAAGACTGAAAGCATCATGAGGGCATAGTTCGTGGCTGTCTTGACATGATTCCCAGTACCTTCTCAGTGCCTTGCACACTATGGAAGCTTAGCAAATGTTTCGTATAATGAATTTATGGAGATATAATTTACATACTGTCATGGATTGGGTTGTGTCTCCTCAAAAATGTCTGGTATTGTGTGGTGTTTCTTTATATTGTAAATTTGCCTCTGTGATGTTAATGAGGGAACATGGGAGGAATTGTGTTAGGCAGGACTCTGTAAAATTGTGTTGTGGCTTCAGGTAAGCTCTTGAGATGCAAAAGAAAGAAGCTAGCAGAGATTTAGGGACATACCCTTAGGAAAGAAGCAGTGCTGGGAGCATGTCCTTTGGAAAGTAGTGAGGTTGCTGTGCCTCAGAAGCTTCCAGTCTAGGGAAAGACTGAAGAAGAAGACCTTCCTCCAGAGCCAGCAGAGTTAGCCTTCCCCTGTAGCTGATGTCCTGAATTTGGACTTTCACATACTTTTCTGTGAGAAAATTGACTTCTTTTTGTTAAAGCCATCCACCTGTGGTATTTCTATTATAGCAGCCCTAGATGACTAGGACACATACCACCCAATTCACCATTTAAAGTGTACAACTCAGTGGTATTTAGTATATTCACAAAGTTGTGTAACCATCATCACAGTCAGTTTTAGAATATTTTCATCATTTCAAAAATAAATCTTATATATCCTTTAGCTATGAACACTCTACCCAGCCTTAAGCAACCAGAAATCTACTTTTGTCCATATGTATTTTCTTGTTCTGGAGATTTTTATATAAATGGAATCACATATGTGGCCTTTTGTGACTGGTTCCTTTTACTTATCACAGTATATGGAAGGTTGATGCATACTGTTTCTTTTATTGGTACTTGATTCTTTTTCATTGCTGCATAACATTTCATTGTATAGGTATTTTTTTGGTCTCTTCATTCACAGATGGGCTTTCGGGTTGTTTCCACCTTTTGACTGAAATTGCTGCTATGAACATTAATGATAGCATAATATTTGTATGCCTACAAGGAACGCCACGTAATATTACTATTATTCAAATTTATGTACCAACCACTAAGGCCAAAGATGAAGTAATTGGACATTTTTACTAGTTTCTGCAGTCCACGAGTGGCGAACATGCAATCAGGATGCACTGATAATTACTGGTGGTTGGAATGCAAAAGTTGGGGACAAAAAAGAGGGATCACTAGTTGGAAAAGACAGCCTTGGTGACAGAAATTATGCTGGAGATCAAATGATAGAATTTTGCAAGACCAACAACTTCTTCACTGCAGATATCTTCTTTCACTGACATAAAAGGTGACTCTACACATGGACCTTGCCAAATGGAGTACACAGGAGTCAGACTGACTACGTCTGTGGAAAGAGACAATGGACAAGCTTCAGATCAGCAGTCAGAACAAAACCAGCTGCCCACGGGGGCACAGATCATTAATTGCTCATATGCAAGTTCAAACTGAAACTGAAGAAAATTACAACAAGTCCTTGAGAGCCAAAATGCAACCCTAAGTATATTCCACCTGGGTTTAGAGACCATCTCAAGAACAAATTGGATGCATTAAACACTGGTGACTGAAGACCCGATGATTTATGGCGTGACACCAAAGATGACGTCCATGAGGAAAGTAGAAAGCCATTAAAAAGACAGGAAAGACAGAAAAGACCAACTTCGATGTCAGGAGAGATTCTGAAACTTGATCTTGAGCATTGAACAGCTAAAGCAAAAGAAAGGAATGATGAAGTAAAAGTAATGAACAGAAAATTTCCAGGGCACCTTGAGAAGACAAAGTATTATAATGACATATGCAAAGGATCTGAAGATAGAATACCAGAGGGGGAAGAACATACTCAGCATTTCTCAAGCTGAAAGAACCAAAGAAAATATTCAAGGCTAAAATTGGAGTAGGGAAGGATTCGGCAGGGAGGATACTAATCAGCACAGGAAGTATCAAAAGAAAATGGAAGGGATAAAGAGTCACTACACCAAAAATAATTGGTCCAGATTCAGCCATTGCGACAATAGGTAACACATGATCAGGAACCAAAGTTGAAGCTGCTTTGAAGATACTGGTGAAAAACAAGGCGCCGGGAATTGATGAAATACTAGTTGAGGTGTTTCAACACCTAGAGGAAACATTGGAAGTGCACACTCATTTGTGCCAAGAAATTTGAAGAACAACTGTCTGGCCAACTGACTGGAAGAGGTTCAGATTGATGCCTGTTCCCGAGAAAGGTTACTCAACTGAATGAGGAAATTATTGAACAGCATCGTTAATACCACACCTAGGTAAAATTTTGCTAAAGATTAGTGGAAAATTGCTACAGAAGTATATCGACGGGGGACTGCTAGAAATTAAGGCTGGGTTCAGAAGAGAATATGGAGCCAGGGGTGTCACTGATGATGTATGGTGAATCATGGCAGAAAATAGAATTCCAGAAAGATGTTACCTTTGTTTTATTGGCTACACAAAGGCGTTTGATTGTGTGGATCATAACATTGCAGAGAATGGGAATTCCAGAACACTTAACCGTGCACCCGAGGAATGTGTGCATGGATGAAGAGGCAGTTGTTGGAAGAGAACAAGGGGACACTGGGTGTTTTAAATGCTTTGTTAGTCCAAGACTTTTTTCCTTGCCATATGAAGTTAAGAATCTGTTTCTCTGTTTCTTTAAAAAATGCAATCAGAATTTGGATAGCCAAGTCAGCCAAGTGCCGTCGAGTCGGATCTGGATAGTGATTGCATTATATCAATATTATATACAGATTTAAACAATCTGTAGGGTAGAATTTTTTTTTGTTTTTAGTATGATTGCGTGAAAATGTACATTCCCTTATAAATTTACATGCCCACCTATATGCAGCTTCCACTGCTCTCCCTGCCCGGTGACAGCACACTATTCCTCTCTGCTCCATACATGTCTCATCCTCCCAACGGTCTCCTTTCCCCTCCTCTCCACCCACTCTTTTTCTTCCAGCCAGAGGTCAGCAGGATGATATCCTATAGATGCATAGAACCATAAAGTGCATCCAACATACGGTCACTCTGCGTCGCCAAGTCCAATCCATTCATGTCCGAAGAGTGGGCCTTTGTTATGATTTATGGGCAAGGGCAGCATCAGGGCCAGGGGCCATGCTCCCAGGGGAACCCTCAAATGGCTGGACCATCAGTTGCAGTCTTTTAGTGGAGATCTCAGGGTACACCCCTTTTTATTCTGTGTTGCCAGTGAGACTTAACTTAGTGAGCTCCATCGCGGCTATCACTGGTGGTGGCTGAGCACCATCCGGTTCTTCCAGTCCCAAGTCGATGTAGGCACCCACTCATGTGGGTCTCTCTATCTTCTGGGTTGTCTTTACCCCATGTCATTTTAGTCCTCGGTGAGCATCCGTTCCTGCTGAGTTGGGACCATTTGCTGTGTCCTTGGATGGCAGCTTGGCAGCTTTTAAGACCCCAATGCCACTCATCAATGTGGGGTGCAGAGAGCCCTCTTAGCAAAATGCTAGTTGTGCCAGTTGGCCTCGATTTCGCCTAAGAACATTGTCCCTTGCCCCCTGCCCCAGCTACTCTGTCCTTGCAGTATTGGGTTAATATGGATGTTGTGCTTGTTTCTGATATGTGCTGTCACCAGTTTCACCCAACCAGATTTCTAGCAACTATCTGATCAAGACCCCCCCTTCACCCTTCCTCCCCCCACTCCCTTGCAGCTGTCAAAGAGTCTTCTATACATAAGTCTGTTTTTGAGATCTTATCGTAGGGGTCTCATACAGTATTTGTCCTTTTGTTGCTGACTGCTTTCACTCAACGTAATGTCTTCCAGTTGAAACCAGGTTATGAGATGTTTCCTAGAATCATCATTATTCTTTATCATTGTGTAGTGCTCCATTGACTATATATACCATAGTTTACTTATTCGTTCCTCTGTTGTTGGGCATCTGGGTTGATTCTACCTTTCTGCATCGTGGACGGTGCTGCCATAAACATTCTGGTGCATGTGTCTGTTGGTGTGAAAGGTCTTGATTCTGTAGGATATATTCCAAGTAGTGAAATTACTGGGTCAAATGATATATCTATATCCATTTTTTTAAGGAAGCACCAGATTGCTTTCCAAAGAGGCTGGATCATTTTGCAACCCCATGTAGGGTAGAATATTCATTTTAGAGTGCTGAATCTCCTGCCCTTGAGCAAAGTCCTTTACTTATATAGGTCTCATTTGGTTTCTTTTAGTAGTATTTTGTAGTTTTCTTTTTATTAGGTTTTTTATGCCAGCCAAGCCAAGTGCCATCGAGTCAATATCTCTAGTTAAATTTATTCCTAAGTATTTTATCTTCCTGGGGGTCCTTGTAAATGGTGTTAATTCATTGATTTCCTCTGTGATCGTTTCATTGAATATCTGCATTTCTGGTATGAATCCCACTTTATCATGGTAAATTCCATTTTGTAATATGTTGTTGAAGTCTATTGACTAGGATTTTGTTGAGGATTTTTGCATCTAAATTCTTGAGAGATACTGTTCCATAATTCCCCCCCCCCCCTTTTTTTTTTTGGTCTTTTACGTAGTTTTGGTTATCGAGGTTATGCTGACTTCATAGAATGAGTTTGGAAGTATTTCGTCCTTTTCTATGCTCTGAAATACTTTAGTACTAGTGATGTTATCTCTTCTCTGAAAGTGTGGTAGAATTCTCCAGTGAAGCTGTCAGTGCCAGGGGTTTTTTGGCTGTGAGTTGTTTAGCTAGTTTTTGAATCTCTTGTTTCGTTACGAGTTTATTTGTGTTTCTAGAAATTGGCCCATGTTCTCAACGTTTTAAATTTGTTATGAAACAGTTTTTCATAGTATTCTCTTATGATTTTTTAAATTGTGCTATCACCGGTCTCATTTGTTATTCCAGTAATTTTCTTTGTTTCCTGTTTTTATTTTGTCAGTTTGGCCAATAGTTCATCCATTTTGTTGATCTTTTCAAAGAACCGGCTTTTGGTCTTCTTAACTCTTTTCCATTGTTTTTCTGTTCTCTAATTTGTGTAGCTCTGCTCTGATTTTTTTTAGTGGCATTTTGTTGTTGCTTCTGAGGGGTTCTTTTGCTGCTCTGTTTCTACTTGTTCAAATTGTAGGTTTAATGTTTTTATTTGGGATCTTCTTTTTTGATGTGTGCATTTTATTCAAATAAATTGACCTGAGCACTGCCTTTGCTGTATCCTTAATGTTTTGAAAGGATGCCTTTCGTTCTCATTTGATTCTGTAAATTTCTTTGTTCTGTCCTTGATGTCTTCTGTAACCCAGTAGTTTCTCAGCAAAATATTGTTCAATTTCCATGTGTTAGTTTCTTTTTTCTTTACTTTTTCTGTTATTGATTCCCATTTTCATGGCTATGCGTTCTGAAAAGATGGTTTGCAATGTTTCAGTGCTTTGAATTTTGTTAAGGCTTTTTATGTGGCCTATTCTGGAGAATGTTCCATGTACATTAGAGAGGAATGTATACTTGGGGGCTGTTGGGTGGAGTGTTCTGTATATGCCTGTGCGATATGTTGATTATTTAGTTCTTTTGTGTCTTTATTGAGCTTCTTTTTGGATGTTCTATTCATTACCAAAAGTGCTATTTTGACTCTCCTGCTATTACAGAACCTTCTCTATCTTTTCAGTGCTGTTACAGTTTGTTTTATGTTTTTAGGAACTCTGTTATTGGATGTGTAAATATTTAATATGGTTATGACCTTCAGTTTTATGAGCCTTTATTCGTTATGCAGTGTCCTTATCCATTGTAGTGGTTTCTACGTTAAAGCCTGTTTTATCAGAAATTAATATTGCCACAACGGCTGGTTTTTGAATGCTTACTTGATACACATTTTTCCTTTCTTTGAGTTTTAGTTTGCATGTTTAAATTGTGTCTCTTGGAAGCAGCCAGTAGATGGATCACGTTTTCATGTCCATTCTGCCACAGGTTGTCTCTTTATTGTTGCATTTAGTCTAACGTGATAGGTACAGGTGTAGCGCCTTTGTGTTGGTGCGTGTTGTTTGCTGTTGTTGACAGTTTGTTTTGTTGTACATATTTTCTTTGCCCAACTGTTGGTCCATCAATTCTGGTCTTTTTCTTTAATTTACCCATTTCATTTAAATTATCTAATACAGCCTCAGCAAGTTTTTAGAGAATCAGATTAAGCTGAGTGAACGTGAGTTTGAGAGAACTAAAGAATTCTCTGTGTAAAGAGACGGTTGGGGAGAGCAGTGTAAGAGTGCCTGGAGTGGATGATAGAAACCGGGGTAAGAGCAGTGTATTGGGAACAGGGAGGATGCTAGTCTGCTTGGAGTACACAGTAAGTACAGGTGCTGCGGGTATGGGGAAAGCAAAATTGAATACATTCTGCTTTTCCCTCTAGGTGAACATGTCCAGCTTTCAGGTGGATCCTTTGGTTATACCAGAAGAGAACCCCTTGGAGTATGTGTGGGAATAGGAGCATGGAACTACCCTTTTCAGATTGCCTGTTGGAAGTCTGCTCCAGCTTTAGCTTGTGGTAAGAGTTAATTATTCTCTATTTATGACCCATTTGTTGTCTTCCCCTCACCTCTCCACATACACATGCTTCATTCATATCAGAAGGAACCTGCTGTTTTAGTCATCTAGCATTGCTTTAACATACATACCACAAGTGGATAGCTTTAAAAAGAGAAATTTTATTTTGTCACAGTGCAGTAGGCTGAAAGTCCAAATTCAAGGCATAGCTCAAGGGGAAGCCTTTCTCTGTTGGCTCTGGAGGAAGGTCTTTGTTGTCATTCCTCTTCTGGACTCAGGGCTTCTGATGTGCAGGGACCCAGAGTCCTTTCCAAAGGACGTACTCTGCTTTCAACACTGCTTCTTGGTGGTATGATGCCCCCAGTGCTCTTTGCTACCTTCTTTCTTTCATGTCCCAAGAAATTGCCTGAAGGCACAGTACAGTCTTACACATTGAGTCCTGCCCCACAAACAGGACTGCTGCCCACCCTTCCTCATTAACATCATAGAGGCAGGGTTTACAGCACGCAATACCTGGAATCACAGCCTAGCCAAATTGCTACATGTTTTTGGGGGACACAATTCAATTGATGACATTCTACCCTTTGGCACCCTAAAACTTATATCCTTGCAACATGTAAAACATACTCATATCATAGCAAAAGTCATAAGTACAAGTCCACAATCCACAAGTTCTTCTTCAGCTGTGAAATGTAGTACGCAAGTGATCTGTTTCCAAAATACAGTGGCGGAACAGGTAGCCACAGCTAGATGTTTCCATTACAGATGGGAGAAATTACAGGAAAAAGCATAACAGGCCCCAAGGAAATTAGCAGAATACCTTACTTTAGCTCTGTGGCTTTGAAAATCATCTTCCGTTCTCTTGAGACATTTGACACAGCGGCCCTGCCCTCCAGATTCTAGGTGTTGGTTATACTCCTAATTCTGAGTGCAGGCTCATTGGCCCCGCGCTACAGCTCCGCCTTCTGGGCCCGCTAGAACAGCAACTTTGCTCCCTTGGTTTAACCTAGGAAACCCACTGCCGTTGAGTCGATTTCAACTCATAGCAATCATATCGGTCAGAATAGAATTGCCCGATAGTTTCCAAGGAGCACCTGGTGGATTTGAACAGCTGTCCTTTTGGTTAGCAGCCGTAGCACTTAACCACTACACTACCCTCGCTTTCGGTGCACCATTTTCCTAGTCCAACTGAGTGGTGACTCTGCCCTTAGAAGTACTCAAGGCCATGGCTCTACCCTTCCTTTTCAGAAACAGCTTTTGGACTTAGTAGAGACTGAAACTCTTAACCGTGGGACACCAAGTCACCATGCATCCTGAGCTGCCTCTAAAGAACTGGGTGTTGTCTGACCCAGTGGAAGTGGTATATGAAGTTTGGCAAGTCTGCAAACTTAACTGTTCTAAGTGCTGCACACCTCATTACTTAGTATCACTGTGGTCGCCTCTGGAGTCCTCCCCGTGGGACGCTGTGCGCCTGTGTCAGCACCTAGTCCACCTTTCAGAGCAATTTTGAAACTCTTTCTGGAATGGCCAGTGCACACAGTGGCAAGGTGGCAAGTTCATGAACTTACGTGCAAGTGTTTTCTGTGAGGGAGTTTTTAGCCGGTAAACAAATAACTGTATTGGCACGCCCTCCCTAGGCGCCTGATCTAGCCCTCACGGACTTTTTTCTTTACCCAAAGACATGTAAATCTTAAAAAGGAAGACATTTCAAAGACATTGTGGACATCAAGGGTGATGCAGTGACAGCTGTGACAGCTGTGACGGCTGTTCCAGAATCGCCTTGAAGGGTAGACTGAGTGCTGGTATCAGTGCGTGAGAGCACCCCAAGGGGAGCACTTCACAGGGTGACTGTAGCGGTACTCAGCAATGCGGGATACAGCACTTTCTCTATAGACTGGAAGGAGACTTAATTGATAGTTCTTAGACATGAGAATTGGGCCCGCGCAGGACCTGAAAGCATAAGTGAGTTGGTTGAGGAAGTGGCCCAAATGCCCATGGTCTCCACACCTGTCACGTATTACCTTCCATCTCCCAGTTTGTACCTATGGCTTCATGGCCTCATGGGGAGCTCCTTATAACCAGTTGACTGAAGAAGAGGAAATTCATGCGTGGTTTACAGATGGTTTTGCACAACATGCTGGCATCATATGAAAGTGGACAGCAGCAGCACTATAGCCCCAGCCTGTTTCTGGGACCTCTGCAAAGGACAGTGGTGAAGGAAAGTCCTCCCAAAGGGGAGAACTTTGAGTAGTGCACCTGGTTGTTCTCTTTGCTTGGCAACAGAAATGGCTAGATGTGCCGTTGTATACTGATTCATGGGCTGTGGGCAGTGGCTTGGCTGGATGGTCAGGAACTCGATTCGAAAATTGGAGGCAAGGATTTATGGGGAAGAGGTATGTGAATAGACCTTTCTCACTGGGTAAAATAATAAAGATGTTTGTGTCTCATATGAGTGTTCACCTAAGGGTGACCTCAGCAGAGGATGAGTGTCATAGTCAGGTGGATAGGAGGACGCATTCTGTGGAAACCAGTCATCCTCTTTTCCTGGCTGTTGTCGTCATTGCTAGGTGAGCTCATGAACAAAGCGGCCATGGAGTGGGGGTCATGCGTGGGCCTGAGAGCTTCCACTGACCACGGAGGACTTAGCTGCAGCAGCTGCTGAGTGCCTCCTCTGCCAGCAGCAGAGAGCCGACTCGCCAGCATCGTGGCATTTCCAAAGGGAAGAATACTGCCACCTGGAGACACATCATCGATCCCGCTGAACTGGAAGCTGAACATACCACCAGGCCACTTGGGGCTCCTTATGCCTAAGACTCAAGAGGCAAAGAGGAGAGTTACCGTACTAGCAAGTGTGGTTGGTCTTGAGTACCAAGAGAAAATTAGATTGATATTACATAACGGAGGTAGGATATGTCTGGAATGCAGGAGATCCCTTAGCGCTCCTCTCAGGAGTACCACGTCATGTGATTAAAGTCAATGGAAAACTACAGCAGCCCCCTTCCAGTGTGACCACTGACAGCCCAGACCCTTCAGGAATGAAGGTTTGGGTCATCCCAGCAGGCAAGGAACCCATGCCCGCTAAGTTACGTGGTTAGGGCAGAGAGAATACAGAATGAGTTGTAGAAAAAGGTGGTTCTAAATACCAGTTACAGCCATGTGACCAACTTTAGAAAGGATGATTAATTGTTGTTTCTGTGCTTTATATGTGTACAAGAGATATTTTTGTTTCCTTATAAAATATATAAATGGGGCCAGTGAGTATTTGGCTGTACGTTTGTTAGTGGTATGTTAGATGTAACTTTGTAATGGTGTTTATTCAGAGATTATAGTATGGGATGATATGTATAGATACCAAGTTGACAAGAGGTGGATTGTGATGGTTGGATTGTGTGTGAACTTGCATGGGTGATGATTCTGAGTGTTTTGGCAGCTGTACAGTGTTATGGGCAGCACCATGACGGAATGTGTGGTGGTACTGCCAGGGGCAGAGTGTATGGTGGCTTACCACCCCTTGAGCCTTCATCCTCTCTGCCTTCTGCCAGCTACTTCCTGTTTGCTCACATGCTCAGGTTTTGGCCTCTGGATTCAACAGCTGCTGCGCCCTTGTTTCCTGACATCTGGTTTTTTGGACTTGAGCTAGCAGCTCTTAGGATTCATTGACTGTCACAGCCTGCAGCGAAGAATCCTGCTCCCTGACCTGCCAGTCTTGTGTTGCCAGCCCCTGCAGCTATGTGAGTCAGGAGAAACCGTGCAGTCTCACCTGCCGTCTTGGGATTCGCTTACCTTCACAGCCTATGAACAGGAGCCTTGTTCTCTGGCCTGTTTGCCTTCAGTTCACCAGCTTCCACAGCTGTGTGAAGCTTGTATTCCGATCCAGCACTTGGGATGTTTTATCCTCTACAGTTGGATGAGTTGTTTCCTTTACATGAATCTTTTTCTATATGTATTTACACACTTTACTGGTTTTGCCTCTCTGGAGAACCCAGTCTAAGACCTGCTCCAGAATATGCAAAGATTCAGAGGACTTTCCTGACCTGTCTTGCCATGTAAGGAGCATACAGTTTAAGTTACACATAGGTCCCATCTATATTGTTTCCATTTTTATATATCTGTTTATTCTTGTATTTGGAATTGGATGCCTTATTTTTACTGTCAAATTGGATTAAATCTGTACAACTTCTAAATTCCTATTCTTCCTGGACCAAGAGTTTCTATGTACTGAATATAAATAGCACTTAGGAGTCTGAGTAAATTTAGGAAGCAGAAGATAAACTTCCTTCGTGTCTTAGGAGAGAGGTTAAAGACGGCATCTATCAGAGATGCTTTGTCTTGAGTGACTTAGGAACATTTTTCTCATACTATTTAGAAAGAAGAATCTGGGGAGAACGAAAGACTTGTCTTAGAAAAAAACTGTACCACTAAAAAGCCATTACTGTTAGGATGCTGTATTGAAACACAGAATTTGCCATGATGCCACTTTGTGTTTTTGTTGTAGCGTATTCCTGTGTGAGAGGTAGCAGTGACAGAGTAGGATTCATGTGAGAATAAAATCATTAGCTTTTGAGACCCTCATCAGCCTTCCTGGCATGGTAGTGAAGAGGTTGGCTACTAACCAAAAAAGTCAGCAGTTCGAATCTACCAGGTGCTCCTTAGAAAGTCTGTGGGGCAGTTTTCTATCCTATGGGTTGCTGTGAGTTGAAATCACCTCCGTAGCAATAGTTTTTGGCCTTTATTTCAACCTTATAAAATTGGACTAGTCACCCATACTTCACCAAGGATGTGGCTACACAGTTAAACAGACTTAAGCCTGTGACTGATAGATCTTAACCAACTACCACAATAGATGACCTATCAGTTTAGACTGAAGAGGACAGAGAAAACAGAAAGAAAGACCACTCTCTGTATCTAACTCTCCAGGCAGGAATAGGCCAAAGGAGCTACATCTGTTGTCCTCCAAGAAAATAAAAGAACCATTCCTGAAGCAGCTTGAAGATCAGCAGAACTGTTGAAAGGTGTATAGGAAGCAGGACCTTTTTAGTTTCAAAGGATGAAGTCATAGCCTCCTTGGTTATAGTCAGCTCTTGGCCAACTCAGTTCTGGGGTGTAGGACTGCCACTGAGTTGTGCCAAGGGGTGGACTGCCATGCTCAAGGGGCAAAAGAAGGAGGCCTGCCAGGCCCAAGAGGGTGGGCCCAGCCACTCAGGTGGAGTAGGATCCTGGGCTGCCCAAATCGAAGGGAACAGAGTTGATGTCCTAGTGGGCCTGGAAGGCAGAGCTGAAACCAGAGGCTGAGTAGTCTCTACCCAGAATCCAGAGAGTTTAGCCAACACCCACAGAGCAAGGCTGTTGCCCAGGTGGTCCCAAAGAACAGAATTATTTTCAAGCCTTCGGAGCTAATATAAATTGTTCTCCTGGATTTTCGAGGTTGCCTAGTGTCTGTTATCCCTTCTTTCTTTCCCTCCAGTTTCTCCCATTTCTAATGGAAAATTAAACTGTGTTTTCTTTTGTAAACAGGTAACTTGTATTTTAGGGTTCATAGGTTCACAGCTGAAGAGACATTTTTCCCCAGGATGAAATATACCTGAAGTCTCACCTGTAGTTGACTTAGCTGATTCAGAATATGAGAGTTTGGATTTGGAATTGATTTAAAACACTCATTTGGGAATGGGATTGTTATGTTGATGAAGCGGGGTTAGTGTAGGGTATATGTTGGAATCAGAGCCATAAAAGATGGGGTAAGATTGATGCCAAGACACATGGAGATCTTCAGGGAAATGGGAAATAAGCTGAAGAGACACAGACTTTCCACTGGAGCCAACAATTTTCCCTCAGAGACTTCTAGCCTCCTAAACATCTGATAGAAAATAATTTCTGTCTGTTCAAGCCATCTACTTGTTTTATTTCTGCTATAGCTCCACTAGATAACTTAAGAAAATGTAGTTTGAGATCTATTTAATGAGAGAAGCCAAGATGAGAAAAACAAGATGGATTTACTTATTGATAACACTCTTAGTTAAGGATTTGAGGTGGGAACAGGAAGCAAATAGAGTCCTTCTTGAATTACCATTAGTTCTGTCTTTAAAGGATCACAATCTTAAGAAGTCTTCTTGTGTTTGTATCTATTCAGGTAATGCCATGATCTTTAAACCATCTCCCTTCACACCAGTTTCTGCCTTGCTGCTGGCTGAAATCTATACCGAAGCTGGTGTGCCTCCTGGGCTCTTCAATGTGGTGCAGGGAGGGGCTGCCACAGGCCAGTTTCTGTGCCAGCATCCTGATGTGGCCAAAGTCTCCTTCACTGGAAGTGTACCCACTGGCACTAAGGTGAAGATAAAACCAATATTGGTTGACATAAATGTCTGTCTAGGCAGTCCAGAGTCAGTCCCAGAGTATAGTTTGGAGGTTTGTCTTCTAATATTAGCTAGCTTAGCTTGCTTTGGGAGGGGACAATAGATATTCTTGGACAAAAGTCTCAAGTTTACTTGAAGAGGGGTGAGGGGAGCATATTTGGGGTTTTGAGAACAGTAGATTGGTGTTAGGCCAACCAGGGATGGAAGTCATCATTTCTTCCCTATGTATTTGAGAAGGCAAGGGACTTGTATTGTCTGGTGAGTTAGTTCATGTATAAAAACGCTTTCAGAAGAGAAGGGTGTTTTCTCAGTTTATCTGAGATTCATTTTTTTGACCTTATTTTGTACTCTGAGCTACATCAGCCTTAAGCACAGTAATAGTAACATAAAAGAATTTCTGCCTGTGATAGCCATGTGAATTGATTGTATATTTAAAGTGAACTCCTTTTCCAAAATGTCAAATACAAGTTCTATGGATTTTTTTCAGCTTTGTGGAAAAGGGCGTTTTATATTAACAGAAATAAGGCTGTAGGCTGTACACAGTTCAGGATGAACTTGCAGATTCTGGGTCTTGTTAGACTAATAATGTAATCTAATTTGTGTTAAACTTCTGAATTCTTTTATTCTTGTTCTGTGAGATCATGGAGATGTCAGCTAAAGGAATCAAACCTGTTACCTTGGAACTTGGAGGCAAATCTCCACTCATAATTTTCTCAGATTGTGTCATGGAGAATGCTGTGAAGGGAGCGCTGATGGCCAACTTCCTCACACAGGGTGAGGTAGGTATCTGTCTCGGGGAAAGGTTCGGAAGGAATCTCTGGCGCTTCCTGTCTAACTGAAAAAAAACAAAGAAACTCATTTTCTTCAACTTGACTCCCACTTGTAGCAACCCAATAGGACAGAGCAGAGCTACCTCATACAGTGTCTCGGGGGCGGCTGGTGGGTTTGAGTCATCGACCTTTGGGTTGGCATCTCAGCCTGGGCTCCTCACAGTTAACAGCATGTTCTGAAGTTTTTAAAAAAATAATTGTAGGTTTACAGAAAAGTTGTACAAGCCATGTAGATCATTCCTGTGTTCATTTGGCCCCAGACTCCCTACAAGTTAACATTTTATTACTGTCTTACTTAATCTAGTACTGTTATAACAGAAATACCATAAGTGGATGGCTTTAACAAACAGAAGTTTATTTTTATCACCTTTTAGGAGGCTAGAAGTCAGAATTCAGGGCACTGGTTGTAGAGGAAGGATTTTTGTCTCTGCCAGCTCTGGGGGAAGGTTTTTATCACTTCAGCTTCTGCTTCCTAGTTCTTTGGAGACGTCCGTGTACCACGGCATGTCTTACCCCATCTCTGCTAGCTTGCTTGTTTAATCTCTTTGATATCTCAAAAGAAGTTGACTCAGGCTATGCCTTACACAAATCCTGCCTCTGTTCATACAGTAAATACAGCTCATTCCTGGATAGGATTATAACCATGGGCATAGAAGTCAGGATTTACAGTTTGTATTTTGGGGGCGCACAAAAATAACAGCAACACTTTTTTTTAATTCTCTTTGTCTCTACTTACGATACATATTCTGAATTTATTTTCTCAATAATTTGTGAGTTTAGTTGCAGACGTGAGGTCCCTAGCTGTTATTGCTGCTAAATACCTCAGTAGGTATTTCCTAAAAATAAGTGTGTTCTCTTACATATGCACAATACATTTGTAAAGTCAGTAAACTAACGTTGGTACGGTACCGTAGTACTATTAATTACATTCAGGTCATTCATTGTTGGCAAAAAGTGGTAGTGTGTCCTTGTGCCATGGAAAATGCTGTGAAGGGGGCGCTGATGGCCAGCTTCCTCACACAGGGTGAGGTAGGTTGTGTGTTGTGTCTCCAGTTTATTGTGATGGTAACTTTGATTATGGGCTAAGGTGAGTCTTCACTGTAAAGTTAAAGTTGTTTTCTTTGCAGTTAGTAAGTATGTACCTTGTGGAAGGTGTGGGATTGTCCTGTATATCATCAAATTTTTAACCCCTAGTTTTAGTATCCATTGATAGTTCTTGCTGGAAACAGTTTTCTTATAGGAGTCATCAGATGATTTTCCTGTTCCGTCATTCCTGTAACATGTATTAGTTCTCCTACTGTGATAAATAACTTTTTCTTCTCCCCTATTTTTTCAAAAAATCATTTGTTAAAAATATTATTTGTTTACATTGGTGTGGACTCACAGATGCTTAGTTCATGCTGTGGGTTATAGTTCATTACTATCCTCATTTGTTTCGGTGCTCATATCACTGTGAATCTGGCCAGTGGGAGCCTCTTCCTGTGACCTTTGATAAGCCCGCATTGTTCTTTGGTCCCTGCTTGGCTGTCTGGCAGAGTAAGGTGTCCAGACTCCTCTTGTACGTTCCCTGGCTGAGCACTGGAATCACCCATTTCTCCAAGTTGTCCTGGTTCCATTTAGTGGTAAATGATGGTGAGAAATTAGTATCTGGGTGCCAGGTGTGCTTATTGCCACTGGGATATCACTGCTTTTAGGCGCTCTCAGAGGCCAGAGCTAGAAAATGTGTGTGTGTATGGGTGGACACATATACTTGTATGCATGTCTGTTTCTGTATTTGTTTATTCGTTACTGCAGTTCATAATATACTTTCAATTACTCTCCAGTATTACAGGGTCTATTTTAACTTTCCATCTTTCCATATTTGTGAAAAATTAGAGTTTCATCGTGCATAAAATATGTGTATTTAACTACTCAGTCCTAGAATGCAGTGTTAGTAGTCCCAGATTTGTGAAAAATAAACTTTCTAACTAGAATTCAAATTTTTTACTTTTTTGTGGCTTTTGCCTTTAGCCTGAGGAGTCATCAAAGTACTGTGTTCAGAAGTTACTTGGATCAGTTCTCCCTCCTCCAGTTTGGCCATGTTACGTATTTTAAATAGCAGGTTCATTTATTTATGTATAAATAATACAGACTTCAGTTGGGGTTTATTTCCCTGATCCTTGCTGATTTTAAAGATGTAGGTTCAACACTAACATGGTTGTAAATGTGAGAATTTTACAACAGTGTATGTGCAAAGAAGTGTCTCTCTGCCCCATCTCTTCTACCCTGTTTCTATGTGCCCCACCCCGTTTACCCCATTTCCAGCCACTCTCTGTACGTAGCCGATCTGTTTCTGGTTTTTCCTTCTTGTTTTTATTTTTGCATAAATGAACAAGTACTGTTATTTTTCTTTTTTTCCATTCTTTTTTACACAAAAGACAGCAAGTTACAGACAGTGCTGTGTATTTTGCTTTCTTTGCTTGGTCTGTCCTGGAAGCCACTGCATTGCATTTCTTACAGATCTTGTTCATTCTTTGTTTTAACAGAGGCACTGTATGGCTAGCATAATTTATCCATCTCTTCTGTCTTATATGGGCAGTTAGGTTTTTTCTAGTGATTTATGATTATAAGCGGTGCTGCAGTGAATAAGTTCATGCTTGTGTGTTTTTTTGGTTTGTGTATTTTTGTATTGTGGAGGTATATTTCCAGAGTAAGTCCCAGAATGTGTAATTTTGTGAGATACTGTCAAATTCTCTTCTAAAAGGGTGGACCAATGTGTATTCCTACCAACATGTATGGGAGTGCCTGTTTCCTTATTGCCTCTTCAACAGAATGTGTTGTCATTATTTTGTTTTTATTGAAGGGAGGGAGGACTGATGGAAGTAACTCTTGAACACAGTATTTTGACTCTCACTCAGGCTAAAGACAAAAACTAAAAAAAAAGTAAAAAAATTTCAACTTTAGTTAGAGGCTTATTTTTCACAAATCTGGAACAGCTATCATGTTCTAGGACTGAATAGTTAAATACATGTATTATGCATGATGGAAGTCTAGTTTTTCACAAATATGGAAAAGGGTAAAGTTAAAATGGACCCTGTAGAATTGCACAGTAATTGGAAGTATATATTATGGACTGTGGTTATGAATAAAGAAATACGGACACAGATATGCATACAAGTATATATGTCCACACATACACAAACATATTTCCTAACTTTGGCCTCTGAGAGCGCCTAGAAGCAGCGATACCCTAGTAGCAATAAACATACCTGGCGTCCATCATGTAACTTACTACACAGGTGAAAAGTGATGCTTCAATGCAGTTTTAAATTCAGTGCTGTATTTATAAGTGGGATTGAACAATTTTTCTGAGTTGAAGGATTAAGGAATGTCTGTGTGTGTGAATTATTTGTTCATAACTTTTGTACATTTTTCTGTTAGACTTTTGGTCTTTTTCTTCCAATTTTTTACAGTTTATTTTTTTCTTATTCATATATAGTAAAGTTCACTCTTTTTGGTGTTGTCATTTTCCTCAATTTTTAGTGTTGTGTAAATATGAATGATAATAGCCCTTTATGTGTGATGTATATTTTAAATACTTTTTTTCAGTTTGTCAGATGGCTTTGTTTAGGGTGTTTTTGCCATGCAAATATTTTTATTTTTATGTAGTAAGATTTATCTTTTTTTTTCCTCTCATTGCACCTAGATTTTGAGTAATAGTTAGAAAATCTTGTCTATACCAAGAGGAATTAACTTGCATGGTTGCATGTTTTATATTTAGATAACTAGGACCTATTGTATATGGTATGAGATGTGTATCTTACTTTGTCTTTCCCAAATGGTTAACCATGTGTTTAGTCTATGCTTGTCCCAGTAGCTTGAGATTTCACTCTTCTCATAAACTAAATTTCCGTAAACACTTAGATCTAGTTTTGGACTTTCTTTTCTATTGCTCTGACAGCATTTGGACAGTACTTGTGGTCATTTCTGGGAGCCGGAATAGCTGTTGTTTGTAATTTTAGAGACATTGACAGTGAAATGCTCAGTTTTTTTTAGGTTGAAGTCTTTCTGTGTTAATCTATCAGTCCCCTCCCATTCTTACCTCCACTGTTGAAATAAACACAGCCAGGTTGAGCAACTGATAGGATAGTGTTAGTCATATTGATATTTTAATGACCTTAAGAAAATATAAACAAACTAGATTTAAGTTTTATCTGAAATGACAGTCGGTGCTGTGAGGTGGTATGCTCTCCACTTACTTTTGTAAACCTATTCAGTATGGGACAGTTTTTAGGAATGGAAGTAACCTTTTAAAAAAGTGTAGTGTCTCTGAAGTTTAGAGCTAGGGAATTTCACTCTTCTCCCTCTTTCCTCTTAACCCATAGCTGTCAAGTTGATTCCTGCTCAGTAACCTCACGTGACAGAGTAGACCCACCTGTAGAGTTTTCCTGGAGTGTAATCGTTGTGGGAACAGATCGCTGGGTCCCTGATCTTTCAGTTAACAGTTGAGCACTTAATCACTGCTCTGCCAAGGGACCTATTTTTCCTCTTAACGTGTAAATTTACATGTGTCTGTCTTTTTAGGTCTGCTGCAATGGCACAAGGGTATTTGTACAAAAGGAAATTCTTGATAAATTTACAGAGGAAGTGGTAAAACAGACCCAAAAGATAAAAATTGGAGATCCCCTTCTGGAAGATACAAGGATGGGCCCACTCATCAACCGACCCCACCTGGAGCGAGTTCTTGGGTTTGTTAAACTGGCAGAGGAGCAGGTGAGAAACAAGTATGAGAGGGGTGGGAGGTGAAGGGGGATTATATTTCTCCTCAGGCTATTGTCTTTTTCCATGTGTTAATACCCATTGGGCTGTGGTTATACTGAGCAGTGTTCTGCGTTCTACTTGCAAAGAGTATGCATTTGTTTAGGGTACACTTAGCATTTCAAGAATGCCTGTTGGGTTGTATGTTTAATGTAAAATATGCATTATTTTATCTTTTTTGATAGGGTGCCAAAGTGTTATGTGGTGGAGACCTATATGAACCTGAAGACCCCAAATTAAAGGGTGGATATTACATGAAACCTTGTGTATTAAGTATGTCCTCTTTTTATTTTCTTTGAAATGGTTTAAATTAAATAGTGAATGGATACAAAAAGAGTATTTATAAAATAAGCATGGGATGTACCACACTGCATCCCTACCAGCCAGGTTTAAGAACTGGAAGTACTCTGTTAGCTTTGAAGACACCTGTGTGGTCTCTTCCAGGGCGGCCCTCGTGTGTTAGTTTGCCCGGGACTCTTTGGATGTACATACACATTTTGCTGTGAAAGCTAGGGGCTCCAATAATGGAAAATGCATATTTATAAAAGAGTAACTTCCTTTCTCAAGAAAATTGATGAAGAATGTGTATTTCATTGAAATTGTAGGTATATAAATATTATAAAACCAGTTTACCAGATATGTTAATATTTTTAAAAAATACGTAACTAATTATTAGCACGTCCTTTCAATATTAAAAATCTTATGATTTGAAGAACCAAATATACGGTCCTTCTACTCCACCCCAACCTATCCATTTCCCTCCTGCCTCAGAGGTAGCCACTCTTCAGATGTTTTTAACCACTTTCACACTTTTCCCTGTCATTTTGCAATGTATGTGAGTAAACCTATAAAAAGAGTTAAATTTTGCAGACTTTAAAAACTATAGACTGAATCATGCTGTATAACTCGTATAGTATCTTGAAGACGATGAACGACTTTTGTCTCTAAGGTTATAATAGTGATGCCAGTTTTCAATGCTTGACATTTGATACAGCTTAATCTGTAAACCTTACTGAAGAGCCACTCATGTAAAAGCTGCAAATCTAACGTCATACCATGGACTAGCTAGCGGTTACTAAGTGAATCTTTAATACATATGAAAAGCCTACAGTTACTATTAATTAACACATACAGTGTTGTATGTTTTTATCCATAATCTGTTGAAAACAAATACATGCATAGCAGAAAGAAGAAATGGAATTTACATTATACTACTGATAGTGGTTTTCTCTCAGTGCTGGGATTAAAGGAATTTTTTATTGTTATTATTTGCGTATTTATGAATATTATAGATTTTCTACAGAGAACATTTATTTTACAAGTAGGAGTATAAAAAGCTGTGAACCTAGGCAAATACAAGGAGCTAACTATCCTGACTTTATTTTAGTAATTCTCAAAGGCTGCTTTTGTGGTCTGCTGCTTCAAAATCACTTGGAAAACTTGTTAAAAAAGACAGATTCCTGGTTACTGACCTTGACCCCTCAAGGGTGGTATCTAAAGACATGCATGTTAATAAGGCCCCTTTTCATTTTTATGTACATTAAAGTTTGAGGATGACACCAGAGTCTAGATCCTTAAGTTGTTTCCACACATTTGGAACACTACTGTTTAGTGGATGTCCTTTTTCGGTCAGGAGCCTGCCTTATACGTCCGCTACCACTTTATACCCTTATCTCTTTTGACTGAACATAGAACTCATTGCACACACAGCCACGTGACATTATCAGCCTACTTAAGATAATGCAATTTTTTTCTGGAATTATTAAGTAATGAATTGTTTTGAATAAGTAAATATTCTGATCAATGGTTTCCTAAAAATTATGTGTGTATTAGTAGTCTTCAGAGAATTAAAATGTAATAAACTACACTTGAACGTAAACTCCTGACTGTGTTTGAAGATAGTTTAGGTGTCCCTAAGGTGAGTGGGTGACCGGTATGCTAGTCTTACTTGATACGCACACACTCTTATCTCTGAAGAGATTTTACAGTCCTCATCTTTGTAGATATATGAATGTTGGTTTGTAGGTACTTTCACTACTGGTGTATATAACAGGGCTCTCAAGCTGTTTCTGCCCCCACATTGTTTATAAGTGTAACACACCCTTATATCCAACATTTCTCACTACATGCTGTGATTGCCAGCATTGAAACAGGATGTCCTTAAGGTACAGTGCAGATAAATGCACCCCTCCCCTTTGAGAGTCATCACAATGCAGAGTTGGACATCAAAATGCATGAGCTTATTTGTGAATGATGAAAAGGAAATCAGAAAAAGAATACCATTTATAATGCTGTTAGTAGGTACTGTGAAGTCTGTTCTGGCTGACAGTGACCTTGTACAAAGGAAGGAAACCCTGCCCAGTCCTGCGCCGTGCACACAGTTACTGTGATGCTTGAGTCCATTGTTGCAGCTGCTTCAGCTGCAGTTGCAGTCAGTTCATCTTGTTGAAAGTCTCCCTTTTTTTACTGACCCTCTGCTTGACCAAGCAGGATATCCTTTTCCAAGGATTGATCTCTCCTGACAACGTGTGTCAAGTATGCAAGACGTAGTCTTACTGTTGTTGCTTGTAAGGAGCCCTCTGGCTTGTACTACTTCTCAGTCTGTTCTTTCTTTTGGCAGCTCATGGTATATTCAGTTTTCTTCTCCAGCACCACAATTCAAAGACTCAGTTCTTCTATCTTCCTAATTCATATACTTTCACATATGATGCGATTGAAATTAGTCTTCAAGGTGGTGTCTTTCAACACTTTAAAGAAGTCTTGCAGTGGAATTCATGACTGCTTCTTCCATGGGTGTTGATTGTGGATCCAACTAAAATGAAATTGTTGACAACTTCAGTCTTTTCTCTGTTTATCATGATGCTGCGTGTTGGTCCAGTTGCGAAGATTTTTATTTTCTTGATGATGAGGTGTAATCCATACTGAGGGCTGGGGTCTTTGATCTTCATCATTAAATGTTTCAAGTCCTCTTCACTTTAAACAAGGAAGATTGGGTTATCTGCATGATGCAGGTTGTTAGTAAGTTTTCCTTCAATCTTGATGCCTTGTTCTTTTTCATGTAGTCCAGCTTCCCAGATTGTTGGCTTGGTGTGTGAATTGAATATGTATGGTGAATGGATATGCACACCTTTCCAGACCATTTATAATAGCCCCCCCCCAAAATAAAATACTTAGGAGTAAGTCTAACCAGGGATGTAAAAAACGTATACAAAGAAAACTACAAAACATGACAGCAGGAAACTCAAAGAGAGCTACATAAATGGAAACACATACCATGTCCATGGACAGCCAGACTCAACTTTGTGAAAATGACAGGTCTACCCAAAGTAGTTTACAAATACAGTGCAATCTTGATCCAGATATCAGCAACATTCTTTAAAGAGATAGAAAAACTTAACATTAACTTAATATGGAAAGGGGGGAAAAAAGCCCTAGATAGTAAAATACTATTGAATAAAGTAGGAGAACTTGCGCTACCTGACCTCAGAACCTGCTGTATGGCTACAGTAGTCAAGATAGCCTGGTACTGGTACAGTGACCTATTTTGACTAGTGGATCAGAATTAAGAACCCAGATGTAAGTCCATATACTTGTGGTCAGTTGGTCTTTAACAAGGCCCCAAAACCCGTCAAATGGGGTAAAGGTGCTGGCAAAACTGGATGTCTATCTGCATAAGAATGAAATACTATCCATACCTCACACCATATACAAAAACTAATTCAAAATGGGTCAAACACCTAACTATAAAGCCAAAAACTGTAAAGTTCATAGAAGAAGAAAAATAGAATCAATGAAGAAACCCAGATACACGGCATTAACAGGATACAAACCATAATCAATAATACACAGACTCCAGAAGATAAACTAGATAATTGGAATCTTCTAAAAATTAAACACTTAATGCTCATCAGATTTCATTGAAAGAGTAAAAGGAGAACCTGCAGACTGGGAAAATAATTTTGGCTATTATAAACCAAAGACCTAAACTCTAAAATCTGTGAGAAAACCCACCATTTCTATAACAAAAAGACAAACCAGTTAAAAAATGGACAGTGGAAATGAACAGACACTTCACCAAAGAAGATATTCAAGCAGCCATGAGGCACATGAAGAAATGCTCACAATCACTGGTCACTGGAGATGTGCAAGTTAGAATCACAATGAGTTACCGTCTCACCCCTGGCATTACTGGCACAAGTCACAAAACCAGGAAGTAACAAATGTTGGAGAGGCTGTGGCCAGATGGGAACTCATTCTGTGTACTACTGGTGGGAATGCAAAATGAAACAACAGTTTTCTAAGACAGTGCATGACTTCCTTGGAAAGTTAGAGATAGAAATACCATAGGATCTAGCCGTTCTACCCCTAGGAATACATTCTAGAGAAATAAAGAGTTGTTGCACGAATAGCCATTCACACTCATGTTCACTGCAGTGTTCATAATAGCAAAAACATGAAAATAACCTAGTGCCCATCAGCTGATGAATGACTAAGCTGGTACCTACAATGGAGCATTATGTAGCAATAAGGAGCAATGGTTAATCTGAAGCTTTGTGTGACATGCAGGACACTGGAGGGCAGTATGCTGAGTAAAGTAAATCACAGAAGGACAAATATTCTATGAGGTCACTACTGTAAAAACTCATGAAAAGGTTTATGCATAAAAAGAAATAATCTGTGATGGTTAGGAGAGAGGGGAGTGATGGGGAGGGAAAAACCGTAAATAGGTTAAGTGCTGAGTTTGGTGAAGGCTAAGACAGTACACAATACTGGGGAAACTAGTACATTTTGTACAACACAAGCCCATGGAAGCTCCATATACCTGTCCAAACTTCCTGAGGGACCAAATTGTTGGGCTAGGAGCTGTGAGGACCATGGTCTAGCTCATTTGGCAGTTTATAAAGAAAATGCTCTACGTTCTACTTTGGTGAGTAGCATCTGGAATTTTAAAAGTCTCTGAGCAGCCATCTAGGATACTCCGCTGGTCTTAAGCCTTTGGGAGCAAGGAAGGAGGAGGAACACTAAAGATACAAGGGAAAGATTAGTCCAGACCATTAATGGACTGCATCTACCACAGCCTCCATACTGAGTCCAGTATAACTGGATGATACCTGAGTAGTGCCTGCTGCCTATTCTTAACAGGGATCACAACAAAAGGTCCTGGATGGAGCTGGAGACAAATGCAGAACAAAATTCTAAGCCTGAAAGACCAGACTTGATGATGTGACAGATACTGGAGAAACCCTGAGAGTATGTGGTACCCTTCCAGCTCAGTAATGAATGAATTCCTGAGGTGTCACCTTCAGCCAAAGATTGGACAGGCCTGTAAAACAGACTAAAGGGTCACAGCAGCCCAGGGAAAGGACTGGAAGGCAGGAAGGGACAGGAAAGCTGGTAATAGGGAACCCAAGGCTGAGGAGAGTGTTGACATGTTGAGATGTTTTTAGCCATGTCATACAAAAGTATGTGTACCAACCGTTTAATGAGAAATTACTTTGTTGTATAAACCTTCATCTAAAGTACAATTTAAAAAATATATTAAAAAAATATATGCACTTCTTGAAAATGCACATTAAAAAATTGTCAAGTGTGAACTGAATGGTTTTAAGGAATTAGCAGTTTAAAGGAACTTACTTACATATTTGCAAAAAGTTAATGCTCCCCTTATTTCTAAGTTTGTTTTGATTTTTGTTTTTAAATACAGTTGTAGTTCTAGTCATCATACAAAGTCGTTAAGAAAATTTGGAAAATGTGAGAAACTATAACATTTTAACAGACAGTTGGGTTGATACTGTGTACACTTTATCTTTTTAGTGAACATTTTATCATGATCATTTGTTCATTTAATATTATAAAACATTTCACAGCTTCATATAAGGTCATCATTAGGATGAGTATAGTTAGTATGAGCGCATCATCTATTGTGGATGTTTAGTTTGTTACCTCCTGTTTTTACTTTTATAAGTGATGTTATGAATATCCTTAAACATAATTGTTTGTCTCATTAGTTATTACCTTATGATGAATTAAAAAAAATAGAGAATCAAAAATTACAACTTTAATCCATACTGTTAAGTTGTCATGCAGAAGGATGTTCTGGTTTATATTCAAGCTGGCCACATCATACTGAATTTTTTCAGCTGTGTATCACTGCTCGCTGGGAACACTGTTTTCTGTGAAACAGTGAAAAGCTTTCAGTTTGCTGGGAACAATAAGAAGACATACTTTCAAGGGCCAGAAATAATAATCCCTTCACTGAAGTTTGATTTTATTATGTTTACAGCTAATTGCAGAGATGACATGACCTGTGTGAAAGAAGAGATCTTTGGGCCGGTTATGTCCATTTTATCCTTTGACACTGAAGCTGAGGTTTTGCAAAGAGCCAATGATACCACTTTTGGACTTGCTGCTGGTGTCTTCACCAGGTATGTAGAGGAGGGCATCCAAAGTAGCTTTGGAGGAGTAGGATGGCAGAATCACTGAGATAACCAGTTGACCTTACTCTGTTCCTGTAATATGTGTTAATAAGCCATTAGCATTTCCTGTTTGCTTAAGGTTAAATCCAGATGTGAAGAAGCATGTTGTAGGTGGTCCTGAAAGGGTAGAGAACATTGCTGTAATGAGTTTAAATTGAGCTGTGAATTTTGCTGATGAAAATCCTTTTCGTTAATTCACTGAGTTCACTTTTAACATTCTGGTCTGCATAAAGCTTTGGGTTAGATGTCTCCTGAAAGCTTACATATGAAGGAATTTAGAGTCCTGGGCAGCAGCCTTTGAAAATATGACTTTTATTTGCTTTATAGTTTGTTTCTAGTTGGAATGCATTGTAACTCAAGTAGGCCTTTTTTTTTCTGTTGTTGAATATGTAGAATATTGTTTCCAGTTTTAACTGTTGTAAATGTTGTGGTTAGTGTCTTAGCACACAATTGGAACTATTATAATAAAAGTAAATGATTAGGGAGCAGAATCCCTTCAAAATACTTAGTTTGCTTAGTTAGATACAAACTTGGATTAGTCTTTGGCAGGAGCAGGAACTTTTCTAAGGATACTATACCCTGAGGATTATTCTATTTCTTTGATTATAAAAGCAAAATCCAAACCTGTTACCATCAAGTCAGTTCTGACTCATAGTGACATGTAGGAGCAGACCTGCCCCATGAGGTTTCCAGGGAACACCTGGTGGATTGAAATCGCCACCCTTCTGGCTAGTAGGCATAGCACTTAACAGCTGTGCCATTCTGTAGCTTATGTAACTTGTGGTCAGCAACTTGGGAAAGAAGTCCCAAATCTCATTTGAGGTCCGGAAGCAACAGCTGTGTTTGAGCTCTGAGTAAAAGATTGAGGAGCTGCTTTCACTTTGTCATCACAGTACCAAATCCAGTTTCAAAGGAGGGCAACTCAGATCTGCTGCACCATTTTTTCATAACTTTATTGAGATAATTCACACGTGACACCATTCACCCATTTAAAGTGTACAATTCAGTGTTTTTTTTAGTATATTTACAGAGTTCTGCAGCCCCCACCATAATCTTAGAACATTTTCATCACTTTCAAAAGAGACCGTATGCCCGCTAGGAATCATTTCCCATTTTCCCTTCCCCCAAGCCCTGGCAGCCACTAATCTGCTTTTTATTTCTAAACACTTAATAAAAAACACTTTACATAAATACAGTGTATGGTGTTTTGTAACTGGCTTCTTTCACTTAGCATAATGTTTTCAGGGTTGGTTCATATTGTGGCGTGTATCAGTGCTTCATTCCTTATTACCAAATAATAGCCTGTTACATGCGTATACCAGATTTTGTTCGCTTGCTCATTGAGTGACATTTGGATTGTTTCTACTTTTTGGCTACTAGTGATTATGTCTCTGTAAAATTTGTGTATAAGTTTTTGGTTGACATACATTTTTATTTCTTGGGCATATACCTAGATGAGGAATTGCCGGGTCATATATTAACGATTGGGAGGTCTTGCTGCGTCCTGGTTAAGAGCTAAGGCTGCTAGCCAAAAGGTCGGCAGTTCAAATCTCCCAGGCACTCCTTAGAACCTGTGGGGCAGTTGTACCCTGTCCTGTACGGTTACTGAGTCAGAATCAACTAGATGGTAGTGGAGTTTTTTATAGTTAACTCTTGGAAAATCTCGTGACATAGTAGTTAAGAGCTAAAGCTGCTAACAAAAAGCTTAGTAGGTCAGATCCACCACATGCTCCCGGGAAATCCTGTGAGGCAGTTCTGCTATGTCCTAGAGGGTTGATATGAGTCAGAATTGACTTGATGGCAGCATGCTTGGTTCTTGTAGTAACTCTGTGTTTAAAATTTTGGTGACCTGAATGTTAACACTATTTTACATTCCTGTCAACAGTGTATGAGAGTTACAATTTCTCCACATTGTCACCAACAGCTGTTGTATCTTATTTTTTTAATTTAGCGGTTCTGCTGGGTGTCAGAGGAGCCCCGGTGGTGCAGTGGTTAGTGAAGTGCTCAGTTCTTAACCAGAATGTTGGCAGTTTAAACCCAGCAGTGCCTCCACAGAAGATAGATGTGACAGTCTGCTTCGTGTAAATGTTTACAGCCTTGGAAGTCCTTTGGGGCAGCTCTGCTCTGGACTGTAGGGTCACTATGAGTGGAATCCATTAGATGGAAATGTCTTGGACTGGGTGTGAAGTGACACTGTGGTTTGTCGTTTTGATTTACATATTTGTAGGTTGTGTTCTGACTTTCTTGGTGATCTGATTTACAGCACATGTTTGTAATTTGGAGGAAATCAAAGTATTCTGTTTTTCTTTTGTCTCTTCTGCTTTTGGTGCCATAGCTAAGAATGCATTGCCTAACCCAAGGCTGTGAAGATTTATTCTGTTTTCTCTGAAGGGTTTTATAATCTCAGCTCTTACATTTTAGATCTGTCATCCATTTGAGTAATTTTTGTGTATGGTCCAGCATCACTCTTACTTGCATGTGGATACCAGCACCATTTGTTGAAAAGACTGCCTTCCCGATTGAATTGTTTTGGCACTTTTGTTGATGGTACTTATTTTGTAGATGCCTTTTGGATGGTATTATAAAACTGAAATCCATGCCTGTTTTGCCTGGATGTTAAAAGATTTTAAATGTATTTTGAAGGAATAAGAATTTGGCAGAATTTTGGGATCCTGGAAACTGACAGTGTAACTTTTCCTGTGAAAGCTGTAGCCTAAGAACTATGTATAACCAGCTGCTGTTTTACTTCATAGGGACATCCAGCGGGCTCATCGAGTGGTGGCTGAACTTCAGGCTGGAATGTGCTTTATTAACAACTATAATGTCAGCCCAGTGGAGTTGCCATTTGGTGGATACAAGAAGTCAGGTGAGAATATGGAGAAAAAGCAATCCCAGGTCTTTAAGGATACTGTCGTTAAAGACTAGTGTTCCCAAACCTGTCTGTCCTTCAGAATGATCTGGGGAAATATATAGATTCTTGTTCATTATCTGACCCACAGCATCACTTCCTGAAAATGAAAGCGTAGCATCTTCCCCTCCCTCCTTACAAAAGCTCTCCAGAAGGCTTGGATGGCTTGTGAACTGCTGACATACATCTCAAAAATGCTTATCTTGTGTTAGAGTTACTTTTTTCTTTGCAGCCTGTGATCCCTGTAAGCATAAAACCGGTGCCCTACAGATTGCATAGAATTCACTGAGTTTCCACATTCAGCTGCAGTAAAGTGTTTCTGGAAGTAACGAAAGGCTTATTGTAGTTTTCTCAATTATGCTGAATTAATACAAGTCATCTAATCTAACATCTTTACATCAATTATTGCTATTCTCATTGCACTTGATAGCATATAGGAAGGTTTTCTGTAGCCACTGCACATTCATTTAATTTACCAGTAATCAGTCGGACATATGCCAGATTTATAAGTGGATACGGGAGGACCAGGCATGAGACACCAGAAATAATTACTAGCTCAAGGTTCTTTCTTGGGAGTTTGTTGCCTGTATTACACATTAGTTCCTTGTGCCTATCTGCAAATTGATTTGGATTTAGTAGAGGCATTGTTGTAAGGGTCTCTCTTTGCCTTTGTGACAGATATTTATCCCATCACAGTGTCGGCTAGCATGTAAACCCCAGTGAATATGAGTGAGATTGTGGATGTTAATTTTTCAAGATTAGTGTGGTATTATCTTGGTATTCCATAATCATATTCCACTAAACATGCTCATTCCTGTGGGGTACTCAGAGACGCTGTACACAGAGCCACAAATGCATAGTGGGAAGTAGAGAACCATTTCATTCATGTATAATTCTTAGTGCAGGGAAAAGTTAATTTGAAATAAGCAGTTTAGACTCAAGGCCTTAAAAGGACTCTGTAAGCCAACTTCCTCTTTCCCAAATCTAAACCTTTGAGTGAATGTGGGCAAGTGTGCCTGCATGGATGAGAGGCATAAAATGACCAGATCTGCAGAGCAGCACTTGGCCTGATATGCCCAAGTGCTGTGCTGCTCAGAGTACTTGTGAAGAACAAGAGACAGAGCAAGGCCTTTGCATATCGTACCTTTTGAATGGCTCTCCTTAAGACGTACATTCTTGGGGGTCTGGACCTTACAGAGCCTGCCTAAGGTGGGCAAAATATACAAGGAAGGCCAAGCATGTAGTTACGTTACCCATTACTGACTGGGCCTTGCCTTGGGCTCTCAGTAATCAGGAGCCTAAAGAGCCTACTCTCTACATGTGGGCAGGGTAATAGTAGGAAATACTTAAACCTGTCATGTCCAGTTAAGTTTCAAGTTTGTACCAGCTTTCAAGGGTGTCAGGTCAATTCTTGTAGAGACTATTCTAATGTTTGATAAGTTGGAACATTTTTGGGGGCCTCAGAAAAGAATAGTGGATACCTGAGATTACGATTCATATTAGTAAGTAATAGACCTATATGTTTTTATCTCTAAAGGCCACTGAGTAGTTTTTCCCGTGTCTAGTTCCACAGTTAACCAGCATTTCTCAGTTCTGTGTTTTTCCCAGCCCAGATGAGCAGCACCTATCCTTGAAAATTATTGTGACTTCCCAGGCTGTTACAGTGGTAGCTCCTACTGACGTCTTCTCTTCTTTTCAGGATTTGGCAGAGAAAATGGTCGTGTGACCATTGAGTATTATTCACAGCTGAAGACTGTGTACGTGGAGATGGGCGATGTGGAGTCTGCTTTCTGAATGGCTGTGGGAAATCCATCCATGTCGCCGTGTGTGGAATGAAAAATCAGCTCTATCAACATGGGCAGTACAACTGAATACCATTCTCAATCCATAGTTTTGTCATTCAGGAAAGAAAGTGGTTCATTATTACTCTCTCTCAACTACATCCCTAATTGAAAATGTGTATAAGTGATTTTTAGAACATAATTAAGAAAGTTGTGATTTTCCTGAAAGCAAGTTTCTGTAAAATCATTAAGAGCCTGCAACACTGGAAAAGAGGGAGAACAAGGATTGTCCTTCCCAGGATCTAACTACCAACAGTATTGATTCTGTAGCTTATTTTAAAAGCAATCATTGTAAGTTCCTGGTGGAATCAGTAGAGATGACTGGTACTCACTGAGAAAGCGAGTAGTAGGCATAAAGAGGTGACTGGATAGTTGCAGCTTGTAGCCTGTGTAAATGTTAACTTGCTATAAGCTCTTTGTTTGCATTTAGTGCAGGCTAGAGGAAGCGGGCCTCCGGTCCCTAAACTACAGCTTGCTCTCTCACTATTACAGTTACTGTTTAAATATACAGATTGTGTGTATGCTGAAGTAATAACCTGCAATTAGAGTAAATCAAACTGTTAATCCTTTTAGTTTTATGTTGCAGTCAGTAGGTTAAACAGACTGATTTGCTGTCTCTGTTGACTTGGCGTAGGTAGTAAGTAAATGGGAATATGAGGAATAAATAACTGGTGTTTTAAAAACATATTTTACCATGCTTTAAGTGACAGTTTACAATTCAGTTTGTCACACAAAAACTTACACATTGCTGTATAACTGTAGTTGCTCTCCTCATACTGTGACAGCACTTTCCTCCTGTTGTATTTCCCATGTCCATTCAGCCAGCTCCTGCCCCCCTCTTCCTTCTCATTTCACCCCTGGACAAGAGTTACCCATTTAGTCTCATGTATCTACTTAAGCCAAGAAACACACTCTTTGCTGATACACTTTGTCTTATAGTTGAATCCAGTCATTGTGTGAAGAGTTGGCTTCAGGAATGCTTTCAGTTCTGTGCTAACAGAGAGTCTGTGACCCATGTTTTCTGGGGACCTTCTAGTCTATAAGGCTGTCACTTCTGATGTTTTTAATGGAGTCCACATTTTGCACCCCATTTTTCTCCTCCTATGTCGGGAACTCTTGTGTTCTGTCAGGGCAGTCCTTGGAGGTAGCCAGACACTGCCTAGTTCTTCTGGTCTAATGCTAATGTAGTTTCTGGATTATGTGGTTCTATCTGTCTCTTGAATGCTTGCATCTTAAGAAGTATAGTGGTGGGATAGAGGACAGGGCTAAAATGAAGAGTAAGGCAGAGGGACTACCCTTCTTAGTGGCAAGGATAGAAGGGAAGGTTTCAGTTGTTCTGATGAGCTTAACTTACAGCCTGTGGAAGTGGTTAGGCCCCCTGGCCTTCCCCAGCACTGATCCTCGGTACCAGTACTTTAGCTCTGAGGTCATTGTGAGTTTCCAGACCGTTACAGTGCTGTCTCATCCTGACGCCTTCTCTTCTTTTAGGGCACTAGATTTTATTTATTTTGATTTGTAATTTATTTATTTATTGTGAGTGAGTGAAAGTGTACAATCCGGTTTAAATTTGCACGCCCGCCTGTGTGCAGCTCCTACCGCTCTCCTTGCCTGGTGACAGCACACTCCGCCTTTCTGTTCTATACAAGTCATAACCCCTTAACAATCCCCTGTCCCCTCTTCTCCACCCTCTCCACTCCCCTCTAGTAAGAGGCCGGTTGGGTGACATCGTATAGATACATAGAACTATAAAGTGTACACACAGTATGGTCACTCTGTGTCACCAAGTCCAGTCCATTCCTGTCCGACGAGTTGACCTCAGTAATGAAGATTTTTTTATAAAAGCTAATGAAGTCTGAGGTAAGGGATGATTGTTGTTAGGGCCTATGTGTGATTATGCATTTCATAAGGTTTTAGCCTGTAAAAAAATTGTTTCTCATGGCATTTCTTGGCATTTATTTAGACAGGACTCACAGTGAGCCAGGCCAACAGAATTCCCTCTGCCTGTGTCTTGAGTGGTCCGTGTGAGACTTCAGCAGAAAGCCCAGGAGAAGACAGGTTTCTGGGAGTCCTTCTAAAGAGCAAGCAGGGAAAGGGAACCAGCACTGGAGCACTCACTTTGTCTCCTGCTACGTACCCTCTCATTTAGAGCATAGTTAGCCAAAGGAAGGGGTCTGTATTCCTGTGTTTCAGATGAAGAAGCAAGAAGTGCAGATTTCGAGAAATTTGAGTCTTCAAGTCAGTAAGTTGAGCAGGATTCAAACCTAGGGGTGCGGGACTCCACAGCCTGTTCTTTTTCCTGCCTTTCCTTGTTCTGGACCGTAAACCAGCAGGGCCAGTGTGTTCCAAGTTGTTGTTAGCCATTGTGTTTCACAAACTTATCAGAGAACCTTTGTGTTTGTTAATGAAGCATCTTGTGAGAGTAGTGATACCTCAAACACACTTTGGAAAACACTGACTTAACTAAAAGGCCAGGCCTCCCTCTGATGTGTAAGAAGTTGTACCACTTAGCTAAACTTTCCTGGGGATCTTTTTTCCTACTATTGAGAATTAAGAAACAAGAAGTACCCTTCTCCCTTCCTACCCCATGTAGCATTACTGCAAGTGTACTACTGTTGACTCTGGGGTGCATGTTTCCTAGGATTCTTTTAAATCTCTTGAGGACTGTTGGCGCCGTATATAAACCAGGAGTTGGACTTCTGCAGCTGAGGAAAAAGGATAAACCTGGCTTCAGAAATAGGATGCTAACTAAAACACCCCGTGTCCTGGTGCTTCCTTGTTTCCACTTACTGATTTAAGAATCCAACTCATGTCATTTCATGTGTATTTCAAGAGGTCTTTGATAGATTCCTACATCAGGGTACTGAAAGGTTTTTTTTTTGTTTTTTTGTTTTTTTCCATTAAGCCTGGTGGCTAGTGGTTAAGAGATATAGCTGCTGTCGACAAAAGCATCAGCAGTTTGAATCCACCAGGTGCTCTTTGGAAACTCTATGGGGCAGGTCTGCTCTGTCCTGTTGAGTTGTTATGAATCAGAATTGACTTGAGAGCAATGGGTTTGGTTTTTTATTATGTTGAAGCAAGAAAGAATAATCAGTGCAGTCTCATTTTGTCTCACTCCTTTGCAAGAGCTATTAGTCCTGATCTCAGACTTGGATTTTTAGTCACTCCATACAGAAACAGTCCCTAATGTGGACAGACCTTGCAGTAAAAAAAAGGCATGCCACTGATGCCTGCCTTTCACCTCTGCTGCTGCTGTCTTACCACAGAAGATCCTGTTGCTGCCTGTGGAAGGTCTGGTTTACTGAAACCGTCTTTCCAGGACTTCCATAGGAGCAGGAGGATCCTGAGACCCTCTGCATTTTTCAGCATCAGTCTCCACTGTAGCTCTTTTGAAGTGCATAGGTCTGAGTTTGGCTTTCCTCTGCTATAAAAGTGAATCTGGCTGGTTTTTCTTATAACTGAAGACCATCTTTGTCTTTTCAGGGTTTGAGGGTGAAAAAGTCACAAAGGGGATAAAGGAGACCTATCAGTTAAAGCTTTTTCACTGTCCGTGAAAACTATCAAAAAACTTAGTAGTGTGTAACCTTTTATTGGAAATAAGATTGTGTCGTGCTCTTGCTTTAACTCCACTCTAGCTTTTAGTAGCAGGTAGAAAAAAATTTAAACCCACGTGGCCATCAGTGTTCTCCAGTTTCATCTTGTACCACTTTATTGGTTTGCCATCTTGTTCATGCCTCAGGGACTTTCGCACTTGCTGTCTCTCTTCCTCTCAGATCTTCACTTTGTAAGCTCTTTAAAGAGCTCAAGTGGAGTTCCAGGGTGGTATGGAGGGTGAAGTACTTGACAGCTAACCGGAAGGTTGACGGTTCGAACCCACCCAGAAACACCTTGGGAGCCAGGTTTGACAATCTGATTACTAAAGTTCGCAGCCTTTATAACTCTGGAGCACAGTTCTTCTGGTCTACACACTTGGGGTTGCCTTGAGTTGGAATTCACTTGATGGCAACTAACAAAGCTCAAGTATCCACACACGCCTTACCTCACTACCCTGTTTTCTTTACGTCAAAGCACTCATCACTGTCAGAAGTGGTTTACATGCTTGTCTTCCCCATCTAGAATGTACGCTTTAAAAGCAGTAACTGTCTAGTCACTTGGCTGATAGGAAGTCCACAGTGTTTGATGAGAACAAGATGTGGCCCAGGAACCAACAGCTTCGCCTTGTGTGAGAATCTCAGACTCGTGAATCAGAATTTGCATTTTAAGTAGGCTCCCAGGTAATTCACCAGCATGGTAGTTTACCAAGCACTGCTCTACATCAGTGATTTTCAGCTTTGGCTGTTCGTTTGGCTGTACATCATAACCCAGGCAATCCTTGGGTTGTGAACATCCTCTGCTTACAACATATAACTCATACTTGTCCTTTTAATATCATGTAAATTTGCCCTCACTTGAAATGATTGAATCCATGCTGACGAATTCCTCATCACAGTCACCTTTACTTCCGTATGCACTAAATTAAGGTTAAATACTTGGATGCACCCCTTCTGGCTTACCTACAAATTTGGCTTCAAAAGATACAGGAACAGATCTTGTTCATAGCCCAGGTACTGTCTGTACACAGCTTTAAAAATAAATGAGATTTTAATTCAGTGCTAGTTATCTGGAGTCTTGAAAGCTCCCCAGGTGAATTTTAATGGGCAGCCAAAGTTGAGAACCACTGTTTCTGAGCTGTGATATCCGCCGTATGGTATCTACTAGCCAGGTATGGCTATTTAAACTTAAATGGAAAATATAGCTCCTTATTGGCAGATTGGAGGGTCCCTAGAAGTCATGGCCCCCGGATGGTCTGTTAACCCAGAACAGAAGCCAACTCCCAAACAAAGACTGAACTGGTCTGTAAGACATCAAATGATACTGGTGAAGAGTGTGCTTCTTGGCTTAAACAGACACAGGAGGCTAACTGGGCAGCTGTTGTCCAGAGACAGAAGGGGACAGGAGTTGGGTAAATGGACATGGGGAGTGATGGGGTGGAGCTGTGTGTGTGCTGTCATAGTGTGGGGAGAGCAACTAGGGTCACGTATAGTGTATGTAAGTTTTTGTATGAGACTTGAATTGTAAGCTTTTACTTAAAATAAAAAATGCAAGAAGAAGCTTCTTTGTTACTTCAGTCACATTTCAAAGACTTTAATAGCCACACACGGGCAGTGGTTACTGTGCCAGACAGTGCAAATAGGAGCATTTCTGTCACGGCAGAAAGTTCTGTTGGACAGCGCTGCGTCAGGGGTAAGGAACTGAGACTGTTCAGCTTTCAGTAGCACTAAGAGACAGCTTTCTGGCTAAGACAGTCTTTAGAGGCAGGTGCTGTTCAGAATAAAAAGGGAACCAGGGTTCCTTAGAGCAAAGACGATAGCATGTTTGCTGGCTTCGGATCAAGGAGTGCTTCTCAGATGGCACACCAGCAGGTGACTGGGGCTTTCTGCCATGCCTTCTGCTGGAACTTTGGCCCAGGCTTCGCCATGGCCATGGCAGTACCATTCTAGGCACGTGATCTCATTTGACCCTCAGGAGCTGCATGGGGTGAATGTTGTAGTTATTCTCAGTTTACAGCCGGGCAGACTGAATTGTAAGGGAGTTAATACAACTACCTGCAGATGGGGACACTGAAGGTATGCAAAAAACATTGCTGTCAAGTCGATTCTGCCTCATAGCAATGCTACAGGATAGTGACCCAACAGGACAGAGTAGAACTGTCTCATACGGTTTCCAAGGAGTGCCTGGTGGAGTTGAACTGCTGACCACTTGGTTAACAACTGTAACTTTTAACAACTACTGTGCCACCAGGATTTCTAGTCGGGTAAACAAAAAAACCAAGCCCACAGCTGTCGAGTCAGTTCCGACTCATAGTTGCCCTAGAGGACAGATAGAATTGCTCCATAGAATTTCCAGGGAGCACCTGGCAGCTGTGAACTCCTGACCTTTTGGTTAGCCTGTGGAGCACTTAACCACTGTGCCACTGGGGTTTCCACTGAAGATACTGATAAATCTGTAACAAAATTTACAATGTGTTTCCCTGTGGCAGTCAAGAATTGGAAGTGCCAGCGAGTTAGCAGTTCATGGTGGCAGTATTTTTGTGTCAGTACTTTTTCCAGTAGACAAGGGAATGCAACAGAAATTGAACTTGTCTGACAAGCTTATTCTCTATAGCAGTGGATTTATACACTACATTCTGCCATGCTCCAGGGTTCCTGGAGGTGTTGTAGGTGGGGAAACCAGGAAATTGAAAAGGCACAATTCTGCATTCACCATTCAACGACAGAACCTTTTATGTATTGGAGTTCCTTATAAGACTTCATTTGAGCCCATTCTGTAAAGGCAGAATGACAAACACAGATTCTGCTATTTTGAAAAGTATATCCCGTTAAGACCTCAAGGTGAACAGCCAGTTCTGTCTCCCGGTCTTTCTGCCATGCTTCCTCAATGCCTGTAACCTACACAGTGATAAAGGAGACCTAAGGAGCTTTATGTGCATTTATGTAGCTTTATGTGCATTTCTCATTTGCAGAAGACCCACCCAAGCCCCATCAGAAAACAAAAATAACTAAAATATTAGCGATTACAATTTTTCTTATTTTTTTCAAGTCAGGACCAAAGCAAACAACCCACAAAACCACTATTCATTATTAGCATTGCATAAAAGGGCATTTTAATGTAAAGCAGCTTTATGAAAAGTCCTCATTTTTTTGTACTTTGCTCTATATTAGGGAGGCTGTTCATGGAAACACTAGAGTGTACACTGAACTAAGCCGATTTTCTCATCAGATACCTGGGAGCCCCAGGTGGTCATGTGGACAGGGCCACCCCTCTTCAGTGGCAGAGTACAGCACCCATCGGTGAATGCCCTATCTCCCATAACCATTAGACTGGTACAATGAGGAAAGCCTGGATTCTAGGGTCCAATCTGTCTAATTGTCACAGGCTAACTGAGCAGTTCAAATGCAGTCACTGTGTGAATGCAGACCTGATTTGTTTTACTTAAATTTCATTAATTTAAAATTAAATTGCAATGTCTAGTTTAATGGCTACTGTATTGGACCACCTAGGTCTAGACACTTGTTAATACAGTTACAGCTACATTAAGTTTTGGAGCAGTTATTTCACATGCCAACTTGCATTATTCCCTGAGCCTAAGTTGGTCATGTTTGTGGCTGAGCACATCTTCCCCATTGGTACCTGTGTGGCTGAGCGCATCTTCCCCATTGGTGCCTGTGTGGCTGAGCGCATCTTGCCCCTTGGTACCTGTGTGGCTGAGCGCACCTTCCCCCTTGGTGCCTGTGTGGCTGAGCGCACCTTCCCCCTTGGTGCCTGTGTGGCTGAGCGCACCTTCCCCCTTGGTGCCTGTGTGGCTGAGCGCATCTTCCCCCTTGGTACCTGTGTGGCTGAGCGCACCTTCCCCCTTGGTGCCTGTGTGGCTGAGCGCACCTTCCCCCTTGGTGCCTGTGTGGCTGAGCGCACCTTCCCCCTTGGTGCCTGTGTGGCTGAGCGCATCTTCCCCCTTGGTGCCTGTGTGGCTGAGCGCACCTTCCCCCTTGGTGCCTGTGTGGCTGAGCGCACCTTCCCCCTTGGTGCCTGTGTGGCTGAGCGTATCTTGCCCTTTGGTACCTGTGTGGCTGAGCGCACCTTCCCCCTTGGTGCCTGTGTGGCTGAGCGCACCTTCCCCCTTGGTGCCTGTGTGGCTGAGCGTATCTTGCCCTTTGGTACCTGTGTGGCTGAGCGCACCTTCCCCCTTGGTGCCTGTGTGGCTGAGCGCACCTTCCCCCTTGGTGCCTGTGTACCATTAGGTCCTGGTGTACAAATGTAGACGTTACCTGCCTTCCTAAGTTTCACTTTACAGCCTACTGTTCTCATCTATAGAGATTTGAAAAACTGCTTACTGTTCTAAGTATTAGTAGTAACTGATAAGGTAATCTCACACCCTAATTATGACTAACAGATTTTCCTTCTTGGAGCCCATGTCTTAAGCACTATAGTGTGACTATGAAGATTGTCCCTCAAGTAAGACTGTTTCTCCTCTTCACATGCTCAGCACTCCCCGGCAGGGGACGGGATGCTCAATGTGGGTGTCCTTGTCTGTCCTCTATAGGAACAGGCTACTTGTTTTACATAGTAGATGAAAACAGAAAAGAAGTTACACAGAAGGAGATTTAGGTATGAGGCTGACGCCAGATAGTTTTATTACAGCTAGAAAAACAAAATTGTAAATTAAGTCATTCAAAATGAACGAAAGTTTTTAAAGCTTTATAATTCTTTAATGGCAGTGCTGGGGCCCACTGCCCAGGCCAGTTTTCACCCAGCCAAGATGCTGGAAAGCAGAGTACACAGTTGTGCCCATCAAGCCAAGGACGGCAATAAAGGACACGCCTCCTCGATTCCGCTTGCGTGGTTCTGAAAAAGGGGAAAGAGCAGAAGTCACCAAGGATTCTCTAAAACTGTGCTGCCTTCAGTACTCATAAGCCACTCTGTCAGGGCACCTCAGGGATGTATGAGGTCTGACATTAAGTTCATGAACGTGCTACCACAAGCTTATGCAGCACTCTACAACTTAGTACAGTTTCGTAACCTTGGTATATCTGTTTCACAGGTGTGTTCATGTCGATATGTGCTGGTGTTTTGCTGAGTGGAGTTCCCTATTGTTGCTGTGTGTTTTTGTGTGCCATCACAAGAATTTCAGAGCTTGAATTAGAACAAACATTAAATTTCTTGTTTAAACTTGGCTAGAGTGGAATTTAAATCAAGGATCTGTTAGTCCAAGTTTATGGGAAAAATGCCATGAAGAAAACGGCAATGTACAAATGGATTAAACGTTTTTCTGAGGAGAGAGCGTGACTGATGAAGAGAGGTCAGGGTGGCCAGTAACCAGTAGAACTGACAAAAACATTGCAAAAATTTGTCAACTTGTGTGTCACAGTCATCTGCTGACTGTGAGAAGCATAGCAGACCAAGTAAACACCAACAGAGAAACAGGAAAATTTTAAGTGAAAATCGTGGCATAGAAAAGGTGTGTGTAAAAATGGTCCTGAAAGAGCTCACCAGTGAACAAAAGCAAAGGAGAGTTAAAGTTTGCCAAGACTTTTTGGAGAGGCAAGACAATGTTTCGGGCCATGTTATCACTGGTGATGAAACCATGGGTGTACCAATAAGACCCTGAAACGAAGTGTCAAAGTGAACAGTGGAAGTCAGCTAACTTTCCATGACCAAAAATTTCCATCAGTCCAAATCAAGTCAAAAGGATGTTGCTAACCTTTTTGATTCTAGAGGGATTGTTCATTATGAATTTGTACCAACTGGACAAAGCGTTAACTGAATTTACTATTTGGATTGCTGAAAAGGCTGCATGAAAAAGTTAAGATGAAAACAGCCTGAATTTTTTACCAACAACTCATGGCTCTTGCATCATGACAATGTACCAATTCACACAGAACCGTGAGGGAGTTTTTAGCCAGTAAACAAATAACTGTATTGGAATACCCTACCTACTCACCCAGTCTGGCCCCCAGTGACTTTTTTCTTTACCCGAAGATAAAAGAAATATTGAAAGGAAGACATTTTGATGACATTCAGGATATCAAGCGTAATGACAGCTCTGATGGCTGTTCCAAAAGAAGTTCCAAAATTGCTTTGAAGGGTGGACTAGGTGTTGGCACTGATGGATAGCTTCCCAAAGGGGAGTACTTCAAAGATGACTGTAGTGATACTCAGCAGTGAGTTATGTAGCACTTTTTCTAGGATGAGTTTGTGAACTTAATTGTCAGACCTTGTACATTAGATATCCAACCTTAAGAGGTTAACCAAATCTGATCTAAAGCTGTCCATATGTCACCTACTGCATGCAAAGTAATCGGTAACAATAGTAGTTTTGGTCCTTAGAAAATTATGAGATAATGCTTAGAGCAACTTTGTTCTAGAAACCTTCAGAAGGGAATGTTGCCATCTTTTTCAATGAAAAACATACAGCTCTCTTCTTCTCTGGTACATACACCGCTTAGTCATGATTAGGTAAGTCTCTAGGAGCTGCAAACTGTTATGCTCTCAATCACTAGCTGAAAGTTGGCAGTCTAAAGCCACCCCAGAGGCTCTTCAGAAGACAGGCCTGGACACCTGCTTCTAGAAAGGTCACAGCCTTGAAAATCCTATGGCAGAGTTCTGCTCTGCACATAAAGGGTCATCATGAGTCAGAACCACCTCCAGGGCAACAAACCACAGCACAGTAGTGGTTAGGAGGAACAGCTCTGGAGTCAGACTGCCTGAGTTTGAATCTTGGTTTACTTGTTTAGTGGTTCTGTGACCCTGAGCCTTCATCTTTCTAAGCCCAATTTCCTTACCTAAAAAATGGAGTAATACTATCTATATCTTAGACATGTAAGAATAGCATATGCCAAGTTTTCAAAATAGCTGTTGTCACATAGAAGATGCGCAATAAAAATGTTTTGTTCAAAGATAAAATAACAGACCTTTAGCTACTTTTATTTTTCCCCTTCCTCAGAGTCCTGCTAAAAAGAAAAAATACGGTAGCATAAGATTTTTAAATATATTTCCTTGGCAGTGTCAATATGCACTTACCTCCTGTGTAATAACCATAAGCATAAAGAATTCGTCCAACAATCCAAGCCAAGCCCAAGCCAGAAGCTATACGCTAAAATAAAACGGCTATGTTAGTATCTGCATTCCAGAAACTGGCAAACCTCTACTAACACCTAGGGTTGATTACACAGTGTTTTAGCAAAAAGTTAACAATTTCATAGATAATGGTAAAATACTCCCCACCAAAGTTGAGTTTAATTATTTGTTCCAGTCAGGAAAATCAAAGATCTGCAATTCTTCTTGGGCCTGGGAGCTGAGGACTGGTCTTCTAGAGGGTTGGATGGAAGCAACCTGTCTGGCTTGTCCTGGGGAACACAAAGCACTTGAGCAGAAGAGGAGAGGCCCACCTGGGTGCTCCAGGAAGCCGTCAGGGGAGACTGACCAAAAGTCAGGACCAGAGGGCCCAAACAGGAGATCTGCTGCCACCCTAGCTGGGAAGCCACCCAAACAGGGCTCCAGGCAACTATGGCGGAGCCTCTGAAAGGACTAGGTGTCTCAGAATGTGGGGCTCAATGAGAGGAAGCTCCCTATTCCCAGCACCTTGAGAAGAGGGAGGAGGAACTGACGCCAGATGAAGAAATATCCCATTTGGGCACCACTCTGAGTTACCTGTTTTGTCACAAGGAATAAGGGAGAGAGAGTGTGAGAATGTGAAATAGTGCTCAGCATCTTCCCCAAGTGCCTTTTCAGTTTACCATGGATCAGTGATGGTAAAGTTACTACTTAATAAGGACTTTGGTTTGTTTAGTTGCTTGTGGGTAAAGTTCAGCACAAAATAACAAAAAATATAAACTCCAGTCACGTCAATTTCTATTTATGAACTCTGTAGTTGTGCCAGACTGCTGCTCGCCATGTTGCTGTTAGGTGCCAGCAAGTCAGTTCCGACTCCTAGCGACCCTAAGCACAACAGAAGATGACACTGCCCGCTGCCACGTCCATAATCGTTTTTGTGCTTGAGCCCTTCGTTGTAGCTACTGTGTCTGTCCATTTTCTTGAGGGTCTTCCTCTTTTTTGCTGACCCTCCACTTTACTAAGACTGATTTCCATGAATCAGGACGTGGATCAAGAGGCTGTTGTGCAAACAGAACAAGGGGACACTGGTTTACAGTCAGTGAAGATGTGCATCAGGGTTGTATCTTTCACCATACCTTTTCAAACTGTATACCGAATAAATAATCTGAGAAGCGGGACTGCTGTATCAAGAAGAATGAGGCATCACGACTGGAGGAAGAAGCATTAGCAACCTGGTGCAGTTCTGCTTGTTGGAAGTGAACAGGATTTGAAACACTAACAGAGATCAGTATGGATTGTACCTTAACATCAAGAAAATGGAAGTCCACAACTGGACCAGTGAGCAACATTATGGTAAATGGAGAAAGGATTGAGGTCGTGAAGGAATTCCTTTTATTTGGTTTCACAATCAACACCCATGGAAGCAGCAGTCCAGAAATCAAAAGATGCACTGCATTGGAAAAATCTGCAAAGAACCTCTTTGAAATACTGAAAAGTAACAATGTCACCTTGAAGACTAAGGTGCATCTGACCTAACCCATAGTATTTTCAATCACATAATAATGCCTGCAAGAGCTGGACAGTGAATAGGGAAGACCATAAGAAGAACTGATGCCTTTGAATTGTGGTGTTGGAGAAGAATATTGAATGCACCACGGACTGCCAAAAGAACAAACATCCGTTCTGGAAGAAGTACAACCACAGTGCTCTGTGGAAGCAAAGATGGCGAGACGGTGTCGTATATACTTTGAACATGTCAGGAGGGATCAGTCCACGGAGACGGACATCATTCTTCTTGCTATAAGGCTGCACACTTACTGTCACCCCAGGAACGACTGATAAGTACTTATCCTCATGGTCATTTTTTAGAACAGCTGCTACTAACCAAAAGATTGGCAGTTCAAATCCACCAGGTGCTCCTTGGAAACTATAGGGCAGCTCTGCTGCGTCCTGTAGGATTGCTGTAAGTCCAAATCGACAGCAATGGGTTTGAGTTTTTGGTTTAAGAACTAAGTAGGAGGAAAATAGTCTGAGAAAGTGGGACCACAGTGGAAGCAGAGTGGATACCAGGTGACACCTCATTTGGAGTCACGTGGTACCGTCATTTCCTACTCCTGCCCGCTCTACGCTGAGGCCAAGCTGGCCTTTTCACTATTTGCCTGGTAGGTCAGGCAGAACCCTGCCCGAGGGCTTTTCTCCTAGCTCTTACTCTGCCTGGAAAACGTTTACAGAAAGCTGCAACACCTGCTTCCCTAACTGCTGTAAGTTTTATTTAATTGCTACCTCAGCAACGCCTTTGTTGGCCACAATACTCAAAATTGCCTCTTAACCCCACTCCAGCGCCCTTCTTCAGGCCCCAGCCCCTCTTCCCGCTCTGTTTTCCTCTGTGATACCTGTCACCTTCTGGCAGACTACATCTTAGGAGAGAGATGCGGCAGTCTGCTTCTGTAAAAGTTTAGTCTTGGAAACTGTAAGGTTGCTATGAGTAGGAATCAACCTGCTAGCAGTCAGCAGTTTTTTTTTTGTAACATAACTCCATAATTCCCTTATGCTATTGACTGTGCATGCGCCCTAAGTAAAAGGCAAGTTACAGGCAGCTAGGTTTCTGTTTTCTGGCACTGCTATAAACCTAGGTGATCAGGGAATGCTTGTTGCATGAATGAATGAATATGGCATATGAAAACTCAAAGAAATAAAGGTTTGGGGATCAAATAGATTTTAGTTCAAATTTACTGTAAAGTTATTGGACCTTGTGGAAGTTACAGAACACCTGTAAAAATGGGGAAAATTCTACCTACTTTAGGGAACTTTGTTAGACGTAGCGGAGTGAAATCCTGTCAAATACAATGTGGTGCCTACACATTACAGATACTCATTAAATGTCCATTTAATGAACATTTCCTCCCTCCCCAACAGTAGTAGCTCAACGAACTCAAGTCCAGTAGATGAAAAACCAGTGGGAAAACTTACCGGGTGATAAACACCTCCAGTGGCTAGGAAAAATAAGAAGGGAGGATATACTTCCAACCTGGAATAGACAGAAACTTGTTTTTAAAAAAATGCCTCATTTAAGAATGCTTATGTAGAACTGAGAGGAGCACTGGTGGCGCAGTGGTTCAGTGCTCGAGTGCCAACCTAAATGGCGGTGATTTGAACCCGCTATTCTGTACAGTGGTGTCACTAGGGTTGATGTCACTGCTTGTGGTGCTTCATGGTATTACCAGCCCCGCGTCACCCCCACCAAGTGACCCACCCCTGCCCAGCCAAGGACTGCTGCATGGCCCACCGCTCCTGTCACCCCCTCCCATGGCTCCCCACAGCTCCCTGCATCTTGGCCAAGGTGGAGAAACTTGTCTGGGTGCTGTAGCAAGGCTGCAGGCACCCTGACTGGTGTGTGAAGGAGTGAGGGGAGGGCAGCCACGGAGGACCCTGGGGCCATTTTGGTGTCATCCCTTACTCAGTGACCCTCTGAATAGCCTTCTCCCTCCCTCCCTCCCTCTGCACCCCTGTAGCCATCAACAGATTATCTTCTGTGCATCAACCTTTTCTTAAGTCCTTATAATAGTGGTCTCCTACAATATTTGTCCTTTTGCAGCTGACTGATTTCACTCATCATAATGTCTTCCAGGTGATTCCAGGTTATGAAATGTTTCCTAAAATCACTGCATAGTGTTCCATTGTATAAACCATAATTTGTTTATCCATCTGTTGATGGGTACCTAGGTTGATTCCATCTTTTTGATATATCAGACAGTGCTGCAATAAACATTTGCGTTCACGTATCTCTGTGGTTGTGTGATATCCCTTATTTCTCTAGGACATATTCCATGCAGTGGGATTGCTAGATCATATGGTATTTCTATTTCTAGCTTTATAAGAAAGTTCCAAATTGCTTTCCGAAGTGGTTGTACTATTTTACAGTCCTCTCAGCAAGCACAGAACTGAATCCCACCATTCTGACAACTCATTTTTCCTAAATAGGAATCTTGGTCAAAATCTGTCCACATGCATAATTTCTTAGTATCCTTTCAATAAAGTGCCTGTGACTGTTACTATTGCTCAGCAGATACAGAGTGCAGATGCTGAGGTGCTGGCCAGAGCACAGTGCTTACGACCCACTTTGCAGATGTCTTGATGCCCAGCAAGGCCAACACTCACGTGTTCTGGTGGGCTCGCTGAATACAGTTGAAGAGATGTCCATGTTCTGGGTCTGTGCTGTACATGGTAGGATACTGTTAAATCCAAGCATATGCTGTTAGTCCAAATGGTCAACAGGAACATTAGGTGTTTAGTTACAGTCAACCTTAAAGACAATAATCTATTCCAAAAGCATCTTCTATCATATTTTTGGTAGATGACCAATTTCTGCTTAAGTATTTATTATAGTGACAAAGGTTTAGGTACTCAGGAAGATTTGATCTGTTCCTGTATCTAGTAAAATAAGAATGTTGCTAACTTAAAGATGGGTGGTTCAAGTCCATCAGAAGCATTTCAGAAGAAAGACCTGGTGGTGATCTATTTCCAAAAATTACTGACAGCCCTATGCAGCACGGTCTTACTCTAGCAAATACTATGAATCACAACTGACTCAATGGTAATTGGTGGTGGTGGTTGTAGAGTAAGGAATATTTGTGTCTGCTGCTGGTTGTGCAAGTTAGCAGAGGCAGCTTGTGCCCACCTCCAGGTTGTTCACTGATGTTTCAAATGCATGCAAAGATCCCACAGGGAAATAGCTCCATCCAAAGAGTCATCAGATACATCTTGGTAAGATTTCCATTAATGAAAGTGAGAAATTAAGTGTTTGAGAATTTAGATGTAAGTGTCCATTTAAACAAAAAAAAAAAAAAAGGAAATTGCAAATGCACATTTTAAAAGACGCTAAAAAACAAAACCTAAACCCACTGCCATTGAGTTGGTTCCAGTTCATAGTGACCCTATAGGATGCGTAGAAATGTGCTATCGATTTTCCAGGGAGAGCCTGGTGGGTTGGAACTGCTGACGTTTTCATTGGCAGCTTGTCTTGGTCACCTGCACTGTTCTACCAGGAAATATCATGAGTGGAACGCTTCATGAAGAGGAACTTTTATTGTCGCAGTCTGGTAAGGCACAAATCAATTTACCAGTTCTCAGTCCACTCAGTAAGAGAAGTTACCAGAGTCAAGTAGGCTAAGTCCAAGTTCAAGGACAGCAAGGAGCGTATCTCATCACAGGAGCCTCGGGTCCAAAGTACGTGCTCTGCTCTGGGTGCTGCCTTCCTGGTGGTGTGAGGTTCCCAGCCTACTCTGCTCACTTCTCTCCTTTATATCCCCAAAGCTTGTAGCTTGGGTCCTGCCTCGCTAACACAGGTGCAGCCCATTCTCCACCATCAGTATCACAGAGGCGGGGTTCACAACACATGGGAGGAAGGGCGCCACACTGGGACTGCTAGCCAAGTCAAATCAACACACACATTTTTAGGGGGGCACAATTCAATCCTTCACACAGCTGTAGCACTTAACCCCTATGCCACCAGGGTTTCAAAGGAGGTTAGGGAGTCTAATTATAAGTTGCTAAACAGAAGTAGACAATGAAATTGCTCACCAGGGACAACTTGAGTAATTATGTCTTCTAGAGTAGCTAGAACTAATAAAGTATTAATAGATCTCCTCCCTGTGTCTTGTGTCTAAGCCCAGTCTAAACCTCAGCACAATGTATTCTGTACTTGGAAAACAGGAAAACCAATTTAAGAAATCAGTTTTTAAGTGACAAACCAGAAAACAATGTTACTTCACCTGCTTCAGAAAATAACACCCTTGGTAGCAAACAGCTCCAGCCAAAAAACACTGTTGTCATCCCAGCATGCCTCGCCTTTCTATAGGAGTCTCAGGGTGATATAAATCAAGCACTTAACTATTAACTAGAAGGTTGGTGGTTCAGACCCACTCAGAGGTACCTTGGAACTAGAGTCCATATTTCTTGCCTCTTCCCTGCCACAAAGGGACAGAATTTCTTTTAGGTCAGTTCTGAAACTGATACTGGTGACAACTAGCTCCTCAGCTCTCTCTCTCAGCCCACGACCTGGATAAGCCTACAGAAGCAGTAGTATGCATTCCCACTTACCTCCACCTTGTACCTCTTGCGGGCCTTGGACACATTCATGGCTAGATGAGTTACCATTATGAAACTGGCGGCACCAGTTAGAAGCACAAAGCCGTATTCCTTAGAGAGGACAGTCATGTTGACTCTGTGAGAAAGAAGACCGCTTTAGGATACTGCCCCTGGCACTGTGGGTACTGCAGACACTGTGCTGCACAGGGCCTTAGAGCACATAATGCTTTATTACCAGCAAAAGTGTACCTACAGACCAAAAGGAGATGTAAGTCAATCTAATGATTCTCAGAACTAGTTGGAAATACTGTATACCACACAACAGAATTATTCATTCACGATATATAAACAGAGTACACGATCATACCTTTTGTGACTGGATTCTTTTTGATCAACATTGTAAGATTTATCTACACCTTTGAACTAGTTGTTCTAGAATGATATAGCCCCTAAAAACCACATGTTTGAAAAATTATTTAACGTAGCAATGTGGTAAAGGGTATATTAGACGACAAAATGAAAAACCAGCATACACACAATGGTTCTATAGAGTGTGTGTGTGTGTTTTGGCACATGGGGCACTGTGAAGGCAGGACCCCTCACCCCCTCTTCAGTTTGGAGCCACAAGCTGGGACAGCAGCAGAGACATCACACAGGTAGGGCAAGGCATGAATCAACTGGGCAAAAATAAACAGCTTCACGCAGCTCTCAGAAACCCATCAAATCATCACTTCAAAACCAGCCCCCTGAAGTATTCTGATGTCTGCAATTTACTTTGAAATGTATCCATCAATGAACCTAGAAGCCAATATAGTAAAATATTAGTTGTAGTTTTAGGTAGTGGCTATACAGATGTTCACCATACAATTTGTTCAACTTTTGTGGATGCTGGGAAGTTTGCATGATAAAGTGTTTGCTTTTTTCTAATGTTCAAGATTCCAGCTATTGTCCTGCCTGAGGAGAAAAGGAGAGAAGGAAAGAAATAGATTACGCATGAGGAGAAAAACCCTGACAGGAGAGAGAAAGCCCTAGTAATTGTCACGTTGAATTAGTGGTGCCTGCCAACCTCTTTGAACATTAATAACCAGATGTAAGCTGGATCAGAACAAGGCAGGACACAAAGAAACAGCTGCAATGCCTCCCCAGATGCCTAACTGACCACTCTTCATGCGCAAGGTGGCCCCAGGTTGGCAGCTCCCATGTTCTGTCTTCTGTCTTTTTATTTCCATCCTGAAAATTCTGTCTGGCTTTATGACTCCTGTATGTTTAGGAGGGTCACCCTACTGCAAAGTGCTTCTAGTCATTCTTACACACAATGCAACCAGATGGAGGAACACCCCTGTTTTTCAAAGTGAAGCCCAGGGGTTAAGCAATGATCCCAAGGTCTAAAATTGAAAAGTATCTAAGCTGGGATTCAAATTCAGACGCAACAGGATCCAAAGTCCTCTTTCAGTCAGTCGCATTTGAAAATTTAGAGATTGACTGATACTGGGTGGGCATCTTTCTCAATATAGAATTTGGGGCAGGAAAGCAGCTCAATTCTTTAAGTTTTCCTTAGGTTTGATAAATACCATTTGGGGCTGAGATTCTTGGTTTGCAGGGACTGCATAATCAGTCACGGGGACAGCTGAAGTGGGTGCAGGCACAAAGCCTCAAAAGTTGCCTGTGAATGCAACCCCTGATGCCACCTCCACTGCCATCTAAATAAGGAGTCCTGCTTCCTCAGTGCATAGCACCCTGGACTTCCCTGCAGGTATAACTGGCACCAAAACGAGAACAGCCAATTACAGAGCTCCTCAGCTCCTGTGGGGAGGGACCATGGTTGGCATCCTCCATTCCATGCACAGAATGCGTGCTCAGCGGAAGCTGGTGGAGTTAGGAAAGCAAGCTGCAGCTCCAGGTGACTTTTGGGAAGGACCTCCAACTAAGAAGTCTGTCATCTGGCACAGCATAGAGAATGCCCTTAGCCAATCTAAGTTTCCTTACCTTACTTCAAAAGTGTCTACTGAAATGATGGAAGTAACTGGATAGATGAATTCCTTGAGAAAGAGGAGCTCAGAACATAGAAAAAAGTTTTGTCACCACAGCCGCTAAAAACAAATCCAATCGGTACTAAGAAATGGTTAGGGATTGTCGTTTAAGAACAGAACTGACTTAGTTCATTGACATTCATAAAAATTGTATTAGTTGCAGAATTCCTGTTTTCTAAGGACTCCAGGGCAGAGATGGACATTCTGCCCTTAGAGATTGCCTTTGTGTGGGCAAGTGAAGTGCACTGGGAAAGCAGGTCAGTTCCCAGTGCCATATTCCAGGTAGCACTACCACATCCTAGGCTGTGCCAGCCCCAGGCTGGGCTCTCTAGATGTGGCTGTCCCAAGCACAGTCTCTCTGCTTGGGTTCTGCTATTAAGCACAGCAGTTCAGTGTACTGGCTGGTGTGTGCCAGGCTCACAGGTTTAGCAGTCCCAGTCCCAGCCTCCTGGTTAACAAAGAAGGTGTCTGTACTGGCAGTCCCCTCAAGCAATGTGCCAGCAGAAGAAGGACTCAGTGAACTGCCTCATCTCTGGGAGAGACAGTTTCCCCCTTCCTGAAGCCAAGTCTAGTCTCACAACCCTTGAGTCTGTCAGAATGTCCACATTACTCTGTTCATTTAATTTTTTTAGACCTTAATTCTCAGAGGGAATCAAGAAGTGTTTCTAGTCTGCCATCTTGGCCCCACTTCTACAAAAATTTTTACAGAAACAAAAAAATAAACCTGAAGATCCAAGAATCTCAGCACAACCTAAGCAGAATAAATGCACGAAGACCAACCTACAGACATCATAGTCAACTGCTGAAACCAGAGATAAAGGGAAAATACTAAAAAGTATCAAATAAAAATGATAAGAATGATGGCTAAGTTTTCATTAGGAACAGTGGAAGCCAGAAGAAAGTGATATAACATATTTAAATGGTAAAAGATGATCAACATAAAATTCTGTATCTAGTAAAAAATTCTCCAAAAATGTAATGTGTAAACATATTTTCAGACAGAAACAAAAAAATAGCAAAAAACAAGTAGCAAGACAGCTCAGTATCTTTGGAGACTGTCTTCTCAACCTGGTTTGTGGTAAAGAATGGACTCCCAGATCACTTTTCATGCACAGTCACTCACCAGGTCAGATTTTCCACTAGACAAGTGAGTCAGAGTTCAAGGGTTTCCATCTTTCAAAAGTGTTGCAGTATGTTGTGGGATGACCTCTTGTGACTACCACCACCAATACCATGGATCAGGTATCCTTGCAATTCTGAATGTTAGCAATACGACTTCATATGAAAAGCCCATTTAAGGATCCAGTGGAACTTCCAGCTAACCCCTCGTGTAAGTTTTTATGCCATTCCAGCAGACATAGTGAAACGGGCAATAATATCACCACTATGTACTGAGCACCAAACTACATTGGGACATCTTACATTCCTTGTGAGCCAGGCACGGTGGCTTTCCTAAGACTGCTATAACAAAGTACCACAACCTGGGTGGCTTAAAACAAAAGGAATTTATTTTCTCATGGTTTGGAATGCTAGAAGTCCAAAATCAAGACTGGCAGGATTATACTCTCTGAACGTTCTACAGAATAATTTTTCCTTGTTTCTTCTGCTTCTAGTAGCCCCAGGCATTTCTTGGCTTGTGACAGCATAGTTCCAATCTCTGTCTTCATCTTCCCATGGCCATTTTCCCTCTGTGTCTGTGTGTCTTCACATGGTGTCTTCTCTCCCCCATCTTTATAAAGACACCAGCCATACTAGATTAGCACTTACTCTACTCCAGTATGATCTCATGTAATTAATTACATCTGCAAAGATACTACAAGTATGCAACACAGATGTGACGCTTAACATACCTTCTGTGAAACAGGATGTTAAGTAATTTGGGTGTTATGCAAACATCATTTTGAATACAGGAGAGACGCACGCAGGGTGGAGGGTTACCAGTTGGCCAAGGACCCTCACCATAGCCTATGCTGCTCAGAAACTTCAGTGCCACCGCTACCACTAAGTCCTGTGGCCAGCCAGGGTTGAGCCCAACCTTATATACCCACCAGAGCATACTCAGTGTCCAGCCATTTACCACCAAGTTTTGCCACATAATTACCTCCCTTGTTTTCCTTTCTTCCTGCCTGCCTTTCCCTTTTCCCCTAATAGGCTTTAAACTCTTCCAGGCTTGCCTGCCCCTACTCAGCCTACTTGTCAGCTGCCACTTGCCACAAGGGAGGAGTTCAGGCTGAGTGTGGCAGTGGCTTCCAATTGGCATCCTCCTTGGTGGCTCTGGCAGCATCCGTGGGGTCCCTACCTGAAGCTAGTGCAATGGACAGGCAGCCATGGATGGATGCTGGGATTCCCTCTACCTGCTGCCCCCTAGGGCTAGGGAAGACCCAGGCCCAGAGAACTAGTGAGAGACAGATTGGATCTCCCTGCTTAGCAAAGTTCATCTGGTATGTCCTTTTCTCTCACTGGGGCAATCTTATGGAACCACTGATGTACATGCATTTGGACATCACCCAAACAGACTTTAAACTTACACAAGCCTGCTGTTTTCTGTTATCTGTGAAAACAGATAACTTGCTTGAGCAAGTTAACTCCTAACCTGCTGTGAGCGAATTTACATAAATTAATACTTTTAATCCTCATAATAATACCATAAGGTAGTTACTCTTATAATTTCTATTTTACAGCTGAGGAAATTGAGGCAAAGAGGAGTTAAAGTAACTTGCCTAAGGCCACACAGCTGTAAATGCACAGCTGGGGTCTGAATGCAGGCATGCTGACACCAGTGTCCATGCTCTTAACTACTAAATCATGCTTTTGGGTTTGCTTTGTATCCAGACTTACCTCTTTCCCCTAGTAAGAGCAGCAAGGAAGAGAAAGCTTTCCACAAAGCTACTATTCAGGGACAGTACAGAAGCTACACCCTGGGTCTCCCCTCCAGCAGCGAGGAAAAGGAACAGAGCCAGGGCACAAGAGCCCAGGGGAGCACAGAGCTTGATCCAGGACCTCCGAACCCTTTACATAGTATTTCTTAGGATCACACTGGAACCTTGGTGGTGAGGTAGTTAACAGCTTGGCTGCTAACCAAAAGGTTACAGTTCAAATCTACTAGCCACTCGGTCCTGTAAGGCTATGAGCTGGAATTGACTCTAGAAATTAAAAAAAAAAATTTCCAATGTGTATGCCTTTTATTTCTTTGTCTTGACTAATTGCCAGTGCTAGAAGCCATACAATGTTCAATAGAAGTGGTAAGAGGGGGCATCATTGCCTTTTCTTGATTTTAGGGGGAAAACATCCAGTCTTTCAAATTAAATATGTTAGCTACAGATTTTTGATAAGACTGTTTTTGAGAATATTTGAGAAACTTAATTATTTTTACAATATTTTTCAAAGAACAGCAACCCTTCTATTTGCAGTGTTTCTGTTTACCAAAGTATTGGTAGTCAAACAACATTTTAAAGCACATTATCAGGTTAAGGAAAGAAAACCAGGAAAAGCTATTTTGAAGCAAGCATGGGTATGGGACTCGGAGGCAGCAGAAAACTGTCAGGCTGTGGTGTTTTCTACAGGGATACCAGGAGAACACCAGGGCCCTGTGTCCACAGTGGAGCCTTGGAGTCTATAGGACAGTGCAGGTGGCTCAGTGGCACTTAGTGGGCAGTATGTCTTTAGTGTGTATCTGGTAGGTTTTACAAAAGCTACAAGACTCCATTATAAAGTCTCACTTTACGAGTGATCAAACTTGAGTTTAAAATGAAGGCACTGCTGGTTTAACTCTTAAAAGATGTATTCCATTCCAGTACCTGGAGAGGCAATATGGTGGGGTTTTTTTGTTTGTTTTTTTATGACATTTGTCTAAGGTAGTCTCCTCTATAGGAAAGTAATTTCTTGAGTGCTAATGCTTCCAGCAATCTTTCCTCCAATTCCTGCTTTTGCAATCAACGGCCTTATCCACTGGGGTGGAGTTCATTCAGTTACAAGGTTACGCCCAAACATTTCTGAACACTCCTGGGGTAAAGTTCTCCACTGTTTATACCATACCCCTCCCAGCTTCACCATTAAAACTCCCAGGGCCATAAACTGGCAGCCCACAAATGGGGAACAGGCAGGTTTCATAGATTTGGGCACTTGCCTCAAATACTTCATCACTCTAAGCAGTGAGTGACCACTGATCTTTTACCAAATGAAAGTTAATCAGCTTTTTAAGGGAGAGAGGATTTTGCCTTTAAGCTCTCTTTTTGCCCCTAAACAAATAAGTAAAAACCAGCTAGGACAATGGTAATCTCTACTCCATTTGCACGTTGCTCTCCTCAAAACCAACTTAGTTTCTCGGTTGGTGTCTTGTTTTTTTTTGCACTAAGAATGGGACAATACTGAAGGATTCATGGATCAGCCTGGAGCCATTACCCTATGTTGCATTAATAATGCATCCAATTTTCCTTGTACAGGGTCTTTTATCTGACAAGGCAAAAATCAAGCAATAAAAGAATACCAAACAGGAACCATGAGGTAAAGGGCTGGTCTGACCAACTGAAGTTCTCCAAGTTCCCAAACATGGGGTGCAGACTCAGAGCCTCTGGGGTGGCACTGGGAGCCCATTTTGCATGCAAAAGGCTCCTCCTAGGAAGCTGTCTAGCCCTACTTGTATCTTCAGACGTTTCCAGAAAGGAATAGCCCTCAAAATTGTCTCCAGGCAGGGCAGCTGACCTTCCTGAGGCCAAATTAAGCTCCGCGAGACATGTAAGAGCATGGAGGGGGAGCAACACGAAGGTAATTCCTTTCTTCCATTATAGGAGAGAAACCACCGAGTTCCAGGATTTCTTAGGCCCTGCGTACACTTTAAAAATGCCAGTTCTGGTCACTGCTACACTACAAACAATAGATTCTGTTTGAGTATCACAGCTTCAAATGACTGCTAGATTTTTAATACATGAAAATTCAAGAGAAAAAAACAAAACAACTAGGAGATAAAAAGTAATTTTTTCTTCATAATTACACTGCATATTCAATAGCTATTTCTTCAAGGGCTAAAAAGTGAATTTAGTCACCCAGTGCTGCTATAACAGAGATACCACAAGTGGATGGCTTAAAAAGAGAAGTTTTATTTGTCACAATCTAGCGAGCTAAAAGTCCAAATGCAGGCTGTCAGCTCCAGGGGAAGGCTTTGTCTGCTGGATGCAGAGGACTGCACTGTTGTCAGTCTTTCCCTGCACTAGAAGTTTCTGACGCCCAGGGACCCCAGTCCTTTCCAGAGGACACTCTCAGCTCCCGGCGTTGCTTGATAGTATGAAGTCTTCAAATCTCTCTGCTAGCTTCTTTCCTTTATGTCTCAAGAGACTGCCTTAAGGCACAAAACAATAGTACACATTGAGTCATGCCCTACCAACACAACTATGCCCATCCTCTCTCATCAACATCATAGAGGCAAGATTTGAAACATGAAGGAACATTATACAATACCAGGAATCATGGCCCACCAAACATCCACACATTTTGGGGAGAAACACAATTCAATCCATGACATTTCACCCTGTTTCCTAAACAATCGCATCCTTGCAGCATGTAAAATCATATTTGTCTCATCTTGGCAAAAGTCTCAAGTCCAAGTCAAAATCCAACATTCAGAAATTCCTCTTTAGCTGTGAAATCTAGAATACAAATTACCTGCTTCCAAAATGCAATGGCAGAACAGGCAGGCAAAAGTTAGACATTTTTCACTACAAACAGGACAAAGAAAGCAAAACTGGCAGCAAGCAAGTCATCAAAACACATTACAGTAGCCCTCAACACTTTGAAAATAATCTTCTATTCTCTGAGACATTTTACACAATGGCCCTGACCTTCAGACTCCAGCTATCAGCCACACTCTTCCGATTCTGAGTGAAAGCCTGCAGCCCTATGCTACAGCTCTGCCTTTCAGGCCCACTGGTACAGCAACTCTGGTGCCTCAGCTTTAGGCATGCCCTAAACCCAAATGAGTGGTAATTCCACCCTTAGAAATACAGGGAGCCATGGCACCACCCTTACAAACCCTGAGGTCATGGTCACAACCTTGGAGACTGAGGCAGCTCAGCTTTTCATGTTCTTTGTCTCTTCAGCTTCTGCTTCCTACACAGGCACTGAGCTCTCTCACTCCATTGATCTGCAAGCCTTGCTCCACTGATTTAAGTGCTCAAAGCACTCCACTCTGCCAGGAAGCCTCTTGCACAGAGACACTCAGCTGCCTTGCTGCATTAGTTAGCTCCTGGTTCTGCATTGCTGGTTTGATGTTACTTCTGACCATCTGTGGCTTCTCTCGTGTTAACAGTTCTCCTGGGTTTCTTCTGAGTCTTCTATCCAGTCACAGTTTCATAACTGCTTCCACATTTTAGATATTTGTCAGAGCAGTACCCCACTCTCTTGGCACCAAATTCTGTTTTAGTCATCTAGTGTTGCTTTAACAGAAACACCACAAGTGGATAACTTTAAAAATAGAAATTTTATTTGTCACAATGCAGTGAGCTAAAAGGAAATCCTGCTATGACTGCTAGCCAGAAGGTTGGCAGTTCGAATCTACCAGGTGCTCCTTGGAAACTCTATAGGGCAGTTCTACTTTGTCCTATAGGGTTGGAATGGGTCAATGGACTCAATAGTACTGTGTTCGATTTAGTGAGCTAAAAGTTGAAATTTAGGGTGTTAGCTCCAGGGCAAGGCTTTCTCCCTTGGCACTGGAGGAAGGTCCTTGTCATCAAGGGCTGGAAGCTCCTGAGGTGCAGGGACCCAGTGCTGCTTTCTTTCCTGATGGTAAGAGGTCCCCAAAGGTCTCTGTTAGCTTCTTTCCTCTGTATCTCAAGAGACTGCCTGGAGGCACAACACAATCTTGCACATTGAGTCCTGTCAGACCAATGCAACTGAACCCACCCTTTCTCATTAACATCATAGAGGCAGGATTTACAACAGAAAGGAACATCACCATGGCCCAACCAGACAGCCACACACATTTTGAGGGGAGCACAATTCAATTCATGTCAGTTAGTTAACAGGAAAAACAAAACACCAAAAAACCCAAAACAAGTAAACAAGAACCCTCAAAATATTAAGCCAACTCTAGTTCATGGCAATTCCTTGTGTGCGGAGTAAAACTGTGCTATGTAGGGTTTTTCAGGCTCTGATCTTTCAGAATCAGATTGCTAGGTCTTTCCTCCCTAGAACCTCTGGGCAAGTTACAGCTACTAACATTTGATTAATTCGAGCAGGTGAGGAAGCAGCAGGTGGCTCATAAAGTGGGTCTTTTCCAGTTAGCTGCTTATTCCCAGGACCTCATATTCCTCAATTCCTCATCAATATTATTGGCAAAACATTTAGAAGGTAGAAACTGACTATAATTTAGGAGGATGTAAGAGCTGTCCCTTTAAGAGATACATATTCAGCTTAAATAGGTAGAGCTTGGCCACATAAAATGTTCAAGTTTCAGATGTCATTTTATTCCTCATTTTGGTGAGCTGTCAGTAATGAAGACAACTGTTGAAGACATCACTGTGCTGGCTGGTAGTAGAGGAAGAGAAGGGTCAGCATGTTGCTTAAGTCTTATACGTATGGCTCTTATTTATGTGGACAAGCTTGCACTGACATAAACTGTTAGATCAAAATATGCAAATTCCTTGTTCTCTTATTCTCTGTATTCTGACTCCAGTTTTAAACACACATGTATGAATGGAACTGAATCTTCCCCAGGAAAAGTAGCAATTCTGCTCTCTAGGAATCTAAGAATACTAGATTATAACAAGACAAGACTAGATTATAACAAGCCAGCGTGATGACAAAGTTTCCCAAATAAATTTTTGCTGCAAGAGGCATGATGAGCCAAAGTCTGGTGACTTGTTAAAGCCTAACTTTGAAGTCCAGGACAGAGGGGGGCGGTATGATGAGCCACCTGGAACAGAGCCTCCCAGGGACAGTCCACAAGATACTTCCCGTGATCTGAAGACTTCAACCTCAGAGAGCAGGAAAGAGGGTGGGAATAGGCCACAGAGAGAGGGAGTGAGAAGGGAGAAAAAGAGAATGACTTAATTTCTCATAGCTGTTTGCTAAACAAACCTGATTTTATAAGCCCCATGTAGGATGCAAGACAAATCATTTTAGAATGCTTGTCCGAAATCCATGCCTATCATCTTCGTCAGTGTTTCCTTGGGATGAGTCCTTCAGTTAGTCACCCATCCCTGCTGAATGCTGTGCACCATGTTAACTGCAGGGCTACCTACAACGGTAATCAAGGCTAAGAAAGAAATCCCTGACCTTACACAATACATTCACGTAGGGGAAGACGACATCAAACAAGGGTCCTAACAAAGGATGGTAACAGACTGGGATAAGCAGTGCGATGGAGGACATACAGTAATGTGAGACAGAAAAGAGATAACAGGAACAGCAGACACCTGGCGACAGAAAATAGCTTCACTTATACAGAGAAGAGAGACCAGCGTGTCTGAAGAGTACAGACACAGACTAAAGAAGAGTGGTAAAAGATGTAAAATGTTATTATAACACGTCACTTACTTACGTGCTAAACACGGTTTTAAGAATTTTACCAATATTAACTCATTTAAATCTTTACGGCATCCCTATGTTATCACTGTTGGGTGTTACTGAATTGCTTCCAACTCATAGTGACCCTTTGGACAACAGAATAAAATACTGGCTGGTCTTGTGCCATCCTTGGGAACCCTGGTGGTGTAGTTAAATGTTATGGATGCTAACCAAAAGATCAGCAGTTCAAATCTGCCAGGCACTCCTTGGAAACTCTATGGGACAGTTCTACTCTGTCCCATAGGATTGCTATGAGTCAGAATTGATTCGATGGCAAGGAGTTTGGGTTTGTTTTTAGGTTGTATTTAAATATACTGTTTCCTATCAGCAGTTGGAAACACCGGTGGCACAGTGATTAAGTGCTGTGGCTGCTAACCAAAAGGTCTGCAGTTTGAATCTACCAGGTGCTCCTTGGAAACTCTATGGAGCAGTTCCATTCTGACCTATAGGGTTGCTATGAGTTGGAATCAACTCAACGGCAGTGGGTTTTTAAAATTAGTTAGTTAGCTACTTTATAAGTAGTTGCCATTGAGTTGATTTTGATTGATAGCAACCCTACAGGACACAGTAGAATTGCCCCACACAGGTTCCAAGGAGCAGCTGGTGGATTTGAACTGCCAACCTTTTGGGTAGCAGCCAGTTAACCACAGAGGCAAAATATTAAATTCTGTTTTGTGAGGTAGACAATGCAGTGGCATTTAATACAATTACAATGCTGTCCACCGTCATCACTACTTTATTGCAGCACACTTTCATCAGCCCAAAAGGAAAACCCCATGCCCATTGAGCAGTCATTCACCACTCTGCTCTCCCTAAATTACTTTTTGATAGGCTGGTTTGTTTTCCACCTCACTGCAGCCTGCCCCATGGGCATTTCACCATTTCTCTGCATAATGGGCAAAGTCCACCTTCCATGGGTGTGTTTTTCTCTGTGTTAATAACCAGGTTGAGTTTCCCTTTCAGGTCTGGGGCTCCTTGAACTCTAGACCAGCAGGAGGCAGTCTAAACGAGGCAGAAGGCTACCAGCCCCAGCCCAGTCTTGCTCTAAGGAAGCCTCTGCAGTAGTGTCTATTCCCTATCATTTTATATATAGTAACATTGGTTCAAAAAAGCATTGCTCCACAAAGGTTTCTATTTTTGCAACATTGTGTCAGGAGGAAGGCCTGACAGACCATCTTCCCCTTGGCCCAAGTATTTGTTTGGATTTTAGATGTTAGTTTTAAATTGAACTCTTATGTGAGAATAATCATTCTTGATCCCTTTATTCAGAGACGATACTCTCATTACTTATTTCACTGAAAAAGCATCGCCTCTAACACTGACCAAAAGCCTTATTTCTTTTCAGTTGGCACCTTCAGGCTCCGGGCAGGAGACCTTTGCTCTAGCTCTCCTATACAACAGAACTGAAACCTGCAGCAATCCCACACGACCATACCTAGCCCCACGGCACTTGTGACGGTGGTTGTTAGGTGTCAAGTCGTTCTGACTCACAGCAAAGGTAAAGGACAGAGTAGAACTGTCCCACAGGGTTTCCAAGGGGCAGGTGTTGGATTTGAACTGCTTACATTTTGGTTAGCAGTTGTATCACTTAATTACTGTGCCACCACGGTTCCTGTCAGCGAACAGGCATCTACAAAGCAGTGTTTCCCCTCCAGGACTCCTCCTTTCCCCAGTTACAGGGATTAAACCCTAATTTAAACCCTGCCACTCCTCTCCTACACACCCTTCCATCTCTGCTTTTTCCTTTTCCTCCTCTCCAACTCTCAGCTTCTCCCCTAAACCACAAAGTAGCTGGTAAATTACGACTCCCAAGAATACTTGGCAGAAGCCACAACTTCGGGGAATAACTCCCCAAGGAGTCTACGGGTCCTACCGCCAGCTTGCCACACGTTTATAGCCCTGGGCCTCACAGCCAGAACGATACCAGATACAGAGGGACATTCTTTGAAAATAAAGGTAGGGACGTAAGACCCTTCCCCTCTCCTGCAGCATCTGACGTACATAAGACATGACCCAGCTAAAAGTCCCAAATCAAACCGACTCGAGTTTCTGCGAGGCAGGAGGAAAACAAACAATTCCCTTCGAGGTGGCTCCTAGCAACACATTCACATCCGCAGCAAGCACAGCGCTCCCAGGCCATTTTCAAAATCAAGGCCACAGATCAGGCCTGCGCAGCCAATCGACCCTGCAGTGCCGGGCCGTACGAGAGGTGCAGCGGGCAAGGTGGGGTGGGCTCCTGCCCCCTGGGCTGCGCAATAGAGGGAGAGGAGAGGAATCGAGGAGGGTTGACCTTGACTCACCTTGAGGTACTGACAGCTAACATTTCAAACCCAGACCATCAAGGCGAGGATACAGGGCATGTGGAAGGCAAAGGGCAGGGAAAGGCAGAAGAAAGCAAACCTGCTAATAAAAAGCGAGCCAGCGTCCAAGTTCCTATTCCGCTTGGGAGCGGCTCTGGGGTAAGTCTGATGATCAGCACAAGGGAGTGAGGGGAAGCGCCTACCAGGACGGCCCTGCGAGCGGTTCGCAGCTGCCGGCACTTACCCGGCGATCGGCCTCTGGCGGGTGCAGACCACAGCGGGGCCGCGCGGTGCGGGTGCGGCGCCTCGGGAGGTTCCGGGCTGCGGCGGGACCGGGCCCCGCCCCGCGACCAGGCCCCGCCCCGCCCCGCCCCGCCCCGCCCCGGGCCCCGGCCCCGCCCCGCCCCGCGACCCGGCCCCGCCCCGCCCCGGGCCCCGCCCCAGGCCCCGCCCCGCCCCGCCCCGCGACCCGGCCCCGCCCCGCCCCGGGCCCCGCCCCAGGCCCCGCCCCTCCCCGCCCCACCCCGGGACCAGGCCCCGCCCCGCCCAGGGACCAGGCCCCGCCCCGGCCCCGCCCCGCCCCGCCCCGCCCCGCCCCGCCGGCGGATCCCGAGGGCACGCCCCAAGGCGGGCCTCCGGCGGCGGTTCCGGCGTGTGTCAGCTCCGGGTCTCTGGGTGCAGGCGGAGGCTGACTACTCGTCGTTTGGGTCCTTCCCTATTCCCCTCTCCTTCCCTTCTCAGGTCCTGGGTGGACGCCTTCTTAAATTGTCCCAGCCAGTTGCTATTCGGGTTGCATATGCAGCACTGCGATGGTTTAGAGGGTTGGGAATTTATCGCCAGCAGCGCCAACCTTAGGTCGGTGCTGGGCGTTCAGTGGGGAAAAGGGAGCCCCGGGCTTGTGGTCTTGCACTGCGCTTGCGCGGTAATTCAAGGACTCGGTGGCTCTTGAACGCGCTCCCAGGGCCAGAGTGTGTGTAGTGCCAGACTTTGCAAGGTTCGCTTAGGCGAAGGATAGAGGGTACATATTAGGCCCTGTAAGTTCTCCTGCCAGATATTGTAACTGAGTAATGATATTTTTCCCCTCATAAAAAAAAAATTAGAGTGGACAATTAGAACTAATGTTTCTTCTTTTTTTTTTTTTTGCCTTTTTCTTTTGTCTTTCTTAAATTTCTACTTTCTTTCCCCTAGGCTCCGGCAGGAAGTCATGGATTGACTGACAAGACCAATGGAGATAATGTCTTCGCAGTTTTTACAGGCGTTTAGAGATACCAAACAAGAGGGTGCTAGCAGAGGAGGTCAGGCGCCAGGCGGGACCCCACCCCTGCTCCAGATGGCTACTAAAAGCAGTCCGGACCCCTGCCCCTGATCCGTATCTCCGAAGGACCCCTAAAATCCCAGCAGATGTACCGTTTTCACCCCTAGTCAACTACACTGTTTCCCTTCGTCGGTGCCAGCACCTATACCTGCAGGTTGCTTCTTCTTCCTTACATATACACAATCCTGGACTTCATGATTTTGAGCAGACTTCTGATGGAGGTACTCCTCCCTGCTCCCTGTTTGCTAGCACACAGAAATAGAAGTTCTTCGTCACTCATCAAATATCTGTCAGAAATTTGCTTCTCCAGGCAGGTAATGAGATCTCGAGGTTTGGTAACAGCAATGTTGTCAGTCAGTTTTGCTAAGAGCCTGACCCAAGCCCTTCCCTGCTGGGGGCCTCACCCACCCTGACCCAGGCAGGCCCTCTGCTCTCTGGCTGGCAGTCCCCCCGCAGTTCTGTTTGGGGAAAGGACCACAGTAGGCTCAAGGACCCACAGACCTTGGAAAGTGAACCGATTCCCTGGTACCCTCCTCATGGTATGCCCCAGGATCAGGTAAGTTCCTGGGTGACGTCTACAAGGCAGAAAGAGCAGAACTTGCTGATTTTGTTTAATACCACCAAGTTGGCCCTCACAGTAACCATGCGTGTTACAGAGTAGAACTGCACCAAAGGGTTTTCTTTTATCAAGATAATTAGGGAAGCAGTTCTTTAGACCTATCTTCTGGGAGCCACTGGCTGAGTTCCCACTGCCAGACTCTAGACTAGCAACTGATTGTAAACTCACTGTGCCACCCAGGCTCCTAGAAGTGCTTCTCAGTGTTGTAAACTCAGGCAAGGGAGCTGAATGCAAAAAGTACCAAAGTTTCTAGCTTGTACATGTATGAAGAGGGCTCACTAGCTATTTTCTTGGGCCTCTTAACATCCTACCAAAAGTGGTCATACCTGAGTTTCCCCTATTGTCTCCTCTATAAGGGAGGTCTCCCCTCTATGAGAGTGTGCTTGGAAACTGAATGATTTCAAGTCAAGGTGTCTAAAGGCTAGAATCAACATATTTGCTCTAGGCTGTGTTCTTCTTTTTATTGAGTTAAAATATTTTGTTCGGTGCTGTCCAGCCTATTCCAAACCAGCAACCCTGTATAAAACAATAGGAAGCACTGCTCAGTACTGCATCACCCTCACAATTGTTGCGTTTGAGCCCGTTGTGCAGCCACTGTGTCAATTCATTCATCTCCTTCAGGGTCCTCTTTTTTGCTGATGGTCTACTTTACCAAGCATGATGTCCTCCTCCAGGGACTGATCGCTCCTGGTTACATGTCCAAAGTATGTAAGACAAAGTCTCTCCATCTTTGCTTCTAATGAGCCTTCTAGCTCTACTTCTTACAAGACAAATTTGTTCAAGATCTGGCAGTATTCTTCTGCAGCACCATAATTCAGGGGTATCAGTTCTTCATCAGTCTTCCTTATTCATTGTCCAACTTTCACATATGTCAGAGGAGATTGGAAATGTGGCTTGGGTTAGATGCACCTTGATCCTCAAAGGAACATCTTTGCTTTTTAACACTTTCAAGAGATCTTTTGCAGCAGATTTGTCCAATGCAATACATTGTTTGATTTCTTGGCTGCTGCTTGCATCGCTGTTGATTGTGGATCCAAGTAAAATGAAATCCGTGACAATGTCAGTATTTTCTCCATTTATCATGATGTTGCTTTTTGGCCCAGTTGTAAGGATTTTTGTTTTCTTTATGTTGAAGTGTAGTCCATACTGAAGATTGTAGTCTTTGATCCTCATCAGTTAAGTGTTTCAAGTCCTCTTCACATCCATCAAGCAAGGTTGTATCATTTCTACATAGAAGGTTGTTAATGAGTCTCCCTCCAATCTTAATGCCCCATTCTTCTTTATGTAGTTCAGCTTCTTGGATTATTTTATTTGCTCTGCATACAAGTTGAATAAATATGGTGAAAACATAGAACCCTGACACACTCCTTTCCTGATTTTAAATCACATAGTATCACCTTGTTCTCTTTAAATGACTGCTTCTTGGTCTAAGTACAGGTTCTGCATGAGCACAATTAAGTGTTCTGGAATTCCCATTTTCTTCACAATGTTACCCATAATTTGTGGTGATACACACAGTTGAATACATTTGCATAGTCAATAAAACAGACCTAAAGGGAAGAACATACTGAGCATCTCTGAAGCTGAAAGAACTGAAGAAAGAGTCCAAGCCTTGTCTTGCAATGTTGAAGGATTCTGTGGGCAAAATAAAATATTGGACAACACAGGACACATTAAAAGATGATGGGAGGAATACACAGAGTCTTTGTACCAATGAAAAAGTTGGTTGATGTTCAGCCATTTCAGCAGGTAGCATGTGATAATGAATTAATGGTATTGAAGTGAGAGATCTAAGGCGTGCTGATGGCATTGGCAAAAAAACAAAGCTCCAGGAAATGATGTAATACCAACTGAGATGTTTCAACAAGTGGTTGCAACACTGACAATATTCACTCATCTATGCCAAGAAATTGGAAAGAGATCCGTATTTGTACCTAAGCCAAAGAAAGGCAATCCAGTAGAATGTGAAAATTATTGAACAATATCATTAATATTGCAGGCAAGTAATATCTTGCTGAAGATCATTCAAAAGTGGTTGCAGCAGTACACGGACAAGGAACTGATAGAAAGTCAAGTCAGATTCAGAAGAAGACATGGAATGAGGGATATCATTGCTGATATCAAATGGATCTGGGCTAAAGAACACCAGAAAGTTGTTTATCTGACATACCTACACATCTAGAATTACTCTGAGGGCTCGTAAAGAACTTGGCTATTGATGTTTCAGTATTTTCTCACCATTTTCATGGATGGATAAATTAAATGCTTTGTCTTCCCCCACCTTAGATACAAAGAAGGTCATATATTTTAAGACTTCTGGCATGTTGGATATGGAAAGCATTTTTTGCATTATTAATTTTTCCCCTTTGTGACTGTCCTGTGTTAGAAAAAGAAACCCAAAGAGGTTTCCAGTTATCCCTGTGTGACCACAGACCACTCAGGGCCTTAAAAAAGGGGGGAAAAATCTTATTATAAAGCACTATTTTTTTATTGTAGAAATTTTGGAAATACTGAAAAAATATACTGTTGATTAAAATGTAATCATAGCACGTGCACCATTTTCTGGTCCTTTCTGGATACTCCATAAATTGTAAACTCTATTCCCTGTCATTTCTTGGACAGTTCATTCTGCAACATTATTTATAATGACTGTGCATCATTTTGTAGTATGGATATACCCATACCCTCTCATTGCAGTTAGCCCATTTTCAATCTACAACCTTGTAGATAAATTTGTGTACATATTCATAATCATCTCTTTTGATTAAATTCCTGTAAGGAGTAACAATGGTTTTGAGAATATGTACATTTTTCAGTCATTTGATACCTATTAAGAAGTTACACTCAGAAAAGGTTCATAATCCTCTCCAGCCCTAGATACCGAAGAATAATTTTCTCCATCTCGAATTGGGAACAAAACCTTTATGCAAAGGTTAATGGGAAGTTCAAGCAAAGTGAGGGCAAAGTGCTATACAAAAGTCCTCTATCCTTTTTGTCACAGGATAATGTGTTTTGCAAGTCTCATTACCACATGAATTATGATGTGGAACACTTCATCTTAGAGGTTACTCTGTCCTTAACTTCGCTCACTGTTAATTCCTTCTCTTATGAGTCAGATCCAACTCAACAGCACTTGGCAATTTCAATCAGGCTTCTGCTTCCAAACCTCTTCTCAAAATGTTCTCTCAGAGTTCACTATTTGCCTCTTCACTCTCTTTGTCTTTGGATTCTCAAATATGGCTGTCTCTGGATTCTTTCCTTTCTACTCTCCCTGACTGGTTCCTCTTCATCTGTCTGCTTCTTTAGTATGTCTGTAAACTTGTTCAAGCCTTCTAATTCTTTTTTTTTACTCTGTTTCTTCTATTAGTGTCTTCTTTGGCTTTCCCGTGACTGTTTTGACTGGCTAGAATCCAAAATCCCTTCTCTTTGGGGAAAATTTTCTCAGTTTTTGATGTGTTCTTGGAAGGTAATAAATGTCTACTCTCATGTGAAAGTTCTGAGGCTGAGTCTCCCTCTCTCCATCTCAGAAGAGCTAGAGGGATGGCCATGTCTTAGGCCGTACAAATCAGATACTTATCCTGAGAACTCTGACCCTTGAGGAAATAAAGAGCAACACAGGAACATGTGGAGTTCTCGTTCATTGTGGGCTGACTGGACCAGGGAGAGACGTTTCTCTGACCACTCCATTAAAAATTGGCTGCCTTCCTCTTCTCAAGGCATTTCCATACTCTCTTTGTTTTATTTTCTACCACATATTTTTTGGATTTAATTAATATTCTGTATATTTTTCTGTGTTCCTAGTGCTCTGAAGTGCTTGGCATGGAGTAAGTTCTCAGTAACTATTTGCTGAATGAATCAATGAATGACTAGTTCTTGTTGCTCAGCCTTCTGGCGTTCCCTGGTTATGAAGCCTGTTCCTCCAGCCTATGACTCACTCATAACCTTCTAAGATTTCTCCTGTTCAGCAAATTAACCAAAGTCAGTTTGGATTTATACAAAATCACTCTATTAACAGGCTTCTATTCCATGTTATTGTTACTTGCTGTTGTGTTGAATCTGACTTGTGGTAACCCCATGTGTATAGAGCAGAACTGCTCCATAGAGTTTTCAAGGCTGTGACCTTTCAGAAGCAGATCACCAGGCCTCTTCTGAGGTGTCTCTGTGTGGTTTCAAACCACCAACCTTTTGGCCAGTAGCTGAATGTTTAACTGCTTGTGTCACTCAGGGACTTTAAAATCATATTCATCACCTTTCCCATTTCAGCAAAAGACACCATCCAGGTAGTCACCTTTGTTAGAAACTTGGCATCATTCCTCTTCTTTCACTCCTTGGTGTTGGGAACAGAATCATCCTGGCAGAGACATTTATTTAGCTATGTAGCCATAGGACAAATTATATGTCTTCCCTGACCCTCATTTATCTACAAATTGAGTACACTAATTCCTATTGGCTTGGCTGATGTTAAGTCAGCCCTGTGTCTGGATCTCCTGTAGGTACTCAATACGTGGTGGTGATTATTATTATTAATTTTTGTTGATGGAACCTCCAAATGGTGTGAAATTCTTTGACCTGGAAAATTACAATAACCTTTTATCTGACTTACCCTTCAAAATACATCATCTAACTGCCATTATGATTATTTTTCTAAAGTGTATCTTTTCTTCTATGACTGACCAATGTCTTTAGGATAAAAGTCCAAACTCTCTAACATGGCGTTTCATGTTCCTTAACAGCTTGCTGTCAAGGTACTTTTCCAGGATCTTCTCAGGTAACATTTATCTAATAAGCGTTGTTCAGTGCCTACTAGATGCTACACACTAGTGGAATTTACATTTTAGTGGGAGAAACTCTCAGCAAAAACAAGACAGTCACAAACTGTGATTCTGATTCTGACATCAGCTTTTTTCTGTGTGTGTATGTGTTTCTGCCACCCATCATGAAAAGAACCGTATTCCAGGAAGCCATTACTTCTTGAGTCTGCATCCCAAGAATGAGATACATACCTTACAAACCCAAACTTGATCTGTAGTTGGAGCCAAGGCTGGCTGAATGCAACCAAAGTTAGCCAAACCTAGGAAAGTTGCAACCAGCCTGCAGATTTGTGTGTCAGGCATAAATATTATTTAAACCCCTGAGAGTTTGTGGTTGTTATTTTAATCAAACTGGAATAATACTGAGTAAAACTTATTGGCTTGGTTATGTGCTGGGTGTGTGGGGTAAGCAAAAGAAAGAAATCAGTATTTTTGTCTTGAGTAATAGAATGGGGACAGATGTTGTTTAACAAAGAAGAGAAACTTGGTGAGGTAAGCAAGCTGGCTAGGAAATTCAGGTTCATTTTGAACACCTGTAATGATTAAGAGCCTGGTTGTTAACAAAACGTTGGCAGTTCAAATCCACTGGCTATTCCTTTGAAACTCTATAGGACAGTTTCACTCTATTCTATAGGGTTTCTATGAGTAGGAATTGACTCAAAGGCAAAGAGTTTGTTTTTAGCAGTCAGGACAGACTAGTTGTTGTTGAATAAATAACCTTAAAATAGCAGTGGCTTAACATAAGTGATTTTTTTTCTCTTATTTAGGAAAAAATTCAATGAGGGTATTTGGTGATTGTTGTTTTGATTCTTGAATCCAAGCTCCTTATATCTCGTGACCCTGTCTTGCTCTGGAGCTTTGGAGTTCTCTGCTGGCTCCTTTGAATCTGTTCAGTTGATGGGGAAATGAAAGAGTGGAAGATTCCATGGGAGAGCTTTTTTATGCACTAGCCAAGAAGTGGCTTACATTATTTCTTCCCTCATTCCACTGATCAGAACTGAGTCTGATGGCTGTATATAGCTGCAAGGGAAGCTAGGAAATGCTTAGAGGATGCTTCTGATAAAAAGGATTTGGTGGAACAACTAGTCTCTGCCACTGCATTGTGTGTTGAGATGTTTGTTAGACAGCAAAGAGGAGACAGATCTGCTGGTGAGATATGTGAGTCCGGCTTTCAGACTAGACATTAAACCTTGGGTACATATTGGAAAATAAAAAAAATGAGTATGTGGTATTTAAAGTCACATGCATGGAATGTAGAGAGAGAATAGTATGAGGTTCAGGACAGAGTTCTGTACCATTGTTCTCTCCAACATTTAGAGGTTGTTAAAGAAAGAGAAACTAGAAAAAGAAACCAAGAAGCTGCCAGTGAAGTATGAGAGTGAAGGAGAGGGTGATATTACAAATGCGAGAGAGAAAGAAGGAGTGATCACCTGGTAAATGTTGCTGAAAGGCCAAATGAGATTTGGAAAAAGGTGACGTTAACCAGCAATTTCAAAGGAGTGATGGAGAATGAAGCCAGACCAAAGATGGATTGAAGAATGAATTGGACTTGCAGAAGTAGAGAGTGTAGAGACAACCCTTCAAGATGTTTGTTTATGAAAGGGGAGCAGATAAGGCAGCTGTAGGAAGATGACGAGTAATGTAGTAAAGAGAGATTTTGATGATGTAAGAAATTGTATGATTAAAGGAGGAAAATATTTGTACAGGCAAGACAAAGTTGGAAAAAAGAAGAAACGGAAAAACCAGTTATTGATAAGAGAACTATTTCCTCCATAGTAATAGTATGGGAGATGCAGGAGGGGAGGGTCGATGCAATTAGTATTAGGGAAGGATATTTGATCCCTGTTCTTATGTTTCCATCGATGTGAAGGGTGTTCAGTTGCTACTATTACTTTTGGTTTTTCTTTTCTCCATTATCTGTGCTGTCCCTGAGGAAGTCGAATGACTTACCTATTTGGTGACTTTGGAAAAAATAAATTGAGGTGTTTGGCTCAGCTATGTACTTCTTCATCTTGGGAAAAAGCTGCCCCTTAGGAACATGCATTCGTCCGCCATATGAATAAAAGTGAATAGCCTCCTTTTCTATTTTTCCATGACTACGGAGAGCCTGTCAGTGGGTTTGGATTTGGAATTGGAGGTTGACTGTATGAATTCATATATACACACATACATATGCTTGTGTGTGTATTTGAATTTATATTTCTAGCCTGCATGACATCTTCCCTATAGCAGAGATCACACATAGTGCCCAGATCTTGATTTTTAAATACCATTTCCCTCTTCCAGGAACTGGGGCTCCTTAGAAAAAAAGGCTGAATTCCAGGGCAGCCCTGGAAAATCTTGTTGTATTAAAAAGAAAGATGTGATAAGAAAAAAAATGATATTCAATATGAATAAGTCAGTAATGGATTATAATTGGTTGAATAAAATAATTTCAGTCCATGTTGACAAGTAATACATAAATGTATAAATACATACATATGTATATATACAGGGAATGCATGGAAATGTTCTGTAATATTCTTGTAACTTTTCTCCAAGTTTGAAATTATTTCAAAGTGAAACATTAAAAAATTTTATAATTCCTTGCTCCATTCCCATTGTTGTTGTTAGGTGCCCTCAATGTGATTTCCAACTCACATTGATTCCTGTGTTGCAAAGTACAACTTTCCCAATGGGTTTTCTTGGTTGTAATCTTTATAGTTGCAGATGGCCAGTTCTTTCTCCCACAGAGTAGCTGTGTGGGTCTAAACTGCCAACCTTTTGCTTAGTACCCAAGTACTACACTGTTACACAACCAAGACTTCTTGTTCCCTTCCCATAGGACATATTAGTGTCTATCATATTTTGTAATTTATGGTATCATTATGCTGCCAAACTAAAGGAAGTTTGTTCTGCCTGTCACTGTCAATCAAAATCCAGAGACATGGAAAAAGTTTCAATGCTTTATTAGCAGACAAGCATGCAGGCCTGGGAGACAGTAAGAATAACTTCTCCCAAAACTGTCCCACTTGGGATACAATTCCAATGGCTTTTATTGCCAGATTACAAGAGATTTGCATCTGGAAAATGTCAAATCTTGTCACAGGATAGAATAGGGGAGTCACAAGATCCCTTTATGTCTTATCAAAAAATGTAAATTCATTATCTCCCTGAAGGTTGATTTACTATCCCGGAGACAGGTAAAGGCATGTAGGTCTGTAGATCTGGCTGGGACAGGGAATAGAATTTAGTTTAGCAGTCTAGATGACCTTAGTCAAATCCCAACTACTCATCAGTTTCATATCTATGAAATAGGTTTTTAAATGAAAACAGTTGCCTTAATTTGTAGTGTGTACTGTAGGATGAAACCTTGGATTGTGGGCTAGCTGTCTACATCATGTGGTACAGCTAATCATGAGGCAGGGTGCACATTGTGTATAGCAACAAACAATCTACAATAGCAATGATTCTGATTAGTGTTTAGTATGCACAACCAACCTAGGTTGGGAAGCCATCAGAATAATTTCTCAAACTCCTACCCAAGGAAGATTTCCTGATGTTTGATGTTATTTGAAAAATCTTTTACCATTTTTAATTTGTTCTCTATCAGTTGGTAACTATCAGACAAGTTAAAGCAACATATCACCTTAATATTTTACATCCGTGGTTATGTATGGGGAGTAAGTAGTCTATAGCTGTCTGACTTATCAGAACTGCCTCTTTGACTTGTCCCAATTCAGAGCCTAAAATGCTTATGGCCTGCTAGGTAGCATTTAAGGCCTTAACCATGGCACAGGCTAGCCTATTAATTTCAATATTTAAACTCATTGCCATGGCAGTCATGACAAAAAAAAGGGACATGAATACATATTCAGCCAGACTGAACAGATGTATGTCACTACAGTAATCTTCAGGAAGGTTAATCTCATACTTCACGCATGATTTAGGTTGGATGTCTCTAATCTGGGGCAGGAATAGGGTGAGCCTTCCCAAGGAGTAAGGTTCCCCCCTAGCATTGGTGGGAACATATGAAAAGGCCTGATTTCCACATAGGAAGAACCATCTTTTAGGTAACTTAATGTGTCTGTTAGCATTATACATTATACCATTATGCTTCTGCTTACATTTCAGGATGGGGTTATTAAGATTGTAACAGAAGAAAGGGTTATCCTGAAATTTTGACAGTTTTCAGTAGGGATGACAGTCTCAAACTGTGTGAAGAACATCCCTCCATCCCTTTTTTCTTAACTGGGCCCCGTTTATGGATATTCCCATAAGTGATGTTCTTTGAACATGTCTGAACAAGGTAAAATTTCTAATCAACTCCAGAGAGGTGCAAACACCAATCAAAAATTTGTTTGACCTAAGTACTTCCTGCTGGACAGAAATCAGAAACATACATTTCATGTAAGTCCATATAAGTTAAGTCTAAGGAAAAGAGAGAATAGATTCTGGCCTGGTTTCTCTTCCAGGAATAGCAGTCCACCACTAGTGATTGGGAACTGTCATGTCCGTGTCTGCTGAGGGGTAGAGCTTCACCTGGGTGTGATATGTCCAGGCCTTTAGTCCAGCCAGTTTCACAGTAGTGGGGGTGGTCAGGAGGATTTTCCACAGGCCAGTCTACTCTTCCAGCTGTTCTTCAAGCCCTATTTCTAAGTTTTTATCTAAAGGAAGAGTGAAGATCTGGAGAGAGAAAACTGATGAATTCTGTACTTTAAGGTCATTTCCTACATGTGGGGAAACCTGTACTGAGACAGCCTGGAAGGATCTCCCATATACAATTTTATAGGGGCTCAGTTTGAGCCTGCTTCTAGGGGCCTCCTGGATTTTAAACAAGGCAATGGGAAAGATCTTATCCCAATGTAAATGAGTCTCTTGACATAGCTCAGAGATCTGTCTCTTTAAAGTATGGTTTCATCTTTGCAACTTTTCTTTATGACTGTGGCCTCCAGGCTGTGTGTGGTCTCCATCTAAGACCAGGAATTTCCTGACTTTCTGATCATTGATTTCTCTTGGCCAGTCAGACTCTACCTCTGAATGCTGAATTAGGAGCTGCCAGGTGTTTTCATGAGATGCTTCCAACTGGAGGCTCTTCTCCTCAGAAGAGAATGTGATCTAGGCATTAAGCTTAGACAATAAGTCACTTTAATAGCAGGACAGGACAGTGGCATATTCAGAAACTGGCAAGTCATCTGCTTTTCTCTGATCTGACAGTTATTAAGAGGCTGTAGGAAAAACTTATCTTCCAAGTGCCCTGTTATTTCCATCACCAAGACTGACTGAGTAATCGGTCATCAAAGGGGGTTATTGAGGACCAAATATGTTTCCCCGGTGTCTACTAGGAAATCCACCATTTGTTCTTCCCACTCTTAAATCTACCTGAGGCCCCTGGAAAGGGCAATTACAATGCTGATAGTTAATTCTGGCTGTAGCCTGGGGCCTCTTCAGTCATTTTCTATTCCAGACAGTTCAACCATTGGGTGGTCTGATTCTACCAATGTTGGCAACCTCTTTATTAGGACATTCATTTTTCATTGCCCTATTTCTTTGCAATAGGCACATTGATTCTCTCTGATTGGGGCTCACCATCCCTGAGGTCCCTATCAAAACATTTGTGTCCTTTCCGTAGGTTGCCTGAATGAATGTGGTGGTAGCTTGGGTCTTCCTAAATTTGCTGTTATTAGAATACCTTTCATGTAATTTCCAATAGCTGGACAGGATTTATTCTGAAAGCTCCATCCAAATTTTTGTAGCTTTTTCCAGATGTCTGCTGCACTTTGGGAGATAAAAGACATGTTTATCATTCTCTGATTTTTCAGGCACTTGAGGGTCCATCAGTGTACTTACAGTGGGTGCTGTAGATTCTTTCCAGGAGCTCGGATGGATTCTTGGTGGTCCTTTGCTGTACTTCCTGCACCATATCCAGACTTTTCTGCCTAGAAACCCATTTTGGCGACCTGCTAAAATAACACCTTTTATAACAGTTTAGGAGAGGCAGGCCCTCATCATTGGGGCCCCAATTAGGCTCAGTCGCTGGGATGGCTATTGTTGGCTCAGGAGAGTCATTCAGGCTTTCAGAGTGAAGCCTCTCAGTTTCTTTCTTTGCTTTACCCAGGGCTAGGTGCCTCTCATCACTAGAGAGAAGTACATTTCACAAAGCCTGAATATTGGCCCAGTCGGGGTTATGAGTGGCAAAAATGGTGGTTATTAATGCTGTTACTTTGTTAGAGTCCACTCTCTATAAGGGATTAGAACTCTTCCAATTTAATGAATCAGAGGTGGTAAATGGTGTGTATGCCCAATAGTAGCTAGCTGGTTGCCCTTGTTGATATACTCCAGTCGGGAGTTGTGGAAGAGGGTATTGCCCTGCCTTCTTATCCTGGATTCCCTGGCCGAACTGGGTTCACTGCTGGATGTGTGATGGTCAGAGTGAATCTAAGCTGACTTCAGTGGGGTAATGGGGATCCGTTCCTCAGGAGAGGAGTGGGCAGTTGGTATTAAAAATTTTAACAGTATTCATAATAACCTGATTCTCTAACAATTCCTGTTTTCAAAAACATGTTCATTACAAATGGAGAAGCCACAGGGGAAAGGAGGTGTTTCACAGTGCACCAAGCAGTTTTACAGAACACATTATGTTTTACACAGCAGCCCTGTCCTCCAGACTCTAGGCAATGGCTCTCCTCTCCAGATTCTGAATGGAAGTCCCCCTGCCCTGTCCTATAGCTGTGCCTTCCAGGACCACTGAGGGAGCACCACTTGTTCCCTGGGCTTCAGGCACACAATTTTTCAAGCCCACAGGAGTGGCAACTCCACAATTAGAAACATCAGGGGGCATGGCTTCATTTTGCAAACCCTTGAAATACACCTTTGAAGATGACGCAGTTCAGCTTCCAAGCTCAACCTTTGTTTCCCAACCAGATAAATTAACAATTTAAAACCAAATCAGATCTACTGTTGTGGAGCCAATTTCAATTCACAGAGTCCCTGTAGGGCAGAATAGAACTGCTCCCCTGAGTGGCTGACAGATTTGAATTGCAGATTTTCCAAGCAGTAAAACATAGCTCTCACCACTACATAACCAGAGTTTTCTCCAGTTAGAAACTGAGAGATAACAATAAAATCATGACTTAATACTATGTACTTGTTGGATAATATTAAGAAGGAAAATGTTAACATACATTTTAACTCAGTAATAACTGGGTACCCTTTGATTCCAATCTATGCCAAAACCTTTTAGCCCTTTTCTCTCAGAAAAGCCTGTCTTTGGCTTTTGTGTTCTCTCCACCTCCAAGCTTTGTGACTTGTTTTTTGTGACTTAGGAATCTTAGCTCAATGAGGGAACAAATCTTTGCCTTTAAGGGATAAATCAGCCGTTTGACTCAGAAGTCAGAAAGTTTTGTTATTTAGCATGGAAAAAATACAATTTTTCTAGTGTTAATGTTCTTAGAATTTTCATAAATCAAATCATTAGACAAAAAAGCCTTTGACCATAATAAATAAATATTTCCAAACAACAAAAAGAAATGTACTCTTTAAGACATATGACACATATATTCTTTGTTTCCTGAAAAAATAAAAAATGTATTAAATTATGATGGATATCCACTAACTCACTTTAACATCAGTAAGTTACCCCAAATCTTCTGGAAGTTATTTTAAGCCTGTAATTTTGAAATAAAGTTCTTTTAAACATTTTAAGTTTTTTTTAAATCATATTTTCCCAATCCAGTTTAGCTCAACCGGCTTTGGAAATTACAAAGTCTCTGTTTAACTTAACAATTACTGATATACGTGGAACTTTTAAATCTCACTTCTCAGGGTCAAAACACCCCTCCAGGCTACTTCAGATGTCTCAGAGTTGCCCTGCAGCAGAGAGAACTTGTCTGCATTCTTGGATCCACCCAATTTCTGATAATCAAAATAAAGTAGTGATTCTTATCTGTTTTTTGTCTTTAAGGTCTCCATCCAATTATAAAGAGTTTTTCAAAAGCTTCTCTGGGGCTATGACTTTAGGCTAGTCCTGCCCTGCCTTCTACTTCTTCCTGGTGGGTATAAGATCATTAATTTCCCTTTTCCTGTACTGGAATTGATACTTTAAGACAAAACTACTCCTTTAACTAAGGGCTGTAAAATTAGTTTTTCAGCTCAGTGACAGTATGTCTGGATCTACTTGAGATTCAGCTTTCTTATCTATTTTAGCTCAAGTAAGACTCTCTCCCACCCCTGATAAGGAGGGTATGAGCACAAAAGACCTTTTCCGACTTGCCAAATGAGTTTTTTTTTTAAAAAAATAATTAAAACAAGAAGTATCTTCAAATTAGATACACTGGCAATGACAAGACATAAGACACTTTTCACAGAAAAATTACAAATTTGGGGTCCCCACAAACAGCTTGTGTAAGTACAAGAAAGATATTTCCAAAACATCACAAAGGCAAATACAAAACCACATTAGAAATGCATATACACACAACTTCACTTTATATCACATACACAGAGCTTCACTTTAAAGTGAACTTAGCGAGGCAAAGTCAAGGTGGCAGACTAAGCACACGTCTCCCTATATCCCTCTGGAACCAAGACCTGAATTGATGATCAAACAGAGCCTTCTGATCTCCTTATCAACCCCAGGTCACGGCACAGGGCTGTTAATTTGGACTTCAGACCATTGAGTGAAAAACCTCCTCTCTTTCACTGACTCCCACTCCTGGCTAGCCCTGGCTCTCAAGGACTGAAGGTAAATGCACCATCTTGACTTTTTTTTTTCTCTGTCTTGGCTGGCAGGCAGAGCTGGGTCTTGCCTAACGGCTAGACTCAGACGCGCTGCTGGGGGGATAGGCAGGCAAAATTCCCATATTTTGAGAGCCAGGCTTAGGACTTTGTTACTCTAGCCACTTTGGGCCGGTCGTTTTATCTCTGCCACAGTGGGGTTTGTATGGCATTTCACAGTAAGTGTGCGGGACGCCATGTTGGGTATGGAGATTATACCAGACCCAATTCTTAGCCTGGGAATAAGTGTCTGCAAACAGGACAGTGCTTCTCCAACAGAAAAACAGCAATTTACAAAGTGCCACCTACATTGGGGGCCCTGCAACAGAAGCAGAGGAATCACTACCTCTGGCACCTGTAGCCCCTCTATCTGCTGCCTGTATGGAAGGCGCTATCTTGGATACGGTGGCCACAGCTGAACCTAATTCTTAGCTTGGAAGCCAGAACCTGCCCACAGTAGAGTGCTTTTCTACCAGAAAAGCAGTACTGTACACAATGTCACCTAAGGCTGTGCCCTGTCAGCAGAGGCCAACAGGGCAGTAGCATTGCTGTATTCTGAACTAGTTTGTATCATCTGGGGTTGGATATAGTGGTGCTTACTTTGCCAGGTGAGAAGAGGAACCTCTACATCTGAAAATCTGACTGACTTGGGAAGTGGTCAGATACCTTCCGCTTTCCATTTTAAGACAGCCTAGAGAAACATCTGCCATCCATCCTCACAGTAACTCTTCCGGCCTCTACTTACTCACATGGGACCCAAAAAGCAAAAGCCACTTGTGGCATACAAGAAACCACCCATGGCTTCAGAAGGCTCCGAAACAAAGCAACCAAGGAGTTTTCCAGATGAAGAAACTTTTATGAAAGCATCAGAAAGTGAATACAAAATGATTATATACAGAGCCCTTCTAGATCTTATACAAAATGCAGCAGAACAAAAGGAAGAATTAAGCAAGGTGTTCGATCTGATGGAACACCAGTACTCTGAAATCCAACAGACCAAGAACAAAATCAAAGACATAGAAACTTCCATGCAAAGCCAAGAAAACAGAATGGAACAAATGGAAAAAAGAATTTCTAACTTGGAAGACACAGCTGCTGATGCCAGCATCTATGAGCAGAAATCAGAAAAAAGAAACAAGAAAAATGAAGAAACATTAAGAAGCATGTGGGACTCTATTAAGAGGAACAACCTTCGATTAATTGGAGTCCGTGAACAGAGTGAGACATCAGAGAACACAGAGAGTATCGTTGCTGAGCTGCTGAAAGAAAACTTCCCAGAAATCATGAAGGAAGAGAATATAGACATCTCAGATGCATATCGTATGCCACCCAATATAGATCTCAAAAGAAAGACTCCAAGACATATTATAATCAAGCTTAACAAAATGAAACATAAGCAGCAACTCTTAAAGGCAGCAAGACTCAAAGCAAAGCTAACATTCAGAGAGAAACCCTGTAGGCTCTCGTCAGATTTCTCAGCGGAAACCATGCTGGCACAGAGACAGTGGCATGACACATTCAAAGCCTTGAAGGAGAAGAAATTCCAACCAAGAATTATATATCCTGCAAAACTTTCTTTCAAACACAAAAATGAAATTAAGACATTCCTGGATAAACAGAAACTCAGAGACTTTGTAAAACCCAAACCAAAACTACAAGAAATACTCAAAGAAGTTTTTGGCTCTGGCTTAGAAGAATGAAACCACTAACTTTATATTTTAGAATGACACACTACTCAAAACTCTACTCAGTTAGGGAAGGCTCCAAAGTCAATCACAGCTTTAATATGTAAAGAAGCAATCCAGTGATCATCATGAAAACTATGGTGCCATCATATTAAAAAGAGGGATGTACTACAGTCATAGGAGTCCTTCCAGATGGAGAGGAAGATGACAAGACTGGTAGTAATTAACGTTGGGTTTATATATAGTTTACTAGGGGAGATAATAAGAGCAGCTGTAAAGCACAACAAAGATGTATCATACCATTTCACGAAATGTAACACAAGAGTCTCAACAACTACAAAACCAGTTCTGAAAAAGATGAAAAATCAACTCACAAAAAAAGAGTGTCCCAGAACAGACTAATAAGAACAACAGAGAAAACATCAGCAGAAAAATAAACATATCACAATGGCAGCAGTGAACTCATACCTATCAATAATTTCATTGAATGTGAATGGACTGAATGTTCCAGTAAAGAGACATCGAGTGACATCTTGGATCAAAAGACATGACCCATCCATATGTTGTCTACAGGAAACTCACTTGAGACCTAAAGATAGGAACAAACTGAAAATTAAAGGATGGAAGAATATATATCAAGCTAACAATGAACAAAGAAGAGCAGGGGTGGCAATTCTAATCTCAGATAAAATCAATTTTAATGTCAAATCCACCATCGTGGACAAAGATCGACACTATTGCTGAAACGTTCAGTACACAAGCAAGACTTAACTATATTAAATATTTATGCATCTAATATCAGAGCACCTAAATACATCAAAGAAACACTGACTACACTCAGAAGCGAGTTAGAAGATTCCACAATAATGGTGGGAGACTTCAACACTCCACTCTCAATACTAGACAGATCATCTAGAAAAAAGCACGGTAAAGACACAGAAGACCTCATTGCCACATACCCAACTAAACCTCATTGATATATACAGAACTTTCCACCCATCAGCAGACAACTACACCTTCTTCTCCAGTACACATGGAACATTCTCCAGAATTGACCATGTGTTAGGACATAATGCAATGTTCAACAAAATCCATACCATTGAATTACTGCAAAGTATCTTCTCAGATCACAAAGCCATAAAAGTTGAAATCAATAGCAGAAAACACATAGTTAGAAAGTGGAACTCTTGGAAACTGAACAACATCTTCCTCAGAAAAACATGGGTTATAGAAGAAATCAAGGATCAAATAAAGAAATTCATGAATTCCAATGATAACAAAAACACTTCCTACCAGAACCTACAGGATACAGCCAAAGCAGTGCTCAGAGGTCTGTTTATCTCCATAAATGCACATATCTGGAAGGAAGAAAGAAACCAAATCAAGGAACTAACTCTACAGCTTGAACAAGTAGAAAGAGAACCACAGAGGAACCCCTCAGGCACCAGAAGAAACAAGATCATAAAGATTAGAGCAGAGCTAGATGAATTACAGAACAGAAAAACAATTGAAAAAATTGAAAAGACCCAAAGCTGGTTTTTTGAAAAGATCAACAAAAGTGACAAACCACTGGCTAAACTTACTAAAGAAAAACAGGAAAGGAAACAAATAACCCAAATTAGAAATGAGAGGGGAGTTGTCACCACAGATGCAACAGAAATCAAAAATATCATAACAGAATACTATGAAAGACTGTACTCTAACAAATTGGAAAACCTACAGGAAATGGACAAATTCCTTGACTCATACCACCTACCCAACTTATCACAATGTGAAGCAGAACAACTTAATAAACCCATCACAAAGAAGGAGATTGAAAATGTCATCAAAACACTGCCAACCAAATCAAGCCCGGGCCCAGATGGCTTCACTGCAGAATCCTACCAAGTATTTGGAGAAGAGTTATCTCCAATACTACTGAGAATATTTCACAGTATAGAAAGGGATGGAGTACTCCCAAACTCATTCTATGAAGCCAGCATAACCCTGATACCGAACCAGGGAAAGACCCAACAAAGAAGGAGAACTACAGACCAATATCACTCATGAATCTAGATGCAAAAATCTTCAACAAAATTCTTGCCAATAGAATACAACAACATACCAAGAAAATAATCCATCATGACCAAGAGGGATTCATACCAGGGTTGCAAGGCTGGTTAAACATCAGAAAAACAATTAATGTGATTAACCATGTAAATAAAACAAAAGACAAGAATCACCTGATTTTGTCCATTGATGCCAAAAAGACGTTTGATAAAGTCCAACACCCATTCCTGCTAAAAACTCTTAGCAAAATAGGCATAGCTGGCAAATTCCTCAACACGATAAGGGACATTTATACAAAGCCAATTTTCCACGTCATCCTGAATGGAGAGAGACTGAAAGACTTTCTCTTGAAAACAGGAACTAGACAAGGATGCCCACTCTCACCTCTCCTATTTAAGATTGTACTAGAAGTTCTAGCCAGAGCAATTAGACAAGACCAGGAAATAAAGGGCATCTGCATCGGCAAAGAAGAAGTTAAAATCTCCCTGTTTGCAGATGATATGATTGTATATGCAGAGAATCCCAAGGAATCTATAAGTAAACTGCTCAAACTCATAAAAGAGTTCAGCAAAGTCTCAGGATACAAGATAAACATAAGTAAATCAGTAGGATTCCTTTACACCAACAACAAGACTGTTAAGGAAGAAATTATCAAATCAATACCACTTACAATAGCCCCTAAGAAGATAAAGTACCTAGGAATTAATCTAACCAGAGAAACAACAGACCTTTACAAAGAGAACTACAAGCCCTTACTACAGGAATCTAAGAGAGACTTAGATAAATGGAAAAATCTACCCTGCTCATGGATAGGAAGACTTAACATTGTGAAAATGTCTATTTTACCAAAAGCAATCTACTTATATAATGCAATCCCAATACAAGTTCCAGCATCATTTTTTAATGAGATGGAGAAACAAATAACCAATTTTGTTTGGAAAAGGAAGAAGCCCTGGATAAGTAAGGTACTACTAAAGAAGAAGAACACACAGGGAGGCCTCTCATTACCCGACCTTAGAACATACTACACTGCCACAGTGGTCAAAACAGCCTGGTACTGGTACAAGAACAGACAGATAGATCAATGGAACAGAATTGAGAGCCCAGAGATGACACCATCTGCCTATGAACAGTTGATATTTGACAAAGGCCCTAAGACATTAAACTGGGGTAAAAACAGTATCTTCAACAAATGGTGCTGGCAAAATTGGATATCCATCTGCAGTAAACTGAATCAAGATCCGTATCTTACACCTTATACAAAAATCAACTCCAACTGGATAAAAGACCTAAATATCAAACCTAAAATGATAAAGCTTATCCAAGAAATGGTTGGAACAACAATGGAAGTTTTAATACACAATGTGGACAGACTCCAAAATCTGTCAAACAAACCATAATCAACAGAAGAGAAAATAGATAAATGGGAACTATTAAGAATCCAACACTTTTGCTCATCCAAAGACTTTATTACTAGAATTAAAAGAACACCTACAGAATGGGAAAAAAATATCTGGCAACTCTATGTCAGACTGACGCCTGATCTTCATAATCTATAAGATACTACAAAATATCAATAAGAAGAAGATAAATCATCCAATTAAGCGATGGGCAAAAGAGATGGACAGACATTTCACTAAAGAGGAGATCCAGACAGCCAAAAACCACATGCGGACATGTTCACCATCTTTAGCTATTAAAGAAATTCAAATCAAGGCGATAATGAGATACTATCTCACCCCAACAAGATTGGCCATGATCCAAAAAAACACAAAACAGCAAATGCTGGAGAGGCTGTGGAGAAAGTGGAACCCTCCTACACTGTTGGTGGGGTTGCAGAATGGTCCAGCCTCTTTGGAAAGCAGTCTGGCACTTCCTTAAAAAAATGGATATTGATATGCCATTTGACCCAGTAATTCCACTACTTGGAACATATCCTACAGAATCAAGGCCTTTCACACCAACAGACACATGCACCAGAATGTTTATCGCAGCACAGTCCACGATAGCAAAAAGATGGAATCAACTCAGATGCCCAACAACAGAAGAATGGATAGGTAAACTATGGGTACTCAATGGAGCACTACACAATGATAAAGAATAACAATGATTCCAGGAAACACCTCATAACCTGGTTTCAACTGGAAGACTTTATGTTGAGTGAAAGTAGTCAGCTACAAAAGGACAAATATTGTATGAGATCTCTACAGTAAGATCTCAAAAACAGACTTGTGTACAGAAGAAAAGACCCTTTGACAGCTGCAAGGGAGGGGAGGGAGGGAGGGCTAGGGGGGCAGGGTTTAGATTAGATAGTTGCTAGAAATCTTGTTGGGAGAAATCGGTGATAGCACACATTAGAAACAAGAACAACATTAAATGAACTTCAGCATAACTTGAGTACTCCTTCCATCTCAACTCGATGTTGCAAGGATAGAGTAGCTGGGGCAGGAGGCACGGGTTCATGCTCTTAGGCGAAATCAAGGGCAATTGCACTAGCGTTTTGCTAAGAAACCTCTCTGCACCCCACATTGGTGAGTGTTGTCTGGGGTCTTAAAAGCTGCCAAGCTGCCATCCGACAGCACAGCAAAAATGGTGCCAACTCAGCAGGAATGGATGCTCACCGAGGACCAAAATGACATGCAGGAAAGACAACCCAGAAGATAGAGAGACCCACATGAGTGGGTGCCTACATCGACTTGGGACTGGAAGAACTGGATGGTGCCCAGCCACCACCAGTGATAGCCACGATGGAGCTCTCTAAGTTGAGTCTCACTGGCAACACAAGAATAAAAAGGAGTGCACCCTGAGATCTCCACTAAAAGACCTCAATTGATGGTCCAGCAATTTCGGGGTTCCCCTGGGAGCATGGCCCCTGGCCCCGATGCTGCCCTTGCCCATAAATCATAATGAAGATCCACTCTTTGGACACAAATGGATTGGACTTGACAATGCAGAGTGACCATATATTGTATGCACTTTATGGTTCTATGCATCTATTGGATATCAGCCTGCTGACCTCTGGTTGGAGGAACGAGAGTGGTTGGAGAGGAGGGGAAAGGAGACTGTTGGGAGGATGAAACATGTATGAAGCAGAGAGGAATAGTGTGCTGTCACCAGACAGGGAGAGCAGTGGAAGCTGCATATAGGTGGTCATGTAAATTTATATGGGAATGCACATTTTCACTCAGTCGTATCAAATAAAAAAATAAAAATAAAAAATAAAGTGAGCTTAGTGAACATTTTCCTGATTTTTGACAATAAAGCTCTAATTTCAGGATGGTAAAATGGATCCATTCAATTGCTAACTTTCTCTGGACTCTAGCTGGTACATTGGCCATGCTGTGTTATAGATAGGTGGATGACCATACAGAGAGCAGACAGACAAAATGCACCCCAATGGGTCTTTCCTAGGAAGAGACCTTAGTTCTCATAGTACAGAGTTTTCTTAACTGATACAGAGGTCATAGCACAGAATTTTCTTAACTGATACAGAAGTTCAAACCATGATGAGAAGCTGAGTTCTCTGCACACAAGCAGAAGACATGGGTACCCATACTGAAACCAGAGAGAATCTGCCCCGTTGGGCTTTTCTTAGGAAGAGAGACCATATTTCCCATACCACAGAGTACACAGATACATAGAAAGCTTTCTTAGTTGGGATAGACATTTCTTTCTTACCAGACAAATGGTACTGACACAGACAGAATTTCAAACCCTGACAAGAACCTGAGTTCACTGCACACAACAAGAATAAAGCACGTGAACCTTTCTGAGATTAGTGAGTTGATGCTGGGTGTGGATGGGCAGCTTTCGAAGGCTCCCAAGAAAAAGGATCTTGGCAGCATTGCTCAGAGTGTTCAGAAGCTGCACCTCTGGACTTGTCTGTTCATGTGGACAGGGGGACTCCTCCAAATTCCCTCTGTACCAGGTCAAGCCAGAGAGGAGAGGAGGAAAGGCAAGGAGGCTAAAGAATCTGCTTTCTGTCCTAAGGGGATAGCAGAAGTCCAGAGAAATGAGAGGTGTTATGTTTGGACCAATATGTTCCTCATGTTGCATGCAGTTTGTTTTACAGGGGGCGGACACTTTCTTGTCCACTCTGCGTACCCCCTTATCTTGTCACAGGAGTCTTCCAGGAGAAATGCCATATTGGATATTAAATGTCTGACCCATATCCACAAATATTTTATGGACCTTATCTGGGCCAGAGTACTGGGGTGGTACAAGCAGCTGGGCCTTCAGATTTCACTGGGGAGTGCCCTGGTCGGAGTTCTTCCAATTGTCATGCCAACTATCCACCTATTCACTGAGGGTTTTTAGAGATGTAGCAGCAAAGTGAAGGAGAGAAAAGTTGGCTCTTCCCTGGGAAAGAATTTGCCTGAGGGGTCCCTGAAATCCTGCCATGGTCACCAGAAATGCTGCTGAACAAAAGCAAGTTTGTTCTGTCACTGTCAGTCAAAATTCAGAGATGCGGAAAATGATTCAATGCTTTATTAGCAGACAAGCATGCAGGCTTGAGAGAGTGTGAATAACTTCTCCCAAAACTGTCCTTCTTGAGTTACAGTTCCAATGGCTTTTATAGGCAGATTACAAAGGGATTTGAATCTGGTAAGTGTCAAATCTTGTCACATGATAGAACAGGGAGTCAGAAGATTCCTTTACAACTTATCAAACATTGTAAATTCATTACCTCCCAGAGGGTTGATTTACTACCCTTGAGACAGGTAAAGGAATGTAAGTCTGCAGATCTGATTGGGATAGGGAATGTAATTTAGCAGTCTAGATGACCTTGGTCAAGTCCCAGCTACCAACAATTATGTTACTGTTTGCTTGTCTTTCATCTGTTACCCATTACCTTCAAGAATGTGGGTTCCACAAGAATACATATGTTATCACGGACTGAACTGTGTTGCCTAAAATACCTGTAACAGTTTGGTTGTGCCATAATTCCTGGTATTGTGGTGATGTTCCTCCATGCTGGAATTCCTGCCTGTAGGATGTTAGCGAGGGTGGGTGGGTGCTGTTGTGTTGGTAAAGCAAGGTTCAGTGTGTAAGTTTGCTTTGTGCCTTGACGTGATTTCTTGAGATATTAAGGGAAAAATCCAGCAGAAAGATTTGGGGACCTCATATACCACAAAAAAGCAGTACCAGGAGCTTAGCACATCCTTTGTAGAGGACAAGGGTCCCTGCGCCCCTGAAGCTTCCAGTCCAGGAATGATTGACTAGAAGGACCTTCTTCCAGTGCAAGGAGAGAAAGCCTTTCACTGGTGGTGACGTCCTGAATTTGGACTTTCAACTGCTGGACTGTGACAAATAAAATTCCTCTTTCTAAAGCCATCTACTTGTGGTAATTCTGTTAGAGCAGCACTAGTTGACTAAAGCATGTGATGGAGACCTAGAACAATGCTTGGCATATACTAGGTACCCAATAAATGCTTCTTGTTGAATGAATGAATGAATGAAAGGAAAGGTCTCAGTTGACTAGCACTGGATTAGAATTTTCTGGGCTTAATGGGTACTTATGGTTGACTCTGCTGTGGGCTGTTCTCCTGATTTCTTCAGAAGCTTCTCCACTGGCTTCTCTCATGATTTAGGTGATGTATTTAATTCCTTCAGCTGTTGGTTTTCCTCTGATGTCTTTTATTCAGACTTTTTATAGGGCTAGCATTACCCTTCTTGGAGGTCCTCTTTGGAATTTATACTCATGCATCATTTTCCCCAACGTTGGGAAGAACTGGCTTCCAGTGCAGCCCAGTCTTTCATTCACGTCATTTATCAGATTTTACTTGAGGAAACACATACTCTTAAGTCCAGGAAATATGTACTAAGCTTTTGAAGTGGTCACCTTGAAGCCCTCTCACCATGCTTGTGGTGAAAGAGAAGCACCTACACTCTTCAGAGTGGGTGGGAACTTCAGTACGGGCATCTCCTCCTAAATCCTTCTAATCTTTACAGGCCTGAACTCCCTTATGCCTTTGATGCATACGATTCTTTAAATTGGTTCTTGGAAATATACTTACTTATACTTTTCTGTATGGTGCCTCAGCCAAAACTTAGCTGCACCTGGAAATTTATGGCTTAGCTTAAAGAGATTATTGCCGTCAAATAAATAGCTCATCAAAATACAATTTCAGAATAATTTAAGTGCTTTTCTTGTATTTCTCCTCGAACAGCCTGAAGAACATTTACAGGTTACAGTGATAAAACTAAAAGCCTCCTTTTATACTACCATTTGTATTCCTGATACACCATAGTGCTCTCATTCCTCTGTCTCTCAGATTGCCTTAAATTCTTCCCCTGTGAGGGAACTCTGTCTCTCAAACTCAGGGAGGTCATTGAGAGGACTCTGTCCATGAAATTCAGGAGGATTGTCTTATCTAATGATCAGAACTGCCATCAACTGAAAAGAGCCTGGTAGGCCCCACCCTGCTTTATGCCTGTCTTCCCCACCCTGATAATTGAAAGCTTATCAAAATCTTGACCATTAACAAACCTTAGCCCTTCCCCTTCTTATCAACATGTCTTCTTATTCAGACCATAAATCACCTAACCAGAATTTCTTGTTACACCTCTTTCCTTATCAAACAATAAACCCCTCATTCCACACTCTGCGTTAAAACTTTAAAACTCTAAAAAACCTGCCCTACTAGGCAGAGGTGGGCTGAGCCACTCAGCTCAGACTCCACTCTCTTTCTCTTCCAATAAATTTCACTGGAACCTTGGATTGGTGTGTCTCTGCCTCTGTTTCCGGCAACCCTCTCCCTAACACCTTGGCCTTAGTAAGTGACCTTTATTCTTCTCCTTTTCAATTTCTGCCATGTATTATATGGCAGAAAAAAATGCCAAAGAGCAGTCTGACCAGGCTTTTCTTTGGCTTGAATGGGTGTGGTAGAGAATGTTCAACTGTTCAAAGGGCATCAGCTATACTATATTTCCTAGTCTGTCTTATAATTAGGTGTGACTTTGTCAGTTCCCCATAGTGAAACCTACAAAAAAGGGAAATGTGCTATTTGCCATCCTGCTTATACTCATCTTTCCCCTTTTCCTTAAGCTAGAATGGTGAAGACTCGGATGGCAGAAGTACTGTCAGCCTGGGACCCTGAATGACTGACTTAAGTGAAAGACAGCTGCCCACCAATCTAGAATAGCTTCTCTGGAATGTTTCCTGAAAGCTGCATGAAAGGGAATGGTAAAAAATATGGCTCTAAAAATTGACAGAATACCAACTGAGATGTCTCAACAAATGGATGCAGTACTGGAGGTGTTCTTTGTCTATGTCAAGAGAGCTGCCTGGCCACCTGGACTGGAAGAGGGCCATATATGAAGTCTGACAATTAAGTTTACTCATGCATCCTTAAAAAGTGCTACATCACTATAGTCACCGCTAAAGTACTTTCCTTGGGAAGCTATGCATCAATGCCAGCACCTAATCTACCTTTCAAAACAATTTTGGAACTGTTTTTCTGGAAGGTCATCAAAATGTCTTCCTTTCATTATTTCCTTTATCATTGGGTAAAGAGAAAGTCACTGGGGGCCAGATTAGGTGAGTAATAGGGTGTTCCAATACAGTTATTTGTTCACAGTTAATGCTGTGTGATCCCATACATTGTTACGATGTAGGTGTCAGGCGGGCTGGGCTGTACCTGGACATCGCAACCAGGATGCAGTTCCTGGAAATCATCAGAGCTGGGTGACGCCCTCTCTGGAAGGTCCCCACCTCAGTTCCTGGAAATCATCAGAACGTGACCAACCCCTCTCTTCCCAGAAAGTCCCCAGTTGTTTTTCTCACGTGCTAATCAGACCGCTCGCTGTACCTAAATCCTGTTGGCTCCCGCCTTTTTCCCCTTGTCTCCACTAAGGTCCACGCAATGCAGAACCGTCCCCGTCTATGTAAACCCCCTTCCCCAACCCGAAAGCGCGACTTCTCCGACTCCTACCTTGGAGCTTGCACAGTTCACCTGGGAGCGCACCAATAAATTCTGTCCTACTGCTGACTCGCCCTCTTTTTCTCTCTGACACGTTTAGCCTACCTCGCCTTACAGTTGGTGCTGATACGTCTACCCTACCTCACCTTACCAGTAGGAACCACGAATTGTTGGTGAAAAGTTCAGGTCATTTTCATCTAGCTGTTTCATGCAGGCTTTTCAGCACTTTCATAATGATATAAAAAAAGGCTAGGAACATAGTTTTGAGCCTTAATTTCGACTGATGGCACTTTTTTGGTCATGGAGAATTGGCTGACTTCCGTTGTGCACTTCAATGCTTTGTTTCAGGGTTGCATAGGTATGCTCATGTTTTATCACCAGTGATAACACAGCCCCAAACATCATCTTACCTCTCCAAAAGGTCTTGGTAAACTTCAACTCTCCTTTGCTTTTGTTCACCAGTGAGCTCCTCCGGGACCATTTTTGCACACATCCTTCTCATGCCAAGATTTTCAGTTAAGACTTTCCTGTTTCCCTATCAGTGTTTTCTTGGTCTGCTATGCTTCTCACCGTCAGCCAATGATTTTGATGCAAAATTGAAGGAGTTTTTCCAATGTTTTTCAGTTCTGCATCTTACTGACCACCCTGACCTCTGTTCACCAGTGACGCTTTCTCTCCTCTCAGAAAAACATTTAATCCATTGTACGCTGCCATTTTATTCATGGCATTATCCCCATAAACTTGAATTAACATACCCCTGAATTTACTTGCACTCTTGCCAAGGTTAACAAGAAATTTAATGTTTGTTTGTTGCTCTAATGTAAGCTCCAACCTTCTTGCAATAGCAACCAAAAGCAACAGTGACGAATGCCACTCATCAAGATGCCACCAGACTTAGACATGAACACGTCTGTGAGACACTGATATACCAAGGTTATAAAACCTTTCTGAATGGTTTGTACCGTGCTGCCAACATAAGCCTATGACGGCAAGTTCATGAACTTCCTATGTGCCCATTCCAAAGAAAAGTGTTGCAGTAAAATGCGGAAATTATCAGACAGTATCCTTAATATCACATGCAAGCAAAATTCTGCTGAAGGTAGTTGAAAAATGGTTGCAACAGAACACTCACAGGGAACTTCCAGAAATGCAAGCCAGATTCAGAAGAGGGCATGGAATGAGTGACACCATTGCTTTTGTCAGATGGATCTTGGCTAGAAGCAGAGAATACCAGAAAGATGTCTACTTGTGTTTTATTAACTATGGAAAGGCATTTGACTATGTTACCCACTGCAAATTATGGGTAACATTGCAAAGACTCGTAGTTCCTGAACACTTAATTGTGCTCATGCAGAAACTGTACATAGAGCAAAAGGCACTCATTTCAACAGAACAAAGGGACGCTGCGTGGTTTAAAGTCAGAAAAGGTGTGTGTCAGGGTTGTATCCTTTCACTGCCCCACCGCAGTGGACTTCAGGTTTATCCTCACATTCATCAAGCTTGCTGTGTGAGCCTGTGAGGTTGCTTTTCCCGCTACCCAGAATGCTCTCACCCAGAATCCTTCTGTCACTGCCAAGCCCTTCTGTCACTACTGTCTCTTTATTCCAGTCTCTACTCAATGGCCCAATCTCAAGGAGGCCTTTCCTAGCTAGGCCATTGAACATGGCAACCTTCTCTTCATATTGTATCTCTTTTGCTCATCTTTCCTTTTAGAACGCTTAATAATTAACATTTTGCTGTAAAGTATCTATTACTGTATTAGTTCTCTATTGTCATGGAATATACCCAGGGCGTATAGCAGTTTCAGCATTTGGTAGATGTCCCATAAATATTTGTTTAATAGATGAATGAATGAAGATCTGAGCAATCGTGTGGTTTGCTGAGCTGTCTGAGTAGGCTGAAGTTTGCAAGTGAGTGAAGTCTTAGCTCATTTCTGCCTCCTCAGATGCTGAGTTGTTTCCCAGTGCTAACCAGGTGACTGTTACTAGCATGCCTCTGTATGATGCCTCCTCAGCAAAGATTTACCTTCCTCTGATGACCCTGCACATCCTCGGATACATTCTCTCCTGTTCTGGGCAGGCCATTCACTCCACACAGGTTTTCAGATAAAAAGCTCTCTATTGAAGAGCTGAAATCACTCTTCTTAAGCACTCAGGTTAGAAGTTGTGAATGAAAAAGTGTAATGACTGACTTTTTTTTCCTCTTAAAGTGAAGTATGTCTTTGTGTTATTTTTGTTCTAAAACCAAAACTTTTGCCATAGAGTCAATTCTGACTCATAGTGACCCAATAGGGCCCAGTAGATTGCCTCATAGTGTTTCCAAGGCTGTAATCCTTTACAGATGTAGACTACCACATCTTTTTCCTACAGAGTAGCTGCTGGATTTGAACCATTTAACTGTGTTTTTATGACTTCAAGAGGTCCCCCACTGTTTAGAAGTGGTGGAGGGTGCAATTTTGATTGAATATAAGACCCTAATTTCACAATCATGGTTAAATTTTTCCTGAAGTCTCTTCTTTTTCCTGCATTTTCAGCTTCTTAGAGTTCTTTTCTTCTTCTGTTTTTGCCTTTCCTATATTGATTGCTTGACTGGTCTCTACTGATGGAGCAGGGAAATCAGAGGCATCCACATCATCATAAACTTCCTCTTTGATGTCTGATTGTTTAGGTGGAGAAGAAAAACCATCATCTAATTCTTCCTCTTCAATTCTGTCATAAATGTCATCACCCAATGGGTGGGAACAACCTCTCCACTTCCTCTCTGACTGTGGCTGCTAATATTATCTCACTCTGAAACATCACTGTGCACTTCTTGGTCATTATTAACAGATCTTGAAGACAGAAAACTTTTTCTTTCTTTCTCTCTCTCTCCTTCCTTCCTTTTTTCTTTCTTTCTTGAGATTTGTTTCCATTTTAGAGAATACTACTCAATCTCCACTGCAGCTGTTTTAATATAGCCGTGCAATCCTCTTGCTTTTCTGACTAACCATTTTCCTCAAGGGCTGACTGTGATACAGATTATTTCAATTTGCTCTCCTTCCTTGGAGCTGAGTTCATTCTTTCCTTCTTTGACATCACAGCAAGGCTTTGCTTCACGGATGGCTTGAATTGGACCTGTTAGTTTAAACTTCTTCTTTATTTCTTGTTCTTTCTTTTCTTTCTTCTGTTCCTTTTTCTCTAGCTGCAATCACTTCTGTTCCTTTTTTTCATCTCTGGTTCCTGAGATGCTGCTTTGCCTTCATTGTTTCTCCTTTACTCTCCATTCCTCATCTAGATTCAGTGCCACCGGAGTACCTGCCACCATACCATCGGTTGGAGACAGCCAGTATTAAGTTTCTTATAATTCCGTCTAAAAACAAAGGAAACCAAATTTGCAGACACCTGCACTTTATCATTTGTATAACACTGAGTCTATGTATAGATCTGTTGTATGCGATGTCTTCTATGTTTCTATGTATGGAACTGACTTGACAGTGAATAACAATAACGATTATTATTGACTAGTGCTGAACCACTGTGACTTTTTTCTTTGAAAATTTCCATTTTTGTGTTGGAACATTTGCCTGTTTTCATATTAGATCATTTACTGTAATCATATTGTAATCTCAGTGCCATATCAAATTATATAAACAGCTTTCTATAGAGTAAAGCAGTTATCCCTTTGCTGTCATATATGTAGGAAATCTCGGTGATGTAGTGGTTAAGTGCTGTATCTGCTAACCAAAAGTTCAGTAGTTCAGACCTGCCAGGTGCTCCTTGGAAACTCTATGAGGACAGTCCTGCTGTGTTGTATGGGGTCACTATGAGTCAGAATCGACTCAATAGCAGTGAGTTTGGTTTGGTTTTTTGTCATATTGTTGAAATGAGGAAGGGCGCAGTAAAAATTGGAGGTATTAAAGAAAGCCCCAAGAAACAACTTAATAGCAGAAAATGCCATAGAATAATCTCACCTTTGTCTTACAAAACACTGTCACAAGACAAACCTGGGGGCAACCTTGCAAGTGACAGCCTGCAAGTGACCCCTAGACCCTGACCACATTTTACAACTAATAGGAGTTAACCAATCAATGTAAAGGTCAGTTCACCCTCCCTGCTTTGCAATCTCATGACTTAAATACTGGGTGCTGCTCTGTGTAGCTTGGGGTGCGTCCCTGGTGCACCAGTATTTTTCCTATTGGGCATATTTTTTTAATAAAATGTAACCTTTAAAGTAACAGTGTCGCATCTTGAAAATCGGGGACCCTAACAGATCACTATGAGTCAGAATCGACTCAATAGCAGTGAGTTTGGTTTGGTTTTTTGTCATATATGTTGAACTTTTTAAAAAATTGTGATTAAGTGAATGTATACAATCCAAATCAATTTTGCATGCCTGCCTATCTGCAGTTCCAGCTGCTCTCCTTCCTCAATGACAGCATAATCCATCTTTTCACTCTATAGTTCTAGTATCCTTTTAACAAACATCCACTCCTCTCTACCCTCTTATCTCCCATCTAGAAATAAACCATACAGCAGCCTCCTATAAATGTATAGAACCATAGAATACACACATTATGTGGTCACACTGTGTCCCCAAGTCTAGTCCATTCTTACCTGAAGAGTTGACCTCAGTACTGGTTTCCAGTCAGGGCCAGCAGCATGTCTAGGGTCCATGTTCCCAGTGGACCCTCCAGGCTGTCAGACTGTCAACTGTGGCCTTTTAGTGGAGTTGTTGAGCTGCGGCCTTCTTTTTCTTGTGTTACCTCAGGGACTTTGCATTGCTTTCTGAATTATGGCTGCCTTTTGGTGGTAGCTGGTCACTGTCGATACAGTCTCACATTCACATGGGTCCTTCTGCCTCCTGGGCTCATTTTTCCTCGTGTTTTTGTTGTTCTCAGTGATCCTCTGTTCTGGATGAGTTGGGACCATTTGGTGTATATCGGATGGCAGCTTGCTAGCTTTTAATCCCAGACACCACTCAGCAATATGGGGTGCAGAAGACTCTTTTAGCAAAAGGTTAGTGCCAGTTGGCCTCAATGTCCCCTGAAAACATGGTCCTTAGGCCCCCATCCCTACTACTCTATCCTCTGAAATATTGGGTTGAGTTTAGAAAACCTTTCAGTTTGTGGTGTAGTACAGTTATGGTGATCTGCTCTCTACTGCATGCTGTCACTCCCTTCGCCTAACCAAATTCCTATCATCTAATCTATGACAACCCCCCTCCAACTTTCCCCATACTTGTAGCCACCAAAGAGTCTTTTCTTCTGTACATAAGTCCATTTTTAAGTCCTTGTAGCAGAGGTCTCGTACGATACTTGTCCTTTTGCAGCTGACTGATTTCACACAGCGTAGTGTCTTCTAGTTTAAACCAGGTTATGAGATACTCTTAAAATCATCATTGTTTCTCATTGCATAGTGTGCCATTGAGTATATATACACCGTAGCTTCTTTATCTGTTCATCTGTTGATGGGCATCTAGATTGAGTCCATCTTTTTGCCATTGTTGGCAGTGCTGCAACAAACTTTCATGTACAAGTATCTGTTTGTGTGATCACCTTTATTTCTGTAGAATATAATTCTGAGCGGTGGAATTGCTGGATCATATGGTATTTCTATTCGTAGCTTTTTAGGGAATCACCAGATTGCTTTCAAAAGAGGTTGTACCACTTAGTATTCCCACCAGCAGTCTGTGGCCTCTCCACTTTTGTTGCTTTGTGTTTTTTGGATTAGTGCCAATGCTGTTGGGGTAAGATGGTAATTTTGATTTGGATTTCTCAACAGCTAATGATTGTAAGCATTTCCTCCTGTGTTTTTTGGCTGCCTGCATGTCTTCTTTGGTGAAGTGTCTGTCCATCTTCTTTGCCCATTGGGTTATTTACCTTTTTCTTGTTGACGTTTTATAGTACCTTGTAGATTACGGAAATTAGACATCAGTCTGACACTTGGTTGCCAGTTATTTTTTCCTATTCTGTAAGTATTCTTTTAACTCTCTTGATGAAGTCTTTGGATGAGCTCAAATGTGTGCTTCTTAGTAGTTCCCGTTTATCTATTTTCTGTTGATTGTGCTTTGTCAGATTTTGAAGTCTGTCTAAGCTGTGTATTAATAACTTCCATTGTTGACCCTATTTTTCTTGTGTGTTCTTTATCGTTTTAGGTTTGATATCTAGGTCTTTGATCTATTTTGAGTTAGTTTTTTTGTAAGGTGTGAGATGTGGGTTGTGTTTCAGTTTTTTTCCAGGTTGATATTCAATTTTGCCAACACCGTTTGTTAAAGAGTCTGTTTCTACCCCAGTTTACAATCTTAGGGCCTTTGTTGAATATTAACTGTTCATAAGAGGATGGTGATATCTCTGGGAACTCAATTCTGTGCCATTGGTCTATACATCTCTTTTTGTATGAATACCAGGCTGTTTTGACTGCCATAGCAGTGTAGTAGCTGTTGAAGTTAGGTAGTGAGAGTGTTTCAGTCAGCTAGGGCTGCTCTAACAGAAATACCACAGAGTGGATGGCTTTAACAAAGAAAGATTTATTCTTACACAGTCTGGTAGATTGCAAGTCCATATTCAGGGTGTCCGCTCCAGGGAAAGACTTTCCCTTTGTCGGCTCTGGAGGAAAGTCCGGTATTGCATCAGTCTTTGTCCAGGGAGCGTCCTGACGCAAGAACCTCTGGTCTGAAGGACGCTCTGTGCTCCCGGTGCTGCTTGCTTGATGGTAGCGAGGTTCTCAAATTGTCCTTTGTTTCTTTTTCCTTTTATTCCTTGCAAGCTAAAAGCATTAAGGGTGGGGCAAGACATACTCCAGGGAAACTTCCCCCATAGGAGGAATTCACAGCCCCACCCTAATCCTTTAACATACAGGTTAGCAAAACCACACAATGGAGGACAGTCCCAAGATACTGGGAACCATATCCCAGCCACGTGGCTGCACACATTTTTGGGGGGACACAATTCAAACCATGACAGAGAGGCCTCCCACTGTGTTCCTCTTCTTCAGTAGTACTTCACTTATCTGGGGTTTCTTCCCTTTCCAGACAACGTTGGTGATTTGTTTCTCCATCTCGCTAAAAAATGACACTTGGAATTTGTATAGGGATTGCATTGTATGTGTAGATTGCTTTGAGGAAAATAGACATTTTCACTATGTTAATTCTTCCTATCTGTGAGCAAGGTAGGTTTTTCCACTTAGTGTAAGCCTCTTTAGGTTTCTTGCAGTAAGGTCTTGTAATTTTCTTGGACTAGGTCTCGTATTTCTCTGGTTAGATTTATTCCTAGGTATTTTATCTTCTTGGGGACTATAGTAAATGGTATTGAGTTGATGATTTCCTCTTTGATTATCTCTTTGTTGGCGTAAAGGAATCCTACTAATTTACTTATGTTTATCTTGTATCCTGATGCTTTGCTAAACTCTTCTATTAGTTCCAGTATTTTATTTATGGATACTTTAGAGTTCTCTGTGAATATGATCTGCAAATATATCATGAATATCATCTGCAAATGGGGATATTTTTATTTTTATTTTATTTTATATTTACTTCTTTGCCAATGTGGGTGCCCTTTATTTCTTTGTCTTGTCTAATTGCTCTGGTTGAACTTCTAGCACAATGTTGAATAGAAGTGGTAATAGTGGGCATCCTTGTCCTGTTCTCAGGGGGAATTGTTTCAGTCTCTCTCCATTCAGGATGATGTAGACAGCTGGCTCTGCATAGATGCCCCTTGTTGCATAGAGGAATTTCTCCTCTCTTCCTATTTTCCTCATATATTTTAGCATAAATGGGTGTTGGACTTTGTCACCTGCCTTTTCTGCATCAATTGACAGAATCAGGTGATTCTTATCCTTTCTATTATTTGTGTGGTTGATCACATTAGTTGTTTTCTGATGATGAACCAGCCCTGCATTCCTGGTATGAATCCAACTTTGCCATGATGAATTATGTTTTTGATATGTTGTTGAATTCTATTAGTTAGGATTTTCTTGGAGATTTTTTGCATTCTAAGTTAATGAGTTAATGAGTGATATTGGTCTGTAATTTTCTTTTTTTTTGTGAGATCATTCCCGAGGTAGGATTATGCTAGCTGCATAGAATGAATTTGGAAGTATTTCATCACTTTCTGTCTTGTAAAATAGCCTCAGGAGTGTTGGAATTAACTTCTCTCTAAAAGTTTGGCAGAATTCTCTGGTGAAGCCGTGTGGGCCAGAGTCTTTTTTTGGTTAGTAGCTTTTTTTTTAAATTACTTTTTCTATGTCTTCTTTCCTGATGTGTTTGTTAAGTTGTACTCCTCCTTGTGATAATTTTGGTAGGTGATGTGAATCTATAAATTTGTCCATATCTTCTAGATTCTTAAATCTGTTAGAATACAGTTTTTCATATTATTCTGTTATGATAGTTTTGATTTTGGTTGGCTCTGTTCTGACATCTCCTGTCGTCTTTCTTTTTTCGGTTATTTGTTTCCTCTCCTGTTTTTCTTTTGTCAGTTTACCCGGTGGTTTATCAGTTTTGTTGATCTTTTTTAAAAAACAAGCTTTTGCTTTTGTGAATTCTTTCAGTTGTTTTTCTATCATCTAATTTATTTCATTTTGCTCTTGTCTTTATTATCTGTTTTCTTCTGTTTCCCAAGACTTCATTTATTGCTCTTTCTGCTTGTTCAGGCTGTAGAGTTAATTCTTTGGTTTGGGCCCTTTCTTCATTTCAGATGTGTGCATTTATGAGATAAATTGACCTCTCAGAGCACTGCTTGTGCTGTATCCCATAGGTACTGGGAGGATGTGTTTTCATTCTTATTTGATTCCATAAATTGTTTATTGCATCTTTGATTTCTTCTGTAACTCATGAAATTTTGAGCAAAGTGTTGTTCAGTTTCCGTGAATTTAAATTTCTATGCATGTTTTTCTTGCTGTTGATTTCAAATTTTTTGGCTTTATGGTCTGAGATTAGTTCAATGGTTTGGATTTTGTTAAGACTTGCCTTATGACCTTATATGTGGTCTATTCTGGAGAATGTTTTGTCATCTGAAAAGAAGGTGTACTTATCTGTTGTTGGGTGAAATGTTCTGTGTGCGTTGATGAGGCCTAGTTGATTATTTGTAGCAATGAGCTCTTCTGAGCTGTTTTCTGGATGATCTGTCCACTACTGAAAGTGGAATGCTGAAGTCTCCCAGTATTATTGTGGAGTGATCTATGTCATTTTTCTGCATTGTCAGTGTTTGTTTGATGTAATTAGATGCTCTGGTATTGGGTGCATAAATGTTTAATATTGTTATATCCTCCCTATGTATTGAACCTTTCAGCAACAAATAGTGACAATTCTTGTCTATGTTGGTGGATTTTACATTAAAGTCTATTTGATGTGAGGTTAGTATTGCCACTCTTGGTCTTCTTTGAGTGTTGTTAGCTTGGTATATATCTTTCCATCTTTTGATTTTCCGTTTCTTAGTATCTTTGAGTCTAAGTTGTGTTTCTTGTTTTAATCCAAGCTGTTACTCTCTGCTTCTTTATATATATATATATATTTAATTACGATTGATTGAAAATGTACAATCCTGTATAAATTTGCATGCCTGCCTATGTGCAGCTCTCCCTGCCCAGTGACAAGCACACTCCTTTTCTCTGTTCTGTACATGCCACATCCTCCTAACAATCTCCTGTCCCCTCCTCTCCAACCTCTCCCCTGCCTCCAGTAAGAGGTCAGCAGGATGGCATCCTGTAGATGCATGAAACCATAAAGTGCACACACAATATGGTCACTCTGTGTCACCAAGTCCAATCCAGTTCTGTCTGAAGAGTTGACCTCCCTTATGATTTATAGACAGGGGCAGCATCAGGGTGATCCATGCTCCCAGGGGAACCCCAAGGCCCCTGGACCATCAGTTGCAGTCTTTTAGTGGAGATCTCAGGGTGTACACCTTTTTATTCTTATGTTACCAGTAAGACTCAACATTGTGAGCCCTATCACGGCTGTCACTGGAGGTAGCCAGGCACCATCCAGTTCTTCTGGTCATATGTTGATGTAGTCACCTACTCACGTGGGTCTCTCTGTCTTCTGGGTTCTCTTTCCCCCGTGTCATTTTGGTCCTTGGTGATTATCTGTTCCTGCTGAGTTGGGACCATTTGGTGTACCTCAGATGGAAGCTTGGCAGCTTTTAAGACCCCAGACACCACTCATCGATGCAGGGTGCAGAAGACTAGCAAAGCTAGTTATGACAATTGGTCTTGGTGTCCCCTCAGAGCATGGTCCCTGGACCCCTGCCCCAGCTACTCTGTCCTTGCAATATTGGGTTAAGATGGGAGGAGTAATCATGTTATGCTGAAGTGTAATTAAAATTGATCTTCTTTCTAATGTGTGCTGTCACTGATTTCACCCACCCAAATTTCTACCAACTATCTAATCTATACCCCAGCTTTGCCCACCATCCCTCCCCACCCTTGCAGCCATCAAAGAGTCTTTTCTTATATGTGTGAGCCTGTTTTTAAGTTCTTATTGTAGGGGTCTCGTACGATATTTGTCCTTTTGTCACTGACTATATTCACTCAGCATAATGTCCTCCAATTGAAACCAGGCTATGAGAAGCTTCCTAAAATCATCATTGTTCTTTATCATTGCATAGTGTTCCATTGAGTGTATATATCATAGTTTATCTATCCATTCCTCTGTTGTTGGGCATCTGGATTGATTCCATCTTTTTGCTGTTGTGGACTGTGCTGCAATAAACATTTGTGTCCATTTATCTGTTGGTGTGAATGCCCTTGATTCTGCAGGATATATTCCAAGTGGTGGAATTACTGGGTCAAATGGTATATCTATTTCCAGCTTTTTAAAAAGCGCCAGATTGTTTTCCAGAGAGGTTATATCATTTTGCAATCCCACCAACAGTGCAGGAGAGTTCCGATTTCTCCACAGCTTCTGCAGCATTTGTTGTTCTGTGTTTTCTGGATCATGGCCAATCTTGTTGGGATGAGATGGTATCTCGTCATCGTTTTGAGTTGAATTTCTTTAACAGCTGGTGATCGTGAGCATTTCTGCATGTGTTTTTTGGCTGCCCGGATCTCCTATTTAGAGACGTGTCTGTCCATCTCCTTTGCCCATCACCTAATTGGATGATTTATCTTTTTCATATTGATATTTTGTAGTACCTTATAGATTGCCAGATATTTTTTCCCATTCTGGTCTTTTAATTCTTTTAATAAAGTCTTTGGATGAGCAAAAGTTTTTGATTCTTAGTAGTTCCCATTGATCTATTTTCTCTTCTGTTTGTTGTTCATTGTCAGATTTTAACATTTGTCTCCGTAGTGTATTAAAACTTCCATTGTTGATCCTATTTTTTCTTGAGGTTTATTGTTTTAGATTTGATATGTAGGTCTTTTATCCAGTTTGAGTTGGTTTTTGTATAAGGTGTGAGATATGAGTCTTGTTTCAGTTTTTTGCAGATAGATATTGAGTTTTGCTAGCACCGTTTGTTGAAGAGATTGCTTTTACCCCAGTTTAACATCTTAAGGCTTTTGTCTAATATCAGCTGTTCATAGGAGGATGGTGGTATCTCTGGGGTCTCAACTCTGTTCCATTGAGCTAGCTGTCTCTTTTTACACAAGTACCAGGCTGTTTTGACAACTGTGGCAATGTAATAGGTTCTGAAGTCGAGTGGTGAGAGGCCTCCCAGTGTGTTCTTCTTAGTTAGTGCTTTACTTATTTGGGGTTTCTTCCTTTTCCAAACAAACTTGGTGTTTTGTTTCTCCATCTCATTAAAAAATGTCACAGGAATTTGTATTGGGATTGCATTATATAAGTAGATTGCTTTGGGTAAAATAGACATTTTCACAATGTTAAGTCTTCCTGTCCATGAGCAGGGTGGGTTTCTCCATTTATGTACATCTCTCTTAGTTTCTTGTAGTAAGATCTTGTAGTTCTCTTTGTAAAGGTTTGATATTTCTCTGGTTAGATTTATTTCTAGGTATTTTAGCTTCTTGGGGGCTATAGTAAATGGTACTGATTTGGTGATTTCTTCTTTAATAACCTCATTTTTGGTGCAAAGGAATCCTACTGATTTACTTATGTTTGTCTTGTATTCTGATACTTTGCTGAACTCTTCTATCAGTTTGAGTAGTTTACTTATGGATTCCTTAGCACTCTGCATATGCAATCATGTCATCTGCAGATAGGGAGATTTTTGCTTCCTCTTTGCCTATGCAGATGCCCTTCATTTCTTGGTCTTGTCTAATTGCTCTGGCTAGAACTTCTAGTACAATGTTGAATAAGAGAGGTGAGAGTGGACATCCTTGTCTAGTTCCTGTTCTCAAGGGAAACTCTTTCAGTCTCTCTCCATTCAGTATGATGTAGGCAGTTGGCTTTGTATAAATGGCTCTTGTTGCATTGAGGAATTTGGCCATCTGTTCCTATTTTGCTGAGAGTTTTTAGCATGAATGGGCGTTGGACTTTATCAAAAGCCTTTTCTGCATCAATAGACAAAATCAGGTGATTCTTGTCTTTTGTGTTATTTATGTGGTTGATCACATTAATTGTCTTTCTGGTGTTGAACCAGCATCCCTGGTATGAATCCAACTTGGTCATGATGAATTTTTTTTTTGGTAAGTTGTTGCATTCTATTGGAAAGTATTTTGTTGAAGATTTTGGTAGCTAGGTTCATGAGTGATACTGGTCTGTAGTTCTCCTTTTTTGTTGGGTCTTCACCTGCTTTTGGTATCAGGGTTATACTGGCTTCATAGAATGAATTTGGGAGTATTCCATCCCTTTCTATGCTGTGAAATAGTCTCAGTAGTATTGGAGATAACTCTTCTCTAAACGGTTGGTAGCATTCTGTGTGAAAGCCATCTGTGCCAGGGCTTTTTTTGGTTGGCAGTTTTCTGATGACTTTTTCAATCTCTTCCTTTGTGATGGGTTTATTAAGTTGTTCTGCATCACCTTGTGATAATTTGGGTAGGTGATGTGAACCTAGGAATTTGTCCATTTCCTCTAGGTTTTCAAATTTGTTGGAGTACAATCTTTCTTAGTATTGTTATGATATTTTTGATTTCTGTTGTATCTGTTGTGAAATCTCCCTTCTCATTTCTTATTTCGGTTATTTGTTTCCTTTTCTGTTTTTCTTTTGTAAGTTTAGCCAATGCTTTGTTGCTTTTGTTGATCTTTTTGGAAAACCAGCTTTTGGTCTTTTCAATTTTTTCAGTTGTTCTTATATTTTATAATTCATTTAGTTCTGCTCTGATCTTTATAGTCTGTTTTCTTTTAGGGCCTGAGGGGTTCCTCCGTTGCTGTCTCTTGACTTGTTTAAGCTGTAGGGTTATTTCTTTGGTTTGGGGTCTTCCTTATCGATGTGTGCATCTATAGAGATAAACTGACCCCTGAGCACTGCTTTGACTGTATCCCATAGATTCTGCTAAGAAGTGTTTTCATTCTCATTTGAATCTGTAAATTTCTTTATTTCATCCTTGATTTGTTCTATAACCCGTGGCTTTTTGAACAAGATGTTGTTCAGTTTCTGTCTATGTTTCGTCTATGATTGATTTAGACTTTTATGGCTTTATGCTCTGAGAAGATGCTTTGCAATATTTCAGTGTTATGGATTTTGTTGAGATTTGCTTTATGTTCTAACACATGGTCTATTCTGGAAAATGTTCCATGTGCATTGGAGAAGAAGGTGTAATTGTCCGCTGATGGACAGAAAGTTCTGTACATGTTGATGAGGTCTCGTTGGTTAATGGTGGCAATAAGGTCTTCTGTGTTTTTGTTGAGTTTTTTCCTAGAAGATCTGTCAAATATTGAGAGTGAAGTTTTGAAGTCTCGCACTATTACTGTGGAGTGATCTATCTAATTTTTGAGTGTAGTCAGTGTTTCTTCAATGTATTTAAATGCTCCAGTGTTGGGTGTATAAATATTTAATATTGTTAAGTTCTGCTTATGTATTGAACCTTTCAGCAATCAACAGTGTCCGTTCTTGTCCATGATGGTGGATTTTACTTTAAAATCTTAATTTATCTGAGATTAGTATTGCCATACCTGTTCTTCTTTGTGTATTGTTAGCTTGGTATATATTCTTCCATCCTTTAATTTTCAAATTTGTTCATATCTTTACACCTCAGGTGAGTTTCTTCTAAGCAACAAATAGACAGGTCATGTCTTTTAGAAGTCACTCACTGTCTCTTTACTGGAGTGTTCAGTCCATTTACATTCAAAGTAATTATTGATAGGTATGTGTTTAGTGCTGTCATTGTGATGCATTTATTTTTGTGTTGATGTTTTCTCTGTTGTTACTATTCTGTTCTGGGATATTCTTGTTTATAAGTTGATTTTTCACCATTTTCAGCATTGGTTTTGTGGTTGTTGAGACTCCTGTATTACGTTTCTTGATTTGAAATGTTGCATCTTTATTGTTCTTTGTGGCTACTCCTGTGATCCCCTTTAATAATATATGTTTAAACCCAATTTTAACTACTAGAAGTCTTATTAATTTCCTCTCCATCTGGAAGGACTATAATGACTGTAGTACATCCCTCTTTTTAATATGATAATATCACAGTTTTCATGATACGATGACTGGTTCACTTCTTTAATATTACAGTTTTGATTGAGTCTGGAGTCTTCCCTAACTGAGTAGGTTTTTGGATGATGTGTCCTGCGTTTCCTCCTAAAATATAGAGTTAATGGTTTTGTTCTTCTACACCAAGAGCTTCTTTCAGTATTTCTTGTAATTTTGGTTTGTTTTTTACAAAGTCTCTGAGTTTCTGTTTGTCTGAGAATGTCTTGATTTCATTTTCATATTTGAAAGATAGTTTTGCAGGATATATAATTCTTGGTTGGAAATTTTTCTTCTTCAAGGCTTTGAATGTGCCATTCTGCTGCCTCTGTGCCAGCATCGTTTCTGCTGAGAAGTCAGACGAAAGCCTAGATGGCCTCTGAACATTAGCTTTGCTTTGAGTCTTGCTGCCTTTAAGATTTTCTGTTTAAGCTTGATTATAATATGTCTTGGGGTCTTTCTTTTGGGATCCATGCTGAGTGGCATTCAGTATGCATCTTGGGTGTATATGTTTTCTTCTTTCATAATTTCAGGGAGGTTTTCTGTCAGCAGCTCAGCAACAATACTCTCTATGTTTTCAGGTGTTACTCCCTGTTCAGGAACTCCAATTAATTGCAGACTTTTCCTCTTAATAAAGTCCCACGTCCTTCTTAATACTTCCTCATTTTTCTTGTTTCTTTTTTCTGATTTCTCCTCATAGATAATGGAGTCAATAGCTCTGTCTTCCAAGTCAGAAGGTTTATTTTTTCATTTGTTCAATTCTCTTTTCTTGGCTTTGAACTGAATTTTCTATCTCTTTGAATTTGTTATTGATCTGTTGGATTTCAGAGTACTGGTGTTCCATAAGATCAAATAGTTTGCTTGATTTTTCATTTTGCTGTGCTGAATTTTATATAATGTCTAGGAGGACTGTATATATAATCTTTTTGTATTCACCCTCTGATAGTTTCAGAAAGGCTTCTTTGTCTGGAAAGTTTTTTCATTCTTTGGGGACCTTCTGTAGCCATAGGTGAGTTTTTCTTTATATTTCTGTCCAAAGTTTGTTGCTTTTGGGGCATCTGGAGGTTGTTTTGTTTCTCTGGTGTTACCTTAGTGGGATCTGCAGCTCAGTTTGACAAGGACGGTGATCACCAGTCACCTCTGTGTACTCCAGTGACTTGGCCCAGTGGAATCTCTGGGATAGCAGGCTCCACCTCCTGATTGGCAAAGACACGGTCTTTCCTATAGAGTCACTGGGGGGCTGTCAGCTGATCTTATTATGTGAGTCAGTAAAGGCTCTAAGAGATGCCATCAGGATACACCACAGGTATTTCTTGAGTCAATCCTGTATTGAAAGGTAAAAGGTATCTGAGAACTTCCAGGAACAATCAGGCTCTCAGGTGTGCAAGTCCTTCTTGCCAGCTGGCAAAGTAGGCACCTCTGTATCCAACCCCAGATGCTGTAAACTAGTTCCAAATATAGAAAGACTACTGCTCTGCTGTCATCTGCCAAGCCCCATCCATGGGCCCACACTGTGAAAAACACTGTTTTTCTGTCAGAAAACCTCTCCCTGGGCAGATATTGCCTCCCAGCCTGGGAATTAGGTTTTGCTGGGGCCTCCATTTGGGTGACTCTGCCTCCCAGTCAAACAAGATGGTGTCCCACACCAGCTTTCTCACCCGCTGTGAAATAGCCAAATCAATGGTGGAAGCTCTGAAAGAGAGGATGGAGGGGCCTATGTGCACAGAGTCCAGAGCCAGGCTTTCAAAATTCAGCTATTCCACCTGCCTATTCTGTCAGCAGTGTGTCTGAGCTTTGCTGACAGTTAAGCCCCAGCCCCGCTGACAGAGAAAAAAAAGTTAAAATGGCAAGTTACCTTCAGACCATGAGAGCCGGCACTCAACAAGGGCAGGGTCGGCGAAGGTGGAGAAGTTTCTCATTCGGTGGTATGTAGTCCAAATTGACAGTCCTATGCCGTGTTATAGGGATCACTAAGTGTCCAGAAGACTCCATTTAGTTATGAATTCAGGCCTTGCTTTTCAGAGGGAATTAAGGAGACGTGTTTAGTCTGCTGTCTTGACTCTGTCTCCCTAAACCTACAGTTTTAGATGATCTCATGAAAGTAGAGAAGGAGGCAGAGATTAAAAATGTAAGAACTAGGTACAAGGCCAAGGAAAAGAAGAAATGAAGCTAGAGCAAACAGATTTAGGTGTTACTGGCATGTAGAAGTGACTTGCAAACAAGTAGATCAGAATCTTTGAGGCTATTGTATTGCCAAAGAAATAATAAATTCAGCTTTCAAAAACTCTTGTCATTTTGAGCCATAAAATAAACTCTTGGTCTTGCAAATTCAAACCAACAGGAATGAGGTGAGAAAGCTGTACGTCCCCCAAATAAAGTAGAGTCTCCAATTTCCATTTCAGATGTGATGGTGGAGGATATCAGACAAGGAAGCGTCATCCCAGGGGCAAAGCCAGAATGCCACAGAGAACAGTGGAGGGAAGAATCTCTCAGAGAGCCAAACCAGGGCCTAAGCCTAGACCTTCCTGCACTGCCATAGCAGGGGATTCCCAGTGCAGTAGGAGTCCTCCATGGGCACCCCAGTATCTGCTAGGGTTCCCATTTTTGTGGTTACTCTGCCCTGCTCTATAATTGTTGACCATGTGAAGCTGATGCCATGAATTTGGACTTGTAACCTATTACACTGAGAAAATAAATTTCACTTTGTTAAAGCCATTCATTTGTGGCGTTTCTGTTACAGTAGCATTACATGACTAAGACAGCCCTTGACATCTACTGTGGCATATAAGGTAGCACGATGATATTTACCTGAGAACCTACTAAGGAGCAGACACTGTGCTTAGCTCTTCACATGAAATGTTTTATGTTTTTTGAGACACAGTCGGCCATGGGCTTGAGCATCCCTACTCTATCTGGTGAGTGTGCTGGACTGGTCGGCTTTGTAGATCAACACGTCTGGGTCTGTTCATCCATTTCTGTGATGATACCTTACGTAGGCCCTCAAAGTCCCCGTGAGCTCCTCCCTTGCCCAGAGATTTCAAGATAATGCTGAGATAGAAGTCATTTCTCCACAGACAATCCAGTATCTCCTATGGATGTCAGGTCCACTTGGATTGTGCTTGGGAATCCCACAATACTGCAGACCATTAGTGAGTATTTTACCACCATGTATGTATCAGCAGGAAAGCCTGGTGGCGTAGTGGTGAAGCATATGTCTGCTAACCAAAAGACTGGTAGTTCAAATCCTCCAGATGCTCCTGGAAAACTATGGGGCAGTTCGACTCTGACCTCTAGCATTGCTATGAGTTGCAATTGACTCAATGTCCGTGGGTTTGCTTTTCTTGTAAACATCAACAGAGACTGATATTGGAGCCTCAGGATATTAGGTGGCAGAGGGAATTTCCTCCCAGGAGGAGGAAGGTTTTGCTCCATATTTGTCAGCATGGAACTCTGCCTCCCCTCTGATTCCTTTTGCATCCTTTGCTGTCATGCCTCTCTTATCCTGGCTTTGTGTGACCTTCCTCTCCAAGGCATATATGTGGTGATAGGTCATTCCTGGAAATTTAGCCATGGTTGGCTCAAAGGTCCCAGGTGGCATAGTGATCAACTGCTATTGCTGCTAGCCAAAAGGTCGGCAGTTCAAATCTGTCAGATTCTCCTTGGAAACTCTGCGTGGTAGTTCTGTTCTTTCTCATAGAGTCATTATAAGCTGGTGTTGAGTCGATGGCACTGAGTTTTTTTTTTTGGCTTGAAGGTTCTCTGTGCCCCCTCTTCCCCTGCTGAGTGCACCATGGCTCTGGGGCCTGATCTGGCTACTCCTGTTCTCTCTCCTCAGCATTGCTGGTGCCCTTGCTTTATCAGTGAGCCTCCTTCCACAGCAGTGCCACCCCCACCCCCATGCCCTGGTCTTTGGGTCATGTGTATTATTCTAATCTCTGTCCCCAAGACTGTGCACTGGGCCTTCAGATCCAATTTGGACATTCCCAGGCCTGCACAGTACTCAGGTCCTGCATAGTGATCACGTCTCAAAATGCCTCTGCCAGATTCGCTTAGCATCATGCTTATGTGTGTGAGGTGTGTCAGGATTGTCCATCAGTGTCTTGGAAACACCTATGAAGGGGAGGGTACTGGATTGTTGTGAGAAAATTGCCTAATGGACAGGTAATTGGTTGGTCATACCAAATGATTGCCCTTCAGAAGGTTGAATGTGGTATGTAAAACCTCGAGTCAAAAGTGGGAAAGGCATAAAATGGGGCTGTAACAGGAGCGCCCAGGACATACCCTTCTGTCTAGGGGCGAGCTTGCCTTTTCTAAAGTCCATGTGCTCAGTTTCCCAGAGGAATCCAAGGACTGGAAGCAAGTGGTTTAAAGAGCCAGAGGCAGGCACACACCACCTTCAAGGGGCTCGTATTTCAGGAGGCCAGACAGCTATGTAAACAAAAACAACACAAGTATTAAATGCTCTAATAAGATGTTTTTAGAGGGCAGGTATAGAAGTCAAGTGCTCTAGCTGCTCTTGATCCATGAATCTCCAACTCCCTCTCCAAAATTTTTCAGTCCCTCATGTGACGAAAGCTCGAGGTTCACAAAACCAGTTTTCAAAAACTTCCTTTCCAGGCCCTGTTTCAAGACACGAGAGTGGTTGGCACTTAGAATTGTGACTTGAGCAAAAAAACACAGAATGAAAACATGGATAATATGTGTTCCTTCCGGGCAGGAGGGGAGGGTTTCCATTGTTACACTTTTTGAATTCTAAACTGTTTCCTACCCATAAATATAAATTCACTTAAACAAATAGAGTCAAGAATCACAAAAACATTTTTTAAACAGCAGTTTGAGAACCTCAGAAGGAGGAGCAGTGTTACCTGAAGGAAGAAGCTGGATTCAAAGGCAGGGGAACCCTGGTGTCCTGCAGGATTACCAAGGGAAGCTACTATCTGCAGGCATGAGCATCCCTGTGGCAAAACCCAAGCCAGATAAAAATTCTTCCACAGATATGTTGCAGGTCCAGACTCCCCCTCCAAAAGTAGACTTTACAACTTAAAACTTTGTTCACCCAGTGTAGCCCCTAAAGTAGGTATCCTAACCACATTTTTTAAAACTCATGTATACAATTTGTTAAGAGTATGATTGGATAGTTTTCAGGATAAGTGGTCTGCACTTATGCATTTGTCTGTACATTTCTGAAGGCAATCCAGGCTATTACCTTTTCTCTATCTCAGTTTAGCAAATCATGTTAAATGGTTAGCATGAGACTAACAAAGTCCAATCCATGAGCTACACTGATGATTTTTTTCTCAATCATTTTTGACAACTTACCTCAGTAAGAAATAATTTTATGTTGCAAATCACTATACATGTTTATACAAATTTACATTCATGTACGTGTCTGAAATAAATAAATTTTCATAAAATAACACTGTTTTCATTATTGAGTCACAGGCTTAGTTTTTAAATTCTATTCATTCATGTTTTTAAATACTGCTCATCACCCACTGAATTGTTTCCATGACCCACAGTTTGGAAAATTCTGAACTGGAACAAGTCATATACTGATTCCTAATAGAAAACAAATTTTTTTAATGGTAAGTCACTTTTAATAAAATTTGAAAACCACATTGCTAGGCAAAACACAAACATCTGAAATATTAATATTTGATCTTGTCATAAAATGTGTATTTCTCCTCTTCTGCCAAGATCTCTTTCATTTTTGGTTTCCGTTCAAGGGACCCAGTCTTAGAAATACTGTAAACTAAGACTCCAGATTCTTCCAGTGCTTTAGTGATGAAGAATGCATTAGATAAATCAGTATTTTGTCCTGAATTTTATGGTAATTATTGACTTTTATTTATAGTCTTATCATTCAAGTGCACATTCTTAAGCACTATAGTCAGGCCTTTTCAGTTTAAAAAAATATATTTTCAGACTTTTAATTTACCACTCCTTCTCAACTTTTTGCCCCACTTTGCATTTTATCTATTGAGTAAACTGGATTGCTTGATCTACAGAGATTCCAGCATGGTGGATTTGCTAACGACAGCCTCACACTCTGTTCATCAGCCTTTGTTGGTAATTGGATTTAGTACTTCAATCAGATTCAAGTTTTTCTTTCTTTTTTTTTTTTTTTTCACAAGAGTGCTTTGGTAATGATTTTGTGTTCTTCTATCAGGTGGCACATTGTGTTTAGTTGTGTGTGTGTGTTTAAGAGAGAGAGAGACATGATAGTAGTCACTGGTGTTCACTGTTTAGATCTATCGAGTCACTGTTATCGTTACGAGCCATTCAGCTGCATCAGACTCATAGTAACACTTCATCTGACAGAGCAGAACTGTCCCAGCAAGTTTTCTAAGCTGTAATCTTTACAAGGGCAGATTGCCAGGTCCTTTTCCACCAAGCCACTGGATGGGTTCTACCTGCCAACCTTTAAGTAATTAACTGTTGCTGCCAGGACTTGTTGGGAGCTCCATTTCATCATTCCTTCTTTGTTGTTAGCTTTAACATATCTATTCAGAGGGTGTTTGCTCATATACTACTTGATTAAATAATAATTCAATTCATACAGGAAAGACAGAACAAATGTCTGGTCCTTTTATTTATGAGTTCTGAAAACAAGAAGTTGCTTCTTCGTCATCCTCCAAAAATGATCAGTTGGATTTTTTAAAAATGAACTATTATCTAGAATTTATAGACTTAAACATATTTAATGTGTTTCAGTGTTACAACTGATTGTAAGTTTTATTATTTTTGATCTTAGAAGAAAACAACTGACGTCAGCTTTCAGAGGTATTATGTGGTATCTCTTCCAGGTTTGGAGCATTGGGGCTCAGGCACCAGGGTTCCCAGATAAAGCTGACTCATATAATCTTAGCTTCTACTCAGAACATTCTTGATGCTGGCACTTGAAGTATATCTGCTGTTGTGATAGGAGGTGAAAGAGCAGAGGAAGGAAGTTTCTCCCGAGTGAAATGTTAGTGTGGGCTCTCTGCTTGGACTCAGTCCTTTGGGAGGTCTCTGAATCTTTCCATTTGGAAGTGGTCGTATTTTCAGCTGGGACCACTCTGTATTCCTATGTGGACTTCGCTGAGATAGACTGGAGGGGCTCGCTTTTCACAAGGGGAAGATTTTGAGTCTAGGACTTGAACCAAGGTCCTAGGGGAGAGAAGGGTACTCGTGGTTACACAACGAGAATTGAGACCTTTTGAAAGAAGAGAGGGGAGTAGGGAAAAACAAAGAGCCACAAACAGGGAACGTGGAAGAGGAAAGAAGATACAAGTGTTTGCAAAGAGACATTTTAAGGGCTTTAAGACACCAGAGGAAAAGGATAGCAGAAACAAGAGCCTTTGGGAGAAAGAAAGTATTCTGTCACTGTCATCCTGTGCCACCTTGTGGCCTCTTACCTCTCACCAAATGCTCCAGCATTCCCTTTGTATTTCTGTTACCCGTGTGGGGAATCCTGACGGTACAATGGTTAAAACAATTGTCTCCTAATGAAAGGCCAGAGGTTTGAATCCACCAGCTACCACTAGCTAGCATTTATGGAGCACTGTCATGGATTGAGTGGTATCCCCTCAAAATGTACGTATCAGTTTAGCTGGGCCATGAGTCCTAGTGTTGGGTGACTGTCCATCATTTGATGAGATTTTCCTATGTGTTGTAAATTTTATCACTGTGATTTAATAAGATGGATTCGTGGCAGTTAGATTGATGAAGTCTACAAAATTAGATAGTGTCTTGAGATATAAAAGAAAGAAATGTGCAGAGAGATATGAGGACTTCATACCCCGAAGAAAGCAGCATTAGGAGCAGAGCACTTTCGTTGGACCTGAGGTTACTTGGCTGAGATGATCCCAGACCAAGGTAAGACTGATTTATCACAAAGATCTTCCTCCAGAGCCAAAGAGAGAGCTTCCCCTGGAGCTGTCACCTTATATTTTGACTTTTAGCCTACTCAACTGTGAGAGAATAAACTTGTCTTTGTTAAGGTCATCCACTTGTGGTATTTCTGTTAAAGCAGCACTAGATGACTAAAGCAAGCATTTATTATGTGTCAAGGAGCTCTGGTGGCCCAGGAGTTAAAGTGAAGGTCAGTGGTTTGAACCCACCAGCTGCTCTGTGGAAGAAAGATGTGGCAGTCTGTAGAGATTTACAGAAATTGCATGAGTTCTGTCCGTCAGAATCCACTTGCTGGCAGTGGGTGTGGATCTTATGTGTCAGGAGCTAAAAACTTCAGCCTAGGAAAGTAATTTGTGGCAGTTCAACTCTGCCAAAAGGTCACTGAGCCAGAATAAGGAGGCCCGGTTAGCACTTGGCCTCTGACTGCAAGGTCAGTGGTTTGAATCCACCAGCCTCTCTATGACAGAAAGATGTGGCAGTCTCCATACAGGAGAAGTGTCTTGGAACCAAGTGCTTTTAAGAGAAGCCTTTCACTTTAGCTCCTTCCACTTATCCTTTTTTTTCTCACTTTCTCAGATTACACTGCTTCAGGAGTGAATGGAATGCCTAGAATATTGTGACATTTAAAAAAACAAGTAAAAGCGCAAGAATTGGGGAAGGTCAGATGAGCCCGAAGGGCTAATGGGCCCAAACTGTCACAGCCTTCATCAAACTGAGGCCTGCAGACAGCTAAGCTGGTGCCCTGCTTACCACCACCGATGCTCTGACAGGGATCACAATAAAGGTCCCCAAACACAACTGGAGAAAGATGTAGAACAAAATTCTATCTCACAAAAGAAGACCAGAATACTGGCCTAACAGAGACTGGAGAAAACTCGAGAGTATGATCCCCAGACATCCTTTCAGCTCAGTAATAAAGTCACTCTTGAGGTTCAGCCTTCAGCCCAAAGTTAGATAGGCCCATAAAACAAAATGAGATTGAAGGGTCGCACCAGCCAAGAGGCAAGGACAGGAAGGCAGGAGGGGACAGGAAAGCTGGTCAAGTCTGAGAAGGGGAGAGTGTTGATATGTTATGGATTTGACAAGCAATGTTATAAAACACTGTGTGTAACAACTGCTTAATGAAAAGCTAGTTTCTTTGGTAAAACTTCATCTAAAGTACAATTTCAAAAATTTGAGCAAAAAACAACAAGAAAAAAAAAACCTGGGGAAAGTGATTCCTGTTCCACCATTTCTTCCCTAACTCTGTAGAAAGCTTCTTAGATAGCTACAACGTGAAATCAAAGAACAATGCACACCAGCTGGCCCAACTCAGAGAAGTGATACTAAGATCTTAAGGCCAGTAGATCGGAGCAATAATCTTGCTTATACTCTCAAACGGCTTGAAAGCTGGCAATATATTAACTTAAATACTTGAGGCTACAGTGACTTAACATGCAGGTACGATGGATAAACCTTTTGAAAAGGTCAAAGGAAGGGCTGTTGTGACCCTTTAGTCTCATCTTGTTCTATGAGCCTCTAACCTTTGGCTGAAGGCTGAACCTCAGGAGTGAGTTTATGACCGAGCTAAAAGGATGTCTGGGGATCATACTCTCGAATTTTCTCTGGTCTCTGTCAGGCCAGTATTCTGGTCTTCTTTTGTGAGATAGAATTTTGTTCTATGTTTTTCTCCAGTTGTGTCCAGGGACCTTTATTGTGATCTCTGTCAGAGCAGTCTGTGGTGGTAGCTAAACAGCTCCTACTTTAGTTGTTAGCAAACGAAAAGCCAGCCTTCTCCTTCACTTGTAGCACCTCTATCTTGCTATATCTTTCTTTCCCTTAATAATGTTTCTGGAGAAGTAATTTGTGTGTACGTGTGTGTGTGTAAATTGGTTGCTGTTGAGTCAGTTTCTACTCGTAGCAACCTGATAGGGCAGTGTAGAACTTCCCCACAAGGTTTCCAAGAAGGAGTTTCTGGTGGATTCAAACTGCTGATGTTTTGGTTAGCGTTGTTTAAGGTTGGGTTCTCTAGAGAAGCAAAACCAGTAAAGCATATAAATGCACAGGGAGATTAATAACAAGGTAACGGCTCACATGACTGTGGAGGCTGGAATGTTCCAAGTCCATAGACTACCAAAGAGACTTCTCTTGATTCACTTAGCTACAGGGGCTGGGGAATCCAAGATAGGCAGGTAAGAGAACATGGTCTTGCTTACAGGCTGTCAACAGACTGGTGGGCAAGACCAAAGGTAAGCTACTGGGTCAGGTCCCAAGAAATGGAGGTCAGATGACCAGGAACCAGGTGCAGGATATGGAGCAAGCAAAAAAGAAGGCCTCTGAGTCTTGCCAAAATGTCCACTTATATCTGATGCAGGCCACATGCCCAGGGAAACTTCCTTTGAACTGACTGGCCACTGACAGTAGATTCTACCATGGAGGTGATAGAAGTATACCAACTCTCATCATGGAAGTGAGCACAGCACCATCCAACTACACAAGCACTGAGAATCCTGGCTCAGCTAGGTTGGCACACGACCTTGGCCATCACAGGAGCCAAATTCTTAACTACTGTGCCGCTAGAGCATCAACTCTTTGTGCAAGAAGCTCAAAATCACAGTATCCTTGTGACAATCAGAAATAAGCTTGGAAAAGAAATTATTAAAAGAAAAACCAGTATAGTTACATGACCCATGGACAGAAACTTCAACAGATTGGAGCCAAACACATTTCTGAGTACAGAGGAGACTGAGGAGTACTGTCAGGAAAAAAGGGGGTGGGGTAACACAATACTTTGAAAAACAAAGATGTCACAGGCTTTCAAAAATTTTCATTAGTATTCGCTTCTGAATAAGTGCTTTTTTTCTCAATTTCAGAAGTACAAGTTTGCTATGGCCTAAGAACCACTTCTCCATGTTTCATTGGTATTTGATAAAAAAAGTCCTGAAGTGACTATAAAATAATTCTGAGGAAACAACTGATGATGTTCTGTGACCTATTTTTAAGCTCTCTGAAGAAAGAAATGTATACAATCTGAGTGCTGGCTGGATGCTGAGTTCTTCCCTGGTCTCTTCCCTGGTCACCCAGGTACACCTCAGTCCTTCCTCCACTAGATTCCACTCACTGAGCCTACGAGCTGAATCAACTTTCAGATCGGCAAACACACATCTGGGATTTTCAGGAGCAGGACTCATTTATAATAAAAGTCTGCCTGTTTTTTCCCATGAGTGAAGTAGCTTTTCTTCATGTGCTCTGATGGTAGGCCAGAAAACATGGTCATCTGTCTACAGAGCAGAAGCTTAGACAGTCTTCACTAACATGTATTTCCCATTGACTCAGCTGTTCCTCTCTTCTTCCGGACTTCAAATATCTGCCTCTGCTTCCCTATTTGTTATTTCATCATCTTTGTCCTTTCCTTTGTTCCGAAACCTACTCCCTGCCAAGAGGATTCATTGATCTGCTTAACGGGGCTGGCAGAACACCAGCCACCTCCTTGTGTTTGCCACTTTTTTTCTTTTGCTAACTGCACTGTCTTCCACTGGGAGACAAGTTTCCTTCCAAACCTTACTTTACTTTCACCTACATGTCCCAGTCTTCCTTTTTTATAGGGTCTGTAGCAGCTGTTCCCCCTCAAAGACAATTATTATTATTATCGGGTTATTTTGTCTTTCTCAGAGAGCAAAGCCTGGAGTTGGTAAGACACTCATTTCTGGCACCCAGAATCCTAGGCTTTGCCACTACCCTGCATGTATGATCTCAGACAAAGAGGAATGATCTTCACGTTCTTCTCCCACATCCCCGCGTGGTTTTCAGGGGATGCTCACTTGTTGGTGATTCCTCTGACGCTGCGCTCTTTGTTCCACCCGAATCCTTGACTTACGGAGGCCCTTCCCTAATTGCAGTATCAGGCATGAGTCACAAGCCACTGCATTTTCACAAGACAAGTGAAAATCGCTTCAACTTTCTTGAGAATTTGACTACTCAGCTTCAAGCTAATTGGTGTATCTTGGAGAGAGTCAAGGTCATCGGGCAGCCTCTCAGTACTTTTACAACCTGGTCTTATCCAGAATCATTTGTTGTGGTGGCTATTCAGACTCATAGCAGTCTCATGTGTGTCAGAGTAGAATTACGTTCCTTGGGATACTCAATGGCTGATTTTTCTGAAATAGATAATGAGGACTTTCTTTTAACGCACACCTGGGTAGATTCTAACCTCTAACCTTTTGGTTAAGAAGTAAACACATTCACCGTGATCCTAATGGTTAGAAAGGCACTTGCCTTTGCCACAGTAGCCTGTGACACAGCTCAGATGTGGCCTATTGTCCAACAGCTGTGAAAGTTCTGGTTCAGAGTCTGCTGTCTGGCTGCGCACTAGGTTCTATGCATATCCCGGGCATGGCAGGGATGCAAACCTCAATTCCTTCACAAAACATTTCTAGGTTGATGAGGAGTGATGGGTTGGGCTATCACACTTGATTTCTGTCCTGGAGGGTGTCTCTAACTTTTGTTGTTTATCTCAAACTACTTACCCTTGTCATCCTTAAAGTAAAAATCCACTTGTTTTTGACAAGAGCATAAGAAATGCTTTTATGGGTCAGTATAATTTTTAATAATAAGTCAACTCTGACAACTTTGGCAGCGAGTTTTTCTCTCATGTTCCTATTCTTGGCTTTTTCTATGAGAAAGACATTTACCCTGCTTGTTACCTATATGCCTCCCAGACATTCACATTTTGTTGTCTGGGTGGCCCCAATGTGTTGTTGTTACATGCTGTCGAGTTGGTTCCGACTCATAGCAAATCTATGTAAGACAGAACAGTCTTGTGCCTTCCTTACAATCACTGCTGTGTTTGAGTCCATTGCGGTAGTTGCTCTGTTCATCTATCTCATTCAGGGTCTTCTTTTTTGTTGACTCTCTACTCTACCAAGCATGATGTTCTTTTCCAGGATCTGGCCTGACCTGATAACATGTCCAAAGTATATTTAAGAAGTCCCAATATTCTTGCTTCTAAGGAAGGAGCATCCCGACTGTACTTCTTCCAAGACAGATTGTTTGTTCTTCTGGCAATAGTCTTCTCCAACATTCTTCTCATATGGACAAATTATATCATGAATCCCTGCCACATTCAGAAAACCAAATAAGCTGCAAGTGTTATATTCCTATTTTAAGATATGTGAACAGATGCAGAAAAAGGAAAGGGATATACTGATGTTACTCAGAGTGCGGCTGGGGTTGGTAAAGGTTAGGGACATTACCCACAGCCCTATTCCTGATTTTCATGGTTTAAAGACAAGGGAGACCTGTTTTTTTTTTTTTTCTCAAAAGAGTGGAGGGTGCTGATGAAGACAGGGAATAAGTGGAGAGGTAGAAATGGGAGAACATGTGACATACTCTTGAGTCTTCTCAGAGTAAACAAATTTCCCCTTCCCAAGACTATTTTTTATATGTTTGTTTTGAATTTTTGCAAATAACCAAAAAGGATTTGGAACTAAGTCTGCCAAACAAGCACTGCAATAAACTGGTTAATGCCAGACTGAACTTTAAAATGAAAAAGAAGAAACATGATGTTTTAGTCAGCTAGGGCTGCTCTAACAGAAATACCACAGAGTGGATGGCTTTAACAAAGAAAGATTTATTCTTACACAGTCCGGTAGGTTGCAAGTCCATATTCAGGGTGTCCGCTCCAGGGAAAGACTTTCCCCTTGACGGCTCTGGAGGAAAGTCCAGTATTGCATCAGTCATTGTCCAGGGAGCGTCCTAACGCAAGAACCTCTGGTCTGAACGACGCGTTCTGCTCCCGGTGCTGCTTGCTTGATGGTAGCGAGGTTCTCAAATTGTCCTTGGTTCTTTTTCCTTTTATTCCTTGCAAGCTAAAAGCATTAAGGGTGGGGCAAGCCATACTCCAGGGAAACTTCCCCCATAGCAGGAATTCACAGCCCCACCCTAATCCTTTAACATACAGGTTAGCAAAACCGCACAATGGAGGACATTTCCAAGATACTGGGAACCATATCCCAGCCACATGGCTGCACACATTTTTGGGGGGACACAATTCAAACCATGACATCCCACCCTTTGACAACCCAAAAATCACATCACAAAACATTTAACACATTCATCTCACCATAGCAAAATTATGTCCATCCATATAACAGAAGTCTTAAATCAGTTCCAAGTCCAAAATACAAAAACTCTTCTACATCTGTGAAACTTAGAAGGCATTAACAGGCAACAGGCAAGTCAACAGAACACATTACATTAGCCCTCAAAGCTTTGGAAATACTCTTACATTTTCTGAGACATTCTACACAACAGCAATGCTCTCCAGACTCTAGGTATCGGCCACACTCTCAGGTTTCTGAGTGGAGACCTCCAGCCCCGTGCTACAACTTTGCCTTCAAGGCCCACTTGGACAGAAACTCTGTCCCATTGGCTTTAGGAGCACCCTAAGCCCAACTGAGTGGCAATTCCACCCTTACGAACACAGCACGCCATGGTTCCACCCTTTCAAACCCCTAAGGTCATGGCCATACCTCTTGAGACTGAGGCAGCTCAGCTTCTCACGCTATCTGCCTCTTCAGCTTCAGCTTCCTATGGCCGCATGGCCTGGGCCTCAGGCCCACATCTGCCCTGCCGGGCAAGTGTTCCAAAGCTCTGTAGCTCCACTGGTTTAAGTGCCCGGAGGCACCCCACTCTTGCTGGAAAGCGTCCTGCCCAAAGGCACTCAACTCTCTCACTCTGTGGGTCAGCAAGGCCAGCTCACCGATTCAAGTGCCCAGAGGCATCCCGTTCCGCGAGGAAAACTCTGCGCAGGCACTGACCTCTCTCGCTCCACGGGTCGGCTCCAGCGCTGCCTCTGGTTCTGCTGCTGCCGCTGCCGCTGCTGCCGGTCCTCCGTTGTTTCTCACCATCTGCGCCTTCTTCGTTACTTCTGAATCTTCTATCCATTCGCAGTTTCAAAGTGGCTTCCACATTTTAGGTATTTGCTAGAGCAGCACCCCACTCCCACGGTACCAATTCTGTTTTAGTCAGCTAGGGCTGCTCTAACAGAAATACCACAGAGTGGATGGCTTTAACAAAGAAAGATTTATTCTTACACAGTCCGGTAGGTTGCAAGTCCATATTCAGGGTGTCCGCTCCAGGGAAAGACTTTCCCCTTGACGGCTCTGGAGGAAAGTCCAGTATTGCATCAGTCATTGTCCAGGGAGCGTCCTAACGCAAGAACCTCTGGTCTGAACGACGCGTTCTGCTCCCGGTGCTGCTTGCTTGATGGTAGCGAGGTTCTCAAATTGTCCTTGGTTCTTTTTCCTTTTATTCCTTGCAAGCTAAAAGCATTAAGGGTGGGGCAAGCCATACTCCAGGGAAACTTCCCCCATAGCAGGAATTCACAGCCCCACCCTAATCCTTTAACATACAGGTTAGCAAAACCGCACAATGGAGGACATTTCCAAGATACTGGGAACCATATCCCAGCCACATGGCTGCACACATTTTTGGGGGGACACAATTCAAACCATGACACATGACTATTAAGGAACATAGTAGTCTTCTTCTGTAGCTTTGAAGGTAGTTCTAGTAAAGGAGTTGTGTAAGCATTCTGATGATGTTATGCTGCTATTCATAAGGTTTTCATTGGCTAATTCTTTCCAGAAGTAGATTTCTGGGTCCTTTGTCCTAGTCTGTCTTAGTCTGGAAGCTCAGTTGAAACCTGTTCACCATTGTTGGTGCTTCTTCTGGTTTCCAAATACTGGTAGCACAGCTTGCAGCGTCACAGCGACACACAAGCCCCCGTAGTGTGACAAAGTGACAGACAAGTTGGGTCTTGCTTACTGTGCTCATGAGGGGTCTGTATCTGGATGAAGTGGCGGTTTTGCAAACAGAACAAGGGGACCCTACATGGTTTAAAGTCAGGAAAGTCATGCGGTATGTTGTATCCTTTCACCATAGTTTTTCAATCTGTATGCCAAACAAATAACCTGAGAAGCTATATTATATGAAGAAGGAGACATTAGGATTGGAGGAAGACTCGTAAGAAAGTTGTGTTATGCAGATGACACAACCCTGCTTACTGGAAGTGAAGAGAGTTTGAAACACTTACTGATGAAGATCAAAAGCCACAGCCTTCGGTATGGATTGTACCTCAACATCAAGAAGACAAAAATCTTCACAACGGAACCAGTAAGCAATGCCATGATAAATGGAGAAAGGATTGAGGTTGTTGAGGATGTCATTTTACTTGGGTCCACCATCAACACCCGTGGAAGCAGCAGTCAAAAAATCAAAAGATGCATTTCTTTGGGGAAATCTGCTGCAAAGAACCTCTTTAAAGTGTTGAAAAATAAAGATGTCACCTTGAAGACTAAGGTGTGCCTTGCCCAAGCCAAGGTATTTTCAGTTACATCATAGGCATATGAAAACTGGATAATGAATAAGGAAGATAGAAGAAGAATTGATGCCTTAGTTGTGGTGTTAGAGGAGGATATTGAATGTACCATGCATAGACTGCCAAAAAAAAAAAAAAAATCTGTTCTAGGAGAAGTATAACCACTGTGCTCTTAGAGACTGTATCTTACATACTTCGGACATGTTGTCAGGGGGGATCAATCCCAGGAGAAGGACATCATTCTTGATTAAGTAGAGGGTCAGTGAAAAAGAGGAAGACCCTCAATGAGATGAATTGACACAGTGGCAGCATCAATGTGATTAAGCATAAAAATGATTGTGGCCATGGTACAGGACTGGGCAGTGTTTCATTCTTTTGTGCATAGGATTGCTGTGAGTTGGAACTGATTCAATGGCATCTAACAACAAACATTCTGAGCAGTCTGGTGGTGTCACCTGGTTTTAGGTATATAGTTCCACGGGGATTCCTTTGAAAAACAATCTTTATTTATGTGTAAATTCTGATAATTAAAATTAGTCCCTCTTTCCTTTTTTCTCTCCTCCCCTTGTCCATCTTTGTCTTATTATCACAAAGGATTTAGGGCTGTAGCTTAATCGATTCATTTCATTTAAAGCTGCTTGAAATGTGAAAATACATAAATGTGGAGTGTAATGCTGTTATTTCTGGCACTGTCGAATTTATGACTAAAATTCTTAGTCATCACCAACTATGAGGTTTGACAATTGAGTCCATGAACTTAATTGTTCTAAGTGTTACATATCTTACTGCAGAATATCACTGTGGTCACCTTTGAAGTACTCTCCTTGGGAAGCTACTCACTGATGCCAGTGCCTAGTCTACCCTTCAAAGAAATTTTGGAACTCTTTCTGGGATGGCCGTTGTACATGGTGGCCTGGTGGCAAGTTAGTGAACTTAATTGTATAGTTGTATAGTTGTCTGTGAGGGAGTTTTTAGCCAGTAAACAAATAACTTTATTGGAACACCCTCCCTACTCACCTGACCTGACCCCCAGTGACTTTTTTCTTTACTAAAAGATAAAGGAAATACTGAAGGGAAGACGTTTTGATGACATTCAGGACATCAAGGATAATACAGTGATGACAACTCTGATTTCATGGCCATTCCAGGAAAAGAGTTTCAAAATTGCTTTGAAGGGTGGGCTAGGTGCATAGCTTCCCAAAGGGTGTACTCTGAGGGTGACCACAGTGATTTTCAGCAATGAGATACGTACCACTTTTTCTGGGCTGAGTCTGCTAACTTAATTTTCAGTCCTCATATATGTGTGGTACTTAATACAACAGGTTGTAGTATGTCATGATATCATGTAGATCCATACTGAAAACTTTCCTGTTGATTTTGAGTTATAATTTGGGAACTATTTAATAAAATCATTATTTGGCTACTTTGAAATTCGTAGCAATACCTGATGCTTTCTTTGTTTCTCTAGTACCTGTGTTATTACTGAGACGCTTGGGTTGGAACAACATGAAATTGCTAGGATCTTTGTTTTCCTCAGGAGCTCTGGTGGTATGGTCATTACAGTACTTAGGTACTAATAGGAAGGTCACTGATTCCAACCTACCAGTTTGTCCATGGGAGAAAGTCATGGCAGTCTGCTTCTGTAAAAATTGACAGCTTCGGAAACCCCACGGGACAGTTCTACTGTGTCCTATTGAATCTCCATGAGTCAGAATTAACTCCATGGCACTGAGTTTGTTTATTTTGTGCTGAAAGATTGTCAGATGAGGATTTTTTTTAATTGTGATTGAGTGAAACTGTACAATACAATTCAAATTTGCACACCCACCTGTCTGCAGCTCCTGCTGCTCTCCTTGCCTGGTGACAGCACACTCCTCCTTTCCATTCCATACATATCGTATCTTCTCAACAATCTCCTGTCCCCTCCTCTCTACCCTCTCCACTCCCCTCTAGCAAGAGGCCAGGAGGATGACATCCTATAGATGCACAGAACCATCAGGTGTGCACATGATATGGTCACTCTGTGTCTCTGAATCCATTCTACTCCTGTCTGAAGAGTTGACCTCGGCAATGGCCTATGGTCAGGGACAGCATCAGGTCTAGGGGCCACACTCCCAGGGGAACTCCCATGCCATCAACCATCATTTGTGGTCTTTTAGTGGAGGTCTTAGTGTGTACCTCTATTTTTCTCGTATTGCCACTGGGACTCAACATTGTGAGCCCCATCATGGCTGTCATTCAAAGTGGCTGGGCACCATCTGGTTCTTCTGGACACGTGTTGATATAGTCACCCATTCACGTGGGTCTTTTTGTCTTCTGGGCTCTTTATTCTTCATGTCATTGTTGCCTTTGGTGATCATCAGTTCCAGCTGAGTTGGGACTATTTGGAGTACCTCAAATAGCAGCTTGCTAGCTTTTAAGACCCCAGGCACCACTCACCTATATGGAGTGCAGAAGACTTAGCAATAGGCTAGTTATGCCAATTGGCCTTGTTGTCCCCTGAGAGCATGGTCTCTAGGCCCCCATTCCTGCTACTGTACCCTTGCAATATTGGGTTAAGATTGGAAGAGTTTTGGGGTTATGTTGAAGCCAGTTAAGTTAATCTTCTTTCTAAGGTGTGCTGTCACTAATTTCACCCAGTCAAATTTCTATCAACTATCTAACCTATAACCAAACTTCTCCCTCCCTCCCTTCCCTCCCTTGCAATGGTCAAAGAGTCTTTTACTTTGTACATGAGTCTGTTTTTAAGTCCTTATAGTAGGGGTCTCATACAACATTTGTCCTTTGTCACTGGCTGATTTCATTCATTATAATGTCTTCCAATTGAATCCATGTTATGAGATGTGTCCTAAAGTCATCATTATTCTTTATCACTGTGTGGTGCACCATTCAGTATATATATAATAATTTGTTTATCCACTCATTTGTTGTTGGGGATCTGGGTTGATTCCATCAGATGAGGAAATTTTTATTTAAAAAATAGTTCAAAGCTAATTTTTTAGAAAGAGTACTAATGACTACCTCCTAATGTACTGATTTCATAAGTTAAAATTTTACATATGGATTTACTTACAGCAGGACTTATTTAAAATTGACTAGATGTCTCTGTTTTGCACATATGTAGTATAATACCTTGGCTGGAAATCTAGGATTTAAGGGTAACTAGAAATCTTTGGGCATATGTCTTTTGCGGCATAAACCACAGTCCAGCTTGACAAGTTAGAAGTTACTGACTTTGAAACATAGTCAGTTTCTGGGAATTTCTCTGCATATTCTTTCCATGACCCTTTAAAAACTGGCCTGTTTCCTATTAATGACTTTCTGTTTTGTTTGAAGTATACTGTGTTCTAGTTTCCTGGTTAATTTCCAAATATTCTTCCATTCTTTTTGTACAATTAATTTTCATTGTGGTGGGTCTCACCAGAAGATACTGGATACAGAAAAGGGGCTTCTGAAAATTATCATGTTTCAGCAGCACAATTTGTTTATATGTCTGAGCATCATTCATAACCAAGAATCTCTGCTCCCATCCATGGAAAATATTATGTAGCACAGAAAATAGAAGAGAGCTGGCAGAAGGTATCTGTTGAATTTGCGTCATGGACTGTTCAAACGAGTTCCTAAGAGATCTCAGACTAAAGTTATTTTTTTTTAACTTCAGTATTGCAATTTGGCCTGTGTGCTCCTTTCTAAAAAGGTTTGGGATCGAACTCTAGCTTTGAAGATGAATTGAGAATTCAGTCAGGCCTTCCTCCTCCCTTCTAGAAACTCTTCGTTATGATGGACATGGAACCAGGTTCCAAGGGGCAAAAGGAGGTCTTCAAAATTCTTAAGGGGCAGGGAGCATTCCTGTTAAATCTTGCTGACATATGCTAGTTTCAGGTTACCCTTGATGTGATGGCCCAAACAGTGTTTCTCTGCGGATAACTTAATAAAGCAATAGTTTGTCAGCTTTAGGAGTTGTTGACCGAACTTTTTCTTTTAATCCCTGGTGCAGTAACTTTATCCAGGGCCCTGGTGACCCAGTGCTTAAGAGCTCAACTGCTAACCAAAAACTTCTCCTTGGAAACCTTATGGGTGCAGTTCTACTCTGTTCTATATGGTTGCTATGAGAATTAACTCAATGAGCTGTTTTTGGTTTACAGGAAGTTTAAGGAGCCCTGGTGGTGAAACAGTTAAGTGTTCAACTGCTAACCTAAAGGTTGGTGGCTGAACCCACCCACAGGCTCCATGGGTAAGATTGTCATTGTACTTGTGTACTGTGGAGTCAATTCCAATCATAGTATCCCTAGAACACACTATGGGCACTATAGGACACTTCTAGTCTGTCACATGGGGTTGCTATGAATTAAAATTGATTCCACAGTACCTAATGACAACAGCAATAGTAACTTTGAATGCATTTTGTCTTTAGAGGACTGAGGATTTCCCTAAAGTCACTTTTCTAGAGCTGATTTTGATGAGATAAGAAAATTTTGCCTGTTAGCAGAGAAATGACCTTTTAAGTTTGAATTGGTTTAATGTTAAAACATGACCAGCTTTTACTTCACAACATTTCCATCCAGTTTAAAGACACTGATAAAGTGGGATTAAGATGATTCCATGGCTTTTCTTAGAGACAGATCTGAATGGAGAAATAATAAACAAACAACAACAACAAATCCACGAGGCAGTGCTGATTCATAGTGACTATAGACAGAGCAGAACTGCCTCATAGGGTTTCCAAGGAGCACCTGGTGGTTTTGAACTATTGACCTTCTGGTTGGCAACCATAGCACTTGACTGCTAAGCAACCAGGGTTTTTGTTGCTGAACCAAAGCCAGTTCATTTCTCCTGTTACTGCAAGCAGAATTCAGAGATGGGGTGAAAAGATTCAAGCAATGCTTTATTAACAGATAAGCATGCAAACCTGGGAAGAAGTGAGAATAGTTTTTCCAAGACTTTCCCACTTGGCTTACAATTCCAGCGGCTTTTATAACCGTATTTCAAAGGGATTGGCATCTGAAGATTGTCACAGAACAATAATAGGGAGTCAAAGATTCCATTACATCTTGGCGTAGTGGGTTAAGTGCTACATCTGCTAAACAAAAGGTTGGCAGTTCAAATTCACCGCTCTATGGGTCAGTTCTACTCTGACCTCCAGGGTTGTTATGAGTCAGGTCCAACTTGACGACAGTAGGAAATTAACCAAAATTTAATTGTCCCCTTGAGGTCTTAGAATAATTGATTTACTACCCTAGAGATAGGGACGGAGTGATAACTGGGACAGGGAATGGAATGTAGTTTAACAATCTAAGTGACTTTTATTAGATTCTTATATTCATTAACATTCTCCAGTCTTTATCATCAATTTCATATCTGTCATGGATTGAATTGTGTCCCCCCCAAACCATGTGTAGCCACTTGGCTGGGCCATGATTCCCAATATTTTATGAGTTTTCAATTTTGTGATTTTTCTATGCTGTATATTAAAGGATAAGGGTGGGAATGTAAATCCCTTCAGAAGATCACCTTCCTGCTCCACTGTAAAAGGAGTTTCCCTGGAGTGTGGCTTGCACCACTCTTAATCCTTTCATCCTACAGGATATAAGAGGAAAAGGCAGCAGGCAAAGAATTGGGAACCTCACACCATCAAGAAAACAGCACTGGGAGAAAAGCTCATCGTTCAGATCTCAGGTTCCTGTGCCAAGATGCTCCCTGAACAAAGACAGATGCAATACTGGACTTTCCTCCAGAACCACAAGGGGGAGAGCCTTCCCCTGGAGCAGATATCCTGAATTTGGACTTGCAGCCTACCAGGCTGTGTAAGAATAAACTTTCCTCTGTTAAAGACATCCACTCTGTGGTATTTCTGTTAGAGCAGCACTAGCTGAATAAAACAATATCTATGAAATAGGTTTTAAATGAAAATAGTTGCTTTGATTTATAGCACTGATTTCTCTTGGCCATTCAGGCTCTATCTCTGGATGCCGAATCAGGAGCTTCGAGGTGTTTTCAAGAGATACTTCCATCTGGAGGCTCTTCTACTTAGAAGAGAAGGTGATCTGGGCATTAAGTTTAGATAGTAAGTCTGTTTCTAATGATGAGATGGGACAGTCTGGCATATACAGAAACTGGTGAGTCATCTTTTCTCCAATCTGACAGTTAAGAAGTTGTAGGAAAAACTTATGTTCCAATTGCCCTGTTATTGCCCTCACAGGGACTGACTGAGTAGTTGGTCGTAAAAGGTGTTATTGAGTACCGAATATGTGGTCCCAGTGTCCACTAGCAAATCCATCATTTGTCCTCCCACTCTCAATTTTCCCTGAGGCTCCTGGAGGAGACAATTACAATGCCTGTAGCTGGCTGTAGCCTCAGGCGTCTTCAGTCATCTTCCATTCCTGACAGCCCAGCCATGGGGTGGCCTGTTCTGCCTGTGCCGGCAGCTTCTTTCTTGGTGCGTTCATTCTTACAGTGCCCTGTTTCTTTGCAAGATGTGCACTGATTTTCCCTGACTGGGGCTCCAATGTCCCTGTTGGATGCCTTTGTGTCCCTTATCATACATTGGCTCAACGAATATGGTGGCAGCTTGGGCCTTCCTGAATTTCCTGTTATTAAAATACCTTGAATGCAACTTCCACCAGCTGGGCAGGATTCATTCCCAAAGTTCTGTCCAACTTGTTAGCTTTTTTTGGATGCCTAGCGCACTTTGGAAGACAACAATTATGTTTATCATTCTCTGATTTTCAAGCACATGGGAGTCCATATCAGTGTATTTACAGTAGGCACTGTAGATTCTTTCCAGAAACTTACACGGATCCTCAGTGGCTGTTTGCTGTACTTCTTGTGCCATGTTCAAATCTTTCTGCCTAGGAACTGTGCTTTGGAGACCTACTGAAATAGATGTCTCAAAACAGTTTAGGAGAGGCAAGTCCTCACTGTTGGGGGGTCCCAATTAGGCTTGGTTGTTGGGATGGCCATTGCTGGTTGGAAGTGTCACTCAGGCCCTCAGAGTGAAGCCTCTTGGGTTCTCCTTTGCTCCACTCAAGACCAAGTGCCTTCTTTCACTAGTGAGAGGTACAGTTAACAAAGCCTGAATATTGGCCCAATCAGGGTTATGAATGGCAAAGATGGTGGTCATTAATTTGAACTCTTTTAATTTAATAAAACAGAGGTGGTAAATGCTATGTGTGCCTAATAATACCAAGCAGGTTGTCCTTGTTGATTTACTCCAAATGGGAGTTGTCAAAGAAAGTATTGCCCTGCCTTGTTATCCTGGATCCCCTGGCCAAATTGAGTTCCCTGACAGGTGAGTGATGATGAGACTATATCTTAGCTGCCTTCATCAGGATGAGGGGGATCCAGTTGCTCAGGAGAGGGATAGGCAGTTTGTGTTGAAATTTTAACAATATTCAGAATAATCTGATTATCTAACATCTCCTGTTTTCAAAAACATTGTCATTAGGAATGGGAGAAGCCGCAGGGGAAAAGTGTTTTGCATGGCAACAAACAGTTTTACAGAACACATCACATTTTATTTACACAATGGCCCTGTCCTCTAGACTCTAGGTATCAGCCCCTTTTCCAAGTTTTAAGTGGAAGCCCCCTGGTACTGTCCTCTCCTGCCTTCTAGGCCCACTGGGACAGCATCTCCTGTTTTGTGGGCTTTGGGCACACAATTTTTCTGGTCCACAGGAGTAGCAGCCCTACAGTTAGGAACATCAGGGGTCATGGCCCCCTTTTTTTTTATTTCAAACTGTTAAAGTATATCTTTGAAGTTGAGGCAGTCCAGCTTCCAAGCTCAGCTTTTTTTGCCCCAGTAATTAACAACTTAAAGCTGAATCCAACCCACTGTCCTGTAGCCAATTTTAATTCACAGCCAATTTTAATTCCTATAGGGCAGAATGGAACTGCCCCAACAAGCAAGTGGTGGATTTGAATTGTGACTTTCTGATCACTAAAACATAGCACTTATCACTTTGTAATCAGGGTTTTCTCCAGTTAGTAATAATAAAATCATGACTTAATATTGTGTATTTGTTAGATAATATTAAAAAGAAACAAAAACATACACATTTTACCCAATAAGAACTGGGCACCCTTTGATTTCAATCTGTTCTAAAACTTTCTTCCACACTTTGTGGCTTTAGTGTCAACTGCTGAGTGTTATTGTAATGAGAGATTAAATCTTTGCCTTCAAGGGATAAATTAACTGTTTCACTCAGAAGTCAGAATTTTTCTAGAGTTAGTCAAGTAAAAAAATCTCATGAATCAAACCAAAAAGACCCTTTTCATATTCCTTAAACAGCAGAGATAAACTCACTCATTAGGCTAATACAGTATATATACATACATATTCTTGTTGCTTGAAAAGCAAATAGTATATGATTTTACAGTATACCAGATATCGATTTACTCAATTACCCTAAAGTCCAGAACTGAAATAAAGCTTGCTGAAACATTCTAGGTCTTTAAGATTTGGATCCATGCAATTATAAAGATTTTTCAAAAGCTTCCCCAAGCCTATGACTTGAGGCTGATCTTGCCCTGACCCCTACTTCCTCCTGGAGAGCATTAATTTCCCTTTTACTCTTCTGGAATTGTTACTTTCTCTTTAAGACAAAACTATCCCTTTAACTAAGGAGTCTTTAACTAAGGGCTTTAAAGTTAGGTTGTCAGTGACAGTATGTCTGGATCTACTTGAAATTTGGCTTTTAAAATCTATTTTAGCTCAGGCAAGACTCTCTTCCACCCCTTATAAGGGAGATCTGAGCACCAGATCATCTCTGATCTGATAACCAAGTCTGTCTCAAAGAATTAAAACAAGAAGTATCTTAAAATTAGATACATCAGCAATGACAAGACATAAGACACTTAATGGACAAAGACTGCTTTAGAAAACCAGGGATGGTGTATAAGACAACACTGGGAAAAAACAATCCTGAAGCTGAGTTTGCCAAAAGTGTGGCCTGAAGCCAAACTTGTAAAGTCTTTCACAGATATTAAACACTCAGTCCCCAGGGACCAGACACTTTTCACAGAAAGTTACAAATTTGAGGTTCCCACAAACAGTTTGTGCAAGTATAACAATGAAAAAGATGTTTCCAAAACCTCACAAAGGCAAATAGAAAAGCACACTGTAAATACATTTATCTATCAAACACACACAGAAGGCCTCATACTTTATCACACACACATAGCTTCACTTTACACACCTTGTTCCTTTCTTGGTTAAAGTGAGCTTAGTGAGCACTTTCCTGATTTTTGACAAAAGACCTCTAACTGTAGGATAGTTAAATAACTTAAGAATTCATTCAATACTTTCTCCAGAATATAGCTGGTGTATTGGCTAGGTTGTATTACAGTAAAACTTCATTTGATCTTAGTCACAAGTGGGTACTCATACCAAAACTAGACAGGCAGAATCTTTCCAATCAGGCTTTTCTTAGGAACAGAGGCCTTATTTTCCCATATTACAGAATATACGGATATAGAGAAAGCTTTCTTAGTTGGGACAGATGTTTGTTTCTTATCAACCAGACAGAATCAAGACAGGAGTTTGAACCCTAACAAGAACCGAGTTCTCTGCATACAACCAGAATAAAGCACTTGAACCTTTTTAGATTTGTGAATTGATGCTGGGCATGGATAAGTGGCTTCTGAAGGCTCCGAAGGAAAAGGTTCATGGCAGCACTGCTTAGAGCATTCGGGAGTAGTAACTACAGTCCTGTCTGTCCAAGTGGATAATAGGGACTCCTCCAAATTTCCTCCATCCTGGGCCAAGACAAAGAGGAAATGAGGAAAGATGAGTAGTCTGAAGAATCTGTCTTCTATCCTATCAGGGAAAAGGAGGCTAAGAGCGATGGGGGATGTTTTGCTTGGACCATGTCCCTCATGTTGCATTCAGTTTGTCTTGCAGGGGGTAGAAACTTTCCTCATCTGCTCTATGTACGCCCTTATCCTGTCATGGGAGTCTTCTACTGGCAGGTGCCCTGTTGGCTCCTAAATGCCTGACCTGTGCCTGTAAATTTTTATCCTTGGCCTTAGAATGGAACAGATAGATACCCTCACCTGTCTGGATCAGAGTTACTGGGGTGGTATGAGCAGTCAGGCCTTCAGACCTCCCCAGAGAGTGGCCCAGGTCAGAGTTCTCCAATTGCTCTGTCAGTCTGTTCACTGAGGGTTTTTTTTTTTTAAAAAGTGCAGCAAGAAAGTGGAGGAGAAAAAAGTCGGCTCTGCCTTGGGAAAGAACTTACCAGAGGGGGTCCCGAAGTTCCTTTGTTGGTTGCCAGAAATGTTACTGAACCAGAGTAAGTTGGTTTCACATGCTGCAGTAGCCAGAATTCAGAGACAGGGGAAAGAGTTTCAAGCAATGCTTTATTAACAGATAAAAGTGGGAGACAGTGAGACTAGCTTCTCCAAACTGTCCTGCTTGGATTACAATTCCAGCAGTTTTTATAGACAGATTTCAAGGGGACTGGCTTCTGAAGATTGTCACAGAGCAATAATAGGGAGTTACAAGACTACATTACATCTTATTGAACAGTGTAAATTACCCAAGATTTCATTATCTCCCTGAGGTCTTGGAATAATCAATTAACTACACTGGAGACAGGGAGATGAATGCAGGCCTGCTAATGTTGTTTGGGTTGATAATGGAGCAGGGAATGGAATATAGTTTAACTAAGTGACTTTTATTAGACTTTTATATTTACTAACATTTCCAGTAATAGACTCTGGAATATAAGAAACATGGAGTGCATTGTGGAGCCAGATAGGTTACATACTTCCAGTATATAAGTGACACTATCATTAACATACACTACAGGATAAAAAGCTTGAGATAATTAGTAAACAAATCAGTCATCTGTAAAACACACAACCAGAGAAAAACAGGCTTCCTCACAATGTGAAACATCCAGTTAATAGTTATAGCTGTCTTAATTGAACCTCAGGCGACCTTCTGCCCATCAGCTGGAGGAAGTAGATTTTGATGTTATGCCTGTGATCTTGAATTAATCCCTGTAAAGCATTTATTTACAAAAATGAGTTTGCTGATTTTTGAACCAGGTAAATCCAATAGAGTGCTATCCATTTTATTGTTATTTTTAGGTGCCGTGTGTCAGTTCAGGCTCATAGTAAGCCCACATATAAAAGAACAAAACGTTGCACAGTCCTGTGCCATTCTCATGATCATTGGTATATTTGAGCCCATTCTTAGAGCTTCTTTGCTGACGCTAGTTTACTGAGCATGATGTCTTTTTCTAGGGACTGGCTTCTCTCCTGATAACACGTCCAAAGTATATGAGATGCAATCTTGCTAACATCCTTTTTTCTGATGGGCATTCTGGCTATACTTCTTCCAGGACAGATTTGTTCCTTCTGGTGGCAGTCCATGGTATATTCAAAATTCTTTCCCACAGCATAATTCAAAGGCATCTATTGCTCTTTTGTCTTCCTAATTCACTGTCCACCTTTCACATGTATATGTAGCAATTGAGAACACCATGGCTTGGGTGAGGCACATCTTAGTCCTTAAAGTAATAGCTTTTACACACTTTAAAGAGATCTTTTGCAGCAGATTTGCCCAATGCAGTGTGTCATTTGGTTTCTTGACTGCTGCTTCAAAGGTTGTTGATTGTGCATCCAAGTAAAATGAAATTCTTTACAACTTCAGTATTTTTTCCATTTATCGTGATGTGAGGGTTTTGTTGAGGTGTAAACCATAATGAAGACTATGGTCTTTGTTCTTCATCAGTATCTACTTTACGTCTTCTTCACTTTCAGCAAGTTTGTGCTATTTTCATATTGCAGGTTGGTAGAGTCTTCCTCTAATTCTGACACCTCATTTCTCGTACAGTCCAGCTTCTTGAGTTATTTGTTCAGCATACAGATTGAATCAGGATGGTGAGAAGATATCACCCTGGTACACACTGTTCCTAACTATAAACCACACAGTATCCTCTTGTTCTGTTTGAATGACTGCTTCTTGGTCTATATAGAAGTTCCTCATGAGCACGATGAAGTGTTCTGGAATGTCCATTCTATGCGATCTTATCTACAATTTGTTATGATCCACACAGTTGAGTACCTTTGCGTAGTGAATAAAACACAGGTAAACATCCCTCTGGTATGCTTAGCTTTCAGCCAAGACCCATCTAATACCAGCAACGATATTCCATGTTCCACATCCTCTTCTGAATGCAACTTGAATTTCTAGTAGTTCTCTGTTGATGCACTGCTGCAACTACTTTTGGATGATCTGTAGAAATATTTTACTTGTAATACTAATGATACTGTTCAACAATTTCTACATTTATTTGGATCACCTCTGTTTATTCATATGTCATTTAAAATTTTCTAGTAATCCCACTAGAAAAGTAAAAATAAACTGATGAAATCAATTTTTTTTTTAATTTAACATAACTGAGTAAAAATGTACATTCACATGTAAATTTACATGCCCCCCTATATGCAGCTTCCACTGCTCTCCCTGTCCGGTGACTGCACACTATTCCTCTCTGGTCCATACATGTCTCATCCTCCCAACAGTTTCCTTTCCCCTCCTCTCCGTCCACTCCCCTTCCTCCAGCCAGAGGTCAGCCAGATGATATCCTATAGATGCATAGAACCATAAAGTGCTTCCAACATATGGTTACTCTGCATTGCCAAGTCCATTCCATTCCTGTCCAAAGAGTGGACCTTTGTTATAATTTATGTTGATGAAATCAATTTTAATAATTATTTTGTTTAACCCAATGTATACAAAATAGTACCACTTTACCTTGTAATTGTTGCAAAAATCATTAGTGAGATATTTCAGTCTTCTTATTTTCTCTATGAAAAGTTAGAAATCTGGTGTGTATTTTACAAGTATAACAGGCATCTCCATTTGGACTATTTACATTTCAAGTGCTCAATAGCTACATGTAGCTACAGGATTGGACAGAATAACTTTAATTTGTTATTGTAGCTATAGTTTGCCGCATGAATTTTGGGAGAAGGAAAATGGACCCAGAACCAGAGAAAAATAAATAGTTCCTGCTGGATACAATGAATCCATCTGTGGTGAAATGGCCTTCTGCATGGGTTCTTTGCAAAAACCATTAGAGAAATTTTCCTTATAAGCCCTGAGGAGTTACGTTTGCCCTAGTGTTCCATCCCAGAGTGTTTGTTACATCCAAGTTGATTGTATTGCCTGTGTAAACTGTAAACACCCTGTGGTTTGATGCTTTGTCTGGACATGGGATGCACCGTGCTCTGTGATTCAGGTGTACCTTTGTAGGGACTGGTCAACTGACTATGGAAATGAAGTGACTGTAGCCTACTGAGAGGGAACTCTTGGTCTCTGGCTGAAAACTGACAACTGGTTGTGTATATAAGCAGCCAACCCCACAGACACTTTTCAGACAGAAACAGGAAGAGAAGCAGCAAAAGGAGACAGAAAAAGAGAGAAGAGAGAGCAGAGAAAGAGAAATGACAAGAAATCTAAAAGAGTTGCAACATAAGTCAGGGCTGTAACACTGAAAATAGTCATAGGCCTGGAAGGTGCCCAGTGGTAGATTGGTGATGACAAAGGGTGGGACTGACAGGAGCCTGTCCAGAGGGGGCCAAGAGGAGGCCTGTCCTCCGGGGGCTGAGAGGAGACCCACATGGCTGAAAAGGGCTGAGGGAGTTATCCGGCACGAAGGAGGGAGACTTTGCCTGTGTGCCTTCTGATCTTAGGTTATAATCTATTACTTTTTTAATAGAGCCCTTGGGGGTTACGGTAAGAGTTCAGCTGTTAGTAAAAAGATTGACAGTTCAAATCCATCAGCTGATTCTTGGAAACTCTATGGGGCAGTTCTACTCTGTATTATGGGGTCTCTGAATTGGAATCTATTTGATGGCAACAATTTTTTTTTTTGGTTACTTCCTTAATAAATGACTTAACTGCTAAATAAGGTCTTTGAGTTCTGTGTGGCCTTTGCAATGGATTATTGAACCCAGAAGAGAAAGTACAGAGTGTATAAGAGGGATGACTGCTGTCAGAATTGGTAAAAAGTCTGGAGAATGCCTGACCTCCACCTTGTAGGGATGAGCCTTTTGCTAATCTCGCTTAGAATTACACCCCTTGAAGTTAGACAAGTTCTAATAAGACTATTACTACTACCCTTTCATACAGTGGCACCAGGTTTCCTAGAATATGCGTTCCTCTGATCATCATTTGTGCTTTAAACCTAAAGCATCGATGTCTTTTATTCAACATGCTAATAGAAACTTGCGATGCAAACAACCTTATGAACTCTATAACTTCCTAAACACAAGCAACATTGAGAAGTAGGCTTTGGTCTGGTAGGATGAGAATAGACTTTGGGGACAGGACAGACAGACCTGAGTTCACACTCAGTCCTGCGGGAGTTTTTGCACCTCTTTGGACCTTGGTGTTTACTCCACCAAGTTGACTACAACTCACGGCGATTCCACGCCTAACAGAATTAACATTGCTCAGTTCAGTGCCGTCTTTGTAATCATTGCTATGTTTGAGTCCATTGCTGTGGCCTTGTGTCAGTCCATCTCACTGAAGTTTTTCCTTGCTTTCGTTGCCCCTCCACCTGATACCTTACCAGACGTGATGTCCTTCTCTAGTGATCAGTCTCACCTGATGACGTGTCCAAAGTCAGTTGAATAAAAGTCTTGGACAGTATTCTGTGAAAGAGTTTTCACTAACTTTGGTGGCCTGGTAGTGTAGCGGTTAAAGTGGTTGGCTGCTAACCGAAAGGTTGGAGATTCAATCCCATCAGCCTTTCCCTGGGCGAAAGATATGGCAGTCTGTTTTGCAAAGACTCACAGCCTTAGAAAACCTATGGACCACTTATACTTTGTCCTACAGGGTTGTTATGAGTTGAAACTGGCTCAGTGGCAGCGGTTTGGTTTTCTTTGGTTTTTAATTTTCAGAGGCAGATCACCAGGCCTTCCTTCCTAGTATCTTCATCGGGAAGCTCAGCTGAAATCTGTCCATCATGGGTGATGATACTAGTATTTTAAGTATTGGTGGCATAGCTTCTAGCATCACGGCAACACACACGCCGCCACAGTGTGAGAAACTGACAGGTGATGGTTTTAGATCTTATTTACTCAAATAGTGGGGACAAAAGTGCTAGGCTTGCAGGGGTTTAGTTAGGATTAAATTAGATTCTCAGTATGACAATAGCAGTGCTGCTATTTTCCCCTTTCTCCATTTGTCTTCTCCCCGGGGCTTCACTCAAACTGTCTCCTCTTCTGCTACCTCTGGTACCCATGGTGTATGTATACTTTCAGGGTCTGAACTGATTTCCTGCTCTACATCCCCAGAACCTCAATTTCTGCTTCAGTCCATGTTAACATGCCTTCTCTAATTGTGATTGTGTTATAAATATAAAGGTTATCGCTGAAGCACCGTTTATAATGGTAAAACAACTCAGCTGCTTGCTCCTTCCAAATCCACGTGGATGTTCCAAACTGAGACCAGTCTTACTTTTATTGTTGACCGATAGGTGGCAGCATTGTCTAAACCACTGAGCTCTGAGCCACTGGCGCCTTTGCACTTTTCGGCTTCGTAATTGTTTCTTCTTCCAACCTGGAAGGGAACTTTCGTCAAAGAGCCCAGGGTACTGGACTATAATGTTAGTCCCGAAGTGCTAGAAGAAGCTCAGAACAGACAACTACTGTCTATCAGGCCCAGAACGGGATGCATGCTAAGAGATGACCTATCAGGAGTGGGTCCCTGGCAGGGGCTTTGTGTGGTGTAGGCGGTGTAGAAAGCTTTCCAGCAGCAGATGCTCACTGGGGACCCAGTGACTAGAAAAGTCGACCCTTTGAAGCTGGATGAAAACAGCAATACCAAACCGTAGAAAGAAACCGTTGCTGTCTAGTTGGTTGCAACTCTTAGCAGCTCTGTAGAACAAGTACAACTGTCCCGTAGAGTTCTCAAGGGGGTCCTGTTAAATTCAAACTGCTGTCCTTTTGGTCAGTAGCCAAGCTCTTAACCATTATGTCACACACCAGAGCTCCCAAAACAGCAACAGCGTTTATAAACAGAGGCTGCTGACAGGTATGGAATATTGATTTTCTTTTAAAAACAAAAAATCATAGTTGATTCTGACTCATGATGATCCCAGATGTTTGCTATAATAACTGGGAAGTAGTTTCCTACTGTCATCTGCTCTTAGCGGGACCTGTCATCTTTAAATTAGAAGAATGTGCTTTAAAAAAAAAAGTTCTGGGTTTCTCCCATTTTACTACCTGGAATTCGTTATGTTTTCCTCACTTCCACCCCCACCCCTAGTTCCCCAGCCCCAGTAAAATGACAGCTGACATTCTGAGTGATAATCTTGAAGCAGTTCATTACTCGAACCATTGAATTAAAGAGTTTAATCATATCTGCAAACTTAAGAGTTCTTTCAGGCTTTCCTTTAAATTTCCTGATTTTTATAGGACAGGTCCATTGGACTGATTTGCTATGGATCAAGAAATCAACATTTGGAGAATGCAAAAAAGCACCAAGGAAAGAATAAAAACCTCTCAATAGCTTTATTTTTGTATTTAAAAAGTATTTTACTGTGTTTTTGGTGAAAATTTACACAGGAAATTAGGTTTTCACTTAACAATTTCTGTACATATTGTATATGTATAGGAGTGATTGGGACCTGGAGAAAGGACGCAATGTGTTGTCGAGGGCCAACAAAAAAAGAGGAAGACCCTCGACAAAATGGATTGTTTGCAACAATGGATTCAAGGATAATATGGTGGTCAGCAGTGGTAACCGGGCACCATCTAGCTCTTCTAGTTTCAAAATAGGTGATGTCATTGGTTCTGTAGACTAGTTTCTCCTTTGAGTCTTTGCTTTCTTTCTTTCTGTTTAGCTCTGGACAAGTAGAGACTAATAGTTGTATCTTAGATGACTGCTTGAAAGGTTTCAAGACCCCAAATTCTACTCATGTAACTAGGACATAGAACATTGTCTATGGACTGTATCATGCCGACTGACTAAGTTGCCACATGGCACTATTGTCCTAAGCCCCTCAGAAACCGGTAGATGAATCCTGTAATTCGTTGTATGTCGGAAATATGCATAACTGTGCCCCCTATGTGCTTTATTTTATATTTGCAAATATAAGCAGCACATATAAACATATATACACATAGTAGGACTGACAAATAAGTCCACGAACTTAGTTGTTCTAAGTGCTGCATACCTCATTGCTGAGTATCACTATGGTCACCTTTGAAGTACTCCTTTTGGGAAGGTATGCACCAACACCAGTGCCTAGTCCACTCCTCAAAGAAATTTTGGAACTCTTTCTGGAATGGCCATTGTGCATGGTGGCATGGTGGCAAGTTTGCGAACTTAATTGTATAGCCATCTGTGAGGGAGTTTTTAGCTGGTAAACAAATAACTGTATTGAAATACCCTCCCAACTCACCTGATCTGGACCCCAGTGACCTTTTTCTTTATGCAAAGATAAAGGAAACATTGAAAGAAAGACATTTTGATGATGTTCAGGACATCAAGGATAGTGTGACAACAGCTCTGATGTCCATTCCAGAAAAAGAGTTCCAAAACTGCTTTGAAGCATGGACTAGACACTGACATTGATGTATAGCTTCCCAAGGGAGTACTCTGAGAGTGACCATAGCTACATTCAACAATGAGGCATGTAGTACTTTTTCTAGGATGAGCTTGCAGACTTAATTGGCAGTCCTCGTATGTTTATAGTTATTCCTATACATCTGCCTGTACTTATGCTTTGTATGACCATGTGCTATGGCTGCTGACCATACGGTTGGCAGTTCAGATCCTCCAGGTGCTCCTTGGAAACTCTATTGGCAGTTTTACTGTGTCTATAGGGTTACTATGATTCAGAATTGACTCAGTGCCACTGAGTTTGGTATTTGGGTATATATTTATGTGGAAACCCTGGTGGTGTAGAGGTTAAGTGCTACGTCTGCTAACCAGAAGGTCAGCAGTTTGAATCTGCTGGGCGCTCCTTGGAAACTCTATGAAGCAGTTCTACTGTACCCTATAGCGTAACTATGAGTCAGGATTGATTCGATGGCAGTGGTTTTTATTTTAACATATGTTGAACACTTATTTTTTAGCTATTACTGTTGTTGAAGAATTACATAATCCCTAATAAATTTTTAAAATAAATTCCCTGATAAATTGTTCATTGATATTAGTTACATTTATCACAAGTTGTCACTGTTCTCTTTAGTTGTGTCTATACCCTTCTACTTGTGCTTAGACACTTATCTGTACATTGGTTGTGCCATCCTCACTACTTTCACATTCAGAGCCACATTTCTCATCATGTAGCGGTTCTCTAAGTTCTCTACCTTTTCCCTGGTTACCACCAATGAATATTTGTTTCTCTACATTTATCTGTTCTTTGTCTTCATATAAAAGAATGATCATATAATATTTGTCCTCATATGCTTGACTTATTTCACTTAGCATTGTGCCTCCTGGCCCATCCGTATTATATGTTTCCTGGACTTACTGTTATACTTCATGGTTAAGTAGTATTCCATTGTGTGTATGTACCACAATTTGCTTATCCATTCATCTGTTGGTGGGTACTTTGGTTGTTTTCATTGTTTTGCTATTGTGAATAAAGGAGAAATGAACATGTGAATGCATGTATCTTGCCGTGTCAGTAGCTTTAGGTCTCTAGAGTACATTTCTAGGATTGGGATTGTTGAGTTGTAAGGCAGCTCTATTTTTAGTTTTTTGAGGAAGTGCCAAACTGTTTTCCATAGTGGGTGTACCATTTTACAGTCCCACCAGCAATGAGTAAGGGTTCCAGTGTCCCCACATCCTCATCAACATTTGTTGCTTTCTATTTTGAATCAGTGCCATTTTAATAAGAGAGATGGCATCTCATGGCAGTTTTGATTTGCATCTCTCTAATGACTAATGCTGACTTATAGCAACCCTATAGGATAGTAGAACTGCCCCACAGAGTTTCCAATGAGTGCCTGGCAAATTTGAACTGCTGACCTTTTGGTTAGCAGCCATAGTACTTAACCACTACACCGCCAGAATTTCTATGAGTTGGCATTGATTTGACAGCACTGAGTTTGTTTTTTAGTTTGGAATGGCTAATGATCATGAGCATCTTTTCATGTGTTTGTTGGCTCCTTGAATATTCTTGTTGGTGAAGTGTCTGTTCATGTCCTTTCCCCATTTTTTTAATTGAGTTGTTGGTCTCGTTGTTGGAGTTTTCTACGTATTTTAGAGATTAGACCCCTTTTGGACATGTTTCTAAAGTTTTCTTCTCCCAGCCTGTAAGCAGTCTTTTTACTGTTTTAGTAAAGTCTTTTGATGAATGTATTTAATTTTTAAGGGATTCCACTTATTTCAAGTATCTTCTGTTATTTGTGCATTTGTAGTTATTTTTGTTAGTTTACTTAAAGAAAATTAGAGTGTATAGTTTTCTCCCAAGAACTTTATAGTTTTAGCTTTAACATTTGGGTATGATCAATTTTCAGTTAGTTTTTGTGTATGGTGGGAGGTATGGGTCCTGTTTCATTTTTCTGCAAATGGATATCCAGTTTTGCCAATGCCATTTACTAAAAGAGATAAGTTTCTCCCCCATTGACTGGACTTTGACCCTTGGTTGAAAATTGTTGTTGTTGCTGTTAGGTGTTGTTAAATCTGTTCGAACTCATAATGGCACAACAGAACAAAATACCACCTGGTCCTGAAGCATCCTCGCAATTGTTGTTGTGCTTGGTCCCATTGTTGCAGTCACTGCATCAATCCATCTGTGTCCTTCTACATTGTTGAGTTGTTTACAAATGGAAGGATTTATTTCTGGGTTTTCAGCTGTATTCCACTGGTCTACATATGTGTCTATCATTGAATGAATACCAGGCTGTTATGATTATAGTGGCTGTATGATTGTTGTTCTTAAGTGTTGTCGAGTCAGTTCTGACTCATAGAGACCCTGTGAACAACAGAATAAAACACTGTCTGGTCTTGCACCATGTCCACAATCATTTTTATGCTTAAGCCCGTTGTTGTGGCTACTGTGTCAATCCACGTCGTCGAAGATCTTCCTCTTTTTTGCTGACCCTCCACTCTGCGAAGCACGATGCCCTTCTTCAGGGATTGATTCTTCCTGACATTTCCAAAGGATGTAAGACATAGTCCCGCCATCTTTGCTTCCAAGGAGCACTCTGGCTGTACTTCCAGAACAGATCTGCTTATTCTTTTGGTGATCCATGGTACATTCAACATGCTTCTCCAACATCACAGTTCAAAGTCATCAACTTTTCTGTTTTTTTTTGTTGTTGTTGTTCATTGTCTAGCTTTTGCATGCATATGATGTGATTGAAAGTACCATGGCTTGGGTCAGGCACCCTTTACACTTCAAGGTGACATTTTTACCTTTCAATACTTTAAAGACATCCTTGGCAGCAGATTTTCCCAAGGCAATGCATGTTTTGATTGTTGACTGCTGCTTCCATGGACATTGGCTGTGGACCCAAGTGAAATGAAATCCTTGGCAACCTCAATCCTTTCTCCTCTTGTGACAATGTTGCTTACTGGTCCAGTTGTTAGGATTTTTGTTTTCTTAATGTTGAGGCACAACTCATAATGAAGGCTGTGGTCCTTCATCTTCATCAGTATGTGTTTCAAATCTTCTTCATTTCCAGCAAGTAAGGTGGTATTGTCAGCATAATGCAGGTTGTTAGTCAGTCTTCCTCCAATACTTATGCCTCGTTCTTTTTCGTATAATGTAGCATCTTGGATTATTCACTCAGCATACAGGTTGAAAAGATGTGGTGACAGGATGCAACCGTGACACACACCTTTCTCGACTTTAAACCATGCATTGTACCCTGGTTCTGTTTGCATGGCTGCCTCTTGATCCATATATAGATTCCATAAAAGCACAATTAGGTGTTCTGCAATTCCCATTCTCTGCAGTGCTAGCCATGATTTATTATGATCTACACAGTCAAATGTCTTTGCATAGTCAATAAAACACGAGGAAACATCTTTCAGTTATTCTCTGCTTTCAGCCAAGATCCATGTGACATCAGCAATGCTGTCCCCGGTCCAATGTACTCTTCTGAATCTGCCTTGAATTTCTGGCAGTTCCTTCCCAATTGCAATCATTTTTGAATGATCTTGAGCAAAATTTTACTTGCATGTGATATTTTTATTTATTTATTTATATTTTTATTTAACATAACTGAGTGAAAATGTACATTCCCGTATAAATTTACATGCCCACCTATATGCAGCTTACACTGCTCTCCCTGTCCGGTGACTGCACACTGTTCCTCTCTGCTCCATACGTGTCTCATCCTCCCAACAGTGTCCTTTCCCCTCCTCTCCATCTACTCCTCTTCCTCCAGCCAGAGGTCAGCAAGATGATATCTTACAGATGTATAGAACCATAAAGTGCTTCCAATATGTGGTCACTCTGCATTGCCAAGTCCAATCCATTCCTGTCCAAAGAGTGGACCTTCGTTATAATTTATGGGAAAGGGCAGCATCAGGGCCGGGGGCCATGCTCTCAGAGGAACCCCAAAACCTCTGGACAATCAATTGAGGTCTTTTAGTGGAGATCTCATGATGCACCCCTTTTTATTCTTGTGTTGCCAGTGAGACTCCTCCCTGTGAGCTCCATCGTGGCTATCACTGGTGGTGGCCGGGCACCATCCGGTTCTTCCGGTCCCAAGTCAATGTAGGCACCCACTCTTGTGGATCTCTGTCTTCTCGGTTGTCTAAAGACACATGTCATTTTGGTCCTCGGTGAGCATCCGTTCCTGCTGAGTTGGGACCATTTGCTGTGTCCTCGGATGGCAGCTTGGCAGCTTTTAAGACCCCAGATGCCACTCACCAATGTGGGCTACAGAGAGCTCTCTTCGCAAAACGCTAGTTGTGCCAATTGGCCTGGAATTCGCCTAAGAGCATGGTCCCCCGCCCCCCGCCCCAGCTACTCTGTCCTTGCAGTATTGAGTTAAGATGGAAGGAGTACTCAAGTTATGCTGAAGTCCACTTAATGTTGTTCTTGTTTCTAATGTGTGCTATCACCGCTTTCTCCCAACTAGATTTCTAGTAACTATCTAAACTAAACCCTCCCCCCCACCCTCCCTCCTTCCCCTCCCTTGCAGCTGTCAAAGTCTTTTCTTCTATACACAAGTCTGTTTTTGAGATCTTATCGTAGAGGTCTCATACAGTATTTGTCCCTTTGTCACTGACTACTTTCACTCAACAGAATGTCTTCCAGTTGAAACCAGGTTAGGAGATGTTTCCTGGAATCATCATTATTCTTTATCATTGCGTAATGCTCCACTGAGTATATATACCATAGTTTACCTATCCATTCTTCTATTGTTGGGCATCTAGGTTGATTCCATCTTTTTGTTATCGTGGACTGTGCTATGGTAAACATTCTGGTGCATGTGTCCGTTGGTGTGAAAGGCCTTGATTCTGTAGGATATATTCCAAGTAGTAGAATGACTGGATCAAATGGTATATCAATATCCATTTTCTTAAGGAAGCGCCAGATTGCCTGCCAAAGAGGCTGGACCATTTTGCAACCCCACCAGCAGTGTAGGAGGGTTCCACTTTCTCCACAGCCTCTCCAGCATTTGTTGTTTTGTGTTTTCTGGATCATGGCCAGTCTTGTTGGGGTGAGATGGTATCTTATTGTTGTCTTGATTTGAATTTCTTTAATAACTAAAGATCGTGAACATGTCCGCATGTGTTTTTTGGCGGCCCGGATCTCCTTTTTTAGTGAAGTGTCTGTCCATCTCCTTTGCCCATCGCTTAATTAGATGGTTTATCTTTTTCTGATTGATATTTTGTAGTATCTTATAGATTATGGAGTTGCGTGTGATATTAATGATATTCTTCAGTAATTTCCACACTCAGTTGGATCACCGTTCTTTGGAATGTGCATAGATATGGATCTCTTTCAGTCATTTGGCCAGGTAGCTGTCCTCCAAATTTTTTGGCGTAGATGAGTGAGCACTTACAGCACTATATCTGTTTGTGGAAATATCTCATCTAATATTACATCAGTTCCTGGAGTCTTGCTTTTTGTGAGTGCCTTCAGTGCAGCTTCAACTTCTTCCTTCAGTACCATTGGTTCCTGATCATATGCTACCTCTTCAAATGGCTGAACATGGACCATTCTTTCTGGTACAATGACTCTGTGTCTTCCTTCCATCTTCTTTCGGTGCTCCCTGAGTCATTTAGTGTTTTCCTTGTAGAATCCTTCACTATTGCAATTCGACCTGTGAAGTTTTTCTTCAGTTCTTTCAAATCGCAAAATGCATAACGTGTTCTTCCCTTCTGGTTTTCCATTTCCAGCTCTTTGCACATGTCATTATAATACTTTCTTTTGTCTTCTCAAGCTATTCTTTGAAATCTTCTGTTTAGGTCTTTTGCTTTGCCATTCCTTCCTTTTGCTTTAACTGGTTGATGTTCAAAAGCAAGTTTCAGAATCTCTTCTGATGTCCGATTTGGTCTTTTCTTTCTTTTCTGTCTTTTTAATGGCCTCTTGTTGTCTTTGTGGATGATGTCACTGTGAGACCTCCCACCTTGTTCTTCTGTATTGCTTTGGCTCTTCAAGGCCTCTTTCCTTTCCTTTTCTTTAGATTTTTCATTTCAGTAAATAATGTTCTTGGGATGTGTGTTAGCATTGCATTGAATCTGCAGATCACTTTAGATAGTATTGACATTTTCACTATGTTAAGTCATTCTACCCATAAGCCCAGGATGTCTTTTCATGTCTTTTGGCAATGTTTTCTAATTCCCATTGTGTAACTCTTTAATGTCCCACAATAGATTAATCCCTAGTGATCTTATTGATTTGGGAGTGGCATCTTACAAATCTTATTGATTTATAAATGGTATTATTTCTAGATTTCATTTTTGGTGTGGTCTTCGTTAGCGTAGAAGATTTTTGTATGTTGAGCTTGTAACCAGCAATGTTGCAATATTCTCCTATACAGTAGTTTTCTTCTTGAATTTCAGGTCTTCAGAACATAGGATGGAAACCTTGGTGGTGTAGTGGTTAAGTGTTATGGCTGCTAAGCAAAATATTGACAGTTGAGATCCACCAGGCATTCCTTGGAAAATCTATGGGGCAGTTCTACTCTGTCCTGTAGGGTCACTATGACTTGGAATCAATTTGATGGCAGTGAGTTTGGTTTTGTCTTTTATGTGTAGGATAGAAACCATGGTGGCATAGTGTTTATGTTCTCCATCTGCTAATCGAAAGGTTAGCAGTTTATATCTACCAGACAGTCCTTGGAAACTGTGAGACAGTTCTGCTCCATCCTGCAGGATAGCTGAAAGCTGGATTTGACTCAGTGAAAGTTGTTTTTAAGTTTTAATGTATAGCATTATGTCATCTTCAAGCAATTATTTAATTTCTCTTCTTTTTAATTTGTATAAATTTTATTTCTCTTTCTTGTCTCATTGCTCTGGCTAGGACTTCTGGTCCAATGTTGAGTAAGAGTTGTGACAGTGGGGTCATCCTTGTCTAATTCCGATTCTCCAAGCTATATCAGCATTTTTCTGTTGTGTATGATATTAGCCATTGGTTTTATATATTACCTTAATTATGTTGAGTAGCTTCTCTTCTTTCCTGTTTTGCTGAGAGTTTTCATCAGGAAAGTGTGTGGAGTTTTAATTAAATGCTTTTTCTGCATTGATTAATATGATCATGTGGTTCTTTTCCTTTGTTTTATATGATGGATTGTATTGACTGACTTTCTAATGTTGAACCGTCTTTGCATACACGATGTGAATCCCACTTGATCACGGTGCATAATTGTATTTTTTAATATGGTGCTGTAGTCTGTTGGCTAGAATTTTATTGAAAATGGTTGCATCTATGTTCATAAGGGATATTGGTCTGTAATTTCCTTTCCTTTCTTTTTTTTGTGATGCTTTTGCCTAGCTTCACTATCAGAGTTAAGGTAGCTCCATAGAAAGAGCTGGGTAGTGTTCCTTTGATTGGCATCAACTCTTCACTGAATAGTTGGTAGAATTCTCCAGTGTAGTTATCTGGTTCTGGGCTTTTTGTTGGTGGTGGTGGTGGTAGTTTTTTGACTCTGTCTTCAGACTTTTCTTTTTTGATAGGTTTGTTTTAAGTTTTCTACCTGTTTGTAACAATTGTGACAGGTAGTGGTTTTCTAGAAATTGGTCCTTTCCTCTAGATTTTCAATTTTTTTGGAGTATAATTTTCTTGGTAATTGGTTATGATCTTCCTCATCTCTGATGGATTGGTTGTAATGTCAACAATTTCATTTCTTAATTTGATTTTTAACTATTTCTGGATTTTGTTCCTTTTTTCAGTCTACCTAGTGGTTTATTTTGTTGATCCTTTCAAAGAACCAAATTCTGGTTTTGTTAATTTTTTAAGTGTTTTTTAATCTTCTAATTCATTTATTTCTGCCCTAATTTTTATTCTTTCTTTCTTTTTTTTTTTGCTGGTTGCTTTTGGATTTCTTTAGCAATTCCTTTTTTACTTCAAGTTGTTGGTTTAAGTTAGTGATTTTGGATCTTTCTTCTTTTCTAATGTAGGCGTTTATTGTTATTAATTTCCCTCTGAGTACTGCTTTTGCTGTGTCCCCACTGTTTTGATGTGTTGTATTTTCACTTTTTGTTTGATTTTATGAATTTTTAAATTTTACTTTTAATTTCTTATATGACACAATGAAAACATCAGCAACACACACAAAAAAAGTGCTACAAAATGACAGGAATAAATTCATACTTATCAAAAATTACACTGCATGTAAATAACCTAAATACATCAATAAAGGGAAAAAGCATAACGGAATGGATAAAAAACCAGGATCCATCAATATGCTGTCAATAAGGGATACATCGTGGAAACAAAGATATAAATTTGTTAAAAAAAATCAAAGGATGGAAAAAACATACGCAGCAAACATCTACCAAAAAGAAAACGAGTGATTTAGATAATTTAGACATTAAAACAAAATCCACTGTGGAAGCCGAAGAAGGGCATTATATAATAATTAAAGTAACAATCTGTCATAATACATAACCATAATAAATATCTATGTACTCAATGACGCCAAGCCAAGCCCACGTGCCATCGAGTCGGATCTGACTCATGGAAATTAAAGTAACAATCTGTCATAAATACATAACCATAATAAATATCTATGCACTCAATGATAGAGTTCCAAAATACATAAAACAAAGTGTAATAGCACTGAAAAGAGAAACCAACATTGCACAACAGTAGTAGGAGACTTCAACGCACCACTTTGGTAATGGATAGAGCATCTAGAAAGAAACTCAACAAAGACACAGAAGAGCTAAAGGTCGTAATCAGCCAACTTGACCTCATAAACATATACAGAACATTCCACCCTAAAGAACCCTTTGTCTCACATACATGGAACGTTCTCTAGAACAGACCACATCTTAGGCCACAAAGGAACCCTCAACAAAATCCAAAGCACTGCAGTAATACAAAGTATCTTCTCTGACCAAAACACCTTCAAAATAGAAACTAACAACACAAACAGCAAGGGAAAAAATCGTTTACACAGAAACTGAATAATGTCCTGCTCAAAATGGACTGGATAATAGAAAAAAAATCAAAGATGGGAGTCAAAAAGTTCCTAGAATTGAATGAGAATGAAAACATATCATGCAAAAACCATTGTGACACAGTAAAGGCAGTGCTTGGAGGTCAATTTGTGATAATAGATGCACACATCAAAAAAAAGGTTTCACTCAGCCATATTAAATAAAAAAATAATAGTAATAAAAAAGGAAGGGGGAGATAAAATCAAAACATTAGTTATACAACTTGAACAAATAGAAACTGAACAGTAAAAGAAACTCACAGCCACAAGAAGCAAGGAAATAATAAAGATTCAAGCAGAAACAAATGACATAGAGAACAGAAAAACAACATAAAGAATCAACAGAAACAAAAGTTGATTTTCTGCAAGAATCAATGAAATTGGCAAACCACTAGACAAACTGACAAAAGAAAAATGGGAGAGGATGCAGATAACCCAAATAAGAAATGAATTCGAAGACATTACAACAGACTAAACTGACATAAAAAGGATCATAACAGAGTATTGTGAAAACTTATGCTCCAACAAATTTGAAATCCTGGAGGAAACGGACAAATTTCTAAAATCACTACTTACCTGAACTAACACAAAATGATGCTGAAAATCTAGACAGACCTTAACAAGAGACTGAAATGGTAATAAAAATACTTGAAACACACAGAAAAAGCCTGGCCCAGATGGCTTCACTGGAGAGTTTCTATCAAACATTCAAAGAAAAGCTTATACTGGTACTACTCAAACTATTTCCAAACATAGAAAAGGAAGAAATACTTCCAAAATCATTCTATGAAAAGGCATAATACTGATACTAAAGCCAGGCAAACACACCACAAAAAAGGAAATTTACAGACTAGTATCTCTCATGAATACAGATGCAAAAATTCTGAACAAAATTCTAGCCAACAAAATTCTATTACATATTAAAAAAAACAACAAAAAACATCTTGACCAAGTAAAGTTCATACTGGGAACATAAGGGTGCTTCAGCATTAGAAAAGCAATGAATGTAATCTACCACATAAATAAGAGAATCACATTATCGTTTCAATCGATGCAGAAAGTCAATTGAAAAAGTCCAATGCCCATTCCTGATAAAAATTCTCAATAAAATAGGTATAGAGTGGAAACTGATCAACACAATAAAGGGCATCTATAGAGCCAACATCATTCTTAACAGGGAAAGACTGAAAACATCTCACTTTTGAACAGGAAAACAAAGATGCCCCCTTACCAATGCTCCTATTTAACATTGTACTAGAAGTAGAAGTTAGAACAATAAGGCAAGAAAAAGAAATAAAGTTTACCCAAGTTGGTAAGGAGTAAGTAAAACTGTCCTTATTTGTGGGTGATATGATATTACACACAGAAAATTCCAAAGGCTCCATGAGAAAAGTGCTAGAATTAGTGCAAAGCTTCAGTAGACTAGCAGGATACAAGATAAACATACACAAAAATCAGCTGGATTCCTACACACTAATAAAGAGAATGATGCAAAGGAAATCAGGAAAACAATACCACTTATAATAATTCCTAAAAAAAAAGTACTCGAGAATAAATCTAATCAGGGTTGTAAAAGACCTATAGAAAGAAAACCACAGAACACTACTGCAAAAACCAAGACATCTACCGAAATGGAAAAACATACAGTGCTCAAGCACAGGTAGACTCAACGTTGTGAAAATGACAGTTCTACCTATAGCAATCCACAAACACAATGCAATCTGGATCCAAGTGCCAACTGCATTCTTTACAGAGAAAAACTAGTCACTAACTTTATGTGGAAAGGGCTTACACCCCAGGTAAGTACAGCACTATTGAAGAAGAAGAATAAAGTAGGAGGACTGGCACTACTCAGCCTCAGAATCTAAAGTAGCCGGGTACTTGTGCAATGATGGATACATTGAACAACAGAACAGAACTGAGAACCCAGATGTAAATCCACTGACGTATAGTCATCTAATCTTTGACAAGGGCTGAAAGTTCAGTCTTTTTAACAAGTCATGCTGGCAAAACCATTTGCAAAAAGAAAAAAGAAACAGGACCCATACCTCATACTGTGCACAGAAATTAAAAATGAATCAGAAACCTAAGTATAAAGCTCCAAACTATAACGATCACAGAATTAAAAACAGGATCAGTGTTAGAGGATCTAATACACTGAATTAACAGGATACAACTATAACAACACAGAAATTCTAGAAGATAAACTAGATAACTGAGATCTGTTAAAAATTAAACAGTTATGTTCGTTGAATGACTTCACCAAAAGACTTAAAAGAGGACATCCACACTGGAAAAAAAATTTGAGTATGATAAATCCAACAAAAGTCTAATTTCTAAAATCTATAGGAAAATCCCAAACCCCTACAACAAAAGGACAAATACTACTATTTAAAAGTAGGCAAAGGAAATGAACAGACACTTTGTCAAAGAAGACATTCCAGCATGTAACAGACACAACAAGGAAATGCTCTTGATCCCTAGCCATTAGTGAAATGCAAATCAAAAACCACTGAGATACCATCTCACCCAGGCAATACAGGCATGAATACAAAAAACAGAAAATAAGAAATACTGAAGAGGCTGTGAGGAAATTGGAATTCTTATGTACTGCTGGTGGGAATGCAAAATCATACAACCATTTTGGAAAATAACATGCTGCTTCCTTAGAAAGTTAGAAATTCTGTATGATCCAGCAATCCCACTCCTAGGAATACATCCTAGAGAAATAAAAGCTGTCACATGAACAGACATATACACACCCAAGTTTATCCCAGCGTTGTTCACATCAATAGATGGAGAACAAACTACGGTACATACACACAATGAAACACTATGTAATGATAAAGAGCAGTAATGAGTCTGTGAAGCATCTCGCAACACCAATGACTCTGGAGGGCATTATGCTGAGCAAAAGAAATCAATCACAAAAGAACAAATTCTGTATGAGACTGCTACTATAAAAACTCGTGAAAAGCTTTAGACACAAAAAGAAACAATCTTGTATGGTTATGAGGGAAGGAAGCGATGAGGTTGGGAAAACACTAAGCAAAACAGGTAAGTAATAACTTTAGTGAAAGGCAAGACCATACACAATAGTAGAGAAGCCAGCACAACTTATCCAAGGCAAGGTCTTGTCACCTCCATAGATACACTTAAACTTCCTGAGGGATTGAATTGCTAGGCTGGGGGCTGTGGAAACTATGGTCTGGGGAACTTATAGCTCAACCGTCATAACATTGTTTATAAAGCAAATGTTCTACATTCTGCTTTGGCGAGCAGTGTCTGAGGTCTTAAAATCTCATAAGCAGCTGTTTAAAATATTCCACTGGCCTCACCCCATCGGGAGCAAGGGAGAATCAAGAAGACTAAACGCATAAGACAACAATTAGTCTAGGGAACTAATGGACTATAACTACCGCAGCCTCCACCTGACTGAGTCTACTACAGTTAGATGGTACCCAGGTACCACCACCAACTGCTCTGTTAGGGATACAACAGAGAGTCCTGGACAGAGTTGGGAAAAAATGTAGAACAATATTCTAACTCACAAAGAAAGACAAGACCATTGGCCTGACAGAGTCTGGAAAAACTCCAAGAGTATGGCACCATACACACTTTTAGCTTAGTAATAAAGTCACTCCTGAGGTCCAGCCTTCAGCTAGAGATTAGACAGCCCATTAAAACAAAATGAGACTTAAGGGCACAGCAGCCTGGGAGCAGTGACTAGATGGCAAGAGAGGGCAGGAAAACTTGTGATAGGGAACCCAAGGTTGAGGAGGAAGAATGTTGACATGTTTAGGGATCATTTACCAATGTCACAAAACAATATTTATATGTGGCTTAATGAGAAGCTAGTCTTTTTCTGTAAGCCTTTATCTAAGGTACAATTGAAAAAAAAAAAGCAAACTAAAGCTAATCGAAGTAAGAATTACAATTTAATTACATGAAAAGACCATGGATATATGTGTCTCTAGTGAGGCTTGATTGTGTCTCGTGGGCTTATCTGTCTCCGGCTGTTAGCTATGCCCAGCTTCTGGTTGGTTCTTATTTTGCTTTTGTGGCAAGATGGCTGCCAGCACAGACCTACAGAGGCATGAGAACTAGTTCCGCTTAAAAGATTTGGAGGAGTGAGAGAAGTATTATGAATTCTCAGAGCCTTAGTTTCCTCATCTGTAAAATGGGAATAATAATACCTTACTCCACAGAGTATTACGTAATTATTTAATGGGAGCCTGTGTGGCTGAAAGCATGAATTTTGGAATAACACTTGGCTTCATCACTCATTATGTCAACTGTATAAATTATGGATATTTAAACAGTACCTGTGGAAATCTTGATGGCATGGTGGTTAAGTGCTACGGCTGCTAACCAAAAAGTCAGCAGTTCAAACCCACCAGGTATTCCGTGGAAACTCTGTGGGGCAGTTCTACTCTGCCCTCAATTGTTGCTATGAGTTGGAATTGACTAGATGGCATTGGGCTTGGCCTTTGTATAGTGTCTGTATTATACACTTGTTTGGGATTTCAAATAATTTGTTGTTGTTGGTTGCTTTTAAGTTGGCTCTCAACTCATGGTGACTCCCTTCAAAGCAGAATGAAACACTGCCTGGTCCTGTGCCATCCCCACGATGGGTTGTAGATTAGAAGGTTGTGATCAATAGGATTTTTGTCAACTGATTTTTGGAAATAGATCACCAGTCCTTTCTTCCTAATCTAAAAGCTTTGCTGAAACCCGTTCATCATCACAGGAACACACAAGCTTCCAATGACAGCTAGGTGGTGGCTGTGCAAGAGGTACACCGGCCAGCAATCTAACCCAGGTCTCCTGCATGACAGGTGAGAATTTTGTCACCAAGACCACTACTACCCTCTAAAATAACATAGTGTGTGCAAGATCTCTAACAGAGTGCCTGGCACATATAGCTGCTTCATAAATGGTAGCTAACCTTGGTCGTATAGTGGTTAAATGCTATGGCTGCTAACCAAAAGGCCAGCAGTTTGAATTTACCAGGCTTTCCTTAGAAACTCTACGGGACAGTTCTACTCTGTTCTATAAGGTAGAATTGACTCAATGGCTGCAGATTTGTGTTTTTCATATTATTTGAGTAGAATTTTGAGAAGTGACCATTAATGGTTTCAATGAAAAAGTAAACTCAGGAGTGGCAAGTGACAGAAAAAAGACATGGACTTTAATAATTCAAGACCTATAAAGGGCTCAGGAATAGTTAATGGTTATGGTTGAACAACATGCCAAGCCAAGCCAAGTGCCGTCGAGTCGGATGAACAACATGATGAACTTAATTAATGTCACTGAACTGTATGTGTGAAAACTGCTGTTGTTAAGTGCCGTCAAGTCGGATCCAACTCATAGTGCCCCCAAGTAAAATGGAACAAAATACCATCTGTCCTGCATCATACTCGGAATGACTGTCACGCTTGAGCTCACTGTTACAGCCACTGGGTCAGTCCATCTTGTTGAGGGTCTCCCTCTTTTTTGCTGACCCTGTGCTTTATCAAGCATGATGTCCTTCTCTAGAGATTTATCCTTCCTGACAGCATGTCCAAAGTATGAAAGATGTAGTCTTGCCATCCTTCCTTCTAAAAAACATTCTGGTTGTACATCTGCCAGGACACATCTGTTGGCTTTTTTGGGACTCCATCTGCAACACCACAATTCAAAGGTGTCAGTTGAATAATTATTTTAGCTTCCTTTTTCATTGTCCAGCTTTCTTATGTATGTTATGTGATTGAAAATAACATAGCTTGGGTCAGGCACACTTTAGTCTTCAAGGTGACATGTTTCCTTTCCAATACTTTCAAGAGGTCTTTGCATTCCCAGTGCAATGTGTCATTTGATTTCTTGACTCCTGCTTCCATGGGTGTTAATTGCGGAACCAAGTAAAATGAAACCTTTGACAATTTCAGTCTTTTGTCCATTTATCATGATGTTGCTTACTGGTCTAGTTGTGAGGATTTTTGTTTTCAAGCTGTTGAGGTGTAATTCATACTGAAGGCTGTGGTCTTTGATCTCTGTCATTAAGTGTTTTAAGTCCTCTTCACTTTCAGAAAGCACGGTTGTCTCATCTACATAATGCAGTTTGTTGATGAATCTTTCTCCAGTCTTGCTTCCTCCAATCCAGCTTCTGGGATTATTTGCTCAGCATTAGATTGAAAAGGTATGGGGAAAGACTACAACCCTGATGCATATCTTTCCTAACTTTAAACCGTGAAGTGTCCCCTTCTTCTGTTCACACAGCTGACTTTTGATCCATGTACAGATTCCTCATGTGCACGATTAAGTCTTCTGGAATTCCTGGTCTCCACAGTATTACTCATAATTCGTTATGATCCACACAGTCGAGTGCCTTTGAATAGTCAACAAAATGCAGGTAAACATCACTCTGGTATTTTCTGCTTTTAGCCAAGATCCACCTGACATCAGTAGTGATATTCCTGTTTCCATATCCTCTTCTGAATCTGACTTGTATTTCTGAAAGTTCCCTGTTGATATACTGCTGCTGCTTTTGAATGATCTTTAGCAAAATTTTACTTGTGTGCAATTTTAGTAATATTGTTTGATAATTTCTGCATTGGTTTGGTCACTTTTCTTGGGAATAGGCATAAATACAGACCTCTTCCAGCTGGTTGGCCAGGTGATTACTTCCAGCACTGCAACCATTTGTTGAAACATCTCAGATTAATATATGTTGCTTTTTGGAGAACCCACTGTCTGCTGGGGAGAGATCAGAAGATCAGTCATCATAATACAGTGAGATCACACTTGTGGAGTTTGTTCAGGTCTGTTAGAAGTCATTGGCAGTGGTGTTTAGGGTGAGGTAGGGTAAAGATGAGGGGTTGGAGAAGGTTTGAAGAAGAGGTGATGCTTAAGCAGGAAGTTGAAGGATGGGTATAAGTTCGCAGGAATGAGGCGAGTGTGAGAGTATGTGCATATGCATTTCAGATAGTGAGAAATCCATGTCCCCAGAGACCATGGTTGTCAGCAGAATATTCTGAGTAATGATTCTAACTAAACAGGTGAAACACAGGCAGTTTCTCCTTGCTAGTAAAGGCCACACCCTATATATCTGTCAGTTTGTCATACTGTAGCAGCTTGCATGTTGCTGTGATGCTGCAGGATATATCACTAATATTTCAAGTATCAGTGGGGTCACCCATGATGGACAGGTTTCAGTGGAGCTTCCAAACTAAGACAGACTAAGAAGGATCTGGTGTCTTATTTCTGGGGGGTGGAGGGGGTGGGGGGGATTGGCCAGTGAAAACTTCATGAATTTTAGCAGAATATTGTTTGGTATAGTGCTGGAAGACGAACCTCTCAGGTTTTATGGCACTCAAAATATGACTGGGAAAGAGATGCCTCCTCAAAGTAGAGTTGACTTTAATGGAGTAAAGCTTTCAGAATCTTCATTTGCTCCATTCTTCTCAAAATGAGAAGACATGTCTGAAAACATCCATGAAGCATGAATCTAGGAAAATTAACTGTCATTACACAGGAAACTGAACATATAAACATTGATAGCCAGGGATTAGTGAGCTGAAATGAACTTGTACTGGCCATTAAAAAATATTTTATTGTGCTTTGAGTAGAAGTTTACAATCTGAATCAATTTGCCATATAAAACCCTAAACACACAGCACTACACTACTCTAACTACTCTCCCCTCCAAACCTGTGCCAGCATACTCCTCCTTGTCATATCCATTGAACCAACTCCTGTCCCCCTCTACCCTCTCGTGGCCTCTAGAGAGGAGTGCTCAGGAAGTCTTGTGTATATTTAAGCCAAGAAGTATATTCTTTGCCAGCATCACTCTATGACTTATAGCCCAGTCCAATCTTTGTCTGAAAAGTTAGATTCTGTACTGGTTTCGGCTCTGGGCCAACAGGGGGCCACATCCTTAGAGGACCTTCCAGTCTGAAGGTTCCTCAAGAATGGGCTTTTAGTGGAATTCTAGTTCTGCATGCCCGTTTTTCTCCTGCTGCATCAGGGATTTTACACTGTGCTCCCTGTCAGGGCAGCCACTGGTGGTGGCGTGGCATCATTTAGCAGTGATTTTGTGTTGAGGTAGTCTCTGGATCACAGAATACTTTCTGTCAGCTGGGCTCCTGTTTTCTTCTTGTCTTTGATATCTTTCATTCTCTGCTCCAGGCGGCCGGGGCTAATTGATGCTACTTAGATGGCAGCTTGCTGGCTTTAAGAATCTGGACACTGCTCACCAAAGTGGTATGTAGAAAGTTTTCTCAAAGAAACTTAGTTATGCCAATTATCCTAAACATCCCTGAAACTGGGGTCCTGAGAACCCGTGTCTCTGCTACTGTGTCCTTCAAAATGTTGGGTTGTATTTAGGAAACTGTGATGGTCAGGATTGTGTCATCTTGGCAACTCCATGTTTGGCTGCAGTGTCAAGTGTCAGGGCAGAGCCTGTGGTGGCTTCCCTGCCCTGAGCTCTCTCTCTCCGCCTTCCACCACATACTTCCGCTCTGCTCATTTGCCAGCGGCTCCTACTCTCTTCTGGCATCTGGTTCCTATACCTAAACTAGCAGCTGTGGGATTCATCAGCCCTTACAGCCAGCGCTTGAGAGTCCTTTTCCCCGACCTGCTGATCCTCGGTTCGCCAGCCTCTGCAGCTCCTTGAGTCAGCAAAGACTTCACAATCTCACCACCAGCTTGGGATCCACTGACCTACACAACTGGTGACCTAGAACTCTGGTCTCTGACCTGCTGCCCTTGGATTCACCAGCTCCCATGGCCATGTGAGGCTTGTGCCAGGCCTTGGGATGTTCAGACTCTACAATTGTGTGACCTGTTTCTTTTATACATGTAAATCTTTCCTTGTACATATACATATTACTGGTTTTGCTTCCCTAGAAAACTCAGCCTAAGACAGAAATCTTTTAGCTTTTGGTGTAGCCCAGTTATGGTAACTTCTTTTCTACTGTGTACTGTCACTCTTTACCTAACCGAATTCCTATTGAATGTCTAATCTGTGAATACCTCCCTTCTTACCCTTGTCACCAAGATTATTTTCTTCTGTGCTTAAACTGTTTTTAAGTCTTTATAGTAATGGTCTCGTATAATATTTGTCCTTTAGCATCTGACTAATTTCACTCAACATATGTTCCAGATGAATCCACATTATGTTTCCTAAAATGTTAGTTACCTTTTTTTTTTAAAAAAAAATTGTTGTATAGTATTTCATTGTGTGAATTATGCCATAATTTGTTTATCCATTCGTCTGTTGATGGGCACCTAGGTTGATTCCATCTTTTTACTATTGTGGACAGTGCTGCAATAAATACTGTTGTGCATGTATCTGTTTGTGTGACAGCCCTTATTTCTGTATGATATGCTCAAAAGAGTGAGATTGCTGAATTATATGGTACTTCTATTTCTAGCTTTTTAAGAAAGTGCCAAATCAGTGTGCCATTTTTCATTCCCATCAGCAGTGTGGAAGAGTTCCAGTCTCTCTACAACCTCTCAACATTTGCTATTTTGTGTTTTTCGGATTAATGCTGCCCTTGTTGGAATGAGATGGTATCTCATGGTATCTCATTTGGATTTCTCTAATGGCTAATGATTAGGAGAATTTCCTCATGTGTCTTTTGGTTGCCTGGATGTCTTCTTTGGAGAAGTGTCTGTCCATCTCCTTTGCCCATTGTTTAATTGGGTTATTTGTCTTTTTTGTGTTGATATCTTGCAGTACCTTGTAGATTACAGAGATAAGATGCTGATCAGATACATGGAAGCCAATTATTTTTTCCCAATCTGTAGGCTGTCATTTTATTCTTTTGATAAAGTCTTTAGATGAGCCTAAGTGTTTGATTTTTAGTAGTTCCCATTATCTATTTTCTCTTGCTGTTTGTGCAATGTTGGTAGTATTTTGTAGTCTGTTTATGCTGTGTATTAGAGCTTCCAGTGTTGTCCCTATTTTTTTTCCATTATCTTTATAATTTTAGATTTTGTATTTTGGTCTTTAATCCACTTTGATTTAGTTTTTGTGCAAAGTGTAAGATATGGGTCTTGTTTCAGTTTTTTGCAGATGGATATTCAGTTTTGCCAATGATCTCCTGTCTCCTCCCCTCCACCCACTCCCCCGCCTCCAGTAAGAGGCCGGCAGGATGACATCCTATGAATGCATAGAACCATAAAGTGCACATACGATATAAGGTTACTCTGTGTTATCAAGTCCAATCCATTCCTGTCTGTCTAGTTGACCTCCATTATGATTTATGGAGAGGGGCAGCATCAGGGCCAGGGGCCATGATCCCAGGGGAACTCCAAGGCCCACGGACCATCAATTGAGGTCTTTTTAGTGGAGATCTCAGGGTGTACCCCTTTTTATTCTTGTGTTGTCAGTGAGACTCAGCTTTGTGAGCTTCATCACAACTGTCATTGGTGGTGGCCAGGCACCATCCAGTTCTTCTGGTCACAAGTCGATGTAGTCACCCACTCATGTGGGTCTCTCTGTCTTCTGGGTTCTCTTTTCCCCATGTCATTTTGGTCCTTTGTGGCCATCTGTTCCTTCTGAGTTGGGACCATTTGCTGTACCCTCAGATGGCAGCTTGGCAGCTTTTGAGACCCCAGAGGCAACTCACCAATGTGGGGTGCAGAAGGCTCTCTTAGTAAAATGCTAGTTGTGCCAATTTGGCCTTGATTTCCCCTGACAGCATGGTCCCCACTCCCCCACCCCAACTACTCTGTCCTTTCAATATTGGGTTAAGATGGGAGGAGTAATCATGTTATGTTGAAGTAGAGTTAATAGTGATCTTCTTTGTAATGAGTGCTGTCACAGGTTTCACTCAACCAAATTTCTATCAACTATCTAATCTAAAGCCTCTCCCTCACCCTTCCTCCCTCCCCACCCTTGCAGCCATCGAACGGCCTTTTCTTCTATGCATGAGTCTGTTTTTAAGTTCTTATTGTAGGAGTCTCATACAGTATTTGTCCTTTTGTCACTGACTACTTTCATTCAACATAATGTCCTCCAATTGAAACCAGGTTATAAGATGTTTCCTAAAGTCATCATTGTTCTTTATCATTGCATAGTGTTCTGCTGAGGATACATAGCACAGTTTGCCTATCCATTCCTCTGTTGTTGGGCATCTGGGTTGATTCCATCTTTTTGCTATTGTGGACTGTGCTGCAATAAACATTTGTATGCATGTATTAGTTGGTGTGAATGGCTTTGATTCTGTAGGATATATTCTGAGCAGTGGAATTGCTGGTCCAAATGATAAATCTATATCTGGCTTTTTAAGAAAGCACCAGATTGCTTTCCAAGAGGTTGTACAATTTTACAATCCCACCAGCAATGTAGCAGAGTTCCAATTTCTTCATAGCCTCTCCAGCATTTATTGTTTTGTGTTTTTTGGATCCTGGCTAACCTTGTTGGTGTGAGATGGTATCTCATTGTAGTTTTGATTTGAATTTCTTTAATAGTTAATGATCATGAGCATGTCTGCATGTGTTTTTTGGCTGCCTGGATCTTCTCTTTGGAGAAGTCTGTCCACCTCCTTTGCCCATTGCTTAATTGGATGATATATCTTTTTCTGATTGATATTTTGTAGTACCTTATAGATTATGGAGATTAGGCATCAGTCTGACATACAGTTGCCAAATGTTCTTTCCTGTTCTTTAGGTGGCCTTTTAAAAGGCATCAGTTCTTCTGTCCTCTTTGTTCACGGTCTAGCCTCGCATGCATATGATGCAATCGAAAATACCGTGGTTTGGGTCAGGCACATTTTAGTCTTCAAGGTGACTTCCTTACTTTTGAATACTTTGAGGAGGTCCTTTGCAGCAGATTTTTCCAGGGCAATGAGTCTTTTGATTTCTTGACTGCTGCTTCCAAGAGTGTTGATTGTGAACCCAAGTAAAATGAAATCCTTGACAACTTCAGCCCTTTCTCCATTTATGACAGTGTTGCTTACTGGTCCAGTTGTGAGGATCATTGTTTTCCTGATGTTGAGGTGCAATCCACACAGAAGGCTGTGGTTCTTGATCTTCATCGGTAGGTGTCTCAAATCTTTATTTCCAGCAAGTAAAAGTGGTATCGTCTGAGTAACACAGGTTGTTAATGAGTCTCCCTCCAATCCTGATGCCTTGTTCTTCTTCATATCATCCAGTTTCTTGGAATATTTGCTCAGCATACAGATTAAAAAGGTATAGTGAAAGGATACAACCCTGACACACACCTTTCCTGACTTTAAACCATGCAGTATCCCCTTGTTCTGTTTTCACAACTGCTTCTTGATCCATATACAGATTACTTAAGAGCACGGTTAGGTGCTCTGGAATTCCCATTCTGCAATGTTAACCATAATTTAGCATGATCCACGCAGTCAAATGCATTTGCATAGTCAATGAAACACAAGTAAACATCTTTCTGGTATTCTTTGCTTTCAGCCAAGATCGATCTGACATCAGTAATGATATCCCTGGTTCCATGTCCTCTTCTGAACTCAGCTTGAATTTCTGGCAGTTCCTTCTCAGTGTATTGTTGTAGTCACTTTTGAATGATCTTGAGCAGAATTTTACTTGTATGTGATATCAACGATATTGTTCAGTAATTTCCACATTCAATTGGATCACCTTTCTTTGGAATAGGCCTAAATGTGGATCTCTTCCAGTCAGTTGGTCAGGTAGCTGTCCTCCAAACTTCTTGGCAAGAACCTCCAGGACACTATTGAATAATAGTGGTAGCAGTGGGGATACTTGTCTGGTACTTGTTTTCAAGGGATATGATTTTAGGCTCTCTCCATTTAGGATGATGTTGGCTGTTGGCTTTGCATGGATGTCCATTATTATATTAAGGAATTTCCCTTCTATTCCCATCTTGCCAAGAATTTTTAAAATGAATGGGTGCTGGACTTTGTCAAATGTCTTTTCTGCATCAGTTGATGAAATCAAGTGATTGTCTTTTGTTTTATTTATGTAGCTGATAACATTAATCGTCTTTCTAATGTTGAACCAATCCTGCATGCCTGATATAAATTGTGCTTGGTCATGGTGAAATATTTTTTTGATATGTTATTGATTTCTACTGGCTAGAATTTTGTTGAGGATTTTTATGTCTAATTTCATCAGAGATATTGCTCTTTAATTTCCTTTTTTGTGCTGGTTTTGGTATCAAGGTTTTGATGGCTTCATAGAATGAATTTGGGAGTGTTCCATCCTTTTCTATGCTCTGGAATATCTTTAGTAATAGTGGTATTAACTCTTCCTTGGATGTTTATAGAATTCTGCAGTGAAGCTATCAGGGCCAGGGCTTTTTTCAGTTGGGAGTTTTTAAGTTACCTTTCAATCTCTTTTTTAGTGATATGTTTATTTAGTTGGTTTGTGCTAGTTTTGGTAGCTGATGTGTTCCTAGAAATTTGTGCATTTCCTCTAAGTTTTCACATTTTTGAGAGTACAATTTTTCATAGTATTCTGTTATGATTCTTTTAATATCAGTTGGGTCTGCTGTGATATAGCCCATTTCATTTCTTATTAGACTTGTTTCCTTTCCCGTTTTTCTTTTTTATAGTTTGGCCAGTGGTTTATCAATTTTGTTGATCTTTTCAAAAAACCAGCTTTTAGTCTTGTTAACTGTTTCAATTGTTTTTCTATTCTGTATTTTATTCATTTCTCCTTTAACTTTTATTATTTGATTTCTTCTAGTGCCCAAGGGGTTCTTTTGGTTCTCTGTTTCTACTAGTTTGAGTTGTAGAGTTAATCCTTTGATTTGGGCCCTTTCTTCTTTTTGAATGTGTACATTTATTGAGACAAATTGACTTCTGAGCACTGCTTTTGTTATAGCCCATAGACTTTGGTAGGATGTGTTTTCATTCTCAGTTGATTCTATGAATTTCTGCGTTCCATCTTTGATACCTTCTATTACTCAGTCAGTTTTGAGCAAAATGTTTTTCAGTTTACATATTTTGTTTTTTTTTTCATCTTTTTTTCTGTTACTGATTTCTACTTTTATAGCTTTATGGTTTGAAAAGACATTTTCTATGATTTTAATACTTTGAATTTTGAGAAAGATTGCTCTGTAACCTAACATGTGGCTAATTTTGGAGAATGTTCCATGTACACTGGAAAAGAAAGTATACTTGCCTGCTGTCAGATGGACTGTTTTGTGTATGTCTGTGAGGTCTCCCATTTTTAAAAGTGTCTCCTTATCTTTAGTTTTGGTAAGTTTGATTATAATATGAGCTCTGACAGTTAAATTCTCATACTCATCCTAGAAAAAATGCTACATATCTCGTTGCTGTATCTCACTATGGTCACCTTTAAAGTACTCCTCTTGGGAAGCTATGCACTGATGCCAGCACCTAGTCCACCTAGTCCAAAGCAATTTTGGAACTTTTTTCTGGAATCAGAGCTGTCATCGTGTTATCCTTGATGTCGTGATTGTCATAAAAATGTCTTCCTTTAAAGACTTCCTGTATCTTTGGGTGAGGAAAAACATCATTAGGAGTCAGATCAGGTGAATAGGGAGGGTGTTCCAAATGTAGTTATTTGTTTACTGGCTAAAAACTCCCTCACAGACAACTATGCAATTAAGTTTGTGAACTGGCCACTTGCCGCTGTGTCACAATGCAGTGGCCATTCCAGAAAGGGTTCCAAAATTACTTTGAAGGGTGAACTAGATGCTGGCTTGGTGCATAGCTTCCCAAGGGGAGTGTTTCAAAGGTGACCATAGTGATATTCAGCAGTGAGGTACATATCACTTAAAACAATTAAGTTCACAGACTTAATTGTCAAGCGCTGTTTGTCTTGGTGTCTTTCTTTTAGGACATATCTTGTGTGGAGTTCAGTGAGTGTCTTTGATAGGTATCTTCTCATAATTTAAGATATCAGAGAAGTTTCTGTCAGCAAGAAGGTTGATTGTGGCATTTAGATCTTCCATGCCTTTATTGAGACTTTTTTCTAGATGTTCTGTCCTTCACTGAGAGTGGTGTGTTGAAGTCTGCTACTATTATTGTGGAGCTTTAGATTTCTGTTTTCAATGCAGGTAGTATTTGTTTTATGTATTTTGGAGCACTGCCATTGAGTTTGTAGATATTTAATATGGTTATATCCTCCTGGAGTACTGATCCTTTAATCATTTTATAACATCTCCACTTATCCAATGTGGTGGATTTTACTTTAAAGTGGGTTTTTTTAGGAAACTCTGGTGGTGTAGTGGTTAAGTGCTACATCCACCAACCAAAAGGTCAGCAGTTCAAATCAGCCAGGCACTCCTTGGAAACTCTATGGGGCAGTTCTACTTTCCCCAATAGGGTCACAGAATTGACTCAATGGCAGTGGGTTTGGTTTATCAAAGATTAATATTGGCACTCCTGTTCTTTTTTTTTTTAATGCTGTTAGCCTGATATATATTTATTTTATCCTTTGAGTTACAGTTTGTTTGTGTCTTTGAGTCTAATGTGTGTCTCCTGTAGGCAGTGTATAGATGGGTCATTTTGTTTTTTAATCCAATCTGCCACTTTCTGTTTCTTTATTGGTGCATTTAGTCCATTTACATTCAGTGTGATTATTGATAGGTATGACATTAGTGCTGTCATTTTGATGTTTTCTTTTGGGGGTTGTAGCCAATTCCTTTGTTCCATTTAATTTTCCACACTGAATGTTTTTTCTCTACGTGTTTTTGTCTTTTTCAGTTTTGGTGGTTTTGCATTTGCTGAAATTTCATGTTTTTCTTGTTTTTTATTTCAATGCATAGAATTAGTAGCTTCCTTTGTGCTTCTCTTAATATTTAGCCTTATTTTTCTACATTTAAACCAGTCTTTAATTTCTTTATATTGTCCAACTTCCTCTGCATAAGGAAGATCTGTAAGTACATTTTCTTTTGGGTCCCTTTTTAAAAAATATAATGTTTACATAATGACATCCCTCTTTCCCTACTTTCAGTGTTTTGTCTATGATTTATATTTGTGACTCTCCTAACTGGGTTGTTATCTACATGCTCTGGTCTGTGTTCTGGTTTTAAATTGTTACTGGTATTACTGGTTTTCTAACCAAAGGTCTCTCTTTGGTATTTCTTTTTAATTTTGGTTTGTTATCTGATTTTTCCTAAAATATGATGATATCATGTACTTTGTCTTCTGTCTCACTAATTCAGGTTTCCATTGCCTCAATTCTGCTAATTTCTGAATTTAATTTCTAATTCTTGCCACTCAATGCTTTCTTGCAGATTATTCAATTCATCATTAAGCTTTGCAGCATTTTCTCTTACCTTCTTCCTCATCTCTTGAAGAGTTCTAAATATTAATCTTTTGTATTCTACCTCTGGTAATTTCAGGAAGGTTTCTTTCTCTGGAAAATTGATTCTTTGTTTTGGGAGTTTTCTGACAAGATCATGGTCCACTCCTCTAAGTGCTTTGATATGGACTGCTGTTTCCTAGGCACCAGTGAATTACAGTTATTAATATGTTTATTTACTGTGTTCTAGTTTTTTGTTTCAAAATATACAGTTTACTTTTCTTATATGGATTCAGCTCAGGTGTTTGGAGGTCAGTTTTCCATTCTGTGGTGCAGGCTCTTGCTTACTGTCCTAGATGGGCAGGGTTAGTTTGTATAGGCACAGGAGTCTGGCTGCAGCTGCTGAGAAAGGCTGGGAGTTAACAGCCCTCCTGAGCATATGTGAGGTTGGTGAATCCCCTTATGTCAGTGTCTAGATAAAGGAACAGTTTCTACCCTAATATTCTGGCTTAGGGGTGTCATCAGGAAAAAAATAACCTTTGAACCCCCTTCCCCAAGTTTGTTTAACTGTTTCCCCCTCTGAGTCTCAGAGAATGTCTCAGGGTGGGCTTAAAGAGTGCTACTTCTGGTTCAGTCAACAGCACCACACTCCAGAGCCAGGTGCAATGCAGGTAAGGGAGGGGTAATGCATCAGAGTGGGCTTGAAGAGTCCTACTTCTGGCTCAGTCAGTGGCATCAGACTCCTGTATTGGGTGTGGTTCAGAGAAGGGAGGTGGGCATACCTGGAGAAGGGAGATAGGGCCACATGGAAGGAAAGATTGAGATCCACATGTAGCAGTTGCATGCAGCAACTTAGCTTTTGACAGTTTAGTGCTGGAGATGCCAGGGTATTCTCTAGACAATCACCTCCATGCTGTACCTTCCACAAGACTTCTTCCTGGTGGGTCAGGTCCATTGTATCCCATGCATTCCCAGCATTATTCTCTTTTTTCCTTTGCTCAGTCCAATTTCTCAACTTTCCCATTGCTGTTCAGGGCTCCTTGGATGTCATATGTACCAGATTCATTTGTTCTTTTGGGTTTTTGTTAGAGGGCCCACAGGAAGCACCTGTCTACTCCATTATCTTGGCCCTGCCTCTAGTGTTGGCCATTTTGAATTAGACTAATCATACGGTCTGCTGTTCTGGGAGTGACAAATTGCAGAGGAGCTGTGTTGCATTCATTGTCAAAAAGAACATTTCAAGATCTATTCTGAAGTATAATGCTGTCAATTATAGGATAATATCTGTATGTCTACAAGGAATGCCAGTTAATTAACTAATATTCAAATTCATGCAGTAACCATTAATGCCGAGAGAAAATTGAAGATTTCTTACCAACTTCTGTGGTCTGAAGTTGACCAAATCTTTAATAATATGCATTGATAATTACTGGTAATTAGACTTCAAAAGCTGGAAACAAAGAAGAAGGAGTGGTAATTAAAAAAAATATGGCATTAACGATAGAAATGATACTGGAGATTGCATGATAGGATTTTGCAAGACCCATGACTTCTTCGTTGCAAATACTTTTTTGACAACACAAACAGTGAATATACACTTGGAGGGCACTGGATGGAAAACACAGGAATTGAACTATGTCTGTGAAAAGAGAGGATGAAGAAGTTCAACACAATCAGTCACTACAAAGCCAAGGGTGAACTGTAGAACAGACCATTAGCTGCTCATATGCAAGTTTAAGTTGAAGCTGTAGAAAATCAGAGCAAGTCTATGAGTCAAAACATGACCTTGAGTATGTGCCATCTGAGGTGAGATGCTAGCTCAATGCCCAAGGACTGGGAGTCAGATGACAGGGGCAAGTTATAGGATCCAGAGCTAGCAAAAAAACACCCACAAGCCTTGCCAAAATATATTTCATGCAGGCAACACACCCAAAGAAACACCCTTTCAACTGATTCACTACTCACAGTGGATTCCATCACAGAGGTCAACATATTATATCGAATGTCATCATGGAAGTAACCATAACATCATATGACTGATAAACTACACCATAACTGCCAAACCACTGAGAATCATGGCCCAGTTGAGTTGACACACAGGCTTAACCATCACAGTGTCCATGAAAGTGGCAGTCAAGAAATCGTATGACATATCGCATTGGGCAAATCTGCTGCGAAAGATCTCTTTAAAGTGCTGAAAAGCAAAGACATCACTTTAAATACAAACGTGAACCTGATCCAAACTGTAGTATTTTCAGCTGCCTCATATGCATGTCAAAGCTGCACAATGAATAAGGAAAAGAAGCACTGAGGCCTTTGAATTATAGGGTTGGTGAAGAATATTGAATATATTTTGGACTGCCAGAAGAACAAACAAATCTATCTTGAAAGAAGTACAATCAGAATGCTCCTTAAAATCAAAGATACAAAGACTTTGTCTCACATTCTTTGACACATTGGTGAGACAATGATCTCCAATGGTGCAGGACTGAGCAGTGCTTTTTTCCCTTGTACATAGGGTCACTATGAGTTAGAACTAACTTGAAACCACCTAACAACAAGAACAAGTCAGAGACAGGAGTGGCACCCAGTTGCTGATGTCTAACCAGAGTTATCCTCAGAAGAATCCCTTTAAGAAGTCCATTTGTCAAAGCCAGCAAATGAAGGCAGCTGAAAGGAGTGGCCACTCCTTAATACCTCTCCCAATAAACCAGTGAAGACTTCAGAGAGTATATTCATTTCCTAGGCTGTCATATAAGAACAGAAATGTATTCTTTTCTAGATCTAAAGGCTAGTAATCTGAATTCAGTGTTTGGGCAAGATCAAATTCTCACAGAAAACTCTAAGGGAAAATCCTTCTTGTCTCTCCTGGCTTCTAGCTGATCTCTTGGCTTGCAGCTGCAGCGTAACTATTTTCCATAGTCACCTAGCTGTTTTCCTTCTGTCTGTCTGTGTCCCTTCTTTTTTTTTTTTTTTTAATAAGAATATCATTCACATGGGACTAGGACCCATGCTATTCTGGTATGACTTCATGTTAACCGACAACATCTTCAAAGACCTTAATTCCAAATCTGTCATGGTCACAGGTACCAGGGCTTAGAACTTCAACAAATCTTTTTGGAGTACACAATTCAATGCATAACAGAAGTTTTAAGAAAATTACCTAAAATCTTTTGACTAAGTAGAAGCATAATTGGGATTTGAATCAGGGTCTATCTCATTCCAAAATCACACTTTAAGATAAATATAATTATCCTTGTCTGATGGCTCAGGACTTTGCCTCACCCAAGGATCACCACTCTGAGAATATGAGGTTGTCACATACAGTTTGGTAGCTCAAGTTGTAGCTGCAGGCATAGGGGACAGATTGTATGGTCTGACCCTAACCAATTCCTGAATCAGTGTTCTTAGACTTCAGAGTCTATAAGGATAATCCAGGAACTTGTGATAATTTAGGTTCCCAGTCCGCACCTTGGGCAGTTTGTTGTATTGCTTGGTTCACCCTTTGATTAGCATCACCCTGAGTGAACAATTTCTTATGTGAATTAGGTTTTCTCCTGGCTTTCTTTTTGGTGATTTGCTTATTCTGAAATTTTAGTGTCAGGAAACCCAAATAACTGAGGTTTTTTTCAATCTTTGATAATGTCTTGTGTCTCCAAAAAGAGTTTGTGTTGCTGGCAGGCAGAGTTATATATTCTGTGTGCTTTTTACAGAAATTTACATTGGCCCACTCCAGGATGAAAGCATACATTAAGTACCTGATAGTTTCTGATTGCTCTTCAACTAGGCATTTTGAAAAAATGTAGTTTGGCAGGCTTGTTCACATATTTGACTTAATTTTCACTCCCCTAAGCTTTTTAACTTTTCATGTTGTCACTGAACTGTGAACCTTTCCGATGCAGTCTGGGCCCTTTGAAGCTCTTCTGCCCTCTGCATGATCCTGGAAGGATCTTGATGGTAAAACATAGACCGATGTTTAGTGATTCCCTTCTGTCAGCATTTCTCATAGCTTCTTGTGAGTCTTGCCCCTTGGGGGTCTCCATACATGTGCTACTCTGGTCATGCTTACCTATTCAGATGCCTTTCTTATCTTGTGATTTTATTTTCAGATGGCTTTATTATTCTTCTTATTTTTGCCTTAAGTGAAAGTTTACAATTTAAGTTGGTTTCGCATATGAAAACTTATACACCCATTGTTGTGTGACCATAGTTGCTCTTCTTACAATAGGACAGCAAACTCCTTCTTGCCCCTCTGTATTTTCCCTGTCCATTCATTCAGCTCCTGTCTCTTTCTACCCTCTCATCTTGCCTCTGGACAGGAAATGCCTGTTTAGTCTCCCGTATCTACTTGAGCCAGGTACACTGTCATGGACTGAATTGTGTCCCCCCCCCCCAAATGTGTGTAGCCATTTGACTGGGCCGTGATGCCCTGTGTTGTGTGATATTTCTCTATACAAATCTCTATATAAATCCAGCTTTTATGATATTAAAGAGAGAGGAAGGGCAGCAGTTGTGTTGGTGGGGCAAGACTCATTGTGTAAGATTATAGTGTCCCTTCAGGTAATCTCTTGAGATATAAAAAAGAAGCTAGCATAGAGATCTGAGGACCTCATATCTTCAAGAAAGCAGTTCTGGGAGCAGAGCGCATCCTTTGGATCCAGGTTTCCTGTGCTTCAGAAGTTCGCAGTCCAGGGGAAAATTGACAAGTACCTTCCGCTAGGTTTTCACATTTGTTAAAGTACAAATTTTTCACAATATTCTGTTATGATTCTTTCAATTTTGGTTGGGTCTGTGTAATATCACCCATTCATTTCTTCTTCACGTTATGTGATTACTCTCCTATTTTGTGAGTTTGGCCAGTGGTATACGGATTTCGTCCGTCTTTTCAACTTTTTCAATTGTTTCTCTATCCTCTATTTCATTTATTTTTGCTCTAATTCTTATTGTTTGTTTTCTTTTGGTACCCAAGGGATTCTTTTGCTGCTCTCTTTCTATACATTTACACTGTAGAGTTAATGGCTTGGTTTAGGCCCTCTCTTCTTTACATGTGTGTGCATTTATCACTATAAATTAATCTCTAAGCATTATTTTTTTGTGTCCCAAAGGTTCTGGTAAGATGTGTTTTCACTTTCATTTGATTCTTTGAATATCTTTATTCCGTCCTTAATTTCTCCTATGCTTTTGAGGAAGATGTTGTTCAGTTTCCATGTATTTTATTTTTATTTGCTTGTTTTTTCTGTTATTGATTTAGAGTTTTATAGTGAGAAAAAATGTTTTATTATCTTTCGATGTTTTGGATTCTGTTAGGGCTTGCTTTATAACCTAATACGTAGTCTATTCTGAAGAATGTTCCGTGTGAATTGGAAAAGGAAGTATATTTGGTTGCTGTTTGGTCAAGTGATCTTTGTATGCCTATGAGGTAAAGTTGGTGTTGTGGCATTTAGATCTTCATGTTTTTATTCAGCTTCTTTCTGAACTTTCTATTCTTCACTCAAGTGGTGTGTTGAAGCCTTCTACTATTACTGTGGAGCTGTCTATTACTCCTTGCAATGCTACTGAAGTTTGTTTTATGTATTATGGAACACTGCCTTTGGGTGTTTATATATTTAATATGGTCATGTCTAGCTGGTGGATTAACCCATTAGTCACTACCCACTGTTCTTCCTTATCCTTTGTGGTGTATTTTGAAGTCCATTTTGTCGGAAATTAATATTACTTCTGCTGCTTTTTTTTTTCTTTTTACAAGTTGTTCTGGCTTCCCTAATGCTATGTACAGTCTTACCTTCAGCAATGGTGCCACTTATTTAATGTCCATGCAGTGTTTCCCTATTTTCAGTGTTTTCATTTGATTAATTTCTGTGATTTCTCTGTCTGGGTTGGCATCTGGTTACTCTGTCCTGTGTTCTAGTCTTGGATTTTTAATTGATGTTTTAAATATAAAAATCGATTTGTTGTAATGTGTAAACCTTTCCATGAGTTTCTACTATACTGGTTTCATAGAATATTTATCCTTTTGTAACTGACTTATGTCAGTGTAATGCCCTTCCTCCAGTATCCGTTATGTTATGAAATGCTTCACAGAGTCATCATTGTTCTTTATTGTTATGTAATATTCCATTGTGTGTATGTACCAGTTTGTTTATCCACTTATCTGCTGATGGACATCTATGTTGTTTACAACTTTTTGCTGTTGTGAACAATGCTGAAATGAATACGGGAATGCGTGGGATATTTGTGTGATGACTCTTATTTCTATAAGATATGTTCCTGGGAGTAGGATTATGGAATCATATGGTATTTTTGTTTCTAGATTTCTAAGGGAGTGTCAAAGTTTCCCAAAATGGTTGTACCATTTGGCATTACCATTAGTAGTGCCTAAGAGCTTCAAACACCCTGAAGCTTCCCCCAAATCTGTTATTTCCTGTTTTGGTGATTCATGATGATAATGGCTGGGGTGAAATGGCATCTCACTGTGGTTTTAATAGGGAACTGCCAGAAATTCAAGTCAGATTCAGAAGAGGATGTGGAACCAGTTATATCATTGCTAATGTCAGATGAATCTTGGCTGAAAGTGGGTAATACCAGAAAGATGTTTACCTGTGTTTCATTGACTATGCAAAGGCATTTGACTGTGTGGATCATAACAAATTATGTCAACCATTACAGAGAATGGGTATTCCAAAACACTGAATTGTGCTCATGGGGATTCTGCATATGGATCAAGAGGAAGTCATATGAAAGAACAAGGGGACACTGCATGATTTAAAGTCAGGGAAGGTGTTCATCAGCATTATATTCTTTCACCATAACTTTTCAATCTGTATGCCAAGCAAATAACCCAAGAAGCTGGGCTATATGAAGAATGAAGCATCGGGATTGGAGGAAGACTTGTTAACAATCTGCGTTATGCAGATGGCACAGTCCTGCTTGCTAGACGTGAAGAGGACTTGAAACACTTATTGATGAAGATCAATGACCACATCCTTTGTACGGATTGCACCCCAACATCAAGAAGACAAAAATCCTCACAACTGGACCAGTAAGCAACATTGTCATAAATAGAGAAAGTTTGAGGTTGTCAAAGATTTCATTTTATTTGATTTTGCAACCAACACTGATGGAAACAGCAGTTAAGAAATTAGAAAGGGGGTGGAGTCAAGATGGCAGACTAAAAGCACATCTCCCTAAATCCCTCTGGAAACCAAGTCCTGAGATGATAGTTAAATGGAGCCTTCTGGACACTTAGAGAGCCCTGGGATGTGGCATAGGGCTGTTAATTTGGACTTCATACCACAGAATGCAAAACCTCCTGTTTTTCTCTGACTCCACTCTTGGAGAGCACAGGCTTGCACAGACTGAAGGCTAATTTACAATTTTGATTTTTTTTTTCCTGTCTTGGCCGGCAGGCAGAACTGGGACTTGAACAGCTGCTGGTCTCAGACGCACTGCTGGTGGGACTGGCAAGCATAACTGCCAGGTTCTGAGAGCCTGGCTTTGCACTCTATACACCTCGGCTCCTCTGGCCTATCGGGAAATGGAGAAGCCCAGGCAGAGGCCCCGGCTGGACTTGGTTCTCAGGCTGGGAGGTGGCTCCTGCCAGGGGGAGAGTGCTTTTCTAGCAGGGACGCGGTGGTTTGCACAGTGTTGCCTGGAGCTAGGGCCCCGCAGTGGAGGCTGTGGACTCTGGGCATTTCGGCACTCTTGGTCAGCTGGCGAGCTTATGCAGGATGCCGTCTTGTTTTGCTGGGAGGCGGTCATCAACATGGAAGCCTCAGCTGGACCTAATTCCTGGGCTGAGTGGCAGTTCCTACCCAGAAGAGAGTTCTACACAATGTCATCTACAACTGGGGCCCAACAGCAGAGGCCAGCAGGCCAGTAGCTTTTCTGTATCTTGAGCTAGTTTATAACATCAGGTGTTCAATATAGAGGTGCTTACTTTGCCAGCTGGGAGGAGGGACATAGATACCTGAAAACCTGACTGACTTTAGAAGGTGCCAAATACTTTTTACTTCTCATCTTAAGAGGGCCTAGAGAAACAACTGTGGTACATCTTTACAGCATCTCTCCCAGCCTCTATTGACCCACACAATACCCTCAAAGCAGCAGATGTTGGAGAGGATGGTAACCCAGGAGTCAGCAATGGCATCAGAAGGCCCCCAAAAGAAACCACCTGAGAACTTCCCAGACAAAGAAGCTTTTCTGAAACTACCAGAAGGTGAATACAAAAGGATTATATAGAGAGCCCTACTAGACTTTACACAAAATGCAGCAGAGCAAAACAAATATTAAGCAAGCTGTTAGATCTGATGGAACATCAGTACTCTGAAATCCAACAGATCAAGGACAAAATCAAAGACATAGAAACTTCCATTCAAAGCCAAGAAAATAGAATGGAACAAATGGAAGACAGAATTTCTGATTTGGTACACAGAGCCACTACTCCAACATCTATGAGGAGAAATCAGGAAAAAGCAACAAGAAAAATGAAGAAGCATTAAGAAGCATGTGGGACTCTATTAAGAAGAACAATCTACGATTAATTGGAGATCTTGAACAGGGTGAGACACCTGAGAACACAGAGAATATTGTGGCTGAGATGCTGACAGAAAACTTCCCAGAAATTATGAAAGAAGAAAATATAGATATCCAAGATATGTATTGAACACTACTCAATATAGATCTCAACAGAAAGACTCCAAGACATATTATAATCAAGCTCAACAAAACGAAACATAAACAGGAAATCTCAAAGGCAGCAAGACTCAAAGCAGAGCTTTCGTCAGATTTCTCTGTAGAAACGATGTGGCACAGAGACAGTGGCATGACACATTCAAAGCCTTGAAGGAGAAGAACTTCCAACTATCTTTCAAATATGAAAATGATATTAACACATTCACAGATAAACAGAAACTCAGAGATTTTGTAAAAACCAAACCAAAGCTACAAGAAACACTGAAAGAATTTCTTGGTTTGGAAGAACTAAATTGCTAACTTTGTATTTTAGAAGGACACGTTATCCAGAATCCTACTCAATTAGGGAAGGCTCAAAACACAATCAAAGCTATAATGGTGAAAGAAACAATCCAGTGATCATATCATGTAAACTATGATATCATCATATTAAAAAGAGGGTTGTACTACAGTCATTATAGTCCTTCCAGATGGAGAGGAAGTTTACAAGGCTGGTAGCAGTCAAAACTGGGGTTATATGTAGTTTATTAAGGGGGATCATACGGGCAGCAATAAAGCATAATAAAGAAGCAACATACCATATCAAGAAATGTAATACAGGCATCTCAACAACCACAAAATCAACCCTGAAAAAGGCGAAGAATCAACTCGCAAAGAAGGTTGCAGAACAGATTAATAAGAACAACGGAGAAAACATCAACACAGAAATAAATGTATCACAATGGCAGTACTGAAGACATACCTATCAATAATTACATTCAATGTGAATGGACTGAATGCTCCAGTAAAGAGACATTGAGTGACGTCTTGGATCAAAAGACATGACCCATCTGTATGTTGCCTACAAGAAAGTCACCTTAGACCTAGAGATATGAACAAATTGAAAATCAAAGGATGGAAGAACATATATCAAGCTAACAATGAACAAAGAAGATCAGGTGTGGCAATTCTAATCTCAGATAAAATTGATTTTAATGTAAAATCGTGGACAAAGATGGACACTATTTTTACTGAAAGGTTCAATACACAAGCAGGACTTAACAATATTAAATATTTATGCACCTAGTATTACAGCACCTAAATACGTCAAAGAAACACCGACTACACTCAAAAAGGAGGTAGGTCACTCCACAGTAATAGTAGGAGACTTCAACACTCCACTCTTAATATTGGGCAGATCACCTAGAAAAAAGCTCAATAAAGACACAGAAGACCTTATTGCTACAATTAACCATCTAGACCTTATCAACACATACAGAACTTTCTATCCATCAGCGGACAACTACACCTTCTTCTCCAGTGCACATGGAACATTCTCCAGAATAGACCACATGTTAGGACATAAAGCAATTCTCAACAAAATCCATAACATTGAATTAATGCAAAGTGTCTTCTCAGATCATAAAGCCATCAAAGTTGAAATCAATAGCAGAAAAAACACAGATAGAAAGCGGAACTCTTGGAAACTGAACAACACCTTGCTCAAAAAATCATGGGCTATAGAAGAAATCAAGGATGAAATAAAGAAATTCATGGATTCCAACGAGAACAAAAACACTTCCTACCAGAACCTATGGGATACAGCCAAAGCAGTGCTCAGAGGTCAGTTTATCTCCATAAATGCACACATTTGGAAAGAAGAAAGAAACCAAATCAAAGAACTGAACCTACAGCTTGAACAAGTAGAGAGAGAACAACAGGGGAACCCCTCAAGAACCAAAAGAAAACAGATCATAAAGATCAGAGCAGAACTAGATGAATTAGAGAATAGAAGAACCATTGAAAAAAATAGAAAAGACCAAAAGCTGGTTTTTTGAAAAGATCAACAAAATTGACAAACCACTGGCTAAACTTACTGAAGAAAAACAGGAAAGGAAACAAATAACCCAAATAAGAAATGAGAGGGGAGTTGTCACAACAGATCCAGCAGAAACAAAAAATATTATAGCTGAATACTATGAAAGACTGTATTCTAACACATTCAAAAACCTAGAGGAAATGGACAAATTCATTGATTCATATCACCTATCAAAATTACCACAAGGTGAAGCAGAGCAACTTAATAAACCCATCACAAAGGAAGAGATTGAAAAAGTCATCAAAAAACTGCCAACCAAAAAAAGCCCAGGCCCAGATAGCTTCACTGCAGAATTCTACCAAGCTTTTAGAGAAGAGTACTACTTCTCTAAAAATACTACTCAGTACTACTGAGACTATTTCACAGTATAGAAAGGTTTAGTACTGCCAAACTCATTCTATGAAGCCGGCATAACCCTGATACCCAAACCAGGGAAAGATACAACAAAAAAGGAGAACTACAGACTGGTATCACCCTTGAATCTAGATACAAAAATCTTCAACAAAATTCTTACCAATAGAATACAACAACATATCAAAAAAAATAATCCATCATGACCAATGGGATTCATACCAGGGATGCAAGGCTGGTTCAACATCAGAAAAACAATTAATGTGAACAACTACATAAATCCCACAAAAGACAAGAATCACCTAATCTTGTCTGTTGATGCAGAAAAGGTATTTAATGAAGTCCAACACCCATTTATGCTAAAAACTCTCAGAAAAATAGGAATAGATGGCCAATTCCTCAATATAATAAGGGCCATTTATAAAAAGCCAACTGTCTACGTCATCCTGAATGGAGAGAGACTGAAACAGTTTCCCCTGAGAACAGGAACTAGACAAGGATACCCACTTTCACCTCTCCTATTCAGCATTTTACTAGAAGTTCTAGCCAGAGCAATTAGACAAGACCAAGGATTAAAGGGCATCTGCACTGGCAAAGAAGAACTAAAAATCTCCCTATTTGCAGATGATATGATTGTATATGCAGAGAATCCCAAAGAATCCACAAGGAAACTGCTCAAGCTGATAGAGGAGTTTGGCAAAGTCTCAGGATACAAGATAAACGTAAGTAGATCAGTAGGATTCCTTTACACCAACAACGAGATTATTAAGGAAGAAATCACCAAGTCAATAGCATTTACTATGGCCCCTAAGAAGATAAAGTACCTAGGAATAAATCTAACCAGAGAAATAACAGACTTTTACAAAGAGAACTACAAGCCCTTACTACAAGAAACTAAGAGAGACTTATGTAAATGGAGAAACCTATCCTGCTCACGGATAGGAAGACTTAACATTGTAAAAATGCCTATTTTACCCAAAGCAATCTACTTATATAATGCAATCCCAATAGAAGTTCCAGCATCATTTTTTAATGAGATGGAGGAATAAATTACCAACTTTGTCTGGAAAGGGAAAAAGCCCCGGATAAGTAAGGCATTACTAATGAAGAAGAACACACTGGGAGGCCTCTCATTACCTGACCTCAGAATCTATTACACTGCTACAGTAGTCAAAACAGCCTGGTACTGGTACAAAAACAGACAGATAGATCAGTGGAACAAAATAGAGACCCCAGAGATGACATCATTTGCCTATGAACAGTTGATATTCGACAAAGGCCCTGAGACATTAAAGTGGGGTAAAAACAATCTCTTCAACAAATGGTGCTGGCAAAATTGGATGTCCATCTGCAGTAAATTAAAACAAGACCTGTATCTTACACCTTATATGAAAACCAACACAAACTGGATAAAAGACCTAAATATGAAATCTAAAATGATAAAGCTCACCCAAGAAAAAGCAGGAACAACACTGGAAGTTTTAATACACAACGGAGACAGACTTCAAAATATGTCAAACAAACCACAAACAACAGAAGAGAAAGTAAATGGGAACTACTAAGAATCAATCACTTTTGCTCATCCAAAGACTTTATTAATAGAATTAAAAAACCACCTACAGAATGGGAAAAAATATTTGGCAACTCTATGTCAGACCAATACCTAATCTCTATAATTTATAAGATACTACAAAATATCAACAAGAAAAAGACAAATCTTCCAATTAAGCAATGGGCAAAGGAGATGGACAGACACTTCTCTAAAGAGGAGATCCAGGCAGCCTAAAGACACGTGAAGACATGCTCATGATCATTAGTTATTAAAGAAATTCAGATTAAAACGACAACAAGATACCATCTCACCCCAACGAGGTCGGCCAGTATCCAAAAAACACAAAACACTAAATGCTGGAGAGGCTGTGGAGAGATTGGAACTTTCCTACACTGTTGGTGGGATTGCACCTCTTTGGAAAGCAATCTGGTGCTACCTTAAAATAGTGGATATAGATATACTGTTTGACCCAGTAATTCCACTGCTTGGACTATATCCTACAGAATCAAGGCCATTCACAGCAACTGATACATGCACATGAATGTTCATCACAGCACAGTCCACAACAGCAAAAAGGTGGAATCAACCCAGATGTCCAACAACAGAATGGATAGGTAAACTATGGTATATATACTCAATGAAATACTATGCAATGATAAAGAACAACGATGATAGCAGGAAACATCTCTTAACCTAGTTTCAACTGGAGGACATCAGGTTGAGTGAAAGTAGTCAATGACAGAAGGACAAATATTATATGAGACCCCTACAGTAAGAACTTAAAAGCAGACTCATGCATAGAAGACTCTTTGATGGCTGCAAGGGTGGGTAGGGTGGAAGGGCGAGGTGGGAGGTTTTAGATTAGATAGTTGTTAGAAATTTGGTTGGGTGAAATTAGTGTCAGCACACATTAGTAAGAAGAGCAATATCAACGGGACTTCAACACAACTTGTGTACTCCTCCCATCTTAACCCAATGTTGCAAGGACAGAGTAGCTAGGGCAGGGGGCCAGGGATTGTGTTCTCAGGGCAAATCGAGGCCAATTGGCACAACTAGCCTTTTGCTAATGAGGTCTCTCTGCACCCCACATTGGTGAGTGGTGTCTGGGGTCTTAAAAGCTGCCAAGTTGCTGTCTGAGGGGACAGCAAATGGTCCTAACTCAGCAGCAACAGATGATCACCAAGGTCCATAACCACTTGGGGGAATGAGAATCCAGAAGACAGAGAGACCCATGTCAGTGGATGTCTACATCGACCTGTGACTGGAAGAACCAAATAGTGCCCAGCTACCAACAGTGATAGCCACGACGGAGCTCACAAAGTTGAGTCTCACTGGCAACAGAAGCATAAATAGGTATGAGTCCTGAGATCTACATTAAAAGACTGTAATTGATGGTTGAGAAGCCTCGAAGTTCTCCTGGGAGCAGGCCCTCTGGCCCTATGCTGCCCCTGTCCATAAATCATATTGAAGGTTGACTTTTCAGACAGCAATGGATTGGACTTGGTGATGCAGAGTGACCATATTGTGTGGTATTTTATGGTTCTAGGCATCTATAGGAGGTTGTCCTGTGACCTCACACTGGAAGAAGGCGATTGAGTGGAGAGGAGGAGATAAGAGACTGTTGGGAAGGTAAGACATAGATGGAGCAGAGAGGAAGAGTGTGCTGTCACTGTGCAGGGAGAGAGTGGAAGCTGCATGTAAGTCAGCATGCAAATTTATATGCCAAGCCAAGTGCTGTCGAGTCATATGGGAATGTACATTTTCATTCAACCATAATAAAAAAAAAGAAATTAGAAGGCACACTGCATTGGGAAACTCTGCCACAAAAGACTTCTTTAAAGTATTGATGTCACCTTTAAGACTAAAGTGCACTGACCCAAGCCATGCTATTTTGTATCACGTCATATGCATGCAAAAACTAGATGATGAATAAAGAAGACAGAATAATAATTGACGTCTCTGAATTGTGGTGTTGGAGAAGAATATTGAATACACCATGGACTGCCAAAAGAAAAAACAGATCTGTTCTGGAAGAAATACAACCAGAGTGCTCCTTAGAAGTAAAGATAGTGTGACTGCATCTCACATACTTTAGATGTGTTGTCAGGAGTGATCAATCCTTGGAGAAGGACATCATGCTTGGTAGAGTGGAGGATCAGCCAAAAAGAGGAAGACCCTCAAGAAGATGGATTGACACAGAGGCTAAAACAAGGGCTTAAGCATAAAAATTATTGTGGACATGGCACAGTAACAGCCAGTGTTTTGTTCTGTTGTGCATAGGGTCGCTATGAGCTGGAACTGACTTGATGGTGCCTAACAATGACACAACAATGTCTAGTGATTACAAGTGCTTCCCAATGTGTCTGTTGGCTGCTCAGATATCCTTTGGTGAAGTGCCTGTTCGCTTCTTTTGCCCATTTTTTAATTGGATTGTTTGTCTTTTTGTTGCAGAGTTGTTGAATTTTCTTGTAGCTTTTAGACTTTAGACCTTCATTCAATTTACAATCCCTCTTGCTCTGTTTTTGATTATTGTTAGCTTGATATATATTGTTTCTCCATGCTTTGAGTTTTGGTTTGTGTCTTTAAGTGTAATGTGTGTCTCTTGTAGGCAGCAGATAGATAGATCATATCTTTTAAGTCCATTCTGCTACTGTTGGTCTTTTCATTGGTACATTTAGTCCATTTACATTCAGTGTAATAATTGATAGATATGATTTAATGCTGTCATTTTGATATGTTTATTTTTGTGTTGTTGACAGTTTTTTTCTATTTAATTTTCTGTGCTGTGTTGATTTTATTTTTGTATTTTCTTTTTGAGTTTTCATTGTTGATTTTCTATTTGCTGAGTATCTTTTTTCTTGTTATTTATTTTCATGGTTAGTATTATTAGTTTCCTTTGTGGTTACTTTAATGTTTACCCTTGTTTTTCAAAGTCCAAACCAATTTTTTATTTCTTTATATCTCTTTGACTTCTTCTCCATATGAAAAATATGACCACATTTTTTAGTCCCTCTTTTTTTTGTTTTAATGTTGTCATCTTTCACAAATGATATCTCTAGTTTCCTATTTTTGAGTTTTAGTTTTGAATCATATTTGTGATTCCCTCTCTAGGTTGGTAGTTGGTTGCTTTGTCCTGTGTTCTAGCCTTTAATTTTTAACTGATGTTACTGATTTCCTAATCAGATGCTTCCCTTTAGTATTTCCTGTAATTTTGGTTTGGTTTTTGCAGATTCCTTAAACTTCTGTTATTTGAAAATGTCCTAATTTTATCATTGCATTTGAGAGATGATTTTGCTGGATATATAATCCTTGGCTGGCCATTTGTTTTTCTTTCAAGTGTTTGTATCTGTCATTCCATTGACTTCTTGCCTGTATAGTTTCTGCTGAGTAGTCTGAGTTTAGTCTTTTCGACTCTCCTTTCTAGACTACTTTACCATTATCCCTAGCCATTTTTAGAATCATCTTTATCTTTGGTTTTAGTAGGTTTGTTTATGATATGTCTTGGTGACTTTCTTTTGGGATCTACATTTTGTGGAGTTTGATGAGCGTCTTGGATAGATATCTTCTCCTGTTTTATGATACCAGGGAAGTTTTCTCCCAACAAATCTTCAAAAATTTTTTCTGTATCTTTTTTAATCACCCCTGTTCTGGTACTCCAGACACTCATAGGTTATTCCTCTTGATGGAGTTCTAAATAGCTTTTAGTGTTTCTTCATTTAAAAAAAAAATTCTTTATATGATTTTTCCTTAACTATGCTGGTACTACTTATCTGTCAGCTTGTTGTACTGTAGAGGCTTGCATGTTGCTGTGATGCTGGAAGCTATGCTATCAGTATTTAGATACCAGTAGAGTCAGCTGTTGTGGTCAGGTTTCAGCTGAGCTTCCAGACTAAGATAGACTAGGAAGAAGAACTTGACAGTGTACATCTGAAAAGAATTAGCCAGTGAAATTCTTATGAATAAGAATAAGAATTCTTATGAATAAGAACACTGTCAGGTATAGTGCTGGAAAATAAGTCCCCCCAGGTTGGAAGGCACTCAGAAGACTACCAGAGAAGAACTTCCTCCTCAAAGTAGAGTCAGCCTTAGTGATGTGGATGGAGTAAAATCTTCAAGACTTTCATTTGCTGACTCAAGAAGAAACAGCTGCAACCACCCATTAATAATCAGAACATGGAATGTATGAAGTGTGAAGCTAGGAATGCATAAACTTTGATATCCTAGGCATTAGTGAGTTTGATATGGACCAGTATTGGCCATTTTGAACCAGACAGTCTTGTGGCCTTCTATGCTGGGACTTGAAAAGTAACAATGTTGCATTTGTTATCAAAAAGAACATTTCAAGATCTACCCTGAAGTACAATGCTGTGAGTGATAGGACAGTATCCATATGCCTACAAATAAGGGAGTTAATACAAACTGTTATTCAAATTTATGCATGAACCACTAAGGCCAAAGAAGAAGAAACCGAAGATTTTTACTAGTCTGAAATTGATCGAACATGCAATCAAGATTAAGTGATGATTAACAGTGATTGGAATGCAAAAGCTGGAAACAAAGAAGAAGGGTAGGTAGTTGGAAAATATGGCCTTCATGATAGAAATGATGCTGGAGGTCAGGTGATAGAATATTGCAGGACCAATGACTTCTTCACTGTAAATACTTTACCAACACAAATGGCTACTATACGCATCTACCTCAGCAGATGGAATACACAGGAATCAAATGTACTACATATGTAGAAAAATATGATGGAAAAGCTCCATAACAGCAGTCAGAAAAAGATAAGGCAGTGACTGTGGCAAAGACCCTCAATTATCCATATGCAAGTTCAAATTGAAACCGAAGAAAATTAGAACAAGTCCACGAGAGCCAAAGTGTGACCTTGAGTATATCCTACCTGAGTTTAGAGACCATCTCAGGAACACATTTGATGTGTTAAACACTAATGACTGAAGATCAGATGAATTGTGGTATGGCGTCAAAGACATCATCCATGAAGAAAGCAAGAGGTCATTTAAAAGACGGAAATGAAGGAAAAGACCAAGCTGGATGTCAGAAGACTCTCAAACTTACTTTCAAACATCAAGAAGCAAAAGTGAAAGGAAGGAGTGACAAAGTAAAAGAACTGAATGGAAAACTTCAAAGGGCAGCTTGAGAATACAAAATAAGGTATTATAATGACACATGCCAAGAGCTGGAAATGGAAAACCAAAAGGGAAGAACATGGTCTGCATTTCTCAAGCTGAAAGAACTGAAGAAAAAATTCAAGTCTTGAGTTGCAGTAGTGAAGGATTCTACAGGGAAAATATTAAATTACTCAGGAAACATTGAAAGAAGATGGAAGGAATACACAGAGTCATTATACCAGAAAGAACTAGTTGATGTTCAATGTTTTAGTCAGCTAGGGCTGCTCTAACAGAAATACTACAGAGTGGATGGCTTTAACAAAGGAAGGTTTATTCTTACACAGTCCGGTAGGCTACAAGTCCATATTCAGGGTGTCCGCTCCAGGGGAAGGCTTTCCCCCTTGTCAGTTCTGGTACTGCATCAGTCAGTCTTTGTCCAGGGAGCATCCACGCTCTGTTCTTCCGGTGCTGCTTTATTGATGGTACAAGGTTCTCTATTCTCTGCCTGCTTCCTTTTCTATCTCTTGCAGGATGAAAAGATTGAGGGTGGGGCAAGCCATACTCCAGGGAAACTCCCTTTACAGTGGGGCAAGGAGGTGATCTTATAAAAGGATTTACAGTCACACCCTAATCCTTTAACATACAGCATAGGAAGACCACAAAATGGAGGACAGTCACAAGATACTGGGAATCATGGCCCAGCCAAATGACTGCACGTATTTTGGGGGGAATCAATTCAATCCATGACATTCAGCTATTTGAAGAAGTAACATGTAATCAGGAACTGATGTTTCTGAAGGAAGAAGTCAAAGCTGCATTGAAATAATTGGCAAAAAAAAAAGCTTCAGAAATTGATGGACTATCAGTTGAGATATTTCAACAAAAAGATGCAGCACTGGCAAGTGCTCACTCACCTATGTGAAAAAATTTGGCAACGAGCTGCCTGTCCAACTGACTGGAAGAGATCCATATTTCTACTTCTTCCCAAGAAAGGTGATCCGATCGAATGTGGAAATTACCGAACAGTATCATTAATTTCACACGCAAATAAAGTTTTGCTCAAGATCATTCAAAAGCAACTGCAACAGTACATTGACAGGGCACTGTCAGAAATTCAAGCCAGATTCAGAAGAGGACGTGGAAGCAGGGATATCATTGCTGATGACAGATCTTAGCTGAAAGCAGAGAATACCAGAAAGATATTATTTACTTGTGTTTTATTGACTATGCAAAGGCATTCAGTGGTGTGAATCACAGCAAATTATGGCTAACATTGTGGAGAATGGGAATTCCAGAACAATTAATTGTGCTTTTAAGGAATCTGTACATGGATCAAGACACAGTCATGCAAACAGAACAAGAGGACACTACATAGTTTAAAGTCAGGAAAACAGCATTGGGGTTGTATCCTTTCACCATACCTTTTCAATCTGTATGCTGAGCAAATAATCTGAGAAGCTGGGTTATATGAAGAAATATGAGGCATCAGGATTGGAGGAAGAGTCATTAACAAGCTGTGTTATGCAGATGACACAACCCTGCTTGCTGGAAGTGAAGAGGATTTGAAACGCTTACTGAAGATCAAGAACCACAGCCTTCTGTATGGATTGCACCTCAACATCAAGAAAACAAAAATCCTTGCCATCCAAGGACACAGCAAGTGGTCCCAACTCAGCAGGAATGGATGCTCATCGAGGACCAAAATGACATGTGGTAAAGACATCCTAGAAGACAGAGAGACCCACTAGAGTGGGTGCCTACATCGACTTGGGACCGGAAGAACTGGATGGTGCCCGGCCACCACCAGTAATAGCCACGATGGAGCTCACAGAGAGGAGTCTCACTGGCAACACAAGTATAAAAAGGGGTGCATCCTGAGATCTCCACTAAAAGACCTCAATTGATGGTTCAGTGGTTTCGGGGTTCCCCTGAGAGCATGGCCTCTGGCCCTGATGCTGCCCTTCCCCATAAATTATAATGAAGGTCCACTCTTTGGACAGGAATGGATTGGACTTGGCAATGCAGAGTGACCACATATTGGATGCACTTTATGGTTCTGTACATCTATAGGATATCATCCTGCTGACCTCTGACTGGAGGAAGGAGAGTGGGTGGAGAGGAGAAGAAGGAGGCTGTTGGGAGGATGAGACATGTATGGAGCAGAGAGGAATAGTGTGCTGTCACTGGACAGGGAGAGCAGTGGAAGCATATAGGTGGGTATGTAAATTTATATGGGAATGTACATTTTCACTCAGTCATGTTAAATAAAAATAAAAAAAAAAAGAAAACAAAAATTCTCACAACTGAACCAGTAAGCATGTTGTGATAAATGGAGAAAAGACTGAGGTTGTTGAGGATGTCATTTTACTTGGGTCCGCAGTCAAAGTCCATGGAAGCAGCAGTCAAGAAATCAAAAGACACATTTCAGTGGGAAAATCTGCTGCAAAGATCCTCTTTAAAATGTTGAAAAATAAAGATGTCACTTTGAAGACCAAGGTATGCTTGACCCAAACCATGGTATTTTGAATCACATCATATGCATGTGAAAGATGGAGAATGAATACAGAAGACAGACTAATAATTGACGCTCTTGAATTGTGGTGTTGGAGGTGAATATTGAATACACCATGGACTGCCAAAAGAATGAATAGATCTGTCCCCGAAGAAGTACAACCAGAGTGCTACTTGGAAGCAAAGATGGCAAGACTGCATCTTACATACTTCTGATGTGTTGTTGGGAGGAATCAGTCCTTAGAGAAGGATATAATGCTTGGCAGAGTGGAGGGTCAGCAAAAAAAAAAAAAAGACCCTCAATGAGACTGACACCAATTGACACAGTGGCTGCAATGATGGGCTTAAACATAAAAATGGTGTGGCTATGGTGCAAGACTGGGCAGTGTTTTTGTTCTGTTGTGTATGCTGTCTCTATTAGTTGGAACCAACTCAACAGCACCTAACAACAACAATGTTGCTGTCAAGTGCTTTATCTTCAGTCTCACTAATTCTGACTTTGATTTCCTCAATTCTGCTTTTTTGACTTTCCATTAGGTTATCTAATTTTGACATTCTATAGTTAATCCTTTGGTTTTCTGTTTGTTGCTTCTCTCTGGATTCTTGTAGATTGTTTATTTTGTCATTATGCTCTTTTCTAATCTTTTTAAGTGCCTCACTTGCTTTATCCATGTGGCACTTGGCTAGTTCTATGTTTTGCTGATGTCCTCGCGTATCTCTTAAAGAATTCTATGTATTAATCTTTGTTATTCTATTTCTAATTCTAGGAAGCTCTCTTTGTCTAGAAGATCTCCTGATTCTTTGTTTTGGAGCTTAATGAAGCTGTCATGCTCTGCCTTTTTATGTGATTTGATGTTGACTGTTGTCTCCGAGCCACCAATGAGTTACTTAAGTTTTTAATTTTATGTATACTTACTGTGTCCTAGCTTCTTGTTTTGTTTTGATATGTCCAAACTGGCTGGGCATGAAAGCTGGTTTGACTATTTGTACTTTGAAGCTCTAACATTCTTTCAGCAGGTGTTAAGTTCTGTTATGTGAGACAAAGAATCCATTTGGTTTTCTTGTATGAATTTAGCCCAGGTATTTACGTAGTCAGTCACCAACTGTGTGATGGATGCTCTCACAGTCCTAGATAGTCAGAGGTGATGGGTGTAGTCACAGGTGTCTAGCTGCAGAAGTGGGTCACATACTGAGCAAGGTAGGAGTGTTGACAGCTACCCTTGATTGTGAGGAAAGTGTGTCCCTGTTCCCTGAATAGTGTAGGTGGGTAGGTTTTGTATCAGGACTCTGGGCACCCAATGCTGTTGACTGTAAGGTCTGAGAGGCACCACTTACTCTTGGACCCCTGTCATTATTGATCAATTAGGTGGCATCTATTGAGTCCAACCTTGTCCCAGTTAACTGTTTTTCTCTTCTAGGCCCTGGTGACGAGAGCCCAACCTTCTTAGCACGTTAGATTTCTTGCCTTGTATCACATATGTGATGGATTCTTTTCTGTCTTTCTGCCTTTGCCCACTTGTGTGGATTCTCGAGTCATGTTGCATGGGTTTGAATTCCAGTTCTGACACTTGCTGATTGTGAGCTTGGGTAAATTATGTAACCTCTCTGTAAAATGAGAATCATAAGTAAGTTGTAAGATGAAAACAAAATGATGCTTGAAGTGAGAGTGCCTGGTTTATGGTAAATGCTCATTTAACAATTGTTATTGTAATTATTGATGTAGGAGTGGTTGTTTTTATCAGTGATCTACTTCTACATCTTCTACCAGTCCTAAAGACTGAGCTAGAACTCCACTTCCTTCACAAACATTTTTTCTGTCTACTCAGGTCAGCGGAAAACTCTGTCCTAAATTCTCGTTATCACTGATGTCTCAGATTAAGGCTTGATTATTGCCTTCAATATTTAATTTGCATTACTGTCACCCTGTTGCACTAATTGGTAGCATTCTTGGTCTTTGATGTAGAGAAAAGCCCCTGAATACTGACAATAAAGACTATATTTGTATTTTATCCTTTCCATTAGTTAAATTAGCATTAGTTTTTTTCTTTTTTCTTTTCATTGTTGTTGAAAATATATACAGCAAAACATCCACTTATTCAACAATTTCTACATGTACAGTTCAGTGACACTGATTACACTCTTCTAGCTGGGCAAATATTTTCACTCTCCTTTTCTGAATTATTCCTCCCCCATTAATGTAAATCCATTGCCCCCTAAGCTTACTATCTGACCTTTCATAGTGGTGTTATCAATTTGATCCCAAGCTAACATATTGTCTGGTTTAAAGATGTCAGGCAATCTTTCTGGTTTAAGTTTTAAAGATCTTTTTCGGGTAATAGGGGCTTCATCAAGCCTTGGTGACTCCAGAAAGACTAGATTCCAAGGATCTCTGGTGATGCCATGGTTAGGGGCTCAGCTACTAACCCAAAGGTCAAGAGTTTGAACTCACTAGCTGCTCCCCAGGAGAAAAGACCTAGCAATCTACTCCTCTAAAGATTACAGACTAGGAAACCTTATTGAGCAGTTCTACTCTGTGACATGGAGTTTTTATGAGTCGTAGTAGAATGGATGGCGCATAACAACAACAGTTTGTTGCATAATGCTTGGCATCTTAAGAGTTTAAAATACAGTGGCTATCTGGGTATAACAACTAACCTTTATTTTCCTGAAGCAGCACAGAAAAAAGGAGAATCAGAAATAGGAGGAGAATATGGATTGTGTAACTAACTGCTTCCTTGAAATCAACTTCATCCCTTGCATGAGACCAAAAGAACTGGATAGTGCCTTGCTACCCAGGCTACTTACTGAATGTCTTGATCCAAGAACCTACAGAAGGATCATGATCAAAATGAGGAAAGGTGGAATGATGTCAAGTTCTCATCGTGTTAGCTTGAAGTGTTGTGAGGGCGTGCAGATCTCTACCCTAACACTCAAACTTCCTAGAGTCCATGCGCAGTGAGCAAAAAGAGAGAATTGCTTCACAGAGAATATTATTCATGCCAAATGCTCGAAGTCTTTCTACAGAGGATACCCTTTTTGTCCTGATGGCGTTGTTAGCTGCAGTCTTGGATAGTAGTTTCTCTTGGGTAGAAGCACTGAGATGTATTGACAGCATCTACAATGCAAATGGCAATGGGCTGTTGTCCAGCCAAGCTCACTTCCTCCCATATTGCTACTCTTGTTAAGTGGAGAGGTAGGAAGAATAGGTCCTTATTCAGGGAGAGGGCATCCTAAAGCAGGGAGTGAGTCATTGGTAGAAGACCTTGCTTTGATACCCGTCTCCTTCAGAGAAGCTGGTGATTCTCAGCACTGGATGTGTAATAGAATAAGCTACAGGGCTTTAAAAAATACGGATGCCCAAGGCACATTTTGAGCCAGATAAATCCAAGTCTCTGTCAGAGTCATACAGGTTGAGTATTTTTAATAATTTTACTAGGTGACTTCATTATGCAACTGATGTTGCGAATGTCCCTAGGTTCTAAAGTTTGGTTCCCCAGTACTCAGTAAACTTTCCTCCTTGGAGACTGGGCTCTAGCTTGAATTTCTTGCATTTAGCTTGTTTCATGGGAGTTCTAGCTTGCAAGAACTGACTTTTAAGAGAGCATGAATGTCTTAAGACTCCAGACTGTGTCACGGAAGAGACAGCTTATTATCTGAGAATGGTATGCAGCCTCAAGGCAGTCCAAACAGGCTGTTTCCTGATGCTTAATGTGCTTTGGAATACAGTTTTCTTTGCCTTAGGTCACAGTGCCATAGCAAAGAACTCACAGTGCTCCTCAAAGATCTAAAGTATTTATAACTCTTACAGTATTTCTGCAAGATGAGCTTTGCTGCCTGAACTGGGGCCACTAACAGCTGCTAAGGCAGGAGAGTGCTGCATAACTACCGCAAGACTGCTCAGCAAAATAGCTCTTAATGCTGAGGGGAACTCATGTGTCCTTCCCAGAGAACAGATGGGCTAAGGCCGGAGGAGACTCACCCAGGCTACCACCTTCGCCTTATCTGTGATACGTTGCAGACATATCGACTCGATGGCACTCGGCTTTTGGCATCAATTAAGACATTCAAAAACAAACAATAAATCCAGGTCCATTGAAGTCTGATTTACAAATCTTAAAACATGTTTTAAGTGTACAATTCAATGATTTTTAGTAAATGTACAGAATTGTGCAGCCATCATCACAATCCAATTTTAGAGCATTTCTATTACCCCAGAAAGATCCGTTGTGCCTGTTTGCTGTCAGTCTTTTCTCTCACTCTTGGATCCAGGCAACCACTAACTTGTTTTCTGTTCTAGATATTTCATATACTGGAATCATACAAAATGTAGTCTCTCGCATCTAGCATCTTTCACTTAGTGTAATTTTTTTATATTCATCCATATTGTATGTATGAATATTCTTTGTTATTGCTGAATAGTATCATTTGGAAGTAACAATTAACCAATTATCATGGAGTCAATTCCCACTCATCCCAACTCCCTGTATGTCAGAGTAAAACTGTGTGCCATTGGATTTTCAATGATTTATTTTTTAGAAGTAGATCACTAGTCCTTTCCTCTGAGGTGTTTTTGAGAGGATTTGAACCTCCAACTTTTTGTTAGAATCTGAGTACGTTAACCATTTGTACTGTCCATTCATCAACTGATGGACGTTTTGGTTGTTTCCACTTATTGACTATTTTAAATAATGATGCTGTGAACACGTGTACAGGTTTTGTATGGACATATGTTTTCATTCCTTTTGGGTGGATATCAAGTAGTGGAATGCTGGATTGAATGGTAAATTTTTATTTAACTTTTTAAGAAACCGCCAAATTGTTTTCCAAAAGTAGCTGTACCATTTTACAACCCTCCCTAACAATATATGAGAGTTCCAGTTCTCTTCACCAATGTATATATGTATATATATATTTTAATAATGTTGTATTGAGTTTTTGGTGAAAGTTCACCCAGCAAATTAGATTCCATTTGACAATTTCCACACAAATCTTTCAGGGACAGTTACACTTATCACAATCTGTCAACACTTTTTTTTGAATAGTTTCTACATCTACAATTTAGTGACATAGATTATGTTCTTCGAGTTGTGTAAACATTCTTATTCTCCTTTCAGAGATTTTCCTCCCTCATTAACATAAACTGCTGCCCTCTAAAGTTTATAACTAATCTTTTGAGTTGCTGTTGTCAGTGTGATCTCATAAAGGCAGTTCTTAAAAGAGCATAGTGTTCAAGACAGATCTATTTTTACTAGAGAAATGAACCTAGTTTTTGGTTTTGAAGACTTCAGGGGATATTTTTGGTTTAAAATTTAAGGGTTATCTCAGAGAAACAGTTTCATGGGTTCATTTACCCTCCATGGCTCCAGGAAGTCTGGAGTCCATGAGAATTTGAAATCCTGATCTACATTTCTCCCTTTTTCATCAGTATTATTCTATGGAAATTTTGATAAAAATATACAGTAGTGGTAGCTAGGCACCATCCTGTTCTTCTGGTCCCATGGCAAAGGGAGGCAGTTCATGGGGGAATTTAGCTACAAATTCCATATTCTCCTCCTTGTCCTGACTGTCCTCATTCCTTCGTTGCTCCAAGGAATAGACACCAATTGTTGTACCTCAGGTGAAAGCTTGCAAGATTTTAAGCCCCCAGGCACTGTGCAACAGGAAGTAGAACAGAAGCCCTAAACATATTATTTTGCCAGTTAACTGGATTGTCTCATGAAACCATTACCCTTAACCTCCAAACCAAGGAATCACATCTCGTGAGGTTTTTTGGTTGTACGTAATCAGTCTCAGAAGCTGCTCTCTCTCATTTTAGTCTTTGTTGTAAATACATTTGTCATATTGAATTGTATTTCCCCGACTTGTGTAGCAAATTGGCGAGGCCATATTGTGTGACTGGTATTGTGTGATGTTCCTGTATATTGTAAATCCTGCCTCTATGATGTTAATGAGGGAAGATGAGTGACAGTTGTGGTAGTGGGGCAGGATTCAACACGTTTAAGATTGCTTTGTGCCTTAAGGTAGTCTCTTGGGACATAAAAGAAAGGGAAACAGAGAGTTTGAGGATCTGATACCACCAAGAAGCAGTCCCAGGTGCAGAGTACATCCTTTGGGAAAGACCTGGGGTCCCTGCACCTCAGAAGGTCCCAGTCCAGGGGAAGACTAGCCACAAGGACCTTCCTCCAGATCCAACAGGGAAAGACTTCCCATGGAGTTGATGTCCTGAATTTGGACTTGTAGTCTACTGGACAGTACTGAATAAAACTTCACTTTTTAAAGCCACACACTAGTGGTATTTCTGTTATAGCAGCACTAGATACCTAAGACAACATCTGTCACGTAACTTTTGCCAGTTCAACTTTTTACAGGTGTACAGCTTACCAATAGCAACGTGTAACCTCACCCTCAATCAGTTCAATTTTCCATTGCCACTGATACAAGAGGGAAGCTTTCAACACCTCGATTTTAAAAAGGGAAATTAAAACAGACAACAGAGATTTAATTCTCTTCATAAAATTGATTTGTCTTTTCTCCTGTCTTAAAAATTCCTGGCTCTGACAGGAAGCACCAACAGGTGCTATGTAAATAATGTCTTCACAGTTTTTCACAGCATTTTAGAAATGTAAAAACAGATAAAGGAGCCAGTGAAAGACCCAGGTGCCATCTGGGACCCCCCAACTGAAGGCATTCAAGATTTCTTGTCCTAATGTATATCTTCAGAGGGCCCATGAGCCCCACAAATAGATACTCCTCTTCACCCTTGATCAATTACATCATTTCCTGGCACCAACACCAATACCTGTATTTACATTTTACATGCAATACTCGCTCCCTTTAAATACGTTGACCTTGCCTGACAAAATTTGAGCAGGACCTTGATGGAGAAATATTTTCCCTGTCCCTATCGGACACAGGAATAAACTTTTCCTCTTTAATCACTAGCTGCCAAAAAACCTGCCTCAGAGATTGGCTATTTGGGGCAGATAATGAGAACCTGGGGTTTTGTCCAGTAAACCATAACCCCTTTTTCCTGCTCCCTCCTGCTGTTACCATAAAACATGGGTTTAGGCCACCTGCCATAAAAGCCAATACTGTGGCAGGGGTAAAGTGCACACCCAAAAGTTTATTACATGCTGGCATGTGAGTCACAGGGAGAATTCAGGCCCTCAGAACCTGTCTGACTTCTTCAGTCAAGCTCAGAGGTTTTAATGGTAGTGAGGGGCTAACATGTGGGCAGTTGGGGGCACGTGGAGGTCAACTGGGTGGAGGTCGACTGGGTGGAGGTCGACTGGGTGGAGGTCGGCTGGGTGGGTCAGCTGGGTGGAGGTCGACTGGGTGGAGGTTGTCTGTCGAGGGGATAGCATCAAGAACTTGGTGGTGGTCGTTTCGAGAGGAGGTTGACTAGGGTGGAGGTTTACTGGTGAGGAGATACCTATCAAGAACTGGGTGATGGTTGTCTGTTGCCTCTACTTCTTTGATGATTCTAAGGAAGAAACTGTAGAGGTTTTATCTCAGTGGCTAAAGAAATGGAGTTTGTCTTGACTGCCTACTTCAGTCCCTCCTTTTCATGTAACTTTCATAATCATGGGAAACCAGACTCTGCCTGGCTAATTTTTGTCGACAGACTTGGATTATGTTTTACAGAGTCCCTCAGACTCTCTGTCTTAATTCCAGCTGTTACACAAAAAGAAGTATTTTCCACAGGGTTTTCAGTGAATGTTCTCCCACAGACTATTTTACCTAACTTTACTTTCTCTTGAGAGATTTCATACTCATAAAATGGATGGAGGTCTCTTCTGTATCTGCTTCATGCTGAAAAGGGGATGTGGGCCTGCCTATCAGAGTAGAAACCTCTCACTTCCTGTGCTAATGATCATTCCAGGATGATCATTACTGGGTATGGATTACAACCTGTGGAACATCATTAGTTTACTTAACACTGTTGTAAACTGGGAGACATGAATCTTAAATTTTCTTAAACTTACTGACCCCCATATATAGTAAGGCTAGGTAAAGTGAGTGTAAGATCCATCTAAAGAGAATGATGTGAAGCCAGTTATTTATAGGTTCTTAAAACGTGACTCAGTAACAGAGCTGTACATATATGAAGGATATTCTGGTTCAAATAGCACAACCTTTTGGTATTTGATAGGGAAATTTCTCATGTAACCAGACTGCTTCTTTGGTGTATATCTTAAACCAGCAACATAACCAATTCTAAGCCCTCACTTTTATGTTTGTTGCAGTTTTAAATGTACTTGTGCTCCAATTAGTAATTTTGTCCCAGGAACTCAACAAGACTTTCAGGGAAATAGAGAAAGGAGTTTTTTTTTTTAAAATTTTGACTCCATTAGACCTAAGACATAAAAGTAAACTTCATTAGACACGAGTAATCTTTATCAGATGTAAGAACATTTTTTATCAGACGTAAGAGAAAACTTTCCACAGTCCATCTTGGATAGTGGATCCACTGGGTACTTTAAGGTAGAGAAGGCAGATTTCTTGTCTAAGACAAGTTTAATTTCCTTAATCTCATAATTCTGCATTCTGTGTAACCCTTAGCTCTCCCGTGGAGATGTTGACTGTGTGGCCAGGAGGTAGATGGGCTGCAGCACCTCCCCCTCCAGTCAGTGGTCAGTTTCTTTGGACTCCTCTCTTGAGAGAGTCCAAGAGGGCCTTTCCATCTGGGCCTTTGGAAAGTCAGGTGGGTATCCTGTTTTAGGGTGCTCCGAACACTCTGCCTACCAGTGGCCTCACTTTTGACAGTACCTGTGTTAATCAGGGTCACTAGTCACTGGTGAGTGAGGTGATCCAGTTTGTGATCTCTAATTGTCAAGCAGGTTACCTTGAGTGGGCCTTCTTTTCATTTTTTTCTCTCTGCTGCCAAAATCTGTTATTACATACCTTAAAGATCTCTTCTGCCGATTGGGAGAGTAGGGTCTGAGTTTTGCCTTGAGCTTTTGTAATTTTTGTTTTGTGTCTGATTTGGATTAGGATATAAAATGCTTGGCCATAATGGCTTTCTGTTTTTTATTTTCAGGATTAGTATTGATATATTTAAGGATTTGGTGGGTCTAGAGAGAGCAAGACAACTAGGTTCTCCTTAGGCCCCTGGCTAAAAGGGACTTTGAGAGTGAATATTTACTCCTTTCTGATGTTAATAAGACACTTAGCTTTTAGGTCTGGTCACTGATAAAAGACCAACCAAGCCAACAGCCAGTTGAGTTGATTCTCACCCATAGCAACCCTAGACAGAGTAGAGCTACCCCATAGAATTTCCAAGGAATGCGTGGTAGATTTGAACTGCCAACCTTTTGGTTAGCAGCCACAGCACTGAAACACACCACGAGGGTTACCATAGATGGCCATAAAATCCTAGTGGATTTTTTCCTCCTTTCCCCCTTATATTTACAAAACAGAATGCCCAGAGTAAAATAGCCAGATTAGTTTATCTAGACTATCATTTGATTCAAGTGGCTTCAGGAACCAGTTTTTTCTAAAGGTCATAGTTTAAAAGGATAAAGTCTAGCCTGTATAGATTACCTCAGTGTCCATGAACGTCAGAAATTTAGCTCTTAAGAGAATCACATGTATCTTTTATGATTCTCTTTTTTGGATGATGATCTTACTAAAGAGTCATTAATGCTAATAATAAAAAAAGGCTCAATAAATGGTAATCGAACCCCAGCAAGTTTTTAATATCTTAGGTACTATCTCAGGGAACTAGGAAGCAGAATAGAAACACCAATTATACTGGGCCAATTATCTGAAATAGTCAGTGAAACTACGATTATAAGGTCTCCAAGAGAGGAAGCAGCCTTAAGAGGCATTGATGTATAAGCAGTATCAGTAAGTTTTCCATGTGCCTCAGCAGCAAATGGATTCTGGAAAACCTCAGGTTTCATGTTAGTGTAAATACAGTAGCATTATGTGTTAAAACTGAAACTGTTGCTTGATAGAATAGGAAATCTAATGTTATTTTAATTTATAAAATCATAGTAAAAATTATAGACAGTTTTCTGGTTCTGATAGTTATAACTTTGCTAAAGTTATCGATAGGAATTTATGGCACCTAAAATGGGACCTTAAAGCATCAGCAATATTTCCACATAAAAACCCCTAGCATATTTTCATTTACTCAGTCTTATGTAGCTGTTCTCTGTTTCACCTAATTCTGGATCAGCTGTAGTCTGCAAGGCCATCAGTCACAGTCCTTTTCACCAGTCTAAATTCTTTGTTGAGATACTCTGGTTAATTGTTTTCAGAAAATTAGCAAAACTGTGGATGACAAAAACTTAGTATGACCATAATTAATAAAGAGTAAATACTCCTAGTGATAGAAGTCAGTTACAAGCAGGATGTAAAAGCCGAATAAATCCCAGTCCCCTGGAAAAACCGTAAATAGTATTTCTGAACATAACTATTACCCATATAATAAAGAACTTCAGACACTATATCTAGTAATCTTGAGGCATAATACCACATAGTCAGGATATACCAACATTATTAAGTCTCTAAATACTTAAACAGTATAAAAATAAATTTATAGAGAAATAATTTGAATTCTACAGCCAAAGCATTGGTTTTTATGATGTTAGATTAGATAAAATGATATAGTCAAGTTAGCAATTAAAACCAAATCAAAGCCACTGCTGTGGAGTTGATTTTGATTTATAGCGACCCTATAGACAATAAAACTCCCTAGTGTCTCTAAGGAGTGCCTGGCAGACTCGAGCAGGCAACCATCTGCTTAGTAGCTGCAACACCCACCACTGTTATCACCAGGGTTTTTCTAGTTAGCAATTAAGAAATAATAAAATTATGACTTAATATGTGTTTATTAGACAATGTTAAGAGGAAATAACTAATACAAACTAAAATAACTACTATAAATCTTAACCTAATAAGAATCGGGCAACTTTTTCAATTCCAATCTGTGTCAAAACCTTTTAGCCCTTTTCTCTTAGAAAAGGCTATCCATAGCTTTAGCTTTCTCTCATTTCCCAAATAGTGTAGCTTGGCTTTTGACCCAAGAATCTTATCCTAGTGAGAAGTCAAATCTTTGCTTTCAAGAAAGATTACGCAAAGAATAAATTAACTATGTACTCAGAAATCAGTGAAAAATTTCTTAAATTTAACAATGAAAACCCTAATTTTTTCTAACACTAGTGTTTTTAGAAATCTGATAAACCATCAGATTGTTACAAACAAAACCTTTGACCATATCTAATAAATATTTTTAATAAATCTTTTAATGTATTCCTTAAACAGCAAAAAATGCACTCATTCATTTTTGCTTGAAAAGCAAGAAGTACATAAATTTGATAAATTATAACATGCCAAAAGCCAAGTACTCAATCTAACATCAGTAAGTGTCATGGACTGAATTGTGTCCCCCCAAAAATATGTGGCGGGGCCATGATTCCCAATATTTTGTGATTGTTCACCATTTTGTGATTTTCCTATGCCGTGTGTTAAAGGATTGGGGTAGGACAGTAAATCCTTTCATACCTTCCTGCTTCACTGTAAAGAGTTTCCCCCAAAGCAAGCAGAAAATTGGGAACCTCACACCATCAAGAAAGCAGCACTGGGAGAAGAGGGCATCCTTCAGACCTGAGATTCCTGTACCAAGATGCTCCCTGGACAAAGACTGATGCAATACCAGACTTTCTTTCAGAGCTGACAAGGAAGAAAGCCTTCCCCTGGAGCGGACATTCTGAATTTAGACTTGTAGCCTGCTGAACTGTGTAAGAATAAACTTCACTTTGTTAAAGCCATCTACTCTGTGGTATTTCTGTTAGAGTAGCCCTAGCTGACTAAAACAGCCAGTTACCAAAAAGATCCTGGAAATTATTCTAAGCTTGTAATTGAAATAAAGTTTGCTTAAACATTCAGGTTTTTATTTAGTATGTCTCATGTCTTTCCCAATCTAATTTAACTCACGAAGTTCTGTCAACTGACTTCAGAAATCACAAAATCCCATCTCTGCTATGGATATATCTCTAAATCTCCTGCTAGGGCTGAAACACTCCTACAAGCCATCTCAGATATGTATCATAGTTGCCCTGCAAGAGAAAGAAGTTGTTTGCAGCCTTTAAGATTTGGATTCACCCATTTGTGAAGGATTTTTCAAAAGCCTCCCTGGAGCTATGACTTCAGAGGCTGATCTTTCTTTGCCTTCTGTTCCTTCCTGGAGGGCAAAAGATCACTACTTTTATTGTCTTGGAATTGTTATTTTTTTAAGACAAAGCCATCCCTTTAACCAAGGGTTATAAAGTTAGCTTTTTCAGCCCGGTTATAGTAGATCTGGATCTACATGAAATTTGACTTCCTTACCAATCTCAGTTTAGCTCAGGCAAGACTGTCCCAAAACTGATTAGGAGGATTTGGGTGTAAAAGGTCTTTTCTGACCTGCCAAACAAGTTTGTCTCAAAGAATTAAAACAAGAAATACCTTAAAATTCGACTGGGTGAGGGGGTCTGATACAAGTGAAGCCTACATTGGTGATGACAAGACGGGGAAGTCTGAACAAGACACACAAAATTCAGACACATAAGAAACATGTTATGGGCAAAAAATTGTTTTTGCAAAAACAGAGATGTTGAGTAAAACAACACTGGGGGAAGAAAACAATTCTGAGGTTGAATTGGCTAAATGTGTGGTCCATGGCCAAAATTGTGAAGTGCTGCACAGATATTATATACTCAGCCTACAGCAATAACACAATCTCTTGCACACTTTCCACAGAAAATCACAAATATGGGGTCCCCTCAAACAGATTCTGAAAGTATGGATTAATATAACAATGAAAAGACATTTCCAAAATCTTACAAAGGCAAATACAAAACCACACTCTAAATCCATTTATCTTATCAAATACACACAGGAGGTCTGAGTTTATCACACATATGGAACTTCACTTTTGCAGACACACCTCAGCTTTTCCAGACACACACTCAGCTTTGCTTTACCAGACACAAACCCAGGTGGCTCCTCTCTCTCTCCTTCCTAACTGCCAGGGGGAAAACAAGGGAAGCCAGCCATTCATATGCCAAAACCCAAACCCTAGGGCTAGCCAAAAAATCTCTTCCAGGCAATCTTGCCCACACAGTTGAATGTCAGAAGCCTACTCCAGGAACACCTGGGGCACTAGTCACCCCAGGAGCCATCCAGAGTGCTGCTTTCCTTGCAAACATCTGAGGCACTACTCATCTCAATAACCATTCAAGGTGTGACTCAACTACTGACCCAGTGACTTTTTCCTGTAAGTCTTTCATCTCTGACCATGAACACAACAGGGAGGGTAACGCAGACTCAAACCAAACCTCAAAGGACTTTTTTTCCAGATGAATGTCTTCAGTTACTTACTTCAGAAAGAAAATGTGATCTTGGGACTAGTGGTGCTGCGACAGAGGTGCTGGACAGGCTGATGCTTTTCTTGGAGGCAAATGGGCCTCTTGTAGCTGCTTGTTGATTGATCTCATGCCATGCCACAAGGCTACCAAGTCTCAAGTGTCCACAGTTGTGGATGAGCTGCCAAACTGTTACTGTAACACATGGGTTTAGGCCACCTGCTGCAAAAGTCAGTACTGAGACATGGGTAAAGTAAATGCCCAAGAAGTTTATTATATGCTGGCATGTAAGGCACAAGGGGAATTTGGGTCCTCAGAGCCTGTCTGACTTCTTCAGGCAAGCTCATGGTTTTTAATGGGTAGGTTGGGTAGTTAGGGGTATGTGGATGTCAACTGGGTGGAGGTCATCTGGCGAGGAGATATACATCAAAAACTGAGTGGAGGGTGTCTTATGAGAAGGTCAACTAGGGTGGAGGTCTACTGGTGTGGAGGTATACATCAAGAACTGAGTGGTGGTCATTTGGTACCTCCACTTATCTGAGAATTCTAGGGAAAAGGCTGTAAAGGTTTTTGTCTCAGTGGCTAAAGAAACGGAGTTAGTCTTGACTGCCTGCTTCACTACCCCTGACAGCTACTAATAAACTTTGATCTGCATACATTTGCCTTTTCTTGTCTTTTTAAAAGTAACTAATGTCTTATGATATTTGCCCTTTTGTGATCGGTTTATTTTGTTCAGCATAATGTCTTCTTCAAGCTCCAACAGCACTGTGGCATGTATCAAGATTTCATTTCTGTATTGAGTGAGTAGCATTCCATTATGTATATACGCACCACATTTTGTTTATCCACTCATCTGTTGGTGGCCATTTAGATTTTTTCTATCTCTTGGCTATAGGATCCAACTTGATGTCACTTGGCTGGCTTTGGCTTGGCTACTGTGAACAGTGCCACAGTGAACACTGGTGTGCAAAACTGTTTTTAAGTCCCTGCTTTCAAGTCTTTTGGTTATATACTTAGCATTTTGACTCCAGGCATTCTCCTGAGGTGAGTGGTACTTTGGCATCCAGACAGGAAATGGAATGAGAAAAATTTTTATTCTTTGCTTCTTCTGCTTACCTATTCTTCCTCTGAGGCATAACAACCTACCCTTTCCCCTTGTTTTTGATTTTCCTTTTTGAAGTCATGGATGTGGGTGCTAGATTTAAGGCTTCTATTTTTTTTAAAATTGTGATTCAGTGAAAGTATACAATCCAAATTGGTTTTGCATGTCCACATGTCTGCAGCTCCTTCAGCTCTCCCCACCTGGTGACAGCACACACCTCCTTTCCATTCCATACTTCTAGTGTTCCCTCAACAAGCATCTGCCCCCTCCTCTTCACCTTCTTCTCTCCCATCTAGAAAGAGACCAGTAGGACCACCTCCTATAAATAAATAGAACCAAAAAGTAGGCACACCATATGGTCCCTCTGTGTTTCTGAGTCCATTCCATTCTTGTCCGAAGAGTTGACTTCATTAGTGGTTTCCAGACAGGGACAGCTGGAGGTCTAGGGCCCATGTTCTCAGGGTAGCATCCAAGTTGTCAGAGCAGCAGTTGAGGTCTTCTGGAAGAGTTCTCGGGCTGCACTCATCTTTTCCTTGTATTGGCTCAGGCACTCTGCATTGTGTCCCCCATCATGGCTCTTTGGTGGTGGCTGGGCACCATCTGGTTCTTCCAGTCTCATGTTGATACAGTCTCCCATTCATATGGGTCCTCTGTCTCTTGGGCTCCTTTTTCCTCATGTCTTTGATGTTCTCAGTCATCCTCTGTTCCAGATGAGTTGGAACCATTTGGTGTTCCTCAGACGGCAGCTTGCTAGCTTTTAAGACCCCAGACACCACTCACCAATATGCAGTGTGGAAGACTCTGCTAGCAATGGTTATGCCAGTTGTCCTCAATGTGCTCTGAATACATGGTACCCAGACCCCATCCCTGAGACTCTATCCTTTGAAATATTGGGTTCAGTCAGTTTATGGTGAAGCTCGGTTAAGTTGTTCTACTCTCCAGTGTGTTATGGTCACTGCTTTCACGTAATGAAATTTCTACTGACTATCTAATCTATTAACCACCCTCTCCCTCCTTCCCCACTCTTGTAGCATCAGTCTTTTCTTCTGTGTATAAGCCTGCTTGTAAGTCCTTATAGCAGAGGTCTCAAACAATATTCATCTTTTTGCTGCTGACTGATTTCACTCACTATAATGTCTTCCAGTAGAAACTGAGTTATGAGATGATTCCTAATATCATCATTGTTTTTTATCATGGCATAGTGTTCCACAGAGTCTATGTACTATAGATGGTTTATCCATTTGTCTGCTGATGGACATCTAGGTTGATTCCATCTTCTTGCTATTGTGGACAGTGCTGCAATAAACATTCACGTGCATGTGTCTGTTCATGTGACTGCCTTTATTTCTGTAGGATATATTCTGAGCAGTGGGACTGCTGGATCAAATGGCATTTCTATTTATAGCTTTTAAAGGAAGTGTCAAATTGGTTTCCAAAGAGGTTGTACCATTTTGCAATCCCACCAGCAGTGCAGGAGAGTTCCAATCTCTCCACAGCCTCTCCAGCGTTTGTTGTTTTGTGTTTTTTGGATCATGGCCCATCTTGCTGGGGTGAGATCGTATTTCACTGTAGTTTTGATTTGGATTTCTCTAAGAGCTAATGATGTCATATGTATTGTTGACTTTCTTCTGGGGTCTAGTTTCTGTGGTGTGTGGTAAGCATCTTGGATAGCTATGTTCTCTTCTTTCATGTTGTCAGGGAAGTTTTCTGTCAGCAGCTGTTCCTCCCTGTTCAGGAACTCCAATTATTCATATACTATTCCTTTTGATAGAGTCCCATATGCTTATTAATGCATGTTTTAGTCAGCTAGGGCTGCTGTAACTGAAATACCACAGAGTGGATGCCTTTAACAAAGGAAGGTTTATTCTCACAGAGTCCGGTAGGCTACAAGTCCATATTCAGGGTGTCTGCTCCAGAGGAAGGCTTTGGCCCTTGTTGGCTCTGGAGGAAAGTCTGATATTGCATCAGTGTTTGTCTGGGGAGCATCTTGGTACAGGAATCTCAGGTCTGAAGGATGCACTCTTCTCTCAGTGCTGCTTTCTTGATCGTACGAAGTTCCCAATTCTCTGCTTGCTCCTCTTTCCTTTCATCTCTTGAAGGCTGAAAGGATTAAGAGTTGGGCAAGCCATACTCCAGGGAAACTCCCTTTACAGTGGAGCAGAGCGATGATCTTATAAAGGGACTTACAGTCTCACCCTAATCCTTTAACACGTAGCATAAGCCAAGCCAAGTGCTGTTGAGAACACAAAGCATAGGAAAACCACAAAATGGAGGACAGTCACAAGACACTGGGAGTCATGGCCCAGCCACATGGCTACACATATTTTTTGGGGGACATAAGTCAATCCATGACAATGTGTCATCATCATTTTTCTTGTTTCTTTTTCAGATTTTTCCTCATAAATGCTGGTGTCAGTTACCTTATCTTCAAGTTCAGTAATTCTGTGTTCCAATTCCTCCAACCTATAAGCTTTGCACTGAGTTGTCTAGTTCTGTAATTTTATTATTGATCTGCTGGATTTCAGATTGTTGATGTTCTAGCGGTTCATAAACCTTATTTAGTTTTTCATTTTGTTTGGCTGCATTTTGCTTAATCTCTAGAAGTGCTCTGTACATAACTGTTTTGCATTCTAACTCTGCTAATTTCAGATAGTCTTCTTCATTTGGAAAGTTGTTTGAATCTTTATTTTGGGAATTTTCTGGAGCTATGCTGCTCCGCTTATTTTAATGGTTAGATATTGATTGTTATCTTCATACCATCCAGAAGCTGTTCAATTTCTCTGGTGTTACTCCAATGGGAGCTGTGGTGTATGTCTTAAAGCTGATTTTCTTCAGAGAGAGGTGATGAGCTGTAATTAATAATAATTGGACCTTCAGGGGTGGCAGGACGTACCTCCTGACTGACAAAGACGGTGTCTTGTCAGCAGTTAGCAGACACTATGGCATTGGTTCAAGAAAGCAGGGATTGGGGCACCACCACATTTGGCCCCCAGCCACCCCTGCTTTCTCTAGGTACAATTGTATTAAGAGCAGTAGTCTGCTAGGAGCAGCATTAACTAGATAGGAAGTGTTGCTTAGTGTGAAAATTAGCCAAAACATTCCGCCTCTCAGCTGACCAATATGGTGTCCTGCCTGAGTTGCCTTTGTTGCTGTGTGAGTTAGCAGATTCTACAGCACAGCTCACAGAAGAGAAAGGGGAGGGGCACTGGCACCCTCAGTTGCTTCCCACTGCTGGGATCTTTAAATGTATGTGTACCAGGTACTGCCTCTCGGCTGTGGGATATGCTGTTCACGTAGGCACTACAGATCAGCAAAGAAGCTGCACTGTGCCAGACACAAGCTCGGCCAACCTAGTCCCAACCTCTTGCTGACGAAAAATGTGTCTGTACCTGAAATCCTCCCAGGTGCTGCACAGCAGAAGCAGTATTCATTTGCCCACTGTTTTACCACCAACAAAGTATTTTCCCTCTCCCAGTTGTGAAGTCCAGTCTCACGCTATGTCTGATCTTGGAGCTCCCAGAATGTCCATACAGCTTCTTTCAATTACTGTCCTAGGCCTCAGTTCTTAGAAGGAAATGAAGAGATGTGAGTGTAGTCTGCCATCTTGACACCATCCTGGGGCTTCTATTTTTTCAGTTGTGTCAGCCTGACTTATCTTTTGGTTTGAATTTTAGGGGCCAGGCTCAGAAACCCATTTGGTAAGGAGTCCTAGGGAGAAGTTTTGTAATACCTAGGCATATGCTAACAGGCATGAGATGTTCATAAGGCCTTTCAGATGTCAGATGCTCCTCATCCCACTCTGTCCTTTGCAACCCTTGCCTCATCCTGGAGAACAGAATCTGCTGGTGCCCTGTCTTCTTGGACCATTCCTATTCCTCTGATCCTTGTCTTTGCCTCCTATTAACTCCTTTTGTGTCTCTCCTTGAGAGAGTCTCTAGATTCCAGTGTGGTGACCTATTGTGAGCCTTTGTGTGCCATTCTTGGTAATGAGATAATTTGGAGAGGATGGTTGCCTAGCCCTGGTGAACAAATGAGTAGCTGCCAAGACTGATATCTCTTGCATTTTTTTGCACAGTAAGGGTGTTCTCCTCCCCCCTTTCTTATTCTCAACCTTGGTTTCACTTTTCTCCTGAACAAACTTTTCTGTCTTCCTTTGAGAAACTGCTAACTTCTGTGTATTGAGGGCTTAATATCTTATTCTGTTGGGGCCAGTGTCACTACTGAAGGGTTTTAGAGGGTCTCTGGTGTGAACAGTTGCATTAATTCAAGGTACCAAAGGATGCCTCCACTTTTATGGAAGGGTCCCACATGTGAAATGTCTTGGCAAACCGAGGGACCAATAGATGCCTTCCTCTGGACCTCACAGAGCAGGGCCTCCACACCCAAGCCACCACTTTCCCAGGGAGTAGTATGGAGCCTGTGGTCAGCTGGTTAATGCCCATATGAAAATTTTCAAAGAAAAAAGATTCACATGTTCTTAAAAGGGATTGTACTCCTGCTTCTATCCTCTTTGTCTTTACTTTTCATACTGGCTTTCTGTCTAGTCACTTGTTTTAAAATCCCTAATTTTGTGAAGTTTGTGTTCTATTGTGGGACCCCAGGTTTGTAATTTTCTGTGGAAAGTTTCTTAGAATCTGTGCTATTCCTGCAGGCAGAGTGTTTGTTGCATGTGTAAAACTTTGAAAGCTTGATTTTTGGGACACAACTTTGGCCAATTTAATCCCAGACTTGTTTTTTTCCCTATCATCATCTTATTCTCCATCTTTGTTTTAGTAAAGAAGCATTTTTCTCTTAAGTGTTTCTTGTGTGTCTGTGCGTATTCTCCAGAGTTCCCTGTCTTGTCATCACCAGAGTAGGTTTAACTTATATCACAGCCCCCATCCTCAACCTGGTCTGATTTAGAATATTTCTGGTTTAAATTCTTTGAAATTGATAACTGGTTCTGTAGGCTGAAAGAGAGGTGTTTTATGCCCAGATCCTCCTAAATAAATGTTTTGCAGAATCAGAGTGATGAGAGTCTTGGCTGAGCTAATTGAGAATGATAAGAAAACAGAATTTCGAGTAGATTGAGAGATAAACTCACTGGTGTGAAAAGACTAACAAGTTGAAGGTCTGAGAAAAGAAAAAGGCAGTTTTGTCTTAAAATGAAAGCAACAGTTCAGAATGAGTAAAAAGGAAAAAGTAAACAGTAAAGTAAAACGTAAAAAGGAAACGAATTGATTAACTTTTGCCCTCTGAAATGCCTAGGTCATCTTAAATATATGTAACTATCTTCTGGGAGTCAAGAGAATGAGGGCAGGACTGGATCAGGCCTCCCTGTTCCTCAGCCTCCAAGGTTATATAACTTGAGGGAAGCTCTTGAGTAACCCTTTCCAACTAGGTGGAGACATTTTTAAGACCAAAGATAGGAATTGCTACTTTACTATAATTATCAGAAATTGAGTGAATCCAAATTGGAAAAGAACTGTAAACAGGTTTTCTCTATTGTAGGGGAACTTTGAGACAGATCTGAAATGGCCTGACAAAATGTTCCAATAAGAGATTTAAGGTTATATTTATAGCAACGAATTAGTCAGTTGAGCAGAGACTCTGTGAGTTAAAATTAGATTGGAAAAAATACGAGACATAGTAAAAGTTGAATGAAAACTTGTAATGTTTAAAAAACTTTATTTCAATTACAGGCTTAAAATAATTTTCAATTCCTTTTAGGTAACTGACTGATATTAAATTAATGGATACTTGTTATAATTTAAGTTTATATACTTTTGCTTTTCACACCACAAGAGAATGTACATGTGTTTGTGTGTGTGTGTGTGAAACCTGGTGGCCCAGTGGGTAAATCTGCTAGGCACTCCTTGAAAACTCTATGGGGCAATTCTATTCTGCCTATAGGGTCACTATGATTTGGAATTGACTTGAAGGCAATGGGTTTGCTTTTGTTTACACACCTATATACATGTATGTATGCTAATGAGTAAGTTCTGTTAAAGAGATATACTATAAAAGATTTGTTGAACAAATTATTTGATATGGCCAAAAGTTTTGTTTGTCTAACTAAAGTTTAATGCTTTAATTTATGATATTTTAAGAACATCAGTATTAGATAGTATATGAAACAAAGAATTGGGTTTTGTGCTATTGAAATAACAAAATTAACTTTGATTTCTCAGTTAAAAGTTAATTTATTCTTTGTGTAATCTCCCTCCAAGTCACAGGTTTGGCTTCTTATCAGACTAAGCTTCCTCAGTCAAAAACCAAGACTCATGGTTTGAGGAAGATGAAGAAAAATCTAAAGTTTTTACTTTAAGGTCTTAGGTAATAACTTTAATATTGTTTCTTTTTAAACTGTAGTGAACTCTTGTAATCTCTGAATCTTCAGGGAAAATGACAAGTATCTCTTTATAATATAAAAGTGCTAAAAAGTTTTATTTAAAAAATGTAAGGCACAAGTTAAAATCAAGAGAGTGCCTGGTTTTCATTGAGTTAAAAATTTATGTTATCACTCCAACAAGATTGGCCATGATCCAGAAAACACAAAACAACAAATGCTGGAGAGGCTGTGGAGAAAGTGGAACCCTCCTACACTGTTGGTGAGGTTGCAAAATGGTCCAGCCTCTTTGGAAAGCAATCTGGCGCTTCCTTAAAAAAATGGATATTGATATACCATTTGATCCAGTCATTCCACTACTTGGAATATATCCTACAGAATCAAGGCCTTTCACACCAATGGACACATGCACCAGAATATTTATTGCAGCACAGTCCATGATAGCAAAAAGATGGAATCAACCCAGATGTCCAGCAACAGAAGAATGGATAGGTAAACTATGGTACATATACTCAATGGAGCACTACGCAATGATAAAGAATAACGATGATTCCAGGAAACATCTCCTAACCTGGTTTCAACTGGAAGACATGCTGAGTGAAAGTAGTCAGTGACAATAGGACAAATACTGTATGAGACCTCTACAATAAGATGTCAGAAACAGACTTGTGTATAGAAGAAAAGACTCTTTGACAGCTGCAAAGGAGGGGAGGGAGGGAGCGTGAGGGGGGGAGGGTTTTGTTTAGATAGTTGCTAGAAATCGAGATGGGAGAAAGCAGTGATAGCACACATTAGGAACAAGAACAACATTAAGTGGACTTCAGCATAACTTGTGTACTCCTTCCATCTTAACCCAATATTGCAAGGATAGAGTAGCTGGGGCAGGGGGCAGGGGACCATGCTCTTAGGTGAAATTGAGGCCAATTGGCACAACTAGCTTTTTGCTAAGAGAGCTCTCTGCAGCCCACATTGGTGAGTGGCGTCTGGGGTCTTAAAAGCTGCCAAGCTGCCATCTGAGGACACAGCAAATGGTCCCAACTCAGCAGGAACGGATGCTCATCGAGGACCAAAATGACATGCGGTAAAGACAACCTAGAAGACAGAGAGACCCACAAGAGTGGGTGCCTACATCGACTTGGGACCAGAAGAAACAGATGGTGCCCGGCCACCACCAGTGGTAGCCACGACGGAGCTCACAGAGAGGAGCCTCACTGGCAACACAAGAATAAAAAGGGGTACATACTGAGATCTCCACTAAAAGACCTCAACTGATGGTCCAGAGTTTTCGGGGTTCCCCTGAGAGCATGGCCCCTGCCCCGATGCTGCCCTTACCCATAAATTATAATGAAGGTCCACTCTTTGGACAGGAATGGATTGGACTTGGCAATGCAGAGTGACCACATATTGGAGGCACTTTATGGTTCTGTACATCTATAGGATATCATTCTGCTGACCTCTGACTGGAGGAAGGAGAGGGGGTGGAGAGGAGGGGAAAGGAGGCTGTTGGGAGGATGAGACATGTATGGAGCAGAGAGGAATAGTGTGCAGTCACCGGACAGGGAGAGCAGTGGAAGCTGCATGTAGGTGGGCATGTAAATTTATATGGGAATGTACATTTTCACTCAGTCATGTTAAATAAAAAAAAAAAGAGAAAAAAAAATTTATGTTAGATATTTCCTCTTATGTTTTCACCTAATATCAGATTACAAATGCATAATAATTTTTTAAAATTTTATTGTAATTGAGTGAAAGTTTATAATCCAAGTCAGTTTACCATATAACCCAGGACACATGCCTCTATGCCACTCTATCTGCTGTGTGCACTTCGTGACAGCACACTGCTCCTTTCCATTCTGTACTTTCAGTATTCATTCAGCCAACACCTGTTCCCTCCTCCCTACCTTCCCTCCTCACCTCTAGAGAGGAACTGGTCAGGCAGCCTCATATATATATGTAAGCCAAGAAGTATACATACCATCTGCATCACTATGTCTTATAGTCCAGTCCAATTTTTGTCTGAAGAGTTGACTTCAATACTGGTTTCAGCTTTGGACTAGCAGCAAGTCTGGGGCCATGTTGTCAGGGGACCCTCCAAGGTGTTGGACCATATAGTCTGGTCTTTTAATAGAGTTCTAGATCTGCATTCCTCTTTTTCTCATGCTACATCAGGGACTCTACAGTGTGTTTCCTGTCGGGACAGTCTTTGTTGATGGTCAGGTACCATCTAAGTTTTCTGGTCTCTTGCTGATGTTGTCTCCCAATCACATGGCCCTTCTGTGTCCTGGGGTCATATTTTCCTCATGTCACTGATGTTTTTGGTTTTCCTCTGCTCCAGCTGGGTTGAGACAGATTGATGTTCCTTAGATGGCAGCTTGCTTGTTTTTAAGATCCCAGGTGCCAAAAAAACTAGTTATCCCAATTGACCTTGATGTCTCCCCTAACTGTGGTCTGCAGGCCCCTGTCCCTGCTACTCTGTCCTTTAAAATGTTGGGTTGTATTTAGAAGACCTTTTAACTTATGGTGTAGTCCATTTGTGTTTACCTCCCTTCTTCTGCATACTAACCAAATTTCTTTTGACTATTGTCATGGATTGAATTGTGTCCCCCCAAAATATATGTGTTGATTTGGCTATGAGTCCCAGTATGGTGCCCTTCCTCCCGTGTGTTGTGAATCCTGCCTCTGTGAGATTGATGATGTAGAATGGGCAACAGTTGTGTTAGTGAGGCAGGTCTCAGGCTACAAGCTTGTGGGTTATAAGAGAGACAAGTGAGGCGAGGAAGTTGGGAACCTCATACCACCAAGAGAGAAACACTGAGAGCACAACATGTCTTTTGGACCTGACGTTCCTTTGCTGAGATGCTCTCACTGGATTTGGACTTATCTTACTGGACTGTGATGATTTCTCTTATTGAATGGACTTACAATTTGTAAATGGATTTGTGGCTTACTAGAGTGTGTCAATAAAAGCTTCTCTTTGTGAAACTTTCCACTCATGGTATTTTCTGTTAGAGCAGTACCAGGTGACAAAGACAATGATCTAATCTCTGAATACCCCTCTCCCCACCTTCCTATTCTTTAACATGCATGGATAATTTCTTAATTGTTAGCTTGACTATAACTTCATTTTTTAATCTAGCATCATCAAAGCCAATATTTTTACTGGGAAATTCAAATTATTTGCCTGTGAATTTATTTTTATACTATTAAGGAATTTAGAGACTTGATAATCTTGGTGTATATGTAGTCTTGGTATATAAAGTATTATGCCTCAAGATTATTATGTATGGTATCTGAAGTTCTTTAAAAATATGGGTAATGGTTATATTTAGAAATATTATTTTAAACAGATCTGATTTTATTTGGCCTTACTTATAATTAACTTCTATTAGGTCTTTTTGCTATTAAGAATATTATATTTTTATATATGTTTTATATTTTTAAATTAATCTTGGTCATATTAAGTTTTGTTATCTGCAGATAAGTTTTTACTGTCTTGATTTTTTTGAAAATATTTGACCAGAATATCTCATCAAAAAGATGACCAATATTGGACTTGTGAAAAGGACTGTAGATCAAGATTTCCAAAACCATTATATAGAAACTGATGGGTTCACAGACTGCAGCTAATCCAGAATCAAGTGGAACTGAAAATAACTATACAAGACTGAGTAAATGAAAAGGTACTATGGATTTCATGTAGGAATATTACTAATTTTTTAAAGGTCCTACTTTCTAGATGTAAGAAGCCATTTTATCTCTTAAACTATTTAATTAATGGGCTTAGATATAATTCTCATATTAACAATTCCTATTGGTAAACTTAACAAAATTTAAATATAATAACTAGAAAAGTGCTTGAAATTTGAACTATAATTTTATACGTTAGAATATTGTTAGATTTCCTGTTCTAGCAAGAAAGAGTTTGTGACTTAATAAATGTTGCTGTATTTATATTGATACACAAACTGAAGCTTTACAGAATTCAGTTGTTGCTGAGGCATATGAAAAAGAGTTACTGATGCTGCTTATGCAAAAACAAACACCTCATGAGATCTGTTTCCTTGGTTCAAAGACCTTAGGTTAATAGTTTCATTGGTTATTTCAGACAGTTGGCCTAATATTATTGTTAGTGTTTCTATTTCAATTTCCTGGTTCATTGTATGGTGCCTGGGATCTTAAAAACCAGATAGTGTTCAGTTACCATTTATTGAGCATTTTTTATCTAAAATTCTATAGTAAGATCATGATCCAAAACAGGGAACCGTGAAAGAGTTCCATAGAATTTCTCTGGAATCTAGATTTATGGCCTTCATGGAAGTTGGGGTAACCCACACAGGCTGCTATTTTTGGATATCCTTTTGAACTTTAAGATTTGAAGAAAACAACCATAACAACAACAAAAGCCTGATTCTTGGAGCTGTTTTGAGTTAAACAATGGTCCAGATAAACTAGTATGATCTTTTTGCTCTGGGTGTTGTGCTTTTGAATAATTCAATTTGTTTCACGAAACTGAATAAAAAATTAGACTGAGAGCCACGTTTAGGGTAGATCACTAAATAGTTTAATCAGTTTTTAAGACACTGTTGTATGACATACTTGTCTAATATTTGTAATGACATTCTCATCCTCTTTCAATACAGAAAATTACGTGTCTTAAACTAAGTTCTGAGAAGAGATTGATTTCAAGGCTCAGGTTCCATTTTGTCTTAGGTTCCATTTCTGCTTCTGAGACAGTGACCCATGACTATTAATAAGTAAACCAAGAAGAGGCATCTTGCCCTTGAAGGAATACTTTGTATGTTTTAAAGGTTAGCTGAAGACCTCTGACAAGATTGGTCTATTCTGTATTATATTCTTTTTTTTTTAATTTTTATTTTTATTTAACATAACAGAGTGAAAATGTACATTTATTCTGTGTTATATTCTAATCAACAGTTCTTGAATGAAAAATTGTCACATGCAAGTTTTTCCGTATCTGCTGTTTTCTCTAGACAAATTGTGTGTGCTACTTATAGATAAATATTTTTGTGTGGTAGATTCAACTGTACTGATTTGGATGATTTCTTTCCAACTGACAGTGAATTTACGTGGACAGTCTCTTGTTTAAATTGCTGGTGAATGTGTGGACAATACACTTTGGGAACTTTAAGATAACCTTTAGCTAGTCATAGTAATGATACTAGTAAATAAGGGTAATGTTAAATTGTTACACATTGTAAAATGGGAGTCAAGAAATCTCATTGGTCCAACACTTGGGGTAAGGTTAGTCATTTCTAAGTGCTTTAATTCCTACTAATGATATAATTGAATTTGAGAAACCTTTAAGAAGTTTATCAATCACTCTGGGACAAATATCAGATTAAGTTGCTAGTGGGATGGAAATATGGCAGTAATTTCTGATGTCAGAAGCTAAGCTGATGTGAGAAAACAGAATAGCCTTTTTATTAGTCCAGGATGATAGTCTGTGTTATGAAATTAGACAATAAGCTGCTTGCTTGCACACTTAAGACAAAAGAAAGCCTTGGGCTAAAATGTCGATGTACATTGAATCTACTCGCTCTGGCAATGTGAGTGATGAGAACATTGCTTTTGCTTAATGTGGTGAATAACCAGATGGTATCTGGTCAAAACTAGCACCATGACTTTAAAGAGCCTGCAATGGCCACCATGTACAAATGAGACTAAGTCCAAATATTAATTATCGATGTGTTACTGCCAATCTGAAAAGAAAAAAAGGATTTGAAAATAATGTTATAGTCATTGTCATTGTCCTTGAATATGGAAGATGTGACCCAGCTACAGCTAAACTCACAAGGACACATCAACTGGGCTCTGAGGTATAAATACAATAACTAAAATAACCTTGAAATACACACACACACCTTTTAAGAAATCTCTCAAGTAAGCCATTCAGAGCACAGGAAACTTTCTACTCTTACCTTTTCTATTAACATTTAATGAATAGAAAATTTGGACTAATGTAGAGCCTCCTGACTATTGTTACTGAAACCTGTACTGGTGATTGAGAAAAAAGTTCCTAACAGCTAAGTATCCTCAACTTCTATTTACTGATATATGTCCCATCAGTTACCTGGTTTTAATATCCTTATTAGGTCATTTAGTTACAATCCTTTTGTTGTTGATTTTCAGATCTTGCCTCTTAAACTCCTTGTTAAAGTTTGTTTCTTCCAGATTGCATTAGTTCCACGTAAAATTAATGATGCTTCACAGGTTCTAACTGATAACCAGTACCGGTCAGCCTGGCCCTAACAGATTGTTAGCAGACTCAGAGAGGGATTTCTACTCTGATAGACAGGCCTGCATCCCTGTTCAGCATGAAGTAGCTACAGAAGAAGAGGCCTTCACTCTATGCCCCAGAAAGTTTTATAGTATGAAATTCCTTATCTAAGAGCGAGACGGGGATATGAAGGGTCAGCCTAACCATACCTTAGAACATTCTAGAGTGATAAGCAACTTATTTTATCACCCATACCCTGGGATGAGTTGCTTAAATTATCTCTAAAGTTTTTTTTCAGAAAAGCCAGTTTAAACCCAGTTCAGAGACATGTGTAGATAAAATAGAGGTGACCACTAAATGTCCTTCCAGTGGGGGCATCAGAGAGTTACAAGGAGGACTAGAGAATTGAACCAAGGAAGCAGAAAACTTCACAGGTACAACATCCCGTAATAAGTCCTGAACCAGTGTTAGAAGTCCCGGTGGCAAGAACCATCTTGAAGTTGGCATGTGCATGAAATCAAGCAGCTGCTTGCTATCCCAAACAGGAAATTCTTCAGATCCTTATTGCCGATTTGTTGTTCCCAGCTATACCCTGGAAATAGAAGTGTTATAAAAGCCCAACCCAAGATTCACTCACCGGTCAGGGCCAGCAGCAAGTCTAGGGGCCATGTTCTTAGGGGACCCTCCAGGTTATTGGACCATCAGTTCTGGTCTTTTTGTCGAGTTCTTGAGCTGCACATCTCTTTTTCTCCTATTACCTCAGGGACTTTACATTGTGTCCCCATCACAGCTGTCTTTGGTGGTGGCCTGGCACCATCTGGTTTTTCTGGTCTCATGCTGATGCAGTCTCCCATTCATATGGGTCCTCTTGTCTCCTGGACTCATCTTCTCCTGTGTCTTTGATGTTCTCAGTCGTCATCTGTTTCAGATGGGTGGGGACAATTTGGTGTTCCTCAGATGGCAGTTTGCTAGTTTTTAAGACCCCAGAAGCCACTCACCAATATTGGGTGCAGAAGACTCTCTTAGTAAAAGACTGGTTATGCTAATTCACCTAAATATCTCCTGAAAACGTGGTCCCCAGACCCCTATTCCTGCTACTCCTTTGAAACATTGGGTTGAGTTTAGAAAACCTTTCAGTTTACAGTGTAGTCCGTTTATGCTGATCTGCCCTCTTCTGTGTGGTGTTACTGCCTTCACCTAACTAAATTCCTATTGGCTATCTAATCTATGAACTTCCTTCTCCCTCCCTTCTCACTCTTGTAGCCATCAAAGAGTCTTTTATCTGTACGTAAGTCTATTTTTAAGTCCTTAGCAGCAGAGGTCTCATATAATACTTGTTCTTTTGCAGCTGACTGATTTCATGGAGCATAGTATCTTCTAGTTGAAACCTGGTGATGAGATGCTTCCTAAAATCATCATTGTTCTTTATCATTGCATAGTGTTCCACTGAGTATATGTACCATAGTTTGTTTATCCATTCATCTGTTGATAGGTACCTAGGCTGATTCCATCTTTTTGCTATTGTGGACAGTGCTGCAATAAACATTCACGTGCATGTATCTGTTTGTGTGACTCCCTCTATTTTTGTAGTATATATTGCAAGCAGTGGGACTGTTGGATCGTATGATATTTCTATTTCTATCTTTTTAAGAAAGCACCAAATTGCTTTCCAAAGATGTTGTATCATTTTGCATTCCCACCAGCAGTGTAGGAGAGTTCCAGTCTCTCCACAGCCTCTGCACCATTTCTTGTTTTGTGTCTTTTGGATTATGGCTAACCTTGTTGGGGTGAGAAGGTATCTCACTGTAGTTTTGATTTGGATTTCTCTAGTAGCTAGTGATTGTGAGCATTTCCTAATGTTTCTTTTGGCCTCTAGTTCTGTTTGACCTCCAGGCTTCTTAACAGAAATACTGCTCCCCAATGGCACCTCACATCTCCATGCTTTCATCCTTACCATCCGTCTGAATATTTCCTTGTCAAAATTCTGTGATTCTCCAAGATCTGGGTCAAACATGATTTCTCCTATAAAGCTCTCCCTGATTTTTCTGGGAATCAGTCTTAGGGGCATAGTACAAATAAAGAAATGGGGGGCGGGGAGAAGAAGAGATGGGAGAAAGAAATATGGTAGTGGTGGCCCTATGAATTGAAGTCAACTCAAAGGCAAATTGTGTGGATGTTTTAGTTAGCATTCCACTATTGACTACCAATCATGAGGGTGGCACCAAACTGGGCCAGGTTTTCTTCCATTGTACATGGGGTCACTGTTTTAGTCAGCTAGGGCTGCTCTAACAGAAATACCACAGAGTGGATGGCTTTAACAAAAGAAGGTTTATTCTTACATAGTCTGGTAGGCTGCAAGTCCAAATTCAGGATGTCCGCTCCGGGGGAAGGTTTTCCCCCTTCTTGGCTTTGGAAGAAAGTCCAGTATTGTATCAGTCTTTGTCCAGGGAGCATCTTGGTACAGGAACCTCAGGTCTGAAGGACACGCTCTTCTCCCAGTGCTGCTTTCTTGATGGTGCAAGGTTCCCAATTCTCTGCCTACTTCTCTTTCCCTTTATCTCTTGAAGGATGAAAGGACTAAGGGTGGGGTGAGCCATACACCAGTGAAACTCCCTTTACAGTGGAGCAGGGAAGTGATCTTACAAAGGGATTTACAGTTCCACCCTAATCCTTTAGCATACAGCATAGGAAAAACCACAAAATGGAGGACAGTCACAACATACTGGGAATCAAGGCCCAGCCACATGGCTACATATATTTTGGGGGGACACAATTCAATCTATGACAGTCACCATGAGTCAGGGGCCAACTGAGTGGCAGTTCACAACAACAATAGCAGCACATTGCTTCGTAACAACATGGTGGATACCCCTCTGTACAAGGTGGCTAAAGACACCTCTTTGGAGGAAGGTAGCAATACCATAGTCCAGTCTTTTCTTTTTTAAAGCCTTCATTTTAATGAAATACACATGTACGTAGTTCATTAAAAGTGTTGTAGTACTACAAAATTTGTCATGAAAACACTAACTAAACAATAGATATGTGACAGCTTAGGTGAAGAGTAAGACAGTAGGTAACACTGGGGACGTTAACAGCAACAAAAATTGTTATGAAAAACAGCAGTCCTCTATCCCTTGTCCCCATATTTTTACCTTTTCAGAGGCAAATACTCTTTTGACTGATTCTTTTGCTATCTTTAAAAATACGCTTCTGTTGCTCCTTTCTGATTTTCCAATTTCAGGCACTATGTATTGACTTTGCATTGCAGAGCATGCGGATTTAGCCCTCTGTTCTCCCCTGTGACCTCCAACATGCCCTTTCCTCCCCCATCTTTATGCTGCTCAGCTGATTTTTGCATCCATGATGCCATAGTGGTTCCTTTGCCTCAGTGACTGATGCTGTCACCTTCTTGGTCTCCCATTTGGAATTCTGGGCACTCAACTCTTTCTTCTTTGTCTTCATCCTTCCTTCTCACAATCTGCCCCTATCCTACCATATCCAAACACTCATGGAATTCTGTCAACTCCACCTTTGCTGTAACTCAGAATTCGTCCACTTCTCTGTTCCCACTGCCACTGCCCTTGCCTTGCAACCCTCTTATCTCACATGAAACAGAACACTGAATTACTACTTGTCTCCTTGTTTTCTATCATGGCCCCTTTTTGGACTCCTCTCTACCTTGCAGCCAGAGTAGGCCTTCTGACTCTGAGGTCCATGTTTTAGTCACCGTTTGGAGGAGGTTGTCCTACCTTCATCAAGCTTTTCGTGAGTGAGAAATAAATCTTTGTTGTGCAGTGATACTTAAGAGTTTGTCTGTTACTGCAGCACACAGTCTGTCACCACCCTAACACAGGGTATGTACAATGTGCTTCAGGGTTGGGCTTTGCTCGTGTCACTAACATTATTTCTCTTTTCTTCCTTTCCTTAGACTCTAAAGTCTAGATGTGCCAGACTCTGTTCCACTTCCAGGCCTTTTTACATGCAGTTTTCATTGCTTACAATGTCTTCTTGTCATCCACCCATTTTTGACACTGTGCCTGAACTGTCATACCTTAGCTTAGATGTCTTTCTCTGAGAGATGTTTCGAGACTCCCTACTACCTTCTGGGTAGTCTCTCTGTCTCTCTTTTGTGTACCCTTAGTGCCCTCTGAGTTCATTTAGCATTCTGGCTTGAAATGGCCTGCATACTTGGGTCTTTGTTAAACTATGCTGTGAACTCCAGGATCTGCCTTATTTCCTGCAGTCTTGTCTGCAACAGTTGGACTAGGTGATTAGTATATTTTTGTGGAGTCAATGAGTTATTGTGGGAAGGTCCAGGCATGTTCTCAGAAGAGAAGCTGTTTTGGAAAGTTTGGATTCAGATTCTTTTGATAGAGCACTCTTGGCAGTTTTAATTCTTGAGAGATAAATATCAATTAGTGGTTTGGAGGAGTGAATCTGTTGTCAGACAGAGTTGGTTTGACTTCTGGCCTTACTAGTAGCGTAATGTTGACCAAATTATTTAGTCTCTTGGTTATAGATTGAGCTATACCTCCAAGAAGATATGTTAAAGTCCTCCCCTTGTATCTTTGACATAAGCCACCCACTATGTGGTATTTTGTTATTTCAATCCTATGAAACTGAGATAGCCTCTAAGCCTTAATTTCATTATTCAGTGGGGATAGTAATAATAATATCCACCTCACAGGGTATTGCAATTGAATGAATATATATATATGAGTATATATGTGTATAATAATATAATGATTAAATGAATATGTATGTATGTATGTATACGTTGTTGTTGCTGTTGGGTGCTGTTGAATCGGTTCTGACTCATAGTGACCGTATACACAATAGAAGAAAACACTGCCTGGTCTTGTGCCGTGTCCACAGTCATCTTTATGCTTAAGTTCACTGTTGTGGCCATTGTGTCAACCCATCTCACTGAAGGTCTTCCTCTTTTTCGCTGACCCTACACTCTACCAAGTATGATGTCCTTCTTCAGGGGCTGATCTTTCCTGGTAAAGTGTCCACAGTATGTAAGACGCATTCTTGCCATCTTTGCTTCCAAGGAGCACACTGGTTGTACTTCTTTCAGAACAGATTTGTTTGTTCATTTGGCAGTCCATGGTGCACTTAACATTCTTCTCCAACAATACAATTTCAATGCATCAATTCTTCTGTCTTCTTTGTTCATTGCCCAGTTTTTGCATGCATGTGACATGACTGAAAATACTATGGCTTGGGTTAGGCACACTTTAGTCTTCTGGGTGAAATCTTTGCTTTTCAGTACTTTAAAGAGATCCTTTGTGGCACATTTTCCCAGTGCAATGTGTCTTTTGATTTCTTGACTGCTGCTTCCATGAGCCTTGATTGTGCAACCAAGTGAAGTGATATCTTGGACAACCTCAATCCTTTCTCCATGTATGACAATGTTGCTTACTGGTCCAGCTGTGAGGGTTTTTGTTTTCTTGATGTTGGGGGTGCAATCCATATTGAAGGCTGTGGTTCTTGATCTTTATCAGTAAGTGTTGTAAATCCTCTTCATTTCCAGCAAGAAAGGTGGTGTCATCTGCATAGCGCAGGTTGTTAATGAGCCTTCTTCCAATCCTGATGCCTTATTCTTCTTCATATAATACAGTTTCTTGGTTTATTTGCTTGGTGTATAGACTCAAAAGATATAGTGAAAGGATACAACACTAATGCACACCTTTCCTGACTTTAAACCATGCAGTGACCCCTTGTTCTGTTTGGACAACTGCCTCTTGATCCATATGCAGATTCCTTAAGAGTACAGTTAGGTGTTCTGGAATTCCTATTCTCTGCAATGCTAGCCATAATTTGTTATGATCCACACAGTCAAATGCCTTTGCATAGTCAATAAAACACAAGTAAACACCTTTCTGGTATTTTCTGCTTTCAGCCAAGATCCATCTGACATCAGCAATGATGTCCCTGGTTCCATGTCCTCTTCTGAATGCAGCTTGAATCTTTGGCAGTGCCTTGTCAATAAACTGTTGCAGTCACTTTTCAATGATCCTGAGCAAAATTTCACTTGCGTGTGATATTAATGACATTGGTAATTTCTGCATTCAATTGCATCACCTTTCTTTGGAATGGGCCTACAGATGGATCTCTTCCAGTCATGTGGCCAGGTAGCCATCCTCCAAATTCATTGGTATAGATGAGTGAGTGCTTTCAAGGCTGCATCGGTTTGTTGAAATATCTCAACTGATACTCCATCAATTCCTGGAGCCTTGTTTTTTGCTGGTGTTTTCAATTCAGCTTTAACTTCTTCCTTCAGTGGCAGGGTTCCTGATCATATGCTGCCTCTTCAAATGGCTGAACATCGACCAGTTTCTTCTGGTATAATGACTCTGTGTCTTTCTTCCATCTTCTTTTGATGTTCTCTGAGTCATTTAATATTTTCCGTGTAGAAGCCTTCACTATTGCAACTCAAGGCTTGAATTTCTTCTTCAGTTCTTTTAGCTTGGGAAATGCAGAACATGTTCTTCACTTCTGGTTTTCCATTTCCAGGTCTTTGCACCTGTCATTATAATACTTTATCTTCTCAAGCTGCCCTTTGAAATCTTCTCTTTAGGTCTTTTATTTCACCATTCCTTCCTTTTTCTTTAGCTGCTTGATGTTGAAGAGCAAGTTTCAGTCTTTTCTGGCATCCAATTTGGTCTTTTCTTTCTTTCCCGTCTTTTTAATGACCTCTTGCTCTCTTCATGGACGATGTCTTTTATGTCATTCCATAATTCGCCCAGTCTTCATTAGTAGTCAACACATCAAATCTGTTCTTGAAATGGTCTTTAAACTCAGGAGAGTTATGTTCAAATCACAGTTTGGCTCTCGCGGACGTGTTGTAATCTTCTTCAGTTTCAGTTTGAATCTGCATATGAGCGATTGATCCATACTACAGTCAGCACATGATCTTGTTCTGACTGCTGATATGGAGCTTTTCCATCATCTTTTTCCATAGATACAGTTGATTTTGTTCCAGTGTATTCCATCTGATGAGGTCCATATGTACAGTCATTGTTTGTGTTGGTTAAAAAAAGTATTTGCAATGAAGAACTCATTAGTCTTGCAGAATTCTGTCAAGCAATCTCTGGCAATATTTCTATCACTAACGCTGTGTTTTCCATTTAGAACCCAAACCCAAACCCATTGCTGTCAAGTCAGTTCTGACTCATAGATAACCCTATAAGACAGAGTAGAACTGTCCCATAGTATTTCTGAAGAGTGGCTGATGGATTCAGTTGCCAGTATTTTGGTTAGCAGCCAAGCTCCTAACCACTGCACCACAAAGGCTGTCTATAAGCACTTAGAACAATGCCTGGCATATTGAAATGTCCAATGAATGTTGGTCATATTATTTTTAAAAATATACTAACTGCAATGTAGCGTTCTGGATTGGATCCTAGAACCAAACAAACAAATAAAAAAACAACAAAAAAACACATTAAGAGAAAAAGAAAACAAACTGGTGAAAATGAAATAAAGTCTGATATACAGTTGATAGTAGTGTCCCAAAGTCAGTTTTCAAGTTTTGACAAATGTAACACTATAATGTAAAAGAGATGTTGGGGGACCTTCTTTCTCTGTTTTTTTCTGAGGCTTATGTGATGAGTTCTTTGAATAGTTGCTAACTATTCCTAGTGAGGTAGTTTCATGTAAAGGAAAGAATGCAGACTTTGGGAAATCATGCTACTTACCAGTTGAGTGATCCTGGTCAGTTTAAACTGCCTAGGACCTCAATTTTTCACCATAAAATAATATCAGATCCAAAGGATGGCTGTGATAATTATGAGATGGTGTGTGAAGGCTCTTGTCATTGTGTCTTGTATTTTTCTCTATTTGATTTATGCTCATCTTGACTTCCCCAAAACCTGTTTGTCCTGTGAGAACAGATCTTAAAGCTTGTATTTCTTGTATTCCTGCCTCCAGCACTTAGTTTAGAGGCATGGTAGGTGTTGACTTCACTAAACATGAGCTGGCCTACTTTTGGGTGGGTGTTTTTGACATTTAGATGCACTAATAGCTTCTCCAGGGGTTGCAAAAAGTTAGCTGTTTGAACTCACTCAGGGTTTGTTGCTGTTGTTGTTAACTGCCTTTGAATAACCACACTGGCCCGACTTCCTGTGGCCCTATACACAACAGAACGACGAAGTGCTGCCTGCGCTGTGCCACCCTGGGATCTGTAACAGATGGACCTTTGCGCTTCACAGGGTTCTGTTGGCTGACTTTTTGGAAGCGGATTACAAAGGTTTTCTTCTTGTCTGTTTCTGTTAAGATTACAGTCAAGAAAACCCTGTGGAGTAGTTCTGCTTTATATACATGGTGTCACCATAAGTCAGAATCAAACTGGAGTGGCAATGTTGTTTTTTACTTTTAAACAGCTTTTCCTCCCTATCCTTCTCAGTTCAAGGGAAGTGCTGTGGGCTGGTAGAGTCAGAAGGGAACAACCTGTGAAACGGCTACCAAACAGTTTATTTATTTACTAATAGGTTCAATCTCTAAAACAGCAATGAGGGTTGGGAAGGAGAGGGAGAGCCAGAGGAACAGCAGGGACCCTGGGGGAGGTACATCAGTTAGCAGTCGCTGATAACTAAATCAGCTGAGGAAATCCGTCGTGAGCTGACTCATTCCTGTTTTGAAAAATACGCCTGTTGACACTCAGCCTTTGCCCAACCTCAGTCTCGGCCTCCGCCTCTTCCTCGCCTGACTTGCGACGGGCATTCTCGTAGAGCACAGCACACACGCCGGTCAGCCAGGCAGCCACCGTGCCAGCGGCAAAGATGCAGAAGCCGATGAGCAGCAGGAAGATGTAGTCTTCGGTGCTCAGGTGCGTGATACACATGTACCGGAGTGGGTTCCCTACCCCACTGATGGGCCACCCCACAAGCTCTGTAGGCTCAACACAGGTGGCATTTTGGTAATCTATGGGAAAAACACAGCAGGCATAGTGCTGAAACAACAGGCCTCCCAGGGCCCTAGGGCCGAAGGGGACCTGGAGGGCCTGTCTGACCCATGATACTCAAAGTGTGATCTCAAAGTGGGCCAGTGGGATGAGCATCACCTGGCCCTTGATGGAATGCGTAATCTCAGCAACCACTCCAGATCTCCTTGTAAGAATCTGCATTTTCACAAGATCACCAGAAAAGTCACTTGTACATTTGAGTTTAAGAAGTGCTGTGTCTAGAATACTTCTTGCCCATAGGCTTAGGTCACCTCATCAAAGTGAGCTTTGCTTCTAAAGGATCCCTAAAGGAGAGCTCACAATAAGGACTGAGAGACTGGAAACGTAAGGAAGACCTCCACCAGTGTTCATCCTCCCTCTTCTTCTTACCTACCCTCCCTCTCCACGTTGACCCTTTACCTTCGTCTGTGCTTGAGCCCAGCCAGCGATCACCAGTGCCACCTAAGGGCATTACAACCCACATAACTCAACTCCAGGGAAGGGTAAGCTTCCCCTCAAACACCTATGGTGTGTTGGTCCTTCCTCTCAACACTTCATCCGGGGAAATGGTGTGAGAGAGTTTAGGGGAAAGACACATGGGGACGCAGTTCTTCTCAGTGATGTTGGCAGTCACTGGTTGACCTCATGATCTGCATGAATCTTCAGTCCTTTTCAGTAACTGACTCAGTGTCCTGGCCACTTCTCTGAGCGCTGTCCCACATCTAGTGCTGTGGACTTTAGAATACAGCAGAAAGATATTTGGACTCGGAAGTCAGACAGACCAGGGCCCAAATCTAACACTTAGCAGCCTTATAAGCTCTGGTAAGATACCTGATTCCTTCTTTGAAACTCATTTCCTCATCTTACAAACGGAGAATTGAGATTTATTCTCAAGGTAGTTGAGAGGATTACTTGACACAGGTGGGAAAGCAAATTATAGCTCCTGGGGTACAATATTCAAAGGCTTATCTCAGCCCTGAATTTTTCTAGCTCCATATATTCTGCCGTACTGGTGCTGAAGTGCCTTATGGTAATTCTGAGTGGATATATCCAGCAGGAAATAATAAATAAGCCGAGGCTCAGGGCTGAGACCAGGACTTGAGATAACCATGATCTAAATTGTAATTTGCAGTTAGAATTTACTGAATTCTTACTATGTGCTAAGTGATTTAAAAATATTGCCTTATTTACTTTTCATAAAAACCTTGATGCACATAATGTTGCTATCCCTGCTTTACACATAAGGAATCTGAGACTCAAGAGAGACTTTGTAACTTGAATGTTCTAGACATCTATCATACGTAGGCAGGAGACAGAAAAGTTAGAGAAAGACAAGACTGAGTTGTCTGAACTTGTTTTACACAGTAGGAGATGCAAACAGAAGCTGGTGTGGAGACAAGCTTCCTAAAGACTTCAGGGCAGAAATGGCCAGACTATATGAAGGCACCGATATTTTTGGTGACCAAGGAAGTTCGAGAAATCAGGTTTGACTGCAACTAAAGGTATGGAGATAGAGAAAGGAGTGCAGGAATGAGTTCACTGGGAGTAGGCAGCTGGATGGCTGAAAAGAGCTGAGGAAGCCGGAGTGATCTTTTAATTTTTGTTGGAGGTGGGCGCTCTTACCTGTGCTTCACTTCTCCTCTTGGAGGAGGGGACTCAGTGCAGGGAGCGTATGGCATCTATTGTTGCAACTATAAGAGAGGCAGGGAGAGGAAGAAGCCTTTCTCCAGGCAAGTTTGAGACAATGTCCCTGAGGGCTGCCCTGCCCTACCCCAGAGCTACTGAGAGGAGTGAAAGGAGTTGGGATGTCAGCTTCCAATTTAGGCCTCTGTGAAGGCACAGGGATGCAACTAAGGCTCTAGACGTCTTTCCGGTCACTCTGGTTAGAGGACTGTTGAGTTTGGCCCGGGAGACTCAGGAGTGGGGCTGGTGAGGCAGAATGAGGCTCCTAGGAGCTATTTAGAATTCTCTCCAGAGAGGGCATGGGTCACCTGCTAGACCTGCCAGAGACACAGGAACATACAAAGACAAATTGATGTATTTGACAAAAGAGAACAAACACCAGTTTCTGAGGGTCTGGGTGTGTCTAGGGGTTTTAACTCAGTCTATTTTTGAAAAGATTGGGCTTTCAAATTAGGGTGTGGGTGGCAGAGATGAGACTAAACATTAAACACACATTTTTCCATTTTGGAGCATTAACCTTGAAAGGAGCAATTAGGTAATGATTTTAATGCATTGCTAGGCTGCTGTTAAGTGAAGGATGTGGGTAGCTGTGTTGATGGAGGAGGAATCCTGGGTTTTTCTACCTCCGCTTCTCCCCCAGCCCCCTTCCTCTCACTGCCAAGGTGTAAGCTCTCGTAACCTTCTAGCCCATCTCCATTGTTTCTCAGCCCTGGCCTATTTCTCTTGTTCCACACTCCTGCTGGACTGCTCATCCCCAAGCACAGCTTTTCCAGGTGCTAACACCAAACCCTCTGGCAATTCACCCACTGTCCTCAGAGTCTGGATCTTCTGACGTCTGGAGCCCCTAACTGTCTAGTCCCTTCTACCTTTCCCACCCTGTCAGTACTCTTGGTAACCCACTCTATGCCCTAGTCACATTAAGTGACTCATCGTTCTCTGATTTTATCTTACCCTTATCTGAAGCTTCTGTAGTTGGTTCTTTCTGCATGAAATGCCTCTTCTCCCACTTTTTGCATGATCAATGCTTTCATGTGGTATATGAATCTATTCCCAAGAGACCTTTCCAACAACCCAGTCTGCATAGCTCAGAGGACATATGACTGCTTCTGCTTCTGAATGCATATACACAGCGTTTCCCTGTATCTTTCTTAAAGAATCTATCACACTCTATCTTGCTTGATGGCTATTTAAATACATACCTTTCTCCTCTGATAAATGGGCTCCTAGCTCATGAAGGCATAATCTGTGTCTAATTATTCTCTTCTTGTTGTAAATAAAAGCTACTGTTCATGGAATTAATTGCTTGTATTTTAAATGTTTGGGAATTTTCTGCTAATATTTTTATTGTTGAACTCAAGTTTAATTCTCTCATATTCAGAGACATATTATCCATGATCTCCATCTCTTTAAATGAATTGAGAATTTGCTTTGCTTAGCAGAAGGTCAGCTTTAGTAAATTTGCCATGTGTACTGAAAAAAAGTGTATTTTTTGTTGGGTATGGGTGTTCTATACGTGCCACTGGTTGCTGTTAGCTGCTTTTTAGTCAGCTCCTGACTCATAGAAACCCCATGCACAATGGAATGACTGCTGCCCTGTTGCGTCCATCCTCGTGATTGGTTACACATTGGACTGTTCTGATTCACAGGGTTTTCACTGGCTGATTTTCGGAAATAGATCACAAGGTCTTTCTTTCTAGTCAGTCTGTTTTCATCTGGAAATGTGTATCAATTAAGTTGTGTTACACAGATCTTCTATACCCTTATTGACTTTTTATCCATAAAAAACATTGTCTGTTAGTTGCTGTTAGGCAAGCAATTAATTGTCTATTAGTTACCGGAAGAAATATGTTAAATCCATCAGTCGTGATTGTACGTTTGCTTATTTTTCCCTGAAGATTTGTCAAAACCCATGCAGAGGCATTTAACTGTGTGGATCATAGCAAATTATGGCTAACATTGTGGAGAATGGGAGTTCCAGAACACTTAATTGTGCTCTTAATGAATCTGCACACGGATCAAGAGGCAGTTGAACAAACAGAACAAGGGGCCACTGTGTCGTTTAAAGTCAGGAAAGGGGTGCCTCAGGGTTATATCTTTTCACTGTACTCTTTCAATCCATATGTCAAGGAAATAATCCAAGAAGCTGGACCATATGAAGAAGAACGAGGCATCAGGACTGGATGAAGACTCTTTAAAAACCTGCATTATGCGGATGACACCACCTTGCTGGAAGTAAGGAGGATTTGAAACATTTACTGACAAAGATCAAAGACCACAGCCCTCAGTATGGATTGCACCCGAACATCAAGGAAGCAACAATCCTCACAACTGGACCAGTAGCAACATTGTCATAAATGGGGAACAGGCTGATGTTGTCAAGGATCTCACTTTACTTGGGTCCACAAAAATGCCCATGGAAGCAGCAGTCAGGAAATCAAAAGATACATTGCACTGAGAAAATCTGCTGCCAAGGATCTCTTTTAAAGTGTTGAAAAGTAAAGATGTCACAATGAAGACTAAAGTGTACCCAGCCCAAGCCATGGTATTTTCAGTCACATTGTATGAGTGCAAAAACTGGTCAGTGAATAAGGAAGACAGGAGAAGAATTGATGCCTTTGAATTGTAGTGTTGGAGAAGAATAGCAGGTTGTCAAAAGAAGAAACAGATCTGTTCTGGAATAAGGACAATCCGAGTACACCTGGGAAGCAAAGATGGCAAGACGTCATCTTATGTACTTTGGACACGTTGTCAGGAGGCATCAGTCCCTTGAGAAGAACATCGTACTTGGTAAACTGAAGGGTCATGAAAAAAAGGAAGACCCTTCACAAGATGCATTTACACAGTGGCTGCCACAATAGGTTTAAGCATAAAAGCGATTGTGGACATGGTGCAGGATCAGACAGTGTTTCGTTCTATTGTAAATGGGGTCGTTCTGAGTCAGAACCGATTTGACAGCAGCTAACAACAATACCAACATAGTTTTGTGAAGTTTGGTTTTATGTATTAGATTCAAACAAAGTTATAATTATTTTGTTTTCCTGGTAGATTTGCTTTTCTGTGATTGAATAGTATTTCTCATGTCTAATAACACTTCGTGCCTTAAAATCTCCTTTGTTTGACATTACTACGGCTATATCGAATTTCTGTTGATTAATGTGTTCATTCTCTATTTTCCCCATTCTTTTACTTTCAGTCTTTCTGTGTTCCTGTATTTAAGGCATGTTTCCACAAGCTATATATGGGTGAGTTTTGTTTTTCACCTGGTTTAACAACCTTTGTATTTTAATTGCTCTATTGACATTTGATGTAATTATCGACATATTCGGATTTATGTCTATTATCTTACTATTTATTTTCCATTTGTCCTACTTTATCTTCGCCTCTCCTTTATGGCCTTTCTTATTATCATGTTTCTTCTTCTTTAGCTTGTTAGGCATAAATTTCCTTTCTTGTTCTTTAATGATGACTTTGGAGATTATATGTACGTCTTCTGATCATAGAGAGCCTGATATTTTCCAGGACCATGTATAGTTCTTTACAAAATTAATTCCTACTGTTGACCACCCCATAGCATAGTTTTTAAATATTCCTTTGCTACAGAATAAACTGATGAACTAGTAGGGCCAACTAAACTGAGCTAGCTCATCATTCAAAGAGGATTATAATGTGGTATATACTCAGAAACAGAATATAGGGTATAGAGCATGGTTTACAGTCAGAAAAAGTATGTATCAATGTTGTATCCTTTTACTGTACTTATTCAATCTGTATGCTGAAAAAACAATTCAAGAAGCTGGATTATATAAAAAAGAATGGGGCATCCAGATTGGAGGAAGACCCAATAGTGACCTGAGATATGCAAATGACACAACCTGGCTTGCTGAAAATGAAGAGGACTTGAAACATTAAATTAATGAAAATCAAAGACCACAGCCTTCAGTATGGATTATACCTGAACATAAAACAAAACAAACAAATAAACAAACCCCCCAAAAACAAACAAAACAAAACAAAACACCAACAACAGTCTCCACAACTGGGCCAGTAAGCAACATCATGATAAACAGAGAAAAGATAGAGGTTGTCAAGGATTTCATTTGACTTGGATTCGCAATAAACATCCATGACAGCAACAGTCAAGAAATCAAAAGACACTGCATTGGGCAAATCTGCAGAAGACCATTTAGATGGTAGAAAGCCGAGACAGCACCTTGAAGAGTAAGGTATGCTAACCCTAGCCATGCTGTTTTCAACCACTTCATAGGCATATGAAAGCTAGACAATGAATAAAATGACTGAAGAAAAACTGATAGCTTTGAACTGTGATTTTGGAGATGAGTATCCAGTATACCGTATTCTACCAAAAACCAGGAACAAATTTACCTTGGAATAAATACAATCAGAACACTCGGTAGAGGCAAGGATGGTGAGGCTACGTCTCACATGCTTTGGATATGTTACCAAGGGAGATCAGTTCTGGGAGATGGTCAGCAAAAAAGAGGGGGACCCTTAGCAGATGACTTGACGCAGTGACTGCACAATGAGTTCAGGTGTAAGGATGATTGTGAGGATGGTGCAAGACTGGGCAGTGTTTCGTCTTGTACATATGGTCACTGTGAGTTGGAACTGACTTGGTGGTACCCAACAATAACAATAGTAACAACAACAAAGCTCGTTAGTGGCAGATCTGGGACAGGATGTCAGCTTGGGTTCTTCCTACTCGAGAGTCCATTCACCCTTGTGGCTATCCTTAGAGAGCACTGGGACTGCGTACCTTCAGTGTTCTCTGTGACAGGAATGGCTTTAAACAACTCTTATCCTGGTGCTGTGTTATTGGACAGCTAGGTTCAAAACCTGCTTCCATTATTTATTGTGTAGACGTTCTAGTGCAAGTTCCTTAACTCCTCTAAGTCTGTTTGACATCTGTAAAACGGAGTGTTAACAATAATCACTTTATAGATTTTTAGGGTGAATTAAGTGGGAGAAAGCTTGTGAAATGCTCATCACAGTGTCTGGTGTGTTGTATACATGCATTAAGTGTTAGTGCCACTCATAATGGTGTGATAACATGATTACCTGTATCCTACAAGCCCACCACAAACCAGCTCTGCTCACCAATTCTTCTCACTCTGGTTTGCTTCATTTTGTTGCCTCTCATGCAGGGCTTCCGGGTATCATGTGTAGTGTGCACTGCACAACTCCATGATGCAATTACCCATGGGAGCACAATATTTGGTTTCCATTGCTTTAAGTACTTGTTGTAAAACCTCTGCTCCCAACCCTAGAAAAGGGCCTGTATCTCTCTCCTAAGTCAGGCCTAGTTCATCTGAACATCATTAAATGTATAGTGCTTTGTTTTTCTTACTGTTCTTCAGCTAAATTATTCATTTGTCTGGGAATTGAGTTTACCATCTTTCACTTGTCTGTCTGCAACTACTAGGTTATAAACATCATGAAGAGATGGATTTTTTGTTTAGTTCACTGTCGTATTTCTAGCACCTAGAATGGTACCTGACACATACTACAGCTCAGTGCATACATGTTGAATGAATTAAATGTTATTTATCGTTAGTAATTCTTGGGGTACTGACACCGACCTAACACTTGACCACAAGAAAGGGATCACATAATACCAATCCCTGCCTGCCTCATAAGAATATGATGGAGGCTTCAGGGAATGAAGGTGTATGAAGCCCCCAAAGTAATAGGAGCAAATGATCTAAAGGAGCAGGTGGAGGGACTAGACTTGGACTGGGTATGATACCTCCTTTGAGGCTGCAGATAAGGAAACAAAGGTAAATACAGACAGGGATGAAAATGCTGTAGGTGAGACATCAAAAGGTAAACATTACTATTATTTTCCAACAGACAGAGCACTGCTTGAGAGCCAAGACCCTTTTTATTTGTGTTCCTGGTGTAGTGCATATATTAGATGCTCAAAAAATGTCTGTTGAATGCATCCATGAATGATTTTGGTTTCACCTCACACACCATTCTTAAACTCTTGCGTCTTTGGCTTTGTTGTTTAGGACAGATTCCAAATTAGAATTTGAAAGAATTGCTGCTAGGATTCTATTGTGCTATCAGTAGCCCTGGTTGGCAATAGTGGTTAAGAGCCTGGCTGGCAACCAAAATGTTGACAGTTCAAATCCAAGAGCCTGTCCTTGGAAACCCTGTGGGACAGGTCTACTCTGTTCCATTGGGTCACTACGTGTCAGGATTGACTTGATGACAGTGGGATGGGTGACTAGAGGAGCTGATTTCCTAGAAGGGAATCTGCAGTGGTGACGGAGCCCAATGTCACCCAATGCAGACCAGTGTAGCCAGCTAGTCTTCAAAGTCCCTTTCAGATCTTCAAACACTTCTAGTCCGAGTACTGGCTTCTATCTTTGCCTGCCTAGAGCTCCTTTTCCTCTTCACCCAGCTGTGTTCCTATAATGGCATAAACCAGGATTCAGCAAACTATAGCGTGAGGGCCAAATCTAACTTATTACTTGTTTTTGTAAATGAAGCCTTAGTGGAACACAGTCATGCTCATTTGTATATTTTCTATGGCTGTTTTCATGATACAAATGGCAAAGTTGAGTGCTTGTGACACACACCGTATGACCGTAATGCCTAAAATATTGACCTTTTACAGGAAAAGTCTGTTGACCCTTGGTAAACCATTTTGAAACCTTACAGATTTGGATGATTAGGATTGGAACAATAGAGTTCTTATCTAGTACTCATAGTTCTCCTCTCCTTTCCCCCTGACAGAGTCTATATTTTCTTAAAACTTAAAAGTAATGCGTAGACTCAAGGAACATTGTAGAAGAAACCTTTAAGTTCAGCAAGTTCAATCTGATTTTAAGGTGCTTTAAAGATGTTTTAAGCTACAGGTCTAGTCTTTTGCCTAAGTGGTTGCTTGTGGGTATGATTTAGAGGTAGAAACCTACTTTTCCTCACAGTGCCTTCTCATTTGCTCCTCAGCAGGTATAATTCTGTCAGCACGAGGTAAAGGCTTTCATTTCACCAATAAAATAAGACTGTAAGTATAAAGACTTCCAGAAGAGAAGGATATGACTTACATCCTACCAGGTGCTAAACTGGAGGCATCACTTCTTGAGTAAGATTTTGGCTGTGGAGGGGAATCCCGGTACAAGAAAGTTGTAGACAGAAGCTAAAGGCAAATTCTAGCTTCTTTTCAGTTTGAACTTGCTAGGGCAGGTCCTGCTTAATAACTACCCATCTGCTCAGAGAATCCAGAGAGTGGATGGTTGCTGTCATGGAAAACAAGCAATTTAGAAAAGCTCAGTAGCTTTTCTCAGTTTAGCAAAGTTCATTCTTCAGTTACCAGGGTAGACTTGGGAGACGTTATGGATTGAATTGTGTTCCCTGAAAAATGTGTGCTGTAAATCGTAACCCCTATACCTGTGAATGTTTGGAAATAGGAATTTCTTAGTTCTGTTAATGAGGCCATAATCAGGATAGAATGTGTCTTAAGCCAAGCACTTTTAAGATATAAAAAGAGCAGATTAGATACAGAGATGAGGAAAGAGAGATGAGGACACAGATAGATGCCCCAGGCACATGAAGGTCAGCAAGGAACCAAGGAACAGAAGCTGAAATGAGACAAGGACCTTTCCCTAGAGTTGATAGAGGAAGAAAGCCTTCCCCTAGACCCAGAGCCCTGAATTCATACTTCCAGCCTTCTAAACTATGAGGAAATAAATTTCTGTTCGTTCAAGTCGCCAATTTGTGATATTTCTGTTACAGCAACACTAGAGAACTAAGCCAGGGGAGAGTCCTGCTTAACTCCATTACTTCCCTTTTCAAACCATGAGTATGAACTTCAGAATACATCCTGCTTCTTACCTCCTGCCACCTCTGGAACCATTAACCTGGTCTAAGACAGCATCCTCCCTCACCTGAACTGCCATCCCCCCAACAGCCCTTTGTTTTCTGCACAATCTCTTCTTTATATAGTAGCCAGACTGACATGTAAGGCATAAATCATGTCACTTCCCCACTTGAAACTCTCCCACAACTGCTCATCATGCAGAATAAAGTCAAAAGCCTCTTCATGATCTATAGGGCCTGTTGTGTTCGGGCCTCTGGCTAAGTTTCTGTCTTATTTCTTGTCTTTCTCTCCTTTCTTCATTCTGCTCCAGCCATTCTCACTTTCAATTTATCAATCTCGTTCTACCTCAAAGCCTTTACCTCTGTTCTTCTCTTTGTCTGGAAAGACCGCTGCCTGTCTTTCCACAGCTTCTCCCCTCGCTTTATCTAGTTCCTTGCTCGGATGTCACCTCTTAGTGTCACACTACCTAAAGTCTCTGTTGCCACCCTCAGTTCAGACGTGCTCTTCCCCCTCTGCTGCCTTGTTTTCCTTTCTAGTATTATTCTTACGTGACATTATGGCACATATGCTTTATTTGTTGTCTCCCTCCCCTGACCCCACTAGAATGCACACCTCGTGGAAGCACATCTGATTCTTTCACAGCTGTATTCCCTGCCCCTGGCATAGGTCCTGGCACCTAGTAGGGGCGGCTTAGTAACCCCCAGTGGAACAGCTGCACTTGAGTGCTGGGCTGGCGTCCTGATTCCCTGCAACGTCAGATAGGGATACCAGCACCTACACACCTCAGCTAAATGTGACCAAGGAACCTTGGCTGTTGGTGGCAAATATATTGAAAATTACCAGGAATTATCTACCACGGCTTTAATTCTAGCCTTAAGTATATTTTATTTGAATGAATCAGATGTATCTGTTATTTCTTTACCTGAGTTAAGGGGAAGTTTAACTCTACCATTGTTCTGATTTTAAAAAAGGATGTGAAGGAGTATCTGCTATGTGGTAGGCATTGGGCTAGGGACTTTTTAGATAATGTTGTTTTAAAAGCTTAAAGAACATCCTGGGTATTGCCAGAGCCCTCAAGAAGGAGTCTTTGTGGATGAGTACTCAAGCAGAAAGACGGTGTCACAGCAGTGCTCAACCATTTGTTTCAGTAAACCGACACTTGTCACCCCAATCTATGTGCTCCGTGTGATGATCAGATCGCCACCTGGGTTCTTCACTTTCTTTAAGAATTATAGCAAAAACGATAGCTAACTTTTACTACGTGCAGAAGTAAAACTGTTTTGTGGGTTATTTAGCCATCACAACTCAAAGAAATAGGTACAACTTCATTTCCATTATACCAATGAGGAACCTGTTACATGGAGGCTGTGGAGGTTAAGTTACATGGAGGTTGTGCTGCCCAAGGTCATGCAGTTGGCAAGTGACAGAGGCAGGAGTAAACACCCAGCAGCCTGGCTCCAGAATCCATCTTAGCTTTGCCTTCTCAACTGGAATGTGAGCGTCTCAAGAACAAAAGCATATTTTGTAATCACCTAATTGGGCTGGTGTTAAGGAGGCGTTATAGAAACTATGCAGTTTTGCTGGACCGTGATTCCCGGTACTGTGTGATTTTCCTGTATGTTGTAAATCTTCTCTCTTTGATGTGAATGAGAGAATGGGTATCCGTTGTGTTGGTGAGGCAGAATTCAACCTGTAAGGTTGTACTGTGCCTTGAGGCAATCTCTTGGGATGTAAAGGAAAAGGAAAAAAGCAGAGAGTCAGGGATCTGGTACCACTGGGAAAGAAGCAGTGCTGGGCATCCACTCCTGTCTCTTGAGGAACTTCACATCAGTTATTGCTCTTCTTCCTTGTGTCACTGCCCTTCCTCTCTGCATTGGCTCTCTCCCATTGGCAGAGTAACACTTGCTTGGGCATCTTTTTTCGTAAAACTATTCTACTTCTTTACATGCTGCCCCTCCTCCTCAGTCCACAACCAAGACTCCCAGAAGAGTAGCTTGCATTGTTTTCTCTACTCGCTCTGCAGCTGACTCTTCCATCTGCAACCTACCACTGAACTCACTCATCTACACCAGCAGGGTCCGTGGTAGCTAAACCTGCTGGACACTTTTCAATCCTTATATGACCTGTTTCCACTTTTTGGAGACTTTCCTCTCCTCTCTGGCTGCTCCTGCTCGGAGTACTTCACGAGTTGCCCTGCCTTACTTGACCCTGCAATATGTTGACATTCCCCAAAGCTTTAGTCCTTGACTTTATTCCCTTCTTTCATTGGCTGATCTCATCTATTGTTTGGTTTCAGCCATCACCGGTGAGCTGACAATTTTCAAATATATGCTTTATCCCTTGTTCAATCCTTGAGTTTCAGAGCAGAACACTCAAATGTCTACTGCCACTTAGCTTGCTCTGTGTGATGTCTCATTCAACAAGCTCACAATGGGGACTTGTCTTCTCCCCAGCCTCCTCGCTATCCTTCTTCTGAGAGCATCTATCTCAGTAACAGCCTCACAGTTGTACAAGCCAAAGCACTTGGAATTGTCCTTAATTTCCCCCTTGCCTTTATTTTTCACATCTTATTAATATATTCAGCAAGTCTTCCTTGAATGTTTTCTCTCTGTGAAGAGTCAGACAGGCTGTTTTGCTCTCATCGAGTTTCAAGTCTATCAGGGAAGACAAATGTTAAATTAATAAATTAATTACTTAGAGTTGTGCCAAAAGCTAGGAAGGGAAGTACGGGGGACCATAAGATATCTACTGCAGTCCCAAGTTCTGTTGCATCTACCTTCTACTTGTTGTCTTCTGACATGCCCACACCTCTCCATCCTTACTACTGCTATAGATTTCTATCTTCTCTCCCCTGGATGTTTCTAGAGCCACCAGGACTGCCTTCAGGTTTGCTGAACTCTCAGGCCTTCTCCAACATGCAGCCATGTTATCTAAGTGCTCTGACAAAACACATTTTAGAAGGACATTGGTGATGCTCAGTGGCTCACCTTTTATGTGGGAGATTCGGGTTTGATTCTCAGCAAATGCACAGGTGCCACCTGTCTGTTGGCTGAGGCTTGCATTCTGTTATGATACTGTCTGGCATCCTGGTACCATGGTAGTTAAGAGCTTGGCTACTAACCAAAAGGTTGGCAGTTTGAATCCACCAGTTAGTCCTTGGAAACCCTATTGGGCTGTTCTACTCTGTCCTATAGGGTAGCGAGTTGGAAATGATTCACTGGCAATGGGTTTTATGAGGCCAAGCAGGTTTCAGCAGAGCTTCCGGAATAAAACAAGGTAGGACTCAATCTATAAGATTATGTTGTGTTTTGAGTTAATCTCTGTTGAGATATAAGAAAGAAAATAGAGCAGAGAGATAGGTGGACTTTCTACCACCAAGAATGAAGAAACAGAAGAGTGCATCCTTTGGATCCACGGTCCCTGTGCTGAGGAGCTCGTAGACTAGGGAAAGATTGATGACAAAGACTTGCCCTCAGAGCTGAGGGACAGAAAAACCTCCTCCTGGAGCTGTGCACCTGCACTGTGCAAGAATTAATTTCTCTTTGTTAAAGATGTTCACTTCTGTTTCTGTTACAGCAGTGCTAGATAGCTAAGACAGAGCTCTCCAGCCCTGGAAATGGGAAACCAAGGTTAGCTGCGTTGTGCAGCCTTGCACTGTTGCCTTTAAAGGCCTGAGTGATGTAGAGCAGCCGAGAGGCCATGCATAAAGACCTGGCATTTCTGAGCTCAAGGGATCTTTAGATCACCTAGTCTCAGGTGTCCCAACTGAGCTGAATTAGGGAGTATCAGAATCACTCGGGGCTTCTATATAAACTACACGTGCTTACCACTTCTGTACACTCCTGTCTCTTTTCAGACTTCTCTATACATTTTGGAGAAGGCTTCTTTTCTCTAGCTTTCTACAGCAACAGCTGCAAGGCCAGAGTATGTGCAAGTTACAAGGTAAGAAAACTATACTGGCAGAGCAGTTGACTGACGGTTGTTCAGCCATTTTTCTTTTTTTGGCTTTTGGTCCCTGTTGCAATTTCCCTGGAGGAAAGAGTTAGTGTCAATACAGTGAGCTATGAATTCGTTCCAGAAATCTAAGTTTTGGCACCATTGTGGATGACTTTGTACATGGTGGGTTGAAATGGGGCCATTATCCAATTATGGCAGCCTTGGATACAGGGTGAATTAGCCTTGGAATTGAACTAAGATATTATCTGCTCAAAATGCTCTCAAAATGACTTGGAGTTGAACCACATGTGATCCAACACACCTGCTCTCTGCAGATGTCTGAGTGGCTTTGTCCATCTACCTCTGCAGTACTCTTCCCTGCCTAGACTCTTCTTTGGATTATGGATCCTGCTGTTTGGCTCAATCAGACCACCTAGGGGTGGTAAGAGCTGACACAGAGGGACCTCTATCCTCAAACTCTCTCCACTTCTACCCCTGCTAGCCTGGTCACTGTCTGAATTTTCACTGTTTTCATCTTTATGGTTGTTAAGCTATTCCCTTCCAACTTGCAGATGCTTCTTAAGGGAAACACAGCCAAGCCAAGTGCCGTTGAGTCATATCAAACTATTATTAGTTATTGGCTGCTCAGTGCAAATCAACTTATTTACCAACTAGAGCAGCCACTGAAAGTTCAAAACACAGGCCGTTGTCATCGAGTTTCTCAAAGTTTGGCTTAAAAACCATCTTCATCAAGAGGTCACTGAATTGGAATCTCTGGTCATGGGGCTTGGGATTCTTGTACTCATTCAAGTTTTAGAATCATTGGTTAGCAGACCAGGTCTAGGTGGAAAGTCTAGGGTACTAAGTCCCTTGTGGGGGCAGGCATTGTTCTAGTCAAATGTTGTTGTTAGCTACTAGGGAGTTGGCTTCCAACTCATGGTGACCCCACGCACAATGGAATGAAATGCTGCTTGGTTCTGTGCCATTCTTAAGATTGGTTGTGGACCAGACTGCTGGGATACGTAGGGTTTTCACTGACTGATTTCCAGTAGATGGCCAAGCCTTTCTTCCTAGTCTGTTTCAGGGTGAAAGCTCCTCTGAAACCTGTTCAGATTCATAGCAGCGCTCAACCCTCCACTGACAGACAGGTAGTCACAGTGCATAAAGTTCAGTCAAACCCAGGTCTCCTGCAAGGAAGATGATATTTCTACCACTGAAATACTGATGATCCATTCTAGTCAAATAGAGGGTACTTAAGACAGGAAGTTGGAGAGTATAAGACTTAAGGACTGCCTACTTTGTCATTATGTTTCCTGTATATGTGTTCCTCCCCTTATCACCAGGAACACCTTCAGCTGAGCACTTACTCATCTAGAATCCTATCTGCTAGCCATTGCTCTCCTCTTAATTCGTGTAAGTGTTTCTTGTCTTTCTGCTTAGGTCTGTAGACTGAGAGCTAGAAGGAGCCTTAGAACAGTCTAACCCAACTCATTTAAAGATAAGAAAAGTAAGACCCAGAGAGAAGAAGTGACTTACCCAACATCAAAAAGTGGCATTATTATGACCAGAACTGGGCTTCCTGGATCTCAACTCTTTCTTCTTTTTGTATCTCTAAACTGTATTATCAGAGACAGGGATATGACTTCTGCCTTTATGAAAAAAACAGCATTTTAACACCACGTTGGGCATCTAATGCTGTTAGGTGCCATCAAGTTGATTTCAACTCAGGGCAACCCTATGGACAACAGAATGAAGCACTGCCCAGTCCTGTGCCATGCCCACAACTGCGGTGATGCTTGAACCCATTGCGGCAGTCACTGTGACAATCCATCTTGTTGAGGGTCTTTCTCTTTTTGCTGACCCTCCACTTTACCGAGCATAATGTCCTCCTTCATGGGTTGATCCCTACTGACAACATGTCCAAAGTACTTGAGATGTAGTCTTGCCTTCCTTGCTTCTAAGGAGCACTTTGGTTGTACCTTCTGCAAGACACATTGATCTGTTCTCTTGACAGTCCATCACAATTTGGGCATATAATACACACACCATAAATATATCTGCGAGAACCTAATGGCTTGTGATGTGCTTGGTATTAAGAAAACACTGCAAAACTGGGAAAACATTAAACTTGAATGTTAAGAGATCTCTGAGCAGGATTGGTTCTACAGCCACTTAACTATGAGGGGGCTGAATTCTTAAGTTCCAGTTTAAGCATCCCACATAAATGCAGTCACCACCAGCCTCATGTTTGGCTATTTAAATTTAAATGAATCAAAATTAAAGTAATTTAAAATTCAGTTTCTCAGTTGCACTAGCAAAATTTCAAGAGCTCCTAGACATATACGGCTAGGAGCTACATGTTAAATACGCAGATGGAGCCCTTTTTGCTCACTGTAGTAAGTTGTGTTGGGCAACACTGGACCAAACTCTGGGGGTGCAAGGGCACAAGACAAAAGAGACCAGGTTCCTCATGTTCCTGAGCTTAGAACTGAGTGAGTTTTTCGGAGCATCTGAGAGGCATTTGACCCTGTTCTGCTAGACAGCAACAAATAGCCTGGGAGGAGCTCGACCGCCATTATCACCTTCAAATAGCATTAGTGATTGGAAAATTACAATCTGGCGAGGAATACTCTTCCTATTCACTGAACTGGGCCAAAAAAGAAATGAAATCTGTGGATCTGTTTTAACTCTGTGTTGATCAGGGCTTATTGGAGAACCCTGGCTAACTGGCACATTACAACACAATTATTTTGCTTGGAAAGTGAATACGCAAACCAGGGATTAAATAATTTTCAGTATTTCAGAACCGGTGAGACTATCATCAGAGGGTGTCTTTTGACTGGAATTTTCTTTGATAACAGCACTAGATGTTTCATCAATTTGAGACCTTTTGCTACTCCTAGTCAGTATAGTCTTAAGGTGAATGAAGTCTACTAGCCCCTCTGTAGCCTCTCTGTGGGGTGACCTGTTAGTCAGAATGTGACATAAAGGAGGGTAGATAATTGCCCTCATGTCTTCTATTGTAATGCCTCTCCACTTCTTTCCTGGACCTCTGCTTCTTCAAGGTTCTTCACTGTTGCAGAATTAACCTTAGATAATTGACTTTGCTGCAAATTCACTACGCCTCTGTTACAAGCTAATAAAGGCTTAGGAGTACCTGAACTGTTTTTCTCAGAAGTTCTAGTATTTCTGTAGGGTCCTCTCCAAGGTCGAAATACCATTAGGGGCTCCAAAGGGCTGATTTCTGCCTTTGGTAGGCAGTAGATGGCGAAATTTTGGGGCAAAGCTCCCGTTCAATGCTCTTCAAGTCACAAAACTACATGTTGGTGACTTTCTTACCCTCCCCCCGCCATTCTAATCTGCCACACAATTGGACTCCAGGTCTTTATTTGCCTCTGAAAGTGAGACTTGTCTTCTACTTAGGCAGAGCTTCAGTCCAAAGTCATTTCAGGTGACTCAGGAATTGCCAGCCTTACTACTAGTCTAGCCCTGAGTCTCACAGCTCAGGCTGAGACCAGACCTTGATTTGGTTTCTGGTGTTATTTTCTGGGGTCTAAATCCCTGTGTTTATAACATGTCTCTAGAATTCCTCTTGTTCCATTTGCTTAAAGATAGAAGTCCTAGGAACTGCCGCTCACCTTCCCAACATCCTAGCTACATTCCTGCCTACGTCTGAACAGTCACGTCTCCCACACCGAGTGCAGTGTCCTCTAATACCGTATGCCTTCTTGAAGTCCACTGATTGTCCAGGAGACCACCTGGCTGATGTCTGATACTCTACTCTCTTAATCTTTTATTTTTTATTTTATTGTACTTGAAGTGAAAGTTTACAGAGCATATTAATTTCTCATTCAAAAATTTATATACAGTTTTTTTCATGACATTGGTAGCAGTCCCTGCAATGTGTCAGCACCTTCCCCCTTTCCACCTTGGGGTTCCCCATTATGATTTGTACGGTTTTCCTATCCTTTTTGCTTTCTCTTCTTTGGTTTTGGGCAGATGTTGCCTCATTTGGTCTCATACACTTGATTGATTTGAGAAGCGTGTTCCTCACATGTGTTACTGTTTATTTTATAGGCCTGTCTAATCTTTGTTGGAAAGCCTAGTGGTTTAGTAATTAAGTGTTATGCCTGCTAACCAAAAGGTTGGCAGTTCAACTCTACCAGGCACTCCCTGGAAACTCTATGAGGCAGTTCTACTCTTTCCTATAGGGTCACCATGAGTCAGAGTTGATAATGGCAATGGTTTTTTCTTTTTGGTTAATCTTTGGCTAAAAGTGGACTTCAGGAGCAGCTTCAGTTCTGAGTTAGAAATTAGGCCATAGGCTCAGAGGTTCTTCCAGTCAGATTGTTCATTTATTTTTGAGAATATGAACTTTGTTCCACATTTTTCTCCAGAATCCTCTATCCAGAATTGCCTATTATGATTTCTGTCAGAGCCATTGGAAATGGTGGCCTGGACCTGTCTAGTACTTCTAGGCTCTGGCTGTAAGAAGCTGTGATTTATGTGGTCCATTAGTCTTTTGAACTAATATATTCCTTTGGTGTTCTTCACCATTCTTTGCTCTGGACATAGCGGGACCAGTAGCTGTATCTCAGATGACCACTCACAAGCTTTTAAGATCCCAGCCACTACTCACCAAAGTAAGTTGTAGAATCTTGTCTTCATGAACCATGTTATCCAGCTGACCTAGGTGTCTCCCCGGACCATGATCCTCAGCCCTCAACCCCAGTAACTCAGTCCCTCTAGGTGTTTAAATGTGTCTAGGAAGCTTCTACGACTGTGTCCTCTTTGAGCTCTATTATATACATGAATACACATGCTGTACATACAAACATGTATGTAAAATTATCCACAGACTACCTATATATGTGTGGGTGTACTCCTATGCACCCTTCTTTCCTTGTTCAGCACACTTATCTGCCTGTGTATCTGCTTGTAAGTCATTTGTTTTTACTGTTATTAGGGGGTTGTGTGTATTTACCATGTTGCTTCTCTCTCTCTTTTTTCTTCATGTTCCTGTGTCTTCCTTTGTCTTAGTCAAGTTGTACTGACTCCCTCTATGTAGTATTGTTGTTCCTTTCACCAAAGTTAACATTTGCCTACTTTCTAGTCATTTCTTCTTGCCACCCCTCCTGCGCCCCCCAACTAGCAAGCTTGTTTCTATGTGTAAACATTTTCTTGAGTTTTTATAATAGTGACCTCATATAATATCTGTCATTTTGTGACTGACTTATTTCACCGAGCACAGTACCCTCTAGATTCATCCCAGCTGTGAGATGTTTCACTGATTCGTCGTTGTTCTTCATCACTGAATAGTATTACTTTCTTAATCTTTCTTATGTCTACCTGCCAACCTACCATTTGTTTACTGAGTGCTTATGGTAAGCCAGGTAATGCTAATGGCGATCATGCATGTTCTAGTTTCATCCTTCCAAGAGCCCTACATAGTTTGGATTTAAAAATGAGGAGATTGAAGTTCAAGGAAGCTAAATAACTTGCCTGATACATACAGATAATGAGTGGCAGGGCTGGGATTGTAATCCAGATGTGTTCCGCTCTGTATTAACACTGGGCTGCACTGCTCATATGGTGGCTGTCCATCACCTGTAGCTGAGGCTGTGCCAACCATCTGTCCTACTTCAATAGGCTCATCCTGTCCTCTTCTGTTACACCCCCTCCTGTGGGGTTAGTTTTACTGATTATGACTGGACTGTGGGACTGTATGGTGAAGATAATTTAGAATCACGTAATTGGTATGAGTCTTTACACATAGCCCCAGCCTTCTGGGTTAGTTACCTACATGAACACTTGTTTGGCACATAGTAAGTAGTCAGTAAATATTTAGATAAATAAACAGATAAACTGAGGGGTAGCATGAAGTCCCTTACACTCTCTTACTTTGAAAGGATTGTATACTGGATCCCACTATAATACTGACTTTAATACTGTACAACAAGAAAAATTTACCAATAGTAAGGTCCAGTATCACCTGGTCTAAAACGAACCTATCTTTAAATTGCATTACGCTTTATAATCAACTAGGTTACTCAGCTTATTTTATAGTAGTACTTCCTATATCCTGAAATGTGGCCGAAGATCACCATTTTGATTGCAAGTGTAGTGTAAATAGATACGCTTAAGAACAAAGAATTTGCCAAGATTGTTTGTCAATAATCAAGTCACTCAGCAAGAGAAAATGATTCATCACACAATAATCTTACATTGAGGTCTGGCTAAAGGGTAAGAGAAGCATATAATGAATTTTACTGTGTGTGTGTATTCAACTTTATGTGTATATGAGTATCTGTCTGTGTATCTTGTATACATGTATATATATGTACATGTGTTATTTGTATTTCTGTATATGTAAATATATGGCTGGAAATACATGTAAATATATGGCTGGAAATATATGTAAATATATGGCTGGATATATATGTAAATATACATGATATGTATGTATGACGTTATCTCTGTAATTATGTGTGTGTTTATATGTATGTATGTGTGTTTGCATGAATGTTTATGGTTATATGTATAGTAACATGGAAACAGAGTGAAGTTTGAATTATCCTTTTGGAGCTTGGGGAGATTGGCTGAAACCTGGATTTGCAAGAAAAGTGCAGACATATCTTAATGAGTTTATGATGTTTAGGGTTTATTATCCAATGCAAATAATCTTGAGTGAATTCTAAATTATAGCCAGGTAGGAATAAAGTCTAAGTTTACATGATGTAACTATACGTGATTAAGCTGCCTTTAAGGATAATAGTAATCATGTGATTTGTGGGTTTAAGAGATAGTCGTGGAAAATGACCTGAATCTGGAATCAGGAGGCTGAGATCATTTTATTGTCATGTACTAGTTGTGTAACTTTGGGTATAACTCATTCTGTTTACTCATCTATAGAACAGAGTTAAAAATACCAATCTGAAACTCACCCAGAGGCCCAGGGGACAAAATGTAATGATTGGCATGATACCCATGGTAAAGAAAATTAGACACTTTGTGTAAAAACATGTAGTGATAGAAAGCCAGAGCATGAAGTGGCTCGGGGGTTCTGCTGGGCCACTCCACAGAGAAGGATTAGAAGGTTAGCAGATGTGAGTATGGTAGGTCCCATTGGCCAATTAACGAAAGGTAGGAGTTTATGAGATTAACAAGGCAGATACTTCCTTTTGTCTTTAAAACCATATAGTGAAATGGACCTGGTTTATAATCCTAGTCAATCTTGCATTGAATTGAAGAGTCAGAGAACCCACAGTGGTCCTCTGAACACTCTGAGAAGCACAGGGATTTGATTAAGAGAGATTAGGTGGGAGGTGAAGTGGTAGCTGTAGGGACCGTTAGAAGCCAAATACTTGACCCTTTTCAGTTGAATAAGAGTTCCCCGGACAACCTGATGGGCTCTTCTCAGGGGAAATGTACATGTGTGATGGGGAAAGGCTAGAGAGGACCGCGTACTCACATGAACATTCACAGCTGGGGGAGAATAGCTGTTGGGAACAACATGTATTCCTACTAGGAACAACAAGATGAAGAATTCGTGTTTAGCCTGTCTCTCTGTGGTTTCTCTTTAGCACACTTTCTAAAGAGTGTTTGTACACAAACTACGATGGCAGAAGTCATTAAAAAAAAGTGGAAGACATTTTTGCTTTTAGAGAAAATGATGTAGAGAAGTAAGGCAATCTATCCAAGATTACTGCTCCTGTATTCAGTTGAGATTAGTACAGTGAAGAAAATAGCCTGACAAAGTTAGTTCCTTTTAATCTATTCCAACTCAAGCAAAAATACCTGGCAGCAGAGCCAGGTGCCTAGGGTACAAAATTTAAGGAGGTCCTCATTCTCAGTGCTTCCTTAAATTTTGCCTCCCAGGTACCTCACTTGCCTCACCCTGCTCCATGGCATGTCTAGAGGATCTTATAAGTGACATGACCTCTGGAAGGCCAGGAGTGCACATTGGCACTTCCTGTCATCACTTAGCTCCCTTTCCTCCAGTTCACCTTAACGTCTGTCATTTTGGCCAACAACTTTTCTAGGGTATTCTCACATCGACAGGACTTCATGGCAGAACCTTCAGCAGAACTGTGAAGCTGGATCCTTGAAAATATTTCAAGGGCAAAAAACCAGAGAGGGATAGAAGACATAGTTTTGAAAGGGTTGGGTTTTCTATCCGAAGTCCAATTTTGTTGGATGACATCAGAGGCTCCAGCTTTTTTGTGTGGAATTATTTCTCATTTCAGAAAAGATTCAACACTTCTGGTGGAAGTTGGAAAATTGGAGGATATAGACAGGACAGAGATGCCCTTGAAAAGAGGGATTAGCCACTAGGGTATCCTTGGAACCATGACAGAGACTGGGGAGGGTCAATGGAGTGACAGCAACTATGTTGAAAATCTACCAGGTAAGACTTGGGAATATTCTGTACAGCCGGAAACTCCTGACACACACGGTGAATACTGTTGACCTGTCCTCCTCAGATTCATGTCATTCTCTCCTTCCTTGTGAGCTTAGCATGTTGAAAACAAAGCAACTATCAAAGGCCTTTCTCCCCCTTTTTCTTCCTTTCATCATCCAGGTGGCTCATATGCCACTTGTTTCACCCCAGTCGAACTTCTTCTTCTCTCTATCATACGTCTATTGAACTCCCTAATGCCTGTAAATGACTGAGATTACTCTGGAGACTGCAGTCATGAAATTAGGCAGATTAATATAGCTTACTGATGAAACACAGTGCCCCTCTATTATTTTGCAATTCTAGTATGTTATCATTTCTACACACATTTTATTTGACATAACTCCTTATGTTAGGAAATATTATTATTCCCACTTTATGAATCAGGACATAGAGGCTCAGAGAAATTGTGGCTTTTCCAAGATCAACCAACTAGTAAGTGCTGAATTTGGTACCAGAACTCAGCTTTTTACATTCATATTCCAGAGCTCATTCTGCTGATCCTTATTGCTCTTTCAGCCAACCCAAAGATGGACCCCTGCAGAGCAGTAAGAATGCTTTCAATCACCTTAACCCAGGTGTTTCTCCTATGCTGACCCATCTTCTTCTGGCATCACATCCTTGTCCCCACTCCCCATCAAGCCCTTACCTGGTTGGTCCAGATGGGACACTAGTAAGTAGATGCTGAAGTCCAGGAAAGAGCAATTGCAATTCCAGGGATTTTCACTCAGATATAGGGTCTTTAGCGTTATCAGATGACGGAAGGCATCATGCTCCAAGACCTGCAAGCCAGTATTTCTGAGGTCCAGGTATCTTAAAGAGCTGGTGTTGGCAAAGGTGTACTTGTGAAGAAATGACAGGTGAGGGTTATTGGAGATTTTCAGCTGCACCAGGTTGCTGAGCATGGAGAAACTGTATGGGGAGATCAAGGTTAGGTTGTTGAAGCTGAGATCAAGGTAGATGAGTCTGAAGACTCCGATGAAGGTATAATCCATCACCTCTTGTATCAGGTTGTTCTGACAGTCCAGGTAAACAAGGTCACTGAGGAGCCCTAAAGTCATGGCTGGCAAGTAGGTGATTGTGTTATTGTCCAGATATAGCCTCCGAGTGTTCAGAGGGATGTCAGGGGGGTATACAGTTAACTGCCTTCCTGTGCAAATCACTTCTTGGGTTTGACACAGACAATTGTGTGGGCACCTTGACCCTGACACCAACCCCATTCCAAAAGAAAAGAGTAACCACCCGGGCCCAGAGCCTGAAGCAAGGGACATAGTAAGAAGCCACGACTACCCTCCTGCCACCTTCCTGCGGTCTGGCACTGTCTCTTTGATCAGAAGGCTGGTGAGGGGGCAGGGCAGGAGAGGCGAGCTGGAAAGAACCGTAGCACTCTAGCTTTGTGCACAGCAATTTTCCATTACAGGAGAACTGAACAGAAGTTGAAATGCGAGGCCCAGTGCTCTGTTGCCAAGGTTGGTGGCTCTGCTGATTGCTCACTCTCAGTCTGCTGCTGGAACCTTGCCCACTTGGCAGCTTTGAAAGGACTTACCCTTTCTCTGTGTTGTGAGTGAAGGGGAGCCAGGAGAGAGCCACATGACAATAAGGTTGCCAGCTGACACCTTTGTGATGTCAGCAGGCTCAGGAGACTGCCTGGCTTAGGGAAAGAAGGTTCTTGCCTCACCTCTGGGTGATGTGGGGGTCTTTTCTACATCTCGGTAAACTGGCTGTCCCTGGGGGAGTCCAGCTTCTTGGGCAGGGTCCTATAGTAGGTGAGCACGTGGGGGCGGGAGTGAGCCTTGTGTGAATGGCCAGAATGTGGCTGGATCTGTCTGTGTCAGCTCTCCATGGAGGTGTAGCCTTGATTAGGTTAGAAGGGACCTCATAATATGGAACTACAGAGGAAACATGGGAAGTCCGTAGGTCAACTTTTTCACTACTATTGACAAAAATGGCTTGCCTAAGGTCAGTTCTCAAAGTGAATTTTCTTCTTGAGTTTTGAATTTGGATAGATGACATTTTTTGGTGTTTTCAAGAGAAGTTACCAAAGGGGGACTCTTTTGAAGTAAAACTCCTCTTATGAGTTGTCTTCCTTCACAATTTTATTTCTAGGTTGTATACATTCCTATCTGCTCTCAGAATGCACACATGTGTGAGTATTTCTGTAAACCTTTTCAGTAAGTATAAGCTACTCTCCCCACTGTCTCCTTAAATTAAAATTCAAATGTATAAAAAAAAGCTGAGTACAATAACATGAAAATTTTCTTACTACTTGTATTCTCTTAGGGCTTTAAAAATATTCTCTTAGAACTTTTAAAAAATAGTGAGTGCTGCTCTAATGCCTCTACTGTGACTTTTAATTCATTAACTACATGACAAATGATGGGAGGAGAGTCTCTTGAGTGGAGGGATAGAGAATCTGGAAGCTAAACAGTTAGGATCTATTGTTCATTCCATGGAAGAAGGCCCGTTAAGGCAGAGATGAAGTTAAAGCATCTCAGGAATTAAAATCCATACTTCGGGGAAAATTGGATTGCATTCTTTAAGATATTCACTTGTAACCTAGCTGTATCTCTCTCTCTCTCTCTATAATAATAACACCCACATTTGGCTTAGCACAGTGCCTGGCACATAGTATATAATAAATATTTATTGAAATAATGATGTGTGAATATCTCTAATGGTTTGTTCCCTTTTCTTGCTTCTCTGCCAAAGGAGAAATTAAAAAAGTGAAGTGGATTGTGGTTAGTTAGCTAATGTTTGATAGTGTTTATTTACTCAACATTCATAGGGTAACTGGTCATGATTAATATAACGATTTAGGAGTGTTTACCAAATTGTAAGTGATCTTATTCCAGTAGAAGTTTTGAATACTTAATGACCTGAATGGAAGGGTACACACTGCCCTCAAGTTGACCGAGACTCATAGCAAAGCTATGGGACAGAGTAGAACTGCCCCACAGGGTTCCCAAGGCTATACATCTTTATGGAAGCAGACTACCACATCTTTTCTGAATGAAAGAATAGCTATGCTAATTGAAGCAGAATTTTATTGATGGAGTAGCCACTCTTTCTTTGTAATTAAAAGAAAAAAAACTATCAAAAAAATAATTCCTTACTATATGTTATGTTAATTGCCAGGGCAGGAATTTTTCTTTATTCCATGGCAGTTTTATAAAGATGATAATAGCAAATTGCTATGTGTTTGTACAAAACCTTTGAGCTACAGATAGTTTTCACATACATGCACTTTAAAAAGTACTGCTAATTATGAGAAATCATTATTAATCTAAAGATTAGCATATAAAGATTTAAAGAAATACTAATTCAATTTTTTTTCCTCTAAGTTGTGCCTTAGATAAAGGTATATAGAGCAAATTAGCATCTCATTAAATAATTAATATGTATATATATATTGTTTTGTAGAATTGGTTGCCAACTCCATGATATCTCAACATTCTTCCCTTCTTGAACCTCGCTTTCCTGTTACCCATTTCGCTGCCCCCTCCTGCCTTCTCGTCTTTGCCCAAGAGCTGGTGTGCCTATTTAGTCTTGTTTTATCGGTCTTAATCTTTGGCTGAAGGTCGAGCCTCAGATGTGACTTCAGTGCTGAGTTAAAAAGATGTCCAGAGGCCATACTCTTGTGGTTCCCCCAGTCTCTGTTGACCACTAAGTCTGGTCTCCTTTTTCGTTAGAATTTTTTTCTATATTTTTCTCCAGCTCCATCCTAGACACTGTATTGCGATCCTTGTCAGAGCAGTCAGCAGTGGTAGCCAGGCACCATCTAGTTGTATTGGGCTAAGTCTGGTGGAGGCTGTAGTAATTGTGGTCCCTTAGTCCTCTAGACTAATCTTTCCCTTGTGTCTTTGGTTTTCTTCATTCTCCCTTGCTGTAGACAGGATGGGACCAGTGGAGGATCTTAGATGGCCACTCAGAAATTGTGAAGATCCCAGACGCTGCTCACCAAAGTAGACTGTAGGACATTTTCTTTATAAACTATGTTCTGTCTATTTAAAGCTGAATATTACTTGAGACCATGGCCCCAGAAGAGGAATTTGGTACATGAGGTCTACAGGAAAGAAGAAGTTTCAAGAGTGACTATTTCTTCTGGAAGCTGGGGTGAGAGTATGATTTATTGGTGAGGATGTTGCAAGAATGCTATCTTCAGAGTGAGATGCTTATTGGCTAACTTGCCAAGACCACTGGAGTGCTTTTTACTGATTCTTCACCTTTTCTTTTCCTCCACTGCTCCTTCGTTTTGACTCTTCATTTCCTCAGGGAGCCAGTACTTCCAAGTTTTTCCCATTTAATTTTCTGCCTCCTTTAAAGTGCTTGGGTGGCACAAATAATTTGTACTCAGCTATGAAGAAATGATTGGCAGATCAAATCTACTGAGTGGTGCCGTGGAAGAAAGATTTAGTGATCTACTTCTGTTAAGATTACAGCCATTGAAAATTTTCTGGAGTGGAGTTCTGCTTTGACACATGTGGTGTCAACATGATTCAGAACTGACATACAGCAACAGGTTTTGGTTCTCGGTTTATCTGGGTTTTCTCAGGATTTCCTGTTGGACATATTATGACAAATGCCGTCTTTTAGAAAAGTTGTTGTTGTTGTTGTTAGGTGGCATTGAGCCAGTTATGCCTCGTAGCAACCCTATGCATAGCAGAACAAAATACTGTCAGTCCTGTGCTATGCCCACAATTGTTTTTATGCTTAAGCCCATCATTGCAGCCACTGTGTCAGTCCATCTCATTGAAGGTCTTCCTCATTTTTGCTGACCCTCCACTGTGCCAAGCATGATGTTTTCCAGATTCTGGTCACTCCTGACAAAATGTCCAAAGTAGTGAGCTGCAGTCTTGCTGTCTTTGCTTCCAAGGCACACTCTGGTTGTACTTCTTCCAGGACAGATTTGTTCGTTCTTTTGGCAGTCCATGGTACATTCACTATTCTACTCCATCACCACAATTCCAAGGCATCAGTTCTTCTTCTGTCTTCTTTATTCATTGTCTGGCTTCCACATGCATACGACATGATTGCAAATACTATGGCTTAGGTCAGGCACACCTTAGTCTTCAAGGTAACATCTTTGCTTTTCAATACTTTAAAGAGGTCCTTTGCAGTAGATTTTCCCAGTGCAATGTGTCTTTTGGTTTCTTGACTGCTGCTTCCATGGATGCTGATGTTTGATCAAAGTAAAATGAAATCCTCGACCACCTCAATCCTTTCTCCACTTGTAATGATGTTTCTTACTAATCCAGTTGTGAGGATTTTTGTTTTCTTCATATTGAGGTGCAATCCATACTGAAGGCTGTGGTCTTTGATCTTCATCAGTAACTGCTTCAAGTTTCCATTGCTTCCGTCAAGCAGGGTTGTGTCGTCTACATAATGCAGGTTGTTAATGAGTTTTCCTTCAATCCTGATGCTTCATTCTTCTTCATGTAGTCCAGCTTCTTGGATTCTGTGCTTAGCATATTAATTGAAAAGGTATGGTGAAAGGACACTATCTTGACATACGCCTTTCCTGACTTTAAGCAATGCAGTGTCCCCTTGTTCTGTTCACATGACGTCCTCTTGACCCACATATAGATTCCTCACAAGCACAATTAAGTGCTCTGTTATTTCAGTTCTCCGTAATGTCACCCATAATTTGTTACGAACCACACAGTCAAATGCCTTTGCATAGTCAAAGAAACACAGGTAAACATCTTTCTGGTATTCTCTGCTTTCAGCCCAAATCTGTCTGACCTCAGTAGTGATATCCCCAGTTCCATGTGCTACTCTGAATCTGGCTTCAATTTCTGGCAGTTCCCTGTCAGTATGCTGTTGCAGTCACTTTTGAATGCTCTTTAGCAAAATTTTACTTGCATGTGATCTTAGTGATATTGTGTGATAATTTTTGTTTTCGGTTGGATCATCTTTCTTGAGAATAGGCATAGATATGAATCTCTTCCAGTTGGTTGACCAGGTAGCTGTCCTCTAAATTTCTTGGCATAGGTGAGTGAGCACTTCCAGCACTATATCCATTTGTTGAAACATCTCAATGGATACTCTCCAAAGTCTTGTTTCTTGCCAATGCCTTTAGTGCAGCTTCAACTTCTTCCTTCAGTACCATCAGTTCCTCATCATATACTACCTATTGGGAGGGCTGAACAGTGACCAGTTGTTTCCAGTATAATGACTCTGTGTATTCTTTCAAACTTCTTTTAATGCTTCCTGAATCATTTAATAATTTCCTTGTAGAATTCTTCACTATTGTGACTCGAGGCTTGAATTTTTTCTTCAGTTCTTTCAGCTTGAGAAATGCAGAGTGTGTTCTTCCCTTTTGGTTTTCTATATCAAGCTCTTTATTTGGTCTTCTGGAGCTGCCCTTTGAAATCTTCTGTTCAGATCTTTTCCTTTGTGATTGTTTCCTTTTGTTTTAGCTACTTGACATTAAAGGGCAAGTTTCAGAATCTTTCTGGCATGCAATTTGATATTTTCCTTGTTTCCTGTCTTTTTAATGACCTCTTGCTTCTTTATGGATGGTGTTTTTGGTATCATTCCACAACTCTCTGGTCTTTGGTTATTAGTGTTCAACACATCAAATCTGTTCTTCAGGTGGTCTCTAAACTCAGGTAGTGTATACTTAAGTTTGTACTTCGGCACTAGTGGACTTGTTTAAATTGGGCCTTGCGTGTGAACAACTGGTGTTCTGTGCCATAGTCAAACTGGCCTTGTTTTGACTACCGATACCAAGCTTTTCCATCCTTTCTCTCCACAAACGTATTCTATTTGATTTCTGTGTATTCTATTGGGTGAGATTCATGTGTATAGTTACCATTTATGTTGGTGAAAAAAATATTGCAGTGAAGTTGTTGGTCTTGCAAAATTCTGTCATTCAGTCTCCAACATCATTTCTGTCACCAAGGCTGTATTTTCCAGCTGCTGATCCTTCGTCCTTGTTTCTAGCCTCTGCATTCCAATCACCAGTAATTATCAGTGCATTCTGATTTCACGGTTAGTCAATTTAAGTTTGCAGAAGCTGGTAAAAATCTTTGATTTCTTCATCTCTGGCCTTAGTGGTTGGTGCATAAATTTGAGTAACAGTTGGGTTAACTGGGCTTCCTTGTAAGCATATGACTATTATCCTATTACTGATAGTATTGTACTTCAGGACAGACCTCAAAATGTTCTTTTTGATGATGAATGCAACACGATTCCTCTTCAAGTTTTCAATCCTGACATAGTAAACCATATGATTACTCAATTCAAAATGGCCAATACAGGCCCATTCCAGTTTACTAATGTCTAGGATATTGATGTTTATGTGTTCCATTTCATTTCACTTTGGAAACCCTGGTGGCATGGTGGTTAAGTTCTATGGCTGCTAACCAGAAGGTCGGCTCCGTGTGCTTCCAGGGGCTCCTTGGAAACTATTGGGGAGTTGTACTCTGTCCCATGGGTTGCTACGAGTTGGAATCAATTTGATGGATATGGGTTTGATTTTAGAAAAGCCTTAGATAAGTAAGTCACACTGGAGGTCATTGATCTATACCAGTCTGCCGTGTCTCCCCGTCTCTGAAGTACTACCATTTTAACAAAGTGTTATGAATGGTTATTTTCAAAGAATATGTTTAATGCTTGAGGTAGGTGTATGTTTTTTGGTCCTAAAGTTTGAACCCAAAGCAAATGAAACCCATTGTTACTGAGTTGATTCTGACTCGTAGCAACCCTGTAAGTCAGAGTAGAGCTGCTGCATACGGTTTCCAAGAAGCTGCTGGTACATTCAAACTGTTGACATTTTGGTTATCAGGGCTTTTAACCTTTGTGCTACCAGGGCTCTGAAGTCCAAATAGCCGCAAACTAATTTTAGCTTTGCCAGGTTAGGTGAGATCCCTCAAATGTGTTTCTTACTTTTGGACTGTTTGTTAAATAGGGAATAAGAATCAAGAATGCAGCATTTCCCAAACTACCTGACCCAAGAAATCTTACCCTCACTGTGAGAAATCTCTTGTAACTGAGAGACTACTATTTCAGGGATCTTGGTTTAGAAAGTTCTAGACTAAGCTGCTTCTTTTTGGTTGAGTCACTTAACTTCTCTGGGCCTTATTGTTCTCATATATATATATATGTATGTATATACATATACATGCATATATATTGAGGAAGGTGAACTAGATAATTTCTAAGTTTCCAACAGACTTCCAAACATCTTTAAAATAGAAAGATTTCAGGCACCTCTCAGCAGGCCAGTTGGTGAAGTATTTTGGGTAGAGAAGAGAGCCTTCCTACTCTTTCTGTCTATACCAGGCAGCCTCACTTGCTGGCTGGCCCCCAAGATGGAATTTGCTTTCACCAGCAAGCTGCATGAGCAGCTTCGGTTGTGCAGCTGTGTTATAGCCACATGGATGCTCAGGTGGCTAGGGTGCCCATCCTTCCAGCAGGACAGGTGGTATCAAGTAGGTTCACTGAGAAGACCCTTATATTAGTATCACCTCACTGACCAACTTGAATTTTGAGAAGAGGCCTCTTTTTAGCTGTGTCTGATGGAGGCACTGCCTTCCTAGCTTAATAATTCCCTCTCAGGTAAAATCACACAGCTAGATAGCTCTCTTGGTGATCTGCAGAATAGACAAGCATTGGCCCTGATATTATAATAAAGAAAGGGCAGATGGCTTATTGCAAAATGAACACAAATTAGAAATTTGAGCTCTTTTAATGTAAGGCATTGTGACTTCATAGCCTCCCAGTGCCTTGGTTTCCTTTCTGTAAAACAGATAGGATGTTCTCTGAGAGCCCTCCCAGTTTTAAATTCCATCAAGACACAGTCTATGCAGGGAGAGGACAAACACTTGGTGTTTTAAGGCCCAGGAAGTAGGGACAGAGGCTAAAGTGATCACACAGCACTCGGAAGATGTCCATAAATTTTAGCTATTAAATAATCCAGTTAGATACCCAGTGCAAGTGGAAAGAGAGATTTACATCCAACATAGTTTCATTTGCTCAGGAGAAAAATAGTAGAAAGACAGTAGAAAATAGTAGAAAGAACTTTTATAATTAAAAGTTCTGAGTGCTCATCACCCACTCAGGACTTACATGGGGTCAACTATCTATGACTCCACAAGTCAGCAGTTCTGCTACCAGTCAGGGCATGTCTGTTCAGCTTCCAAGAATACCAATATTTCAACTTTTTTGTGTAGAAGCCGCTTCTGGGGTCCAGTGTTCTCCAGGCTTTGACTACAGAGGCCTTTTTCAGCAAGATCATCTAAGAGGGAGTGGGACGTGGGGCCAGTTCTGTGGAAAGCAGAGTACAGTGTTCAAGGTCAGCCTTGAGGGAAAAAGTTCCAAACAAGCTGAGTTGGGCAGGGCTTGAGGGATGACTTTCTATTTCTCTATCTATATGTGAGACTTGGGCCTTTTTTAAGTACCAGCTTGTGTTTTTTCCTTCAGGCTGGCCATCCATCCCAGTTTGGGAGATTGGACCCTTACAAGTGCAGGTCAGAGAAAACCACTCGAGTCGGCTATGTCCCCCAGGGATGTTTTTGTTTTCAGGGTTTGTCAGCATCACACATGTGTATAGCATTCATCATCCAAGCAAAGCCTGAGGGAACCTTACGTGGCATACAGTGTGGTGTGGGGGGCGGGGAGGGAAATTAGATCATGTTTTTAGCTAACAGAATATCTGTGTGCTACTGCCCATGGCTAGGCTTGTGTGTAATAGTTACCATGCCTGAAACGTGGACTGTAACTTAGCCAGTGATGGCAGCTACCCCAGCCCGTTGATGTGGAAGGAAAATGAGGATCATCTTTTGTAGGTGTGTTGTACATTTAAGAGCCCAGGTGGTGAAGTGGTTAAGCATTTGGCCGCTCATCAAAACATCAGCCATTGGAATCCACCAGCTCCTCTTTAGAAATTCTATGGAGCAGCTCTATGCTGTCCTGTAAAGGTTGCTATGAGTCAGAATTAACTTGATGACAATGGGTTTGAACATTTTGGCGTGGGAGAGACAACTGTACTGTAGTGTGTGCTTGAGATGAGAAAAGTTTTCAGTGAGTAACAGCAGGTGAGCCCTTTAGCTTCTGTGGCATTAGTTTCCCTTTCTGTAAAATTGTTATTTGTTGCCATTGACTAGGAATGATTAATACTGCTTTCTAGGGGTGTCATGAAGATTGTATATGATTTAATGAGCACAAACGACTACTGTTCACTATCTACTTTATGTCAGGCACATGCTTCTCCCAGCAACACAATGAGTCAGGTATCACAACCCTCATCTGATAAATGAAGAAGCAGAAACTCTCAGAGGGGCTACTTGCTCAAGGTCACAGAGCTGGGGTGTAGTGGAGACGGTATTTTGTTCAGGAAGTTTCACACCTGAGTACAAGCTCTTAGCTAGTAAGCTATTTTATGTGCAAATGCCTCAAAATGCTCATTATTGTTTTAAGTGGCTCTTAGTGCTAAATAGGATCTTTGGTAGGGCAGTGGTTAAGTGCTTGATTGACAATCAGAAAGTGATCAGTTTGAACTTACCAGCTACTCAGGGGAGAAAGATGTGGCAGTTTTACTCTGTCCTGTAGGGTTGCTATGAGCCAGAATCAACTTGACGGCAGGGGGTTTGGATTGTTTTTTGGGTGAGTACTAAACGGTACCCTGACTTAAAAAAACTTAACAACAAACAAATCTGTTCTCATTGAGTCAGTTCCGACTCCTGGGGGCTCCATGTGTTTCAGAGTAGATATGCACTCTGTAGGGTTTTCAGTGGCTGTACTCTTTATGAAAACACATTGCCAGGCTTTCCTTCTGTGGTGCTGCTGGGTGAATCTGAACTGCCAACCTTTTGGTTAGTAGCTGAGTGCAAACTATTGGTACTATCCAGTGACTCTGACTCTGGATGAGATCAAACTACAGTTTTTCATGGTTAAGTGCTGTGGCTGCTAAACAAAAGGTTGGCAGTTCAAATCTACCGGGTGCTCCTAGGAAACTCTATGGGGCAGTTCTACACTGTCCTATAGGATCACTGTGAGACGATATTGACTTGACAGCAGTGGGTTTGGTTTTGGGTTTTATCTATGTTTTGTGGTCCCTTATCTTTCAAAAAACTTATAATACTTTTTAGGCTTAAAATTCTTTTGTTTTTTTTTTTAAAAAGTTACTTTTATTGTGATGAAGTGAAAGTTTATGATCTAAGTCAACTTGCAATATAAAACTGCACACATGTCCCTGCAATTTTGTATGTTCTCCTATCCCTGTGGCAGTACACTCCTGACTTCCATTCTGTACGTCCAGTATTCATTCAAACAACACTTTTCCCCTCATTTCCACCTTCACACCTCACCTCTCGAGAGAAGCTGGCCAGACAGCCTCATATATATATTTAAGCCAAGAAGTAGACACACCACCTGTATCACTTTATGTCCCACAGTCCAGTCTAATTTTTGTCTGAAGAGTTGGCTTCAGTCCCGGGCTAGCAACAAGTCCAGGGCCCATGCTTTCCGGGGGCCTTCCAGACTGTCAGACCATCAAGTCTGGTGTTTTAATAGAGTTCTAGATATGGACCCCACCACACCCCTCAATGACTCTTTTTTGCTCTGCTACATCAGCGACTTTACGTTGTTTTTCCTGTCAGGGCAGTCTTTGGTGGTGGTCAGGCACCATCTAGTTCTGTTCTCCAGCTGATACAGTCTTCTAATCATATGGGTCCTTCCGTCTCCTGGGCTCAATTTTCCTCATGATTTTGATGTTTTTTAGGTGGGCTAGAACCAATTGATGTTCCTTAGATGTCAGCTTGCTGGCCTTTAAGACCCCAGGCACTACTCACTGATATGTGGTGCAGAATACTCTCTTAGGAAAAGACTTGTTATGCCAATTGACCTCTGTGTACCCTGAAAGCATGGACCCCAGACCCTTGTCCATGCTACTCTGTCACTTGAAATGTTGGGTTGAATTTAGAAAACCTTTTAGCTTTTAGTGCATTGTGTCCCACTGCGTACTGTCACTCCATTCACTTAACCAAATTCCTGTTGACTATCTAGTCTATGAATAACCCTCTCCCTCCCTCCCCACCCTTGCACCCAACAAAGAGTGTTTTTTCTGTGCATAAGTCTTGAGGCCTTATGACAGTGGTCTCATACAATATTTATCCTTTTGCTGCTGACTGATTTCATGCAGCATAATATCTTCCAGTTGATTCCAGGTTATGTTTCCTGAAATCTTCATTACTCTTTATCATTGCATAATGTTCCATTGTGTATATATACCATAGCTGGATTATCCATACATCTGTTAATGGGCACCTAGGTTGATTCCATCTTTTTGCCATTGTGGACAATGCTGTTTGTGTGACACCCTTATTTCTGTAGAATGTATTCCAAGCAGTGACATTGCTGTATAATTTTAGTATTTCTACTTCTAGCTTTTTTAAGAAAGCATCAAATTGCTTTCCAATATACTCTTTTACATTCCCACCAGTTGTGTAGAAGAGTTCCAATCTCTCCACAGCCCCTCCAACATTTACTATTTTGTTTTTTTGGATTCGTGCCATCCTCGCTGGTGTGAGATGGTATCTCATTATGGCTTTGATTTGGATTTTTCTAATGGCTAATGGAATAGTGAGCATTTCCTCATGTGTCTTTTGGCTGCCTGGGTGTCTCCTTTGGTGAAGTGTCTGCCCATACCCTTTGCCCATTGTGTAATTGGGTTATTTCTCTTTTTGTTATTGATATTTTGCAGTACCTTGTAGATATGAAAAATAGATGCTGATCAGATTCATGGTTGCCAAATATTTTTCCCAGTCTATAGGTTGTCTTTTTGTTTTTGAGTAAAGTCTTTGGATGAACTTAAGTGTTTGATTTTTAGTAGTTCCAATTTATCTGTTTTTTATTCTGCTGCTGTACATTATTAGTAATATTTTGTAGTCTATTTATTCCATGTATTAGGGCTTCCAGTGTTGTCCCTTTTTCTTCCATAATCTTTGGCAGTTTAGATTTGATTAGGTCTTCGATCCATTTTGAGTCTGTTTTTGTATACGGTGTGAAATATGTGTCTTGTTTCAATTTTTTACACATGGATATCCAGTTTTGCCAACACCATTTGTTAAAGAGACTTATTTCCCCAGTTCATGGACTTCGGGGCCTTTGTCAAATACCAGCTGCTTATTGGTGGATAGCGTTACTTCTGGATTCGCTATTCTGTTCCTCTAGTCTATGTATCTGTTTTTGTACCAGTACCAGGCTGTTTTGACTATTGCGTATTAGGTTCTAAGGTCAGGTAGTTTGAAGCTTCCCGCTTTGTTCCTCTTCTTCAGTAATGCTTTCATTATCCGAGGCTTCTTCCCTTTTGAAACAAAGTTGGTGATTTGTTTCCCTTCTCATTAAAAACTGATATTGGTATTTGTATTGAGATTGTGCTGTATGTATAGATCACTTTAGGTGGAATAGATATTTTCACAAAGTTAACTCTTCCTATCCATGAGCAAGATAGGTTTCTCCACTTACATAACTCTCATTTGGTTTCCTTCAGTAGGGTCTTGTAATTTTCTTTGTATTAGTCTCTTACATCTCTGGTTAGATTTAATTCCTAGGCATTTTATCTTCTTGAGTGCTATTGTAAGCAGTATTTATCAAGGACTGAATTGTGTCTCCCCCCAAAATGTGTGTAGCCATTTGGCTGGGCCATAATTCCCAATATTTTATGCTTGTCCTCCATTTTGTGATTTTCCTATGCTGTATGTTAAGGAGGATTATGATGGGACTGTAAATCCCTTCCTATGGTCCCCTCTCTGCTCCATTGTAAAGGGAGTTTCCCTGGAGTGGCTTGGCACCACTTTTATCCTTTCATTCTATGAAAGACAAAAGAAAAGTAAGTAAGCAGAGAATTGGAAACCCCACATCATCAAGAAAACAGCAGTGGCAGAAGAGCACATCCTTTGGGTTCCTGTGCCAAGATGCTGCCTGATCAAAGACTGATACAACACAAGGACTTCCCTCCAGAGCTGACAGAGAAAAGATCTTCCCCTGGAGCGGATACTGGACTGTGTAAGAATAAGCTTGTCTTTGTTAAAGCCATCCACTTTTAGGTATTTCAGTTAGAGCAGCACTAGCTGACTAAAACAGAATTGGTTTGGTGATTTCCTTTTTGATGGTGTCTTTGTTGGTGTAAAGGAAGCCAACTAATTTATTTGTTTATCTTATACCTTGGTACTGTGCTGAGCTCCCCTGTTAGTTCCAGTAGGCTTTTTCTTTCTGTGTGTGTGGGGTGGTTCTTAAGGGTTTTTTTGTATGTATATGATCATGTGTATATGATCACATCATCTGCAAATAGAGATATTTTTACTTCTTTACAGATGCAGTTGCCCTTTATTTCTTTATCTTGTCTGATTACCTTGGCTAGAACCTCCAGCACAATGTTGAATAAAAGTTGTGACAACGGGCTTCCTTGTCTGGTTCTCATTCTCAGAAGGAATTATTTTAGTATCCATTCAGGATTATGCTGGTTTTCAGCTTTGCGTAGATGCCTCTTACTATGTTGAGGAATTTCCCTTCTATTTCTGTTTTACTGAGAGTTTTTAATATGAGTGAGTGTTGGACTTCGTCAAATGTCTTTTCTGCATCACTTGACAAAATCAAGTGATTCTTATCTATCTATCTAGCTATCCATCTATCCATCTATCCATCTATCCGTCCGTCCGTCCGTCCGTCCGTCCGTCTGTCTGTCATCTATCTATCATCTATCTAATTTTTTATGTGATTGACTATATTGTTTTTTTAATGTTGAACCATCCCTCAATTCCTGTTATGAATCCTACTCATGGTGAATTATTTTTTTGATATGTTGTTGAATTCTATAGGCTAGAATTTTGTTAAGGATTTTTGCATCTAAGTTCATGAGAGATCGCCAGATATTGGTCTGTAATTTTCCTGTTTTTTGTTACTTATTTCCCCATTTTGGTATCAGAGTTATGTTGTCTTCATAGAATGAATTTGGACTGTTCCATCCTTTTCTATGCTGGTAAATATCTTTAGTGGTAGTGGTATTAACTTCTTTCTAAAAGTTTGGTAGAATTCTCCAATGAGGCTGTAGGGGCCGGGCCTTTTTTGGTTGACAGTTTTTTTTAAATTACATTTTCAATCTCTACTCTTTGTGATAGTTTTGGTAGATATTGTGGTTCTATAAATTTGTCTATTTCCTCTATTCGAGTTCAGTTTTTTGTAGTATTCTGTTATGATTCTTTTAATTTCTGTTTGGTATGTTGTGACTTCTTCTGTCTCATTTCTTATTTGGTTATCTTTTTCTTTTAAAAAAACCAGCTTTTGGTTTTGTTAATTCTTTCAATTGTTTTTCTATTTTCTAATTCATTTAGTTCTGCTCTAATTTTTATTGTCTGTCTTCCTCTGATGCCCGAGGAGTTCTTTCATTGTTCTTATTCTACTTACTCAAGCTATAGTGTTAATTCTTTGATTCGGGCCCTTTCTTCATTTTGGATGTGTGCTTTAATTGAGATAAATTACCTCTGAGCACTGCTTTTGCTATATCCCATATGTTCTGGTAGGACGTGTTTTCATTCTCATTTGATTCCATGAATTTCATTATTCCATCCTTGATTTCTTCAATAACTCAGACATTTTTTGAGCAAACTATTGTTCAGTTTCTGTGAGTTTCTCTCCCTATTTCAGTTTCCTGCTTTTTCTGTTCTTGATTTCATCTTTTATGGCTTTATGGCATGAGAAAATGCTTTACAATATTTCAGTGCTTTGGGTTTTGTTGCAACTTTTCTAACATGTGGCCTATTCTGCACAATGGTCCATGAGCATTGGAAAAGAAGGTGTACATGCCTGTTGGTAAATGGAGAGTCCTATATAGGTCTGTGAGGTTGATTTGTTGAATTGTTGCAACAAGGTCTTCAGTAACTTTATTGAGCTTCTTTGTGGAGGTTCTGTCCATTACCAAAAGTAGTATATTGTATTCTCCTACTATTATTGTGGAATGACCTATCTGGTTTTTCAGTGCTGTCAGCATTCGTTTGATGTATGTGGAAGCTCTGTTGTTATATCCTCCTTATATATTGAACCTTAAGCAATAAATAGTGACCATCCTTGTCTGCGATAGTGGATTTTCCTTTAATGTCTATTTCATCTGAGATTAATATTGTCACTACTGTTCTTCTTTGCACGTTGTCAGCTTGGTATATATTTTTCCATTCTTTGAGTTTCAGTTTGTTCATGTTTTTGTGTCTAAGGTGTGTTTTTTGTAAGCGGCATGCAGATGGAACATGTTTCTTTATTCATTCTGTTACTGTCTCTTTATTCATGCATTTAACTCATTTACATTGTGTAATAGGCATGAATTTAGTGCTGGTATTTTGGTGCCTTTTTTTGGTGTGTTGTTAACAGTTTCTTTGTTCCACTTAATTTTCTGTTCTGAGTAGTACTTCTTTATGAGTTTTCTTTTCATCCTTTTCAACGTTGGTTTTGCTTGTATATCTGTTGCAAATTCTAGATTGGGTTTCCCGTTTTGATGTGCAGTATTGTTAATCTGCTTTGCCACTACCCCAATATTCTCCCCAATGATCTAAGTTTAAGCTGGTCTTTAACTTCTTTGTATTGCCTTGACTTCCTCTCCGTCTGAAAGGTCTATGAGTACATTAATACATCTCTCTTTATTGTTACATTGTTATAATTTACATACTGAACTCTCTCCCTATTTTTAATATTTCAGTTTTCATTGAGCTTTGTGGATTCCCTCTCTAAGATGGCCTCTGGATGCTGTGTCTTGCATTGTATCCTTGAGTATATATTTGGTATTATTGATTTTCTGATTGAAGAATTTCCATCAGTATTTCTTGTAATTTTGGTTTGGTTTTGCAAATTTTCTAAATTTGTGTTATCTGGGAATGTCCAAGTTTCCACATCATATTTGAGAAAGCATTTTGCAGGATATGTATTTCTTAGTTGGAAGTTTTCTCTTTCAAGGCTTTGTATGTGTCATTCCATTGCCTTTGTGCCAATGTTGTTTCTGCTGAGTAATCACAGTTCAGTCTTAATGACTCTTCTTGGCAAGTTAGTTTTGGTTTGATCCTAGCTGCCTTTAAAAGAGTCTCCTTATCTACTGTTTTGTTAAGTTAGATTATAATATGTCTTAGTGTCTTTCTTTTGGGTCTACCTTTTGTGGAGTTCAATGAGCATCTTGGATAGATATCTTCTCATTTTTCGTGATGCAGGGAAGCTTCCTGTCAGTAAATTTTCAACAATTCTCTCTGTATTTTCTACTGTCCCTTCCTGTTCTGGTACTCCAGTCGTTCAAAAATTACTCCTCTTAATAGAGTCCCATATAACTCTTAGTGATTCTTCATTTTTTAAAAATTCTTTTTTTTCATTTTACCTCATAAATGCTGGTGTCAGTTGCTGTATATTCAATCTCTATAATTCTGCTTTTCATTGCCTCAGTCCTGCTTCTTTGACTTTCTATTGTCTAACTCTGTGATTTTTTGTTAATCTGCTAAATTTCAGATTATTGTTGCTATAGCAATTCTTGTAGCTTGTTTAATTTTTCATTTTGTTCTGCTGCACTTTGTTTAATCTTCATCCTAATTTCTCGAAGGGCTTTGTACATAACTCTTTTGTTTTCTACCTCCAATAATTGTAGGCAGACCTCTTCCTTTGGGAAATTTATTGATTCTTTATTTTATTTTTTATTATGATTGAATGAAAATGTACCAGCCAAAGCTAGGTGCTGTCGAGTCAGATCCAACTCGAATGTAGATCCAGATCGAATGTAGGCGTACATTCCCATGTAAATTCGCATGCTCATCTATATGCAACTCCCACTGCTCTCCCTGGCCAGTGACAGCGTACTCTTTCTCTCTGCTTCATACATGTCCTATCCTCCCAACAATCTGCTATCCCCTCCTCTTTGCCCACTCCCCTTCCTCCAGCAAGAGGTCAGCAGGATGATATCCTATAGATGCATAGAACCATAAAATTCCCACAAGATACGGTCGTCCTGCGTCACCAAGTCCAATTCATCGCTGTCGGAAAAGTTGACCTTCATTATGACTTATGGACCGGGACAGCATCAGCCACTACAATGTCATACAGCTGCAGCTATCCTCAGCCAAGCTTCTCAGTTGAGGAAAACATGCTTCACTCAGGTGCCACTGCCCTGCATGGCTGCCAGCTGCAGCAGTACTCAAAGTTGCAGCTGTCCCAAGTTCATCTTCCCTGTTCAGAATGATGGGCTCTGCTCTCGTGTTGCTCCTCTGCTTCAGTATCAGCAGAAGTAGGCCCCTCTGCAGTTGCTGATTCAATTCTAACAAAGGTAGTTGTTCCCCTTCCTACTGCCCAGTCCATTCTCTCATCTTTCCACTGGATATTGGGGCTCCTAAAACATCCTATTTTTTCCAGTTGTTTTTCAAGGTCTTTGTTGTTAGGAGGATCAGAGGAAATGCATGGATAGTCCATTATCTTAGCCCTGCCTCCTCTGAATTCTTTTTTTTTAAAAAAATATTTTATTGTGTTGATGGCAAATTTGTAATCCAAGTCAATTTGCTATGTACAACTCCGCACACATATCTGTATGCAACTCTAGCTGATCTCCCCGCCCATCCTGTGACAGCACACTTCTTTCCATTCTGTGCTTCCCATATCCATTCAACTACCTCCTGTCCCCCTCCATACTCTCATCTCACCCCCGGACAGGAGCTGTTCAGACAACCTCATGTGTGTATTTAAGTCAAGAAGCACACTCTTTGCCAGTATTGTTGTATGTCTCATAGTCCAGGCCAATCTTTGAAGAGTTGGCTTTGGTATTGGTTTCAGCTCTGGGCTCAGTCCAGGGGCCATGTCGTCAAGAGGACTTTCCAGTCTGATGGACCATCGTGTGTGGTCTTTTAATAGAATTCTAATTCTGCACACCATTTTTCTTCTGCTGTGGCAGGGACTCTATGTTGTGTTCTCTGTCAGGGCAGTCATTGGTGATAGATGGTCACCATCTAGTTCCTCTGGACTCATGATGATTATCATGGATTGAGTTGTGTCCCCCCAAAAATATGTATAGAAATTTGGCTGGGTTGTGAGTACCAGTATTGTGTAATTGCCCACCATTTTGTGATTTTCCTACACTATGAATCCTATTCTCTGCCTGTGGATAATAGATAGGACTATTATGTTAAAAGAGGATCAGAGTGGGACTGCAATACCCTGGAGTGTGGTTTGCACCACTCTTTGTCTTTTCATCCTACAAGAGACAAAAGGAAAGGGAATCAAGAAGAGAGTTGGGAACCTTGTATTATCAAGAAGGTGGCACCGGATGTAGAGTGTGTCCTTCAGACCTGAGGTTCCTGTGCCAAAAAACTCCCTGACCAAATACTGATGCAACACAAGGAACTTCCTCCAGAGCCAACAGAGGGAAATCCTTCCCCTGGAGTAGACATCCTGAATTTGGACATGTAGGCTACTGGACTGTGTAAAACTAAACTTTTTTTTTTTTATTTTTTAAAGGCCATCTACTTGTGGTATCTCCATTAGAACAGCACTAGCTGACTAAAACACTGATGTAGTCTCCAGATTATATGGCCCATTCTTTCTCTTACAGCTCGTGTTTTCTTTATGTCCCCAGACCTCTACACATGCTACTCTTTCCTTCAAAATATTGGGTTACATTTAGGAAACCTCTTGGGTGTTGATATAGTCCAGCTGTACTGACTTCCGTCTACTGCAAGCTGCCATTCTCTTCATCTAACCCTGTTCCTGTTTGCTATCGAATCTAGGAATACTCCTCTCCCTCTTTGTCTATCCTTGTAGCCATCAAAGATTACTTTCTTCTGTTTTTAAACTTTACGTCCATTTAATAGTGGTATCATACACTATTTGTCCTTTTGCAACTAATTTCACTCAGCACAATGTTTTCCAGATGACTCTGTGCTGTATTTCCTAGGATCTTCATTGTTCTCTATCATTGCATACTTTTCCATTGTGTGAATAACCACAGTTTGTTTATCCATTCATCTATTGATGGGCACCTAGGTTGATTCCATTATTTTTTGCTGTTGTGCACAGTCCTGAAATAAATATTGTTGTGCATGTATCTGTTGATGCAACAGCCCTTATCTCTTTAGAACATATTCCAGGAAGTGGAATTGCTGGATCATATAGTAGTTCTATTTCTAGCTTTTAAAGAAAGCATCACATCAATTTCCAAAGCAGTTATAACATTTTACATTCCTACCAGCAGTGTACAAGTTTTTGTCTTTCCACAGCCTCTCTAGTATTTGTTATTTTGTGTGTTTTGGATTAATATCAGCCATGTTGGGATGAAATGGTGTATCACTGTAGTCTTGATTTGGATTTCTTTAATGGCTAATGATCACAAACACTTCCTCATATATCTGTTAGCCTTCTGGATGTCTTCTTTGGTAAAGTGCCTGTTCATATCCTTTGTCCATTTTTACTTGGGTTATTTGCTTTTTCTTGCTGAAGTTTTGTAGTAGCTTGTTGATTATGGAGATGAGATGCTGATTGGATTCACAGTAACCAAAAATATTTTCATAGTCTGTAAGTAGTCTTTTTATTCTTTTGGTGAAGTCTTTGGATGGGCATATATGTTTGATTTTTAGGAATTTCCATTTATCCATTTTCTCTTCTGGCTTTTGTGCACTATTAGTAGTATGTTTATGTCATGTGTAGGGCTCCCAGTGTTGTCCCTCTTTTTGATTACATGATATTTATTATTTTAAAGTTTACATTTAAGCCTTTGATCAGTTTTGAGTTAGCTTTTGATCATGGTGTGGGGTATGGGTCTTGTTTCATTTTTTTTCAGATATATATCCAGTTATGACAATAGCATTTGTTAAAGAAACTGTCTTTTCCCCAGTTCACAGACTTCAGGCCTTTGTCAAATACCAGCTGTTCACAAGTGGATAACATTGTATCTGAATTCTCAATTCTGTTCCAGAGGCCTGTGTATCCATGAGGTCTGACAACTAAGTCTGCGAACTTAATTGTTCTAAGTGTTGAATACTTCATTGCTGAATATCACTGCGGTCACCTTCGAAGTACTCCCCTTGGGAAGCTTTACATTGATACCAGTGCTTAGTCCACTCTTCAAAGCAATTTTTTTTTTCTAGAATGGCTGTTGTACACAGTGGCAAGGTAACTATACACTTAATTGTACAGTTGTCTGTAAGGGAGTTTTTAGCTAGCAAACAAATAACTTTATTGGGACACCCTACCTACTCACCTGATCTGGCCTCAATGATTTTTTTCTTTATTTAAAGATTAAGGAAATATTGAAAGAAAGACTTTTTGATGATATTCAGGACATCAAGGATAATATGATGACAGCTCTGATGGCCTTTCCAGCAAAACAGTTCCAAAATTGCTTTGAAGGGTGAACTAGGTGCTGGTATCAGTGCATAGCTTCCCAAGAGGAGTACTTTGAAGGTGACTTTAGTGATATTCAGCAATGACATATGTAGCGTTTTTTTCCAAGATGAGTTCGTGAACTTAATTGGCAGACTTCCTGTTTTTGGATCAGTATCAAGCTGTTTTGACTGTCATGGCAGTGTAATAGTCTCTAAAATCAGGAAGTATGGGGTCTTCCACTTTGTTCTTCTTCTTCAGTAATGCTTTACTTATCTGGGGCTTCTTCCCTTTTCGTATGAAGGTGGTGATCTTTTTTCTCCATCTCATTAAAAAATGCCTTTGGAATTTGTATTGGAATTGCATTGTATGTACAGATTGCTTTGGGTAGATTTGATGTTTTCTTATTCATGAGTAAGGTAGATTTCTCCACTCACGTAGGTCTTTTTTGGTTTCTTGCAATAGAGTCTTGTAATTTTTTTTTTGTCTAGGTCTTCTACATGTCTGGTTAGTATTGATTTCATGATTTCCTGTTTGACAGTGGGAATCTAACTGATTTGTGTATGTTTATCTTATATCCCAATACTTCGTTGAGCTTCTTCTGTTAGTTCCAGTAGCTTTTTTTTTTTTTTTTTTGTGGATTTTTAAGAGCTTTCTGTGCATAACATCCTATTATCTGCAAACAGAGATACCCTTACTTCTTCCTTACCAATGTGGATGCCCTTTGCTTCTTTATCTTACCTGATTACTTTCCTAGAACCTCCAGCAAAATGTTGAGTAAAAGTGGTGACAAAAGAGCATCCTTATTTAGTTCCCATTCTCAAGGGAAATGCTTTCAGACTCGCTGCATTTAAGATGATGTGGGCTGTTGGCTTTGCATCAGCCCAATAACACAACCCACTGCCGTTGAGTCAGGTCTGACTCATAGCGATCCTAGAGGTCAGAGCAGGACTGTCCTGTAGAGTTTCCAAGGAGCACCTGGTGGATTTGAACTGCTGACCTCTTGGTTTTGCATAGATGGCCTGTATTACGTTGAGCAATTTCCCTTCTTTTCCTATTTTCCTGAGTTTTTAACATGAAAGGGTGTTGGAGTTTGTCAAATGCCTATTCTGTATCAATTCATAGAATCAGGTGGCTCTTATCTTTTGTTTTATTTACGTGGTTGACTACATTGTTTTTCTAAAGTTGAACCACCCCTGCATCCCTGTTACAAATCCCACTTGATTATGGTGAAATATTTTTTTTGATATGTTGTTGAATTCTATTGGGTAGAATTGTGTTGAGGATTATTTCATCTAGGTTCATGAAAGATATTGTTCTGTAATTTTCCTTTTTTTGTGGTATCTTTGCCCAGTTTTGATATCAGGGCTATGCTGGCTGTATAGAATGAATTTGGGAGTATTTCATCTGTTTTTCTGTTCTGAAATACCTTTACCAATAGTGATGTTAACTCTCCTCTAAAAGTTTGGTAGAATTGTCCAGTGAAGCTGTCAGGATCAGAGTTATTCTGGGATGTGATCTTTTTATTATTATTATTACTGTTTCAATCTCTTCTTTTGTAATGGATTCATTTAATTGTTCTACTTGTGTTTGTGTTAATTTCAGTAGGTAGTGTGCTTGTAGAAATTTGCTCACTGCCTCTAGGTTTTTTAATTTATTAGATTACAATTTTTTATAGTATTCTGTTATGATTCTTTTAATTTCACTGGACTCTATTGGGATATTGTCTGTCTCAGTTCTTATTCATCTGCTTCATCTCCTGATTTTCTTTATATGAGTTTGGCCAATGGTTTGTCAATGTTATTAATTTTCAGTAAACCAAGTTTTGGTCTTGTTAACTCTTTCAATAGTTTTTCTGTTTTCTAACTCATTTAGTTTTACTCTGATTTTTATTTTTGCTTTCTTCTGGAGTTCTTTTGCTGCTTCCTTTCTATTTGTCCAAACTGTAGGATTACTTCTTTTTGGATTCGTGCATTTGTTGATGTAAATGGACCACTGATTGCTGTTTTTGCTGTGTCTCTTTGGTTGTGGTAGGACATATTTTCATTCTCATTTGATTCGATGAATTTATTTATTCGATCCTTGATTTCTTTTATAACCCAGTAGCTTTTGAGCACAGTGTTGTTCAGTTTCCATGTGTCTCATATTTTTCACCTTTTTTCTGTTATTGATTTCTCCTTTTATGATTTATGCTCTCAAAAGATGCTTTGTAATATTTCAATACGTTGAATTCTGTTAAGGATTGCTTTGTGGCTTAATATGTGGTCTATTCTGGTAAATGTTCCATGTGTGTTGGAAAACAAAGTATACTTCAATGCTGTTAGATGGAGTGTTTCTTTATATGTCTATGAGGTCAAATTGGTCAGTTGTGGCTTTTAGATCTTTGATGTCTTTTCAAGTTTCACTGAGAGTGGCATGTCGAAGTCTCCTACTATTTTTGTGGAACTGTCTCTCAGTTTTCAATGCAGTTTGTGTTTATGTATTTTGGAGCTGTGTCATTGGGTGGATAGATATTTATATGGTTATGTTCTCCTGGAGTAATGATCCTTTAATCATTATAGAAAGCTCTTTATTCAGTGTGCTGGATTTTACTTTAAAATCTATTTTATTAGAGATTAATATTGCCACTCCTGCTCTTTTGTGAATGTTGTTAGCTTGATATACTTTTAGTTCTAGTTGGTTTGCAGCTTTGAGTCTAATATGTGTTTCTTTTAGGCAGCATGTAGATGGATCTTTCTTTTTCTTATACAGTTACCAGTCTGTCTCTTTATTGGTGCATTTAATCCATTTACATTTACTGTGATTATTGATATATATGAGTTTAGTGCTGCCATTTTGATGTCTTTTTTAGGCATTGTAGGTGATTCCTTTGTTCGATTTAATTTTCTATGCTGAGTCTTTTTTCCTTATGTGTTCTCATCGTTTTCAATGTTGATGGCTTTGTTATTTGGTGAGACTTTATGTTTTTCTCATTTTTAATTTTGATGCATAGGGTTGATAGTTTCATTTGTGGTTACTTTAATACTTAGCCTTGTTTTTCTAAATTTAAATCAGTCTTTAATTTCTTTATATTGCCTTGGCTTCCTCTCCATATTAAAGATCTATGGTTACATTTTCTTTTAAGTCACTCTTTTTAATGTTTACACAATGACATCTCTTTCCCTATTTTCAATGTTTTGCCTTTGATTTATTGTTGTGTTTTCTCTATTTGGGTTTACATTTAGCTGCTCTGTTCTTTGCTCCAGTCTTAGGTTGTTACCTGATGTTATTGACTTTTTAACCAAAGGATTCCATCATGGATTGCATTGTATCTCCCCAAAAATGTATGTGTTGATCTGACTTGGCTGTGAGTCCCAATATGTTGTGATACCTCCTGTGTGTTGCGAATCCTGCCTCTGTAACATTGATAAGGGAGAATGGGCAGCAGTTGTTCTGGTGAGGCAGGACTCAAGCTACCAGCTTGTGAGATACAAGGGAGAGAAGTGAGCAGATTAAGTTGGGAAGCTCACATCAAAATAGCAACACTGTGAGTAGAGCATGTCCTTCAGACCTGAGGTTCCTGCCCAAGATACTCCCTGACCAAAGACTGATGCAACACAAGGACTTTCCTCCAGAGCTGACAGATGAAAAACCTTGCCCTGGAGTGGACACTCTGAATTTGGATTTGTGGTCTACCAGACTATGTACAAAAAACTTTCCTTTGTTAAAGTCATCCACTTTATGGCATTTCTGTTAGAGCATGGGCAGCAATTGTGCTGGTGAGGCAGGACTCAAGTTACCAGCTGGTAGGATATAAGGTGAGAGAAGTGAGCAGAGTAAGTTGGGAGCCTCATATCACCAAGAAAGCAGCACTGAGAGCAGTGCTGAGGTTCCTGAGGTTCCTCTACTGAGATGCTGTCATTGAATTTGGACTCAGCCTACCGGTCTATGATAATTTTTCTTACTGAATGGAACTATAACTTGTGAATGAATTGTGGCTTACCAGAATTTGACAATAAGATTTCTCTTCATGAAGCCTTCCACTCATGATATGTCTGTAAGAGCAGTACCAGGTGACTAAAACAGAATTTGGAATCAGGAGTGGGATACTGCTGTAACAGATACTTAAGCTTTTTTGCAAGGAAGCTTTTTGGCAAACTGAATGGATGGAGAAGGAACCCAAGAGTACTGCTAACACCTGGGAAGGCAGCAGATGGTGAGAAAAACAGCAGCAGCAGAACCACGAGCCAAACCACAGAGTGAGAATGCTGAATTTCTATGCACAGGAGGCTTCCTGGTGGAATGGAGTGCCTCAGGCTTGCTGATTCATGGAGCGAGAGAACTGAGTGCCTGTGTGCAGGAGGCTTTCTTGCAGAGTGGGTTGCCTCAAGACTTTTAAATTGGTGGAGCTATAAAACTTTGGAACACTTACACCAGCAAGGCAGATGTGGGCTTGAGGCCCACGCCATGAGACCATGAAATCTGAAGAGACAAGGTTGAGGAAAAGCTGAAATACCTCAACCTCAAAAGATATGGCCGTGACCTCAAAGGTTTCTAAGGGTGGGGCAATGGCCTCTGGGGCTTCTCAGAGTGGTGTACCTAAGGTCAAGGGGGCAGAGTTGCTGTCCCACTGGGATTGGAAGGCAGAGCTGAAGCCCAGGGGCCTTCACTCAGAATCTGGAGAGTATGGCTAATACCTAGTCTGAAGGGAAGGGTCATAAAATGTCTCAGAGTCTGGAGTATTATTTTTGAGGCCCTGAAGACAAATGTAATGTGTTCTATTAATTTGCTTCGTGTCTGTTATGCCCTTCCCTGCAATTTCTCCATTTGTAATGAAAATGTGTACTTTGTGCCTCCTTGTTCTACTATTGCATTTTGGAGAGATAAACGTGTGTTCTGGATTTCACAGTTGAATAGGGATTTATGAATTTTGGACCTGGGTTTAAGAACTTTGCTGTGCTATGAAAGAACATATTTTTCATGTTCTAATGATATGATTTGGGGAGGCCAAAGGTGGAGTGTTGTCGATTGCATTGTGTCTCCCGAGAGAAGTATGCATTGATTTGACTTGGCTACAAGTTCCAATATGGTGTGATTCTTCCCACATGTTGTGAATCCTGCCTCTGTAATGTTGATGAAGTAGAATGGGCAGCAGTTGTGCTGGTGAGGCAAGACTCAAGCCACCAGCTTGTGGGACACAAGGGAGAGAAGCGAGCAGGGTTAAGTTGGGAATCTCATCCCACCAATAAATTCTGACAATAAAATTTCTGTTCATGAAGCCTTCTGCTCATGATATTTTCTGTAAAAGCAGCACTAGGTGACTTTTTAATGTTTTTTTGAACATTGTAAGTACATTAGAACTCCAAAGACAATAACCAAGCTATCATATATGACCAGCCTATTTGGACACTTCAAAACAAAATTTAAAAAGAAGACAGGACAGATATTATATTATTCGCTGTTTTGAAATGTCCAAATAGTCTGGTCATATATGATAGTTTGGTTATTGTTGTTTTTGAAGTTCTAATATACTTACAGCTTGTGGTTAGAGCTGTTACTAGACATGTGAGCCCAAGAGTCCCTTTACTTTCCTTGCATGGAATTCAGCTCCAGGATTCAATCACCAAGAATATGGTGCACGCTCTCACCTACTGTCCTAGATGGACAGTGGTGAGTGCTATAAACTCAAATATCTGGTTGCAGGTGTTGAGAAAGAAGGGGGATAACAGCCATCCTTGAGTTTCTGTGAGGATAGTGAGTCCCCTTATGTCTGAATCTAGGTGAAGGAAGAGGTTCTGTCCCGAATTTCCAGCTCAGGAACATTCCCTTTCCCTCTTCTCCTTCTTTGTTAAATGGTTCTGTTTCTGAATCTGGGAGAATGGCTCAGGGTGGGCATAAAGAGTTCTATTTCTGGCTCAGTTAATATCATCAGACTCTAGGAGCTAGGCACAGCACAGAGAAGGGAGAGGGAAGCACTGGGCAAAGGGAAAAGGTTTATCCTGGGGGAAAGGTTTAGGCCCATGTGAAGCAGGCACACACAAAGACTTAACTTTGTTAAAAAATTTTTTTTATTGTGATTAAGGGAAAGTTTACAATCCAAGTCAACCTTCCGTATAAAACCCTAAGGATCCACCTCTCTGCAACTCTGTCTAATCTCCTCACTCTGTGACAGCACACTTTTCTTTACTTTCACCCTTTGCTTCTAGTATCTACTCATTCAACACTTGTCTGCTTCTCTCCACCCTCTCTTCTCCACTCTAGAAAGAAACCAATAGGACAGCCTCCTATACATATTAAACCATGAAGTATACATACCATATGTGTCACTTCGTGTCTCAAGTCCAGTCCATTCTTTGAAGTGTTGGCACAAAGACAACTTTTGTTGTTCTCATGTTGTTTTTCACTGATTCTGGAGATGCAAGTGAAATCTTCAGTCAGTTTCTCTTGCTGGGGCAGGAGCTCTCCAACCACCACGCTCAGCTCATCACACTGGCTACAGCCATTTACCAACATTTTAGGGTTGGTGTATGCCACTCTCCCTTCCCCATTGCTCAGTCCCATTTCTCAACTTTTCCTTTGGTGTCCTGGGTACCTAGGATGTCATATGTAATGGATTCATTTATTATTTTGGATTTTTGTTCTTAGAAGCATCAGACTACTCTGCTTTCTTGGCCCTACCCTCCTTAAATACTCTGAGATTGTTCAGTGTGGTTTTTTTTTTCTTTTGCAGGTAAGCAAGCTAAAATATTAAACAACTGGCCTAAGCTTGCTCAGAAAATCAGTGGCATAGTCAGCAAGAGAGAGTTGATCTGTTAATGTCTGAATTGACTCAAATTCCATGTATAGATAATCTGTCAGGGAGGAATTGCTTCCGAAATCATCCAGAAGGTATTGTCATGTCCACCAGGTGAATTAGTGCACAGATGTCAAAACCTCTGACAGATACATGACTGTTCTCATGGTGCTCACTTCAAGGTCAGGGATGGCTACCCTATCTCCCAGTCTTCTCTTTAGGACAATATTTGATACCAACATTCTAATGCAGTGAAAGCCTTTGGATGGTCCCTTAGGGGTAACCTATACTCAGACTTGTGGGGGGCCAGGAAGAAGACCTAAGGACTTTGAGTCCTGTCTCTTTTTCAGCATTCCTTGGATACTGAAAGTGAGAACTTTGACTATAAGTGTTGTAGACGGATTGAAGGATTTCTGTATTTGATGCTATAGGAGGGATCAGGTTGGCATATAGCTTATAAATTGAAAAGGATAGCTTTAATTTTGAATGAGTCTGGGGAGAATGTCTAAGTCTCAAAGTTTTACTGGTGTGCTTGAAAGATTGTTTTCTGGAAGGTTCTAGTTATCAGAGAGTAAACTGAATTATGTAGCTAACTCATTACAGTATTGCTGAAAGGACTAGTGGAAAAATTGGGAGAGACTCAGGTTGTTTAGAGGAAGAAGTCTTCCTTTATTGTAAGCCTTGCAAGGTAAATCAACTATTCCTCACCCAAGTCTATGAGCCCACTCCCATTGTAGCCTTATCCTAGCATTTCATTGGCTAGATAGACTGACTTTCAGTGATATCCCATTGGAGGAAAGCAGATAGCTGAGCGACTAGTTAACTTTATGATCAATGTTTTTTGCTACAGTTGCCAGACATGCTGTTAATCTGAATGCTCCTCCATGAGAGCCCCAGGAGCCCCAGAGCAGATGGGAGGAGTGGTCCTCCCCCTCCCTTCTGGGTATCCCTAGATTAATCCAAGTATCAGAGGTAGGATTATGGATCTGCCACGGGGGTCGCATGTCCTCTGCTCCCTGGATCTTTCATTTTTCTTCCTAGGAAGCCTGCTTCAATATCCTTACTTCCAAAACCACTGGGGGAAGAAAGGTCAGCAGCATGCCTGTGAAAGGTCCATACATCCTGCTGCATCTCTTGGCTACTCTTTGCCCATTTTCCCAACTCAGAGCCACTGCACTTCTGCACAGAAGCAGACGAGTAGGTTTCTCTCTGACATGGGTTCTTTGCTGTTGCCCTAGTAACAGAGTTGTTAAGCTGAGTTCCAGCCTTACGAGTATTTCTGCCTGGTGAGGTAATGTCTGTCGCATCCAGCTTTCATCCCTACCCCCATTCCTTGAGCTGTAGACCCTCAATGCGTCACATCTATCCTGCAGCACTGTCCCCCCCAGCTTCAGTGTCTTCTATTCAGCCTCCTCAGCAGGGCTGCTGCCATCTTGGAGATACCTTTTCTCAGACTCAGAGACTCTTCCTTGGCCAAATTCCCCATCAGTCTGGACTTCAGAACATTCCACAGTTGTCTCAAAGCTCCATTGCTTGGTTCCTCATGTTCCCTGTAATTTAGTAGAGCAGACCATGGCTCTAAGGCAGTGACAGGACATAGTCCCAAGAGGAATTAGAAAGCAGGCTCCATAGGCCTTGTTAGTGACTGGGAGATGATACCGCGTACTGTTTAAGCATAGGGGCTTTAGAATCAGACAGTCTGTGCAGTCTTAATCTGTTACCAAATAGTTTCTCGTGCAAGTTTCTTAACCTTTCCACATCTTGGTAATAACAGGGATAGTAATAGTACCTTCCTCATAGGTTTTTCTGCTCCGTTAAAGAGGATCATCAATGAAAGGGCTTAGCTTAACATCTGGAACATGAGAATGCACCAAAAATGTTAGCTGTGAGGATGCTGATGGCAATGGAAGGGGAAAGGATGGTGGTTTGAGAAGTGGAACTGAGGATGGCTCCCAATAACTGGTGAGTAGGTGAGAATCATGAAAAGAGAGAAAACAGGTACTGAGGAACAGGTATGAGGGCGATAATGATTTCACCTTGAAATCATTTGAAATAATGATTTCAAATTCACTTTGTTGAATTTGACATGTCATAACTCATTTTTATTGATTCCCATTGAATGTCAGCCACTATACTAGCACTTTATACATATATTATCTCTCACATAATTCTCACAAAAACCTCTGGGGGCAAGGGCTATTAATCAGTGGAAAGGATAAATAACTTGCCATAGTTAAGTAGCAAAGATGGGCTATGAACCTAAGTCTTTGTGTCTCAAGAGGATTTACCGCTGTACACACTGTCTTCTAAGTATCTTTACTGTAGTTATTGAGTCAATAGTTTATGATTTACATGTTAAGGTCATAATGGGAGGAAGATAATGGTCTGCTTGGCTTCCTGTCTAGTAGATGTAGCTCTGCTGCGGCATCTGGGGTCCCTGTGTGTGAATTTGGCCCCCCAAAGCAAAAAAACCTGTTGTCATCAAATCTATTCTGACTCACAGTGATCCTTAGAACAGAATACACCTGTCCTAAGGAGCTTCCAAGGCTGTCAGACTCAGGTGTTTTGGTGTTTTTTATTTTTTTGATGAAATGTTCTTTCCTGAGCTTGTGCTTAAGTACAGTCTTACCCTGGTTTCCTTCCCTTGCTCCAAATCCTCTGTGGATGGAGTTCTGCAGCAACTTTAAGCCTCAGTGTCTCCCTCAGAACAATTTCTGCAGTTATGGAATTGTGGTTAAATATCCGATGAAACAGACGGGGTTTACTGAGGAAAGGGATTCTCTCTGATGCCTGCTAGTTCTCATGCCCAGGCTAGTGGCTGATATATTTAAGGTTGCTCTCTGATTGTTGAAAGAATAAGTGACCAACTAAATGAATGTTCTGCTGTATAGCATGTAAGGTTTGCCACTTTTGTTTGTCTCTCTTGACTCTGTTTATTTTTCTAGTTGTCCTGCTGTCCTGAGGGGTTGCCCCAATTTATTGTGTCTTGAAGCTGAGTTTGTTTAAACCTTTGGAGTTATCTAAACCTTGGGAGTAGTAATGAGTTATCACACTGATATTGAGGAATTGGCTTATGTGTGTGTATGATGGGAGGATGAGGAGATTGTAGAGGTGACTAGATTAGTGGGAAGGGACAGGAGGTTAGATCCGGATCATGTTTTCTCCAGGCTTTCTTTGTAATGGGAAAAGATACTCTAAAAGCTCAAGAGGTAACAGTTTACCCAGAGTTAGCAGCTACAGTGGTTTGGTTTTTACATGAAATTTCTGTTCTTTTAAAAATAATTCGTTAACATGGTAAATTTCTAAATATTCTCTACCATTTCAGGCACTTATGCTTTCAATAACCTGCATATGGATTTCAAAGCTATTTAATTAAGCTGCAGACCTATAAAAATGCACATTTAATACTCAGCGTAAACCCTTGAGTTGTCTCTCTGAAGATAAACAGGTGAGATATCTTCTTGGGCTCAGAGTTCTTTGATAATTAATGTTAGTTGCCACAGAGAGAGACATGCACATTAAAATGTATTGTACTTTTTGTGCTGAGGAAATATATTTAATTAAATATTCAATGTAATCAAATCTGCCTAGACCCAGATACCTATTAATCTGTTGGCCACATGGTATCCAGAATGATCCTTTTTGTCAGGGCAGATTTCTGATTACGTTACTTCTCTGCTCAGAAACTTCTAATGGCTCACAATTTTCTTATCCACAGATGACTTTGAACCTTCTTAACATATAATATTCTAGCCCCTTTAGGAACTAGACACAACCTTCCTTCCCAAGGTGATTTTTTTTAACACCTTGTCACATAGGTACTGTTGGCACCAGCTGGAATTTATACTGCTGCAAACCCATTGCCATCAAGTGGATTCTGAATCATAGCAACCTTATAGTGTTACAGTGCAGAATAGAACTGCTCCCTAGAGTTTCTAAGGAGTGCCTGGCGGATTTGAACTGCCAATCTTGGTTAGTGGATGTGGCTCTTAAGAACTAAGCCACCAGGGTTTCCATACTGCTGCAAGCCTCTCTATGTTTTCCATTTGGATTCTTTATTTCTCTCTGTTGGCTTTGCAAATTTCCCACTTAGCCTTCAAGACCCAGTTCAAACTCGGCATCCACTTCAGATGTTAGGTTTCCCTGGATTCCTCCAGACCGTATTAACCTAGGGTTTCTTGGACATTGTGATTTTATGATAATTCTCATCACAGTAAGCTGTAGTTACAAACTTTTCCCATTAGACTGTGAGGTCTTTGGAGGTTAGTAGCCTTATTTATTTGTATATTTTTGTCGAGCCTAACTTATACAAGGTCCTGAATCATTGTTGTTCAAGGACATTAAGTTAATGGCATTATTTTGCTAGCTGATAGCATGCTTTGTGATATTATAAAGTTTTTTTAAAAGGAATGAAATTACGTGACTCAGATCCCTCCTGTGGCTGTACACATGAAAGTTCTAAAATCTCCTGTTGAAGGAAGATTTTCTTGCTACTCATTGGATGAGATGATAGTAAGCTCAGAGTTAAAATCTGTGCCTGTGGCAGCTTAAAACCCCAAACCAAGCCCTTTGGCATTGAGTCAATTCCAGCTTATTGCAACCTTATAAATCCACTGTACATAATGTGTGTGATGAGAGGTCATGTAACTTGGTGGTTAAAACATGGAATTTGGTGTCAGGTTGCCCTGACTTAATAGGTGTGAGTGGCAGCTGGATTCCTCTTTTCTTTTATTATCTGTCAGATGTGGCAGATGGGGAAGATTATACTTTATTCCTGAGGTTGTTTTGAGGATTAAGTGAGAAATTCAGGCAATGTAGTTAACATGGCATCTGCCACATTGTAACAGGTTTAATGAAAAGCCATAGCTATTGTTTTTCATTTGACTTTAATTGGAGTTATTAATAAAATTTATAATAACAATGTAACATCTTACAATAATGTAGTTTTCCCTGAAGTAGTAGCAATTATAATAAATAACAAATAATTTGTTGATGAGTTAGAGTATGATTGGTGGTTCGAGTCCACCCAGAGGCCCCTTGGAAGAAAGGCCTGGTACTCTGTTTCTTAAAAAAAAAGTCAGCCATTGAAAACCTTATGAAGGACTGTTCTACCATGGTGTACACTGAGTTGTCATGAGCTGAGATTAACGCGATGGCAACTAACTACAGCAAATCCCTGTTTATGGACAGGAAAAGTGAAGAGGAGTTGGTCAATTAGCAATCACACAGCTAAGAAGTCAGATCTAACCCTCTGTTAACGAGGCAGGGACACAGCTGTGTGGATGTTGACCCTTAGCGTAGTCACGTGAAACATGCATGATACAGACAGTCTCTGTGCACACAACATGGGATTGAATGACACCGCTGCCTCTTGTGCTGTGTGTAAAACACCTGACAATGAACTTGTTGGGTGAGTTATACAAAGGCTATGCTAGATGTTGCCTCTTGCTTCTCTCCCTATCAGACCTATTTCTCAAAAAGCTTATTACTCGTTCTAACCATGAAAGGATACTATGTGTGAGTACAAAATAAATGATGAGTGAATTTATCACAACTTGAATTCTGTGTCCTTGGTGTTCTCTTCAAGATTTCTCTCTATGGTCATGCTCTTCTAAATAAAATAATTTTTATTCAATGTTCTCTGCTTTTACACGTAGGAGCCCTTGAGTGGTGTACACAGTTAAGACTGTAAGCTGCTAACTGCAAGGTTGGAGGCTCAAGTGTGTACAGACATACCTTGGAATAAAGATCTGGTGATCTGCTTATGAAAAATCAGGCATGAAAACGGTATGGGGCACGGTTCTACTCTGACACATACAGGGTCACTGTGACTGAGACTCAATTTGATTGCAATATGATATGTTACTGCTTCTATGATACCTTATATTAAAAGCAAAAGGTTTTTTTTTTTTCAGTTAAAATATACCCAATTCTGGAGGACAGAAAGAAATTATGAGTGTGATGAAATATGTGAAGGAGGTCTGAATAGATTTGTAGGGAGTTGCTGAAAGCCGTAAGTGTGCTCAGTGTTGCCAGGCACTGCTCTGGTTGTGAGCCTATTCTCAACCTCCCTCTTGCTTTAGCATCTCCTGCAAAAAAGCACAGACCTAAGAGGCAGGGTGATTGGGATGGACTCAAATAGAGATCTACCTGGGGCTGGCAGTTTGGGGACCATAATTTTCATTCTGGAGTTTCTATAAACTCACTGTGCAACCTTGGACAAGTACTTCACTCTTTAGACTTCTGTTTTCTCATTTGAGAAACAAGGGTGCTCTCTCTTTGGGTCTTGGGTTTTATGGAGTCAGGCCAGGGACAAGCACTGGGGCGGGAAATGGCTTCGTCACCTCCTGCTGAATCCAACTGTCCCTCACAAATGGCCTCCTCCAAACTAATGATTCAGGGTCATGTGACTGATACAACCTGGCGCTGGTTGCCTGGAGGTCTTGGAACAGCCAGGAGCCACTGTGAGAGCAAGGGAGATTGCAACCGGAAACAGCAATGCTCGTAGCTTCCCTTGGGAGGGGAGTTGAGAAGTGTCCTTCCACAGAGAAGCCAAAGTCCCTACGTCCCATCAGAACAGTGTATTTATATGACCTTGGAAGGGAGACAGACAGTATCAAACTCTGGTCTCTGGTCTCTGGTCTCTGGTCTTGGTGGTGAAGACCTCCCTCCCTGAAAAAAAACAAAAAACAAAATTTAGAGGATGTGGTGGTGTTTTAGTCAGCTAGGGCTTCTCTAGCAGAGATACCAGAGTGGATGGCTTTAACAAAGCAAGTTTATTCTTATACAGCCCGATAGGCTACAAGTCCAAATTCAGGATGTATTCTCCAGAGGAAGGCTTTCCCCCTTGTTGGCTCTTCAGGAAAGTCCTGAAGAGGACTTTCCTGTATTGCATCAGTCTTTGTCCAGGGAACATCTTGGTGCAGGAGCCTCAGGTCTGAAGGACATGTTCTTCTTCTGGTGCTGCTTTCTTGATGATGTGAGGTTCCAGATTCTCTACTTGCTTCTCTTTCCTTTTATCTCTTATAGGATGAAAGGATTAAGGGTGGGGCAAGCCATACTCCAGGGAAACTCCCCTTACAGTGGAGCGGGGAGGTGATCTTATGAAGGGATTTACAGTTCCACCCTAATCCTTTAACATAAAGCATAGGAAAATCACAAAATGGAGGACAACCACAGAATATTGTGGATCATGGCCCAGCTACATGGCTACACATATTTTCGGAGGACATAGTTCAGTCCATGACACCCCACCCTTTGGCACCCTAAAAATCACATCTTTGACAAATGTAACACATTCATCCCATCACAGCAAAATCATGTCCATCCCATATAGCAGAAGTCTTAAATCAATTCCAAGTCCAAAATTCAAAAATTCCTTTACGTCTATGAAACCTAGAATACAAGCTATCTGCTTCCAAAGGTACAATGGCAGAACAGGCACAAGTTAGATGTTCCATTACAAACAGACAAAATTGCAGGGAAAGAAGCCTTTAACAAGCAACAAGCAAGTCAGCAGAACGCATTACATTAGCCCTCAAAGCTTTGAAAATAATCTTCCATTTTCTGAGACATTTTACACAATAGACTAGGTATTGGTCACACTTTCTGGATTCTGAGTGGAGACCCCTGTCCCTGTGCTACTACTCTGCCTAGGAAGGCCCACTTGGACAGTAACCCTGCCCCTTCAGTTTTAGGAGCACGATAAGCCCAAGAGAGTGGTAATTCCACCCTTACAAACACAGGAAGCCATGGCTTCCACCCTTTCAAACCCCTGAAGTCATGGCCATACCTTTTGAGACTGAGACAGCTCAGCCTCTCATGCTCTGTGTCTTCAGCTTCTGCTTTCTATGGCTGCATGGCCCGGGCCTCAGGCCCACATCTGCCCTGCAAGGAAAAGTCTTACACAGCTCTGTAACTCCACTGATTCTAGTATCTGGAGGCAACCCACTCAGCTAGGAAGCCTCATGCACGAAGGTACTCAGCTCTCTGCTCCGTGGGTCAGGAAGGCTAGCTCCATCCATTCAAGTATCTGAAGGCACCCTGTTCTGTGAGGAAAACTCTGTGCACAGGCCCTTAGCTCTCTTGCTCCATGGATTGGTTTCAGTGCTGCCTCTGGTTCTGCTGCTGCCACTGCTGCCATTGCTGCTGCTGCTGGTTCTCTGCTGCTTGATTCTCACTATCTGCACCTTCTTCCGTCTTAACAGTTCTCCTCGGTTCTTTCTGAGTCTTCTACCCAGTCACAGTTTCAAAACTGCTTCCGCACTGTAGGTATTTGTTAGAGTGGCACCCCACTCCTGGTACCAAAATTTAGAAGACATGGTGATCTCCATTTGGAAAAATCAGGATGAACTGGTGAAGTCTGAGGACTCTGGTAGGGCAATAGGGAGGCTGAAGAGTTTTACCAAAAAGGCAAAAAGTGGCTTGTCAGCGGACCCAATTAAAAGAACACAAATGACCAGAAAGAGGGGATTTTTTTTTCTTTTTTAATTGTAAAAATAATCTATGACCGTAGTAAATATTTTAAACACCATTGAAAAATATAGTTCCCTTTTCTTGGTCTTCATTCCACGAAGCAACCATATTTTACAATGTCTTCTGTATCCTTCAGGAAGTATTCTAGACATAATATGTGTCGAATTTTTTTTTCTTAATATGACAGTATATCATGGAGATTGCTCTGCAACAGCACATATATTCATTAACAGTTCAAACAGATGTTAAGTGCCTAGTAAGGTTTAGGAAACCCTGGTGGTGTAGTGGTTAAGTGATATGGCTGCTAAGCCAGAGGTCAGCAGTTCGAATTCATGAGGTGCTCCTTGGAAACTCTGTGGGTCAGTTCTACTCTGTCTGTACGGTCACTGTGAGTTGGAATCAACTTCACAGTAGCAGCTTTGGTTGTTGGTTTAATAAGATTCAGGTAGTAATTTTTCTAGGTACTGACAATATAATAGTGAGAAAGCAAGACAAGATCTTGGCCCTCTAACATTCTAGTGAGGAGGCAAGAGAACAAATAATAATTACCTAATATATTGTCGGGTAATGATAGGTGCCGTGAAGTCAAATAAAAGCAGAGTGGGGATAGAAGTGATGGGGGCTCTTTCAGGTAGGATGGCTAGTGAAGGCCAGCTGGGGAGATGACATAAAGGAGAGGTGTGACCCGTTCCAAGGTCAGGGGCTAAACTGTACAGGTGGAGGAGGCAACATGGACAAAGGTCCTTGTGGGGATGCACTTGGTGTGTCAGTAGAAAAGGAAGGAGGCCAGGATGGCCAAGACAGAATGAGATGGGGTGTGCTAGGCTATGAAGTCATGGAAGCAAGCAGGAAACAAAGCCCATTAAGCATTAAGGCCACGATGGGAAATTGGCTTTCATTTTAAATAATATACGAAGTCATTGGATAGCCTGGGCAGGGGATTATGTAGGATGAACGTCACAAAGAGATCCCTCTGGCTGCTGGGTAGTAGCCAGACTTTCAAGAGCAGAACTGGGAGACATCAGGCAGTGACTGCTATAATCAGAAAGGCCCAGATAACGACTTGGTTAGGCGGTGGCAAAAGATACATATTTTTGGAATAGAGCCTACAGAATGTGAGATAAGAGAGAAAGGAATCAAAATGATCACAGGTTATTTGCTCTAAGCAATTGGGTGAATGTTTTGCATTTGCTGGAATGAGGATCACTGGGAAACCAGGGGTTAATATGGCAGTTATTTATGTTTTCAGGGTTAAAATGCCTGTTCCTGTCCCAATACCAGTCTCCAGAAGACAGTGGATATGTGAGTGTGGAGTTCATGGCTTAGGTTAGGGCTGCAGATGTAAATTTGGGTGTCATCACAGATGATGCTTTAAATATTGATCTGGATGACCACCAGAGACTGCATATAAACAGAGAAGGTCATGAACTGAGTCCTGTGTTACTCCAACATTTAGAGGCTGGAAAGAGGAGGAATGATGCCAACAGGGGACAGTCAGAAATTAGGAGAGAGCATAAGAATGTGGCATCCTGCAAGTCTAGCATAGAAAATGTTGAGTAGATCTCACAATTCTTTTTTGTCTTTATGGTTTTCCACTGCACAGGTGTGCCATAGCTCATTTAACCGTTCCTCTACTCTTTGGCATTTGTACTGTTACCAGTTTTTTTCTATCACAAATAATACGTCAGTAAATGTGGTTGTCTTTATTAGCGGGTCTCAATGAGAGTCATGAAAAACTGTGTAAAGAACTCTGTTCCCTTGAAGCAAAAAGAATTGATGAGGTTTGTAATTTAGATGCTGGATAGCCAATAGCACTGGTTTGTTGAGAGTACTGTTTATGCACATGTAAATCAATGTCGAAGGAGCCCTGGGGATGCATTGCCTAAGTGCTGGGATGCTACAAGAAAGGTCTGGGGTTCGAACCACCAGCTGCTCTGCAAGAGAAAGGTGCAGCAGTCTGCTTCCCTAAACACTCACAGCCTTGGAAATCTGGTGGGACAATGCTACTCTGTCCAATAGGGTTATATGAGTCTTAATTAGCTTTATGGCAACACTTTTTTTTTTTAAATGACAATTGAGAGAGTCAGACTTTAAGACTGAGAAAGTCCTTTTGAAATCAACTCCCAGCAGCTGCTTATATGCGTAAGAAAATAAACTTGTTCATAGATAGACACCTGGTCCCTGGGTTCAGGCCCTGTTAGAACAAGTGTCTTGACTCTCAGCCTACTCTTGACAGAACTTCAGAACTCCAGAAAAAGCATGCCAAAGCTTTGCCAATTCTCAACTCCCTTGAATTCGCTGAGCTGTAGAATATGGCCGTATCTTGATTAAAGGCAGTGAGGTATAATTGAATGAGGAAAGATTTGGGACCAGATAGACCTGGAGTAAATCTTGTCTCTGCCTCTTGTCTTGATGCAGCATACTTGACTCAGAGCCTTGGTTTTTTGGCATTGATAATACCACCTATCACATATGATACAATGCTTTAAAGTCTCAAGCTGAGCTCTGCTTATAGCAGATAGTAGGTGTCAACTCTTTCTTACCCCTACCCAGCCCTTTGCCATCCAATTAAAATTAACTTGATAGGTAAAAATGATGTCTTCCAAAGTAGTCCAATAATGGGAAAGAAATTGGAAACTTCCTCCCAAATCTTGAAGGAAGCAGACACCTCTGAAAGTAAACTATCAGTATTCTTTGTATGTGTCTGTAATTTAAACTTTTGTCTTATTCTGGGAACAGCATCCTAACAAGCATCTCTAAGAAAATTATGAGAGTAATAGAACCAACACTCTCAAAAGGTGTGTGGTAATGGCAGTAAGAGAGACAATAAAATTGAAATTCTTGGATAGTCTTTTTTTTTTTTTTATTGTGAATTAAGAACAATTTTACAGTTTATCATGTTGTCATATAACACCCAGAACTTTCACTTCTGTTCTAGAATAGCTGTGCAGCCCCCTTCCATGTGAAAGCATGCTTCCCCTTTTGTTCATAACTTCCTGTCACCTTTTGAGAAGGGTCTGGCTCTCCTCACCCAATCAACTCAGCTCCAGCAAAGTGTCCCTCAGACAACCCCATGTATGTTTTTAAAGGTTTGTTCTTCCCCCGTATCACTCTGCTTTGTATGGTCCAGGTGAGTCTTTGGGGAGCTGTCTCTGGTTCTGGATGCAATTTGTGGTTAGTTTGGGGGCCACACTCCCAGGGGGCCTTCCATTTAGAAGGACCATAAAGTGTGGTCTTCCATTAGAGTTCTAGCTCTGCCCTCTACTGCACCACCTGCTGTGTCCAGAGCTCTGTTCAGCATACCCTATCTGGGCTGTCATTTGTGGTGTCGTTGCAGGGCACCACCTAGTTCTTCTGGTCCCAAACTAAAGCATGCTATGGCCCATATTGGCCCTTTCCACCTGGTGGGCTCATATTTTTCTCCTGACCTTGATGTCTTCCTTTTGCCCCAGGTCCAATTGGATTAGGACCTTTTGGTGCTACTTAGATGGCAGCAAGCTAGCTTTTACGTCCCCAGTAGCCACTCACTCAGATGGTATGTGGAGTGATATTTTGAGAGAGAGAAAAAAACTTTGGGTATCTTAATTAGTCTGAATGTTCCTTGAGAGTATGACCCCCAGATCCCAGGCCCTATTTCTCTGTTCTTCCAAAGAAGTGGTCCACGTTAAGGGGACAATTTGGTTATGAAGTTGAGTAGTTGTGGGTACCCCACTTCTAGTGCATGCTGTCATGTGCTATGCCCATCCCTAGTCCTAACCACTATCTAATTTGTAAAAAATTCCTCTCCCTCCCTGCTCACCCCTTGTAACTGTCAAATACTGATTTATTGTGCTTAATTGATTAGTTGCATCCTTATAGCAATGATCTCATACAAAATTTCTCCTTTTGTGTCTGGCTAATTTCACTCAGCATAGTTTCCTGTAGAAGGTCCAATGTTGACAGGTATTTCTCTAAGCCATCATTGTTTCTTATCATTGTGTGGTATTCCGTTGTATAAATATACCAGTTTGTTTAACCATTTGTCTGTTGATGGGCGTCTAGGTTGTTTCCAATCTTTTGCTATTGTAGAGAGAGCTGCAGGAATCATTGGTGTGCAAGCATCTGTTTGAGTGGTATTCATTCTTTCTTTGGGATATATTCCAGGGAGTGGGAATGCTGGATCGTATGGTATTTCCTTTTCCAGTTTTGTTTAAGAAAGCTACAAATTGATTTCCATAGTGGTTGAACCATTTTACAGTCCCACCAACAGTGTAGGAGAGTTCCAATTTCTCTGCATCCTCTCCAGCATTTATTATTCTGTGTTTTTTGGATTATTGCCATCTTTGTTGGGGTGAGATGCTATCTCGTTGTGGTTTTGATTTGGATTTCTCTTACGTCTTGCAATCGTGAACATTTCCTCATGTACCTGTTGGCAACCTGTGTATCTTCTTTGGTGAAGTGCCTGTTCACATCATTTGCCCATTTTTTAATTGGACTGTTTGTCTTTTAGATTTTGCAGTATCTTGTAGACTAGATAGATTGGGCAGCAGTCAGAAGCGTGGTGGGTAAATACTTGTTCTCCCTCTGTAGGCAGTCTGTTTGTTCTTTTGATGAAGGCTTTGGATGAGCGTAACATTTTTCTTCTGATTATTATACTTTTTGTAAAAAATGAAAACATGGAAAATATAGAAAGGTATAAAGAGAAGAATAAAAATAATATATAAAAGCATAGCCACTTTTAGCAATTTGATGTAGTTCTAGTATTTTCCTTTTTTAAAAATCTAATTCTCTTGAAAGCATATGGCACTGAAATATATAATTATACAGATAAACATGGAAAGTATCACCTAAAAACAACTTTTGTTACATACTTTATGATATGTCAATTTACTATTTCATAGCAATATAATGCAAAAGACCTGAGTTCTAGTTCCAATTCTGACTCCAAATAGCTGTGCAACTTTGAACTAGTCATTGTATTAGCTTTCTATTGTTGTCGTAACAAATTACTATGAGATTCGGCTGCTTAAAGCAACAAACGTTTCTTATCTCACATTTCTATGGGCCAGAAGTCCAGTAGGCTCTCCAGTGTTTTTCTATGTAGACACAGATGTAAGTCACTCAGCTCCCCCTTCAAAAAGATAACTTCTAATCAGCTGCAGCATATGGTTGACAGCACCCAGTTGTTAGCTGCTTTGAGATTGGCCTCAGCATTCCAGTCAAGGCACCTCATCTTAGTGGTGGTCCCCGCCAGTGATGAGCAAGGTTGTGGCACAAATGCTGATCCTTTCCCTATGTGTTGGAGCTAGTTGAGCTGGCAGAGACTTTCTAGGTCTGCACTGTAGTTTGAGGACTCCCCAGCCAATCCTGCTTTTCTCCATTTCTTTCATAGGTGTTATTCCCCAAAGCATGTTTTGTATTTCTAATTCCTTGTTAAGGAGCCCTGTAGTGTGTGGTTAAGACCCTGGCTGCTAACCAAAAAGTCTGTGGTTTGAACTCACTGGCCCTCTGTGGGAAAAAGATGTGGCAGTCTGGTTCTGTAACGACTTACAGCCTTTAAAACCCCAAGGGGGCAGTTCTACTCCATTCTATAGGGTTGTTATGAATTGGAATTGACTCCAAAGCAATGGGTTTTTGGGCTTAACATCTATGGTCTACTTCTTGGAAGATCCAACTGGTGGCACACATGCAGTTATGTAACTGAAATCATATTTTAAATATAGCATATATAATACGCATATGTACATACAAGGTGTGACAATTAAATCCGCAAACTTGATTGTTCTAAGTGCTACATGCCTCATTGTTGAATATTACTATGGTCATCTTTGAAGTACTCCCCTCAAGAAGCTATGCACCGATGCCAGTGCCTAGTTCACCCTTCAAAGCAATTTTGGAATTCTTTCTGGAATGGCCATTGCACATGGTGGGAAGTTTGCAAACTTAATTGTATAGTTGTCTGTGAGGGAGTTTTTAGCCACTAAACAAATAACTGTGTTGGAACACCCTCCTTACACAGCTGGTTTGGCCTCCAGTCACTTTTTTCCTTACTGGAATGTAAAGGAAACATTGAAAGGAAGACATTTTGATGACATTCAGGACACCAAGAGTAATATGATGGCAGCTCTGACAGCCATTCCAGCAACAGTTGCAAAACTACTTTGAAGGGTGGACCAGGCACTGGCATTGGTGCATAGCGTTCCAGGGGAGTCCTTCAAAGGTGACTGTAGTGATATTCAGCAATGAGGTATGTAGCACTTTTTCTAGGATGAGTTTGCAAACTTAATTGGCAGTCTTCGTATACATGTATAGTCATGTAGAGGATTATCCAGTAAGCAAGGTAAGCACCTGTGTAGGGCATCAACAAAATTGGGGTACCAGATGTCAAAAGCAAAGACCTATAGATGTCAAACAGGATACAACGAAAAGTGAGTGAGTGCCACGGTAGAAGGGAGCTGGCAGGGCACTAAGTGAAATTAATACCAGTTCCAGCATGTGAGAATGTGCTGACTGGAAATAAAGTTCATGCAGGGTCATGAGGGTACCCACGTGCTATGTGTTAGCTGTGAATCCCCTACCACATCAATACCTTCATTTACATCTGTCTCCTACTGTCCCCTCCTGTGAAACTGAAACTCTGTATCTCATCAAATCTCTTAAGAATATACTATTTTTTTTCCAATAAACAAGAGGTGAGGATAGGCTATTGAGTCCAGCTCTTGCTACATTCACCAAATATGCAAGTGCCTTCAGCATGAGTGGTTGCTGAGCAGAGATGGATTATATTAATAGCCAAGCCAAGCCAAGTGCCATCCTTGGATTATAAAATTAGATATATTAACCACTCTGTAATTGATGTTGAGAGAACCATCTTGTACATCTTCTTCTGCTGATCCAGGAACTCAAGCCAGGAGGGCCAGCAGTACATTTTGCCATGCTGAAAATACAATTATATACTCTTATGCACATTCTAGTAAGCAAACAATAGAAACTCTGGTCTCAGAGGACTTGTAAAAGTGAAGAAACTTGAATAAATTGACCCTTATAGTAAATTCAATCAAGTTACTTTTAAAATATATAGAATTGAGGTATTGAGTTACATAAATGTATTTGTAACTTTAACTTTAAAATTTTTGGCACACATGTAGATGCAATATAGTACACATGCAATGTAATACCAACATGGGTAACAATTCATTATAATGCTAAGGCAGCAAATGTCCAAAAAATACTAGAAATGTCAATACTTATGTATCAAGTGAATTTGTTTTTTATCATGTTATGTGGGAGTGCTTCAAATTATTCTATGCTAATATGTTAATAATTGAGGTATTAGGTACATTAAGAAGATGCCAAATTCAGTTTTTATTCATCATGTAAGATGAGTTTCTGTTTTGCAACAATGATTATGTTTCTAAATTTATTTTCCAAGAAAGCATCAAAGGGCATTTATCAGAATGCTACATTTATATTTTACCAGACTGTTTACACATCTCCATGTGAGGGAACTGGACATTTCCTAGAAGAAATACATGAATATTTAGATAATAAAAATTATGTAAATGCATTTTATTTTCCCATCAGACTGACTTTCTTTTAAGAAATTGATGGGTATTCTTACGACTCACAAAATAAACTTGCTCATTGAGAAGTGGTGCTGTTGTTACATCAATTATATATATATCTCTAAATATAGAGTTGAATGATTCCATAAAGAAATAAAATGTACATTTTATACATTTTGTATATGATAAGCGGTACATTTTCCTTTTCATTTTGGATCAGTTGGGTATCACCTTGCATTAGTTCTCTTCTGATCATCACATAAGAATGTACCAGTGGCACTGGGCTCAAGAGACTCATGACATATTTGGCCCTGTCCCGTACAGAGTGAACGCAAACATGTCTTCAGACTGAGCCTACTCTTGTATTTGCACCATGCGCTTTGGGGTTGTGATTACTCCTGTCCAGTATCAACAGCACTCCAACAAGTGATGAAGATGTAGCGTCAGCAAATGGAAAGTGAGGATGCAAAGTTTTAAATAGTATTTCAAAACACAAAACGCTCATGTAGATCTGCAAACGGCCTGCCAACAAACATAAAAGTAATGAATGAAATGATTTCTGACTACCTTGTAGGAGCTATTTCTTTTGACCATCTCAGAACTGAAGAACAAAATATATGTTCCCAATCAATCTTTTTACTTACTAATTTTCAGATATAAATTTTGAGTTAACCTCCAAATTCAAATGTAAATTTTAATTTATTTCCTATGGCAGAGACATTTAAAAAGTGACATAACTTTATACCTAGGTAAAATGAAGTGGCAACAACAAAGTGGAATAAAAAATGAAAACTTATAGACGAGATTTGTGAACTCCTAAAGTAAATTTCAAATTTAACTTTCTTTTAAAAATGGAATGAATCAAAAGACACCTCTTCCATTAAACAAGTTTAAAGGGTGCAAATCGTTGTATTAGTACTCTAGGACTGAAATTACTAATAGCCAAGCCAAGTGCCATCAAGTCGGATTTGACTCATGGTGACCCTAACAATATGAATATAACAGAATTTGTTCCAAATTCTGCATCCATTCTTTGCTGTAGTAAAAAAATGTTAACAATGGTGTTTAAAGTGAAGCTTTTAGAATCTGAAATTGTTGCATCTGCAAACCCACAAATAACAGAGACACAGATCCTGCTTTGTAAAGTAATTTTTCTTTTAATGATATTAATTATTGGATGGAAAGAGCACCAAATTATTGTCAGCACCACAGAGGACCATTTGAAAATTCATGCTGAAAATTTCTAAATGGCAAACAAATAAGGTTCTGTAACCAGAATGTATTTCTAAGGTGCGAAGCTAATGGCAAAAATCTTAAGAGGGAATGGCTGCTGTATTCTCCATTGGCTGACTCTGTATATTGTTTAGAAAGTATTCAGTACTAAATTGTTTAATTCTTGATTTGCCATGGATGGATTTAGCAATTGGTGAAACACAAATATGATTGATAAACATAAAAATAGTTCAACTCACAGAGATTGTAGGATGTCATATTTAAATTTAAACTGAAGACACTTTTTGGCTTAACTCATGAACTGGAAACACAAATGGACCAAGAGTATCAGTACTGGGAAGACATTTTGCAACACATTGCTGTCCTTGTAATAATTGCCGAACATCGATTATATTTTCAAGGAAGACATGAAGTGTTTGTTCCCCACAAAGTAACAATTTTGGGAGTTTACTTGAACTTGTTGCTCAATTTGGTCCACTTTTAGCAGGTCACATCTTAAAATATGGTAACACTGGGTTTGCTCCCTAGATCTTAGCAAACCCCAGACTGGCTTGGACTGACAGTAAAGTTCTTTGATACTATGCAGGAGTAAAAAGTAGGATATATACAGGATGAACAGTTCAAATGCGTGTATGTTTAGGGGTGAGAAGCAAAGGAGAAGGTAGAGCTTTTGTTGAGGTTGGGGAAAGTAGCCAAAAGCCTTTCATGAAGAGGAGAATTAGGATGAAGGGAAACAATTATTCTCCTCTGAAGTCAACAGGGGCTTGCAGAGGCGGTGGGATTTCAGAAATTATTTAAATGAGAGGAGATTTATAGCTTGGCATAGCGAGGCAGAGGGTTTCCAGGCATACTTAACTGTTTTGGAAAGGTTTGAGAGGCTAGACCAGGACAAGCCCAGAAAGGTGAGTTGGATTGTGTTCTCTTGGCATGGCCACAATTTCAGCTCATCACTTAAGGAGAGAGATGTCTTGGTTCTCATCAGAGGGAAATGCAAAAGACATTTTCTGGCAGACAGAGCCAACTCTTAACCATCGAGGAGAGAATAGCTGAGAATCTGATGTTATAAGGAAGGAGCTCGAAATGTAACTATTTTACCTCTAAAGCCAATTTATTTACGGGCTTTTCTTCTTTCTTCTGAAGTCTACCAGCGTACTTAAAATATGCTGAGTAAGAAGGGCTACAGAAGGCCTGGAGTTTTGATGGCACTTCTAAAAGAGTGCTGCCCTTAAGAAAAGGTGGAAGCTCAGAGAAGGGTGGAAGAAGGAAATTACGTTCCCTGAAGTTAAGATTTCTATACTCCTCATTTTCGAGGAGTTTGGGGAGCTGAACACAGAGACTGGAACCAAGCTGATGTTCAATGTACACAGACAGATTGGTTGAAACAGAAAAAGCCCAGCTTAGAGAAGCAGACTTTGGTTAGCTAAGAGTTAACCTGGTGTGCCTGAAGCATAATTGGTGGCTAAGTTAAGGTAATTCTGCACATTCTCTGTTCAGTGCTCATTTCCTGTCCGGGACATGGATCTGGTGGGGCCTCTTAAAAGTAGATGACTTGGACGGTTCTTTCTATTTGGAGAAGAATGAGGGTAACTTGGTCTGGCATTGAAATTAAATTTCCCATTATTCTTTAAGGCACAGCCTCCATCCTAGCCAGATAATTCTCCTCACTGTTGTCTAAGTTTAAATAAACGGTGCTGCCTCTGTGCCTTTGTTTATGCTGTTCTTCTCAAGCACTACATTTGTTCCTCTCTTCTCTACTGAGACCCTACTCAAGCCTAGATTCTTCCATAAAGCTGCTCTGACAACTCTTCCACCTTTCGCAGCTCTAGTCATCTCCTCCTGTCTGATTTCTTCATCTAGCTATTATTTGTCTGTGTGATTTATTTGGCATTCGGTTTATTGTAATGCAAAGTTAGCTCATATTTTATACGTCAAGTGCCATCCAATCAGTTCTGACTCATAGTGACCCCACGTACCATGGAATGACACACTTCCTGGTTCAGCATCATCCTCCCTGATTGTTATGCTCAGCCATTGTTAAAGCCATTGTGTCAGTACGTTTCGTTGAGGGTCTTACAGTGTTTTACTGACCTTAGACACACACACACACACACACACACACACACACACACGGTCTGACAAGTTCCTTAATTATTTTAAGTACTACTTACCTCGTTGATGAATATTACTACAGTCACCTTCAAAGTCCTCCCCTTGGGAAGGGAGGCACCAATGCCAGTGCCTAGTCCACCCTTCAAAGCAATTTTGGAAGTCTTTCTGGAATGGCCATCGCACACGGTGGCAAGGTGGCAAGTTCACAAACTTAATTGTATAGTTGTCTGTAAGGGAGTTTTTAGCCAGTAAACAAATATCTGTATTAGAACACCTTCCCGACTCTGCTGATCTGGCCCCCCAATGACTTTTTTCTTTACCCCAAAATAAAGGAAACATTGAACGGAAGACATTTTGATAACATTCAGGGCATCAAGGATAGCACGATGGCAGCTCTGATAGCCATTCCAGAAAAAGAGTTCCAAAATTGCTTTGAAAGGTAGACTGGGGCTGGCATCAGTGCATAGCTTCTCAAAGGGAGTATTTCAAAGGTGACCTGAGGGATAATCAGCTAGGGGGTATGTAGCACTTTCTCTAGGATGACTTTGTGAACTTAATTGGCAGTGCTTGTGTATAAGTACATTTTACATACATACATTTGGCCTTAAATTAGATGGTATACTTTTTATGGTCCTGTTTTGTATCTTGTTTTGTAGTTGCTAATACCTTTCACCTCCACATAGCACTTAGTATGTCTGGTCCCATACCAGGTACCCAAAGGTTATTTGATAGATTATATGAAGATTTCAAAAAACTTAAAATAACAAAATCAAAAAAGCAAACCAGTTGAAGTACAGTTGATTCTGACTCATGGCAACTACATGTGTGTCATAGTAGAGATGTGGTCTGTAGAATTTTCAATGTCTGATTTTCTGGAAATAAATCTCCAGAATTTTTGTCCAAGGCATTTCTAGTAGATTTGAACCTCCAATCTTTGGGTTACCAGCTGAACGGTTAACCATTTGCCTCATCTATGGGCTCAATGCAGCTCCTTTCCAGTAAATCATGGATCTATCTTAGTCAACTATGCTTCTATAACAGAAATACCAAATTAGATAGCTTTAACAAAGATACATTTTTTTTTCTCTTGCGGTCTGGGAGGCTAGAAATCTGAGTTCAGGACACCAGCTGCAGAGGAACCCTTTGTCTCTGTGTTGGGTCTGGAGGACGGCCCTTGCCATCAATCTCCCCATGGTCTAGGAATACCCCTGAGAGGGACCTCAGGTCCAAAGGAAGTGCTTCTTTCCCAGCTCCGCTTTCTTGGTTGTAGGCAGTCCCCCTGTCTCTCTTCCAGCTTTTCTCTTTTATATTTCAGAGGAGATTGAGTCCTGCCTCGTTAACATAAACGCTGCCATTCCATCTCATTAACAGCACAGAGGCAGGGTTTACAATACAGGAAAAGTCAGAGCAGATAACAACATGACGGACATCACACAATACTGGGAATCACGGACTAGTCAAGGGGGCAATATTTTTTGGAGGGAGACACAATTCATGACAGCATCTTTTTCTTTTCATGATACTTACAAGGCAAGAACAGAGGCAATGCTGGATTTAGGGATAGGACACTGAGAGCACTCTTGAAGGGAACAAAATTGTTGTGATGCTGGGTAAAAGCAACTGGTTGGTACCTCTCCTTTAGTGTCCCACTGCTAAAGCTGGCTCCATGGATATAAAGTCAACTAAAGCATTGCCGTACCTTTGTGCAGGTTATGTAAGACAACAGGGACACTAATGATTACAGGAGGGTGTGAGATGTATTACGATAGGATTATGTATAGGGGGCTATGAGAGTCCAGAGAGAAGTCATCAAAATGAAACTTGGTTGGGTAGTCAGGGGAGACTTCCTGGAGGAGGTAGTGCTTGAGCTGAATTTAGACATAGAAGAAGGAAGAAGAAAGGATTTTGTCTCTTATTATAGCCTGATTCAAGAAATAATGCTTTGGGGGAATTGAGAAAAGGAACTTTTCTAAGACAAAGTTATCTTACAAAGAAAAAGTGTTGGGAAATCAAGGGGATTTAATTACAAGTGCCTTATGAGCAGAATTTGAAAAAGAGTGGGAGGCTCATGGAAACCTTAATTGCAGAGAAAAGTTAAGAGGAGAACTATGACAGAAATAATGGGTCTATATGTATGTCATGTCTGATTTGTCGTTTTTCTAGACAAGTACTCTGCCTTTTTGCTTCTTCTAGGGTAGAGGGAAAAAAAACAAAGACGATTTCTCAGCTGCTAAAGTAAAGAATACCACTCGAGACCCAAAAACTGGGACCTGGAAATATGCCTTATTCCTTTTAAGGAAGAAAGGCTGCCCTGAGTATTACTGGTAAGAATAATAATATGCATTTATTCAGTTATAAGGATGTGTAAGGTATCTGAAAGAGTCCTGAATCAAGCTAAATCAGTTCTTCCTTTCTTAAAAAATGAAGAACAGCTGGCCTGGTTTCTCTCTCAGTATATTCCTGTGGTTTTGCATTCTTTTGGAAATTTAGGAAGATGCTTGTTTTATAAGCTTCTGTAAGACTAGCCTTCCCGTATTCAGAAACAATGTACTTATGTGCATTAAGCTGGGTCTTTAAGATTAACATGATATGCAGGAACGTGTGATAAATGATACAGCCCTAGCAGCGTTTAGTTTGTCAAAGTTGCTGCATGTTGAAGGCATCTAGAAAAACTGTAAGTCACGGCATGATCAGAGAACAAGCAACAGGTGTCAAGACACAGAAGTGGCCCGTTGAGGAGAATGGAACTGGACTCCACCTTCCCAGGGTTAGTCACAGATGGTTTTCAGAGAAAAGGAAGGATTTAAGTATGAAGTCTTTTGCGACTCTGTTAGATAGATCCAAGAGGGAACAAGTCTGGTGGTACAGATGAAAGAGAATCAACATGGCTAAGAACAGGAGGGAGGTTTCATACCCAGATAGAGTCGTAGACCAGACCATCTCCAAAGTCCTACTCAATTCAAACTTCCATCAGTTTCGTGACTCTTTGAATCAGGACTTCAAAAAAAAAAAGGGTCTAATATCACAGGAACTAAAATCTCATAGATAGGGGAATCTTTGGTGATACACATACTCACACAAGCACACACACACATTTTCGTACCTGTCTCTGTTTCTCTCTGTCTCTCTTTCTGTCTATTTATCTATCTATTGTGCCACAACGATAGCACAGTGATTGAGTGCTTAGCTGCTAACTGAAAGGTTGGTGGTTCACGCTTAATCGCAGCTCTGTGGAAGGAAGACTAGGTGATTTGCTCCTTTAAAGATTTCTTGTTGTTATGTGCCATTGAGTCTATTCTGACTCATAGCAGTCCTAAATGACAGAGTAGAACTGACCCAAAGGGTTCCTCAGACTGTAATCCCAGGCTGGTGTATAGTGGTTAAGTGCTACATCTGCTAGCTGAAAGGACAGCAGTTCAAATCCACTGGGCACACCTTGGAAACTCTATAGGGTAGTTCTGCTTTGTCCTATAGCTTTGCTATGAGTCAGAATGGACTTGATGGCAGTTGGTTTGGTTTTCTGGTTTTTAATCTTCACAGATTGCCAGGTCTTTTCTCATGCAGAGCTGCTGGTGCTGCTGGTGGATTTGAACTGCTAACATTTTGGTTAGCTGCTGAGTGCTTAAATACATGCCACCAAGACTCCTTCCAGTAAAGACTACAGCCTAGCAAACCCTATGGGGCAGTTCTATTTTGTTATACGAGGTCCGACAAGGAAGTATACAAACTTAAATTGTTCCGAGTGCTGCATACCTTACTGCTGAATGTCACTACAGTCATCTTGCAAGTATTCCCCTTGGAAAGCTGTACACTGACACCAGTGCCTAGTCTACCCTTCAAAGCAATTTTGGAACTCTTTCTGGAATGGCCATTGAACATGGTGGCAAGTTTGTGAGCTTAACTTTATAGTTGTCTGTGAGGGAGTTTTCAGCCAGTAAACAATTACTGTATTGGAACACCCTCCCTACTCACCTGATCTGGCCCACAATGACTTTTTCTTTACCCAAAGATAAAGGAAATATTGAAAGGAAGACATCTGGATGACATTCAAGACATCAAGGATAATATGACAACAACTCTGATGGTCATTCCAGAAAGAGTTCCAAAATTGCTTTGAAAGGTGGACTAGGCACTGGCATTAGTGCATCGCTTCCAGTGGGAGGACTTCAAAGGTGGTGGTAGTGATATTCAGCAATAAGGTATATAGCACTTTTTCTAGGATGAGTTTGTGAACTTAATTGTCAGGTCTCCTAACAGGATCACTGTGCCTCAAAATAGAGCCAATGGCATCCCAAAACATTATATCTACATATGTATATATCCCATGAGCTTTAATAGTTTACCTTTGTGTAGCTCTTTACGGTTAGTTGGAGACTCATCTCACAGACTATCCATTATCTCTTGCCCAATGCTGTATAAAACCATAAAACTTTGTTGTGACACAACAATAAGTTTGTCGCTGATGCTTCTTCAGGCTGGCTAGGTAGCTCTGCTAATACTGGCTGGGTCTATTCATGTGTCTGGAGTCTGGTCTTGGCTGGGATGACTGAGGTGACAGCTCTGTTTCGTGTGTCTCTCATCTTCCGTTCAGCCGGTGCAGATGTGTTCTCATGATGATAGACTAGGTACCGGGAGCCAGCGGAAGTCTGCAGGATCTCCTGTGTTAGCCAAAGCATGGCACATGTGAGGCTGCAGGTGAACTCATTGTGAAGGTGTTGAAAATGTGCTCCACTCCTTCTGTTGGAGGGACAGTAAAATCAGCTGGAGAAAGTGTAGATACAGGGAAAGAAGAACTGGTGCCATTATAGCAATCTACCAGACAGATAATGTCTCATTTAATCCTTTACCATCTGAGGTTGGCATTACCCTCTTTGTACAGCGTCCTTTTCACATGGGATGCTAGCTCAGGACTGTTGCCAATCTTTAAGAGTACCAGGTGAGGTCTATGAAGACCAACATGTGAGGGTGTGAATTCTCCTGTGTTTGCTCCCCACTCCCAGGGTTTTTATATGTTCTTGCTAGCCTAAACTCAGCCTTCAGCATTGGCTATAATTTTCAGGTGAATTATTCACCTAGGGGTGAATATCAGCGAGTATCAGTGGCTTCTGGCCCAGGTGACCAAGTGCTTGTCCCTTATGTTTTCTTGAATTTTAGGTGGGTTGGTTGCCCTGAAGCCTCAGTTGTCTCATGGTTTCAAAAGAAGTTGTGAATTTGCAGATAATGTAAGTTTTTTGTGTGTTTTATTTTTTTAGTACAAATGTAAAAGTTATATTCTTTTCAGTTTTGTATACCCTAAGTGGAAGCTAACATGAAGGTTTTAAAATATCATTTATTTTTCTAGTTTTTAAGATTTTTCAAACACTATCTTTCATAGTGGGGTCTCCAGACCATTTGTATGAGAATCAAGTGGCGAACTTACTAAAAAGCTGGTTCTGAAACCACATTTCAGATTTATAAAATCTGAAAATCTAGGGGTTGTTTATTAATCATCACAGGTGATTCTCACACATTTTAAAGTTTTACAATAGCTGAAAGCTAAGAGCAGACATTTATTAGCATTTCAGGTTTATCAGGACTTTTATAAAGACTATCATGTAGGGTTGCCATGAGTTGGAATTGGCTTGAAGGCAGTGGGTTTGGTTTTTTGACATAGGCATTATTGTGCTCTTCAGAGGTAGTACAGCTAAGACTGAGAGAGGCTAATTGACTTGTTTAAGGTGATACAACTAAGATGTGGCAGTATCAGGATTCAAACTCAGATGCTCTGATTCTAAAGACAGAGATTTCTTTTTCTTCTCTGAGGTATAATTCACATGGACAATATCCACCTTTTAAAGTATACAGTTAGTGGCTTTTAGTATGTGCACAGAATGCAGCCATTTTCACTATCTAGTTCCAGAACACTTTGCCACCCCCAAAAGAATCAGAATCTTGTCCTCATTAACGGTCACTCTCTCACCTCCTTTCCCCAAGCCCCCTGGTAATCACTATCTACTTAGTAAAGCTAGAGACCTTAGCCACTGTGTTGTTAAAAGAAGAAGAAGAAGAAGAAGAAGAAAACAAGCCCACTGCTGTTGAGTGGATCTGGACTCCTAGAGACCCTGTAGACAGAGTAGAACTGCCCCATGGAGTTTCCAAGGAGTCCCTGGAGGATTTGAACTGTCGACTTTCCGGTTAACTACTGTGTTAGAAAATTAAAAATGAGGTTTGTATGTACTTAGACAAAAGGACTAGCACCAGTCAGCTTGCTAGTGAAGAAGGAGGCAGAATAACCATAAAACAAGAATACTAAAATTCTGTGCCATTTAATAAAGACATCTTGAGTGCCTCCTTTGAACAGAGCACCCAGCTGGCTACAGTACTAGTGTGATAAAGACGGATGAAAACAGATTTCTGTGTTCCACTCCCTGACAATTCTGATTCAGGACTCTGACCAGGCCCCATAGCCCATGTTTCTAACAGAGTGATGATGATGTAGCTGGTCAGAGACACCCTTTGGCACACGCTGCTGAAGGAGAGAGAGTTTCAACTTTTAATGTGCATGTGAATCACCTGAGAATTTCATTAAAATGCAGAATCTGATTCATTCAGTAGATCTGGAATGGGGCTAGAGAGCGCATTTCTAGTTCCGGGTGGCGAAGCTGTAAGGGATTCAAGGTCAGGGATAAAAAAGTCTGGGTTGCCAGTAAGAAGCTTACTGTCACATGCAGAGATACTTGCTTTCAGCTGATTGAATCAAGGCCACGTGGTCTAACTGTTCTAATAAGGATCTGAATGTGTTAAAAGAGTGCAGCAAGTGGAGGGTAAGGAGTTGTTCAGACTGGAGCGTACTGCCACAGGAGCATTTAGGCTTAGATAGGATTTCAACAGGTGGAACTAAACCAAAACCCACTGCTGTTGAGTCAATTCCAATTTATAACAACTCAACAATCAGAGGTGGAGGAAAAGAATCTTCTAGAGTTAGCTAAAGAGAACCAAACCCACTGCCGTTGAGTCGATTCTGACTCATAGCAATGAATAAAATATGAGGCAAGATAAAACTTGCTGTGGAGTCAGTTCTGACTCCTAGCAATCTACAGGACAGAGTAGAACTGCCTCTTAGGGTTTCTGTAACTTTTACGGGAGCAGACTGCCACATCTTTCTTCTGCAGCACTTCTGGTGGTTTTGAACCACCAAGTTTTTGGTTAGCAGCTGAGTTGTGGAATAATCCATTTTCCACAAGGAAACTTCCAGAAAAAATGATAGACACAGTATTTGGTGGGCAGTTTAGCAAGAAAGGGAAGTATGTTTTACGTATTTAACAAAATTTCCACCCCTTCCAAATGGTTCCTGTCTTCAGAAAAAAATATTAAAACCAAAGTAAGCCCTAATTTTCAGAAAATGCACTGATGTGGAAAACTTCATTTCCTGATAATGCTGGGTAAATCTGTGTTTTGTAGGGTGCTCCATATGCTGTCTGTGCTCATGGATTGTTCAGTTTTATTATCTTCATTAACAGGGATAATGGTTGCTTTTTAACAATCGTGGTTACCATCTGGAGCCTGGAAAACCACAGTTGGTGGCTCAGGTAGAAAAAGAAGGCCATCCTGACTGGGTCTTAGCCCAGTTACTTCCCTGCTGCTGCATCATGGCATGTGACCAGGTGGTGCTTGGCTGCCAGATACCCACGAACCACATTGATGGATATGATGTTAATTCTTGTTTGAGAGGGAAAAGAAAGCATAATAGACCCAAACTCATAGAACTCAGGGAGTATTGAATCCAATCTCACTGTTTAATCTCTTTCTAATCTGAGCAAATATTCATAAAGTGGCTTTCCATCTGTGTTCCCCTCAGACCCCTGGTGACCCCTAACTTAGCTGTTTGCACTGTTACAAGAGGACCGATGTGACTGCTCTTTCAGCTTTTGGGGTGAACCGAGTTTGAGCATCTGAGTAGTTTTCTTTCTGTAGATCACAGAGAAGAATTGTTTGTAGGGAGGAAGTGACTAGTCAACCAAGCTCTTGGTAACCACAGCAACAGTGCACATCAGCTGATGTAGGCTCTTTAAGGCTTCCCTGCAGATCTTTCTAGACCTTGTTTTCAAACTCTCCTAGCCTGTGAGAAAGCAGCAGCCATTCTGAGACTAGCTGGGACTTAACAGGCAAAAACCGTTAACAAGTGCTGGCCTGGTTACCTTTTGGCAAGCAGTTGGAATCTGTCAGGCACTCCTCAGAAACTCTATGGAGCAGTGCTACTCTGTCCTATAGGGTTGCTATGAGTCGGACTTGCCTCAGCTGTAATGGGTTTGGTTTTTTCAGGTTAAGCAATTAGCAAGAACCGTGGTTGCATAGTGGTTAAGCACTCAACTACCAACTAACTGAAAAGTCAGCCATCTGAACCCACCAGCAGCTCCTTGGGAGAAACATGTAGCACTGCTTCTGTCAAGATTGCAGCCTTGGAAATCCTGTGGAGCAGTTCTACTCTGACATATAGGATGCTATGAGTTGGGATCCACTCAGTGACAATGGGTTTAAGCAATTAGTACCCCAAGAGGTGAGGAGCACTGAAGCACTAGGAAAATGATGACAAAGGGACCAATCAAACGCTCACGAAGGAAATAGATCATCTTTTGACCACCTTCTCAAACTGAGAGGGTTAATGCTCATATTCTAGAGTGAATTCAACTCATAATTTTAGGATTTATGCTTTAAAGTTTTCTGGAGAAATAGCAGGTGGGTAGAGTGGATCAGGGATTGTTTCCTTAGAGAAGATGAGTTTCCAGGAACAAGGTTTGATGTAGGTGAAAAGGTGGGTGCTAGCAGATCCTACAGCAGGGCCTGGTGTATGGACTCAGTGGCATGGATGACAGGGAAGAGTGCTGTGAAGCAGAACAAATGAAATAGGATTTTGGGAACCATATGGTTGAGGTTTGCAGGACTAATCCATCATCAAACTTAGCCAGTTCCAGAGTGTGCAGACAATAAATAATAGAATCAGGCTTCCTCAAGTTCTGTTCTCCAGGAAATGTCTAGCTTTTCTTCCCTCTGCTCCCACTCACCATCCACAAAAGCCTTGCCTTTGCATGCAGCATCTACATTTCAGTGTCCTCTCATCAGCTGCTACCAAATAGAAAAGAGGTAGAAACCAAATGTTGACACTGCATGGATGGCTTGAGACAGTACAGATCTGCCAAACCAGTGATTTGTGGTTTCTTGACCATTTCTCTGATGACACACAAACAGAGTGAATGTTTACATGAAAGAATGTGGGATGATGTGCATTTGAGCTGGCCTTCACTTCACTGCCCTGTCATTCCCTACAAACAAGGAGAATAGAGAGGACTAGTCAGTCCTAAATAGAAGAATATTTCCAAAGATGTGAGCAGTGGTGTTCCCCTGTCTACTCCAATTTTTCTTTCCTTTTCTTTTTTTCTATGACAAACCTGGTGTCATTTTATATTAAGAAAAATATTCTACTGGGGCACTTTTAGAGACTATAAATCATCCATTGTTCTGTATTTCTCAACACTTTGAGTAGGCTTGGGGTAAGAGTTAGCCCTTCTATAGTGTCTGAAAACACTGAGAAATAATGGTTTTGCTTCTATAACATTTCAAAAGCAGCTGCTTTCCCTTTTCAATTTTTTTTGCCATGCTCTTTTAGTTACCTGACATACCTAGTGTATTTCATAGTGTTCAGCCGCCAAGTTTTAGTAATGCAATTGTTGATGCTAATCTGCTACTCAAGATTGTTATCTGCCAATTATGTCATTGATTTTAACTTTTCTGTACTTAGGTTCTTTCAAGGGACGTTCATATGAGATTGACCACATCTATTGTCCACAGGTAAACTGGTTTTCCAGCTGTGAGATTGCAGAATGTAGACCAGTTCATTTTTGTGGAAAAGCCATATTGTCTTGGCACCCCACACTACGTGGCGCACTTCTCTTCAGAACAACTGAAGCTATCATCTGCATTTAGGAAATGGCCACTTGGACCATATCTGTACAATCAGAGTGAACTGGATGCATGGCTCAGTGCCTGGAACATTCCTTTGGATGTAGGAATGAACATTTTGGTTCTGTCCATCTTAATGATACGGTTTTCTTGACTGGAATAAAAGTCACATTGGTAAATGATCATGGGCTTTTTTTTTTTTTAATCTCAAACCCATGAACTTTTCTAGAATTTTCTCCTCTAAGCCACTGCATGATACAATGAGCCAACCTGCAGTACTGATCTGTACTTTCACAATTTTTAAAAATAATTACAGTAAAAGAATAAAATTTCTAACATCTATCAGTTATCTCATCTATGATAAACCCTCAGCACCCCCACCCATGCAGCCAACACAGTCACTTTCTTCTGTGTATAATTCTCTTGTTAAGACCTTGTAACAGGGGTCTCATATAAAGTTTGTCGCTGATTGATTTCACTCAGTACGCTCTCTTCCAGATGAGACCATGTTATGAGATGTTTCCTAAAAGTGTCATTGTTTTTTTTTTTATCATAGCATAGTGTTCCATTGAGTATATGTACCATTTGCTTATCCATTCACCTGTTGATGGGCATCAGGGTTGATTCCTACTTTTTGCTATTGTGGACTGTTGGACTATGCTGCAACAAACATTCGTGTACATGTGTCTGTTCATGTGACAACCTTTGTTTCTGAAGGATCAACTTCAAGCAGTGGAATTACAGGATCAAATGGTATATCTATTTCCAGCTTTTAAGGAAGCACCAGATTGCTTTCCAAAGAGGTTTTTGCCATTTTGCAATCTCACCAGCAGTGCAGGAGAGTTCCAATTTCTCCACAGCCTCTCCAGCATTTGTTGTTTTGTGTTCTTTAGATAATGGCCAACCTTGTTGGGGTGAGCTGGTATCTCATTGTAGTTTTGATTTTGATTTCTTTAACAGCTAATGGTTGTGGGCAATTCTGAATGTGTCTTTTGGCTGCCTGGATATCCTCTTTAGAGAAGTGTCTATCTCCTTCACCCATTGCTTAATTGGATTATTTATCCTTTTCTTGTTGATATTTTGTAATACCTTATGGATTATGGAGATCAGAAGTCTGCCTGACATAGAGTTGCCAAATATTTTTTCCCATTCTATGGGTGGTCTTTTAATTCTTTTGATGAAGCCTTTGGATGAGCAAAAGTGTTTGATTCTTAGTAGTTCCCACTGATCTATTTTCTCTTCTATTGATCATGCTTTGTTTGTCAGATTTTGAAGTCTGTCTACGTTGTGTATTAGAACTTCTGTTGTTGGTCCTATTTCATCTTTGATGGGCTTTATCATTTTAGATTTTATGTTTAGGTCTTTTGTCTAGTTTGAGTTGGTTTTTGTGTAAGGTGTAAGATATGGGCCTTGTTTCAATGTTACGCAGCTGGATATCCAATTTTTCCAGCACCATTTTTTAAAGAGACTGTTCTTACACCAGTTTAAAATCTTAGAGCCTTTGTCAAATATCAACTGTTCACAGGAGGATGGTGGCATCTGGGGGTCTCAACTCTGCTCCATTGGTCTATATGTTTCTTTTTGTACCAGTACCATGCTGTTTTGACTACTGTGGCAGTGGAATAGGTTCTAAAGTCAGGTAGTGAGAAGCCTCCCAGTATGTTCTTCTTCTTCAGTAGTGTTTTACTTATCTGAGGTTTCTTCCCTTTCCAAACAAGGTTGATAATTTTTTTCCATCTCATTAAAAAATGTCATTGGAATTTGTGTTGGGATTGCATTACATAACTAGGTTGCTTTGGGTAAAATAGACATTTTCACAATGTGGAGTCTTCCCATCCATGAGCAGGGTAGACTGCTCTATTTATGTAAGTCTCTCTTAGTTTCTTCTACTAAGGTCTTGTAGTTTTCTTCATAAGGGTCTGTGATTGCTCTGGTTAGATTTATTCCTAAGCATTTAATTTTCTTGGGGGCTATAGTAAATGAAATTAATTTGGTGATTACTTCTTTAATAATCTCATTGTTGGTATAGAGGAATCCTACTGATTTACTTATGTTTGTCTTGTATCCCAATACTTTGCTGAACTTCTCTATTAGTTCCAATAGTTTACTTGTGGATTCCTTTGAATAATCTGTATAAACAATCATATCATCTGCAAATAGAGAGATTTTTACTTCTTCACTGCTGATACGGATGCCCTTTATTTCTTGGTCTTGTCTAATTGCTCTGGCTAGAACTTCTAGCACAATGTTGAATAGAAATGATGAGAGTGGACATCCTTGTCTATTTTCCATTCTCAAAGGGAATTCTTTCAGTCTTTCATCAGTCAGGACCATGAAGGCAGTTGGCTTTGCATAGATGCTACTGATTGCACTGAGGAATTTCCCCTCTATTCCTATTTTTCTGAGAGCTTTTAGCATGAATGGGTGTTGAACTTGTCACATGCCTTTTCTGCTTCAATTGACAAAAATCAGGTGATTCTTATCTTTTGTGTTATTAATGTGGTTGATTACATTAATTGGTTTTCTGATGTTGAACCAGTCTTACATCCCTGGAATGAGATCAACTTGATCATGATGCATTATTTTTTTAATATGCTGTTGACTTCTATTGGCTAGAATTGTGTTGAAGATTTTTGCATCTAGATTCATGAGTGATATTGGTCTGTCATTTTGTTTTGTTGTGGGATCTTTCCCTGGGTTTGGTATGAGGATAATGCTGGCTTCATAGAATGAATTTGGGATATTCCACCCCTTTCTATGGTGTGAAATAGCCTCAATAGTATTGGAGTTAACTCTTCTCTAAAAGTTTGGTAGAATTGTCCAGTGAAGCCATCTGGGCCAGGACTTTTTTTAGTTGGTAGATTTTTGATGACTTTTTCAATCTCTTCCTTTGTGATAGATTTATTAAGTTGATCTACTTCTCCTTGTGATAATCTTAGTGAGTGATATGAATCCAGAAATTTGTTCATTTCCCCTAGGTTTTCAAACCCATTAGAGTGAAGCCTTTCATTGTATTCTGTTATGATATATATTTTTTCTTTTTATTTAACATAACTGAGTGAAAATGTACATTCACATGTAAATTTACATGCCCCCCTATATGCAGCTTCCACTGCTCTCCCTGTCCAGACTGGACAGTATTCCTCTCTGCTCCATACATGTCTCATCCTCCCAACAGTCTCCTTTCCCCTCCTCTCTGTCCACTCCCCTTCCTCCAGCCAGAGGTCAGCAAGATGATATCCTATAGATGTATAGAACCATAAAGTGCTTCCAATATATGGTTACTCTGCATTGCCAAGTCCAATCCATTCCTGTCCAAAGAGTGGACCTTTGTTATAATTTATGGGAACGGGCAGCATCAGGGCCGGGGGCCATGCTCTCAGAGGAACCCCAAAACCGTTGGACCATCAATTGAGGTCTTTTAGTGGAGATCTCATGATGCATCTCTTTTTATTCTTGTGTTGCCAGTGAGGCTCCTCTCTGTGAACTCCGTCATGGCTGTCACTGGTGGTGGCTGGGCACCATCTGGTTCTTCCGGTCCCAGGTCGATGTAGGCACTCACTCTTGTGGGTCTCTCTGTCTTCTAGGTTGTCTTTACCGCATGCCATTTTGGTCCTCGGTGAGCATCCGTTCCTGCTGAGTTGGGACCATTTGCTGTGTCCTCGGACGGCAGCTTGGCAGCTTTTAAGACCCCAGACGCCATTCACCAATGTGGGGTGCAGAGAGCTCTCTTAGCAAAACACTAGTTGTGCCAATTGGCCTGGAATTCACCTAAGAGCATGGTCCCCCGCCCCCTGCCCCAGCTACTCTATCCTTGCAGTATTGAGTTAAGATGGAAGGAGTACTCAAGTTATGCTGAAGTCCACTTAATGTTGTTCTTGTTCCTAATGTGTGCTGTCACTGCTTTCTCCCAACTAGATTTCTAGTAACTACCTAAACTAAGTCCTCCCCCACTTGCCCTCTCTCCCTCCCTCCCCTCCCTTGCAGCTGTCAAAGAGTCTTTTCTTCTATACACAAGTCTGTTTTTGAGATCTTATCGTAGAGGTCTCATACAGTATTTGTCCTTTTGTCGCTGACTACTCTCACTCAACATAATGTCTTCCAGTTGAAACCAGGTTAGGAGTGTTATGATATTTTTTTATTTTAGCTGGGTCTGTTGTAAAAACTCCATCTCATTTCTTAAGTGGGTTATTTGTATCTTCTACTATTTTTCTTTTGTAAGATTAGCCAATGGTTTATCAATTTTGTTGATCTTTTCAAAGAACCAGCTTCTGGTTTTGTTTTTCTATTCTCTAGTTCATTTAGTTCTGCTCTAATCCTTATAATCTGTTTTCTTCTGGTGCCTGAGGGATTCTTCTGTTGTTCTCTTTCTACTTGTCCAAGCTGTAAGGTTAATTCTTTACTTTGGGCCCCTTCTTCTTTCCAGATGTGTGCACTTATAGAGATAAACTGACTTCTGAGCACTGCTTTGGCTGTATCCCATAGATTCTTCTGGCATGTGTTTTCATTCTCATTTGATTCCATAAATTTCTTTGTTTTGTCCTTGATTTCTTCTATAACCCGAGGCTTTTTGAGCAAAGTCTTGTTCAGTTTCCATAAATTTGAATTTCTACCTATGAATTTTCTGTTATTGATTTCAACTTTTATAGCTCTATGGTCTGAGGAGATACTTTGCAGTAAATCAGTGGTTTGGATTTTATAAACAATTGCTTGATGACCTAACACATGGCCTATTCTGGAGAATATTACATGGAGAAGAAGGTGTACTTATCTACTGATGGATGAAAAGATGTGTATGTCAATAAGGTCAAGTTGGTTGATTGTTGCAATAAGATCTTCTGTTTCTTTACCAAGCTTTTTTTCTTGATGAGCTATCCATAACCGAAAGGAGAGTGTTGAAGTCTCTAACTATTATTGTGGAATGATCTATCTCACTTTTCCGTGTTGTCAGTATTTGTTCAATGTATTTAGGTGTTCTGATATCAGGTGCATAAATATTTAATATCATTAAGTCCTGCTTGAGTATTGAACCTTTCAACAATAAGTAGTGACCAGCGTTGTCCACAGCAGTGGATTTTACATTAAAATAATCTTTTATCTAAGATTAGTATTGCCATGTCTGCTCTTCTTTGTATATTGTTAGCTTGGGATATATTATTCCATCCTTTAATTTTCAATTTGTTCATATCTTTAAGGTGTATTTCTTGTAAGCAACATATAGACGGGCTGTGTCTTTTGATCCAGGATGTCACTCGCTATCTCTTTACTGAAGCATTCAGCCCATTTACATTGAGTGTTATTATTGATAGGTGTGTGCTTAGTGCCATCATTTTGATGTAATTACTTTTATGTTGATGTTTTCTATATTGCTCTTAATGTTCTGTTCTCTTCTGTATGGTTTGCTGTTTCAGTGTTGGTTTTGTGTTTGTCAAGACTCCTGTATTGCATTTTTTATTTTGATACAATGCATTATTAATTTGCTTTATGACTACATGTATTATCCCCTTAACATACTAATATTAAACCCAATTTTAACTACTGCATAACTCTTTAACTTCCTTTCCATATGAAATGACTATAACTACTGTAGAGTATCCCTCTTTTAACGTGATGGTATTATAGTTGTCATTATATGATCACTGATTCCCTCATTTTAATACTGTAGCTTTGATTAAGTTTTGTTACTTCCCTGACTGATTAGAATTTTGGACGATGTGCCCTGAATTGTCACCTTAAATATACATTCAATGGTTCTGTTTTTCTAAGGGAAGAGCTTCTTTCAATATTTCATGTAATTTTGGTTTAGTTTTTATGAAGTTTCTAAACTTCTCTTTATCTTCAAAAGTCTTAGTTTCACCACTTTGCAGGAGAAATAATTCTTGGAAGGAAGTTTTTCTCCTTCAGGGCTTTGAATGTGTCTGCCCACTCTTTTCTAGTAAGCATTGTTTCTGCAGAGCAGTCAGACAAAAGCCTACAGAGTTTCCTTCAGAGTGTTAGCTTTGCTTTGAGCCTTCAGAAGCATCTGTTTATGTTTCATCTTACTAAACTTGATTATAATATGTCTTGACATCTTTCTTTTGGGGTATAGCTTTTGTGGTGTTTGATAAACATCTTGGATACCTATGTTCTCTTTGCTCATAACCTCAGGAAAGTTTTCTGTCAGCATCTCTACAGCAATACTCTCTACATTCTCATTAATCCTCACCTTGTTCAGGAACTCCAATTAAATGTAAATTATTTCCCTTAATGAAGTCCCACATGTTTCTTAATGCTTCTTCATTTTTCTTATTTTATTTCTCCGATTTCTCCTCATAAATGCTGGTGTCAGTTGCTCGGTCTTTAAGGTCACTGAGTCTGACTTCTATCTGTTCAATCCTACTCTTTTGGATTTGGAATGAATTATCTAACTCTGTAATTTTGTTACTGATCTGATTTATTTTGGATTATTGATGTTCCATCAGTTCAAATAGCTTACCAAATTTTTCATTTTGTTCTACTGCATTTTGTTTAATCTCTAGGAGTGTTCTATATATAATTCTTTTGTACTTGACCTCCGATAGATTCAGAAAGGTTTCTTCAGCTGGGAAATTTTTTGAATCTTTATTTTGGGAATTTTCTAGAACATCTGAAGTCTGCTTCTTTAAATGATTAACTGTAGTCTGCTGCCTGCATGCCATCTAGACACTGTTTGATTTCTCTGATATTGGATCTAAGACAATTGTTGGTCACCAGCTGTCTCTAATACTCTAGTGATTTGCTCCAGGTGGACTTCCTGGAGTGGAAGTCTCTGCTTATTGGGTGGCAAAGAGGCTGCCCTACTTATAGAGAAACTGGGGACTGTCCGCCAGCCCTACAATGTGGATCAGAGAAGGGTGGGGGGAAAAGTGGCCAGGCCTCTCAACAGACAGATCTCCAGGAAAATACACAGGCCTCTGAGCATTAAAACTAAACTTCGCTTCCACGTGCGCAGCTGTCCAGATGTTGAACTATGAGCTGTCCAACTTGCTGGCTCAAACAGACAGTCAGGGGCAGCACATTCTGCCTTCGAGCTGATGATGAAAGTACATTACAGCTGTTTGCACAAGCTGCAATTCTCCCATACTGTGAAATCACAGAAGTGAAGGGCAGATGGCCGCTAGCTTGTTTTTGAGAGGGAAGATTAGTCTGATTCTGGTCCCTAGTCAAATATGGTAGATCCGAGGGCTCCCCAGATGTTCAGTGCTCCATACAAATATCATCCAGCCTTAGTTCTGAGGGAAATGAGGAGACGTGCACTTTTTGTACTTTTTGTCCTTTGGTGGGTACACACATATTGGCATTTGGTCCTTATGGAGTGAGATCATGTTCCTGTTCTCTATTTATGGAAGGGGACTATAATGTCTACTCCTGGGTCCTACAGATTACTTTTCTATGACTTACTAGGTGACCTTGGATGCTTCACTTAGATCTCTGCATTGCAGTATTCTCTCTCTAAAACTAAGGAGTTATGGGTGAGGAAATTAGATTAGATGATAATTAACATCACTTCTACTTCTAACTTTCTGTTACTCTCCTGGGTGATGGGAAAAAATCAAGTTCTAGATATAGAAATGCCTGGGAGACATTTTAGACACAGATTTTTAGCTTCAGTCTCTATGGTTCTGTGTGAAAAGTGATCATCACTGTAGTAGGGACCATGAGCTTATATCCATTTCATACATGGAATGTGAAAGGTTGCAGAGCAACCAGGACTCAGCATGAGAAGCAGGAAGGAGGTTGCCTTGGCAGGAACCACCTGTATAAGATTAAGTATGTTACTGTTGTTTGGTGATGAGGAGTTGAGTTTTACTTGCAGTGACCTTTATAGGATGGAGTAGAACCTCCCCACAAGGTTTCTACAAGGTCTCTATGAGTCAGAATCGACTTCACTGAAATGAGTTGGTTTTGGCAGGGGGAGGGGAAGGCAGGGGGAAGTTTAGTCTTTATGGGAGCAGACTGCTAGAACTTTCTTCTATGGCATTGCTGGGTGTGTCTGAACAGCCAGCTGTTCCTGCAGCAGCCAGGTGCTTAACCATTGCTGTATATAACAGAAAACCTAAAACAACTATCTCAAGGTCGTGATTGTCAAAGTGATTTCCAGATCGGCAGCATCATCTGGGAGCTTGATAGAAATATAAATTCTGAGGCCTCACTCCAGATTTGATGAATCAGAAACTTGGGGCCAGCAACCTATGTTTTAACAAGCGCTTTGGGTGATTCTGATGTATGCTAAAGTTTGAAAACCTCTACACTGAATGCACGAAGATTATTCTGTTATAGAAAAGGAGGTCAGGAAGAAGGCCATCCTAGGCTATAGAATGTCATCAGACTTGGCTTTAAATAAGTTTTGAATCCTTTTTCTAAAATAAATTCCGCTCTCAAAACAAAAAACCCAATAGCCATTAGGAATACTTAGTATGTTAAATTTGATGCATCTATTGAAAACAATTCTTAAACATACATTTTAAAAACATTTTCAGTAGTGACATGACAAGTGGGCCAATTCCCCCTGTGAGCTACCAGTCCTTGCATGAATATAGTCTTTGGTGTATTTGTTCAAAAGTCAGCCTCATTAATTTATGGTCATACGAGGACTGCCAATTAGTTTGCAAATCCATCCTAGAAAAAGTGTGACGTACTTCATTGCTGGATATTGCTAAGGTCACCTTCAAAGTACTCCCTATGGGAAGCTATGCACTGACACCAGTGCCTAGACCACCCTTCAAAGCAATTTTGGAACTCTTTTTCTGCAATGGCCATCACAGCTGTCATCGTATTACTCTTGATATTCTGAAGGCCAACAAAATGTCTTCCATTCAATATTTCCTTTATCTTTGGGTAAAGAAAAAATTCACTGGGGGCCAGATCAGGTGAGTAAGGAGGGTGTTCCAATACAGTTATTTGTTTATTGGTTAAAACTTTCTCGCAGACACTGTGTACAATGGCCATTCCAGAAAGAGTGTTTAAATACGCCTGTGGCGCTTCTGTGACCTTGACTTGGACAAGTTGTGCTGGCTTCCTCATTATTGTGTACTATTTTACCCTTCACCAAAGTTACCACGTATCTGTTAACTATCTAGTGTTTTTCCATTCCCACTTCTCCCTTCCCTCATAATTGTTGCCAAAACTGGAGAAAGTTCATTCTGCCTGTCACTGTAGCTGAGAATTCAGAGACAGTGTGGGGTTCAAGGAATAATTTATTTGCAGATTTGCTAGCAATCAGGGAGACAGAGAGCCAGAAGCTGTCCCCTTTGGGTTACATTTCTAGTGGTTCTTACAGCCAAAACTCAAAGGGGTAGGAATTACTGAGGAGTCACAAGATTTCATTACATCATAAAGTTTCATTACATCTAACAATGTGAATTACCTATTATGTTTCTCTGAGGTCTTAATCAACTCTGTATCCTCAGAGGTAGGGAGAGCGGTGCAGACCTGCTAATCTGATCTGAGGATGGTAAACTGAGGCAGAAGACAGAATGTAGCCTAATAACCTAAATGACCTTTGTTAGGCCTTTACATTTACCGTCATAACCATCAAAGATTTTTTTGTGTGTGTGTGTATAAATCTTTTTATAAGTTTTTGTAGTAGTGGTCTCATACAATATTTGTCTTTTTGTGATTACCTTTTTTCAGTCAGCAGATCCATCCATGTTGTGAAATGTTTTCCAGATTCATCATTGTTCTTTATCATTGTGTAGTATTCCATTGTGTATATGTAACATAGGTTGTTTATCCATTCACCTGTTGATAGGCACCTAAGTTGTTTACATCTTTTGCTATAGTGAACAATGCTGCAGTGAACATGGGTGTGCATGCATCTATTCATGGGACAGCTCTTATTTCTCTAGGATGTATTCCTAGGAGTGGAATTGCTGGATCATACGGTATTGCTATTTATAGCTTTTTATGGAAACACCAAAATGATTGTGTCATTTTGGATTCTCACCAGCAGTACAATCTCCTGCAGCCTCTCCAACATTTATTATGTTCTGTTTTTTGATCCATACCACTAATGTCTGGGTGAAGTGTTATCTCATTGTGCTCTTGATTTGCATTTTTCTAGATATCCCAGATATCCAGCCTATCTTCTGTTGTTTGTGTATTGTTAGTTATGGTGTGTATCCTGTTAAGACTGTGTATGAAGGTTTCTAGGGTTGATGTTACTTTTTTCTTTTATGATATTATAACTCTTGGTATTATATTTAGTTCTTTGATCTATTTTGAATTAATTTTTGTGCATGGTGTGTGGAATGGGTAGTATTTAATTAAAAAAATATATATACATTTGATTTTTCCAGCATGAGTTTTTGAAAAGACTGCTTTCACTACTGTAGCTTTATAATAGGTTCTGAGGTCAGGTAGTGTGAGTCCTCTTACTTTATTCTTTTTCTTCAGTAGTGCTTTAATTATCCAAGGCCTCTTCCGTTTCTATATATAGTTAATTGTTAGTTTTTCCATCTCTTTAAAGAATGCTATTGATATTTGGATTGGAATTGCATTGTATTTGTAGATTGCTTTGGGTACAATTGACATTTTCACAATGTTAAGTCTGTCTACCCATGAGCATGGTATGTTTTTCCCTTTGTGTATGTTTCTTGCAGTAGTAATTTTCTTTGTATACATCTAAAACAGGATATTTCTCATGTGGTTTTAAGATTTCCTCTGAAAGACAGTTCAGATGAAAGATCTCAAAATGTTTTTCGCAATGACTGGTTGGTGTGCATCTCCTTTCCATTCTTTTCCACTGTTGAAAAGGCAGAAATTTTACATTAAGAGCTGATGGAATTTTGACCAACATGTAAAAAGCTACGGAAATATTTGACAGGGTTAATATTAGAAGTGACTTCTGGGAATTTGGTTTTTCAAATTAGCCTCCAAAGTGAATGATTTTGTAGAGCAGATTCAAATACAGAGATTACCCATGGGAAAAAGCATATACACCGAGTAAACCAAAATGCATCCTAAGTGGGCAGACAGGTGGAAAATTAGGAGCTTTAGGGCCAAAAGTTGTGGTAGATTAATGATGGTTCTAAGGTAGTTAGAATAAGTTAAACAGAGAAGAAAGCATCCTTCTTTGGACAAGAGTGGCCTTAGCAGAAGGCTTGCTCTGAGAAATCATAACTCAAGAGTGAACACTGATCCTAGCATGGTGAGTCAAAATTTTATGTTTTAGAGAGTAGTGCATCATTACCCAACTCTAAATCCCATTCAGCTGCTGGTAAAATGCAACCTGCTGAATAGTGAGCCCTTCCTCCTCACTTGGGATCTAACCTTCTTGCATGCACTCTGAACACCATGTTGTAGAAACACTTTAATTACAAACATCATTTACAAGCATTGCTTCTGCGCGCCTGTAGTGACTGATAACCCTAATGTTCTCTGGGTGCTTGAGGACCACCTGTCACTGAACCAATGGGATTTCTTTGCATGTGCTTCTTGTCTAAGTTATCTAGTACTGCTGTAACATAAATACTGCAAGTTGGTGGCTTTAACAAACAGAAATCTATTTTCTTACAATTTAGGAGACTAGAAGTCCAAATTCAGGGTGCTGATTCTAGGGGAAGGCTCTCTCTCTCTGATGGCTCTGAAGGAAGGTCACTGTCTGAACTGAACTTCTGTTTCTGGCTATCTAATATAGTTTGGCATCTTTCTTCTCTCATCTCTTCTTCTCTGTTGCTCATTTAACCTTTTTAATATCTCAACAAAGATTGACCTAAAATACATCCTACATTAATCCCATCTCACTAACATCACAAAGATAACCCATTCCCAAATGGAATTATAAACACAGGTATAGAGGTTAGGATTTAAAACCATATTTTAGGGGGACACAATTCAATCCATGAAACTTCTGCTCCAGGAACTCTTCCGGTTTGGGAAAGTCTCTGCCTCTTTTGGCAGTAGGTATCTCTGACATCTGTTACTCTCTCTTTGGGCCCACAGACACTGGAACTGTTTCCTCACCTTTTCTCTTGTCCTGCATTTCTGTGTTATCTCCTCTTGAGCAAAAGTCGGAGTACAGAGCTCCTGAAGACAAATACTCAGTATCTTAAGGCATATCATGCTTGCAAGCTTTGGAAAGTCTTTTGAAGGCATAGAGTTGGAAGGTCATATAAACTCTTCACCTTTGCTAATTTGTCCTGTAAATACATGCCCAAGTTTAATGTATGGTACACATGAAATGGAAAATTGAGAACAATTGTTAAGGTCCCTGAAATGTGCAGTGAAATCGGGAACCACTGAATCAACAACTTTGGTTTCAGCACAAAGTAGATACAGAATTTCATGAGTGACTGGAAAAAAAAAGCAAAGATGTCACTTTGAGGATTGGTGTGTTTATGACTAAAGCTATAGTCTTTTCCATTGCCTCATATGCATACAAAAACTGAACAACGAAAAAGGAAGGCAGAACAAGTGATGTAATCTAATGATGGTGTTGTTGAAGAATATTGAATATAGATTGCCAAAAGAAGGACAAGGAACACAAGGAATACAGCCAGAATGTTCCCTAGAAGTAAAACTTGGTAAGGCATAGACCCTCTGACTTTGCACGCATCATCAGGATAGACCTATCACTAGAGAAGAAAATGCTGTTTGGTAGACTAGAGGATAATCAAAATGAGGGAAACCCTTGATGAGATGGATTGATACAATAGCAACAGCAATGATTATAGAAGACGTACAGGGCAGGGAAATGTTCTGTTTTGCTGTACTTAAAGTCATCATGAGTTGTGGCCAATTTCTTCTTGGATGAGATTATTTATTCCAAGTGAATATCCACTGTGTTCTTAATCTTCTGTTTAAATTTTCTTTTTTTATTTTTAATTTAATTTTTTTGTTAATTACAGTAGAAGAATAAAATGTCTAACACCTATCAGTTATCTCATCTGTGTTAAACCTTCAGCTCTGCACCCACCCATGTAGCTAACACAGTCATTTTCTTCTGTAGATAATTCACTTTTTAAGTTCTTATGTCCGGGGTCTCATACAGAATTTGTCCTTTCAATGCTGATTGATTTCACTCAGCATGATCTCTTCCAAATGAGACCATGTTATGAGATAAAAAATTGTCACTGTTTTTTATCATAGCATAGTGCTCCACTGAGTATATGTACCATAGTTTGTTAATCCATTCATTTGTCGGTAGGCATTGGGGTTGATTCCATCTTTTAGCTATTGTGGACTGTGCTGCAACAAACATTCGTGTGTATGTGTCTGTTCGTGTGACAACTTTTGTTTCTGAAGGATAAATTCTGAGCAGTGGAATTACAGGATCAAATGGTATATCTATTTCCAGCTTTTTAAGCAAGTGCCAGATTGTTTTTCAAAGAGATTTTACCATTTTGCAATCCCACCAGCAGTGTAGGAGAGTTGTGACCAATGTAACGTTAACTAACAACAACAATTTCAGCATCAACAATGAAGTGATTTTATATTTCTGGATTTCAGCTGCAGAAGGTAGCCTAATGAATTAGGCTCAGGCTTGGTTCTTTGTGTGTGAGCATTTTCTTAGTGCACGCACACATACACGCGCACACACACACGTAATTTTTAATCATTTGCAAAATGGATGTCAACTTAGAATCCTAAGTGAACACATGGTAATCTTTTTTTTAAATTTACACACAATAAAGTTCATTTTGGGGGTGTGTAAGTTCTATATATTTTGCACTGTATATAGATTCTTGTAATCACCATCACACTGAGTACACGGAACAATTCCAGCATCTCAGTGAATTCTCTCATGGTACACAGCAGGGTTATAGATTGTAATATCCTCAAAGCTTGGAAAAGAGTGTGGAGAGTTTTGGATATTTTTTTTCCTGCTGCTGATCCAAATTTAGTGAAACATTGGGCTTCACAATAAGACCTGTAAGAGGAAGAAAACCAAAGAGAAACCAAACCAGCTGTTAAGGAGTTGATTCAGAATCCTTAGCAACAGCATGTATGTCGGAGTAGAACTGTGTTATATAGGTTTTTTAATGGCTGATTTTTTTAGGGGTACATCACTAGGTCTTTCTTTCAAGGCACCTCTGGGTGGACTTAACCACCAATCTTTTGGTTATCAGCCAGGCATGTTAACCATTTACACTACTCAGGGACTATGTAGAGGGAAAGGGGCAGAGAAAATAAATCAAAAGGAATTGTCAAACACAATGTGGGAAAGAACAGAATATTATGAGATGAACATCGTGAGTCCATTATGTACAATTTAGACTAATATGTTATCGAGTTTCTACTGTGTGTCATACTAGACAATGGAGGCCCAAAGCCAAACAGGACAAACAATCCAGAAAACAAACTTACTGCCATCAAATCAATTCTGACTCATAGCAACCGTACGGGATGGAATAGAACTGCCCCATAAGTTTCCAAGGAGTGCCTTGTGGATTCAAACTGCCTACTTTTTGGCTAGTAGCCGTAGCTCTTAACTGCTATGGCACCACGATTTTCTTAAGCAGAAGAGCCCTCAAAATTTCTGTTGTATACAGGGGAAGTACAGAAGGGGGATTCAGGTGTATGGGAGCCTAGAGGAGGGGCCTTTCTCACAGTCTAGGGATCAGAAAACCTTCCTGGAGATGGAGAGATGAAAAGTAAGGAAAACATCATCAAATGATAACTAGGATTAAACATGGTGGAATATTTGGGAAATATCCTGTAGATGTCCCTCTATTTCTTTTAAAAAAACTTTTAGGTAACAATCCTGATTAGAATTTGGTTTCTTTCATTTTCCAATCTGGAATTAGTGGGTAAAATTCTTGAGGAAAATGCTAACCACAGGGTCGGCAGTTCAAATCCACCAGGTGCTCCTTGAATACTCTAGAGGGCAGTTCTACTCTGGCCTCTAGGGTCGCCATGAGTCAGATCTGACTAGAAGGCACTTGGCGTGGCTTGGCAAGACCTTTGCAAATAGTACTAGTTCTTGATAATTTGTAATTATAAAGGTGAACATATAACTCAGGAAGGTAAGAATCTCCAGAGAGTTTACACTTGATTTTGGAATACATTTTTTTTCCCTCTGTTGACTCCCAGATGTTGCTGTGTCTGGTGTTCTCAGGACTGGTAGATCCACCTGAATCATGAGGCTTTAGGAAATGAAGATTCCAGTCTCTCAGAATGTTGCACTGGCCTAAACTGAAAAGTTTCTTTCGACAATGCTTCTGGTTCACAGCTTGCCTGTGGCGAGAGAAAATTGTTTGAGTTTTACTTTTTGTGTCTCCTAACTTCTACTAGACAGGAGAATAATTCTAAAATCTGTAATCTATTTTAGAGACAGCAAAAATTCTCTTAAATTCCCTATGCTACCCATTCTGCTGGTGCCACAACATTTTGTTTTTTCATAAATTCATGGAGGGAAAAGAAATTCCTTGGATGAGGTAACAGTGATGTAAACTCTGACTTTGAAAATGAAACAGCACATATAACCTATTACTTCATGTCCTGAACAACAGCTTAGACATCCTCATAAATATACACAAGCATACAATAAACTTGTCTTTTGGAGACCATCAGTAGAGAACAGATTCAAATCCTGAAGGAATAATATTACCATGTGGTCAAAGATAAGAAATACATGCATTAAGCACAATGAAACCTGACATTAATTTGGGCCACTTCTGGAAAATTAACAAAAAATTATTAAATAATGGAAGTTTGGGAAAATAAGGATCATTGGAGGTCTGCAGTGCAAGAACTACCTAACATGACCCTGCTAACCATAGTCTTTGTGACTCATACACAACGATTGAATGTGACAATGCAAGTAAGGTCCACAAAATCCTAACAAAGGGACTGGTCGGTTTTACCATCTAGCTAGGCTTAAAATGAGCCACCCCAGAGGCAGGAGAACAGGATCTCACCACCATCAAGAAAGAAGAGCCAGGAATGGAGAGTGCTCATCGAACCCAGAATCCTTGCACTGAGAAGCTCCTAGAACCAGGACACTGACTGAGAGAGAGAGAAAAAAAAAAAATTGAGAAAGAAAGAGGTAGAATGCCCTAGAATACAGATGACAGAGAGAGAGAGAGAAAGAGAGAGAGAGCACTAACACTGGAGATGGCAAGAAGTAGTGACAAAGAAATGATGGAAGCAGAACCAGGAGACCAGCAGGTGATGTTATGGTAGATTTCTTTGCCCATGCAGAGAGAAAGCTGAGTGCCTTTGAGCTGAGGCTTACTGGCAGAGTGGGGTGCCTGAACTAATTGGAAGAGCGAAAATGCTTCTTAATGCTTGCCCAAGTAGAGCAGAGGCCAGATGGAGGACCTGCAAGGCCACAGGCCAAGGAGAAGTAGACCTGTGGGCATGGCTAAGAAGTGGTCACCTCATTGAAGAACTGTATTTTGAGCATTCTTGAATGGTAACTTCCCTAATAAACTTCATAATCATGACTATAGTCTGTGAATTCTGTGTGGGCATTGCAACAAATGAAGAAACCCAGCAGAGAAGTAGTGCATACCATGGGAGGGACATTTGGTGTCAGAATTGGTAAAAACGTTTGAAAAGAAGAGGAGGTACGTCTAACCTCTGCCTCATAGGAATGAGCCTTTGACTGTTGATCTTTGTTCTCCTTCCCTCTTATGATGTTATGATGTTAGATATTTTTACAATTATGATTTGAATGAATGATCAAAATTATTTGTAATTAGCATGTCAGTTATGCATTTGTTATCTATTGCTTTGTAACAAGTTACCCCAAAATGTAACAGCCTAAAACAACAACAAACATTTGTTATATTACAGTTTCTTGAAATGGATGAACTGACTTGCTCTGGCTCAGGGACTCTCAAAACACTGTAGTCAGGATGTTAGTTGAGGCTGCAATTATCTGAAGGCTTGACTAAGGCTGAGGAATCTGCTTCTATGACAGTGCGCTCATGCTGACTAGAGGTAGGTATTTCAATTCTTCTCCAAGTCGAACTGTCCAAAGACTGTTTGCGTGTCCTCATAAGGTGGTAGCTAGTTTTACCCACATCGATGTGATCCAAGATGGCAAGATGAAATCAGCAATGTCTTTTGTGATCTAGCATTGAAAGTATATATCATCACTTACGCCATGTTTTACTGGTCACGCAGATCAACCCTGATGCAATGTGGGAAAGGCATGAATACCAGAAGGTATCAATCATAGGGAACCATGCTGAAGGTTGTCAACCACAAATTACTAGTATATAAATTAAAAATGAGTTATTTTATTTTTAGAAGTGTTTTATTGTGCTTTGGGAGTTTATAATCCCAGTCAATTTTTGTATAAAACCTTGCACACACAGTGCTATGCAACTATTGCTGCCCTCCCTGCCCTGTGACAGCACGCTCCTCCTTTCTGCCCTGTATTTCCTGTACCTATTCAACCAGCTCCTGTTCTCCTCTACCTTTTCATCTTGCCTCTGAACAGGAGCTTCTCAGTTAGCCTCATGTGTATACCCAAGTCAAGAAGCACTCTTGGCCAGTATCATTTGTGTCTGATAGTCTAGTCCAATCTTTGAAGAGTTGGCTTGGGCCTGGTTTCAGTTCCAGGCTGAGTCCGGAGGCCATGTCTTCTGTGGACCCTCCCGTCTGTCAGACCATCACTTCTGGTCTGTTACTAGTTCCACACACCCATTTTTCTCCTGCCATGTCAGTGACTCTATGTTGTGTTTCCTGTTGGGGCCGTCATTGCTGGTGGCTGGGCACCATTTTGTTCATCTGGTCTCATGCTGAAGTAGTCTCTGAATTACGTGACCCCTTTTATCTCTTGGGCTCATATTTTCTGTATGTCTTTTATGTCTTTCATTACTGCTCCAGGTGGGTCAGGACCAGTTGATGCCACTTAGATGACCACTTGTTAGCTTTTAAGACCCAGAAACCAGCAAATGAGTCATTATAAAATAGTTTAAATATCTCTCTGTCTGGCAGTCAATTTCTGAATAGCAACTATTATTTTAAAAAAATTCGAAATGAGTCTTAATTATGAACTTGAGTTCTTCTAGGAAGGAAAATTTATCATTAGCATCAAAGAAGATCATTAGTCAAGGGTTATGGAGGGTCATCTGTAATAAGCTGTTGTGAGCACAGAATCCTGGGGTCTTTGTACCCTTTTTGCATTCTCTAAAACATGTAACACACCTTTATTATGAACCAAAAAGCAATTCCATTCTATTTCTTGTGCTATTTCCATGAGGCTACTCAGGTCACATGGCCTCAGCAGTGGTTTCCAATCATTTCTGCCTATGATTAACAGTTACCCATAATGTCACATGCTACACTCCTCCAATTGTGTGTAAGTCCCAGTCTGTGGGCTGCTACTCCACTCCTTTCTTTTTATTTCAAGAGACACAGTGGGATGAATGAGAGAGGGGTTATTTTAGGGATAAGCTTAAATCTGTTCTAATTTACATACAAGGACTGACAACTAAGTTTGTGAACTCATCCTACAAAAAGTGCTATATACCTTCTTGCTAAATATCACTGTGGTCACCTTCAAAGCACCCCCTTTGGGAAGTTGTGCACTGATGCCAGTGCCTAGTCCATAATTCAAAGCAATTTTGGAAATCCTTTTCTGGAATTGCCATCAGAGCCGTCTTTGTACTACCCTTGATGTCCTGGATATCATCAAAATGTCTGACTTTCAATATTTCCTTTGTCTTTGGGTAAAGATAAAAGTTATTGGGGGCCAGATCAGGTGAGTAGGGAAGGTGCTCCAATACAGTTATTTGTTTACGGGCTAAAAACTCCCTCACAGACAACTATACAATTAGTTCATGAACTTGCTACCGTGCCACTGTGCACAGTGGCCATTCCAGAAAGAGTCCCCAAATTGCTTACACTTAGAACAATTCAGTTCACAGACTTAATTGTCGGACGTTGTAGTAACTACTTTCAGTAACACATCCCTTGGTAGTAGTCTTTAAGTTTGACATTGGTAGAGGGCCTCAGTGAAGAATACCAGTTTGATTAGTTCAAGTTTGAAATCTAGTGGCCTGTTGGTTCTTCCTCGTTTTGTAGTCACAGGCTTGCAAGTATATTCCACTAATGGCAAGATCAACTGGGTAGGAGTATTGATATGATTCACCTCTGTCCACTAATACAGATCTGGCTGTCTCCAGCAAATGCACTGTGAGAAATATCTAAAATTCAACCGTGAATACTGGCCTGCTACCTTCAGAATTTTTTTCAGATAGTCTCTTGTTTTTCAAATTCATCTCATTGGCTTTGTTCATATCTCTCTTGTTCTCCAACATAGCTTTTTTTTTCACCTTTGCTCCTGATATCCACGAGGTCCCCAGTATCCATTGATTAGTGTAGACTTGCTTATTGAATTCATATTCTGGATATGAATTATGTTGACTGGGTTGTAACAATTTGCTCCTAAATGCTAATGGTATAGTACTAATTGCTACATCTGCTAACCAAAAGATTGGCAGCTCAAATCCTCCAGGTGTGATCTTATTGCAACAATTAACCAACTAGACCTCATCGACATGTACAGATAACTACACCTTCTCCAGTGCACATGGAACATCTACCAGAATAAACTATGTATTTGGATGCAAAGTACATCTCAACAGAATGCAAACCATTTAATTACTATAAAGCATCTTCTCAGACCATAAGGCCATCAAAGTCAAAATCAATAGCAGAAAAAACATAGATAGAAACTGGAACTCAACAAAATTGAACAACATCTTGCTCAAAAAGCCATGGGTTATAGAAGAAATCAAGTATGAAATAAAGAAATTTATGGATTCAAATGGAAGTGAAAGCACTTCCTACCAGAACCTATGGGATACAGCCAAAGCAGTGCTCAGAGGTCAGTTTATCTCCATAAATGCACACATCTGGAAGGAAGAAAGAAACCAAATCAAAGAACTGATCCTACAGCTTGAACAAGTAGAGAGGGAACAACAGAGGAACACCTCAGACACAAGAAGAAAATAGATCATAAAGATCAGAGCACAATTAAATGAATTAGAGAATAGAAGAACAACTGAAAAAATTGAAAAGACCAAGAGCTGGTTTTTTGAAAAGATCAACAAAAGTGACAAACCATTGGCTAAACTTACTAAAGAAAAACAGGAAAGGAAACAAATAACCCAGATAAGAAATGAGATGGGAGATGTCACAACAGATCCAATGGAAATAAAAAAGTATCATAATGGAATACTACAAAAGACTGTACTCTAACAGATTTGAAAACCTAGAGGAAATAGACAAATTCTTAGATTCATATCACATACCAAAATTATCACAAGGTGAAGCAGAACAACTTAATAAACCTATCACAAAGGAAGAAATTGAAAGTCATCAAAAACTACCAACCAAAAAAGCCCTGGCCCAGATGGCTTACCCTCAGAATACTACAAAGCTTTTAGAGAAGAGTTAACTCCAGTATTACTGAGAATATTTGATAGCATAGAAATGGATGGAATACTCTCAAATTCATTCTATGAAGCCAGCATAATCCTGATACCAAAGCCAGGGAAAGATCCAACAAAAAAGGAGAATTACAGACTGATGTCACTCATGAACCTAGATGCAAAAGGCTTCAACAAAATCCTTGCCAATAGAATTCAACAACATATTAAAAAAATAATTCATCATGACCAAGTTGGATTCATACTGGGGATGCAAGTCTGGTTCAACGTCAGAAAAACAATTAATGTGATCTAAACAACACAAAAGACAAGAATCACCAGATTTCATCAATTCATGCAGAAAAGGAATTTCATAAAGTTCAACACTGATTCATGCTAAAAACCTTCAGCAAAATAGGAATAGAATGCAAATTCCTCAAGGCAATAAGGGCCATTTATACAAAACCAACCACCTGCATCTTCCTGAATGAAGGGAGACTGAAACAAATCTCCTTGAGAATGGGAACTAGACAAAGGTACGCACTCTCACTTCTCTTGTTCAACATGTACTGAAAGTTCTGACCAGAGCAATTACACAAGACAAAAAAATAAAGGGTATCTTCATGGGCAAAGAACAAGTAAAAATCTCCCTATTTGCAGAAGAGATGATTATATACACAGAGAATCCTAAAGAATCCATCAGTAAACTATTCAAACTGACAGAAGAGTTCAGCAAAGTATCAGGATACAAGATAAACATAAGTAAATCGTGGGATTCTTTTATACCAATAGAGTTCATCAAAGAACAAATCTCTGAATCAATACCATTTACTGTAGCCTTCAAGAAGATAAAATACCTAGGAATAAATTAACTAGAGAAATAAGAGACCTGTACAAAGAGAACTACAAGACCTTACTATAAGAAACTAAGAGAGATGTACATAGATGGAGAAACCTACCCCGCTCATGGATAGGAATAGGAAGACTTAACATTGTAAAAATGTCTATTTTACCTAAAGTAATCTACTTATATAATGCAATCCTAATACAAATACCAGTGACATTTTTAAATGAGATGGAGAAACAATTCACCAACTTTGTTCAGAAAGGGAAGAAACCCCGGATAAATAAAGAACTACTGTAGAAGAAGAACACACTAGGAGGCCTCTCACTACCCGACTTTAGAACCTATTACACTTCCACAGTTGTCAAAACAGCCTGGTACTGGTACAAAAAGAGACATGTATGTGAATGGAACAGAGCTGAGACCGCAGAGATGCCACCATCCTCCTGTGAACAGTTGATATTCAAAAAGGTCCTAAGATTTTAAACTGGGATAAAAACAGTCTCTTTAACAAATGGTGCTGGAAAAATTTGATATCCATTTGCAGAAATTGAAATGAGACCCATATCTCATACCTTATACAAAAACCAACTCAAATTGGATAAAGCCAATTGGATAAAAGACCTAAATATCAAACCTAAAACAATAAAGCTCATCCAAGAAAAGATAGGAACAACAATGGAAGTTTTAATACACAACATAGACAGACTTCAAAATCTGTCAAACAAAGCACGATCAATGGAAGAGAAAATAGATCAATGGGAACTACTAAGAATCAAACACTTTTGGTCATCCAAAGCCTTTATCAAAAGAATTAAAAGACCACCTACAGAACGGGAAAAAATATTTGGCAACTATATGTCAGACTAACGCCTGGTCTCTGTGTTCTATAAGGTACTGCAAAATATCAACAGGAAAAGGGTAAATTATCCAATTAAACGATGGGCGAAGGAGATGGACAGATAATTGTCCAAAGAGTATATCCAGGCAGCCAAAAGACACATGTGGAAATGCTCACGATCATTAGCTATTAAAGAAATTCAAATAAAAACTTTAGTGATATATTATCTCACCCCAACAAAGTTGGCCATTAACAAAAAAACACGAAACAGCAAATGCTGGAGAGGCTGTGGAGAAATTGGAACTCTCCTACCTGCTGGTATGATTGCAAATTGGTACCAAACTCTTTGGAAAGCAATCTGGGGCTTCCTTAAAAAGCTGGAAATAGACATATCATTTGACTCAGTAATCCCACTGCTTGGAATATATCCTACAGATGCAAGAGTAGTCACACCAAAAGATAGATGCACATGAATGTTTATTACAGCACAGTCCACCATAGCAAAAAGATGGAATCAAGCCAGATACCTAACAACACATAAATGGATAAACTATGGTACATATACTCAATGGAACAGGATGCAACGATAAAGAACAATGATGATTTCAGGAAGCGTCTCATAACCTGGTTTCAATTGGAAGACATATTGGATGAAATTGGTCAGCAGCATGAAGACAAATATTGTATGAGTTCCCTACTATAAAGACTTGAAAACAGACTCATGTACGGAAGAAAAGACTCTCTGATGGCTGTAAGAAAGAGGTGGGAGGGAGGGAGAGAGTTGGTTATAGATTAGACAGTTGGTACAAATTTGGTTGGGTGAAACCAGTGACAGCACACATAAGAAAGAAGATCAATTTAACTGTGCTTTAACATAATCTGAAAACTCTTCCAGTCTTAGTCCAACATGGCAAAGACAAAGTAGCAGGGGCAGGAGTCTGGGGACCATGCCCTCAGGGAACATCAAGGCCAGTTGGCATAACTAGCCTATTGCTAAGGGAATCTTTTCCACCCCATACTGGTGAGTGGTGTCTGAGATCTTGAAAGCTAGCAAGCTGCCATCTGAGGTACACCAAATGGTTCCAAGTCAGCAGGAACAGATGATCGCTAAGGACAACAATGACATGGGGGAAAGAGAATCCAGAAGACAGAAAGACCCATGTGAATGGGTGACTACATCAACATGCGACCAGAAGAATAAGATGGTCCCTGGCCATCTCTAGTGACAGCCGTGAGGGGCTCACAAAGCTGAGTCCCAGTGGCAACTGAGAATAAGATGGGTTGCACCCTGAGAATGCCACTAAAAGACCACAATTGATGGTCTGAAGACCTGGGGGTTCCCCTGGGAGCATGTCCCCTGGACCTGATGCTACCCCTGGTCACAAATCATTACTGAGGTCAACTCCTTGGACAGGAATGGACTGAACTCTGACACAGAGTGATTATATCATGTGTGTGCTTTATGGTTCTATACATACAAAGGATGTCGTCCACAGGCCTCTTACTAGATGGAAGTGGAGAGGGTGGAGAAGAGGAAACAGGATTGTATTGTGTTTCCCCCAAAATAGGTGTAGCCATGTGACTAGGATTCCCAGTATCTCATGATTGTCCTCCATTTTGTGATTTTTCTGTGCTGTATCTTAAAAGATTAGGGTGGGGCGGTAAATCCCTTTGTAGGATTACCTCCCTGCTCCACTGTAAAGGGAGCTTCTGGGGAGTGTGGCTCGCCCCACCCTTAATCCTTTCATCCTAGAAGAGATAAAAGGAAAGGGAAACCAGCAGAGAATTGGGAACTTCACACCATCAAGCAAGCAGCACCAGGAGAAGAGCGCGTCCTTCAGACCTGAGGTTCCTGCATCAAGACTCTCCCTGGACAAAGACTGATGCAATATTGGACTTTCCTCTAGAGCCGACAGAGGGAAAGCCTTCCCCTAGAGCAGACATCCTGAATTTGGACTTGTAGCCTACCAGACTGTGTAAGAATAAACCTTCCTTTGTTAAAGCCATCCATTCATGGTATTTCTGTTAGTGTAGCCCCAGATGACTAAAACAACTTGTATGGAACAGAAGGGAGGAGTGTGCTGTCACCAGGCAAGGAGAGCAGCAGAAGCTGCACATAGGTGGGCATGTGAATTTAAACCAGATTATACACTTCCACTCAATCACAATTGAAAAAAAAAAAAACAAAACAAACCTTTATGTGCTCCTTGGAAACTCTATGGGGCCATTCCACTCTGAACTACAGAGTTTCCATGAGTCAGAATTGACTCAATGGCAGTGTTTTTTGTAACCCTCTCACTGCCCCTTATAGTGAGAAGTAGGAGTGGGGGGTTACATATTGATTATTCCACACAAATGCATCACTACTGTTGGGGAAAAACAATTCAAAGACTGTTAATTAGGATCACTACTAAAATTTTAAAGCATCATTATGAGAATTAACATTTGTTTTTTTAGGTTAAATCCCTCTCTCAATAAATAGGAGTATTTATGTTGATGTGATTTCTTCTCTCACACTTAGCAAGTGAGACAACCTGAGAAAACTTAAGCCACAGAACCACTAAATTATGGAACAGGATTATAATCTCAGCCTTATGAAACTTCATCTAGTGGTTTTGATTATGCTACAAGTGGTACTGAAAAATGTCAGAATAGAGGGTGTCACAGAAGACATTAGAGAATTATTCATTAAGAATTCTTGATGATAAATCTTTAGGAATGATTGGGGAAGGAAAAACAGATTTCTAGTTTTGAAGAAAATGTACAATGAATTTTACTTTGTTGTTGTGTGGCGGCGGGTAGACTCTTACTCATAGTGACACTATAAGACAGATAAGAGTTTTCTAGTGTGTAATCTTTGCAGGAGCAGATCACAGGGTGGCTGGTGGATTCCAACAGCTGACCTTCTGGTTAGTAGCCAAGCACTTAACCATTGTACTACCAGAGTTCCTTTGCCAAAGTGGTCTTGTAATAGTCTTCAAGCATTAGAAAGTTAAATTCCACTCAGACAGTTAAGTTAAACAGAAAGGCAGTGGTGAAAGTATAAGGATTGCAGGGTGTTTGAAAAGAGGCACAGTTGTAGTACTTGGCAGTGAACAACTAAACTGTTAAGGGCTTTATTAATTTTTCAAGTGTTTATTGCAAATCTACCGTGGGAAAAGTATTTGCCACGACGTGTGAATCCCTGTAGGGCCTATATCTTGTAGAATATTATAGCATAAAGTATACTTTGATGATTACCCTAATAATGCTGTTTAGTATAACTACTTTTATAATAAATATAAAATAAATGTATCAAAAATACGTTTTCAACACAAAGTACTATGGAGAATATTGTTGACCACATCATGCAGTCCTGTAGTATCCCTTTCTAAAGACAGGAATATCTTTTAGATCTTGGTGTGTGGCAGAGTTTCTAAGGAATTTTAAATCTCATAAACTACTGAGTTTTCTTCTTTGAGTTTTTCTTGTGGTTTGAATGTCTGTGTACTGACTTTACTCCAGCTTGAGTTTTTTGACTTTTACTTTACCCGTGCTCTAATTTTCCTCACCTGTAAAGCCTTATTCTGTTATGCCATACACATTTCTGATGTGACTCAAGCCTTATATGAGATGGGATGGGAAACAAAAAAGCAAGTAGGCTCCTTTTGAGTACCCATGCTGTTGTCTTGCTCATGGGAAAATGACTTGGTAAAACTGATTCTACATAAATGATTGCAAGAATTAAACACGAGACCTCATGCTTCCTGTTCTCACAATCTACTATATGAGCTTATAAATGAAACTCGATTGATACAATACCTTTACAAATGTCTATGAAGTAAATTTTAACAAACAGATGTGATTTAATTTTTTGGCAATGTTCATTTTTAGAGATACTGTGTTATTGTCTCAGCAAAGGAGTGTAGATACAGAAAAAGAGACCATACAGTGGTTCATAATTCAAACCAAACCAAACCCAACCCACTGCCATCGAACTGATTCTGACTCACAGTGACCCTATAGGATACAGTAGGACTATTCAACAGTTTCTAAGGAACACCTGGTGGATTTGAACTGCTGACCTTTTGGTTAGTGAAAGTAGCACTTAACCACTATGCAACTACAGGCATTTTTAAGTTGTTTTTAAATTTAATTTTCCAGGTCAGTGGCCCGCAGAGGCTCCACAGAGAAACCTATGATTTTTTTCCTGGAAGTTCACAGGTCTTCACACAGTGTTATGTGAAATCGTGATGTCTCCTGAAAGACTGACTGGTTGATTGCTTTATCTCATAATGCTGGAAGCTTTAGTGCCAGATTGCCCAGGACAACTGATGTTTTTCTTGAGCTTTGCTTCTGGACTGGAGGAGTTTGTAGGAGAAGAAGAGAGAGTTCCATTGAGAGTTTTTGCCACGAGATTGAAGAGGTAATTAAAAAAGTGAAGACAAACAAACAAAAAAACAACCAAGCAAGAAAAGAAAAGAAAGTCCTAGCCCAGATAGCTTCACTGCAGAATTTCTACCAAACATTCAGGGAAAGGCTCACAGCAGTACTAATTCAGAGCACAGAAAAGGAAATAATACTCCTGAATTAATTCTATGATATCAAAGCCAGGCAAAAACAAAACAAAATACCTATGATTTTGTTATTGATCAGATGTATTTAAGATAATTGATGTTTTATCAGTTCACATAGCTTACTTAACTTTTCATTTTGTTCCGCTGCATTTTGTTTAATCTCTAGGAGGGTTCTATATATAATTCTTTTGTACTCGACCTCTGATAGATTCAGAAAGGTTTCTTCATCTGGGAAAATTTTTGAATCTTTATTTTGGGAGTTTTCTAGAGCATTTGAAGGCTGCTTCTTTAAATGACTAATTATGGTCTGCTGCCTGCATGCAATCTAGACACTGATTTATTTGGTATTAGATCTAAGAGAATTGTTGGTCATCAGCTGTCTCTAATACTCTAGTGATGTGCCCCAGATGGATTCTTTGGGGTAGAAGTCTCTGCTTACTGGGTGGTAAAATGCCACCCTATTTATGAAAAACTGGGGGCTGTCAGCCAATTCTACAATGTGAGTCAGAGAAGGGTGGGAGGAAAAGCTGCCAGGCCTCTCAACAGAGAGATCTTCAAAGCCAAAGAGTAGGATTGAACAGGTGGAAGTTAGACTCGGTGATTTTGAGGACAGAGCAACTGACACCATCATTTATGAGGAGAAAAGAAATCAGAAATAAGAAAAATGAAGAAGCATTAGGAAACATGTGGGACTCCATTAAGAGGAATAATTTATGTTTAATTGGAGTTCCTGAACAAAGGGGGATAGAAGACAATATAGAGAGTATTGCTGTAGAGATGCTGACAGAAAACTTTCCTGAGATTATGAGCAAAGAGAACATAGGTATCCAAGATGTTTATCAAACAACACAAAAGCTAGACCCCAAAAGAAAGACACCAAGATGTGTTAAAATCCAGCTTAATAAAATAAAACATAAACAGATGCTTGTGAAGTCAGCAAGGCTCACAGATGCTTCTGAAGGCAACAAAGCTTAAGCAAAGCTAACACTCTGAGGGAAACCTTGTAGGCTTTCGTCTGACTTTTCTGCAGAAACAACGCTGACTAGAAAACAGTGGGCAGACTTTCAAAACCCTGAAGCAGAAAAACTTCCAACCAAGAGTTACATATCCTGCAAAACTGTCTATCACATATGATGGTGAAATTAAGACATATGCAGAAAAAGAGAAGCTTAGAGACTTATAAAAACTAAACCAAAACTGTATGAAATATTGAAATAAGCTCTTTGCTTAGAAAAACAAAACCATTAAATATATATTTACAGTGACAACGCAGGACACATCATCCAGAATTCTAATCAGGACAGAGCAATACTCTAATACTCTAGTGAGAGTCACAAAACTTAATCAAAACTTAAGTTTTGATTCTTGGTTGGAGAAAAACTTCCAAACAAGAATTACATGTCCTGAAAAACTGTCTATAAAATATGATGGTGAAATTAAGACATATGCAGCAAAAGAGAAGTGACCAAACTTAATCACAAAACTTAATCAAACCTACAATATTAAAATGAGGGAGTCTGTGATCATACCATGACAACTATGACACCATCACATTAAAAGAGGGATACACTACAGTAATTATAGTAGTTCCAGATGGAGAGAAAGTTAAAGAGTTATGCAGTAATTAAAATTGGGTTTGATCTTAATATGTTAAGGGGGATAATAGGTGTAGTCATAAAGCAAATGAACAATACAACATATCAAAACAAGAAACACGATACAGGAGTCTCAACAAATAAAAACCAACACTGAAATGTCAACCCCTAAAGAAGAATGATCTAGAACAGAACATTAAGAGCAACATAGAAAACATCAACATAAAAAATAATTACATCAAAATGATGGCACCAAGCACATACCTATCAACAATTACATCGAATGTAAATGGACTGAATGCTCCAGTAAAGAGACAGTGAGTGACATCCTGGATCAAAAGACATGACCCGTCTGTATGTTGCTTAAAAGAAACACACCTTAGACTTAAACATATGAACAAATTCAAAATTAAAGCATGGAATAATATGTATCAAGCTAACAACATACTAAGAAGAGCAGATGTGGCAATACTAATCTTAGATAAAATAGATTTTAATGTAAAATCCACTACTGTGGACAAGGATGGTCACTATTTATTGCTGAAAGGTTCAGTACTCAAGCATGACTTAACAATATTAAATATTTATGCACCCAATACCAGAGCAGCTAAATACATTGAACAAACACTGACAACAGTGAAAAATGAGATAGATCATTTCACAACAATAGTTGGAGACTTCAACACTCCCCTATCAGTTATGGGTAGATCATCCAGAAAAAAAACTCAGTAAAGATACAGAAGATCTTTTTGCACCAACCAACCAACTTGACCTTATTGACATATACAGATCTTTTCATCCATCAGTGGATAAGTATATCTTGTTCTCTAATTCTGGAGAATAGACTATGTGTTAGGTCATAAAGCAATTCTCTGTCAAACCCAAACCACTGATTTACTACAAAGTATCTTCTTGGACCACAGAGCCATAAAAGTTTAAATCAACAATGGAAAAATCATAGGAAGAAATTCAAACTTATGGAAGCTGAACAACACTTCGCTCAAAAAGCCTTGAGTTATAGAAGAAATCAAGGACAAAATAAAGAAACTTATGGAATCACGTGAGAATGAAAACAAATCCTAACAGAGTATACAGGATACAGCAAATGCAGTACTCAGAGGTCTGGAAAGAAGAAAGGGCCCAAATTAAAGAATTAATCTTACAGCTTGAACAAGTAGAAAGAGAGCAACAGAAGAACTCCCTAGGCACCAGAAGAAAACAGATTATAAAGAGTAGAGCAGAACTAAATGAATTAGAGAATAGAAAAACAATTGAAAAAATTAACAAAACCAAAAGCTAGATCTTTGAAAAGATCAACAAAATTAATAAACCATTGTCTAATCTTACAGAAGAAAAACAGCAGAAGATACAAATAACCCAATTAGGAAATGAGATGGGAGTTGTTACAACAGACCCAGCTGAAATAAAAAATATCATAACAGAATATAATGAAGAGCTGTACTGCAACAGGTTTGAAAACCTAGAGGAAATGGACAAATTTCTAGATTCATATGGCTCACCAAGATTATCACAAGGAGAAGTAGATCAACTTAATAAATCTATCACAAAGGAAGAGATTGAAAAAGTCATAAAAAATCTACCAACCAAAACAAGTCCTGGACCAGATGGCTTCACTGGACAGTTCTACCAAACTTTTAGAGAAGAGTTAACTCTGATACTATTGAGGTTATTTCATGCCATAGAAAGGGATGGAATACTCCCAAATTCATTCTATGAAGCCAGTGTAATCCTAATACGTAAGCCAGGGAAACATCTCACAAAAAAAGAAAATTACAGACCATTATCACCCGTGAATCTGGATGCAAATACCTTCAACAAAATTCTAGCCAATAGAATTCAATAACATATAAAAAAAAAATTCATCATGATCAATTTGGTTTCATTCCAGGGATGCTAAGAATCAAACTGCTAAGAATCAAGCACTTTTGCTCATCCAAAGACTTTATCAAAAGAATTAGAAGACCACCTACAGAATGGGATGAAAGAAAAAACAATGTAATCAACCACATAAATAACACAAAAGATAAGAATCACCTGAATTTGTCAACTGAAGCAGAAAAGGCATTTGACAGAGTCCAACACCCATTCATGCTAAAAACTCTCAGCGAAAGTAATAGAAGGGAAATTCTTCAACACAATCAGTAGCCTCTACTCAAAGCCAACTGCCTTCATCGTCCTCAATGGTGAAAGACTGAAAGAATTCCCCTTGAGAATGGAAACTAGACAAGGATGCCCACTCTCACCACTTCTATTCAACACTGTGCTAGAAGTTCTAGCCAGAGCAATTAGAAATAAAAAGAAATAAAAAGCATCTGTATGAGCAACAAAGAAATAAAAATCTCCCTGTTTGCAGATGAGATGATTGTGTATACAGAGAATCCAAAGGAATCCATAAATAAACTATTGGAATGAATAGAGAAATTTAGCAAAGTATCAGGATACAAAATAAACATAAGTAAATTAGTGGGATTCCTTTATACCAACAGTGAGATTATTAACGAAGAAATCACCAAATCAATAGAATTTACTGTAGCCTCTAAGAAGACAACATACCTAAGAATAAATCTAACTAGAGAAATAAGAGACCTTTACAAAGAGAACTAGAAGTCCTTAGTACAAGAAACTGAGAGAGGCTTACATAAATGAAACAATGTACCCTGCTCATGGACTGAAAGAATTAACGCTGTGAAAATGTCTATTTTATCCAAAGCAATCTACATATACCATGCAATCCCAGTACAAATACCAGTGACAGTTTTTAAATGAGGTGGAGAAACAAATCACCAACTTTGTTTGGAAAGGGAAGAAGCCCCAGATGAATAAAGCACCACTGAAGAAGAAGAACACATTGGGAGGCCTCTCACTACCCAACTTTAGAACCTACTACACTTCCACAGTTGTCAAAACAGCCTGGTACTGGTACGAAAAGAGATGTATACATGAATGGAACAGAGCTGAGACCCCAGAGATGCCACCATCCTCCTATGGACAGTTGATATTCAACAAAGGCCCTAAGATTTTTAACTGGGAAAAAAAACAGTCTCTGTAACAAATGGTGCCGGAAAAATTGGATACCCATCTGCAAAAAATTGAAACAAGACCCATCTCTCTCACCTTATACAAAAAACAACTCGAGTTGGATAGAAGACCTAAATATAAAATCTAAAATGATAAAGTTCATCCAAGATGAAATAGGATCAACAGCGGAAGTTTTAATACACAATGTAGACAGACTTCAAAATCTGTCAAACAAAGTACGATCAACGGAAGAGAAAATAGATCAGTGGAAACTATTAAGAATCAAACACTTTTGCTCATCAAAGCCTTTATCAAGAGAATTAAAATTTGGGAAAAAATTTTTGGCAATTATAAGTCAGACTGCTGTGTGATCTCCATAAACTACAAGGTACTACAAAATATCAACAGGAAAAGGATAAATAATCCAATTAAGCAATGGGCAAAGGATATGGACAGATAATTGTCTAAAGAGGATATCCAGGCAGCCAAAAGACACATGCAGAATTGCTCACGATCATTAGCTATTAAAGAAATTCAAATCAAAACTACATTGAGATACTGTCTCACCCCAACAAGGTAGGCCACGATCCAAAAAGCACAAAACAACAAATGCTGGAGAGGCTGTGGAGAAGTTCAGACACTCCTACACTGCTGGTTGGGATTGCAAAATGGTAATACCTCTTTGGAAAGCAATCTGGTGCTTCCTTAAAAAGCTGGAAATAGATATACCATTTGATCCTGTAATTCCACTGCTTGCAATCTATTCTTCGGAAACAAAGGTGGTCACAAGAACAGGCACATGTACACGACTGTTTGTTGCAGCACAGTCCACAACAGCTAAAAGATGAAATCAACCCAGATGCCCATCAATGGATGAGTCAATAAACAAACTATGGTACATATACTTAACAGAACACTGTGCTATGATAAAAAACAATGATGATTTTACAAAACATCTCATAACATGGTCTCATTTGGGAGAGATCATGCTCAGTGAAATCAGTGTCCAAAGGACAAATATTATATGAGATTCCTGTTAAAAGGACTTAAAAATTAACATAAAAAATCTACAGAAGAAAATAACTGTGTTGCCTACAAGGGTGGGTGGGGGACTGAGGGTTTATTATAGATGAGATAATTGATAGATATTAGAAATTTTATTCTTTTACTCTAATTAATAAATAAAAAAATTAAATAAAAAACAAATCTGTTGCTGTACAGTCAATTCCAACTCACAGGAATCCTATAAGACAGAATAGAAAGTGCCCCACAAAGCTTCCAAGGAGAAGCTGGTGGATTCAAACTATTGATCTTTTGGTTAGCAGCTTTAGCTCTTACTGCTATACCACAAAAAGAAAATTTATAGATCAACGTCCCTTATGAAAATAGGTGCAAAAATTCTTAGCAAAATACTAGACAATAGAATCCAGCATCATGTAAAAAAAAGTACACCGTGACCAAATTAAATTCATACCGAGTGTGCAAGGATGGTTGTGTATTAGAATATAATCAGTGTAATCCACCACATAAATAGGACAAAAGAAACAAATCATGTAATTATCTCAGTCAACACAGAAAAGACATCTAATAAAGGTTCAGCACCCATTTATGATAAAATAACTCTCAATTAAGTAGGTATTAGAGGGAATTTCTCCAACATAATAAAATGTGGCTATCAAAAATCAACAGCCTACATCATTCTCAATGGGAACAAGAGAATGGGAACAAGAAAAGAATGCCCTTTATCATCACTCCTATTTAACATCATGCTGAAAGTCTTCGCTGTGGCAATAAGGCAGGAAAAACAAGTAGCAGGAATCAGAATTGGAAAGGAAGAACTAGATCTATCACTATCTACAGATGATAAAATCCTATACCTAGAGAGCTCCAAAGGTGCCACAAGACAGCTACTGGAACATTAGTAAGAAATATTCAGCAGAGTAGCAGGATACAATGTTAACATGAAAAAATAAGTTTGAAAGAGAGGAGGTTTTTCGTTCAGTGGTGCCAAGCCAAGTGCCGTTGAGTTGGATTCGACTCATGAAGTCCAAATTAAGAGCCCTGTGCCATGTCCTGGGGGCTCACTAGATGACCAGAAGGCTCCGTTTGATTATCAGTTCAGGTCTTGGTTTCCAGAGGGATATAAGGAGATGTAACGAAGGTGCACTCTTTAGACACGAATGGATTGCACTTGGTGATGCAGGGTGACTATATATTGGATGCACTTTATGGTTCTATGCATCTATACGATATCATCCTGCTGACTTCTGGCTGGAGGAAGGGGAGTGGGTGGAGGGGAAGGGAAAGGAGACTGTTGGGAGGATGAGACATGTATGGAGCAGAGAGGAATAGTGTGCTGTCACCTGGCAGGGAGAGCAGTGGAAGCTGCATATAGGTGGGCATGTAAACTTATATGGAAATGTACATTTTCACTCAGTCATAATAAAAATAAAAGTTTGATGTCTATATACCAACAAAGTGAACTTCAAAAAGGAACTCAGGAAAATAATACCATTTGTAATATACCCTAAAAAGATAAAATACTTAGGAACAAATCTGACCAGAGAAGTAAAAGACCTGTACAAAACAAAACAGCAATGTCCCCAACCAAAAATACCTACAAAGCAATATTGCCAGAAACCAAAAGAGAACCACATAAATGGAAAAACATACCATACTGATGGATAGGAAGACTCAACCTTGTGAAATGCCAATCCTGTCCAAAGAAATCTACAGATACAATGCAATCATGATCCAAATACCAACAATATTCTTTAACAAGACGGAAAAAACAATCACCGACTTTCTATGGAAAGGAAAGAGGCCTAGGGTAAGCAAAGGATTACTGAAATAAAAGACAATCACACACAAAAAACAAAGTAGGAAGGCTCACACTACTGGATCTCTGAATCTACTATGCAAACACAGTAGTCCAAATAGCCTGGTTCTGAAACAATGACAGACATGTAGACTGAAAGAACAAAATCAAGAACCCAGACATAAATCCATCCACCTACAGGGAGCTGATGCTTGAGCAAGGACCAAAGCCCATTAAATGGGGAAAAGTTAGCCGTTTTAACAAACGGTGCTGGCAAAGCGGGATGTCCATCTTCAGGAAAAAAAAATTAATAAACAAAAAGAAATAAAGAAACAGGATCTATGCCTTACATCATATATAAAAACTAATATGAAATGGATCAATGACCTAAATATAAAATCTGAAGTGGTAAATTAAAGATCATGGAACAAAACACAGGGTCAATGCTAGGGAAAGCTGTTCAATTGTAAGTCAAATATATACTGACTAACAGCTACCCTATAGACAGAGTAGAACTGCACTATACAGTTTCCAAAGAGCGCCTGGTGGATTCAAAGTGCTGATATTTTGGTTAGCAGCTGCAGTACTTAAGCGCTATACCACCAAGTTTTCTGAGACCCTAATATGTAGTATAAATTCAACCCAAACCATAATTAACAATGTGCAAACACCAGAAAATAGATAACTATGAGCTCTTAAAAATTAAACATCTATGCTCATCAAAAGACTTTACCTAAAGAGTGAAAAGAGAACCTACAGACTAGAAAAAAGAATTTGGCTACAACATATCCATTAAGGATTTAATCTCTAAATTCTATAGAATACTTCAACACCTCAATAACAAAAAGATAAATAATCCAATAAAAAATGGCTGACAGATATAAACAGACACATAATCAAAGAAGACATTTGGGTAACTAACAGACATATAAGGAAATGTTTTCAACCACTAGCAATCAGAGAAATACAAACCAAAACCACAAAGAGATACCATTTTACCCTGGCATTACTGGCATGAATCAAAGAAACTGAAAATAACAAATGCTGGAGAGCTGCAGAGAGCCTGGAATTCTTATGCACTTCTGGTGGAAATGTAAAATGATACAATAACTATGAAAAATGATATGGTGCCTTTTAAAAAGCTAGGAATAGAAACATCATATGATCCAGCATTCCCACTTACGTTACTATATCCCAGAGAAATAAGTCATTAAAAAATTGACCCAAGCACACCCATGTTCATTGCACCATTGTTCACAGTAGCAAAAATATGGAAACAACCTAAGTGCCCATCAACAGATGAGTGAATAAACAAACCATAGTGCATACACAAAATGAATTACTACATAACAATAAAGAACAATGATGAATCTGAGAAGTGTCTTACAGGGATGAACCTGGAGGGCACTATCTGAGTAAAATAAATCAATCACAAAAAGAGAAGTACTACGTAAGATTTATACATAACTATCTTTGATAGTGATGAGGTAAGGGAGGTGTGGGGAGGAAAAACACTAACCAGACAATACTTAAGCATCACTTTTGGGAAGTCAGCACAACTTTATCAACGCAAAGTCATAGGAACTTCATAGATACACCCGAACACCTTGAAAACCTGAGTTACTGGGTCTGAGGTCTGGGGAGCATCTAGCTCAATAGGCATAACATAGCTCATGAAGAAAACATTCTACATCCAACTTTGGTGAGTAGCATTTGGGATTTTAAAAGCTTGTGAGCAGTCACCTAAGATGCATCTATTGGTCCCATCCGTTTGGAGGAAAGGTGAGTGAAGAAAACTGAAGACACGAGGGAAATATTAGTCCAAAGAACCAACAGACCACATTAACCACAGCCTCCACCAGCCTGAGCCCAGAAAACCATATGGTGCTTGGCTGTCACACTGATGGCAATGCTAGGAATCACAATAGAGGGTCCTAAATAGAGCAGTAGAAAAACATAGAACAAAATTCAAATTCGCAAGAGACCAGACTTACAGTTCTGATACAGACTGGAGGAACCCTCAAGGACCCTGGATGTCTGCTAATTCTGAACTGTTGTCACTTATGTATGTAGTCCACTTTTCAGCCAAAGGTTAGCTGGGCCCGGGAAACAATCTGGCTTAGCTTCCAGCATCATGTCAACACGCAAGCCCCCACAGTATGACAAACTGATAGACAAGTGTGGTGTGCCTGACCCAAGCCATGGTATTTTCAATCTTTTCACACGCATGCGAAAGCTGGACAATGGATAAGGAAGACAAAAGAATTGATGCCTTTGAATTGTGGTGTTGGAGAAGAATAATGAACGTACCACAGACTGCCGAAAAGAAAAACTAGGTCTGTTTTGGAAGGAGTGCAAACAGATGCTCCTTGGAAGCAAAGATAATGAGACTACATCTCACACATTTTGGACATGTTGTCAGGAGGGATCAATCCCTACCGTTCTTGGTAGAGTGGAGGGTCAGTGCAAAAGACGAAGAGCCTGAACAAGATAGATTGACACAGTGGCTGTAACTATGGGCTTAGGCATAAAAACAATTGTGGACATGACACAGGACTAGACAATGTTTTGTTCTGTTGTACATAGGGTCACTATGAGTCAGAACCAACTTGACAGCACCTAACAGCAGCAACAACAGCATAAAACACACAATCATATGTGTAAGTAACATGCTTCTTAGTTCAGTCAATTGTATGAGACTGAATGGGTGAAAACTGCCTGAAAGCAGAGAAGAAAGCAGGCAAGCACAGGAAAAACTGGATGAATGGATACTGGGAACCTGAGGTATAAAGTGCAAAGTGGAGAATGCTGACACATTACCGGAATTGTAACCAATGTTACAAAACAATTTGTGTATACAGATTTTTGAATGAAAAACTAATTTGGCCTGTAAAGTTGCATCTAAAGCAAAATAAAATAAAATAAAAAAATAAATAAATAAAGAGTTTCCTACAGAGGCAGAATAGTATAGATCAGCAGTTTTCAAAGCATGGTCAGTCAGCATAGCATCACCTTGAAATATGCTAGAAATGCATATTCTCAAGTCTCATGCAGACCTACACATCAGAAACTCTGGTGGTGGGGCCCAGAATTTTAACAAGCCTTCTCGCTGATTCTGCATCTAAGTATGACAGCCGCTACAATACAGGGTAAGAGCATGAGCTCTGGAGTCAGATTTCTATTTCTAGAATTCTAGTTCTACCACATAGAGCTGTGTGACTCTGGGTCAATTCCCAGTTTCTCTGTGCTATAGTTTGCCTATATATAAAATGGAAACAGGGCATGTTCTTCAGAAACTTGTTATAAGGATTATACTAGTGAATACACTTAAAACAATACCAGGCATATAGGAAATTTGTTGCCCTTGATTTTCAGATTTTGACTTGTGGTCAGATTTTGACCCCATGTGTCAGAGTAGAACTGTGCTCCATAAAGTTTTCAGTGACTGATTTTTCAGAAGTAGATTGCCAAGACTTTCTTTGAAGCACCTCTGGGTGATCTCAAACTTTTGTCCTTTTGGTTGTACCACCCAGGAACTCCCTGGTACATAGTAAAACCAAAACCATACCAAACCCATTGGTGTCAAGTTGATTCCGATTCATAGCAAACCTGTAGGACAGAGGAGAACTGCCTTGTACAGTGTCCAAGGAACAGCTGGTGAATTTGAACTGCCAGCCCTTTGATTAGCAGCTGTAGCACTTAACTGCTGGGCCATGGGGGCTCTGGCAGATAGTAAAGGTCATTATTACAGAAAGACATGATGTCGTGAAAGAACTGAAAGATTTCTCTCTTTAGCTCCTTTAGAACCCCTCAAACATCACTAGCGGAGCCTTCTCTCAGGAACAGCTACAGCTGGAGTTAGTGGAATAAAATCTGAACAGGGGTACACTCAAAGCTCTATCTGCACACTGTATATATTGGAGGCAGCCCTGAATTATGAAAAACTTAGCTTTCCTTCTTAGCATCCTTAAGTCTGCTATCTGACTTATGGAGCAGACATTTGATTCCCTGCTTGGGTTTTTGGGAGAAATCCTTTTTCAAATTCACACAAAACTCTCAAAATAGAATCATTTAAAATTAATTTTAAATGTATTTAAAGAAATTTTTAACTTTACTGGGTTTTCTAAAACTGTTATGTTTGGAAGAATGACGTAGACAGAATCGAAAGGCCGTTCAGTGTTACAACGTACTCTACCAAAGTTTGGGGCTCACTGCTGCAATGTTTAAATGGATTATTTCCCCCTAAATCGCTACAGCCAAGTCTATCAGTGCAGCGTCAGGACCCAGTTTCCACTTGAGATAAGCAATGTCGTGATTCCGTTTCCTCCCACATTTGAAACTCTCCTAAGATGAAATGCAGTTTACCTGAATTAAACTGATGTCAGTAAGACAAAAGACATCAGATCATTTGGGGTTTTTCTCTTGGCAGCCCCAGTAGACAAGCTGGCTCATCGATATAGCTCAATAATGCAAAAGTAGTTGCTGACGTGACCAGAAAAAGTAATTTGTTGGGAAAATGGTTGGCCTTGCAAAGAGCTGGGATTAAGCTCAGGGTCACAGAGGTTCCAAGCTATGCTTTAGCAATCTCCTGGTTCAGATGGCCTCTGTCTTCTTCCTAGTGGTGTCTGTAAATAGAAAAAGAGGGCACAACCAAAGCAACCTGGGCCAAGGTCTTTGTAATCTATTTGTGTTTTTAGACTTCATGTGGAGATGTAGGCTGCTAGGTAGAAAACTGATGTGGATGTTGTTAGCTGCTGTCCAGTCAGCTCCTGACCGATGGTGACCCTGAACAGTTATAACCATGTGGTTTACACTGGCTGAGTTTCAGAAGCCAATCAATAGGCTTTTGTGGTAAACTGGCGGGGCATTGAACTGGGTCTTCTGCGTAGATGATGAGCATTCTACCATTGAACCACCTCTGCCCTGGGTGTCTTGAATATCTTCCTGAGATTCTTCCACTTCTCTGTTCTTCTCACGGGCCAGGCTTGAGGACATTTTGAGGTTGAAGAGAACAGAGTCTAAAACTCAGTCCCAGGCCCAGCAGCCAGAGCAAAAGCAAACGCTATGGAGACGCAGCCCAGCCTACACATTGTTTGTCCTGTGAGTATCAACAGCTTCCCTTATCTCAGTACATGTTTCTTCTTTCCTATCCCTCCCATTTCACCATCTCTCCTCCCTGAACTTGCAGGTGAGTTAGCCTGTTGCTTTGACAACAGTTGGAAAGAGCCTGTGGGGGATGGTTCAGGGGAGGACTGGAAAATACCACATCAGTCTGTGGTAGAAATGCTGATAAAATCCAGAAAGCAGCACAGCCAGAATGAGATGTTAGCTTGAGGTTCAGAAACTGTAACATAGGGTGATTCACTAGGATTAGGGGGGCTTCTCTTCTTCACCTGGCCCCCTGGAATCTTGTCTTTGAAAAGAATGGATTTATCTCAATAGGCAGAGCTTGGGTCTTGCCAAGAAAAAAGCACACTTATCGCACAGATTGAGGTCTCCCCTCATGGCACAATTTATGACTGGGGTTTATCACATTGAAAGAGGGGGAGCAGGGAAAGCCTGGGTAAGGTTTCTCCCCACAGGAATGCCCTGCCTGATCCTGCTGCTGCATGAAAAATGAAGTGTGTATGGACTGGTGGGAGAGATCTCACAATGCGTGGGTGATCACACAGACTTGGCTGCAGTATCCAATTTCAGAACATAAGAAATACCTGTGCAATGTAATTTTAAAGATGTAGAAATAAACAATGGGTAGCTCACACAGAAAGGCTAAAAACCTAACTTGAGTAACATGTTGTCTTCCTGAGTGAAATTTGCTAGAGGTCAATGAGGGTCGTATTTCCATTTGCACATCTTTCTTTAGATCAGCACAGAACTTTCCGTGTTTTCTCCCTGGGGTGTATTAAAAACAGCTGCTTTTTCTCATGATTGGATAGTTTCCATTCAGAACCTTGCCACAACTTTGTCTTTCTTTCGTCTTCTTGAAGGGAAAAAAATATCTCTTATAGTTTCAAGGTCATTTGTGAGATATTTGGGTTTGGAAGCAAAATGAAACCCTTGGAAAATTTGTCATTCTCTTCACTTCTAACTTGCTGATGGTTAATATAAGACTCAGTCATTCTCCATCTTGAAGTCAGAGGCTAGGCAGTTATAAACCTGTGTGGGGAGTCTTACTATCGCAGAACTCCTTTTTCTTTCCCTCTTTCTACAAAAGAAAAATTTTGTTTTTAAAATTCTTTGCTTTTGCTTTGTATTTTGATTCTGTGGCTCTTTAGAGCTGGTCTTAGGACCTGAAGGAGAGTCGTAAATGTGCAGTGATGGCCTCTTTGCCTGGGCTGGGCTGATGCTCCTTTAACTTTCAAATTCAGCAGCTAGAGCCTTGAGATTCCCAAGGGCCAACCTATTCTAGTCCTGGGCACTGAGGCTGATTTTACTCCTGGCAGGGAAGTTTAAAGGAGGACAAGTTCAGGAATAGGGCAGCAAGGAATCCAGTTACCCTTGATGCTGTCTGGTCATGTTCTGACCCGGTGCCCTCAGTCCCAAACTGGGCCTCAGGCCCAGTGATTAGTTTCCACTTCTATTCCTATTTGTCCTCTTTGCAGCAACATCCCTAATGATGCTGCCTGTTTCTCCTTGGCTGTAAAGGTAACCACTTTTTTTCTGATTCTCCTTTCACCTCTTAAGTGGTCCCACTCTACTTGGAAAGTTCTCCTCCTCTGCTGCCCCTGAGATGTTGACATTTCCTAGGGCTCCATCATCTTGTCATCCTCCTTTCTCTCAGCAACATCATTTGTATCTGTGACCCTAATCATCGTGTCTTGGTTAATGATTCCCAACCCTCTCTACCTTAATTGAGGTGTAAGTTTCCAAGACTTGTGGCCACATCTGCTTGTATGTTCCTTAGTAGCTCAAACTGAACACGTCCCAACACGTCTATTTTCCCTCTCAAAGTAGATCTTCTTGTAGTCTTGAGTTTGATAGAATTGCCTTTTATCTAGTTCCTGAGGTAAAAAAAAAATCTCAGTCATCTGTGACTATTTTTTCCTGTTCATTCCCTATGCTCAATCAACCACCAAGTTCTGATGATGTTGCAACTTTAGAAGTTTTTCTTGAAACTTACCTATCACGTTAATTTTCACTGCTACTGCTTTAATCCAGGTCCTCATTCTTTCACTCATAAAAAGACAACGTTATAATTTCTACACAAGTATAACCTTAACAAATATTTGCTGAATGAATGACCTATTTATACCAGACAGACTATTGAGAATTAAATGAATTACGATGTAGAAAGTACTCAGCGTAGTGACTGGCACACAGCAAGGGCTCCATAAATACGAGTTATTACGTATTGTATATAGAAAGTATTTGAAAACAAGGACTTTTCACCCAGACGGTCAGATATTTCTAGCAATTATTAGACATGAGGACTGACAATTAAGTTCATGAACTCATCCTAGAAAAAGTGCTATGTACCTCAATGCTGAATATCACTACAGTCACCTTCAAAGTACTCCTCTTGGGAAGCTATGCACCAATGCCAGTGCCTAGTCCACACTTCAAAGCAGTATGGGAACTCTTATTTTTGAATGGCCATCAGAGCTGTTGTTTTATTACCCTTGATGTCTTGAATGCCATCAAAATGTCTTCCTTTCAATGTTTCCTTTATCTTTACGTAAAGAAAGAAGTCAGATCAGGTGAATAGGTAGAGTGTTCCAGTATAGTTATTTGTTTCCTGGCTAAAAACTCTCTCATAGACAACTATACAATTAAGTTGCAAACTTACCACCATGCCACCATGCACAATGGCCATTCCAGAAAGAGTTCCATAATGGCTTTGAAGGGTGAGCTAGGTGCTAGCATCAGTGCACTGTTTCCCAAGGGGAGTACTTCAAAGGTGACTGTAGTGATATTCAGCAGTGAGATAAGTAGCACATAGAACAATTAAGTTTGCAGACTTATTGTCAGACCCTGTATGATCTCTGTGCCTCCATTTTTTTTTCATCTGTGAAATGAGGATGTTTCTAACAGGACTTTTGTAAGGATTAAATGGTTTAATTTATGTAAAGTACTAAAACAACACCTAGTGTATGGTAGTACTGGGTGTGTTGGTTGTTAGCTATTGCGATGAGTTACAGTTGACTGGATGGCTGTGGACTTGGGTTTTTGGCTTTGTCTTTCGTAAGTCAGTGTGCTGGGGTCTCTTAGAGGAAATGTCTGTTATATGAGGTCCCCTGCATGATACCTTAAAATTACAGAAAGAAAAAATTCATTACCTCATTTTCATAAAGTAAAATTAGTATTTATCTGCTATGAAATTTCATAAATGCTCAATTACAGTCTTTATGCAGCATTTTATAAAAGCTCTTTAGGATGACTAACCTTGGTTTCTCTGGGATTGGAGGAGTTTTCCAGGATGAGGGATTTCTGTGTCCCATTGCTAAAGCTAGCACAGTCCTGAGCTAATTGAGTCCCAGCAATATCTCAATGAAACCCAGCAGGTGTTTTGTTTTGAATATGGCTTGTCTTCTGAAGTTCACTTCTAAATGTAATTCCCCAGTATGTTTCAGAGATGAAAATCAAAATGCACAGACTAAGGTGATAGATGTGTATGTACGGTGGAGACATACCCTGAGAGGCCTTGTACATCTGTTCTTGTCTACTAAAATGGCCATTTGGGGGGATTTCTCAAACAGACCAGCTCTTTCTTATTGCTAAGAACTGTCCTGCTATCTGGCATCACCTTGCACCGCTACAACTCTCTTCAGCGTAGTCTCTGTACTGGGGAGCAAACCGAAGGCCTGTTTCTTCTCTTCCATGGCATCTTTTCTCTGCATAGGACTTCAGGGAGCTTAGCGCACAGCCATTGCACAGAGAAGTGGCAGGCTCTGTTCACAGTAAGGTGCATGGGCTGTTACTTCGTCCTGAGCGCCACCCTCCATATTTCGAACTCCAGTCTCTATTTCCCCTATTGGCACCAGACTTAATTTCATGAAAAATAAGTTAGTACACATCACTTTCCCACTTAACTCTGTTGTCCTCTGAGGCCTGCTGGATCAGTTGCTAACTCCTTGGCTTGCTCTTCCAGATTTTTTACAGTCCTTCCTGACCTATCTCTTCAGCCCCTGAAATTCTGGAGAAACCTTTTCTCCCAATCCCATTGTCACTGAGTTGGTTCTGAGTCAGTGACCCTATAGCACAGGGTAGAACTGCCCCATAGGGTTTCCAAGCCTGTAAAACTTCACAGAAGCAGGCAGTCACATCTTTCTCCTACAAAACAGCTCGTGGGTTCAAACTGTTGATCTTTCAGAGAGCAGTCAAGCACTTAACCGCTGCGCCACCAGAGCTGCTTGACCTTTACTCCAATAACCTGGAACTCACCATCGGTCCTCAAGGACCACCGTCTTTTTCATTTACCTGGGTGTCTGCACACACTATTATCTCTGCTTGGAACATCCTCTTCCTTGACCAGGTAAATTCCGACTCATCCTTTCAAGCACATGTAAAAGATTATCTCCTCTGGGTGCCCATAGCACTTAAAGCACTTAATTATGTAATTTACCACTTTGTATGAGAATTATTTACATGTCTATCTCTCTCTGGAGCCTTTGAGGGTCTTCAGGGATGGGACCTCAGGTAGATTCTTCTTAGAAGCCAGTCCAGTATAAATCAGTTGCGCTTGAGTTGATGTCAACTCAACAGGACCCTATAAGACAGAGTGGAATTATCTCATCGTGTTTGTAAGATGCTAATTTTTGCACCACATCTTTCTATCATGAAACAGTTGTTGAATTCCAACCAATGAACTTTCTGCTAGCAGCTGAGTGCTTAACCACCGTGCTCAGTGTGGATCTGGTGTGAAGACTGTTCATGTGACTAAAGAAAGTAGCAACAAAGCAAAAACTGTGATAGCTACAATTAGCCTTGATTGGTAACATTTACTGTATGCTGGGTGCTCTGCTAAATGTTCTTTATACACTTTATCTCTCTTAGTCATTGCCTGAGTCCCTTAAGGAATATGATATTGTTTCTCCATTTTACAATAAGCATGAGTCCTAATTTGGTCAGGAACTGGAGTTTGTCTTTGTTTTATCTAGGTACGCAAATTTACTACGCTGAGCCATATTATCAACAGAATGTTTTTTAAAAACTTAAAAATACTTGAGTACAACCTTTGATAAGCCATTCTAACATCGTAGAAAGTCTTATGTAATGAAAATCTATGTGCTAACCACAAATTCAATCTAACTGCTAAAGCAATCTACCCAAAAAATCTATTATGTGATTTCTTTAAACCAATGTCAGTGTTACATTGTATCTGAAAGTTGCACAACTGTAGATCTTGTAAAATGTCCTTGGTTGGGATCCTTAAGATATCCATACTAGCCTTGCCTTAAATAGTATGAACCAGATTTAAGTGGCATCTTTTACTTGTTTCCAAGGCAATAACTTTGTTAGCCTTAGCAGATGTTAGTGCTTTGTACTGCTTGCTCTGTTTTGGTGTACACTTTGAAGTACTAAAATCACTTAGTGAAAATTAAACTATCCCCAAACTACGGCTCTAAGAAATTTTCTGCTAGAGGGACAAATTTGATTATATTTGCACCATTCTAGGTCACTATATATTCTTATTGTTAGGTGCCATCAACCCGGTTCCAACTCACAGTGACTCTGTACAATACAGTGAAACACTGCCCAGTCCGTGCCATCCTCATAATCATTGCTATGTTTTGGCCAGTTGCTGCAGCCTTGGTGTCAATCCATCTAGTCAAGGGCCTTCCTCTTTTTCACTGAGTCACTCTCTACTTTAGCAAGCATGATGCCCTTCTCAAGGGATTGATCCCACCTGATAGCATCTCCAAAGTAGGGGAGATGGAATCTTGCCATTTTCACTCCTAAGGAGCATACTGGCTGTACTTCTTCTAAGACAGATTTGTTTTTCCTTGTGGCAGTCTACAAACTAAACCAAACCCACTGCCACTGAGTAGATTCTGACTTATAGTGACACTATAGGGTGGAGTAGAACTGCTCCATAGAATTTCCAAGCAACACCTGGCAGAGCTGAACTGCTGATCTTTTGGTTAGCAGATGTAGCACTTAATCATTATGCTACCAGAGTTTCTGGAAATCTCTAGTATCGTCATTCTTCACTAATACTGTAATTCAAATGCATCAATTTTTTCTTTGGTCTTCCTTAAATGACTATACAGAGTAACTGTATAGGATGACGGAGCCCTGGTGGCGCAATGGTTAAGAGCTTAGTTACTAACCCAGATGTCAGCAATGTGAATTTACCAGCTGCTCCTTGGAAGTCCTGCAGGGCAGTTCTACTCTGTCCTATAGGATTTCTTTGGGTTGAATTCACTCAATGGCACATAACAACAACAATATAGGATAATAAAATCAACCATAATTTCTCGACATCCTTCTATGTTTCAGAATTCACATTAATACCCACCATTACCCAAAGAAGAGGATTTTCCTCATTTTACAGAGGAGAACATAGAGGCTTGGAAAGTTACAACACCTGTCCAAGGTCTGCTATGAGCGAGCAGGGGAGTTGGGAACTGAACCAAGGTTAGTCTCACATCACGTCCTATGCTCTCTACCAGTTTTACGGTGCCAATAGTGTGTGTCTGCTGGCATTCACCGTTCTAATTCAGTCTGTAAAATCAACAGACTTCTCTATATACGACCTAAATGTTACTGGTGTATTTTCAGTGGTCGTTCTGCATCCTATGTTACTGGGGTGAGCCTATCTTAGAGGTAATTGGGTGCTACTTGCTCACTATTTGGGGGAGTAGAATTCCTATAGACATTTATGCTGAGGACAGAGAGAGATGATGTCACGATAAAGATGTAGAGGGTGACAGCTGGCATAGTAGCCTCGTTGACCTACTTAGTAGTACACGTTTCAGCTTTTTCCTGACCTTTCTCCAGCCGTTCTGCTTCTGTCTTATCTTGTTGATAGTTCTGGGATCCAGACCAAATAAATGGCTTGTCTAAATAGTGACAAAATGCAAGAAATGCCTGTATTGTGGGCAATTTGTGCTAAAAATGTGTGTTATTTCCTAAAAATTGTGGAGTATATGGGTAAGTTGAATCCCACGTAAAATCTCATATGAAGACCAGTATGACCTTCTGAACTCCTTTGTGTACTGAGAAAATCTTGGTGGAGACCACCACAGTTTTACAGAGCTTAAGCAACTTGAAAATCATTTTCTTGACTGTCAAATTTGCCCCCTAAAAGCAGTCTTATCTTCTGAGTCAAAGATCAAACTTTTTTTTCTGCCAGATGTTGTATTACATTGTAATTTCAACATTTAAATGGGGAAAAGCAATTGCTTATACATTTTAATGCAGAGAAGCTGTGTCTCAATAGCCAGATGGAATCCCAGTTTGAAACAATTGCTGGATAATTTAGTCAACAAAGCTGAAGATATCCAGGCCAAAGTATGGAAACCCAGCTATTTTTATCCTAGTTTTAGTTTTCCAGTGTCTAAAAGTTTGGTTTGGTTCATAATTTTTATTTAACTGCTTGTCTTTTGAAGCTGACCTAGAATTAGTATTTCTCCAGGCCTTGGTCTCCCTCTCTCTGGTTTGCTCTCTGCAGCAGGAAAAATACACTGAACAGCATTGAAATCCTGGAGCCATCCATCTGTGTGCTTCCAGGGTAGCTGACTGGCTGTGACAATACAACGACCACATGATGCCAAGATGAACTCATTTCTGTTGATGGAACATGGCTGGAGAAGTTCCAAGCCTGGGATTTTATCTTACTGTTTTATGCTGGTGGTTCCTCCAGGACAAGGGAAATTAGACCTTGATTGGTTGACCTGCTAACAAATTCAAACTAAAATAGGAATCAGTCTACTGTGGATTCAACTGTGCTCCTCTCAAGGATGTGCTGAATTTCTAACTCCCAGTACCTGTGAACCCAGCTATGTCTGGAAATAGGGTCTTGGAAGCTGTTGTCAGTTAACATGAGGTCATACTAGAGTAGGGTAGATCACAATTTCATCAGAATAGTGTCCTTATGAAAGACAAGAAGACACAGAGAGATAGAGGGAGGATGTTATGTGATGCTGCAGCTGCAAGCCCAAGAACACCTGGATCTACCAGAAGTTAGAAGAGAGACACAGGACAGAATTTCCAAGGTTTTGAAAGAAATAACCCAGCCAACACCCTGCTCTTGGACTCTCAGCCTCCAGAACTGTAAAAACAATATATTTCTGTTCTTATCAGTTCTCTATTTTCTATGGCCCCTAGAAAGGGCTGAGATGAAATTAAAAAAAAAAAAAAATTGAGCAACATACCGAGAACACTGCTTACCCAATCTGGTAGTTCTTTAGGTGTACTGAGGCTAGACTGTCAGAAGGCCTATTGAAGATCTTTGCAGGACAGTAGAAAAAGACTGGAGAAGCATATGTTTTTTTCATTATATTCATTTTTTTTTAAAGAAATAGTAGCCCTTTTATGAGGCAAAGTAGCTATCTTTGAGTGCTTTTTGGGTGTACCAATCATTGATCACTCAAGCGCTTTTTCTATTATTTTTTTTTGTATTTTAGATGAAAGTTTACAGAACAAACTAAGTTCTCATTAGGCGGTACACATATTGTTTTATGACACTGATTAACAGCACCATGACAGACCAACACTACTACTTGTAAAACTTGGATTTTCTATCACCAGCGTTCCTGTCCTCTCCTGCCTTCTAGTCCTTGTCTCTGGGCTAGCATGCTCCTTTGGTTTCATTTTGTTTTATGGTCCTGTCCAGTTTTTGACTGAAGGGTGAACCTCAAGAGTGACATCATTAGTGAGTTGAAAATGTATCTGGTGGCCATATTCTCAGGACTTGTCCAGTCTGTCAGGCCAACAAGGCTAGTCTTCCTTTTTGAGCTATAATTTATTCTACATTTTCCTCCAGATCTGCCCAGTACCTTCTGTTGGGATCTCTGTCAGAGCAGCCAGTGGTGGTAGCTGGGCACCATCTAGTTGTACTGGATTCAGTCTGGTGGCAGCCATTTCAGATGTAGCCTTTGATCTAATCTTTCCCTTTTTTCTTTGGTTTTCTTCATTCTTCCTTGCTCCCAAAGCGGTAAGACCAGTGGAATATCCTAGATGGATGCTCACAGGTTAAGACTCCAGACTTTACTCATCAAAGTAGAATACAGAACATGTTTAAAATAAACTATGTTATGCTAATGAAGCTAGATGTTCCTTGAGACGACAGTCCCCACAGCACCCAGCCAGCAGTTTGGTCAAGAAGTTTGGACGTGCCTATAGAGCTTCCGTGATCTTGCCTTGTTCAGGTTGTGCTGGCTTCCCCAGTAGGACGTACTGTCTTACCCTTCATCAAAGTTACCAGTTATCTATTGTCAGATCCGACTCGATGGCACTTCGCTGGCTTGGCATTGTCTGTTTAATATTTTTCTATCCGACTTCTACCTTCTGTGGTAACCATCAACATTTGTTTCTCTCTGTGTAAATCTTTCCATGAGTTTTCATAGTAGTGGTTTCACGTAACACCTGTCCATCTGTGATTGACTCGTTTCGCTCAGCATACTTTTCAGTTTCCACTAGTCACGAGATGACATCTAGTTTTCTCAGCACCATCTCTTATAAATTCTGTCCTTTTCCCATTTGGTGAACTTTGGGCACTTGTTGAAGTTCAGGTGATGCTAAGTAGACGGATTTATACTTGGGTTCTCAATTCCGTTCCATTCTTCAATGTATCTGTTCTTGTGCTTGTACCAGGAGTCTTTATTTCTAAGATGTGTCTCTTGTAAATATTATGTTGATGGAAGTTTTTTTTTTTTTTAAAAAAAAATTTTTTGTTACTCTCTTTCTGGGTGCATTTATTCCACTTATAATCAGTGTACCTGCAGATATGTGTGAGTTTATTGCTGTCATTTTGTAGTGCTGACATTTTCTTTGTTCCTCTTACTCTGCTGTGCTGAACTCCTTTGGTTTGTGAATTTCTTCTGTTTTTGTAGATTTTGTTTTTATTGAGACTTTGTATGTTTTCCTTCTTTATTTTGATAAGTAGTTTTATTAACTTTCTTTGTGGTTACCTTGAAATTTACCCTTATCTCCCTGTATTGAAATCAGTCTATTATCAGCTGGTGTTGCCTTGCCTTCCACTCAATTAGAAAGTTCTATATCTATACCATTTATTGCTGTTTTTATTGTTGTTATTTACCAGTTAAACTTCCTGGAGTTCCCTGTTGTAATTCTTTTAGTTTTCGATAGTCCTTGACAGTTCATTTCCTAGGTTGGTACCCAGCTGGTACAATCTTGCATATAGATAAAGGCTGTAGTCTGATATTGGTTGCTCTCAGAACAAATGGCTTTAATAATTTCTGTCAGTTTAATTTGGTTTTTACACAGTCTCTTAATTTTTATTTTTCTCGAAATGTCCTAATTATACCATCATATTTGAATGAGAGTTTTGCAGGATATGTTATTCTTGGTTGGCAATTTTTTTTTCTTTCAATATTTTGTATGTATCATTCCATTGCCTTCTTGCCTACATGGTTTCTGCTGAATATCAAAGCTTAGTCTTATTGTTTCTCCCCTATGTGACTTAGTTTTTCTGGAGCTGCTCTCAGAATTTGTCTTTGGTTTTAATGAATGTGATTATGATCTGTCCTGGTGATTTCCTTTTAGGGTCTATCCTATATGGGGTTTATTGAAGGGGTCTTCTTGAATGGTCAGTTTTTTATCTTTCATGATGTTAGAGAAATTTTCTGTCAGCAATTCTTCAATGACTCTCTCTGTGTCTTCTGTTTTCTCCCTCTGTTCTGGAACTCCGACCACTTGTAAATTTTTGTGTCTGATTGCATCCCACACAATTCTCAGAGTTTATTCATTTTTTGTATTCTTTTGGATACAGTTGTATCTAAGTGTTTGTCTTCAATTTTGCTGATCCCATTTGCCATCATGTCAAATCTGCTCCTCAGTCCTTTCTGAAATATTAATTATCTGTTGGATTTCTAATTGTAGTTTTTGTTTAATTTCTAGTTCTAAATTTATTTTGGCATTTTGTTCCTATATTATTTTCATGAATTCGTCCATGAATTTGTCTAATTTTTTCTTCATTTTTGTCTACTTTTTGCTTTAATTCTTAGGTAACTCTGAATATTAGCAGTTTGAATTCACTGTCATGTGATTCTTTTCTTCTACTGGAAAGTCATCTGGTGTCTTATTTTGGACACGTGCTGGAACCATCCTGTTTTTCTTTTTCTTTTTAAAATGTGTTTCAATATTGTCTGCTGTCTTTAAGCCATTCAGTAGTTATTTTGTTTGTTTGTTATTGACCTGTTTGTTTTTTCCTGTTTTTTTTTTTTGTTTGTTTTATTTGGTTATATCAGAGTACCCTGGCTGTGTGTTCTTTATTGTTTCCCTGGCTGTAGTCATGGTATTTTTCACCCCCTTGTCCAATAGGCAGAAACCCTGGTGGTGTAGTGATTAAGAGTTAAGGCTGCTAACCAAAAGGTCAGAAATTTAAATCTACCAGGTATGCTCCGTGGAAACTCTATTGTGCAGTTCTGCTCTGTCCTACAGAGTCACTAAAAGTTGGTATTGACTTGAGGGCATGGGTTTGGTTTGATTTTTTTGTCCAGTGGGCAGGGCCAGTTGCTCAACTATGGTACATCAGGGAAGGTCTGCCTGAAGGGGAGGGCTTTGGGTGGGTTGTTTGTGACATGTATTAGGGCCAATAAGATGGGCCAGAAACCAGTGCTGGGCAGGTTCCAGCAGGCCATGCCTGTGCTGCTTGTGGGTATGATATTGAACACACAGTACAGACAGGTGGGAAGGAGTGGGGAGGTTCTGATATGTGGAACAAAGATGGTATGTGAAAGTGAAGAGAGGGGAGAGAGAAATAGGGGCCTAGAAGAAATGAAGAAAACCAAAAAAAAAAAAAAAAAAAGAAAGAAAAAGAAATGCTAGGGGAGCTTGCCATTGGAGTAGAGCTATGAGATAGAAAGAGATGGAGACAAAGAGATAATTAAAAAGAGAGAAAATAACTAGTTAGAAATTTGGAAAAGAAGAATAAATAAATAAATCACCCCAGGGATTCCACATGTGTTGCTGTGAAGAGCAGGGAAGTGTCTTCCAGGCTGTGTGGTATAGGCTGGCTTGAAGGGGTACAGATGTCACAGTGTCAGGTTTTCAGGAGAGAGGAAAAGCAGATAAGTGCAGAGAAATGAGAAATGAAGAAAGACAAGAAGTGAAAAAGGATAAAGAAGAAAGAAAGAAATGCCCCCACTGATACCACTGATGATATTGCCCAGACTGTGAATGCGGCCTCTCAGCCTTGCAATATAGCCTGGTTAGAAGGAACTCCCAAGTGTTGAAAAGAAAAGCAAACAGCAAAGCAAAACAGAAGAAAACAAGCGGCAAAATAAATAAATAAATACAAGTCCCAGTGATTCCACTAGTGTGGTGCTGTAGTGGAGGGAGTGGTTTCCCACTTGGGTGAGCCTTCATAATCTTTCAGGAAGAGGTAAAGATGGTACCTGTAGCCAGGTGTTTGAGACAGAGGAGAAGGAGGTGGTAGGAGGCATGAAAGAAACCAAAAGAAACACGAGATACAGGCAAAATGGCACTCAGTGAGCTAGCCAGTGAAGAGGGAGAGTGAATATAAGTGGCTTGGGTGGAAGGACTAAGGAAGTTAGGGAAGTGTGTATCACCAGTTACTGGGTGATCTGTGCCCTGCTAAGGGGTCCTAAAGGTGCTTTCACGTACTCCTCATCTGTTGATCTCCAGTGCGGGTATGGAGAATTCAACCATCACCGATGCTGCACTTTCTGGGTGGCTTAGCCACGGCAGCTAGCCAGGAGACCTCAAAGTTGGAGCAGCAGGGAGAAGATGGGGGGTGGGGGGTGGGAAAGCATGTCTAGCTGTCTACCAGGTGCTTTGTCTTCTGCAGAGATTGTCATTAATTTGCTTTCTTCTGCTCCTTGTCTGCTAATCTCCAACAGAAATCCAAGTGGGGAATCCATGGTCGGTTATCAGATAGGGTACTTCCTCTTGAATCTGTTCTTGCTCTCTGTTTTTTTTTGGTCAGTTTCTTATTCCTTTCAAAGTTTGGCTGAGGTCTTTATCTCTACATCTGACACTTTGGGTTCCAGGATTCACATTTGCCTCTGTTTCACTTGGTTTGTGAAGGGACAGTGTGGTGCCTCTGTCTATGGCACCATTACTACTCAAGCACTTTTAATAGCTCAGTCAGCTCTCTAAAACTAGGCTTCTAAGCTTGAGGGAAGGCTTGGGCCAAGAGGGAATGCCAGACTCATCCAATCCAGTGGCTCTCAGCCTTGACCCTGCACTGGAATCACTTGGGGGTATATTTTAGAACACACTGATGCCTGGATGCCTTCCAAAAGGAGTCCCTGGGTGGTATAAACAGTTAACTCTCAACTACTAAACAGAAGTTTGTGGTTTGAGTTTACCAGAAGAAAGGCCAAGCAATCTACTCCTGAAAGATCATAGCCATTGAAAATGTTACAGAGCATAGCTCTACTTTGACACACATGGAGTCGCCATGAGTTAGAATGGACAGCAACCAATTTAATTTTGTTTTGAGTGGGGGAGAAGGTACCTTCTAGACCAATTCAATCAGAATACCTGAGGGAGAACTAGGCAATGGTATTTTCTTCATACCTTGATAGACATTCTGCTGCTCAGCCCAAGTGGAGAAGCACAGATCAAGTCAAAGTCGGCCAGTTTTACATATGAGGAAATTAAGGTCCAGAGAGATAAATACGATGTCCATGTTATGAGGCTGAAACAACAACCTAACTTGTCATGTTGATTTGGATTCATAGTGACTCTATAGGACAGAGTAGAACTGCCCCACAGGGTTTCCAAGGAGCAGCCGGTGGATTTGAACAGCTGACCTTTCAGTTAGCAGCTATAGCTCTTAACCATTGTGATACCAGGGCTTCATCAGCACCAGATTTTTATTTAGTGTTGTTATGTCACACTAAGTTGCCTCTTTTTATGTCATTTAACCATGAAATTGAAAGGATATGTCAAAATGTAAATTTGCAAAGTACCTTTAGGAAATGGAGTTCATTTAAAGCAAACTGTGGTTTAATCTCCAGTGCACTAAAGCTTTTGTAGATGACCTTCTGCACACATGACTGTTTACTGTTTTGGTGCCAATTACTTGGCTGCACTTCTATTACAGCTTAGTGCCCTAGCATTCAGGTTCCCCTCCGCAAACCTCTAGTTATAATGTATTTCTACTGGAGACATTTTTCACAAAAATCACTGCATCTGGGGACTGTGCATCCAAGGTAGCTACTGTTTTAGGCCAAGGACACATCCAAACATATGTGCCAGAACCGCTCTAGAGGACACTGGGTTGCCAACTAAATGGACATGAGCAACCAGCCGCTGGAAGTTTTTTTTTTTGGTCTGGCATCCAGATTTGTCACCTTGCAATTAGAATTCACAGGGAGGCTTACCAGCAATACGTGAAATCACATTTCACAGATAAGAATTCAAGGTGCTCAGGTCTATGTATAAAAAATTTGAATTTCTTCATGTATTAAAAAAGAGAATAATCTATGATCTAAATTTCAAGGCATTTAGAGAAATTACCTCATATAAACTAACAACCGTGGCAACATTAGAGTCATCTAACACCAGAGATTCTTATCCAATTGGTCTGGAGTGAGGCCAGAGTGTTAAGGTTATCAAAGTTTCCTCAGCGGATCTTATGAGCAGCCTGGGCTGCAGACTACCCTACACAGGACTCTGAGCTCTGAACCTCTCACTGTAAGCCTAGTGCCACTGTGCTTCATTTTATTTTACTTATTCAACAATTTATATTTAAGAGGGAAAGTGTCTTTGAAATACTTCCTGCAGCATATCTTTTCTCCCCATATGGTATGTAATTTTTCCCCCTCACCTTTGCAACCCTCTTATGCTTAAGGTAAGATTTATCACCCCTGGGAAGAAGAAGCTCAATACTGCCAAGAACTATGCTTTGCCACTTTAGATGCCCTTTAGGCTCACCTAGGAGCTTTAAAAACATATTGGTGCCATTCCAGGCTAATTAAATTAGAATCTTTGGGAATAGGCTCAGCAATCACTATAAAAGAATCCTAGGCATAATACTTTTTTTTTTTTAATGCAGCCAAAGTTGAAAAGTATGGATCTAGTAAGAAAGGGGTAATTTGTCCACTTAAAATTCTTTTTTTTTCAGGTTAACTTTTTTTATTATGATTGAATGAAAATGTACATTCCTATATAAATTTGCATGCCCACTTATATGCAGCTTCCACTGCTCTCCCTGCCCGGTGACAGCACACTCTTCCTCTCTGCTCCATACATGTCACATCCTCGCAACAGTCTCCACTCCCCTCCTCTCCACCCCCTCCCTTCCTCCGGTAAGAGGTCAGAGGGATAATATCCTCTAGATGCACAGAACCATACAGTGCACCCAAGATATGATCTCTCTGCACCACCAAGTCCAATCCGTTCCTATCTGAAGAGTTGACGTCCATTATGATTTATGGATGTTGGCAGAATCAGAGCCAGGGACCATGCTCCCAGGGGAACCCCGAAGCCCCTGGACCATCAGTTGCGGTCTTTTACTGGAGATCTCCCGGTGCACCCCTTTGTATTCCTGTGTTGCCAGTGAGACTCAACTTTTTGAGCTCCATTATAGCCATCACAGGTGGTGGCTGGGCACCGTCTGGTTCTTCCAGTCACAAGTCGATGTAGACACCCACTCATGTGGGCCTCTCTGTCCTCTGGGTTCTCTTTTCCCCATGTCGTTTTGGTCCTTCGTGATCATCCATCTGTTCCTGCTGAGTTGGGGCCATTTGCTGTGCCCTCGGGTGGCAGCTTGGCAGCTTTTAAGACCCCAGATGCTACTCACCAATGTGGGGTGCAGGGAGCCCTCTTATCAAGATGCTAGTTGTGCCACTTGGCCTCGATTTCCCCCAAGAGCATGGTCTCCTGCCCCTCACCCCAGCTACTCTGTCCTTGCAATATTAGGTTATGATGCAAGGAGTATTCAAGTTATGTTGAAGTCCACTTACTACTGTTCTTGTTTCTAATGTGTGCTCTCACCGATTTCACCCAACCAAATTTCTACCAACTGTCTAATCTAAACCCTCCCCCTCTAGCCCTCCCTCCTTCCCCTCCCTCCCCTCCTTCCTCTCCGTTGCAGCCGCCGAAGAGTATTTTCTTCTATATATAAGTCTTTTTGAGTTCTTATCGTAGGAGTCTCATACAGTATTTGTCCCTTTGTCGCTGACTACTTTCACTCAACATAATGTCTTCCAGTTAAAACCAGGTTATGTTATGTTTTTGGGAATCATCAATATTGTTTATCATTGCATAGTGCTCCATTGAGTATATATACCATAGTTTACCTATCCATTCCTCTGTTGTTGGGTATCTGGGTTGATTCCATCTTTTTGCTATCGCTGCGATAAACATCCTTGTGCATGTGTCCGTTGGTGTGAATGGCCTTGATTCTGTAGGATATATTCCAAGTAGTGGAATGACTGGGTCAAATGGTATATCAATATCCATTTTTTTAAGGAAGCGCCAGATTGCTTTCCAGAGAGGCTGGACCATCTTACAACCCCACCAACAGTGTAGGAGAGTTCCACTTTCTCCACAGCTGTGTATCTATTTTTTTAATGTAGTGCCAGATTGCTTTCCAAAGAGGTTGGACTATTTTGCAATCCCACCAACAGTGTAGGAGAGTTCCAATTTATCCACAGCCTCTCCAGCATTTGTTGTTTTGCATTTTTTGGATCATGGTCAACCTTGTTGGGTTGAGACAGTATCTCATTGTAGTTTTGATTTGAATTTCTTTAATAGCTAAAGATCGTGAGCATGTCCACATGTGTTTTTTGTCTGCCTGGATCTCCTCTTTAGAGAAGTGTTTGTCCATCTCCTTTGCTCATCACTTAATTAGATGGTTTGTCTTCTTACTGATATTTTGTAGTATCTCATAGATTATGGAGATCAGGTGTCAGTCTGACATACAGTTGCCAAATATTTTTTCCCATTCTTTAGGTGGCCTTTTAATTCTATTAATAAAGTCTTTGGATGAGTGAAAGTGTTTGATTCTTAATAGTTCCCATTTATCTATTTTCTGTTGATTGTGGTTTGTTTGACAGATTTTGAAGTCTGATTATGTTGTGCCTTAAAACTTCCATTGTTGTTTAAAATTCTTATTAAAAAAAATATCTTGCATATTCTGACCCAAGGTTTAGAAATTAGGGAGAAATTATCTATTTACCTGTAGTTGGAAGAGGTTACGGTTATTTATTGACAATATGATTTTATTATGTAATTTAGTAAGTATTTATTGAGCATGTATAATATACGAGGAAATTGTGACTAAAATCCCCTCCTAAGAACTTCATGTTGGTGAAGAGTGCTAAATACACTGTGGATTGCCTGAAGAATTAACAAATCAGTTTTAGAAGAAATACAACCAAATGTTCCCTGGAAATAAGGATAGTGTGACTCTGACTTGTTTACTTTAGACATGCCATCAGGAAAGTCAAATTGCTAGAAGAGAACAATATGTTTGCTAAGGTAGAGGGTCAATGAAAATGAGGGGAATCTCAATGAGATGAATTAACAATATTCACAGCAGACTCAAACACAAGATCAAGCAATGTTTTGTTCTGTTATACGTAAAGTTGCCATGAATTAGAGCCAACTCCACAGCAACTGACAAATGGCAACATTCTGTGCAGACACAAAGCAGGTGCTAGGGTTCCCAAAATACTGAGAGGACCATCCCCTCAAGGAGGGCATGGCTTCATGGAGATACAAATAAATCTCTTCAGTGAGTGCACGACAGTGAGTGGTGACATCATTTACCTAGAGGTTGTGGGGTCGCCTTTTGGAGACTCTTGACAGTGTCTGTTGCTTTAAAGAGAAGAATTTGAGCACTTGCCAAATTTGAGCCTGAATATTTGTGACTTGTATGCTTTTGTGCATACACAGTCACTTCTCATACAGAAAGAATTCTCTGTTGGGACAGTTGCGGAGGAAGGGGTGAGAACCAATAAGTTTTTGTCTTCAAGTTTCCTGGTGGAAGCGTAAGTAGAGACCCAACACAGCATGGGTTGTGAGGTAAGGATTCATGAAGTCTGTCTCCTTTTCCTCTGTCCCAAACTAAGTGACTTCAGCAAGATGTGAGACTTCCAGATCAGTCCTACAGCCCAGTGACATGAATTAACTTTATAACTTCAAGTAGAGGCTTATTTTCATGTGAGTTCCCCAGCACCTTTTGGGAAGCCTTGAACCAAATGAATTTAGCATCTGGGCTCTCTTGTTAGTGTTGCCTGGCTTTACGAACATTTGTACTTTCATTAAAATCTTTGAACGAAGAATGTTAAGCTGAAGTTCCAGAGGAGGCAAGTGTCCAAGAAGATACAGAAGCCTGAGAAGCTGATGTGCTCCTCGTTGTCTCTGTTAATAATGTAAGTCCTTCAGTCTTGACCTGTAGCAAGTGAACTTCAGCTGAGATATCTGATCTATTGCTCTTACATTTGACAGCTATAGAGATTCATTTATTGGCTCAAGGGTCAGGTTACCTGGATAATTACAGTTTTTGTGAAGGGGGAACAAAACAAGGGGAGGCAGATGCCCCAGTGTTAGTTGTTTTTGTCTTTGCTCACTGTCAGTGGGACCAGTGAATGAAGATGGACTCTGTAAGAGGACAGTGACAAAGAAGAGCCAGAGTGAGGACAAAGGCAGCATTGACATTTGTTTAGGGATGCTGCAGAGTTGCCTTTTAAAAGGATGGTTTTGAAATAGACTATTCTTTTAGAGCAGTTTGAAGTTTGGGGAAAAACTGTGCACAAAGTACAGAAGTCCCAAATATGCCCTCCTCCTTGAGCACTATTTCCCCTATTGTTAGCATCTTGGATTCCTGTGGTATGTTTGTCATAACAGAATTGGTATTGACGCATTATTGTTAACTAAAGTCCGCAGTTTACATTGGGGTTCACTGTTTGTGTTGTACGGTCCTATAGGCTTTGACAAATGCATGATGTCGGGTGTTCACCATTATAATATCATGTGGAACAGTTACACCACCCTAAAAATGCCCTGTGCTCCATTTATTCACCCTTCCCTCTACTCAGTTCCTGACAACCACTGCTCATTAACTGTGCCTACAGTTTTGCCTTTTCCATAATGTCACAGAGTTAGAAACATATAGTATGTAGTTTTTCCAGACTGGACTTTTGTACTTAGCGAAATGCATTTAAGGGTCTTACAGAATACTTTGAAAGATGGTGGAAAGGAGTAGTCACAGCTTTCCTTACAACCTGGGATTTTTGGCATTCTCTCATTTCCTTTAGAGGCAGTGGTAGTTTAGTGGTAGAGATTTTGCATTCTGCAGGAGACCCACCCAGGTTCAATTCCCCACCAGTGCACTTAAGCACATCTACCATCTTCCTGTCAGTCAAGACTTGCCTGTTCTTTTGCTGCTGAATAGGTTTCAGCAGAGCTTCTAGACAAATATCTACTGTGAAAAAAATCAGAGGGCGGGGTCAAGATGGAGGCCTAGCCACATGGCTCTGCTGTACCCTCTAAAAACAAAGACTAGCAGGAGCACAAGACCACCAGGAGGAAACAGTGGGTCTCCATACAAAGAGATCCAGTGCACAGAGGGGACGTGGGCACAGTAAAACTCCCCAACCAAAACAAATTCACAGTGCAGGACTGAGAAGTGCCACCAGATCTGGAGGAAAGATGATCTACACCTGCTTGAGGAAAGTAGACCAGGACAGAAAGCTTCTACACAAGTCAGCAGGGCTTGAGACCAGTCCAATGATCAGAGGATATTAGGACCTGGTGGCCCTATAGACCCTAGAGTGGTCCAGGCCATGGAGGCTTAGCTCCTGTGTGACTAGGAGAAGTGAAGAGGGAATGCATGTGAGTGCCTCGGCAGTGATGTGAGATCACACTCAGCCTGGAGACAAGGACAGCTTTGGGAATGTGTGTGGCCTTGGGGTAGCAGTAACAGTGATATGGGGGAAGTGCGTGACCCAGGATAAATGCACACATCAAGAAAGAAGAAAGGACCCACACCAAAAAATTAACCCTACAGCTTGAACAAGTAGAAAGAGAGCAACAGAGGACCCCTCAGTCACCAGAAGAAAACAGATTACAAAGATTAGAGCAGAAGAACAATTGAAAAAATTAACAAAACAAAAAGCAGGTTCCTTGAAAAGATCAACAAAATTGATAAACCGTTGGCTAAACTTACAAAAGAAAAACAGGAGAGGAAACAAATAACCTGAATAAGAAATGAGATAGGATATGGAACAATGGATCTAACTGAAATCAAAAGTATCACAATAGAATACTGCAAAAGACTGTACGCTCACAGATTTGAAAACCTAGAGGAAACAAATTTATAGATTCATATCACCTACCCAAATCATCACAAGAAGAAATAGAACAATTTAATAAACCTGTCACAAAGGAAGAGATTGAAAAAGTGATCAAAAACTACCAATCAAAAAAGTCCTGGCCCTGATGGCTTCACCAGAGAATTCTATCAAACTTTTAGAGGGGAATTAACTTCAATACCACTGAGGCTATTTTGCAGGACAGAAAGGGATGGAATACTCAGTAATTCTTTCTATGCAGCCAGCATAACCCTGATACCAAATCCAGGGAAAGATCTCACTAAAAAAGAAAATTACAGACCAATATCACTCATGAACCTTGATGCAAAAATCTTCAACAAAATCCTAGCCAATAGAATTCAACAACATATCAAAAAAACAATTCATCATGACCAAGATGGATTTGTTCCAGGGATGTGAGACTGGTTCAGTATCAGAAAAACAATTACTGTTATCAACCACATAAATAGCACAAAGGTTAAGAATCATCTGATTTTGTCAACTGATGCAGAAGGGGAATTTGACAAAATCCAACAGCAATTCATGCTAAAAACTCTCAGTAATATGGGAATAGAAGGCAGTAATATAGGAATAGAAGGCAAATTCCTCAACACAATACATGGCAACTATGCAAAGCCAATCACCTAAATCATCTTGAAGTGAGAGAGACAGAAAGGAACTAAGTTTAGCCAACGGTTTATCAATTTTGTTGATCTTTTCAAGGAACCTGCTTTTTGTTTTGTTAATTTTTTCAATTGTTCTTGGGCTCTAATCTTTGAGAGGACAACAGGAACTAGACAAGGATGCCCACTGTCGCCACTTCTCTTCAACATTGTACTAGAGGTTCTAACCAGAGCAATTAGACAAGATGAAAAAATAAGGGTCACCCACATCGGCAAAGAAGCAGCAAAAATCTCTCTATTGGCATACAGTGTGATTATATAAGCAGAGTTCTAAAGAATCCATACATGAACTATTGGAAATAATAGAAGAGTTCAGCAAAGTATCAAGATATCAGATAAACATAAGCAAATCATTAGAATTCCTTTATACCAACAAAAAGATCATCAAAGAAGAAATCACCAAATCAGTATCATTTACTATAGCCCACAAGAACATAAAATACCTAGGAATAAATCTAAAAAAAAAAAATGTTGAAGAGAAGTGGTGACAAAAAAGGGCCCAGGGGACAGAAGGACCCCAAACTACTATGAGATAACATCTCACACCATCTCACCAACAAGGTTGGCCATGATCCAAAAAACACAAAACAACAAATGTTGGAGAGGCTGTGGAGAGATGGGAACTCTCCTGTACTGCTGGTGCGACTGCAAAATGGTACAATCTCTTTGGATAGCAATTTGGTGCTTCCTTAAAAAGCTGGAAACATATATACCATTTGATCCAGTAATCCCACTGCTCAGAATTTATCTTACAGAAACAAAGGTGGTCACATGAACAGATACACGTACCTGAATGTTTATTGCAGCACAGTCCACAATAGCAAAAAGATGGAGTCAACCCAGAGGCCCATCAACAGACAAGTGGGTATGCAAACTGTGGTACATATACTCAGTGGAATACTGTGCAATGGTAAAGAACAATGATGATTTTAGGAAGCATCTCATAACCTGGTTTCAACTGAAAAACATGCTGAGTGAAATTAGTCAGTGGCAAAAGGACAAATATTGTATGAGACCCCTACTATAAGGACTTAAAAACAGACTGATGTACAGAAAAAAAAGATTCTTTGATGGCTACAAAAGTGGAGAGGGAAGGAGACTGCTGGTCACAGATTAGATAGTTGATAGAAATTTGGTCAGGTGAAAGCAGTGACAGCACCCAGTAGAAAGTAAATCAACTTAATTGGACTTCTCCATAAACTGATAACTCTTCTAATCTCAACCCAGTACTGCAAGGATAGAGTAACAGTGGCGGGGTCTGGGGACAGTGCTCTAGGGGGACACTGAGGCCAAATGACATAACTAGCCTAATGCTCAGAGAGTCTTATGCACCCCATGTTGGTGAGTGGAGTCTGGGGTTTTAAAAGCTAGTAAGCTGCCGTCTGAGGCACACCAAATTGTTCCAACTCATCCAGAACAGAAGATCACTGAGAACAACAAAGAAAGGAGGAAAAAAGGGCCCAGGGGACAGAAGGACCCATATGAATGTGAGACTGTGTCACCATGAGACCAGAAGAATCAGATGGTGTCTGGCCACCACCGCAGTCATGATGGGGCACACAATGTTGAGTCCTTGTGACAACATGAGAAAAAGAGGTGTGTAGCTCAAGAACTCTACTAATGACCACAATTCACGGTCTGATGGCTCGGGGGATCCCCTGGGAGCATTCCCCCTAAACCTGCTGTTGCCCCCGTGTGGAAAACACTACTGAAGTCAACTCTTTGGACAAAAATGGACTGGACTTGGGGACACATGTGACTCTGTGGTATATATACTTTATGGCTATTTGCAATTATAGGATGTTGTGCTACTGGTCTCTTCTAGATGGGAGAGAAGAAGGTGGAGAAGAGAAGTCAGGAGATTGTTGGGAGGATACGACAAGTATAGAGTGAGAAGGAGGAGTGTGCTGTCACTGGTCAAGGAGAGCAGAAGGAGCTGCAGATAGGCGGGCATGCAAAATTGATTTGGATTATATGCTTTCACTTAATCACACACACACAAAATCAGCCAATGAAACCTTATGAGTCATAGTGGTCTAATTCTGTTGTGTACGGGCTCACTGTAAGTTGGGGGCCAACTTCACAGTGGCTAACAACAACTCACTTCTGTACATACAAGGGAAACTTATTATTGTGGTTTAATGCTTTTTAAGTGCTGCACCCATGGCAAATCTGAAATATTAATGTTAGGAAACCCTGGTAACATAGAGGTTAAGTGCTACAGCTTTTAATCAAAAGTATGGCAGTTGAAATCTGCCAGATGTTCCTTGGAAAATCTATGGGGGAGCTCTACTCTGACCAGTAGGGTTACTAGGAGTCAGAATCAACTCAACAGCACTGGATTTGGTTTGGTGGTTTTTTGGAAATGTGGCCTCAAAGGAACACGGCCTTCACAGGTGAGATGAATGGTAGAGACCTCTCGCAAACTAATTCTAGCATTGCTGCCCATCAATCTCCTCCTTAAAGTGCAACTTAGATATATTTAGTAGATTTTGGAAAACTAGAAAGCAAATGACCTTTTGTCCTAAGTTCAGAGTTTGGCCCCAAATCTCCAGGATGCTGTCTCTCTAGAGCTATGATATTTGTCAGCTTTCCACCAGCTCGATTTCTGTACCTGACCTTTTGTTTCCCTGGGCCTGTTGTTAATGCCAGGGCTTTACTATTATAGCGTGTCTTCTCTGGGGGATGGGAGGACAACCTACAAAAGACAACAACATCCAACAAACGAAAGTGAAAACAACTCCAAATCAAGCTCTCCCGTCTTCCCAGTACAAGCAAAAAACCAAAGATTCAGCTATGTCAGGTTCTGCTCTGTCACTGTTACAGATATATGTCAAATCATTTTCCATTTCAACATTCTACATATATATAATTCAGTGACATTAATTAAGCTCATCATATGTTCAGCCGTTACCATTATCCATTTATGAATTTTTTCTTCACGTTTTTGGTTTGGTTTACTAGAACTCACTGTTACCTTGTCAGTGAGCCATCTTCTCCCTCTTCTTCCTGTCTGCCTCTGGAAACTGCTTACAATAAACTTTGATCTGTTTATATTTGCATCTCCAAGATATTTCATGTGTGGGATCATATAATATTTGTCCCTTTTCTTATAAAGTCTTTTTAACATAAAGGCTCTTGAAAAATATAAAGAAGACATCAATGAAGTATTTTTAGGAGGAAAGTTCAAGCAAATTATATGACCAAAGATGCTGAAGGGACTTAGTCATAGCAGTTTGTTTGGCAGGAGCCTTATAGAAGGCATTTGGACCAAAAACAATTCTAACAGAGTAGGATGAAATGGAGACAGTATTTTTGCCAGTTCCCTAATTTGGGACAGGTGACACTTCAGTGATCAAAGATGTTCCTGTCTTGTTCTCTGGAGAATCTCAGGATGTACTTTCCCTTGATTTGCTCATTTTGATATTTTATCACACTTGCAGCTGAAAGTGCTTTCTCATGTCCAGCTTGAATCTTTGCTACTGAATTAAAAAAATTGTTTTCCATCCTTTGTCAATTTTGGTTATATTTTTCTGGATCTTTTCCAGGTTTGCACACAGTTTTCACCATGTGGTGAGTCATCTTGGACAAATATTCTAGTAAGGGTGTTAGTGCTTTAGAATACATTAAAGCTCTTGAACAATGGGATACACATTGTGCAAAGTCAGGAAAGGTGTGTGTCAGGGTTGGATCCTTTCACCACACCTTTTCAATCTGTATGCTGAGCAGAGAATCCGAGAAACTGGATTATACGAAGAAGAATGAGGCATCAGGATTGGAGGACAACTCATAATAACCTGCATTACTCAGACAATGTCACCTTACTTGCTTGAAGTGAAGAAGATCTGAAATGCTTACCGATGGATATCAAGGGCCACAGCCTTCAGGACGGATTGCACTTCAACATCAAGAAAATAAAAATCCTCACAACTGGACGAGTAAGCAACATCATAAATGGAGAAAGGATTGAGGTTGTCAAGGATTTTGTTTTACTTGGGTCCACAATCAACACTCTTGGAAGCAGCAGTCAAGAAATCAAAAGATGCATTGCACTGGGAAAATCTGCTGCAAAGGACCTCCTCAAAGTATTCAAAAGTAAAGACGTCACCTCGAAGACTAAAATGCACCTGACCCAAGCCATGCTATTTTCAATTGCATCATATGCATGCAAAAGCTGGACCATGAACAAGGAAGATGGAAGAAGAATTGCTGCCTTGGAGTTGTGGTGTTGGAGAAGAATGTACCAAGGACCACCAAAAGAGCAAACACACCTGCTCTGCAACCAGAGAACTCCTTGGAAGCAAAGATGGCAAGGCTGCATCTTACATACTTTGGACATGTTATCAGGAAGGATCAGTTCCTGGAGAAGGACATCATGCTCGGTAGAGTGAAGGGTCAGAGGAAAAGAGGAAGACCCTCGACGAGATGGATTGAAACAGTGGCTGAAATAATGGGCTTAAGCATAAAAACGATTGTGGGCATGGTGCTAGACTGGGCCATGTTTTGTTGTACACAGGGTCACTGTGAGTCAGAACCGACTTGACAACACCTAACAACAACAACAATACTGAACAAGGAGACAGAAAGACAAAAGCCCTGGTCCACTGTCTGCTAGAAACCGTTTGTTTGACTTTGGATGAGTTATTACTCTGCCTACCTTTTTTTCCTTTATCTTAAACTGAGGGAATCAGACTACATTGTCTTAAAGATTTCTTTCTGCTCTAACGACTGTATTCAATAATCTTGCTAAAAATGATGTATTTCAAACAATGAATCTGTGCTTGAGACATAATAAGAATAAAAACAAAAGATGTCTTCAAGTTGATTCTAATTCATGAAGACCCCAAGTATATCAGAGTAGAACTGCTCCATAGGGTCTTCTTCCCTGTAATGTTCAAGGAAGCAGATCATCAGGCCTTTCTTCCGTGGCACCTCTGTGTAGATTCAAACAGCTAACATTTAGGTTAGTAGCTGAGTGCTAACAGTTTGCACCATTCAGGAACCCTCAGCACGCAGTAGATGAACAACAAATATTTGTCAGACTGAATGGAGATTTCCCTTGAAGGTTTCTATCAGCATCTTGCTGGATGTTTTAATCACCTTGTTGCCCTTTGTCCACTGTAAACAAAAAAATTCAAGTCCACTGCCTTCGAGTGGATTTACTCATAGTGACCCAATAGGACACAGTAGAACTGACCTACAGAGTTTCCGAGGAGCGTGTGGTAGATTCAAAGTGCCAGCCTTTTGGTTAGCAACTGTAGCACTTACCACTATACCACCAGGGTTTCCAGCTGTCCATTCTAGGAGTGATAAAATCTCTTTTTAGAACAAGAAGCACAGTGGTGAAATAACTTTCTTCCTAAAATGTAGCAGGAATTCAGAAAGAAGTTGTCAGCACTCTTCGGCTCCATGGACAGCCAAACGCAACCTGTTTTTAGTCCTTTCTCCTCTGCTGCTATAGCCAGTCTATTAAAGGCCCTTGTGATCCTGGGGAGGAAAACAAGTGCCCATGAAGATGAGGTTATAAGTACATCCAGTTATAAATATATCCCATTAAAAATAGGTATCGAGAGGAACTCTGGACAGACGTGTGCTCAGCAAACTGTTTCTAAGGAGAACACAGTAGCCTATTACCCAGAAAGTAATACTTTCTTAAATTGTTCCTTGGTAATATCTTTGGGGGAAACCCTGATGGTGTAGTGTCTATGGCTGCTAACCATAGGGCTGCTGTGAGTTGAAATTGACTCTACAGTCAATTTATACCTCTTGACTGAAGCAAAACCCCACTATCATCGAGGCAATTCTGACTCATAGGGACTTCATGGGACACAGTAGAACTGCCCCATAGAGTTTCCAAGGAGTAATGGTGGATTCAAACTGTGACTTTCGGTAAGCAGACATAGCACTTACCCACGACACCATGACTAGCTACTAAAAAGTGCAGGAGGTCAGAGAAGAATTTAGTTTGGAAAGTTCAGGAAAGAGAGAATTAAGACATAAAACACAGTTTACATACCCAGTCCAGTGAAGAGACAAGATTATGTTTCTGGCAGGACTAAGCTAACTTTTAAAAGAGAGTGTGTTGTGTAGTTGTTTACATCTCTCATCTTTGAGAGCTCCCATGGAGTGACTGAGGGATCCACGGACCTGGAATCAGAGGACTTGAGCTGCTACCTTGAATCCAACACATCCTAACTGGGTAGTTTTGGGGAAACCAATTAACTTTTGAATCTCAGGGTAACATTAACAGTTAAACCAAATAACGCACTGCTGTCAAGTCAATTCTGAATCTTAGTGAGCCTATAGGGACAGGGCAGAATTGGCCCATAGAGTTAATTACCAAGGACCACCAGGCAGATTTGAACTGCTGACCTTTCAGAAGGCAGACTTAGCACATAACCACTCCAACATTAAGAGTTAGATACTATATAAGAAAGCAACCCAGCATGTGGGAAGAATCTCAATTGTGTTGTTGTGTTACCATGAGTAAATGCTAACAGTGATTCCACACAACAGAAATGTTTCTAGACTGTAATCTCTACAGGTGTAGATAGCCAGGTCTTTGTTTCCTTGGAGTCTCTGGTACTCCTGGTGGGATCAAACCATCGACATTGGATTTAGCAGCCTACTACTTCCATTGCACTGCTAGAGCTTCTTCAGTGATTGTTTTATTGCCTGTAATGAGTGTCTGGGATTGGGACAGGGTTTAAAAACAAACAGGCAGCAATGGGACAAGGATTTGCTATAGCTGAGAGCTGTGCAATGATCTTTCCTTGGGAGCTCTGTAAGCTTGCTAAGAAGCTAAAGACACAGCCCACAGCCTGAGTCGTTGCAATCTGACCCGATAATAACTTAGAAGGGTCTATGCTTCAGGGGAGTCCTCCTTTCTCCTCTCCCTCCCTTCTCTCTTGCTGTGTGGAAGGCTCAAGCTACCACCTCCATTCTGACAAGTGGCTGCTTCTCTTTTCTTTTCAAAGATTCTTCACCTGAAGTCGATCAGGTTTATTATGAATAAGGATGCTTGAAACCCTGGGTTCTGGTTGAGCTGCTGGGCCTTTGGAGGCTTCTCAGAGGTACTCCATAAACTGGTTTCTGAGCAACAAAGGCCTTGTTATTAGCTAGCTTGTGTGAGAGCATGACACAAAATGCCAGAGCCACAGCCCAAGGGAGCTGCAGGCAGTTTCCCTACGCTGTGGTCTGCTCCCTTCATCCCTTGGCAGCCTCCTACGTGATGATTTCTGTACAATGCCACACACCTTGCCAGCTGGTGGGACCACAGCAAGCAGCAGCTTGGGCTCACACTTCTCTACTTTCTACCCCCACACACTATTTCTTCTTTTCTCCCTCTCTCTTTCCTTCTTGCAATATTATTGCCATTTCCCATGTCATTCCCTACTTGTCTGTGTTTTTCACCTTCTGTGTCACACACCTCTTAAAGAGCCCGTTCAGGTATATTTTGATGTTGTCTTTGTCAGTCAATGCCTGACCTTTCAGAAAATTTGTTTATCAAACAGTTCTATTACAAAAAAAAAAAAAGTTGCTGTTACATTAGCTGTGACTCATGGTAACCCAATGTGTTTTAGAGTGGAACTATGTTTTCATTGGCTCATTTTTCAGAAGTAGATTACCAGGCCTTTCCTCCTGGACCTCTCTGGGTGGACTCAAACCTCCAACCTTTCTATGAGTGGCTGAGCATGCTAACCATTTGCACCACCCAGGGACTCCAGTTATATCCAAATCCCCCTTTATATACTCTAGAGTCCTGGTGACAGGGCTGCTCTGTCGTGTAGGATCACTGAGACAGACTCGACAGCAGTGCGTTTGCTTGGTTTTTATACACTCTGAGTGCTGTATTTCCTAAGGTACGATCACTTCCCTTATTGTAACTCTTATCTCTCCTTACCCTTCTAGAATTTCTTGTAAACAGGGACCATAGTGTACCCCCCCGGTACTCAGTACAGTGCCTTATGCAGGGAACGCTCAGCATTTTCTAAGAAAGTAGTGAAACTTTTAGGAATAGTGTTACTCTCCTTGCAAGGGTGAGACCTGCCATTAGCTTTAAAGAAACTTGGTGAACTGCCAGTGACCTAGCCCTGGATGGTGCTACCAATATGGGTGGTATTAGTTTCCCTGGATGTGTGATCTATATCACCAAGTTTGGCTGTAGATGTAACTTATTTAAGACAAAAACACCATCACAACTATGACTTTTTCTTACATTAAAATGTAGGCAATACTCAATTTACAGTGGGATTTCTTTTTTTTTTTTTTTTGAGGACACAACTAGAATATCTTTTTTTTTTCCCTCATTATTATTGCCTTTTATTACCAGTATCTTTTTATAAGTCTGGTCTTTATTTGTTTTAGAAGGATAGCATGAGAATGACCCTATCAGTGAATCCAACCTGCAACATTGTATATAGTGCAGGTTTCAACCTAAACGTTGTAATCAGTGTCTCTGAGTTTTATGTGTGGAAACTGTTGAACTGGTGTATGCTTTGCTGTATACATTCTCAACAACAACAACAACAAACTGTACAAAATTTAGAAAAATAATAAATGAATGATCTTAAATTCAGTTTCGGAGCCCTGGTGGCACAAAGATTGACTTTAAGATACTAACCAAAAGATCAGTAGTTTGAATCTACCAAGAACTCCTTGGAAACCCTATGAAGTAGTTCTACTCTGTCCTATATGGTCACTAGGAGTTAGAATTGACTCAACAGCAGTAGTTTTTTGCTTTTTTTTTTTTAAATGTGACTTGACATAACTTGAATATATAAGTTGAGACTGCCTGTATAAAACAGACAATCACATCAAGTGGTTTTTATATATACAAATGCCTAGGTAAATCTGGTACATTTCTAGTAAATATGACTTAAACATACTTAGCTTCCTTCCTCCCCTGCCCCACAATACACACACTCATATGGCTTCAAAAGGAGAAACTTACTCTTAGGCACTTGCTCTGGGACTAAAACCCCTGAAATTTAATTTGAAGTTAAAAACTTCAAGCTTCCTTAAGTAGATATGAGTTGTGGACTAATCTCTCTCAATCTCTCTCTTACTTCCCCAGTTGAGGGGAAAGGATAAGACAGAACAGATCTTGATTTTCCATCTCTGACCTTTCCTACTCTGTCCTTGACTCAGTAGAAATAGGTAATAAGTGTAAGTGTAAAACTTGCTCTCATTTATTAATCCATTCAATAAATATTTATTAAGCATCTACCACTGTAAGGTGGCACAGTGATGAAGAGCTGTGGCTGCTAGACAAAACTTCAGAGTTTGAGTCTATCAGACACTTCTTGGAAACTCTAAGGGGCAGTACCACTTTGTTATGTAGGGTCACTATGAGTTGGAATTGACTCAAGGGCAATTAAAATATGTATGTATATATCAGACAGGAATCCATCGGTGGCTTAAATGATTAATGTCCTCAGCTGCTAACCAAAAGGTTGGCTGTTTGAACCTACCCAGAGATGACTTGGGAGAAAGCCCTGGAGATCTACTTCAAAAAACATCAGCTATTGACAACCTTATGGAACACAGGTCATCTCTGACATGCAAGGGGTTACCGTGAGTCTGAATTGACTCAATAGCAACTTGTTGGTTGGTTGGTTAAGTGCCAGACATTGTACCAGCTGCAAACACTGCTAAGTAAGAAAATCATAATCTCTGTAAGAAGCTCACAGTCTTTTGAGGGAGTAGAAAGGCAATCAAATGAGTCCTATATACTGAGTTACTGAAGGGCTATGGCAGGATCCGTCTGTTAGCATGAAGGTTAGACACATTGGTACTAAGTCTTGAAGGATGAGTGGAATTTTTCTAGGTGAGAAGAAGTGGACTATCTACAGTTATGTGGTCCAGTATAGTAACTGCTTAGCCACGTGTGGCTATTTAGACTTAAATTGAAATTAAACGAAATAAAACATTTACCTCCCCAGTTGCTCTAGCCATATTTTAGGTGTGTGGATAGTGGCTATCCCATTGACCAAAACACATATAGGAAAGTTCCATCAGTACAGAAAGTTCTACTGGGCAGAGCTGTTCTAGATAGAGGGAACGGCATGATATAAAGCACAGGGGCACAAAAATCCATGTCTTCTTTGGGGTATGTTGAGAATCTAGCCATCAGAAGGTACTAATATTAAGCATTGTTTTAAAAATTATTCTTATTTCCTACAAGCCTAACAGTTGCTAGCAAGTTTGTTGGGCCCAACCCAACCCACTGCCATTGAGTTGATTCCGACTTGTAGCGACCCAAGGAGCCTCTGGGGATGTGAACTAGCAACATATTGATTGTTGGACATTTTGGAAAATTTCAAAATAGTAGACTAACAACATTTATCTTAGTAGCAAGGTGACCTGTGAGAAACCTACATCTTTATAATCCGCCTGAATTAGAGGGATACCTTGCTTTCTCCCAGGACAACTCTGGAATACTATTTTAAATGGAAGAGCATTTCCTTCTAGTAGCATTAAAATGTAAGCATACATTTAGGCCTCAAAGCAAAACCTGTGTTGTAGATATTATTTTCCCCATTTGATAGGTAGAGAAAGACTCAAAGATACTGAGTAATTTGCTAAGATTTCATAGTGGAGTGAGTACTAGAAAGTGGGTCTTCTTGCTCCATCCCTAGTGTGCTTTCCTACAAATGATTTCAGAGCAATAGAATTACTCATGTTTACAGCTATAGCAGATTTGAAGATGATTCATTAACAACCTGTGACATGCAGGTGACACATGTTTGCTGAAAATGAAGATGAACTGATGTACTTACTGATGGGGGTCACAGTGTAGATTACTGAATAAAATGAAAATCCCCCTGGTTTAGTCAGCTCCAGCTGCTCTAACAGAAATACCACACAGAGTGGATGGCTTTAAAAAAGGAAGCTTTATTCTTACACAGTCCGGTAGGCTACAAGTCAATATTCAGGGTGTCTGCTCCAGGGGAAGGCTTTCCCTTTGTTGGCTCTTGAGGAAAGTCCAGTATTGCATCAGTCTTTGTCCAGGGAGCATCTTGGCACAGGAACCTCGGGTCTGAAGGACGCGCTCTTCTCCCGGTGCTCTTTTCTTGATGGTAGGAGGTTCCCAATTCTCTGCTTACTTCCCTTTCCTTCTATCTCTTGCAAGATGAAAGGATTAAGGGTGGGGAAAGCCACACTTCAGGGAAATTCCCTTTACAGTGGAGCAGGGAGGTGGTCCTATGAAGGGATTTACAGCTCCACCCTAAGCCTTTAACATACAGCATAGGAAAACCATAAAAAGGAGGACAGTCACAAATACTGGGAATCATGGCCCAGCCACGTGGCTACACCTGTTTTGGGAGGGACACAATTCAATCAATGACACAACCCAACTGGACAGACAAAAACATCCTGATAAATGGAGATGATATTGAAATTACCAATGATTTCACTGTATTTGTATTAACCATCTATGGAAGAAGTAGTCAAGAAATCAAACAATGTGTATCATGTTGGGCAAATCTGCTCCAAAAGACCGCTTTAAACTGTTAAAAAGCAAAGATGACACTCTGATATCTAAAGTGCATCTGATCCAAGCTATGGTCTTTGTATTTACCTCATATGGATGCAGAAGTTGGCTGGTAAAAAAGGAAGGTGAAGAACTGAAACCTTTGAACTGTGGTGTTGGCAGAGAATATTGAATAAACTGTAGACTGTCAAAAGAACAAGCAAATTGGTTAAAGAAGAAATATAACAAGAATAGTTTTTGGAAGCAAGGATGGAAAGACTTCAACACATTTACTGTGAACATATCATCGGGAAATTCTAGTCACTATTTGGTAAAGGGGAGGGTCAGATAAAATAAGGGAAGCCCTCTATGAGGTGGACTGACATGATAGCTGAAACAATGGATTCAAATATACCAATGATCATAAAGATGGGTGATATTTTGTCCTGTTACATATAAGGTCACCATGAATTAGAGCTGACTTGAGCACAAGAAACAATAGCAGTTCCAAAGGGTAAAACCACATATGTCTGTTACCATAATGACCATTTCATAATGAAGCTACATCTTCTTTCAGACCATTCCCACTGACAGTTCTAGCCACTTTGCCTCTATATACAAGACCCCCTTCACTGTGAAGTCCAGGGCCTCTATAGACCAATTCTCTAAGTGTGACCACCCAGACTAGCATCATCTTGCAGGAACTTGTTGGCAGTGCAGATGACTGAATGATAAACTCTGGGGTGTAGGCCCAGCTATCTCAGTTATAACAAGCCCTCTGGATGATTCTAATACCTATTCACTTTCTGTCCCAGTCACACTGGCCTTGTTGAAGTTCCTTAAAATCTTTGCTCTGGCTGTCCCTCTGTTTGGAAAGCCTTTCTTTGAGATACTAATTTGCACATCATATCCTCATTCCTTCAAATCTTTGCACAAATATCACTTTCTCAATTCTATTTAAAATAGTAAATTGCACACTCCCTGCAATCTCCACACCCATTACTTGCTTTCTTATATAGCTTTTATCACCCAGGGGCAGTGGTGGTCCAGTGGCATAGTTCAGTAATGATTTAGTGGTAGAATTTTCTACTTCCATTTAAGAGATCTGGGTTCAATTCCTAGCTAATGCACCTTATTCATACACAGCTACTTACCACCAGGCTATCAGTGGAGGCTTGCCTGTTGCTGTGATGCTACATACCTTTCAGTGAAACTTCTACCCTAAGAGGACTAATTTGCATATGAGTAGTTGATGGTCTCTGTCACAGTATGCACCTGGTTTGGTCTGACTGCTGATATGGAGCTTTTCCACTGTCTGCTTCCACAGATGTAGCTGAATTGATTCCCGTGTATTCTACCTGGTGAGGTCCATGTGTACGGTTTTTCATTTATGACGGTGAAAAAAGTATTTGCAATAAAGAAATTGTTAGTCTCGTAACATTCTATTATGCAATCTCTGGCATCATTTCTGTCACCAGGACTGTGTTTTCCAACTACTGATCCTTCTTCTTTATGCCAACTTTTACATTCTGATGACCAGTAGTTATCCTGATTGCATGTTCAGTCAATTTCAGGCTGCATAAGCTGATAAAAATCTTCAATTTATTAATCATTGGCCTTAGTTGTTGGTAGGTAAATTTGAATAATAGTTGTGTTACCTGGCCTTCCTTGTAGGTGTATGGATATTATCCTATCGTTGACAGCATTGTACTTCAGGACAGATCTTGAAATGTTCTTTTTGATGAGGAATGCAACATCATTTGTCTTCAAGTTTTCATTCCCTACATAGCAGACCATATGAGCGTCCAGTTCAAAATAGCCAACACCATTCCATTTCAGTTCACCAGTGCCTAGGATATCGATGTTTATGCATTCCGTTTCATTTTTGACAATTTCCAGTTTTCCTAGATTCACACTTCATACATTCCACGTTCCAATTAATAATGGATGTTTGTGGCTGTTTCCTCTCATTCTGAGCTGTGCCATATGAGCAAATCAAGGTCCTGAAAGTTTGACTCCATATACATCATTAAGGTCAACTCTACCTTAAGGAGGCAACTCTTCCCCAGATGTCTTTTGAGGGCCTTCCATGGGGTGGGTGGTAATTTTCCGGAACCATTTCTGGTAATGTTCTGCTCCTATTCATGACATTTTCACAGGCTAATTTTTTTTTTTTTTTTTAGAAGTGAACTGCCAGGCTCTTCTTCCTAGTCTGTCTTAGTCTGGTAGCTCAGCTGAAACAAGTCTGCCAAGTATGACCCTGCTGGCATTTGAATACCGATGGGAAGAGTTCTGGTGTCACCACATTGCAGAAACATGTAAGCCCCCTCAGTAAGATAAACTGACAGATAAGGGACAGAACAAGCACATGAGAGCCAAACTATAACCCTGAGTACATCGCACCTGAATTCAGAGACCATCTCAAGAACAGATTTGATGTGTTGAACACCAGTGAACTGAAGACCAGTTGAGCTGTGAAGAAAGCAAGATGTCATTAAAGAGACAGGAAGGAAAGAAAAGATCAAGTTAGATGTTAGAGAAGACTCTGAAACTTGCTCTTGAATATCTAAGAGCTGAAGCAAAAGGAAGAAATGATGAAGTAAAAGAACTGAACAGAAGATTTCAAAAGGTGGCTCAAGAAGACAAAGTATTATAATGACACGTGCAAAGAGATGGGGATAGAAAAACAAAAGGGAAGAACAAGCTCTGTGTTTCCCAGGGTGAAAGAACTGAAGAAAATATTTGAGCCTTGAGTTGCAGCAGTGAAGGATTCTGCAGGGAAAATAGTAAACAATTGAGGAAGCATCCAAAGAAGGTTAAAAGAATATACAGTCATTATGCCAGAAAGTTTAACCATTTCAAGAAGTAGTATATGATCAGGAAGCAATGGTGCTGAAAGGAGAAGTCGAAGCTGCACTAAAGGCATTGGCAAAAAGCAAGGTGCCAGGAATTGATTATCAGTTGAGACGTTTCAACAAACAGATGCAATGCTGGAAGCACTCACTTGTCTATGTCAAGAAATTAGGATGACAACTACCTGGCCAACTGACTGGAAGAGATCCATATTTATTCCTATTTTCAAGAAAGGTGATCCAAACAAATGCAGAATTATTGAACAACACCGTTTATATCACGCATAAGTAAAATTCTGCCAAGATCATTCAAAAATGACTGCAATAGTATATTGACAGGAAACTTCCAGAAATTCAAGCCCGATTCAGAAGGGGACTTGGGACCAGGGATAACATTGCTGATATCAGATGGATCTTGGCTGAAACCAGAGAATATCAGGAAGATGTTTACCTACGTTTCATTGACTATCCAAATGCATTTGACTCTATAGATCATAACAATTTGTGGATAACATTGCATAGAATGTGAATTCCAGGGTACATAATTGCGTTCCTGAGGAATCTGTACACAGATCAAGACAGTTGTAAGAACAGAACTAGAGGATACTGCATGGTTCAATATCAGGAAAGGTGTGCATCACGGTTGTATCCCTTCACCATAGCTTTTCAATCTGTAGGCTGAGCAAATAATCTGAGAAGATGGACTATATGAAGAAGAAAGAGGTATCAGGTTTGTTGGAAGACTCGTTAACAACCTATGTTGTGCAGATGACACAACCTTCCTTGTTGAAAGTGAAGAGGATTTGAAACACTTACTGATGAAGATTGAAGACCGCAGTGTTCAGTATGGATTATACTTCAACATCAAGTAGGGGGAAAAAAACCTTCCCAACTGGACCAGTAAACAATATCATGATAAATGGAGAAAGGATTGAGGTTGTCAAGGATTTCAGTTTACATGGTTCCACAATCAACACCCATGGAAGCAGCATCTAAGAAATCAAAAGACACATTGCACTGGGAAAATCTGCTGCAAAAGTTTTTTAAAGCAGTAAAGAGCAAAGGTGTCACCTTGAAGACTAATGTGTGGCTGACTCAAGTCATGGTGTTTTCATTTGCATCATATGCATGCGATGACGCATGAAATCTGGACAATGAATAAGAAAGACAGAAGAAGAATGACTTGTTTGAACTGTGGTGTTGGAGAAGAATATTGAATATATCACGGACTGCCAAAAGAACAAATGGATGTGTCCTGTAAGAAGGACAGCCGAGTGCTTCTTGGAGGCAAAGATGGAAAGATTGCATCTTATATACTTAGGACATATTGTCAGGAGGAATCAGTCCCTGATAAAGGACATCATGTTTGGTAAAGTGGAACCAGCGAGAATGAGGAAGACAACAAGGGGGGTTGACGAGTGGCTGCAACAATGGGTTCAAGCATAAAAATGATTGTGGGCATGGCATAGGACTGGGCAGTGTTTTTCTCTGTTGTTCATAGGGTCACTATGAGTTGGAACTGACTTGAAGGCACCTAATAACAACAAGAAGACTGAGAAGAAAGGCCTGGTGATTTATTTCCAACTATCAGCCACAGAAAACCTTATGGATTACGGTAGTGTGATTCATAGGTGATCATGGGGATGGTGCAGGACTGGGTAGAGTTTCATTTCATTATGTGTGTGGTCTCCATGAGTTGGAGGCTGACTTGACGGCGGCTAGCCACAATAACAACTTGCCAGCTAATATATCTCTGAATTTACTGATTATGTTGATTGTTTGGTTTCTGTCTCTCCTCAACAGATTATGAGTCAAGTCAAGACAGGAGGCCTATCTGTTTTGTTTATGGATGTATCCTAGAACACAGACTGGTTGCTGGTAAGTGTTACTTTGCGGTTTTGGTCTTCAGCCCATCTCTGCTTCTAACAGAGCAGGTAGAAGGCAATAGAAGTCTGTACATAGAAGTCAATCAGTGGCCTGGGTCAGTACCCCTGGCTTCCTTTGGAATGTTACACCAGTTTCAGGAATGACTTACCTAAATTCTCAAGCTTAAGTTGGAGGCTCAGCTCAGCTTGGACCTCAGGAAGCTGATTCCAAATGAGCCTTCTGCTCCTTAAGGGCCTCTAGTGGGGTCAGAGATGATGGAAGGGGTGGCTGTGACAGCAGGAAGGGCTCCTGGTCAGGGTGGTGGCTCCAGGACCTCCGTTCACACTGAGTTGGAGGTTCAGGAAACCTGCAGGACTTGCTGGGCCCAAGGTGGTTGCTGCCCCTTTTCAAACTACTGCTCTCCTCCCTGCCCCCATCAGCTTCACACTGGCAGCTGTGATGACTCAGTGCGTGAGTTGGATGGGGGAGGATTTCAATCATCATGGCTGAGGTTTTGTGCTGATTGATTCTGGTCTCTGAACTGATTATGGAGGAGAAGGAAAGCACCATGGGCAGGGGCGGGGAGGTCTGTGTTCTCCTCTCCCTCTAAGTCAAGGAGTTTTTGCTTGTTAAGACAGAATAGTACATCCTGCCCTGTCTCTTGGCATCATGAGGATCAAGTGAAAGAATGTATATGAAAATATTCTGGAAAGAATCAAGAGCTTTGCCAGGGTAAGAAATGGTTTTTACTCCAAATGATAAGTTAAGAGTGAGATTTATAAGAAGTTACTTGCGTGGGCTGTTATTTTAAATCCTGTTTTGATTGCTTAAAAAATAAAAAAATTCCCCTCAAGAATAAGCAGCGGTATGCTCTGCAGCTTCACCAGTAGCTCACCTCTCAGTAGCTCAGCTGTGCTCACTCACAGCACCTTGTTCTCAGGTGCTGACAGGCCAGTGCCTTCTACCTGGGACAGCCACTTGCAGGGCCCAGGATAGGGTCATAACCCTGATGAAAGTCTAGTCAATGTGGTTGTTTGTTCTTGTGCTCTGTCAAGTTGATTCCAACTCACAGTAAACCATGTGGGACACAGGAGAGCTGCCCCCCATAAGCTTTTCAAGGCTGTAATCTTTTCTGAAGCAGACTGCCACATATTTCTCACAGGCAGCAGCGAGTGGGTCTGAATGGCTCACCTTTCGGTTAGCAGCCTAGCACTTAGCCATTGCGTCAGCAGGGCTACTTGCTCCTTGTTCATGAGGGTGAATCGTTTGCCTCCAGAACTTTTTCGCAGCTTTGGGGGTTTTAGATGAAGCTAGGCCAATAACCTGGATTGTTTATGACCTGAATTGTGAGCATTCAAAAAGAGAAAGGAAATTAATATCTGAAGGATATTAATAGGATATTGATGTCTACAAGCAGTTATCAGTACTGTAAGTCTCATGACAAACCTGTATTTTTTTGAGGTATTGTTATTTAAATATTAAAAATGAGAAAATAGAGGCTCAGAGAGGTTAAGTAACCTGTCCAAAGCCACTTAGTTTATTCATAATAGGCCTAATTGGTGCTAGAACTTACATCTATCTAGTTCCAAAATCCATGCCCTCTCTGTGATCTCCACAGAGCAAAGGTAAATGACCTGGGTTCTAGTTTTGTCTCCTTCCTTTGTGCGTGTCACCTTAGGAAAGTCATTTGACTTTCTCATCTAATTCGTAAGCTGCAAAAGGCAATAATAATTGTGAGACTCAAGGGAGGTAAAATAAGTGGAATGATCTGAAAATTGCAAATGGCTACATGAAAGCAAGGAATTGCTATTACCATTTCCAAAATGTTGCTTTCATCCTGTCACCCTGTTTCTCAAGAGGCATCATTGATTCACTACCCACCTGGTTCGGAACAGATTCTTGGCCTCCCCAACCCAGAATCTGATGAATCCTCCCATTCCTTATGCTCTCACTATCCCTGCTCCAGCCAGCCTTTCTCTGTGCTATTGTAAATAGCAGATCTTTACCTGAAATGTACTACCCACCATCTTTCTGCATACCCTCTTTAAAGCCTACTCCATCAGCAGTCCCTTTCCTCCAGGAAGCCCTCTCAGCCACCACCCTCATGCTTCACAGGGCTGCATGTTGTTGGCAGTCTCCCTTGGCTGTGCTGCACATTTCCATGTGCTGCCTAGCTACTGTGTTCAAGTATTCTTCTGTGGTTTCATAAACTCTAGATTCAGGGAGGTTTGGGGGTCATGTGGGTTTGAGATCATGGTTCTGTGCTCTTTGAATTCCCTCATTAGGATCCATAAGCTAAAAAAAAAAACATTAAGACCAAAGATAGACTTACCGAGGGAACTCGATCCATTGCTCTACTCTTTCATGCCATGGCAGGTCATGGAAAGGCCTGACAACTTTTCCATCAGCTTGTGATAGCCTAGCTCTCTTCTGAAAGAGAGCTGAACTCAGAGCTCGGCTGGACTTCCTGCCTGAACTCGCATGGTGACCCAACTTGAAGCTTCGTCCCCTCTTTACTCTTTGATCAGGTCTGTCTGTCCTTGTAGAGCCAGCCCACAGACAGCTCCTTGCCAAGAGACTCTGACTTCAGAGATGGTCCTTTCTGTGCCCCTCTCCCACTCCATCTCTGAGCACTGGAGTATGATGGTCTTCCAAGCTTGTTGAGAAGAGAGAGCATCCTTTGCCTTCCTGGGGCACATAGTAGGCACTCAGTACTTCTGCTTTACCAGGGCTGGACTGGACACTGATTTCAAAGAAGGGTCAGCTCAAATCTGCATGCCCAGATTCAAAAGTTGCCTGGATGCTTCTCACGTCAGAATGAAGGTACAAGTGCCCCGTGCTCAAGGAGGTAGAGAAGAAAGATTGGATTTGGTTTCAGTTTCATAGTAGGATCCTACTCGGTGGCACTTGGCTTGGCTCATAAGGTTAGAACCTCTGCTTTGTCACTGGGGCTGCTACCTCGTCTCTGTAAGCCTCAGTTTCCTTACGTGTAATTGTGGATGATAATAACATGGATATTACAGGATTGTAGTGAGCATGGTTTAGCATTTTATGCTAAATTATATCCTCAACCCCACTATTCAGGTCTCAGTTTAGATGTCACCTTCTCAGAGAGGCCTTGCTGACTCATGATTGCACTCTTTTAAAACCCACTAACTTTTACTGAATGCCCACTAAGTAGAGACACTGTTCTGCACTCTGAGTCACTTAATTTTTGTCTCTATTGAGGCACTTATATCTCAATTTGTATTCTATCTGTGAACTTGTCTTCATTCATCCATTCATTCATGTGTTCACTCTTCATTTCTCCTTGGATAGTTGAGTCCATAGCTACCTATATCATCTCCTGGCCTGTGTACAATCTCTTCTCTAAGTTTCGACTAGAAGGATTTTTATAAAATTGATATCTGATCATGTGATTTTTCTGGATTCATACCTTCAGTGGCTTCCTATCACCAAAGGATAATGTAAAACTTCCTGTATGCCATGCTAAATCCTTCATGACATAGCCTCTACTTTCCTTTGTACCTCGTCTTTTACTGCCTCCTCATTTGTGACCATTTTTCTAACCAAACCAAACTCGTCCACTATTCCCAAGATCCTCAACTCTGTATATATCACCGAGAGTGAAGGCCTGGAACGTGAACCACCACTCCCCTTTTCAGTGTTAACAGCAGATAGTATTTATCAATTGCTGGAATCCTTATCAACATAATACAGTCACTACCAGGCAACTGGAACTGGTACTTGGTAGGAAACTTATTCTCCTACTTGTCTGTAGGTTTGTCATACTGTTGGGGGCTTACATGTTGCTGTGATGCTGGAAGCTATGCTGCTGATATTCAGATACCAACAGGGTTGCCAGTGGTAGACGGGTTTCAAATGAGCTTTTAGACTAAGACAGACTAGGAAGAGGGACCCAGTGGTCTGCTTCTGAAAAACAAACAAACAAACAAAAAACTAGACACTGAAAGCCTCATCAATAGAATAGAATATTTTCAGATATAGTGCTGGAAAATGACTCCACCAGGTTGAAAGGTACTCAAATGACAACTAGGGGAGAGCTGCCTCCCCAAAGTAGAGTCAGCCTTAATGAAATGGATAGAGTCAAGCTTTCAGGACCTTTATTTGCTGATGTGGCACAACTCGAAATGAGAAGAAACATTCACAAATATCCATAAATAATTGGAATGTGGAACTGGAATGTATGATGTATGAATCTAGGAAAATTGGCAATTGTTTTAAATATCAATATCCTAGGCATTGGTCTGCTGAAATGGACTGCTATTGGCCATTTTAAATTGGACAACAATATGGTCTACTATGCCAGGAATGAAAACTTGAAGAGGAATGGTGTTGTGTTCACCATCAAAAAGAACATTTCAGGATCTGTCCTAAAGTACAATGCTGTCAGTGATATGGTAATATCCACATGAGTACAAGGAAGGCCAGTTAATACAACTATTATTCGAATTTACCCAACAACCACTAAGACCAAAGATGAAGAAACTAAAGATTTTTACAAGCTTCTGCAGTCTAACATAGATAAAGTATGTGATCAGGGTGAATTGATAATTACTGGTGATTGGAATGCAAAGCTGGAAACAAAGAAGAAGGGTCAGTAATTGAAAAATATGGCCTTGGTAATGGAAATTATGTCGGAGATCGCGTGATAGAATTTTGCAAGACCAACAACTTCTTCACTGCAAATACTTTTTATCACCAACATAAACGGTGAATATACACGAGGACCTCTCCATATGGGATGCACAGGAATCAAGTTGAGTATCCAATCTGTGAAAGAGACAATGGAAAACTCAATATCATCAGTCAGAAAAAGACCAGGTCCTGACTGTGGGACAGACCATCAGTTGGTCATATGCAAGTTCAAACTGAAAATGAAGACAATTAGAACAAGTCCTTGAATATATCCCACCTGAGTGTAGAGAACGTCTCAGGAATAAATTGGCTGCATTGAACACTAATGAATGAAGATCAGATGAGTTATGGAATGACATCAAAAACATCATACATGAAGAAAGCAAAAGGTCATTAAAAAGACAGGAAGCAAGGAAAGACCAAATTAAACACCAGAAGAGGCTTTGAACCTTGCTCTTGAACATCCAGTACCTAAAGCAAGAGGAAGAAATGATGAAGTAAGAACTGAGCAGAATATTTCAAAAGGAAGCTCAAGAAGACAAAGAAAAGTATTATAACGACAAGTGCAAAGAGCTGGGGCTAGAAAACCAAACGGGAAGAACACGCTCTGCGATTCTCAAGGTAAGAGAACTGAAGAAAAAATTCAGTCCTCGAGTGGCAATAGTGAAGGATTCTACAGGGAAAATATTAATCAACCCAGGAAACATGAAAAGAACATGGAGGGGGCAGAGCCAAGATGACAGAGTAACAACACGTTTCTGATAAAGCCTCAAACAACTAGGAACCTTAAAATGAATGAAATCCACTAAATCAAATGCAACAGTCTAGAAGGACTATACTGTGATTAGAGACCGCTAAGTACAAAGGGAGTAAAAGGAAGATCTTAGAAGCCCCGAATTACCTTGGATAAAACAACTTGGCCTGGGCAGAGATTCTCTGCTAACTGAGGGCAACCCAAGTGGGGAGGAAAACCGCCTCCAGTGAATCTTAGCAAGCAAGCAGTGCTGAAGAACAAGAGCAGGAGCAAGCTTGAATTTGACCTGCCCCACCCTAAGCATCATAGCCACAGTCCGCAGCCCAGACCTGAAGACATCCACACAGGTTAGAACACTCTGGGACGAGACTGGCCGTCAGTCAGTGCCCTGCCAGACCCACCAGCCAGGCAGCCAAGAGGCTAGATGCTGACTCAGAGAGGCAAGAGGCTGGCAGGCCTAGGCTGAAAATGGGCAGGGAGCATGGCAACAGGAGACCAGGGCTCCCAGCGTCCCAGAGTGATAGGGTAGGAGGGGGCAGAGCAGGGGGGAGCACACAAGTGTGTTACACACAGCAGGCCTTAGTCCCAGACTTGGAGGCCTGGGTCCAGGCAAGACAGGGCTATGGAGCAGGAGATTGCAGGACCTGGGGGGCAGAGTGAATGGCTCTGCTGCTAGCAAACCTGGGACCAGAAGCTCTGGACTCCCATGCGCTGGGGATTGGGGGCCTGAGAGAGTTCAGTCAAGGCTGGGAGAGGATTGGAGTCACTTGGGCCAGTGAGGCTTAGCCTCAGGAACTAGGCAGGTCCAGAGTGTTCTCCCCATAAGTTGTGAAGCCACTATAGCTGCCTGTGCCTGAGATATCTGAGCTCAGGTGACCATGGGGGGGGGGGACGGCAGTGAGCACCAACAGCTAGGCAGCCATTATTACTGTATGCGTCAGAAAGGCTTTGGCTCAGGTGAACCAGGAGGAGGGAAGAGATTATCCTAGTGCCAAGGCAACCATTGGAGTCAAGTGCACCAGGGTGGTCTGGGCTGAGGTGACCGTGGAGGAGTGCAGTGATTGCCCCAGTGGCTAGTCAGTGATTACAGCCAAGTGCACCAGAGAGGTTTGAGCTCAAGTGACCCTAGAAAAGTAAAGTTTTCACCCTAGCAGCTGCTCAGCCTTGAAGCCACAGCTCTGGAGTGATCTGGGCTCAGGTGACCATGGGGGAAGAGCAGTGAGCATCAGTGGCTAGACAGCCATTACTGCTGCGTGCACTGGAAAGGCTTGAATTCAGGTGAACCAGGAATCGGGGAGAGATTGACCCAGCAGCTAGATAGCCCATGGGTGCCATGTGTGGCAGGGATTACTGGGCTCAGGCAACCTGTGGGAGGGGAAGTGATTGTCCCAATACCTAGGCAACCAAGGGCACAAACAAGTGATGACTCCCTCTCCCTACACTTGAGTTTGAGGCTGAGGATCCTTGAGATATCAGCCCAAATCAGAGGCAGCTGCAGCAGCAGCACTTGAGTCCTATCTATCTTTGGAGTGGCTGTGAAAGTACAGTGCCTGTGCAAGTGACCCCCACCCCAGCCCAGAGACAGAAGCAGTTGTGGGTGGTGGTGCTGCTGAAGGCAGGTGCACTTCTCCCCTCGGAAGCTGAGCAAGCAGCAGCAGCAGCGGCAGACCAGTGCAGGACAGTAAGAGCAAGCAACAGAAAACAATCAGACTGCACAGAGAATCTACAGCGCAGCCCCAACAGAGAGATTCCAGTCAGGGCAACTGAACAGTTAATTGTCTTTCACTGCAATGACTTCTACATGGCTTGAAGACAATAATCAATCTCTAAACACCTGAAGAAGCAGACTGACATGGCTTCTGAAAACTCCCAAAGTAAAGCATTAACAGATTTCCCAGATGAAGAAGAGTTCCTACAACTATCAAACACAGAATACAAAAAAATGATGTACAGAGCTGTGCAAGATATCAGGAGAGTGATCAGACAAAATGCAGCAGAGCACACAGCAAAATTAATTAAGCTGGAACAAATGCTTGAGCAGCAACAATCTGAAATTTGACAAATTAACAATAAAATATCCAAGCTTGATAACTCAATAGAAAGTCAAAGGAGCAGAACTGAGGACTTGGATGGCAGAATTAGTGAGCTTGAAGACAAAGTAAATGACATCAGCATACACGAAGAAAAATCAGATAAAAGACTCAATAAGAGTGAAGAATCCCTAAAAGTGATGTGGGATTCTATTAAGAGAAGTAATATGCATGTGATTGGAGTACCAGAAGACGATGGGATAGCTGAAAATACAGAACGAATAGTTGAAGACCTGCTGACAGAAAACTTCCCTGACATCATGAAAGATGAGAAGATCTCCATTCAGCATGCTCATTGGACCCCACTCATGATAGATCCCAAAAGAAATACACAAAGCATATCACAATCAAGCTCAATAAAACTAGAGACACGGAGAGACTACTGAGGGCAGCCAGAAATAAGCAAAAAATAACCTATAAGGAAAATTATTAAGATTAAGCTCAGACTACTCAGCTGAAGTGATGCTGGCCAGAAGACAGTGGGATAGTGTATACAAAGCTCTGAAATGAAATACTGTCAACTGAGAATTATATATCCTGCAAAACTGTCTCTCAAATATGAAGGTGAAATTAAGACTTTCACAGATCAACAGAAATTTAGAGAGTTTGTAAGAACTAAACCATAATTACAAGAAATATTAAAGGAAGTTCTTAGATTAGAAAATCAAGAGCATTAGATATGTGCTTAAACATCCACCACTTGACAAAGTGTCTAGATAACATCAGGAAAGGAAATCCAAAAACAATAACCAAAACCAAATCAGAAGAAGTAGAAACTCAGAGATCTCAAGATATAATTGACAATTATAATATATGAAAAAGAGTGTCAAAAAAAAGTACACATAGATCTTCCAGATGTGGAGAAAGACAAAGAGATACACAGACACTAAAGTTTGGACTACTTTTAGATTAATAAAAGGGACTAAGAGAGTAACCACAACAGAAAATTATAATTCTATGCATCAAAAAGGAAACATACAAAAACACAATTTCAAGATAACAAACACTGGAAGACACTGAAAGAAAATATGTAAAGAAAAGAGAGTCAACACAGAAAATGGAATGGAACAGAGGAACTGTCCACAACACCTCAAAAAAGGCATCATAATGATAAAGCTGACATTTATCAGTAATCACACTGAATGTAAATGGACTAAAAGCACCAATTAAGAGAAGAAGAATAGCAGATTAGATAAAAAAAAATGACTTATCTATATGCTGCTTACAAGAGATACCCATTAAACTCAAAGATGCAAACAAACTACAACTCAAAGGTTGGAAAAAAATATACAGGCTAACAACATTCTGAAAAGAGCAGGCAGGCTAATAACATTCTAAAAAGAACAGGAGTGGAATACTAACCTCTGACAAAACAGACTTTAAAGTTAAATCCACCATATGAGATAAAGAGGGTCACTACCTAATGGTCAAAGGCTCAATTCAACAGAAGAATATAACCATACTAAATATCCATGCACCCAATGACAAGGCTCTGGAATACATAAAGCAAACACCATTTGCACTGCACAGAGAAACAGCTCCACAATAATAGTAGGAGACTTCAATATACCACTCAGTAAAGGACAGAGTATCCTGAAAAAAGCTTAGTAAACACACAAGATCTAAATGTCACAATCAACCAACTTGACCTTTCAGACATATTCAGAACACTTCATCCAACTGAAGCCAAGTATACTTTCTTTTCCAATACTCATGGAGTGTTCTCCAGAATTGACCACATATTAAGTCACACAGGGATACTCAACAAAATTCACAATACTGAAATAATACAAAGCTTCTTCTCAGACCAGAAAGCCATAAAACTAGAAATCAATAACAGAAAAAAGATGCAAATTAGATAAAAAGCATGGAGACCGAATAACAGTTTGCTCAATAACTACTGGGTAAAAGATCAAGGATGCAATAAAGAATTTTCTACAATCAAATAAGAATAAAGACACATCCTACCAAAATCTATGGGACACAGCAAAAGCAATGCTCAGAGGTCAATTCATCTCAATAAACACACACATCCAAAAAAGAAGAAAGGGTGCAAATCAAAGAATTAACTCATCAACTTGAACAACTAGAAAGATCTCAGCAAGAGAACACATCTGGCTCCAGAAGAAAGCGAATTATTAAAATTAGAGCAGAAATAAATGAAATAGAAAAATGACTGAAATAGTTTTTTGAAAAAAATCAACAAAATTGATAAGCCATTGCCAAACTGACAAAAGAAAGAGAATAAACAAAAAATCCAAATTAGAAATATGATGGGCACTATTACAACTGAAATATTTGCCCACACTTCTGGCTGCCACCTAATCTATCTAGTCTACAAGATACTGCAAAACCTTAACAAGGAAAGGACAAACAACCCAATTAAAAAATGGGCAAATGGTGTGAACAGTCACTTCACCAAAGAAGACATACGGGTTGCCAACAGATACATGAGGAAATGTTCAAGATTGCAACAGTAAGAGAAACCCAAATCAAAACCACAATGAGATAGCATCTGACCCCAACAAAGATGGCAATAATCTAAAAAACACAGAATAATAAATGCTAGAGAGGATGTGGAGTGATTGGAACTCTCCTACACTGTTGGTGGGACTGTAAAATGGTTCAACCACTATGGAAATCAATTTGTCGCTTTCTTAAAATCTAGAAATGGAAATTCCATATGATCCAGCAATCCCACTCCTTGGAATATATCCCAAAGGAATAATGAATACCACTCAAACAGATACTTGCATGCCAATGATTACTGCAGCTCTCCCTACAATAGCCAAAGGTTGGAAACAACCTAGATGCCCATCAGCAGATGAATGGTTAAGCAAACTGGTATATTGATACAATGGAATACTGCACAATGATAAGAAACAACAGTGGCTTACAGAAATACCTGTCAACATGGGGCCATTTAGAGGAAATTTTGCTGAGTGAAATTAGCCAGACACAAAAGGACAAATTTTGTATGAGACTATTGCTATAAGGATGCAACTAATCAATTAAGCACAGTAGAAATCAGTATCTGATGGTTACAAGGCGGGGCAGGGAGGGAGAGGAATTTTTTACAAATTAGATAGTGGTTAGGATTAGGGATGGGTATAGGATGTAACAGCATGCACTAGAAGTGGGGTACCCACAACTATTCAACTTCAAAACAAAATTGTCCCTTTAATACGGACCAGCTCTTTGGAAAAACAGAGAAATTAGGTCTGGAGTCAGGGGGGCATGTTCTCAGCTGGCAGTCAGACTAGTTGGGATACTCAAGGTTTTTCTCTCTCCCTTGCTGAAGATATTGCTCCACATACCACCTGGGGGAGTGGTGACTGGGGTCTTAAAAAGCTAGCAAGCTGCCATCTAAATAGCACCAAATGGTTCCAATCCACCTGGACCTTGGACAATTGGAGGACATCAAGGACAGGAGAAAAATACGAGCCCACCAGAAGGAAGGAGCCATATGAGCCATAGCCTGTTTCAGTATGGGACCAGAAGCACTAAATGGTGCCTGGCCACCACCAATAACAGCTGGATGGCGTACGTGGAACAGAGCTCTGGATGCAGCAGGTGATGGAGTAGAGGGCAGAGCTAGAATTTTACCAAAAGACTACACTTGATGGTCCTTCTGAACAGAGGCCTCCTGGGAGCATGGCCCCTGGACTCTAACCCCAAACTGCATGGGACTAGCTCCCCAGACAAAGGCTGACCTGGACCATATGAAACATAGAGTGATACTGGAGGTGAACAAACCTTTACAAGTATACATGGAGTTGTCCGAGAGACACTTTGCTAGAGCCAAGTCGATTAGGTGAGGATGGCCAGACCTTTATCAAAGGGTCATAGAAAGTTCTGAAAAAAGGGGAAGCATGCTGTCACGTGGGCGGGCAGGAGGGGGCAACAAGAAGAATAGAATAGAGGTGAAAGTCCTGGGTGTTATATGGCAACATGATATAGACTGTAAAATTGTTCTTGATTCACAATAAAAGGAATAAAAAAGATGGAAGGAATACACAGAGTCATTATACCAAAAAGAGTTTGTCAATATTCACTCATTGATCACAAACTGATGGTACTGAAGGAAGAAGTAAAGGCTGCAATGTAGGCATCAACAAAAAAGCAGTCTCCAGGCATTGATGGAATATTAGTTGAGATTTTTCAACAAACGGATGGTGGGCTGAAGTGCTTACTCATCTATGCCAAGAAATCTGGAAGACATTTACCTGGCTAATCGACTAGAAGAGATCCATACCTATGCCTATGTCCATGAAAGGCGATCCAGTTGAATGTGGAAATTATCAAACAATATCATCAATATCACATGCAAGTAAAGTTTTGCAAAAGATCATTAAAAAACAACTGCAGCAGTATATTGACAGGAAACTGCCGGAAATTCAGCTGGATATGGAAGAGGCGGTGGAACCAAGGATGTTGTTACTCATGTCAAATGGATCTTGGCTGAAAGCAGAGAATACCAGAAAGCTGTTTATTTGTGTTTCATTGATTACCCAGACTTTTGATTGTGTGGTTCATAACAAATTATGGAGAGCACTGCAGAGAATGGGAGTTACAGAGCACTTAATTGTGCTTATGAGGAATCTGTGCATGAATCAAGGCAGTTGTGTGAACAAACGAAGGGGTCACAGCATGGCTTAAAGTCAGGAAAGCTGTGCATCAGTGTTATATCCTTTTCAATCTGCATGCCAAGCAAATATCTGAAGAGCTGGACTATATGAAGAAGAATGAGGCATCAGGATTGGTGCAAGACTCACCAACAACCTGTATTATGCAGATGACATGACATTGCTTGTTGAAACTGAAGAGGATTTGAAACACCTACTGATGGTAGTGCATTTTGTTTGATACTGATGATTATCAAAGACTACAACCTTCAGTATGGATTATACCTCAACATCAAGGGGGGTGGGGAGGGAACCTCATAACTGGACTGTTAAGCAACATCATGATAAATGGAAAAAAGGATTGAGGTTGTCAAAGATTTCATTTTACTTGGTTCCACAATCAAGATTCGTGGAAGCACAATCAAGAAATCAAAAGATGCGTTGCAATGGAAAAACGTGCTGTAAAAGATCTCTCTAGAGTATTGAGAAGTAAAGATGTCACCTTGAAGACTAACGTGCACCTGACCCAAGCCTTGGTATATGCTTGTGAAAGTTGGACAGTGAACAAGGAAAACAGAAGAAGAAGTGATGTCTTTGAAGTGTGGTTTTGGAGAAGAATATTGAATACATCATGGACTGCCAAAAGAACAAATGTATCTGTTCTAGAATAAGTACAACCCCAGTGTTCCTTGGAAGCAAGGATTGTGAGACTGTGTCTTACATACTTTGGACATGTTGACAGGAGTAATCTGTCCCTGGATAAGGGCATCATGCTTGGTATCAGTTAAAAAAAAGAAAGACCCTCAACATTAGGTGGATTGACACAGTGACTGCAACAATAAACTGAAGCATAAAAATATTTGTGGGCATGGTGCAGGACTGGGCAGTGTTTCTTTCTGCTGTACGTCAAGTGCCTATGAGGTACAACTGATTTAAGAACACCTAAAAACAAAAATAACAACAACAGGACACTTGTTTGCCACTAGCTGTTTCGACTTGAGCTTGAAAGGGTTTTTCACTTGTCTACCTAGCAAACTTGTCCTTGTCCTTGTATTCATTGTTGAGGCATCATGGCCTCCCTGAAGTCTCTCTTGCATTCTTGGAGCCTAGTCTGTCTCCCTGGAGACTTGATCTCCTCTTCCTTTTGGACAGTGGTGCCCTATTGGTGCTTATGGACTTGCCTCTCCAACAGGCTACAGCTCTTTGTGGGTGGGAGCCATGCCTTCTTCATCTTTATATTCTCTGTACTATGAAGAGCAGCTAGCCAGAGTACATACTCCATTAAAACCAAGTGCACACAAAGATTCCCCCCAGTTCCTGGAGCAAGAGATGTATAGAGGTCTGACAATTAAGTTTCTGAACTCATCCTAGAAAAAGTGCTATGTACCCCATTGCTGAATGTTGCTACAGTCACCTTTGAACTACTCCCCTTGGGAAGCTATGTACCAATGCCAGTGCCTAGTCCACCTTTCAAAGCAATTTTAGAGCTCTTTCAGTGGTATGGCCATCAGAGCTGTCATCGTATTACCCTTGATATCCTGAATGTCATCAAAATGTGTTCCTTTATCTAAGTAAAGAAAAAAGTCACTGGGGACTAGACCGGGTGAGTAGGGAGGGTGTTCCAATACAGTCATTTGTTTACTGGCTAAAAACTCCCTCACAGACAACTAGATGATTAAGTTTACAAACTTGCCACTGTGCCACCCTGTGCAATGGCCATTCCAGAAAAAGTTCTAAAATTGTTTTGAAGGATGGACTAGATGCTGGCATCAGTACATAGCTTCCCAAGGGGGTACTTTGAAGGTGACCATAGTGATACTCAGCAATGAGGTATATAGCACTTAGGACAGTTAAGTTCATAGACTCAATCGTCAGGCCTCAAACCATAGATGCTCAGTATGTACATATCTGTGAAACTGAATCATCCTCACTTGAATTAGCTCAGATTTTCCTCCTTATTACGGTTTGAGACAGATCAGAATGTTTGTCTGTGAGAGCCTGTATCCAATCTCATTGTTATGGATTGAATTTTGTCCCCCTAAAATATGTGCTAGAATCCTAACCTTCATGCCTGTGGATATAATCCCATTTGGGAATAAGATTTTCTTCGTTAGGTTGATGAAGCCGTATCAGCATATGATACCCCCCAAACTAATCACTTCTGAGCTATAAGGAGCAGTGTAGACCCAGAGACAAGCAAGCACAAACTGGGGGAGGATAAATGCCGTGTAAAGATCACCAGTGAACTGAGGAGCACCAGAGCTACAGAAACTGAGACAAGGGGCTTTCTTTAGAGTTGGTGCCTGAATTTGGACTTCTAGCCTCTTAAAAGGTGAGCAAATAATTTCTGTTCTTTAAAGATAACTGATTTTTATTTCTGTTACAGCAGCACTATGTAGCCAAGACATTCACGCACTGGGAAACTGTGCTGAAATTCCTGGACATTCTCTGGCCAGGGGAGTCCCTTGACCACTTACTACTTGATGCTGGCTGTGAGGTCAGACCCTGTAAATGCTTTCTTTGAGTACTAACTGTAGTTAGTTGGCTACTTCTTGGAAAAACTAGAGCTTGTCTGACTTTTAGTGTTTTCTTTCTCCTCCTTCTCTACTGTTATTGCTGTCGTTGGGTGCCTTCAAGTTGGTTCTGACTCATAGCGACCCTATGCACAACAGAATGAAACATCGCCCAGTCTTTCACCATGTCCACAATCATTTTTATGCATAAGCCCATTGTTGCAGCCACTGTGTCAGTCCATCTGGTTGTGAATCTTCTTCTTTTTCACAAACCCTCCACTCTACCAAGCATGATGTCCTTCTCCAGGGGTTGATGCTTCCTGACAACATGTCCGAAGTATGTAAGATACAGTCTTGCCATCTTTGCTTCCAAGGAGCACTCTGGTTGTACTTCTTCTAGAACAAATGTGCTTGCTTTTTTGGTGGTCCATGGTACATCTAACATTCTTCTCCAACGCCACAGTTCAAAGGCATCAATTCTTCTTCTGTCTTCTTTGTTCATTGTCCAGTTTTGGCATGCATACGATGCGACTGAGAATACCAAGGCTTGGGTTAGGTGCACTTTGGTCTTTAAGGTGATATCTTTTACTTTTCAGTACTTTAAAGAGATCCTTTGCAGGAAATTTTCCCAATGCAATGTCTTTTGATTACTTGTCTGCTGCTTCCATGTGCATTGATTGTGGACCCAAGTAAAATGAAATTCTTGACAGCCTCAATCTTTTCTCCATTTATCATGATGTTGCTTACTGGTCCAGCAGTGAAGATATTTGTGTTCTTCATGTTGAAGTGCAATCAGTACTGAAGACTGTGGTCTTTGATCTTCATCCATAAGTCTTTCAAATCCTCTTCACTCTTGGCAAGCAAGGTTGTGTCATCTTCCATAACACAGGTTGTTAATGAGTGTTATAGTCAGCTAGTGCTTCTCTAACAGAAATAGGACAGAGTGGATGGCTTTAACAAAGGAAGGTTTAGTCTTACGCAGTCTGGTAGGCTGCGAGTCCAAATTCAGGATGTCTGCTCCAAGAGAAGGCTTTTCCCCTTGTTGGCACTGGAGGAAAGTCTAGTATTGCATCAGTCTTTGTCCAAGGAAGCATCTTGGGGCAGGAACCTCAGGTCCGAAGGATGTGCTATTCTCCCAGTTCTGCTTTCTTGGTGGTGTGAGGTTCCCAATTCTCACCCTGGTTCCCTTTCCTTTTATTTCTTGCAGGATGAGAGGTTTAAGGGTGGGACAAGCCATACTCCAGGGAAACTCCCTTTACAGTGGAGTAGGGAGGTGATCCTATGAAAGGATTTACAGTCCCACCCTAATCCTTTACCATACAGCACAGCAAAGTCACAAAATGGAGGACAATCATAGAATACAGGGAACCATGGCCCAGCCACATGGCTACACATATTTTTGGGGGGACACAATTCAATCCATGACAGTGAGTCTTCCTCTAATCCTGATGCCTCATTCTTCTTTATGTAGTCCAGCTTCTTAAGGCATACAGATTGAAGAGGTGTGGTGAAAGGATACAACTCTGAAGCATGCCTTTCTTGACTTTAAAACATGCAGTGTCCCCTTATTCTGTTTGTGTGGCTGCCTCTTGATCTATGTATGGATTCCTTAGAAGCACAATTAAGTGTTCTAGAATTCCCATTTTATGCAACGTTAGCCATAATTTATTATGACCCACACAGTCAAATGCCTTTACATAGTCAGTGAAACACAAGTAAACATCTTTCTGGTATTCTCCACCAGGCACCCTCAAACCTTATTATCCCTCGCACCTAGGGTGTGGGAGGGCGAGGAGGGAAGGCAGCTCCCCTCAAAGGGCACTTCTTTCTGGCACATGCACACGAAAGTATGATATACTATCTTCCCACTCTGGGCATCCCTATTCTGAACCTACTGTCCGGAGCGAAGCTGGAGCCAGTGCAGCTTTTTTTCTTCCTTTCTGCTACGGGTTCGCTATGAATTGGCGTTGACTCCACAGCACTGTTTTCTTTTTTTTTCATTATGTGAAAGTTTTTAATTTCTCATACAAAACTTTATACATATACTGTTATGTGACACCAGTTACAAGCCCTATAATGTGACAGCACACTCCCTTCCTACTTTGGGTTTCCCATGTCCATCCTACCAGCTCCTGTTTGCTTCTGCCAACTCATCCCGCCTTTGGACAGGAACAACCTGTTTAGTCTCCTGTGTCTGCCTGGACTAAGAAACACACTCACCATGAGTCTTATGTTTTATAGTCCCATCAAATCTTTGTGTGAAGAGTAGCCTTTGGGGATGGTTTTAGTTGTGGGTTAAGAGAGTGTCTGGAGGCCATGTCAAAAGGGATCTTCCAGTATCAGCCACCGCTTTAAGTCTAGTTTTTTATATTAATTTAAGTTCTGTACCACACTTTTCTCTCAGTCCATTGGGGACTGTCTACTGTGTTCCCAATCAGGGTGGTCATTGGTGATATCTAGGCATCATATAATTCTTTCAGTCTCAGCCTGATGGAGTCTCTGATTTATGTGGCTTTTTCTGTCTTTTGGAATCCCTGGTAGCATAGTGGTTAAGTGCTATGTCTTGATTCTGCCAGGCACTTCTTGGAAACTCAATGATGCAGTTCTATTTTGTCATTAGGGTTTCTGTGAGTCAGAATCAACTCTAGGGCAGTGGGTTTGGATTTGGTTTGGTTTTCTGCCTCTTCAGCTAGTATTCTCCTTGTTCCCAGGTGGGCTGGGAACAATTGATACATGTTAGATGACCACTTACAAGCTTTTAAGACCCCAGATGCCACTCACCAAAGAGGGGCACAGAACATTTTCTTAATAAACTTTATTATGCCTGTTGACCTAGGTGTCCCCTGAAACCTTGGTCCCTAACTCCCAATACCTGCTACTATGTCTCTCATAGTGTTTGGTTGGGTTCATGAAACTTCTTACCTTTGAATTGGTTCAGTTGTCCTGACTTTACCTGTGTGTTGTCTTTCCCTTCACCTAAAATATTCTTGTTTACTATCTAGTTAGTGAATACCCTCTCCCTCCTCACCCTTGTAACCACGGAAGAATGCTTTCTTTTCTACTTCAACCTTTTCTTGTGTTCTTTTAATAGTGGTTTCACACAATATTTGTCCTTTGGGGACTGGCTAATTTCACTCAGCATAATGCCTTCCAAATTCATCCATGTTATGAGCTATATCACAGAGTCATCATTGTTCTTTCTTACTATCTGGTAGTCCATCTAGTGAATTGTTAATCCATTTGTCCATTGACAGACGCTTGGATAGTTTCCATTTTCTGCTGTTGTCAACAGTGCTGGAATGAACATGGCTGTTCAAAAATTTATTTATGTGATGGCTCTTATTTTTCTATAACGTATTCCAAGGAGTGGGATTGCTGGATTGTATGGTACTTCTATTTCTGGCTTTTTAATGAAGCACTAAATCAATCTCCAAAGTGTTTGTGCCATTTTAGGTACCACCAAGTGTTCCAGTCTCTTCACAACTTCTCCAACACAGATTATTTTGTGTGTTTTAGATTGTTAGCCTTGCTGAGGTGAGATGATATCTGATTGTAGTTTTGATTTGCATTTCTTTAATGGTTAGTGATTATTTCTTCATATATCTGTTGGTCTCCTGAATGTCTTCTTTAGTGAAGTGGCTGTTCCTATATTTTGTCCATTTTATTATTTATTTATTTAATATGACTGAGTGAAAATGTACATTCCCATATAAATTTACATGCTCACCTATATGCAGCTTCCACTGCTCTCCCTGTCCGGTGACAGCACACTATTCCTCTCTGCTCCATACATGTCTAATCCTCCCAACAGCCTCCTGTCCCCTCCTCTCCACCCACTCTCCTTCCTCCAGCCAGAGGTCAGCAGGATGATATCCTATAGATGTATAGAACCATAAAGTGCATCCAATATATGGTCACTTCGCATCACCAAGTCCAATCCATTCGTGTCCGAGGAGTGGAACTTCGTTATGATTTATGGGCAAGGGCAGCATCAGGGCCATGGGCCATGCTCCCAGGGGAACCCCGAAACCGCTGGACCATCAATTGAGGTCTTTTAGTGGAGATCTCAAGATGCACCCCTTTTTATTCTTGTGTTGCCAGTGAGACTCAACTTTGTGAGCTCCATCACGGCTATAACTAGTGGTGGCCGGGCACCATCCGGTTCTTCTGGTCCCAAGTCGATGTAGGCACCCACTCATGTGGGCCTCTCTATCTTCTAGGTTGTTTTTACCCCATGTCATTTTGGTCCTCGGTGATCATCCATTCCTGCTGAGTTGGGACCCTTTGCTGTGCCCTCGGATGGCAGCTTGGCAGCTTTTAAGACCCCAGATACCACTCACCAATGTGGGGTGCAGAAAGCCCTCTTAGCAAAACGCTAGTTGTGCCAATTGGCCTCGATTTCACGTAAGAGCATGGTCCCCTGCCCCCTGCCCCAGCTACTCTATCCTTGCAATATTAGGTTAAGACAGAAGGAGTGTTCAAGTTCTGCTGAAGTCCACTTAATGTTATTTTTGTTTCTAATGTATGCTATCACTGATTTCACCCAACCTGATTTCTAGCAACTATTTAATCTAAATCCCCCCACCCTCACTCCCTTCCCTCCCTTGCAGCTGTCAAAGAGTCTTTTCTTCTATACACAAGTCTGTTTTTGAAATATCATAGAGGTCTCATACAATATTTGTCCTTTTGTCGCTGACTACTTTCACTCAACATAATGTCTTCAAGTTGAAACCATGTTAGGAGATGTTTCCTGGAATCATCGTTATTTTTTATCATTGCATAGTGCTCCATTGAGTACACGTACCATAGTTTACCTATCTGTTCTTCTGTTGTTGGGCATCTGGGTTGATTCCATCTTTTTGCTATCATGGACTGTGCTGCAATAAACATTCTTGTGCGTGAGTCCATTGGTGTGAAAGGCCTTGATTCTGTAGGATATATTTCAAATAGTGCAATTACTGGGTCAAATGGTATATCAATATCCATTTTTTTAAGGAAGCCTCAGATTGCTTTCCAGAGAGGCTGGAACATTTTGCAACCCCACCAGCAGTGTAGGAGAGTCCCTCTTTCTCCACAGCCTCTTCAGCATTTGTTATTTTGTGTTTTTTGGATCATGGCCAACCTTGTTAGGGTGAGATGGTATCTCATTGTCATCTTGACTTGAATTTCTTTAACAAGTAAAGAACGTGAACATGTCCGCATGTGTTTTTTGGCTGCCTGGATCTCCTTGTTCGTGAAATGTCTGTCCATCTCCTTTGCCCATCACTTAATTGGATGATTTATCTTCTTATTGATATTTTCTAGTATCTTATAGATTATGGAGATCAGGCGTCAGGTCTGACATAGAGTTGCCAAATATTTTTTCCCATTCTGTAGGTGTTCTTTTAATTCTATTAATAAAGTCTTCGGATGAGCAAAAGTGTTTGATTCTTTATAGTTCCCATTTATCTATTTTCTCTTCTGATGATTGTGGTTTGTTTGACAGATTTGGGAGTCTGTCCACATTGTGTATTAAAACTTCCATTGTTGTTTCTACCTTTTCTTGGATGAGCTTTATCATTTTAGGTTTGATATTCAGGTCTTTTATCCAGTTGGAGTTGGTTTTTGTATAAGGTGTAAGATACGGATCTTGTTTCAATTTATTGCAGGTGGATATCCAATTCTGCCAGCACCATTTGTTGAAGATATTGTTTATACCCCAGTTTAATGTCTTAGGGCCTTTGTTGAATATCAATTGTTCATAGGCAGATGGTGTCATCTCTGGGGTCTCAATTCTGTTCCATTGATCTGTCTGTTTTTGTACCAGTACCAGGACGTTTTGACCACTGTGGCAGTGTAATATGTTCTAAGGTTGGGTAATGAGAGGCCTACCAGTGTGTTCTTCTACTTTAGTAGAACCTTACTTAACTGAGGCTTCTTCCCTTTCCAAACAAAATTGGTGATTTGTTTCTCTATCTCATTAGAAATGACACTGGAGCTTGTATTGGGATTGCATTATATAGGTAGATTGCTTTGGGCAAAATAGACATTTTCATAATATTAAGTCTTCCTATCCATGAGCAGGGTAGGTTTTTCAGTTTATCTAAGTCTCTCTTAGTTTCTTATAGTAAGGGCTTGCAGTTCTCTTTGTAAAGGTCTGTTATTTCTCTGGTTAGATTAATTCCTAGGTACTTTATCTTCTTAGGGGCTATAGTAAATGGTATTGATTAGATGATTTCTTCCTTAACAGTCTCATTGTTGGTATAAAGAAATCCTACTGATTTACTTCTGTTTATCTTGTATCCTGAGACTTTGCTGAACTCTTCTATCAGTTTGAGTAGTTTACTTATAGATTCTTTGGGATTCTCTGCATATACAATCATATTATCTGCAAACAGGGAGATTTTAACTTCTTCTTTGCCAACGCAGATGCCCTTTCTTTCTTGGTCTTGTCTAATTGTTCTAGCTAGAACATCTAGTGCAATGTTGAATAGGAGAGGTGAGAGAGGGCATCCTTGTCTAGTTCCTGTTCTGAAGGGAAAGTTTTTCAGTCTCTCTCCATTCCGTATGATGTGGGCGATTGGCTTTGTATAAATGGCCCTTATTGCGTTGAAAAATTTGCTGTCTATGACTATTTTGCTAAGAGTTTTTAGCATGAATGGGTATTGGACTTTATCAAATGCCTTTTCTGCATCAATGGACAAAATCAGGTGATTGTTGTCTTTTGTGATATTTATGTGGTTAATCACATTAATTGTTTTTCTGATGTTGAACCAGCCTTGCATCTGTGGTATGAATCCGACTTGGTCATGATGGATTATTTTTTTTGATATGTTGTTGTATTCTGTTGGCAAGAATTTTGTGGAAGATTTTTGCATCTAGATTCCTGAGTGATATCAGTCTGTAGTTCACCTTTTTTGTTGGGTCTTTCCCTGGCTTTGGTATCAGGGCTATGCTGGCTTCATAGAATGAGTTTGGGAGTACTCCATCCCTTTCTATACTGTGAAATAGTCTCAGTAGTATTGGAGATAACTCTTCTCTAAAAGCTTGGTAGACTTCTGCAGTGAAGCCATCTGGGCTCGGGCTTTTTTTCGTTGGCAGTGTTTTGATGACATTTTCAATCTCTTCCTTTGTGATGGGTTTATTCAGTTGTTCTGCTTCACGTTGTGATATTTTGGGTAGGTCGTTTGAGTCAAGGAATTTGTCCATTTCCTCTAGGTTTTCAAATTTGTTAGAGTACAGTCTTTCATAGTATTCTGATATGATATTTTTGATTTCTGTTGGATCTGTGGTGACAACTCCTCTCTCATTTCTAATTTGGGTTATTTGTTTCCTGCTTTTCTTTAGTAAGTTTAGCCAGTGGTTTGTCAATTTTGTTGATCTTTTCAAAAAACCAGCTTTTGGTCTTTACAGTTTTTTCAATTGTTTTTCTATTGTCTAATTCATTTAGCTCTGCTCTAATGTTTATGATCTTGTTTCTTCTGGAGACTGAGGGGTTCCTCTGTTGGTCTCTCTCTACTTGTTCAAGCTGTAGGGTTAATTCCTTGATTTGGTTTGTTTCTTCTTTCCAGATGTGTGCATTTATGGAGAGAAATACACCTCTGCACACTGCTTTGGCTGTATCCCATAGGTTTTGGTAGGAAGTGTTTTTGTTCTCATTGGAATCCATGAATTTCTTTATTTCATCCTCGATTTCTTCTATAACCCATAGTTTTTTGAGCAAGATGTTGTTCAGTTTCCAAGAGTTCCACTTTCTATCTATGTTTTTTCTGCTATTGATTTCAACTTTTATGGCTTTATGATCTGAGAAGATGCTTTGCAGTAATTGAATGGTATGGATTTTGTTGAGAATTGCATTATGTCCTAACACATGGTCACTTCTGGAGAATGTTCCATGTGCATTGGAGAAGAAGGTGTAGTTGTCTGCTGATGGGTGGAAAGTTCTGTATATATCAATGAGGTTTAGTTGATTAAGTGTGGCAATGAGGTCTTCTGTATGTTTACTGAGCTTTTTTCTAGATGATCTGTCCAGTATTGAGAGTGGAGTGTTGAAGTCTCCCACTGTTATTGTGGAGTCATCTCACTCTTTTCTGAGTGTAGTCAGTGTTTCTTTGGTGAACTTATGTGCTTTGATATTATAATTGATAATATAATTTGATAATATAATTAAGTCTTGCCTGTGTACTGAACCTTTCAGCAATAGTGTCCATCTTTGTCCACGATGATGGATTTTAGGTAAAAATTGATTTTGTCAGAGATTAGAATTGCCACCCCTGCTCTTCTTTGTTCATTGTTAGCTTGATATATATTCTTCCATCCTTTAATTTTCGGTTTGTTCCTATCTTTTGGTCTCAAGTGAGTTTCTTGTAGATGACTTATGGATGGGTCATATCTTTTGATCCAAGATGTCACTCGACATCTCTTTACTGGAGCATTCAATCCATTCACATTCAGTATAATTACTGAGAGGTATGTGTTCACTGCTGCCATTGTGATAGGTTTATTTTTGTGTTGATGTTTTCTCTGTTGTTCTTATTAGTCTGTTCTGGGACATTCTTTTTTGGGAGTTGATTTTTTACCTTTTTCAGAGCTGGTTTTGTAGTTGTTGAGACTCCTGTGTTACCTTCTTGAAATGGTATGATACATGTTGTGCTTTAAAGCTACTCCTATGATCCCCCTTAATAAACTATATATAAACCCAATTTTAATTACTACGAGTCTTGTCATCTTCCTCTCCATCTGGAAGGACTATAACAACTGTAGTACATCCCTCTTTTTAATATGATGGCACCATAGTTTTCATGATGATCACTGGATTGCTTCTTTCCATATCAAAGCTGTGATAGACTTTGGAGCCTTCCCTAACTGAGTAGAGTTTTGAGTAGCGTGTCGTTCTGAAATATAAAGTTAGTGGTTTCATTCTTCTAAGGCAGAGCCAAGAACTTCTTTCAGTATTTCTTGTAGTTTTGGTTTGGTTTCTACAAAGTCTCTGAGTTTCTGTTTATCTGGGAATGTCTTAATCTCATTTTCGTTTTTGAAAGACAGTTTTGCAGGATATATAATTCTTGGTTGGAAGTTTTTCTTCTTCAAGGCTTTGAATGTGTCATGCCACTGTCTCCGTACCAGCATGGTTTCTGCTGAGAAATCTGACAAAAGCCTACAGAGTTTCCCTCTGAATGTTAGCTTTGCTTTGAGTCTTGCTGCCTTTAAGAGTTTCTGCTTATGTTTCATTTTGTTAAGCTTGATCATAATTTGTCTTGGAGTCTTTCTTTTGAGATCTATATTGGGTGGCGTACGATATGCATCTGAGATGTCTATATTCTCTTCCTTCATAATTTCTGGGAAGTTTTCTGTCAGCAGCTCAGCAACAATACTCTCTGTGTTCTCAGATGCGTCACCCTGTTCAGGGACTCCAATTAATTGAAGGTTGTTCCTCTTAATAGAGTCCCACATGCTTCTTAATGCTTCTTCATTTTTCTTGTTTCTTTTTTCTGATTTCTGCTCATAGACACTGGTGTCAGTAGCTCTGTCTTCCAAGTCAGAAGTTCTTTTTTCCATTTGTTCCATTCTGTTTTCTTCGCTTTGCATGGAAGTTTCTATGACTTTGATTTTCTTCTTGATCTGTTGGATTTCAGAGTACTAGTGTTCCATCAGATCGAACAACTTGCTTAATTTTTCATTTTGTTCTTTTGCATTTTGTATAACGTCTAGAAGGGCTCTGTATATAATCATTTTGTATTCACTTTCTGATGCTTTCATAAAAGTTTCTTCATCTGGAAAACTCCTTGATTGCTTTTTTTGGGAGCCTTCTGAAGCCATGGGTGATTTCTTGTATGTCAGAAGTGTCTGTTGCTTTTTGGGTCCCATGTGAGTAAGTAGAGGCTGGAAGAGATACTGTGAGGATGGACTGCAGATATTTTTCTAGGCTATCTTAAAATGTAAAGCAAAAGGTATCTGACCACTTCCCAAGGCAGTCAGGTTTTCAGGTGTAGAGGTCCCTCTTCCCAACTGGCAAAGTAAGCACCTCTATATCCAACCCCAGATGATACAAAGTGGTTCAGGATACAGCAATGCTACTGCCCTGTTGGCTTCTGCTGACAGGGCCCAGCCTTAGGTGACACTGTGTAGAGCACTGCTTTTCTGGTAGAAAAGAGCACTCCTGTGGCCAGGCTCTGGCTCCCAAGCTATGAATTAGGTCTAGCTGCGGCCACCATATCCCAGATGGCTCCCTCCTCACAGGCAGCAGATAGAGGGGCTAAAGGTGCCGAGAGATAGTGATTCCTCCGCTTCTGTTGCAGGGCCCCCACTGTAGGCCAGCACTGTGTAAATTACTGCTTTCCTGTGAGACAAGTGCTGTCCTGTTCGCAGGTGCTGGCTCCCAGGTTAAGAATTAGGTCCTGCTAAAATCTCAGTACCCAACATGGTGTCCTGCAAACTGGCAGTGTGAATCCGTACATACCCCGCTGTGGCAGAGATAAAAAAATAGGCCCAAAGTGGCTAGATTAACAGAGTCCTGTGTCTGGCTCTCAAAATATGGGAGTTTCGCCTGCCTGTTCTGCCAGCAGCACGTCTGAGTCTAGCTGCTAGGCAAGACTGAGGTCCGCCTGCTGGCCAAGACAGAGAAAAAAAAGTCAGTATGGTGCGTTTACTTTCAGTCCGTGAGAGTCAGGGCTAGCTAGGAGTGGGAGTCAATGAAAGGGAGGAGGTTTTTTGCTCAGTGATATGAAGTCCAAATTAACAGCCCTGTGCCGTGTCCTGGGGCTGATTAGGTGATCAGAAGGCTCCATTTGATTATCAGTTCAGGGCTTGGTTTCCAGAGGGATATAAGGAGACGTGAGCTTAGTCCACCATATTGACTCCACCCCCTCTTATGTCCATTTTTAAATTGAGTTGTTTGTCTTTTTGTTTTTAAGGTTTTGCAGTAGCTTGTAGATTTTAGAGATTAGATATTGATTGGATTTGTCGCATCCGACTTTTAGCCCCACTCTCTAGGTTGTCTTTTTCACTGTTTTTGTAAAGACTTTTGATATGTGTTTGATTTTTAGGAGCTTCTGTATATTTCTCTTCTGGTGTTTGTACATTGTTAGTAACATTTTGTATTCTATTTATGCTGTGTATTAGGGCTCTTAACATTGACCTTATTTTTTCTTCCACGATGTTTTTCATTTTAGATTTTGTATTTGGGTCTTTGATCCATTCTGAGTTAGTTTTTGTGCATGTTGTAAGACATGTGTCTTGTTTTACTTTTTGGCAGATGGATATACAGTTATGCCAACACCGTTTGTTGAAGAGACTGTCTTTTTGACATTTAATGGACTTTGGGCCTTTGTCAATTATCAGCTGCTCATAGGTAGATGAATTTACATCCTAAATTCTCAATTCTGTACCATTGGTCTATGTAGCTGTTGGTGTAGTAGTACCAAGCTGTTTAGACTACTGTGATGGTATAATAGTTTCTAAAGTTAGGTATGAGGCCTCCTACTTTGTTTTTCTTCAGTAATGTTTTACTTATCCAGACCCTTGTCCATTTCCACAGGAAGTTGGTGATTTATTTCTCCATCTCATTAAAACATGCCATTGGAATTGGATCAGGATTGCACTGTACCTGTAGATCACTTTGGGTAGAAAGGACATTTTCACAGTATTGAGTTTACCTATCCATGTGCAAGGTAGATTTTCCCACTTTTGTAGGTCCTTTTTGGTTTCTTGTAATTTCCTTTGTGTAGGTCTTTTATGTCTCTGGTTAGATTTATTCCTAGGTATTTTAATCATCTTGGGGGCTATTTTAGATGGTAATGGTTTGATAATATCCTCTTCCAAGTTCTCTTTATTGGTGTAGAAGAATCTACACCAGTTATCTTATCTTGTAAAGTATCTTATCAGTTAAAGTTATCTTGTATCTTGATAATTTGCTGAAATCTTCTATTAGTTCCAGTAGGTTTCTTGTAGATTCTTTGGGTTTTATGTGTATAAGATCATCATCTGAAAATGAAGATACTTTTACTTCTTCCTTACCAATTTGGATGCCCTTTATTTCTTTTTCTATCCTTATTGCTCTAGTTAGGAACTTCAGCACAATGCTCAATAAGCGTAGGGAAAAAGGATATTTTTGTCTGGTTTATGTTCTCAGGGGGATGATTTCATACCCTCTCCATTCCGGAGTATGTTACCTGTTGGCATTGTGTAAAGACCCTTTATTATTTTGAGGAATTTTCCTTCTATTCCTATTTTCCTGAGAGTTTTTATCATGAATGGGTATTGGACTTGGTTAAATGCTTTTTTTGCATCAAATGACAAGATCATGTGGTCTTATCTTTTGTTTTATTTATGTGACGATTTATGTGATTGTTTTTCTAACATTGAACCATCCTTACATACCTGATATGAATCCCACATGGTCATAGTGTTGTTTTCCTTAGCATATTGTTGAATTCCATTAGCTGGACTTCTGTTGAGGATTTATGGGTCTATGTTCACGAGAGATACTGGTCTGTAATTTTCTTTTTTTGTGTTATCTTTACTGGTTTTGGTATCAGGACCATACTGGTTTCATAAAAGGAGTTTGGGAGTATTCCATCCTCTATGTTCTGAAATACCTTTAGTAGCAGTAGTGTTAACTCTTCTCTGAAAGTTTGGTAGAATTCTCCAGTGAAGCCATCAGGGGCAGGGCATTTTTTTTTCTTTGAAATATTTAAATTACCTTTGCCATGGATTGAACTGTGTACCCCCAGAAATATGTATAGTAATTTGGCTGAGCCAGGACTCCCTGCTTTCTCTGATTGCCCTCCATTTTGTGATTTTGCTGATACTATAAATCCTAATTTCTGCCTGTGGTTAACAGGGTAGATTGCATTACTGGGGATTAGGGTGGAACTATAAATCCCTTCATAAGATCATCTTCCTGCTCCATTGTAAGAAGAGTTTCCCTGGAGTTTGGCTTGCCCCACCCTTTATCCTTCTATCCTACAAGAGATAAAAGGAAAGTGAAGCAAGCAGAGTTGGGAACCCCACACCATCAAGAAAGCAGCACTGGCTGAAGACTGCATCCTTCAGACCTGAGGTTCCTGTGCCAAGATGCTCCCTGGACAAAGACTAATGCAGCACAAGGACTTTCCTCCAGAGCTTCCACAGAGAGAATGCCTTCACCTGGAGTAGACATTCTGAATTTGGACTCGTAGGCTACTGGACTATGTAAGATTAAACTTTTCTCTGTTAAAGCCATCCACTTGGTAGTATTTCTGTTAGAACAGCACTAGATGACAAAAACAACCTTTTCAATCTTTTCTTTCATTATGAGCTTATTTCATTGTTCTACCATTGTTTGTGTTAGTTTAGCTAGGTAGTGCATTTCTAGAAATTAATCCATTTCCTCTAGGTTTTCAAATTTGTTGGAGTACATTTTTTCATAGCATTCTGTTGCAATTCTTTTAATTGCAACTGGGTCTGATGTGATGTTGCTCATGTCATGTCTTATTCAGGTTGTTTGCTTTCTCTCCTGCTTTTCTTCTGTGAGTTTGATCAACGGTTTATGGATTTTGTTGTTAGTTGATCTTTTCCCAAACTGGCTTTTGGTCTTGTTAATTCTTTCAATTGCTTTTCTATTCTCTGTTTTGTTTAATTCTGCTTTAATTTTTCTTATTTGTTTTCTGCTGCTCTCTTTCTATTTTTTTCACGTTGTAATGTTAATGTTTTGATTTTAGGCGTGTGTGTTCATTGCTATAAACTGAATTGTGAACACTGCTTTTGCTGTGCCCTAAAGGTTCTGGTAGGATGTGTTTTCATTCTCATTTGATTGTATGAATTTCTTTATTCCATCTTTTATTCTTCTATAATCCAGTAGTTTTTTAGCAAATATTCCTATTTCCCATGCATTTTCTGTTATTATTTTTTACTGTTGTGGCTTTATGGTCAGAAAAGATGCTCTGTAATATTTTGATGTTTTGGATTCTGTTAAGACTTGTTTTATGATATATATATATATATGTGATCTGTTATGAAGATTGTCCATATGCATTGGAAAAGAAAGTATACTTGGCTGTTGTTGGGTGGTATGTTCTGTATATGTCTGTGAGATGTCGTTTATAGATTGTAGCATTTAGTCCATTTCTTTATAGAGCTTCTTTCTAGATGTGCTGTCCTTCCTTGAAAGTGGTATGTTGAAGTCTCCTACTGTTATTGTAGAGCTGTCTGTTTCACTTTTCAATGAGGTTAGAGTTTATGTATTTAGAGGCCTGTCATTGAGTATGTAAATATTTATTATGGTTGTGTCTTCTTGTTTTGACCTTCTAATCATTACATAGTGTTTGTTTCTATCTGCTGTGGTAGATTCTAAAGTCTGCTTTTTCAGAGATTAATATTGCCACTCCTGTTGTTTTCTGAACATTGTTACATTGATATGTTTTTTTCCCATCCTTTACATTTTGGTTCCTTTGTGTCTTTGAGTCTAAAGTATATCTCTTACAGGTAATATGTAGATGGATCATATATTTTTTTTATCCATTCTGCTATTGGTGCATTTCATCCATATACATTCAGTGTAATTATTGATAGCTATGAGTTTAGTGATGTCATTTTTATGTATTCACCAGGTAGTTTGGGGATAAGCTACTCTGCAGCATTCTGTGAGTGAGTCCCCAATGCAGAGGGGGCATTTGGGACTTCTCCAGGAATATCCATCAGGAAAAACAGTTGTCATCAAATTGCTTTTGACTCACGGCAATCCTGTATGTTGTACAGAATTTTCTAATTTGTGAATGTTTGGAATCAGATTGTCAGGGCCTTTGTTCTGTGGTGCTCTGCCCAGGCAACAGTGCAATAGTGATAAGACATCAATCTGTGTGGGCCATGTAATTTCATCAGCAGCACCTTGGGGCAGGGACTAGAAATGTTAGCAGCAGGAAATGGTGGGGAGTTCTCCAGCTTGGAGATATGAACTGGGGGAAGATTTCCATGTTGGCCTGAGCAGACTGAGTGGAGACTCCAGAGAGAGCAAGGGGATGTTCTGCCATCTTCTCCACTCTCTGTGTGAGCTCACTCAGGCAACCGGACTCTGGTCCCCTCCCCAGACACCTCTGTCTTCTTATCTGCTTTAACCCTGAAAGCTGGTGGCATTAGTCACTCCCAGTACTGAACCCTGGTGAGTTCTCCAGCTTCGAGGTATGAATTGGGGGAAGGATTCCGTGGTGGCCTGAGCAGCCTGAGTGGAGAACTGGTGAACTGATCAGATTTCTCAATGATTCTTTACCCTGACCAGTTTGGGTAAAGTGAGCACCTGGGACTCTTGTTTTGGAGAAGGGGCTCCCAGAGAGATCTGGCCATTCTTTATTGTGAGTAGGTTGAGGTTGAGAGACTAATGTCCACAGGAAAAAAAAAATCGCTATTCATTTTTCAAGCTATTGGAGCAGGTCATGTCAGTTATATTTGGTTTTTAAAAGAAGCACAACAAAAGTATGTGATACATGTGGGTTTGTGACAGTGTTCATGGGTGTTATATGTTGGGGAAGTAGCCACAATCGCAAATAGATAAGGTAATTGAATTATTCAAGTAGTTAAAGCTGTTACTTTAAGTGAGCACAGAGTAGTTGGTTGTGTTTGCTGTCATCAGTTTTGAACTTACTGGGCGTGTCGATTTCTACCGATGCTATATCATGCTTTCTTTGAAACACCAACAGAAGTCTTTCTATCTTCTGCTCTCTGTCCCCCACGCCTTTCTTAGGCTTCCATTAAGGAAAAATGCACTTCCCCCCTGTCTTAGTCACCTAGTACTGCTCTAACAGAAAATACCAAGAGTGGAATGCTTCAGAAGGAGAAGCTTTATTGACACAGTCCAGTAAGCTACAAATCCGTTTATAAATTGTAAGTCCGTTCAGTAAGAGAATTTATTACAGTCTGGTAGGCTGAGTCTAAATCCAGTGACAGCATCTCGGCACAGGAACCTGAGGTCCAAAGGACGTGCTCTGCTCTTAGTGCTTCTCTCTTGGTGGTGTGAGTTTCCCAATTTCCTTGCCTCACTTCTCTCCCTTATAACCCACAAGCTTGAGACTTGCCTCTCTAACACAACTGTTTCCCATTCTCCATCATCAGTCTCACAGAGGCAGGATTCACAACACATGGGAGGAAGGGCACCATATTGGGACTCATAGCCAAATCAAATCAACACATACATTTTTGGGGGACACAGTTCAATCCATGACACCACCACTGTCTAGGCTGTAAATGTTCCACTCCACATCATCACTTGTTCTAAAAGCAAAATGTAATTTTCTGAGATTCTGTGCACTTTTGTGTACACAACACACACATACACACACACAGAGAGAGAGAGAGAGAGAGAGAGAGAGAGAACTTCTGTGGACCTTTGTGCTCAACAATGTGGTTTTTAATATAAAAAAGGAGTAAAAACAACTGGTCTACTATAATCCTGAGATATCCTAGGGCAGGGAAGCCATTCCTGACCCAGGAAGAGACATTGTCCCCATTGAGGCCATTCTCCAGCTCAGGCAGCTCACAATCCCAACCTTTGTGAGGGCTGAAGAATCAGTGCCTGTATCCTTCTCCTCAGACTCCACCCTGCTGGCCCTGAAAGGTCATGGACAGTGATGTCACAGAAAAGCTTGTGGACAGACAGCCTGTCCATGGAAGGGGCACTGAAAACCGTTGGCAGAACCCTGAAAGCTGATGGCATTTGCCACTCTCAGTACTGAGCCCTGGGGAGTTCTCCAGCTTGGAGGTATGAACTGGGGGAAGGATTTCATGTTGGCCTACACAGTCTGAGTGGAGACTCCACAAAGAGCAAGTGGACGTCCTGCCGTCTTCTCTGCTCTGTATGTGAGCCCACCCAGGCAACTGGACTCAGGTCCCCTTCCCTGATACCTCTGTCCTTGCATCTGCTTTAACTCTCTTATTTTAAAGGTTGGTGGTTGCTCCACTTCTCTGCATTCTTTTCCTTCCATCTTTCTCTCCCTTCCCACTCCACCACCAGCTGCACTTTTACACACACACAGACACACAGACACACAGACACACAGACACACAGACACACAGACACACAGACACACAGACACACAGACACACACACACACACACACACACTGCCCCTCATCATTGGCCTGACCTTCTTTATGTGTCAGCCCCATCTTGGTTCTAGATGAGAAAAGCCACTGAAGTTGTAACACCAGAAGTGGCCATTAGCCAGAGCCTGTATCCCTTGCTTGTACCAAAGGCAGCTTTTCCCTAAAAGGTTGTTATTGTCAAGTCTGTTCCAACTCGTAGCTACTCCATGTGAGAACAGTAGAACTGCTCCATAATGTTTTATTGATGATAATCTTTTTATTATTATTATAATATTTTATTGTGATTTATAAGTGAAAGGTTACAGCCAAAGTCAATTTGCCATATAAAACCTCATACAGACACCGCTACGCATTCTACCTGCTCTCCCAGCATTGTGACAGCACACTTCTCCTTTCCACTTTGTACCTCCTGTATTTGTTCAGTCAACCCCTGTTTCCTCCTCTCCACTCTCCTATCTTTTTACTACAGGGGAGCTGCTCCAACAGCCTCATTTCTTTCAGTCCAGTCCCAGTTTTGACTGAAGACTTGGTGGTTTCCGCTCTGAACTAGCAGCAAGACCAGGGGCCATGCTCTCAGGTGACCCTCCAGGATGCGGGAACTGTCAGATCTGGTCTTAGAACAGAATTCTAGATATGCACCCCCATTTTTCTCCTGCTATATCAGAGAGTCTATGTTGTATCACCTATTAAGGCAGACATTGAAGATGGCAAGGCACCATCTAGTTCTTCTGGGCTCATGCTGGTGTAGACTCTGGGTCATTTGGCTCCTTCTGTTTCCTGGGTTTGCATTTTCCTCCTGTCTTTGATGTCCTTTCCTCTCCTCTGTTTCAGTTGGATCAGGACCAATTGATGCTCCTTAGACAGCAGCTTGCTAGTCTTTAAGATCCCAGATGCCGCTCGCTGAGTTAGGATACAGACTATTTTGTTAAAATAAAAAAAAGCTTAGTATTTTAGTCAGCTAGGCTGCTCTAACAGAAATACCACAGAGTAGATGGCTTTAACAAAGAAAGATTTATTCTTACACAGTCCGGTAGGTTGCAAGTCCATATTCAGGGTGTCCGCTCCAGGGAAAGACTTTCCCCTTGTCGGCTCTGGAGGAAAGTCCGATATTGCATCAGTCTTTGTCCAGGGAGCGTCCTCATGCAAGAACCTCTGGTCTGAATGACACGCTCTGCTCCCGGTGCTGCTTGCTTGATGGCAGCGAGGTTCTCAAATTGTCCTTTGTCTCTTTTTCCTTTTATTCCTTGCAAGCTAAAAGCATTAAGGGTGGGGCAAGCCATACTCCAGGGAAACTCCCCCCACAGCAGGAATTCACAGCCCCACCCTAATCCTTTAACATACAGGTTAGGAAAACCACGCAATGGAGGACAGTCGCAAGATACTGGGAACCATATCCCAGCCACATGGCTGCACACATTTTTGGGGGGACACAATTCCAACCATGACACTTAGTTATGCCAATTAACCTTGATGTCCTCTGAAAACATGGTCCACGGACTCCTGACCCTGCTACTCTGACCTTTGAAGTGTTGGGTTGTCTTTAGGAGACCTCTTAGATCTTGGTATAGTTCAGCAGTGTTGATTTCCATTCTACAGTGTGCTGTCACATCCTTCACTTAACTCAGTTTCTGCCTAGTATCTAATCTCTCAATCTCCCTCTACCCCTTCCATAACAATCAACAAAGATTATTTTCTTCTGTTCTTGGTCTATTTCTTGAGGCCTCATAATAATGGCCTCACACAGTATTTGTCCTTCTGTAACTGATTTCACTCAGCACAATGTCTTTGAGATGACTGTATTATCAAGTGTCTCCAAAGATCGTCATTATTCTTCATCATGTGTAGTGTTCCATTGTTTGTGAATATACCACAGTTTGTTTATCCATTCTCCTGTTGATGGGCACCTAGGTTGGTTCCATCTTTTTGCTAATGTGGATAGCGTTGTGATGAACATTGGTGTGCATGTGTCTGTTCATGTAACAGCCCTTACTTCTCTAGGACATATTCCAAGCAGTGGGATGGCTGGATTGTATGGTATTTCTATCTGTAGCTTTTTAAAAATTTGCCAAAGAATTTTCCAGAGTGGCTGTGCCATTTTACATTCCTACAATAATGTAGAAGGATTCCAGTCTCTCCACAGCCTCTCCAAATTTTTTTGTTTTGTGTTTTTTTGATTAATGCCAGCCTCGTTGGAGTGAAATGGTATCTCATTGTAGTTTTGATTTGCACTTCTCTAATGACTAATGATCACGAGCATTTCCTCATGTATCTGTTATCTGCTTGAATGTCTTCTTTGACAAAGTATATGTTCATATCCCTTGTCCATTTTTGATTTGATTATTTATTATTTTCTTGTTGAGGTTTTGAAGTACCCTATAGATTATGGAGATAGATGGTGTCCAGATTCTTGGTTGCTAATTTTTTTCCTCCAGTCTTTAGGTGGTCTTTTTACTCTCGATGAAGTCTTTGGATGAGCGTAAGTGTTTGAGTTTTAGGAGTTCTCATTTATCTATTATTTCTTCTGGTGTTTATACATTGTAATATTCTGTAGTTTGTTTATGCTGTGTGTTAGGGCTCCCAATGTTGTCCCTATTTTCCCTTCCAAGAACCTTATTGTTTTAGATTTTATTCTTAGGTCTATGATCCATTTTTATTTAGCTTTTGTGCATGGTGGAGGATATATCTCCTGTTTCATTTTTTTGCAGATGGATATCCAGTTTTGCCAACAGTTTTTGTTGAAGAGACTTCCCTCTCCCCCCGCCCCATTAATGGACTTTAGGCCTTTGTAAGACATCAGCTTACATAGGTGGATGGATTTATATTTGGGTTCTCTATCCAGTTCCATTGATCTATGTATCTATTTTTATACCAGTACCAGACTGTTTTGACTACCATGACAGTGTAATAGATTCTAAAGTCAGGTAGTGTGAGGTCTCTCATTTTGTTCTTCTTCTTTAGTAATGCTTTACTTATCTGGGACTTCTTCCCTTTTCATATGAAGTTAGTGATTTGTTTTTCCATATAATTAAAAAATGAGATTTGAATTTGTATTGGAATTAAATTGCATCTATAGATAGCTTTGGGAAGAATGAACATTTTCAATGATATTAAGTCTTCCTGTCCATGAGCAAGGTAGGTTTCTACACTAATGTAGTTTTCTTTTGGTTTCTTGGAATAGTCTTGTGATTTTCTTTGTACAGGTTTTTTACATCTCTGGTTAGATTTATTCTTGAGTACTTTGTCTTCTTGGTGGCAGTTGTGAATGGTATTAATTTGGTGATTTCCACTTGGATGATCTCTTTGTTATTGTAAAGGAATCTAACTGATAAATTGTTTGTCTTATATCCTGATACTTAGCTGAACTCTTCTATTAGTTCTAGGAGTTTCTTTGTGGATTCTTTAGGGTTTTCTGTGCACAAGGTTATATTTTCTGCAAATAGAGATATTTTTACTACTTTCTTGCCAGTATAAATACCCTCTATTTCTTTATCTTGTCTAATTGCTCTGGCTAGAACTTCCAGCATGCGGTAGAATAACAGTAGTGATAATGGGCATCTTAGTCTGGTTCCTGTTCTCAAGGGGAATGTTTTCAGTCTTTCTCCATTTAGAATAATGTTAGCTGTTCCAAAAAAAACCAAACCAAACCTACTGCCATCAACTTGGGTCTGACTCACAGCAACCCTAGAGGTCAGAGTAGAACTGCCCCATAGAGTTTCCAAGGAGCACCTGGTGGATTTGAACTGCCGACCTTTTGGTTAGCAGATGTAGCACTTAACCCACTACGTCACCAGTGGTTCTGATGTTAGCTGTTAGGTGCCCCTTATTATGCTGAGGAATTTCCCTTCTATTCCTAGTTTCTTCAGAGTTTTTAACACGAATGGGTGTTGGACTTTGTCAAATGCATTTTCTGTATCAATTGATAAAATCAGGTGGTTCTTATCACTTGGTTTATTTATGTGGTTGATTACATTGATTGTTTCTCTAATATTAAACCACCCTGGCATCCCTTACTGAGTCATGATGAATTGTTATTATTATTTTTTTGATATGTTGTTGAATTCCAGAATTTTGTTGAACTTGATTTTTGCATTTAAGTTTATCAGAAATATTGGCCTGTAATTTTAATTTTTTGTACAGTCTTTACCTGGCTTTGATATCAGGGTTATGCTAGCTTCATAGAATGGATTTGGATGTATTCCCTCCTTTTCTATGCTGTGAAATACCTTTAGTAATTAATTTAGTGGTGATAATTCTTTTCTAAAAGACTTTGACAGCTGCAAGGGAAGGGAGAGAGGGAGAGTGAGGGGGGAGGGTTTAGAGTAGATAGTTGTTAGAAATCTGGTTGGGTGAAATTGGTGATAGGACACATTAGAAAGAAGAACAATGTTAAGCAGACTTCAGCATAACTTGAATACTCCTTCCATCTTAACCCAATATTGCAAGGATAGAGTAGCTGGGGTAGGGGGCAGGGGACCATGCTCTTAAGCAAAATTGAGGCCAATTGGCACAACTAGCGTTGTTAAGAGGGCTCTCTGCAGCCCACATTGGTGAGTGGCGTCTGTGGTCTTAAAAGCTGCCAAGCTGCCATCTGAGGACACAGCAAATGGTCTCAACTCAGCAGGAATGGTTGCTCACTGAGGACCAGAATGACATGGGGTAAAGACAACCCAGAAGATAGAGAGACCCACATGAGTGGGTGCCTACATTGACTTGGGACCAGAAGAACCGGATGGTGCCCAGCCACCACCAGTGATAGCAGTGATGGAGCTTACTAAGTTGAGTCTCACTGGCAACACAAGAATATAAAGGGGTGCATCCTGAGATCTCCACTGAAAGAGCTCAACTAATGGTCCATTGGTTTGGTGGTTCCCCTGGGAGCATGAGCCCCGGCCCTGATGCTGCCCTTGCTGATAAATCACAACAAAGGTCCACTCTTTGGACAGGAATGGATTGGACTTGGCAAGGCAGAGTGACCATATATTGGATGCACTTTATGGTTCTATGTGTCTATAGGATATCATCCTGCTGACTTCTGGCTGGAGGAAGGAGAGTGGGTGGAGAAAATGGTAAAGGAGACTGTTGGGAGGATGAGACATTCATGGAGCAGAGAGGAAGAGTGTGCTGTCACTGGGCAGGGAGAGTAGTGGAAGATGCATATAGGTGGGCATGTAAATTTTTACGGGAATGTACATTTTCACTCAGTCATATTAAATAAAAAAGAAGAACAAGAAGAAAAAAAATTCCAAGTGTGAAAATACAACATCAAAGAATAAATGTTTTCGATGTGACCATAAAAAAAAAAAAAAAAAAAAAGTCTGGTAGAATTCTGCAGTGAAGCCATCTGGGCCAGGATGCTTTTTGGTTCTGAGTTTTTAAATTACTTTTTCAATCTCTTCCTTTGTAATAGGTTTGTTAAGGTGTTCTACTTTTGATTGTGTTAGTTTTGGTAGACAGTGTGTTTCTAGAAAATTTCCTATTTCTTTTGAGTTTTCATATTTATTAGAGTATAATTTTTCATAGTATTTTGATATGATTTTTTAAATTTCAACTGGGTCAGTTGTGATATTGTACATCTCATTTCTTATTTGAGTTCTGTGCTTGCTGTCCTGTTTTTCTTCTGTCAGTCTGGCCAGTGGTTTGTTGCTTTTGTTGATCTTTTCAGAGTACAAGGCCTTGGTCTTATGAACTGTCTTAATTGCTTTTCTGGTCTCTAATTCATTTAGTTCTGCCCTAATTTTTATTATCTGATTTCTTCTCATGCTTGTGAGGCTCCTTTTTGGCTCTCTTACTATTTGTTCAAGTTGTAGGGTTAATTCTTTGATTTAGGGCTTTTTTTTCTTTTGAATGTGTGCATTTATTGATGTTAAGTTGACCTCTGAGCAGGGCTTTTGCTATGTCCCAGAGGTTTGAGTAGGGTGTGTTTTCATTCTCATTTGGTTCTATGAATTTATTTATTTCATCTTTGATTTATTCAATCCAAAAGTTTTTGAGCACAGTGGGGTTCAGATTCCAAGTGTTTGATCTTTGACCCTTGCTTTTTCTATTGTTGATTCCAACTTTTATGGCTTTATGCTCTGAGAGGAAGCTTTGCATTATTTCAGTGTTTTGGATTTTGTTAAGACTTCCTTTATGGTCTAATATGTAGTCTATTCTGGAAAATGTTGGTGTACACTGGAAAAGAAGATACACTTGTCCACTGATGGGTGGTGTGTTCTGTATATGTCTATGAGGTAGAGGTGGCTGATTGTGGCATTCAGATCTTCTATGTCTTTATGAGCTTCTTTCTAGCTGTTTTGTCCATCACCAAAAATGATGTATTTAAGTCTCCTAGTGTTATTGTGGAGTTGTCTATGTCACTTTTTGATGATGTTAGCGTTCCTTTGATGTATTTAGTAGCCCAAGTGTTGAGTGCATAAATATTTAATATGGTTATGTCCCCCTGATGTGTTGACCCTTTAAGCAGCATACACCTTTCTTGTCCACTGTGATGGATTTTACTGTAAAGTCTATTTTATCTGAAATTAATATTGCCACATCTGCTCCTTTTAGAAAGCTGTTAGCTTGGTATGTATTTTTCCATCCTTTAAGTTTCAGTTAGTTTGTATCTTTAAGTCTAAGATGTGTCTCCTGCAAACAGCATATCGACGGGCTGTGTTTTTTCAAACATTCTGCTAATCTTCATCTATATATTGGTGCACTTAGTCCATTTACATTAATTGTCATTATTGATATCTGTGAATTTAGTGCTGTCATTTTGGTGCCTTTTTTGATGAGTTGTTGAGCAATTATTTATTCCACTTAATTTTATGTGCTGAGTTGATTTTCCTTGTGGCTTTCTTTTTCATCGTTGCTGGTTTTGCATCTGTTAAGACTTCTTGATTTTGATGTGCAATATTGCTAAATTTCTACTTGGTTACCCCTATTTTTATCCCTAGTGTTTTGAGTTGAAACTGGTCTTTAATTTCATTGTATCTCTTTAACTTCCTCTCCATCTGAAAGAGGTATGAGTACATTAATTTATCCCTATAAACATAATGTTGTCATCATTTACATACCGAGATATCTGTTTCCCTATTTTTAGTGTTTTAACTTCAGTTTACTCTTGTGGATTCTCTATTTGTGCCGGTATATGGGTGCTCTGTCCTGTCTTGTATTCTTAAGTATATGTTAAATGTTACTGATTATCTAATCCAAAAAATTCCTTCAGTTTTTCTTATAATTTTGGTTTGGTTCTTGCAGATTCTGTAAACTTCTGTTGATCTGGGAATGTCTTAATTTCACCATCGTATTTGAGAGACAGTTTTGCAGGATCTATAATTCTTAGTTGGCAATTTTTTTCCTTCCAGGCTTTGTATACATCATCCTATTGCCTCCACACCAACATTCTTTTGGCTGAATAATCAGAGCTAATGCTCAAAGACTGTCCTTTGTATGTTATTTTTTTGTCTAAGTCTTGATGCATCTAGAGGCAAGGCCTTATGTTGTCTTCTGGGATCTAGCTTGTGTGGAGTTTGGTGAGCATCTTGAATAGAGATGTTTTCATCTCTCATAATATCAGAAATTTTCTATCGACACATCTTCAACAATTATTTCTGTATTTTCTGGGATCCTATTTTGTTCTTGAACTCTAAACAGTCATAGATTATTCCTCTTGATAGAGTCCCACATAACTCTCAGTGATTCTTCATATTTTTAAAATTTTTATATGATTTTTCATCCAATATGTTGATGTAAGCAGCTTTATCTTCAGTCTCACTTACTCTGTTTTCTATAGGCTTGATTCTACTCCTTTGGCTTTCTATTGAGTTGTCTGAGTTAGTAATTTTATTGTTAATCTGCTGAATTTCAGATGGTTGTTGCTCAAGCATTTCTTGCAGCCTGTTTAATTTTTCAGTGTGCTCTGTTGTAGTTTGTCCTTCCTAATGTCTATGAGAGCTTGAAATATAACTCCTTTTATTCTATCTCTGATAATTGCAGAAATTCTTTTTCATCTGGAAATTTTTTAATTTTTTTGTTTTGGGATTTTTCTGAAGCTGTGGTGGTCTGCTTCTTTAAATGATTTGAAATAGACTGTTGTCTATAATCCATCAGTAGATTGTTTTAATTTTAATTCTTGTCTTCTGAACTAAGTATGCAAGTGTGTATATACATGCGCACACATAAACATAAGGTCTGACAATTAAGTATGAGAACTTATCCTAGAAAAAATTCTGTCTGCCTCATTGCTGAATATCACTATTGTCACCTTTGAAGTACTCCTCTTGAGAGGCTATGTACCAATGCCAGCACCTAGTCTGTCCTTCTAAGCAATTTTGGAACTCTTTTTCTGAATGGCTATCAGAGCTGCCATTGTGTTATCCTTGATGTGCTGAATGTCATCAGAATGTCTTTCAGTATTTCCTTTATCTTCAGGTAAAGAAAAAAAGTCATTGAGGGCCAGATCAGATGAGTGGGGATGGTGTTCCGATACAGTCATTTGTCTACTGGCTAACAACTTCCTCACAGACAGTGCTGTGGAGCTAGTGCATTGCTGTCACACAAGAACCACGAGTTGTTGATGAAACATTCAGATCCTTTTTGTCTAACTTTTTCATGCAGTCTTTTCAGCACTTCTAAGTAGTAAACTTGATGAACTGTTTGTCTAACTGTTATATGAAGAATCCCTCTGATACCAAAAAAAGTTTAGAAACATAATTTTGACTCTTGATTTGGACTGATGGAACTTTTTCAGTCATGGAGAATTGGCTGACTTTCACTGTGCACTTTGATGCTTTGTTTCAGAGTCATATTGGTACACCCATGTTTCGTCACCAGTGATAACATGGCCCCAAATATTGTCTTAACTCTCCAAAAGGTCTTGGCAAACTTTGATTCTCCTTTGCTTTTATTCATTGGTGAGCTCCTTTGGGACTGTTTTTGCACACACTGTTCTCATGCCATGATTATCAGTTAAGATTTCTCTGTTTCCTCCATGAGTAAGCAAAGCACTACTGAAGAAGGAGAATGCAGTGAGAGGCCATACACTATCTGACGTTAGAACCTATTACACTGCCACAGTAGTCAAAACAGTCTGGTACTGGTACAAAAAGGGACACATAGACCAATGGAACAAAGTTGAGACCCCAGAGATGCCATCATCCTCTTATGAATAGTTGATATTTGACAAAGGCCCTAAGATTGTAAACTGGGATAAAAATAGTCTTTTTAACAAATTGCGCTTGCAGAATTGGGTATCCATCTGCAAAAAATTGAAACAAGACCCATATCTCACACTTTGCACAAAAACTAACTCAAATTGGATCAAAGACCTAAATATCAAACCTAAAATGATAAAGATCATGCAAGAAAAAATAGAATTAGACAGACTTCAAAATATGACAAAGTACAATCAACAGAAGAGAAAATAGATCAATGGGAACTACTAAGAATCAAACACTTTTGCTCTTTCAAAGACTTTATAAAAAGAATTAAAAGATTACCTACAGAATGGGAAAACAATATTTGGTAACTACATGTTGAACCGATGTCTGATCTCCATAATCTGCAAGATATTGCAGAATATAAACAAGAAAAATATAAATAACCTGACTAAGCAATGGGCGAAAGAGATGGACAGACACTAAACTGAAGAGGACATCCAGGCAGCCAAAAGACACGTGAGGATCGCTAGATATTAAAGAAATCCAAATCAAAACTACAATGAGATACCATCTCATGCCAACAAGGTTGGCCATGATCCAACAAAACACAAAACAACAAATGTTGGAGAGACTGTGGAGAAGTTAGAACCCTTCTACACTGCTGGCAGGATTAGAAAATGGTACAACATCTTTGGAAAGCAATTTAATGCTTCCTTAAAAAGCTGGAAATAGGTATACCATTTGATCCAATAATCCTACTGCTCAGAATATATCCTGCAGAATCAAGGACAGTCACACCAACAGACACAAGTACATGAATGTTTATTGTGGTCCACAATAACTAAAGGATGGAATCAACCTAGATGCCCAGCAACAGATGAATGGATAAAGAAACTATCATACATATACTCAGTGGTACACTATGCAATGATAAAGAACAATGATGATTTTAGGAAGCATCTCACAACCTGGTTTCAATTGGAAGACATTATGCTGAGTGAAGTCAGTCAGCATCACAAGAACAAATATTGTATGAGACTCTGTTATAAGGACTTAAAAACAGACTCATGTACAGAAGAAAAGACTCTTTGAAGGCTGCAAGGGAGGGGAAAGAGGGAGAAGGATGATCATAGATTAGATAATTGATAGAAATTTGGTTGAGTGAAAGCAGTGAAAGCATATAGTAGAAAGAAGATCAACTTAACTGGACTTCAACATAAACTGAAAACTCTTATAATCTTAGCCCAGTATTGCAAGGATGGAGTAGCAGGAGTGGGCTTCTGGGGACCATGCTCTCAGGGAACATTGAGGCCAACTGGAGTAACTTGTCTATTGCTAAGAGAGTCTTCTGCACCCCATATTGATTAGTGGTGTCTAGGGTATAAAGTCTAGCAGGATGACATTTGAGGTACACCAAATGGTCCCAACTCGTCTGGAACAGATGGTCACCAAGAACAACAATGATGTGAAGTAATAAGAGGCCAGAAGACAGAAAGACCCATGCGAATGGATGACTGTATTAACATGTGACCAGAAGAACCAGACGGTGTCTGGCCACCACCAGTGACAGCTGTGATGGGGCACACAATGTTGAGTCCCAGTGGCAACATGATAAAAAGATGGGTGCACCTCAAGAACTCCACTCAAAGACCACAATCGATGGTCCAAAGGCCTGGGGGTTCCCCTGGGAGCATGGCCCCTAGATCTGTTTCTGCCCCTGACAAGAAAATATTATTGAGGTCAACTCTTTGGACAGGAATGGATTGAACTCGGGGACACAATGTGACCATATTGTGTGTGTACTTTTTGGTTCTATGAATCTATGGGATGCTGTCCTACTGGCCTTTTACTAGAAGGGAGAGGAGAGGAGGGGACAGGGGATTGTTAAGAGGATACGACATGTATAGAATGGAAAGGAGGAGTGTGCTGTCACCATACCAGGACAGCAGAAGGAGCTGCAGATAGGTGGTCATACAAATTTAATTTGGATTGTGTACTTTCACTCAATCACAATAAAAAATACAAAAAATATTTTCCTGTTTCTTATTGATGTTTACTTGGACTGCTCTGCTTCTCACAGTCAGCTGACAATTTTGATGCACAATTTGATGAATTTTTGCAATGTTTTCATCAGTTCTGCTCGTTACTGGCCACTCTGACTTTTCTTCATCAGCGATGATTTCTCTCTCCTCAGAAAACATTTAATCTATTTGTACACTGTCATTTTCTTCATGGCATTATCCCCATAAACTTGGACTAACATATCCTGATTTCCCTTTCACTCTTGCCAAATTTAACAAGAAATTTAATGTTTGTTGCTCTAATTCAAGATGCAACATTCTTGTGATGGCACACAAATACCCAGAACAGCAGTAATGAACACCACTCAGCAAGATGCCACCACACTTTGATATAAACATAGCTGTGAGACACCGATATACTAGGTTATAAAATCTTACTGAGTTGTTTGTATAATGCTGCAAATGTGGCAATGGTGGCAAGCTTGCCAACTTGTCAGACATATATAGTGTGTGTGTATATATATGTATAAATTTTTTAAAGTATCCAGGTAGAATAGGCAAGTGCACTGATTTATTAGTTCAAGCCATAGAAATTTAGAAACCCTATCACTGAGTGGTTAGTCCTGTAGGTAGGCACTGGTTTTAGTTTACTTTCCTTGTGTATGTTTAGACTGGGCACCCAGTTAGTTGGCCCCCAAGTGTGCAGTGTCTGTGGGAAAATGTTGATTAGTGTGGGCTCAGATTGCAGGTGGCATGTGCTGTGAAAGGCATCATGCCCTACTAAGTCCAGAAAGGTGACTGACCTACAGATCTAACTCTAGGAGGACATCCTACTTCTGCCCCCAGCTTTTTTTGTTGGGTGCTTGTCTGTCTCTTTGAGTACAGGGTCAAAGTCAGGCACCTGGCACAGCACAATAAGAAGTGGGGGGCAGGGGGGTAGTGCCTGAAAGACAGAGATTTTGTGCCCCAAAGAAAAAGTTTTGATCCACATGTGGCTGCCTGAACTTACCTTTTGGTGTTCAGTGGATGAATGCTGTAATTCTGTTGGCATATGTGTCCGAAGCTTGGCTTGTCTGCTGAGAAAAATGCTCTCCTGACACAGCTGTGTTCACTGTGCTGGCTGTGTTATCGAGTGCTGGCTGTGTTTGTGGCAATGACACAGGGGTCCTCTTGGGGGAGTGCCAATTCCTTCCTGCCCAGCCCATCTGCACCCTCACTCACCTGTCAGCTTATTCCCTTGGCTTTCTTCTGGTAATCACGGCTCCAAGAATGGTTTAGTAATCTGTTGTTTTTATGTATCTTTGTTGTTACAGGGATTGCAAGGTGGCTCTGATTACTGTGACGTATTATCCCTGCTCCCTGGCTATAATCCTTATAGAGGTGTGTTGCCAGGTCTTTTACCCATAGAGCCTCTGGTTGGGTTCAAACAGCCAATCTTTGCATTAGCAACTGAATGCTCAACTGTTGTGCCCCTGGAGCTCCTTTCCTAAATAAACACGTGGGGCTATAGAATTCACAAATGCTCCTAGAAAAATAGAGGATCTTAAAGAAAGCAACATAATTTATATTAAATTTCATGTATTGAGCCCTGCGTATGCGTCAGGAACTACTGTAGGGGTTCACATATATTATCTCCTGTAACATTCTCCACCACTGCAGAAAGCGGTGTTTGTGTTACATGTTTTTGCCAAACAATCTGAGGTACAGAGGTTAGGTAAACACTTCAACAAAAGATTTTGAACCAGGTCGTTTGACTCCATGTCTAAGGTCCTCTCTGTTACCCCATGGTTTAGAAAGGGAAGTCAAATGAGTGATTAAACACCCTGCAAAAATGAAACCCATTCTTGTGGAGTTGATTCTGAGCCACAGTGACCGTGTGGATCCCGATAGACCTCATAGAACCGCCCTATAGAGTTTCCAAGAAGCAGCTGGTGGGTTGAAAATGCATAACTTTTGGTAAGCAGCTGAGCTCTTAATTACCACACCACCAGAGCTCCAAATAGGTAAGTAGGATTACTTAAAGAAGAGAAAATGTGTATGTGTGTTTGTGGCCACCACCTGCCTGTCAGTTTCTTGCATTGCAATGGCCTATGTATTGCTGTGATATTGGAAACTACACCACTGGTATTTCAAGTACCAGCAGGATCCCTTATGATAGACAGGTTTCAGTGGAATTTCCAGACAAAGACAACTTGAAGAAACGCTTGGCAATCTACTTCAAAAAATTAGCCAGTGGAAACCCTGTGGATTACAATAGAATATTTTCCTGTGGAATTCTGGAAAATAACCCCCTTGGTTGAAAGGCACTCAGAACATACAAAAACTGCAACGAACTCAAACACATCGGTGATCTGGAAGGTGGAGCAGGACCAGGCAGAGTTTTGTTCTTTGTACTCAGGTAGCCATGAGTCAGAGCCAACCAGACAGAAAATAGCAACGTATGCATGGCATGAGGAAGGCATTTTAAGGAACTTGGAATCCTGGTACTTGGTTAGATGGATTTGCCTTTAGCATTTTCCTCTAACACAGGTCTCATCTTCACCTTCTTGAGAACAGGGCGTTTCACCTCAACTCTAGTAGTCGAACCCTTTGCTGTCGCTCCAACCATCCAGCCACCCATGCCATTACCATCAGGAAAAAGTCTTGCCTCTCAATTTGGCCCCATCAACCTTTCCGTCCTTTCTTCTGTAACTCCTATCTTCTTCTTACCCCAGACACACCACGCCGTCTTACTGTTCCTCAAGCACTTGTGTACTTTTATACCTCCAAGCATTTGCATTTACTCTGCCTTTTGCCAACAAAATTCCTCCCCCATTCTTTCTGGTGGCACTTTCCTTTACTTCCCATCCTCACTTGTGTTTGTGTAAAGCTTTGCACATCTAACCTTGCATCCTAAGTAGGATCAGAGCTGTGTTTTAGAAAGACTAGGTTGGAAGACGGTTGCACAATAGGTTAAAGGTTCAGGGAACATCAGGAATCTGTTGCAATCATTACAAAAAGTGGGGAAGATAGAGCTGGGAATGAAATGAAGGGGTATGTCTGGGGCGAGGAGAGCTTCTGGAGGCTGAGGTCACCAGGCATGGAGCTAAGATTAATCATGGGGTCAGATTGGATGAGGCTACAACCTGCTCAAGACAGATTTTGGGAAAAGTTTGCCTCACTGAAGGGGACTTTCCTCTAAGACCTCTGGAAGACCTTTCAACTCTTTCAACCCTTTCACCGATTCTGTTATAGCTGTGGCATTCTTGGGGTTGCTCAGAAGGCAGAAGCTCTAAAAATAGGAAACATTATTATTACCTATTAAATTTCTTTCCACCTACAGAATTTTCTGAAAGTAATAAGAAGAGGAAGCCCAAGTCTGTGCTGAAGTGTTTAGAGCAGAGATGTACTGAGAGGTAATAAAAGAAGGGAAAGTATAGGGAGGTTGGGCCAGGCAGGTATGGTAGGGGTTAGGGTAAAAATCACTGACTGAGCACACTTGTATGTAACAAGAACATTCAGTATGCACAGGCTTTTCAAGAGAAATGCACATGGAGTATTAAAACCAAAGAGTTTCTATTGCCTCAATTGTACAGGCAGGGCCACAAGGTGGAGTGGCTTTGTTTCTGTCTCTGTATCAGGGCAATATACGAATACCTAGGCATCCAGCCTCTAAACCCGTCACTGTTCTGTGGGTTTCTAGTTCTCTGGAATGTAGTTCATGCTTATGAAACTCACCTCTAATACTGACTGCGGTCTTGATGTCCACATTTTAGAACTCATTTCTTAGAATGGCATTCAGAGCTGTTGTCTTTATTACCCTTGATGTCCTGAATGTCATCAAAATGTCTTCCGTTTAGTATTTCCTTTATCTTTGGGTAAAGAAAAAAGTCACTGGGGGCCAGATCTGGTGAGTAGGGAGGGTGTTTGTGGTGGTCAGGATTATGTCAACTTGGCTACTCCATGTTTGGCTGCTCTATTAAGTGACAGGGCGGGGTCTGTGGTGGCTTCCCGCCCCCTCAGCTCTTATCTCTTGACCTTCCACTACTGCTGCTGGTCTGCTCACATAGCCAGGAGCTCCTACTCTCTTCCAGCGTCTGGTTCCTGGACTTGAACTAGCAGCTGTAGGATTCATCAATCCTTACAGTCGGCGCTTGAGGGTCCTGCTCCCTGACCTGCTGATCCTGGGTTTGCCAGCCTCTGCCGCTCCGTCTTGCCACCAGATTGGGATCCACTGACCTACACAACTGGTGATCTAGAACTTTGGTCTCCGACCTGCTGACTTTGGGTTCATCAGCTTCCGTGGCCACGTGAGGCTTGTGCCAGGACTTGGGACATTCAGCTTCTGTGATTGTGTGAGCTGTTTCCTATATCTCTGTTTATCTATCTATATATACTATAAATTTTTCCTCGTACCTACATGTGTTACTTGTTTTGCTTCCCTAGGAAACCAGCCTAAGACAGTGTTCCAATACAGTCATTTATTTCCTGGCAAAAAACTCCCTCACAGACAACTATACAATTCACTTTGCAAACTTGCCAATGTGCCACCATGCACAATGGTCATTCTAGAAAGAGTTCCAAAATTGCTCTGAAGGGTGGACTAGGTGCTGGTGTCAGTGCACAGCTTCCCAAGGGGAGTCTGACAGTGACTGTAGTGATATTCAGCAATGAGGTATGAAGCATTTAGAACAATTAAGTTCGTGAACTTAATTGTAAGACCTGGTTGACCTGAAACCTGGCTTTTGCTGTTAACTGGCTTGGAATACTACCCCTTACACTGAATTGTTCCAAATGGCCAGTTGTTTGTAGCCAAATAAAAGATCGAATAATGGTATTTTCACACTGTCTGACATAATATCTCCCCTGGGTTTCCTCTTCTGATATGAATCAAGGAATTTGTCCATTTCCTCTAGGTTTTTGAATTTGTTAGATTACAGTCTTTCACAGTATTCAGCTATGATATTTTTGATTTCTGTTGAATCTGTGGTGACAACTTCCCTCTCATTTCTTATTTGGGTTATTTCTTTCCTTTCCTATTTTTCTTTAGTAAGTTTAGCCAACGGTTTGTCACTTTTGTTGATCTTTTCAAAAAACCAGCTTTTGGTCTTTTCAATTTTTTCAATTGTTCTTCCATTCTCTAATTCATTAAATTCTGCTCAGATCTTTGTGATCTGTTTTCTTCTGGTGTCTGAGGGATTCCTCTGTTGTTCTCTCTCTACTTGTCTAAGCTGTAGGATCAGTTCTTTGATTTGGCTTCTTTCTCCCTTCCAGATGTGTGCATTTATGGAGATAAACTGACCTCTGAGCACTGCTTTGGCTGTATCCCATAGGTTCTGGTAGGAAGTGTTTTTGTTCTCATTGGAATCCATGAATTTCTTTATTTCATCCTTGATTTCTTCTATAGCCCATGGTTTTTTGAGCAAGGTGTTGTTTACTTTCCAAGAGTTCTGCTTTCTATCTATATTTTTTCTATTATTGATTTTGACTTTTATGGCTTTATGATCTGAATAGATTCCTTACAGTAATCCAATGGTATGGATTTTGTTGAGAATTGCTTTATGTCCTAACACATGGCCAATTCTGGAGAATGTTCCATGTGCACTGGAGAAGATGGTGTAGTTGTCCGCTGATGGATAGGAAGTTCTGTATATGTCGATGAGGTCTAGATGGTTAATTGTGGCAATAAGGTCTTCTGTGTCTTTAGTCAGCTTTTTTCTAGATGATCTGTCCAATATTGAGAGAGGACTGTTGAAGTCTCCTACTATTATTGTGGAGTGGTCTATCTCCTTTTTGAGTGTAGTCAGTGTTTCTTTTACGTATTTAGGTGCTCTAATATTAGGTGCTTGGCTTGGCTAATATTAGGTGCATAAATATTTAATATTGTTAAGTCGTGCTTGTGTACTGAACCTTTCAGTAATAGTGTCCACCCTTGTCCATGATGGTGGATTTTACATTGAAATCGATTTTATCTGAGATTAGAACTGCTGCACTTGCTCTGCTTTGTTCATTGTTAGCTTGATATATGTTCTTCCATCCTTTGATTTTCAGTTTGTTCATATCTTTAGGTCTAAGGTGAGTTTCTTGTAGGCAACATATAGATGGGTCATGTCTTTTGATCCACGATGTCACTCGATGTCTCTTTACTGGAGCATTCAGTCCATTCACATTCATTGTAATTATTGATAGGTATGTGTTCAGTTCTGCCATTGTTATATGTTTATTTTTGTGTTGATATTTTTTCTGTTGTTTGTATTAATCTGTTCTGTGACCTTCTTCTTTGTGAGTTGATTCTTCACCTTTTTCAGGGTTGGTTTTGTGGTTGTTGAGACTCCTGTATTACATTTCTTGATATGGTATGTTGCTTCTTTATTATGCTTTATGGCAGCCCCTATGACCCCACTTAAAAAACTATATATAATCCCAATTTTGATTGCTACCAGTTTTGTGAACTTCCTCTCCATCTGGAAGGAGTATAACAACTGTAGTACAACTCTCTTTTTAATATGATGATATCATAGTTTACATGATATGATCACTGGATTGTTTCTTTCACTATTATAGCTTTGATTGTGTTTGGAGCCTTACCTAACTGAGTAGGATTCTGGATAATGTGCCGTTCTAAAATACAAAGTTAGTGGTTTTGTTCTTCCAAACCAAGAGATTCTTTCAGTATTTCTTGTAGCTTTGGTTTGGTTTTTACAAAATCTCTAAGTTTCTGTTTATTTGCAAATGTCTGAATTTCATTTTCATATTTAAAAGATAGTTTTGTAGGATATATAATTCTTGGTTGGAAGTTTCTGCAGAGAAATCTGATGAAAGCCTACAGGGTTTCCCTCTGAATGTTAGCTTTGCTTTGAGTCTTGCTGCCTTTAAGAGTTTCTGCTTATGTTTCATTTTGTTGAGCTTGATTATAATATGTCTTGGAGTCTTTCTATTGAGATCTATATTGAGTGGCGTTCGATATGTATCTTGGATATTTATATTCTCTTCTTTCATAATTCCTGGAAAGTTTTCTGTCAGCAGCTCAGCCACAGTACTCTCTGTGTTCTCAGGTGTCTTGCTCTGTTCAGGAACTCCAATTAATTGTAGATTGTTCTTCTTAATAGAGTCCCATATGCTTCTTAATGCTTCTTCATTTTTCTTGGTTTCTTTTTTCTGATTTCTCGTCATAGATGCTGGAGTCAATGGCTCTGTCTTCCAAATCAGAAATTCTTTTTTCGATTTGTTACATTCTGTTTGCTTTGCTTTGCACTGAAGTTTCTATGTCTTTGATTTTGTTCTTGATCTGTTGGATTTCAGAGTATTGATGTTCCATCAGGTCAAACAGCTTGCTTAATTTTTTGTTTTGCTCTGCTGCATTTTGTATAAGGTCTAGTAGGGCTCTCTATATAATCCTTTTGTATTTACCTTCTGATAGTTTCAGAAAAGCTTCTTCATCTGGGAAGTTCTGAGGTGGTTTCTTTTGGGGACCTTCTGATGCCATTGCTGACTTCTGAGTTACCATCCTTTCCAATGTCTGTGGCTTTTGGGGTGTCATGTGGGTCAATAGAGGCTGGGAGTGACACTGTGAAGATGTACCACAGTTGTTTCTCTAGGCCCTCTTAAGACGAGAAGTAAAAAGTATTTGGCACCTTCCAAAGTCACTCAGGTTTTTAGGTGTCTATGTCTCTCTCCCCAGCTGGCAAAGTAAGCACCTCTATATTGAACACCCAGTGTTATAAACTAGCTCAAAATACAGAAAGGCTACTGGCCTGCTGGCCTCTGCTGTCAGGCCCCAGCTGTAGATGATATTGTGTAGAACTCTGCTTTTCTGTTAAAAAAGAAGTCTCTTCTGGGTGGGAACTGCCTCTCAGCCCAGGAACTGGGTCCAGCTGAGGCTTCCATATTGATGACCCTGCCTCCCAGCAAAACAAGACGACATCCTGTGTAAGCTCACCAGCTGGCCAAGAGTACCAAAATGCCCAGAGTCCACAGCCTCTGCAGCTGGGCCCCGGCCCTAGGCGACACTGTGCAAAACACCTCCCTGCTAGACAAGAGCTCTCCCCACCGCAGGAGCCACCTCCCAGCCTAAGAACCAAGTCTGGTCAGGGCCTCTGCCTGGGCTTCTCTGTTTCCTGATAGGCCAGAGGAGCCGAGGTGTATGGAGTCCAAAGCCAGGCTCACAGAACCTGGCAATTATGCTTGCCGGTCCCACCAGCAGTGTGTCTGAGACCAGCAGCTAGTCAAGTCCCAGTTCTGCCCTTTGGCCAAGGCAGAGGGAAAAAAAATCGAAATGGTGAGTTACCTTCGGTCTCTGCAAACCTGTGCTTGCCAAGAGCGGAGTCGGAGAAAAAGAGGAGGTTTTGTGTTCCGTGGTATGAAGTCCAAATTAACAGCCCTATGCCGCATCCCAGGACTCACTAGGTGTCCAGAAGGATCTGTTTAACTATCATATCATGTCTTGGTTTCCAGAGGGATTCAGGGAAATGTGCGTTTAGTCCACCATCATAACTCTGCCCACCCCCGGTTTCCTCTTCTGCAATGGGCTACTAAATCTGTCTTAACTAGGAGTGGTGAAGGTGGAATAAAATGATATATTTCAAGTGCTTTGCACAGTCTGGCACACAGTAGATACTCAATAAATGTTAGCCTTATTATTAGTTTTCATGTTATTTATTTACTGTTTCCAAATTGACATTGTCTTCTTGGAGGCTAAAATCAAGGTATCCCTCTAGTAGTGAGGAAGGACAAAGCTATAGGGATAACCATTCCATGGACTTTCAATTATTAGCTGCCCCATTAAGCTGGAACCTGCAAATCTTCGTGTAATAGGTAACACTCATCTACTGTATCGTTCTAAAGTACTTAATGTAAATGAGCCCTTTTAAGTCACACAACCTCTCTAGAATATGGGTATAATTATCTCTCTCACTAGTCCAAGGTGACACAGCTATAACTGATAGTCTAAATTGGATCAAAACATTTGTTACAAAATCTACAATTTTGATCTCTAGATCATATGTCCTTCACCATGTCCGCCATGGCTTTAAGTTTTCTAGTTTTCAGGCCACTTTAAATGATTGACTCCTCTTGAGATTGTGGCTAACTAAAGCCTATCCTCCTGTGATGCCAACTATGATTTCAGATATATTTTGGATGTAAGCTAGGCGTGTGAGGAAAGGTGCTCACGTTGGAGCACTCTGGGAGATTTCTGATAGGTAACCCATTACCCGTATGTTTCCTGTGTACAAGTATGTCTCCCTCAGAAAGTTCTGGGATGGACTCTTTTATCCACAAAGTTTTGTTTAGTTTTTCGTGTTTTTCACTCACTACTTAACTAAAGTGATACATGCGCAGAGTAACCTGTGTATTTACGCAAAAAACATACATCTTCTATGTTTGTTCGCCAACTGCACTCCCTCTGGAGGTATACAGTAAATACCTAAGCAATGTAGAGTGACATAAAACGAAGAGCGAGAATGTCCCTTATACCTATCTCACTTATCTGCATGTTTAACCATTTCTTTCTAGTTCTTCTGGTGGTGATTTCCAGTCTTTCAAATTTAGACAGTGTTTATTGACTTCTGATTATTAAAGAAGAATTTTTTTTCCCATTTATAGTAACCATGGAACCCTGCTGGTGCAGTGGTTAAACATTTGGCTGCTGACTAAAAGATCAGCCATTCAAATCCACAAGTTGCTCCTTGGAAACGCTATGTGGAAGCTCTATACAGTTGTTATGAGTCAGAATCAACTCAACAGCAAGATTTTTTTTTTTCTTTTTAAATAGTAACCACAAAGGGCAGAAGTGGTTCACTAATAGAATTCATGACTTCTGTGTGGGAGAATCCATTTTGATTTCCATCCAATATATCTCTTGGCCAGTCACCACCTATTTGACAGGGAAGGCTTGTGTGTTGCTATGACGCAAAACAGCTTTTGTTGAAGCTTCTAGACTAAGACAGATGAGTAAGAAAAGCTTGGTGATCCTCTTTCAAAACTTAGCCAGTGAAAACTCTGAATTACTATGGTACAGACCCATTTTGCACAGTGCCTTAGGCTAGGTCCTCTAGAGAGCAAAACCAGCAAAGTGTATACATATGTATAACCACAAAAACCAAACCCACTCCTGTCAAGTTGATTCTAACTCATAGTGAAATTATAGGGCAGAGTAGAACTGCCCTATACAGTTTACAAGGAGTGTCTAGTGGATTCAAACTGCTGACCTTTAGATTAACAGCTGTGACACTTAGTCACTACACCACCAGAGTTTCCATCATACACAAGAGGTCTGGCAAGTCTGAGAACTTATTTGTTCTAAGCACTACATACCTCATTGCTGAATATCATTATGGTTACCTTCAAAGTACTCCCCTCGGGAAGCTATGCACCAATGTCAGTGCCTAGTCCATCCTTCAAAGCAATTTTGTAGCTCTTTCTGGAATGGCCATTGCACATGGTGGCAAGTTTGTGAACTGAATTGTATAGTTGTCTGTGAGGGAGTTTTTAGCCAGTAAACAGACGACTGTGTTGGAACACCATTCTTACTCACTTGGTCTGTCCCCCAATAACTTTTTCTTTACCTGAAGATAAAGGAAATATTTAAAGGAAGACAGTTAGATGAAATTCAGGACATCAAAAGTAATATGATAACAGCTCTGATGGTCATTCCAGAAAACGAGGTAGCATTTCAAAGGTGACCATAGTGTTATTCAGCTATGAGATACATAGCACTTTTTCTAGGATGAGTTCGTGAACTTAATTGTCTGAACTTGTGTGTGTGTGTGTGTGTGCGTGCACATGTGTGTACATGTGCGCATGTGAAAAGAGAGAAAATTATATCAAGTAAATGGCTTGTGCAATTGTAGAGGCTTCTCTTGATTCACGTAGCTGCAGGGGCTGTCAAACCCAAGGTCTCCTGCTCCCAGGCTGTGAACGAAAAACCCTATACTGTTGAGTTGATTCCAACTTATAGCTACCCTGTAAGGCAGGGTAGAACTGCCACATAGAGTTTCCAAAGAGCAGCTGGTGAATTTGAACTGCCAACCTTTTAGATAGCAGACAGCATTTAATTCAGGCTGTAAAGATCTACAAATTCCAAGATCGGCAGACAAGCTAATAGCGCAAGTTCTAAGAGCCAGAGGTCAGAAAAACAGGAGGCAGCCACAGGATTCACAGTAAGCAAAGAGCCAGAATGTCTGCTTACACATGGATGCAGACTACCCCTCCAAGAGAACTCCTTTCAAGTGGATTGGCTACTTACAGCAGATGCAATCTGCTGTAATGTGATTGCATGTACATGTGATTGCATGTAAATACTAGGAATAATGGCCCAGCCAAGCTAACACAAAATTCTAACCATCAGTGTCCACCCCTGCCTACTGGGCTCAGATACACATGTCCTTAAGACATACATAATCTCTGAATAAAGTCATGCTTGTGTTTAACATGATGTAACTTTAATATGCTTACAACTGAGAATGTAATAGACCCATTCATGGCTTATATTTTATGAGTGAAGAAAACAAAAATATTTGATGCACATGTACAAAGCAGAAGTAGTCATGACAATGACAGTCCTCATTTCTGCAACTGATGATGTAGCCATAACTGGTATTTAGAACTACCTTCTTCCACCACTCAGTTTGTGTTTCTTTTGACTTCAAACCCCTCAGCTGGTTGTAGTTATTTGCCTGGTGGGGTGACCCAAACTTTTACTTCTGAAGGGTCTGGGTCATTGTAGTCATGTCAGAATTGGGTTGCTGTAGCTTTCCATTGACTTTAATCACAGGCATGGTAATACTAAGAGAAGCCCTAAGGGATCTGCATTCCAGACATATTCTTCTTTACCTCCATTATATAATATCCATCTAATTTATTCTTGGTAATCAGGATCAGTCACACCAGCCACTGTTAGCTCCCTTCTTTCCCTGTTGATCCAAAGGCATAAGGAGCCCAAAGTTGCCAGGTAACATTCTTAGCTTCCAGTTCAGTGGGATCAGTGATGTGTTTCCAGGTAGGAGCATTTCTCCTTTTTTTAAAAAAGACCTCTAGACCTGGAGAACATGAGGTTACAAGAAACTAAAATCTTGCAAGTGGGTCATTAGTGGTAATAGTGAACGGTGCCATTTCCATTTCCACCCCATGATTCCTGGATCTATGAATCCTGGATGTGGGAGAGACAGCATCATTTATTGAATGCTAGTTCAGAGCATGTGTAGCCTCCTGGTGATCACTGCCCCAACCCTGTAAGGTACTGCCACCTAATTATCTCTGTAATTGTGTCTTCAGAAAGTGATTCCATCATTCTGTCAAGCCAGCCGCTTCAGGGTGATAGGGAACATGGTTAAGACCAGTGAATTCCACGAGCATGGGCCCACTGCTGCACTTCATTTGTTATGAAGTGAGTTCCTTGATCTAAGGCAATGCTTTGTGGGATTCTATGATGGTGGACAGTGTGTTCTCTAAGTCCATGGTTGGCAGTTTTGGCAGAAGCATTGCATGCAGGAAAGGCAAATTCATATCCACAGTAAGTTTCTATTCCAGTGAAGACAAAAAAACTGCCTTTTCCATGATAAGAGTGGTCCAGTGTAATCAACTTGCCACCAGGTTGCTGGCTGATCACCTCAAGGATAGTGCCATATTGGGGATTTGGAGTTGGTTTCTGCTGCTGGTGGACTGGACACCCAGCAGAGCCTACAGCCTTGGTCACTGGAAACTGATGTTGCTGAGTCTATGTATAACCTTCATTCTTGCCACTAAGGCTGCTTTGTTCATAAGCCCATTGGGCAAAACAAGAGTAACTAGGGAAAGAGTATGACTGATTTCCACAGAACACGTCATCCATCCATACTATCAACTTGATTATTAAAATCATCATCTGCTGCATTCTCCCTTTGTTGAGCATTCACGAGATAAAAATATCTTCACTTCTTTGGCCCATTCGGAGTATACCCCTTCGTAATAAATATTTGTTTCCAATTTTCCAGTTGTGTTGCTTCCAAGTCTCTGACCATCCAGGCAAACTATTGGCCATGGCCCACAGATGAGTGTACAATTGTGAATCTCACCACTTCACCTTCAAAGCAAAGTGAACAACTAGGTGCACTGCTCTGAGTTCTGCCCGTTGAGAGTATTTCCCTTTACAACTGTTCTTCAGGGAGGTCCCAGAAAGGATCTGTAGTATGGCTGTTGTCTACTTTCAGGTGGTGACTGTATGTCACCCACACTGTATGTCATTCATGTAAACCATGCATGAGTTTTCTCCTCAATCAACTGATCATAAGGAACTCCTCATGACACCATAGATACAGACCGGAAGACAGAATATAATGTAACAGAAGTAAAGACGATGCACATTTGGACCACTTCCTCATGCAACTAACTGGGCTTTTGGGTCCTGCTTGGGTATGTCCATCTTTATGACTCTGGCTTAGAAGATGCCCAGTTTGTGATGGGCAGCTCAGAACTCATGGTCATGGTGTTGCCAGGGGCCTACACTGATAGTGGCTAACAATAACAGTTACTAGCTACATCCCTTTTAATTTTGCATTTGTTTTTTCTGTTATTTACCCATATAAGCTTACATAACATATTTAAATTTGTATTTTAAAAAATATTGTATTTCTTGATCTCTCTTCAGACTGTACTTTCTGATTTTGCACTACAATATAAGGAATTTACCCAGTTCCATACTGTAACTTCTGTCAGCTGTTCCATCCCTTCTACTTTGCTTTAAAGAAACAATCAGGGCAGAGTCAAGAAGGCAGACTAGACATACATCTCCCTAATTCCCTCTGAAAACCAAGGCCTGCATTTATAACTAAATGGACCTTTGTGGACACCCAGTGAACCCTAGGACATGGCATAGGACTGTCAGTTTGGACTACTTGCCACTGAACGGGAAATTGTTTGTTTTTTGTTGAACCCTGCTGTGGCTGAATTGGCTGGCTACCATGGACTGAAGGTAACTGGCATTTTTAATGTTTTTTTCTTCTTGTTGGCCAGCAGGCAGGGGATGTACTTAACCAGCATCTATACAGACCAAGCAGTGCTAAGGTGATCCACAGATGGAATAGCCATTTTTTGAGTGGCTCCAGACTCCAAGCACCACAGGCCCTCAACCTTCTCTTTTCGGACCTCCACCATAGATTCTGCGGTTTCGCAGGGGCAGGAGAGTTTGATTGGGATGCCATCTTCTTTGACTGGGAGGTGTAAATACCCAACTGGAGGCCTGAACAGGGGCTAATTCCCAGTATGGGAGACTGTCCAAGCCTGGAGAGTGCTATTCCAGCAGAAAAGCTGTGTTTAGCACAGTGTGGCCTTATGGGAGGGGCCCAGAAGGGGATGACAGCAGACCAGTGGCCTGTCCTCTTTTGAACTATATCACAGCATCTGGGAACAGCTGATAAGGTCCCTCTGTTGTCTAGCAGAAGGAGGGGCTTACCACACCCAATAGCCTGACTAATTTTGGAAGCAGTCAGATAGTTTTATCTTTTAAAATAAGACTGCATAGAGAAATAACTTTGGTGCAGCCTGATGGCATCTCTTCTAGTCTTTACCAACCCACATCACAGGGTTGGTTGATGGACTCTGGTGACTCCATGAGTGGGATGGTGTCTTGGCCAGCCAGGAGGCAGAGCCTGCTACCCCAGAGATCTCACTGGGCCCAGTCACTGTAGCACATAGAGGTGGCTGGTGATCAACTTCCTTCTCAGAACTCAGCTCATGTTAAGGCAACATCAGAGAAACTAAACAGCTTGCAGATGTCCTGTAAGCAACAAATCATAACCTAGCACTTAAAAAAAAAATCCACCCATGGCTCCAGTAAACTACCAAAAGAAAGACCCAAAGAACTTCCCAGATGAAGAAGACTTTCTGAAATTATCGGAGGTCAAGTATAAAAGAATTAGATATAGAGTCCTCCTAGACATTGTAGAAAATGCAGTAGAGCAAAATGAAAAATTAAGCAAGCTGTTCAAACTGATGGAACACCAGCATTCTGAAATCTGACAGATCAATAACAAAATTACAGAATTAGACAATTCACTTCAAAGCCAAAAGAGCAGAATTGAACAACTGGAAATTAGACTTACTGATCTTGAAGACAGAGCTACTGACACCAGTATTTATGAGGAAAAATCGGAAAAAAGGAATAAGAAAAATGAAGAAGCATTAAGAAACATGTGGGACTCTATCAAGAGCAATAATCCATGATTCACTGGAGTCCTTGAACAGGGAGGGATACCTGAAAACACAGAACGTATTGTTGTTGAGTAGCTAACAGAAAACTTCCCTGAAATTATGAAAGAATAGAACATAGATATCCAAGATGTGTATGGAGCACCACAAAACATAGACCCTAAAAGAAAGACACCAAAGCATATTATAATCAAGCTTAGTAAAATAAAACATAAGCAGAGATTCTTAAAGGCAGTGAGACTCAAAGCAAATTTGGAGGGAAGCCCTGTAGGCTTTCATCTGACTTCTTGGTAGAAATGATGTTGGCATGGAGACAGTGAAATGACATATTCAAAGGCTTGAAGGAGAAAAGCTTTCATCCAAGAATTATATATCCTGCAAAATTGTCTTTCAAATATGAAGATGAAATCAAGGCATCCCCAGATAAACAGAAACTCAGAGACTTTGTAAAAACCAGACCAAAGCTGTAAGAAATGCTGAATCTCTTGACTTAGAAAAACAAAACCACACAGGACACAACTTCCAGAAACCTACTCAGTTAGGGAAGTCACAAAACTCAAAGCTATAATATTAAAAGGAGGGATCCAGTGATCATATCATGAAAACTATGATACCATTACATTAAAAAGAGGGACATGTAGTTACAGTCCTTTCAGATGGAGAAGAAATTAATAATATGTGTAGAAGTTAAAACCGTGTTTAAACTTAGATTATTAAGGGGTGACACAGGGTGGCCACAAAGCCCAATAAAGACGCAGCATACCAAAACAAGAAACATAAAATAGAAGTCTCAACAAACACAAAATCAACACTGAAAAAGATGAAAAATCAACCCATAAAGAAGAATGACCCAGGACTGAATATTAACAGCCACAGAGAAAACAGCAACACCAGAATAAATACATCAAAATGACAGCACTAAACACACACCTATCAGTAATTACAGTGAATGTAAATGGACTGAACACTCCAGTAAAGAGACAATGGATAACATCTTGGATCAAAAAACACAACCCGTCTATATGTTGCTTACAAGAAACTCATCTTAGACTTTATAAAGATATGAACAAACTGAAAATTAAAGGATGGAATCATATATGCCAAGCTAACAGTATACAAAGAAGAGCAGGTGTGGCAATACTACTCTCATAAAATTGATTTTAATGCAAAATCTACCATCGTGGACAAGGATCTATTATTTATCTATTGCAGAAAGGTTCAATACACAAGCAGGACTTGACAGTCCTAGTACTAGTCCCAGTACTAGAGCATCTAAATACATCAAACACTGACTACGTTGAAAAATAAGATAGATCACTCCACAGTAATAGTGGGAGACTTAAACATTCCACTTTTAGTATTGAACAGATCTTCTATGAAAAAACTCAGTAAAGACACAGAAGATCTTACTGCAACAATTAACCAATTAGATCTCATCGATATATACAGAATTTTTTATCAATCAACAGATAACTACACCTTCTTCTCCAGTACACATGGAACATTTTCTAAAATAGATCACGTGTTGGGACATAAAGCAAATCTCAACAAAATCCAAACCATTGAATTATTGCAAAGCACCTTTTCAGACCATAAAGCCATAAAAGTTGAAATCAATAGCAGAAAAAACATTGATGGCAATTGGAAGTTGTGGAAACTGAACAATATCTTGCTCAAAAAGTCGTGGGTTATAGAAGGAATCACGGATGAATTAAAAAAAAAAATCAAGCCCGTTGCCATCAAGTCAATTCCAACTCACAGTGACTAAGTAGGACAGAGTAGAAATGCCCCATGAAGTTTCCAAGGAGTGCCTGGTGGATTTCAACCATCAACCTTTTGAACAGCAACTGTAGCACTTAACCACTGATGCCACCAGGGTTCCCTTACCTTGTTCAACTTTATAATATTTACATTTTGTTTTGTAACTACTGTGAAGTATGAAGTCCTCTTTGTCTTGTTGCATGCTGATTTTATAAATTGAAAACCAAAAAATTTACATTGTGATTACATAATTATTATTCTCTTCAGAATCAACTAGAATGATTACCTCCATAGAAAATAAGTAGTTCTGTGTTGCTAAAACTCCCACATTCAAAGGAGAATGTTCAAACCCCTAGGCTAACTGGTATAACAAAATTTATTAAGAAGATGTTCTGCTTTTTGGTGAGTGGCATCTGGGGTCTTAAAAGCTAGCAAACTTCTATGCATCATTTGGCTCGAAAGTACCTGGAGTACAGGAGAATGAAGAACACTGAAGACACAAGGAAAATATTAACTCAAGAGACAGAAAGGCCCACATAAACCAGAGACTCCATCAGCCTGAGACCAGAAAAACTAGATGGTGACTGTCTACCATCAAGGACCAACCAACAGGGAACATAACAGATTCCCTGATGGAGCCAGAGAAAAATGGAGTACAAAACTCAAATTATAGTAAAAAGACCAAACTTAGTACCACAGGAGCTATGGAAGACATGATCCCTGGAATCTCTGTTAGTCCAGAACTGAAATCATTCCCAAAGACAACTCTTCAAAGACTGGACTGTACTATCAGATACAAAATTATGCTCGTGAAAAGAGTGCTTCTTAGCTCAGGTAAATATGCGAGACTAAATAGGAAGCTACTGTCTCAAGGACAGCTAAAAAGGCAGAAAGGGACAGGAGACAGCTGAATGGACATGGGAAATTCAGGATGGAAGGAAGTGTGCTGCCACACTATAGGGGGAGCAACTGGAGTCACATAACAAAGTGTGTATAAATTTTTGTATGGGAAACTGATTTGAACTGCAAACTTCCATTTTAGGCACAATTAAAAAAAAAGATTCAATGTCTGATGCATTCTGTTTTTGTACATTCTCCACAGAATCACAGAATTATGATACCTTTTCATTTCTGTGTATTTGGATAATAACTTTCTTTTAGAGCTGTTAACTTTATTTCTTCTGTTGTCCCTGACTCTCCCTCTTCCTTCTTCTCAAAACAGTACTGTTCTCTCATCTTCTCAATAAGATCATCCAGCTCAGTTTTTTATTACTCATTACAGAAAATTTGTTTGACTCTTGAAGACATTCTTTTCAAAGAGCTTAGTTCTTTTCTAACTTGCTTAGTTATTTTCTAGGCTTTCTGGAGAACTATCACTCTGAGATTTCATTTCATTCTACTTCTTGTTGATTTCCTTTCTTTTTGGATCCCATGCTTTCCTCTCTTAGATTTCTATTTTGCTTTGCTGGACTATGCTTTGAAGTTATCTGTTTTAGTCATCTGGTACTGCTCTAAATACCACAAATGGATGGCTTTAACAAAGAAAAGTTTATTCCTACACAGTTCAGTAGGCTACAAGTTCAAATTCAGAATGTCTGTTCCAGGGGAAGAGTTGCTCTCCTTTGGCTGTGGAGGAGATTCCTTGTGTTGCTTCAGTCTTCGGTCAGGGAGCAACTTGGCACAGGAACGTCAGGTCCGAAGGTTGTGCTGTACTCTTAGTGCTTCTGTCTTGATAGTTAAGAGTTCCCCAACTCTGCTTGCTTCTCTTTCCATTTATTCCTTGTAGGATAAAAGGTGGTGCAAGTTGCACTCCAGGGAAACTCCCTTTGCGTGGATCAGGGAAGTGATCTTAGGAAGAGATTTACAGTCCCACCCTAATCCTCTTTAATCTACAGCACAGCAAAATCACAAAATTGAGGGAAATCATACAATACTGGTAATCATGACCCAACTAAATTTTTATACATGTTTTTTGAGGGGACACTGTTCAATCCATGACATTATCTTTACAGAAAAGGTAACTTGGAGATAAGCTTCTGGGTCTTTGCATGTCTAAAAATCTCACTTACTACAACCATTTGGTTGGTTTGGCTAGAATTCTAAGTTTTAGATTCTCCTTTGGGGTTTCTCTTCTGGCTTTTCAGTTTCACTGATGTTGATCTGATCCCTGTTACTTTATAGGCAACCTTAATTTATTTTATCTTTCTTGTAAGCTTTTAGGATTTTTGTTTTTTTGTCATGAAATGGCTTGTTTTCTTATTATGATTCAGTGAAGGTGTGTAGTCCAAGTAAATTTTGCATGCCTGCCCCTCTGCGGCTCTATGCAGCTCCTCAGAGGCTCTATGCAGCTCCTCACCCTCTGACAGCACACTCCTCCTTTTGGCTCTTTACTTCCAATATCCATTTAATGAACACCTGTCCCTTCCTCTCCACTCTCTCCTCTCTTTAATATGTATAAAACATAAAGTACACACAATACATGCTTATTCTGTGTTTCTGTGTCCAGTCTATTCTGTATCTAAAGTGTTGACCTCAGTACTGGTTTCAGCTCTGGGCTAGCAGCAAGTCTAGAAGCCATGTTCACAGGGAACCCTCCAGGATATCAGATCATCAATTCAGGTCTTTTAATGGAGTTCTTGATCTGAACACATCTTTTTCTTGTGCTACATGAGGGACTCTATATTGTATTGCCTCTCAGAGCTCTTTTTTGTGGAGGCTGGGCACCATCTGGTTCTTCTGGTCTCATGCTGATTTAGTCTCCCAGTCATATGGGTCCTTCTGTCTCCTGGGTTAATTTTTTTAGTGCGTTTGATGTTCTTGATGGTTTGGGACAAATTTTCCTCAGTGGGTTTGACATTCTCTGTTTCAAGTGAGTTGGGACCAACTGATGTTCCTCATATGGCAGCCTGCTGGCTTTTAAGACCCAAACACCACTCACCAATATGGGGTGTAGAACACTGTTAGCAAAAGACCACTTACAGCAATTAACCTCACTGCACCTCAAAAACATGAACCCGAGACACTTGTCCCTGCTACTCTGTCCTTTGAAATGTTGAGTTGAATTTAGAAAACATTTTAGCTTATGGTATAGTCCAGTTATGCAGATCTGGCTTCTACTGTGTGCTGTCACTCCCTTCACCTAACCGAATTCCTATCAACTATCTAACCTATGAACAACCCTCTCCCTCCCTCCCAACTCTTGTAGCCATCAAAGAGTCTTTTCTTCTGTGTGTAAATCCTTTTTTTTAAATCCTTATAATATGTTCTCATACAATATTTGTCCTTTTGCAGCTGACTGGTTTCACTCAACATAATGTCTTCTAGTTGATACCAGGTTGTGAGACATTTCCTAAAATCATCATTGTTTTTTATCACTGCATAGTGTTTTGTTGTGTCTACATACCATAGTTTGTTTATCCATTCATCTGTTGATGGGCACTAGGTTGATTCCATCTTTCCTATTGTGGACAGTGCTGCAACGAACATCCGTGTGCATGTATCTGTTCATTTGACTGCCTTTATTTCTGTAGTATATCTTCCAAGCAGTGGGATTTCTGGATCATATGGTATTTCTATTTCTAGCTTTTTAAGAAAGTGCCAAATTGCTTTCCAAAGAGGTTGTACCATTTTATGTTCCCATGAGTGGTGTAGGAGAGTTCCAGTCTTTCTGCAACCTCTCTGGCATTTGTTGTTTTGTCTTTTTTGGATTATTGCCAATGTTACTGGGATGAGATAGTACCTCATTGTAGTTTTGATTGGCTTTCTCTACTGGCTAATGATTGGGAGCATTTCATGTGTCTTTCGGCTGCCTGGATGTCTTCTTTGGTGACATGTCTGCCCATCTTCTTTGCCCATTGCTTAATTGGATTACTTGTCTTTTTGTTGACATTTTGCAGTACCTTGTAGTTTATAGAAATTAGATGTCAGTCCAATATGAAGTTGCCAAATATTTTTTTCCACTCTGTAGGCAGTGTTTTAACTCTCTTGATAAAGTGTTTGGATGAGCATAAGTGTTTGATTTTTAGTAGTTTCCATTTATTTTTTCTTCTGTGGTTTGTACCTTGTTAGTAAGATTTTGTAATCTGTCCAAGCAGTGTAGTAGAACTTCCATTATTGTCCCTACTTTTTCTTCCATAATCTTTATCATTTTATATGTGATATTTAGGTCTTTGATCCATGCTGAGTTAGTTTTTCTGTAAGGTGTGGGATGTGGATTTTGTTTTTAGTTTTTTGCAAATGGATATCCAATTTTGTTAACATCATTTATTAAACAGGCTGTTTTTTATCCCAGTTTACAACCTTTGGGCCTTTGTTGAATATCAACTGTTCACAGGAGGATGGTAACAGTTCTGAATCCTCTATCTGTTCCTTTGGTCTATATATCTATTTTTGTACTAGTACCAGGCTGTTTTGACTACTGTGGCAGTGTAATGTGTTCTAAGGTTGGGTAGTGTGAGGCTTCTCACTGTGTTCCTCTTCTTCAGTAGACTTTACTTATCCAGGGTTTCTTCCCTTTCCAAGTGAAGTTGGTGATTTGTTTCTCCAACTCATTAAAAAGTGACACTGGAATTTGTATTGGGATTGCATTGTATATGTAGATCACTTTGGGTAGAATAGGCATTTTCACAATGTTAAATCTTCCCATCCATGAATGTTTTAGTCAGCTAGTGCTGCCCTAACAGAAATACCACAAAATGGACAGCTTTAGCAAAGACAAGTTTATTCTTACACAGTCTGGTAGGTTACAAGTTCGCAATCAGTGTGTCTGCTCTAGAGGAAGGGTTTTCCCTTTGTTAGCTCTGGAGGAAAGCCCTTGTGTTGCATCAGTCTGATGGATATACCTTACTCTGGGTGCTACTTTCTTGATGACGTGAAGTTCCCATTTCTCTGCTTTCTTCCCTTTCCTTTTATCTCTTGTAGGATAAAAGATAGTGCAAGCCACACTCCAGGGAAACTCCCTTTACAATTGAGCAGGCTGGTGACCTTAGGAAGAGATTTATAGTTCCACCCTCATCCTCTTGAATTTGTAGCACAGGAAAATCATAAAATGGAGGCCAATCCTACAATACAGGTAATCATGGCCCAACCAAATTTCTATACATGTTTTTGGGAGACACAGTTCAATCCATGACAGTGAGCAAGGTGGTTATTTATGTCTTGTTTGGTTTCTTACAGGAGGGTCTTGTAATTTTCACTGTATAGATCTCTTGTTTCTCTGGTTAGATTTACTGCTAGATATTTTATCTTCTAGGGGGCTATTGTGAATGGTACTGATTTGGTGATTTCCTCTTTGGTGGTCTGTTTGTTGGTGTAAAGAAATCCTACTGATTTATTTATGTTTATTTTATATCCTGATATTTTGCTCAACTCCCTTATTAGTTCCAGTAGTTTATTTATGGATTCTTAAGAGTCTTCTGTGTATATGATTATATCATCTGCAAATGGGATACTTTTACTTCTTCTTTACCAATGTGGATGCTCTTTATTTCTTTGTCTTGCCTGATTGCTCTGGCCAGAACCTCCAGCAAAATGTTGAATAGACGCAGAGACAATGAGCATCCTTGTCTGGTTCCTGTTCCCAGGGGGATTTTTTCAGGGTTATGTCACTGGTTTTCTTTGCATGACAAAGCCAAGTGCTCTCGAGTCGGATTCGACCCTTTAGTGTGTTGAGGAATTTCTCTTCTATTCATGTTTTGCTGAGAGGTTTTAACATGGGTTAGTGTTGGACTTTGTCAAATGCCTTTTCTGGGTCAAGTGATAAAGTGATTCTTATCCTTTGTGTTATTTGTGTGGTTGATCACATTAACTATTTTTCTGATGTTGAACTAACCGTTCATTACTGGTATGAATCCTATTTGGTCACGATGAATAACTTTTTGATATGTTCTTGAATACTGTTTGCTAGGATTTTGTTGAAGATTTTCGAATCTAGGTTCGTGAGTGGTATTGGCTTGTGCTTTTCTTTTTTAGTGGCATCTTTACTTGACTTTGGTATTGGGGTTATGCTAGCTTTGTAGAATGAATCTGGAAGAGTTGCAGCCTTTTCTATGTTGTTAAATAGCTTCAGTAGTATTGGAACTAATTCCTCTCTAAAAGTTTATTAGAATTCTCCAGTGAAGCCATCTGGGCCAGGAGTTTTTTGGTTGGAATTTTTTCTTTTTTTTTTTGTTTCTTTTTCAGTCTCTTCTTTTGTGATGGGTTTATTAAGTTGTTCTGCTTCTCCTTGTGATAATTTTGGTAGGTGATGTGAATTGAGAAATTTTTCCATTTCCTCTAGGTTTTCAAATCTGTTAGAGTAATTTTTTTCATAATATTCTGTTGTGATACTTTTAATTTCTGTTGGAACTGTTGTGATATCTCCCGTCTCATTTTTTATTCAGGTTATTTGTTTCCTCTCCTGTTTTTCTTTTGTGAGTTTAGCCAATGATTTATCAATTTTGTTGATCTTTGCCAAAAAAAAAAAAAAAAAAAAAAAACAGTATTTGGTCTTGTTAATTCTTTCAGTTGTTTTTCTATTCTCCAATTTGTTGAGTTCTGCTCAAATTTTTATTGTCTGCTCTCTTCTGGTGACTGAGGGGTTCTTCTGTTGTTCCCTTTCTACTTTGAATTGTAGGGTTAATTCTTTGGTTTGGGCCTTTTCTTCATTCTGGATGTGTACATTTACTGAGGTAAACTGACCTCTGAGCACTGCTATTCCGTAAGTTCTGAGAGAATGTTTTCATTCTCATTTGTTTCTGTGAATTTTTTGGTTGTATCCTTGTTGTATCCTCTGTAATCCATGAATTTTTGAGCAAGATGATGTTCAATTTCCTCGAATTTGAATTTCTATCCATATTTTTTCTGCTACTGATTTCAACTTTTATGGCTTTATGCTCCCAGAAGATGCTTTGCAATAACTCAGTGGTTTGGATTTTGTCGAGTCTTGCTTTATGGCCTGATACATGGTCTGTTGTGGAAAACATTCCATGTGCATTGGAAAGGAAGTCATACTTGCCTGTTGTTGGTTAAAGGGTTCTGTATATGTCTGTGAGGTTGAGTTGGTTGATAGTTGCAACAAGATCTTCTATATCTTTATTGAACTTTTTTCTGGAGATATGTCCATTACTCAAAGAAGATTGTTGAGGTCTCCAACTATTATTGTGGAATGATCTATCTCATTTTTCAATGTTGCCCATGTTTGTTAGATTTATATAGATGCTCTGATACTGGGTACATGAATATTTAATGTTATTATATCCTCCTTATGTACTGAATCTTTAAGCAATAAATAGTGACCATCTGTGTCCCAGATGGTGGATGTTACTTTAGAAACTATTTTTATGTGAGATTAATATTGCCACTACTGGTCTTCTTTGTACATTGTTAGCTTGGTATATGTTTTTCCATCCTTTGATTTTGAGTCTGTTTATAGTTTTGAGTCTAAGGTGTGTTTCTTGTAAACAGCATATAGACAGATTATGTTTTTTGATCCAACCTGTTACTCTCTGTCTCTTTATTGGAGCATTCAATTCATTTTACATTTAGAGTAATTATTGATAGATAAGTATTTAGTGTCATTTTGGTGCCTTTATTTTTGTGTTATTGACATTTTCTTTGTTCCATATAATATTCTGGGTCATTTTTCTTTACAGATTTTCTTTTCATCCTTTTCAGTGTCGGTTTTGTGTCTGCTGAGACTTCTGCATTGAGTTTCTTGTGTTGGTATGTAGTTGTTAATTTGTTTTGTGGATACCCCACTGGTTCCCCCTAATGTTCTAAGTTTAACTTCTTTGTGTCTTCTTAACTTCCACTCCATTGGAGAGGTCTATGAATACAATGATGTTTCTATTATATATTATATGTATATTATGTAATGTTATTACATACAACAATATAATGGCACTTGGCTTGGCTTGGCTAGTTTGTATATTGAGATCTGTTTCCCTAATTTTGCTATTTTAGCTTTGATTGAACTTTGTGACTTCCCTAAGACTCTGAATGCTGTGTCCTGCATTGCATTGTTTAGTAAACATCCAGTGTTATTGATTTTCTAATCGAAGAACTTCCTTTATTATTTCTTGTAATTTTGGTTTAGGTTTTGGAAAGTCTCTAAGCTTTTGTTTATCTGAGAATGTCCTAATTTCACTGTCATATTTGAGAGACTGTTTTGCAGGATATGTAATTCTTGGTTTGAATTTTTTTTTCCTTCAAGACTTTGTACGGGTCTTCCCATTGTCTTCAAGCCAATATGATTTCACCTGAATAGTAAGAATTCAGTTGAACAGACTCTCCTTTATAAGTCAGTTTTAGTTTAAGCCTAGCTGCCTTTGAGAGCCATTCCTTATGTTTCTTTTTATTAAGCTTGATTTTAATATATCTTAGTATCTTTCTTTTGGGGCTTGCCTTTTGTGGAGTTTGATGAGCATCTTGGATGGCTGTCTTCTCTTCTTTCATGATGTCAGGGAAGTTTTCTGTAAGCAGCTCTTCAGCAGTTCTCTCTATATTTTCTGCTATCCCTCTGTCTTCTGGAACTTCTATTGCTAGTATATTGTTCCTCTTGATAGAGTCCAATGTAATTCTTAATGGTTCTTCATTTCTCTTGATTCTTTGATCTGATTTCTACTCATAAATGCTGGTGTCAGTTACTTTGTCTTCAGTCTTGTTAATTCTGCATTCCATTGCCTGAATCCTGCTTTTTTGGCTTTCATTTGAATTGTCTACCTCTGTAATTCTGTTATTGATCTGCTGAATTTCAGATTGTGGTTGCTCTAGCAATTCATATAGCTTGTTTAGTTTTTCATTTTGTTCCATCACATTCTGTCTAATTTCCATCCTAAGATCTAGAAAGGCCCTATGTGTAGTTCTTTTGTAGTCTGCCTCTCAAATTTCAGGAAGACTACTTCATCTAGGAAGTTTTTTGATTCTTTATTTTGAGAGATTTCCAGAGCCATGGGTGGTCTACTTTTTTAAATGGTTAGCTATTGATTGTTGTCTTTGGGTTATCAGAAAGCTGTTCAGCTTCTTCAGTGTTGCACCAGCAATAGCTGTGCTGTAGCTCAGAGAAGGGAGTGGGGAAATTCACTGTTGCACTTGGCCAGCAGCCTCTGTTGCATTTTCTAGGTGTGGCTGTGTTAAGAACAGCTTGTCTGCTGAGAGAGGCACTGTCCAGTCAGGTGCTACTGCTCAGCATTGCAGTTGACCCCAGCCAGGCCCTCAGGCATGGCAGACTCCATCCAATCCCCAGTTAACAAAGATGGTGACCAACTTGTGTAGTCTTTCTAATGATGCCAACAGACACTGTGGCATAGCTCAGAGAAGTGAGGGGGGACAGGGATGCTGTATTTGGCTGCCAGTCACTGCTCTGTTTGCTAGGTGTTGTTGTATCAAAAATAGCTTCTATGGTGAGATAGGCACTGTCCAATCAGACACTTCTGCTTAGTGTGGCAGCCAGTCCCAATCAGGCCCTCAGGCATAGAAGACCCTGCCTTCCAGCTGACAAAGATAACATCCTGCATGTGCCATCGCTCCTGTGCTGGGCCAGTGGAATCCATAGCAATACTCAGAGAAGAGGGGGGGAAATGTTCTGCTTCACTTGGCCACCAGTCACCACTGTGTTCTCTGGATGTGGCTGTCTTAAGTATAGCCTCTCTGCTGAGAGAGATACTGTCCATGAAGGCATTGCTGTTCACTGTGGCAGCCAGCCCCAGCCAGGGTCTCAGGCACAGACTCCACAGTCCCAGTCTCTTGGCTGACAAAGATAGCATCTGTGCCTACTAGCCTTTCTGCTGCCATGTGAGCAGAAGCAGGATCCTGTATGCTGCCATCTTGTTTCTGACAAAGGTATCTTTCCTCTTCTTGCTGCCCAGTCCAATCTCACAACTTTCTTCCTGACCTTGGGGCTCCTAAAATGTGTACTCTGTTCCATTCAGTTTATTTTCTAGGCCTTAGTTTTTAGAGTGAATTGAGGAGACGTGTGACTAGCCTGCCATCTTGGCCCTGCTTCCCCCAGGATTTTTACTTTTTTTTTCCCTTGATATTTCTAAACTTTGAGTGGCACATATTTGGGTGTAAATACAATGTGTAATTTTTGTAGTCTGGGAATTTGCCTCCTTTTATTTCTTCATTTTATTGTTTTCTCCCTTCTGTTTTCTCTCTATTCCCTTTTCAGAAGTCTCATTGAAAAGATGGTCAATGTCCTAGATTAATCTTCTCTACCACTTAACTTTTCTCTGGTATTTTTCCATCTCTTTGTCTTTTTGATCTTAGGTCTGAAGGATTGCTTTAAATTTTTCTTCTAGTTGCTCCATCGACATTTTCTCTCTTAGAAATTGTGCCTTATGTTTCTGAGACTTCTTTTTTTGTTCTCTGAATGTTTTATTTTTACAGCAACCATTTTGTATTAGGACAGAGTATCTCCTGAATTGCTGAGTACACTGACTAGAATCATTTGAAAAGTTATCTTCTATTTTGTTTCCTCAGAAATCAGTGTTTTGTTTATTCATCTAGATTCTTCTGTGATACTTATTTTTCTTAAATATTCAGTGGTCATTGAAAGTTCACCCATATTGTGCATGAGGGATTGAGTTGATTAGTTTCTGTAGTAAGTACAGCACACGTTTCCTTTGTGGGTAGATAGTCTTTTTTATCTACCAACATTCTTTCCTGAGGAAGATAATTAAGGTCAAAGATACACTCCCTGCTCTTATACCACTTACAGTCTTAGGGATGCAACATTGTATGCATAATGAAATAATAAATACAAAGTTATAAGAATTATGAGTAGACATAGCAGGGGTTTTTAAGTGAAGAAAGCTGAGAAGTATAACTTAGACTGAAATCTCTATATAACTTCACTGAGAATGTGACAGTTATTCTAGAAACTGGAATGTGGATTGTAGTTGGGCAGAAGGGTCATGAGAGACTTTCAACAGAAGAAATAAGGCCATTCAGCGAGAAAGGATATGGTATATTCTAGGCTCTGAAAGGAGACCTGTGTGGCACAGTGATCTCACAGTGATCAAGGGCAAAAGTACACAAGTTCAGGGTAGAGAATTAGACAGGGGCTAGGTCATAGGACCTCAAAGATCTACCTCAAAGTTATAGGTAGAATGTTTATTGCCAGTACAATGGTGAATCACTAGAGCATTTTAAGCATGGAATTAATATGATCAGATTTATGTCTTCAAAAAAATTCTTGCTATCTTGAGGGTAATGGGAGAGAGGTATAACTTTGAAAGCAAAGAAAGAAGCTAGGAGGTTTTTGCAAAACCTAGACAGAAGATGGTGGACCAATGTACATGCATTAGAAATGGAGAGAGGAAGTAACAGGATTTGTTGATGAATGAGATACAAGGAGTAAGGGGGATGATGGATGATGTTTAAATTCTGGCATGGCAAGTTAGCACATAGAGATGCCATCTGGGGGCTAAAGGAACTTGGAAGAAAAATATATTTGGAGCAGAGACCACGAGTTTAGTGAATGCTCTGATCTGGGGATACTTGTGCTAGGGAAAGCAAAGGAAAGTAATTCAATAAAGTAAGGAAGTGGTCAGTAGTGTCAAATGCTGTCATGTCATAAAAGTAGAACAATAATTAAAACATATGTATTCAAATTTGGAACAGATTTTTGACAATGCTGGAAAGAGTGGTCACATTAGAGCAGTAGATATGAAGGCCAGATTAGTGGGAAATGAGCAAATGAGTGGGGGACTTAGAGGAACTCCTCAAAGAATATGTCTATAAAGAGGAAGAGAGGGCACCAGCCAAAGGCATAGCGTAATACAACTCTCATACCAAAATGAGTTATTAGACTGTGCACTCCAGAAAAGCATGAAAAATTTCTTCTACCTCTTTCTGTTCTTTGGGCTGAGCACAGTAGTTGATAGTTACTGAAGCTATTAGGATATATATTGTTGTTAGCTGTTGCTTGAGTCAAACCTGTCTCATAGCAACACTGTGTGATGCAGTACAACTGCCCCAGAGTAGAAAACCCCCTGTAATTTCTTTTTTCTAGGCAAAATAATGTATGACACAGAAAGCACTGAAAAAAGATGGAAGGAATACATAGAGTTACTATACCAAAAAGAATTAATCAACATTCTGCCATTTCATGATAAAAAAATTTATGTTATTAAAGAAAGAAGTCCAAGCTGCATTGAAGCGATTGGTGAAAAACAGATCTCCAGGAATGAATAGAATACCAATTGAGGTGTATTAATGACTGGATGCAACACTGGAATTGCTCACTCCTTCATGCCAAGAAACTCAGAAGATAGCTACCTGGCCAACCAATTAAAAGAGATCCGTCTGTATTTGTGCCCACTCCAAAGAAAGATGATGATCTAACAGAATGTGGAAATTGCTGAACAATATCAATTAATATCACACATAAGTAAATACCTAAAACTGATTGCAGTAATGTATCAACAGGGAACTGCCAGAAATTCAAACTAGACTCAGAAGAGGACATGAAACTAGGATATCTTTGCTGATGTCAGATGGATCTTGGTTGAAAGCAAAGAATACCAGAAAGATGTTTACCTGTGTTTCTTGACTGCAAACACATTCTACTATATGAATTATAACAAATTATTAAGAAAGGAAATTCCAGAATCAAGAGGCAGTTTTTAGAACAGAATAAAGAGATAATGTGTGATTTAAAGTTAGGAAAGGAATGAGTAAGGGTTATATCTTTTCACCAGTCTGTATACTGAGCAAATAATCCAAGAAGCCAGATTATTTGAAGAGAGCCAGATTATCTGAAAAAAGAATTTGAAGAAGACTCAGTAACAACCTGTGATATACAGATGACATAACCTTGCTTTCTGAAAGTAAAAAGGACTTGAAACACTTCCTGATGAAGATCAAAGACCACAGCCTTCAGTATGGATTGACTTCAACATTAAGAAAATGACGATTCTCACAGTGGGACCAAGAAGCATTATCATGATAAATGGAGAAAATATTGATGTTGTCAAGGATTTCATTTCACTTGTGTTCACAATTAATGCCTCTGGAAGAAACACCAAGAAATCAAAAGACTATTGCATTGGCCCAATCTCTTGCAAAAGACTTCTTGAAAGTGTTAAGAAGCAAAGATAATCTAAACCCTCCCCCCACCGTGGTCCTTCCCTCTCCTCCCTTGCAGCTGACAAAGAGTCTTTTCTTTTATACACAAGTCTGTTTTTGAGATCTTATCGTAGAGGTCTCATACAATATTTGTCCTTTTGTCGCTGACTACTTTCACTAAACACAATGTCTTCCAGTTGAAACCAGGTTAGGAGATGTTTCCTGGAATCATCGTTATTCTTTATCATTGCGTAGTGCTCCATTGAGTATATGTACCATAGTTTACCTATCCATTCTTCTGTTGTTGGGCATCTGGGTTGATTCCATCTTTTTGCTATCATGGACTGTGCTGCGATAAACATTCCTGTGCATGTGTCCGTTGGTGGGAAAGGCCTTGATTCTGTAGGATATATTCCAAGTAGTGCAATTACTGGGTCGAATGGTATGTCAATATCCATTTTTTAAAGGAAGCACCAAATTGCTTTCCATAGAAGCTGGGCCATTTTACAACCCCACCAACAGTGTAGGTGGGTTCCACTTTCTCCACAGCCTCTTCAGCATTTATTGTTTTGTGTTTTTTGGATCATGGCCAACCTTGTTGGGGTAAGATGGTATCTCATTGTTGTCTTGATTTGAATTTCTTTAATAACTAAAGATCGTGAACATATCCACATGTGTTTTTTGGCTGTCTGGATCTCCTCTTTAGTGAAATGTCTGTCCATCTCCTTTGCCCATCACTCAGTTGGATGATTTATCTTCTTCTTATTGATATTTTGTAGTGTCTTATAGATTATGGAGATTAGGCATCAGTATGACATAGAGTTGCCAAATATTTTTTCCCATTCTGTAGGTGTTCTTTGTCTTAAAAGCTGCCAAGCTGCCATCCGAGGACACAGCAAATGGTCCCAGCTCAGCAGGAATGGATGCTCACTGAGGACCAAAATGAAATGGGGTAAAGACAACCCAGAAGACAGAGAGACCCACTTGAGTGGGTGCCTACATTGACCTGGGACCGGAAGAACTGGATGGTGCCTGGCCACCACTAGTGATAACCGCAATGGAGCTCACTAAGTTGAGTCTCACTGGCAACACAAGAATAAAAAGGTGTGTATCCTGAGATCTCCACTAAAAGACCTCAACTGATGGTCCAGTGGTTTTGAGGTTCACCTGGGAGCATGGCCCCTGGCCCTGATGCTGCCATTGCCCATAAATCATAATGAAGGTCCACTCTTCAGACATGAATGGATTGAACTTGGTGATGCAGAGTGACCATATATTGGATGCACTTTATGGTTCTATGTGTCTATAGGGTATCATCCTGCTGACCTCTGGCTGGAGGAAGGAGAGTGGGTGGAGAGGAGGGTAAAGGAGATTGTTGGGAGGATGAGACACGTATGGAGCAGAGAGGAATAGTGTGCAGTCACCGGACAGGGAGAGCAGTGGAAGCTGCATGTAGGTGGGCATGTAAATTTATATGGGAATGTACATTTTCACTCAGTCATATTAAATAAAAAAAGGAAAGCAAAAAGAAGCAAAGATAGCACTTTTGAAAAAATTTTTTATTGTGATTAAATGAAAGTTTACAATCGAAGTCAATTTGCCATACAAAACCCCAAGCACCAGCCTCTATGCGGGTCTATCTGCTCTCCTCACCCTGTGACAGCATACTCATCCCCTCCACTCTTCTTGGTGTCCTTCCAGTGTCCGACTCCAATGACACCTGTCCCTTGCTCTCCAAACTCTCCTCTCACCTCTAAAAAGAGACCAGCTGGACAGCCTGATAAGTATATTAAACCGTAAAGTACACATACCACCGGCATCACCCTGTGTCCCTTCATCCAGTCCTACCTTTGTGTGAAGTGTCGACTTCCATACTGATCTTAGTTCTGGACTAGCAGCACGTCCAGGGGCCATATTCTCAGGGTATCTTCCAGGTTGTTGGACCAACAAATCTGTTTTTATAGAGTTCTTGATCTGCACACACATTTTTCTCATGCCATGTCAGGAGCTATACACTGTGTTCGTGACAGTGCTATCTTTGAAAGTGGCCAGGAACCATCTAGTTCTTCTGGCTTTATGCTGATGTAGTCTTCCAATCATATGTACCCTTCTTCGCTCTACTGGGCTCATATTTTCCTTATGTCTTTGATGTTACTGGTTTTCATCTGTTCCGGGTGGGTTGGGACCAACTGATGTTCCTTAGATGGCAGCTTGCTGGCTTTTAAGACCCCATGCACTACTCACCAATATGGGATACAGAACAATGTCTTAGGAAAAAAACTAGTTATGACAATTGACCTCGATGTCCCCTGAAACCATGGTCCCAGATCTCTGTCCCTGCTGCTCTGTTCTTTAAAATGTTGGGTTATATTTAGAAAACCTTTCAGTTTATTGTGTAGTCCATTTGTGTTGAACTGCTTTCTAATATGTGCTGTCACTCCCTTCAGTTAAGCAAATTCCTATTGACTATATAATCCTGGTGTCCCAGTGGTTAAATGTTACATCTGATGACCTATGGGGCAGTTTTACTCTGTCCTATAGGGTCACTATGAGTTGGGTTGACTTGATAGCAGTGTTTTGTTTTGTTTTGTTTTTTTAATCTAGTCTATGAATAACCCAATCCCTCCCTCACCACCCCTGTAGTCATCAAAGAGTATTTTCTTCTGTGCATATGCCTTTTCTTAAGTCCTTATAATAGTGGTCCCATACAGTATTTGTCCTTTTGTAGCTGACTGATTTCACTCAGCATAATCAACTGGAATCCAATTGATTCCAGGTTATTAGCTGTTTCATAAAGTCATCTGTTGATAGGCACCTAGGTTGATTCCATCTTTTTGCTTTTGTGGACAGTGCTGCAGTAAACATTCATATGCATGTATCTGTTCATGTGACAGCCCTTATTTCTGCAGGATGTATTTCAAGCAGTGGGGGTTGCGGGACCATATGGTATTTCTGTTTCTCTTTTTAAGTGCAAGGCTAACAACTTCATCATTGCAAATACCTTTTTTAACCGACACAAACAGTGACTGTACATATGGACCCCACCAGATGGAATACACAGGAACCAAATCAACTACATCTGTGGAAGAAGATGATAGAAAAGCACCATATCAGCAGTCAGAACAAGCCTGAGTGCTGACTGTAGCACAGATCATCAATTGCTCCTATGCAACTTTACATTGAAACCGAAGAAAATTAGAATAAGTCCATGAGAGCCAAAGTATGACCTTGAGTATATCCCTCCTGGGTTTAAAGACCATCTCAAGAACAGATTTGATGTGTTGACCACTAATGACTGAAGGCCAGATGAATTGTAGAATGACATCAAAGACATCATCCATGGAGAGAGCAAAAGGTCATTAAAAAGATAGGAAATAAAGAAAAGACCAAATTGGATGGCAGAAGAGACTCTGAAGCTTGCCGTCAAATATCAAGCAGCTAAAGCAAAAGGAGGGAATGGTGAAGTAAAAGACCTAAACAGAAGATTTCAAAGGGCAGCTTGAGAAGATAAAGTATTATAATGATAAGTGCAAAGATCTGGAAATGGTAAACCAGGAGGGAAGACCACATTCTGCATTTTTCAAGCTGAAAGAACTGAAGAAAACATTCAAGCCTTGAGATGCAGTGGTAAGGATTCTACAAGGAAAATGTTAAACAACTCAAGGAGCATCAAAATAAAATAGAAAGAACACACAGAGTCCTTACACCAGAAAGAACTGGTCAGTGTTTAGCCATTTGAAGAGGTAGCGTATGATTTGGAACCACTGGTACTGAAGGAAGAAATTGAAACTGCGTTGAAGATATTGGCAAAAAACAAGTCTCCAGGAATTGGTGCAACATCAATTGAGGTATTTCAGCAAATAGATGCAGTGCTTAAAGTGCTCACTTGTCCAAGCCAAGAAATTTGGAGGACAGCTACCTGGCCGACTGACTGGAAGAGATCCGTATTTAGGCCCATTCCAAAGAAAGGTGATCCAACCAAATGCAGGAATTACTGAACAATGTCATTAGTATCACATGCAAGTAAAATTTTGCTCAAGATCATTCAAAAGCAACTGTAACAGTATATTGAGAAGGAACTGCCAGAAATTCAAGCTGGATTCAGAAGAGGATGTGGAACCAGGGATATCATGGCTGACATCAGATGGATCTTGGCTGAAAGCAGAGAATATCAGAAAGATGCTTACATGTGTTTTACTGACTATGCAAAGGCATTCAACTGTGTAGATCATCATAAATTATGGCTAACATTGTGGAGAATAGGAATTCCAGAACACCTAATTGTGCTCTTAAGAAATCTGTATATGGATCAAGAGGCAGTCACACAAACAGAACAAGGGGACACTGCATGGTTTAAATTCTGGAAAGGTGTGTGCATCAGGGTTGTATTCTTTCTCCATACCTTTTCAATCTGTATGGCAAGCAAATAATCTAAGAAGCTGGATTGTACGAAGAATGAGGCATCAGGTTTGGAGGATGACTCATTAACAACCTGTGTTATGCAGATGACACCTTACTTGCTGGACATGAAGAAGAAATGAAACACTTACTGATGAAGATTAAGGACCACAGCCTTCAGTATGCACTGTACCTCAACATCAAGAAAACAAAAATCCTCACAACTAGACCAGTAAGCAATATCACCAGAAATGGAGAAAGGATTGAGGTTGTCAAGGATTTCATTTTACTTGAGTCCACAATCAACATCCATGGAAGCAGCAGTCAAGAAATCAGAAGCTGCATGGTATTGGGAAAATCTGCTGCAAAGGATCTCTTTAAAGTATTGAAAAGTAAAGATGTCACCTTGAAGACTAAAGTGCACCTGACCAAAGCCGTGGTATTTTGAATAGCATCATATGCATGTGAAAGCTGGACAAGGAACAAAGAAGACAGAATTGATGCCTTTGAGTTGTGGTGTTGGAGAAAAATGTTGAATGTTCCATGCACTGCCAAAAGAGCAAACAGATCTGTTCTGTAAGAAGTTCAACCAGAGTGCTAGTTGGAAGCAAAGATGGCAAGACTGTCTTATATACTTTGGACATGTTGTCAGGAAGATCAGTCCCTGGAGAAGGATATCATGCTTGGTGGAGTGGAGGGTAAGAGAAAAAGAGGAAGACCCTCAATGAGATGGGTTAACACAATGGCTGCAACAATGGGCTTAAGCATAAAAACATTTGTGGACATGGCACAAGACCTGGCAGTGTTTCATTTTGCTGTTCATAGGGTCCTTATGAGTCAGAACTGACTTGATGGCACCTAACAACAATAGCTTTTTAAGAAAGTACCAAGTTGTTTTTCAGAGAAATTTTTACCATTTTGCATTTCCACCAGTGATACAGAAGAATTCCAGTTGCTCCATAACCTCTCCAGTATCTGTTATTTTGCATTTTTTGGATTATTGCCAGCCTTGTTGGAATGAGGTGGTATCTCATCGTAGTTTTGATTTGAATTTCTCTACTGGGTAATAATTGGGATCATGTGTCTTTTGGCTGCCTGGATATCTTCTTTGGAGAAGTGTATGTCGATCTCCTTTGCCCGTTGTTCAACTGAGTTATTTGTCTTTTTCGTGTTGATATTTTGCACTACCTTGTAGATTATGGAAATTAGATGTTGATCAGATACATGGTTGCCAAATATTTTTTCCCAGTCTGTAGACAGTCTTTTCAGACGCGACACGACGGCACTTGGCTTGGCTTGGCAGGCAGTCCTTTTACTCTCTGGATAAAGTCTTTGGATAAGCCTATGTGTTGATTTTTGGCAGTTATCATTTATTTTCTTTTATGCTGTTTGCACATTGTTAGTAATATTTTGTAGTCTGTTTACGCCATGTATTAGAGCTTCTAATGTTGCCTCTAGTTTTTCTCCATCATCTTTTTTGTTTTAGATTTGATATCTAGGTCTTTGATCCATTTTGAGTTGGTTTTGTGCAAGGTGTAAGATATGGGTCTTGTTTTAGTTTTTTGCAGATGGATATCCAGTTTTGCCAACACCATTTGTTAAAGAGACTGTAATTTCCTCAGTTCACAGCCTTTAAGCCTTTGTCAAACATCAGCTATTCAAAGGTGGACAGTGTTATTTCTAGATTCTGTACTCTGTTCCATTGGTCTGTATATCTGTTTTTGTACCAGTACTAGGCTTGTTTGACTACCACGGCAATGTAATAGGTTCCAAGGTCAGGTAGCGTGAGGCCCAAAGATATCACTTTTCGAGGGGTAAAGTGCACCTTACTGAAGCCATGGTGTTTACAGTTCCCTCACATGCATATAAAAGTTGGATGAAGAGTAAGGAAGGCCAAAGAGTTATTGAAGCCTCTTGAGTTATGGTGTTGATGAAGAATATTGACTATACTATGGACTGCCAGTAAAACAAACAAATCTGTTTTGAAGAAAGTACAGTCAGAATGCTTCGTATGAGCAGGGATGGTGGAATCTGTCTCATGTACTTTTAGACATCACCCAATTGTCTGTCAGTTTGTTGTACTTGTGAGGGGGTGGGGTGCGGAATGCATGTTGCTGTGATACTGGAAGCTGTGCCACTGGTGTTTAGATAGTAGTATGGTCACCAAGGATGAATAGGTTTCAGCTGAACTTCCAAACCAAGGCAGGCTAAGAAGAAGGCCCTGGCAGCCTACTTCTGAGAAGAATTAGCCAGGGAAGACCTTATGAAGAACAGTGTAATGTTTTCTGACATAGTGCTGGAAAATGAGCCCCCAGTTTGCAAGGCACTCAAAAGGCAACTGGGAAAGAGTTGCCTCCTGAAAATAGAATTGGCCTTAATGAAGTGAATGTAGTCAAGCTTTCAGGATCTTCATTTGAGATTGTGGCGTGACTCAAAATGAGAAGAAACAGCTATAAATGTCCATAAATAATTGGAACATGAAATGTACAAATTATGAATTCAGGAAGATTGGAAATATTCAAAAAAGAAATGGAATGCATAGACATCAATATCCTAGGTGTTAGTGAGCCAAAATGGACTGGTATTGACCATTTTGAATCAAACAATCATATGGTCTACTATGCTGATGACAACTTGAAGAGGAATGATGTCACATTAATCATTACAAAGAACATTTTAAGATTTACCCTAAAGTACAGTTCTGTCAGTGATGTGATAATATCCATACAACTGCAAGGAAGATCAGTTAATATGACTGTTACCCAAATTTACACACTAACTACTGAGGCCAAAGATGAAGAAACTAAAGATTTTTGCCAGCCTCTGCAGTCCCAAATAGACCAAACATGCACTCAAGATGCAATGGTAATTACTGGTGATTGGAGTGCAGAAGTTGGAAACAAAGAAGGGTCAATAGGAAAATGTGGCAATGGCGATGGAAATGATGCCAGAGATGGCACGATAGAATTTTGCAGGAACAATGACTTCTGCATTGCAAATATCTTTTTTCACCAACATGAACAGTGACTATACACAGGGACCTTGTGAGATGGAGTACACAGGAATCCGATCAACTGCATCTGCGAAAAGAGGCAAAAGAAAAGCTCAATATTCAAAACAAGGCCATCAATTGCTCACATGTAAGAAGTTCAAATTAAAACAAGTCCACTAGAGCCAAAGTATAACTTTGAGTATATCCCACCTGAGTTTAGAGACTATCTCAGTAATAGTTTTGGTGTGTTGAACATTAGTGATTGAAGACCAAATTAACTGTCAAGTGAGTAGCATCAAAGACATACATGGTAAATGCAAGAGCTCATTAAAATGACAGAAAAGAAAAAAAAGACCAATTTGGATGTCAGAAGAGACTCTGAAATTTGCTCTTGAACATCAAATACCTAAAGAATGAAGTAAAATAACTGAACAGAAGATTTCAAAGGGCAGCTTGAGAAGACTGAATGTTGTAACAACATGTGCAAGGTGCTGGAGATAGAAAACCAAAAAGGAAGAGTACACTCTGCATTTCTAAATTTGAAAAACCTGAAAAATATAAATTTCAAGCCTCGAGACACAATAGTGAAAAATTCTACAGGGAAAATATTAAATGACACAGGAACCTTTAAAAGAAGGTGGAAGGAATATACAGAATCATTATACCAAAACGAATTGGTGGACATTCAGCCATTTCAAGAGCTAGCGTATGATCAGGAACTGACAGTACTGAAGGGAAAAGTCAAAGTTGCACTAAAAGCACTGTCAAAAGACAAGACCCCAGGAATCAATGGAATGTCAACTGAGATAGTTCAACAAATGCACACAGCCCTGGAAGTGCTCACTTGTCTATGGCAAGAAATGTGGAGCACAGCAACCTGGCCAACCGACTGGGAGCGATCCATATTTATGCTTATTCTCAAGAAACGTTACCCAACTAAATGCAGAAATTACCAAGCAGTATCATTAACATCACATACGAGTCAAGTTTTGCTAAAGATCATTCAAAAGCAGCCACAGTGCCAGAAATTCAAGCCAGATCCAGGAGTGGATGTGGAACTAAGGATATCATTGCTGACATCAGATGGATTTTGGCTGAAAGCAGAGACTACCAGAAAGGTGTTTACCTGTGTTTTATTGACTATGCAAAGGCATTTGACTGTGTGGGTCATAACGAATTAGCGCTAACATTGTGGAGAATGGGAATTCCAAAACACTTAGTTGTGTTCACGAGGAGTCTGTACGTGGATCAAGAGGCAGTTGCTACAACAGGACAAGGGGCCACTGCACAGCTGAAAGTCAGGAAAAGTGTGTCAGGACCGTATCCTTTCACCATACCTATTCAGTCTGTATGTCAAACAAATAATCTGAGGAGCTAGACTGTAGGAAGAGGAATGAGGCATCAAGATCAGATGAAGACTCATTAACAACCTGCATTACACAGATAACATAACTTTGCTTGCTGAAAGTGAAGAGGATTTGAAACACTTAGCTTCATGGCCCTATAAAATAAGATGTATGGCCACAAGGAGTTGTGACTTGTGATATGCCAAAGCAAAAACAATTCAGAAGATGAAAGAAGGTTTTTGTTTAATATTTTGAAGATACTTTCATTGTTTTGCTTGTGTGAATGTAATAGGTGGTGGTGGTAGAGAATTTGTGAAACATTGAGAAGTATGTGGAAGAACATAGTAATCACCTAAAACTCATGACCTAGAGTCAATCGTTGTTAGTTCTGATTTATCTCTTTCCATTCTAAAGAACCTTTTTGAGAAAATCCAAACTTACTTTAAAGACACATAGAATATTTAAAAGAATCATAGGCAGCGCTTCCTTTTCCCTCCAGGCAAGTTTAATCCTAATGGAGGAAAGGAAGAGTCAAGTCTTTTCTTAGAAATCAATCCATACCAATGGAATAGTCACAGGCACCCACAGTACACAGCCACCTTCTAGAAGACTCCACAGCCTGGTGGACAGGAAATCTTTTCCTAATCTTAAAATAACAACAAAATACTTGCCACTAGTCAGTTCAAACTCATAGAGATCCTATGTGTTTCAGAAGAGAACTGTGTTCCATGGGATTTTCCATGGCTGTTGCATTCAAAGCTGTAGAAAGGGGCGGGAGGATTAGAGAGGGGTATTTGCACGAGGGAGCTAGTCCAAGAGGCCAGCTGGTGAATCACTCTTCCCCCTTATTTGTACCACCTCCTCTTGTCCTGCCAGCAGTAAAAACATCTGTTATTCAGTAAACATAGTAACAGCCACACTTAACTTGCCTTTGAAAAAGAAAACCCCAAACCTATTGCCACTAAGTCAGTTCTGACTCATAGTGACCCCATAGCACAGGGTAGAACTGCCCCATAGGGTTTTCAAGGAGAAGCTAATTGATTTGACCTGCCAACCTTTTGGTTAGCAGCTGAACTCTTAACTGCTTTACCACCAAGGTTTCTAAATAGAATTCTTAAAACAAACAAACAAAGAAACAAACAAACTATGCACAGGTGTGCCTGTCTAAGAAAGTCCAAAGGTGTCACAGCTGGCTGGTGGCAGGGCTGGATAGAACTAAATGATGGTCCCCTGGCTGAAATTAGTGTGGATCAAGTACCCATTCCAGTGACTGGAACTGAAAACGATTCACCAACTAGGAATCCAATCCTCTGATATTTTCATGTGCTTCCCTTGCCTTGCAGCCTTCTATGCTGTGGCGGCCTCAGACAGACAAGGAATATTTTAATAGGGTACTGATACTGGATGATGTGGAGATTGGAATGACATTCAACCTGCTGTTCACAGTGTACGGACTTTGTGGTTCTCCACACTGGTAGGAGTCATGGAGAACATCCCTGACCAAGAAGTTGAACCAAAGAGAATTATAAGAAGCCTTGCGTAAGTTGTCCATCCATGCATACAAAAATAACTTGTGCTTCTAATTTTATTCTTTTCTATAAAACCAAAATCTGATGTTAAACAGATATTGCATGTGCTTTCATTTTTTAAAAAGCCATTGGGATTGCCAGTGTAAGTATACAGGGGGCTCAGCAATTATAATAGCACCCAAAAACCTACGTATGTTGAAGATAGCGTCCAGTTGATAGTGTCCAGGAGCAGAAGCAGGATCCAGCACAGTTGTGTGCTCAGTCTCTTTGGTGCTTACATTGTGTCTGTCAGCACTTGCCTTTCCTCCTCCTCCTCCTCTGAATGCATTAGCATAGCCCCTCCTCCCATCTGCAGGCTCTCTATTCTTATCAGAAAGACGGTTCCTCTTCTCCAGATCGTGTAATGCCCGTTACCATAGCACCCAGGTACTTCACATTATTAAGACAACTTCTTTATTACTGAGCCCAGCCCTCCCAGGAGGACAGGTTCCTTAGAGCCCATTTGACAGGGTGATGAGCCTGTGTTTCTGAGGCTTAGTGATGGGTCAGGAATCAGCACAGACAGGCTTGGGAGCCTGGACTTCCTGCCCCACTCCTGGGCTACAGCTCGCTGTCGGAAGAGAACTGAGATTTTCACACTCATATTTCATTCTGCTGTCTTTCCTTTTCATCAGACGCTCATAATAATTATTCATAGTTCACAATAGGCTTTCAAACACATCCCCTCTTTCAATCCTCATAATACCCCTGAGAAGTAATAATTTTGTGCACATTTTGAAGACTGAGGGAATGGTGGAAACTGACATTCTGAGAACTATGACTTTGTCAAGGTCATATAGACACTCGGGGCAAAGGGAGAACTTGAAGCCAGACTCTGCATGCTCTTTACCTCTACATCTCTTATTCTAGACAAGTGGGTGGGTAGATACACAGGTAAATCATACTATGTCTTTTTGCAGAATGAGTACTTAATAATTATATATTGGTTTATTGGACTAAACACTATTTGATTCAAATGTGATACTCCTGACCCACCTTCAGTAGGCTTTGAATTGCTTTCCCAGTAAAGGAATACATTCAACAATTTTTATGTAAGGGGTTGGGTTTTGATCCTGTTTTTCATTTTTTTAAGCTTGTACTTTAGATGAAGGCTTAGAGTTTGTTTTTCATTAAACAGTTTGTACACATACTGTTTTATGACATTGTACACATACTGTACATATTTGTACACATACTGTTTTATGACATTGGTTAAGAACTCCACAACATGTCACCATTCTTCCTTCTCAACCTTAGGTTCCCTATTACCAGCTTTCCTGTCCCCTCTTCCTTTCTGTCCCTGGCCCTAGGATGGTGTGCTCCCTGAGTCTCATTTTCTTTTATGGACCTGTCCAATTTTTGGTTGATGGCTGAACCTTGGGAGTGGCCTTGTCACTGAGCTAAAAAGGTGTGGGGACCATACTCTCGGGGCTTCTCCAGTCTGTGTCAGTCCAGTAAGTCTGGTCTTTTTTTTTGTTAGCTAGAATTTTGTTCTACGTTTTTCTCCAGCTCTGTCCAGGAGCCTTTACAGTGATCCCTGTCAGAAAAGTCAGTGGTGGTACCTGGGCAACATCTGTTTGTCCTGTACTCAGCCAGGTGGAGGCTGTAGTGGATGTGGTCTGTTACTCCTTTGGACTAATCTTTCCTATGTATCTTTAGCTCCCAAAGAGGCGAGTCCAGTGGAGTATCTTAGATGGCTTCTCACAGCCTTTTAAGACCCTAGACACTACTAACCAAAGTAGAATGTAGAACATTTTCTTTATAAACCATATTATGCTAATCTAGCTAGATGGTCTGGAAGATGACGGTTCCCGTAGAACTCAGCCCAGAAATTTAGTCCCTCAGGGAGTTTAGATGTATCTATGAACCTTCCATGACCTTGCCTTGTACAAGTTGTGCTGGCTTCCCCAGTAACAATTTTTTTTTTGTTTGTTTGTTGTTGTTTTTGAGCATCTACTATGGGCAGAGCGCTGTTGTGTTAGATTAACACACAAAGAGAGTCCTACGCCTCCTACATTCTTAAAGGCAGGGAAGTGTAGATGACACTTATTCTATACATAGAGCTATAACTCAGCCCAGAGTGTAGTAAATGCTGTCTATCCATTCACCAACTACCGATTGCCTACCTTACCAGACACTGCGAACCCAGTGAAAAATAGAAGAGATCCGAGCTTGCCTTCATTAAACTTTCTATCTATGGTGAGAGGTGAACTTTAACAGTTATACAACTAATTATTATAATTGTGATTCGAGCTGGAAAGGAAGAATAAGTGTGCACAAAGATGGAGATACAGAGGTTTCAACCTTGGCTGTGGTAGGTGGATGAGGTCAGTGCAGGGAAAGCATCCTAAGCAAGAGACTAAGGGGGTCTGGACTAAGGTGGGTCTGAACTAAGGTGGGTCTGAACTAAGGTGGGTCTGGACTAAGGTGGGTCTGGACTAAGGGGGTCTGGACTAAGCTGGGTCTGCACTAAGGTGGGTCTGAACTAAGGTGGGTCTGGACTAAGGTGGGTCTGGACTAAGGTGGGTCTGCACTAAGGTGGGTCTGAACTAAGGTGGGTCTGCACTAAGGTGGATACCAGCCAAACTAGGCCTATTCTCTCTTTTGAGGCTAATGCAACAGACTGGATACAGAAATTTCTCAAACTCTGATATTGCCAATCTGCCTGACTTTAAGAGCTGTGTAGTCCAGACCCAGACTAAGGTGGGTGCAGAGATGTGTACTGACATCACATCTTGCTCCCCAGAAAGAAACTGAGCCCTCTGCTGCCTCACAACTAGGCCAAACCCTTCAAACCCTTGGTGGAAGCTGAGGTAACAGCAAGGATCAAAAAAGTGAAGGCAAGGGGGATAAGAAGGATAGGCTTTTAGTAGCAGCAGGTTAAATGACATCAGTCTGTGGGTATGCTTCACATTGCAAAAACCCAGGTCATGCACCTAACCTAGTTTAAGAGCAGAAGCAGAGAGTTATACAATGCTGTGGGCATAGTTTTAGGAGCAAGGAGAGACAGACAGACAGCCATAGAGAGGTATAGAGAGACACAAAGAATGAGTGGAAGAGACAGGTGGAGCGACAGACTACCTAGATGGGGAGGATTGGGAAGAGGCAGCATTTAGACTGCCTGGAGAAAGACGAGGTGGGACTTAGCTAATGGGGATGGGTAGTGGGAACGATGGTGTTCCAGGAGGGGAAGTGGTTTGAAAAAAAGCAGGGAACAAAGAGTGAATGTGTAAGATGTGTTTGGGGAGCAAGTGCTCTGTGTGTTTCTGGAGACTGAACTATGCAAGTGGAGGGCTGAGGGCTGAAGAGAAGCGGGCTGGAACCCCCTGCAGAGCATGTATGGGCCAGGAGCAGCCATTAAAAGTATTTGACCTGAAGAGTCACATCAGAGCTGTGCATTAGGAGGATTAACCTGTCAGGGCCAGTGCAGGATGGATGGGAAACGGAGGGAGCAGAGGGCCAAGGCCTTTCTCTTACTGTCCTTCTCTTTAATTACAGTGCCTTCCTGGTCTGGCTTCCACCGCTGGCAAGCTGATCAACAAATGGAAGTTTTTAAAATAGTGCCCTCTGCCCACCCACTAACTGTTCTATTATTTTTCTTGATTTCCAGTCCTGATTGGTCCCACCTACCAATGTCTGAAACAGGTATATCCTTGTCCCTTAAACAGTTGGTAAAATACTGGATGTTCAAGAATGTTTTGGATTAATCAATTTTTCTATCCCCCCACCCTTTTTTTTGTATTTCCATATGCCAGAGTGCAAGGGGAAGATGGGTTTGTTGCCTTCACCATCTTCATCTCTGCTTCAGTCTTGGCTGGGGGTGGGGACGTCAAAAACTCTACACAGAAAGCATCAGTGTAGGCCCACGTGGCCTCTTGGAAAGGGGAAGGTGTCACACACAGGCTTGGATTTGAGGTCAAAAGTTTCCATCCCCTAAATATCTGTGCCCAGATATATCTCTACATCTGCTGAGATGTCTGAAATTCCACCATAGGAGTCACTGGTGTTTGGGCAACTTCAGAAACAGTGTAGCATTCTTAGCAGCTGCTCATGAGTGAAGTCACAAGCAGCCGGAAAAGCCTTCCTCTGTACACCATTACACAGGAAACTGTTTTTAGATCCTTACCTCCACTACCCCAATGCCAACCCCCCAAGTCCTCTCACTTTGTCTCTTTAATTGGAGATGAAGACCTCCTGGGACTAATCTAGCCGTCCTGTGCCTCCTCATCTGGCCCTCTAGATACTAAAAGCTCTGATCTATTTCTGGTCTTTTGGGCCACTTTTTCCCAACCAAGTCTTTCCAAGACCTGTAGCTTCAGGCCAGTGCCAACTCACTCAGCCCTCTCCTGTACACCCAGCCTGTTTTCTAGGACCCGCATGTGACTAGATCCTGAGTCTCCTGTTGGCCAGGGATCAGATGTTTGGACAGTTCAAGCACTGCATTTCCAGGTAAAGTGGAGTATAGTAAAATGAGCATAGACCTGGGAGTCAAAATACTTGGTTACTAGTCTTGACTTCACTGCTTAATGGCTATGACTTTCAGAAATCAGTGAGGTGGTGAAATGGCATTAATGCTGACATCCTAGAGGAACCGCAAGACACTAGTCAACATCTCTGGTGCTGTATAAGGTGGCGTATGCTGTCAAGATTTGCCCTTGTTCAGACATCATTCTCCAAGGCCATGATTCTCAAAATTCCCTGCTCGTAGAAATCATTTATGGACCTTGTCAAAGAGATAAATGTATAGATATCAACCAGCCCCAAAAGCTCTGACACAGGGAGTTGGTGTAGGGCCCCAAACCCTGCATGTTTAACAGGCCTCACAGGAAAGTCTGATGGAAGTGGTGCCTGGACTCAATGAACAGCCCTCCCGCAACTTCAGGGGAGTGTTTCAGAGCCTGTCTTCTTCTACCTCCCACCATGCCACTGATTGTTTGCTTTGTCCTGTGGTGGATACCAGCCAAACTAGGCCTATTCTTTCTTTTGAGGCTAATGCAATAGACTCAATACAGAAATTTCTCAAACTCTGATATTGCCAAACTGCCTGACTTTAAGAACTTCCTCACCCGCAGATCAATTATTTCTCTGTCTGTATCTATTCTTATTTGTTTACAGACTAGACAGAGTGACTCAAGTACTGAGAATTAATGACTGCTTGGTTCCTTCTGCAACTATGGGAGTTCTGGACTGTAGATTACTACCTGGAAATGAGGTGACTGACAGAGGGTTGTCTGTAGTACATGGCTTTCTAAGTAAGAAAACTGTCTCCATTGATCACTAACTCCAAAACTCACTTGTTACAGGAAAAAATCCTTACAGGAAGATAAATATTCGTGCCCTAATATCTAATATCCTTTGTGAGTACAGCTCCCTCAAATTTTGTTTTTAATACTATTTCATATCCATTGATAAATGAGCTGTAAAGCACGTTGTAGACTTTCAGGTGTTACGTACAGGAGAAGTTTCATTTCTGTTGCTTGTCATTGCAAGACCTTCTTATCATGTGAATGCCTTAAAGAGATTAAGATTAGTTTTGTCTAAGTCATCCTGTGTGACATCTTTATACGTTGCTTAGTAGATCTTTGGAAGGAATGACGTAGTGGCTTCCACTGCCATATAAATCCCTTCAATAGGCGCTCACAAATGAAAATGGAGTCAGACTTATCATCCACTCTCTGTTATGCAAACAAGGGGTTGTGCTAAGGTTAACAGTAAGGTCTACCATGTTCCTGTCTACCCCATCCTGCTCAGCTGCCAGTAATGATAATCTACCTCCTACAGCCACTGGACAGTATATTTAGAGCCTTTTCCTCAAGAGTGAGTGAGAGCTGAAAAAGATTAGTTTGTCTGTGCGACTGGGTTATAGCCTCCAAATCTTACACCTGAATAGCCAGTAGTCAGCATGTAGTCATTCACAAAAGATGTCTGTTTGATACAATTCCAGTGGCAGTCTTGGGAGCTGAGCTCCACTCTAGTGTTTCTTCCTGGCTTTCAGTGATTTAAACAGCCCGATGCTGAAATGCTGACATCTATCTCTTTGAATAAGATTCCTTGAATCTGGACCCTGTCTGGATTAACGTGTACCGTATTTACATGACTGGTCCCTCTCTGGAGGGGACCAGATGTTTTCCCCTGGTCTCAGCATGATTCTTCTCTCAATGCAAGAGCTTCTTGTGTTTATGAACCCCAATGTGCATACTAGCAGGTGGGCAAAATAGATCTTGGAATTATCTTGGGAAACTCTCTTTTTCTGCTGATGGATCTTTTTTAGCTTTTTGTCATAGGAAGACTTTGTTTCCTTAAATCGTTTCCAAAATTACCTGCACTTTAGAATCATGTAAGATTCTTTCAACAATTTCAAAATCCAGACCACAAACCCAGATCAGTTCCATAATCTCTGGAGGTCATCAAAGGTATCAGTACATTTTAAAGCTTCCTAGATGATGCCAATGCAAAAAATGGACTTTTATTTACTCACTCATCATGTATTTACTAGATTCCTATTGTGTGCTAGACTCTGTTATGAAGGCTGCAGAGGCTACAAATGAATCAGAATCAGTTGCCAGACATTTAGGGTTATTGTCTGGTGAGAGGAATTTTTGGACGCTTTCACAAGAATAGCACAAGAAGTAACACGATGAGTGCTTCAGAATGCTCCCAACCATAGACAGTAGGAGTCTAGAGGAGGGAGAGAGTAGTCCATCCACAGGGCCACCTGAAAAGACCCCATGAGAATGACCTTGAGGAACTGGTAGTGTTTGAACAGAGAGCAGAAGAGAAGGCAATTCTGAGCAGAGGAGCGGAATGAAGACACACAGGAAGGTAGATTACCAGGGGTGCCTTGACAGATGGCGGACCATCTGAATTTTACCAGCATTTGAAGGGGAGACCAAGACAGGAAGGGATGTTTCCCAGTAGTGAAGAATCCACAGGTGACATGAAGGGTCAAACACAGAATCATGGGTGAGGCAATGGAATGATGGAACTCTGGGAACCTGTGTCACAACTTTTTTACCCTAGCTTTTGAACGCACTGAACTCCCTCCCTCCCTGGAGCTATTTGGCCTGTTGTTCCCTCTGTTTGGTACTCCCTCTTCTACCTCATTCTTTGTTCTCCACACTAAAGCCTTCTCAGCCTTTAGAACTGAAGGTCTGCCTTCACCCTTCAGTTTTAGTTAGATTTCACTGCTTCGCTTTCTTAGCATTCAATTATTTTCCTTCATAGTACTTATCACAGTTTATAATGATATATTTATTTGTGCAATTATTTGCTTAATGCCCGTCTCTTCCATCAGACTACATGAGCCTCGTGAGATCAGGGACTACATCTATCTTGTTCTTTAGTGTCTCTTGATAGGTGTTGGCTGAATGATAAATGAATGAATGAATGACTCCAAAGAGAAAAAACAATATATAGGTACCCACACCCAAACCATTCAAACATATACACATACTAGAAACAAATCAGTCATAACAGAAAGATTAAAATTTGGTGAAAGACACATTGACGGTGATCCAGAGTTAGGGCCTGGATTTCAAAACCACTTCTGCTATGACCTAATTATGAGACTGCATCCAAATCCCAGCTTGTTAGGATAACTGTTTTTCCTTCTCTGACTTCACAACCTTGGTTTCAAATTCCTCATTTATAAAATGAGGATAATGAAACCTGCCCTACCTAACTCTAATATTTGGAAAAGCACATTGAAATTTAACATACTGTTACATAGATCACACCCCCAAAACCACAGACACACAAACGCACAAACACACACACACACACACACACACACACACCCCCTAGTGGCATAATGGTTACTTGCTATAGCTGCTAATTAAAAGGTTGGCAGTTTGAATCCACCACGTGTTCCCTGGAAACTCTGTGAGGCAGTTCTACTTTGTCCTGTAGGGTCACTGTGAGCTGGCATCAACTCAACAGAAGTCAGTTTTCGGTTATGTAGATAAAGTAAGGCACACACATAAAGACATTAATTCATCATAGCAGTGTGGAGATATTGCACTTATATTTTATCAGCGATTATCAAATTAATGAATTTTTTTGTATCTTTTACAAGGGATACTTACTTATTATGGTTATTGGTCAAAATTAAAACAAAAAATTAGGATCAGAGAGAAAGACACATTGTTTGATTCCCAGGATAAATATATTGTTTGAGTCTGTGAAAAATACTATGAAAATTCATCGCCTTTTTATTTATTCAAAAGCACTAACGGCTTTAGTAAAAACAGAACATGCCATTTAAGAGGAATAGATAATTAGCCTTGACAAGAAGTGAGCCCAGAATCCTTATGAATGAATTAGCTGATTCCAACTATTGACATCAGATATTTAGGCTTTCATCTGACACCAAAATGGGAATTCAGTAATAGGTGGAGATATTGCAATGACTGAAGTCAGGGGGATTGAATGTGAATGTCTTAGGTTAGAAATACCAGATGGTTTTAAAAATGTTGCTGTATCAATACTGGTCTTAGACAAGACACAGTGGTGCTGACTCCTTCCCCACTAAATGTGGCTTAAAAAGAAAAGTAACATGCATTTCTCTTGTGTTTTGTCAATGGGATGTTAAACCACATGGCGAAGTATCACAGAAAAAGCAGCCCGGGCTGTCTTGTTGTATTATACGCTTATCAATCATTTTTTAATGTGGAAATATATATAAAGCACCTCCTGTGGGTTCTAGCACTTATGTGGGAGAACAAAGACAGGCAATACATACACAGTGCCTTTGAAGAGTTAGCAACCATGTTATGAAGACAAGACCTACTCAGAGGAAAGATACGGAACAGTTCAACCCTACTACACTGGGGTGCCACAGGTCATCTGAACATGCTAGGCAATGAGTTGTGTCAGACTTAGGCTAGCGCGAGATCTTTGTGGTCATGCCAGCAACTGAGCAGGAACTTGAGTCATAGGTACAGCTTTGACAGGTAGGAGGAAGTAAACAGGCCTGCACACTGAACCCAAAGTTGGAATGAACGCCCTCTGTTCTCACAGTAAATGAAATAAGGCCCGAAAGGGTAATCAGAGAAAGGAAGAAAAGAAGAAAACATTATTTCCTTTTATTTATATAAGATTGTAGTGTGTGAAAAACACATCCAACTTGCATCACTTATGATTCACATGCACACACACGTACACACACACACGCACACACACACACACACAGAACTGGAAAGCAGCAGAGTCATATGACTCTTGGGTCTGTGATTCCTGACCGGAGAGCTTTCCTCTATCTAAGTTCAGAGCTAGGTTGAGGTGTGATGGTGAGGCCTTTTCACGCCCAGTTAAGGAATCTGCACTTTATTCTGTCCAGAGACAAGGAAGTAGACAATGCAAGGGGAAGAAAGCAGAGATTGCCACAAACCACCAGCAGAGGTATCATCATTGATCTCGGACAAAATCTTAGGTATTAACTGTCTTTACTTTCCCACATAAGTGCTAGAACACACAGGAGGTGCTTTATAAAATATTTTCACTTTAATAAATTATTGATAAGCTTATAATATGCCGAGACACCCCTGGCTGCTTTCTCTGTGATACCTTGCTGTGTTTTAACATCCCATTAACAAAATACAAACTTTGCCTAAAGTTCAAGAGAAATGAATGTGACTTTCCTTTTTAAGCCACATTTTGGGGGAGGGTTAGCACCATTATGTATCATCTAAGACCATTATTGGTATGATGATATTATCCAATGGTTTTTTGTAAGGGATGGTTTTTAAATACTTGAAAGTATTCTGTTCTCTCTTGGCCACAGTACTTGGAAGAACTCTTGCCATTATGGGTTCACCACAAAGCCAGTTGTGTTGAAATACCCGCTTTTCTTCTCTGACAGGTGCACCAGACTTACAGAAAACTGTAGCGTCTACATTAGCAAGATTTTTTGCTTCGTATACTGCTGAGGAGAAAATGGACAATTATGGAATGGATGGTGGATTAGTTTGCATTAAATTTTGAAGTTAAAGAAAATGTGAGAACTCATCTAGCTCTGTTCTATCATTTTATAAGTGAGAAAAAGGAAACAAGAGGTAGTGACTTATCATCGTTATCATAAAAATAGATTAGCATTAACATAAAAATAGATTCTGCGTATATCTGGCATATTCTAAGTGATTAATGTGTATTGACTCATTTAATCCTCACAGTAAATCTGTGAGTTTACTGAGGCCCCGGGAGGTGCAGTAACTTGCTGGTATGAGAACAGTGTAAGCAATGGGACTGAGATTTGCACCCAGTGAGAACAGCTACAGAGTTGGTGCTTTCTTTACAGACATAGCTGCTTTAGGCCATATAACTGGTCAGTGGCAGAGCAAAGTGCCAGAGACACTAATGAACAGACTTTCTAGTGGTATGCTATGTCCTTTTTAGCATTTCTAGCAGTTTCTTGGATAAACGATGGACAGTATTTCATCAGATTTGCAGAAATCATAAAATAGGGGGAAGAATAAGAAATATACTGGATGACACAAGCAAGATCCCAAAGGATTTGGGATGATGAATGGATTAAAATTTTTAATGAATTATTTATTAATTACATTATGATTTAATAAATTATATTCAGAGGAATATAAGAAGACGTTACATATTGGTCCCCAAAGCATTTGGCCAGGAATGGGATGAGGAATCTGTATAAAAAAAGCACAACTAGAAGGGGTTTGTTAACTTAGTTCCACACAGATTAACGTGTGGGGCTACCCCCAAACTAACACAAGGCCGTGAATGGCCTTCCTGTATTCTGCGCTAGTCCTGTCCACCCCAGCTTTTGACTGGCATTCTGAGAATATAGCCACTGGCCAAGGGAGCTCTGGGTACCTCAAGGTTCTCCACAACAGCGGCCTGGGCATTTCTTTCTCCTTCCTGTCCTCCTCTTGCTCTGGCCCTCATGCTGACCTTTTCCTCTTTGTCACTATGACCTTGCTCCCACTTCTGCCCCTTAGTTTTGGTCTGAGTTTTCCTAGTGATAAAACTTGACTTTTCCTATGGGGCCCTAACTTGACTTACTTCGCTGGTGCTCACTATGTTCCAGCCTGTAGGGCTAAGTCTGTTACATGGATCTCTGGTTGGTTTGCTAAAAGCACCCTCTTCTCTCCAGTAACACATACACCATGAGGCGAAAACATACACCATGTCTGGAGCATCACAGGCAGGTCTGCCATACCCTCGCTCTGCCATGAGGGTATTTAGGTAAATTAAAGTGCATTCATGGGAAAAGGGTAGGTTGCGAATAGACTTGAACATTCTGTGATACCCGGAACGACCGAAGCTGTGATGGCCTGGGAGATCGGTCTTGGGATTTCCGTAAGACCTCAGTATGGAAGTCTCCAGGGGCTTCTCTTATTTGATGCTAAGGGGTGGTTTTGACCGGTGGGCAGAAGCTTTAGTGAGAAAAGGCAGATTTCAGCTCAATAAAAAAGTGGTCTTGCGGTAACGGCTGTCGGGAGGTAGAATGAGATGCTCCCCCTCACTGGCAGTTTTTAAGGATAGGCAGAACAGCTTGTCAAGAAAGGGGTATAGCAAATACAAACAGCTTAGGCTGTTTCATCTGTGGATTGCTTCCACTGAAAAGAGCCTCTGAGTCTGTGAAGAGTCAGTGGTGCCTTTCAGATGACAGGTACAATAGCAGTGATGTACAAAGCGGATGTGTCCCTCCAGTGAGACATCAGAGAATTGCCACCCCCATAAAGCCAACCTCCTCCCTACATTTAAATGCCCCATGTGAGTGAGCTCTGGCTCCCAGCTGTGCTTGTTTAGGCAAAGACAAATGCTTCCAGCCACTAAGGCAGGGGAGCCCCACCGTCCTGTTTCGGCTTTCCATAGCTGGAATCTTGTACTTAAGGAAAGGCTCTATTCTCTCTCGGTACCCACCCCATTCCCTTTCACAGAGCAAACACCAGTGCATCGGACAGATAGGAGCTAAAGTGAGACAATATATTTTAACACAATCCCTTGATTTTTGTGGGTGTGAGTCAAGGAAAAGGCACCTAAAGACACTTCCATTCCCTGCCACCCCCTTTTTTCTCCTAAGCTACTCCAGGGCGGTCATACCTCGATTCTTTTCCTATATAATAGACAGTGCCACTGGTAGGCACCTAGAGGGACAAACTTGGACCTGGAAGAGCTGCGTGCAGCAAGCCCAGCCCTGAGTTAATCAAACTAGCAACAGGATCTCCAGCAGCGGCGGCACTGGTGGCAAGAGTAGCAGCGGCGGTGGCAGCAGCAGCATTATGCATGATTTTACTGACAGGCACCAGCTGCTGCCGGCACAGCCGTCTCAAACGCACTATGTGGACTCTCAGATCTAGAGGCAGATTCCTGACTAATCCCAAAGGGCTGGCCCAGCTTCTGCTCCCAGGGCTGCTAGGAAGCGATGACCGCTCTTGTTAGCCCAAGTTGAAGAGAGTCCAGCTTTGCCTGGGAGCAGAAGGAGGCTGTGATATTTAGAAGACAGAAGAGAGAAATATGAATTGAAGAGTAAACATGTATGGAAATTATTCTCACTTCATGAAGTTTCCTGCAGGCTTTGGTGGTAAGTATCTCTTTAGGGTACACCATGTGGACCTGTCTAGGAATATGGACAGGGAATTGGATAACTGGATTAGTACTGGGTTAAAAGGAGAGCGTATATGTTTATTTACGTGTACGGTGCTTCTCTGTGTGAGAGTCTGTCTACGTATGAAAGAGGGAAAGAGAGAGATGGGGAAGAAGAGTGTTTTCCGTAGGTGAGACTATGTTTGGATAGCAGCGCCAAACAACAGAAAAGGGGATATTCTAGATTGCCTAAACTAACACATGCTGAGAATGTCTGAGACAAAGATAGACTGAGAACATTATTATAACCCAGCATGTTGGTGGGTATGGAAAGTGAAGGGAGTTAAAGAGAAATTACTGTGTTATACCTATTATTCCACTTGTACAGAAAAAATGTGATCAAAAAGGTTTTTCTAAATCTATATGACAGTTTCCTGGGATACTTACTAGCAATAGCATGCTTTGTTTTTTCTTAAATTTAAAGGCAGCTTTCCATGTGGTTAGATTTCTAAACAGAAAACCTAGCACTTTAATTTGCCATAGGATTCTCCTTCCTCTGTTTGCTTCCCTTTAATTTATAAATAGCCTCTTCTCCCTCCTCTTACTGTTGACACCAGTTTCAATGAAAGAGTTGCTGCCATCAATTCCATTCTGGGGTTGGGATCCCGGTGAACAGGAGTCTGAGGTTTTATAACAAAACTGGGAAACGGCCAGGTGGCCAAGCCAGACAGGGCAGTCCAGTCGTACTTGAGAGCGGTTTCTGGTTCTGCAGTCTGGGTCCTTCGACCACCTTAAACCCCCAGCAGGTCCATCCAAAGGATCCCTCCATTCAGTGACAGAAACAGCACAAGCAGTCGTTAGGCTTTGAGTAAATGGAACAAACAGCTGAGCAACTGGCCTCTTACTTGCAAGCTGGTGGCATATTGCTCATGTTTTGGGAGCCAAAGGGCAGCTTTTGCCTTGAGGATGCTGGCAGGCAAGACAAAGCAGAAATTCTTGTAAAGTCTTGAGAAACTGCGAAGTCTCTTCTCCTCTGACCTCCTCAGCAGACAGATAACCAATTCATCTGAAAGCTTGAGAGTGAAAGCTGCCCACTTTGCTGGACAGAACACTTGGTGGGGCATGACAGAATACTGCAAGGTGGAAGTGGCCCCTGCCTGGAGGCTTCTGGCTGGGCAGTTTGCTCACTCTTTGGGCAGTTTTTATAAGCCAAACAGAGTGCTAAGTGCTAGAAATGCAATGTGAGTGGGACAGTTCCTGTCCTGGACTGTAGAAAGTTTGTTAAACACATTTTAGAACTGCAAAGTATGTGCTGTATGGGAGGTGTGAGGAGAGAGTGTACCTGGACGTGGGAGAGGGGCCTCATGGGAAGGTTCTTGGAAGAGGTAATGTTGAAGTTATTTGGGCCAGTCTGGTGATGTGGCTAAGGGAGAGCGGTGGCCAGTGGTGTGATCTGGGCATTTGGTCTCCGGTTCATAATTTGGCCCTGGGTGTGAAAAGTCTTCTCAGCTTCTATCTTTGCCCCATTCACAGAGCTGAGTTCTATTCCCTTTTGAGTTCTATTGATCCAGGAAGATGCTTATTCTCAGCCAGTGTCAGGACCGCCAAGCTCTTAAAGGCTATGGCTTTGTTTATGCCAAAGAGACCCTTTAAAAAAGGTTGAAGGAGAAATATGTTGAGAAGGGGATTAAATATAGACTAGAGAAAGAGGAGTTAGTCTTAAAATTCTTCAGAGGCTGCTGCTGGAATCTTGGAGTGTTAGCACCCTTAGATATCTTAAGGAACTTCTTAGAATTCTTATATTATAGATGTGTAAACTGAGGACTAATGTAAGGGAGGGACTAGTCCAAGGATATGCAGACTGAGTGGCAGAGCCTTCCCAGAGAAACCCCTGACTGAGATTTATTATAGAATCTAATCAGGTGAGCATATGAGAGAAAGAGAGGGAAAACAGAGACGGTAGACTGACAAAGATGGAACAAATGAGCTGAGTTTGGTTGAGTTGAGCCAACTGTGTGACCTTAGGCAAGATATAGAACCTCTCTGAGCCAAGCCTCAGGTTTTTTTAATCTCTCAAATGGGGTGTGTAATGTCATCTTTATATAAACACTTGAGAATTAAATAACTAGCACAGGATAAAGCAGCTACTATGATGTCTGTCTACTGTACTTAGTATTTCATAAAAGTTAATACTTTCATCCCTCCATTTTGCTGAGATACTAACATGCAAACTAAATTAAAAATTAGTTACCACAATAATGAACTAGGAATCTGGAAAAACAACGTTAAACACACTCTCTCTGACTCAGATTCCTGGTCACAGTGGGAGCCCCACATTCAGTGTAATTAGTAGGTAGAAGGAAACTGTGCAGCCAGAGAGGAGCACGGTCTGCGCAACACTGGGAACAGAGAGGAAAGGGCCAGCTAAGTTGTTTAAATGTTTCTCTGGGATGTTACTTCTCCTTGTCATTCCTGAGGGAGGAAAACAATTATTTTGTTGAGTTCTGTTGATATTTTCCGTTTTGTTTGTATGCCCCAGTTAACAGAAGGCTGAAACACAGCCAGAAGACTCTGTCTCCATCTGCAGGGAAGCCTGTTTGCCCAGAAAGGGTGAACTTGCTGAGATGAGAGTGGGTGGGGCCAGGAGGGCCGGCCTGCAGTCACAGACAAACTCTGCGGATTGGAGATCTTGTCCCCTGCCTCTTCGATTTGCCTTTGCCCCAGTGCAACAATTGATGCTACACTTATTAAGTGATTGGGTGTAGAACTTCCTACCCATTTTTATCTTAACAGATGAAATCACAGAGAGCTTCTGTGATTTGTGTGACAATCTCCAGGGGAGCCAGCGTCACCCTTTGGAAATAATACTCAGGATTTATGACTGGGGCTGTGCTTACCAGATATAAGACTGTAGCTCCAATTGGTGAATAAAAAACTGGTCAAATTGACCAAAAGATGGTGACTAGCCTGGGTGGCAGTCCTCCCCCTCACCACAAGGCACCCCTTCTCTCATCCTGGGCCCCTGCTGTGAATCCATCATAACAAGAGAACCCTTCTTATTCTCTGCCAAGTCTTAGGTTTGCCAGCTGCTCGGTAAGATATTTGTTTTCCTGGGATGAGACAGTTGCTGCCTCTAAGAAGACGGTAAAGCAAAGCCTGTAATCCCCCCATCCAATTGTGCAGTAATCCTCAGGGTGAGAGGGCCATCAGGGAGAGGACTTCTCTTATTTCATTCAACAAACGTGCTGTGACACTTACTAAAGGTCAGCTACCGTTTTAAACATGTTACCAATCTCAGCCCATTTAACACTCCTAGTGATTCTCTGAGTACATACTATTACCACCATCCTCACATTCCTTTATGTGTGAGAGAACTAAAGTGCTCACATGTGAAAGGATTTGTTGAAGGTCCCAAAAGTAGAAAATGATACAGCCAAGGATTTAAACCCTGGCAGTCTAGCTCCAGAGTCCAGCCTCTGCTGAGCTGCCTCTTGCAGCTTCTATAGGTGACAGATTTGCCCTGTGAAGTTAGGGGGCAGCCACACTCCCCTGCCCCCACCCCTGACCTCAAGAGGGTGAGGAACTGAAACTCAGCTTCTGAATCCCAGCGTCAGTGCTGGTAGGCTCAGTGGTCTGGCCACTGAGGGATAAAACACAAGGTAGCTTAAGAGCTACTAAGGAGCAACAGTGACTCTGAAGAATTAATTGGTTGGCTTCTCCTGGGACCTGCTGCTCTGCAGGAGTCCTGTCCGACAGACCCTGTTCATCTAAGAAGGGCCACTGAAGAGGTACTCTTGCATGTGTGTGTGTGTGTGTGTGTGTGCGTGCGCGCGTGTATTTTAACACAAACAACACTTGTCTTCTATGTTTGTTGCCAGCGATTCCCTCCCCACCAGAAATATTTTCGTAACTGCCTGTATGCCAGTTTCTCTTTTACGTGTTGCTGTAAAGAATCAGCTATCTTGCTTACAAAAAGACCTCACTTGGGGAGGGTTGGCTGGCAAACAAAGGTTGAAGATGTGGGTTATTTGCATAAAAATATAGAATATGTGGAATATGTGGGAAGAAGGTATGAGGGTGGTGATGTGTGTTTGGATGTGTGTGTCTATGGAAGGATAGTTTGGGGGACAGGTTGGTATGTGTATGTCTATGGGAGTATATATGTGTGAGTGTGTTCATGGGCTGTGTGGGCTGTGTGTGTGTTTCAGTGGGAGGAAAGTGTGTGTGAATGTATGGGGGGAAGGTGTGTATGAGTGCATTTATGAGGCTTTATATAGGTGTTGGAAACCCTAGTGGTGGTGTGCTAACCAAAAGGTTGGCAGTTCAAATCCACAAGGTGCTCCTTGGAAACCCTATGGGGCAGTTCTACTCTGTCCTGTAGAGTCACTATTGGCTGGAATCAACTCAGTGGCAACTAGTTTTATTTTTTTTCTGTTTTATATATGCATGAATGTGTGAGGACAGGTGTGTGTGTGTGTGTGTGTGTGTGTGTGAATACATGGAGAAAAGTGTGCAAGTATATTTATGGGGGTATATACGTGTGTGTGGAAGTGGAAGGAGAGCATATGTGTGTGTGTGTGTGCACATGCCAGAATGAATTTTTCTTCCTTTCACAGATGTGTGGGTGGCTAATTGGGATTTACAATGGGTGTAAGTGGCTAGGTCTCATGTAGGACTGAGTAAATGTTTATGAGATTTAGGAAGGAACATATTTAGTATAAACTATTTTCTGAAACATTTACAATCTTACTGAGAGAGAGCTGAATAGCGACTGGGGGTAGAAATTGTACAGACAGTAATCTAAATTCTCCACCTGTTCTTTCCTTCCATTGTGTAGCTTGTGCGTCTGCAGAGAACTTCACTACCAGAACTGGGTGGCTGAGATGCCAAGGAGTCCTAGAGGAAGCTGGCATTTTCTCCCTTCATTTGAAAGTGGAAGACACAAAGGCTGAGGGACTGTAAAAAGCTTGTTTTACAGAATGCCTGGCTTTGGGTGGATGTTAGGAGATTGGCCAGGTCCTGGCTCAGTAATCCTCAGAAAAGAGTAAAATTAATAGTTAACATTTACTTGGCACCTACTGTGTGGCTGTGTGCCGTGCATTCTCATGAGGGCTATCGTATTTAATATTCTCAAGGACGCTTAGAGTTTAGGTACTATAATTATCACCACTCCCATTTTGCTGACAGGGAAAGTGAGACACAGGAAGATGGAGTAAACTATTTAAGGTCACCCAGCTGGTAAGAAACAGAGCCAAAATTCAAATCCAGGCAGTCTTGGCCAGGGCTGCTGTGCTCAAGTCCTACGCCACACTCGCATAGGAGCACTGATGGCACAAAGGTTAAGCACTTGTCTGCTTACCGAAAGTTTGCTGGTTCTAGATCAGCCACAAATGAGAGAATGACATGTAAAAACAAGATCAAGAACATGATCCTTATCTTATACTCTTCACAACTTACTGGTCATATGAATTTTTGCTTTTGAACATGCACAGCTGCAGCAATAAATAAAATGACTAGGGTATGGGACAGTGCCACCCAAAGTGCTGTTTTAGTCAGCTAGGGCTGCTCTAGCAGAAACACTGCAGAGTGGATGGCTTTAATAAAGGGAAGTTTATTCTTATATAGTCTGGTAGGCTGCAAGTCCATATTCAGGGTGTCCGCTCCAGGGGAAGGCTTTCTGCTTGTCGGCTGTAGAGGAAAGTCTGGTATTGCATCAGTCTTTGTCCAGGGAGCATCTTGGCGCAGGAACCTCAGGTCTGAAGGACACGCTCTTCTCCCGGTGCTGCTTCCATGATGGCACAGGTTCCCAATTCTCAGCCTGCTTCTTTCCTTTTATCTCTTGCAGGCTAAAAGGAGTAAGGGTGGGGCAAGCCATACTCCGGGGAAACTCCCTTTACAGTGGAGCAGGGATTGAAGGGATATGAAGGGATTTACAATCCCACCCTAATCCTTTAACATGCAGCACAGGAAAACCACAAAACGGAGGACAGTCACAAAATACTGGGAATCATGGCCCAGCCACATGGCTACACATATTTCTGGGGGGACACAATTCAATCCATGACAGGTGCTAATAAAACAAAGGTGAAACTTTTTTTTAAATAGGCAGAGCCTGCTTCATTTTAATACTCGGGGTCTGGTTTTATATTCTAGGGCTGAAATCGGCAAATTTTTCTGTAAAGGTCTAGATAGTAAACATTTTCAGTCTTTGCAGGTCCTTCCATCTCTGTGACAACTAGTCGGCTGCTGTTGTGTGAAAGCAGTCTTACAATGTGTAAACAAGTGGACACATGCACATGCTGTGTGCCAGTAAGCTTGCTTTGATGAGTAAGTGTGATTGTTCTGGAGAAGTTTTATTCCCATTGATGACTGTTCTGCAGTTAGCAAGTCTAAACTGCTCTTTCCCTTGGATTTCTGTCACAGAGCTGAATCATCAAAACAAGAAAGAAGAGCTTGAGGATTATATGGTCTGCCACTTGTTTCACATACGATCCGACTCGACGGCACTTGGCTTGGCTATTGTTTGTTTCATAGATCTGTCTAAACTTTGGCTGAAAGGTGGACTTCAGGAGTGGCTTTTCAGGTCTGAGTTAGCAGACTGTCTAGGGACCATGGTCTCAGAGGTTCCTCCAGTCTAGACCAGACTTACCAGTCTGGTCTTTGTTGTGAATTTGAATTTTTTTTTTCTGCCTTTTTCTACTGCTCTGTCTGGGATCCCCTACTGTGATCCCTGTGAGAGCAGTCAGTAGTGATAGCCAGGCCCTGTGTTGTTCTTCTGGGTTCAAGTTGGTGGAGGCTGTGTGGCTCCTGTGATCCATTAGTCCTTTTGGACTAATGCTTTCCTTGTATCTTTGGCTGTCTTCATTTTCCTTTGTTCCAAATGTGATGGGACCGGTAGATATATCTTGGATGGCTGCTTACCAGCTTTTAAAAATCCAGATGCTATTTATGAGCTATGGTATGCCAGTTGACCTAGAGGTCCTTAACACCCCTCAGCCCCAGTAACTCAGTCCCTCACCATGCTTGGATGTGTCCAGGAAGCTTCTATGACTTTGCCTTTGTCAAGTTGTGCTGACGATTCATGTGTTGTCTTTTGCTTGTCTTCTATCCAGTTAGTGATTTCTTCTCCCCTGTCCCCTCCCTTGTAACCATCAAGGATTGGTTTTTCTGTGTGCAGATGTTTCCTTGGGTTTTTGTAATAGTAGTCTCATACAGTATTTGTCCTTTGTGATTGATTTATTTCACTCAGCATAATGTCCCCCAGATTTATCCGTCTCATAAGATATTTTACAGGTTCAGCATTCTTTATTGTTGTGTAGTATTCTACTCTGTGTACCATAGTTTATTTATTATTCAGCTGTTGATAGGCACTTAGGTGCTGTGAATACTGCTGCAACAAACATGGGTGAGTATACATGTGATGGTTCTTATTTCTTCAGAATGTATTGATAGGAGTGAGATCATTGTGTCTTTTGATATTTCTATTTCTAGCTTTTTAAGAAGGTGCCATATCATTTTTCTTAGTGGTTGTACCATTTTATGTTCCTACTAGCAGTGCATAACAGTTCTAATCTGCTGCAACCTCTCCAACAGTTGTTATTTGCTGTTGTTTTGTGTTTTTCATTTGCTTCAGTAATGTCAAGGTGAGGTAGTATTTCCCTGCAGTTTGGGTTTTCTTTACTCCAGTGGCTAATGATCTCAAGTGTTTCCTCAGTTGTTTTTAGCCACCTGAGTGTCTTTTTTAGTGAAGTGTCTGTTCATATCCTTTGTCAGTTTTGTCTTTTCGTTGTTGAGTTGTTGAAGTATTCTACAGATTTTAGAGATTAAACCCTTGTCAAATAAATTGTAGCCAGTTTTATTTCCCCCCATACAATAGGCTTTCTGTTTACTCTTTTGATGAAGTCTTTCGTTGAGCATAAATGTTCTATTTTTAGGCACTCCTAATTATCTAGTTTATCTTCTGAATTTGTATATTGTTAGTTATGGTTTGTATTCTCTTTACGCCATGTGTTAAGACCCCTGTTGCTGTCCCTGTTTTTTTTTCCATGATCTTGATCATTCAGGGTTTTATATCTACGTCTTTGACTCATTTTGAGTTAGTTTTTGTATATCATATGAGGTATAGGTCTTGTTTCATTTTTTTGCAGATGGGTGTTCACTGTTGCTGACACTGTCTGTGATCTTTATTCTGCTCCATTGGCCTATGTATCAGTTATTCTGTTAGTACTAGTCTCTTTTGACTACTGTGGCTATATACTTGGTTGTGAGACCATATAGCATGAGGCCTCCTATTTTGTTCTTTTTTCTTCAGTAACACTTTGCTTATCTGGGGTCTCTTTCCTTTCTATATAAAGTTAGTAATTCGATTTTTCCATCTCATTACAGAATGCTGTTGATATTTGGATCAGGATTTCATTACATCTGTCAATTTTAGAACTGGTATTTTCACTGTTGAGTCTTCCTATCCTTAAGCATAGTATGCTTTTCCATTTATATAGTTCTGTTTTGTTTTTTTGCAATAGTGTTTTGTAGTTTTCTTTGTATAGGTCTTCTACCAACCGAGTTAGATTTCATTCTAAGTATTATATCTTTTAGGGGGCTATTTTAAATAGTATTGTTTTTCTGATTCCTTTTTCAAAGTTCTCTCTGTTGATAGATAAAATCCAACTGTAGGTGTGTGTGTTTTAAGTGCAAGTTTACAATTCGATTCAGTTCCTCATACAAAAACTTACATGTGTTTTGTTATGTGAACCCAGCTTCTCTTCCTACACTGTGGCAGCACACTCCTCTCCTGCACACTGTATTTCTCATATTCATCCAACCAGCTCCTGTTGCCTTCTGTCTTCTCATTACACCTTCAGACAGGAGCTACCCAGTTAGTCCTGTATCTACTGAGCCAAGAAGCACACTCTTCACCAGTATCATTTTATGTCCTATGGATGAGTTCAGTCTTTGAGCAGATGGATTCTGAATGGGTTCAGCTCTACACTAACAGAGAGTATAGAGGCCATGTCTTCCAGGGAAATGTCAGTCTATCAGACCATCAAGTCTGGTCATTCTGCTAGAGTCTGGGTTCCGCACCCTGCATTTCTCCTGCTCCATCATGGACTGTTTGTTGAATTCCCTGAGTGGTGGTCAGGATTATGTAAACTTGGCTACTCCATATTTGGCTGCTGTATCAAGTGGCAGGGCAGGGTTTGTGGTGGCTTCCCACCCCTCAGCTCTCATCGCTCGATCTTCCAGTACTACTGCTGCTCTGCTCACCTAGCCAGGAGCTCCTGCTCTCTTCTTCTGGCGCCTGGTTCCTGGACTTGAACTAGCAGCTGTTGGATTCATCAGTTTTTACAGTTGGCACTTGAGAGTCCTGCTCCTTGACCCACCGATCCTGGGTTTGCCAGCCTCTGCCGCTCCGTCTCACGTCTTGTGTGAATCTTGGGATCCACCAACCTACACAACCAGTGATCCAGGATTCTGGTCTCTGACCTACTGACTCTGGGTTCCTCAGCTTCCATGGCCACCTGAGGCTTGTGCCAGCACTTGGGAAATTCAGCTTCTGTGATTGCGTGAGCTGTTTCCTATATCTATATCTATCTATCTATATTATAAATCTTTCCTTGTACCTACACATGTTACTGGTTTTGCTTCCCTAGAAAACCCAGCCTAAGACACCCTGTAAGGCGAGTTGTTGGTGGTAGCCAGGGACTATCTAGTTCTTTTGGTCTCATGTTGATGTAGTCCCTGGTTTATGAGGCCCTTTCTGTCTCATGGGTTCATGTTTTCCTTGTGTCTTTGATGGTCTTTGTTGTCTTTCGCTCCAGGTGGGTTGAAACCAACTGATGCTTTTTAGATACCAGCTTGCTAGCTTTTAAGACCTCAGATGGCAGTCACTACAGTGGGATGCAGAACATTTTCTTAATAACCTTTGTTATGCCAGTTGACCTAGATATCCCCTGAAACCGTGGTGCCCAGAAGCCTGTCCCTGCTTCTCTGTCCTTTGAAGTGTTTCATTGTGTTTAAAAAACTTAGCCTTCAGTTTAGTATAGTTGTGCTGACTTCCCCTCTACTGTGTATTCTTGTTTAGTATCTAATTAGTAGATACTACTCTTTCACCCTCCGAACCACTGTAACCATCAAAGACTGTTTTCTTACATGTTTAAATCATTCCTTGAGTCCCTATAATAATGGTCTCGTACAATATTTGTCCTTTTGCAACTGACTAGTATCACTCAGCGTAATAACCTTCCAGGTTCCTCCATGTTGTGGGGTGTTTCCCAAATTTATCATTGTGTAATATTTCATGGTGTGACTGTGCCACAGTTTGTTTATCTACTCATCTGTCAATGGGAACCTATGTTGATTTCCTCTTTTTGCTATTGTGGACAACAGCAAAAATAGTGATAAACATTGGTGTGCTTGTCTCTATGCAGCCACTCTTATTTCTCTAGGATATATTCCAAGAAATGGGGTTGCTGGTAATGGTAATTTTATTTCTAGCTTATTAAGAAAGTGCCCTATGGATTTCCATTTTATATTCCCGTTATTGGTACATAAATTTTCCAGTCTCTCCACTGCCTCTCCAATACTTATTATTTTCGGTTTTTTGGATTAATGCCAGCCTGGTTGGGGTAAATGACATCTCCTTGTAGTTTTGATTTGGACTTCTCTAATGGCCTCTGATCATGAGGATTTCCTCATGTGTCTGTGAGCTGCCTGAATCTCATCTCTGCTCAAGCGCCTATGTATAGCCTTTGGCCCTTTATTAATTGTGTTATTTGTCTTTTTTGTTGTTGAGGTTTTACGGTATCTTGTAGATTTTAGAGACTGAGTTCTGATTGGACTAACTGTAGCCAAAATTTTGCCCAGCCTATAAGTTGTGCTTTACACTTCAGTGACCTCTTTGGTTGAGCATAATGTTTGATTTTTAGTAGTGTGTTTGTGCACTGTTAGTAATGTTTTGTATTCTGTTTATATCATGTATTGGGGCTCCCAGTGTTGTCTCTATGTTTTCTTCTATGATCTTTATCATTTTAGATTTTATATTTAGGTCTTTTATCTATTTTGAGTTAGTTTTTGTGCATAGCATGAAATATGGGTGTCATTTCATTTTTTACAGATGGATATATGTTTACAGTAACACCGTTTGTTAGAGACTATCTTTTTCCCCAGTGTAAAGATTTTGAAACTTTGTCAAATATCAGCTGCTCATAGGTAGATGATTTTATATCTGGATTCCTAATTGTATTCCATTTGTCTACGCATCTGTTGTATAAGTACCAGTTTGTTTTGACTTCAGTGGTGGTGTAGTAAATTCTAAATTCAGGTAGTGTGAGACCTCCTATTTTGTTCTTCTCCTTCAGTGAGGCTTTGCTCATCCAAGGCTTTTTCCCTTTCCATATTAAGTTAGTAATTTATTTCTCTGTCTCATTAAAAAACACTTGGACTTGAGGACACAGAGTGATACAAGTGGTGTGTGTATTTTAGGGTTTAATATATATATGAGGCTGTCCTACTGGTTTCTTTCTTAGAGGGTAGAGGAGAGGATGGAGAGGAGGACACAAGTGTTGTTTGAGTGGTTACTGGAAGTAAAGAGTGGAAGAGTATGCTATCACAGGGTGGGGAGAGCAGATAGAGTTGCATAGAGGTGGGTGCTCAGGGATTTTATACGGCAAGATGACTTGTATTGTAAACTTTCACTTAATTAAATAAAGAAAAATTAATGCCTTTGGAATCTGGATAGCGATTGCTTTGCATGTATAGACCACTTTGGGTAGAATGGCCGTTTTTACAATGTTGAATCTTCTACCCATGAGCAAGGTATGTTTCTCCACTTACTTAAGATCTCTTGTCATGGATTGAATTGTGTCGCTCCAAAAATACATGTAGCCGTGTGGCTGGGCCATGATTCCCGGTATCTTGTGACTCTCCTCCATTGTGTGGTTTTCCTATGCTGTATGTTAAAGGTTAGGGTGAGACTGTAAATCCCTTTATAAAATCACCTCCCTGCTCCCTGGAGTATGGCTTGCCCTGCCCTTAATCCTTTCAGCCTACAAGAGATAAATGGAAAAGGAAGCAGGCTGAGAATTGGGAACCTGGCACAATCAAGAAAACAGCACCAGGAGAAAAGTATGTCCTTCAGACCTGAGGTTCCTGCCAAGATGCTCCCTGGACAAAGACTGATGCAATACCAGACTTTCCTCAAGAGCTGACAAGTGGGGAAAGCCTTCCCCGGGAGCAGACACCCTGAATATGGACTTGCAGCCTACCGGACTGTGTAAGAATAAACCTTCCTGTGTTAAAGCCGTCCACTCTGGTATTTCTGTTAGAGCAGCCCTAGCTGACTAAAACATCTCTTTTGGTTTCTTGTAGCAGTGTCTTGTAGTTTTCTTTGTGCAGGTCATTTCCCTCTCTGGTTAGATTTATTCTTAAATATTGTGTCTTCTTGGGGGCTCTTAGAAATGATATCAGTTCTGTGACTTCTTTTTTGATATTCTCTTTGTTGGTGTAGAGGAATCCAGCTGATTTTTTTATGTTTATCTTGTATTTTGATGCTGTGTTGAACTCTTCTGTTAGTTCCAGTAAGTTCTCTCTTTTTCCCTCTCTCTCTCTATGGGTTCTTTAGAGTTTTCTGAATATAAGATCATATCATCTGCAAATAGAGTTACTTTTACTTCTGCCTTGCCAATTTGGATGTCCCTTATTTCTTTATCTAGCCTGATTGCTCTGGTTAGAAGCTCCAGAACAATGGTGAACAAAATTGGTAACAAAAGGAATCCTTGTCTGGTTCCCATTTGAAGAGGAATGCTTTCAGACTGTCTCCATTTAGGACGATGTTGGCTGTTGCCTTTGTATAAATGTCTTTCTTATGTTGAGGAATTTCCCTTTTATTTCTGTTTTGCTGAGAGGTTTTTTTTTTTTTTTTTTTATCATGAATGGGGATGGACTTTGTAAAATGACTTTTCTGCATCAATTGATAGAATCAAGTGATTTTTGTCTTTTGTTGTATTTATGTAGTTGATTATATTGATTATCTTCCTAACATTGAGCCATCGCTACATAGCTGGTATGAATCCTTCTTGGTCATGGTGAATTATTTTTATGAGATCTTGAGATCTTGTTGAATTCTATTGGCTAGAATTTTTCCAAGAATTTTTGCAGCTAAGTTCATGAGAGATACTAGTCTGTAATTTTCCTTTTTTTTTTTTTTTTGCTGTCTTTACCTGGTTTGGGTATAAAGGTTATGCTGGCTTCACAGAACGAATCTGGGAGTATTCCATCCTTTTCCATGCTTGGAAACACTTTTAGTAGTAGTGGTGTTAACTGTTCTCTGAGAGTTTGGAAGAATTCTCTAGTGAAGCCATCAGGGCCAGGACTTTTTTTGGTTGAAAGATTTAAATTATCTTTTTTCATCTATTCTTTTGTTATGGGCTTATCTAGTTGTATTATCTCTGTTAGTTTAGGTAGGTAGTGTGTTTCTAAAAAATTATCTAATTCCTCTAGGTTTTCAAATTTTTTATAGAGTATAATTTTCACAGTATTTTGTCATAACAAAGAATCATAATTCTTTTCCTTTCAGTTGGATCTGTTGTGATATCATCCATCTCATTTCTTATTTGGGTAATTTGCTTCCTCTTTTGTTCTTTTGCCAGTTTGAATGGCTTATTAGGATTTTGTTCATCTTTTCAAAGAAATAGCTTTTGGTCTTATTAACTGTTTTGATCTTTTTTTATGTTCTTGAGTTCATTTAGTTCTGCTCTAATTTTAATTATTTACTTTCCTCTGGTGACAAAGGAGATCTTTTGTTGCTCTTTCCTACTTGTTCAAGTTGTATTATTAATGGTTTGATTTGGGGCCTTCTTTTTTGGATATGTGTATTTATTGACATAAATTGGTCTCTGAGTACTGCCTTTGCTATGTCCCAAAGATTCTGATAGGATGTATATTCACTCTCATTTGATTCTTTGAATTTCTTTATTCTGTCCTTGTTTTTTTGTTTTTTTTTTTCCTATAACCTAGTCATTTTTGAGCAATGTGCTGTTCACTTTCCATATATTAGATTGTTTTACTCACTTTGTCTGTCATTGATTTCTACTTTTATGGGTTTGTGGTCTGAAAGATGCTGTGCACTATTCAGTGCTTTGGATTTTTTAAAATTGTAATTAAGTGAATGTATACAATCCAAATCGGTTTTGTATGCTCACCTGTCTGCAACTCCCTCTGCTCTCCCCACCCAGTGACAGCGCATTCCTCCTTTTCACTCTATGTATAATCTTGTATCCTCTTAACAGACATCTGTCCCCTTCTCTCTACCCTCTTCTCTCCTATCTAGAAAGAGACCAGTAGGACAGCCTCCCATAAATGCATAGAACCGTAATGTATGCACACCATATAGTTACACAGTGTCCCTGGGTCCAGTACATTGTTGTCTGAAGAACTAACCTCCATATTGGTTTCCTGTCAAGGGTAGCAGCAGATCTGGGGATCATGTTCCCAGGGGACCCTCCAGGCTGCCAGACTATCAGTTCAGGTCTTTTAGCAGAGTTCTTGGGCCGCACACCTGTTTTTCTCATGTTGGCTCAGGGACTATACATTATGTCCCCTATCACAGCTATCTTTGGTGATGGCCAGGCACCGTCTGGTTCTTCTGGTCTCAAAACAGTATCCCATTCATATGGGACCTTCTGTCTCCTGGGCTCTTTGTTCCTTCTGTCTTTGTTGCTCTTGGTGATCATCTGTTCCAGATGAGTTGGGACCATTTGGTGTACTTCAGATGGCAGCTTGCTAGGTTTTAAGACCCTGGACACCACTCACCAATATGTGGTGCATAAGACTCTCTTAACAGTAGACTAGTTATGCCAATAGCTTTGACGTTCCCTGAATACATGATCCCCAGACCCCTGTCCCTGCTACTCTGTCCTTTGAAATATTCAGCTGAGTTTAGAAAAGCTTTCAGTTTATGGTGAAGTTCAGTTAAGTTGATCTTCTCTCTACTGTGTGCTGTCATGCTTTCACGTAACCAAATTTCCATCGACTTTCTAATCTGCTTCCAACTCTCTCCCTCCCTCCCCACCCTTGTAGCCACCAAAGTGTCTTTTCTTCTGTGCTTAAGTCTATTTTCAAGACTTTATAGCAGGGGTGTCATACAATATTTGTCCTTTTGCCACTGACTGATTTTATGCAGCATAATGTCTGCCAGCTGAAATTGGTTATGAGATGCTTCCTGAAATCATCATTGTTTTCTTTATCATTGCATAGTGTTCCGTTGAGTGTATGTACCATAGTTTATTCACCCATTCATCTGTTCGTGGACTTCTAGGTTGATTCCACCTTTTTGCTATTGTGGATAGTGCTGCAATAAACATTTATATGCATGTATCTGTTTATATGACCACCTTTTTTTCTGTAGAATATAGTCTGAGCAGTGAGATTACTAAAAGGGTATTTGTTTTTCTAGCTTTTTAAGGAAGCACCAAATTGCTTTCCAAAGAGGTCATACCATTTTGTGTTCCCACCAGCAGTGAAGGAGAGTTTCAGTTTCTCTGCAGCCTTTCTTGCATTTGTTGTTTTAGATTATGGCCAACCTTGTTTGGGTGAGATGGTATGTCATTGTAGTTTTGACCTGGATTTCTCTAATAGCTAACGATTGTGAGCATTTCCCCAAGTGTCTCTGGGCTGCCTGGATGTCCTCTTTGGTGGAGTATGTGCCCATGTCCTTTGCCCATTGCTTAATTGGGTTATTTACTTTTTCCTCGTCAATATTTTGCAGTACCTTGTAGATTATGGAAATCAGACATTGGTCTGACATACTGTTGCCAAATACATTTTCCCATTCTGTAGGTGGTCTTTTAACTCTCTTGATAAAGTCTTTGGATGAGCAGTGTTTGAATCTTATTAGTTCCCATTTATCAATTTTCTCTTCTGTTGTTCTTGCTTTGTTTGTCAGATTTCGAAGTCTGTCTAAGCTATGTGTTAGAACATCCATTGTTCACTCTATTTTGTCTTACATGATCTTTATTGTTTTAGGTTTGATATTTAGATCTTTGATCCATTTTGAGTTAGTTTTTGTATAAGGTGTGAGATTTTGGCCTTGTTTCAGTTTTTTTGCAGATAGTTATCCAATTTTGCCAGCACCATTTGTTAAAGAGACTATTTTCACCCCAGTTTTTGACCTTTGGGCCTTTGTTGAATATCAACTGCTCATGAGAAGATGATGATATCTCTGGGGTCTCAATTCTGTTCCGCTGGTCTATACGTCTGTTTTCATACCAGTACCAGGCTGTTTTGACTGCTGTGTCAGTGTAATAGGTTCTATGGTTGGGTAATGTAAGGCCTCCCACTGTGTTCCTCTTCTTTAGCAGTGCTTTACTTATCCAACTTTTCTTCCCTTTCCAAACAAAGGTGGTGATTTGTTTCTCCATCTCATTAGAAAAAGATACTGTAATTTGTATTGGGATTTCATTGTATATGTAGATCACTTTGGGTAAAATAGATATTTTCCCTATGTTAAGTCTTCCTATCCATGAGAAGGATAGGTTTCTCCGCTTATGTAATTCTCTTTTGGTTTCTTGCAGTAAGCTCCTCTTGTAATTCTCTCTGTATAGGTCTCTTCTTTCTCTGGTTAGATTTATTCCTAGGTGTTTTATCTTCTTGGGGGCTACTGTAAGTCATATTGATTTAGTGATTTCCTTTTTGATGTTCTCTTTGTTGGCATAGAGGAATCCTACGAATTATGTTAATCTTATATCATGATACTCTGCTGAACTCTTCTATTAGTTCCAGTAGTTTACTTATAGATTCTTTAGGATTCTCTGTGTATACGACCATATCAACTACAAATAGGGATATTTTTAATTCATTTTTGCTGATGCAGATGCCTTTTACTTCTTTGTCTTATCCAATTGCTCTGGCTAGAACCTCTAGAACAATGTTGAATAGAAGTGGTGACAGTGGGGATCCTTGTCTAGTTCCCATTCTCGGGTGAATTTTTTCAGTCTCTCTCCATTCAGGATGGTGTAGGTGGTTAGCTTTGCATAGATACCCCTTTCTGTATTGAGGAATTTCCTCTGTATTCCTATTTTGCTGAGAGTTTTTAATGTGAATGGGTGTTGGATTTTGTCAAATGCCTTTTCTGCATCAGTTGACAAGATCAGGTGATTCTTATTCTTTGAGTTAGTTATGTGGTTAATCACATTAATTCTTTTTCTGATGTTGAACTACTTTTGCATCCCTGGTATAAATCCAACTTGGTCATGATGAATTATTTTTTTGATATGTTGTTGAATACTATTGGTGAGGATTTTGTTGAAGATTTTTGCATCTAGTTTCATGAGTAATATTGGTCTGTAGTTTTCTTTTCTGTGGGATCTTTCCCTAGCTTTGATATCAGGGTTATGCTGACTTCATAGAATGAATTTGGAATTAACTCTTCTCTAAAACCTTGACATAAATCTCTAGCAAGCCATCTGGGCTGGGTTGGTAGTTTTTTTTACTTTTACAGTCTCTTCATTTATGATGCATTTATGAAGTTGTTCTACTTCTCCTTGTAATAATTTTGTTAGGTGATGTGAATCTAGACATTTGTCCATTTCCTCTAGTTTTTTAAATCTGGTAGAGTACAGTCTTTTGTAGTGTTCTATCATGATACTTTTGATTTCATTGGGTCTGTTGTGACATTTACCATCTTTTTTCTTATTCAGGTTATTTTTTCCTCTGCTGTATTTCTTTTGTAAGTTTAGGCAAGGATGTATCAATTTTGTGTATCTTTTCAAAGAACTAGCTTTTAGTTTTTTAAATTTTTTCAATTGTTCTTCTCTAATTCATTTAGTTCTGCTCTAATCTTTATTGTCTATGTTCTTCTGGCACCTGAGGGGTTCCTTTGTTGCTGTCTTTCTACTTGTTCAAGTTATAAGGTTAATTTTTTGGTTTGGGCTCTTCATTCCAGATGTGTACATTTATAGAGGGAAACTGACCCCTGCGCACTGCTTTTGTTCAATCTCATAGGTTCTGGTAGTTGTGTTTTCATTCTCATTTGAGTCCATAAGTTTCTTTGTTATGTCCTTAATCTCTTCTATAACCCATGGGTTTTTGTGCAGGGTGTTGTTCAGTTTCCATGAGTTCAGGTTTCTACCTATGTTTTTCTTGCTATTGACTTCAGTTTATGGTTTTGTGGTCCAAGAACGTGCTTTTCAATAATTCAATGGATTGGATTTTGTTGAGACTTACTTTATGTCCTAATATGTGGTCTTTTCCAGAGAATGTTCCATGTACATTGGAAAAGAAGGTGTACTTATTCATTGATGAGTGAAAAGTTCTGTATATGTCAGTGAGATCTAGTTAGTTGATTATTGCCGCAAGATAACCTGTATGCTTACTGAGCTTTTTTCTAGATGACCTGTACATTACTGAAAGTGGAGAGTTGAAGTCTTCAAATATTGTTGTGGAGTGATCTATCTTAATTTCAGTGTTGTCAGTGTTTGTTTGAGATATTTAGATGCTCTGTTATTGGGTGCATAAATATTTAATATTGTTCTAACCTGCTTATCTATTGAGCCTTTCAGTAATGAATAGTGACCATCCTTGTCCATGACGGTTGATCTTACATTAAATCTATTTTATCTGAAATTAGTATTACCACTCCTGCTTTTCTTTGTGTGTTGTTACCTTGTGTCATGGATTGTATTGTGTCCCCCAAAACAGGTATGTATTGATTTGACTTGGCCCTGAGTCCCAGTACAGCGCTACTCTTCCTATGTGTGTGAATCCTGCCTCTGTAATGTTGATGAGGGAATGGGCAGCAGTTGTGCTGGTGAGGTAGGACTCAAGCTACCAACTTGTGGGATATAAGGGAGACAACTGAACAGAGTAAGTTGAGAACCTCATACCACTAAGAATGCAGCACTGAGAACAAAGCATAATCTTTGGACCTGAGGTTCCTGTGCCAAGATGCTGTCATAGAATTTGTACTCAGCCTACTGGACTGTGATAAATTCTCTTACTGAATGGACTTATAACTCATAAATGGATTTGTGGCTTACTGGGTTGTGACAATAAAATTTCTCTTCATGAAACAAAATGCTCATGGTATTTTCTGTTAGAGCAGTACCAGGTGATTAAAACAGCTTGGTATGTATTCTTCCATCCTTTGATTTTCAGTTTGTTCAGATCTTTGGGTCTAAGGTGTGTTTCTCATAAGCAACATGTAGATAGATTATGTCTTTTGATCCAGGTTGTCATTCTCTGCCTCTTTATTACAGCATTTAATCCATTTACATTCAGTGTAATTATTGATAAGTATGTGTTCAGTGCTGTCATTTTGATGCCTTAAGTTTTGCATTGTTAATGTTTTCTTTTTTCCTCTTAATATTCTGTCCTGGGTCATTTTTCTTTAGGGGTTTACTTTTCATCCTTTTCAGTGTTTGTGTTTGTTGAGACTTCTGTATTATGTTTCTTGTTTTCCTATGTCACATTGTTAGTTTGCTTTGTGGCTACTCCTTTGATACCCTGTAACGTTCTAATTTTAAATCAATCTTTAACTTCTGTATGTCTTCTGAATTTACTCTATCTGAAAGGGTTATAACTACTGTAATATATCCCTCTTTATATTGTGATGATGTCATAGTTTTGTGTTAAGATCACTGGTTCCTTTCTTTTAATATTTTAGCTTTGATTGAGCTTTGTGACTTCCCTAGCTGAATGGGATTCTGGATGCTGTGTCCTGTATTGCATCTTTAAGTACACACTTGTTTTTATTTTTCTAAACAAAAAGCTTCTTGCAGTATTTCTTGTAGTTTTGGTTGTTTTTTTTATAAGTCTCTAAGCGTCTTTTTATCTGTGTCTTAATTTCACTTTCATATTTGAGACAAAATTTTGTAGGATATATAATTCTTGGTTAGAAGTGTTTCTCCTTCAAGGCTTTGAATGTGTTATCCCACTGCCATCTTACCAACATGGTTTCTGCCAAGAAATCAGATGAAAGCTTGAGGGACTTTGCTTTGTACATTAGTTTTGTTTCAAGTCTGGCTGCCTTTAAGAGCCTCTCTTTATGTTTCATTTTATTAAGCTTGATTATATCTTAGTGTCTTTCTTTTGGGATCTGGTTTTTGTGGTGTTTGATAAGCATCTCTGATATCTATGTTCTCTTCTTTCGTAATTTCAGGTGAATTTTCTGTCGGCAACTCTACAACAATACTCTTGGTGTTTTTAGCTATCCTTCCCTGTTCAGGAACTTCAATTATTCATAAGCTATTCATCTTAACAGAATCTCACATGTTTCTTAATGCTTCTTCATTTTTTTTTTTATTTCTTTTCTCTGAATTCTTCTCAGAAATGCTAGTGTCAGTTGCTTTATCTTCAAGCTCACTAACTCTACCTTCTACCTCCTCAGTCCTGTTCTTTTGGCTTTGTGATGAATTGTCTAATTCTGCAATTTTATTATTTATCTGCTGGGTTTCAGATCATTGATATTCAAGCAGTTCATGCAGCTTACTTAATTTTTCATTTTGTTCTGTTGCATTTTGTTTAATTTCTAGGAGGGCTGTATATATAATTCTTTTGTATTCTACCTCTGATAATTTCAGAAGGGCTCCTTCAGCTGAGAAGTTTCTTCATTTTTTATTTTGGGAGTTTTCCCTAGCCATGGTGATCTGCTTCTTTAAATGGTTAGATACTGATTGTTGTCGTTGCACCATCAAGAAGCTGTTTAGTTTCTACAGTGTTACACCAATGGGAGCTGTGTCTACTTCTAAGAGGGGAATACAGGCACTGCTAGGTTTGGTCACCAGCCACTTCTGTGTTCTCTGGTGACTGGCCTCAGCTGGTCTCTCTGGGGTGGCAGGCCCCACCTCCTAGCTGCTAAGGGTGGCAAATTACTTGTGGTGACTCTCTGTAGTTATAGCAATTGATCCTGTGATGTAGGTCAGGGAAGGGAGGAGAGAAGGATGCCACCACACTTGGATGCTTGGGACCCCTGCACTTTCTAAATGTATTTAACTTAAAAACTGCTTTTTTGCTGAGAGCAGAACAGTTCAGTATGTGCCAAGAGTATTCAGACCCTCAGGATTGGTAGGTGCCGGCTCTTCGCTGGCAGAGATGGTGCTTTACTTATGGAGTCATCTGCCAGCTGATGCTATGATGTGGCTCAGTGAAGGGTGGTGGAAATGCTGCTGACCCACTTAGCTGCCTGTCACTGCTGCATTCTTATACTGGTCTTGTTTTAAAAGCTGCCCTATTGCTGAGAGAGCACTGCCCAGCAGCCACCATGAGCAGCCAGGCCCTTGGGATGGCAGGCCCCACCTCCCAGATGACAACGATGGTGACTTGTAGGCCATCCCCAGATGCTATGGTGTGGCTAAAAGAAGGAAGGGGTTTGGACACTGCTGCCCTCAGCTACCAGGCCCCACCATGATCTCTAGATAGGATCATCTCAAAAATAGCTATTCTGCAAGAGAAGCAGTTTCCAGACAGGAGGCACTGTTGCTCAACGTGAAAATTAGTCTCAGCTGAGACCTCAAGTGTGGCTGACTCTGCCTCACAGCTGACTAAGATGATATCCCATCTGAACTCCTCTACCTGCAGTGAGTCAGCAGAATCTATGGTGCAGCTCAGAGAAGAGTGGAAGAGGGGCACTGGTGCCCTCAGTCAACATCTGGGCTCTCAAAGGTGTGGCTGTCCCAAGCAGTGTATCCGCTGTGGTTTTACTTAAGCACTGCAATTCAGCATACTAGCCAGCTCATGCAAGGCTCACAGGCTCAGCAGACCCAGTCTCTACCTCCTGGGTAACACAGAAGGTGTCTGTATTTGTAGTCCCCTCAAATGATGTGTCAGCAGCAACAGGACTCAGTATGTGCTGCCTCACCTCCAACAGAGGTAGTTCCCCCTTTCCTGTCACTCAGTCCAATATCAAAACGCTATGCCAGATCCTGGTGCTCCCAGAAGGACCACACTGCTCCATTCACCTATTCTATACCATAGTTCTCAGAGGGAATAAAAGAGATGTCTGTCTAGTTTACCATCTTCTGGATTTTTTAAGGCTTGCTTTATGGCCTAATTTGTGGTCTATTTTGGAAAATGTTCTATGTGCACTGGAGAAGAAAGTACACTTGGTTGCTGTTGCACAGAGTGTCCTGTATATGTCTCTGAGATTAAGTTGGTTGTGTCATGAAGATCTTCCCTATTTATTGAGCTTCTTTCTGGATGTTTTGTCTTTCACTGAAAGTGGTGTATTGAAATCTCCTAATGTTATCACAAAGCTACTTCACTGTTCAATGCTGTTAGAGTTCATTTTATGTATTTAAAAGCTGCTATGAGTCAGACTCAACTCAACAGCAGTGGATTTGGGGTTTATTATTGGCTAGGAAACCCTGGTGGCATAGTATGTTAAGTGCTACGTCTGCTAACCCAAAGGTTGGCAGTTCAAATCCCCCAGATTCTCCTTGGAAACTATGGGGCAGTTCTACTCTGACTTCTAGGATTGCTATGAGTTGGACCCAACTCAGCAGCAGTGGTTTTGGGTTTATTATTGGGTAAATAGATACTTAATATGGTATGTTCTCCTGACGTATTGATCCTTTAATCATTCTTCCTTGTGGTGAATTCTACTTTAAGGTCTATTTCATCAGAAAGCAGTACTTTCATTCCTGCTCTTTTTTGAATGTTGTTTGTTTGATAATTTTTTTCCATCCTTTCAGTTTTAGTTAGTCTTTAATTTGAAGGTGTGTCTCTTGTAGGTAGTATATAGACAGATAGTGTTTTCTTATCCGTTCTTCCACTCTCTGTCTCTTTATTGGTGCATTTAAACCATTTACATTATAATTTTACAGTATAATTTTTGATAGCTACAGATTTAATGCTGTCATTTTGATGTCCTTTTTATTATGCATTGTTGTGCTGAGTCATATAAATTGTTTTTATATGCTTTCCTTCTAACTTTTTCATTGTTATTGGTTTTGTATTTGCTGAGACTTTATGTTTTTATTGTTTTTTATTTTGATGTGTAGGGTCGTTAGTTTCTTTTGTGGTTACCTTCATATTTACCCCTATTTTTCTAAATTTAAACCTGTCATTAATGTCTTTGTATCATTTTTACTTCTCCATGTGAAAGATCTATAACTATGTTTTAAATCTCTCTTTTTGTTATAGTGTCACCTTTTATATAATGACATTTCTGATTCCCAATTTTCAGTGTTTTAGCTTATATTTATTCTTGTGACTTCCTTGCATATTGGTATCTAGTTGGTCTGCCCTGCATTTTAGATTTGGGTCATTATAGAATGTCATTGATTCAATAGCTGAAAGACTCCTTTTAGTATTTCTTATAATTTTGGTTGGTTTTGGCAAATTCTTTAAACTTTTGTTTATCTGGAAATGTCTTGATTTTGACATCATCTTTGAGAGCAAGTTTTGCTGGACATACAATCCTTGGTTGGTGCTTCTTTTCCTTCAAGTCTTCATATATGTCATCCCATTGCCCTTTTGCCTATGTAATTTCTTCTGAGTAATCTAAGCTTCATCTTATTGACTCTCCTTTGTAGATTATTTTTTATTTATTCCTAGTCACCTTTAAAATTCTCTACTGATTTTAACAGAGGAGAATGAACGACATCAAAGATATAAGAAAAACATGAGCCCAAGAGATGGAAGGGGTCATATAATCCACAGACTACATCAACATGAAACCGAAAAAGCTAGATGGTGCCCAGCCACCACCAATTACTGCCCTGACAGGGAATACAATACAGAATCCCTGATGTAGTGGGAGGAAAATGGATGTGCAACTCTCAAACTCTGTTAAAAAGACCAGACTTGATGGTCTGACAAACTGGAGGGACACCAGATTCTTGTTAACTCAGAGTTGAAACCATTCCTGAGGCTAGCTCTACAGGCAACGATTGGACTAGACTCTAAGACATAGACTGATACTGACAAAGAGCATGCTTTTCTCGCTTAAGCATATAGATAAGGATAACTGGGAAGCTTCTGACCAGAAGCAAGTTGAGAGGGTCGAGGGGGACAAGAGCTGGCTGCATGGACACAGGAAATACAGGGTGGAAATGAGGAGTGTACTGTCAGGGTGAGGAGAGCAGCTAGAGTTATACAGCAGTGTGTATGCCAAGTTTTTATATGACAAATTGACTTGGATTGTAGACTTTCACTTCAAAGACAATAAAACACTATTAAAAATTGTCTCCCTTTTTTAGTTTTGGCAAGTTTGATTATAATATATCTTGGTGTCTGTTGGAATTTACGTTGTGCGAAGTTCAAAGAGCATCTTGGATAGATGTCTTCTCATCTTTCATAACATGGAATTTTTCTTTCGACAAATCTTCAAAAATTCTCTCTACCCCACCTCACTCTGAGATTCCAGTTGCTCATAGATTATTCTGCTTGATAAAATCCCATGTAATTCTTAGGGTTTCTTCATTTTAAAACTTCTTTTGACTTTTTTTTATTTATGTTGATGTCAGGCATTTTCTCTTCAGTCTCACTAATTCTAGCTTCCATTGCCTCATTTTGCTCCTTTGACTTTCAATTGAGTTCTCTAATTTTGTAATTTTATTGTTAATATTCTTAATTTTCACATGCTGTTTCTTTCTGCTTTCTTTCCATCAGTTCAGTTTGTTATTATGCTCTGCTGCATTTTGCCTAATCTCCTTCTTGATCTCTTCAAGAGTTTTAAAGAGTAATCTTTTGTATTTTACCTCTAATAATTCCAGGAAGTTCTGTTCATCTGGAAAACTTCTTAATTTTTTGTTTGGAGCACTTCCTGAAGCCATTGTGATCTGTCTCTTTAAGTGATTTGATACTAACTATTGTCTCTGAGCCATCAGTAAGTTGGTGTATTTACTGTTTTTATGTTTGCTTACTGTGTGTGTTCTAGCTTCTTGTTTTGAACTGTCCAAATAGGCTGGTCTTGTGAGCTAGATAATTTGTTCATTGGCACCTTTGAGTCTCTAATGTCCTGTCACCAGATCATTAGAAGTATTACCAGGCAGTTGATCCCAGGAATACATCTACTTTTCTTGTACTATTCAGCTCAGGTGCCCAGGCATTTGGTAGCCAACTGTGTGGTGCAGGCTTTCCCCTACAGTTTTAGTGAGCAGGGGTGATTGGTGTAGGCACAGGTATCCAGGTGCACATACTGGGAAAGGCTAGGGGCTGACAGCTATCAGTGAGTTTCTGTGAGCAAAGTGTGTCTGCTTGTGCCTGAGCCTAGGCGAAGAAACTGTTCTTGCCCTGAGTTCCCAGTTCATGAGAACCAGCATATTATATTATTTATTTCCCCTCTCCCTCTTGTTTGTTAAACTGTCCCCTCTCTGAGTCTAGGCAAATGGTTTAGGACACATTTAAGGAGTCCTACTTCTGACCCAAGTAATGAAATCAGTGTCTGGAGCTCAGTGCAGTGAAGAGAAGGGAGAAGCACTGGGTAAAAGAAGAGAAGTTTATCCCAAAAGAAAGATTTAGATCCTTGGAAGGTAGATTAGACACAATCTATTTAGCTTTTGACTACAGAATGATGGTTTTTTGTTTTTTTTTTCAGTTATTCGGGAGGCATTGGTGGTCTCTCCACTTATAGGTGTCCCCAATTGAGGAAGACAATTTCCAAAAGCCACTGTTGTGCTTACCAAGCTCACTTCTGCCAGTCAGCCTGCAGGGCACCAATTCTTATCAGGTCAGGTCTGCCCAGTCATAGATACTTCTGAACCTACTCTCTCTTCTCTGTCACTAAGTCCTATTTCTTGAACTTTTGATGTTTAGGGCCCCTAGAGTTGATTTTTTTTTTTTTTTGGAGTCTTTATTGTTAGAGGGATCACAAGAAACATCCAGCTATTATGCCATCTTAGCCCTGCCTCCCCCAAATGATTTTGAATGAACAGTTTTTTTACTGACTGAATCAATGGATGAGGAAAAAAATAGCATAGAACATAACCCAGGCCTAAATCATTGCTGTGACACTATAGAACAGAGTAGAACTGCCCCCATAGGGTTTCCAAGGCATCAATCTGCCACAGAAGACGACTACCGCATCTTACTCCCAGTAGAGTAACTGGTGGATTTGAACTGCCAACATTTTGGTAGACAGCTGAGCACTAACTACTGCATCGTCAAGGCTCTTGACAATTCAAAACTTTTATGAATGTAGGGTAGTATGTGTTGATTGGTGTAAGCCTAGACCCGGGAGTCAGACAACCTGATGTTTTTGTCCTAACTCTGTGTGGTCTTGAGCAAGTCACTTAGCCTCCCTGGCATTATTTCTTCTTCTAGAATATGAGACAGTTCTTCAAGTAGTAACAATATAGTCTTAGTAATTTATGACACAGTTAACTTAGAATTGCGATTAAATTGTGAGTAAATTGGTCATAGTATGAACTAGTTTGTATTTGCTCATTCATGACAAAAGTAAAAAAAAAAAAAGATTTGTTAAAGCAAATAAGATTGTAGAAGTATTGACCTTTTTAAGATACATCTGTTTTCAAGCAATTTAAAAAGCATGTTAGGAACATCATTAGCATGTTAACCAGGTGTTAATTACAAGAGTCTTTTAAAGCAGGTTTTATAAAGTTCCCACTTTGTAACCATTAGCTTATGGTACTTGAAACACAATCTCTTCATGTGTGTTACTTAAAAGTAATAAGATTGTACTTTAAAAGTAATCTGCCAACTTGTCACAAATTTAGACTGATTTTTATCTCAATTGATCCAAATGAGTGAGCTTTTGCTATAATTATATATAATGCTGGTAATAATGAGGCTGATTATCAGTCTTTCCCTAGTTCTCACTGCTTCCATATCACAGATTTATGGGAGTGGGGGAATTGGCATGAAAGATATGGGAAGTGGAAGAGGGAGGGGAGCTGCCACTCTTCTCCTTCCCCTCCTCCCAGCACTAGAAGAAGCTGCTCCTAGCCCCACCTTGTCAGCTAGTCTTCCTTTGGGGACTGCATAAACCCAGGTGGAATTGCCTCCGTGTTCAGAGTTGCATGCACATGCTAGCACCACTAGCTGTTCTGTATTTGGTTGGTCAGATTCCTGCCCTCAGGCCACAGGAGCAAGAGGAGGATCTCTTCTACAGCTATCCATCACATTCCTTTATTTCTTGGATGAGAAAGCCACAAAGTTCTTTGGTAGCAGAGAAGACCTTCCGTTGAGGGAAGCCACTTCTAGGGATGCTGCTGCTTCCTCTGCTCCTCACTGACTCTAAGGTCTGGGTTTCCGTGTGTGTTACAGTGTAGAGCTCTGCAGCGGTAAAATGGATATTAAACGTTTCTCTTACAACTTGGAGGTGGTTGAACAGCTCAGGTGTTTATGAGGAAGAGTTTTCAAAAAATGCTGTAGCAATTCAAATGTAAAAAATGCATAGAAGCAAATTTCTGGTGTCCTGTGTCCTTTCTTTGGAAGGTAAACACAGAGGAAGGTAAAGCTGGGCTGGGAACCCCAAGAAGAGAACCAGAACTGGAGTCTGGATTGTGAGGAGACAGACAGGAGGAGGATGTTCTACTTTGTTGAAAACTGGAAGCACAGGAGTGGCTGTCCTGAGAATACTGAGTTGGACTGGGAATGGTGCAGGAGAAAGATAGACATTGGCCAGGGAAACAAGGAAAGCAGGAAGGGGGAGAGTTAAAAAAAGCTTCACAGCCTGGATGGCAAAGAGGAGGGCTGAGATTAAAATCCATGTCAGGCTGACCCCAAACCATGCTTTCTTCTACGTTCAGATGCCATATCTGCTATATTAGCCATGTTCCCTTGGGCAAATTGTTTACTTTCTCTGTGTTTCACTTTTTGTGTATGTACAATCAGGATAATAATAGTAACAACTTCAAGAGGCATTAGAGGGAATAAATAAGTTATTATAAGTGTTTAGAACCAAGTCTGGTTAATGACAACGGCTCAGTAAATATTGTTGTCAACGTTAGCTGCCATCAAGTCGGCCCCAAGTAATTTCACGTGTACAGTGGAATGAAACGCTACTTGATCCTGCACCACGATTGATTTGGGGCAAGAATATTGTGATCCACAGGATTTTCACTGGCTGATTTTATAAAATAGATCTTCAGGCCTTTCTTCCTAGTCTGCTTTAGTCTAGAAGCACTACTGAAACTTGTTCAGCATCACAGCAACACACAAGCCTCCACTGACAGATAGGTGGTGGCTGTGCGTGGAGAGCATTGCTGGGAATCTAACCTGGTTCTCAGCATGAAAGGTGAGCATTCTACCACTGAACCACCAAATACCCAACAAATATTTGCTTTTGTTATTGTTGTTCTCATTTTTCTGTTCAGCAGAAGAGATGACCCTGTCCATCAAAGTGCCTTCACATGGCAGTACCCTGCCTAGCTTTCTTAGCACCCTAATTGTGTATTGAGTAGGGCCAACATGTGACTAAGAAGACCAGACTAGGTGTCTGATTCCTCTGTGGGTTTTAGGCTTGCACTCCATATCCTTCACTAGGGAAGAGGAGGCAATCTTTGGTGTGTGATTGTTTCCCTGGTGGGAGAGAACAGACTGGTATAGGGTCCAACAGCTCTCTTTAACTTCAAAAGGAGAGTCTTGACTCCTGGAAAGAGCAGGTTTTTAGCTGTCATCAATGATTCGTCACAAGTTTCCACTCCATCCTGAAGAGGGTTGCCAGTGAGACAACAGACTCTCTACTCTGGCATAGCAGCAAAGAGGTGGGAACTCTAAGCCATTTGTTCCCTGTCTGTCCAGTCAGAAAGACCGCATGCACAGCATTTTGCTTGTACTGGCTGAGGACATGGTTGCTAAGCAACTTCTTTACCTTGGTGAGAATTCCGTGGTTTTAAGAACCTGGACTCCTCTTTTTCAATGTTTTTCTCTCTTTCTTTCTCATACATATGTACACAAGCAATTTGTTGCTCAGAGATTTCACATGAAAAGTCTGTGGTAAATATCAGAGACAGATTTTTGTTGTTGCTGTTATTTTATTTGTATTATGGTAAAAAAAAATATGTATACAACAAAACGTTTACCGATTGCACATTTTTTAAAAGGTATAACCCAGTGGCATTTGGAACATTTATCATGTTGTGTAACCATCACCACTGTCTGTTTCCAAATTATTTCACCATTAGTAGAACCTCAATGTCCTCTGTACAGAGACCTCCCCATTCCTCTTTCTCCTCCCTTGGGGTCACCACTAACAAACTTTGGTTTCCATATACTTGCCTTTTCTAAATAATTTATATAAGTGGAATCACAGAATATTTGTCTTTTTGTGACTGACTTATTTCATTCAGCATGTTTTCAAGGTTCAAGACTTAGTTTCTCTTTATAGCGGAATGAACGTTCCCTTATATGGTTATATTACATTTTGTTGATTCATTCACCTGTTGATGAGGACTTAGGTTTATTTCCAAACTTGAGCATTTTGAACTGTGCTGTAATGAAAGATTTATAACACAGTAAAGTTTATTTTTGAAGCTATTATTTTGACTGTTTATAATAACGAAGTAATGGGAAGACCCAAGTGAGGGATTTATTATGCAAACAATTTCTGATGATGAACCCTACATATAGTTACATATATTACTGAATAGAAAAATGTTTGATTAGTCAACAGATATGTTTTGAGCATCTACCAGATTCAAGCATAGTCTAGGCAATATAATAATGACAACAGCAAAGGGGTAAAATTGAAAATGCTTGACAGCCATTAGGGATCCAAGCATTCAGGATGAAAATCGTCATGGTAGAACTCTGTTGCATGAAGGTGGGTTATGGGGAAGTCTGGAGGATCATAAGAGAGGGATCTGAGTGGCGAGGTAGTCAGTGCATTGTAACAACTGGTATGGCCATTCTGGTATGTGACAATGACAACTTTAATTGAGCGTCTACTACGGGCCTAACTTGGGCTCAATGCTTTACATACATGATCTTCTAAATGGCATTCAAGCTAGATAGTTTCTCTCCTCACACAATTTACAGTATCGTAATTATAGCTTCTGTGCCCGAGGCCAGCAGTCTTGGGTGTCCTCAGCAATCCTCTGAGGTAGGAATGTTTATTTCAATATAATTAATCACATATAGTTATATAATCAAAGGAAATGAGGTTCAGAGAGATCAAGTCCCTTGGTCAAGGTTGCATAGCTATTAATCATGAAGCCTCAAATCCAAACCAGGGGTTTTTGGCTTCAGAACCCTTCTCTTCTTCATAGCATTGTACCCTTGAAGCTTCAGTGCCACAAAGCAAACACTGACTTTAGCAATTATCATAGTTTTATCCTCTCTGTGTGTCTACTTAACAGTCTGGATTCCTGGTGACGCTCTCAACTTCTTAACTTGTGACTCAAAATTGTAAACAACTTCAGAGTCTAACATGGTCCATTTGATAATGAGAGGGTCCCCTTAGCCCACTCCAGACCACAGCAACATGCACTTTTTCCTTGATGCCAAGGAGCCGTAGCCTACTCTGATGTTCATGAAACAGCAGATCTGCAAGGAATCTTAGAGGCGCTAAGTGCCACCTCACTGTTTGTAGGAATGAAGCCCAGAGATATGAAAGACTTTTCTAAGCTATGTTGCAGAGAGGAGGGAAACTCCTGAGAATCTCTACTATTTCATTCCCATCAGGTAAGTTATTTTTATAAAATCATTGTTTGAGCAAAGATAACAAACTCTGCAGAGTATATAATTTGTGTATTCACCAGGCATCTGGGCAGTGGATGTGATGTGAGCCGCTAAAGTGGAAGAAGAGTACAGGGCCAGGGTGTGTGCAAGTCTGGTGGGATACAACGGGAAGGGGTCGTCCCATGGGGTGGTCAGGAGGAAGGGAACAAAGCTCAGCTTCTCTAGAACAAGAAGTTCTCTTTAGAGGATTTGACTTCAGAGTTGGCCTAGGTATATGCTGAGCTGAGGCTGGACAGTCTACCTCAGATGAATTTGAAGTAAATACCACCTCTGCATCACAAAGAAGTCTGCCCCTTCTTCTCCCGACTGATACAGAAAGGAAACCTGTCCATTTTCTTCCCTTGTTCACGGTTCATTAAGAAGGCATGACGAGGAAGGAAGAGGAATAAGCTAAAGCCGGGTTTCTGGAGAACCTGTATGTCTGTTGGTACTGACTGCAGTCTCCACGGAGCTGGCTCCGACTCATGTCCGAATAGAACTGTGCTGCATAGGCTTTCAGTGGCTGGCTTTTCAAAAGTAGATCACCACTTCTGAGTGAACTCAAACCAACCTTTCAATTAGGAGCTGAGCGGGTTAACTCTTTGCACCACCCAGGAACTCCGCTTTCTGTGTAGCTGAGAACAAAAGGAACAAGAGAGGGCAAGAGGCCAGTAAAAATACACAGACAGGTATGTTTTAGTGTCTATTTGTAAGAAAAATTTTTCATTGAGAAACCTTTTTTGTCACAGTATCCATTGCTTTCCATCTTTACTGAGAACAAAGCTATTGCTACAAACTCTAGGGTGTTGTGAGAGACAACCGAGATGCATTTGTGGAAGATGCATTGTCTTCTTGAAGCTTTTTTTTTTAAACTGTGCTTTAAAAAGTAAAAGCTTAAGTTTAAGATAGTTTTTCACACAAAAATTTACATACACCTTTTATGTAACTTTAGTTGTTCTTCCTGTGATGTGACAGCACATTCCTCCTTTCCGTTCTGAATTTCCATTGTCCATTCAAGCATTGTCCCTTTCTGCCTTTTTGAAAATCAATTCCAAGAAATCTACTTATTTATTTTTATTCTTCTTCAAAAAACTTTACCTTGATATGTCTGAGTATGTTGGTGGTATACTGATTTTTGTCCTTAAATATTGGCTGTTTCCTTTTTAAAAAATATTTTATTGTGCTTTAAGTGAAAGTCTACAATCCAAGTAAATTTGCTGCATAAAACCCCATACACATACCTCTGTGCAACTCTAGCTGCTCTTTCAATCCTGTGACAGCACACTCCTCCTTTCTACCATGTACTCTCCATATTCATTCAACCCCCTGCTCTCCACCCTCCCATTTCATCTTCAGAGAGGGACTTCCTCCAGCAGCCTCATATATATGTTTAAGCCAAGAAGCACACACTTCACCAACATCACTTTGTATCTTATACCCCAGTCCATTTTTTGTCTGAAAAGTTAGCTTCAATACTGGTTTCAGCTCTGGGCTACCAGCAAGTCCAGAGACCATGTTCTCAGGGGACCTTCTAGGATGTCAGGCCATCAGGTCTGGTCTTTTAATAGAGTTCTAGATATGCACCCTCATTTTTCTCCTGCTCTGTCAGGGACTCTACATTGTGTCCCCGGTAGAGCAGTCACTGGGGTGGCTGGGTATCATCTAGTTCTTCTGGTTTGACGCTGATGTAGTCTCTGGATTATTTGACCCCTTTTGTCTCCTAGACTCATGGTATTTTCCTCATGTCTTTGATGTCCTTTGTTCTTCTCTGCTCCAGGTGGACTGGGACCAATTAATGTCCCCCAGAGGGCAGCTTGCTAGCTTTTAAGACCCCAGACACCACTCACTAAAGGGGATGCAGAATATTTTCTTAAAAAACAGAAACTTATTTATGTCAGCTGACTTAGATTTCCCCTGAAACCGTGGTCCCCACACCCTTACCCCTGCTACTCTAGCCTTTGAAATGTTGAGTTGTATTTAGGAAACCCCTTAGCTCTTGGAAACTGTGGTTGCATAACGGGTTAAGTTCTATGTCTGTTAACCCAAAAATCAGTGGTTCAAATCTGTCAGGCAGTCCTTGGAAACTCTATGGGGCAGTTCTACTCTGATCTCTAGGGTCGCTGTGAGTCGGACATGACTTGATGACAGTGGGTTTGGTTTTTGGGTGGGGAGGTCTTAGCTATTGGTGGCCTCCAGCAGTGTTAATCTCCCTTCCGTGTGCTCTTACTTCCTTCACTTAACTCAATTCCTGTCTAATCTATGAATACATATCTACCTCCCACCCCTCCCTTGCAATCATCAGAGATTACTTTCTTTAGTGCTTAAAGCTTTTCTTTGTTTGTAACAGTGGTTTCATATAATATTTGATCTTTTGCAACTGACTAATTGCACTCAGCATGTCTTCCAGATGACTCCATAGTATGAGATGTTTCCAAAGATCATCATTGTTCTTTATCATTGTCTAGTGTTCCATGGTGTGAATATACCATAGTTTGTTTATCCATTCGTCTGCTAAGGGATACATAGGTTGATTACATCTTTTTGCTGTTGTAGACAATGCTGCAACAAACATTGGTGTTCCTGTATCTATTCACGTGACAGCCCTTATTTCTCTAACCCTTATTCCAAGCAGTGGGATTCCTGGATCATACAGTATTTCTACTTTTAGCTTTTTTAAAAAGTGCCAAATTGATTTCCAAAGTGGTTGTACCATTTTACATTACCATCAGCGTAGAAGAGTTCCAGTCTCTCTACAACCTCTCCAACATTTATTATTTTGTGTTTTTTGGATTATTGCCACCCTTGTTTGAGAGAGATGGTATCTCATTGTAGTCTTGATTTGAATTTCACTAATGGCTAATGATAGTGAGCATTTTCTCGTGTATCTGATAGCCACCTAGGTGTCTTTATTGGTGAAGTGTCTGTTCATATCCTTTGTCCATTTTTTAATTGGGTTATTTTTCTCTTTCTTGTTCATGTTTTGCAGTGTCTTGTAGACTTCAGAGCCTAGATGCTGATCAAATTCATGGTAGCCATTTTTTCCCTCAGTTTGTTACATAGTCTTTTGGTGAAGTTTTTAGATGAGTGTAAGTGTTTGATGTTTAGGAGTTCGCATTTACCTATTTTCTCTTCTGCTGTTCATGCATTGTTAGTAACATTCTGTAGTCTGTTTATGCTGTGTAATAGTGCTCCCAGCATTGTCCCTATTTTTCCTTCAGTGATTGTTATTTCCTAGATTTTGTATTTAGGTCTTTGATCCCTTTTGAGTTAGTTTTTGTGCGTGGTGTGAGATATGGGTCTTGCTTCTTTCTTTCTTATCTTTTTTTTGAAGATGGATATCTAGTTTTGCCAACACAATTTGTTGAAGAGACTGGTTTTGAGGGGGGAAGGCCTTATCAAATATCAGAGGCTTATAAGTGGATGGTGTTATATCTGGATTCTCTGTTCTGTTCTGGTCTATGTTTCTGTTTTTCTTCCAGTACCAGGCTGTTTTGACTACTGTGGTAGTGTAATATGTTCTAAAGTCAGGTGTTGTGAGGCCTGTCACTTTATTCTTCAGTAATGCTTTACTTATCTGGGGCTTCTTCACTTTCCATATGAAGTCATAATTTGTTTCTCTAATTAAAAATGACACTGTAATTTGTATTGGGATTATACTGTAACTAAAGATCTCTTTGGGAAGAATAGACATTTTTACCATGTTAAGTCCTCCACTCCATGAGCAAGGTAAGTTTCTCCACTTGTATAGGCCTTTTTTGGTTTCTTATAGTAAATTTTCTTTGTGCCAGTTTTTTACATCTCTGATTAGATTTATTCCTAAGTATTTTGTTTTCTTGGGGGCTCTTGCAAATAGTATTGATTTCATGATTTCCTCTATGATGGTCTTTTTGTTAGTGCAAAGAAATGTCAGTGATTGATGTGCATTTATCTTATATTCTGCTGAACTCTTCTATCAGGTCCAGTAGTTTTTGTGTGTGTGGATGCTTTAGGGTCTTTTTTGTATAAGATCATATTATCTGCAAATAGATATACCTTGACTTCTTTCTTACCAATTTATGTGCTCTGTTTCTTTATCTTGTCTAATTGCTGTAGCAAGAACCTCCAGCACAATGTTGAATAAAAGTGGTGACAATGGGTATCTTGTGTCTGGTTTTCATTCTTAAAGGAAATGGTTTCAACCTGTCTCCATTTAGGATGATATTGACTGTTGGCTTTGCATAGATGTCCCTTATTATGCTGAGGAATTTCCTTGTATTCCTCTTCTGTCGAGAGTTTTTAACAGGAATCGATATTAGACTTTGACAAATGCGTTTTCTGCATCAATTGATAAAATCAAGTGATTCTTATCTTTTGTTTATGTGGTTTACTACATTGTTTTTGTAATGTTGAACCATCCCTGAACCCCTGGTATGACTCCTAATAGGCCGTGGTGAATTATTTCAGTTGGGTGTATTTCTTATTTGAGTTATTTGCTACCTCTCCTGTTTTTCTTTTGTCAGTTTTGCTAGTGGTTTATCAATTTTGTTGAACTTTTCAAAAAATCAGGGTTTGGTCTTGTTAATTCTTCCAATTGTTTTTGTATTCTCCAATTCATTTAGTTCTGGTCTAATTTTAGCTGTGTTTTCTTCTGGTGCTTGAAGCGTTCCTTTGTAGTTCTGTTTCTACTTGTTTGAGTTGTAGGGTTAATTCCTTGATTTAGGCCCTCTCTTCTTTTTGGATGTGTGCATTTATTGAAATAAATTGACCTTTAAGCACTTTCTGCTGTGTCTCATAGATTCTGGTGGGATGTGTTTTCATTCTCATTTGATTCCATGAATTTCTTTATTCTGTCCTTGATTTCTTCTGTAACCCAGAAGTTTTTGAGCAAGCTATTGTTCAGTTTCCATTTGAAGTTACACCCTTACCTTTTTTGCTATTGATTTTGACTTTCATGGCTTTATGTTCTAAGAAGATGCTTTGCAATATTTCAGTGCTTTGGATTTTAGTAAGACTTGCCTTAAGGCCAAAGACCATATGCATGTGGTCTATTGTGCAGAATGTTCCATGTGCATTGGAGAAGAAGATATACTTGTCTGTGGGTGGAGAGTTCTATGTGTCTAAGAGGTCAAGTTGGCTGACTGTTGCATTTAGATCTCCAGTGTCTTTACTGAGCTTCTTTCTGGACATTCTATCCATCACCAAAAGTGGTGTGTTAAAGTTTCCTGGTTTTGTTGTGCAGCTGTATATCTCCCTTTTTGACACTGTTAGAGTTCTTTTGATGTATTTAGAATCTCTGTCATTGGGTATGTAAATATTTAATATGGTTATGTCCTCCTGATATATTGACCTTTTAAACAATATAGAGTGATCTTCCTTGTCCATTGTGATGGATATTCCTTGAAAGTCTATTTTACCTGAAATTGGTATAGCCACTCTTGCTCTTTTATGAATATTGTTAGCTTGGTATATATTTTTCCATTGTTTGAGTTTCAGTTTGTTTGTGTCTTTAAGTCTAAGGTGTGTTTCTTATCCAAAAACCCACTGCCTGCCATTGAGTCAATTCTGACTCATAGTAACCCTATATAGAACAGAATAGAACTGTCCCATCGACTTTCCAAGGAGTGCCTGGTGGATTGAACTGCCACCCTTCTGGTTAGCAGCTGTAGCACTTAACTATTATGCCATCAGGGTGTCTATTATAAGCAGCATATAAACAGATAATCCATTCTTCTAGCCTTCATCTCTTTACTGATACATTTAGTCCATTTACATTCAATGTAATTATTGATAGGTGTGAAATCTAGTGTTGTCCTTTTGGTGCCTTTTTTGGTGTGTTGTAGACAGTTTCTTAATTTCTGTTCAAAGTCAGTTTTCTTCACATGTTTTCTTTTTATTATTAGTTTTATATCTGCTGAGCCATCTTGATTTTTTTTTCTCCTGTTTTGATGTGTAGGATTGCTAATTTCTCTGTGGTTATCTTGATATTCACCTTTCATATTCTAAATTTAAGCCAATCTTTAATTTCTTTGTACCTTGATTTCCTCTTTAGCCTAAAAATGTATGAATACATTAATTTGTCCATCTTTCAGTATAATGTTATTTTCTGTTTCCCAATTTACCTTTGATTTATTTTTGTGGATTCCCTATCCATGTCAATACTCTGCTTTTGTATTGTATCCTTGAATTTATATCTGATGTTATCGATTTTCTATTGAAGAAATTTCTTCAGTATTTCTGGTAATGTTGATTTGTTTTTTGCAAAATCTCTAAACATCTGTTTATCTGGGAATATCTTAATTCTGCCATCATATTTAAGAGGCAATTTTGCAGGATATCTATGAGGTCTGACAATTAAGTTCACAAACTTACCACCACATGCTTACACTGGCAGCACTGTACAAACAACTTTTTTCTTGACTCAAAGATAAAGGAAATATTGAAAGGAAGACATTTTGATCAAGGCATTGATGATAATATGATGACACCTCTGATGGTGGCCATTCCAAAGAGTTCCAAATTTGCTTTGAAGTGTCGACTAGGTACTGGTGTCAGTGCATAGCTTCCCAAGAGGGATAATTCAAAGGTGATCATAGTGATCAACACTAAAGTATGTAGCATTTTTTTCTGGGATGAGTTCATGAACACAATTGTCAGACTTTGTCATCATTGATTGGCAGTTTTTTCCTTCAATACTTTGTGTATGTCCTCCCACTGCCTTCTTATTAAGCATAGTTTCTGCTGAATAACTTGAGCTCAGTCTTAATGGCTCTCCTTTGTATGTTATTTTTTGTTTAAGCCTAGCTGTCTTTAAATTCAGCTCCTTATCCTTAGTTTTTGTAAGTTTGATGATAATAAGCCTTGGTGTCTTTTGGGGAGGCTCTACCTTGTTTGGAGTTTGATGAATGCCTTGGATAGATATCATCTCATCTTTCATGATATCAGGTAAGTTTTCTGTCAACATGCCTTTAGCAATTCTCTCTGTATTTTCTGTTATCACCTCCTGTCTGGTACTCCAGTCAGTCTTACATTATTCCTCTTGATAGAGTCCCACACAACTCTTAGAGATTCTTTATTTTTTCAAGTTCTTTTATCTGATTTTTCATCGTATGTGCTGATGTCAGTTGCTTTGTCTTCAGTCTTACTAATTCTACATTCTATTGCCTCAAGCTTGCTCTTTTGACTTTCTGTTGAACAGTCTACTTCTGTGATTGTATTGTAAACCTGCTGAAGTTTGGAGCATTGTTGCTCAGTTATTTCTTGGAGGTTGTTTAATTTTTCAGTATGCTCTGCAGAAGTTTGTCTAATCTTTCTAATGTTTTGCAGAGTTCTAAACATTACCCATTTGTATTCTGCCTCCAATAATTACAGGAGGTCTTCTTTGTCTGGAATTTTAAAAAAATTCTTTGCTTTAGGAATTTTCTGAGGCCATAATGGTCTTATTCTTTAAATGATTAGAAACTGATTGTTATCTCCAAGCCATCACCAAGTTCTTGTAACTTGTTTGATTGTATTTTGATTTATACACACACACACACACACACACATATTTAAGGTTTTGAGTGTCTGAATAGTTGGGCCATTTGAGCTAGACTGATTATTACAGTCTTAAAAATTCCAGTGTCCTGTTACCAGATGGTTAGATATGTAAGTGCGATAGGTGGAGCTACTGGCTCAAATAGAACTTGTTTTCTTCCCCTCCATTTGTTTCTCTCTCCATGTCTGAGACAATAACTCAGGGCACACACCCAAGATTCCCTACATCTGGCCAGGTAGAGCATCACAATTTAGCACCTGTGAAGAGTAGGGGGAAAGCAAGAGAAATCAGTGCTCAGGAAAGATTTTGAGTCCACTGGAGTTCACAAGCACTTAGCTTTTGACACTCAAGTGAAAGTCATCTGCAGTTCTGTAGGTGAGGCCATCTGAAACTCAGCTTCTTGGCTGAGAAAGACACACTCTGCTCACAGTTCTGCAGCTTTGCTTGGGCACTCAATATCATGTTGTGGCCCTGCTTTGCTAGCTAAAGAAGTCCCTCTGAGGCGTGCAAATTTAAATCTAACTGAGGTAGTTATCTCTGGACTTGCTTTGTATTCCCTGTCACCCTGTTGGATCTCTCAGCTTTCTGTCCGATATTCAGGAATATTCAGTCTGCTAGCTCTGGAAGATCCAGCCTACAAGATGTCAGCTAGGTCAGATCTTTGCTGTTTCTGAACTTTCTCTCCCTTCCCTTGCTGCTCAGTCTGACTCCTCAACTTTGTCTTTCTAGACTGTCATATAATTGATTCACTTGTTTTGGAGGTCTTTGTCATAAGAGTGACTATAGGAAACATCTGCCTACTCTGCCGTCTTGGACTTGTCTTACTGTTGCTTTGTTTTGATTGGTGTTTGCTTGCTATATTTTTTCACTGAGTTTTAGTTTGTGTCTTTAAATCTGAAATGTGTATCTTTTGGGTAGCATGTAGAAAGACTTTTTGTTTGCTTGTATTTTAATCCCTTCTGCTACTCTCTGTCTCTTTCTTGGTGTATTTAGTCCATTTACATTCATTTTAATTATTGATAAGTATAAGTTTAGTGCTATGATTTTGTGTGTGTGTGTGTGTGTTGTTGACAGTTTTTCATTTTCTTAAGTATTCTCAGTCATTTTTCTTTACGTATTTTTTCATGTTTTTTATTGTCATTGACTTTGTATTTTTTCCTTGTTTTTTACTCTGATATGTAGAATTGTTGGTTTCCTTTGTGATTACCTTAATATTTACCTCTGATTTCCTAAGTTTAAACCAATTTTTATCTCTTTATATTGCCTTGATTTCTGCTGCTTAAGAAAGATCTAAGATTATTTAGTCTGTCTTTTTTGTTTTAATGCTGTCATGTTTTACATATTGATATCTCTATTTTCTCATTTTCAGTGTTTTAGCTTTGACTTATCTGTGATTTCCCTGTCTGAGTTGATACCTGGTTGTTCAGTTCTGTGTTCTGGTCCTGGGTTTTTATCTGATGTTACTGATTTTCTAACTGAAGGACTCCCTTCAGTATTTCTTGTAATTTTGGTTTGGTTTTTGCAAATTCCCTAAATTTCTGTTTATCTAGAAAAGCTCTAACTTCACCCTTGTATTTGAGACAATGTTGCTGGATATATAATTCTTGCCTGGCAATTTTTTTCTTTCAAGGCTTTATACATGTCATCCATCTCATCACCTTTTTCCCTGCATGATTTCTGCTGAGCAGTATGAGCTCAGTCTATTGACTCTCCTTTGTAGATGAGCTTCTTGGATAGATATCTTCTCATATTTTATGATATTGGGGAAGTTTTCTGCAAACAAATATTCAATAATTCTGCATTTCCTTTATCCACCCTGTTCTGGCACTCAAGTCAATCACATGTTATTCCTCTTGATAGACTCCTGTATAAATCTTATGGTTTCTTCATTAAAAAAACAAAAAATTATTTCATCTAGATTCTCCTCAGATGAGTTGATATAGAGTTCCATTGCCTGAATTCTGCTCCTGTTACTTTCTATTGAGCTGTCTAATTCTGCAACTCTATGGTTAATATTCTGGATTTCTGTTGTCTATGCATTCTTGTAGCTTGTTGAATTTGTTGTTATGTTCTTGCCTAACTTTCTTAAGTTCCTCTGTTGCTTTATGTGTCTCTTGTTTATTCTGTGTTTTGCCTGATCTCCTTCCTGATCTCTTGTTAATCTATTGAGTTCTGCCTCTTGTAACTGCAAGAAGTTCTCATCCTCCAGAAGATTTCTTGATTCTTCATTTGGGGCACTTGCTGAAGCCATATGGTCTGTCTTTTTCTGCAACTTAATATTGACTGTTGTTTCCAAGCCATCAATATGTTATTGTATTTATTTATTTTATATTTGCTTACTGTGTCCTAGCTTCTTATTTTGTTCCGTTTTGTTTTTATATCCCCAAATAGGCTGCTTATGTGAGGTAGTTTGTTTGTTGACATTTTCAAAGCTCTCACATTCTGTCATCAGGTGGTTAGAGCTGTTACTAGGTATGTGAGCCCAGGAGTTCATCTACTTCTGTTGTGTGAATTCAGCTCAGGTGTCTAGGTAGTCAGTTACAGCATGTGTGGTGCAATCTCTCATATACAGTTGTAAATGAGCAGGGTTGACTGGACTAGGTACAGGTATCTGGCTGTAGTAGGAGATTGTATGCCGACCAAGGCAGGGGGCTGATGGCTACCTCTGAGTTTTGGAACAAAAGTATGTCCCTGCAACCTGAAGCACATAGGTGGGTCAGTTTCACAGCTGGACTATGGGTACCCAGTACTGTTGGCTGTGAGGACCAGGAAGCACTTCTTCCTGGACCTTCACAGATTGGTAGGTGGTGTGAGTGAATTTATCGGTACTCAGGTCCCTGATGTGCATAATTGAAGAACCAGTTTACTAGAGTGGTGTCAAATCTCACAAACCTGCCACTGTACCTTAAAGCTGACACAGTTGAATTTTGGCTTTAGGTATATACCCTGTTGTACTGTACAGTTGAAATGGGTCCACATAGGTCTATGTAGGAGTGAGAGGCATTGAAAGTCCATGGACTCCTTATGCTTTTGCCTAGCAAAGGAGCTATGCCTGCCTTGAGTTCATGGCTTAAAGGAGCTGACAGGTTATTTTTTCCTGTTAAACTTTTCCCTCTCCAAAACCAGAAGAATGGCACTTTTGGCCTAGGGGACATGATAATCACTGATGCTGGCCTGGACTGGTGCTGAGCAGAGAGGGGGGCAAACAAATGGAAGAGTCATTCTCCCCAAAGGGAGTGATTTTTGATCCATGCAGTAGGTTAGATGCACATACTTATCTTTTGCTGGCTAAGTGCCACTTCTCAGTGGTTCTGAAGGTGGCGAGCAGACTCTCTGCTGCTCTCACAGTGTGAAAAATATGTCCTGAACACATCTGCTTCTCTGTGCACCCCAGCTAGTCTAGCCTGCAAGGTGCTGGTTTCCACTAGATCAGGCCTGGTAATTCCTTGCTGCTTCTGAACCATCTCTCCCTCCGCTTACCACTCAGTCTGATTCCTTAACTTTGCCTTTTGTGTTCAGGGCTCCTAAATTATCATACAAGGACCGCCAATTAAGTTTGCAAACTCATCCTAGGAAAAGTTCTATGTATCTCTTTGCCTAATATCACTATGGTCACCTTTGAAGTACCCCCCTTAGGAAGCTATGCACTGATGCTGGTGCCTAGTCCCCTTCAAAGCAATTTTAGGACTCTTTTTTCTAGAATGGCCATCAGAGCTGTTGTCATGTGACCCTTGATGTCCTGAATGTCATCAAGATGTCTTCCTTTCAGTATTTCCTTTATTTATGGGTAAAGAAAAAGGTCACTGGGGGCCAGATCTGGTGAGTAGAGAGGATGTTCTAATTTGTTTACTGGCTGAAAACTCCCTCACAGACAACTATACAGTTAAGTTTATGAACTTTCCACTGGGCCAGTGTACACAATGGCCCTTCCAGAAAGAGTTCCAAAATTGCTTCGAAGGGTAGACTACACACTGGCTTCAGTGCATAGCTTCCCAAAGGGAGTACTTCAAAGGTGATCATGGTGACATCTGGTGATGAAGTATGTAGCACTTAGAACAATGAAGTTCACGGACTCAGTTGTGAGACCTCAGTTGTTTCTTCAGGTTTTGTTGTAAGAGGGATCACAGGAAGCATCTGACTCCTTTTTTTGACTCCTCCTCTGAACTTCGATTTTTAAAATATGGAGTTATGAAATAGCCTACTTCTTCTAGAATCCTCAGTACCTGGCACTTAGTACGCCTGCATTAGGTGTTTGTAATGTATGAGTGGATGAATTTCTCCTGACTTGCAGGCTTAGCGCTACCTCAATGCTTAGAATAACACGAGCCTGACAAGTTCTAGAGCAACCATTTCACCTGCTCATTACACCCTCCAGATAGAGGTTTAGTTGACTCACTTTCACCATCTGTCTGGACCAGGTCACAATTGCCCAACCTAGGAACTTGTGAGTTGTGTGTCTTCTTGCCCTTGCAACACAGCCCATATGGGTTCCAGCTGGAGCACCAGACAACTAAAATATTGCTGAGCATGTCTGTCCTAAAGCAGGCCCTCTCCGTCTTGTGCTTGTCATTATTCTACCAGCTAGGTGTGGACACCTAGAGTTCACAGGTGGGCAGGTGTGGCTCGAAGGAGGGGAAGGATGTAGAAAACAAAAATGGGGGGTGTAGCTCTCTTCCTCTATGCTCCTTAGACGTTGCATCATCTCTACTTTTTTCTCTTTACAGGCCACACTAGCTCCACATCCATGAGTCCATCAGCAGTCTTGTCTACAGGGAAGACGATGGATAACCATCTCAGCTACACTGACAACCCTGTGAGTGCCCCACGGACTTTGAGTGCAATGGGAGCTCCCATTAATGCTCTGGGTTCTCCATACAGAGTCATCACTTCTGCCATAGGCCCTCCCTCAGGAGCACTGGCAGTTCCTGCAGGAATCAATTTGGTTGCTCCACCCAGCTCTCAGGTAGGAGTCCTTCCTTTCCAAAGACCTTCCGGCTACCCTAAATGATTTTACCCAGGCTGCTCCTGGAAAAGAGCCAGCACTCAGCAGTGCTCACTATGTGTTTACGGAAGGGATTGGATTGTCCCTGCAAAATTCCCTACTGTGTGGCCTTCATTAAATGCATCCTTGGACTGCACAGCCTCAGAAAACTGAAGATTCTTTTATGGTCCAGGAGACTGTGGGCAAAAGGGAGTCACCTGTCTGGTTTTAATGGTTCAGTCCTGGCTGTGATGTCAATGTATTTCAGGGCTGTGTGTCATTAGTGGGATGGACCCCTTTGTTCTTTTCAATTCAAAAAGGAGTACTTGTTCAGTCAGTGAGATGCCAGGTGCTCTACTACATGTTATAGGGCCTACAGAAATGAGTAGGACTTGGTCTTTGCTCTTGGGGAGTTTATAGTTGAGTAGATAAACAGGCCTATATAAGCACGTGGATAAATCTAGGACAAGGCAGAGTGTGTTGCACAAATGCTGTCTCTGAGATAGAGGCAGAGAATATGGGAACTCAGGAAGGAAGCCTCACCTTAATTCTTAGTGTTTTCTGTTATGATTGAGGGGAGAAGTTTTGTGCATGGTAGCTACTAGATTACTGTTTTAGAGAGCCTAGAGAATGGCCAGATGCATTTATTTCTTTCTAGCAAAACCATCCTAAGATCATCAGCCTTCCCGTTTTATTGTGGTTAGCTATGACTTCAGTAGTGGTATATAACAGTCTCCAAATCACCAAGATTACATAAATAAACTTTTTTTTTCCTTACCTGATTCACAAGTCTGTTTGTAGGCCAGAGTGATGCTGCTTCAGATGGAAGGTGAGCTTGACAAGCCTCCAGGTTGGGCTCTAGTCTGCTCCTTGTGTCCCCAAGCTAAAGGAACAGTGGCTATGTGGGGTGTGATTTTCTCATGGTATCATTCAGGAGTGAAAGACGCCAGACCAAATCAGGAGAGAATGTTGAAGCTTCTGCTCCATCATGATCACTAATAGCCCATTGGTCCAAGGAAATCTTATAGCTGATTCTAACATCAGTGGGGTAGGGAAATAGACTGTGCCTATTCTGGTGGGAAGGCGCTAGTAGTTTACTGGTAGAATTCTCACCTTCCGTGTAGGAGACTTAGATTCAACTCTCGACCAGTACACTTCGTATACAGCCACAATCCATCTGTCAGTGGTGATGTGTGTGTTGCTGTGACACCAAACAGATTTCAGCAGAGCTTCCAGACTAGGACAGAGTAGGAAGAAAAGCCTAGCAGTCTATGTCTGAGAAATCTGCCAGTGAAAACCCTGCGGCTCACAATGATGTGATCCTTTTGTGCATGGGGTCACCATGAATTGTGGGCTGATTCCACAGCAGTTATAATAGTAACAACATTCTAGTAGGAAGTTGTTACGTGTTGAATTGTGTCCACCCAAAAATGATCCTCATTATTGTGCGATTATCCCACATTTTGTGATTTTCCTATGCTGTAAATCCTAATCTGTGCCTGTGGTTAATAGATTGGATTATGTTAAAGAGGATTGGGGTAGGGCTTTCAGAGGTGACTTCTCTGCTCCAATGTAAAGGGAGTTTCCCTGGAGTGTGGTGTGTATCACCTTTTATACTGTAAGAGATAAAAAAGAAGGGAAGCAAACAGAGAGTTGGGGACTTCATACCATCAAGAGAGAAGCACTGGAAGCAGAGTTTGTCCTTTGGACCTGAGATTCTTGCACTGAAATGCTCGCAGACCAAGGGAAGACTGAAGCAACACAAGGACCTTCCTCCAGGATATACAGAGAGAGTGCATTTCCCTGGAACTGGCACCTTTAAGTTGGACTTCTAGCCTATTGGGCTATGAGAGAATAAATTTTTCTTTAATAAAGTCATCCACTTATGGCATTTCTGTTAGAGCAGTACCGGATGACTAAGACAGAAGTAATACAAAGACAATGCAAAGGACATGAAGAGTTGGAAGGAGCAAAGAATTAGAAATCTTGTTTCTTCCACACTCACACCTATAATCTTTACCATTTTCCCTCACAGTGTAACAGCCACAGTCCCATCTGTCCTGTATACCAACATACCTAAAATCAGATCAGTAGGTCCTGCAGCCTCCTTTAAAGAGGCAGGCTCCCACGTGTGTTAGCGTTTCTTCCTGCTACAGAGCTCATCCCTAAGATCCCTTCTCAGGTACCACAGAACCAGGCCTGTGAGCTCAGGCTTAGAAATCAAGGTGATATGGATTCACAGAATTACAGACATGCAAAGACTTTGTAAATGTATTGATCCATGCATTGGAGAGTTTGGAAGAGACCTTAGAGAATATCTAATGTAGTGACTTTTGATCTGGGGTAGAAAAGTAGCACAGGTAAGCAAATGAGTGTAGGTGTTGTAGATTGAATTGTGTCCCCCAAAAGTATATCTATCAATTTGGCTATTCCATGAGTCCCAGTGTCTTAGTCATCTGATACTACTCTAACAGAAATACCGCAAGTGGCTGGCTTTAAAAGAGAAATTTTATTTTGTCGCAGTCTGGTAGGCTAGAAGTTCACATTCTAAGTGTCAACTCCAGGGGAAGGCTTTCTCACCTGGCTCTGGAGGGAAGGTCTTTGCTGTCAATCTTCCCCTGGACTGGAAACTTCTGAGGTGTAGGGACCTCAGTCCTTTCAAAAAGACACTCTCGTTTCCTGGCAATGCTTCTTGGTGGTATGAAGTCCCCAAACCTGTCTCTAACTTCTTTCCTTTATATCTCAAGAGGATACTTCAAGGCACAAAACAATCTTACACACTGAGTTCTGCTCCACTGAACAACTGCTGCCTATCCACCCTCATTAATATCATAGAGGCAGAGTTTACAACATGAAAGGATATCACACAAACCAGGAATTATGATGTAGCTAAATTGATACACAGATTTTTGGGAGGAAAACAATTCAATCAATGACACCCAGTATTGTGTGATTGTCCACCACTTTGTCTTCTGATGCGATTTTTCTATATGCTGTAAATCCTGCCTCTATTACCATAATAAAGGGGAATGGACATTGTATTGATGAGGCAGGACTCAATCTATGGGCTTGGATTTGGTATTGATCTGATTTATTTTGAGATGTAGAAGTGAGAAGCGAGTAGAGAGAGGGATGTCATACCACCAAGAAAGCAGTGCCAGGAGCACAGTGTGTCGTTTAGACCCAGGGTTCCTGTGTGTAGAAGCTCAGTTCAGGGGAAAATTGATGGGAAAGACCTTCCTCCAGAGCCAACAGAGAGAACATATTCCTCTGGAGCTGATGCCCTGAATTTGGACTTTTAGCCTGCTTTACTAGGAAGAAATAACTTTTTCTTTGTTAAAGCCATCCACTTGTGATATTTCTGTTACAGCAGTACTGGATGACTAAGACAGTGAATACAAGACAAAAATGGTTGGTGAGGAGCTGGAAAATACAATTTCCTTCCTTACCAAAAACCAAACCCACTGCTATCAAGCTGATTCTGACTAACAGTCACACTCTAGGACAGACTAGAACTCCAAGGTTTCCAAGGAGTGCTTGTTGGGTTTGGAATGCTGACCTTTTAGGTTAGCAGCTGAGCTCTTAACCACTGTGCTACCAGGGTTCAGTCCTTTCTTGAAATCATTCGAATTAAAAGACTTTTAAAGCACTCTGCAGGTGGGTTTAATTTCGCTAGCTGTTTCCGTCTCAGTTTCTCACCAGCAGGATTTTGTTTAGAATGCATATTTCCCAACCCCATGCTGTAGTTGTGTTGTTGTGCAGCGTGCAAAACCCCCACAGTCTAGAACAAGGCAAAATGTGTTACATACATGCTGTCTGTGACATAAAGACAAAGACCATTTCCCCCACTTCTGCACAGTTGAAAACCACTCCTCTTATCTAAATTCTTCTTTCCACAAATGGAGCAACTAAGCACAGAGAGTTCAAGTGATTTGTTCAAACTCACACAGCCAGTCAGCAACGGAGCCAGAATTAGAACCCAAGTCCCTAGAACTCCAGCTCTGTGCGCACAATGATGTATTTGCCTGGTGCTGTGACATGTACGTTAACTTAACCAGTGACACTGAGGTCTTTCTGTTGACTGGTGTCTCATGCTACTGTAATAAAAATACCACAGATGGGTGGTTTTAAAGAAAGACATTTATTTTCTTACAGTTTTGAAAGCTAAAATTCCAAACCTGGATCTCATCATGCCAGTTCCTTCTGAGGCCTGTCTTCTAGTTTCAGGGTTCTCTGAGCAATCTTTAGCATTCTTGCATGGCATCTGTCTCCCTGTTGTGTGTGTCCCTACCCATTCTGCTCATTTTGTAAGACACAACTCAAAAGTGATTAGTTTTAAGACCCTTCCTACTCCCAGTGTGACATTATTAGCGTAACAAAAGAAAGTCTGTGTTTCCAAACAGGGTTGTATTTACAGGTACAGGGGTACATTTATTTTTGAGGGGCATATTCAAGCAAGAATAACTGCCAAGGATTAGAAAAAGAAAATACAACACACTCAGTGCTTGTAAGGAAACTTGTGAGTGAGGTGGTCACATTATATAGCTGTATGTGCTGTAACAGATGTAAGGCAGCATGGAGAAGGTACTTACAAACTTCCCAGTCAGATCTTTCTGGACCCCAATGTGGGTACTAGGCAGCAGTGAGGATGTAATATGTATTTGTGCCACTCTCGTCCCCTACAGTCAGCAGAGCTGGTGGTACTCTACTCTTCAGACTCTGGAAACATTAGCAAGTTTGTTTATTGAGCTTTTTTCCATGGAAGGCAGATCAAGGCCAGTATGTTAGGACAGAAAGACACACTTAATTTCTGGAACAAAAGCAAAATTTGGCAAGGAGCAACCACATTCATTTAAATAATGATTTATCATGGCCTAGTTGATAAAGTTGGAATTGACTTGATGACAATAGATTTGTGGGGGTTTTTTTTGGTTTAGTTGGTAAGGTAGGGGTCCTTGGTGGCACTAACCATTAAGAACTGGACTATTTGTCAAAACAATGGCAGTTTGAACGCATCTGGAAGTACCTGAGAAAACAAGCCCGGCAATCTGCTTCAAAAGCCTTGAAAACCGTAGGAGGCAGTTCTGCTCTACACACATGGTCACCATATGTCAGCATTGACTCAACAAGTAACAACAGTTAACAGTTAACAACAAAGTTGGAAAAGTAGAGGATCAGCAAAAAGGAATGAAACTTTCAGTGAGATAGACTGAGACAATAGTCATAGCAATGGACTTCAACATACTGAAAATTGGAGATGGCACAGGACCAAGCAATATTTCTTTCTGTTACATATAAGGTCTCTACAAATTAGAGAGAACTCAACAGCAACAACAGTATGTATCAGGCATTATTTGGCCCTGTCCTAAGTGCTGGGGATAAGCTCTGAATATTCTGATGGCAATTACATGCTAGCCTACAAAGCAGACAAAAAACAAGCAGAGGAGTTTCAAATAGTGGTAATTCTACCAATGAAGAAATAAAACAGGGTGATGTAGGGATGGTCAAGACACCATCCTGTCCCTCCAAGGCTGCTTTTAACAACTGCACTTGGTCTGTTTAATCCAAACCTGGCCAGTAAATGTTTATAGCTGTGCATGAGTGGCAGGGCCACTCTTCATGGACCAAAAGTCTGTACAGAGGGATTGGGGTTGAAAGGTCAGACTGAGCATTGGTACTGGCCAACTGGACTGTGTGCAGAGGCCAAGGCCAAGTCTGGCATTTAGGAGCTATATTAAGCTGGCCAAGTACTGGTGAAGCTCAGCAGCCTCACTCAACAGTGTTCTGGGCTTGGGCTCCAAAGTCTAACGGCAGCAAAATTTTACCCCATTATACAGATGGCACAGGAAAAAGCACTCACTGTTAGCCCCAGTGAGCTGGATTTTGAGTGATTTGAAAAGACCTTCCTTGTGCTTCCTGCCTTCTTTGCTCAGACCTGGGTCTAAGTAGGACTTGTGAGGAAGAGTGCTCCTGCTGTGACCTGGGCCAGGGTGAGTACAGTCAGGGGTGGGAGAAGGAAGGTACTCTGGAGTGTGGGCAGCAGGCAGGATCTCCTGTCCCGTGCTCAGTCACCCACTGTTTGAGTTCCTCTTTCTTTGCTCTTGTTGGATTTTCAGTCTTGAAGAGTAAAGAGAACTGAAGTGCTGCTGGGGAGTCAGGGAATGTGTAATATTTTGCAAACTACTTTCGGCACTTGGCTGGCTTGGCTTAACGTAGTTCCGTCTCAGTTTCTTTCTCTGTGTTGTAGGGTGACAAATCCAAGCCCTGATGCTCATATAGGGACTTTTCTGAATGTCAAAGAAGACATGGATTTGAAGAATCCCTCAGTAAGCTATAGAGTATCCTATAGCAGCAAGGTGAAATTGTTGTTGTTCGTAGGTGATGATTATACACCTGCGTGATCAGTGCTCTCTGTTGCCTAAAAGTCCTAGATAAATTCATCCCACCGTGAATGAGGGAGGAAGAGTGCTAGGTAGTGGAGAAACAAAAAAATGTGTGAGATTTAGTCCCTGCCCTGGGGAGCATCATAGCGAAGTGAGCGATTTCTCAAGCCATCATGTAATTGGGAAAATAATTAAGTAACCTTCAGATCCGACTCGACGGCACTTGGCTGGTGTGGCTCAGATAAAGTAATCTGGGCTGTGTGTGTGAGAAAGAGAGAGAGACAGTGACAGTGACAGAAAGAGAGAGAGAGAGAAGCTGAATTTGTAAGTGTGGGGTTGGCCAGACTTTAGAGTCTTTGGAAGTCTCCCACCTATTTATCCCCTCCTAAGCTCTGCTTATGACCCGGGTTCTCTCCTTGCTAATTCCCTCTTAGATGTCTATTGATAACTGAATTATGATCCTTTCAGATTTGTTGGCATTTTTATAGAGAATGCTTGGATAGTAAGAATGGAAAGTGTTAGCCCTGCAATAGACCTTAAAGATCATCTATCTGATGATTAATCAGAAACTAAGCCATAAATTCTTTTCTTCAAATGAAAGCCTATTTGAAAGCCTAAATTACATATCTAATAAAAAAAATCATAACAAAAAGGATTACAATTATAGAATGAAAGATTTGAGTAGAAACATTATCGGAAGTAAGCTGAAAATACAGATATAAGTTGCCACTTTTCAATGAAATATATATACGCACACATACACACATTATTTATATATGAATTATTTTTATATATTTTATTATATGTAAGTATCTATTTATTTAAATATAAACATATACATATATATATGCACACACACATACACAAACACACATTATTTTTCTAACTCTGTCCTTGAAATGGCATAGAAGCAATGTGAACCCTGTGAAGCTCCTTAGCACCCAGACACTATTTTCTTTTCTTTCTTTTTTTTGTTGTGATTCACTTGAAATTATACAGCTCAAATCAGCTTTGCACGCCCACCTGTCTGCAGCTCCATCTGCTCTCCCCACCCAGTGCACACTCTTCCTTTCGCTCTGTATATCTACTATCTTCTCAACGAGCACCTGTTCCTTGCTCTCCACCTTCTTCTGTCCCATCTAGAAAGAAACCAGTAGGACACCTTCCTATAAATGTATAACACCATAAAGTATACACACCATAAAGTATACACACCATATGGTCACACTGTGCCCCTAGCCCAGTCCATTCTTGTCTGAAGAGTTGATCTCAGTACTGATTTCTGGTCAGGGCCAGCAGCATGTCTAGGGGCTATGTTCCCAGGGGACCCTCCAGGCTGTTGGACCATCAATTCTCATCTATTAGTCGAGTTCTTGAGCTGTACACTTCTTTTTCTAGTGTTGCCTCAGGGAGTCTACATTGTGTCCCCCATCGTGGCCTCAGGGAGTCTACATTGTGTCCCCCATCGTGGCTGTCTTTGGTGATGGCTGAGCACCACCTGGTTCTTTTGGTCTCATGTTGAAACAGTCTCCCATTCATATGGGTTCTTCTGTCTCCTGGGTTCTTTTTGCTTCGTGTCTTTGTTGTTCTTGCTAACTGTGTATTCCAGATGGGTTGGGACTGTTTGGTATACCTCAGATGGCAGCTTGCTAGCTTTTAAGGCCCCAGGTGCCACTCACCAAAATGGGATGCAGAAGATTCTCTTAGCAATAGACTAGTTATGCCAGTTGACCTCGATGTCCCCTGAAAGCATAGTCCCCAGAACCCTGTCCTTGCTACTCTATCTTTTGAAATAATTGGGTTGAGTTTAGAAAAGCTTTTGGTTTATGGTGTAGTCCAGTCATGTTGATCTGCTCTCTGTTGAGTGCTGTCATTGCTTTCAGCTAACCAAATTCCTGTCTACTGTCTAATCTGTGACAAGTCCTCTCCCTCCCTCCTCACCCTCATAGCCATCAGTCTTTTCTTCTGTGCATAAGTCTATTTTTAAGTCCTTATAGCAGAGATCTCATACAATACTTGTCGTTTTGCAGCTGACTGATTTCACTCAGCCTAATGTCTTCTAGTTGAAACCATTTTATGAGATGCTTCCTAAAATCATCATTGTTCTTAATCATTGCATAAAGTTCCATTGAATGTATGTACCACAATTTGTTTATCCATTCATCTGTTGATGGGCATCTAGGTTGACCATCTTTTTGCTATTGTGGACAGTGCTGCAATAAATATTCATGTGCATGTATCTGTTGTTGTGAAACGTGTTTATATCTGTAGGATGTATTCTGAGCAGTAGGATTACTGGATCATATGGTATTTCTATTTCTAGCTTTTTAAGGAAGCATCAAATTGCTTTCCAAAGAGGTTGTACCATTTTGGCTTCCCACTAGCACTGTAGGAGAGTTCCAATCTCCTGCAGCCTCTCCAGCATTTGTTGTTTGTCATTTTTTGGATTATTGCCAACCTCGCTGGGGTGAGATAGTATCTCATTGTACTTTTAATTTGGTTTCTCTAATAACTAATGATTGTGAGCATTTCCTCATGTGTCTTTTTGCTGCCTTGAACGTCTTCTCTGGTGAAGTGTCTGTTCGTCTCTTGCCCATTGCTTAATTGGGTTATTTGCCTTTTTCTTGTTGGTATTTTATAGTACCTTGTAGACTACGGATATCAGATGTCGATCCAACATGTAATTGTCAAATATTTTTTCCCATTCTATAGGTAGTCTTTTAACTCCCTTGAGAAAGTCTTTGGATGAGCCTAAGTGTTTAACTCTTAGTAGTTCACATTTACCAGTTTTCTCTTCTGTTCATGAATTGTTTGTCAGATTTTGTAGTCTGTCTAAGCCGTGTATTAGAAGTTCCATTGTTGCCTCTATTTTTTCTTGCATGATCTTTAGTGTTTTAGGTTTGATATTTAGGTCTTCGATCAATTTTGAGTTAGATTTTGTGTAGGGTGTGAGATATGAGTCTTATTTCAGTTTTTCGCTGATGGATATCCAATTTTGCCAAGTCTATTTGTTAAAGAAATCGTTTTTACTCCAGTTTACAACCTTTGGGTCTTTGTCAAATGTCAGCTGTTCATGAGAGGATAGTGATATTTCTGAGTTCTCCATCATGTTATGTTGGTCTGTATGTCTGTTTTTGTACCAGTACAAGGCTGTTTTGACTATCATGGCAGTGTAGCAGTTTCTAAGGTTGGGTAGTGTATTTCTCATCTTCAGTAGTGCTTTACTTATGCGGGATTTCTTCACTTTCCAAACAAAGTAGGTAATTTGTTTCTCCATCTCATGAGAAAATGACACTGGAGTTTGTATAAGGATTGCCTTGTATATGTAGATCACTTTAAGTAAAATAGACTATCACAATGTTAAATCTTCCTGTCCATGAGCAAGGTAGGTTTCTCCACTTATTTAAGTCTCTTTTGGTTTCTTGAAGCAAGGTCTTGTAATTGTCTCTGTGTAGGTCTCTTATTCTTCTGGTCACATTTATTCCTAGGTATTTTATCTTCTTGGGGGCTGTCATAAATAGTGTTGATTTGGTTATTTCCTCTTTGGTGTTCTCTTTTTTGGTGTTCAGCAATGCTACTGACTTACTTATGTTTGTCTTATATCCTGATGCTTTGCTGAACTCTTCTATTAGTTTCAGCAGTTGATTTATGGATTCCTTAGGGTTCTCTGTGTATGCTTTCATATTATCTGCAAATACAGATTATTTTTACTTCTTCTTTATTGATGCAGCTGCCCTTTATTTCTTTGTTGTGTCTGATTGCTCTAGCCAGAACTTCTAGCACAAGGTTGAATAGAAGTGGTGACAGTGGGCATCCTTGTCTGGTTCCCATTTTCAGGGGACATGATTCTAGTCTCCCTCCATTCAGGAGGATGTTGGCAGTTGGCTTTGCATTGGAGAATGTCCATTCTCTTCATGTTTTGCTGACAGTTTTCAACATGAATGCTTGTTGGACTTCATCAAATGCTTTTTCTGCATCAATTGACAGAATCAGGTGGTTGTTATCCTATATTTTATTTATGTGGTTGACCACATTAATTGTTTTTCTGATGTTGAAGCAACTCGGCATGTCTGATATGAATCCAACTAGGTCTTGATGATTTTTTTTTTGTTAAATATATATGTTGTTAAATTCTATTGGCTAAGACTTTGTTAAAGATTTTCATGTCTAGGTTCATGAGAGATATTAGTCTCCAATTTTCTTTTTTTATGGGATCTTTCCCTGGCTTTGGTATCAGGGTTATATTGGCCTCATAGAATGAATTTGTAAGTATTCTGTTCTTTTCTATGCTGTGAAATGGCCTCAGTAGTATTAGAATTAACTCCTCCCTAAAAGTTTGGTAGAATTCTGTAGGGAAGCTGTCGGTCCAGGTCTTTTTTGTTTGTTTGTTTTATTATTATTATTTTTTAATCTCTTCTTTCATGATGGGTTTATTAAGTTGTTCTTCTTCCCCTGTGATAATTTCAGTAGGTGATATGAATCTAGAAACTTGTCCATTTCTTCGAGGTTTTTGAGTCTGTTAGAGAACAGTTTTCTTAGTATTCTGTTATGATACTTTTTTTTTTTAATTTTTATTTAACATGATTGAGTGAAAATGCACATTCACGTATAAATTTACATACCCACCTATAAGCAGCTTCACTGCTCTCCCTGTCCGGTGACTGCAAACTATTCCTCTCTGCTCCATACATGTCTCATCTTCCCAACAGCCTCCTTTCCCCTCCTCTCCATCCGCTCCCCTTCTTCCAGCCAGAGGTTAGCAAGATGATATCCTGTAGATGTATAGAACCATAAAGTGCTTCCAATATATGGTCACTCTGCATTGCCAAATCCAATCCATTCCTGTCCAAAGAATGGACCTTTATTATAATTTATGGGAAAGGGCAGCATCAGGGCTGGGGGCCATGCTCTCAGAGGAACCCCAAAACCGCTGGACCATCAATTGAGGTCTTTTAGTGGAGATCTCATGATGCACCCCTTTTTATTCTTGTGTTGCCAATGAGACTCCTCTCTGTGAGCTCCATCGTGGCTATCACTGGTGGTGGCTGGGCACCATCCAGTTCTTCCGGTCCCAAGTCGATGTAGGCACCCACTCTTGTGGGTCTCTCTGTCTTCTCGGTTGTCTTTACCACATGTCATTTTGGTCCTCGGTGAGCATCCGTTCCTGCTGAGTTGGGACCATTTGCTGTGTCCTCAGATGGCAGCTTGGCAGCTTTTAAGACCCTAGATGCCACTCACCAATGTGGGGTGCAGAGAGCTCTCTTAGCAAAATGCTAGTTGTGCCAATTGGCCTGGAATTCACCTAAAAGCACGGTCCCCTGCCTCCCACCCCAGCTACTCTATCGTTGCAGTATTGAGTTAAGATGGAAGGAGTACTCAAGTTATGCTGAAGTCCACTTAATGTTGTTCCTGCTTCTAATGTGTGCTATCACTGCTTTCTCCCAACTAGATTTCTAGTACCTATCTAAACTAAACCCTCCCCTCTCCCCCTCCCTCCTTCCTCTCCCTTGCAGCTGTCAAAGAGTCTTTTCTTCTATACACAAGTCTGTTTTTGAGGTCTTATCGTAGAGGTCGCATACAGTATTTGTCCCTTTGTCGCTGACTACTTTCACTCAACATAATGTCTTCCAGTTGAAACCAGGTTAGGAGATGTTTCCTGGAATCATCGCTATTCTTTATCATTGCGTAGTGCTCCATTGAGTATATGTACCATAGTTTACCTATCCATTCTTCTATTGTTGGGCATCTGGGTTGATTCCATCTTTTTGTTACCGTGGACGGTGCTGCGATAAACATTCTGGTGCATGTGTCCGTTGGTGTGAAAGGCCTTGATTCTGTAGGATGTATTCCAAGTAGTGCAATTACTGGGTCAAATGGTATATTGATATCCATTTTTTTAAGGAAGCGCCAGATTACCTTCCAAAGAGGCTGGACCATTTGCAACCCCACCAACAGTGTAGGAGGGTTCCACTTTCTCCACAGCCTCTCCAGCATTTGTTGTTTTGTGTTTTCTGGATCATGGCCAATCTTGTTGGGGTGAGATGGTATCTCATTGTTGTCTTGATTTGAATTTCTTTAATAACTAAAGATCGTGAACATGTCCGCATGTGTTTTTTGGCTGGCTAGATCTCCTCTTTAGTGAACTGTCTGTCCATCTCCTTTGCCCATTGCTTAATTGGATGGTTTGTCTTCTTATTGATATTTTGTGGTATCTTATAGAGTATGGAGATCAGGTGTCGGTCTGACATAGAGTTGCCAAATATTTTTTCCCATTCTGTGGGTGTTCTTTTAATTCTATTAATAAAGTCGTTGGATGAGCAAAAGTGTTTGATTCTTAATAGTTCCCATTTATCTATTTTCTCTTCTGTTGATTGAGGTTTCTTTGACAGATGTTGGAGTCTGTCCTCATTGCGTATTAAAACTTCCATTGTTGTTCCTACCTTTTCTTGGATGAGCTTTATCGTTTTAGGTTTGATATTTAGGTCTTTTATCCAGTTGGAGTTGGTTTTTGTATAAGGTGTAAGATATGGATCTTGATTCAGTTTATTGCAGATGGATAACCAATTTTGCCAGCACCATTTGTTGAAGATACTGTTTTTACCCCAGTTTAATGTCTTAGGGCCTTTGTCGAATATCAACTGATCATAGGCAGATGGTGTCATCTCTGGGGTCTCAATTCTGTTCCATTGATCGATCGGTCTGTTCTTGTACCAGTACCAGGCTGTTTTGACCACTGTGGCAGTGTAGTATGTTCTAAGGTCGGGTAATGAGAGGCCTCCCAGTGTGTTCTTCTTCTTTAGTAGTACCTTACTTATCCGGGGCTTCTTCCCTTTCCAAACAAAATTGGTGATTTGTTTCTCCATCTCATTAAAAAATGATGCTGAAACTTGTATTGGGATTGCATTATATAAATAAATTGCTTTGGGTAAAATAGCCATTTTGACAATGTTAAGTCTTCCTATCCATGAGCAGGGTAAGTTTTTCCATTTATCTAAGTTTCTCTTAGTTTCTTATAGTAAGGGCTTGTAGTTCTCTTTGTAAAGGTCTGTTGTTTCTCTGGTTAGATTAATTCCTAGGTACTTTATCTGTTATGATACTTTTGATTTCAGTTGGATCTGTTAAGAAATCTCTTGTCTCCTTTCTTATTCCAGTTATTTGTTTCCTTTCCTGTTTTTTGTTTGTAAGTTTGGCAAATGGTTTATCAATTTTGTTGATCTTTTCAAAAAACCAGCTTTTGGTTTTGTTAATTCTTTCAATTTTTTTTTCATGTTCTCTGATTTAGTTCTGCTCTAATCTTTATTATCTGTTTTCTTCTGGCACCTCAGGAGTTCTTTTGTTGTTTCCTTTCAACTGGTTCAAGTTATAGGGTTAATTCTTTGGTTTAGGCCCTTTCTTCATTCTGGATGTGTGGATGTATAGAGATAAACTGACCTCTGAGCACTGCTTTTGCTGTCCCATAAGTTGTGATAGGATGTGTTTTTCATTTTCATTTGATTCCTTAAATTTCTTTATTGTGTCTTTGACTTCTTCTATAACCCATGAATTTTTGAAGAAGGTGTTGCTCAGTCTCCATGAGTTCAAATTTCTACCCGTTTTTTTCTGCTGTTGATTTCAACATTTATGACTTTATGGTCTGAGAAGAAGCTTTGTAATAGTTCAATGGTTTGGATTTGTTAAGACTTGCTTTATGATCCAGTACGTGGTCTATTCTGGAGAATGTTCCATGTGCATTGGAAAAGAAAGTGCACTTATCTTTTATTGGGTTAAAATTTCTATATATGTTGATGAGGCCTGGTTGATTGATTGTCACAATAAGATCTTCTGGATCTTGACTGAGCTTTTTTTCCTGGATGATCTCCCATTACTGAAAGTGGAGTGTTGAAGTCTCCTACAATTATTGTAGAGTGATCTATCTCATTTTTCAGTGTTGTCAGCCTTTGTTTAGTGTATTTAGATGCTGTAGTATTAGGTGTGTAAATATTTAATATTGTCATATCTTGCTTATGTATTGAACCTTTCAGCAATAAATAGTGACCATCCTTGTCTACACTGGTGGATTTTACATTAAAATCTATGTTATCTGAGATTGATATTGCCACTCCTGCTCTTCTTTGCATGTTGCTAGCTTTGTATATATTTTTGCTTACTTTCATTTTCACTGTCTTCATGTCTTTGAGTCTAAGTTGTGTTTCTTGTAAACAACAAATAGATGGATCATGTTTTTTAATCCAAGCTGTTACTCTCTGCCTCTTTACTGGAGCATGCAATGCATTTACATTCTGTCTAGTTATTGATAGGTATGTGTTTAGTGCTGACGTTTTGGTGCCTCTGTGTGTGTGTGCGTGTGTGTGTGTTGTTGCTGTTTTATTTGTTCCTCTTAAAATTCTGTTCTAGGTTGTTTTTCTTTATAGATTTACTTTTCACTCTTTTCAGTATTGGTTTTGTATTCATTGAGACTCCTGTATTATGTTTCTTGTTTTGATATGTAGCACTGTTAGTTTGCTTAGTGGCTACCCCTTTGATCCCCCTTAATATTCTAATTTTAAACCAGTCTTTAACTTCTGTATATTGCCTTAATTTCCTCTCCATCTGAAAGGGTAGTAACTACTTTAGTATATCCTTCTTTGTATTGTGATAGTGTCATAGTTTTCATGTTAAGATCTCTGGATCTCTACTTTTAATATTTTAACTTTGATTGAGCTTTGCAAGATCCCTGATTGAGTAGGACTCTGGATGCTCTGTCCTGTCATTCATCCTTAAGTATGCAACTGCTGTTATTATTTTTCTAAACAAAGAGCATCTTTCAATATTTCTTGCAGTTTTGGTTTGATTTTTGCAAAGTCTCTAAACTTCTGTCTGAGAATGTGATAATTTCACTGTCATATTTGACAGACAATTTTGCAAGATAAATAACTTTTAGTTGGACTTTTTTCTCCTTCAAGGCTTGTATGTGTCATCTCACTGTCTTCTTGCCAACATGGTTTCTGCTGAGAAGTCAGATTAAAGCCTACAGGGCTTCTTTTTCTACATTAGTTTTGCTTTCAGACTCACTGCCTTTAAGAGCCTCTCTTTATGTTTTATTTTATTAATCTTGATTATAACATGTTTTGATGTCTAGTTATTGTGGTGTTTGATAAGCACCTTGAATATCTATGTTCTCTTCTTTTACGATGTCAGGGAAGTTTTGTGTCTCCTCAACAATTTTCTCTGTATTCTCTGCTATCTCTTCCTGCTCAGGAACTCCAGTTATTCATAGATTATTTCTCTTGATAGAGTCCCACATGATTCTTAATGCTTCTTCATTTTTCTTTTATTTGATTTCTCCTTATAAATGCTAGTGTCAGTTGCCTTATCTTCAGGCTCACTAATTCTGTATTCCAATTTCTCCATCCTACTCTTTTGGCTTTGCATTGAACTAATTCCCTAATTTTATTATTGATCTGCTATATTTCAGTCTGCTAACGTTCTAGCAGTTTGTATAGCTTACTCAGTTTTTCATTTTGTTCTGCTGCATTTTGTTTAATCTCTAGAAGGGCTCTATACAGAATTCTCTTGAATTCTACCTCTGATGTTTTCAAAAAGGCTTATTCATCTGGGAAGTTGTTTGAATCTTTATTTCAGGAGTCTTTTGGAGCTATGGTGTTCTGCTTCTTTAAATGGTTAGATATTGATTGTTGTCTTTGCAACATCTAGAAGCTGTTCAGTTTCTCTGGTGTTACACCAATGGAAGCTGTGGTGTAGGTCAAAGAAGGGAGTGAACAAAGGCACTGCTTGATTTGGTCACCAGCCTCTTGTGTGTTCTCTAGGTACAGCTGACTTATGTATAGTTTCTCTGGCAATATAGACTCTGTTGAGCTCTGTGGTGCTGCTCAGCTTAGTGGCTGCTGTATCCTCAGGGGTGGCAAGCCCTGCTTCCTAGCTGATAAAGGTGGCGAGTAACTCATGTCAACTCTCCAGCATCACATCAATCAAGACTGTGGTGCAGCTCAGGGAAGGAACTGCTGTATTCTTTAGATGTGCTTAAAGACTGCTTTTCTGGTCAGATGGGCACTGTCTAGCAGCTGGGCTGTCAGGAGCAGTAGGCCCCACCTCCTGGCTGGCAAAGACAGTGTTCTACTTGTGGAGTCTCTGGTGGGCCATCAGCTGATGTCACTATGATGTTGCTCAGTGAAGGCTGGTGAAATTGGCACCTCTAGAGTCAGCTGCCAGTCACTGCTGTGGTCTCAAGCTGCTCTTAACTTTAAAGCTCCTTTCTGCTGAGAGGCACTGACCAGCCGCAGCTGATGGCTATCAGGCCCTTAGGGGTGGCAGGCCCCACCTCCTGGGTGACAAAGACAGCACCTTGTCTGTAGTCAGCAGGCCCTATGATGTGGCTTAAAGAAGGGAAAGGTTAGGGCCCCACTGTACTCAGCCACCAGCCACTACTACTTTCTCTAGGTGTGACTGTGTTAAAAACAGGTTTCCTGCTGGGAGTACCACCACCCTAACAAGCACTGGTGCTCAGCCTGAGAATTAGCCTCAGCCTAGTCCTCAGAAGAGGCTGATTCCACCTCTCAGCTGACCAAGATGGTGTCCTGCCTGAGTTGCCTCTGTTACAGTGAGTCAGCAGAAGCTTTGGCACAATTCATAGAAGAGAGGAGGGAGGGGCACTGTCATCCTCAGTCACTCGCTACTTCAGGGTTCTCTAAATGTGGCTGTCCTGAACACAGTCTCTCAGCTGTGGGACGTGCTGTTTACTTAGGCAATGCAATTCAGCAAAGTAGCCAGGATGTGCCAGGCTCACAGGTTCAGCAGACCCAGTCCCAGCATCCTGATTGACTAAGAATGCATCTGTACCTGTAATCCTCTCAGGCACTTTGCCAACAGAAGCAGTAACCACTGTGCTGCTGTCTTGCCACCAACAAGATATATTCCCCCTTCCAGTCTCAAGACCCTACCCCTGATCTTGGAGCTCCCAGAGTGTCCACGCTACTGCTTTCAATTACTGTTCTAGGCCTCAAGTCTCAGAGGGAATTGAGGAGATGTGTGTCTAGTCAGACAGCCCAGTTTCTCTCATTTTTTTTCCTCACACCGTCTAAGCTTGAGGAACACTGATTAGGCCTATAAATGAGGAAGCTGGGAAGTGCAATGTCCTAATGAAGGTCACACAGTGAGGAAGTGGCAGGTCTGGATCAGAACCCAGGCTTCCTGTTACTCAAGTCAGAATAGGATCACTGCTTCCCACAAAGAAACCTTAAGTAGGTTAAAAGGATACCACTGTGAGGTGCCCACCATCCTAGAATACATATATCATTCCTGTAGCCCATGTCTGCCCTTGCTGAAGTAGTTTTGGTTGTAGCCTGCTCAGAAATGTAGGACCCAGCATTCCATGAATGTTCCTGAAGCATACATGAAAGATTCAGACCTGGCTAAGTCTGTAAACAAGAGAAGAGAGAGTCAAATACGTTTGTCTACTGTTCTCAGGCAGCAACCAACCTGCATGCAGCAGCAGATTGGAACTGCCTGGTAAATCCCAGCTCCAAAGTAATGACTTCAGCAGAGCTGCTGCTAATGGAACAAGACAGCAGGAGCTGGAGGAGTTGGGAGCCAGGCAGCTCATGGACTTGTATTCTGGAGGTTTCCTTTGATTTCATCCACCATTGCTCTGCACCCGTATAACCCTCAAGTTAGCCAGAGAGTACAAATGAGAAGAGAGCTTTAGCTCACATGTCCCAACTGCTCACTTTCACCACTGCTCTGAATTTTGAAGACAAGATGTGTTGAAGAGGGGCCAGAGACAAGTGGACTCTTCCAGAGGCTCCTGACCAATGAGGTGGGGTGGGAAGAATCAAAGGCAGCTAAGGACAGAGGCTCTCCTGCCATATAAGGGAGGTGATGTGGTGAATGAGGAAGGATAGCCTGGTACCCAGCAACCTGGTAGCTCCATGACGATCCCTATCTATATGTGATACTCAGAAAGGTTACCTGGACACTGGCATTTCTTTCAGTTCACCACATGATGCTAATGTGCAAATGAGGACTGAAAACTACCAGTGTCATGGAAAAGACATATTTCAGGTACATTGGCCTTAGAATGTCCTTCCTCTCCAATCTTTTCTTATGCTTCATTTACCCCATGAGGCAGAGTGATAGTTCTTTGCACAAAACCTCTAGTGGTTCCTCATTGCATGTTGAGTTAAACCCACTCTGCTTAGTCAAGCCACCAAGCCCCTGGGCTCTGTCACAGCCCACCTCCCAGGCTTGCCTTTCATGGATCCACTGGGCACAGTTATTCCACAGACCCCTGGACTTTCTTCCAGGCCTGTGCTCTCAAAGCATTTTGCTCATCCCTCAACTATTGTATCGTACCCATTTTTAAAGGTTATCCAGTTCCAGTTTCAATGCTACGTCTTTCAGAAAGACTTCTTGAATATAAGCTGCATGAGGTCATTTCTAAACTATCCCAGCTGACTTTTAACCTCATTAATGGACTGTTGCTTAAGGCAGTGCCTGCAACATCTTCCCTCTTGCATCCCCATAGAATTTATGAATAAATGAATAAAGGCCCAATTCTTCATCTGAAAAATAAGAATACCTCATAGGGTTGTTGTGAGGATTAAAATAATTAATTGGTGCAGAGCAAGCTTTCAATAGCTGTAGCAATAATAATAGCTCCAGAAAGAATTTCTGTCCTGTGATTACCATGGCTGGAGGTGATAGCACTAATCCTGCTAGAGATGAGGGTGTGAGGGAAGGTTGGGTGAGATCCTTTTGAGCCCCAGATGACAGCAGTTTCACGTACATTGCCTTGACTTTTCATGTCCATCTGAGGATTTGGAGAGGAGCTGAGAGCTTCCTGTGTAAGTCATCTGACCTAAGGCATTTTCACGTCATGAGGTATATCTAGATGCTCATCCTTTGAGGCACTCAGGAGAAGTTACTGCCTCAAACTCACACTGAAAGAAACCCTCTAACTTGTCTCTTAAAATCTATATATACCTAAGTACATTGCATGTCTTGAAACAACAAAGACCTAGTGTGACAACTTCAAGTACTTTTCTGTTCCCCTACAGAAATATGGAATCATTTAACTGTCTCTGTGAACATGTTCTCATTTCCTGCAGAATCTCCAGCTCATAGTAACATTCTTGGCCCGTAATAAACACTCACAATTCTTTTCTGACTTTACCAGATTTTATTTAAATGATCATTACTACAATTGACGGAACATGTACTGTGTGCCAGGTGCTGTGATGGGCATTTTGTGTCATTATTCCATCAAATAATCCCAGCAACCCACTAAGATAGGTATTCTCACATGATTTTACAGATGAGGGAAGTGAGGGTCACGGGGGCCAGCAACTTCTTTGAAATCTTGCAGCCAGTAGGGGTAGACCGGGTCTTGAGCCCCAGTTTACATGACTCCAGAGCTGTGTTCTTTCCACGGCACTGTGGCTCTTCATTCTGGTTGCCATTGGTATCACGTGGTGAATTAGAGGAGTGCTGGTGTTCAGGCCTGCCTCTGACTCACTCAATCTGGATCTCTGAAGGTGGAACCCAGATTTGAGTGCTGTTCAAAGCTCCCGGATACATCCCTAGGGCTGAATACTGTGGTACTACTGCACAACAGAACCAAATACTCGAGACAAGTTCCAGATACCTTGTCTTAGACTTATTAAAAAGAGAGAGAGACAGAGAAAGAGACATGTCACAGTCAGAGATGGGAAGGTGGGTTGGAGAGGCAGACAGAATTTTGCCATCATATATGTTACCGTCTGTTGCAAAAGTAATTTTAAAATTCCTGGTGGCTTTAATTTTAAAGCAAGGCCCTGAAAGCTGTGCCTCTTCTGCACCCCTCCCAGCATCCAACACAGAGTCTGGGCCCACCTCCTGTACTCAATAAATATTTGTTTAGTGAATTGAAAAGCTAGCACATTTTGAAGGAAACTGATTCCAACTATGTTGTATTTTGTTTTATTGATCATTCTTTCTTTCCCAAAGTCTTTGAATAGAGAAGAAAAGACTGTATTTGGTTTGCTCTGAGTATAGTCACTTCAGTTAGGTGGTACGATTAGAAATTCAGATGATCCATACTGACGTTCAAAGGACCCTTCCATAGGTCCCCAGCTATCCATCAGCTGTCCCCACTGTGCCCTTAAACATGCATACTTGGCACCACCCTTGTTTGAACTTGCTTGTAAGTGTCCTTGATTTTTGTATGTACTCTCGTTAATGAGATGATCCATTTCAGAGGAATATGGGTATATCTTCTCATTTTTTTATCTCTCCCTTCACCATGCCTAGGATGTTGCTCTGCACTCAGTGGGTACTCAAAACACTGCTGATTGAGTGATTGGCTCACATTTATGTAACTTGTTTTCTTTGATTAGCACTGGCTTCTCAGCATTCTCCCCAAGAGAACTGGGGAAGCAGAAGAGTGGTGGTGGGGAGCTAACATGAGATAAGGGAGGAAGAAAGCAATCAACAAAACATTCATTTGCTCAGCCTTTCACTTCTACTGATTCAGACTCTATTTGCTAGGCCCCATGTCAGGCACTGGAAGACAAGGCAGATGGAGTCTCTGGTAGCTTGGGTTTCATAGTTTTATAGGAAGATGATCTGTTAGTTGTAGAGAAGTGCAACAGCGTGATCTGGGGGCTATCTCACCTATTTTTGGTGCCACTGCGGAGATTTGGGTGTTTGGTTTAGCATCTTTCAATGGCCTTTTTGCCATGACTATTAATCCCATTATCGTTGAGTAAGTTCTGACTCATGGAGACCTCACCATTTTTAAAACGAAACTTTTGCCATTGAGTTAATTCTGACTCATGGGGAACCTATACGACAAAGTAGAACTACCCCCGTAGAATTCCCAAGGAGCGTCTGGGGGATTCAAACTGCCAAATTTTGCTTTGCAGTCTTAGCACTTAACTAGTACACCACCTGGCTTGATTGGTAAAAACTGCCTTTGTACCTAAGAGCCTGGCAGTGTACCTGCCTGGGGGAGCACCCTTGAAGGTCTCTTCATCAACTGAGTGAATGGTTTTGCTTTTCTACCTGGCTGTCTTAGAGCCTAGCTTTTGTCCGAGGGCCATAGCTCCTCATAAAAGCACCACTGAACAGGCACTCAATTGTTAATAAAAACTGTAAAAACACAGCTGACATTGTGCAGTTCAGCATGGACTTCTAGCACAAATAAAACACATCAGTATAGAGAGTGAAAACAAGGAGTTCTAGTGGAAATGAGCTGCGACATTAGATTTAGGTTTCAGCATCTACAAATGACTTATTTCGTCTTGTACCACTTTTTTTTTTTCCCTTCTTTCCCTCCCATAAATTCATACCCTAGATAGGCAGTTTCAGATACTCTCCCTCAGTAGCTCTTTCTTGAAATAGAACACTTCTTATTTTTCGAGTATGCCCTCACTGCTGCAGGCCTCCAAGACTGATTTACCCTGGCTCTGTTTTATTGTTATTTTTCTCTCTTGTAGCTAAATGTGGTGAACAGCATCAGCAGCTCAGAGGACATCAAGCCCTTACCAGGGCTTCCAGGGATTGGAAATATGAACTACTCGGCCACCAACCCTGGGCCTCTGGTTAAACACATCTGTGCCATATGTGGGGACAGATCCTCAGGTATGTGCAAGAGCAGATGTTCCTCCCAACTACCCTACATGATTGGGACCCAGAAAAGGAGCTTGCTCCACTGCCTGTCTGCCTACTTTGCATGTAATGAAAGCAAAGTGACCCTGTAGGGTGATCCTAATCCTTGGGTGGCATAAGCAGTTTGCGATGGGCTGCTAGCTGAAAGGTTGGCCTTTCAAATTTACCTAGTGGTGCCACAGAAGGACCTGGCCATCTGCTTCCATAAAGATTACAGCCAATAAAACCATGTGGAGCAGTTCCACTCTGTGCCACATGAAACCACTATGAGTTGGAATCTACTCGACAACAGTGGGTTTGTTAGAAGTTTTTGTTTGCTTATTAAGTATGGTCTTTCTCTCAGCTGCGACTTTAAAATTTCTATCACTGTGCTTGTCAATGACTGTGGTCCTGATGAATTTAAGGTCTGATTTCATTTTTGAGGATTAGATTTACAGGAAATGTTCAGAAGTCTCTCCCCTGTGATTAGCAGTATATCAGAATAGGTTTTCTTTAATTTTTTGAATTTATTTTTATAATCATAAAAATAATAACCGTTGAGTAGAGCATATAGGAAAACTAGTGTAAAATGCAAAGAAAAACAATTATCCATAACATCCCTCTCAAAGACAAGCCATTCAATAGTTTCGTGTATTCCTTTCCTTAATGTTCTAGGTTTGTGACGTGTTTTGTGGCTGAGACAACGTGTTCTTACCTACATTCCTTTCTCTTACCCTCTTCCACTGTTGCCCGAATTATTTCTCTCCAGACCACTTCCCTTGTCCGGTTTTGTAGACATCTATATCTCCACTTTGATAAACGAGGAAACAGGGGAGGTTCTCTTCTATAGTGGTCTAGGATGGCCAAACAAGTACTACCTCATCTGCTTGTCACTAAAGCCCTACAGACTTTCCCTCCATGGAGGATTTCTGGTGCCTGGAACTTAGTTATATGACTGATATTTGATTGCTGCCATAAGTTATTTCCAAATCAGATGCTTAGCCTCTCTAGGTTAGCTGTTACCACAGCCACAGATCGCCAGCCACGTCTGACCCAGATTTTCTCTGCTGGTTACTTTAGTTGAAAGACTGGGATGTTCATTCACCTGTTGAAGAGTCATGGGGATGCCTTTGTCATACAGTTGACCAATTGGTCCCATGTTTCTTGAGGACAAAAATTTAGGAGCTTAAAGCATTAGGTTCTGTGGCTCAAGATAAAATCCTATCCATGTTACTACTGTGAGTTCAGTAAATTAGTGTAGTCAACTAATTAGGTACATGCTGTCTTTTCATCAGGTGCCTGGGTGACACAAATGGTTTCCTCTCAGCTACTAGCCTAAAGGTTGATGATCTGAACCCACTCGGCAGCACCATAGAAGAAATGTCTAGTGATTAGCTTCCATGAAGATTACGGCTGAGAAAACTTTATGAAGCACAGTTCTGCTCTCTAGCACCACAGATCAGAATTGACCTAACGGCAACAGATGAAGGGAAGGGGAATTTTCATCAGGCATTATCAACAGCCACTACTTCTTTTTAGGGTGGCTCCTAGAAAATGTGAGCTCTTGGGTCACAGATATTTACATCGGGTATACATATTCTCATGAACTTCAAATTCACTTTAATGTCAGCATAAAGAATATGGAATTAGAAAGCCAGGTCTGGTTTGTAGCTAAATGGCATCACTGATAATACTCAATAATTACTGTATAGTTCAAACTATTTTTTTGGATTATCAGTTTCCTTATATTTTTCAAGGTCCACTATTCTAACCAGTAGATTATAGCTGCCTAGAGAAGAAATCTACTTAGGCAGGGTGTTGTGATCAATTTGTGACGTGCATCTGGGGCTGACATGAGGATCCTGCTGACTAATTAGCCACCCCTGATTTAAGTAATGAAAACCGAATGTAGGAACAGGTGATGAGAACAATGCAATATATAATAGATTATTCTGGATCAAACAAAGCAGCCTTCTATTATATTGTTGGGTCACATCTTAATACTGAGTGCCAGGTTACTGTATGAAGACTATCTGCCAGCTTATTTCTCTAACGGGTGATAGCATTTAAAGAATCATATGTAACTGAAGATCCTGTTCATAGTTGATGGTAAAAGATTTTAAGTCAGTTTCCCAAGACCTTGGGCCTCAACTTTTGGGAAATATTGGCCGGGCTGAAGTTCCTTTCCTGATGGGAAATTCATGATTACAAATGTTGTTATTTATTGTGTACACTAATGGCTTGAATTGAGGCAGGACACTTTGTTTAACCAAACACCCAAACACAAGAGTTGCAGTGATAAATGTAAACAAAATCTTCCGAATGGGAATTTTCTTATAATGCTCTCCAGAAATGCAGAGATAAAGAAGGAAGGCACAAGAAAAGATATATTTTACTGTGTCTTATTTTGGTTGCTGGGACTGAGCTTTTAGGCTAGTCATTTTTTGCTTTCTGCCCTAGTGCCCGGGTGAGGTTGTCTGTGTGCCTGCGTGGCAGCCAGGGTGTTCTTTGAATGAATGATCCAAACAAATTCAGAAACAATCTATGACATATTCTTTCATTGTGCCCAGGAAAGCATTACGGTGTATACAGCTGTGAAGGCTGCAAAGGCTTCTTCAAGAGAACCATAAGGAAAGACCTCATCTACACATGTCGGGAAAATAAAGACTGCCTCATTGACAAGCGCCAGCGCAACCGCTGCCAGTACTGTCGCTATCAAAAGTGCCTTGTCATGGGCATGAAGAGGGAAGGTGAGGCTGGAGGGAAGGTGAGCCCTCCTTTCTCCCCTCCATTCAAGGGAGCATAGTGGACATCTTAGTAGCAGCGTAAGACAAATTTGGTGTGTAGAGGACATCCCTGCTGAGTTGAACTACACGGAAAGGAGAAATTTGGAGTAGAAGTTCAGGTGACTTTGAGTACTATGATTTCCCAAGCATTGTAACTGAATATCTCCCTCACCTTAGGAAATACATATCCCTACAGCCAAGAGGGAGCCTGTTGGTGGGCACACAGCTACTAAAATGAAAGGTTGGTGTTCAAACCTACGTGGAGATGCTTTGGAGGAAAGACTTGGCTATCTAACTCCCAAAGCTCACAATTAATAAAACTAGGAAGCACAGTTCTGCTATTGAAACACACAGAATAGCTATGAGTCAAACTTGACTCAATGGCAACTGATACAGCAAAGAGGGCAACAGGCACTTTTTCCTGGATCTCTGACAATGGTCCCCTGAGTGGGTGATTATCACACTAGGTCCTCCTCTCCTTTGCTCTTCCAGTTGGGTAGCAAGTGTCAGAGCCTAGAGGGGCAGTCCTACCAGTGGAATGTCAGATGGACCTTCAGGATAGAGCTGACTTCTCTTGTCTTACCTAAGGTCTCACTTTGGGAAAACCTGACGATTTGATTTCACTATCTGGGCTTCTATGGTCTGCTATAAACCCTTTATGACTGGTCTTTTGGAATGATTAGAATTACCCAGAGAAAACTAGCTTTCTCATTCAGAGACCTCCATTTGTACATTTAAATCATTAGCTCTTTCTGTTTATAGTGACTTGTTCTATAGTCAAGGAAAAAAAAAAAAAAACTTTGCCAATGCTTTCTGTTCCTTTAAAAATTCAAAAAGTCTTTCTTTTTGGTAACACAAACAAATTTACTCAGACAGTTAATGAACTAGTGAATTCAAGAAGGTTCGTGGTTTAAGTGGTGACTCTTAATGAAGTTTGGAGTCAGGAAGGCCTGCCTCTCTCCAGGAAATGGAAAAAGGAAATTTAGTTAGTTTTGGGTGGCTTCTCATTCTTGAAGAGCTTTTCTTCTGTCATGAGGAGGAATCTACCTGAAAGGACCAGTTCGAGGGAAAAAGTTCTCTGAACCCCTGATAAGAGAGGATGCCACCAATGAAAATGGTCTTCTTAGAATCTTAGTTGTCAGATCTAGAGGTGGCCCTTCAGAATCATTTAGATAACCCTAATCATTTTCTATAGGGGCATTATGGGTTCAGTGGTGGAATTCTTATTTATCAAGCAGGAATCTGAAAAGTGACAGATGCACATCTAGCTCCTGATCATTTGCTCTCTGCAGTGTATTCATCGCATCATCTTACCCATCTCAGAAAACAGCTATTCTGGTTTTCCATTGCTCAGGACAGAAACCATCCTCTCCTTTCTTTGTTTCATACACTACACTCGTTAAGTTAGGAAACATTCTCTCTCCCTCAAAGACATCCAGAATCTTCCCACATCTCACTATTTTTGCAGGCATCAGCTACTCCAAGACACTATTATCTTTTGTAATAATACAAATAGCTTATTAATAGGTCTCCATGCTTCTGTCTTTGTCTTTTTCTGGTCCTTCATAACAGAGCAACCAGGGTGAGGCTTTAAATAAGTGAGCCAGGTCAAGTCATTGCTCCACTAAAACCTTACAATGCCTTCCCTTGTCCCTCAAAAGAAGGAGAAACTCAGGGTCGTATGTCATTTCCCTGCTCCAGCCTCTGTAACATCTTTGCTAGTCCTCAAATATACCAGAGGTGCTCTCACCTCAGGATCTTTGCACTTGCTGTTTCATCTACCTGGAATGCTCTTTTCCTATGTGTCTGCATGGCCTTTTTCTTCATTTTCCTCAGGCTTTCACTCAGTTATCATCTTCTCAGTAAAACCTTGTCTGGCTCAGCTATCTAAAATTACATCAACCACCCCCAACCTTCCCAGTCTTCTTCCCACAGAATTTATCACAATCAGTGTAGTGGGTTGAGTGCTACCACTGCTAACCCAAAGGTCAGCAGTTCAAATCCACCAGGCGCTCCTTGAACTGACAAAGCCTACCCAAGACTGAGTCTAGTGCCACTGGATGGTGCCAGGCTACCCCCGTTGACTGCTGTAGTGGGGGTCACAATGGAGAGTCCTGGACAGAGCTTGAGAAAAACATTCTAACTCACAATAAAAGATGAGACTTCCTAGCCTGACAGATCTTGTAGAAACTCCAAGAATATGGCCCCTCGATAACCTTTAGCTTAGTAACGAGGTCACTCCTGAGATTTCCCCTATAGACAATGTTTAGACAGGCCCACAAAACACAATGAGACTAAAGGGCATACTAGTCCAGAGGGAAGGACTAGAAGGAAGGCAGGAAAAGAAAGCTGGTAATAGAGAATAAAAGAAGAAAAAAAGGAAAGGACGGTCGTCAGCTTTGTTCATCATACCTTGAATTCATCATAAGTTGGAAACTACCTGTACTGTTTTATCTTGTTGATCTCCATGAGGGATTTTAAAAAATTTCACCAGTGTATCACCAGTGTGGAGTGGCTAGTGGATTTTAACTGCTGACCTTTTTGTGAGCAGTCATAGCTCTTAACCACTGCATCATCAAGTCTGCATGTAGTACATAGTTGGCACTTAATAGATAATTATTAAACAAATGGATAAATGAATGAATGGTTTAAACTCATGTAGCCCTGCTTGGATCAGAAGTTTTAGCGATGCAGTTGCTCTTAAAATGACCCATTCATTCAGTTTTTCATTCATGGCATATTAGTTGAATGCTTACTTTGTGCATATGTCATGTTTCCCATGGGAAGGTCAATGATGTTACAGTTTGGATTATAAGATCTGAAAATCCAGCTGGTGGAGACTGTCATCTTTCTGTCAGTAGAGCCATTACTCTTCATAGTCCCTTCCCCTGTGATACAAAAAAAATAAGATTAGTGACCACAAAGCCCATCTTGCATCAGCAAGTACATGGTGGCTACAAGGATTGCTATTTACTCCCAGGATAGACTGCAGATAGACTTGGAGAAATAACAGTTTTCATTAAGCATGTGAGACTGAATTAAGGGATCATCAATGACCTCAACTGCAGAAGAATCATTTCTGCTTCTTCGGAGTTAGTCTCAATCTGTCTCCCAAAACTCAACCTCAGTATCTCCCCACTTGATTAGGGTCAGAATAGTTCACAGGCCAAATGGCTAGAAGAGTTGTTCTTTCACTAAAATATAATAATAATAATAATGGGCATGTGAATTGTAGAGACCAGGGAATCCCTCTTTTAAACTTAGACCTGTTCTGATTCTTCAGTAGAAAATTGGGTCCACTTTTGGCTCGTGTACTTTTTTAAAAGAATTTGGAGGAACAGGTGTGATAAAAGGCTGAATGATAAAATAGAGGAGGAAGAAATGGGCTTTTAGAGGAATTTCTCAATAAGTTGGTGCCATTTATCCTGGCAAAGAGAAAGTCAAAAAGTGAGGCAATTCCTAATCTTAGGTTGTGAAGGGTCACTTCCTAGAGGGTGTGGGGCAGGCTTTCCTTTACCACCATCATTCTTGGCCTTGATTTATAGAATTCAGGGGCTCAGGTTGGAGACTTTCTTGAGGAAAACAATTAATAAAATCATAGAGCTAAGACGGACTATGGAATTTACGTGAGTAGAGTGTTGGATAGATAGAAAGAGATTGAGTTGGGTTTGAACTTACCTGCCTGGGTCCAGGAGTCAGGGTCTGTTGCCCTTTTAAGGTCTATAGTGTTGTAGCTGCAACAGACACTTGAAATTCTCTAATGTAACACATTCAGTTCCTGAATGGTAGAACAGAAATCCAGAGAGGTTAGGGGCCTTCCTACATTTACACAACAAGCTAAAGGCACAGACTCCGACTCCCAGGCCACCAAACATTACAGATTCTGAGGAAGTCGGTTGCGATGCTTTCTGGTCACATATGTTTAGATTCGAGACTAAAATATGCATTGTCTTTGAGGAGATTTGTGGGCAGCAGTTGATATCTCTAAGCCCTGTGTGGTCTTTATTAATGTAACTAGCCAAGCATCTTAGAGGCGGTACCAGGATGCTAGAGATGGGCCTGGGAGGGAGCCAGCATAGGTGCAGATGCTGGCTCCACCCTTTCCTTCTGGGGCATCAGCAGTTTACCTAACTTCTCTGCACTTCACAGTACCTAAGAATTGCTGTGAGGATTAAGTGAAGTATAATCCATGTAGTGTGTTGAGCATAATCCCTGAGACAGTGAAAGAGCTCCGTCAGTTTTGGCTGTGGTAGCAAGTGCACGATAAGTATGTGGTGACTGAATGGACACAATCTTGTTGCAAGGCAGGAGTTTGGTACTATTTTAGATCACCCAGTATCCTGTGAGTGTTCTCTGATGTAGAGAGTGATGGTAGCCCAAAACTCATGCCACATAGAGAACATCTTCAATAACAGCTATATAACTATTCACTTAGGACAATAAGATCTGTGTACAAAGAGGACACGTGCCCAGCAAAGGGTCTCTCAGTGAGAAAATGAGAACGGGAATCTAATTTTCTGAATCTGAGGCTTGAAGGCTGTTACCTTTGAGTGTTACAAATATGCAGACACCAGTAGAGGATTACCCAAGGAATTTAATTCAGTTTGCTTTCTCCTATCTCTTAAGACGTTTTAAAGAAAAAAAAGTTCACTAGCCCATCTTTTAAAAAAAATAATAGAAGCATTCTACTTTAGCTATTAAATTCAACTGATTAAAAAATTACAGTTTATATATGTTATTAGTGAATGAAGACTGATGACATAGACAGAAGGAAGAGATGAGAAAGGAATAGGAAGAAAGACAAAGAGAGAAAGAGGAGGGCCAACTAGGGAAATAGAGAAAAGACTGAAGCAAGCCCAAAGAGGTGAGACAGAGAGAAGGATAAAAAGACTGCTTTGTACTGAACTTTTATTGATTCAGTCCTCACCAGCTCTCTCAGTTAAGTATTATAACTTACTTAATGTATTAATTATACACGGGAAAACTGAAGCTTAGCTAGGTTAAGTAATGTGGCCTCTGTAATTTTGCTAGTAACTGAGAGAGCTACATTTTGAAAAAAATCTCTTTGACTGCAAATTATGTGGTTTTTGCTTTTCTTGTTCCCATTTTCTTCTGTTTCTTCTCCTTTCTGTTTTTTTTTCTTTTTCTCACTCTTCTTATTTATTTCTTCTTTTTTTCCCCTTTCTTATTTTCTCTTTCTTCCCTTCCTTCTGTCCCTTTCTTTTAACCACAGAATAACTTTCTTGTCTTGAGATGTCTGGTGTGTCTCTTACAAGTGACCATGGAGTAGAAGCTGCATCCTTGCAGTTACCCCCTCTCTGACCTTCCTTAAGAGATCGAGGATATTGCTCACTTGACAAACTGGTTGTCCAGCACCCCTGTTGAACTTCATTCTGCAGCCTACATGACTCTCTCTCCCTCAGACAGCAGAAGGTGCTTTTGCAAGTGGATTACAGGGATGAAGGACAAGAAGCTGAGAAGTAGACGCCACTTGTGGAGTAGCTGTTACTGAACCCTCTTGGGATTAAAGAAATGCATTCTTATACTGACTTCTGCTAACTGTTGTTGGGAATAAGAAGATGGAAAGTACAGCCTTTTGGATGATGGAAACTAGCCCAGAAGAGAATATTCTCCCAATGAAAAGGACAGAAGTTGGAGGGGGCCTGCTTTAACAGTGAGGGCCTGGTGGTACAGTGATTAAGTGTTCGGCTGCTAACTCCCACAGGAGAAAGGTGTGGCAGTCTGCTTCCAAAAAAATTACAGCCAGGAAGACCCTATAGTGCAACTGGACTCTGTCTTACAGGGTTGCTATGAGTTGGAACTGACTCACTAGCAATGGATTTGGCTGCCTTAACAGTCTAATGTACAGGCCCAGAAAGTCTTGAGAGTGGGAGAGTGCTTTGATGAAAACCTTAAACTTTGAAGGGTTGAAATAATTCCAGTCTATATCTCTGCCTATTTCCCCTCTACCACTCCCAAATAGGAAACCCTGGTGGTGTAGTGGTTAAGTACTGTGGTTTCTAGTCAAAAGGTTGACAGTTCAACTCTACCAGGCATTCCTTGGAAACTCTACAAGGTGGTTCTACTCTTCCCAATAGGGTCACTATAAGTCAGAGTCAGTGGCAATGGGTTTGAGTTTTGGTTTTACTCTCAAACCAGTTGATGATTCTGAAATGTCATCTGGATGACATCCCTCCACCGCTTCACTTACCCACTGCTAACTCCCCAGAGGTTTTCCCTGACAAGATGGATCAGGTGATGCTGTGTTCAGAACTAGTGTACTAGGGGCAGACCTATTGTGATGTGAATGCCACAGATGATGCACAGGACCTGACAAAGGGAGTTTTTACAGTAATGCACTTGCTACTTAACAATTGAGTGCTCGCAGTTTATTAGAGGCAGCAGGTAGAGGAAGAGTGTGGGAGACTGCAGGAATAGATAGAAGATGCTAGTTTGTTAGGCAAGAGGGAGGATGATATCAGGATCTGAGGTTATGAAAGCTTAAAATGCAAGCTTCTTAAAGGGTCACCATAATGAACTTGAAAGAATATGGACCAAAGATCCCATAGTGCTGCACAGGCTTAAGCAACTAGTTTTGTTTTCCTTTCATCTTCTGTCAACCCTACATCTCTGATTCAGTACAACAATGGTCCCCATTTTACAGATGAGGAAATTGAGGCTTAGAGAGGTTAATTAACTTTCCCACAGTTGTCCTAGTAACTTCACATCTTTCTGCATGCCAGCTGTGCAAGAAGAAAGGCAGAGGAGTCGAGAACGGGCTGAGAGTGAGGCAGAGTCTGCCAGCAGTGGCCATGAAGACATGCCTGTGGAGAGGATTCTAGAAGCTGAACTTGCTGTTGAACCAAAAACAGAAGCCTATGGTGATGTGCCTATGGAGAACTCAGTATGTGGTCTTAGACCTTCATTCACCTTCCGTCTCTTGGATGGGGTTGGAGACAGGGAAGGGGGTCCTGTCCCTCAGAGTACTTTGTTCCTTTTTCAGACAAATGATCCTGTCACTAACATATGCCATGCTGCCGATAAGCAGCTTTTTACCCTTGTTGAATGGGCCAAGCGCATTCCCCACTTCTCTGACCTCACCTTGGAGGACCAAGTTATTCTACTCCGGGCAGGTAAAGCATATCAGAATTCCTTGATTTCTGAGACAATCACCGGGGATACTAAAATCAAGCAACCTGAAGAAATAGAACTCATCTGAGTTGTGCACCATGTTGAGGATGGGAGAACCCTATCCAGAGTTGTTCTTATTTATATTTTTATAGGCTCTTAAAGTTGTATAATGTTTCCAAAAAACTTGCCTTGTCCGATGAAGCATTGTTAACGGTGGAGCAGGAATCTCTTACCACACAAATTTACGTGGAATTTTCAAAGACTGTTAAATCATTTGTATCGAAGCTAATGTGAGGCATTGCCTCGTAACTGATCTGAAATTGACATACAGCAATATTCCCAATTCATAGGTGAAATAAGGGAAGCTAAGATCCACTCATATTTGTACTAGGTAAATTCCAAGGTCCCTCTTATTTTAAGATTCTGTATACTAGTCTCTCTTGCATCCCATTTCTGGAACACTGCCAAGTTTATTGACATATGCCATATCTCGTTTTCATCACTGAGCTAGCAGGGAAATTTCATGAAGATTGGCAAAGAACTGCAACTAGTTCCTTTGTCTCCTCCCTGTTAGATAGTGAGTAGTTGTTGAGTATCCACCAAATGCTGCTGTGTAAGGAGCTATTAGACAATGCCAAAGAAATAAAACTAGATTGACAGGTCCTGGGTGCAATCTGTAAGGTATACGATCATTATCTACTATGGCAGCTTAGACAGTTAGTGTAACCTATTGAATGTTCAATCTGTATTTGTTGATTGCCTGGGGTAGGGGAGGGATTGGTCTTCTCCTTAAGCTGCCATCCTGGGTTGCAATGGAGAGACTGGGCTTAGGGTTGGGGGTGGGCAGGCAGGCTACCAATAGGACAGGAGACTGAAGGTTTATCTTTGGTTTCCTAATTGGGTGCCTCTTCTTGAACTAGTCCTTAATGTCCCTTGATTTCCAGTTTCCCTTTTATTTTGCCATCAAATTGCTGTCAACCCATGGTGATCCTGTGCATGTCAGAGTACAGCTGGGCTCCACAGGGTTTTCAATGGCTGATTTTTCAGAAGTAGTTCATCAGGCCTTTTTCCTAAGGAACCCCTGGGTGAGCTTGAAACTCTAGCAACCACATGTGTGTTAACTGTTTCCATCACCGAGGGACTGCTTTTACCACATGGGAATAACAATGTTTGCATTGAATGATTAGCAGGGAACCAAGAATATGGCTGACTTTTCTTCAAGCCCTCCTTCTCATCTTTGCAGGGTGGAATGAGTTGTTGATTGCCTCCTTCTCTCACCGCTCGGTTTCTGTCCAGGATGGCATCCTTCTAGCCACTGGTTTACACGTCCACCGGAGCAGTGCTCATAGTGCTGGTGTCGGCTCTATCTTTGACAGGTGTCTCCTCTCTGCCTCCAGTGTTCTGTGGGGGGGAGGGGGGCTTGCACACAGATGTGCACCTATGCTAGGACATGGGACAGAGAGCCCAAACAGCTGCACATGACTAGAAGCAGAAATGTTAAGCACATGAGAATACAAACCTAGGGATTTGGAGACAAAAGAAATGTTGAAATTACGAGGAGGTGGAGCCAATCAGAGGCCAGCATAGTTCTGGGGTAGATGAGAGCTTGTTATCCCTACAGGTTTCTGTAGACCAGAGTGGGTCGTTAACATTAGCTAATAAGTTGAGGAGTTGTACTGCTTATACTAGGAGTTGGGGATCGGGAAGAGGGTCCCAAGTCTGTCTTCAGAAGGCCAAGCAGGATGGGCTGGACTCAGTATCATGATTTCTGTGGTAGGCCTGTAGCCAGAGCAGATGCCTCAGTGGGTCAGCTACATCCTCAGTCTGACATTCTGTGTCCTAAAAGCTTCAGAAATAAAATTAATCTCTTTCATGTCAACAGCTGAATGAAATGAATGAAGATTAATGACTTGGGGGTTGAGGGGATGAAGAATGGGTGAAGGGGAGGGTAAAGCTGAGCATAGTCTCTCTTTGCAATGCTAGAATCAATGTCCCCTCTACACTTGTGTCATAAATAATGTGTACGCAGCTAAGATGTCTCTGCTCCCTTCGGCCCTTTCCCACAACCTGCTCCACACCACATAGAGACCAGTACAGGTCATTGGAATGACTCACCTCACCCTTCGTGGTGCCCAGAGAGTTCTACCTTTTCACTGAATGCTGCCACTAGTAACTGGGCTCTTCTGGGTATGCAGTTCCCTTACTCTGCTTTAGATGTCCCATTTCTACTAATTTCCATGTCCTCTCCAAGGCCTTTCCTGTCCTCTCCTTAGACATGTGTTGCCCTGGACTTTTTTCAATTATTTTACTGGACTTTTCATTATTTATTTGTTATTTGTATGTCTCTTCAATTAAAATGTGAGCTCCTTGAGATCAGGGACTGCATCATATTCATCTTTTACCTCTGCCTCTACCTGGTGTATCACCTGAAAAGCGGGGTGCACTTGGCCTAGTGCTCTTGGTTGCCCTGCCACCTGCTCTTGTTTCCTGAGAACAGAGTTCTGACGGAGCTGGTTTCCAAGATGAAAGACATGCAGATGGACAAGTCGGAGCTGGGGTGCCTGCGAGCCATTGTGCTGTTTAACCCAGGTAACTGCATGTTCGTTAGCGTTCCTCGACAGCCTCCCAAATCTTTGATCCTTTAGCTTAGCTGAGACAGAGAAGGCAGGGCCAAGCATCCTGTCCCAGGAGAGGACGGAGAGTTACCTACTTATGGCCTCACTACCCCTAAAGCTATCCTGAAAGGTGTTTTGAATGGGTGTAGAGTATGCCTGTTTGGGGTAAATGGGGAAAGTGAAATATTACAGTGATCTCAGACACTGGAGATGATAAAAATAGTCAGATTCTAGATGTATTTTTAGGTAGAACTAATGGGATTTGCTGATGGATTAGACATAAAACGTGAAAGAAAGAAAAGAGTTAAGGGTGACTCGAAAGTTTCTTTGTTTTGTTTTCACAATTGGGAAAATGGAGTTTTCATTTACGGTAACTGGGGAAACTCCAAGGCTAGTGAGTTCTGAGGGTAGGTGGATGGAGAGCGATTAGGGTTTTGTCTGTAGAAATTTAAGACTGAGCGGGGGAGTAAATAAAAAAGAATAGTTGCCTGAAAAGTGATTTCTTACGTGGGTCTGGAGTTCGGAAAGGAAGCCAGGAACAGAAATAGACATTTGAGATCTGTCAGCCTATGTCTGGTAGCTAAGGCCGTGAGCCTGGATGGAACCATCCACGGAGTGATACAGACTGGGGACAAGGGACGAGGGCTGAACCCTGCCTGGGGCATTCTTGGATTTAGAGGTGGGGAGAAAAGGAAAAACTGACAGAGGAACCTGTGAAGAGGCCTCAGTGAAAGAAGGAGAGAACCACAAAAGAGGCCTGGAGGCCTGGGAAGGGAAAGCACTTCAAGAAGGAGGAAATGATCAGCTTTCTCCAGTGCTGTTGTGGGTCAGAAAGATGAGTTCTCAGAGCCGAATATGAGTTTATACATGTGTCTTATCTTCTAAATTAAGCATTTAGCTGGCTGATGATGTATGCAGATTCAGAGTTTGTATGCCATCTCATCCCCCAGTCTATGCTTAGCACATATTAGGCACGCAATAAGTGTGTGAAAGTAATATTTCTTGAATATCCCAGCTAAAATGAAATTTTCATAATCAGAACTGGGGTGGGTTCTCTGGCTATTAAGAGAGTGTAAAATCTTTCTCCTAGAGTTTACTGGGTAGATTGGGGAGAGAAAGAGAGATGGGCACCTAAGACTGACTGCTTTTTTCACAGTTATCCCCCATCCTTGTGTCTCTGGTCACTGTATGGGAGGGTATCTATCTGAAGTGTGGAGCCAGTGGCTAAATCAGCTGTCTTTTTCAGATGCCAAGGGTCTGTCCAACCCATATGAGGTAGAGACTCTGCGAGAGAAGGTTTATGCCACCCTTGAAGCCTACACCAAGCAGAAGTATCCAGAACAGCCAGGCAGGTGAGGGAGTGCTGGAAGAACAGTAGTTAACACCTCAACCACTCCCACTTTCCCGTTCATTGAACACCCAATATACAGTAGGCTCTGTCTAGATTTTTTCAAATGTTCATCAATCCTTACAGCAAGCTGAAAGCCACTGAGACATTAGCTCTGGAAGGCCGGCAACCATGTCTTATTTGCCATGCGCCATTCTTTATCACAGCCTAAAGCAGTGCCTGACACAGTATACACTGTATGGCTGTTGAATGAAAAAAATTGATGAAAGAATGAATCTAGTGTCACTATATCCACTTTCTAATGAGGAATGCCTGCTCAGAAATGTTAAGTAACTCACCTAAGATCATGTAACTAGTAAGTGATGGAGCTGGTCTGCCTGATGTCAAGAGCCTGAGCTTTGAGTTACGGCCTCACTGCTTTCTGGTTGGCCCCTGTGGACAGCCCCATGTGGTAGAGAGCATAGGCTTTGGTAGCCAGGAGACATGACCGTTGGTTGCATAACACCGTCTGTGTGGGCTCTGGGCAAGTTTCTGCGTTTGGTCTGGGCTCCTCAATGGAAAATGAGGACATTGGTTTAGATATCGGAGGTCAGAGAGCAGTATAGGTCATTAAAATTCCTTTTTTCCTAAAGTTTCTCCCAAACGAAAGTTTTCTAGTTACTCCTCTGTTAATTGAAGTTCTTAAACAGAGAAAATATGATCCTGAAAATCACACAGAAAACTGAAAAATGAAACTTGGAAAAACCACCTTAAAGACATTCGTTTTGTCTTCAGGACTAATTTTACAGGCTCCAGTTCTCACAAATGGCTTCTCTTCTTCCATGAAGTCTAGTTTCCAGTAAGCTGATTATTCATGATTATAAGCAAATATCTTCAATTGTCCAGAAGAAGATGAATTGTGCTGTTTCATTTTTGTTTTTGTTTTTGCTTTTTGTCTGGAGCTATAAATAAATTTAAAGGAGTGGATTTCAGCCTTCGTTACAGTGAATGCGCAGGTTTTGTGTGTTAGGAAAATTAAGCTGCAAAAGCAAACCTCCCAAATGGTGATAGTTTAACATAGTACAATTTTATTTCTTGCTGACACATCAATTCTAGGTGGGTGATTATATCAGGAAGGTGGCTTTCTTCCATGCCATGGAAGGGAACCAGGTACCTTCCTTCTTATGGCTCCACCATGGCCGAGGGCCACATTGTGTTTTTCATCCAGAAGGCAGAAGGACAAAGAGCTGGAAGAGCACCGAAAAAAGTGTAAGAGGACAAGACCTAGAAGGGTCCAGCACTCCTTCACTCAGTTCCATTGGCTTAAACCCAACTAGCTTTAGAGGAGGCTGGGATTGTATCCAGCTGTGTACCAATGATGAAGAGGCAGGAAATGATGCTAGTAGACACCAGGCAGTTGCTTCGACTCATGTAATAGGTAAGATTGTAAGAGGTTGATGCCTAGCTGCTATCATCAGGTTGGCCTCCGGCTGCTATGAGCTCTGGACAAGTCGTGTTAGCTGAAAGCCCTGTGCTGGACGATTTCAATTGAGTCTCTGAGCCACAGCTCATATACAACATTAAACCTGTTTACTGAGAACATGTATGAAGGGTATTAGGAACAACCACACTCACAGTCATTCTTTCCCCAGTCTTGCTCTGGGTCCTATTGTTTATCTTAAAAAGAAAATTTTCTTTCTTTTCCTAATTATAAAAGCAATATGTGCTTTGGTAGTAGATCTGTATCTATTTCTGTATCTGTATGTATGTATGTATGTATCTGTCTATATCAAATCCATTGTTGAGGAGTAAGTTTCAATTCCTAGTAACCCTTTAGGATAGGGTAGAACTGCCCCCATATGGTTTCCAGCGCTATACATCTTTACAGAAGCAGACTGCCATATTTTTCTCCTGTGGAGTTGTGTGTTCGAACCACCCACTTTTCACTTAGCAGTCAGACATTTAACCACTGCACCAGCCGGGCAATATGTGTGTGCACATGTCTCTCTGTGTGTGTATGTGTATATGTACATATACATGTAACAGTTGATGGTAAACTTTTTGATATGTTTCTTTCCAACATGTCTGTATGTCTCCAGTATGTCCAGTGTGTGTTGGTGTAGATAGAAATATGTATGATATGCAACCATACAAGTTAGTGTGCAAGTGTGTGTGTTCACATGTATGTGATTGTGGGAGTGTGCGAGCACATATGCATAACGCTATGTGAGAGTGTATATGAGGGCGTGTACCTGTGTGTGTGCATGTGTGCATAAGGGTGTGTCTGTGTGATAGCCTTGCCAGGTACAAAGGTGTCAGTTGGCCCAACCTGTCAGTAATAATACCAAAAGCTGGTTACTCCTGCTGTTCAGAAGGCAGTTGGAGGGGACCCTGGCATGGCCAGATCAGGTCCCGTTCTCAGTGGTAGATGCCGCCACTTGGTGGAGACACTTCAAAAGTGCACTTTACAAGGTGGAAGTCAGCTTCCTGTAAGCCAGAAACTCAGGGAGGTGCAGAAGCCTCACACATGTTCTCTCACATGCACATGCACACAGTAGGAGCCTTCAGAAGCTGTAATTCCCCCTTGCTGTCAACCAGCTGGTGAAGCATGCGGTGTTTACTCCCATGACTATGGCCATTAATGGGACGTGTTTCTGTTAGTTCTGGTCTCAATCCCTAAATCCCAGACCCCCAAACACAGCAGGATTGTGACATATTTAGCATTTAATGTGTGGCAAAGTGTCAGTGTTTGTAGAGTACAAAAGCCATCACCACCACCAACAGTGACCCGAAATTCCCAAAGCAGAAACATTTTTAGAGTTAGTATCAGGCTGACTTTGCACTTTATGGAGAAGTAATTTTCTTGACCTAAATCCATAAACCCCTCAATGGCAAAGCTGCTATCAGGGGTTCAGTCTCCTGACTCTGAATCTAACTGCCTCTTCATGTACAGAGTTACCAGTCAGATGGCCTTGGTGTTTTATGTTTTAAATAATTTTGACGTTTTGTGTTGAGTTTGGCATAGATCTTTAATTTTTCCATGTAGAAAAGTGCTTCTCACCTTTTGGAATCATTCCACATTGTTTTTTGTCTGTTGCTATACTTACTTAAAATGTCGTGTGCATCAGTATAGAAATACATGCATTTTCAAGGAACACTGCTATTTCAGTTTGAAACTTTCTCAGGAAATGATGCGGTGACACTCAGTGCAGATTCAAACCAAACCAGGAATCTCTGATTTAGGGCCACAGAGACTAGTGTGATTTGGGCCTTTGTATGATGTATTGCAAGTTGTGAGTACTGCTTAATGTACAGTTATCATTACTAACAGTAAAAGTAAGCATCACTGGCAAGAAGGATCTTGAGAGATGAAGAAGAGCCACTAGGACAGATTGAAAAATGTCACAGATTAGAGGTGTACAAGGACATGCCAGTACAAGACTAATTGTTTTACACACTGCTCTCTCTCCTTTTTTGTGAACCGCACAACCAAGATCCTCAGTTATAAAAGAGTGTGTATGTGAGTACACTGTGAGTGTGAGAGTGTGTGCGTGCACGTGTGTATGTGATGGTACATGTAAGTGTGCAGGTGTGTATGCATAAGGGTATGCGAGAGTGCTGTGATGTGGGTGTGTGTTCATGTGCACGTAAAGGTGTGTGTATGTGTGTGTATTGTCTCCTCAAATAGATGTTGGGCTCCTCAGGGCAGAGACTACAGTTTTCAATCTCCTCTTCCAAACTTAAAATTAGAAAAAAAATCTGTTGCCATCAAGTTGATTCTGACTCTTAGTGACCGAACAAAACCCTCAGAAACCAAACTCACTGCTGTTGAGTGGGTTTGGACTCACAGGGACCCTACAGGACAGAGTTGAGCTCCTCCATAGCATTTCCAAGGAGTGCCAGGCAGATTCAAACTGCTGACCTTTTGGTTAGCAGATGTAGTACTTAACCACTATGCCAGCCATGTTTCCATCAAAGCTATAGAACAGAAGAAAAGTGCCCCATACAGTGCTGAAGTAGACCGCCACATCTTTCTCCCACGGAACAGCTGGTGGGTGTGGGTTCAAACCCAGACCTTTCTTTTGGTTGGCTGCCAGGCGCTTAACCACTGTACCACCAGTGCTCTGTCTTAAAAGTAAACACAGTCGAATTAATTGATGATAAAATTCAGTTAAGATAGGTAACAAGTATTTGTTAACTGAGATAAACTGAGATTACATTGTGTAAATGGCATAGTGGTTAAGAGCCTGGCCGGTAACCGAAAGATGGGTAATTCAAATCTACCAGCTGTTCCAGGGAAACCCTATGGGGCAGTTCTAGTCTGTCCTGTAGGGTCACTGTGAGTCAGAACTGACTTCAAGCCACCTAACAACAGCAAAGAAATTATAATATGAGGAAACATACAGTCTGAGGAGGACTTGCTAAGAGTGGGGACTACCTCTGCTCTTGTTTCTCCGTTACCCCAGGGCCTATCACAAAGCCTGGCACAAGGAGGATTCTCAGACTGTTCATCTGGCAGTGACAGCTGTTCAGTACACGCTTTGAACCGTGCTCTGCTCTAAATGCTTCAGCAAATCTTCACAACACTGTTTCAGGGCAAAGAAACAGAACGGAATAGGTAACTAGAAAGCGGCGGAGACAGGAATCCGCATATGCAGTTCAGCTCCTTTTCTCAGCCTCTGAGAATAAAGGTTGCCAAGGGCAATTCTAAGGTGTGGCTACAAAATTCAAAAGATTCATAAGAGGTCTTGTGGTACAGTTTCCACCTTTAAGATGAACTCACTATCTAGACTGTTTATAAGAGTCCCTGGGTGGCACAAATGGTTAAGCACTCAGCTTAAGGCTGATGGTTTGAATCCACCCAGAGGCATTTCAGAAGGAAGGCCTTGAAAACTCTATGGAGTGCAGTTCTACTCAGAAACACATGGGGTTGTCATGAGCTGGAATCAACTCCACGCAACTGTTTTTGTAGTCCATTTCAGAAGCTCCTGAGTTTAAATAGTCTCCTACTCCCTCCTTCTCTCTTCCAGGCCCTTCTCTCAGATGCATCAACAGTAGTTAGCTAGCCCTTGCTGTCCCCTGCTTCCTAATGCTTCCTTGGCTTTTCCACAGGTTTGCAAAGCTGCTGCTCCGCCTCCCAGCTCTTCGCTCCATTGGCTTGAAATGCTTGGAGCACCTCTTCTTTTTCAAGCTCATAGGTGACACGCCCATTGACACCTTCCTCATGGAGATGTTGGAAACCCCACTGCAGATCACCTGAGCCGTCCCAGCCTCAACTAGGATTACCTTGGGCAGGCATGTGTGGATCCCAGCCCTACACACTTACCCTTGTACGCTTCCCTCCTGCTCTCTCCCTGAGCCCCTTCCAGTTCTCCAAATGTGATGCTTACAATAAAGAAAAGCCTTCTACACTTAGACTTGTATACTTGGAGTTTTCTATAGATATTCACTGTAACTCTTCTTTGCTATGTGAGGCGCTGGGAGTCTTTCTGGAAGTCCTTGGAGAATTAACTCATAGCTGTAGATATAACGGGTTTAAATTATTTTTTCACTTGCTGTGGAAAAGAAGCGAACAAATGACAATATACGTGATGCTGGCACTGCTTGGAGCACGGAGTGTGTCACTGTGCTGCAAGGAAGCTACTCCAGATGCGGGAGGAGGAACTGTGAAGATACAGCGTGGGGAACTGGGCCATCATCCCGAGTCTAAAACCCTACTGCTGCCTAAGCTCACCTTCTCGGACAGCCAGCTGGGCCCTGGGGAGAAGACAGTGGCTGTTAGAATCAGCTTGATGTTTGTTTTTTTGTTGTCCTCTCTTCTAAGAAAAACAAGTAGGGAGAGCCTGGTTCTGACTGGGGGCAATTGAGTATAAGGCCTACAGAAGATGTTTTTTAGATGAGAGAAAGTCTTTGAGTCCTGGAAGTTGGTGTGCAGTGGTAATAAAGAAATGACTTTGCTCTTACCCAACAACAACAAAAAGACCAGCATATACCAAATTTATTTTTCTTTATTATTTAATGCTAAAAAAATCAGTTTTTTTTCTTAAACTGTGTTTTAAGTGAAACTTTACAGTATAAATTGTTTTTTTTAAAAAAATTTATACACAAAATTTTCTGTTTGTTTTACCTTAGTCGTGGTCCCCACATGTCCCTGGGTGGCACAAATAGTTAAGCACTGGACTACCAACTAAACAGGTGGCAGTTTAAACCCATCTAAGAGGCACCTTAGACATAACCGCTAGTGATTTGCTTTGGAATGTCACATTCTTAAAAACTGTATAGAACAGTTCTACTTTGAATACATGGGGTCGCCATGCGTGAAAACTTGACAGCAAGGAACAACAGCATAAAACTTTGCAGTCTGCAAATACAGCCTCCGAGAAACAGGCAGGGGACCTTGTGTTACCTCCATCTTAAAAGATGAAGAAACCCAGACTTTAGAGATTAAATGACTTGCCCTGGGACACATGTGTCTGGTACACGGCAGAGCTGAGGAACCTGGGTAATCTGACTGCTGATATACAGCCAGTGGCACTTAACTCCAGGACCTCTAGTTTTGCGTCCTCAGCTAACTCTTTACACTCTGGTGTAAACATTATCTGTAAGTGGAAGGGATGGTATGCACAAAGAAGAAGTATAAAATAATAGGCAAGAATTTTTTTCAAACAAATTCGTAACTAGGACAAGTACAACATTTAGCTTTGAAACTTCCTTCAGGAGTTTCACCACAATGTTTTCTTCAGATATCTCTCTTTCACATTTGTCTTCAGAGCTGGTTTGGAGGCCATCTAATAAAAATGGTTTGCATTCAGCTACTGACCAAAAGGTTGATGGATTGGAGCCACCCAGAGGTGCCACAGAAAAAAGGCTTGGTAATCTGCTTCCATAAAAATTACAGTCAAGGAGTAAACTGAAAGCTATGAAGTTTCCTGAATACAGCCAAGCACTTTGAGGGACAGAGTAGCAGGGATGGGGATTAAGGACCATGGTTTCAGGGGATATCTAGGTCACCTGGCATAACAAAGTTTATTAAGAAAATGTGCTGCATCCCACTTTGCTGAGGGGCATCTAGCATTTTGAAAGCTAGCAGACAGCCATCCAAAATGCGTTTATTGGTTCCAACTCATTCGGAGCAAAGGAAATGAACACCAAAAAGAAGGAAAACTTGAGCCCAAGAGACGGAAAGAGCCACGTGAACCAGAGACTCCATCAGTCTAAGACCAGAAAAACCGGACAGTGCCTGGCTACCACCAACGACTGCCCTGAAAGAAACACAACAAAGAGTCTCTGACGGGGCAAGAGAACACTGGGGCACAGAACTCAAATTCTAGCAAAAAGACCAGACTTAATGGTCTGATGTGAACCGGAGGGATCACAGAAGACGTGGCCTCCAGACTCTGTTAATGCAAAATAAGAACTGTTCCTCTTCAGACAAAGACTCGACTGGAGTATAAGACACAAAATGACACTGGTGAAGAATATGTTTCTTGGCTTAAATAGACACAGGAGACTAAATTGGCTACTCCTGTTTGGAAGCAGAATGAGAAGGCAGAAGTGGATGGGAGCTGGTTGAGTGGACATGGGAAATACATGATGAGAAGAAGCAAGCTGTCCCATTACAGGGAGAGCAACTAGGGTCATATAACAATCTGTGTATAAATTTTTCTATGAGAAACTGAATTGTAAACTTTCACTTAATGCACAGTTAAAAACCTACACACACACACCCATTACAGTCAAGAAAACCCTATGGAGCAGCTGAACTCTGTAACACTTAGAGTTTCTGCAGGTTGGAATCTATCCCACTGCAACATGTTTGTTTTTTCATTTTAAAAACAAAGTGCTGATTATTGAAAATTTATTAAACAGCAATGAGTATAAAAGCTGCCACGTGACCCAGATTCACATGTCATCCTCATTAACCCAGAACCCCCCAGATACTAGGTGCAAGACCCATTACTTTATTTCCTACATTATTTCATAAATTTGGCTCTCAATGACTTTTGGTTATTTCCAAAAATGAAATGTATGACAGTTTGCCACCACTGATGTAATCCTGTAGATGATGGTTTAGTCTTTAAATGATCTGGCCCCTCAAACGAGCTCAGGGCTCCAGGTAAAAAACCAATAATACCTTTCCTTCCCATTATGGAAAAGATTGACACTTCTAGTGTGGGGTTAATTTAGGGCATCACTAGGAGGAGCTGGGGGGAGTAGATTTGAAAGCACAAACCCCCTTTTTCCCCTAAGGCAGACAGGCAGGATGGTCTGGGAAAAGAGCCCTGGCTAGCTTTGCTTCCTCAGCCAGAGAAGACCAGCTTTCACCCCTTTTCATGGAAAATTCCATGGACATGACTCTCCTGACACAGTCAGAGCACAAAGCCATCTCTGACCACAGAGGAACTGGCTCCAGCCCAGGCTCCTGGGGGAGGCTCCCTGCGGTTGTGCAGCTGTGGGATGATATTTGCATCACACCCTTCTTCAGCTGGACATGCTGTGCTGGAAGATTGTTAGGCATGGGCACCCTCTGCTGCCAGCTCAGGGGCATCACAGTCACCTACCCAGAAAGGTAGATTGCAGGAGACCCAGTAGGGACAGTTCCTCTCCTAGGTGGGCAGCTGGCTAGTTGTCTGACTTTGGGCAGGTCACTGGACCTCTCAGGGTGTCAGATTCCTCCTTAGTGAAAGCAAAGACTCTTAATAGTTTATCTCAACTGAATCTATAATAGCCTTTAGAAATTGATCTCTTTTAAGCTTGCATGGGAGAGGCATAAGCTCCAGAGGAAACTTTAAGCATCATAATCCTTAGAAAGGCCAGAATTTAGAGGATAAATGTACAGATTAAAAATTGCTAGTTGAGGCTGGGGCCAACACAGCAGAGTAGTTAGGTGCTTCCTGTAATACGTCTATCAAAGCCCCAAAGGAACAAACCAATCAATTATACAAGACATTCTAGGAGCCTTGAGTCAAAGGGAAAGTTGAAAAACTGGACGAGCAATAGGCAACAGAGAGTCAGTCAAGAAGTATCTAGAACTGAGTGGATCCGACACAGTGGGTATTGGCTACAGCCAGCATGGTGACTGGAGCATTGGTTTTCAGAGGGCATCTTCCTCAGTGGGAGAGAGAGACAGAGGGCCTGCCCATACCACCAGATTTGTGAAAGGTGGCATTCAATCATCAACAGCAAAGTGGATTGTCTCTAGTCTGCTGTATCAAAGAAACCAACTGCTGTGGAGTCATTTCTGACTCATAACAACCCTGTAGACAGGGTAGAACTGCCCCATAGAGTTTCCAAGGAGGGCCTCACTGATTTGAACTATTGATCTTCCGGTTAGCAGCTGTAGCATTTAACAACGACACCACCAGGGATTCTATACACTGCTATCTAAATCCTTTCTTCTGGATAAATGTCTCTGCCTTTTCCTAGTGCTTTCCACCTTCCTTCTCTGTGCTGGGCTCTAGAGTCTGAAGCCATTACCTGGGCCTGAGGTAGGACTGCTTACACAGGCCCTAAGCCAGTCTCCTAGACTCGGAGAGGAAAGAGTTTAACAGACAAGGAGGAAAATAAATAAAACAATATGCTGGCTCCCTTAAGCCAAGAACTTAGGGTAGAAATAGCTTATTTGCTTACACTCAGGCATAAGGGGATACACCTTCCTCATAGACACTCACTGATGTCTGTCAGCTCCCATGCTTTTCTCTGTGCATGCAGCCGGGTACCTGTGCTTACAGCAATCACCCTTGCCCGTTTAGGACTGTAGGGGACAGCGTGTATCACACACTTGGTGACAGACTGTCTGAGTACCTGAGCTGAACCTATACAAGACAAGTAAAAGGACTCCTGGGCTCACAAGCCTGAGAACAGCTCTAACCACCTGTTAACAGGGCCTTAGAGCTTCAAAGTCACCAGTGACCAAACTAGCACACACAATCAGCCTATTTGGACATTTCTAAATGAAACAAGAGGCTAGAACACAGTAAGCAAACATAAAATAAATAAATACAACTTACTGATGACTCAGACACAACAGTCACTGTCAAATCACTTGAAGAGCCAGAATAACAACGGCTTCAGAAAGCTCCCAAAATAAAGAATCAAGAAGTTTTCTAGGACTGGACTTGGGAACACAGTGTGACCATATGGTGTATGTACTTTATGGTTCTACCCATTTACAGGACGTTGTCCTACTGGTCTCCTTCTAGATGGGACAGAGGGTGTGGGGGATGAGACGTACACTTGTTAAGAAGATACTAGATAGGCAGAGTAAAAAGGAAGAGTGTGCTATCACCGGGTGGGGAGAGCAGAGGAAGCTGCAGAGAGGTAGGCATGCAAAACCGATCTGCATTATATATTTTCACTTAATCACAATTGAAAAAGAAAGAAAGAAAGAAATTTTCCAGGTTAGAAGAACTTCCTGGAATTATCAGAAATAGAATATAAAAGATTAATATTTAGAACTCTTCAAGAGATCGGGAAGATGAGGGAAAATGCAGCAGAGCATAATAACAAATCCAACAGGCTGCAAGAAAGCATACAGAGACAGGAGTTAGGAATTCAGAAGATTAATAATAAAATTACAGAAATAGACAACTCAATAGAAAGTCAAAGGAGCATAACTGAGGCAATAGTGAGACTGAAGATGAAACGACTGACACCAACATATTTGAGGAAAAATCAGATTAAAATAATTATGTATCTGCTATGAACTTAAAAAAAATACTATTTAATTAAACCCAATTCATGGCAATTCCACATGTGTCAGAGTAGAACTGTTCTACTGGGTTTTCAGTGGCTGAATTTTCAGAAGTAGAGAATCAGTTCTTTCTTCGGAGGTGCCGCTGTCTGGATTTGCACCATTAACCTCGTAGTTAGCAGCCTAGCCTGTTAATTGTTTGAACACCCAGAGATTTTACTATGAGCTTAAAATCAAACTTGTTGTTGTCAAGTTGATTCTGACTTACAGCAACCCTGTAGAACAGAGTAGAACTGCCTGACAGGGTTTCTGAGGCACAGCTGGTGAATTCAAACTGCTGGCCTTCTGGTTAGCAGTCAAGCTCTTACCCACTGTACCACTGCGAGGTTACTGCTTCATTAAATGATAGGCATAAAAATGGTTCCTAACCCCAGCTGCGGAGAATTGAGTTTATCCTTCTAAGTTCATGGCAAAATAGACTATTCAAGGCCACCCTCTGCTTATTTTTCCCCTTCACCTTCTATCCCAGATCCAGTGCCCCCTCCCACTCCAGTATCCACTTCTTATTTGTTTGTAGCAGGTCACTGAAAATTCATCTTCCATGTGTTTATTTGTACACTGTTTACAATGTCTATGAAAGGTTTTTGTGTCAACATAATTTGGGCCTTTTGTTTTACTGAGCATCACGCTCTGATGGTATTGTTTTTGTTAGGTGCCATGGACTCAGTTCCAACTCCTAGGGACCCGATGTGCAGCAGAACTAACTGCCGCCCAGTCTTGCGCCATCCTTACAGTGTTTGCTGTATTTGAGACCATTGTTGGAGCCATTGTGTGAATATCTTTTATTGAAGGTCTTCCTCTTTTTTTGCTGACTGTCTACCAAGTATGACTTCTTTCACCAGGAACTGGTCCCTTCTAATACCATGTCCAAATGACGTAAGATGAAGTCTCACCATCCTCACTTCCAAGGAGCACTCTGTCTGTATTTCTTCCAAAACAGTCTTATTCATTCTTCTAGCAGTCCACAGTATATTCAATATTCTTCACAAAGGCATCAACTCTTCTGCTATTTTGTTTATTCATGTCCAGCTTCCATGTGTATACGAGGAAGTTGAAAATATGATTTAGATCAGCAGCATCTTGGTTTTCAAAGTGACATCTTTGCCTTTTAATACTTTTAAGAGTTCTTTTGCTGGAAATTTACCAATGCAATATGTCATTTGATTTCCTGACTGCTGTTTCCGTGGGCGTTGGTTGTGTGTCCAAATAAAATGAAATCCTTGACAACGCCAGTCTTACCTCTATTTATCATGAAATTGCTTATTAGTCTATTTGTAAGGATTTTTGTTTTCTTTATGTTAAAGTATAATCCATACTGAAGGTTATAGTCTTTGATCTTCATCAGCAGAGTACTAAAATTTCTGACTTGTTTATCTAAAAGGATTTAAAAAGAGTCTGTCTGACTGTAGAGACCAAGCCCTTAACCACAAGCTCTTAACTTCTCCACTTTAACCCCAAACTGAAATATAGACTGTCATCACTTTCATGCCCCATCTCCTCTAGATCAAAGACTCGCAGAATATAGGAACCACAACGGTCTCTGACTGTAACAGCCTGATCTTACTGCTGAGACCCAAAGGCCTAGGGAGAAAAGGGACTTCCAAGCTTCTCTCAAGTTAGAAGCAAAGTCCAATATGTTATAACTGTTTTGGATGGTCCAGGAAGAGTTCTCCCTCATTGCTGGAGTTAGGCCAAATAAAAAACTCAAGAACTCTTTTAGCCTCAAGCTTCTGTTCTAAAAAGGGCTAAAAATGTATATGTATATGACAGAGACCTATATCAAATTGGCTTAAGCAGAAAGGGGGATGATGCATTGTCTTATAATGCATCTAAAGACAGGGTCAGCGCAGGAACAGCAGGGTCCAGGCACTCAGATAATGCCCCCAGAATGCTCTCCGACCATCTTCTGGGTCTTATTTTCTCTTCGTTAGAGTCATTGGCAATTTTAAAGAAAGATGACCACCAAGAACTCTATGTCGGCATTCTTGCAATCTGGGGACCCGAAGGTGGGGGGATGGGATAAAGCTTCTTCTTACAAATGTTCCACTAGAAGTGGTGAAGTTGGTGTTCACGAGCTCAGATGGCTGGAACCGGATCCCAGATACACCCCTGGAGATGAGGATAGGAACAGCAACACCTCAATCACATGGGCTGAGGCTGGGAAGGAATTGTTTCCTAAAATGAAAACTGAGAGGTAGAATGAGGAAGCAGGAAGGCAAAAAGCAAATATGTCTATGTCAGTGTTCACTGACGCATTATTCACAATAGCCAAAAAGTAGAAACAATCTAAGGCTAGATGCCAGCACCCTAGTCCACCCTTCAAATCAATTTTGGAACTCTTTTTCTGAAATGGCCATCAGAACTGTCATCATACTACATTTGTCCTGAATGTCATCAAAATGTGTCCTCAAAATGTCTTCTTTTCAATATTTCCTTTATCTGTGGGTAAAGAAAAAGTCATGGACAGCGGCAGATAAATCATTAACTGATGAATGCTTAAACAAAATGTGCTATATGCATACAATTGAATGTTACTCAGCCATAAAGAGAAATGAAGATCTACTATAAATGTTATGACATACTGTAAATTTTGAAAACATTATGCTAAGTACAATAACTCAGACACAAAAAGACAAATGTTGCATGACGCCATTTATCTGAAATATCTAGAATAGGCAAATGCAGAGGCATTAATGATTATCAGAGCACAAGGGAGGCAGAAATAAGGATTTATTGCTTAAGGAATTTTCTGATTGGAGTAACGGAAACTTTTGGTAAATAGCTAGTGGTGATGGTTGTACAACACGGTGGCTCTACTTAAGATAAATGAATCGTACACTTAAAATGGCAAATTTTTGTTGCATGGGTATTTTTGACAAGGAATCTTTAAAAAAATCCAACTATCAGTGCAACTGGAAAACTGAGCATGCAGCCACTCATTATATTTCACCCCCACTACTACTATTTTACTACCAAAACAGAAAACCAAACCCTCTGTTGCTGAGTCGATTCCTACTCACAGTGACCCCATAGGACAGAGTAGAATTGCTACATAGATTTTCTAAGAAGTGCCTGGTGGATCTGAAGTGCTGACCTTTTGGTTAGCAGTTAACATACTTAACTACGACACCACCAGGGTTTCCATTTTACGACCAGACCACCTATATTATACACACCTGTTGTGCTAAATACCAAAACAAACATTTTATGTACAGGCCTCATGTTATACTCAATGTGCTTCTGTGAGATGAGTAATGACTGTTACTCCCATTTTTAAGTGGTAAGGAAACTGAAGCTCAGACGTTGTCTGTAACTAATTCAAGGTCACAAAGCTTATATGGGGCAAAACCCAAATGCAAACAAAGGAGTGCCGTAACTCAAATGACGTACTTTAAGCCAGTCTCTAGAAAAGGATACCACAGTTGACAGCAGGTCAGCAAAAATGAAGGAAACTCTCAGTGGGATGATTGACACAGCAGCCACATCAACTGGCAGAAACACATCAGTGATTATGAAGATGGCATAGGACCAGGCAATGTTTAGTTCTGTTACATCTGAGGGCTTCCAGTTAAGTTCATGAACTCATCTGAGAGGAAGTGCGACATACTTCACTGCTGAATGTCATTACAATCACCTTTAAAGTGCTTCCCCTTCGGAAGCTAGGCACTGATGCCGGTGCCTAGTCCACCCTTCAAAGCAATTTTGGAACTCTTTTTCCGGAATGGTTATCAGAGCTGTTTTCATATCATCTGTGATGTCCTCAATGTCATCAAAATGTCTTGCTTTCAATACTCGCTTTATCTTCAGGTAAAGGACAAAGTCACTGGGGAGCTAGATCAAGTGAGTATGGAGGGTATTGCAATACAGTTATTTGTTTACCAGCTAAAAACTCCCTCACAGACAACTATACAACTAAGTTGGTGAACTTGCCACTTTGTCACCATGCACAACAGCCATTCCAGAAAGAGTTACAAAATTGCTTTGAAGGGTGCACTAGGTGCTGGCATCGGTGCATAGATTCCCAAGGGAATATTTCAAAGGTGACTGTAGTGATATTCAGTAATAAGTTGTGTAGCACTCAGAACAATTAAGTTCCTGGACTTAACTGTCAGACTTTATACAAGGTCATTATCAGTTGGAGCCACTCAACAGCACCGAACAACAAATCACTATGCTCTATTTCAAATAAGACAACTAAATCCAGGGAGAGAGTACTGACTGTGCTTTGCAGATATTGTGTTAGACACTGCCTCTATTTATATTGTTCTAAACACCCCTCAATTAAAATCTCCTTAGGGTGCCATCGTGGTTAAGTGCTATAGCTGCTAGCCAAAAGTAAGGCAGTTCAAATCTACTGGGTGGTCTTTGGAAACTCTATGGGACAGTTCTACTCTGTCCAGTAGGATCTCTATGAGTTGAAATCGACCTGCTGGCAATGGGTTTGGGGTTTGTTTTTCGTTTGTTTTGCTAAAGGCCTCTCTCGTTGCTGTGTGGGTGCCGTTATGTGGATTCCAATTTATGGTGATTCAATGTGACAGAGTAGAATGTTCTCACAGGGTTTTCATGACTGTAATCTTTATAGACTGTATGACAGAAAACACAAATCCATACTTCACTGCCTCTGACTTCTTTCTTGAAAGTCAGATTTCCAGTCCTTTCATAGACACTTCCTCCCTTGGAAAAAGCTGCCCACCCACATGAGAGAGTTGATGTTGTAATGTGGCAGCTGTTGTGGGTTTGTCTACAGCTGGAGGTACACTATTTGCTTTTCAGCTGAAGAAGAATATTCTCCCCCAACTCGCCTGATTCCAAACTGGCTAAACCACTTTTGTTTAAACTTTCCAAGTAATTTCGTCCCTAGGGTGGAAACGGAGCATGGAATGATTTGGAGCAAAAGAGCAACTTTTGTACAATTATGAATGAGTGAAAACAGGAGGCTATAATGGAAGCTGTCTTTTAACCTTAACTCTAGCATTTTGTAACCAAGAATTTTGTGTCTTAGGTTTTGGTAGTGGGAATGCAAGGCTGAGCCGTTGTCTGTAACTGCTTCTAGATGTTCAATAATTAAAAACAGCAAGGCTGACTTGGGAATCCAGCAACTGAAATTGCAGAGTACTGTGTCACCTAAGGGGGAAAAGGTTGGCAACATGTAAACACAAAAATAGAGCAATCAATAAATATGTCCTGTATATTTAAAAAGTGACTGTATTCCTCCTTTTCAAATTGCATTGTTAAATATCAGATGTAGATAAGCTCTACATGAAGAATAAACTGGGGCAAAAGTTGAAAATTTTAAGGGATGACAAGAAAGCAAGACCTTTGATTTGGGGAATGTAGTCAATGAAGAGAGACAATGTGGTTTAGCAGAAAATCTAGTGATATGGGTAGGAAGTTAATTTCTCTGCAAAAGTGCATTGGGAAATTTGGGCCAGGATGGGGTTAGTCTTGTTCCAATTTCCCCAAAGAACTTTAAAAGTTGGAGCCACCCCTCCCCTACTCCTCCCCTCACTCCCCTCCCTCCCGTTATATGTGACTTAGAGACAGCCTTTTTGAAGACAGGGAGAGGCTTTCTTGGACTATCTCTTGCTACTCAATGATTTCTTGTGGTCTTCGCCTTTCCATTTCACAATCAATGCCACCACACAGAGCATAAGAAGAGCCTGTGCACATAGACACGTACACACCACAGAGTGGAAGACAGAATGGAATAGTTTAGCAGTGAGGCTGTCATGGGATGTAGTAGACGAAGGCACAGAAGACGTAGATAGAAATAAGAATTTTTTCCACTACATGAACCAAGGATGGATTTTGTAAAAGAGTGGAAAATTTTTCCACTCATCTATGAGTACAGTAAGAACTCTTGTGTCCCAGTGGGTAAGTGCTTGGCTGCTAATAGAAAGATGAACAGTTTGAACCCATGCAGCCATTCAGCAGGAGAAAGACATAGGGATCAATAAAGATTACAGCCTTGAATATCCTATGGGACAGTTTTACTCTGTCATACAGGGTCAGTATGAATCAAATTCAACTCAATGGCACCTCACAATAATAACATGAGTACAATAAGCAACTTCAGACTTTATTGGCACTTGTTTTCTTACTCAGGTCTGTTCAGGGCAAACTAGCAACAGGTGAGATGCAGACTCTTGAAATTTTGTGTGCCATTCTACCACTTTGGGGATTATTCTGGGGAAAAAATTTACTCTCTAAGTGTCCATTGAGGGAGTTAAGGATACCTGTGAGGTCCAGGGTTAAAGGTCCTACCCTGGGGCTTTCCAAAATCCTTAACAAGGACCCTGGACACTAGGAGGCCTTCTGCTTCTGCAGGAGGTACTGAATTGGGAGCAGTTCCCAACCTGAGCTGACAACAGGAAGATTGTCACACACTGAACTCTGGGTAAACTGTGGAAGTGACACTGAAATGTCTCCCAGGTGAGTGGCAAATCATGCCTCCACCAAACCTCTGTTCTGTATTTGAGGAGCTTGCCTAAACACACATCCGTTAGCAGAGGGAGCCAAAAGACCAAAAGGAATCCTGGTGGTACTTGGCTGCTAAATGAAAAGGTTGATGGTTCAAACACACTCAGATGCTTCATGTGAGAAACACCTGGTGATGGGCTTTCATAAAGATTATGGCCTAAGAAAGCCAACGGGGCACTTCTACTCTGTCTTATGGAGTCACTATGAGTCACAAATTGACTTGAGGGCACAACAAAAGAAGTACAAATGTTGACTTTGCATCTGGCCCAGATGCTCAGCGTTACTACTCATTAGATATTTTCTAAGTGCAGAATAGATGTTTATTCTGTGTGAAATTCTATGCCAAGTCACAGGGCGTAAAATACTATTTATGCAAAAACAACTATTCACGGCTTTTATGTAGAATATATAGATGCATAGAAAAGACATTAGGAGGATGTTCATTCCTAACAATTGTTATTTCTGGGGCATAAAGTGGAAAAAGTGTAATTAGTATAATACTGACGTGTACTTGTGCCTTTTTACTCTACTGTCTCCATTTTTTTTACAGTGAACAAGTATTCATATATTACTTCTGAAATTCTTCATAACATTCATCCTTACTTGTCAGTAAATACAGATGCATGTATTAAGTTGTTTATTTTTTGTCTCCTTTATTGGAGAAAGGATTTTATTTTGTACACCTTTGAAGCCTCAGGACCTAAAACAGTGTCTGGCACAAAGTAAGTTTTCAATAAACATTTGTTGATTAAATGAATAAATTATTTATAAATTTAAAAATTAGTGGAAGAATTTATGAGCTTCTGACAGTGGGTTGACAGTCTCTGGAACAGAGCTCAGCTTATGGTGTACTAGTATTTAGCGTGTAAACCTAAACTACCACATTTTTTATGAAAATAGTTCTGTGTTTGTTCGTCAGCTGCAGCCTCCCTTATTTTTGTAAGTGCACTATGCTAAATTTCTAAGGACAACATGCAAAAAAAAAAAAAAAAAAAAGTGGCATAGTGATGCTTACCAAAATGTTGTGGTGGGGAAGGGTACAGTTGGCAAACGAACATATAAGTTGCGTGTTATTTGTGTAAGTACAGTAAATGCTTCGGTGCATAGGAAGTGGTACCTGCTCAGAGAAATTTTAAAATCAGACAACCACACTTACAACCAAGCTACAAAGTAGATTATGGAAAGTCTTGTAAAGAAGATGCAGCAAATGGAGGCTTAGAGAGCGAGTTACGATTTTCTTCAGAGGTGGTCCCAGCTGGCTTCATGCACCCGGGAGAACTTGAAAGACAGTATGTAAGTACGCAGAGCCCCTGTGGAGCAGTGGTTAATGGGGCAGTGGTTAAGAGACTGGATGGTAATCAAAAGGTTGGCGGTTCAAATCTACCAGCTGCTTTTTGGAAACACTATGGAGCAGTTCTACTCTAATCTATAGGATTGCTATGACTTGGAACCACTTTGATGGCAGTGGGTTTAGCTTTTTTCATTATGCTCATTTATCTATGCCAAGAAATTTGAAGGACAGCTATGTCGCCAGCCAGCTGAAAGAGATCCGTTTTTATGTCCATTCCCAATAAAGGTGATCTAAAATGTGGAAATTACTGAACAGCATCATTAAGACCACCAGTAAAATTTTGCTAAAGACAATTTAAAAGGAACTTCAACAGTATATTGACTGAAACTCAAGCCAGATTGAGAAGAGGACATGGAACCAGAGATAAACCATTGTTGATGTCAGATGGATCTTGGCTGAAAGCAGATAATACTAGAAAAATGTTTATCTGTGTTTCATTGACTATGCAAAGGCGTTCGACTGTGTAGATCGTAACAGATTATGGATAATCCTGCAGAGAACAGGAATTCTAAAATACTTAATTGGACTCATAAGGAATCTGTATACGGATCAAGAGGCAGCTGTATGAGCAGAACAAGTAGACACTGCATAGTTTAAAGTTAGGCAAGTTGTGTGCCAGGGTTGTATCCTTTCAACATATCTTTTCTATTTGTATGCCAAGACAATAATCTGAAAATCTGGACCACATGAAGAAGAGCAAGGCATCAGAATTGGAAGAAATCTCATTAACAACCTGTGTTATGTGGATGACACAACCCTGCTTGCTGGAAGTGAAGAGGATCTGAAACACTGATGCATATCTAAGACCACAGCCTTCAGTATGGATTGCACCTCAACATGAAGAAAACAAAAATCCTCTAGCAAGTAATGTTGTGATAAATGGAGAAAGGATTGAGGTTGTCAGAGATTTAATTTTACTTGAGTTCACAATCAATGCCCATGGGAGCAGCACTCAAGAAATCAAAAGACACATTGTATTGGGAAAATCTGCTGCTAAGGACCTCTTTAAAGTGTTGAAAAGTAAAGATGTCACCTTGAAGACTAAGGTGTGCCTGACCTAAGCTGTGGTATTTTCAGTCACATCATATGCATGCTAAAGCTGAACAATGAACAAGGAAGATAGAAGAAGAATTGATACCTTTGAATTGTGGAGTTGGAGAACAATATTGAATGTACACTGCCAAAAGCACAAACACATCTATTCTGGAAGAAGTACAACCAGAGTGCTCCTTGGAAGCAAAGGTGGCGAGATTGCGTCTTACATACTTTGGACATGTTGTCAGAAGGGATCAGTCCCTGGAGAAGAACATAATGGCTGGTAGAGGGTCAACGAAAAAGAGGAAGACCTTCAACGAGATGGACCGACACAGTGTCTGGAATGATGGGCTTAAACATAAAAACAATGTGGACATATTGCAGGGTGCAGCAGTGCTTTCTTCTCCCGTTCAGAGGGTTGTTATGAGTCGGAACCAACTCTTCTGCACCTAACAGCAATAACATCAGTTTTGCTAGGACTGCCCTAACAATCCCATAACCTTGGTGGCTTAAGACAAAAACCAGTTCTCTGAAGGTTCTGATACCAGAAGTCAGATATTAAGTGGATGGCTTTAAAGAACAGACATTAATTTGCTCACATACTGGAGACTGAAAGTCTAAATCAGAGTGGGGCTCTACTGATTCCTTCTATGAGCCTCTCACCTGGTTTCTGGTGACTGCCGGAGAGCTTTGGTTTTCCTTGGTGTCTCTATCTTTGCCTTTTGTGTGTCTCTGTCTCTTCTCTTTTTATAACTCAGAAATGAATAGATTGAAGACTCACCCTACTCTGGGATGCTCTGATTCACATAAAAAAGAAAACTATTTTCAAACAAGATCACATCCATAGGTATGGGATCCAAACCGTCAATACATATTTTAAACAAACAGGACCCATTGCTATCAGATCAATTTCCTCTTATGGTGACCCTACAGAACACAGTACAACTGCCCCGATGGTTTCCAAAACTACAATCTTTACAAAAGTAGACTGCTGCATCTTTCTTCTTGGGAGTGGCTGGTGGGTTTGCACTGCTGGCCTTTTGGTTAGAAGCCAAGCACTTAACCACTGCACAACCAGGACTCCTCAGTAATTGTTCTGGGGGGACATATTCAATCCATAATAGAGCAATGGTTAAATTTTGTTTTGTGTTTTAATTTGGAAGTCATAGGACTAGTGGTATGACTTAAGAAGACAATCTTGAGAACCCAGATAAAAATTCAGCTACTTATGGTCACCTGATCTCTGCCAAAGACTCAAAGTCCATCAAATGGGGGGAAAGACAGTCTTTTTAACAAATAGTGCTGGGAAAATGGGATGTCCATCTGTAAAAAATGTGACAGGACCCATATCTCACAACAACACAAAAACTAATTCAAAATGGATTAAAAACTGAAACATAAAATCCAAAACTATAAGTATCATGAGAAAAAAAACAGGGTCAATGCTAGAGGCTCTGATATATGGCATAAATACAACACAAACCATAACTAGCAATGTGCAAAAACCAGAAAATAAGCTAGATAACTGGAGTCTTCAAAAAAACTAAAAACAACACCCATCAAAAATCTTCACCACAAAAGTGAAAAGAGAACCTGCAGACTGGGGAAAAAAATTTGGTTATGACATAGCCAACAAAGATCTAACATCTAAAATCTATAGAAAGATCTAATATCTTTGCCACAGAAAACACAAATAATGTAATTTAAAAATAAGCAAATGATATGAAAAGACACTTCTCCAAGGAAGTGTCTCAGATGGCTAAAAGGCACATGAGGAGATGCTCACAATTACTAGTCATTAGAGAAATGCAAATCAAAACCACAATGAGATACCTTGTCACTCTGATATGACCGGCACTAAAAAAAAAAAAAAAAGAAGAAAGAAAGAAACAGGAATCAATATTGGAGAGGTTGCAGGGCACTTGGAGCTATTATGCACTGCTGGTTGGAATGCAAAATGGTACAACCATTTTGAAAAACAAAATTATAGGATTGCTGAGTCAAAATTGACTCAGTGGCAATGGGTATGGCACTTTCTTAAAAAATTAGAAATAGAAATACCATAAGGTTCAGCAATCCCATGCCTAGGTGAACATCCTAGAGAAATAAGAACCATCACTGAATAGACATATGCATATCTGCTTTCACTGCAGTGTTATTCCCAATAGCAAAGAGATGGATACAGTCAAAGCACCCATCAACAGATGAATGGATAAACAAACTATGGCACACATACCTGGTGGAATATCACACAATGATAGAGAAAAATGATGACTATGCAAAGCATGTCACATCACGGATGAATGTGGAGGGTGTTACGCTGAGTGAAGCAAATCACAAAAGGACAAATCTTGTATAAGACTACTATTTTAAAAACTCATGAAAAGGTTTGCATACAGAAACAATCTTTCAAGGTTATGAGACAGGGCAGGGTGGATAGGAAAAACACTAACTGGACAAGATACAACTGGTAACTTCGGTAAAGGGCAGGACAGTGCACTTTACTGGGGAAGACAGCACAACTTGACCAAGGTAAAGTCACAGGAGCTTCATGGATACATCCAAACTCTCCGAGGGACCAAGTTACTGGAGTGAAGGATGAGATCATGTCTCTGGGGACATCTAGCTCAATTGGCATATCACAGTTTATAAAGAAAATGTTCTATATCCTACTTTGGTGAGTAGCATCTAGTGTCTTAAAACCTTGTGCGCAGTCATCTAATATAGTCTACTGGTCCCACCCACTCTGCAGCAAGACAGAGTGAAAAAAGCCAAAGACACAAGGGAACGGTTACTCCAAAGGACTAGCGGATCACAACTGCCACAGCCTCCGCCAGCCTCCGTGTAGCACAACTAGATGGTGTTTGGCTGCCACCACTGACTATCCTAACAGGGGTCACAACAGAGGGCCCCAGAAAGAGCTGGAGAAAAATGTAGAACAAACTCCTAACTCACAAAAGGGCCATACTTACTAGTCTGACAGAGACTGGAGGATCCCCCAAGAGCATGGCCACCAGACCCTTTTAATTCAGTACCGAAGTCACTTCTGATGTTTATTCTGCAGCCAGATCAGACATGTCCACAAAAGAAACCATAATACTCATAGCTGTGTCAAGGACAAGAAGGCAGGAAGATACAGAAAAGCTAGACAGATGGAAATGGGGAATCTGAGGTCTAGAAATGAAGAGTGTTGACAGGTCATGAAGTTGGCAACCAGTGTCACAACACAATTTGTGTATTAAGTGCTTAAGGAGAAACTAATTTGCTCTGTAAAATTTTACCTAAAGTACAGTTTAAAAGAGGGAGATTATCTTGATAGAACTATTTGATGGAGAAGGAGAGAGCAGAGGCAGGAAAATCACCTGGGATCCCACTACAGCAGGCCAAGCAAGAATAAGTCAAGATATGAATCAGGATGATGACAGAGACAGAGAGTGGACAAAGGAATGAGAGGTAGAATCCGTAGCCAAGGGCATGAACTGCACAGAGGGTGTGAGGTGACAAGAACAGTCTAAGCCAAGGCCACTGGCAGTCCTGTTTTAGATAGATACAGGGCACGGAGGACAGAATAGGTAGACAGAATTGGAGTAGGAGGATAGAGGGTTTGCAGTGCTGGTAGGCATCCTGACAGCCTGGGTGAGAGCACGGGGTGAAAAGAGGACACAGCTGCAGAAGGGCTCATCAGAATGAGATGTGGGCTCAACACAGGACTTTGAGGAAGGTTCCTGTTTGAGAAGTAGTCAGTAAAGGGAATCCCGGGATGATACACATGGTCAACACATCTGACTGCCAACTGAAGGGCTGACAGTTCAAATTCGTTAAGAGCTGCCTCACAAGAAAGCCCTGGTGATCCATCTGGAAAAATCAGCCATTGAAAACTAGGGGAGACAGTTCTACTCTGACACACATTTCATTTCTGTGAACCAGAGTTGACTCAATGGCAACTGTTAGCTAGTGAAGGTGAAGGAGGACGGTATCCAGGCAGGGAAGTCTAAAGGGAAAGTTGGGTAAGAGTGTCAGATGCTGCAGGGAGAGCCAACAAGAGTGTGTGTTTGTGTTTATATATGTGCTTATGCATTATGAATTTTTATCAAGTAGAATAAAGGTGGTGTGTTTCCAGTTGGAGGAGAACCAGACTCATGGAGTCTTACCCTTTAACTACTCTCAGCCACTCTGTGCTATACTCTACCTACCCTTGTACCTAACTCCTAACCCCAGGTCACCACCTTTGCTTTGATCTCATAAAAACCATTTCAGGCCCCATAGAAGCCATAAATATAAATGTATAGCCTGGCTCCTAGGGTCACCATGAGTCGGATCCGACTCGACGGCACTTGGCTTGGCATAGCCACTTCACTACAAACTGTAATTCTAAAACATTACTGCAGCTTCCCAGAGAAATATCTTCACAGAATGATAGAAATATCTTCACAGAATGATAGTTTTAGTCTTATTCCTTAAAGAGTCATTATTACACAGGGAATTTTGGAAAAATTACTTCTGGGAATACTGTCTATTATTGTTCAGTGATATTAGTACTAAGATCTTCAAAATAAAATTTTCTCATCTCTTCAGATCTAGGAAATTTTTGCCTTTCTATGCCACCTGGTGTATTTTCTTTTATAGACAACTTGTTTTTAGGTGCCATCAAGGCAGTTCTGACTCGCAGTGATAGAGGAGAACTGCTCTGTGTGGTTCCCTAGGTTGTAATCTTTCCAGGAGCAAACTGCCAGGTGTTTCTGCCACAGAGCTGCTATGTGGGTTTGACTGCTAACGTTTTGGTTAACAGCTGAGTGTCCAACTTTCGTGCCACTAGATGCATTATGAAAATCCTGGTGGTATAGTGTTTAGATGCTATAGCTGCTAACTGAGAGGTTGGTAGTTCAAATTCACCACGCAGTCTTTCAAAATGTCATGGGGTGGATGTACTCTGTCCTGTAAGGTCACTATGAGTTGGAATTGACTTGACAGCGGTCGGTTATTTCTAAGTGCATGGTAACATATACCAGCTCTTAACTTCACATGGACTATCAGGACGCTGAGTCAAATTTTGCACCAGATTACAGACACTCTTCATATTTGGCTTCTGGTACAACTGTTCCTCTCATTTCTCACTTTCACTCCATCTCTTGTCAATATTTGCTCCTTGGCTCCCTTCCTTTCATTTGAGAGTCTGATGGAAAACCATGCCATTTATTGTATTGTAAACCTTTAAAAACTCTTTTGGGGAGCTTTGGAAGATGTGATAAAGTCAATGATGTGATAAAGGTAGACTTTGATTCCCTGATGGCAGTTAATTGAGCTGTTTGGGGACATGGGTTTCCTCGATATTTCTCAGGTCACTCTACAGAGGCAAAGCCCAAAATACAGGTGTGGCTGGGGAACCAGGATCATGTGTGAAACCCGAACATCTCTGGCATTACGCAGCATGGAACCACTGGAGGGTGTAAGACACTAACAAGAGCTAATGTAGCCAATAAAATTTCTAAGTACCTTCAGGCAAGAACGACAGGCCTTGTAGAGAACAAACCTGCTGTTGCTGACCCTGAATTCTCCTTGTGTGGCTCAGGCCCCACAGAGAGGGCTATGGGAGCTAGATGAGGCTTCCTCTCTATTCTGTTAGACATCCTCACCTGTGTTGATGACCAAGTGGGTGTTAACATTTGATTGCCTAATCAGGTGGCTAGTTTACAGCCTGAGCCGTTAGACTCCTAGGAACTGGAACATGTTTACCAACAAAGCAGCCACAAGCCTTGTGCTCTTGTAAAGTCTGGCTGGTGCCAGGGCTGGGCCGGCACCAACCAAGGCTGCCCTGAGTCCTGCCAAGAGGCTGCCGGGAAGCTGAATTCCTTCCCAAGTGGATCTTTGGCATTGCCGCAGTTTCTTCTCCAACCACGCCCACAGCTCATGTCATTAGTGTCAGGATGACAAATCCAAACAAGGGTTGGGGAGGTACCAGAGCAGGGTGCTATCTAGAGACAGATCCAAGATTCTGTGGAGGTAGCTTGGCTAGTTCTGTGTAGGCCAGAAAAGCATTGCCAGGTGGATGAGATTCAAGGGTAAGTTCAAGGCCAAAAGCACAGGTACTATTACAAGTGGGTGGCTTTAAAGAATGGAAATTCGTTATCTTACAGCTCAAGAGGTTAGAAATCTGAATTCAGAGTATAGCTGTAGGGGGAGGCCCTTAAAGAAGGGCCTGTTTCAGATTGTAGTAGCCGGCAAATCCTGCGGAGTTCCTGGACTTGCTGATTTACCTGCCTCAGTCATCAGCAGATAGTGCCTGTCTTTCCCTTGGGTGTGTGTCTGAGTCCATGCTGCTTTTCTTATAATGCAGAAATAATTAGGTATAGGATCCACCCTATACTGGTACAACCTCAATGCTGATTGATTATATTAGGTTACATCATAGAAAGGGATTACAGTAGCTTACATTATAGATGTAAGGCAATTACACTGCGTTGTGTTGTACACACAGGAATAGGGGTGTCTATTTTGGGTGGACACAATTCAATCTGTAACAGACCCTTTCATAGGTAAGCCTTTCTCCTCTAGATGTGCTGGCTTTAGTGTGATTTTTCTGGTCCTCTCTCTGGGAAGCCTTCCCTCACAAAACTTCCCAGCCCCTCTATATCAGAAAGTCAGGCCTTCTTTGCAATGGCATGACTTGAGATGTGGGTTTAGAACCCCAAGAGACCTCAGTGTGCATCTGGAGCCTCTGGCACCGAGTAGCTATTGGAATCCTGGCAATGGTCTCAGACACGTGTCTGAGGTGGATTCTGGAAATGGCTACCACCCCTCTGATAAAAACAATGTCGAAGGCACTCTCCAGCAGGGAACACCCCAGCAGTGCTTCTCTGAAATATAAGAAGGTGTGCTAAAGTGAGCTCCTCCAGTGACACCCAAATCTGGTTGCACATCAATATTATTTCAAAAGCTTGGGTGGGTGGTTTGGGTTGGTGGGTGCTTGTCTCTTTAGAGCTCCCCACACGATGCTAATGTGCAGGCAGTGTTCAGAGCCAAGATGCCTCATCCACATTTGGGAATTGGGCCCAGAGAGGTGACTCAGCAAGGCTGCATAGCAGGCCAAGCCAGGCCAGAAGCAGTCTTCTGGATCCAGTACAATCTTACATTACAGCCTGCGCCTGCCACGGCAATTGCCCTGCCCAGCCCTCAGTTCCCTACAGGTTCCTTCTGACCTTTCTCGGTCATACATGCCCTACCACTCTGTGTGTTCATGGTAAGCCTTCTTCTTAACCTGGTTTTCAGAGAAAAAGTGTTTCTGATTCTCTCATGAAATTGTAAGGCTGTAGACCTCAACAAATCAAACTCTGAATCATAGTTCCAGAACAAGGGGCCTCGATGGTGGGAGAAATTGAAAAGCTGAACCTCTTCCAGAGTAGGAAATGCCGGTGCATAGTGGTTAAGTGTTACATCTGCTAAGCAAAAAGCCTGCAGTTCAAATCTGCCAGGCAGTCTTTGGAAACTCTACGGTGCAGTTCTATTCTGACCTATAGGGTCACTATGAGTCAGAATCAACTGGACAGCAGTGATGTTGACTTTTGACTTTGAATTCCAGAGTAGGAGACATCAGAGTAGAGAAGGAGTCAGCTTTCAAACAGGGCTTCAAATATGTTTGTGCACTCTAAAAGTAGTGAATCAGAATCAGGGTCTTTCAACAAGATCCCCAGGTAATTCTTATGCATAATCAATTTTGAGAACCACGGCTCTGCTGGCGGTTCTCAGAGCTAGTCTGTAACAGCAGCATTATGGTTAGCAGTTTGAATCCACTAGCTGCTCTTTGGAACCCTGTTATGGAGCATTTCTACTCTGTTCTGCAGGATGCTATAAAGAAGAATCTATTTGATGGCAAAAGATTTGTTTTTTGGTTGGGAATGTGTTAGAAATCCAAACTTGTTTGAAGTCCTGCCTTAAAATAATAATAATAATAAATCAGCTTTGGAATTAGCTTAGGAGTCTGAGCTTTGAATTCTAGCCTTTTCAAGCTTGTTTTCTCATCTGTACACTGAGATTCACAGAATTGTAGTAGTGATCAAATTAATTAGTGTATGTGAAACCATTTGCCTTGTCATATGTATGATATCGATTGGGATAGGCTATCTCTGCTGCTGTAATAAATCACAAAATTTCAGTTCAGGTAACAGGCTTTATCTCTTCCATGTACTACATGCTGAGTGGGGTGGAAAGGGGATTCTGATGATGGCAGTCATTCTGGAACTCAATCTGAGAAAGGCTCCACTAATATTTCACATCAGGCTCCAGGGTTCACAGTGGCAGAGACTCAAACACGGCAACTCACATGCCAGGGCTAATATGTTCTTTCATAGAAGTAATATACATCATTCCATTCATATTTTGTTAGCTAAAGCAAGTCACAAGGACACAGATCTAACTTTGAGGAGTACGTGCTCAGAAGGAGAAGAGAACCTGAAACGTCAGTGAGCACTAGTTATGGCCACCATGGTGTAAGCAATTATGATAAAGCAGGTGACAGAGACAAACATTACCACACTAAGACTAGAGCCCAGGTCTTCAAGCTCCCTTCTGAGGTCAAAGTCGCATTCCTCCACACACGCAGCTACCTACTGGCAGTCTTGAGTTGCATGAAATCTTCTCTCTTTTGAGGCATTTTCCTCTCCTCTAGTCAAATGCTGAAAAGTAAAGTTTCTAACGGGCTACACAAAATCAGAGCAAACAAAATAAAATTTCGTTGTCAAGGCTTCCAGTTCAAGGATTTGTTTCTTCTTTTAGGGTTCGCGAGTCCTGTCGTATTTCTGTGAGACTGACACTTGTCAGTCAGTACAGACAGTACAGTACAGTACAGACAGTACTATCTACATAAACAACAGCATTTGAGGCATGAGTTTCAAAAGATACATCACTCTTCAACACATGCTTTTGACTTGGGGGTGTGAGCTGACGTTGCAGGTCCCTGAGGAGGCATTTGGCCAAGAGGTCTTCCTTCAGCCAGCCTTCTTCAGAGCATCGTCACTACTCTTGTTGGAGGGGCTCTGGCTTTTAGGGCTGAGCCCTGAAACACTGACCAGTAAACTCAAAGAACTAAGTGGGGAGTCAGCAGCCTCATCTCTTCAGGCTTATGTGAACTTCTTCCCTAAGAACACACGAGAAGTTTTTAGTGACTGGTTATGTTTGCACATCATATTTGGCTCCAATTGTGAGGCAGACACTGTTCAAGATTTGAGGATTCAGCATTGTCTTCACAAAGTTTGCATTCTACTGGGAGGAATAGAAAAACAGACAAAAACCCTTAGGTAAGGAGTTCTGTTTCAGAAAGAGTAGGCAGTGAAGACAACACTTCAAGGTAAGGGAGTAGAGAATGACCTAGGCTTGGGGAGAGACTGATGTTTTAGATACAGTGGTGAGGAAACAACTAAGCAAATATGTGAATCACTAGATGAGCTAGTAATGCTAAGACATGGAGACGGGGTATTCCGTTCAGAGGAGATGTGTGTATGCAAGTGTGTGCCTGTGTTTGTGCATGTATGTGCATATATGTGTATACCCACTGCCGTCGAGTTGGTTCTTCCTCATAGTGACCCTATAAGACAGGTGGAACTGCCCCACTGGGGTTTCCAAGGCCAAAATCTTTACATTAATGACTGCCACGTGTTTCTCCTATAGAACGACTGATGGGTTCCAACCACCAGCCTTTCAGTTAAAAGCCTACTGCTTAACCACTGCACCACCAGGACTCGTGTATATATATGTGTGTGTGTGTATATATGCATGTATATGTATTTGTGCATATGTATATGTGTAAGAATATGTGTGTGTGAGAATGTGTGTTTGTGTGTATAAAGTATATGAAAGCATACGTTTATATATGTGTCTATGTGGGTGTGTGTATGTGTATACATTACATATTTATGTGTGTTTATGTATTTGTGTGCATGTGTGTGTGTGTAAATCAGCCCTCAGGCAGGGAAAATTATAGGCCCATCATGTTCTGTGCAGGTTGGTGCATAGTTGGGGCACCGAGTTCAGAATTCCATGCAGACGGACGTACAGCAAGTGTGAAGACTGTGAGGCAGGAAGTAGCTTGACTTGTTTGAGGAGCATCAAGAAAGATAGCAGTGACCAGAGCCTGAGGAGCAAGAAGGGAAGAAAGAGGGATCACCAAAAAGGGCTTTGTCCCCATGAAAGGGTCAAACTCTGACACACTGTAATATTGCTTTTCAGAGCCCGCCTAGGCCTTCGTCACCCATAGCCTCACTCTGCTGTACAAAGGGGTACAATTCTGCCACTAGCCCCATGGGCTCTTGGGGGTGGGCATCACAGAACTGAGCTGCATTACGGCCCTCACTACCTCCCTCAGGTAGCTCAGAGTCTCCCTGTAACTGGCTTGGGAACAGAGTAGGTTCTATCTAGTTCCTGCATTTTTTTCCTCCACCCACCTTACCACTTGCCCTTACCATTCTAAGTGTTTTTGAATCCACTTCACTTGAGTTTCTGGGACTCTTAATGAGCCCTGTTCAGAGCCTGAGGAAGGTGAGAATTCTACTACCACAATACTTAAGCACCTCATGCACAGTTACCACGCATCTGCCAGTGAGAGTGCACGCTACGGTGGTGGTGATCGGGTTTCAGCAGAGCTTCAGACTGAGAAGGACTAGGTGGAAAGGCCTGGTGATCTATTTTAAAAATCAGCCAGTGAAAGCCCTGTGGATCACAATGGCCCAATCTGCTAGCAATCATACGATGGCACAGGATCGAGCAGCAATTTCTTCCATTGTGCCCATGCCCCTGGTCACTGTAAACAGGGTACAACTCAACGGGAAGCTAACAACAATAACACAAAGCCTGAGGAGTATGAGGAAAAGACAGTATATGCCCCCTTTTGGAAATAAATTGTGAGACACAGGATTCCACAAGTGGGGCCTTTTAAGAAGCTTCCAGCAAAAGGACCTGCTGGTCAGTCCAGCAGTAAAACAAGCTTTTAGAAAGCAAACCATTTCCCTCATTTGTGTCCACCATTTGCTCACTAATTCTGTTGCCCCTGTAATTGTTTTTCTTGATATTCTGAGGTAGTGGGGCACATTAGATTCTTTTTCCTTTTGTCAAATATTCATCTGACATCAAAGCGAAAGGGATGCAAAGTAAAAAGAAATGAATCGGGGAGGATCTCATGTGTTTCACAACTGCTTTCATGTCAAGGATGTGGAGAAATGCTGGGATGGTTGCTGATTATATTATCTTCCCCAGCTGGAGGAAGGGCAGCGGGTGGGAGAGGTGTCCAAATGCAGAAATGATTTGGACAGATAGCAGGGCAGCACTCTGCATGAAAGCAAGAGTCAAGGGCAAGATTTTTCAAATGGAGATAGCACGGGAGATAAAAGAGGGCTTAGACTGAGCAATAGAACTAGTAGACAGACAGGAGGCCGCCTGCTGTATTGAGAGGAGTGTGGAGAAAGGAGGGCTGTACGGGTGATGTGTGAGCAACAGAAAACGCATCCCCACTAGAGCCCAGATGTTCTCTTCTGAAAAATGGCATCTCTAAGGATGGCATTTCCATACCTTTGACTTTCCCAAACACTTCTAATTTGGGGACAATTTCTTATACTCCAAAACAGCAATTGGTTAGCTAAAGAATGAAAGGGGTTTTCATTTTGATAACTGAGCTTTGGTCCTCAACCTTCAGCAGTGTATGATCTAATGGAGGTGGTGAAGTAAACATGTGACAAAAATTTCCATAGTCTCAAGCTACACTAAACAAAGCAGCATTCAATGTGTTTGGTAGTAAGTGGTGATAAAAGCAAAATTCCCTGGAGTAGCTAAACTGTTAAGTCCTCCATCAGTGAGGACTCTACAGCAGAAGAAATTTTTAAGAGAGAACGGGACCAATGTTTGTGGAAGGAAGGCTAGAGAACACTGCGGAAGAGAGGGAGGGTATCAGCTATGTCTGCTTTACGTAGGGTCATAACCAAAAACAAAACAAAACAAAAACATTTACCATGGAGTCAATTCCGACTTCTGGCAACCCCACAGGTTTCAAAGTAAGCTATGCTCTATGGTATTTTCAATAGCTGCGATCTTTCAGAAGTGGATCACCAGGACTTTCTTCTGAGGCACCTCTGGGTGGATTCAGATTGCCAAACTTCTGGTTAAAAGTCAAACACTTACCAGTTTGTGCCACCCAGGTACCATGTATAGGCTCATGGGCTTTGTAAACACTACAGTTTACTTCTTATGCCTCAAAAATGGTCAAATCCCCTTTGAACTAAACGTTCTACTTCATGGAGTTCATTCCAAGGAAATAATCAAGGCTAATAACTCTGATTATTTGAGCCACATGTGCCAGACATGGCCAAAGCAAGCTTTATACATTATAGTTTATTCTTAACAATAACCTTATAAGGAAGAAATTACTACACTATTATTCCACAGTCAACCCCTAGCCTGGTTCTGACTGATGATATTGAGGTTCTCCATCATCTCTTTCCACAGTTGTAGCCAATTTGATTCCTGTGTATTCCATCTGGTGAGGTCCCCAAGTATAGTTGGTGTTTAATGACAGAAGACTAGAAGAGTTGTGGGGTGACACTGAGGATATCACACATGAAGAAAGTTAAAAGATCACTAAAAAGACAAGAAAGACCAAAATGGATGTTAGAAGAGACTCTGAAACTTGCTTTTGAATGCAGAGTAGCAAAAATGAGAGGAATAAATGATGAAGTAAAAGAGTTGAACAGAAGATTTCAAAGGGTGGCTCAAGAAGACAATGTAAAGTATTATAACGAAATGTGCAAACACTTGGAGTTATAAAACCAAAAGGTAAGAAATCACTTGGCTTTTCTCATTGGAAGAACTGAAGAAAAAATTCAGACTTCAGGTTGTAATAGTGGAGAATTCTTTGGCAAAATACTGAATAATACAGGAAGCATCGAAAGAGGAAGGAAGGAATACTATGTAAGTGTACCAAAAACAATTGGTCAGCATGCCACATTTTATGAGACAGCATATGATCAAGAACCTTTGGTACTGAAGAAAGAAGTCAAGCTACACTGAAGGAATTAGCCAAAACAAATTTCCAGGAATCGATGGAATATCAATTGAGGTATTTTGACAAACAGCTGCAAGACTGGAAGTACTCACTCATCTATGCCAAGAAATCTGGAAGACAGCTACCTGGCCAACCAACAAGAAGAGATCCATATTTGTGTCCTTACAAAAGAAAGGTGATTCAACAGAATGTGGAAATTACTGAACAGTATTATTAATATCACACACAAGTAAAATTTTTATGAAAATAAGCAAAAAATAGTTGTAGTAGTACATGGACAGGGAATTGCCAGAAATTCAGAAAAGGGTGTGTTTTGTTGACTATGCAAAGGCATGTGAACATGTGGATCATAGCATTATGGATAACATTGTCATGAGCGGGAATTCCAGAAAACTTAATGGTGGTCATGTGAAACCTGTACATAGACAAAGTGGCAGCTGTTCAATCAGAAAAAGGGGATGTTATATAGCTTAAAATCAGGAAAAGTGTGCATCAGGGTTGTATCATTTCACCATACTCGTTCAATCTGTATGCTGAGAAAATAATCTGGTAGACTGGACTATATGAATTGGAAGAAGACTAACAACTTGTGATATTTAATGATACAACCTTGCTTGGTGAAATTGAAGAGGGCTTGAAGCACTTACTGATGATAATCAAAGACTTCAGCTTTTAGTTTGAACTGAACTTCAGCATAAAGAAAACAAAAATCCTTACAAATGTGCCAATAAGCAATATCATGATAAATGGAGAAAAGACTGAAGTTGTCAAGGATTCCATTTTACTTAGATCCACAATCAATACCCATCGAAGCCAACAGTCCAGAAATCAAATGACACATTGCACTGGGCAGGTTTGCTGTAAGAGAGCGCTCCATAAACTGTTAAAAAACAAAACAAAGATAACACTTTGAGGACTGTCTTATGCATTTAGTGCTTCTATAACAGAAATACCACAAGTGGATAGCCTTTGAAAAAAGAAATGTTACCCTGTCACAGTCCAGTAGGCTAAAAGTCCACATTCAGGACACCAGCTCCAGGGGAAGTCGTTCTTTGCTGGCTCTGGAAGAAGGTCTTTGTAGTCAATCTTTCCCTAGACTGGGAACTTCTGAGGCACAGGGACCCTGGGTCCAAATGACAAGCTCTGCTCCAAGCACTGCTCCTTTCTTGGTGGCATAAGACCCCCAAATCTCTGCTCGCTTTCCTTTCATTTATATCCTAAGAGACGGCCTCAAGGCACAATACAATCTTATGCCTTGAATCCTTCCCCACCAACACAACTGGTGCCCCACTTCCTTCATTAACATCACAGAGGCAGGGTTTACAGCATGTAGGAACATTACACAATACTGGTAATACTGGCCTAGCCAATTACAACACACATTTTCGCAGGGGACACAATTCAGTCCATGACAAGGACTAAGACGTCCTTTACCTAAGCAATCATATTTTCAGTTACCTCACGTGCCTGCAAAAGCTGGAAAATTAATAAAAAGAAGAAGAAGACTCGATGTCTTTGAATTACGGTGCTGACAAAGAATATTGAATATGCTAAAAGAAGGAACAAATCTGTCTTGGAAAAAATGAAGCCAGAATTCTCCTTAGAAGTGAGGATGGCAGGACTTTGTCTAACTACTTTGGACATGTTATCAGAGGGGACCAGCCACTGGAGAAGGACATCATGCTTGGTGAAGCAGAGAGTCATCAGTAAGGAAAAATCAACAAGATGGACCGACACAGTGGTTGCAACCTGGGTTCAAAAATAGCAGTGACCATGAGAATGACACAGTGCTGGGCAGTTCCACACTGTTGCACTGAGTCAGAACAGACTGGACAGCATCTAAGAGCATGCCATGTGTTAGAAATATTAGTAGATTTCCCCAAAGCTGAAGCAAGCAAGTGACATAGCCAGGATTTGAATACAGGCCTGAGTGACTCAAAAGCCCATTTCCAACTGGAAAATTCTTTTATTTAGCTGTATAAAGATTGATTAAACCAATTAGTGTCCATTCGTATGGCTGAATATCATGAAGACATGAAAAATTATATTGGAAAACTCTTCAAAACGCTGGAAAACTATTTAATGCATTGTTAAGTTAAAAATATTATGGAATACTGCATATAATATAAGTCAAATTTTAGGAAAAGATGATATTGGTCTCAGTAATTAAATAAAACATTGTATATATTATGTGTTAACTGTGGGACTATGGGTGATTTTTATTTTATTTATGGCTTCTGCGGGAGCCCTGGTAGCACACTGCTAACCAACAGATTGGCAGTTCAAGTTCACCCTCTACTCCTTGGAAACCCTAGAGGGTGGTTCTTTTCATCCTATAGGTTCAGTATGAGTCAGAACTGACTCAATGGCAATAGGTTTGGTTTTGGTTTTAGATGTGTCTTCAGGAAAGACATAGTTTAAAAAGTTCCTTAAAAGGAATGCACTATTTTTTTAACCAGAAAAAAAATTAAAAACAAATATCAGAAAACAATTTGCTTTTTTATAAAACTAGTATCTAATCAGTATTAGAATTTTGGAAAATATCTAAAAGTTATTGTTGTACACTTCATGTATAGAATAGAACAAAAGTTGCCCAGTTCTGTACCACTTCATAGTCAACACGTTTTTTGAGCCAACTCTTGTGGCTCTTGTGTTAAACCATCTTAGAGGGTTTCTGTCATTTTTGCTGACCCTCCACAAAGCATGATGTTCTTTTCTAACCACTGTCTAAAGTACAGTGTTTTCACAGATGAGGAGTCCAGCACCCCAGCATAGCTCAGGAAAGAAAATAGAGATGGAGTTTGCATGGTTGGCGAGAAAACATTTAAGTGCGAGTTATTTGCTTACAAACATGATAAGCAAGATGTTTCTCCATCCTCATTCTAAGCAGCATACAGGTTCTATTTCTTCAAACCTAAAAGCAGAAGAGAAAAAGTTGATGGCAATAGTTTGCTTTTTTTTTTTTTAATTCTTCATTGAGCTATCCAAGACAACTATGTCATATATTCACTTCTCGTCTTTTATTTGGGTAAAGTCTGTTTACTAGCATGTTTTGCATAACTGTCAAGCCAAAACCACTGTCCTGAGTTGATTGTGACTCATAGCAACATTATAGGTCAGAGCAGAACTGCCCCACAGAACCTCCAAGGAGCACCTGGTGGACGTGAACTGCCATCCTTTCAGTTAGCAAATGTAGCATGTAACTACTGGAATCTACTTGATGGCCTTGAGTTTGAGTTTTTTTTTTTTATTTTTTTGGTTACATAATTGTGCTCAAGTTTAAATATAAACGTCTTTGTTTCACTTGCAAATAGGAGCAAGGAAATGTCCTTTTTTGCACACCTGTCTTCACTTGACAGGTGAAATCCTGAGGGCCGAGATGTTCTTTTCTGTGTTCTTTATTACATTCACAGCCCAGAGTTCAGTGCCTGGCACATTGTAGATGTGGAAAGGGTGAAAGTAACTATTCGGGTTTTCTTAACCTGAGCAGAAGTTTTGTGTTGAGATATCTGAGCTGGGCTAGACAAAATGCGGGCTGTGGAAAGTATCCTTCTGCTTATGGTTAGAAACCGAGATTTGACGTATGAGGCCACCGGGAATGCACTTGGGTTTTCCAAGTGAGGAAACTGCATGATCAAAACTATGGAGCAGAAACTTGATTCTGGCAGCTGCACTGGTGAGTGACTGGATCAGAGCAGCGGTGAAGGGAAAGAGCTGAAGGCAGGCAGGTACGAAGGCTGCTGTCGCCGGTGACAGGCGGGAGCTAGTGGCGGGAATCCCAGCCTGCGAGGCTGGGGCTTGGATTGGGCTGCGGGCGCAGACGAAGGGGTAACCGGGCTGGACTTCTAAAGACCAGTTAGACTCCGGGAGCCTGAAGAGCAAACGAGGGAGAAGACGCCAAGACAATGAAACAGGAATTGAGAAAGGCTGAGGGCTCTGAGTGTGCCTGGTATCAGGGGCAGAGCGGAAACTGCAGTTAAGGCAGCACAGATTCCCAACCCCTATTTTTTCTTTTGGGCTTCTTGGTTGCCTGGGTGTACAGAGGAACGAATTTGTGGTGTGGATGCACAGGAGGCCAGGCATTCATCATCAAGAGTGAATCCTCAGCAAGCACTTACCGCACACCGGGCAAGCTTAGCATGTCTGAGAGAGCTCTCTGGAAGCAGTCCAGGGGCCTGCCCAAGGTGACTTGCCAGACTCTTCCTTGAAGTTTGCTCCCTTGCTTGCTGGTCCTCTGTTTTCTTTTAATCCAGAAAAAGCAGCAGTAAACAGTCCCCAGCCCCTCTCCCTTCACCGGCTTCCTCCCTCCTTGTGATCTGGCAGAGAAGGCACCTTGCTTGTCCCAAGAGGATTGTTTCACCTCTGGAGGAGTCCAAGTGGCCAGAGCTGGCAGTAAGATGCCCCTCGGGGAGCTTGTAGTCCAGTGAGGGCGAGTCTTCTGTGGGTGTGGAGGGCTCCTCCACAGAATACTCAGCTTACAGGATCTGGGAAATGGGAGCATTGCGAGCGGTCAAACCACCCTGGGTAGTGGTCTGTTGGGAAACTCAAAGGCAGAAGCACTTGCAAGAGTCTGAATAAGTACTAGCATCAGGTATCAGTGATGGTTAATGTCGGTGTGGTCAAGCGCTGCCTTTATAAAGATGATGTAAGGGTTGCAACTAGCAACTTCCTTTTCTTTCATTCTTCTAACACTGTGCTGGCTGGTCCTGGTATTGAACTTGTATGTTCCCATGTCTTGAATGTTCTGTGATGCTTTCCACTGACAATGCAATTATTACGTGTTTAGAAAATTAAAGTAATATTTTGTTTTTAAAAGCGGCAACATGTAAAGCACGATAAAGAGAACAAAATTAGAACTCTTTGCCTAATAGGCAAATGACAGATGAAGACAGACGAAAAATGAGCACAGAATACTCAGTAAAAAATATATACGTAATGCAAGCTATTGGGTGACAGGAACAGGTTTCAAGGAGTCCCAGCCGCTTGCTTTGAGATCGTTACTGCATGCCACTTGAGAATGACCCGCAAGGACTCCTGGTTAGATCTTTCTTAGAGGCACCACTATGCACTCCCACTGCCCCTGGGTCTACCTTGAAGTACCCACTACACTGATCCAAGTTCTGTTGTCCTTGACTGTTTCCCCAGCAGTCTGTGGGCTGCTGGTGCTGCTCAATATCACAGCCCAGGTGGGCCACAGAAGCATCCAGTGACCATTTAATTACTGACTGGTGGGCTTGGCAGGGTTGGTGTTTCGGTGACCAAGGAGGCCATTGCATGGCTTTAGATGAGTGGTGAGAGAAGTCAGTTTACTGGACTTTTAATAATCTTTTCTCCTTCTTCCTATCCCTGCAACTAGCAGAATAGCTATCACCATCCTAGCTGTTGAGCACCAAGTTGACTCATTTGAATCCATAAATTTCTTTATTTCATCCTTGATTTCTTCTATAACCCATGGTTTTTTGAGCAAGATGCTTTTCAGTTTCCACGAGTTTCAATTTCTATCTATGTTTTTTCTGCTATTGATTTTGACTTTTAAGGCTTTATGGTCTGAGACGATGCTTTGCAACAGTTCAGTGGTATGGATTTTGTTGAGATTTGCTTTATGTCCTAATACATGGTCTATTCTAGAAAATGTTTCACGTGCACTGGAGAAGAAGCTATAGTTATCTGCTGATGGATAGAAAGTTCTCTATATGTTGATGAGGTCTAGTTGGTTAGTTGTGGCAATAAGATCTTCTGTGTCTTTACTGAGCTTTTTCTAGAAGATCTGTCCAATACTGAAAATGGAGTGTTGAAGTCTCCCACTATTATTGTGGAGTGATCTGTCCCATTTTTTAATGTAGTCGATATTTGTTTGATGTATTTAGATGCTCTGGTACTGGGTGCATAAATATTTAATATTAAGTCCTGCTTGTGTGTTGAATCTTTCAGCAATAAATGATTTCCATTCTTGTCCATGATGGTGGATTTTACATTAAAATCTATTTTATCTGAGATTCATATTGCCACTGCTGCTCTTCTTTGTATGTTGTTAGCTTGGTATATATTATTCCATTCTTTAATTTTCACTTTGTTCCTGTCTTTAAGTCTAAGGTGAGTTTCTTGTAAGCAACACATAGATGGGTCCTGTCTTTTGATCCAAGATATCATTCATTGTCTCTTTATTGGAGCATTCAGTCCATTTATATTCAGTGTAACTATTGATAGATATGTGTTTAGTGCTGTCATTTTGATGTATTCATTTTTGTTTTCATGTTTTCTCTGCCACTCTTAATATTCTGTTGTGTGACATTCTTCTTTACAGGTTGATTTTTCATCATTTACAATGTTGGTTTTGTGTTTGTTGAGACTCCTGTATCACGATTCTTGATTTGATATATTGCATCTTTGTTGTGCTTTGCAGCTACCCCCAGGATCCTCCTTAATAATTCATGTTTAAACCCAATTTTAACTTCTACCTATCTTATTAACTTCCTCTCCTTCTGGAAGGATTATAACTACTGTAGCACATCCCTGTTTTTAGTGTGACGATATCATAGTTTTCATGATATGATCACTGGATTACTTCTTTTCAAATTATAGCTTTGATTGAGTTTCATGCCTTCGCTAACTGAGTAGGTTTCTGGATAATGTGTCCTGTATTGCCTCCTAAAATATAGAGTTAGTGGTTTTGTTCTTCTAAGTCAAGAGCTTCGTTCAGTATTTCTTGTAGCTTTGGTTTGGTTTTCACAAAGTCTCTGAGTTTCTGTTTATCTGCAAATGTCTTAATTTCATTTTCATATTTGAAAGACAGTTTCACAGGATATATAATTCTTGAAAGTTTTTCTCCTTCAAGGCTTTCAATGTGTCATCCCACTGCCTCCATGCCAGCATCATTTCTGCTGAGAAGTCAGACTAAAGCCTACAGGGTTTCCCTCTGAATGTTAGCTTTGCTTTAAGTCTTGCTGCCTTTAAGAGTTTCTGCTTGTGTTTCATTTTGTTAAGCTCGATTATAATATGTCTTGGTGTCTTTCTTTTGAGGTCTGCATTGTGTGGCATTCTATATGCATCTTGGATATCTATATTCTCTTCTTTCATAATTTCAGGGAATTTTTCTGTCAGCAGCTCAACAACAACACTCTATGTTTTCAGGTGTCTGTCCCTGTTCAGAAACTCCAATTAATTGTAGATTGTTCCTCTTGATAGAGTCCCACATGCTTCTTAATCCTTCTTCATTTTTCTTGTTTCTTTTCTCTGATTTCTCCTCATAAATGCTGGAGTCAGTAGCTCTATCTTCACAGTCAGAAAGTCTATTTTCCAATTGTTCAATTCTGTTTTCTTGGCTTTGAATTGAATTTTCTGTTTCTTTGGTTTTGTTATTGATTTGTCAGATTTCAGAATACTGGTGTTCTATCAGTTTGAACCACTCGCTTAGTTTTTCATTTTGCTCTGCTGCATTTTGTATAATGTCTAGGAGGACTCTATACATAATCCTTTTGTACTCAACCTCTCATAGTTTCAGAAAGCCCCTTCATCTGGGAAGTTCTTTGGTTCTTTCTTTTGGGAGCTTTCTGGAGCCAAGGGTGAATTTTTCTTGCAGTGTCTGGCCACAATTTGTTGCTTTTGGGGCATCTAGAGGTTGTTTAGCTTCTCTGAGATTACCTTAACAGGATCTGAAGCACAGTCTGAGAAGGAAGGTGATCACCAGTCACCTCTATGTATTCCAGTGACGGGGACCAGTGGAATTTCTGGGGTAGCAGGCTCCACCTCCTGGTTGGCAAAGACATAGCCTTACTTATGGAGTCACTGGAGGGCCATCAGCTGACCCTATGATGTGGGTTCATGAAGGCTTGGAGAGATGCCATCAGGATGTACCACAGTTATGTCTCTAAGTAGTCTTATTTTGAAAGGTAAAAGCTGTCTGACAGCTTCCAAAATCAGTCAGGGTGTCAGGTGTGCAAGCCCTTCTTTCCAGCTGGCAATGCAGGGACCTCTATATCTGACCCAAGATGCTGTAACGTAGTTCAAAGTACAGACAGGCTACTGCGCTGCTGTCCTCTGCTGTTGGGCCCCACCCATGAGGCTACACTATACTGAACATAGCTTGTCTTCTGGGAAAGTGCTCCCTGGGCTGGCACTGTCTCCCAGCCTGGGAATTAGCCCCTGCTGAGGCCTCCAGTCAAACAAGATGGCATCCTACACAAGCTGTCCGCCTGCTGCAGAATAGCCGAATCAATGGCAGAGGTTCAGAAAGAGAGGTTGGAGGGACCAAGGTGCTCAGAGTCCAGAGCCAGGCTCTCAACATGGGGCTATTCCGCCAGCTGCTCAGGTCAGCAGTGCCCCTGAGCTTTGTTACCAGTTAAGCCCAAGCCCTGCCTGCTGGCTAAGACAAAGAAAAAAAGTTAAAAACGCCAGTTACCTTCAGTCCACAAGAGCCAGCCATTCAACAAGGATGGGGGTCAACAAAAGAGAAGTTTCCCATTCAGTGGCATGTAGTCCAAATTGACAGCCTTATGCCATGTCCTAGGCCTCACTGAGAGCCCAGAAAACTCCATTTAGTTATCAGTCCAGACCTTAGTTTTCAAAGAGAGTTAAGGAGATGTGTGTCTAGTCCACCATCTTGACTTCACCCTCCCTGTTGACTCCAAAGGAAGCAAGGTCTCATTGTTTGGGGGCTCATCTTGTGTTTAATTGGGGTGATTTCATTTCAGAAGGTGGTTAACTTGTGATAATTTATAAAATGGGTTTTTAATCCGTCATGGGGCTGATGGAGGTTACCCATGATGACTCTAGAGAGAGTTTAGGAAATCAATCAGATTATTACAGTTTATGATCATTAAGGTTGTGTGTCCACTTGGCTGGGCCATGATCCTCAGTGTTTGGGCAGTTATGCTGTAGGTTGGCAGTCGTATAATGATGGGATTACCTCCATGATGAGATCTGATATAATGTAATCACTATCATAATGTGATCTACTGTGAACAGCCAGTCAGCTGAATGGGAGTTTCGTTGGGGGTATGATCTGCATCCAATATATTTGTACTTTTTTTGTAAAATTTGCTGGTTTTTGCTCTGCTCTAGATCCTGCATTTGGCTATCACCATTTGACAAGTTCTTGGGATTTGAGCCAGCAGCTTAAGTCTGATCTGTGCATCTTGAGTTTATCAGTCCCTAAAACTACATTAGTCAGGAGAAGCTTTCAGCCTCCAGCCTAATATCTGACCCATGGACTTGGGACTTGCCAGCCTCTACAACTGCATGAGCAATTTCCTTGAGGTAAATCTTTCTTTACATATAATATACATATACATGTATGCACACTTGTGTGCATACACACACAGACATACACGTGTACATAGATGCTTCACTGGTTTTGCTTCCTAGAGAACCAGATTAAGGAACTTGGTACCTAGAGTGGTTCTAGAGAAACAAAATTGTAAGGATGAGTTTTCTAAATTGGTTCTGAACTCTTGTTAGTCTTAAAGATGTTGACTGTTCCACTTACAGTAGTAAAGAGGGCACTGCTAATCCATGACAGGGAGTGGCAATAGAAATACAAAAACATATCACCATGAGTAGATCAGGTATTCATGAGAGGCAAGCCTCTGGATAATTTCATATTTTATATTTTTCTACAGTTCTGTCACAATAAGAAGCATAAAGAACCTGGCTGGTTGATCCTACTTTTGCTAGACAAAGTAGTGAAAGAAACAGAACAAGTTTCTACTTGTGCCCTGAAAGAAAGCCTTATTCTTGTAGTAACAGAGATGATAATGTAAAAACCAAACCCTGAGTCTTATCACAAGAGTGGCTGAATTACAATGCAAGTTAAATTCTCAACCTCTATTGGAGTCCATGTGAGTTAGAATTGATGGGTTTGTTTTTGGTGTTTTGTTTTGTTTTAATGGTGTCTGAAGGTATTAATTGGGATGAAATGGGATCCTGAAACTTGAGGCAGGAACATCTGGGAAGATAATCAAGAAGCTAGGAACACTGAATCCCTAAATTCAATTAAGTCACTTATACCAATAGAATTGTTAGTCCCTCTTCCCATAACTGATGAGTTTAACCCAACTGTGTCTAAAAAGCCTTTGTCTGAAATATTACCAGGAGCTGGTAGGAGGGCTTCTGAGAGGCTGGGGAACTGGGGAATGGGGGGAGGGTTTAGACGATGGGAGCATTGAGGGGAGCATCTGAGTCATCTCCTGAGGAGACTGCTGAGTCATTGACTGGAACATTGCCTAAGGCAAATGCCTCGTAAGACAATGCTGAGTGGTCTGAACACACATCCCCACCACTCATTTTGTCTTCCAGACCTATAACTGAACTTAAGTCCTAGACAAGCCAAGTGCCGTGCTAGTGACCCCCAAAAGATGAAGCACAAAGTGTGACCCAGAGGGTATAAAACCAAACCAAACCCATTGCCATCAAGTAAATTCACTCATATTGACCCCATAGAACAGAGTAGAATTGTCCTACAGAGTTCCCAAAGAATGTCTGATGGATTTCAACTGCTGACCTTTTGTTTAGCAACCATAGCACTTAACCACTATAGCGCCAGGGTTTCCCAAGGGATATGCTACTCTCCACTCCAAAAAACTGCTTGATTTTTTTAATATGTAAAAAGAGAAACTTGGGGAATATGTATCAGAATGGCTATTAAGGATGTGAAATAATAGTACAAGGAACATAAAGATAGATCATTCTGAGTTTGTTAATACAGATCTACTAAGCACAGATTCTCCATTAAATGTTTGAGTGCAACAGACTGGAAAGAAACTAATAACTTATTCTGTTGGGTTGCTGAAGCTTGGATTGTGCAATGGCCTACACTAAATCAAATACAAGTACCAGACCTGCCTTGATGTACTGTAAAAGAAGGTATACAAAGGCTTAGGGAGATTGGCTTGCTAGAGTGGGTTTATCAGGTTAGATCCACAGACCCATATATATGTGAGGAATAAATCTGTGAAAGGAGCCCCAGCATCCTTAAAGACTGCTGTGATTGCTATTTTATGTAAGTCACATTTAACAGTGGGAACCATCCTAACTGAATTAAGATACCTAACTACAGTGAGGCTGATTAGACCTCTTGGTGATAGGGGCCAAGGGGCAGCACTCAATCAACAAGGACAAGGTGGACTTGCTTACCATAGTGAAAGGCAGAGTCAAAGCAGTAATCAGAATAGTCTGACTTGTATGGATTTATTGCTGTCGCTACTTAGTCATGGAGTCTCTAGGACTGAACAAATAAGAAATCTACTAAATATTTACTTGATCTGTGGAACAGGAAGCCCTGGTGTATAGTGGTGAAGTGCTATGGCTGCTAACCAAAAGGTCAGCAGTTAAAATCCTCTGGGTACTCCTTGGAAACTCTGTGGGGCCATTCTACTCTGTCCTGCAAGGTCTCTAGGAGTTGGAATTGATTCGATGGCAATGAATTTTTAGTGGGTACAAGTGGAAGAATTCTAGGTCAAATGAACAACTGTTTAACTTAAATCACCAGAATAGAGTCATGGCCCCTCAATCACTTCCCAAACTTGCCTAAGTTTACAGACCCATAACCTTTTGAATGAAGGGGAAGCTAGGTCTCCTTGAGGAAGGACCCCACTGTACAGCCCAAGGGATCATACTTAAAAGACAGAACACAAAACTGCTGTCATGTACTTCATGTAACTGGGAAGTCCATTGGGTTTCTTCACCCCAAAACCACAACTACTGTGCTTAGAACTTGTGCTTGTCCCAGTGTGAGGGAGAGCGTGAACTTACAAAAGTCCCCATAGGAAGCTTTGCAGTGGGGATATACCAAGCCTGAAGCTTTCAGATGACTGACAGCCAGTCAGGAAGGAGAAAGGTAGTGCTACCCCTCAGTACAGTCCTGTCTGGGAGCAAGTCTGAGGCAGCCTTGCGCAACCATGAGCCATGCATCTTCCGTCACAGTTAATTAGCCAGTTTGTTAAATGTTAATGTTGCTGTTAGGTGCTGCTGAGTCAATCTTCAATTCATAATACCCCAATGTAACAGAATAGAACTGTCTCACAGAGTTTTCTAGGCTGTAATCTTTATGTAAGACAGGTCTGTCTTCCAAGGAGCCACTGCTTAGATTTAACCCTTCAACCTTTGGGTTAGCAGTTGTGCACTTAACCGTTTTACCACCTGGGCCCCTAAGTGTTATTATCAACTTCTAAATAACACAAATTTAGAATCTAAGCCATTAATTTTTTATATATATATGTACTTTAAAACTCACAGGGATTCACTAAGGCATGCCTTGACAGGGAGCAAAATGTAGATTCCCTGTTGTAGTGGGAGAAAAATGGGGGCGCAGGTCTAGAATTCTATTAAAAGACCAGACCTGATGGTCCCACATCCTGGTGAGTACCCTGAGAATGTGGTCTCTAGACTCTGCTAGCCAGAGCTGAAACTAGTATTGAAGACAGCTCTTCAGACAAAAATCAGACAGGACTGTAAGACACGAGGCTATCAGAGCAGCTCCTCTATAGAAATGAGTTGGGAGAATGGACAGGAGAGGACAGGAGGGGACAGGAGGGGACAGGAGATAGTTAAATTAATACAGGTGGCAGGGGAGAGAAAGGAGGAATGTGCTTTCACAGGACTAGAGAGAAGCTAGAGCTTCATAGAGGTGTATAAATGGAGTATCATATGGCAAATTGACTTGTATTGCAAACTTTCACTTAATCAAAATATTTTTTTATTGTGATTAAGTGAAAGTATACAATGCAAATTAAATTTGCATGCCCACCTACCTGCAGCTCCTTCTGCTCTCCTTGTCTGGTGACAGCACACTCCTCCCTTTTGTTCTATATATGTTGTATCTTAACAATCTCTTCTCCACTCCAGTAAGAGCCAGTAGGACAGCATCCTATAAATGCATACAACCATACAGTACACACAGTATAGGGTCACATTGTGTCTCCAAGTCCAGTCCATTCCTGTCCAAAGAGTTGACCTTAGAAATGTCTTCTGGTCAGGGACAGCAGCAGGTTCAGGGTCCATACTCCCAGGGGAACTCCCAGGCCGCTGGATGATCAACTGCAGTTTTTTAGTGGAGTTCTTGAGGTGAAACCCTCTTTTTCTTGTGTTGCCACTGGGATTCAGCATTGTGTGCCCCATCACAGCTGTCTTTGGTGGTGGCCAGGTACCATCTGGTTCTTCTGGTCACATGTTGATACAGCCACGCATTCACATGGGTCCTTCTGTCTCCTGGGCTCTTTTTTCCTCGTGTCTTTGTTGTTCTTGGTGATCATCGGTTCCAGAGGCATCAGGACCAATTGGTGTACCTCAGATGGCAGCTTGCTAGCTTTCAAGACCCCAGATGCCACTCACCAATATGGGGTACAGAAGAGTCTCTTAGCAATAGACTAGTTATGTCAATTGGCCTGGATGTCCCCTGAGAGCATGGTCCTCAGACCCCTAGTCCTGCTACTCTATCCTTGCAATATTGGCTTAAAATTGGAAGAGATTTTGGTTTATGCTGAAGTCCACTTAAGTTGATCTTCTTTCTACTGTGTGCTGTCACTGCTTTCACCCAAGCAAATTTCTATCAACTATCTAATCTGTGACTAGCCCTTTTCCTCCCCACCCTTACAGCCATCAAAGGGTTTTTTCTTCTGTATGTAAGTCTATTTTTAAATCCTTAAAGCAGGAGTCTCATACTATACTTGTCCTTTTGCTGCTGACTGATTTCCCTCAACATAATGTCTTCCAGTTGAAACCATGTTATGAGATGATTCCTAAAATCGTCATTGCATAGATCATTGCATAGTGTTCCATTGAGTATATGTACCATAGTTTGTTTATCCATTCGTTTGTTGATGGGCATCTGGGTTGATTGCATCTTTTTGCTGTTGTGGACAGCAAAAACGTTGATGTACACATATCTGTTCTCATGACAGCCTTTGTTTCTTTAGGATATATTCTGAACAGTGGGATTATTGGATCAAATATTATATCTATTTTCAGCTTTTCAAGGAAGTGCCTAATTGCTTTCCATAGAGGTAGCAACATTTTGCAATCCTACGAGCAGTGTAGGAGAGTTCCAATCTGTCCACAGCCTCCAGCATTTGTTGTTTTGTGTTTTTTGGATCACGGCCAACCTTGTTGGGGTGAGATGGTATTTCATTGATTTGGATTTCACTATAGCTAATGGTTGTGAGCATTTCCCCATGTGTCTTTTGGCTGCCTGGATGTCCTCTTTGGTGAAATCTCTGTCCATCTCCTTTGCCCATCGCTTGAATGGGTTAGTTATCTTTTTCTTGTTGATGTTTTGCAGTACCTTATAGTTTACGGAGATGAGACGTCAGTCTAACATGTTGTTGCCCAATATTTTTCCCATTCTGTAGATGGACTTTTAACTCTCTCGATAGTCTTTGCCTGAGCAAAAACATTTGATTCTTAGTAGTTCGCATTTATCTATTTTCTATTCTGTTGGTTGTGCTTTGTCAGATTTTGAAGTCTGTTTAAGCTGTGTATTAGAACTTCCATTGTTGATCCTATTTTTTCTTGGATAATCTTTATCATTTTAGGTTTGCTATTCAGGTCTTTGATCCAGTTTGACTTAATTTTTGTGTAAGGTGGGTCTTGTTTCAACTTTTTGCAGATGGATATCCAATGTTGCCAGCACTATTTGTTAAAGAGACTATCTTTACCCCAGTTTACAATCTAAGGCCTTTGTCTAACATCAACTGTTCATAAGAGGATGGTGGCATCTTTGAGGTCTCAACTCTGTTCCATTGGTCTATATGTCTCTTTTTGTACCTGTACCAAACTGTTTGACTACTGTGGCAGTGTGATAGGTTCTTAGGTCAGCTAGTGTGAGAACTTCCACTGTGTTCCTGTTTTTCAACAGTGCTTTGCTTGTCTGGGGTTACTTCCCTTTCCAAACAAAGTTGGTGATTTGTTTCTCCATCTCATTAAAAAATGACACTGGAATTTGTATTAGGATTGCATTGTATATGTAGATTGCTTTGGGTAAAACAGACATTTTCATAAGGTTAAGTCTTCCAGTCCATGAGCAGGGTAGGTTTCTCTGTTTATGTAAGTCTCTCTTGGTTTCTTGCTATAAAGTCTTGTAGTTCTCTCTGTATAGGTCTCTTCTTTCTCTGGTTAGATTTATTTCTAGGTAGTTTACCTTGTTGGGGGCTATAGTAAATGGTATTGATTTGGTGATTTCTTCTTTGATGACCTCTTTGTATAAAGGAATCCTACTAATTTACTTATGTTTATCTTATATTCTGACACTTTGCTGAACTCTTCTATTAGTTCTAGTAGTTTATTTACAGATTCTTTAGGATTCTCTGCATATACATTCACATCATCTGCAAATAGGGAGAATTTTACTTCTTGTTTGCTGATGTAGATTCCCTTTATTTCTTTGTCTTGTCTAATTGCTCTGGCTAGAACCTCTAGTACAATGTTGAACAAAAGTTATGAGAGTGGGCATCCTTGTCTAGTTCCTGTTCTCAAGGCAAATTCTTTCAGTCTCTTTCCATTCAGGATGATGTAGGTGGTTGACTTTGCATAGATGCCCCTTATTGCATTGAGGAATTTCCCCTCTGTTCCTATTTTACTCAGAGTTTTTAGTATGAATGGATGTTTGACTTTGTCAAATGCCTTTTCTGCACTGATTGACAAAAACAGGTGATTCTTATCTTTTGTGCTATTTATGTGGCTGATCACATTACTTGTTTTTCTGATGTTGAAGCAGGCTTGCATCCCGGGAATGAGTCCAACTTGGTCTTGATGAATTATTATTTTGATATGTTGTTGAAGTCCATTGGCAAGGATTTTTTTTTTTTTTTAAGATTTTCACATCTAGGTTCATGAGAGATATTGATGTGTAGTTTTCTTTTTTTTGTGGGATCTTTCCTTGGCTTTGTTATCAGGGTTATGCTGGCTTCACAGCATGAATTTGGGAGTATTTCATCCCTTTCTATGCTGTGAAATAGTCTCAGTAGTATTGCAGTTAACTCTTCTCTAAGAGTTTGGTAGAATTCACCAGTGATGCTGTCTAGGTCAGGACTTCTTTCTGGTTGGTAGTTTTTTTTTAGGACTTTTATAATCTCTTCCTTTGTGATGAGTTTATTAAGTTGTTCTACTTCTCCTTGTGATAATTTTGTTAGATGATATGAATCTAAGTATTTGTCCATTTCCTCTAGGCTTTCAAATCTGTTAGAGTACAGTCTTTCATAGTATTCTGCTATGATACTTTCGATTTCAGTTGGGTCTGTTGTGACCTCTCCCATCTCATTTCTTATTCAGGTTATTTGTTTCCTCTCCTGTTTTTCTTTTGTAAGTTTAGCCAATGGTTTATCAATTTAGTTAATCTTTTTAAAGAACAGGCTTTTTGTTTTGTTATTTTTTTCAATTGTTCTTCTATTTTCTAATTCATTTAGTTCTGTTCTAATCTTTATTATCTGCTTTCTCTGGTGCCTGAGGGATTCCTCTGTTGCTCTCTTTCTAGTTGTTCAAGTTGTGGGGTTAATTCTTTGGCTTGAGTCCTTTCTTCCTTCCAGATGCTTGCATGTGTAGTGATAGATTGACCTCTGGGCACTGCTTTTGCTGTATCCTATAGATTTAGGTAGGACGTGTTTTCATTCTCATTTGAATCCATAAATTTCTTTATTTTGTCCTCAATTTCTTCTATAACCCACGGCTTTTTGAGCAACGTGTTGTTCAGTTTCCATGAGTTCCAATTTCTATCTGTGTTTTTCTGCTGTTGATTTCTACTTTTATGGCTTTATAGTCCAAGAAGCTGGTTTGCAATAATAATTCAATGGTTTGGATTTTATAGAGACTTGCTTTATGTCCTAACATGTGGTTTGTTCTGGAAAATGTTTCATGTACATTGGAGAAGAAGGTGTACTTATCTGTTGATGGATGTTGATGAAGTCTACTTGGTTAATTGTCACAATAAGATCTTCTGTGTCTTTAGTGAACTTTTTTCTGAATGATCTGTCCATTACTGAAAATGGAGTGTTGAAGTCTTCAACTATTATTGTGGAGTGATCTATCTCCCTTTTCAGTGTAGTCAGTGTTTGTTTGGTATATTTAGATACTCTGGCATTGGGTGCATAAATATTTACTATTGTTAAGCCCTGCTTATGTATTGAACTTTTCAGCAATAAATAGTGACCATCCTTGTCCATGATGGTGGATTTTACATTAAAATCTATTTTATCTGAGATTAATATCAACACTGCTGCTCTTTTTGGTATGTTGTTAGCTTGATACATATTTTTCCATTCTTTAGTTATCAGTTTGTACATGTCTTTGAGTCTGAGGTGTGTTTTTCTTGTAAGCAACATATTGACGGATTGTGTCTTTTGATCCAGGATGTCACTTGCTATCTCTTAACTGGAACATCAGTCTGTTTACATTCAGTGTAATTATTGATAAGTATGTGTTTAGTGCTGTCGTTTTGATGCCTTTGTTTTTGTGTTGATGCTTTCTATGTTGTTCTTAATATTCTGTTCTGGATCTTTCTTCTTTATGGGTTGACTTTTCATCTTTTCCAGTGTTTTGTTGAAACTTTCAATGTTTTGTTTGGTTTTGTTGAAACTCCTGTATTATGTTTCTTGTTTTCATATGCTGCATTATTATTATACTTTGCAGCTATCCCTATGATTAACCTAAATGTTTTAAGTTTAAACCCAATTTTAACTTCTGCATGTCTTTTTTTTATTATTATTTTTATTTAACATAACTGAGTGAAAATGTACATTCACGTATAAATTTACAAATATGGAACACTTCACGAATTTGGGTGTCATCCTTGCGCAGGGGCCATGCTAATCTTCTCTGTATCGTTCCAGTTTTAGTATATGTGCTGCCGAAGCGAGCACTGCGTGTCTTTTTAATTCCCTCTCCATCTGAAAGGACAATACTTTAGTATATCCCTCTTTTTAGTGTGATAATGTCATAGTTTATGTGATATGCTCACTTGATACACTTCTTTTTACACTGTAGCTTTGATTGAGCTTTGTGACTTCCCTGAGTAGGATTCTGGATACTGTGTCTTGTATTGCCTCCTTAAATATATATGTAAAGCTTTTGTTTTTCTAAATAAAGAGCTTCATTCAGTATTTCTTGTAGTTTGTTTTTTATAAAGTCTCTAACTTCTGTTTATCTGTGAATGTCTTAATTTCGTCTTCATATTTGAAAGAGAGTCTTGCAGGATATATAATTCTTTGCTGGAAGTTTTTCTCCTTCAAGGCTTTGACTGTATTTTCCTATTGTCTCCTTGCCCACATTGTTTCTGCCAAGAAGTCGGACAAAAGCCTACAGGGCTTCCCTCTGAATGTTAGCTTTGCTCTGAACCTTGTTTCTTTAAGAACTCCTGTTTATGTTTCATTTTATTAAGCTTGCTTAAAATACATATTGGTGTTTTTCTTTTGTGGTCTTGTTTTTGTGATGTTTGATACATTTCTTGGATATCTATGTTCTTTTCTTTCACAATTTTGGGGAAGTTTTCTAACAGCAACTCAACAACAATAGTCTCTCTGTTTTCACAATCCCTCACTACTCAGGAACTCCAGTTAATCGTAGATTAGTCCTCTTAATAGAGTCCCACATGTTTCTTAATGGTTCATTTTCTTGTTTCCTTTCTCTGATTTCTCCTCATTAGTGTTGGTGTCATTTGCTCTGTCCTCAAGGTCACTGAGTCTGACTTCCATCTCCTGTATTGTTCTTTTGGCTTTGGATTGTCTAATTCTGTAATTTTGTTATTGATTTTCTGGATTTCAGATTGTTGATGTTCCATCAGTTCAAATAGCTTGCTTAATTTTTCACTTTGCTCTGCTACAGTTTGTTTAATCTCTGGGAAGGCTCTCTATATAATTATTTTGTACTCAACCTCCAATATTTTCAGAAAAGTTTCTTCATTGGGGAAGTTTTTTGATTCTTTATTTTAGGAGTTTTCTGGAGCCATGATAGACTGTTTATGTAAATAGCTAGCAATCATTTGTTGTTTTCAGGCCATCTAGAGGCTGTTCAGTTTCTCTGGTCTTACCTTGACAGGAGCTGAGGTGTAGTTCTGAGAAGCTATATGTGCTCTAGTGATGTGCTCCAGTGGACTCTCTGCGGTCACAGACCCCACCTCCTGGTTGGCAAAGATGGTGCCCTACTTCTGGAGAAACCTGGGGGCCATCAGCCAACCACACAATGTGGGTCAGTGAAAGGAGGGAGGGATACTGCTGGGCTGCTCCACAGTTATTTGTCCAGGGTGTCTTAACAGGTGCTTTACTGTTAAGCTGGGATCTGTCCAGCACCTGAGGAAATCAGTCAGGCCTTAACATGTGGCAGGCCCTGCATTCTGGCTGACAACTGAAGCACCTCTTCAGCTGTGCCCAGATGCTACAATGTAGTTCAAAGTAGGAAGGGATTATGGCCTTGTTGCCATTCTCAGCCAGGCCCATCCATAAAGTAACACTGTGCTTGACACAGCCTTTCTGCTAGAAAAATGCTTTCCTGACTGGCACTGCTTCTCAGCTTGGGAATTAGCCCTGCTGAAACCTCTAGTTGGGTCACTCCACTTCCCAGCTGACCAAGATGGTGTCTCACCCAAGCTGTGCTTCCTGCTGCTAAACAGCAGAATCTATGGTGCAGCTCTGAAAAGAGAGGGTGGAGGTACAGTGGTGCCCTCAGTCAGCAGCTGGGCTCTTAAAATGTGGCTATCCCAAGCACAGTGTCTCTGCTGCACTACATGATATTTACTTTAGCACTGCAGTTCAGTGTATTTGTCAGCTCCCATCCAGCCCCTCCTCTCAGATAACAAAAAAGGCATCAGTATCTGCAGTCTGCTTGAGTGACAAGTCAGCAGAAGCAGGGCTCAGAGTGCGCTGCCTTGTGTCAGGGAAAGGTAGTTTCCCATTTAGTGGCATGTAGTCCAATCTGACAACTCTATGCCATGGATTGTAGGGCTTCCTGGATGTGCTGAATGCTCTGTTCAATTATCATTTCAGGCCTTAGTTCTCAGAGGGAATTGAGGAGATGTATGTCTAGTCTGCCATCTTGGCACTGCCCTAAAGTATTTTTTAAAAATTCCAAATTTGCCCTGGGAGAGGAATAAGCTCACAGGGATTTAATTCATATCAAATCTAAAATCATTTCTTTCTTTTTATTAAAGAAATATATTTAAAAAGTTAATGTATGTGCTTCAAAAAATTTGTGTTCACAGAAAAGTAGACAAAGGGGGAAAAGTCATCCTCAGTCCTACTACCCAAAGTTTAAAAGAGCAAACAAACCAGTGGCTTTCCAGTCAATTCCAACTCATGGCGACCCCATATGTTTCAGAGCAGAAATGTGCTCCTATGGCCTTTGAAAGGCTATGGCCTTTCAGACCTTTCTTATAGGGCACCTCTGGGTGAGCCTGAACAGCCAACTTTTTGGTTAGTTGTCCAGCATTTAACTGATGGCACTTCTTAGGGAATTCATATCCAATGATTTCATTAACCATCATGAAACTTATGTAACATAAATTTTTGAAATGGTGCAAAACCTATTCACCAACAAGATCACTAAATGAAGTGCAAATGAATACATGTCTTCATTTGACTCTGCTTTCTGGCAGTTGGAAAGGATAGTCTGTGTGTCCACAGTGGAGTCAGCTGCCTTCTGGAGAATGAGATAGGTTATCCTGACTCTGCTAGGTCCCCTACAGGGGAAAAGCAGGTTTGAGGATAAGGAAGATCTGCTTATAAATAAGGTAGTGCCACCAAAGATCTTTTTGTTAAGGGTGTCTTTTGTTAAGAGTTTTGAAAAGGGATTACACAACTCAGGGGAACAACAGCTTTCACAGTGAGGTTGGATGTGGTGATGAGGAGGCAACTAAGGTTTTGAATCTATTGGGGCACTAACGTGGTGAGAGAATAAATCCTGTAAGTCCTGGCTTGTAACTAGAGAGGGACTTCCCTCCCCACCCACTGTCTTAAAGTCACTTCTGACTCATAGTGAACCTATAAGACAGTAGAACTGCCCCCAAGCATCTGGTGGATTTGAACTGCTGACCTTTTTGTTAACAGACGTAGCACTTATCCACTACAGCACCAGGGTTTCCAAATCTCTTTCTAATACCCTATAAAAGGGGCAAAGCTAAGATGGGCTCCTGTAACCCACTTTTAGAGACAGTCCTACCAGAGAGATGTGGCTTTAAAGAGCAAAAGGATGTTTTTTAGGCTTGGGTTCTGCCTCAAGTTGAAAGCACTGCCAATGAGGTAGGTGGAATAGCCTGTGGGGAAACATACAATGGAAACCCTATGGAAAATGCAATACTTCATCTGGGTCCATAGTTAGGAGTAAGACAGCAATAAAGTGATTCAACAATTAACTACATCCTGGGACACAGATAAGATCCTAAACAATTGTGTAAACTTCCTCAAAGTTGTTTTTCAGAAGAAACCAGATAGAAACAGCTCTGGGGATATGCGCAGAAAGTCTCATTTTTACAACTATGTGTGCTTTCAACGGGGGCACCAGAGAGCTACAATCAGGACTGGGGAGTCAAACCAAGGGAGGAAGAAACTACACACACGCAACACCCCGTAATAAGTCCTGCTACCAGTCCCAGAAAGCTCCCATGGTGGAAACCATCCTGAAGTCTACACGCACATGTAACCAAGGGACAAGCAGCTACCTGCCAAAAAAGGAAATACTTCAGAATCCTGTCACTGATTTGTTGTTCCAACTATATCCTGGTCCTAGACAGGCTATAAAAACTCAACCCTGAAATTGTCCAGTGGCACAGCCTTCAGGACTGCTGTACGTCCCACTGCTGCCCCACTTTGAAGTGCTTTGATTTTATAGTAAAGATTTCTCCTGTGGGCCAGAACAATTCTTTCTTGCAGGTCTGAAAAGGACTTTTGAGGCTCTTCAGAGATGCCAATAGCACTGAGACTTGTGGCACGTGTGAGGCTTGGCCCTAGGTGTTTGGGGCTGCATCATAAATTAGAGGAACAAAATAATTCACAAATTATTTCTATTTGTGAACTGAAATACGTACTGACAATTGCCTCAAAATTTACCCAATGAAACCTAGAGGAAAACATTCTCACGCTGGAATGTTCAACATTCCATAAACCAGATGTAAGGGCTAAATGTATTGTTTTGGGGTTGTTTGGGATATTTCCAGAAATTAGCCTGTGCATCCTATCCTGACTGGAAGAACAACTTGGAAAGAACCATGGCATCTTAGATTCACTTAGCCTGTTCCCAAGTCTAGGTGAGTGCTGACAGGTTTTATACTCGAGGGGGGAAGAGGCCACTTGTCACACCCTCAACCTCCCAATTACCAGCTGTTTCCCACCCCCCTCCACTCCTGTCCCTGGTCTCCCAGAGCAGTGGGAAACGCACTTCGGTATATGGTTCCCCACTCGACGGCACTTGGCTTGGCTTTGTGGACTGTACATCAGCTGTCATGGATTGAATTGTGGTGTTCCCTCCACCCCCAAAATGTGTGTAGCAATTGGCTGGGCCATGATTCCCCGTATTGTGTGATATTCCTACATGTTGTGAATTCTGCTTCTGTGGTATTAGTGAGGGAGGATGTATGGTGGTTGTGTTACTGAGGGAGGACGCAGTGTTAAACATGTTGTGAATTCTGCTTCTGTGGTATTAGTGAGGGAGGATGTATGGTGGTTGTGTTACTGAGGGAGGACTCAGTGTTAAGATTGTTTTGTGCCTTGAGGTGATTTCTTTGGATTTAAAGAAAAGGGAAGCAAGCAGAGAGTTGGGAACCTCAAAGCACCAAGAAGTAGTGCCGGGTACAGAGTGTGTCCTTTGAAAAAGACCAGGGGTCTCTGCACCTCAGAAGCTCCCGGCCCAGAGGAAGAATGACAACAGAACCTTCTTCCAGAGCCAATAAAGATTTCCTCTGTGGCTGATGCCCTTTACCCTACCTTTCTATGAGAAAACATTTTTTTCTTTTTAAAGTCATCCAGTTGATACCAGGGAAAACTCTAGGTTCTCATTACCTGCATCCTGTTTCAGGGTGAATGATCAAAAGCAAAGTTTCTTTCTGTGCCCTAGCAGACAGACACAGAGAGCAGGAAAGATTTTCAAGATCCTGCTCAAAGAATCATCAGGTGATTGGAGTATATTTATAAGAGAATAGAGATTGCATACAAAATGTAAATACAGTTAGTGGTGCTGGTACCAGGGAAACAATGTGATTGGTTAGGGGTGAAGAGGGTTATCCATTTGGGGAGCTCAGGAGTCCTTTGAAGATACATTATCAGGAGCAGGAATATGGACTGCTTTCAGTTGGAAGTCCCGACTGGTGACTGAGTCTTCCACTGACTCCTTTATCTGTTTTTATGTTTCTAGAAAGCTGTGAAAAACTGTAAATATATTATTTTGGTGGCCGCTAAAATGTGCGTCTTTCTTCCAGGGCCGTGAATTTTTAAGACAGGAGAAAGCCAAGCCAGCCAGGTGCTGTCGAGTCGGATCCGACTCATGGTGACCCTAGGGGTCAGGGTAGAACTGACCCCCGGAGTATTCAAGGAGAAAAGACAAGCTAATTTTATAAAGACAATTAAATCTTTGCTGTCTGTTTTAACTTCCCTTTTTAAAATCAGGGTGTCTAAAGCTTCCCTCATGTTTCAATCCCCACTTTTTCTTTGAAATCTTTTCCCAATCTTGGGAAAAGGCACACAGGTCTCTCTCTCTGGCTACTTTATGCTGAAAAAAGACATTGAAGGGCTGAAGGTTGTCAGCTTAGACCTATTTAGAGTTGGGCTCAGAAGTAAGTGGGTTACGAATTCTGGAGGGCAGGTTGTGAAGAAGAAACAGTCCTCCTGCGGTTAGGGTCTGGGCTGCTTCCTTGGAAACTGTTGTCAGGATACATGATTAAGGAGGAACATGGCTTGGGGATTTACAGAGCTATACCATTTAAACAGCTGACTTTGTCAACCTGAGTGTTAAGGGAACCAAACTCATGCATTTAGCATGGTAATATCTCAAAACTTTTTATGTAACCAGATTATTTCTCTAGCATATATCTCTAAATCAATATCTAATTTTTAAATCTTATTGAGTTCCAATCAGTAGTTTTGTCCCAACAAATTAGTAGGACATCGAGGGACACATGGAAAGAAGTGTCCTTTTGATCCCTTTGACTGTGGTCTCATTAGTCCTCATCAGACGAAAGAGTAAAGTAAAATTTTATCAGAAGAGTAAAACTTAAACTTTATACAGTTCTACTTGAAGAATGAGGCTCATTGGATAATTTAAAGTAGAGAAGGCAGTCTTTTCTTGTTCAAGACAAGTCTAGTTTTGTTATTCTAGGTCCACACCAGCTTACTCACAGAGGTGTTGATGTGTGGCCAGGAGGCATATGGGCCTCAGGGTCCCCATTGGTGCTCTGTTTCTTGACTTCTTTTCTAAAAGAGTCCAGGAGTGTCTCTCTGTTGGGCCTTGTGGGGAGGTCCATTGAAAACCTTGTTTTAAGATGCCCAGGACACTTGCCTTTTAAGTAGCCTCATTTCCAATAGTATACTGTATGTATTGGGGTCCACATTTACTGGCCGGTGAAGTGCTCCAAATCCTCATTTCTAAGGCTAATTGGGCTACCACGAGGTGGACCCAGACTTGTCTAGTTCTAGCCAACATCTGGGCCTTTTTTTGTCCCTTTCTCTCTGTCACCAAAATCTCATTATTAAATCACTCCAAAAGTCCCTTTACCAATTGGGAGTGTGGACTGAGGCTCCGCCTTAAGCTTTTATAATTGGTCTTATGTCTGATTACGGACCAAAATATAAACTGCATAGTCATAGTGGCTATTTCTGTCCACTTTTAAAATTGGCACAGATGTTTTTTTCCAAAAAGACTTTGTGAGCCCAAACAGCTGATTCTCTCTCCAGGTCCCCAGTCTTTTATCCTTTCTGATGTAAATAAGGCTTATCTCCCAAACCTCCTCCCTGATGAGGAGGAAAGGCCACATAGTAAACCAGTTTATCTAGACTTGCAATCTGACTCAAGGTGGCTTTAGGAACCAACTTCTTAAAAAGCAATGGTTTGTGTCGGTTACTCAGTCTTCACTTGGATGTCAGAAACTTAGACCCTAGGAGAATTATGTACTCCACTGTTCAATAAACAGTAATTGAATATAATTTTTTAAATCTCAGGCACCATACATATAGCAACATGAAAACCCAATCCACAGGAAAAAAAAATTAGGCAATAATATTTTTAAACTGTTATTGTCCATTAAATACCACATATAATAAACTTAAGGTATAATATCACATAGTCATATATACCAGGATTATTATCTGTAAATACTCATATAACATATCAAACCAAAACCAAACCCACTATCATCAAGTCGATTCTGACTCATAGTTACCCTATAGGACAGAGTAGAACTGCTCCATAGAGTTTCCAAGGAGCACCTGGCAGATTCGAACTGCCAACTGTTTGGTTAACAGCTGTAGCAGTTATCTACTATGCCACCAGGGTTTCCATATACATATATATGTATATACATATATATATACATATATATATACACATATACATATACATATATATGTATATATATGTATATACATATATATGTATATATATATATGCACACATACATATATAACAAATTTACAAGCAATTAATCTGAATGTCTCCAAGGATAGGCTTTGATGATGTCAGATTAATTGAAATACACTTATTACATCTTACTCTTGGTTTTTAAAGAATTAGAACCCTGTAACATTTATCACATCACAGCAAAAAGTCTTAAACTCCAGTTTAAAAGTCTAGAAGCCTTCTTTAGCTGTGAAACTTAGAACATAAATTATGTTTTTAAAATATAGAACAGGCAGGCAGACATTAGTCATTTTCACTATAAATGGAAGGAAAAACACAGAAAAACACAACAGTCAACAAAACAGTAGTCCTCAAAAGTTTTTAAAAGAGTTTTCTCTCCCTGAGGCATTTTACACAATGGCTCTGTCCCTCTAGACTCTTGGTTTTTGGTGAAAGCCATTCCCCCTGGCCCCGTCTTGTAGTTCCATCTTCAAGGCTCCTTGGGACAGCAACTTCTATTCCCTGGGCTTCAGGCACACAGTTTTCCCAATCCACAGAAGTGGAATCTCCTCAGTTAGAAACATCATGTGGTATGGTTTCACCCTTTTAAATCCCAGAAGCAGTTCAGCTCAGTTTTTATCTCTTACGGCTTTTAGAGCGCAAGCCTCTGACCTGTACTCACCCTCCCACTGGGTGCAAGTGCTCCAAGGCTTTGGCTTTGTAGCCCACCTAATTTAAATATCCCAATCCACCAGTTCCTCGGGTTCCATGGGTCACTAAGTCTATTCTGGTTTAAGTGCTGGCAGGGCACCCCATTTTTGTTAAAAGGCCTCTGTGGGACAGGCCCTCATTTCCTTTGACTGTGGGTCTGTCTTAGAGTTGTTTTAAAGTTGGCCTGGTTTTTCTGCTTAATACTGTTGTTAGTTCCCTGCTGTTTCTAGCTAAGTCAAATTAGCAATTTAAAATCAAATCAAACTCACTGCTGTGGGGCTGATTTCAATTCACCACAGCCCCACAGGGCAGGGCAGGCTACAGCTGTCCTGCCATGCCTCAAAAGAGCAGCGGGTAGATCTAGACTGTAGACTTGATTAGATAGTATTTATCACTATGCAACCAGGGATTTTTCCAATTAGCAATTAAGAAACAATAAAACCATGACTTAACAACAATAAAATCATGACTTAATATTATGCATTTGTTGGATAATATTAAGAATAAAATGTAAACATTTGACCCAATAAGAATCAGACAGCCTTTGATTTCAATGCTTGAGACAGAAGGTCTTTTTCTGAGACAGGAGTTTGAACCTTGATGAGAACCTGAGTTCTCTGGGCACAATTAGAATAAAGTGCTCAAACATTTTTAGATTTGTGAAACCATGGCACGTGCGGGTAAGAGGCTATTGGAGGCTCCCAGGTAAAAAAGTTCTTGGGAGCTGCTGGAGCATCCAGAAGTCATACCTCCGTCCCATATCATTCCAGACTATGAGGACTCCTCTAAACAAGTTCCCTCTGTCCTAGGCCAAACTGAAGAAGAAAGGAGAAAAGGAGAGTAGGTCAAAGAATCTGCCTTGGACCTTATCCTCAGCCTTTGAATAGAATAGGTGGATAGGAACCCTCACCCATCTGGGCCAGAATTACTGGGACAACATGAGCTGGTGGGCTTTCGGAGCTCATCAGGGAGTGCCCTGATCAGAGATCTTCAATTGTCTGTCAATCATCCACCTGTTCACTGAGGGTTTTTAGAAGTACAGCAAAGGAGAAAAATTGGCTTTCCCATGGGCAAAACTTACTAGAGAGGTCTCCGAAGTTATGTAATGGAGCCAAGCCAAGTGCCATCGAGTCGGATCCTGATTTTAAGATTTGGATCTAACCAGTTTTTGATAATTAAAGCAAAGCAGCAATTTTTATCTGCTCTCTGTCTCGAGGTCTCTACCAATCATGAAGGTTTTATTTCAAATTCTGAAATTGTTCGTTCCTCTTTAAGACAAAACTATGCTTTTTATCTCCTAAGTGTTATCAGCTGGCTTTTATCTAAAGCTCCTCTAATCAGCAACCCAGGAAAGTCACTTACGTATTTTCAGACTCAGAGGCTTGAAGGCATAGGGGCCTAGTCCTCTCTGCCATCAATTTAAAATAAAGAGATACACTGACAGTAATAGTACAAGACATAAACATGCATGGACAAACATTTTGTGACTCTAAACTCCACAAAGCAAACACATCCATCTCATCAAACACACCCAGGACTAGTACACACTATACACATACATACAACAAATACACCTGCAGGCACAGTCTCTCCAAGCCAGCTTTTTTACCAAGGCCCTCTGCAGTAGCACTTGTGGTCATTTTTGGTCACAGAGCTTTCCAGCACAGGCCTCCCCAGCACGTCCTGATTATGCAGGTACCTTTTGGTAAACCAAAGACCTGTCTTGCTTGACACGCATGGGAGTTTTTTCTCCTGGAAACTTCCAGGTAAAGGACTCTTCCAATAGTTCCCTGCATGCCAGAAACTTACCTAGCATCAGTATACTCCCATCAACTCCATTCCCCCAATGTCAGAGGATAGGGATAACATGTGGAACCCTGTACATACCACCACACACAGGATAACATGTATACATTTCCAAGCCTGGCTCCCTCTCACACACCCAGGCCCTCTGCTGAAAACACTCACAGCCAATTCTAGTCATGGAACTTTCTAGTATGGGTCCTACCAACACGTCCCAAACCCTAGGGGAACACAGCAATTTGTCCAGTGGCAGTTATCGCCCCCCCCCCCAGTGTCTCTCTGCAGAGACACACGGTAAGCAAGTTTCTCTTGAACTTTCCATTGTGGAGGAAACCGAGGTTCTACCCACTTGACATCCCAGGAAGGGCTATGTGTGGAAATCTGTAAGCCAAGGTGGTCTCATTTTCATGGGTCCTCTAACCAAAAAATAAAAATTAAGAAAGAACCATCCCCAGTGTGAGGCCAAGAGGATGGATGAGATACATGTCTTCTCAATTCCTTGTGAGAACTAAGGCCTGAATTACTAATTGAGTGGAGCACTCTGGACACGCAGGAAGCCCTAGGGTATGGCATAGGGTTGTCAGATTGGACCACTTGCCATTAAATGGGAAACAATCTCTCTCTGACAAGGCAGTGTGCACTGAGCCCAGCTCCTACTGACTCACTTCTTGGGTGGACTGCAGGTACTGATGCCATCTTTATTATCTGGGACTTGGGAAATGGGCATGAGCTGGCAAATACTCTGAACTACAGTGATAAACTAAATAGCATATAGCTTAGCAGAGAGACAGTACTGGGGATAGCCACATTTTGAGGGCCCGGCTGCTGATGGACAGCACCACTGCCCCTCCACACTCCCTCTTCTGAGCTGTACCACTGATTCTGTAGTTCTGTGATGGGAAAGGAAGCTCAGCTAGGACACCATCTTGGTCAGCTGGGAGGTGGAGTTACAAACCAGAGGCCTCAGCAGGCATTAATTCCCAAGCTGAGAAGCAGTGCCAGTTCGGAAAGCACTTTAACAGCAGAAAGACTGTGTAGGGCAGTGTTACCTTACAGGAATGGTGCAGCTGATGATAGCAGCAAGGCCGTAACACCTACCTATTTGAAAGTATGTCGTACCATCTGGGGACAGCCAAAGAGGCACTTCCATTGTCACCAGAAGTTAGGGCGTGCCACACTCGACAGCCTGATTTCACTAGCTGTCAGTCAGCTCCCAGCTTCTTAAAATAAGACTGCCTGGAGAAATAACTGCTGAACAGCCCAGCAACAATTCTTCCAGCTTTACTGACCAATGTCACAGGGTTGGTTTATGGCCCCTCAGTGAATTCATAAGTAGGGAGCCATCTCTGTCATCCAGGAGATGGAGCCTGTCACCCCAAGGAGGCCTCTGGGGTCAGTCACCAGAGTACACAGAGATGGCTGGTGACCAACTCCCTTCTAAGAACTATACCTCAGCTCCTGTTGAGGAAGCATGAGAGCCTCTAGATGGCCTGAAGGTAATGAACCATTCTTAATCATTAAAGAAACAGTCCACTGTAGCTCTGGAGAACTCCCAAAATAAAGAATCAAAAACTTCCCAGATGAAGAAGTCTTCCTGAAACTATCGGAGGTCAAGTACAAAAGAATAATAGAGCCCTCCTAGAGATTAAACAAACTGCAGCAAAGCAAAATGAAAAATTAAGCAAGCTATTTAAACTGATGGGAAAACAATCTGAAATCCAGCAGACCAATAACAAAATTACAGAATTAGACAACTCAATCCAAACCCAAAAGAACAGAATTGAGGAGATGAAATTCAGACTTAGTGACCTTGAGGATACAGCAACTAACACCAGCATTTATGAGGAGAAATCAGAGAAAAGAAACAAGACAAATGAAGAAAAATTAAGAAACATGTGTGAAATTATTAAGAGGAATAATCTAGTAATGATTGGAGTTTCTGAACAGGGAGGGGTGGTGAAAACAGAGACACTATTGTTGTTGAGTTGCTGATAGAAAACGTTCCTGAAATTATGAAAGAAACGAACATAGATATCCAAGAAGTGTATCAAACATCACAAAACAATACCCCCAAAGAAAGACACCAAGACATATTCTAATCAAGCTTAATAAAATGAAACATCAACAGAAGCCCTTAAAGATAGTAAGGCTCAAAACAAAGCTAATATTCAGAGGGAATGGAGGTTTTCTTCTAACTTCTTGGCAGAAACAATGTTGGCAAGGATGCAGTGGGATGACACATTGAAAGCTTTGAAGGAGTAAAACTTCCAACCAAGAATTATATATCATCCAATATTGTTTCCGAAAAATGAAGATGAGATTAAGACATTCACAGATAAACAGAAGCTTAGAGAATTTTTTTTATTATGACTGAGTGAAAATGTACATTCACACACAAATTTACATGTACACCTATATGCAGCTTCCACTGCTCTCCCTGACTGGTGACAGCACGCTATTTCTCTCTGCTCTATACATGTCTCATCCTCCCCACAGTCTCCTTTTCCCTCCTCTCCACCCACCCTGTTACTCCAGCCAGAGGTCAGCAGGATGATATTCTTTAGATGCATAGAACGTAAAGTGCATACAGTATATGGTCACTGTGCATCACCAAGTCCAATCCACTTGTGTCTGAAGAATGGACCTTCATTATGATTTATGGGCAAGGGCAGCATCAGGGCCAGGGGCCATGCTCCCAGGGAAACCCCAAAGCCGCTGGACCGTCAATTGTGGTCTTTTAGTGGAGATCTCAGGGTGCACCCCTTTTTACTCTTGTGTTGCCAGTGAGACTCAACTTAGTGAGCTCCATCACAGCTATCACTGGTGGTAGCTGGGCACCATCCAGTTCTTCTGGTTCCAAGTCTATGTAGGCACCAAGCTTAGAGAATTTGTAAAAACCAAACCCAAGCTACAAGAAATACTGAAAGAAGCTCTTTGCTTAGAAAACAAAACCATTACATATATATTTAAGGAGGCAATGCGGGACACAGCATCCAGAACCGTACTCAGTTAAGGAAGTCACAAACCTCAATCAAAACTACAATATTAAAAGAACAGAACCAGTGATCATATCATGAAAACTGTGACACCATCACAGTAAAAAGAGGGATATACTAAAGTAGTGATAGTCCTTTCAGATAGAAAGAAAGTTAAAAAGATACACAGAAGTTAAAATTGGGTAAAAAGTTAGAACATTAAGGGGGAGCATAGGGCTAGTTGCAGAGCACAATAACAAGGCAACGTGTCATCAAAACAAGAAATGTAAGACAGGAGTCTCAACAAACACAAAACCTACACTGAAAAAGATGAAAAGTCAACCCATAAGGAAGATTGACACAGAAGAGAATATTAAGAGTAACACAAAAATAAATACATCAGAATCACAACACCAAACACATACCTATCAACAATGACACTGAATGTATATGGACGTGTTTTAGTCAGCTAGGCTGCTCTAACAGAAATACCACAGAGTGGATGGCTTTAACAAAGAAAGATTTATTCTTACACACTCTGGTAGATTGCAAGTCCATATTCAGGGTGTCCGCTCCAGGGAAAGACTTTCCCCTTGACGGCTCTGGAGGAAAGTCCGGTATTGTATCAGTCTTTGTCCAGGGAGCGTCCTGACGCAAGAACCTCTGGTCTGAACGACGCGCTCTGTTCCCGGTGCTGCTTGCTTGATGGTAGCGAGGTTCTCAAATTGTCCTTGGTTCTTTTTCCTTTTATTCCTTGCAAGCTAAAAGCATTAAGGGTGGGGCAAGCCATACTCCAGGGAAACTTCCCCCATAGCAGGAATTCACAGCCCCACCCTAATCCTTTAACATACAGGTTAGCAAAACCACACAATGGAGGACATTTCCAAGATACTGGGAACCATATCCCAGCCACATGACTGCACACGTTTTTTGGGGGGACACAATTCAAACCATGACATCAAGCCACGTGGCTGCACACATTTTTGGGGGGACACAATTCAAACCATGACATCGCACCCTTTGATAACCCAAAAATCACATCACAAAAACATTTAACACATTCATCTCACCATAGCAAAATTATGTCCATCCATATAACAGAAGTCTTAAATCAGTTCCAAGTCCAACTCTTCTACATCTGTGAAACTTAGAAGGCATTAACAGGCAACAGGCAAGTCAACAGAACACATTACATTAGCCCTCAAAGCTTTGGAAATACTCTTACGTTTTCTGAGACATTCTACACAACAGCAATGCTCTCCAGACTCTAGGTATCGGCCACACTCTCAGGTTTCTGAGTGGAGACCTCCAGCCCCGTGTTACAACTCTGCCTTCAAGGCCCACTTGGACAGAAACTCTGTCCCATCGGCTTTAGGAACACCCTAAGCCCAACTGAGTGGCAATTCCACCTTTACGAACACAGCACGCCAGGGTTCCACCCTTTCAAACCCCTGAGGTCATGGCCATACCTCTTGAGACTGAGGCAGCTCAGCTTCTCACGCTATCTGCCTCTTCAGCTTCAGCTTCCTATGGCCGCATGGCCAGGCCCACATCTGCCCTGCCGGGCAAGTGTTCCAAAGCTCTGTAGCTCCACTGGTTTGAGTGCCCGGAGGCACCCCACTCTTGCTGGAAAGCGTCCTGCCAAAGGCACTCAACTCTCTCACTCCGTGGGTCAGCAAGGCCAGCTCCACCGATTCAACTGCCCAGAGGCACCCCGTTCCGCGAGGAAAACTCTGCGTAGGCACTGTCCTCTCCCACTCCACGGGTCGGCTCCAGCGCTGCCTCTGGTTCTGCTGCTGCTGCTGCTGCTGCTGCTGCTGCCTCTGCTGCCGGTCCTTTGTTGTTTCTCACCTTACCATGCACCGTCTTTGTCCAGGGAGTGTGAGAGGACAGATGAAAAGTCAACCCATAAGGAAGATTGACACAGAAGAGAATATTAAGAGTAACACAAAAATAAATACATCAGAATCACAACACCAAACACATACCTATCAACAATGACACTGAATGTATATGGACGGAACACTCCAATAAAGAGAAAACAATAACATCCTGGATCAAAAGACATGACCCATCTATATGTTGCTTACAAGAAACTCACCTTAGACTCAAGGCTGTGAACAACTGAATATTAGAGAATGGAATAATATATACCAAGCCAACAACATGCAAAGAAGAGCAGCAGTGGCAATACTAATCTCAGATAAAATAGATTTTAATGTAAAAATCTACCATTGTGGACAAGGATGGTCGTTATTGCTGAAAGCTTCAATACACAAACAGGACGTAACAATATTAAATATTTATGCACCCAATACCAGAGCATCTAAATACAGTGAACAAATATTGACAACACTGAAAAAATAAGATCGATCACTCCACAATAATAGTGGGAGACTTTAACATTCCACTTGCGGTATTGGACAGATCTTCTTGAAAAAATGGTCAGTAAAGACATAGAAGATCTTATTGCCACAACCAACTAGACCTCATCGACATATACAAACTTTTTATCCATCAACAGATAACTACACCTTCTTCTCCAACTCACTTACAATATTTTCCAGAACAGACCATTTGTTACTACATAAAGAAAGTTTCAGCAAAATGCAAACCATTTAATTATTGCAAAACACCTTCTCAGACCATAAAGCCATAAAAGTAGAAATCAATAGCAGAAAAAACATAGATGGAAATTGGAATAGAACTGAACAACACCTTGCTCAAAAAGCCATGGGCTATAGAAGAAATCAAGGGAGAAATAAGGAAATTCATGGAATCAAATGAGAATGAAAACACGTCCTACTAGAGCCTATGGGATACAGCCAAAGAAGTGCTAAGGGGTCAGTTTGTCTCTATAAATGCACATATCCTTGAAAAGATCAACAAAATTGGTAAACTACCAGCTAAATTTACAAAAGAAAAGCAGGAGAGGAAACAAATAACCCAAATTAGAAATCAGATAGATGCCACAACAGACTCAGCTGAAATAAAAAATATCATAACATAATACTACAAAAGACTGTACTCTAACAGATTTGAAAACCTTGAAAAAATGTACAAATTTCTAGGTTCATATCAACTACCAAAATTATCACAAGAAGTAGAACAACTTAATAAACCCATCACAAAGGAAGAGATGGAAAAAGTCATCAAGAAACTACCAACCAAAGTGTTGGCCCAGATGGCTTCACCACAGAATTCTACCAAACTGTTACAGAAGAATTAACTCTAGTTCTAGTGAGACTATTTCACAACAAAGAAAGGGACAGAATATTCCCAACCTCATTCTATAAGGCCAGCATAATCCCGATACCAAAGCCAGGAAAAGATCCCACTAAAGAAGAAAATTACAGACCAATATCACTCATAAACCTAGATGCGAAAATCCTCACTGAAATTCTTGACAATAGAATTCAATAACACATCAAAAAAATAATTCAGGGTATGGGGTCAAGATGGCAGACTAGACAAAAGTCTCCTTAATTCATTCTGAAAACTATGCCTGGATTGATAATCAAATGGAGCTTTCTGGACACCCAGTGAGCCCTAGGATACTGCATAGGGCTGTCAGTTTGGACTACTTGCCTCTGAATGGGAAACTTCTTGTCTTTTGCTGAGCTCTGCCCACACTTGTTGAACTGGCTAGCTCTCACAAACTGAAGGTAACTCGCATTTTTAACTTCTTTTCTTTTTGTTGGCTGGGAGATGGGCTTAACCGACTGCTCTGCTGAACCACAGTGCTGACATGATCAGCAGGTGAAATAGCACATTTTGGGAGCTCAGCTCTGGACTCAGAGCACCACGGCCCCTCCACCCTGTCTTTTCAGACCTCTGCCATAGATTTGGCTATTTCATAGTGGGCAAGCCAGCTTGACTGGGACACTATCTTTTTTGATTGGGAGGTGGAGTTAACCAAATGGAGGCCTCAGCAGGGGCTAATTCCCAGGCTGAGAGACATTGCCATCCCAGTAAGTGCTTTTCCAGCAGAAAAGCTATGGTTAGCATAGTGCAGCCTTATGGGTAGGGCCCAACAGGAGATGACAGCAGGCCAGCAACCTGTTCCTACTTTGAAATATATCACATCACCTTGGGACAGCAGAAGAGGCACCCCCGAAGTCAGCTGGAAGGAGGGGCTTGCCATACCTGATGGCCTGACTGATTTTGGAAGCTATCAGATAGCTTATACCTTTTTAATATAAGACTGCCTAGAGAAGTAACTATGGTGCAGCCCAACAGCATCTCTTACAGCCTTTACTGACCCATATCATAGGGTCAGCTGGAAGCTCCTGACCTTCTCCATAAGTAGGGCCATGTCTTTGCCAGCCAGGAGGTGGACCCTGGCCCCAGATAGTCCATTGGGCCCAGTCACTAGACTACATAGAGGTGGTTTGTGACCAGCTTCCTTCTCAGAACTGCACCTCAGCTCCTGTTAAGGAAACACCAGGGAAACTAAACAGCCTCTAGATGTCCAGAAAACAGCAAACCTTAGCCAAAATTTTAAAGAAACATCCAGCCATAGCTCCAGAAAACTCCAAGAATTATATATAGAGCCCTAGACATTATACAAAATGTAGCAGAGCATAATGAAAAATCAGTCAAGCTGTTCAAACCAATGGAACACCAGCATTCTGAAATCTGATGGATCAATAACAAAATTATAGAATTAGACAATTCAATTCAAAGCCTAAAGAGAAGAACTGAACACCTGGAAACTGGACTTACTGTCCTTGAAAACAGAGCTACTGATATCAGCCTTTATGAGGACAAATCCAAGAAAAATGAATGAGCATTAAGAAACACATGGGACTCTTTTAAGAGGAATAATCAATGATTAATTAGAGTTCCTGAACAGGGAGGGATACCTGAAAATACAGAAAGTACTGCTGTTGAGTTGCTGACAGGTAACTTCCCTAAAATTATGAAAGAAGAGAAGGTAGATATCCAAGATGTGTATCAAAAGCCACAAAAACTAGACCCCAAAAGAAAGACACCAAGATATATTATACTCAAGCTTAACAAAATGAAACATAAGCAGAAACTCTTAAAGGCATCAAGACTCAAAGCAAAGCTAACATTCAGAGGGAAGCTCTGTAAGATTTTGTCTCAATTCCTGGCTAAACAATGTTGACATGGAGGCAGTGGGATGACACATTCAAAGACCTGAAAGACAAAATCTTCTAACCAAGAATTATACATCCTGCAAGTCTTTCAAAAATGAAGATGAAATTAAAACATTCACAGATAAGCAGAAACTTAGGGACTTGGTAAAAACCAAACCCAAACTAAAAAGAAATACTGAAAGAAACTCTTGACTTAGAAAAACAAAAGCATTAAGTATATATTTAAGGAGACAATGCAGGACACAACATCCAGAGGCCTACTCAGTTAGAGAAGCCACAAAACTCAATCAAAGCTATAGTATTAAAAGAAGAGATCCAGTGATCATATCATGAAAACTAAGATATCATCATTTTAAAAAGGGGCATATACTACAGTAGTTATAATCCTTCCAGATGGAGAGGAAATTAACAAGATATATAGAAGTTAAAATTGAGTTTAAACTTAGATTATTAAGGGGGATCTAGGAGTAGCTAGAAAGCTCAATAAAGACACAACCTGTCAGAACGAGAAATGTAACACAGGGATCTCAACAAACACAAAACCAACACTGAAAAAGATGAAAACTCAACCCATAAGGAATGACCCGGAACAGAACATTAACAGCAACAGTGAAAACACCAAGACAAAAATAGATACATCAAAATGAAAGTACTACACACATGCCTATCAATAATTACGTCGAATTTAAAGGGACTCAGTGTTCCAGTAAAGAGACAATGAGTGACATCTTGGATCAAAGACATGACCAGTCTATATATTGCTTAAAATAATCTCACCTTAGACTTAAAAATGTGAACAAACCAAAAATTAAAGGATGGAATAATATATACCAAGATAACAATATATAAAGAAGAGCAAGTTTGACAATGCTAATCACAGATAAAACAGATTTTAATGTCAAATCCACCACTGTGGACAAGGATGGTTACTATTTATTGCTGAAAGCTTCAATACACAAACAGGACTTAACAGTATTAAATATTTATGCATCTAGTACCAGAGTGACCAGAGTACCTAAATACATTGAACAAACACTGACTACATTGAAAAATAAGATAGATCACTCCACAATAATAATGGGAAACTCAGACATTCCACTTTCAATATTGGACAGATCTTCTAGAAAAAAAGCTCAGTAAAGACACAGAAGATCTTATTGTGACAATTAGTGAATTAGACCTCATCGACATATACGGAACTTTTTAGCTACCAACAAATAAGTAAACCTTCACCAACATCCATGGAATATTTTCTGGAATAGATCATGTGTTAGGGCATAAAGCAAATCGCAACAAAATCTAAACTACTGAATTATTGCAAAGCATCTTCTAAGACCACAAAGTCATAAGTCAAAATCAAGAGCAGAAAAAACATAGATATAAATTGGAACTCATGGAAAATGAACAACACCTTGCTCAAAAAGCTGTGAGCTAAAGAAGAAATCAAAGACAAAGAAATTTGTGGAATCAAATGAGAATGAAAAAACATCCTGCCAGAACCTACGGGATACAAAAAACGCAGTGCTCAGAAGTTAATTTATCTCTATAAATGCAAACATCTGGGAAAAAAGACAGGACCCAAGCCAAAGAATTATGAAAACTAAGTAGAAAGAGAGCAACAGAGGAATTCCTCAGGCCCCAGAAGAAGTCAGATAATAAAGATTAGAGCAGAACTAAATGAAATAGAAAATAGAAGAACAATTGGAAAAAATAACAAATTGAAAAGCTGTTTTTTTAAAAAGATCAACAAAATTGACAGATCACTGGCTAAACTTGCTAAAGAAAAACAGGAAAGGAGACAAATAACCCAAATAAGAAATGAGATGGGAAATGTCACAGCAGATCTAACAGAAATCAAAAATATCATAACAGAATACTATGAAAGACTGTACTCTAAGAGATTTGAAAACCTAGAGGAAATAAACAAATTCCTAGATTCACATCACCTACTAAAATTATCACAAGGAGAAGTAGGACCATTTAACAAAACTATCACAAAGGAAGAGATTGAAAAAGTCATCAAAAACTAAAAAAAGCTCTGGCCCAGATGGCTTCACCACAGAATTCTACTAAGCTTTTAGAGAAGAGTTAACTTGAATACTACTGAGACTATTTCCCAGGATACTTGGAATGGCATTCTCCCAAATTCATTGTATGAAGCCAGTATAACCCTGATACCAAAGCCAGGAAAACTACAGACCAATATCACTCATGAGTCTAGATATAAAAATCTTCAACAAAGTCTGTGCCAATAGAATTCAACAACACATCAAAAAAATAATTCATCACCACTAAGTTAGATTCATACCTGGAATGCAAGGCTGGTTCAACATCAGAAAAGCAATTAATGTGATCAACCACAAAAATAACACAAAAGACAAGAATCACCTGATTTTGTCAATTAATGCAGAAAAGGCATTTCACAAAGTCCAACATCCGTTCATGCTAAAAACTCTCAGCAAAATAGGAATAGAAGGGAAACTTGTCAACAGAATAAGGGCCATCTATGCAAATCCAACTGCCTGCATCATCCTGAATGGAGAGAGACTGAAATAATTCGCCTTGAGAATGGAAACTAGACAAGGATACCCACTTTCACCTCTGCTATTCAACATTGTACTAGAAGTTCTGGCCAGAACAATTAGACATGTCAAAGAAATAAAGAGCATTTGCACTGGCAAAGAAGAAGTCAAAATCTCCATATTTGCAGATGATGTGATTGTATACACAGAAAGTCCTAAAGAATCTGTAAGTAAACTACAGGAGCTAATAAAAGAGTTCAGCAAAGCATCAGGATATAAGATAAACATAAGCAAATCAGTAGGATTCTTTATAACAACAAAGAGATCATCAAAGAAGAAATCACCAAATCAATACCATTTACTATAGCCCCCAACAAGATAAAACACCTAGGAATAAAGCTAACCAGAGAAAGAAGAGACCTATGCAAAGAGAAGTACAAGATCTTACCGTAGGAAACTAAGAGAGACTTTCATAAACGGAGAAACCTACCCTGCTGAGGGACAAGAAGACTTGACACTGTGAAAATATCTATTTTACCCAAAGCAAGCTACATATACAATGCAATCCCAATACAAATTCCAATGACATTTTTTAAGGAGATGGAGAGACAAATCACCTACTTTGTTCGGAAAGGAAACAAACCCCAGATAAATAAAACAGTTGAAGGCCTCACACTACTGAACCTCGAAACCCATTAGACTGCCACAGTAGTCACAATAGCCTGGTACTGGTACAAAGAGAGACATATAGATTAAGGGAACAGAGTTGAGACTCCAGAGATGCCACCATCTCCCTATGAATAGTTGATATCTGACAAAGCCTGTAAGATTATAAACCAGTGTAAAAACAGTCTCCTTAACAAATGGTGCTGGCAACATTGGATATCTGTCTGCAAAAAATTGGAACAAGATCCATATCTCACACCTTACACAAAAGCTAAGTCAAATTGGATCAAAGATCTAAATATCAAACGTAAAACAATATAGATCATGCAAGAATAAATAGGATCAACAATGGAGGTTTTAATACACAGCTTAGACAGACTTCAAAATCTGGCAAAGCACAACCAACAGAAGAGAAAATAGATAAATGGAAACTACTGAGAATCAAATGCTTTTGCTCATCCAAAGACTTTATCAAAAGAATTAAAAGACCACCTACAGAATGTGAAAAAATATTTAGCAACTGTACATCAAATTGACATCTGATCTCCATAATTTACAAGGCACTGCAAAATAGCAATAAGAAAAGGGTAAATAATCCAATTAAGTGTTAGACAAAGGAAATTGACAGACACTTCACTAAAGAGAATATCCAAGCACCCAAAAGACACATGAGAAAATGCTCATGGTCATTAGCATTCAAGAAATCCAAATCAAAACTACAATGAGACACCATCTTACCCCAACGAGGTTGGTCACTATCTAAAAAACACAAAACAATAAATGTTGGAGAGGCTGTGGAGAGACTGGAACTCTCCTACACTGTTAGTGGGATTGCAAATGGTACAACGTCACTGCAAAGCAATATGACACTTCCTTAAAAAGATGGAAACATATACCATTTGATCCAGTAATCCCACTGCCTGGAATATATCCTAAAGAAACAAAGGCTGTCATGCAAATAGATACATGCACATGAATGTTTATTGCAGCACAGTCCACAATAGAAAAAAGATTAATCAACCCAGATGCCCAACAACTGATGAGTGAATAAACAAACTATAGTATATATACTCAATTTAACACTACGTAATGATAAAGAACAATAATGATTTTAGGAAGTATCTCATAAACTGGTTTCAACTGGAAGACATTATGCTGAGTGAAATCAGTCAGCAACACAAGGACAAATATTGTATGAAACTCACTCTTTGATGGCTGCAAGAGAGTGGAGTGTGGGAGGGAGAAGTTTGGTTATAGATTAGATAGCCCATATGTTATGGATCAAATTATGTCCCCCCCAAAATATGTGTAGCCATATGGCTGATCCATGATTCCCAGTATCTTGTGACTGGCTTCCATTTTGTGGTTTTCCTATGCTGTATGTTAAAGGTTTAGGGTGGGGCTGTAAATCCCTTCATAGGATTACCTCCCTGCTCCACGTAAAGGGAGTTTCCCTGGAGTATGGCTTGCCCTACCCTTAATCCTTTCATCCTGCAAGAGATAAAAAGAAGGAGAAACAGGCTGAGAATTGGGAACTTCACACCACCAAGCAAGCAGCACCGGGAGAAAAGTGCGTCCTTCAGACCTGAAGTTCCTGTGCCAAGATGCTCCCTGGACAAAGACTGATGCAATACCGGACTTTCCTCCAGAGCTGACAAGGGGGAAAGCCTTCCCCCAGAGTGGACACCCTGAATATGGACCTGTAACCTACCGGACTGTGTAAGAATAAACCTTCCTTTGTTAAAGCCATCCACTCTGTGGTATTTCTGTTACAGCAGCCCTAGCTGACTAAAACACCGTAGAAATTTGGTTGGGCAAAATCAGTGACAGCACACATTAGAAAGAAGATAAACTTAACTGGCCTTCAACATAAACTGAAAACTCTTCCAATCTTAACCCACTATTGCAAGGATAATAAAGCAGGGGCAGGGGTCCAAGGACCATGCACTCAGGGTACATTGAGGCCAATTGGCTTAAGAAGCCTATTGCTAAGAAAGTCTTCTGCACCCCCATATAGGTGAGTGGCATCCAGGGTCTTAAAAGCTAGCAAGTTGCCATCTGAGGCACATCAAATGGTCCCAGCTGATCTGGTACTGATGATCACCAAGGACAACAATGACATGAGGGAAAAACCTGGAAGACAGAAGGATCCACATGAATGGGTGACTATATCAACATGTGACCAGAAGAATCAGATGGCGCCTGGCAACCACCAATGACAGCTGTGACGGGACTCACAATGTTGAGTCCCAGTGGCAACATGAGAAAAATAGCAGTGCACCCTATGAACTCCACTAAAAAACTGCAACTGATGGTCCAAAGGCCTAGGAGTTCCCCTGGGATCATGGCCCCTAGACCTGATGCTGCCCCTGATCATAAATCATTACTGAGGTCAACTCTTCAGGCAGAATGGTTTGGACTCAGGGACACAAAGTGACCATATCGTGTGTGCACTTTATGGTTCTATGCATCTATAGGATATCATCCTAGAAGGGAGTGGAGGGGATGGAGAGGAGGGGACTGGAGATTGTTAATAGGATACGACATGTATAGCACAGAAAGGAGTAGTGTCATGTCACAAGACAAGGAGAGCAGAAGGAGCTGTAGATAGGCAGACATGCAAATTTAACTTTGATTTTACACTTTCACTCAATCATAATAAAAAAGAAAAGAAAAGAATGAAAAGACTACCTAACAGAATGGGTAAAAAATATTTGGCAACTACATGTCAGACTGATGTCTGATCTCCATAATCTACAAGGTACTGAAAAATGTCAACAAGAAAAAGGTAAATAAGCCATTCAAGCACAAAGGTGATGGACAGACACTTCACCAAGGAGGATATTCACGCAGCGAAAAGACACATGAGGAAATGCTCACGATCATTAGGTATCAAAGAAATCCAAATCAAAACTCCAATGAGATACCACTTCACCCAACAAGGTTGGCCATGATCCAGAAAATACGAAGCAACAAATGCTGGCAAGGCTGTGGAGAGACTAGAACTCTCCTACACTGCTGGTGCGATTGCAAAATGTTACTACCTCTGTAGAAAGCAATTTGGTGCTTCCTTAAAAAGCTGGAAATAGATATACCACTTGATCCAGTAATCCCATTGCTCTGAATATATCCTAAAGAAACAAACAGATACATGCACATGAATGTTTATTGCAGCATAGTCCACAATACCAAAAAGATGGAATCAACCCAGATATCCAAAAACAGATGAATGGATAAACAAAGTATGGTACATACACTCAATTAAACACTATGCAATGATAAAGAACAATGATGTTTTTAGGAAGCATATCATAACCTGGTTTCAACTGTAAGACAGTATGCTGAATGAAATCAGCAGGAAAAGGACAAATATTGTATAAGACTCCTATTATAAGGACTTAAAAATAGACTTATGTACAGAAGAAAAGATTTGTTGATGGCTACAAAGGTGGGAGGGAGGGAGAGAGCTGGTCATAGATTAGATAGTTGATAAAAATTTGGATGGGTGAAACCAGTAACAGCACATGGTAGAAAGAAGATCAACTTAACTGGACTTAAACATAAACTGAAAACTCTTGTAATCTTAACCCAATATTGCAAGGATATAGTAGGAGGGGCAGGGGTCTGGAGACCACACTCTCAGGGGACATCCAGACTAGTTGGGATAACTAGCCTATTACTAAGACAGTCTTCTGCACCCCATATTGGTCAGTGGCCTCTGGGGTCTTAAAAGATAGCAAGCTGCCATCTGAGGTACACCAAATGGTCCCAATGCATCCAGAACAGATGATCACCAAGAACAACAAAGACACGAGGTAAAAGAGCCCAGGAGACAGAGGGACCCGTCTGAATGGGAGTCTGTATCAACATGTGTCCAGAAGAACCAGATGGTGCCTGGCCACCACCAAAGACAGCCATGATGGGGCACACAATGTGGAGTCTCAGTGGCAACATGAGAAAAAGGGGTATGTACCTCAAGGACTCCACTAAAAGACCACAACTGATGGTCCAGCAGCTTGGGGGTTCCCCTGGGAGCACGGACCCTAGACCTGTTATGCTCCTGACCAGAAAATATTATTGACATTGACTCTTCAGACGGGGGTGATTGGGATGTGGGGACGCAATGAGACCATAAGGTGCATATAGTGTCTGGTTGTACGCATCTACGGGATACTGTCCTACTGGCCTCTTACTAGAAAGGAGAGCAAAGGGTAGAGAGGAGATCACGAGAGATTTTTAAGAGGATACAACATATATAGAACCAAAAGGAAGGTAGAAGTAGGGGCAGATATGCAGGCATGCAAATTTAACTTGGACTGTATAGTTTCACTTAATCACAATAAAATATTTAAAGAAAAAGAACCATCCCCCCCCCAAAAGGAAAAAAGAATGAAAGAAAAAGAAATTTGATCACTCACCCCTAGATGGTGCTGTTCAGAGGTCAAGGATGCTTCTGCGGCAAGAAGAAAGGCCAGTAAGAATCCCATGTTTTTGCAGCCGATTAACAGAAAGAATACCTGCAGGCTCCCTGTTTCCCCTTGGGGATCGTTCAGCTCAGGTGGCTCTGCCATCTGACTGGCTTGCCAAAATTCTTAGTGGACAAAACTCCAGGTTCTCATTGCCTCCCCCAAAAGTCAATCTCTAATACAGGCTTCAGGGTGAGTGGTCAAAAGAAAAGTTTATTATTGTGCCATAACAGACACAGAGAGCAGGAAAGAGTTTCAAGATCCTGCTCAAAGAATCATCAGGTGATTAGAGTATATTTCTAAGGCAGCAGGAGTTGCATGCAAAATGTAAATACTGGTACTGATGCTGGTGCCAGTGAAACAACATTATTGACTAGGGGTGATGAAGGGTATCCTTTTGGAGAGCTCAGGAATCCTTTGAAGGTATGTCTCAGGAGCAGAGATGCAATCTGCTTTTGGTTGGAGATCTTGACTGGCCCCTGGGCCTTCCACTGGCTCCTTTATCTGTTTTTATGTTTGCAAAAAGCTGTAAAAAATTGTGGCCCCTGTCAGTTAAATGTATGACTTTCTGCCAGGGCCATGAATTTTTAAGACAGGAGAAAAGACAAATTAATTCTACAAAGATAAATCTTTGAGGTCTATTTTAACTTCCCTTTTTAAAATCAGGGAGTCTAAAGCTTCCCTCCTGCTTCACAACTGTGGTATTTCTTTCATAGCAGCACTAGATGACTAAGACACTATCTATTGCCAAAAGATTACTGGCAATTCTGATTTGAAGTTGAGTGTAGTCCTGTTTCCTGGATGTATTTAGATACTGTAATATTAGGTGCATAAATATTTAATATTGTTAAGCCCTGTTTGTGTGTTGAACCTTTCAGCAATAGTGTCCATCCTGGTCCACCATGGTAGATTTTACATTAAAATCTATTTTATCTGAGATTAGAATTGCCACACCTGCCCTTTGTGTATTATTAGCTTGATATATGTTCCTCCATCCTTTAATTTTCAGTTTGTTCCTATCTTTAAGTCTAAGGTGAGTTTCTTGTAGGCAACATATGGATAGGTCATGTCTTTTGATCTTTACTGGAGTGTTCAGTCCCTTCACATTCAATGTAATTATTGATAGATATGTGTTTATTGCTGTGATTGTGATATGTTTGTTTTTGTGTTGATGTTTTCTCTGTTGTTCTTATTAATCTGTTCTGGGACTTTCTTCATTGTGAGTTGATTTTTCACCTTTTTCAGGGTTGGTTTTGTGGTTCTTGAGACTCCTGTATCATGTTTCTTGATTTGACATGTTGCATCTTTATTGTGCTTTATGGCTGCCCTTATAATCCCCCTTAATAAGCTGTGTATAAATCCAGTTTTAATTACTACCAGTCTTATTAACTTCCTCTCTGTCTGGAAGGACTTTAATGATGCAGTACATCCCTCTTTTTAATATGAAGACATCATAGTTTTCATGATATGATCACTGGATCATTTCTTTCACTATTATAGGTTTGAATGAGTTTGGAGCCTTCCCTAACTGAGTAGGTTTTGGGGTAATATGTGCTGAATCTGCTCCTTAAATATAGAGTTAGTGGTTTTGTTCTTCTAAGCCAAGAGATTCTTTCAGTATTTCTTGTAGCTTTGGTTTGGTTTTTATAAAGTCTCTGAGTTTCTGTTTGTCTGCAAATGCCTTAATTTCATTTTCATATTTGAAAGATAGTTTTGTAGGATATATAAGCCTTGGTTGGAAGTTCCCCTTCAAGGCTTTGAATGTGTCATGCCACTGTCTCTGTGCCAGCATTGTTTCTGCTGAGAAAACCAATGAAAGCCTACAGGGTTTCCCTCTGAATGTTAGCTTTGCTTTGAGTCTTGCTGCCTTTAAGAGTTTCTGCTCATGTTTCATTTTGTTAAGCTTGATTATAGTATGTCTTTGAGTCTTCCTTTTGGGATCTATATTGAATGGCACTCAATATGCATCTTGGATATCTATATTCTCTTCTTTCATAATTTCCGGGAAGTTTTCTGTCAGCAGCTCAGCATCAAAAATCTCTGTGTTCTCAGGTGTCTCACTCTGTTCAGGAATTCCAATTAATTGTACGTTGTTCCCCTTAATAGAGTCCCACATGTTTCTTAATGCATCTTCATTTTTTCTGTTTCTTTTTTCTGATTTCCCCTCATACATGCTGGAGTCAGCAGCTCTGCATTCCAAGTCAAAAAGTCTATTTTCCATTTGTTCCATTCTGCTTTTTTGGCTTTGAATTGAAGTTTGTATGTCTTTGATTTTGCTCTTGATCTGTTGGATTTCTGAGTACTGTTGTTTCATCAGATTGCACAGCTTGCCTAATTTTTCATTTTGCTCTGCTGCATTTTGCATAAAGTCTAGGAGGTCTCTGTATATAACCTTTTTGCATTCACCTTATGATAGCTTCAGAAAGGTTTCTTCATCTGGGAAATTCTTTGGTTGTTTCCTTTGGGGGTATTCTGAAGCATTAGTGATTTCTTCGTTATGATTTTGTCCAGAGTTTTGTTGCTTTTGGGGCTTCATGTGAGTCCATAAAGGCTGGGAGAGATGCCTTGAGGATGGACCACAGTTCTTTCTCTAAGCTGTCTTAAAATGAAAGGTGAAAGGTATCTGACAACTTCCAAAGTCAGTCAGGTTTTCAGGTGTACAGGTCCCTCTTTCCAGCTGGCAAAGTAAGCACTTCTATATCCAACCCCAAATATTATAAACTAGTTCAAAATACAGAAAGGCTACTGCCCTGCTGGCCTCTGATGCTGGGCCCCAGCCATAGGTGACATTGAGTAAAATATTGCTTTTCTGCCAGAAAAACACTGTCCTCTGGGCCGGCACAGCCTAGGAATTAGGTCCAGCTTAGGCCTCTGTACGGGTATATCCACTTCCCAGTGGAACAAGATGGCATCCTGCACAAGCTCCCTGTCTGCCTCAGTACAGGCTACTCAATGATGGAGGCATAAAGAGAGGCCGAAAGTGCTGAGATGCACAGAGTCCAAAGCCTGGCTCTCAACATGTGGCAATTTCACCTGCTGATCCCACCAGCTATGCATCTGAGATTAGCTCCTAGTCAAGTCCCAGCTCTGCCCACCGGCTAAGACAGAGAAAAAAAGTTAAAATGGTGAGTTACCTTTGGTCTGTGAAAGCCAGCTCTCACCAGAAGCACGGATGGCAAAAGAGAGGAGGTTTTCCATTCAGTAGTATGAAGTCCAAATTAACAGCCCTAAGCCATGTCCTAGGACTTACTAGGTGTCCAGAAAGCTCTGTTTAATTATCAGCTCAGGTCTTGTTTTCCAGAGGGATTTAGGGAGATGTGCGTTTAGTCTGCCATCTTGACTCCACCCTCCTGATTTGAAGTTGAAATGTTTGCTCTTACATGTGCCAGGTCTTCTGTGTTCAGAATTGGTAATAATGCAGAATGTACAAATTTGAAATCCATCTACACACTGAATGAAAAACAGAATTAAAAAAAAAGAAATGCTGGTTATTAGTGGGGGATGGGGAATTGCATAAACTACTTGGAAACAAATAGCATGTGAGGCATTTGGAAGACATTCTTCAAGCACAATTTATGTGTTTGCTTACAGACAGTTCAACAACTTCATAACAGCTTCTGCAATAACTTGAGTTGTAAACACATCTGGAATAAGAATTCTAGACAAATGATAATTCTGGACAATTTGTTTACAAAAATTCAAAGAAAGTGGCCTTAGTAATCACTCTTGAGATTTTATGAGGAGAGCTGACCTGGAAGATTCATTACTGGGCTGTCCATCAGAACAATGATACGCTCAGGTTACTGAATGAGGTGGCTCTAGATTGTCTTTGCACTGAGCTTTCTGTAGCTGGTGGATTTTACTTCTTTTCGTTCTTGGCACTTCTGCTGTCCCTTGTAATTTCCTTTGATTGACAGTTTATTCCTGATCTAAACTGACATTTCTACTTCTGTGGTCATAGCTGTCTGCCATGTTGTTCCTTGCTTACAAGTTTTGTTGTTGTTGTATTTTGATCTCCCTCTTTGTATTGTCTGTGCCTCAGTGTTCTCATCTGCAAAATGTAGATCATAAGAATGCCTGCCTGATCCTACACTTCTTTGGAAGGACACAGAAACAGGGTCTGGGAATAGAGGTCTTTGCTTTCAGGGGGCATCCAGTCTGATTGGCATACCCAAGCTTTTTCTCTTTCTCTTAAAATAGTGCTCTGCATTCCACCTGGGTGAGTGGCATCTGGGGTCTTAAAAGCTAGCCAGCTGCTATCTAAATAGCACCACACGGTCCCAATCCACCTGGACCGGAGGTAAATAGCAGACATCCAAGACAGGAGGAAAACATGAGCCCAACAGATAGAAGGGGCTATATGAACCATAGTCTGGTTCAGCAGGGGACCAGAAGAACCAGATGTTGCCTGACCACCACCAGTGACAGCCCAGATGAGTTACATGGAATGAAGCCCCTGACATAGTGGGTGATGGAGTAGAGGGCAGAGCTAGAACTCTACCAAAAGAACACATTTGATGGTCCTTCTGAATACAGGACCTCTTGGGGATCCTTGTACTTGGAAGCACGGCCCTTGTACTCTCTAACCCCAACATGCATCCAGCACCGGGGCCAGCTCCCCAGACTAATATAGAATGGGACTGGAGACAAACAAACCTGTAAACATGTACACGGGGTTGTCTGAGAGGCTCTTCACTGGAGCTGAGATGACTGGGTGAGGAGGGCCAGACCTTGATCAAAAGGTCACAACAAGTTCCTCCCAAAAGGCGAAGTGTGCTGTCATGTTCCGGGTGGGGTGAGGGTGGGGTGGAGGGGGTTGGGGGTGTGGCTAGAATAGAATAATGGTGAAAGTTCTGTGTGTTTTATGCCAGCATGATATAGATTGTAAAATTGTTCTTAATTCACACACACACAAAAAGAATACATACCTGATGTAGTTGTACGTGGATCAAGTAAGCAGCACATGAAAAATCAGATCTGTCATACTGGAAGTGCTCCATAACCATTAGTTGCTAATGTTACAGTTGCTATTTCTTATTACCTCTGTTTTCATCTGTTCTCATTAGGTGCTGGCAGAGCAGGACTTTCATAGGCATAAACAGACAATGAGAATCTCTTTTTCTTTTGGTGAGAAAAGTACCGAATCCCAGAAAATTCCCTGCTATTGACTACTTTGGCTCTTTTCATGGCTGCTGATGTTTAAAGATCTCTTTGATTATTTCTGGGTTGTTGGTTTCTTTCTTTCTTTTTTTTTTTTTTTTTGACAGTTATGAGGCATTAGGTGTCTGAGTACTGGGTAAGGAAATGCTCTTGAACTTCAAATAATAAAAGTAGATTTCACTAATGACTTTAGTAGTCTGGATTTGACATAGTTCACTTTTGCCTTCCAATTTATATGTCGAGGGTATGTATTTTGTGTGTTTGTACATATTGCCCACATTACTATTTATGTTAGTGAGTAGAAAAAAATTACATTTACAGTGAAATATTGTTAGGAGCTTTGTTCAAAGTCAGTGCTAATGCTATGTGAACGATCTCATTCAGAGGTTGCCTACTTTCTCTATCTTGCCTCTATTATAGGCACTCTATAGAGAGAGAACTCATGCGACTCGATGGCACTTGGCATAGAGAGAGAAGGTGTTTCCCTTTCAGAGAAAGGCAAAGGTTTTGCCCTTTCCTGATTTTCCCGTGTGTTATTTATTGATGGCCAGTCCTGTGTGCCAGGGCTGTCATGGGCACTGACAAAACAGCAATAAGCCTGCTCTCATGGACCACAACTGCTAGTGGTGGAGATGAAAAAGACTTACAAACAACCAAAGAATAAAGCAGATGGTGACAGATGCTGTGAAGAAAACACTGGGTAAGAAGACCTAGGGTGAAGATGGCAATGGAAGGTGCTGGTTATATAGAGAGGTATAAGGGAACTTTCTTGGATAGAACAGTAGCTGAAGAGATACTGCAGGAAGTGAGGGTAGGAGGTGTGTAGATATCCAAAGCAAAAGTCAGACAGAAAGAAAGAAAGCAAATACAAGGAGTCTGAGATGGGACCATGGCTACCCTGTTCAAGAACATATTGAAGGAACTGTTGTTGCTAATTGCTGCTGAGTTGGCACCAACTGATGGCAATCCTACGAGTAACAGAACGAAACACTGCTTGCTCACTCCTGGGCCATCAGTGTAATTATCGGTATGTTTGAACCCATTATGGAAGAAACTAAAACACTCAAATTTAAGAAAGGAGAAAGGAAAAAGGAGATTTAAGATATTCCACAGGCCATAGTTAAGCAGATTTGAAAGTTTCAGTAGTGAATGTGCCAGATGAAAATGAATCACACATTAATGTTTTGAGGATTTTAACTTCAAAATAAGCCAGGGCTGGCAAGTAGCTCTTCTCTTATTTATCAGATTCAAGTGATTTGGGGTGACTCCTTGGAGTCCACTGTGCAGCAGGGATCCGTACTGTGTCTCAGCTCAGATCTACTAATTGTGTCTCCCATCGGAGGACATGGGGGTGAGGGAGGAGCAGAATGACATCCTAGAAATAAAACAGTGTCAAGAGGAGGCATATGATCTCACACCCAGGCTCCAAGGAGATTTCCTTGTGAATAGACCCTGCAACAAGAACTAGGATTGATAAGTTCTACAGTTATTCTCACTCTCCTCCAACCTGAGTCCACCAGCCTTGCCCCAGCCTCCCCACACATCTGCACTGTGCACTCTGACAGCTAAAGAGTGCTGAGGAAGGTTGAGAGGTGCTCCAGAACAATTTGCATCACCTAAAGCAAGGAATTTGAATTCTTGAAAGAGGAATCCATACTTAAGTTTGCTGGAGCTGAGCTGTGTTTATCCACAAACGCACCTCCTCAGAGCCACGGTCCATAGCTCTGAGAAAAGGCATGAATGATTGACTACTCAGGTCCGAGGGCGTTGTAGCCTAGGTTCAAGTGGAGAGTGGCCTGGACCTATTTGCTCCATGTGGCTTCTGGATATGCCCTATTCTGCAGGATTGGTTTTCTTCTTCCAGGCCTCTAAAAACCAGAGTCTAAGACTTCCCCTTCTTCCCCTTCCTCCCCTTCCCCTTCCTCCCCTTCCCCTTCCTCCCCTTCCTCCCCTTCCTCCTCTTCCTCCCCTTCCCAGTCTTTCCAGTAAATACAACGACCCCTATTGATGCCCTAAGAGCTACTCCTAGTTCAAGGAGCCACGCTGCTTTAGGTCTGTAGTCTTAAAACACAAAAGAGAAAGAAATGTGACCAAAGACAGCAGAGGCCAAATGGAGAAAGCGCTGGTCAGAAAAATCGGAAAGAAGAGGAATAAAGGATGCTGGAATTTGTTTTACCCCACGGGAGTACGGAAAGGAAACAAGAAGTTTTGCATAGAATTCCTTCCGTTTCATCCCTGTTGCACCCGACGGGGACATAGGGACTTAAAAGACGGTCCTCGTGCCTTTGCAAACGTTGTCCACAAGAGGGCGCCCAAGTTTACAGCAACGTGGATGCTGCTGCAACCTCGGAGGGAGGCGTTCGGGGACCAGTGGGCGAAGACCTCGTTAAAGGAACCCTGATAATCTGGTTGGGTCTGTGCGTCCCAATCGCTGTCAGTCGGAACCAGCACTACTGTCATTTCAAGGGCTCCTGAAAAGAGGCTTTTGGCTGTGCTCAAGTTACTGGTCTGCAGCCAAGCCAAGTGCCACTGGTCTGCAGAGTCTGCCTTTTTCTCTCTCTCCTCCGTCTCTGCCTTCTTTCTCTTCCCATCCTCCCCTTGCACTGATCCATATGGGCTGCTGGCATGTTTAGTCAGGTTTGAATAGACAGGGAAGTATATGTTGTAACCTTTCTCTTATGCCTGAGCTGTTGTTTTTCGCTGGCCCGGATTATATGCTGCCTGGAAGAAATCGTGTGTGAGAATCTAGGGATGTCTTCCAGATCAGAAACAATCTCAGAGGATCTTTGAGAGTTGGCCTCTTTCTCATCAGAGCACTGCGGGTCACCGGGTATTTTTATTTTTATGGCTGGTAGGGTTGGGTGGGCTGGCTGGGAGCTGAGAAGAGGAACGAAAGAGCTGGTGTTAGAGCTGGCGGGAGATGGCCAGCCAGCCTCGCCGTTCCTGAGCGCCATACCCACAGAGCTGCCCTGTTGGATGAGATCACAGAGAAGTGGAGGGGTAGGCTGGAGCATGGACCTGGAAAGTGTGAGACCTGAGACGATCGGTGGTTCCTGTTCCTCATCTTCAAGCCCAGTGTCTTCCTCATGTAGATGCACAGCAGGAATATGTAGACTTCACTCTTTATGTGGACTATCAAAGGATCTCTGACCCAACAAAAAAAGACCAGAAACGAAATCTATCACTGTCAAGTTGGTTTTGACTCATAGGGACCCTACAGAATCATTCTTAAAACTCTCACTAATTTTAGACCTAAGAAAGTTATCTATCAGTCAGAATCCAGTGAGGATCCAGAAACCACTCGATTTATGTGGACAGACTTTAATAAAAAGAATAGGTAACTAGACACAACATTGCTAATAAGGCTACTGAAAAAGCAAGAAGAGAACATGAAGTTATAAATGCAGCATTTTCAGAAGTCGCTACTGCCTCTAGGGCTGGGGGAAGGGTGAGGACAAAGGGAAAGGCTGGAGCTATAAAAATTACAACGGTGGAGGAGGGTCATAGTGGACCTCTGAGGATGGGGCGCCAGCCAGGTGGCACTAGTGTCTGTGAGGTAGGTGCAGAGAAGCTAGTTCTGCAAGGGATGGAAAGTTGAAAACAAGATTCAGCTGCTGTTTAAGCAGGAATTGCTACTACTACTGGGGTGAAGAAGTATTGCTGGAGTGTTCCTTCTAAGCAACAGGGAGAAATCAGGGAGTCCAGAACAGCAAACTTCCGTAAAGACATAGATTCTTTCTCCCTGTACCCTAACCTGATCTGCCTTTCTTGCCTCCTATTAGCCGAATCTAACATGGAATCTGCTGGCAAAGTCAAAACGTGGTTTGCAGAGCCCTAGCTCCAGCATCACAAGCAAAAAAACAAGGGAAGTTTTAGAGGTGAGACAATACTAGCAGGCCCAGCAGAAGGGGTTCTGCAGTGGGCAAGGAGAAATGAGAGACATTCAACCAGTATATATATATTTTTTCCTTTCTATTTTTTGTTGCTGACATGTTGACTGTAAGATTGGATGATAAACATCTAAGATGTCAGACTGGATGCCTGAAACCAGAAGGCTTATGTGGGTTTCAGCACAGTAAGGTGGTCCCCTCTTGATCAGGCCCAAGAAAGCAGAAAATTCCTTGCAGGGCAGCCCTCCAAAGCCAGGAAACTGGGAACAGCAGAGCTGCCGCCCTCTTGTGAGCCCGTGGGGTTGTGCAGGAGTGGAAAGCAGTCGTCAGTTTTTAAGGGCCGTTTTTTCTGACTTCACTTACCCCAGGAATGACCACCTGGGAAAGGTTAGTTTGTCCTGACCCTCTAATGCATTTAAGGGAGATCACAGTATTGGTTCGTGGTGAAGATGCCTTCGAAAGAATTAAAGTCTCCTCAGTGAGATCTAGGTCCATCACTCAAAGAGCCTACTAATACTTTCTGTATCCATGGTCAGGTATAAAGACCTAGAGCTGAAACACAGTGAAGACCATTTTACCCAGACATCTGCTCTGGCCTTAGGCTACCCTTTAGAACAGGGGTTGACAAAACTTTTTTTGTAAAGGGCCAGATAGTAAATATATTATGCTTGCGACTGCACAACTCTCTGGGCAGGAATATTCAGCTCTGCTGTCCTGTTGTGCAAATGCAGCTACAGACAGTAACAAAAACTAAGAAATGACAGAGCATGACTGCGTTTCAGTAAAGCTTCATTTATGGAAACCGAAATTTCATATTAGGTTCCCATTTCATCAAATACTATTCTTATTTTTATTTTTTAAAAATCATTTAAACATGTAAAACCATCGTAGCTTTCAAGCTCATCACTGCGGCGTCGACTGTGATTCAGGCCAACCTCAAGTAGTAACAGCACAGCACTGTGCCCCATAGGACTTGCTTGGCTGTAATCTTTATGGGAACAGATCGTTAGTCATTTCTTCTCAGGCACCTCTTGGTGAGTTTTGAACTGTTAACCTTCTGGTTAGTAGCTGGTTGAAAACTGCTTGTGCAACCCAGGCTCCTTGTTAGCTTGTAGGCTATAGAAAAACAGGTTGGCTTTAGCTTGTGGGCTGTAGTCTGTGGATCCCTGATTTAGAATCTTCAGTAGTGAATGGAAATCATTAGATGGTGCAAACTAAATCATTCAAGCCACTTCTATATTACCTTGATGATAGCCAAGAAGAAACATAGTCAGCAGAGTCTGGCTTGACAGATTCAGGAGATAACAGGATCTGCCAGAGGCCTTAACTCTCTGGTTTGTGGGTTTGAGGAGGTTTATGTAAGAGATTGTTGTTGTATTCCATTGAGTCAAATCCAGCTCATAACTGGGACCCTACAGGACGGACTAGAATTGCCCCATAGGACTTCCTAGGCTGTAATCTTTGTGGGGAGTCCTGATGATACAGTAGTTAAGTGCTGGGCTGCTAACCAAAAGATTGGCACTTTGAGTCTACCAGCCGCTTCTCGAAAACCCTATGGGTGGTTCTGCTCTGACCTAAAGCGTCACCACTACAAGTCAGAGTCAACTCAGTGGCATTGCAACAACATGCAAGAGATGCTCTGCCTTCACCTTTCATCTCTTGGCCCAGTAGATAGAGAGCTTTCTTCTCCTTTAAATTTCTATTGCTAGGTTTAAGAAAATGAGGTATTAACATAGGTGAACCTGATAATAACTTTGAGGAGAAACACAATATACTATTTCCTCATTTATAAGACGATCTCAGTTCTGGAGATCTTTAAACAGCATACTCCCTGGATGCGTTGAAATGTAACCAGTTTAATGAAAATGGTATTTTCATATGGTTTCCCAGGAACTCAGTTACTGTTAAAACGCAAACTGTCTCTGTACTGCAACTCACATTAAATGTGTGGTTTTATTTGTGTCATGAATATTTAAACCCATAAATTGGAGATTTAAATGGAGAGAAGATGAGGAGCTTTGAAGGATTTAAAGGATCTTTTGTAGGGACAGACAAACAAGCCCAGATGTAGAACAGTGCTACCTTGTCTATCCCAGTAGAGGGAGGTTAGGGATCTACATCTGTGTTTTCTTGCAAATGCATAAAGAAACTCTGGAAGGACAGGTAACAACCTAATACCAGGTAGATGGGGGGGTGGGAGGGTGGGCAGGGAACAGACCATGGAGAGGCTGGAGAGAGGCCTCACTGTCCCCCCTTTTTTTCCCCTACATTTGATTTCCATCAGCAGCTGCCTTTTCTCTTCTTCCCCCCCCCCGCCTCTGTACCAGAGTCTCTCTCAAGGCTCTGAGGACACAAAGTTCCAGGAGTTTGTTCTGTAGTGGAAGGGGCAGAAACTTTATGGAAAACTTGTGCTAGCACTTGTGAAAATGCAAGCAGCCCCAGAAAGGAAGTGTAGAGAAAGTGCTGATGCCCTGTCTGACAGCATAGGAGGCAGGTTCCTAAAGGGACAGAGAAGGAAAGGAAGGCAGCTCCTAGGTGAGGATGCACACACATGTGCAGAATCCCAACCGCTTGCCATTGAGTTCACTCTGATTCATGGTGACCGGGTGTCAGAGCAGAGCTCTGCTCCATGGGGTTTTCTATGACTGATTTTTTGGAACTAGACACCAGGTCGTTTCTTCCAAGGCCCCTCTGAGTGGACCAGAACTGCCAAGTTTACGGTTGGCAGTGGAATGCATTAACCATTTACACCACCTGGGGACTCCAACCTTGGAGAGAGCCTGCTCAAAACACAAGGATATCCCAGAAATGTCGGGGGGATGGCTTAGGCATTTGGGGGGGATAGAGTGTTGAGAGGGTTGAGAATATGGAGTTGAGTGGGAGAGGCAAGAAGAAAGGAGTGAGGGAGATGAGGATAGAAACATTTACTGGGGCCAGTTTGTGAAGGAAAATTGGATGCTTCTTGAAACATGGTGTCATGGATTGAATTGTGTCCGTCTGAAAACATGTATAGCCACGTGGCTGAGCCATGAGTCCCAGTATCTTGTGACTGTCCTCCATTTGGTGGTTTTCCTGTGCTGTATGTTAAAGGATTAGGGTGGGGCTGTAAAACCCTTTAGAAGATCACCTCCCTGCTCCACTGTAACGGGGGTTTCCCTAGAGTATGGCTTGTACCACCCTTAATCCTTTCATCCTACAAGAGACAAAAGGAAAGGGAAGCCCAGAGAACTGGGAACCTCACACCATCAGGAAAACAGCATCAGGAAAAGAGTGCATCCTTCAGACCTAAAGGTGCTCGCTGGACAAAGACTGATGCAATACTGGACTTTCCTCCAGAGCTGACAAGGGGAAAGCCTTTCCCTGGAGCGAACATCCTGAATTTGGACTTGTAGCCTACTGGACCTTGTAAGAATAAACTTTCCTTTGTTAAAGCCAACCACTTTGTGGTAATTCTGTCAGAGCAGCATTAGCTGACTAGAACACATGGGGGTTCATCAGAGGACCCAGCATGTGTCTACAAACCAACAGATGACAGTGGAGGTCCACAGAAGCTCCTCATCTGTCAAGTGAGAGCCAATGGCCTAGCTGAACCCGAGATCCTGTTATAGATTAAATTGTGTCCCCCTAAAAATATGTGCTGTATATCTGACCGTTCTACATATGGTTGGAACTCTGGAGGCCCAGTGGTTAAGCATTCGGCTGCTAACCAAAAGGTTGGCAGTTTGAATCTATCAGCTGCTCCTTGGAAATCCTATGAGGCAGTTGTACTGTTCTCTATAAAGTCTCTGTTAGTCAGGATCAACTGGACAGTAATGAGTTTTTTTTTTGGTATAACTGTGGTTCTAATCCCATTTGGTTTTCTTTGTTGTGTTAATGAGGGAGTAGGGTGTGTCTTAAATCAATTTATGATATAGAAAAGAGTAGACATTGCAAGCAAGCAGAGGTAGGAAGAAGACAGTTACCACTGCATGAGATCTCCAAGAACTGGAGAAGCTAGGAAGTGACAAGGACTCTCCTCCAGAGCCCACAGAGAGACAAAGCCCTCCTTCAGAGGTGTTCTGAATTTGGACTTCTAGCCTCCTAAATTGTGAAACAATAAACTTCTGTTTGTCAAAGCACCTGCTTATGGTATTTCTGTTATAGTGTACTAGATAACCAAGATAGGCCTCTTCCAGGGCTGACTTGTCAGACTTGGCCAGTATTTCTTTACTTTATGCAACTGTCAGACCCATCCAACTGAGGCCAAGCCAGGCACATGCTGAGCTCTCTCATTAACGCCCTTCTGTCGTCAAGAGGTGAGAAATATTATCAGTCCCTGTGCTCATGGGAGAAGATGCAGCCGGAGGTGAAGCCAACTCGTCTGTGCCTGGGAGTGAGTCAGAGTCAGGCCAAGGCCTGCTACTCAGTGGGAAGAAAGATGAGATGCCAAAGAAACTCCGATGGCTGTCTCCTCCCTCCCCTCCCTGCCCAGATGTTCTGGGAGACTCCAGCTGACCTCTGGGGCACACCCATCTGTGTTCCTAGCCAGCACGGCAAGCTGGAGTATCTGCACTGCCTGGCTCTTAGCTGCCGTTGATATAGAACCAGTACAGCATAGCTTGCCCCTGGCAACGACGTGAAGCTACCTGAAGGTTGGGCGGATCAGGCACCTACTTGCAGGTGCTGGTGGAGCATCCAAGGCAAAAGTTTGGCCTTTAGAAGTCGGCAGCTCCAAACAAAGAGCATTTTGTAGGCTGACATTCAGGGTGGATCTTGCTTTTCTTCCATGTGAAATCAATGAGATAATGAAAGGGAAAACATTACAGAAAGTCACCAAACATCTTAGTGCACCCCACCCCACTTCTCTTGGCTTTCTACTCCGGTCCCACCATTCCTTGGATTCTTGGATTCCTTTTCTCCTTTCCTTTTTTTTTCATTCCACAACTAAGGAAACAATGATTGTCTTCGCTATCTAGTACTGCTGTAACAGAAATACCACAGAGAAGTGGCTTTAATAAACAGAACTTTATTTTCTCACAGTTCAGGAGGCTAGAAGTCTGAATTCAGGATGAAGGTTTAGGGGAAGTCTGTCTTTCTTTGCCAGCTCAGGAGGAAGGTCTTTGACCCTGTGCTTCTGCTCCTGGGCAGTGCTCATGCGGCTTGGCATCTGTCTTCTCACATCTGTGCTCTGCTTGCTTGGTTAGTCTCTTTTACATCTCAAAAGAAATGGACTTAAAACGGACCCTACACTAATCGTTGTTAATGTAGCCAAGACAACCCACTCCCAAATGGGATCATAAGCACAGGTGTAACTCAGTCCATAACACTGACATTTTCTGAAACGTCTCTTGCATTCATCTTCCTTAGTTTCATTTCCACTATCTTTGCTCTAGTCCAGGCCTTAGATTTCTCACTTATACTAGAGTGGTAGTTTTTATCAGTTCTACCTCCCCTTTCTTCTTCATCTGCATTCATCCAACACACAAATGCCAGAGTTGGTCATCCTGAACCACACTCCTCATTAATTTTATTCCTCTGATCCAGAACTTTCAAGGGCTCCATGCAGCCTATGGAGTAACTCCGAAGTTTGGCATTCAAAGTGTCCTGCTTCCCTCCTCTTCGTCTCACCTTGGCTTTCCGCCTTTTGCGCTTTTACTCAAGCCGTGCCACACTCCTAGGACGCGTTCAACCTCACTATGCTTCTGGCAAGTTCTCTCCGTTCTTTAAGGTTCAGAAAGAGTTGTGGCTAAGTTATCTGCAGGACAAGAAGTGTGCACAGTTTACATGTATCAGAGAAACTTTAGTTACAGTGAGTTTATTGATTTATTCACACAGCAAATGCTGCTTTTGTGCAAGGCATTGAGAACAGATTTTATTTTTTGTTCACTCAAAGTCATAATCATAACTCTAATAATGGTATAAAAACATCTATAGATTGTTCTATATATTTCATTTTCACCTCAGCTTCCTGGAAGCCCTAGTGGCACAGTGATTAAAGGTCTCTGCTGCTAACTGAAAAGTCAGTGGCTTGAACCCACCACATGCTCCATGGGAGACACAACAGTCTGCTTCCATAAAGAGTGCAGTCTTGAAAACTCTCTGGGGAAGTTCTACTACGTCCTATATGCTCACTATAAGTTGCAGTCCACTTAACAGCAGCAGTGGTATGGCTTCAGTTTCCCAGGGAGCTTATAGGAAAGGTGTGTTCTTAAGTCACAGCAGTCATTTGTTCATTCATTTTTGTTTTGCACGTAACAGATACTAAATATGTGCTGAGCACTGTTAGATCACGGCCCTGCCCTCAGGGACAAAATACCCCTGTATTTAGCATATCTGCATTATCTATCTTCTGTATTCCTAATTGTGTAGCTCTGTATTGCTAATCTGTCGTGCATGTCTTTAGTCTCATGTTAAGTAAAAGTCTTTTCAAAAGGGGTGAGATACAGTCAATGCATAAAAGTAAAAATCTTCAAGCTATTAATATTAAATGTGGATTTGATCTTCATTGTCATGAGTTACATATTTTTGTTCTTGTGTTATAGACTGTCTCCTAAAGCCTACCATCTGTTACCATCAAGCCAATTCCAATGCACAACAACCCTACAGGGCAGAGTAGAAGTGCCCCACGGGGGTCCCAGGGCTATGATAATTATGGGAACGGGAGAAATGAATGTGTGTTCTGGGGGTGGTAGGGGCGGAGCCACTGTGGCTTATGTTTGGTGGGGGGAGATGCAGGTTCAGATCCCTTCCTTCTCAAGACACCTGTAAGAAGCTGGGGGTCTTGCCTCTGAAACTGATGGATAGACTTCTACTTCCTTCTACATAGCATTCCCCTTCAGACTATTTGCCTCTGCCCTGGCATCGCCTGCTCAGCCCACAGCTGCTTCACCCCAGCAATGGGTACCCTACGCAGCAAAAAGTTTCTGCAGGGCTTCCGAATGCCCTGCTTGGCTCTGTGTCCGGGGTGCCTGCCTCATCCACTACATGTTCTCAGCGTAGCAGCTCAGGTGTGGTCGGCCGGCACTAGCCTGGATTGTGACAGACGTTATCTTAGCCCTTTTTCTCTCTACTCTGGTACCTGAAGAATTTGGTCCTTGTGACCCTCCTCCATCTCTCCAGTTCCTGTTGTGTGGCATGAAGTATCACACGTGGATGTCAGTGATGGGCTTGTAGGTCCGGGAGTGGAGCGGTTATGGGGAAACGTGGAGTCCATGGGATAAATTTTAAAGAACATATGGAATCGTTACCAAAGAAATGCCTTTTCCTGAGCTATGGATGGAACCAAGAGCCAGATCCCACATGAGCCTCACTCAGAACAGACTGTTTTCACCTTAGTTCAGTTCAGTTCAGTTTAAATCAAGTCACATCTTCTGTACACATATGTCCATGTGCTAAGTCCTAGGGCTACAGATTTAACTAAAAACACGTTTGTAGAGAGGATTGTTACCTGATAATGCAAGTAGTAGGTAAAATTAATTTTTTAGTGTGTGCAAAAGAAAGGCCCAGCCGTCTGCTGCTGTGAAGATTACGTACAAATAAACCCTCGGTAACACACAGGCTCACCGCAAGTCAGCACTGTCTTGATGCCAATGAGTTTGGGTTTGCTTTTACTTCGTTTAATGCATATAACAACCTCCCAATTTACCAGAGGGTAAACTGAGGCTTGGCAAACTAAGGAACTTGCCCAAGGCCATCATGAGTGGTGGAGCCAATGAGCAATCCCAGGGATCTGACTCCAGAGACCATCCTCTTAACCACTCAGCAGCGCTGCCCTCTCAGCCGTACCGGACAGCCCACCCAGGACAAAGAAATGCCTCAATTTCAGCGGTGTTTACTGTCATTAGTCCCACAGACTGAATGCCTGTTTATTCATGAGAACAGGACAAAGCTAAGGTGATTTTCCTTCAGAAGCTCTGTCTTTTTGTTTCCAGTGAGGCTAGAGGGGGACTTAACAGGCATTTGAACATGAAGTTGCCAGGCAGATCACTTACATGCCTCATCTTTATTAACTCCCACAGCAGTGGTCAAGGAATATCTAAGTGCCTTCCTTGTAAAGCAAGGACACAAAAGCATGCAGAGGTGGAGGATTTATGATTAAACAGCTTCTAAATGTTGGAGCTGGGATTTGAATTCAGGCCTATCTCAAAGCCCATGCGTGTTCTTCCTGATATACCTTATTACATGATGATATAAATGAAACCCTTAGGGCATTCTCTATTTAGTCAACAAATACTCATTAGTCCTCTCTGGCACGTGACAGCACTGGGTTTTGTGAAGCATTGTAGGACAGAAGAGAAACACAGGTGACTCTGACACGGATTCTTCTTCTAGAACTCACACGTCAATAGTGAGACAAGCAAGCATGCAGATAATCCTACTATGTGGTCCAAAGTGTTCAGTGCTTTAAAAAGTACCTTCATTAGCTGAGGAGTCCCTGGGTGGTGCAAGTGGTTAAAGTGCTCAGCCGCCAATTGAAATTCCGGAGGTTTGAGTCTACTCAGAGGCACCTTGGAAGAAAGCTCTGGCAATCTAACTTCTAAAAAATCAGCCATTGAAAATCCTGTGAAATCACCCTGAGACATTCTTTAGACCTTGAAGTAAAACTACCTTGAGATATTTTTTAGGGAAATTGCAGAATGGTACACAAAATAAAGGAAACCCTGATGGCTTAGTAGCTAAGTGCTACGTCTGCTAATGAAAACATCAGCAATTCAAATCTGCCAGGGTGCTCGTTAGAAACTCTATGGGGAAGCTCTACCCTGAACTGTAGGGTTCCCGTGTGTCAGAATCAACTTGAAGGATAAGTCCTCTACTAAAAAATAGTATGAGACCGAAAGGTCAGCATTTAGTCTAAAGCAAAGATGACAAGATAAGGGCCATGGAAACCTATAGAACCCTGGGAAAGGAATAACCAGAACACAGTCAAAGAGAATGTTGATTCATTGTGAAAAATGTCACTAACATCACTGAAAAATCTGTACAGAAATTGTCAAATGGAAGCCCCCTCCAAAAAACAATCAAGTATTTTTTAAAAAAGAACTAACCAACACTACTATGCAGAATAGTTCTGCTCCAACACACACAGGGTCACCATGAATTGGGGTTGACTTGACTCAATGGGAGCTGGCTTTCCTGGTGTGTCAGCTGGACGAGTGTCCTGGACCCCGGGCAGTTCTTGACACACCAGGAGGACCTGGCTCATGTGGAGGGAGGGGACCCCCATTAGCACTGCCTGAATTCGCTCCTATTCCAGCAGCTGGTTTGGGATACGCCATCTCACCACAGAAAGTGCAGAGGCATCTGGTTCTCCAGCTCCTTTGAGAGATGTGAGTGGCAGGCAGTGCTGGAGGATTCACGGGAAGTCTCTGCCGTCAGGGTAGTGTGCAGTTCAAGCTGTTGTCCACACGCCAGTCTTGTCTGCCTCCTAACAGCATTGTCCGTATCAACACGGTAATGTTCCTGCTTTTCTTCCTCTAGCTAAAAATGGTCTTTGACATTTTTTAACAAATAACACAATTTTCCCTTTGTGTTTCCCTTAATAAAACACAGAAATGAGAGCAAGAAAAGGAAAGTGAAAAAACATGTTTCTGTCATCTCCACTCTACAGCAGTCTGGCCCTCCCCCTCTTGGCCTCCTGCCACCCACCAAGCATCTATCTTTACTTCCACCATGCTTACTCGTCTCCCCAAAATTTGGCCACAAAGACTCACGAATTTGATAGCTTTGCTTTTATGATTTCTGCCGTAGAAAGGATTCTAGTACCATCATCATCCACAAATTGCTATCTGACTGCGGAGAAATAATGGATAGGGGCAGGACTAGAAGCAGGAGATCTCCCACTTGAAGAAACACTCCCCAGCTACTGGATCCCTACCCGCTTTTTGGGATAGCACAGATACTTTTTCATCTTTGGTCCTTGCCTCATTTCCCCCAGTAGTGGCAGCTTCCAGGTCAACCTAGCAACAACTCCACATTTTCCACCTCCAAGGCAAGTACTAGGCTTGAGATATAGTTCCTGGGTCTCCTGGGAAAGTCTTGAAGTTGTAAGAGTCCTGATGTTTGGTACAAGCACCTATCTCTTTACAGAGAGAAATACAAATCTCCACATTTGAATGTAACTGCCAGTTTTACACACAGGGCTCGGGAAAGATGTGGCCCACATGGAAAAGGACTTAAGAGGTTTCAATAGCATAGACAGTGACAATCAGCAACAGCCACTGAACAGGCTTGCATAAAATTGAGCCACATCAATGGGTATGTTATTGACCGAGAAGGGCAATGAAGCCTTGAACACAGCATCACTGGAAAGCTGCAGCAGGTATGGGTGCCAGGTATGGAAATACTGGAGCAGATGCAAGGAAGACCCAACAGGACGGAGAGGGCAGTTGGGCCCCACACTGGAAAGACCTTGCCAGCAGGATTTGACATTCAGAGTGGTTGGCCCTGAGGAGTCAGTGGTCAGGGAATGGAAGCGCCAGGGAAATGAATTTTGAGTCAATCGAATCTATAGATTGTTGGACTGGGAGACCTGTAAATTAACTTCAGCTCTAAAATTCTGTAATTTGGGGATCTTTTCTGAAGCCACTTACCTGTTTGCCTCACAAGCACAAATTCTCAAAGAAAAATACTTCTTTCTGATAATAGGGAGAAAATGGCTTCTTTATAACAGGCTCTGAACTCTGGGCCCTAGGCATCTTCTTTCACTAAGAAGGTCAGATAATAGCCACTTAGGTTTAAAATGGAAAATCATTAGGCATTATCAAGAGGATCTTTCACAGGTGGATCAAGCTGACCATTTGTCGGTTCACCTGTTCATCCATCCACCACATCACTGACTTGGCTAAGGCCAAACGCTAGAACAATACTGGGGAAGGAGTGAGTGGAATTCATGATTCCCAGTTCATTGGAGGAACCGTGGTGGCACAGTGGGTTAAGTGTGCTGTGCCTGCTAACTACAATGTCGGTGGTCCAAATCTGCCAAATGCTCCTTGGAAACTCTATGGGCAGTTCTACTCTGACCTCTAGGGTCACTGTGAACCGGACCCAACTCAACAGCAATGGGTTGTTGGGTTTTTAGTTCATTGGAGAGGTAAAAGAAATCATAAAAGACAAAACTCCAAATAAACAAATTATATTTTGTAGGGCAGTAGTTATGAACTACAGCTGCTGACCAAAGGATGAGCAGTTCAAACTCACCAGCCATCTCAGGAATCCTATGGGACAGTTCCACTCCGTCCTATGGGGTCACTATGAGTGAGAATTAACTCAGTGACAACAGATTATGAATGTTCTAAAGCCCTGCAGTGGTAAAGCTTTTGTCTGCTAACGAAAAGGTTGGCAATCTGAATCCACAAGTCTCTCCTCGAAAAGCCTGAAGGGCTGGAATCCACTCAAAGGTGACAGGTTTGTTTTTCCTGGGTTACCTTTATTGTTTTAGACACATTGCTCAGACCCACCACCCAACTCTACCCTGTGCCATCAAATCTATTCTGACTTAACAGTGACCTTATAGGACAGAGCACAACTACCACATATGATTTCCAAGGAGTGTCTGTTGGATTCAAACTATACCTAAAAAAATACTGCAAATCATATGTTAAGGGCCTGTTGGTTTTACTTCCAACCCCACTCACCAAAGCTGGTCTTATTTCACAACCTTTAGATTATGGCCTTATAGAATATATATACTATATTCCCTTCATTTCTGAGAAAATCAAACCTATTGCTGCTGAGTCAATTCCAACTCACGTGACCCTATAGGACAGAGTAGAACTGCCTCGTAAGATTTCCAAGGAGTGGCTTATAGACTGAAATTGCTGACATTTTTCTTAGCAGTTGAGGTTTTAACCACTGTATCACCTGGGCCCCTCGTTTCAGGAGGGAGGTAGTGAACCCTGGTGAGCTGACGGCCCAGGCTGACTCGGAGGCAGGTCTGGGAACGGAGCTGAGGTCCTTTAATTTCTGAGCGAAATGACCTTCTTCTCCCCTTTAGTGCTGCTTCCAACTCTTCATCCATCAGTAGAGGTAATGCTATTTAGTAGTCACATACGCGTGCCTGGCCCTGTGCTAAAGTTGGCTTTGTTGTTGTTATTAGGTGCTATTAAGTTGATGTCAGCTCATAGTAACTGCATATGACAGAGCAGAACTTCCCCATAGGGTTTCCCAGGTTGTAATCTTACAGGGCCTGATCACCAGGTCTTTCTCCCATGGAGCCTCTGGGTGGGTCTAACCTCCAACCTTACAGTTAGCAGCTGAGCACTTAACCACTGCGTCATCAGGGCTACTTGCTAAGGAGCATCACCAGGGCTGACAATGTGATGGTGAAACACGGTACCCATCCTGAAGATGTCCAAAGGCCAGCTGGGAAGAGACATTGCCACCCCAAACTTGTGTACCTGATACTCGTCAGGCTGTCTTGCAGATGCCCAGGCCACTTGAAAGATTTGAGCCCCAGATTACATGAGACTCTATCCCCCTTGGGCTATTCTCTAAAAGGAGTACTCCTACCCCTCATTAAACATGCCTCATAAATTCAAGAACTACAGAGAATTCAAAAGTCATTTGGGGCATTTAAAAATACCCATGATGGTTGTACTTGCCTATTCTATTTCTTCTTAAGAGGTTGACTGCTAACCAAAAAGTCAGCTGTTCAAATCCACCAGCCACACCTTAGAGACCTTATGGGGGAGTTTTACTGTGTCCTACAGTGTTGCTAGTCAGAAACAACGGAATGACAGTGGTTTGACTTCTGTTTTATATGTTTTCTTAAGAATATTTGTAGTTTATATTTTATTTCACACTCTGCTGTACCCAGGATGGCATAAAGGACCAACAGTATGTGTCAAAAGGCATGCCACCAGCCGTCTAGAGAACATTGGATGAATCTCCTAGTTGCACTAAGCCTTAAAGTTTCATCTTAAACAATGGATAAAACTATTTGTTTTGCTTACCTTACAAGTTTATTGTAAAGATCAAGCAAAATCAAGTCTCTGAAAGTATCCTGAAAAGTATAAAGCAACACAGAAATGTAAAGTATTAAACCCTCTGCCCTTTTCCCTTGTTCCTCTGAAGTCATATTGAGTATTTGGCTTGTGTCTGCTTGTGAAAAGCACTTACAAGGCCATGCTCCTAAAACAAATTGGAGATAGCTGCTGCCAGCACTTAAGAAGAAAACAAAACAAAAAAGAAGACGTGGCCCTATCCCTGCAGAAAGTAATAGAAAACATTTGCTATGTAGCATCTCCTCTCTTTGGGTTCATTTTGTCCAAGGGCCAGCCAATGCCAATTCAGTTCAACTTCAATAATTGAATTTCACCTTCCTGTTGCATTCAGGTGACCTGACAAGGACTCTGTGCCATTTTCCTCACCTGTAATACTATCCTCATTTTATAAGGATTGCTGTAAGATTAAATGAGTTAATCATGTGAACAAGCCTAGCCGGAAATAAATGTTCCAGAAGTATTAGCCAGTGTTACATTTATTGACCATCTACTTGGGGCCAGACATGATGCCAACCTCCTGGAATACACAGACGATTAAGACTCTACTCTAGCCCTGGAGGGTCTAAAGGTCTATCACTGTAAGCTAAAGTTAGAAGTTTGAGGAATTCATATTTTCTGTTTTCTTCACAATGTCCCCTAAACTGACTTTAGTGCCACTGTGGGCTCACAATCTCGAGGTCGGATTCCATCAACTCTCGACCAGGAGCCTGGTTTTAAGCCTTGGCTATGGGTCTTACAGCTTTTGCACACTATCGGTGAACCATTTAAAACATAGTTTCGAAATAAAATGCGGGTGGCTGGGAACTAAAGGGAGCCCCAGGTGATGCAGAAGGGGTTTGAGGCGTTGCAGCTGCTGCGTCGGCCAACTACTCCATGTAAACGGTTTCTTGGAGCGGCCTGGGTCTGGGTGAGGATTTCCATGCTTTCATCACTTGAAGTGGTCGGAGAGCGGCCAGACAAGGAACGTGCTGGCTCAGCGGTCCAGGTGGCTCAGTTGCCTCGACAGGGCCCCAGCAGGAGTGCAGAGCAATGGACAGTTACTGGGCCAGTGCGCAGCGCGTTAGCAGTTACACTTGGAAGGGAGGAAACTTCGCGTGCTTGGAGGTCGCAGCGGCGAAGGGGCGCAGGGCAGCATCGGCGAGGTGGGCTGCGCAGCGCAGCCCGGGGGAGTGCAGCGGCCCCACGACGGGATGCGTTCCCAGCCCCCCGCCCCCCCGCCCTGCGCACCCCACCCCCTTCCCTCTGCCGAGCACACAGCAGCGCGGCCACGGTCAGAAGCGGCTGGATCTGTCCCGGTGAAGCAGGGTCCTGCTGGTACCCAGGAGTCCTCGGGACCCTAGCCTTCCCTCCTGGCCTCAGAGTTGCATCGGGCATCCTCTTCCCCTGGGAAGCGACGCTGTCCTACAGGACGTCCCAAGGAGGCTGGGCGCCTGCGGCCACGTCCGGGCCCGGCCGGCGAGGGAGCGGAGCCTCAGCGCGCACTCCTTCGGGCTCCCTCCCCGGCGCGCTGGAGCCGGGGGCAGCTACTCCGACTGCAGCCTCGCCGGAGAACGCCTTCCCTGCCGACGCTTTCCCCAGCGCTTGGCAACTTCCTGCTGCTCCCGGCTTGGGGTGCTAGCTCGCCCATCAGGTAAGGGAAGCTGCCGGTTCCTAGGATCGGGCTGGAGCGGGCGCGCTTCTGAAAGTGGATTTGATACGCGTTCCAGAGTGAACCGGGGCCAAACACGGCTCCTCCCGGAGGCGACTCCTTGGCTCCCTCAGACATTCCCGACGCCGCCGCCGGGCTGACCACCGGGCGCGCCCCCCAGCAGAATCATACCAGGGGTCTCGGAGCCGACGGAGCCGACGGGCGCTCTCTCGGTTGCTGGCTCTGCACCTACCCGGGCCGGGTAGGTGAGGACCGTCTCGGGGATGGCCAGGGAGCAGGCAACAGACAGCGTGGTCTCCCGTGCCCGGGTCGGCTCCGCAAGGAAGAGCGCTTACTCCTTTGATGCGACTCACACGCTGCTAGCTGTGTTCCCGCAGAGGCGTCCCCAGTGTCCCTTTTAGTGTAGGTTGGGGCGGAGTCGCACTCAGGATGAGAAACCCGGGGCCCAGGAGGGAGCGGGGCAGGAAGGGAGGCTGGGCAAAGAGAAATGCAGTTGGAGGGTGGAGGCCTAAGTACCTAGCAGGTTGACTTTGAGTGAAATCAAATCAGACAGAGCAGTTCTCCAGGGCTAGTCGTTTCCCCCAACTCTGCATTTCTCACGACTAGTCATTACTCTCCTGGTTCATTCTGGTCGTCCTGGACACTCCCTTTGTCTTTTCCCAGCGGTGCGGTGGCTTCTGGGGCAGTGTCCTAACAGGCAGAGACACCAGAAGTGGGGTTTCTTCTTTTCTGTAGGTCCACCAGGCCTGGCCCGACCATGTTGGACGGCTTGAAGATGGAGGAGAACTTTCAAAGCGCCATCGAGACCTCTGGCTCCTTCTCCTCAGTTTTGGGTGAGCATTCAGGCCATGCATCCCGGGCTTGGCCTCTTCCTGCCGGCCCTTAGGCCCAGGAGGCCCACTCACTGCTACTGGGTCAGCAGTGCAGAGCTAGGCGCTTTGCTTCATGCACTCGGTTGAGCCCACTCACCATCCGTCGGTCCCTGTCGGTTAGCTTTCCTGCTCCAAACCAGCAAGTCGGCCTCACGCATTAGGTAGCAAATTCCCCAAGGCCTCGAGGGTCTGAAAACCTTGTTTACAGGCAAGAGATTAAAAATACCCAAGTCTGGGTTTTCAGTCACGGAACTGAGCCACATCTCATAAATGCCGCCCTCTTCTCCGAGGCCCAAGGGTGGAAATCCAAGACCCCAAGTTGAGGCGGTTTGTCGCCCCTACCAACTCCAGCCCGAGTTTCAGCTTTGGGCACCGCCGATAGGCTTTTCCGGGCCGGTGGGCAGCTCAGCGCGGATTAGCCCCCGCGGCGGGGCCCTCGATTCAGTTTTAATTAACTGGAGCGCGATCTCGTGTCCGGCGTGTTCCTCCCTCCCGGAACCCCTTCTTAGCGATCCTGGAGGAACTACGAAGCCAAAGGCCTTAGAAAGTGTGTCCATGAGTCTCCCAGAGCTGGGGCCAAGGACTGTTGCTGAGGGTGGTTTTTACCTCTTTCTGCTTGCAAGTCTGGGGAAGCAGTGTTTCATTTTTATTTGTTTAGAGGGAGGGGTTTTCGTTTTGTTACTTTTCCTCTTTCCCTGACTTGGAACCACTAGAGCAGGGTGAAGGCATTGGATGAGAGAGGCTGGAGCAACCGTATCCAGGAAGGACTTTGCCACCCCTCACCCCGGAGGAGAAGGAAGGATGCACATTGCATTTCCCTCTTTCAGCCCCCCTTTCTGAAATATCCCATCTCAGTCAAGCCTTGGAAGGGTGAAGGGGGCCCGAGTAGGTGCTGCTAGGGGGGCAAGCACACGCTGATTTGTGCATACTGACTGCATACGCCCTGTGAGCTCCGTTTATCCCAAGCCCTCTCCCATCGCACAGGTCGTGTCCTGGGATGCCAAGACTTAATAGTAAGGAAAGGGAATTTAAAAATTTAGATCTGTCTGACTGCCTTCCCTAGACACACTCCTGCCCGCGCGCCAAAGCCTCAAACCTATCTACTGAGTCTGATCTAGCATAAGGAGAGATGCTTAGCCAAGAAATGGTGAGGAATTGGGGGCCTTTAGTAAACAGCGCTCAAAAGTCTTCTTACGGGACGAGATCTTCCTTCAGTATCTGTGAATCATACCTACAGAGGCGGGCAAAGCCCCTGTTAGAAAAGGACAAACAAAACAAACAACAGCCGCCCCCCCCAAAACAAACAACAACCAAAAAATCAAAGGAATGCGACAGACAAAAGTCCAAGGAGTGAGACAGTGAGACAGCAGACTGCCTGCCAGAGTCGGTTTGAGGTAGCTTTCCTTCCCACGCAGAGCCGCTGAGCGCTCCCGATTCTGGGAATCCTGGCTGGGATTCTCCGCGGTGTCTCTTCTGCCTGTATCTTCCACCCCTTCCCACCTTTCTTTTATCTTGACATCTCTTAATTATTGGGGTGGGGGGGGGATTTGCAATTTGCATGCTAGCCAAGACACAGCAGTTTGGAGTTCATTGGTTTGAACAACTCTGGGTTTGCCTTGGAAGAGACAGTTAACTGTGTATTCGTATGCACAGGACTCTTTAGGAAGAAAAAAACCCTTCAAGTTACACTAAAAAAATAGAGCAAAATTACGACTTAACAAAAGAAAGTCTTTTTCTTCACTCAGTCTCAAAAATGGTCAACAGAGACTAGTATAGTGAGTGATTTAAAGATTAATATGGTGTGATAAACCTGGGAACACTATTTGCGATATAATTTTACAGGATGCACGCAATTCGCGAGTTTACCTGGGTATATTTGATAAAGGCCACTTAGTGATTTCCGTTCCCTCCCCACTAGGATGTAAACCTTTTCCACAAAATTTCCGTTTATTGTAAGTGTCACTTAGTCGAGTTTTCTCTGCTTTCCAAGTTTTGGCTTGGTTGATTGTCAGGGGACTCCTGGGCGTAGCAGGGGGACTCGTCATGCAGTAAGCAGGGTGGGAGTCATTCATGGGTGTGGAGGATGAAAGTGGGTGAGACCCGGTTTGGCGCGGATTCCGAGCTGGTCCGTTGCGCTCATGAACGTCTCTTGCGGCTGCAGGCAGAGCAGTGAGCCCCAAGTCTGTCTGCGAGGGCTGTCAACGGGTCATCTCGGACAGGTTTCTGCTGCGACTCAACGACAGCTTCTGGCATGAGCAGTGCGTGCAGTGCGTCTCTTGCAAAGAACCCCTGGAGACCACCTGCTTCTACAGGGACAAGAAGCTCTACTGCAAGTTTGACTACGAAAAGTAAGTGGCGGCACTTCGGGAGCGTGATCCCACACACTGGCATCAGTTCGTGCTGGTGACTTTTTCTGCCTCCTTACTGACATCCGCTCTCGGAGGGCGCAAGAAGCACTCACCCACTCCCAGAGTAGCAGAACACCCTCTCCACTTCTTCTCGGTACTGGTGCTCGAAGGTCGCAGAAATCTGTGCTGGAGTGCGTGTCCACAGCTAGGGCCATGCAGAAGCAGGTTATTTCTCCCTCTTCGGTTCCGCCCTCCTTGTTTGGGTACCCTAGCCCCTTCCCAGATTCAGGCCATTCCCAGAAACCATTCTTCTTTGGGGCTCTGACCCCATCAAGCTTCATTCCCAGTTCCCTGGGGTGCCCAGTGGGTTGCCAATGGCCCTTGTCTCCTTGTGCGTGTGCCAGGTGGCGAGGCTGTACTGACCCCAAGCCTTTGGTCTCCTGTGCGAGGTTTCGTGCTTGGATTTGTCGGCCCGGGTTCCGAAAGAATTGGCTTGAATACTGAGCCGCTGACCCTCCGTCGAAGCTCCCTGCACACCATTTTTGCGGTCTTTCTCACTGCAAAACCAGACAGCCTCCCTCACCCCACCCCCGTTTTGTCCAAAGCAGAAAGCGCACAGGAGTTGTTAAGCCATAAGCTGGGACCAGACCTGACACCCCCTCCTCCATCCTACTCCCAGTCGCTGTAAGGATATGCACTTTCTCATGCAGCAGATTTAGTTCCCTCCTGCCGACATGGTGTGTTTTGATGAGAACTGCAGGCAGGTATGGCAGGCATTGAAAAAAGTAGACTGTACGGAATCTAGCTTTCTGTAGCGCATTTAAAGCTTGAATGAGGCTAAAAGTTCAAGTGATTACCTAGTTCTCACCAGGCTATCCTGGAGGAACTCGGGATGTAATGAGAGGGAGCTGCTTTTCCTTGTAAAAAACGGCTGCTTGGTAGACGCTGACTTAGCAGGGCTGTGGAAGATATTGAAGGAGAGAAGAGTTGCAGAAAGGAAGGCCTCTGCTTTTGTACACAAGAGGGGGTAAATGTGACTGTGTGTGCACATGTGCGTGCGTGCATGCGTGTGTGCGCAGGGGAATTCTGCATTTGTTACTGGTGAATGAAAGCGCTACGTAAGGATAACCGAGAAAGGGTTCGTGTGCTTGAAATGCAGCTCTTTACTGTTTCTGAAAAACACTATATAAAGGTTTGTGCAGGAAAAGTCTCAATTTAATAAAAAGCATTGATAAGGAACAAAAATATCTTCTTTTCCATGTTGCAGGAGCTATGAGGCAACATTGACAGAATGATTAGGCTGAGTAACCACAAACACACGAAGTTCTTTTACTCTGTTCTTTTTCCGTAGAATGATTGAGTATTCCCCCATGTGGAAAGAGTACTGGATACTTTTGTTGTTGCTTTGAAAAGAAAATACATTTTTCAACATGAAGAAATGCCAAAGCCCAAAAAACACACACACCTAATTTTGTACGAGTTGGTAATGCAGAAATACGAAAAGAATTAAAAACTCTGAATGACACCCTCACAAAATAAAAATGGTTAGTAACATTTTTGAAAGAAGTTATACCCTGGTTGATTGCTTGCTTTTTCCCCTCTTGTTTCTTGCATAAAGTTTTGGGTGTTGTATGGAATCAATCCTTCTTTTTGTCTTTATAGATTACTGAAATGTCCACATCTTTCAGGGAGCACACTAGCAAACTCAAAGGTACTGGAGCTTAGGAAAGGATTTGGATTGTGAATTTCTGTTTGTTAAAAAAAAAAAAAAAAACACAAATAAAGGAAGGCTTAACGGTCAACACAGCTGTCTGGTCAGACAGATCTTCTTTAAGGAAGTCAGGCTGTGTCAAGAGGACAAGAAACAGTTGTAAAGTACTTGAACACAACAGTGTCCCTTCCATTTTAGCCCTCCAGGTTCTTCAAGGTTTGGGTTTATTCGTCCTAGCCCACCAGGGTCAGTTCTCCCCTCACAAAAGTACTTCTGCAGAGAGAAAATTATAAGGATCAACTTGCCAGCTGTTGTCCGGAATGTTTTCTAGAGGGCTGTGAGCTATGGTGGTCAGAGACATGTTTCTGGAAACCTCGAAGTCCGGAATCAAGGCACACTATCAGTGCTAGTCTGTGTTCAGCATCTCAATTGTTTTTTAAATTCATTTTATTTCTTTTGTTTTTTCCTGTGTCCTCTACCCTATCCCATTCCTCTCCCAAGAAAACAGGGCTTTAATATATTTGATATTTGTAATGCTATTAGTCTGCATGATGTCGGCTATAGGGGAGAAAGGATAGTGTTTTTGTTTGTTTTTAATTAAGCGCAGGACAATCCTTTAATCACAACAAAGTTTTTTTGAGCACTGGGCTAGAAGATGAAGAAAGGGCTCAAAGGTTGCCTTCAGGAGGATTATAGACTACCTGGTACCTTCCCCTAACCATCAATTATTTTTCAAAAGCATCCTTTACTTAGAGTGCAGGACGGGAATTAAACAGAAATGATTCAGAATGACCAGATCTTTACCCCCTACAGGGATACAACTCAATTTTAGACAATAATAATGAAACTAATACAGGAGGCAAATGTTAGCAGATAACATGGTAGTATACTTTTTCTTTAAAAAATACATTTTTGTGGCTCTTTAAAAAAAATTGAGACCCAGATGAGGTAAATGGAGAGGAAACAGACTGAAGTGAAACAGTAGGGCAGTGATGCTCGTAAGTTATAGAGCAAATCATACAAAATAAATACTTGGCCATTGCTCTTGTTTCCCAAACTGACAAAGTTCAGATGATATTTCTGCACATTTAAATGGAAGGATCTATAGCTAATGTGCAATCTGCTGTGAAGTTCATAAACTTAATAAAGAGGGTTTATCTATTTTAGCCCTTTGTGCATTTCTGGCTGATGGGCAGCTGCGTATCTGAGGTGTCAGGCAGCCCATTAAAAAGTGAAAATTTCAGTCTCTCAACTGTAATAAAACCTACCGAGGTGGAAACCTGTTAGAGAAGGACAACATGAGTATTTTCCACTAACACGAGAGATAGAAAAATGGTAAGACTGTACCCTGTCAAAGGGAGAAAACTGGCTTGACCTGGCTTTCACAAGTTTCAGTATAGTTGTACAGTTTCATGATGTTAAAAGCCAACTTTGCCTAATTTTTAAAAATGTTGAATCGACATGAATATACACCCATTCATTTAAAGATGTGGGGTGTTTTATGAAATGTTAGCCTCATTCCCTGTAACTGCCTTGGGAGTAAGTTGTCTTCTGATCACCAAGAACAAATAAGCGTTTAAGCCTGAATGTAGAAAACTGTTTTTATGAACGTTACAGAAATTAAGGAATTGAGGTGACCCTTGTTGTCCATGAAATGTGATAGAAGAAAATTAATTACACAGTTGCGTGGGATGATGACATTTATAAAACTGATGAAGCTGTACTTTGTCAGATAAAACACTAGGATGCTTTATCTGTGGATACTTAAAACCTGGATTTCAGTGTTCCCCAAAGTTAACAGACAATCAAAACATTTTTCTAGCCCAGAAGATTTCTGTTTACCTGTTTCATGTTTAACTGAGTCTTCTGTGATCTGGCTACTTTGGAGTTTTCCCTACATTTGTTCCAAACAAATCCTGTAGCTGGACCTAAGTCTGAGAGATGGAAGAGGCTGCTGAATAACAGGAATGTGGTACTACAATAGATAATTAGGCTTTCTGGAAGGGATCCCACATTTAAATCAAGTTTATATTGTTTCTTTCATGTGCCTGGCAGCTCCGTGTGTCAGACAGGGCCCTGTCTCATCACATGTGAAGTTTATCATTATCCTCTGGATTGTCCTGGACTTCCTAGGAGCTGTGTGGATAGTATTTCTGTCATCGGAGCTGTTCTAGCAGCATCATAACTCTCCATATGTCAGCAAATCACAAAACTTGGGATGCTTCTCTTCAGAGGACTGGTCCAGGTTTTCTCCCGTTTCCCTCTTTTTTGGAGCAGACCAATTTTTGGAAGAAGGGGATTGAAGTAGGGGAAGGGGCACATTACACAGAAACCTTTCTCTGTGACTTTCTTTCAACCTGCTGATTAGCAGCCCCGTGGTGGAAATGGCTGAGGTAATTATCTCTATTAGGATCAGTAATGAACTAATTCTACATTTTATCAGGGGGGTGTAGGGTGTGTGTTTAGGGAGGAGAGCTTGTTTGCTTTTTATTATGCTGACATTACTTGGAGATCAAAACTGAGCATGGAGTTGCTCATAAAAGGAGCTCACAGATGAAATTACGGAGGCGATTGTTATGTTTTGCTTTCCTTTATCTTTTGTTGGCCCCGGTCCTGGCACAGTAAAATTTAGGGAATATAAAAATCAAACACAGCTAGGTAATAAACGAAGGTCTGCCTTAAATTGCAGGAGGCTGAGCTAGGAATAAGCACAGTGGATGGGCTGTGGCTGTATTTGTGCAGACTTATCACTCTGTTTTAGAGGGGGATTGGAAATATTACCTGCTCCAAGGTGTTTTCTGGTTTCATGTACATTGGTCTGGAGGCAGGGCTTTTTTGGAATCTTACACTTAAAATTTTGAAGTAAAATTAAATAACAGGAGTAGGTATTAATGGCATTCTGGGAATTAGATATGAACATTGCTTTTGAGAGCAGGTTTGTGGCATTCTCTGAATCTTTATACGGCGCGTTAAACGTTATTTCTCCATCTAGTTCCATGGTGTGAACTCCTGAAACTCTTGTTATCCACCTAGTTAGGAAGTAAAATTTTCTGCTGGGATCTCAGGGACAAGAGATTTTTCTGACAGTTCCTTGTTTGTCTTGCTTTTCAGTTTCTCTTTCCTTATTTATAACTGTTGTATTAACCAAAATACTGTTATTAATTTTGAGGAGGCCTCTTCATTGTTGGTTTTTAAGTTTGGTTTTATCTATAATGAGCAGGTACTAGCTTTCTAATAAGAACAGTTTCATTTATTAAATTATCAGTTAAGTATTTTTATAATCAAAGAAATTATTTGGGTCAGACTGTGTAGAAGTGAGATGAGAGGCAAGAGTTTAAAATATTCATTATATTAACAGAAATTTAATAATGCTTCTTAGAGTAAATACTTGTTACAACATGTCATTGCTGAGTTATGTCAAGTTTAAAATAACCCAGACCGAATTATATTTACTTGATTGTTAAGTACAGTTGTACAATCCTGGGAGATAAATTCTGGGAGCAAAGGGCCATCACATCCACAATGGAGCAATTCAAAAATAATGTCTGCCCTATTGTTAGAAATCTTAGTTCTACTTCTGTGTTTTTGTTTATTTTTTAAAATATCTTGCTTGTATGAATTTTTAAATACACTTTTACAGTGTCAGAGAGAAATTCTCAGTGGAGCCACTTGCTGGTTGAGGTAACTGGGGCTGGCATCGTGCTGGGTCAGGAGTTCCTCTCCCCTCCCGTGGTACAGAAGCAGAGAGGCTCATAAGGGAGAGGCCTGCCCTGTGTCCAACACTCTCCATGTTTTCTGAAAGTCCCCTCGTGCCATGTAGAACAGCCTGGTTGCCAATAGCCCTTTCCAACTTAGTTTGGGAAACTGGCAGTTTTTAGGAGCAGAGTACAGAAAAGTTTCTGGTTAAAAATATCAGCAAGGCCAAACAAAGGGGGCCATTCCTCTCCTGTGCTCCTGAGAACAGGCTCTTTTCTGGTTGTACAGAGAGTCTGGCTTGGTGCTCCTTAGAGTTTATGTTTTCCCCTTGTCTCTTTGACTGGCATGGTGTGGGAGGTTTTATCCTATTTATCAAAATTAGAATTAGTTAGGTTATCATTGACCAGCACTGACTGCAGCTTGATGCCACTTTGTCATATGTTAACTGAAAGCTAGATGATCATCTTTCTGAAATGAAGCAAATGTCTCACACATTTCAAGCTATTTTGTAAAGTACAATTATCTTTCTGTATTTTTAACCAGGCAAACTTAATAAAATTGATATGGCCCTGGCAGTAATTAGCATGAGGATTAGAGCTACGCCATCTAAAACGGAGTGTAAGCACTCTAATCTGGCTACATGTTTGTTTTCACACTACTGAAAATAAATAAAATGAGACTTAGGATAGGGATTAAGTTTCTTTTGGCCGTAGATGGCAGATGCCATTGGAAGAAAACAGAAACTCTGGTATGTCAGTGAAGACCTTATGGAAGGAACAGAATGAACTATGGCTCTTAGTTCTCTACCCTGTGGGTATACTTGGTGTGATCACAAATAACCCATCTGGTAGTTTAAAAAGGATTTTGGAAACCCATTTCTGTGCTGTTCTGTTCAGTGATAAACCAAGCAACCAAATCATCCTTAGAGCTTGTCACCTGGGGGCCATGCGTGGCTTAGCTAGAATTTAATGAAACGGTCGCCAGATTCCCCGTTATTGCTCTCTAATGCTGTAATAACTAAAAAATACAAAATGGGATGCAGCATTTTCTAGCACTTTAAAGTCACATGAAACAGTTTGGGCTCTGCCAGCGTAAATTTCAACATTCCAATTCAGAGATCCTGTTTTGGGAGAACAGCGAGTATGTCTGGCTTTTCTAGCCTTCTAGGCTACAGTGTTTCTTCACGTTGTTAGATTTGTGTTTTATCATTAACATCGTACGGTGATCAAGCCGAGACAGATATCTGGCCGCTACAGATTGGACCACCACGCCTGACAGCTTAAATAAACTCTGTTCACCTAAAAATATCGTTAGCATCCATCCTGGCCAGGAGTGGATGACATCCCATACCTGTACTTCATTTCTGGCCTCACCCCATTCTACCTCCCCCAGGCTCCCTGTGGCATCCTATTAGTTTGATACTTGTGAAAATCAGATATTATTTAATCTCTGTCACATCAATGACCTCACTTTTCCCCTAGGCCATCTTTGTAGACCATTAGTTCTTTTATGATTCTCCTGCCTGCAACAACCTAATTAGCCTTTTAGTTGCTGTTTACGGCCATGGAGTTGGCTCTTGAGTCCTGGTGACTCCATGCATAATGGGACAGCATGCTGCCCAGTCCTGTGCCATCCTCACGGTCAGTTGAAGAGAGAACCATTTTGGTCCTTAGGATTTTCGTTGGCTGATTTTGGAAGTAGGTTGCTAGGCCTTTCTTCCTAGCCCGTGTTAGGCTGGAAGCTCCACTAACACTTGTTCAGTGTTACAGCCAGGTACAAACCCCAACTGGGAGACAGGGGGTGACTGTGCATGAGGAATGTCAGCCAGAAATCAAACCTGGGTTTCCCATACGAAGCTGAAGATTTGACCATAGATGCCTGAAGCAGAGCCCTGCCACGTGGCCACGGAGTTACTGAGCAGGGAATGAAAGCTCAGCTCAGAAGATGGTGAGCAATGTTACTCTCAGGCTGGCGTGATCTCATGCTTCTGACTTTTACAGGCAACCCTTTAGGGTCTCCCAGAGCTCGGGTGGTGCAGTGGTTAAGAACCATGGTGAGCTACAGCTGCCAGCCAAAAGCTCAGCAGTTTACATCCACCAGCCAGTCCTTGGCAACTCTATGGGGCAGTTCTCCTGGGTCTCACGGACTTACTATGAGTCAGAATCAACTTGACAGCAGTGGGTTTGGGGAACGTATTTCTGAGTGTATGTGGCACCTTAGTGGTTGCTGGGTTATGTCCTGCACTAGAGGTGGGTGCCTTTGGTTGGTCAGGGAAGTGTTGGAGTCTGACACTGTCACCATTAAGATAGGAGAAGGAGTCACTGGTGAGAAGCCTGGCAAGTGGTTCCGACAGGCTGTACACACGTCTCTCTGAACTCTCTGCTGTGACTTCAATCTGGGAAAACCACTATCTCTTTGAGCACCAGATTCCGTTCTTACAGTGAAAAGATCTCTGGAGCACTCTCCTCTCCTAATTCCGTCCATCCCTTCAGTTAGCACCTAGCCTCTCCTTGACTCATTATTTGGTTACCGCCTCTCCATCCCATCCTCAAGAACTTTTAAAAGAATTTTTTTCAAAACAAAACATAACAAAACACTCCCTCCTAAACTCCAGATTAGCTTCTTAAGCTCTTTAAAGTTCCCTTAAGTATAAAAATGTTGGGATCCTGGGGACTATTCCCCCAAACCGTATTTTTGCTCTTAATAGTGTTTTCATTAACTACACAGCAGATTAAGGCAAGCTCCCTCCAGGCCCAGGAATGGCCCCTCGGTCTCCGCAGGAGGGCCTGGACGTGTCTTTGTGTGAGCACCCTGACAGGCTGAGCCTGAGAGAAAGCTGATGCCAGCTTGGCCTGGGCCTCCAGCTCCAGGGTGGAAAAGAGATTGAGGTTTCTCTCCAAGATAGATCCTAGAATAAGGAATGATGGGCCATTGGAAGGAGAAGGTGTGACTTTTGCAGATTTCGGGATTTTGGCCGTCATTGGGCCCTGTCCTAGTCACTGGAGAGAACCAGGAATGAGCAGTTGCTCTAAAGGCCTGGATTTAAAGATCTATCTTTGCCTTAGAGAATAAGGGCAGCTTTGGGAACCCCTGTGTTTGTGACCTGGCAGAAACAGTTGTTGTTAGTTGCCAGTGGGTCAGTTCTGATTCATGGCGACCCCATGTGTACAGAGTAGAACTGTGCTTGATAGAGTTTTCAAGGCTGCGATCTTTTGGGAGCAGATCATCAGGCCTCTTCTGCAATGCCTCAGGGCGAATTCAAACTGCCAACTTTTCAGTAAGTAGTTGTGGAGTGCCTAGCTGTTTGTGCCCCTCAGGACTCTGGCAGAAGCAGGAGAACACCGTTTCTGTGCATGCCTCAGCCATTCCTGGCCCTTGCAGTCCAGAGCTGGACTAGCCACGGCTGCCTTTCCCTTAGTACTCCTTCCCTTATTTCAGCCTCCTTTCCAAAGCACCTTCTTTATAGTATCCCACCTCCTCCCTGTCATTTCAGGCTTCCTTCCCTAAAGCTAGATCTTGGGGAGGGCCTTCTGGTTTTGACAGTGGAACAAATCCTTTTTAGCATAACCATCGAGAGTTTCCTCCCCTGCTGAGAGCTGGGCTCACCCCTTTCCTCATGCCCCTCCTCACATTGTGGCAGGGATTCCTATTGTACGTGTGTTCCCCAGGGGAATGACAGCCACCATCTTCAGAGGCCCAGGGATATGGGCAAAGCTCCTCAGAGATGAAAGCCAGCTGCCAGTGCCATGAAGTGCTCTTCCTAAAGGGAAGGGCATCCCGGCATACCGCTGCATCCTTAGGCTTGAGCCTCCTGGCCCCTGTACCTCTCTTTCCCTGGGTCTTTCTGCACCCCTTGATTCAACCACCACATTAGCTTTCTAGCTCCATTTTCAGGGTATCAGATTAGTCTCACTTTCTTGCTTCTCTTATTCTCTGAACTCTGAACTCTGACCTTTCACAGTTAAGACCTACCTGCTCTTACTAGCAAAAGAAGTCACACCGTGATATACGTGGCAATGTGCTGTTTTTTCAGGTACTTTTTAACTGGAAGGATGTTTTGTCAAAGGAATGACTATCTTATGATAGAATTTGAAGACCTAGGATGGGACCAGTGGAGGAGATCATTTTGGGCAGAATACTGATGATATTTTTAGGAGGCTTCCCCGTGTGTCTCTATGTTAAGACTGCCCCGATTACGCACTATTCTTTTTTGCCTGGGTTTCATTTTTTTTTCACCTTGCTGTTGATTGGGTTCTTACATGGCAGAAGTTCATGTCCATGGATGGAAAGGTGCTGGAGAGGTGGGCATGAATGGCTTGAACACTGTAAAGGTCTTTCCATTTCCGGAGAAATAATTTGAAACACATGTCTGACTTCAAGAGATATCCAAGCCACAGTTTTTTTCATGCGTACAAAGGAAAATAATAATAATGGCCTCATAGGGTTGCTGTGAAAATTAAAGAAGATAATGAACTTAAAATGCCTTTTGCTAAAATGTAGAGTACTGTACAGGGTTGGGTATTATCCTTGTCTTTTTTTTTTTTAATATCTGTGAAAGCTTATACATACTTTGTTGTCTTGTGCTGTTGAGTCGATTCTGACTTATGGCGGTTCTCTAACAATGCTATAGAACAGAGTGGAATGGTCCCATAGAGTTTCCTAGAGAGCAGATTGCCAGGTCTTTTTTCCTGCAGAGCCACTGGCGGGTTGAACTGTAGACCTTCCAGTTAGCAGCTGAGCATTAGGAACTACATATGATAACCCACTGTAGTATTGTGGTTAAGTTCACTGATTCAAGAGGCAGAGTGCCTAGGTTCAAATCTTTCTTCCACTGCCCACTAGCTGTATAACTCTGGACGGAGGACTTGTATTTGCTGTCCTCTTTTTTAACCAAGCTCTTTTCTCTTTTTTAACCAAGCTCTTTGCTGTCGACTCAATTCTGACCCATAGGAGAACTGGCCCATAGAGTTTTCTAGGAGAGATTGATGGATTTGAACTGCTGACTTTTTGGTTAGCAGCCAGGCTTTTAACCACTGCACCACCAGAGCCCCTCTCCTTTGGCATAAAGATAGTAATAGTACCAACCTACAGGGTTATTTTGGATTAATACTTGTAAAGTATACAGATCATTGCTTGGTCCATATAAAATGCTGTAAAAGGTTTGTTGACAAAAATTCATACTTTTCACTTTTCAGAGAGCTTTCACATATACAACCTCAGTTGGGCCTTTCAACAGTTTTAAGTTAAGCAAAGAGAAAACCCCTTCTCTATTTTGTAGCTGAGGAAACTGAGGCTCAAAGAGGTCAAGAACTTGGCCAAGGTCATGCTACTTATAAAGAGAATGGCTGGGATGCCATCCATGACTGCATATTCCTGGTTCATTGAGTGGCCTTTCTACTAAATCACACCATCTGCTGCTTGAATTTGGTGTTCACACCCCAGTGAGGTCACAGTTCTCAGTTGTCCTGTTGAACCAGCTCTTGGAAAACAAGTCTCCACCTGCTAGATACTTGAGCTTCCAGGCAGCCTTCTGATGGCCAGCTGTTAGGGTATTCTGTTGTTTTAAAGGAAGTCTTTGGGATTTGAGATTGTATGAGTATTTATATGTGTATGAAAGATGCTAGTGTACACTCATAACTCCTGTTTGTCACCCTCCTGCATAAATGCAAAGCTGTCTAGCTCTGTCCTGTGCAGTCCAATCTGCATGGTCTCCGTTATCCCATTAACAGAGTTCCTTTTCCCACTGGAAGAATGACAAAAAGACAGATAGCATCTATTTTTCTTCTCTCCGGATCCTAGATTTTGCTCTTAGTAACTTTTGTTTTGGGAGCAATTCTGTACATTTGGCAGTGGAACTGTTAAATATCACATCCAGAGCCTTATAGACATGGCTTCCATTGGGACTTGCCAGCAGCTGTCCATCCATTCCTTGGATAGTCATTTTCCAAGTGTTCTTCTGAGCTGTGTTGTGTTTTCAGACAAGCTCCAGCTTCAGCTAGGAAAGAGCCCCTATATCCCTCTTCTCTCCCCATGTGAGGCTGATTCTAGAACTGTTGACATCCCTCTTGTTGAATACTTGGATTGAATGGGTTGAAAAAGGAATAATGGAATCTTGGTTATTGAGAAAAGTAAATATTGCTGTACGGTATTACTTCTCCCACCACTGCTGGTACTTTTTCTCTGAAAACTACTTCTACTCAATTTTAGAGAGATGAAATATGTGTCCTTAATTTAATCTTTGTAAACTAGTGTTCAGTAAAACTAGAGAGTCTAGATGATATGTGAGCAACTGAAATGTGCTTTATCTAGTTGTATGTGGATTTCTCAAGAGAATTAAATGGAATATAATAAACCAGTTTGTTCATTAATTAAATCATTCCTTCACTCATTTAATCACCAGATAGGTTTATTAAACTCTTATGTGTTCCAGATATGTAAAAATTAATAAAACAAAGGGTGCTGATATATTAATAATCCTGAAGAAACTATTTAGAAATATAAACTTAGAGAGTGAAATTATTTTAGGGGAGGCATGAACAGAGAAGCAGAGAACCAACTTTGTCTAAATCCTTCTGTAGCACTATGCGTTATCTGTGTACTGCTTATCACAGTTTGGAATATGTATTTATTTTCTGTTTCTGTGGCCAAGCATAAGCTTTATCAGAGCAGTGTCTTTCCTGTTCTCATTGCCTTCTCCTTTCTCAGAATCTTGTACAGTACTAGACATTTGACAAATACATATTCATTGAGTGGATAAATTAGGCACTCAGTAACTCTGTTTAGGGTTAATGAAAAATTTTCACAGAGGAAGTAACATGTTAACTGGCTCTTAGAGAATGAATGGAAATGAAAGTAAAGGATGAGTGGATAGGAGAATTCCAAGTGGAGGAAAAAGTGTTTGTAAAAGAACCTTCAGAAGGGAGTATGTGAGTCTCTGCAGTTACTGGTAAATGATGTCAAGTGCCTGAAGGGCAGGGTGGTTATGGAGTGCAAAATAGCACCTAGCAGGGGGATTTTTGTGTAATAATGGAAGGAATTTCAACTTCATCCTGTGGTTGACAGGCAGCCAGCAAGTTTTTCTAAGCACTGGAATGATGTGGCCATATCTGTTTTTTGGAAAAGTAATTCTGGTACAGACTGGGGTGGGCATAAATAGGAGTCTGGTTAGAGACTACTCCTAGAGTGACCAGTTAGACAGTTATTGTTATAGACTTGTTCCACTGCTGTCAAGTCAATTTTGACTCACTCGTAGCAGCCTTATGGAACAGAGTAGAATTGCCCCCATAGCGTTTCCAAGGAGTCCCTGGCAGATTTAAACTGCCAGTCTTTTGGTAAACAGCTGTAGCACTTAACCACTATGCAACCAGAGTCCTGGCTAGTCATCATCAAATTGATTTTGATTCACAACAACCCCATGTAACAGAGTAGAACGACCATATAGGGTTTATGATATTTACAGGAGCACTTTACCAGTTATTTCTCTCATGGGCCTACTGAGTGGGTTGAATCTCCAACCTTTTGTTTAGCAGCTGAGCACTTGATCATTGTACCACCAGGGCTCCTTTGCTGTAGACTACATAAATGAGAAATAATAAGGGTGTGAATTAATGTGGAGACAGTGGGAATGGAATGGACAGTTGTGGTCTAGAAAATATGTCTTATATCTGGTGGGTAGAACGTAATGACTTTAAAAAGAGGAAAAGAGTGAGAGAGAGGAAAGTTTTGAGGATGATCCAGAAAGTGGACAGTTTTGTCAATAACTGACACAAAGAATTTAAAAAATATATTGAACAGATTTGAGACTAGGAGAAGAGGATATTGTGAGCAATTGTAAAATTGGTAATTAGAGGTGAGCCATTCAAGTGGAGATGTCCAGGAGGCAGATGCCAAAGAAGACCTGGAAACTAGGCTGGAGACAAAGCTTTAGGATGTATCGGCACATCAATGTGAGAAGAAGAACCAAGGGGACACTGTGTAGAATAAGAAGAGTTTAAAGGAGAGAACTCTCCAGAGCACTAGATTTAAGGAGCTCTGGGAGAGTCTGGAATGGAATGATGTGATAGTGGGTTCAATGTGCCGCCCCCTCCCAAATATGATCAAGTCCTAATCCTGGTATCTGTAAAATGTATCCTTGCTTTGAAATGAGGTCTTGGCAGACGTAATTAAGTTAAAGATCTGAAATTGAGATTGTCTTAGATTTAGAGTGGGTCCTAAATCCAATGACTGGTATCCCTGTAGGAGACAGAAAAGGGGACACAAGGACACACAGAGGGGATGTCATGTAAAGACAGAGGCCAAGACTGGAGTGATGCATCTATAAGCCAGGGCACACCAAGAATGAATCCTGCTGACACCTTGATTTTGGATTCCTACTTTTTATAACTGTGAGAGAATGTCTGTTGTTCTAATTAAGCCACCCAGTTTGTGGTACATTTTATGAGAATCCTAGGAAACTAATACAGACATAGAGGCAGGAGAGAGCAAAGGGGTACAGGGTTCTGAAAGTCAGAGTGGGAGTAGGCAGTTTCAAGAAGTAAAACTGTGAAGGTGCTCTTGGAGTTGGCATTTAGTCAGTAGTAACCTTATCAAGATAATTTTATTACTGGGATAGAGGGGAGAGAACATTTTAATGGGTTGTACAGTAAACAGAAATTGAAGGAGTGATGCTACTGACTCTTTGAAGAACGGAGATAGTAAAAGAAAGATGGTGGAATAGAGAGAGAGTGAAAGGGAGGTATTTTAGGATGTCCTAGACTTCAGCCTACATTTGGCTGATGTGATTTTAGCCAGACAGGGAGGATGTTGATGATCTAGGAGAGAGAGGGACGTCCAGTTCATGCAGGAGAAATCTGACGAAAGGTCAGGGATACATTTGGTACACATCCCCTGCTTTGCCCTGTCCCGACCATCGTCTTTAAACTCTTGTATGTTTCTCTGTGGATTAGCTGGAACTTCGTCTTCATCCCACAGGACAGAGACCAGTAGAAAGTGGGTCTATTTTGCATCGCTCTTCACAATCACTTTGGGGTGGTTATAGTGGCATCCCACAGCTTATTTCTCAAAGTCACACTGTTTCATGGTCCTGAGAATGGCAGCAGAATGATGTTCTAACTTCCTTCCTTCTTCAGATACCAGTTGTCTTAGTGTGAAGCTCAGTTGTCTGTCTTCTTCTTTATATTTCTGATCCATGCAGAAAAGTAGATCTGGTGACAGAGTGGTCCACAGTATTCCACTGTGCAGTCAATACTACAGAACACGTCTGCAAGCCTCCTCAGGCCAGGAATTTGTCAACTGTGCTGGGCAACTAGACCGTTCCCATGCCTGTCATTCGAAGGTGTTATACTTTCTGTGATTCCCAGGAAAGCTCTCAAAAGAAGGTAGTACAGGATGTGAGCACTCTCCTCCTTTTGGACCAGGGCATGATGGCTCAATCTCTTCACTTAACTTTCTTTGTGTTTATAGTCATGCCTGCATAGTGGGTTCATGTGTTTACCTTCCTAAACTAGAAGCTAGTGTGACCCAGTGGAGAACAGTAAATTTTCAGAATCCATGAAGAATAGTCCTGCTGGTCACCTCTGCCTTGGCTGAGTGGGCTTGTGCAAGTCATCGGGCCTCTTTGAGAAGATCACATTTATCACAGTCCCCTTTCTTTGAGCTCCCTGAGAGGTGGCACAAGAGCACACTGCCTGCTGTGCAGTGGTGGAGTGTTAATTTCTTGGACAGGGAGTGGGAAGGTGGTGAATGGATGGCTTCAGTCTTAGGACAAGGGCTGTCATATCCACATGGCCTCAGGCAAGAACAGCCTCAAAAGAGGCTGCCATTTAACTTAGAAATGAATTGAATTGAAATTGCTTCTGCATAAAATGGGAATTCCAGAACACTTAGTTGTGCTCTTAAGGAATCTGTACTTGAATCAAAGGGCAGTAGTGTGAACAGAACAAGGGGAACTGTGTGGTTTAAAGTCAACAAAGGTGTGTGTCAGGATTGCATCATTTCACCATACCTTTTCGATCTGTATGCTGAGCAGATAATCCAAGAAGCTGGATTATATGAAGAAGAACGAAGCATCAGGATTGTAGGATGCCTCATGAACAACTTGCGTTGCACAGACAATGCCACCTTACTTGCTGCAAGTGAAGAAGATTTGAAACACTTATTGACGAAAATCAAGGACAACAGCTTTCAGTATAGGTTGCACCTCAACATCAAGAAAACAAAAATCCTCACAACTGGACCAGTAAGCAACATTGTGATAAGTGGAGAAAGGACTGAGGTTGTCCAGGAGTTCTTTTCACTTGGGTCCACAAACTATGCCCATGGAAGCAACAGTCAAGAAATCAAAAGATGCATTGTATTGGGAAAGTCTGCTGCAAAGGATCTCTTTAAAGTATTGAAAAGTAAACATGTCACCTTGAAGACTAAGGTGCACCTGACACAAGCCATGATATTTTGAATTGCCTCATACACATGTGAAAACTGGACAATAAATAAAGAAGACAGAAGAAGAATTGATGCCTTTGAATTGTGGTGCTGGAAAAGAATGTTGAATGTACCATGGGCTGCCAAAAGAACCAACAGACCTGTTCTGAAAGAAGCATAACCAGAGGTCTCTTTGGAAGCAAAGATGCCAGACTGTCTTACAACGTTTGAACTTATTGTCAGGAAGGATCAGTCCCTGGAGAAGGACAACATGCTTTGTAGAGTGGAGGGTCAGTGCAAAAGAAGACCTTCGACAAGATGGATTGACACAGTGGCTGCAACAATGGGCTTAAGCATAAAAACGATTGTAGACATGGTGCAAGACCGGGCAGTGTTTCATTCTGTTGTGTATAGGGTCACTAGGAGTTGGAACTGACTCAATGGCACCTAACAACAACAGGGAAGCCGAATATTTTCTGGTGCCTCTGCCTTTGTGTCCAGTAAAATAGTGAAAACGTATCAGTTATGGATTGTTTGAAATCGTAAAGACTCAAGTGATTCATGGAATGGATTTTTCTACTTCCTGACTGGTAGAGTTTCAGTTGAGCTTGGAAATGCAAGAATGAGAGTTAGGTGGAGAACTATAATACAAATTGCAATACTTAATGATGTATTATTGTTCAATTTCTCTCTTGACAGTTAAAGAGCAAGGGTCAAATGGAATGGACTCTTAAATGGCAACATGGACACAGTGGGATTGTAGGAAAGCCATTAGTAGCCCAAATCCAGTTAATATCAACTCAGGTAAATGCTCTCCATCACTGGCCCCTTTCCTTCAACTTAATTATTAAAGGATTAAAGGACTTCCCCAATGCAGTACCTTAAAAATTTAATGATGCACAACACTGCAGAACTTGAACTGTTACAGTGAAGTGATTTCAGCTTTGTCTTGACATTGCTGGTTAATCAGAGAAAAAGGAAGGTTTCTGAAGATCCCATTACCTGTAATACGGTAGGACCCACCATTGATAAAGTCACATGCCACAGAATCCAGGGAGTTCATGTGCCTGATTTTATCAGACTCAACTTATTTCATGGGACAAAGTGGAGGAAGAATATGTCTGACTTGTGGCCTTCCAACAGGTTGTGGCATTTGTACAGACACTATTTACTTTTTGCTTGAATTGAATGGTGTTTTTAGGACAAGCTAATGAAAAGGTATGTGTCCAAGGCGTAGTTTGATGTAATTACATGCATAAGGTGGTGATTTGTTCCCCAGTTCATTTGTAGCCTTCTTGAGCATAAAGCATGTGCTTTCTGTTGCCTCCCCCTCCTTTTTTCTCTTTTGTAGTAATACACACATGCAAGGCCACACTCTGTCCCTGAAGTATAACTGAGGGACACGGTCACAGGTGTAACATGTGGCTAGGAAATTGAGTCAATGCGTATTGATTTCTGTGGAGACTCAATGCATGTCCTCAGAACCACCAGCACCAAGGGACAGCAACTAAGCTAATCAGCCACAACCAAGTTTGTATAGTAAGGACATCCGTAGATGATGAAAAATGTGGTTACACAGGACTGTGATGGGGAGTGCAAAAGGAGATGAGGGTGTCGTGTAGGACAGAGATTGATAATTTCTGATAGGTGATATCTTTCTTATTAAATCCTCATGGTGGGATATGACATACTTTGCTGAGAACCTTGTTGTGAACCATCCAGTGTTTAGTAAAAGTCCTAGAATTCAAGAGTTATTTCTAATTTTAAAACCCTATTTCATATAGGATCTCCTAGTTGTTTGTTTGTTTGTTTTTCAAGCCCATTCCTTATTTGACTGTTCTAAAGCTGGCATTCAGACTGTTATAATTTTTTATGTATAGATGGTTTTCAATTTTTACTTCTGATAGGTGGAGCCATTTAAATTCAGCTTTATTCCTTATGCTCTGAATTTGTCATTTAATTAAAAATATTAATATACTTAGGGAAAGAGTTTCAATTGTAGATCTAACTGGTCAGCTTGAAGGGTGAATTTTAATTCATTTGTTCAGTTACTATTTATTGAGCACTTACTATGTGCAAGGTGTTATTATAGACACTCAGGATACAGCAGGGAATAATAGTAGCAAAATAGAATCCTTAACATCATAGAGCTTACATTCTAGAAGGAAGGAAGACAAAGAACAAATGGGTAAATAAAATATATCTTCCCATAGATAGCCACACATTTGATTCCCTGACCCTTCCTTGATATTTTTTTCTCAAATGTCTATTTTTCTCAGTGAGGCCTATCTTGACCACCTATTAAATATTGCAACCCACCCCCTAAACTCCCTATCCCCTGTAACATCTATAATTTTCTCTTTTTGCAGACCACTTATCATGATCTAGCACACACTATAATTATTATATCTGATTATTGTTTGTTTCCATTTCTGTATGTAAGTTCCACAAGAATGGGCAAGACTGACTAGAGCACAGAACTAGTTTTATTCAATAGTTTAATGCCGGAAGCATCATTGATATTCAGTGACCATTGTGGAAGGCTTGGAGTACATGAATGTAGAGATGAAAGAAAGTGAAGTCTTAAGGAAGAATCTGAGATGTGTCACCTGAGTTGGGTCCCGGTGGTGCAAAGAGAATGGACAAATGGGTGGAATGATAGCAGTGGTGGCAGCAAGAGTTTTCTTGGTTGCGGATGAGATAATAGTCTGCTTTTTACCTCTATTAGTTATTTTGGAAAAACTCCCTGAGAAACCAAAAGGGAGGAGAAAATTCAAGTGAGTGAATGAAAATCTAGCACTACTGATGATTGGGTACTATCACTGAAGTGTTCGTGAAACCCTTGAATCCCCCTCTCTTTCCAAATTTTGCATGCACACAGGCTTGTGTGTATGTGTCTCTGTGTTTATCTGGAAGAGAGAGTCTATAGATTTTATCAGATCTTGGAAGTTGCCTGTGATCCCCAAATGGTTAAGTGTTTGATCTGTAAGAATAAGGGTTAATTATTATTCTCATATAAGAGTTAATAATGTAAGAATGGAGGGCAGAAAGACACACAGGCATCTCCCAAACATACAGACAGGCTTAGGTTCAAATCCCATCTCAGTTACTTGACAAGTTACTTAAACTCTGAGGAATATCAAGTTTCCTTATTTCTAAAAGCCAGGAACTATTGTTTTATATAAGTAGTAGGTATTAAAGATCATGTACAAGGTCTGTCAGTTAAATTCTCAAACTCATCCTAGAAAAAGTACTACATATCCTATTGGTGAGTTTCACTACAGTCACCTTTACAGTATCCCCCTTGGGAAGCTATGCACTGATGCCAGCACCTAGTCCATTCTTCAATGCAATTTTGGAAATGTTTTTCTGGAATGACCATCAGAGCTGTCATCATATTATGCTTGATGTCCTGAATGTTGCCAAAATGCCTTCTTTTCAATATTTTTTTTGTCTTCAGGTAAAGAAATAAAGTCATTGGGGCCAGATCAGGTGAATAGGAAGGGTTTTCCAATTCATTTGTTTGCTAGTTGAAAACAGCCTCACAGACAGTGCTGTGTGAGCTGATGCATTGTTGGGATGCAAGAGCCATGAGTTGCTGATGAACAGTTGAGGTCATTTTTGTCTAAATTTTTCATACAGCCTTTTCAGCACTTCCAAGCAGTAGTAAACTTGATTAACTGTCTGTCTAGTTGGTACAAATTCATAATGAACAATCCCTCTAGCATCCAAAAAGGTTAGCGACATCATTTTGACTCTTGATTTGGAGCGACAGAAATTTTTTGGTCTCAGAGAATTGGCTGACTTCCGTTGTGCACTTTGACGCTTTGTGTCAGGGTATATTGGTACACCCATGTTTCATCACCAGTGATAGCACAGCTCAGAACATTGTCTTACTTCCCTAAAAGGTCTTGGCAAACTTTGACTCTTCTTCACTTTTGTTTATTAGTGAGCTCCCTTAGGACCTTTTTTGTACACACTTTTCTCATGCTGAGATTTTCTTGTTTATCTAGTAATGTTTACTTGGTCTTCTATGCTTCTTATAGTCAGCTAATTCAATGCATAATTCAGTGAATTTTTGCAACGTTCTCTTCAGTTCTGCTCCATTACTGGCCATCCTGGCCTCTGTTCATCAGTGATGCTTTCTCTTTAATCAGAAAAAGTTTAATCCATTTGTACATTTCCATCTTCTTCATGGCATTATCCCCATAAACTTGGACTTGCCAAGTTTAACAGGGAATTTAACGTTTGTTCATTGCTGTAATTCAAGCTCCAACATTCTTGCAATGGCACACAAAACCACCCAACAACAATAATGAACACCACTCAGGAAGACACTGCCACACGTTGACACAAACACAGCGGTGAGACACAAATATACCAAGGTTATGGAACCTTACCTAGTTGTTTGTACAGTGCTGCCAGTGTAAGTATGTAGTCGCAAGTTCATGTACAGAATTGTCAGTCCCTCACATTGTTTAAAAAACACATATCCTTAGAATGATAGCTAAGTGTTCTAATAATTTACTCACTGAAGTTTAGCAATGTTAGCCTATTGTAGATTACATGCAGATGGTCAATTTTATTCTCGTGTCAGTGGTTTCTTTCACTAGTTCTAAACTTAGATATTACTGTTCTAAAAATTTCAGTGTCTGTACTGGTGGTGTAACGGTTAAGTGCTATGGCTGCTAACCAAAAAAGTCAGAAGTTCAAATCTACCAGACACTCGTTGGAAACCCTATGGGGCACTTTTACTCTGTGGTCACTATGAGTCAGAATTAACTCTACAGCAATGGTTTTTTTTGGGGGGTGGGGGTGGGAGGAATACCTAATATTTTAAAAGGATATAAAAGCAGACAGATTGCCTTGTAAAATAAAAGCACACATCAGATTCAGGAAAGAAAAACCAAGAGCAAGAAATAAAATACTTTGTTTGAGAACAGGAGCTTTAAAACAGATACAGTCTGAGAGGCAGAGCCAGCATGGCACCCTAGACAGACATAGCATGCTGTCCTTTTGCAGCAAAGGTCCCAAAAAGTAAGTAACAGATACACATGACAGTCCTGGATCCCTGAGCACAAAATGAAGGGAGAAAGAGCTAGAACAAACATCAAATGGCAGAAAAAACTGACAGAAAACAGAAAATGAGGAGAGAACGAGTGGAAGTCCCCTGCTAACTAACGTGGCACAGCACAGCCGTCTGGAAATGCAGCCAGCAATGACCTTGGACAGTGAACACGGGAAGGCAGCTTCACCGAGCCCTCAAAAGGAGATGGAACACCTGGTAAACAGAGAAATACAATTTTCCAATCCTTACCCTTCTTGTGAATAGAAGCAAGAATTCTCCCTTCCTACTGTGTGGCTTTATTTATTTATTTATTTATGGTTTCTTTCTCTCTTTCTCTCTCTCTCTCTCTCTCTCTCTCTCTCTCTCTCTCTTTCTCTCTCTCTCTTTCTCTCTCTCTTTCTTTCTCTCTCTCTCTTCTCTCTCTCTCTCTCCTTTCTTTTCTTTTTCCCTTTAATCTATCCCATTAGACCACCTGCCCGTTTTCCCACTGTTCCCTGCCATGTTGCCGCTGCTAGAGAGCCTCTGGTCTGCTGCCACTCCCAGTCTGCCCTGTCCCCACTCGTTGGCACCCATTCTGCCACCACTTAGTTTTTTCTTTCTCCTTCTTAACTAACCCTGCAAACTACCTCCTCTCCCTGCATGCTGGCCCCTGGATTCACCTTGAACACCATCACCAGCCCCCAAACTACCATATTTTTCCTTTTTAAAAAATAATTTTCACTTTATTTTCTCCCTCCCACCTAGCCTCCTGTGCCATCTCTCCTGCTTCCTGCTGACCCCTGCCACGCCACTGTGGTCAGACAGCCACTGGTCTGGCACTGCTGCAGGTCTACGTCTACATCATCTCTAACTTCTGGCCCACACCACCCCCATCTCCTGACCCCCAACGTGCAGCTACTTAACTCGGTGTGTGTGTGTGTGTGTGTGTTAGTGTACATTTCTTTCCTTCTCCCTCCTACCTAGCTCTATCTGCCACTTCCTTACTTGCTTCTGATGTGAGTCTGCTCTGCCTTCACCGCTGGTTACTATTACACCATCACTTTTTTTTGTTTCTGTTTTCTTTGTTTCCTCTACCTATCCCTGTACACCACCTGTATACCACCTCTTCCCCTTCCTATGCGTGTCTACACACTACCTCAGCTAGAGTATTCCCAGCATTCAGGCCTGCTGCCACAGAAGACCTGTCCTTCCCTCCCTTCCTGCAATTTGACCAGTTGCTGATTGTGGGAAGTGAGTCCATACTGTCTCCTACTTTATAACTCTGCCCATCTGGCAAGGAGCTGTGAACACTCCAATACTACTGGACCAACATCAGGAGGCAGATAGCACATAGCCATTTTGTCCTCAGTCACCTCACCAAACCAGTGTACAATCAAACACATGTATCTTACCTGCTGTTATGCCCACCTGAACAAGATGCTGAGAGCTAGTCTGCCCACAGACAAGCAAGCAATAGAGCATGGCTGGCTGGCCCACTCTGACATATGTAAACAAAGCAAACCAAATGCCCCCCCCAAAAAAACCCAAACAAGGATGATGAAAAACACGTAATCAGTCAATAAAGAAAATAATACCTTCATGTTTCAGAGAGCAGACAATTAGAAAAAAGCAGGATGAGATGGTTGCAGCAAGTGACCAAAATAATCCGACAACATTCTTGTAGAAGAAGCAGTGGAACTACGTGATATAGAATTCAAAAGACTAATATTTAGGCTCTGCTAGAGATTATGAAAGAAATCAAGGGAAACAGACAAAAATGGGGGGAGGGGATTAAACACAATAAAGGAAAACACAGACAAAACCAATAAATACACAGCCAAAATCAAGGATAACACAGAAAAAGGAAGAGAAGAATTCAGGAAAAGAATGCAAGAACAAAACATCAAAATAAGTAAACAATTAGAAACCATGCAAAAACAACTAGAAACCCAAAAGACAAACAACAAAATCTGAGGAATGGACAATGCAATAGAAGGTTTTGGGAGCAGATTTGAGACTGGAAGATGGAATCAGCAAACCTGAAGACAAATCAATGAAGACCACTTTGAGGAAAAATAATGAAGAAAAATTAAGAAAATCTAAGCATTATGTATGATATAATTGAGGGAAAAATTTCCATGTGATAAGAATTCCAGAACAAGGGGACGTGAAAAACGCAGAGAAGACTGTTGAGGGTTTGCCATCAGAAAACTTCCCACGTTTCATCAAAGATGAAAAGAAATGACCATTCAAAAACATCCATTAATCCTATATAGGACAGAACCCCAAAAGAAAGTCTTGAAAACACATCATAATCACACTTGCCAAAACCAAAGACAAAGAAAGACTCCTAAGGACAGCTCCAGAAAAATGAAAAATTGCATACAGAGGGGAAACAACAATTTAAGCTCTGAAGAAATTGCACGGGCAAGAAAACAATGAGATGACATATATAAACCCTTGAAAGAAATAAAAAAGAAGGCCACCCTACCGCAAAATCCTCTCAAATGCAATGACAAAATTTCTGGGTAAACAGAATATAACAGAACTCATAAGAACCAAAGCAAACTTACAAGAAGTATTAGAGGGAGTTTTTTGGCTAGAGATCCAGGAATATCAGACAGTAACCTGGGTAAAGGACACGGGATGGCATCAGTCAGATACCAACATAGGTAAAGAACTCCCAGTAATAAAACAGTAAAACAGAAACGTCAGCCCGTAAATGACAACGACATCAAAATAGTGGAAGGAGCAGTAAATGGTGTAGATACACAACTTTCAAATGGAGTGGAAGTCAAGGCATTATAAAGTAATAAAAACTGATGCAAATTTGGGAAGAACAGATTTCAAGGTGACCACAAATAAAGTTAACAAACTTACTCATTGAAATAAAAAAGAAAAACATCAAGACTGAGTAATATAAAAATATAATACTTAAAAAAAGGAGAAAGAATAGAAAATCTAAAGGAATGCAGCACAGGAAAATAAGTGAAACAAAGAAAATGTCAGCATCACTAAAAAACAACAAACAAATAAAAACCCATGACATATAACGGTAATGAGCTCATGCCTATCAAGGGTCACACTGAATTTAAATGTCTTAAATACAACCCTCCAAAAGACAAAGAGTGATAGACTGGAGTAAAAACCAGGACCTACCAGTATACTGGCTATGAGAGATACACTGTAGACAAAAAACACATCAATACATTAAAAATCAAAGGTTGGAAAAAATGTATCCAGCAAAAAGAACCTCAGACCCTCCCCTAGTAAACCAGGAGTGGTCATGTTAATCTCAGATAAAATAGACGTTAAGGCAAAATCCCCCATAAAAGACAAGAAAGGACAGTAATAATGATTAAAGGAACAACCTGCGAAGGAGAAGTCCTTATAAATATAAACTAAAAAAAACCAAACCCAGTTCCACTGAGTAGATTCCGTCTCATAGCAACCCTATAGGACAGAGTAGAACTGCTCCATACAGTTTCCAAGAACCACTTGGTAGATTTGAATTGCTGACCTTTGTGTTAGCATATGTAACAATTAGCCACTAGGCCACCAGGATTTGATGCAGCAAGTGACAGGGCTCCAAAATACATAAAACAAACTCTAACAACACCGAAAAGAGAAATACATAGTTCTACAACAGCAGGAGACTTTAATGCACCACTCTTGGTAAAGGACAGAACACTAGAAGGAAATTTAGCAAAGAGTTAGAAAATGTGAAGGCCACAATCAAGTAAGATGATCTCATAGACATAACAGTCCACCCAACGGCAGCAAAGTATACATTCTTTTGAATGCGTATACAACATTTTCCAGAGTAGGCTCCATTTCAGGTCACAAAGCAACCCACAGTACTCAATAATATCCAAAACATCAAAATAATACAAAGCATTCTCTCTGATGACTCTGCTATAAGAACAGAAATTGATAACAGGAAGAGCAAGAGGAAAAAAAAAGAAATGCATGGAAATTGATAACATCTTGCTTAAAAACAACTGGGTAATAGAAGATATAAAAGAAGGGATCAGAAAATTCCTAGAATCAGGGAAATTGAGGCCAATTGGCACACTACCGTTTTGCTAAGAGAGTCTTCTGCACCCCACATTGGTGAGTGGTGTCTGGGGTCTTAAAAGCTAGCAAGCTGCCTTCTGAGGGTACACGATATGGTCCCAACTCAACAGGAAGGACCAAAATGACATGGGGAAAGAACCCAGATGACAGAGAGACCCCTGAGAGTGGGGGACTACATTGACATGTGACTGGAAGAACCTGATGGTGCCCATCCACCATCAGCGATAGCCATGATGGGGTTCATAAAGTTGAGTCTCACTGGCAACATGAGAATAAAAAGGAGTACACCCTGAGGTCTCCACTAAAAGACCACAGCTGATGGTTCAGGGGCCTCAGGGTTCCCCTGGGAGCATGTCCCCTGGCCCTGATGCTGCCTATGTCTGTAAACCATCAGGGAGGACAACTCTTCCAACAGGAATGGATTAGACTTGGTGACAGAATGGCTGTATTGTGTGTGCACTTTATGGTTCTATGCATCTGTAGGATGTTGTCCTGCTGACCTCTTACTGGAGGCAGGGGAGAGGGTGGAGAGAAGGGGATAGGAAGATTGTTAGGAGGATATGACATGTATAGAACAGAGAAGAAGAATGTGCTGTCACCGGGCAGGCAGAGCAATGGGGGATGCACATAGGTGGGCATGCAAATTTATATAGGAGTGTACATTTTTCATGCAATCATAATTAAGATTATCTGTCACTTTGAGAAAAAAAAATCCTAGAATCAAATGTGAAGGAAAGGATATCATACTGAAATCTGTAGGACATAGTGCCCAGTGGTCAATTTATAATAATAAATACGCACACCAAAAAAGAACAGCTAATGAGAACAAAAGGAGCCCACAGTTACTAGAAGAAAGGAAATGATAAAGAATAGAGCAGAAATAAATAAAACAGAGATAAAAAATAGAATAAACAAGACCAAAAGCTGGTTCTTTGTAAAGATAATGCTAGCAAACCATTGGCCAAATTGTCAGAAACAAAAACAGGAGAGGAAGCAAATAACCCAAATAAGAAATGAAATAAGGACGTTACAAGAGACCCAACTGAAATAAAAAGAAACATAGCAGAATACTGTGAAAAATTGTATTCCAACAAAATTGACAACCTGGAGGAGATAGACAAATTTATAGAAACACTTCACCTACCTAACGTAGCAGAAACTGAGACAGAAATTCTGAATAGACCTCAAAATGAAACAAACAAACAGAAAACCTCCCAACAACAACAACAAAAGCCCTGGCTTTTAGGGAACAATTCTATCAAACATTAATAGAACTCATATCAGTGTTTCAACTACTTAAGAGCATAAAGAAGGAAAAAATACTAATTTATTCTGTGAAGCCATCGTAAGCCTGATTTCCAAGCTAGACAAAGAAAACAAAAAAAAAGAAAATTATAGACTAATATCTCTCATGAATATAGACGCAAAAATTCTCAACAGAAGTCTAGCCTGTAGAATTCAGCATAATATTTAAAAAGAAGAAGAAGAATAACACCATAGCCATGTGGGAATCATACCAGATATGCAAAGATTGTTCATCACTAGAAAATGAATCAACGTAATTCACCAAGTAAACAGAAAAGATTAACATGGTGTTTGGTCAGCTAGTGCTGCTCCAACAGAGATACCACAAGTGGGTGGCTTTAAAAAGAGGAATTTTATTTTTCTCAGTCTGGTAGGCTAAAAGTTCAAATTCTGAGTGTTAGTTCCAGGGGAAGGCTTTCTCTGCTGGAACTGAAGGAAGGTCCTTGTCATCAGTCTTTCCCTGGACTGGAAGCTTCAGAGGCTCAGGGACCCTGGTCCTTTTCAAAAGATGCACTCAGCTCCAGGCACTGTTTTTTGGTAGTATGAGGTCCCCAAATGTCTCTCCTATCCCCTCTCCTTTATATCTTAAGAGACTGCCCCAAGGCAAGATGTAGTCTTACACATTGAATCTTGCTCTACCAGTATGACTGCTGCCCTCATTAACATCATAGAGGCAGGAATTCCAACACGGAGGAACATCATACAATACCAGGAATTATGGCTAAGCCAAACTGCTACAGGCTTTTTCACGGAACACAACTGAACACATGACACATGGTCATCTAAACTGACACAGAGAATACATTTTAAAGTTGAACACCCATGCCTGATAAAAACTTTCAATAAAATAGAAAAATAGAAAGGAAATTCTGTGGCACAATAAAGGGCACCTTTAATAGCCAACATCATTCTCAACAGAGAGTGGCTGAAAGCATTCTCCCTGAGCATGGAACAAAGACAAGGAAGGCATTTATCACCAATCCCATTTAACACTGTGAGGTAAGTCCTAGCTAAAACAGTAAGGCAAGAAAAACAAGCATCCAAATTGCAAAGGTGCCGGGAGCCAGCCCTGGCATCTTTTTGTGGTCCCGCATGGAGGGAGGGAGAGGCGTCGGAGGGAAAAGAATTGAGAGAGACAGGAAAGAGTTTTGGAGAAAAATAGTGGCCCCAAAAGGACTGTCTTTCTTTATTTTTATAGTCAAGGTGACGTGATTTTCACCCTGCCCACTGACCACACAATCTGTTGGCTAATTTGAAACCAAAACCTCGTGATCTTGAGGTGACGTGATTTTTACCCTGCCCCCTGACCACATAAGGTATTAGCTAACTTGAAACTGAAACCTCGTGATCTTGTTAATTGTCAAGGCTGTCTAGATAATGGCCCGAGGCAGGTGTGTTGTGGTGATAATTGACAGTGAAAACAAAGTTATGCCCCGAGCTCAATCAGCCCTACTTATACCTCAAGGTTAAAAGATACAGGAGGAAGGGTCTAAAGGTTATAATCTGTTTGTTCCTACTTTGCTCTTTATTTTACCTCCTCCTGGGGGGACAGTAAACACCTACCGTCCCCCACCCTATGCCTTTCTTAAACTGTTCTAAAAAGGATAATTCTTTTCACATGGGGGGGAAGTGCAGTTGGGGGAAGTCAGCAGGGCTGGGCACGCCTCGGTGCTTTCAGGCATGCTGTATTGAAATCCATTCCTCCAAGCTCTTTTCCCTAGATATTTCTGGCCAGATTTTCCCAATATAACTTCAAAAGCCGAGGGGGTTGTAAAGCCCCTTTTAGAAGGCATCTTCCTTGATCCTCATGTCAGGAGAGGAGGGGGTCCACCCTCCACACAAAGGAAAAAATACAAGTATTCCTGTTCAAAGATGATATGATCTTATGTATAGAAACCTTCAAAGATTCTACAAGAAAACTACTGGAACTAACAGAAAGATTCAGCCAAGTAGCAGAATACAAGACAAGCATACCAAAATGAGTTGGATTCCTCTACATCAACCAAGAGAACTTCAAAAAGGAGATCAGGAAAACCATACCATTTATAAACCAAAAAATAAACAAACAAAAAAACCAACCCTGTTGCCATTCATTCTGACTCATGTAACTTCTAAAAAGACAGAGTATTTAGGAATAAATCTAACCAGGGGTATAAAAGAGACCTACAAAAGTAGAAAAACGTAACCATGCTCATTGAAAGGAAGACTCAACACGGTGACAACATCATTTATACCCAAAGTGATCTGTAGATATAATGCAATATCCTGATCCAAATACCAGCAGCATTCGTTAAAGACATGGAAAAACTACTCACCCACTTCATGTGGAAAGGAAAAAGACTCTGGATAAGTGTTACTGAAATAAACAAACAATGTAGGTAAGCCTCATACCTGATCTTAGAACCAACCTACTATACAGCCATGGTAGTAAAATACCCTGGTACTGGTTCAACAACAGATAAAAAGACAAAGACCTATAGTAGAACAAGGTAGAGAATACAGACATCATTCCATCTACCTATAATCAGATGATCTTTGATAAAGGACCAAAGTCTATTAAATGTGAAAAAAGCAGTCTTTTTCACAGATGATGTGGGCAAAACTGAATGTCCATGTGTAAAAAGGGAAATAGGAAACATACCTCACACCATGTACAAAAGCTGATTCAAAATAGGTGAAAGACCTAAATATAAAACCTAAAAACTAATGATCATGGAAGAAATGACCTTAAGAGCAAAAAAAAAAGACCCACTGCCATTGAGTTGATTTTAATTCATAGCAACCCTAAGACAGAGTAGAACTGCTCCATAGAGTTTCCAAGGAGCTCCTGGTAGATTTGAACTGCCAACCTTTTGATTAGCAGCCCTAGCGCTTAAAGACTACACCACCAGAGTTTCCACTGGCCTTAATACATGGTATAAACAGAATACAAATCATGACTTCTTGTTGTTGTCAGTTGCCATCTGGTCATTTTCAACTCACCGTGATGCTATGCACAGCAGAAAGGAACACTGCCCAGTCCTGTGCCATGTCCGTAATCATCTTTATGCTTAAGCCCAGTGTCACAGCCACTGTGTCAATCCATCTCTTTGAAGGTCATCTTTTTTGCAGAACCTCCGCTCTACAAAGCATGATGTTCTTTTTCAGGGACTGATCCCTCCTGCCAGCATGTACAAAGTATGTGAGACACAATGTCATGGATTCAATGTGTTCCTTAGAATTATGGCTGTGCCATAATTTCTGGTATTGTTTGATGTTCCTCCATGTTAGAATTCCTGCCTAGATGGTCTTAGTGAGGGTGGATGGGCAGCAGTTGTGTTGGTAGAGCAAGATTCAATGTGGAAGTTTGTTTTGTGCGAGGTGGTCTCCTGAGCTATAAAGGAAAAAATCTGGCAGAAAGAATTGGGAACCTCACACCGTCAAGCCAGCAGCACCAGGAGAAGAGCATGTCTTTTATACCTACGGTTCTTGCGCCAAGATGCTCCATGAACAAAGACTGATGCACAAGGACTTTCTTCCAGAGCTGACAAGGGGGAAAGCCTTCCTCTGGAGCAGACATCCTGAATTTGGACTTGTAGCCTACCGGATGGTGTGAGAATAAGCTTTCCTTTGTTAAAGCCATCCACTCTGTGGTATCTCTGTTACAGCAGCACTAACTGATTAAAACACCTGGGCTCTCCATCTTTGCTTCCAAGGAACACTCTGGTTGTACTTTCTCCAGAACACATCTGCTTATTCCTTGGCAATCCATGGGACATGCAGTATTCTTCTCTAACACCAGAATTCAAAAGCATCAATTCTTCTGTCTTCCTTATTCATTGTCCAGCTTTCGGATTCACATGATGTGATTCAAAATACCATGGCTTGGGTCGGGAACACATTAGTCTTCAAGGTGACATCCTTACTTTTCAATACTAACTTATTATTATGTGGCATCATGTTGATTCCAATGTGTAATAACCCTGTGCGCAACAGAATGAAACACTGCCTAATTCTGAGTCATCTGCACAATCATTGCTATGTTTGAGTGTATTGTTGCAACCACTGTGTCAATCATTTCATTGAGGGTCTTCCTTTTTTTGGTGAATTTCTACTTTATCCAAGGGTAATATCTTTCTCCAGGGACTGCTTTGTCCTGGTAATGTGTTCAAAGTACATAAGAAGTCTGTCCATCCTCGCTTCTAAGAACCAGTGTGTCTATGCTTCTGTGAAGACAGTTTTGTTTGTTTTTCTGGCAGTCTATAGTATATTCAATATTGTTCACCAAAATTATAATTGAAAGGCATTGATTCTTCTTTGGTCTTCCCTATTCACTGTACGAATTTTCCATGCATATCAGATGATTGAAAATACCAGGTCTTGGGTCAGGAGCAACTTAGTTCTCGAAGGGATATCTTTACTTTTTAATATTTTTAAAAAGAGGTCTTTTGTAGCAGATTAGCCTAATGCAATATATCATTTGACTTCCTGACTGCTGCTACCATGGATGTTGATTGTGAAGCCAAGTAAAGTGAAATTCTTGACAACTTTATTGTTCCACTTTGTGAGGATTTTTGTTTTCTTTATACTGAAGATAATCCATACTGAAGGCTGTGAGTTTTGATCTTCATCAGCAAGGGCTTCAAGTCCTTTTCACTTTCAGCAAGCAAGATTGTTTCATCTGTGTATTTCAGGTTGTTAGTGAGATGTCCTCCAATCCTGATGTCCCATGTTTCTTCATATAGTCCAGTTTCTTAGATTATTTGCTAAGCATACAGACTGAATAAATGTTATGAAAAGATACAGCCCTGATGCACACCTTTCCTGATTTTGAACTATGCAGTCTGCCCTTGTGCTGCTTTTTAATCTATGTACGTGTTCTGCATGGTCACAGTTAAGTGTTTTGGAAGTCTCATTTTTCACAATGTTATTCATAATTTGTTATGATCCACATATTTGAAAGCCTTTGCATAGTCAGTGAAACACAGGTAAAGACCTTTCTGGTGTTTTCTGCTTTCATCCATGATTCATCTGATATCAGCAAAGATATCCCTTGTTTGAAGTTCTTTAGTGAATCCAACTTCTTTTTCTGGCAGTTCCTTGTTGATGTACTGTTGCACCTATTTTTCAATTATCTTCAGCAAAATTTTACTTGGTATGTGATATTAATGATATTGTTTGATAACTTCGGCTTTCTGTTGGATCACTTGTCTTTGGAATAGGAACAAATATGGATCTCTTCCAGTCAACTGACAGGTTGCTGTCTTCCAAACATCTCGGCATAGAAAAATGAGCATCTCCAATGCTCCGTTGAAACATCTCGGTTGGTGGTCTGTTATTTTCTGGAGCTTTTGAGTTTCTTTTCTTTTTTTTTTTTGTGCTTTAGGTGAAAGTTTACAGTTCAACTTAGTTTCTCATACAGAAAGACCCTAGTTGTTCTCCCTATAATGTGACAGCATACTCCTCCTTTTGCACCCTGGGTTTCCTGTGTTCATTCATCTGGCTCCTGTTCTCTTCTGTCTTCTTATCTGCCCCCAGCATGGGAGCTGCACATTTAGTCTTATGCTCAAACTAAGAAGCATACTCTTCACAAGTGTCATTTAATGACCAGTCTAGTCTTTGAGTGGAGTTGGCTTCCAGAATGGTTTTAGCTCTGGGTTAACAGAGTCCGGAGGCCATGTCTCCTGGAGTTCCTCCAGTCTTAGTCAGACCATTAAGTCTGGTCTTTTGTTAGAGTTTGAGTTCTGCCCACAACTTCCTTCCTGCTCCAGCAGAGACTCGGTTGTATTGCCTGTCAGGGCTGTTATTGGTGGTAGCCAGCCATCATCTAGGTTTTCTGGTCTCAGCTGAAGCCTTGTTTTTCACCAATGCTTTCAGTGTAGCTTGGACTTTTTTACACTTGCATTGGTTTTGAACATATGCAACCTCATGAGATGTTTGAATATTGGCCAATTTGATACCATGACTCTGTATATGCCTTCCATATTCTTTGGGTGCTTCTTTATCATTCAATATTTTGCCCATAGAACCCCTAAAAATTGCAACTTGATCCATGAATATTGTTTTCAGTTTTTTCAGTTTGAGAAATGTGTTGTTTTCTCTTGGCTCTCTAACTCCAGCTCACTGCTCATTTTGTTATAATACTTTGTCTTCTTGAACCACACTCTGAAATCTCTGTTCAGCTCTTTCACGTTATCATTTATTTCATTTGCGTTAGCTACTCTACATTCAAGAGCAAATTTCAGATCTGTTTGGATGTTTACTTGTCTTTTTAATCTTTTCTTTTCTTCAGATATGATGTTCTTGATGTCATCCCATAGGTCTCCTGGTCTTTGGTCATTAGTGTTCAGTGTGTCAGTTCTTTTCTTGAAATGGTCCCAGTCAGGTGAGCTATACTGAAGGTTGTATTTGAGCTCTTGAGGACTTGTTTTAATCTTCTGTAGGTTTAACTGCAGCTTGTATATGAACAACTGATGGTCTGTTTTGTAGTTAGTCCTTGGCCGTTTTCTAATGATACTGAGTGTTTCCAGTCTCCTTCTGCAGATGTTGTCAATCTGATTTCTGGAATTTCTGTCTGTGGAGATATCTGTGTACATAGCTGCTGTTTATGTTGTTCAAAATGGTATTTGCAATGAATAAGTTGTTGGTCTTATAAAATTTTGTCATGTGATTTCTGACTATTTCTGTCACTAAGGCCATAGTTGCCAACTACTGATCTGTCATAGACTGAATTGTGTCCCCTCAAAAATAGGTGTAGCCACGTGACCGTGATTCCCTGTATTCTGTGATTGCCCTCCATTTTGTGATTTTGCTGTGCTGTATGTTAAAGGATTAGGGTGGGGTTGTAAATCCCTTTATAAGATCACCTCCCTGCTCCACTGTAAAGGGAGTTTCCCTGGAGTGTGGCTTGCCCCACCCTTAATCCTTTCAGCTTGCAAGAGATAAAAGGAAAGGGAGGCAGGCAGAGAATTGGAAACCTCACACCATCAAGGAAGCAGCACCAGGAGAAGAGCATGTCCTTTAGACCTGAGGTTCCTGTGCCAAGACGCTCCCTGGATAAAGATTGATGCAACGCCAGACTTTCCTCCAGAGCCAACCAGGGGGAAAGCCTTCCCTTGGAGTGGACATCCTGAATTTGGACTTGTAGCCTACTAGACTGTGTAAGAATAAATCTTCCTTTGTTAAAGCTACCCACTCTGTGGTATTTCTGCTAGAGCAGCTCTAGCTGACTAAAACATGATCCTTCCTCTGTTTTTAACTTTCACAGTCCAATCACCAGTAATTATGAATGCATCTTGATTGCATGTTTAATCAGTGTAAGACTGCAAAAATTGACAAGAGCTTCATTTTCTTCATCTTCAGCATTAGTGATTGGTGTGTACATTTGAATAACAGTTGTAATAAGTGGTATTTCTTGTAAGTAAATAGATATTATCCAATCACTGTGTTGTGCTTCAGAATGGAACTTATTCCCCCCTCCTGAGGATGAATATGACACCATTGCTCTTTAATTCTCTTTTCTGATTCAGAATGGCCAACACCAGTTCATTTCAGCTCACTAATGCCTAGGGTGTCAATCTTTATGTGTTCTGTTTCATTTTTGATGACTTCTAATTTTTAGATTTATGCATCCTGTATTCTGTGTTCCAATTATTAATGGTTGTTTGAATCTCTTTCTTCTCATTTTGAGTTGTTTCACTTCAGCAAGTGAAGCTCCCCAAAGCTTTATTCTACCCATATCGTTAAGGTCAACTCTCTTTTGAGGAGGCAGCTCTTCCTAATTTTATACTGAATGCCTTCCAAGCTGAGGGGATCATCATCTGGCATTATATCAGATAATGTTTCACTACAGTTCATAAGGTTTTCATTGGCTGATTTTTTCAGAAGCACATCTTAGTCTGGAAACTTCACTGAAAACTGTCCACCATGAATGACCTTGCTGGCACTTGCAATACTGTTGACGTAGCTTGCAGAATCACAGAAATATGTGATCCACAACAGTCCAGCAAACTGACAGATGTATGGTGGATGAAACATAGCTAACAATGCACAAACACCACAGTATGTGCTAGATAATGGGAGCTCCTGACAGTTAAACACTTATGCTCATCAAAAGACTATACCAAAAGAGAGAGAAGAGAATCTAAAGACTGGAAAAAATTTTTGGTTAGGACATATCCAACAAAGGTTTAATCCCTAAAATTGATAGAATATGTCAATACTCCCACAAAAAAACAACCCAGTTAAACAGTGTGCAAAAGGTATGAACAGATACCTCAACTAAGAAGACATTCAGGTGACTGAAATATACATAAGGAAATGCTCTCAGTCATTTGCCACCGGGAGAATGCAAATCCAAACCCGAATGAGATCGTCTCATCCTGGAGTTAGTGACACTAAAAACAATAACCAAGTCAAACAGAAAATAACAAACGTTGGAGTGGCTGCAGAAGACTGAAACTCTTATACACTGTTGCTGGGAATGTAAAATTATATAACTACTATGGAAAATGATATGGTGCCTCCTTAAAAAGCTAGAAATAGATATGCCATATGATCCAGCAGTCCTGCTTCTAGGATTATATACTAGAGAAATAATATCTGAGCTATATGAATAGGCATATCCATACCCATGTTCACTGCAGCATTATTCACAGTAGCAAAAAGTTGTAAACAACGTAAGTGCTAATCAACAGAGGAATGGATAGAATATTTGCGATACATACAGTGAATGGTAATAGAAAACCGTGATGTATCTGCAAAACGTCTCACAGCACGGATGAACCTGGAGGGCACTGTGCTGAGTGAAGTAGGTCAATCAAAATGGACAGATATTTCTTGAGTCCACGTCTATAAAAGCTTTTCAGGATTCACACAGAGAAAAGCAATTTTTAATGGCTACAAGGGAGTGGAGTGGCAGGGAGGGGAAATCGCTAGATTGTAGACAACTGCTAACTTTGGAGAAGGAAAAGACAACACAGAATATGCGAGAAGTCAGCACAGCTTGACAAACATAAAGCCATAGACACTTCCTAGGCACATGCAGACACCTTGGGGACTGAGTGACTCTGGCTGAATGCTGGGAACCTCTAAGTCAGATGGCATAACATAGTATATAACCAAAGTGTTTTACATCTTACTTCAGTGAGTATTGTCTGGGGTTTTAAAATCTTGTGAGTGGCAATCTAAATTATATCCATTGGTCCATACCATCCAGAGCAAAGGAGAATTAAGAAAACCAAAGACACAAGGGACACACTGTTACTGGACAAAGCTCCAAAGGTCATGGCTACCTGCTGCCGGAAACCCAGTCATAGAGACAGGCAGTTGGAGGGGTGATCAAAAGTTTTATTTGCATACCGGTATGCAACAGGCAGTGGATATTCTTGTCCTCAAAGCCTGCCTGAACCTGTCAGGTGAACGCAGGGATTTTAAAGGGGAAGCCACGTGCTGTGCCAGCACAGGGGTTGGGCGCTGAGATAAGGATGACAGCGGGTAGGAGGGGCCTCTGTCTGGCAGCAGGCCTGCTGGAATACGTGTCAGGAACTGGGGTCTGGATGGTCTCAGTTGTCACCTGAGATGGGGGCCCTTAGATTGGCACCTCCACTATATGATGTTACTAAAGAAGCTATAAAAAGCTGCAAAGATTTTATTTCAGTGGCTTTGGCAAGTTAATGTGTGATTTTCTGCCTCAGCCAGGTAAGGGAAGCCAGGAAATTTAAGAAAAGAAAAGGAAAAAAAAAGTAAAGAGTGAGTTTTATAACAGGTAGAGATAGTGATGACTATCTAATTTTCCCTTCGAAAATGGGGGCCTGAATTCCCTCCCATACCCCCCAATTTCCAATTCCCCTTGTTGTTTAATGTTCACAGTGTTGGGAAGAAGGGGCACTGACTGTCCTGGCCACTTCCTGCTGAGTAGGGGTGCAGAAGGGGGTGAACGCTGTCAGTACAGGGAAGAACCCATTGGAGTTGGGCCCAGGAGTAAGTGGGCTCTGGATTCTAGCGGGGAGGTCACCAAGAACAAACACTTCTCTCGTCTTGGGGGTCTGGCAGTTTTCTGGATGACTGCTCCCAGGATATAGGGCCCAAGGATGTAAATGGGGAGGATGATAGTGAACAGGAGGGAAATGGCTCAGGAGTTTACAGATCCAAATCATTTAGACAGCTTGCTCCACAACCTGAGTGATAAAGGGACCAAACTCAGGCATTGTTTTTAAGAGTGTGGTGTGGAGTCAGTTATTTAGAAGATTTTAAAACATTTTTAACTCAGTAACCAAGCAACACATGTACAAAGGACATCCTGATGCAGAGAGTACAGCCCAGGCATTTGACATGGCAATGTCCTCAAGCCCGTCATCTAACTAGACTATTTCCCTGGTATATATCTGCAAACCAACAATATAACCAATTTTAAGTCCTACTAGTATTCCAATCAGTAATTTTTGTCCCAGCAGCTTAACAGGGCATTCAGGGACACATGGAAAGGAGTGTCTTTGTTTTTTTTAGTTGTGATTAAATGAAAGCATACAATCCAAATTAAATTTGCCTGCCCACCTATCTGCAGCTCCTTCTGCTCTCCTTGCCCAGTGACAGCACACTCCTCCTTTTCATTCTATATGTGTCATATCGCCTTAACAATCTCCTACCCCATTCTCTCTGACCGCTCCTCTGCCTTGTAGTAAGAGGCCAGTAGGGCAGCATCCTATAAATGCACAGAACCATAAAGTATACACATGATATGGTCACTTTGTGTCCCCTAGTCCAGTCCATTCTTCTCTGAAGAGTTGACTTCAGTAATGTTTTTTGGTCAGGGGCAGCAGCAGGTCTAGGGGCCATGCTCCCAGGGGACCCTCCAGGCTGCTGGACCATCAGTTGTGGTCTTTTAGTGGAGTCCTTAGAGGTGCACCCCTCTTTTTCTTGTGTTGCTACTGTGTGCTCCATCACAGCTGTTGTTGGTGGTGGCCAGGCACCATTTTGTTCTTCTAGTCCTATGTTGATATGGTCATCCATTCACATCGGTCCTTTTGTCTCTTGGTCTCTGTTTTCCTAATGTCTTTGTTGTTCTCAGTGATAATCTGCTGCAGCTGAGTTGGGAACATTTGATGTACCTCAGATGACAGCTTGCTAGCTTTTAAGACCCTGGATGTCGCTCACCAATATGGGGTGCAGAAGACTCTTAGCAAGAGGCTAATTATGACAATTGGCTTCGATGGTTCTCAGAATCCCGCCCTTCCGACTCTTTCCTTGCAATATTAAAATTGGAAGAGTTTTCATTTTATGTTAAAGTCTACTTAAGTTGATCCACTTTCTACTGTGTGCTCTCAGTGCTTTCATCCAACCAAAGTTCTATGATCTATCTAATCTATGACCAGCCATCTCCCTCCCTCAGCACCATTCCAGCTGTCAAAGAGTCTTTTCTTCTGTACATAGGTCTATTTTTAAGTCTTATAGCAGGGGTCTCATGCAATATTTGTCCTGCTGCTGACTGCTTTCACTCAGCATCATGTCTTCCAGTTGAAACTAGGTTATGAGATACTTCCTAAAATCATCATTGTTCTTTGTTGTTACATAGTGTTCCATTGAGTGTAAGTACCATATTTCATCTGTCGATGGGCAGCTGGGTTAATTCCATCTTTTTGCTGTTGTGGACTGTGCTGCAATAAATGTTATGTGCATGTATCTGTTCATGTGACAGCCTTTGCTTCTGTAGGATATATTCCGAGCAGTGTGGGCTTACTGGATCATCTTTTTAAGGAAGTGCCAAATAGCTTCCAATAGAGGTAGTAACATTTTGCAATTCCATGAGCAGTGTAGGAGAGTTGCAGTCTGTTTACAGCCTTTCCAGCATTTGTTGTTTTGTGTTTTTTGGATCATGGCCAACTTTGCTTGGGTGAGATGGTATCGCATTGTAGTTTTGATTTGGACTTCTCTAATAACAATGATGGTGAGCATTTCCTCATGTGTTTTTTGGCTGTCTAGATGTCCTCTTTGGCGAAGTGTCTGTCCATACCCCATGTCCATCACTTGGTTTGTTTACATTTTTTTGGTTGATGTTTTATAGTACCTTGTAGATTATGGAGATCAGGCATTGGTCTGACATGTGTTTGCCAAATATTTTTTTTCCATTGTGTAGGTGATCTTTTAAGTCTTCTGATAAAGTCTTTGGATGATGTCATGGATTGAACTGTGTCTCCCCAAAAGTATGTGTAGCCATGAGGCTGGGTCATGATTCCCAGTATCTTGTGACTGTCTTCCATTTTGTGGTTTTCCTGTGTAGTATGTTAAAGGATTAGGGTGGAGCTGTAAATCCGTTCATAGGATCACCTCCCTGCTCCACTGTAAAGGGAGTTTCCCTGGAGTATGGCTTGCTCTACCCTTAATCCTTTCATCCTGCAAGAGATAAAAAGAAGGAGAAGCAGGCTGAGAATTGGGAACCACATACCATCAAGGAAACAACACCAGGAGAAGACCGCATCCTTCAGATCCGAGATTCCTGCGCCGAGATGCTCCCTGGACAAAGACTGATGCAATACCGGACTTTTCTCCAGAGCTGACAAGGGGAAAGCCTTCCCCTGGAGCAGACACCGTGAATGTGGACTTGTGGTCTACTGGACTATGTAAGAATAAACCTTCCTTTGTTAAAGCCATCCACTCTGTGGTATTTCTGTTAAAGCAGCCCTAGCTGACTAAAACAGATGAGAAAAAGTGTTTAGTTTTCAGTAGTTCTCACTTATCTATTTTCTGTTGATCATACTTTGTCAGATTTTGAAGTCTGTTTAAGCTGTGTATTAAAATTTCCACTGTTGAGGAGATGGAGTCAAGATGGCAGACTAGTCACACATCTCCTTAATTCCCTCTGAAAACTAAGGCCTGGACTGATAATTGAATGGAGCTTTCGGGACATCCAGTGAGCCCTAGGACATGGCATAGTGCTGTCGGTATGGACTGCATGCTGCTGAATGGGAAACTGCTTGTCTTTGTCTGAGCCCCTGTCTGGTTGAATCAGCCAGCTACCACAGACTGAAGGTAAATGGTGTTTTTAACATTTTTGCTTTTGTCAGGTGGCAGGCAGGGGAGTAGCTCAAAGAGCAGGTATGCAGACTTGCAGTGATAAAGTTATCAGTGGGTGGAATAGCTACATTCTGAGAATCCAGCTCCAGACTCAGAGCACCACAGCCCCTTCACCCTCTCTTTTCTGACCTCTGCCATAGATGGTGCTGTTTTGCAAGGGACGGAACAGATTTACCGGAATGCCATCTTGCTTGACTGGGAGATGGAAATACCCAGCAAGAGGCCTTAGCAAGGACTGATTCACAGGCTGGGAGGCAGTCCAAGTCTGTAGAGTACCTTGCTAGCAGAAAAGCTGTGTTTAGCCCAGTGGAGCCTTATGTGAGGGGCCTGGAAGGAGATGATAGCAGACCAGTAGACTGTCCTACCTTCAACTATATCACAGCATCTTGGAACAGCTGACAAGGCCCCTCTGTTGTCAGCTGGGAGGAGGGGCTTACCACACCTGACAGCCTGACTGATATTGGAAGCAGTCAGATAGCTTTTATCTTTTTAAAATAAGATTGCCTAGAGAAATAACTGTGGTGCAGCCCATCAGCATCTCTTCTAGCCTTTACTAACCCACATTAGATGATTGGCTGACAGCACCCCAGTGACTCCATAAGTCGGGCCATGTCATTGCCAGCTATGAGGCAGAACCTGCTACCCCAGAGATTCCAATGGGCCCACTCAATGGAGTACACAGAGGCGGCTGGTGATCAACTTCCTTCTCAGAGCTCTGCCTCAACTACTGTTAAGCCAACACCAGAGAAAATAAACAGCCTCTAGATGTCCAGAAACAACAGACCTTAATGAAACATTTAAGAAAACTCCAGAAAACTCTAAAAATAAAGAATCAAAGAACTTCCCAGATGAAGAAGCCTTTCTGAAACTATCAGAAGTAGAGTGCAACAAAATTATATACAAGGTGGAGTCAAGGTGGCAGATTAAACACACGTCTGCCTAATTTTCTCTGGAAACCAAGACCTGAATTGATAACTAAACAGAGCCTTCTGGACACCTAGTGAGCCCTAGGACACAGGATACTGCTGTCAATTTGGGCTATATACCACTGAGCAGGAAACTTCTTTGCTGACCCCAACCCTTGTTGAGTGCCGGCTCTCATGGTCTGAAGGTAACCTGCCATTTTAACTTCTTTTTTCTCTATATTAGCTGACAGGCAGGGCTGGGGCTTAAGTGGCAGCAAAGCTCAGATGCACTGCTGATGGGACTGGAAGGCAGAATAGCCACATTTTGCAAGCCCAGCTCTGGACTCAGTGCACATAGGCCACTCCACTGTCTCTTTCTGAACCTCCGCCATTGATTCAGCTATATCACAGCAGGCAGGAGAGCTTGTTCAGGACACCATCCTGTTCAACTGGGGGGCAGAGTTCCACAAACAGAGGCCCAAGCAGAATCTAATTCCCAGGCTGGGAGGCAGTGCCTGCCTGGGGAGTGTTTTTCCAGTGAAAAAGTAGTGTTTTTCACAGTGTGGTCCTACAGATGGGGTCTGGCAGCAGATGACAGCACAGCAGTAGCCTTTCAATATTTTCTTCTAGTTTATAGCATCTGAGGTTGGATATAGAGGTGCTCACTTTGCCAGCTGGCAAGAGGGACTTGTACACCTGAAAGCCTGACTGATCTTGGAAGCTGTCAGATACCTTTTACCTTTCAAAATAAGACTGACTAGAGAGATATCTGCAGTGAATCCTCATGGCCTTCACTGACTCACATCATAGGGTCAGCTGATGGCCCCATAGTGCCTCTGTAAGTAGGGCTGGGTCTTTGCTAATCAGGACATGGAGCCTGCTATCCCAGAGATTCCACTGGGCCAAGTCACTGGAGTACACAGACGTGACTGGTGATCACCCTCCTTTTCAGACTGAGCTGTAGATCCCATTAAGGTAACACCAGAGAAACAAAACAACCTCCAAATGCCCAAAAAGCAACAAACTTTGGACAGAAACATAAAGGAAAACCTATGGCTCCAGAAGGCCTCCAAAGAAACAAAGAACTTTCCAGACAAAGAAGCCTTTCTGAAACTATTGGAGAGTGAGTACAAAAGGATTACATATAGAGCCCTCCTAGACATTATACAAAATGCAGCAGAGCAAAATGAAAAATTAAGCAAGTTGTTTGATCTGATGGAACAGTGGTACTCTGAAATCCAACTGATCAAGAACAAAGTAAAAGAAATAGAAAATTCAGTTCAAAGGCAAGGAAACAGAATCAAAGCAATGGAAAATAGACTTCCTGACTTGGAAGACAGTGCTACTGACTCCAGCATCTATGAGGAGAAATCAGAAAAAAGAAAAAAGAAACAAGAAAAATGAAGAAGCATTAAGAAGCAATTTGGACTCTGTTAAGAACAATCTATGATTAATTGGATTTCCTCAACAAGGAGGGACACCTGAAAACACAGAGTGCTATTGCTGAGCTGCTGACAGAAAGCTTTCCAGACAATATAGATATGAAAGCTTTCCAGACAATATAGATATCCAAGAGGCATATCGAACGTCACTCAATATAGATCCCAAAAGAAAGACTCCAACACATAATCAAGCTTAACAAAATGAAACATAAGCAGGAACTCTTAAAGGCAGCAAGACTCAAAGCAAAGCTAACATTCAGAGGGAAGCCCTCTAGGCTTTCATCTGACTTCTCAGTAGAAACTATGTGGCATGGAGGCAGTTGGATGACACATTCAAAGCCTTGAAGGAGAAAAACTTCCAACCAAGAATTATATATCCTGCAAAGCTACCTTACAAATATGAAAATAAAAGTAAGACCTTTGCAGATAAACAGAAACTCAGAGACTATGTAAAAATCCAACCAAAACTACCAGAAATACTGAAAGAAGCTCTTGGCTTAGAAGAACAAAACCATTACCTCTATATTTTAGGAGGAAATACAGGCCACATCATCTAGAAACCTACTCAGTTTGGGAGAACTCCAGACTCAGTCAAAACTATAATATTAGTTATAGTTTTGATATTAATATTATTTACTATTATTTTATTTTATTATAATAATTACTATGATTTTATGTATATTAATATTAAACATTAAAATATAACATTAAAAGAAGTGATCCAGTGATCATATCATGAAAACTATGGTATCACTGTAGTAGAAAGAGGGATGTACCACAGTAGTTATAGTCCTTACAGATGGAGAGGAAATTAATAAGATTTGCAGTAGTTAAAACTGGGTTTAAGCATAGATTATTAAAGGAGACCACAGGGGTAGCCACAAAGCACAATAAAGATGTAACATATCAAATCAAGAAACATAATGCGGAAGTCTCAAAAACCACAAAACCAACACTGAAAAGGGTGAAAAATCAACTCATAAAGAAAAATATCCCAAAACAGAATAGTAACAACAGAGAAAACGTCAACACAAAAATAAACACATCACAATGACAGCACTAAACACATACCTATCAGTCATTATGCTGAATGTAAATGGACTGAATGCTCCAGTAAAGACACAACAAGTGACATCTTGGATCAAAAGACACGACCCATCTATATGTTGCTTACAAGAAACTCACATTAGACTAAAAATATGAACAGACTGAAAATTAAAGGATGGAAGAATATATACCAAGATGGCACTTGGCTTGACAACAATACACAAGGGAGAGCAAGTGTGGCACTACTAATCTCAGATAAAGTCGATTTTAATGTAAAATCCACCATGGTGGACAACGATGGACACTACTTATTCCTGAAAGGCTGAATACACAAGCAGGACTTAACAATATTAAATATTTATGCACCCAATACTGGAGTATCTCAGTACACCAAAGAAACACTGACTACACTCAAAAATGAGATAGATCACTCCACAATAATAGTGGAGACTTCAACACTCCATTCTTAATATTGGACAGATCTTCTAGAAAAAAGCTCAACAAGACAGAAATGTGATTGCCACAATTAATCAATGAGACCTCATCGACATATACAGAATTTTCTATCCATCAGCAGACAACTACACCTTCTTCTCCAGTACACATGGAACATTTTCCAGAATAGACCATGTGTTAGGACATAAAGCAAATCTCAACAAAATCCATACCATTGAAATATTGCAAACCATATTCTCTGACCATAAAGCCATAACACTTGAAATCAATAGCAGGAAAAACAGACACAAGTTGGAACTCATGGAAACTGAACGACACTGTGCTCAATAAGCTGTGGGTAACTGAAGAAATCAAGGATGAAATAAGGAAATTTATGGTTTCAAATGAGAAGGAAAACACTTCTTATGAGTATCTGTGGGATACAGTCAAAGCAGTGCTTGGGGGTCAGTTTATGTCTATAAATGCATGTATCTGGAAGGAAGAAAGGACTCAAACCAAAGAACTAGCCATACAGCTTGAACAAGTAGAGAGACAGCAACAGAGGAACCCCTCAGGCCCTAGAAGAAAACAAATCATAAAGATTAGAGCAGAACTAAATGAATTAGAGAACAGAGGAATAATTGAAAAAAATTGAAAAGACCAAAAGCTACTTTTTGGAAAGATCAACCAAACTGACAAACTATTGGCTAAACTTACTAAAGAAAAACAGGAAAGGAAACAAATAACCCAAACAAGAAATGAGATGGGAGATGTCACAACAGATCCAAGAGAAATGAAAAATATCATAGCTGAATACTATAAAAGACTGTACTCTAACAAATTTGAAAACCTAGAGGAAATAGACAAATTCCTAGATTCATACTACCTACCAAAATTACCATGAGGTGAAGCAGAATAACTTAATAAAACATCACAAAGGAAGAGATTTAAAAAGGCATCAAAAACTACCAATGAAAAAAAGCCCTGGCCCAGATGGCTTGACCACAGAATTCTACAAGCTTTTAGAGGAGAGTTAACTTGAATACTACTGAGACTATTTCACAGCATAGACAGTGATGGAATACTCCCCAATTCATTCTATGAAGCCAGCATAACTGTGGTACCAAAGCCAGGGAAAGACCCAAGAAAAAAGAAGACCAATATCACTCATGAACCTAGAAGCAAAAATCTTCAACAAGATACTTGCCGGTAGAATACAACAACATATCAAAAACAAAAAACACACAAAAAACCTCATGACAAACAAGTTGGATTCATAACAGAAATGCAAGGCTGGTTCAACATCAGAAAAACAACTAATGTGATCAATCACATAACACAAAAGATAAGAATCATCTGATTTTGTCCACTGATGCAGAAAACGCTTTTGATAAAGTCCAACACCCATTCATGCTAAAAGAATCTCAGCAAAACAGGAACAGAAGGCAAGTTCTTCAATGCAATAAGTGCCATTTATACAAAGTCAACTACTTACATCATCCTGAATAGAGAGAGACTGAAACAATTCCCCTTGAGAACAGGAACTAGACCAGGATGCCTACTCTCCCTTCTCTTATTATACATTGTACTAGAAGTTCTAGCCAGAACAACTAGACAAGAACAAGAAATAAAAGACATCTACATGGGCAAAGAGAAAGGAAAAATGTCCCTATTTGCAGATGATGTGATTGTATATGTCGAGAATCCTAAAGAATCCATAGGTGAACTACTCAAACTGATAGAAGAGTTCAGCAAAGCATCAGAATACAAGATAAACGTAAGTAAATCAGTAGGATTCCTTTATACTCATGATGAGATTGTTAAAGAAGAAATCACCAAATCAATACCATTTACTATAGCCCCCAAGAAGATAAAATATCTGAGAATAAATCTAACCAGAGAAATACTAGACCTTTACAAAGAGAACTGCAAGCCCTTACTACAGGAAACTAAGAGAGACCCAAATGGAGAAACCTACCCTGCTCTTGGATAAGAAGACTTACATTGTGAAAATGTCTGTATTATCCAAAGCAATCTCTGTATATAATGCAATCCCAATACAAATTCCTGTGATATTTTTTAATGAGATGGAGAAACAAGTCACCAACTTTGTTTGGAAAGAGAAGAAGCCCTGGATAAGTAAAGTACTACTGAAGAAGAACACACTGGGAGGCCTCTCACTACCCAACTTTAAAACTCATTGCACTGCCACGGTAGTCAAAACAGCCCGGTACTGGTGCAAAAAGAGACAGATAGATCAATGGAACACAGTTGAGATGCCAGAGATGACACCATCGTCCTATGAACAGTTATTATTTGACAAAGGCCTTAAGATATCAAACTGGGATAAAAACAATCTCTTGAAGAAATGGTGCTGGCAAAATCAGATATCCGTCAGCAAAAAATTGAAACAAGACTCAATATCTTATGCCTTATACAAAAACCAACTGAAACTGGATGAAACGCCTATGTATCAAATCTAAAATGATAAAGCTCATCCAAACAAAATAGAATCAATAATGCAAGTTTTAATACACAGTGTAGACAGACTTCAAAGTCTGACAAACAAAGCACAATCGGCAGTAGAGAAAATAGACAAATGGGAATTACTAAGAATCTAACACTTTTACTCATCCAAACATTTTATCAAAAGAATTAAAAGACCACCTACAGAATGAGAAAACATATTTGACAACTATATGTCTGACTGAAGTCTGATCTCCATAATCTATAAGGTACTACAAAATATCAATAATAAAAAGATAAATAATCCAAGTAAGTGATGGGTGAGGGAGACTGACAGACACTTCTCTTAAGAGAATATCCAGGCAGCCAAAAACCACATGTGGAAATGCTCATGACCACTTGCTGTTAGAGAAATTCAAATCAAAAGGACGATGAGATACATCTCACCCCAACAAGGTTGGCCATGATCCAAAAAAACAAAAACAAAAACAAAACAAAACAAAACAAACACCAGAGAGGGTGTGGAGAAATCAGAACTCTCCTACACTGTTGGTGGGATGGCGAAGTGGTGCATCCTCTCTGGAAAGCAATCTGGCACTTTTTAAAAAGCTGGAAATAAATATATCGTTTGACCCAATAATTCCACTGTTTGAAATATATCCTGCAGAATCAAGGCCATTCACACCAACTTATACATGCACACAAATGTTTATTGCAGCACAGTCCACAATAGCAAAAAAAAAATGGAATCAACCCAAATGTCCAATAACAGAGGAATGGATAAGTAAAGTATGGTATATGTACTCAGTGGAACACTATGCAACCATAAAGAACAATGATGATTTTAGGAAGCATCTCATAACTTCGTTTCAATGGGAGGACATTATGTCAAGTGAAATTAGGCAGTGGCAAAAGGACAAATATTGTATGAGACCCCTACAATAAGAACTTAGAAACAGAGTCACCCAAAGAAGAAAAGACTCTTTGATGACTGCAAGGGTGGGGAGGGATGGAGGGAGAGGGCTAGGTATAAATTAGACAGTTGATAGAAATTTGTTGGGTGAAATCAGTGACTCCACACATTAGAAAGAAGATCAATTTTAACTGGACTTCAAAGTAACATGATTACTCCTCCCATCTTAACCCAATATTGCAAGGAAAGAGTAGCTGGGGCGTGAGTCCGGGTCCATGCTCTCAGGGGACATCAAGACCAATTGGCACAACGAGCATTTTGCTCAGAGATTCTTCTGCACCCCACATTGTTCAGTGGCATCTGGGGTCTTAAAAGCTGCTAAGCTGCCATCTGAGGTACACCAGATGGTCCCAACTCAGCAGGAACAGATGATCTCCAAAGACCAAAATGACATGGGGGAAAGAGAATACAGAAGATAGAGAAACCTATGTGAGTGTGTGACTACGCTGACATGTGAACAGAAGAACTGGGTGATGCCCAGCCACCACCAGTGATAGCCACAATGGGACTCACATAGTTCAGTCTTACTGGCAACATGAGAAGAAAAAGGGGTACACCCTGAGATCTCCACTAAAAGACTGCAACTGATGGTCCAGGGGCCTTGGGGTTCCGTTGGGAGCATGTCCCCTGGCCCTGATGCTGCTCCTGTCCATAAATCATAATGGAGGTCAACTTTTCAGACAGGAATGGATCAGACTTGGTGATACAGAGTGACCATATTGTGTGTGCACTTTATGGTTTCATGCATCTGTGAAAACATCCTGCTGACCTCTTGCTGGAGGCAGAGGAGAGGGTGAAGAGGAGGGGATAGGAGATTGTTAAGAGTACATGACACGTATAGAATGGATAAGAGGATAATGGATAAGAATGGACAGTCACCGAGCAGAAAGACCAGAGGAGCTGCACAGACATGGGCATGCAAATTTATACAGGATTGTACATTTTTACTCAATCATAATAAAGTTTTTTTTCAAATAAAAAAAGCTCTCCCAGATTTACACAAAATTCAGCAGAGCAAAATGAAAAATTAAGCAGGCTGTTCGATTATGATGGAACATCAACATTCTGAAATCTGACAGATCAATTACAAAACTACAGAACAGACAATTCAATTCAAAGCCAAAAGAGCAGAAGTGAACAACTTGAAACTAGACTTTTTGACTTTAAAGATAGAGCTACTGACACAAGCATATATGAGGAGAAATCAGAGGGAAAAAAAAAAAAAGAAAAATGAAGAAGCATTAAGAAACAAGTTTGACTTTATCAAGAGGAACAATCTACAGTTAATTGGAGTTCCTGAACAGGAAGGGACACTTGAAAACAGGGTATTTTTTTTGAGTTACTGACATAAAACATCCCTGATATTATGAAAGAACATAGATATACAAGATATGTACTGAACACCACATAAAATTGACCACAAAAGAAAGACCTAACACATATTATAATCCAGCTTAAAAAATGAAACATAAGCAGAAATTCTTAAAGGCAGTGAGACTCAAAGCAAAGCTAACATTCAGAGGCAAACCCTCTAGGTTTTTGTCTGACTTATTGGCAGCAACAATGCTGGCACAGAGGCAATGGGATGACACATTCAAAGCCTTGAAGGAGAAAAACTTTCAACCAAGAATTATATATCCTGCAAAACTGTCTTTCAAACATGAAGATCAAATTAAGATATTTGCAGATAAAAAGAAACTTAGAGACTTTGTAAAAAACAAACCAAAGCTACAAGAAGTATTGACAGAATCTCTTGGCTTAGAAAAACAAAACCATTAAGCCTACATTTAAGGAGGCATGCAGGACACAACATCCAGAACTGTACTGAGTTATAGAAGGCACAAAACTCAATGAAAGCCATCATATTAAAAGAAGGGAATAAGTGACTGTCTCATGAAAACTAAGATACCATCACATTAAAAAAGAAGGATATACTACAGTAGTTATAGTCCTTTCAGATGGACAGGAAGTTAAGATATGTACAAGTTAAAATTGTGTTTAAACTTAGATTATTCAGGGAAACTGTAGGGTAGCCACAAAGCACAATAAAGATGCAGCATATCAAAACAAGAAGTGTAACACAAGAGTCTCAGCAAACATAAATCCAACACTGAAAATCATGAAAAGTCAACCCATAAAGAAGAACGATCCAGACAGAAAATTAAGAGCAACAGAGAAAATACCAAAAGAAAAATAAATACATGAAAATGGCTATACTGAACACATACTTATCAATAATTACACTGAGTGTAAACAGACTGAACACTCCAGTAAAGAAACAACTAGTAACATCTTGGATCAAAAACCACAACCTGTCTATAAGTTGCTTACAAGAAACTCACCTTAGCCTTAAAGATATGAACAAACTGAAAATCAAAAGATGGAATGATAAATACCAAGCTAACCATATACAAAGAAGAGCAAGTATGGCAATACTAAGCTCAGATAAAATACATTTTAATGTCAAATCCACCACTGTGGACAAGGACAGTCGCTATTTATGGCTGAAAGCTTCATTACACAAGCAAGAGTTAACAACATTAAGTATTTATGCACCCAGTACCAGAGCATCTAAATACATTGAACAAACACCAGCTACACTGAAAAATGAGATAGATCACTCCACAACAATAGTGGGAGACGTCAACACTCCACTTTCAGTAATGGACAGATCATCTAGAAAAAGCACAGTAAAGACACTGAGCTGTTAACTATTAGACCTCAGTTAGCCAGTTAGACCTCGTGGGCATACACAGACCTTTGTATCCATCAACAGATAACTACACCTTCCTGTCCAATTCATATATAATGTTTTCCAGAATTGACCATGTGTTAAGACATAAAGCAAAACTCAACAAAATCCAAACAACTTAATTAATGCAAAGCATCTTCTCAGATCATACAGTCAAAATCAATAGCTGAAAAAACAGAAACTGGAACTCATGCAAACTGAACAACACTTTCCTCAAAAAGCCAAGGGTTACAGAAGTAGTCAAGGACAAAATAAAGAAATTTATGGATCCAAATGAGAATGAAAACACTTCCTACCAGAGCCTATGGGATACAGCCAAGCAGTGCTCAGAGGTCAATTTATCTCTTTTTAAAAAATTATTTATTATTAAATAGAAAATGAGAGTGTACATACTCTGTGCCTACAATATTGGGTTAAGATGGGAGGAGTACACAGGTTGTATTGAAGTCCCATTAATAATTGATCTTCTTACTGATGTGTACTGTCACCAATTTCACGCAACCAAATTTCTAACAACTATCTAATTTAAACCCTCGCCCTTCGCCCTCCCGCCCTCCTCCCCCACCCTCCCCCACCCTTGTAGCCGTCAAAGTGTCTTTTCTGCTATGTATGAGTATGCTTTTAAGTTTTTATTGTAGGGGTCTCATATAATAATTGTCCTTCTGTCACTGACTAGTTTCACTCAACATAATGTCCTCCAATTGAAACCAGGTTATAAGATGTTTCCTGAAGTCATCATTATTTTTTATCATTGTTTACCTATCCATTCCTATATAAATGCACACATCCAGAAGGAAGAAAGGATGCAAACCAAAGAATTAACCCTACACCTTGAACAAGTAGAAAGAGAGCAACAGAGGAACCTGTCAAGCACCCAAAGAAAACAGATTATAAAGATTAAAGCAGAACTAAATGGATTAGACAATAGAACAACTGAAAAAATTGATTAAGACTTAAAGCTGGTTTTTTAAAAAGATCAACCAAACTGACAAACCATTGGCTAAACTTACTAAAGAAAAACAGGAAAGAAACAAATAACCCAAATAAGAAATGAGATGGGAGATGTCACAACAGATCCAAGAGAAATGAAAAATATCATAACAGAATACTACGAAAGACTATACTCTAACAAATTTGAAAACCTAGAGGAAATGCACAAATTCCTAGATTCATATCACCTACCGAAATTATCACAAGGAGAAGTAGAACAATTTAAACCCATCAGAAAGGAAGAGATTAAAAAAGGCATCAAAAACTACCATCCAGAAAAAGCCCTAGGCCAGATGGCTTCACTGCGGAATTCTACCAAGCTTTTAGAGAAGAGTTATTTCCAATACTACTGAGACTATTTCACAGCATAGACAGTGATGGAATACTCCCAAATTCATTCTATGAAGCCAGCATAACCGTGATACCAAAGCCAGGGAAAGAACCAACAAAAAAGTAGAATTACAGACCATAGCTGACTCGACGGAACTTGGCACTTGGCATCACTCGTTAACCCAGATGCAAAAATATTCAAAAAAATCCTTGCCAATGAAATTCAACAATGTATTTAAAAAAATAATTCATCTCGAACAAGTTAGATTCATACCTGGGATACAAGTTTTGTTCAGCATCAGAAAAAAAATTAATGTTATCAACTGCATAAATAACACAAAAGATAAGAATCAGCTGATCTTGTCAAATGATGTAGAAAAGGCATTTGACAAAGTCCAGCACCCATTCATGCTAAACACTCTCAGCAAACTAGGAACAGAAGGCAAATTCCTCAGTGCAATAAGGTCTGTCTATGCAAAGCCAACTGCCTATGTCATCCTGAATGGAGACAGACTGAAAGAATTTGCCTTGAAAACAGGAATTAGACAAGGATGCCCACTCTCATCTCTTCTATTCAACATTGTAATAGAAGTTCTCACCAGAGCAATTAGACAAGACAAGGAAATAAAGGGCATCTGCATCAGCAAAGAAGAAGTAAAAATCTCCCTATTCCTGATGATACGATTGTATATGCAGAGTATCCTAAAGAATCTATCAGTAAACTACTCGAACTAATAGAAGAGTTCAGCAAAGCATCAGTATACGTGATAAACATAAGTCAACCAGTAGGATTCCTTTATACCAACAAAGACATCGTCAAAGAAGAAATCACCAAATCAATACCACTTATTATTGCCCCCAAGAAGATAAAATGCCTAGGAATAAATTTAACTAGAGACATAAAAGATCTATACAAAGAAAACTATAAGACCCTACTGCAAGAAACTAAGAGAGACTTACATGAATGGAGAAACATACCCTGCTCATGGATAGGAAGACTTAACATTGTGAGAACGTCTATTTTACCCAAAGCGATCTACATGTATAATACAATCCCAATACAAATTTCAGTGACATTTTTCAATGAAATGGAGACACAAATCACCAGCTTTGTTTGGAAAGGGAAAAAACCCCAGATAAACAAAGCACTGCTGAAGAAGAACACACTGTGGAGCCTCTCATTACCCAAATTTAGAACCTATTACACTGCCACAGTAGTCAAAACAGCCTGCTACTGGAACAAAAAAGAGACAGATAGACCAATGGAACAGAGTTGAGACGCCAGACACGTCACCATCCTCCTATGAATGGTTGATATTCAACAAAAGCCCTAGGATTGTAAATTGGGGTAAAAAACAGTCTCTTTAACAAATGATGCTGGCAAAATTGGATGTCCATCTGCAAAAAACTGAAACAAGACACATATCTCACACCTTATACAAAAACAAATTCACAGTGGATAAAAGACCTAAATATCAAACCTAAAGCGATAAAGATCATGCAAGAAAATTAGGATCAACAATGGAATTTTTAATACACAATGCAGACAAACTCCAAAATCTGACAAAGCACAATCAACAGAAGAGTAAATAGATACATGGAAACTACTAAGAATCAAACACTTCCGCTGATCCAATGACTTTATCAAAAGAAAAGACCACTTACAGAATGGGAAAAAAAAAATTGGCAACAATATGTCAGACTGACATCTGATCTCCATAATCTGTAACTTACTGCAAAATATCAACAAGAAAATGATAAATAACCCAATTAAGCAATGGGCAAAAGAGATGAACAGACACTTCTTTAAAGAAGATATCCAGGCAGCCAAAAGACACATGAGGAAATGCTCGTGATGATTAGCTCTTAGAGAAATCCCAAATCAAAGCGACAATGAGATACCATCTCACCCCAACAGGGATGGCCATGATCTAAAAAACACAAAACAAGTAATGCTGGAGAGGTTGTGGAGAAATTGAAACTCTCCTGCACTGCTGGTGGGATTGCAATATCGTATAATCTCTTTGGAAAGCAATCTAGCCCTTTCTTTAAATGCTAGAAATAGGTATACCATTTGACCTAGTAATCCCACTGCTTGGAATACATCCTACAGAAACAAGGGCAGTCACACGAACAGATACATGCACACGAATGTTCATTGCAGCACAGTCCACAATAGCAAAAAGACAGAATTAACCCAGATGCCCAACATCAGATGAATGGATAGATAAGTTATGGTATATATACTCAGTAGAACACTATGCAATGATAAAGAGCAATGATGGTTTTAGGAAGCATCTCATAACCTGGTTTCAATTGGAAGACATTATGTTGAGTCAAATTAGGCAGCCTCAGGATAAATATTGTATGAGACTGCTAATATAAGGACTCAAAAACAAACTCATGTACAGAAGAAAAGACTCTGATGGCTGCAAGGAAGGGGAGGGAGGGATAGTTATAGATTCGATAGTTGATAGATACTTGGTTGGGTGAAATCAGTGACAGCACACATTAGAAAGATCAGTTTAGCTGGACTTCAACACAACCTGAAAACTCTTCCTATCTTAACCTAATATTGCAAGGACAGAGTAGTAGGGGCAGGGGCCTGGGGACCATGCTCTCAGGGGACATCAAGGCCAATTGGCATAACTAGTCTACTGCTAAGAGAGTCTTCTGCACCCCATATTGTTGAGTGGCCTCTGGGGTCTTAAAAGCTAGCAAGCTGCCATTGGAGGTATGCCAAATGATCCCAACTCAGCTGGAACAGATGATCACCAAGGACAACGACGACATGGGAGAAAGAGAACCCAGAAGATGAAAAGACCCATATGAATAGATGACTACATTAGCATGTCACCAGAAGAACGAGATGGTGCCTGGCCACCAACAATGACAGCCGTGATGGGGCTCACAATGTTGAATCTCTGTGGCAACAGGAGAAAATAAAAGAAATGCACCCTGAGAACTCCACTGAAAGTCTGCAATTGATGGTCCAAAGGCCTGGGGGATCCCCTGGGAACATGATCCCTAGACCGAGGCTGACCCTGATCATAAATCATTACTGAGGTCAACTCTTTGGACAGGAATGGATTGGCCTAGGGGACACACAGTGACCATATTGTGTGTGTACTTTATGGTTCTATACATCTATAGGATGTTGTCCTACTGGCCTCGAGGAGCGTAGAGTGGGCAGAGAGGAGGGGACAGGAGATGTTTAAGAGGATGTTACATACAGAGAGTGGAAAGGAAGAGTGTGCTGTCACTGGGCAAGGACAGCAGAAGGAGCTGCAGATAGGCAGGCATGCAAATTTAAACTGGATTGTACACTTGCAATCACAATAAAAAAAATAAATACAGAGAGAAAGAAAGAAACACAGGAAGGAAGGAAAGAGGGAATCAAGGAAAGAAAGAAATTGGAAAAAAAAGAAATTACAGTGCTGAACCTATTTTTTCTGAGAGTTTTTAGCATGAATGAGTGTTAAACTTTTGTCAAATGCCTTTTCTCCATCAATTGACAAAATCAGGTGATTCTTATCTTTGTTTTATTTATGTCATTGATAACATTATTTGTTTTTCTGATGTTGAAACAGGCTTGCGTCCATGGTATGAATCCAGGGTGGTGATCATGAGTTATTTTTTTATATGTTGTAGAGTTGGATTGGCAAGGATTTTGTTGAAGATTTTTGCTTCTAGGTTCATGAGTGATATTGGTTTGTAATTTTCCTTTTTTTGTGGAATCTTTCCCTGGCTTTGGTATCACAGTTATGCTGGCTTCATAGCCCCTTTCTATGCTGTGAAATAGTCTCAGTAGTATTGGAATTCTCTGAAAGCTTGGTAGAATTCTGTGGTGAAGCCATCTAGGCCAGGGCTTTCTTTGGTTGACAGTTTTTGATGACTTTTTCAGTCCCTTCCTTTGTGATGGGTTTATTATCTTCTTGTGATAATTTTAGTAGGTGATATGAATCTAGGAATTTATCCACTTCCCCTAGGTTTTCAAATCTGTGAGAGTACAATATTTCTTATAGTACTTTTGATTTCTGTTGGATCTCTTGCGACCTCTTCCATCTCACTTTTTATTCATACTATTTCTTTCCTCTCCTGTTTTTTAGTGCATTTAGCCAGTGGTTTGTCGATTTTGTTGGGTCTTTTCAAAAAAACAGCTTTTGGTTTTTATTTTTTCAGTTGTTCTTCTGTTCTCTAATTCACTTAGTTCTGCTCTGATCTTTATGATCTGCTTTCTTCTGGTGCCTGAGGGGTTTCTCTCTTACTCTCTTTCTATTTGTTCAAGCTAGAGGGTGAATTCTTAAGTTTGGATCCTTTCTTCCTTCTGGGTGTGTGCATTTATGGAGATAAATTGACCTCTGAGCACCGCTTTTGCTGTATACCATAGGTTCTGGTAGGAAGTGTTTTCGTTCTCATCTGGATCCATAAATTTCTTAATTTTGTCCTTGATTTCTTCTATAACCCATGTTTTTTTGAACAAAGTATTGTTCAGTTGCCATGAGTTCCAATTCCTATCTATATGTTTACTACTATTGATTTTGACTTTTATGGCTTTGTGGTCCGAGGAGATGCTTTGCCATAATTCAGTTGTTTGGATTTTGTTGAGATTTGCTTCATGTCCTAACACATGGTCTATTCTGGAAAATGTTGCGTGTATATTGGAGAAGTGTAGTTTTGTGTTAGTGGCTAAAAGATTCTGTATGCCAATGAGGTCTAAACTGGTAAATTGTCTCACTAAGATCTTCTGTGTCTTCACTGAGCTTTTTTCTAGAAGATCTGTGCAATATTGAGAATGGAGTGTTGAAGTCTCCCAATATTACTGTGGAGTGATCTCAGTTTTCGGTGTAGTCAGTGTTTGTTCGATGTGTTTAGATGCTCCAGTATTGGGTACATAAATACTTAATATTGTTAAGCCCTGCTTGTGTATTGAAGCTTTCAGGAATAAATAGTGACCATCCTTGTCCACAGTGGTGGATTTGACATTACAATGCATTTTATCTGAGATTAGTATTGTCACACCTGCTCTTCTTTCTATATTGTTAGCTTGGTCTATAGTGTTCCATTTTTTGATTTTCCGTTTGTTCTCATCTTTAAGTCTAAGGTGTGTTTCATTTAAGCAACATACAGACGGGTCATGTCTTTTGATCCAAGATGCCATTCATCTCTTTACTGAAGTGTTTAGTCTGTTTACATTCAGTGTGATAATGATAAGCATGCTTGACGGCACTTGGCTTTTTGGTGTTTAGTGCTGTCATTTTGATGTATTTATGTTGCTGTTATTCTTTTCTGGTCATTCTTTATGGGTTGAATTTCATCTTTTCCAGTGTTGGTTTTGTGTTTGTTGAGACTCCTGTATTATGTTCCTTGTTTTGATATGTTGCCATGTTGTTGTGCTTTGTGGCTAACCCTATGATCCCCCTTAATGTTCTAAGTTTAAACCCAACTTTAACTTCTACATATCTTATTAATTTCCTATCCATCTGAAAGGACTGTAATTACTGTAGAATATCACTCTTTTTAGTGGGATAGTATCTTAGTTTTCAGGATATAATCACTGATTCCCTTCTTTTATTATTATAGCTTTGATTGAGTCTTGTGCCTTCCCTAACTGAGTGGATTTCTGGATGTTGTGTCCTCCATTGTCTGCTTAAATAGACAGTTAATGGTTTTGTTTTTCTAAGCAAAGAGCTTCTTTCAGTATTTCTTGTAGTTTGGGTTTGGTTTTTAACAAAGTCTCTAAGCTTCTTTTTATCTGTGAATGCCTTAATTTGATCTTCATGTTTGAAAGACAGTTTTGCATGATGTATAATTCTTTGTTGGAACTTTCCTCCTTCAAGCTTTGAATGTGTCATCCCACCAGCTCCATGCCAACAACATTTCTGCTAAGATGTTAGACAAAAGCCTAGAGGGCTTCTCTCTGAATGTTAGGTTTGCTTTGTGTCTTGCTGCCTTTAAGAGTTTCTGCTTATGTTTCATTTTATTAAGCTTGATTATGTCTTGGTGTTTTTCTTTTGGGGACTGTTTTTTGTGGTTTTGATACATGTCTAGGATATCTATGTTCTCTTCTTTCATAATTTCAGGGAAGTCTTCTGTCAGCAACTCTACAACAGTACTCTCGGTGTTTTCAGCTATCCCTCCCTCTTCAGGAACTCCAGTTAATCATAGATTATTCCTCTTGATATAATCTTAGTTGTTTCTTAATGCTTCTTCATTTTGTCTTATTTCTTTTCTCTGATTTCTCCTCATAAGTGCTGGTGTCAGTTGTTCTAATCTTCAGGGTCACTATGTTTGACTTCCAGTTTGTCAGTTCTGCTATTTTGGCTTTGAATTGTCTTTTTATTGATCTGCCAGATTTCAGAATGTTGATGTTCCACCAGTTTGAATAACTTGCTTAATTTTTTATTTTGCTCTGCTTTATTTTGTTTAAGCTCTAGGAGACCTCTCTGTGTAATTATTTTGTACTTAACCTCTGATAGTTTCAGAAAGGCTTCTTCATCTGAAAGTTTTTTTATTGTTTATTTTGGGAATTTTCTGGAGCCATTGTTGGTTGTTTCTTTAAATGTTTGGCAATGGTCTGTTGCTTTGAGGACATCTAGAGGCTGTTTAGTTTCTCTGGAACTAGGAGCTGAGGCATATTTCTGAGAAGGGAATTGGTCACCAGCCACCTCTGTGTATTCTAGTGACTGACCCCAGTGGACATTCTGGGATAGCAAGCTCTGCCTCCTGACTGGCAAAGACACTCCCCTACTTATGGAGTCACTGGGGTGGCCATCAACTGACTCTGTGATGTAGATCATTAAAGGCTGGAAGAGATGCTGTAGGGCTGCACAGCTGTTATTTCTCTAGGTACTCTTATTTCCCCAGGTACTGTTATTTTGAAAAGCTAAATGCTGTCTCACAACTTGCAAAATCAGTCAGGCTATCCTCCCTTCTTCCAGCTGACAACAGAGGCACTTCTTCAGCCATCCCCAGGTGCTATGATGTAGTTCAAAGTAGGGAGAGGCTACTGCCCTGCTGCCATTGCCTGCTGGGCACTACCCATAAGGCAACATGCTGCTAAGCACAACTTTTCTGCTGGAAAAGTGCTCCCCAGACTGACACTGCCTCCCAGCCTGGGAATTAACCTCTGGTGAGGGCTCCAGTTGGGTAACTCTTCCTCCCGGCTGAACAACATGGCATCCTGGTCAAGCTACCCCTCACACCATGAAACAGCTGAATCTGTAGCAGAGCTCTGAAAAGAGAGGGTGGATGGGCTGTGGTGCCCTTAGTCTGTCACTGGGCTCTCAAAACATGGGTATTCCATACACTGTCTCTCTGCTGCAGCACATGCTGTTCACTTCAGCATTGCAGCTCAGCATACTTGCTGGCTCAAGCCCATCTCCTCCTTACTGGCCAACAAAAAGAAAAATAAAGTTAAAAACTCCAGTACCGTCAGTCCTCATGAGCCAGCCATTCAGCAAGAGTGGAGCTCAGTGAGAGAGAGGAAGTTTCCTGTTTAGTGGCATGCCGTCCAAACCGACAGCCCTTTGCCATGTCCTAGGGCTCACTGGGGGTGCAGAAAGCTCCGTTCTGTTATCGTTCCAGGCCTTAGTTTTAAGAGGGAATTAAGGAGATGTATGTCTAGTCTGCCATCTTGACTCCACCCTTAAATTATTTCTTGACAGAGTAAAAACTGTACTGTAATTTTAATTGGTACAATCACAGCCAAAGTTTTAGACACTTCTCTGGTTATGATATGTGTAACTCTGCGGAGTTTACTCACAGGTGTTTTTAACTGGAGGATCACAACACCAAAACCCACTAGTTAAATTATTTTAGGAAAAAGGAAAATGATTTTCTGTATCCAGAAAGGAGGACATCAAAATTACTGACAGTAGTCAATTACAAGCAGAATATCAAGGCCAAATAAAACCCAATCTGCTGGGAAGAACCTTAGACAATAATGTCTTTAAACAGTCATTATGCATATTTTTATGGAATAACAGACATCATACATAATGATCTTGAGGTATAATATCACATAGTCAAGATATACCAAGATTATTATGTCTAAATACTTACACAGAAACCCTGGTGGTGTAGTGGTTTAGTGCTATGTCTGCTAACTGAAGAGCCAGCAGTTGAAATCTACTAAATGCTCCTTGCAAACTCTATGGGCCAGTTCTACTTTGTTTATGGGGTTGCTATGAGTCAGAATCGACTCGATGGCACTGGGTTTGGTTTCACTGTTTTTTTAAATACTTCTACCATATGTAAATAACCTTATAGGCAAATAATTTGAATGTCTCAAAGCATTAGCTTTAATGGTTTCAGCTTAAAGAAAATATATCTTTGACATCCCACCCTTTGTTCTCTAAAGAATTATAACCTGGCAACATGTGAAACATACTCACCCCATCACAGAGAAAGTCTGAAAGTTCAAGTCCACAAGAGTGGCAACTCCATAATTAGAAACATCAGGGAGCTTGGCTCCACCCTTTCAAGCCCCTGAAACAGCTCAGCTTCCCATGCTCAGCTTTTGTTTCCCATTGCCTTGGGGCACGAGCCTTGGGCCTGCACCTGCCCTGTTGGGGCAGCTGTTTTAAAGCTCTATAGCTGTAGTAATTTAAGTTTTCAAGACACCTCAACTCCACCAGATAGACTTCTGAACATAGGTACTCAGCTCTCTGGCTTTGTGGGTCAGCAAGCCTAGCTCTACTGATTTAAGTGTTTAGAGACACCCCACTCTGCCAGGAACCCTCTGTGCACAGGCCTTCAGCTCTCTGGCTCTGTGGTTCGGATTCAGCACTGTTTTACGCTGGCCTGGGTTTTGCTGCTTGACTCTGCTGTTAGTTCCCTGCTGTTTCCCATCAGGTCAAATTAGCAATTTAAAAATTAATCAAACCCACTGTTGTGGAGTTGATTTTAATTCACAGCAACTGTCATGGATTGAATTGTGTTCCCCCCCCCCCCCAGTATGTGTAGCCCTGTGGCTGAACCGTGATTCCCAGTATCTTCTGACTCTCCTCCATTTTGTGGTTTTCCTATGCTGTATGTTAAAGGATTAGGGTGGGGCTATAAATCCCTTCATAGGATCACCTCCCTGCTCCACTGTAAAAAGAGTTTCCCTGGAATATGGCTTGCCTCACCGTTAATCCTTTCATCCTATGAGAGATAAAAGGACAGAGAAGCAGGCAGAGAATTGGGAACCTCACACCATCAAGAAAGCAGCACCAGGAGAAGAGCACGTCCTTCAGACCTGAGGTTCCTGCGCCAAGATGCTCCCTGGACAAAGACTGATGCAATACTGGACTTTCCTCCAGAGCTGACAAGGGGAAAGCCTTCCCCTGGAGTGGATACCCTTAATGTGGACTTGTAGCTTACCGGACTGTGTAAGAATAAACCTTCCTTTGTTAAAGCCATGCACTCTGTGGTATTTCTGTTACAGCAGCCCTTGCTGACTAAAACAGCAACCCTATAGGGCAGAATAGAACTGCCCCACTGAGCCTCCAAGGAGTGGCTGGCAGATTTGAACTGGAGACTTTCTGGCTAGCAAATATACCACCCTCCAAATCCAACTTGACGGCACATGGTGAATATGTATCCAGGGTTTCTCCAGTTAGCATTTAACAAATAACAGTAACATCAAGACTTAATATTATGCATTTGTTAGATAATATTAAGAAGAAAAAATAAATACATTTAAACCCGATAAGAACCAGGCACTTTTTTTATTCCAATCTGTGCCAGGAACTTTTAGCTCTTTCCTCTTTTTCTAATCCTTGTGGCTTAGTTTTGACTCAGGAATCTTATTCTCATAAGAGACCAAATCTTTGCCTTCAAAGAATAAATCAATAATTAACTCAGAAGTCACTTGTTACTTAACAGTGGGGAAAAAAAACCCCGATTTTTCTAACATCAGTATTCTTAAAAAAATCATATGAATGAAGCCTTTAAATTGCTGGACAAACAAAACCTCTGACCATACCAAATAAATGTTTTCAAATGAACTTTTATAATACATTCCTTAAACAGCAAAAATGAACTCACTCATCAGGCTCATATAGTATATAGAAATCGATATCTATATATCCATATATATTCTTGTTGCTTGAAAAGCAAACAGTGTGTAAATTTACATTATACCAGATATCTGTTAACTCAGTTTAATACCAGTAGATTACCCCAAAAGTCCAGGACTGAAATCAAGCTTGTTTAAACATTCCAGGTCTTTAATTTCTAAAGTTTTACCAGCTGGCTTTAACTTTAGCAGAGGTATCTGCATATGTTTAGGTTAATTCAGGAAACTTAAAGGCAGTGGGACCTTATATCCTGGGGCTGTTACTTTTATAGAATACCTTTAAGCTATTCACTTAAATGAACACTCACACACTACCACACATACTTCCTGAGCTAGCTTTTTACTCACACACCTGAAAATCCTATGCTGGGAACTGGCTCTCAGATCCTTTCAGTAGGGATTACCACAACCAACACATGCCACTCGTAGAGCCCAAACTCTGGGGGAAACAAAAGACCCATCTGCCAGGAACACACAGGAGTCAGTAACTCCCGGAATCTTTCAGCAAAGGAAACCTTCCCCTAGGGACCCCAACTGCTGGGAACTCCTGGGAGCCAGCACTACACGGAACCTTCCAACAGAGGTAAACCAGGCTCTTGGCCCTTGATGCCACAGGGTGTGGAAGGCATGTGGAACCATGTAATCTGATGGGGCCCCCTTCTTTTTCTTGGGGTCTGCAAACCAGAAATTTAAAAAAAAATCCCTTTCCTCCTCCCTCCTAAAATGTTTGTTCACTCACCCTCAGCACGATTAGAAGCTGACAGTACCGTGGCGGGAGGAGGGAGCTGATGGAGGTCCCATATCTTCCAGCCACTTAAGGAGTGAAAGGACCCCCAACAGGGGAGACCCATCCTCAAGTCACAGGTGACGGCATAACCCCAGTAAGTCACGGAGTCTGCAGCTTGATGCAACAGCAAGAGGTTTTTATTCCAGCGCGCTGGGGCTCAATCCATACTCTTGTCAGAGTAGAGGGAATGGGCCCCGAACAAGAAAAGTACAGAGTATATAAAGGCAGGGTCTTACATTCTTGGGGGAGGTGGGGCTGGGGAAGGTTCTGCGTGGGGTTGGTTTGTATTAGCTCAGGGCTAAGGTGGATATTTCGGGTGCATTTACTTCCTGGTATTTCTGAAACTAGCCTTTTTGGGTAAGTTCCTTCTTGTTATTCCCCAAACCAGCCTTTTTGGGTAAGTTCCTGGAACTCTGAAGGGGGATTGGTTCTATATTGTCCTGTTGTTTCTAAAATTAGTTCTTATGGTTATGGAAGTGGCCCTTCTCGTTTTCGTTCAACAGTCAGGAATGTATGGGCTGAGTGCTGGGGTGGGGGGGTAACTCGAGGAAAGTTGTAAAAAGATCTTTTCCTTACAACAAATTTTTCCCTAACATTCCCTCCTTTTTCTTTTGTGAGAATGTTCTGGGGCCCAATCTTGGGACCCTTAAGGTGTGGCTATTTCTCTAGTTTCTACCTGTTGGTACTGTTGTCTGAGGACCATAATTTGTACAACACTTATTCTTTCTCTTACAAAAGTTATTAGTTTGTTAATTAAGCAAGGTCCGATAGTTAATAAGAGGAGGAGAAGGAGTAGGGGGCCTAGAAGGGTGGACATTAGGGTGGTCAGCCACGGAGACCAGGAGAACAGAGATTCAACTGATCCTAATGAGGTCCCCTATTTTCCCTGATCCAGGGTGCATTGGTTTCACAGCCCCATGTATAACAGAAATAATCATTTGTTCCTCCACATGACCCATAGACATTAGCCCCGGGACAGACGTAAAATTGTTTCTTAGCCAGTTGTTGCATGAGGCAGTTAGTAGCCCACCCCCACCCATCAGCATGTATACATCCCCCAGTATTTGAGTGTTTGTGTGCACGAACTGGGTATGGGTCTTTCTTAAGCTGTGAGCCTATAGAACCCCCCACAAGGTCACATGAATCAAGGTGAAAAACTGGTGAAGTCACCTTGGGAGGGCTGAGGTTTCTTGGAGTCGCCTCAGGGCCACTATGTTGTCGCACCCTCCATTGAAGGTAGATGGGAGTGATAGACCCAGGGCCGGATCCTGTCAACCTCGACAGCAGTGGGGGTTGCCAGGATTACTGTGTGGGGTCCTTTCCAGTGGTGCTCCAGAGTCTCCTTTTGGTGTCTCAGGACCCAGACTAGACCCCTGGCTGAAACTGATGTGGCTTTACAGGAGGGAGATCGTGGAGGTGTCTCGACAAGGGGAAAAGCAGATCTTGAGTTTTCTGCAGGGCCTGGAGGGACTTAAGCAGGTCGTGATTAGAAATTTCAGCAAGTATGTCATCCCTTGGTTTAGGGCAGAGGGGTGTGACCTCCCGAAAATAATTTCATAGGGTGTAAGGCCTTGGAGGTAGGGAGAATTACACACATGTATTAAGGCAAAGGGAAGCAGGGCCGTCTAGTCACCGCCAGTTTCTAGGGTCAATTTGGTTAAGGTCTCCTCAAGGGTCTGGTTCATCCTTTCTACCTGTCCTGAACTCTGGGGGTGATAGGCACAATGTAGTTTCCAATTAATCCCCAGAACAGATGTTACTCCCTGAGAGACTATGGCCATAAAGGCAGGGCCATTGTCTGATCCTAGCATCAGCAGAACCCCAAACCTAGGTATGAGTTCTTCCAGGAGTTTTTTCAAACTACTTGTGCTGTCTCTCTCTTAGTGGGAAATGCCTCAGTCCAACCAGAGAATGTGTCTATGAAAACTAAAACGTACTTATATCCATATCTGCCGTGCTTAATTTCAGTGAAGTACAGTTCTCAATGTACTACAGGCATAGTACGTCTTTCTCTCTTACCTTGGTGGGCCTTACCAGAGCTGCTTGCATTAGTGGCTTGGCAGGCTTGGCAGGTGTTATTCGTTCAGCAAGCCAGGATAGTTTGGGTGTATAATACCTTGGAGACAGAAGTTCCTGGATTTTTGTTGCTCCCAGATGGGTGGTCTGGTGGATCTAGCGGACGAGCTTCTGTCCCAATTTTTGAGGGAGAATGGGGAGCCCTCCCGAAGTACAGTGACATCCTTTCTTCTCTTCTAGGTGGGCTCTTCGGGAAGGGTTGGCTCGGGGAGCTGGATAGAATTGATCTCCGGGAGGCTGAGGGCAGCTTCCTTAGCTGTTCGGTCGGCTAGGTTATTGCCTCGGGCTTCCATTGTTTCAGCCCGATGATGGGGAAGGCATCTCGTTACCACTGGTCACGGGCATTGTGCCTCCGGGGCACGGTGAGAGCTGGCGAGTCAGGGGACAGGCTGGCGTCAGGAGGCTTCTCGTCATCTGAAAGGCCGGATCTGGTGGGCAGGAGCTGTCAGAGTGCAGGGACAAGGACAGATCCTGGCACAGGCTCAGGTCTTGGCACAGGTGCTTATAGTCCTGGATTGACTCATACAGACCTCACAGCTGGCACAGCAGCGACATGTCCAGTTGTCACAGTCCCACCTGTAGGCAACATCTCCTTGTACAGCACCGCTAATGTAGTGTCAAGGTTGACTGGGCAGCGTGGAGCGGCGAGGCCGGCGATGGGGCCCGCGTTGGCAGTGCCAGCGCTATGGCAGGCTCTGTCCGGAGCACGGGCTGTGTGGCTCAGCCCGTCACAGATGCAGCTGTGCTGGCTGTAGACGTGCTCCAGCCCCCACCACGAGCCCCCGCTGGTGTTGAGAAGGCTGCTGAGGCCGCACAGCAGCCCAGCCAGGGAGCAGCCCGCACCGCCTGGCGCCTTGGCTGAGGGCAGCCCGTTGCTCTGGTGTTCCAGATGGTAGGGCTCGTGACCAGAGGACCCAATCTCCGGTTACCACCGCTGCCCCTGTATACCTGGTGTCGTCCCTGATAAAACTGCTCCTGTCAGTGAACAGAGTGAGATCAGGGTCCTGCAAGGGAACGTCCACAAGATCTCAGTGAAGGCTGTGCTGTTGGCTAAGCACCTCAGTGCAGTCTTGCGGTTCGACCTCCAGGTCCAGATCAGGCAGCAGTGTGGCTGGGTTGAGGGCTGAGCTAGAAGCAAACACAACTCGGGGCTGATCTAGTAATAAAGACTGGTAGTGGGTTAGCCGGGCATTGGAAATCCACTTATGAGGCGGGCTACGCAGGACTCCCTCGATGGCATGGGGGGTAGTGATGGTCAGGGGCTGTCCCATAGTCAGTTGAGCAGCGGCCGCAACAATTCTAAGACACCTTGGCCATCCTGAGGCCACTGGGTCTAGCTGTTTAGACAGACAGGTCACTGGCCTTTTCCATGGGCTGAGTGTCTAAGTAAGGACTCCCTTGGCTATTTTATTTTCATCAGTGTATAGTTGGAAAGGCTTTTCCAGGTTGGGTAATGCTAACGCCAGTGTCTCCAGGCGTGACTTTTTTATAGTCTGGAAAGCCTGTTCTGTTTCTTTAGTCCATATAAAATTCTTTTCCCTTCCTTGGGTCAGAAACTCAAGTAAGTCGCCTCCTGGACATAGACCTGTGTCTTTTTAGCAGAGACTCGATATCCCAGTTTCTCCAAGAGAGTTAACAGGGACTTGGTGTCCTTTAAGCAAGTGTCTTCATCGGGTGCCCCGAGTAGTAAGTCATCTACATATTGTAGAAGGGAAATGTCAGGCCATTGATGCCTGTACTCACGTAAGTCCCGATGAAGGGCCTCATCAAAGATGGTGGGAGAGTTCTTGAACCCTTGTGTCAGGCAGTCCAGGTCAGCTGCCCACTGAAGCCGTCTTCTGGGTCCTGCCATTTGAAGGCGAAGAGTGACTGACTCAGCAGGCTCAGGGGTATACTGAAGAATGCATCCTTTAAATCCAGCACTGAATACACCTGGTGTCCTGGTGACAGAGAGCTCAGGAGAGTGTACGGGTTAGGACTGGTCTGGAGTCCAGCCCTCCTGCCTTCTTCACCGGCAGGAGGGCAATATTCTAGGGTGACTTGCAGGGCACCAGTATTCTATGTTTTCTGAGTCTTTGAATGTGGGCCCTGATCCCTCTCTTCGCTTCTGGCACAATGGAGTACTGTTGCACCTGAATCGGGCTGGCAGATGGTTTTAAAGTCACTATAACCAGTGGTGGGTGTTTGACCAGTCCTGGGGAGTTGTTTTCAGCCCAAACCTGGGGAATCTCTTTGATCAATTGATCCACTGATATCACGAGGATAGAGCAGGGGCCCCTGTCAGAACCATCATAAAATCTGTATTCTTCCTCTAAAGGGGCTATCACATTGACTTGGGGTGTCAGGTAAGCATGATCCCCAGCAAAGCGGATAGTTGCCTGCATTTTTGATAACAAGTCTCTTCCAAGTAAAGAGCACGGGCATTCAGACATTACTATAAACGACAGGGAGACAGTCTTAACTCCCAGATCTACCTTTCATTCATCAGTCCATGAGTAGGTATTAATCCCAGTAGCTCCTCGTGCTAGGGTTCTGGTTTCAGTTGTGGGTCCTAGGGGTTCAATTAGAACTGAGTTGCTAGCCCCGGTGTCGACCATGAATTCTACTGGCTGTCCCCCTATTTTTAAGGTTACCCTGGGCTCGGGGGCGGGGCCGGTGAGCCCTGACGCCCTCAGGCCTCTAGGTTAAGAACCTTTGGAGGGGCTTTCTTTTGGGGCACTCACCCTTCCAATGTCCAATTTCCTTGTAGTAGGCACACTGGTTTCTCTGCAGGGGAGGCTTTCCTGGCTTCCTTGTCTGACCGGTTTCTTCTCCCAAGGGCGCAGCGGCGTGTGGCCCCGGGCTTCTGCCAGGAGGATTCTGCTTACCTTTTTGGCTTGTTTGTCTTCTGGTAGTTCGCGGTTATTGAAGGTTTTCATAGCAATTTCCATCAGCTCAGATAGATTCTTTCCCTCGAATCCTTCTATTTTTTGTATTTTTCCCTCAGTCATTCCAGAAAGGCTGCTGGGGATTCTGAGGGTTCCTGAATTACCTGTGTTACTTTAGACAAATTTGTGGGGCGCCCAGCGGTGGCCCGGAGACTCCCCATAAGAATCTGGCGGTAGACAGTTAGGCGCTGCTTACCTGCAGTGGTGTTTGGGTCCCAATTTGGGTGGGTCAGGAAAAGCGTGGTTAATCTCATCTAAATCACTCGTAAAGTTTCCATCATCTCCCGGCACCTGTTTTCTGGCTAGGGAAACAATCTTAGTCCTCCCCTCAGTGATAAAGAGGGCTTGGAGAAGTTGCTGTATGTGGTTTCTAAGAGGGGTATCAAGGTAAAAGGAGTATAGACCAAGAAGGGGGTCCTAGCCTCAGTCATGTGCCCTACAGTTTGCAAGGGGAAAATTTGCAGCCACGCAGGTGGCCGCCTGAGGAGCTCTTGCCAAGCAACAAGGTATGGTATTTGGTTAGGGTGACCCAGATCGCCAGAGATGACCTGAAAAACAGAATGGGTTTGTTTAATGTCTAGGGATCTCGTGGGTGGCCATCCAGTACCAAAGGCCAGCCATTCCAGATTACAGTGTGTGGAGTTTTCTGACCACACCTTGCCAAAGTCTCGGGCTCGTTTCTGGAAATCTGAAAGTGGTTAAGGAATAGGTCTAGGGGTGTTACAGAGTGAGAAGAAGATTGCCCCATGGTGGCAAAAGTAACAATCAGGACAAACAACACAATCAAACAGACACAGACCGGTCACAGAAGAAACGAAACAAAAACCAGCAAAGGAGCCCTCTGGTGGCCATCCAACGCCTAGCGCAGGCCACTCGGAGGTGCAGAATGTTTGCCACAGGTGTTTCTTCACCTCTATTGATAAGTCATGAGAGCGATTTTTAACATCCAGCCAATGAGCTAGAGTAAGATTAAGAGGAGAGGACGACGTCTGTCCCATGATTTCGAACCAAACAAACAGGGATAAGAACAAGAATAGGATAGGACAGGACAGAATTAACAGCCAACTACCGGGTTTAGTTTTCCACAAGAGGACAAGGGAGTCAGACAGGCGGTAATCGGGATTCCATATCCAAAAACCGAACCCAAATCAGCAAACAACAGCCAGGCTTATTTTTCCACCAAAGGAAGAGGGAGTCAGACGGGCGGTAATCAGGATTCCACATCCAAAAACCGAACCTTATCCTCATCCTTCTTATAGGAGGCAACCAGGCGTCCCTGGTCCCTCTCTCTCCCTGGGGCGTCCCCCAAGGTGCAGTTTGAGACCCTTCAGGCACGTCTACCGGCCTCCGTTTGTTCACCCTTACGGTGAATTCAAACAACTGCAAACCCAAAACCTAAGCCAGAAGTCTAAGTGGTCGTTGAAAAATGAAACTAAAATAACAACACAGACAAAAGGGGCTGGACAGACAGACAAAGCTAGCTTGGTACCTTACCTGCAAGAGCGACTTCGAGACTGAGGGGTGGTCGTCCATCCCGGATGAGCCCCCAAATGAAAGGAGCCCCAACAGGGGAGACCCATCCTCAAGTCACAGGTGACGGCGCAACCCCAGTCAGTCACGGAGTCTGCAGCTTGATGCAACAGCAAGAGGTTTTTATTCCAGCACGCTGGGGCTCAATCCATACTCTTGTCAGAGTAGAGGGAATGGGCCCCGAACAAGAAAAGTACAGAGTATATAAAGGCAGGGTCTTACATTCTTGGGGGAGGTGGGGCTGGGGAAGGTTCCGCGTGGGGTTGGTTTGTATTAGCTCAGGGCTAAGGTGGATGTTTCGGGTACATTTACTTCCTGGTATTTCTGAAACTAGCCTTTTTGGGTAAGTTCCTTCTTGTTATTCCCAAAACCAGCCTTTTTGGGTAAGTTCCTAGAACTCTGAAGGGGGATTGGTTCTATATTGTCCTGTTGTTTCTAAAATTAGTTCTTGTGGTTACGGAAGTGGCCCTTCTCGTTTTCGTTCAACAGTCAGGAATGTGTGGGCTGAGTGCTGGGGGGGGGGTAATTAGAGGAAAGTTGTAAAAAGATCTTTTCCTTACAACAAATTTTTCCCTAACAGGAGCTCAGCAGGTCCTTTGTTATGCTGGGGGACTGTGGAGCCCAGGCAGTGCTTTCTCCTGACTGGCTCACCAATATTCTTACCGGACAAATCTCCAAAGTTCATGGCTATTTGCTGCTAAAAATTGCAGAGACAGGTATTTGGAGGAGTGATTGAAAGTTTTATTTGCACACTAGTATGCACGGGACAGTTTGATATACTTGTCCTCAAAGCTGTGTGAAGCTGTCAGGTGAGCTCGAGGGCTTTAAAGGGGATGCTACATGCCATGCCAGCACAGGGGGCGGGTGTCAGGAGAACAGTGAAAGCAGTTGGGAGGGGCCTCCATCTGGGAGCAGGCCTGGCAGAATATGTATTAGGAGCTGGAGTCCCAATACTCTTGGTGGTCACCCTTGGCAAGCATCCTCAGGTCGGCACCTCCACTGGTAGCTCTCCTGTCTGGTGTTACTAAAGAAGCAGTAAAAAGCTGCAGAGATTTTTTCTCGGTGACTTCAGGAAGTTAATGTGTGATTTCCTGCATGAGCCAGGTAAAGAAAACTAGGAATTTTAAGAAAAGAAAAAACAAGAGTCAGTTCTATAAAACAGGTAAAGAGATAGTCCTCATTGTCTAGTTGAATTTCTCCTTTGAAAACAGGGGCTTGAAGGCCCCCTTTCCATGCCCTCCAGTTTCAATACTAGTGCAAAGGACTAATGGACCACATGAGCCACAGCCTCCACCAGTCTGAGCCCAGAAGAGCTAGATGGTAGCAAGCTACCACTGTGGACTGCTGTCCCAGCAATCATGATTGAGGGTCCTAGATAGAGCAGGATAAAAATATAGAACAAAATGCATATTTACAGAAAAAGACCAGACTTACTGGTTTGATAGAGGTTGAAGGAACTTGCAAGACTGTGGACCCTGAATGCCATGCTAACTAAGTACTGAAGATAGCTGAAGTTAACCTTTAGGCCCGAGATTAGACAGGCCTATAAAACAAACAATAACACATGTAAGGTATATGCATCTTAATTCTTAGTTCAGTGAAATATATGAGACTAAATGGACAACACCTGCCTGAAAGCAAAGATGAGAAAGCAGAGGAAGGGACAGGAAAGCTGGACAATTGGACACAGGGAACCAGGGGTGCAACAGAAAAGGGAAAATGTATAGACACATTCCAGGAAATTCAACCAATGTCACAACAGTTTGTTTATAAATTTTTGAATGAGAAACTAATTTTTACTGTAAACCTTCACCTAATGCATGATAAAAACAAATACAGATATGATCTGCTTACATCAGTGTTGCATATGAACTGATCGATTAATGACAGTCATCTAGTATTTATTTGTTACATTAATCCTAAACTGAAAGACAATTGGCAAATTTGTTAAGTAAGCTTATGTTTACCCTTCTTTGCCCATTGTGATTATTTTTTGGCAATGAAGAGTGAATTCAGTTCTTCTGATTGTAGCTGTGAGGAAGAAATAGTGCATTTGGATTTCACAAGTATGTGCATACTTTTCAGGTCTTATATTTAACTGAGGCCTACTCCCTCTCAGAAGGCACACATAACAAGATTTATTAAGTCTTTCGATAGCCTTCATAAACATGACCACAAAACAGACCCTAATTAGTCAATTTGGTGTAGCAATTCAGTTAGTGGATGCGCACTTCAGTTTTCAAATGTATCTAGACTTCATAATTTATGTCTTCATTGTGTGAATATTTTAGTTTTTACAAGAGTTCTGAGGCTTTGAATTTGTATTTTTTTAAAAATCAAATACAGTTTCTCTTCATCTTTTATTATTTACTTGGACATGCCCATACAAAACCATTGGCAGAGCGCAAGATAGAGAAAGGTCACATTTTAAATGAACAGTACAAATCATTCCCAAGTTACAATGCAGTTTTCTTTCTCTTAATTTTAGAACCCAAACTAATTTACAAAGATTTACTTCCTAATTTGAAAACAAATAATCTTTTATTAAAAGGGAGGTGTTTCAGTGACACAATTCAAGGTCATAAAACTCAATTTCTGGGAGGAATTACTGCATCAGGGTGTACACTGTGATGGGAATTTCTTCCCTAGAAAGCCTTGGAGGATAGCTCTGGACCTCCTGAGGCTGTCTTAGTTGGGCAGTGGCACTCAGGCTATATAGCCAGAGACTAAGCATTTTGGGGTTAGCTTCTCTTGCATTGGATCTGAGAGGTTGGCCCAGGGTGCCTGAGAGGGACCTAACCCTAACTTCCACCTTTATAGTGGTTACAGACTTGCTACATGCAAAGAAGAGAACTTTTTCTCAGCTCCTTTCATGACTAGGAAAACTTTGGCGCAAAAAGGAATTTGGTTCTCAATGGAATTTATTAACAAACATCACTGTAAAGTGCTTAAGCTTTCACCATAATGAGTCGTATAGTTATGTATTTTAGTCATCTGGTGCTGCTCTAACAGAAATACCACAAAGTGGATGGCTTTAACAAAGAAACATTTATTCTTTCACAGTCTTGTAGGCTACAAGTCTGAATTCATGGTGTCCATTCAAGGAGAAGTCTTTCCCTCTGTTGGCTCTGGAGGAAGGTCCTTATTTTGTATCAGTCTTGGGTCGGGGAGCATCTTGGTGCAGGAACCTCAGGTGTGAAGGATGTGCTGTACTTCTGATGATGCTTTCTTGATGGTGTGAGGTTCCCAGTTTTCTGCTTGCTTCCCTTTCCTTTTATCTCTTGTAAGGTAAAAGGATAAAGGGTGGTGCAAGCCTCACTCCAGGGAAACTGTCTTTACAGTGGAGCAGAGAGGTGATCTTAGGATGGGATTTGTAGTCCTATCCTAATCCTTTTTAACATATAGCATAGGAAAATCACAAAATGGAGGACAATCATAAAATATTGGGGTTCATGGTCCAGCCAAATGGCTACACACGTTGTTGGGGGGACACAGTTCAAGCCACGATATTCCACCCTTTGGTCCCCCCCAAATCACATCTTTCAAACATGTAACACATTTATCCCATCATAGCAAGAGTCATAGCAAAAACATGTTCATCCCATATGATATAAAAAGTCTTAAATCAGTTCAAAGTCCAAAACAAAAATTTCTCTACATCTGCAAAATTGAGAATACTAATTATCTGCTTCTGAAGTACAGTACTAGAACAGGCAGGCACAAGCTAAACATTTCAATTACAAATGGCAGAAAGAAGGTAAGCAGGCAACAAACAAATCAGCAGAACACATACATTGTCCCTCAAAGCTTTGAAAATAATCTTCAGTTCTCTGAGACATTTTACACATAAACCTTGTCCTCCAGACTCTAGGTATTGTCCACACTGTCTGAATTCTGAGTGGAGATCCATGGCTGTGTACTACAGCGCTGCCTTCTAAGCCCACTTTGGTAGTGACTCTGCCTCCTCACCTTTAGGTGCACTCTAAGCCCAACTGAGTTGTAATTCCACCCTTACAAACACAGAAGCCCTGGCTCCACCCTTTCAAGCCCCCGAGGTCATGGCCATACCTTTTGAGACTGAGGTAGCTCCGCTTCTCATGCTGTTTGTCTCTTCAGCTTCTGCTTCCTAGCATGGCCTCATAGCTTGGGCCTCAACCCACGTCTACCCTGCTGGGATAAGCATTCCAAAGCTCTGTAGCTCCATCGATTCAAGTGCCCAGAGGCACACACTCTGCCAGGAAGTGTGTTGCACACAGGCACTCAGCTCTCTCTCTGAGGGTTGGCTCCAGCACTGTCTCACACTGGTCTGATTCTGCTGCTGTTGTTTCTCACCATCTGTGCCTTCTTCAGTGTTAATAGTTCTCCTTGGTTCCTTCTGAGTCTTATATCCATTCACGGTTTCAAAACTGCTTCCACACTGTAGGGATTTGTTATAGCATCACCCCACTCTCTCAGTATCAAATTCTGTTTTAGTCAGCTAGTGCTGCTCTAACATGAATACCACAAGTGGATGGCTTTAGCAAAGAAAAGTTTAGTTTTACACAGTCCAGTAGGTTACAAGTCCTAATTCAAGGTGTCCTCTCTAGGGGAAGGCTTTCCTTCTATGTCAGCTCTGGAGGAAATTCCTTATGTTGCATCAGTCTTTGTTCAGGGAGCGTCTTGGTGCAGGAATCTGAGCTCTGAAGGATGAGCTCTTCTCCTGATGCTGCTTTCTTGATGGTATGAGGTTCCCAGCTCTCTGCTTGCTTCCCTTTCCTTTTATCCCTTGTAAGATAAAGGGAAACTTCCTTTACCTTGGAGCAGGGAGGTGACCTTAGGCTGGGATTTACAATCCCACCCTAATCGTCTCTAACATAATTCACTCTGTTAATCACAGACAGAGATTTGGATTTACAGCACCAGAAAATCACAGAATGGAGGGCAATCACTGAATACAGGGAATCCTGGCCCAGCCAAATTACTACACATATTGGGGGGTGGGGACACAACTTAATCCATGACAGCTGCTAACCAAAGGTAGAAGGTCTGAAACCATCAACCCTCTGTAGGAGAAAAGACCTGGTGATCTGCTCTTGCAAAGATTGCAGCCTAGGAAATCCTGTGGGGGTGGAGGGGAGACAGTTCTGTTGTGTCCCATAGGGTCGTTATGGGTTAGAATTGGTTTGACAGCATATGACAACAACAGCATGAACAACACCCTTGCTTTTTATTCTAGTTGATGTCTCTGTGAATATGACTGAACTTAATGGAGCTGAGCCTTTCTGTTAGTTCAATTCCCACATCCTTTTCACACAGCTTGTACCACCCTCTTTTCCACGGCTGTGGCTGCCCCAGGATGCAGGCCATCGTGAGCACGCACGCACATGATGCTAATGATTGCCTGCAGGGAGATGGGAGGGCTGCCGAAGTGCAAGGAGAGCTCACTTCCGTGCCCATGGCGCTGGTATCAGGCTCACCGGTACCCACTGACTGACTTGGAACACTCGGGAGGTGGCATGACGGGACTGTCTTCATGCCCAGTGGCAGCGAGCTCTGTGGGCATCTCTTTTTGTGACCTTTGGCCACAGGCTGCCAGGTTATTGCTGGAGCTGGGACGAACATGTAGCTGAGTGAATACTCTGCCTTGGACACTAATCACAGAGCACATGTTTGGTCTCCTGGCAACTGGTCAGAGTAGAGATTTCTGAGTGAAATAGTGAGGAACAGCTAAACCAGGGCACAGCTGAGTGCTTTTGTCAATAAATTTTTCCTTCCCATCTCTGCCTTATACTTCTTCCCTCTTACTCTTTCCACTCTCATTTCTCTTCCCTTCTTCCTACTCTTGACCCCAGCGGCAGAATGAAGGAGTTTGCAGAACAGTTTGCAGGCTTGCATACTGATTGGACTCATAGCAACACTAGAGGTCAGAGTAGAACTGCCCCACAGAATTTCCAAGGTGCACCTGGTGGATTTGAACTGCCGACCTTTCGGTTACCAGATGTAGCACTTAACCCACCACACCTGTGAGTCAGACCTGACGAGGGTAGTAGGTTTTTTGATATTGGTTGGAAATATTTTGGGGTTTAAAGTATCTTGTTAGACTCTTAGTAGGTGGTGGCAGCTGCTTTCAAGAATTCCTGAGTAAAGGCCTCTTAATGGGAAGGATTTAAAATTGAGACAAAGGTGCCTTCACAGCTTTTAATTACACTTGACTCCCTCCAAAGCCTCCTGCTGGCAGTGGTTACCTTGTTGAAAAAGGACAAACTTGGGCAGAGAACAGCATGGGATGTGCTCCCTTTCCCTCCAGTCCAGCCTCCGCTTCTCTCCTTGGAGGTGGAGAGTTGTGAGGAGAGACTTGAGGCTGTCAATGGTGGGCTGATTCCAAAATGTAGAATGCCCAGAGCAACACAGCAATAGCTGCCCTTACCCTTGGAGTGTCCTGTTAGTGAGCCTGGAGTAGGCTTTGTATCTACTGCTCAGCTCCAGGATTCAGCAGTAGCTCTGGTTATTCTGCACATCCATTGGACCAACACAACTATTTAGTGGCTCTCTCTTTCAGAAGGCAGACTAATCCACTTGTAATCAGAGTGGCATAGGCCCTTTCCTGGGTTTCTGTATATGCGGTCCAGACATATAATTAATTCTAGATCATCTGCAAAGATGATTTGTGTTGATCTGAGATCTTTTCTGTCACTTAGAGAGATGCTTCTTCTTCCCCTTCTTAGTTTCTCTGTGATTCTTTCCCACAGTCCCCCCATCAGCTCTCCTCTGTCTACTGTCTTCAACCCGATCAGCTCATTTACTCCTCTGGTTTCAGCTGGCATCTCTAGAAGAGTGAGTTTTGAATCTCAAACCTCCGGAGACTACTTCTACGTTAGACTCTAGACACATTTTTTTCCAACTTTCAATGAAAGAGATTGGAAACTGAGTTGTTGAGCAGGATAGACTGAGTGGGGTTTCTCAACCTGAGCCATGGTTGACATTTTGTGCCAGAAAATACTTTGTCTTATGTATTGTGGAATATTCAGCAACATCCCTGGTCTCTACTTACTACATGCTAGTAAGCAGCCTCAGTTGTGGCAGTCAGAATGTCCCTAGACGTTGCCAAATGTCCTCTGGGGGAAAATCACCCCCAGTTGAGAATCACTGGGGTATAGTGATATTAGCAACTAAAATTGGAACCACATGGAGTTGAACATGTTTTAGCGGGAATAGATGAGTGCGGTTTTAGAGATTTGGTGCCGGGACTGTTGGCAGGAAACCGGACGTGGAGGGCCTGGAAAAAGCTGGGAGAAGACGAGGACACAATGACTTGCAGAAAGAAGTTGTGCTGGAGATCAAAGACCAGGGGCCTGTCCTTGTCTTTCCCCTTAACTAGCTGGCCAAATCACCTAACTTTGTTGGGGCACAGTTTCTTTATCCAGAAAAAGAGAAGCTGTACTAGATGGACAGCTAAAGTCTTGCTGTTCTGTGATTTTTTTCTCCCTGTTTGCTCAATTCCATGCTCTGAAAGTTTGCTGTTGCCCGTGGATGGAATAGTCCCTGGAAACGGAAAAAGCAGGCAAGGGAAGCAGTTGTAGTTAATATTATCCTTATTTGCAGATATTCCTAGCTGATCCTTAGAGAACCCTGCATTGCCTAGAGGGTGCAAAGAAATACTGAGCCTTGGAAGCCATCATATGGAAATTGGACTCACTGACAGCTCAGGCATGTCCAGAAACCAAACATCTGCCCACTTCCCCTCCTCCCCATTTCCAACTCCTTTAATCATCATTTCCATCCAGCCTTCTCCAGCCTATTGGAAAGGTCTGGGAGGCCAGTGATGGATTTGACTGAACAGTGTGTAATATAAAAGAGCAGAGCTGAGCCTGAAGGGACCGGAGGCTGCATGAGCTCCAATATTGCTTCCTTCAACAGGGCAGTGCTGGGGAGTCCCTCTGGGATTACTCACACAATATTACTGCCATCAGTGAGGGTGGAGGAGGGAGGCAGGCAGATGCGGGGGAGGGTCTCAATGCTGCTGCAGAAGAGGCTGAGAATAACAACAATAATAATGGCAGTATTTTAATAATAGTAAAAATAGTAATAATTATTTTTTCCAGGTTTATTAACTTTGAGAAGTCTAGTTTATTAACTCTCCTGGCTTATTAACTTTGAGAAGTCGTTGCTCTTTGTAGCATTTGCCTGAGGCTTGCTGGTGTGTTTCAGTTCATCAATCTCTGGCTTGCAAAGGAAAAAGAGGCACAGGAGAGAGGGGAGGAGGGAGCTGTAGTGATATTTGAAGTAATTAGAGGGACCTTATTGAAATCAAATGCACAGGCAAGAAATGGTAATTAACTGAGAAGAGGATGCTCTGTTCTCTCCCATCCAAGGGCTGTAGGGCTGTCATAGATAATCCTCATCTTGGGGGCCCTAGATGGCTTATGAAAAGGCAATGTTGTGTTGGAAAGACTTTTTTTTTAAGAGATGTAGATTGAACAATGCAGGACAAGGTGTGCAATTCTCCCCCTCTAGTTACCATTGATACAAAATTCAAAAAGTAAATAAAAATAAAATAGAAGGATTTAATCAGAAATTGGAGGTCGATCTCTCAGGATAGTCACATATAGAGAATCCCAGACTCATCAGTTAAGGGAAGAAGCTGATTATACCAGTCCGGGGAGGTCAGATAGGGAACTCTGAATGAGAATCATGGCAGGGAGTAGGATTTTGGAGTAGAATTCATTATTTTGAAATCTACCTCCTGGTATTGGTACTATACAGTTATCTTGTACAAAGGATTTCCTGGGATTCCCTGTGGAAGTAAGCAGTGGGGATCTGTGGAGAGATTCAGCTTAATTTAAGGAAGACTTCCAAACTGCTTTTTAACTTGGAGGTAGCAAGACCTTTATTATGATGATGATGTGGAAGGCATTCAAATCATTCCTACATTTGACATTTATTGAATAGCTACCTTTTTATTACAAAGAAGAAAAGCAGGTTAGCTAGAAGAGTTTGATGATCAAAAGAGCATTAGTTTAGAGATAGAAAACCCAGGTTTAACATCTGTAAAAATAGGGCAAATTATGTCTCTGACAGCATTGCTATAATGATTGTATAGACTAATCAAATTTATGTAATACTTTGTAAATAATAAAAAGCTGTATACCTTTTGGGTTAAAAACAACTACTATTATGATTAATATTTATCATTATTTTGTTAAGCCAAGGCTCTATGGTTCTGTAGTTGCAAACATTGTTTTTCTCACCACATCTCCAGTGGTTTTGCTTTGTGTGCCCTCCTGAAGCTGGACGATACAGAGCCGCTCTGTCAACATTGACAGAGGGATTGCTCTGTGTCTGGGTGTATTCAGTCAGTAATTTCTCTTGCAGCTTCTTTTGTCAGTGCATTGAGACTTATGGTCAAAACACACTGTGGACACACAGAAGCTCTCCTGTGTTATAGAGATTTACTTCTAATTAGGAGAGTATCAAGTTGAGGACTGGGCCCTTCATCACAGCTGGTGGAAAGAGGTGTAGACTAGAGCTCAGCTTTTTGAGTCGTGTGATCCAGTGCTGTCTTGATGAAGACTGGCCCTTCAGCACAGGCAGGCATCTGTCTTCCCACATTGTCTGTCTGTGCTGTTGGCTTCAGCCTTCTGCAGGTGGCCTGTCTGAGAGGGCAGGGTCTTGTAAGTGATCATCTCTCTGAGTCTACATCCATTCCACAAGCTCTACTGGCTGTCTGCTGTGCATCTTAAACGAACCATCTTTCTCACTGATTGGATCTATATTAGGCCTTTGATGTGGCCACACTCTAGACTAACAAATGATGTGGGTGAACTTGGCTCTATATCTAGAAGTGATAGTTGCAAGCATTTATTACACAGTTTCATTCATTAATGATTGTAGTCATTCAGCAAATGTTTTGTACTGTAGTTGGGCCTGGGAAGAGAATAAAAAAAAAGAAACAAGATGTTTTGATGTTTTGCAATCTAGGGCAGCGACTGGAAGCGCAAATGTCAAAGGACTGAGAGCAGTATAATCAATGAGTGCAAAAGCGATAAGGTAGAAATTAAACAGGGAAAGCTTTGGCCTTTAGCCTTAACAAGTCGCTGAAGACTAAATCAAGGAAAATTAGAGATGGTGCAGTTTCAATTCAGAAGTTTAAGAAGACAGTTGGCAGAGGCCAGTGGTGGTATAGAAGGTTTTACCTGGCATGTGAGTGCACATTTTGTATTTCAACAGTACTGTCTTCATTTTAGGGTGGTTGTGAGTCAGAGTCAACTTGACAACAACGGATTTGCTTTCTAGGGATTGTCTTTATTATTTGCCCTTTGGTGGTGCCAGTAGTTAAGTACTCAAATGCTAATCAAAAAGGTTGATGGTTGGAACCTACCTAAAAGCACCTCAGAAGAAAGGTCTCATGCTGGGATCTGAAACGTCACAGCCTGGAAAACCCTTTGGAACCCAGCTGTGTAACATACACGGAGTCACTGTGAGTCAGAATCGGCTTGATGGTGACTGGGTTTTTTTCTTTTGGTCTTCATTTTTAACAAGTATAGAAAAAGCATAATATTGAACCAGTGATAGAAATTTTCTCTTAAAATAGAAAGTAGTGATGTCAATTGTCTGTTTCAAAGTAAATCTAAGTAACATGAATGAGTTGATTAAAAAGAATAATTACAACTTTGTAGGTGACAAGAGACTTGCCAGAAAACATGTTTGTGGAATGAAAGTTCCTGAAACTTGGGGAACACTTGCATAAATGATATTCTTGTGCTACCTAGATTTGATGCTTTCTAACTTACAAAAACATTTTCATGCATTTTTATGGTTTTAACATCATAACAGCTCCATATGCAAGCTTGACAGGTATTATCACCCAGGCACAAAATAGAATTTTATTGTGTATGCTTACTAATTGAATTAAAATTTAATTATTCTTTTAAAGTTTAAAGGGTGAGATAGTTTCCCAACCAATAGTTAGTACACAGAGTGCTCATAGATATTGACTGTATTCCCCACAATGTGTCAAACACTTTTCCATTTTTACCCTGAGTTCCCCATTTCCTTTTGTCTGGATTCTGTACCCTGTCCTGCATTTTCTTCTTTGCTTTTCGGTAAATGTTGTCCTTTCAATCTTGTGTAATTGATCTAAGGAACACATTCGTTTTGAGTGTTATTATTTATTTTGTGGGTCTGTCTATAGTTTGGCTGAAAGGAGGTCTCTGGAAATAGTTTCTGGTGAGGAAGCTGTTTTAGGGCTACAGTCTTTGGGGTTCCTCCAGTCTCTGGTCTTTTTGTGAATTTGATTTTTTTTTTCCTTTATTTTTCTCCCGCTCTGTCCAGGAACTTCTGACCTCAATCACAGCAGTCGATACTGGGAGCTGGGCACCATCTAGTTCTCCTGGTCTCTGGGTCATGCAGGCTGTGGTTCATATAGTCTAGTTATCCTCTAGACTGATTTCTTCCTTGAGTCTTTAAGTTTTTTTACCCTGCTTTGATTTGGACAGGAAGAGACCAATGGTTGTACCTTAGATGGTCACTGTCAAGCATTTAAAACCATAAATGCTAAATACCAAAGTAGGGTACAGACCATTGTCTGTACACGAACTATGTTGTGCCAGTTGATGTAGCTGTCACAGGAGTCTGTGGTCTATCACCTTTGATCCTAGGCGCGTTGCCTCATGAGGTGCTGGTGAAGTCTGAGAAGTTTCCATGACTGTGCCCCTTGTGTACTCTATTGTTTCTATTACTATACACACAACAGCTACAGCTGTACGTAGAAATATCTACAACCCAGCCTATGCTCCCTTACATCCCCCTGTACCTCTATAGCATATTTACCTATCTGTGGATCCGTTTGTGGTTTGTTGTTTGTCAATACTATGTTGGAAAGATTGTCTATGTTATGGTAATTAGCATAGTTGCACTTTTTGTTGTGCTCCTCTCAGTGTCTTTCTTAGCCTTGGTCATGTTGTGCTGACTTGGCCCATACAGCATAGTGCCTTTTCCTTCGTCCGTATTGACATGTGTCTTCTAGCTAGTTGGTAGTTGTCCTACCCTCTCCTCCCCATTCTTGGTAACCATTAAAGAATATTTTTCCTCTGTGTAAACCTTTTTTCTTTCTTTTTTAAAAATAATAGCAGTCTCATGTAATATTTGACCTTCTGTGATTGACTTATTTCATTCAGCATACGGTACTCCAAATAGATCCATGTTGTAAGATGTTTTGTGACTTCGTTGTTATTTTTTAATGTTGAGTAGTATTCTACTGTGTGCATGTTTATCCAGTTTGTGTATTCATTCAGCTGTTGATGGACACTTAGATTGTTTTCATCTTTTGCTACTGTGAATAATGCTGCAATGAACATGGGTACGCATGTATTTATTCGTGTTACAGCGCTTATTTCTTTAGGGCATATAGTCAAGAGTTGGATTGCTGGCTCATATGGTATTATTATGTTTAGCTTTTTAAGGAAGCAGTATATCATTTTCTGTAGTGCTTGTACCATTTTACATTCCCACGAGCAGTGTATAAGTTCCAATCTCCCTGCAACTTCACTAGCATTTATTTTCTCTCTCTTTCTCTCTCTTTTTTTAATTATTATTAATGCCATTATTTTCAGGGTGAGGTGGTATCTCATTATAGTTTTGTTTTCCATTTCTCTAATAACTAATAATTGCAAGTGTTTTTTCATGTGTTTGTTGGCCTTTCTCCTGTGCTTGCTAGCTATTTGACTGCCTTCTTTGGTGAAGTATCTGTTTACATCCTTTGCTCATTTTTTAATTGGGTTGCCTGTGTTTTTATTGTTGCAGTCTTGAAGTTTTCTGTAAATTTTAGAGATTAGACTCCTGTTAAATATGACATGATCAGAATTTTTTCGCTACGTAGGCTCTTTTTCTCTTTTGGAGAAGTCTTTTGATGAGCATAATGCTTAATTTTTAGGAGGTCCCAATTATATGTTTCATCTGATGCTGTTTGTACATTTTTAGTTATATTTGGTATTCTATATGTTTGGTCCCACATATTAGGGACCTTAGCATTGCCTCTATTTTTTCTTTCATGATCTTTTATTGTTTTAATTTTCTGTTTAGGTCATTGATCCATTTTGAGTTATTTTTTTATGTACGGTGTGAGGCATGGGTTCTGTCTTTTTCTGCAGATAGATATCCGGTTTTGCCAGCATCGTGTGTTAAAGCCCATTTCATAGCTTTGGCCCTTTGTCAAAGTTCAGCTAACCCTAAATGGATGGATTAACTTCTGGGTTCTCAATTCGGTTCCATTGAGTTATGTGTCTGTTGTCATGGTCCATACCAGGCCGTTTTGACTATTGTGACTACACAGTGGTGTCTGAGATCAGCTTATGTAAGGCCTCTTAGTTTGTTGTTGTTGTTTGGTAATGGTTTACTTCTTTGGGTCCTCTTTCCTTTCCATGTAAAATGCATGATTAGGTTTTCCGTCTCATTAAACAGTGCTGTTGAAATTTGGATTGGGATTGCATTATATCTGTAGATCGCTTTGGATATTATTGACATTTTCACATCTTTAGGTCTTCTGATTCATGATCATGATGTGGTATTCATTTATGTAAGTCTCTTGGTTTCTTGTGGAATAGCCCTTTATTATGCTGAGGAATTTTCTCTCTAATCCTATTTTGATGAGCATTTTTATCAGGAATGGGTGTTGGACTTTATTAAATGCCTTTTCTGTGTTAGTCGTGTTGATCATGTGATTTTATTTTTTTTCTGTTTATGTGGTGTATTACACTGATTGATAGTCTGATGTTGAATCATCCCTTCATACCTGCTATTATTTTTTCTGATATGCTATTGAATTCTATTGCATAGAGTTTTGTTGAGAATTTTTACATTTATATTCATAATGGACCTTGGTCTGTAATTTTTCTTCCTCCCCTCCCTCCCACCCTCCCACCCTCCTTCCCTCCCTTTTCTCTTTTTCTTCTGTTTCTTCCCTTCCTGTATACTTGCCTGAGTTTGGTATCAGGGTGGTGCCGACTTTATAGAATGAATTTGGGAGCATTCCTTCCTTTTCTGTGCTCTGAAATATTTTGAGCAGTATTGTCGTGAACTCTTCTCTGAATGTTTGTTGGGAATTTTTTTTTGATTACCTCTTCAATCTCTCTCTTTTTTTTTATATGGGTCTGTTTAGTTTTTCTATCTCAGCTTGTGTTAGTTTAGGTAGGTTGTGTCTTTCTAGAAATTTGTCCATTTCCTAGGTTCTTAAATTTGTTGTAGTACAGTTTTTCATAGTATTCTGTTACTATCCATTGTAATACCACCCATCTCATTTCTTATTTGGGTTATTTGACTTTACCCCCCCCCCCGTTTTTTTTTTTTGGTCTCTTTGGCCAGTGGTTTGCCAATTTTATTGATCCTTTCCAAGAACAAATTTCTGGTCTTGTTGACTCTATTGTTTTTTTGTTCTCTGTTGCATTTATTTCTGCTCTAATCTCTTCCCGTCTTCTGGTGGCTGTGCCTGTCTTTTGCTACTCTTTATTTGTTTGAGTTGTAAGGTTAATGTTTTGATGTTGCCTTTTTTCTGATGTGTATGTTGATCACTGTAAGTTCCCCGGAGTACTGCTTTTGCTGTGTCCCAGAGGTTTTGTTATGTTGTGTTTTCATTCTTGTTTGAGTCTAGAATTTTTTTTTATTTTGTCTTTGATTTATTTTATTAATCAGTGGTTCTTTAAACAAGGTATTATTCAGTTTCCACTTATTTATTTATTTTTCCTTGCTGTTTGTGTTACTGGTTTTACTTTCACAGCATTGTGATCAGAGAAAATGCTTTTATTATTTTGATGTTTTGAGTTTTATTTAGGCTGGCTTTGTAGCCTAAAATGTGCTCTATTCTGTAGAATGTTCTATATATGTTAGAAAAACATGTATAAATTGTTGCTCATAGGTGTTTTGTTTATGTCTGTGAGACGGAGAGAGTTGATAATGGCATTTAGATACTTTTTATCTTTATTGAGTTTCTTTCTAGTTGTTCTGGCTTTCACTGAAGGTGGTATCTTGAAGCCTCTACTCTTGCTGTGGATTATTTCTCTTTTCAATTGTGTTAGAGTTTATGTATTGTAGAGCACTGTCATTTGGTGTGTATATATTTACTATAGTTATGTTATCTCGACTGACTGACCCTTTAATTATTATGTAATGTCTTTTTAATCTTTCTGATGGATTTTGCTGGAAATCTATTTCTGAATTAATATTAACAGTCCTACTCTTTCTTTTTTGTTGTCTGCTTGGTATACACATTTCCATTCTATGAATTTTAGTTTATTTATGTCTCTGCGTCTACAGTGTGTCTTTTGTAGACAGTGTCAGTGTACATATGTACATATATATATTAACTCATTCTGCTACTCTTTGTCTCTTTACTGGTGCATTTCAGCCATTTATATCTAGTGTAATTATCAATAGGTGTAAGTTTACTGCTGTCATTTTGTTGTGTTTTCTTTTTCTTTTTTTGCGATGTTGACCGTTTTTTTGTTCTGCTTAATTTTCTGTGATGAGTTGTTTTTGTTTGTGAATTTTCTTTTTGTTTGTTTCATTTGTTGTTGACTTTGTGTTTACTGAGTGTTTATGTTTTTCTTTTTTATTTTAACGAATAGATTCATTAACTTTCTGAGCAGTAACTTAAATTTACCTTTGTCTTCCTAAGTTTAAAGTGGTCTTTTATATTTTGATATTGTTTGTCAAAAAGACTGCTTTAACATTTTTTATAAGATTGGTTTGGTTTTTACAAATTCCCTTAGTTTCTGTGTGTCTGGAAATGTCTTAATTTTCATATTTGAGAGACATTTTTACTGTATATAAAATTCTTGGCTGGCAGTTTCTTTCAAGGTTTTCTGTACATCATCCCATGGCATTCTTACCTGTGTGATTTCTGCCAGGTAATCAGATTTTTATCTTATTGGTTTCCCTTTGTAGGTGACTTTTTGTTTTTTTCAAGCTGCTCTCAGGATTCTTTCTCTGTCTTTTGTATAACCAAGTTTGATTATACCGTATCTTGGTAACTTTCTTTCAGGGTCTATCTTGTGTGGGGCTCATTGAGGTCTTGAGTGGGTATCTTCTCATCTTTCGTGAAGTTAGGGACATTTTCTGCCACCTACACTTCAACAATACTCTGTTTTTATTGTTCGCTTTTTGCCCTTTACTGTTCTGGAATTCTGATCATCCATAACTTTTTTTTTTTGCTTGATAGCACTCCATGTAATTCTTTGGATTTTCATTCTTTATTCTAATTTTATCTCAAACAAATTGGTGTTAAGGGATTCATCCTTTTTTTTTTGCTGATTTTGTCTTCCACTGATTTCACTTCTACTCTTATGTTCTTCTATTGTTTGTCTCTGAAATTTTGTTATTAATCTCTTGGATTTCAACCTGTCTTTGTATTGTTTCTTATTGTCTATATATTTTGTCAATTTGTTCTATTGTTTTCCAGATTTCTTCTATTACTTTGTGTGCGTTTTCCTTGATTTTATCTGTGTTTTCCTTGATTTCTTTCTTCATCTCTTGAAGAACTGTATAAGTCTTCTGAATTCTTTGTCGGGTAGTTCCATTACCATTTCTTCCTCTGGAATGTTTTTTGGTATTTACTTTGATCACTTGCTGGACCCATCTTGTTCTTCTTTATGTGATTTGGTATTTATGTTGTCCTGAGGCATTAAGGCATTATTATATTTATCCATGTATTTGCTGCCTCTAATTTTTCAGTTTGGTATTGCCAAGTAGGTGGTACATACATACTATTCTAGCTGTTAGTTTGGCTACTCAGGTGCTCTCATCTGTCTCTGAGCATGTATGGCAGCAGCTGAGTGTGGCAGTGTGAGTCTCTGTTCACTGGTTTCATGGGCAGCTGAAGATATAGCTGACATTGCAGGTGAGGTGATGTGTCTGTCTTGAGTGTGGGTGCAGGGAGTATATTCACTGTTTGTTGTGTGTGCACACTGCTGGGTATTTTGGATGAGTGTGCCTGGGTTATCGGGCACAGAGTGAATGATATGGAAACTCTCACCAGTGATCCTGAGCAGCTAGGACTGCATAGGGGTGATCACAGAAGACACAAAACTCCAGTTGCAGAGGAAGGGTGGTACAAGAGATGAGGTGGGGGGTTACCACCAGTCCATACGTGCAATCTAGGAGTGCATACACCTGTGGGCTAGAGTGTGACTCGGGGAGGGTGTGGGTTCTTGGCCCCCAGTGTAGGTGGCTGAAGGGAGTGGAAAACATCACTGGTCTGTAGGCCCCAAGCACAGGTAGCTGGGTACAGGAGTGGGCACCTCCAGATGATAGCTTACTACCTCCAGTGGCTGAGTAGAGCAGCAGACACTCCCAGTCTGCGGGGCCTAGCACAGGCTGTTGTGTGTAGGAGCAGGTGTCACTGATAATCAAGTCCCGTGCACAGGTGGCTGAGTGGATGAAGAGGTGCTGCTGGTTTGTAGGTCTGTCCACCAACGGACAAGTCAGATGTGGATGCCTCCAGTCCATGGGCCCAGGATCAGGTGACTGGCCTTAGGAGGGAGTGCTACTAGTTTGTGGGCCCCCAGCATGGGTGGATTGGTGGGCATAAAATGGGTGCTGCCAGATTACAGATTCCTAGCACAAGTGGCTAGGTGGAGAAGCAAGTACCACTGGATTGCAGGCCCCTGGTGTGGCTGGATCAGTACAAGAGGAGTTTCACAGGGCCCCAGTGAAATGGGTGTTATCCTGGCACTGGTGGCCAAGCGGAGAGGCAGCTGCCACTGGTTTGTGAGACCGTGATGCAAGTGGTGGAATGAAGGGGTGGGGGCTTCTAGTCCATGGAACCCAGGCTTGGGGCAAGGTGGTAGGTGGTGGGTACCTCAGGATTGTGATGACGTGCAATGGGGAAATGTTGGTGGATGGAAGAGCACCAGAGGTCCACAGATCTCTGGCATGGGGAACTTGGGGGTATGGTGAGTGCACTTAGCTTTCACAGGGTGAGGTGCACTACTGCCTGGCTTTGGAACTTGGGAACAGAGTTACTCTTGATTAGCTGCACCATATGATATGGACTTCTGCAGTGAATGCTGCTTGCTTTGTGTCAGTGTGGCTGTGCTATGAAACTTCAGCTTGCAGGGTGCCATAGAATCAATTCTGACTCCATAGCAACTCTACAGGACAGATAGAACTGACTCATAGAGTTTCCAAGGAGCACCTGGTGGATTTGAACTACTGACCATTTGGTTAGCAGTCATAACACTTGAACACTATGCCACCAGAGTTTCCAAAGCTGTGTTGGCAAGGTGCCAGTGGTCTGTAACTTGTTGTGTCCATGGTGTTTGTAGTTTCTCCTTCCATTTGGTATGATTCTTTAGCTCTGTCTTTGATGCACAAGGTTCCAAAGTTGCCCTCTATATCTGACTTACTTGTTTTCTCAAGTCCTTGTTATAAAAGGGACATTTTGAGGCATTTTACTATGTTTTGAGGCATAGGATCATCTTGGACTACCTTCTTGTTAACTGAATTTTGACTCATCATTTTACATGTAAGAAAACTGAGGCTTGGAGAAGTTGACTTAACCGAGGTAAAACAGCTAGTACATAATGGATTGGGATTGGATCCTGGGCCTTTTGAATCTGAGACACTTATTCATGATGGAAACCCTGGTGGCATAGAGGGTAAAGTACTATATCTGCCATGAGTCGGATCTGACTTGACAGCACTTAGCTGCTAACCAGATGATTGGCAATTCAAATTTTCCAGGCGCTCCTTAGAAACTCCACAGGGCAGTTCTACTCTGACCTCTAGGGTCTCTATGAGTTGAACCTGACTTTATGACAGTGGGTTTGATTTGGTATTTCATGATAGAGAAGTAGAGAAAGTGTTCCAGGTAGAAAGAATGGTCTAGGAGGTACAGCAAGATTGCTGTACTGAGTTATCACGTAGTCATGTATGTAACAATTGGGCTGGGCTGTGATTCCCAGTATTTTGTGACTGTCCTCCATTTTTTATTTTCCTGTGCTGTCAATCCTGATCTCTGTCTGTGGCTAATGGACTAGATTATGTTAAAGAGGATTAGGGTGGGGCTGTAACACCTTTCCTAAGGTTACCTCCCTGCTCCAATGTAAAGGGAATTTCCCTGGGCTGTGGCTTGCACTACCTTTTATCCTAGAAGAGATGAAAGGGAAGCAGGCAGATAGTTGGGAACCTCGTGTCTTCAAGTAAGCAGCACCAGGAGTAGAGCATGTCCTTCAGACCTGAGTTTCCTGCACTAAGATGTTTCCTGACCAAAGAAAGACTGATACAACACAAGAACTGTCTTACAAAGCCAACAGAGAGTGACTTCCGTGGAACTGGCACGCTGAATTTGGACTTCTAGCCTACTGGACTGTGTGAGAATAAACTTTTCTTTACTAAAGCCATTCACTTGTGGTATTTCTCTCAGAAAAGTACCAGATGACTAAGACAGACATGCTTACAGGTGAGTGGAAAAAGCAGGAAACACAGGACAGGGAATAACTAACTGAAGAAGGGCTTTCAAAGGCTACGTGTTCAAGAATCATGACATTTTAAAAAACTGGGGTAAAATTCACGTAAATTTAACTATTTTAACCATTTCAAAGGTACAGTTTACTGCCTTTAGTTGTGCGGTATTGTGCAGCCACCACCATCTAATTCCAGAACAGTTTTACCACCCCTGAAAGAAGTCTCATACATATTAATGGGTCACTCCTCGTTTCCCCTTTGCCCTGGACCCTGGTCACCACTCATAAACTTTTGTCTTTATGTAGTTGCCTATTTTAAATATTTCATATAAATAGGGTAGTATAACATTTGACCTTTTATTTATGACTTGTTTCACTAAGCATAATGTTTTTAGGGTTCATCCATGTCATAGCATGTAGCAGTACTTCATTACCTTTTCGGGCTAAACTATATTCCATTGTAGGTATATAGCACACCTTCTTTATCCATTTATCTGTTGGCAGACACCTGGCTTGTTTCTACCTTTTGGCTATTGTGACCAGCACTGCAATGGACATTGGTGTACAAGTATTTGCGTCTCTGCTTTTACTTTTGGGTATGTAAGTAGGAGTAGAATTGGTAGGTCATATGGTAATTCTATGTTTAACTTCCTAAGGAGTCACCAGTTTTCCACACACTATTTTACATTCTCATCAGAAATGCACCAGGGTTCCAGTTTGTCAGCATCCTTTCTAAGCCTTGTTATTTGATAAAAGGCATCCTGAAAGGGGGTGAGTGGTATCTCATGTGGTTTTAATTTATGTTTTCTTGTTGCCCTGTTATATTGACCACCTTTTCATGTGCTTACTGGTCATTTCCTCTCTGGAGAAATGTCTTTTCAAGTCCTTGCCTGTTTTTTAATTAGTTTGTTGTTGTTGTTGAATTATAAGAAGTCTTTATGCTTTCTGGCTGTTGTTGGGTGCTATGGAGTCAACTCATAGTAACCTCATGTGACGTAGTAGAACTGACTGTAGGGTTTTCCTGACAGTAATCTTTACAGGAGCAGAAATCTTTCTTCTGTGGAACCACGAGGTGTATATGAACCACCAACCAGGGCCAGTGACCTGTGTGTAGCTAACAAGCGTAGAGCCCTAGTCTACCAGCCCTCTGGGCACTGCAGCGTCATGCATGTATTTCCTCTTTCTTACTTTCCTTTCTCCTGCTTCTTTCTCCCTTGTAGAATTCCTTCTAGATCCTGTTTGCAGAGCAAACTGGTTGCAGTTCCCACACTTAATTCATGTTCATTGTCTTAGGTGACAAAGATATTGGGTTGTGCTTGAGACCTAATTGAACTATAGTAGGTTACTATAACGGTTAAGTGCTACATTTGTTAACAAAAACATCAGTGGTTCACATCCTCTTGGTGCTCCTTAGAAACTCTGTGGAGCAGTTCTGCTGTGTCCTAGAGGGTAGCTATGAGTCCAGATTGACTCAGTAGCCATGGGTTTGTATAGTAGTTTAGGTAGCTATCCTCACTATATCAAACACTTGTTGGGTTGTGTAGCTGAGGTTGTAAGATACCTATCAATAATAACCACTGCTCTCAAGTTGCTTCCAACTCATAGTGACCCTGTAGTACAGGGTAGAATTGCTCCACAGAGTTTCCAAGGAGCAGCTGGCAGATTTGAACTTAACTGCTTAACCACCACGCCACTAGGATTTCTATCAATAAAAGTGCCTTTTAACTTTATGTCAGCATGTGGAAAACCGTAATTCTCTAAACTTTCAGGTGTTTGCAAAGAAGTATATTTGCCCTTTTATAGGGATAGACAACATGTGCTTATGACTCTAAAAAGGAAAACAAAATCCAGGTGCAGGTAGGGTTTTACTATTCTACGGGCTGTTACGCAGAACTATAACCCAGATAAATCTGGGGATCCATGTGACAGTCTTACCGTGCTATGCTTCATGTGTGTACAAGAGCTGGACAAGAAGGAAGGAAGGCCAGAGAAGAATCGATGCCACTGAATTATGGTGTGGGCAAAGAATATTGAAAGTGCCATAGATTGCCGGAAGAACACCCAAATCTGTCTTGGAAGAAGTACAACCAGACAGCTTCTTAGACATGAAGACGGCACAACTTTGTCTCAGCGTACTTCGGAAACATCAGGAGAACCAGTCCCTGGAGAAAGACATCATGCTTGGTAAGGTAGAGGATCAGGGAAAAAGAGGAAGACCTTCAACAGGATGAACTGACACAGTGGCTGTAATGATGGGCTCAAGCATGACACCAGTTGTGGGGCTCGTGCAGGATTGGCACTGTTCTGTTCTGTTGTACGTAGGATCGCTGTGAGTCAGAAACAATTTGAAGGCACCTAACAACAACAATGATAGTTAAATAGACACCACTCGTAAAGTATTTGGATGTTTACTGAGGAGCATTTGGAAAATATTAAAAATATGAAGGAAATGAAAATCATATATTGTCCTGCATTCATAATATTTGGAAACCCTGGTGACTTAGTGGTCAAGTGCTGTGGCGGCTACCAAAAAGTTGGCAGTTTGAATCTACCAGGTTCTCCTTGGAAACTCTATGGGGCGGTTCTACTCTGTTGTATAGGGTTGATATGAGTTGGAATCTACTTGATGGCAGGGGGTTTGGTTTTTTGGTTTGGTTCTGTCCAGTCTGGTGTGTGTGTGTTCTCTCTTCCTATCTTTTGTTTATTTTTCAGTTTTTACCTAACTGGATTCATGGTGTATATACATTCTTATAACCATCTTTTGTCATTGAGCACTGTGTTGTGCCCAGTGCCCATGCCACTAGTCTTTGAAACTATCATTTTATTCCTGAAGCCAATACTTAAGACAAAATTTGGCATGAATTATAAGACATAAAATGATGCTGGTGAAGAGTGTGCTTCTTGTAGATACATTAGACTAACTGGGTAGTTCTGTCCAGAGGCGAGATGAGAGGGCAAACGGGGACAGGAGATGGTTGAATGGACATGGGATACACAGGATGGAGAGGGAGAGTGTGCTGTCTCATTGTAAGGAAATCAACTAGGGGCACATAACAATGCATGTGTAAGTTTTTATATGACAAAATGACTTCAGTTGTAAACTTTCACTTAAAGCACAATAATAAAGAAAAAAAAACATGGTTTTAATGGTTATGCAGAATTTTTCTAACCATTTATAACTAACACTTAGTTAACCTTCCAAAGCGGCTGTACCAGTTTGCATTCCCACTGCCAAATGAACTTTACTGTCTCTCTACATCTTTTTAATATTTTGGATTTTTAGCTGTTATAGTAGTAAGCATATAATCATATCTCATTGTTTTAATTTGTGATTTTCTAGTGAAATATGATGCTACACATCTTTTCATGTGCTTATTTGCATCTATATGTCTTTTTTGATGAGGTGTCTCTTCAAATCTTTTGCCTATTAAAAATTTGTTGTTCCTCTCTTTGTTTTAACACTTCTTTGTATATTTTGGATACAAATCCTTTATCAAGAGTTTGTTTTGCAGATATTTTCAGCCAGACTGTGGTTTGTCTCTTTACGTGTCTTTTGAAGAGTAGAAGTTTTAACTTTAATATTATACATCTTGTCATTTTTTTTTTCTTTCACAGATTATGCTTTGCCTGTATAGGTAAAAACTCATTGCCAAACCCAAGACCATCTAAATTTCCTCCAGTTATCTTCTAGACATTTCATAGTTTCGCATTTTACATTTAAGTCTAAGATCCACTTTGAGTTAATTTTTTGTGAAAAGTATAAAGTGTGTGTTTAGATTTATTTTTTTGCATGTGGCTGGCCAGTTGTTCTAACATCGTTTGTCAAGAAACTATCATTTCTCTATTGAATTGCCCTTTCTCCTCTGTTAAAGATGAATTAACTGTATTTGTGGGCTCTCTGTTGTGAGCCATTGATCTGTTTATTCTCTTGCCAATATAACACTGTCTTGATTACTGTAGCCTTCTAGTAAATCTTGAATTTGGGCAGTGCCAGTCCTCTGACCTTGTGCTTCTTTATTATTGTGTTAGCTGTTCTGGGTCTCTTCTCTTTCCATGCAAATGTTATAATTAGAATGTCAATAACTATAAAATAACTCCCTGGGTTTTTGATTGGGATTGCATTGAATCTACTGATCAAGTCAGAAACACTTGACATCTTAAGGATAGACTTCCAATTCATGAGCATAGAATGTTTCTCCATTTGTTTGGATCTTTGAATTTTTTGTCAGAGTTTTATGATTCTCCACATAGAGATTTGTTTAGATTTTGTTAGATTTATGGCTAAGCTTTTTGGTGCTGATGTAAATAGTTCTGTGTTTTTAATTTCAAATTCTGACAATTCCTTGCTGACATGAAAAACAGTTGATTTTGTAGTATAGTATTTTAACTCTTGTAACTTTTTTTAATTTCTCAGTAAGGCAACCTGTAACTTGTCACTATAGGTTTTTTTTTAATAAAGACATTTCTTGTTCTCCATTCTTCATATTGTACTTTCTATTTTGTGAAATTAGAGAAAAATATGGAATTTTGACAAGAATTGTCATAAGCTTTGGGAAAATGTTACATCTGTAAACTAATCTCATTGAGAAACATGGTACGTTTCTTCATTTATTCAAATCTTTTAAATCTCAATGAATTTTTGTATTTTTATAAAATGTGGTGATATTACATACAATAATTTTATGATACCCTACTTTTTAGGGATATTCCTGGATATTGTATGTTTTGCTGCTGCTGTGCATGAAGGCTTTCTTTCTTACTATTAGAAATTCTTTTTGTTACTTAACACTGTAGTCAGATTATTAATTTTCACAAATTATCATGTGTTGCTATAATTTAATGAATTTATCAATTTTAAATTTTTTCAATTGATTCTCTTAGTTTCATTCAGCTACAAATGATTGTTGTAGTTCTCCTTTCTGACAGTTGTGCGTATTTGTTTTATGCGGTTTTTTCTTCTTTTATGTAAGTATTTCTACAGCAGAGGTAATAGGAAACATTCTTATCATTTCCCTAGATTTTATGGGGGAAATAAAGGCCTTTAGCATTGATTTAGGTATCATACTGACATCCTTTATCATGTTAAAGAATATCTATACTTCCAACTAAGAGGTATGTATGGGTGTGAGGTTAGGGGGCTGGTAGAAAGAATCAGAGACCTTTCTTGTCTTACTTGTAGCATCAAATAACAAAAGTAACAGGAAACCAAATTAACACTGGCTTGCATGGCAGAGGATCATGTTTTTTCACAAGAAATCTGTGGATAGGCAGCACAGAGATGGTATGACAGCTCGTTGATGTCATCACAGAGCTCGGCTCTTTCTCTGTTGCTCCTTTCTGTTGTGATATGTAGACCATTACTGTCTTGTCCACAGCAAGACTGCAGCTCCAGGCCTGCAGTCATTTTGCAGGTAATGGCTGAAGGTAAAAGGCCAGAGAGTCACATCCATCAGCTGAAACTTGCTTCTAAAAAGCTGTCCTGGAAGCCACCCAAGGTCTTCCACTTACATCTTAGAGAGTCAAAGACACAGCCCTACTCGTGAAAACTGGCTGGGAGAAGGGCCTGCAGATGTGGGTTGGGTCATCCAATCAACAGCATCTCCTACAGCGGGGCAGCAAATGGCTGGAAGCCCCCAGAGAGGAGAAATAATGTAGCGCCGCTAGTACAAGCTGTGAACCTGGAGCCAATGGATTTAGTTTCCATTCTGACTTCCCATTTGACTGTGCTAGAAGGAGCAAGTTACTTAACCTCTCTGTGTGTGGAGTAATATCTACCTTGGCTTCCTGGGAAGGTGGTTGTGACACTTGAATGAAGTAACATTCCCTCAAGTACACAAATTTTCATTTTTTTCTTTTTGGCATAAGGATACATTGTTTTTGGTTAATAACTACTCTTCTGCTGATTTTTATGGCTTTGTTATTAAATTACTTTTGCTTGAACAGAGCAGTAAGGTAAACAGGATGTCAAAAAGGGTAAGGTGCACAGCTGTTAGCAACAGAGACTGTTCCTTCAAAATGGAGTGGATGTAAGGCACTAAGACAAAGCCAGAAAGTAGTCTCTACTTTCCTCAACCAGGGGAAGGAAGAAAACAGAACATGTCCCAAAGCATTTTGTATAATTCCCCGTGTGCTCTCTTTTCATTCTCTGCCTTGGGGTAAGAGAAGTGCTTTGCTTAGCAGTTTTATTGAGAAAAGCACCCTCAATTATGTTGCTTTTGTGGCATCTATTAATTGCTTCCTGAATTTATACAGCATAGATAGCATAGCGTTGCTGTGGAGAGAATTACCCAGCGGATAAATGGTGGGTAAATGTAGCATTGACCCTGAACCCAAAGGATGACGTTAGCTCTGTGAGAGCTCTCAAGAAATTTACCAGAACACATTTCAGCTGGAGGTGATGTGTTTTAAATCCCCCAGTAATGCAATGAGGGAAATCAAATTAGATAATAGTTTGCAGAAATCTACTGGGCCTGCAGTCCCACTGAGGAGGATTTTATTTTCTTGCATTACCATGTTTCATATTTTGGGGTCCGTACCTGTGTTTCAGTGGTTTCTAAAAGGACTTTAATTCTCCCCCACACAATGATAGTCCTCCCTGGCCTGTGAAATGAATGCCTTGGTATGCTGGCATTTCTAGATGTGACCCTGTTTTTTGTTGGTTTGTTTTAGTATTTTATTATGCTTTAAGTGAAAGTTTCCAATTCAAGTCAATTTGTCACGCAAAAACTTACACACACTGTTGTGTAACTCTGGCTAGTCTCCCGTGCTGGGATAGCTCACTCCTCCTCTCCACCCTGTATTTCCCTTGTCCACTCAAACAGCTCCTGTCCCTCTCTTTCCACTCATCTCGCCTCTGAATAGGAGCTGTCCAATTAGTCTCATGCATCAACTGAAGCCAAAAAGCACACTCTTTAGCAGTATCGTTTTATGTCTTCTAGTCCAGTGTAATCTTTGTCTGAAGAGTTGGCATTGGAAACAGTCTCCGTTCTGGGTTAATAGAGTCTGGGGGCCATGTTTTCCGGGGACCCTCTCGTTTGTCAGACCATCAAGTCTGTTGGTTTTAATAGAGTTTGAGTTCTACATCCCATTTTTCTCCTGCTACGTCGGTTCCTGTCAGTTCTGTTGAGTTCCTGTCAGGACAGTCATTAGTGGCGGTGCCCGTGTGTCTTATAGTTACTTGTATTAGTAAGTTTCCATTTGGCCTTATTCTGAAGTTGGCATCAGGTAGATTCTGACTCATAGTGGCCCTGTAAAACAGAGGAGAACTAATCTATCTAGTTTCAAAGGAGTGCCTGGTAGATTCAGACTGCTGGCATTTTGGTTAGCAGCCAAATGCTTAACCACTAGGCTATTGGGTCCCCAACTCTACCACAAACGGAAGAATAAATTTAACGTGTAACTTCATAATATCCTGCTGTCTCCCTTCTAAGTGCCTCCGCTAAGAATATGTAAGGAGTCATTCCCCGTATATCAAAGGGTTGGAATAGTTGGAATGTGTGTATTTGCGAATAATTGCTTTTTCCATGGGCTTTAAAAATCAAGATTGGAACTATTGAGGTTTTCTCCTCTCCACTGCCATTACTCTGGCTGGATTCTACAAATTCAAAGCACCCCTCAAATTAACGGAATAATTAATATTGATTGAAGCTCAGAGATCTGAGAGACCTTGTTCACTTTTCTTCTTGAGCCATTCACAAGTATCAATCCGATGACAAATTATGTTAGGAAGATTTTCTTGATTTTTTGTTTTACCTCCTGTTTTCTAGACTCATTCTTCCTGAACTAGATCCTGATGAGAAATTTACCAAAAGAGAAAGAAAGCCTCAACTCTGCTGAGGGCAGCAGGAGAGGGGCAGAAGCCATGCTTGGCCTGGGTGCACCTTGGGACCCAGATGTGGGCCTGCCCTCAGGACACCTTCTCTTTTGCCTTTCCATTTGTTTCTTGTGCTATAAAAGTACAGATAAATCTGGCTCCAGGCCCAGCGTCATGGACATAACTTGGGGATCCCACCTCCATTAGAGACATAATGAGGGGATGGTGGGAGGAGAGGCACACTTTCCCTAGGTACAGGTTGATGCGGCACCAGACAAGATGTCAAATGACATTCCCAGGCACCACAACCATGAAAGACATTGACTGAGATAGCCGGACAAGAGGAGGAAATGTGTTCCTGCTGAGGCAGTGCTGCTTTCAAGTTTCTGGCTTGAGATGGAGTGGGGTTAATTTAGCGATGGTGCCTGGGTGGTGGTTACTCCGCATATACCGCTGAGCTCCGTATGCATACAAAGGAAGGAACAGTAACATTAGCCATTTCCTCCTCTGTTTCCAAGGCCTCTAACGGCTCAGTACTCTCTTCTCCAGAAGCAGTTTAAGGGAAATTTACGGGCTTTATGATCCGTGGTAGTGCGGGGGTTAGGAGCTGGAATCCACTAGGCCCTCCTTGGATACCACATGGAGCAGTTCTGCTCTGTATTGTAGGGTCACTGTGAGCTGGAATTGACTCATTGCCAGCAGAACTCAGAAGGTTCTATGAGACTAGCAGTGTGGGTGCCAAGAGTCAACTTCAGTGTTCCCAAGACCACCAGTCTTCAAGGTGGCTCCACAGTGCAGAGTTCCATGAGGGCACTGGGTGTTGTACTCTGCCCCTGGGCCCTGAGGCAGCTCCGTTCATCTCCCAGCCTTTTCTCTGCCCTCACAAATCTCTCTGTCAGCTGCCAGACAAGTTCATGGGACTGGGTAGGGGGCAGATCTGGCACGACCCCTCCAATGCTCCGGTATCTGCCTGTCCATCTATCAGAACCGTGTGTGCTCTTTCTCATTCAAATGCACACAGAAGGGCTTGCACACGCACAGGACAAGAGTCATCATAACATAGCCGTGGTGAGGCTCACAAAGGTGAGTCTCACTGGCAACATGAGAATGAAAAGGGTGCACCCTAAGAACTCCACTAAAAGACCACAGTTGGTCGTCCAGGGGCCTCAGGGTTCATTGTCCCTGGTCCTGATGCTGCTCCTGTACATAAATCACTACTGAGGCCAACTTCTCAGACAGGAGTGGGTTGGACTCAGTGACACAGAGAGACCATATCATGTGTGCACTTTATGGTTCTGTGCATCTATAGGATGACGTCCTGCTGGCCTCTTACTGGAGGCGGGGGAGAGGGTGGGGAGGAGGGGACAGGAGATTGTTAGGAGGATAGGACATGCATAGAACAAATAGGTGGAGTGTGCTGTCACTGAGCAGGGAGAGCAGTGGGAGCTGAACACTGGCAGGTATGCAACAAGAAATAAAAAATAAATGAATAAATATAAAGAAAAAAGGAATCATCACAACAGATTGAGCCACCTGACTTAAAAAATAACAACAACAAACCCTCCTTCATCAGAGTGACATGCTTGCATTCCTGCTGTGTCAAAAAGAGAGACTTTGGGCAACGGTATGTCACTAGCCTACAGGATTTTCTTGTCACCTGGCTTGGGCTCTTATACTCTACTGTAAGAGACGGACCTTCCTTGAATATCTCTCATTTACTCCTATGACAGTATAGGAAATGCTACCATGGAGAGTAACTCTTAGAGCCCTTGATTTAAAACAATTATTGCTAAGAGGGGCGCTCCTAGAACATTTTTTTTTTTTAAAGTGAGTCTTGGGGGGATTAACTCTGAGTAGCTAGAGTCAAGGCTTTCTTGGAGAGGTACAGAGAATTTGGTGGGTCATCATGTCAGCAGTGGATAAGATTCTCCAAAGACTGGCAGTGTCTTTCTAATGGTCTTGAAGTTTTGTCCAAGGCCTTTACTGGCTCTAGGGGACCAGGTCTCAAGGTTGCTGGATTAAGTGTGAAATTGTGAAACTCCTCAGTGTGCTTTGGACTAACAAGAGTTTCCTGTGCAGAGAAGTCAGGGTGACAAGGATTTAGTTTTACAGCATTGGATTAAGGACCAAATACAAGATGATGTGGATAATTTTCACTTTGCTATCCTCTTAACTACAAGTAATTTATTCTAACCTCATGTAATGCCAATTTCAGCTGTTAACATGTATTGCAAAGCCAGTATTCAAAGTACAAAGTATAGTCAGGATTTTCAGTGTTCCTGTGCTGATGTTCTAGTGGGTTTTAAACTAACGTTGGTGTTGGTGGGGAACGGAGCATTTTCTGAGTGTTTATTTTATTTTATTTTTGTTACTGTGGATATTGAAAGCCTTAGGTATGGTGGGTGGAGCCAGAAAAAAGAAGAGCCAATCAGGAATTATCTGTGTCATCTGTGTTACAGTATCACTTTCATAAAGGTAAAGGCTGTGACTTATTAGAACACCAATTCTCATTAAACAGGGAGGGGTGGAGAACTGACAGAGAAAGGCAAAGGAAGAGAACAGAACCAATAAAATACAGAAGTAACTGGTAAGACATCTGTTGCTAAATATGTCAAGAGGGACTAGCAGTGGAACTTCAGAAATGTCCCCTCTTGGGCAGGGCATCTGATTGGTCACTTAACTTGTGAGCAGGGAGGGGAATGAGAGACACAGAAAGGAGTTACATGTCCAGTCTATCAGAAGTCTTTGGGGTTTTGATATCCATGAATTCTGTCCGGGATGCGGTGGTACTACCCATGACTGCTTTGCTGCTAACTGATATGAATGCCATCTACCATGACAGGCTAGTTATATCCTTTATTTCTAACCAACTACAGGGAAGTGTGTCAGAGCCAAAACTTGATGAGACTGCCTTGTTTTTTTAGGTCTCATAAGCTTTCTACTTTGACAGGATGGAGTCTTACCACATTTCTATAGCTATTGGTGGAAAATACTTGAGTTTTCCTTCTTTGACAAGTTTCTGCCTTACACAGGCTCCTGCTTTTACAGATTTGCTGTGCTTCTAAAAATTATCAAGTGTCTATTGTGTGTAAAGGCAGTATGTTAATCTACAGTAGAAAAGAGAAACTGTCAGTTTGGAAGAAAGGGAGAAGATGCTGGACCCTAGGACCACTGTGGGTCTAGAACCCGTGAATGCCTGTGTTTTCTCTGTTCAAGCACTAAGAGACTAAGAGAAAATGGAGTGAATTATCAGGATGAAAGGATAAAAAGAGAAAGAAGAACACTGGAAGGCAATTTTTTTTTTTTTTTTAAAGCATAGGAAATACTAGAAGAAATAAATGAGAAGGAAGATAAGACTCAAGGAAGGAAAAGGGTCAACAAGATGCAGAATCAGCTAGAAAGGGAGCTGGCCTGTTTACTAACATTTGGTCTATAGCGCTCTAAACACAAACACAAAAGCAACGCTGCTTAAACTTGTTTAAGACATCCTAAGAACTTGTTGAAAGCATCCTGGGAAGTTTGATTCATTGAGGCTATTTCTGTGAGCTCCTGTATCCCTTTTGCTGGCTCACTGCTTTGGCCTTAGTTGAATAGGTGTGTTCACAAGTTCAGAAAACCAACTCATGACTATCCTTACCCTCCCTTGCAGAGCATCTCCACACGACTGGCAGACCAAGACAGCAGTTATTTCTCAAGGAGGTGTCAGCTTGCGGAGATGTTTGCCTCCTGGGTGAGGGAGCTGGGTTCGTGGCCTTTTGTTTGCTCTAACACTTCCTCACTTGCCTGTGATCTCTAGCACAAACACGCTCTCACTGTCTTTGTCATGTCAGCTCCCAGTCCAGCACTGATCTTGGGAAATGTCAACCAAAGGGTTCCTCCTGTGACTTTGGTTTTTATCTTCAGAGACTACTGGGAAACCGTTGAGAGTTTGTAAAGAGGGCTTTTCCAGTTTCCTTAAGAGGCTGTTTTCATCTGTGCTCCCATGATGCTCTGTGCCAACAGACTATCTTGTCTTCTGGCTTCTCTTGGGTTGGGCTAATAAGAGAGGTACTAGTAAGAGACCCACGGGTAGAAGGAGAATGGGACTGGAGTGTTTATTCTCCTGGCTCCTCCCCTGTGCAGTTTCTCAATGTTGGTTTTATCCCTTTACTAGTAGATATGGCTACTGTTGGGTGTTTCTTCCGTTACATCTCTCTCTAAATACAAAGAACTTCCCCCTTGCCTCACAGGGCAAGGGGGAGTAACAGCTCCCTGAAGTTTCTAGTCCTGGGATGCCAAACCGTCTTTGGCTGCCTTGCTAAAACCCTGCCCACACCTTTGTAAACAGGGCCTTTTAAAAATTCTCCTCTGTTAACCTAGCTCCAACGCATGTACAAAAAGGAGAAACAGGAGAGGGAGAGAGAGTGTGAGTGTGTATGTGTGTGTGAATTGCTTCTAAGAATAGTTCATGACATGAGGAGCATTTTTTTTTTTTTGTCTGGCTTATGAAAGGAAATATCAGGATAGTTTTGGAGTATGGAGCAGAAGAGAGGGACTTCTTGAGTCTGCTTGTGGTTTGAATCAGCAAGGCCAGTAGGCTGACACATGGGACTGGCTTTATGGGCGTATGACCTGTGCAAAAGGCCCTACCCTCAAAAGGGACACATGCAGGCTTTAATGCTCTGCTGTCCTATCTAGATATCCATAATAGTTTTATATCATTATAATTCTTAATAACTTTTGATCAAGGCCCCCCCCCACATTTTCACTTTGCCACTAAACCCAACTGAAACCAAACCCACTGCTGTCGAGTCAATTCTAATTCATAGTGACTCTGGGGGACAGAGTAGAAATGTTCCATAGAGTTTCCAAGGAGTGCTTTATGGATTCAAACTGCTGACCCTTTGGTTAGCAGCCATAGCACTTAACCAGTACACCACCAGGGTTCTACTTTGCCTCCAAGCCAGCCAAGTGCCTCCGAGTGGGATCCAACTCATGGCGACCCTAGGGGCCAGGGTAGAACTGACCCCCAGAGCCCCATAAATTATGCTGGTCCTGCTGGAATGAAAGGAGACCTGATGGTGCAGTAGTTAAGTGCTCAACTGCTAACTGAAATGTTGGCAGTTCATACCTACTGGCTGCTCCTCAGAAGAAAGATGCAACAATCAACTACCATGAAGATTGCCTTGGAAACCCTAAGAGGCAGTTCTGTTCTGCCCTATAGGGTCACTATGAGTTGAAAACAACTCAGTGACAATGGGCTTGAGGAGCCCTGGTTACACAGTGGTTAAGGAGTTCAGCTACTAACCTAAAAGTCAGCAGTTTAAGCCCACTAGCTGCTTCACAGGACAAAGATGTGGCAGTCTGTTTCGGCATAGATTTATAGCCTTTAAAACCCTGTAGGGCAGTTCTACTCTGCCCTACAGGGTGGCTGTGAATAGAAACTGACTCAACAGCAATTTCTTTTTTGGCCAGGATGGCCTTGCCTATGGACTCTGTTTTATTTTCAACTGGCTGATCGTCTGCCAGTGATGGGATATAAAGCGAGTAGACTAGAATGCTGCTTCCTTAGGGGACGTTTTCCTTCTATGTGCAGACTGATTGTATGAGCTAGAGAGCTGTAGGTGAAAGATAATTCCTTTGCTCAGTCTCATTTTCTCCCCCTAAAAGTCTAAACATATGTTCCTGCTATGTATTGCTGTCTAACAAACCATCCCAACAGTTAGTGGCTTAAAGTAACAGTGATCTGTTTTGCTCATGAATCTGCATTTTGGGGTAGAGCTCATCAAGGATGGCTTGTCTCTGTTCCATGTGGTTGAGGTTGCCACCGTGGGAATGGAGGACTTGTTTTCAAGAAGACACACTCATGAGGTTGGTGAATTGTTGCTGGGTCTTGGATGCTCAGCAAGGGCTGTTGACTGGGGAATCTTGGTTGTTCTCCCTGTGGGCCTCTACACAGTGTTGCTTGGGCTTTCTCATAGCATGGTGGCTGAATTCCTAGAGTGAAAGAACTAAGAGACAGGGGTGGAAGCTGCCAGACTCTTAACAGCCTGGGCCTGGAAACTACATAGCATGACTCCCACCACATTCTATTAGTCAGAGCAATCACAGAGTCCACCCAGATTCATGGTGAGGGGATATAGTCCCATTTCTTGCTGAGGAGAGAGTTGAAGAATTTATAACAAGACAACTGTAATCTGCTACAGTAAGCATACTTATTTGATATGTGAAAAAATTGAGGCAAAATATGGTTAAATCTTTCTCAGATAAACAGCTAATGTGAGGCAGAGCTAGACTCAGTGCCCGTAAGCTCCTCACTTCCCAGTCTATGCTCTGCCTAGCCTGCTGTGCTACTATTTTGCATAACCTAATAAACAGCAGTTCAAATCCAATAGGCACTCCTTGGAAATTCTATGAGGCAGTTCTACTCTGACCTCTAAGGTCACTATGAGTCTGACTCGACTCGACAGCAGTCATTATTTTTAAATAAACAGCAATAACTCTTCTCCATCCCCATGGCTCTAGTTTTCAACCTCAAAGCACATTAGGGTACTAATAAGGGAAATATTCCCAGCACTTTTTTAAAAGTGCTGAAATAAAGGAAAACTTCTAAACCATTAAAAGATATCCTCATTTGTTCAGCTGGTTAGATGATGCTCAGATGATTAGGTGATACCATAACAATAAGATGTTTAGCCTCTGGGTCTACTAGAAGCAGAGTGAGTAGCTCAGGGCCACCTGTTTGAATGACCATGATGGTACTAGAAATTTGCTTCTGGGTGACTTTGAAGCTATGAGTTAAGATTGAAGGCTTTTGGAGAGCTCTCCCCTATGAAAGATCCCTGGGTGGTACAAAGATTGGCAGGTTAAACCTACTCAGTGACATAACAGAAAAAAATTCTGGTGATCTTATTTTATAAGGATTACAGTCAAGAAAACCCTGTATAGCAGTTGTACTCTTTAACAAACAGGGTTGCCATGAGTTGTTTTTGGTTTTTCAACCATCATGAAGAATGTTTCACATACCTGTGTCTTCTGAAAAGCTCCCAGGGGGCCATGGGCCATGCAACAACAATTGTTTCCACCTCTTTAGAAAAGTTTAAATGCATTTGTACAGAAGAGCCTTAAGAATTCATGTCCCCAAGAGCCTCCAAAACAATTACACCCTTTCTTCCTCAATCAGTGCAGGATCTAAAGACTGAAACTTGCCGAACCCTGGGGGTAGCCTTGAACTTCTGATGACAATTCTGCTCTCCAGAGATTAGAGTGGATGTCCTCTTTATGTGGCCCTTGGTTATAGTGCCTATCTTGTGGTCCCTTTGTGGAGTAACATTATAAACATAAGGCTGTTAGGAGTTGGCTAGTGGGCATCCATGTCTGTCAGTTGTAGTACAGGAAATTCTGAGGGGCAGGATACTCTTGTCATTTGATCGTTTAGGTGGAACTAGAATGGACTTGGCAAATTCTCATTGCTGAAGGCAGTTTCTGGCCACACAAACCCTTATGAAGCTGAGAATGGCGTAAGGGTGATTTGGCTTGAGACTCCTTTGATACGTGGGAGGTAATTTTTCATGTAATGATGATCCTCTGATAAAGTATTTATCAATTTAGGTTTATGTGCTCATCATTTTGATAAACTCAGGCAAAGAGACACAGTTTATTCTGACCACTCATATTCTAGTGAGGCATTTCCCTGAGACAAGTAAGGGGCTCTGGAGAATGAAAAAATGTGAATCCTGTTGTCTGAAATTCTTAGTTCTTGGGATCCCGTTACATCTGTAGATGAGACTCCAGATAAGAATTAAACTTCATGAATGTTAGAACTAAAAGGAGTGGAAAAGTCAGAATAGAAATATACTCCCCGATTTGGAGGACATTGTAGAACGGCACTTAGCTTGGTTTTGGCTGTAGAAAATATAGTCATACTGTTGGCTGTTTAAAAATAAAAAATTTCTTTTATTGATCTGTGGATGATTGAATTTACCAAAGATTATTCAGGGACTCATAATGAAATACAATATCCTTTACATATCATTGCCAGCAAACATACCCTCTGTTCCACTTGCTTGAGAGCCAGCGAACGAAAGAAGTGGACATTCCATAGTCTTTTCAGCTGTAAAAACTTTCCAGTAGATCTCAACTTCTCGTACCTCTCACGTCCCAGTGACTTCTGTAGGTAGTACTTGCACAACCTCTGAAATCATTTGCTAAGACACAATACTATTAAAAATATAGGAGGAGGGAGAAAAATGGGGTTCATATGCTGAAGGTGTGTGTGCAACATTTGCCTGTATTCTGATGGGTGCAGAACGTTTCTGTGAATTGCTCGTTCTCTGAGAGGTATGTCTCCTTTGTTTTCAGGTCCTGCGGGTGGTTTGGCTGTTTCTAACTGTGCAGGAGAACTCATGCTGGCTTACTGCCCCCATCTTGGGTACCTGTGGAATCTGAGGCAGCTTTAAGTCTGTAATGCCACATGCGATGACTTTGCATTGAGGGCAAACACAAAGGAAACAAGCTAAGGAGGTACTTCTTACCTCATCTGGCTAATTTATTATACAGTCTGAAGTCTGCCAGATCTTTCCATAATAAGAGAGCTTACCAAAAAAGAGCCTGTTGCCACTGAGTCAATTCTGACTCCCAGTGACCCTGTCTGACAGGGTAGAAATGTAGCACAGGATTTCCAAGGAGCAGCTGGAAGGTTTTAACTGCTGATCTTTTGATTGGCGGTCAGACTCTTAACCACTGTAACACCAAGGCTCCATAAGAGAACTTGGTAGGGTTAAAAGATAGTTAGGCAAGTAGAAATAGACCAAGTCTGAGTTAGAAAGGTGATGTCGCTGTCTCCAACCATCACTGGTGGAAAATTCTCATTTATATTGATAAGAGCTAGTAGGAGCTGGTGGGATACCAAGCCCACTTTTAAGGAAATCTCAGGTCATTTGCTGTGTAGAACACATGAATTCAGAGAGTCTAAAACCCTGTGAAACAAAAGCAGAGAGCCTTTAGCCATGAGACCAGGGGTCAAATTATGACTACCATTTATTAGCAATAGAGTATCAGGTGACATTTTATATTAAAGTTTTTGTTCATCTGTAAAATGGGGAGAAAATATGTATCATGGGATTGTTGTGAATATCTGATGAAATGGCTTTGAGGAAATGATTGTTTAAGGTAGATGAATAATATTTTTGTTCTCTTTATTTTTCTGACGAAGGCAGTGGAATGTATGATGTGTTCTTTGACCCTGTAACACAGTGGTATTTGTGGAGCCTGCCAGCCTAGCAGGAAGCTTCTAGCTCCAGCCACAGAAGGTGATGATTTTCTTGGGTCATGGGGAAGGTGGTTGATTCCTTAGCCTTCTTGAACACCGGCTATGTCAGGTCCCTAGTGGCATTTAGATTCTTGCCTGGGGAAGCTGCTGAGAGCCACATAAGGGTTTAGGAATGCAAGCTACCCCCAAGAATTGAACTACAGGATGGACTGGATAGAACATGGCTGGTGGTTGGGGTTGGGGTTGAGGTTGGAAAAGGTCTCCTTCAGCAGCAGCAGGAGAAGCCCCCATGTGGACAGTCACTGCTGTTGTTTAATTGGAGGCAGAAGGCCTGGGACAGGTCACAGACTGGCTCTGCCTTCTAGGCTGGGAGGTAACAAGTGAGCTGGCAGACTGCCCTCCAGCCCCCCACCAGGACTCCCTTGGTTTTGCACTGGGGGCTCTGGCTAGGCAGAGGTGCCTTCCCTGCCAGGTTTTTGTTATTAAAGTTGATCCCATGTATCAGAAAGTGGAAAGCAAGCCTTGGAAATCAGCATCCTAGTGGGATTTGAGGCTCTCTCTGCAGCATGTGCCAAGGGCTGGGGGTGGGGACTGTGGAGTGAGCTCTTCTCTCTGTATCCAGGAGGGAGCTCTCAGCATCAGTCACTCTGTCAGGGTGTCTCGGTAGTAATCACTTCCAAATGGTGGCTGAGTGAGGAAGGGGCTCAAGACGGGAAAGAGGTTTTCCATAAGCAGCTCTTCTTTCCAAAAGGGACCAGCAATAGAATATGAGATGCCCAGGAGCCTCTCCTAGCATCATCTATAATAATATCCATGTTGACAAAACAGAGGGAGAGAGGACAGTAACACAGGGTGGGGTCAGGTCCCATCTGCTGACCCAGGAGGTGGTTTCAGGATGAATGGCTCAGCCGTCTGGAAATGACGTACTACATCTTGAGAGTCTTCTGAGGCAGAGTCGGCGAGGCTGTGTGAGTAGTCACAGATTCTATATCTAAATTGATAAATCAGTTGCTGTTGAGTTGATTCTGACATACGGCTGCTCCATGTATGTCAAAGTAGAACCATACTTCAGTTCTGATTTTTTGGGAGTAGATTGCCAGATCTTTCTTCCAAGGTGCCTCTGAATGCACCATCACCTCTAATGTTTCGGTTCGTAAAACCTTAGAATTCTGAGTGCATTAACCATTTCCAACACCTGGGGACTCCCTCTAAATTGAAAGACATGGTAAAAGTCACTCATTACTTACATGCACACACTCAAACTGTAGAACATATTCCATGGGAGACACAATCACAAACCTAGAGGAAAAATCTCACATTACCACTTTCCAGCTGTGAGATTTTAAGCAAGTCACTTTACCTTTCTGAGCCTCGGCATTCCTACCTGTAAAATGTGATTTATAATATACAGTTGTCATGAGGACTCGATGATTTAATTTCTGAGAAAGTGTAAATCACCAAGTAGGTAGACACTGAAGAAATTATCTTTCATGTTTTACCTCAGAGGCTTTGCTTCCCTTACTTCCTGTCAGACGCATTGCAGGGCGCTCATAAACACTGCAGTTAAATCTAGAGATTTACTGCGTTCAAAGCTGTTCTGTCTCTTTTAGCTGCACTTATTGTTTCCATTTGCATTTAAGAAACAGACCTGTAGTTCTGGTATACCTTGCCTTTGGCCCTGCATAGCAAGGATGGAGGGTGGCCTACATCCAGTACTGAGTATCCAGTACTCAGAGGACTGACCTGGGTGTCCTTGTACCCCAGTGAGCATGGGCCAGCCTTCTGTATCATGGATGCACTGAATATGATAGCATCACTGCATCTATTTCAAACACAGAAGAATCATTTCCTTATGAAAATGCTGACTGGTTTTTCCTGAAAACTTTCTTTCATGGATGCTTCCTTTTCTTCTTTTTCCCAGTAGCAAGCCAGCTACAGAAAACCTTCTCTGCCAGTTTGACCTCCCAAAGCAGTTTTGTGACTTAACCTTTACTGAACCAAAGAATTGTCACCCAGGAGGGACATGATCTTGGCCTTTGCAGTCTCCTTTTTAAGTTAACCCAGAGACTATTTTCATTGGCACTCTGAATCCAAATGTTGGCGTATCTACGCAGGGTTGGATGAAGCTAGTGCTAATAGCTCACAGTACTTTTTCCTGGGGGCAGTGGTGATTCAGTGGTAGAATTCTTGTCTTCTATACTTGAAAACTCTGATGGCATAGTGGTTAAGTGCTACATCTGCTAATCAGAAGTCTGGCAGTTCCAGGCACTCCTTGGAAACTCTATGGGGAAGTTCTATTCTGTTTTATAGGGTTGCTGTGAGTCAGAATTGACTTGGCAGAAGTGGGTTTGGTTTTTTTTTTCTTTATACTTTTTATTCTTGATAAAATGAATACATAACTATACTATATAAACATCTTTACAAAAATATAGGCAGGTGTATCATATATAACAAGATTAGTGGGAACTACAACTATAAAGAATTATTTCATTTCCAAAGACTCAATTTAAAATACAACAGAAATTTGTACAAATTTCTGGTTTAGTGCAAATACAGGTTTAGCACTCTTTCAAGGTCTCTCCACTTTGAACAAGTTTGTAGTTAGAGACCTGTTTTCAATTCTGGGCCAAACCACCTCATGCTCAGCTGTCACCCTCTGTCAGTCATGGCTTGTGTGTTGCTATGCTGCTAAGCAGTGCAGCTTCTAGCTTCAGATAGACTAGGAAGAAAGCCTTGGTGACCTCTTTCTGAAAATCAGCCAGTGAAAATCCTGTGGATCACAGTGGTGGATGCCACAATCAATTGTGGGGATGGCACAAGACCAGACAGTGTTTTGTTGTGTTGTGCATGGCATTGCCACAAGTTGGGGGCTGACTTAGTAGCAGTTACCAACAACGCCATCAACTTCTTGGTTCTTCCATCTGAGGACCAGACCTCTATGGAGGTCTGGTGACTTTTAGTAGTCAGCTTGGAGTTTCTAGTTAGGATACTGAGGTCTGGAGGTTATAGGTGAATCAGTTAGCATCTCAACAGCATCTTTATTAAGTATATACACACTGCACACTACACACAATTCTTTTGGGGCATGGCGTGATCCTGGGGAGGGATATCCTGAGGCTGTTATTTGTTCTACCTATGATCCATGCCTGTCTGTGGCTACTAACTATCTTAAGTTGCTTGGCTTGCTCAAACAAGTTTGTTTTTCTTATCTGGCCCCTTAGCTATCCAGAATTCTTGTGGAAGAGCAGCCAGGAAGGCTGGCCAGATAGCCAATATTCATACAATTTAAACCTCTTGGAACTGGATTTGGTAAGATAGAATAAACATGGTTTTGAGGGCCAATGATGTAATATAAATTGATGCTCCCCCAAAAGTTAGGGTCCTTTCTCACAGTTTTTGTCTCTTGTTCCCTACTCTCTTTCTCCTTGCTTTCTTTCCGTTTCCAGAGCTGTGTCCTGGCATTGCTTCCCATGTCAGTTAGCAGAATGTGCTTTTTGCCATTTGTTTCACTGTCATTTCTGGAATGAGAAGGGACATTTGGCCAGCTTTGCCTACACTGCCTGATTCCCTTGCATGAAGCCACAGGGAGTTCTCGTTACCATTGCCATATGCACAGGCACAGCATCTGTCTTCTGCCTGAGAGGACACAGCGAGAGGTTCTGCCAGGCACTCAGGGCTGAGCCTCTTCTGCTCCTTAATCACTTCGTTCTCTGTGCTGCCTGGTGAGTGGGGACAGGGGGAGAGGGTAAGAAACACTCAGCTTCCAGTAGTGACTAGAAAAGCTGCTGATGGTGGAAGACTAAATGAGTGGAAGGGAGTTAACCTGTATTGAATAATAATCCACAGTATCACTCAAAGTTACACATTTACAAATTCTGTTGATCTGAGCTCTGAAGATCGAGAATAGGCAAGTGAGAAGAAGAAGGAGGTTGACAAGAGAAGGATGTTGGGGAAAAGACATCAAATTTGTTTGGTTGATTGATCTGGGGTGTTAAGGGTAAGAGCCCACTCAGGAGTTGGGTACTGAGAAAGCTGGCTTGACACGCGCATGCTGGGTGAGAAGGGTGAGCTGGTTTCCTACAAGCCGTAGTTCTTGGTCCGTCAGTCCGCTTATCATGTCTTGTCTCTCTGGCTGTTACCTGTAGTCTTGGTTATTACAGGGCATGGCTGTCAAGGAGTGTGAACATGGCCTTGTGGATGTCAGGGTAGAAATAAGCCTTGCTACCAGCACCGGGGTTAGACTTACATGGTTTTGTGTTTCTTCTGAGCCACTGGTAAATATCCATTTTGACTGTGGAATGTGGTATTGGCCAGCTCTGTCCAGGAGCCATGTCTGAAAGAACAGTTGTTGTAGGTACTTTTCTGTTTCTTGACACACAACTCCCTGTTCTTTCCTTGGTCCTGAGTAGAGAGTTTATTACAGGATGCAGTATTTGGTCTACAGGGTCCTTTTAGCTTTAAGCTTTAAGGATTTCTGTCTTGATATTTTTTTGTCCACATGCTACCTTTATAGAACACTCTAGCCCAGCTGAAACCCTGGTGGAACAATGGTTAAAAGCTGAACTGCTAACCAGAAAGTTAACAGTTTGCATCTACCAGCTGCTCCTTGGAAACTCCATGGGACGGTTTTACTCTGTCTTGTAGGGTCACTTCCAAGTGCTAACCAAAAGGGTGGCAGTTCAAATCTACCAGGTGCTCCTTGGACACTATGAGGCAGTTCTACTCTGACTTCTAGGGTCGCTATGAGTCAGACCTGACTTGATGTCAGTGGGTTTATAGGGTCACTGTGAGTTGGAACCAATTTGATGGCACTTTCTCAGTTATCTAGACCTGCTATAACGAAATACCACCAGGGGATGGCTTTGACAAAGAAAAGTTTATTGTCTCACGGTCTAAAAGGCTAGAAGTCCAAATTCAGCATGTCGGCTCTAGGGGAAAACTTTCTCTCCCTGGCTCTGGAGAAGGTCTTAGTTATCAGTCTTCCCTTGGTCTGGGAGCATCTCAGTGCAGGAACCTTAGGTCCAAATGATACACTCTGCTTCTTGGGCCCCCTGCTTGGTGTATGAGCGCTCCCCAACTCTCCATACCCCAGGGAAACGCCCTTTATATTGGATCAAGGGTGTGACTTTAATAAGGGTGGTATCCACACCAATTGTCTCTAACATAATCCAATCCTGCCCCATTAACCATAGGAAGCGATTAGGATTTATAACGTATGGGAGAGTCACAATCACAAAATAAAAGATGATCACACAGTATTGGGAATCATAGCCTATCCAAAGTGGTACATTGGGGGGGGGGGGTGTAATTCAGTCCATGACAGGCACCTGACAGTATCAACTAGTCCAGATAGTGTGATATGTCAGAAGTTTCCCTCCCCTTCCCCATTCTTCTTTCTCCTTTGGTCACGAATTCCAGTACGAGGGCCCATTTCATCAGGACGCTGTGATTGCTGGGTAGGAATATGTACTGAGAAGTCCATCAGATTCCATCACCTGGGCAATGTGCTTTTCAGCTAAGTCACCCTTACCTGTGGGCCAGTCCAGCTGCACATTTCTTCTCGCAGATCCTTCCTTCTACCAACATCTGCTGTGTTGCTGGGAACGAGGGAAACAAAGGAAAATGAGAACGAGAATACTTCTTGCTCTCCAGGAGCCCACATTCCAGAAGGTCCAAGAGAGAAGGGATATGAATCATTAAAATGCAAAGTAGTAAGTGTAATGATAAAAATGATATATGAGTTCTAATAGGAACAAAAAGTAGGTGTATCCCATCCTGTAGGTGATGGAGAGGATGGAAGGTTTCTGGGAGGAGTTGACACCTGAGGAGAATTGTCTGAAAAGGAGATGAGAAGATTTTGAGGGTGTGGGTTAACATGACTAAACATACCTGCAAGAAAGCGCAGATTGTACACCGAGAAGAGAGAAGCAGTGTGGCGTTACTGGATTATGAAGGTCAAGGTGGGGACTGGTGGGTGATAAGATAGTGAAGGTCCCCTGAGTCAGGTCCTAGAAATTCTTGGATGCTACTTAGGGAACTTGGATTTGGGGATCCGTTGAAAGGCTTGAGGCAGGGGAGTGACATGGTGAGATTTGCACTGTGTTTATATTAGATCATTAACCGTGTAGTTACTTCTTAATTATCTTCATGAAGGGAAGAGAAATAAAGCACAGACTCAATCACAGATCATGTCCCTGTTGATGAAGTTTAGAGACTAACTGGGATTATAGGAGACAAGGCGTATCTTGCTGAGATGGCCTCTAAACAGGAAATGTGTTATTTTTGCAAATAATAGAGAGAAAGCTGAACTAACTCTTGTAACTATTGCATTCCTTTTCCTTTCTGAGATGGACTCTAACTTTGTAGCGTAAGGCTTTATTGGGAGTGAGAAGCTAAGCTTTGCGTGGGCTGTTGCCATGAGCCTGACAATGCACTGTGTTATTAGGTCCTTGCAGGCCCACAAAGGGATTCCATTATTGTTCCCATTTATAGATGAAGAAACTGAGGCCTGGAGAGGTTAGGTAACTTTCCAAAAGTGAACCAGGTAGTAGAGAGTGCGGTCTGTGTTTGGATCTACCTTGGAATGCCCTCAGAACTGACCTCTGAGGCAGCGTGTGGCACAGTCCACCTGCAGCCCTCCCTGCAGGCCCAGGATCTGTGTGTCCTCAGGAGCAGGTATGACCCCTCTACGTTTGATAGCAGCAGTGGCAGTCTGGGACATCTCGCTGAGTCTCTATGTTGCTCTGTTGGTGCTCCGTGAAACTCATGCTGGGGTCCACGGCTAGGATCAAGACTGCTTATGTAGAAAGATCGTTGTTAAGGCAGCAGCCGGGGTTGCAGAGGCAGGCGGGGAACTGAATACAGGGTAAGTGGCTTTCTTCTCAGTCCTGTCTTGCCTCTTACATTTCTGTTCAGCATCTCCCTGTTACCCATCATGCCTCGACTCTTTGGGATCCGGAGAGCCGCAGGTCTGAGTGAGGAATAACCAACTGCAGGCGTGGGTGATGTCTGGAGGAAGAAGTCATTGGGCTGCTGAAGCCAAGTCCGTGACCGGCACAATCCCAGGAGGGCCAGCAGTTTGTGGTTACTCAGCGACTCTTCCAGCTGAGGAATGTGCTTTCCCCCTTCTCATCTGTCTTGTGCTTTTGTACATTTTGACGAGCATCCATGAACAACCCAGAGCACTTGAATGGGTACAAGGTCAGCCAGCCACAAAGCACCCCCAGCCCTCAGCACACTTGGAGTAACTCAGATGCCACTTGTGAGCCATGAGTGAGATGATCACATTCCTGGATAAATACAGCAGGAATGCCTTGGCCTGTGGAAAGGTGAAGGCATGGGGAGCCAGTTCTGGTTTTGCCTTCACATTTGGAGGAATCTCGGACGTCTCTATCTATTGGTGTCATAATCTTGGCACAAAAAGAGTGTTCTCACTAGCTCAGCATTCCTGGTTTGGTTCAAGATGCATGAAAATTATACATTATCTTTCTCCTCAACACTTGAAAAGGCTTGCAAGTTTTACCATTGTTATTTCTATTATAGCCTTTAAAAGAAGATAGGAAGCAATTTATGATAAAGACAAAGATACAGTGAAATGATTGAAACAAAAATGCAAGAATGAGAGCAAAGTAGTGAAGGGGGTGGTGTAGAGCAAGAGATGTTCCAAAAAACAGGAGTGAAGGGAAATAATTTCAGTTGACCATTGACCATTTTGAGCTTCCTAGAAGCCAGGGGGAAAAGGAATTCTACTCTGTTATAGATAGCTCATTTTCTAGCAAGTATTTTCCTATTCACACATCCAGAGAGAGAAATTTTCCCCTGACACTTTTCTGTAAAGTAGAAATCATGTTATTGTTATTAGGTGCTATTCAGTCAACTCCAACTCATAGCAACCCCAGGTGACAGAATAGAAGTGCTCTGTAGGGTTTCCTAGGCTTTAATCTTTATAGTAGCAGATTGACAGGTCTTGCTCCCACAGAGCGGCTGGGTAGGATTGAACTGCCAGCCTTTCAGACAGCAACTGGGTCACTGAACAACTTAGTGGACCGTGGTTTTGTAAAAATGACTTTACCCTCCTCCCCTCCCCCTTCCTCTTCCTCCCTCCTCCTTCCCGTCTTCTCTCTCTCCTCTCCTCTCTCTCTCTCTCTCTCTCTTTCTGTTCTACTTTAGATGAAGGTTTACAGGGCAAGTTAAGTTTCTCATTAAACAATAATACAAATACCAGTTTGTGACATTGCCTGTCGAACCCATGACGTGTCAAGTTTCTCCCCTTCTTGACTTTGCCAATGGATCCCCATTATCAGCTTTCCCGTCCCCCTCCTGCCTTTTCATCTTTGCCTGTGGGTTGGTGTGCTCATTTAGTCTCATTTGTTTTATAGGCCCATCTAATCTTTGGCTGAAGGGTGAAACTCAGGAATGATTTCAGTACCGAGGTCAAAAGGTGTTGGGGCCATACTTTGGGGTTTCTTCAGTCTCTATCAGACCAGTAAGTCTAGTGTTTTTGTTTTCTTCTGAGTTAGAATTTTGTTCTACATTTTGCTCCAGCTCTCTCTAGGACCCTCGATTGTGACTGCTGTCAGAAGAGTCAGTGGTGGTAGCTGAACACCATCCAGCTGTGCTAGAGGACAGTTCATTTCTAAGAGTGAAATTCAAGTTTCTGACAGGACTTTGACCTGTGAGTTTTTTCATTCTGGTTTTGATTCACCAAAATTTTAAAAATTCAAGTCTTTTCTTGTGTTCCTCCTTTGGCTGTGATTGCAGTAGGCAGAACCAGTTCAAAGCTCTGGTTTTTATTGAGCAGAATGGGAAACTGAGGGCAAGAACATGAGCCATTATGATGAAGGGCAGCTACTACGTGAGGGGCAAAGGTTTAAACAGCAGAGACATCAGTATCACCAGGCATATCTCAACATCTTATTTCCCAGTAAATAGTCTAGTGTGAGGGAAAGAAGAAGCAGGAGTTGAGTGTTGGATTTCTACTGTCTGGGCTGCTAGGACATCTGTCTGTGTGGCCTTGAGAAAGTCACTGGATTGTATTTGAGTAAAATGTGGGCCTTACTGTTTCTTGTTGTGTAAAATGAGAAAGTGAAATAATCTTGGAAGATTCCTTTGTCCTCTAGTGCCCTGTGATTTCAAGTTTCCTCCCTTAATTAAGAGTCATAAACTTAAGTAGAACCAAGTGAAATAAGCTATTTCGCAAAGGAAGACTTCACCTTGAAAAAGTAGAAGATTTCCAGGGATAAATAACTTGGCAACAGTTGAAAACAGAGAAAAAGAAAGAAAAAAGAAGAATAACCAATTTAATTTGTGCTCTTCTTCTTTTTTAAATCTTTTCTGCATTCAGTCTGTGGCTTCCCACTAGGTGTGGAATTGTGTGAGGCCAGTTCTGAGAGTTGGCTGTTTTGGCTCAGCATCATGTATTCTCACACAGAGGGCAGTGAAGAGAATTTTACTGTGGTTTCCCTGGATGGAGGAGTCTTGGTGGTGCAGTGGTTAAAGCAACCAAATGCCAACCCAACGGTTTCTGGTTTGAACCCACTAGATGTAGCAGTCAGCTTCTGTGAAGATTTACAGCCCTGGAGGCCTCTGGGTCAGTTCTGTCCTGTCCTGTAGGTTTGCTCTGAGTCAGAATCAGCTCAACAGCAGGTTTATGGTTTTGGTTTCCATGGCTGGTACGAATGGTTAATGCACAGCCTCTGTCCTAAAGACTGTTCATTCCAGTTCACCCAGAGAAGAAAGCTCTGATGATTTACTGCCCCCAAATCAGTCATTGGAAACCCTCTGAGGCACAGTTCTACTCTGAAAGATATGGGTTGCTGTGAGTTGGCATCAACTTAATATTCATTAGTTACAGGCAGACTTTGACTTAAGAATGTGACTTACAAACAACTTGTGGTTATGAACCAAGCCCTGTAAAAGCCTTTATATTCAAATTTGAGGTACATGCAATCGTTCGTAATAACAGACACTGCTTTGCAATGGTGGTAGTGTAGTGGTTGAATGTTATGGCTGCTAACCAGAAAGAGGGCAGTTCACATTTGCCAGGTGGGTTGAGGAAACTCTGTGCGGCAGTTCTAGTCTGTCTATAGGGTTGCTACGAGTTAGAATCCACTCAATGGCACTTTGTGATAGATATCAGAACATTATTGCTGTTATAACTGTATTATTATGTTAAAAGTGTTTTAGTGTATCTAGAAGTTTTTCTTTAGTGTTTTTACACATATACCGGTACACTAAATACGATATACTTAGACACTAACTATACCTATGTATAGTTATGTACACATTAGACTCCAAGACAGATTTAGGATCAGATCTTGTTCATAATCCAGGGGCTGCATGTACTGGTTTGTTTTCACATGTAAGGGAAGAAGATATCTAGGCTCAAATTCACTGTATATCAGAATCTGCTGCCATCATATTTTCCAGCCCCTGAGCTTCACTTGCCCCTAGGTATGACCTGATAGCCTCTTGTTTAGCTCCTCAGAGTGCTAAATTCTTCTGTAATTTACCTGGGTCTGTAAGCATCCAGAGAATCAAGGATTAGGAAAAGCAGGCAAGGGTAGGGAGGGTAAAGGAGAGTTCTGGGCATTTTTACATTATTATATGCAAGTGCTATGCAGATAAAATGGAAATTAAAACACAGCACTCTGGCACTGAGCAAAGGTGATAAAAATTTGGTTTTAATTTCTGCTGCCAAGATACCAAGGAGCTGTAGTGGAGAGTGCAGAAGCAGGCAGCAATAAAGGCCTTTTGTGGTCAGATATGGATTTGGATGTTGGGTCTTCCTGTTTCATGTGTGCACAAAGTGCTGCTGTTCTGAGAACAGCTGATGGGAACCACTGTTATTCTGGAGTTTTCTCTGCACTTAGAAATGAGGGGGGCTGTGAAAAAGAAGAAGGCTTAACTGGGGTCAGGTCAAAGTTCTGAGGGAAAAGAAGTGTTAGGCAGTTTCTTGTGTGTCTGGAGAGCTCCTTTGAGGAAGGTCCTAGAAGCTACTGTAACCCAAGTGAACAGAGAAATGATCAAACCCTTCTGGAAGACCAAAACAAACAAATAAAAATGAACCCTCTTCTGTAGAGTCAGTCCCATTCATGATGCCACTATAGAACAGAAAAGAACTGCCCCACGGGATCTCCAAGGAGCAGCTGGTAGATTTGAACTGGTGACTTTTCAGGTAGCAACTGAATGTTTAACTCCTATATTACCAGGGCTTAGAAGATCAAGGTGAAGGTTAAATAGACACATAGTACATCCAATGTAAGACTGTAGCACCTTTCAGTTGATGGCAGGCTTGGGCCAGCTTAGAGCTCACATGGTTTGGTGAGCGTTCAGGAGGTTAGCAAAGAACTTGAGGAGGTACGGGTGCTGACCTGGTACCACCTGTCTGCGCTATACACTGCCAGTGCGATCAGAATCACTGTATGACTGACTTTTCCCGAGGAGGGGTTCTCAGGGGACAGTGTCCTGACTTGATGGTCCTTGTCACACAGAAGGTTCTTGGCAGCTAGTCCCTGTCTCAAGCAGAGACCCAAAATCAAGTGGGGTCAAGCCCAGCCACAATTGAAATCTCCCTGCCTAGGGTAAAGTTTTGAGGGAAAAAGGAATGGTGAAAATAAAGTCAGGAATTGGAAAGTGCTAATGGCCACCTCTTGGAAATTGCTAGTAGTATAGTTCCTGACATGTGCAAAGAGCTGGAAATACAAAACCAAAAGGGAAGAACATACTCTGCATTTCTCAAGCTGAAAGAACTCAAGAAAAAACTCAAGCCTTGAGTAACAATAGTGAAGGATTCTACAGGGAAAATATTAAATGACTCAAGAAGCATCAAAAGATGGAAGGCATACACAGTCATTATATCAAAAAGAATTGTTTGACATTCAACCATTTCAGAAGTAGCGTATGATCAGAAACCAATGGTGCTGAAGGAAGAAATGAAAGCAGAATTGAAGACATTGGTGAAAAACAAGTCTCCAAGAGTTGATGGAATATCAGTTGAGATGTCTCAACAAACAGAATACTGGAAGTGCTCACTTGTCTATGCTAGGAAATTTGGAAGACAGCTGCCTGGCCAACTTAACTGGAAGAGATCCATATTTATGCCTATTCCCAAGAAAGAATGCAGAAATTGTTGAACAATATTGTTAATATCACACAAACATAAAATTTTGCTAAAGGTTATTCAAACATGACTGCAGCAGTATATTGACAGGGAACTGCCAGAAACTCAATCCAAATTCAAAAGAAACTGTGGAGCCAGGAATATCATTGTTGATGCCAGATGGATATTGACTGGAAACAGAGAATACCAGAAAGATGTTTACCTGTGTTTCATCAACCATGCAAAGGCATTTGACCATGTGGATCATCACAAATTATGGATAACGTTGTGCAGAATGAGAAAGAAATCCAGAGCACATAATTTTCCTCACAAGGAATCTGTACATAAATCGAGAGGCAGTTGTATCGACAGAACAAGGGGACACTGCATGGTTTCCGGTCAGGAAAGGTGTCCATCAGGGTTGTATCTTTTCACCATACCTTTTCTATCCGTAAGTCAAGCAAAGAATCCAAGAAGCTGGACTATATGAAGAACAAGACATCAGGACTGAAGGAAGACTCACTAACAGCTTGTGTTATGCAGACAGCATAGCCTTGTTTGGGGAGAGTGAAGAGGATTTGAAACGCTTACTAATGAGGATCAGATACCACAGCCTTCCATATGGATTGCACCTCAACATCAAGGAGACAAAAATCTTCACAACTGAACCAGTAAGCAACATCATGATATATGGAAAGGATTGAGGTTGTCAAGGATTTTATTTTACTTGGTTCTACAATGAATGCCCAGGGAAGCAGCAGTCAAGAAATCAAAAAAACACATTGCAACAGGAAAATCTGCTGCAAAAGACCTCCTTAAAGCATTAAAAAGTAAAGCTGTCACCTTGAAGACTAACGTGCGCCTGACCCAAGCCATAGTATATGCATGGGAAAGTTGGACAATGAAAAAGGAAGACAAAAAAAGAATTAATGCCTTTGAATTATCATGTTGGAGAATATTGAATGTACCACAGACTGCTAAAAGAACGAACAGATCTGTTCTGGAAGACGTACAACCAGAGTATTCCTTGGAAGCAAAGATGGTGTGACTGTGTCTTATATACTTTGGACATGTTGTCAGGAGGATTCAGTCCCTGGAGAAGGACATCATGCTTGCAAGAGTGGAGAGTCAGAGAAAAAGAGGAAGACCTTTGATAAGATGAATTGACACAGTGGCTGCAATGTTGGGCTGAAGCGTAAAAACAATTGTGGTCATGGTGCAGGGCTGGGCAGTGTTTCGTTCTGTTGTGCATAGGGTCCCTGTGAATCAGAACTGACACAGTGGCATCTAACAACAGCAATAACAACACGGTTCCTGAAAGAACAGTTTTCATTTCTTTCTTTTCTGTTTGAGCGTGTTTCTTGGTTTCTGTTATCAGTCATACGTGCAAAAGCTGTAAGGGACAAATATGTTTTAACATCTTGAAACTGAATTATTAAATGAGGTTTAATAATTGGTGCTGATTTTTCTTCATGGCTGATTTGCAGTATAAACTGGGTTTAAGGCATCTTTTACTAAACCTTCTGGATTTTAGTAGGCCACATAGCCATTCATTAAAGAGTTCATGCTGATGTTATTTGTTTAGGTTTTGATGCCCTCAATCTGTTTTTGCTCCCCTTTTATGCAATAATGATATCTTTCAGGCAAAGAATAGCTTCCACTCTGCTGTATTAAGGGCTTTGCATGATAGCTAGCATTGTCTACTGGCCAGGGACTAGGCATAAAATTAGAAGACTTTCGTTCCCTCCCTCCCTGATCCCCAGGTAGACATACTGTGAGGACTGGTACCAAGAATGGAGTGGATACTGCTAGACCCCCAGTGTATTCTCTGTCTGCTCATTGAGACCTCAGATCTATTTACAGGGCAACTGACCTTGTCACTTTACTTTTAAACATCCAGAGGGAAGGAGTGGCTTAAATTCATACCAGTGCTGGTTGTCATTGAATCAGTTCTGACTCATGGCAAGCGTATATGTGTCACAGTAGAACTTTGCTTTGTGGGGTTTTCAGTGGCTGATATTTTGGAATTAGATTGCCAGGCATTTCTTTGGAGGAATCTCTGGGTAAACTTTCACCAGCAACCTTTTGGTTAGCAGCCAAGCACTCCAGGCTGAATTTCATACCAATGTGTAGCTGTTCATCACCACATTTTTGTCAGAAAGCATTACTGACAGAAAAAGAAAGGTCTTGGTGTCAGGGTCTAAGACATATCTTGTAGGACACCGGCTTTGTTCAAATCATGAGTCTGAAGCTTGTTATCCTTTAGGCAAGCTATTTATCCTCTTTGAGTGTTTTTTGTTGTTGTTGCTGGATTTTTTGTTTGTTTTTGTTTTTAATCTCAAATGGAAGTAATGAAAGGAATGCTTGAAGGTGTTGTGAAGATTAAATAAAATTATTCTTGTAAAGAGCTCAGCCTATGATAAATAGCTCAATATTTGTTCCCTTCCCACCTGCAGACATACTTCATAGCTGAAATTATATTGTTTGTACCATGTTAGTATGTTAACCATGTAAAATAGGAAGCTTCCTTGATTCTGCCATGTCTCCTTTTATCACTTAGTGGCTGCCAAATATTATATATGGTAACTTACTACATTATTATTGATTATTTTGGTGGTTCCCAAAGCTGTAGTAACTTCTTCAGGCCTTGGAGGCTCCAGCTTCAGGGGAAATTGGATCTTGTATGGGTTGGTAACAGAAAAGGGCCTCCTGGGTCACCATTGAGTGAGACACAGTCTCAGATGGAATGGCAGCATTTAACATGGGCCAGCATCGTGGCTCTGGCCAGTGGTTTTGTACCTTGGCTGCCAAAGTCCAGAATGATGCGTAAAATGTCATTTACAGCCCCAAGAGCCCCATGTAAATCAGTGTGTTCTTGCAGCTGGGCCCCCTGACCATGTGTCTGAGGCCCACCAGCAGCACCTCAGCTGTCATGCTCTCCCTTTAGAATTGTGGTTTATTGTGCAGAGCTTAGCTCTTGAACACTGCTGATGGCAATGTCAGCCTACCAGCAGTGCTATCTTACTGACAGGCCACAAGCATATCAGTTGAAAGTTGCATTCAAGCAACCAAGAATCATTTCCATCTTAAACTGACAGAGGCCACTTCTGATAAGTCACCTATCATATCCCCAACCAGCTACTTAAAAACTAGTCTCGTTTGATAGATTTTTAAAAAAACTCAAAAGTAGAACTACTGCCAAAATCAAGACCATACTGTTGCCATCAAGTTAAGTGGAACGGCCCCATATCAAGCATAAGAGTTAACCACTAGGCAACCAGGGTTTCCTAGAACTCTTACATGACTCAGCAGTTCTGCTTCTAGCTGTCTAGCCAAGATAACGGAAAGTAGCAATGCAGTATTGGTTACGGCACTGTTCATGATGACCAAAATGCAGAAACAACTTAAATGTCCATCAACAGATGAATAAACAAATGTGGCACATACTTAGAATATTACTCATCCATAAAGAGTGACGAAGTCCTGATACATGTTGCAACGTGGACGAACCTTGAAAACATGCTAAGTGAAATAAGCTGATCATGAAAGGACAGGTATTGCATGATCTCACTTGTATGAAATATCTAGAATAGGCAACTGTATAGAGACTAAAGCTTATTAGAGGTTACCAGAGGTAGGAGGGAAAGGGACAAGGAATCATTGTTTAGGTTTATTGAGTTTCTGTTTATGGTGACAGAAAATTCGACAGTGGATATCAGCGATGGTCACCCAGTGTGATTAATGTAATATGTCAATAATTCATATGCTTGAAAACCATTGAATTGGCAAATGTTATGTATATTTTTGCAACAATAAAAACAATAACAGCAAACAAACACAGTCTTGACAGAGAACAACATGCCGGCATTGAGGTGCATGGACACTGCCATCGAGAAACGAAAGGTCATCAACGTGCTTCAGCTTTGCTCAAGGAGCTGCTGTTCTAGAACATTTTGGGTTCAATCCTTATGTCAAGTTTAGCTCTTTCAAGTTCTGTAAGGCTTGTTCCAGGAACACCTTCATCTTTATACCACATATCTTTGCTGTCTAGGTTTACAAAACAGGAATTAATGTTTACCAAGTAGACCCTTGACCAGCACTGCTACACTGAATCTTTCCCATGGATGTATAGGTCTATACCTTGTTACCCCCATTTTGTTTTTTTATACTTTGAGTTAATTCTGATGCACGGGGACCTTATAGGACAGAGTAGAACTATCCCATAGGTTTTCCAAGGTGGTAGTCTTTATGGGAGCTATAACTAAGTCTTTCTTCCTGTGTAGTGGCTGGTGGGTTTGAACATCAGCTGAGTGCTTAGCTGTCACACCACTCAAGCTCTGAGAGTTTGAATGAGTTGCCTGTGTTCTCACAGCTACAGAGCATTGAGGCTATCTAATAAAACAGTTTCTCTGACTCCAAAGACTTGGAGGTTGCAGAGCAGCACAAGCTTTGTCCTTGGATTCAAAGGCTGCTTTGGAGACTGGTTATAGAGGGTCTCAGAAAGAGGCATTTGGGACACACAGGCTTGAAGGCCAGAGTAGGTGCCTGATGGAAGTTGGGGACTAGGATCTCCATTTCCACCAGTATCCCAGACGCATTCGGACCTTCGCTGCCTCCACCCGGAATGTAGAGGTCATCAGACCTCTGTCCTCCACTTTCCTTCCACTGTTGTGTTCTGCTCCTTTCATGAAAACTGGGGACACCCAGAGACTTTGTTTCAGCCTCACAGGGAGTGCAGATTTCCAGGGCTACTCCAACCTTGTGTTGGCTGCTGAGAGGAAGGACACAGCCTGCCCACTGAGGTTCTCTCCCTGACTTATGGTTCTCAGTCCTGGCTGTACCTTAGAAGCCCTTAGGAAGCTTTAAGAAACTCTGGTGCCCAGGTCCTCCACCAGAATCTTTCAGGGCATGGCCTAAGCTTCTGAGGTTTTAAGAAACTCCATTGATACTTCTAAAGTGGAAGTTGAGGTTGAGAACAATAATCGGAAGCCGTGGAGAAAAGAGATTAGTGTGTGGACACAGGGCTGGTGGGAAGGGCCTGAGTTAGCGGGGTCAGAGATGAGCAGTTTTGTTGGCTCATTTATTCAGAACCTAATGTATCTGAATCACTGGGGCACTAGAGGGTCTAAGACACCCTCTTTGACAGTTGGATGGTGGAGATGTTGCTGTTGTTAGGTGCCTTCGAGTTGATCTTGACTCGTAATTACCTGAGAGACTACAACTGCCATGAAGGATTTTCTAGGCTGTAATTATGAGTCAAAATCAACTCTATGGCAGTGTGTTTGGTTTTTGGTAAACCTTATGGGAGCAGATCATGAGGTCTTTTTCCCACAGAGCTGCTGGGTGGGTTTAAACTGCCAACCTTTGTGTTTAGCAGTTGAATGTTTAGCCATTGTACCACTAGGAACCCATGATGGAAGAGAGATAGAATTAGCCACAGTTTGGCCTAAACCAGGCTACCTTGCAGTGATCTGCAGACCTAAATGTACATTTCAGTGGCGGTACAGATGCCCATTGGTTAACATACTTGCTAAATGAGGGCTTACCTTCCTGCTAAATCAAGTAAAGTCAAACCCCCAGTGTTTCTTTGACCCACATGATAATGGAAGGAAAATGCAAGTTCTTAAAATCAAATAAACAAAACAAACATAAATGATTCTTTTCTTGCAACATCAAATTTTCTCTTTAGTACAAGAAAAAAGCATGTGTGAGGGAAAAGTTTCAGAGATCTAGATCCTGCTGTAAAAGATCTGATTTGTAGTTGAGCCCAGGCATTATACCACACCATAGTTACAGAATGGAAACCGTCATGGTGTAGTGCTTAAGAACTGTGGCTGCTAACCCAAAAGTCAGCAGTTCAACTCCCCAAGGTGCTCTTTGGAAACTTTGTGAGGCAGTTCCACTCTGTCTTACAGGGTTGCTGTGAGTCGAGATGGACTCGATGGGAGCAGGTTTGGTTTGGTTTTATAGCTAAAAAGAGAGTGCTCGAAGGGAGAATAGGAAGGCAGTAGGTATGCTGAGGTCCTGTAACTGATTAGACCCCAAGTGACCTGGTTTGGGTTCTGGTGATCAGGCTAGAAAGTCCTGTCTCCCAAAGGGTGGCAAACTGGGCTGCCCCTCCCACAAGGCATGCAACCTTCTTGGCAGCAGTTTTATTACGGCCAGTTATCTTAAGTGAAAGTACGTTCCAAGAAGGGAATGGGTCAGTCTCCAAGAGTAGAGAAAAGACCCTGTACAGATTTTGGGGGTCCGTTTTATACATTGAAAACCCCTGGTTAGTGTATCTGCTGATCAAATGATTGGCGGTTCGAATCCATTAGGTACTCCTTGGAAACTCTATGGGGCAGTTCTACCATATCCTTCAGGGTCGCTATGAGTTGGAATCAACTTGACGGCACTGAGTTTGTTTGGTTTTGGTTTTCTTAATACATTGGCAAGGGAGGAGGATGGTGACATTGTTCCTGGTGCCTGTGTACATGTGGTCATGTAGCCAGGAGAGCTGTTGTATCCTTATCGAAACTGTCAGGAAGGAATCACCTTATCCTGATCAGCTTTTCCAAGGTAATCTTGTCGTTTCCAGTTGTCAGGAAGGAGCCATTCTATCTGTGATTACCCTTCCCAAGCCCTAGGCTGTGGCAACTAGCCAATCCTGTCAGATACTTACGAATGATAAACTTTGGAGAAGGCTTCCCAATTTGGGTGGTATCTGACTGTCTAAGAACACAGCCCTTCCATTGCAGGTCAGACAGCTCCACTGTAGCACCTGGAATACTGTATTTTGCACTGTATAGCATCAATTCGCCTTTGAGACTATGAACTTTAGTATACCATATAGGACCTCCCCGGTCTCATCTCCTCCTACCACCTCACTCTTCATGCTTCAGTAATGCATCTCTGGGCTTTGCACGTGCTTTTCTCTGTCTGTAGGGCCCTTTCTACTTTCTCTCAACTTGCTCCTTCTTGTTGCTCAGACTCAGGTGAGGCCCTTTCTTTTGCAGGTAGATTTTGCAGTTGCTGAGAGTTGCATTTTGAAGAACATTTTATTGCTTTTCTACTCACTGTTTCATCATATTCAAAAGATAAATATATCTGTGAATGGATAGAATTTTGCAAGGGAGAGAACGGAGTGGTTGGAAATAGCATTTTAGTAAAGAAAAGAGCATGTGTAACATTGTGTAGTGTTCTCAGGACTGGCAACCCCCCAATAAGCTACAAGGGCACAGGGTTTGGTCAGGCTGAGACAGAAGATTCAGCTCACTGAGGAGTAGGATGGTGGGCTAAGCTTGCACTTGGGGCTCTATTCTGGATTTTTGAGCAACATGGGTGATCTGGTGAAGTCTGTTGTAGAAGAAAAAAGTTTTCTTTTTATGGCATAGTGAATCTGGTTGCTTTGGTGAATCTGGTTGCTCTAGTATATTGGAAGGACATTCTGGAGTTAAATTACAAAAAAAAGCCATGCTTTTTTATATGTATTTTCCTTGTAAGTATACACACATGTGTATGCATATGTGCTTAAGCAACTTAAAATAATTCATGAGAAAGTTACATTTATTAGTTTCTGTTTATGCGTATATTTTAAGTGGAATTGCTAAACTGAGTACCTAAGCAATTCTTTAATGGTTATGGAGTCCTAGTGATGCAGTGGTTAAGAGCTTGGCTGCTACCCAAAAGACTGGTGGCTTAAATCAACCAGCCACTCCTTGGAAACCCTTTCAGGCAATTCTACCCTGTCCTATAGAGTCACTATGAGTTGGAATTACCTTAAAAGCAATAGATTTCTTCTTCTTCTTCTTTTTTTTTTTTGCTGTAGATTACAACTGTTTGCAACAACTCTTTTTCTGGCCAAACAGATCTTTAGAAAGAACAATAAATGTACAACACCTTCTCCTCTTTTGTTAGATTGGTACCCCAGGCCTAGCATGTGGATTCCAAGCCCATCTGTTTAATTTGCTCCTAACAGTGCCATGAACTTTATGCTTATCCCAGTTCTCTTCCCATCTGCCTCTTGGGAGGTAGTGTTGTCCTGGGCTTTGGCTGAGATTTGGCACAGCAGGGGCAGACCTACCTTCCTTTTTATAGATTTGATAGTGTTTCACCTTCTTACTTGAGGAGAAAAGTAACTCTACTTTTGTACACAAAGGCGTGGAGTTTGCTATTATCCAGTGAGCATGCACTTTGATTTCAGTTGAGTACCTTTGTTCGGATGACCTTTTCTTTAGAAGTGACATGAAGGATATCATACATGAAGAAGAAGCAGGAGGTCATTAAAAAGATGGGAAAGAAGGAACAGGCCAAAATGGATGTCAGAAGAAACTCTGAAACTTGCTCTTGAACATAGAATAGCAAAAGGAAGAAATGATGAAATAAAAGAACTGAAGATTTGAAAGGACAGCTCAAGAAGACAAAGTCAAGTATTGTAAAGATATGTGCAAAGAGCCAGTGGTAGAAAATCAAAAAGGAAGGACATGCTTTACTTTTTTCAAGCTGAAAGAACAGAAGAAAAAATTGAAGCCTAAGTTGCAATAGTGAAGTATTTTATGGGGAAATATTAAATGATGCAAGAAATATCAAAAGAAGGTATAATACATAGAATCATGGTACTAAAAAGAATTGGTTGACATTCATCCATTTCAAGAGGTAGCATATGAGAAGGATCCGACAGTACTTGAAGGATGAAATTCAAACTGCAGTTAAGGCATTGGTGAAAAACAAGGCTCCAGGAATTAATGGAATATCAATTGAGATGTTTTAACAAAAAGATACAACCCTGGAGGTGCTCTCTCATCTTTGTGAAGAAATTTGGAAGACAGCTCCCTGGCCAACTGACTGGAAGAGATCTATCCATGTTTATGCCTGTTCCCAAGAAAGATGATACAACCAAATGTGGAAATTATTGAACAATATCATTAATGTCACACAAAACTAAAATTTTGCTAAACACCATTCAAAAGCATCTGGATTCAGAAGAGGACATGTAACCAGAGATATTATTGCTGATGTTAGATGGATCTTGGCTGAAAGTTGAGAACACCAAGAAGATGTTTACCTGTGTTTTATTGACTATGCTAATACATTCAACTGTGTGGATCATGCCAAATTATGGATAACATTGCAGAGAATGGGAATTCCAGAACACTTAATGTGCTCATGAGGAATCTCTACATGGATCAACAGGCAGTTTTTTTCTAACAGAACAAGGGAACACTGCATGGTTTAAGGTTAAGAAAGCTGTGTGTCAGGGTTGTATCCTTTCACTATTCCTTTTCAGTCTGTGCTGAGCAAATAAGTTGAAAAGCTGGTCTATATGAAGAAGAATGAAGCATCAGGAATGGAGGAAGACTAATTAACAATCTGTGTTATGTATATGACACAACTTTGTTTGCTGAAAGTGAAGAGGACTTGAGGATCTTACTGATGAGTATCAAAGACCACAGCCTTTAGTAAAGATTATACCTCAAGGTAAGGAAAACAAAAATCCTCACGACTGTACCAATATACAGAAAAGATTGAAGTTGTCAAGCATTTCATTTTACTTGGATCCGCAGTCAACAGCCATGAAAGCAGCAGTCAAGAAATCAAATGACACACTGCATTGGACAAATCTGTGGAAATGATCTCTTTAAAGTGTTGAAAAGCAGAGATGTCACCTTGAACACTAAGGTGTGCCTGACCCAGCTGTGTTATTTTCAGTCACATCATGTGTATGCAGAACCTGGACAATGAATAAGGAAGTCAGAAGAATAATTGATGCCTTTGAATCGTGGTGTTAGAGAATATTGATACATGATAGATTGCCAAAAGAACAAATTGATCTGTCTTGGAAGACCTACAACCATAATGCTACTTAGAAGCAAGAATGATGAGACTGCATCTTGCGTAATTTGGACATGTTGTCAAGCGGGATTGGTCCCTGGAGAAGGACATAAGTCTTCGTAAAGCGTAAGGTCAAAAGAGGATGACCCTCAACTAGACGGATGGATTGACAGACACAGTGGCTGCAGCAGTAGACTCTAGTATAGCAGTCATTGTATGCATGGCACAGGACCAAGCGGTGTTTTGTTCTGTTGTACATAAGGTCACCATGAGTTGGAAATGACTGAACGGTGCCTAAGAACAACAAAAATATATGTATTATAAAAAGTTGGAACATAAGAAAAATCACAGAGGAGAAACTAAAATCACATATCATTGTATCACTCAGAAATAATTGCTGTTATGTTTGATGTCTAGGTTCCTCATTTTTATCCTGCCCACATAATTTTTTAGGGGTATTATACATATTATTTTTATATTATTATCTGATTATATTGATTATTATCTGATATATTATTATCTGATTTTAAATTTTAAATTTTTCTTGAATACTGTCCCATGTTATTAAATGTTCTTTCACATTTCCAATGTCAGCTTATAGGGTGGCATAATACTAAGTTGAATTGATATATCTGATATATCTGTATGTGAATACTCACATGCATTTTTTTTATGGGGAAAGAGCCACGGCTTCTATGAGGTACTCAAATGTTTAAGTGCTGATGGGTCAAAAGTGGGTAAGCAATTTGCTTAAGTTAAATTCCTAAAAGAGAAATTGCCGGTTCTAAATGATCTGTACTTTTTGAAAATGTCGGTTGGGTCTGTTGTGATGTCACCTATCTCATTCCTTATTTGAGTTATTTTATCCCTCTCCTGTTTTTCTTTTGTTAGTTTGGCCAGTGATTTACTGATTTTGTTTATCTTTTCTAAGAACTAGCTTTTGGTCTTATTGAGTCTTTCCATCTTTTTTCTATTCTCTAATTCATTTAGTTCTGCTCTCATTTTTATTATTTGCTTTCTTCTGGTGCTGAAGAGGTTCACTGGCTGTTCTCTTGTTTGAGTTGTGGAGTTCCATGTTTTAATCTGGGCCCTTTAAGGCTGACTTTGCTGTGTCCCAAAGGTTCTGGTAGCATGTGCTTTCATTCTCATTTGTTTCTGTGAATATCTTTTTCCATCCTTGATTTCTTCTATACTCCAGTAATTTTTGAGCAAAGTTTGTTTAGTTTTCATGTATTTGGTTTTTTCTCTTGCGTTTTCTCTGTTAACTGATTTCTACTTTTGTGGCTTTATGGTCTAAAAAGATGCTTTGCAATATTTTGATTCTGTGGATTTTGTTAAGGCTTGCTTTGTGGCCTGACATGTGGTTTATTCTGGAGACTGTTTCATGCTCATTGAAAAAGAAAATATACTTGGCTACTGTTGGGTGGAGTGTTCTGTATGAGACTGTGAGGTATAGTTGGTTGATTTTGGCTTTTAGATCTACTGTGTCTTTATTGAGGTTCTTTCTGGATGTTCTGTCCTTTATCAAAAGTGGTGTATTGAAGTCTCCTATTGTTATTGTGGAACTGTCTATTTCTCTTTTCATAGCTGTTAGAGTTTGATGTACTTATGAGTCATATCTTTGGATGCATAAATATTTAATATGTCCTGATATATTGAACACTTAATCATTACATAGTGTCCTTCTTTATCCACTGTGGTGGATTTTATGTTAAAGCCTATTTGACCACAAATTAATATTGCCACTCTTCCTCTTTTTTGAAGGCTGCTTGCTTGCTTTTTTCTTCCCCCATCCTTTGGGTGTTTATTTGTGTCTTTTAGTCTAAGATGTGTCTCTTGTAGGCAGCATATAGATAGATCATGGGTTTTTTTCTCTATTATGTCATTCTGTCTCTTGATTGTTACATTTATAACATTTATATTCAGCATAAGTATTGATAGACATGAATTTACTATTGTCTTTTTATGTCCTTTTTTAATGCATTGTTAACAGTTTCTTTGTTCCACTTAATTTTCTTTGCTGAGTCATTTTTCTTTATGTGTTTTGTTTTCATCCTTTTCATTGTTGGTTTTATATCTGCTGAGACTTGATGTTTTCTTGTTTTTTTATTTTGATATGTAGGATTGTTGATTTCCTTTCTGGTTGCCTTAATATTTACCACTAGTTTTCTAAATTTAAACCTGTCTTCAATTTCTTTTTATCACCTTGACTTTTCTTTATGACAGAGCTATGACTTTTTTTAAAAAAAAAATATGATTGAATGAAAATGTACATTCCCATATAAACTTGTGTGCTCACCTGTATGCAGCTCCTGCTGCTCTCTTTGCCTGGTGATAGCACATTCTTCCTCTCTGCTCCATGCATGTCTCATCCTCCCAACAGTCTCGTTGACCCTCCTCACCACCCACTCTCCTTCCTCCTGCCAGAGGTCAGCAGGATGATATCCTATAGATGCATAGAACCATAAAGTGCCCACACAATATGGTCATTCTGCATCCCCAAGTCCAATCCATTGCTGTCTGAAGAGTTGACCTTCATTATGATTTATGGACAGGGGAAGCATCAGGGCCATGCTCCCAGGGGAACCCCAAAGTCCCTGGAGCATCATTTGCAGTCTTTTAGTGGAGATCTCAGGGTGCACCCCTATTTACTCTTGTGTTGCCAGTGAGACTCAATTTTGTGAGCTGCATTGTGACTATCACTGGTGGTGGCCAGGCACCATAAAACTCTTCTAGTCATGAGTTGATGTATCTATGACATTTTTTAGTCCCTCTTATTTGTTATAATGTTGTTATCTTTTACATATTGATATCTCTGTTGCCTCTTTTTCAATATTTTAGCATTAATTTATTTTTCATAGTTTCTCCATCAGGATATGTGTTTATTCTTTACTGTGTTCTAATCTTGTATTATTGTCTGATATTATGGATTTTCTAACCAAAGGACTACCTCTAGTTTTATCATTTTTAATCTTGTCATTTTGGTGTGGTTTTTGCAAATTCTCTAAATTTCTGTTTATCTGGAAGTCCTAATTTTGCGATCGTATTTGAGAGACAGCTTTGCTGGATATATGTTATTCCATTGTGATCTTGCCTGCATGGTTTCTGGTGAGTAGTCTGACTTCACTCTTATTGACTCTCCTTTGTAGATTATTTTTCACTTATCCTTGGAAGCTTTTAAAACTCTTTTGTTTAGTTTTGATAAGTTTGCTTATAACATATCTTGGTGTCTTTCTTTTGGGATCTACTGTTTATGGAATTTGATGAGCATCTTGGAGATACATCTTCTGTTCTTTCATAGTATCAGAGAAGTTGTCTGCCAAGAAATTTGTAACAGTTGTCTCTATATTTTGTGTTACCTGCTCCCCTGGTACTCCAGTGACTCACAGATTGTTCCTCTTGGTAGAGTCCTGCATCATTCTTAGTATTTCTCAATTAAAAAAAAAATTTTTAATCTGCTTTTTCCTTAGATATGTTGGTATCATGTACTTTATCTTCAATCTCACTTATTCAGTTTTCCATTGCCTGAGTTTTGCCCCTTTGCTTGTCTATTGAATTATCTAATTCTGTAATTTTACCAATTTTTTTGATAATAAATTTTTATAACAAATTTCTGTTTCTGTTTACTTTCTTACAGTCTGTTCAATTTGTTATTATCCTGTGCTACATTTTGCCTCATTTACTTCCTGATCTCTTTAAGAATTCTAAATATTAATCTTTTTTATTGTACCTCTGATAATTCCAGGAAGTTCTGTTCTTCTGGAAAATTTCTCAATTGCTTATTTTGGGAACTTTCTGAAGCCATTGTGGTCTGCCTCTTTAAGTGATTTGATATTGACTGTTGTCTCCAAGCCATCAGTAAGTTGTTGTGTTTGTTTATTTTATATTTGCTTACTGTGTTCTAGCTTCTTGTTTTATTTTATTTTGAAATGCCCAAATAGGCAGGTCATATGAGCTGATTTGATTACTGGTGCCTTAGAGGTTTGAATGTCTTGTCACTAGGTGTTTAGAGCTGTTACCAGACATGTGGCCTGTGTTTTCTTTCTTGTGTATATTCACCTGAGGTGCCTAGGTAGTTAGTCAGCAAGTGCATGGTACAGACTGTCCCCAACATTTTTAGATGAGCAGGGCTGATTGTTGTACACGCAGTATCTGGCTGCACATGCTGGGAAAGGTGGGGGGCTGACAGTCCTCAATGAGTGTGAGGAAAGGCTGTCCTTGTTCCTTAATGCAAATAGGTAGATAGCTTTTGCTGCAGCACAATAGGCATGCTGTATGCTGCGTGCAGTGCTGAAAGGCTATCCCTGCCTTAATGGGCATAGGTAGATAGATAGCTTTTGCTGAGGCACAATGGGCATGGTGAATGCTGCATGCAGGGCTGAAAGGCTTTGAAGGCCCGTGAACCCCTTTTGCCTGTGTATAGACAAAGGACCTTCTTCTGCCCTGAGTTTCTGCTTAGGGAAGCTGGCAGGTTATTTTCCCCCCCAATTGTTAAATTGTTCCTTTTCCAATTCTGGGAGGATGGCTCAAGATGTGCATAAGGAGTACTACTTTGTGTCCAGGTAGTGCACCAGAATGTGGAGCCCAGTGCAGCACAGACAAGGGATGGAAAGCACTGGAAAAAGGGAGAGAGGTTTATTCCTAAGAAATGTTTCAGATCTGCCTAAGAAAAGTTTCAGATCTGCATACAGGAGGTTAGACACAAGCCACTTAGCTTTTGATGATTGATTGCTGCTTTTCATGGATTCTGGAGGCATGAATGGTCCTCCACCACTCAGTCTGTCACTAAGGATGACACTCTCTGAATGCCACTGCTTCATTCACTAAAGTAGCTGCCACTGATTCTCCTGTCAGGTGCCAATTCCTGCCAGGTAAGGTCTGGTCAGTTCTAAGTACTTCTGGACCTACTCTCCCTTCCCTGTTATTTGGTCTGGTTTTTCAGCTTCCCCTTTGATGTTCAGGGCTCCTAGAATGTCCTGTATAATCAATCTGCTTTCTTATCTTTGTTGTTACAGGAATCACATGAAGCATCTCCCTAGTCTGCCATCTTAGTCCTACCCTCTTAGTCTGTACTTTTTTGAGGCTTTGATGATACTGCCAGATCTGCCAGAGGGACTATATCAGTTTCCACTACCACCAGCAGTTGCTAAGGGTGGCTACTTCCCTGTACCCTGGCCAACCATGTACAACCTTGGCCAACCCTGAGCCGTAGTGGTTAACACTGGGCCTTACCTCTTTTGAAATCCAGCATCACATTATTACTTGCTATCCTGTCTCTTTGCATATAATTTTCCCTCAGTGTGGTACAGCTAGTGCTAATTTGTCCTGATAGCCACCTGAATAGATTGCAGGGGCCACTGAGGCACAGCTGAGAGAGCTGTGTGTAACTAGCTAGGGGTGTGTAACTAGAAGATCTGGGTTTATGTTTAAAGCCATACTATAACTTCCTTGGCTGGGCTGACCAGGCAATGTCATGGTTCAGAACTTAATTGCTAGGTTCAGACTTGATTGTATTTCTACCTTGATTCCTCTACTTAGTAGCTGTGTTACCTTGAACAAGGTGTGTCTCGTTTTTCTCATTTGTAGAATAGGGATAATGTTGTTGTTAGATGCCTTTGAGTTGGTTCCAACTCACAGTAACCTCATGCACAATAGAAGGAAACATTGCCCAGTCCAGTACCACCTTCACAATAATTGCTACTTGAGACCACTGTTGCAGCCTCTGTGTTAATAGATGTCACTGGGGGTCTTCCTTCTTATTGATGATCTTCTGCTTTAACAAATATGATGTCCTCCATGCACTGGTACCTCCTGATAACATGTCCAAAGTATGTCAGACAAAACTTCTCCATCTTCACTTCCAGGGACCACTCTGGCTGTACTTCTTCCAAGACAGAGCTATTTGTTCTTCCAGAAATCCAAGATATATTCAGTATTCTTTGCCAACATAATAATTCAAAGGCATCAATTCTTTGGTTTCCCTTATTCATTGTCTAACTTTCATATGAATATGAGGTGATTAAAAATACCATGGCTTGGATCAGGTGTTACCTTAGTTCTTGAAGTGACATCTTTGCCTTCCAACACTTTAAAGAGGTCTTTTGCAGCAGATTAGCCCAATGCAGCACATTTCATTTGATTTCATTTCTTGCCCACTGCTACAATGTGTGTTGATTGTGGATAAAGAGTAATTCTAAAATAATTACTGAGGAGTGTGTCTTCTTTGGGAACTATCAGCTTTCGCAATCTAATTTCTGCAAGTATGGGAGTCCAGGAGCTGTTTTATTTTAATAAAGATGTTAGTAGGAGCAGTCTTCCTGTGGTTTCTTCAGCAATACAAGTAATCTCCAACTTAGGATACATTTGGATGATGATGAACTGCTCTTTTTGTCTTATTTTTTGTGCATTTAATCATTAGTTGTATGTGCTACCTACAGTGTTGCAGCATGCAATTTGCTGATGTTATCATTCTCAGAACTTTCAGTGTTCAGTTTTATAATTTTATAGTGAGAGGATTAGCTGAACTAAATCAGGTGCTTCAGTTGTTTAGAAACATGGACCCACATGCTGACGGTTTAGCCCAAGTCAATAGGCTGATTCAGGAAGTAGTGAGATGTTGCTGCAAAATGTATGAAGAAAAAAAAGAAGAGGATACAGGCAGCTGTTACTAGTTTTCTAACTAGAAATGTCATCCCGGTTCCAAGGGCTAATCCAGGTGATCTAGAACTTTCCACAAGTGAAGTTATTACTGCAACTGACAAAACAGCAACATTGTCCCATTATTCTTCATTGGTGGAATAAGTTTTTATGATTTATGTATTTTTTTAATGGATGTGGTATTAAAAATATCTATAAGTATATGTAGTGTTTCCATCCTCTGAAAACAAATAAAGATTGGATTTACAAACATGTTGTTGTTGTTAGGTTCTGTTGTGTTGATTTCAGCACAGTTACACGGTGTACCATAGAATGAAACATTCTCCAATCCTGCCCCATCTTCATAGCTGCTGCTGTCTTGGAGCCCGTTGTTACAACTACCGTGTCAATCAGCCTTGTTGAAGATCTTCCTCTTTTCAGCTGACTCTCAGCTTATACCAAGTGTAATGTTCTCCAGGGACTGGTCCCTCCTGGTAGCATGTCCAAAGTATGTGAAGCAAAGTCTAGCCATTCTTGCTCCTAAGGAGCATTCTGGCTGTGTTTCTTCCAAGACAGATATGTTCATTCTTCTTCCAGTATTGTTTGCTGACACTATAAGTCAAAGAAATCAGTTTTTTGATCTTTCTTATTTAATGTTCAGAAGATTTGTCCAGTGCACTACATCGTTTGATTACTTGACTGCTGCTTCTGTGGACATTAATTGTGGATCAAGTAAAATAAAATTCTTGAAAACTTCAGTATTTTTTTTGTTTGTTTATCATGATGTTACTTATTGGTCTTGTGAAGATTTTGTTTTCTTTATGTTGAGGTATAGTCCATACTGAGGGCTATAGTCTTTGTTCTTTAGTCAGTAATATTTTAAGTCCTCCTTACTTTCAGCAAGCAAGATTGTGTCATTTGCATATTGGAAGATTGTGAAAATGAGCTGTCCTTCAATTCTGATGCCATTTTCCTCTTCATGTAGTACAGATTCTCAAATTATTTGTTCACCACACAAGCTCAATAAACATGGTGAAAGGATACAACCCTGACACATACCCTTTCTGAATTTACACCACTTAGCATCGCCTTGTTCTGTTCAAACACTTGTCTCTTGGTCTGTGTACACGTTCTGCATGAGCACAATGAAGTGTCCTGGCATGCCTATTCTTTGCAATATTATCCATAAGTTGTAATGACCCACACAGTTGAATATCAGTGTATTGTTAATAAAACACAAGTAAACATCTTTCTGATTTTCTGTGCTTTCATATGAGCAATGATGTCCCCCGGTCTATGTCCTCTTCTGAATGTGGCTTGCATTCTGGCAGTTCCCTGTCAATGTACTGCTCCAACAACTTTTGAATGATCTTTCGTAAAATTTTACTTATGTGTGATATTAATAATATTGATTGATAATTTTCCATATTCTGTGGGATCACCTTCTGTTGGAGTGAACATGTCTGTGGGTGACTTTGAGTCAGTTGGCCAGGTAGCTGTTTTCCAAATTTCTTGACCTAGGTGAGTGAGTACTTTCAGTATTGCATCCATTTGTTGAAGTATTTCAATTTGTATTCCATAGATTTCTCAAGCCTCATTTTTAGCCAGTGCTTTTGGTGCAGCTCACACTTCTTTCTTCCTTCAATAACATTGGTAATGTACTGCCTCCAGATATGGTTAACTATCAACCAATTCTTTTTGGTAAAGTGATTCTTTATGTTTTTTCTACCTTGTTTTGATGCTTCCTGTATATTTCACATCCATTCCAAAAACAAAAATGAAATGAAACTCTTTGCCATCAAGTCGATTCCTAGTCATACCAACCCTATAGGACAGAGTAGAACTGCCCCATATAGTTTCCAAGGATCATGTAGTGGATTCAGACTGCTGCCCTTTTGGACAGCAGCTGTAGCTCTTAACCTCTATGCCACTAGTATTACCTTTTGCCTATAATGTCTTTCAGGATTGCAACTGGAAGCTTGAAATTTTCTTTATTTCTTTCAGCTTGAGAAATGGCAAGTGAGTTCTTCCCTTTTAGTTTTCTAACTCCAAAACTTTGCATGTTTTGTTATAAGTGTTTGCACTGAAAAATTGCTAAATTTATTTTCTTTATTTGATTTCTGTGTATTCTATCTAGTAAGGTCAGTGTGTATAATTGGGGTTTATTTTGTTCAAAAAAGGTATTTCAGCTAATAAGGTGTTGATTTTGCAAAATTCTATCATGTGTTCTCCAGTGCTTCTATCACCAAGGTCGCATTTTCCAGCTGCTCCTTTGACTTTGTTCCTACCTTTCACATTCCAATGGACATTAATTTTAAATGCATTTTGGTTGCACTTTTGATTAATTCAGACTGTAAAAGTTGGTAAAAATCTTTAATTTTCTCATCTTTGGCGTAAGTGATTGGTGCATAAATTTCAGTAATAGTCTATTATACTGGTCTTCCTTGTTAAAAACACACACACACACACACACACACACACACACACACAAACAACCCAAGAAATAAGCTCTTTGCACTGAGTCAATCCTGATTTGCAGTGATTCTATAGGACAAAGGAGAACTCCCCCATAGGGTTTCCAAGGAGCAGTTGGTGAATTTGAACTGCTGACTTTTTGGTTAGCAACCAAGCTCTTAACCACTATGGCACCAGGGTCTTGTTGTAGCCATGTAGATATTATCTTGTCACTGACAGTATTATGCTTCAGGATAGATTTTGAAATGTTTGTTTTATGATGAACAGTATACCATTCCTCTTCAATTTGTCATTCCCAGTATAGTAAACCACGTGATTATCTGATTCAAGTGGCCAATACCATTCCATTTCCGTTCACTAAAGCCTAGGATACTGATGTTTATGTGTTACATTTCAGTTTTTGCAATTTCCAGTTTTCCTAGATTCATGCTTCATACTTTCCACATTCTGTGTTATTAGTGGATGTTTGCAGCTGTGTTTTTTTCCTCTCATTTTGAGTCATGCCTTAGCAAATGAAGGTTCTGAAAGCGACTCCATCCATGTCATTAACATTGAACATGCTTTGAGGAGGCAGCTCTTCCCCAGTCATATTTTCAGTTCTTTCCAACCTCAGGGGCTCATCTCCTGATACTGTATCAGACAGTGTTCTGTTACTATTCACAAGGTTTTGACTGGCTGATTTCCTTCTCCAGAAATAGATTGCCAGCTTCTTCTTCTTAGCCTGTCTTAGTGAAACTGATGAAATCTGCCCACCATGGGGGACCCTGCTGGTATTTGAAATATTAGTAACAGGTTTCAGCATCATAGCAACATGTGAGCCACCACAGTACACACCAGTGACATAGAAATGGTAAAGGGATATCGATAGTGCCCATGTTATTCATAGACCTGCAGTGAAGATTAATGAGAGACGTTTATGTGTCACTTATCTTTGTGCTTAGCACATAGAAAATGTTCAGTAGTGCTCACTTCAGCAGCCCATGTACTAAAATTGGAATGATACAGAGAAGATTTAGCATGGTCTCTGCACAAGGATGACATAAAAATTCATGAAGCATTACATATTTTTTAAAAAAGAAAGAAAACGCTCAATAAACATTAGCTGCCATTATTAGGTATCAGATCACTTCCTCTCTGAGTGTTAGTTGTAGCATGAGCTTCATGACCATTTAGGGCTGGCAAAGGTCTTGGTGATCATTTACCCCAGTCTTATTCTATGCCTGAGAAAAACTGTGGTAAGGGCTAAGATGTGACTTGGCCACTGAAAATGGGAATGACCACACTTAGTTGACAGGCATGCTTAATGGTCAAATATGGTATGTGAAAGCCCTCTGAAACCCTTACACATTAATGAAATTGTGAAATGTCTGTATTGCACGTGAGAAATAAAACTCACTTAAATGGTACAAGGCTAACTGGAACCCCCAGTTAACTGCAGTTTTCTTAACCCCTTTGTTTTCCTAAGGGCAACCAGCCCAGTGTCTTGCATGTCAACTGTGACCCAAAAGGTTCTTTTGATGTTGCTGGGGAAGGTGGCAAGGATGTAAACTCTAAGATACTAGAGTAGGGTAGAGAGTCATCCATAGCCCTGGGTTGTACTTATTTGTTTGTCTGTCCCTGAATCTTATTTATCTCTGAACCCTTACATTTTGATGGAATAAACAGATGAATCCTATGTTCGTGGAAGAAATAGAGGGAAATAGTGTTGTTTATTACACATTGCTGGGCAGGTGCACAGATTAATGTCTCAGTCGGAGTATTCCTTCTATACAGATGTCACTCCTGGAGAGACGCCACCACTCTGTATTGGCCTAAACCACATTATATGCCTCATGTGTATTTTCCTGCCTATTCAACTGGTGATTACATAGTAACTCCCATTACCCTGACTCATTCTCCTGAGCTTTGCTTTCTTTATCATAGCCCTCTCTGTGTGGTTATCATAGTTTTTTTGAGTAAAAACTAATGTTTCCAGAAGGGAAAACTATGCAAGAATCTTGAGTGGCTGCAAAAGAGATATCCCCAGTAGCAACACTCATTTTGATCTGCTCATTAAAATAGAAGAACCCCAGTAATCTGTGGAAACATACCAAATTCTGCTTTTTATCTGTCGGTTTATGCTGGCTGTCTTTCAGAGCCCAAAGTAAGTGTTATCACATTTATAGGACATTCCTGCCCGAAGCAGTGTACTTTGTTTAAGTTGGCGTAATGGCTCAGAATACAGGTTCAAATCCTGGCTTTACCACTTGGTAGCATATGATCTTTTTTTTTTTTTTTTATGATGGAGTGAAAATGTACACTCCCATATCAATTTGCATGTCCACCTATATGCAGCTCCCACTGCTCTCCCTGCCCGGTGACAGCATACTCTTTCTCTCTGCTCCATACATGTCTTATCCTTCCAACAATCTCCTATGCCCTCCTCTCCACCCACTCCCTACCTCCAGTAAGAGGTCAGCAGGACGACATCCTGTAGATGCATAGAACCATGAAGCATACACATGATATGGTCACTCTGTGTCACCAAGTCCAATCCATTCCTGTCCAAAGCGTTGACCTCTATTGTGATTTATGGATGGGGCAGCATCAGGGCCAGGGGCTATGCTCCAAGGGGAACTCTGAGGCTCCTGGACCATCAATCGTGGTCTTTTAGTGGAGATTTCAGGGTGTATCCCTTTTTATTCTTGTGTTGCCAGTGAGACTCAACTTTGTGAGCTCCATTGCGGCTGTCACTGGTGGTGGCCAGGCACGATACGGTTCTTTTGGTCACAAGTCGATGTAGTCACCCACTCCCATGGGTCTCTCTGTCCTCTGGGTTCTCTTTCCCCCATGTCACTTTGGTTCTTGATGATCATCCATTCCTGCTGAGTTGGGACCATTTGGTGTACCTGCAGATGTCAACTTGCCAGCTTTTAAGATGCCAGACGCCACACACCAATGTGGGGTTCAGAAGGCTCTCTTAGCAAAATGCTAGTTGTGCCAGCTGGACTGGATTTCCCCTGAGAGCATGGTCCCTTGCCCCCCGCCCCAGCTGCTCTGTCCTTGCAATATTAGGTTAAGATGGGAGGCATAATCATGTTGTGTTAAAGTCTATTGATCTTCTTTCTAAAGTGTACTGTCACAGATTTCACTGAACCAAATTACTATAAACTTTCTAATCTAAACCACCCCCACGCTCTCCCTCCCTCCCCACCCTTGCAGCCATCAAAGAGTCTTTTATTCTACTCATGAGTCTGTTCTAAAGTTCTTATTTTAGGGATCTCCTACAATGTTTGTGCTTTTGTCACTTACTACTTTCACTCAATGTAATGTCCTCCAATTGAAACCAGGATATGAGATGTTTCCTCAAATCATTGTTCTTTATCATTGCATAGTGTACCATTGAGTATATATACCATAGTTTACCTATCCATTCCTCTGTTGTTGGGCATCTGGGTTGATTCCATCTTTTTGCTATTCTGGACTGTGCTACAATAAACATTTGTGTGCATGTATCAGTTGGTATGAATGGCTTTGATTCTGTAGAATATATTCCAAGCAGTGGAGTTAGTGGGTCAAATAGTATATCCATATCCAGCTTTTTCAGGAAGTGCCAGATTGCTTTCCAAAGAGTTTGCACCATTTTGCAATCCCATCAACAATGTAGGAGAGTTTCAATTTCTCCACAGCCTCTCCAGCATTTGTTGTTTTGTGTTTTTTGGTTCATGGCCAACCTTGTTGGGGTGAGATGGCACCTCATTGTAGTTTTAATTTGAATTTCTTTAAAAGCTAGTGATTGTGAGCATGTGCACATGTATATTTTGACTGCCTGGATCTCCTCTTTAGAGAAGTGTCTGTCCGTCTCCTTTGCCCAGCGCTTAATTGGATGACTTATCTTTTTCTTATTGATATTCTGTAGCACCTTATAGATTATAGAGATTAGACATCAGTCAGACATACAGTTATTAAATAGTTTTTCCTATTCTGTAGGTGGCCTTTTAATTCTATTAATAAAGTTTTTGTATGAGCGAAAGTGTTTGATTCTTAGTAGTCCCCATTGACCTATCTTCTCTTCTGTTTGTAGTTTGTTTGACAGATTCTGAAGTCTGTCTATGATGTATATTAAAACTTCCCTTGTTGTTCTTACTTTTTCTTGGATGAGCTTTATCATTTTAGGTTTGATATTTAGGTCTTTTATCCAGTTTGAGTTGGTTTTTGTATAAGGTGTAAGATATGAGTCTTGGTTTCAATTTATTGCAGATGGATATCCCATTTTGCCAGTACCATTTGTTGAAGACATTGTTTTTACATCAGTTTAATGTCTTAGGGCCTTTGTCGAATATCAACTGTTCGTAGGAAGATGGTTTCATCTCTGGGGTCTCAGTTCTGTTCCATTGATCTATTTGTTTCTTTTCGTGCCAGTAGCAGGCACTTTTGACTACTGTGGCAGTGTAATAGGTTCTAAAGTTGGGTAGTGAGAGGGTCCCCCAGAGTGTTCATTTTCTTCAGTAGTGCTTTACTTATCTAGGGCTTCTTCCCTTTCCAAACAAAGTTGGTGATTTGTTTCTCTCTCTCATTAAAAAATATCACTGTAATTTGTATTGGGATTGCATTATATAAGTAGATTGCAATGGGTAAAATAGGCATTCTCACAATGCTAAGTCTTCCTATCCATGAGAAGGGTAGGTTTCTCCATTTATGTAAGTCTCACTTAGTTTCTTATAGTAAGGTCTCATAGATCTCTTTCTAAAGGTCTGTTATTTCTCTGGTTAGATTTATTCCCAGGTACTTTACCTTCTCAGGGGCTCTAGTAAATGGTATTGATTTGGTGATTTCTTCCTTAATAATCTCATTTTTGGTATAAAGGAATCCTGCTGATTTACTTATGTTTATCTTGTATCCTGAGACTTTGCTGAACTCTTCTATCAGTTTGAGTAGTTTACTTATGGATTCTTTAGGATTCTCTGCATACACATCATATCATCTGCAAATAGGAAAATTTTTACTTCCTCTTTGCTGAGGCAGATGCCCTTTATTTCTTGGTCTTGTCTAATTGCTCTGTCTAGAACTTCTAGTCCGATGTTGAATAGGAGAGGTAAGAGTGGGCATCCTTGTCTAGTTCCCATTCTCAAGGGAAATTGTTTCAGTCGCTCTCCATTTAGGATGATGGAGGGAATTAGCTTTGTATAAGTGACCCTTATTGCATTGAAAATTTTGCTATCTATTCCTATTTTGCTGAGAGTTTTTAGCATCAATGGGTGTTGGACTTTATCAAATGCCTCTTCTGCATCAATAGACAAAATCAGGTGATTCTTGTCTTTTGTGTTATTTATGTGGTTGATCACATTAATTGTTTTTCTGATGTTGTACCTGCCTTGCATCCCTAGTGTGGATCCAGTTTGGTCATGATTGATTATTTTTTTCAATATGTTGCTGTATTCTATTAGCAAGAATTTTGTTGAAGATTTTTAGTATTGATCTGTAGTTCTCCTTTTTTGTTGTGTGTTTCCCTGGCTTTGATACCAGGATTATGCTGGCTTCATAGAATGAATTTGGGAGTATCATCCCTTCCTATGCTGTGAAATAGTCTCAGTAGAACTGGTGATAACTCTTCTCTAAAAGCTCGGTAGAATTCTGCAGTGAAGCCATCTGGGTCCAGGCTTTTTTTAGTTGGTAGTTTTTGGATGACGTTTTCAATCTCTTCCTTTGTCATGGGTTTATTAAGTTGTTCTACTTCACCTTGTGATAATTTTGGTAGGTGATTTGAATCAAGGAATTTGTCCATTTCCTCTAGGTTCTCAAATTTGTTAGAGTACAGTCTTTTATAGTATTCAGCTATGATATTTTTTATTTCTGTTGGATCTGTTATGACAACTCCCCTCTCATTTCTTATTTGGGTTATTTGTTTCCTTTCCTGTTTTTCTTTAGTAGGTTTAGCCAGTGGTTTGTCCATGTTGTTGATCTTTTCAAAAAAACCAGCTTTTGGTCTGTTCAGTTTTTTCAGTTCTTTTTCTATTCTCTAATTCATTTAGTTTTGCTCTAATTTTTATGATCTGTTTTCTTCTAGGGCCTGAAAGGTTCCTCTGTTGTTCTTGTTCAAGCTGTAGGGTTAGTTCTTTGGTTTGGTTTCTTTCTTCCTTCCAGATGTGTGCTTTTATGGAGATAAACTGCTTTTGGCTGTACCCCGTAGATTCTGGTAGAAAGTGTTTTCATTCTCACTGGAATCCATAAATTTCTTTATTTCGTCCTTCATTTCTTCTATAACCCATGGCTTTTTGAGCAAGATGTTGTTGAGTTCCCATCTATGTTTTTTCTGCCATTGAGGTCGACTTTTATGGCTTTATGATCTGAGAAGATGCTTTGCATTAAATCAGTGGTATGAATTTTGTTCAGAATTGCTTTATGTCCTAACACATGGCCTATTCTGGAGGATGTTCCATGTGCACTGGAGAGGAAGGTGTAGTTGTCTGCTGATGGATAGAAAGTTCAGAATATGTCAATGAGGTCTCGTTGGTTAATTGTGGCAGTAAGGTCTTCTGTGTGTTTATTGACCGTTTTTCTAGATGACCTGTCCAATATTGAAAGTGGAGTGTTGAAGTCTTCTACCATTATTGTGGAGTGATCTATCTCATTTTTGAGTGTAGTCAGTTTTTCTTCGATATATTCAGGTGCTCTAATATTAGGTGCTTAAATATTTAATATTGCTAAGTCTTGCTTGTGTATTGAAACTTTCAGCAATAAATAGTGTCCATCCTTGTCCACCATGGTGGATTTTACATTAAAGTTGATTTTATCTGAGATCAGAATTGCCACACCTGTTTTTCTTTGTTCCTTGTTAGCTTGATATATACTCCTCCATCCTTTAATTTTCAGTTTATTCCTATCTTTAAGTCTAAGGTGAGTTTCTTGTAGGCAATATATGGATTGGTCATGTCTTTTGATCCAAGATGTTACTCAATGTCACTTTACTGGAGTGTTAAGTCCATTCACATTCAATGTAATTATTGATAGCTGTGAGTTCACTGTTGTCATTGTGATAAATTTATTTTTGTGTTGATGTTTTCTCTGTCCTTATTAATCTGTTCTGGGACATTCTTCTTGTTAGTTGATTTTTCCCCCTTTTCAGTGTTGGTTTTGTGGTTGCAGAGACTCCTCTATTATGTTTCTTGATTTGATATGTTGCATCTTTATTGTACTTTACGGCTGCCCCTATGATCTTCCTTAATGAACTATGTATAAGCCCAATTTTAATTACTACCAGTCTTATTAACATCTCCATCTGGAATGACTGTAACGACTGTAGCACATCCCTCTTTTCAATATGATGACATCCTAATTTTCATGACATGATTACTGGATCATTTCTTTCACTATTATAGGTTTGATCGAGCTTGGAGCCTTTCCTAACTGAGTAGATTTCTGGGTGGTGTGTCCTGTGTTTGCTTCTAAAATGTAAAGTTAGTGGTTTTGTTCTTCCAAGCCAAGAGATTCTTTCAGTATTTCTTGTAGCTTTGGTTTGGTTTTTACAAAGTCTCTGAGTTTCTGTTTATCTGTGAATGTCTTCATTTCATTTTCATGTTTGAAAGATAGTTTTGCAGGGTATATAATTATTGGTTGGAAGTTCTTCTCCTTTAAGGCTTTGAATGTGTCATTCCACTGTCTCTGTGCCAGTGTTGTTTCTTCTGAGAAATCCGATGAAAGCCTATAGGGTTTACCTCTGACTCTTAGCTTTGCTTTGATTCTTGCTGCCTTTAAGAATTTCTGCTTATGTTTCATTTTGTTAAGCTTGATTATAATATATCTTGGCGTCTTTTGAGATCAGTATTGTGTGGCATTCAATATATATCTTGGATATCTATGTTCTGTTCTTCCATAATTTCTGTGAAGTTTTCTGTCAGCAGCTCAGCAACAATACTGTCTGTGTTTTCAGATGTCTTGCCTTGTTCAGGAACTCAAAATCATTATTGATTGTTCCTCTTGTTAGAGTCCCACATGCTTCTTCATTTTTCGTGTTTCTTTTTTCTGATTTCTGCTGGAGTCAGTAGCTCTGTCATCCAAGTCAGAAAGTCTCTTTTCCATTTGTTCCATTCTGTTTTCTTGGCTTTGAATTGAATTTTCTATCTCTTTGATTTTGTTCTTGATCTGTTGGATTTCAGAGTACTGGTATTTCATCAGATTGAAAAGCGTGCTTAATTTTTCATTTTGCTCTGCTGCATTTTGCGTAAGGTCTAGCAGGGTTCTGTAGATAATCCTTTTGTATTCACCTTCTGAGAGTTTCAGAAAGGTTTCTTTGTCTCTTTTTCTGTTTCTTTTGGGGGCTGTCTGAAGCCATGGGTGATTTCTTCATTAAGCTTTTATCCAGATTTTGTTGCTTTTGGGGCATCATGTGAGTCAACAAAAGCTGGGAGAGATGTCATGAGGATGGACCACAGTTGTTTCTCTAGGCTGTCTTAAAATGAAAGGTAAAAGGTACATGACAACTTCTAACATTGGTCAGGTTTTCAGGTGTACGGGTCCCTCTTTCCAGCTGACAAAGTAAGCACTTCTATATCCAACCCTAGATGTTATAAATTAGTTCAAAATACAGAAAAGCTACTGCCCTGCTGGCCTCTGCTGCCAGGCTCCAGCTGTAGGTGACACTGTGTGGAATAGAGCTTTTTTTTGCCAGAAAAGTGCTCTTCTCTGGGCAGGAGCTGCCTCCCAGCCTAGGAATTAGGTCAGCTGAGGCCTCTGTATGAGTATGGCTGCCTCCCAGTGGAACAAGATGGCATCCTGCATGACACCCCCACCTGCCTCAGTACAGGCTACTCAATGACGGAGGCGGAAAGAGAGGCCAAATCTGCCAAAGCCAACAGCAGAGCATCTGAGATTAGCTGCTCGTCCAGTCCCAGCTCTGCCAGTCAGCTAAGACAGAGAAAAAAGAAGTTAAAATGGTGAGCTACCTTCAGCTCGTGAAAGCCAGCCCTCACCAAGGGTGGGGGTCAGCAAGAGAGGAAGTTTTCCATTCAGCAGTATGAAGTCCAAATTAATAGTCCTATGCTGTGTCCTAGGCCTCACTAGGTATCCAGAAGTCTCCATTTAATTATCAGTTCAGGTCTTGGTTCCCAGAGGGATTTAGAGAGACGTGTGTTTAGTCTGCTATCTTGACCACACCATCCAACATATGATCTTGAGAAAGCTTTTTAACCTCTTGATGCCTATGCAAAATGAGATGATAACAGAACTTACCTCACAAAGTTAAAATGAGAAATTAATCAAAACATTTGAAATAGCACTTTCTACATGTAAGCATTCAGTAATTGTTAGGCAGCATCATTATTTTGAATTCCTGTAGTTCTCACTGGCCACTCTAGTTAGATGTTGTTCAGTTCAATTGCTTGACTCTATAAAGGAAGAAACTGAGACCGATATGTAAAGTCTAACTGAACTAAACCTATTGCGCCCAGGTGATTCCTACTCATAGTGACTCTACAGGACAGATTGTAACTGCCTCATAGGGTGTCTGAGGCTTTATAGAAGCAGACTGGCATATCTTCCCCCACGGAGTGACTGATGGGTTCAAACTATTGACTTTTTGGTTCGCAGCTGAATGCATAAGCACTGTGCCACCAGAGCTCCTAGAGAGGTAAAGTAATGGATCCAAAGTCGGTCAATTGGTAGAAAATTTAAATGGAAAGAGGCAAACCCAGATACTAAACCTTTCTCTTCATCTCTCAGCCAGGCACAAGTGTCTGCTGCTACTTTTCATCAGTGTTTCACATGCTCTTGATCACTCTCTCCATTGTGATTGTCACACTCTTAAAACCAGCACATGTATGTTCTATCACTTTGTGTCTCTTTATTGCACAGGACAGTGCTATAAACCAGAAGTTGGTATTCAGTCATTAGCTGCTGAATTAATGTTTAAGAAGCTCTATTTATCTCAGACACCAAGGCTATACGTGTCAGATTCTTGATAAGGTGAAGAGCATAGGTGATGCATGCTAGCTGGTAATAAACATTCTTAGATCTTATTATACTAGTAATTTTAGCCCATTTATAATCATTTTAATTGTGAGCAGTGGAATGGGGAGGATGTTTTTGAAGTGGTGACATTTAAGTAGAAATTGGATGTGGATTTTGCAGAGATCCTGTGGAAGGAACACTAAAATAAGAGAACTCCATAACCTCCAGGAAAGTGATTCTGAAATTTTAGCAGATCAGAGTCATCTGGAGGGCTTGTTGAAACATATAATGCTGGTTTCCAACCTGGAGTTTCTGATTCATAAATTTGGGGTTGGGATCTGAGAATTTACCTTCCTAACAAATTTCCAGGAAATGCTCAAACTCCAGGGACCGCACTTTGAGAACCACAGCTCTCATGTCTCTTCCAAATCTGAGAATCTGTGTGACGAAGTGAATTAATTAATATGGACCTTATAGCCTTAGCCATTGTGACCTACACATAATGATTAAGTGAGACTGTAAATAAGTTGTATCGAAACTGTGATGGTTGGGATTGTGTGTTATTTTGGCTGGGCAGTGATTCTGATTGTTGTGTGGCTGTCTACCATTTCCAGTCTGATGTGATTATCCTAATTATTCCCCGTTTTGTGTGTTGTAAATACTAATCTCCTGTATGTTAATCAGGCAGGATTAGTATTAGTTGTATCTTGAGTCACAGCCTTGCAAGAGGATGAGACACAGATCTCATTCTTGTTCAAGTCATACCCTTGATGTGGTCTATATCTAGTGTATGTGTTAAGTGCTCTGATGGGGCTCGCTCTCTCTCTCTGCACCTGGATCCTGCATCAGGCTGACCTGTGACTCTTGGGACTTTAGCCAGTGTCCTCCTGTCTAACCAGCAGATTGAGGGATTCACTAGCTTCTGCATCCCCTTGAGCTAACAGCCTGTTGTCTGATCTGATTTACCACTTTTGCAGCCTTGTGGGGCAGCTGATTTGAGTTTGTTGGCCCCTGTGGCCACATGAGTCAGGAGAAGCCTTCATGAATTTGCGACCTCCAGCCCCCACAACTGCGTGAGCCATTTTCTTCATATGGTTCATGAGTTCTGTGAGGCATTGCAACAAATTACAGAACCCAAAGACAAAAGGGAGAGAACTAATGGTAGGAGGAGTAGTTTATGTTAGAGATCATGAAAACCTAGACATTTAGGACATCTTTAACCTCTGCCTCATAGGGACCAGCTTTGTGGATGATTTTTATGAAAGAAACTATTTCTTTGGTCTATAGGTGTGATTATACCCTAAGAGTTTATTGGGGTCTGGTTGTCTGCTCTTTAACCAGAACTTAATACAATGTTTGGTCCATAGTGAATATGCTGTTGTTGTATTTAGGTGCCCTTGAGTTGGTTCTGACTCATAGTGTCCCTATGCACAACCAAATGAAACATTGCCCAGTCCTGTGCCGTGGTCACAATTATTTTTATGCTTAAGTCTGTCATTGCAGGCATCTTGTCAAGGTCTTGTTTCAGTCCGTCTTGTTCAAGGTTGTCCTATTTTTCACTGACCTTCTGCTCTGCCAAGCATGATGTTCTTCTCCAGGGACTGATCCTTCCTAACAATGTGTCCAGAGTACATAAGGCAGAGTGCTTCCAAGGAATACTCTGGTTGTACCTCTTCCTGAACATATCTGTTTTTTCTTTTGGCAGTCTGTGATACATTCAGTATTCTTCTCCAACACCACAATTCAAAGGCATCAATTCTTCTATCTTCCTTATTCATTGCATGCGTATGATGTGGTTGAAAATACCATGGCTTGAGTCAGGCACATCTTAGTCTTCAAGTTGACGTCTTTACTTTTCCATACTTTTTAAAGAGGTCCTTGCAACAGATTTTCCCAATGCAATGTGTCTTTTGAGTTCTTCACTGCTGATTCCGTGGGTATTGATTGTGGAATAAAGTAAAATGAAATCCTTGACAACCTCAATATTTTCTCCATTTATCATGATGTTGCTTACTGATCCAACTATGAGGATTTTTGTTTTGTTGGTGTTGAGATGCAATCTATACTGAAGGCTGTGGTGTTTCATCTTCATTAGTATTTCAAATCCTCTTTACTTCCAGCAAGCAGGATTGTGTCTTCTGTGTTACATTGACTAGGAGTTCTGTAATTATGTTCACAAACTTGCTACCATGTGCTTACACTGGCAGCAATGTACAAACAAGTCAGTAAGGTGTCATAACCTTGGTGTATCAGTGTCTCACAGTTGTGTTTGTGTTGACATGTGACAGTATCTTGAAGAGTGGTATTCATTATTGTTATATGTTTTGTGTGCCATTGCAAGAATGTCAGAGCTTGAATTAGAGCAGTGAACAACCATCAAATTTCCTGTTAAACTTGGCAAGAGAGGAAGTAAAATCAGGGACATGTTAGTCCAAGTTTATGGGGATAATTCTATGAACAAATGGCAGTGTACAAATGGATTAAATGTTTTTATGAGGCAAGCGAAAGAATCACTGTTGAAGAGATGTCAGGGAGGCCAGTAATAAGCGGAACTGATGAAAACATTGCAAAAATTTGTCAAATTCAGCATCAAAATTGTCAGCTCAGTGTGAGAGGCAGAGTGAACCAAGTAAACACTGATAGAGAAACTGTTAGGAAGATATTAACTGAAAATCTTGGTATGAGAAAGATGTGTACAAAAATGTTCCTGCAGGAGCTTACTGATAAACAAAAGCAAGCCAGCCAAGCCAAGAGCCTTTGAGTCGGAACAAAAGCAAAGGAGAGTCAACGTTTGCCAAGACCTTTTGGACAGGCAAGACAATGTTTTGGGCCATGTTATAACTGGTGATGAAAAGTGGGTGTACCCATATGACCCTGAAACAAAATGTCAAAGTGTACAATGGAAGTCAGCCAACTCTCCACGCCCAAATATTTCCATCAGTCCAAGAGTGAAAATGATGTTGTTAACCTTTTTTTTGATATCAGAGGGACTGTTCATTATGAGTTTGTACCAACTGGACAAACCAGTAACCAAGTGTACCATTTGAAAGTGTTCAGAAGGCTGTGTGCAACAGTTAGACAAAAGCAACCTGAACTTTTCTCCAACAGCTCATGGCTCTTCTATCATGACAGTGCACCCACTTACACAGAACTGTGAGGTAGTTCTTAGCCAATAGAGAAATAACTTTATTGGAACACCCTCCCTACTCACCTGATCTGGCCCCCAGTGACTTTTTTCTTTACCCCCAAATGAAAGAAATATTGAAAGGAAGAAATTTTGATGGCATTCAGGGCATCAAGGGTAATATGATGACAGCTGTGATGGCCATTCTAGAAAAAGAGTTTCAAAATTGTTTTGAAGGGTGGCATAAGCACTGGCATTTGTGCATAGCTTCCAAAGGGGAGTACTTTGAAGGTAACCATAGTGATAGCCAGCAATCAGGTATGTAGCACTTTTTCTAAGATGAGTTCACAAACATAATTGTCAGACCACATATGCAAACACATTCAATTGTGTGGATCATACCAAATAATAGATAATGTTGTGAAGAATGGGAATTCCAAAGCACTTGATTGTGCTCATGAGGAATTTGTATATGAATCAAAAGACAGCTGTGCAAACAGAACAAGGGAACACTTCAGGAACGTTGTGCGTTAGGGTTGTATCATCTCATCATACCTTTGCAATCTGTATGCTGAACAAATATTCTGAGAATCTGGACTATATGAAGAAGAATGAGGAAGCAGGGTTGGAAGACGATTTATAGTGAATATAACAGGCTGAAAAATGCCCACCAAAGATAATCAGTGACCTGGAAATGTTACCTTATTTGAAAAAAGAGTTTTTACACATGTGATTAAGTTAAGAATCTTGAGATGGGAACATTACCCCGGATTATGTGGGTGGAATACACCATCACAAAGGTCATTATAAGAGAGGAAGATTGATATTCAAAACACACACACACACACACACACACACACACACACACACAGTGAAGATTGAGGCAGAGATTGGAATGATGTGTCTACAAGCCAAGGAATACCAGCAGCTACCAAAAGCTGAAAGAATCTGAAACTGAGTTCAAACTTCTGGCCTTCAAAAACAGAATAAATTTCATGTTGTTTTTAAGGCACTACAGTTGTGGTAGTTTGGTTCAGTGGCCAAAGGAAACTAATAGATATTCTGTAAACATAAATGAAATGAATAGGGAAACTAAATGCAGGTTTTATGATGTGCATTTAAAATCATAGAGAATAGAGTATATCCTGCATAGAGGATTATTTGCTGAAACATCTCTGCTGATATTCCATCAATTGCTAGACCCTTGTTTTTTGCCATTAGCTTCAGGGCAACTTCAACTTCTTCCTTCAGTACCATCAGTTCCTGATCACATGCTACCTCTTAAAATGATTGAACATCAACCAGTTCTTTCTGGTATAATGACTCTGTGGATTCTTTCCATCTTCTTTTGATGTTTCCTGACTTGTTTAATATTTTCCTTGTAGAATCCTTCACTGTTGCAATTTGAGTCTTGAATTTTTTCTTCATTTCTTTCAGCTTGAGAAATGCAGAGTGTATTCTTCACTTTTGGTCTTCTATTTCCAGCTCTTTGTACATGTCATTAAAATACTTAGTTTGTCTTCTTGAGCCACCCTTTGAAATCTTCTGTTCAGTTCTTTTACTTCGTCATTTATGAGAGGTGGAGTCAAGAAGGCAGACTAAACACACATCTCCCTAAATCTCTCTGGAAACCAGGGCCTGAACTGATGATTAAATAAAGCCTTCTGGACACCTAGTGAGCCCTAGGACATGGCATAGGGCTGTCTATGTGATCTACATACCACTGAGTGGGAGACTTCTTCTCTTTCACTGACCTTCACCCTTGATGAGTGTTGGCTCTCATGGACTGGAAGTAAATTGCCATTTTAGCTTTTTTTTCTCTGTCTTAGCCAGTGGAAGGGGCTGAAGTTTGACTGGCAGCAAGGCTTAGATGCACAGCTGATGAGATCGGTGAGCAGAGTTGCCACATTTTGAGAGCCTGGCCTTGGAATCTGTGCAACTCAGCACTTCTGACCCCTGTCTCTCAGAATCTCCAAATCGCCACCTTTGAATAGCATTTTCCAAGACAGGCGGGCAAGCTGGTGCAGGACACCATCTTGACTCACTGGGAGGTGGAATTTTTTATATGGAGGCCTCAGCTGGACCTAATCCCCAGGCTGGGAGGCAGTGCCTGCCCAGAAAGTGCTTTTCCAGCAGTAAAGCAGCCTTTGACATAGAGGAGCTTACTTTGCCAGCTAGGAAGAGGGACTTGCACACCTGAAAGCCTGACTAATTTTGGAAGCTGTCAGATATCTTTTACCTTTCAATAGAGAAATAACTGCTGTGCATCTGGATGACATCTCTTCCAGCCTTACTGTCTCACATTATAGGGTCAGCTGATGGCTCCCCAGTGACCCTATAAGTGGGACTGTGTCTTTGCCAATCAGGAGGTGGAGCCTGCTGCCCCAGGGATTCCACTGAGCCAAGTCACTGGAGTACATAGAGGTGTCTGGTGATCAACTTTGTTTTCAGGCTGAGCTTTAGATCCCATTAAGGTAACACCAGAGAAACAAAACAACCTCCAGATGCCCAAAAAGCGACAAACTTTGGACTAGAACATTAGGAAGAATTCGCCTATGGCTTCAGAAGGCCCACAAAAGGAAGATCCAAAGAACTTCCCAGACAAAGAAGCCCTTCTGAAGCTGTCAGAGGGTGAGTACAAAAGGATTATATATAACCTTCCTAGACCTTACACAAAATGCAACAGAGCAAAATGAAAAATTAAGAAAACCATTTGATCTGATGGAACACCAGTATTCTGAAATCCAACAGATCAAGAACAAAATCAAGGAGATAGCAAATTCAGTTCAAAGCCAAGAAAACAGAATGGAACAAATGGAAAATAGACTTTCTGACTTGGAAGACAGAACTACTGCCCCCAGCATCTATAAGGTGAAATCAGAATAAATAAACAAGAAAGATGAAGAAGCATTAAAAAGCATGTAGGACTGTATTAAGAGGAGCAATGTATGATTAATTGGAGTTTCTAAACAGGGTGGAACACCTGAGAATACAGAAAGTATTGTTGCTGAGCTGCTGACAGAAAACTTCCCGGAAATAATGAAAGAAGAGAATAAAGATATTCAAGATGTATATTGAATGCCACTCAATATAGATCCCAAAAGACTACAAGACACCTGATAATCAAGCTTAACAAAATGAGACATAAGCAGAAATTCTTAAAGGCAGCAAGAATCAAAGCAAAGCTAACATTCAGAGGGAAACCCTCTAGGCTTTTGTTGGATTTCTCAGCAAAAACGATGCGGGCATCAGATCTGTTTTTGAGATAGTATCTAAACTCAGGTGGAATATACTAAAATCATACTTTGATTTTTGTGGACTTGTTCTAATTTTCTTCAGTTTCAATTTCAGCTTGCATATGAGCAATTGATGGTCTGTGCTGCAGTCAGCACCTGGTCTTGTTCTAACGGTTGATACTGAGATTTTTCCATCATCTTTTCCCAGAGATGTAGTTGATTTGATTTCTGTGTATTCTATCTGGCAAAGTTCATGTGTATACTCATTATTTATGTTACCAAAAAAGGGTATTTCCAGTGAAGAAGTCATTGATCTTGCAAAATTGTGTCATGCGATCTCTGGCATCATTTTTATCACCAAGGCTGTATTTCCAGACTACTGATTCTTCTTTGTTTCAACAAATGGATGCAGCACTAAAAGTACTTGCTCATCTATGCCAAGAAATTTGGAGGACAGCCACCTGGCCAACAGACTGGAAGAGATCCATATTTATGCCTAGTCCCAAGACAGGCAATCCAACCAAATGTGAAAATTACTGAGCAATATCATTAATATCACATGCAAATACATTTTTTCTCAAGATCATTTAAAAGTGACTACAGCAGTATATATTTACAGGAAATTGCCAAAAATTCGAGCTGGATTCAGGAAAGGAGGTGGAACCAGGGCTATCATTGCTGATGTTAGATAGATCTTGGCTGAAAGTGGACAATACCAGAGAGATATTTACTTGTATTTCATTGACTACGCAAAGGCATTCGACTGTGTGGATCGTAACAAATTATGGGTAATGTTATGGAGAATGGGAATTCCTGAACACTTAATTGTGCTCATGAGGAATCTGTATAAGGATCAAGAGGCAGTCATGTAAACAGAACAAGGGGGCACTGCATGGTTTTAAATCAAGAAGGATGTGTGTCAGGGATCTATCCTTTTACTGTACTTTTTCAATCTGTAGGCTGAGCAAAGAATACAAGAACCTGGACTATGTGAAGAAGAATGGAGCATCAGGATTGGAGAAAGGCTGATTATCAACCTGCATTATGCAGATGATGCAACCTTTCTTGCTGGAAGTGAAGAGGATTTGAAACACTTACTGATGAAGATCAAAGACCACAGCCTTCAGTATGAATTGCACCTGAACATCAATAAAACAAAAACCCTCACAACTGGATCAATAAGCAAAATCATGATAAATGGAGAAATGATTGAGGTAGTCAAGGATTTCGTTTTACTTGGTTCTATAATCAATGTCCATGGAAGCAGTAGTCAAGAAATCAAAAGATGTATTGCTTTGGGATAATGTGCTGCAAAAGGTCTCTTAAAAGTGTTAAAAACTAAAGACGTCACCTTGAAGACTAAGGTGAACCTGACCCAGCCATGGTATTTTCAGTCGCATCGTATGCATGTGAAAGATGGACGTGAATAAGAAAGACAGAGGAAGAACTGACACATTTGAATTGCATTGGTAAATGATATTGAATGTACCACAGACTGCCAAAAGAACAAACTGATCTGTTCTGGAAGAAGTACAACCAGACTGCTTCTTGGAAGCAAAGATGGTGAGACTGCATCTTACATACTTTGGAAATATTGTCAGGAGGGATCAGTCCCCGGAGAAAGACATCATGCTTGGTAGAGCCAGCCAAGTGCCGTCGAGTCGGATCTGACTCGTGGCGACCCTAGGGTAGAGGATGAGTGAAAAAGAGGAAGACCCTAAGTGAGATACATTCCCAGTGGCTACAGCAATGGGCCTAAGCATAATAACAGCTGTGGCCTGGCACAGGACTGGGCAGTGATAGGTTCTGTTGTGCATAGGCTCACTATGAGCTGGAACCAAGTCGATGGCACCTAACATAAAACAACATAGAGGATGCTAGGTGGTACAGTGGTTAAGTACTCAGCTGCTAACTGAAAAGTCAGAATTCTAATCCACTAGCCACCCCACAGGAGAAGATGTAGCAGTCTGCTGTAAAGATTATAGTCTTGGAAACCCTATAAAGCAGTTCTGCTCTGACTTATAGGTCTCCATGAGTCAGAATCTAATGTGCCTGGCTCAAGTATGCTTTCTGTGTTTACAGAAAAGGAAGCCCAGTTCTGCTGCCTACCTCAAGCTTTCTTTCCACTAGCTTAGTAGTTTTCACTACCAGTCATATATTAGATCAAATAAATCTAAATCCCTGGTGGTTGGCCCTATGCCTTGATACTGTTTTTGTAAGGTTCCTTGGATTATTTAATGTGCAGCGAGGGATGAAATGTTCTCCCTAAACCAGGTTGCTCCATGGAAGCTACTAGATTCTCATGATGACTACTAAAAATTTAAATGCATGGGTAGTTTCAGGGTCTGTAAAGTACTCTTATCAAATGTAACCCCACATTGAGGCCAGGAGTGTGGGTCCTAGGAAAGTAGATGATGTAGCCAGGTTCGTATCCTGGGCTGAAACTCAAGATTCTGGCTACATAGCCATTGCTCACTGTGTAGCTTGTTATGTCACTACCCTAACCCGATATGTGTGATTAACCACTGCCGATGAGTCAACCTCTCAAGAATGACCCTATAAGACAGAGTAGAACTGCCCTATAGAGTTTCCAAGAAGTGCCTAGTGGATTTGAACTGTGATTGTATGTATCTACTGATTTTTTGGAAACCCTGGTGGCGTGCTACGTCTCTTGACCAAAATGTTGGCAGTTTGAATCCACCAGGTGCTCCTCAGAAAATCTATGGAGCAGTTATACTCTGTTCTACAGGGTTGCTATGAGTCAGAACTGACTTGATGGCAGTTTTTGTTTGTTTGTTTGTTTACTGACTCTTTGGAGCCTCCACGTGGAGCAAACAATTAATGCACTCAGCTGCTAACCAAAAAGTTAGAGATTCAAGCTTACTGTGAGGTACCTCAGAAGAAAGGCTTAGTGATCTACATCTGAAAACTCAGCCACTGAAAACCGTAAGAAGCGCAGTTCTGCTCTGACACATACGTGGTTTCCATGAATCAGAATCAACTGATGGCAACTAGGTTTTTTTGTTCGTAATGACTGTTCATCTCCATTCATTGTCAGTCTTGAGATTTTAGATATTGGAAACATGAACACTATTCTATACTGAATCACTTAAAACTTGTGTTGGGAGAAGAGGTGGGGGAGATTTGAGACCAGGGAATCTTGGCCACATTTCTTTAGAAGGAATTTCAAGCTTATCCCTAAACCAGTCCCTGGGATACTTGGCATGTGATGTTTGGTTAGGCTTGGGTGACAAACTGCCTCAAACAACGTGTTAGTGTGTTCACTAGCATCTAGGTCAGCAGATGAAGGATAGCCCATTGAAAATAGCTAGAGCTGAAGCACCGTTGTGTGTGTGTGTGTGAATATCAGGACAGCTGGTTCTCATTTTATGTCAACAATGACAGAAAAACAGTCAAGCACTCATTTCAGTGACTTTAGGCCAGGGTTTTTAAGATCAACAAGACGCTTTACCTGCCCAGCTCCAGATGGACACATAACCGTAATTTCATAAATGTGACCACAGAAGATTAGATGAATGCATAAGGCAACCCTTAGGACGAGAGACCAGTGTCTGTGGTGTGGGTGTGTTCTGAGACACCTAGGCTAGGAGTCTGTTTGCTCTGTCCACTGGGCCCAGCTGCTAGCTCTGCTGATTCAGTCTGCCAATTGGGTATTACCTAGTGATTTTTATGAAGTTAAACCTAAAGGAAATTTGAAGAGCAGATCACTTCCTCTATTTTAATTAGAATCCTGAGAGTGTTTGCTTCAAATGCAACTGCACAATCAACTGCACATCTATAGCAGGGTGGCGGCTGGGCCAGCAATAAGGCACCTGAATTTTAAGCATCTGTAAAGGGTTATTTGAAGAGCTAGGTTGTTACTGCCCCTGCTGCTTAAGCGTATGTGAACTCACACACACCACAAACACACACACACACACACACACACGGTGTACTTCTTACAGATGTTTGAACTGTCCCTGGGGAACACACATTTTCTGTTGTAATAAAAGAGAACACAGTCCTCAGTTGTAACCTAGGAGATGGGGGATCCAGCCAGAGTTGGAATCTTTAACCACATCTTGTCTGCTTGCAGGACTGGCCCAGAAGGGGTTTCTCCAGTGCAGGCTTTGTGCTGCTTTGTAGTTCTCAGTGGCCAAGCAGCGCAGGAGATAGCTGCCTGCTGTTTGTTAACATATAAATCCCAAGGGAGACATAGAGCTAAGTGGTTGTTACAAAGGGGTGATAGCTTTGACTGCCAGAGCTAGTCGTGGAGACATCTCTGTCTCTTGCAAGCCACACTTTCTTATCCTGAGACTCTTTTCTACCTGTAATGTCTGCATGTGCTATGGAATCAGAGGGCTGGAAGGGACTCCAGAGGCCACCTAACAGCTTTCACCACCACCTGTCAGTTCTTATCCAAGCCAGCCCAGCCCTGGAGAGCTGTCCATCCAGTGACCTCTGGGATGGGCATAAATATTGGCATCTCCATTTAGTAATACGGTCCTGCAGCAAGGTACAGCATATTTATATCATGGAAAATGACTGTGGTTTTTAGCCTAGTGACTTGCAGGTGATTTAAACCCCTTCATCTGGATTTGTTTAACACACTTCAGTTTTATTATTCAGTTTTCATACAGAAAGTTAATGAATAACTCAGTCCAGCTCTACAGCTATCGAATTAAACAAGGGACCCTGGCTGGGAGGTTCACTCTCAGGACAAGTGTACCACAATTTACACAATAGGACATTCCTAGGAAATTGTCTATAAATCAGATTTTTGAAATGAAAGCGTTGTAAGAGGAATGTAATAAGAATTCGTTAATTCATTCACTCATTAGTTTTTTTAGCAGACTCAAGATGCATCTGGAAATGCTAATGATGTTCTCCTAATTTACATTTTTAAAACAGTTTTGTTGTTGTTGAGAATACACAGCACAAAACATGCACCAACTCACCAGCTTCTACATGTATAACTCAGCGATATTGAATATATTCTTTGTCCCCTGATTGACTCGCTGCACGTAGGGTATTATTCTCTGCAAGACTCACTTAAGCCTTGGAATGGCTAAGGGGGAGGATATGGTCCTCTGTAGGAGGTGTTGCCTGGGAGTTGAATGAAGCAATACTGTTAGATCCTGGAATGTTTGAGATGGAAACCTCAGCAGAAAGATCTACCTTCGCCCTATTCAGATGAATAACTGGAACATCCCTGTGCTCTGGAATATGGAACAAAAGAATTTTACAGATGTAACCTTCCCTGGGAACCCTGGAGGCACAGTGGTTAAAAGCTGAGCTGCCAACAGTTTCAGTTTACCAGCCTGTCCATGGAAACCCTATGGGACGGTTCTACTATGTCCTATAGGGTTGCTAATGAGTTGGAATCAACTTGATGACAAAAGGTTTGGGTTTGTTTTCATAATCAACCCTGCGAGGCCAGTTCCAAGGTAACCTTGTCATCACCTCCGTTTTTGCAGATTACTTTCTGAATCTAGGCTTTCCTCTTTAAGGAGAGATGTGGTACCTGCTCCAATTAATCTACCAGGAACACAGTGAATAAGGTTCATTTCTTCGTGGCTCTGAGAGGCTGTCTCATATGTGCAAAGGATTTCTAAAGTTACTGATCATTTTCTGTTCCCAGAACTGTCTTAGGGACTAGTGAGTGGGGCTGGCTCAGACTGATTATGTGGAAGGAAGCCCACCCCAAGCTACTTAGTCAGGTTGGGCGGCCAGCAGGGTGGAAAGTGGTTCAGACAATGAGTGCTTCACTTTTTTTTAAGCTCTTGTTTTTCCACTATTGTTAAGACAAATACAGTGCAACTGTCTTCACTTATTTTTCCTATTTTAGTATCAATTCCCGTCTTTTTTTTTTACATGCTGAATTTTAATCTACTTGGGTTGTACTAAGTTTTAACCTATTAGGTTGGGAGTGAAGAGTGATGGAGAGAGATGGAGAAGTTAGATTTGCCTTGCATTCTGCAGTATTTAAAAACGGTTAGCTCTCTTCCATCACCAAATATCCTCTATAGTATGGTGATGTTATCATTTATTTTTCTATCTTTTGGACACAATCTTGAAAATGCTTAGGACACCTCTTAAAAGGTTTAAAAATCAGATAGGGACATATTCTCAGCTAGGTAGCCTGGGTTTGAATCCTGGTGCCATATGCTGTCTGTGAGTTATCAGGAAATTTACTTTTCTGAACCTCAGTTTCCTCGTCTGTCAGATGAATTGCTAGTAATAACCCTGTAGGACTCTTGTGAGGATGAAATGAGAGGGTATATGGGAAGTGCTTATTTTACTCCCTGGTATCTTGTGGGCACTCACCCTTTTGCTCTAGATCTTACTGTTCAGTCTTTACTCAATCAGGGGAAACTGAGGTACAGAGAAGTGAGGTAACTTACTCAAGGCATAGCTAAGAATGAGACACCGTGATTTTGGCTTTTTCATTGACCAGGTATATGTGGTTGGAATCACTTAGGTCCATTGTGAAGTAGGTTAAAGGAACTGGTATCTCAAGTCTATCCTGGCTCTTCCCTGGCTCCTATCTTTCAGACGAGATTTCCGTGGTAGACTGGGATGCTTCCTATAGATCCAGAGCTGCCATGAAAGCAAAGGACATTTAAATTCATTGAGTGTCCATATAATAGGAACTTCCACAGAAATTATCTCATCTGGTAAAGGCCCCTCGGAATTTGAAAATTCTGATCTTATTTTAAAGACAAGGAAATAAAAGTTCAGGATTTTTTTTTTTTAAAAGAATCCAGAATCCTAGAGATGGTGTAAGTGCTGTGGGAGGATTCAGTTCAGCCACCTGGGCACTAGACCTGAGCTTTCCAACTTATCCCCACCCCTGGACAGTGACTGCCCAGGAGTCCTGCCTTCTTTTGGATTTCATTCAACCTTTGATTTAGGTAAGTGTGTGCTGTGCTTACTCAACTGCCCAAGAGGGATTGTATTTCCTAATTAGCTACTCCATATTCTGATCATCTCTCTGGAGGACTGTCATGTCCCTAGTAAAGGTGGGATGTCTTAAATTCCCTTCCTTTCCTCTCTGCTCTTGTATTCAGACAGCTGAACCACCACAAATAGACAAGGGCCTGCTGAGCCATTGAAGGAGTTGGAAAAGAAGATGACACCACCTCTCTTAGTAACCCATTGCTGTGTGCCAGCCATTCACCTTCTCTGGGACTGTTTCCTTGCTTCTAGCCTAAGCCTCAGTACATCAGGCTGAGTCCCTTTCTATTCATTTGGTCCTTGGAGATGGCAAACAGGTGGTCCTCATAAGCCAAATAGGCTCTGTAATAATCTTTTTCCACATGCAGTATCTCATGTGCACGCATTCACCTTGGAGATTTAAGCTTTCTCTTGTCTTCAGTGCTGGAGCCCTGGTGGCTCAGTGGTTGAGAGCTTTGGCTGCTAAAATGTTGGCAGTTCGAACCCACCAGCTGCTCCTTGGAAACCCTGTTGGAGCTGTTATACTCCATGCTATAGGATCACTATGAGTCAGAATCAACTCTATAGCATTAGGTTGTTTGTTTATTTTTATTTTTATTTTCTTTTGTGTAAGAAGACTCTACCGCCAGGTAATCCTGAAATAGAGAAGCTCAGAACTGTCCCTGATTTCTTTTCAGGATGATTCCTGATTTTGTGGGTATTATGAGAAGGGTTAAAAAGAGTTACAGAATCCTAGTCTTTCTAACTGAAGGGGATGTGAACTGTACTCTGATAGAACCATCTCATCTGATAGATGAAGAAACTGGCCCCACTGGTCAAGATCCAAACACCAGGGGTGGACACACTGAGTCTAGAGTTCCGCAGGGTCTTTCTCCATCTGGGGGTTTCTTGCCAGGTGTGTGATTGGCCGCAACTGTGAAGCAGAGGTGAGAATTCTTTCACTTCCCTTCTTGGATCTTTGCATCCAGGATGGAAAATCTTGTTGCCTGTTCCACGTTAACATTTAAATCAGATAATCCATTTGTTCTTTATACTTGTACAGTGGACATGGCTAGAGCCCTGTGGCTTTGTGGTTAAGATCTTGGCTGCTACACAAAAGGTGGGCAGTTTGAAACTACCTGCCACTTCTTGGAAATGCTATGAGGCAATTCTCTGTCCTATAGGTTTGCTATGAGTCGAAGTAAACTCAAAGCAGTAGATTTCGTTTTTATGGGTGGCCATGGTTAAAGTATAAATAATGTTCTTCCTGACATCAAACACATCCTATTTGTCAGAGTTTGGAAATCTCAACTCCCATTTTCCCCCTTTCCTCACCCTATTTACAGATGGAGAGATTGAAGCAGGCTGACTATCCTAAAGGCAACAGTCATACATGTTTTCCCCTTATCTATGGCTCCCAGGTTCTGGTAGCCATGACAGACAGTAGAGATCCAGAAACTTGCTATCTCTTTCTGATGGAGGAAGGAACACCACATGGAGGATGTCCTTCTTTCCAAAAGGGTGCTAGGGCCAAGCTTTTGTAAACACTGGGACTTCCATTGGCAAACCTGCTTGTGCTCAGCAGAGACACCCATAAATCTTGATGAAAACAAATGTTTTAACCAGAGGAGGAAAGTTTAAAAGGCCCTATGGGCATATTCTAATCACTGCTGTCTGATACCAGACAGTTTGGATTTAGAATGCGGTTGTTCCCAGTGGAGGGGGCCTGGGTAGGCACCATATAAGATGCTGCTGGCTATAATTAACTGTGACCTCTGCTGTCTGCCTACTCTTTCGCTCTTAATATTAGCTTTGACTCCCCGCATGAGCCCGGAGGGTTTGTAGTAGTTGGTTTGTATTCTTTAAAATTCTTCTTAGCAGCCTTTTAGCTCCTGTTCCAACCCTTAACACACACTCAACACACTGAACACACACACGCAGCCAAGGTAATTAGATGATATAAAGGGATACCAGTAATCAGGTAGATTTTTACATTCTTTGAAAATTCTGTTGATCTCAATGTTACTACCAGTTCTTACATTTACAGCCCACACTGCAGAATGTGCAGAGTGCTTTCAGATACTTATTTGTTCCTCATTAAAACTCTGGGAAGTGGGCAATTCTGATAGAACAGTCGTCTAACAGGCGAGGAAAAAAAACAAAGCTTAGAAACGGGGCCTGCTTTCTGGTCATTCCCTGTAGAGTAAGTGGCTGAGCTAAAGATTGAAACTTAGGTTTTTTGACTTCAGTACTATTTCTTAAATATGTCTTAAAAAGCCTGGTAGTCTCCTTCTGAAAGATCAACCATTGAAAAGCCCATGGACCATCATTCTGCTGTGACCTGCACAGGGTGCCGTAGTTAGAATTAACTCAAGGCACTTGGTTTTTTTTTTTTTTTTTTTTTTTGGTTAATGAAACCCCTGAGTGGTGCAAATGGTTAATATTTGGCTGCTAGCTGAGAGTTGAAAGATTTTGTGATCTACTTAATTAGCGTCCAGGAATTCTATAGAGCACTGTTTTATTCTGACTTACATGGGATCGCACCTGGAGTCACCCTGAGTTGAAGTCTACTTGACAGCGACTGGTTTGTAATAGCCCGTAGATATAAGCTGGAATGATTTTTTTTTCATGTGAATTGAGGGAAGGATTATTTGTTTACTAATTTCTTTCTTCTGCCTCCTGGCAACAAAGAAGTATTAGATATGAGGCAGGTGTAGGCTTGTGGGCAAGATATATTTTGGACAATGAGAATAATGAGGACACTCTCACCCAAATGTGTTAAAATGAATTATTTGTTATTGTGAATGTGTGTTTGTGTACATTTAATTGGTTAAAAGTCATTTAAAAAATAAAACAAAACCTCATAATGACCCTATAGGACAGAGTAGAACTACCCCACAGTGATTTATCTTATTTACATTTTAGAAACATTTAGAACTGCCCCACAGAGTTTCCAAGGCTATAATCTCTACGAAAGCAAACTGCCACATCTTTCTCCTGCAGAGCAGCTGGTGGGTGCAAATTGTTGTCCCTTTCGTTAGCAGCCATATGATTGACCACTGTGCCACTAGAGATCCTCTAGGAGAATCAGACATTTGAAAAAAGCTTGTTGAGCACCTGCTGCATGTCTGGCTCTGTTTTGGCCAAAATTTCTCTGTTCAAGCAGTTTACATTTGAGTTGAAGAGGCAAATCAGAAACGAATAAGCACATAAGAAAAGCAGTGCATTAGTGATATGAAGGGACCAGATGGGTATGTTAGGTTGGGTGACCAAGGGAAGCCTATGTGAGCTGGGATCTGAAAGCCAAATGGATCTAAGAAGAAGAAAACATAGAAGTAAGAGGAGGAGGTTTTAGGTAGAAAATGTGGTCAGTGAAAAGTCCTATACTCTGTATATGTTTGAGGCACAGAAAGAAGTCAGGGTGGCTGGAATTGAATGAAGGAGAAGGGAGAGGTATAACCTGGGATTGTGGATGGATGCTATGATCAGACTGGAGGCTTTTGTAAATCAAAGGAAAGATTTTGGATTTTATTCTAAATTCACTGGGAAGCCCCTGGAGGATTTTACTGAGGGAAGTGATTTATCTTATTTACATTTTAGAAAGATCATTCTGGATGCTGTGTGTCCAGCAGAGTTTAGAAAGGCAAGAGGTAGAGTTGCCAGTGGAGACAGTGAGAAATGGAAGAACTCTGGATGTGATTTGGAAGCCCAACAAGCAGTGGTCCAGGACTTAGATGTGGGGAGTAAGAGGCAGAGATAAAGCAAAGATGATTCCTATGTGGATGGGCATGCCATTAACTGCCAGGCAGACAATTTGAAGAGGGCAGATGGGGATTTGACCAGCAGTTATGTTTAGCCACGCTAAATTTGAGGTATATAGTATAAAACCAAGTGGAGATGTCTAGTGGACAACTGGACATGAATTGAGAGGTTGGAGAAGCGTCTATAGATTTAGATATAGGCTTGGTCAGCCTGTGGATGGTGGTGAAAACCATAGGTTTGTGTGGATTACCTGGGCATAATGTGTGGCTAGGCAAGGAGCCCAGGGACCAGAGTTCTGTTACTGTCACGAAGCTGAAGTGTCAAAGCTGTGGTCTGGGATCTTGAATATGTTAGCTTCTTTCCATCAGCTGCCTGTGGCATCTGTGTTCCTAACCCCAGTCAGCTGATTTCACCATTGTGGGCCACCAGTCACAAGAGGGCTGAGTAACAGATTGATGGATCAATGAAAACCTATTGCCATTCTGGGGGGAAAGTGAACTTTTATATCATAGAGATCATCAATCATACACTGGTAGAATTTCTGATCTTGCAAACAGGATGTACTATGATGATGCAGTGGTTAAGTGCTCAGCTGCTAACTGAAAGGTCAGCAGTTTGAGCGCACCAGTCTCTCCGTGGGAAAAACAGGTGGCAGTCGGCTTCATAAAGATTTACAGCTTTGAAACTCTGTTGGGCAGTTCTGCTCTCTGTTATGTGGATACTGTGAGTCAGAATTGACTCCATGACAGTGGGTTTGGTTTTTCTTTTTTGGTTTAGGTAATATATAAGGTGTACAGCTTCATTGTCAAAGGAGACTGCATTGTGGTTTTATACATAACATGCATGGGTGTGTGGACACTATTACACGTGGCTGAGATATATTATGCATATGTGTATATGTATATATATGTACAATATGTATATAATATATGTATAATATATTTCAACCATAGGCTTGGCTTGGCATATGTACATGTATAATATATCTAAGCCACATACATATATATTATGCATAATACATATACATAATGTATCTCAGCTACTTACATATATATTATGCATACATACATATAATTTATTTCAGCCACATGTGCACACAGGCAATAGTGTCGACCCACCCATGTGCGCATGTTTGAAACCACAATGCAATCTCCTTTGACAATGAAGCTGTGTTTACTTATATATTACCTAAACCAAAAAAGAAAAACCAAACCCGTTACGATGGAGCTGATTCTGACTCGTAGTGTCCATGTAGGAGAGAGCAGAACTGCCCTACAGAGTTTCAAAGCTGTAAATCTTTATGAAGCAGACTGCTACCTGTTTTTCCCATGGAGAGACTGGTGGATTCAAACTGCTGACATTTCAGTTAGCAGTTGAGCACTTAACCACTGTGTCACCTTAGTAAATATTCAGTAAGTTCAGCAAATGCTGCTGCAAGATCAGAAATTCTACCAATGTATGATTGATTATGCATGTGATGCAAAAGTTCTCTTTCTCCCCAGAGATGGCAATAGGTTTTCACTGATCCATCAGTCTCTCAGTTGGTCGCCTTGTGACTGATGGCCCACAGTAGTGAAATCAGCTGACTGGGGTTAGGAGCACAGATGTCACAGGTAGCAGATGGAAAGAAGATACAAATACCAGACCCAAGACCATATATACATGTATGGAAACCCTGGTGGTGTAGTGGTTAAGTGCTATGTGTGCTAACCAAAAGGTCAGCAGTTCGAATCTGCCAGGTGCTCCTTAGAAACTCTATGGAGCAGTTCTACTCTGTCCTATAGCATCGCTGTGAGTTGGAATCAGGTGATGCCAGTGGGTTTCATGTACGTATATATATCAGTGTCACCGAATATACATAAATTAAATACACATATGGGGGGCAGAGTCAAGATGGCAGACTAAACACACCTAAATCCCTCTGGAAACCAAGACCTGAACTGATAATTAAATGGAGCCACCCAGACACCTAGTGAACCCTAGGACACAGCATAGGACTGTTAATTTGGACTTCATACCACTGAACAGAAAACTTCCTCTCTTTCACGGACCCCCACTCTTGGTGAGTGCTGGCTTTCACAGACTGAAGGTAACATGCCATTTCAACTTTTTTTTCTGTGTCTTAGCTGGTGGGCAGAGCTGGGACTTGACTAGCAGCTAATCCCAGACACACTGCTGGTGGGATTGGCAGACAAAATTGCCATATTTTGAGAGCCCAGCTTTGGACACTGTGCATCTCAGCACCTTTAGCCTCTCTTTCCACCTCTGCCATTGAGTAGCCTGTACAGAGGTGGGGGGGAGCTTTTGCAGGATACTGTCTTGTTCCACTGGGACATGGAGCACCCATACAGAGGCCTCAGCTGGACCTAATTCCTAGGCTGAGAGGCAGCTCCTGCCCAGAGGAGAGCACTTTTCTGACAGAAAAGTAGTATTCTGCACAGTGTCACCTATGGCTGGGGCCTGGCAGCAGAGGCCAGCAGGGCAGCAGCCTTTCTGTATTCTGAACTAGTTTATAATATCTGGCATTGGATATAGAGGTGCTTACTTTGCCAGCTGGGAAGAGAAATCTGTACACCTGAAAACCTGAATGACTTCGGAAGTTGTCAGATACCTTTCACCTTTTACTTTAAGACGGCCTAGAGAAACGACTGCAGTCCATCCTCACAGCATCTCTCCCAGCCTTTACTGACTCACATGATACCCCCAAAAGCAACAGACTCTGGATAAAAGCGTAATGAAGAAATCACCAATGTCTTCAGAAGATCCCCAAAAGAAACAACCGAAGAACTTCACAGACAAAGAAACCTTTCTGAAACTCTCAGAAGGTCAATACAAAATGATTATATAGAGAGCTCTCCTAGACATTACACAGAATGCAGCAGAGTAAAATGAAAAATTAAGTAAGCTGTTCAATCTGATGGAACATCAGTACTCTGAAATCCAACAGATCAAGAACAAAATCCAAGAGATAGAAAATTCAATTCAAAGCCAAGAACACAGAATGGAACAAATGGAAAATAGACTTTCTGACATGGGAATCAAAGCTACTGACTCCAGCATATATAGGGAGAAATCAGAAAAAAGAAACAAGAAAAATGAAGAAGCATTAAGAAGCATGTAGGACTCTATTAAGAGGAACAATCTATGATTAATTGGAGTTCCTGAACAGGGAGAGACACCTGAGAACACAGAGAGTATTGTTGCTCAGCTGCTGACAGAAAAACTCCCACAAGTAATGAAAAAAGAGAATATAGCTATCCAAGATGCCTATCAAATGCCACTCAATATAGATCTCAAAAGAGAGACTCCAAGACACATTGTAATCAAGCTTAACAAAATGAAACATAAGCAGAAACTCTTAAAGGCAGCAGGAATCAAAGCAAAGCTAACATTTGGAGGGAAACCCTGTAGGCTTTCGTCAGATTTCTCAGAAGAAACAATGCTGGCATGGAGACAGTGGCATGACACATTCAAAGCCTTGAAGGAGAACTTCCAACCAAGAATTATTTATTCTGCAAAACTATCTTTCAAATATGAAAATGAAATGAAGACATTTGCAGATAAACAGAAACTCAGAGTTTTTGTAAAAACTAAACCAAAGCTGCAAGAAATACTGAAAGAATCTCTTGGTTTTGAAGAACAAAACCACAAATTAAATACACATATATCTTTGGGAAACCCTGGTACCATAATAGTTAAGTGCTACAGGTGCTAACCAAAAGGTCAGAGTTCAAATCTACCAAGTGTTCCTTAGAAAGTCTATGAGGCAGTTCTACTCTATTCCTAACTTGGAATCCATTGACGGTACTGGATCTGGAATTTGTTTATAGATCTTTGATGTACAGTTGCGGCATCATTTGTAAAGCCTGATTTGCCCTTTGCCTATGGCCAGCTTGAAGACTTTAATGCAAGTTTGCCTGTCTTCACCTCTAGTAACCCTGAAGTCTGTTCTGTTTCTGTCTTTCAGGGATTGAGCTGGACCTTCTGGTCGAGTTCTGTGCGTGACATGTTTTCTGGTCTGCGCCTTTGAAGTGGCTACCTCTTCAATCTGCCAGACCCAAAATATCACAAGTCCAAGCTGCCTCAGCCCCATTCCCACTGGAAGTCTGGACTATGCTTTGCATTTGATTGTGGCTGCTCAGCTGGTACTTTTCGGTGGAGACAAGGACTCAGGCTAGCCCCATACCAAGAACTAGAGAGTTCTGGGGATTTTGTTAGCTCAGTCTATTGCATATGTGCGTCTTCTTTCTCAGAGGCATTAAAAGTACTTGAGGCCACTTAACCCCGTTCATTCCTGTGAGAGCTCAAGGAGGTCCATAGGGGTGGGGGTAGGAATGATTGTTCTCCTTTTACAGGGGAGAAGACCTCTGACTAGAATCTTGCTCCAGGTCACAAAGTTAACAAGAAGGGTGGTGGGATCCCAGCCACCAGTGCCAGTTCTCCATATCCTGGAGTCCAGAGATGCCTTCTTCAGTAGAGAAAGTATTGATCTCATTCACTTTGCAGATAATGCACATGTGAAGACCCCAGTCTAGTCTCTAGACATTTAAATTCTTGTGCCCTGCATCTCCCACCCTCCCATTCCCCACCTTTCACCCCTCCAGCCTCGACTCCCACTCTTCCATACCCCCACCTTCCCCCTCCCCACACGTTATACCCCACACCCCAACACCCCACCTCCCTCACCCCCAGCCTTCAACCTCCCCGGCCTGTGACTATTACAAAGGGCCCATACAGTACACAGATGCTGAGAAATTGCAGTAGGGACTAGAGCGGATCCCACAGAAGCCAAAAAGCAGTGGAAGCTGCATTTATTTGGTAAAAATAACATTTGAGTGTTGGTGTTCAATCCCAGGTAGATAAGCCTTTTTCCATGCCTTTTGCCGTTTCTACCCTGCCCTATAAATTCTGTAATCAAAAAACAGTCTGATTGACAAAGGCATACTGACCTCAGTATCAAGCCACTCTGTGGGGGTGCACACATACTGATAATGCCAAGGGTTATCGTGGTTTATCAGTAACAATGATAGCAGTGAAACAAAAAAGAATAACTTTCCAGTTCAAGCTTTCAGAATCATGTTAATAGTCTAATGTCAATGCGACCCATTCCCGTCAAGTGGATTCTGACTCATAGACCCTCTGTGGGGCATAGTAGAACTGCCCCATACAGTTTCCAAGGAGTGCCCAGTGGATTCAAACTGTTGACCTTTTGGTTAGCAGCCTTAGCTCTTAACTACTGCACCACCAGGGTTTCCCAAGAAGGCACTGAATAAATGTGAGAGAAGTCACTAGAGGTGGAATGTTGATAGGTGGAAGAGGACCCCAGAACTACAGTCCCCGTCATCTATTGAGAAGCCAGCCCTCAACCCACTGAGAACTGGCCTCAGATGATGGCTGAGGAGGGTGGGGCATGTTGGGATGGGGGCAGTTAGTTTTGAGGGTTTGGACCAAATTTAAAAGCACTACCATTTACCTTGGTTGCTAAGCCCCCCTGAGCCCAAGGTGAGGAATTCTGATTGGCAGAATCTGCAGGAATTTAGACAAGGGGAGCAGCACGGAAAAATGGGAAGCTTAGGACCAGGACACTGGGTGCAAAGCAACGAAGTCCTTCAATAAGCCAGAATCTGCTGAGAATACATTTTACAAACATACAGCTAAGTTGGCTGCCTTTGTTTGGGGGTTTGTTAAGCATTATCTAAAGAATGCCATGGTTCAGCCTGCTCAGTGTGAAGCCTAATTCTTCCCCTTTCTGGAGCCACAGCCTGGTGTGTTCAATTTTTCTCTCTCTGTAGGGCTGCGAGCTCTTTGCTACTCTGGCCAAAAAAACACTCATATTTTAGCAAGCTTAGTCCCAGTCTGGTTGCCAGGCAGTAAAACGAGCACTTGTGTGCCCCAGGGAGAGGAGGACAGTGAGATGGAAAGGGGTCATGTAAATGACTTGCTCCAGCCCTCCCCCCAAATATCTGCTTGAGAGTCTTTGGGGCAGTTGATATGTTTATTGATGTGGAAAGATGCAGTCTCCTAGGCCCAAACTGTGGTCATTTGTTGGAACTAATAATACAAATTATTTTTATAATTATAGAGATGCTAATAGTAGGATAAATTTGCCACATGCTTTTTCTGGAGGATATGAGATATACTAACTTGAATAATGCTCTCTGGGCAGGCAGCAATGACTCGTTTAACTGATGGGAAATTTGAGGCCTAAAGAAACTGAGCTACTTGTACTGGAAGAGTGAATGAGGTGAGCATTAGCACCTCTTTCCCTCTCAAGTGAAGATGATGTTACAGATGGAGTCAATTCCAGCTTCTCTCTTAGGTCTCTTCTCAAATTCCTTGTGGTAGAATGGCCTGCAAGAGTGAAACCTAGTATGCCTTCAATTCTGGAAGTGTTTGACCATTATTATGTACAGGTCACTGAACTGAGCACACCGGGGCTTCTTCTCAGGTGCAGCTAGAACAGGAAACAAACTTTGGGCAGATGCTTGTTGAATGCAATGGTAATTTTCAGGGATGAAGCTTATTCCTTCTGGGTAGCATGTCCACCATCACTTCTCACAGATGATGGAATCTGTCTTAGAGGGTAATAGATTTGAGCCCTTGGTGGTCAAGTTTGGTGAATTTGCAAGCCAACATTAAAAGGCTGCTAATTCTGTTCTGTACCTTACTGACAAATCAATGTTTATAGGATACACAGTTGCAAGTGGAAGTTTAACTTCTGGACTCCTCAAGCCCAGAAAAGTTCTCACAGAGGAGCTTCTTTCTTGGTTTAAGGCAGCTTGTACCGGTGCCCACTGTTGTTACCACCTTCCTGGGTCCAGGTTTCTACTGGGTGGTATATAACAAAGCTCATCCCTCAAACCCAGCTGCTGTGGGACTCCTGCTCTATATTTTCTTTCAGCCCTGAAGGACCCCAACACAACTAACAAGCCTACTGCCATCAGGTTCATTCTGATTCACAGTGACCCTGTGAGTAGGATTTCCAAGGAGCACCTCGTGTATTCAAGCTGCCAACTACTTTGGTTAGCAGCTGTAGCTCTTAGTTACTATGCCACCAAGGTTTCCACCTCAGCACTAGACAATGGTAATATTCCGATGTGACCCTTTAGTCTTCTTGGAGCTGCTTGTTATGCTGGGCCTGGGACCTTCAGGTGGAAGGAGGGTGGTTGCTGAGTTTGGTCCAGTCCCTCACATCCCATCCATCCAACCGCCAGGCAAAGCCAGGCCAGTTCACAAATACGTGGTGTGGGCTTCCCCCTAGTACCCCGTGTTTCTGGGACAAGTGAGGTTCAGGAAGACTGCAGGTAAAGAAGAAGAATGAACGAGAGAGGAAACAAAGGGGAGGGGATGCAGCAGGCAGGCGTGGCGGAAAACCAGTGACAGTAAAAACCCAGTGTTTGGGTAAGGATTTGGCATCAGGTAGGCAGCAAGCAAAAGTGAGAAAATACAGGAAAGATGTAACTTAGAAAGAAGGGAGAAAGCTGAACAGAGAGTCTGGATTACAGTGATGGTGACTGATATTCCCTAGAGAAGCTGCCTGTGTGTACCCAGCAGAGTATCAGGTCCTCGGTGTTCCAAAATTGTCAGCTCATACTGTGTGTTAGACGTTGATGAGAAGCTGCCTTTAAAACAGTTAAACTCTGTCAAGAATACAGAAGATTTTATAAGAGGATGGTTTTATGAATAGGGGTCTCTGGATTCAGACTCCACCCCTTAAGGGCAAGTTATGTAACCTCTTGGTATCTACATCACCTCATCTTTAAACAGGAGGGTGAAAACAGTATATATCCCCTGTGTGACACTTAAATTAGTTGGTAGTAGCTAGTGCGTAATTGTTGTTGTTAAACCTAAAACACCCACTGCTGTTGAGTTGATTACAAATCATAGGGACCCTATAGGACAGAGTAGAACTGCTTCACAGAATTTCCAGGGAGCACCTGGTGGATTTGAACTGCCAACTTTTTGGTTAGCAGATGTAGCACTTAACCCACTATGTCACTGTTGTTGTTAGCTGCCATCAGGTCAGCCCCTGACTTGGTGATGATGCCATGTGCATAGTAACTGACATTATTGGCTGTTTTAGTTATCCCCAGGAGTCCCTGGGTGGTGCAGACAGCTAAGGTGCTCAGCTGCTAGCTTTCAGTTTGAGTTTGAATTCACCCAGAGATATGTTGGAAGAAAGATCGGTCAGTCCACTTCTGAAAAATCAGCCATTTAAAACCCTGTGGAGGACAGTTCTGCTCTGACACCACTGAGTTGCTTGAGTTGGAGTTGATATGACTGTGACTGGTTTTAGTTAGGAGCCTTGGAGGTACAGTGGTTAAGAGCTTGGCTGTTGAGCAAAAGGTTGATAGTTCAAATCCACCGGCTGCTCCTTGGAAACCCTACGGGGCACTTGTACTTAGTCCTGTAGGGTTGCTATAGGTCAGAATCAACTTGATGGCAACAGATTTGGTTTTAATTATTTCTAGAAATTCATATAAACACTTACACACATATCCATACGTTTTGGGTAGGGAAAGGGAAGTTCATAGACTCCTTAATGCCACCCTATAAAACCCATTGCCATCAAGTCAATTTGAACTCATAGGTACCCTCTAGGACAAACCACAGAGTTTCTAAGGCTAAAAATCTTTATGGAAGCCGACTGCCAGATCTTTCTCCTGTGGAGTGGATGGTGAGTTTGAACTTGTGACCTTACAGTTAGCAGCTGAGCACTTAACCACTGTGCTACCGGGATTCATTATGTCCAACCATAGGACACCGGATAAGAATCTCACTGTAAGAAACCAATGATGACACTTCATATTTCTTCACAGAGGTCACCCTGCCAAGTGAAAAAGCTGGATTCTTGTCCTGAAGGACTCCAGATCCCCCAGGTTCTCTTCTAGTCTTATGGGAAGCATTTTAGATGTTGTCAGATGCTGTTCAGATGATCCAGCAGAGAGAGCAGATCTGTCGGTGTCCACGACAATGCAGGGTACTCAAGAATCTGAAGCCCAAGGAAGGCTGGCAAAGCAAACACAGTCTTGCGCTTTCCTGTCCGTTAGGTGCTTTGCTGGATTCAGGTTAAGTAGTGATTATCTGGGATAAATCAGTCTCTCTGATACTGTCATACCATTGCCCATAGAAAGAAGGAATGTGATAGGAAAGCCCCAATGAATGACATTAGCACGGGGCTGAATACATTGCTTGTGGCCCTGGAAAGGTCTCCCAGATGCCCAGATAGCCCTGGGATGCCTCTTCCTGATGGGGTGATTTGGCAGAGATGCACTCTTGCAGCTGGCATTCCTGGTAGTGAGCTCTGGCAGAGAGCAGGGAGGTTGGCAGATGCCAAGACAACTTCATCGAGTTTATGTGCCACCCACAGAGCCTTTCTGATCCCTACCTCCTCTTGTGCTCATGTTGTCCTCCCTGGCATGCCCTGCACTTGAGGCGCTACCAGTGACAGCAAACTCTCCATGTTCTCCCCACTTGAAGCTTTTGCCAACAAGCCCATACAGATCCCTTCCTCAGACCCTCACCATGCCTGTCCAAAAAACCAGTTGCCACTGAGCTGCCCTCTACTCATGGAGACTCTGTGTGCATCCGGATAGATCTGAGCTTCACATGGTTTTTAATGGCTGTTTTTTCAGAAGGAGATTTCCGGGTGACTCTGGATATATTTGAGCTTCTATCAACCCCAGTGGTGTAGCAGCTAAGTGCTACAGCTGCTAACCAAAAGGTTAGCAGTTCAAATCTGCCAGGAACTTCTTGGAAACTCTATAGGACAGTTCTACTCTGACCTGTAGGGTCACTGAGTTGGAATTGACTGGACAGCGTTGGGTTTGGTTTGGTTTTTTTTTAAAAAAAAACTTTTGGTTAAAAGATGAGTGTGTTAACTGTTTGTTAACCCAGGAACTCTATCCCAAGCAATCATATCATATCGAAGGCCCCAGAGCTTTTTACTGTGTCATACGGTGCTTGCAGCTTCTCAGGCTTCTTCGTGCCCTCTTTGTAAGTTACTAGCAATCATGTGCACAGTTGTCCTGGCTTGCCCGACATTGGAGTCCAAATACTTGACTGAGTTTAGGCTCTGTCTCTTCCTCATATTTCTCTTTATTTGTGAAGACCTTGGTTTTGCTCCTATAAGTTGAAATTTAACCACATTGATAACAATGTCAAATTACACCTACTTTGTGCCAGTGCACTTTATAAAGGATGTTCATATGCATGGTCTTACTAATATTACCTTCCTCTTAACAATTTCATGAGTATACCTTTTTTCCAGTCACTTTTATAAGAGATGGAGAATTTATTTCAACCAAAGAAGATTCCTATCAGCCACACATAAAAAAAAAAAAAAAATCTCTTTTCTTTACAAATACTGCTCAGTGAGGACGAACAGTGTCCAGTGTGATTTCAGAGGCCATGTCAGGTAGGGTGCTCACATCCTCACGTGTGAGTCCCTTACCCACCCCGGACTGAAGCATAGGTTGTGCGTGTTTCATCCCTGTAAGTTCTCTGTCGGGATCCATTGTGCTGATTTTCCTGGAACACACAGCTGCACACTTGTTGCACACTGTTGCCAAAGATCTGACAAGAGAGGTAGAGGGGCCACCATCTCTTAGGCGGGACTGTCTGTCCGGAATACTTTTTCATTTAAAGAGTTCCTCGTCTCAAGGGTCTGTTTGTAAAATCCCAGCAGGCTCTTATAATCAGAAAAGGACGGACTTGTCTCAGCTTTAAAGACCTCTTGATGGGCGGGAAAAGGCAGAGAGGGCTTTCCAAAACACTCTGCAACCCAGGAGCTTAAGTATGGCAGGAGCAGCAGAAAGTGCATTTACAGCACTGCTGATTGTCCCGCTGTTCGTGGCTGTCTCTTCTGCCCTTTTTGCCTGTCACCTCTACCTCCTCGAGACTCTCCTGTGCGTCCCAGCGCTTATCTCTTTGCCCAGCCCAGTCTGTCCTTATTCTCTGAGCTGGCTGGCGTTCAAGCTCACACATGCATGCACACACACACACGTACACACACATGCACACGCATACGCACATGCACATGAGCACTGTGAAGCGTTCAGCAACCAGAAGTAGAGTGTAGTCCTCCCGGTTTTCTTTCCTGCACGCTGTACCTTTAGCAAGCCTACAGTTTGCACCCACCCCGTTACTCTCCCCCCGACAGCATTTGACTTCACTGCTTACAGAACAGCTCTTCTTTTCCCTGCAGAAGGATTACTTGGTGTTTGATGTCTGGATTTATTATTTAAAGGTAAGGAGGGAGTTTTGCAGACGACCTGGACCTAAAAAAGGAGAGGAACCCATCAGGGCTGTGTTAAAGAAGGTATTTCAGGACAATTAGAAGTCCCCTGAAGATGAGAATAGCTCTGTTACCTCAGCCAGGTTTAGGGCTACAGCTTCTGATGTTTTTATTGGGGGTTCTCTCAGGTGCTAACAAGCAGTTGCTTTGGGCACTCCAGTAGAGCCCAGACTACTGCTCCTCCGGGGTGGGAGTGTGCGAGTGTTTACACATGCTAATGAAGAAGTGCCATTAGTATGTTAACTAGCAGAATTAGAAGTGACTACCAGAACCCAGAAGAACGTTATTAGTCATATGGAAAGCCAGCCTAGGACTGCTGGGCACTGTGAAGCTGGGAAGAGTAGATTACTGTTCAGTGGCAATTTCAGATGCCAGTCTGGCTGTGCTTGATCAGTAGAAAGCTTTATTTATTTGAGCCACAGGGTTCCGGCCACCATTAACCCCAGGATTTCTGCAAGTCCTGGTCTCATGTTTTTAAACTAAAAAACAGAATAAGATGGAAAACATCTTAATCTGGCAAAATGAAATGAATTGGAGCCTGTGTTCCTAAAAACAGGTAAAGAAATGGGCCTTGACTTGCTATTATTTGTAGAGCACTGACTATATACCAATTGCTATGCTTTTACATGTATTACTATATATAATCTTCCCAGTGACCTTATGAAATACTATTATCTCCACTCAACAGGTGGGGAAACTGAGGCTTAGAGATGTTAAGTCACTCACTCTTGCCTGTGACTTGGCTCCCACCAGTGTTTCATCTTGAGAGGAATTTCCTTTTTTGCTGTCCAGGCCCCTTACATGGGTGACCACAGTGGCAACAATGCCATAAAGTTTCATGGGACTGCATCCCACCACTCTTTATGAGGTGGTGGCCATCCATCAGTCCTGCCGCTTCTTGTTTCAGCAGTCAACACTCACTGCTGGAGTCCAGCACTGGGAAAGTGGATCAGTTAAGGGTCATTTGGCCATTCCTCAATTCTTAGAAACAGTAATAAGCCTTAAATTCTTCACCCAAAAAGTTAAACCCCAAGTTATTTCAATTAAATTTTGTTCAATTCAGTTGTTTACTAAGTACCTACTATATGATGGGTAATATGCTATGTTTGGGAATACAAAAATGAAGGTTTTTGTAGGGACACACGGTAGCGAGAGAGACAAAGGTGAATCAGACTGTATAAATAGAGGAAAAGCCAGAGTAGATGTGTAAAATGTTTTTATCGTAAAAAGAACAAATGTGCAAATCAATAGAAGTGCTGAGCGTGGCAGCGGGGCAATGGTCAGGGCGGCCGTCATTGGACCTGAAAGGTAGAGAAGAGAGAAAAAGTCATTCCAGGAACTAGGGGAGCAAGGACATTCATGAACGTTCGCGTATGTTCTGTGGTCTTGTGATATTAAGACAGGAAGTCTCTGGGTGGCAGGTTCTGTATTTCTCTGACCTTTAGGGTGCCTAGCTTGCTTCAAGTCTCAGAAAGTGTGCCCAAGTGCTCATGGGTTGGCTGCCCCCTTGAGGAAGTAATGCGTGCCAGACAGCAGCCTGTTCCTGCCTACAGGCAGCTCGGTTTTGTCTTTTGGAAGATGGGGAAAAAAAGTGTCCTCCATGCTTCCTACTCACTAAATTATGACCTTGAAAAAAGGAAAATTAACTTTTATTTAGGATTTACTGTGTCCTAGGCCTGTAATTCACTCAGGAGAGCAGACCGAGGCTGATGGCAAAGTCAACCCCTGGGTGGAATACATTCAAGTGGACCCATGCACCCCTTAAGATGTTTTTAAAATCTGTATGTACAAAGAGGTTCCCATGAAATTATCTCCAAAAATGAAGGGGATAATACTGTTTTCCCTTAATACAGAAAGCTGTTCATCTCTGACATCATGTTAAAAATATCGTGGCGGTACAGTTCAATTTTACTTTTATATAAGAAATTTGTTCCAAGAGTTGCTTGTTCTTTACACCAGTTAAAATCATTTCTGTTGTTAATGAACTTGGAGAACTTTCACTGACAAGAAGTTCACTGGGGATTTTAGCAGTATCTCTAGAAAGTTTTGCTTAGTTTATTCTTTTAAAAGACAATGATGTCCCATCATTGTAGTATAAACAAATCTCATTATTGTGTATTTACGGATAGAGTAGAATGTTATATTCTAGAAATTTAGTTGCTGTAATCCCAGAAAGGTTTTGTGACATAAACAGAATGAGCAGACTCCACCACCGCCCACCAACCTGACCACCTCCCCATTCTACCTGGGCTGTGTAATGGATGCCAGTATTTTACTGTATAACCAGTTACCGCCCATCAAGTTGATTCTGATTCATGGTGACCCCATCTGTGTCACAGTACCACTGTAATCCATAGGGTTTTCCCTGGTTGGTTGTTTGGATATAGATCACCAGGCCTTTCTTCTGAGGAGCCTCTGGGTAGACTTGAACCTCCAACTTTTCATTTAGCAGTCACGTGGGTTAACTGTTTGCATCACCCAAGGGTTTTATTGCATACGTAGGATATAGTCATAATATTGGTACGATGGATACTGTTGGTCATTTACCCAGCATTTGTACCTCTTTCATCTCTGCCAAGCGACTCAGGGAAGATGGCCCTTATTTGGTTGCAGGAGCTAGAACCTGAGTAGTCTATGCCAATAAGGGCATAGCGTCCCCGTTATGTCAACTGATGGCCCAAGTGTATGGCCCCATCAGACTGATGGAAGGACTCACTCCATGCTTAGTGGTGACGTTGTTGTCTTGGATGAAGGGACAAGGCTATCTTGTGACCACAGGAGTTATATAAACATACGTTCTGGAGGGAAGCAGAGCAGGTGGGTGGCAAGAATCTGGGTCTTTGATGAATAATTGAGCCTCCATCTCATTGAAGGCCCCATCATTGTACCATCTCCAGAGTCTTCTCCAGTTCTAGATTTTCTGTTCTACTAGACTGTGAACTTCTTGAGGATAGGGGACACATTTAATTTGTCTCTGTGCCCTTGTAAAAGTGTTCACTTGAGAAATTTTGGTAAAGTGAATGGATAAAGAGAAGGATAAAAAAAAAATTCTCATTGCCATCAAGTCTGTTCTGACTCATAGCTACGCTTTAGGACAAAGAAGAACTACCCTGCCCCATAGTTTCCAAGGAGCAAATAGTAGATTCGAACAGCCAGCCTTTTGGTTAGCAGTCATAGCACTTAACCATCTTAAATGAAGCAATTGCTAAGTATTTACTGGGCAGTAACAGGGTATGTAACATGAGGAGATACGAGAGGGGAGTTAATAATAGTGATGATAATAGTAATAACAATAGAAATAGTGATAATAGGCCATACAGACACTTTGCTAAGTGACATTTTATGGATCAGATTAAGACCTATATCAAGACAGAGTTGAACGGCTGAGTTTTAAACACTGGCAGGTATTGCTGTCCAGGACATGAGGCAGACGTGTTACAGACAAGCTTAGATGAAATGGTATGGTCACTTAACTTCTGTGTACCAAATTTGCTAATCTGTAAAATGGGAAGAATGATTGTACCTAATTCATAATGCCTTGAGGAGTGAGTGTCTTAGGAACATGCAAATGTCGTGTGTGAGGATGACCATTGCTTGTTGTCTGTTGCCTTGATTTGGTTCTTATGGTGACTCTCGTGAAGGCTGTCCCGGTGATGCCTGATTTGTGGTCATCACTCCACTGAATGTCCTTTTTTACCTTTATCATATACACCAGAACACATACATTCATTTATAAGCTCTGAACCTCCAACTAGATGTTAGATTTCTCTTGGTAAGGAATACTGCATGCTTTGTGGTACGCATGGAGTCTCATTCACTTTGGACATGGTGTCAGGAGGGAATCAGTTCCTAAAGAAGGACATCATGCTAGATAAAGTGGAGGATCAGCAGGAGAGGAAGACCCTCCCCAAGATGGTCTGACACAGTGGCTGCACTGATGGGCTCAAGCATAACGAGAATCGTGAGAGTGACGCAGGATTGGGCAGAGTTTCATCCTGTTTTACACAGGATCACTATGGGTCAGAACTGAGTTGATGGTGCCTAACAATAGGAACAATGTGTGGTGATTTAATAAAGTAGCGTGCTCAATAAATATGTCTTTTATTGAGAATAAGATGGCATATATGTACATACAAGTATTTATTTAATACTCAGGTAGGTATTAAGATATGCTTAGTGGGGGTAACATTCATATCAAAAGAGAGACAAAAACAAAAGAGTGTCACTTAGTTAAGTGCTCATTATACAGGCCCCCAGATGGGAAGGTGAGGTCTGCCTTGGTGGATATACACTCCAAGAGACCTCTGTTTGGTTGACCTGACTTTCTTGGCAGATCTGTCACCTTCGAGTTACTCTATTATTTGACTGTATGTTTGAATCCATTGTATGAGTTATCTTCCTATGTACCAATATTGAATGTCCTGGGACTTGCTGTTAGGAGATGACTTACTGGGTGGTGGTGGTTTGCTTGTGGGGCTGGCAGACAGGATCCTTCTTCATATCACTCATGCCTTGGAGAGGCCACAGAAGTGAGTCTCTAGGCATGACAAATCATTCAAGGACTGTGATGACTTCACACACCCTCCTTCAATACATTTGTCAGGAAGAGTTCTCTGTCAGCCAGACACAACACCTGTGAATTTGTTTAAATAGCAAGTGAGAGGAGATGCTTCTTAAAATCCCTTTTGCCTGAGCCAGAGCACTTAGTGCTGTGGCTCGTCTCAGCTTATGAATCCAGCGGAGTCAGTGTAAATTCAAGCTATGGAACTGCCTCTCTTTGGACAGGGGGAATGTGGGTGCAATTCACAGACTGAGTGTTGTGAGGTCCTCCTATTTCCTGTTAATGCTGCCAGAGATGTGCTTATAAATACCTCTCTATAGTCCTTCCTCCCAACCATCCATGCTGTTTGGGGACTTCCCCAGACTGCACCCTAAGCTGAGAACCCTGTCTACCCCAGGTTTACCCTCCCTGGCCTCTTCCTAGACCACACCAGCAACAGCCATCGCTCCTAGACCTCACGCAGAATGCTAGCAAACCAGCCTAACTTCTTTGGGATGCTTGGGGGCTGCTGGGGTTCCTAACACTCCTCAGACAAGAAAACACAGCTAGGTGACCTCCCTGTCCATCCCCATCCCCCCAGCCCTTCTTGCCATTGTCACTGCCTGCTCCCACAGTCCTGGTCCTCCTAACTCCCCAACAGTGGTTCCTTGATCTGTGTTGTTGGAGGAGTCGTATACTCTTGGGGCTGGGCTGTATACTTGTTTGAGCCCAGTAGGGGAAGAGGCAGTGTAGAGGGAGGGGGGGAGGTATGAGCGAGGGCCCGTTTCACAGCGTGGCTGCCATGCTCACATTGACCCTGAAGGTTTCAAGGAGAAAGTGTGGCTGGTTTAACTAGGTTTAACTGGTCTAACTAGGTCTCTGTGGGCTCTTGAAAACTGGAGCACTTTCCAACGGCAAATGTTTGCAATTAACTTGAACATATGATGGAATTTTTTTTTTCATATCCATCAAGTATGATTGGCAGTGAGGATCTGGCAGCCAATGAACCTATCTCACCATGCTCCAAGCCTGGCTGGTGGGAGGGGTCTTACCACTCACTTGGGAGCACTGAGGCAGGCAGTGAGCTAGGTGGCTGTAAATGAGTAAGCTAGGACTCTGAGCTGCCCCTCTGGCTCAGCACACCACACCCTCTTCATGAGAGGTGTTCCTACCTGGCAGGCAGTACAGGTGAAGTGTAGTTCTCTTTCTTTTATAATGGGGGCAACAGCCTCTAGCGTTAGCGACTCTTGCTTCTCAGTCTTGGCCACTGACTGGACACTGCCTACCTCTTGTGACCCTAGTACACCTGACCTACTACATGATTTACCCTGGCATTGACCGTAGCAACAGGAATTAGCTCCATGGTGAAACCCCAGGTTAACTATATGAGTTAGGGTGCATTTGGCTGCAAGTAACACAGCCAGAATGAACATGAACTTAGGTCAATTTGAGAGCGATTTTTACTTGACCGGTAGTCTGGGCTTTAGTGTTTGGGGGGTTGTTTGGCAGCTTAGAATATTATCAAGGATACTCTCCAGGTTTCTACCCTCTATCTTCAGTATTGTGATCCATAAGGGTTTCATTGACTGATTCCAGCAGGCCTTTCTTCCTAGTTTTCTTAATCAGGAAGCTCTGCTCAAACTGTCCACTGTGGGTGATCTTGCTGGTATTTGAAACAGCTGTGGCATACATTCCAGCGTCACAGGCTCAACAGTTACTAGAAAAGAAGATTACCATGTTTAGTAACATAGAGGGTCAGCAAAAATGAGAGAAACCTTCAGTGAAAGGGATTAACGCAGTGGCTGCGACAGTAGACTCAGCATGCCAGTGATCATAAAGATAGCACAGGCCTGGCGGAGATTTATTCTGCTATACACAAGGTTGCTATGAGATGGAGCTGATGCAATGACAGCTGACAACAACATCTTCAGTGTGTCAGCTTCATTATTGGACTTGTCACTTAATGACTACAACACAACTGTCCATCCTCATCTGACAGTCCAGGGTACGAAGGGAAAGACTGGGACTAGGGACTTTGCTATTGTCCGAAGAAAATCTCACAAGCCCCCAGAAGGCTCCTGTTTACATCGCTTTGGCCACAACTGGGTTTCATGACCACACCGAGGCCAGTCCCTGGCAAAGGGAAAAGAGATTAGCATGGTTGCCTTAGACAAATCACAACCCTGTCTGGGATGGAGCATATTACAGGGCTCTCTCGAGTGAGACACAAGTGGCTATTGGGTAATGAACATCATAAAGGCAACCAACAACATCTGTTGTGATGGTTCTCACAAGCAGCAATCACTTTGGGATGCTTGAATTTTTTTTTTTTTGAGTTTCATATTCTCTTATAGAGGACCAGGGCAGACTGGCTGGCAAGCTCAGGGGATACTCACAGCTGACAAGACTGTTTTATGTACTCCTGTTGCCACAGGCAGTTGGGATGCACCTGCCCCTTTCCCAGCCATCTATAGTGGTACAGAAAAGTGCTCTGCCGGGTGAGGCTGGAGGCAGTGCTGCAGAGCAGGGCTCTGTGGCTGCATGGGGCTTCTGATAGCAACAGCTGAGAAGCAGAGGAAAGTGTGTTGGCATCTCACCCCTCAGAAGCCAAAGCAACTTCTGTCTTCACTCCTGGTGCTGTGATAGGTGGAGTGTGCAGCCTTGGACCCAGGAGTGGCCTTACAGTCTCCATCCTAATTGGCTCTCATAAGCCTGTATTCCACTGCTTTCCCCAGGCATGCTGCAGCTGCCCTTGTGACAGGGCCCTCCTTGCCCTTAGCCAGCATTCTCGGGAATTAGAAGAGGGTGGAATATGGGATCATAGTGGTCCACGCTGCTGTAGACTCCTGCTGCAGTTTTCATGTGTGCTGACCACTAACTGATCATTCTTTCTACGGTGTTGCTTTCCTCCAGTTATGTTCAAAATTATGTCAAGACTTCCTAGTTTCCTATTAAGTAGAGGTCAAAGTCAGCGTAGCATTCAAAGTCCTTTCTCTGGCTCAGAACAACCTCACATCTGGCAAGAAACACATTTCCTGGTCTATCTCCTGATAACTCCCCTGTGCAAAACAGGTAAGAATCAAGCCATTCTACTTCCTGTCTGCTCAAGACACCTTGGACCTCTTGCCTCTGTACTTGACTGACTCTAGGGTCTCCGTTTTACATGTCTGACCCCATAACTCAGCCTATTCAGATTGCATTTATGATTTCAAGTTTTCATTTAAGTCATCGCTTCCTTGGAGATTCTTTCTTTGATTGCCCTAGAAACTTACCAAGTCTCCTTTGAATTGCTATTGCCCTTGCTCTCAACAAACCCACATGAGCCAGTTAGAAAGCTGGGATGACCTTATAATGGGAATGAGGTTTGAGCTGAGATTGGAAGACTAGGGAAGATCTAGTTGGTTGAAGATACCAGAAGCCATGCCACATAGCTGGGAGGTCAGCAGCAGGGTCCTCATTTTTCTCCTTGCACCTCACCTGTAAGCATCTCAATGCTCTTTCTGCAGGAGCATGTAACTTGGCTCCTGGCTACCATAATGTGCAGCACAGGTGCAGAACGTTTCCATCAGTGCAGAAAGTCCTCTTGGATGGTGCTGATCTAGGACTGTCCAGGGGATGTGTTTAGTGTGACTAAAATCTTGAGGTCCTGTGGTGCAGAGGCAGTTCTCCATACTGTTAATTCACGAACTGTGACCTTGTGATCTCTATTGAGAAGATGTCAGTGCAGACCCTGTACAAACAAGCCTTTGGAAAACTGGTTCTCAGCAAGATACAGCTAAGGCCACACCGTCCTCTGCTCTGGGATGGATCATACCCTCTTGAGGCAATCTCTAAATAGAGTCTAGATATCTCACCCTCTTTTTTCTCGGTGCCCCTAAGGGACAAGAGTGTGCTTGGTGAGTTAATAAGGGTAAGTAATGAAAGAGGAAATCCATCTCTGTAGCTCTTGGAGAACCTTTGGTGGTTTAGCTGGGGATGGGGTAATCAGTCTACACTTTTAAAGAGGCTGCATGCTTGGGGATTCCTCTCTGTCCTACTATTAGACTTTGAGTATAGCACCTAGCAAGTGCAGTTCCGCTTCTCTGAATCCTTGTGTTGACTGCTATGTGATCTTTGCAACGGCTTTCAAAAAGTTTTATAGAAGTGGTGAAGCCCACCTAGAAAGCTAAAACCTGGCTCTGCCATGCATCTGAATAACTGTGGACTGTTATTATTTATCCATACCCACACCTATTGCTGTTGTATTCTAACTCATAACAACCCTATAAAACAGAGTAGAACTGCCCTAAAGGGTTTCTAAGGTGGATTCAAACTTTTGGTTAGCAGCAGTAATTCATAACCACTGCACCACCAGGGCTCCATTTATATCCATAGCACTCATCAACATCTGACATTTTATTTGTTGTCTGTTTTCAATCAAATATAAAATCCAGGGGCAGGGATAATTGCCTGATTTGTTCACTGTTAAATTCTTAGCAGCCAGAAGTGTCTCAATAGTAGCAGCTAGAATAGCAGGTATTCAGTGAATATCTGTTACATGTAAGAATAAATCCCTTTTCTTAAATGACCTATAATTTGGGTTTTCCAAATTCCTTTTGAGTATTTGCTAGTTATAAAGATCTTTGTGTTACTTTGTGAGGGATGCTGTAAAACTAAAAATCTGACACTGCCTCCCCCGACCTGCTCCAAGATTCTGATCAAGTAGCTAGTCATGATCTTTAAGCTGTTTTCTGGTTCTTTTCTGGTTGGTGGATATATGTTTGCACTACTCTCTTTTTTCTCTGCCCCTCTCATTGCGATTTGTGGGAAGAACATTTTTGCTCATGGAAGTCCTGACCTGTTCTTAGAGGGGCTTAGCCTCAGTGGGCTGGGTATTTTCTCTTAGTGTGGCTCCTCCTGGTATGGTTGGGTTGTGAGTGAATGCTGCTGCGTACAGCTCCTTCCTCACAGCGGAGAAAGGTCAGGGCTCAGAGAGGCACGCATGCTGGCATGCACAGACATTCCTTCCTGTGCCAGAAAAGTCCCTCCTTCCTGGTTGACCTGCAGAATTTCAACAGGCCTCTTGAGAGGCAGCTTTAGCAAATCTTCTCTGTGTCCTCCTTGGCCAAAAGGAAAAGCAAACCTCTTGTCTTCATGCCATTGTAGGTAATTTACCTGAAGTGAGTCAGTGAAAAATCAAAAACCCAAACCCATTGCTATCAAGTTGATTCTGATTCATAGCAACCCTACAGGACAGAATGCAACTGCTGCTAGGGTTTCTAGGGTGCAGCAGAAGTAGATTTGAACAGCCGACCTTTTGGTCGTCAGCCAAGCTCTTAATCACTATGCCATCAGCTCTTCATGAAGTTGGGTGTTTTTCCTGTAATCAGCAAGAGGAGCGTGTGGCATTATAGCTTCAGAGAATGTGGAAGAAGGGCTTTGCCTTAGATTGGAAGAACAGGTCTTTGGCATCTTAATTGTTCTTAAAATTATAACCAGGAGCCTAACCATTTCTTAGAAGGAGAGAAATGCTGGATTCCTGGGTCTCCCTCTAGACACTATAGGTTCCCTTATGGATTTTGGTATAGATTTTATGTACTCTGTTGGGCTTCCTCTGGTGTGGGGACACCCTAGTATGTTGCCATTTATTTCCATGGTGAGGATGAGTTATTGCAAAAATATTCCAAACTTCTGGTTATCCAATATAAGGGAGTTTTTCTCTCTCTGAGTGTATGTGTGTGTGTGTGTGTGTGTATGGGTATACATATGTGTATATATACACACAGTGCATACTCAGGCCTGCACACATAACTTCTCACTGTGATTCCAAGGCTGGAATCCTATTTCACAGAGATTTTTGTGGCTCTTTAGCTCCTCATGTCTGTCCCCACTTTCTAATCCTCTGAATGGAGCTGAATGTGAAGCTGAATGCAGAGCCATATGAAAGGCATCCAAGAATAAAATATATCCCAGACTTGCACATGAATATTGTGGTTGGGGGAGGAGGGAGGTGCTGGCTGGTGCTGCACACTTGCCATCAGTCCTCATGCGTTTTCCATTTCCAGCCAGACCCCAGTTGATTATTTTAGTACAAATATCAAGGGTGGTGCTCTCCTGGGCTAGACTCAGCCTGGGTCATTTATTTCAACGCCTGGGCTGTTTTGTGGGCGGTGGATGACAACTTCTGGCTTTTCCTTTTTAGGTAAAATATTTCCACATAGTAGATTATGTCATTTATCCAGCTCTATCTTGTCATGAGCTTAGGCTGATAACAGCTTTGGTGCTTTTAATTTGCAAAATACCATTCTAAAATTTGATTAGGACAACTCTGGCATTGATATAGTGGATCCTCCCACTCCCAATTACTGGCTATGTAAAGCTGAGCGAGTTACTTAAACCTTCATAAACTTGTTTTATCATCTGTAAAATGGGAATGAGTTTTGTGGAGATGAGTGGCATGATCTAATTTAGTTCTTAAAAGGGTCACCATGGCTTCTGTGTTGAAAATAAACTTGGAGGTTGCCCAAAAGAAGCAGATGCTGTTGAAGAAATTCAAGGGGATATGGTGGAAATATGGCTTAATGTGGTAATAGTAGAAATGAGAAATGATCAGATTCTCATTATACTTTGAAGGTGCAGCAGAAGTGGCTCATTAACAGATGAGATGTGAGGTGGGTAGAAGCGTCAAGAATGATTCTGAGATTTTTGTCCTGAACAACAACAAAGGCATTGGTACTATCAAAAGAAACAGGAAGTCTATAGTTGGAGCAGATTTGATCCAGGGTGAGGTGGATGGCAATGACAACCAACTAACTCACTGCTATCAGGTCAATTCTGACTCCTAGTGAACTCTAGGACAGAGTAGAACTGCCCCACTGAGTTTCCAGGGAGACACCTAGTAGATTCAAACTGCCAGCCTTCTAGCACTTAACCACTGTGCCACCAGAGTTTCCAAAGTCACTGCCGTCAAGTTGATAAATGACTTGTATCAACTATAGGTCAGAGTATAACTGCCCCACAGAGTTTCCAAGGGGCTCCTGGTAGATTCGAACTGCTGACCTTTTGGTTAGCAGATGTAGGTAGCACTGGGTTTCCACTGGATGGGAAAGGATCAGGAATTCTATTCTGATTTCTTAAGTTTGAAATTTTGATTAGAAATCCAAATGATCCAGCAGATAGCTGGATATACAAGTTAGATTTACGAGACAGCACTAAGGTAGAGGTAAAAATTTCAAAGTCATTTGGCATGTGAGTGATACTTAAAGTCACAAGACTGGACAGGATCCTCAAGGGAAGTGAGTGGAGGAGAGTAGAGAGGAAAGAGGACTAGGGTTTTCGAGGTCAGGTTTATGAGAAGGATCCAACAAAGGAGAACAAACAGCAACCAGTGAAGTACGGGGAAGATCGAAAGATTTGGTGTCCTGGAAGCCAAGCCGTCAGATCTGTCAAATGCTGCAGCTGGGCTCAGTATGATGAAGACTGGACAATGTGGACCTCATTAATGCCCTTGATAAGACAGCTTTGTTAGAAAGAGTGGGGCAAAAGCCCTATTGGAATGGCCTTACAGGAAAGAAAAAGAAGAGAAATTGGCAAGAGCAAACAGAACTAATTTTTTTCTACAAAAGATATCAAATAAATGAGGAAGTAAGATAGTGGGAGAGACGGTATCAAAAGAAGGTTCCCCTCACTCCCCACCAACATTAGAGAAATAAGGAAAAACTTGTGTAAAACATATTTATGTTGTTATTTGCTGTTGAGTATAGTGACCCTATATGACAGAAACCCCTATAGGGTTTCCTAGGATAAAATCTTTACAGAAGCAGATTTTTAGGTTTTCTGTCATAGAATGGCTAGTGGATTCCAACCACTACTCTTTTAGTTAGCAACCGAGCATTTAACCATTACACTACCAGGGCTCCTTAACATATTTGTAGGTAAGTAGAATATATTACTGGATTCTGGAGTAGGCATAAAGCAATGGAATTGAGCACCTAAGTGGAAGTGTTAGCCCTGGGTAATAGTACAGGACACACTAGACTGCAAATGGAAAATGGAAGTCCCTTTGGCAAGTCAGCATACGTCTAAGAGCCTGGAGCCAGATTATATTTGGCTTTGCATAACTTCATATGACTACAGTTGACTAATCAGAAAGAACTTTCATTTTTCCCACTTCCGTGAAGTCAAGGAGTAGGAAATTCAAAGATGGTGCAGCTGCTCCAGAAAAGGACTGATGATTCAGCTTCTCTCTTCTTGCTGTGCATCCTGAGGCCTTCGTTGTTTGGGTTCCAAAATAACCTTTTCATCTTCAGGTGTCACATCTGAATTCCAGGCAGGAAAAAGGGAAAAGGCAAAGAGCAAAGTATATGCAGCAGCTGCGTCTTTCTTGCTTTATCAAAATAACAATGGCTTTTCCAGAACTCTCCCACTTCTCCAGTAGAATTCCATGTATATTTCATTGCCCAGTTGTGGCTCACAATGTCACCCTTGGCTACCAGGGAGACTGGGTGCATGATATTTTTCATCTGGGAACACAACACCTAGATTTGGATCCCAGAGGACAAAATATGAGAAATCATTTTTTCTCAGTTTTTAAGAGTGGGGTGATAGTTGAAAGGTAAAGTAAAAATAAAAAACAAGAAATAAGACCTGTCCTGCGCACTGGACCATGGAACCCTTTATGAAGCTCTCAAAACAGTGGACATCTAACTGAAAGGAAGGACACACTCTCATGGGAAACAGGCTCCCTTGGAAGGTTAGGACATCATACTTTCTTACTCAGGCCCCACCAGCGCTGGATTTTTGGGAGTCTATGTATATAAGTGCTTTAACCTGCTATGGTACCAGTTAGCCCTCTGAATGATGAGGGCAATAAAATGAGATGAGAAAATTTGGCCTTACCTCCCACTTAACTTTGTAGCTCTGATCTTATACAAGATTACCCATGCTTTGAGACCCTTAAATTAAAAGCCTTCCAGAGATTCAGATTATCCAGAGATCTATTCTATCCCTCTTATAGAAAGGGGAATTAGCACATAGCAGTTTCTGGTGGGTTTGATGCCATGGTGGGAAATTTTTACTAAAATCTTCAGTGAGTTTACTTTTATTTTCTTATTATGATCGAGTGAAAGTATACACCCCAAATTAAATTTGCATCCCTGCCTATCTTCAGTTTCTTCTGCTCTCTTTGCCCAGTGACAGCACACTCCTCCTTTCCATTCTGTGTATGTCACATCCTCCTAACAATCTCCTGTGTCCTGTGTCCTCCTCTTCACTCTCTCCTCTCCTGCTTATTAAGAGGCCAGTAGGACAGTATCCTATAGATGCAGAGAACCATAAAGTGCACACACTATATAGTCACATTGTGTTCCCGAGTCCAATCCATTCGTGTCTGAAGAGTTGACCTCAATAACGTTTTCTGGTCAGGGGCAGCGGCAAGTCTAGGGGCCTTGCTCCCATGGTAACTCCCAGGCCCTCAGATCATCAGTGGCAGTCTTTGAATGGAGTTTTTGGGGTGACCCTTCTTTTTCTCATGTTGACACTGGGACTTGACATTTTGTGCTCCATCACAGCTCTTTGGTGGTAGCTGGGCACCATCTGGTTCTTCTGGTCATGTGTTGGCACAGTCACCAGTTCACATGAGTCCTGTCTTCTGGGCTCATTTTCCCTCGAGTGTTTGTGTTCCTTAGTGATCATCTGTTCCAGCTGAATTGGGACCATTTGGTGTACCTCAGATGGCAGCCTGCTAGCTTTTAACACCCTAGTTGCCACTCACCAATATGGGGTGCAGAAGACTCTCTCAGCAATAGGCTAGTTATGCCAGTTGGCCTCAAGGTCCCCTGAGAGCGTGGTCCCCAGATCCTCACCCCTCCTACTCTATCCTTGCAATATTGGGTTAAGATTACAAGAGTTTTCAGTTTATGTTGAAGTCCAGTTAAGTTGATCCACTTTCTAATGTGTGCTGTCACTGCTTTCACCCAACCAATTTTCTATCAACCGTCTAATCCATGACCAGCCCGTTCCCTCCCTCACAACCTAGCAGCTGTCAAAGAGTCTTTTCTTCTGTATGTAAGTCTATTTTTAAGTCCTTATAGCAGGGATCTCCTACAATGTTTGCCCTTCTGCCGCTGCCTGCTTTCACTCAACATAATGTCTTCCAGTTGAAACCAGGTTATGAGATGCTTCCTAAAATCATCATTGTTCTTTATCATTGCATAGTGTTCAATTGAGTATATGTGCCACACTTTGTTGATCCATTTATCTGTTGATGGGCTTCTTGGCTGATTCCATCTTTTTGCTATGGTAGACTGTGCTGCAGTAAACATTTGTGTGCATGTATCAGTTGGGGTGAATGGCCTTGATTCTGTAGGATATATTCCGAGCAGTGGAATTACTGTGTCAAATGGTATACCTGTATCTAGCTGAATTTTTGTTTTAAGTCTTGCCTACAAGACTGGGTAATCAGTTTTTTAGTCTCCTCAAGAAGAGGTACTATGTGTGAGAGAGAGAACAATAGTAATTTCCAATGTTTTCACTATTTCTCATGAGTCAAGTGCTGTACTAGATGATTTAGAAATATAATCACTGGTTCAAAACACCTCTAATTCTTAATGTCATGCTGTTGGTATCAGTTGATTCTGTGAGGTGATTGTATAGGGAGCTCTTAGGTTGAGACAATATGACTTCTTTTTTTTTTGATGTATACATAAAGGTAATAATGAAAAGTCATGGTGTCAAAAGCAAACAAGAGAGCTTTGTATTACCCCCTGTTGGGACCTCAGAATTTTTCCCATCAAAACATCATCAATAATACCCTTGTCCTTCCTGTTACTATTCACACACAAACACACACACACGCACGCACACACATACACACACTCACAAGAGCCCCGGAAACATACATTCTTTGTAAGAGTATACGCTGTATCTGGCTATCTGCCATCCAGCCGAGCCAAAAATTATGGGACAATAGGAATCTGTGTCCAGAATATCAGCTAAAAATACCTCATTCCTCCTGCTTGGTTGTTTGCTGGGTATGTTTAAGAGTGCCAAGGAGGGTAATGAGGATGAAGGGAAAGGGAAACTGACATTTTCAAAGGAAACTAAACCTTCAGCTCTAAGAGGAAAGTATCTATTTTCTGTATGCCTGTTTTATGTTTGTTGCCACTTCTGCCTGTCTGTGTGACAATATGGAAAGTCTGTAATATGAGTCATGCCACTTTGGCTTGGGTTATTGGAATCCACAATTTCACCACAGTCTTTTGCTCTACAGCTTGACTCAGCTTTCTAGGTTTTGGCAAAGGGAAAGAGAGGAAGAGAGCTTTGAAAAGCCCACCGATCTGAAATGTTCACTCAGCTGGTTAGAGCTTGGTGTAAGAACTTGGAGACACATTGCGCCCGACTATGGACCATGTTAACCTTGAACATTGACTGAGTTCCCTGCTCTGACTGGCCTCTCAGTAATCCTAACTCCACTGTGATCTGGGATAGACCACTCTTCCCTCCTGGACCTTGGTTTCTTTCCATTCATGAGATCGAGTTAGAGGTTCATTGATCTTTTGGAGGTATGACAGCTAGTGAGCAAGTGCAAGTCCACACAGTGGTCAGCAACATCGGTAAGAAGCAGTCAGCTGAGAACTGAAGTGACATGAAGAAAGGGCTTGTTCCAAATATTTACCAGATAATGTCAGCCTTAACCAAATAGCAACTGTTGGCTCTGGTTGACCAGACCTGGAGCTGCTGACTTCCTGAACATATGCTGGAAGTTAGGCGGTGAATGGGGTATTGATCAACGCTGGTTGGCTAACATCAATATTTACTTTGGGTTAGGGTAGACTATAGCCATAGTTCCCCGAATGAAATAGATTGTTCCTCCTCATGCATGTGGTCCTTCATATTTGTCTGTTGGTCTATTTTCCAATAAAAAATGAACAGCTTGTTGAAGTTTAATTTGTTATCATAATGAAGAACTGAGCCTCACAATATACCTGAAGTTCTGGATTTTTTTTTTTTTTTTGGCTCAATCCGCTGCCTTAAAACTGTACTGATATTTACATAATCAGATATATTGATTATAGTTAAGGGAGCTAATAGCTACTACTTTTGGACAGTAGTTATTATGTGACATATACTTCCAATGCATTATCTTATTTAACCTTCAAAATGCCTTGTAAGGAGATTATGAGACCAGTTAAATAAACTGAGGCTCTAGAAGAATCTTTAACATGCTCTGGTTCTCAAAAGTAGAACCAAGATTTGACTCCAAGTTTTATCAGACTTCAAAAGCTGTGTTCTTCCCACTGTTCCATGCTGACTCTGGAATAATACTTGGTGAGGCTGAGAAAATTACTGGGTACACTAACTTAAGATGGAACTTGGCTATTGCTGACATTATTTGCAGTGCATGGCATACATGTTATGCTTGCGCTTCTTGGTGAGACTGGTGACTCCCAGAACTCTGGGACTTGGCGGATATCACGCTTAGCACTTCTCTCTGCCACTCTTCATCACATTGTATAGTCCTCCTTACAACTCCCCAGGAGTCCCGGAGAGACAGAGTCTCTGATTGTTTTCCATTTGCTCAGCACTGCGGAGTCCTGAGACTGTCTCTGAAAGAGTACCCTGCCACTTCTATTGTCCCAGCAGACTTTCCCACCACCCCAGAGCCACGTGCTCAGTTGCTTATTGTACTGATGTTGGCTCAGCCTCAAGGACAGAGACCTTGAGCCAGCTGACAAGGTTGCTCATGTCACTACTTCTAAGGCCACAAGCCATGCTTTTGGTTCCCAATATTTTTGAATATTCTTCTCTCACCGTCTCCTCTTCAGTTTAGCCACATGGTTTCCCAGACTCCCAGCTGCAGATTTCACCAGCCGACAGTTTTGGCTGATGGCCAATACCTGTCTCTGTGCCTGGATGACCTCTGTTGCCAAGTCAACATGACACTTCACGAATGCTGCTGTGCTGTCCCCTGGTGGATGGGGTGGAAACTGAGCTACACAGGTTCCTGCCTGCTTGTTAGAGATCAGCCTAAGACCTTCCTACATTCCAAACCAAATGGTTCGTATGCCCTATCAAAACTGTTGGCAGTACCTGTGGAAAGGTGACATGATTTGTAGTAGCCTCCCACCCAAAACTAAAGGTGACTCTGATTTCTTATTTTGGAGGGGCAAAAACAGCACCCAAGCAGTTGACCTCAAGTTGGAATTGAGGCTTTTCTCAAGTTTTTTTCTTTTTTTGTCCCCCATCCTTCCACTTACTTGTCTCTGTTATGGAGTCTTTGGGTAGCTTCCTTTGAGGCCTTCAGAGGATGAGTCAAGGCTAATGAAGATCTAGGTTTTTTCCAAATGTATCCTATAAAACCAAACCGAACCCACTATTGTCGAGCTGATTCTGACTCGTAATGACCCCATAGGACAGAGCAGAACTGCTCCACCGAGGTTCCAGGGAACAGCTGGTGGATTTGAACTGCCGACATTTTAGTTAGGAGACAGCACTTAACCACTATGCCACCAGGGTGTCCCTGTGGAGTGTCATAGTAGGGTTATTGCCCTTATAGTCCTGATCGGTTCTCTTGGGTCTCAAAGCTGTTGAATTGGGATAGTTCTGAATTTGTGCAAAGCAGCCACATTCTGCTTGTATTCCTGCACGTGGGAAGTTGTATCATTAGCCTGGAGGGTGGATGTAGGATGGGCAAGACACCTAGTAGCTGGAATCCAGTAGAAGGTGGAGAGAGGTAAGGTGGGGGCTTGGAGAAAGCCATGGGAATTGATGGATCAAAAAGTCAAGCATAGTGGCAGTAAGAAGAAAATTAAGGCTCAGCTCACCACTGTCTTTACTTTGATATATAGAGCTAGAAAACATTGTCCTCAACCGTGTGAGAGCTGTGAATTAGCTGGGGTACATCTACGTCAGTGATGGGTGGATAGGCTACCTGAAATCGTAGCATGAGCCACTGCTAGCCACAGAACGCATCATAACAGGCAGGTACTCAAACCTGTCAGACTCTCCTTGGCTTCTTTATATTGTCAGGCCAGGCCCCTGTGCCCTCTGCGAGTATCACCAAAAACCCGATCTCTGTCTGGCGTTGTTCATGGCCTTGGTCCTAAACTACTTGTCCTAGCCATCTTTCCCCAAACTCCTATCTCTAATACCAATTCTCCCAGCCACTAAATTCATTATCTTTTTTTATTTTTTTACTGCTTTTCCTCTCATATTTTTTATGATCCTTTTTTCTCTATCATCTTCCTCATTACAGTCATCATCACTATCGTAATAGCCTACTGTTTTACTAAAAAGATTCACCACGTGCCATGTGCTATACTAAGCTGTTTCTGTGCATTAGTTCCATTAATTCTCATCAAGACGTTGTGAAGTCTTTTTATTATTTCCATTTTAGAGGTGAGGCTTCAGTAGCCTCCAAGGTCAAATAGCTAGTAAGTGGTAGAGGACTTGAACTTAGGTTTATTTGATTCTACCACATTGTCTTCTTGTGCTGCTCTCTGACTGAGCTTTCTTGGGTCTCCCCAGATGAAATCCCAATCCCACTAGCTTCAGTTTCTGCCTAAGTCTTGAAAATGATGACTTCACCAAGAATTGTCTTGTTCACAAATCTTTTTAGAATGAGCACAGACTTCAAAAGCAGACTTTTAGCGTTAAGTCAAAGAGGGTCTCCCAGGCTGTATTTTTTCCTAACACAAATCCGTAGAGGACAGACTTCTTTCAGGGATCCCCTTGGGTACTTTGGGGTCCGGGAACTGATTGGCCTGAAGGGATCAACTTGCCTTTTGGGCTTACGTTAGGCAGCGGGGCCTCATGACCTTCTATAAAGCAATGGGCCTACCAGAAACTCTCCTGAGCTGAGGCAGCCGTCTTAGCTGCTTGATCTTTCTACTTGTTTTGTCTGTGGAAATAGTGCTAGACAGTATATAGGATAGAAATGGAAAAAGGACCCAGAGTTTTTGTCTTCTGTGGAGGAGAGGCATGATGAGACAAGCCAAGCCAAAATATGGTGAGATTTTCTTTGTGCTCATGAAACAGTTCTATTTACCCTTATTCTACAAAGTCAGTGAGGTAATGAATAAAAGAAATATCATATTTCCAGTCACTGAGTCTGTATTCAATAAAGATTTGTTCCCCTTTTTCTTGTCTTGCACAAGCTTACTTTCCCTGGCAGAAATATCTTTTTGGCACTGAAATATATTCTAATGATGATGTCATGGATTGAATTGTGCCCCCTCCCCCCCGATAGGTGTAGCCATGTGGCTGGGCCATGATTCCCATTATCCTGAGACTGTCCTCCATTGGGTGGTTTTCCTATGCTGTATGTTAAAGGACTAGAGTGGGGCTGTTAATCCCTTCATAGGATCACCTCCCTGCTCCACTGTAAAGGGAGTTTTCCTGGAGTATGGCTTGCCCCACCCTTACTCCTTTCATCCTGCAAGAGATAAAAGGAAAGAGAAACAGGCAGAGAATTGGGAACCTCATACCATCAAGAAAGCAGCACTGAGAGAAGAGAGCGTCCTTTAGACCTGAGGTTCCTGTGCCAAGATGCTCCCTGGAGAAAGACTGATGCAATACCGGACCTTCCTCCAGAGCCGACAAGGGGGAAAGCCTTCCCCTGGAGTGGACACCCTGAATATGGACTTGTAGCCTACCAGACTGTGTAAGAATAAACCGTCCTTTGTTAAAGCCAACCACTCTGTGGTCTTTCTGTTAGAGCAGCCCTAGCTGACTAAAACAGATGAGGACCTCAGTGTTCAAAATGGGGAAGTGATTCTCCTAAGACCACACAGCCAAGCCAGCCAAGTGCCGTCAAATCGGATCCGACTCACAGCGACACAAGTGGTACCGAAATCCACTTCTCCCTACAGTATTTCAGTGGATGGTTGTTTTGCCATTGTAAGTACTTCAGTACATAGCTTTGCTGTTGCTTTCTGAAGTTCTGCACCTCTTTGTTGATGGCCTTATGCTTGATTTTTAGTAATTTCTCAGGTGGTAAGCTTTTATGTTTGCATTATTGCCCCTTTATTTTTAGGAAAACAGACTGCCACTTCCTTAAAAACCCAACCCACTGCCATCGAGTCAAGTCTTCCTTTGCAGTAAAAGCATGAAACTTAAAAATGGGAATGACATCAGAAATGATCTAGACCAGTTGGTTTCAAGCATGCTTCGTGAGCTAAGTGCTTTCTTCAAATGAAATCTTGAATAGAAGTGTTGTGTCTGTGTGTCTATTTAGCTGTCTGTCTTTGGCCTTAACTTGTGTGTACGTGTTCATATTTATAATCTTGTTGGTCACAGTCGCATATATTGTGTGTACATATATACATATATATAGTATGCAGTAGTTAAGAACTTGGCTGCTAATCAAAAGTTTGGCAGTTTGAATCCATCACAAGTTCCTTAGAAACCCTAATGGGGCAATTCTTCTGTCTTACAAGTTGCTAGGAGTCAGAATCAACTTGATAGCAATAGTTTATATATTATATGTATATATATATATTTATGTGTATATATACACACACACACACACACACACACACATATATATATCTCCCAATACCATTGAGTTGGGTCCAACTCATAGCAACCCTATAGGTCAGAGTAGAACTGCCCAATAGATTTTCCAAGGAGCACCTGGTGGATCTGAACTGCCAAACTTTTGGTTAGCAAACACGTCACTTAACACACTGGTGGTGTTAAAAGGTCAGCAATTCAAATCCTCCAGGTGTGTACACACATACCCACAAACAAGACCAAAGACATTGTATGCATTTGTTATTAGGTGTCATTGAATCACTTTTGACTCATAGTGACCCCAAGTGACAAAGTAGAATTGCCCTGTCAGTTATTCTAGGCTATAGTCTTTATGCTTTTTCTCCTGCAGACCCATTGTATGGGTTGAAACTGTCAACCTTTTGCTTAGCAGCCAAGCACTTAACTGCTGTGCAACCCAGACTCTTTATATATATGCAAATACGCATTTTCAAATATATATATACACACACAGATACATGAATGATATGGTGGCATATGTATATAAACACACATGTATATATATACACACACACATGTATGTGTGTATACGCACATATTTATATACACACACACATATATGAATGATACGGGGGTTCTGGAAGGAGTCCCTGGGTGGTGCCTACAGTTAACATACAGCTGCTGACTAAAAGGTTGGTGATTCTAGTGCACCCAGTGGTTCCTTGGAAGAAAGGCTTGACAATCTACTTCCAAAAATCGGCCGTTGAAAATCCTATGGAACATGTCAACTCTGACATACATGGAGCTACCATAACTCACAACTGACTCCATGGCAAGTTTAAAAAAAAAAAATTTGTAGTTCTCAAAAAGCTTTTTGTTTGAAGAATTTCCATAGCAAGGCAGTGTTTGCTGACACACCATCTGGAAACCTAGGTTGTGTCCTGGTGGAGCAGGCTTCTCTGGTTGGAGGGTGTGCGGTAGCTACGCAAACATGAGGAATAGGCAGCTTACTCCCTTTATAGCCTCTGTGGAGTTGCAGATACAACAGTAATGTTGCCTAATTAGGATCCCTGCCTTGGAGAATTCAAGCCATTGACTTCAAGTGAGAAAGTTTATTAGGAGGAGACACTGACAGTAACATAGGCTGTCTCTATGGGGTCCCAAAAAACAATTTTGCAGTACAGCTTATGTAGAATTTCCATGAGGATTAGTAGTGTCTTTGTAGCTCACAGATGGCATGGCCAGAGGAGTTACTCTTTACAAGAAAGTGACAAAAGATTATCAGACTAAAGAGATACTTGCCAGATATCTCCTTACCGTGGTAAAGATATCCATATTGGATACCTGGGCTCTAATTTCCCCATGGGGTGGGGAGGTTGTAAGTCACAGGTAGTTGGACAGAATGAAGCAAAATTATTAGCATCAGATTGAAACAAAGAACAAGGTTATTTACATTAGATCAAAACAAAATTCCTAACAAAGGTATGGGAAAAGAAGAAGGTTGGCAGGGGAAGGAAAAACTTACAGGTTCATCATGGAGTTAATTATGTTAAGTTTTCAACAGCCATTTCGTAAAGGAGAAAACATGCTATGGTGTATTAAGGTCATGTTGTTCTACCTAAGAGGTAAAAATAAAAACCCACTGCCGTAGAATCGATCTGACTAATAGATATCCTATGGGATAGAGTAGAACTGCCCCATAGAGTTGCCAAGGTAGCACCAAACCATCGTGGCACCAGGGTACACTCATCTAGAGCAACCCTGTTTCAATTAAGGATATGAAAACTGGGGCCCAGGGAAAGATAATGGTTTTCTGAGGCTTCTTGATGAAAGGAAGAATCCTTGCACCCAGATTTTCTCACCCCAAGTCCTGTGCTCTTTGCCTAAACTAGGCCACCTTTCCTTTTCCTCTTTGGTTTCCCATGGGGCACCTAGTGTAGAGCAGAATGTCTGAAGGTTCCTTATAAGAAACAGTGTTTCAGTTGGATCGTTGTGGCCCAAGGCAGGGAGAGGATGTGCTTCCTAAGAAGTTGTACTCTGCTGGGTGGTGCTGTGAGCAGTGCAGCAACTAGGGTCAGTTCTCTGCTCATTTTCTTCCTCTTCAAGGATGCACTCACCCACATGTGAAAGCCAGAAGGAGCTGGGGGAAGGACTCATGCTGCTGAGAAAGAAGAGTTCTCTTAGGATACAAAAACCAAACCCATTGCCGTCAAGTGGATTCTGACTCATAGGAGTGGCACAGTGGTCAAGAGCTACAGGGAAACTACAGCCACTAACCTAAAGGTCAGCAGTACGGAGCAGTTCTACTCTGTCTTGTAGGGTCACTATGAGTCAGAATTCACTCAACAGCAGTGGGTTTGCTTTTTCCCTTAGAAGAGGGCTCAGGAGATCCTTCAAACACTGAGGGACACTTTAGGGGCAAAAAAGAAAAAAATCAAGGGTCAAAAGATAAAGACAGAGCAAATAAAAATGACCAAAAATTGTATCATGGCTTATAGGTTACCAAGTACTCTGCATACATGGTGTCATTTAATCCTCATGATCCAGGGATGTGGGCATCATTATTGCCATTTATATCTGAGCAACCCGAGGTTTAAAAGATTAAGTCCTGTTCCCCAAGTCATGCTACTTGGAATCAGCAGAGCCAACAAATTCTTTTCACTGAATCCTTTACTCTGCTTGTCTGAGCCTTAGAGAAAACAAATTGTGAGAGGTGTGTAGTCAGCAGCCTGGTATACCCTGATACTTGTACAGCTGTGTACACATCTGGCACACAGATGGTAGATGGCATATGCTTTTTCCTCTTGAATTGCTCTGGGGTTAGTGAGGGTAATAAGAGCCAAGGTGGTAAGGTGAGTTGATCCAAGCTGTAGTTCTGAGGGAGAGCTGGATTTGGGAAATGGAGAGAAATAGTACCATGAGTGGTGTGACCCCTTGGACCCCCTAAACCTAAACTCTAGCTCTTTCCTGGGTGCTAATCCTGGCTGTTTTCCCTTGTACCTACCCTGATACACACTCTACTGTGGTCCTTCCTTTAGAGTCTGTCAGAAGGAGTCCCCAGATGGTGCAAATGGTTCTGGCATTTGGGAGCTAGCCAAAAAGTTGAGGGTTCAAGTTCACATAGAGTTGCCTCTGGAGAAAGACCTGTGATCTGCATTCTGAAATCAGCCACTGAAACCCCATTCTACTCTGAAACATGGAATTGCCATGAGTTGAGTGGAGTCAGTCATTGGCAACTGTGTTTTTCTGCCTTGTCAGAGGATGTAAGTCCCCAAGGACAGGGACAGCCTAATGATGTATCCCCAGCTCTTTCCCTACACAGGTGTTCAACTGCTGAAAGAGAGCCACATGAGTCTACAGGATGGGTACTACACTAGATGCTTGTTCATGAGGTGAATATTATTATTGCACTTTACAGGTAAAGGAAGTGAGAGCCAGGGAGGAGATGAGGCACTGTTCAAAGAGCTTCCAGAGTAGGAGAATTTCTAATGGTGAGAAGTGTTGAAATTTCTCTGTACACCTGGAAGTGCTGTACGTTTCTGGAAATAATGCTTGTATGTCTAGAAGAGCTGGACATTTCTGGACACCTTGTCCATGTGTCTAGAACAGTTGAACATTTCTGGAAACCATGGCTATATATCTAGAAGAGCTGGACGTTTCTGAAAACCTTGCCTGTTTTTTCAGGGCACAGGCAGTCTGCCAGGCTCTGGGTCCAGAATGTGGTCTCATTAGCATTCAGAGGGGGAAGTAACTGGGAGATACCATCCAGTGCATTAGGAAGAGACAAGCTGGACTTTTCAACAAAACTTTCCCTCTGCTTGTCTGAGCTTTAGAGAATACAAGTTGTAAGAGGTGTGTAGTTAACAGCCGGGTCCATACTGGTACCCATACAGCTGTGTACACATCTGACACACGGTGGTAGATAGCATACATTTTTCTCCTTGAATTCTTCTGGAGCCATTGAGTGTAACAAGAGCCAAGGTGTTAAGGTGAGGTTGATCTGAGCAGAACTTACAGAGGGACAGCAGGATGAAGAGGATGGAGAGAAATAGGACCACAAGCATCTCAGGGTTTGAGACCAGGCACCTCCTGCCACTTCCTCCAGCTGCTCTTGAGTCAACATGATGGGTGTCTTTGTTGAGCTCACTCACCCCTCCTTCTCCAACTCCATGGAAATTTTTGGAATAGGGGATAAAATTAAGAAGGGAACAGAAAAGAGGGGGAGATTAACAGGGTAGATGTTAGATAAGCACAGATGCTACCACCTGCTACTGCAGATTCTCAAGTGCTTGTTGACTCCCTGGTAGCATTTGTCCTAGGCTGTTCAACAGTTCATTTCGGGGGAAGGGGAGGAGAAGGAGGGCTTTCAGACAAAGGGCCTTTGACTGGCTCCTGGAAGAGCGCTGATTAGTTTGCTCAGGATGGCAAACAGTGACTAAGGATCTGGGGCCCAGCGATGTACTAGGTGGATTTCCTCCGAAATGCACAGTGTCTAGCATAGGGGTGGGACAGGGGGAGTAAAGGCAAATACTCAAGGGACCAGTGTGGCCGGAGGTTCAGACATCAAGAAAAATAAAAACAAAAACAAAAAACACCCAGCAGCTGAAGGACGGGAAAGGGCAGTGAAAGGGCTGTTGGTACCCAGAGTTCTGTTTATTCTTATTTTTATTTTTTTGCCCATGGCACACATTGTTGGTGGTTAAAGAGCCATACCCCTGGACTGTCTCCCAGGTTGGGGGCAAGTAATAGGCATCTCAAGTATTTCTGAGATACTCCAGATCTCAGGACAAAGAGACTTGGTGGGACAGACCAAGGCCTGTTGAGAGTGAGACAACACCTGCAGTTCCAGTTTCAAGCTGTACTGGAATTCCCAGCCCCAACCCTAGGAGGCTGTTTCCTAGTGGACTCACGGGAGGTGGTTTCATTCTTTTCTTCAAGCCTTGCCTTCCTTCACTCTAAGACTGAATGACCTTGTCTTTGTTGGGCCAATCTGTATGTAACGTTCCTTAGGAACCCTTCCTTATCTCTCTCATCTCTCCACCCTCAACAGTCTTCCTTTCTTCCAGGAAGCTTCCAAGATAAACACACTGTGCACATGTTACAGACTTAAGAGTTATGAGCTAGTACAGTTTTAGAGCTGGAAAGTTATTAAATATTATAGACTACAGCTTTATGCCATTCTGTTTAGTATTCACAGAACATTGCTTTGTACTGTTCATCTGTTCTGTTTTTTAAAGATAAGTTCCTGAAGATAGATATTATTTACCTATTTGTTTGTGTGTTTATTGTAAACTACACAAGATTAGAGATTGTCATGTATTCTCCTGGGCCTGCAACGGTATCTGAAATGGCACATTACATCTATGTTTGTTTAGAAGTCCCTGGGTGGTGCAGTTAAAATTCTCAGCATCCGACTGAAAGGCAGAGATTCAAGTTCATCCAGAGGTGCCTTGGAAAAAAAATCTGGTGATCTATTTGTGAAAAAAGCAGCTGCTGAAAACCCTGTGGAGCAGCATTCTGTTCTGACACCCGTGGGGTCTCTGTGAGTTGGAGTTGACTCTGCAACAGCGGGTTTATTGGGTAGACTTGCTTATGTATATGAATGCTGCCAAGGTAGTGGTTTCTTTTCCTTCCCTCCCTGTTAAGACACAGAGTATGTCGTGTATTGCGGTGCATAGTGGATGTTTCTGCATGAAGGAGAAAACAGATAAATAAATGAGTAAATGAATAAGAAAATGAATAAGGAAACCCTGTGAGGAAGTTTTACTCTGTCATATAGTGTCACTGCGAGCCAGACTCTACCCGAGGGCACACAATAACAACATGTGTAAATGAACTTTTGAGAGAGGGTTGGCCGGCCTTAGGCCATCAGAGTGGTGGTTCTATATGTAAGAAAATGGACTACAGTTATTCAAGTGTCCTTGTGTTACCAGAAAAGCCCAGGAGCAGCTACCTGCAAAAAGCCAATTCACTGAGACAGGAGCTTTTGGGGTGAGATCAAAGGTTTTATTTGCAAGCTGGCATTGCAAAGGGACAGGGAGATATGCTCATCCTCAAAGCCTGTCCAAATTGGTCATGCAGAGTCTGAGTATTTAAAGGGAAAGACCACATGCAGAGGTAGGAAACAGTGTGGGCAGTTGGGGCATCTGGTGGTGCACTGAGTGGAAGTCAGCTGGATGGAGGCCGACTTGGCAGAGGAGATCAACTGGGTGGAGGTCAACTGGGTGGAGGTCAACAGGGTAGAAGTCTGCTTCACAATCTCATAGGCCATCACTGGCCATCAAGGAAAACAGCGGTGTTAGACTCCTCTGGCCAGTAACCTAGAAGAATAAAGTTCAAACACAAGTTACTTCTCCATCCTCTGGCCTCCTGCTTGATTCTTTTATCATTGGTTTTACCAAGACAAAAAGAATTATTTATTGTCTGTAGTTGACTGAATCTATAGTGGAGCCTACAGAGGGCCCCACCCTAGCATAGCCACCTGAGGCTTGTGGAGGTCATGTCTTGCCTTTTGTGTTAGGGGTGATCTGAAACAATGTCTCTTAAGTCCCCTTAGTTTTGAGCACCTCTGACATGGAAGCTATTTCAGCCTCCAGTTTCACTTGATTCCTGCCAAGTGGAGAGCATTAGCAATGAAGGTGGCATCATCTCCCTGAATCTACTCTGAGCCAGTTCCCGTCTGTCTTTGTAAGTGAAGAAGGGAGGGGTGTCGAGTTCTGTGTTCTAGGAGGTTACTGTGGCCGTTCTGTCCATCCTTGCCTTCCCATGCTGTCCCTTCCATCGCCTGACCTTTTCACATTTAGTGACTCCTCTGGCATGTGGACAAAGGCAGAGAGGACTTCTGAGAGACTTTTCTTCCCTTTTGTGAAACCACTTTATAAAAGAAAACAACTATTTTGTAAATAATGTAATGTAAATAATATTTTGTAATTAATATAATGAATACTCAGAGGTTTTTTTTTAAGGATATTTTATATCTGTGTTTGTGCCAAAGGCCTTGACAAAACCAACCGTGTTCTTGTGATGCAGTTTGAAAAAAGAAAAAAAATCAGAAATCTCTAAATTTTAGGCATTCATCCACTATTTGGAACTGTTATTAACCTGGGATGACTTGGAAAAGGGGCGCAGTCTTTGCTGAGCATCTACCATGCGTCAGTTCTCTTGTTCGGGAGGTTCTTCACACATGTTACTTCAAGAAGAGGTGAACAGATTACATCCACGGGCCAAATCAAATCAACTTTTGTAGACAGACTGCTCTCCATGTGAGTGTATACAGGTATTCCATAGGCCTTGTTCTTGAGAACAGTTGCAAGCTATTGCCAAGATAAGTTACAGACGTGAAGTTAAAAAATAAGGGAAGACTGAAATACTGTTTTAAATCAGCAATATGAAGCAGTGATCCTAGAACTTTTAGAGCTGGAAGAGCTTGTCTGGCTTCACCTCTTGAACAAAGTCAGAAACAAAGGTGGGAAAGGGCTCAACAGCCTGCCTGAGCTGTCTCCAGAGCTGAGCACTGAAATCAGGCCCCCAGATCCTGCTGCTTTTGGTATTATAGCTTTGAAATGTCTCCAGCTAACTGCGGGATCACCAGCCCAAACAGTTCATGTTACAGGGATTCAAAGGAGGGCGGTTGCTTTGGGCTGGGGCAGGAAGGCCCAGGGAGAGTTTGAAGAGACAGTGAGAACTGCTGTATCTTGAGAGTGGGGTTGGATTCAGTAGCTGAAACAGGTAAGAAAGAGCCTTTAGGGAGGATGGAAGGATATGAGTGGGCCCAGAATCAGGAAACCAGGGATGTTGTACAGAGGAATCCTGACATCGTCATCACCCACTTGCCCCAAACACCAGCTCTGGAAGCCACCACCTCATGCTGCCCTGTTTCTCAGTCCTGAGTCCACTTCAAGTTATGGGGCTTCTCAAGCTTCCCTGATGCTACCTCAGTTCTGACCTGTATCACTGCGCACCTGTACTCCCTCACTCATCTAATTAATTCCATTTCCACTCTACCTTTCACACTATCAAGAGCACGTTTTCTAAAACATGGCAGTTGTGTTAAAAATCTTTCAGTGACTCCCTATTGCTTGCTGCATACGTGACATTCATCTTTTGGGTGAGCAATCTGATCATGACCTATATTACCTGTCACTGCACTTAGGACACCTGGCATCTGCCCTGATGGAGTCATGCTATGAGCGTACCCTGCACTTGCACAGCCTGATGCCTTTGCACAGGCCTTTCCCACTGCCTGGAAGGCCCTCTTCCTCTTGACCCCCAGCTCTTTACACGTGTCAGCGTGCCTGCCTTCCTGACTTTGGTTTAACCAATATTTAATGAATACAGAATAAAATGCAAACCATTCATCTTGCCCCCGGACAGTTGTTTCCTCCTTTGCGCTCCCATAACCGTCCGGTCCCTGCTCCCCCAGATTTGTAATTATCTCTACATGTCTGTTTCTCTCATTAGCCTGAACTCATTTCAAGAAGGAATTTTCTTTCATTCACCATCACATTGCTAGTCCCTACTATCTGGCTTGGCATATATAAACATTTTTTAGGTAGTTTATTGACAATGAAATGAATGAGATAGGAGTTAGGTAACCTGGTGGCACAGTGGTTAAGAGCTGTGACTGCTAACTAAAGGTCAGCAGTTTGAATCTACCAGTTGCTCCTTGGAAACCCTGTGGGTGAGTCCTACTCTGCTGTAGGGCCGCATGAGTTGGAATTGACTTGATGACAGCAGCTTTGTAGTTTTTTGTTTTGTTTTGTTTTTATTGTTTGACCTAGACATAGGCTCAACCAGATGTTTCAGGGCCAGGAATTTGGTATGCAATCTGTCTCTTGAAGTTCATCTACAAGTTTATCTCTTGAAACCTGGGATATCATTAGAGCTTGCTGAAAACATCCCAAAGCTATACTCTTTCAGATACTGATAGGAGGGAGACCAGACATATTTTTACTATTGGTATTATTGTTGTTTTAAGTAACGAGTTCCCCAGGGATTTTAAAAAACCTTCCTGACACCAGTCTTCAAACCACCTTTGGGAACCCTGTGTCATGTTTTTGTTGTAGTTAGATGCTACTGAGTTGTTGATTCAGTTCCAACTGATAGTGACCTGATATACAACAGACTGAAATACCATCCGCTCCTGCACCATCCTCAGAATTGTTGCTATGCTTCAGCCCATAATTGTAGCCAGTGTGGATGCCCATCTCATTGAGGGTCTTGATTTTTTTGCAGAACTTCCACTTTACCAAGAATTTTGCCCTTCTCCAGGGACTGATTCATCCTGATAATGTGCCCATCCTTGCTTCTAAGGAGCATTCTGGCTGCACCTCTGTCCTAGTTGGCTAGTGTTGAAAACAAGGTGGGGAGGGGAAGGTCTTCAGGCCCCATTTTCGAAGAGGAATTTCAAGTAGGCAGTCGGGACTAATTCTCTACCTGTCTTTCTTAAAATTCCTGGCTTTCTAACACTGCCTGGCCTGGAAATCACACCTTAACTTACAGGAGCCACTGTGATCAAGTCTTTGCAGCCTTTATAGGTTTCTTCTTAGGATCATCAAACAAGTGGAGGCACCAGTTCAAAGACCCCTGTTCAGGTGACTAGGGAAGCCTTCAGACCCCAGTTTCTCATGCATATCAACCCCTGAGGCCTGCACCGGACAGATGCCCCTCCCCAGATTGCTCTCATGGTTTCCTCCTGCCACACACCCCTTCACTGGCATGTAGCCTCTACCTTAAAAGCCTGGAGCTTGCCTGACAGCTTCAGACAGGCTCTGAGAATGAGGATGCCTTCTGTCCCCCGTGTTGGTGGCAATACAGAAATAAAAACCTTTGATCACTTCACCTAATCTCCTCTCTCTATGATTGGTTTTAGCAGCAGGGGGTATGAACTTGGGGGCTTTTCCAGTAATGGTGCTACTTTAAGAGAAACAGCACAAGTAGATAGCTTTAAAAAGAGAAATTTTATTTTGTCATAGTCCAGTAGGCTAAAAGTCCAAATTCAGGGTGTCAGCTCCTAGGGAAGGCTTTCTCTGCTGTCTCTGAAGGAATGGTCATATCGTCAGTTTCCCCTTGGACTGGGAGCTTCTGATGCGTAGGAACACCAAGTCTTTCCGAAGGGTGCACTCAGCTCCTTGCATTGCTTCTTGGTGGTATGAGGTTCCCAAACCTTTCTGTTAGCTTCTTTCTTTATATCCCAAGAGATTGTCTCAAGGCACAATACAGTCTCCCACACTGAGTACTGCCCCACCAACGCCACTGCCACCCATCTTCCCTATTAGCATCGGTAGGGTAGGATTTACAGCATACAGGAACATCATACAATACCAGAAATTATGGCCTAGCCAAATTGCTACATATGTTTTTTGGGAGGACGCAGTTCAATCCATGACAGTAGTATATTCAGTATTCTTCTCCAACACCACAATACAACGGTGGTCAGTTCTTCTTCTGTCTTTTTTAATCATTGTCCAGCTTTCACATGCAATTCACACTTCACATTTCACACAGAATGGTGTGAGGTTCCCATGCTCTGCTTGCTTCTCTTTCTCTGTCCCCTAGGATGAAAAGAGAAAAGGTGGTGCAAGCCACACTCCAAGGAAACTCCCTTAGAAGGAGGGTGTGGCAGTCCCACCCTCACCCCATTTTAACATAATCATCCTATTAGCCCCAGGCTAAGATTAGCATTTACAGTATCTGAAAATCACAGGAGGACAGTTACAGAATACGGGGAGCCCTGGCCCAAATGGCCATGGATTGAACTGTGTCGCCCCAAAAGTGTGTGTAGCCATTTGGCTGGGCCATCATTCCCAATATTTTTGTGATTTTCCTATGGTATGTGGTATATATCCTAATCTCTGCCTGTGGCTAATAGATGGATGATTATGTTAAGAGAGGATTAGTGTGGGTCTGCAATACCTTTCCTAAGGCAGTTTCCCTCAGTGTGGCTTCCCTCACCTTTTATCTTTTCATTCCCCAATCAGAGAATTGGGAACCTAATACCACCAAGAAAGCCGCACATGAAATGGAACATATCAGACTTGAAGTTCCTACACCAGGGTGCTCCCTGACCAAAGCTACTACAACACAAGGAGTTCTCCTCCAAAGCCTTTCCCTGGGGTGGGCATCCTGGACTGTGTAAGAATAAACTTTTTTTGCTAAAGCCGTCCACTTGTGGTATTTCTGTTACAGCAGTACCAGATGACCAAAACAAGCATCTGTCTTTTTGTTCTGTTCTAACTACTACTGCCTCTGGATCCATGTATAGATTTCTCATGAGCACAATTAAGTGTTCTGGAATTCCCTTTCTTCACGTTATCCATAATTTGTTATGATCTACACAGTGAAATAACATACAGTAGTCGATAAAACACAGGTTAGCGTCTTTCTGGTATTCCCTGGTTTGGGCCAAGGTCTATCTGACACCAGCCATGATATCCCCAGTTCCACATCCTTTTCTAAATTTGGCCTGAAGTTTTAGCTGTTCCCTGTCAATACACTGGTGGAACCACTTTTGAATGATCTTCAGCAAAATTTTCCTTGCATGCGATAGTAATGATACTGTTTAAGAATCCAATTGGATCACCTTTCCTGGGACTCAGCATAAATATGGATCCCTTCCAGCCAGTTGGCCAGGTCTTCCAGATTTCTTGGCATAGATAAGTGAGGACTTCCATCGCTGCATTTGCCTGTGTAAACATCACAATTGGTATTCTGTCGGTTCCTGAAGGCTCATTTTTCATCAATGCCTTCAGTGCAGCTTGGACTTCTTTCTTCAGTACCATCGGTTCCTAATCATTACCTTCTGAAATGATTGAACATCAACCAATTCTTTTTGAGTACTGACTGTCATGGATTGAATTCTGTCCCTCAAAAAATGTCTGTAGCAGTTTGGCTAGGCCATGATTCTTGGTATTATGTGATGTTCCAGAAAGCCTGGTGTTAATAATGGTTAAGTGCTACAGCTGCTAATCAGAAGGTCAGCAGTTCAAATCTACCAGGTGCTCCTTGGAAACTCTATGGGCAGTTCTACTCTGTCTACAAAGTCACTGTGAGTCAAAAATGACTTGACAGCAGGGGGTTCGGTTTGGGTTTTGGCCTATATAATGTTCATATGTGTCGTAAATCCTGCTTCTATGATGTCAGTGAAGGGAGATGAATGGCATTTGTGTTGTGGAAGCTGGACTCAATGTGTCAGATTGTATTGTGCCTTGAGGCAATCTCTTGGGATATAAAGAAAAGAGAAGCAAGCAGAGAATGAGGGACTTCATTCCATCAGGAAAGGAGCAGTGCTGGGAACTGAGTGCATCCTTTGGAAACGAACTGGCATCCCCCCACCTCAGAAATTCCCAGTCCAGGGGAAGATTGATGACAAGGACCTTCCCCCAGAGTCAACAGAGAAAACCTTCCCTTGGGGCTGACACCTTGAATTTGGACTCTTAGCTTACTTTACTGTGAGGAAATAACGTTCCCTTAAAGCCATCTACTTGTGGTATTTCAGTTTGAGCAGTACCAGGTGACTAAGACAGTGACTCTGTGTATTCCTTCCATCTTCTTTTGATGCCTATTTCATCTTCTGATATTTTCCCAATAGAACTCTTCAGTATTGCAACTCGAGGCTTGGAATTTTTCTTCAGTTCTTTCAGCTTAAGAAATGCTGAGTGTATTCTTCCCTTTTGGTTCCGTATTTTCAGGTTTTTGCACATAACCTAATAAATACTTTACTGTCTTCTCAAGTCACTCTAAAATCTTCTATTGAGCTCTTTCACATCAGTATTTTTTGCTTCTGCTTTAGCTTGATGTTCAAGAGCAAGATTCAGAGTCTCTTCTGTCATCTATTTAGATCTTTCCTTTTTCTCCTGTCTTTTTAATGACTTTTTGCTTTCTTCATGTATGATGTCCTTTCACAGCTTGTCTGGTCTTTGGTTATTAGTGTTTAACATAGCAAATCTATCCTTGAGATAGCCTCTAAATTCAGGATACACTCAAGGTTGTACATTGGCTGTCATGGACTTGTTCTAACTTTCTTCAGTTTCAACTTGAACTTGCAGGTGATTACTTGATGGTCCGATCTGAAGTCAGCCCCTGGCCTTGCTTTGACTGGTGATACTAAGCTTTTCCATCATCTCTTTCCACAGATGTAGTTGATTTGATTCCTATGTATTCCATATGGCAATGCCCATGTGTATAGTTGTTATTTATGTTGGTGAACAAAGTTATTTGCAATGAAGTCATTGGTCTCGCAACATTCTATCATGTAATCTCCAGCATCATCTCTATTCCCAAAGCCATATTTTCCACCTATTGATCCTTCTTCTTTGTTCCCCTCTTTTACATTCCAATCACTAGTAATTATCAGTGCATCCTGATTGCACGTTTGTTTAATTTCAGACAGCAGAAGTTGGTAAAAATCTTCAGTTTCTTCATCTATGGCCTTAGTGGTTGGTGCATTGATTGGAATAATAGTTGTATTAACTGGCCTTCCTTGTAGGCATTTGGATATTATCCTATCTCTGACAACGTTGTACTTCAAGATAGATCTTGAAATGTTCTTCTCGATGATGCCTCTTCAAGTTGCCATTCCTGGTGTAATAGGCCATATGATTGTCTGATTCACAATGACCAATACCAGTCCAGTTAGACCAATACCAGATAACCTTTGGAAACCCTGTGTCTTAGACCACACCAAACATACCCTGGGCATTAGTATAGATGCTCATCTTCTGGTGGGCCTGTGACTGATTTTAGTTCAGTTTCTTAAGGGAATAGATCAATAGATTAGACTGGTAGACAGGTCAGTAGATAGCTGCCTTCAAATCCACTCTGACTCCTGGTGTCTTTACGTAAAACACAACAGAATATTGTCTAGTCTTGCTTCAGCCTCATGGTCATCGACACGTTTCAGTCCATTGCTGTGGCTGTTGTGCCATTCTGTCTCACCAAGTGTCTCCCATGCTCTCTGTGGCCTTCTACATGACCAAACAGGATGATCCTTTTCCTCTGATCCTTCCTAATGATGTGTCCAAAGTAAATGGGTTGGATAATGTTCTACTGTTATCAGTAGGGTTTTCATTGGCTAATTTGTGGAAGTAGACTGCCAGACCATTCTTTCTAGTTTGTGTTAGTCTAGAAACCCTGCTGACACATGGGTGACCCTGTTGGTATTTGAAATACCTTCAGCATAGCTTCTTCCAGTATCATAGCAACATGCAAGCCACCACAGTACGACAAGTAGATAGACGTGGTGGCAAGGAATAAAAAACTTGAACTGAAATGATAATCTTATCACAAACATCTTCTTCCAGTGCTTGAAGCTCCTTTTGCCATTGCTTGAAGGGAGATGATATCCACTCCAGCCCTTACTCACACTGCATGCCCTCACTTTCTCTCTTGACAGGCTGTTTGCTGTCAAATGTGGGGGCTGCTTCGAGGCAATCACACCCAATGAGTTTGTCATGCGGGCCCAGAAGAGTGTGTACCACCTGAGCTGCTTTTGCTGCTGTGTCTGCGAACGGCAGCTCCAGAAGGGTGATGAGTTTGTCCTGAAGGAGGGGCAGCTGCTCTGCAAAGGGGACTATGAGAAAGAGCGGGAGCTGCTCAGCCTGGTGAGCCCAGCAGCTTCAGAATCAGGTGAGTACCTGCAGTGAGCAGGAGCTGTGGTGGGACAGGCGGAGTACACTGGGGGTGTCAGTCTGCACTGCTTCCTCCCTGGAGGCCCTGCCACTAGTGCAGTCCAGTTCATGGCAAGGCAGTTCTTCATATCAAGAACTTTTCTTTGTCAGTGTGGTTTAATTAATCTTTTATCAGTCAGCTACTGAATGATGATGCTGTGTGACAAATCACCCCACAATTCATGGGATATAACCATGAGCACTTATTCATACAGTCCTAAGTCTATGGGATAACTGGAGTGACTCTGCTGGAAGGTCTTCAAGTCAGCTGGGGTTGGCTGATCTCAGCTGAACTTAGCTTTGGGCTGGATGCCCCGCCTAGCTCTACTCCACGTGATTCTTTCTGGGGTCCACATTGAAGGAAGCACAATGACAGGGCATAATCACCTAACAAAGACAGAGGTGCAGGAAGGCCAAGCCCAGTCTCACAAGCACACTTGAAGTCCCTCTTACATCATGGCTGCTATTACCCCATTGGACAAAGAAGGTTACAAGGCCAAACCTAGAGCCACCAAAAACCAAACCTGTTGTGGCTGAGTTGGTTCTGATTCATAGCGACCCCATAGGATAGAGCAGAACTGCTTCACAGTGTTTCCAAGGAGTGGCTGGGGGATCTGAACTGCTGACCTTTTGATTAGCAGCTGAGCTCCTTACCACTGTGTCACCCAGGCTCTACCCAAAGACAAGGAGAAGAGAAATACACTCCATGTACTACAACACACTGGCAGGGTATAGATACATTATAAAAGAAGCATGAAGAATTGGAACGAATAGTTCAGTCTACCATAGTTGCTTAACTCATCCATCAAGTGGGAATGATGGAATCTAGCCAAGGCTTAGCAGATTACATGAAGAAAGGAACTAGAATATATTCATTCCTCCTCTTCCCTACCCACCCAACCCTCACCCTTTACTGTCCTTCAGGTGAGTGGAATAAGAGGTAATAGGAGAGTTACAGCGATTTTACAGAGCAATCTTCAGTATGTCAGAGAAATTAAACTAATTCAACATGAGGCAAATTCAGCATGGACTGCCATTCCAGGGTATTTGTCCAAACCCAGCAGCCTTTGTCTCAGCCTTATCTCTCTTCGCCCCCAAGAATCCATGAGGTAGAATAAGATTATATCCACATGAACTCTGAAAATTTTATGGTGTCATGGGACCCTGTTTGAGCCTTAAATAAGCTGACCCCGAGGACAATTTCAGGTCCCATGGGACTCACTGGTCTTAGTTTTCCTGGATTTACTTTCATTTGAGGGAAATCTTTTCTTTCCAGGAACACTGTCACCAGCATATTGACTGTGTCCTTCTGGGTAATTGGCCCCATTTTAAACCAAGCTTCATGGCCTATATTTGGTATAAAGTCATTTCCTCTGGTCATTTCCCTTCAGGTGTCTTGCTGTGCCCACCCAATGGAGAATCCTCCCCCAGAAAATGGCAAAATCTTCAAGTTCCCAAAGGGCTTAGGTACTGTGGTGAGTAGAATGCCAGCAAGACCTTACAGAAAGTAGGCACACCCAGAGGGGCACACCATTCTTTCTTACATAGAAATAAGTGCTATGGTCTAGCCTTTCTTGGCACATTGTCATGTGGGGCTTGAGTGCTAAGCTATCCACTTGTCTTCTGAGTTAAAGGATTATGGATTTTAACTGACTACAAACTCAATATGAGACATTAGTGTATTGTTACCGTTAAACCTCTACTCATCCCCACTGCCAAAAAAGACGAAAGCTGAGTCTAAGCAGCATTGATACAAGTGCTCTGTCCAGAGTAAGAGACCTGCAATAGGCCCTCTTTTCTGCTCATATTTTCAGCAGATTCAATTCTGGATGGTTCTTTTTGAGTCTAGTATTGGCAAACTGGAGCTTTCTACTTCATTCTTATATTCATTCAGGAGACATATCTTGAGCATATGGTTTATGTCAGGCATGGAGTCATAATATGAATGACAGGAATGGTATGAGGAGGTCCCATAAGCATGTGAAATGAAGGAATCACTGACATTCAGACTAGAAAGTAAAGGCTAAATAAGGACATAATAAAAAAATTACCATCGTCAAATTGATTCCAACAACCATATAAGACAGAGTAGAACTGCCCTATTGGATTTCCAAGGAGCAGTTGGTAGATTTGACTTTCCAGCCTACTGGATAGCAGCCATACCATTTGACTACTATACCACCAGGGCTCCGTTTGGATACCACCAATTTTTACCTAACTTCATCAGGCAGAATTAGAATTCTTTCATTCAATTATTCAGTAAAGTCATTGAGTACTTATACTTCAGGTAGAGAGGGATAGGGAGTCAGTTTTAATTCTACATAGGGAATGCCGAGATGCCATTCTAATCATTAGGTCTAACAAAGAGTGAAACTGCTTAAGAGGTAGACACCATTCACTGTCCTTTTTAGATCAAAGGATCTATGATGGTTTTTGCAGCTTTAAATGAAGTGACATTAAAATCTAAACCAGAATCAAATATATGGAAATATATTGTCTGTACCGTTCATTTAATTATTTGTATAAATGCCGACTATACCGCACCATAAGATGTTTTGTATGTCAAAACCTGCCTCACCAGTGAGAGGACAGGCTTATAGAGAATAGTGTCCTGGCTTTTAATTCCTTTGTTCTCTTAACAATGCCTAGGATGCTGTCGAGAGAAGAGTAAGGGACTAACACCTAATGAGGTGTATTACATCTTCAGGGAAAGAAGTCCACCTCATCTTGGAGGTTTAAAAGAAGCAAACATTTTAGAACCTGTCCCTAGAGAAATACATTATCACCTTTCATTGCTATCTCAATGATTTGTATATTGAAGGTGCTTGATAAGTATGTGTTGAGTGAATGATTGAATGGCCTGTCATCTTTACCATTTTTATCAATGTTTCAGATGAAGACACAGAAGGCAGATTTACTTGATTGGTGGATGACACAAATCTGGCAGGGAATGCTGGTAGGCAGCTGATACTTTAGAAGTTCAAAAAGATTTTGACAAACTGGCAGAACAGCACAAGATGAAATCTTGATAACTGGGCTCTAAAACTGAGCTGTAGGTGTTTGAAATGGGGCCTGTCTTGGTGAATTGCATGTGGGATTTTTAGTTGGCCGTAAAGTCAATAGGAGACAGAGGATGTTTGTTGCATTAATAGAACTATAGTGTTTGTAACATGTAATTAAATAAAAATCCCAACCCATTGCCTTCTCAAATTGATTCTGTTTCATAGTGGCACTATGGCACAGAGTAGAACTGCCCCATAGAGTTTCCAAGGAGAGGCTGGTGGATTAAAACTGCTGATCTTTTGGTTAGCAGCCAGGTGCTTAACTGCTATACCAGCCTCTAGGGCTGCTTAAATCTGTCTTTAGAATCTGTGATTCTATAATGACAACTGATCCAACCTGTACAAGAACATGTGGCACTTTCACAGCTTTATAGGAAACCACACTTGGGATCTTCAGCTGCTGGATACTTATTTCTGGTGTGGCCTAGACTCTTTGGTCCTGGTCCTTGCTTTGACAGGGGCTTTGAAGCAGCCTCCCAAGCAGAGGAATGGAATTTATAGCCAGAGTCAGATAATTTTTCTGGACTCACTGGGTAATGTGTTAAGATGCCTCCAGGGAGAGACTCAGCAACCATCAGGGCTGTGCTCCTGCACTGGACTGGAGAACCACAGGCTGTTGCCATTGTTGGATATATCAGAGGTTACCTAGTTTAAGCTCGTATCAGACACTCATGTAGCATTTGTTTGGATATCTCCAAGACTGGGGGCAGGTGAGCCCACATAAGGAGTGTGAGTTGTTGTAATTGTTACTTTGAGTTCTAAGTGTGCCTCCATGTGCTACCTTAAACCTTGGTCTAGGTTCTACTTTCAGGGACTCACTGAATCAGTCACTCTCCCTTCACATGTCAGCCCTTTAAGTTGATGGCAGAGTTCCTAATACCCCTATGTCTTCTATTTTTCTTTCTGATTTTTCCGATTATGTGAAACTTTTATTCGATGTGTAATAATATATATTAAGGAAGAGGAGTGCACTTTTTTACACATGATCTGAATACTCTCTTGCCAACAAGTTGATTCCAACTCATTGAAACCCTTCAGTATAGAATAGAAGTGTCCCACACGGTTTCCAAGAGTGTAATCTTCATGGAAGCAGGCTACTACATCTTTCTCCCACAGAGTGGCTGGTGGGTTCTAACTCCCGAGGAGGGCTTCTTGTGATCTGAATTAGCACAATGCTATTATTATTCCTGTTCATGGACATCATATTCTGTTGATGTAGCTCATGATTTCACAGGCTCTTTTGACCTGGAGTGGGAGAAGGGGCTCAGGGGCTGGCTGCGGGCAACTGTAACTACTGGCTGGTCAGTGTTGCATTTCTTAATTTTCTACCCTTCTTATTTTCATATTTTCTTTTAAAATTTGAAATCATGTGAGAGCTTCCTGTGCTGTATTTTTATATAAATAAGTTTTATGTTGAAATAAACTTTTAGATTGGAAAAATAGTTAAAAAGTAGTGCTTAAGTTCCTGTGTATCCTTCATCCAGCTTCCCCTAATGCCACTATTTTTATATAATCATGATACATTTATCAAAACTAAGAAATTAATATTTATACAGCACTGTTTTTAAATTGTACATTTGATAAAGGGGTATAGAACAAATTAGTGTTTCATTAAATACTATACATATTGCTTTATGACACTGGTTAACAACCCTAAGACATGTCAACACTCTCCTTTCTTGACTTTGGATTCTCTAGTTCCTGTCCTGTCCTGCCTTCTAGTCCTTGCCCCTGGGCTGGTGTACCCCTTTAGTCTCTTTCTGTTTTATGGACCTATCTAGTCTTTGGATGAAGGGTGAACCTCAGAAATGTCTTGATTACTGAGCTAAAAGGGTATCTGGGGGCTATGCTATTGGGATTTCTCAAGTCTCTGTCAGGCCAGTAAGTGTGATCGTCTTTTGTGAATTAGAATTTTGTTCTAAATTCTACTTCAGCTTTTCCTGCTACTCTCTGACCCCTCTCAGAGCCATCAGTGGCCATCAGACTCAGTCTTTTGGAGGCTGTAGTAGTTGTCCTTTAGTCCCTTGGACTATTCTTTCCCTTTGTGTTTCCTTTTCTTCATTCTTCCTTTGTCCCAAAGAAGTGAGATCAGTGGACTATTAGATGGCCACTCACGTGCTCTTAAGATCCTAGATGCTACTAACCAAAGTAGAATGTAGGACATTTTCTTTATAAACTGCCTTATGCTAACCAAAAGGTTGGCAGTTCAAATCCCCCAGGTGCTTCTTGACTACTCTAGGGGCGAGTTCTCCTCTGGCCCCTAGGGTCACCATGAATCAGATCCGACTGGACGGCACTTGGCTTGACTGGCTGTGCCACTTAAGCTAAATCTTCCTCGGGACATTGGCGCACACACCCCTCAGCCCAGCAGTTCAGTCTCCTGGGAAGTTTGCGTGTCTAGGAGCTTCCATGACCTTTCCTTGGACCAGTTCTGTACAGTGCTAATTCCCCCCCTCCACCCCCAGTTTTTCCTTTATCTGTTACAGAGTCTACTCCAGGAGTCAAGTTGTATTTAATGTTCAGCTATTTTTTTTTTTTTTTTAATGTTTAATCACCTTCCCTTTTTCTTTGTGTTTGGGATCTTTGATGACTAATCAGTATTTCGTTTTTTGTTCTTCTCTTCAATAATGTATCTTTTTTTTTTTTTTTTGCTTAATTGTTTTGGGGTCCATTTGTTTACCCTTTAAAAATTTCCTCTCCCAAAGGCCAAAATACATTTTAGAATATGCCTAGGTTTACTTCTTGACCATGATTTTCTCCTAAGGTTCAAATCATCACAGCCATTGGATAGAGCAGCTTTTCCTTGTTCGTGGGCCCAATGATCATGAGTAGCTGCGCCCTGAATGGCTTCCTTTATTGCCTGACACTTAATAGTGCCAGCAGGGCAGGGCTCTTTTAGGTACTCAGCTATTGAAGAGCGATTTTCCCAGAAGAATCCTAGTTGTTGAAGTCCCCATCATGAAAGTCCCTTTACGTAAAGGAGGTTTTCTGTTTGGCTTTAGCACAGCAGTTCCATGGCATGTGTTTACTGTGTAGTCTGGACCATACTCGGAGGTTCATGCTGCTTCTTTCTTTGGGTTTTGCACTTATCTGGACCTAGCAAAGTGCCTGGTATGTAGTAGGCATTCAGTAAATGTTTGCTTACAGGCTGTATAAGTCCATTTTTTTCTGATCACATTAACTCTAAAGTCCTTAACAGAAACCGCCAACCTCAAGTATGACTTTCTTCCTAATGGAGCCAGAAAGAGGATTTCTTAAACATGCTGGGATTTGTGAATCTTTCTTAATTTTCCTTAGGACATGGGATGTTGCTGCTTCAGAAAACCCAGTTACTCATTCTCCTTTGGTTCTGAGTCAGGTTCACACCCACTGGCATTTTAGATACTAGTCTTAATTTCCTTTTACAACCTTGAAATTAATTGTTTCTGGGATTAATTACAAAATTATTTCTTTGAATCAATCCTTAGATTTTTTTTTTTTTCCTGTTCTCCAATAAATTAGAATATAAAGAGACAGCAGTTTCTTCACAAGTTCTGGAAAATGCCTATCTGTCTGCTGGATGGTTCTTGTCACTAAATAGCCATGGACATTAAAATGCAAAAAAGAAAAGAAAAAGTCAGCAGTTGGTGTGAGGAAGTCTCTTTCTCCATACACTGTAGTGCAAAGAGCTTGAGATCTAAAGTTGGACAGGTCTGGGTTTGAGTCTTGCCATGTACTCACAAGCAGTGCAACAATGGGCAGATCACTACCCCTCTCCAGGACTCTATTTCCTAATCAGTAAAAGAGGGGTTATACTATCTCTTTTACGGGTTTCTGTAAGAACTCAAAAATTACTGCATGCCAAGGACTTGGCACTTGTTTGCTGACTAACATATGGCAGTTATTACCATCACCTAGTGTGGGATCTAGCGTACTTTTGGGTAGCTCATAGCTCATAAGCTTCTTTTTCCAAAGATCTACCATTTCACAAATGTCGTATCTTCTGTCTTTGCTCTACTATATTTGCCTTCCCTGCACAGGTGACCTGGGGCTAATACAGGTATACATATGTCAGTTGGGGTTGGGGGAGGTTCAGGCGCATGACCCAGAGACGGACTGATTCACACAATGGCCTTCCATGTCTTAGAGATGCTTTCCAGTTTCTGAGTATTATGGCAGTGCATCCTTGAGACTCAAGATATTCAAGCCAGGGATAAGCAGCCAAGTCTCTTAACCACTACACCACCAGGGTTTCTGGTGGCCACCGCACCAACATTTAATTCAACAGGCTCAGTTATAATCAAGATAGAGCAACATGAAAGGAACCCTGGTTCCATTCTTATAGACATCTATATTGCATCAGTTTCTATGTCAAATGCTGTGCTGTTGTTGCAGAAAAGGAAGGGCAAAGGAGTTAATAAGTAATGAGCAGTACAACTGAGACAGAAAACAAAACAAAAAGTGCTGAGAGGTTGACAATTCAAACGCATTCAGTGATTGCCTGGGAGAAAGACTTGGTGATCTGCTCCTGTAAAGATTATAGCCTATAAAATCCTAAGGGACAGTTCTCCCTGTCACATGGAGTTGCTAGGTATCAAAAATGAACTCCACAGCACCAAACAATAACAACAAAAGTCAGGAAGCACTGAGAGACAGGAGAGGACATAGTCTGGGGGTGGATCTTGTCATTCGTTAAGAAGGAGGTACCGAAGCCCACAGTGGGACACTAAAACTCCAGTGACAACTAAGGTAAAGTTAAAATACTTCTTGTATGATCAGATAGTAAACTACTAAACAAGGCTCAATTATAATCAAGACAGAGCAGCATGAAAGGAACCCTGGTGGTGCAGTGGATAAGGGCTCAGCTGCCAGCCAAAAGGTTGGCTGTCTGAACCCACTAGGCACTCTACAGGAGAAAGATGTGGAAGTCTGCTTCCATAAAGATTCCAGTCTTGGGGACCCCACAGTGCAGTTTTACTCTGTCCTGTAGGGTTGCCATGAGTTAGAATTGACTTGACAGCAGTGGATTTTTTTTGGTTTGTTAAGTCTTAAAGAACACTTCTAAAACAATGAGTTTCGTTTCCAGGTTACAGCAACATGAAAAATGTTTTCAACATATTAAACTGAAAAAGAAGAGATAATTACATGCATAGTATGACTATCACAACTCAAAACATATGAACAGAGGATAAAAATAGAATAGGGGAATTAATATGATCATAGTATCTGTAAAGAGATTTGTGGAACTATGGATTTTTTTTCCTTTAAATGTCTCTACTGTTCTTGTTTATTGTTTCAACAATAAAAATATCATTTTAAAAGAGGGTCTAAAAAAAGGAGGTAGATGAAAAAGGACTAAGCCATTAAAACTAAAAACAAAAACCAGAACTTAGAGCAGGTATTACAATTCTTCTGATTAACATTGTATTTGTGAAGAAATGTATTTGCCATATTTTAGATTTTCCTCTAAAGCTGTGGTTTTCAGAAGACTCTCCTCTTGATCAACATTTCTCATAAAATTGTACTTGTGACTCAGTAAAAATGCATTTTTTATCATCACCTAATATGTATATTTGTATGTATGTATGTGAAATAAGTTTCAACACTTCAACAGACTTAACTGTATGCCTTCAGTGCTGATATTCTGCTTATTTTTAATGTTGGTCTCAGCCCATGGTATTAATTTCATGGCCTACTGATGAATTATAGCCTGGCATTTGAAAAATGCTCCTTTAAAGATCATTCAGTAGCCTGTGGGTGGTGCAAATGGTTAAGTGCTCAATTTCAGTTCAGAAAGTTGACGGTCGAAATTTCTCAGCAGCATCTCAGAAGACAGGCCTTGTGGTCTGTTTTGGAAACATCACAGCCTTCAAAATCCTATGGAGCAATTGTACATTGCACATATGGGTCACCATGAGTTGGAATCAACTCAGTGATAACTAACAACAAGAGGACAGCTACTTAGAAATTAGGTGGGATCAGTCCTAGGAGAATGATTTCATGCTTGGTAGAGTGGAGGTCAGCAAAGAAGAAAAAGACGGAGTAGGGTGGGGCCAAGGTGGCAGACAAGACACACATCTCCTCAATTCCTTCTGAGAACTAAAGTCTGGAATGATAATTGAACGGAGCAGCAGCATGGACATCCTGGGAACCCTAGGTGCCATAAGGGGAAGCTACCACTCTGAAACATGAAGCAGCGGCATGCTGAGCCCTGCTTCTGCTGACTCATTTTTTGTGAGGACTGCAGGTACAGATGCCTTCTTTGTTATCTGGGAGGCAGAGACTTGGCATGAGCCAGCAAACATGCTGAACTGCAGTGCTTAAGTAAACAGCGTATAGTGCAGCCAAGGGACTGTGTTTGGGATAGCCACAGTTTGAGAGCCCGGCTGCCAACTGAGGGTACCACTGCACCTTCACCCTGTCTTTTCTGGGCTGTGCCATAGGTTCTTCTGTCTCATGGCAGAAAGAGCAGTTTGGGCAGGGTGCCATCTTGGTCAGCTGGGAGGTGGAGTCAGCTACCTGGAGGTCTCAGCTGGGGCTAATTCTTATGCTGAGAAGCAGTGCCTATCTGGATAGGCTTCTCCAGCAGAAAAGCTGTGTTTGAGAAGATCATGCCTAAAGTTATGGGTGGGGCCTAGCAGATGCCAGTGGCAAAGCCCTATCCCCTCCCTTCTTTGAACCATGTCATAGCATCTGGGGACGGACTATGAGGTGCTTTTGTTGTCAGCTGGAAGGCGGGGCCTGGCACACTGAGGGCCTGACTGATTTCAGCAACTGATGGGTAGCTCCTCGCTCAGCAGTTAAGCACCTTTTTAGATTAGAACACCTGGAGAACTGACTGCTCAGCAGGCTAGTAGTATCTCTACTACCCTCCACAATATAGCACTGTCTGATGCCCACCCCCCCAGTGACCCCATAAGAAGGGCACTTTCTTTGTGAGCCAAGAGGCAGATCCTGCCACCCCTGAGAGCCTGCTGCCTTCAGTGTACACTGCACAGTACCCCTCTCAGCAAATATGAAGATTCTAAGCTAAATACATCTACAGAGTGCAGCAGTCCCAGGCAATCAAGTGGAGTGGTATCCTTCTGTATTCCCTGAGCTATAGCATAGGCATGACTAGGACAATGACTCAGAGTTGCCACAAGTAATTCCCACCTTTAGCAGCCAGGAGCTGGGGACTGCCACCCCAGAGAGCCCACCTGGGGCCAGTCACAAGAGGACACAGATGCAGCTGGTGACCAAAACTAGCAGTGTCTTCAGGCCTTTCTGAGAACTACTCCTCAGCTCCTGTTGAGGTAACACCAGAGAAATCAAACAGCTTCTCGACTGACAATAATCAATAGCCAACCATTTAGAGAAGCAGTCCACCATGGCTTTTGAAAACTCCCAAAATAAAGAATCAAAAAGCTTGCCAGATGAAGAATCCTTTTTGAAATTATTGGATGTCAAGTACAAAAGAAATATATATAGAGCTGTCTTAGAGGTTAAACAAAATGCAGCAGAACAAAATGAAAATTTAAGTAATTTATTTGAACTGATGGAACACCAACAATCTGAAATCCCCTATCTTCAATAACAAAATTACAGAATTAGACAATTGAATCCAAAGCCAAGAGAGCAGAATTGAGGAGATGGAAGCCAGAGGCAGTAAGCTTAAGGACAGACCAACTGATACCAGCATTTATGAGGAGAAATCAGAGAAAATAAATAAGAAAAATGAAGAAGCATTAAAAAAAATGTGAGACTCTATTAAGAAGAATAATCTACATTTATGAGGCGGGCTACACATGACTCCCTTGATGGCCTAGGGGGTAGTGATGGTCAGGGGCTGTCCCATAGTCAATTTATCAGAGTCTTTTGCTAGTTGAGCGGTGGCCGCAACAATTCTAAGTCACCTTGGCCATCTTGAGACTACTGGGTCTAGCTGTTTAGACAGATAGGCCAACGGCCTTTTCCATGGGCCGAGTGTCTAAGTAAGGACTCCCTTGGCTATTCTTTTGTTTTTATCAATGTATAGTTGGAAGGGCTTTTCCAGGTTGGGTAATGCTAATGCCGGTGCCTCCAGGAGTGACTTCTTTATACTCTGGAAAGCGTGCTCTGTTTCTTTGGTCCATATAAAATTCTTTTCCTTTCCTCGGGTCAGCTTGTATAGGGGGCGCACTATCTCTGCAAATCCTAGGATCCAGAGTCAGCAGAACCCAGCGGATCTCAGGAACTTCCTCACCTGCCACGGTGTACACGGGGTGGGAATCCCAAGGATAGTCTGTTTTCTTGCTTTGGATAGGGAGCGTTGTCCCCCCTTGAGTTGGAAACGCAAGTAAGTCGCCTCCCGGACATAGACCTGTGTCTTTATAATGGAGACTCGATATCCCAAGTTCACCAAAAGAGTTAACAGGGACTTGGTGGCCTTTAAACAAGTGTCCTCATGGGGGCCCCGAGTAATAAGTTATCTACGTATTGCGGAAGGGAAATGTCAGGCCACTGATGCCTATACTCACGTAAGTCCCGATGAAGGGCCTCATCAAAATGGTGGGAGAGTTCTTGAACCCTTGTGGCAGGCGTGTCCAGGTCAGCTGCCCACTGAAGCCATCTTCCAGGTCCTGCCATTCAAAGGCGAAGAGCGGCTGACTCTGCGGGCTCAGGGGTATACTGAAGAATGTATCCTATAAATCCAGCACTGAATACGCCTGGTGTTCTGGTGACAGAGAGCTCAGGAGAGTCTACAGGTTAGGACTGGTCTGTAGTCCAGCCCTCCTGCCTTCCTCACCAGCAGGAGGGGAGTATTCCAGGGCGACTGGCAGGGCACCAGTATTCCATGTTTTCTGAGTCTTTGAATGTGGGCCCTGATCCCTCTCTTTGCTTCTGGCACAATGGGGTACTGCCGTACCTGAATTGGGTCGGCAGATGGTTTTAAAGTCACTATAACTGGTGGTTAGTGTTTGGCCAGTCCTGGGGAGTTGTTTTCAGCCCAAATCTGAGGAATCTCTTTGATCAATTGATCCACTGATATCAGGAGGATAGAGTGGGGGCCCCTGTCAGAATCATCATAAAGTCTGTATTCTTCCTCTAAAGGGGCTATCACCTTGACTTGGGGTGTCAGGTAAGCATGATCCCCAGCAAAGTAGATAGTCACCTGTATTTTTGATAACAAGTCTCCCCCAAGTAAAGGGTATGGGCATTCAGGCATGACCATGAAGGAGTGGGAGACAGTTTTGGTTCCCAGGCCTATTTTTCGCTTAGTAGTCCATGAGTAGGCACCGATTCCAGTAGCTCCTCATGCTAGGGTTTTGGTTTTGGTTATCGATCTTAGGGGTTCAATTATAACTGAGTCGCTAGCCCTGGTGTCAACCATGAATTCTACTGGCTGTCCCCCTACTTTTAAGGTTACCCTGGGCTCAGGGGTGGGGGGTGGGTGGTGAGCCCTGACACCCTCAGGCCTCTAGGTTAAGAACCTTTGGAGGGGGCTTTCTTTTGGGGCACTCACCCTTCCAATGTCCGATTTCCCTGCAGTAGGCACACTGGTTTCTCTGCAGGGGAGGCTTTCCTGGCTTCCTCGTCTGATCCAGTTTCTTCTCCCAAGGGTGCAGTGGCACGTGGCCCTGGGCTTCTGCCAGGAGGATTCTGCTTACCTTTTTGGCTTGTTTGTCTTTTGGTAGTTCATGGTTGTTGAAGGTTTTCATAGCAATTTCCATCAGCTCGGATAGATTCTTTCCCTCAAATCCTTCTATTTTTTGTATTTTTCCTTTGATATCGGGGGCCGACTGTCCCACGAAGGCTATATTAATGGCCCATTGGTTTTCAGGAGACTCAGGGTCAATGGGAGTATATGTGCGGTATGCCTCCATTAGTCGTTCCAGAAAGGCTGCTGGAGATTGTGAGGGTTCCTTAATTACCTGTGTTATTTTAGACAAATTTGTGGGGCGCCTAGCGGCGGCCCGGAAACCCCTCATAAGAATCTGGCGGTAGACAGTTAGGCGCTGCTTACCTGCAGTGGTGTTTGGGTCCCAATTTGGGCAGGTCAGAGGAAAAGCGTGGTTAATCTCATCTAAATCACTCGTAAAGTTTCCATCATCTCCCGGCACCTGTTTTCTGGCTAGGGAAACAATCTTAGTCCTCTCTTTAGTGGTAAAGAGGGCTTGGAGAAGTTGCTGTATGTCTTCCCAAGTGGGCTGGTGTGTTACAAAGATGGTTTCTGAGAGGGGTATCAAGGTTTGAGGTTTTTCAGAAAAAGGGGGATTCTGCATTTTCCAGTTGTAAAGATCAGAGGTTGTAAAAGGAATATAGACCAAGAAGGGGGTCCCAGCTTCAGTCATGTGTCCCATAGCTCGCAAGGGGAAAATATGAGAGGAGGGTTCTGTAAGTGGTTGAAAAGATCACCCTGAATGGGTATGGGCTGGGCTCTGGAGGTCAGAGGAAGGTGGTGCCGCAGAAGTGGTGAGGGTCGGGGGAGCAGTCAGGACTGGAGGGTCCACGGGGACCCTATACAGGTTGCAGAGACTGGCTCTGGCTCCCTCAGTCCCAGTGGCAGCAGGAGGAGAAACAGGAACTGGGGGGTAGGGAGGTGGAAGACTCAGTAAGTCATCTGGGTCAGAGGAATCGGATGGAGGAAGGGCAGCTGGAGGGGGCTTTGAAGAGCCTTGAATCACCAGGGTTGTAGGAGGTTGTATAGGGGGAACATAGGATTGTGGTTAATGTCTAGGGATCCTGTGGGTGGCCATCCAGTACCAAAGGCCGGCCATTCTAGATTACAAAGTGTGCGGAGTTTTCCCAACTGCACCTTGCTGAAGTCTCAGGCTAATTTCTGGAAGTCTGAAAAGTGGTTAAGGAACAGGTCTAGGGGTGTTACAGAGTGAGAAGAAGATTGCCCCATGGCGGCAAAAGTAACAATCAGGACAAACAACATAATCAAACAGACAACAGAACAAACACGGACCAGTCACGGAAGAAATGAAACAAAAACCAGATGCAGGATTTACAGGCCGCAGAACTGAGAAAGGAACCAGTGGTGTCTGCCCAGATGGAGAGCTGAGGCGTCCCCCAGCCTCCGACTCAGAGAACAATTCTGCATCCAGATTCTCTCTTAGTGAGTCCCAGAACCACAGCTCGAGCTGAGAGACTAACAGACAATATCCAGACTCACTGGTGAGGTCCAAACCAGATCGGCCGGCTGCGGAGGTCGCTCTTGAAATCCCGGACGAGCCCCCAAATGTTAGGGTCTGCGATTTTCAAGATGCAACACTGTTACTTTAAAGGTTAAATTTTATTTAAAAATATGCCCAATTGGAAAAATACTGGTGCACCAGGGACGCACCTCAAACTACACAGAGCAGGGGGCGACGATGAGCTTCCTCAGCACCAAGTATTTAAGTTGTGAGATTACAACGCAAGGAGGGGGAACTGACCTTTACATTGATTGGTTAAGGCCACCTGGAATTCCTGTTAGTTGTAAAATGTGGTCAAGGTCTAGGGGTCACTTGCAAGACTGTCCCCAGGCTTGTCTTGTGACAGATGTTTTATAAGACAAAGGTGAGGTTACTCTATGGTATTTTCTGCTATTAAGTTGTTTCCTGGGGCTTTCTTTAATACCTTGAATTTCTACTGTGCACTTCCTCAAAGGCTGTCACTTATGCCTCATTTCAACAGTACTGGCCCAGATAGCCTCACCAGAGAATTATACCAAACTTTTAGAGAGAAGTTAACTACAATACTACTGAGGCTCTTTCAAAGCATAGAAAGAGATGGAATACTCCCAAATTTATACTACGAAGCCAGCATAACCCAGATACCAAAGTCAGGGAAAGATCCCACAAAAAAGGAAAATTACCGACCAATCTCACTCATGAACATAGATACAAAAACCTTCAACAAAATCCTAACTAACTGAATTCAACAGCTTACCCCAAAAATAATTCTTCGTACCAAGTTGGATTCATACCAGGGATGTAAGGCTGGTTCAGCATCAGAAAAACAATTAATGGGATCAACCATGTGAATAACACAAAGGATAAGACTCACCTGATTTTGTCAATTGATGCAGACAAAGTCCAATACCCATTCATGCTAAAAACTCTCAGCAAAATAGAAATAGTGCAATCCTCAGTACAATCAAGGGCAACTATGCAAAGCCAATGACCTACATCATCCTGAATGGAGAGAGACTGAAAGAATTCCCCTTGAGAATGGGAACTAGAGAAGGATGCCCACTCTCACCACTTCTGTTCAACATTGTACTAGAGTTTCTAGGCAGAGCAATTAGACAAGACAAAGAAATAAAGGGCATATGCATTGACAGAGAACAAGTAAAAATCTCCCTGTTTGCACATGATATGATTGTATATGCAGAGAATCATAAAGAACCCTTAAGTAAACTACTCGAACTAATAGAAAAGTTCAGCAAAGTATCAAGATATAAGATAAACATAAGTAAATCAGTAGGATTTCTTTACACCACAAAGAGATCATCAAAAAGGAAATCATCAAACCAATACCATTTACTTTAGCCTCCAAGAAGATAAACTACCTAGGAATAAATCTTACTAGAGAAATAAGAGACCTATACAAAGAAAATTACAAGATCTTACTGCAAGAAACCAAAAGAGACTCATATAAATAGAGAAACCTACCCTGCTCATGGATAGGGAGACTTAACATTCTGAAAATATCTATTTTACCCAAAATGATACACATATGCAACACAATCCCAATACAAATTCCAGGGTCATTTTTTAATGAGATGGAGAAACAAATCACCAACTTTGTTTGGAAAGGGAAGAAACCCAGGAAATGTACAGCACTACTGAGGGAGGGCTCATACTACTAGACCTTAGAACTTGTTTGACTGCCACAGTAGTCAAAACAGCCTGGTACTTTCACACCAATGGACACATGCACCAGAATGTTTACCGCAGCACAGTCCATGATAGCAAAAAGATGGAATCAACCCAGATGCCCAACAACAGAAGAATGGATAGGTAAACTATGGTACATATACTCAATGGAGCACTACGCAATGATAAAGAATAACAATGATTCCAGGAAACATCTCATAACCTGGTTTCAACTGGAAGACATTATGTTGAGTGAAAGTAGTCAGCGACAAAAGGACAAATATTGTATGAGACCTCTACGATAAGATCTCAAAAACAGACTTGTGTATAGAAGAAAAGGCTCTTTGACAGCTGAAAGGGAGGGGAGGAAGGAGTGGGGAGAGCTTAGATTAAATAGTTGCTAGAAATCTGGTTGGGAGAAATCGGTGATAGCACACATTAGAAACAAGAACAACATTAAGTGGACTTCAGCATAACTTGAGTATTCCTTTCATCTTAACCCAATATTGCAAGGATAGAGTAGCTGGGGCAGGGGCAGGGGACCATGCTCTTAGGTGAAATTGAGGCCAATTGGCACAACTAGCATTTTGCTAGGAGGGCTCTCTGCACCCCACATTGGTGAGTGGCGTCTGGGGTCTTAAAAGCTGCAAAGCTGCCATCCGAGGACACAGCAAATGTCCCCAACTCAGCAGAAACGGATGCTCACCGAGGACCAAAACGACATGGGGTAAAGACAACCTAGAACACAGAGAGACTCACATGAGTGGGTACCTACATCGACTTGGGACCGGAAGAACCAGATGGTGCCCGGCCACCACCAGTGATAGCCATGATGGAGCTCACTAGGTTGAGTCTCACTGGCAACACAAGAATAAAAAGGGGTGCATCCTGAGATCTCCACTAAAAGACCTCAGTTAAAGGTCCAGCAGTTTCAGGGTTCCCCTGAGAGCATGGCCCCTGGCCCTGATGCTGCCCTTGCCCATAAATCATAACGAAGGTCCACTCTTTGGACATGAGTGGATTGGACTTGGCAATGCAGAGTGACCATATATTGGATGCACTTTATGGGTCTATACATCTATAGGATATCATCCTGCTGACTTCTGGCTGGAGGAAGGAGAGTGGGTGGAGAGGAGGGGAAAGAAGGCTGTTGGGAGGATGAGACATGTATGGGGCAGAGAGAAATAATGTGCTGTCACCAGACAGGGAGAGCAGTGGAAGCTGCATAAGGTGGGCATGTAAATTTATACGGGAATGTACATTTTCACTCAGTTATATTAAATAAATAATAATAAAAAAAAACAGCCTGGTACTGATACAAAAAGATATACCGACCAACGGAACAGAGTTGAGACTCCAGAGATGCCACTATCCTCTTATAAACAGTTGATTTTCAACAAAGGCCCTAAGCTTTTAAACTGGAGTAAAAACAGTCTCTTTAAGAAATGGTGTTGGCAAAATTGGATATCCATCTGCAAAAAACTGAAGCAAGACCCATATCTCATGCCTTATACAAAAAGTAACTCAAAATGGATTACAGACCTAAATAACAAACCTAAAATGATAAAGATCATGCAAGAAAAAATAGGTTCAACAATGGAAGTTCTAATACGTGGCTTAGACAGACTTCAAAATCTAACAAAGCACATCAATAGAAGAAAAAATAGATAAATGGGAACTACTAAAAATGAAACACTTTTGCTCCTATAAAGACTTTATCAAAAGAATTAAAAGACCACCTACAGAATGGGAAAAAATGTTTGGGTACTACATGTTGGGCCGATGTCTGATCTCCATAATCTGCAAGGTACTGCAAAATATCAACAAGAAAAATGGTAAATAAACCAATTAATTGATGGCAAAGGAGATGGATGTACACTTCACCAAAGAGGTAGCCAAAAAGACACATGAACAAATGCTCATGGTCATTAGCTATCAGAGAAATCCAACTCAAAACTACAATAAGATACCATCAAATCTCAACAAGATTGGCCATAGTCCAAAATGCACAAAACAACAAATGCTGGAGAGGTATGGAGAGATCAGAACTCTTCTGTACTGGTGATGGGATGGCAAAATGGTGTAACCTCCTTGGAAAGCAATTTGGCGCTTCCTTAAAGAGCTGGAAAGAGATATACCGTTTGATCCAGTTATCCCACTGCTTGGAATGTATCCCACAGAAACAAAGGCTGTCACACAAACAGATACATGCACACAAATGTTTATTGCAGCACAGTCCACAATAGCAAAAAGATGGAATCAACCTAAATGACCATCAACAGATGTATGGATAAACAAAGTATGATACATGTACTTAATGGAACACTGTGCAATAATAAAAAACAATGATGATTTTAGGAAGTATCTCATAACCTGGTTTGAATTGAAAGACATTATGCTGGTTAAATCGGTCAGTGGCAAAAAGACAAATATTGTATGAGACCCCTGCTATAAGGACTTAAAAACAGACTTATGTATAGAAGAAAAACTCTTTGACAGCTGCAAAGGTGAGGAGGAAGGGAGAGGATTGGTCGTACATTAGACAGTTGATAGAAATTTGGTTAGTTGAAAGCAGTGACAGCACATAGTAGAAACTAGATCAGCTTAACAAGACTTCTCCATAAACTGAAAGCTCTTTTACACTCTACCCAATATTGCAAGGATAGTGTAGCAGGGGCAGGGGGCTCGTGACCATGCTCTCAGGGGACATCGAGGCCAACTGGCATAACTAGCCTATTGCTAAGAGACCATTTGGTGTGTGTACTTCATGGTTCTATGCATTTATTAGAGGTTGCCCAACTTATCTGTTCCTAGATGAGAGAGAAGATAGTGGAGAGGAGGTGACAGAAACTTTTTAAGAGGATACTGCAAGTACAAAATAAAAAGAAAGAGTGTCCTATGACCGGGGAAGGAGAGCAGAAGGAGCTGCAGCTAGGCAGGCATGCAAAGTAGATTTGGATTGTGTACTTTCATTTAATCACAATAAAAAAAGAAAAAGACCCTCAGTGAGTCAGTGCTGCAACAATGGGCTCAAGCACAATGACAATTGTGAGGATGGTGCAGGGTGGGGCATTGTTTCACTCTGTTATACACAGGGTTGCTGTAAGTTGGGACCCATTCAGCGGCACCTAACAGCAAAAACTTAGAAACCTATCTTCAGATTTTCCTCAACTTTCAAGCAATAATTATGTTTTTGTCTTCTACATATACCTACATGTGTTAGGTGCTGAGAATGATATCAAAGGCCAAGATATTGCTGGCCCCAAAGATTTGGCACAGTGCCCTGTATATAGTAAACAAGTAGTTTATTATTGTTACTGTTCTTAAGGAGACATAAAGAGCACATATATTTATGTCATGACTAGTACAAAGGTCTTGTGGACATTTTTTTGCTTTATTAATTCCAACATGTCTGGATGCTAGGCCAGAGGTGGTCATAATAGCTTGAGCTTTTCAGGTTGCTTTCAAAATCAACAGTTTTGTCTCTTGTTAATATCCAGCCATAAAATTTACTACCAGAATTATTTTTGTCCACTGTCTAAGGCTAGTACTTTTTCCTGAACTGAAACCTTGTCTTCTCTTTTGTTTTGTTTTCATAACATAGATGGAGAAATAAAGACACAGGATACTTGAGCCAGGGCTAAGCCACAATAAGAACTTAATTCTACCAATTACTGAGTCAGGACACTTGATACTGAGACATGCAGACCTTACTATAATTACGAGTTGGGTAGAATTTATCTTTGGTGCTTGGAAAGTTACATGCCAAGCAGTGATTTCAACAATGCATGATTTCATTTCCATTAACTGTAACTTAATTTTGATATGCCTTCACACTTAACATTTTGATTAAAATGAATAATAAAAGCCATATTTAAAATTAGTGCCAATGACTTCAAAGCATACCTAATAAGTAATAACTGTGCATTTATTTCTCCTTACTAGTCCCAGTAAGAAAAATCAGTCAAATAGATGACTGAAGGTTGTGATTTTTCAATGACGATGGTAACAATTCCTAAGCCCTTATGCTGTACAGAACGCTGCTTTAAGCACTTTACATGAATTAACTAAGTTAATCTTCAAGTCAGGCTGATGAAGAAGGCAATATTATGAATAATCCCTTTCTACAGATGAGGAAAATGAAGCACAGAAAACTAACTTGTTTAATGTCCCACAGCTAGTACAAAGAGCCTGAATTCAGACCCTCGGCAGTCTGGAGATACAGAGCCTGCCTCCTTAAGCACTGCGCAGCCAGGAGCCCTGGAGGTGCGGTGGTTAAGGGGTCGGCTACTGAACGAAAGGTTGGCAGTTCAACTGAAGCTGCTCCTTGGAAGTCATATGAGAGCAGCTCTACTCTCTTACAGGGTGGCTGTGCATCAGAATTGATAGCCAACAGTTTGTGCTGCTTAGTGGATAAAAATGTACTTGGGTATTAAAATAGATCTCATGTTTTGTTCTTATGTTTCACTGACAGCTCTTCCTGGCTGGTTATGGCGTTGCTCCATTACTCAGTAGACTTACTGTCTGAGAGACCCCAACCAGAGAAACTTTTCATGTACAATGAAAGCAAGGTGGTCTCAATGGAACTCAAAATCAGTCACAAGCCCACTTTCTGTTCTAAGCTAGTTTCCCCTTAATTAATCCCTGTCACTGTACTTCTCATGGGCACTTGTTCTAAGGAAGTAGGAGGCTTTGAAAGGTCTCAAGACATGATGTTTGAATGTGGAAATACATTAAAAATACATTAATTAATCTATATAATTACTCAACTTCTGTTCAAGCTCCTATGGTTTGTTTGATGGTAGCGGGAAAAGCTAGTTGACCTTTTTATTCAGATGAGAGTTTTCAGTATTGCAAATTGAGGCAATGAGGCAAATGGGTATGTATCAAGACTTCCCCTAACAGGATTTGTTTCCAGGCTGACCTGCAGTGTCCTGCTAAGCGTGGATGTAAACCTACTCTCATGAGAAAATGAATTCAGGTGATTTCCCAGTGGCAGTGATGACATTGTGTTTTGACACCACCCTTCATACTGCATCTTTGTTGAGTAGGATGGCATGATTCTACCACATGACTAGTGAATGTTGGAAGCCTGGCCATGCAGAGCTGACCCATTACCTTGACCTCTCATTGCCAAAGCTAAATGACTCCCCATCTGTTACTGTCATGCAGTAAAAGGGAAGGCAGATGTAGTGAAGACTCTAGGTTTCTTGCCCTGACATCTCAGTCAAACCCAGCAACTTTCAGTTCCTAACAAAGAGGTTTCAACAGGAAGCCAAACATGCTTTAGGTCACTTACTGAGCAAACGGAAGAATTGCTCCTGATGCTTTCCTGTGGCCTGATGTCAGTGACCAAAAGAAACCCCGAAGTTCAGTTTACTAAGGATGGGTGCAAACCAGCTGTGGCTTCCTCTGAGTACTTCAGGAGAAGTATAGGAAAGATGGTAATTTAAGAACCTTTTAGGTTTCTACAAATCTGTGTGTGTAAACTGGGAGCCAAAAACAGAGATTTGCAATGAGGGGTGTGTGTGTGTGTGTGTGTGTGTGTGTGTGTGTGTGTGTGTGTGTGTGTGTGTGTGTACGCATGCATGTACACGTAGATGTAGATGCATATGCTACAGGAGGTCAGTGGGCCCGGCTGTTGTTCAAGGTTAGTATTCCTACTTAAGAAAGTAAGTATTCCTACTTAAGAAAGTAAGTATTCCTACTTAAGAAAGTAAGTATTCCTACTTAAGAACTTACTTGTGAGGCTGGCAAAACATTGGCTGAACTAACTCAGCATCTATTCCATCCACAGGAGTTTTCTGAGTGTCTACATCAGGCAAGTACTAGGTTTGGGACATGGGGAGTATATCATAGTATATGAAGTTGGACTATTCATCCAGTATTTTTGAGCAGTAACTACATAACAGGCCTGTTCTAGGTGCTGGAATTATTGTTCTGCTGTCATGAAGCTTACAGTCTAGTGGAGGAAGTCAGTTAATAGACAAACAGCAAAGTAAGATCAAGGCTTAAGTGAGAGTTAACCTTCAAAGAAGTCTCCCTATAAGACTTCTCTACTCACACATTTAAAAAAATACTTTGGATTACCTGTGGAATGGGCCTTGGGGACTTAACTGATCTGGAGTGCAGCCTGGTGTTCTGCATTCTTAAGAGGTCCATAGGTCGTTCTAATGTGCAGCCAAGTGCCACTGTCTAAGAAGCTAAAGCTCCCAGAGTCTGAGTTAACATCTCCAGCAGTTGTTCTTCCAAGGTGTAGGGCTTTGGTGCTGAACCAGGAGAGTCTGTAGTCAAAACAGTGAGGAGTTTTTTTTTTTAATTTTACAGTGAGCAGGTACAGTTATATTTACCAGATTTAGCAAACAAAAATACAGAGCATGCAATGAAGTCTGAATTTCAGAAAACATTTTTTTCTTTTCTTTTTTTCTTTTTAGTAAAAGTATGCTTCATGCAAGATTAGAGACATAACTTTTACTAAACAAAAATTTTCTGTCATTTAATTGAAATTCAAATATAACAACCAATCTTACTCTTTTTTTTTTTTTTGGCAGCTCTAGATACAGTGAGGGTCTGTGGGTAACGAACTGGGAGAGGTGCCGGAGCCTGCAAGGACAGATTAGAAAGACAAATAAAAGATAGGAGCCTGTAAGGGTAATGGGGCGGGTTGGGGAGAAGGGAGAAAGAATGAAGGAAACAAGAGGAGGAAGAGAGGCAGGAAAAAAGGCACGCGGGAAGGAAATTTCCAGATCACTCCTGTCCCCATTTCCCGTATGTGCGTGGACTTAGCCCCAAGGGCACGGAGGCTTCCCACTCCTGGACCTCAGCAGAAAGGCAGCCAGTGGGAAGTCTCCCGTTACCTTGGCAACGGCCTCCTGCTGTTTGCTCGAAAGCGTTTAAACCCCTGTCAGTCCATCAACAGGCCGTTTTCTTTCCTTTATTTTCCCTCTCAGCCCTCCGGCTGCAGGCAGCACCGGGAGGGTGCAGTCGGACCTGGGAGAAGCTGGGAGGGCTGGGGAAGCGGGTGCCAAGCTCCCGAGCCCAGCAGCCGACCGCGAGAAGCTCGCCTCTAGGACCCTGCGTGCTGCATTCAACCTCCTGTGTTTTGCCTGCTCTTCAAAGACCCTTTCGAAAATGTAAGAGGGAGAGCTCAGAAACACACACGGACTGCAGTTTTATGAGAAAATGCAGATCAAGAGCCCGGCGGTAGGGCCATATGTTGCCCATAATCTCCAAAGCCGTTACTTCAATTAGAGCCTCCCCTGAGTTCTAATGCCCCATCCTGAGTAAACAAGCCGCTCTGAAAGAAGAACTCCGTTTCCAATTAAAAGTGTCCTAACATTTCTCCTTCCCTTAATTCCCACGGAGCAGAGCCCCGCGCGGGCGGAGGCGCGCCCGGGTCGCGGCCAGGTCGCCGCCGGTCCGCCAGGCGCAGCCGCCGCCTTTCCCAGGTGACGTCAGGCGGCCCGGGATTAGAGTCCTCCCCTCGGGGCCACCGAGTTAATTAAAAGTAATGCCCAGCTAAATCCGCAGGCTCTCTGTTGCCGAGACGCGCCTCGGAGCCCGCCTTCCAGAGAGGGCTTTCGGAAGCAGGTGCTGGGTGTGCGGTGCGCTGCGTGCGAGTGTGTGTGCGTGCGCGTCTGTGTGTGCATGAGGGCATGTGTGCGTGCGTGTGCGTGCCTGCTGGTGTGTGTCTGTGTCTCGGGGTAGACCAGTACTCCCTTCATCCACTGCGCACATGCATTCACGCGGAGACTCACAGACGTACAGGTCACCTGAAGGCTTTCGTTCTGGCTCCAGGGCTGTGACTCCTGGTTTGGGTTTAGCTCCTGGGTCTACTGTGTACTGTGCCACACAGATACCCCTTCTTCCCTGCCCACGCCCTTCCTTTGTGCCTCAGATTGAGTATTCTAAGGGCCTAAATAAATGGTAGCCTGATAAAGACGTTATTTAAATACCGGGACAGCACTTTAACACCTATAGGCATTATTTAGAGTCTCTTTCAAGTGCTGAAGCTGGGCGTCATAGGCCTTCAATCTTTACATTATGGAATTCTGAAAGGTTTCCACTGATGTTTTCTGGTCAGCTGAACTGGTTGAAATGTGCCTGGTTTCAGACAGGAAAGTCATTGATAGATTAACTTTCTGGCCTGCTATACCACGCAAGAATCAAAAAAATTGAAGCCATTATATGAAAAATTCTGGAAATATCAAGTAGCACAAAATCCTCACTAGATTATTCAGCTACAGATAGTTTTTCTTTCTTTCATGAATTATCTGCCCAGGTAATTAGTTTTTAGTTGGGCCTTGGCAGTGAAGACCTTGGAGATTTAGTTTCAATAAGTCCATGACTGTTTGTTTACTCCTTATGCTGATTGATGTTAATTAAATTGATGCCAGTTCAGCAAATATTTTGAGGTGCTATCAGTCAGACACTGTGCTAAGTACTGATTACAAGAGGAAGAGAAAACAACCTCCATTTTCCAGGTACTGGGGGCCCTCTGGATAAGAACTTCTTATAACAAGGTGATTACAATGAAGTATCTTGTACATGTATGCTGTAGTAGGGATGCAAAGTGCTATGGGATCACAGAGAAGGGAGCAATAATTTCTTTGGGGGGTGTGCACACATTTATATAGGAGTTCCTGAGAGGTAGTATGTCTAAGCACTTGACCAATAAACCATAAGGTTGATGGTTTGAGTCAACTCAGAGAGTCTTCAGAGAAAAGGCTTGGCGATCTGCTTCTGACAGGTCACACCTGGAAAACTCTGTAGAGCCCTTCTACCTTTGCCTCAGGACCAGGATCATTAGCATTGCCTGGGAACTTGTTTGAAATGCAGACTTTAAGGTCTGTCCCAGATCTACCAATCAGCTAATTCTGGGAGCTAGGCCAGAAACCTATGATTCTGTTGCACTGTAAGGTCTGAGAACCAGTGAACTAGTGACACTACAGAGCCCATCAGATTTAATTGAAAGACCATGGCCAAGTGCAAGCAGTGGGTACATGCACTGCTTAGTTATGCTTATTATTAAAGACTGATTGTTTTAAGTCCAATGCCAGATCAACTGTGAGTTCTGATTCCACCGTGGAACATGTGGACATGACATTGTTAAGCAGTATGTCAGTGACCTGCCCCCCCCCCCCGACTTTTTGTTTGTTTGTTTGTTTAAGTTCTAGAACAATCCTGTGACATTTGGGGGCTTTCCTACCCATCTGAGACTTTGATTAATTCAGTGTTCTGTCCACTCATATTTTTGGTATATCCCCAACCACACTGTCAATGAATTGATGTGAGAGAATTCATGCATCAGATAAGGCTTTACCAAAACAGTTTCTGGCAATAGTTTCTTTTAACTCTGTACGGTATAGATAGTGTGTCCCCTTGTGCACACACACAGTGCACATCTGACCAATTCTGTCTTGATACTGTCACCTCCACTGTTACTCATTGAGGCAATACTGAACAGTCCCCTGTGATCAGCCCTAAACTTGCCACCAGGGAACACTCGTAAAAGATATAAAAGACACTGTTTTGTAGTTCAGATGGGACAGTTTAGCCAACACACTTGAAGCAGAAAGTAACACATTATTGTCTATGAATAAGTTAATGGTGACTTGATATGTGCTCTGTTTTTAAATGCATTTTGGAGAAGAGAAAAATCTGTGGGGATAGAGGAATCTGGTGAACCAGTTAACACACTACAACAAAGGCTTTGGAGTTATGGATACCTGGATTTAATTTCCAGTTTTTCTACCTCATAGTCTGTGACTTTGGGTAGTTTCTTTGAGTTTCCTTTTCCTGAGTTGTACAATGTACCTGAGAGGGCTGTGGTGAGACTTCTGTAAGATAACAGATGTCAGGTGTTATTTTGATGCCTAACACAAAGTATTCCATGAAGGACATTCATTATTATACATATATATTGGAATGAAGAAATCTAAGAAGTTCAGCACTCCAAAGACACCTTGCTGGGTTTTCATCTGGTTGGGAAGCCGTGTGTTAGGCCACTTGACAATGACGCAAGAAGCCACAGCTGGCATTAACTAATCTAACAGCTGGCATGTGAACAGAGGGAATTTTGTTTCTTGAAGGAGGAACAAAGGACACCAGACACCATCTCTGCAAAATGGAACACACCAAAGGGAATGTGACATTGGATCTAGCACCTTCCCCAAGATTTGGCTTAGACTTATGTGTGGGGTAGTCAGTTTATTTTCAATTGTGTTTATTTTCTCCTTGGCAACAAATAACAACTTTGGAAGCTCCTTGTCTTTTCAGAATTACATGTCTTCCTTAAAGCAGACTAGGCAATGATGTCAGACACCTCCTCCTCTGCAAAAAATACAGAGTGTGGGAGGCAGAGCCAGCATGGCAGACTAGACACGTGTCTCCTTAATTCTCTCTGAAAACTAAGGCCTGGATTGATAATTGAATGGAGTTCTCTGAACACCCAATGGGCCCTAGAACACAGCATAGAGTTGTCAGACTGGACTACATGTCACTAAATGGGAAACTTCCTTTCTCTCACTGAGCCTTGTTCCTGCTGCCTTGTCTCTTGCATGGACTAACGGCACTGGCACTTTCAATTTTTCTTTCTTTTGGTTGGCCAGTAGGTGGGGAATGGGCATGAGCCAGCAGATACGCTGCACAGCAGTGCTAAAGTGAAGAGCGACAATGTGTGGGATAGCTGCATTTTGAGAGACCAATGTCAGACTGAGGGCATCACAGCCCTTCCTCCCATTCTTTTTTGAGCACCTCCGTAGATTCTGCTGTATCCTGGTGGGAAGGGCAAGCTGACTGACACAATCTTGGTCAGTTGGGAAATAGAGTCACCCAACCAGAAACCTCATCAGGGACTAATTCCCCAGCTTGGAGGCAGTGTCAGTCTGGGGAATGCTTTTCCAGCAGAAAGGGTAAGGCCTGACAGAGGATAGCAACAGCCCCTCCTTACTTTGAACTACAACATAGCATGTGGAGACTGCCAAAGAGCTGTTTCTGTTGTCAGCTGGAAGGCGAGGCCTGCCACAGCTGATGGCTTGCCTGATTTTGGAAGCTGTCAGATAGCTTTTAGCTTTTTAAAATAAGACTGCCTGGAGAAATCTACTGTGCAGCCCGACAGCATCTCTTCCAGCCTTTACTGACCCATATCATAGGATTGGTTGATGGCCCCCCAGTGACTCCATAAGAAGGATGGTGTCTTTGCCTGCCAGGAGGCAAAGCCTGCCACCCCAGAGAGTCCACTGGGGCCAGTCACTGGAGTACACAGAAGAAGCTAGTGACCAACTCCCTTCTCAACTTCAACTACACCTCAGCTCCTGTTGAGGTAACAACAGAGAAACTAAACAGCCTCTAGATTGCCATTAGGCAACAGACCATCGCTAAGCATTGAAGAAACACCCCACCATGGCTCAGGAAAACTCCCAAAATAAAGGATGAAAAAAACTTCCCAGATGAAGAAGCCTTTCTGAAACTCTCGGAGGCTGAGTACAAAAGAATTATATATAGAGCCTTCCTAGAGATTAAACAAAATGTGGCAGAGAAAACTGAAAAATTAAGCAAGCTATATGAACTGATGGAACATCAAAAGGTTCTGAAATCCAACTGGTAAATAACAAAATTACAGAATTACACAATTCAATTCGAAGCCAAAAGAGCAGAATTGAGGAACAGGAAGTCAGACTTTGTGATGTTGAGGATAGAGCAATTGACACCAGCATTTGTAAGGAGAAATCATGAAAAGACATAAGAAAAGTAAAGAAACAATTAAGAACCATGTGGGACTTTATCAAGAGGAAAAATCTACAATTAATTGGAGTTCCCAAACAGGGAGGGACAGCAGAAAACACAGAAAGTATTGTCATTGAGTTGCTGACAGAAAACTTCCCTGAATTTATGAAAGAAGAGAACATAGATATCCAAGATGTGTATCAAATGCCACAAAAACTTGACCCCAAAAGAAAGACACCAAGTCACACCAAGCTTAACAAAATGAAACATAATTAGAAACTCTTAAAGGCAGTGAGACTCAATGCAAAGGTAACATTCAGAGGGAAGTCCTGTAGGCTTTCATCTGACTTCTTGGCAAGAATGAGGTCAGCAAGGAGGCAGTGGGGTGACACATTCAAAACCTTGAAGGAGAACAAATTCCAACCAAGAATTATATATCCTGCAAAACTGTCTTCCAAATATGAAGATGAAATTAAGATATTCACAAACAAACTTTGCCAAAACCGAGCCAAGTGCTGTCGAGTCGGATCTGACTCAAGCTTAGAGACGTTGTAAAAACCAAACCAAAACTACAAAAAATACTGAAAGAAGTTCTTTCCTTAGAAGAACAAAACCATTAAGTGTATACTTAAGGATGCAACGCACGATACAACATCAAGAAACCTACTCAGTTAGGGAAAGCACAGAACTGAATCCAAAGCAATAATATTAAAAGAAAGAAACTAGTGAGCATATCATGAAAACTATGACACCATCACATTAAAGAGTGGGATATATACTACAGTAGTTAGAATCCTTTCAGGTGGAGAGGAAGTTAAAAAAGAGACATAGAAGCTAAAATTGGGTTTGTACTTAGAATATTAAGGGGTGTCATAGCTACAGCTGAGAAGTACAATAACTGTGCAACGTATCAAAACAAGAAACATAACAGGAGTCACAACAACACAAAACCAACACTGAAAAGATGAAAAGTCAACCCATAAAGAATGACCCAGAACAGAATATTAAGAGTAACAGAAAAAAATACCAGCACAAAAATAAACACATCAAGATGACAGCACTAAACACATACCTATCAATAATTACACTGAATGTAAATACACTGAACACTCCAATAAAGAGACAGTGAGTGCCATCTTGGATCAAAAGAAATGACCCATCTGTGTGATGCTTAGAAGAAACACAGCTTAGACCTAAAGATAAGAACAAATTGAAAATTAAAGGATGAAATATACCAAGAGAACAAGACACAAGAAAGAGCAGGTGTGGCAATGCTAATCTCAGATAAAATACATTTTAATGTAAAATCCACCATTGTGGACAAGGATGTCACTATTTATTGCTGAAAGGTTCAGTACACAAGCAGGACTTAACAATGTTAAATACTTATGCACCCATTACTAGAGCATCTAAATACATCAAACAAACACTGACTACACTGAAAAATGAGCTAAATTACTCCACAATAATAATGGGAGACTTCAACACTCCACTTTCAGTAATGGACAGATCATCTAGAAAAAACTCAGTAAAGACACAGAAGATCTTATTGGCAATTAACCAGTTTGACCTTGTTGACATATGCAGAATTTTTTAGCCATCAACAGATAAGTACACCTTCTCCAATGCACATGGAACATTTTACAGAACAGACAATGTGTTAGGACATAAAGCAAATCTCAACAAAGTCCAAACCACTAAATTATTGCAAAGCATCTTCTCATACCATAAAGTGATAAAAGTTGAAATTAACAGCTGAAAAAGTGTAGATAGAAACTGGAACTCATGGAAACTGAAAAACACCTTGTTCAAAAAGCCATGACTTATAGAAGAAATAAAGGACGAAATAAAGAAATTTATGGATTCAAATGAGAATGAAAACACATCCAATCAGAAACTATGGGATACAGCCAAAGCAGTGTTCTGAGGTCAGTTTATCTCTATAAATGCACACATCTGGAAGGAAGAAAGGATCTAAACCAAAGAATTATTTCTACAGCTTGAACAAGTAGAAAGAGAGCAACAGAGGATCCTGTCTGGCACCAGAAGAAAACAGATAATAAAGATTAGAACAGAACTGGGTTTTCTAGAGAAGCAAAACCAGTAACACATATATGTACAAAGAAAGACTTATATATATAAAGTACAAGGAAAGATTTATCTATTATATATATACAAATATATATGTAAAAAATATATATGTATATATATACATTTCCTATATATATATATATAGGAAACAGCTCACGCAATTGCAGAAGCTGAATGTCCCAAGTCCTGGCACAAGCTTCACGTGGCCATGGGAACTGGTGAACCCAAGGTTAGCAGATCAGAGACTGGAGTTCTAGATCACCAGTTGTGTACGTTGGCAGTTCCCAAGCTGACAGCAAGACAGAGCGGCAGAGGCAGGCGAACCCAGGATCAGCAGATCAGAGAACAGGACTCTCAAGCACCAGCTGTAAGGGTTGATGAATCCAACAGCTGTTAGTTCAAGTTCAGGAACCAGACACCAGAAGAGAGCAGGAGCTGCTGTATATGTGAGCAGACCAGCAGTAGGTGGTAGAAAGCGGAGAGAAGAGAGCTGAGGGGAGGAAAGCCACCACAGGCCCCTCCCTGCCACTTAATACAGCAGCCAGACATGGAGTAGCCAAGTTGACATAATCCTGACCACCACAGTAAACCCCTTGTCAGCTTGGCATCTGCACACATCTCTTAGCATCCATAGTCTCTGAAGGAATACAAAGTCATACTTATGTCTAACGTGACATAACCAACACATGTACAACTGAAAATGTGTTAGCTCATTTATGTCTTATGTTTAATAAGTAAACGAAAATATCTGATACACACATACAAAGCAGGAGTACTCATAACATAGTCCTCGTTTCTGCAACTGGTCACATGCCTGTAACATATTTAGAAATACCTTCTTCTACAACCCACTCTGTGTTCCCTTTACCCTCAGCAAGCACCTCAGCTGGTCGTGGTTCCTTGCCTGATGAGGTGACCAAAACCTTCATTCCTGAAGGGTCTGGGCTATTAGCAGTCATTTTGGAATTGCTGTAGTTTTGCATGACCTTAATCACAGGACATGGAAGTACTAGGAGGCATCCTAAGGAATTTCCAGCATTCCAAACATACTCTTCTTTACCTCCGTTATGTGATGTAATCCAATTTCATCTTCATAGTTAGGATCAGTCATACCAGCCAGTATTGTAACTCCCTTCTTTGTCTGTTGATCCAGAGGCACAAGGAGCCCCAAATGGCCTGGAGGCAAGTTTAGCTTCCAGTTCAGTGGAATCATTGATGTGTCTCTAGGTGGGAGGATTCCTCCCTTTGGAACTAAGGCATTTAATCCTGCAAAGAATAAGGTCATGGGCATGGGAAGCAAAAATCTTGCAAGTGGATCACTAGGGCTAACAGTGAGTGGTGCCATTCCCATTTCCACCCCTTGATTCCTGGACCCATGAATCCTGGCTATAGGAGAAAAAGCACCATATATTGGACACTGATTTAGAGCATATGCAGCCTCCTAGAGAACATTGCCCCAATGTTGAAAGGTATTGCTACCTAGCTGGCAGTGTAATTGTGTCTTCAGGAGGCTATTCCATCGTTCTATCAAGCCAGCTGCTTCAGGATGATGGGGTACATGGTAAGACCAGTGAATTCCAAGAGCATGGGCCTACTGCTGTCCTTCATTTGCTGTGAAGTGAGTCCCTTGATCAGAGGCAATGCTGTGTAGGATACTATGATGGTAGAGAAGGCATTCTGTAAGTCCATGGATGGTAGTTTTGGCAGAAGCACATGATGCCAGGAAGGCAAATCCATATCCAGAGTAAGTATCTATTCCAGTTAGGACAAAATGCTTTCCTTTCCATGATGAAAGCAGTCCAGTGTAATCAACTTGCCAGCAGGTTGCCGGCTGATCACCTCTAGGAATAGTGCCGTATTGAGGACTCAGTCTCTGCTGCTGGTAGACTGGGCACTCAGCAGTGGCTATACCCAAGTCAGTCTTGGTGAGTGGGAGTCCATGTTGCTGACCCATGCATAACCACTGTCCCTGCCACAATGGCCACTTTGTTCATGAGCCCACTGAGCAATGACAGGGGTCGCTGGATGTTTTAGTCAGCTAGGGCAGCTCTAACAGAAATACCACAGAGTGGATGGCTTTAACAAAGGAAGGTTTATTCTTACATAGTCTGGTAGGCTGCAAGTCCATATTCAGGGTATCCACTCGTGGGGAAGGCTTTCCCCTTTGTCAGCTCTGGAGGAAAGTCCGGTATTGTATCAGTCTTTGTCCAGGGAGCATCTTGGCAGGAACCTGGGGTCTGAAGGGCACGCTGTTCTCCCGGTGTTGCTTTCCTGATGGTACGAGGTTCTCAATTCTCTGCCTGCTTCTCTGTCCTTTTATCTCTTGTAGGATGAATGGATTAAGGGTGGGGCAAGCCATACTCCAGGGAAATTCCCTTTACAGTGGAGCAGGGAGGTAATCCTATGAAGGGATTTACAGCCCCCACTAACCTTTAACATACAACTTTAGGAAAACCACAAAATGGAGGACAGTCACAAGATACTGGGAATCATGGCCCAGCCACATGGCTACACATATTTTGGGGGGGACACAATTCAATCCATGACACTGGAGAAAGAGGATGATTGGTTCCCACAGAACGCGTCATCTTATCCACTGGATTGTTAAACTCATCCTCTGCCGAGGTCACTCTTTGATGAGCATTCACATGAGACACAAGTATCTTCGCTTCTTTGGCCCATTCAGACAGATCTATCCACATACCTCTTCCCTATAAATCCTTGTCTCCAACCTTCCAAACATGTTCCTTCAAAGTACCTGACCAACTGGCCAAGCCATTGGCAACAGCCCATGAATCAGTATATAGCCGCACATCTGGCCATCTCTCCTTCCAAGCAAAGTGAACAACCTGATGCACAGCTCGAGGTTCAGCCCACTGGGAGGATTTGCTTTCATAACTGTCCTTTAGGTAGGACCCAGAAGGGGGCTGTAGTGCTACTGCTGTCCATTTTCAAGTGGTGCCAGCATATGGCGCCGAACCATCTGTAAACCAGGCACGAGTTTTCTCTTCCTCCGTCAGCTGGTCATAAAGAATGCCCCTTGAGGCCATAGGTGCAAATTAGGAGATGGAAGGTAATGTTACAGGAGTGGAGACCTTGGGCATTTGGGCCACTTCCTCATGCAACTTACTTGTGCCTTCAAGTTTTGCACAGGCCCAATCTCATATATGCCACTTCCATTAAATGATGGAGTGCTGCTCTGCTCTTCCAACTTTATGACTCTGTGGGTCAGACAACACCCCATTCATGATAGGCAGCTCAGGACACATGGTGACTTGGTGTCCCGTGGTTAAGAATTCAGTCTCTACTAAGGCCAAGTAACAAGCCAACAGTTGTTTTTCAAAAGGAAGTTATCTGCAGAGGATGGCAGAGCTTTGCTCCAAAATCCTAAAGGTCTGTGCTGTGATTCACCAATAGGGACCTGCCAAAGACTCCAAACAGCATCTTTGTCTGTGTTTTAGTCAGCTAGGGCTGCTCTAACAGAAATACCACAGAGTGGATGGCTTTAACAAAGAAAGATTTATTCTTACACAGTCCGGTAGGTTGCAAGTCCATATTCAGGGTGTCCGCTCCAGGGAAAGACTTTCCCCTTGACGGCTCTGGAGGAAAGTCTGGTATTGCATCAGTCATTGTCCAGGGAGTGTCCTAACGCAAGAACCTCTGGTCTGAATGACGCGCTCTGCTCCCGGTGCTGCTTGCTTGATGGTAGCGAGGTTCTCAAATTGTCCTTGGTTCTTTTTCCTTTTATTCCTTGCAAGCTAAAAGCATTAAGGGTGGGGCAAGCCATACTGCAGGGAAACTTCCCCCATAGCAGGAATTCACAGCCCCACCCTAATCCTTTAACATACAGGTTAGCAAAACCACACAATGGAGGACAGTCCCAAGATACTGGGAACCATATCCCAGCCACGTGGCTGCACACATTTTTGGGGGGACACAATTCAAACCATGACAGTCTGCCACTGGCACTTCAAGCACCATTGGATCAGCTGGATCATATGGCCCAAGTGGCAGAGCAGCCTGCACTGCAGCCTGAAACTGTTGCAGAGCCTTCTCCTGTTCTGGGCCCCACTCAAAAGTAGCAGCCTTTTGAGTCACATGAGAAATAGGCCAAAGTAGCACATCCAAAGGAGGAATATATTGTCTCCCAAATCCAAAGAGACCCACTAGGTGCTGTGCCTCTTTTTTAGTTGTCAGAGCAGCCAGGTGCAGTAACTTATCCTTCACTTTAGAAGGAATATCCTGACATGCCCCACACCACTGCACTGCTAGGAATTTCACTGAGTTGGAAGGTGCCTGAATGTTTGGGGGATTAATTTCCCACCCTCTAGCATGCAAATGTTTAACTTATAAGTTCAGAGTCACTGATACTTCTTCCTTACTAGGTCCAATCAGCAGGATGTCATCTATATAATGGACCACTGTCACATCTTGTGGAAGAGAGAAGCAATCAAGTTCCCTGAGGACTAAATTATGACATAAGGCTGGAGAGTTAATGTAGCTCTGAGGTAGGGAAGTGAAAGTGTATTGCTGGCCTTGCCAGTTGAATGCAAACTGCTTGAGATTGTCCTTGGAAACAGGTATGGAGAAGAATGATTATCCAAATCAATAGCTGCATACTAAGTACCAGGAGATGTATTAATTTGCTCAAGCAGTGAAACTACATCTGGAACAGCAGCTGCAATGGGGGTTACCATCTTGTTATGTTTGCGATAATCTACTGTCATGCTACAAGATCCACCTGTTTTTTGCACAGGCCAAATAGGCGAGTTGAATGGGGGTGTGGTGGGGATCACCACCCCCGCATCCTTCAAGACCTTAATGGTGGCAGTAATTTCCACAATCCCTCCAGGAATGTGATATTGCTTTTGGTTCACTATTTTCCTAGACAGTGGCAGTTCTAGTGGCTGCCATTTGGCTCTTCCCACCATTATAGCCCTCACTTCATATATCAGGGATCCAGTGTGGGAGTTCTGCCAATTGCTGAGTATATTGATTCCAGTTATGTATTCTGGAACTGGGGAAGTCACTACAGGATGGGTTCGGGGACTCACTGGATCTACTGTGAGATGAACATGAGCCCAGCCTCCATTAATAAGCTGACCTCCATATGCCCCCACTCTGACTGGTGGGCCACAGTGATGTTTTGGGTCTCCTGGAATTAGTGTCAGTTCAGAGCCAGTATCCAGTAGTCTCCAAATAGTCTGATTATGTTCTTTTCCCCAGTGAACAGTCACTCTCATGAAAGGCTGTAGATCCCTTTGGGGAAGGGCAGGAGAAAGATTAACAGTATAAATTTTTGGCAGGGTATTAGAATTCTTCCTCAAAGGGACCTGGCCTCTCCTTCATTCAAGGGGCTGTGGGTCCTTAAACTCGCTCAATTCTGGGAATTGACTGAGGGACTGTGACTCTCTATTCTGGTGATTTGAGTTAGACTACTGTTCACCTGACCTAGAATTCATCCTTTCATACAGATCAAGTAAATATTTAGTAGGCTGATTATCTATTTCACTCCTAGGGACACCAAGTAGCCAATTCCATATATCTATATGGGTCAGACTATCACGATTACTATTTTGCCTCCACTGTCCATTACTGTAAGCACACCCACCTTGTGTTTGTCATTTGAGTGCAGCCACTTGACCCCTATGACCATGGGGTCCAGTTAGCCCCATTGTAGTTAGGTGTCTTAATTCAGTTAAGGCAGCTCTTTCTGACTTACATAAAATGGCAATCACAGCAGTCTTTAAGGATCCTGGAGCTCCCTTCACAAATTTGTTTCCTACAGCTGTGGTAAAAGTTCTGACCTCTGGACATTCTATGTGTGGATTTGAAGGTGTAACTGAATAAATCCACTCTAGCATGCCAATTTTCACAAGCTTTTGGGTATCTTCTTCTACAGTACACCAAGACAATTCTGGCAATTCAACTTGATTTAGTGTAGGCCACTGCATCAGCCATGCTTCAGCAATCCAGCCAAACAAGCTATTAAGTCCTTTCCTAACTTCTTGAGCTGAAACATTGAATGAAGAATCTGTGTTCAGTGGACCCATGTCAAGAAATTCAGACTGATCCAACTCTATGTTCCTTGCACCATTATCCCACACCCTTAGCAGCCATTCCCATGCCTATTCCCCAGGTTTCTGTTGTAGGTATTAGAAAAGTCAAGTAGTTAGTTTGGAGATAAGCATATCTTCTCCTGGGTCACACTTTGTACTTCGCCATTTGGGGCTTGCTTGAACTTAAGTCTAGTTACAGGTCTAGAAGCCAAAATCAGTACTGCAGAGATGTTTTTAGAACTTCCAGCATGTTCTCATAAAGCATCTGCTTTAGGCCATGCCCCAGGCAATGACTCAGGTAGGGGCTCTTTAGAGTCAGCTGGGCTACAGCTAATCTCATTAGATTGGATTGAAGGGATAATGGCTTTCCCAGGCAGGGTGTTTAGCAGACAAACAGGAAGTCATCCCTTCTCATGGGTGTAATTCTGCTGGCAGGAGTGACTCACTGGATGTTAGGTGCTCTGTGCCCCCAGCTTCCTTGTCATCTACAAATATGTCTCCATTCCAAGTTTCAGGGTCCCATTTGTTTCCATATCAATGCCCTCACTTTAATTTCAGATACTTCTCAAGACTGGCCATTGAGCTGGCATTGCAGTTCCGCTACTCTAATGATAAGCATCTGGGTCTGGCTTTCAGCAGTATCTGCTCTGCTATTACAGGTAATGAGATTTTCTTTTAAAGCACAAGTGAAAGCTTTTAGGTCACGTAACAGCGTGAGAGCTTTGATTACAAAGCCCTGAGATCATCTCTTTCTTTCACCAGTTTAGCTAATACAAGTAGGATCAGCCAACCAATTTCTTTATACTTCTCATCCTCACATAATTTTGAAAAGTTACCACACATTTCCACCCTGAGCATCACCTTTCACTAATATCTGATCTATTGGTGGTGCTATTTTGCAGATGTGTACCACCACCACCTTGGCCCATGGACTAGCATAGCACTCTTTACTGGTAAGAGCAGGGTTATCAGCAGTGTTACTATTAGCCAGACTCCAGAACCACTTCAAAGGATTCATTTTTACAATTTTGTTTCCCTAGAACCACTATCAGTACTGAATTGTCTTAGGCAGTGTTTTCTAGGGAAGCAAAACCAATAACACATGTATGTACAAGGAAAGATATATATATATATATATATATATGACATAGGAAACAGCTCATGCAATTGCAGAAGCTGAATGTCCCAAGTCCTGGCACAAGCTTCACATGGCCCCGGGAGCTGGTGAACCCAAGTTCATCAGTCAGAGACCAGAATTCTACCAGTTGTGTAGGTTGGCAGATCCCAAGCTGGCAGTGAGACGGAGCTGCAGAGGCTGGCAAACCCAAGATTGGTAGGGAACAGGACTCTCAAGCTCTGGCTGTAAGGATTGATGAATCCAACAGCTCCTAGTTCAATTCCAGTAACCAGACACCAGAAGAGAGCAGGAGTTGCTGGCTATGTGAGCAGACCAGCAGTAGGTGGTGGAAGGTGGGGAGAAGCCACCACAAGCCCTGCCCTGCCACTTAATACAGCAGCCAGACCTGGAGTAGCCAAGTTGACATAACCCTGACATAACCCTGACCACCAGATGAAATAAAGAAATTTATGAATTCAAATGAGAATGAAAACACATCCAATCAGAAGCTATGGGATACAGCCAAAGCAGTGCTCAGAGGTCAGTTTTTCTCTATAAATGCACACATCTGGAAGGAAGAAAGGATCTAAACCAAAGAATTAGCCCTACAGCTTGAACAAGAAGAAAGAGAGCAACAGAGGAACGCCCCAGGCACTGGAAGAAAACAGATAATAAAGATTAGAGCAGAACTAAATGAATTAGACAATAGGAGAACAATTGAAAAAATTGCAGAACCAAAAGCTGGTTTTTTAAAAGATCAGTAAAATTAGCAAACCATTGGCTAAACTTACAAAAGAAAAACAAGAGAGGAAACAACCCAAATAAGAAATGAGACAGGAGGTGTCACAGCAGGCACAACTGACATCAAAAGTATGAAAGACTGTACTCTAACAAATTTGAAGACCTAGAGGATATTGACAAATTCCTAGATTGATAGCACCTACCAAAATTATCACAAGGAGAAGTAGAACAAATTAATAAACCCATCACAAAGGAAGAGATTGAAAAGGTCATCAAAATGATACCAACCAAAACCAGTCATGATTCAGATGGCTTCACTACAGAATTCTACCAAGCTTTTAGAGAAGAGTTAACTGCGATACTACTGAGACTATTTCACAGCATAGAAAGGGATAGGATACTCCCAAATTCATTCTATGAAGCAAGCATAATCATGATACCAAAGGCAGGGAAAGATTCCACAAAAAAGGAAAATCACAGACCAATTTCACTCATGAACCTAGATGCAAAAATCTTCAACAAAATCCTTGCCAATAGAATCTAGCAACATATTAAAAAAATAATTCATCGTGACCAAGTTGGATTCATACCAGGAAAGCAAGTCTGGTTCAACATCAGAAAAACAATTAATGTGCTCATCCACATAAATAACACAAAAGAATCACCTGATTCTGTCAATTGATGCAGAAAAGTCATTTGACAAAGTCCACCACCCATTCATGCTAAAAACTCTCAGCAAAATTTGAATAGAAGGAAAATTCCTCAATGCAATGAGGGCCAACTATGCAAAGCAAACACCTACATCATCCTGAATGGAGAGAAACTGAAAGAATTACCCTTGAGAACATGAGCTAGACGAGGATACCCACTCTCACCACTTCTATTCAACATTGTACTGGAGAGGGTTTGGAGAAATTGGAACTATCCTACACTACTGGTGGGATTGCAAAATGGTACAACCCCTTTGGAAAGCAATCTGGTGCTTTCTGAAAAAGCTAGAAATAGATATACCATTTGATCCAGTAATCTCACTGATCAAAATATATCTTGCAGATTCAAGAGCAATCATATTAACAGATACATGGATGTGAATGTTTATTGCAGCACAGTCCACAATAGCTAAAAGATGAAATCAATCCAGATGCCCAACAACAGATGAATGGATAAACAAACTATGGTACATATACTCAGTGGAACAGAGTGCAATAATAAAGAACAATGATGATTTTAGGAGGCTTCTCATAACCTAGTTTCAATTGGAAGACAGTATGCTGAGTGAAATCAGTCAGCATCACAAAGACAAATACTGTATGAGACCCCTACTATAAGGACTTAAAAACAGTCTCATGTCTGTTTGACCGCTGCAAGGGAGGGGGAGCACTGGTCATAGATTCAGTGGTTGATAGAAATTTAGTTAGCTGAAAGGAGAGACAGCACATACTAGAAAGAAGGTCAACTTAACTGGACTTCAACATAAACTGAAAACTCATCTAATCTTAACCTAATATTGCAGGGATAGAGTAGCAAAGGCAGGGGTCTCGAGACCACGCTCTAAGGGGACATTGAGGCCAATTGGCATAACTAGCTTCTTGCTAAGAGAGTCTTCTGCACCCCATATTGGTGAGTGGCATCTGGGGTCTTAAACGCTAGCAAGCTGCCATCTGAGGTTCACCAGGTGGTCCCAACTCAGCCAGAACAGATGATCACCAAGGACAACAAAGACATGAGGGAAAAAGCACTCAGAAGACGGAAGGACCAAAGTGAATGGGTGACTGTATCAACATGGAACCAGAAGAATCCCGTGGAGCCTGGCCACCACCAATGACAGCCATTATAGGGCACACAATTTTAAGTCCCAGTGGCAACATGAGATAAAGAGGGATGCACCTCAAGAACTCCAGTAAAATACCTCCACTGATTGTTCAAAGGCCTGGGGGTTCCCCTGGGAGCATGGCCTCTAGACCTGCTGCTGCCCCGACCAGAAAACATTGTTGAGGTCAACTCTTTGGACAGGAATGGATTGGACTAGGGGACATAGTGTGACCATATGGTGTGTGTACTTTATGTCCTATGAATCTATAGGATGCTATCCTACTGGCCTCTTAGTGGAAGGGAGAAGAGAGGGTAGAGAGGAGGGGAAAGAAGATTGTTAAGAGAATATGACATGTATAGAGTGGAAAGGAGAACTGTGCTGTCACTGGGCAAGGAGAGCAGAAGGAGCTGCAGATAGGCAGGCATGCAAATTTAGTTTCGATTGTATACTTTCACTCAATCACAAAAAAAAGCAGAGTGTACACCCTTCCACAGCTCCTTCTTTTGCTCATGTCTCATTATATTCTGAGATGCGTAAGCCTGTTCCATAGTCTATGCAATGTAGAGCCATCGAGACTTGGTTTTCCAAGAGATTGGTAGAACATTCACTGGCTTCTCTGCTGCTTCTGTGAGGTTTGAGAAAAGAAGAGAAAGTGTATTTCTCTTTTTGATGAGCCCCTCGTGTCCAAGCCCAGATTCAATAAATCATAATGCAAAGGTCTCAGAGGAGGGCTGTACTTCTCCCCAAAGCAACCAGGTTCCCCCAACTTCTACACTCTCTGTTTGGAGCCCTTTGCTGCTCCAGCACAGAGCATGTCTCCAGCATACCCATTCCATGGCTATGTAGACAGGTATCTCAGAACCTACCTTCCAGTCCCCATTATTCTGTCAGACTTTGGATGTGTCCAAGGATCACTGGACAGCAGAAAGAGGTTTTCTTCTCCTTGTCAGAAAGACTTCATTGAGAGTGCCCTGCCAGGTACACTTATTCTGACATCTTCAGTGCACTTGGAAAATATAGTCAAATTTACAGTGATTACTGTTTTGCAGTCATTCAAGTTTTGGAAATTTGGGAAAAACTTGTATCACAGTGCTTCAAAGCTTAGACTTCCTCAAATTATAAGCTTTACAGTTTTTAGAATAGATAAAAAATATCTATTACATTTCTTTCAGATTACTCAGGTATAAAAACGTCAACTGTAATCTTGCACCAAACCTAAGTGCATGGCCCAACTAACAGGAAGTCTTAAGTTAAGCAAAATATTTTATCTGAAATGCTCTTATAGTATAAAGAAGGAAATAATCAGAAAATTAACTGATATCAGTATTTATTTTTTTAAAAAAACTGTAGGGAAATGTTTTTCAGAATTAGTCTTCACTACAAACTATCTCCTATACTTTCTACATGTATAGTTGTACAAGGAAATTACTTGCTTCATGTTTAAAACTTGTGTCCCTCAAGACTTTTCAAAGGACCCAGAACCATCAAAAGAAGAAGAATTTTGTCAATAAAGTCTGGTTAATAAACCAAGAAGATGGCATAATTTGCTTTAGAGATCAACAGATGTTAAGAGTGTTGTTGCTCAGCCCTTTGAACTGAACGCATGGAGCTAACTGGAACAGTGCATCTCCTGAGCAGTGGGTCAATAAAAGTTTGACACTGAAGTGTTTGCAAGTCTGACAGCAGAAGCCTGAATCAAACTTTTCCAACATTTTCTCTCCTTATCACCTATAACAGACACTTTATGTGGGCAAGGGATACTGGACTGTGAGCCAAAGGCCTTGGGTCCTAAGATTGGGGTTGCTGCTGATTAGGTGCACGATCTTGGGCAACCTTCTTCGTCTGCCTAGAGCTCAGTTCTCTCATCTTCAGTGTGAACTCCTTGGTCTGTATGTTCTCCAGCTTTCTTTATTCATTGTTACAGTGCTGTTTCCCGGCATGATCCACCTAAGGGCAGCTGGAATGCAAGCCATGGATTTATGATCCCTTGATGACTTGTGAGGAGCATGACAAGGCAATAGCAAACCAGTTGGCTTGACTTACAACAGCCCAAACAGGAAGCTGTTGCTTTGTATAGGGAGCTGGTCCTCCCTCCCATCAGGAAAAGTGAAACTTAAATAAACTCATGGGAAATGTTAAGGCTTGACTTGCCATCTAGACAACAAACCAGAGTGGAAAAAGTGATGGTGGTGGGTATTGCCTTAAGCACTGCCTAGAAGACAGTCTTCTCTCTGTAACTATCTATGCTAAATCATTATAATAAAGTAAAATTAGGAAAACTGTAGAAACAGAACCTGAGATCAGATATTTCTGTTCAGAATCATGAACACATTTCGGAAGGTCACAGTTAGCATTTCTCATCATGAGTACTAACGGCCTTTTGGGTAAGGCAATTTGTTTTCTGTATTGTATCTGTGGCCTCCACTTGCTATTTGCTAGTAAGACCGCCAACCACTGTAACAACCAGAAAGAGCTCCATACATTTAAATGCACCTGGGGGACAGAACACTGCTAAGTGAGAACCACCAGTCCCTTAGTGATCATAACCAGACAGCAGATTTGTTAATATTTTCTCCTTGTGGTTAAAAACATCGCCTAGCACAACTTCTCATTTCATAATTGGGAAAATTGGTCTCACACAAGGCAATGTTGCAGTTACTGGTGGAGGCAAGTTTAGTGTAGGCTCTCACCTGCCACCTCTTGCATCTACACAGTGTTTCCTTCTTTGTTATATAAACATGGTCAAAGAGATATTTGAGAACACTTGAAGGACTTGTGACTAATAGTGGAAATGACTAGTGGGGCATCTATAACTTGTATTAGTAGGTGTCCACCACCTACAAGGAGCTGAACCTTGGGATTATTTAGGGTGACTGGATCTGACTCGACGGCACTTGGCTTTGGCTGGTCCCTGTAACAGTTTATCTAGTTTAAATTGACTTGGGTTCCTAAACAGTAATGAACATTTCATGTTATAACATTTTTTAAGAGATTACATTTTGGGCTACATTTTAATGTATCCAAAATAGTGATGTGGAACACAGTTGATATGATAAGAAAGCACTGTGTTGGAGTTTAATTGACCATGTTTTTACTCTCTCTAGGTGGTTAATAAAACATTGACATGTTTTATGATCAAAGGCATCTTAGATTTGATTAGATATAGTAGATCATTTCTAGGACAGTTTGCAATTGGTCATTTTTATTTTAACTATTTCTGAAAGTGGCCCAGCATGTGTCACAATGTGTCTTTTTAGTTGTTAGTTGACTGTGTATAATACAGCATTTCAGAGACTGTAGACAAATTTAGGAGGGGCTGTAGACTTAAAAATGAAAAAAACATTGAATTTCTCTCCCATGCCTGGCATAGTTTTCCTGTCAAGTCTTTTTCTGGCCTCCAGCTTTTTTGGATCTGGCCATGGTGCTGACTGCTTATAGACCTTTAGGCCTGATTTCCAAAGACTCCTTTAGCTAGCTGCTACTTTGGTAGCAAAGCAGATTCTAAGGAAAATGACAAAGGAAGTGAGGTGATTTAGATTAACTTGGGTTTTGGTGTGGTTAGTGAAATGGAATTTCCTGATATGCTTACTTGGCAAATAATAGAATGATCACCAAATCTGTGAAATCACTTGTCACTCTTGAGAACTGAACCAGCCAGGGTCCAGAAACAACTCTAAGCATTTCAAACAAAGAGCATTTAATACAGAGAATTGGTTAGATGGGTGATGAAACTGTTAAGATATCGAACAGATCAGAATGGTGAAACCCACTGCCACTGAGTTGATTCTGACTCATAGCAATCCTATAGGATGGAACAGAACTTCCCTGTAGAGTTTCCAAGGAGCACCTGGCAGATTTGAACTGTCAACCTCTTGGTTAGCAGACATAGCACTGCACTTAACCATTAGGCCACTGTGGTTTCCTAGGATGGTGAGAGAGCCTATGAAGTAGCAACAAAGGGAAGTTACTGCCACATGTAAGCTGGAGGTGGCTTAACTGCTAGACATCCAGGAGAAACTGAACTCTCAGGAGACTGTCCTGTGTGGAGCCTAGTATAGAGCTGCAGCCTTGGGGGACACATAACAGCTGCCAGAGACACTGTCCAAAGATAAGTGGGGTGGAGAAACTACCTTGGTTTCCCCACCAGTTTTGTTATTCCTTTCAGTCTCATGAAAATGCCTCCTATCTTAGCTTCTTAAAACTGGTATAACAGAAATATCATCAGTAGATGGCTTTAAAGAGAAAAAAATTGTTTTCCCACAGTTCTGGAGCTAGAAGTCCAAATCAGGGTCACAGTCATAGAGATTCCTTCTTTGTCAGTAGTCCTGGGCATTCCTTGGTTCTTGGTAATCCTCATATGGTGCCTGTCTTCCCCAGTATGTGCATGTCTGATCTTACACCTTTATTGCTCTTTGTATAACTCAGAAGTGATTATATTTACAATTCAGTCTACACTGGTATGACCTCAGCTAACTGATTACCTTACAATAGATTACATCTACATGTTGCTTGAAAGGCAGCGTAATTCAACATATAATACCATCCATTGACTGAACCCACACAGGTGACAGGAGCCTGCAAGGGCCAACCCCCAGGTGACATAGAGGAGAAAAAGAGACATCAAGGAATGATTTTGAGAGCTAAAGGCTGCCATGGGATGTTTGAAATTCATAGAACAAATGAGAGGAAAAAATAGGGGCATCCAGAATGTTGCAAGGAAGAGCCTTGGTGGTGCAGTAGTTACACATTTGGCTGCTAACCAGAAGGTTGGCAGTTAGAACCCACCAGCTGCTCAGCAGGAGAAAGATATGGCAGCCTGATCTTTAAAGATTGGTAGCCTTTGGAACCCTCTGGAGAAGTTCCACTCTGTCTTATAGGTTACTGTGAGTCAAAATCTACTCAACGAACAAATTTTATAAAATGATAGGAAGAAAATCAGTATTTGTTTAGAAAAGTGGGAATCTTCCTTGATCAGATAGAGAGTAGGTATCTCGGCTTTCCAGTGTGGAAGATGGGGAGCAAAGTATAGAAATCCCTGAACTAGGGAGTAAGAAAATGGGACCTGGATTCTTCTCCAATGTCTGCTTTTAACTGGCTGTGGCTTCCCATTGCACAAAGAATAAGTTCAGATTCCTCATCGTGGTCTGTGTGGCCATATATGATCTGGCACCTACCTTCTCACCTTGCAGTCTACCTCTCTTCTCTTCACAGACCATGGCATGGACACTGACATTTTTTTTTCTTACTATTGAGCACACTGAGCTTGTTCTTGTTCCCTCAGCTTAAGACATAGTGACCTGACCTCTTGACTTGTTCTTTCTTGCACCTTCAAGTGTTACTTTCTCAGTGGGGTCTTTTCCCATGTTATCTAAAATAGCATCCCTTACCACTGACTTTCTCCATCAGAGTTGTCCTATTTTAATCTGAATTCTGAGTTCTAAAATGATCTAGTCCATTCTTTATTTGTTTGATATTACTTCCACAATAAGATCCAGTTTTCTCAAGAGTAAGGGATCGTGTCTGACTTATTCACTACATATTCCCAGCACTTACAACAGTGGAAGCGGCTGCTGCATTATGTGGGTCGGTAAATATTTGCAGACTGCGTGGATGTATTTCACCTGTACACACTAAATGATGTATAATTATTTGCTTGTGTAACTGTCTTCCTAGTTTGTGACAAAAGGTTTTTAATTTCTCTCCTTTTATTTTTTACACTTGGTCATTTTAATGTTAATAAGACCATCTTAGATGAGGTATATGACATTACTTTATGCCAATAATTATGACTAATAATATTGATAGTTTGAAATTACTGATTGTTTGCTGCGTGCTCAGTACAGGAAACCAAGGTTTGGTAAAATTAATTTTTCCTGAAAGTTAGGACTGAGCCAAGATCTCTTTGATTTCAAAGTCCCTTCTCTGTTGCTTCTGAGTTTGAGACGCTAAAGCGAAAGGCCTCTCTTGATAGGCTTCGCTTGCCCTCTGGCCTTCCTTGGGGTCTTCACTGTTGCTAGGTACCAGTGAGTCAGTTCTAGTGATCCTGTGCACAACACAACAAAATACTGGCCAGTTCTGCACCATCCTCACAATCATTGCCATGTTTGAGCCCATCTGTTAACAGCCACTGTGTGAAGCCACCTCACTGATGATGGGTCTTCTTCTTTGGCTGACCCAAAGAAGACTATATTAATCATATATATTATATATAGAAGACTATATTAATCATAATGTCATACTATATTAATCATAATGTCCTTTTCCAGTGACGGGGCCCCTCCTTAAAACACCTCCAAAGTTATATCTCACCCTATCTGCTTCCAAGGAGCACTCTGGCTATACTTCCTCCAAGTGAAATTTGTTCTGTCTTCTGAAATCCATTGTATATTTAATATTCTTTGCAAATACCATAAATCAAAGGCATCAATTCTTTTTTGGAACTCCCTATTCCTTGTACAGATTTTGCATGCATATGAGGTGATTTAAAAAGCACAGCTTGGGTCAGGAATACCTTCGTCCTCAAGGAGACATCTTTGCTTCCCCCCATATGTTAAAGAAGTCTTTTGCAGAAATGCAATAGATTGTTTGATTTCTTGAGTGCTGTTTTCATGGGTGTTAACTGTAGATCCAAGTAAAATGAAGTCCTGGATGTCAGTCTTTTCTTTGTTTATCATAATGTTGCCTACTGGTCCCATTGTGAGGATTTTCGTTTTCTTTATGTTGAGTATTAGTCTTTGACCTTCATCAGTAAGTAAATCAAGTCTGCTTCACCTTCAGCAGGCAAGGCATGTCATCTGCATATTGCAAGTTGTTACTGAGTCTCCAGTTGGGAAGCTGCACTGTTTTTCATATAGCCTAGTTTCTCAGATTATCTGTTCAGCATACAGATTGAATAGGATACAAGCCTGTTGAAAGTTTTGAAGGAGCACAAACCTGACGCACAACTTTGTTGTTTTGAAACTGTGAAGTAACCCCTTGTTCTGTTTGAATGACTGCCTCTTTGTCTATGTACAGATTCCACATGAGCACTATTAGGTCTTCTGCAGTTCCATTTCTTTGCAGTGTTTGTTATGATCCACATTATTGAATGCCTTTCCAGAGTCAAAACAAAGCAAAACCCACAGGCAACCATCTTTCTGGTATCCTTTACTTTCAACTAAGATGTATCTGACATCAGCAATGATATCCTTCATTCCATGTCCTCTTCCGAATGTCTTGAATTTCTGATGGTTCCCTGTAGATGTGCTGCTGTAGTTGCTTTTCAATGATCCAGCAAAATTTTACTTCTGTGTGATATTAATGATATTGTTTAATAATTTCCTCATTCTGTTGGACAGAGCACAAAAGCAGATCTCATCTAGTCAGTTGGACAGGCAGCAGTCTTCCAAGTTTCTTGGCATAGACTAGTGATCACCTCCAGCTCTGCGTCCCTTTGTTGAAATACGTGAATTGATATTCCGCCTATTCATGGAGTCTTGCCATCACTGTAGCTTGGACTTGTTCCTTCCGTACCGTCGTTTCCTGAATATGTGCTGCTTCTTGAAGCGATTGTATGTCAACCAGTTCTTTTTGGTATCATGACTCTGTGTCATTCCTTACTTTCATTTTTAAAAATATTTTATTGTGCTTTTTAAGTGAAAGTTTATCATTCAAGTCAATTTGTCATGCAAAACTTTGCCTACACACTGCTATATAACTCTAGCTGCTCTCCCCTTCTATGACAGCACACTCCTCCTTTCCACCCTGTATGTCATGGCTTGAATTGTGTACCCCCAAAAATATGTGTAGCCATGTGGCTGGGCTATGATTCCCAGTATTTTGTGATTGTCCTCCATTTATTTATTTTCCTATGCTATATGTTAAAGGATTAGGGTGGGGCTGTAGATCCCTTCATAGGATCACCCGTCTGCAAAGGGAGTTTCCCTGGAGTATGGCTTGTATTACCCTTAATCCTTTCATCCCACAAGAGATGAAAGGAAAGGGAAGCAAGCAGAGAATTGGGAACCTCACTCCATCAAGCAAACAGCACTGGGAGAAGAGCACATCCTTCAGACCTGAAGTTCCTGTGCCAAGATGCTCCCTGGACAAAGAATGGTGCAATATCAGACTTTGCTCCAGAGCCCACCAGTGGGAAAACCTTCCCTTGGAGCAGACATCCTGAATTTGGACTTGTAGCCTACCAGACTGTGTAAAAATAAACTTTCCTTTGTTAAAGCCATCCACTCTGGTATTTCTGTTACAGCAACACTGTCTGACTAAAACACTGTGCTTCCCGTGTCCATTCAACCAGCTCCTGTCTACCTCTAGCCTCTTATCTCCTCTCTGGACAGGAGCTGATCAAGTACCCTCATGTATACACTTAAAACAAGAAGTACACTCTTTACCACGATCATTTTATGTCTTATAGTCTAATCCAATCTTTGTCTGAAGAGTTGGCTTCAGGACTGGTTTCAGCTCTGGGCTAACAGAGTCCAGAGGCCATGTCTTCTTGGAACCCCCCAGTCAGTTGGACCATCAACTCTGGTCTTTTAAAACAATTCTAGTTCTACACATCCATTTTTTCTCCCACTGTATCAGGGACTTTATGTTGTATCCCCTGTCAGGGTGGGTACTCCTTGGTAGTGACCTGGCACCATCTAGTTCTAGTTTCTGTAGTCTCTGGATTATATGGCCCTTTCTGTCTCTTGGGCTTCTGTTTTCCTTATGTCTTTCATTTTCTGCTCCAGGTGGGTTGGGACTAATTAATGCTACTTAGATGGTGGTTTGCTAACTTTTAAGCCCCTAGATGCCACTCACCAAGATGAGCCATAGAACATTTTCTTTAAAACACTTTGTTATGCCAGTTGACCTAGAGGTCCCCTGAAACCGTGGTCCCCATACACCTGTTACTGCTAATCTGCCTTCTGAAGTGTTGGGTTATATTTTGGACACCACTTAGCTTTTGGTTTAGTCCAGCTATGCTGACCCTCCCTTCTACTGTGTGCTGTCACTCCCGTCGCCTAATCTAATGCCTGTCTACTATCTAATCTTTGAATACCTCCCTCCCTCCCCCCCTTGTAACCATGAAAGACTATTTTCTTCTCTGTTTAAAAGTTTTCTTCAGTCCTTACGAAAGTGGTCTCATACAACATTTGTCCTTTTGTGACTAATTTGATTCAACATGTCTTTCAGATGACTCTGTGTTGTGAGATGTTTTCCAAGACCTTCGTTGTTTTTTGTCATTGTGTGGTAGTCCACTGTGTGGATGTACCATAATTTGTTTATCCATTCATCCATTGATGCACAGCTAGGTTGGTTTTATCTTTTTGTTGTTGTGGGCATTACTGCAATGAACATCGACATGCATGTATCTGCTTGTGTGACAGCCCTTGTTTCTCTAGGATATGTTCCAAGAAGTAGGGTTGCTGGATCCAATGGTATTTCTATTTCTAGGTTTTTAAAAAGCCCCATATCAATTGCTAAAATGGTTGTACCATTTATACATTCCCACCAGCATTGTAGAAGTGTTCCAGTCTCTCCACAACATCTCCACCATTCGTTGTCTTGTGTTTTTTGGATTAATGCTAGCCTTGTTGGCATGAGAAGAGATCTCATTGTAATTTTGATTTGGATTTCTCTAATGGCTAATGATCATGATCATTTCTGCATGTGTTTATCAGTGTCCTGGATGTCTTCTTTGGTGAAGTGCCTGTTCGTATCCTTTGGCCATTGTTTAACTGGATTATTTGTCTTGTTGATGTTTCACAATATGTTAAAGATTGTAGAGATTAGATGCTAATTGGATTTGCATTATCCAATTTTTTTCCCCAGTTCATAGGTTATATTTTTTTTACTGTTTTGATGAAGTCTTTCAGTGGTGTGTTTGATTTTTAGGAGTTCCTACTTATGTAATTTTTCTTCTAGTGTTTATGCATAGTTAATAATGTTTTTTAGTCTGTTTATGCCATGTATTAGGTCCTAGCATTGTACCTAATTTTTCATCTGTAATCTTTATTGTTTCAGATTTTGTATTTAGACCTTTGATCTATTTTGAGTTAGTGTGAGATATGAGTCTTGTATCAGTTTTTTTGCAGATGGATATCCAATTGTGCCAACACCAATTGCTAAACAAACTGACATTTCCCCAGTTTACAGACTTAGGAACTTTGTCAAATATTAGCTGTTCATAAAGGCTGATTTTATATCTGAATTCTCAGTTCTGTTCCACTGTTCTGTGTATTTGTTTCTGTACCAGTATCAGGCTCTTTTACTACAATGGCAGTGTAAGAGTTCCTAAAGTTGGTGGTATGACGCCTCTCGTTTTGTTCTTCTTTTTTAGTAATGTTTTGCTTGTCCATGGCTTCTTCCCTTTCCATATGAAACTGGTGATTTGTTTCTCCATCTCATTAAAAAATGCCATTGGAATTTAGATTGGGATTGCATTGTATCTATAGATCACTTTGGGCAGAATAGATATTTTCATGACATTGAGTCTTCCTATCTATAAGCCAGGTAGGTTTCTCCACTTAAGAAGTTCTCATTTGATTTCTTGCAGTAGAGTCTTGTAATTTTCTTTGTATAGGTTTTTACATTTCTGGTTAAATTTATTCTTAAATATTTCACCTTCTTGCGGGCTATTATAAGTAGTATTGATTCAGCGATTTCTTCTTTGATGTTCTGTTTGTTAGTATAAAGGAACCCAGCTGATTTTTGTATGTTTATCTTACATTGTGATACTTTGCTGAATTCTTCTATTAGTTCTAGTAGTTTTTTTCTAAATTCTTTAGTGTTTTCTGTGTGTAAGATCATATAATCTGCAAATAGAGATACTTTTACCTCTGCCTTACCAATTTGGATGCCGTTATTTCTTTGTCTTGCCTGATTGCTCTGGCTAGAACCGCCAGGACAGTGTTGAATATGAATAGTGTCAAAAGACATCTTTGTCTGGTTCTCCTTCTGAATGCTTTCAGATTCTCTCCATTTAGGATGGTGTTGGCTGTTGGCTTTGTATAAATGCCCTTTATTATGTTGAGGAATTTCCCTTCTATTCCTATTTTGCTGGGAATTTATAACATGAATGGGTGTTGGACTTTGTCAAATGCATTTTCTGCATCAGTTATTAAAATCAAGTGGTTCTTGTCTTTTGTTTCATTTGTGCGGTTGATTACATTGTTGCTGTTGTTTGTTTTTTTGTTTTTTTAATGTTGAATCATCCCCATGTCCCTGGTATGAATCCCACTTTGTCATGGTGAATTGTTTTTTTTTGATATATTGCTGAACTCTTGGGTTAGAATTTTGTTGAGGATTTTTAAATCTAAGTTTGTGAAAGGTACTGGTCTGTAGTTTTCAATTTTTGTCCTGTTTTTATCTGATTTTGCTATCAGGGTTGTGCTGGCTTCATAGAATGAATTTGGGAATATACTATCCTTTTCTATCCTGTGAAGTTCCTCAAGTAATAGTGGTGTTACGTCTTCTCTAAAAATGGTAGACTTCTCCAGTGAAGCTGTCAGGGCCTTTTTGGTTGGGAGTTTTAAATTAGCTTTTCAGTCTCTTCTTTTCTGATGGGCTTATTTAGTTGATCTATTTCTGTTTGTGTTAGTGTATATAGGTGATATGTTTCCAGAAATCTCATTTCCTCTAGGCTTTCAAATTTATTAGAGTTCTGCTTTTCATAGTATTTTGTTATGATTTTTTTTTTTAGTTTCAGTTTGGTCTGTTGTGACATTGCCCATTTCATGTCTTATTTGGGATATTTGCTTCCTCTCATGTTTTTCTTTTGTGAGTTTGGCCAGTGATTTATTGATTTTGTTGATCTCTTCAGAGAACCAGCTTTGGGTCTTAACTCTTTCCATTATTTTTCTATTCTCTAGTTTATTTACTTCTGTCCAAATTTTTATTATTTACTTTCTTCTGGTGCCCGAGAGATTCTTTTGCTCTTCTCTTTTGACTTGTTTGAGTTAGAGTTAATTCTTTAACTTGGACCTTTTCTTCTTTTTGGATATATGCATTTATTGAGGTAAACAGAACTATGAGCACTGCTTTTGCTGCGTCTCTAGGTTCTGGTAGCATGTGTTTTCATTCTAATTTGTTTCTCTGAATGTCTTTATTCCTTCCCTGATTTCTAAGCAAAGTGTTATTCAGTTTCCATGTGTTTGATTTCTTTTCTTCTTCTTTCTCATATTAACTTCTACTTTTATGGTCTGAAAAGGTGCTTTATAATATTTCAGTACTTTGACTTTTGTTAATACTTGCTTTATGGCCTAATATGTCAACTCTTCTATGTGCATTAGAAGAGAAAATATACTTGGCTGCTGTTAGATGGAGTGCATTGTAAGTGTCTCTGAGGACAAGTTGGTTGATTGTGGTGTTTAGATCCTCTGTGTCTTTACTGAGGTTTTTTTTTTTTGGATGTTTTGTCATTGACTGAAAGTGGTGTATTTAACTCTTCTACTGTTATTTTGGGGCTGTCTCTGTTTTCAATACAGTTAGATTTTGTTTTATGTATTTTGAAGCTTTCTCATTGGGTATATAAATATTTAATATGGTTATGTGCTCTTGGAGTACTGAGCCTTTATTCATTATTTAGTGTCCGTCCTCATCCAGTATGGTGAATTTTACTTTAAATCTATTTTATTAGAGATTAATATTGCCACTTTTGCTCTTTTTTTAATGTTGTTAGCTTGGTATTTTTTTTATCCCTTGAGTTTTAGTTTGTTCACGTCTTTAGGTCTAAGGTGTGTTTCCTGTAGTCAGCATATAGATCAGTTGTGCTTTTTTTTTTTTTTGTAACCCAGTCTGCTACTGTCTTGCTCTTTACTGGTGCATTTAATCCATTTACGTTCAGCATGATTATTGATAGCTGTGAGTTTAGTGCTGTCATTTTGATGTCTCTTTTTGTGTGTTGTACTCAATTTCTTTGTTCCATATAATTTTCTGTGCCTTTTTTCCCTCTATATATGTTCATCTTTTTCAGTGTTTATGGTTTTGTATTTGCTGAAGCATCATGTTTTTCATGTATTTTATTTTGATGTGTAGAATTGATACTATCCTTTACAGTTACCATAACATTTGCACCTATTTTTTCTAAATTTAAACCAGTCTTTAAAATTTTTTATGTTGCATTGACTTCCTCTGTATATGAAAGATCTATAACTACGTTTTATTCTAAGTCTCTTTTCTTTTGTTATAATATTTACATAATGACATTTCTGTTTCCCTATTGTCAGTGTTTTGCCTTTATTTTTGTGATTACCCTGTTTAGGTTGACATCCACTTGTTGTGTTCTGTGCTGTAGTCTTTGATTGCTGCCTGAAGTTACTGATTTTCTACCCAAAGGACTGCCTTTGGTATTTCTTGTAATTTTGATGTGATTTTTGCAAATTCCCTAAATTTCTGTTTATCTGGAAATGTCCTTATTTTACCATTCATATCTGAAAGACAGTTATGCTGGACACGTAATTCCTGGCTGACAATCTTTTTCCTTTAGGGCTTTTTATATGTCATCCCATTGCCTTCTTGCCGTATGGTTTCTGTTGAGCAGTCAAGCTTAGTCTTATTGATTCTCCTTTGTAGATTATTTTTTAGAAATGACCCCTTTGTAGGTTATTTTTTATTTGTCCCTAGGTACTTTTAAAATTGACTCCTTATGTTTCAGCAAGTTCGATTATATTATGCCTTGGTGTCTTTGGGAATCTACCTTGTGTGGAGCTCAAAGAGTGTCTTGGATACTATCTTCTCGTCTTTAATGATATCAAAGAAGTTTTCTGTCAACAAATCATTGAGAATTCTGTTATTCTGCCTCCAATAATTTTATGTAATCCCTCCACATTCTGGTATGCCACTCACTTGCACATTATTCTTTTTGATAGAATCCCAAGTAATTCCTAGTTTTTCTTGATTAAAAAAAAAAAATTCTTTTATCTAATTTTTCCTTAGATACATTGTTGTCATGTGCTCCGTCTTCAGTCTCACTAATTCAGCCTTCTGTTGCCTCAGTTCTGGTCTTTTGACTTTCTAATTCTGTAATTTTATTATTTTCTGAATTTCTAATTCCTTTCTCTGTATGCTTTCTTGCCACCTGTTCAGTTTGTCATTATGCTCTTGAAGAGTTCTGAATATTAATCTTTTGTATGTTATGCTGATAGGTCCAGGAACTTCTCTCTCCTTGAAAAATTTCTTGATTGTGTGTTCTGGGCACTTTCTGAAGCCACTGTGCTTTGACTGTTTAAGTGATCGGATATGGACTGTTGTCTCCAAGTCATCAGTAAGTTGCTGAATTTATTCATTTTATGTTTGTTTACTGTGTTCAAGCATCTTGTTTGTTTTGTTTTGAAATGTCCAAGTAGGCTGGTCACATGTGCTCATTTCGTTATTGGTGCCTTTGATGCAGGCTCTACCTTGCTGTCCTAGATGAGCAGGGGTGATTTATGTAGGCACAGGTATCTGGCTGCAAGCACTGAAAAATACAGGGAGTTAGTAGCTGTAACTGAGTGTCTGTGAGGATGGAGTGTCCCATCATAACTGAATTTCCTTGTAAGGTAAGTCGGCAGGCTTTTATTTCTTTTTTTCCTCTACTCCCCCATTTTCTCAAATGTTTCCCTCTCTGAATCTGGGAGAGTGGCCCAGGATGGGCTTAAGGAATCCTACTTCTGACTCAGTTAATGTTGTCAGGCCCACAATGGAGTAGAGGCAGCACAGTACAGAGAGAGGAGGGGGAAGCACTGAGAGAAGGGAGAGAGGTTTATCCTAAAGGAGACATTTAGATCTGCTACTTAGCTTTTCATGGTCAAACACCACTTCTCACTTGCTCTGGAGGTTCAAGTACACTGTCTGCTGCTCTTTGCCACTGAGTAGGAGGCCTTTCAAATGTCACCCTTGCACTTATCATGCTGGCCATAGCTGATTGCTGAAAGGTCAGGTACTAGCCAGTCTTGGGTACTTGTGGACCTACTTTTCCTTCATTCTAATTTCTCAACTTTTCCTTGGATGCTCAGGGCTCCTAGGATGATGTCATATGTAATCAATTCATTTTTTTCTTTTGAGTCTTTGTTGTTAGAGGGATCACAGGAAGCATCTCACTACTCCACCATCTCTGTCCCACTTCCCTTCTATGTTATTTTGGTAGTTCGTACATTGTACAATATTTTGCCCATAGAATACATCAAAATTACAAGTTGAGACTTCGATTTTTTTTTTTTTTTTTTTTCAGTTCTTTGAGCTTGAGAAATGCAGAACAAGTTCTCTCCTTTTGGTTTTCTAACTCCAGGTCCTTGCACATTTCATTATAATACTTTTTTTTTTGTCTTCTCCAGCAGTCCTTTGAAATCTTCTCTTCATCTCTTTTACTTTATCATTACTTCCTTTCACTTTAGTTACTCAATATTTAAGAGCTAGTTTCAGAGTCTCTTCTAACATCCATTTTGGTTTTTTCTTTCTTTCCTGTCTTTTTAATGACCTTTTGCTTTCTTCTTGTATCATCAGGTCATTGATGTCATCCCACAGCTTGCTTGGTCTTTGATCGTTAGTGTTCAAGGCATCAAATCTATTTTTGGGATGATCTCCAAATTCAGGTGAGATATGCTGCAGGTCATATTTTGGCTCCTTGTTTTCATTTTGTTTGGCTTCAGTTCAAACTTGCATTTGAACCATTGATAGTCTGTCCTACAGTCTGCTCTTGTCTCCTACTGACTGATAATATTGAGCTTCTCCATTATCTTTTTCCACAAATGTAGTCTGTTTGGTTCCTGTGTATTTTATCTGTGTATACCTGCCATTTATGTTGTTGAAAAATTTATTTGCAATGAATAAGTCATTGGTCTTGTAAAATTTTATTATGTGATTTTCCTTCTGTCACCAAGTCCATGTTTTCTAAGTACTGATCCTTCTTCTCTTTTCCAACTTCAGCATTCCAATAGCCAGTAAGTATTAGTGCACCTTAATTTCCAGTTTGACCAATTTTGGACTGCAGAAGTTGGTAAAAATCTTCATTTTCTTCATATTTGACCTTATTGTTTGATGAGTAAATATGACTAATAGTTGTTTTAACTGGTCATCCTTATAGATATGTAGATATTATACCATCACCAATGGTACTATGCTTTAGGATAGATCTTGAAATGTTGCCTTTGATGGTGAATATGATGCCATTACTCTTCGATTTATTGTTCCGGCATAACAGACCATATGATTGTCCAATCCAGAATGGTCAATACCAGTCCATTTCAGCTCAGTAATGTCTAGGATATTAATCTTTGTGCATTACATTTCATTTTTGAGAGCTTCTACTTTTCCTAGATTCATTTTTTTGTACATTCCAAGTTCTGATTGTTAATGGATTTATGTAGCTGTTTCATCAAATTTTGAGTCATGTCACATCAGCAAATGAAGGTCCCAAAAGCTTGACTCTATTCACATCATTAAGGTTAATTCTACTTTGAGGAGGCAGCTCTTCCTGAGTGTTTTAGTCAGCTAGGGCTGGCTAACAGAAATACCACAGAGTGGATGGCTTTAACAAAGGAAGGTTTATTCTTACACAGTCCAGTAGGCTACGAGTCTATATTCAGGGTGTCCACTCCAGGGGAAGGACCTCCCCTTGTTGGCTCTGGAGGAAAGTCCGGTATTGCATCAGTCTTTGTCCAGGGAACATCTTGGTGCAAGAAGCTCAGGTCTAAAGGACGCGCTCTTCTCCCGGTGCTGCTTTCTTGATGGTATGAGGTTCCCAATTCTCAGCCTGTCTCCCTTTCCTTTTATCTTTTGCAGGCTAAGAGGATTAAGGGTGGGGCAAGCCATACCCCAGGGAGACTCCCTTTACAGTGGATCAGGGAGGTAATCCTATGAAGGGATTTACAGCTCCGCCCTAATCCTTTAACATACAGTTTAGGAAAACCACAAAATGAAAGACAGTCACAAGATACTGGAAATCATGGCCCAGCCACATAGCTACACATATTTTTGGGGGGACACAATTCAATCCATGACACTCAGTCATATTTTGAATGCCTTCTAACCTGAGGGGCTCATGTTCTGACACTAACTGAGCATCTTCTGCTGCTATTCAAAAGGTTTTTATTGGCTAATGTTTTCAAAAGTAGGCTGCCAAGTCCTTCTTTCTAGTCTGTCTTAGTCTGGAAGTTTAGCTGAAACCTGTTCACCATGGGTGACCTATCTGGTATTTGAAAAACAGTGACGTAAGTTCCAGAATCATAGACACATAGAAGCCACCACAGTATGACCAACTGACAGGTGAGTGGTAGGTCTTCCCTGTAATGTTTCTGCTCTCTCTCCAATATCTTGGCTTTAGTCACGTTGATACAGTCTGCTCTTTGTTCACAGGTTGTTTCTTTTGCCTAGCACAAGAGTTGGCAATCTATGACCACTATGTCAAATTTGGCCCACTGCCTATATTTGTAAATAAAGTTTTATTGGAACACAGCTGTTCCTATTTATTTCCATATTGTCCCTTGGTGCTTTTGCACTGCAGCACCATTAATTAATAGTTGTGTCAGAGATCAAATGGCCCACAAAGCCTGATAAATATATTTTTGTAACTTCTATTTATTTATTTGTTCATTTATTTATATTTTGACTAAGTGAAAGAGTACAATCCAAATCAATTTTGTGTGCCCACCTATCTGCAGGTCAGTTTGCTCTCCTCATCCAGGGACAGCATAATCCTCCTTTTCACTCTATATTTCTAGTCCCTTCTTAACGAGCACCTATCTCCTCCTCTCCACCTTCTTGTCTCCCATCTTCAAAGAAACCAGTAGGACAGCCTCCTATAAATGTATAGACCCATAAAGTATATACACCATACAATCACACTGTGTCCCTGAGTCTAGTCCATTCTTGTCTGAGGAGTTGATCTCAGTACTGGTTTCTGCTCAAGGGCAGCAGCAGATCTTAGGGCCGTTGTTCCCAGGGGATCCTCCAGGCTTTCAGACCATCAACTGTGGTCTTTTAGTAGAGTTCTTGAGCTGTACCCCTCTTTTTCTTGTGTTGCCTCAGAGACTCTACACTATGTCCACTATTGCAGCTGTCTTTGGTGGTGGCTGGGCACCATTTGGTTCTTTTGGTCTAATGCTGATACAGTCTCCCATTCGTATCTGTCCTTCTGTCTCCTGGGCTCTTTTTTTTTTCCTCTTGTTTGTTGTTCTTGGTCATCATCTGTTCCACGTGAGTTGGAACCATTTAGTGTACCACAGGTGGCAGCTTGCTAGCTTTTATGACCCCAGATGCCACTCACCAGTATGGGGTGCAGAGGCCTCTCTTAGCAATAGGCTAATTATGCCAACTGGCCTTGATGCCCCTTGAAAACATGGCCCCCAGACCCCATCCCTGCTACTTGAATCTTTGAACTATTAGGTTGAGTATAGAAAACTTTTCAGTTTATGGTATAGTCCAATTATGTTGATCTGCTGTTTACTGCATGCTGACACTGCTCTCACCTAATCAATTTTCTATCTACTGTCTAATTTATGACCACCCCTCTCCCTCCCTTTCCACCCTTGTAGCCACCAAAGGGTCTTTTCTTCTGTACTAAGTCTATATTTTTAAGTCCTTATGACAGAGGTCTCATACAATACTTGTCCTTTTCCTGCTGATTGATTTTGCTCAGCATACTGTCTTTTAGTTGAAACCAGGTTATGAGATGCTTCCTAAAATCATCATTGTTCTTTATCATTACATAATGTTCCATTGAGTATATGTACCGTAGCTTATTTATCTACTCATCTGTTGATGGGCACTTGGTTGATACTATCTTCTTGCTATTGCTGACTATGCTACAATAAACATTCATGTGCAACTATGTGTTCATGTGATTGCCTTTATTTCCACAAGACATATTCCAAAGAGTGGGATTGGTGGATCATATGGTATTCCTCTTTCTTGCTTTTAAAGAAAGTGAAAATTATTTTCCAAAGAGGTTGTACCACTTTGCATTCCTACCAGTAGTGTAAGACAGTTCTAATTTCTCCACAGCCTCTCCAGCATTTGTTGTTTTGTGTTTTTTGGATCATGGCCAACCTTGTTGGGGTGAGATGTTATCTCCTTGTAGTTTTGATATGGATTTTTCTAATAGCTAATGATCATAAGAATTTCCTCATATGTCTTTTGGCTGCCAGTAGTTTATTTATGGGTTGTTAGGATTCTTTGTAAGTACGATCACATCATCTGCAAATAGGGATATTTTTACCTCTTTGCTGATGTGGATGCGCTTTATTTCTTTGGCTCGTCTAATTGGTCTGCCTAGAACCTCTAGTACAGTGTAGAATAGAAGTGATGAGCATGGGTATCCTTGTCTAGTTCCTGTTCTCTGGGGAAATCCTTTCAATCTCTCTCCATTCAGGATGATGTAGGCAGTTGGCTTTGTGTAGAAGCCCCTTACTACATTGAAGAATTTCCCTTCTATTCCTATTTTGCTGAGAGTTCTTAACAGGAATGGATATTGGACTTTGTCAAATGGCTTTTCAGCATCAGTTAAAAAATCAGGCAATTCTTATCCTTTGTGCTCTTCGTGTGGTTGATTACATTAATTGTTTTTCTGAAGCTGAGCCAGCCCTGCATCCTAAGTATGAATCTGGCTTGGTCATGATGAATTATTTTTTTGATATGTTGTTGAATTCTATTGGCTAGGATTTTGTTGAAGATTCTTGCATCTAGGTTCATGAGTGATATTGGTCTGTAATTTTCTTTTTCTGAGTGTGGGATCTTTCCCTGGCTTTGGTATCACGGTTATTCTGGTTTTATAGAATGAATTTGGGAGTATTCCATCGCTTTCTATGCTGTGAAACAGTTTCAATAGTATTGGTGTTAACTCCTCTCTAATGACTTGGTAGAATTCTCCTGTGAAGCCATCTGGGCCAGGACTTTTTGGGTTGGTAGTTCCCCACTCCCCAGTCCCTTATTTTGTGATACGTTTATTAAGTTGTTGTACTTCTCCTTGTGATAATTTTGGTAGGTGATGTGAATCTAGAAATTTGCATGTTTCTTCTAGATTTTCACATCTCTTAGAGTACAGCTTTTTGTAGTATTTTATTATGATACTTTGATTTCACTCAGGTCTGCTGTGACATCTCCCACCTTATTTCTTATTCATGTTATTTGTTTCCTCTCCTGTTTTTGTTTTGTAAGTTTAGCCAATGGCTTATCAATTTGTTGATCTTTTCAAAGAACCAGCTTTTGGTTTTGTTAATTCTTTCCATTGCTTTTCTGTTCTCTAATTCATTTAGTTCTTTTCTAATCTTTATTATCTTTTTTCTTCTGGTGCCTGAGGGGTTCTTTTGTTGCTCTGTTTCTTCTTGTTCAAGTTGTGGGGTTAATTCTTTGGTTTAGGCCCTTTCTTCATTCCAGATGTGTACATTTATAGAGATAAGTTGACCTCTGAGCACTGCTTTTACTGTATCCCATAAATTCTGGTAGGATATGTTTCTATTCTCATTTGATTCCATAAATTTCTTTATTGCATCTTTGATTTCTTCTGTAACCCGTGGCTTTTTGAGGAAGGTGTTGTTCAGTTTCCATGAGTTCCAGTTTCTACCTATGTTTTTTCTGCTATTGATTTCAACTTTCATGGCTTTATGGTCTGAGAAGATGCTTTATAATAATTCGGTAGTTTGGATTCTGTTGAGACTTGCTTTGTGACCTAATATGTGGTCTATTCTGGAGAATGTTCCAGGTGCACTGGAAAAGAACTTATCTGTCATTGGGTAAAAGTTTCTGTAAATGTTGTTGAGGTCTAGTTGGTTGATTGTCACAATAACATCTTCTGTATCTTTACTGAGCTTTTTCCTGGATGATCTGTCTGTTACTGAGAGTGGATTGTTGAAGTTTCCTACTACTATTGTGGAGTGACCTGTTTCATTTTTCAATGTTTTCGGCATTTGTTCTATGTATTTAGGTGCTCTAGTATTGGGTGTATAAATATTTAATACTGCTATATGCTCCTTATGTATTGAACCTTTCAGCAGTAAGTAGTGACCATCCTTGTCCACGATGGTAAATTTTACATTACAGTCTATTTTATGTGAAATTAGTATTGCCACTCCTGCTCTTCTTTCTATGTTGTTAGTTTGGTATGCATTTTTCTGTCCTTTGATTTTCAGTTTGTTCATATCTTTGAGTCTAAGATCTGTTTCTTGTAAGCAGCAACGGATGAATTGTATTTTTGATCCAGGCTGTTACTGTGCACTTCTTTAGTGGAGGATTCAATCCGTTTACATTCAGTGTAATTATTGATAGGTATGTGTTTAGTGCTGTCATTTTGGTGTCTTTAATTTTGTGTTGTTGGTCTTTTCTTTTTTTCTCCTAATATTCTGTTCTGGGTCATTTTTCTTCATGGGATTAATTTTCATCTTTTTCAGCAATGGAGTTGTGTTTGTTGAGACTCTTGTATTACATTTCTGGTTTTGATATTTCACATTGTTTGCTTTGCAGCTACCCCTTTGATCCCCTTAATGTTCTAAGCTTAAAACTTTAACTTCTGTATATCTTCTTAATTTCCTCTCCACCTGAAAGGGTTAAATCTACTCTAACATATCCCTCTTTATAGTGTGGTGATGTCATAGTTTTTCTGTTAATATCACTGGTTCCCTACTTTTAATATTTTAACTTTAAGTTTAATGTCTTCCCTAACTCAGTAGGCCTCCGGTTTCTGTGTCTTACGTTGCTCCCTTAAGTATGTGTTGGATGTTATTGTTTTTCTAAACATAGAGCTTCTTTCAGTATGTCTTGTAGTTTTGGTTTGGTTTTTTAAAATTCTCTAAGCTTCTGTTTATCCGAGAATGTCTTAACTTCATCCTCATATTTGAGAGACAGTTTTGCAGGACATAGGATTCTTAGTTGGAAGTTTTTCTCCTTCAGGGTTTTGTATGTGTCATCCCACTGTCTTCTTCCCAACATGGTTTCTGCTGACAAGTCAGACAAAAGCTACAGGGCTTTTCTTTGTACATTACTTTTGCTTTAACCCTTGCTGCCTTTAAGGACCTCTTTTTATGTTTTATTTTATTAAGCCTGATTATAATATATTTTGGTGTCTTTCTTTTGGGGTCTAGTTTTTGTTGTGTTTGATAAGAGTTTTGAATATCTATATTCTCTTCTTTCATGATTTCAGGGAAGTTTTCTCTCAGCAGCTCTTCAACAATTCTGTCTGTATTTTCAGCTCTCCTTTCCTGTTCAGGATCTCCAATTATTCATAGATTATTCCTCTTGATGCAGTCCCACATAGTTCTTAATTCTTCTTCATTTTTCTTATTTCTTTTATCTGATTTTTCCTCATAAATGCTGGTGTCAGTTGCTTTATCTTCAAACTCACTAATTCTGTATTCCATTTCCTCCATCCTGCTTGTTTGGCTTTGCATTGAATTGCCTAATTTTGTAATTTTATTATTGATCTGCTGGATTTAAGATGTTTGATATTCTAGCAGATCATATAGCTTACTTGATTTTTCATTTTATTCTACTTCATTTTGTTTAATCTCTAGAAGGGCTCTGTACTTACTTCTTTTGTATTCTACTTCCAGTAATTTCAGATGGGCTTATTCATCTGGAAAGTTGTTTGATTCTTTATTGTGGGAGTTTTCCAGAGCTATAGTGGTCTACTTCTGTAAATGATTAGATATTGATTGTTGTCTTTGCGCCATCAAGAAGCTGTTCAGTTTCTCTGTTGTTACACTAGTGAGAGCTATGGCATAGTTCCAAGAAGGGAGTGGATAAGGGCACTGCTAGATCTGGTCACCAGCTGCTGCTGTGTTCTCTAGGTGCAACTGACTTAGGTGTAGCTTTTCTGACAATATAGACACTCTCAAGCCCCACAATACTTCTCAGCTTAGTGGCTGGCCCTACCAGGCTCTTAGTGGTTGCAGGCCCTGCCTTCTGGCTGCTAAAGGTGGTAAGCTACTTGTGCTGACTTTCCATCATCCTGCCAGTAGAGTCTGTGGTATACCTCAGGGAAGGGAGGAGGGAAGGATACCAGCACACTAAGTTTCCAGGGTTGCTGCATTCTCTAGATGTGTTTGTGTTAACATGTCTGCTGAGAGGGGGCACGATCCAGCCACTGCCAAAAGCAGTCAGGCCCTCTGAACTGGCAGGTGCTACCTCCTGGTTGCCAAGATGACTCCCTGATTATGAGGTGTTGAGGGGGGCTGTCATCTGATGCTATAATGTAGCTCAGTGAAGAGTGGTGGAAATGGCACCACCACACTTAGGCACTGGTCACTGCTATATTCTCTAGCTATCTTTCTGCTCTAGCTGCCTTTCTGCTGAGAGAGGTGTTCACCAGCAGCAGCTGAAAGCAGCATGGCCCTTAGGGGTTGCAGGCCCACCTCCTGGCTTGTAGAGACAGTACCTCATAGGCCATCCCCAGATGGTATAGTGTGACTGAAGGAGGGGAGGACTTAGGGCACTGCCACACTCAGCCACCAGCCCCCACTATGATCCCTAGGTACAGTGGTTTTAAAAACAGCTTTTCTGCTTGGAGAAACACTATCCAGATGGGCACTGTTTTTTAGCCTGGGAATTAGCCCCAGCTGAGACCTGTTAGCCATGCCTGACTCTGCCTCTCAGCTAACCAAGATGGCGTACTGCATGAACTGCCTTACCTGCACTATGTCAGCAGTATCTATGGCACAGCTGCAAGCATAGAGGAGGGAGGGCACTGGCACCCTTGTTCAGCAATTGCAGCAGGGTTCTCTAGATGTGGCTGTCCCAAACACAGTCTCTCTGCTGCAGGATACACTGTTTACTTAAGCGCTAGTTCAGCATAGTAGCCAGTTTGTGCCGGGCTTTCAGACTTGGTATCCCAGTCTTCGCCTCCCAGTTCACAAAGAAGGCCTCTGTACCTGTAATCCCCTCAAATGATGTGCCAGTGGAAGCAGGACTCAGTGTGTTGCTGCCTTGCCTCTGACAGAGATAGTTTTCCCCTTCCTGTTACCCAGTGCCTTCTCACAACCCTGTGCCAGATCTTGGGTCTCCCAGAATATCCATGCCGTTCCACTCAATTATTTTTCTAGGCCTTTCTCAGAGGGAATCAAGGAAGTGTGGGCTAGTTCACCATCTTGCCCCCCCAATAAATATTGTAATAATAAATATTTGCCAATCTTTGAGCTAAAATATTCTTACCTCTTCCTCCTTTATTTTATTTTTGTTAAAGCCATCCTATTTCAGTAAGTCTTCTTAAGGAATCTTTCCCTAATCCTCTATGACAATATTAGATGCCCTTCCACTGTAATCAAATACTACCCTTTGTACTTTATCAGAATGCTTCTCATGCTGTTTCATTAATGTATGATCTTCTCCACTAAGCTTTGTACTCTCTAAGGGCTGTGACCATGTCTCATACATGGAAATCTAGTAAGCACTATATAAAATATGTGTATATATTAAAAATATGTATATGAATTATGGAAATATTACAACCTTCTCTATATTGAAATGTTTTAATTACTGGAAATAAAACTTTTATAAAAACCAAGAACTTCTTCCATGGGAAAATAAAATTCAGCTTTATCTATGTAAATCTTCTCAGGCACACATCTGTTTTGTACAGTGAGTCATATAGTATAAAGAGAAGCTGTGTTAACTTAGATCCCTTTAACAAAGTTAAGCTACAGCTGCTGTTATAGTCCATCAGCCACCTGCATTTTCCCAAAGCTCAGCTGTACCCATGATGGCAAGTCTTTTCTCCATTGCCAAGCTTTCTAATAATCTCTGGTGTCAGTATTCACTTGTGTCAGTGGAGATGAACTGGCTGACTTTGAGGAAGGATTCATTTGAAGACTTGATCTAGATGTGTTGAGCTAAATGGACACATCCGATGTGCTTGTATTTTGTGAGAAATGCGTATGTTTGAAGTCATCTGAATCTTGAGGTCAGAAGGGCTGCTCAGTACTTTGATTCAACCTTGGAAAAGGTAATAATTAATAGAGTTGGAGGAGAACAAATGGAGCATTCGGGTATAGGAGATCTAGATTAGAATACAGGGTCCTTTCAGGGCTTTTTGGCTTTTTACTAGCTTAGGTATCCATGGAGCTGTTATTTAGTGGTCTTCAGTTGGAGGTAAAAAATATAATTTGTGATTGATAATGTATTTCAAGATGTTGCACACCCAGAGCTAGCCCTGTTAGTGTGAATCTTAGATCACTATATTCCCATCTCCACATTGTTCTCAGTTGCATCATTATTTTTGGAAGGAAAAATATTAAATTTTTTCCTTATATAATTTCAATCATCCCAACATATCAAAATTAATAGGAATCACTCTGAAGACTTGGATGGAACAGTTTAAAAGGCATGACTGAAAGTAAGAATGTTATGCTGTTCAGACCTCTTCAGAATCTCTTACCAGATCTCTGTGCATGTGTGTGTGAGAGAGACAGAGAGGAAGGAGGAACATCCTAGACCAATGATTCTCAAAGTGTGGTTCCTGGGCCAGCAGTATTAGCATAGTCTGGGAAATGGTTAGAAATGGAAATCCACCCACCCACACCACAATACGTGAATCAAATTTTGCAAGGGGACCCAGCTCTCTGTATTAACTAGTCTTCCAGATAATTCTGAGGCATGCTAACATTAAAGACTCGGTGCTCAAGAGTGTAGACTGTAATTACAGGGGTCTTAGTTCAAAGTAGCAGTACTCTTATGTAGCCTTTATTTATACCATAAACTCTATACTTTACAAGAATGACAAAACTGGGAAGAAGAGATTTTAGTGTTAGAAATCCAAGGCTAACTAATTATGCAAAATGTTAGTGGCGATGCTGTTCCCAGTGACTTCATCAACGTCAAGATCATCTTGGGACACACAATTTCACTTAAAGCGAATGAGCATATTTTCCAGATTGTTTAATGGCACTGACTATGCACAGTTATACTGGGTTTATAATTAACTTAGGAAAAGCTCTCCCAGATAAAAACATTTATGCATTATGCACCTAATCTGTTTTCTTACACTTGAAGAGCTGTGCAATTATCTGTACATGTAAGAACTCTCAGTAATAAGAGTGACCCATGCTGACTGGAATGATGACCTAATGGGCAAATGCTTCCCTCCTTCCTACAAGCTGTCCATAAAGACTCTGCTGCTGCAGTTGCCAGGAGACTGATTGGAACACAGGTTGGACCTACTCTATTGTCATCCTCCTCTATTCCTATTTCTATTTTCTTTAATCAATTTTCCTTCCTCTCTGTCCCTATTATCATATTGAGGCTTCTATTTTTCATGACCTGCTCTTCTATTATCCTTACTTAATAGTAACCTGGTGAGTACAGATGAAACAGGACCACCAGGGTGATCAATATCGACAGGGAAATTGAGAAAGGGAATTGAAAGGGAAATTGAGATTGTAGTTGAAAGAAAATAAATTTAATCCCAGCTGATCTCTAAGAAAAGAGGCAGCTGATCATTCTTAAATAATTTCTATAGCTCCAGGAAGCTGGTTGAAGTCTTAGTTTCCCATGTTTCTGTAACAGAAATACAGATGAGTGGTTTTCACCAACAGAAATTTATTTTCTCTTTATTTATGATGCCAGAAGTCTAAATTCATGGTGCCAGCTCTAGGGGAAGGATAGATCTCTTTCCTGGCTCTGGAGAAAGGCCCTTGCCTCCTTTCATCTTCTGTTTCTCAATTCCTTTGCTGTGTTCATATGGCCTGGCACCTATCTTCACCTAACTATGCTTTTTTTTCCTCTGCCTGATCTGCTCTTTTATGTCTCAGAAAGCAGTTGGATAAAGACATGCCCTACATAGTCATGGCTTCATTAATATAACAGAGAAATCCCTGTTTTCAAATGGGATTAGGTCCACAGGTATGAAAGCGTAGATTTACAATGTATTGTTTCTGGTACACTCAATTCAATCCACAACAGAGACTGTGAATGAATTTGTGAAAGATGGAAAGGTACGAAACTATACGAGCCTGCTAGTGTAAACAGTGACTCTGTGAGCTTTGGCTTAGTTCTTTTCATCCTATATTAACTGAATATTGGCTATTTGAAAACTGATGGTGTTAGTGCTGTCAGTTCTGATTGAAGGTGATCCTATGTATACAGAGTAGAACTGTGTCATAGGTTTTTCAAGGTTATCATAGGTTTTTTCAGCAGACCACCAGGCCTGTCTTCAGATGCACATTTGAATGTGTTCAAACAAAGGAAGGAATGAAAATGTCATTTGAAAAAACAAAATACTTTCCCCTTTCCTCTCCTCCAAAAAAGCCCTGGCCCAGATGGCTTTGCTGGAGAATTCTGCCAAACATTCAGAGAAGAGCTGGCACAGATTCTACTCATGTTATTTCAGAACATAGGAAAGAATACTGTCTGAATCATTCTGTGAAGCCAGAATAACCCTGATACCCAAACTAGGCGAAGATACCATATAAAAAGAAGGTTAAAGGCCAAGATCCCTCATGAATATAGATACAAAAATTCTTAACAAAATACAACAGCATATCAAAAAAGTAATACATCATAATCAGGTGGGATTTGTACCAGGTATGTAACAGCATTAGAAAGCCATTGTAATTTGCTACATAACTAAAACAAAGGAAAAGAATCATATGATCATGTCAGTAAACACAGAAAGAGTATTTGATAAAATCCAACACTCTTTTCTGATAAAAATTCTCAGTTAAATCAACATAAAAGAAAGTTCTTCAACATAATTGAGGGCATACATACAAAACCAACAGCCAACATTATTCTCAATGAAGGTTGAAAACATTCCCCTTTGAATCATCAAGTACTGTCTATAAGTGGAGTTTTTACAGTAAAACCTTTTTTTTCTCATGTTGACACTGGAGCTCAACATTGTGAGCCCCATCATGGCTGTCATTGATGGTGGCCAGACACCATCTGGTTCTTCTGGTCACATGTTGATATAGTCACCCACTCACATGGGTCTGCAAACAGCCAACATTTTGATTATCAGCCTAGATTTTAACCATTGCTGTTAGAGAGATGGAAATCAAAACTGCAATAAGAAATTATCTTACCCCTGCAAAAATCGCACTCATTTAAAAAAAAATCCAGAAAACAACAAATGCTAGGAAGGTTATAAGGAGATTGATGGGATTGTGAAATGATACAACCACTGTGGGAAATGGTATAGTGATTCCTTAAGAAGCTTGCTGTTTTTCACAAACAGATGCATGCACATGAATGTTTATTGCAGCACAGTCCACAATAGCAGAAAGATGGAATCAACCCAGATGCCCAACAACAGATGAATGGATAAATAAACTATGGTATATATACTCAATGGACACTATGCAATGATAAGAAAGCAATGATGATTTTAGGAAGCATCTCATAACCTGGTTTCAACTGAAAGACATTATGTTGAGTGAAATTAGTCAGTGACACAAGGACAACTATTGCCTGAGACCCCTACTATAAGGACTTAAAAACAGACTCTTGTACAGAAGAAGACTCTCTGATGGTTGCAACGGAGGGTAGGCAGAGAGGGTGAGGGCTGGTTATAGACTAGATAGTTGACAGAAACTTGGTTGGATGAAATCAGTGACAGCGCACATTAAAAAGAAGATCAGTTTAACTGGACTTCGACATAACCTAAAAACTCTTTCAATCTTAACCCAATATTGCAAGGACAGAGTAGCAGGGGTGGGGGTCTAGGGACCATGCTCTCAGGGGACATTGAGGCCAATTGGCATAGCTAGTCTATGCTAAGAAAGTCTTCTCTGCCCCATATTGGTGGGTGGCACCTTGGGTCTTAAAAGCTAGCAAGCTGCCATCTGAGGTACACCAAGTGGTCCCAACTCAGCAGGAACAGATGATCACCAAGGGCAACAATGACATGAGGGAAAGGGAACCCAGAAGACAGAAAGACCCATGCAAATGGGTGACGGTATCAACATGTGACCAGAAGAACCAGATGGTGGTCAGCCACCATGAGTGACAGCCATGATAGGGCTCACAATGTTGAGTCCCAGTGACAACTCGTGAATAAAAAGAGGTGCACCCTGAGAACTCCACTAAAAGACTGAATTTGATGGTCCAAAGTCCTGGGAGTTTCCCTAGGAGCATGGCCTGTAGATCTGATGCTAAATCATTACTAAGGTCAACTCCTTGGACTTGAATGAATTGGACTCAGCGATACAGTGACCATATCATGTGTATGCTTTATGATTCTATGCACCCAACAAGATGTTGTCCTACTAGCCTTTTACTAGAGGGGAGTGGAGAGAGTGGAAAGCAGGGGACAGGAGATTGTTAAGAGGAAATTACATGTGTAGAGCAGAAAGGAGAAGGAGGAGTGTGCTGTCACCGGGTAAGGAGAGCAGAAGGAGCTGCGGATAGTTGGGCATTCAAATTTAAACTGGATTGTACACTTTCACCCAATCTCAATAAATAAATAAGAAGATCACTGTTTTTTAGGTGTCCTGAAGGTGGTTCTGATTCATAGCAACCCTATATACAACAGAATAAAACACCACCCAGTCCTCTATCTTCCTCATAGTCTGTGCTGCGCTTAAGCCCACTGTTGTCATCCACTGTGTCAATGCATCTTGTTGAGAGTCTTCCTCTTTTTTTAACGACCCTCTAATTTACCAAGCCTGGTATCCTTCTCCATGAACTGACGCCTCCTAACAACATGTCCAAAGTATATGAGATGAAGTGTTGCTATCCTTGCTTCCAGGTAGCATTCTGGTGGTACTTCTAAGATTTGTTCACTTTTCTGGTAGCTCATGGCATATTTGGTGTTTTTTGTCAACATCATAACTCAGAGGCATCAAATCTTCTGTTTTCCTTATTCATTGTCCAATTTTCTACTGCATATGGAAGTACCATAACTTGGGTCAGGCTTACCTTAGTCCTCAAAGTGATATTTTTGCTTTTCAAAACTTTAGCAAGTCTTTTGCAGGTTTGCCCAATGCAAAATGTTGACTGATTTCTTTTTTTAAAAAAATTATTTATTTAATATGACTGAGTGAAAATGTACATTCTCATATAAATTTACATGCTCACCTATATGCAGCTTCCACTGCTCTCCCTGTCCGGTGAGAGCACACTATTCCTCTCTGCTCCATACATGTCTCATCCTCTCAACAGCCTTCTCTCCCCTCCTCTCCACCCACTCTCCTTCCTCCAGCCAGAGGTCAGCAGGTTGACATCCTATAGATGTATAGAACCATAAAGTGCATCCAATATATGATCACTCTGCATCGCCAAGTCCAATCCATTCGTGTCTGAAGAGTGAAACTTCGTTATGATTTATGGGCAAGGGCAGCATCAGGGCCAGGGGCCATGCTCCCAGGGGAACCCCGAAACTGCTGGACCATCAATGAGGTCTTTTAGTGGAGATCTCAAGGTGCACCCCTTTTTCTTCTTGTGTTGCCAGTGAGACTCAACTTAGTGAGCTCCATCGCAGCTATCACTGGTGGTGGCCAGGCACCATCTGGTTCTTACAGTCCCAAGTCGATATACGCACCCACTGACATGGGTCTCTTTATCTTCTAGGTTGTCTTTACCCCATGTGATTTTGGTCCTTGGTGAGCATCCCTTCCTGCTGAGTTGGGACCATTTGCTGTGCCCTAGGATGGCAGCTTGGCAGCTTGGCAGCTTTTAAGACCCCAGATGCCACTCACCAATGTGGGGTGCAGAGAGACCTCTTAGCAAAACGCTAGTTGTGCCAATTGGCCTCGATTTCGCCTAAGAGCATGGTCCCCTGCCCCCTGCCCCAGCTACTCTATCCTTGCAATATTGGGTTAAGATGGAAGGAGTATTCAAGTTATGCTGAAGTCCACTTAATGTTGTTCTTGTTTCTAATGTGTGCTATCACCAATTTCACCCAACCAGATTTCTAGCAACTATCTGATCTAAACCCTCTCCCCCTGGCTCTCCCTCCCTCTACTCCCTTGCAGCTGTCAAAGAGTCTTTTCTTCTGTACACAAGTCTGTTTTTGAGATCTTATCATAGAGGTCTCATACAATATTTGTCCTTTTGTCGCTGACTACTTTCACTCAATGTAATGTCCTCCAGTTGAAACCAGGTCATGAGATGTTTCCTGGAATCATCATTATTCTTTATCACTGCGTAGTGTTCCACTGAGTATATATACTATAGTTTACCTATCCATTCTTCTGTTGTTGGGCATCTGTGTTGATTCCATCTTTTTGCTATTGTGGACTGTGCTGCGATAAACATGTGTATGTGTCCATTGGTGTGAAAGGCCTTGATTCTGTAGGATATATTCCAAGTAGTGGAATTACCAGGTCAAATGGTATATCTATATCCATTTTTTTAGGGAAGCACCAGATTGCTTTCCAAAGAGGCTGGACCATTTTGCAACCCCACCAACAGTGTAGGAGGGTTCCACTTTCTCCACAGCCTCTCCAGCATTTGTTGTTTTGTGTTTTTTGGATCATGGCCAACCTTGTTGGGGTGACATGGTATCTCATTGTCATCTTGATTTGAATTTCTTTAATAACTAAAGATTGTGAACATGTCCGCATGTGTGTTTTGGCTGCCTGGATCGCCTCTTTAGAGAAATGTCTGTCCATCTCCTTTGCCCATTGCTTAATTCGATGATTTATCTTCTTCTTGTTGATATTCTGTAGTATCTTATAGATTATGGAGATCAGGCATCAGTCTGACATAGAGTTGCCAAATATTTTTTTCCCATTCTGTAAGTGTTCTTTTAATTCTATTAATAAAGTCTTTGGATGAGCAAAAGTGTTTGATTCTTAATAGTTCCCATTTCTGATGATTGTGGTTTGCTTGACCGATTTTAGAGTCTGTCCACATTGTGTATTAAAACTTATATTGTTGTTCCTACCTTTTCTTGGATGAGCTTTATCGTTTTAGTTTTGATATTTAGGCCTTTTATCCAGCTGGAGTTGGTTTTTGTATAAGGTGTAAGATAGGGATCTTGTGTCAGTTTATTGCAGATGGATATCCAATTTTGCCAGCACCATTTGTTGAAGATACTGTTTTTACCCCAGTTTAATGTCTCAGGGCCTTTGTCGAATATCAACTGTTCATAGGCAGATGGTGTCGTCTCTGGGGTCTCAATTCTGTTCCATTGATTGATCTCTCTGTTCTTATACCAGTACCAGGCTGTTTTGACCACTGTGGCAGTGTCATATGTTCTAAGGTCGGGTAATGAGAGGCCTCCCAGTGTGTTCTTCTTCTTTAGTAATTCCTTACTTATCTGAGGCTTTTTCCCTTTCTAAACAAAATTGGCGGTTTGTTTCTCCATCTCATTAAAAAAAAGACGCTGGAACCTGTATTGGGATTGCATATATAATTAGATTGCTTTGGGTAAAATAGACATTTTCACAATGTTAAGTCTTCCTATCCATAAGCAGGGTAGGTTTTTCCATTTATCTAAGTCTCTCTTAGTTTCTTGTAGTAAGGGCTTGTAGTTCTCTTTGTAAAGGTCTGTTATTTCTCTGGTTAGATTCATTCCTAGGTACTTTATCTTCTTAGGGGCTATAGTAAATGTTATTGATTTGATGATTTCTTCATTAACAGTCTCATTCTTGGTATAAAGGAATCCTGATTTACTTATGTTTATCTTGTATCCTGAGACTTTGCAGAACTCTTCTATCAGTTTGAGTAGTTTACCTATAGATTCTTTGGGATTCTCTGCATATAGAATCGTATCATCTGCAAACAGGGAGATTTTAACTTCTTCTTTGCCAATGCAGATGCCCTTTATTTCTTGGTCTTGTCTAATTGCTCTGGCTAGAACTTCTAGTACAATGTCGAATAGGAGAGGTGAGAGTGGGCATCCTTGTCTAGTTCCTATTCTCGAGGGAAAGTCTTTCAGTCTTTCTCCATTCAGTATGACGTGGGCAATTGGCTTTGTATAAATTGCCCTTATTGCGTTGAGGAATTTGCAGTCTATGCCTATTTTGCTAAGAGTTTTTAGCAAGAATGGGTGTTAGAATTTATCAAATGCCTTTTCTGCATCAATGGACAAAATCAGGTGATTCTTGTCTTTTGTGTTATTGGTGTGATTAATCACATTAATGGTTTTTCTGATACTCAACCAGCCTTGCATCCCTGGTATGAGTTCCACTCAGTCATGATGGATTATTTTCTTGATATGTTGTGTATTCTATTGGCAAGAATTTTGTTGAAGATTTTTGCATGTAGATTCATGAGTGATATCGGTCTGTAGTTCTCCTTTTGAGGGGCAGTCTTTCCCTGGCTTTGGTATCAGGGTTACGCTGGCTTCATAGAATGAGTTTGGGAGTACTCCATCCCTTTCTATACTGTGAAATAGTCTCTGTAGTGTTGGAGATAACTCTTCTCTAAAAGCTTGGTAGAATTCTGCAGTGAAGCCATTTGGGCCCGGGCTTTTTTTCGTTGGCCGTGTTTTGATGACCTTTTCAATCTCTTCCTTTGTAATGGGTTTATTAAGTTGTTCTGCTTCACGTTGTGATAATTTGGGTAGGTGGTATGAGTCAAGGAATTTGTCCATTTCCTATAGGTTTTCAAATTTGTTAGAGTACAGTCTTTCATAGTACTCTGTTATGATATTTTTGATTTCTGTTGGATCTGTGGTGACAACGCCCCTCTCACTTCTAATTTGGGTTATTTGTTTCCTTTCCTGCTTTTCTTTAGTAAGTTTAGCCAGTGGTTTGTCAATTTTGTTGATCCTTTCAAAAAACCAGCTTTTCATCTTTTCAGTTGTTTTTCTATTCTCAAATTCATTTAGCTCTGCTCTAATCTTTATGATCTGGTTTCTTCTGGTGCCTGAGGGGTTCCTCTGTTGGGTGTCTCTCTACTTGTTCAAGCTGTAGGGTTAGTTCCTTGATTTGGTTTCTGTATTCCTTCCAGATGTGTGCATTTATGGAGGTAAACAGACCTCTGAGCACTTCTTTGGCTGTATCCCATAGGTTTTGGTAGGAAGTGTTTTCATTCTCCTTGGAATCCATGAATTTCTTTAATTCATCCTTGATTTCCTCTATAACGCATGTTTTTTTGAGCAAGATGTTGTTCAGTTTCCAAGAGTTCCACTTTCTATCTCTGTTTTCTCTGCTATTGATTTCAACTTTGATGGCTTTATGATCTGAGAAGATGCTTTGCAGTAATTCAATGGTATGGATTTTGTTGAGAATTGCATTATGTCCTAACACGTGGTCAATTCTGGAGAATGTTCCTTGTGCACTGGAGAAGAAGGTGTAGTTGTCTATTGATGAGTGGAAAGTTCTGTATATATCAGTGAGGTTTAATTGGTTAATTATGGCAATGAAGTCTTCTGTATCTTTACTGAGCTTTTTTCTAGATGATCTGTCTAGTGATGATAGTGGAGTGTTGACGTCGCCCACTATTATTGTGTAGTCATCTAACTCTTTTTTGAGTATAGTCGGTGTTTCTTCGATGTACTTAGGTGCTTTGATATTAGGTGTATAAATATTTAATATAGTTAAATCTTGCCTGTGTACTGAACCTTTCAGCAATAAACAGTGTCCATCTTTGTCCATGATGGTTTTTACATTAAAATTGATTTTGTCTGAGATTAGAATTGCCACCCCTGCTCTTCCTTATTCATTGTTAGCTTGATATATATTCTTCCATCCTTTAATTTTCAGTTTGTTCCTGTCTTTAGGTCTCAAGTGAGTTTGCTGCAGACAACATATGGACGGGTCATGTCTTTTGATCCACGATGTTACTCGGTGTCTCTTTACTGGAGCATTCAGTCCATTCACATTCAATGTAATTATTGATACGTATGTGTTCACTGCTGCCATTGTGATAGGTTTATTTTTGTGGTGATGTTTTCTCTGTTGTTCTTATTAGTCTGTTCTGGGAAATTTTTTTTGTGAGTTAAGTTTTCACCTTTTTCTAAAGATCTGGTTTTGTAGTTGTTGAGACTCCTGTGTTACATTTCTTGAAATGGTATGATATGTCTTTTTGTGCTTTACAGCTGCCCTTATGATCCCCTTTAATAAACTATATATAAACCCAATTTTAATTACTACCAGTCTTGTCATCTTCCTCTCCATCTGGAAGAACTATAATGACTGTAGTACATCCCTCTTTTTAATATGATGGCACCATAGTTTTCATAATGATCACTGGATTGCTTCTTTCCGTATTAAAGCTGTGTTTGACTTTGCAGCCTTCCCTAACTGAGTAGAGTTTTGAGTAGTGTGCCATTTTGAGATCTATATCAGGTGGCGTACAATATGCATCTGAGATGTCTATATTCTCTTCTTTCATGATTTCTGGGAAGTTCTCTTTCAGCAGCTCAGCAACGATACTCTCTGTGTTCTCAGATGTCTCACCCTGTTCAGGAACTCCAATTAATCAAAGGTTGTTCCTCTTAATAGAGCCCCGTGACTGATTTCTTGACTGCTGCTTTCATATGTTGTAGTTCTCTTTGTAAAGGTCTGTTGTTTCTCTGGTTAGATAAATTCCTAGGTACTTTATCTTCTTAGGGGCTATCACAAATGGTATTGATTTAATAATTTCCTCCTTAACAGTCTCGTTGTTGTATAAAGGAATCCTACTGATTTACTTATGTTTATCTTGTATCCTGAGACTTTGCTGAACTCTTCTATCAGTTTGAGTAGCTTACTTATAAATTCCTTGGGGTTCTCTGCATATACAATCATATCATCTACAAACAGTGAGATTTTAACTTCCTCTTTGCTGATGCAGATGCCCTTTATTTCTTCGTCTTGTCTAATTGCTCTGGCTAGAACTTCTAGCACAATGTTCAATAGAAGAGGTGAGAGTGGGCATCCTTGTCTAGTTCCTGATCTTAAGGGAAAATCTTTCAGTCTCTCTCCATTCAGGATGATGTGGGCAACAGAGAACAACAGAGGAACCCCTCGGGCACCAGAAGAAAGGAGATCATAAAGATTAGAGCAGAGCTAAATGAAGTAGAGAATAGAAAAACAATTGAAAAAATTGAAAAGACCAAAAGCTGGTTTTTTGAAAAGACCAATTCCTTGACTCATGCCACCTACCCAAATTATCATAACGTGAAGCAGAACAACTTAATAAACCCATCACAAAGGAAGAGATTGAAAAGGTCATCAAAACACTGCCAACACAAAAAAGGCCCTTATTGTGTTGTGTTATTTATGTGGTTTATCACATTAATTGTTTTCCTGATGTTGAACCAGCCTTGCATCCCTGGTATGAATCCCACTTGGTCAGGATGGATTATTTTCTTGATATGTTGTTGTATTCTGTTGGCCAGAATTTTGTTGAAGATTTTTGCATCTAGGTTCATGAGTGATATCGGTCTGTAGTTCTCTGTCTTTGTTGGATCTTTCCCTGGCTTAGGTATCAGGGTTATGCTGGCTTCATAGAATGAGTTTGGGAGTACTCCATCCCTTTCTATACTGTGAAATAGTCTCAGTAGTATTGGGGATAACTCTTCTCTAAATGCTTGGTAGAATTCTGCCGTGAAGCCATCTGGGCCCGGACTTTTTTGTGTTGGCAGTGTTTTGATGACCTTTTCAATCTCTTCCTTTGTGATGGGTTTATTAAGTTGTTCTGCTTCACGTTATGATAATTTGGGTAGGTGGCATGAGTCAAGGAATTGGTCTTTTCAAAAAACCAGCTTTTGGTCTTTTCAATTTTTTCAATTGTTTTTCTATTCTCTACTTCATTTAGCTCTGCTCTAATCTTTATGATCTCCTTTCTTCTGGTGCCCGAGGGGTTCCTCTGTTGTTCTCTTTCTACTTGTTCAAGCTGTAGAGTTAGTTCCTTGATTTGGTTTCTTTCTTCCTTACAGATGTGTGCATTTATGGAGATAATGTTCCACTTTCTATCTCTGTTTTCTCTGCTATTGATTTCAACTTTGATGGCTTTATGATCTGAGAAGATACTTTGCAGTAATTCAGTGGTATGGATTTTGTTGAGCATTGCATTATGGCCTATCACGTGGTCAATTCTGGAGAATGTTCCATGTGCACTGGAGAAGAAGGTGTAGTTGTCTGCTGATGAGGTTTAGTTGGTTACTTGTGTCAATGAGGTCTTCTGTATCTTTACTGAGCTTTTTTCTAGATGATCTGTGTAGTAATGAGAGTGGAGTGTTAAAGTCTCCCACTATTATTGTGCAGTCATCTAACTCTCTTTTGAGTGTAGTCAGTGTTTCTTCGACATATTTAGGTGCTCTGGCATTAGGTGCATAAATATTTAATATAGTTAAGTCTTGCTTGTGTACTGAACCTTTCAGCAATAAATAGTGACCATCTTTGTCCACGATGGTGGATTTGACATTAAAATTGATTTTGTCTGAGATTAGAATTGCCACCCCTGCTCTTCTTTGTTCATTGTTAGCTTGATATATATTCTTCCATCCTTTAATTTTCAGTTTGTTCCTGTCTTTAGGTCTCAAGTGAGTTTCTTGTAGACAACATATGGGTGGGTCGTGTCTTTTGATCCAAGATGACACTCGGTGTCTCTTTACTGGAGCATTCAGTCCATTCACATTCAATGTAGTTATTGATAGGTATGTGTTCACTGCTGCCATTGTGATATGTTTATTTTTATGTTGATTGTTTTCTCTGTTGATCTTATTAGTCTGTTCTGGGACACTTTTTTTTGAGTTGATTTTTCACCTTTTTCAGAGTTGGTTTTATAGTTGTTGAGACTCCTGTGTTAGATTTCTTGAAATGGTATGATACATCTTTGTTGTGCTTTACAGCTGCCCCTATGGACCCCCTTAATAAACTATTTATAAACCCAATTTTAAATACTACCAGTCTTGTCATCTTTCTCTCCATCTGGAAGGACTATAACGACTGTAGTACATCCCTCTTTTTGTTATGATGACACCATAGTTTTCATGATGATCACTGGATCGCTTCTTTCCATATCAAAGCTGTGATTTACTTTGGAGCCTTCCCTAAATGAGTAGAGTATTGAGTAGTGTGTTGTTCTAATATATAAAGTTAGTGGTTTTGTTCTTCTAAGCCAAAGCCAAGAACTTCTTTCAGTATTTCTTGTAGTTTGGGTTTGGTTTTTACAAAGTCTCTGAGTTTCTGTTTATCTGGGAATGTCTTAATTTCATTTTCGTATTTGAAAGACAGTTTTGCAGGATATATAATTCTTAGTTGGAAGTTCTTCTCCTTCAAGACTTTGAATGTGTCATGCCACTGTCTCCGTGCCAGCATGGTTTGTGCTGAGAAATCTGACGAGAGCCTACAGGGTTTCCCTCTGAATGTTAGCTTTGCCTTGAGTCTTGCTGCCTTTAAGAGTTGCTGCTTATGTTTCATTTTGTTAAGCTTGATTATAATATGTCTTAGAGTCTTTCTTTTGAGATCTATATTGGGTGGTGTACAATATGCATCTGAGATGTCTATATTCTCTTCCTTCATGATTTCTGGGAAGTTTTCTTTCAGCAGCTCAGCAACAATACTCTCTGTGTTCTCAGATGTCTCACCCTGTTCAGGGACTCCAATTAATCGAAGATTGTTCCTCTTAATAGAGTCCCACATGCTTCTTAATGTTTCTTCATTTTTCTTGTTTCTTTTTTCTGATTTCTGCTCATAGACGCTGGCATCAGTAGCTCTGTCTTCCAAGTCAGAAATTCTTTTTTCCATTTGTTCCATTCTGTTTTCTTGGCTTTGCATGGAAGTTTCTATGTCTTTATGTTGCGGTATAATCCATACTGAAGGCTATGGTCTTTGCTCTTTATCAGTAAGAGCCCCAAGTTCTCTTCACTTTCAGCAAGCAGGTTTGTATTATGTACATAACACAGGTTGTTAATGAGTCTTCCTCCCATCCTGATGTCCTGTTCTTCATATAGTCAACATTCTCAGTTCATTCCTCAGCATACAGATTGAATAAGTATGATGAAAGGATATGACCTTGACACATGCCTTTTCTGATTTTAAGCCATGCAGTATCCCCTTGCTCTTTTTAAACTTATGCCTCTTGATGTATGTACAGGTTCCACACAGGCACAGTTAAGTGTTCTGGGATTTCCTTTTTCACAACGTTATCAGTAATTTTTTATGATCCATGCAATGGGATGCTCAGCCAAGGTCCTTCTGTTATCAGCAATGATATCCCTCATTCCACATCCTCTTCTGAATCCAGCTTGAACTTCTGGCAGTTTCCTGTCCGTGTACCACTGCAAATATTTTCAAATTATCTTCATCAAAATTTTACTTATGTAATATCAATGATATCTTTCCATAAATTTCCTCATTCTTTTGGATCACCTTTCTTTGGAATCAGCACAAATATGAATCTCACTTGGTTGGTTAGGTAGCTGTCTTCCAGATTTGTTAGTATAGATGAATCAGTATTTCAGCACTACATTCATTTGTGGAAACATCTCAGTTGGTGCTCCATCAACTTCTGGAGCCTTACTTTCCACCAGTTCTTTCAGTGCAACTTGGCCTTATTACTTCAATATTTTTTGTTCTTGATCATATGCTACCTCCTGAAATAATTGAATGTTGAGTAATTCTTTTGTGTATAGTGATTGTGTATTCCTGCCATTTTCTTTTGATGCTTCCTATATGTTTTCAATATTTTGCTCATAGAATCCTCTACTCAAGACTTGAGTTTTTTCTTCACTTCATTCAGCTTGAGAAAAGCTGAGCATGTTCTTCCCTTTTGGTTTGCCAGCTCCAGGTCTTTGCACATTTCCTTGTCTTCTCAAGCCACCCTTTGAAATCTTCTGTTCAGCTCTTCTACTATGCCATTTATTCCACTCACTGCAGCTACTCTATGTTGTTACGGAGGAAGTTTCATTGTCTCATTTGATGTCCATCTTAGTGTTTTCTTTGTCTTCTGTCTTTTTTTTTTTAATTTAACATGACTGAGTGAAAATGTACATTCCCGTATAAATTTACATGCCCCCCTATATGCAGCTTCCACTGCTCTCCCTGCCAGGTGACAGCACACTATTCCTCTCTGCTCCATACATGTCTCATCCTCCCAACAGCCTCCTTTCCCCTCCACTCCACCCACTCTCCTTCCTCCAGCCAGAGGTCAGTAGGATGATATCCTATAGATGTAAAAAAACCATAAAGTGCAACCAATATATGGTCACTCTGCATTGCCAAGTCCAATCCATTCCTGTCCAAAGAGTGGACCTTTGTTATAATTTATGGGTAAGGGCAGCATCAGGGTCGGGGGCCATGCTCTCAGGGGAACCCCGAAACCACTGGACCATCAATTGAGGTCTTTTACTGGAGGTCTCAGAATTCACCCCTTTTATTCTTGTGTTGCCAGTGAGGCTCAACCTAGTGAGCTCCATCGCAGCTATCACTGGTGGTGGCCAGGCACCATCTGGTTCTTCTGGTCCCAAGTCGATGTAGGCACCTGCTGATGTGGGTCTCTTTATCTTCTGGGTTGTCTTTAACCCATGTCATTTTGGTCCTCGGTGAGCATCCGTTCCTGCTGAGTTGAGACCATTTGCTGTGCCCTAAGATGGCAGCTTGGCAGCTTGGCAGCTTTTAAGACCCCAGATGCCACTCACCAATGTGGGGTGCAGAGAGCCCTCTTAGCAAAACGCCAGTTGTGCCAACTGACCTCGATTTCGCCTAAGAGCATGGTCCCCTGTCCCCTGTCCCAGCTACCCTATCCTTGCAATATTGGGTTAAGATGGAAGGAGTACTCAGGTTATGCTGAAGTCCACTTAATGTTGTTCTTGTTTCTAATGTGTGCTGTCACTGCTTTCTCCCAACCAGATTTCTAGCAACTATCTAAACTAAGCCCTCCCCCCTTCACCCTCCTTCCCTCCCCTCCCTTGCAGCTGTCAAAGAGTCTTTTCTTCTATGCACAAATCTGTTTTTGAGATCTTATCTTAAAATACTGTAGAGGTCTCATACAGTATTTGTCCTTTTGTCGCTGACTACTTTCCCTGAACATAATGGCTTCCAGTTGAAACCAGTCTCCTGTCTTTTTAATAATCATTTGCCTTCTTCATATACAATGTCCTGATGTCATCCCACAACTCTCTGGCCTTTGGTCACTCATATTCAGTGCTTTAAATCTATTCTTGAGATGATCTCCAAATGCAGGTGGAATGTACTTGTCTTAATCATCTGGCACTGCTCCAGGGCAAATATCATGAGTGGATGGCTTTAACAAAAAAAAAATTTATTCTTGAACAGTCCAATAGGCTACAAGTCTGAGTATCAGGATGTCCACTCCAAGGGGAAGGCTTTCCCTCTTTGTTGGCTCTGGAGGAAGTCCTTGTATTGCATCAGTCTTTAGTCAGGGAGCATCTTGGCACAGGAACCACAGGTCTGGAGGACACATTCTATTCCCATTGCTGCTTTCTTGATGGTAAGAAGTTCCTGACTCTCTGCTTCTGTCCCTTTCCTTTGACCTCTTGTAGGATAAAAGGTGATACAAACCACATTCCTGGGAAACTCTCTAAATTGGAGCAGGGAGGTGATCTTATGAAGGGTTTTACAGTCCCATCCTAATGCTCTTTTACATAAATCCAGTCTACTGACCACAGGCAGAGATTAGAATTTACAGCATCAGAAAGTTAGAAAATGGAGGGCAGTCACACAACACTGAGAATCATCAGCCCAGTCAAATTACTACACACACATTTCTGGGGACCCAATTCAATCCACGACAGTACTCAAGACTGTATTTTTGTTCTCCTGGGCTTCTTTTAATTTTCTTCAGCTTCAACTTGAACTTGCATACCAGCAGTTGATGGTCTGTTCTGAAGTTAACCACTCGCTTTGTGATTTGTAAGATTTTCCATTGTCTGTTTTCACAGATGTAGTCAATTTGATTGCTATGATTTTCATCCAGTGAGGTTCACATGTATAGCCACTGTCTATGTTGTTGTAAAAAGTTATTTGCCATGAATAAGTTGTTGGTCTTGTAAAATTTTATCCTGTGATCTCCAGTAATGTTCCTAGCACCGAGTCCATGTTTTCCAACTACTGACTCTTTTTTTTTGTTTCCAGCTTCCACATATCAATTACCAGTAATTATCAGTGCATCTTGACTTCATGATTGATCAATTTCAGACTACAGAAGTTGGTTAAAATATAAAATTACCTCATTTTAACACTAACGGTTGGGGTGTGAATTTGAATAATAGTCATATTAACTGGTCTCCACTGTAAGCATATGTATGTTATTCTATCACCGACAGACTCGATTATACTTCAGGGTAGATTTTAAATGTCCTTTTGGATGATGACTGTGACACTATTCTTTTATAGCTTGTGTTTCCTGGTGTGGTGCATAAGCTAGAAATAGAAATACCAATACCATATGATCCAGCAATCCCATTCTGAGGTATCTGTCCTAGAGAAACAAGAGCTGTTACATACATAGACCTGTGTGTACCTGTGTTCATTACAGCCTTATTCACAGTGCCAAAAAACTGGAAGCAACATAAATGCCCATCAGTGCATGAATAATCAAAATGTGGTACATACATACAATGAGATGCTATGCAGTGTTAAAGATGATGAATCCGTGAAACATTTTAAAGCATGGATGAATCTAGAAAACATTACACTGAGTAAAATAAGTGTATCACCAATGGATGGGTCACTGCATGCTCCCACTTTAATAAAAGGCTAGAATAGGTTGAAACACAGAAAGCTGTGTTCTTTAATGATTACCAGGATGGAAGAGTAAAGGAGAGAGAATCGCTTACTAGATAGTAACCAAAAAAAAAAAATCCCAGTGCCACTGAGTCAATGCTGACTCGTAGTGACCCTATAGGACAGAGAAGAACAGGCCCATAGGGATTCCAAGGAATGGCTGGTAGACTCAAACTGCCAAGGTTTTGGTTAGCAGATGTAGCACCTAACCAGTATGCCACCAGTGAACCTGTGAGGCGGCACCAACATTAGCACCAACACCAGCCAGCCTCCCCAAGTGTTAATTCTGGCGAAGGGAAAGGCTATATATAATACAGAAAACAGTACAGTGTAACCAAGGTAAATGAAGATAGTAAATGCTATAACATACACAATTCTGCAACAAAAGTAATAATAACCCCAAATTAGTGAGTGATTACATAGGTAGATATATATGTCATACAGGCGTGGAGGGTACATGCATGTGCATATATAGATATTGTTGTAACCATATTTATATACATATTTGTATGTCTTCCGTGTATATTCTAATACATATAGAGCACATAGGGGACACAGTTGCAGAATCTTCTTAAATGTATCCAAATACCTCATGGGAATGAGTTACTTGGCTTGAAGATTAAGGACCATAGTCCTGGAGGGCATCTAGGTAAATTGGCATAATCTAGTTTGTAAAAATAATGTGCTGTATCTTAGTTTGGTGAACTGCATCTGGGGTCTTAAAAACTTGCAGGTAGCTATATAAGATACAGCTGTTGGTCTCTTCCTATCCGGATGGTAAATGACAGGAGAGTAAAGAAAACCAAAGACTCAGTGAAGCAATTAGTCCACTAATGGCCCATAAGTGTCACCGCCTCTTCTGGTCTGAGATCAGAACTAGATGGTGCCCTGATATCACTACCAACCACTCTGACTAGGGACACAATAGAAGATCCTGGTGAGAATGAAAGAAAAATTTAGAATAGAAAGACCAGACTTACTGGACTGATGGAAACTTGAGGAACCCCTGAACTATTGCCCTAGACACAGTTTTACCTGTAACTGAAGCCATTGCCAGGGGTCATCTTTCAGCCAAATAATAGATGGGCCTGTAAAATAAACAATAATACCCATGAGGAATGTGTTCCTTAGAACAATCAACAGTATGAGCAAAGATGTGAAGGCAGGGAGGGGAAGGGAAACTGGAGTGATGGAAGGCAGAATGGAAATGGGAAGAGTGCCAAAATATTGCAGGGACAGCAGCCAATGTCACAGAGAAATTCATGTTAGAATGTTGAATGGGAGCTAATCTGCTCTGTGAACTTTCACTTAAAACACAGCAAAATATTCAAAAATGAAAAATTGGAAAATACTCAGTGAAGGAAAGATGAAGAAGATGCACTATGTACACCCATATGTGTGTGCACGTGCACATGTGTGTGTTTAGTTTGGTGGGGGAGAGAGTGAAAGAAGGGATAGGTGTGAGGATAGGCTATACCAAAGTGACAAAAATCCATAGTTGATACAGATCAACAGTAATTCCATCCATCAGTACTAACTCCGTCATGTTGCTTGCATACCTCCCAAGCACAAGGTGTCCCTTTTAGGAGCACCAGCCAGCTGCGGAAAGGATAAGGAGAGGCATCCAGGCTGTGGTGGGCTGCCAGCACTCACACTCTAGAGACACAGCTCCCCTCCAGTGCCTGCCTGGATATTGGAGCTGGAATGCCCTGGTGCTGACCATCCGGCCCTTCCTCTTCCTGGCACAGGAATCCTCATCTTCAGTGGACATCTCTGAAAACAGGTGTCGTTCTTGTGACACTTTACAAACTACAACCTGACTCAAGAGTGCTGAAGCTCTGCTTTTGTCTGCCCAGTGCCTAAAATGTTTAGGGCACTGTGATTGAATATCTTCCCCAAGCATGCTGGCAGGGACACTGCACGCTGTGACTGGGGGCGTGTGTGTTGGGGAAGGGAGTGCAGAGATTTCAAAGGAGCTCTGTTCCTTCTGGAGTGAAAAGAATGGCTTTTCCAGCCAGGCCTCAGGGTGGATGTCACACCCCTCTGCCCCCTTCAGAAAGCCTTGCCTTCCAGCGTTTTCTTTCTTCACTCTTTGGTAACTGTAAGGCTGCCTGCAGTTGGGCGGCAGCTGACTACTTGCAGGCACCAGGTATCCTGAGATCTTCACAACAACCCTGTGAGGCGAGTCAGGTGGGAGTAGGGGCTAGAAGAAAGAGCACCCCAGCTATGTGCCCTTGGCAAGAGACTCACTCCTGGGCCTCCATTTACACATTTGTAAAAGAAGGATATTAACATTTATCCTGCTTAATGAGGTTGTGATGTGAAATAACACAATTGTAAAATAAGGCTATGCTATGTATTAGGTAAACAGAAGAAATGTTCATGTCATCTCATAGATGAAGAGATGGAGTTCTAGAGATGGGAGGCATTTTATCCAAGGCACAGAGCTTAGTGGCAGAATTAGGACTGTTGTGCTGTAAAGTCGATTTGGAATGCATAATGATCCCAATGGACAGAGTAGAACTACTCCATAGAGTTTTCTAGGCTGTAATCTTTACTGAAGCGCATTGCTGGGTCTATCTCATTTGGAGCTGCTGGGTGGGTTTCAACCACCAACTGTCTGGTTAGCAGTTGAGCACTTAATGCTTGCACTACTAGGGCTGCATCATATCTTCTATTTGGTGGTCAGTGTCACATTTGTCTACCATACATGCTCTTTGTAAAAGTCAAATTCACCACAATCATCATTTCAGTGGCCTGTGGAAGACAAAGTACTTGGATTTTCATACATGTGGACTAGGACATGCATAGATGACTATCATTCGCTTATGCCAGACTCGTTCATTGAAAGGTCTTTTTTCCCTTCTTCCTTTCTGGACTGCTGCTGTGTGGAATGTCTCTGGGCCTGGGCTTGGGAACAGAGAAACCTTGTGTGAAATCTGGCCCTGCTACTCAGGCTGTGTGTGCTGGGACAGCTTACTTAACCTCTCTGGGGCCCATTCATTCCTTAGTTAGATGAGGAGGTGTAATCAAACCCTCCATATCACATTGCAGTAGAGATGAAAGGGTGTACATACCCTGGCCCTGGGGCCTGACACAGAACTGATGCTTGGAATGTGATCGTTTCCTTCTTCCCTGTCTAGAGCTGGGATCTGAGAGACTTCCTCAGCCCGGTCTTCCGTCCCCCACGTGTGAGGACAGCGTTTGGGGACTGTTGCTCCGTCTTTACTACGTTTCTGTACCACGTACTACTCCAGCCCCACACTTACCCCATAGCTCGAAGCCACAGAGCACCTTGTGGCTTGCAGTGCTCCTGATGTTGGCTCTGGAATGTCAGAACCCCTCTAGTCAGCCCCATATGGCCACCCCAGCAATGCTTCTTCTTTCCTCCAGATGTGTACCCTTTGCTCAAGGGCTGAAAGGTCCCTCTGCCTCCCACGTTACTCTCACCTTTCCTCCAGTCTGCAGGCAGGTGACACACAGCCTTTTTTTTTTTACACCACTTGCTTCCTGCTCTCTGACTTTCCATGTCTGTTAAACCCAAACCAAACCAGACCCCTTGTCATTAAAAGAATTCTGACTCATAGCCGTATCACTGGGCAGAATAAAACTGCCCCATAAGGTTTCCAGGAAGCAGCTGGTAGGAGAGTACCAGGCGGCAGAAGTGATTTCAGTGGTGGCTTTCACAGAGATCTCAGATCCATAGAGGAGAAAGATCAAGACAATGATAACTCTGCTTAGAGGAGCCAGGAGAGAGCTGGGAAAGGTTACCCGTGCAGGGAGACAGTTACTGATACAGGGAAGTTACTAACTCACCTGAGCTGGAATGAATCATGCAAAGGTAGAAAAGGTTAAAACACCCTTCTTCTGGCCAACAGGATAGAAACAAATAAAAGCGTAGAAGCAGGGCATTTGCCACACTCAGGACTGTTCTAGATAATTGCGAAGGGACCGGAAAAAGGTGTAAGATGATCCCTTGCCCTTAAAAAACAGAGCACTGGATTTGAGTTAACGTGTATGAAACAATAAAGAATATATGATTAAATTCTACATGCATGGTAAACTCCCTAAATAAAAATGTGGGCAATTAAATAGGAGGGGTAGCTAGCAGGCCCAAAATGTTAGTGAAGGCTGGAGGCTTAGGAAGGGATGAGCTCTTGTGGTGCAGTAGTTAATAGCTCAGCTGCTAACCCAAAGTTTGGCAGTCCAGGTGCTCCCTGGAAACTGTGGCACAGTTCTACTCTGTCCCATCGGGTTGCTCTGAGTTGAAACTGACACAGTGGCAATGAGATTTTTCATTGGTTTATTTCGTCTTGTGCTACCTATTTGTGTCATACTGTGGTGGCTTGTGTGTTGCTGTGATGCTGAAAATTAGGCCACCGGTATTTCAAATACTAGCATGGTCATCCATGGTATACAGGTTTTAGTGGCGCTTCCAGAATAGGAAATACTAAGAAGACTAGTGATAGGCTTCTAAACATACAGCTAATGAAAAATTTTTAGATCACAACAGAATATTGTCCAGTATAGTGCTGGAAGAGAAGCCAAACATACCAATGACCACAAAGATGGCACAGGACCTGGCAGCATTTCTTTCTGTTACACGTAAGGTTGCAATGAGTTGGAGCTTACTGGACAGCCAGAAGCAACAACAACAATTTTGGTCTGAGTTGAGGGAACTTGGTTCTGAGTTTTTCTCTGAAGAACTGTAAGACAGTTTCAAAAGAGCAGCTACGCTAACTTCACTCTCCTGCTTTCTAAAGAACGGCACTTATTGCCTCTTGGTTTGTAAATGCTGCTTTGAGCTCAATGCATCCAGGGTTGACTACTGTTGTTCTCAGAGAGAAGGGAATTCTGGTTCTGTAATGCAGGGCAGTGACTGAAATCACTTCCTATATTATGCTGTCTTCATAAATTCCTCCTCTGTTTCTTCCCCTTCTTCCTCCACCCACAAATATCCCAGGCCCTTTCTCTACTTTGCCAGCCCAAAGGAAATTTATGAGGTTGATCACTGGGGAAACATGTAAGGCCTTTTTCCTGCCTCTCCCTTCTCTAGCATGGGGTCAGTGGCCCCCTCTCTCACCCTCGCCTTTTAGGCCGGGCTCAGATATCTCTTGCCCTGTTTATGGGCTGCTGGGATTTTTCCAACAACCTGAAATGAATCTGTGAGGCCCCACAGGTAGTACAGCCATGTCTCAGGGCCATAAACCATGGCTGAGTCTTTCATCTGTGATGGCTTATGTCATAAACGAGTGGGAGGAACAGGCAAAGGGGGAGAAACGGCCCTGAGCCATTCCAGATTTTTTTTCATAAGGAAAGGGGAAAGGAAAGTTCCTGAGAGGCCTATTCAAACCTTGTGCCAAGCAAGTTCATTTCACTCTGGTAGGCTGTGTGTGGAGACAATCTCTGGACTTCCCCACCAGGAGTCAGATTTATGCTGTGTTTGTGTCTAAATGGCCTCTAGGGATGCTGACATTTGTTGTTGGAGAGCAGCAAGTTGTGTCCCTTTCATCTCTGCAGAGGGGTGTCAGGTTAAATTATGAGGAATAGCTCTGTCCTACATCTGGGCGTGGGAGCCTCTGGCAGCAGGCTGGAGCTGCCTCCCCTCGACTCCTACTTTTCTGCTGTTTTAAAGTTTTTCTTTTTTCATCTTCTGCTGTCCAGTACTCCTGCTGGTTCTGGGAGAAATCTCCCGACTTCTTTGGATCTTTGCTTTGTTTTGGAGAAATCACTACGTGTGTGTGCATGTTTTCATGGAGAAGTTGGGATTGCAGGCAGGAAGTCTTATGGTAAAAGAGAAGATGGGAGCCTTTGTGTACATCACAAGAGCCCCCTGGAAATTTCCTAAGAGAATCAGAGGATGCCATTATCCCCATGGCACTTACAACATGGTAGATAGAAGCTGATGAGGCAGTGGTGCTTCCTTAGTGGAGTCCTCACCTTCCTTGCAGGAAACATTTTATTATTATTATTTTTAATTGCGATGAAGTATACAGTCCAAATTAAATTTGCATGCCTGTCTATCTGGAGCTCCCTGTACTCTCCTTGCCTGGTGACAGCACACTCCTCCTTTTCACTCTACACTTGTCATATCCTCTTAACAATCTCCTGTCCTCTCCTTTCCACCCTCTCCTCTTCTATCTAGAAAAAGACCAGAAGGACAGCATTCTGTAAATGCATAGAACTGTCAAGTACACACACCATTATAGTCACACTGATGGTAGCAGGTTTGAATCCCGGCCACTGCACGGATTCCTGGATGTAGCCACCACCTGTTTGTCGGTGGATGCTTGTGTGTTGCTCTGATACTGAACAGGTTTAAGCAAAGCTTCTAGACTAAGACAGAGTAGGAAGAAAGGCCTCGCAATCTTCTTCCTAAAATCAGCCTGTGATATCCCTATGAATAACAACAGTGTCATCTGCAACTGATTATCAGGATCGTGCGGGAGGACCACGGGCTATTTTTTGTGTGTGTGCATGGGTTCACAGTGAGTGTGTGTGCATGGGTTCACAGTGAGTGTGTGTGCATGGGTTCACAGTGAGTGTGTGTGCATGGGTTCACAGTGAGTTGAAGGATGACTTGATGGAAGCTAACAACAGACACAAGCTGAGTGATGGTTAGTTATTGTCCATTGTCCTGTTGGCAGCTGGGCTGTGGCATCCATCTGCACTCTGCCATAAGCCCTGTCCGTCTCCAGAATCACCAGGTCTTTCAGGTTGACTGAGATCCCCACCCTGGTAACTGTTTAGGGGGAGGCATTTCCTGGTAAGTGTACATGTTATTGATTGTGGGAGAGAACACGTCAAACCATGGCCAGTTATTGATTCTGTGATGTCTTGGAATATATCAGTGCTTCCTGCCTCTAGAGCCAGAGCCTGAAAATGTGGTACACAGGACTTGTAAGTTTTGGTGGTGAACAGGAAGTTAGGAGAGGTCTAGAGCAGGGGTTAGCAAACTATGGCACACTAGACAAATCTGGACTATCACTTGTTTTTGTTAATACCCTTTTATTGGTACCAGTGGCAGATTAACCAGTAAGCAAGATATAAATGGGCTTAATTGTATTTACTTACTAACCTGTAGCAAAACGTCTCGCATGGATTTCATCTTATCTTTGAACTATATCAGTCATATTGTCTCTGACTGCTTTGTTTCTATAATACCTGTTGCTGTTGAGTTGATTCTGACTCACAGCAACCCTATAGGAAAGAGCTCTACAATGGCACAGTTGAATAATCTGAATAGAGTTCATGTGGCCTGCAAAAACTAAAATACTTAACTTTCTGGGCCTTAAAGGAGACTATTTGTAGACCCTTGGTTCAGATCAGGAGGTGCTGCTGCCTGGAAGTGCAGAGGACACCTGAAGGAACAGAAGAGAAAGTGAGATACTGGACATCAGAGGGAGAAAATATGCTACAAAAATAATATAAACATTCCAGAAACAACTACTGTGCTTCTCTGTCAGCTCTAGCTCTTCCTCTCCTTCATTCCTTCTTTTTCCTTTTCCTCTTCTCCTTTCTTTTTGCGTGTTTTCCTCTCACTCTTCTCATTCTTCTTACCATGTGTGAGTGAGCAGCCACCAACGGCGCTCTCTGCATTCTCCAAAGCTGGCCACAGTGGCCAGCCTGGGAGATGGTGCTTTTCTGTCCTTCTTTCTGTTTCTTCATGATGGAAGAACAGTTGTTCAGAAACACGCCTATATCCTGAGTGTCTTAGACTGAGTTGTTTAGAGAAGCAAAACCACTGAAGCATTACTTATACACATATGTATGTATAGCCAATGTATATAACTCCTAATAACCCTGGTAGCATCAAAGTTAAGAGCTATGGCCATCAGAGCCGTCATCATATTACCCTTGATGTCCTCACTGTCATCCAAACGTCTTTTCAATATTTCCTTTATCTTTTGGTAAAGAAAAATGTCACTGGGGGCCAGATCTGTATAACAAATACAGTTATTTGTTTACTGGCTACAAACTCCCTCTCAGACAAACTAGACAGTTAAATTGTGAACTTGCCACCTTGCTGCTGTGTACACTGGCCATTCCAGAAAGAGTTCTAAAATTGCTTTGAAGGGTAGACTGGGAAGTGTCATCAGTACATTGCTGCCCAAGGGGAGTACTTTGAAGGTGACCGTAGTGATATTTAGCAATTCAGCAATGGGGTATGTAGCACTTAAAGCAATTAAGTTTGCAGACTAAATTGTCAGACTGTAGGTGGGGGAGTGGATAGAGAGAGATTTCTCTTAAGACAATGGCTGACACAGGGCCTGATGAACCCAAAATTGGAGGGTTAGACAGCAGGCTTCTGGATCATGGGCTGTGGAAGCTGATGAATACAAGATTTGCAGACAATACAGCAGGCCACTTTTTCAAGTTTCGGATGATGATGAGTCCAGTGCAAAAGCCAGCAAATTTTGCCAAAATATCCACCATATATTGAATTCAGGCCATATCCCCAAGGAAATTTCCCTTACAACTGATGGGCTGATCATATCAGATTGTGTCATGGAGGTGATTTCATGATATCAAAAATGGAAGATGACTACATCATTTTGTAACCGCCAAACTGCTGAGACACGTGGCCCATCCAAGTTGGCACACAGCTTTAACCATCTCACTAGACAAGGCCTACTAAAGTAACATCAGAAGGAAGACACAAGAAGCCATCAGCTATCCTGAATTTGGGTTCTTAACAAGCTGTACAAATTATACTTTTTTTGTGGAACCAACCCAAACATTCTCTCTGTCCATCTTCTCATAGACCTCATACACTCACATTCCAGAAAATCCACTGTCCTGTCTGACTAGGGTCATGTCTGCAAAGAAAGAGAAATGAATGCTTGGCATTTGAAAGCTTGAAGATAAGACCTAGTGACATGCAAATATTGTTAACTGAAAACATGTGTCTAATACCAAGAAAGCTTCTTTTATGTTGAAATGTTAAGATTTATTATGTTACTTATTATTTGTTGAACATCTACCATATTTTAGATGGTACAAAAATAAAGGGTTTATTTTACTATCTCATTCCAAAACCACTATTATTTTCTCCAAAGAGAAAAAAGAGTTTTGAAGAATTTATTCAAAATCACACATCGTAACTGGCAGAACTGGAATTTAAACCTCAGTTTATGTGGATTCAAAGCATTTGCTTGCACATATCATGCTAGATTGTTTTCCTGAAGGATGTCAGTGTATATGAGCCGTTATTATGAAATCTAGCATTATTTTAGATTACACATTTTCACTAGTTATGTTATTCTTATCAGTATAGATTTACATCAAATCATGTAAGGGATTACGTGAGTAAGGAATGACTGTAAAAGAATCAGAGTGAGTGACTCTATAAAATATTTGCAAATGCCATTTTATTGACAGACCTGGTATAGGCATGCAGTTCTAACAGATAATGTAATTGCATTTAAAATATATATTTTCTAGAATTCAGATGTCTCACTACTTCTATCAGACTCAGCCACTTTTAGTCACGTGCTTTTCAGGAGATCTATACAACCCTGAAAGTTGAGTGTGAGTCCCACTTCCTCAGTATTGTTACTGAAGGGAACCCTCGTGTCAGAAGAGAATCCTTTTGACTTGGAAGAGTCCACCCTCAGAGAGAGTTCCCAGCCTTGCTGAAGCCTTAGCTCTGAAACATCAATGAGCAGTGGAATGAGTAGGATAAGCAGTGATGAAACTATGCAGTCTGTGATTTTTTTCTTTCTTCTTTTCGTATCTTTTATACTCTTGTGGAATCTTGTTATTTCCATGGGGCTTTTAGTGAAGAGCTTAATTTTCCCCTTGCCATTTTGAAAATCTTTTAGAAATATCCTGAAACCTCTTCACACCAAAATATGATCAAAAAGAGCCTGCTGCATTGCCCCTGGAAAAGAGCAACCTCAGAGCTGAGAGCACTGCAGTGGCTGCTCTTGTCATGAGTACTCTTGCTCTAACTCTTTTATTCTTTAATCTTTTGAGAGAAAAGACATCCTGTTCACAACGTGTACTGAGAACAGCCTTTGTGCCAAGATGATGTGAACTGCTTCACACGCAGCTTCGTTGCTCTCAGGGTCTAGTCCTGCTACCTGGGTGGGTGTTGTTTTCCAGTATTCAGATGAGAAAACTTAAGCCAAGTAAAATGAGGTGTCTTGCATAGGGCTGGGGATGTAATAAGGGGCAGAACTGGGGTGGAAACTTGGGTTGGCCAACATCCAGTTCTTTTCAGCGATATCCCGGGTCATGCCCTCAGGGAACTCACAGTGCTCCTTCATATTCAAATGTATTTTTAAATGTTCATGGAGAAAATAAGGCATTATTCCTTCAGATGGAATAAGTTTTTGTGATTCTGGCAGAGGGCCAGGGTGAACCCCACTGATAAATTAGAACTCAGTGAAAGTCTAAACTAAAACAGTCTCTGTAAATATATGACCTTTACAGAGGAGAGTGGAGTGAAGAGAAAAGACAGCAGACTCACAGCGTATGCTCTCAGCTTGGTGTTCTTGAATCTGACCAGAGAGGACTGGAATCAGGGGCCTGGACTAGGGGAAGCTCTTTGAGGCCAAGGATTTCCCACTTTGAAGGAAATAGGACAGGCCAGTTTTGAGAGGACTCAGAGACCAGTGTGGTTCTTGTTTGGGTAATTAGGGCACAGAACTGCCTAAGCCTTTTAATAAGAAGAAGCCTTCCTCACATAGGTATTTCTCAGATCCGAGAGGCATCTCTGGGGATGTCAAGTCTGTACGCTGGAAGAGGTAGCCTGGGAAAGAATGTGATATGTACTGCAGAGCTTTATTTCGTTTAAAAATTATCCCCTTCTATTGCCTTCTGCTTCTGGAATTGAAGTAAGTCACATGTTTATAGCTACTTTAGTAGATATTTATTGTTTTATAGGCAAGCACTTTTGATAAGTTATCCATGCTGTCTGGCCATTTTCAGTTATCTCTACCTGCAGGTTTTCTAAGGCTGTTCTTCTGGGACCTTTTAAGCAGTAATGGTTTTCGCCTCCTGGAAGCGGCTAGCACTGCAGACATAGTATCCAAGAAGTTATACATAGCTTCTCTCGATTGAGTCTTTTTTTCAGAGAATGTTCTATTGTGTTTTGGGTGAAGGTTACATAGTAGTTTCGGTTCTTATTCAAGAATTCTTATACAAGCTGTTTTAGTAACATTGTTTATGTTCTTCACAATGCATGAACATTCTCATTGTTTCTGTTCAGGTTGCTGCCTTTCCATTAATCTAGTGTCTCTGCCCTCTTACATACTGATCTGTTATAAAGTAATTGTTGACTCCTTGATCTCATGTAGGTGATTTTTAAAGAAGAACAGTACTTACAGGCGCTATTCATTATCTCTAGGTATAGTCTTGAAAAAAAGTTGCCTATGAAATAATACTAATGGCCAACACTTATTGAGCATTATGTGTCAACCAGCATTCTTGGTGACTTGCTGGTGTTAACTCATGTAATCCTGACAGCAATCCCAGTGAAGTAGGTACTATTATATCCTGATTTTGAGTCATAGGGGGTAGGTAGTAAGCCCACCGTTACACAGAAAGTAAGTGGGGAGCCAGCATACCGTTCTGTGATAAAGCCCCGAGCTGTGATGGTAGACTCCGAAACAAGTCTCTGACTTTTAGAAGTACTTTCCTTATCTGTCTTCTTGAGGTCTCAAGTCTCACCACCGAGGTTATTGAACCTACATGTAAAGCCTTGCTGAGAGTGTGGATCCAAGTGCCTGGAATATCATACAGCTTCAGGAAGTGAATATCAGGGACTTAGCACATTGTTTTCTGCTGCTTTTAGGCAAAAGTGATGATGAAGAAAGTCTTTGCAAGTCAGCCCACGGAGCAGGGAAAGGAGCTGCTGAGGATGGTAGGGATCACAAGCGCCCCAAACGTCCCAGAACCATCTTGACAACCCAACAAAGGAGAGCATTCAAGGCCTCGTTTGAAGTGTCCTCCAAGCCCTGCCGGAAGGTACAGGATGGGGGAGGAGTGGGAGAAGACCGGGGCCCCGCATCTGTGCTTGTACCGTGGACGTCCCTGGGTTATAGGTGGGCCCCTAGGGCTCAGAGCAGTAGGGAGGCTGTTAGAGCAAAGCCATGAAGGAGGCCCTGAGTCCCCCTGGAGATCCTAGAAAGCAGTGAGGCTGGGCTGGGGATGTAGTACAATCCCCCTGTTCTTTTATACGTGTGTACCACTTCAGCTGGGCCCTTGCTCATTTCTTTCATTTGATGCAAAACAGTGAAAGTCATAATAAGGATAGGTACCAGTAGGGTGTAGACTAAAATATTGTAAAAGAAGTGAAGAAAAAAGGAAGGAGGGAGGAAGGGAGGGAGGAAAGAAGGAAGGAAGAACAACCCAAGCCTACTGAGGAAAAGTCAATTTCAACTCATATTGACCCTATAGTCAGAGTGGATCTATCTGCCCCACAGGGTTTCCAAGGCATAGCTGATGGACTTAAATTGCTGATCTTTTAGTTAGTAGCCTGAGCTCTTAACCACTGTACCATCAGGGTTCCAGAGTCTACAAATACAGTTGCTTAATGATATAAGAGCGTATTTCTCTCTTATGTTATCGTTTAGCGGTAAGTAGTCTGAGAATGGTGGAGCTGCCCTGTTGTCTATCAATTGGGCCTAAGGGGCTGTTCTGTCATTATTTTTCTCGCTACCAGGGTAGAAAGAAAGGAAGTAGAGGAGGGCAAGCCAACCCAGAAGTTGCTTGCTTGCATCACCTTTACTCATTGGAGATGGCCAAAATTTAGTCACATGGCTGTACCTCCTAGAAGGGAGGGTGGGAAGCAAGTCTCTTCCCAAAACCAGTGAGTGACCATGTAGCCTGCTAAAACATGGGGATCCAGCTACTAGCAGGAAGAAGGCACGTCTGTATCTTGGGGACAATTAGCAGTCTCTGCTATAATAAGCAATGTCCATTTATTGAGTATTGTTGTTGGCCGCTACTGAGTTGATTTTTGACTCATAGTAACCCCATGTGACAGAGAAGAGCTGCCCCATTGGGTTTTCTAGGCTATAATCTTTATGGAAGCAGATTGGCAGGTCTTTCTCCTAAAGAGCTGCTTAGTAATTCAAACTGCCAGCCTTTCAGCTAGTCGCTAGGCACTTAACGACTGCACCATGAGTATGTGACATTTATTGACTGCCTGTCGTATGCTGGGTACTACCTTCTATACAATAAGAAGAAAGAAAAGAAATCATTCTTTATTGAAATTCATAGAGGAAATAAATTATTTTAAAATGTTAGCTTTGTTTGTCCTTCATCTCTATTTGTGTTAGTCAGCTCTTGTTGCAGTAACAAACAACCCAAAATCTTAGTGGCTCCCGACAAACATTTATTTCTTGCTCCCAGGCTATGGGTGGCCTGTGGCTTAGGTTCAGATTTAGGTCTGTTTGTTCCACAGGTCTCTCACTCAAGATTACCTTGACAGAACCACACTGGGGCATGGCATTCTTCTGAGGGTGGCAGAGGGTGGGAGGTGAGGTCAACAAGGCAAGCCTATTGAAAGCTTCTGCCTGGATGTCACATTCTACTGGTGGAAGCACTTCAAGGCGAGTCCCCAAGCCCAACACGGGCGCAGTGGAAAAGTAATGGCTGCCGTGGGGCAGGGGAAGGAGGGTGGAGGGTTGCTGAACAGTAACACAGTCCACCACTACATCATCCTTTGAAAAATTTCAACTACAGGGCTCTTCCTTTCCCTGCCCTGCTGCTTGTAGGTTCTAAGAAGATAGTGGGAGAAAGTGAAATCTGTTGCCATTGAGTTGATTCAGATTTATGGAGAATCCATGTATGTTAGAATATAATTGTGCTTTGTAAGTTTTCAGTGGTTGATTTTTTGAAAGTTGGCCTTTGTGCCAAGGCACTTCTATGTGCACTTGAACCTCCAGACTTTCAGTTCACCATTTGTGCCACCGAGAGACTCCAGTAGAAAGTGAAATACTCTCAAGGCAGGCTTGCACTTGTTTCCTTAATGCCATGTCGAGTGAACTCCCAGCTTGCCCATGGCTACCAGCACAAAGATGTGTGCACACCTAGCTGGAACACTGGGGAGAAAGCACCAAGAACTACAGTATGTGGCCCAGTCAGGAGCTGTGGATGCTGAACGAGGGAAAGGTGACTTCTGTGGGGCAAGGCTTTGTGGAGCAGGTAGCTTTGACTCTGGGCCTCTGAAGGATAGGTAGGGTTCCAACAGGTGCAGTTGGACCTCTGTGCAGACTACTATTTTTGTTGGCTTAGAAGACAGATGTACCTTAAGAATCAAATCTAATCATTCCATTTCTCCTAAGCCTCAGCCTGAGTGGCACCATCAAGGAGAAGCCCTTCTCAAGATATTCTAATCACACATTTATTCAGGTAGCTCCTTGGATCCCAGCTCACCCCCCGAATCCAGCGGAGATGTGGCAGTGTCTCTCCGTCTTGCTTCTTGTCTCTGCCTGTCTCACTGCCTTGCCAGCCACATCACCCCCTGCTTATATGGAAGGCAGATTTTGAATATATGTCCTTATACTCTGTTTTCTGGGTAGTAATAGCAGTTGAGCACTCAACTACTAGTTGAAAACTTGGTAGTTTTAACCCACCTAGAGGAGGCACTGTCTCCTTACAGCCCTGGCAATCTGCTTCTACAAGCTCACAGCCTTGCAAACCGTATGGTGTAGTGCTCCTTTGCACACGTGGGGTTGCCATAAGTCATCTAACTTTGTTATCTGGATCCGGATGAGCCTGTCTGTATGTGGCCTGGCACATGTGCCTTTGTCAGAGCTGCCTTCCTTGCCCTGTCAGATTCCAGGTAGCTCCTACTGTCTTCTTTTTGGGTCAGGCTCACTTAGGATAACAGAGAGTATGACTATTCGTTAAACACTCAAAGTCACTTGATGGATAAAATGAAATATTTAGGCCAATGAATTTAGACAAGAGAAAGCCATGTGGTTTTACTCTGTTTTTGTTTAAGTATGTTAGTGTGTATGCACTGGTTATAGCAAAGGCACAGAAATAGACTTTGCTAATGACTGAACAGTCACCTGAAGTTCTAATTTCTAGCATTAGAGAAACTCAGAAACGCCCCTTGGGAATGGGAACACACATCTGAATCAGTAACTTTTTCCCCTGTCTCTGCCCAAAGAGAAGGGATGTTCCTGTGTTTTGTTTTATGCCAGTTCCTCTGTGAAACGTGGCTGGTTGGCCTCTCACACACTTAGGCAGAAAATGTTCCAAGCCTCCTTCTCTGAGATCATAATGTTTCTCTATAATACTCTATTTTTTCAAGGTGAGAGAGACCCTGGCTGCAGAGACAGGGCTGAGTGTCCGTGTCGTTCAGGTGTGGTTCCAGAATCAGAGAGCAAAGGTAACCTACTTCTTCTGTCTCTGGGTTGCTGGTTTCCTGAAATAACCAGCAGTAGAATATTTGCCCTGGCCTCCAGGCTTTCAAACCTGAACTCACTGAGATTCAAAAAGTCTGTTATCAATAATCATTTCAGCCACAGCAGCCCTGCAGAAGGGGACAGTTTAGGCATTTGTTTTAGTGAAATGACTATTATTTTGCTAGTGGCCGTGACTGTGAGTCTGGCCCGCCACCTGTGCCAGTAAATGTCTTTCTGTGTCTTTCACTCTTTTCTTTAATTCATATTTGTTTAACCCAGATACCAAAGTGCTTTTAAAATTTCAACCAGAAAACCAGATAGCACATTTCTGACTGAACTAAGACACCAACGTGACAAGAGTGAAATAAATATCTGCTCATTCCTCCTAGTGCCTGTGCTTTAACTAATGTCTATCCATACTACCTTTTGTCCTCTGGATTCTGCCAAGGTCTGTATTCCTTGCCACAACCTTTCTTCTAGACCTTTTCCTTCCCTATCCCTAAAAATTCATATGTCTTAGAGTCCATTTTCTAGGGCCTTGATCTTAAAAAAAAAAAAAAATAATAACAACACTCATTGCCTCAAGTCAGTTCTGACTCACAGTGACCCCTGTAGGACAGAGTAGAACTGCTCCATAGAGTCTCCAAGGACCGCCTGGCGCATTCCAACTGCCAACCTTTAGGTTAGCGGCCGTAGCACTTAACCACTACACTACCAGTGTTTCCTCCTGAGCTTTAGTAGGTGATAAATGAATATCTCATTATTTGTTGATAATTGCTAATGGTTAGGGTAGTATTTCCTCAACTGAATTCCTCCGAACAGTGCTGCTGATAGATATCCCATCAGAAAAGGGCTCCGTGATTAAAGTTAACAAGGCCCTGTAGCATGCAGACTCAGAAAGCACAGCATATTGAAAAGCTCTGAGAAATCCTGTAGTAAAGAAACTTGTTTAATTTTTTTTTTTTTAGCAGCGTATTTCCTCCACAAACGCATACACACACATACTCAGACTATGTATTAATGTCTGGTGGAAATCTAGTGTTCCATGGAACACAGTTTGAGGAACACTGGGTTAAAATGTTCCTTCTCCCAGGAAGGATCTGTGTTAACAGGGTGCTTTGGGAGACAGCCTTCTCACCTGGAGGCAAGTCTCTTGTGGTCAAATTCTAGAACACAAAAGCCCAGCCTGTGACAGAGGGTGCAGGGGACACAAGCCTCTCGGCACCTCCCAGATCACGTCCTGTCAGCCGGTCCTTGCCGCACATCCGGGCAGGGCCAGCCCTGAATATTCGTTGACTGATGCTCACACCCTTAACTACCTTCTGTGAGACAGTCACAACGTAAGCAGCAAGTTGGACTTACTGAGAGAAAATCCCTGTTTTCTGCCAGCTGTCTTACCACTGTAACGAGCAGAGAAGCCCCTCAGCTGGGATTCACCTGCTTGGAGTTGTTTCTCAAGTCTGGCACCGTTACTGAATAAAAGCTAAGCAAATGGCCTCTCTGCTTTTCAGCCAGGTTCTCTCCTGTGAAAACCATCCATTCCTGTTTTCCTTTTACTTCAGGAACAGGTTGCCTGACTTCTCATCCTGTGATTTTCTTCTTACCAGATGAAGAAGTTGGCCAGGCGGCAGCAGCAGCAGCAGCAGGATCAGCAGAACACCCAGAGGCTGAGTTCTGGTAAGCTGCCCCTCCCAGCAGGCACTTGCTGGAGTCCAGGCTTTCCTACCCAGTGCTCCAGCTCCCCTGGTTTTGGAATGGGATTTTTCGACTCAGGGAAGCCCAGTCTAATACCGTCTTAGAAGATGGAGCCTTCATGTGAAGACTGAGCCACGAGGAATAAAGAGAGGGAAAGGCTGCCCAAGCGGCAGACCTAGAACTGCTCAGTGGAGCTGGCACCAAACATGTCCAAAGCCTTGTTTCCCTGATCCTTGCCCAGTGTCTGGGGAAACAGAACTGTGCACACAGTCAAAGACAATTCCACAGTCTCATCCTGCTTGCTCCCAGTATTTCTGGGCTAATCAGTTAAATATGGGAACACCGGTGGCTCAGTGGTAGCATTTTTACCTTCTGTGCAGAAGACCAGGGTTTAAAAAATCCCCAGCTCAAGCACAGTCACTACCTGGTCTCCGTTAGTCAGTGGAGGTTGTGTGTTACTGTTATGCTGAACAGGTTTCAGCAGAGCTTCTAGACTCAGACAAACTAGGAAGAATGGCCTGGTGATGTATTTCCACAAATCAGCCAATGGAAACCTGATTTTATCACAGTGATCTGAAGTACAGCCAATCATGGGGATGGCCCGGGACTGGCCCAGGCAGCAGCATTTAGTTCAGCTGTGCTGGGGTCAGCCTGAGGGGCTGACTTGACAGCAGCTAACAGTAATCAGCTAACTACATTATCGTGACTCTCCGTAGCCCAAACAATGTAAAATAGCAAAAGTAATGATAGTGAAATAATAATCCCCTTCTTTGCAAAGCACTTTATAGTTCACAAAGTCGTCTCACACTGATTTGACTCTTAAAACAGGTGAGCCTTGAGGCGAGCCAAGAAGTCATTACTACCCCATTTCACATATGAGCAAACAAAGCCCCTGCAAGACTAAATGTGGTCGTGGGTCAGTGAGGGGCAGAGCTGAGACTACAGCCCACCTCTCCGTAAACTTCCCGAGAGTGTGCTACCTCCCCCGTCCCTATGTGCCATCTACCCTTCATCTGTTTTATTTTTACAATAAGGATGGTATGAGTTTCAGGGAGGAGTTAAAGACAGACAGGGTGTAGGAGTCTTCAGTGAAGTCAAAAGAAAAAAGCCACTGCATCAGAATAATGCCTTCGTAAAGGGCTATGCCCCCGATTCATTCATCCAGGAGATTCTCTAGATAGTCTCTTTGTACCTTAGAGCAGTGTTTCATACAGTATAATATGCACATGAACCACCTAATTCTGATCCAGTTCTTGGAGGAACCTCAGATTCTGCATTTTTAACAAGCTCTCAGGTTATGCTGTGGCTGCTAACTTGTGGATCACACTTTGCGTAAGAAGGTATAGAATATGCTGTTGGCTCTCAGGCCCTCCTGCAGCTGAGCCCCTGTATTCACAAAGAGCCCGCCTAGTGTTTGACATCTTGGCTGGGCTTCATCTAAATTTGGCACACTGCCTCCTCCAGCCAGAAGATCCTTTGGGTTCTTACTTTCTGGGCTGAACACTGTCTTAAAGACCAGATAGATGCTTAAGGGAGAGAAGAAATAAAGCAAGGATCTGGGCACAGGAGAAGGGCAGAGCAGTAAGCTGGTCAGGATACTTCAATTCTGCCCTTAATATTGTTTGACCTGGAAATAGACTTTCATCTCCTTGTGGCTCGGGCTCCACATCCCTTTGTTATCATTAGCTGCTGTTGATTTGGCGCTGACTCATGGGGATCCGAGTACAGCGGAGTGCACCACTGCCTGGTTCTTAGTCAGCCTTATGATCAGTTGAAAATTGGACTATTGTGATGTATAGGAATCTCACTGACTGATGCATGGAGGTAGGTCCCCAGGCCTTTCCTCCTAGTCTGTCTTAGTCTGGAAGCTCCACTGTACTCTCTTCAGCATCATAGTAATGTACAAGCCTCCAGAGACAGACAAGTAGCAGTTACGCATGAGATGCATTGTTCTCCCTCATGGAAGGCAGGAATTTTACCACTGAACCAACAATGCCCCACACTTAGCTGTTGTTGCTGTTGTTAGCTGCTGTTGAGTCAGTTTCAACCCTGTGTACAACAAAATGAAACACTAGTCGGTCCTGTGCCATGTCCACAATCGTTTTTATGCTTAAGCCCATCGTTGCAGCTGCTGGGTCAGTCCATCTGGTTGAGGGTCTTCCTTTTTTTTGCTGACCTGAACTCTGCTAAGCATGATGTACTTCTCCAGGAATTGGTCCTTCCTAGCAACACGTCCAAAGTGTGTGAGATGAAGTCTCACTGTCTTCATTCCAAGCAGCACTCTGCTTGTACTTCTTCCAGAATAGATTTGCTTGTTCTTTTGACAGTTTATGGTATGTTCAATATTCTTCTCCAACACCACAGTTCCAAAGCATCAATTCTTCTTCTGTCTTCGTTATTCATTGTCCAATTTTCACATGCATACAAGGTCTCACAATTAAGTCCACAGACTTAATTATTTTAAGTGCTACATACCTCGTTGCTGAATATTACTATGGTCATCTTCAAAATACTCCCCTTAGGAAGCTGTACTGTGATGCCAGCACCTAATCCACCCTTCAAAGAAATTTTGGAACTCTTTCTGGAAGAGCCATTATGCATGGTGGCATGGTAGTAAGTTTGCAAACTTAATTGTATAGTTGTCTGTGAGGGAGTTTTTAGCCAGTAAACATGTAAATGTATTGGAACACCCTCCCTGCTCAACTGATCCAGCCCTCAATGACTTTTTTCTTTACCCCAAGATAAATACTGAAAAGAAGACATTTGGGGGACATTCAGGACATTGAGAGTAATACAATGAAAGCTCTGATGGCCATTCCAGAAAAAGAATTCCAAAATTGCTTTGAAGGGTGGACTAGGCACTAGCATTAGTGCATAGCTTCCTAAGGGGAGTACTTTGAAGGTGACCGCAGTGATATTTGGCAACAAGGTTTATAGCACTTTCTGTAGGGTGAGTTCACAAACTTAATTGGCAGAACTCATAAGATGCAATTGAAAGCACTGTGGCTTGGGTCAGGTGCACCTTAGTCTTAAAGATGACATCTTTCGTTTTCAGTATTTAAAGAGGTTCTTTTCAGCAGATTTTTCTCAAGGCAATGTGTCTTTTGATTTCTTGACTGCTGCTTCCATGGGTGTTGATTGTGGACCCAAGTAAATTGAAATCCTTGACAGACTCAATCCTTTCTCCATTTATCATGATGTTGCTTACTGGTCCAGTTATGGGGAGTTTTGTGTTCTTGGTGTTGAGGTGCAGTCCACACTGCAGGCTGTAGTCTTTGATTTTCATTAGTAAGTGTTTCAAATCCTCTTTACTTCCAGCAATCAGGGTTGTGTCATCTGTGTAACACAGGTTGTTAATGAGTCTTCTTTCAATTGTGATACTTCATTCTTCTTCGTATAGTCCAGCTTCTCAGATTATTTGCTCGGCATACAGACTGAAAAGGTGTGGTGAAAGGATACAATCCTGACACACATCTTTTCTGACTTTAAACCATGCAGTGTCTCCTTGTTCTGTTTGCCTGACTGCCTCTTGATCCACATATAGATTCTTCATGAGCACAATTAAGTGTTCTGGAATTGCCATTCTCCACAGTGTTATCTATAATTTGTTAATGATCCACACAGTTGAATGCCTTTGCATAGTCAATGAAACACAGGTAAACATCTTTCTGGGATTCCCTGCCTTCAGCCAAGATCCATCTGACATCAACAATGGTTCCACATCCTCTTCGGACTCCACCTTGAGTTTCTGGCAGTTTCTTGTCGACATACTGTTGCAGTCACTTATAAGTGATCTTGAGCAAGATTTTACTTTTTTCTGATATTAATGGTATTGTTCGATTATTTCTGCTTTCAGTTGGATCACCTTTCTTGGGAATAAGCATAAATAGGGGTTTCTTCCAGTCAGTTGGCCAGGTAGCTGTCCTCCAAATTTCTTGGCATAGGTGAGTGAGCACTTCCAGCACTGCATGTTTGTTGAAACTCTCAATTGATATTTCATCAGTTCCTGGAGCCTTGCTTTTTACCAGTGCCTTCGATGCAGCTTTGACTTCTTCCTTCCATACCATCAGTTCCTGACCATATGCTACGTCTTGAACTGCTCGAACGTTGACTAGTTCTTTCTGATATAATGACTCTGTGTGTTCTTCCCATCTTCGTTTGATGCTTCCTGAGTCGCTTAATATTTTGCCTGTAGAATCTTTCACTATTGCAACTCTAGGCTTGAATTTTTTCTTCAGTTCTTTCAGCTTGAGAAATGCAGAGTGTGTTCTTCCCTTTTGGTTTTTTATTTCCAGCTCTTGCACATCTCATTATAATGCTTTGTCTTCTTAAGTTGTCATCTGAAATCTTGTTCAGTTCTTCCATTCATCATCCCTTCCTTTTGCTTCAGCTATTTGATATCCAAGAACAAGTTTCAAAGTCTCTGCTGACATCCAGTTTGGTCTTTTCTTTCTTTCCTGTCTTTCTGATGATCTCTTGCTTTCTTCATGGATGATGTCTTTGATGTCATTCCACAGCTCGTCTCATCTTCGGTCATTTGTGTTCAACACATCAAATTTGTCCTTCAAATAGTCTCTAAACTCAGGTGGGATATCCTCAGGTGCTTAGTCTTTCATGTACTTGTTCTAATTTTCAGTTTCAGTTTAAACTTGCATGTGAATGATTGATGGTCTGAGCTGCAGTCAGCACCTGGTCTTGTCCTGATTGCTGTTGTTGAACTTTTTCATTGTCTGTTTTCATTACTGTAGTCTGATTTCTGTGTGTTCCATCTGGTGAGGTCTGTGTATAGTCAACATTTATGTTGGTGAAAAAAGGTGCTTGCAATGAAGAAGGTGTTGGTGTTGCAAAATTCTATTATGTGATCTCCAGCATTATTTCTATTGCCAAGGCCTTATTTTCCAACTACTGATCCTTCTTCTTTGTTTCTAGCTTTTGCATTCCGTTCAGCCATAATTATCAATGCATCCTTATTGTATGTTCAATCAATTTTGGACTGCAGAAGCTGGTAAAAATCTTCTATTTCTTCATTTTTGGCCTTAGTGGTTGGTGTATAAATTTGAATATTAGTCGTTTTAACTGGCCTTCTTTGTAGGTGTGTAGATATTTTCGTATTACTGATAGCATTGTACTCCAGGACAGATCTTGAACTGTTCTTTTTGAGGATGATTGCAACACTGTTCCTCTTCAAGTTTTCATTGTCTGATTCAACATGGCCTGTACTGGTCCATTTCGGCTCAGTAATGCCTAGAATATTGATGTTTATGAATTCCATTCGATTTTTGATGATTTTCAATTTTTCTGGATTCATACTTTGTACACTCTACATTCCAATTATTAATGAATGTTTGTAGCTATTTCTTCTCATTTTGAGTCATGCCACATCAGCAAATGAAGGTCCTGAAGGCTTTACTCTATCTAAATCATTAAGGTTGACTCTACTTTGAGGAGGCAGCTTTTTCCCAATTGTCTTTTGAGTATCTTCCAACCTGGGAGGCTCGTGTCTCAGCATTATGTATGACAGTGTTCTGCTACCATTCACAAGGTTTTCACTGGCTAATTCTTTACAGAAGTAGACTACTACATTCTTCTTCGTAGTCTGTCTTAGTCTGGAAATTCAGCTGGAGCCTGCCCACCATGGGTGACCCTGCTGGTATCTGAATACCAATGGCATAGCTTCCAGCGTCTCACAGCAACACGTAAGCCCCCATAGTATGACAAACTGACAGATAAGTGAGAGTCCAGAGTGAGTTAATACTCTCTGATAGCCCTATCTGCTGGGGCTCCTGTGAAGTTTAAAGAGGGTCACAGACAAGGAAGGCCTTTACTAAAGGTCATGCAAATTGACTGCATAGAAGTCAGCAAGCTCCAAAGGAAAAAGATGCCTCCAGACATTATGGGAACACAAACTCAATGCTTGGGATTTTCTCTAAAGAATTCTAAGGGTAGCTCCTAGGAGAGAGGCACTCAGAAAGCTGAGACTGGTGGGGGACAGTTGTTTCCATCTTATAGACTGAGGAAATAGAGTTCTTGAGAGTTAATGGAACCATGCTCAAAGAACCAGGTGGTATAGGCAGGAACTGAGGCTTCCTTTTCTCATAAAGTTCTGTACCTACGTATAACTTACTGTAGTTACAGAATCACAGAAGCTCATGTAAATATCCTCACTGGCTCCACAGTTGTCAACTCAACCAGTGTGGTGATTCTCATTTGGCCGATGGGCCTGTAGTAGGTTACCACTGGAAGAAGCTTTAGATTCATGCACTCCAGTGGCTGACAAGCCAGTACATAGCATCACAACTCTTTGTTCAAGTGATATAGTTCAGAGAAGCTCTCAAGGTTCCACTCCTCACATCTGTACCTTCCTATGTAATAACCCCTAGTGTGTTCCTTCCATAGGACACACACTGGAAACCACTGATATCACCTCATTCCTTTTCCATTTTATAAATGAGAACACTGAGACCCATGGAAGTAGGATTGTCTAGCTAGGGTCACATAGCTTGTGTGGTAGCCACTCTCCAAGATGGCACTAGATAGTTTTCCCAGCTGGTGTTCACATTCTTGTATAGTCACTGCCTACACTAATTAGGGCTTACCTGGAGTGTGACTTCCATGGTCATCAAAGACTATGTGGCTTCTGCTTTGGACTCTTTTGGATCACTCTGTCTGGGGGAAGCCACCTGCCATGTCATGAGGACACTTAAGCAATAGCCCTATGGATAGATCCACATGGTGGGCCCCCCCTAACGGGGCTTTCAGACCCACACATCTCGTGCCAAGTCTAGGATTCCCTGCCCTGCACTGATCTCCTTTCTCACTTCCCTCTCTTCTATGGAGCAGAGAAAAGTCTCACACTGGGAAGAAATGCTGGGTATTTGGGGCTGCAAAGTCTGGAGGATGCTCTGTGGCCTTCTCTCCCAGCCTAGGACACTGAGTTACATGCTAAGAATGACTTGCCTTCTTTTTTGTCCCACAGCTCAGACAAATGGTGGTGGGAGTGCTGGGATAGAAGGGATCATGAACCCTTACACGGCTCTGCCCACCCCTCAGCAGCTCCTGGCCATTGAGCAGAGTGTCTACAGCTCAGACCCCTTCCGACAGGGGCTCACCCCACCCCAGATGCCTGGAGACCACATGCATCCCTATGGTAAGAGGGAGTTAAGCCCCACAGGGACCTCTCACAACTTGCTTGCATAGGTTTCTGGTCCCCTCCCAAACACATTACACAGCAGAACCAGTGCCCCTGTAAAGTGGTGCTGGAATAACGTACCCCGTTGCTATAAGAGAAGGACCCATGTACATGTTCATTCATGATGGTCTCATTCCATCTCATTTGCAAGGCTTGTGAGTTTAAGAATTGACATTCAATTTGGTTTAATAATTGACATTAAAAATCAGATTTCACAACTCTTGTATTCCATGCTGGGCTACTAAGGTGCTTGCAAGCCGTGTCAATGCTGATACAGGCAGAAGGCCTTAATTCGGCAAATGTTTACTGAAAGAAAATATAAAAAAAGCACACAAAACAAAATCCCACTTGGTTGATTCTACTAGAGATAATAGTAGGCATCACTGATGAAACAGAAACTGACCTTTTAAAGTAAAAAGCATCTCCTCCCTACATCCTAAACTGAGCTTGATTTAAATGCTGGTGTGCATATAGCTGAGCCTCCCCCACTGCCCATCTTGCTGTTTAAGCTAGTGGGCAACAGGTGTGCTTGGGGGACATCGCAGGGAAAGGTGAGTTCTGAAGTGGAAGGCTGAAGTTCAACCTCAAGGCGAACAGAGGCCCCTGCATTTTCCTGTGGAGGAAGTCAGTGGCCTGTGTAGTGTATTGGAATATGCTCTGTAATGGTGATGAATCTTCATGGCTAAAAATAAAGTTTTATTCAGCAAACCTTGATGCATTTGGCTGGCTCAGACATACCCTTCAGCTCCCAGGATTTGTGAAATGACATCCTTCATTGAAAAAAAAAATTCTGTATATTGTCAAAATCACCCGCATTGTCCCTTGGCATACATTTAACAAACATTATTGAGCTCTGGCCCCTTGAAGGGTCTTCCTGGACCAACGTTATCTATTTGGGCAAACATAGATACATGTGTGTGTACTCAGTGACTTCCATTCTGTCTGCTGTCTCAGACAACATGTGTGACATCGGCATCCTTCTTCATTCCACAGCTGTGGGAAAACAGGCAAAGTGATTTTTTGTTGTTGTTGCTAAAGTCTTAAGTGTTCAGAATCCCAGGCTTTTTGATACATTAAAGATTCGTATGATAAATCCTCTAGTCAAGTAAGTAATGAAAGCCAGATGATATGTTTTTTTAAACTCCAGTTTTCATCTTTTCCATTTGCTTGAACCCGCCACCACCCACTGCTGTGAAGTTGATTCCGACTCACAGTGACCCTCTAGGACAGAGAAGAATTACCCGATGGGGTCCCAAGGCTGTATGTCTTTAAGGTAGCAGATTGCCATGTCTTTCTTGCGTTATTTACTTGAAGTGAAGGTGGAGTGTACTGAGCCTGCTAAAGTTGCAGCGGTCCCTCAGCTGTTCCACAGTTCATTTTCCTGACGTCTCTCTCAGGGGTGTGCATGACTTGTAGTTAGGCACCTGACCATCCTTTCTTTTGTAGTAAAAGTTGTGATGCAGCAGGTAGTCAGGATGCCTTTGCAGTTTGAAGGGACTGAAGTTATCATGAAAGATTTCATTCACCTTTACTACAGAACTGAGGTTGGCTTTCTTATCATCCGTCCTTCAGAAATCGTTTTTGAGGCCCAAGTCTTCTAGGAGCCCAGCTCCCATCTCTCCAGCCTCTGGTGATGTGTCCTGCCTGCCCCTCAAACTCACTGTCCAGACATACTGACACGTGCTTATATTGTACTCAGTTTACCACTTCCTAGTATACTGGTTTACATTATTTTCAGTTGCACGTTAGCGACAGGGAGAGGAGCACTGGTGGTCCAGTGGGTAAAGTGATCAATTGCTAATCAGAAGGTTGACAGTTCGAAACCACCAGCAGCTCCACAAGAGACAGATGTGGCAATCTGCTTCCATAAAGGTTTACAGCCTTGGAAGCCCTGTGGGGTTGCAATGAGACAGAATCGATCAATTCAGTGGCAGTGGGTTTTTTTGTTAGACACTGGCCCCTGAAAGGAGGACAGGGATTTTTTTCCCTTCCTACTTTTCTGTAGAAATGCTGGTGATGTTATAGTTAAGAGGTATGGCTGCTAACCAAAAGGTCAACAGTTCTAATCTACCAGATGCTCCTTGGTTGGAAACCTTATAGGACAGCTCTACTCTGTCCTTTATGGTTGCTCTGAATTGGAATTAACTCAAGGGCAAAGGGTATGTTTTTTGATACTTTTCTGTGCTGATTAATGCACTTAGCTACCAACTGAAAGGTTGGAAGTTTTGAGTCCACCTAGGAGCACCTTGGAAGAAAGGCCTGGGTATCTATTTCAAGAGAAAGAAAAAAAAATTAGACATTATAAACCCTGTGGAGCACAGTTCTGTTTTAACTTACATGGTGTTGCTGTGGGTTAGAGTTAACTCGAAAGAAACTACTTACTGGCACTTTTCAGTGTAGACTGCTCCTGCTTTCTCGAGCTCTTTCTCCAGCACTCAGTGGTAAGCTTGACTTGCGGGGACATGTTCAAGCCCCCCTTGGAGGTTACAGCAGAATTTCCTAGCACTGCAGTGAGTGAGTTATTCCTCCAGAAACTCATACTGACATTTTTTCTCTGTTTCAGGTGCAGAACCCCTTTTCCATGACCTGGATAGTGACGACACCTCCCTCAGTAACCTGGGTGACTGTTTCCTAGCAACCTCAGAAGCTGGGCCCCTGCAGTCCAGAGTGGGGAACCCCATTGACCACCTGTACTCCATGCAGAATTCTTACTTCACCTCTTGAGTCTTCTCCTCGGTGTCTATAGCGAGGCTCCCAGATGGAGCAACCGTATCATGTGAGGGGTCAGCTGGCTTTAGAGCGGGGAAGTCAGGGAAGAGGTGGGTCAGGAGGGAGTTTTGTGGGGGATGCTGTTATATAATGATGTGGTATAGCTCAGCATTCCCAAAGACTGAATACCTAATGGATTACATAGATTAATGTTTCTAATAAGAGTCTTAGTATTATGTAGGAAGATGTGTTTATCATTAAGGACAGGGACCTTTAATATAGACCTTCTTGTGCAAACTAGATTCCTAGGGGCTCCTAACAACTTCCCACCGTTTAGGGGAAGCTCTGATCAAGGGATGCGTATGTCTATCCATCTATACACCCATAGAAAGACAGACAGAAAGATAGATGTGTGTGAGTGTGTAACCTTTCATACTTTATCATCAAAGTTTATTCCTAATTATAACAGACATCAACTGTACAGCAAAAGTAACTTTATTTTCAGTGTGAACTATATTTAAGGAAATGTTTGATGCACTTAAGTTATAAAATGAGATAATTTACTTTTATAGACTTTATTTTTAGTTTGGAGAAACTTGTTGGCAGGGCAGAGAGGGCTGTTCCATCTAGTCCCATGGCACTGAGTGTTCTTTCTGTTTTCAGACAATGTGATTGAGGCCTTAAAGGAAATTATGTAGCTGACAGTGTTCTCTTGTGGGTTCTTGTTCTTTATGGGTTGAATCACTGGTCATCAGTGGTACAACAACAGTTCCCTTAATTATGTCCTTAGAAAATTCGGAACTCTTGAATTCTGTTTGTAGGGCAGTGCTAGAAAAGTCCGCTGTGCTTTTGGACTACAGATTCTTTGGGTGCAGGATGAAGGTAATAGCATATACCTACCTCACTGGGCAATGCAAGTCTTAATTCATACCCACTATAGATGAACAATGGGAAGAAGAACCTAATATTTGGTCAAAATGCAAATAAACCAATTACTTAGTGAAGGAGGATAGCTGGGGCTGCAAAGCAGGAGTATTCCTCTACCTTGAAGGCAGTGTGGCCTGCCACAGCCCCTTCTGTGTATCCTGGGTGGCAGGAGCACCAGTGCAGGGTAGCTCAGAGCACTGGCAGAGTTCTTATAGAAAAGAAGCTAAGGCTGAGGGAAAGGAGAAGGGAATCATTGTGTCCTGCAGGCCTGTTTTTGTAAGGGCTACCAGTTAAGAATGGTTTTCTTGTATTTTTAAAGTATTTAAGACAAAAAATAAGAATATGTCACAGAGACTATGTGGCCTGTAAATCCTTAAACATTTGCTATCTACCTTTTAACAGGAAATGTCTGTTGACCCCTGCTGTGGAGCGTCTGTTTCTAAACAGGCTTCTGGAGCTCACAGAGGGAGAGGTAGCCCAGGTGGGAATTCAGGGCTCTTCCTTCCAACTCACTTTCTGACCCTGAGCAAAGAAGTGCCAACAGCCATTGTACACAGGAACAGTTCCATACTCTGTTCTCCAAATGTGGTGCTAAATAGGATACTTCTGTGCTAGAAACCTCCCTGGAAAGTCTGATTGCAGAGGTGGGGAACACGGAGGATCAGTTGTGCCCCTCCCCTGAAAGGGGCCAGGATGGGCTTGGCCTCCTTCTGGGACATTGTGGGGGACTTGGACACAGTGATACTTCCACTTCACGTTCTGCAAGGCCCGAGGAAACATGTCCCCTGATGGTAGAGTCTACATTGTGTGCTTTGTGTGATCTTGTTTATAATTTATATAAACACTATGAAATCCAAGCCAATCTGGAGAGTGAAAGTTGTGCTGATACTGAGATGCTCCTCAGGTTTCTGTGGTAAAGATCAGTTGGAGAACGTAGCAGATACTACATGAGTGAAAATGAATAGAGATTCTTATTCCACTTCTTAATGGCATATCAAGATGAAATTAAAATCCTCTTACAAATGAACTGTTGTTTATTCAGGGGCGAGGTGATGGGCAGGGAACTGGGGGAATATGGGTGTTTGGTCAACAGGGGCATGAACATGAGCTTATGCTAAAGCTTAAATGAATGGGAAAAGTGCTCACAGCAGAACAAAGGATAAAGTGATCTTCACCCTCCTGCCAAAATGATCCCAAGAAGTAGACCCCTGTATTTACAAAGGTCTCCTACAAGAGAGGCACTAGGAACATGAAGATCACTTGTGGCAGAGCAGATTGCAAGATTTAGTGGATGAACTTTTGCTGGAAATCAGAGTCAAGAAGCATAGGAAGAATTTCTCATGCAGAATTGAAGGCAGATGCCTAGCCAATGTAGAAGAGCAGAGCAGCAGGTGGTGGTTTCCCTGATAGAACCCAGCAAAATTGGCAACAATTTGAAATGTAATTTTTGAATGAATGATTGTTAGGGCTATGTAGAAAACAAGGACTTCCGGCCAACATGGCACCATAGACAGAAGCATCATACCGTCCTTCTACAGTAAAGACCTGAAAACCTGAGCAAAACAGATACAGACATCATTTCAGCAACCCAGAGTGTCAACTGAAGGGATAATGAACTCAGCCAAACACTTCATGGTATAAGAAACTGGGAGAGAACAGAGAACAAGAAGAGATACAAGCGGAAGTCTCATATGAGCTAATGCAGCACAGATTCACAGCTTAGACTCCTGTCAGAGATCAGCAGACAGGGAGCACAGGGAAGCAGCTCTGTGAAAATCACAGCAGGAGATATAACACCTGGTAACCAGCAATGTACACTTTCTCACCCACCCCCCAATTCCCACTGTTCTACCTCCAGTGCTTCCTGACTAGATGCAGTTGTTCAGCTGGCCAGGAAGTACTGCTTGGATTCACCTTGCCCACATTAGAGATCAGCAGTCACGAGTATGGGAAAGCGCCTTCAAGGAGCTCCCAGCAGATGACTAGAGATACATGCCTTCCTAACCGTCACCCTTCCCTGTGGTGCACCCCTACCCTAGCCTCTTATGCTTCCAGGCTACAGGCTCTTCACGGGGAATAAAACTGCTTCAACCCTGGCCACTTGGATTTATCCTGCCCACAGTGACCAGTGCGTTAAGTGCCATTTGTCTGTAGTTGGAGTTGCTTTTTTCTATTTCTTTTTGGTTTCTCCCATGCCTCCTACCAACTCCCCTTTCTCTTGAATATCTGGCTCTCTGTATCATCATCATCTTCTTCTTTTTTCTATTTTCTCTTTTTTGCGTTCTGTCTTTTTCATTTCTCAGTTTGGATTTCTCTATACTTACCTTCTTTTCCTGTCTCTTGAATACCTGGTGCTATGTGACATCTATATCCCTTCTACCCAGGCTATACTGCACAGCCTGGGAGGCACTTTGCCAGTCTTTATGGCCCTACCGGTGGGACCCCTCAGAGCCTTTTTTCTCATTTTTTTCTTTTCCAAATTTTTATCTGTTTTTTTTATTTCTGTTTTTCTCCATTTCTCAGTTTCTCATCTCTCTACTTTAATGACAAGCTTCCTTACCACTGTATCTTGTTTTGTCTTCCTATTTCTCTCTCTCCTCTTTCCCATACCCATCACAACTGTCCCTCCATACATCACAACTTTCACTCTCCTTCTTGCCTACCTACACTGTACGCTGAATATCACACCCCTGAACAGCACAGGCACAGCCTACCAGAGCCTATGCAGTACTGATTCCTAAACAGTACTGTTGGTCTTAGTTTGTGCCATAAATAACCCATCCCAGCCACTTCTCTTCTGCTAGATCTACCATACTGTGCTATAGCTGAATGACTGGCCCTTCCCGTTGGAAAAGGAGGAAAATGTATCATGACCACATATGAACAAACAACAGAGAATGCACAATCCTCATTCTCTGACATAACCAAGTAAAGCAAAAAAGATGAAACAAACAGGTCTATAATCAATAAACAAAGAAAAATAGCTACTGAATGTCCTGAAAACAACAGATAATATCAAAACATATTTAAGGAAAAAAAAGGACAGGATGATAGCAGTCATCCAAAATAAAACTCTAGATGACTTTCCATTAGAAAAAAGGACACTAGAAGTACCTGACAGGGAATTCAAATCTCTAATATTCAGAGCTATCCAATAGTTTAAGGAAAAAGCAGACAAAAATGAGGAAAAAATAGACATATTCATGGAAGGTAAAGACAGAAAAATGGAAGATTCAGGGAAATAATACAGGAACAGAATGACAAACAAGTAGAAATCATACAGAAACAGCAATTAGAAATTCAAAAGATAAACAGAAGAGCTGATGAGCAGGTTTGAAATGATGGCAGTCAGGATTAGCAAAATTGAAGATAAACATTTGAATACAGCTCTGAGGAAAAACCAGAAAAAAAAAAAAGAAGAAGAAACCCTGAGAATTATACATAAGGTACAATCAAAAGCAAGAATTTATGAGTGATCACAGTTCCAGATCAAGGGCAGAAAATAGAAACACAGAGGATGCTTGAAGAATTGCTAACAGAAAACAAATCCAGAAACAGTATGAATGCAAGTCCATGATGCTTATATTAAAAAAGGTGGTACCATTTTTTGTATCTTTTCTCACCCACATGCAATTGTTCAGGCTCTGTCACACTACTTTAGGCTCATGCACCCTGTGGGAAAAGTTGGCTCTACCTCTTGCTAGAAGGAGAGAAATGTGAGTTAGAAGGCCAGGCTGGCAAGAAGCCACGAAGGAGGCCCATATCTCCAATTGGCCTCCGCTGGGCTCACCCTGATGCTGATCTCCAGCTTCTCAAGGGACTTGTGCACAAGACCCTTCCCGCTTGTGTTTGCATAGTGAATAGCTGTTTGATCCTTCAGAATTCATCATAGACTTCACCCTTGTGGAGAAGCCTGCAAAGCTGTGTTAGCTGCCTATAATGCAGTAATTGACCTAGTGCTGTCAGCTGTAAAAATAAGTCCAAAACTTGTGTAAAATCTCAAACACAATGGAAATTTATATTTTGCTCACATAAAAGACTTGGGAGGAAGCTCAAGTTAGAAAGGCACCTCTCTTAGTGCATAATAAAATGTCTTCTATTTTCAGCTCACAGCTGCAAGCTTTTGCCAGAGGTTGGTAGGCTCTATCCCCACCAACTGTAAGAGGAAATGCAGAAGAAGGCAAGAGGGGTAGTTTTATGGGCCAGGCCTGGAAGTGGCTCTTGTCTGTTTTACCATTGTCTTTTGGCTAGAATTCAGTCACATGAGGACTTCAACCTGCAAGAAGGCTGGAAATGTGGTCTATCTGTATGTCTTGAAGAGGAAAGTGTGAATTTTGATGATTCTTATGGCAACCAGTGCCATCTCTTTCATAGCCTTTATCACAGAACATTGTGATGTTGGTTTCTTTGTCCATCTCTCCTGCTAGGGAGAAAATTTCTTGAGAGAAGAGACTACTATTTCTGTTCTCAGAAGAAAAGGACGGAAACACCAGTGCCTAGCTTAGCAGCTGGTTTATGAAAGACTATCAGTTATGAAAGACTATACAGCTATTGGATGGATGGATGGATGCATGCATGCATTTGACAAATCCTTCCGTCTCTACTTTCAGTACTTCTGTTCACAGTGTACATCTAAAGTTCCTTCAACATATAGATATTTCAAAGTTGACACTGAGGATTCTGTGAATAGTTGGAGCCCAAGACATCCTTCTTTGGGCAACACTAGTCAGATGTTGACTCTTGCTTTCCTATTAGTCGTCCTATATGTCCCTCAGAAATACATCCTGTGCTGAATTGAATGCTGCAGATTCTCCTTCCCTTTTTCTCTGTTATTATCATAATGATAGGTAAGAGTGGGCATGCATGAATACATGTTAATTTATTGTTCCTCTATCTTTATTTCTTATATAAATCCAATCATGTACATTCTTCTCTCTCTCCTCCTTCTCTTGGCCTATTCTTGCCTTTGTCACTTTATATGTATTTGCCAAACCACACAACATATATTTTCACTCTCTGGAAGGTTCTCCTAGGGGTCCTGGTCATCATACTGTAGGCCATCCTTTCTCATTAGCTGTCTCCCTTCTGCTTTTCCCCCATATTTTCTGTGCTGGAAGCTCTCATGCCCCTGTCCAAAGTCTAGAACACACAGAGCCTGACTGAAGATAATGCAGAAGTCACCAAAAGGAGTCAGCTGTACTTCTCTGCTCTACCTTGTTTAATTTTCCATAGGTACTAGAGAGGTTTATTGATAAACATTTAAGCCAAAAAATGTCATCTTCCACATCTCCATCAGTGACGATTATTCTAATGTATAGGAGAATGTCCCCAAATTAACTTTCCCCTTTCCTATCTCTGATTCATGAAGCATTCATTTGCAAATGGTGTTGAGAGACTGCTATGTTCCAGGAAGAGTACTAACATCCTTAGAATGCTTGGTTTGCTGGAGTGCTATTATAGTTCCTTTTGAGTTTAAAAGGACTTCTACCTTGAAGACAAGAAATAAAGCAATAAGGGGGGTGAGGCTAAGATGGTGGACTAGACACATATCTCATCAATTCCCTCTGAGAACTAATGGCTGGAATGATAACTGAATGGAGCAGTGTGGACATCCAGGGAAACCTAGGATCTAGCACAGTGTTGTCAGATTCAACTAGGCACCAGTAACAGACTAAACGACCTCTCGAAGACAAGCCAGTGGCCTCTGAGTCCCACTCTTACTGATTCACTGACTTAGAAGACTGAAAGTACTGATGCCTTCTTTGTTATCTAAGAAGTTGCTACTAGGCATGAGCTGGCAAATACACTGACCTGCAGTGCTTAAGTAAACAACATATAATGCAGCAGAGGGACTCTTCCTGGGATGGCTACATATTGAGAGCCTGGCTGCTGAATGAGGGTACCACTGACCCTCCACTCTCTCTTTTCTGAGCTGCACCATAGAGTCTGCTGTTTCATGGCAAGAAGGGCAGCTTGGCCAGGAGGCCGTCTTGGCCAGCTGGGAGGTGGAGTTACCTAGCCGGGGGCCTTAGATGTGGCTGATTCTGAAGCGGAGCAGCATCCTCTGTCTGGCAAGTGCTTCTCAAGCAGAAAAGCTGCATTTGAGATGATTCATGTCTAGATTTATTTACAGGTGGGGCCTAGCAGAGGTTGGCAGGAAGGCCCTAACCCCCTCCCTACTTGGAACCATGTCATAGAATCTGGGAACAGCCTATGGGTACTTTCATTGTCAGCCAGAAGCTGAGGTCTGCCACACCTGAGTGCCTGACTGTTTGTGGAAGCTGTTAGACAGCTCTCCACTCAGCAGTAAAGTACCTTTTTAAAGTAAGACCACCTGGAGAACTGACTACTGAGAGGCCTGGTGGTGACTCCTCAACCCATCACTGATCCTCATCATAGAGTGGGCTGGTGGCTCCTCAGTGACTCCATAAGTAGAGTGCCATCTTTGCCAGCAAGGAGGCAGAGCCTGCCACCTGAAGGAGTCCTCCTGGGGCCAGTCACTACAGTATACAGAGCTGGATGGTGACCAACTCCGCTCGTAAAACTACACCTCAGCTCCTGTTGAGGCAACACCAGAGAAATAGAAGAGCTTCTAGATCATGCACAGACAACAGTGAATTGCTAACCATTTAAAGAAGCAGTCCACCATGGCTCTGGAAAACTCCCAAAACAAAGAATCAAAAAACTTCCTAGATGAAGAAGCCTTTCTGAAACTATCGTAAGATCAAGTAAAAAGAATTATACAGAGAGTCTTCATAGAGATTAAACAAAATGCAGCACAACAAAATGAAAAATTAAGCTATTTGAACTGATGAAACATCAGTGATGTGAAATCCAGCAGATCAATAATAAAATAACAGCATTAAACAATTCAATCCAAAGCCAAAAGAACAGGATTGAGAAGATAGATGTCAGACTTAGTGACTTTGAGGATGGAGCAACTAAGACCAGCATTTATCAGGAGAAATCAAAGAAAGGGATAAGAAAAATGAAGAAGCATTAAGAAACATGGGAGACTCTATTAAGAGGAATAATCTATGAATATTGGAGTTCCTGAACGGGGAGGGATAGATGAAAATACAGAGAGCATTGCTGTAGAGTTGCTGACTGAAAACTTCCCTGAAATTATGAAAGAAAAATACAGATATCCAAGACACATACTGAATGCCACAAAAACTAGACCCCAAAAGAAACACACCAAGACACACTATCATCAAGCTTAGTAAAATGGAACATAAACAGGGAATCTTAAAAGCAGTGAAACTCAAAGCTAAGCTAGCATTCAGAAGGAAATCCTGTAGGCTTTTGCCTGACTTCTGAGCAGAAATGATGGTGGCAAGAAAGCAGTGGGATAACACATTTAAAGCCCTGAAGGAGAAAAACTTCCAACCAAAAATTACGTATCCTGAAAAATTGTCTCTCAAATGTGATGCTGCAAGTAAAACATTTGCAGATAAACAGAAGCTTAGAGACTTTGTGAAAAGCAAACCAAAACTACAAGAAGTACTGAAAGAAGCTCTTTGATTAGGAAAACAAAAACATTAAGTGTATGCTTAAAGAGGCATTGCAAGACATAGCATCTAGACTCCTACTCACTTAAGGAAGTCAAAAAGCTCAATGAAAACTACAATATTGTTCCAGCAAGAGCAATTAGATAAGACAAAGAAATAAAGGGCATCTGCATCAGCAAAGAAAAAGTAAAAATCTCCCTATTTGAAAGTGAGATGATTGTATACTCTGAGAATCCTGAAGAATCCATAAGTAAAGTACTCAAACTGATAGACAAATTCAGCAAAGTATCAGGATACAAGATAAACATAAGTAAATCAGTAGGATTCCTTCATACCAACAAAGAGATTATTAAAGAAGAAATCACCAAATCAACAGCATTTACTACAGCTTCCAAGAAGATAAAATACCTAGGAATAAATCTAACTAGAGAAACAACAGACCTTTATAAAGAGAACTCAAAGACCTTACTACAAGAAACTAAGAAAGACTTATATAAATGGAGAAAACTACCCTGCTCTTGGATAGGAAGACTTAACATTGTGAAAATGTCTATTTTACTGAAAGCAATCTACTTATATACTGCAATCCCAATACAAACACCAGTGACATGTTTTAATGAGACGGAAAAACAAATCACCAACTTTGTTTGGAAAGGGAAGAAACCTCGGATAAGTAAAGCACTGCTGAAGAAGAACAACACACTAGGAGGCCTCTCACTACCCAACTTTAGAACCTATTACACTACCACAGTAGTCAGTACAGGTACTGGTACAAAAAGAAACATATAGACTAATGGAACAGAGATGAGACCCCAGAGATGCCACCATCCTCCTATGAACAGTTGATATTTGACGAAGGCCCTGAGATTGTGAACTGGAGTAAAAACAGTCTCTTTAACAAATGGTGCTGGCAGAATTATTCATCTGCAAAAAATTGAAACAAGACCCATATCTGACACCTTATACAAAAACCAACTCAAACTGGATAAAAGACCTAAATATCAAATCTAAAATGATGAGGCTCATCCAAGAAAAAATAGGATCAACATTGAAAATTTTAACATACAATGTAGACAGACTTTGAAATCTGACAAACAAAGCACAACCAACAGAAGAGAAAATAGGTAAATGGGAACTACTAGGAATCAAACACTTTTGCTCATCCAAAGACTTTATCAAAATAATAGACCACTCAGAGAATGGGAAAAAAAAAATTTGGTAACATTATGTTAGACCAACATCTGATCTCCATAATCTACAAGGTACTACAAAATATCAACAAGAAAAGGAATAATAATCCAATTAAGAAATGGGCGAAGGAGATGGACAGACACTTCTGTAAAGAGGATATCCAGTTAGCCAAAAGACACATGCAGAATTGCTTATGATCATTAGTTATTACAGAAATTCAAATCAAAATTACAATGAGATATAGCCTCGCCCCAACAAGGCTGGCCATGATCCAAATAACACTAAACAATAAATACTAGAGAGGCTGTGGAGAAATTGGAATTCTCCTGCACTGTTGGTGGGATTGTAAAATGGTACAACCTCTTTGGAAAGCAATCTGATGTTCTCTTAAAAAACTGGAAATAGATATACCATTTGATCCAGTAATCCCACTACTGGGAATATATCCTACAGAAGCAAGGGCAGTCACACAAACAGATACATGCACATGAATGTTTATTGCAGCACTATCCATGATAGCAAAAAGATGGAATCAACTGAGATGCCCAACACAGATGAATGGATAAATGAACTGTATATATACTCAATGGAACACTATGCAATGATAAAGAACAATCATGATTTTAGGAAGCATCTCATAACTTGTTTTCAACTGGAAGACATTATGTTGATCAGAATTAGTGATCAGCACAAGGACAAATATTGCATGAGGTCCCTACAATGAGGACTCAAAAACAGACTCATGTAGAGAAGAAAAGACTTTTTGACAGCTGCAAGGGAGGAGATGGTGTGTGGGAGAGAGCTGGTTACAGATTAGATCATTGGTAGAAATTTGGTTGGGTAAAATCAGTGACAGCACACATTAGAAAAAAGATCAATTTAACTGGATTTCAACATAACCTGAAAATTCTTCCAATCTTAACCCAATATTGCAAGGACAGAGTACTGGGGCAGGGATCCAGGGACCATGTTCTCAGGGGACATTGAGGCCAATTGACATAACTAGCCTAGTTGTAAGAATCTTCTCCACCCCATATTTGTGAGTGGCGTCTGGGGTCTTAACAGCTAGCAAGCTGCCACATGAGGTATACCAAAGAATCCCAACTCAGCAGGAACAGATGATGACCAGGGACCAAAACGACATGGGGGAAAGAGAACCCAGAAGACACAATGACCCAAGTGAGTGGGTGACTACATCAACATGTGACCAGAAGAACCAAATGGTGCCCGGTCACCACCAGTACAGCTGTGATGGGGCTCACAAAGTTGAATCTCAGTGGCAACATGAGAATAAAAATGGGTGCACCATGAGAACTCCACTTAAAGACCACAACTGATGGCCCAAAGGCCTGGGAGTTCCCTTGGGAGCATGGGCCCTAGACCTGATGCTGCCCTGTCCATAAATCATTACTGTGGTCAACTCCTCGGACAGAAATAGATTGGACTCAGTGACACAGAGTGACTATATCATGTGTGCACTTTATGGTTCTATGCATCTATAGGTTGTTGTCCTACTGGCCTCTTACTAGAGGGGAGTGGAGGGGGCAGAGAGGAGGGGGCGGGAGATTGTTCAGAGGATATGACATGTATAAAACATAAAGGAGGAGAGTGCCATCACAGGGTAAGGAGAGCAGTAGAAGCTCCACTTAGGCAGGCCTGCAAATTTAAATTCACTCAATCACAATAAATAAATTAAAAAAAAACTACAATATTAAAAGAAGGGAAACAGTGATCATAAAAACTATGGCTTTGTCACACTAAAAAGAGAGGTATATTACAGTAGTTATAACCCTTTCAGATGGAGAGGAAATTAAAAAGATATGTGGAAGTTAAAGTTTGGCTTAAACTTAGAACAGTAAGGGGAGTCATAGGAGTAGCCACAAAGCAAAATAACAGTGTGACATATCAAAACAAGAAGCTTAATAGAGGAGTCTCAACAAGCATAAAACCAGCACTGAAAAAGATGAAACATCAACCCATAAATAAGAATGGCTCAGAACAGAATGTTTAGAAAAACATAGAAAACATCAACAACACAAAAATAAATGCATCAAAATGATGATGCTAAACACATGCCTATCAATAACTACACTGAACATAAATGGACTGAACACTTCAATATAGAGACATCAAGTAATATCCTGGATCAAAAGATATAACCTATGTATATGTTGCTTACAAGAGACACACCTACGACTCAAAAGATGCAAACAAACTGAAAGCCAAGGATGGAAAAATGTATACCAAGCCAACAACATACAAAGAAAAGCAGGAGTGACAATACTAATCTCAGATAAAATAGACTTTAATGTAAAATCCACCGTCGTGGACAAGGATGGTCACTATTTATTGCTGAAAGGTACATTACATAAGCAGGACTTAACAACATTAAATATTTACACACCCAATACCAGAGCATCCAAATACATCGAGCAAACACTGACAAGATTGATAAATGAGATAGATCGCTCCACAATAATAGCTGGAGACTTCAACACTCCACTTGCAGTAATGGACAGATCATCCAGACAAAAGCTCAGTAAAGATACCAAAGATTTCACTGTGACAATTAACCAACTGAACCTCATCAACATATACAGAACTTTTTACCCATCGACAGATAAGTACACCTTCTTCTCCAATGCTCATGGTACATTTTCCTGACTATGCCGCATGTTAGGACAAAAAGCAAGTCTCAACAAAATCCAAACCGTTGAATTACTGCAAAGCATCTTCTGGGATCATAAAGCCATAAAAGTTAAAATCAATAGCAGAAAAAGCACAGGTAGAAATTTGAACTCATGGAAGCTGAACAACACCTTGCTCAAAAATCCATGGACTATAAAAGAAATCAAGGGTGAAATAAAGAAATTTATGGAAAAAAACGAGAATGAAAACACATCCCACCAAAACCTATGGCACACAGCAAAAGCAGTGCTCAGAGATCAATTTATTTCTGTAAATGCACACGTCCTGAATGACAAAAGGGCCCAAACCAAAGAATTAACCCTACAGCTTGAACAAGTAGAAAGAAAGCAAAAGAGGAACCAGTAAGGCACCAGAAGAAAACAGATAATAAAGTCAGAGCATAATAAATAAATCAGAGAGTAGAAGAACAGTTGAAAAAATTAACAAAACCAAAAGCTGGTTCTTTGAAAAAGCAACAAAATTGATAAATCATTCGACTCGACGGCACTTGGCTTGGCTTGGCTAAACTTGAAAACCTGGAGAAAATGGAAAAATTTCTAGATTCATATCATCTACCAAAAATATCACAAGGATAACTAGAACAACTTAATAAACTCATCATAAAAGAAGATACTGAAAAAGTAACCAAAGTACTAGCAACCAAAAAAAAGTCCTGGCTCATATGGCTTCACTGGAGAATTCTACCAAACTTGTAGAGAAGACTTAACTTCAATACTACTGAGGCTATTTCACAGCATAAAAAAGAAGGGAATACTCCCAATTTCATTTCATGAAGCCAACATAACCCTGGTACTAAAGCCAGAGAAAGATCCCACAAAAAAAGAAAATTGCAGACCAATGTCACTCCTTAACCTAGATGCAAAAATCTTCAACAAAATTCTAGTCAATAGAATTCAACAACATGTGAAAAAAAAAAAATTCATCATGACCAAGCTGGATTTGTACCAGGGATGCAAGGCTGGTTCAACATCAGAAAAACAATTAATGTAATTATCCATATGAATAACACAACAGATAAAAATTGCCTGATTTTGTCAATTAATGCAGAAAAGGCATTTGACAAAGTCCAATACCCATTCATGCTAAAAACTCTCAGTGATATAAGAATAGAGGGGAAATTCCTCAACACAACAAGGGGCATCTACACAAAGCCTACCACCTACATCATCCTGAATGGAGAGAGACTGAAAGAATTCACCTTGAGAACGGGAACTAGACAAGGATGCCCACTCTCACCACTTCTATTCAACTTTGTAATAGAGATTCTAGCCAGGGAAATTAGACAAGACAAAGAAATAAAGGACATCTGCATCAGCAGAGAAAAAGCAAAACTCTCCTTATTTGCAGATGATATGATTGCATATGCAGAGAATCCTAAAAAATCCGTAAGTAAACTACTGGAACTAATAGAAGAGTTCAGCAGAGTATCACTATATGAGATAAAAATAAGTAAATCTGTAAGATTCCTTTGTAACAACAAACAGATTACCAAAGATGAAATTTCCAAATTAGTACCCTTTACTATAGCCCCAAGAAGATAAAATACCAAGGAATAAATCTAACTAGAGAAAGAAGAGACTTAATGCAAAGAGAACTACAAGACCTTACTGCAGGAAACCAAGAAAGACTTACATAAATGGAGAAACCTACCCTACTCATCGACAGGAAGACTTAACACTGTGAAAATGTGTGTTTTATCCAAAGTGATCTACATATGCAAGGCAATCCAAATACAAATTCCAGCATCATTTTTTAATGAGATGGAGAAACAAATCACCAACTTTGTTTGGAAAGGGAAGAAACCCCAGATAAACAAGTAACTACTGAAGAATAGGCATACAGTGGAAGGCCTTATACTACCCGACCTTAAAACCTATTACACTGCCGCAGTAGTCAAAACAGCCTGGTACTGATACAAAAAGAGACATAGAGACTAATGGAACAGAGTTGAGACCCCAGAGATGCCACCATCCTCCTATGAACAGCTGATATTCAACAAAGGCCCTAAGATTGCAGGCTGGGGTAAAAACAGTCTATTTTTAACAAATGGTGCCAGCAAAATTAGATATCCATGTGCAAAAATCTACAACAAGGACTGTGCTGCGGTAAACATTAGTGTGCATGTGTCCTTGTGACATCATTTGTTTCTGTAGGTTAATTCCAAGCAATGAGATTACTGGATCAAATGGTGTATCTATTTTCAGTTTTTTAAGGAAGTGCCAGACTGCTTTCCAAAGCGGGTGTACCATTTTATAATCCCACCAGCAGTGAAGGTGATCTCTGATCTCTCCTCAGGCTGTCTAGCATTTGTTATCTAGTACCTTACACAAAAACTAACTCAAAATGAATCGAAGACTTAAATATCAAATCTAAAACAGTAAAGACCATGCAAGAAAAAATAAGGTCAACAATGGAAGTTCTACTGTACTGATTAGACAGACTTCAAAATCTGACAAACAAAGCATGATCAACAGAAGAGAAAATAGATGCATGGGGACTTCTAAGAATCAGGCACTTTTGCTCATCCAAAGACTTTATCAAAAGAGTTAAAAGACCACCTACAGGATGGGAAAAAATACTTGGTAACCACATGTTAGACCGACGTCTGATCTCCATAATCTACAAGGTACTGCGTAATATCAACAAAAAAATTAGGTAAATAACCCAATTACGCAATGGGAAAAGGAAGATGGACAGACACATCACTAAAGCAGATATCCAGGCAGCCAAAAGATGCATGAGGAAATACTTATGATCATTAGCTGTCTGAGAAATCCAAATGAAAGTTACAGTGAGATACCATCTCACCCCAACAAGGTGGGTCATGATCACCAAAACACAAAACAACAAATGCTGGAGAGGCTGAACTCTTCTATGAGAGGCAGTGGAGAACTCTCCTCTACTGCTGGTGTGGTTGCAAAATGGTACAACCATTTTGGAAAGCAGTCTGGCACTTCCTTAAAAAGTTGGAAATAGATATACCATTTGATACAGTAACCCCACTGCTTGGAATTTATCCTACAGGAAAAAAATGATGTCAGATGAACAGACACATGCACACAAATGTTTATTGCAGTACAGTCCACAGTACCAAAAATATGGAATCAACCTAGATGCCCATCAGTGGATGAATGGATTAACAAACTATGGTACATATACTCCGTGGAACACTATGCGATGATAAAAAAAAATGGTAATTTTAGGAACCACCTCTATAACATGGTTTCAACTGGAAGACATCACGCTGAGTGAAAGTAGTCAGTGGGAAAAGATCAAAATTATATGACACCCCTGCTACAAGGACTTAAAAATAGACTTATGTACAGAATAAAAGATTCTTTAATGCCTACAAGGCTGGTGGGGTGGGGCAAACACTGGTCATAAATTAGATAGCTGATAGAAAATTGGTTAGGTGAAAGCAGTGACAGCACACAGTAGAAAGTAGATCAACTTAACTGGACTTCACCATAAACTGAAATTTCTTCTAATCTCGACTTGCAAAGATACAGTAGCAGGGGCTGCATCTGGGAACCATACTCTCAGAGGATATCAAGATCAATTGGCATAATTAGCCTATCGTTAAGAGACTCTTCTGTACCCCATATTGGTGAGTGGCATGTGGGATCTTAAAAGCTAGCAAGCTGCCATCTGAGGTTCACCAAATAGTCCCAACTCATCTGGAACAGATGATCGATCACTGAGAACATCAAAAACACTAGGAAAAAAAGAGCCCAGGAGACAGAAGGACCCATGTGAATGGGAGACTGTATGAATATGTGACCAAAAGAACCAGATGTCTGGCCACCATCGCAGCCACTATGGGGCACACAGTGTTGAGTCCCTGAGGTAACACAGGGAAAATATGGGTGCAGCTCAATAACTACTGAAAGATCACAATTGATGGTCCGATGACCCAGGGGGTTCCCTGGAAGCATGGACCCTGGTCCTGCTGCTGCTCTTGTCTAGAAAACACTACTGAGGTCAATTCTGTACACAAAAATGGACCAGACTTGGGGACATAATGTGACCATATGGTGTGTGTACTATATGGTTCTGTGCATTTATAGTAGGCTGTCCTACCAGTCTCCTTCTAGATGGGCTAGAAGGGGGTGGAGAGGAGGAGGCAGGAGCTTGTTAAAAGGATACCACAAGTATAAAATAAAAAGGGGGACTGTGCTGTCATGGGTCGGAGATAGCAGAAGGATCTGCAGATAGGCAGACATGCAAAGTTGATGTGGAGGCTATACTTTCACTTAACCGCAATAGAAAAGAAATAAGGCAACCATCCTCCTCTGCCCTTGCGTCCATCCATCCATCCATCCTTGCAACAATGCCTTCAGAATCTGTTTCACTGAATATTCGCTGGATGGCCAGTAAGGTAGCCCCGGAGTGAGCATGTCTAGATTCAAATCCCAGCTCCTCCACTTATCAAATGAGCCTCTTATTTCTCATTTACAGAAGATGTAGCTACCTCCAAGGGGCTATCAGAGCATAGGAGATAAAACGTGCGGAACACTTAGCCCTGTGTCTGGTACATGGAAAGTGCTCACTGTATGTTAGCTGTAGTGCCATGTGCCAAGGTTTTGTCATGGGGAAAGATACTGAAGGCCTGTAGGAGTTTCCATATTTAAGGAAAAAGAAGAACACACCCTGGTTGACCTGAGCTAGGTAGGCTTTTCGTCATCACTTTGTATCTCAGCGCTGATTTTACACAAAGTGAGTCAGAATTGTCAGGGAGTGTTTTGTTTGGATGTTTTTATTGCTTTTAAAGCATGTAGGTAAAATTCCAATAAAAAAGAAACATTGAGAAGACTGACCCCCAAGGAGAAGCAACCAGGTATAGATTTCTTCAGCTATCTTGTTACTTTTGTTTCATGACATGCCCACAGAGGACAGTGACTTCTGGGTTCAAAGTGGAGAGCCTTGGATTCATCAGCTGAGCCTTATCTGCCTAGGAGAACTTTGAGGTGACCTAACATAAGTCAAAATCAGGGGGAAAAAAAGTGAAGTTAATCTGCCAATTCCAAACTCAAGATCAAAATTAATTCTTACTTGAACTACAAATGAAATCAAAGTCTCTCTCTCACACACATAAAGCAAATGTACTCATTCCATCCAAAATGGGCTGCAATAAGACAGTTTAACTAGAAAAAAATTGTCCCAATAACAGTTACAACAGATCTAGAACCAAATTAACATACTGTTTTTCTGGATCTCTGCTTGGATGTGCAATATTTTGTTCAATGACAAGACAGGAAGAACTGTCTTTAGATCTCAAAAGAAGGCCTTGAAATTTTTTATGCCAAAAATAGTCTTTCTGTGGTAGACGATGTGGAGAATTAGAGATCACTCTGTCCTTGAAATCTGTGTTCGTATTTGAAGCTTTCTAGATGTCTAACCTTGGGTGAGGCTCTGAGCCTCTATATTTTCATCTATACAATGGGCCAATGACACTTGCCTTGCCTGTGTTCCAGGTTGGTAGTTGTGAAGCATAAAAAGATACAATCAGGAAAGAGCTTTCTAGACCATGATGCATTACACAAATAGGAGAGCTTCTTAGCATTATGTATCAGAAGTCATATGTAAATTTAGATTGTCCACTCAGGGATCAGTAGCATCTATGTAAACAGTCCTCCTGCTTAGATAATGCCCTCAGCAAGGCAGAGATACTTACATAAAAGTGAAAATAACTTATCTTCTTTCCAGCAGCTTTACAGCAAGATTACTGTGCCACATGCCTGATGGGTTTTCTCCACTCCAGGGAAAGAGTCCAGAAAAAGAGCCCAATAGATGATGTTTTAGCTAATCTGTCAGTACTTTTCACTTCACTCTGCAGCTCCGTGTGCCAAGGAAGGGAAAGTTGAGCCTGATCATTGTGGGAAGGACCCACTCTGTGTAGTTACACATCTGGTCAATTTTTATGGCCTTTTGTTTATTTACTCTTTTAATTATTTTGATAGATGGATGGATGGATAGATAGACAGATAGACAGGAAGAAAGACTACTCTAAGCCCTACCCTGGAAAATAGAAAGACAAAGGTAAGCAAAAAGAGGCATTGATCCTGCCATTATGGAGATTATAGTTTAGTTGTGAGGAGGGGAGAAGTGATGGCCATTAACCAAAAGATTTGGAAAATTTGATTTGTGCTTGTATTAAAAAATACAAAAGAGAGTACTCAGAACTCTAAGGGAATAGGACAAAGGGAGGCTTGACCTAGGCAGGAAAGTCAGAGAAGTTTCCTCTGAGTAAGTGATGATGGAGCTGAGATTTTATTAGTCTCCCCTAGTGTCCTCCTCCCATCAAGAGCTAATTCTATTTACCCTTTCTATTGTAGCTACCATGAGTGAAAAAAAAATAGGACGAGTGAATGCCCTCCAAGGTGCTCAGTGAAAAGGTCTAGAGACGTTGCCCTAGCGTCATGTAATGTAAAATGTTTTCAGAATAGGCAACTGTCACTCAGTCAACACATGTTTATTAAGCCCTGTCATAGGCATTTGAGGTTTTCTGGCTACCTAGCATCCATTCACCCTACTTCTGATAAGATCACTCTGATTTCCTTTGGGACATTGACATCCCTCCCTTGTGTGCAGTCCTTGTGTGACTAAATCAAGGTGACCAGGACTCCTGTAGAATCAAAGCTAGGCCAACTACTCTCCCAGGGTTTGCATCTTGACGGTGTGGCATACACTTGGAAAGTTGGTTAGTGTTTGTTCACTTCCATAGTTGGCTGAACACTTCCTGTTGCTGCAACCTCAGGTCTGCCACACTCCCTGTTTCCAAGACTAATCTTCCAAGACTAATCACCAGTTGACTTATGAGTCTGTGAACAAACTATGCCAATAAATATCCTTTTTTGCAAAAATTAGCCTGAGTTGTTTTCTGTTGCTTGTAGTCAGAAAGTCCTGCTGGAAGTTAAATATCTACAGTTTAGTGATTTGCATTATGCTAAAGATGTGTGTGTTTAAAGTTCTCATTACAACCATCTGGATAAGGTGGGACAGGTACTCCTTCATTTTATAGGTGAGAGAACTGAAGCTTAGAGAAGTTTCAAGCCAAGAGATACATAGGGCCAGAGCTGAGTTTCTAATTCACATCTCTTTACTGTTGGTCTTGTGTCTGTCCCCTTAGCCCTGACATCTAGGTGGCAAGGTACATAAAAGCATTAGGAGCCCTATTTGCCCAGGTGCTGTAACAAGAACAAAGAAGTCACATTATATTTCCTGCCTGCAAGAGAGTTTGCAATCCAGTTGAAGGTAAAAGATCTTCATGTGAACTCAACATATATGGCTATATATGCCAAATAGAAAATTACTGTGTGCTAAGGAAGTTCTGGAAAGAGCTTAACAGAGAGAAAGTGAGTAAAGAGCATTCTTCCAGAAGTGGGGCTTAAACTGAGACTTCAAAGGTAGGTAGAGGTTAAATAGGTGGAGATGAGACTGAAGAATAGAACAGGCTTGGATAAAAGTACAGAGGTAAAGCCATGTTCAGGTGAGAATGAGTAGACTGTGTTCTCACTGGAGCAGTGGATTGAGGAACCGAAGGCATTAGGCAGTGCTGATGGTGAAGGTGTGGTGAAAGGAGGATGTTGCCAACGACTCCCTAGCACAAATCGAAGGCATCTTGTTTTAAAATGTGGTGGATCCTACTAGTTATATCCTATAAAATATCCCCCCAATAGTATTTTCAACCTTTAGACACAAGGTTTCTTGAAATAAAGCCCATAGTTTCCCACCCTCCCCTGTAGCTGAGTGTGCTCAGATGATTCAGTGCTGACCTTTGAGTTAGGAAATGTGCCACGTGGCATTTTTTAAGAACATTCTTTAAAAGATAACTGTCATGTATCTTTCCCTTCTTCTGTGTCACTGTTTTAGTCAGCTATGGCTGATATAACATATATACCACAAGTGGATGGCTTTAAAAAGAAATTGTATTCTGCCACAGTCCAGTAGATTATAAACCCAAATTCTAGGCATCAGCTCCAAGAGAAAGCTTGCTTTGTTGGCTCTGGAGGAAGGTCACTGTCATCCATTTTCCCCTGGATTGGGAGCTTCTGAGGTGCAGGAACCCCAGGTCCTTTGCTAAGGATGTGCTTTGCTCCTGGCACTGCTTTGTTAGTAGCATGACGTCCCAAACTGTCTGCTTGCTTCCCTTTCCCTTATATCTCAAGAGATGGCCTCAGGAGCAACACGGTCTTACACACTGAGATCTGCCCCGCCAACATAGCTGCCACCCACCCTCCCTCGTTAACATCACAGAGACAGGATTTACAACATATAGGAACATCACGGAAACCCTGGTGGCATAGTGGGTTACATGCTACATCCACTAACCAAAAGGTTGACAGTTCAAATCTGCCAGGCACTCCTTGGAAACTCCATGGGGCAGTTCTACTCTGACCCCTAGGGTTGCTATGAGTCAGACACGACTCAATGGCAGTGGATTTGGGCTTAAGAACATCACCCAATACTGGGAATCATGGCCCAGCTAAACTGCTACACTCTTTTGGGGGAGAACACAGTTTAATCTATGACAGTCATTCCATTTTCCTCACTAGAATATAGATGTGAGAGTTGGAGCAACTTCTTCAGCCCACGAAGTGAACTTGAACTTGTGACTGGAAGCCGCAAATGTTGAAACAACAGGGAAGGAGAAGCCTGGATTCCTGAGGAAATCCAAAGTGCCCTATTAGCCCTGAACTACCAACACCCTGACACACACTTTTGTGTGCGTGTGTGTGTCTCTCTGTATGTGCGTGTGCATACATAAAACCAAACCAAATCTATTTCCATCAAGTCAATTCTGACCCTACAGAATAGAGTAGAACTGCCTCAATAGGGTCTCCAACGAGGACCTGGTGGATTTGAACTGCTCACCTTTTGGTCAGCCGTCAAATGCTTAACTACAATGCCATCAGGGCTCATGAAATAAATGTCTTTTTTTTAAGTTGCTATTGCTTTGTGTTCCCAGCTGAGCCTAATGCTGAGTGGTACACAAAACCAAGCCACATGAGGAGGAAAACAAAGTTGATTTTCTTCTCCTCATGTTACTAAAAAGGAGAGTAAAAAGTCCAGATAATTTATTCTCAGGGTATTGGAGTCAACTGAGGTAAGAGAGAGGATGCAGTGATTATCCTGTGACTTTAGATCATGTCAGGAACCCCTCATGCTGTAGTGGTTAAGTGCTGTGTCTGCTAAGCAGAAGTCTCACTTCGAATCCGCCAGGCACTCCTTGGAAACTCTGTGGAGTAGTTCTACTCTGTCCTATAGGGTCTCTATGAGTCAGAATCGACTCAGTGGCAGTGGGTTTGGTTTTTGGTTTTTTAGATCATATCAGTGTTCCAGAAAGGACTACTTCACAGCTGGTCCTCTTGTTCCATAAAGAAAATACGGTCCAAGTCGGTTATTTTCTGGCCTACCCCATCTCAGCTAAATTTTCCTTTATATGTTTTTGAATCTTCAATCCGTGTGGGTTTTGATCAGATTTTCCCACCCTTCTGAAAGAGAATAAACAGGTGACTGTATACACTTTCCCAAATACTCCAGTTTTAGCCACCCGGACAACTTTAAAACTCATATGATTTATCTGCCTGTAGCTTCTCTCCCCTTCTGTCTCTCTCTTTCTCTCTGTCTCTCTCTTTGTCTCTCTCTCTCTCTCTGTTTCACCCTGAGACGCACGCGTATACACACACTTTCAAGGTTTGGCCAGAGTTGTATCTTGGATTAGTTTCCTAAGCCAAGCCAGCCAGCTTGGCTTAGGAAACTAAGGTTGCCGTAACAGATGGTCGTAAGTTTGGTAACTTCAAACAACAGAAGTTTGTTTCCTCACCGTTCTGGAGGCCAGAAATGTGTAGTCAGCGTGTCGGGGGTGTTGGTTCATTCTGGAGGTGCAGAGAAAGAGTTATTTTCATACGTCCCTCCTAGGTCCTGGTTGCTCCAGGCGGTTCTCAGCATACTTTGGCTTGTAGATTCTTCACTGCAATCTCTGCCTTCATATTCACATTGTTTTGTCAGTGTGTGTCTGTGTTCTTTACTCTTTGTAAGGACACTGTTCATTGCACTTAGGGCCCACCTGGATAAGTCAGTATTAGCCCAAGATCCTCAAAGGCCTTTTATTTAAAATTTGAAATAAGGTCATATTGACAGGTTTAGAGTGGACAGATCTGTTGGGGAGACACCATTCAACCCGATACATACCCTCGTGGCTAGCCAGTTACTTCATCCCAGCTCCAGGGTATAATTTGGACAAGTCCTAAATGTAATTATACATGTGTGTTAAGGATCCAAGGTAGATGGGAATTAAAAGCAACCTAATAACCGTGTCTGCCAATATTCTAAACTTGCCATCACTTCTGTGAGGTGAAGACTATATCTTCTAGCCATCCACCACAATTTGGGGGAGGAAAAGGATAAAAGCTTGCTCCTGACAACTGCTATATATCTAAGCTTCATTTTTTAATTAGATTTATCAGTAAGTTTTGTTTTAAATCTTTATTTGCCTGATTCCTGTGTAATATTTGTCACTCACCAACTTCGAAAGCAAAGACATTCAGGTTATTTATTATTCCCAGCAAAGGAGGTGATTATAAACATGTAATTTTGGAGTCAAGATGCATGCACAAAAACAAAGGAGGATACAGAATTCAACAGAGGCAAAATGGAGAAGGAGGTTAACGGTGACATCGTGGTGGAGGTGATCTTTAATCTGAGCTTTGGAAGATGAGGAATGCCAGGAATATAGATCGGAGAAAGTCCAGAATGAGGAAATACAGTGTGAGCAAAGTACGCTGTTCAGGGGGAAGACAACCACTGTGGCTCAAATGTTGCAGGCATGAGGAAGTAGGAAGGTGGACTGGAAGACAGAAGGTTGTGGAGTTAAATTCGGGCCATATTGGGAAGAACCTCAGGTACCCCGAAACAGGTTGGATTTCATCCATGAGGCATCACGGGTTATGCAATTCAACAAATCTTTACTGGTCATTTACCACAGATAGGCACTATCACGTAATACAAATGAAACTAAGGCCTGCCATCTAGCCTCATAAAGTTTAACTTTAGGTTACTAACTAGCTAAGACATATTACTAAATGTCTGTATCATGTTTATGAAATATGCATTACTTAGCAATCTATGTAAGATGTATGAGACAAATACAATCAGCTGTATACAGAGATCTAAGTATAGAGTCCAGCAAGCTAGGACTCCAACTGAGTGTACACTTCAAATGGTCAGATGTTTCAAACACGTAGGATTGTGGATTAAATTTTCATTTTTCATTCAGACATTCACTACTGGATAAACAGATACAACTTAGAGATGGCTTCAGTGATTTCTTACTACTTGAGGAAGGGAAACTAGTATGGGAAGAGCACCAGATCTGGATACACACAAACGGTAGTTACAATTGTGTCACTAACTATAAGGTGCTTCTTTTGCTCCTCAAAGCTCTTACCAGCAAACTGGGAGGGGTATGAGGAATAGAGACACAAGATTAAGTAACTATGTGAAACACAGCGGCAATTTTTGTTAGCCATTCCAGACGCAAAGTCATGGCCTGTTGTAGCACCATGGGAAGGCGATCAAAGGAGTTAAATGGTGGTAAAAGTCACAGGTCACAATGACTAGTTATACAAGGGAAGAGAGAGAGTCTGAGTAACCAGGAACATGGCGAGTCTCCAAAAGTAGGGAACACTGAGTGAATCTTGTCATGTACAGTCCTTTGACAAATACAGACACAGAACTTGGACATGAAGTTGAACTAGCCATTTCTAGTTCAACTAGCAGGCACAGGTCTGGGAATCAGCTGCCAGCTGATTCCATTCAGTGCCTAAATCCATTCAGTGGCAGCTGCGGAGGTACGCTCTGCAGTTTTCTAGGGAGGCAGCTCCAGGCCAGGCCTGCCATTGCTGGTAAGAACTTCGGTATTAGAAGAAGCTGCAGAGGCTCAGTGACAAGGGGCCATTTGAGGTTGGGGGTGGGGCACATTGCAGGAAAATGAAGATCTTCTCAAGTGCTGGCGGGTAAGGAAGAGAAAGGACTGACCTTCCTTTAGGGACTGCAATATTCCACTAATAGCCCCTCCTTTGTTCTCAGACCTGGTCTGAGATTTACTTGGAGACTGACTTTTCAGGTGAGGAGTTCTACATGATGTTATCTGGAGAGGAAAAGAGTGATGGCAAGACTAGAGTCACATCTATGGTTCTTCTGTCCTGTGTTCCTGTGTGGTCCACCTGGCCACTGACAGCACCTAGGCCCAGGCTGGATGACATTCTTGATCCTTCAACCTTTTAGACTAGGGGTGTGGGGTGAAGAGGACCACCTGGATGGTACACTAAGCACTCCGGCACTAACTGAATGGTTGGCCGTTTGATTCCAACCAGAGGTGCCTTGGAAGAAAGGCTTAGTGATCAGCTTCTGAAAGGTCACAGCCCTTGAAAACTCTGTGGAGTGCAGTTCTATTCTGACATATGGTGCCTATGAGCTAAAACTGACTCTTCAGCAACTGGTTATTGGTTATAGGATAGGGGGAGTCATGTGTGTGGCACAGAAGAAGCATTTCACTAAAGTGAAGAATGGGCTTGGATTACCCCTAGCCCAGCCCCCAGTGTCCTTTCAATTTTTCAGCAACGGCGGGGCCCACTCCTGACCTGGCTGTGCCCCTCGGGGCAACAGGTATCTTTGCCGCATCACAGTCTTCATTCACACTCACTCAGCAGCACAGGTCCTGCACTCTTCCTGTGAGGCAGGTGAAACTTATTGTCAACACGCTTTCTGTATCCTTATCTCTCAGTGGGGGATGAAAGACTTTGCCATTAAATGGATTTCAGCAGCAGCTGGCAGGAGCAGGAGAGGCTCAGCCTTAGAGGTCTCTGGAGGCCAGGGATCCAGCAATGTATTTATAAGAGAGGTCTAAGGACCCAGGACTACAGCAGGATGATCAAGAAACATTTGCATAAAGCTTTGATAGGTGACAAGTCACTTTCTAAGCATTGCTATACATCATCCTCACAATCATACCATAACATAGACCAGAGCAGCTGCTGAGCACTTAATTGATTTGCCTACAGTGGCACAAGGGAGTCCTGGTTGCACAGTGTTTAAAGCACTCAGCTGCTAACTGAATGGTCAGTGGTTCAAGACCACCAGCTGTTCCAACAGGAAAAAGATGTGGCAATCTGCTTCCATAAAGCTTGCAACCTGAGATACCCTGTGCAGTAGTTTTACTTTGTCCTGTGACCATATAATGCTATTATGAGTTAGAGCTGAACAGATGGCAACAGATTTAGGTGGTGCAATGGTTAAGCATGCAATTGCTAACCAAAGGGTGGACGGTTTGAGTCTGCCAGCAGTTGCATGGGAGACCTGGTGATGTGTTACTGTAAAGCCTTGGAAACCCTATGGGGCAGTTCTACTCTGTCCTATAGGGTTGCTAGGAGCCAGGCTGAACTTGACAGCAATGGGAAGCTTGGTTTGGTTTTATTTTATTTTAATTCCTTCAAACAACACCAGTTTCTTTCTTAGAGTTCTGGTGGTCAGAAGTCTGATATGGTTCTTACTGGGATAAAGTCAGAGTACCAGCAGGACTGGTGCCTTCTGGAGTCTTGGAGGGAAAACCTTGCTTTCTCAAGAGGCTACAGCACTCCCTGGATCACGGCTCTGTAACTGCAGTCTTTTGCTCCCATCATCAATTCTTAGTCCAACTCTTTCTGCCTCCCTCTTATAAGAACACTTAGAGGGCGGGGCTAAGTGACAAAATAGATAGATGCTTCTGGTGACCCCTCTAACAACAAAGACCCCGAAGAACAAATAAATCAAGTACACATGACATCCTAGGAGTCCTGAACATCAAAGGTGGAGTGGAGAAATTAGACTGAACAAAGGAAAAGTGAGAACACTCCCCAAATCACTTAGGACTCCACAGACCTGATCTTCTGGGAGGCATCCCCATGGCAGCGAGGAGGTTGGTGGGTGCTTCTCTCAATGAAGGGGATTATCTGGAGAATCCACTCTCCCCTCCAGAGCCAAAGAAGGACAGCACTGGATTGTCAAAAGCTAAGTCTTTGCGTGTAACATATCAAGTGAGTATCTGAATCTTTCCTTTGATAAGGGCCTATCTCCTTTCTCCTGGTGCCCTCCCTCCCTTTTCTGAACTGTGTCCTTGCTAGATAGTCTGACATCATTAACTGAACTGGAAGTAGGACGTCTCAAGCCCACCCTGAGCCATTTTATGAGATTTGGAGGGGAAAGTAGTTTAGCACGCATAGGAAAGGGAGAGAGAGAGAGAGAGAGAGAGAAAAAGCAATTTCTGCTGACTCCTCTAAGCTGAAAATATCAGGGCAGAGACTGTTTCTTTACGAAGCAGACATAAGGGGATATGCCATCCTCAGAGTTACCCAGGGATGGCTGCTAGCAACTTGCCTTTCTCCACAGCTGCAGCCAGACACCTGTGCCAGTATCAATCACCTTCGCCCATCTAGGACAGTAGGCAAAAGCCTACGTCACAGACTAGGTGACCGACCACCTGGACACCTGAGCTGAATCTATAAATACAATTTACTAATGGTTCGGAAACAGCACTGCATATCACAGCACTCAAAGGGACAGCCCGTGATCTCTTCAGAAAGCTCCTAAAACAGAGTCAGATTTTCCAGAGGAAGACAAAATATTTAGAAATCTTTAAGAGGTGAGAAAGGAGATGAAGCAAAATTCAGAAAAGCATAATGAGAAATTGAACAAGCTGTAAGAGGGCATTGAGTGGCAAGAATTAGAAATTCAGAAAATTAATAATAAATTACAGAATTTGACAACTTGGTAGAAAGTCAAAGGACTTTCTACTGAGTGATACAGAAAGTCACAGTTCTTCAGAAGAAATGTGACTTTCTGTATCACTTGTGAAACTCTCTGTGCCTCAGTTTTGTCTTCAGCAGAATGGGGATAATGTTATGGCCACCTAAGGTGTGACGTGAATTAAAGCACACTATGTTATGTAAAGTACCTGACACACAGTCATACAAGAAAATGTGGCTCTTCCTATTTCATTACTATTATCTCTTTCCAGAATCTGTCTTTGACCTTTCCATGTAGTCCGTGCCCACCCCAACCTTTGCATTCCACATTCCTGGGGACTTTGGGCCACAGCTGACAGCACCTGGCTTGGCTGTTGTTTCTTCTCCTGCCACCCAGTGGGACCCTGGATCCCATTGACTCTGAAGGCCTCTCAGCTGGGTACTAATTCCTAGCCCTTTGGGTCTGAAGCACCACACAGTGATGCCAGGCAGCTGAGGTGCTTGTGTCAGGTAGACTCCTGGTGGCATGTGGGCTTTTCCTGTGGATGTAGCACAGGGAGATCTACCCCCATTTCCCTGACCTGGCAGGAGAAAAGCGGGTGTGCAAAACTAGGACTCCATTAAGAAATCACACCTGATGGTCCATTAGGTTGGACGGTACCCTGAGGACATGGCCCCCAGATTTTCTATTAGCCCAGAGCTGAAGCCAGATCTTCAGGCAAAGATTGGTCTGGACTATAAGACATAGTGATGTCTGCTGAAGAATATGCGTCTTGGCTTAAATGTGTACATGAGGCTGTCTGAGTAGCTCCTGTCCAGAGGGGAGATGAGAGGGTGGAGGGGGACAGGAGTTTGTCAAATGGATATGTAAAGTGCAGGGTGGAAAGGACGAGTGTGCTGCCCCGGCGGGAGGAGTACGGTTAGAGCAGCATGGGAGTGTGGACGTAGGATGTCATATGGCGAGTTGATTTGGATTGTAGAGTTTCACTTATAACACAATAAAATTAAAAAGAAAGAAAGAAAAGAACACTTACAAGAACATTTAGGACCCACTTGGATAACCCAGGATAATCTGCCCATCTCCAGATCCTTAATTTAATCACATCTTCTATAAGACCTTTTTGCCATAGAAAGTAACACCTACAGATTCCGGGGGTTAGAACCTGGATACTTTGGGAGACTATTATTCAGTCTATCACACACTCCAAAGTGCCTCTTAGCAGAATGTGTTGCTTCCCTATCCCTGGGTCAGGGAAGACATCATGAAATGTTCTCCTTCCAACTTTTCAACCATTAATTTGGTGTCAGGCCAGCCCTGCTCTGACAGGACTCTGGTTCTTCATTAGTGTCTTTTCACATTCTCAATTTACCATCAATTTGCACAACCTTTCACTTTTCAGTCTGAACGTGATAGGACATAGAAGTGTGATCAAGTGTGTTGCCTTGTCTACTCTGGGCTATGAAAGGATCTTCCAGATCTTTCAGACAATCTTTGTGATTGTCTTCAGAAAGACAATAAGTTTTTAGGTGTCAGTTTCCTTACATGTGAGGTGGTCAACAATATTAGTACCCACCTTAGAATTGTGAATATTTAAAGTGACAATGCATATAAAAACCAAACCAAACGCATTGCCATCAAGTCAGTTCTGACTCATAGCAACCCAGTAGGACAGAGAAGAACTACCTCATAGAGTTTCCAAGGACCTCCTAGTGGATTCAAACTGCCAACCTTTTGGTTAGCAGCTATAGACTCAACCACTATGCAACTAGGGTTTCCAATGCATTTAATGCAAAGAGCATATGAAAAACCTCCAAAAAAGTTAGTTTTAAACTTTAAATATATACTTTTTAAAGAGAAGAATGAGTTACTCATGCAACTTAATTGAAAATGAAAAAATATTTCCTTGATACATTCATAACGTTAGAGATTTGCAGTCATTATCATTGATGACGTAACTATTTCTACCTTTCCCAGTGGTACCAGTGCCTGAGCTATGAGAACACAATTACAGGTATATCCCAGAAAAGATTTACTTTTACTCACTAAGGCCATAGCTAAAAAAGAAAAGGAAAAAAAAAAAAAAAAAACAGAACCAAACTCATTGCTTTTGAGTTGATTTCAGCTCATGGCAACCTCATGTATTACAGAGTAGACTTGCTCCAGAGGGTTTTCTTGGATCTAAACTTTACAGGAGCAGATCACCAGGCATTTCTTCCTAAGAGCCACTGGATGGGCTTGAATTGTCAACCATCAGGTTAGTATCCAAAAACGACTCATTTGCACCACCAACGAATCAAATTAATAGCTAAGTCCAGCTTGACCTAATCAACAGCAATTTAAAATAATCTCTCTTAAACTATTGTGAGTGTTCCTCATGTTATCCAAATTTTATTGAATAGATATGAGCTAGGAAAATTGCAGAGTCTTAGGATCAGAAGAAAAATGCTTCATTTACCTTTCCAGTAGGAAAAATAGCCCAGATTCCCCCATCTTAGCAGCCTTTGTTCCTGGTAGCCTGGTCAATAATATCTCCATTGCTCTTACTTAGGTCTGCAAAATAGTAACATCCAGATAGTGTATATCTTACCATGGACCCACCAGAACGCAGAGCTGGATCAGAGACTTAATGCAAATGTATGGTCATGGGGAGCAGAAGTGAGGCCCAGGTAAGACAAAAAGTAGAAGGAGCCAGCTGGTTACCAATGCAGGGGACTGGTTTCTTGATCCAATTACATGGCCTGAGAAGCTGTATGAAATATGTCTCAAGCCATCCATGGTGGGGACAAAGGGGAAACATTTATCCACCTGTTCATTCTCATATTGGTCAAAGTTTGGCACCGCAGATAGTAACTGTTTATTTTTTCGGGTTGTGTAGTAAGGGCTCCAGGTACGTTTCTGATGAGCTGCATGCCACAGTGTCAAAGAAGACCAAAGGTAGGAGATAAATGGTGAGACCTAGGGGAGGGACTGTCAGCTGTCCCTGGGTGAAGATGGTTGCAGCAGTAAGATTGAAAAGATCTGAAGAAGTGTGAAAGGGATGTCCAACATGGAATATAAAAAAATAAACAAACACACTAATTAATGTTTTAATTACGTTGGCACTCAACATACCCAAGTAGAATGCTGACGTGTTCTCTTTCCCACCAGTTGTTCTGACACTTCATAGTAGGGCTCTGAGGAAAAGTGTGCAGCCAAATATTGATGTGTTTATATACTTTCCACTAGTGGGTTTACTTAGTACTGAGGCTGAGCCATTTCTCTTGGCGGCAGTTCTTGTCTTCATTGTCCAATTAATGTGTCTGTCCTATTAAGCAGCCATACCCAGTCCAGAACCAGCTGATATGAACTTGACCTCAAGCTAGGTTCATATTAGCACACTTTTTTCTGATGGGTCCTGATCCCTGTCATCCCTTTCCAGTGTACTGTGTGAGTCCTGGGCCTCTGGGTCACACTGATGGACAGTTGTGAGTGCCCCCTCCCCCAGTGCCACATCTGGCATGTGTCTGGGATTCATCCAGCCCCCTCCCGTGGAGAACACATTATGCTCTCAGGACCCTGGCCTTTGCCAGCCTCTCATGATGGAGAATGATGAGCCCAGTATGATCTACTGCCCCAGGAACTCACACACATGACATTCCTCCACCCTTGAACCATTCCACAAAAGTGCTTCCTCTCTTTGCAATGCTCTTCCCACATTCTCTGTTGTATGTCACGAACCAGTAACAGGCTTGTGTTTTCCATGGTGCTGTGTTACACTGACGTCATCACAGAATGATCCCTCTTTTCTCTGAATTCTAACTCTCAATGTATGTTAGTTTCCATTCATAATGCAAGCAAGGAATCATTAACCCAAGTGGTTTGCTGATAAACCTGTTCTCTGACTTAAAAAACAAATAGAAAACAAAGCACCAGCACCAATTTGTAGTGTTTTCCATTTTCTATGAGGTAAGTACTCTCATCTTGGCTGATTTTTCAAGATTCCAACAGTTTAATAGACAGCTCGTAAAATTCCTTAATATTCAACAATTAACTCTCTGCAGAGCCAATGCAAACTGGCTGAAGCACACCACTGATGGGTTCCCCTGGTGGGGTTTGCTCATTACTACTTGTTTAAACCATGAACTCTAACTTAGTAAAATGCTCTCTAGGTATTTGTTTACTGCTGAACAGCAGTCTGTAAAGTAAGCACAGGCTCAGAACAAGGTGGTGTGTGTTTGTGATCCTACCTTTGGCCCTTGCTTACTGTGTGGTCTTGCTGACACTATTCACCTTCCTATGTCATTCTCACAACCTACAAAAAGGATGTTATTAGTTTTCCATTGCTGCGTGATAAACAACAACAAACTCAACAGCTTCAAACAATATCCATTTATTAGCTCATAGTTCTGTAGGCCAGGTATCTTGGCATCGAATATCTGGTTTCTCTGCTCAGGGTTTCACAAGGCTGAAAGCCAGGTGTTAACTGGACTATGTTCTCACCTGGAGATTGACCATGAAAGAATCCATTTCTAGATATGGTCAAGTTCGCAGAATTTCGTTCCTTGAAGTTGTCAGGCTGAAGTCCTTGTCTTCATGCTGGCGGTAGGCTAGGTGTTCATCGCAGTATCTAGATGCTGCCTGTGAACCCCTACCATGTTGTCCACTTTATCTTCAAGGCCAGTAGTAGATAATCTCCTTACATCAAATCTGTCTCATGCTTTGAATCTCTCTTCAGAAAGAGCTCAACCCCTTTAAAGGTCTCACCTAATTAGGCCAGGATCAGCCACGATAATTCCCCTTCTTGAGGACAATTGATTAGAGACCTTGAATATATCTCCAAGATCTCCTTTGTGATACAACCTAGTATAATACAGAAGTAATGTCTCCACATATTCACCGGTTCTGCCCACAGTCAATGGAAGGGAACTATCCAAGGGTGAGTCATTGGAGGTTGTTTTAGAATTCTGCTTGCCACAGTGAGGGTTAATAATAGTATTCAACTTAGAGGTGTGTTTTAGTCAGCTAGAGCTGCTCTAACGGAAATACCACAGAGTGGATGAATTTAACAAAGGAAGGTTTATTCTTACATAGTCCAGTAGGCTGCAAGTTCATATTCGGGGTGTCCGCTCCAGGGGAAGGCTTTCCCTCTTGTCAGCTCTGGAGGAAAGTCCGGTATTGCATCAGTCTTTGTCCAGGGAGCATCTTGGCGCAGGAACCTCAGGTCTGAAGGATGCACTTTTCTCCCAGTGCTGCTTTCTTGATGGTACAAGAGTCCCCATTCTCTGCCTGCTTCTCTTTCCTTTTATCTCTTGCAGGATGAAAGGATTAAGAGTAGGACAAGCCATACTCCAGGGAAACTCCCTTTACAGTCAGGCAGGGAGGTGATCCTATGAAGGGATTTACAGCCCCATCCTAAGCCTTTAACATACAGCATAGGAAAACCACAAAACGGAGGACAGTCACAAGATACTGGGAATCATGGCCCACACATATTTTTTGGGGGGACACAATTCAATTCATGACAAGGTGGTTGTGACTTATCTATACAAAGCATTCAGAACGGCTCTTGCCATGCAGCAAATGCTTGGCAAATGCTAGCCAAAGGCATTCCTAAGTGAGAGTTTTTTTCAGAAAAGGGACCTTGGATTTATTTGTCTTGTTCCAGTGCCAAGTACCACTGGGCACTCAATAAATGTTTGTTAGGTGAATGAATATATCTCTCTCATACAAATATGCAGAATAACATTTCACCATCACAAGAGACTAGAAATCTAGCCCAATGTCTGCATTTTAAGTGCAACAAGATTGGAGTCCAGAGTGTTGAAGTGATTAGGAACAGAGGCAACAACAAATGGCAATCCTCCAGATTCTCTGTCTTGTGTCTTTTCATTCCTCTCTACTGCAGTATATTGACACAGATCTACTTTCTCTGTCATTTCATCTACCAACACTCTCAGCTCCTGGGACAACAACTTCTCCTTTTGTGTTCTTCAACCCTCCCTAACATAGTGCTAGACCCACAAAGGGTAAGCAGATTGAATGATACCAATATGTGACATCATGGCAATAATTTGATTAATGACCAGTTACAGATGCCCAAGGCAACTCTGTTTACCAGCAAGATGCCAACATGATCATTCATAGGGAAGCAGATGATTTTAAGAACAGAAAAATCCTAGATGCCTTCCAATATGGGTTTCCCAGGTCATGTGTTTGTTTCTTGTGGAATTTCAGTAATAAAAATTCATCTTAAAGAATTATTTGGCCACTCATACCTCTCTCTCTCTCTTAGCCCAAAACTTTTCCCTATCTGTTGTATTCCATAACCATTATCATCATCTACTATGCTATGCATTTTATTTTTTTTTATTACTTTTCTGAGTGTATGTCTCTCCCACTAAAATGTAAGTTCATTGTGGGAAAGGATTTCTGCATATTATTTTTTCCCTGAAGAATCCCCTGTACCTGAAACACTGCCTGGTATGAAGCAGGTGCTCAAAAAATGTTTTTGAGCAGAAGAATGAAATTGTTTGAGGGCAAGTTGGTTGAGAGATGTTAAGTTGAATTCTTTTTTCTAGAACCTTTCAGAGCTTTCAGAATAAGAACACATATCCAACTCGACAGCACTGGGTTATGAAGACCCTTCACCTAGAGATATGGCAGACTGCAGCATTTCCCACAGATACATCAAGAAACACTGCTCTGCACAGCACAGTTTGTGGACACTCCAGCCTGCTTTCTTTTTTTCTGATGAGGAAACAGAGGCCCAGGGAGAATAAGTGACTTACCCATGGTTCCACAGTTTGTTTTTGGGGTAGAACCTCAAATCTGTTGATATTGAACTACAGTCTCATTAATATACTCTTCCTGAGGCATTATTAAATCCGTCTCTCTGTCAGATAACAGCTAATGTTTTAAATGATTGCTTCAGTCCAAAAATCTTTTATCAAGTGGAAACATGAAACTTGATAGAACAGTTCCAAACTATAAGGGAGCACATAAGATACATAAATGGATGTAGAGATCAAATCTCAGTGTAAGACAAATAATTCCATTAGTCATCTAAATTGCTTCCTTATAATTGAATTTAGTTATGATTATACTGACTTGAAGTTATATTTTCAGGAATTGACAATGAACATTATCAGGCATCTACACACAATGATGAATCTGAAAATAATAGAATGTAATGAACACGGGGTAAAGGAAGAGATCTCTTCTTTTTCTTTCTCTCCCTCTCATTAAGACACATGCTTACACACTTCTTCCATTCTATTCACCTGCAAGTACTGGGATGCTGGCAGGTTGTTTCCTTTTGCTGGCTGTGTGAGGTCTTTCTAGGGAAAGACTGAGGGCAGTTGAGCGTTGCAAAGTGCAGTGGGAGAGTACTGGACCTAGAAGTCTCCATCTTGGTTTTACTTCTGTATTCACTTTCTGTGAATATTCAGGCAAATCATTTCCTTGGGTCTCGATGGCCAAAGGAGAAAGATCCTCTTACTATTATAAATTGCCACTAAGGGCCAATGAATATTATTGTTTTAGTTTAGGTTCTAGGCTTAACCTGAAGGGCAATGGTGATCAAACTATACTGGTTCCAGGTCATCACTAAAGGAAGATTAAAGCCAAAGAAAATGAAATAAAATAAATAAATGAATAAATAAAACCAGTTTGACCCATGAGAGGCATTAAGATCTCCAGCAAGAGGGAAATATTAATGCCCATGGGTTTCACTGGGTGTTCTCTTCAGGCTCAGGTGAATGGCATGTGGAGAAGAGGGGAGAAAAAAGATTTCAGTGTGACCCAGTCGTAATAGTGAGATTACGTTTAATCTTTCCACCCACTTGCTGTCTTAGTATAGTCTATTACTCCCATTTACAAAGGATGAAGCTAAGACTAGTGACTTATATAAGATCACACAGCTACTTAGCGATAAAAGCTAAATTTGAATCCAGACCTTTCTGGCTTCAAAGCTTTGGCTTTTCTTTTTATTAATTTAATTTTTTATTGTACCATAGACAAAGGCTTACAGAACAGACTAGTTTCTCATTAAACAGCTAATACACCTAATGTTTTATGACACTGGCTAACAATCCTACAACAGGTCGACACTCTCCTTTCTTAACCTAGGGTTCCCTGTTTTTTGTCTTCTCTTGTCTTCTAGTCTTTGCACCTGGACTAATATGCCCCTTTAGTCTTGGTTTATGGGTCTGTCCAATCTTTGGTTGAAGAGTGAATTTCAGGAGTGACTTCATTAGTCTCTATCAGACCAGCAAGTCTGGTCTTTCTTTTTGAGTTCAAATTTTGTACTACATTTTTCTGTAGCTCTGCCCAGAACACTGCTGTGATTCCTGTCAGAGCAATTGGCGGTGCTAACAGGGCACCATTTGGTTGTACTGAAGTCAATCCAGTAGAGACTATTATAGATATAGTCCATGTTCTTTGGACTAATTTTCACTCGTGTCTTTAGTTATCTTCATTCTCCCTTACTCTCAAATGGGTGAGACCAGTGGAGTATACCAATTGTGCAAGGATGCTTCAGCATTACAAAATCAATCAACACAATCCATTACATAAATAAAAGGAAAGAAAAGAATCACATCATCATCTCAACACTAAAAAGGCATGTGACAAAGTTCGTTCATTCTTGATTATTTAAAAAAAAAACTTTCAACAAAATAGGTGTAGAATGGAAATTCCTCTACATAATAAATGGCACATATACAAAACCAATGGCCAACACCAGCCTTAATAAAGAGAGGCTGGAAATACTCCCTTTAAGAATAAGAACAAGACAAGGATACCCTTTATCATCACTTCTGTTTAACATAGTGCTGTGGTTTAGTCATTTGTTGCTGTTCTAACAGAAATACTACAAGAGGGTGGTTTTAAAAATAGAAATTTTATTTTGCCACAGTTCAGTAGGCTGAAAGTCCAAATTCAGGGTATTAGCTCCAGGGAAAGGTTTTCTCTGCTGGCTCTGGAAGAAGGACTTGATATTATCAGTCTTCCCCTAGATTAGGACTTTCTGACACACAGGGAGCTCAGGGTCTTTCCAAAGGACATGCTCAGCTCCTAGTACCCTCTTGGTAGCATGAGGCCCCCAAATCTTTCTGTTAGTTTCTTTCTTCTATACTTCAAGAGATTGCCTCAAGTCATAATACAATCTTACATACTGAGTCTTGCCTTACCAACACAACTGCTGCCCATCCTTCCTCATTAACATCATCCATTGTGGTTGAGTTGAATTTGACTCAGCAACTCTCACAGGTGTAAGATTTACAATATGGAGGAACATCACACAATACCAGGAATTATGGCCTAGCCAAATGGCTACACACATTTTTGAGGAGACATACTTCAAATCATGATATGCTGAAAGTCCAAGCTAGAGCAATAAGACAAGAAAAAGAAATAAAGGGCATCAAAATCGGTAATGAAGAAGTTAAACTGTCCCTATTTGCAGATCATATACTGTATGTAGAAAACCTAAAAGACTCCATAAGAAAATTACTAAAACTCACAGAAAGACTCAGTAGGGAGACAGGATACAAGATAAATATACAAAAATCAGTTGGATTCTTATATATGGAAAAAGATGATGATGTAAAGAAATCAGGAAAGCAATACTACTCACAACAGCCCCTAAAAAATAAAATACTTAGGAATAAATATAAACAGGAATGTAAAAGACCAATACAGAGAAATGTAAACTCCCCTACTGCAAGAGACCAAAAGAGAACTACATATGGAAAAACATACCATGCTCCTAGCTAGATTTACTCAACATTGCAAAAAAAAAAAAAAAAAAACAATTCTACCCAATGTGATTTACAAATACAGCACAATCCCAATCCAAATACTAACAACATTCTTTAAAGAGATAGAAAAACTTATCATTAACTTTATAGGGAAAGAGAAGACGCCCTGGATAAGTAAAACACTAATGAAGAATGAGAATGTAATAGGAGAATGCACACTACCTGACCTCAGGACCTACTGTACAGGTACGGTAGTCAAATCAACCTGGCACTGGTATGATGACAGATACATTGATGCCTAGGTTTAAATCCACCCATTTGTGGTCATCTGATCTTTGACAAGTGTTCAAAGCCCATCAGATTGGGAAAAGACAATCTTTTTAACAAGTGGTGCTGACAAAACAGGATTCCATCTACAAGAAAAGGAAGAAACAGAACCCACAACTTATGCCATACACAAAATCTAATTAAAAAGGGATCAAGAAGCCTAAATGTAAAGCCAAAAACTATAAAGTTTATGGTAGAAAAATAGGATCAAAGCTAGAAGCCTTAATATACAGCATTAACAGGATAGAAACTATAGCCAAGAATACACAAACTCCAGAAGATAAGCTAGATGATAGATCTTCTAAAAATAAAACATTTATGCTCATCAAAAGACTTTACCAAAAGAGTAAAAAGGGAACCTACGGATTGGGGGATAAAAGTGTGGCTAGACAAAGACCTAATTTCTAAAATCAACAAGAAAATACATCATCTTTACAACAAAAAGACAAACAATCCAATTAAAAAATGGGCAAAGGAAATTAACAGACATTTTACCAAAGAAGACATTCAAGCAGACAACAGACATGTGAAGAAATATCTGGGATAGCTAGTAATTAGAAAGATACAAATCAAAGCCACAATGAGATACCATCTCACACCAACATTACCGGCATACATCACAGAAACAGAAAATAACAAATGTTGGAGAGGCCACAGAGACACCGGCACTCCTTATGCACAGCTTGTGGGAATGTAAAATGGCGTAATCATTTTGGAAAACAATATGGCACTTTCTTAGAAAGCTAGAAACAGAAATACCGTGTGATCCATCAATCACATTTCTAAAAATGTATCCTAGAGAAGAGTCATCACATGCATATACATATGCACACCTATGTTCACTGCAGCATATTCATAATAGTGACAAGTTGGAAGGAACCTAGATGCCCGTTAACAGATGAACGGATAAACAAACTGTGGTACACACACACAATGATGAACCTGCAAAGCATCTCATTATCATGGAGGAAACTAGAGGGTATTATGCTGAGTATAATAAGTAAATGAAAAAAGTACTGTATGAGATTTCTACTGTAAATACTCATGAAAAGGTTTACGCATAAAAAGAAACAATCTTTGATAGTTACCAGGAAGAGCAGGGGTGGGCAGGGCCACAATGGCAGACTAGGCACACATCTTCTTGATTCCCTCTGAGATCTAAGGACTAGAAAAACAATTCAATGGAGCATAGTGGACATTCTGGGAGTCCCAAGATCAGGTGTAGCATTGTGAGATCAGACTGGGTGACAGGAAGGGAAAAACTACCTTTATCAAAGGTGATACAGCAGCGCAAAAGTCTTGCTTCTGCTGGCACAACAGATGAGAGGAGGCTTATGGGTATGGACATCATCTTTTTACTGAGAGACTGGCACTGGGACTACAGAGCCTGAGACCCTGGCAGGAGCCAGCTAACATACTGAACTGCAGTGCCTAAGTAAACAGCATCTTTCACAGCACAGAGGTTATGCTTAAGACAGTCACATCTAGAGAACCTAGCAGTAGCTAGAAACAAAGGGTACCAGGGTCCTTCCCCCCATCTTCTCTGAGCTGCACCTTAGATGCTGCTGGCTCGGTGCATGAGAGGTGGCTCAGGCAGGACACCATCTAGTCAGCTGAGAGGCAGAGTCAGCCATGACTGAGGCCCAGCTGGGGCTGGCTGCTGCTCTGAGTAACACTGCCCGATTGGATAGTGCCTCTGCTAGCAAAAAAGCTGTTTTTAAGACAATTGTACCTAGTGAACATAGTGGTGGCTGGTGGCTGGTGGCCAAGTATCATGGTGCCCTTACCCCTCCCTTCTTTGAGCCTCATCACAGCATCTGTGGATGCAGCCCCTGACAGATTTCACAACTAGGTCACATCTTTGTCAGCTAGGAGGTAGGTCCTGCCACCTCTGAAGGCTCAGCTCATACTGCTGCTGCTGAGCAGATTAGCAGTTCTCAAGAATATTGCATCTAGAGAATGCAGCAGTGGCTGGCAGCCAAGAGTGGTGGTGCCATTTCCCTCTCCTTCACTGAGCCATGCCATGCAATCTGCTGACAGTTTCCCGAGAGACTCCATAAGTAGGGTGCCAGCTTTGTTAGCCAGGAGGTGGGGCCTACAATCCTTGAGGGCCTGGCTGCTACCAGCTGCAGCTGGACAGTGCCTCTCTCAGTAGAAAAGCAGTTTTTAAGGTAATTACATCTAGAGAACACAGCAGTGGCTTGCAGCCAACGATGGTGGCAACCTTCTCTCCTCTTTTCTCAGAGCTATGCCATTGTCTCTGCTAGTGTGATTCCATAGAGTCAGCACAAGTAGGTCACCATCTTTATCAGTCAGGTGGTGGAGTCTGCCATCCCTGAGGGCCCAGCTGGGGCCAGCTGCCAAGTTGAGCAGCATCACAGGGCTGGACAGCATCTCTCTCACCAGAGAGCTGTACATAAGTCAGCTGCATCTAGAGAACACAGCAGCAGCTGGTGACCAAGTCTAGAAGTGCCCTTACTCACTCCCTTCTTAGAGCTATGTCAGCTCCCACTGGTGCAACACCAGAGAAGCTGAACAGCTTTTTGATGGTGTGAAGACAACAATCAATATCTAACCATTTAAAGAAGCAGACCACCATGGCTCTGGAAAATGTCCCAAATAAAGAATCAAACAACTTCCAGGATGAAGAAATCTTCCTGAAATTATTGGAGGTGGAATACAAAAGAATTATGTATAGAGCCCTTCTGGAGACTAAACAAAGTGCAGCAGAACAAAATAAAAAATTAAACAAGCTATATGAACTGATAGAACATCAACAATCTGAAATTCAGCAGATGAATTATAAAATTACAGAGTTAAACAATTCAGTGCGAAGCCAAAAGTAGAGGACTGAGGAAATTGAATGCAGCATTAGCAAGACTGAAGATAAAGTAGCTGACACCAGCATTTAAGAGGAGAAATCGGATAAAAGAATCAAGAAAAATGAAGAAGTATGTGGGACTCTATCAAAAAGTATAATATACTAGTAATTGGAATTCCTGAACAGAGGGATAGCACAAAATACAGAGAAAACTGTTGAAGAGTTGCTGACAGAAAACTTCCCTGACATCATGAAAGAAGAGAATATAGTATTCAAGCTGCTTATCAAACTCCACAAAAAGAAGACACTAAAACGTATTATAATCAAGCTTAATAAAATAAAACATAAGGAAATGCTGTTAATGGCAGCTAGGTTTAGTCAAAGCTAATGTACAAAGGAAAGCCTTCTGGGTGGTCCTCTAACTTCTTGGCAGAAACTATATTGGCAAGAAGGCAGTGGGATGACAGAAACATAGCCTTGAAGGAGAAAAATTTCCGACCCAGAATTATATGTCCTGCAAGATTTTCTCTCAAATATGATGGTGAAATTAAGATATTCTCAGATAAACAGAAGCCTAGAGACTTTGCAAAAACCAAACCAAAATTACAAGAAACACTGAAAGAAGCTCTTAGATTAGAAAATCAATAGCATCAGGGTGCAGTGCAGGACACATAATCCAGAGTCCAACTCAGAGAAGTCACAAATCTCAATCAAAACTAAAATATTAGAATTAAGGAAACAGGGATCTTAAAATGTAAACTATCATATCATCACACTATAAGAGTGATACAGTACAGTATTTATAGCCCTTTCAGATGGAGAAGAGGTTAAAAGCTATACAGAAGTTAAAGATTGACTGAAACTTAGAGCATTAAGTGGGACCAACAGGGTAGCCACAAAGCAAACTAACAATACTACATATCAAAACAAGAAAGGTAGTACAGGAGTCTCAGCAGACAAAAAACAACATTGAAAAGGATGAAAGGAAAACTCATAGAGAAAAATGACCAAAAACAGAATATTAAGTCGAAAAAAATCAACAACACAAAAATAAATGCACAAAAAGGACAACACTAAATACATACCTATCAATAATTACACTAAATGTAAGTGGATTGAATGCTCCAGTAAAGAGACAGAGTATAACAGGTTGGATAAAAAAAAAAAAAAAAAAAAACACTCCCTCTATATGCTGTTTACAAGAAACACACCTTAGGCTTAAAGATATGACCAAACTGGAAATCAAAGTATAGAAAAATATATTTCAGGCCAACAACGTGCAAAGAAGAGCAAGAGTGGCAATACTACTCTCAGACAAAACAGATTTTAAAGTACAATCCACCATCATGGACAAATGGTCACTATCTATTTCTTAAAGGTTCAATACATAGGAGAATATCAAAATATTAAACATTTGTCCATCCAATACCAAAGCATCTAAATACATTGAACAAACACTGACAACATTGAAAAATGAGACAGATCGCTCTACGATAATAGTAGGAGGCCTTAACACTCTACTTTCGGTAATGGACAGATCATCCAGAAAAAAATTCAGTGAAGATATAGACAATTTTATTGTGACAATCAACCAACTAAACTTCATCGACATATACAGAACTTTTTACTCATCAACAGATAAGTACACCTTCTTCTCCAATGCACATGGAACACTCTCTAGAATAGAACATGTATTAGGCCATAAATCAAGTCTCAACAAAATCCAAACCACTGACTTACTCCAAAGCATCTTCTCAGACCATAAAGCCATAAAAGTTGAAATAAGTAGCGTAGAAAGCGTGGGTAGAAATTTGAACTCATGGAAACTGAACAACACCTTCCTCAAAGATCCATGGACTATAAAACAAATCAAGGATGAAATAAAAAAATTATGGAAACAAACGAGAATGAAAACACATCCTACCAGAACCTATGGCACACAGCAAAAACAGTGCTCAGGGGTCACTTTATCTCTATAAATGTACACATCTGGAATGAAGAAAGGTCCCAACCAAAAATTAACTCTACAACTTGAACAAGTAGAAACAGAACAAGAGAAAAAATGCTTGGACACCAGAAGAAAACAGAAAATAAAAATTAGAGCAGCAAAGTTGATAAACCATTGGCTAAACTTACAAAAGAAAAACAGTAGCGGAAACAACCTGAGTTAGAAATCAAACGAGAGACATCACAACAAATCCAACTGAAAGCAAAAGTATTATAACAGAATACTATGAAAAATTGTACTCTAACAGATTGGAAAACATAAAAAAATGGACATATTTCTAGATTCACATCACCTACCAAAATTATCACAAGGAGAATTAGAACAACTTAATAAACCCAACACAAAAGAAGAGATTGAAAAAGTAACCAAGAAACTACCAACCAAAAAAGTCCTGGCCCAGGTGACCTCACCAGAGAATTCTATCAAACTTTTAGAGAGGAGTTAATTCCAATACTACTGAAGCTATTTCACAACATAGAAAAGAATGGAATATTCCCAAATTCATTCTATGAAGCCAGCATAAGCCTGATGCTAAAGGCAATGAAAGATATCCCCCCCCAAAAAAATTACAGACCAGTTTTACTCATGAACCTAGATGCAAAAATCTTCAACAAAATCTTAGCCAATACAATTCAAACACATGTCAAAAAAAGTATTCATCATAGTCAAGTTGGATTCATAACAGGGACGCAGGGCTGGTTCAACATCAGAAAAACAATTAATGTGATCAATCACATAAATAACATAAAGGATAAGAATTACCTGATTTGTCAACTGATGTGGAAAAGGCACTTGACAAAGTCCAATATCCATTCAGGAAACCCTGGTGGCATAGTGGTAATGTGCTACATCTGCTATCCAAATGGCTGGCAGTTGAAACCCACCAAGCGCCACTCTTTGGAAACTCTGTGGAGCAGTGCTGCTCTGTTCTGTAGGGTTGCTATGAGTGAGAATCAACTGGACAGCGGTGGGTAGTAGTAGTGATACCCACTCATGTTAAAATTCTCAGCAAAATGGGATTAGAAGGGAAGTTCCTCAATGCAATAAGTGGCATCTATGCAAAGCCAACTGCCTACGTCATCCCGAATGGAGAGACTAAAAGAGTTCCCCTTCAGAACAAGCACTAGACAAGGATGCCCACTTTCACCACTTCTATTCAACAATGTGCCAGAAATTCTGACCAGAGCAATCAGACAAGGCAAAGAAAGTACATCCACATAGGTAAAATATTTCTATTTGCAGATGATACAGTCACATAAAGAGAGAACCATAAAGATCCATAAAAAATCTACTGAAACTAACAGAAGAGCCCAGCAAAGTATCAGGATATAAAAGATGAGTACACCAACAAAAATTGTCAAAGCAGAAATCACCAAATCAATACCAATTCCTATAACTTCCAAGAAGATAAAATGCCTAGGAGTAAATCTATCCAAAGTAGTAAGAGACCCACACAGCGAAAATTGCAAGACCCTACTGCAAGAAACCAAAAAAGACTTACATAAATGGATAAATCAACCTTACTCACAGATAGGAAGACTTAACATTGTGAAAATGCCTATTTTACCCTAAGTGATCTACATACACACTGCAGTTTCAAGACAAATTCCAGTGCCATTTTTTAATGAGATAGAGAAACAAATCACCAACATTCTTTGGAAAGGAAGGAAACCACCAGATAACTGAGGCACTTCTGAAGAAGAGGAACACAGAGGGAGGCCTCACACCAAACTTAGAACCTGCTACACTGCCCAAAGCCACATAACTGGTTTATGGTAGAGTGTAAACATATATATAATTCCAGGTTCTACAGTCTCTTATAAAACACAGTTCACCTCTATGATGACTGTCATAGATTGAATTGTGTCCCCCCAAAACGTATAGCAATTAAGCCAAATTGCCTTGATTCCTGGCATTGTGTGACGTTCCTCCCTGTTGTAAACCCCGCCTGTACGACGTTAATGAGGGATGATGGGCAGCAGTTGTGTTGCTGGGGCAGGACTCACATATAAGATTGTAGTGTGCTTTCAGGCAATCTCTTGGGATATAAAGGAAACGGAAACAACGAATTGAGACCTCATGCCACCAAAAGGCAGTGCTGGCAACTTGGTGCATCCTTTGGAGAGGACCCAGGGTTCCTGAACATTGGAAGCTCCTTTATGACAAGGGCGTTCCTCCAGAGCCAGCAGAGAAAGCCTGGAGCTAACACTCTGAATTTGGAATTCAGCCTGCTCTACTGTGACAACCTATAGGATTGCTATGAGTCAGAATTGACTCGACAGCACTGGATTTATTTTATTCTACTGTGACAAAAGGCAATTTCTCTTTTTAAAGCCATCCACTTGTGTTATCTCTATAATGATCAAATCTCTCTTCTAGGCTAACATTGCTTTATCAAGCTTCCAAGCAAGTTTTGTGGTTCTGCTGCTAGGCTTGCACAACGTAATATGTTACAACGTGCTCAGTGTTCTGGTGGGCCCCAAAGGTTGACTCCAAATAGAGCCACTGTGTCTATTCCATCCAGCGTCACCTCCAGGGTCCAACCATACCCTACAGGAGTCTATATGTGTTTTGGTGTTGGAAGTCAGGAAAGAAAATGCCCTGATGACTGCAATGTTAATAAAGAATGAGCCTAAATATGATTTCTTCCTCACAAAGGCTGCTCTGTCCATGGTCAGCAACATGAGAGTCCTGTTTCAGCTCTGGGTTTGACCACCCTGGCTTAGCTGCTGTCTTACTGCGTGGAGCAGGCCTGGCTGCCTGATAACATCACTTGGACATAGTGGCGCTTTGTGCACATTCAGGGCTCCAGTTACCTGGGACAGGCAGGATGCAAGCTCCTTCACCGGAGGCTGGGAGGCTGGGAGGCAGGCAATGACTAAGTGAAAACAAGCATGAAAGGTAGTGTTTTGGAAACCCCAAAAGAAGCTTTCTTCCCAGCTTTATCCTTGAGGTGCTTTGCAAAAAGGCTGCTTGATGACTTGCCATCACATTCAGCAAAGGAAAGGAATTGCAGTGATATCTTTCAACTGCAGCTGCTTTGGGGTTGTACACATTCTCCTTGCCACAGCTGGACTACGCCAGCTTGCTAGTTTAGATGCTTCTTCCTCATCCCTGCTGCATTCTCTGTGTGACACATTACAGGGAAACTGTCTTTGAAACAAGTGTTGGATTGCCTGCAATTTCTTAATCATCAGCAAACAACCATGAATTTTCCTTGTAGAAGTCAGCTGGTTCTCCAAGCTCTCAGCGGGAAAAAGCTTTGAATAAAGATTTCTGCTCTTCCCAAAGCCTATTCTAAAGAGTCTAGATCAGCTCCTTCTCTGAAAAAGCCTGAGTCCTTCCTGGGAATGAGCTCAGTTTTCTGAACCTTGGGTTGGAAGCTGCAGGAACACAAACTTCCTGGGAACATCAAGACTAGTGCATAGGCTGTGAGGAGGGGGATGTCATCACTCTTGAAGCGCCCTGTTGGTGGCCCTGTCTACTCCCTTTTGGCCCACTCAAGCTCGTGCACAATCCTCCCACTAGTGTGACTGTCTGTCTCACCGGGTTCCCAACTGGTTACACTTACACCTTCTAGTATTTCTTATTTCTTTTTGTCTGACACCCCAGCAAAATGTTGGTGTCCTAGGCCCCAGTGCTTGGAGGTCCGGAAAAGCAGTAGAAGCTAGTAGAATAAATTCTAAAATAATTCTAAAATATCAAAAGTCCCTGGGTGGAGCAAAGAGTAAACTCCCTCATTTGCTAACCTAAAGGTTGGAGGTTTGAGTTCACCCAGGGTCACCTTGGAAGAAACACCTGGTGATCTGCTTTTGAGAAATCAGCCTGTGAAAACTCTCCAGAGTGGAGTTCTATTCAGACACACAGGGGTGGGGAGAGGGGTGCCATAAGTCGGCACCTACTCAATAACAGTTGGTGTTGGTTGCCTTTCAGTTTTAACAGCAGTGTTCTGATACATTGTCAACATTATACTGTATTTGCATTTTTTAGTGGGGCTTCTCTGTTTTAATTCGAAAGAATGCTACGTAACAGAAATTTCAGACATCTTTTAGGTAAGCCATGGGAGGAATTGGAGGGCAGGGTACTAGTGATTTTTTTGTTTAGTTCCTTCCAGTCACACCAACCCCTCTACCTTGCAAGTGTCTCTCAGAGAGACAAGTTTCAGGTTTGTTCAAGAATGAGAGAATGTGGCCTCTGAACTAAAATGGGAGTAGCCAGTTGGAAGTGTCTTTCGCTGAACTGCTTTGGAAGAAGTATTGTCATTGAGCTGGAAATGGTGATAGCACAGCTCCCAGGGTTCTCTACATGGAAGATTTACTGCAAACAAAAAGAACCCATTGGGAGAAAATCCCTGTATACAGACAAATGGCTACCACTCAGCAGGTCCTGAAAGTAGCTAAAAAGAAAAACAACTATCTCTCTTCACTAATTCTCAGTGCATGGCCACTCTATGGCAGAGCTAGGAAAGCCTTATACTACTCGTTTCTAAAGAAAGCAGACTTTTGGGAGATCTCTTGCTGCTTTAGATATCAGCACAGGATGGAGTTTATACTCATAGATTATAGTTGCTCTTCTTGCCTCCTAGAATTTTCTTCTCCCAAATACTCCCCTGGCTCAAGAGTATATGAAGGTGATCTTCCCTGAAGGCCCTAGCAAGAACAGCATTCCCTCAATACTCTTTGTGCCCTTTGCTGACTCTTTTTTGACTTCTGATACTCTCCATTTGCTTTCAAAACCGGCTTTGTTCACTGACACATCTGCAACATCCCTGATCCCTGATGAAGTTTGATTATGATTTTTGACTAGATGAATGAACCATGAAACTGAAAGGGGTTCAAAAAAACCATGTCTCTGACTTAGTCACCTGTCTGCGGGTGGGCAAAATTTCATTATCATTCTTATTTTATAGAAGAGTCAGGTGATACCTAGAAAGGTTGAGGAACTGCTTGAGGTCACAAAATTTCAGATGAGGAAATCAGGTTTGAATTTTGCAATTGTCAGTGAAGTTTACCAATGCGTAGTTTTTTGGTTTAGTTCAGTCTAGCTCGTCACCTTCATTGGCCAGTGGTTTTTCTGCTGGGGGTGAGGTAGGGAAGTCCAGAGGAGTAGTGGTACAAGTGTCATGGTGTTCTTGAGGTGTTCTTCAGACAGGAAAGGTGCCTGGCTAAATCTGGAACACTAGGAGCAAGGCTTACACACCTTGAGTTGGAAACTGTTATTATGGTGATTATAATACTTGCTGATTGTACTTATGTGTGTGGGAGAAAAAGAGATGATGAAGAGATTGAGAGAGGGAGAACAAGAACGTGCACTGAGAGGAGCCTAGATTCCAGGCATGCCCACTGATCCCTGCCGGGATAGGCTGGTATTCAGCTTGTCCCTCTTACTTCATCACAGCTGCCCATCACAGACTCAGTTTTACTTCTTTCCTAATTCAAGAATCACTCTTTACACAAAACTGCCTTGGTTGGGCTTTAGAGTCTAAAGATAAAAGGAATCAAGGGAGGCCTGTGGAAAAGGCTAAAGGCATGGACAAGTGCCCTAGCAGAAAACCGAAAGGACTGGTGACATTCTTTGGCCTGGAGAAGGGGAAGATGAGAGAAGGTGTGATAACAATCTCTGCAGGAACATGAAATACATGTGAAGAACTTGAATTAATAAGTGATGTGGAAAGAGCGCTGCACTGGACATCAGGTCTAGCCCCGCTAGGCAGCCTTAGCAACGTCCTTGAACTTCCCTGAACCTCAACTGCCTTGTTTTTAAGGTCTCCACCCACCCTTGTAGCTCTCTCTGTGATGCCAGCCACCCTTCTCATGTCTCTTAAAACTAAAAGCAGGGAAGAAAAACTCTTTTCTGTTGTTATTGTTGTTTTTTTTTTTTTTTGCTGATTCTTCTGCACCGATGAATAAATGGTAACCTTTGCAGTGTTTGTGCAGATATGAGTTAAAGTGTGGCACACTGTAATGTTGATGGACTCTGGTATCATGCAGACTGGTGGAAACCCTGAGTTTACCCCTTATTTGAGACAAGATATTTTCCTATCAAGTTGTTGTAAGGATTAAATAAGTCCTGACAGTATTTATTATACAAACTTAGATATTAGGCTAAGTGCTTTACTTGGTTTCTCATTTGAACTTATGAGTTGAAGATCAGACAGACTATCTAGTGGAAACCAGAAACTGCACCTAGCTCTGTCTGGATTCAAATCTTGAATTCATAACCACGCTTCTCCAGCACACACTAACCTTCTTCCTCTCAGGAACTTTTCAAGAAGATACTTCAGATTTCTTGGCCGATTTCTGTAAGCTCCCAGGTGACTGTTTATTTTCACTATTTTTTTCTACAAAAAGAACAATACAGGTACTTCCTTTTCTGGCTACAAAAGTAATACATGTTCAATATGTTTTTTCAAAGAACAACTTTAAAAAGGCCAAAAGAAAAGAATAGAAATTATGTAATAGCCCATACTCAGAGAAAGCCAATGCAAATATTTTGCTACATGTCTTTCCTGTAAATATATCCTATTACACTTTTTTTCCCCCCTAAACAACATATTTTGCCTGTTTTGGTTTAGTAACTAGTTTTCTTGCATACCAATGTATCATGGATCACTTTTTAAAAAAATTCTTTCTTGTGCTTTAAGTGAAAGTTTACAAAGTAAATTTGTCATACAGAAAGTTACAGACACATTGCTGCTCTCCCTGCACTGTGACAACAAATTTCTACCTTCCACCCTGTATTTCCCTTATCCATTCAACCAGCTCCTGTCCCCCTCTGCCCTCTGATCTTGCTTGCAGACAGGGGACTGCCCACTTAGTCTCACGTAACTACTTAAGCCAAAAGGCACACTCTTCATCTGTATTGTTCTATGTCTTATAATCCAGTCCAGACTTAGTCCAAAGAGTTGGCTTTGGGAATAGTTTCAGTTCTGAGCTAACAGAAAGGGTGGGGGACACATCTTCCGGTGACCCTCCCGTCCGTTGGACCATCAAGTCTGGTCTTTTTAACAGGGTTAGAGTTCTGTGTCCCGTTTTTCTCCCACTTTGTCAGGAACTCTTTGCTGTGTTCTCTATCAGGGCAGTCATTGATGCCAGGCACCATCTAGTTCTGCTAGTCTCATACTGATGTAGTCTCTGGATTATGTGGCCCTTTCTGTGTCAATTTTCCTTATGTCTTGATGTCCATTGTTTTTCTCTACTCCTGATGGACTGTAACCAGTCGAGGTTTATTAGATGGCCACTTGCTAGCTTTCAAGACCCAGATGCCACTCACCAAAATAGGATGCAGAACATTTTCTTAAAACATTTTGTCATACCAGTTTACCTAGATGTCCCCTGAAACCATAGCATGGATCACTTTTAATGTCAGTTCTGTCATCCAAGAAATTTCACTGAATGTCTACTTATATGACACTTGTTAATAAATCAGAGAACTAAATCTCACTCCTTGTAATGTTTACTGCATGTTGTTCCAGGCAACAGACAATAAGGGCAATGAAAACGAATCATATAATACATACAAAGATGATTTCTATCATGAAAGTAAATAGACTGAAATAAGTGAGACTGGGTTGCATTTTTAACCAGAGTAGGCAAGGTAGACATCACTGAGAAGACGGCAGCTGACCAAAGAGTTGACAAAGGTAAGGGATTTAAGCTTGTGGTTGTAGGTGGAATATTCCAGGCAGGAGAAACAGCCAGTTGTCACAAAGAAAAAGTGATTAGTTTCTGCGTGTATTTGAAGGGAAAGTCAATAGGATTAATCAAAGATTAGATGTGAAGGAAATGCAAGGGAAAGAGTTTTAGCTTGAACATTTGGAAGGATGGAGAAGATATCACCTGAGATGGGAGAAGACTGAAGACGAAACAGGTTTGTGAAGAAAGATTAGGTGATCAGTTCTGAACATGTTGGGTGTGAAACGTCTACTGTATGTCCAATTGGAGATGTTATGTAGTCTGTTGGGTGTATGAATCTGCAGTCCAGGAGAGACACTTGGGTGAGAGATACCTATTTGGGAATCATCAGTATATTAAAGAAGACCCAGATCAGTTGTCTTTAAGTTGACTCTAACTTGTGACAACGCCATTTCTGTCATAGTAGAATCCAAAGTGCTCCATAGCATTTTCAATGGCTGATTTTGTCAAGAAGCAGGTTGTCAGCACTTTCTTCTAAGACGCCTATGGGTGAATTCAAATCACCAACCTTTCAGTTAGTAGCCAAGAATATTAACTGTTGAACCACTGAGAGACTCCCGTCAGTATATAGACAATATTTGAAGCAATGAGGCTGGATAAAATCACCAAGCAGAGAAAAAGACGGAGGACTGAGCGATGTTAAAAATTTGAGGCAAGAAGGAAGAAACAGTACAGGAGCCTGAGGAGGAGGAACAAAAGAAGTGATATGAAAGTCAGAAGAGAGTCATGTTCTGAAAGATTAGGAAAAAAACATTTAAAGGAGAAGGGAAGGGTTAACTCGGCCAAATGCTGCTGATATACAAGTAACATGAGGACTGAAAAACTGCTGACATGAATACGTGGATACAACTTGAGTGAGTGCTGAGGGCAAAGAGCCTTCAACAGCTTCTTGGATGTATATCTTCATTTAAGATGAAAATTACTACTGATATTAATGCTCAAATTGTTCTGGAGTTACCCATTAGGAGTCCCTTAGTGGTTGCCCCTATCTCATTTTAACAAGATGTTGGAATGCTTGCCTGTTTTCTGGAGTCTATTTCAAATTTTCACCGTCATGAAGTATTCCGCTTTACTATCCCTGGTCAGACATCTCAGCATCTTAGGTCACTTTTAAACTTGCTCTTATTTCAGGACATACATTATTTTTTTTTCTTTTCCTTTTCTCCCATGTATATTTCTATTAACATTGATCCCTTACAATTAGGATCTGTATATTCTTTTCTCAAAACAAACACCCCTTTAATTTTTGTTTCTGATTAACATGTTGAAGGAAAAATTTTCAAATACAGGACAATAAAATTAGCCTGAAATAGTCTGGTAATAACTTTTGGTGAAACATCTTTCCAGAAGTTTATTTCTCTTTGAATAAAATATAAGCACAACCTTTTGTGTATACGTACACCTCATTTATCTAAATGATTTTATAATCTTAGCAAACATGGTTGGTAATCTACTCTTCATCCACTGAATAGCACAGGACATGCATTTTCTTACAAATTAAAAAAGAATTGACTTCAAGGATACATGCACAAGAGACAACTAAATTGTATGCTTTAAACATATATACTTTATTTTACTTCAATCACATGGCAATAAAGTTTTTAAAAAGAACATAACCAGCTTTGCAAGTAGAAAGATAGAGGTCACAACATGCGCTCTACATTTTCTCATGTTATCTAAGAAATGTTTCTTGGGTACCTACTCTGTGCCAGGTTCTCTGACACCTTCTTTATGGTTCCATGTTGGGTATGTTTGCATAGTCATTAAAAAACAAAAAAAACAAAAAAAACCAAGCCCAGTGCCATCAAATCAGGTCAGGTCTGACTCACAGTGACCCTAGAGATCAGAGTAGAACTGCTCCATAGAGTTTCCAAGGAGCATCTGGTAGATTTTAACTGCCGACTGTTTGGTTAGCAGATGTAACACTTAACCCGCTATGCTACCAGGGTTTCCGGTGTAGTCATTATTGCCTTTTATTAATATTCAGATTCTCCTCTCCTTGCAGACATCTAATAGAATTGCACTGCTTGTGGAGTTCAGATCTGATCATGAGACTTGATCTGGCCAGTGAAAAGAGACCATGTGTCGCTTCCAGAGCAAAGACTTGGGACCAGCACAAGACTTATCCCATTCTTTTTTTCAGCTGCTGTGATTCCAGAAGTGTATGTTGATGTGGATCTTTTATCACCCTATGTCCCTGAGTGATCACAAATAAACCAATTCTCCCAGAATTCCTTTGAGGGAAAAGTCAACTTATTTTTACATTAACTCCTGTTACCGTTGAATCAATTTCAACTCATAGCAATCCTATAGAACAGAGTAGAACTGCCTCATATGATTCTGAGGAGCAGCTGGTGGATTTGAACTGCTGACCTTTTGATCAGTAGCCAAATGCTTAACCACTGTGTCACCAAAGCTGTCAGAATTGACTCAGTGGTAAGAGGTTTGCTTTGTGTTTTCCTGAAAACAAGATATACAATAATTTGTTACTAACATTTTAGGCTAATAATATTATGGATGTGAAAGGTCATGTTACTCTTTAACCCCAGAACATGTTAGGAAAGAGGGCTGTGGGTTAGTCACTGTTTGTCAAAGTGCGGTATGAAGAATACCTATAGCACAATTATCTGGCATATTTATTTAAAAATGCAAATTTCTAGGTTACACCAATATGATAGATTTGGTAGATCTGTGATGTGCCTGGGTAGTCTTTTTATTTAGCACACTCTCCATACAATTCTGTGTACACAGAAGCCACCATGTGAGGAGTGGGTAAGGACGCAAACATTGACTCAGCACTTTCTGTACTGGTACAAAAGTTCACCAGTGCTGACTGGGCATTTCCTGAATGGCAGGAATTATGCTGGATCCTGGAAATGTAAAGATAGACAAGATAAAATGCCTTCCCTCATGGAGCTCTTACACTATTTGTTTTTGAAGCAGTGGTATAAATAAATATTTTCAATCTACAGGATGCAGTATGGTCCTGAAGTATAAACAGTCACCTGAGTTTAGGTGTAGGATAGGGTTTGGTTGGGCACTGAAATCGCTCAAACTGATATGACTAGGTATGTTTCAAAAGCCACTATATGATGTTTGATGAGCCGAGAATCCTAAGGTGGGTTTTGAAGAAAAAGCTATGTAATTCAGGAGTGGCTTGGCAATGTATTTTAGCTGTGAAGAGAGTGACTGAAATAAAATACATCATCATCTTAAAAGATTTACCTTTGAGACTGCAAGTGAGGTAGTTGTTACATGAGTGCATTTGGTGGGGTAAGGAGGGAGGCTCTCTCCAGACTATGAGGTTTGACTTAGACATCAAGATCTTAGCTTCCTGTGCTGCATCATTTTCTCATCTTACCTCCATCCCTTCTCCTCTGATGCTCTTGGTGTCTTACAGAGAAAGGAGTCCTAGACATAGACATATGCATGTCTTAGCAGCATTTTACAGAGAAGTTTTCTGCTTGAAAATAACTAAAACTGTAATAAACCAAATAAACAATACACTCATCTACATATTCAGCCATCATTACAGGACCATTACCTAAGTATCCAGTGTAGTAAAGACTGAAGGATACAGAGATGAATATTAGGGAGCTCTCTTCCTTGACTAGCTCAGAGCCCAATAGGAAAGACAGATACGGATATGAAGAGAGAAATTCCAAGGCAACAGGCTCTGATGAAGGGAGGGAAAAGTGCTGAGGGGTCATAAATCATAGAGTAATTAATCTGCCTGGGTGAGCTGGGAGAAGCTTTACAGAGCAGGTGACATTTGATCAGGATCTTGAAGGATGTGTAGGAGTCTGCTTTTCAGTGATGCAGAGTTCCTTATCACTGGAAGTGTTCAGACAGAGGTAGAATGGCTACCTGTCAAAAGTGTCGCAGAGGGATTTCTTCAGAGGTAGCAGATGGGCCTAGGTGACCTCTTTCAAACTGAAGACACAGTAAAAAAGTCACAGTAGTGGGACACATCATGCTAGTATACACATTATCATCCATCAGCACATTAGTCCCAATTCTTTGCATATGGGACTAGAGGGAGGCTGCTGTCAATCTGAAAAAGGTTTAAACTGGGATCAGGAGGAGTGAAGTATTTGTCTTCCCTTTGCTCTGAGGGTACATCTTTTACATTTCTCAGCAGCATATAGTGAAACAGAAATGTAAGACAACCTTAAGGAGAAAACATGGAGGGATGGGGGAATGGAAGAAGGTTGACTCCTCTCAGCCCTTGGCAGAGTTGGGAGAGGATCCCTTAATGCCTAGGTGGGCTTACGATGCTCCCCGCTACACAAAACAGCTGAGACAGCCTCCTGTGCTGTAGCCCTGCTTACCCGAATCAAATCTGAGGCTCTCCCTCTGCCGTTCAGCACTGATTGTACCCTTTCTGCCAAGGAAATCAATGGAGACAAAGGAGAAATACCCAACGAGGAAAGTACATCCAGCTCCTCTCAGTCATCACAGCTGAGTTCCTCGGCTGGAGAATACTTGAATTGTTCACATTCTTGACTCTGCCGAGGTGAGTACAGGTGCACTCAGGTGGAGCCATCGTTCCTTTTCTTCAGCTGCAGGGCTGAGAGGCCCCAGTGACAGGCAGGTGGACAAACCTGCTATTGTCGCACTGCACAGCACAGTATATCAAATGCACGTTAAGAAGGGCTTGGGGCTCTTGGGTCTTGTAAGTGTAGACCTACGGGGAAGAAATGAACAAGGCTTTACAAAACTATAAGTTTTCTCTGAGTTGGGGGAAGGAGGACAACAATTAGGCAACTGAGTCAGGTACTTTTCCGTGGTAACTTCTCATGATTAGTTCAATGTAGAAGTAATCACTTCTAGCCAAAACGAAAGCCTTGGGTTTCACACTCGCTAAACTCTGGAACTAGTTAACACATCAAGTTTCTTCTGGGATGTCTGTCAAGACGGATTAGCAGCCAGTTGATGGATGTGGGTTCAGACTGCGATGAACTTACAATATACAGTCAGCTGACACTGTTTGGCTCTGGGTCTCCTGCTGACCCCTACAGCCTTCTCCAAGTTATTAAGAAATGCAACCTGATCTGATTGAGTACATAGAGCGCACAGACTGAGTGTTCTCTGCGAGCTAGTAATAATCCAAATAGTATTATATGAAAATGTGTATGCATCTGCTTATTTTTACCAATAGAAACACAGGAAGGATAAATCAAACACTAATGAAAAATTTTTTTCTTTTAATCAAAAATAGTGGGAATGGGGTTCCAAGGATTGAGGAGAATGACATTTTTTAAAAATATCTTTTTAGTACAATTTTATTTTTGGAACCACGTTAATGTTTCACTAGGTAGAAAACATGAAGTGGAACATGAACAGACACAAAAGGGTCTATTTACATTTTAAGTAAAAATCGTTAATCAAGCTAAAGAAGAATACAAAACTAATCCAAGTGTCTCTTAACCTCAGTGTTTTCACTGCATACCATCAGGAAACTTGATGGTGCAGAGTTTAAGCATTTGGCTGCTGACCAGTATTAACCTACCAAAATCTCTGGGGGAGAAAGATGTCACCATCTGCTTCCATAAAGATTACAGCTTTGGAAACTCTGTTGAGCAGTTCTACTCTGTCCTATAGGGTTGCTGTGAGTCAGAATCAAATCTATAGCGGCACGTTACCCTCAGTCCAAAGACAAAACTAACCATAGACAGATACTGAACTCTACCTAGCAGATTCGTTTTTCACAGTGGTATGAGTTAACCCTTTGATCTATGTTCAGGTTTCTCATAAGCACAGTTAAGAGTTCTGGATTAACCATGCTTCACAATGTTATCCATAATTTGCTATGATTCACAGTCAGATGTCTTTGGATAGTCATTACAACACAAATAAACATCTTTCTGGTAGTCTCTGCCAGACATCAACAATGACATCCCTCGCTCCGTGTCCATGTTCTAAATACTTTTTGAATTTCTGGCAGTTCCCTGTTGATGAACTGCTACAATTGCTCTTGAATTATCTTCAGCAAAATTTTACTTGTGACATTAATGATGTTGACTGATTAGTTCTGCATTCTGTTTATCATCTTTCTTTGGAATGGGCAAATATGAGATATACGGATCTCTTCCAGTCAGTTGGCCAAGTAGGCATTTTTCAAATTTCTCGGCATAGACAGGTGAACACTTCCAGTGCTGCATCCATTTGTTGAAGCATCACGATTGGGCTTCTGTCAGTTCTTGGAGCTTTGTTTTCTGTTGATGCCTTCAGTGCAGCTTGGACTTCTTCCTTCAGTACCAAAGGTTCTTGATTGTATGCTGCCTCCTGAAAGGGCTGAAGATTGACCAGTTCTCTTTGGTACCATGACTGTGTATTCTGTCCATCTTCTTCTGATGCTTCCTGCATCATTCAGTATTTTGCCCATGTGATCCTTCGAAACTGCAACTTGAGACTTGAATATTTTCTTCAGTTATTTTTATCTTGAGAAGTGCTGACTATGTTCTTCCTTTGGGTTTTCTATCTCCAGGTCTTTGCACATACTGTTGTAGTATTTTACTTTGTCTTCTTGAACCACCCTTTGAAAGCTGCTGTTCATCTCTTTCATTTCCTTATTTCTTCCATTTGCTTTAGCCACTCTAAGCTCAAGAGCCAGTTTCAGAGTGCTTCTGACATCCATTTTGGTCTTTTCTTTCTTTCCTGTTTTTTTGATGACCTCTTGCTTTTATCATATAAGATGTATAGTTACAATGAGAAAAAAGTAAATTCAGTGGAGAAATTTGGTGGATAGCACCTCATCTAAGTGGTCAAAGTTAGCCTCACTGAGTTTGCGATAAACTGACATCATTTGCCTCCTGATATGTTGCACATAGATGGATGTAATACCAATTTTGTGACATTTCTTTCAAAATTGCATAACCTGAATCTAAACACCAGAAAACACAAAATGAGAAAGATTCTACAAAACAACTGGCCTATCTTCCTCAGAAATATCAAACTCATGAAAGATGATGAAATACTGAACAACAAATTAGGATGTATCCTTCTGGAGTGGATCCTAGAGTGGAAAAAAGTAGTTTTAAAGGACAGCATTGAGTGAATTGATGAAACTTTAATATAAACCTTGGGTTATATATTATAAACCTTGGGTTTATATCCATGCTAAAAGGAGCTCTAGTGGCATAATGGTGAAACACTCAGCTGTTTGAACCCACTAAAGTCTCCAAAAGGAGAAAACACCTGGGGATGTACCCCTGTAAAGATTATGGCTTAGGAGACCATACTGTGGTTTTTAGGTTCTGTCAAGCTCATTCTGACTCAAAGGCACCCTGTGAACAACACAACGAAATACCACTCAGTCCTGTACCATCCTCACAATCATTGCTATGTGTGAGTCTATTGTTGCAGCCACTGTGTCAGTTCGTCTCACTGAGGGTCTTTCTCTTTTTTTCTGACCCTCTGATTTACCAAGCATTTTGTCATTCCCCAGGGATTGGTCCCTCCTCATAACACATCCAAAATATGTGAAATGAAACTTCACCATTCTTACTTCTAAGGAAGACTCTGGTTGTACTTCTTCTTAGACAAAATTGTTCATTCTTCTGGAAGTCCATGATATATTCAATACTCTTTGCCAACATCATAACTTAACGGCCCCAATTTTTGTCCTGTCTTCCTTATTCATGGTACAACTCTAATGAGTGCATCTGGGAATTGAAAATATGCCTTGGGTCAGGCACACCTTAGCCCTCAAAATGATACCTTCCTTTTGAAAATTTGAAAGAGATCCTATGCAGTGGATTTGCCAAATGCAGTATGTTGTTTGATTTCTTGACAGCTTCTTTCATGGTTGCTAATTGTGGACCCAAGTAAAGTGAAATCATAGACAACTTCAATATTTTCTTCATTTTTCATGTTGTTGTTTATCAGAACCTATTGTGAAGATTTTTATTTCCTCTGTGTTGAAGTTTAATCCCTACTGAAGGCTGTAGTCTTTGATCTTCAGTAAATTCTTCAGCTCTTCTGTATATGTCTTCCATCTTTTTTTGATGTTTCCTGCATCATTCAATATTTTGCCCATAGGATTCTTCAAAATTGCAGCTTGGTTTGAATTTTTTCTTCAGTTATTTTTATTTTGAGAAATATTAATTGTATTCTTTTGTTCTTTGAGCCTGAGAAAGGCCAAGGGTGTTCTTCTTTGGTTTTCTAACTCCAAGTCTTTGTAATTTTTTTGTAATACTTTACTTTATCATCTTGTAATCTTTATAATCCATTCAGCTCTCCTACTTCAACATTTCTTCTATTTGCTTTAACTACTCATAACTAAAGAACACATTTCAGAATGTCTTCTGGTGTCCAATTTGGTCCAATCTTTTATTCTTATCTTTCTAAAGAGCTTTGCTTTTTTTCGTGTATAATATCCTTGGTGTCATGCCAAAATTTATCTCACCTTTAGTCATTTACATTCAGTGTGTCTAATCTATTCTTCAGATGGTCTCTAAGCTCAGGTGGGATATACTCAAGGTTGTACTTTGGCTCTTGTGAACTTGTTCTAATTTTTTTCAGCTTCAACTTGAACAATTGATGGTTCTGTTCAGCAGTTGGGCTCTGGCCTTGTCCTGACTGATGATAATGACCTATTTCACCCTCTCTTTCAGCAGGTGCAGTCTATCTGATTTAGATGTAGCCCATCTGTGTTTTCCATTCAGTGAGATGTGCGTGTTTACGTGTAGCCACCATTTACATTGTTGGAAAAGGTATTTGCAACGAATAAGCCATTGTTACTGCAAGATTCTATCACGTGACCTCTGACATCACTTCTGTCACAAAGGGCATGTTTTCCAGCTACTGATCTTTCTTCTTTGTTTCTAATTTTCACACTTCTATCACCAGTAATTATCTATGCATCTTGATTGTATGTTTGATCACTTGTAGACTATAGAAGCTGGGAAAAAAGTCTTCATTTTCTTTATCTTTGGCATTAGAGGTTGAATAATAGTTTTGTTAAAGTGTTTTCCATGTAGGAGTATGGATATTATCCTATTACTGATAGGGTTGTACTTAAGGATAGATCTTGAAATGTTCTTTAGAGTGAAGAATGTGGAACCACTCCTTGTCAGTTTGTCATTACCAGCATAGCAGGCCATATGATTGTCTAATTCAAAATAGCCAATACCAGTTCATTTCAGCTCCTTAATGCCTAGGATTTCAGTCTTTATGTGTTTCATTTTTGACAATTTTCCTAGATTTGTACTTCATACATTCCATGTTCTAATTATTGACTGATACTTGCAACTGTTTCATTTTGAGTTGTGCAATGTCAGGAAATGAGGATTTCAAAAGCTTTACTCTATCCGTGTTGTTTAAGTTGATTTTACTTAGAAGAGGCAGCATTTCCCCAGCTGCATTTTGGATGCCTTCCAGTCTGATATGCTCATCCCCTGGTATTATATCAGTGTTCCACTGCTGTTCATAAGAGTTTCATTGGCCGCCTTTTTCAGAAATAGACTGCCAGGTCCTTCTTCCTAGTTTGTTAGTCTTGAAACTCCACTTCAATCTGTCCACCATGATTGACGCTGCTACTATTTGAAACATTGATGGCATCGCTTCCAGCATCATCACAACATGAAAGCCACCACAGTACAAGCAACTGATCATATATCTGGTCAGAGGCCATATAGACAATATTGTTGTTGTTGTGTGCTGTCAAGTCTGCTCTGACTCATAGAAACTCCATAGGACACAATAGGTGACAGTATAGGAAAGTCTTACTCTCTCCTATAGAGTTGCTATGAGTCAGAATTGACTCAAAGGCAGGTAACATCGTCACTGTTAGATTTGCTGATTTTGAACACCATCACTGCTGTGTTCCATTGAGTTGACTCTGACTCATAGTGACCCTGTATGACAGAGTAGCTCTGCCCTATGGTGTCTCCTAGGCTTTCATCTTTATGGGAAGAGATTACCAGGTATTTTTGTTTGCAGAGTAGCTGATGGGTTTGAACTTCCCACCTTTTAGTAGCTGAGCTCTTAACCACTGCACTACTATGGCTCCTTTTGAAAATTGTACTAAGATGAAATAAGAAAAGAGTCTTATTCTTGGGAAACACATACTAAGGTATTTAGGGATAAATGAACATGATGTCTGCAATGGGAGAACACAAGACAAATTATGAACAAATGATTCATCAGTCAAGGGTATATGGGCTTTCCTTGTAGTCTGTTATAACTTTACTTTGATACAGAAGTACTTTGATCAAACTACTTTGATATAAAGTAGAAAACATGACAAACGAGAAAAAATAACTTATGATAATGATTACTCTTGGCTCACTAGGGGAGAAGTATTAAAGAACCTGCGTTTGCATACTATTTTACAACATGCATAAGATTTCACAATTATTACTTCATTTGTTTCTCTCAACAAGTTTTTGAAGTAAGCAAGGCAGGCATTTTTATTTTCCTGTAAAATTGTTGTGAGGTGTCACTGAGTCAGTTCTGACTCATAGTGATCGTGTATACAACAGAATGAAGCGCTGCCTGGTCCAGGCCCATTCTTGCAGTCATTGTTATGCTTAAGTCCATTGTTGCAGTCACTGTGTCACTCCATCTTCCTGAAGATCTTCTTCTTTTCCACTTGTCCTCTCTATGCCTTTGAATTAAGGTGTCGCTGAAGAATACTGAATATACCATGGACGGACAAAAGAAAGAATAAATCTGTCTTTGAAGAAGTACAGCCGAAATTCTCCTTAGAAGTAAGGATGGCAAGACTTTGTCTCACATACTTTGGACATATTATCAAGAGGGCAAGTCCTCGGAGAAGGACAGCATTCTTAGTGAAGATCAGTGGAAAAGAAGAAGACCCTCAATGAAATGGGTTGACACAGTGGCTGCAACAATGGGCTCAAGCAGAACAACAATTGTGAGATTGTGGCTGGACCACACAGTATTTTGTTCTTTTGTGTACGTGGTCACTATGAGTTAGAACTGACTCAATGGTACCTAATAACAACAACAACATTTTTACAGGAAACTCAAGGTTAGACACATTAAATGCATTTCTAAAAGTCAGAGACCTGGAAAGCAAAGGTTTGAGTTTGGGCCTTTCAGCACTCAATGCCCAGCTTCCCCCAGTAGGCTGTGATCATGTCTTTGACTTCTGTGGCAGGTATGCTTCCCACCTACTCATGTGCTTAGACTAATTAGACTGACTCATAAAGAAATGGGTTCATTAGATTATGTGATGTTGCCTGTGCAACACCTGCCTTTGTTTTTTAACTGCCTGCAATGTAGTATTCTTCTAGCACCATGTCACGTATGTTGTGTTATTTAGCAGCTGTTTGGTAGTAGTGGTCATACCAAGAAGCCCAGGTGGCGCAGTGGTTAAATGTTCAGCTGATAACTGAAAGGTCTCTGGTTCAAATCTGCCAGCAAGTCCACAGGAGGTAAAACCTGGCAATCTCTTCCCATAATGATTACAGCCTAGAAAACTCTATAGGACAGTTGTACTCTGTCATATAGAGTCTCTGTGAATCAGGATTGACTTCATGGTACACACCAACAGTGGTCATACCATTATCTGTGCCTGGAAGTGACTATATACATAGATTCAGGCCCCTTTCCCCTCACATATGCCCATAACTTTTGGATGTATTTATTATGTAAAAGCCCAGTAGCTGGGGATACATTCAACATCTTAAATTCCATAGCTCTATCCCTCTAAACAGTTCCAGTTCAGATAGCAAACTTTGATTACTGAAGAAGGGGCATAGGCAAATAAAGAATGAAATAAAGAATGTTATAATGAAAAGGAGATGAGACACAGGATCAGGCAGCAGAAAGTTAACAATAGGCAGTGGTGATCGGCTTATGTTTCAGGTATTAGAAGTCTTGACGTTACTGTTTCAGGCTCCTTAGAAAAAAGTCAAAAGCAGAACTTAACAGTTTATCTAGAGAATAGGAGACAGGAAATGCTTTGGCATAAAATTTTTTAAGACAAAGTAAGGAAAGTTCTTCAGATTTCAAGTTTTTGCACTTCAAGACGATATTTTTTTTGAGGCTATCAAAGAATTTTTATTACTTTTTAAAGCCACGTTAGTGGTGTTTTCGTTACATTTAAAGAAATAAATGCATATTCAAATATTTATACATGTAATGTATGGGATTTGCATCAAAATGATCTACAAAGGGAACTGGTTGAGGTAGGGGTGAAGTAAGATTTTCCTTGTATTGACAATTGTTGAACCTGACGGTGAGGACAAGGTAGTTTATTAGATAGTCTCTCTACTGTTATATTTGTTGGAGAATTTCCACTAGCAAAAGTAATTAAATAAAACATTCACTTAACTTGTGTTCCAAGGGTTAAATCCCAGTCATCCTGCACCATGTAGGGGGGTTAAATGTCTGAGAAGCAGAACTTTCCCAACCATCCCGAAGTGCTACCACTGAATAGGTAAACATCTACTCAGTAAGGCAGGAGCTTCTGCTTAAATTGTGACCCTTAGGGGCACTCTTTTTTTTAGTAATAAATAATTTTTTATTAAATAAAAAAAGTGTACATACTCTGTGCTTACAATACTGGATTAAGAAAGGAGGAGTACACAAGGTGTGTCAAAGTCCCGTTAATATTGATCTTCTTACTAATGTGTATTGTCACCAATTTCACCCAACCAAATTTCTAACAAGTATCTAATCTAAATCCTCGCCCCTTGCCCTCCCACCCTCCCACCCTCCCCACCCTTGTAGCCGTCAAAGAGTCTTTTCTATTATGTATGAGTATGCTTTTAAGTTTTTATCGTAGGGGTCTCATATAACAGTTGTCCTTCTGTCGCTGACTAGTTTCACTCAACATGGTGTCCTCCAGTTGAGACCAAATTGAGAGATGTTTCCTGCTATCATCATTGTTCTTTATCGGTGTATAGTACTCCATCGGGTATATATACCAGAATTTACCCATCCATTCATCTCTTGTTGGGCATCTGGGTTGATTTCAACTTTTTCCTATCATGGACTGTGCTGCAATGAACATTAATGTGCATGTATCAGCTGATGTGAATGGCTTTGATTTTATAGGATATGTTCCAAGCAGAGGAATTACTGGGTCAAATGGTATATCTGTATTCATTATTTTAAGGTAACGCCAAATTGCTTCCCAAAGAGGTTGCACCATTCTGCAGTCCCACCAACAGTGAAGGAGAGTTTCAATCTCTTCACAGCCTCTCCAACATTTATTGTTTTGTGTTTTTTGGATCATGGCCAGTTTTAAATAAACATTTGTACTCCTACTTTCTATAGTGTTTTTGTTAAGCCCCTAATTACATGTGTCCTTTTGATTATGATTACATACAGCATGATTTTTAGTTTGGGGGGGGAGCTTGCATACAGCCTCAACATACTCCTCAAACTCTGGTGGCTGGCTTCTGCTTTGCTGAAAGTACTTTCCAACGTCATTCTTGTCACCAGCTTCAAAGTCCTGTACTTGGTCTTTACTCTCCTTCATTTCCTAGAGAGGACATTCTTAATCTGTCCAAACTTCAACCAATCAGGTACACAGTATTTTGCCTAAAGTTTCAGGGACACACAGGCACACTGGTTCTACCAGTATGATAGTTAAGTTTGTATGTCAGCTTGTCTGGGCCGTAAATCTCAGTGGTCTGACAGTTTTGTAACAATGTGATTTGGCAGTTGTGTAATGGTGCACTCATCCTCCATGATGTGCTCCAATGTGATCATTCCATCAGTTGTAGGGATAGTTTCCTGAGTGTGTGACCTGTATCCAGCATATATGTGGACATTCTGGCAAAGTTCACCTGCTTACTGTGTATTCTGCATCCAACTCACACTCTTAAGATCTCTGTTTCTTGGGACATGAACCAGCTGCCTGTCATTTTACTTCATCATCCTCAACAGTCCATGAGCCAGTCCATGAGTCATGTATTGCATGCTGATTTTAGATTCATCAGCCTCCATAGTCCATAGTGATAGTTCTTGAACTATTGTTTCCAAGGACAAGCTTGGGCATTTGTTTTTTGTTTACTGTTTTCCTGGGTAGGGGCAGCTCTAATGGCTTCCATTTGGCTTTTCTTATCACTATAACCCTTAACTTCACCTGTCGGAGATCCAGTGTAGGGTTTCTGTCATTTACTTAGTGTATTTATTTAAATTATGCACACCAGGATTAGGGAAATCACCACAGGATGTGTTCAGGAACCCACTGAACACACTGTGAGACCTGAGTGAAGACTTCGTAAATAACCTGACTTCTATATGTCCCGATTCTGGCTGGTGGGCTTCAGTGACATTTTGGATCTCCTGGAATTAGTGCCAGTTCAGAGCCAGTATCCAGTAATCCTGAAAAACTCAGATTATTTCCATTTATCAATGTACAGTCAGTCACTTTTTACAAAGGCCATAGGTCCCTTTGGGAAGGCTAGAGAAAGATTAACACTACAAACTGTTGAAACTGTAGTGGGCTCTTTCTTCAAGGGAATCCAGCCTCATTCAGTCAGTAGGTTATGGATCTGTAAGCTGACTCACATTTGGGAGTTGACTGAGTGGCTGCAATTCTCTATCCTGGTGATTCAAGTTAGACTGCCATTCACTTGATCTAGAATTCTTCTGCTTGTGCAGATCAAGTAAATATTTAGTAGATTTTCCAACTATTTCACTCCTAGAGACATTACAATTAAGTAGCTAATGCCCTAAATCCATACAAGACACACTATTCTAATTACTGCTTTGACTCTGCTATCTTGGTAAGTGGAAGAGGCAGAGTAAAATAAGTAGCCTCAACTCGATCATACCCACACGATTTCGTCCCTTCATTCTGTCTCGGAGCATAAATCCATTGTTTCCCTTGGTTTCTCTTAAGGTTAAGGACTAATCTATGCTCTTTTTAGCACCATGGAAAAACAAGTGATAGCCATCTAAAAAACATAAAAGGAAAACAAAGGAATTTGCCTTCTAACTAGGAATTTATACGATAGACAGACCACCTCCAGGCCTGTAATACATTGGGGTCACATCCACTGTGACCACTCGAAGAAGAATTAATGTTCTACAAATTCCAAGGACTCATAAAATCTTACTCCCTTTTTTTCTATAAAACCTCTTGTAAGTCTCCATTTCAGAGAGATGGACTTTGGAGGAATCTGTTCCCTCTGTCTCCTTATGAACTGATACATAATAAAAGATCTTGTTTCTCCTCTCACTCCTGTCTCAAAGATAGTCTGTATGTAGCAGACAGCAGGAACTCCACTGAGGTTTGCGGTAGCAACCAGGCCCACGGTGTCTTTGTTGATTGGGTACAATTTGGACCCTACAACCACAAGGTCAAATCAGGCTCATGGTACTTAGAAGTAGGGCAGTTCCCACTGTAAAATCTGACTTACATAAAACAGCAATTACAACAGTCTTCAAGGATGCTGGGGCTTCCTTCACAAATTTGTTACTCACTGTTGTAGTAAAAGACGTGTCATCTGGGCACTCAGTGTGCCCGATAGTTGTCAGTAGCAATATTTGTTGCAATAGTTCCAAATTCATGGAAGCCTAGGACTTTGCAAGAGAAAGAACCAAGGGACATGAGAGTTGAAATATTTGATTCTTAGATGGTGACTTTGGTTATTTTTACAAGTAGAAATGTTATGCTACAACTGGGAGAGAAAAATTGCACCTGGAGTGGTCTGAGGGAAAAGCCAGGCTGATTGACTCATCAAGATGATTAATAGAGGGTCAGGGTCTCCTGAGTCTACCCAGCCAGAGGTCCATGAATGGGAAGATAGTTAAGGTATAGACAAGAGGAGAGGAAACTGGAATGTTTTTAAAGTGTTACGTGTTTATCTAAATGTACTGTAGACCTTGAGTGTTTCTCCTGCCTAGGGTTCTAAAACAGACCTGAATGTGTGACAGGAATGATTATTGGGTATTACAGATAGTGGAGAGTATATAACTCTACCTTCAGTCAATACCTTATTGGATATGCTAAAAACAGAAATAGGATTAACCCAAAAGAAACACCAGCTGTTGGTGTGAATGTAGTAGCCTTACAGATAGCATATTGGGAGCTTAGGTTGAAAACCTGAGCCCTATCCAGAACCTTCTGAGTCAGGAAATTTGCATTTGAAAAGGCATCTGTACCCACCCAGAACTGCATTTGAGATTAGTATTTGAAAGAAAGAGCTTCAAGAAAGAAAAAAAGACAGAGACAGGGTCTGTTTTGTTTTTTGAAGTTAGAGCACACAATTTGCCTTTGGGTGCACTGAAGCAAGAAAAATCAGTGCTCCTAGAAGCTCCTGCTTCTAGGACTGTAAGTTAAAGGTAGTGGATGAGAGACAGCCCGAGATGACCGTCTGTGTCCACTTGACGCACGGAAGCGGGCAGTGCAGCACTGAAGAGACAGGTAGAGTTTGGGTGTGTTTCACTGGCACCCACCAATCTCGCCTGTAGAGGCCAGGGATGAGGGGGGAAAAGCGCTGGCTGATCTTAAGTACGGGTATTGTGTGGACCCCTGAGCCTGTGGGTGATGTCTGTTGACCTAGCCCGTGGGGGGTAGGGGTTAGAGAGAGGAGGGGCCGGCTGGTCTGATGTGCTGGGAGATATGCGGACTTCTGAGTCCACAGCTGGTTCCCCCTGACCCAGCCCACGGAGGCCAGGGATGAGCTGACCAGAACGAGATCAAAGGAAGAGAAAAACATTTGCTGCTATAGATTGCTGTAGCTGATGGTTTGCTCTGGACTGGACTTTGCTCATGGATATAGAGGCTCAAAGTTCCTTACTTCAAGACCAAGGAACATGTTTGTCTCCTCTATAGTATGGGGAAAACACGCAAAGTTTAGCAAAGCAAAAAGAAAGTTTTATTTTATATATATTCACAAGAGGCCAAAGTAGAAAAGTGGATAAACATCTTGCCACAATCATGTCTGCCCAAATCCAAGGTATGTTAGAGAACTATCAGTATATATTAATAGGACAAATGGGCCAAAGCACTGAAAGCTTCGCTTTTCACAGATTGGCTAGAAACTGTGATCTTACATTTTAAGTCATCTTTCTTAATAATCACTAAGGACAGAGTCAGAGGGTCTCCATTGGTCCAACAATTTTCTAATCACTAATTATGGCAGTAGGTTTGTATTTTAAATGTTAATAGAAAAAGATAAGACTACACGCAAAGTGTTTTGTGTTCTGTTTGAATGGTTTATAAGAAAACTTCCCTAAAAGATCATTTTGAAGATTGTCTCATCTACTGCCTGTATCTCAGGTCCCGGTTGATATGTCTATGAGACTTTCCGAGCCTAGCTCCAGATGGGTCACAGTCTCTGTGCTCAAGGACAGCAAGTAATGATTTCAATATTATTTTTTAAATTATCTCAGAGTTCTGGTTTGACAGGGAAGGCACTTTACATGTTAGCTGTCTAAAACAGAGAGAAATGAAGGCATAAAGCAACTGACTTACGTGCTTTTGTTGGTGTGTTTATACTCAAAATGGGGGGAAAAGGGAGGATGCCCATTAAAGATATTCTTTGTTTCCTGACGGGTCTAGAGAAGAGAAAGTGGGGCAAGGTGCTGATAGTACTGTACGCTTCAGTTGTGAGTATTGATTATAAAAACTTTTAAGTGTAGAAGCTCTAAGTGTGAAAAAGTGGACTAAGGTGGAGGCACTGCTGGACAGGAATACAGTGGCCAAGCCTAAAATTCCTTAACAGTTTTCTTTACTAATATTTCACGAGGCTCAGAGGAAGGAAATAATTGTCTCTAAGGTAAATTTTATAATACACCCGAAAGGATGAAGCTGTGATAACTTTCGAGAGAACTTGAACAGATCAGATGGGCACCTGCAGCAGACCTGAGTGGCTGGTACCCAAAGAACTTCACCCTGACGGTTCTTTGAACTGCTGAAGAACCAGTTGTCCGTGATTGTTCTGGACTAGTAAATTGTTGGGAGGGAGAAGTTAATTCTTCAAGTATGGAAAGGCCATTGGCTAAAAGAGTCAGGAGGTGGCGAGCAGTGCAGTGAATTACTCAATATGGCCCTTCTAGCCATGTCATTCTTAACTCTGACCGAATGACTGGAGGGGATTGGATAGCATGTGAATAATGAAAATAAGGTACATTGCATTCTTGTGGGAACCATGCAAATAAGGTATATCAGAACCCTAAAGAAGGAACTGGTCAGTTATGCCATCCTGCTAGGCCCAAAAGATAGCCACTCCCGGAGCAGATAGAAGATTTCACTATCACTAACAATAGCCAGGAGTGGAGTGTGCCTTGTTGACCTGAGATCCCTGTGCTGAGAACCACCTAAATAAATCCAAGATCAGCAAGCAATATACACACCACTGGTTCACAGGCTGTGAAGGCTCATGAAGCCCAGGCTCATCAGGCCACCCAGGCTCATCAGGCCATACAGCAGGCAGCTGGCTCACATCCCAAGAACCAGGGGTCAGATGATGACGAAGTGGGTGCAGGATCCAGAGCAAACAAGAAAGCTTTGCCAGAAAGCCCGTTAGTGTATTAGATGCAGACCACACCCTCAAGGAAATACCCTTATAATTAATTGGCCGATCATACCAGATTGTATCTTGGAGGATGACTACATCATCAGGTAACTGTCAACATAACATCATAACAACACTGCCAAACCACTGAGGAGGCCAGCCAACTTAACCCACAACCTTAACCATCACAGTCGGGGACTCTAGCAGAGATCCTAATCACTTGCTTTTTCTTAAGCTCCCTTTTGGGAGTCTGAGGAAAAAATTGTCTTAACCTGATGAGGCACACGGTGAAAATGTTTGGCTTTAGGCAGCAGCAAGGGACACTGTGCCCTGTGGTCAACCTAATAAACAATCTGCTGATGTCTTTCTTCTGCCTGCCCCTGCTGTCATGAATTAAGTCATGCTCCCCAAAAAATACATATAGAAATTTGACTGGGTTGTGATTACCAGTATTACATGATTGCCCACCATTTTTGTGACTTTCCTACACTATAAATCCTAATCTCTGCCTGTTGGTAATAGACAGGACTATGTGAAACGAGAATTAGGATGGGATGGGATTGCAACATGCTCACTGAGGGAGTTTCCCTGGAGTGTGGCTTGCACCACCTGTTACCATTTCATTCTGCAAGAGAAAAAAGGAAATGGAAGCAAGCGAAGAGTTGGGATCGTCATAGCACCAAGAAAGCAGCACTGGGAGCACAGCACACCCTTCAGACCTGAGATTCCTGGGCCAATATGCTCCCTGACCAAAGACTGATGCAACATGAGGGCCTTCCTCTGCAGCCAACATGGAGAGAAAGCATCTCCTCTGGGGAAGACACCATGAGTCTGGACTTGCAACCTATTGAACTGTGTAAGAATAAACTTTTGCTTGTTAAAGTCATCCATTGATGGTATTTTCTGTTACGGCATTACCAGATGACTGAAACACTGGCCAAGGTCAGTGGGCCTGAATGAACTATATAACTCCATCCCAGTGGATACCACAGAATTTCTACGGCATCTGCTGAATTGTTCATTTGAGAACGGTGAGCAGATAAGAATTGGACACAGAAAGCCTGTCTCCTGACTCATGTTCCATCTGCATATTTTTTTTCCTACCAGCCAATCCAGCTTCAAAACACCTGGATAGTTTTCCTATGCAATGCCAAACATCAGGACTGATGGCTGAGTTATACAAATTGATCAGATGTTTCAATACTAGACAGACTTTCTTGAAAAATCACACTGTGAGTAAAATGCTTTCTGTTTCAAAGGAATGTTTGGGGAGAGATTATACCACATCTGTGAATGGACTTTGAGCTTCTTGGGAGAAATTATTATCCAACAGTCTTTTACAAATCTTTTCCAGACTTACCAGGTGACCAACACTGTATTCATCCCAGAAAATCGACTTGAGTCTTGTTCAGGTTTACCAGTGTCACGTCTTAATCACCAAGTCATCTCCTCCTGTTTCACCTTACTACATGACAGTGAGTGAAATCAGAACTTCTCACTCCATGTCTGTGGTATTTTCCACTTCAAATGTCTGGCCTACAGTGCTATATTGAGTGATAATCTTGTGGATATGAAGAAATGCAACCTAACATTCTTCCTGGAGGAACACACAATATAGTTTGGGAGTCAACTCTAATTCTGTATGTCAGCATTTCTTAAAATAATTTCCTGGACATTTGAGTTTCACAGAAATCTGACAGGTGTTACATGATAGCAAAACCTCATCCATTCATGTCTGGTAGGACAAAGCAGCCAACTACTAGGCATCCAGAGTCAAGTACTTTTAGGATATCGTGGCACGTGAATAGGAACTCAGTAAACATTTGTTGGATAAATGCATAAATAAACGATATCTTGATTTAAACAAAGTTAAATTGGATTCTCCGTGGTCTGATGAATCTAGCTCCTCGGAAGCAGTTACTGAGCTGAGAGCTTCTGTGCAAGGAATTTATGAAGGAAGTGCCCCCAGGAGAGGCCAGTAAACGGGTGGAGAAGGGAAAGGAAAGCCGAACAGGAGTTTAACTTTGGGTGAATTTTCAGCCACAGCCTTAAGTCTAGGGAGCTCTGGAACTTAAATGATTTCATAGAGTTTGTCCCACTTCTAGGCTAGGGGCTGGTCTTCTGTACTTCAGCCCCTGTTACCATGAGCTATGTATCTTCAGGCTCTCAGTGCGTTGTACTAGTTCTCTGGATAAAGGACACAGAATCTGGGCTATGAACACAAAGACCCGGAAAGGGAATCCCTAGGCACAGCAACAACTTCTACCTCCCATCCCTCAAGGTTGTACATTTTGAATTATCAAGAGGTAAACAAGCTAATATACAGTATTTCCCAAACTTATTTACCAAGTCTACACCCCCTCTGCACCCCAAATACTTTTTAGACTGGTCTTCTGTGAAACGTACTCTGGAAAATACTTCTTACATTCTGCTCTGTCTTGCGAATTTTATTTTCGGAACTGCCAAACAGTAGAAGTTATAGTTGAGGTCTGTGCAATATTATTTCACAGATGTAAAACTGACAGGTTGTCTTTTCACATTTAGGTTTACAAAATGACGTCAGTGCTAAGTCCAACTACATTTTGGTCAACTTTGGATATAGAAAAGTATTTCCTTTACAGGGTTAAGGGAAACATAAGGTGCAGACTGTGTGCATGGTGTGGACTGGCAGATAGCTCACTGATTTCTAGAATATCCTAACAGATCAGCCTGCTTGTAATTGACTTCAGGCAATGTCCATGAATGTAGAAGTAACCTAGAGTTGTCTGGGAAAGGTCAGGAGGTGACAGTCCTTTGGGGTTTAAACGGCATTTTGATTTTGGGTTTTAGAGACTGCAAGGACATGTGCACCAACAAAATAAATGTATACCTACCAACAATATAAACATTAATTATAAGGCACTAGAGACAAAAGAATGTACTCCCTGTGCTACAGTAGTTAAGAGCTATCACTGCTAAACGAAAAATCAGCAGTTCAAATCCACTGGCTACTCCTTGGAAACCTTTGGCAGTTCTACTGTGTCCTATAGGGTCACTATGAGTCAGAATGAAGTCAGTGGCAATGGATTTTTGTTTTCATTTAGATAGGAGGACAATGCTTTTTAATTTATTCTTTTATTTTTTTATTGTGATTGAGTGAAAGTGTACAATCTGGTTTAAATTTGCGTGTCCTCCATGTGCAGCTGCTGCTGCTCTCCTTTCCTAGTGACAGCACACTCCTCCTTTGTGACAGCACACTCCTCCTTTCTGCTTTATACAATTTATATCCTCCTAACAATCCCCTGTCCCCTCTTCTGCACCCTCTCCACTTCCTTCTTGTAACAGGCCACCAGGACAGCATCCTAAAGATGCATAGAACCGTAAAGTGCACACATAACGTGGTCACTCTGTGTTGCCGAGTCCAATCCATTCCTGTCTGAGGAGTTGACCTCAGTAAGGATTTATGATCAGGGACAGCATCAGCACTAGGGACCATGCTCCCAGGGGAACCCCCAGGCTTTCAGGCCGTCAATTGTGGTCTTTTATTGGAGTCCTCAGGGTGCAAACCCTTTTATTCTCATATTGCCAAGGGGACTCAACTATGTGAGTCCCACCACGGCTGTCACTGGGGGTAGCCGGGCACTATCTAGTTCTTCTGGTTGCATGTTGACGTAGTCACCCATTCTCATGGTCCTTCTGTCACTTGGGTTTTCTTTTCCCCATGTCAATTTTGTCCTTGGTGATCATCTGTTCTGGCTGAGTTGGGAGCGTTTGGTGTACCTCAGATGGCAGCTTGCTAGCTTCTAAGACCCCAGATGCCAGTCACCAATATGGGGTGGAGGAGACTCCCTTAGCAATAGGCTAGTTATGCCAACTGGCCACAATGTCCCCTGAGAGCACGGTCTCTGGACCCCCATCCCTACTACTCTGACCTTGCCTTATTGGGTTAAGACTGGAAGAGTTTCCAGGTTATGCTGAAGTCCTGTTAAATTGATATTCTTTCTAATGTGTACTGTCACAGATTTGACCCAACCAAATTTAATAGAAGGACAAGTTTAAGCAATACCTCATTTTTCAATATTCAGAAAATCTATCATATATGTCCATGGCACAACCAACTGTGACTGAGGTCTAATAGTTTTCTCTCTCAGTAACATCTCTGTTTCTGTGTACCACTGGGTTGATTCCAAGTCACAGAGACCCTATAATACAGGGTAGGACTGCCCTATAAGGTTTCCAAGCCTGTGATCTTTATGGGAGCAGATTGTCGGGTCTTTTCTTCCGTAGAGTAGTTGATGGTTTTAACTTCCAAGCTTTCAGTTACTAAATGAGTGTCTAAGCGTTCTACAACCAGGATGCCTTTTAAGCCTTCTAGCAGCCTTTAGCACAAGGTCTAGACGGCCTGACTTACACTGCCTTTTCTGGATAGATGAGAATGAAGAAAGAGTGCTCTAATTTTAACAAACCAGTCTCAGATGGAAGGAGAGAGAGTAGAAAGGGAAAAAGGTGAAAGAAAGGGAGGGAGAAAATCTATCATATATGTCCATGGCACAATCAGCTGAGCTCACTAAGGTTGAATGTTAGCTTGGCTGGGCCACGATCCTCAGTGGTTCAACCATTATGATGTGGTCTGGTCACCTCCATGATGAGATTTCACATAATGTGATCATGTCCTCACAGGAATCTGTTGGGATTTGCTGCTGTGAAGAGGAGTTTCTGTGTGGGAGTGTAGCCTGCATCTAATATAGGTGAGCTTTCTGGCAAGCTTTTTGGGCTTTTGCTCACTGTTGACCCTGAAGCTGGCTCCTGCCATCTGACCTGCAGTTCTTGGAACTTGAGTTGGTAGCTTACCTGCCATTTCGCCTGTCAAAGTTGGGATTTGTCAGTCTTCACAGTCTGTGAGCCAGGGCCCTGCTATCTGACTTCCTAAATTTGCAAGCACCTGATGCTACCTGGATTAGGAGAAGCCTCTAGCCTAACACACTGATTTAGGACATTATAGCCTCTATAAATGTATGAGCTATTTCCTTTAAAAATAGATCTCATACATACTTACACACACACACACACACACACACACACACATACATATGTACTCTTTACTGGTTTTGCTTCTATGGGGAACCCAACCTAAGATACCAACCATGCATACAGACAGATTATATTTGTACCCTTGGCCTGAGGATCTTGGGTGAATAACTCTTCTAGATCTAGAGGCCTGTGAGTTTATATTTTAACCCCAACCAATTCCAAGTCAGGAAAGGAGTGAAATTATTGTAGTTCCCTAAATCACAAATGGTAGAAGCAATAGTGGTGGCCTGTACACTGTCACTCCACAAGTGTAAAACTGACAGATTGTGTTTTCACATTTAGATTTTCAAAATCATAGCCATGCTGGAGCCAAACTATAATTCTGACCAACTTTCTGTTTACAGCAGCTTTGTGAGCTGATACAAATAAGACTTCAAAGAATGAAGTGTAAGTACTCACACTGGCTAATGTCCAAGAAGGAATGATGACTTTCAAATGTTTTCAGAGCATTGTTAGCACAGTTTCTCTCCTAGAAACAGACAAGTTGTTCAACAAAGGCCCAATGCCTTGCTTGCAGAGGTATCACTGTGAAGCATCGTAAAGAGCAGTATTTTACATTACCACAGTATTTACTGGTGGCACAGACAATCAGTTGTTAAGTCATAAACAATAGGTTAACAAAAAAAAGGGCAAAGATGGGCAAAGGAGATGGACAGACATTTCACTAAAGAGGAGATCCAGGCAGCCAAATAACACACAGAGACATGTTCACGATCTTTAGTTATTAAAGAAATTCAAATCAAGACAACAATGAGATACCATCTCACCCCAACAAGATTAGCCATGATCCAGAAAACACAAAACAACAAATGCTGGAGAGGCTGTGGAGAAAGTGGAACCCTCCTACACTGTTGGTGGGGTTGCAAAATGGCCCAGCCTCTTTGGAAAGCAATCTGGTGCTTTCTTAAAAAAATGGATATCGATATACCATTTGACCCAGTCATTCCACTACTTGGAATATATCCTACAGAATCAAGGCCTTTCACACCAATGGACACATGCACCAGAATGTTTATCACAGCACAGTCCATGATAGCCAAAAGATGGAATCAACCCAGATGCCCAAGAACAGAAGAATGGATAGGTAAACTATGGTACATATACTCAATGGAGCACTACGCAGTGATAAAGAATAACAATGATTCCAGGAAACATCTCCTAAGCTGGTTTCAACTGGAAGACATTACGTTGAGTGAAAGTAGTCAGCGACAAAGGGACAAATACTGTATGAGACCTCTACGATAAGATCTGAAAAACAGACTTGTGTATAGAAGAAAAGACTCTTTGATAGCTGCAAGGGAGAGGAGGGACGGAGGGTTTAGTTTAGATAGTTGCTAGAAATCTGTTTGGGAGAAAGCGGTGATAGCACACATTAGAAACAAGAACAACATTAAGTGGACTTCAGCATAACTTGAGCACTCCTTCCATCTTGACTTAATACTGCAAGGATAGAGTAGCTGGGGCGGGGTGCGGGGGACCATGCTCTTAGGTGAATTCCATGCCAATTGGCAGAACTAGCGTTTTGCTAAGAGAGCTCTCTGCACCCCACATTGGTGAGTGGCGTCTGGGGCTTAAAAGCTGCCAAGCTGCCATCCGAGGACACAGCAAATGGTCCCAACTCAGCAGGAGCGGATGCTCACCGAGGACCAAAATGACATGCGGTAAAGACAACCGAGAAGACAGAGAGACCCACAAGAGTGGGTGCCTACATCGACTTGGGACTGGAAGAACCGGATGGTACCTGGCCACCACCAGTGACAGCCACGATGGAGCTCATAGAGAGGAGTCTCACTGGCAACACAAGAATAAAAAGGGGTGCATCCTGAGATCTCCACTAAAAGACCTCAATTGATGGTCCAGCGATTTCGGGGTTACCCTGAGAGCATGGCCCCCGGCCCTGATGCTGCCCTTACCTATAAATTATAACGAAGGTCCACTCTTTGGACAGGAATGGATTGGACTTGGCGATGCAGAGTGACCATATATTGGATGCACTTTATGGTTCTATACATCTATAGGATATCATGCTGCTGACCTCTGGCTGGAGGAAGGAGAGTGGGTGGAGAGGAGGGGAAAGGAGGCTGTTGGGAGGATGAGACATGTATGGAGCAGAGAGGAATAGTGTGCAGTCACCGGACAGGGAGAGCAGTGGAAGCTGCATATAGATGGGCATGTAAATTTATACGGGAATGTATATTTTCACTCAGTCATGTTAAATTAAAAAAAAAAGAAGGGCAAACATAGCTGAAGTTCAGGGACAAACAATTTCAAAGTCATAGATGTTAGCCTGCATTCTTTACATCTACAAGTATGGGAAGACCTAGTGGTCTACTTGGGAAAAATCAGTTATTGAAAATGCTATGGAGAACAGGTCTACTCTAATACACACAGGGTCACCATGAGTGGGAGTCAACTTGATGGCAACTGATTTCTCACACGTTGCTCTGTGTGTGTGTGTGTGTGTGTGTGCGTGTGTGTGTATTTGCACACACGTGTAATATGCATCTATTTTCCTCTCACTAATAGAACTTGAAACATGTATTTCTTTCACTGAGACTTTCCACAGACACACCTAATTCATGTTAGGCTGAGACCAAATACGGCCAAGAAGGAAAATTTTTCCATGAACAATTTTGACAAGTGAGAATGGGAAAGTTCACTTGGAACCCATCATATTAGTGTTCACTTTCTGTGTATTTCTATTACTACTAGTTCAACCCTGGATGCTAAAAATATTTTCCAAGTCCTTGAGTACTGACTTGCTTTCTCTTTTTCTGGGGTATGAGAGTGCCCTCTGGTGGCATTTAGCTGGAAACACAGAGGGGCAGATGCTCATTTTTATAGGATGAACAGTATAAGCAGAGGTGTGAAGAAATCAAAGAGAATGGGGATCCAACTCTCCCCACTCCTCCTCTTATCTCACATCCTCACCACAACAGTGTCAGAAATCATGGAACAACTAAGTCAGCACTACCCAGCAGAGTTTCTGAGAATGATGAGAATGTTCTATTTTTGTGTTACCTAATATGGTAGACACTAAACCTGGTGGTGTGGAAACGCTGGTGGCATAGTGTGTTAAGTGCTAAGTCTGTCAACCAAAAGGCTGACAGTTCAGATCCACCAGGCACTCACTGGGAACTCTATGTAGCAGTTCTAGTCTGTTCTATAGGGTCAGTATGAGTTGGAAACTAATCAACAGCGGTGGGGATTGGTTTCTTGGTTTTAGGTGTTGACCAAGTGCCGTTGAGTCGGATCCGACTCATGGCGACTTGAAATTTTTTAAAAACTGAGATGAAATTACAATTAATCATTTAAAAATGATGGCATTGAGCACATTCACACTGAGTACCTTCCCAAAATATTCCCATCATCTCAGAAGAAAACCTGTGTCTATTTAATCAGTCATTTCCTATGCAATCCTTCTCCCAGACGTTGGCAACCACTAATCTGCGTTCTATCTGTATGGATGTTCCTATTCTGGGTAATCCATACAGATGAAACCATGTAATATGTGACCTTTTTTATCCCTCTTCTTTCACTTAACGTAGTATTTTCAAGATTCATCTACATTATAGCTGTGTCACCACTTGATTCCTTTTTATGCGTGAGTAATATTCTATTAAATGTATGTACTACATTTTGTTTATCTTTTCATTTGGTGATGGACATTCAGATTGTTTCTAGTGTACAAGAATTTGTTTGCACACTTGTTTTTTAATTCTTTTGGGTATATACATAGATATCTAGGAGTGGATATGTTGGGTCATATGTTAAATCTACATTTGCTTGTTTTGGAAACATCAAACTGTTTTTTTAGGAATTGAATTTTTTATTTCATTTCATTAAATTAATTTAATGCCAACTTTGCAAACAGAGCTGATGATTCTATAGCACATGGATTCTTTTTGTGCAATAGAGCAAAGTATTCAACAATGGCCAAGGTAACATTTAAATAAAACACTCCTGTAGACAAAAAATAGGTGTTCAGATAGACCATAGACTATGGAAAGCCAAAATTGAAAATGACTCTAGAGGACAATTATTCCAGCCTTCAATTTTTATTGATGAGGAAGCTGGGGCCTAGAAATATAAAATTTTCTTTTTCTATTAAAATATTGGCTTGGCTATTAAAATATTTTAGCAGACATGTTCACGATCTTTAGCTATTAAAGAAATTCAAATCAAGACAACAATGAGATACCATCTCACCCCAACAAGATTGGCCATGATCCAGAAAACACAAAACAACAAATGCTGGAGAGGCTGTGGAGAAAGTGGAACCCTCCTACACTGTTGGTGGGGTTGCAAAATGGTCCAGCCTCTTTGGAAGGCAATCTGGCGCTTCCTTAAAAAAATGGATATCGATATACCATTTGACCCAGTCATTCCACTACTTGGAATATATCCTACAGAATCAAGGCCTTTCACACCAATGGACACATGCACCAGAATGTTTATCACAGCACAGTCCATGATAGCAAAAAGATGGAATCAACCCAGATGCCCAACAATAGAAGAATGGATAGGTAAACTATGGTACATATACTCAATGGAGCACTACACAATGATAAAGAATACCGATGATTCCGAAACATCTCCTAACCTGGTTTCAACTGGAAGACATTATGTTGAGTGAAAGCAGTCAGCGACAAAGGGACAAACACCGTATGAGACCTCTACTATAAGATCTCAAAAACAGACTTGTGTATAGAAGAAAAGACTCTTTGACAGCTGCAAGGGAGGGGAGGGAGGGAGGGTAAGGGGGGAGGGTTTAGTTTAGATAGTTACTAGAAATCTAGTTGGGAGAAAGCAGTGATAGCACACATTAGAAACAAGAACAACATTAAGTGGACTTCAGCATAACTTGAGTACTCCTTCCATCTTAACTCAATACTGAAAGGATAGAGTAGCTGGGGTGGGGGGCAGGGGACCATGCTCTTAGGTGAAATCGAGGCCAATTGGCACAATTAGCGTTTTGCTAAGAGAGCTCTCTGCACCCCACATTGGTGAGTGGCGTCTGGGGTCTTAAAAGCTGCCAAGCTGCCATCCGAGGACACAGCAAACGGTCCCAACTCAGCAGGAACGGATGCTCACCGAGGACCAAAATGACATGTGGTAAAGACAACCGAGAAGACAGAGAGACCCACAAGAGTGGGTGCCTACATCGACTTGGGACCGGAAGAACCAGATGGTGCCCGGCCACCACCAGTGATAGCCACGATGGAGCTCATAGAGAGGAGTCTCACTGGCAACACGAATAAAAAGGGGTGCATCCTGAGATCTCCACTAAAAGACCTCAATTGATGGTCCAGCGGTTTTGGAGTTTCTCTGAGAGTATGGCCCCTGGCCCTGATGCTGCCCTTTCCCATAAATTATAACGAAGGTCCACTCTTTGGACAGGAATGGATTGGACTTGGCAATGCAGAGTGACCATATATTGGAAGCACTTTGTGGTTCTATACATCTACAGGATATCATCTTGCTGACCTCTGGCTGGAGGAAGGGGAGTGGACGGAGAGGAAGGGAAAGGATGTTTTTGGGAGGATGAGACATGTATGGAGCAGAGAGGAATAGTGTGCAGTCACCGGACAGGGAGAGCAGTGGAAGCTGCATATAGATGGGCATGTAAATTTATACGTAAATATACATTTTCATTCAGTCATGTCAAATAAAAATTAAAAAAAAAATTTATTCTTCTTTAAGTAAAAGTTTACAATCCAAGTCAATTTGCCATATAACCTTCCCCATGTGCACGTGCATACACACACACACACACACACGCACACCCCTCTGTGGAACTCTAGCTGCTCTCCTCACCCTGTGAAGCACAGTTTTCCTTTCCGCTTTGTACTTCCTTTGTCCATTCAACCAGCTCCGGTACCCCTCTAACCTCTCATCTCACCTCAGAGCAAGTGCTGCTCAGACAGCCTTCTGTACATACTTAAGCAAAGAAGCACACACTTCACCAGTGTGACTCTATGTCTTACAGTTCAGTTCAGTCTTTGTCTGGAGAGTTCACATCAGGACTGGTTTCAGCTCTGGGCTAGCTGTGAGTCTAGAGGCCATGTCCTCAGGGGCCTCCAGGATGTCTGACCATCAAACCTAATCATCTTTTCTTTTATTAACTGTGATTAAGTGAAAGAATACAATCCAAATCAGTTTTGCATGCCTGCCTATCTAGCAATTCTGCCCTCCTTGTCTAGTGACAGCATATGCCTCTTTTTCATGCTATGCTTCCAGTATCCTCTTAACAGCCTCCTGTCCCCTCCTCTCCACCTTCTTCTCTCTCATCTAGAAAGAGAGCAGTAGGACAGCCTCCTATAAATGCATAGAACCATAAAGTGCACACACCATGTGGTCATACTGTGTCCCTGAGTCCAGTTCTTTCTTGTCTGAAGAGTTGACCTCAGTAATGGTTTCTGGTCAGGGGCAGCAGAAGATCTAGGAGCCATGCTCCCAGCGGATCCTCCGGGCCATTGGACCATGACTTCTGGCCTCTCAGTAGAGTTCTTGACCTGCACTCCTGTTTCTCTTGTTGCTACAGGAACTCAACATTGTGGGACCCCTCACAGCTGTCTTCGGTGGTGGCTGGGCACCATCTGGTTTTTCTGATCACTTGTTGATACAGTTTGCCATTCACCCGGGTCCTTCTGTCTCCTGAGCACTTTTTTCATCATATCTTTGTTCTTGGTCACCATCCATTTCAGATAATTTGGAACTATTTGGTATACCTCAGAAGGCAGCTTGCTGGTTTTTAAGACCCCAGACACCACTCACCAATATGGAGTTCAGAAGAGTTGCTTAACAATAGGTTAGTTATGCCAACTGTCCTCTATGTCCCCTGAAAGTGTGGTTCCAAGACCCCAGCCCTACTATTCTATCCTTGCAATATTGAGTTGGGATTAGAAGAGCTTTCAGTTTATGGTGAAGTCCAGTTAAGTTGACATACTTTCTACTGTGTACTGTCACCACTTTCTCCTAACCAAGTTTCTATCAACTATCTAATCTATAGCCAAGCCTCTCCCTTCCTCCCCACCCATGTAGCTGTCCAAGAGTCTTTTTTCCTGTACATAAGTCTATTTTTAAGACTTTATAGCAGGGGTCTCATACAATATTTGTCCTTTTGTCGCTGACTGATTTCACTTAGCATAATGTCTTCCAGTTGAAACTAAGTTATGAGATGCTTCCTAAAATCATTATTGTTCTTTATCATTGCACAGCGTTCTACTGAGTATATGTACCATAGTGTGTTTATCCATTCATCTGTTGATGGGCACATAAGTTGATTCCATCTTTTTGCTATTGTGGACAGAGCTGCAACAAACATTTTTGTGCATGTATCTGTTCATGTGACAGTCTTTGTTTCTGTAGGATATGTTCTAAGCAGTGGGATTACTGGATCAAGTGATGTATCTATTTTTAGCTTCTTAAGCAAGCACTAAATTGCTTTCCAAAGTGATTGTACCATTTTGCAATCCCACCAGCAGTGTAAGAGAGTTCCAATCTCTCCACAGCCTCTCCAGCATTTGTTATTTTGTGTTTTTTGAATTATGGTCAACCTTGGTGGGGTAAGATGATATCTAATTGTAGTTTTGACTTGGATTTCTCTAATACCTAATGATCAAGAGCATTTTCTCATGTGTCTGGATGTTCTCTTCGATGATGTCTCTGTCCATCTTCTTTGCCCATTGCTTAATTGGGTTACTTACCTTTTTCTTGTCGATATTTCACACTACCTAGTAGATTATGGAAATCAAATGTCAGTCTGACATGTAGCTGCCAAATATTTTTTCTCATTCTGTAGGTGGTCTTTTAACTCTTTTGATAACATTATTGGATGAGCAAAAGTATTTGATTCTTAGTAGTTCTCATTTATCTATTTTCCCATCTGTTGTTTGTACTTTGTTTCTCAGATTTCAAAGTCTGCCTAAGCTATGCAGTAGAACTTCCATTGTTGACCCAATTTTTTCTTGCATAATCTTTGTTATTTTAGGTTTGATGTTTAGGTCTTTGATCCATTTTGAGTTAGTTTTTGTGCAAGGTATATTTTTCTGCAGATGGATATCCAATTTTGCCAACACCATTTGTTAAAGAGATTGTTTTTACCCCAGTTTACAATCTTAGGGCCTTTGTTGAATGTCAGCTGTTCATAAGAGGATGGTGACATCTCTGGGGTCTCAACTCTTTTCCATTGGTCTATATGTCCCTTTTTGTACCAGTACCATGCTGTTTTGACTACTGTGGCAGTATAGTAGTGTTCCTCTTCATCAGTAGTACTTTACTTATCCAGGGTTTCTCTCCTTTCCAAACAAAGTTGGTGATTTGTTTCTCCATCTCATTAAAAAATGAATTTTTATTTAGATTGCATTGTGTATGTAGATCACTTTGAGTAAAATAGACATTTTCACAATGTAAAGTCTTCCGATCCATTGCAGATGCCTTTTTTTAGCAACACAAATGGCAACTATACACATGGACCTCGCCAGACAGAACACACAGGAACCAAACTGACTACATCTGTGGAAAAAGGCAACGGAAAAGCTCTACGTCAGCACTCAGAACAAGACTTGGTGCTGTGGCACAGATCACCAATTGCTCATATGCAAGTTCAAATTGAAAGTGAAGAAAATTAGAACAAGTCCATAAGAACCAAAGTATGACCTTGAGTATATCCCTCCTGAGTTTAAAGACCATCTCAATAACAAATTTGATGTGTTGATCACTAATGACTGAAGACCAGACAAATTGTGGAATGACATCAAAGACGTAATCCATGAAGAGAGCAATGGGTAGTTAAAAAGACAGGAAAGGATCAAAAGACCAAACTGGATGTTAGAAGAGACTCTGAAACTTGCTCTTTGAACATCGCTCAGCTAAAGCAAAAGGGAGGAGCAGCGAAGTATAAGACCTAAACAAAAGATTTCAAAGAGCAGTTCAAGAAGACAAAAGAATGTATTAGAATAACACGTGCAAAGAGCTGGAAATGGAATACCAGAAAGGAAGAACGCATTCTGCATTTCTCAAGCTGAAAGAACTGAAGAAAAAATTTAAGCCTCAAGTTGCAGTAGTGAAAGATTCCACAGGGAAACCATTAAATGACTCAGAGAGCATCAACAGGAGAAGAAAGGAATCCCCAGAGTCATTATAACAGAAAGAACTGGTTGATGTTCAGCCATTTCAAAAGGTAGCATATGATCAGGAACCAATGGTACTAAAGAAGTCATAGCTGTATTGAAAGCACTGGCAAAACTGATGGACTATCAATTGAGATGTTTCAACAGATGGATGCAGCACTGAAAGTGCTCACTCATCTATGCCAAAAAATTTGAAAGACACAGCTACCTGATTGGAAGAGATCCGTATTTAGGCCCATTCCAAAGAAAGGTGATTCAAATTAATACGGAAATTACCAAACAATATCGTTAATATCACACTCAAGTAAAATTTCACTCAAGGTCATTCAAAAGCAAATGCAACAATATATTGACAAGGAACTGCCAGGAATTCAAGCTGGATGCAGAAGAGGGCATGTAACCAGGGTTATCATTGCTTGTGTCAGATGGATCTTGGCTGAAAACAGAGAATACCAGCAAGATGTTTACTTGTGTTTCACTGACTATGCAGAGGCATTCGACTGTGCAGATCATAATAAATTATGGCTAACATTGAGGAAAATGCGAATTCTAGAATACCTAATTGTGCTCTTAAGGAATCTGTACACGGATGAAGAGGCAGTCATGGGAGCAGAACAAGGGGACACTGCATGATTTAAGGTCAGGAAAGGTGTGTGTCAGGGTTGTATCCGTTCATCATATCTTTTCAATCTGTATGCTGAGCAAATAATCCGAGAACCTGGATTCTAAAAAGAAGAGCAAGGCATCAGGATTGGAGGATGACTCATTAACAATCTGTGTTAAGCAGACAACACCACCTTACTTGCTGAAGATGACACCACAGTACTTGCTGAAAGTTAAGAAGATTTGAAACACTGAAGAAGATTAGGGACCACAGTTTTCAGTATTAATTGCATCTGAACATCAAGAAAACAAAAATCCCCACAACTGCACCAGTAAGCAACATCATGATAAGTGGAGAAAGGATTGAGGTTGCCAAGGATTTCCTTTTACTTGGGTCCACAATCCACAACCATTCAATCAGCAGTCAAGAAATCAAAAAACACATTGCATTGGGAAAATCTGCTGCCAAGGACCTCTCTAAAGTATTCAAAATAAAGATGCCACCTTGGAGACTAAAGTGCACCTGACCCAAGTCATGGTATTTTCAATCACATCCTATACATGCAAAAGCTGGACAATGAACAAAGAAGACAGAAGAAGAGTTAGTGCCTTTGAATTGTGGTGTAGGCAAAGAAGGCTGAATGTACCATGGACCAACAAAAGAACCAATAGATCTGTTCTGGGAGAAGTACAAGCAGAGTGCTTCTTGGAAGTAAAAATGGCAAGACTGCGTCTTACATACTTTGGACGTGCTTTCAGGAAGGATCAGTCCCTGGAGAACAACGTGCTTGGTAGAGCAGAGGGTCGGCAAAGAAGAGGAAGACCCTCAACAAGGTGGATAGACACAGCAGCCGCAACAATGGCCTTAAAAAGAAAAACGACTGTGGACATGGCACAGGACCAGGCAGTATTTCATTCTGTTGTTCACAGAGCTGCTATCAGTCAGAACTGACTCAATAGCACCTAACAAAAACAACAATATCCATGAGCAAGGTAAGTTTCTCCACTTATGTAAATTGTTTACATAAGTGGTTTCTTGCAGTAAGGTCTTGCAATTCTCTCTGTATAGGTTGCTTATTTCTCTGGTTAGGCTTATTTCTAGATATTTTATCTTCTTGATGATCTCTTTGGTAGTGTAAAGCAATCCTACTGATTTACTTATGTTTATCATATATTCTGATATTTTGCTGAAGTCTTGCATTAGTTCCAATAGTTTGCTTATGGATTGTTTAAGATTCTCTACACATACCATCACATCATCTGCAAATAGGAAGATTTTTACTTCTCTGCTGATGCAGATGCCCTTTATTTCTTTGTCTTGTCTAATTGCTTTGACTAGAACCTCTGGTAAAATGTTGAATAAAAGTGGTGAGAGTGGGCATCCTTGTCTAGTTCCTGTTCTCAAGGGGAATGCTTTCAGTCTCTCTCCATTCAGGATGCTGTAGGCAGTTGGCTTGCATAGATGCCCCTCATTACCTTGAGGAATTTCCTCTCTATTCCTATTTTGCTAAGAGTTGTTAGCATGAATGGGTGTTGGACTTTGTCAAATGCTTTTTCTGAATCGATTGACAAAATCAGGTGATTCTTATCCTTTGTGTTTTTCATGTAATTGATCACATTACTTGTTTTTCTGATGTTGAACCAGCCTTGCACCCCTGGTATGAATCCAGCTTGGTCATGATGAATTATTATTTTTTTTGCTTTGTTTTGATATGTTGTTGAATTTTATTGGCTAGTGTTTTGTTGAAGATTTTTGCATAAAGGTTCATGAGTGATATTGGTCTGTAATTTTCTTTTTTTAGTGGAATCTTTACCTGGCTTTGAAATCAGGTTATGCTGGCTTCATAGAATGAATTTGAGAGTATTCCATCCCTTTCTATGCTCTGAAATATCCTCAGTAGTATTGGAGTTAATTCCTGTCTAAAAGTTTAGTAGAATTCTCCCATGAAGCTATTTAGACCCATACTTCTTTTGGTTGGTAGTTTTGATTATTTTTCAATCTCTTCCTTTGTGCTGGATTTATTAAGTTGTTCTGCTTCTCCTTGTCATAATTTTGTAGGTGATTTGAATCTAGGAATTTGTCCATTTCCTCTAGATTTTCAAATCTGTCTTTCATAGTATTCTATTATGATACTTTTGATTTCAGTTGGGTGTGTTGTGACATTTCCCATCTTATGTCTTATTCACGTTATTTGTTTCCTCTCCTGTTTCTCTTTTGTATGTTTAGACAGTGGTTTATCAATTTGGTTGATCTTTTCAGAGAACAAGCTGTTGCTTTTGTTCATTTTTTCAATTTTTCTTCCATTCTCTAATTCATTTAGTTCTGCTGTAATCATTATTATCTGTTTTTTTTTTCTGGAGCCAAGGGGTTCCTTTGTTGTTCTTGTTCTGCTTGTTCAAATTGTAGGGGTACTTCTTTGGTCTGCACCTTTCCTTCATTCCAGATGTATGCATTTATAGAAATAAATTGGTCTCTGAGCACTGCTTTTGCTACGTCCCTTAGATTCTGGTAGGTTGTGCTTTCATTCTCATTTGATTCCATATATTTCTTTATTGTGTCTGATTTCTTCTATAACCCATGGCTTTTTGAGGAAGGTACTGTTCAGTTTTCATGAGTTTGGATTTCTACCTATATTTTTTTCTGTTATCAATTTCAACTTTTATAGCTTATGATCTGAAAAGATGCTTTGCAATAATTCAGTGGTTTGGATTCTGTTGAGACTTGTTTTATATCCTAATACATGATCTATTCTGGAAAATGTTCCATGTGCATTGGAGAAGGTGTACTTATCTGCTGATGTGTAAAAAGTTCTGTACATGTCAATGAGGTCTAGTTAGTTAATTATTGCAATAAGATCTTCTGTATCTTTACTGAGTTTTTTTATGGATGATCTATTACTGAAAGTAGAGTGTTGAAACTTTTAACTATTATTGTGGAGTGATCTATCTCATTTATCAGTGTTGTCAGTGTTCGATGTATTTAGATACTCTGGTATTGGGTACATAAATATTTAATATTGTTATGTCCTGCTTATGTGTTGAACTTTCAGCAATAAATAGTAACTACCTTGTCCATGATGGTGGATTTTACATTCAAATCTATTTTATCAGAGATTAGTGTTGCCAATCCTGCTCTTCTTTGTATGTTGTTGGCTTTATATATATTTTTCCATCTGTTGATTTTCAGTTGGTTCATATCTTTGAGTCTACAGTGTGTTTCTTGTAAGCAACCTATAGACAGATCATGTTTTTTGATCCAGGCTGTCACTCTGTTTAGTGGAGTATTCAGTCAGTTTACATTCAGCATAATTATTGGTAGCTATGTGTTAAGTGCTGTCATTTTGAGACATCTATTTTTGTTTGGTTGGTGTTTTCTATGTTACTCTTAATATTCTTTTCTAGGTCATTCTTCTTTATGGGTTGACCATTCATCTTTTTCAGTGTTGGTTTTCTGTTTTCTGAGTCTCCTATATTATGTTTCTTGTTTTAATATGTTGCATTGTTATTCTGCTTTGCAGCTATGCCTGTGATTCCCACTAATATTCTAAGTTTAAACCACAGCTTAATCTCTGCATCTCTTTTTAATTTACTCTCCATCTGAAAGGGTTACAACTACTGTAATATATCCCTCTTTTAGTGTGACGATGTCATAGTTTTCATGTTAGGATCACTGATTCCCTTCTTTTAATATTCTAGCTTTGATTGAGCTTTGTGACTTCCCTAACTGAGTAGGACACAATGCTGTGTCCCACATTGCCTCCTTAAGTACACATTTGATGTTTCTGTTTTTCTAAACAAAGGGCTTCTTTCAGTATTTCTTGTAGTTTTGGTTTGGTTTTACAAAGTCTCTACACTTTTGTTTATCTGTGAATGTCTTAATTTTACCTTCATTTTTGAGAGACAATTTTGCCAGATACATAATTCTTGGTTGGAAGATTTTCTCCTTCAAGGCTTTGAATGTGTTGTGCCATTGCCTTCTTGCCAGCATCATATCTGCTTAGAAGTCATACAAAAGCCTGCATGCCTTCCCGTTGTATATTAGCTTTGCTTTAAGCCGTGCTGCCTTTAAGAGCCTCTCTTTATGTTTCATGTTATTAAGCTTTATTATAACATGTCTTGTTGTCTTTCATTTCGGGTCTAGTTTTTGTGGCATTCAATACACATCTTAGATATCTATGTTCTTTCATAATTTCAAGGAAGGTTTCTGTCCACAACTCTACAGCAACACTCTCAGTATTTTCAGTTATCCCTCCCTGTTCAGGAACTCCAATTACTTGTAGGTTGTTCCTCTTAATAGAGTCCTACACTTTTCTTAATACTTCTTCATTTTTCTTCCTTCTTTTCTCTGATTTCTCCTCATAAATGGTAGCATCAGTTGCTCTGTCCTCAAGCTCACTATCTCTGGCTTCCATCTACTCAATCCTGCTCTTTTGGCTTTGGATTGAAGTACTAATTCTGTAATTTTGTTATTGATCTGCTGGATTTCAAATCATTGATGTTGCATCTGTTCAAATATCTTACTTCATTTTTCATTTTGTCCTGTTGCATTTTGTTTAATTTCTAGGAGGGCTATACACATAACTCTTTTTGTACTCAACCTCCAATAATTTCAGAAGGGCTACTTCATCTGGTAAGTGTTTTGATTCTTTATTTTGGGAGTTTTCCAGAACCATGGTGGACTGGCTCTTTAAGTGGTTAGATATTGATTGTTGTGTTCATGCTGTCAAGAAGCTGTTTGGTTTCTCTGGTGTTACACCAACAGGATCTGAGGCATAGTTTTAAGAGTAGGGTAAGAGCACTACTAGATTTGGTTACCAGCTGCCTCTGTGTTTTCTAGTGACTGGCCCCAGTTGGACTCTCTGGGGTGTCAGGCCCCACCTCCTGTCCTCTAAAAGTGAGAGTTACTTGTGGTGACTCTCTGTCATTATGCCACTTGAGCCTATGGTGTAGCTCAGGGAGTGGAGGAGAGAAGGATGCCACCCCATTTGGCTGCCTGGGGTAGCTGCACTCTGTAGATGTGTTTAGCTTAAAAACTGCTTATTTACTGAGAGGTGCACTATGCAGCATCCACCAAAAGCAGTTGGCCCCTCTGGGCTGGCAGGTTCTACCTCCTGGCTTCCAAAGTGGGCACTCTACTTATGGAATCACTAGGAGGCTGTCAGCTGATGCTATGATGTGGATCAGTGTAGGATGGTGGAGATGCTGCATCACCATGGTGGTCTTCTTCTAAAAAGTTACTTTACTGCTGAGCAAGGAGCAGTCCATCAGCTGCTGAAATCAGTCAGGATCTCAGTGATGGCAGGTGTCGCCTTCTGGTTGACAACAGAAGCACCTTGTAGGCTGTCCCCAGATGCTATGATGTGGTTCAAAGAAGCAGGGAATTAGGGTCTTGCTACCTTCATCTGTCAAGTTGCCTTCCCCCCATCCCATAACTCTAATCATGATCATCATAAACACAGCTTTTCTGCTGGAGAAGCACTATCCAGACAGGGACTGCTGCCCACCATGAGAACTGTCCTCAACTGAGACCTTTGGTGTGGCTGACTCTGCCTCTCAGCTGGCTAAGACGGAGTCCTACCCAAGTTGCTCTTCCTGCTGTGAGTCATCAGAATCCATGGCACAGCTCAGGGAAGAGAAGGTAAAGGTGCAGTGATGCCCTCAGCTGGCAGCTGCACTCTCAAGATGTGGCTATCCCTAGCACAGTCTCTCTGCTGCACTATACAGTGTTTACTTAAGCACTGCAGTTCTGCATGTTAGCTGGCTCATGCCCAGTCCTCACCTCCTGGGTAGCAAAGAAGGCATCAGTACCTGCAGACCTCCAGAACAGTGCATCAACAGAAGCAGGACTCAGCATACTGCTGCCTAATCTTTCATAGATGTAGTCTTCCCCTTACTGGCGCCTTGTCCAAACTGACAACCTTATGCAAGACTCTAGGGCTCCCAGGATGTCCACACTGTTCCACACAATTATCATTCCAGGCCTTAGTGCCCAGAGGGAATTGAGGAGACGTATGTCTAGTCTGCCACCTGGCCCTGCCCCTAGGTAATAATCTCAAGTCTAATCTTTTAATAGAGTTCTAGATCTGCACCCCCACCTTTTTCCTTCTATGTCAGGAACTATACATTATGTTGCCTGTCAGCATAGTCAGTGTTAATGGTTGGGCACCATCTGGTTCCTCTGGTCTCATGCTGATGTAGTCTCCCAGTCTTTTGGATCCTTCTGTCTCCTGGGCTCATTTTTCCTTGTGTCTTTGATGTTCTTGGTTGTCATCTGTTTCAGGTGGATTGGAACCAGTTGGTATTCCTCAAATGGTAGCTTTCTAGCTTTTAAGGCCCCAGGTGCCACTCACCAATAAGGGGTGCAGAATACTCTCCTAGAAAAAGACTAGTTATGCTAAATGACCCTAATATCCCTTGAAAACGTGGTCCCCAGGCCCCTGTCCCTGCTATTCTGTCCTTTGAAATGTTGGGTTGAAGTTAGAAAACCATTTAATTTGTGGTGTAGTCCAGTTACACTGACCTGATTTCTACTAAGTGTTGTCACTCTCGTTAGCTAACTGAATCCCTGTCCACTATCTAATATACAAATAACCTCTCCCTCCTTCTTCACCCTTGTATCCATCAAAGAGTATTTTCTTCTGTGCATAACTTCTTTCTTAAGTCCTTATATCACAGGTCTCATACAACATTTGTCCTTTTGCAGCTGACTGATTTCATTCAGCATAATATCTTCCAGTTGATTCCAGGTTATGTGATGTTTCACAAGATCACCTTTCTTCATTATTTTGCACACTGTCCCACTGTGTACATATACCATAGTTTGTTTATCCATTCATCTGTTGATGGGCACCTAGGTTGATTCCATCTTTTTGCTATCATGCACTGTACTGCAATAAATATTCAAGTACATGTTGGCTACACGTATCAGTTTGTGTGACAGCCCTTATTTTTATAGGATAAATTCCAAGCAGTGGGGTTGCTGAATCGTATGGTGATTCTATTTCTAGCTTTTTAAGAAAGAGCCAAATTGTTTTCCAAAGAGGTTGTACCATTTTACATTCTCACTAGCAGTGTAGAAGAGCTCCAGTCTGTCCACAGCCTCTCCAACATTGGTTGTTTTGTGATTTTTGGATCAGTTCCAACTTTACTGGGTTAAGGTAGTGTCTCATTGTGGTTTGAATTTGGACTTCTTTAGTGGGTAATGATCATGAGCATTTCTTCATGTGTCTTTTGGCTGCCTGGATGCTTTTTTTTTTTTTTTTTTGGAGAAGTGTCTGTCCATATACTTTACCCATTGTGTAATTGGATTTTCTTTTTCTTGTTGATACATTATCGTAGCTTGTAGATTAAGGAAATTTGATGTCTACCAGATATGTGGTTGCCAAATACTTTTTCCCAGTCTGTAGACAATCTTTTTATTCTTTTGGTAAAGTCTTTGGATGAGTTTAATTGTTTAATTTTTAGTAGTTCCCACTTATCTATTTTCTTTTCTGCTGTTTGTGCATTGTTAGTAAAATTTTGTAGTCTATTTATGCTGTGTATTAGAACTTCCAGTGCAGTCCCTAATTATTCTTTCACAATCTTTATCGTTTTAGATTTGGTATTTAAGTCTTTGATCCATTCTGAGTTAGTTTTTGTGAAAGGTGTGGGACATGGATCTTGTTTCAGTTTCTTGCAGATGGATATCCAGTCTTACCAGCACCATTTGTTAAAGAGACTGTTTTATCTCTAGTTCACGGCCTTTGGGCCTTCGTTAAATATCACTTGTCCATAGGCAGATGGTGTTATTTCTGGATTCTGCACACTGTTCCACCGCTCTATGTATCTGTTTTTATACAAGTACCAGGCTGTTTTCACTACTGTGGCCATGTAGTAGGTTCTGGGATTGGGTGGTGTGAGGCCTCCCACTGTGTTTCTCTTCTTCAGTACTGCTTTACCTGTCTGGAGTTTCTTCCCTTTCTAACAAAGTTGGTGATTTATTTCTCCATCTCATTAAACAACGATGTTGGAATTTGTATTGGGATTGCATTGTATATATAGATCATTTCTGGCAGAACAGGCATTTTTGCAATGTTTAGTCTTCCTATCCATGAGCAAGGTAAGTTTCTTCACTTGTATGAGTCTCTTGGTTTCTGGTACTGGAGTCTTGTAATTTTTTTTGTATAGATCTCTTACATTTCTGGTTAGATTTATTTCTAGGTATTTTTTCTTCTTGGGGGCTACTGTGAATGGTATTGATTTGGTGATTTCCCCTTTGATGGTCTCTTTGTTGGTATAAAGGAGTCCTACTGACTTATTTCTGTTTATCGTATACCCTGATACTTTGCTGAACTCTTCTATTAGTTCCAGTAGCTTATTTATAGATTCTTTGGGATTTTCTGTGTATAAAATTATACCATCTGCAAATAGGGATACTCTTACTTCTTTACTGATGTGGATGCCCTTTATGTCTTCAGCTTCTTTGATTTCTCCGGCTAGAACCTCCAGCACAATATTGAATAGAAATGGTGACCACAGCCATCTTTGTCTGCTTACTGTTCTCAGGGGGAATTCTCCCAGTCTCTCTCAACTCAGAAGAGTGTTGGTTATTGGCTTTGCATAGACGCCCCTTTTTAGGTTGAGAAATTTCCCTTCTATTACTATTTTGCTGAGAGTTTTTAACGTGAATGTTGTTGGACTTTGTCAAATACCTTTTCTGAATCGATTGATAAAATCAAGTGATTCTTGTCTTTTGTTTCATTTATGTGATTATGTTATTTGTTTTTCTGATGTTGATCCAATGCTGCATCCCTTGTATGAATTCTACTTGATCACAGTGAATTATTATTATTATTATTGATACGTTGTTGAATTCTACTGGCTAGGATTTTGCTGAGGATTTCTGCATCTAGGTTCATGAGAGATACTGATCTGTAATTTTCTTTTTTTTTTTTGCTATTTTACCCAGCTTTGGTATCAGGTTTATGCTGTCTTCATAGAATGAATATGGGAGTGTTCCATCCTTTTCTATGTTATAAAATAGCTTCAGTAGTATCAGAGTTAATTCGCTTTAAAAGTTTGGTAGAATTCTCTGGTAAAGCTATCTAGGCTAGGACTTCTTTTCATTGGTAGTTTCTTTTTTCTTTTATTAAATTGTAAATTTCTTTTGTGGTGGGCTTATTACTTCAGTTTGTGTTAGTTTGGGTAGGTAATGTGATTGTAGAAATTCATCTATTTTTTCTAGCTTCTCAAATCTATTAGAGTACAATTTTTCACAGTATTCTGTTACGATTCTTTGTTTCAGTTGGGTCTGTGTAACATGTCCCACCTCATTGCTTTTTGGGGTTATTTGTTTCTTCTCTTTTTTTCATTTTGTGAGCTTGGCCAACGGTTTATCAATTTTGTGGATCTGTTCCAAAAACTAGCTTTTGGTTTTGTTAATTGTTTTGGTTTTTCTGTTCTCTAAGACATTTAGTTCTGCTCTAATTTTTATTATCTGTTTTCTGCTGGTGCCCAAGATGTTCTTTTGTTGTTCTCTTCCTACTTGTTCAACTTGTAGGGCTAATTCTTTGGCTTGGACCCTTCTTTCATTTTGGATGTATCCATGTATCGAGATAAATTGAGCTCTGAGCACTGCTTTTGCTCTATCCCATAGGTTCTGGTAGGATGCATTTTCATTCTCTTTTATTTCCATTTCTTTGTTGCATCCTTGGTTTCTTCTAAAACCTATGGCTTTTTGAGAAGGTATTGTCCAATATCCATGAGTTGAGTTTGTACCCATGTTTTTTCTGTTACTGATTTCAACTTTTATGACTTTATGGGCTAAGAAGATGCTTTGCACTATTTCAGTGGTTTGGATTTTGTTGAGACTTGCTTTATGGCCTAATACATGGTCTATTCTTAAGAATGTTCCAATGGGTTGGAAAAGAAGGTATATTTGTCTGTTGTTGGATGGAGAGTTCTGCATATGTCTATGAGGTTGAATTGGTTGATTGTCACAACAAGACCTTCTGTATCTTTATTGAGCTTTTTTCTAAATATTTTGTCCATTTGGCACTGAAAGTGGAATGATGAAGTCTCCTATCTAATTTTTCAGTATTGTCAGCATTTGTTCAGTGTATTTAGAAGCTCTAATATTGGATGTGTAAATATTTAATATTGTTATATCCTCCATACATATTGAAACTTTAAGTAATAAATAAATAAATAAATAGTGACCACGCTTGACTACAATGGAGGATTTTACTTTAAAGTCTATTTTATCTGAGATTAGTGTTGCCATTCTTGCTCTTCTTTGAGTGTTGTTAGCTTTATATTTATTTCTCCATGTTTTGATTTTCAGTTTATTCATATCTTTGAGTCTAAAATGTGTTTCTTGTAAGCAGGATATAGATGGATCATGTTTTTTGATCTAACCTGTTACTCTCTGTGACTTTGCTGGTGTATTTAAGCCATTTACCTTCAGGGTAATTACGATAGGTATGAATTTAGTGCTGTCATTTTGGTGACTTCATTTGTGTATTCTTGACAGGTTCTTTGCTTTACTGGGTATTCTGTTTTGAGTTGTTTTTCTTTACATATTTTCTTTTCATCCTTTTCCATATTGTTTTATATCTATTGAGACTTCTAAATTGTGTTTCTTGTTTTAACATGTGTTGTTGATAGTCTGCTTTGTGGCTACCCCTCTATGTCCACCTATTATTCTAAGTCTAAATCAGTCTTTAACTTTTTTGTTTCTCCTTGGCTTCCTCTCCATCTGACAGGTCTATGAGTATATTAATATGTCCCTCTTTTTATATAATGTTGTCATAACTTACATGTTAAGATCTTTTTTCCCCTAATTTTGATATTTATGCTTTTATTGAATTTTGTTACTTCTCTAACCAAGTAGGACTCTAGATGCTGTGGCCTGCATTGGATCTTTGAGTATGTCTGATATTATTGATTTTCTAAGAAAATATCTTAGCAAGTTAGCTAATTGTTCTTAAGTCTCAGCTGTCTCATATGAAAAATGAGATTACACATTTTATCTACCTCACAGGATTGTTGGATCTTTAGATGGCTCTCCATCTGCTTAGCCCAGTACTGTTCACATAGTGAGTAGTTGGCAAATGCAACTTATTATAACTTTGTCTTTGGAGGTCTGTACTCATCCCTGTACTCTGAGTGAATTTTGCAAACACATGAGGTCCAACAATTAAGTCTACCAACTTAATTGTTCTAAGTGCCACATATCTCACTGCTGAATATTACTATGGTCACCTTTGAAGTACTCCCCTTGGGAAGTTACACACTGATGCCGGTGCCTAGTCCATCCTTCAAACCAGTTTCAGAGCTCTTTATGGAATGGCCATTGCACATCATGGCATGGTTGCAAGTTCACATATTTTAATTGTATAGTTGTCTGTGAGAGATTTTTTAGCCAGTAATCAAATAACTGTATTGGAACAGCCTTCCTATTCACCTGATATGGCCCCCAGTGACTTTTTCTTTATCCAAAGATAAAGGAAATATTGAGAGGAAGACATTTTGTTGACATTCAGGACATCAAGGGTAATACGACAAAAGCTCTGATGGCCATTCCAGAAAAAGAGTTCCAAAAATGCTTTGAAGTGTGAACTAGGCAGTGGTAACAGTATATAGATTCACAGGGAGGGTACTTTGAAGGTGACTGTAGTGATATTCAGCAATGAGATATGTAGCACTTTTTCTAGGACGAATTCACAAACTTAACTGGCAGTCTTCGTATTATTGACAGCCTCCCCCCCCCATTTGTTTCCCTTCTCTTCTACCCAATTTGACCCATCTGACCTGTCATTTCCTACCTCTAGACAGTGCTTTTGGTTCCTTCACAGTTACTCATGCCTCATCCCTTCACTGCTCTGCTCACGGTTCTTAGAAGTTTCGGGATCTCTATGCACCATTGATTTGTCACCACTTGGTACATCAATGCACTGCTGTGATTTATCTCATGCTGGAGCTGGAAGGGACCTTGCATCATTTTTTAAAAGAGAGGGCTAATGCTTGACAATGAGAATTGCTCCCATGACTTGTTAATTGCAGTTTCCTTCCATCAGATTCAGGGCTATTTCTAGTTTTATTTGTTGATATTGTTGAGTGCCATCATGTCAATTCCAACTCACGGAGACCTCATGTGCTGTAGAAGAATTGCACTTTTCAGTAACTTGTTTAAATTATTTATTTTAATTCCCTTGTCTTTTCAATCCTATTGCTAACCCTTTAAAAGCAAAACAGTTTGCTTGGGCTGGGACACTGAAGCCCAGCTTTGCTGCTTATTTGGCCAAATCCTCTCTGGTTTCTTATTTCTTCCTCTGTACAATGACTTTATAATACTCCCAGTCTAATTTTCCCAAACAGAAGTTTACTTGAAAGATAAAATAATTTAGTGGTGGGTACATATTTAGAAAGGCTAAGCAATGCTTTGGAGAGGCAATACTTTTATACTATTATGTCTATTGTTTGAGTAATTCTGCCTTCCTTGAAACATAGCATAGCATCTACACTGGTATAGTTCATCAAGAGATTACATTGGTATTGGCCTTTATGATTTTCTGCTTTAATCCTTTAGATCAGACTAGTGCTCCTGATTTTTTTTTTTTTTTGTCTATGAGACTTCATTTTTAAGGGATAGTTATATTAAATCTAGCAGTCTCTCTTGTATGGGTCCAGTAGCCTTTCCTCTAATACACACACTTCTCAACATACTTTAGAGCCATTGAGAGTCTGATTAATGGAATGAGATAACCTCAATTTCTTACAGATAGACCTCCAGACAATCAGAGAGTGGCTAGATGGTCTGTCCCAAAGAAACATAGATTGTGACCCCAAATAAGTTGAACTAGGCAAGATGACAAGTAAGGGACCACAGTATTCATAAGTCAAAGTTGTACTGGGCTGGTCTCTTTTGCAGAATAATACTGGGGTGTCAGCTTGTTTTCTCACCAAGTCATTCTGTCCTGGGTGACTGTGTTTCTTGAGCTAGAGTACTAGTCCTTTGGGGTACACAAGACCAGCTCCAGAATAGATACAGCAAAATCTTTCTGGCACATTCATTTTGGGAGAAGTACATTAAATCATTGTTTGAAGTTGAACACAGATATATTATTAAGTAGACTATAATATCCTCATTAATGGTTAAGATAAAACACTAATCTTCCAAGAGATGTCTTGCTTGTGGAGGCAGTTCAGTTGTCATTCCCAGGTTCCTTACATTTTTCTCCTTCCCCACAAGTACAATTTATCACTTTCTTCTGAAATTTGGGAAATTCAATGGAACACCCTTGGACACATTATTGAAATAATGTGTGCTATTGTAGAATTTGCACACTTCTCACAGTTACATGAGATCAGCCTATTGCTAAAAATTGATGTAATTAGTGTGGCTTATACCAAATGGGTTTTAAACTAAACCTACTGCCGTCAAGTAAATTCTGACTTATATGGATCCTGTAGGATGGAATAGAACTGCCTCACAGGGTTTCCAAGGCTGTAAATCTTTACTGAAGCATACCACCACATCTTTCTCCGACAGAGCAGTTTGTGTGTTTGAATCCCTAACCTTTTTAGGTACCAGTTGAGTACTTAACCAATGTGCCTCCAGGGGTCCTTAAATGGGTCCTAAAAGCGAACTCTTTGCTGTCTACTTGATCCCAACTCATAGCAGCTCTATGTGACAGAATAGAAATGTCCCCATAGAGTTTCCAAGAAATTCCTGCTGGATTCAAATTGCCAATCTTTGCTTAGCAGCTGTAGCTCTTAACCACCATGGAACCAGGGTTTCCAAATGTGGCCTACACTAAAAACAAACAAAAATTGTCATTGAATCCATTCATACTAATTGTGACTCTATAGGACGGAGTAGAACTATTGCCCCATTGGGTTTCCGAGGAGCATCTGGTGGATTCGAACTGCTGATCTTTTTGGTTAGCAGTCATAGCACTCAACCACTACACAAGGGTTTCCACATGAGGCCTCGTCATCACTAAATTAACACCCCTTTTCTATCTCTCAAGATGACCATCAAATTCCCTGGAGGTGTTGGAGGGTTCAGGGAAGAAACTTGAATACATCTTCAATGTCTTTAAGTGGGAGCTGGATACACTTAGCTTTTAAGGCTCTAATGAGGGATGTTTTGCATTCCTCAGGATCCTATCAGTGTCCTTTGGAATTTGGAACTACCCTCACCCAATCAACCCCCAGGGGTTCATAACCTCTCAACCAGTAAGAGTAGTGTGTATGAAAAAATATTGCTTAATTTGCTATTACCTGCAGTAGCAAGCTCAAGTCCTCTATAAGGACTCATGGCTTTTGCCTGGGACTTTTAATTAAGGTTAGTAATAAGATTGGTTAAGGGATTGGATAGTCAAAAAATGTGGTCTAGAGAGTTCAAAAATTCATCTTGTAGCCACCTCCTTGTTCTTCATTCCTGAACAAGCTTTCTCAAGTTACTCTGCGTTAGACCAAAGAAAGTCATAATCACAGGGATGGGACTTCAACCAAACATCTGCTGGGGAAACAAGTAGAGCTATTCACCTGTCTAATCAAAGAGATTCCTAAATTACACAGAGCATGGCAGTGACCTAGAATCTAACCACAGGAGTAGCTATACTGGAGGGTCTTTCTTGCTAATAAAAAGCAATTGACTGACAGGGAAAATTGGTGCTGAAGGCTCTTAGGCCACATAACTCTCCAGTCTGCTTAATTCAGCATCCCAGGCTGGCACAGGAGTCACAAAGTACACTTGAGCAGAGACAGGAAAGGTGATAAAGAGATGAGAGGATCAGGCTTAATGGAACACACCAATGGCAAAAGAATGTTGGAATCTACTTCTGAATTGGAATCATTCCTTTACTAGACTTGACTCATCTAGCAGCTGGAAGTTTCACAGAAATGATCTATAGATTGTTGAAGTGGGTGCACTGGTACTTAGAAGTTTTTTTTTAAAAAAAATCTGTCTTCCCATTACTCACTAAAAAGGTAGTCCTAGGCTAGCTTTCAGAGTAGGATAAATTTTCTTATGGGATTCTTCTTTTAAAGCGCCTTCTCTTTTATGTCATAGAAACTAGTCGATAAGATGTGGAGGAGGAGTATATGTACCACTGACCTCTAGGAACTGAGCCCCAGTTGTTTCTCTAACCCACAAGGTATGGGGTTGTGACATTTGGCCTCATGGTGGCAACCCATCCTGGGAGGGTATGGGCAGCACAGATGCAGGAACACTGGGTACCTCTCAAGACAGAGCATGAACCAATTGCCTATACTCTCTCCTGGATGGAAGATATTTGCCCCTGAACAGAAAAGAAAGAAGGGAGACTTTCTCACACTCTGTCCTGAAACCAGGCAGGTTTTCAAGAAAAGAAAAATGTGCACTCGTCTGGAAAATTGTCTTTCTGCTGTTATTTGGTCTTTGCAGTACAGGACACCCCCCACATGTTAATTCTAGGGCTACTATCATGGTTATACCTCAATGTTCTGCAGACCACTTGGTCACCCCTTCTAACTGTCCTCCCTTCCTGTAGCTTACACTATCCTTTCTTTTTCCTCCCTTCCTCCCTTAAGCTACTCCATTACTCACAGTGATAGGTGGTTGACAGTCTACAGCCACTAGATGACCATCAAAAGCAGCCACAAGGGCCTTTGCTGCTTTTGCTCAGGCTGTCTACACATTTTCAATTCCCAGCGTGAGGTGATCAAAGTTTGTGAAGCTTCTTCCACGTTCCCAAAGAGAGCCAATCACTGCCTCCTCCAGTCCCCGTTTTTCTTGTCCAAACCTCCATCAAGGCATTTACTGCTTTATATTATTATCTGATTCCACGGAGTCTCCCTACTAGAGAGTGAATGCTTGAAGAGTCTGAAACTTAACACAGTCCTTGGTCCACAGTAGGTGCTCCACAGTGCATAGCCAAAAAATGAATGAATGAACTGCATTATTAGTTTTCTGTTATGTGAAGAGAAATAGGAGCCCTGGTGACACAGGGCTGGTGACACAGTGGTTAAGAGTTCAGCTGCTAACCAAAAGGTTGGCAGTTAGAACCCATCAGTCACTCCTTGGAAACCCTATGAGGTAGTTCTCCTCTGTTCTACAGGGTCATTGTGTCAGAATCAACTCCATGGCAATGAGAGTTTTGGGGGAAATGTAATTTCAGAATTTCTTAGGATAGACTTTAGCTTTGCTCTAAACCTGTTCTTTGTGGCTTAAACCCTGCACTTTAGTCACAATATTAATTGTCCCTTTAATATGCCACATGTATCTTTACTTCCTTGCTTTTTTGTCCTCCCAATGCCTCTTCTCTCCAACTATATATTACCTACTCATTTTTACCTTCTGAGTTCCACCTTGCTGCTTATTAGAGGTCGTTCCTGTTCAGCCTTGGTACTTGTAGTATTCATTACTACTTTGCATCAGTCACTGGGTGGGGGGTAGTTCTCAATCATGTACACCTTGTAGCATCTCTGAAATGAACACTGGTGACATAGTGGTTAAGTGCTTGGTTGCTAACAAAAAGGTCAATGGTTAGAATCCATCAGGTACTCTGTGGGACAAGGATGTGGCAGTCTACTTCTGTAAATAACATAACCTGGGGAAACCCTACAGAGCAGTTCTGGTCTATCCGATAGCGTTGGTATGGGCTAGAATTGACTTGACGACAACAGGTTGTGGGAGCATCTCTAGGTGGTTTAATATTGCAAGTCAATGTTAACCATAGCATCTTAAGAGTATATCTCTTTTCTCATGTAAGTTCATTGAAGATGCAGATGATGTCACATGCTTCTGAGTCTAGAAGCCACCCTCTCCAAGATAGTATATTACAGGGAACACATAAGGAGCTGTATACACTTTACTGAATGAATGAGTAGATGCCATCTCACAAAAGGTCGATGGCTCACAGCCAAGTCACTGGCATTTAGAAAGAGGAGTTCCTTCTTCTGCCTCAACTGTCCAGACATATGAGAGGAAGAAACAGATGTATAGACTGCCTGTAGGAAAATGAGAGAAGGAGAGATGTTGCCAGAGAGAAAGACTGAGTAGTCCCCAGAAACACTCTTCTTTCACGCAGGTGCCTAATTTGGGTTCCAGTGGGAAACAGAATCCTTTGTCTGTTTCCTCCATCTGGTTGTACCTACCTTTTCTCTCAGTGCTTCCGTCTCTTACCACCTCTCCCCCCTCTGCCGAAGCATACTTCTACCTAAAAAGGAGGCGACTCCTCTACTGGCCTGGAATGTCGAATTAAGGTGACTAGAGTGTCATGTGGCCTAAGTGCCCCCAGTAGCAGTTTTTCCTGTCAGTCAGTTTCTTCTTGTTAGCAAGAAGGATTCCAACTACAATTACTTGTGTGGCTATATTCCAGATCACCGCTGTGTCCTGTGTAAGGAGTCTACTCCGTTCCCTGTCTTTTCATCTTCATCCACATGTTTTCACTCTCAATGTTGTAGATTTCCACACATCTGTATATCTTCCAGATATGTAGTGCTATTCTGCCTCCTATCCTTTAAACCCTGGTGTGGTAGTAGCTCAGTGCTACATCTGCTAACCAGAGGGTTGGCAGTTCAAATCTGCCAGGAACTCCTTGGAAACTCTATGGAGCATTTCCACTCTGTCTATATGGTTGCTATGAGTCAGAATCGACTTGACAGCAGTAGGTGGATACTTTAAACAGAATCAACCATTTCTCTGTCAAATTTGGTTCCTAAGTTGTGTATCATACCAGCTTTTGGTGATAGCTACGAGGCCTCTGTACTTCTTTTTGTTAAAATTGCAAGCCCACTCTGCTAGTCACCAAATGCTCTGTGAGGAAGAAGACTCAATGTAGGGCCTTATTTGAAGCCAGTGCGCTTTATCTGGCCCCATTTTGTTCAAGATAGAGCTTAGATTGCATTAATCTCTTTAGTTGAAGTCTACTATTCATCTTTACACCTTCACTGTTGAGCCTCGTTTCTGATTACTTTCGAGCTGAACTAAAATCAAGTGCATTTTATTTACATTGGAGATGTGGAATATAAGACCGATATTTATCTAAACAAAGCAAAACAACAAACAAACAAACAAAAACCCAGTGGCTTTCTAGACCAGCAGCCTCAGAATCACTTGGGACATTGTTAGAAATACAGATTATTGGAGTCCTGTAACTCTGGGCTGTGAGCCAGCAATCTGTGTTTTAATAACTCCTCCAGTTTACCCTGATTTTTATTCAAGTTTGAGAACTTTTTATATACTACTCCTAGCAGCTCAACTTTTCCAGTAATTACATTTTATATATTAAGGATTACAGGAACTTCATCTAAGGTTTTCCAAAACTATCAGGTTCTGTATAACTCGGTTTGGGGCTATTGTATGCAAATTGATTCAGGAGCATGAAGCAGGAGGCAGCTGGAACTCATCTTTAGTCTGTTATGTTCTATTGAAAGGAGAGCGAGCTGCCTGTCTTTCACCACACACACCCTGGCCTTTGTATGCTGCCCTCGGTTTGTACTGAGCGGCCCTGTCCCCAGCATCCAAGGGATAATAGGATTAATAACGACAGGGCTTCATGCGATCAAGCCCTCCTCTGGCCCCCTTCGCTATGCGTGGCATCCCCGTAACCTGGCCAAGCCAACCAAGGCCTACTCAGCTAAGGTTCACCTGCGCCAGGTAGACAGTGAGGTATTGTTCAGAGCAAAACACTGTGCAATCAACTGGAGATAACAGAGGCACAGGGGTCAGCTGGGCTGCCTAGAGTATCTTTCATCTTTGACTTATATTGGTAGGGTGTAAAGTGTGGCATCGGCTTGGCTGGCCTGGCAGTCAATGGCTGCGTTGTTCTGCCCACCACTTATCTGCCATCTCTCTGATGTCACAGGTTTCATCTGGGTAGCTGACTTCAAAGGTGCTTTTCAATTTTTTTTTTTTTTTAATTTTTCTATTTCGGGGATAATAGGCTAGCTTTTCAAAAGCATTTTACTGTGCAATCAGACCAAATATTCTTAAACGGACAGGTCCAAGTTAACCCAACCCAGGCATGGAGTCTCCCAAAAGGTTGCCAAGATCCAAGTGCCAGTTCTGACAGATGACAAAGGGAAGCTGTGTTTTCTGTCCTCCTTCACTGTGTTCTTCTCTCAAACCAATTTCTATGCTGAGATTGAGGGGGGAGGGAAACCTCACCATCACCCATTCTCTGTGTAAACTGACTCAACTGAGGTATTTTCCAACAGTCTGCAATATACTTCTCGGTAATAACCGGGCAGTTGAGTCAAATAACTAGCTCATTCAGTTTTTCTGGTAGGTTAACTAGCAGACTCAGACTTACTTTAAGGCTATCTCTATAAACAGACCAGAAAATCGACCTCTTTGTCGTGGTTTCTCTCTTTGTTGTCTCCTGCTGGTCACACTAATGAATGAATGCTCCGCTGCGGGTTGCCTGTACCATGTGGTAGCCTGGCCTGATCTGGTAATAGGCTGAATTACAAGACCCAGGCTCGTATCTTCACACTGGAAGTGTGTATTCCCAACCAATAATGGCTAACATTTGTTGATGTTTATTCTTTGCTGGGCACACAATAGTTAAGCACTCAGCTAGTAACCAAAAGTGAGCAGTTCAATGTCACCAGTCACTCTGCAGGAAGAAGACTGAGGGTATCTTCTCCCATAAAGGATTTCAACCCAGGAAACTATATGTGGTGGTTCAACTCGGTCTTATAACGTCACTGTGAGTTGGGATCCGTTTTGACAACACACGGTAACAACAACAGCAGGTGCTGAGTTAAGTGGTTTATAGGTATTATTCTCACATTGTTTCTCTGCGGCAGGTTCTACCAATAACTACATTTCACAGATGAGATAACTGAGGCTCAGAGATGCTGGCATTTAAACTCAGTTCTTTCTACAGTGTTTCGCTCTTCCTGAGTGTCCTGTCGTGGGTAGTACCTGAGCACAGGAAGTACAGGGAAGAGAAGAAAGTGGGCCGTTGTTTTTGACGGGGAGTATTTTTCCCTGACCTTACAACAGTGGGGGATGAGGGAACAAACTTCCTGGGGTCTGTCCTTCCTCTGATCTAAGGAGAGTCCTCACCTCCCCTTTGCGGTGGGAGGAGGTGCCGCTGCTACTCTGCAGGGAATGGGGAGATAATTGCCCAGCTCTCATCTCTAAGGGACTAGGACCGAGCTCGATTCCATAGGCTCCCTGTTTGGGGCTCTTGACTGTTTGTGGCACCTTTGGGTTCAGGGCAAATTTAGACATGCACCTTATACTTAGGAATTTAATTTCAAAAAGTTCAGGAAAAAGGAAATTCAGAGAAAATACAATAGAAATTGCACAAGTCAAGACTCAGGGAAGAAGACTCACTTACATAGACATTCTCAAAAGAAATTCCAAATGCAGAATAAAGGAGGAAAATGATATTCAGAAAAACTCAAATGGTTCATAGGGAACATATCTGCAAGTTCAGACTTAAGAAGGCATGGAGAGAGATGTATGTAAGCTACGGTAGACAGAAAGCCATGTGACAGGCTTTCGGGAGGCAAATTTTAAGTAAACCAAAAGGCATCAGGTGACAAAATACTGTGTTTTAATTAGATTTCGGAAAAAAAAAAATCCACAGAAAACAAAAGGATGGATTCTCTGCTGGAGGTCAATACTGAAATGGTAACAAGCCACAGAGAAAACAGAATTTCTCAATCCCTATACTGTTTTAAGACTGGCGTTGATGGGAGGGGATTTGAAGGCAGGAGAGGGCCAGAGGCTGTAAAGGAGGTACTAGGGACTGTGCATCTGTACAAGTCGGAGTGGAGTGGTCTGATTTCAGTGTAACAGACCCATTGGACAGAGTGGAGCTGGCCCATAGGGTTTCCAAGCAGCTGCTAGTGGATTCTAACTGCCCACTTTGGGGTTAGTAGCAAAGCTCTTAATCACTGTGCCACCAGAGCTCTTCAGAGTAGAAGAGAATTTTCATATAAACTAGGAATACTCTCAGTAATTTTTGAGAAAATGAGAATAATGGGTCAGTAAAAAGCTGACTTACTAACATTTGGACAAGGCAACTGTGGCCCCTCAGATTCAGTATGAATGTCCTAAGGATAAGACACACCCAAACAGTTAAGAACTTCACTGCTAACAGTGGTTCAAACTTTACCAGAGGTGCCTCAGAAGAAGGGCTAGGTGATCTGCTTCCGAAAGATCGCCGCCTTGAAAACCCTGTGGAGCGTCTTTCTACTGTGTGACACATGGGTTTGCCATGAATCAGAATCAACTAGGTGACAACTGATATTTTTTGGATGCCAAAATAGGCTCACCTCTTTTTGGCTAGGATTATGCCACAATTACGGTTCAAGTCAACTCAGAGGAACATTTGACTAACTGATATGATGTGAAGTTAGATACGCTAATATACTGAATCATAGAATTAGAATACCAAATGACCCTGGTTGACAGATCAATAAACCAAATCTAACAAAATGAAAACATCACAAAATCAATGATGGTTCCGATATAAAATAAGTAAAATCATCATATCCGTAAAGGCCTTCACCTAAAGGCAGCTGTAAACTTGATATAAGCCTGGACTGTGATACAGTGGCCTAAAAGTTAATTCTTACTTGATCTACATGAATAGAAACTGTGTTCAAAAGAAGAAAAAGTGGAAACCAATCTATTTTAATGCCTTCTTTCTGCAAGGTATTTTTCCAATATATTGTCTTATTTATCTTTTTCACCATCTGATAACCTCATTTATTACTGATGAGCTCTGGACACAAGAAGGCTGACAAAATTTCTCAAGATCATGTAGCCAGAAAGTGGTCTAGTCCCACTGCCCTTTTCTCACTTCCTCTTACATATTTTTACTAATATTTATTTAACGAGGTAGTTTGCTAACTGTTCAGAATGCACTGCTAACCATCCTGTGACAGGCTATAGCGGCCCATAGGGTCTTTTGGATTGCAGTGACTGATTGGCACACAGTTAATGCTTGGCTGCTAACCAGAATGTTAGGGGGACACAAACCCAAACAGTGGCTTTGAGGCAAAAAAGACCTAGTGATTTCCTACTGTAAAGGTCATAACCGAAGGAATCCTATGGGGCAGTTCTGCTCTGTCCTATAGGGTTGCTGTGAGTCAGAATCAGCTTGACCTTACTCAACAACAGTAACCATCTTTTTTTTAATTTTATTTTTTCATTAATTATAGCAAACGAATAAAATTTCTAACATCTATCAATTATCTCATCTATCATAAACCCTCAGCCCCCAACCCACCCATGTAGCCAACACAGTCATTTTCTTTTGTGGATAATTCTCTTGTTAAGTCCTTGTAACAGGAGTCTCATACAAAATTTGTCTTTTTGACACTGATTGATTTCACTCAGCATGATCTCTTCCAAATGAGACCATGTTATGAGATGTTTCCTGAAATTGTCATTGTTTTCTATCATAGCATAGTGTTCCATTGAGTATATGTGCCATAGTTCGCTTATCTATTCATCTGTTGATGGGCATCAGGGTTGATTCCAACTTTTTGCTGTTGTGGACTGTGCTGCAACAAACATTTGTGTACATGTATCTGTTCACATGACAACCTTTGTTTCTGAAGGATAAACTCCAAGCAGTGGAATTACAAAATCAAACGGTATATCTATTTCCAGCTTTTTAAGGAAGCGCCAGATTGTTTTCCAGAAATGCTATACCATTTTGCAAGCTCACCATTGGTGTAGGAGAGTATCAATTTCTCCACAGCCTCTCCAGCATTTGTTGTTCTGTGTGTTTTGGATCATGGCCAACCTTCTTGGTGTGAGGTGGTATCTCATTGTCATTTTGATTTCAATTTCTTTAATAAGTAACGATCGTGAGCAATTCTGCATGTGTCTTTCAGCTGCCTGGATATTCTCTTTAGAGAAATGTCTATCTGCTTCACCCATTGGATTATTCATTGGGCTTAATTGGATTATTCATCCTTTTCTTGTTGATATTTGGTGATACCTTATAGATAATGGAGATCAGAGGTCGGTCTGTAGGTGGGCTTTTAATTCTTTTGATGAAGTCTTTGGATGAGCAAACATTAGTTTGATTCTTACTGGTTGCCATTTATTTATTTTCTCTTCTGTTGATTATGCTTTGTTTTTCAGATTTTGAAGTCTGTCTACACTGTGTATTAAAATTTCCATTGTTGATCCTATTTTATCTTGGATGAGCTTTATTGTTTTAGATTTGATATTTAGGTCTCTTATCCAATTGGAGTTGGTTATTGTATAAGGTGTGAGATATGGGTCTTGTTTCAGTTTTTTTGCAGATGGATATCCAATTTTGCCAGCACCATTTGTTAAAGAGACCATTCTTACCCCAGTTTAAAATCTTGGGGCCTTTGTTGAATATCAACTGTTCATAGGAGGGTGGTGGCATTCCTGGGGCCTCAGCTCTGCTCCATTGGTCTATATGTCTCTTTTAACACCAGTACCAAGCTCTTTTGACTACTGTGGCACTGTAATAGATTCTAAAGTCAGGTAGTGTAGGCTTCCCAGTATGTTCTTCTTCTTCAGTAGTGCTTTACTTATCTGTGGTTTCTTCCCTTTCCAAACAAAGTTGATGATTTGTTTCTCCATCTCCTTAAAAAGTGTCGCTGAATTTGTAACGGGATTACATTATATGAGTAGATGGCTTTGGGTAAAATAGACATCTTCGCCAGGTAAAGTCTTCCTATTCATGAACAGGGTAGATTACTCTATTTAAGTAAGTGTCTCTTAGTTTCTTATAGTAAGGTCTTGTAATTCTCTTTGTAAAGATTTCATATTTCTATAGTTATATTTATTCCTAGGTATTTTGTCTTCTTGGGGGCTATAGTAAATGGAATTGATCTGGTGATTTCTTCTTTAATAATCTCACTGTTGGTATAAAGGAATCCTACTGATTTATTTATGTTTATCTTGTATCTCATTGCTTTGCTAAACTCGTCTGCCAGTTCCAATAGTTTACTTATGGATTCCTTTGGATTCCCTGTATAAACAACCATATCATCTGCAAAAAGGGAAATTTTTACTTCTTCGTTGCTGATATGGAGTCCCTTTACTTCTTTGTCTTGTTTAATTGCTCTGGCTAGAACTTCTAGCACAATGTTGAATAGAAGTGGTGAGAGTGGGCATCCTTGTCTAGTTCCTGTTCTCAAAGGGAATTCTTTCAGTCTTTCACCATTGAGGACAATGAAAGCAGTTGGCTTCGCATAGATGCTACTAATTGGGTTGAGGAATTTCCCCTCTATTCCTATTTTTCTGAGAGTTTTAAGCATGAATGGGTGTTGAACTTTGTCAAATGCCTTTTCTGCATCAATTGACATAATCAGGTGATTCTTATCTTTTGTGTTATTAATGTGGTTGATCGCATTGTTTTTCTGATGTTGAACCAGACTTGCATCCCTGAAGTGAAACCAACTTGATCATAATGAATTATTTTTTTTTTAATGCTGTTGAATTCTATTGGCTAGAATTTCATTCAAGATTTCTGCATCTAGGTTCATGAGTGATACTGGTCTGCAATTTTCTTTTTTTTGTGGGGTCTGTCCATGGTTTTGATAGCAGGGTTATGCTGGCTTTAGAGAATGAATTTGGGAGTATTTCATCCCATTCTGTGGTGTGACATAGCCTCAGTAGCATCGGAGTTAACTCTTGCCTAAGAGTTTGGTAGAATCCTCTGGTGAAGCCCTCTGGGCCAGGACTTGTTTTGGTTGGTAGATTTTTGATGACTTTTTCAGTCTCTTCCTTTGTGATAGATTTACTAAGTTGATCTACTTCTCCTTGTGATAATCTTGGTGAGTGATATAAATCTAGAAATTTGTCCATTTCCTCTATGTTTTCAAATTTGTTAAAGTACAGCCTTTCATAGTATTCTGTTATGAAATTTTTTATTTCAGCTGGGTCTGTTGTGACAACTCCCATCTCATTTCTTAATTGGGTTATTTGTATCTTCTGCTGTATTTCTTTTGTAAGATTAGCCAGAGGTTTATCAATTTAGTTAATTTTTTCGAAGAACCAGTTTATGGTTTTGTTATTTTTTTTATTGTCTTTCTATTCTCTAATTCATTTAGTTCTGCTCTAATCCGTATAATCTGTTGTCTTCTGGTACCTGATGGGTTATTCTGTTGCTCTCTTTCTACTTGTTCAAGCTGTAGGATTAGTTCTTTACTTTGGGCACTTTCTTCTTTCCAGGTGTGTGCAGTTATAAACTGACCTCTTAGCACTGCTTTGGCTATACCACATAGATTCTGGTAGGATGTGTTTTCATTCTCATTTGATGCCATAAATTTCTTTATTTTGTCCTTGATTTCTTCTATAACCCAAGGCTTTTTGAGCAAAGTGTTGTTAAGTTTCCATAAGTTTGAATTTCTGCCTATGAATTTTCTGTTATTGATTTCAACTTTTATAGCTGTATGGTCTGAGAAGATACTTTGCAGTAAATCAATGGTTTGGATTTTATAGAGACTTGCTTTATAACCTAACACATGGTCTATTCTGGAGAATTTTCCATGTGCATTGGAGAAGAAGGTGTACTTATCCATTGGTAGATGAAAAGATCTGTATGTGTCGATAAGGTCAAATTGCTTGATTGTTGCAATAAGTTCTTCTGCTTCTTTACTGAGCTTTTTTCTGGATGATCTATCCATGACCGAAAGGGAAGTGTTGAAGTCTCCAACTATTATTGTGGAATGACCTATCTTATTTCTCAGTGTTGTCAGTATTTGTTCAATGTATTTAGGTGCTCTGGTATTGGGGGCATAAGTCCTGCTTGAGTATTGAAACTTTCAGCAATAAATAGTGACCATCCTTGTCCACAATAGTGGATTTTACATTGAAATGTATTTTACCTGAGATTAGTGTTGCCACACCTGCTCCTCTTTGTATATTATTAGCTTGGTATGTATTATTCTATCCGTTAATTTTCAATTTATTCGTATCTTTAAGTCTAAGATGTGTTTTTTGTAAGCAGCATATAGACAGGTTGTGTCTTTTGATACACGATGTCACTCACTGTCTCTTTACTGGAGCATTCAGTCCATTTGCATTCAGTGTAATTATTGATAGATATGTCATTAGTGCCATCATTTTGATGCAATTACTTTATGTTGATGTTTTCTATATTGCTCTTAATTTTCTGTTCTGCGCCATTCTTCTTTATGGATTATTGTTTCATTGTTGGTTTGTGTTCATTGAGACTTCCGTATTGCATTTTTAATTTTGATACAATGTATTCTTAATTTGCTTTATGGCTACATGTATTATCCCATTTAACATACTATGATTAAACCCAATTTTAACTACTGCATAACTCTTAAACTTCCTGTGTATCTGAAATGACTATAACTACTGTAGTGTACCCATCTTTTAATGTGATAGTATTATAGTTGTCATGATATGATCACAGATTCCCTCATTTTAATACTGTAGTTTTGATGAAATTTTGTGATTTCCCTAACTGATTAGAATGTGGGATGATGTGTCCTGAATTGTCACCTTAAATATACATGTAATAGTTCTGTTTTTCTAAGAGAAAAGCTTCTTTCAATATTTCATGTAATTTTGGTTTAGTTTTTACCAAGTCTCTAAACTTCTCTTTATCTTCAAAAATCTTAATTTCACCATTATGTTTGATAGACAGTTTTGCAGGATAAATAATTCTTGGATGGAAGTTTTTCTCCTTCAGGGCTTTGAATGTGTCAGCCCACTGTTTTCTAGCTAGCATTGCTTCTGCAGAGAAGTCAGACAAAACCTACCGGGTTTCCCTCTGACTGTAGCAATCTTTTACGGAAGCAGATGACCAGATCTTTCTCCCATAGAGTTGCTAAGTGGGTTCAAACTGCCACCTTTTGGCTAGTAGCCATGTGCTTAACCATTGTACCACCAGAGATTCTTAATTCTGCTATGAGTGAGACAAACAATAAATAGACAATGTATGGTGGCAGATACTATTAGGAATAGATGCATGCTTTGGAATATTAAGGGACAGATACCCAACAGATGAATCACAGTAGATGTATGCAAGGAGCAAGATGAGTGTGAAGACAACCACATGTACAGGTCATGTAATTTGCTCAGGAGTTTTGTACTTATATCACCTCAACCTCCAGGATGGAATGAACTAGACTGATTTATGTTTTCCTCTTTTCAAAGTATTCCTTGGAAGCCTATTACTTCCCTTTCTGTGTAACCATCACAGCTGCCATGAGTACATGGCAAGGCACGTACACACAGATACCTATGAAAAAGATCCACCACCTATCTTTCAGTTTGTTGTGCTGTGATGGCTTATGCATTGCTATGATGTTGGAAGCTATGCCACTGGTATTTCAAACCACCAGAAAATCTGGTAGACAGATTTAGCACAACTTACATACGAAGACAGACTAGAAAGAAAAGCGTGATGATCTGCTTCCAAAAATCACCTAATGAAAATGCTGTGGATCACGACAGAATATCGCCCAATATTATGCTAGAAGATAAGCCCTTTAGCCTGGAAGGCACTCAAAACACAGAGTGGCCACAACAAAGGACTTAAGCATAGCAATGATTGCGAAGATGGCACAGGACTGGGCAATGTTTCTTTCTGTTATACATGCAATTGTCATGAGTCAGAACTGACTTAAAGGCAACTAACAGCAATGACAAAGATAAGGAGGATAAGAGAATCTACTGTCTTCACCATCCAGGCAAACAAACCTCGCACCATAAACAAGAACATGACATTTTGCATACTAGTTTATCAAAGTAGATTCCAGGCCCCTGGTATATTCAGGGAATTCATAGCATCCATTCTATATATCAGGACATCCCTTCTAGATAGCCTTACAATCTATGTTTAGGCCTTCTCCCCAAAATCTCACTTTGCAAAGTGGTTACCATACACATTCTTTGTTTCAAATGTATCTAGGTTCTTGCACAGAGGTGGCTTAGTGAGTAAGCAAGGTATTCACAGGCTTCAAGTAATCAAGTGATACACCAGTTTACTTGGGCTTGCTTCCTAATCTGTAGCACAAATTTCATGTGTGTACCTTGCTTGTTGGGTAATCTGTCCCTGCAAATGGCTTTCCTGCAAATGGCCAACTATAAATGGTTCTGCATTTTCTGCCACTTGCATTTATTTCATAGCACTGTGGTACATATGCCCACAGCAGAAGGGCAGGCAGAGCTTCCATAAGCACTGCTGAAGAATTCTTAATCGTAACACTATTCAAAAGACTTTGTGTAGAATAAAGAGGTGCATCATGAGATCTCCACTAAAAGACCTCAATTGATGGTCCAGCGGTTTGGGGGTTCCTCTGAGAGCATGGCCCCCTGCCCTGATGCTGCCCTTTCCCATAAATTATAACAAAGGTCCACTCTTTGGACAGGAATGGATTGGACTTAGCAAGGCAGAGTGACCATATATTGGAAGCACTTTATAGTTCTATACATCTATAGGATATCATCTTGCTGACCTCTGGCTGGAGGAAGGGGAGTAGACGGAGAGGAGGGGAAAGGAGACTGTTGGGAGGATGAGACATGTATGGAGCAGAGAGGAATAGTGTGCAGTCACCGGACAGGGAGAGCAGTGGAAGCTGCATATAGGAGGGCATGTAAATTTATATGTGAATGTACATTTTCACTCAGTTATGTTAAATAAAAATTAAAAAAAAAAGACTTTGTGTGCATGTATGTTTGTTCCCATGAATGTAGAAATGCCCTGGTGTAACTGTATGAACGCATCTATATTGGTGCACATAGCCACGCATCACTTAACATCCATAATATGATCTGTGAACTAGGACAATATGTGATTTGGCTCTTGTTTGAACATGTCTAAACCACAAGCAATAACATTCACTGATTTTCCACCTTTGTGTTTCTAACAACCTTTTGTTTCATTTCTAAATCTATACTTATTTCCTCTTGCTGTTGCTTACACTAGCATTAGTTTTGCTGCATTTAGGAGCCATGGTGTGCTTCATGGTGGTACTTTCAAAAGAAAATTAAACAGAGAAAAATGCAACAACACTCAAGAGATGCATGATACATAAGATTTGATAATGCTACCTACAAGGTCAAAGCATACACTGTTATACAGTAAGCTTTTCATTTCTAAGAATGGAAAGTTCAATATAGCACAAACATAAGCCAGTAATGTAGGTATTTATCATACCAAGACAGTTATTATAGGTTATATACGTACTGTACCATTATAGAAATGGCAGCACAATCATTTTGCAAGCAAGAGAGATAATATACACATGTTGCATGGGGGAGGCTGTTGCATTTGTACATCAAGATATGTCTCCTATGTTTCATTCTCTGATAAGGATTTCTGAACTCTTTTGAACTCTTATGGAACCATGGACATATATGCAGCTGGACATCACCCAAATGGGTGTTATATGGCATATGACTATATATACTTTGCCTTTATCATATATATTTAGGATACTTTTATTCACACCATTTACTTTTCATCCTTATAATGCTGTGATGAGCTTTAAGGCAGAGAGTATGGTACCTCTTTAAATCTCTAGGGGGCAGTTCTACTGTAACTTCAAGGGTTGCCCTGAGTTGGGCCTAACTCAACGACAATGGGTTTTGGGGGGTTTATACCAAAAATATGTATAGCCAAGCCAAGTGCCATCGAGCTGGATCTGATCATACAGCTTATACATCTTATTTGAGGTTCAAAACTACCGAGAGGAGGATCTTGAATTTGAACCCAAGTTTCTGACTCCAAACCCAAGGTCCCTTAGCACGTACCATTAGGCTTATTAGCACATTCTTTGGCCATTCACACCTTACAACACTCCCGAAGAGTGTAATTTTTATTCTAGGAATTTCTTGTGGTATCAAGTTCAGACTGAGGAGGTCCCTGCAATTTCCTCCTTGAATGTTCCCTACTGCTTGCTTAGGTAGAGACATCACCCACCCAGCTAACTCACCAATACTTGAATGTGCCTGTTTACAAGTGCCATTAGGAATGATGATCATCCATGGCTACCATTGACTTTTCCTACTTTCTGCTTGCTACCGGCAGTGGCTCTCTCGGGCTTGTAAAAAACCAAAAAACTAACGACCATCGAGTCGGGTCCGACTCCTGGCGACCCTAGAGGTCAGAGTAGAACTGCCCCACAGAGTTTCCAAGGAGTGCGTGGTGGATTTGAAGTGCTGATATTTGGTTAGCCGATATAGCACTTAACCTACTGTGCCACCAGGGTTTCTAAGTCTTGGGCTTGTAACTTCTGTAAATATTTTATGTTGTAGGCATAAAATGAGTTTAACATTAACAAAAAGGGTTAAGTGTGTATTAGAGAAGAAATCTATGTTATTTGTGACTAATAGAACAGGTATAAGATGAGGGCTCTGGGTCCCCTTTCAGCTCTGTCTGCGACTGCTACCATCATTTACAGTAATAATTTACATTGGTTAAGCCTAGTGGCTTAGATGGTTCTGGGTCAGGATAATTTCGCCTGTATGAGATGTCACCCTGAGGTCAGGTAATAAATGTCATGGGCACCTAGATAAACAAGTTGAAAAGGTGAGGGGCACAAAGTCATGCCTCCAGGGTGACTGAAGGGGATTCCCAGCCCACCCTGGTAACAACGTCCACTGTTTGTCCTCATCTGCATTGGGGAGAGGGGGGTAGAGTCCTTGGAGCTTGTGATTATTAATGGGGCACCAGCTGCTCTGTTTTTATTGCTGTACTTCATGGCATCTCCTCTGCCATCCACAGAGATGTGGCTTCCATTGTCGAAGTTCTGGGTCGCCAGTGTCCACAACAGTTCAGTCTTAATTAGGCTAACAGTTCACTTAATTGCTTGAGCTGTTCCTGTGGCAAGTGATGTCAGACAGCGCCACCTGCTGAACTGAGGAATGACATGTGAAACCAAGAGGCTGTGAGCAGCTAAGTGGAATATGCCAGCCATTCACCTGCCCACTCCGTGTCTGTTTACTGTGTGGCTTAGATATAAAAACCGAGTAACATACAGTTGAAGGGCCTTCCAGGTACCCAATACTTTGTATCCACAAGAGTCTTGGGTTAAGTCTTCCTTAGTCTTGAAATTAATTGTGAGAGGATACAACCATTCCCTTAGAGAACTGACAGAAGAATAATTGGTAATGACCCTCATGTCGTGAGATCTGGTTCTGGTCCTGAACCCTACAACCACACCCACTGCCATCGAGTCAGGTCCAACAAACCAGCTATGTCAGTAACCTAACCTTTCTAAGCCAATCTGTTAACTCATCCATTGAAAGAGAATGAGATCTGAGACCTCTCTCAGTCTAAGGCTAACAATTCAAACAGTCTTTGTTAGGTAACAGTTTTACACAAGTTCTCAATATGATGGAAATGATTGAGGCCACGTTCTTTCTTAAGTGCTGCTTTTATTGAGGAGGAACAAAGGAAATGGCACTTTCAATTGAAGGAACGGTTAGGCAGACTAGACAGGGCACTGTTTACAAGCTCAGAGTTCCATTTTGTTAACAGTTGTGAAAATAGTTCATAAGCTTTTGACTACCATTTTATAAAAGGAAATAGATAGAAAATAGATGACTGCACTGCAGGTAGTAACGGCCAGTGTCTTTTGTGAAAACTTGCATTTCACTTAACTGCGTGTCATCCTTCTAGTCTGTGAATCTGCGTAAAGTAAAGCAGGTCCGAAACCCAACAGGCAGGTGGTCCAAGACTCTCCCCGAGTAATTCTTTCTCACAAGTCTGACAAGGACCCTTGAGGATCTTGAGACATATTTACAAATTAAATGCTCTTATAGACAATAGCCCAGTGGGGCAGTTGGGGGGTTTGGGTCTCTTTGGTGAGAATTTGTCATACAAAGAAGGTTTTTAAGATCTTCAGAGGAAGGTTTTCACAACCCACTGCTGTGAAGTTAATTTTGGCTCCCATAATCTGCCTGCATTATTTTCTAATACAGTTACATAGAATGAAATGACTATAATAATAGGACCAATTGCCTATAATGAATGAGAAATTTACAATCCCAATTTTGCATAAACGGTTACCTGCTAAAGCAAAGCAGCTTCAAAATTCAGTGGAATTGCAAAAAGAGCCCTCATCTGATATCTGTTCTATTAGTCACAAATAACATAGATTTCTTCTCCAATACACATTTAACCTCTTTGGTTAATGCTAAACTCATTTTATGCCTACAACATAAACAATTTACAGAAGTTACAATGTCAGAATGTCTCCACTCTAGGTCGTGGTAACTAAGCGGCACCCTGTCCCTGGGGAACTCCTCTTGCTTCAGGTTCTGTGTATCATGTCGCATGTCGCCTGGTAGGTAAATTTTCATCAGACATACCTAGAGACCTAGAGTACATGGATAGTTAAAACCAAACAGAATGGTCAAACTACTGGTGCTAAATTTTCTACAACTGGCAGAGAATTTCTGTTAAAAATTCCTGTCCCATTCATCTTTTTGCTATCTTTTCCCACGTCCCATTTGGTAAACTGGGCTACTGTCTATAAGAGCATTTAATTTGCAAATATGTCTGAATATCCTCAAGGGTCCTTGTCAGACTTGTGAGAAAGAATTACTCGGGGAGGCTTTGCTGGCCCGGGAGAGAGATCCTTGCTGAAAAACGAAAGCCTTTGAAATAGGGCAGCAGCAGAGTGCATAGCACTCCAGAAGGCTGTGCCACTGAGCAAGTTCACGGTTGGGTTTTTGTAGACAGGCTATGATCAGGGTATAGCTGGGAACAACAGATCAGTGATGGGAATCTGAAGTACGCCCTTTTTTTTTTTTTTCCTTTGCAGATGGCTATTTGTTCCTTGATTGACCAGCACGTAGACTTCAAGATGATTCCTGCCACAGTGGTTTCTGGGACTAAAAGCACACTGCCATCGAGTCAAATCCAACTCATAGTGATTCTATAAGGACAGAGTAGAACAGCTCCATAGAGTTTCCAGGGAGCGCCAGAGGATTTGAACTGCTAACATTCTGGATAGCAGACATAGCACTTAACCAGTGCACCACCAGGGTTTCCCTGGGACTGGTAGCAGGACTTACTAAGAGGTCATGCCTGTATAGTTTCTTCCTCCCTTCATTCTATTCCCCGTCCTGATTATAGCTCTCTGGTGCTCCCTTTGGAAAGATACATAGTGGTCACTTCTGACTCATCGGCAAATATCGTGAATTTGGTCAAAACTTTTTTCTAAAAAACAGTTTTAGGGATAATTTAAGCAACTATTTCCTGGGTGCAGGTGATAAAAAATAAACTACTTATCACGCCTGAATGTTCAAAGGCATGGTTAGTTTGGCCCTTCACATCCTTGTCTCAAATATATACATACAGTGTTTTTAAATGCACGTAGTTGGGGGGTTCTCTTTCTTTGGAAACCCTGGGGGCATAATGGGTAAGTACTCACCAAAAGGTTGACAGTTTGAATCTATCAAGTGCTCCCTGGAAACTGTGGCAGCTCTACTCTGTCCTATAGGTTTGCTATGAGTCAGAATCAACTTGATGGCAGTGTGGGGGTGGGGTCTCTTTGGTGAGAATTTGTCATACAAAGGTTTTTAAGATCTCCAGAGGAAGGCTTTCATAACCCACTGCTGTAGAGTTAATTCTGACTCTCATAATCTTCCCCCATTATTTTCTAATACAGATACATAGAATGAAGACTATAATAACAGGATCAATTGCCTATAATGAATGAGAAATTTACAATCCCAATTTTGCATACCCAGTATTAGTCAAATTGTTAATTGCTAAAGCAAAGCAGCTTCAAAATTCAGTGGCATCACAAAATACAAGAATTTTTTCCTGTTCATGCAAAAACCGGTATGATGTTTCCTGGTTGGCTGGGTCCTCTGGGAAGCTCTCCAACAAGGTGTGACTGAAGGATGCAATCTCCTTCTGTTCTGTGATGCCATCATTTTCAACAGAGTCTCCAAAGTTGCAGTGGATAGAAACAGAACTGGGGAAGCAGGGCTGGATATTAACAATCTTGACCTGGAAGAAACACACACCATTTACCCTCATATTTCATGAGTCAGAAGTGGTTGTTCTGGTGTATGAGGGCAGGTTTGTAGCCCTGGCTGGGCAGCCACTATTCTGCGGTAACTCTTCATCATGGAAGGAGACCTTAAATCTCTGATGGTTATCTAGCTGTCACTATTACACTTTGCACTTAGTGTAGGAAACCAGAAGTCCTTCATAAATGTCTGACAAATTTATAAAGGGGAAAGTAAAGGGAAAAATAAATAAATCAAACCCATTGCTATCGAGTCAGTTACAATGTATACAGACAGACAGCACGTGTGCAGAGTAGAACCATTCTTCATGGGGTTTTCAAGGCTGTGAGTTTTGGGAAGCAGAGCACCAGGCGTTTCAGTTAGTAGGCAAGCACTTAACAATTTGGGCCACCCAGGAACTCCTAAGTGAATGAATAGTGGATTTTTTCATTTTATAATTCTTTCATTTTTCCCATGACTACAACTTCATTTCTTATTTTAAAGCATTTTAAAGAGTAATATTGAGCAGACATTCATTTAGCTATTTAATCATTTTTCTGTATTTGCTGGCAGATCCTTCCAAGTTGTTCTAAGCCATGTCTCCGGATAGCTTAGGTAGAACTTTTCTCAGGAAGTAATGGAGGAGTCTCATAAGTGAAGTTCAAGTCCATTCCAAGTTGGATCCTTGGCTTCACTCATAACCAAGTATAGTTGGTGGAACATTCTCTTGGAGTAATTCTAGTCGAGCGAATTTTGGGACTTGGCTGATGAAACTAGGGCAATGGCTGTAGACAGTACACATGAGGTGTCTCCAGAATTGTTTGTAGATAAGATCAATTGACTTGCCATCAAGTCAGTTCTGACTCATAGGGACCCTACAGGACAGAGTATAACTACTCCATAGAGTTCCCAAGTCTGTAGTCTTTACAGAAGCAGGTTGCCACATCTTTTTTCCGTGGAGCACTTAAGCACTGTGTCACCACAGTGTCACTTATTTAATTACAGTCCATTAAATTTTCTTATGACTTGCTCACATTGTATGTCTGACTTATGGTTCCTTTAAAATCAAAATTGGAAATTTAAGTTTTTTTTCAGTAGTTTTCAGTACTACCAAAGAGAATGCAAAAAGTCCATCTGGTGGTCTCAAGAATTCTGGCCATAGACAGATATACTTTCCTGTGGGATGGAGAATTCATTAAAACTTCCTTTAACTTGAATGAATTCTGAATCTGTACTTGCTTCAGAATTCAGTTACTGTTCTAATGCTTGTGAATTTGTCCTTTATCAGTTGGTTTGATTGGCCAACATTCTCCATCCCTTCCATAAAACTCAAACTGATGCCCTTTGTTTCTTCATGTAATAGGAGTCTGGAGGCAGGGAGTTAGGTGCTCACCCGACAGCTCCATGATTCAGGTTGCTAACGATCCACTTTCTCTCCAGGTTTCTAATCCACTGTCCTGGAAGGTGACCATCACCCTTGTGGTTCAATATGACTCCCATAAAAGGAAGAAAATGAAAGACACGAGGGTAAAATTAGTCCAGAGGACTGAGGCACCAAAATACCACAGCCTCCACCATACTGAGTCCAAGACAACTACATGGTGCCTGGCTGCCACCAATGACTGCTCTGACAGGGATCATGGTAGAGGGTCTCACACAGAGCTGGAAAAGCTAGAATAAAATTCTTAAGAGACACCAGAGAAACTCTGAGAGAATGGCCCCTGGACACACTTTTAACTCAGTACTGAAGCCACTCCTGATATTCACCCTTCAGCCAAAGACTGGACAAGCCCATAAAACAAAATAAGACTAAATGGACACACTAAATCAGGGGCAAGGACAAGAAGACTGGAGGGGACAGAAAAGCTGGTGATGTGGAGCTCGAGTTTGAGAAAGGGAGAGTGTTGCGGGGTTGCAATCATCATGAAATGATGTATATACTAATTTTTTATTATTGTGATTGGGTGAGAGTATATAATCTAAGTTAAATTTGCATGCCTGTCTATCTGCAGCTTTTTCTGCTCTCCTTGCCCAGTGACAGCACACTGTTTCTGTCTGCTCTATGTATGTCACATCCTCTTAACAATCTTCTGTTTCTTCCTCTCCACTCGCTCCTCTCCCTCCTAGTAAGAGGCCAGTAGGACAGCATCCCATAGATACATAGAACCATAAAGTGAATACACCATATGATCACTATGTGTCACCAAGTCAAACCCGTTTCTGTCCCAGAAATTGACCTCAGTAATGATTTATGATCAGGAGCAGCAGCAGGTCTCCGGACTATGCTCCCAGGGGAACCCCTGGGTCTTTGAAGTATCAACTACGGTGCACCCCTCTTCTTCTCATGTTGCCATTGGGACATGACACTGTGAGCCCCATCATGGCTGTCATTGGTGGTGGCGGGGCACCACTTGGTTCTTCTGTTCACATGTTGATACAGTCACCTATACACGTGGGTCCTTCTGTCTTCTGGGCTCTTTTTCCCTTGTGTCTTTGTTGTCCTTGGTGGTCATCTGATGCAGCTGAGTTGGGACCAGTTGGGACCAGATGGCAGTTTGCTAGCTTTTAGGACCCCAGACACAGCCTTAAAAGCTGCTAAGCTGTCATCTGAGGGTACAGCATATGGTCCCAACTCAGCAGGAATGGATGATCACCAAGGACAAAAATGACATAGGAGAAAGAGAGCCCAGAAGACAGAGACCTAAATGAGTGGGTGACTACATCAACTTGTGACCAGAAGAGCCGGATGGTACCTGAACACCACCAGTGGTAACTGTGATGGAGCTCACAACATTGAGTCTCACAGGCAACATAAGAATAAAAAGGGATACAGTCTGAGATCTCCACTAAAAAACCACAACTGATGGTCCAGGGGCCTTGGAGTTCCCCTGGGAACATGGCTGCTGGCCCTCATGCTGTCCCTGTCTATAAATCATAATGGAGGTCACCTCTTGGACAGGAATGGATTGGACTGGGTGACACAGTGTGCACTTTACGGTTCTATGAATCCATAGGACGTCATCCTGCTGACCTCTTACTGGAGAAAGGGGAGTGGGTGGAGAGAAGGGGATAGGAGATTGTTGAAGATAAGACATGTATGGAGTAGAGAGGAAGAGTGTGCTGTCACCGCGCAGTCCAAGCCAAGTGCCGTCCAGTGGCCATGCAATTTATGTGGGAATGTACATTTCACCCAATCAAAAAATATGGAGGTCAGAAGGCTCTCTTAGCAATAGGCTAGTGATGCCATTTGGCCTCCATGTCCCCTGAGAGCTGGAACCCTGTCCCTGCTACTCTATCATTGCAATGTTGGATTAAGATTAGAAGAGTTTTCAGTTTATGCTGAAGTCCAGCTAAGTTGATCTTCTTTCTAATGTGTGTTGTAACTACTTTCACCCAACCAAATTTCTGTCAACTAGCTAATCTATAGCCATCCCTCTGCCTCCCTGTCTCTCCCCGCTTATAGCCATCAAAGTCTTTTCTTCTGTACACAAGTCTGTTTTTAAGTCCTCATAGTAGGGGTCTCATACAGTATTTGTCCTTGTGCCACTGACTGATTTCACTCAACATAATGTCTTACAATTGAAACCAAGTTACAAGATGCTTCTTAAAATCATCATTGTTCTTTATCATTGCATAGTGTTCCATTGAGTATATGTACCATAGTTTGTTAATCTATTCATCTGTTGTTGGGCATCTCAGTTGATTCCACCTTTTTGCTATTGTGGACTGTGCTGCAATAAACATTTGTGTGCATGTATCTGTTCATGTGACTGCTCTTGCCTCTGTAGGATATATTCCAAGCAGTGGGATTACTGGGTCAAATGGTATATCTATTTCTAGTTTTTTAAGGAAGGGCCAGATTGCTTTCCAAAGAGGTTATACCATTTTGCAATCCCACCAGCAGTGTAGGAGAGTTCAACTTCTCCACAGCCTCTCCAGCATTACTTGTTTTGTGTTTTGAGAATCATGGCCAATCTCGTTGGGGTGAGGTGGTATCTCACTGTAGTTTTGATCTAGATTTCTTTAATAGCTAATGACTGTGAGCATTTGTGCACGTGTCTTTTGGTTGCCTGGATGTCCTCTTTAGTGAAGTCTTTGTCCATCTCCTTTCCCCTCACTTAATTGGGTTATTTGCCTTTTTCTTGCTGCTATTTTGCAGTACCTTGTCGATTATGGAGATCAAACGTCAGTCTAACATGTGCTTGCCAAATATTTTTTCCTATTCTGTACGTGGTCTTTTAATTCTTTTGATAAAGTCTTTGGATGAGCAAAAGTGTTTGATTCTTAGTAGTTCTCATTTATCTATTTTCTCTTACATTGATTGAGCTTTGTCAGATTTTGATGTCTAAGTTGTGTACTAAAACTTCCATTATTGACTCTATTTTTTCTTGCATGATCTTTATCGTTTTAGGTTTGATACATAGGTCTTTGATCTAATTTGATTTGGTTTTTGTGTAAGGTGTTAGATACGGATCTTGTTTCAATTTTTTGTAGATGGATATCCAATTTTGTTAGCACCATTTGTTAAAGAGATGACTTTTACCCCAGTTTAGAATCTTAAGGCGTTTATTGAATATTAGTTGTTCATAGGAGGATGGTGGTATCAATGTGGTCTCAATTCTATTCCATTGGCTTATATGTCTATTTTTGTACCAGTGCATATATTAATTTTTTAATGAGGAACTAGTTTGCTCTGTAATCCTTGATCTAAAGTACAATAATATACGTAACACACACGCACACACACACACATGCTCCTGGAACTCCAATCATCCAACAACAGGATGGGGGAAGAGTTTACCTTTCAAGGAGACTTCTTTTTAAACATTTAAAATAAAATGTTGACTGTACCTTTGTATAAATTTTTAATGATCTTCCACTTTAACCAGTTCACTTAATCTACCAACAACTAATCACAGTAATGTCTAATAACAGGGCTTCTAATTCAGTTAGTCATAGTCTTTGATAGAGATGGTGATCTGCAGATTTGATTAACATTTGTGTTTTGGGAAATGAAGTCCCAGTTTAAGTATACCCATAGGCACCTCAGAAGAAAGGTCTGAAAATATACTTGTGAAAAATCAACTACTGAAATCCTATGGAGTGCAGATCTACTCTGGCACACATGGAGGTCACCATGAGTTGGAATGGACTCTATGGCAGCTGTTTACTGGTTTGGTTTGGGGAAAGGTCATTGACACTGGTATTGACAGGTTGGCATTTTGTTTAATCAACAGTTTTGTGTACATTAGGCAGTCTAATTATTTCAGTTATGGTACGGTCTAAATTGCTATAACAAAGAGACCCCAAAACACAATGCCTTCAACTAGATGGAAAGCTTTTTCTCTCATGTAGTAGTCCAGTGGTAACTGAGTGGCTCAGAGCAGGTCTGTCATCCCAAGAATGTTATTAGTCTGTGGGACCAAGGTAGTTAGTTGCTCCGGGACCTGCCCTCCCAACCGGTAGAAAGAAATAAAAAAGGACAGGGAGCATATGCTCACTCTTTTTAAGGGTATTCAAAAGTAGCAAATATCATTTCTATTCATATTCCATTGATTATAACTGAAACTATGGTCATGAAAAGCTGCTAAACAGCCATCCTCTTGGGGAACAAGAGAAGAATGATGCTTTGGGATAACCAGCAGTCTCCTACAATTATTTGTTGCTAGTGCATCTAATAAACCCTAAGTCACTTGTTGTAATGGTTCAGTGTTATGTCTGCTAACCCAAAGGTTGAAAGTTCAAATGGCATAATGGTTAAATGCTACATCTGCTAACTGAAAGGTCAGCAGTTCAAATCTACCAGGCATTCCTTGGAAACTCCACGGAGCAGTTCCTTTCTGTCCTATAGGGTCACTATGAGTTGGAACAAATTCAACAGCCAAGTCAAGTGCTGTCAAGTTGGAGCTGATTCATGGTGACCCCAGAGGCCAGAGCAGAGCTACCCTCTAGAGTGTTCAAGGAGCACTGGTGGATTTGAACTGCTGACCTTTTGGTTAGCAGTGGTAGCACTTAACCCACTACACTTCCAGAGTTTCCCAATTCAGCAGCACACACACATATGTATATTACAACAATAAAAACAAAACAGAATAATTGAAAAAATACAAAGTGTATGACTCAGTGTTTTTTTTTTTTGGATATTCACAGAGCTGAGTAGCCATTACCATGATGAATTTTAGAGTATCTTCGTATGTTTCCTCCCCAAAATTCCATACTTATTAACAGTTACCTTCTCTCCTATTTTTCCCATTCTCTCCACCAGCCCTAATAGCTAATTGGTACCAGACCTGTTGCTGTGGAGTCACTTCTAACTCATAACAGTGGTTAAGTGATGTGGCTGCTAACTGAAAGTTCAGCAGTTTGAATCCTCTGGCACTCTTTGGAAATTCTGTGTAGCAGTTCTACTCTGTCCTATAGGGCCACTGTAAGTCAGAATCAACTCAATGGTAATGGGTTTAGTTTTTTTCTTTTTTCAGTTTTAATGGATAACATACTTGAGCATCCTTAAGCATGCTTTTTGGCCATTTGTATATCTTCTTTGAGAAATGACCATTGAAGTTGTCATTATATTACACTTGTTATTCTGAATGTCATCAAATTGTCTTCCTTTCAATATTTCCTTTATCTTCAGGTAGAAAGCCACTCTGGGCCAGATCAGGTGAGCAGCAAGGCTGTTCCAGTACAGTTATTTGTTTACTGGCTAAAAATTCCCTCACAGACAGCTGTACAATTGAGTTCGCAAACTTGCCACCATGCCACTGTGTGCAACTGCCATTCTAGAAAGAGTTCCAAAATTGCTTTGAAGGGTGGACTAGGCACTGGCATCAGTGCATAGCTTCCCAAGGAGAGTACTGCTAAGGTGACCATAGTGATCATGTGCAGCACTTAGAACAATTATGTTCACTGACTTAATAGTCAGACATCAGATTCAAGTCTTTTGGTTGTTTTTTGGTGCATTATTGTCTTTTCACTGTTAAACTTGAAGAGCTCTTTATAAATTCTGGCTATTATCAGGTGTATAATTTGCAAATGTTTCTTCCCCATTCTGTGAGATGTCTTTTCACTTTCTTGTTGGTGGCTGATACAAGTATATTGCCTCCCAATAGCTTTCAAATAAAGGTATGACAAAAATTTGCTATAAGGATAAATCTGCTTACAATGAGCCAAAAATATAAGTCACCAAGGTGAAGTCCATGAGTGCTTTGGAGAACAGGCATGAAGGGTTCCTCATATAGTCTGTGGAATCCTTTTGGCTAGAAACAAAAATTTGGATTTTCCACTGTATCAGAGTAGCAGTCAGTTCCATCGACAAGCTGATTTGGTTGGTTTTCATTTTCATTGGGTTGACAGATTGTTATTTTATAATGGAAAATTGTCTAAGGACCTCCCTGCTCTTCATTCAACTTATTGCCTCCATAGTGTATTCTAGTTGGTTAGAATAATAGAATTACAGATGGCTTGTAACCAAGAGATCACTTACTACAAATGAGAAAGTTGAGAGATTCACCCAAGGTTTCATACTGTCTGGTAGAGCTGAGGACCCAAAACTTTACCTCCTAAATACCAGTCCAAACTTCTCTCAGCTCTGCTGCTCTAATATTATCTTCCCAGTCTCTTGACTGCTCTGACTCCCCTTCTTGAAAAGTAGGACTGGAATGTGAAAATTTCTAAACAGCATGTTGGATTTTAGCTGAAGCAAACTTGGGTAGTTATTAGGGTTCAGGGTCAGGGTAGCTAGGAATGCAAATGTGGTTCATCTTTTTCTCTTATTTAGCAGACAGAACATTCCCCAGTAGCAAAGGGCTTCTGTGCACAGAATCTGTCAGTGAGGCTTTCTGGCCGAGGGTCACTCAAGCACAGGAACAGATGACAGGACGGCAGGCAGCCTGTCCCCTTCTAGGGAATACAGCAAAGATTCCTTTAACACAATGTGACAACTAATCTCTCTATAGCATCTGACTGGGAAATTTTAATTACTACTGTGATGTGCACACTTGATTTCCACATACACAAAACAGCCGGAGCTTTTATGTGTTGCTCTATTATTTTGCAGAGCAGCTCTCCGTGGTTTGAATCTGGGTCCCCCTCCTTTCCTCCTTGCTTCTTTGTCTCTTTACTCTGCCCTTATTTTTCACTCCTTTCATTTCTTCTTACCTAGTGAGGAAGGACTTACTGATTTTGTGCTTTGAACATAAGGCTGGGTCCTTCAGCTCTCCTTCTCCTCTCAGATATGACAATAACCCCAGTGGTCACCGGGAATGGAGGTGTTTTTCACAGCCTTGCTGGCATTCAGATGAAGCCCTCTTTGTGGGAAGGAGGGAGAGAGAAAGAGAGAGGGAGAAAGACAAAAATTATGTGAAATAGCATTGAGTAAGAATAGCAAGAAATCATAAGAAGGAATGATTTTGGGGTGAGCACGCAGATTGTTCTTCCAGCTAAAGAACTAAACTGTGGAACAGTTCTGAGGCTGTACCTTCATAACATCAAATATTTGTGTCACTTGCCATGTAAATGTATACAGACATCTTAACTCCATGGTGAGAGTGTTGATTTGAAAGCATCTGAATTTCTGACTTTGATCAATTGTTTATATTTACATACCAGATAATCCTAATGATCAATCTGGAAGAATATCTGAAACATCTATTTGTCCATCTCCCAGCTGCCCTGCAAAACAATGTCACAAAAGTTTTTGAAATAGAAATATTGATGAGACAGTTTGAGCAACAAGCTGTTTCACCATGATGCATTTCCCAGCAGCTTAAAAATATACAAGGACTGCCAGTTAAGTTTGCAAACTCATCCTAGAAAAACCGTTACATACCTCATTGCTGAATATCACTATGGTAGCCTTTGAAGTACTCCCTTTGGGAAGCTATGCACTGATGCCAGCACCTAGTCTACCCTTTAGAGTAACTTTGGAACTCCTTTTCAGGGATGGTCATCAAAGCTGTCCTCATATCACCCTTGATATCCTGAATGTCATGAAAATGTCTTCCCCTCAATATTCCCTTTATCTTTGGGTAAATAAAAAAGTCTTTGGAGCCAGATCAGATGAGTATGGAAGGTGTTCCAATACAGCTATTTATTTGTTTACTGGCTAAAAACTCCCTCACAGACAACTATACAATTACGTTCACAAACTTGCCATGTACACAATAGCCATTTCAGAAAGAGTTCCAAAATTGCTTTGCGGGGTAGACTAGGCATTGGCATTGGTGCATAGCTTCCCAAAAGGAGTACTTTGAAAGAACCATAGTGATATTCAGCGATGAGGTAGCACTTAGAACAATTAAATTCATGGACTTAGTTATTAGACCTTGTGTGTGTGTGTGTGTGTACTTATTTCAGTTAAAAAGAAAGGATCTGAATTCATCACCATAATACCATGGTGTCCCACAACCATGGTCAGAAGGAACTCTTAGATTTCTACACTTTCCCTCCTCAGTTTAGGTACTTACCAAGCACAAAACCAGAGCCACTTTGCAGAGATGAATTGGCCTTCACCTGCTACTAAGGTCCCTGGGTTGTGCAAAGGCTTTGTGCTCAGCTGCTAAGCTAAAAGTTGGCTGCTCGAACACAACCAGCAGCTCCCCAGAAGAAAGTCCTGGCAATCTGATTTGTTAAAATTAATCCTATGGGGCAGTTCTACTCTGTAATACATGGGATCTCCCTGAGTGGGAATCAACTCAGTGGCAACTAACAATAACAAGCCGCTACTAAAGCTTTTGGTGGAAAGACTTCATCACTCCCAGTTTATACCTCAAATGAGCTCTGGTGGCATAAATGTTACATGCCAGGCTGCTAGCCGGAAGGTTGGAGCTGCAGACCTACCAGCAGCTCCATAGGACAAGGACCTGGCAATGTGCTCCTGTAGAAAGAATAAAGTATGGGAAACTTTAGGAGACCCTTATACTCTGTCATCTAGAGTTGCTATAAGTTGAAATATATTTGACGGCATACAACAACATCAGCAGTCCCTACCCTGGAAATAGCCGATTTAGTTAACATTCTTCACCACCTGTAAGTGCTTCCTCCTGTGCTCTCTAGCAATTTCCCTCCCCTGTATCTGCTAAACATCTTTACATCTTACCCCTCTGTTCTCTGCTGTGTTGCCCTCATCCTTCTTCAGCCAATCTTGTCCTGGTCTGGATGTTCTGGACAGACTCCTCAGCTCTGCTCATGGCTCAGACTATGACACACTGACCTAATCTAATCCTTATTCTGACCTCTTGGGCTGTCCAGGGTCTAGGCTTTACGTACTTCTCAGGTTAATTTCTTCCAAAATCCCCTCTCCCTTCCAAGAATTTTGGAGGCTCTGGATAGCGCAAGCAGTTAATGCACTTCAGCTGCTAACAGAAAATTTGGAAGTATATATTCACCCCGAGGTGCTCAGAAGAAAGGCCTAGATTTTTACTTCAAAAAAAGTAGCCATTGAAAACCCTGGGGAGCACAGTTCTACCCTCACATGTGGGGTTGCCACTGAGCTGAGGCTGACTTGATGACAAGTGTTTTTCTTTTTTTACTAATTTTTGAAAAACTGGATTGTTAACCAAACCCATTCTATACTTTCTCATTTCTAAACCTTCATTAATGCCATTCCATTACCCTGGAAGGCTCTTCCTCAAAGTCACCCCTAACTTGTTAAATTCTACATATTTTTAAAGATCCAGGCTAAAGGCCGTTTTTTCTAAGGCCATTCTCTGAACTTTCCCAAAGTTCTCTTCTCTTCCTCTGAGCACACACAGCACTGTCTTAGCAGCCCAGTTCACCCTGTTTGTGGAGCAGGAAGGGGAGCATTGTGGGAGCCCTAATTCTGTTACCAAAAAGGGCTATGACCTTAGCTGCATCCCTCAGTCTTCTGGAATTTCAGTTTTCTCCTGGGTTAACACGGTGGTCCGAGGAAAGCCCCCAAAATTTAGCTTCAGAGACTGTATCTTAACCCTCCTACAAACCTGCTGATTTATCTGGAGCAAGACTGATACCTGATACACCTACACATTCTTTCTTCTAAGAAGAAAGTGCAATAAAACTTGTTGCCATGGAGTCAATCCCCACACATAGTGGCCCTATAGGACAGAGTAGACTGTCCCATAGGTTTCCCAAGAGTATAATCTTTACGAAAACAGATTGCCATGTCTTTGTCCCACAGAGCAACTGGCGAGTTTGAACTACCAACTGTTTGGTTAGCAGCCAGGGGTTCAACTGCTGTACCAACAGATTTCCTTTTAGCCAATGAATTCTTCTGTAATGATAAAATGGATGAAAGAGCTCTTCTTAATTCATTTAATCTCATTCCTATTCTATTGTTGTTGTTGTTAGGTACCACTGAGTCAGTTCTGATTCGTAGTGACGTCATGTGCAACAGAACGAAACACTGCACAGACCAGCGTGATCCTCACAGTAGTGGGGCTTGCGGTCACTGTTGCAGTCACTGTGTCGCTTACCTCACTGAGAGTCTTCCTCCTTTTCTCTGACCCTCCACTGTACCCATCATGATGTCCTTCTCCAGGTACTTGTCACTCCTGATAATATGTCCCAAGTATAACAGATGAAATCTTGTCATTCTTGCTTCTAAGAAACATTCTGGCTAAACTTGATTTTATTGTGTTTTTAGGTGTGATGTGGAAAAGAAACTGATGCACACTGCTTATTTAACACCTATTTGCTATCTTGTGTTTATATGGAAACCCTCTTGGCATAGTGATTAACTGCTACAGGTGTTAACCAAAAGGATGGCAGACTGAACCCGTCAGGCGTTCCTTGGAAACGTCATTGTTATCGGGTGCTGTGAGCTGGAATCTACTCGATGGGTACAGGTTTGGATTTTTTGTTGTTGTTGTTCTGTGTTTACACAGAGCCTCTAGGTGGCACAAATAATTGTTTGGCCACCAATAAAAGGTTGGAGGTTTGAATTCATCCTGAGGCACATCCCAAGAAAGTTCTGACAATCTGCTTCCAAAAGATGACAGCTATTGAAGATCCTATGGAGTATCTTCTACACTGAAACATGGGGTGACCATGAGTCAGAATCTACTCGATGAAAACTGATTTTGTGTTTATATGCAGTAGTTGCTTTGGCTCAAAAGTTACATACTGCAGATTATATTTTGATAAACTGGAATGTTGCTCTTGCATCATTCCCTGTTTGGTTCTCTTAGTCTGCATGCATGTGGACTTTTTGTTTTCCTAAGTAGTGTGAGAGGTCTATATCAGTTTATTTGAAAGGATATGCTTCAACTTTCTTCATTCTGCCACTAAACATGCATGCTTTTCATTTTTGAGGTGAAGCCTGGTGCCTTTACACAAGCTCCCAGTTCCTGGAGCTCTCTGCATTGGTTGGCCGCATGGAGGAGATCACCCATGTGATGTGATTTCAGTGGTACCAGTGGAGACACCATCTGTCTACCCACTAGTTGTCATGAAAGAGTTATTTCTTTTGTTCAAGAAGGATTTGCCTCTTTAAAAGAGCCTGGTAAAATGTTCTGTCTCAAATGATTACTAAATTGTCCTGTAGGCCAGGCAGCATTTACCCCAAGTTCAGTCTACAAAACACAAGATCCTCAAGGTGTTAATGAGTATTACATTACAAAAAAAAAAAAAGCTTCTCGATAACTGCTGCAACAGCAATGAACATTGAGTGAAATTAGTCACAAAAGGACAAATATTGTATAATCTCACTTACATGAAACATCTCAACTGGACAAGTATATAGAAACCAAAGTTTATTAGTGGTTACCAGGGACAGGTAGAAGAGGTGAGAGAAGGGGACTCATTGTCTAAGGGACCCTGAGCTTCTGTTAAGGATGATGGGAAACTTTAGAAATGGATACTGGCGATGGTTGAATAATGTGCTAAACATATTTAATGTCATCAATGTGTACATGTGAAAATGTTGAAATGGTAAATGTTTTGCTACACACAAGGTCTGACAAGTAAGTCCATGAAATTAATTGTTCTAAGTGCTACATACCTCGCTGCTGAATACCACTACAGTTACCTTTGAAGTACTCCCCTTGGGAAGCTATGTACCAGTGACAGTACCTAGTTCACCCTCAAAGCTATTTTGGAACTCTTCCTGGAACAGCCATTGTGCACAGTAGAATGTTGTCACGTTTGCAAACTTAATTGCATAGTTCTCTATGAAGGAGTTTTTAGGCAGTAAACAACTGTATTGGAACATCCTACCTACTTACCCGATCTGGCCCCGAATGACTTTTTTGTTTCCCCAAAGATAAAGGAGATATTGAAAGGAAGACAATTTTATGACATTCAGAGCATCAGGGTAATATGACGACAGCTCCGATGGCCTTTGCAGGAAGAGTTCCAAAACTGCCTTGAAGGATGGACCAGGTTCTGGTGCCGGTGCATAGCTTCCCAAGGGGAGTATTTCAAGTATGATCTTAGGGATACTCAACAATGAACTACATATATAGCACTTTATCTAGGATGAGTTTGTGAACTTAATTGCCAGACCTCGTATATATTTACCACAATAAAGGAGGTGGGATGGATTTCTGTGGCCAAATTAATTTGGACAACCACGATAAATAAAATGAAACAAATTTTCCTAGCTTCCCGATTTTTCAAAACCTTGAATAGGCTAACACGAATAGCGAACCTCCAAGAGAGGAGCTCATTAGGTCACATTTCCAAACGTATCTGACTGTTGAACCAGAGCCCTTCCACATTTATCATTTCATTTTTTAAATCAAATGTCCCAGCAACCTAAGTTTCCAGTGAACACATATGGGGAAATATGGAGTGGGAGGGCTATGGGATCTAGGCAAATACCAAATTCAGAGAGGCAAGCAAGACTGAGGGAAGAAAAAGATGTAACAAAGTCAGAGCGCTGTCTCCCACAGCTCCACAAAGCTCCGCATGGCAGGTGGAGGCACTGAACAGGTGGCAGAAGAGCCAAGCACTGCCTGAGCCTCAGCTCTCACCTTTTCTCTTATAAAATCTCACTTGATTCAGCTTTGACTGGCCACCTGCATGTTTCTACTGCGTGACCTTCAGGGTTGAGAGGGAGCTGGGCTGTTTTGCCAGTGTATTTGCTGAGTGCTGCACTGCACTTAACCACACAAAGGGAAGCTGCAAGGATCAAGATAAGGATGTACGAAGGCTATGCCCATTAGGTGCCAGCACAATTGCTTAGCTTGTTAAATAAAAAAAATTCAGCTCTGGGAGGTGGGGCCAATGGGAAGACAGGGAGTTGGAAATTGGTAAAAACCTGTTTCTTGGCAATACAGAGTTAAAATAGACCATGACTGATTATTTTTCAAATGCTTCTTGGCTCTTTCTATACGCAAAGTCTCTAGGACAAACAGATGGACCACTAACTTAGAGAGCATCCATTAAGCAACTAGTGCAAACTTTTGCAGAAAGGAACAGGCTACGGTGCAGAACATGAACGGAGGCCACTCTATGAACCCTCCTGAGGGAGACAGGAGGGTGGAGGGTAGCGGTGATGCCTGCTGCAGCTCTGAGTTGTCTGGTCCAGCTGCACAGCCCCAGGATGAAGTTTGCTCCTTATGTTGCCTAAGAAAGGAGCTCACACAACCAGGGAGGCCACTGCAGTGTGTGAAAAACCTCTTAGCAAGTGCAGCGCCCGGGTTGGCCCTGGCTCCTTGGCCCTCTGTGGTCTCAATGAATCCTCCCTTTTGTAGTCACCTAGGACTGCTGTAACAGAAATGACGCAAGTGGATGACCTTAGCAAAGTTCAAGTTTCTTTCCTCACGGTAAAGTAGGCTGTAAGTTCAAACCTCAGGGTATCAGCTCCAGGGAAGGCCTTCTCTCTCTGTCAGCTCTGGAGGAAGCTCTTTCTTCTCAATCTTACCCTGGCTGAGGAGCTTCTCGGGCACAGAGGCCACAGGTCCAGAGGACGTGTTCTGCTCCCTGCACTGCTTTCTTGGTCTTATGAGGTCCTCAACCCTCTACTCCCTTCTCTTTCCTTTTCATTTCTTGAAAGATAAAAGGTGGTGCAGGCTACATTCGAGGGAGATTCCCTTTACCTTGGATCAAGGCTATAACCTTAGCAAGGGCATCACAGTCCCACTCTCTTCCTCTTGAACATAAAATTTCACTCACAAAGTGGAAGACAACCGCACAATCATGGCCCAGCCAAAGTGATACAGATTTTGGGAGGGACATAATACAATCCATGACATGCCCAGTTCCGGCCCCATCCCACTCTATCCACTCATATCCTGTTGCTTTGTCTCTGCTGTACTCTCATCATGCTGCCTATCCCTCACCCCGTATTAGGAGCTGACTTGTGTCCATCCCAAAATATGTGTTGAAATCCTCAGTGGTTCATGAGAAGGTCAGCAGTTTGAATCCACCAGCAGCTCCCTGGAACCTTATGGGGAAGTTCTGCTCTGTCCTGTAGGGTCACTATAAGTTGGGATTGACTCAACAGCAACAAGTTTTTGGTACCTGTAAATAAGACCCTGTTTAGAAAGAGGATTTTCTTTTTCATATTAATGAGGTCTTGTCAGAGTAAGGTGGCTCCTAAATCTAATCCTTTCTGAATTATTAAAAGGGCAGAATGGACACATAAACACAGGGGAAGGCAGTTGCCAGCAATGGTCAAGGAGCACCGAGGGATGCTGAGAAAGACTGGTCGACATGAGAAACCACGAGAGAGGCTTGTGGAACTCAACATGACTAAGACCCTGATTTGAACTTAGAGTCAACAGAACTGAGAGAAAATAAAACTTGTCCTTTAAAGCCAGCCACCTGTAGTAACTTCATCATAGCAGCCCTAGGAAGCTAAAATGCCTGGTATGTTTGCTCTCATCGTGTGTTCTGCCTGGATCACCACAGGCATCCAGGCTTCTCCCTGGTCATCGACAGGTATGTCTGTGTCCATCCCCCTGCTGGACTGTGACCTCCTTCAAGTCAGAGAACACAGCTTCTACATTCATCTTTGTAGGTCTAACAGCACACAATGAGCTCTCTGAATAAGTGTTAAGCCCTGTCTTCTCCATGGAAACCCTGGTAGTGTAGTGGCTAAGAGCTATTGCTGCTGACCAAAAGGTTGGCAGTTTGCATCTACCAGGTGCTGCTTGGAAAGTTCATGGGGCAGTCCAACCCTGTCTAACAGGGTTACTAGGAGTCAGAATAGACTCCATCGGAGAGAGTTGTTCTTTTTTTTCAATCTCTTCCATGGCATCCTTGGCGACACAAATGGTTAAGCATTCTGCTGCTGAGAGGTTAGAGGTTCAAGTCTACCCAAACATGCCTACAGAGTAAGGCCTGGTGATCTACTTCCAAAAAAATCAGTCATTGAAAATCCTATGCAGCACAGTTCTACCCTGATACACATAGGGTTACCATGAATCAGAATCCTCTTGCCTTTTTTTAAATTTTGATTTAGTCAAAGTTTACAATCCAAGTCAATTTGCCATATAAAACCCTGAGCACTCACCTCTCTGCAACACCATCAGCTCTCCTCCCCCTGCGACAGCACCCTCTTCTTTTCCACTCTTTCCTTCCAGTATCTATTCAACCAACACTTGTCCCCTCCTCCCCACCCTCTCTTCTCCTCTCTTGTCTGTTATTTTTTAAATCTCCTCAGTTAAGTGTCACCAGGCCTTGGTGATTGCCCTTCCCTTCGATTTCATTCCATTTATTATTTGTTCTACTCATTTAGCACCGGGCTCTTTCTTGCACTGTTAACTGTTGTGTATGTCCACACTGTGGCATCACTCCTCACCAAATGGTCAGCAAGCTGTGGAAGACCACCCTGGTCCCCTGAGAAGGTATCTTGCCCACCTTGTGTGGTCCAAATATAAGCTGATGGTGATCTGTTAGCAATAACCCACTTAACCAAGGGTAAAGAGCCCGTGGTAGCTGGAGGCAGGATGGGAATTGTGCCTTCACGTTTGGCAGGGAGGATGTCAGAATGTTTGGATACAAGGGAGCCAAGGAGGAAGATGATTTTCTTCTTTTACCACCTCTAACTCACGAGTCCCTGGTTCAGAGAACTGGAAGACCAAGAGGAAGGGGACGAGGCAACTGTTGTACAGGAGGAGGGAGGAGAGGCACTGGCTGGTGGTCCAGGAAGTGAGCTGGGCCCAGGAACCAACAACACTTCCTCATCTGCCAGCGCAGCAGCCTGGCTGGAGGCTAATGAGAAGCGAGGTGTGAGGCAGGAGCTCCAGCGGCAATTAAGGCTGCTCAAACCGCTGACAGTCTGCGGTCAGCTCTGGGGCCACTGGGGGCTGCTGCTACCTGTGCTGCCTGCTGCCCCGCCCTCCTAATGAGCTTGTGACTGCCACATCAGCTGAGGGTACCCCCAGGCCCTCTCCAAGCCCCTCCAACTTCCACTTGTAGGCCCAGGCAGCTCCGCAACCCGTGGAGTCACTAGGGTTGCTGTCACCTAGTGCAGTAGTTCAGGGTGTCAGCAGTCCCATGCTAATTACCACAACATTGTAGCTAATGACACCATAAATTTTGGCAAAAATCAATGACTGTAAAAACACTGGCGGCAACAAAACAACCAGTGTATGTAGTGAGCGCAGGTGAAACACTTGATTGACAATGTCATTGTAATTGGATAGTAACGACAGCTCTAACTCGAGGGCATTAGAAGGTTCAAAGAGAAAGTTGCTATTGAGTTTTTGTATACGTGCTGATGCATGTAATGAGTCAGATCCAACTCAATGGCACTTGGCTTTGGCATTGATACATGTAAGCTGGGTTTGCAAAAAGTGTTTCTGTTGTTAAAACTAACCACAGGGATACTAGCAAAAATGATAAATTTCTGCTCAAACACTGAACAAACTTTTTATAGACAGTTATTTTGGTGTCACTTCCTGCGGCAGTGACTGCACCCCTTATACCCTCTTGTGATGCCATTGCCTCCAGCTATCTAAAGGAGGCTTGCTTAAAGTTAAGCCCGTGCGATTACATCCCCCACCTGGCCTTCCTACTCTCGGCCCTGTGAAGGCTACAGTGCCCTGCAGCATTAGTGAGCTGCACCTGCCCCGAATCAGCCCAAACTCGTCTTCTGCCCACACGTGGCCAGTGGCTCCTTCCCAACGCCTGCTCAGCTGTCGTGGCTCGGCTCTGGAGTTTCTTCTCCAGTGAGCCTCCCCTAGCCCTAATTCCTGCACTCAGCTCAGCATCCCATGGCCTCTTGGGGCTGCCTCTCTCTTGCTGTCTCTCACCCTGTGTTGTAATGGTCTAGTCTCTTGCGCTTTCCAAGCCTGTCCTAAAGTGCAGTTTCTGTAAAAGCTGTTGTGTGAGTGAATTAAATGAATCGATAATTCAAACCGGCCATCTTCCTCAATTCTTAGTCGTAGGAGTTGAGGGCCTCAGGGGCCTTGCTCCTCACCTCTCCAAGGACTACAAAAGTACTTAGGACCATTCTTGATGAGCTGTAGGGGCTCAATAAATGTTACAGAACTTCTTTTTGGTGCTAGCAATCATTTTGTCAGGAAATCACATCATGGTGGCTTGAGAACACTCCTGTTGCTGAGCAGGAAGGTAATCTGAAAGAGCCTTGCAAAGACTTTCAGGAAACTGTCTTCCTTCTTGACTTATGTTTGTTTCACTGGGCAGACCCCTGTGAACTTTGCCAATGCCACGCCTATCCCCCAGTTCCAGTTCCAGTGTTCCTCTTTTGTTTCTCCCTGTGCTCAACCCATTTTACAGACTCCTTCCGCGATGCCTCTAAACCCCAGCATCCTTCCCTTCTCAACTACCCATGCTTCTAAAATTGGCTTTCTCCCTTTCTCTTCTATCCCAACCCATACATTTTCTTTCACTTAGCAGGAATAAATCTGATGTAGTTTATTTCACAATTTGATTAGTAAGAGTGGCACAATGAATTCAACCAGTGGGGAGATATTTGTGGTTGTTGAGGGGCAAATGGTGCCTCCTGGTGCCCTTTACAGAGCCCTGAAACCTTCCCCTTTCTTGGTATCCGAACTCCTGTCTCTGGCCAGGAGGAGAGAAGGAGCAGGATGCTGACACCAAAGCCTTGGTGTCTGCCTTGTCTTGGAACAGAGATGTGGTTGATGGGAGGCAACACACGTTATCCACCAGCCCATCAACTGCCACAGCCTCCATCTTCGGGAAATGCCCGCAGCGTTCCACCTCTCAGAACAGCTGGCCCGCGTGTCACAGCCAATTAGGGTTTGGAGGGAGTGAGAGAGAAAGGAGTGACACTGCATGCTGACCCCTGCTGTCACAGGGCAGATGTGGAGGCCAGCACGCGTCCCCCGCCTGGCCATACTGTTAATTAATCACCTCGGCCACCGAGTAGTGACAGCACTTTGCCGTTGCAGGGTGCTCATGGAGACTGGCTGGGCGTGCAGACAGGAGGACAGTGAGAGAGCACTCCAGGACCAGACACCTCCCTCATGGCTGGTCTGACAGTTCTGTTTCTGGCAAGTTTTCACAGAAGCTGTTGAGGTTAAAGGACAGGGTGGAAAATATGGTGGGAACTTTTTAAAAGTCTAAGTCACAACACATGGTCCAGATTACTTACAAATGGGCTTGGTTGTGGCACCTTGGCTGAGCACAGCATGGACTGGGTGGGCGTCAAACTGAAGAGTCATGGGGTGCTCAGAAATTTGCAGGGATGTGACCCTGGTATTGGGACACCTCCCTCGATGGTCTTGATGTTACCGCTCCTTACCAGTTTACCCACAGACAACCTTCATCCTGCAGCAGACATTTAGGGAGTTCAGCTTCTGAACTAAAGCTGAGGAAAAAGTCAGCTTACCTCCTGCATGTTTTTCAAGACTTAATTTGGATGTCGCTGCCTCCGGGGAACAATTCCAACCCCTCCAGGGCACGGTGGTGCCCTTCCGGTGAGCCTCCAAGCGCCCTGCACCTTTGGCAACCATAGCACTCAGAACACTGAGCAGCAGCTCTCTATTTGCTGAGGACAAGGACTGTGTCAGTGTCACTCATCCACATCACCCCAGTTGTGACACAGCAACTGATATCAACGCTTCACGAACTATTTTTGGATAAGACGTGACCTTTACCTTCAAGGAGCTCATACATAATCTGCTGGGTTAGATCTACATAAAACCAGGTAATTGCACTGCTACCTGTCAAAAACCCCTGGTATCATATAGAGGGCATGAGGGGGGCACAGAGCAGGTGTGCTAGGTGCAGCTTAACCATAAAACACGTGATTCTTTTTTTGGTGAATGACTGCTTTTGTAGAAATCTTGGGTCAGTTCTATTGTTATTGTTAGGCACTGTTGAATTAGCCTTGGACTCATAGCCACACAATGCACAATGGAGTAAAATGCCATCCAGTCTTATGCAATCCCCATGATCCGCTGTGGGTTAAACAATGATCCATAGGGTTTTCATGGGCTAATTTTCAGAAGTACGAGGTCTGACAATTAAGTCTATGAACTTAATTGTTCTAAGTGCTACATACCTCATTGCTGAATATCACTATGGTCTCCTTCAGAGTACTCCCTTTGGGAAGTTACCCACCAATGCAAGCACCTAGTCGACCCTTCAGAGCAATTTTGAAACTCTGTCCTGCAATGGCCATTGCACATGGTGGCAAGCTTGCAAACTTAATTGTATAGTTATCTCTGAGGGAATTTTTAGCCAGTAAACAAATAACTGTATTGGAACATCCTCCCTACTCACCTGATCTGGCCTCAGTGACTGTTTTTCTTTACCTAAAGATAAAGCAAATATTGAAAGGAAGACATTTTGATCACATTCAGGACCTCAAGGATAAAACAATGACAGCACTGATGGCCATTCCGGAAAAAGAGTTCCAAAATTTCTTTGAAAGGTGAACTAGGCATCAGTGCATAGCTTCCCGAGGGGAGTACTTTGAAAGTGGCTGTAGCGACATTCAGCAATGAGATATGTAGAACTTTTTCTAGGATGAGTTCTTGAACTTTATTGGTGGTCCTTGTATATGCCAAGCCTTTCTTCCTAGTGGAAAGTCTGCTAAACATGTTCAGTGGTACAGCAACCCACAAGCCACCACTGACATTAGAGGTGTATTGGCTGGGCCTCCTGCATGGAAGGTGAGAATTCTATGACTCAACCAGCAGTGTTCTTTGTAACTCAAAAAAATGGCCAAAGCACTCAGGTCAATTACTGTTTAATTCATTCTTAGGCAAAAATTCCTTGTAGATAAAGCTTTTTGCAGTTCCTCAAACTAAAAGCAGGTAAGACTACGTGAGATAAGGTAAAGAACAGCATGAAACACGTGACCATCCATTGGAATGGATGTGCTGTCACCGCGCAAGGAGAGCAGAAGGAGCTGCAGATACGTGGGCATGCAAAACTGATTTGGATTGTATGCTTGCACTTAATCACACATACACACAAGAAAAACTACAAACAAGTAAGGAAAGGAGCATTAATTAAAACTCCATTATAAAATCTCTGATGCCAAAAATCCAACCTACTGCCATTGAGTCAGTTCTGAGTTACAGCAACCCCATAGAACAGAATAGAACTGCCCGTTAAGGAGCAGCTGGTGAATTCAAACAGTTGGCGTTTTGATTAGCAGCCGTATCTCTTAGCTCGTGCATCACCAGGGTTTCACAGAGACATTAAATTGTTTATGTCTCTGAAAGAATCTAGCATACTTAGAAAAGACAGAACTTTTAGTAAAATCTCTAACCAAATGTTTACACATTTGAAATACCCCAAAAGCATCATGTTAGGACTTTAAATGATGTGCTTCCAGATACAATTCTGTGGAAAATTTATAAAGCAGGAAAAGATAACAGGTATAAAAGTGCTTAATAAATGATACTCTAAAAATGTCAAAAACTGGAATTCACAGCTTAAAATACAGGAAAAAAAGTATCTAAGAAACAAACAAAAACATGAGCACTATGTAAATTGACTTCACAAGATATGACCACAACCTACAGTTTATCCCATGCAAGCACTAGTGAGCTAGTGCTGGTGGGGACAGCTGTGTGTACTTGGACCACACCCCAGAGGCATTTGACTTGAGATTATTCTATGTTGTGTCTTTCATTGTGAACTCTGATAGCAATGGCTTTAGTAGGAATAATACATACTTTAAAGACAGGCTGGGGGTAAATTCAAGTGTGTTCTGCTTCACTTGCTTGACTCAGAACCATATTCTCTTATTTGGCCAGAACTTACCAAACACATACACTACACTTTGTAACTCGCATACACGAACACACTTACACACACACTGACTCATTCATATACTATACCCTTACATTTATATCCTGAGTAAGAAAACAAAGAGTTAAGATGTTGGCACTATAGATGCAAAGTGGGACTGCTCAACATGATCCCTGCCGAAGGGCTTTGTGGTTACTGACCTGCACCATTCAATTTCCCCAGGTGTTAATGCCTCCTTTGTAAAATGAGAATGATCATGCTGATTTCTAAATTTTGGTCATAACTTGTCTGGACAATTAGAACAGCAGTCATTCTTGAGCATTTGTTGTTTTTTGTTTTTTGTTAGTTTTTTTTTTTTTGACAGTGATTGAATGAAAGTGTACAATCCAATACAAATTTGTATGCCCACCTACGTGCAGCTCCCACTACTCTCCCTGCCTGGTGACAGCACACTCCTCCTGTCTGTTCTATACATGGTATATCCTCCTAACAATCTTCTGTCCCCTTCTCTTCACCCTCACCCCACTCTCCAGTCAGAGGTCAGCAGGACAACATCCTACAGATACATAGAACCATAAAGTGCACACACGATATGGTCACTCTGTGTTGTCAAGTCCAATCCATTCCTGTCTGAAGAGCTAATCTCAGCCAAGATTTATTGACAAGGGTGGCATCAGGACAAGGAGCCATGCTCCCAGGGGAACCCCTAGACTCCTGGACCATCAACTGTGGTCTTTCAGCGGAGTTCTCAGGGTGCACCCCTTTTATTCTCATGTTGCCAATTAGACTCAACTTTGTGAGCCCCATCACGGCTATCACTGGTAGTGACCAGGCACCATCTGGTTCCTCTGGTCACATGTCAATGCAGTCACCCACTCATGTGGGTCTCTGTGTCTTCTGAGTTCTCTTTCCTCCATGTCATTTTGGTCCTTGGTGACTGACATGGTTGAATTGTGTCCCCCCAAAAATATGTGTAGCCATGTGGCTGGGCCATGATTCCCAGTATCTTGTGACTGTCCTCCATTTTGTGGTTTCCCTAAACTGTATGTTAAAGGCTTAGGGTGGGGCTGTAAATTCCTTCATAGGATTACTTCCCTGCTCTGCTGTAAAGGGAGTTTCCCTGGAGTATGGCTGGCCCCACCCTTAATCCTTTCAGCCTGCTAGAGATAAAAGGAAAGAGAAGCAAGCAGAGAATTGGGAACCTCGTACCATCAAACAAGCAGCAGAGCGTGTCCTTCAGACCTGAGGTTCCTGCACCAAGATGCTCCCTGGACAAAGACTGATGCAATATCAGACTTTCCTCCAGAGCCGACAAGGGGAAAGCCTTCCCCTGGAGCAGACACCGTGAATGTGGACTTGCAACCTACCGGACTATGTAAGAATAAACCTTCCTTTGTTAAAGCCATCCACTCTCTGGTATTTCTGTTAGAGCAGCCCTAGCTGACTAAAACAGTGATCATCAGTTCCTGATGAGTTGGGACCATTTGGTGTGCCTCAGATGGCAGCTTGCTAGATTTTAAGACCCCAGACACCACTTTCCAATACGAGGTACAGAAGACTCTCTTAGCAATATGCTAGTTATACCAATTGGGCCTCGATGTCCCCTGAGAGCATAGTCCCCAGGCCCCCCACCCTTGCTACTCTGTCCTTGCAATATTGGTTTAAGACTAGAGTGCTAATCTTGTTGTGTTAAAGTCCGGTTAAATCGGTCTTCTCTCTAATGTGTACTGTCACTGATTTCACCCAACCAAATTTCTATCAACTATCTAATCTATAACCAACCCTCTCCTTCCCTCCCTCCCCTCACGTGCAGCTGTCAAAGAGTCTTTTCTTCCACACGTAAGTCTGTTTTTAAATCCTTATAGTAGAGGTCTCATAAAAAAAACTTTTTATTGGGATTAAATGAAAGTTTACAACCAAGGTCAATCTGGCATATAAAACCCTGAGCCACCTGCCTTGTGTAACTCTATCTGCTCTCCTCACCCTATGACAGCAAACTCTTCCTTTTCACTCTCCCAGTATCCACTCAGTTAACTCTTGTCCCCTTGTCTCCACCCTCTCTTCTTGCCTCTAAAAAGAAACCAGTTGGACAGCCCCATAAATACATTAAACAATGAAGTATACACACCAGCATCATTCTGTGTCCCTTAGTCCAGTCTAATCTGTCTGAAATATTGGCTCCAGTACTGGTCTCAGCCTCTCCAACATGTTATTCTGTGTTTCTTGGATTAGTGCCAGCATTGTTGGGATGAGCCAGTGTCTCATTGTAGTTTTAATGTGGATTTCTCTAATGCCTAGTGATCATAAGCATTTCTTCATGTGTCTTTTGATTGCCTGGATGTCTTCTTTGAAGAAGTGTCTGTCTATATCCTTTGCTCATTGTTTAATTGGGTTATTCCATCTCATTGACTTTTTTGAAGTACCTTATAAATTATGGAAATTAAATGTTGATCAGATATGTGGCTGCCAAACATTTTTTCCTAGTCTATAGGCAATCTTTTCACTCTCTTGATAAAGTCTTTGGATGAGAATAAGTGTTTGATTTTTAGGAGTTCCCATTTATCTATTGTTTGCCATTTGTGCATTGTTAGTAATAATTTGTAAACTGTTTAAGCCATGTATTACAGTCTCTCTCCATTCAGGATTATGATGGCTGTTGGTTTTGCATAGATGTGCCTTATTATGTTGAAGAATTTCCCTTCTATTCCTGTTTTGCTGAGAAATTTAACCTGACGATGTTGGACTTCATCAAAAGTCTTTTCTGTGTCAATTGATGAAATCAAACAATTCTTGTCTTTTGTTTTATTCATGTGGTTGACTACATTAATTGTTTTTCTGATGCCTAAACCATCCTTGCATCCCTGATTTGAAGCCTACTTGGTCATGGTGGATTATTTTTTTTGATATGGTATTGAATTCTATTGGCTAGAGTTTTGTTGATGATTTTTACATCTAAGTCCATAAGAGATATTGGTCTGTAATTTTCTTTTTTTGGGCTGTCCTTACTTGGCTTTGGTATCAGGGTTATACCGGCTTCACAGAGTGAATTTGGGAGTGTTCCATCCCTTTCTATGCTGTGCAATCCCTTGAGTAGTATTGGTATTAATTCTTCTCTAAAAGATTGGTAGAATTCTCCAGTGAAGCTGTGTGGGCCAGGCCTTCTTTGGCTGGCAGTTTTTTAATTACTTCTTAAATTTCTTCTTTTGTGATGGGTTTATTAAGTTGTTTTACCTCTCTTTGTGATAGCTTTGTTAGGCAATATAATTCTAGAAATTTGGCCATTCCCTCTAGGTTTTCAAACTTGTTAGAGTACATTTTCATAATAGTCTGAGTCTTCTAATTTCACTTGGGTCTGTTGTGAAATCGCCCATCTCCTTATTTGAGCTATTTGTTTCCTCTCTGGTTTTTCTTTTAGTAAGATCAATTTTCTTGACATTTAAAAAAACAAACAAACAAGCAAACAAAAAAACAGCTTTTGGTTTTGTTAATTCCTTCAACTGTTTTTGTATTCTCTGATTCATTTAGTTCTGCTCTAATTTTTATTATCTGCTTTCTTCTGGTGCCTGAGGGGTTTCTCTGTTGCTCTCTTTCTACTTGTTCAAGTTGTGTGGTTAATTCTGTGACTTGGGTCATTTCCTCATTTAGGATGTGCATTTTTTAGATAAATTGACCTCTGAGTACTGCTTTTGCTGTATCCCATAGGATGTGTTTTCATTCTCGTTTGATTCTGTGAATTTCTTCACTGCATCCTTCATTTGTTCTATAACCCAGGAACTTTTGAGCAAGGTGTTTTTCAGTTTCCATCAGTTTGAGTTTCTCCCCGTGTTTTTTTCTGATATTGACTTCAACTTTTATGGCCATAAGGTCTGAGAAAATGCTTTGCAATGCTTCAGTGCTTTGGATTTTGTTGAGATTTGCTTTATGGTCTAACATGTTGTCTATTCTGGGGAAGGTTCCATGTGCACTGAAAAAGAAGGTGTACTTGTCTGTTGTTGGGTGGAGTTCTGTATAGGTATACAGAGTTGAGTTGGTTGACTGTTGCAATAAGATCTTCTGTATCTTTATTCTGTTTCTTTCTACATCTTTCCATTACAAAAGTTGTGTTTTGGAGTCTCCTGCTACTATTGTGGAGTGATTTATTTCACTTTTCAGTGTTCTCAGCATTCCTTCAATGTATTTAGAAACTCTGATATTAGGTGTGTAAGTATTTAATATTGTTATATCCTCCTTACGTATTGAAACTTCAAGCAATAATTCTGAACATCCTTGTCTACAGCTGTGGATTTTACTTTAAAGTCTATTTTATCTGAATTCAATATTGCCACCTCTAATCTTCTTTGCATGTTATTAGCTCAGTATACATTTTTCCATCCCTTGATTTTTAGTTTGTTCGTATCCTTGAGTCTAAGGTGTGTTTCTTGTAAATAACATATAGTTGGATTATGGTTTTTGATCCAAACTGTTACTTTCTGTCTCTTTATTTGTGCAGTCAATCCATTTACATTCAGTGTAATTATGGTACGTATGGATTTAGTGCTTTAATTTGGTATCTTTTGTGTGTGTGTGTTGTTGACAGTTCTTTTGTTTCACTATATACTCTGTTTTTAGTTGTTTTTCTTTTATGTGTTTTCATTCTTTTCAATGTTGGTTTTATATCTGTTGAGACTTCTAGATTGTGTTTCTTGTTTTATTGTGTAGTATTGTTAGTTTGTTTTATGGTTGCCCCACTGTTCCCTCCTAATGTTGTAAGTCTAAGCCAGTCTTTAAATTCTTCACATTGCCTCAACTTCCTCTCCACCTGAAAGGTCTATTAATACATTAATTTGTCCCTTTTTTAGTATTATGCTGTCACAATTTACATACCGAGATCTGTGTTTCCCTAATTTTAACATTTTACCTCTGATTGAGCTTTGTGGCTACCCTGACTGAGTTGGGCTCTGGATGCCCAACTGTGACCTGCACTGTGTCCTTGAGTATTGCCTGATGTTATTGATTTTCTAATGGAAGGGCTTCCTTCAATATTTCTTGTAATATTGGTTCGGTTTTTGCAAATTCTCTAAACTTCTGTTTATCTCAGAATGTCCTAATTTCATCATCCTATTTGAGAAACAATTTTGCAGGATATTTAATTTTTGATTGGAGGATTTTTTCCTTCAAGGCTTTGTATATCATCCCATTGCCTTCTTGCCAACATGGTTTCTGTTGAATAATTGGAGCTCAGTCTAAAGGCCTCTCCTTTGTGTGTTCACTTGAACTGAACCTAGCTGCCTTTATGACCATTTCCTTATCAATCATTTTGTTAAGTTTAATTATGTTTGGTGTCTTTCTTTAGGGATCTAACTTTTGTGGAGTTTGATGACTATCTTGGATAGATATCTTCTCATCTTTCGTGATGTCAAATAAGTTTTCTGTCAATGAATCTTCCACAATTTTCTTTGTATTTTCTGCTATCCTTCCCTGATCCAATACTATAATTACTCATAAAGCATTCCTCTTGATAGAGTCCTACAAAGCTTTTAATGATTCTTTATTTTTCTTAACTGGTACCTGATTTTTCCTCATAAATGCTGGTGTCAGTTGCTTTACCTTCAATCTAATTCTTCATTCCATTGCCTCACTCATGCTCTTCTGACTTTCTGTTGAACTGTCTAACTCTGTGGTTTTATTGTTAAACTGTTGAATTTTGGATTTTTGCTGCTTTAGCAATTCTTGTAGCTTGTTTAATTTTTCATCTTGTTCTACCACACTGTCTAATCTCCCTCCTAATTTTGTGAAGGGTTCTATATATAATTCTTTTGTATTCTACCTCTGACAAGTGCAGGAAGACTTCTTTCTCTGGGAATTTTTTTTATTTTTTATTTTGGAACTGGAGCCATCGTGATCTCCTTTGATTGTTACCTCTGAGCCATCAGAAAGCTGTTTTGATTTATTTGTTCGGTTATGTCAGTCTAAGTTTTATACATAAGGCCTGCCAATTAAGTTCACAAACTCATCAAAAAAATGCTACACCTTACTCCTAAATACCACTACAGTCACCTCTGAAGTACTCTCCTTGGGAGGCTGTGCACTGATGCCAGCACCTAGGCCACCCTTCAAAACTATTTTTGAACTCTTTCTGCAATGGCCATCAGAGCTGTCATCTTATTACCCTTGATGTTCTGAATGTCATCAAAATGTCTTCCTTTCAATATTTCATTTGTCTTCAGGTAAAGAAAAAGCCATTGTGGCCAGATCAGGTGAGTAGGAAGGGTATTCCAATAGTTATTTGTTTAGTGGCCAAAAACTCCCTCACAGATAACTATACAATTAGGTTCACAAACTTGCCACCATGCTGTGTGCAATTGCCATTCTAGAAAGAGTTCCAGAATTGTTTTGGAAGGTAGACTAGGCACTGGTGTCAGTCTATAACTTCCCAAAGGGAGTACTTTGAAGGTGACCACAGTGACATTGAGCAATGAGGTATATAGCACTTAGAACAATTAGATTTGCAGACTTAATTTTCAGACCTCGTGTGTGTGTGTGTGTTTTAATTAGGTTTTGACTTTTAAAGTAGTCTAGTCATTTGACCTAGAGTTGTTATCAGAGCCTTAATAATTCTCATTCCCTGTCACCCAGTGGTCTGAGGGGTGACTGCACTGAGAGATGTAACAGAAATTGGCTCAGGGGAGTCAGCAGAACTTTTCTGCCAGCTCTCCTTTTCTTTCCCTCCTCCGGCCCAGGTGGTGCTCTAGAATTTAGAGTCAGATATAGAGCAAAGAGTAGGGAAAAGGCTGGGAATAATGAGCGAAATCACTGCATAGGAATGATTTGAGTCACAAAAGTTGACGAGCACTTAGCTTGTGAAACTCCGGTAATGGCAGCAATCACAAGCTCAGAGGAGTCAGTGGAATTTGTCTTCTACCCCTCTCTTGTTTCCCTCTCCAAGTCCAGGAGAAAAGCTCAAGGCCCACAAGTAAAATGTCCCACTACCACCCAGGTAACACACTAGGAGTTAGCCTCTGATGTAGAGCAGAGAAGGTAAGTGGGAAAGGCTGGGAACACCGAAGGAAATCAATGCATAGGAAAAGACTGAGCCCTGAAGGATCACGAGGACTTAGCATGAGATGGTCATGTGGAAGTCACCTGGAGGTCTGTAGGTACAGGGATCTGCAGCTCAGGAGAGCTACCAGAGGTTTTCTTCTACCCTTCCTTTTGTTTCCCTCTCTGAATCTGGGAGAAAAGCTCAGGGCACACACATACTATTCTGCTTCTGATACCAGTAGTGCATGAGAATTTAGCCTCTAGTGTAGCTCAGAGAAGGGAGTGGGGAAGGGTGCTGCTGCACTCAGCTACCAGTAGCCCCTGTGTTCTCTAGTTATGGCAGTTTTAAACACAGCTCCTCAGTTAAGAAATGCTCTCTAGTCAGGTGCTGCTGCTCAGCATGGCAGCCAACCCCAGCCATGCTCTCAGGTACAGCAGTTCTAGTCATTGCCTCCCTGCTGGCAAAGATGACCTCTGCCCCTGCGCTGCCTGTTGGTTGCTGTTTCAGCAGAAGTGGGACCCTTTACACTGCAGATTTGCTCTGATGAAGGTAGTCATTCCCCTTCCTGTCACCCAGTCTGATCTCACTGCTTCTTGCCAGATCTTGGGCCTCTTAGAATGTCCTTTCTTTACCATTCAGTTGTTTTTCAAGGCCTTAGTTGTTAGACTGATCAAAGGAGACATGTGGCTGGTCTTCCACCTTACCCTGCCTCACCATGGTTTTCTTTTAGCTTTTGATACTTGTTTTTCACACGTTTTATGCCACAAATTCCAGTTTTTGACATTTGTAATAAAATTTTAGTGCATGATAAATGAACCATTGTTCGCTTTCATAATTTACCTGGAAAGGAGTTGGCTACTTGAAAGTTATCTTTTTCTATTTCAAAGGATTTTTTTCTTGATGTCTTATCGACGGCACTTGGCTGGCTGACTTGGATCACAGTGCTGGTGCTATTGGAGGTGCAGGAAAATGTCTTAAAACTTTCTACTTTCTTATTCCCTCACTTATCTATCAATTTGTTACACTATGGAGGCTTGCATGTTGCTATGATGTTCGAAGCTGTACCAGTGTATACAGATACAGTGTATACAGATATTCATGCACTACCAAAAGAATGAACAGGTCTGTCTCAGAAGAAGTACAGCCAGAGGGATCCATAGAAGCAAGGATGGAGAGACTATGTCTTATGTACTTTGAACATACTGTCAGGGGAAATCAATCCCTGGAAACATCATAAATTGGTGAAGTAGATGGTCAGTGAAAAAAAGGAATGCAATGAACAAGATGGATTGACAGAGTAGCTGCAACAATGGCCTCAACCATCCAACAGTGTGAGGACGGTGCAAGAGCAGGCAAGAGCAGGCAGTGTTTCATTCTCTAATACATAGTGTCATTATGAGTCAGAACTGACTCAACAGCACCTAATAATACAATTTTTTGCTGAATACTGAATATGTATAGATGTGGTATAAGTGTGAGTACAAGTGAATACATGTTAGCATACATGCATGTGCTTGTGTGTGAGTGTACATGCATGCATATGGCAGTAAATATGGGACTGAGTATGCTTAAGTGTGGACAGGCACGTGTGTGTGCACTTGACAGCATGTGTGTGTATTATAAGAGTAGGTAATTAGACATCACTATGCTTATGTGTGAGCACATGCAGGTGTGTGAGTATGTGTATGTGTAAGCATGGTTGTTTGTGTGTGTCTGATATCTATGTCACTGGACCGATTTTGAAGAACAGTCCTCCATTCATGTGAGCAGAAAGACCTGAAGTCTTATTAAAAAGCTAGAGGACACTCAGTCAGTTAGCTCCTCAGGTGAGCTTCAAAGGACTCTTTTAGGGCATAATTTTTCCTTCCAAATTAGCTTTTAAATAAGGAATCAAATTACATAAGGAAAAAATTATAGAAGAGGAAGTGGTCTGAGGAAAGAATGGAAAATTATCCCAGAAAGCAGAAACCAATGGGGATCAAAAACAGCTGATAAGCTGAACCTTAGTTTGCGAAATTGAAAGTGAGTAAAAATCAGTGAGTTTAGCTGTTTCAGCAAGGATGACATGGAGCTCAGGCCAAGAAACCAGCAAGGATCCTGCGATGCTAGGAAGACTTCTCTCCCCAGCGTTTCAGAGCCTGTTGTGGAAGGACAAAGGTTTCCAGTGTAAAAAGCAAAGTCTCCATCTCGTGGTCAGACTCTAAACTGCAGCTCCTCTACAGCAAAACAAAATCTGTGCGGTAAAGCAAACTGTCAACTTTCTAAGCCTCCTCTCTCTGCTGCCCCGGCCTTTCCTCATCATGCAAAATCCTCCGTGTCTTCGAAGCATTGTTCTCCTGCTCTCTCTCCAGATTTTCCAACTCCCTGAGCTGGCTAAATACCTTCCATCCATTTCAATCTCTTTCACGATGTACCTTTTTCCCTTATAAAATTTCAGTTACCAGATCACAAGTCTTTGGGAAAAAAGGGAAAGGAAAAAGAAGATCAAAGTCAGAGGCTATCAGATGTCTGATTTCTGGATTTCTTCTTCTCAAAAGACTGGGAGTTGAGTTTTACCTAAAAGTGGGCCAGGGAGTATGAGTAATCAACTTCAAGACAGGAAGTTCACAGAACCTACCTGTTTGTCCTTACGGATACAGCTTCAGATTTGAACTGCCCTGTAGATTTTCCAAGGAGTAACTGGTGGACTCCTACTGCCATTCTTTTGGTTAGCAGCTGTAACACTTAACCATTACAATGCCAGGGTTTCTGATTTGATCTGTTTCTATTTGATACTAACCCACAACCCAAATGAAACTCACTGCTGTCGAGTTGATTCCACCTCATAGCAACCCTATAGAACATGGCAGAACTGCTCCATAGAGTTTCCAAGGAGCACCCGGCAAATTTAAACTGCTGAAGTTTTGGTTAGCAGCCATGGCACTCAGACATTAGGCCACCGCTGTTTTTGAGTTGATACTATCTTTATCCAGGGTTTAAAACCAGTTCATTCCAGTATGAGCCCCTGCTGAAAACTTGCATTCCTAACAATTTCGAGGATTCTTGGTATAAACCAAGAATCACCTGGAAGTCTTTTTAAGTGTAGATTATGATTCGATACATATGGGGTAGAAATGCAAGTTCTCAGCAGGGATGTGGACCCAAACCAGCCAGTCTGAAGCTCTGTCTTTACCTTACAACTGAGAAGATAGCCAGCGGATAGACTCTGGCTAAACTGGAACTCTAAAGGCAATTTGACTCCAAAATCAGGCTCTCAACTGGTATGCCTAGGTTTGTTTGTTTTTTTAAAAAGAAAACATAAAGACATGAAAAGGCATCAAGATGTTGTTATGTGAAAACAAAAGGCCCACAAAATAATGCAATACAAGTGTGTAAAAAGTACGTGCAAGCATGTGTGTTTGATGTGTGTGTGTGTGTATGCTTATAGACAGATGAATGTTGATGCTTGAAAGTGGGGTGAAGGAGGAGTTAGAGCAAGAGCTTGGGAACCAGCTTCTCTGGGTTCAAGTTCTGGCTCAGCTACTTAGCAATGTTGACTGTGTTACTTTTCTATATGGCACCAGATGAGTTGTAGTAAGGATTAAATCAGGTGGTACGTGGAAGCACTGGACACACTGTGAAACGCTGGGTAGTCACTCAGCCCGTGTTATGCTCAACCTTCTTCACTAACACTAACATAACTCAAAGGCATCAGCTCTTCTTCAGTCTTCCTTATTCATTGTCCAGTTTTCACATGTATATGAGGCAACTGAAAATATCATGGGTTGGCTCAGGCACATCTTAGTCCCTAAAGTGGCATCTTTGTTTTTCAACAGTTTAAACAGGTCTTTTGCAGAAGATTTGCCCAGCGCAACACATCAATTAATTTTCTGATTGCTGCTGTCATGGGTATTGATTGTGGATCCAAGTAAAATGAAATCCTCAACAATTTCTGTCTTTTCCCTGATGTTGCTTATTGGTCCAATTGTGAGGATTTTTATTTTCTTTATGTTGAGGTATAATCCATACTGAAGGGTGTAGTACTTAATCTTCATCAGTAAGTACTTCAGGTCTTCTTTCCTTTCTGTAAGCCAGATTGTGTCATCTGCACATCACAGGTTGTTAATGAGCCTTCCTCCGATCCTGACACCACATTCTTTCTCACACAGTCCAGCTTCTTGAATTATTTGCTTAGTATATAGACTGAAAAGGTGTGGTGAAATAATACAGCCCTGATGCACTTCTTTTCTTACTTTAAAACAAACATTATCCCATTGTTCCGTTCAAGCAACTGACGCCTGGTCTATGTACAGGTTCTTGTGTACTTGTTGTTAGGTGCTGTGGAGTTGGTTTCAGCTCCTAGAGACTTTGTGTACAAAAAAAGGAAACACTTCCCAGTCCTGTGTCATGCCCACAATCACTGTTACGCTTGAAGCCATTGTCGCTGAAGCTGGGAAAATCCGTCTTGTTGAGGGTCTTCATTTCTTTTGCCAACTCTCCATCCTACCTAGCATGATGTCCTTCTCCAGGGATCGATCCATCCTGACAGGTCCAAGAGTGTATAACACTTAGTCTTCTAAAGAGCACTCTGGTTGTACTTACTCCAAATTTGTTCTTTTGGCAGCCCATGGTGTATTCAATATTCTTCTCTAACACCACATTTCATTTAGTTTGCTCTAATTTTGGGTTTTTTTAAAATTTTGATTCTAACCATATGTTTTAGTCAGCTAGTGCTGTTTTAATGGACATACCACAAAGTGGATGGATTTAACAAAGAAAAGCTTATTCTTATACAGCCTGGTAGGATATAAGTCCAAATTCAGGATGTCAGCTCTAGGAGAAGGCTTTCCCCATGTTGGCTCTGGAGGAAAGTTTCATACAGCATCAGTCTTGGTCCAGGGAGTGTCTTGGGGCAGGAGCCTCAGGTCTGAAGGATGTGCTCTTCTCCTGGTGCTGCTTTCTTGATGGTGTGAGGTTCCCAATTCTCTGCTTGCTTCCGTTTCCTTTTATCTCTTGTTAAGATTAAAAGATTAAGGGTGGGGCAAACCACACTCCAGGAAAAGTCCTTCTACAGTGGAGCAGGGAGATGATCCTATGAAGGAATTTACAGTCCCACCCTAATCCTTCAACATAGAGCATTAAAAAATCACAAAATGGAGGACAATCACAAAGCATTGGTCCATGATGGCCCAGCCACATGGCCACACATATTTTTGGGGGGACACAATTCAATCCATGATACCATATTATGTTTTTTTATTTACCTTATTCTGGTGCCCAAGGGCTTCTTTGGCTGCCCTCTTTCTGCTTTTTTAAGTCATAGTGTTAATGTTTTGATTTGGGCTCTTTCTTCTTATTGGATGTGCACATTTATTAAGATAAATGAAGCTCTGGGCACTGCTTGTTCTGTGTCCCAAAGGTTCTTTTAGGATTTATTTTCACTCTCATTTGATTCTGTGAATTTCTTTATTCCATCCTTGATTTCTTATATAACCCAGTAGTTTTTGAACAAGATGTTGTTCTGTTTCCATGTGATGTTTTTTCCCTTGCTTTTTCTGTTACTGATTTCTACTTTTATGATTCTATAGTCTGAAAAGATGCTTTGTGATATTCCGATACTTTGAAGTTTGTTAAAGTTTGCTTTATGGTGTAATATGTGGTCCATTCTGGAGAATATTCTATGCACATTGGAAAAGAAAGTATACTTGGCTGCTATTGGGTGGAATGTTCTGTATATATCTGTGAGGTCAAGTTGGTTGATTGTGGCATTTAGATCTTTTGTGTTTTTATTGAGCTTCTTTCTGGATGTTCTGTCCTTCATCAAAAGTGGTGTTTTGAAGTCTCCTACTATTATTGTGGATCTATTTGTCTTTTTAATGCAGTTAGAATTTGTTTAATGTGTTTTGGAGCACTATCATTGTGTGAAAACCCTTGTGGTGTAATGGTTATGTGCTATATCTACTAACCAAAAGGTTGGCAGTTTGAATCCACCAGGCACTCCGTGGAAACTCTATGGAGTAGTTATATTCTATCATATAGGATCACTATGAGTCAGAATCGACTTGATGACAATGAGTTTTTTATTTTGATATCATTGTTGTGGTTGTTGTTGTAAGGTTCTGTTGAGTCAGTTCTGACTCATAGTGACCCTATGAAAAACAAAATGAAACACTGCCTTGTCCTGTGCCGTGTGCACTATCATTTCTATGTTTAAGCCTATTGTTGTGGTCACTGTCATTCCATCTCATTGAGGTGCTTCCTGTTCCTCAGTGACCCTCCGCTCTACCAAGCATAATGTCCTTTTCCAGGGACTGATCCCTCCTGAAAACATATTCAAAGTATGTAAGATGCATTCTTGGCATCTTTACTTCCAAGGAGCACTCTGGTTGTATTTCTTCCAGGACAGATCTGTTGGTTCTTTTGGTGGTCCACGGTACATTCAATATTCTTCTCCAACACCACAGTTCAAAAGCATTAAGTCTTCTCTGTCTTCTTTGTTCACTGTCCTGCTTTTGCATGCAATGTGACGTGATTGAAAATACCATGGTTTGGGTCAGGCACACTTTAGTCTGCAAGGTGACATCTTTGCTTTTCAGTAGTTTAAAGAGATCCCTTTGCAGCAGATTTTCCCAGTGCAATGTGTCTTTTGATTTCTTGACTGCTGCTTTCATGGGCATTGATTGTTGAACCAAGTAAAACGAAATCCTTGACAATCTCAATCCTTTCTCCATTTATGACGATGTTGCTTACTCATCAGTTGTGAGCATTTTTATTTTCTTGATGTTGAGGTGCAACTCCTACTGAAGTCTGTGGTCCTTGATCTTCATCAGTGTCTCAAATCTTCACTTCCAGCAAGTAAGGTGGTGTTGTGTGCAAAACGCAGGGTGTTCATGAGTTATCCTCCAATCTTGATGCCTCATTCTTCTTTGTATAATCCGGCTTCTTGGATTATTTGCTTGACATATAGACTGAAAGAGTGTGGTGACAGGATACAACCCAGATGCACATCATTCCTGACTTTAAACCATTCAGTGTCCCCCTGTTCTGTTCCCTTGACTGCCTCTTGATCCATATACAGATTCTTTAAGGGCACAATTAAGTGTTCTGGAATTCCCATTTTATGCAATGTTAGCCATAATTTGTTATGATCCACACAGTCAAATGCTTTTGCATTGTCAAAGAAACACAGGTAGACATCTTTCTGGCATTCTCTGCTTTCAGCCAAAATCCATCTGACAATCAGCAATGATATCCCTGGTTCTGCATCTTCCACTGAATCCAGCTTGAATTTCTAGCAGTTCTTCATCTATATACTGTTGCATTCGCTTTTGAATGATCTGGAGCAAAATTTTACATGATATTAACGATATTGTTTGATAATTTCTGCATTAGACATCACTGGGTGTGTAAATATTTAATATGGGTATGTTCTCCTGGAGTGTTGATCCCTCAGTCATTGTATAGTGTCCTGCTTTATCCATCTGGTAGATTTACTTTAAAGTCTATTTTATTTGAAATTAATATTGCTACTCTTGCTCTTTTTTGAATGTTGTTTGCTTTACAATTTTTTTCCCATCTTCTGAGTTTTAGTTTCTTTGACTGTTTAAGACTAAGGTATGCCTCTTGTAGACAATATATGCCACTGGCTCTTAATTGGTGCATTTAAGCGTTTTACTTTCAGTGTAAATATTAATAGGTATGAGTTGAGTGGTGTCATTTTCATACCATTTTCTGTGCTGAGTCGTTTTTTCTTGATGTTATTTTTATCTTTCCCTTTATTGTTGGTTTTATATTTGCTGAAACTTCATGTTTTTCTTGCTTTTTATTTTTTATTTTTCTTGCTTTTTTATTTTGCCAGTTACTTTTGTGATCACCTTAACTAATATTTTTCTAAATTTAAGCCAGTCTTTTATTTCTTTGTATTACCTTGACTTCCTCTCCATTTGAAAGATGTATAACTACATTTTTATGACTACCTCGTTTTGTTATACTTTTGTGATCCATTATATAATGACATCTGTTTCCCTGTTTTCCATGTTTCGCCTTTGATTTATTTTTTATTTCCCTCTCTAGGTTGATATCTGGTTGCTCTGTTTTGCATTCTGGTTTTGAGTTTTTATCTGATATTATCAACTTTTTTAACCAAAGGTCTACCTAAAGTGAGTATTTCTTGTAATTTTGGTATGGTTTTGACAAATTCCCCAGATCTGTTCATCTGAAAATGTCCTAACTTCACCATCATATTTGAAAGATAGTTTTGCTGGTATATAATTCTTGGCTGGCAATTACTTTCCTTTAAGGCTTTGCCATCCCATTGCCTTCCTGCCTACACAGTTTCTGATGAGTAGTCTGAGCTTGGCCTTACAGACTCTCCTTTGTAGTTTATTTTTTGTTTATCCCTAGCTACATTTAAAATTATCTCCTTATGTTTAGTTCTGGCAAATTTGATTATAATATGCCTTGATGTCTTTTTTTTTTTTTTTTTAGGATCTACCTTATGTGGAGTTCAGTGAGTGTCTTGAATAGGTATTTTCTCAATTTTCACAATATCAAGGAAGTTTTCTGTCAACAAATCTTCCATAATTGTCTCTGTATTTTCCTTTTTTTATATTTTTTATTATGATTAAGTAGAACTATTCAATCAAAATCAATTCTGCATGCCAATCTATCTGCAACTACATCTGCTTTCCTTATTCTGTGACAACATTACTTATTTGCACTCTTTACTTCTAGTATCCTCTTAATGAACACCTGTCTCCTCCTCTCCACTCTCTAGAATGAAATCAGTAGGACAGCCTCCTTTAAATGTCTAAAACCATAAAGTATACACACCACATGTTCACAGTGTATCCCCAGGTCCAGTCCATTCTTATCTGAAGAGTTGTCCTCAGTACCGGTTTCAGGTCAGGGTCAGCAGCAAATCTAGGGGCTATGTTCCCAGGGAACCCTCCAGGCTATCGAATCATCAGTTCTGGTCTTTTAGTAGATTTCTTGAACTGCAGACTTCTTTTTCTTAAACTACATCAGAGACTCTACATTGTGTCACCCATCACATCTACCTTTAGTGGTGACCAGGCACCGTCTGATTCTTCTGATCTTGTGCTGACGCAGTCTCCTATTCATGTGGGTCCTTCTGTCTTCTGAGCTCACTTTTCCTCGTGTCTTTGGTGTTCTTGGTCATCACGTGTCTCAGATGAGTTGGGACCAATTTGTGTTCCTCAGATGGCAGCTTGCTAGCTTTTAAGACTGGAGACACCACTCACCAATACAGCATGTAGAAGATTCTCTTAGCAAAAGAGTAGTTATGCCAATTGACGTCTGCTGAAATCATGGTTCCCAGACTCCTGTCCCTGCTATTTTACACTTTGAAATATTGGGTTGAGCTTAGAAAGCCTTTCAGTTTATCTTGTAGTCCAGTTAATGTTGATCTGCCCAACAGTGTGCTGTCACTCCTTTCACTGAACTGAATTTCTATCAACTTTCTAATCTTTGAACAACTCTTTACCTTCCTCCCCACCCTTGTAGCTGTCAAACAGTATTTTCTTCTGTACACAAATCCGTTTTTAAGTCCTTATACCAGAGGCCTCATATAATGCTTGTCCTTTTGCAAGTGACTGACTTCAGTTAGCAAAATGTCTTCCAGTTGACGCCAGGTTATGAGATGCTTCCTTAAATTATTATTGTTCTTTACCATTGCATACTGTTCCATTGTGTATATGTACCATAGTTTATTTATCCATTCATCTGTTGATGGGCATCTAGGTTGATTTAATCTCTTTGCTATTGTGGACAATGCTGCAATAAACATTCACGGGCAGATATCTGTTCAACTGACCACCTTTATTTCTGTAGGATATATTTCAAGCAGTGGGGTTGCTGGATCATACAGTATTTCTATTTCTAGCTTTTTAAGGAAGTGCCAAATTGCTTTCCAAAGAAGTTGTACCATTTTGCACTCCCACCAGCAGCTGTGTAGGAGAGTTCCAGTCTCCCCACAGGCTCTCCAGCATTGGTTGCTTTGTGTTTTTTTGAACATTGCCAACCTCGTTGGGGTGAGATGTATCTCATTGTAGTTTTGATATGGATTTCTCTCATAGCTGATGATTGCAAGCATTTCCTCACATGTCTTTTGGCTGTCTGGATGTCTTCTTGGGTGAAGTGTCTTTCCATCTCCTTTGCCCATTGTTTAATTGGGTTACATATCTTTTTCTTGTTGATATTTTACAATACCCTCTAGATAATGGAAATCAGACATCACTTCAATATGTAGTTTCCCAATGTCTTTTCCCATTCTGTAGGTAGACTTTTAACTTTTTAAAAAGTCTTTGGATGCCAATAAGTATTTGATTTTTAGTTGTTCCCATTTATCTATTTTCTCTTCTACTGTTTAAGCACTGTTGTCAGATTTTGTAATCTGTCTAAGCTGTATATTTGGACTTCTTGTTGTTGCCTCTATTTTTTCTTGCATGATCTTTATCATTTTAGATTTGATATTTAGGTCTTTGATACATTTTGAGTTAGTTTTTCTGTAAGATGTGAGATACGGGTATTGTTTCAGTTTTTTTGATATCCAATTTTGCCAATATCATTTTTTAAAGAGAGTGCTATTACCACAGTTTACAACCTTTGAGCTTTTGTCGAATATCAATTCTTCATAGGAGAATGGTGATATTTCTGAATTTTCTTTTCTGTTCCGTTGGTCTGTATATCTGTCTTTGTACCAGCACCAGGCTATTTTGACTACTGTGGCAGTATAGTAGGTCCTAATGACAGACAATGTGAGGTCTCCCACTATGTTCTTCTTCTTCAGTAGTAATTTATTTATCTGGGGTTTCTTCCCTTTCCAAACAAAGTTGGTGATTTGTTTCTCCATCTCATTAAAGGATGACACTGGAATTTGTATTGCGATTGCACTGTATATGTAGATCACTTTGAGTAAAATAGACATTTTCACAAGGTTAAGCCTTCCTATCCATGAGCAAGGTAGATTTCTCCACTTATATAAGTCTCTTTAGGTTTCTTTCAGCAGGATCTTGTAATTTTCTTTGAATAGGTCTCTTCTCTGGTTAGATTAATTTCTAGGTATTTTATCTTCCTGGCACTGATTAGGTGATTTCCTCTTTGATGAGCTCTTTGTTGGTGTAAGGAATCCTACTGATTTATTTATGTTTATCTTATATCCTGATACTTTGCTGAAAGCTTCTATTAATTCCAGTAGTTTATTTATGGATTCTTTAGGGTTCTCTGTGTATATGGTCACATTATGTGCAGATACGGATATTTTTACTTTACGTTTACTGATATGGATGTCCTTTATTTCTTTGTCTTGTCTGCTTGCTGTGGCCAAAACCTCTACCACAATGTTAAATAGAAGGAGTGACAGTGGGCATCCTTGTCTAGTTGTGTTCCTGTGGTGAATTCTTTCAGTCTCTCTCAGTTCAAGATGATGGCGGTTGGCTTTGCATAGATGCCCCTTATTGCATTGAGGAATTTCCTCTCTATTACTATTTTGCTGAGAGTTTTTAACATGAATGAATGCTGTACTTTGTCAAATGTCTTTTCTGTATCAATTGACAAAGTCAGGTAATTCTTATACTTTGTGTTATTTATGTGGTTGATCATATTAATTGTTTTTCTGATGTTGAACCAGTCCTGCATCCCTGGTATGAATCCAACTTGGTCAGATGAATTATTTTTTTGATATGCTGATGAATTCTGTTGTCAAGGATTTTGTTGAAGATTTTTGCATCTAGGTTCATGAGTGTTATTGGTCTGTAATTTTCTTTTTAGTGGGATCTTTCCCTGGCTTTGGCATCAGGGTTATGCTGGCTTCTTAGAATGATTTTGGGAATATTCCATACTTTTCTGTGTTGTAAAATAGCTTCAATAGTATTGGAATTAACTCCACTCTAAAAGTTCGGTAGAATTTTTCAGTGAAGCTGTCTGGGCCAGGACTTTTTCTGGTTGGTATTTTTTAGATTACTTTTTCAATCTCCTGTTTTGTGATGAGTTTATTAAATCTTTCTGCTTTTCCTTGTGATGTTTTTAGTAGGTGATATGAATCCAGAAATTTGTCTATTTCCTCTCGGTTTTCAAATCTGTTAGATGACAGTTTTTGTAGTGTTCTGTTAGATTTGTAATTTTCGTTGGATCTGTTATGACATCTCCCATCTCATTTCTTATTTGGGTTATTTGTTTCATCTCCTGTTTTTTTGTTTTTTTTTGTTTTTTTTTTTGTTTTTTTTTTGACTTTAGCCAATGGTTTACCGATTTTGTTGCTCTCTTCAAAACACCAGGTTTGGGCTTTTGTCTTAGTCACCTGGTACTGCTCTAACAGAAAATACCACGTGTGGAAGGTTTCACGAGGAGAAGCATTTATTGTCACAGTCCAGTAAGCCACAAATCCATTCATCCGTTACAAGTCCATTCAGAATAAGAAATCATCACAGTCCGGTAGGCTGAGTACAGATCCAGTGAGAGCATTGCAGCACAGGAACTTCAGGTCCAAAGGATGTGCTCTGCTCTTGGTGCTTCTCTCTCGATGATATGAGGTTCCCTACTTCTTCTGCTCACTTCTCTCCCTTATATCCCACAAGCTTGTAGCTTGAAACCTGCCTCACTAACACAACTATTGCCTATTCTCCATCATCAATCTCACAGAGGCAGGATTCACAACACACACATATCGGGACTCACAGCCAAATCAAATCAACAGACATCTTTGGGGGGACACAATTCAACCCGTGACATCTTTGTTAATTCTTTCTATTGTTTTTCTACTCTCTGATTTGTTTAGTTCTGCTCTAATTTTTCTTATCTATTTTCTTCTGATGCATGAAGGGTTCTTTTGCTGTTCTCTTCTTACTTGTTCAAGTTGCAGGGTTAACTTTTTGATTTGGGCCCTTTCTTCATTCCAGACTTGTGCATTTATGGAGATGAACTGACCTACGAGCACTGCTTTTGTCATATCTCGTAAGTTCTGGTAGGACATGTTTTCATTCTCATTTGATTCCATAAATTTCTTAATTGAAATTGAAAAGCAGTTTAGTTTCATTGATGAATTTTAATTTCTACCCATGTTTTTTTCTGCTATTTGTTTCAACTTTTATGGCTTTACGGTCTGAGAAGATACTTTGCATTATTTCAATGGTTTGGATTTTATCAAGACTTGCTTTGTGGCCTAATACGTGGTCTATTCTGGAGAATGTTCCGTGTTCATTGGAAAAGAAGTACTTACCTATTGTTACATAAAAAATTCTGTATATGTCTATGAGGTTGAGTTGTTTGATTGTTGTATAAAATTTCCATTTTTATTGAGCTTATTTCTGGATGATCTGCGCATCACTAAAAATGGAGTGCTGAAGTCTCCAACTATTATTGTAGAGTGATCTATCTCATTTTTCAGTGTTACCAGCATTTGTTCACTGCATTAAGATGCTACCACATTGGGTACATAAATAATTTAGTATCATTACATCCTCATTATGTATTGAATCATTAAGCAATAAATAGTGATCATCCTTGTGCATGATGGTGGATTTTACTTTAAAATCCATTTTATCTGAGATTAGTATTACCACTCCTCCTTTTCTTTACATGTTGTTAGCTTTTTGTCCATCCTTTGATTTTCAGTTTGTTCATATGTTTGAGTCTAAGGTGTGTTTCTTGTAAGCAGCATATAGACAGAGCACATTTTTTGATCCAGCCTGTTACTCTCTCTCTTTATTGGAGTATGCAGTCCATTTACATCCAGTATAATTACTGATAGATATGTATTTAGTACTGTCATTTTGGTAACTTCATTTTTGTGTTGTTGACATTTTCTTTGTTCCACTTAATATTCTGTGCTGGGTCATTGTTCATTATAGGTTTTCCTTTCATCCTTCTCAGTGTTGGTTTTATGTCTGTTGACACTTGTTTATGGTATTTCCTTTTTTGATATCTAGTATTGTTAGTTTGTTTTGCAGCTAACACTTTTCTCTCCTTAATGTTCTAAGTTTAAACCAGTCCTTAGCTTCTGTATATCTCCTTTACTTCATCCCCATTTGAAAGGGCTATAGATACTATAATATATCCCTGTTTATAGTGTGAAGATGTCATGATTTACATGTTAAGATCTCTGTTTACTCAATTTTAATATTTTAGCTTTGATTGAGCTTTGTGACTTCCGTAACTGAGTAGGACTCTGGATGCTGTGTCCTGCATTACAGCCTTAAATATACATTTGGTGTTACTGATTTCTAATCAAAGAGCTTCTTTCGTATTTCTTGTAATTTTGGTTTTGGTTTTGGCAAAGTCTCTAAGCTTCTGTTTATCTAAGGATGTCTTAATTTCACTGTCATATCTGAGGAACAATTTTGCAGGATACGTAAGTCTTGGTTGAAAATTTTTCTCCTTCAAGGCTTTGTATGTGTCGTCCCACTGCCTTCTTGTCAACATAGTTTTGGATGAGAAGTCATAGGACAGCCTACAAGGCTTCCCTTTGCATATTACTTTGATTTAGGCCTAGCTACCTTTAAGACCCTCTCCCTCTGTATCATTTTATTAAGCTTTGTTACAATGTGTCATGGTGTCTTTCTTCTCAGGTCTACCTTTTGTGCAGTTTGATAAGCATCTTGAATAGCTATGTTCTCTTCTTTCATGATGTCAGGGAAGTTTTCTGTCAATAACTCTTCAACAATTCTCTCTGTATTTTCTGCTATCTCTCCTTGTTCAGGAGCTCCACTTACTCATTGATTGTTCCTCTTGATAGTGTCCCACATGCTTCTTAATGCATTATTTTTCTTATTTCTTGTATCTGATATCTCTTCATAAATGCTGGTGTCTGTTTCTTTACCTTCAATCTTACTAAGTCTGCATTCCGTTTCCTCAATCCTGATTTTTTGGCTTTGCATTGAGTTGTCTTACTCTGTAATTTTATTATTCATCTGCTGAATTTCAGACCATTGATGTTCTAGTATTTCATATAGCTTGCTCAATTTTTGATTTTGTTCTGCTGCACTTTGTTTAATCCCTAGAAAGGCTCTGCAGATTATTCTTTTGTATTCTACGTCTGATAATTTCAGGAAGGCATCTTCATCTGAGAAGTTTTTGATTCTTTACTTTGGGAGTTTTTCTGGAGCCAGGGTGGTCTGCTTCTTAAAATGGTTGGATATTGACTGTGGTGTTTGCACCATCAAAAAAGCCATTTAGCTTCTCTGGTCTTGCACCAACAGAAGCCATGGCATAGTTCTAAAAAGGGAGTGAGTACAGGCAATGCTAGACTTGGCTGCAAGCTGCTTCTGTGTTCTTTAGGTACAGCTGACTTATGTACAGCTTCACTGGGGAGAGAGATGCCGTCCAGCCCCACGATGCTCCTCAGCTTGGCAGCTGGCCACAGCTAGGACCTCAGGGGTGGTAGGCTCCACCTGCTGGCTGATAAATATGGCAACCTACTGTGCTGACTCTCTGGAGTCATGCCAGCAGCCATCATGGCATAGCTCACAGAAAGGACAACAGTGGCACTACATTCGGCTGCCAACCACTGCTGTGTTCTCTAGATGGAATTATCTTAAAAACTGCTTTTCTGCTGACAGAGGCTCTGCCCATTAGCATCTGGCCCCTCAGGGGTGGCAGGCCACACCTCCTGGTTGACAAAGGAGGCACCTACTTAAGGTGTCTCTCGGGGACCTGTCAGCAGATTCTGTAGTGCAGCACAGAGAGGTGGGAAAGGGCGCTGGTACCCTTGGCTGTCAGCTGCTGCTGGGTTCCCTAGATGCAACTGTCTTAAGCACAGCCTCTGCTGTGAAAGACACTGTCTACTTAGGCACTCTATCTCAGCAAGGCAGCTGGCCCCTACCAGGCTCTTAGGTTCAGTAGTCCCAGTCCCAGTCCCAGTCTGCCAGTTAACAAAGATGGCATTGGCACCTGTAAGCCTCTCAGCTGCTGCACCAACAGAAGCAGGATCTTTGCCCTGCTGTCTTGCCTCCGACAAAGGTAGTTTTCCCCTTCTGTCACCCAGTCCAATCTCACAACCTACATCTGATCTTGGGACTGCCAGAATGTCCACTCTGCTCCATTCAGTTGTTTTTCTAGGCTTTAGTTCTCAGAAGAAATTGAGGAAATGTGTGACTACTCAGCTATTTTGCTCCCCTCTGTCTGTATTTTCTGTTATCCTTTCTTGTTCTAATATTTCAATCAATCATAGGTTATTCCTCTTTATAGAGTCCCACATAATTAGTGTTTTTTTCATTTTTTAAGTTCCTTTTCTGACGTTTTAAGTATGTTGGTATCAATTGTTTTATCTTCAGTCTCACTCACTTGGCTTCCCATTGCCTCAGTTCTGCAATTGAGGAGACTAATTCTGTAACATTATTATTAATTTTCTGAATTTGTAATTCTTTCTGCTCTATGCTTTTTTTGCAGCCTATTCAATTTGTCATTACACTTTTTTGCATTTTACCTCATCTCCTTCCTGATTTCTTGAAGAGTTATAAATATTAATCTTTTGTATTCTACCTCCAATAACTCCAGGAAGTTCTCTTCAACTGGAAAATTTCTCGATTCTTTCTCTTGGGAACTTTCTGAATCTATTGTGATGACAATGCCACTTTAATTTGATGTTGACTCTTGTCTGAGCCATCAATATGTTGTTGTATTTATTTATTTTATGTTTGCATGCTGTGTTTTAGCATCTTATTTTGAAATGTCCAAATAGGTTAGTTGTGTATGCTAGTTTATTGGCTCTTTTGAAGCTCTAGAGGTCTGTCACCAGTTGTTTAGAGCTGTTACTAGGCATGCAAGTCCAAGAGTCCATTCACTTTTCTTGTGTGAATTCAGATCAGAGGTACAGGTAGGTAGTCAAGTGTGCAGTGTAGGCTCTCCCCTGCAGTCCTAGATGAGCAGGGGTGATTGGAGTAGTCAGAGATATCTGGTTGCATTAACTGAGAAGAGCAAGGGGTTGAAAGCCATCCCCGAGTGTCTGTGAGAAAGATGTGCCCCTTTGTACCTGTTCTGCAGGAACTGTTTCTGCTCTGAATTTCAGGCTCAGGCTGCGAGGGGTGGGGAATGCTGACAGATTTTTCCTTCTTTGTTCCCTCTGTGAGTCTAGGACAATGGTTCAGGACACACATAAGAGTCCTACTTCTAGCTCAGGTAATGACATCAATCTCGAGCTGGGCGCAGTCCATTGTTCAGCTTTCTCATGCACACGATGCAGTTGAACATAGCACAGCTAGGGTCAGACACTGCTTAGTCTTTGAGGTGACACCTTTGCTTCTCAACACTTTAAAGAGGTCCTTTGCATCAGATTTGCCCAATGCAATGCATCTTTTGATTTCTTGACTTCTTCTTTTGTGGATGTTGATTGTGGATCCAAGTAAAATGAAATCCTTTATAATGTCAATCTTTTCTTTGTTTATCATGATGTTGCTTATTGGTCCAGTTGGGAAGATTTTTGTTCTCTGTATCTTGAGATATAATTCATATTAAGGTTGTAGTTTATTTATTTTAAAAAATATTTTGTTGTGCTGTAAGTGAAAGTTTACCATCTTAATTTGTCATACAACCCCTCCACCACTATGCATCTCTAACTGCTATGCACCCACCCCTACCCTCCATGACAGCACACTCCTCCTTTCTAACCTGTACTTCCTTCATCCATTCAATCAACTCCTGTCTCCCTCTACCCTCTTGTTTCACCTCTGGACAAGAGCTGCTTGGACAGTCTCATGTATATATTTAAGCCAAGAGGCATATTCTTCACTAGTATCATTCTGTATTTTATAGTCCAATTCAGTCTTTGTCTGAAGAGTTGGCTTCAGTACTGGTTTTAGCTCTGGGCTAACAGAGGGTCTTGGGGCCATGTCTTCAGAGGACCCTCCAGACTTATGGACCATCAAGTGCCATCTTTTAATAGAGTTCTAGTTCTGCACATCTATTTTTCTTCTGCTGCATCAGGAATTTCACACTGCATTTCCTGTCAGGGTGGTGATTGGTGGTGAGTGGGCATCATCTATTTCTTCTGGTGTTGTGCTGATCATTTGGCACCTCTTGTCTACTGATCTCATATTTTCCTCATGTTTTTGATGTCCTTCATTCTCCTCTGCTCTAGATAGATTGGGTACAATTGATGATACTTGGATGGCCACTTAGTAGGCTTTTAAGACTCCCAGATACCACACATCAAGTGGTATGTAAAACATTTTCTTAAAAAAAAAAAAAACCTTAGTTATGCCAGTTAGCCTAGATGTCCCATTAAAACATGGTCTCCAGACACCTGTCCCTGCTACTCTGTCCTCCAAAATGTTGGATTGGATTTAGAAACCTTTTTACCTTTCTATATAGTGCAGTTGTGCTAACCTTCCATGTACTGGGTGCTGTCACTCTCTTTTAACTAACCTAATTCCTATCTACTGCCTAATCTATAAATATCCGTCTTCTATTGTCCTCTCCCTTGTAAAACTCAGAGCTTATTTTTTTCTATGCTTAAACCTTCTCTTAACTCCTTAAACTAGTAGTCTTATAAAATATTTGTCCTTTTGCAATTGACTTCTTTCATTCAGCTTAATGTCTTCCAGATGACTGCATGTTATTAGAGATCACTGCTGTTTTTTATCACTGCATAGCATTCCTTTGTGTGAATGTACCACAGTTCGTTTATCCATTCTGTTGAAGGGCATGCAGGATGATTCCATTTTTATGCCTTTGTGGACAGTGCTGCGATAAACATTGGTGTGCATGTTTATGTTCATGTGACAGCCCTTATTTCTCTAGATTAGATTTCAAGTGGTGGAATTGCTGGATCATATGGTGTTTCTATTTCTCACTTTTTAAGAAAGAATCAAATCAGTTTCCGAAGTGGTTGTATCATTTTACATTCCCACCAGTGATGTAGAAGAGTTCCAATCTCTCTACAACCTCTACACCTCTACAACATTTATTATTTTGTGGCTTTTGGATTAATGTCATCTTTGTTGGGGTGAGATGGTATCTCATTGTAGTTTTGATTTGGATTTCTCTAATAGCTATTGATTGTGATAACTTCCTCATGCATCTGTTAGTGTTCTGGATGTCTTCTTTGCTGATGTGTGTGTTCATACCCTTGGCTCACATTTTAAATGTGCTATTTGTCTTCCTCTTGTTGAGGTTATGCAGCACCTTGTAGATTACAGAGATTAGATAACAACTGGATTTGTGGTAGCCAAAAATTCTTTCCCAGAGTAGTTATTTTAGTCTTTTGGTGAAGTCTTTGGATAATTGTTTGATTTTTTAGATTTCTCATCCATCTGTTTTCTCTTCTGCTGTTTGTGCATTTCTAGTAATATTTAGTAGTCTGTTTATGCTATATATTAGGGTTCTCAGCACTGTCCCAATTTTTTTCAATTGTCTTTATTTTTCTGGATTTTATATTTAAGTCTTTGGTCCATTTTGAGTTATTTTTGTGCATGGTGTGAGACATAGGTCTTAGTTCATTATTTTGCAGATGGATATAAATTTATGCTAACACGATTTGTTAGAGACTGTCTTACCCCAGTTTATGGACTTTGGACCTTTGCCAAATATCAGCTGCCTATAGGTGGATGGTGTTATATCTGGATTCTCAGTTGTGTTGCCTTATTCTATGTATCTGTTTTACTAGTACCAGGCTTCCTTGACAAACATGGCTCTTGCAATAGGTTCTAAAGTCAGACAGAGTAAGGCTTCCCATTTCTTCTTCTTCAGTAATGTTTTATTTATCTGGCACTTCTTCCTTTTCCACACGAAGTTGGTGATTTGTTTCTCCACCTTAATAAAAAAATCTATTGGAATTTGTGTTGGGATTGTATTGTATCTAAGATTGCTTTGGGTGTATGTTTTAGTCAGCTAGGGCTGCTCTAACAGAAATAGCACAGTATGGATGGCTTTAACAAAGGAAGGTTTATTCTTACATAGTCCAGTAGGCTGCAAGAGTGTCCGCTCCAAGGGAAGGCTTTCCTCTTGCCAGCTCAGGAGGCAAGTCCAGTATTGCATCACTCTTTGTCCAAGGAGCATCTTGACACAGGAACCTCAGGTCTGAAGGACGTGCTCTTCTCCCAGTGCTGCTTTCTTGATGATATGTGCTTCCCAATTCTCTGATGCTTCTCTATCCTTTTATCTCTCATAGGATGAAAGAATTAAGGGTGCGGCAAACCATACTCCAGGGAAACTCTCTTTACAGTGGAGCAAGGAGGTAATCCTATGAAGGGATTTATAGCCCCACCCTAACCCTTTAACACACAGTTTAGGAAAACCACAAAATGGAGGACAGTCACAAGATACTGGGAATTATGGCCCAGCCACATGGCTACCATATTTTCGGGAGGACACGATTCAATCCATGACAGTGTAACAGACAGTTTCATGATGTTGAATCTTCCTACCCAAGAGCAAGGTAGGTTTCTAGACTTGTGTAGGTCTCATTTGGTTTCTTGCAGTAGAGACTTGTAATTTTCTTTGTACAGGTCTTTTACATCTCTGGTTAGGTTTATTCCTAGGTACTTTATCTTCTTTCGGGCTATTGTAAGTGGTATTGATGTGGTAATTCCCTCTTTGATGGTCTCTTTGTTGGTGTAAAAGAATCCAACTGATTTGTGTATGTTTATCTTATATCCTGATACTTTGTTGAACTCTTCTATTAGTTCCAGTTGTTGGATTTTTTTTATTATTATTTCTTATGGTTTTCTGTGTATAAGATCATATCATCTACGAATAGAGATACTTTTCTTCTTCTTTATCAGTGAGGATGCCATTGTTTCTTTCTGTTGCCTGATTCCTCTGGCTAGAACCTCCCAGATGATGTTGAATAAAAGTGGTGACAAGCAGCATCATTGCCTGGTTCCTGTTCTCATGAGGAATATTTTCAGACTCTCTCTATTTAGGCTGTTAGCTTTGCATAGATGCCCCTTGTTATGCTGAGGAATTCTCCTTCTATTCCTGTTTTGCTGAGAGTTTTTAACATGATTGGATGTTGGACTTTGTCAAATACCTTTTTTTGCATCAATTGATAAAAATCAAGTGGTTCTTTTGTTTTATTTATGTAGTTGATTACATTGATTGTTTTTTCTAGTGTTAAGCCATTCCCGCATACCTGTATGAATCTTACTTGATCATGGTGAATTTTTTTTTTTTTGATATCTTGTTGAAATGTATTGGCTAGAATTCTGTTGACAATTTATGCACCTAAGTTCATGAGATATTAGTCTGTAATTCACTGTTTTTGTCCTGTCTTTATCTGTTTGGGTATCAGGGTTATACTGGCTTCATAGAATGAATTTGGGAGTGTTCCACCATTTTCCATGCTCTGGAATACCTTTAGTAATAGTGGTGTTAACTCTTCTCTGAATGTTTGGGAGAGTTTTCCAGTGAAGCCATCAGCGCCAGGATTGTTTTTAGTTGGGAGTTTTTAAATACTTTTACTTACTGTAATTGAGTGAAAGTGAACAATCTGGTTTAAATTTGCATGCCCGCCTATGTGCAGCTCCTACTGCTCTCCTTGCCTGGTGACAGCACACTCCTACATCTGTACAAGACATATCCTCGTAACAATCTCCTGTCCCCTCCTCTCCACCCTCTCCATTTCCCTCTAGTAAGAGGCTTGTAGGGCGACATCCTATAGATGCACAGAACCATAAAGTGCACACAGGATATTGTCACTCTGTGTCACTGAGTCCAGTCCATTCCTGTTCGAGGAGTTGACCTCAGTAATGATTTATTATCAGGGACAGCATCAGGTCTAAAGGCAATGCTTCCAGGGGCACCTTGAGGCTTTTGGACCATCACTTGTAGTCTTTTAGTAGAGTTCTCAGAGTGCACCCCTTTTTATTCTCATATTCCCACTGTGACTCAATTTTGTGAGCTCCACCACAGCTGTCACTGGAGGTGGCCGGGCACCATCTGGTTCTTCTGGTCACATGTTGATGTAGTCACCCATTCACATGGGTCTTTCTGTCTTCTGGGTTCTCTTTCTCCCAAGTCCTTTTGGTCCTTGTGATCATCTGTTCCTGCTCAGTCGGGACCATCTGGTGTACCTCAGATGGCCGCTTGCTAGATTTTAAGACCCCAGACTCCATTCACCTATATGGGGTGCAGGAGATTCTCTTAGCAATGGTCTAGTTATGCCAATTGGTCTTGATGTCCCCTGAGAGCACGGTCTCCAGAACCCTGTCCCTGCTAGTCTGTCCATGCCATATTGGGTTAAGACTGGAAGAGTTTTCAGGTTATGTTGCAGTCCAGTTACATTGATTTTCTTTCTAATGTGTGCTGTCACTGATTTCACCCAACCAAATTTCTATCAACTATCTAATCTATAACCAGCCATCTTCCTCCCTCCTTCCCCTCCCTTACAGCCATCAAAGAGTCTTTTCTACTGTACAGGAGTCTGTTTTCAAATCCTTATAAGAGTGGTCTCATAGAATATTTGTGCTTGTGCTGCTGACCAATTTCACTCAACATAATGTCTTCCAATTCAAACCAGATTATGAGATGTTTTCTAAAATCATCATTGCATAGTGTTCCATTGAGTATGTATATCATAGTTTATTTATCCATTAGTCTGTTGTTGGGCATCTTGGTTGATTCCATCTTTTTAATATTGTGGACTGTGCTGCAGGAAACTTTTGTGTGTATGTATCTGTTGATGTGAATGCCGTTGTATCTGTAGGATATATTCCAAGAAGTGGGATAACTGGGTCAAATGATGTATCTATTTCCAGCTTTTGAAGGAAGCACCAGATTGCTTTCCAAAAAGTTTCTACCATTTTGAAATCTCACCAGCAGTGTAGGAGAGTTCCAGTTTCTCCACAGCACCTCCAGCGTTACTAATTTTATGTTTTTTGGATCATAGCCAACCCTGCTGGTTATGTTGCAGTTTGGATTTGAATTTCATTAATAGCTAATGATTGTGAGCATTTCCTCATGTGTCCTTTGGCTGCCTGGATGTCCTCTTTAGAGCTGTGTCTATCCATCTCCTTTGTCCTTTGCTTAATTGGGTTATTTATCTTTTTCTTGTTGGTATTTGTGGTACTTTGTAGATACTGGAGATCAGACATTGGTCTGACATATAGCTGGCAAATATTTTTTCCCCTTCTGTAGTTGGCCTTTTAATTCTTTTGATAAAGTCTTTCGATGAGCAAAAGTGTTTGATTCTTAGTAGTTCCCATTTATATGTTTGCTGTTGATTGTGCTTTGTCGGATTTTGAAGTCTGTCTACGTAGTTTATAAAACTTCCATTGTTGATCCTATTTTACCTTGGATGAGCTTTACTGTTTTAGATTTGATATTTAGATCTTTTATCCAATTTGAGTTGATTTTTGTATGAGGTGTGAAATATGGGTGTTGTTTCATTTTTTTGTAGATAGATATCAAATTTTGCCATCACCATTTATTAAAGAGACTGTTTTTACCCCAGTTTAAAATCTTAGGACCTTTGTCAAATATCAACTGTTCATAGGAGGATGGTGGCATTTCTGGAGTCTCAAATCTGTTCCATTGGTCTGTATGTTTCTTTTTGTACCAGTACCAGGATGTTTTTGAACAACTGTGGCAGTGTAATAGGTTCTAAAGTTGGATAGTGAGAGGTCTCTTAGTGTGTTCTGCAGCAGTGCTTTAGTTATCCAAGTTTCTTCCTTTTCACAACAAAGTTGGTGATTTGTTTCTCCATCTCATTAAAAAACGTTGCTGGAATTTGTATTGGGATTGCACTGTATATGTAGCTTGCTTTGGGTAAAATAGACATTTTCACAATGTTAAGTCTTCCTTTCCATGAGCAGGGTAGGTTTCTCCATTTATATAAGTCTCGCATAATTTTTTGTAGTAACGTCTTGTAGTTCTGTTTGTAAAGGTCTCTTATTACTCTTCTTAGATTTATTCCTAGGTATTTTATCTTCTTGGGAGCTATAGCAAATGGTATTGGCTCGGTGATTTCTTCTTTAATAATCTCTTTGTTGGTATAAAGGAATCCTAATGATTTACTTATGTTTATCTTGTATCCTGATACTTTGCTGAACTCCTCTTGAGGAGTTTATTTATGAATTCTTCAGGATTCTCTGTGTATACAATCATATCATTTGCAAATAGGGAGATTTTTACTTCTTTGCTGATGCAGACACTCTTTATTTTTTTGTCTTCTCTAATTTGGCTGGAACTCCTAGTACAATATTGAACAGGAGAGGTGAGAGTGGGCATCCTTGTCTAGTTCCTGTTCTCAAGGGGAATTGTTTCAGTTTGTCTCAATTCAGGATGATGTAGGCGGTTGGCTTTGTATAAATGGCTCTTATTGCATGGAAGAATTTCCCTTCTATTTCTATTTTTCTGAGACTTTTTAGAATAAGTGGGTGTTGAACTTTATCAAATGCCTTTTCTGCATTGATTGACAAAATCAGGTGTTTCTTGTCCTTTGTGTTGTTTATGTGGCTGATCACACTAACTGTTTTTCTGACGCTGAACCAGCCTTGCATTGGTGGTATGAATCCCACTTGGTTGTGATGAATTATTTTTTTGATCTGTTGTTGAATTGTGTTGGCAAGGACTTTGTTGATTTTTGCATCTGTGTTCATGAGTGATATTGGTCTGTAGTTCTTCATTTCTGTTGGATCTTTCCCCGGCTTTGGTATCAGGATTATGTTGGCTTCATAGAATGAATTTGGGAGTACTCCTTCCCTTTCTATGCTGTGAAATAGTCTCAGTAGTATTGGAGTTAACACTTCTTTAAAAGCTTGGTAGAATTCTGCGGTGAAGCCTTCTGGGCCAGGGTTTTTTTGGTTGGTAGTTTTTTGATGACATTTTCAATTACTTCCTTTGCTATGAGTTTATTAAGTTTTTCTGCTTCATCTGTGATAATTTTGGTAAGTGATATGAATCTAGGAATTTGTCCATTTTCTCTAGGTTTTCAAATCTGTTAGAGTACAGTCTTTCATAGTATTCTGTTATGATATTTTTTATTTCTGTTGGATCTGTTGTTACATCTCTCATCTCATTTCTCATTTGAGTTATTTGTTTGCTTTCCTGTTTTTCTTTAGTAAGTTTAGCCAGTGGTTTATCAATTTTGTTGATATTTTCATAAAAACAGCTTTTGGTCTCATCAAGTTTTTCAATTGTTCTTCTATTCTCTAATTAGTTTAACTGTGCTCTAATCTTTATGATTTGTTTTCTTCTGGTGCCTGAGGGGTTCCTCTGTTGCTCTCTTTCTATTTGTTCAAGATGTAGGGTTAATGCTTTGGTTTGGGTTCTTTCTTCTTTCTAGATGTGTACATTTATAGACATAAACTGACCTCTGAGCACTGCTTTGGCTGTATCCCATAGGTTCTGGTGGGAAGTGTTTTCATTCTCATTTGAATCCATGAATTTCTATATTTCATCCTTGATTTATTTTATAACTCATGGCTTTTTGAGCACAATGTTGTTCAATTTCCGTGAGTTCCAATTTCTATCTGTTTTTTCTGCTATTGATTTCGACTTTTATCACTTTATGGTCTGAGAAGATGCTTTGCAATAATTTATTGGTATGGATTTTGTTGAGAGTTGCTTTATGTCCTAACACATGGTCTATTCTGGAAAATGTTCCATGTGCACTGGAGAAGAAGGTATAGTTGTCTGCTGATGAATAGAAAGTTCTGTGTATGTCAATGAGGTCTAGTTGGTTAATTGTTGCAATAAGGTCTTCTGTGTCTTTATTGAGCTTTTTCCTAGAAGATCTGTCCAGTACTGAAAGTGGAATGTTGAAGTCTCCAACTATTATTGCAGAGTGATCTAGCTTGTCTTTGAATGTAGTCAGTGTTTCTTCAATGTATTTAGATGCTCTAGTATTGGGTGCATAAATATTTAATTTTATTAAGTCTTGCTTGTGTATTGATCCTTTCAGCAATAAATAGTGACCATCCTTGTCGACAAAGGTGGATTTTACATTAAAATCTATTTTATCTGAAATTAGTATTACCACACCTTCTCTTCTTTGCATATTGTTAGCTTGGTATATATTATTCGATCCTTTAATTTTCAGTTTGTTCATATCTTTAAGTCTAAGGTGAGTTTCTTATAAGCAGCATGTAGATGGGCCTTGTCTTTTGATCCAAGATGTCACTCGTTTTCTTTACTGGAGTATTCAATCCATTTACACTCGTCCTCTTTACTGGAGCATTCAATCCATTTACATTCAAAGTAATTATTGATAGGTATGTGTTTAGTGCCGTCATTTTGATGTATTTATTTTTGTGTTGATGTTTTCTCTGCTGCTGTTATGATTCTGTTCTCAGACACTATTCTTTATGGGTTGATTTCTCACCCTTTTTAGTGTTGGGTTTTGTGTTTGTTGAGACTCCTGTATTGCTTTCTTGATTTTATATGTTTTATCTTTATTATGATTTGCAGCTATGCCTATAATCCCCCTTAATAAACTACTTATAAACCCAGTTTGAACTTCTCCATATCTTATTAACTTTCTCTCCATCTGGAAGGACTATAACTACTGCAGTGGATTTCTCTTTCTAGTGTGATAATATCATAATTTTCATAATATGATCACTGGATCCATTCCTCTAATACTATGGCTTTGAGTTTCGTGCCTTCTTAACCAATTAGGTTTCTGAATGATATGTCTTGTATTGCCTCTTAAAATTTAGAGTTAATCATTTTGTTCTTCTACCCTAAGAGCTTCTTTCAGTATTTCTTGTAGCTTTGGTTTGGTTTTTACAAAATCTCTAAATTTGTGTTTACTCGCGAATATTTTCATATTTGAAAGACAGTTTTTCAGGATATATAATTCTTGGTTGGAAGTTTTTCTCCTTCGAGGCTTTTAATGTGTCATTCCAGTGTTTCCATGCCATCATCATTTCTGCTGAGAAGTCAGACGAAAGCCTACAGGGCTTTCTCTGAATGTTAGCTTTGCTTTGAGTCTCACTGCCTTTAAGAGTTTCTGCTTATGCTTCATTTTGTTAAGCTTGATTGGTGTCTTTCTTTTGCGGTCTAGATTGTGTGGTGTTCAATATGCATCTTGAATATCTTTGCTCTCTTCTTTCATAATTTCAGGGAAGTTTTCTGTCAGCAAGTCCACAACAATACTCTCTATGTTTTCAGGTGTCCCTCCCTGTTCAGAAACTTCAGTTAGTCGTGGATTGTTCCTCTTGATAGAGTCCTACATATTTCTTAATGTTTCTTCATTTTTCTTGTTTCTTTTCTCTGATTTCTCCTCATAGGAACTAGTGTAAGTAGCTCTGTCTTTCAAGTCAGAAGGTCTATTTTCCAGTTGTTCAATTCTGTTTTCTTGGCTTTGAATTGAAGTTTCTAATTCTTTAGTTTTGTTATTGATCTGTTGGATTTCAGAATGGTAGTGTTCCATCAATTCGAACAACTTGCTTAGTTTTTCATTTTGCTCTGCAGCATTTTGTACAATGTCTAGGAGGGCTCTCCATGTAATTGTTCTGTATTAGGCCTCTGAAAGTTTCAGAAAGGCTTCTTCATCTGGGAAGGTCTTTGGTTCTTTGTTTTGGGAGCTTTCTGGAGCCATGGGTGGATTTTTCTTTAAGTGTCTGGTCAATGTTTGTTGCTTTGGGGACATCTAGAGGTTGTTTAGTTTCTCTGGTGTGCCTTAACTGGATCTGAAGCAGAATCTGAGAAGAGTGTTGATCACCAGTCACCTCTATGTACTCCAGTGATTGGTTTCAAGGGTATCAAGCTCCACCTCCTGGCTGGCAAAGACACGGCTACTTATGAGTAACTTGGGGGCAGGCATCAGCTGATCCTACGTTGTGGGTCAGTAAAGGCTGGAAGAGATGCCATCAGGCTGCACCACATTTATTTCTCTAGGTGGTCTTATTTTCAAAGGTAAAAGCTATCTGACAGCTTCCAAAATCAGCCAGGCTGTCAGGTGTGCAAGCCCCTCTTTCCAGCTGGCAATGAAGACACCTGTATATCTGTCCCTAGATTCTGTGATCTAGTTCAAAGTATGGAAAAGCTACTGTCCTGCTGTCATTCACTGCTGGGCCCCACCCCTAAGGCTACACTGTTCTAAACATAGCTTTTCTGCTGGGAAAGTGCTCCCCAGGCTGGCACTGTCTCCCAGTCTGGTAATTAGCCCATGATGAGGCCTCTGTTTGGGTAATTCTGCTTTGCAGTCAAACAAGATGGCGTCTCACACAAGCTGTCCCGCCCATTGCCAAACAGCCGAATCAATGGCGGGTGTTCGGAAAGAGAGGGTGGAGGGGCCATGCTGCTCTAAATCCACAGCCAGGATCTCAAAGTGTAGCTATTACACACACTGATCATGGCAGCAGTGCAGCTTAGCTTTGCTTCCAGTTAAGCCCAAATGCCGCCACTGGCTAACAAAAAGAGCAAAAAAATTGAAAACAGCAGTTACCTTCAGTCTGCGAGAGCTGGCCGTTCAACAAGGGCAGTGGTCAACAAAAGGGCAGAAGTTTTCCATTCAGTGACATGTAGTCCACATTGACAGCCTTATGCCATGTCCTAGGGCTCACTAGATGTGCAGAAGTCTCCATTGAATTACCAATCCAGGCCTTAGTTTTCAGAGTGAATTAATGAGACGTGTGTCTAGCCTGCCATCTTGACTCTGCCTCTCCTTAAATTACCTTTTTAATCTCCTCTTTTGTAAGGGGTTTATTTAGTTGTTCTGCTTCTGTTTGTACTAGTTTGGTAGGTGATATGTTTCTTAAAATTTGTCCATTTCCTCTATGTTTCTGAATTTATTAGAGTATAATTTTTCATAGTATCCTGTTATGATTCTTCTAATTTCAATGAAGTTTATAGTGATTTCACCCATCTTGTTTCTTATTTGAGTTATTTGCTTCCTCTCCTGTTTTTCTTTTGTCACTTTTGTCAATAGTTTATCAATTTTGGTGATCTTGTCAAAAAAAAAAAAAAGATTTTCTTATTGTTAACTCTTTCCATCCTTTTTCTATTTTCTATTTCATTTAGATGTGTTCTAATTTTTATTATTTGCTTTTTGTGGTGCTTGGGGGTTTAGCTGGTCCCTTCCCATTTGTTGGAGTTAATTCTTTGATCTGAGCCCTTTCATCACTTTAGATATGTGCTTTTATTGGGGGAAATTGACATCTGAGCATTATTTTAGCTCTGTCCCATAGATTCTAGTAGGATGTGTTTTTATTCTCGTTTGGTTCTATGAATTTCCTCATTATATCCTTGATTTCTTCTGTAACCTAATTATTTTCAGCAAGGTGTTTTTCAGTTTCTGAGCATTTGATTTTTTTCTCCCTTCTTTTTTGTTATTGATTTCAACTTTTTTAACAGTGTTATAGTCTGAAAAGGTACTTTGTAATATTTCAATATGTAAAGCTGTGATTTTTCATCTTCAGTAAGTGTTTAAGTCCTCTTCACTTTCAATAAGCAAAGCTGTGTCATATGCATAAAGCAGATTGTTAATTAGTCTTCCTCCAATCCTGATGCCCTGTTCTGCATATAGTCCAGCTTCTCAGATTGTTTGCTCTAGATACATATTGAATAGATATGGTCAAAGGATACAATCTTGATCCACAACTTTTCTGACTTTAAGCCATGCAGTGTCCCTTGTTCTGTTCAAAAGATTGCCTCTTGCTCCATGTATGAATTCCTCATGAGTACAATGAGGTGTTTCAGAATTCCCATTTTCTGTAATGTTATCCATAGTTTGTTATGATCAACACAGTCAGATGCCTTTGCATAGCCAATAAAACACAAGTAAACATCTTTCTGGTATTCTCTGCTTTTAGCCAAGATCCATCTGACATCAGCAATGATACTCCTGGTTCCATATCGCCTTCTTAAACCAGCTTGAATTTCTGGCAGTTCCTTGTCAATATACTGGTGAAGCTGCTTGTCAATGACCTTTAGCAATATTTTACTTATGTGTAATATTAATTTCTGCATTTGGTTGGATCACCTTTCTTGGGATTAGGCAGAAATATGGATCTCTTTTAGCCTATTAGCCAGATAGTTTCCTTGCTGATTTCTTGGCACAGATGAATGAGCACTTCCAGTGCTGCATCCATCTGTCAAAACGTCCCGATTGATATTCCATCAATTCCTGGAGTCTTGTTTTTCACCAGTGCCTTCAATGTAGTTTCAACTTTTTCCTTTAGCACCATCAGTTTCTGATCGTTTGCTACCTCTTCAAATGGCTGAACATTGACCACTTCTTATTGGTATAATGTATTCCTTCCATCTTCTTTTGATGCTTCCTGAATCGTTTACTATTTTCATGGTAGAATCCTTCACTATTGCAACTGAAGGCCTGAATTTTTCTTCAGTTCTCTCAGCTTCAGAAATGCAAAGCATGTTCTCCCCTATCTCCAAATCTTTGCACATATCATTATAATACTTTGTCTGAGCTGCCCTCTGAAATCTTCTGCTCAGGTCTTTTACTTTGTCATTTCTTCCTTTCACTTTAGCTACGTGATGTTCAAGAGCAAGTTTCAGTCTCCTCTGACATCCAGTTTAGTCTTTCTTTCTTTTTAATGACCTCTTGCTTTCTTCATGGATGATGTCTTTGATGTCATTCCCCAACTCATCTAGTTTTCTGTTATTAGTCTTCAACACGTCAAATCTATTCTTGAGATGGTCTCTAAACTCAGGTGGGATATACTCAAGGTCACACCTTGGCTCTTGTGGACTTGTTCTAGTTTCCTTCAGTTTTAATTTGAACTTACGTATGAGCAACTGATAATCTATACTGCAGTTGACAGCTGGCCTTGTTCTGACTGAGGTAGTGAGATTTTTCATCATCTCTGTCCACAAATGTAGTTGATTTGGTTCCTTTGTGTTACACCTTGTCAAGTTCATGTGGACGAGATTAAGTTTGTAAATTCACCCTAGATAAAGTGCTACATAACCTCATTGCTGAATATCACTATGGTCACCTTTGAAGTAGTCCCCTTGGGAAGCTATGCTCTGATACCAGTGCCCAGTCCACTCTTGGAAGCAATTTTAGAACTTTTTCTGGAGTGGCCATTGCACATGGTGCACGGTGGCAAGTTTGCAAACTTAATTGTATAGCTGTCTGTGAGGGAGTTCTTAGCCAGTAAACAAATAACTGTATAGGAACACACTCCCTATTTCCCTAATCTGGCACCCAATGACTTTTTTCTTTACCTGAAGATACAGGAAATACTGAAATGAAGGTTTTTTTTTTTTATGACAGTCAGGACATCAGGAGTAATACAATGACAGTTCTGATGGCCATTCCAGAAAAAGAGTTCCAAAATTGCTTTAAAGGGTGGAGTAGGCACTGGCATCAGTGCATAGCTTCCCAAGGGGAGTACTTCAAAGGTGAGTGTAGTGACATTCAACAATAAGGTATATAGCACGATTTCTAGGATGAGTTCATAAACTTAATTGGCAGTCCTTGTTGCTACCATTTACGCTGATGAAAAAAAGTTAGTTGCAGGGAAGAAGTCATTGGTCTTGCAAAATTCTATCATGGAATCACCAACATCATTTCTATCACCAAGACCATATTTTTCAACTGCCAATCCTGCTTTTGTTCTGACGTTTGCATTCCAGTTGCCAATAATTATCAATGCTTTCTGATTGCATGTTCCAGCAATTTCAGACTGCAGAAGCTGGTAAAAAAATATTGAATTTGTTCATCTTTGGACTTAGCGGTTGGTGTGTAGATTTAAGTAACCATCATATCAACTGGTCTTCCTCGTATAGATATTATCCTACCACTGAGAGCACTGTACATAGATCTTGAAATGTTCTTTCTGGTGAATACAATGCCATTCGTCTTCAAGTTATACCTGGCATAGCAGATCACACGATTGTCCTATTGAAAATGGCCAGTACCCGCCCACTTCAGTTCACTAATGCCTAGGATATCAATGTTTGGACAGCCCATTTCATTTTTGACAATTTCTGGTTTTCCTGGGTTCATACTTTGTATATTCCACATTCTGATTATCAGTGGATGTGTTTGTAGCTGTTTCTTCTAATTTTGAGTTATGCCAGATCAGCAAGTGAAAGTCCCAATAGTGGCACTCAATCTGTGTCATTAAGGTCAACTCTACTTTGAGGAGGCTGCCCTTTTCATCCTGAGAGGCTCATCTTCCAGCACTGTATTGTACAGTGTTTCTCTGCTACTCAAAGTTTTGCTGGCTAATTGTTTTCAGAAATAAACTGCTACGTCCTTCTTCCTAGTATCTTTTAGTCTAGAAGCTCAGCTGAATCTTGCCTGCCATGGGTAATACTGCTGGTATATGAATATCGGTGTCACAGCTTCCGCCATCACAGCAACACTCAAGCCCTCACAGTTGACAAACTGACAGACATGTGGGATTCCTCAGAAGCACAATTAAGTGTTCTGAAATTTCCATTCTTCAGAGTTTTAGCACAATTTATCATGGTCCATATAGCTGAGTGCCTTTGCATAGTCAATAAAACTCAAGTATCTTTCTGGTCTTTTGTGCTTTCGGCCAAAATCCATCTTATGTCAGCAATGGTATCCCTAGTTTCACTTCCACTTCTGAGCTGGGTTTGAATTTCTTACAGTTCCCTGTAAGCATATTGCGGCAACCACTTTTGAATGATTTTCTTTAGGAAGATTTTACTTGCATATGGTATTAATTATATTGTTCACTAATTTCTGCCTTCTATTGGACCACCTTTCATTTGAACTAGCACAAATACAGATCTCTTTCAGTTAGTCAGTCAGGAAGCTGTTTTCAAAATTTCTTGGCACAGGCAAAATCACCACCTCTAGCATTTTATCTATTTGTTGAAACATCTCAACTGATACTCCACCAGTTCCTGAAGCCTTGTTTGTCCCATTCCCTTCAGTGCAGCTTGGACTTCTTGCTTCAGTACCATTAGTCCCTGATTACATACTACCTCCTGAAATGATTGAATGCCAATCAATTCTTTCGGAATGTGTACTCCTTCTTTTTTCTTTTGATGCTTCCTGTGTCATTCAATATTTCCCCTATAGAATACTTTATTATTGCTACTCAAGGCTTGATTTTTTCTTCAGCTTTTTCAGCTTCAGAAATGCCCCTTTTAATTTTCTATCTCTGGATATTTGGGCATTTCATTACAATATTTGACTTTGTCTTCTCTGGCCACCCTTTGATGTCTTTTGTTCAACTCTTACTTTTTCGTTTCTTTCTTTTGCTTTACCTACTCTATGTTCAATAGCAACTTTCATGGTTTCTTCTGACATCTGCTTTTGTCTTGTCTTTCTCATCTTTTTAATGACCCCCACCTTCCTTTTATAGCTTATGATGTCCTTGATGTTGCCCGATAACTTGTGTGCTCTTTGGGCATTAGTGCTCAATGCATCGAATCTATTCTGTTGGTTTCAAAATTCAGGTGAGATATACTTAAGGTCATATTTTGTCTCTTATGGACATGTTGCAATTTTCTTCAACCTCAGTTTGGATTTGAACATAAGCAATTGATGCCCTGTCCCACAGTCAGCCACTGACCTTGCTCTGACTGATATTGAGGTTTTCCATCATCTCTTTTCACAGATGTAGTCGATTTGATTCCTGTGTATTCCATCTGTTCATATAGAGTCACCACTTGTGTTGTTGAAAAAGGTATTTCCAATGAATGAGTCATGGGTCCTACGTGACTGTCACAGGGTCATATTTTCCACTCACTGCTCCTTTTTCTTCTCTCCTTTCTCATGGATAAATGGTAGCAGAAGAAGGAGCAAACATCTACTGTGTATACTGTCACTGGTGCAGGTTAGAGGTAGGATGACTCTACTTTCAAAGATATAGTTGTTAAATTCCCAGAAATCCTGGGCCATGACAGCATTCTCAGAGAAGTAGTACCTCTCAGCCTGAATCTCAAGGGTCAGTTTCACAAGTCATGTGTCAGGAAGTCTGAGAGTGAGTTAGAGCTGGCAGGTCCTATTTCACCAATGGGCTGATGAGTCTTTCCTTGGCTAGGTGTCTGAAACTTTGACAGAGTAGTTTTAAGAAATTTGTGAGCTGCTTTCAAACTCTGTAAGGTGTTTGGCTACCTGAATTTAGAGGAATTGTCCTCACTAGAACCCTACTATCCCTGCCACTATATGTGTGAGACCACAGGTATCTGAGTTATGTAGTACTGCTGTAACAGAATTACCACAAGTGGATAGCTTTAACAAAAAGAAGTTCATTCTTTCACAGCCCAGTAAGTTAGAAATCCAAATTCAGCTCCAGAGGAAGGCATTGTCTGTCAGCTCCAGAGGAAGGTTCTTGTGATAACATCAGTCTTCCCTTAGTCTGAGAGAATCTCAGCACAGGAACCAGCTTTGCTCCTGGCACTACTTTCTTGGTAGTATGACGTCCTCTGCTCTCTGTTCCCTTTTCTTTCCTTAATTTCTTATAGATTGAAAGGATAAAAAATACAGTAAATTCCAGGGAAATTCCCTTTATGTTGGATCAAGGAGGTGACTTGAGTAGGGATGTTACAGTCCCACCCTGATGCTCTTTAACACAATCCTATATTACCATATTAACAGTCAGAGATCAGGACTTACAACAGAATAATCACAAAATGAAAGAACCGCACAGCACTGGGAGTCATGGCCCAGTGAACGTACCACAAACATCTTTTGCGGGATATAATCCAATCCATGACAACAGGTATTTTACAAGGATGTTGGGGCTGCCCAATTTGTCTAACTTGCCTTAGTGCAATAGACTTACAGTCTAGAATGAACCACCTTTTTGGAGAAAATATGAGTTAATCAAAGTAGGTAGATTGTAAGAAGCACTTTATTAAGCAGTCCCAGAAAGGAACAGCTTGCTCTGGCTCAGTTCCTGCCTGAAAGTGTTGGGCATGGTGGCATGTGGATGGTCACCACTGTGGCCTTGATGAGCATGGCAGGTGAAGTTGACAACTTCCTGTTCAATAGCACCTGTCAACTCTGTGCCGGAGTTTTGAAGGAACTCTTAAAATTTCTCAACATTATCAAACATCAAATTTGGATTCTCATTTCTTCACTTGTCATATACTATTTCTTGCAGTTTGTTTTGAATTGGGATGTACTTTGATTGATTGATAAGTCTAAATCTCTTTCAGTAGGTTTTCTTCTCACACATCCCTCCTTTTTTAATATTATGTATTGTTTTTCATGAAAAGTTAACACAACCAGATTTCTACTTAACAATTTCTGTACATACTGATTACATTTTCAGACTGTGTCAACATTCTATGTCCATTATGATTACTCTGTTTCCATTAGTCTGGCTGCCTACCCACCCCACCCCCCTCACCTTCTGATCTTTGTTTTAGGATAAATGTTGATGGTTTGATCTTATGCAAATGATTATTCAAAGGAGAACATAGTATTCATGGGTTATATTGTTTATCAGGCAACGTGTTATTTGCTTCACAAGTGACCTCTTAGAGTAGCTTCTCCAGTTTTAAAGGATATCTCCCCTCTTTTCTTGAAATTACTTTGGTTGTTTGTCCTATCTATTTCCAGTGATCTGAGTTTTTCTATTTTGATTTCCATAATGATGTTTAACATGCCATTCTGTTTCCTGTGTTTCCTAAAATTAGGACATAGAGGTAGAAGATTGATCAGATTAAGATATGACTCTTGGTGTGTTTTGTTAAATTATAATAGTTAAGTCTTCATGGATAATATTACGTCTTCATTCCACAGTTGCACGTATTTCAGTTAACCAGTGTTTTAGTCAGCTAGTGCTGCTCTAACAGAAATACCACAGAGTGGATGGCTTTAACTAAGGAAAGTTTATTCTTACACAGTCCAGTAGGCAACAAGTCCAAATTCAGGATGTCTGCTCCAGGGGAAGGCTTTCTCCCTGTTGGCTCTGGAGGAAAATCCTTGTGTTGCATCAGTCTTTGTTCAGGGAGTATCTTGGTACAGGAACCTCAGGTCTGAAGGACGCCCTCTTCTCCCAGTGCTGCTTTCTTGGTGGTGTGAGATTCTCAATTCTCTGCTTGCTTTCCTTTCCTTTTATCTCTTGTAGGATGAAAGGATTAAGGGTGATGCAAGCCATACTCCAGGGAAACTCCCTTTATAAAGGAGGAGGGAGGTGATCTTAAGAAGGGATTTACAGTCCCACTCTAATCCTTTAACATAAAACATAGGAAAACCACATAATAGAAGACAATCATAAAATATTGGAAACCATGGCCCAGTCACATGGCCACACATATTTCTAGGGGGACACAATTCAGTCTATGACAACCGGTATCATATATTTATTGTCTATTGGGTATCTATAATTTTCCATTGTCATAAAAACATTGTAACATCTTTGAACCATTTTTTTGTTGTTTTTGTTAATTTGGATTATTTGTTTAGAATAAATGGGCAGAAGCAATCCAAACACAACCAGGGCTAAGCAATGTCAATAGGAAATGAACGTGGTTTTCTAATTGTGGTTTAAGGGGGCAGGAAGTTCTGTTCAAGGTTGAGAAAGGATTTTAGTAGAATAGGGATGGCCAAGCAGATAGAAGCCTGAAATGAGTTTGGAAGGATCAGGACCCTAGTAAAATGAGTTGTGGGTCAAGACAGGAGCTGATGAGATGGTAAGACATTTTGGCAAACATTGTTTTCCACCATGATTATGTCACTTTTGTTGGTGCTGTCCTGAGCACAGAATGCCAGATAGTCCTGAGGAATCTCTTCCTTGTTGCACAGCAACAATGGACTTCAACTGTATGTAATCAATAAAGAGCTCCTTAGTGTAAGTCCAATCAATAAATTCTACACTATATTCTTAGCCCATGCTCTATAATCCCCCTCTGTAGAGGTTGGCTTTTTCTGAGTCTATCTCCCAGTGATATTGAATAGTTTATTGTTCCCTGTAAACAACATGTTGTTTCATGCATCTTTGCCATAATGCATGCTATTTCTTCTGCCTCTAACATCCTTCCTCTGCTTTGTGGCCACTTTAGCTCCCTGTGACAGACCCTGTTGCTTGCCTACAAAACAGCCATTTCTGTCTCTTCTTCCTTGCTGAACGAACTGTAACTTGGTTGAGGTTTAGGGCAGCAGTGTACTCAGTGTTGATGGCCTCTCCCTTAGCCCTAGAAGAGGAACTATGGTTGTGTGAGCCAGTCATGCCAATCCCATAGTCCTTTGCTAATAATTGTTATAGGGCTGTGTAGTTAGCATGATTATGGCTAGAGGGACTTTAGAGAAAGGCTGTTATAGACTCTGGAAAATGCTGTTCATCCTGATAAACAGCGAGTGTTGCCCGCTCCCTTCTCAGTTTGGAACACTGTTGTGTGATAATGTGTGCTGTATTGAGCATCAGCAGCCATTTTGAATCATTAGGGCAACGTCAAGGACACTGAGTATTGGAGGGCTAGAATGATGGAAAGAGCCTGGACCCTTCAGAGAACAGAACTGCCACTGTGAACGCTCACACTCTGACTAGACAGAGAATGGACACCAGTGCTCACTAGTGGCATCATGTCCTACTGAGGATCAACACTGGAGGTTGGAATGAGCTGTGCCCCAGGCTCTTTCGAGGTGAACAGTGCTCAGCAGCATGAAGAGACATTTGATTACAGTGGCTCATAAAACACAGATTTTTCATTTCAACCTGAAATCATGAGATCAGTCATCTAGGCTGACGCAGAGGCTTCATGATGGTGTCAGTGTCCTGGGTTCCTTCAGCGTTTGCTATCGTCACTTTCCACCTTTCTTTTTGTTTGTGGCTTAGAGCTTGCTTCACCCCAACCTCATAACTGCAGACACGGGCCAGGCTTCTAACAAGAAAATAAGTGTTTCCCAAAGGGGTGGTTTAGTTTATGTGTCAAACTGGCTAGGCTGTGGTGCCCAGTTGTATGGCCAAACATTAGTTTAAATGCTGTTGGGAAGTTGGCCTTAACTAAAGCAAGTTATCCTCCATAATGTGGGTGGACTTCAATCAGTTGAAGGTCTTAAGAGAAAAAGAGCTTCCCATCCCAACCCTCCCAGGGAGTATTCTGCTTCCAGACTATAAATAAACATCTTCCTAGGAGTCTTTTATAGTTCTTGTCACCTGACCCATAGATTTGGAGGCACAAAACTGACCCGTATGTTTTAGATTTACCAGCCCCCCACAATTGTGTGGGGCAGTTTCTTAAAATAAGTCTCTCTCTCCCTCCCTCTCTCTCAGTGTATAGATGATACAGATGTAGGCGTGGGCACAGGTGTGTGGGGGTGGGGGTGGTGTGAGTGCAGGTGCACGTGGGTGAGTGTGTGGGGTGGAGTGTGTGGGTGTCGGTGTCAGGGTACAATCAGCAGTATGTGGGTCTGTAGGTGTAGCTGCAAGTATTGGTGTGTATGGATGTGGGTGTGGGTGTGGGTGTGTAGGTGTGCACGCACACGTGGGTATGAGTGTGTGTATAGGTGTAGGGGTGGGTGGATGTAGGGGTAGCTGTATGTGTGTGTCAAGTGTGCAGGGGTATAGGTGTGTGTGATATGAACCTTGTATGTGGGCGTGTGGGTATGTGGGTGTGTGGGTATGTGGGCGTCTGTGTGAGCATAGGTGTAGGTGTGTGGGTGCAGTTAAGAGTACAAGTAGGGTAGGGTTGCATGTATGGGTGAGATGGGGAAACATATATGGGTGCAGTGTGGGTGTGGGTGCAGGTGTGGTTGGGGGTGGGGTGGGGATAGGGACGGGACTGGAGATGGGGGTGAGGGTGTGCTTACTGGTGTGTGGGGGGATGTGGATGAGGGGTGGAGGATGGGGGTGCAGGTGGGGCTGTAGGGAGCTCTAAGATACCCAACACCTTACATACACTCCTTACTGACCAGAGCTGTCACATGGCCACTTCTAGGGCAGAATGGGAAACGCGTTTTTGGAGGAGCACATTACCACCCTGGTTAGAACTGGGACTCTGTGATTAAGGGGCAAGGGGGTTGAGTAAGGTCTGGGAAACATTGTCCAGGGTGAAGCAAATGCCCTGATCACCCTGTTGAAATGGTCATGTCTCTGGCATTCTTTACCCTCCAAGGGAGTGGGAAGGAGCCCCAACCAACAGACATCAACCTGACTTGAGCCAAACTTAAAGTACAACATCATATTTTCTGTTCCTAACTGCCATGAAGCCAATCACAGTAGCTACTGCCAGGAAGAAGAAATGACTTCAATTTAAAAAAGTAGTACAATTTCTTCTCTGCAGTTTCTGGTCATATTTCTAGTCATATTACACCAAAATTCCTTAGTTTGATACTTTGCTCCCCTTCCTGAAGACCCAGTGGTTCTAAACCATGACTGCATGCTCTCAGGACAGGGAGTGCTTCAGCAACTCCTGATGACTAACTTTTACGTCAGAGCAAGCATATCAGAATCTCTGGGGATGAGACCCAGTCTTGGGGTTTTCTAAAACTACCAGGTGGTTTCAACGTGCAGTCAAGGTGAGAACTCCTACACCACAGCAGTGGCTGGAAGTCCTGGCTACATTTTAAAATCATCCAGGGGGTGCTTAAAAAGTGCTGATGTGAAGCCCTCACCCCCCTGCCCCCAGCATTCAGGTTTAATACGCTTGGGGTGGGGCCTGGGCCTGGAGAATTCTTAAAGCTCCCCAGATGGCTCTAATGTGCAGCCAGATTTGAGAAGCATGGCATAGCAGCCACACTGCAGTCACAAAACGGAAGAGGATAGGAAGGAATTTATTTTTCTGGGCAGTAACATCACTACAGTGCTGTCAGTGGGCATGTTTATAGGTACAGTTAGAACAGTGGTTCTCAACCTCAGAGGCATATTTGAATCTCTTGGATGGTTCGCAAAATTTCTGATTTTTTTTTTTTTTATTTAATATGACTGAGTGAAAATGTACATGCCCGTATAAATTGACATGCCCACCTATATGCAGCTTCCACTGCTCTCCCTGCCAGGTGACAGCACACTATTCCTCTCTGCTCCATACATGTCTCATCCTCCCAACAGCCTCCTTTCCCCTCCTCTCCACCCACTCTCCTTCCTCCAGCCAGAGGTCAGCAGGATGACATCCTATAGATGCATATAACCATATAGTGCATCCAGTCTGTGGTCACTCTGCATCTCCAAGTTCAACTCATTCGTATCTGAAGAGTGGAACTTCGTTACGATTTATGGGCAAGGGAAGCATCAGGGCCAGGGGCCATGCTCCCAGGGGAACCCTGAAACTGCAGGACCATCATTTGAGATCTTTTAGTGGATATCTCAGGATGCATCCCTTTTTATTCTTGTGTTTCCAGTGGGACTGAACTTAACCGCGATGGAGCTCACTAAGTTGAGTCTCACTGGCAACACAAAATTTCTGATTTCTGAAATGTACTCCCTGATATTTTCTTTGTTTAAAATAATATTTTATCATATTTCAGGTGAAGATTTACTCAGCAGTTTAGGTTCCTATTCAACCAATTCTACACACAAGTTTTTCTGTGACACTGGTTACATCTTCACAACTCCAGAACATTTTCAATATTTCTATTCTGGTTGTTCTGTTTCCCCTGAAATTTTCATTCAGTTCTTCTGGGGCAGAGTCCTGGTGTAATTTTTACTTGCTTATTTATAGAGTCACTATGAGTTGGAATTTATTCAGCAGCAGCAGGTTTGATTTTTTTAAAGAGCTCCTGTCTGATTGTTATATGCAGATCATGTTGAAAACCACTGACGAGATCAATGAGGATGGTGATATTAATAACAAGAAGACCCACAAAGAGTTATAACCATGTTAGCAAAGGGCTGTATCAGTTAAGGAGGGGAGGCTTTTGTTATGGGGTGCTGGAGCTGACTGTTAATATTTGTTTCTTTGTCCACAGATACAGTTATTTGGTGTATAGTCTACACCCATAAAGAACTATCTTGTTTAAGAATGCGGACTGCTTATTCCCTGCCTATTTTTAATTTCACCTAGCGTAATATGAAGTCTCAGAAGTGTTATACACCAACTAACAACGTGGCTTAAGATATCAAAAGTGTTCAGTTACTTGTTTGAGGCTGTACCTAGCTTCCTGCCTAAACTACATTAACCCTTTCTGTTCCATCCAACCCTGCTCCACCTCATTCCTTCTGTGAGGACTTTAGTCAGGCTGACTGCTTGGGGTTGGGTAAACAAAACAACCAGTCCAAATGTGTTATGGCTGTGACAGATTTCCTGGTGATACACGTGTGTCATGCACATTAGAAGCCATGGCTGCCTCCCAGCTCAGCATCCCCTCTTCTGCACAGGCAGCAGGTGCTGGCAGGGGGACACCCAAGGACAGGGGCTGGGCTTTTCTTCTGCACATGCAGCCTCTGTCAGCTTGCAAGACATGCAGGACTGTGGGGAGAAGGGCAAAGTGCAATAACACCAAGGGGTGGAGGTCTTCCCCCTCCAGACATGGGCAGATGGCCTCCTCTCTGGAATTTCCTTTAACCCTACCACCCATGATTTTGATCTCATCCTACCCAAGCACCCTACAACCCTTTAAAACTCCCTTCACAGTAGCTGTAAGGAGAATTAAAGATAGACCCTCCTGATTTGTGGAAAGGTAGCAGGAACAGTGAGACTAGGGCTTTTGGGGCAAGCATACTACATCCACTGTCTAACAGGGCATCACTACAACTTCTCTCATACTATCAGAACCATTTCTTTAAACTTTATTTGACCTAAATGTCGAACATGTAAAAGCGTTAAAAGCTGAAACTTGTTCAGCTGAAGAGCAACCCCCCCAAACATTTTCTTGAACACCTAAGGCTCTGTATAACACAGCTTGAACACCACTGTTCTACCCATTTCCCCACTGGAGGGAGCACATTGCTTACTGGGGACCATCAGTCACACCATAAAGAAAACTGCTTTCGATTTTTGCCCAGGACCTGTGCACTCTGGAACTTAGCATCTTTTCCCACTCTTACTTAGAAACAAACCAGGTGAGATTTAAGGCCTGCCAGCGATTCCACTCAAGCCTTGTGTCCATAGTTTTCAAGGAACACTGCAAAGGTAGGAAAGGCTAATTACCCCTTCTAGCCTCCACTATCCCACAGAGAGAGCATACAGACCCAGTAGAGGGGATGGATGACATTTGTTGGCATCCAAGTGTACATCATCCAGAACATTAGAAAAATCAGGGCTTCAAACTGGTTCATTCCAGCTAGGACCTCTGCTGAATAATTTATATTTCTAACATGTTCCCAGGTGATGGTAATACTGCCAGTTAGGACCAGTCCTGAGAGCCACTAGTAGAGCAAAATCCAAAGGGGGGGTGGGGGGAAACTCAGAAAACCGAAACTAATTGCCGTTGAGTCAATTCTGACTCATAGTGACCCTATAGGACAGAACAGAACTGCCCCATAGAGTTTCCAAGAAGAAGCTGGTGGATTTGGACTGCTGACTTTTGGGTTAGCAGCTGAATTCTTAACCACTGCACTACCAGGGCTCTTCTAGTAGAGCAGTGATTGTCAGATATTATTATGCTTAAGAATCACCTGGGGATCTTGTTAAAATGCAGATTCTGATTCAGCATATTTGGAGTGAAAATGTAAATTCTCAGCAGGGGATCAAAAGCCAATGAACTGGTTCCGAACCCTGAGAAAAACACGGCCTTTTTGCTCAAACTGTGTCTGCAGTTTCTCAAGGTCTGGTGAAACTGTTTAGTAACAGTAATGTGGTTAACTGACTAGAACACAAAATTCGGCCAGAAATCAAAGAAAAGGAATTGATTCCTTTTCTCTCTGATACAAAAACAAAGCAACAGGAGCAAGATTCTTGGTCTAACTCAAGAGTTTCCCAGCCTTGGCATTAGCAACGTTTGGGGTCAGACGAGTCTTTGTGGCCAGGCTGTCCTGTGCATCCTAGGATATTTAGCAACAGTGTTGCCCTCTACTAGTTAGATTCCAGGAGAACCTACCACTACTACCCCAACCATTGTGACAACTAAAGACATTGCCAGATATTTACCAAATGCTCCTGAGAAATAAGGTCATTCCCAACAAGAACCTCTAGTTTAATCCTTCACAGTTTGCACACAACAGGTGCCGCAGCTAAGAATCTGTGAAATGCTGTCAAACTTACAAGCACTGGTCACAGACTCTGCCTCACTTATGGTCCCCCTGAATTGGCAAATAGGGGGCCTAAGGGAGCTATCTGGTAAGTAACATGGGGGAAAACTGGTATGGCTTTGGCTCAGGCAAAGTCTCTGGGCACAAAGAATCTCTGTTTCTGAGACGACACAGCCTTGAAAGCCATATGGAGCAGTTGTACTGCACACACATGGGATTGCCATGAGTCAGAATTGACTCCATGGCAACTAACAACAACTTATAGAACTGCATTAAACCTCCCTACACTTCTGATGTTTAATGTATAAAGGGAAAATTCAAAGCTTATCTTTATTTTCTTCTCCGTCTGCTTCTTTAGGAACCTCCTGTGGAGAGAACACTGTAGTGACACATACCCCGATGGCAATGTGGGTTGTGGCTCCATTTAAAAAAAAAAAATGTTGTGTGGTCAAATAAGTGGGAGAACTGCATCACATACCATCTTCCTCCTAGAGATTTAGGGAAGATACTGAAATCAAACCAAACTCACTGCTGTCGAGTCAATTCCAACTCATAGTGACCCTATAGGACAGAGTAGAACTGCCCCATAGTGCTTCTAAGGAGCAGCTGGTAGATTTGAACTGTGACTTTTTGGTTAGCAACCATAGCACTTAACCACTATGCCACTGGGATTTCCTTCCTCCAAGTCTAAGTATAAAAATTCCTATTTCTCGTGGAGTCCCTGGGTGGTACAGTCTGTGAAACGTGGTCAGACTCACAAGTGCTGGTCACAGACTCTGCCCCACATACAGTCCCCTGAATTGGCAGTTAGGGGAATTAGGGGAGGTCTGGAGCTATCTGGGGAAGAATATGGAGGGAAATTGGTAGGAAAGATACTTCAGTGCTAACTAGAAAGTTGTAGGTTAGAGTATACCCAGAGGTACCTTGAAAGAGTGGCCTAGGGATCTACTTCCAAAAAACCGTCCTTTGAAAATACCATGGAGCACAGTTGTACTGTGACACACACAGGATCACTGTGAGCTGAAAATGACTTGGGGACAACTATTTTTTTCTGGTTTTTATGTCCTCAAAGCGCTGTGTGGAAATTACTCTATTTTAGGACAGAATTTAGGTGAAGATCGTTTTTTTTTGTTTTGTTTTGTTTTTCTTTTAAATGCTGAAAACTCTTGCGTTGAAAAACCTTGTTTGACTTTTGTCTTGGAAATATTCTGAAGCAGTAAGTCTTTCAGAAGTGGCCCTGCTGTGTTAAAATCAGATTGGGCAGCTGGAGTATGTGGACGGGGCGGGGCAAAACACAGTGAGTCAGAACCTTGGCTTTTAATTTCTAAAATAGGTTATGAAACCTCATGAAAAGACAAAGCTCTGAAAAGTCAAACCTTTATACTGAAAGTGCTGAGCTTCAGGGAGGGAAAAGGGAGGGCATTGTATCCTAAAAGTCTAAGAACTTGAAGGCATGTGAAGGAGTTTCTCAACCTTTGAACTACCGACATTCCAGGCATGATAAATTTTTTGCTTGGGGGGCTGTCCTGTACATTGCCTGATGCCCCTGTTCTCCACTGAATAGACACCAGTAACATCTTCTCCAAACCAGAAAAAGGTCCATGACAACAACAAAAAGTCTTTAGCCATTGTCACATGTCCCCTGGAAGACAAAATCACTTCTGGTTAAGAACTGCTGTTCTAGTTGGTTGACTTATTATTTGCCAAGCCAATTTCAGAAATACTGGCTTAAATTGTTGAAAACATAAATTTCAGAAATTCAGTGTGCAAAGACATACAATTCCTTTTAGGACTAGAAGAGGGCAATGTTGTTTCAAAGTCTGAGGGCTTTTCTCAGAAGACACCCTCTGGCCCACAAGCCCACGGGCCAAGATCTATGGGAAGGGCCTGGAGGATGAGATAATAGAAATGAAGATTACTGGGGAGAGTTCGAAGGAGTGGTGGAACTGTGGTCTCAATTCTGAGTGTAGCTCTGGGAGGTTTTGAGCTTAGTAATGTTCCGGAGCTCCTCAGCTCTTCTCCTGGTATATAAAATGCAGCTGACAACATCTGTACCACTCAGAAGGACCTGGAAATAGTTGAGAGTGGACAAAGAGACCCAAAGGACCCCAGAAGATATGGGAAGGGTATAAACGTAAAGGTGTAACAATAGAAGGCTAAGGCTAAGGAACATAGGAGACCTGTCCTGTAAGCAGTGATTGTCATAGAGGCTACAGCCTGAAGACCTGCCGCAGTCTCCCCACCCCGCCTTTGCATCACCCACAGAAGAAGGAAGAGTGAAGGAAGCAAAGTCCTGAACTGACAGAGAACATTCACTGTAACAGGTCTTTCCTGTATTGTGAGTACCAGCATTGTTTTTCAAGACACCAAATAGAATTGGAAGTTCATTTTCAGAAACAGTTATGTTTTTGCACACTGAATTTCTGAAATTTATGTTTTCAACAATTTAAGCCAGCATTTCTGATATTATTTGACCAGGGGTATATTCTTTTTTTGAAATCGAAATGAATGTTCCTCTTAGTTCACTTTAGGAAATACTAGCTCAGAGTGTAGAATGTTTGTGACATTTCTAAAAAATACGAAAACTAAGCAAATAAATCTATTCATGCACTCATCATGCTTATTATCAGTAGCAAATGATCCTTGGTGAGTATATTTTTGTTTTTTCAGAACTAAAAATGAGAAAGATGTAAACTTGAGGGGGTCCAGGATACACAGCAATGGAAGGCCGGTTATCGCAGGCTGAGTTCACTGGAAGGGCAAAGCCACTGAAGTGTATGTATAAATAGAAAGAGAGGAATTGTTTCAGGAAAATGGCTCACTTAATTGTGGAGGCTGGCAAGTGCCGAATCTGTGGATCATGCAGAAAGCTGGAGGCTTCTCTTGATGCATGGGATTATGAGAACTGGTAAATTTGAAATCTGCAGGTCAGGCATCAGGCTGAACACTTTTCATGTCCCAAGAACCGGAGGCCAGAGGATCAAGAGAGAGCATGGTATTTGCCAGACCATTCATGTATATTGGATATAGGCCACACCTCCAAGAAAACTTCCCTTCCCACTGATAGGCTGCTCCCATCACATCAGGAAACAGAGAGTGGTTGGATGATGTCTGCCAAACCACTGACAATCATGGCCTGGCCACCTTGACACACAACATGAACCATTACACCATCCATAGCTGTCTTTGAATTCAGGGCAAACAACACATCCAAAAGGAACTACTGATACAGAGCTAACACTGTGGACTGTGGAGATAATCAGACTTTGTTTCAAAACCTGGATTTCACTTTGCCCTCTGCCCAGGAAAGTTTCAGGATTGTGTTCTGGTTTTACAAAGACTTGGGGCTTAGCCTGCTAATCTGTTCATCAGCTCTAATTCTCCCTTCTGTCACCATTCTCTGCTGCCTCTTGAAGTACCAGCCCAGCATCTGAAAAGTCCCCCAAAGTAGGAAGAAGGATCAAACCCCCCAAGTTTTGGGGTCCATGACATAGCCCTTGTTTCAGTGGTAGATATTTTGTCTTCCATGTGGGATACCTGGGTTCAATTCCCCACCAATGCACTTTAGGTGCAACCCCTGCCTGTCAGTGGAAGTTTGCATGTTGCTCTGATGATGATCAACAGTTTTCAGCAGAATCTCCAGACCAAGAAGGACTAGAAAGAAAGCCCAGGTGATCTACTTTCAAAAATCAGCTAGTAAAAGCTCCCTGAAACATAATGGTCTGATACCATTGTGTATGGATCAGGGGGCAGAAGGGTTACAATAACAGGAAGGGAAAAAGATGCCTATGTGACAAGAATACCCTTATAAGTGAAGGGATGGTCTAGTGTGATGGTTCTCCACAGGAGCTGCCTCTTCTCTAGTTTTATCGTCACTTGGTAATTTGGTATGGGCATTTCTGGTCATCATATTGATTGAGGAGTCCTACTGGTGTTTGGTGGGCCAGGACTACAGTTTTTAAATATTCTGAAATGCAATGGACAGTCCAGCATGACAAAGAGTTGTTGAAGCATCTCCTACGTCTTTGGAAAGTTCTACACTACACATGGAATGCTTGTTTATCATTATCCAAGAATCTAGTCTCATAAAAATATAAAGGACTTCTTGCAAAATTTTTACGTACCTTAAATTTCCTAGAAATGAACTTGCTATGGAGATTAGGAAAAGTTCTTCTTTGTTTTATTCACCGTTTTACCAAATTCTTTTTTTTTTAACCTATTTTGAAAAAAAATTCACATAACTTACAGCAATGCTGCTGGTGGCATTTGAAATCTCAACATAGTGCATTTCTAACCTACTGCATTTTTGGCTGTCACATTTCTGGTGATTCTTTGATAAGATGCAAGCCTCTGAATATTTAAGTTTTCTAGTACATGCAATCCTGAACGTCAATGTATTTATCAACATATGTATTACAATCAAGGTTTTAATTATTTCAAAATTTTATACATATGTAAGCTATATTCATTTCAAAGTGGGGGAGGGAATACAAAATATTTGCTATTTAATGGGCATGATGAGTTTGGTAAGGTGGGAAGCACAGCCGCAGTGTCTCAGGGCAAAGATAGCAATTCTACAGATTCTCCACGGGAGGTCACTAGAATATTACCCAAAAGGATCAAGTACACCTACACCAGATTTAAATTTCTCCCACATTAAATCAAGAGCAATGCACGTTGCCGTTAAAGCTACTCAGAACTCCACAAAGAACTGGCTTTCCCCAAGTACCTCTGCTCTCCGCTGTCTTTGCTCTCGTACACGGGCCAGTGCTGGCTCCCTTAGTCACATGGGGGGTGCTGGCCTGTGTGTTTGTCTTCCCCAAGGTTCAATTTCTAGCAGATACAGACGTCAAGCTGCAGAGGGGCATGACTGCCTTATCTCCCTGCTCTGGTAAGAATCAGATAAATCAGCATTTTGAAGAATTTAAAATTAGACCACATATTACACGCTGCATTGAAGTTTACCATACCAGCATTGCCAAATCACAGGCACACAGAGTTCTCTGCAACAGGGCTGTATAAGTGATAACCTCTTGTAACATTAAAATAGAGAAATGGCCAAGGAAAGGGAAAGGCTTCAGTATTTACAAAAACGGAAGTCTGCTTGGCAGTCAGAGGACAAATATTTTTGATGCAGTGCATCTTCATGGCCTTAGCACATTGTAAAGGCCTTGACCATGAGATACTGCGTAAGAAACTATCTTCAGGGAGTTGAAATCTCTCTTTTTTGCTGTCTAATCAAGGACAGATTATCCAACAGGCAAAGTAGGCATGGTTTTTAACTTGCCCACCAGATCATTTGTATTGAAGAATTTTAATGTGAAATTGCTCACTTCAGGTAAGTAAATAAGCACAAGTTGAAGAATAAAGCAAGTTAAAGAGGCCTTCCAGAAATAGAGTGCCAATAACATGTTTTCTAATTTCTTGTTTTTCTTTCTTCTAGATAAGGGTTTGATAAACTACAGCTCATGGGCCAAATCTGATTACTTCCTGTTTTGGCAAATAAAGTTTTATTACCATGGTCTCAACAGGGACAACAGTACTCCCCACAGTGAAGTCTAAAGACATTTTTTGGTCATCACAAATAGAAATAGAATGGCTCTACCAGCACTTAGTGGGCAGAAGCAAGAGGTGCTGCTTTTCATTCTCCAGGGTATTTAATAGTGTATCATAACAATGGGCCAAAATGTTAGTAGCATGAATATTGAGAGTGCTGGTTTCACTGAAACCCAGCAGTTCTCATTTGTTGCTTTACCATCTCTGTCTCCTGCTTCCATCCTACCACAGCAGAGTTGAGTACTTGTGACAGAAGTTATATGGTCCTTAAAGTCTAATATATTTATACCCACTCCTCACTTATCAACATGATTAGTTTCCAAAGATCAGGTTGTTTTGCAAGAACTGGCATTATGCAAAAATGGAGGATGACTAGATCAGATCATAAAAAAGGATGATGACTATAAACATATGTAACTGCAAAGTTACATCATTCCGTCACATGCCTGTCAGATTTTTGTACTGTGGTGGCTTGCATATTGCTATGATGCTTGTTCCTAGCTATGCCACAAAGAAAAGACTGAGGTTGTCAAAGATTTCATTTTACTTGGATCCACAATCAATACCTGTGGTGGTCAGGATTATATCAACTTGACTACTCCATGTTTGGCTGCTGTATTAAGATGCCAGGTGGGTGCTGTAGTGGCTTCCTGCCCTTCAGCTCTCATCCCTCCACCTTCCACCACCTACTGCTGGTCTGCTCACATAGCCAGAAGCTATGGTTCCTGGTTCCTGGACTTGAACTAGCAGCTGTTGGGTTCAACAACCCTCACAGCCAGCTCTTAAGAGTCCTGTTCCCTGACCTGCTGATCCCGGGTTCAGCAGCCTCTGCAACTCCATCTCGCAACTCCATCTTTTTCTGTTGTAGATGGGTTGCTATAAGCTGGAACCAACTGAACAGCACCTAACAACACCAAAACCATGCCACTGGTTATTTCAAATGCTAGATGGATCACTAATGCTGGACAGGCTTCAGCAGAGCTTCCAAACTAAGATGGCTGGGAAGAAGGACCTGGCAGTTTATTTCTAAAAATCTTATCCAGTAAAAAATTTGTGAATTGAAGCAGAACACTGTCTAATACAGTGTCAGAATATGACCCCCTGAGGCTGTGAGGGGGAAGAGCTGTCTCTTCAAAGCAGAGTTAACCTTAATGACATAGATGGAGTAAGGCTTTCATGACGTTTGTTTGCTAATGTGGCATGACTCAAAATGAGAAGACACAGATGCAAACATCCACTGACAATTTCAACATCGAACCTAGGAAAATTGGAAGTTGTGAAAAATGAAATGTAACACATGAAGAATAATATTCTCAGCATTCGCAAGCCGAAACCGCCATTTTGAATCAGACAATGACATGGTCTACTAAGCCAGGAATGACAAATTGAAGGGGAATGGCACTCATTGTGAGACAGAACATTTCAAGATCTATCCTGAAGTAAAATAATATCCATACCCTACAAGGAAGACCAGTTAAGACACTGATTGTTCAAATTTATATACAAACAACAAATACTAAAAATTAAGAAATCAAAGCTTTTAATCAACTCCTGCAGCCTGAAGTCGATCAAACACGCAATCTAAGTACATTGATAATTACTGGTGGTTAGAATGCAGAAGTTGGAAACAAAGAAGATGGATCAGTAGCTGGGAAATATGACACTGGTGAAAGAAATGACTACGGTGATAGCGTGATAGAATTTTGAAAGACCAATGATCTATTCATTGGAGTTACTGTTTTTTTAGCAACTCAAATGGTAACTACATACAGACCTCGCTGGGTGGAGTACACAGGAATCACATTAACTGCATCTGTGGAAAGATTTGATAGAGAGGCTCAATACCATTAGTCAAGACAAGTCCAGGGACCAACTGTGGAACAAACCACTAATTGCTCATACGTGGGTTCAAATTGAAGCCAAAAAAAATTCTTAAAAATCCATGAGAGCCAAAGTATAACTTCTGAGTATTAAAAAACCCAAGCCCACTACCATCTTGTCAATTCTGACTCATAGTGACCCTATAGGACAGATTAGAATTTTCCCATAGAGGTTCCAAGGAATGCCTGGTAGATTCAAACAGCTGACCTTTTGGTTACCATCCATAGCTCTTAACCACTATGTCACCAGGGTTTCCATCTCAAGTAGATCACACCTGAATTAAGAAACTATTTCAAGCACAGGTTTGATGCACCGAACACTAATGACTGAAAATAAGAACAGTTGTAGAAGGACATCATACATAAAAAAGCAAAAAAACATTAAAAAGACAGGTAAGAAAGAAAAATCCAAAACAGATGTTAGAAAGACTCTGAAACTTGCTTTTGAGCAGAGTAGCTAAAGCAAAAGAAAGAAACGGGAAGTAAAAGAACTGAACAGAAGATTTCACAGGTGAATCAAGAAGACAAAGTATTAATAATGAAAAGTGCAAAGATCTGGTTAGAAAAACAAAAGGAAAAAATATGCTCAGCACTTCTGAAGCTGAAAGAACTAATGAAAAAATTCAAGCCTCTGGTTGCAGTTTTGAAGGATTCTTCAGGGAAAATATTGAAAGATGCAGGAAACATCAAAAGTAGGTGTAAGGAGTACAGAATCACCGCACCAAAAAGAACTGTATGATGTTTAACCACTTCAGGATGTAGCATATGATCAAGAACTGATGGTCTGATGGAAGAAGTCCAAGCTTTACTGAAAGCATTGGCAAAAATCAAGCCTCCAAGAATTGATTATCAATTGAGATGTTTCAAAAATGCATATTACACTTGAAGCACTCACTTGTCTATGCCAAGAAATTTGGAAGACAGCTACCTGGCCAGCTGATTGAAAAAGATCCACATCTGTGCCCATTCCAGAGAAAGATGATCCATTAGAATGAGTAAATTATCAAATAACATCATTAATATCACAAGCAAGTCAAATTTTCCCGAAGATTATTCAAAAGTGGTTGTATTAGTCAACAAACAACTGCCAGAAACTAAAGCTGATTCAGAAGAGGATGCAGATATGCAGCTACGGAAGTAAAAATATCCTGGTACTGGCAAAATGACAGATACAGGTCTAGAGATGGGTCACTAGGGTTAAGTTAAAAAATAGAAAATTTAAAGTCCTGAGCTATAAAACGAATTAACTGACAGAAGAAGCAGGCTCTGAAGAAATCATTAAGAGCTATTTAAATAATATCTGAGCTAACAAGTCCCACACAACAGATTTCCCTGGCAGTGTGGATTCTGCAGTAGCCCTAAACTGATACAACAGAATTGAGAACCCAGAAGTAAACCTGTCCACATATTGTCACCAGATCTTTAATGAGGGCCGATTGTCCATCAGATGGGGGGAAAAATCAGTCTTTTTAATAAAAGATGCTAGCAAAACTAGATGTCTAGCTGAAAAAAAACTGGAACAGGACCCATATCTCACAATATATGCAAAAAAATAATTCAAAATTAATCAAAGACCTAAATATAAAGCCCCAAACTATAAAGTTTATAGAAGAAAAAATAGGATCAACTCTAGAAGCCCTAATACATGGCATTAACAGTATATAAACCATAGCCAACAACATACAAACTCCAAAAGATAAGCAAGATAACTGGAATCTTCTAAAAATTAGACATACTCACCAAAAGGCTTCACCTAAGGAGTAAAAAGAGAACCTAAAGACTGGGAAAAGATTTTTGCCTATTATTAATCAGACAAAGGCCTAATCTCTAAAATCTACAAAGAATTCCAAGACTTCTACAACAAAAAGATTAACAATTCAATTAAAAAGTGGGCAAAGGAAATGAACAACCACTTCACCAAACAGAACAGACACCTGAAGAAATGCTCTTGGTCATTAGCCATTAGAGAAAGACAAATTAAAATCATAGTGAGATATTACTTCACCCTGGTGTTACTTGGCACAAATCACAAAAACAAGAAATAACAAATTTTGGAAAGGCTGCAAGGATATCAGACCCTTATGCACTGATGGTGGGAATGCAGAATCAGTCAACTATTTTGGAAAACAATATGGCACATCCTCAGGAAGCTAGAAACAGAAACTCCATAGAGTCTGCAATGCCAATCCCACGAATATATCCTAAAGAACTAAGAGTTGTCACACCAATAGACATATGCACTCCCACATTCGCTACAGCATTGTTTGCTAGAGCAAGAAGCTGGAAACAACCTAAATGCCCATCAACAGATGAAGGAATAAACAAACTGTTGTATTATGTGACAATAAAGAACAGTAATCAATCTGTGAAACATCTCGTAGCATGGAAGAAACTAGCGGCATAGGACTACCTCCCTTCTCCACTGTAAAGGGAGTTTCCCTGGAGTATGGCTTGTACCACCCTTAATCCTTTCATCCTACAAGGGATAAGAGGAAAGGAAACCAAGCAGAGAATCGGGAACCTCACACCATCAAGAAAGCAGCAGGCGGAGAAGAGCACGTCCTTCAGGTAAGAGGCATTATGTTAAATGAAATAAGTCAGTCATGTTGTTGTTAGGTGCCATTGCGTCAGTTCCAACTCAAAGCAACACTGTGGTCAACAGAACAAAACAATGCCTGGTCTTGCACCATGTCCACGATAAAAGTCTTGCATGTTTTTCTACCAGAACCAAAGAAAAGCAGAAAACAGCCACTGGGTCCAAAAGCATATCTAGTTCTCTGAAATGGGCCAAAGGTTGTCAGTTCCCAGAATAAAAGTTCTTCCAAGTGCACCTATCTAGTCTTATTCCAGAAAATTCAACAGACTCTGTGCTTGAAATGTGTTTTATGTCATCAGATGTATTTCCTGGGACTCATTTTCTGAGAGACTTTAATTTCATCTTGAAACATACAAGATAAACAACTCTGAAAATACACACACCCTCTTTGCCACCATAGGGATCCAATATATGACACATTCAAGTCTCTCCTTCACCTTAAACTAGAACACTTGAGGGAATTAAAGGACTACTGAAAACACACTGTCTCTCAGACCCATCTGTCATCATTTGAACATTTGCATTTCACAAGCAAAATGATTTGCCGGAAGAGAACACTGCTCCTGACATCACAGAGTTGCTACCACCACTCCCCCAGCCCCGAGATGCTGGGAGTTCTTAAATGACATATTATGGCATCACCTGCAGCTATTTGAAACCCTTGATCTTTTAGTCAAGCGTACTTGACAGCCATCGAACTCACCGGATGGACCTTTCAAAACTTGAGTCCACTTGTTCCCAGGTGTGCAAACTGATCCATGAAAATAAATCTGCATCAACTTACAGATGTCTGAATTCAACAGGTTATTTTAAAAAGAGTCAGGTATTTGTTATAATTCAAATTTCTTCTTTTCCCTTGAAGCAATTTGTTTGAAAAAAATAATAATGACTTTTCAAAATGGAATAAAATAATATTGTACTCTGCAGCTTTGCCTTTCTCTGGGACAAACCAAGCATTATTTTGTTTCCTGTGGGCACCACTATACTCCATTAACCTTCCTGGTCTAGAGATGGGTCACTAGGGTTAAGTTAAAAAATAGAAAATTTGAAGTCCCAAACTATAAAACGAATTAACCGACAGATGAAGCAGGCTCTGAAGAAATCATTAAGAGTTATTTAGCTAAATAATATCTGAGCTAACAAGTCCCACACAACAGATTTCCCTGGCAGTGTGGATTCTGCAATAGCCCTAAACACCCATCACACCATAAGAGTTCCATCAGCTAATTAATATAGGGTGAAAGATTTAAAATAATAAAGTGAATGAAATAAGAATCTCTTCTCTGGTCTCTCTACTTAAATAGCATAAAGAGCTATTTACATACGAGCTCTAAAAACCAAACCTGTTACTATGGAGTTGATTTAGACTCATAACAATCCTACAAATCAGGGTAAAACAGCTTCATAGGGTTCCCAAGGTTGCAATCTTTACAGCAGCAGACTGCTGCATCTTTTTCCTACTTGCATAGCTCAGAGCCATCAAATCACCACTGGACTTTGTTTCGGCCTCTGAGGACCAGAACTGCTCCCTTCATAGTTTTGTCTCTCTTTTGCCCTTCCAACAACTCTCCAAGCAAATATGCTTATAAGCAGTTCTTTGCTGCTACTGTCACAGTATGAACGGTGAGGACCTTCCACTCATAAAAGTCTGTCACATTCTTCTGTTTATATCATTCATTCATCCCTTAAATGTTATTTATTGAGCCCCACTGTGTAGTAGATACTCAATACTTGGTTGTAACAGGCGTCACTGCCTTCCTTCTCTCTCTGGGTCAGCCTTAGTCAGGCTGGACAACTCCGCCCATAAGTGCAGATCAGCTTGGTGAAGCTCTTGAAACACAGTGCATCTCAAAAGCTACCTAGTTTGGGGCCAACCCATAAGCAGTCTCCAAGTGGTCTTTAGCTGTTGATGCTAGGCAGCACAAAATTTTCTAGCTCTCTAAAAATCAAAATCAGAAAGTTGCACAGAAATATATTCCATGAACATATGTATGAGCAAATCCCAATGCATCCCTCCAAACCAAGAGCTGTCCTGGAAAGGAGTCTGGGTTGATTGTTAAAATGTTGTTGTTAAAGTTTGTGTTATGATTAATTCCTCCTTTTCCTATACCAGACCCCTATCACTCCTACAAATAGCAAATATGAGGTTGTCTGTCTTTTTTCTCTGCTTACCAGATGGGGAATGGATGTTGCAAGCATATGAGGATGTTAGAAGCTTGGTCTTAGGTATAAATTGAGCTTTCAACTTCTGCAGGAATTCACATGGTCCTTAACTGCTCCTAATCTAGTAACAGAAATAGCCAGTAAACATTTTCAACGGTGTTAAAACAGCAGTATTGTTAAATAACATTGAGTCGATTGGGATTCATAATGACTCTGTATGGTGAGTAGAACTGCCCTATTGGAATTTCTCGGCTGCTACCTCTACGGGAACAGATCACTAGGTCATTCTCCTAGAGCACCTCTGGGTGGATTCAAAACACCAACCTTATGGTTAACAGTTGAGTGCTTAACCACTGCTTCACCAGGGTTCCTAGATCAACAGTAGAGGTATGAATAAGCCTATTAGTTGCATGACGACTTGCACGTCCATTGCTGCCTTGGCTGGAGGATTAGGAATGACTTCTCAGAGGTAGAGCTAGAGCACTGAGTGCTGAAAATCCATTCAATCTGGAGGGCAAGGAGTAGGGGCAGGGGTGGGAGTTAGGGTGGGGTATGAGCATTCCAGGCAGAGCACAGCATGTGGTAAAGCTCCCAGTGTACCAGGATGGAAAATTCGGGATTGCTTTGGTGGTTTCAAACCACTGAGGCATCTGGTAAAAAGGCAGGAAACTGCTAGAAATAGGGTTCCACATATATGCAGGGGCCACATGGCAAAAAACAGAACAGGTGTTTTATATTAAGTATGCCAAATTCTTTGAGATCAACACTGTCTCTTATTTATTGTTGTATTACCCTTAGGACAAAACATGATGTGTTTCTTTTACTGGTATTTGGCATTCTGTGGTCTGTAGAATAACCCAGTACAGGCATAGCCAGTACTCATTCATTTCAAGTGCCTATATTGTGAGTCATCCAGCTGTTTCTCTCTGCCTTCTTCCAATTTCAAAAGGTAACTATTGTGTTGAATAGGTACACACTGATACACACACACACATAAGCACACACATTCCAAAAGCCAACATTAAACTCCAGAAACCTAAAATCATAGCTGTAGTTTTCAATTGATGTCTGTCTTAGAAGCATCTGAGAGATTTGTTAAAATTTATATCCTTGGGCCGTCCTCCAAGAAGTAGGCTCTTGGAAACTTGGGGAGGACCTAGGAATATGAATCACACCAAATGTTCCTGGTGATTCTGATGTAACCTCAGAATCAACCTTTGAAAAGTGTTGCTGTACCCACTTGAGCCATTTTCTCTACTGCTACTACAAATGTCAGTACCACCTCTTCCACAACAAAGACTACACATTATTACGTAAGACAGTGTTTCTTGTTCCTCTTCTCATTTCCAGCCCACAACCTCACCCCCAGTTACCAAGGCCTATCTAGCAGAATCAAATGGACTGTCTGTAGAGCATTAGCCCAAGTGGTGACTTCCCGAAACCATTGTCATGGGTTGAATTGTGTCCCCCCAAAAATATGTGTAGCCATGTGGCTGGGATATGGTTCCCAGTATCTTGGGACTGTCCTCCATTGTGTGGTTTCACTAAACTGTATGTTGAAGGATTGAGGTGGGGCTGTAAATTTCTGCATATGATTACTTCCTTGCTTTGCTGTAGGGGGAGTTTCCCTGGAGTATAGAGTATTAATGCTTTCAGCCTACAAGAGATAGAAGGGGAAAAAGAAGCAAGGAGAATCGGGAGCTTCGTTACCATCAAGAGAGCAGCACCAGGAGAGGAGCACATCCTTCAGACCTGAGGTTCCTGCACTGGGATGCTCCCTGGACAAAGACTGATGCAATACCCAACTTTCCTCCAGAGACAACAAGGGGAAAGCCTTCCCCTGGAGTGGTCACCCTGAATATGGACTTGCAACCTACTGGACTGTGTAAGAATAAATCTTCCTTTGTTAAAGCCACCCACTCTGTGGTATTTCTGTTAGAGCGGCACTAGCTGACTAAAACAGAATTGGTACCAGGAGTGGGGTACTGCTCTAACAAATACCTAAAATGTGGAAGCCACTTTGAAACTGCCAATGGATAGAAGATTCAGAAGGAGCGAAGAAGGCACAGAAGGTGAGAAACAACAGAGGACTGGCAGCAGCGGCAGCGGCAACAGCAGAACCAGAGGCAGTGCTGGAGCCGACCCATGGACCGAGAGAGCTGAGTGTCTGCGCACAGTTTTCCTCACAGAACAGGGTGCCTCTGGGCACTTGACTCAGTGGAGCTGGCCTTGCTGACCCACGGAGCGAGAGAGCTGAGTGCCTTTGGGCAGGATTCTTTCCAGCAACTGTAGGTTGCCTCCAGGCACTTAAATCAGTGGAGCTACAGAGCTTTGGAACAGTTGCCTGGCAGGGCAGATGTGGGCCTGAGGCCCGGGCCATGCGGCCATAGGAAGCTGAAGCTGAAGCTGAAGAGACACAGGGTGAGAAGCTGAGCTGCCTCAGTCTCAAAAGCTATGGCCATGACCTCAGGGGTTTGAAAGGGTGGAACCATGGTGTACTGTGTTTGTAAGGGTGGAATTGCCACTCAGTTGGGCTTAGGGTGCTCCTAAAGCCGATGGGGCAGAGTTTCTGTCCAAGTGGGCCTTGAAGGCAGAGTTGTAGCACGGGGCTGGAGGTCTCCACTCAGAAACCAGAGAGTGTGGCTGATACCTAGAGTCTGGAGAGCAGGGCTGTTGTGTAGAATGTCTTAGAATATGTAAGAGCATTTCCCAAGCTTTGAGGGCTAATATAATGTGTTCTGTTGACTTGCCTGTTGCCTGTTAATGCCTTCTTTCCCTACAATTTCTCCCATTTGTAATGGAATGTCTAACTTGTGCCTGTTCTGCCTTTGTGCCTTTAGAAGCAGATAGCTTACCTTCTAAGTTTCATAGACGTAGAAGCATTTTTGTATTTTGGACTTGGAACTGATTTAAGACTTCTGTTGTATGGGATGGACATGATTTTGCTATGGTGAGATGAATGTGTTAAATGTTTTTGTGATGTGATTTTTGGGTTGTCAAAGGGTGGGATGTCATGGGTTGAATTGTGTCCCCCCCAAAATATGTGTAGCCATGTGGCTGGGATATGGTTCCCAGTGTCTTGGGACTGTCCTCCATTGTGTGATTTCACTAAACTGTATGTTGAAGGATTGGGGTGGGGCTGTAAATTCCTGCATAGGATTACTTCCTTACTTTGCTGTAAGGGGAGTTTCCCTGGAGTATGGCTTGCCCCACCCTTAATGCTTTCAGCCTACAAGAGATAAAAAGGGAAAAAGAAACAAGGAGAATCAGGAGCCTCGTTACCATCAAGAGAGCAGCACCGGGAGAGGAGCACGTCCTTCAGACCTGAGGTTCCTGCGCCAGGATGCTTCCTGGACAAAGACTGATACAATACCAGACTTTCCTCCAGAGCCAACAAGGGGAAAGCCTTCCCCTGGAGCGGTCACCCTGAATATGGACTTACAACCTACCGGACTGTGTAATTACCCTGAATATGGATTTACAACCTACTGGACTGTGTAAGAATAAATCTTCCTTTGTTAAAGCCATCCACTCTGTGGTATTTCTGTTAGAGCGGCACTAACTGACTAAAACAACCATAAAACTGCATCTGAGTCTTGGAAATTACTGTCTGAGAACACTTGATTAAAAGTGTGTGCCAAGGCCTTATCCTTCTGAGCCTGCTTCTGAGGATGGAGATGAGGTAAATATATGTGTGTGTGTGTATGTCTGTGTGTGTGTAAGGGGGCATCTTTTCTACTCCTAGTTACATACTTTCTTACAAGGTACAGAATCAATTTGTTCTCATGTAGGGATGTAGATGGTTTACAGAGACTCACTATTTGGGCTTGTTGAAGAATCTATGGAGTTTCCTTTAATAAGGATCCCACCAGGACTGGAAACACAGCTGCCAAGGGTGGTGATCCTTCTAAAAGGCAGGGGATTGTAAACCATAGGTAACATTTACTGAATCTATACGTAGGCCAGAGTCCCTGGTGATGTAAGTGTTTGAAGCGCTCAGCTTCTAACTACAGACCACCCAGAGGTACTTCAGAAGAAAAGCACACCTGATGTATTTCTAGAAAACCAGCCATTTGAAACCCCATGGAACACACTGTACTGTGATACATATGGAATTGCCATGTGTCAAAATTGGCTCCACAGCAACTGTTTTTTATAAGTATGTCCAAGGACAGATTAACCATTAAGGTACTTACAGGCTTATTTGTACTTGCTTGCTAATCTGGATTGCAAGATTTCTCTTGTTTTTCACTGTAACAGGTGAAACGGTGCGTACTTTGTTTCATGGAAAGTCCATTCCTGCATACACCCATCACAGAAGGAGTGTAAATCTGAGAAAAAGACAAGTCTAGGCTTGAGGGGACACACAAAATCATGGTTGCCCTTCTGCCAAGTACCTGGCCAGTCCTCTGTTTCCTGGCTGATAGTGAGCAGCTGTCCAGTGTGGGATAACATACATTTGAAAACAGTAAAACTCAGTCTTCTACCAGAGGCTCCAATCCAATCAAGCCAAAAAGCCAGTAAAAATCTGACCAATCAACCAACCAACCAACCACTGCCTTCAAGTTGGGTCTAACTCATAGCAACCCTACAGGTCAGAGTAAAATTGCATCAAAGAGTTTCCAAGGAGTGCCTGGCAGATTTGAACTGCCAACCTTTTGGATAGCAGATGTAGCACTTAACTCACTACGCCACCAGGGTTTCCAATAGACTAGTAGATGTCTAAAATTGTTTCTTTTCTCTCTCTTTCTTTTGATGAAAATATCCGCAGCAGAACCTACATCAATTCAAAATTTTTTACATGTAAAATTCAGTGACATTTGTTATATTGTTAATGTTGCTACATTCTTCAGTTCTTGCTGTCTCTTCCCAAATTATTTCACCACCCTTAACTTAGATTCACACCTTCCTAGACTTTTTATCTATGTTTTGGAGTTACTGTTGTCAATCTGCTCACACATATGAAAATCTTGAAGAACACAACATTTAGGGCAATGATTGTTTACTAATTGAGCTAAGCTGTTGTTTGTTTTAAAGATAATTTCAGAGGATAGTTTAACTAATAAACATCATCTCCCATGCATTGCCATTGAGTTGATTCCAACTCATAGCAATCCTACAGGATGGGGTAGAACTGCTTCATAGAGATTCCAAGGAGTGTCTGGTAGATTCAAACTGTAGACCTTTTGCTTAGCAGCCATAGCACTTAACTACTATCTCAGGGTAATAGATTTGGGTGTTCCTTCAGTCTCAATGGAGCCAGGAAATTTGGATTCCATATTTATATTCTGTTCCATATTTCTCCCCTTGTTATCGGGATCATGAATCAAATCCTTGATGAAAATATTAAGAAATGGCAGCCAGCAGCTACCCTACTCTACTCTCATTGCAAAAGAGGCAGTTGTTTACGGTAGCAAATAGCTCTGCAGTCAGTTTTGCCTCTGACTCCTAAGTCTCTTTCTTCCACTGCTGTGAAGGCAAACAGACGTCTCTTTTCTTCCTCATGTTTCACCTGACAGATTTATATGCCAAGCCAAGTGCCGTCGAGTTGGAGACAGATTTATATATTTGCCACAAATTCCTATTTCCTATTTTCCTTTCCTTGGTATTCAATTTCATTTCTCAGTTCCTCATTTAGTAGAGCTTTACCTCAGGGCCTTGTTCCATAGGTGGTTTCCATAAATTTATAGAATGCTATAAGGGGCACTGGTGACATAGTGGTTAAGTGTTTGGCTGCTAACGAAAAGGTCTATGGTTCAAACCCACCCAGTGCTTCATGGGAGAAAGATTAGGCAGCTTGCTTCTGTAAAGATTACAGTCTCAGAAACCCTACGAAGCAGTCCTACTCTATTGTAAAGGGTCTCTTTGAGTTGCAGTCAACTCCACAGTAAGGGGTTTTCTAGTTTTTGTTTTTTCACCCTGGAGATAGGCAACTGCTTTGTCAACACCTTAATGATGTTTTACAGTCACATGGTTGTAGTTTATAATACCTTTCTTTTTAACACACCTGGGTGATTTTTTTGTTATGTGATTACTAACAGTGGCTGAACTATTGTTTGATGTAAGTTACAGCCACATGGACCTCTTTCCTTTTCCTTGAACCTAAATTCTTCCTGAATTTGGCTCAGCTGAAGGCATTTGCTTTAGCTGTTTCCTCTTCCAGGAATGCCCTTCTCCGAGATATTAACATGGCTAGTCCTTGACGTTCCCCGTGTCTTTGCTCAGCTTTCACCTTCTCAGTGAGACCTACATAAAGCTATCGTTTGAAAATGGTAATCTCTGCTACAGTCCTTTTTCCCTTTACTGCTATGTATATCATATATTTACCACTTATCACTTTTTTGTTATGTTTCTTGGTTTTACTTCCGGTCTTCTTCTACTAGACTGTGTATTCTACAAGGACAGAGGTTTTATTCTGTTTTGAAGAACAATTTATCTCAAAGCACTCAGACTAGCTCCTGAAACACAGTAGATAATTAAAAATACTTGCGGAATAGATAAAAATATCTTTGAGATGAATGGGCCAAAATCAAAAAGTGATTCCTATCACTCAGTCAAATAAAGAACAGCAAAAGAAGTCCATAGCTACCAGAAGAAAGGAAATAATAAAAATAAGAGTAGAAATAAATGAAATTGAGAACAGAAAAACAATAGAATCAGTAAGACCAAAAGTTGATTCTTTGAAAAGGTCAATAAGATTGACAAACCATTGGCCAAACCAAAAAAATAAAGATAGGATAGGAAGCAAATAACTCACATGTGAAATAATATGGAGAATATTACAATAGGCCCAACTGAAATAAAAGGATCATAATACAATAATACAAAAATCATACTCCAACATATTTGAGAATCTAAAGGAAATGGACAAATTTCTAGAAATATATTACCTACCTAAACTAACACAAGGTGAATAGAAAGTCAGTAGAGCCCGTAACAAGAGAAAAGATTGACAAAGTAATTAAAAAGAAAGAAAAGAAAAAAAAAACTCCCAATAAAAAAGTCCTGGCCTGGAGAATTCACTGGAGAATGCTAACAAACATTCAGAGAAGAGCTCACACCAGTAATACTCACACTATTTCAGAGCATAGAAAGGGAAAAAAAATACTCCTAAATTCCTACTATAAAGCTGGCATAACTTTAATATCAAAGCCAGGTAAAAATAACACACACACAAAAGAAAATGACAGACCAATAGCTCTTATGGATACAGATGCAAATATTCTCAACACAATTTTAGCCTATAGAATTGAGAATCATACATAAAAAAGATAATATACCGTGACCAAGTGGGATTCATACTAGATCTGCAAGGATGGTTCAAAATTAGAATACCAATCAACATAATCCACCACATAAATATATTAAAAGGAAATCACATGATCATTTCAGTCAGCGAAGAAAAGGCACTTGATAAAGTTCAGTGCTTGTTTCTAACAAAAACTCTTAGCAAAATAGGACTAGAAAGGAGATTCATTAACATAATAAAAGACATCTATAAAAAACCAATAGCCAACATCATTCTCAACTGAGAGAGGCTGAAAGCGTACTGCCTCAGACCAGAAACAAGACAAGGATGCCCTTCATCACTGTTCCTACCTGACAATGTGCTGGAAGTCCTAGCTAGAACTAAAAGGTAAAAAAAAAGAAATGAAAGACACACAAATTGAAAAATGAAGAGGTAAAACTATCCCTGTTCACAAGAGGTATGATCTTAAACATAGAGAACCTCTAAGATTCCACAAAAAATTACTAGAACTAATAAACAGATTCAGTAGAGCAGCAGAATACAAAATGAACATACAAAAATCTATTGGGTTTCTATACACCAAAAAAGAGAACTATGGAAAGAAAATCAGGAAAACAACACCATTTACAACAGACCCTAAAAAGGTAGAATACTTAGGAATAAATCTAACCAGAGATGTAAACATCCTATTAAAAAAAAAAGTGCAAGAAATCAAAAGACACCTACATAAACAAAAAACACCTCGTGCTCATGGACAGGAAGACAACATTATAAAAAGGTCAATTTTACCCAAAGCAATCTATAGACATAATGCAAACCTGATCCAAACACCAACAGCATTTTTTAACGAGAGGGGAAAAAAGTAATCACTAATTTTAAAAGAAAAGGAAAGTGACCCTTTATAAAGCATTGTTGAAGAAAAAGTCCAAAATAAGAGGTCTCATACAACCTGATCTCAGAATCTACCATATAGCCAAAGTAGTAAACAGCCTGGTACTGGTATAGCAGACACATAAACCAATGAAACAAAACCGAGAACCCCAGTGTATTTTCACCCACCTATGGTCAACTAATCTCTGACAGATGAGCAAAATCTACTTGATGAGGAAAAGATAGCCTTTTAACAAATGTGCTGGGAAAACTATGTCAATTTGAAAAAAAAATGAAACAAGACCCATATCTCACATTATTCGACGGCACTTGGCTTGGCTCAACTACAAATTGGTTAAAGATATAAAACCTAAAATGACAAATACGACGGAAAAAACAGAGACAATAGTAGGGGCCCTGATACATGACATAAATATAATACAAACCATAACTAAAAATGTGCAAACTTGAGAAGAAAAACTAGATAACGAGGAGCTTATCAAAAGACTTCATCAAAAGAGTAAAAAGAGAACCTACAGACTGGGAGAAAAACTTGGCTACTAAATATCCAACAAGGGTCTAATCTCCAAATTCTTTAGAATACTTCAATGCCTCAAAAACAAAAAGGCAAATGATCCAATGCAAAGGATATGAACAGTCACTTCACCAAAGAAGACATTCAGTTCAGTAATAGACATAAGAGGAAATGCTCATGATCATTAGCAATTAGAGATCAGAGGAACTACAATGAGATACCATCTCACTCTGATATTACTAGCAAGAATAAAACAAAACAAACAACAACAAAAAAGAAACAGAAAATAATGAATGTCAGAGAGGATGTAAGGAGATCAGAACTCTTACGTATTGCTGGTGGTAGGAATGTAAAATCACTCAACCACTATGGAAAATGATATGGAGTCTCCATAAAAAGTTAGAAACAGGAATATCATATGATCCAGCAATTCTACTTCTAGGAATATATTTTAGATATAAGAGCCATTTCATGAATAAGCATAAACACACACATGTTCACTGTAGAATTATTCACAATAGTAATAAGTTGGAAACAATCTAAATGGCTATCAACAGATGAATGGACAGACTATAGTACATATACACAGTGGAATACTACACAACTATAAAGTACCATAATGAATCTTTGAAACATCTCACAACATGGGTGAGTCTAGAGGGAGCTATGCTAAGTGAAAGAAGACAATCACAAAGCACAAATATTGTATGAGACCACTATTATAAAAACCCAAGAAAATGTTTGCACAAAGTAAAAAACAATCCTTGATAGTCATGAAGAAGGGGAGGTTTGGGGAGGGGAGACAAGTTAATTAAATAGCAGACAAGTTAACTTTGATGAAATGAAATACATCACACAATAAAGGGAACACAGCAAAACTAGAACAAAGCAGTCACAAAAGTTTCCTGGATGCAACCAAACACCTTAAATAACCAGTTCCATGGGATGAGGTCTAGGGACCATGATCTAGGGGGACATCTAGGTCAACTTACATGGCATAATTCATAAAGAAAATGAATTTTCTAAGTCTTGCTTTGGTAAGTTGTTTCTGGATGGGGTCTTAAATTTTTTTTAGTACAAAAATAGACATATAGACCAGTAGAACAGAATTTAGACCCCAGAAATATCACCATTCTCTTATGAACAGCTGATATTTGACAAAGGCCCAATGGTCATAAATTGGGGCAAAAACAGCATCTTTAACAAATGGTGTTGCTAAGAATCGATAGCCATCTCCAAAAAAATGAAACAAGACCTGTATCTCACACCTTACACAAAACTAACTTACAGTGGATCAAAGACCTAAGTACGAAACGTATAATGATAAAGATCATGAAGAAAAAATAAGGCCCAAAATGGAAGTTTTAATACCTGGATTAGACAGATTACAAAATTTGACCAACAATGCACAAACAACAGAAGTGAAAATAGATAAATGGGAACTACTAAAATCAAACACTTATGCTTATCCAAAGACTTTATCAAGAGTTAAAAGACTACCTACGGAATGGGATAAAATATTTCACAACTACATATCAGACCAATGTCTGCTTTCCATAATCTACAAAGTACTGCAAAGTGTCAAAGAGAAAAAGGTAAATAATCCAACTAAGCAATGGGCAGGAGGGATGGATGGACACTGCACCAAAAAACGCATCCAGGCAGCAAAAAGACACATGAGGAAATGCTCACAATCACTAGCTGTTAGAGAAAATCAAAATCAAAACTATGATGAGATACCGTCTCACCCCAGTGAGGTAGGCAATAATCCAAAAAACACAAAACAACCAGGGCTGAAGAGGCAGTGGGAGACTGGAACTCTCCTACATTGCTGGTGGGAATGCAAAATGGTACAACCTTTTTGGAAAGAAATTTGGTGCTTCCTTAAAAAGCTAGAAATAGAAATTCCATATGATTCAGCAAACCAACCACTTGTAATTAATCTTACAGAAATAAAGTTGGTCACATGAACAGATATATGCATAGGAATATTTATTGCAGCACTGTCCACAAAAATGAAAACATGGAATCAACCTAGGTGCCCATCAACACATGAATGGCTAAACAAACCACGGTACATACACACAATGGAACGCTATGCAATCACGAAGAACAATGATGATTTTAGGAAGAGTTGCATAACATCATTTCAACTAGAAGACAGAAAAAAAAGTCTGATGGCTACAATGCTGGGAAGCCAGGCAGATGGTTGGTCATAGATTACATAGTGGATAGGAATTTGGTTGGGTGAAAGCAGTGACAGCACACAGTAGAGTGCAGATCAACATAAATGGACCACACCTTAAACTGAAAGGCTTTCTAAACTCAAACCAATATTTCAAAGGATGGAGTAGCAGGGATGCGGGTCTGGGGACCATGTCTTCAGGGGACTTAGAGACCAATTGGCATAACTAGTCTAATGCTAAGAGAGTCTTCTACACCCTGTATTCATGAGTGGCATCTGAGGTCTTAAAAGCTTGCAAGCTGCCATCTGAAGCATATCAAATGGTCCCAGCTCATCTGGAACAGATGGTGACCCAGAACAACAAAGACAGAAGGAAAAGAGAGCCTAGGAGACAGAAGGACCCATACAAATGGCAAACTGTATCAACATGAGACCAAAGAACCAGATGGTGCCTGGCCACCACCAAAGGCAGCGATAATGAGTGACACAGTGATGTAGAGTCCCTGAAGCAATACTATAAAAACAGGCGTGCAGCTCAAGAACTCTACTAAAAGACCAGAATTGATAGTCTAAGAGACTGGAGGGTCTCCTGGGAACATGGCCCCTAGAATTGCTGTTGGCCCTGACCAGAAACCAGTACTGAGGTCAACTCTTCAGACAAGAATGGACTGGACTCAAGGACACGGTATGATCATATGGTGTGTGTGCTTTATGGTTTTACGTATTTATAGGATGCTGTCCTACTGGTTTCTTTCTAGGTGGCAGAGAAAAGGGTGGTGAGGAGGTGACAGGTGCTCAGTAAGAGGATACTAAAAACATAGAGTGAAAAGGAGGAATATGCTGTCACTGGGTGAGGAGAGCAGATGCAGCTGCAGATAGGCGGGCATGCAGAATTGATTTGGCTTGTATACTTTCACTTAATCACAGTAAAAAAAATTTGAGGAGCTGGGGCTAAGATGGTAGAGTAGTCTGATGCTTCCTCTAGTCGACTAAATAAAAAACAAGTGAATCAATTATATATGACAATCAAAGAGCCCTAAACATCAAACACAAAGCTGAAGAGTTTGCCTAAACAGCAGGGCAAGGGAGAGACAATTCAGAAGTATCAAGGGCTTGGTAGATCTGATCAGGCTGGTATTCCAGGGCTGAGGCAAGCAGTAGAATTCAGCATGCATTTTCCACATGGGGAGAAACCCAGGCAGCAGAGAATCTACTTGATCCTTTAGCTAGGGAGAAGCAACATGGAACTGGCAAAAGTTAAGTACAAGCATCTAACTTACCACCTGGGGTGAAAAAATAAAAATAAACTTTCTCCTTCTGCAAAGTACTTCTTTCCCATTCACCTGTCCCAGCCTCACTCTGCTCTGGTTCCCAGCCCAGCTTCAGCGATTGCTGCATTTCTTGTGCCAGAAGTAGGACCCTTCTTGTACCCCTGGACTACTCTTCGGGCTTTGGAGAGGGAACAGATTAACAAACAGAAAGAAATAATCTGCTCACTCTCCTAAACCAGGAACTCACAGGGCAAACACAGACACTTCGCTTAGGTACAGGTGTAAGGGTTCTACAAACTTAGAATACCTTTCAACCCTGCGTAGACCAGTGTGGGCTCATTTCAACAGCATAGGCCATCATGAGCCCATTCCAACAGGGTAAATACCAGAAACCTATTTTCAATGGCAACAGTTAAGGACAAGTAGCAGAGTCAAGACATTCGAAAACATGGTTTGGAACCTAGTTTAAATAAAAAATCCATTATAGTCCTTAATCCTTAAAGTGACTTTAAAAAAAAATTTTTTTTTTTTTTAAAGAAGTCTTCTGCAGCAGATTTGCCAAATGCAATATGTTATTTTATTTCCTGACTGATGCTTCTTTGGATGTTGATTGCAGATCCACATACAACGAAATTCTTGGCAATGTCAAGCTTTTCTCCTTTTGTCACAATGTTGCCCATTTGTCCAACTGTGAAGATTTTTCTTTCTTTATGTTGAGGTGTAACCCATACTGAAAGTTGCAGTCTTTGATCTTTATCATTACGTGCTTCACGTCCTTTTCACTTTCAACAAGCAAAAGGTTGGGTCATCTATGTAAGTACAAGTTGTTAGTGAGTTTTCCACCAGTTCTGATGCTGAGTTCTCCATTTAGTTCAGATTCTCTTATTATTTGCTCAGCATGTGAATTAAAGTATGGTGAAAGGATACAACTCTGATGCACATCCTTCCTGATTTTGAGACATGCAGTATCCCTTTACTTTGTTTGAACAACTGATTCATTCTGTGTACAGGTTCTGCATGAGCACAGTTAACTGTTTTGTAATTTCTGTTCTCTGCAATGGTATTCATAACTTGTTACAATCCACACAGTTGAATGCATTTGCAGAGTCATAAAACATAACTAAACACCTTTGTGGTGTTCCCTGCTTTCAGTTAAGGCCTATCTGACATTAGCAGTGGTATCTCTTGTTCCACCTCATCTTCTGAACCTCTTAAATTTCTGGCAGTTCCCTGTCCATATATACTGCAATCTTTTTTTAATTACCTTCACCTAGGTTTTACTTGTGCGATAGCTGAAATTATTTGATAATTTCTGCATTCTGTTGAATCACCTTTCTTTGAAATGGGCACAAATATTTTTCTCTTCCAGCCAATTGGCCAATAGCTGTCTTCCACATTTCTCGGTATAGATGAATGAACACCTCTAGTGCTGTATCTGTTTATTGAAACATCTCGATTGTTATTCTGCCAATTCTTAGTTTTAGCTAATGCTCTCAGTGCAGGTTGGACTTCTTCCTTCAATACCTTCCTTCAATACCTTCAGTTCTTGATCATATGAGGTCCGACAATTAAGTCCACAGACTTAATTGTGCTCAGTGCTACCTACCTCATTGCTGAATATCACTCAGTCATCTTCAAAGTACTCTTCTTGAGAAGCTATGAACTGACGCTGGTGCCTATTCCACCCTTCAAAGCAATTTTGGAACTCTTTCTGGAATGGCTGTTGCTCATGGTGGCACAGTGGCAAGTTTGTGAATTTAACTGTACAGTTGTCTGTGAGGGAATTTTTAGCCAGTAAACAAGTAACTGTATTGGAACACCCTACCTACTCACCTGATCTGGCCCCCAATAACTTTTTTCTTTATCTGAAGATGCAAGAAATTTTGAAAGGAAGACATTCTGATGACATTCAGGATATATGATAACAGCCTTGATGGTTGACTCTACTTTGAGGCAATAGCTCTTTCCACGTGTATTATGAGTGCTTTCCAACTTGAGGGCCAGGTCTTCCAGCACTATATCAAATAATGAATAGCCACTGTTGTTCATTAGGAGAATATACATGCAAAGGAACTAATAAATTTTTATTAATAACTAATTGTATTTTTTTCTTGGTAGAGATTTTTGCTTTTCCCCCTCCTGTTTCCTTGGGGTAAAATTCACATAATGGTTAAAATTAACCATTTAAGGTAAGTATTTCAGTGACATTTAGTACATTCACAATGTTATGCAGTTACCACTTTTATCTGGTTCTAGAATATTTTTTGTCACTCTAAAATGAAACCCCATACCCATTAAACAGTTGCTGCCTACTTTCTCTCCTCCTAGCCCCTAGAAAATTTCAAGCTACTTTCTGTCCCTATGGATTTGTCTATTCTAGGTATTTCATGTAAGAGGAGCCATGCACTGTGTGATCTTTCATCTCTGGCTTCTTTTACTTTGCATAATGTTTTCGACACTCATCTACATTGTAGCATGCATCAGCACTTAATTTCTTCTTATGACTAAATAATACTCCATTGTATGCGTATGCTAAAGAGCTAACCAGTTTGAAACCACTCAGCCACTCCAAGGAGAGAGGTCTGGCAATCTGCTTCTGTAAAGATTATGGACTAGAAAATTCCAGAGGGCAGTTCTACTCTATCCCATGAGGTTGCTATGAGTGATAGTAAGTAATAGCAACAACTTGTATACACTAAAATTTATTTATCCATCTGTTCATTGGCATTTAGTCATGTGTACCTTTTGACTACTGTGAGCACTGCTACTATAAACATCTGTGTGCATGTATTGTGTGAGTCCCTGTTTTCAATCCTCTTCAATACATACTTAGAAGTGGAATTTCTAGGTCGTATGGTGTCATGGATTGAACTGTGTCCCCCCAGAAATGCATGCAGCCATTTGACTGGGCCGTCATTCCCAGTATTTTGTGATTTTCATATGCTGTACATCTTCATCTCTGCCTGTCACTAATAGGTAGGATGATTATGTTAAGATTAGGGATTCTAGAGTTTCTCTGGAGTGTAGCTTGCATCATCCTTTATCCTTTCATCCTGTGAGAGATAAAAAGAGAAGGAATCAAGGAGAGAATTGTGTACCTCACAACATCAAGAAAGCAGCACTGGAAGTATAGGGTGTCCTTCAGATCTGAGGTGCCCGTGCCAAGACGCAACCTGATGAAAGACTGATGCAACACAAGGACTTCAGAGCCAACAGAGTGGAAGCTTTCCCCTGGAGATGATACCCTGAATTCAGATTTGTAGCCTACTCGATTGTGTAAGCCATCCACTTTGTGGTATTTCTGTGAGAACAGCTCTAGATAACTAAAACACATAGCAATTTTATGGAATACCTGGTGTATAGTGGTTAAGTGTCACCCCAAATGTTGGCAATTCAAATCCAATAGTTATTCCTTGGACACTCTATGGGGGCAGTTCTATGGGGTCACTATAAGTCAGAATTGACACAAAAGAAGCATTTTTTTTTAAATGACAATTCTGTGTTTATCTTTTTTGAGGAGCTGTCAGATCATGTTCTAGAGTGGCTTAAACATGTTACATTCCTACCAACAATGTACTGTTTCCAAAATTTTTGCTGTATCCTTGTCAACACTTGTTACTTTCAATTTTTTTTTTAATTATACACATCACGGAGGACTGTTAAAAGATTGTGGAGTAGACACACATCTCCTCATTTCCCTCTGAGAACTAAGGCCTGGATGATATTTGTATGGAGCACTGAACATTTGGGGAGCCCTAGGACCTAGCATATTTCACTAGGCACCAGTATCAGACTAATCTTCCTCTCTCAAAAATGAATCAGGGACCACCTCACCTCTGCTTCTGTTCTTTCACAGTATTGGAGAACTGTGGCTTCTGTGAACGGCTGGTAATGTACTTTCATTATCAGCTGGAAGGTGAAGTCTGCTGCTCCTGACTGCCCACTGAAGCCAGCACGTTGGACAGCTCCTAGTTCAACACCTAGACAGCTCCCCACATAGAAGTGAAGTTTGCGTTTAAGACTGAGAGGCCTATGTATTTGCCTGGAGATCTGTCTGTTGAGAGGCCCAGCATCTTTTCCTCCCACCCTTCTCTGACCCACATTTTAGGGTTGGTTGACAGCCCCCAGTTTCTCCATAAGTAGGGCAGCCTCTTTGCTACCTGATAAACAGAGTCTTCTACCCCAGAGAGTAGACCTTGGGCAAATCATTGGAATATTAGAGACTTCAGATAAGTAAAGCACTACTGAAGAAGAAGAATACACTGGAGGGCCTCTCACTCCCTGACTGTAGAACCTATTACACTGCCACAGTAGTCAAAACAGCCTGGTACTGGTACAAAAAGAGACACATAGACCAATGGAACAGAGTTGAGACCCCAGAGATTCTACCATCCTCCTATGAACAGTTGATGTTTTACAAAGGCCCCAAGATTTTAAACTGAGGTGAAAATGGTCTCTTTCACAAATGGTGCTAGCAAAATTGGATATCCATCTGCAAAAACTGAAACAAGACCCATATCTCACACCTTATACAAAAACCAACTCAAATTGCATAAAAGACCTAAATACAAAATCTAAAACGATAAAGATCATCCAAAATAAAACAGGATCATCAATGCAAGCTTTAATACACAATGTAGACAAACTTCAAAATCTGACAAAGAAAGTACATTCAACAGAAAAGAAAATAGATAAATGGGAACTACTAAGAATCAAACACTTGCTCACCCAAAGACTTCATCAGAAGAATTATAGACCACCTACAGAATGAGGAAAAATATTTGGCAACTATGTCAGACCAACATCTGATCTCTGTAACCTATAAAGTATTATAAAATATCAATAAGAAAAGGATAAATAATCCAATTAAGCCATGGACAAAGGAGATGGACAGACATTTCTCTAAAAGGGATATCCAGGCAGCCGAAAGACACACGCAGAATTGCTCAGTATCATTAGCTATTAAAGAAATTTAAATCAAAACTATGATGAGACACCATCTCACCCCAACAAGGTTGGCCACGATCCAAAAAACACAAAACAACAAATGTTGGAAAGGCTGTGGAGAAATTGGAACTCTCCCACACTGTTAGTGGGATTGCAAAATGGTCCAACCTCTTTGTAAAACAGTCTGGCTCTTCCTTAAAAAGCTGGAAATAGATATACCATTTGATCCAGTAATTCCACTGTTTGAAATTTATCCTTCAGAAACAAAGGTTGTCACATGAACAGACACATATACACAAAAGTTTGTTGCCCACAGTCCACTATAGCAAAAAGTTGGAATGAACCCCGATGCCCATGAACAGGTGAATGGATAAGGATAAGGAAACTATGGTACACATACTCAGTGGAACACTATGCTATGATGAAAAACCATGACACTTAGAAAACATCTCATAATATGGTCTCATTTGGAAGAGATCATGCTGAGTGAAATCAATCAGTGTCAAAAGGACAAATTTTCTATGATACCCTTGTTCCAAGGACTTAACAAGAAAATTATCCATAGGAGAAAACGACTGTGTTGGCTACATGGGTGCTGAGATAACTGATAAATGTTAGAAATTTTATTCTTTTACTGTAACTAACAAAAAATAAAAAAGTTAAAAAAATTATAGACATCCTACTGGATGTGAAACAGTACCTCATTGTGGTTTTGAATTGCGTTTCTGTAGGGCCTAGTGATGTTGACCATATTTTTGTATATTTGGTGGCCATTTGTAAATCTCCTTTGAGGAAATGTCTGTGAATTCTATGCCTACTTTTCAACTAGGTTTGGTCATGGACTGAGTTGTGCCCACCCAAAAATGTACAGCGATTTGGCTCGGTCATGATTCCTAATATTGTGTGATGTTTCTCCATGTTGTAAATCCTGCCTCTGTGGTGTAAAGAAGGAAGATGGGCAGCAGCTGTGTTGGTGAGGCAGGACTCAAAATGTAAGATTGCCTTGTGCCTTGACGCAATCTCTTGGGATACAAAGGAAACGCAAGCAAGCAGAGAGCTGGGATCTCACACCACCAACAAAGCAGTGCCAGAAGGAGAGCACATCCTTTGGAAAGGACCCAGGATCCCTGCACATCAGAAGCTCCCAGTTCAGGGGATGATTAGCAACAAGGACCTTCCTTCAGAGACAACAGAGAAAGCCTTCCCCTGGAGTTGATGCTGTGAATGCGGACTATTCAAACTTGAGGACGAAAAAGCCTCCATGTGTGGGATGCTCAAGATCAGGGGAGTTGAGAGGCTTTGCTTCAGATCTCCCCAACTCACAGGGAAAGACAACCTCCGTGTTCCACAAGCCCCAGGCTGTGACACTGTAGATTTAGTCAACTATAGGCAAGGAATGATTCCTTTTGTTTTGACAATTGAACTCTTAACTAACGATAAAAGAATTATGCAGGGATGACAGGGAAGTAATTTGTGTTTAAACAGTCTTCTTTAGGATTGCTGGCCAGGTGACTTGTAGCACCATTTTGTTTCCTCAGTGGCTGGTGATGGCTTGTCAGTTTGTGAAGCCAATGACCTCCACCAAACGACCGTCACATGCCACTCCCAATGGCTCTGTTGTTCTCATGAGATCTCTTTGTGTGCTGTTTGTCCCATATAAAACCCTGGGTTGCCTACCTAATTTGGACAGCCCTGGAAATTTGAGTATGTCTGTCCGCTATGTAGGGTTAATACACTGGCTCTTTAATCCCGCACCAAAATCTTTCTCAGAAATTGGGTATTTGGGACAGATAATGAGAACCTGGAGTTTTGTCTGGTAACACTTTTAGCCTACTGGACTGTGACAAAATAAAATTTCTCTTTTTAAAGCCATCCACTTGTGGTATTTCTGTTGTAGCAGAGTGACTAAAATAGATTTCTTACCTTTTTGTTGTTGTGTTGTAAGATTGTTGAAGATGAGTTGTAGTTTGCTTTTTCATTTTCTTGATTATGTCCTTCGATGCACAATTTTTTTTCATTCTTATGAAGTCCACCTCATCTATATTTTCTTTTGTTGATACTGCTTTTGGTGTCAAATTTATGAATCCATTACCAAATCCAAGGTCATGAAGATTTACCTGTATATTTTCTTCTAAGTATATTTAGTCTTAGTGAGAGAGAGACAAAAAGCTTTTAAGAAGATACCACTTAAATTCTAGAAGGCCTGAGTGGGTGGCTTGTGAGCTTGTGAATGAGTGATTGTAAACAGCAGAAAACAGCTGGAATGCATGACATCAGATCCTCAAAAATGGTGGATATGGCCCAGGAAATGTGACCCACACCCCAGCCTACTTGCTTTCCTCCTAGAGAGGTGAATTCACCTGAGGAAGTAGCCTTTGTTATGCTGTCTAAATAAGAAGGCACCAGTTTGCTTTGTGAGGGACTTCCCAAAACCCATTCAAATCAATGCCTGCTTTCTGCCTGATGCCTAAATTAGGGTTGGAGCATCAGATTCCAGCTTCCCTCTGCCCCCATAGAAATCCTGAGATACCTAGTTTCAAAGGAGAATGTAGAAGTCCAGATGCCTCTGTCTGGTGCCAGCCCAGGATGCTCCCTCTTCTCCCCATAGAAATCCTTGATAAGCCCAGTTTCTAAAGGAGAGGCTAGCTTCTTCCCATGTAATTTAATACCAACTGCTTATCCAGTGACTCTTTAAGTATACTGGGCCAGTAGAAATGCAATATGAAAATCTGTATACCTATTGTTAGGGTCCGGATTTCAAGATGTGATGAAGTTTCTCTTTAAAAGTCAAGTTTTATTTAAAATATGCCCAATAGGAAAAAGGCTGGTGCACCAGGGACGCACTCCAAACTACGCAGAGCAGGAAGCGACCCCAAGTTTCTCTAGTGTGTAGTATTTAAACCGTGAAACTGTAAAGTAGAGAGGGGGAGTTGACCTTTACATTGATTGGTTGAGGCTACCTGGAATTCCTGTTAGTTGTAAAATGTGGTTGTTAGCAACTGTTTTAGTAGATTGTGGTCAAGGTCTAGGGAACATTTGCAAGGCTGTCTCCAGGCTTTGTCTTGTGACAGACAGATGTTTTGCAAGACAAAGGTGAGATTACTCTGTGGTATTTTCCTGCTATTAAGTTGTTTCCTGGGTCTTTCTACTTTAATACCTTGAATTTTTACTGCACCCTTCCTCAAAATGGAGTCTGAGGCTCAAAATGGAGTCACTTATGTCTCATTTTAACATTCCTCCCTTGAGTTCTTGTCCCAGAGTCAAATTCTAGACTCTGAGTGGGGTTCGGACTGTTTAAGGCCCTGGCCATTCAGGGGGTGGTAGGTCTGGTGCTGGGGCAGATGCCTTAGGACTAGGAGCTGGACTTGGCTAGTTTTTCTCGTATGAATTTAAGTAGTCTATTCAGAACGCAGGGACCCACAGTTAAGGCCAAGAGGAAGAGGACAAGAGGTCCTGCTAGCACAGTGACGAGTGTGGTCATCCACAGAGACCAGGAGAACAGAGACTCATACCAATTCTGATTTAGTTCTTTAGTTTTTGCCCAGTCCTCTAATCTCTTTCTGACTATGGCCAGGCTATCTCTGACTATTCCCAAGTGATTTGTGTAAAAACAGCATTGTTCTCCCAGAGCTTGACATAATCCTCCCTGTTGGAGGAAGGGTAGATCAAGGTCCCTCCTGTTCTGGAGTACCATTTCAGCCAAGGAATCTAGGAATTCTTCTAGATGATGGATGGACTTTTCTAGTTAGGCTAGATCAGAATCTATTATTTTGCTTAATGCCTGGTAATTCTGGTCTCTTTTTATTAAGGCTGTTGTTCCTGTCCTTACCCCAGTGGCTATCCTTGCTCCCACAAGGATGGTGAGGAGGACAGCCGAGGCCCCAAAATCTCTCTTACCTCGTCTAAAAGGATTAGCAGGCTCTGGCAGGACTTCCAGATAAGTGCTTACAGGGAGATAATATACTTGTGGAAACAGGGTAACCAGTACACACAGACTGTTTTTTGTGAGCACCTGTTGATGCATACAGGGAGTTAGTCCAGTGGTGCATGCGAACCAAGTATCATTAGGCAGTACCAAATATATGGCAGAGGAATTGACCTAGTATGTTCTAGTGCAGAGGTGCCGTAAATAAGGGAAACTGTCCAAGGATCCCTCTTTATTCAGCACACACAATCCAGATCCTGTGACTTTCTGGAGTGTTATTACTGGAAACCTTCCCCATGAACACCTGGAGCCTGGATGAGATTCTGCAGTCAGGTTCCTTTCAGTGGCCCATCCGATATAAAAAGGGGGCCTAGGGTCTAGGCATAGCCAATAGTCCTCTCTAGTCAAGTTAGTAGTTGAATTGAGATAGTTGTAGGTAAATTAAGCAGTAAGTATGGCGTAGTCATGCCAGGACTTGTGCTATGTGGGGGAGGAACTGGGGGGGGGGAGGAATTTGGCCAAGGGGTAAGGTTTGGGTGTAGTTTCCTTCTGTCGGGCACCGACAGTTTCCTTCCGTGGGCACCCTTGGACCAACTGGGTTGGAAGCTGCCAGTCCAATGGCAACTGGTGAGGGGCTATAGGACTTTGGTAGTCTCTGAATTTTGAAGAGGAGCTCCCAGTTTCATCCCGAAAGGTAGAGCCTGAGTCCCCAGATCTTCCCTGACTCTCAACCTCTTGCCTTTTTCCCTCGTTCGGTTAGAGATATGGAGATGGGGTTTTGTCTATTCAAATTGGTCACATTCTTAGCTCGACTGACCCTAATGAGGTCCCTATCTCCTCTGATCCAGGGTGCATTGGTTTCACAGCCCCATGCATAACAGAAATAGTCATTTGTTCCTCCATATAATCCATAGTCATTAGCCCCAGGATGTATAAAGGGACAGACGTAAAATTGTTTCTTAGCCAGTTGCTGCATGAGGCAGTCAGTAGCTGAGCCCCACCCTTCAGCACGCATGCATTCCCCCGACCCTCCAGTCCCCATGACGGCCCACCTGCATGTGTGAACCAGGAGTGAGTCTTTCTTAAGCTGTGAGTCTCTAGAAGTCCCCACAAGGTCACTAAATCAAGGTAAAAAACTGGTGAAGTTACCTCAGGGGGGCCGGTTAGGGTCAGCTCTTGAACTTGTCGCCCGAGGTCTCTTGGAGCCATCTCAGCGCCAGTGAGGATCCACTTGTAGGTCCCTGGTTGGTGTGGGTTGGTGGGTCAGGTGGCCATGGCCAGCAACCGGAGGGCCCACAGGACCCACATGATCAGGCTGAAGACAGGAATCAGACAAGGCACAGCTTGAGGGGATCCTCAGGATGTTGCCACACCTTCCATTGAAAGTCAGGGTCTAATGTTGCCTTTTTTAGATGGGAGTGATGGACCCAGGGCCGGATCCCATCAACCTTAACAGCAGTTGGGGTTGTCAGGATCACTGTGTGGGGTCCTTTCCAACGTGGCTCCAAAGTCTCCTTTTGGTGCCTCCGGACTCAGACCAGATCTCCCGGCCGAAACTGATGTGGCTTTACAGGAGGGAGATCATGGAGGTGTCTCAACAAGGGGAAAAGTAGATCTTGAGGTTTTTTGCAGGGCCTGGAGGGACTTACGTAGGTCATGATCAGAGATTTCAGCAAGCATGTCATCCCTTGGTTTAGGGCAGAGAGGTGGTGGCCTCCCAAAAACATTTCATAGGGCGTAAGGCCTTGGAGGTAGGGAGAATTACGCACATGCATCAAAGCGAAGGGGAGCAGGGCCATCCAGTCACTACCAGTTTCTAGGGTTAATTTGGTTAAGGTCTCCTTAAAGGTTCTGTTCATCCTCTCTACCTGTCCTGAACTCTGGGGTTGATAGGCACAATGTAATTTCCAATTAATCCCCAGGATAGACGCTACTTCCTGAGAGACTGTGGCCACAAAGGAAGGGCCATTGTCTGATCCTAGTGTCAGTGGAACCCCAAACCTAGGTATAAATTCCTCCAGGAGTTTTTTTGAGACCACCTGAGTTGTCTCTCTCTTAGTGGGAAATGTCTCAGTCCAACCAAAGAACGTGTCTATGAAAACCAAAAGGTACTTATATCCATATCTGCCGGGCTTAATTTCAGTGAAGTCCAGCTCCCAATGTACTCCGGGCATAGTGCCTCTTTCTCTCTTACCTTGGTGGGCCTTACCAGAGCTGCCTACATTAGTGGCTTGGCAGGCTTGGCAGGTGTGCATTATTCGTTCAGCCAGCCGGGGTAGTTGGGGTATATAGTACCTTGGAGACAGAAGTTCTTGGACTTTTGCTGCTCCCAAATGGGTGGTCTGGTGGATCTGGCGGATGAGCTCCTCTCCCAATTTTGGAGGGAGAATGGGGAGCCCTCCTGAGGTATAGTGCCATCCTTTCTTCTGTTCTATTTCGGGAATTTTTTTTGTGCAGGAGGGTATCCTCTGGGGTATAGGTGGACTCTTCAGGAAGGGTTGGCTTGGGGAACTGGATAGAATTGATCTCGGGGAGGTTGAGGGTAGCTTCCTTAGCTGCTCGGTCTGCCAGTTTATTGCCTTGGGCTTCCACTGTTTTGGCCTGCTGTTGTCAATGTAGATGCTGGCCGCCTTGCCAGCCCCTAGTCTCAGAGCCTTGGTGAGTGCTATGAGCTCTGCTCGTTGTGTTGACGTCCAGGATGGTAGGGCTTGTGACCAGAGGACTTGATCATCAGCTACCACCACTGCCCGTGTACCTGGTGCCACCCCTGATAAAACTGCTCCGTCAGTGAACAGAGATCAGGGTCCCGCAAGGGAACATCCATAAGATCTCGGCAAAGGCCGTGCTGTTGGTCAAGCACCTCATTGCAGTCATGCAGTTCAGCCTCCAGGTCTGGGTCAGGTAGCAGCGTGCCTGGATTGAGGGCCGAGCTAGAAGCAAACACAACTCGGGGCTGATCTAGCAATAAAGACTGGTAGTGGGTTAGCCAGGCATTGGAAATCCATTTATGAGGTGGGCTACGCAGGACTCCCTCGATGGCATGGGGGGTAGTGATGGTCAGGAGCTGTCCCATAGTCAGTTTATCAGAGTCTTTTGCTAGTTGAGCGGTGGCTGCAACAATCCTAAGGCACCTTGGCCATCCTGAGGCCACTGGACTTCTGCCAGGAGGATTCTGCTTACCTTTTTGGCCTGCTTATCCTCCAGCTGTTCATGGTTGTTGAAGGTCTTCATGGCGATCTCTATCAATTCGGATAGATTTTTACCTTCAAATCTTTCTATTTTCTGGATCTTCTTCCTAATGTCAGGGGCTGACTGGCCCACGAAGGCGATGTTGATGGCTCGCTGGTTCTCAGAGGATTCAGGATTAATGGGAGTGTATGTGTGATATGCCTCCATTAACTGCTCTAAAAAGGCTGCTGGGGACTCAGGGTTCCTGAACTACTTGGGTTACCTTAGACAAATTTGTGGGGTGCCTAGCAGTGGCCCAGAGACCCCCTATAAGAACCTGGTGGTAGACAGTTAGGCACTGCTTACCTACAGTGATGTTCAGGTCCCAATCTGGACGGGTTAGAGGAAAAACATGACTAATCTCATCCAAGTCGCTCAAGAAGTGGCCGTCTACACCTGGTACCTGCTTCCTGGCCAGGGACACAATCCTATCCTTCTCTTCAGTGGTGAAGAGAGTCTGGAGGAGTTGTTGCACATCCTCCCAGGTTGGCTGATGCGTCACAAAGATGGTCTCCAACAGGGAGATCAGGACTTGGGTCTTTTCAGAGAAGGAGGGGTTTTGCATTTTCCAGTTACAAAGATCAGAGATAGTAAAAGGAGTTTAGAGTAAAAAGGGGAGCCCTGCCTCAGTCATGTGCCCTATAGCGCATACGGGGAAGACATGAAAGGAGGGCTCTGCAGACGGCTGAAAGGACCGACACGAGTGGGTATGTGCTGGGCTTTGGAGGTCAGAGGAAGGTGGTGCTATAGAAGTGGCGGGGATCAGGGAAGCAGTCAGGACTGGAGGGTCCACAGGGACCCTATACAGGCCACAGCAACTGGCTTCGGCTCCCTCGGTCCTGGTGGTGGCAAGAGGAGGAATGGGAACTGGGGGGTAGGGAGGTGGGAGACCCAATAGGTCATCTGGGTCAGAGGAATAAGATGGAGAAAGGGAAGCTGGAGGGGGCTTCGAGGAGCCCTGAACCACCAGGGTTGTAGGAGGCTGTTTAGAAGGAGCATAGGGCTGTAGCCACGCAGGTGGCTGCCTGAGGAGGTCCTGCCAAGTAACAATGTATAGCATCTGATCAGGGTGACCAGGATCACCAAAGATGACCTGGAAAACAGAATGGGTTTGGCTAATGTGTAAGGATCCCGTGGGCGGCCATCCAGTACCAAAGGCTGGCCATTCCAGGTTACAGAGTGTGCGGAGCTTTCCTGGCTTCACATTGCCAAAGTCTCGGGCTCATTTCTGGAAATCTTAAAAGTGGTCAAGGAAGAGGCCTAGGGGTGTTACAGAGTGAGAAGATTGCCCCATGGTGGCAAAAGTAACAATCAGGATGAACAGTACAATCAAACAAACAACAGAACAGACATGGACCGGTCACAGAAGAAAACAAAACAAAAACCAGACCAGGACGCTAATTTGTGTCTGTGGGACTTTGTGCCAGAGAACCAAAAAAGGAACCAGCAGCGCCCACCCAGATGGAGAGCTGGGGCATCCCCCAGCCTCTGACTCAGAGAGTGCTTTTGCTTCCAGATTCTGTCTTGTGAGTCCCAGAACCAGAGCCTGAGCACAGAGATTAACAGAAAATATCGAGACTCACCGGTGAGGTTCAAACTAGATTGGCCACCTGCAGAGGTCACTCTTGAAATCCCAGACGAGCCCCCAAATGTTAGGGTCTGGATTTCAAGATGCAATGCAGTTTCTCTTTAAAAGTCAAGCTTTATTAAAAATGTGCCCAATAGGAGAAAGGCTGGTGCACCAGGGACGCACTCCAAACTACACAGAGCAGGAAGCGACCCCAAGTTTCTCCAGTGTGTAGTATTTAAGCCGTGAAACCGTAAAGTAGGGAGGGGGAGCTGACCTTTACATTGATTGGTTGAGGCCACCTGGAATTCCTGTTAGTTGTAAAATGTGGTCGTTAGCAAATGTTTTAGTAGATTGTGGTCAAGGTCTAGGGATCATTTTCAAGGCTGTCTCCAGGCTTTGTCTTGTGACAGATATTTTGCAAGACAAAGGTGAGATTACTCTATGGTATTTTCCTGCTATTAAGTTGTTTCCTGGGGCTTTCTACTTTAATACCTCGAATTTTTACTGCACCCTTCCTCGAAATGGAGTCTGAGGCTCAAAATGGAGTCACTTATGTCTCATTTTAACACTGTAACTGCCAATTAAGAGAATATATGGAAATTCCTTTCTCTGCTTTCTTGAAAAAACACATAAATAGATATGGCCGATAACAGAACGGGGTACACAGCTGTTTTTCAGACTTGAGTCCATCTGCCCCACCACAAGCTAATAAACACCTTTTCCTCTACAAAGTGATGTTTGAGGTGCTTTCTGCTCTGCGGGGCCAAACTTACCTTTTTCCTGCTACATTAGCTATTGTATTTAAGTCAGTGATCTGTTTTTAGTTAATTTTTGTATAGAGATGAGGTAGGGGTTCTACTTTGATCTTTTGCTTGTGGATACCCAGTTGTCCCAGAATTATTTGTTGAAGAGACTATTATTTTTCATTTGAAACAAACATTTCAGTGATATTTAGTACATTCACAATATTATGTAGCTACCACATCTATTGACACCCTTGTCCAAAGTTACTTGATCATGGATATATGAGTTTATTTTTGGATTCTAATCTCTTTTCCATTTATCTATATGTTGGTGTATGCCAATGTGACACTGTTTAGATTACACTAGCTTTGTAGCAAGACTTGAAATCAGGAATGTAAGTCCTCCAGCTTTGTTCTCCCTTTGCAATATTATTTAGCTGTTTGGAAATTCCACATGAATTTGAAGAATAGCTTTTCCATTTCTACAAAAGGCACAGGAATTTTGATGTTGCTGGCATTGAATCTACAGATCAGTTTGGGTGCCACTGACATTTAAACAATATTGTCCCCTAGAATTGAGATACTTTTCCACTTATTTAGGTCCTCTTAATTTCTTTCAGCAATGTGTTTTGTAGTTTTCAGTGTATAAATATTTTACCTCCTTTATTAAATGTATTCCTAAATATTTTATTCTTTTGGATGCAATTATAAACAAAATTTCCCTTGAAATTTTAGTTTTGTATATTTCATGGCCAGATTATGGATTGAATTGTATCTCCCCAATGTATGTATACTTTAGGACAGATCTTGAAATGTTCTCTTTGATGATGAATGCAACACTATTCCTCTTCAAGTTTTCATTCCTGGCATAGTAGCACGTATGATTGTCTGATTCCAAATGGCAGATCCAGTCCATTTCAGCTCACTAATGCCTAGGATGTCAATGTTTATGTGTTTCATCTCATTTTTGATGATTTCTAATTTCCCTAGATTCATGTTTCATACATTCCATGTTCTGATTATTAACAGATGTTTATAGCTATTTCTCCTTGAGTCATGCCACATCACCAAAGGAAGATCCTGAAGGCTTTACTCTATACACGGCATTAAGGTGGACTCTACTTTGAGGAGGCAGCACTTTCCCAGTCAGCTTCTGAGGGTCTTCCAACCTAGGGGGCTCATTTTCCAGCACTATATCTGAAAATTTTTTTGCTGCTATTCATAATGTTTTCCCTGGCTAATTCTTTTCATAAGTAGACTGCCAGGCCCTTCTTCCTAGTCTGTTTCAGTCTGGAAACACAGCTGAAAGCTTTCCACCATGGGCGACCTTGCTGGTCTCTAAATACTGGTGGCATAGCTTCCACCATCACAGCAATACACACGTCTTCATAGTACAACAAAACGACAGAGAAGATTTGTCCTGAAGTACAATGCTGTCAGTGAGAGGATAATATCCATATACCTACAAAGAAGACCAATTAATATGACTGTTATTCAAATTTACATACCAACCACTAAAGCCAAAGATGAAGACACTGATGATTTTTACCAGCTTCTGCAGTCAAAAATTGATGGAACATGCTATCAGAGTGCACTGATAATTGCTGGTGATTAAAATGCAAAAGTTGTTGGAACAAAAGAAGAAGGATTGGTAGTTGGAAGATACGACATTGGTGATAGAAAATATGCTGGAGATTTCATGATAGAATTTTGCAAGACTAACTATTTCTTCATTGCAATACCTTTTTAACCAATGCGAACAGGGACTATGCACATGGACTTACACAGAAATGGAACTGAGTGCATCTGTGGAAAAGACTATGGAAAAGCTCCACATCAGCAATCAGAACAAGACCAAGTTCTGATTGTGGCATAGATCACCAGTTGCTCATATGCAAGCTCAAAGTGGAACTGAAGAAAATTAGAACAAGTCCATGAGATCCTAAGTATGACTTTGAACATATCTCATTTGATTTGAGAGACCATCTCAAGAAAAGATTTGATGTGTTGAACACTAATAACTGACAACCTGATGAATTGTTGAATGACATCAAAGATATCCTCTGTGAAGAGCAAGACATCATTAAAAAGACAGGAAAGAAAGAAAAGACCAAACTGGATGTCAGAAGAAACTCTGAAACTTGCTCTTGAATGTCAAGCAGCTAAAGCAAAAGGAAGAAATGATGAAATAAAAGAACTGAGCACAAGATTTCAAAGAGCAGCTCAAGAAGACAAAGTAACGTACTAAAATGACATGTGCAAAGAGCCACAAATAGAAAATCAAAAGGGAAGATGCATTCTGCATTTCTTAAGCTGAAAGAACTGAAGAAAAAAAATTCAAACCTTGACTTTCAACAGTGAAGGATTCTACAGGGAAAATATTAAACAACTTAAGGAGCATCAAAAGAAGATGTAAGGAATACACAGAGTCATTATTTCAGAAAGAGCTGGCAGATGTTCAGCCACTTGAAGAGGCAGCATATGATCAGGAACCAATGATATCGAAGGACGAAGCCAGAGCTGCTTTGAAGGCACTGGTGAAAAACAAGACTCCAGAAATTGATGGAGTATCAGTTGAGATATTACAACAAATGAGGGTAAGGGGTGGAAGTGCTCACTTGTCTATGTGAAGGAATCTGGAGGAAAGCTACCTGGTCAACTGTCTGGAAAAGATTCATATTTGAGCTCATTGCAAAGAAAGGTGATCAAACTGAAGCCAGAAATTACCGAATAACAACATCATTAATATCACACAGAAGTAAAGTTTTGCTCAAGGTCATTCAAAAGTGACTGCAACAGTATATTGACAAGTAACTGCCAGAAATTCATACTAGATTCAGAAGTGGAATCAGGGATATCATTGCTGATGTCAGATGGATCTTGGCTGAAAGCAGAAAATACCAGAAAGATGTTTACCTGTGCTTCATCGACTAAGGAAAGGCATTCAACTATGTGGATCCTAACAAATTATGGCTAACATTGTAGAGAATGAGAACTTCAAAACACTTAATTGTGCTATTAAGGAACCTCTACAGGTGTCAATAGGCAGCTGTGCATACAGAAACAAGACGACACTGCATGGTTTAAAGTCCGGAAAGGTGTGCATCAGGGTTGTATCCTTCCACCATACCTTTTCAATCTATATGTCAAGCAAACAATCCAAGAAGCTGGACTATATGAAGAACAAGGCGTCAGGATTGGAGCAGACTCATTAACAACCTGTGTGACCCAGATAACACCACCTGACTTGCTGGAACTGAAGAGGATTTGAAACACTTAATGATGAAGATCAAAGACCACAGTTTTCAGTATGGATTGCACCTCAACATTAAGAAAATAAAAATCCCCACAACTGGACCAGTAAGCAACATTGTGATAAATGGAAAAATGATTGAGGTTGTTAAGGATTTCATTCTACTTGAGTCCACAATCAACACCCACGGAAGAAGCAGTCAAGAAATCAAGACACATTGCGTTGGGAAAATCTGCGACAAAGGACCTCTTTAAAGTATTGAAAAGTAAAGATGCCATCTGGAAGATTAAAGTACACCTGCCCCATGCCATGGTATTTTTGATCTCATTGTACACATGCAGAAGCTGGACAATCAACAAGGAAGATAGAAGGAGAATTGATATTTTTGAATTGTGGTTTTGGAAAAGAATGTTGAATGTACCACAGAGTGCCAAAAGAACTAACAGATGTGTTCTGGTAGAAGTACAACCAGAGTGCTCCATGGAAGCAATATGGCAAGACTGCATCTTACATACTTTAGGGACACTGTCAGGAGGGATCAGTCCCTGGAGAAAGTCATCATCCTTGGTAAAGTTGAGGGTCAGCAAAAAAGAGGAAGACTCTTGACAAGATGAACTGACACAGTGGCTGCAACGATGGGCTTGCACATAAAAACAATCATGGATGTGTTACAAGACCGGGCAGTGTTTTGTTCTGTTTTGCATAGATAGGGTTGCTACGAGTTGGAACTGACTTGATGTCACCTAACAACAACAGCAACAACATATGTGTTAGAATCCTAACCCCTATATACGTTGATGGAATTCTAATTGGAAGTTAGATTTTCCTTGTTATGTTTATGAGTTCATGTTATTCCTTAAGCAAATCACTTCTGGGTTATAAGAAGCAGCACAGACCCACAGACAAACAAGCACAAACTGGAGACGCTGGATGCCATGAACTAGTTAAAGAACCAGGGCTTTCGATGCTGAAGGAGACAAGCCTCTTCCCCCAGAACTGACAGAAAGTCTTATCCTGTAGCCGGTGCCAAAGTCAGACTTCCAGCCTCCTAAGCTATGAGAATATTAATTTATATACTTTTAGAACCACCCACTTGTGATGTTTTTGTTATGGCAGCACCAGATAGCTAATGCAGCCAGTATAACAAAACACAGCTATTTCGTTTGTTGATCACACACTCTGCAACGTTACTGAGTTCGTTTATTAGCGCTAGTAATTTGAGCAGGTGGAGTCTTTGGGATTTTCTCTATACAGGATCGTGGTATTTGAATAGAGATAGTTTTACTTATTCCTTTCCAATTTGGGTACTTTTTCTTCCCCCTTGTCTAACTGCTCTAGCTAGTATTATCATTGTTGAATGAGAGTGATGCAAGTAAGCATCTTTATCTTGTTCTTGATTTTAGGAGAAATATTTTCAGTATTTCACTGTATGATGTTATCTGTGCAATAATTATATTTTTTGTCCCTATTTTCGTCATAACTTCTGGTTGTCAGGCTATGTAAATTGAAAGTTTTTTGTTTTTTTTTAAAGCAAGAGACAGGGAGTGCCACCATAGTCACATAGCACACATACTGAGTTACATTGTGTTTCTGTCTTCTTTCTGCACATGTTGTGAGTCAGTATAGCCTTTGTATCCTCAATGTCTAACAGTTGTGACTTTCATGCACTAGCCAGTCAGTAAATGCTCCATTATTAAATAAATGAATGAGGCTGGTAGGACTGACTACCTTCCTCTTATAGTTGAACTATGATGATACTAGTATTCTTGGATACGAATGAGAACTGCTGTTATTAGTGCATTACTTTCATAGGGTTGTCGTGACAAAATACCACAAAGTAGGTGGCCTTAGGAAACCCTGCTACGGCTGCTAACCAGAACATTGGCAGTTCAAATCTGCCAAGTGCTCTTTAGAAACGCTACGGGGCCATTCTATTCTGTAGAGTCGCAATCAGTCGGAATCCACTCAACAGCAGTGGGTTTGGTTTGGTTTTGGATAATTGGCTTTAAACAACACAAATATATTTTCTCAGTTTTGGAGGCTAGTTGCCTGAATCCCGAGTATCAGCAGGGCTGTGTTTACTCTGAAGAGTCTCATGGAAGATTGTTATCTCTCCAGCTTCTGGTGAGCCCAGGCATTTCTTGGCACTTATATAATGGCCCTCTTTTCTCTGGCTTTCTGTGTCTCCATCTCTTTAGAAAGACACTACTCAGGTTAGTATATGATCTACCTGGTATGACCTCATGTGAATTTAACTAACAATGTATTATTGAATGACTGTTAAGATTGTGTGTCAGTTTGGCTGGATCATGATTCTCAGTGTTTATGTGCGTTATTCCCGTACTAGGATCTGCTGTAAGTAGGCAACCAGTTGAAAGGGAATTTCTTTCCGTTTGTGATCTGCATCCATGTCGAAGTGAACATTCTGGCTTTTTTCTTCTCTGGATCCTGTAACTGCCTTCTGCTCATCTGACCTCTGGTTCTCAGAACTTGAGCTAGCAGGTTACCTGCTGGTATTGGGATTTGTCAGTCTTCACAATCCATGAGGAAGAGCTCTTTTCTACAACCTACCATTCTTGCATTTGCCAGCTGACATGGATTGATGTGTGTCCCCCCAAAAATATGTGTAGCCATGTGACTGGGCCATGATTCCCAATATTTTATGATTGTCCTCCATTTTGTGATTTTATGCTATATGTTAGAAGATTAGGGGGGGACTGTAATTCCTGCATAAAATCTGGTATTGCATCAGTCTTTGTCCAGGGAGCATCTTGGCACAGGAACCTCAGATCTGAAGGATGTGCTCTTCTTCTGGTGCAGATTTCTTTATAGTGCGAGGTTCCCAATTCTCTGGTTGCTTCTCTTTCCTCTTATCTCTTGCAGGCTGAAAGGATTAAGGGTGGGGTAAAGCTGTACTGCAGGGAAACAAACTCCCTTTACAGTGGAGCAGGGAGGTGATCTTATAAAGGGATTTACAGTCTCACCCTAATCCCTTAACATACAGCATAGGAAAACCACAAAATGGAGGACAGTCACAACATACTGGGAATCATGGCCCAGCCACATGGCTACACATATATTTGGTGGGGCACAATTCGATCCGTGACACCATTCCTCTGTTGCTGGACATCTGGGTTGACTCCCTCTTTTTGCTATTGTGGACTGTGCTGCGATACACATTTGTGTGCATATATCAGTTGGTGTGAATGGTCTTGATTCTGTAGGATAAATTCTGAGCAGTGGAATTACTGGGTCAAATGGTGTATCTATTTCCAACTTTTTAAGGAAGTGCCAGATTGCTTTCCAAAGAGGTTTTGCAATCCCACCAGCAGTATAGGAGAGTTCCACTTCCTCCACAGCTTCTCCAGCATTTGTTGTTTTGTGTTTTTTGGATCATGGCCAATCTTGTTGGGGTGAGATGGTATCTCATTCTTTTGATTCTAATTTCTTTAATAGCTAATGATTGTGAGCATGTCTGCATGTGTTTTTTGGCTGTCTGGATCTCCTCTTTAGATAAGTGTCTGTCCTCCTTTGCCCATCGATTAACTGGATTACTTATCTTTTTCTTATTGATATTTTATTGTCCCTTATAGACTATGGAGATCTGACGTCCATCTGACATATAGTTGCCAAATACTTCTTCTAGTTCTGTAGGTGGCCTTTTAATTCTATTAATAAAGTCTTCAGATGAGCAAAAGTGTGTGATTCTTAGTAGTTCCCACTTATCTATTTTCTCTTCTATTGTTTGTGGTCTGTTTGACAGATTTTGAAGGCTGTCTACATTGTTTATTAAAACTTCCATTGTTATTCCTACCTTTTCTTGGATGAGCTTAATCTTTGCAGATTTGATATTTAGGTCTTTTATCCAGTTTGAGTTGGCTTTTGTATGCCCTGGCTTTTGTATAAGGTGTAACATATAGGTCTTGTTTGAATTTATTGCAGATAGATATCCAATTTTGCCAGCACCATTTGTTGAAGAGATCATTCCCAATATTTTATGATTGTCCTCCATTTTGTGATTTTCCTATGCTGTACGTTAAAGATTAGGGTAGGACTGTAAATCCTTTCATAAGATCACCTCTCTGCTCCCCTGTAAAGGGAGTTTCCCTGGAGTATGGCTTGCCCCACCCTTAAGCCTTTCATCTTACAAGAGATAAAAGGAAAGAGAAGCAAGCAGAGAATTGGGAACCTTATGCCATCAAGAAAGCAGCACCACAAGAAGAGCACATCCTTCACACCTGGAATTTCTGTTCCAAGATGCTACCTGGACAACAACTGATGTACCATCAGGACTTTCCTTCACAGCCAACAAGAGGGAAAGCCTTCCCCTGGAGTGGACATCCTGAATTTGGACTTGTAGCCTACCAGACTGTGTAAGAATAAACTTTCCTTTGTTAAAGCCATCCACTCTGTGGTATTTCTGTTAGAGCAGCACTAGCTGACTAAAACACCAGCCCCTGCAGATATGAGAATCAGAAGACATTTATATCTTGATCCATAGACTTGAGACATTCCAGTACCTACAATCACATGACACATTTCCTTGATATAAATCTCTCTGTATATTTATATGCTGTTGCTTCTTCAGATAATCCAGTCTACAACAAATAGAATTTAGAATTAGAATTTAGAAATAGGGTCACTTTCACAGGTGCTCTAGGTTAAGACTTCATTTTCTTTTGTAGAGGTTCAATTCAATCCATAATAATTAGGTTAATCTATAAAAAATTGCCATTTTTGTGAGTCAAAAACAAATATCAGCATTTCATATGGTTAAACTTAATACATGGCTTGGCAATACATGGTTAAGCTGATATAACTGTAAAAAAGATCAAAGTAACAAACAGACTCGTTACTGAATACATCCAGCCTCTTTTTTTCCCTCTTCCAGTTGAGCCAATTCTGAGGTAACTAAGCATGGTACCATGCTTAGAGACAGAATTAGCAGGACCATGACTTTACAGTATCAGAAATGACCCTTGTTCTCAGTCAGCTGCTGGGCTTCTGAGCCCTGTTCATACCCCAGGATGACTATCAGGGGTCCTGAGTATGTATTTCTCTTCCCTTCAGAGCAAGGGCAAACCTTGATCACACCACCTTTTTGAACCTTTAAATGACATCATCTAAATCAGTGGTTGGTAAGATGTTTTAGACTGTGAATCACTCTGGAAGTGCCTATAACCTTGAAAACCAGCTAATCCTCCCAAGTCATCAGCACAGGAGATCAATCAAGACATTCCACATAATAAATTATACACTACAAGTTACCTACTCCTTTGGATAAGGGAACAGGAGGAAATATCTAGGATTTATAAAATATAAACACAAACCAAGAAAAGAAAATGCTCATATGTCCTTGACACAAAACAAATGATACTTGAAAAGGTTTTACTGAACTTCAAGTAGTTTGTAGATCCCATTTTGAGAACTATCAACTGGTAATCAGTAATCACTTCTCTATCTTGATCCACCATATTCCACCTTCCCATCTGATTCTCTGAGCCACAGTCATTCAACAAGCATTTTTTGGCCAGTGAGTCAGCAGAGAATCACGGTTAAGAGCAAGGACCTTGTCTTAGTCATATAGTGCTGCTCTAACAGAAATACCACACGTGGGTCGCTTTAACGAAGAGGAATTTATTTCCTCACAGTTGTGTAGTCTGACAGTCCAAATTCAGGGTGTCAGCCTCAGGGGAAGGCTTTCTCTGTTGGCTCTGGATAAATGTCCTTGTCATCAATCTTTCCCTGGACTGGGAGCTTTTTAGGTGCAGCGACCTCGGGTCCAAAGGACATGCTCCGCTCCCAGTACTGCTTCTTTCTGATGATATGAGGTCCCCAACTCTCTTTTTACTTCTTTCCTTTTATCTCTTTTAGGATAAAAGGTGGTGCCAGCCACACTTCAGGGAAATTCCCTTAGTGAGAGTGTTACAGTCCCACTCTGGTTGTTTTGAACCTAATCCAATCTTGCACTGTTAACCACAGGCAGATATTAGAAACATAGGAAAATCACAAAGTGGAGGACAACAAAGCAATGCTGGGAATCATGATCCAGCCAAATTTCTACACATATTTTTTGGAGGACATAATTCAATCCATAATAGACCCTCAAAGCAAATTTTCAGTTTGAAACTCACGTCTGCCACTTAGGAAAGTTCCTGAATCTCTCAATGTGTCACTTTCTTTATCTGCTATATGGAGATAATGGTGTCTACCTCATAGGGCTGATGTGAGCACTGAATCAAGGAATATGAATATTCAAAATACAATTTGCATAGTTCCTCATACAGGATAAACACTACATAAGTTCTGGCTTACGTATTCACAATAACTGTTACAATGCATCTACATCTTCCAAATGCTTGGAAAGCCTGATACCACATTACCCAAGAAGATGTTAGGGGCTCCATGAGTGAGGGAACCATGAGTGAGGAAATGGATGTAGCTTGATTATCATAATTGCACTAACAGGCTAAGTTTACTTGTTCCTATGTTTACAGTTGACCAAGAAAGCAGATCAGTGCAGTGAGGGAAACATTAGACCAGTTGTTTGATGCTGTGTAGGTATATCCTCTGAAGTGTTACTTACATTTAATTGTGAATGTGGTTTAATTAATTATAACTGCAGCGATATATTTTCAATAACCTTCATGCAAACCATTATAATCGTTAAATCTTGATTTTCTGCAAGGGAGCAAGAACCCCTATCAGATTAACTACTTGGCTTCAAAATATTGATGATCTTATTACTCAAATAAACCCTACTCCATAGAGCAATGGGATTATCTCCAAATTAACAGTGCCCATAGGAATAGCCATTTAGCATTTTTGCATAGAGAATGTTCTGTCATTATTCAAGCATCAAATGGAGAGCACCATCTTGATCTGAGCAAGAATTGGTAATGCAGAAATTTACAGCTATAAGCAGAGAAAGATCCTTTTTCTTCAACAAATTTGGAAAGAAGAAGGAAAGCACGCAGTAAATTAAACCTGATTTACATGACATTGTTCATGCGTGCAGTTCTTCCTACGAGCAAGGGAATGCTCTTTGATTGAATTTTTCTATTTCTGTATGTTTCTATGATACTCTAGAAACAATTGAGGGGGCCTTTGTTGGTTAATTAACACCTGTAAATTCACATTGCCTGGTGTCTTCCTTTTACCGCAGAGGTAATGAGTCCAATTCCTTGCAGGGTTGTATTTTTATTAAAATATCTTAGTCTCTCTTTTTTTTCGTGTCTGCCAGCTTGCTACACATTTAACCCTTTACTGCTTTTCATGTTCTGTCTTTCCTTCGGAAATAAAGCAGAGAATTAGAGGAATAGCCCTCGCTGGGTTACTAAGAAGGCTAAATCAAATACTTACGGAAGTGGTGACTAATTGAACATAGAGTCTGAGTCTGTGGTGACAATGTAGTCTAACACTGAAATTCCAGCTAATCAAACTGCTGTTTGGTCTATATGATATCATGTAAATGTTCACTGAGTCATTAACAGACATGTCTTGAGTGACCCATAGGTGATGAGGAAGATCAGGTGGTGGTTATTCATAGGAAAGGCACAGCCAGTGGCCCCCAGTCATAGTCTGGCAGGAGAGAAAACAAAGTAAACATGTGGAAAACCAGGTAATATACAGATGTATGCCCAGATTACTGTGGAAAAGCAGAGAAAGGAGAAGGGAACTTATCCTCAGGATCACTGAAGACCTCCCACAGTACAGGCAATCCCCCAAATTGTGAACATTAAACTCATAGACAATTCTTACTTGGCCTTTAATGTTATATAAATTTGCCCTTATTTTTAAACCGTTGAAACAACCTCTACTCATGACACATTCTTCATCACAATCACCTTTACTTGCTGCACAGGCAGCTGTTAAATCATTAACAAGCCTTTGAGCCTTTTCTTGCAGTGAATTAAGGCTAAATAGAAACCCTATGCAGCTGTTCTGACTGACCTACAAATCTGACTTAAAGGCAGTGCTAGGCACAACTCCTGCTCCTGACCTGGGGACTGCCTATAGGTGAAACTTGACCTGAATGTTAAAGGATGCTTGGAGTTAGTTAGACATGTGGTGAGGATGGTGCACTGCAGAGAAAGGAGACCAAAGCCCATTGCTGTAGAGAAATTTTAAACTCGTGGTGACCCTAAAGGATACAGTAGAATTGCCTTATAGTGCTTCCAAGGATTGTCTGGTGGATTTGAACTGTGGCCTTTTGGTTACAAACGTTTAACCACTGCACCACTAGAGTTCCAAGACGACAACATATGCAAATACCTATTAATGGAGAATGCAGTTTCCTGTGTATACACAATTCCAAGAAGAGTTCTGGCAACTCCTTCTACAATAGATGGCACCAATGGAAGGCCAGCCAATTTTGGTGATCCTGCACTATGAAGCTGAAAGGCCATTTGGTTCTAATTTTAATTCTTCATTTCTAGTCAGACCTATTCCCTAGCATTGGCTACTTTCATGACAGAAATACAGTCCGTCTACTTAATGAACTGCCATGCCATTGGTGGGAAAAACTACATCTGTGTTGTAAAAACCTGGCCACTTTGTATATAGTTATCTTGCTCTAGAACCTCTGGAATCAGATGTCTCTATCACGAAGAGACCGACAACACAAGTTATAGAAAAACTGCATCCCTCTGTCATGTTAGTTCAGTATAGATATGTGTTAGGACACTGGGACATACTTACAGACACTGGTGATGGTGGACTCAGTGAACTTGTTCTGTTTTGTGTTGATCTCAGGTCTCGCTACGGACCAGCCTCAAGCTGTAAGTGAATATGCTCAGTGTGTTCCTCCTATATAAGAGATTAATAATGAAGAGAACACACTCACAAAAGTTAGAATACGCCCACGAGGAGAAGTTAATCTGATTCCTGTGTTACTTAAAGTTAGCTAGTCACCATAACAAATAAGTTACAAAATTTGTAATGGCTCAAAGATAGTACTTTTTTTAATGGTACTGTTACATAGTAGAAGAATTGTTTGGCAGATGTCCTTCATCCATACAATCACTCAGAGCCCCATCTTCAAACTTCTCTGTCAAGGTAACCTAGGGCTTGTTTCCATTCCTGCTAGTCATAGGAAAATGAATGCGGAAGAGATGGTAAAAAAGATTTTAATGCAGCAGGCCCTGAAGCAGGGCATGTCATTTCTATTCACATTCTGCTGCCAAACTAAGTAAGTTTGTTCTGCCTGTCACTGTAGCCAAAAATTCAGAAACATTTTGGGTTTCAAGGAATATTGTATTTGCAGATATGCCAGCAAATCTGGGGGACAGTGAGAATAGCTTTTCAAAAAAAAACTGTCCCATGTGGGTTACATTTCCAGTAGTTTTTACAGCCAGAATTCAAAGGAAAAATAGCCAGTAGTCACAAGATTTCATTATATCATAAGGTTTCATTACATCTTATCAAACAATGTGAATTACCAAAAATTTCATTATCTGTCTTTGAGGTCTTAATCAATTTTACTGTTAGATGGAAACCCAAGCCCCCTTCCCTACCATTCCCTGAGCGCCCTGGCCCAAGTCAAAATGTTTTATCTGCCAGCTACTCCTGAAATTCCATTAAAATGAGGGGAGTTGCCCAGGGCCCTAATAGCTATCACTCCTTTCCCATAGGCTCAATTCCACTGAAATGAGACCCCTTTATGTTAATTAAGTAACTTTAATCGTCCAGGACCCCACAGGCTACTTGCCACGGATACCATTCTCATTGTCACGGACACTGTTTTCAGCACTGTCCTCACTAAGGTCCGTCCGTCCCCTTTATAAACTCCCAACCTCCTAACCAGCACACGGTTCTACAGATTCCCATCTGAAAGCTCTGTGAAGCTGCCCAGGACGCAAATAAACTTTTCCTTTTCTTTCTCCTCCCCTCTCTGGTTTTTCCTCTGCATACTTTCGATTAAGTGAAACTCACTGCACCCAAAAAATCTCTAACATTTACTTCTGCAGAGATATGGAGAGTAATGCAGACCTGCTTATCTAGTCTGAGGGTGATAATTGAGGCAGAGGATGGAATGCAGCTTAATAACCTAAGAGATCTTTGTTAGATTCTTACATTTACCACAAACTCTGTTGACCAGAACTCAGTCATATGGCCACATCTCATTCCAAGCAGACTGAGGAATGCAGTCTAGCCACATGTCCAGAAAGAAGAAAATACAGCTTTTAGGTAACATAAAGAAGAAAGAGATGAGGCAGGGGAGGAGGGATGAAGGGATGACAGAGAGAAAGAAAGAGAAGTTGTTTTTGAGTTGGCTCTGGTTTGTGGCAACCAATATGTGTCAAAGCACAGCTGTGCTTCATAGGATTTTCAATGGCTAAGATTTAATGAAAGCACATTTGTTAGGGTCCTGATTTCAAGATGCAATGCAGTTACTTTTTGAAAGTTAAGTTTTATTAAAAAATGTGCCCAATAAGAAAAAGATTAGTGCACCAGGGACGCACCCCAAACTATGCAGAGCAGGGGGCGACCCCAAGCTTCCTTAGCACCCAGTATTTAAGCTGTGAAATTGCAAGGTGAAGGGGGAGCTGACCTTTGCATTGATTGGCTGAGGTTGGCTGAGGCCATAGGGAGTTTCTACTAGTTGCAAAATTTAGCTGTGGGTGAATGTGTTAACCACATGGAATTTCCGTTAGTGGATGTTTTACTAGGCTGGCTCCAGGGGTTATTTGTGAGGCTGTCTCCAGGCCCTATCTGTTTCAGTATAATTACCCTGTGGTATTTTTCTTTTTGTTATTTTCTGCTAAGTTGGTTTCTGGAGCCTATTACCTGATTTTCCACTGCACTCTTCCTCTAAATGGAGTTAGTTATGTCTCATTTCAACACACTGTCAAAATTTTCTTTCAATTTATCTCTGGGTAAATTCAAACCTCCAGCTTCTCAGCAGCTGAGCGAATCATTTGCACCAACCACGGACTCTTAACAGCCAGCTGTCTTCCACAGTTTCCCCCATCCCAGGTCACCTTTACTACCAGACCTTACTTGGATTGGGTGAATGATCTAATAACCACCCTGAGCACCAAGACATAGTTAACTATGATCATTGTCTGTAGGCCATAAAATTAAGAGTTGGGAAGCTTCTCCCATGGTCTCGTGCCTGAAGGGCCACCTGATTTTAAAATGATAGAATCTGAAGTTTTTTCTGTTTTATTTGTTCATAATTCTGTTTAACATTATGATTGAACAAAGAGTTCCAAACAAATGAAAATAACTGAAAATTCTTGTCAGGTCTCATTGAGTTGATTTTTGACTCATAGCGAATGCAAGTGACAGAGTAGAATTGTCCCATGGATTTCTAGGACGTAATTCCCTATAGAGCTGCTTGGTGGGTTCTAACTGCCAACCTTCTGATTAGCAGCCAATCATTGAGTCACCAGGGCTCTTAATTGAAAGTTAATAGCCTCGATATCCAATTAATTTCTCCAAGTTAAAGACATAGACTGTGTGAGAACAATGACCTTAGAAGTTGTGAACAAGTAATCAGCCACTTATGACAGGTATCTAGAATTGCATTAACTAGAATTGCATTGAGTCGTATTTTCTAGTAGGAAAAAAAAACCTTTAAAGACATGTGTGAACACACACACACACTCTCATACCCCTCCACTGAGACGATTTTATAGATTTTATATTTAGGGTTCTTGATGAGATTTTAGTCAACTTGTAAAAAAGGAAGAAAAAAATTAGTCAACCAATTGTTTCATGGAACTGAGTTGCCTTTTGATGGAACTAAATGGACTTCAGATTCTAAATCTGAAGCTTCTCTAAGTGCAAGCCCAATAGATGAAGGATCAATTCACTCTGTGAAGTACTTCACCTACTTAAGTAACAATTAGACCTTCATTAAAGTGAAAAACTGCCTAAGGATGTCTGTGTTGTTACTTAAATGTTTAACATAGTACATGATATAAGATTATGATGCTAAGAACTCCATCCAAAAGAGAGTAACAAATTAAATACAAACTCAAAAACATTATAAAACTCAAATGAACACCATTAATATAATGTTATCGTACCAGAAAAGCCTGGAGTTTGGCTACCTGCCAATTCACTGAGATGGAAGGTTTTATTTGTAAGCCAGCACTGAAAAGGTACAGGATGACATTCTTACCCTCAAAGCCTGCCCTAATTGGTCAGGTAAACTCTGAGTATTTCAGGGGAAAGACCGCATGTGGACGCAGGGAACAATGTGGGCACTTGGGGGCATGTGGGAGTTGACTGAGTGCAAGTTGACTGGGTAGAGGCCAGCTGGGTGTAGGGGGGCTGACTGGGTGGAGGAGGTCGACTAGGTAGAGGTCCCTTCAGGATCTTGCTGGCCATCATTGGCAGGAAGGGAAATAAGTGTGGTGCTAGAGGTCATCTGACCAGTAACCTAGAAGAATAATGCTAAAACACAAGTTACTTCTCCATCCTCCTGGCCTCCTACTTGTTTCTTTTATCATTGGTTTTATCAAGACAAAAGGAGTCATTCATTGCCTGCAGTTCACTGAATCTAAGTGGAGCCTTCCAGGGCCCCACCCTAACAAAGGCCGCACCCTAGCATCACGACTTGGGGCTTGTGGAATGTGGAGGTCCTTTCTTTCCCTAAGCATTAGGGGTAGGTCATCTGAAACAATCTGTTTCAAGTACCCTTAGTTTTGACCACCCCTCACATGGAGGCTTTTTTCAGCCTCTGGTTTCATAATGAATAACCTTTGGCTGAGACTTAATCACAGCCTACAACCTGGGTATGCTAGTGACTGCTGTGGTCCATGTGCCTCGGACTTCACCTGCCGCTGTTATTACTTTGTGTGCTGACTATTTCCATATCACATCCCTCTACAGGAACTACTTTGTATGGCCTGCTGTGATGTTATTTGGCACAAACACATCACTTGCTCTTTGGCCCACCTCTGCTCTCTTCTCATTAGCTGGAGCACGTAAAGCAGTGCCACTTGGCAGCAACGTAACTACAAACCAAAGCAAATAAGAGCCTTGGAATCTTACGGGGTGCTCAATGATATGGTAATCACACACAAAAAAATTGAAAATTGGATTTTAAAACGTGTGTTTTTTAAAAAACAACCACATACTTTCAAGGATATTCAGTTTGAGAAACGTGGTAAATTGCCTAACCTTTGAATAGGCGCAAGCTGAGGTGACTCAAATACTAGTTTTTCCACTTGCGTATTATTCACGTTACCTCTTTGTGTGTCATTTCTGTAAGGTGAGGTAGAGTAGACGTATCGGCACCAGCTGTAACATGAGGTAGGCTAAACGTATTGGAGGCAGTCAGGAAAAGAGAGTTAGCAGTACGACAGAATTGACCAGGGTGCTCCTGGGGGAGCTCTGCGAGTTCCAAGGTAGGAGTCGGAGAAGTTGCGCTTTCAGGTTGGGGAAAGGGGTTTACATAGAGGCAGATGGTTCCGCCTAGCGAGGGTCTTAGTGGGGACGTGGTGAAAAAGGCAGGAGCCAATAGGATTTAGGTACAGCTAGCCGCCTGATTAGCACGTGAGAAAAACAACTGGGGACTTTCCAGGAAGGGAGGGGTTGGTCATGGTCTGATGATTTCCAGGAACTGAGGTGGGGACCTTCCAGCAAGAAAGGGGCTAGCCCTGCTCTGATGATTTCCAGGGACTGCATCCTGGTTGCCATGTCCAGGTACAGCCCAGCCCGCCTGACAATTTCCTTACCTATAAAGTAAGCATTATAATATGAAACACTCAGCATTGAAATGAGAATTAGAGAAAATATGTATAAAGGTTTGAGCTCATAAGCACCCAATAAAAGATAATTATTGTTATAGATTAACTACCCTATTGTCGTCAAGTCTATTCCAACTTATAATGACACTATAGGATGGAGTAGAACTACCCCTTTCCAAGGCTGCAATCTTTACAGAAGCAGACTGCCACAGTTGTCACCTGTGGAGTGCCTCCTGGGGTTGAGGCTGCTACGTTTTGATCAGCAGCCAGGGAGGGAGCTTAATCACAGTGCCAACTATGAGTTGGAATTGACAGCAACGATGTTTCGTTTCACTCTGCTGTAGACATTAAATATACTTACTACCTTTGCCAAAGAGCTTCTTCTAATAATTAGTGTGTGTGTGTGTGTGTGAATTAGAGGGGTTATATAGTTGTGATATTGTTACCAAACAAAACTCCAGATTCTTGTCACCTGTTCCACAGAGCCAATCTCTGAGACAGGTATCAGGGTGAATGATTAAAAATAAATTTATTACTGTGCACTAGCATACACAGGGAGCAAAGAGGGTTTTCTCCATCAAAAACCTCCTAAAATGTCATCAGGCAAGGTCAAAGTATTTAAAGGAAGAAATTATATTTGTCATGAATATATTTTATTTAATCTGAGATTATCTAAGCCAATGCTTTGACTAAAATATTCAAATTATTTGCCTGTAGATTTATTTTTATACTATACAAGTATTTAGAGACTTAATATTGGTATATCCTGACTATGCGAAATTGTACTTCAAGATTATTATACATAGTATTTAATGTTCCTTAAAAGTAAGAGAAATGGTTGCTCTTAAAAATATTGTCTAAGGTTCCTTTCAGCAGATTGGGTTTTATTTGACCCTTTATGTCCTGCATTGTAACTGACTCTCATCATTATTAAGAATTTTGGGGGGGCGGAGTCAACATGGCGGACTAAGCCCCCGTCTCCTTCTATCCCTCTGGAAACCAAGACCTGAATTGACAATCAAACACAGCCTTCTGATCACCTAATCAGCCTCAGGACACGGCACAGGGCTGTTAATTCGGACCTTATACCACTCAGCAAAAAACCTCCTCTCTTTCGCTGACTCCCGCTCCTGGCTAGCCCCGGCTCTCATGGATGGAAGGTAAACGCACCAGTTTGACTTTTTTTCCTCTGTCTCGGCTGGCCGGCGGAGCTGGGTCTTGCCTGGCTGCTGGACTTGGACACGCTGGTGAGGGGATAGGCAGGCAAAATTCCCATATTATGAGAGCCAGGCTGGGGACTCTGTTAATCTAGCCATTTTGAGCCTTTCGTTTAGTAGCTGCCTCAGCGGGGTTTGCACGGAGCTTTGCAGTCAGTATGCGGGACGCCATGTTGGTACCGAGATTTTAGCAGGACCTCGTTCTTAGCCTGGGAGCCAGCGCCTGCAAACGGGACAGCGTTTCTCAGACAGAAAAGTAGTGATTTTGCACAGAGCTGCCTATGTTAGGGGCCCCGCAACAGAAGCAGAGGAATCACTACCTCTTGGCACCTTTAGCCCCTCTGTCTGCTGCCTGTGTGGAGGACGCCACATTGGGTACGGTGGCCGCAGCTGGACCTAATTCTTAGATTGGGAGCCAGAGCCTGCCCACAGGAGAGCACTTTCCTATCACAAAACCAGTACTCGACGCAGTGTTGGCTAAGACTAGGCCCTGTCAGTAGAGGCCACCAGGGCAGTAGCATTGCTGTATTCTGAACTAGTTTGTTATCATCTGGGGTTGGATATAGTGGCGCTTACTTTGTCAGATGAGAAGAGGGACCTTTACACCCAAAAACCTAACTGACTTGTGAACTGGTCAGGTACCTTTTGCTTTACATTTGAAGACAGCCTAGAGAAACATTTGCAATCCATCCTCACAGTACCTCTTCCAGCCTCTATATACTCACATGGGACCCAAAAAGCAACAGACAATTGTGGCATACAAGCAATCACTCATGGCTTCAGAAGGTTCCCAAACAAAGCAACCAAGGAGTTTTCCAGATGAAGAAACTTTTATGAAAGCATCAGGAAGTGAATACAAATTGATTATATACAGAGCCCTTCTAGACCTTATACAAAATGCAGCAGAACAAAATGAAAAATTAAACAAGTTGTTTGATCTGAGGGAACACCAGTACTCTGAAATCCAGTAGATCAAGAAGAAAATCAAAGACATAGAAACTTCCATGCAAAGCCAAGAAAACAGAATGGAACAAATGGAAAAAAGAATTTCTGACTTGGAAGACAGAGCTACTGAGGCCAGCGTCTATGAGCAGAAATCAGAAAAAAGAAACAAGAAAAATGAAGAAACATTAAGAAGCATGTGGGACTCTATTAAGAGGAACAAACTTCGATTAATTGGAGTCCCTGAACAGGATGAGACATCTGAGAACACAGAGAGTATTGTTGCTGAGCTGCTGAAAGAAAACTTCCCAGAAATCATGAAGGAAGAGAATATAGACATCTCAGATGCATATCGTATGCCACTCAATATAGATCTGAAAAGAAAGACTCCAAGACATATTATAATCAAGCTTAACAAAATGAAACATAAGCAGCAACTCTTAAAGGCAGCAAGACTCAAGGCAAAGCTAACATTCAGAGGGAAACCCTGTAGGCTCTCGTCAGATTTCTCAGCAGAAACCATGCTGGCACGGAGACAGTGGCATGACACATTCAAAGTCTTGAAGGAGAAGAACTTCCAACCAAGAATTATATATCCTGCAAAACTGTCTTTCAAATACGAAAATGAAATTAAGACATTCCCAGATAAACAGAAACTCAGAGACTTTGTGAAAACCAAACCCAAACTACAAGAAATACTGAAAGAAGTTCTTGACTTTGGCTTAGAAGAACAAAACCACTAACTTTATATATTAGAATGACACACTACTCAATACTCTACTCATTTAGGGAAGGCTCCAAAGTAAATCACAGCTTTGATATGGAAAGAAGCAATCCAGTGATCATCATGAAAACTATGGTGTCATCATAATAAAAAGAGGGATGTACTACAGTCGTTATAATCCTTCCAGATGGAGAGGAAGATGACAAGACTGGTAGTAATTAAAATTGGGTTTATAAATAGTTTATTAAGGGGGTTCATAGGGGCAGCTGTAAAGCACAACAAAGAGGTATCATACCATTTCAAGAAATCTAACACACGAGTCTCAACAACTATAAAACCAGCTCTGAAAAAGGTGAAAAATCAACTGAAAAAAAAGAGTGTCCCAGAACAGACTAATAAGATCAACAGAGAAAACATCAACATAAAAATAAACATATCACAATGGCAGCAGTGAACACATACCTATCAGTAATTACATTGAATGTGAATGGACTGAATGCTCCAGTAAAGAGACACCAAGTATCATCTTGGATCAAAAGACACGACCCATCCATATGTTGTCTACAAGAAACTCACTTGAGACCTAAAGACAGGAACAAACTGGAAATTAAAGGATGGAAGAATATATATCAAGCTAACAATGAACAAAGAAGAGCAGGGGTGGCAATTCTAATCTCAGACAAAATCAATTTTAATGTCAAATCCACCATCGTGGACAAAGATGGTCACTATTTATTGCTGAAAGGTTCAGTACACAAGCAAGACTTAACTATATTAAATATTTATGCACCTAATGCCAGAGCACCTGACTATGCTCAAAAGAGAGTTAGATGACTGCACAATAATAGTGGGAGACTTTAACACTCCACTCTCATTACTAGACAGATCATCTAGAAAAAAGCTCAGTAAAGATACAGAAGATCTCATTGACACAATTAACCAACTAAACCTCATTGATATATACAGAACTTTCCACCAATCAGCAGACAACTACACCTTCTTCTCCAGTGCACATGGAACATTCTCCAGAATTGACCACGTGACAGGCCATAATGCAATGCTCAACAAAATCCATACCATTGAATTACTGCAAAGCATCTTCTTAGATCATAAAGCCATCAAAGTTGAAATCAATAGCAGAAAAAACAGAGATAGAAAGTGGAACTCTTGGAAACTGAACAACATCTTGCTCAAAAAAAACATGCGTTTTAGAGGAAATCAAGGACGAATTAAAGAAATTCATGGATTCCAATGAGAACGAAAACACTTCCTACCAGAATCTATGGGATACAGCCAAAGCAGTGCTCAGAGGTCTGTTTATCTCCATAAATGCACACATCTGTAAGGAAGAAAGAAACTAAATCAAGGAACTAACACTACAGCTTGAACAAGTAGAAAGAGAACAACAGAGGAACCCCTCGGGCACCAGAAGAAAGGAGATCATAAAGATTAGAGCAGAGCTAAATGAAGTAGAGAATAGAAAAACAAGTGAAAAAATTGAAAAGAACAAAAGCTGGTTTTTTGAAAAGATCAACAAAATTGATAAACCACTGGCTAAACTTACTAAAGAAAAGCAAGAAAGGAAACAAATAACCCAAATTAGAAATGAGAGGGGAATTGTCACCACAGATGCAACAGAAATCAAAAATACCGTAACAGAATACTATGAAAGACTGTACTGTAACAAATTTGAAAACCTAGGGGAAATGGACCAATTCCTTCACTCATACCACCTACCCAAATTATCACAACATGAAGCAGAACAACTTAATAAACCCATCACAAAGGAAGAGATTGAAAAGGTCATCAAAACACTGTCAACCAAAAAAAGTCCGGGCCCAGATGACTTCACGTCAGAATTCTACCGAGCATTTAGAGAAGAGTTATCCCCAGTACTACTGAGACTATTTGACAGTATAGAAAGGGATGGAGTACTCCCAAACTCATTCTATGAAGCCAGCATAACCCTGATACCTAAGCCAGGGAAAGATCCAACAAAGACGGAGAACTACAGACCTATATCACTCATGAACCTAGATGCTAAAATCTTCAACAAAATTCTGGCCAACAGAATACAACAACATATCAAGAAAATAATCCATCCTGACCAAGTGGGATTCATACCAGGGATGGAAGGCTCGTTCAAATTCAGGAAAACAATTAATGCAATAAACCACATAAATAACACAAAAGACAAGGATCACCTGATTTTGTCCACTGATGCAGAAAAGGCATTTGACAAAGTCCAACACCCATTCATGCTAAAAACTCTTAGCAAAATAGGCATAAATGGAAAATTCCTCAACACAATAAGAGCCATTTATACAAAGCCAGTTGCCCACATCATCCTGAATGGAGAGAGACTGAAAGACTTTCCCTTAAGATCAGGAACTAGACAAGGATGCCCACTCTCACCTCTCCTATTCAACGTTGTGCTAGAAGTTCTAGCCAGAGCAATTAGACAAGACCAAGAAACAAAGGGCATCTGCATTGGCAAAGAGGAAGTTAAAATCTCACTGTTTGCAGATGATATGATTGTATATGCAGAGAACCCCAAGGAATCTATAAGTAAGCTACTCAAACTGATAGAAGAGTTCAGCAAAGTCTCAGGATACAAGATAAACATAAGTAAATCAGTAGGATTCCTTTATACCAACAACGAGACTGTTAAGGAGGAAATTATTAAATCAATACCATTTACAATAGCCCCTAAGAACATAAAGTACCTAGGAATTAATCTAACCAGAGAAACAACAGACCTTTACAAAGAGAACTACAAGCCCTTACTACAAGAAACTAACAGAGACTTAGATAAATTGAAAAACCTACCCTACTCATGGATAGGAAGACTTAACATTGTGAAAATGTCTATTTTACCCAAAGCAACTTATTTATATAATGCAATCCCAATACAAGTTCCAGCATCATTTTTTAATGAGATGGAGAAACAAATCACCAATTTTGTTTGGAAAGGGAAGAAGCCCTGGGTAAGTAAGGTACTACTAAAGAAGAAGAACACACTGGGAGGCCTCTCATTACCCGACCTTAGAACATACTACGCTGCCACAGTGGTCGAAAGAGCGTGGTACTGGTACAAGAACAGACAGATTGATCAGTGGAACAGAATTGAGACCCCAGAGATGACACCATCTGCCTATGAACAGTTGATATTCGACAAAGGCCCTAAGACATTAAACTGGGGTAAAAACAGTATCTTCAACAAATGGTGCTGGCAGAATTGGTTATCCATCTGCAATAAACTGAATCAAGATCCATATCTTACACCTTATACAAAAACCAACTCCAACTGGATAAAAGACCTAAATATCAAACCTAAAACGATAAAGCTCATCCAAGAAAAGGTAGGAACAACAATGGAAGTTTTAATACACAATGAGGACAGACTCCAAAATCTGTCAAAGAAACCTCCATCAACAGAAGAGAAAGTAGATAAATGGGAACTGTTAAGAATCAAACACTTTTCCTCATCCAAAGACTTTATTAATAGAATTAAAAGAATACCCACAGAGTGGGAAAAAATATTTGGCAACTCTATGTCAGATCAACGCCTGATCTCCATAATCTATAAGATACTACAAAATATCAATAAGAAGAAGATAAACCATCCAATTAAGCGATGGGCAAAGGAGATGGACAGATACTTCACTAAAGAGGAGATCCAGGCAGCCAAAAAACACATGCAGACATGTTCCTGATCTTTAGTTATTACAGAAATTCAAATCAAGACGACAATGAGATACCATGTCACCCCAACAAGATTGGCCATGATCCAGAAAACACAAAACAACAAATGCTGGAGAGGCTGTGGAGAAAGTGGAACCCTCCTACACTGTTGGTGGGGTTGCAAAATGGTCCAGCCTCTTTGGAAGGCAATCTGGCGCTTCCTTAAGAAAATGGATATCGATATACCATTTGACCCAGTAATTCCACTACTTGGAACATATCCTACAGATTCAAGGCCTTTCACACCAACGGACACATGCACCAGAATGTTTATCGCAGCACAGTCCACGATAGCAAAAAGATGGAATCAACCCAGATGGCCAACAACAGAAGAATGGATAGGTAAACTATGGTACATATACTCAATGGAGCACTACGCAATGATAAAGAATAACGATGATTCCAGGAAGCATCTCCTAACCTGGTTTCAACTGGAAGACATTCTGTTGAGTGAAAGTAGTCAGCGACAAAGGGACAAATACTGTATGAGACCTCTACGATAAGACCTCAAAAACAGACTTGTGTATAAAAGAAAAGACTCTTTGACAGCTGCAAGGGAGGGGAGGGATGGACGGGGAGGGGGGCGGGTTTAGTTTAGATAGTTACTAGAAATCTAGTTGGGAGAAAGCGGTGATAGCACACATTAGAAACAAGAACAACATTAAGTGGACTTCAGCATAAATTGAGTACTCCTTCCATCTTGACTTGATACTGAAAGGATAGAGTAGCTGGGGCAGGGGGTGGGGGACCATGCTCTTAGGCGAATTCCAGGCCAATTGACACAACAAGCGTTTTGCTAAGAGGGCTTTCTGCACCTCACATTGGTGAGTGGCGTCTGGGGTCTTAAAAGTTGCCAAGGTGCCATCCGAGGACACAGCAAATGGTCCCAACTCAGCAGGAACGGATGCTCACCGAGGACCAAAATGACATGCGGTAAAGACAACCGAGAAGACAGAGAGACCCACAAGAGTGGGTGCCTACATCGGCTTGCGACTGGAAGAACCGGATGGTGCCCGGCCACCACCAGTGATAGCCACGATGGAGCTCACAGAGAGGAGTCTCACTGGCAACACAAGAATAAAATGGGGTGCATCGTGAGATCTCCACTAAGAGACCTCAATTGATGGTCCAGCAGTTTTGGGGTTCCTCTGAGAGCATGGCCCCCGGCCCTGATGGTGCCCTTTCCCATAAATTATAAGAAAGGTCCACTCTTTGGACAGGAATGGATTGGACTTGGCAATGCAGAGTGACCACATATTGGAAGCACTTTGTGGTTCTAAACATCTACAGGATATCATCTTGCTGACCTCTGGCTTGAGGAAGGGTAGTGGACGGATAGGAGGGGAAAAGAGGTTGTTGGGAGGATGAGACATGTATGGAGCAGAGAGAAATAGTGTGCAGTCACCAGACAGGGAGAGCAGTGGAAGCTGCATATAGCTGGGCATGTAAATTTATACGTGAATGTACATTTTCACTCAGTTATGTTAAATAAAAATAAAAAAAAATACAAAAAAAAAAAAGAATTTTTTGTCATTTACAGTTTTTGCTGATTAACCGGATTTAGACTGGTGAGAGAGGACTGTTGCTCAAGATAAACCCAGAACTCTTGTCTAAGACTGGTAACTTCACAGATGATAGCTGGTCCAAAATTACATGAATCAAAAAAACAACTGAAAATCATTTTCTTTTTCCTAAAATTGTTTAAAAATGTGTTTGCGTTCTAGTAATTTTCCAGTTTAAAATTCCTGTCAATAAACTTAGTAAAATTATAAATATCATAACCAGGGAAACCTCTAGTATTTTAGTTGTGATTTTACAAATTAAAATCACTTTAGTTTCCTATTCTATCCACCCCCCGCCAAAAAGCAATTTAAGTCTTGACAGATAATTGTTACAGTTTACATATTGATTTAAATTGGGGGTTTGCAAAATACTCTAGCTGTTGAGATACCTGAAAAGTTAGTGATGCTATACATGAACACCTCATGAGGTCTGTCTCCTCTCAGAGACCTTGTCATAGTTTCCATTGGTTACTTCAGATAATTGGCTTAATATTGTTAACATGTTCTGTTTTCTAGTTCACCCTGTATAGTACCTGAGATCTTAAAAACTTGATGGTGTTCAATTACCATTTATTGAACACCTTGATCAAAGGTTTTATAGTGAAATATCTAATTCTTCTAGGGTCTGGATTTCTAACTTCTGTAGAAATTAAGTGACCCGTATTGGCTACTACTTTTAGAAAACACTGGCTCTCCTAGCCACCTTAAGTCAAATAGTGGTCCAGATAAACTGGTGTATTATCTTACGCTGGACACTGTTAAAAAATGCCATTAGGGCCATATATTTCTGTGTCTTGGTCCATATCAAATGTAAGACAAATTATGAAAGCCTGAGGCAGAACCTCAGTCCATACTCTCAAGTGGCAGAGGAGACCCTTAAATATTTTACAATAATTAAGATTTGGGCAGCAGAGTGCAAAGGATAAAAAGAAAGCCCAGTTGTGGCTATAACCCTTCAGGTCCACCTTGAGGTAACCCAGTTATCCCAAGAGATGAAGTCTTAAGAGTGCCTCACTGGCCAGTAAATGTGGACCCCAGCAAGTTAACAAGTTGTCAAAAATGAGGCCACCAAAAGGCAGAGTGTCCTGGGTGCCCTAAAACAGGGCATTCAGTCCATTTTCTATAACACAAGGCCCAGATGAACAGGCCCTATTAGACTCTCAGAAAAGGAGTCTAGGAAACTGACCACTGATTGGGACACTGAGGCCCATATGCCTCCTGGCCACACGTCAACATCTCCATAGAAAAAGCAACGGTTATACTCTGATGAGGACTTGAAAAGCAAAATTAGATTTTTGTTAGACAAGAGGGCCGCCTTCTCTATCCCAATTTACCCAGTGGGCCCTCACTCTCCAAGTGGGACTGTATAAAGCTTAAATTTTAAAATTTTACTCGTATCTCCTAAAAGTTTATTCTTATGACTGGTAGTGCATAATGGGGCCACAGTTAGAAAGATACTCCTTTCCATGTATCCCTGAATGCCATAATGTGCTGGGACAAAAATTACTGATTAAAAATAAAGACAGAGCTTAAAATTGGCTACGTTGTTGGTTTAGAGAGATATTTTATAAACGCACACACACACACACACACACACACACACACACACACACACACACACACACACACACAGGTTTCATTAGGGGTTTGGGGAAATTACCTGGGTTGTGCTGTTTAAAACCAAGATGTCTTTCAGACATGTGAAGTTCTCCTGAGTCACGTTTCAAGATCCTGTGAACAACTGACTCCGCACCACCCTCTGACGGTGCCTGAATTAGTTGGTCCCCTTTACCACTCAGGTTAGTGGAGCCAGCTGTCCATAAATAGTTTGAACTCGTGAACTCCTGGATCAGTCCCCTCTTATTAACTATTATAACCATCCTCATTTACATCTTTGGGCCTTGTATCCTGAAGATAGTTACCCAGGGAATGGCCTAGACCCCCCCAGCTGTGCGGAGAGTTTATTCTTGACAGTTTCCCACTGGAGTCAACATACTCCTGGGTCCAATAGGACATGGGGGCTTTTCACACCTCCAGTGGAGTCTCCCCTGTGTGGGTAACCTTCACCCGCTCCAGTGTCACTCAGAATGGTCCTCACCCCTTCCCCCAACTTGCAAAGGTTTAAAACAAAAGGGGGGTTGAAACCAAAGACTGAAATAGCCTCCAGGTCAGGGATGCTCAAAACTAAGGGACCTGAGACATTGTTTCAAATAACCCCTAACACAAGTGGAAAGACAGGACCTCCACACTGTGCAAACCCCAGGTAGCCATGCTAAGACAGGGCCTTCTGTAGGCTCCACTACGATTCAGTCAACTACAGACAGTAAGTGATTCTTTTTGTCTTGGTAAAACCAATGATAAAAGAATCAAACAGTAGGCCAGGAGGATGGAGAAGTAACTTGTGTTTGAGCATTATTCTTCCAGGTTACTGGCCAGAGGAGTCTAATACCACTTTATTTTCCTTGATGACCAGTGACGGGCTGTGAGATGGTGAAGCTGACATCCACCCAGTTCAACTCCTCCCGTTTGACCACCTCCACTCAGTCAGCCTCTACCCAGCTGGTTTCCACTCAGTCAATCCCCATTTGCCCCAACTGCCACATTGTTCCCTACATCTGCATATGTTTTTTCACTTTAAATACTCAGATTGTCTGACCAGTTTGGAAAAGTTCGAGCACGAGAATAGCTCCCTGTCCCTTTGCAATGTTGGTTTACAAATAAAACTTTTGATCTCACCCCAAAAGCTCCTGTCTCAGTGAAGTGGCTTTTTGTGGCAGGTAGCAGAACTCCCGGGCTTTTCTGGTAATGTTTGTTCCCGGAAAAAACTCCAGATTCTCATCGCCTGCCCCGCAGAGGCAATCTCTGAGACAAGGTATCAGGCTGAGTGATTAAAAATAAGATTATTAGTGTGCACTAGCAGACACAGGGAGCAAAGAAGGTTTTTCTCCACCAAAAATCTGCTTAAATTTTGTCAGGCAAGGTCTAAGTGTTTAAAGGAATAAACTGCGTGTAAATGGAGAGAACAATGTGGGCAGTTAGGGTATGAGGGAGTCCTCTGGGTGGAAGTGAATTGGGTGGAGATTGTCTGCTTCACAACCTCCCAAGCCATCACTGGCCATCAAGGAAACAAAATGGTATTGATGTGGTCTGGCCAGCAATCTGTAAAAAGAATGCTTAAACACAAGTTACTTTCCTGACTTCACTGCCTAATTCCTTTATCATTATTTAAGAATTCAGTTATCAAAACAAGGAGTCATTCATTGCTTATAGATTACAAAATCTATGGTGATGCCTTTGTGGGCCCCACCCTCGTGTCACAGCCTGGGGCTTGCGGTCTTGTCTTTCCCTGTGGACTGGGAGTGATCTGAAACAAAGCCCCCTCGGCCTTCAAAATTAAGTGTGAGAAATGTCGAGGTCATGTAACTGATAAGACCCCAACTGAATTGATTCAGGTTCTGGAGATCGAGCGAGCAAGTTCAGTCTCCTGACCGCTCCCCATCCCCTAAAGCACATGAAGATGTATTTTTTTGGAAGTAAATAGTGCAAAAGTTTGTTAAGGAAAAGTACATTCCAAAGAGGGAACGGGTCAGTCTCCATTGGTAGTAAAAGACCCGGCAGAGATTTGGGGGTACTTTTTACTGGCAAAAGCAGGATGGGGGGCAATGTCATAGACAGGAGGTAGAGGTAGTAACTTGGTTTTTTAATTGGATTTGAGGCTACTGTAGCTGCTTCACAACTGCCAGGAGGAATTGTATTTGCATCACAACTGCCAGGGGAATTGTTGATGTGTGGCCCATCAGGTTCCCTTGGTAACCTTATCAATACTGTGTGTGTTCTGTAATGCAAACTACAACCTTTGTTGTCCCTAGAAAATGTTAGATTCTGGAGTAAAATACGTTAGTATGTGGGGGCAGAGATCAGGTTCCCTACCTAAACTTGACAAGAAATAAATTTCAAAATAGTCCATCTTCAGAACAAGGGTGTTGGGGTTCGGATTTCAAGACGCGACCCAGAATTTCTTTAAAGGTTAAATTTTATTAAAAATATGTCCAATAGGAAAAAGACTGGTGCACTAGGGACACACTCCAAACTACGCAGAGTAAGGAGGTGACCCCAAGCTTCCTTTACACCCAGTATTTAAATCGTGAAATCTCAAGGTAGGGAGGGGGAGCAGATCTTTGCATTGATTGGCTAAGGTTGGCTAAGGCCGTACGGAGTTTCTGCAAGTTGCAAAATTTAGCTGTGGGTGAATGTGTTAACCACATGGAATTTCCATTAGTGGATGTTTTACTAGGCTCACTCAAGGGGTTATTTGTGAGGCTGCCTCCAGGCTCTATCTGTTTCGATGTAATTACCCTATGGTATTTTTCTTTTTGTTATTTCCTGCTGTTGGTTCCTGGAGCATGAATTTTTTGCTGCACTCTTCCTCTAAATGGAGTTCCTTATGTCTCATTTCAACAAGGGGAACAAAGGCTAGAGTGAGAAGTTACCAGCTGATCTGGAGCCCAAAGCCCATGCTCCTAGGGAATGTGTATGCAAACAAAATTAATTAGGACAGTAAGGGGAAAGGGGGTGGGGAGACACTTTCAGGAATGCAACCTGAAAGCAGAAGACTTAAGCGACCTCCAGGAAAGACTATTTACCCCCAGAGTACTCAGCCAGTGGGGAATCAGGGGAGGGCCTAGCAATTTAGATCTAGGGTCACTTGAAAAAGTCAGATCCGACTTGACGGCACTTGGCAGAAACTTGAAAGGAACTGTTTGCAAGTGCTGGGGCCTGCCTCCTTTGTGAGCTGGTGTGCCCGATTTTGCAAAGTTTGCCCTCAGTAACTTGGTTCTGATTGGCTTTCTTGGGCATTCGTTGGGTAGACATACCCTGGTAACAACCTATTGGTGAAACCTCATAAGGGATAAGACAGTCCGCCCCAGTCATTGGGGTTCTGGAATGGGAGGCCTATACCTACCTGCCAGTTGCCAAGAGGGACCAAAAGGTATCCAGGGTGCTGACAGCATTTTCCGCATTAAGCACACCACATCGTGGGGCTTTTTAGCCTCCAGTTTCAACATTGTACCTCCATCAGACGCAAATAAAAGGTAGTGCAAAGCAGTGGATTTCCAAATGCACTTTACGGAGCCCTGAGGATTCCTTCGGGGCCTGTGTATTGAGCCGGTGCGGATCCAGGGCCTACATCCTTCTTTCAATGAGAGCCATTTTTTTTAATATATATGTTTTTGCATACATGTTTTACATACAGGACTTCTACTTAAGGTAACAACTGAATAATGAATTTTATGGCTGAAAGTATTTATAAGTTCAAAAACCATTAGTGTATTAGGGTAACCATGATGATGATTACTAACATTTATTGAGTCATTATGTGGCAGGTAAAACAACCTCCTGAGTTACATACTGTTAGGGTCTGGATTTCAGGACGTGACGCAGTGTCTCGCAGTGTCTCTTTAAAAGTTAAATTTATTAAAAATGTGCCCAATAGGAAAAAAAAGAGGCTGGTGCACCAGGGACGCACTCCAAACTATGCAGAGCTGGAGGCAACCCCAGGCTTTCTTATTGTGCAGTATTTAAACTGTAAAACCGCAGAGTAGGGATGGGGAACTGGTTTTTGAGTCGGATCCAACTCGATGGCACTTGGCTTGGCTGGTTGAGGCCATATGGAATTTCTGTAAGTTGCAAAATGTAGCTATGGGTGAATGTGTCAACCACATTGGTGAATGTTTTCATCGATATGGAATTTCCGTAGGTTGTAAAATGTAACCGTTAGTGGATGTTTTACTAGGCTGGCTCCAGGGATTATTTGCAAGGCTGTCTCCAGGCCTTATCTATTGCAAGACAAAGGCAGAATTACAGTGTAATTACACTATGGTATTTCTTGTTATTTCCTGTTAAGTTGCTTCCTGGAGCCTTTTTACTTTAATACCCTGAATTTTCACTGCACCCTTCCTCAAATGGAGTTACTTATTTCTCATTTCAACAATACTATCATTTATTATCCTCACTGTACTAGAAACCCTGGTGATATAGTGATTAAGGGCTACAGCTGCTAACCAAGAGTTTGGCAGTTTGAATCTACCAGGTGCTTCCTGAAAACCCTACTAGTCTGTCCTTTACAGTCACTATGATTCAGAACCTACTCCACAGCAAGGGGTTTGGTTTTACATTTATTACTGCACAAAACTCCCAAGTTCTCATTATGTGTCCCAAATAGCCTGTCTCTGAGACAGATTTTGGTGAGTGATGAAAGTGCAAGATTATTAACCCTGTCCTGCTGTCTAGAACACATGGCACAGACTTTCTAATCTCCAGGGCTATCCAAATTGGGCAGGCCAAACCGGGGTTATATATGGAACAAAGGTCCCATGCAGGGGTCTCCCTGAGAATTATGGGAGAAGTGGGAGAAGACTGGCAAGAACAACAGGAAGAGTAGGGGTGAGTTGGGAGAGGGAGAGGACTCACGGGAACAAGGTGGGGGGCAGCTGGGAGAGGACTTGGGAGGGTAGAGTTCGTCTGCTTCACAACCCGGCAAGCCATCACCAGCCATCAAGGAAACAAGTAGTGCTAGAAGTAATCTGGCCCATATTCTGAAAGAAGAATGCTTAAACACAAGTTACTTCAGGTCTCGGTTGCCTAATTCTCTTATCATTTGTTAAGAGTTCAATTATCAAAACAAAAGGAGTCATTCATTGCCTGTAGTTCACTGAATCTTTAATGGTGCCTTTGAGGGTCTCACCCTAGTGTTGCTGCTTGGAGCTTCTGGACCATCAAGTCTTCCCTGTGAATTGGGGGTGATTTGAAACAAAGCCTCTCAGGCCCAAAATCTTGAGCACCCCTGACATGAAGGCTTTTTCAGCCTCTGCTTTCAAACTGGTCAAAAAAATTAAGTCACACACATAGGTTTTCCTTCTGTGGTACATTTGAATAATGTTCTTGGCAGTGCTGTGACCACAACTTGCAAGTATTTGTCCATTTTGAAAGTCGTTACAAACAGGTCTTCTAGGTCTAAACTTAAAATGTAATTCATTAAACATTAGGCAACATGATTTTCACATCTTTTGAAATACTATCCTATAGCTATGTGTAGCCATCAGTTAGAAATTTACACCTTTCAGTTTAGCCTCTTAATGAGTCAGCATCCTTCATCTGATTCCTGTTAAAATGAAGACTTGTAAAACTAGTTTCAGGCAAGTTGAGAAAAATAGACTGCCTCTAAGTCTTTTGTCATAATTTCATCCCATGGGCCCTTGAAACATGCATACCCTCTAGCTAAGATATCACACCAAACCCACACACCCAGGGAAAGGGTTATTATTGCTATGCAAATATGTCTGTTAACTAAAGACTGGGGTGACAGTTGTCTAAGGAATTTATTAATTCTGAACTCAGAAAAAAAAAGCATGAGAAATGAGACAAAATATTGTTTGAATTTCTTATAGAATGTTCTAAACAATTCCCTGTGTTTTGTTGCCATCTAATTAAAAAAAAAAAAAAAAAAAACTAAGTTAAACTAACCGCCTTGAAGTCAATTCAGACTCATAGTAACCTCATAAGTGTTAAATTGCACTGTGTTGGTTTTCAGTGTCTGATTTTTCAGAAGCAGATGATTAGGGCCTTCTTCTGAGGTGCTTCTGTGTAGCCTCGAACTTGCAAATTTCATCTTAGCGTTTCAAACCTTCAAATCTTTAGTTCTCAGCCAAGTGCATTAACTGTTTACATCACCCAGGAATTCCAGTCATCTAATAGGTATTTCTCTTTAGTGAAAGGTGAAAACTCACTGTGCCTCAGAAACTATCAAGTGAATAATCTCATTTTATCTGCTAACATCTCAACGTTGTTGGAAATTTGCTATGTTGTTGTTAAAATTCTCAAAGGTACACAGAAGTGCTTAGTGTTTTTTTTTTTCTCTTTTCAGCCTGTAGCAGAAGTTTAAGTTGTATCACATTGCACTTGAAGGCTTCTGTCTTAACACCACAGATTACCTGCAGATTGCCTTTTTCTTTCATTCAAGGGAATCAATATTTTCAGCAACCTTAAACAGTTTGGTTGATTGACTCAACTATATCATTATTTTAATAGGTCATTAAAGTAAATGAAAAATCCAGATGATGATAAAAACCTCTGTTTTCTGCAATGTAATTGTCAAGATTAGCTAGGGAACTTGATCTCTGACGCCACATGCTAACATATATTTATTCCAGCCAAGCCAAGCCAAGTGCCGTCGAGTTTAACATTTTCTATGGATAACCAGGGCCGTGGTTTACATTATAGAACACACACAGTATTGATAAGGTTACCAAGGGAACCTGACCTGCCAGGTATCAAACAGCTATTCCTGGCAATTTGTGATGCAAATAAAAGTTCTTCCTGACAATTGTGATGCAAATGTAACAATTCCTCCTGGCAGTTGCAAAGTCCTCAAATCCAAACAAAAACCAAGTTACTACCTCTTCTCCCATCTATGACATCACCCCTTCCTTTTGCCAATAAAAGTACCCCAAAAGTGTATTCTGAGTCTTTTTCCACTCATGTAAACTGACCTATTCCCTCCTTGTAACATACTTTCCCTTAAACTTTTGAGTTATTTGCTATCAAAAAGAATACATCCTTCTGTGCTTTGGGGGAAGGGGAGCCCAGTTTGCCACCCATCAGGAGACCAAACTTGCTAGCTAGATCTCCAGAACCCAAATCAGGTCACTCAGGGTCTAATCTGATGCATGACCTTGACAGTAATCACAGCTAGAAGGTTTGTGTGTATGTAATATAGGGTTCTGACAAAACTATCACATAATGTCACTTAATATTCTTTACAACCTAAACCCACTGTCAATGAGTTGATTTCAACTCATAACAACCGTACAGGACAGAGTAGAACTCCATAGTTTCCAGGGAGCTCCCTACATATTTGAACTGCTGACCTTTTAGTTAACACATGTAGCTCTTAACCACTATGCCACAAAAGTTTCCTCTTTAAAAACAAAGCGAAAAGCCACTGTTGTCAAGTTGATAGTGATCCTGTGGGTCAGAGTAGAACTGCCCAATAGAATTGCCAAGGAGCACTGGGCAGATTTGAACTGCCAACCTCTTGGTCAACAGGCATACTACTTAACCACTATACCACCAGGATTCCCATGCCTTTCAAACCAGGAGAATATAAATAAGTTTTTAAAAGCATCCAAAGTCCTTCATGCTAAAAACTCTCAGAAAAATAGAAATAGAGGAGAAATTCCGCAATGCGATCAGTAGCATCTACTCAAAGCCAACTGCCTTCATCGTCCTGAATGGTAAAAGACTGAAAGAATTCCTTTTGAGAATGGGAACTAGATAAGGATGCGTGCTATAACAACTTCTGTTTAACACAGTGCTAGAAATTCTAGCCAGAGCAATTAGACAAGACAAAGAAATAAAGGGCATCCCTGTCGGCAATGAAGAAGTAAAAAACTCCCTACTTGGAGATGATATGATTATATATACAGAGAATCCAAAGGAATCCATACGTAAACTATTGGAACTAATAGAGGAGTTTAGCAAAGTATCAGACTACAAGATAAACATAAGTAAATCAGTAGGATTCCTTTATACCAACAATGAGATTATTAAAGAAGAAATCACCAAATCAATACCATTTACTATAGCCCCCAAGAAGGTGAAATTTCTAGAGGTTTTAGATGTAAAATGTTTCATTTACCTTAAATTACCCAGTAAAAGAAAACCAGGAAAAGAGAGAAAGAGAAAGAAAAAGTTTATTTGCATCCCTGGTGGCTTTAAAGAGCTACCGGGAGGGAGTCTGCAAAACATCTCTCTGGTCCGGGGGTTGGGGGTTTATAAAAGGGAGGTGGCGGACCTTGTTGAGGACAGTGCCTGTGGTAAGTAGCCAATGGGGTTGTGGGTGGCAAGTAGCCAATGGGTTGTGGACTATTAGAGTCACTTAATTAACATAGGGGTGTGTTGTTCTCAGTGGAGTAAGGTGAAGAGAGGTCTAGTTGAGCCAATGGGGAAGAAGCAGTAGCTAGTCTTCATTTGAATGGAATTCCCACAATAGCTGGAGGATGAGACATTTTGACTCAGGCCATTCTGGGAATAGTTGGGAGAGGGGGTTGGGGTTTCAGCCTAACAGAAATACCTAGGAATAAATCTAACTAAAGAAACAAGAGACCTTTACAAAGAGAACTACAAGACCATACTACAAGAAACTAAGAGAGACCTACATAAATGGAGTAATGTACCCTACTCATGGATAGGAAGACTTAACATTGTGAAAATGTCTATTTTACCCAAAGCAATCTACTTGTATAATGCAATCCCAGTACAAATTCCAGCAACATTTTTTAATGAGATAGAGAAACAAATCAACTTTGTTTGGAAAGGGAAGAAACCTCAGATAAGTAAAGCACTACTGAAGAAGAATACACTGGAAGTTCTCTCACTACCCAACTTTAGAAACTATTACACTGCCACAGTTGTCTAAACAGCCTGGTAGTGGTACAAAAAGAGATATGTAGACCAATGGAACAGAGTTGAGACCCCAGAGATGCCACCATCCTCTTATGAACAGTTGGTATTCGACAAAGGCCCTGAGATTGTAAACTGGGGTAAAAACAGTCTCTTTAACAAATGGTGCTGGCAGAATTGGATATCCATCTGCCAAAAAAAAAATTGAAACAAGCAAGACCCATATCTCACACCTTATACAACAACCAACTCAAATTGTATGAAAGACCTAAATATAAAATCTAAATGATAAAGCTCACCCAAGATAAAATAGGATCAACAATGGAAGTTTTAGTACACAACATAGACAAATTTCAAAATGTGACAGACAAAGCACATCCAACAGGAGAGAAAAGTAGATCAGTGGAAACTACTAAGAATCAGACACTTTTGCTCATCTAAAGACTTCATCAAAAGAATTAGAAGACTGCCTACAGAATGGGAAAAAAATATTTGGCAACTATATGTCAGGCAGACCTCTGATCTCCATAATCTAGAAGGTACTACAAAATATCAATGGGCAAAGGAGATGGACAGACATTTCTCTAAAGAGGATATCCAGGCAGCCAAAAGACACATGCAGAATTGCTCACGGACCGGAAGAACCGGATGGTGCCTGGCCACCCCAGTGATAGCCACGATGGAGCTCACAGAGAGGAGTCTCACTGGCAACACAAGAATAAAAAGGGGTGCATCCTGAGATCTCCACTAAAAGACCTCAATTGATGGTCCAGCAGTTTCAGGGTTCCCCTGGGAGCATGGCCCCTGGCCCTGATGATGCCCTTGCCCATAAATCGTCATGAAGATCCACTGTTTGGACACGAATGGATTGGACTTGGTGATGCAGAGTGACCATATATTGTATGTACTTTATGGTTCTATACATCTATAGGATATCATCCTGCTGATCTCTGGTTGAAGGAAGGAGAGTGGTTGGAGAGGAGGGGAAAGGAGACTGTTGGGAGGATGAGACAGGTATGGAGCAGAGAGGAATAGTGTGCTGCTACCGGGCAGGGAGAGCAGTGGAAGCTGCATATAAGTGGGCAAGTAAATTTATATGAGAATGTACATTTTCACTCAGTCGTATTAAATAGAAAAAAAAAGAATTTCTCACGATCATTAGCTATTAAAGAAATTCAAATCAAAACTACGATGAGATACCATCTTACCCAACAAGGTTGGGTATGATCCAAAAAACACAAAACAACAAATGCTGGAAAGGCTGTGGAGAAATTGGAACTCTCCTACAGTGCTGGTACAGTTGCAAAACAGTACAACCTTTTTGGAAAGCAATCTGGCGCTTCTTTAAAAAGCTGGAAATAGATATACCATTTAACCCTGTAATTCCATTGCTTGGAATTTATCCTTCAGCTTCAGAAACTAAGATTGTCACATGAACAGACACATGTACATGAATGTTGAAGCCCTGTTCACAATAGCTAAAATATCAAATTAACCCCAATGCCCATTAACGGATGAATGGATACACAAACTTTGGTACATATACTCAGTGGAACACTATGCTATGATAAAAAACAATGATGATTTTAGAAAACATAACATGGTCTCATTTGAAAGAGACAATACTGAATGAAATCAATCAGTGCCAAAAGGACAAATATTATATGAGACCCCTGTTACAAGAACTTAAAAAGAGAACTCTCTACAGAAGAAAATCACTGTGTTGGCTACAAGGGTGGGTGGGGGATGAGGGTTTATCATATATGAGATAACTGATAGATGTTAGAAATTTTATTCTTTTACTGCAATTAATAAATAAAAATTAAATATATATATATTTAAAATTTTCAAGTATTTAGTGATGCATGCTAAGTCAATATTTCAATATATAAGTTATGTAATTAATTGCTCACAAATATTAAGCTTGTACAATGGGTTCAGTCTTGAGCTATGAATAAAATAAAATATATGTATTGTCTGTTAAAAAAAAAAAAAGCATCTAGCTAACACAGTTAAGGATTGAGACCAGGCTGTGGTGGGTATACACTGAACTAAGATTTAGGAAATCCAATCTTCTGTTTCAGCTTTCCATTAACTAGCTGGAGAATATTGAAGGAGACACTAAACTTCTCTTTGTGTCTTAGTCTCTTTCTATGCCACAAAGATTTTCAGCTCTACCTGTGGTTAAGCATGTAAGGTGATAAAAATACAAAGTCTAACAATTTATTTCATCAACTCATCTTAGAAAAAGTGCTCTGCCGAGGCCCGTCACCCACAGTAAGCAAAAACCCACACCCTCTGTAAGCAAAGCCACATGCCTATGTGATGGTGAGTGGATGCATCTCACCCTTGACATATTTTTTGGCTGTACTCTCCCTGATGATATTTTGCATCCTAATTAAACCTTTCTCAAAAGTATCCTCTTATCTCCCGGCACAAGGATCAAGGAAGCTGCCTTCTAAGAAGGGTTTCACAACCCCCTTGGCTTAGTGAATCCCGACACGGAATGCCCAGCCCGGGAATGCCAAGGCTGGCCCAGCCCCGCTGGCTTCCCCCAACTGCACATCCCCCATATGTGAAAAACTAGATTGCAGGAAGGCCCTGGGAAGCTCCCCAGGGATGACCCCTCGCACAGCCCTTAGATATAGACATCCCATTCCCTGCATCAGGAAGATGGATAGGCTCCCAAGTCTATTATATTTGGTATGGCAAATAAGTAAATACTAAAGAAATACCCTTCTTAGAACAGCTTAAGAAAGGCATAGCGTGGGGGACGGTAGGTGTTTACTGTTCCCACAGGAAGAGATAAAATAAAGAGCAAAGAAGGAACAAATAGAGACAGCCAGATTATAACCTTTAGACCCCTCCTCCTGTACCTTTTGACCTCGAGGTATAGATAGAGCTGATAGAGCTCAAGGCATAACTTTTGTTTTCATTGTTGATTATAACCACAATATACTTGCCTCGGGCAATTACCTAAAAAAAACCCTAATGATTAACATGAAAAAACACCACAAAGTATCAGCCAACAGCTTATGTGGTCAAAGAGAAATCACATCACTCACTGATTATATACAAAATAAAGACAGGCCTTAACAGGCTGCTGATCTCCAGACTCCTGGTTGTCTGCATCTCATCATTTCTTCCATTTCTTCGCTGACGCCACCCATCTCTTCATGATCCAAGACCCTGCTGAGGCTGGCCCCCAGCAGTGCTCCTTGTTGAATTCACTATGGTTGCCTTTGAAGTACTCCTCTTGCAAAGCTGCACCTACACAAGTGCCTAGTCCACCCTTCAAAGCAATTTTGGAACTCTGGCCATCAGAGCTGTTGTATTACCCTCGATGTCTTGAATGTCATCAAATCTTCCTTTCAATATTTACTTTATCTTGAGGTAAAGAAAGAAGTCATTGGGGGCCAGATCAAGTGAGTAGGGAGGGTGTTCCAATACAATTACTTGTTTACTGGCTAGAAACTCCATCACAGACAGTGCCATGTGAGCTGGTGCATTGTGATATGCAAGAGCCATGAGTTGTCTGTGAAAAGTTCAGGTCATTTTTGTCTAACTTTCACATAGACCTTTTAGAACTTCCAAATAGTAACGTTGGTTAACTGTTTGTCCAGTTGGCACAGATTCATAATGAACAATCCTTCTGATATCAAAAAAAGTTAGCAACATCTTTGTGATTCTTGATTTGGCCTTATGGAACTTTTTTAGTTGTGGAGAATTGGCTGACTTCTACTGTGTACTTTGATACTTTGTTGCAGGGTTGTATTAGTACACTGATGTTTCATTGCCAGTGATAATACAACTCAAAATATCTTGCATTTCCTAAAGGCTTTGGCAAATTTTTACTCTCAAGGAATTAATCGGCGAGCTCCTTCAGGACCATTTGTGACACACCTTTCTCATGCCAAGATTTTCAGCTAAGACTTTCTGGGTTCTGTGTCGATGTTTATTTGGTCTGCTATGCTTCTCCCAGTCAGCTGATGATTTTGACACACAATTTTATAAATTTTTGCAACATATTTCTTAGTCCAGATTGTTTACTGATCTCCCTGACCTCTTTTGATCAGTAACGCTTTCTCTCCTCTCAGGAAAACATTTAATTCATTTGTACACTGCCATTTTCTTCATGGCATTGTGTCCACAAACTTGGTCTAACATATCCCTGATTTCCTTTCCTTTCTTGCCAAGTGTAACAAGAAATTTAACGTTTGTTCATCATTAAATGAACATCGTTCTATTTGAACCTCCGACATTCTAGCAATAGCACACAAAAACACAACAATAAAGAACGTTGCTCAGCAAGACCCTGGCACACATCAATACAGACACAGCTGTAAAACGCTGATATACCAAAGTTATGAAACCTTACCAACTTGTTTGTACAGTGCTCCGAATGTAAATACACCGTGGCAAGTTCATGAACTTAATTGTGAGATGTGTTTGCTGTAGTTCATTAGTGCAGTTCAACAAATGATTTCTAGCCTTCCTGATTCTGTTGCATGGGAAAGCTGCACTTCTGCTTGCTTTGATGCTTTATGTAGTCATGTGGAATGCTTTGGCCAATGAAATGTAAGCAGAACTTCCACGTGGAAACCTTAAGGACCAGTGATTGATGGCCACATGCCCTTCTCACTGCAGTACTGAATACAGAAGTACATATTGCTAGAGCACCTCTAGAAGTTGAGTAGGAAACCCTGGTGGTATAGCGGGTTAAGTGCTACGTCTGCTAACCAAAAGTTCAACAGTTCAAATCCTCCAGGTGCTCCTTGGAAACTCTATGAGGCAGTTCTACTCTGACCAGTAGGGTTGCTATGAGTCACAGCCAACTCAACAGCAATGGGTTTTCGAGGTTGAGAGACCTAATTAATTAGTACTCTACCAGTTATCAGATCACTTCTAGTCACCTCCTCCACCCTGCAACTCCTTCCTGTAAGTTGTTTTGCAGACTATTTAGAGAGTCCCGAATGAATTTAGATCTAACCAGCTTCAAGTGGTCACAGTACTCAAATGACCTTGGGTCACTGTGCATGCTCAATAATGCAAGAGAGCTCTTGTCCAGGAACTGAAAGACTGATGCCAAGGAACCAAAATCACCAGATGTATGTCTTTGGCTGTAACCAAACCCATTTCTGAAATGTAGATCCCTTTGACCACTTCTGCTAAGTCTTAGCCCCACATAATCAGTAGAAATTATGAATAGTTAAAACCCGATCCTACCCATCACCTTCCTCTATTCCTAAATGAATATGCCTAAGTATAAAATTATAATTTTTCAAGCAGATCAGGGAACTATATCTGAGGTCCATACCTCTGAGTTAATAAACTCTTCTACTCAAAAACAGTACCTGAAAGACTAGCTTCTTACATGCTAGGCATGGACCCATGCATCTTGTTTCAGTATTGAGATGTTGTCTTGGTTATATCCATAAGTAACAGCAATGAGCAGAAGACACTGCTAAACCATGTTAGATGTGTTACATAAGAAAGAGTGAAAATTAGCCACTACAGGTCACAACAGAATATTGTCCAATATAACTCTGGAAGAGGAGCTCCCTTGTTGGAAGATACTCAGAATCAATCATGGCCCTAATAACAGACTCAAACATATTAATAGTTGTGAAGATGTAGCCAGACTGGGCAACAATTAGTTCAGATGTACCTGATCACCATGAATCCAAGCCATCACGCAACTTACATGGTTGACAAAGACCAATGGGCTTTTGAGATTTAGAATTGTTATTACCGCAACATAACCTCGTGTGTACTGATATCATCTTTGTAAGCATTTTGAAAACTATTTATTGACTTTGGTAGAGATTATAGACTCAAAAACCCTATGGAAATCTACTAAATGGCGTAAAACAACTAATCAAATCATAGAGTAAACAAACAACTGGTTTTGAAAGTTTTGAAAACATTCTTCTATTTAGGTTTTTAAAGGCAATTTTAAAATGTTGCCTGTTAAAGAGTATCTTTTTCTTAGTGAAAAATCAAGTTGCATATGCATGATAAACAAATGATTGCATATAATTTAAGTATGATGAAGTATTCAAAGGAGGGACAGCAGCAACATGCAATGCCCTTGCTAAACAAGCCAAGGAAAGCTTGTTGGTTGTTTTGTTTTTGCTGGTTTAGGCATGCTTTAGCATCTGTTTTTAACTGAGCAGGAGAAATATAACATTCAGGAGACTTGGGGTCTATGAGAAACTGTTTCATATCATCAGGAGAGACAATATGGGAGGGGTCTTATAAACACTGTTTTGTTCTGTCAGCACAATGTTCAATTCTTTTCCTTTCTTAATTGGAATGAGTTTCAGTAGGCTTGAATCCTGCTGTTCTCCAGAGTACCCCACACTCCCTAAAGTCTCTGACCTAGCTCCTCTGTACAGCTGTTACCTGCCTGACCACTAAGGTCACATAGATTTTTGCAGTTCTTGCACTGGAACATATAGATTTTGAAGGAAAATTGGAGTTTAAAATAACCACTAAGCTAAAACAAAAGGAAAAAATAGGTCTCTATTCTACTGGACTGTTAAGACTGTGACAATACAGTGAAGCAGGCAAGATGACAAGTTACTGGAAGAGTGGTGATGGACAACATAGGTAATATCATATTGTTTTCCTGTCATCTTGAAAGGAAATTCAAGAGCAAATCAAAGATGGGAAGTTAAGGTTGGATTGGGTTAGTCAGAACAGTTGTTGGCTTAATTGTGATATTTCTTTTAATTTTCCTATTTGTTTTTCTGATTATATCCCCACCGAACTTCTTTTGTAGTTTTCTATCCAGATATAAATTAATGGAAACTAAGATGTCCATACAATAGAATATTTGTCTATGATAGTAGCCCTTGGACCAAAAAATCTTTATAGACCTCACACAATCCACCACATTTTAAGAGATGGCAATTGCTCAATAGGGAATCCTGGTTTCCCAGTGGTTAGGTCCTCGGCTTCAACCCAAAAGATCTGAGGTTTCAACCCATCAGTAGCTCTGCAGGATAAAAGACATGGCAAACTGTTGTATATCATGAGACATCTTATGGAGCACTTGTACTCTATTCTATAGAGCAGCTACAAGTCAGAATCAACCTGATAGCACATAGTCATAACAAAAAAATTGTACACTAACTATTTTACAAAGAGCTTTAGCAGACTAACACACTAAGAAATAACTTCTGAAGAAATGTTCTATGCTCAGATACCTTAGGGCCTGCAGAAATCTGGTTAAGTCCTTGCCATGGACTGAATTATAGCCCCCAAAGTATTTGTTAAGTTGGCTGGGCCATGATTTCCAGTATTGTGATTGTTCATCATTTGTTTTTGGTCTGATGTGATTTGCCTATGTATTGTAAATCCTATTTGTATGATGTTAACGAGATGGGATTTGTGACAGTTATGTAGGCTCAATCTACAAGATTAATCTGTAAATGCATCTATTTCAAGATAAAAAAAAGAGAGATATGAAAAGAAAGATACGAGGATCTGATATCACCAAGAAAGAACTGGAGTGTTCTTCCTTTGAACCCATGTTCCCCAAAGTGAGAAGCTCCTAGACCAAGGAAGATTTATGACAAGGACCTGCCCCTAGAACTGGCAGAGACAGAAAGCCTTCCCCTAGAGCTGAATTTGGATCTCTAGCCTCCTTAACTGTAACAGAATTCTAAGTTTCTTTGTTAAAAACATCCACTTAGGGTATTTCTTTTATAGCAGCACTAGACAGTTAAAACAGTCCTTGTTTTAGCTAGTTTTGAAAGACAATTATGATAAGTGTGTGGCTTTAGAGAAGACAAGTCCATTTTCTCACAGGTAGGGATCTTGAAGTCCAAATTCATAGTGTGGCTCTAGGGGGAAACCTGTGGTCAATCGCAGATTCTAGTAGCCCTGGTGGCACTGTAGGTGAAATGCTTGACTGCTAAGTGAAAAGTCAGCAATTCTAACCCACCAGCTGCTCCACAGCAGAAAGATGTGAGAGTCTACTTTTGTGAACATTATACCCTTGATAACCCAACACTTTGAAGGACACATCAGCAGGGATAAGGGTCTGGGGACCACAGTTTTAAAGGACATCTAGGTCATTTTGCTGCCAAACTAAAGAAAGCTCATTCCACTTATCACTGTAGACAAAAATTCAGAGACAGTGTGGGGTTCAAGAAATATTTTATTTACAGATATGCCAGCATCCCGGGGGACAGTGAGCCAAAAACTGTCCCTGTTGAGTTACATTTCCAGTGGTTTTTACAGCCAGAATTCAAAGGTGTTGGTGGTGTTTGTCATAAAATAATCAAGCAGTGTGAACTACCCAAAATTTCATTGCCTCTGTCTGAGGTCTCAATCAATTTTGTTTCTTCAGAGATAGGAAGAGGAATGCAGAGCTAATCCAATCTGAGGGTGATAATTGAGACAGAGGATGAAATGTACCTTAATAACCTAAGTGACTTATGTTAGGTTCTTATATTTACCATTCCCCACTCCTAGTTTTTTAATTTTCATATCCTTGAAAGAAATTTTAAATCAAAATAACCGCTTTGATTCATAGCATTAATTCTCAGATCAAGTCCTTGATTATGAGTTGACTCTCTACAACATGAGGTATATGCAGCAGGGCATACATTGTTTAAAGCAACAAATAGTTCAAAAAGAATTATGATTATGATTCCCATTGTTAGCGTGCATGGCCAACCTTGGTTGGGGAGCCATGAAAATAATTTCTCAAATTCCAACCCAAAGAAGGCTTTGTGTTAGAGGAACTGTGATGTTATCTGGACTCTAGCTTTCTCAGGTCCCTGAGCAAGCTGTGTGATGTTATCTGGCTCAGTTCTCTGGGCAGGATCTAAGAAACAAGCTTCAGTCTCCTGACCAGTTTTAGTCAGCCTGAGAGATTGGGCAAGGGTTTTGAATCAATATTTTACAGTTATCGCTTCTTTTAGTTCCTGCTGTCAGTATTATAACATCTCATATCTGTGAGATTAGTTTACTGTGAAAGTAATTGTCCTGGTCTTTAGTATGTTTTCTAATTCATTTTGTCTACTTTAACTCCCCTGAGAGATTTAATATTCAAAATTTTTTTACGGGAACATGGGTGGAGGTCTGTTGTTCTGTATCTACATGTGGAGTAAGGGTGTAAGCTTGCCTATCTCTGTAGAAATCTCTCATTGGCAGTGTTAATCATTTATAATGGCTAGGACGACAGTTAACGACTATTGGTTAGGACCCATGAAACATTATTTTATTTGGAACTTGCCGAGGCCCGTCACCCACAAAGTCCTCTGTGAGTAAGGCTACACGCCTATGTGAGGGAGGGCGGATGCATCTCACCCCTGACATATTTCTGGCTGTACTCTCCCTGAGGATATTTTGCATCCTAATTAAACTTTCCTCAAAAACATCCCCTTATTTCCTGGCACAAGGAAGATGCCCTCTAAGACGAGTTTTACAACCCCCTCGGCTTCATGAATCCCGACATGGAGCACCCAGCCCGGGAACGCCCAGCCCGGGAACACCAGCCCGGGAATGCCAAGGTCAGCCAAGTCACACTGGTTCCCCCTAGCTGCACATCCCCCTCCACATGTGAGGTGCAGGATTTCAGGAGGGCCCTGGGAGGCTCCCCAGGGATGACCCCCGCACAGCTCTTAGATATAAACATCCCATTCCCTGCATCAGGAAGATGGATAGGCTCCCAAGTATATTATATTTGGTATGGCAAATAAGTAAATACTAAAGAAATACCCTTCTTAGAACAGCTTAAGAAAGGCATAGGGTGGGGGATGGTAGGTGTTTACTGTCCCCACAAGAAGAGATAAAATAAAGAGCAAAGAGGGAAGAAATAGAGACAGCCAGATTATCCTCCTGTACCTTTTAAACCTTGAAGCATAGAATAGAACTGATTAAGCTCAAGACATAACTTTTGTTTTCACTGTTGATTATAATCACAATATACTTGTCTCGGGCCATTACCTAGAAGGCCCTAATGATTAACATGTAAAGAGACCACTTGTCTCAGGTCATTATCCAGTAGGCCCCAATAATTAATATGAAAAAAAGCCACAAGGCATCACTTTCTTGTTAGCCAACAGCTTGTGTGATCAAGGGGGCAGGGTGCAATTATGTCACTGATCATATAAAAAATAAAGAAAGACAGTCCCTGATGGGAGGCCGATCTCCAGATTCCTGGTTGTCTCTGTCTCATCATTTCTTTTCCACCGACGCCACCCTGTCCCTCTGTGAACCCAGACCCTGCCAAGGCTGGCTCCCAGCAGGAACTGTTACAGTCTAAAAGATCTAAGTCTTTTTGGAAACCCAGACTGGAGTTACCTAGTTTTTCATCTTCCTCTCTCATTTTTCTACTTCCTCTTTACCTTCTCCTCACTTCACTTTCTCCCTGTTTTCTTTCTTTCTTTCTCCTCTTTTCCTTTGTCTTTTTCCCTTCTCTATTTCTCCTCTTTTTTTTCCCTCTTTTTTCCATTTTCTCCTACATGGTATTGCCTCAACAACTGGGACCCCATCAGATACAAAAGCAATCTTTTCACCTTGGACTTTTAGTCCAACCAGCAATTACATAGCCCCACTTGGAGAGTGGGGCTATTTAAGGTAGACAAAGTAGTTTTTTTGTGTAAGACAAATTTAATCTCCTTACCTTCCACATCAAGTGTAACCCTTGGTTTCCCCATGGATGTATCAATGGTGTGGCCAAGAGTCAGGGAGGTCTCAGGGCTCTGTCCATAGTCTGTCTCTTCAGACTCCTCTTCTGAGACTCCTTATAGGAAGCCCTGTCCATCTGGGCCTGTCGGACTTCAGCTAGGCATCCTGTTTTGTGGCATCCAGGACGTTCTGCTTTTCTGGGCTCATTTTTTGCCAACACTTGCATTGATTTGGGTCAGTATGCATCAGTCAAGGAGGTGATCAAAATCTTGATGTTAGGGGCCAACTGGGTTACCTTGAGGTGGATACCAGATGGATATAGCCAATGATTGGGCCTTATTTTTCATTTATATCTATATATACATATAGATATATATTTTTCTGCCACCATATCTCTTGTTATTGCGCCACTTAAAGGCCTCCTCTACCAATCAGCAGAGTGGGGTCTGAGGTTCTGATAGAGAGCCATAAAAGTCTGTACACTTTTCATTTTCCCTTATGTATACAAAACAGAACACCCAGAGTAAAACAGCCAAACTATCTAGATTATCATTTGACTTAACTGGCTTTAAGAACCAGCTTCCCTAAAACTCTCAGTTAAAAGGATGTTAACTGAATATCATCACATTTCAAGATCATGTATAGTGAACTATGAAGTAGAATAGATACACCAGCAATATCAGGCTAACTATCTGAAAGAACCAATGAAATGACAACCCTAGAGTCTTTGGGCAAGGCTTGAGGCGTTTTACACATAAATAGCATCAGTAATCATTTTTCATGTGTCAGCAGCAATTGCATTTTATAAAACCTGAGATTCTACATTAATAAACCCATTAAATTAGTTTAGCTTGTGTTTAGAAAGCATGACCTCAAAACATTAGCAATATTTTTTACATAAAACTTAAATAGTATACTCATTTACCCAGACCCATGTAATTGTTCTCTGTTTTATTTATTCTGGACCACACACACTTAGTGAGGCCATCACAAGAGTCTAGGATATCTCGAGCCATGGTCCTTTTCATAGGTCTAAAATCTTTATTGAGATATTCTGATCAAATGTTTTCAGAAAATCAACATAACCTGTAGATGACAAGACTTAATAAAATCCAGGTTAATAAAAATAAGCAAGATGTAAAGATCAAATAAAAATTATTTTGTTAGAAAACTTTAGACAATAATTTTAAATATAATCATTACCCACATTTTTAAAGAACTTCAGATACTGTATATAATATTTTGAGGCATAGTACTACAAAATCAGGCTATACCAAGATTATTAAGTGTCTAAATACCTATATAGTATAAAAATAGATTTATAGATAAATAACCTAAATTCCCCAAAGTATTGGCTTTGATGACACTAGATTAAAATAATAATAATAGAATTGTAGTCAAGTTAGCAATTGAAATCAAACCAAGTGTTGTGGAGTTAATTCTGAATCATAGCAACCCAATAGGACAGAGCAGAACCGGTCCAGAGTGCTTCCAAGGAGTGCTCCCATGGACTTGAACTATTGACCTTTTCATAGCAGGCATAGCACTTAACCATATCAGTAGGGTTTCTCCAGTTAGCAATTAAGAAATAATAATAAAATTATGACTTAATACGTATTTGTTAAATAACAGGCAAAAACACAAGAGAAAATAACTAACATAAATTTCAACCCACTGAGAACTGGGCTCCTGATTTCAATCCATGTCATATAATTTACCAGTTAAGACTCCTTCCACCTTTTCCCATGGAAAAGAACACTCATGGCTTTCCATGAAGTTTCAGAGGTGTCAGAAATTTGTTATAGGTCAACAAGAAACAATCCTAAAGTTATTTAAAGATCTAAAAGTAAGAAAACCTTAGCTTTCTCTCCCCCACCAAGTCCCATGGCTTGACTTTCTGACTCAGGAAATGTTACTTCAGTGAGAGATCAAATCTTCACCTTCAAGGGAGATTATACAAGGAACAAATTAACTGTTTACTCAGAAATCAGAGAAAATTGTTAGCAGTGAAAAAGCCAATTTTTTCCAACATTAATGTTCTGAAAACCTCATAAATTAAACCATTAAACTTTTGTCAGACAAACAAAACTTTTGACCATATCAAATACTTGTCGACAAATCTCTGTAGTATAATCCCTTAAACAGTAAAGAGCTCACTCAATAAGACTTATTTTCCTTGTTGCTTGAAAAGCAAACTCTCTAAATTTACATTATGTCAGATACCTAGTAAGCTCAATTACCCTAAAGTCCAGAGCTGAAACAAAGCTTGTTTAAACATTCTAGGTCTTTAGTTAACTCTTGAAGTTTTATCAGATAGCTTTTAGAAATTACAAAAGTCTGTGTTCAACTGGCCTGGAAATCACAGTCCCATCCCCTGATATAGAGATATCTCTAACCCTTCCAGCTGTCCTGCAATAATGAGAAGGCTCCCCTAGGGTCGCCATGAGTTGGATCTGACTCGACGGCACTTGGCTTGGCTTTCTGGATTTATCCAATTTATGATAATCAGACTAAAGCAGTAACCCTTACCTGTTTTTTGTTTGTTTGTTTGTTTTGTTTTGTTTTTATTCTCAAAAGCTTCCTTGTGGCTATGACTTCAGGGTAATTTCTGCCCTTCTCTGCTTCTTTCTGGAGGGCAGAAGATCATTAATTTCCCTTCTGCTCTTTTGGAATCTTACTTTCTCTTTAAGACAAAGTTATTTCTTTAACTAAGGGATGTAAAATTAGGCTTTTCAGCCCAGTGACACTATGTCTGGATCTACTTGTAATTCAGCTTCTTTACCAATCTTAATTTAGCTCAAGAAAGACTCTTAAAATTAGGTATATTGACAAAGACAAGACCTAAGACACTTAACAAGCAGACTGTTTCACAACACTGAAAAAAAAAAAACAGTTCTGAGGTTAGATTGACCAAAATGTGTAGTTCAAAGCCAAACATGAAGCACTCAGTCTGTAGGAATCAGACACTTCTTCAACAAAAATTATAAATCTGGGGTCTCTACAAACAGCTTGTGTAACTACATAAAATGACCAAGATATTTTCAAAACACTGCAGAGGCAAATTCAAAAGCACACCATAAATTCATTTATCTTATCAAATACACATGGGAAACCTCACACTTTATGACACACACACACACACACACACACACAGAGAGAGCTTTACTTTACACAGGCTGTTTCTTTCTTAGTTAAAGTGACCTTAGCAAGTGTTTTTCTGTTTTTTTGACAAAAGAGCTCTAATTGCAGGAAAGTAGAATGGTTTTATGGATCCATTCAATTGCTAACTTTCTCTGGAGGCTAGTTAGTACCTTGGCCAGGCAATATTATAGAAAATTTCATTTGATCTTTAGTCACAGGTGGGTACCTGTACTGAAACCAGACAGACAGAATCTGCCTTGTCAGGCTTTCTCAGGAACAGAGGCCTTATTTCCCATAATACAGAGTATATAGATACAGAAGAAGCTTTCTTATTTGGGACAGGCATTCCTTTTATTTACCAGACAGACAGTACTAATACAGACATAATTTTGAACCCTGATGAGAATCTGAGTTCTCTGTGCACAATCCAGAATAAAGCAGTTGAACCATTTTTTAAATTAGTGACTCAGCATCAGGCATAGATGGGTGGCTTTGAGGGCTCCCAAGAAAAAGTTTCTCTGCAGTGCTGTTCAGAAAATTCAGAAACTGCACCTCTGGACCTACCTGTGAAGGCAGACAAGGGGAACTGCTCCTAATTCCCTCTGTCCTGGGTTGAGCCAAATAAGAGAGGAGGAAAAGGAAGGAGGCTGGAGAATCCTTTTTGTAACCTAACAGGCTAGTGGAACTCCTGGGAAATGGGAAGTGTTATGTTTGGACCATTACATACCTCACAATGAGCTGAGTTTGTCTTTCAAGAGGGCAATTTCCTCATCTACTCTACATACCCCCTTATCCTGTCATGGAAGCCTTCCAGCAGCAGATGCCCTTTGGCTCTTACATGTCTGACCCATGCCCACAAATTATTTTATGGACCTTATCCTTGGTTGCTATGAGTCGGAACTGACTCAATGGCACTTGGCTTGGCTTGGCTTGGACCCTTGGCCTTTGAATGGAACAGATAGGTAACTTCGCCCAACCAGGCCAGAGTTACTGGGGCAGTATGAGCAGCCAGGCCTTCGGAATTCACCAGGGAGTGACCTGGTTGGAATCCTTCAGTTGCCATGACAACTTTCCACCTGTTCACTGAGAGTTTTTTAGAGATGTATCAGAAAAGTGGAAGAGAGAAAAGTCAGTTGTTCCCTGGGAAATAACTTACTGGAAGGGTTTCTGAAGTCTTGCTATGTTCACCAGAAGTGCTGCCAAACTAAAGCAAGTTTGTTCTGCCTGTCACTGTAGCTGAGAATTCAGAGGCAGCGTGAGGGTCCAGGAATATTCTATTTGTAGGTATGTCAGCTATCTGGGGGACAGTGAGCCAAAAAGTGTCCCTGTTACGTGACATTTCCAGTGGTTTTTAAAGCCAGAATTCAAAGGGGTTGGTGGTGTTTGTCACACAATAATCAAACTGTGGATTATCCAAAATTTCATTACCTCTCTCTGAGGTCTTAATCAATTCCATTTCATCAGTTATAGGGAGAGGAATGCAGACCTGCTAATCTGGGCTGAGGGTGATAATTGAGGCAGCAGATGGAATGTAGCTTAATAACCTAGATGACTTCTGTTAGGTTCTTACAATTACCACTATTTGGTCCGAGGGTGTTAATTGAGACAGAGGATGGAATGTAGCTTATCAACCTGAGTGACATTTGTTAGATTCTTATATTTGTCACCAAATTGGCATAACAAAATTTTTAAAGAAAGTATTCTTCATCCCACTTTGATAAGTGGTGTCTGGGATCTTAAAAGCTAGCAAGTAGCCACCTAGGTAGCATCACTTGGTCCTAACTCACCTGAAATGAAGGAGAATGAAGGACATCAAAGACATAAGGAAAATATGAGCCCCCCAAACAGAAAAGTTCATATAATCCAGAGACTACAACAACATGAGACCAGGAAAACTAGTTGGTGCCCAGCCCTGACCAATGACTGGGGGGAATACAATGTAGAGTCCCTGTCATGGATTCCATGTGTTCCATAAAAAAATCTGTGACTTGATTGTGCCATAATTTCTGGTATTGTGTGATGTTCTTCCATGTTGGAATTCCTGCCTCTGTGATGTTAATGAGGGTGGATGGGCAGCAGTTGTGTTGGTAGAGAAAGACTTAATGTGTAAGTTTGTTTTGTGCCTCAAGGTAATCCCTTGAGATATAAAGGAAAAAGTCTGGCAGAGAGAACTGAGAACTTCAAACCGTCAAGAAAGCAACACTGAGAATACAGCGTGTCCTCCAGACCTGAGGTTCCAGTGCCAAGACTATCCCTGAACAAAGACTGATGCAACACTAGGACTTTCCTCCAGAGCTGACAAGGGGGAAAGCCCTGTGCTGGAGTAGACATCCTGAATTTGGACTGGTAGACTACCAGACTGTGTGAGAATAAACTTTTCCTTCTTAAAGCCATTCACTTGTGATATTTCTGTTAGAGCAATACTAGCTGACTAAAACAGTCCCTGACATAGAGGGAGAGAAATGGGAATGTGGAACTCTAACTCAAAGACCAAAGCTGCTGATCCAACAGACTAGAGGATCCTCAAGAGACATGGTCCCTAGACTCTCTGTTAGCCCAAACCCGAAACCATTTCTGAAGTCAACTCTTCAGACAAAGATTGAACTGGACTACAAGACATAAAATGATAGGGGTCAAAAATGTGCTTCTTGGCTTCAGTAAACATATGAGGCCAGCTGGGCAGCTCCTATCCAGAGACAAGATCAGAGGACAGATGGGGACAGGAACTGGTTCAACAGACACAGGAAATAGAGTGGAAAGGAGGAATGTGCTGTCACAGGGTGGAGAGAGTAGCTAGAGTTACATAGTGGGGGGGGACGTATAACCAATTGACTTAGATTGTAAACTTTCAATTGAAGTACTTAAAAAAATATATTTCATCCTTGGAAAGCCAATTAGTCAGTTCTTCAACGTCTATAGGGACTCTCAAGAGCAATGAGCTTGGGCTTTGGTTTTAGAGCTGGCAATGTTTGGAATTTCTGGCCTGTTGATCATCTGCCTCCATAATCAAATACTGTCTGTCTTCCCCCTGTATCTGTGTCTCTGTGTCTACAGTGCTCTTTATACAACTCAGAAGTGAACAAATATAGCATACGCCCTATACTCGTATGACCCCTGTAGACTGGTTGATTGACTGCATTATATTAGATTACATTATGGAAGGCAATTACATTATATTAATCCGCATGTGTAACTATTGCCTTTTAGTAGATTCTCTCTCATTGTGAGCCCACATGTTAACAGAGTAGAATTGCTGCATATGATTTTTTTGGCTGTAATCTTTACAAAAGCAGAATGCCAGGCCTTCTACAGCACTGCTAGCTGGGTTTGAACTGCTAAACATTGGGTTACTAGTTAAGTGCAAACTGTTTGTGCCACTCAGTGGCCTGACTTTTTAGGAATGTTGTTATTTTTGCTGTGTACCATCGAGTTAATTTCAACTCATAGTAGCCCTATAGGACAGAGGAAAACTGAACCATAGTGTTTCCTAGGCTGTAACCTTTATGGGACCAGATTGGCAAGTTTTTCCTCCTGTGAAGTCACTGATGGACTTGAACGATATATCTTTTGGTTAGCAGCTAAGTATTTAACCATTGTACCTCTGGGGTTTCTCTCTAATAGACACATAGATTAAGGTTTCAGTCAATATTTTGGGAGGACACAATTCAGTCCATAGTGGTCCTTGAAGAGCTCTGCTTACCCTAAGGACATTGTCTTCCATGGGCTGGATAGGAACTACCTGGAAAGATCTGTATCTTCCTTTCTCTCAGAGGGCCTTGTCTGTGGAGAACACTGGTAGGCTGACCCTGAGTTTCCACGTTCAGGAGACAGTGATGGCTGGGACAAGGTATGTGGAATAATCACCATGGGGGCTTAACACCTGGAGATACTTCCCCAGTGCTCAGCCCTGGTAAAGCCCCTGGATTGTCCTTCACAGGAAAGGCTTGGTCATATTGTAATTTAACTTTGCAATACCCGAAGGAGCGAGGGCTCAGGGTCATGTCTAATTTGATTTAGAAATGTTAAATAAGTGATGTGTCTTGCATTTGAGTGCAGTGGCTGCAAGTTTATATTACCCACATGAGAGAATGAGGCTGGCTACATAGTGCAATCCAGGAGAGTCAGGAGAGGGGAATTAGGCCACTCTCTAATTAACTGCCAGGCAGAACATGCTTGTCAAGTGCACAGTTGGGCTGTTACCTTGAGCCTCATTTTGTCAGCAATAAAGTCACAAGGCAGCTTGTTGACACCATAGGATTTTGAACTGAGACATTGGCAAGGCACAGCTAGAGGTCAGGCTACCCAGACTTCCTCGTGACCTGCCCTTGGACCAGAACTCCATCTTCCAGAAGCACTAAGTCTCCCAGGAAGATTTAAATGGAAACAGGAGAAAAAAAATCTCACTAGAGATTGAATTAATGCCTGTAGGGGAGTAGAAGGAAATAAAAGGAGAATTTGCAAATCTATCAGGGAAAACGGAGCATTACAGAGAAAAGGAAGAGCAAGTTGTAGGTGAAAAGAGATAAGAAATTACTGGGGACAAAAATAGATTAGAATTTTACGTGCTTCATGGGGTTCACAACACTACACGTACAACTAGAAATAAAATCAAGGACTCCACAAGCCTAGGTTCCCTGGAAGCGAAGAAGGGAAATGATAGGTTTCAGGGACGGAAGAAAATCCCAAATGACCTTTGTTACAGAAGCAAGTATCAGGCAGTGGGTGGACAGCCACATAGACTCCTTGATTTTAAATGTGTCTTTTGTGGTCCTATGCTTGTAATGAGGAAAAGGCAGGTGTGAGGTGGGAGTAAATCTAAGCTGTGACTAGCTGTCCTTTTCTCTCTTTCTTCCGCTCTTGTCGTTGCAGAATATGTAAGAAAAGGCTAAGCCATTTCATGATGGGTGTGATTTCTGAGGTGAATGGAGGAAATACACTTGCTCATACTGACAATAACTGGCTTAATTTAGAATTTTTACATTTGCAAAGCATTTTCACAAATATTGCCCTGTAGGTGACACAATGTCTTTGAAATAGGTAGGAGGAGTTGTATTAGCTTCCAGTACTTTACAGATGAAGGAAATAATGCTCAGAAAAGTTAACTAAATACCAAGCAGTGGAACAAGGACCTCCTGGGGTAGGAGAAGGAGGAAGGAGGACAAGTTCTGTCTGAGACACAGACAGAATATGTGCAGTGTCAAAATCACCACTCAAAGGCTTCACTAAACCCTGAACTTTTCCAGTCAGTTTTGATAGTGGTTAAAAGACCATAGTTAGAGAGGCGGCAGGGTAGCCACTTGCATCCTGTGATCCCTCTAACAACAAAAGACCAGAAAAACAACTGAACAGATTATACAGAACATTGTAGGAGGCCTGAATGTCAGGGGGAAAGCTGAGAGATCAGAGTGGGTGACAGAGAGAAAAGGTCCTGAATTAGCTAGTTCAGCCAGAATTGAATCCACACCCTGCAGAAGGACCCACTGCTGCTAGCACTGCCAGTGGAGCCAGGGAATGGAGCTGGCAAACAGAGATGTGGTGTGGCAACAGCAAGTCAAATGGACAAGTGACACAATGAGTTGGGTGTGTCTTTCTCTGTAGGGAAGCTGAGCTTCAGCTGGTTGTGCCTACAGAATTGCTGGGGGCTTCCATTTGAATACTATAAGCTAAGTTTAAGTGCTTGTGAACTTGTACAGATTTAAATTTTTCCTACGTGCTGATCTTGCTCCATTTTCCCAGGGCTTTCCCCTACATTCTCTGCTCTGCCTGGGCATAAAACTCTGATGTTTTACATAGGCCAGAAGTAGTACCATCTTGTGCATGCCCTGAATTATTCTGCCAGACTTGGAGAGGGAAATAATAGGGTTGAGGGGGAGGCCTGTCAGCTTCCCTGAACTGGGAATGCCCCCTGTGTTTCTCAGTGTGCATGCAACTAGCCACATGATACTAATCACCCTAGCTGGGCTGCCAAGCTGAACTGAATACAGCACTAACCACCCAATGGCCGGGTGTTAGAATGTCTAAGGTTTCAATAATCAAATTAGCATATATAATCAGCCTATTTGGACACTTCAAAACTAAATTTTATAACTAAATTCTCTCTCTCTCTCTCTCTCTCTCTCTCTCTCTCTGTGTGTGTGTGTGTGTGTGTGTGTGGTATAAATTAGAACTCAATCACTAAACATACAAATTATAACAACTTTCTGATGGACTGGAGACAACTGTCAATTTCAAGTCATTTAAAGAAGAGGACCATGATGACTTCAGAAAACTCTCAATACAAAGACCTAAAAATATCTTAAAATAAAGAAGACTTCCTGCAATTATCAGAGGTAGAATACAAAAGATTGACATTTAAAGCTCTTCAAGACATCTGGAAGGAGATTAGGTAAAGTGTACTACAGTATTATGAAAAATTAAACAGACTTCAAGAAATACTTGAGAAACAACAATCTGAAATTCAGCAGACTCATAACAAAACTTACAAATCAGACAATTCAATCAAAAGTCAAAGGAGAAGGACTGAGAGAACAGAATGCAGAATTAGTGAGACTGAAGAGAAAACAACTGACATCAGCATATTTCAGGAAAAATCAGATAAAAGAATTTTAAAGAATGAAGAAACACTAAGAGTTATGTGGGACTGTATCAAAGAAATAATTTATGAATGACTACAGTACCGGGGAAACCCTGGTGACATAGGGGTTAAGTGATATATTTGTTAGCCAAAAGGTAGGCAGTACAAATCTCCCATGAGCTTCTTGGAAATACTGTGGAGAAGTTCTACTCTGCCCTGTAGGGTTGCCATAAGTTGGAGTCAAATTGATGGCAGTCAGTTTGATTTGTTTTGGGGTTGGAGTACCAGAATGGGGGAGAAGGAATAACAGAAAATGCAGACAGAATTGTTTAAGGTATGTTGACAGAAAACTTTCCTAATATCATGAAAGCTGAGAAGATACCTGAGATGCTCATCAAACTTCACAGAAAGTAGATCCCAAAAGAAGACACCAAGATTTATTACAATCAAACTTATCAAAACAAATGATAAGGAGATTCATTTGGTAGCAGCTAGGATTAAACAAAAAATAACCTACAAAGGGAAATCTGTAAGACTACGCTTGGAGTATCCAGCAGAAACCACACAGACAAGAAAGCAGTAGGGTGACATGTATAAAGCCTTGAAGGAAAAAACTGCTGGCCAAAAATTATATATTCTGCAAAACTGACTCAAATATGATGGCAAAAAGAATTTTACCAGATAAACAGAAAGTTAGAGAATTTGTAAAAACCAAATGAAAATTACAAGAAACAGTGAAGGAATTACTTGGATCAGAAAATCAATAAGAGCAGATAGAAGCCTAAGGCTACCAAGTAGGACAGGCATGCAGATATCAACATAGATAAGGAAACCATAAAAATAAATCAACGCTAAAACACAATATGTAAACGATGACAACATTATATCAAAGAGAGGGCCTAGTGTAGTCATACATCTTTAACAGAGAAAGTCAAGGAGATTGAAAGAAATTAAAATTTGTGTTAAACTTAGATCATTAGGAGTAAACTTTAAGATAATTCCAAAGGAAATTAACAATCCTACACACCAAAATAAGAAACAAAATCAAAAAGTCTCAGCAAATACAAAGCCAACAACAATGAAAAAGCTAAAAAGAAAACCCATAAAGGAAAACAACTCCACAGAGAAAATTAAATGGAATAAAGAAAACTTTGACAACATAAAAAAAGACACCAAAATGACAGCACTACATTCATACTTATCAGTAATTACATTGAGTATAAATGGGTTAAATGCACCAATAAAGAGACAAAGAACAGCAGAAGAGAGAAAACAAACAAGCAAAACTGATCTTTCTATATGCTGCCTACAAGAGACATGCACTAGACTTAAAGACTGAAACAAACTGAAACTCAAAGGTTGGAAACACGTACTCCCAACTAAAAACATTCAAAAAAGAACAGAAGCTGCAATGGTAATTTCAGATAAAATAGACTTGAAAGTAAAATCCACCACAACGAACAAGGAAGAACTCGAGTATCTCTATTTGCAGAAGAAATGTTCTTACACACAGAAAATCCTAAGAACCCGTAAGAAAACTGGTGGAACTAATAGAAGTTCAGTAAAGTACCACTATATAAGATAAACACACATAAATCAGTTGGATTCCTTTACACCAACAAAGAGACCATCAAAGACGAAATCACCAACTCAATACTGTCATGGATTGAACTATGTTCCTCCAAAAATGTATACAGCCATTTGACTGAGTCATGATTCCCAAAAGCTTGTGATTGTCCTCCATTTTGTGATTTTCCTGTGCTGCAAGCTGGAGGATTAGGGTGGAACTGTAAATCGTTTCATAATTTCACTTCTCTGTTCCATTGTAAAAGGAATTTCCTCCCCAGAGTGTGGCTTGCACCACTCTTTATCCTTTTATCTCTTATAAGATAAGAGAAAGAAGGAAGCAAGGAGAAAATTGTGAACCCTACATCATCAAGAAAGCAGCACCGGGAGTACAGCACGTCCTTCAGACCTGAGGTTCCTGCACCAAGATGCTCCCCAACCAAAGACTGATACAATACAAGAACTTTCCTCCAGATCCAACAGAGGGAGAGCCTTCCCTTGGAGGGACACCCTAAATTCAGACTTATAGCCTACTGGACAGTGTAAGAGTAAACTTTCTCTTGTTAAAGTCACCCACTTTGTGGTATTTTTGTTAGAGCAGCACTAGATGACTAAAACAAATACCATTTACAGTAGCCCCCAAGAAGATAAAATATTTAGAAATAAATCTAACCAGAGACATTAAAGCCCTATGCAAAGAAAATTACAAGTCTACCTATAGCAAGAAACCAAAAGAGGACTACGTAAGTGGAATAACCTACTTTGTTTATGGATTGAAAGGCATCTAATCTCCATAATCTACTAGGAATTGCAAATCCTCAGCAGGAAAAAGACAAACAGCTCAATTAAAAGATCGGCAAAGTATACGAACAGGCACCTCACTAATGAAGACATCCAGAATGTTAACAGGTAATTGAGGAAATGCTCATGATGGTTAGCCGTTAGAAAAATCCAAATCAAAACCATGAGATACCATCTCACTCCAACAAGGTTGGTATTAATCCAAAAAAAACACAAAATAATAAATGTTTGAGAGTTGTGGAGAGACTGGAACTTTTCTATCCTGCTGGTGGGAATGTGAAAAAGTACAACTTTGGAAACTGATTTGCTGACTTCCTACAAAACTAGAAATTCCATAGGATGCAGCAGTCTCAATGCTTGGAATATATCCTAGAGAAATAAAGGCTGCCACATGAATGCACACCAGTGTTTATTGCAGTACTGTCCATATTAGCAAAAAGACAAAAGCACAGCTGTTTTTGGTGGTGGCCAGGTTCTTCTGGTCACATGCTGATACAGTTACTCATTCACATGGGTCATTCTGGCTCCTGGGCTCTTTTATCCTCATGTCTTTCTTGTTCTTGGTGATCATCTGTTCTGGGTGAGTTGGGACAATTTGGTGTACCTCAGATGGCAGCTTGCTAGCTTTTAAGACCCCAGACACCACTCACAAATATAGGGCGCAGAAGACTCATTTAGCAATAGGCTAGTTATACCAATTGACCTTGAAGTCCCCTGAGAGCATGACCCCCAGGCCCCTGGCCCCTGGCCCCTGCTACTCTATCCTTGCAATACTGAGTCAAGATTAGAAGAGTTTTCAGTATATGTTGAGTCCAGTGAAGCTGATTTTTCATTCTACTGTGTGCTGTCACTGCTTTCACCCAACCAAATTTCTAGCCACCATGTAATCTATGATAAACCCATTCCCTCACTCCTTACCCTTGCAGCCATCTAAAAGTATTCTCTTCTGTATGGAAGTATATTTTTAAGTTCATATAGTAGGGGTCTCATACAATATTTGTCCTTTTGCTGTTGACTGTGTTCCAATTGAAACCAGGTTATGAATTGCTTCCTAAAATCATTATTCTTTATCACTGCATAGTGTTGCATTGAGTATACGTACCATAGTTTGTTTGTCCATTCATCTGTTGTTGGGCATCTGGATTGATTTCATCTTTTATCTATTGTGGACTGTGCTGCAATAAACATTCATGTGTATGTGTCTATTCTGCCTTTGATTCTGTAGGATATAATCCAAGTAGTGGGATTACTGGATCAAATGGTATATCAATTTCTAGCTTTTTAAGGAAGCACCAAATTGCTTTCCATAGAGGCTGCACTATTTTGCAATCCCACCAACAGCATAGGAGAGTTCTGATCTCTCCACAATGTCTACAGTGTTTGCTGTTTTGTGTTTTTGGATCATGGCCAACCTTGTTGGGGTGAGATGGTATCTCACAGTAGTTTTGATTTGGACTTCTCTAATAGCTAATGATCATGTTTCCTCAAATGTCTTTTGGCTGCCTGGATGTCCTATTTAGTGAAGCATCTGTCCATCTCCTTTGCCCATTGCTTAATTGGTTATTTACCTTCTTCTTGTTGATATTTTCCAGTACCTTGTAGATTATGGAGATCAGACATTGGTCCAACAGGTAGTTGCCAAATATTTTTTCCAGTTCTGTAGGTGGTCTTTTAAGTCTCTTGATAAAGTCTTTGGATGAGCAGAAGTGTTTGATTCTTAGTAGTTACCACTTATCTATTTTCTCCTCTGTTGATTGTGCTTTGTCACATTTTGGGCTAAGTTGTGAATTAAAACTTCCATTGTTGACCCTATTTATTCTTGCATGATCTTTATCATTTTAGGTTTGATATTTAGGTCTTTGATTCATTTTGAGTAGTTTTTGTATAAGACATGAGATACGGGTCTTATTTCAGTGTTTTGCAGATGGATATCAACTTTTACCAGTACCATTTGTTAAAGAGACTTTTTTTAACCCAGTTTGTAATTTTAGGGCCTTTGTCAATTATCAACTGTTCACAGGAGGATGGTGGCATCTCTGGGGTCTCACCTTTGTTTCTTTGGTCTGCATGTCTCTTTTTGTACCAACACCAGGCTGTTTTGACTACTGTGGCAGTGTAATAGGTTCTAAAGTCAAGCAGTATGAGGCCTCCCACTGTGCTCCTCTTCTTCAGTAGTGCTTTGCTTATCCAGGGTTTCTTCCCATTCCAAATAAAGTTGGTGATTTGTTTCTCCACCTTATTAAAAATGTCATGGGGATTTTGCATTGGGATTGCATTGTATATGCAGATCACTTTGGGTAGAATAAACATTTTTCACACTGTTAAGTCTTCCTACCCATGAGCATGGTAGGTTTCTCCATTAATGTAAGTCTCTCTTGGTATCTTGCAGTAAGGTCTTGTAGTTGTCTCTGTATAGGTCTCTTTATTTCTCTAGTTAGATTTATTTCTAGGTATTTTATCTTGTTGGGGGCTACAGTAAATGATATTGATTTGGTAATTTCTTCTTTGATGATCTCTTTGTTGGTATAAAGAGATCCTGCTGATTTACTTATGTTTATCTTATATCCTGATCCTTTGCTGAGCTGTTCTATTAGTTTGAATAGTTCACTTGTGGATTCTTTAGAGTTCTCTGCATATACAATCATATCCCCTGCAAATACGGAGATTTTACTTCTTTGCCGATGCAGATACCCTTTATTTCGTTGTCTTGTCTAATTGCTCTGGCTAGACCTTCCAGCACGATGTTGAATAGAAGTGGTGAGAGTGGGCATCCTTGTGTAGTTCCTTTTCTCGAGGGAAATTCTTTCAGTCTCTCTACTTTCATGATGATGTAGATGGTTCGCTTTGCATAGATGCCCCTTGTTGCACTGACGAATTTCACTGCTCTTTCTGTTTTGCTGTGAGTTGGTTTTTTTTTTTTTTTTTTTTAGCATGAATTGGTGTTGGACTTTGTCAAATGCCTTTTCTGCATCAATTGACAAAATCAGGTGATTCTTGTCTTCTGTGTTATTTATGTGGTTGATCACATTAATTATTTTTCTGATGTTGAGCCAGTCTTGTATCTCTGGTATAAATCCAACTTGGTTATGATGAATTAATTTTTTGATATGTTGTTGAATTCTACTGGCAAGGATTTTGTTGAAGATTTTTGCATCTATGTTCATGAGTGACATCTATGTTCATGAGTGACATTAGTCTGTAATTTTCTTTTTTTGTGGGATCTTCCCCTGACTTTGATATCAAGGTTATACTGGCTTCATAGAATGAATACAGCAGTATTCTATCCCTTTCAATGTTGTGAAATAGTCTCAGTAATATTGGAGTTAACTCTTATCTAAAAGTTTGGTAGAATTCTCCATAAAGCTGTTTGGGCCAGGAATTTTTTTGGTTGGTAGTTTTTGATGACTTTTTCAATCTCTACCTTTGTGATGGGTTTATTAAGTTGTTCTACTTCCCCTTGTGATAATTTTGATAGGTGATATGAATCTAGAAATTTGTCTTTTTTCTCTAGGTTTTCAAATCTGTCAGACGACAGCATTTTGTAGCATTCTATTGTGATATTTTTGATTTCAGTTGGGTCAGTTGTGATATTTCCTATCTCATTTCATATTTGGGTTGTTTGTTTCCTCTCCTGTTTTTCTTTTGTAAGTTTAGCCAATGGTTTATCAATTTTGCTGATATTTTCAAAGAAATGACTTTTGGTTTTGTTAATTTTTTCAACCGTTCTTGTATTCTCTAATTCATTTAGTTTCATTCTAATCTTTATTATCTGTTTTCTTCTCATGCCTGAGAGGTTCCTCTGTTCTCTTTCTGTTTGTTCAAGCTGTAGGGTTAATTCTTTGGTTTAGGTCCATCCTTGCTTCCAAATGTGTGCATTTGTAGAGATAAGTTGACCTCTGAGCACTGCTTTGGCTGTATACAATAGGTTTTGGAAGCTGAGAATTCATTCTCATTTGATTCCATAAATTTATTTATTTTGTCCTTGATTTCTTCTATAACCCATGGCTTTTTGAGCAAAACGTTGTTCAGTTTCCATGAGTTCCAATTTTTGTTTTATCTGCTATTGATTTTGACTTTTATAGCTTTATGGTCTGAAAAGAGGCTTTGCAATAATTCATCATTTGGATGTTGTTGAGATTTGCTTTATGTCCTAACACGTGGTCTATTCTGGAAAATGTTCCATGTGCATTAGAGAAGAAGGTGTACTTATCTGTTGACGGATAAAATGTTCTGTATATGTCGATAAGGTCTAGTTGGTTAATTGTCGCAATAAGATCTTCCATGTCTTCACTCAGATTTTTTCTGGATGATCTGTCCATTACTGAAAGTGGAGTGTTGAAGTCTCCAGCTATTATAATGAAGTGATCTATCCCATTTTTCAATGTAGTCAGTATTTGTTCAATGTATTTAGATGCTCTGGTATTCAGTGCATACATATTTAATATTGTTAAGTCCTGCTTGTGTATTGAATCTTTCAGCAATAAATAGAGACCATCTTTGTCCATTATGATGGATTTTACATTTAAATCTACTTATCTGAGATTAGTATTGTCCCATCTGCTCTTCTATGTATGTTGTTAGCTTGGTATATATTATTCTGTCCTTTAATTTTCAGCTTGTTCACATCTTTAAGTCTAAGATGTGTTTTTTTGTAAGCAACATGTAGATGGGTTGTGTCTTTTGATCCCGGATGTCACGCGTAGTCTCTTTACTGGAGCTGTCAGTCCAATCATATTCAGTGTAATTTTTGATAGCTATGTGTTTAGTGCTGTCATTTTGATGTATTTTTGTGTGTGTGTGTGTGTGTGTGTGTTGGTGTTTTCTATGTTGCTGTTAATATTCACTTCTGGGTCATTCTTCTTTATGGGATAAATCAGTGTTGGTTTTGTGTTTTCCGAAACCCCTGTCTTATGTTTCTTGTTTTGATATGTTGCACTGTTGCACTTTTTGGCTACCACTATGGTTCCCCTTAATATTTTATGTTTAAACCCAATTTTAACTTCTGCATATCTTTTTAATTTCCTTTCCGTCTGAAAGGGTTATACCTTATGTAATATTTCCTCTTTTATTGTGATGCTTTCATAGTTTTTGTGTTATGATCACTGGTTCCCTTCTTGTAATACAGTAGCTTTGATTGAACTCCGTGACTTCCTTGAGTAGGAGTCTGGTTGCTGTGTCCTGCATTGCCTCTTTAAGTGTACACTTAATGTTTTTGTTTTAAGCAAAGAGCTTCTTTCAGTATTTCTTGTAATTTTGGTTTGGTGCTTACAAAGTCTAAGCTTCTGTTTATCTGCAAATGTCTTAATTTCATCTTTGTATTTGAGAGACAGTTTTGCAGCATATATAATTCTTGGTTGGAAGTTTTTCTCCTTCAAGGCTTGGAATGTTTCATCCCACTGCCTCAATGACAACATTAGTACTGCCAAGAAGTCAGACAAAAGCCTACATGGCTTCCTCTGAATGTTAGCTTTGCTTTGAGCCTCACTGCCTTTAACAGAATCTGTTTATGTTTCATTTTATTAAGCTTGATTATAGTATGTCTTGGTATCTTTTCTGGGTCTAATTTTTGTGGCATTCAATATGCATCTTGGATATCTACATTTTTGTCTTTCATGATTTCAGGAATTTTTCTGTCAGCAACTCATTGACAACACTCTCAATATTTTAAGCTATCCCTCTTTGTTCAAGAGCTCCAGTCATTCATAGATTATTTCTCTTAATAGAATTCCACATGTTTCTTAACGTTTCTTCATTTTTCATATTTCTTTCCTCTGATTTTTCCTCATAAGTGCTGGTGTCAGTTGCTCTATCCTAAGATCTCTAATTGTGGCTTCTAGCTCCTCAATTTTGCTGTTTTGGCTTTGTATTGAATTGTCTAATTCTGTCATTTTGTTATTGATGTGCTGAACTTCAAATTGTTGATGTTCCATCAGTTCAAATAGCTCTCTTAATTTTTCATTTTGTTGTGTTGCATTTTGTTTGATCTCTAAGAGGGCTATATTTTTGATTCTTTGGTACTCAACCTCTGAGAGTTTCATAAAGTTTTCTTCATCTGGGAAGGTTTTTGACTCTTTATTTTCAGAGTTTTCCAGGCTCATGGTGGACTTTTTCTTTAAATGGTTATTGATGGTTTCTTGCCTTTGGACCATCTAGAGGCTGTTTAGTTTCTCTTGTGTTACCTTAACAAGAACTGATGCAAAGTTCTGAGAAGAGAATTGGTCATCAGCCACATCTGTGTACTCTAGTGACTGGCTCAAGTGGATTCTCTGGGGTGGCAGTCTCTGCCTCCTGGCTGGCAAAGATGGCACCCTACTTATGGAGTCACTGGGAGGCCATCAACTCACCCTATGATCTGCATCAGTAAAGGCTGAAAGAGATGCAGCCAGGCCTCTCAGCAGTTACTTCTCTAGGCAGACTTACTTTTTAAAAACTGATAGTTGTCCAACAGCTGCTGAAATCATTCAGTATGTCGTGTGTGGCCCGCCATGCCCCACTTTCTGGCTGACAATGGAAAGACCTCTTTGGCTGTCTCCAGATGGTGTGATGTAGTTGAAAGTTGGGAGGGGTTACAACCTTGCTGCCATGCTCAGCCAGGCCCCACCTGTATGGAAACATTGTACTAAACAAGTTTTTCTGCTGGAAAGACACTCTCTTGACTGATACTGCTTCTTGTATTGGGAATTATGCCCTGCTGAATCCCCCAGTTGGGTGGCTTGCCCTCCCAGCTGACCAACATGGCATTCAAGCCAAGCTGACCTTCCTGCCATCAAACAGTAGAGTCTATGATGAAGCTTAGAAAAGAGAAGGTGGAGGGACAGTGGTTCCCTCAATCACAGTCAGGCTCTCCAATTGTGTCTGTCCCACCCACTGTCTCTCTGCTGTGCTATACACTGTTTACTTCAGTACTGCAGTTCAGTGTATTTGCTGGCTCGTGACCATTCCCCACCTTCTGGATAACAAAAAAAGCATCAGTACCTGCAGACTGCCCAAACAGTGAGGCAGAAGGAACAGGACTCAGCATGTGCTGCCTTGTGTTAGGGAGAGGTAATTTGCTGTTTAGTGGCATGTGGTCCAATCTAACAATACTATGCCATATCCTAGGTTGTCTCTGGGTGTCCAGAGTGTCCCATTCAATTATCAATCCTTAGTTCTCAGAGGGAATTGAGGAGACATGTGTCTAGTCCACCATCTTGTCCCTACCCTTCCCCCAAAACTTTAAATATTATCTATTTGTTCATAGGGTATAGGGTAAAATGAACATACATCTATTACATTAGACCTGATGAAGAATTTCAAAGCAAATAATAGGCAATGCAGTCCCATCTAGGCATACTTTTTTCATATAGAGTATGTTTTCATAGCATACCTAAATTTTATATGTGCTTATATGTATATGTAGAACTTCCCCCACATAGTTTCCAAGGAGCATCTGTTGATTTGAACCACAAACCTTTTGGTTAGCAGCCGTAACTCTTTTATCCACTCTACCACCGGAGTTTCCATGTACACACAGACACAGACACAGACACAGACACAGACACAGACACAGACACAGACACAGACACAGACAAAAACACACACACAGATGCATAAAATAAAATCATTGAAGCAAAAATGTGAGCATTTATGAGTTTTGTGATATGTTGTTAAACTGCCTTACAAAAGGACTGTATCTCATGAATACAGTAACACAAGTTTGAGAAAACAGGCATTTCTATTTTTCACCCATAGCAAGGAGTATTGTCATTTACAGAAATATTTACTAACTCATTGATGAAAATAATCTAGTTTTAATTTCAGTATTTTTAAAAAATGAATCATGGAGTTGGGTCTTTTTTATGTGTTGGTTAATTAGCAGCATTTTGGTCAGCCTGTGAATTACTTGTTCTTGTACTGTTAACTTTAAGGGATCTATTGTCTTTCTTATTAACCGGCCAACACTTTTAGATAGAGTTGCTAGATCTTTTCCTGTTGCCACTGTTTGTGAAGAGGCAATGTGCCCAAGTTCACATAACTACTGGGCTCAGATGATGGAATTTACATTGAGATTGGTTTGAGTCTTAAGCTCATTCTCTTTCAATAACACTATTCTTTCCAGGCTGCTAGAGAAATGGTGACTTAGACAATGTCTGTGTGGGGTTTGAGTAACTCATGTGCCAGGAACTGCATAAATATGGAACTTAATTACTCTGTTGCAGGTTCTAGAAATGTCTTATAATTTTTCATTTGAGTTCAGAATACTCTTATTAAATAAGAATCAAGTGTAACTATGTTACTGACATTTTAGGGTTAAGTAACATCCACATACATTAGGTCAAGTAGATGTCAAAGTGGGTCTTAGACTCAAACTATTACTATTTTATGATAATACAGTAACACTCCAATTAGTCTGTCACCATCAGAAGGTTGAGACAGGTCACTTCAGTTAATTTTTCAGTGAAATAAAAATTATCCTTTTAAATATCAATTTTAAAAAATTCTTATTAAAAATTTAAAAAAAACATGACTGATCGATCACACCACTTTTTCTTCCTCTTGAGAAACTGTTAAAATGAGAGTAAGTACATTTTGAAAAGGTGTAAAACACAACAATGAAGACAATATCACAGATGAAAAACTTAAATAAATTTCTAAGAGAGGCAGAAAATAGACAGGGGAGTAGGGAATAAGAGAGTATATGGGGAATGCATAAATGCTAAACCAGGACATAAGTAGCCCTTACCAAGCAATACTGCTCATTTGTGCTCCATGGACCAGCAACACCTGACAATTTGTCAGGAAAGTAAACTCATAGGCTCCGTGCCAGACCCAATGATTCATATCTTTTTGAATTGGAATGGGGGGTAGCAACCTGCATTTAATGAGATTTGATGCTCCTAAAGGAGCCCTAGTGGCATATAGGTTAAGTGCTTCATTGCTAGTAGAGTCTTCTAGCCTCTAGTTGACATCCCTTCTCTTCTTGCTTCCCAATCTGACCTGTACCACAAAGGGCTTCCTGTGTATGTATGTGTATGTGTCATATTGTGGTAAAAATATACACACCGAAACATTTGTGAACACATCAACTTCCACATACCACTCAATGACAGTGGTTACAATTTTCATGTTAGGCCACCATGACCTCTGTCCTCCTCCAAAACATTCCACCACCATCAACATAAACCCAATGCCCCCTAAAAAACTTCCCTTCCCCTCTGCTTTGTGATCCTTAGCAATCATCAATAATCTTTGATTTGTATGTATTTGTTTAGTTTGTGTAAGCAAGATCATAAAGTGCTAGTCTTTTTGTGACTGGCTTGTTTCACTCAACATAATGTGTTCAAAGTTCATCTATGTTGTGACATGTTTCAGAATATACCACATTTTGTTTATCAGTTCATCTACTGATGGACATCTTAGTTGTTTTCTCCTTTTGGCTACTAGGATCAAGTGTTGTAAAGAACATTTTCTGTTTATGTCCCTGCCTTCACTTTTTCTGGATATAAACCTGTTTTAGTCAGCGTGGGCTGCTCTAACAGAAATACCACAGAATGGATGGCTTTAACAAATGAAGGTTTATTCTTACACAGCCCAGTAGGCTATAAGTCCAAATTTAGGATGTCTGCCCCAGGGGAAGGCTTTCTCACTTGTCAGCTCTACAGGAAAGTCTGGTATTACATCAGTCTTTGTCCAGGGAGCACCTTGGCACAGAAACCTCAGGTCTGAAGGATGCGTTCTTCTCCCAGTGCTGCTTTCTCGATGGTGTGAGGTTCCCAATTCTCTGCCTGCTTCTCTTTCCTTTCATCTCTTGCAGCATGAAAGGATTAAGGGTGGGGCAAGTCGTACTTCGGGGCAACTCCCTTTACAGTGGAGCAAGGAGGTGATCCTATGAAAGGATTTATAGCCCCACCGTAATCCTTTAACATACAGCATAGGAAAACCACAAAATGGAGGACAATCACAAGATATTGGGAATCATGGCCCAGTCACATGGCCACACATATTTCTAGGGGGACACAATTCAGTCCATGACAATACCTAAGGAATGGAAATGCTGCGTGATTTGATAATTCTATATTAAACTTTTTGAGAAACTGCCATGCTGTTTTTTCACAGTGGTTGTACCAGCAATGGATGAGCATTCCAGTTTCTTCAAAACCTTACCCAAACTTGTTTTCTAGATTTTTTCCCCCCTTCATTGCAATTCTAATGCAGGTGAGATGATAACTCACTGTGGTTTTGATTTGCATCTCCCTAAATAGTTAAGGGGAAACTCAAACCCTGGTGTCATAGTATTTAAGAGCTACACCTGTTAACCAAAATGCCAGCAGTTCAAATCCTCCAGGCATTCCTTGGAGATGCTATTGGGGTTTCTCCACTCTACCCTGTAGAGTCACTATAAATCAGAATCCACTCCAAAGCAATAGGTTTAATGATCAATGATGTTGAGTGTCTTGTTATGTGTCTGTTACACATCTGAATATCCTCTTTGGTGAAATTTCTATTTGTGTCTTTTGCCCACGTTTTGATTGGATTATGTCTTAGCCATCTAGTGCTGCTATAACAGTAGATGACTTTAACAAAGAGTAGTTTATTCTCTAGTAGGCTACAAATTCAAACTCAGAGTGTTGACTCCAGGTGAAGTCTTTCTTTCTCCATAACTCTAGAGGAAGGTCCTTGTGATTCATCAGTTTTTTCTTGTTCTGGTTGCATCTCACTGCAGGAACCTCAGGTCCAAAGGCTGTACTTGGCTGCTGGCATTGCTTTCTTGGTGATATGAGGTCCCTAACTCTCTACTCCCTTTCTTTTCTTTTTATCTCATGAGGGATAAAAAGTGGTATAGGGCATATTCCAGAGAATCTCCTTTATGCTGAATCAGGGATACAGCCTGCGTAAAGGTGTTACAATCCCACTCTAATCTTCTTTAACATAAAATTACAATCACAAAATGGAGGGCAACCACAGAATAGTAGGACTCACGTCCCACCCAAACTGATACCCACATTTTGGGAGGGACGTAATTTAATCATGCTGAATTGTGTGTCTTTTTGTTGTTATGATGTTTGTATGATTGAGTCTTTTAGGATTCATGGTAATCCTATAGAACAAAGTAGAACTGCCCCACAGGCTTTGCTAGGCTATAATTTTTAAGGGAGCAAATTGTAGGTTGTGGGGACAGCATGGAAGATTGTCTTGTTCAGACCTTCTAGCTGTAAGAGAGTCAGCAGCCAAGGCCTCCCAGCCTGCTGGGAGCAGACCTTACACCGGAGATGTAAGGTGATTCGGTAATAGTTATATAACTTATTTATAAGCTTGAGGCTCATGAGTTTGTCTTCAGCCACCTTTGCCTCAATCTGTATATAAGGTCACTGAGCCGTGAGGTGCATGAGAGTGTTTGTCTGCCAAATGCTGTACCTCCTCCCTTCCCCTGCCGTATCACCAGTAAACCTGTTATGACTGTACCTGCTCTGCCTCCGTTGCTGAGTCTGCCCAGATAATGAATCTGCGTGCCTGGCTTTGAGTATTTATATTTCAACATTTGTCTTTTCCCCTATGGAGCTGCTAGGTGGCTTCCAACCTCTGACCTTTCAGTTAGCAGCCAAGTGCCTAACCATTGTGTTGCCAGGGCCCTTTATTGTTAAGTTGTAGAAGTTTAATATGCATTTTGGATTTTAGGCCCTTATCTAATATATGGTTCCTGAAAATTTACTCCCAGTCTGTAGGTGGCCTTTGTACTTTGTTGATAAAGTCCTTTGATGTACAAACACTGTAATTTTTATGAAGTCCCAATTATCTATTTTGCCTGTGATGCTGGAGTTTCTGTTACCTTATCTAATAATCTGTTGTTAATCATTAAGAGTTTTGATACTTGTTCATCAAGTGATCACCTTCAAATTGTAAAGGCTTGGATTTTCTCAGTGATAGGACAGATACATTGACCACATTCCTCTGATTTGGAGAGATTTAAATTCCAGACTCTGTCTTTCTTGAAGTGGCCTGGAGCAAAAATTTTCTCTTCAGTTAGTTAAGCTTTTCATTGTGAGGCTTCTTCACACAGGGCAGTATAAGAGTCACCCAAGGACTGGAGAAGAATGAACATGGAGATTTTAGAGTGCCCCTTATTTTCATCACTTTCTGTTGAAGAATTCCCCCCTTGGTTTTCAGCTACGCTGGCAGTCCTGCTTCGTTCTCTAATACTTCAAGCTTTCTGCATAATCTAATTAACTCATACTGTGCAGACTGGAGGGTGCCCTCAGCGGAAAGGCCTTGTAATATCTACCCACTTTTGGTTATTCTCCAGTGCCACCAAATGGTTCTTTTTAAATATTATTTAGAATTTATATACTTTTCTGAGGAAGAATTAATCCAACAAAAGTTACTCTACCTTTACCAGAACTGGAATTTTGAATTATTTTCTGCCTGGTGGCTGTGGTTAAGAGATATGACTGTTAACCAAAAGATTGGCAGTTTAAATCCACCAGGTCCTCTCAGAAACTCTGTGGGGCACTCCTACTCTGTCCTATAGCGTTGCTATGAGTTGGAATCACCTCAACAGCGTTTATTTTTAAATCAGATTTTTAGCTGTACCTTTTAAGTTCTTTTGGTGTTTAACTTAGGGTTATCACATATATCCTTAATTCATCACACTGCACTTAGAGTTAATATTGTACCATTTCCTACAAAAGTCTAAGGATTCTGAGACAGCAAAATTATTTTTACCACTCATAGCCTTTGCACTGCTTTTTCCCGGCCCCCAGGGTCGCCATGAGTCGGATCTGACTCAACGGCACGTGGCTGGCTCAGCTGGCCATACTTGAATATGTAAGCCCTACTGTGATCATTTTTGTTCAAAAGGTAGCTGTTTTCAAAGAAATTATGAAAAGCAAAAAGAAAAAAAGAAAGAGAAGACTTTATATCAACTCTTTTTAACACTTTTTAGTACCTTTAATAATCTTTCTTATGTACTAAGTTTCCATTTGGTGTGATTCTCTACAGCCTTCTGTAGTACAGGTCTGTGGGCAGTGTATTTCCATGGCTTTTGTTTAACCAAAAGTGCCTTAATTTCAACATCATATTTGAGGGTACTTTGTTAGATATAGAATTCAGAATTGACAGTTTTTTTCCCTTAAGAACTTTAAAGGTATTCTACCACTGTTTTCACACTTGTAGATTTCCTGGCCAGATGTCAGAAACTGAAACCAAACTCATTGCTGTCAAGTTGATGCGAACTCAGCGGCCCTGCAGGATATAGCAGAACTGCCCCACAGAGTTTCCAAGGGGCATCTAGTGGCTTTGGACTGCCTGTCTTTTTGTTAGCAGCTGTAACTCTTAAACATGACACTACCAGGATTTAAAAATGGACAGCAAATTAAAGACCTTTTAGATACTTCACTGTTATCCAAGGAGAGAAGAATAATGTAAGTTTTTCAAGTAAAAACGTTTCATGACAAATGGACAAATTGGCAGTACATGATATTGAATTAATATAGGTAGGCCAATTTGAAGTGTAAGCCTAAGAATGTCTTGTATTCAATCCTATCTACCAACAACATAATCTTGGAAAGACCTTAAAGATGGACCATGGACAGGAACCATAACCAAATGGGCTGTAAACATGTTCTGGTTATTTTTGTTTATTCTCAGGATAGTTTGAGAATTTTCTTTGCAGACAGCCATAGCCCTAATGACCACACTTGATTTTTTTTTCTGGCATTAAGTTCTGCTGTTTGGTTCCTCACACACCGGGATCTCATGATTCCCAGTGAATTCAGGGAGTCAATTTCAGTGGCAGAATTTTTCTCTAATAATCCCGGTCAGCAAAGAGTAGATACTAAAGAGCTCTTCAAGGATGCTGGTGCTGTACTGGCAACTTCATTGTTAAAATTCTTGGAAGCAGTGTCATATGAACATTTCAGCTAAAATTGTTAGTGGTTAGATTAGAAGGTCTTACATGATACATCCCTCCAGCATTCTGGTCTCTTTAAGCCTTTGGATACCTTCTTTAGTATACCTGTTGTGGATTGAATTTTGTTTTCATAAATATGTATATCAATTTGGCTAAGCCATGATTTCCAGTATTGTGTGATTGTCCACTATTTTGTCCTCTGATATGATTTTCCTATGTGTTGTAAATCCTATCACTATGATGTTAATGAGATGGATTAGCAGCAGTTATGTCGATGTGATCTACAAGACTACATTGCCTTGACCCAATCTCTTTTAAGATATACAAAGAGAAAAACAGGCAAAGAGATATTGGAACCTCCTACTGAAATCATTAACTTCTTGGTTCTTGTCAAGCAGACATTGCAAGTTGAAGTCAGCCAGATGCAGAGTGGAAGGAAAAGAAAAGTGTTTGCTTACTGCTTGCAAATAGGGAGATAAGCAGGGTCTCAGGACCAAAAAGACTGCCAGCTTGCCTCTAAGGGTTACAGTTGAAGATTTATATGCTCCAAATACAGGGGTTATACGTATTCATAATGAAGCAACTGTCCTATGCTGACTCACTATGTAAGGCAGGGAGAGTGTGTGTACAGCCATCACACTTCTTTATGAGTTGCATGTTCTGAAAATGATGGCTAAATCTTGCCCAAAGGCAGAGAATTCAGTATTCATGAGACTCATAGTCAACTGTAGGTCACTGGCTTGCTCTTTGTGTGCAGGCGCTAAGCTGGAAATTCTCCTTCAGATGCAGAAGAGGAAGAAATCTATCATTCTAGCCAATCAGGGCAGAATTGTGGTAATCTTGCAGTGACAAAGAAGCTTCTAAAAAACAAGTATTACAGGATGGTTAGTAAATTTCTGCAGTCCTGTCACTTCAATATCACCAATAAAGCAGTGCTGGAAGCATCTTTTGGACTCTGGGTTCCTGTGCAGAGAAATTCCTAGATCAGGACAAGATTAATGACAAGGATGCTCTTCCAGAGCTGACAGAGAGAAAAAGCCTTCCCCTTGAGCTGGCACACTTAATTTGGATTTCTAGTCCAGTAGATTGTAAGAGAGTAAATTTTCCTCTGTTAAAGCCATCCATTTATATTTCTGTACTTAGTTGATGACTATGACAACACCAAAGACATTCTGGCATTTAAACCTCATCCAAATTTCAGTCGATCAACAGTGCAACCTTGACATAGCACACCAAACCAAGAGCCTCTGCTCGTTACACTCATACTAGTAAATTTGTTTTAGGCTAGTATTATACCCTTTCCCTTTTTACCCAGACTCTTTCTGTCCTTTTTTGCCTCTCACGGCATTACAAAAGAAAAGTCATGTTTATTTCATTTGCTTGCAACCCCCTCCCACTTCATCTATCCCTTTATATAAGTGAAAAATATTAAACTTCTCATTTACTGAGAAGCTTACTCATTCACTATAGCTGAGGGGCTTTGGTGCTATACTAAGGCACTGGCTACCTTAGGAGGAGGCAGGTTGGGATTTGGCTGCCCCTGGCTGGACCTATGATCCCTGAATCTCCACAAATCACAATAAAGTACCTGATTTTAGGAAATGTTACTTCAATTTGGCTCCTGGGAAAAAAGGGTAGAAACCTAACAACTGTGTCTTGTTTTCATCTTTGAGTTGGGGGGTGAGTCTATGTATTTCTCTTCCCTTAAGAGAAAAAAGGAGCTGAGCTGGTATTTAATTTCATCATGAGAATTATCACTATGGCTATCCTGGGGTCTTTGCCTGTGAGTCTCATTCTTCTGACTATATTTAGTCCATTATGAATATGTAAGAAAGTTGAAAATGATTCAGATCGACATCTCTCAGTCTAGCTTAGTAATGTCAAAGTCATTAATGACAAAAGTTAAGTTCACCCAGACAGTGCGATTTGGAAATCTAATCCTTCCTGACTGCCTCTTCTTCCTGTCCTGTGTAGTAGGCTGGACACAAGAACTCAGCATGCCTGCCCTTGTGCTCTACAATCACCTCCCCCACGGAAGGGGTGAAAAGATATAAAAGCTGGGGAGAAAAGAGGTTGCTGTTGGCTGTGTGAGCTATCAGAAATGCAGAGCCAGCTGTGGCACTGGCCCTCATCAGAAAGAAAGAGTTAGAGGTGAAGGTAAGATGGGAGTTCAGTGACAGACTTCCTCTCTTTGTTTTTCTGTGTGTCTCTCTCTCTTTCTATCTCTGGGTTTCATTCCCCTCATGCATTTCATCTGAAGTACTGATTCTCTACAACCCAACCAACACTCTCTCATCAGGCAATGTTAAGCCATTTATTACTATTGTTATTTCTACTCTTCCTTTTCCTCAAGAGAACTTTCCCACATATTACCTCACATGTTACTCCACTCATGGAGGGAGTCTGAGTCACATGTTCTTTGCCTTTATAGTATTTATATTTAGGCAAATATCTGTTTATCTCACTAGCCCGTATACTCTGAGGGTAAGGGTATTGCTTTGCTTACATTTTAAGAGCTTGGGTCAATGAGTAGCATATAATGATGGCAAAGAACCTGCAGTTGAATAAACAAATACAAGAAAGACAGGAAAGAAGAACAGGAAGAGGGGAGGAAGGAAGCTTAAAGGAAGACTGAAAGGGGAAAAAATGATCAAATATTGACTTTATTTTCATAGAAGAAACAGGTACTGAGTTGGTAAGCCATTTGATTCAGATCTCAGTAAAACAATGTAAAATTTTACATGAGTTACTGCATTTGCACATTCCGGCTTTGATGTCCTGCCCGCACCCCTCCACCTTGTCCCCATCTCCTCCAAAGCTTCATCCTCCCCTCTTTGCCACCTGGAGACAGCTTGGTCTTCTGAAACTAACACACGTAGGGGCTTATCCATGCATGCCTTACCCTGATGTTGCGTCTCTCTAGTCTGTAACAGATCACAATAGGCAAGTAAATACTAAACAGTTGTGTGGTCAGGGAACCCTTAGCCTTTCCATGCTTCCTGTGAGGACCGCTCACAGCAAACAGTTTATGTAACCTCCTTACAGTTATCCTCAATACCAAACCATTGAGTTTAATTGTTGGAACCTAGGTTAGAATCAATCTTGTGACTGGGTTGAATTGCTTGACATGTGACAGCAAGAAACACATGATACAGCTTCAACTTGTATTTATCATTCTCTTGTTAAACAACTCTTCGTACATTACATACACAATTTGCGCTGTAGAGGAAGAATCTGTCTCAGCAGCCCCCAAGTGGCAGGAACTAAATAGAGCTCTCCAACCTCCTCAGGATCAGGGAATCTTGCTGTTCAAAGACCACTGACTCAAAGAGAAGTGAGATTAGTGGTTCAAGAGTCCTCGCCTGCACCCAAAAAAAGACTAGGGAGAAGGTTCACAGTTTCCTTCTCCATTTCCAGTGAGAAGGTGAGAAATTCCTTTGAGCCTCTTGATGTTGAGGGGAACAGAGACTTGAGGGTACTTTCCTTCTACTTCATAAAGAGAGAAAAGAATTAGTTTTGTACATTTAACTTACTAATAAATATTCTGTTAAAAGTTGACAAATTAGATTATAAAGCGAGTGTGTCGTCAGTGCTTGGATAAAGTTGTGGCAATCCCTTGAAATCATCACAGGAACAGCATGAAAAAATCATATCTGACAAAAACTTTCTTCCGAGAAGTTATATCGGAAGATGGGGGAAATACCACAGACCCCATATTCATTTTTCTCACGTATACATTGTGATTCCAAGATAGGATGGTATAGTTAAAATGATAAACCTTGAAATAAGATTGGAAATCATCTCAACAAGTTTTAATTGTCTATATTATAAATGAAACTAGTTAGTCAAGTTGATTCCAACTCATGGCAACCCCATGGTGTGTCAGTGTACATGCAAGGTAGCTGATTCTTCCAAATTGGCAGGCACCTCTGGGTGGACTTGAACCACCAACCTCTGGGTTGGCAAGCATGTTAACATTTGCACCAACCAGGGACTCCCTTGATAATGTATACGAAACAATCCCCCTCCCCTACCCACACCGTTTGTGTGTGGCTCTCTATCCAAATTTTCAATATTCTTTTAAAATCAAGTTTGTTCAAGTATAATTTATATACAGTAAATGTATTTTGATGCACATACACACTCATGTAAACACTACAACTGAGATTATATCTTTAATTCTTTTTTGATATTATGATCCAGAGTAGCTAAATTTATTTGCCACTCTTGGCTACCACTTTCCATTGTGGTCCCAGAGACAGAAAGTTAATTGGATACTTGCGATCAAAAATTCTTTGAACAATCTTTATTTAAGTTACCTTGCGGAATTGATTAGATATCCCCTCAGCTTCCAGGTCAGAAGGGAAGCACTCTGTGTAGTAATTAAGAGCACGGACCTCAGAAATCGTAACACCCAGTTTTAAATCCTAGTGTCACCATTTAACATATCTGATCATCTCTGAGACACTATCAATCACAACATACGTCATTATTGTTTTAAACGCTAAACAGAAAAAAAAATACCATCAATTAGACTATGGAGCCATGTTTTAATGATGGTTCTACCTGACATATGTATCAGTCACACTAATTTTTCATTGTTTTGAAACTTAGTTTTGCTTTTTCAAGGAATTTGGCCATTTATTACAGCACTGCTTGGCGTGTTATAGGCAATCATTTTATATGTATCTCAGTAATAAGGCAAAACAGCTTCAACTATTTGTGCACCTCATCCTTTCCTAGAAGTTGGTTTTTTTTTCTTTTTGCAAGAAAGTAGAGAACTATTGTTATTATTCCAGTGATAAATATTTGCTTCTCAAATATAAAATTTATGAACTGCTAGTCTAATTTTATCCTTCTGTATGCACAATAACTTTTAATTTCAATGCCAAGTCATAATATACTTTTGTGTAGGTATTTTAAACTGCAGTTGAACTCAAGTCATAAAATTGCACTAAAGCAATAATGACATGAACAGCTATGACCACTGCCACACATATGCACACAATTACAACTCTATCAGATTGCTGTCTGGTTGCCAGTAACTGTGAGCTGTCATTGATTCTAACAGACAGTCTGATTTTAGAGATGTTAAAAGTGTGAAAAACTGTGCATCCTATAACTCATGAAATACGTACACATTAGGTGCTGTTGGGCAGGGTACTTAATTCCTTTGTGCTTCTGGCTCCTCATTTATAAAATGAAGCTAATAATAATATCTGCTTCATAAGGTACACGTGAAGATTAAATGAAGCATTTAGCATAGCAACCGACATATAATACATATAGCAAACTAACAATTACTATTAATTTATCATTTCACTTGTATTCATGTGTATCAGTTATCTATTGCTACATAACAAACTACACCAAGCTTAGTGACTTAAAAAAATTTACATTTATTATCTTGCAGTTTCTTTGAGTTGGGAATTTCAGAGTGGCTTGGTGGTATGTTCTGGCTCAAAGTGCCTCATGTGATTTATAGCCAGGATGTTGATAGGGGCTATAGTCATCCACAGGTTTGGTGGAGACTGAAGGGTCTACTACATGACTTAATTGCATGTCTATTGGCAAGAGCCCTTGGTGTCTCACCACATGAGCCTCTCCAGAGACTGCTTGAGTGTCTTCATGACTTGGCAGTTGAATTCTTCTATGCACAGTAGCTGACATATAATATCTAATAAACTAGCAATTATTATTAATTTATCATCTTAGTTGGCTTCCCCCAGAAAAAGTGATCCAACAGAGAAAGAAAGACATCATAGTGTTTTTCATGATCTAATCTTTGAAGCCCCCCACTTGTTTGTCAGCATGCCATACTCTGGGGGCTTCCATGTTGCTGTGATGCTGGAAATTATGGCACTGGTATTCAGATACCAGCAGAGTCACCCATGGCAGACAGGTTTCAGTCAAGCTTCCAGACTAAGACAGACTAGCAATAGGGACCTGTCAGTCTACTTCTGAAAAGAATTAGCCAATGGAAATGTTACAAGCAGCAGTGGAAAGATGTCAAATATAGTGCCAGAAAATAAGCCCCCCAGTTTGAAAGGCACTCAAAAGACAATTAGGGAGGAACTGCCTCTTCAAAGTTGACCTTAATGTTGAGTTGACCTTAATGACTTAAATGGAGTAAAGTCTTTGAGACTTTTACTTGCTGATGTAGCATGACTCAAAATGAAAAGAAACAACTATAAGCATCCGTTAGTAACTGGAACATGAACTACACAAAGTATGAATCTAAGAAAATTGGAAATTCTCAAAAATGAAATAAAACACATAAACATCAGTATCCTACACATTAGTGAGCTGAAATGGACTGGTATTTGCCATTTTGAATCATACAATCGTATGGTCTACTATGACTGGAATGAAAACTTGAAGATGAATGATGTTGCATTCATCATTAAAAAGAATTTTTGGGGAGGCAGGGCCAGAATGGCAGACTAGTCACACGTTTCCTTGATTCACTCTCAGAACTAACACCTAGAAAAGCAACTGAATGGAACAGAGTGGACATTTTTAGGAACCCCAAGATCAGGCAGAAAGTTATAAGATCAGGCTTGGCAATAGGAAGTGGAAAACTACGTTTGTTGGAGGTGTGTCAGGGTCCCACTTCTGCTGGTGCAGTGGTGGAGAGGCTCATAGATACAGACACCACCTTTGTCATCTGGGAGACAAAGACTAGGGTTGCTGTGCCGGGGATCCTGGCTGGAGCTGGCTGCCATGCTGAGCAGCAGCACCTGAGTCGACAGTGTCTCTCCCAGTGGAGAGGCTACACTTATGACAGTCATGTCTAGAGAACCCAGTGATGGCTAGAGACCAAGTGCAGCAGTGTCCTTTCCCCCTCTCTTCTCTGTGCTCTGCCACAGATTCTGCTGGCACAGTACAGAAGAAGCAGCACAGATAGGACACATTTCAGTCAGCCATGCCTGAGGGCCTGACTTGGGCTGGCTGCCATACGGAGTAGCAGCGCCTGCCTAGAAATCACCTCTCTCAACAAAGAAGCTGTTTTCGGGGCAACTTAACCTAGAGTCCAGTGCTGCCTGGTGACTGAGTGTGGCAGTGTCCTTTCCCCTTTCCTTCTCTGAACCACATCATAGCGTCTGCTGGCACAGCTCCAGAAAGACTCCACAAATAGGTCTCCATCTTTGTCAGCCATGAAGTGGAGCCTGCCATGCCTGAGGGCCCAGCTGGGACTGGCTGCCACTGGACAGCATCTCTGGATGTAGAAAAGCTGTTTCTAAGACAGCCACATCTAGAGAATGCAGCATCAACCGGCAGCTGAGTGCAGCAGTGCCCTTCCCTTCTCCCTTTTCTGAGCTATGCTGTAGCATCTGTTGGTACGACTTCAGAGAATATACAAAAGTAGGTTGCTGTCTGTGTGAGCCAGGAGGTCTGTGCCACCCTTGAGGGTCCAACTGAGACCAGCTGCCAAGTTGAGCAGCACTGCATGACTGGACAGCATCTCTCTCAGCAGAGAAGCTGTACTTAAGACAACCACACCTAGAGTATGCAGTGGCGGCTGGCATCCAAATAAAGCAGTGCCTTTTCCCACTCCCTTTTCTGACCTATGCCATAGCCTCTGCTGTTGCAACACTGGAGAAGATGAATAGCTCTCCGATAGCTCAAAAACAACAATCAGTATCCAACCATTTAAAGAAGCAGACCATGATGGCTCCAAAAAAAATCCCCAAATGAAGAATCAAAGAACATCTGAGACGAAGAAGCCTTCTCAAAATTACAGAGGTTGACTACAAAAGAACTATGTACAGAGCTCTTCTAGATCTTAGGATGGAGACTGGACAAAGTGCAGCAGAAGAAAATGAAAAATTGACAAGCTGTATGAGCCGCTGACAATCTGAAATTCAGCAGACCAATAATAAAATTACAGAGTAGACAATTCAGTTGAAGGCTAATGAGAGGCACTGAGGAAACAGAATGCAGAATTAGTGAGACTGAAGATAAAGCAACTGACATCAACATTTATGAGGAGAAATCAGATAAAAGAATCAAGGAAAATGAAGGATCATTAAAAATCATGTGGGATTGTATCAAGAGGAATAATTTATGAGTAACTGGAGTTCCAGAATGAGTAGGAATATCAGGAAATAGAGAGAAAATTGTTGAAGAGTTGCTGACAGAAAACTTCCTTGACATCATGAAAAAAGAGAACATAGCTTTTTAAGGTGCTCATCAAATTCCCCAAAGGGTAGATCTCAAAAGAAAGACACAACCCCAGAGATGACACCATCTGCCTATGAACAGTTGATATTCGACAAAGGCCCTGAAACATTAAACTGGGGTAAAAACAGTGTCTTCAACAAATGGTGCTGGCAAAATTGGTTATCTCTCTGCAAGAAACTGAATCAAGATCCATATCTGACACCTTGTACAAAAACCAACACCAACTAGATAAAAGACCTAAATATCAAACCTAAAATGATAAAACTCATCCAAGAAAAGGTAGGAACAACAATGGAAGCTTTAATACACAATGAGGACAGACTCCAAAATCTGTCAAAGAAACCACAATCAACAGAAGAGAAAATAGATAAATGGGGACTATCAAGAATCAAACACTTTTGCTCATCCAAAGACTTTATTAATAGAAGTAAAAGAACACCCACAGAATGGGAAAAAATATTTGGCAACTCTATGTCAGACCGACGCCTGATCTCCATAATCTATAAGATACTACAAAATATCAATAAGAAGAAGATAAACCATCCAATTAAGTGATGGGCAAAGGAGATGGACAGACATTTCACTAAAGAGGAGATCCAGGCAGCCAAAAAACACATGTGGACATGTTCATGATCTTTAGTTATTAAAGAAATTCAAATCAAGAAGACAATGAGATACCATCTCACCCCAACAAGATTGGCCATGATCCAGAAAACACAAAACAACAAATGCTGGGGAGGCTGTGGAGAAAGTGGAACCTTCCTACACTGTTGGTGGGGTTGCAAAATGGTCCAGCCTCTTTGGAAAGCAATCTGGTGCTTCCTTAAAAAAATGGATATCAATATACCATTTGACCCAGTAATTCCACTACTTGGAATATATCCTACAGAATCAAGGCCTTTCACACCAACAGACACATGCACAAGAATGTTTATCACAGCACAGTCCATGATAGCAAAAAGATGGAATCAACCCAGATGCCCAACAACAGAAGAATGGATAGATAAACTATGGTACATATACTCAGTGGAGCACTACTCAATGATAAAGAATAACAATGATTCCAGGAAACATCTCCTAACCTGGTTTCAACTGGAAGACATTCTGTTGAGTGAAAGTAGTCAGTGACAAAAGGACAAATATTGTATGAGACCTCTACCGTAAGATCTCAAAAACAGACTTGTGTACAGAAGAAAAGACTCTTTGACAGCTGCAAGGGAGGGGAGGGAAGAAGGGTGAGGGCGGAGAGTTTAGTTTAGATAGTTGCTAGAACACTTGTTGGGAGAAAGCGGTGAAAGCATACATTAGAAACAAGAACAACATTAAGTGGACTTCAGCATAACTTGAGTACTCCTTCCATCTTAACCCAATATTGCAAGGATAGAGTAGCTGGGACAGGGGGCAGGGGACCATGCTCTTAGGCGAAATCAAGGCCAATTGGCTCAATTAGTGTTTTGCTAAGAGAGCTCTCTGCACCCCACATTGGTGAGTGGCGTCTGGGGTCTTAAAAGCTGCCAAAGTGCCATCCAAGGACAAAGCAAATGGTCCCAACTCAGCAGGAACGGATGCTCACCGAGGACCAAAATGACATGTGGTAAAGACAACCTAGAAGACAGAGACCCACAAGAGTGGGTACCTACATTGCCTTGGGACCGGAAGAATCGGATGGTGCCCGGCCACCACCAGTGATAGCCATGATGGAGCTCACAGAGAGGAGTCTCACTGGCAACCCAGGAATAAAAAGGGGTGCATCCTGAGATCTCTACTAAAAGACCTCAATTGACGGTCCAGTGGTTTCGGGGTTCCCCTGAAAGCATGGCCCCTAGCCCTGATGCTGCCCTTACCCATGAATTATAATGAAGGTCCACTCTTTGGTCAGGAATGGATTGGACTTGGCAATGCAGAGTGACCACATATTGGAAGCACGTTATGGTTCTATACATCTATAGGGTATCATGCTGCTGACCTCTGGCTGGAGGAAGGAGAGTGGGTGGAGAGGAGGGGAAAGGACGCTGTTGGGAGGATGAGACATGTATGGAGCAGAGAGGAATAGTGTGCAGTCACCAGACAGGGAGAGCAGTGGAAGCTGCATATAGGTGGGTATGTAAATTTATACGGGAATGTACATTTTCACTCGGTCATGTTAAATAAAATTTTTTTTTAAAAAAAGAGAGACACAAAGACATGCTATAACCAAGCTTAATAAAACGAAAGATAAGGAGAGGCTTTTAAAATCAGTTAGACTTAAACCAAAACTAATGTAAAAGGGAAATCTTTTAGACTGACCTCCAACTTTTCAGCTCAAACCATGGTGGCAAGAAGGCAGTGGGATGACACATGTGAAACCTTGAAGGCAATAAACTTCCAACCAAGAATTACATACCCCACAGAATTGTGTCTCAGATATGATGCTGAAATTATGACATTCTCAGATAAACAGAAGCTTAGAGACTCTGTAAAACTCAAACCAAAATTACCAGAAATACTGAAGGAAGTTCTTCAATTCAACGAATCAATAACACCAGATGTATGCTTAAGGATGCAATGCAGGGCACAGCATCCAGAGTTCTACTTAGTTAGGGAAGTCACAAAGTTCAATCAAAGCTAAAATATTAAAGTTAGAGAGAGAGCTCAACGTGTAAACTATGACAACATTACACTATAAAGAGGGATATATTAGAGTATTCACAGACCTTTCAGATGGAGAAGAAGTTAAAGAGATATAAAGATGTTAAAGACTAGTTTAAACTTAGAACACTAGGAGGAACAAAGGGTAGCTGCAAAGCAAACTAACAATACTACATATTGAAACAAGAAGCACAATATAAGTGTTTCAAGAGACACAAAAGCAACATTGAAAATGATGAAAAGAAAATCTATAAAGAAAAATGACTCAGAACAGAATATTGACTGGAACAAAGAAAACGTCAACATCACAAAAATAAAGGCAACAGAATGACAGCACCAAATACATATCCATCAATAATTACACTGAATGTAAACAGAATGAATGCTTCAATAAAAAGACAGAGTAACAAGTTGAGTCAAAAAACAAAATCTATCTATAGGATGCTTACAAGAAACATACTTTAGACTCAAAGACATGAACAAACTGAAAATCCAAGGATTGAAAAATATATAGCAAGCTAACGACACATAAAGAAGAGCAGAAGTGCCAATATTAATTTCAGATAAAATAGATTTTAAAGTAAAATCCACCATCATGGATTGCTTAAAAGTTCAGTGCCTAAGGAGGATATAACAATGTTAAATATTTATGCACCCAATATTAGAGCATCTAAATGCATGAAACAAATGCTGACAGCACTGATAAATGAGACAGATCACTCCACAATAATAGCAGGAAACTTCACTCCACTTTCACTGATAGACAGATCATCCAGAAACAAGCTCAATAAAGATACAGAAGATCTTACAGTGACAATCAACCAACTAAACTTCTTAGACATATATACAACTTTTTACCCCCAAACAGACAAGTATGCCTTCTTTTCCAGTGCATGTGGAACAGTCTCCAGAACAGACCACATATTAGGCGATAAAGCAAGTTTCAACAAAATCCAAACCATTAAATTACTGCAAAGCATCATCTCAGACCATAAAACCATAAAATTTGAAATAAATAAATAAATAAATAATGGGCAGAAATTCAAACTCATGGAAACTGAACAATGCCTTGCTTAAAAATCCAAGGGGTATAGAAGAAATCAAGGATACAATAAATAAATTCATGGGATCTAATGAGAATGAAAACACATCCTTCCAATACCTATGTGATAGAGTAAAAGCGGTGTTCAGAGGTCAATTTATCTCTGTAAATGTGCACATCCAGAATGAAGAAAGGGCCCAAACCAAAGAATTAACCCTACAACTTGAACAAGTAGAAAAAGAACAACAAAAGAACCTCTCGGGCACAAGAAGAAAACAGATAATGAAAATTAGAGCAGAACTAAATGATTTAAAAAGTAGAAAAACAGCTGAAAGAATTAACAAAACCAAAAGCTGACTTCTTGAAAAGTTCAACAAAATCGATAAACGATTGGCTAAACTCATAAAAGAAAAAGAGGAGAGGAAACAACCTGAATAAGACATGAGATGGGAGATGTCAGAACAGACCCAATCAAAATTAAAAGTATCATAATAGAATAATATAAAAAAATTGTACTTCAACAGATTTTAAAACCTAGAGGAAATGGACAACTTTCTTGATTCACATCACCTACCAAAATTATAAACAGAAGCAGAACCACTTAATAAACCCATAACAAGAGAATGAAAAAGTAATAATAATAATAATAAAATACTGACCAAAACAAGTCCTGGCCCAGATGACTTCACCAGAGAATCCTATCAAACTTTTAGAGAGGAGTTAACTCCATTAATATTCAGTCTATTTCACAACATAGAAAAGGACAGAAAATTCCCGAATTCATTCTATGAAACCAGCATAACCCTATTACCAAAGCCAGGGAAAAATCCCACAAAAGAAAAGAAAAAAAGGAAATTACAGACCAATATCACTCATGAGCCTAAGATGCAAAGATCTTCAACTAAATCCTAGCCAACAGAATTCAAAAACATATCAAAAAATTAATCCACTGTGACCAAGTAGGATTCATACCAGGGATGCAGGGTTGGTGCAACATCAGAAAAACAATTAATGTGATCAACCACATGAATAACACAAAGGACGAGAATCACTTGATATTAATCAATTGATTTAGAAAAGGCATCGGACCAAGTCCAACACCCATTCAGTTTAAAAAAAAAGAACCCTGAGCAAAACAGGAATAGAAGAGAAATTTCTCAATGCAATAAGGGTCATCTGCACAAAGCCAACATCATCCTGAATGGAGAGAGACTGAAAGAATTTGCCTTGAGAATGGGAACAAGACAAAAATATCCACTGTCACCACTTCTATTCAACATTGTGTTAGAGTTCTAGCCAGAGCAATCAGACAAGACAAAGAAATAAAGGATATCCACACTGGTAAAGCAGAAGTAAAAGTATCCCTGTCTGCAGATGATATGATCATATACACAGAAAATGCTACAGAATCCATAAATAAACTACTGGAACTAATAGAAGAGTTCAGCAAAATACCAGGACATAAGATAAACATAAATCAGTGTGATTCTATAAAACACCTAGGAATAAATCTAACCAGACACATAAGAGACCTATACAGAGAAAATCATATGACCCTGATGCAAGAAACCAAAAGAGACGTACACAAGTGGAGAAACCAACCTTGCTCATGGATAGGAAGACTTAACATTATGAAAATGTCTATTTTACCTGAAGCTATCTACATATACAATGCAATCCCAATAAGAGTTCCAATGTCACTTTTTAATGAGATGGAGAAACAAATCATCATCTTTATTTGGAAAAGGAAGAAACTCTGGATAAGCAAAACACTGCTGAAGAAGAGGAACGCAGTGTGAGGCTTCACACTACCCAACCTTAGAATCCATTACACTGCCATGGTAGTCATAACACCCTGATACAAAAACAGATATATAGACCAGTAGAACAAAATAGAGAATCCAGAAATATCACCATTCTCCTATGAACAGTTGATATTTGACTAACGCCCAAAGGTTGTAAACTGGGGCAAAAGCAGTCTAAGAAATGGTGCTGGCAAAATTGGATGTCCATCTTCAAAAAACTGAAACAAGACCTATATCTCACATCTTACATAAAAACTGACTCAAACTGGATAAAATACCTAAATATCAAACCTAAAATGATAAAGACTATAGAAGAAAAATTAGGGACACCAGTGGAAGTTCTAATACATGGCTTAGACAGACTGCAAAGTCTTACCAACAATGCACTAACAATAGAAGAGAAAATCGATAAATGGGACCTACTAAAAATCAAACACTTTTGCTCACTCAAAGATGGTTAATAGACTGCCTACAAAATGGTAAAAAGCATTTGGCAACTACATGTTATACCAACACCTGATTTCCATAACCTATGAGGTGCTGCAAAATATCAACAAGAAAAAGGTAAATGATCCAATTAAGCAATGGGCAAAGAAGACACTGAGGCAGCCAAAAGATACATGAGGAAATGCTCATGGTCATTAGCTATTAAAGAAATCCCAATGAAAACTACAATGAGGTACCATTTCACCACAATAAGGTTGTCCATAATCCAAAAAGCACAAAACAACCAATGCTGGAGAGGCTGTGCAGAGACTGGAACTCTGCTGCACTGCTGGTAGGATTGCAAAATGGTACAAACTCTTTGCAAAGCAATGTGATGCTTCCTTAAAAAGCTAGAAATATCATTTGATCCAGTGATCACACTGCTTGGAATATACCCTACAGAAATAAAGGCAGTCACAAGAACAGATAAATGCACATGAATATTTATTGCAGCACTGTCCACAATAGCAAAAAGATGGAATCAACCTAGCTGCCCATCAACAGACAAATGGATAAACAAACCACAGTACATATACTCAGTGGAACACTACGCAATGATAAAGAACAATGATGATTTTAGGAAGCATCTCACAACCCCATTTCAACTAGAAGACATCATACTGAGTAAAATCAGTCAGCAGCCAAAGGGCAAATATTGTATGAGACCTCTGCTATAAGGATTTAAAACTAGACTTACAGAAGAAAAGACTCTTTGACTGCTACAAGTGTTGGGAGAGAGGGAGAGGTTGGTCAGAGATTAGATAGTAGATTGAAATTTGGTTAGGTGAAAGAAGTGATGGCACACAGAACAGAGTAGATCAACTTAACCAGAATTCACTAAAAACTGAAAGGTCTCCTAAACTCAACCCAATATTCCAGAGGATAGAGAAGCAGGGATGGGAGTCTGGGGACCATGTTTTCAGGGAGCAATGAGGATAATTGGCATAACTTGTCTATTGCTAGGAGAGTCTTCTGCACCCCATATTGGTGATTGGTGTCTGGGGTCTTAAAAGCTAGCAAACTGCGATGTAAGGTACTCCAAATAGTCCCAAATCATCTGGAACAGTTGATGACCGAGGACAAAGATACAAGAACAGAAAAGCCCAGGGGACAGAAGGACCCAAACAAATGGGAGACTGTATCAACACGTGACCAGAAGAACAAGATGATGCCCAGCCACCTCCAAAAACAGCTGTGATGGAGGACACAATGTAGTGTCCCTGAGGCAACATGAGAAAGAGAGGTATGGAGCCCAAGAACTTTACTAGAGGACCAGAACTAATGGTCTGACAGCCTGGAACATTCTCTGGGAACATGGCTTGCTGCTCCTGACCAGAAATCAGTACTGAGGTCTACTTTTCAGACAAGAATGGACTGGACTCAGGGACACAGTGTGACCATATGGTGTGTATACTTATTGTTCTACTCACTTATAGAGGCTGTCCTACCGGTCTGTTTTGGATGGGAGAAAAGAGGGTAGACAGGAGGGGACAGGTGCTTGTTAAGAGGATACTAGAAATATGGAGTGAAAAGGAGTGTGCTGTCACCAGGTGGGGAGAGCAGAAGGAGCCACAGATAGGTGGGCATGCAAAATTGACTTGGATTGTATACTTTAATTTAATCAAAATAAAACGGAGAAAAAAAGACACATGAGGAAATGCTCACAATCACTAGCTATTTGAGAAATCCAAATCAAAGCTGCAATGAGATACTATCTCACCGCTGTGAGATTGGCCATAATCCAAAAAACACAAAACAACAAATGCTGGAGAGGCTGTGCAGAGATTGGAACTCTCCTATACTGCTGGTAGGGTTGCAAAAAAATCTCTTTGGAAAACAATTTGGCACTTTCTTAAAAAGGTAGAAATAGAAATATCATATGATCCAGCAGTCCCACTGCTTGGAATACATCCTACAGAAATAAGGGCCATCACATAAATAGATACATGCCCATGAATGTTTACTGCAGCTCAGATCACAATAGCAAAAAGATGGAATCAACCTAGGTGCCCACCAACAGATTAATGGATGAACAAACTATGGTATGTATACACAATGGAGTATCGTGCAATGATAAAGAACAATGATGATTTTTAGAAAGCATCTTACAACCTGGTATCAATGAGAAGACATTTTGCCAAGTGAAATCTGTCAACTGCAAAAGGATATGTATTATATGAGACCACTGTTAAAAAGACTTAAAAAAGGACTTATGCATGGAAGAAAAGACTCTTTGATGGCTACAAGTATGGGGAAGGAGGGAGACAGTTGGTCACAGATGAGATAGTGGATAGGAATTTGGTTAGGTGAAAGGAGTGACAGCACTCAGTAGAAGGCAGGTAGGCATAACTGGGCTACACCATAAACTAAAACATTTTCTAAATTCAACCCAACATTTCAGTGGACAGCATAGCAGGCACAGGGATCTGAGGACCATGTTTTCAAGGGACATCGAGGTCAATTTTCATAACTAGTCTTTTTCTTAGAGAGTCCTCTGCACTGCATATTGGTGAGTCACATCTGGGGTGTTAAAAGCCGGTAAGCTGGTATGTGGGGAACTTCAATCGGTCCCAGTCCACCTGAAACAGATGATGACTGAGAACACCAAAGATACAAGGAGAAATAAGTGCAAGAGACAGAAGGACCCTTATGATTGGGATACTATATCAGCAAGAGACCAGAATAACCAGATGGTGCCCAGCTACCACCAAAGGCAGCCATGACAGGGGACACAATGTAACATCCCTAACATAGCATGAGGTAAAGAAGTGTGCAGATCAAGAACTCTGCTAAAATATTAGATTGATAGTCTGACAACCTGAAGACCCCCCTAGCAACATGTCCGCTAGACTTGCTGCTGACCCAGACGTGAAACTAGTACTGAGGTCAACACTTCAGACAGAGAATGGACTGGACTTAGGACACAGAGTGAGCATGTAGTGTGTGTACTTTATGGTTTTGTACATTTATAGCAGGCTGTTCTATGGCTTCTTTCTGAGAGCAGATGGTGAAGAGGAGGGGACAGGTGTTCTCTGGGAGGATACTGGACATAAAGAGTAAAAAGGAAGAGTGTGATGTCACAGGGTGAGAAGAAAAGATAAAGTTGCAGAGAGGCAGGCAAGCAAAATTGACTTGTGTTGTATGCTTTCAATTAATCATAAAACAAAAAGAATATTTCAAGATTTGTCCTGAAGTGCAACACTGTCAGTCATAGGATAATATCCATATGTCTACAAGGAAGACCAGTTAATACGACTATTATTCAAACTTATGCATCAACCATTAAGGCCAAAGATGAAGAAACTGAAGATTTTTACTAGCTTCTGCGGTCTAAAATTGATAGAATATGCAATCAGGGTGCATTGATAATTACTGGTGATTGGAATGCAAAAGTTGGAAATAAAGAAAAAGGATCCTTAGTTGGAAAGTATGGCCTTAATGATAGAAATGATGCTGGAGATTGCATGACAGGATTTTGCAAGACCATTGACTTCTTCACTGCAAATGTCTTTTTTCACCAACATAAACAGTGACTATACATATGGACCTCACCAGGTGGAGTACCAGGAATCAAACTGATTACATCAGTGCAAAGAGACAATAGACAATCTAAATATCAGCAGTCAGAACAACAACAAGTGCTGACTGTGGTGCAGACTACCAATTACTCATTCAAATGTTCAAACTGAAACCGAAGATAATTAGAACAAGTCCAAGAGAACCAAAGTACAACCTTGAGTGCATCCCACCTGAGTTCAGAGAGTATCTCAGGGACAGATTTGATGTATCAAACAGTAATGAAAAAAAAGTTGTGGAAGATATCAAAGATACCATCTATGAGAAAGGAAGAGGTTATTAAAGAGAGAGAGGGAGAGAGAAAGAGAGAGTGAAAGAAGGAGAGGAGAGGACAGGAGAGGCGATGAAAGGGGAAAGGAGGGGAGGGAAGGGGAGGGGAAGGGAGGAGAGGGGAGGAGTGAAGAGACCAACGTGGATGTCAGCAGAGACTCTGAAACTTGTTCTTGAACATCAAGTAGCTGAAGTAAAGGGATGGAATGATGAAGTAAAAGAACTGAACAGAAGATTTCAAAGGGTGGCTCTGGAAGACAAAGTAAAATACAATAACGTGTGCACAGAGCTGGAAATAGAAAACTAATAGAGGAACACATTCTACATTTCTCAAGCTGAAAGAACTGTAGCAAAAATTTAAGCCTCAAGTTGCAATAGTGTAGGATTCTACAGGGAAGATACTAAACAACTCATGACGTATCAAAAGAAGATGGAAGGAATATAGAGTCATTATACCAGAAAAAAATTGTCAATATCCAACTATTTCAAGAGGCAGCATTTGACCAGGAATCAGTGGTACAGAAGGAAGAAGTTGAAGCTGCATAGAAAGCCTTTGCAAAAATAAAACTCCGGAAATCGATGGAATATCAATTGAGATGTTTCAACAAATGGATGCAGTAGTGAAGGTGCTCACTCATCTATGAGCCCTGACAATGAACTTCACGGACTCACCCCCGTTCTCTTACATGTGCAGCACCGTACAAACAATTCAGTAAGGTTTCATAACGCTGGTATATCAGTCTCACAGCTATACTAGTGTCAACGTGTGGCAGTGTCTTGGGGATTGTCATTCATTATTGTATGCTCTCGTGTGCAGTGGTGAGAATGTCAGAGCTCACATTACAGCAATGACCAAACATTTAATTTCTTGTTAATCATCGCAAGAGTGGAAGTGAAATAAGGGACACATTAGTCCAAGTTTGTGGGAGTAATGCCATAGAGGAAACAGCCGTGTACAAACAGATTCAATATTTTTCTGGTGGAAGGGAAACCATCACTGATGAAGAGATGTCAGGTGGCCGGTAACAAAAAGACTTGATGAAACACTGCAAAAATTTGTACCACCTGGAGAAATAGTTATCCAAGTTTACTATTTGGAAGTGCTGAAAAGGCTACCTGAAAAAGTTAATGAACTTTTCACCAACAACTCGTGACTCTTGCATCACAACAATGCACCAGCTCACTGAGGGAGTTTTTAGCCAGTAAATGAATAACTGTATTGTAACACCCTCCCTACTCCCCTGACCTGGTCTGCAATGACTTTTTTCTTTACCTGAAGATAAAGTAAATATTGAAAGGAAGACATTTTGATGACATTTAAGACATCAAGAGTAATACAATGACAACTCTGATGGCTATTCCAGAAAAAGAATCTCAAAATTGCTTTGAAGGGTGGGCTGGGTGCTGGTGTCAGTGCATAGCTTCCCAGGGGGAGTACTTTGAAGGTGACTATAGTGATATTCAGCAATGAGGTAAGTAGCACTTTCTCTAAGAGAGTTTGTGAACTTAATTGGCCGACCTCATATGCCATGAAATTTGGAGGACAGCTACCTGACCAAGCAATTGGAAGAATCCATATTTACACTTATTGCCAAGAAAGGTGATCTAATCGAATGCAGAAATTATCAAGTGATATCATTAATATCTCACACAACCAAAATTTTGCTAAAGATCATTCAAAAACAACTGCAACAGTATGTGGACAGGGAACTGCTAGATTCACAAGAGGACCTGGAACCAGGGTTATCACTGCTGATGTTAGAAGGATCTTGGCTGAAAGCAGAGAATACCAGAAAGATGTTTACCTGTGTTTCACTGACTGTGCAAAGCCATTCAATTGAGTGGATCACTAGAAATTAAAGATAATATTGAGGAGGATGGAAATTCCAGATCACTTGATTGTGCTTATGAGGAATCTGTATACGAATCAAGAGGTAGTCATGCAAACAGAATAGGGTACACTGCACAGTTTAAAGTCAGGAAAGGTGTGTGTAGGATTGTATCCCTTCACCATTTGTTTTCAGTCTGTGTGGTGACTATGCGAAGAAGAACAAGGCATAAGGATTGGAGATGACTCGTTAATATCCTGCTTGCTGGAAATGAAAAGGATTTGAAACACTTACTGATGTAGATCAAACACCACAGCCTTCAGTATGGATTGCATCTCAACATCTAGGAAACAAAAGGCATCAGAACTAGACCAGAAAGCAACATTATGATAAATGGAGAAATGACTGATGCTTGTCAAGGATTTCATTTTACTTTGATCCACAATCAACACCGATGGAAGCAGCAGTGAAGAAATCAACAGACACATTGCACTGGGAAAATCCACTGCAAAGGACCTCTATAATTTAAAGTGTTGAAAGTAAAGACAACACCTTGAGGCACATAAGGTGTGTCTGAACCAAGCGATAATATTTTCAATTGCATTATATGCACGAAAAAGCTTGACAATGAATAAGGAAGACAGAAGAAGAATTGATGCCTTTGAATCGTAGTGTTTGAGAAGAGTACTGAACATTTCATGGACTACCAAAAAACAAACAGATCTGTTCTGGAAGAAGTATAACAAGAGTTCTCCTTGGAAGCAAAGATAGCAAGACTGTATCTTACATACCTCAGACATGTTGTCAGGAGATATCAGTCCCTGGTAAAGGATGTCATGAAAGGCATTGTGGACGTGGGGCAGAACCTGACAGTGTTTTGTTCCGCTGTGCACAAAGTTGCTATGAGTCAAAGTGGCTTGACAGCACCTAACAACAGCAGTCGCCGAAGCCATAAACTGTCACTTACACTTTATTCTATTTCTTAGTAACAAGTGCCTAAGTCCAGTGTACACTCAAGGGAAGAAGAGTTAAGCTCCATCTCCTAAAGGGTGGAGTAGCAAAGAATTTGTGAACACATTTTAAAAACCACCACATCCCGATGATTTTATGTCAAAATAACTATCTTCAGCTTCTCCTTCTTTTTCCATTTGTTGGTTGTTGTTGTTAGGTACCAGTGAGTTGGTTTTGACGTTTAGTGATCTTATGTACAGAAGAAAGAAACATTGCCCAGTCCTGCACCATCCTCACAGTCATTGCCATGTTTGAGGCCATCGTTGAAGTCACTGTGTCAGTCCACCTGGTTGAGAGTCATTCTTTTCATTTGCTGACACTTTATGAAGCATGATGTGCTTCTCCATGGACTGGTCTCTCCTGATAACATATCCAAAACATGTAAAACTCTCAGCATCCTCCCTTCGAAGGAGCATTGTGGCTGTGTTTCTTCCAAGGCAGATTGTTCTTCTTACAGTCCATGTGTATTCAATATTCTTCACCAATACTGTAATTCTGTTCTACTTTTTTCCATGTCCAACTGTATTTGACAAGGTCCCAGCATGACTCATGTATCACATTCAACTTAGGGTATTTTGAGGAGATTGTATTTTACAAACATGTGAAGAGGTATACAGTAGTACAGGAACCTGAGGCAAGCAGCACTGAGCAGTTACCCCCACAGGTATGAAGAGGTGATGGGAACTTAGCAGATGCTGTAAGAACAGAGAGTCATGAAGGGCAGGCTGTCACAAGAGGAGTAGTGACTTGTTGGTCAAGGTACACAGTTGTTCTGAGGCAACTTCCTGGGAAGGAAGCCAGGAGAATAAATATCCTACCTTGCTCTCCTGTCCTTTTCTAGTCTCTTGTTGGAGACACCTGATTATGAAGCCAGAAGCATGTTGGTAATAGTACATAGTGTACTGCATAGCAATGAAACTGCTGTGGGATAGAACAGAGTAGGGAAAGGTGGACAATTGATCTGGATAAGCAAATAGGTGATAGTTAATACAACCTGCTCCTTTTCTCTTTATTCTCCCAAACATAGAGGACTTATGAAGTTCCCTTAGCAACTTTATTATCATGTAGAATGTAAAAATAGCATAGAGGCAGTGTCTGACCTCTTCCAGTCCCACAAGGTAAAAGGAGAACCAAGGTCAACAGCTCAAGGCTGATTCCTATGAGACAGAAGTCAGACAAGCCTCCTTTTCCTGCCATTTTTACCAGTTCTGACACCAGCTGTCCCTCCCACAGCATTCTCTGCTGAGTTCAATAATTCATTACAATGACCTCACAGAACTCACAGACAATACTTAGAATTATTGGGCTTACTAGGGAACTTAATAGTTACAATTCAGGCTCAAGAACTCTCAGGGCACAGTTCTTCCATCAGGATAGCCTCTCCCCTCCTGTACTCCCAGGCGCACCTCTCCCTGGCTTTCACACCATACCTGAAGACACTCAACTTTCTCTCTGTGTGGACCAGGAAGTCCACCATGCCATCTTCTGCTGCCAAGTCTCTGCTACTTGATCTCTTCCACTGGTCTCTCCCTCCTTGGTGGTGGTGGACTCCTCCCTTCTGCTCTGGAATTGACTCTCTTTAAAGGCAAAACTCAGGCCATCTTTCCTTCCACACAAAGTACACAATAGAATATACTGCATAAAATATATATATATATATTTTTTTTGCTATATGTTGTGACATTCTATGCATGAACTGTAGCAATGCCTTTCCTTTTTTCTAGTAACTGATTATAGGGAATATCATATGACACCATATGTGTGGACTGAGGTAGAAGCGGTGATACCTAGTATAAACAAGTATCAGAAATATGGTCTACCTCTTGGTGCAGTTTACCTGGGCCTTCTTGACATTCTTAGGCTCTCTTATATGTAAACTATTTCCCTCTTATAATAGGTTGCTTCAGTGTATGTTTAATTTTATGGTTGTATAAAGAAGCCCTGGTTGTACAATAGTTAAACTCTTGGCTGTTGACTAAAAGGTGAGTGGTTTGAACCCACCAGTAATTTCCACAGAGAAAAGACCTGGTGGTCACCTTCCATGAGATTACAGCCTAGGAAAGTCCATGAAGCAGTTCTACACTGTCCTCACAGAATCACTATAGGTCAGAACTGATTTGATAGCACATAACAACAACCCCCAGAAATGGTTCCATAGATAACACTCAGTTAATTAGGAGAAGTTCAGGTCATATAGTCACTTGTTGACTCATGGGCACTCAGTCCACTAGTAACAAGTCAGAAACGATTTTCTAATGTAGAACAGTTGCCGGCAGAGGAGTTCATGGCCTTATTCAGGGGCTATGTTATGATTTTTTTAATTAGGCTTACCAGACCCTCCATACTGTGTTGGATACAGAAGCTTCCAGTACAATTAGATGTTTTGAATCCTAAGGGCCTAAGTAGAAAAGCTGGCACCACAGGTTTTACCTGACACAAAATTCCTTCTCATTTTTGGACTTTACTCAGAACTGACAGACTTACGGGATACTTGGTATATGGGTCAAAATAGTATACCAAAATATGTATGTGCTGCTTCCAAAAACCAGAAAGACCAATGAGGTATTTTGCTGTGGCTTCATGCTGGGGTGGTATAAGTATAGCAATAGGTCTTTTGCTTTGTAAGGACTATTTCAACATACTCCAGGCCTTTACCAAATGCTGAGAAAAGTCCTCATCATGGCAAGGCTTTGAACTTTTCAGGGTTTAATGTCACCCTCTGGCATGAATTTGAGAGGCCTATTATTCACAGAGTACCATTTACAAATAGTTTAAGGTCACTAACTGACCAGGGCAGTGTTCTGTGGGATACAAAAACAATTATGACAGGAAAGAGTTAAGCTCTGGGGAAAGACTATAAAAGTGTATTGTTGAGACTGCCATGAAAATGCTAACTGATCATGTTTTCTTATGGATTGAAATGGAAATAAAGATGTTTGCTGTGTAGATATCAAGTGAACCAAACTCACTGCCAGTGAGTTATTTTGTCTTACAGAAACTCTATGGGACAGAATAGAACTGCTCCAGAGGGTTTCCAAGGCCATACATCTTTACAGAAGCAGACTACCACATCTTTCTCTTACAGAGCAGCTAGTCTGTTCAAAGTTATGACCTTTTGGTAAGCAGCCAGGCTCTTTGGTCACTGTTCTACTAGAGATCTTTTTTCCACATAGATAGATGTGTGTCAGATGCTAAGGACAGTGTTTATTTGTTTTAGCAAATATACCTTATTTAGATTTCAGCTTCACTTGTTACAACAACCAAGTTGAGTTTTCAGTGATCCGTTGCCATTCTTTACAACTCATCCAGTTTTTGCACCAGCCAAAGAGGTAAGCTTATTGAAGATTTGGAAGAAATTACTATCTATGCCTCTCTCAAATCTTTGATGGAATTCCTATTCTCTGTAATTTCTCCAAGGTTACAGTATTGCTTTTAGTTTACTATTTCAGTGGGAATGAAGAGAGATCAGTTGTAGGAACTACACTTAGCCATTCCTATCACAGTATCCTTCCCTTCAAGGGAAGAAATAATATTCAGAAGCTGATTTTTATTAACTGTGTCTATTCCTACTATGGAAACCCTAGTAGAATGGTGGTTAAGAGCTATGGCTGCTAACCAAAAGGTTGATAATTTGAATTCACCTTCAAAATTCTATGGGGCAGGTCTACTCTGTCCTATAGGGTCCCTAAGAGTAGGAATTGACTCACTGGCAAAGAAGATTTAAAAAAAAAATTCTATCAGACATCAGGCACCAGGGAAGTAATAACTCCAGAATTAGTCTGTGGTTTCACCAGGTCCATTGTAAGATAAGTTTGGGCCAATATCTTTTTTCCGCTTTGATATGGAGCTCTTGGGCCCAAACTGTATCTATGAAATGTTATGCAGCAAAAATGGCCAAGTCTAGTTAAAATTAAAAAAGCTTTTCTCTAGAAGCAAGGCAATTTGCAGACTGGAAATCACAAAATCCAGAGTTTTATAAGACCATACAATGAACTTAAGTAGAAATTCACTGATAGGTTGACATTTAGTTAGTAATTACAAGGAACTTCAGAGAAAATACAATGATTGTTTTACTACCGAACTAAGCGAGTTTGTTCTGCCCGTCACTATAGCCAAAAATTCAGAGATCATTCTCAAAACAAATGGGGTTCAAGGATTGCTTTATTTGCAGATAAGCCAGCATATCTGGGGGAACAGAGAGACTAACTTCTCCAAAAAACTGTCCCCATTTGGCTGACATTTCCATCACTTTTTATAGCCAGAATTCAAAGGGGTTGGCATCTGTCACAGAGACATACTGGGAGTCACAAGATTCCATTGCATCGAAGATTTCACTACACCTTATGAGTCTGAATTACCCAAAATTTCATTATCTCTCTGAGGTCTTAATCAATTTTGCTTCCCTGGATATGTGGAGAGGAATACAGACCTGCGAATCTGGTCTGAGAGTGACAATTGAGGCAGAGGATGGAATGTAGCTTAATAACATAAGTGACCTTTGTTAGATTCTTATATAAACTAACAGGTTGGCATTTAGATAGTAGTCACAAAATTGGTTAAGGGTGCATTTATCTCATTGGTAGGAAGCTATGTCTGTTTCTAAAATCTTTTTTTTTTCAAGTTACAAATTAAATCATTAAATCGGGTACATCCAGCCTTGAAACAGTCATGGGATCCTTGGATGATTCAGGGACGACAAATATAATTCTAAGGTTTATAGTGAGTAAGTTTTTGTTTTGAGAATTGTTTCAGATTTGGTTTCCTAAACATTAGATGTTCTTAGTGAGTAAAACCTTTAAGCAAACAAAATCACAATTGTTCACCAAGTAATTTTCCAAGGATATGGTGGAGAACTACAGAAACGACAGGCTGTATTCCCAATACAGAAGTTACTTTTCTTTCAAAATGGTACTCTCACCTAAGGCCTTAGCATAACCACCGACTCAGTGTTGGAGTCCCTTTATTTGGAGTATTCTTATTCAATCAACCCTTTGGATGCTAAATATCATTGGTAATTAATTTGAACCTATATTAAGTCTTCTGCCTTTCTAGGCTAGTAATTTCATCTTCATGATGAGTTGGTTTTCAGAGTTTTCTGATTGCCCACAAAGGAGTAAATTATATTCAGCAGGGTTTTATCTCACTGGATATCTGCCTGTCTCTACAGAAATTTAGGACCCTGGACACTGCAATTAGACAGCTGAGCACTATCAGATGTTAAATAGTGGCTCACAGGATGGCATTATGTCTGTACATTTAAGAGTCCAGACATTGTAATTTCAGCCTATATCTAAAAAGGGAGAGACATGTGTAGGAGAAACAGAATGAAGCCATCTAACTTCCATGCATTTTTTAAATATATTGTTCTATTTCCACTGAAGAGTCCAAATACAGCAGGGGATGTTGGCATCAGCACAGATTTGCCCTTGCTGAACTAGAAGGACATCAAGAATCATTATGTTATCTAACATAATTTTGAAAAGAGAGTGCGGAGGTCCGCCATCAGCCTTGTAGACAAAGTCACGAGCTCCTGCAAATGACGGGCTGAAGCATCTCACCTGTGACATGTTTTTTAGCCTACTGTCCTTGATATTATTTGGCTTCCTAATCAAATTTTCTTCAAAAAGATACCCCCTCCTCTCCTGGCACAAGGACCAGGGGAGATGCCTTCTGAGAGGGGCCCCTTTTTACTACCCCCTTGGTTTATGATATAATATTGGGAAAACCTGTACAGGAATTTCTGGAGAAAGAGCTCAGAGGAATGATTTCTAACACAGCCAGCTTGAGAGCAGCAAGGCCAGCCCAACCTCTGCTGACTTCCCCCAACTGCACATCCCCACCCATGTGAAAGGAATTATCCTCTTTAGAACAGCTTGAGAAGGACATAGGGTGGGGGACGGTAGATGTATACTATCCCTGCAGGAGGAGATAAAGAGCAAAGTAGGAACAAATAGAGATCATAAACTTTAGACCCTTCCTCGTGAACCTTTTAACCTTGAGGTATAAGTAGGGCTGATTGAGCTCGAGGCATCCTTAGGCCATTATCTAAAAAGCCTTGACAGTTAAAAGGGTCACCAGGTTTCAGTTAACTAATAGCTCATGTGGCAGGGTAAAAAATTACATCACCTCAAGACCACGAGGTTTTTGGTTTTAAACTAGCCAATAGATTGTGTGGTCAGTGGGCAGGGTAAAAATCACGTCACTCTTACTATAAAAACAATAAAGACAGACAGCCTTCTCTCTTGCTCTCTGGGTCGGGCTGCCTTAAACCAGAAAAGTCTTTTCTGTCTCCTTGATTCATTTCCCGCCGCGCCTCTCCCTCCCTCCGTGCGGGACCCTGTAAAGTGTCGGGGCTGGCCCCCGGCAAGAGAGCCTAATGATTTTTGTTAGATGCAGAGCCAAGATGGCAGAACAGTCAAACACTCCCTGTGATCCCTATAACAACAAAGATCCCAAAGAAAAAAATGAATCAATTATATATGACATTCTAGGAGTCAGAGGGATAATTGAGAAATCAGACTTCATGATGGGGAAGGGAGAGTAGACACAGAATTATCTAGGACTGACAAGACCTGACTCACCAGGAACTGGCTGCAGCCAGCATGGTGAATGGACCAGGGGCATTTGGAGGCCTTCTTCCTCAGTGGGACAGACTGAGCAGTGGAGAGTCCAATCACTCTTCCCCAGCCAGGTTCAGTGAAAAAATGCATTTGATCATCAAAAGCTAAGTGGCTTGCATCTCACCTACCACACACAGGTCTAAAACTTCACTTAAGGATAAACCACTCTCCCTTTTCCCAGTGCTTTGCACTGTACCCAACTACAGAGTCTGACGTCATTATCTGAGCCAGAAATAGAACACTTTAGATGCATGCTGAGCCATCCTCCTAGACTCAGAAAAGGAACAATTTAATAAACAGAGGGAAAGGGAAACAAAAATCCACTGGTTCCCCTGAGCCAGAAACTCAGAGCAGAAACCATTCCTTCACCTATGATATGGCTTAAGAGGACATGCCTCCCTCATAGACACTCAATGATGGCTCTCGGCCCACTGCCATTCTCAGTGTGTGCAGTCAGATACCCGTGCCTACAGCAATAAACCTTGCCAATCTAGGATTTTAGGGGATATCTTATACCACACACTTGGTTACTACCTGGACACCTGAGCTCAATCCATACAAGAAAAGAAAACAGACTCCTGGGCTCCCATGTTTACTAACAGCTCTATCCACCTGGTGATAGGATGTTAGAGTTTCAAAGGCATCAATAAAGAAATTAGTACACATGATCAGCCTATTTGGACATTTTGAAACAAAATGAAAAGCTGCAATACAATAAGCAAATGTAAGATAAATACAATTTATTGACACTTTGGAGACAACCATCAATATCAAATGACTTAAAGAGGCAGCCATGATCTTTCCAAAACCTTTGAAAATAAAGAATCAGAAAGTTTTCCAAAAGAAGAGAACTTACTGGACATTGAATATGTAAGAGTGATATGTAGAACTCTTCAAGAGATCAGGAAGGACATGAGGCAAAATGCAACAGATCATAATGATAGAGTTGACAGGCTGCAAGAAAGCATACAGAAACAAGTAGAAATTCAGAAGATTAATAATAAAATTACAGAATTAGACAACTCAGTGGAAGGTCAAAGGAGCAGAAATGAGGAAATGGAAGGCCAAATTAGTGAGGTTGAAGATAAAGAAATTGGTACCAAAATATCTGTCACGGATTGAATTGTGTCCCCCCAAAAATATGTGTAGCCATGTGGCTGGGCCATGATTCCTAGTGTCTTGTAACTATCCTCCATTTTGTGGTTTTCCTATGCTGTATGTTAAAGGGTTAGGGTGGGACTGTAAATCCCTTTGTAAGATGTTTTAGTCAGCTAGTGCTGCTCTAACAGAAATACCAGAGTGGATGGCTTCAACAAAGGAAGGTTTATTCTTACACAGTCCCGTAGGTTGCAAGTCCATAGTCAGGGTGTCCGCTCCAGGGGAAGGTTTTCCCCCTGTCGGCTCTGGAGGAAAGTCTAGTATTGCATCAGTCTTTGTCCAGGGAGCGTTTTGGTGCAGGAACTCAGGTCTCAAAGACACGCTCTCCTCCTGGTGCACATTTCTTGATGGTGTGAGGCTCCCCATTCTCCTTGTTTCTTTTTCCCTTTTTATCTCTTGCAGGCTGAAAGCATTAAGGGTGGGGCAAGTCATACTCCAGGGAAAGTCCCCCTACAGCAAAACAAGGAAGTAATCCTATGCAGGAATTTACAGCCCCACAATCCTTCAACATACAGTTTAGTGAAACCACGCAATGGAGGACAGTCCCAAGATACTGGGAACCATATCCCAGCCACGTGGCTACACATATTTTGGGGCGGACACAATTCAACCCATGACATAAGATCACCTCCCTGCTCCAATGTAAAGGGAGTTTCACTGGAGTACGGCTTGCCCCACCCTTGATCTTTTCCTCCTACAAGAGATGAAAGGAAAGAGAAGCAAGCAGAGATTTGGGAACCTCACACCACCAAGCAAGCAGTACCGGGAGAAGAGTGTGCTCTTCAGACCCAAGGTTCCTGTGTCAAGATGCTCCCTGGACAAAGACTGATACAATACTGAACTTTCCTCCAGAGCTGACAAGGGGAAAGCATTCCCCTGGAGCAGACTTCCTAAATTTGGACTTGTAGCCTACCAGACTGTGTAAGAATAAACCTTCCTTTGTTAAAGCCATCTACTCTGTGGTATTTATGTTAGAGCAGCAGTAGCTGAGTAAAACAATATCTGAGGAAAAGTCAGATAAAAGAATTTTCAAAAATCAAGAAACACTAAGAATTACATGGGATCCTATCAAGATGAATAATATATGAGTAATTGGAGTATGAGAACAGGGGGGCAAATAACAGAGAGAACTGTGATGGATTTGTTGACAGAAAATTTCCATGATATCATGAAAGATAGGAAGATATCTATCCAAAACATTCATCAAACTTCACACAAGGTAGATCCCAAAAGAAAGACACCAAGGCTTATTATAATCAAACATGCCAAAACTAAAGATAAGGAAGAAATTTCAAACTGGCTAAGGATGAATTAAAAATAACTTGCAAAGGAGAATGAATAAGACTAAGCTTGGACTACTCCCTTGAAACCATGCAGGTAAGAAGGCAATGGGATGATGTATACAACTCCTTGAAAGAAAAATATTGTGAGGCAGAATTATGTATCCAGCAAAACTCTCAGATATGAAATTAGGACATTTACAGATAAATAGAAATTTAAATAATTTTCAAAATCCAAACCAAAGTTACAAGAAATGCTAAAGGGAATCCTTTGGTTAGCAAATCAATAGCATCTCATCACAACTCAAGACCAGAACACAGACCAGAGCAATCTGATATCAACCTAGATAGGGAAATCACTAAAATAAGTAAAGGCAAAACACTGAAAATAAGGAAACAGAGATGTCATTGTACAAAGGATGACAACATTATAACAAAAAATAGGGACTTAAAAAAAGTAGTCATAGATCTTTCATCTGGTGAAGAAGTCAAGATGATAGAATTTAAAGACTTCTTTAAATTTATAAAATAGGGGTAAATATTAAGACAATCACAAAGGAAGTTAACAATCTAACATATCAAAATAGAAAACTAAAAAAGTGAAGTTTCAGCAAAAACAAAACCACAACAATGAAAGAGATGAAAGCACAAAAAGAAAAACAACTCAGCACAGAAAATTAGGTGCTACAAAGGAATTGCTGTCCCCCCAAAAGGCATGAAAATGACAGCATTAAATATACATGTCAATAATTACGCTGAGTATAAGTGGATTAAATGCACCTATAAAGAGACAGAGAATGGTGAATTAGATTAAAAAACACAGCTCATCTATATGCTGACTATAGCAGGCATACCTTATAAGGCTTAAAGAACAGAATAAACTGAAACTCAAAAGACAGAAAAATATATGAAACAAACAACATTCAAAAAAGGATAGGAATGGCAATAGTAATTTCGGATAATATAGGTTTTAAAGTAAAGCCCACCACACTGGGTAAGGAAGGGAACTATATAATGGCCAAAGGGTCAATACTTCGGGAGGACAAAACCATAATAAACATTTATACAGCCAATGATAGAGCTCCAAAATGCATAAAACACACTCTAATTGCATTGCAAGGGGAAATAGACAGATCTACAATAATAGCAGATGAATACACCTCTTTCCATGAAAGAACGTGAAGAAAGAAGTTCAATAAAGACATAACCAACTTGACCACATAGACATATACAGAACATTTCACCCAACAGTAGCAAAGTATACTTTCTTTTCCAACAAACACAGAACATTCACCAGAATTGATCATACATTAGGCCGTAAAGTGAGCCTTAACAAAATTCCAAGCATTAAAATATTAAAAAGCATCTTTTCAGACCACAAAGCCATAAAAGTAGAAAGCAATAAACAAGAAAAGCAAGGGGAAAAAAAATCAAACACACAGAAACTGAACAACATCTTCTCAAAAACTGCTGTCCTAGGACAAAATAAGGAAATGCACAAAATCAAATGAGAATGAAAATACATTCTACTCAAACCTTTGGGACATAGTAAAAGCAGAGCTCAGAGGTTAACTTATCTCCATAAATTCACACATCCAGAAAGAAGAAAGGGCCCGTATCACAGCATTAATTCTACAAGTGAAAGAAGTAGAAAGAGAGCAGCTTAAAAGAAGCCCCTGCATACCAGAAGAAAGCATATAATAAAAAGTTAGAACAGAGGAATGAACTAGAGGAAAAAAAAAAAAAGATTGAAAGAGTTAACCAGACCAAAACCTGTTTCTTTTTTCAAAGACCAATAAAATTCAGAAGCCATTGACCAAACTGGTGGAGGGAGGTGGGGTGAGAAAAACAAGAGAGGAAGCAAATAAGAAATGGACAATATCACAACAGATCCAAATGATATTTAAAAAATTGTAACAGATTACTATGAAAAGCTGTACTCTAATAGATTTGAAAACCTAGAGGAAATGTACAAATTTCTAGGAAAATATTACGTACCTAAACTAGCACAGAGATAGAACAGCTAAATAAACCCATCACAAAATTAGAGATCAAGAAGATAATTAAAAGTACTCCCCCTTCCCCCACAAAAAAGCCCTGGCTGTAAGAGTTTCACTGGAAAATTCTACCACACTTTTAGGAAGAGTTAACATCATGATTACTAAAGATATTTCAGAGCACAGAAAAAGACAGAATACCGACAAATTCACTCTATGAAGCCAGCATGCACCTATTACCAACACTAGATAAAGACATCACAAAAAAAGGAAAATTACAAAATAAAGCTCTGATGGCATGGTGGTTAAATCCTTCGTGTGTTAACCAAAAGGTCAGCAGTTCAAATCCGCCAGGTCTTCCACAGAAACTATTGGGCAGTTCTGCTCTGCCCTACAGGGTCACTATGAGTCAGAATTGACGCTATGGCACTGGATTTGGTTTTTTTATTTGGTTATCTCTCATGAACTTAGATGCAAAAATCCTCACCAAAATTCTAGCTAATAGAATTCAACAAGATATCAATAATAATAATTCACCATGACCAGATGAGATTCATACCAGTGATGCAGGGATGGTTCATCATTAGAAAAGCAATCATAAAAAGCCACATAAGTAAAACAAAAGACAAGAACCACTAATTTCTATCAAGTGATGCAGAAAAAGCATTTGGCAAAGTCCAACACGATTCATGTTAAAAACTCTCAGGAAAATAGATTAAAAGGGAAACTCCTCACATAATGAATGGCATTTATACAAAGCCAACATCACCCTATATGGAGAGAGCCTGAAAACATTCCCCTTAAGAGCAGGAACCAGACAAAGATGCCCCTTGTCACTACTCTTATTTATCATTGTCTTGGAGGTTGTAGCCAGAGCAATCAGGTAAAATGAAGAAATTAAGGACATCTAAATTGGTAAGGGAGAAGTAAATTTCTATTTGCAGATGATATGACCTAACACACAGAAAACGCTACAGAATCCACAGAAAACTAATGAAACTAGTAGAAAAGTTCAACAAACCATCAGAATACAAGATAAACATACCCAAATCAGTTGGATTCCTTTACACTGAAAAAGAAAACCTCAAAAAGGAAGTCACTGAATCAATACCGTTTATAATTGCCCTTAGGAAGATAAAATACTTAGGAATAAATTCAACCAAAGACATAAAAAACCTTTACAAAGAAAATTACAAGGCACTCCTGTAAGAAATCAAAACAAACCAACATAAATGGAGAAACCTACTTGCTCATGAATAGGAAGACTGAACATTATGAAAATGTCTCTTCCATTCAAAACAATCTAGTGATACAATGAAATCCCAATCCAAATTCTAATGACATTTTTAATGGGATGGAGAAACGAATCACCAACTTCATATGGAAAGGGAAGGAGTCTCAGATAAGTAAAGCATTACTGAAGAAGAAGGAAGAATGGGAGGCCTCACACTATTTGAGTGCCGTGATAGTCAAAACAGGCCAGTAATTGTACAACAGATAAATAGAAAACAGAATTGAGAATCCAGATCTAAAAGGAGCTACCTATGAGCAGCCATTATTTGACAACAGCCTACCTAACGTCTGTAAGTTGGGGAAAAATAGTCTCTTTGACAAATGGTGTTGGTATTTCTGGATATCCATCTTACAAAAAAAAAAATGAAACAAGACTCATATCCCACACTGTTTTAGTCAGCTAGGCTGCTCTAACAGAAATACCACAGAGTGGATGGCTTTAACAAAGAAAGATTTATTCTTACACAGTCTGGTAGGTTGCAAGTCTATATTCAGGGTGTCCGCTCCAGGGAAAGACTTTCCCCTGGTCGGCTCTGGAGGAAAGTCCGGTATTGCATCAGTTTTTGTCCAGGGAGTGTCCTCACGCAAGAACCTCTGGTCTGAAGGACGTGCTCTGCTCCCGGTGCTGCTTGCTTGATGGTAGCGAGGTTCTCAAATTGTCCTTTGATTCTTTTTCCTTTTTATCTGAAAGCATTAAGGGTGGGACAAGCCACACTCCGGGGAAACTCCCCCTACAGCAGGATGGGTAAGTAATCCTATGCAGAATTCCTAGCCCCACCCTAATCTTTTAACACACAGTTAGCAAAGCCACAAAATGGAGGACATTTCCAAGATACTGGGGACCATATCCCAGCCACACAGCTGCACATATTTTTGGGGGGACCCAATTCAACCCATGACATCCCACCCTTAATGCTTTCAGATAAAAAGGAAAAAGAATCAAAGGACAATTTGAGAACCTCGCTACCATCAAGCAAGCAGCACCGGGAGCAGAGCGCATCCTTCAGACCAGAGGTTCTTGCGTGAGGACACTCCCTGGACAAAGACTGATGCAATACTGGACTTTCCTCCAGAGCCGACAAGGGGAAAGCCTTCCCCTGGAGCGGACACGCTGAATATAGACTTGCAACCTACCGGACTGTGTAAGAATAAATCTTTCTTTGTTAAAGCCATCCACTCTGTGGTATTTCTGTTAGAGCAGCCCTAGCTGACTAAAACAGAATCCTAGAGAAACAAGGGCTGTCACACCAACAGATGATACATGCACACCGAAGTTTTTTGCAGCACTGTCCATAATAGCAAAAAGATGGAATCAACGTAGGTGCCCATCTACTGATGAAAGGATACCACACATATGGTATATATGTGCGGAATAGTACACAACGATAAAGAACAATGATGAATTTGGGAAATATAACATGAAATTATCCAGAAAGCATTATGCTGAGTGATACTATTCAGTTGTAAAAGGAAAATTGCTGTATGAGACAACTATTATAAGATCTCAAGAAATGGTTTGAACACAGATGGCTGTGAGGATGAGCAAGGAGGAAGGGGGTATTCATTAATCAGATAGTACACAAGACTTAATTTAGGTGAAGACAGGGACAACACACAGTAGAAGAGAAGTCAGCACAATAAGACTGCATCAAGAGCTAAGAAGTTTCCTAAGCATAACCAAACACTTCAAAGGACAGGGTAGCAGGTACAGGGGTCTAGGGACCAAGGTTTCAGGGGACATTTAGTTCAATTGGCATAGCAAAGTTTTTTAAGACAAAGTTCTGCACCCTGCTTTGGTGAGTAATATCTAGATCTTAAAAGCTAGCAAGTGGCCATCTAGGAAGCATTGATTGGTTTGAACTCACCTGAAGCTAAGGAAAATGAAAGACATCAGAGATACAAGGGAAATATGAGCCCAAGAGACAGAAAGGGTCACATAAATCACAAACTACATCAGCATGAAACCAGAAGAAGTAGATGGTACCAGCCACCACCAATAATTGCTCTGACAGGGAGCACAACAGAGTCCCTGACCTAACACGAGAAAAAGTGGGTCCCGAGCAAAACTCTATTAAAAAGACTAGACTTGGTCATCTAACAGACTGGTGGGTTCCCAGAAGCCATAGCCGCCATATTCTCTGGTAGCGCAGAACGGAAATTCTTCCTGAAGCCAACTCTTCAGACAAAGACTGGACTGCACTGTGAGACACAAAATGAAACTTGTGAAGACTGTGCTTCTTGGCTTAATGAGATACATGAGTCTAACTTGGCAGTGACTGTCCAGAGGAGAGATGAGAGGGCAGAAGAGAACAGAAGCTAATTGAATGGACACGGGAAATACAGGTTGGAAAGGAGGAATGTGCTGCCCCAGGGTTGGAAAGCAGCTAGAGTGACATAGCAATGTTTGTGTAAGTTTTTGTATATCAAATTAACTTGGATTGTAAACTTTCAGTTAAAGCACGATACAATGTTTTTAAAAATCAACCAATAAATAAGGATTTTTGTTGGACTGTCATTCCATCATCAAAGTCATTGGCTATTTTTTCTGTAGTGGTAGATATATGTGAACAGACTTCTCAAGTTCAGAAACGCCATAAGCTGGCAAAATGGCTCAGAGGAATACCCATCCATCTCCAGGTGTTTTGGATAAAGGGTTCCCATTAGATTCTGTAAGTTCTTTTACATATCAGGTAAGAGTCATCAAATGACTAATCCACTGTCCCCTTTCATTGTAGGAATGAATATCTAATGGAAGCGCTAGGAGGCCAAGGATACATTCACCGCTATTGTCCAACTGTCCAAAACAGGACAACATCCAAGGAATTTTGTTGCTGGAGAAGAGGTTTGCAAAGTCAGATTTTCCACAAAGGAATACATATTCTCAGGGTACAGAGATTATTCCTTCTGCAGTGTTTTTGGTTAGAAAAGGAATTGGTTGTTTAAATTTTAGATGCCAGTTTTCAGTGAAAGAGCTGTTATGGATAAACAAATGTCTGAACTTAGTGGCATTCCACAGGATAGTACAAAGAGCAAACAATTTATCTGGATATGTGTTGGTTGGTTTTCTTCTCAGGCAGGTTAATGACACATCAAACCCTCTAGTCATGATGTTATAAAATTGGGAGTGGCAGATGAACCCCAAGAAATTTGTTAAAAGATTTTTTGGCAGCCTCATCAAAAAGCAGCTAAAAGTTTCTGAAAGCAGAAACCCTTGAATGCAGCAGAGCATTTTTTACCAGTTGTTCAGTTACTAGTGTTAGATGAAAAGAGGGAACTTGAGGTTGGAATGCTAACTCAGGATGATGTCAAATCTTAACACATATGGTATGTTTGAGGATGAAAGTAAAGTTAAATGTAGCCTTTGTCACTTTGCTGTAATTGAAGACAAGAATGACTACAGGTTCTGAGTTTGAATGTCTGAACCCGGAGTGAGGATGACAAATCCAACATTTTATTGTATTATTGGCACTAGTTATGGAATCAGCTAACTAGACAATTGCATTATCCTTCCAGGTGTTAATGGGGATTTTTGAGACTAGAAACGAAAAAATTAAGGAGAGCTTCATAATGAAAGAAGACAAACAGTTTAAGCAAAGACACTAAAAATGTCTACAATCATGGAATAAAATCTCCAGTTATTTGCATAAAAATCTTACGAGATACTAAATCTTAACTTATAAAACAAGGTTACTTCAAAAGCAATAAATACTTGACAAAGGGCAACAATTTCAAGAAACTGAGTTACCAAATTCAACAGGCAACAACCTACTTTATGCAGTTAGATGAACAGGACTTTGGCAGGCTGTGTTGGCATGAAGTCTTATTTTGTGTTTTGGGGTTAGCTATTTCCATAGACATCTGCTTTTGGTCACATGCATGTTCAACTTCAGTTTCAGTTCTTCTGTATGCTGGTAAGTCCAAAAAAGAGGATTTTTTAAAATTGAGATTGAGAGAGGGAGAAAAAGCTTTTAAGAAAATACCACTTAAATTCCAGAAGGCCTGAGTGCAGGGCTTGTGAGCCTGTGAATGAGTGATTACAAACAGCTGAAAACAGCTGGAATGCATGACATTGGACCCTCGAAAACAACAGGTCTGGCCTGCTGAATATGACCTTTGCACCCACACCCAGTCCTACTACTTTCCTCCTTGAGAGGTGAATTCACCTGAGGAAGTAGCCTTTGTTATACCGTCTAGATAAGAAGGCACCAGTGTGCTTTGGGAAGAAATTGACAAACCCATTCAAATCAATGCCTGCTTTCTGCCTGATGCCTAAATTAGGGTTGGGGCACCAGTGTCCCTCCACCCCCCATAGAAATTCTGAGATAAGCTCAGTTCCCAAGCAGGAGGTACAAGTCCAGATGCCTCTCTCGAGTGCCAGCCCAAGATGCTCCCTCCTCCCCTCCTATGGAAATCTTTGATAAGCCGTTTCTAAGGAGGGGGTAGGTTTTTCCCACATAACTTAATGCTAATTGCTTATCTAGTGTCTCTTTAGGAATGCTGGACTAATAGAAATGCAATATGAAAATCTGTATACCTGTAACTGCCAATTAAGAGAATATATGGAAATTCCTTTGTCTGCCTTCTTGGAAAAACATACAAATAGATATGTCCGATAACAGGATGGAGTGTGTGGCTTTTTTTCTATCTTGAGTACTGCTAGCTAATAAACAGCCTCTTCCTCTACAAACAAGATGGTTTCTGAAGTATTTTCTCCTTTGTGGGCTGAACTTACCTTTTTCCTGCTACAGGACAAGTGAACCCAAGACTTAACACCCCCCACTTTGATTAGAACAGAAACCTTGGTGGCACCGTGGGCTAATTACTGTGTTTGCTAGCTGAAAGTTCAACAGTTCAAATCCACCAGGCTTTCCTTGGAAACTCTATGGGGCAGTTTTACTCTGACTTCTAGGGTCACTGTGAGTTGGACCTGACTTGAAGGCAGTGAGTTAGTTTGGTTAGAGGAAACCTTGGTGGTGTAACAGTTAAGTGCTATAGTGACTAACCAAAAGATTTGGCAGTTTGAACCTACCTGGCCATCCTTGTAAATTGTAGGGGAGCAGTTCTTTGTCCTGTAGGGCTGCTATGAGTAGGAATCAACTCGATAGCAGTGACTTTTTTGCAGTTTGGTAATACAAGATTTAAGCAAGGCTCTAATGATTTTTGTTGGTGGTGGCGCTTCTGCCAATATATGTAGTCCTCCAGAATAGTGCTGGGATAATTCTGAAGTGATAAATCTTAGTTGTTAGCCTTTAAACCTGGGCAAGGATTTGTGGGAGTATTCAATCAATATTTGACAATACTTCAGCAAGTTGGTTTGACCTATTCTAGGGTCATCTAGAGCTGCTACAACAAAAATTTCACAAGTGGATGGCTCTAACAAAGAAAAGTTTGTTCTCTCACAGTCCAGTAGGCTACAAATCCAAATTAAGGTTTCCTATTCCACGACTCGACGGCACTTGGCTTGGTTTGGCTTATTCCACTAGAGGGCTTTTTCTTTCTGTCATCTTTGGAGGAAGGTCTTCATTATAACTCTTCCCTTGGTCTGGGAACATCTCAGTGCAGGAACCTCAGGTCCAAAGGCTGCACTCTGCTTCTAACATTGCTTTCTTAGAGATACACAGTCCTCAACCCTCTGCTTCGTGGCTTTTCCTTTTCTCTCATGAGAGATAAAACATGGCACAGGCCACTCCCCGGGGAAACTACCTTTACACTGCATCAGAGATGCACCTTGGGTGTGTTACAATCTCACCCTAATCCTCTTTAACAGAAAATTATGATCACAAAATGTAGAACAACAACACAGTAGTGGGACTCACAGCCCATCCAAACTGATACACACGTATTTTGGGGGCCATAATTCAATCCACGACAATCACTATAAGCAGTGTGAGAAAGAAGTACAGGCCGTCCAGCCACAGTTTCACAAGCAGCAAGGCTTTGGGAACCACACAGAGTAGGTCTTAAGTTTAAAATGGTCAACAGAAAAGCTCTAGTCCAAGGTAAATGTGAAGATTCACATAACTTGGATCATTGGATTTTTTAACTCCATTGATCCTCTCCACTGTACAAGAAGGCTGAGGATGATAGGACAGTACAGCTTATGATACATAGGAATTGTATAGCAGAGTTCCTTAACAATCTGACTGGTAAAATGTGTTCCTTGGTCACTGCAAAGGGTGCTTGGACAGCCCTAAGATGATATAATATCTTCAAGTAATTTTTTTTTGCCAAAAAGTGGCAGAGGCTTGGTGACATGGGAAAGCTTCTACCCCATGTGAGAAGTGACAAATCATAACAAGAACATACTTACAGTCTTCTACAGGTAGTAGATGTATGAAATATATTTGCTGGTCTAGCATTGAGCTGACAGGTAATGTATATTTTCCAGGTGAGAATTTAAGAGGAGTGCCTGGGTTACAGCAAGAGCACATGAAGCAATGAGAAGTTACATGTTCTGCTGCCTCAAAGAATTTGATTCGCTAATATTGCTTTGGAAACCGTGGTGGCATAGCTGACTGAGAGGTCAGCAGTTTGAATCCACCAGATGCTTCTTGGAAACTCTATGGTGCACTTCTATTCTGACCTCTAGGGTCACTACGAGTCGGATCTGACTTGACAGCAGTGGGTACCGCTGCTTTGAAAATTAAATAATCTCATCTAATTCAAGTAGGAGCCTTCATGTAAAACTCGCATCATAGGAACACATCAGTGTTCGGGAAAAACTAAATATCCCTTAGTCCCAGATTATAATCTGGTATCAGGGTATTGATAGCATCCTTCTTGTTCCCATTGTTCTCTTCCACTGGTGCTTTTCAAGACATTCTGGGGTGAGATCAGAAAAGTTATTACTGTTCATAAACAAATTAAGGGGTAGTTTCCATTGTTAGTCCTCTTAAGAGTATAGACAAGGTGTTTGATGGTATAACTCAGAGTACAACTCCCTAAATTCTTTAAATCTCATTTCTTGGTTAAGAGTACATTGGCTACACTGCGAGAGTAATTATTGCATGGATTCAAAGAAGTCCTCATTTCACCAGTGTTTCTCTAAGGTACTCATTATTTTAATTTTTCCAGTATATTACAATTTTGAGTGAAAGGATTCATGCAATTTTTGAATTACAGGAAAGTGCAAAAATTCAGGCGACACCTCTTTTCCATTTGATCTGATTCATAATATATTTGTTACATGTCAGTAACATCTGATCCTTTTCCAATTTATGAATTCTGTTCTAGGAAATGTCTGCTGGTGTTTCTTGAGATTTCAGTCTTAATTCAACTGTCAGTCCTCCTGTTAGCTTACTTTTGTGAGAACTTTTAATACGGCCCATGTTTCTACAAAACTTTACCATATATTCTGCAATACTGAGAAGTCCTCACCAGAGTCTTTGTAAGATTTTATGTAGTCTTTTTTTCCTCTAAGGGGAATTTTAAAAAATAATATATCTCAATTAATGGAAGATAAAAATATTTGGGTAGGAAAATTTTATTACTTGGCCCAGTCTATGATTTTGTGACTGCATTTTACAGCATCCAGCCTTTATCCTTACGCAGTCTTATATTGCAAGGCCATTTGTTAGTGAAAGAAAACTAACTCCAATGCCTTGTAAATTCAGAACTCAGTGAAATGTTAAAAAGTGTATAGTTTTCATAAGGCAATGTTTAGAAAAGCTTGAGGTGGCCTGCTTGACCACTCCATCAACAAGATTATTACCTCAGATTTCTTCAGTTTGAAGAGCTCCTTTTGGCAGATGGGCTTAGCCCTTAGTAATTGTAGTTTCAGAAAGGAGCAGTAAAGCATCTAAAAGGTCAGCCACAAAAGTTCCATTCTTAACAGAAATCTTACCCCAAACCAAACCTGTTGCTGTTGAATTGGTTATGGCTCATAGTGACCATATGAGACAGAGTAGATGTGTCCCATAGGGTTTCCAAGGATCAGTTGGTGGATTCAAACTGCCCTCCTGTTGGTTAACAGCCTGATCTGAACCACTGCTCCAGAAAAAGGCAAAAGCTCTGTGTCCAAAGCATGCCAAAATTATGGATTACTCAAATAGCGTATTTGATGTCCATGTAAATAATTATGTATTTTCCTGAGGCCAGCTTGCAGCCTCTAAGATTGTTCAGCTTGGTGGCTGGGGTAATTTTAGGAAGTGGCTCACTTTCTAGTACTTCAGTGGAGGTGGTAACTGCAAGTCTTTCTTGTAGCAGTCTTCAGGATGAGATCTCAAACAAGACCCATCTGCAAGTTGGAATAAATCAGGGTTGTTGAAGATAATTTTTTAAAAGTCCTTTCTGAGCACCGTTAAGTGTTCTCTCAGGCTCAAATATTGGTGAGCAGGCTATTCATAACCTTTTATAATAGGAAGGAGTGTGCCTATGTTTAAATGAGTCACAGTATTGAAATCTTACACTGGCTATTGACAAAATAAGCTCAAAAGATGTAGTCTGCTTGTACACAAGTGTTGGGTAAAAAAAGAGTTAAGTAAAGCAGAAACAGCATGTGGTACCTAAATATCTAAAAATTTTCAAAATACTATTTCAGCAGGGAGCCCTGATGGTGCAGTGGTTAAGAACTTGACCACTAATCAAAAGGTTGGTAGTTTAAATCTACTAGTTGCTCCTCAGACACCCTATGGGGCAGTTCTGTTCTGCCCTGTAGTGTCACTATGAGTTGGAATTGACTCACAGGCAATGGGTTTGGTATATTAGTAGCAGACTCCACAAGCTTTCAGGTGGTGGTTATAGCTCAAAGACAAAGAGGATAACCCCTGGCCTGAGGGTTGAGCTTCAGGCTGTAATATTCTTTTGGCTGATGTTGTTCACCATGGTTTTGAGCAAGTAATTCTAATGCATTTCCATTTAGCTTATGGACAAATAAAGTCTAATTGGTTAACTGAAATCTTAGAGTTGTAGCTGATATTAAAGTTTCTTTTAAATTTTCTGTATCTTGGCAGTACACAGGGGTAAGCTGGGCAGAGTCTCATTCTGAGGATTTGAAATACTTGCATAATGATTGGCTTAACAAAGAGAAATTTGGAACTGCAAACTGGCAATTTTCCACAACCCCAAGAATTCTAAGTGTTGTTTATATATTTCTGGGACTGGATAAGCTTCCTTTTAGGATCAGTAGAGATTTCCTGGGCTCATGTTAAAACACTTAAATATTTAACCATACGCTGTGCCTGTTGTAATTTATCTTTGGGTACTTTCTGACCTCCAAAGGGTAAATATTTAAGTAAAAAAGAGGTTGTCTTTTAAGCAAGCCTCCTGGGAGGAAGAACACACTAACTAAACACTCACATATTGTAACAGCATGTGATTATTTCTGAACTGTAAAGATTGCAAGTCAGTATGCAAAACCTGAGAAAAAAATATGTGGGAAATTTGGTAAAGCCGTAAAGCATCACTGTCCAAGTAAACTGTTGATTCTCTCACATGAAAGCAAACAAATATTGTGCTGCAGAAATATATGACTGTAAAGTAAGTGGCTTCCAGTGGAACATTAGAAAGTAATAAATGAGAATTATGAATATCTGGGAATCTAGGAATGACTATTGAATTAACTGTCCATAAATCTTAGACAAATCTTGAGTCTCCATTGTTTGGCTTCCTAACTGGGAGGATACTTCTGTTGCAAGGGCAGTGCAAGGGACAATAGGGCCTTGGAAAAAAGACCTTGAATGAATTATACTTATCTTTTTTTAGTTTATCATCTTGAAGGGTACTGGAAGATCATGAATTTTAATTTTAATAGGTTCAGCAGAACTCATCTAACATCCTAGATGTGGTAGACCATAAAGTTTTGTGTACTGCTAAAATAATTTTCACTGGAGGTGGATTAGCTTTGGTCTGAATTTGAAGTGGCAGAGCAAGATCTTGAATGTAATAAGCAGTATCCTTTCTTTCTGTTCCTAACTGCATAGGAGATTTGGGTAAACCTGATGTAATTTCTTACTTTTCACTAAACCTATTTTGACAATTCCACTTAGATAAAATATCTCTAGCCGAAAAACTTATAGATGTTTCTGGGCTAATGGTAAAAGGGTGAAGAGTCTCAATAAATCTAAGAGAAACAGGTACTGGCTGAAAGTGACACAAAGTCTGCATTCGGTTAGTAACCCTTGCTACTTGAGAGGTTTCTGTACTCCTGGGCAGTGGCTTTTGTAAACAAATGGGATTAAGAGCAGACAAAGTGATCCCTGTGTCAATTAGAAATTTGCCTGACACCCCATTAAAAATCACAGTAGTTCCACTCTGAGGATTTAAAGCCAACATACAGAAAAACTCTATTTGTTCTCCAGGGCTCTTTAATTCAGTTTTATATTGAGGCTACCCATATGAGGAAGCCCCCTGTTTGCCTTTTTTAATTTGAAACAATCCTTTTTCCAATTATCAGACCTGCAGTAGTTGCAAATTTGAGGGTTGTTAGTCATGACCTAGAAGATCCTAGCTTAAAAGCTTTTTCATGACCAATGTGTTGCAACTGTTCCAGTTACAATGCAATTAATTTGTTTTGTGTGACCTGTTTTTTTTGTTACTGAGTTTAGGCTAGTTTATAGGCTACTTTTATCAATTTAGGAAGGGATGCAGTTTGCTACTCTTATCTTTGGCATATAACTTGTTCAGATAATTCCAGGTGTAAATTATTAAAAAATAAGTAGTTGAAAGTGGTCCCACCCTTTCTTCTGTGGGTTTCAACTCTGAATTTCCTGAAAAAAATGTTAGACAATGGAGTAATCAGTGAGTACATCTGGCCTTGAAACTATCATGCAAACCTTGCATGACTTCAGGGAGGACATACATAATGCTAAGGTTTATCTGGAGTAAACATCTGTTCTGATAATTGTTACAGGTTTGATTTTCTGAACAGGGGTATTCTTAAGCAGGTAAAACCTTTGAGCAAACACAATCACATTCTTCTCCAAAACTGTTTACTAAATAATTTTCCCAGGGTACATTAGGAGAGTTACAGAAATGATAGGCTTCATTCTCATTGCAGAAGTTACTTTTGATTCAAAATGGTATTTCAGCCACAGACTGCAGCATAGCCACCATCTCATATCTGGAGTCCTGAGTTAATTTGGGCCATTCCTACATCTCATCTCCACAGATCCCAGCTTGACAAATGGACCATTGTGACATTAGTCTCTAAGGATTAGTATTAGTTCACAGCCAGTATCTAATAACCCCAAGAAAGTGTGATTATTTCTCCTTTTCCAGTGACCATTTGGTTAATGGTGGAGCTCTTAATGACTGTACCACCAGGGCTCCAGTGAACAGTTATCTTGGTAAATGGTTTCTGACCTTTGTGGTAAAAATTTGGGAGAAAATTGATGGTAAACCCTTGTGACTGTGTTGCAGGGTCCAAATTCAAAGGAATCTGACTCCCTCCTCAGCTGAGGGACTCAATTTGGTGACAAGCTTAATTCTGGAAAAGTGTTAAGAAGTTGGGATTCCCCATTCTGAGAACTTAAATTCTGCACATCAGACCTGGATATTTTTTTTTTTAACTATATGTCAAGCAACCTCAGTAGACAGCCAACTATTTTATATAGAGAGATGCTGTGATTAATTAGTCATCATCACACATTAAAAAACACTCTATTGTTTCACCATGGTAGATAATTACAGTAACTGCATCCTTAGTCTCTGATGGCCTCTAGTGGTGAGGGATCCCATTATTGATGATGAGATCAGGGAAACCAAATCTATCTCATTTTCTTCCATCATCCCTAGCTTAGTGAGGGTAGCTACCACAAAAACTTCCAGAAGGGCTGACAATCTTCTAGTCAATGAATTTATTAATTCCTTTATGGAGGGAATGTTCTCTGGGCCCTTTTTGAGGGGGAGAATAGTTATGAAATTTCTGAGCAGAGTGCACAAAATGAGTTCATTACAACATTCTCATTTACTGCCTTCAGACTCATTTCTACGTAGAATGTTGAAATGCTGACATTTTGATCTCATTAATTCAAGGCTGTTATTGATGATAGGTTTTGACTAGCCAAAATATAAACCAGATTTTGAATTAGTGCATTTACGTCAACGAAATCAGCTTGCTTGTTTCCTAATATATTCTTCCTCAGTCTATCCTTAAAATCAATATTCATTCTTCCTTCTCTCTGTTCAGAAGGGTTTTATGATTCTTTTTGTGTTTAAACAGTCTCCTGGTGGAGCAGAGCTCCATGTTATGGTGCAATGGCAAATACAGATGGTTGAGTGATGCCTGAGGAGAATTAATAACAGCTGTGAGGTAACTGCCTCAGGTACAGAAATGAAAGGCTTTTATTCAGAGAAGGGTAAGTGGGAGAAAGGGAACTGCCTCCTCTGACCGGTAAATTTAGGGATTTGAGAGTTTCAGAGTTTTTATCACCTTCCATGTTTGTCCATACGTCTATGTTCCACATTTCTCAATTTCGCTCTTTCCCAGTAGTACTCTTTTCTTACCCCTTGGCGTGAACGCCAATTAATTGGCACTGCAACTTTGCAACTCTGAAAAACTGATCTGGGGCTTTGTAGTCAGAAATATTTGTTTGCAACACTGGAAATGAAAGATTCTTCTAAGCTTCCAGGGCAGCCTTTTGATTCTACACACTGTTCTTAATTGTAAATTCATAGCTTTTAATTGATTCACACTCTGGGGCCATCACAATAAGTCAAATAACTTGATAATCTTTTTTTGGTCGCTGTTACAACCTCTGTGTTACATTTCTTCTCGTTCCTCAGAGACAGTTGAAAATTAGTAATAAAAAAGTCTTCCCACATTCCTAGAAAAAGAATTATTTTCTCTGTACTTAAGGTAAAATAAGCACTAGAACGTACTTCGAAGCTACCTGATCAATCAATAACAGTTCCATAGTTGCGATAACAAATAGACACAGAAACTCATTTTAAATCCCTTTAGTTATTGACCATTCTTTTCTACAAACATGTTTTGTAAGCTAATCAATTAGTAACAGCCTCTCATTTCTGAAAGTCAGCCAACTATTAATATAAGTATTCCAATAAACATGACTATGAGTGCCAACCAATCAACCCAAGCCTCACTAGAGTAACCAAGCTTCTCCAGATGATGTCAACCACTGAAACCTCTGAAAATCAGTCAATCTGTGAGCATATGCTCCCTATACATATGATCAGCAGTCTTCTGTGCTCAGAAACACTGTGTCTGATGAGCAAAAATTTAAAGGTGTGTATGTGTGTGTACAACGGCAGTGAGTTATGTGTGTGCTTTTCCTAGATACTGAGTTGTGGTCTTTGTTTTGACAGTGAAAAGCTAAAGTCTATGGTTCTCAGTATAGGCAGTTACAATTCACCTGGGTAGTCAGATTTTAATTTACACAGGTGTATTCCTGATTCTGACAGAAGCAGGATCTTGCATGGCAAACTGGATTTGTAGTGTTGGAAGTCATAGTCGGCAGTTCAACCTGTTGCCATCGCTGTTGAATCCATTCTGACTCATAGCGACCCTGGAGGGCAGAGTAGAACTGCCCTACATAGGGTTTCCAAGGCCATAATCTTTCTAAAAGCAGGGTGCCACATCTTTCTCCCTTGGCTTAGCTAAGGGGTTTGAACCACTGGCCTTTCAGTTAGCAGCAGAGCAATTCACCACAGCACCACCAGGGCTTCTTGGCAGTTCAACAAAAGGTCCTTTTCTTGCCAGTGTTCTGTAGTCCATAAATTTGCTAAATTTGATTCTCTGTGTCAAAACCTGACCAATCTATAAACTTTACCTACAAAAGGAGAAGCTGGAAGACATTCAAGGACTCTCTCTGGAGGGATGTGTGATAGGAGAGAGTATGTGGAAGAAAGTAGGAGGGAAGACGAAATGGAGACTGCTCTGGGAGACAGGGAAACACTTATGGTTGAGTGCTATAGCTGCTAACCAAAAATGTAGGCAGCTCAAATCCACTGCGTTCTCCTTGCACACTCTATGAGATAGCCCTACTCTGTCCTATAGGATGGCTATGACTTTGGAGTCTACTTGATGGCAATGGTTTTGTTTGTTTTTGGTGAGAGACAGTATAAACTCAGAAAAATCATGATGTCACTGTCACAACTTTTGGCTCTAGAGTCATGAGGCTTCTGCAGTTATCTGAGACCAAACTGATGCCCATTATGTGACTTTTGACTCTCCCAAGCTAGAAACTGGGAATGAGACCTGCTACAGAAAACCCATGACAGCCAGATGAACTGCATGACTTTCACCTCATTGTGAGAAATGTTGCCCGCACACTGACACTGCTCGAATTCCTTTTGGCAACTGTCAGGTAGGTATAAACCCCCAACTAGGACCCTGCCTTGATGGTGGAGGCAGGCTTCCTTACCCTTATGAGGTCAGCAATAGGCAGTTACCATTGTCTTTTTCCAATTCAAATCCAGTTAGTGAGAGCAAGGCTTTATAGGTCAATTTTGCAAAATCGGGCACCTGAGTCCACAAAGGAGTCTGGTCAGAGAGGGCAAGCCCTTTTTTATCTTCTAAATCACGAGTTCCTCCCCCAGTTTCTCACTGACTGAGTACTATGGGGTGAGCAGTCTCTCCTGGACCTCACCTCAGTCTTAACATTCCATTTTCTTTTGTGGTTATATCTCCTGTTTCCCAAACAGGTTTCCCCTAACCCCCCCACTTACCCTTTCTTTTAGGTTAACTAGTAACTTCTTGGGCTTTGTTCTGAAGATGGACCATTTTGAATTTTATTTTTCACAAGTTCCCCCATTTTTCTTCTTATACTTGTTGATCTCATCTTCATTGACATTTTTCAAACCTGTCTAGTGTCTGTTGACTTTCTTCCTTGTAGAGAGTGTCATTGATATGGGTTTCTAACAGAAGTAAACTGGTGTCTGGGCATGTCATGGGGGTCTGCTTACTGACCACCATTTCGATTAGTCTTTGGGCTAGCCCTCAGACACAGGTATAATACAACACCCAACAGCTGTGAAAACTGCTGCTACAATGATGAAAGAGGTCAGGATGGAGACAGCCAGATTTTTCCATTTACCAAACCACCTTTCTAGCCAATCAGTGACAGGGTTGCTGATTCCAGCATTTTCAGCAATTTGTTGGCTAGAGTATTTAATCCTTGTAGGGCTTTTGTGATGGTTCCATCAGATGCTGCATTCTTAGGGATGAAAGCACAGTACTTGCCTCCCATCATTACATATATTCCTCCCTTCTCTGCCAGCGTCATGTCTAATGCTACTCTGTTTTACCAGGCCATCTGGCTAGTGGTATCTAATTGGCTAGCTGCTCCTTGTAAGGCATCTCTAGTATAGTTCATGAACCTTTGTTGGTTGTACTAATGTAGTTAATCCAGTCTACATTTTTGTTCGACGGCACTTGGCTTGGCAGACCACCAAAAGAGTGTGCTCGCAAACCCTGCAGCTTTTTGACTTCCAGCCTTAAGCTTGTTGGGTACCCCCACAGGGACCCTGATGGGGTCTGTGTAAATATGTAGATCAAAGGATCCAGAGAGAGCTCTCCCGGCCTCAGTTTCTTTTTGTGCTTGTTTTTGTTTTTAATGTTTGGGCCTCTCACAGAATGCTAGGGTGAAGAGAATTGCCAACTGGACCAGAGCACATGTCCCAGTCCAGTTGGACAGAAGCAAATCTCAGCAGTTCACCTTTCCAAAATACTGCCAGTCATCTGCCCAGTGTACTCTGAGGGCTGAGTAATTGCCACTGCTAGGCTCACTGGTGACGTTTATGACACGGGTACAAACATTTTAGACATGGGTACAAGTTGTCAATTCTCCTACAGGCACTGTGAACTCTGCTCCCTGCCTCGAAAGAAAAGAAGAGTGGTTCATCCTCCTTATGCAGAATGAGGGGATGACTCTTAAATATGACTTCTGTAGCACGGGAAAGAGCAATGACAAGCTCTTACAAGTATCATTTCCCCAAGTGTTCTTGTCTTGACGTAGAGCCAACATGCCGTGCCCTCCCATCAGATCTGAGTCCCAGTTGAGTGGAAAGGGAGCCACCTGTGCCTGTGGTTGACCAGCTGTGCAGGCATAGCAATTGCTTTTGTTGAGAGATTGCACTGAATATTTGACCCACTCCAGCCAAGCGTTCCTATTTCCATATCCTGTCTCTATCTCTAATGTCTGTCTTAAGTCTTTTACTTCGATTACTTCTACTCTTTTGGAGTCATTATAAAGTGAGTGGGAAGCATCACTGGGAGGTGTGGTAGGGTGGCCCGGGCAACAGCTGTTGGAGAAGTGACTAGTTTTAGCATTAGCATACCCAGGGAGTCCTTTCTCATTATGTCTGCCCCACATCCATATGTCCGAGTAGCAACTGGTAGCCACTGATCTAAAGTGTCTGAGGTATTAATGGATAGCAGTAAAGGATTGCAATCTTTAATTCCTTACAGTTGGGAGAGGTTTCAACCTTATAAAAGTGTATTTTTTCCTTTAACCCCTTCCAGGAGTTGGAGGACGGTGGAGTATATGTCCATCCCCCAGGTCTAGTTGTCCACCACATATTGGACCAACCAGGGCATAGGAACACAGATTTTCTTTTGTTCCAACTATTAGAGCCATCTTCAGAGCATACATACTTATCTCAGTCTGTCAGCTGTCTCTGGTAGTTTCAGTCTCCACACAACAAGACCTGAAAAGCATCAAATTTAAGGATTAGAAGAGATGTAGTTCTGGCCACTTTAATTACTAATATGTGGCCTGGGTTTACACTTTGTACTAGTCCCAATATAAGAATCCATTGAGGGGGTTTCCTGGGTGGCTGATGTGCCTCCCACTGATTACCACTTCTCTTCTGGGAAGAGTCTTTGTCAACGGGGCACTTCGTTTGTGTATAGGAATCCGACCCCTTTTCTGTGGTCTGTATGGCTGTCTCTGTGGTCAACAGCACTTGGTTAAGAGCTCTCCCAGTTCAGCTATTTTGATCAACACCTAATCCCCTCGCCAGAAGTGATTATTGGTGAATTTAAGAAGAGGGGGGCCAGAAGTCCTTTTAACCTGCAGGTTGACAAAACAGAGGGAAGAACCAGCAAGCAAGTTTTAAAAAATTGATCTTTGGTTTCCATAGTGGGCAGGTCTATGGCCTACCCAGATAGGGGAGCCCATATAATAGTTCATAAAGGGATAAACCTAGATCCTTCCTTGTGACCCTTCTGAGTCTGAGGAGGGCTACAGGGAGGCACTTAGTCCATGACAATTTAGTTCCTAAGACTAATTTTGTGATTTGTCATTTAAGAGTTTGAATCATTCTTTCCACCTTTCCTGAGGAGGCAGGATGCCAGGGGGGGGCTATGGTAATCACAACTGATATTGAACTCTCCAGTACTCCATTTAGTACTCTGTAAGTACAGTGACTTCCATTGTCAGAGTCAATATTTTCTACTAGACCAAACCTACATATAACCTATTGTAGGATGATTTTGATGACACTGTTAGTAATAGCAGAGGCTAAAGGGAAGGCCTCCACCCAACCAAAACAATGATCCACTGTTACCAGCAGATATTTTAGTCTTCCTACTCTGAGTCGTTCTGTGAAATCCACTTGAATACTCTGGAACGACCTCAGCCCTGGAAGCTATCCTCCCACAGGGTGTCTTCTGAGTACCTTCCTATTAATTTTCTGACAAGTTATGCAGCCCTCACGTACCTGCTTGGCAAATATACAGATGCCCACACAACCATAGTTTCTTAGTGTCGTATCACTCACAGCTTGGGGACCCCAGTAACTCCCTCTATGTAGTATGGACAGCAGCTTCCTCATTATGAGCCAGCTTATCATTTCCCTCCCATCCAGGAGAACCCACCACCCATCCCCAGTTTGGGTGGCCCCAGGTTTGGCTAGTTCTTTTTGTTCTTCCAGAGTGAATTGAGGTCTTATTGTCACCTCTGGGACACTTGGTATTAGACTAAGAAGTTGGATTTCTTTCTCTAGGGAAACTTGTTTGTCTGTTTCATCTGCAAGCCAGTTGCCAATAGCCTCCAAGCTGCTTCCCTTTTGGTGACCCTTCACGTGGACCATTGTTTTTTCTGTAGGGAGCAAGAGGCTGTCTAGGACTTGTCTAACCAAGTTTCCATGGATCAACTATTTTCCTTTGCTGCGCATGAGCCCTCGTTCCTTCCAATTTTTTTCAAAGGTGTGCATGACCCCCAAGAATATTTTGAGTCTGTGAAAATGATGCCTTCTCGACCCTTGAGGAGTTCGAGGGCTCTGCTAAGGGTATGGAGCTTGCAAGTTTGTGCTGATCAGCTGTTAGGCAGCTTCTCCTTTTCTCAGAGGAACCGATTCATCCCATCCACCATTACATAGCCATCAGGTCTCTTTTGCTCAGCCACTCGTGAGAACCCATCTAAAAACAGCCTGTCTTCTCTAGGTAAGGGAGTCTCCCTTAGGTCTTGTTTAACAGACAAGATATTCTATAATGTCTAGGCAGCTATGTTCCAGAGTCTCTGGGCTTCCCTCCTCTTTCCACAGGAAACTAGTAGGGTTTAGACAAGCCTTGGTGATCAAGGCCAGGCCATCCTTTTCTAGCAGTATCGCCTTGTATTTTAAAATTTATGAGTCTGTCAGCTACCTCCCCGTCATTTTATTTAAGACGTTTCTGACTTGGTGTGGAGTGCTCATGACGAGGGCCCCTGCAAACGTCAGCTGCCTGCTGTCCTCCACCAACAAAGCAGTAGCAGCTACCCAGCTACCTACCACCTGGACACATTCTAGCCACCTTCTTCAGACAGGACCCAATAGTTTGGACACAAAGGCAACAGGCTGCTTCTCCCCCATCCCCATGTCTGTGTGAGGACCCTAAAAGCCATGCCTTGATCTACTGTAGTAAATAAGTGAAAGGGCTTATCTAAGGATGATAATGCTAGATTTGGGGGTATAATCAAGGCATGTTTTAAATTCTCCACTGCCTGAATCTCAGGGGAGGACCAAACTAGGGGGTCAGGTTCTTATTCTAAAATCTTGAGGTATAATACTTTTGTTCTTTGGGCATAGGAATCAATCCACAGCTGACAATAGCCTGTTAATCCTAATAGCTTCCTGAGTTGTCTCTTTGTCTTAGGTAGGTACATGTTCAAAAGTCCAGAAATTCACTCTGGGTTTATCCTCTGCTTCCTCTCACTGATCAGATGTCCTAGGCATTTCACCTCTTTTTCTATGAATTGTAGTTTGATCTTAGAGACCCAGAGTCTGTTTTTAGCCAGGAAATTGAGTAGGCTAACAATAGTTTCCTGTATCTGGCTCTTATTTTTCCCTGAGACTAATAAGTCATCCACATATTACAATAACCTGGTTTCTTTATGTGGTTGAAACTCTTCCAAAACTTTTTCTAGAACCTGGCTGAGTAAATTTCAGGTCTCAGTGAACTCCTGTGGTAGCACTGTCCAGTGGTACTGTTGTTTCCTTCCAGTCTTGGGGTTTTCCCATTCAAAGGTGCTTTTGGGATCAAGGGTACATGTCTGGAATGCATCCTTAAGTCTACTGCTCTAAACTACTTACGTTCATGTGAGATTCTGCTGAGGAGGGTATATGGATTAGGAGAAACTAGATGGCATGTGCACACAATTTGATTTATGGCTCTCAAGTCTTGTACTAGCCTGTATGTCACATCAGATTTCTTAACTGAGAGGATCAGGGTGTTGTGGGGTGGCATACAGGGTTCTAGGAGGCCATCTTTCACCAGGCTCTCTATCACTGGCTATAAGCCCTTTTTCCACGCCAATGGATATAGGGTATTGTCATCTACAGACCACCTCCTCTTGTTTCTTCAATTCTACTCTTATGGGTAGGATCTCCATTTCTTCCATGTTGCCTTCTTTAACCCATAGTGGGGAGTTAATTTCTCTTTCCTCTTCCTCAGTCAGAAAGCTCATCATTGCCTTTATTTGTCCACTCTGCACTCCCAATCCTATCCCCAATCTTAAAGGTAGATCTTGCCCTAAAAGATTTACTCCTGCCTCCAGGACATAGAGGAGTCTCTCTTCTGTTTGATCTTGTCCTCTCCAGAGCAGCATTTTCTGAAATATGGAAACCTGGAAGTCCTCACCCTTAACTCCCTGCACTGTCAGCTTTTCTGATGATAACCTAGTGCCTTTCAGTTGGCAGGTCAGAGAGGATTGAGCAGCTCCAGTGTCAACAAAAAAAGTTATCTCTTACTTCACTAAAGAGGAGATCCAGGCAGCCAAAAAACACATGTGGACATGTTCACGATCTTTAGCTATTAAAGAAATTCAAATCAAGACAACAATGAGATACCATCTGACCCCAACAAGATTGGCCATGATCCAGAAAACACAAAACAACAAATGCTGGAGAGGCTGTGGAGAAAGTGGAACCCTCCTACACTGTTGGTGGGGTTGCAAAATGGTCCAGCCTCTTTGGAAGGCAATCTGGTGCTTCCTTAAAAAAATGGATATTGATATACCATTTGACCCAGTAATTCCACTACTTGGAATATATCCTACAGATTCAAGGCCTTTCACACCAACGGACACATGCACCAGAATGTTTATCGCGGCACAGTCCACAATAGCAAAAAGGTGGAATCAACCCAGATGACCAACAATAGAAGAATGGATAGGTAAACTGTGGTACATATACTCAATGGAGCACTACGCAATGATAAAGAATAACGATGATTCCAGGAAACATCTAACCTGGTTTCAACTGGAAGACATTATGTTGAGTGAGAGTAGTCAGCGACAAAAGGACAAATACTGTATGAGACCTCTACGATAAGATCTCAAAAACAGACTTGTGTATAGAAGAAAAGACTCTTTGACAGCTGCAGGGGAGGGGAGGGAGGGAGGGAGGGCAAGGGGGGGACGGTTTAGTTTAGGTAGTTACTAGAAATCTAGTTGGGAGAAAGCGGTGACAGCACACATTAGGAACAAGAACAACATTAAGTGGACTTCAGCATAACTTGAGTACTCCTTCCATCTTAACTCAATACTGCAAGGATAGAGTAGCTGGGGCGGGGGGGGACCATGCTCTTAGGCGAATTCCAGGCCAATTGGCACAACTAGCATTTTGCTAAGAGAGCTCTCTGCACCCCACATTGGTGAGTGGTGTCTGGGGTCTTAAAAGCTGCCAAGCTGCCATCCGAGGACACAGCAAATGGTCCCAACTCAGCAGGAACGGATGCTCACCGAGGGCCAAAATGGCATGCGGTAAAGACAACCGAGAAGACAGAGAGACCCAGAAGAGTGGGTGCCTACATCGACCTGGGACCGGAAGAACCAGATGGTGCCCGGCCACCACCAGTGATAGCCATGACGGAGCTCACAGAGAGGAGCCTCACTGGCAACACAAGAATAAAAAGGGGTGCATCATGAGATCTCCACTAAAAGACCTCAATTGATGGTCCAGCGGTTTTGGGGTTCCTCTGAGAGCATGGCCCCCGGCCCTGATGCTGCCCATTCCCATAAATTATAACAAAGGTCCACTCTTTGGACAGGAATGGAATGGACTTGGCAATGCAGAGTAACCATATGTTGGAAGCACTTTATGGTCCTATACATCTATAGGATATTCTCTTGCTGACCTCTGGCTGGAGGAAGGGGAGTGGACGGAGAGGAGGGGAAAGGAGACTGTTGGGAGGATGAGACATGTATGGAGCAGAGAGGAATAGTGTGCAGTCACCGGACAGGGAGAGCAGTGGAAGCTGCATATAAGGGGGCATGTAAATTTTCATGTGAATGTACATTTTCACTCAGTTATGTTAAATAAAAAAAAAAGAAGTTATCTCTTCTCCTTCAGGTCACACCCTCAAGTTTATCAAGGATTCAGGGTGGGTCTTAATCATGAGGAACCCCTGACCCCTCTAATCCTCATCAAAGGTCATGAAGGAAATCACCTTTTCTTCTTTTTTTAACTCTGGGCACTCTCTCTTAAAATGACCTATTTTTCCACACTTGTAATATCCACTGGTAGTCTTGGAAACTTGCCCTGGGACGCCCTTCCCCACTCTTTGGGGTGGGGTGGCAGTTAACTACCTTCCCACTTCCTTCTAGGGGTGGGTTTCTGTTCCAGCCTCTTACTGTCTACTTTCTCCACAGTGGATAACCATGATTTTGTCTTTTTTTTTTTTTTTTTTTGCTTGACCAGTCTTCTGTCAAAGACTTTCTGAGCTGCTCTTAATAGTTGATCAATGGGTTTGTTGCTCCATCCTTCAATCTTTTGTAATCTCTTCGTGATGTCAGGCAACCTTTTGGTTACAAAATTAACTTTTAAGAGTCCTTGTCCTACTTGGTCCTTTGGATCTAACCCAGAATATTTTCTCATTTGATTTCTAAGTCTCTGGATTAAAGTCAATGGGGTCTCCTCCTTTTCTTGTTCAACCCCAAAGGCCTTGGAAACATTTTGGGATCTGGGAATCAGTTCCCTTACTCCTTTGATTATCATTTCCCTAAGTTCCTATGTTTGGCGTTGTTACTCAGGATCATTGTTGTCATATTTTGGGTCAACCTTGTGGAATTTTTGTTTGGGGGAAGGAGCATCACACCACCCTGCAGGTGCTTCCTCTCCCAGACCAAAATGCCTGCCCTTCTAATCATCCTCCTTTATGCCTCTGTAAACAAAGTAGTCATCAGAGACATCATTTCTATCAAGGTATAATAACTGTGCCTTAGGAACTGGTCTTGCTGCTCTGCTAGGCCAAGAGGATCTTCTAGGAGAGATTTCATTTTCTTCCTAAAGTTTCTGAGTTCAGTACTAGTGAGGGGAGCATTAACATATGTAATCTCACCTTGCCCTAATTGGACCTCCTGAAGGGGAAATATCTGTTGTTATAGGGCAGGGGAAACTTCTTGTATTGTTCCAATTCCTTTCTTAGTCCAGGGTAAGAGGGAACAGCTGGTTCACTTCCCTCACTGCTCTCAGTTCTGGGCTTTTTCTGTTTCTCTCTTGGTGTGGCATAAGGGAGTACTGAGACAGATTTGCCATGCCATCAGAAAGCAGTTGAGGCAAATTGAACCTGCCCTCTGGAGGTGGCAAGCAAGACATAGGGTCCCAGGGTGTTGATTTAGGACCTTCTTTGCCCTCCTTAAGGGGAAACACAACTTGGGCAGATTTTGACGCCCGTTTCAACCAGCAGAGAGTATAGGTTACTACCTCATGGGAAGACAGCATTCTATCATTGACATAGAAGACTAGGCCCGGAAGACTCAGTCCTCATCAGAACCAAATAGGGGCCAGAATACTGGTGGTCTATGAATTCATTCTCGTGGCCAAATGAAGCAGCAATATTTAATCATCTTTTGTTCGTCCTATCCTGGGTCTGAGAATTATCTCCCTAAACTCTCAACATCCTTCCCAAAAGACTGTCAGGAAGAATGTTCTTGGGAGCTTCTTCCGCTCCCTTCCTTCTCCTTTTCCTAGACCTAGAAATTTTGTTTCCCATTTTCTATCAGTCTTAGTGTTTGATGCCTGAATTTCCCTGTGTGCTCAATCCCACTTTCCCTGGAGGTTTCTTCCACATGCTGAGATTTACTTCATTCATCTCTGGCCGTCTCCCTCGTGGGAGGACAGAACCACAGACTGGGACTCTGCACTCTCTTTGTACCCAAGATATGTGTCAGTCACATGCAAACACTTGTAAGGTCCTGAGTGCGAACGCCACCCCACATTCACTCACAAGAGACGGTTCTTGATGCAAACAGCAAGAAGTTTTTATTCCAGTGCGCTGGGGCTCAGTCCACACTCTTGTCAGAGTAGAGGGAATGAGCCCCGAACAAGAGAATTACAGAGTATATAAAGGCGGAGTCTTACATTCCTGGGGAAGGTGGGGTTGGGGAAAGGTTCCACGTTGGGTTGATTTCAGCAATTCGTGGTTTGTATAAGCTCAGGGCTCGGAGCTAGGGCGGTTATTTTGGGTACATTTTCTTCCTGTTATTCGTGAAACTAGCCTTTTGTGGTTAGGTAAGTTCCTGGAACGCTGAGGGGTTGGTCCTATATTATCTTGCTCTTTGGTATGGAGGGTCTGACACTCCCCACTTTTCCTATTTGTAAATGTTTTCTAATCATAGAAAACTCAGATATCCGTGTCTATATAATCAGGATGTTGTGGTAGGGCCTGATATTGTTGTCTGAGTAATAAAATCTGTACTGCGCTGACTCTTTCTCTAATGAATGTTACTAGTCTGTTGAGAATGCAGGGTCCCAGTGTCAGAAGTAATAGCAGTATTAGCAGGGGGCCTGTAAGGGAGGACATTAGGGTGGTCAGCGAGGGGGACCTGGAGAACCAGTTTTCAAACCATCCCTGTTGGGCCTCGCGATCTCTTTGTCTCTTGTCTAATCTTTCTCTCAGTTTGGTCATTGAGTCCCTGATTATTCCTGAATGGTTAACATAGATACAGCATTCTTCTTTTATGGCTGCACAGAGCCCCATATCCTTTAAGAATAACAAATCTAGCCCTCTCCTATTTTGTAGGACGACCTCAGATAGTGAGGCTAAGGATTCTTCTAATTTAGTGATTGAGTTCTCTATTGCTTTTAAGTCTTCATCCATCGCTGCCCTCAGCTTTTCATAGTGATGAGGTCCTTGGATTAGGGCGGTAGTTCTGGTCCCTATTCTGGCTGCGACTCCCAACCCCAGTAATACTGCTAGGGTCATAGATACTGGTTCTCTCCGTGTTCTATGTATTTTGGAATCAAATTGACCTTCGAATGACTTTGAGTCGTGGTAGATGACCCTAGGTACCAGCTGAACTAATATACAAAAGTCTCTAGAACTATTAAAAACTGAGGTAGCAACACAAGGAGTGAGTCCGGTGCTACAGGCCCACCAGCCTTCCAGTGGAGGTACGAGATAATAGGTGGTAGAAGTGTGAGGGCTAGCTAACGTCTGGTTAAACAAGTGTTTTCTACTAGTAGGGACGTTTCCTAAACAAGTTCCTTTTCCTATCACTTCAATAAGGGTTAGTTTATTCTGGGTTCCCCAGGTGCATAAGCTGTGGGAAGTAGTATTATTGAAGTTTCCTGAAAATGCCACCCCTTCATAATAGGGAGGCCTGGAAGCCAGGCACAGCCAGCATGATTTAGTAATGCTAGGGTTAGAGGTGTTAAGTACACTGAAAGCTCCCTATACTAAATTCAGCAATCTCTGCTCGGTGTTGGTGGAAGTAGTTGTAGGGGTTATTTGGGATACTAGAGGGTGAGAGATTAAAGAGTTTTGGTTGAGTTAGAGTTGGGAGGGGTTTTTGTCCAGATAACACCTTGTTCGGGCCTATGACTGGGCTGGGGGACTTTCTATTTTGAGGCGAATGTGGAGACTGGACCCTACCTCCACCCATATTTCCAGAACACTACACCCCAAGTTAAACCATTTATCTATTTTAAGGTGTCAGTTTTTCCTCTCTCTGTAAACTGGATTTTTACATAATCTAAATCTTTCTGAGAGCATGGCTTCTCTCTGTATAGTTCCATGGTTACGTGTTTACCAGGCCCTGGATTCACAAAAGAAAATTTTAAAAGGTCTCGGTCGCCTACACCCCATTTCCAATCCCCATCATTCGAAGTGACACAACTCCAACTACCACAGTAATAATTTCCTGCTCCCCCGCAGTGTCTACCCTTATTATTCTCCGGGCAGCTGTAAAATCCATAACTACGCACCAGGTTAGGGGGAGTGCTTTTTGCTGAAGGGTTGATCTGCCTTAGGCAGAAATATAGATCAGGCCACCAGGTGCCAGATGGGGCTTGGTGACTGGTACTGTTGATAGTGGTACCCGTGTCCAGGTCTATAATTATCCAAGTAAGTTGCTGGGGAGCATGGGGGTTGGCCTCGAGGAGAGAGCTAGTTACTAGTAGCCACACGGCTGATGTGAAGCTTAAGGGGGTCATCAGTCTTCTCTATTTTCCACTCCCGTCCTGGTGGAGGGGCTACTTTAACATGAGATGCATGATACCATCTACCTTAACAGTAGTTGGGGTGGTTAAAAGTACTACGTAGGGTCCCTTCCACCGAGGTTCAAGATTCTTGGTTTGATGTCTTCTGATGTAGACAGAGTCTCCTATTTGGAACGGGTGTGGGACTGCTGACTCTCCCGGAGTATAGATTTCTCGCAGAGGTTCCCAAACTTCTTTCTGCACAGCTTCGAGGGCCCACAACCTTTCAACTAAAGGGCTGTTAGTGACGCATTCTAAGGAGCTGTGTAGGTGAGCGGAAGATACAGGGGTTGGTGCTCCAAACATAATTTCAAAGGGAGTTAGGCCGAACCGGCCAGGAGTATTTCTAACCCAGAACAGGGCTGCAGGAAGGAGGGCTAACCAATCTTTTATGCCAGTTTCAATGGTTAATTTAGTCAGGCTCTCTTTTATTGTTCTATTCATTCTTTCTACCTGTCCTGAACTTTGGGGACGATAAGCACAATGTAATTTCCAATTTGTCCCCAGAATCTTGGCCAATTTCTGACTTACCTGGGCAACAAAAGCAGGTCCATTATCTGACCCGATTACCTTGGGCACACCGAATCTAGGGAAAATTTCTTCTAAGATTTTCTTTGCTATTATCAGGGCAGTCTCTTTTTTTGTGGGAAAGGCTTCAGTCCATCCTGAAAAAGTATCTATGAAGACTAATAAATATTTGAAATTATACTTGGTGGGATTTATTTCGGTGAAATCAATTTCCCAATAGGCTCCCGGGCGGTATCCTCGTAGTCTCTTCCCGCTGCCTCTTTGGGTTTTGGGTACATTTACAAGCTGGCAAGGGACACAGTCTTGTACTGTTTTTGAAGCTAGATTATTGAGTCCAATTACGTAGTAAGGAGATTTCTTTACTAACTTGGTTAGGTTTAGGTGTAGTTGTTTTAGGTACGTTGTTGCTTCCTTATGGGGTAGGATGTTTTTGCCACCTTCTGTCTGGTGGGTTCCTTCTGAGGTTTTGCGGGTGAATCCCATTTGTTTCATGTGGTTGAGGTCTTTCTCGGTATATTGGAAGGATTTGCTGCAGGCTTGAGTGGAGCCGAAGGAGGGTAGGAGAGGTAGGATGCAAGTCCCTTGAGCCGCCTGTTTTGCTGCGATGTCTGCTCTTTGGTTTCCCTTCCCTATGGTAGAGTTGTCTTTCTGATGTCCTGGACAGTGTATGGTGGCCAGCTCCACTGGTAAATGTATGGCTGTTAATAGTTCTAAAATTTCTTGTTTGTTTTTTATGTCCTTTCCAGCAGAGGTTAGTATACCACGCTGTCGAGAGATGGCCCCGTGTACATGGGCCGTGGCAAAGGCGTAGTGGCTATCAGTGTAGAGAGTGAGCCTCTTTTTCTCTGCCAATTTTAAAGCCTGTGTCAGGGCGATGAGTTCGGCCCATTGGGCCGAAGTTCCTTCTGGGAGGCGGCTAGCCCAGATGATGGTGGAGTCGTCGACTACTGCAGCCCCTGCCACCCGCTTACCTTCAACTATATAGCTGCTACCATCGGTGTACCAAGTTAGGAGGGGACTTCCCTTCAATGGCTGGTCTCTCAGATCTCGTCGTGTTCCTGCTTCGGCCAGTATTTCCTGGCATGAATGAGTCACTTCAGCTGAGATGTCCGGCAGGTGGCAGGGTTTAGGGTTACAGGGGTTCCAAACTCGATTTGGTCCCGATTTAGTAGTAAACTCTGATAGTGAGTCATTCGGGCATTTGACATCCAGTGCTCTGGGGGTTGTCTGATGACGCTTTCTAATGTATGAGGGGCTATGACTGTTAATTTTTGACCTAGAGTTAATTTGTCTGCGTCTTTTACGAGGGAGGCCACGGCTGCAATAGCTCGGAGGCATGTTGGCCACCCGCTAGCTACCGGATCTAATTTTTTTTGACAGGTACGCTACGGGCCGCTTCCACGGGCCCAACAGCTGAGTTAAAACACCCGGCGCTACCCCCTTGCGTTCATCTACAAACAGAGTCACATCTGGCAGAGCCAGAGCCGGCCCTGTCAGTAAGGCCTGCTTAATAGTATCGAAGGCCTCTTGCTGTTCCGGACCCCATGTAAAGGGGGTCGAGTTTTTAGTTAGTGGATAAAGGGGTGCAGCCAAAGAGGCATACCTGGGGATCCAGAGTCGGCAGAATCCAGCTGTGCCCCAAAATTCACGTACTTGGCAGTGGGTGGAAGGTACAGTTATCTGAGTCACAGTCTTTTTGCGGGCCTTGGTGAGCCACCTCTTTCCATCTTTTAGGATATACCCCAAGTAGGTCACTTCTTGTCCACACAGTTGGGCTTTCTTTGCTGAGGCTCGGTACCCCAATCGGGAGAGTTCAGTCAATAGGGCCATTGCGGCCTCCTGGCACTCAGCCTCTGATGCCCCGGCAATGAGGAGATCATCAACATACTGTAAAAGGGTTACCTGGGGATGCGAGGCACAGAATGGTGTTAAATCTTGATGGAGGGCCTCATCGAAGATGGTAGGGGAATTCTTGAAACCCTGAGGTAGACGGGTCCACGTTAGCTGTCCCGTGGTTCCATCCTGTGGGTCTTTCCACTCGAAAGCAAACATCGGCTGGCTGGTTGGATGTAGGTGTAGGCAGAAGCATCTTTCAAGTCTAGAACTGTATACCAGACATGACTAGGTGGTCGGGAGCTGAGTAAGTTGTAGGGGTTAGGCACAGTGGGGTGGATGTCCTGTACTCTCTTATTAATCTCACGGAGATCTTGTACGGGGCGGTAGTCGCTGGTGCCTGGTTTCTTTACAGGGAGTAAGGGGGTGTTCCAAGGTGACTGGCACCTTATCAGGATTCCAAGATCCAGGAGCCTCTGGATGTGAGGCTTTATTCCTTCCCTGGCCTCCAGACTCATGGGGTACTGGCAGACTACCACCGGGGTGGCCGAAGCCTTCAGTTCTCCTACCACTGGGGGTTGTAATTTGGCTAGTCCCATGCCTGCCGTCTCTGCCCATGCTTGAGGAAAAGCTTTCAACCAGTCCTCAGGGATTTCCGAATGTTGAGGGGGGCTATAAATTCTATATTCATCTTCTAGCTGTACCGTTAAAATGCTCAACAGGGCGGAGTCTTTATCGGTTATTTGGGAGCCGCCGGGAGAGAAACTGATTTGGGCCCCCACTTTTGTCAGGAGGTCTCGTCCTAACAGAGGGTATGGGCATTCAGGAATGATTAGAAAGGAATGGGATACCCGGCCCCCTCCCAAGTCAACTGTTCTTTGGGTAGTCCACGAATATTGGCGTTGTCCAGTGGCTCCTATTACCCAGGTTTTTTTTTCTTGTTTTATTCCTCCCAGAGGGTGGGTTAGAACCGAATGTTGGGCCCTTGTGTCAACCAGAAATTCTACAGGTTTCCCCTCCACCTTTAAAGTTACCCTGGGCTCAGGGAGGGGATCCGAGCCCCATCCCCTCTAATCTTCATCTTCACTGAGGGCCAGTACCTTGGGGGAGGGGGGCGCTTCGGTTTTTTTGGACAGTCTCTGACCCAGTGCCCCTTTTCTTTGCAATAGGCACACTGGTCTTTTTCTAAAGGCGGACGGTTGCCCAGGTGTCCTGCTCTGTCTGTTCTCGGTCTACTCGTGGACCGAGGTCCTTCCTTTTTTTCCTGAACTACTGCGGCCAAGATTTTAGATAAGTTTTTCTCCCGCTTTCTGTCACACTTTTCCTCTCTCTCTTCCCTTTCTTTTTCCTTTCTCTGCTCTTTCTCTTCCTCCGTTTCTCTTTTGTAAAACACCTTCTCTACCTCTTTCACTAGGTCCTGGAGGGATAAGTCTTGCAGGCCCTCCAATCTTTGCAACTTTCGTTTTATATCAGGGGCTGCATGCCCAATGAAGGCTAATGCTACTGAGGCCCTTTGGCCTTCCGAGGTGGGGTCAAAGGGTGTATATCGCCTGAAAGCATCTATTATTCTTTCTAAAAATACTGACGGGGCCTCGGTCGGTCCCTGGGTCACTTCCCTTACCTTGGCCAAATTGGTGGGGTGACGTGCAGCCCCTCGGATGCCTGCCACGAGAGCCTGGCGATAGATGGTTTGCCGCTCCCTACCTTCAGGAGTGTTGAAGTCCCAAAGGGGTCTTGTCAGGGGAAACCCTCGGTCAATCTTGTTAGGGAATTGTGTAGGTCGCCCGTCAGTCCCCGGCACATTCTTCCTAGCTTCTAGTAAAATTCTTTCCCGCTCTTCAGTGGTGAAGAGCACCTGTAGGAGTTGCTGGCAGTCGTCCCACGTGGGCTGGTGGGAAAACATCAAGGATTCCATTAAGCTGGTGAGCTTCTGGGGGTCATCAGAGAAAGAGGGGTGATTAGTTTTCCAGTTATAGAGGTCGGCGGAGGAAAAGGGCCAATATTGGAGGGGCTGGTAAGGGGGACCCCCGTCCTCAGAACCAGGGAACCAGGGACAGGAGGTCCATATGTTCGCAAGGGCAGGGCCACTGTGGTGTCGGGAGTGACCGCCCTTCAGCTTCTGGTCCCCCGTGCGGGTCCCTGACCTTGTGGGGGTGCCGCTGCTGCGGCCTCTATCGGGGGCGCAGTGGGAGTGGAGGTGGGGGGCTAGGGTGGGGGGTCATCAAGGAGTAAGAGGTCTTGGGTTTCAGGAAAAACCAAAGGTTTGGGTTTTGGGTCAGTTGTTTCTCCTTTCGGGATGGGCAGGCCACCATGACATGTATCTGCTCTGGCATCCAGGATTTCACCCAAGAGGGGGGGTTTTGAATCAGATCTTGCCATGCGGTGATGTATGATTGTTGGTCCGGATGTCCTCTGGGTCCCTCCTGAAAAATAACTGATTTAATTTTCAGAATCAAAGAAAGATTGAAAGAGCCTTCGGGGGGCCATCCCACATTAAAAGTGGGCCACTCTAAGGCACAAAAGACTCTCCAGGGCTTCTTCTGAACCTCAACAGACAGATTATACGCTCTTTCCTTTACCCCAGTCCAATGGTCAAGTGTCAAAGTGAGGAGGGTAGTCACTGTCTGTCCCATCGTCAGACACACACTCAATAAAACAGACAAAACAAGACAAAAACAGAACCAGACTATGGCCGTACTGAGCCTTATATAGGCACCGAAATGAGTCTATGGGAGACCGCAGCGATCCTAATGTTACAGAACAGACTTCATTACCAAATACAGATGGGCCCACCAGGTGTCCCTGGTCCCCCGTTCCTCCTGAGGCATCCCTCAGGGCAGCAACCAGTATCTTTTCCCGCACGTCTGTAAGATACTGTTTCTGATTCCTCTCAGAGTCAGAAACGGTCGCCAAACTGAAAGTGTACACTTTAAACCTCAAACAGAAAGAACAACACACAGAGACAGAACACCGGTTAGGCCTTTTGTTCTTACCTCCAAGGTAGTCTTTGAGAGTGAGGGGTGGTCGTCACATCCCGGGCGAGCCCCCAAATGTAAGGTCCTGAGTGCGAACGCCACCCCGCATTGACTCACAAGAGACGGTTCTTGATGCAAACAGCAAGAGGTTTTTATTCCAGCACACTGGGGCTCAGTCCATACTCTTGTCAGAGTAGAGGGAATGAGCCCCGAACAAGAGAATTACAGAGTATATAAAGGCGGGGTCTTACATTCCTGGGGGAGGTAGATTGGGGAAAGGTTCTGCGTTGGGTTGATTTCGGCAATTCGAGGTTTGCATAAGCTCAGGGCTCGGGGCTAGGGTGGTTATTTCGGGTATATTTTCTTCCTGTTATTCCCGAAACTAGCCTTTTGTGGTTAGGTAAGTTCCTGGAATGCTGAGGGGTTGGTCCTATATTGTCCTGCTCTTTGGTATGGAGGGTCTCACACACTCAACCTCTGAAAGTGTCCAACCCAGGATTGTATTTACAGTCCAATCTTTCCACCCTGGCCCATGCAAGCAGTTGCATGGTTGCTGGGGGAGTTTGTTTTCACTTCGTTGAGTTGCCCTCACCAACTTCCAGACAATAGTCTCAGGGTTATTCTAGCTCTTGTGAGAGGTAGGGCACCTTGTCAGAGCAGGCCTTAGAAACTGAGGTAGTATGCATCCCCCCCCTTCACCAACACTGCCACCCCAAGTTGTAAGGTCCTGAGTGCGAACGCCACCCCGCATTCACTCACAAGAGACGGTTCTTGATGCAAACAGCAAGAGGTTTTTATTCCAGCACGCTGGGGCTCAGTCCATACTCTTGTCAGAGTAGAGGGAGTGGGCCCCGAACAAGAGAATTACAGAGTATATAAAGGCAGGGTCTTACATTCCTGGGGGAGGTGGGTTGGGGAAAGGTTCCGCGTTGGGGAGGTTGATTTCGGCAATTCGTGGTCTGCATAAGCTCAGGGCTCGGGGCTCGGGCGGTTATTTCAGGTACATTTTCTTCCTGTTACTCCCGAAACTAGCCTTTTGTGGTTAGGTAAGTTCCTGGAACGCTGAGGGGGTTGGTCCTATATTGTCCTGCTCTTTGGTATGGAGGATCTCACAAAGTGGGCAGAATTTATCCTGGATGAGCCCCCAAGATTTTTGAGAAACGTTACTGGCACTCTGGACACTGCTCTGGTTCTACTTGGCAGCTGGTGGGTGGGTATAAACCCATGAGTAGGACCCAGCCTCCATGGTAGTGGCAGGCCAGCCTTATTCCTTATGAGGTCACCAATAGGCTGTTACCAGTGTCTTTTTCCAACAAACACTCAAGAAATCCAATTCAAATCCGGTTAACAAAGGCAAGATCAATATTGCAAAATCAGGCACCTGAGCCCACATAGGAGGCTGGTCAGAGAGGGCACACCAAACAGTCCCTTACAAGCCCTTTTTATATTGTAACTCGTGAGTCCCTCCCCCAGTTTCTCACTGACTAAGTACTATGGAGTAAACAGCCTCTCCCAGACATCACCCAAGTCTTAACATTCCATTGTCTTTTGTGGTTATATCTTCTGTTTCCCGAACAGCTTTCCAGCACCCCCCTCCATTCACGCCTTCTTTTAGGTTAACTAGTAATTTATTATTTATCAGATGGACCGTTTTGGATTTTATTTCTCACATGCATGATATTCTTTTTGGCTTCCCAGATCTTGTATGGTGCATCAGCAACTTGGTTGAATATTAACTGCCAAGCCACAAGAGGAGTTTATGTGTTCTAAGCCTTGTTATGAGGTCCATAGGTAGCACAAAAACGTTCATGCTCCACTGCTAACCTAAAGATTGATAGCTTGAAGCCACTCAGTGATACTGCAGAAGACAAGCCTGAATATCTGCTTCCATTTATATTTTATCCAAGAAAACCCTAAGGATCACAGCTCTACTCCTTAACATGTGGGGTCACCATGACTTAGAATCACCCTGACAGTAACTAACAGTAACAAAGCCTTGTGATGAATTAAAGGAAAAGTGAAACACTATGCCAACTATACAGGCTTCAAATATACAGATGAAAACAGGAAAACTTTGGCTCATTGTTTCTGCACTGTGACTGGATAAGCTGCCAAGTGCCGTTGAGTCGATAGATAAGAAAAATATATATATTCACTGAATAGATTTCTTTTAAGTACTCATGAAATCTATGAGAAGAACAGTTTTTTGTTTTTTGGTTTTTTTTTTTGCCCTACTAAGCATGGAAATACAATGTGTAATACCCTGACATTTCCTAACCCACACATATTTAGAAGTTATCAATGAACCAGGCCAGTATTGAGATCTGGAAAACTGGATATATTAGAATTGGTCAATAAATTAGTCTATCCATTCTCATGCTTTGTTTTTGTACTATATTGTTTCTAGGTAATCAAAATGAATACTGAATTAATGAAAAAGTAGCATTGCAACTCAAACTCAAGTCATTAGAGAAATTAACCCAGGTAAAAGTTTAAGTTTCAATGTTCAATGTCATTTGGTTAGGACCATGTTCTTTTTTATTGCTTGAAGTGCCAAGCACATCGATACTTAGGTATCACAAATAGTCATTTAAAATATACTGACACTATTCCAGATGAATCTGTTTTGGTCCGGGAGGACATGTTTTCTTTAAAGTCACTCGTAACTGTGGTGACCTGGCCTCCCTACACGTATTCTCATAGGCTCAGCCCCAGTCCTGGATTCAGTTCATGAATGAAAGAGTCGGTGAGGGTATGAGGCTTCCCTTTGAGTAGTTACCCTGGGAATTTTTGAATTTCCATCTGTGATTGTAGTACACATTTAAATTTGAGAACTACTGCTAGAATATGATACAATTCATTCAGTGAACTTTGAGTCTCTATCCAGATTTTCTTTCTTGTCTACGTATCCTTTTCACAAGACGTCACTGAGTGTTATGGCTTTAAAAAATCAGTATATATGTATATATACGTACACATTATTCTCAAATCTGAATATCTGACTGTGACTTAGTTCAAATCTTCAAATTCATGTACCCAAAAGGCGGCTCCAAATAACGTTCACTGTTCATTCCCTTCTCAAAATCTTACTTCTTCTCTAGCTTTGACTCATTAAATATCAATAGTACCCATCTATGGTGTATTGGTGGTGTAAATGTTATGTATGCCCTCAGCTGGTAACCAAAAGGTTGGTGGTTCTAACCCACTGATTTGCTTTATGGGAGAAACAATTAGCAGCCTGCTTCCATAGAGAGCATAACCTTGCTGGGATATGCATGTTTGGGAAGAATGTGACATCCTGCTTACCCTGACCCTGCCTGGGTCTAGATAGGGACTTGTCTTGAGGATGGCAAAAGCCTGGCAAAAGCCCTTGAGACAAGTTTAGTCTCGGTGGACTGGAAAACCAGGATGTGCTGAAAACAGCATTTACTGAGACTAGTTCAAAGCCTTCCCCTTCCCCCCTCCCTGGGAGTGCCTGCTCTTCTTTTGAAGTAAGGAACACTGATGAGATGCCTTTTCTCAACTTTCTCAGCACAAGCTTGTTTACTTTGCTCAATAAAAGCTGGTGAGTTAAACAAACTGGTGTCAGTCTCTACCTGCAGGAGACTGTCCCTTTTCTGCCCACAGCAAACTAAAGTTTGTTGTCAGTCTGGTTTTTCAACCTCGGCCTCTTACACACGTCACAACCGTAAGTGGTGTCCCATTTCACACCTGTAAGTGGTGTCCCATTTCACACCTGTAACTGGTGTCCCGCCTCACACCTGTAAGTGGTGTCCCGCCTAACACCTGTAAGTGGTGTCCCATGGTAATCACATCAACGGCTGGTGTCCTGTGTGAATTGCGCCAACACAACCTAGAAAACTCTGTAGGAGAGTTCTACTCCATCATATGAGGCTCAACTACTAGCCAAAATTGACTCAAAGGCACCTAACAACAACAGCAGTATCTAACCACAAGCTCAAGTCAAACTGTAAATTTGCTTCCCTCACTCTGTGTATCCAATCCAATCTTTCAGCAAATTCTGTAACTCTAACTTCTTGCCATTGGGTGATTCCATGACTCTACCCAGCTCTAAAGTCTGCTGCTAGTCATTCATTTGTCTCTGCCTCTATTGCTATATTCTAGTGCAAGCCACCATCCCTTGTCACTCTCCTAGTTGGTCCCTTGCTTTCACTCTTGACATCCTGTAATTCATTTTCTACCCAGAGTCTGAATGATCTTTAAAAAAATGTAAATCTAATGGTATTTCTTTTCTGTTTAAACATCTTCAAATGCCTTTGTATCCTACTAAAACTAAAAATACAATACTTTACCTTGTAAAACAGCCACAAATGCTACGGTCCTTGCTTATTTCTCTGCTTTCCTCTTTGTGCTCCTTCCTAGTTCACTATGCTGCAGACACGAAGGCCTTCAAGTCCTTGACCATGCGGGCTTCTTCAACCTTTGGGCTTGTGTACCATTTGATCCTTCTGCCCAGAATGTTCTTCCTTTGGATCTCTGAGAAGCTGGTTCTCTGCCATTCAGACTTCAGCTGAAATATCCCCTCTTTATAGGCCTCAGCATAGCCTCTTTCCATCTGTTTTACTGTTGTTATCAGTACTCCACTTGGGAAGTTGTGTACTGACACCAGTGCTTAGTCCATGTTTCAAAGCAATTTTGGAACTCTTTTTCTTTAACGACCATCAGAACTGTCATCATATTACCCTTGATGTCCTGAATGTCATCAAAACGTCTTCCTTTCTATATTTCCTTTATTTTTAGGTAAAGAAAAAAGTCACTGGGGGCCAGATCAAGTGAGTAGGGAGGGTGTTTGGAAACAGTTATTTGTTTACTGGCTAAAAACTCTGTCACAGACAACCACTACAATTAAGATCACAGACTTGCCCGTGTGCCACTGTGTGCAATGCCCATTCCAGAAGCATTCCAAAATGGCTTTGAAGGGTGGACTAGGCACTAGCATCAGTGCATTGCTTCCCAAGGGGACTGCTTTGAAGGTGATGTGGTGATATTCAGCAACAGGATATGTCGCACTTAGAACAATTAAGTTCATGGACTTATCAGTCATCTTGTTTATTATATGTCCCTGCCTTTAGTCTATGAGCAGGAATTTGTCTTGTTCATCTGTGTCATCTAGAACCTGGCACATAGTGGTTTCTCAGAATTTGTTGCATAAATGAATTTATGGGTGATACCGCTACCCAAGAAGGAACTGCTTTGGCTAATGTGAGGTTACTGAAGTCAAGCAGTAAACAATTAGCTAAATCACTGCCAGCCAAGTGCCGTCAATAAATTAGGTAAATATATTTAGAAAATCATTCATAATAATGAATAGGTATCAATCAACCTGATTTTTTAAAAATGCCCATGTTATTCATGAAGAAAATAAAATGAAGCAGGCATATAAAAAAAGTTCCTTATTTACACCAACATGTATACTAGTACCTGTCATAGATTAAGTTGTGTCCCCCCAAAAATATGTGTAGCTTGGCCATGATTCCAATCATTTTGTGATTTTCCTGTGCTGTATGTTACAGGTTTAGGGTGGAACAGTAAATCCCTTCATAGAATTATTTCCCTGCTCCACTGTAAAAGGAGTTTCCCTGGATTATGGCTTGGCCCACTCATAATCTTTTGTCCTACAAGAGATAAAAGGAAAGAGCAACAAGCAGAGAATTGGGAACCTCACACCATCAAGAAAGCAGCACCAGGAGAGGAGCACATCCTTCAGAACTGAGGTTCCTGTACCAAGATGCTTCCTGGACAAAGACTGATACAATACCAGACTTTCCTTCAGAGCTGACAAGGGGGACATTCTTACCCTGGAGTGGACATCCTAAATTTAGACTTGTAGCCTACTAGACTGTGTAAAAATAAACTTTCCTTTGTTAAAGCCATCCACTCTGTGGTATTTCTGTTAGAACAGCACTAGCTGACCAAAACAGTACCTAAGTAGCCCTGTAGTACAGTGGTTAAATGCTGAGCTGCCAACCAAAAGGTAGGTGGTTAAAACCAACCAACTGCTCTTAAGGAGAAAGATGTGTCAGTCTGCATCTGTAAAGATTTACAACCTTAGAAACCCTATAGAGAAGCTCTATTCTGTCCTTTAGGGTTACTATGAATTGGAATGGGCTCTATATAGCAACAGGTTTAGTTTTAGTTGTAGAGTTTTTTTAGGTAATTCAGTATAATGAAAGGATTTGGGAAACCCTAGTGGCATAGTGATTAAGTGCTACATCTCCTAACCATAAGGGCTGGCAGTTCAAATCCACGAAGTACTCCTTAGAAACTCTATGGGGAGATTCTACTCTGTCCCATAGGGTTGCTATGAGTCACAATTTACTCAACGGCACTAGCTTTTGGGAAAGGATTTGACATGAATTTTCCAGGTAATTATACTCTGTGGACCAGGCTTCTGGGATTTGAGATGGACTTTTGAATTTAATTCGGATCTGACTCGATGGCACTTGGCTTTGGCTTTGAATTTAAATGCTGTGTACAGAGCACCATTTAATGCTGGAACAACCTAATGAGGATGCATTCTGTTATGTGATATATATCACCAGGAGTATTGACTTGATAGATCTTTATTCATTCATATTGTCTTCTTTTAAAAAAAAATAACAGAAAGCAGGAAAACAAGATTGAGTTTAGAGTACATAATTTTTTCTCTTCAAGAAATGTCTACTAAATTAAATATATAGAATTACAAATAATTATTTATCTTTAATGGCTATTTCTGTGACTGAATTGTAAGGAAAGCTATCTAGCTATTGTGGTTGCCTGCTTGGGTACTGTGAGTAACACAGAAATTGCTTTTTCTTTATTTTTATTTAACATAACTGAGTGAAAATGTACACTCACATGGAAATTTACATGCCCCCCTATACGCAGCTTCCACTGCTCTCCCTGTCTGGTGACTGCACACTATTCCTCTCTGCTCCATACATGTCTCATCCTCCCAACAGTCTCCTTTCCCCACCTCTCCGTCCACTCCCCTTCCTCCAGCCAGAGGTCAGCAAGATGACATCCTATAGATGTATAGAACCATAAAGTGCTTCCAATGTATGGTCACTCTGCATTGCCAAGTCCATTAAATTCCTGTCCAAAGAGTGGACCTTTGTTATAATTTATGTGAAAGGGCAGCATCAGGGCCGGGGGCCATGCTCTCAGAGGAACCCGAAAACTGCGGGACCATCAGTTGAGGTCGTTTGGTGGAGATCTCATGATGCACCTCTTTTTATTCTTGTGTTGCCAGTGAGGCTCCTCTCTGTGAGCTCCGTCATGGCTGTCACCGGTGGTGGCCGGGCACCATCCGGTTCTTCCGGTTCCAGGTGAATGTAGGCACACACTCTTGGGGGTCTCTCTGTCTTCTCGGTTGTCTTTACCGCATGCCATTTTGGCCCTCGGTGAGCATCCGTTCCTGCTGAGTTGGGACCATTTGCTGTGTCCTCGGATGGCAGCTTTTAAGACCCCAGATGCCACTCACCAATGTGGGGTGCAGAGAGCTCTCTTAGCAAAATGCTAGTTGTGCCAATTGGCCTGGAATTTGCCTAAGACCATGGTCCCCCGTCCCCTGCCCCAGCTACTCTATCCTTGCAGTATTGAGTTAAGATGGAAGGAGTACTCAAGTTATGCTGAAGTCCACTTAATGTTGTTCTTGTTTCTAATGTGTGCTGTCACCGCTTTCTCCCAACTAGATTTCTAGTAACGACCTAAACTAAACCCTCCCCTCCTCGCCCTCCCTCCCTCCCCTCCCTTGCAGCTGTCAAAGAGTCTTTTCTTCTATACACAAGTCTGTTTTTGAGATCTTATCATAGAGGTCTCATACAGTATTTGTCCTTTTGTCGCTGACTACTCTCACTCAACATAATGTCTTCCAGTTGAAACCAGGTTAGGAGATGTTTCCTGGAATCATCGTTATTCTTTATCATTGCGTAGTGCTCCATTGAGTTTATGTACCACAGTTTACCTATTCATTCTTCTATTGTTGGGCATCTGGGTTGATTCCACCTTTTTGCTATTGTGGACTGTGCTGCAATAAACATTCTGGTGCATGTGTCCGTTGGTGTGAAAGGCCTTGAATCTGTAGAATATATTCCAAGTAGTGGAATTACTGGGTCAAATGGTATATCAATATCCATTTTTTTAAGGAAGTGCCAGGTTGCCTTCCAAAGAGGCTGGACCATTTTGCAACCCCACCAACAGTGTAGGAGGGTTCCACTTTCTCCACAGCCTCTCCAGCATTTGTTGTTTTGTGTTTTCTGGATCATGGCCAATCTTGTTGGGGTGAGATGGTATCTCATTGTTGTCTTGATTTGAATTTCTTTAATAACTAAAGATTGGGAACATGTCCACATGCGTTTTTTGGCTGCCTGGATCTCCTCTTTAGTGAAGTATCTGTCCATCTCCTTTGCCCATTGCTTAATTGGATGGTTTATCTTCTTCTTATTGATATTTTGTAGTATCTTATAGGTTATGGAGATCAGGCGTTGATCTGACATAGAGTTGCCAGATATTTTTTCCTATTCTGTGGGTATTCTTTTAATTCCATTAATAAAGTCTTTGGATGAGCAAAAGTGTTTGATTCTTAATAGTTCCCATTTATCTACTTTCTCTTCTGTTGATTGAGGTTTCTTTGACAGATTTTGGAGTCTGTCCTCATTGTGTTTTAAAACTTCCATTATTGTTCCTACCTTTTCTTGGATGAGCTTTATCGTTTTAGGTTTGATATTTAGGTCTTTGATCCAGTTGGAGTTGGTTTTTGTATAAGGTGTAAGATATGGATCTTGATTCAGTTTATTGCAGATGGATAAACAATTCTGCCAGCACCATTTGTTGAAGATACTGTTTTTACCCCAGTATAATGTCTTAGGGCCTTTGTCGAATATCAACTGTTCATAGGCAGATGGTGTCATCTCTGGGGTCTCAATTCTGTTCCATTGATCAATCTGTCTGTTCTTGTACCAGTACCAGGCTATTTTGACCGCTGTGGCAGTGTAGTATGTTCTAAGGTCGGGTAATGAAAGGCCTCCCAGTGTGTTCTTCTTCTTCAGTAGTACCTTACTTATCCGGGGCTTCTTCCCTTTCCAAACAAAATTGGTGATTTGTTTCTCCATCTCATTAAAAAATGATGCTGGAACTTGTATTGGGATTGCATTATATAAATAAATTGCTTTGGGTAAAATAGACATTTTCGCAATGTTAAGTCTTCCTATCCATGAGCAGGGTAGGTTTTTCTATTTATCTAAGTCTCTCTTAGTTTCTTGTAGTAAGGGCTTGTAGTTCTCTTTGTAAAGGTCTGTTGTTTCTCTGGTTAGATTAATTCCTAGGTACTTTATCTTCTTAGGGGCTATCACAAATGGTATAGATTTGATAATTTCCTCCTTAACAGTCTTGTTGTTGGTATAAAGGAATCCTACTGATTTACTTATGTTTATCTTGTATCCTGAGACTTTGCTGAACTCTTCTATCAGTTTGAGTAGCTTACTTATAGATTCCTTGGGGTTCTCTGCATATACAATCATATCATCTGCGAACAGGGAGATTTTAACTTCCTCTTTGCCAATGCAGATGCCCTTTACTTCTTCATCTTGTCTAATTGCTCTGGCTAGAACTTCTAGCACAATGTTGAATAGGAGAGATGACAGTGGGCATCCTTGTCTAGTTCCTGATCTCAGGGAAAAGTCTTTCACTCTCTCTCCATTCAGGATGATGTGGGCAATTGGCTTTGTATAAATGGCCCTTATTGTGTTGAGGAATTTGCCGTCTCTGCCCATTTTGCTAAGAGTTTTTAGCATGAATGGGTGTTGGACTTTATCAAATGCCTTTTCGGCATCAATGGACAAAATCAGGTGATCTTTGTCTTTTGTGTTATTTATGTGGTTAATCACATTAATTGTTTTCCTGATGTTGAACCAGCCTTGCATCCCTGGTATGAATCCCACTTGGTCAAGATGGATTATTTTCTTGATATGTTGTTGTATTCTGTTGGCAAGAATTTTGTTGAAGATTTTTGCATCTAAGTTCATGAGTGATATCGGTCTGTAGTTCTCCGTCTTTGTTGGATCTTTCCCAGGCTTCATAGAATGAGTTTGGGAGTACTTCATCCCTTTCTATACTGTGAAATAGTTTCAGTAGTATTGGGGATAACTCTTCTCTAAATGCTTGGTAGAATTCTGCCGTGAAGCCATCTGGGCCCGGACTTTTTTTGGTTGGCAGTGTTTTGATGACCTTTTCAATCTCTTCCTTTGTGATGGGTTTATTAAGTTGTTCTGCTTCATGTTGTGATAATTTGGGTAGGTGGTATGAGTCAAGGAATTTGTCCATTTCCCCTAGGTTTTCAGATTTGTTAGAGTACAGTCTTTCATAGTATTCTGTTATGATGTTTTTGATTTCTGTTGCATCTGTGGTGACAACTCCCTTTTCATTTCTAATTTGGGTTATTTGTTTCCTTTCCTGCTTTTCTTTAGTAAGTTTAGCCGGTGGTTTATCAATTTTGTTGATCTTTTCAAAAAGCCAGCTTTTGGTCTTTTCAATTTTTTCAATTGTTTTTCTATTCTCTAATTCATTTAGCTCTGCTCTAATCTTTATGATCTCCTTTCTTCCGGTGCCCGAGGGGTTCCTCTGTTGTTCTCTTTCTACTTGTTCAAGCTGTAGAGTTAGTTCCTTGATTTGGTTTCTTTCTTCCTTACAGATGTGTGCATTTATGGAGATAAACAGACCTCTGAGCACTGCTTTGGCTGTATCCCATAGGTTCTGGTAGGAAGTGTTTTCGTTCTCATTGGAATCCATTAATTTCTTTAATTGATCCCTGATTTCCTCTATAACCCATGTTTTTTTGAGCAAGATGTTGTTCAGTTTCCGAGAGTTCCACTTTCTATCTCTGTTTTTTCTGCTATTGATTTCAACTTTGATGGCTTTATGATCTGAGAAGATGCTTTGCAGTAATTCAATGGTATGGATTTTGTTGAGCATTGCATTATGGCCTATCACATGGTCAATTCTGGAGAATGTTCCATGTGCACTGGAGAAGAAGGTGTAGTTGTCTGCTGAAGGGTGGAAAGTTCTGTATATATCAATGAGGTTTAGTTGGTTAATTGTGTCAATGAGGTCTTCTGTATCTTTATTGAGCTTTTTTCTAGATGATCTGTCTAGTAATGAGAGTGGAGTTTTAAAGTCTCCCACTATTATTGTGGAGTCATCTAACTCTCTTTTGAGCATAGTCAGTGTTTCTTCAACATATTTAGGTGCTCTGACATTAGGTGCATCAGAAATTGCTTTATTCAAAGAATTAATTAAATGTCACTGTCAATCCACCTGTAACTGCATCATATACTTTTTATTCTTTGTGTTAAAAATAAACACAGAAGAGTATTGAATACCATCTTGTTCCTGTAGACGTGAACTGTGATCTAACTTCATGCTTTATGCTGATTTCTTGCTTATCTATAAATTACACCATAAAAATAAAAAATCTAAATTTAAGTGGATAAGAAAAAAATTAATATAAAGATTTTTTCCTTGAAAATCATTATCTCTAGCCACACACTCTCTCCCTCTTCTTCCTCTCTTTTTGCCTCTACTTTTCATTTTTTGGCAAGGAGAGAAACAATGGTCTCTGTCATTGATTGCATTGTGTCCCCCCCAAAATTTATGTATTGATTTGACTTGGTGCAATTCCTCTCACGTGCTGTGAATCCTGCCTCTGTGATATTGATGACAGAGAATGGGCAGCAGTTGTGCTGGTGAGGCAGGACTCAAGTTACCAGCTGTGGAGTATAAGGGAGAAAGGTGAGCATGAAAAGAGTTGAAAACCTCATACCACCAAGATCAAGAGCAGAGCACGTCCTTTGGACCTGAGGTTCTTGTGCTGTGATGCTCTCCTGAAACTTGGACTTAGCCTACTAGACTGTGACAATTTCTCCTATTGAATGGACCTATAACCCATAAATAGATTTGTGACTTACCAGACTGTGTCAATAAAGTTTCTCTTCATGAAAATCCACTGTTGGTATTTTCTGTTAGAGCAGTACCAGGGGGCTAAAACAGTCTCTTTCTAATTAAAATTTTCTCCTGTGAGCCTATGCTTTCTTATTCAGTATATGCTGAGCTGAGGCTTTGAAAACAGATATTCTTTTTTTTTTATTTAAATTTATTTTGTTGTTGTTACGAATACACACAAGAATACACACAATAAAACATAAACCAATTGAACTGTTTCTACTTGTACAATTCAATGACATTGATTACACTCTTCAATTTGTGCAACTGTTCTCACTGGTTTTCTGAATTGTCCCCCTTTTCACATTAATGTAAACTCACAACCCCCTAAGATTCCTGTCTATTCTTTCCAGTTGATGTTGTCAATCTGATCCTGTGTCGATAGTCACTGATAAAGCGTAATGCTCAAAGTGGGCATTTTTTGCTAGGTAAGCTAGACTATTGTTTGGTTCTCAGCAGACATCAGAGGATGTTTTGGTTTAAAGATCATCTCGAGACAATAGTGTCAAGGGTTCACTCAGCCTCCACAGCTCCACAAAGTGTAGATTCCGTGAGAACTGAAGTTCTGTTACGCATTATCTCCTTTTTGATCAGGATTCTTCTACAGAGTCTTTGATCAAAACGCTAGTAATGGTACAGGTATCATTGAGTTCTTCTGAAAACAAGAATTCTTGTTAGGTGGTGTTCAGTCAGTTCCAACTCACAGCAGACCCTGCGTACAACAGAATGAAGTGCTGCATGGACCTCTGACATCCACATAATCATCATTATACTTGAGCCCATCGTTGCAACCACTGTGTCAATCCGTCTTTTTAAGAATTTTCTTTTTCTGCTGACTCTCTACCACGCATAAAGTCCTCCAGTGACTGGTCTCACCTGTACAAACTATGGGAGATGAAGTCTCACCATTCTTGCCCCTAATGAACATTCTGGTTGTACTTCTTCCAAGACAGATTTGTTTGTTCTCCTGGCAGACCGTGGTATGTTACATATTCTCATCAATATAACTTAAAGGCCTCAGTTCTTCTTTGGTCTCCCTTGTTCACTGCCCAGCTTTCATATGCATGTGAAGCAACTGAAAACACCATGACCTGGATCATGTGTACCTTAGTATTTAAAGTGACATCTTTGCTTCTTAGTACCTTAAAGATGTCTTTTGCAACAGATTTGTGCAATGAAAAACTCATTGGATGTCTTGACTGCTACTTCCATGGGTGATGATTGTAGATCCAAGTAAAACAAAATCCTTGACAACATGGATCTTTTTTCCATTTATCATGATATGGCTTATTGGTCCTGCTGTGAATATTTTTGTCTTCTTTATGTTGAGGTGTAATCCGTACTGAGGCTGCAGTCTTTGATCTTCATCAGTAAGCGCTTCAAGTCCTCTTCTGCTTCAGAAAGCAAGTTTCTGTCATCTGTATATCACAGGTTGTTAATAGTCTTCTTCCAGTCCTGATTCTGAGTTCTTCTTCATACAGTACAGCTTCTTGGATTATTTGTTCGTCATGAAGATTGAATAAGTGTGGCTGAAAGGATACAGCTCTGACACATAGCTTTTCTAATTTTAAACCATGTAGTGTTCTTTGTTCTAAGTGTTCTGAAATTCCCATTCTTCAAAATGTTATCCATAATTTATTATGACCTACACAGTTGAATGTCTTTGCATAGTCAAGAAGACACAGGTAAATACCTTTCTGGTAGTCTCTGTTTTCAGCAAGATCCATCTGATATCAGCAATATCCCTCTTTCCATGTTCTCTCCTGAATCTTCCTTGAATTTTTGTCAGTTCCCTGTTGATGTACTGCTGCAACTGATTTTGAAAGATCTTCAGCAAAATTTTACTTGTTATACTGTGATATTGATGATATTGTTTAATAATCGTTGCATTCTGTTTGATCACCTTTCTTTGGAATGAACACAAATATGGATTAATTCCAATTGGTTGGCCAGAGCTGTCTTCCACATTTCTTGGCATAGATGAATGGGCAATTTTAGCACTGCATCTGTTTATTGAAACATCTCAATCAGTATTCTATCAATTCCTGGAGACTTGTTTTCACAAATGCCTTCAGTGCAACTTGGAATTATTCCTTCAGTGTCATCAGTTCTTGAACATGTTACTTCCTGAAATGATTGAACATCATCCAGTTTGTTTTGGTACGGTGACTCCATATTCCTTGCATCTTCTTTGATTGTTCCTGCATCATTTATATTTTCTGCATAGAGTCCTTTAATATGCAACTTGAGGTTTGGATTTTCACCTTCAGTTTTTTTCAGCCTGAGAAATGCTGAGAGTGTTCTTCCCTTTTGGTTTTCTAATTCTTGGTCTTTGCACATTTCATTATGATATGTTATTTTGTCTTCTTTTTTTTTGATTTATTGTTTTTATATAATAAGACTGAGTGAAAATGTACATTCCCATATAAATTTACAAGCCCATCTATATGCAGCTTCCACTGCTCTCCCTGTCTGGTGACAGCACACTATTCCTCTCTGTGCCATACATGTCTCATCCTCCCAACAGTGTCCTTTCCCCTCCTCTCCCCCACACTCCTTCCTCCAGCCAGAGGTCAGCAGCATGATGTCCTATAAAAGCGCATCCAATATATGATCACTCTGCATCGCCAAGTCCAATCCATTAGTGTCCGAAGAGTGGACCTTCGTTATGATTTATGGGTAAGGGCAGCATCAGGGCCAGGGGCCATGCTCCCAGGGGAACCCCGAAGCCACTGAACTATCAATTGAAGTCTTTTAGTGGAGATCTCAGGATGCACCCCTTTTTATTCTTGGGTTGCCAGTGAGACTCAACTTAGTGAGCTCCATCGCGGCTATCAGTGGTGGTGGCCGTGCACCATCCGGTTCTTCCAGTCCCAAGTCGATGTAGGCACCCACTGTTCTGGGTCTCTCTATCTTCTGGGTTGTCTTTACCCTATGTCATTTTGGTCCTCAGTGAGCATCCGGTCCTGCTGAGTTGGGACCATTTGCTGTGCCCTCGGATGGCAGCTTGGCAGCTTTTAAGACCCCAGACGCCACTCACCGATGTGGGGTACAGACAGCCCTCTTAGGAAAACGCTAGTTGTGCCAATTGGCCTAGATTTCACCTAAGAGCATGGTCACCTGCCCCCTGCCCCAGCTACTCTATCCTTGCAATATTGGGTTAAGATGGAAGGAGTATTCAAGTTATGTTGAAGTCCACTTAATGTTGTTCTTGTTTCTAATGTGTACTATGACCGATTTCACCCAACCAGATTTCTAGCAACTATCTAATCTAGACCATCCCTCCTCGCCCTCTCTCCCTCCTCTCCCCTGCAGCTGTCAAAGAGTCTTTTCTTCTATACACAGGTCTGTTTTTGAGATCTTATCGTAGAGGTCTCATACAATACTTGTCCCTTTGTCACTGACTACTTTCACTCAACATAATGTCTTCCAGTTGAAACCAGGTTAGGAGATGTTTCCTGGAATCATCATTATTCTTTATCATTGTGTAGTGCTCGATTGAGTATATGTACCATAGTTTATCTATCCATTCCTCTGTTGCTGGGCATCTGGGTTGATTCCATCTTTTTACTCTCGTGGATGGTGCTGCGATAGACATTCTGGTGCATGTGTCCATTGGTGTGAAAGGCCTTGATTCTGTAGGATATATTCCAAGTAGTGGAATTACTGGGTCAAATGGTATATCAGTATCCATTTTTTTAAGGAAGTGCCAGATTGCTTTCCAAAGAGGCTGGACCATTTTGCAACCCCACTGACACTGTAGGACGGTTCCACTTTCTCCACAGCCTATCCAGCATTTGTTGTTTTGTGTTTTTTGGATCATGGCCAACCTTGTTGGGGTCAGATGGTACCTCATTGTCGTCTTGATTTGAATTTCTTTAATAACTAAAGATTGTGAACATGTCCACATGTGTTTTTTGGCTGCCTGGATCTCCTCTTTCCATTTCCTTTGTCCTTTCCATTCCTCTGTCCATTTCCTTTGCCCATCGTTTAATTGGATGATTTATCTTCTTCTTATTGATATTTTGTAGTATCTTATAGATTATAGAGATCAGGTGCCAGTCTGACATAGAGTTGCCAAATATTTTTTCCCATTCTGTGGTGTTCTTTTAATTCTATTAATAAAGTCTTTGGATGTGCAAAAGTGTTTGATTCGTAATGGTTCCCCTTTATCTATTTTCTCTTCTGTTGATTGTGGTTTGTTTGAAAGATTTTGGAGTCTCTCCACATTGTGTATTAAAACTTCCATTGTTGTTCACTTTGTCTTCTTAAGATGCCCTTTGAAATCTTATGTTTATTTCTTTTACTTCGTTATTTCTTCCTTTTGCTTTAACTACTTTACATTTAAGAACAAGTTTCAAATTCTTTTAATATCCATTTTGGTCTTTTCTTTCCTTTTTTCCAATGACTTCTTGATTCCTTCATTCACTTAGTCATCTAGTGCTGCTTTAACAGAAATTCCACAAGTGGATGGCTTTAAAAAGAGAAATACTATTTATCACAGCTCAATAGGCTACAAGTTGAAATTCAGGGCATTAGCTCTACTAGAAATCATTCTCTGATGGATCTTGAATAAGATTATTGTCATCAATCTTCCTCTGGATTGGTTGTTTCTGAGGTACAGAGACCACAGTTTCATTCCAAAGTGTTCTGCTCCCAGCAATGCTTTTTTCTTGCTGGTTTGAGGCCTCTATTCTCGACTTGCTTTCCTTTCCTTTATTTTTCAAAAGATGGCCTCAAGGCATAGTACAATCTTATACCTTGAGTTCTGCCCTACCAAAACAACTGCCACCCATCTTCCCTCATGAACATCGTAGGGGTAGTATTTATAGCATATAACACACAATACTGGGAATCATGGCCCAGCCAAATTGCCACACGCATTTTTCAGGGATACAATTCAGGGCATGACATTCATATATGATGTTCTTGGTGTCATTCCGCAACTCATCAGGTCTTTGTTCGTTGGTGTTCAATGCCTCACATCACTTCTGAGATGGTCTGTAAATACAGATGGAATATACTTAAGGTCATAATCTGACTGCCATGGACTTGTTCTACTTATCTCCACTTCAAAGTGAACTAACTGATGGTCTGTTCCACATTTGGCCCATGGTGTTGTCCTGATTAATGATATTGAGTTTTTATCACCTCTTTCAGCAGATGATCTGATTCCTATGAATTAATTCCATCTGGCAATGTCTAAGCCATTTAGGTTGATTAAAAAAAAAAAGATATCTGCAAGAGAGAAGTCATTGATCTTAAAAAATTCTGTCACAGGATCTTTGGCATCATTTCTGTAATTAAGGCTATATTTTCCAACTACCAATGCTTCTTTTTTCTTTCCAACTCTCACATTTTAATTGCCAGTGATTATCAATGCATCTTGATGGCTTGTTTGATCAGTTTCAGACTGCATAAGTTGGTAAATAATATCAGTCTCTTCCTTTAGCCTTAGTGATAGGTGTGTAAATTTCAATAGTAGTGTATTAACTGATCTTCCTTTTAGGTGAAACTGGAGGCTGAAAAACCCAAGGGTGAGGGGTATTTAAGATCGAGGGCCTGAGAAACATTGTTTCAGATCACCCCAACTCACAGGGAAAGTCATGACCTCCACATTCCACAAGCCCCAGGCAGCAACACTAGGAGGTAATCCTCAGAGTCACCACTATAGATTCAGTAAACTATGGGCAATGAGTGACTCCCCTTGTCCTGATAACTGTGCTCTAACCAATGATGAAAGTATTAAATAGAGGCTAGGGTGGACAGGGCAGTAATTTGTGTTTAAGTATACTTTCGGATTGCTGGTCAGATGCCATCTAGCACCGCTTTGTTTTCCTTGATGGCTGGGGATCGCCTGTAGATTGCAAAGCAGACAACTCTCACCCAGTCAAACTTCACACACCCACAACTGCCCACATTGTTCCCTGCACCTGCACATGGTCTTTCCCTTTAAATACTCCAACTTTGCCTGACAAATTCAGACAGGATCTGAGAATGAAAATGCTGTCTGTCATCTGTGCTGCTGGCAGCACAGAAATAAAATTTTTGATCATTCACAAAATCTCCTGTCTCTGAAATTGGCTTTAGTGGCAGGTAGCTGAACTCTGGGACTTTTCCAGTAACATTAGTGCATAAATTTTATCCTATCACTCACAGTACTGTACTTCAGGGTAGATCTTGAAATATATTTTTTGATGATGAATGCAATGTCATTCTACTTCAATTTATCATTCCAGGAATAGTAGACCACATGGTTGTCTAATTCAAAATGGTCAATATCAGTCCATCTCACCTTACTAATGCCTAGGATATCAATATTTATTCATACTGTTTCATTTTTGACAATTTCAAACTGTGCTAGATTCATACTTTGTACATTCCAACCAATAATTCTGAACACAGGTATTCTTAAGAAAATGTAATAAGTTAATAGCATCTCCCAGCTCCTGATGTGGTCCTACAGCAAGATATCTGGATTAATTTAGGTATTCTTCATGAACGTTGCTCTTGAGGTCTATGTATCTATTCACACCTAAGATAAGATGTGTGAGAGAGCATTTTTAACTGGATCTTTAATACTAAAGTTGTGGTGTGTCCTCTGGATAAATTTGTGTCAGAAAACACACTCTAATCTGCTCCACTCTCTAATTTGTTGGTACCCCCGGGAACACTCCTTGGCTAAAATAAACCAAGGCAGCTAGTGATTTTTGCAAGCAGTTGCATTACTGTGGAGAAGAAGTTGCCTGCTGACTTGGACTGACTTAAAGCACAATAAAGTATTTTTAAAAACAAATAAAGTACAAATAAAAAGTTAAAAAAAAAAGAAGTTGCTTGACATACATGAGGATCTAGACTCAAATTTTGGGGATTGGCTTTTGGGTACTTTTGGTAGATGGTAGATCTGATCAGTTTATCATGGGGAAAGTGGACAGAAAGATGGTGGTACTGGAAGAACCACTGAGTTGGGAACAACTACAGGTCAACTGTGGCATCTTTCTTGCAAATTAATTTATTCTATTCCAATAGATGGAAAAGAAGGGGTCTCGTGGAATATGTCTTGAGCTTAAACTCACAAATAGAGAGTGTTGTCAGAGGACCTATCAGTATTGCTTTCTCGATACAGCATAGTGATTGGGAGATGGGCACGAATGGGTTATAGCCATAGGGGTAGGAATGCTGTACTTAATGCTGAGATTTTACAAAATTTGACATTGCGCCTGGTAAGACTCTCAGCTGCCTTTCTTATTTTTGCAAGTACCAACAGTGGCACCCAGGACTATGGAAAAAGTGATTGAATGATGCAAAAAGTTAAGGCAGTTGGCTGTTAACCAAAAAGTTGGTGGTTTCAGTTCACTCAGAGTCATCCAAAAAGAAAGAATTGGTAATCTCCTTCCCTAAACTCAGCCATTGAAATCCTGTGGAGCACATTTCTACTCTGCCACACATTGTGTTACCACGAGTGGGAATTCATTTACTGATTTTCATTAGTAAATGTTTCAAGTCCTCTTCACCTTCAGCAAGTAAGGTTGTATCATCTGCATAAGGCAGGTTGTTAATGAGTCTTCCTTTGATCCTGATGCATTCAGTATCCTTTGTTTTGTCCAAACAACTACCTCATGATCTATGTACAGGTTCCCCCGGAGCACAATTAAGTGTTCTAGAATTCCCATTCTTTGCAATGTTATCCATAATTGTTAGGATCCACACAGGTGAAACACAGGTAGATGAAACACAGGTAGACACCTATCTACTATTCTTTGCTTTCAACCAGGACCCATTTGACATCAGCAATGATGTCCCTGGTTTCACGTCCTCTTCTGAATCCAGCCTGAATTTATGGCAGTTCCCTGTTGATATATTGCTGCAGGTACTTTCAAATGATCTTCAGCCAAATTTTATTTGTATTCTCCCAGATGGCTTCACGGCAGAATTCTACCAAGCATTTAGAGAACGGTTATCCCTAATACTACTGAGACAATTTCACAGTATAGAAAGGGATGGAATACTCCCAAACTCATTCTATGAAGCCAGCATAACCCTGATACCTAAGCCAGGGAAAGATCCAACAAAGACGGAGAACTACAGACCGATATCACTCATGAACCTAGATGCAAAAATCTTCAACAAAATTCTTGCCAACAGAATACAACAACATATCAAGAAAATAATCCATCCTGACCAAGTGGGATTCATACCAGGGATGCAAGGCTGGTTCAGCATCAGGAAAACAATTAATGTGATTAACCACATAAATAACACAAAAGGCAAAGATCACCTGATTTTGTCCATTGATGCTGAAAAGGCATTTGATAAAGTCCAACACCCATTCATGCTAAAAACTCTTAGCAAAATGGGCATAGACGGCAAATTCCTCAACACAATAAGGGCCATTTATACAAAGACAATTGCCCACATCATCCTGAATGGAGAGAGACTGAAAGACTTTCCCTTAAGATCAGGAACTAGACAAGGATGCCCACTCTCACCTCTCCTTTTCAACACTGTGCTAGAAGTTCTAGCCAGAGCAATTAGACAAGACGAAGAAATAAAGGGCATCTACATCGGGAAAGAGGAAGTTAAAATCTCCCTGTTCGCAGATGATATGATTGTATATGCAGAGAACCCCAAGGAATCTATAAGTAAGCTACTCAAACTGATAGAAGAGTTCAGCAAAGTCTCAGGATACAAGATAAACATAACTAAATCAGTAGGATTCCTTTATACCAAGAACGAGACCGTTAAAGAGGAAATTATCATATCAATACCATTTACGATAGCCCCTAAGAAGACAAAGTACCTAGGAATTAATCTAACCAGAGAAACAACAGACCTTTACAAAGAGCACTACAAGGCCTTACTACAAGAAACTAAGAGAGACTTAGATAAATGGAAAAACCTACCCTGCTCATGGATAGGAAGACTTAACATTGTGAAAATGTCTATTTTACCCAAAGCAACTTATTTATATAATGCAATCCCAATACAAGTTCCAGCATCATTTTTTAATGCGATGGAGAAACAAATCACCAATTTTGTTTGGAAAGGGAAGAAGCCCCGGGTAAGTAAGGTACTACTAAAGAAGAAGAACACACTGGGAGGCCTCTCATTACCCAACCTTAGAACATACTACACTGCCACAGTGATCAAAACAGCCTGGTACTGGTACAAGAACAGACAGGTGGATCAATGGAACAGAACTGAGACCCCAGAGATGACACCATCTGCCTATGAACAGTTGATATTCGACAAAGGCCCTAAGACATTAAACTGGGGTAAAAACAGTATCTTCAACAAATGGTGCTGGCAAAATTGGTTATCTATCCTCAATAAACTGAATCAAGATCCATATCTGACACCTTATACAAAAAACCAACTCCAACTGGATAAAAGACCTAAATATCAAACCTAAAACAATAAAGCTCATCCAAGAAAATGTAGGAACAACAATGGAAGTTTTAATACACAATGAGGACAGACTCCAAAATCTGTCAGAGAAACCTCAATCAACAGAAGAGAAAATAGATAAATGGGGACTATTAAGATTCAAACACTTTTGCTCATCCAAAGACTTTATTAATAGAATTAAAAGAACACCCATAGAATGGGAAAATATATTTGGCAACTCTATGTCAGACTGACGCCTGATCTCCATAATCTATAAGGTACTACAAAATATCAATAAGAAGAAGATAAACCATCCAATTAAGTGATGGGCAAAGGAGATGGACAGACACTTCACTAAAGAGGAGATCCAGGCAGCCAAAAAACGCATGTGGACATGTTCCCGATCTTTAGTTATTAAACAAATTCAAATCAAGACAACAATGAGATACCATCTCACCCCAACAAGATTGGCCATGATCCAAAAAACACAAAACAACAAATGCTGGATAGGCTGTGTAGAAAGTGGAACCGTCCCACACTGATGGTGGGGTTGCAAAATTGTCCAGCCTCTTTGGAAAGCAATCTGGCACTTCCTTAAAAAAATAGATATCGATATATCATTTGACCCAGTAATTCTACTACTTGGAATATATCCTACAGAATCAAGGCCTTTCACACCAACGGACACATGCACCAGAATGTTTACTGCAGCACAGTCCACGATAGCAAAAAGATGGAATCAACCCAGATGCCCAACAATAGAAGAATGGATAGGTAAACTATGGTACATATACTCAATAGAGCACTACTCAATATTAAAGAATAACGATGATTCCAGGAAACATCTCCTAATCTGGTTTCAACTGGAAGACATTATGTTGAGTGAAAGTAGTCAGCGACAAAGGGACAAATACTGTATGAGACCTCTACGATAAGATCTCAAAAACAGACTTGTGTATAGAAGAAAAGACTCTTTGACAGCTGCACGGGAGGGGATGGAAGAAGGGTGAGGGCGGAGAGTTTAGTTTAGATAGTTGCTAGAACACTTGTTGGGAGAAAGCGGTGAAAGCATACATTAGAAACAAGAACAACATTAAGTGGACTTCAGCATAACTTGAGTACTCCTTCCATCTTAACTCAATACTGCAAGGATAGAGTAGCTGGGACGGGGGGCAGGGGACTATGCTCTTAGGCGAATTCCAGGCCAATTGGCACAACTAGCATTTTGCTAAGAGAGCTCTCTGCACCCCACATTGGTGAGTGGCATCTGGGGTCTTAAAAGCTGCCAAGCTGCCATCCGAGAACACAGCAAATGGTCCCAACTCAGCAGGAACGGGTGCTCACCGAATACCAAAATGATATGCGATAAAGACAACCGAGGAGACAGAGAGACCCAGAAGAGTGGGTGCCTACATCGACTTGGGACCGGAAGAATATGATGGTGCCTGGCCACCACCAGCAATAGCCACAGTGGAGCTCACAGAGAGGAGCCTCACCAGCAACACAAGAATAAAAAGAGGTGCATCATGAGATCTCCACTAAAAGACCTCAACTGATGGTCCAGCAGTTTTGGGGTTCCTCTGAGAGCATGGCCCCTGGCCCTGATGCTGCCCTTTCACATAAATTATAACAAAGGTCCACTCTTTGGACAGGAATGGATTGGACTTGGCAATGCAGAGTGACCATATATTGGAAGCACTTTATGGTTCTATACATGTATAGGATATCATCTTGCTGACCTCTGGCTGGAGGAAGGGGAGTGGGCGGAGAGGAAGGGAAAGGAGGCTGTTGGGAGGATGAGACATGTATGAAGTAGAGAGGAATAGTGTGCAGTCACCAGACAGGAAGAGCAGTGGAAGCTGCATATAGGTGGGCATGTAAATTTATATGTGAACGTACATTTTCACTCAGTTACGTTAAATAAAAATAAAAATTAAAAAAAAATTAAACATTTTGGTGGAAGTAAAAAAAAATTATTTGTATTCTTATTCATGGTAGTGTTTCATAATTTCAACAGTTTTTTGGATTACCTTTCTTGGAAATAAGCATAAATATGGATCTCTTTCAGTCAGTTCTCTAGGTAACTGCCTTCCAAATTTCCTGACGTTGATAAATGATCAGTTTCAGCACTGCATCTATTTGTTGAAACATCTCAACTGATATCCCACCAATTCCTGAAGTCTTGTTTTTTTTTTTTTTTTTTTTTGCCGGTGCCTTCAATGAAGCTTGAACTTTTTCAATATCATCCATTTCTGATCATATGCTACCTCTTGAGATGGTTGAACCTCAAATGAATTCTTTTTGGTACAGTGACTCTGCGTGTTTCTTCCATCTTCTTTTGATGCTTCCTGCTTCATTTAATATTTTCCCTACAGAATCCTTTACTATTGCAACTCGAGGCTTGAATTTTTTCTTCAGTTCTTTCAGTTTGAGAAATGCAAAATGTTTTCTACTCATTTGGTTTTATATTTCTAGCTCTTTCGAATTGTCATTATTATACTTTATCTTCTTCAGCTACACTTTAAAATCTGTTCAGTTCTGTTATTTTCTTAATTCCTTTTGCTTTAGCTGCTCAGTGTTCAAGAGTAAGTTTCAGGATCTCTTCTGACACCCATTTTGGTGTTCTTTCTTTTCTGTATTCTAAATAACGTCCTTCTTTCTTCATATAGGATGTCCTTGATCCCATTCGATGAGTTTCTGGTCTTTGGTCATTAGTGTTGAGACACAGAGGCAAGCCCTGGCACAAATAGCCATGGGGCGGACTGGCCTGACCTGTTTGAATGGTGCTCATGGAGCCAGGTACCTGGTAGACAAGCTGCCAGTCTAAAGTTAACAATTCATCCAGGACTGGAAAAAGAACAATGGCTTGCTATTTAAAAGTTAAAAAAAATAACTAATCCTAAGTTGCACTGTCCAGAAATTCCTGGGTAGTTGCAGAATCTTTGGGTGGATGGAAATTCCTCCTCTCAGATTCCATTCGACAGCTGACTCTGGTAGGCAAGTTATCAAGCTGAAGGTGGTGAACATCATTGTGGTACTTGTTACCATGACCTGTGAGAGGACTGATGAGTTTCTGTTGAGGAAAGTAAAACCGGAATTGAGAAGAAATATCAGTGTAGTATAATTTAAGTAAAAAATCGGAAAAAGTTTTATAACTGTAATTGTTTTCAATGTATCAACTTTTAAAATTTGTAACATTATTTTCTTTAATCAAAATAAAGCATATTAAAGAAAATGTGAGGCAAAATTGGTTATCCATCTGCAATAAACTCAATCAAGATCCATATCTTACACCTTATACAAAAATCAACTCCAACTGGATAAAAGACCTAAATATCAAACATAAAATGATAAACTTCATACAAGAAAAGGTAGGAACAGACTCCAAAATCTGTCAAAGAAACCTCAATCAACAGAAGAGAAAATAGATAAATGGGAACTATTAAGAATCAAACACTTTTGCTCATCCAAAGACTTTATTAATAGAATTAAAAGAACACCCACAGAATGAGAAAAAATATTTGGCAACTGTATGTCAGACTGACGCCTGATCTCTATAATCTATAAGATACTACAAAATATCAATAAGAAGAAGATAAACCATCCAATTAAGCGATGGGCAAAGGAGATGGACAGACACTTCACTAAAGAGGAGATCCAGGCAGCCAAAAAACGCATGCGGACATGTTCCCGATCTTTAGTTATTAAAGAAATTCAAATCAAGACAACAATGAGATACCATCTCACCCCAACAAGATTGGCCATGATCCAAAAAACACAAAACAACAAATGCTGGATAGGCTGTGGAGAAAGTGGAACCGTCCTACACCGTTGGTGGGGTTGCAAAATTGTCCAGCCTCTTTGGAAAGCAATCTGGCACTTCCTTAAAAAAATGGATATCGATATACCATTTGACCCAGTAGTTCTACTACTTGGAATATATCCTACAGAATCAAGGCCTTTCACACCAACAGACACATGCACCAGAATGTTTATCACAGCACAGTCCACGATAGCAAAAAGATGGAATCAACCCAGATGCCCAACAACAGAGGAATGGATAGGTAAACTATGGTACATATACTCAATCGAGCACTATGCAATGATAAAGAATAACGAGGATTCCAGGAAACATCTCCTAATCTGGTTTCAACTGGAAGACATTATGTTGAGTGAAACTAGTCAGCGACAAAAAGACAAATATTGTATGAGACCTCTACGATAAGATCTCAAAAACAGACTTGTGTATAGAAGAAAAGACTCTTTGACAGCTGCGAGGGAGGGTGAGGGGAGGAGGGTTTAGTTTAGATAGTTGCTAGAAATCTGGTTGGGAGGAAGTGGTGATAGCACACATTAGGATCAAGAACAACATTAAGTGGACTTCAGCATAACTTGAGTACTCCTTCCATCTTAACCCAATATTGCAAGGATAGAGTGGCTGGGGCAGGGGGCAGGAGACCATGCTCTTAGGTGAAATCGAGGCCAATTGGCACAACTAGAGTTTTGCTAATAGGGCTCTCTGTACCCCACATTGGTGAGTGGCGTCTGGGGTCTTAAAAGCTGCCAAGCTGCCATCCGAGGACACAGCAAATTGTCCCAACTCAGCAGGAATGGATGCTCACCGAGGACCAAAATGACATGCGGTAAAGACAACCTAGAAGACAGAGAGACCCAGAACAGTGGGTGCCTATATCGACTTGGGACTGGAAGAACCGATGGTGCCCAGCCACCACCAGTGATAGCCATGATGGAGCTCACAGAGAGGAGTCTCCCTGGCAACACAATAATAAAAAGAATAAAAATTGGTCTCGATTTCACCTAAGAGCATGGTCTCCTGCCCCTTACTCCAGCTACTCTATCCTTGCAATATTGGGTTAAGATGGAAGGAGTACTCAAGTTATGCTGAAGTCCACTTAGTGTTGTTCTTGTTCCACTAAAAGACCTCATTTGATGGTCCAGCGGCTTCGGGGTTCCCCTGAGAGCATGGCTCCTGGCCCTGATGCTGCCCTTACCGATAATTTATAGCGAATATCCATTCTTTGGACAGGAATGTATTGGACTTGGCAATGCAGAGTGACCATATATTTGATACACTTTATGGTTCCATACATCTATAGGATATTATGCTGCTGACCTCTGGCTGGAGGAAGGTGAGTGGGGGGAGAGGAAGGGAAAGAAGACTGTTGGGAGGATGAGACATGTATGGGGCAGAGAGGAATAGTGTGCTGTCACCAGGCAGGGAGAGCAGTGGAAGCTGCATATAAGTGGGCTTCTAAATTTATACGGGAATGTACATTTTCACTCAGTCATGTTAATTAAAAAATAAAAAAAAAAAGAAAATGTGAAAACATAGAAGATTAGAAGAACATCCACACTGAACCATTTACTGTATTTCTGCCAGGTTTTCTACTTGTATGTTAATGTATCTTCTTTTTAATACCGCAATTACATTAACACCGTGCAATTTACTATGCTTGTCTTTGTTTTTGGTATCTGGTAGTGCTGTGAAAATTAGCAAACTTGGAACTTAATCACCTATGGCACTGAAGTACTTCTAATCTTTGGTAAATTGACCTCCCTCACAACAGCAGCATTGTTACTTAGCACTTGATGAAACTTACCGCATATAGGCACAATGTGAAGTGTATTAGGTACATTAATCTTTTTGATCTTCAATACAGCACAATGAAGCAAGTAGAATTAACATCCTCTCTTTTATCTAAAAGACAAAACTGAGGTTCAGGAAGCTTGTAAGACTTACCCAGCCTGGTATCTATAGGGTGGAGGAGGAACCCAGATTTTCTCATGCCCTAAGCCCTTGATGGGAGCCTGGTCGTTCAGTGGTTAACAGCTTGGCTGCTAACCAAAAAGTCAGCAGTTCAAATTCACTAGCTGCTCTGAGGAAACTCAATAGGGCATTTGTACTCTGTCCTATAGGGTCACTATTAGTTGGAATCTACTCAACGGTAATGGGTAAGGTAAGCCCGCGATATTCATTTCCTTCTTACATGGGGATGTGGTAGAGGTGGAGCGGGAACGATTAACAGGAGCCTGTCCTCCTTTCCCTTCTCTCTTTGCTGATTTGAAATAACTAATCCTGTTCTGATAACAGGAAATGAGAGAATTCTCAGCTTTATGGATGGGACAAAAACAAAACAGTGTCTGTGTCAGACTTGGCATATTTTCACTAGTTATGCCATGGTATATGTCCTAATTCCTGGATTTTGGGCTTGTCTTTTTTTTTCTTTCCACAACTGAAGTATAAAAATGCCTGGCCTTCATCAGGGGTCTTAAAAGCCGGCAAGTGGCCACCTAAGTAACATCAGTTGGTCCCAACCTGACTGCAACAGAGGAGATTAAAATACATCCAAGATACAATAAAAATATGAGCCCAAGAAACAGAAAGAGCTGTAAAACCCAGAGACTACATCAGCATGCAACCAAATAGTACCCGGCCACCACCAATGACTCCCCTGACAAGGAATACAGCATGCAGTCCCTGACAGACCAGGAGAAAAATGGGTATGCAGAACTAGAACTCTACTAAAAGACCAGACTTCACAGTCTGACACATTGAAGGGTCCTCTGAGGTGGTGGCACCTGTGGTCTCTGTTAGCCCAGCACTGAAACCATTCCTGAAGCTGACTCTTCACACCAAGATTGGACCTGACTATAAGACATAAAATGACACTGGTCAAAGAGTATGCCTCTTGGCTCAAGTATATGTGTGAGGCTAACTGAGCAGCTCTTGGTCCAGAGGTGAGATGAGACGGCAGAGGTGGACAAGAGCTGACGGAATGGACACAAGAAATACAGGGTGGAAAGGAAGAGTGTGCTGTCACTTGGTGGGGAGAACAGCTAGAGTTACATAGCAATGTGTGTGCAAGTTTTTGTATGACAACTAAATTATAAACTTTCACTTAACACATGATAAAAATTTTTTAAAGAAATTATTTTTTTCTTTAATATAAACGACATATAACTCTCATTAAAAAAATAGTTTACTTACTAAAAAGACAAAACAAACCAAAAAAACCTGCCTGGCCTTTATTCACTTTATGCGACTTCTATTTCCCCATCCCAATTCCACTTTTCCTAATGATTATTGGCCGTGAGATCATGTGGCGATTCTTTGGGTTCCTTTCCCATTTGTTTTTCTAGTATACTGAGTGCTCCTGCCTCCTGCTCACTCCTGTCTAGGCCTTTGCTCCATAACTCTTTATCCACCTCTCCATTTCTGAAACAGTCCTTTTAGCCATTAACTGACTTAACAAATCTTTCTGTCAGTGGAGTACTTTACGTAAATTGAAAACTAATTAATGTTTTCATCAGTGGCTAATCACATAAAATCTATTGCCTTCCTATCTCAGGTTCTAAGACAATGATTGCCCCTGAGTTGAGCAAGGAAGATCTTGAGTCCTCACAGAACACAGGCTAAGATGACAGAGTGGGTTCAAACTTTTCTGCTAATGAGGGTCACAGAGGCAGCAGCAGCTCAGAGTCTGGAGGAGAAGGTGGTCTCACCATTTGGTAGCTAGCCACTGAGATACAAAAGTTGTGTCTATACCCAAACACACTGAAATATTATATATATATATACACATATGTTTTTAAAAATACTATATACATGTATAGTATTTGAAATGTTATACACACACAACTTTTTTTTTGTCCTTTTGTTAAGAAAACAATTGGTGTAGTGGCTTAGAGCTACAGCTGTTAAAGGTTGGCAGTTTGAATGCACAAACTATTCCTTGAAAACCATGTGAGACAATTCTACTCTGTCACAGAGGGCCACTGTGAGTCAGAATCAACTCCACAGCAACATTTTTTTTTGGTTGTTTTTAACCTTTTATTCGATTCATTCATTCGATAAGTGCTCACTGATTGCCCATTATACACATTTGTGTGTATTATGCATTAGGTAGAGAAGGGTTCCTTAAGAAGTGATTCCTGTGTCATTTAATTTAAATTGTAAGCAACAGAAACTAAGTGGATGAGGGAAAAAGAAGGGGGAAGGGGGATTTGCAGAGACTTACCTTAAAAGCAGAAAAGGATTAATTGGGTGGTTCACTAAGCAATTGCCATTGAGTCAGTTCCAACTCATGGCAACCCCGTGGGAGTGAGACTAAAACTGCTCTGTAAGGTTGTCAGTGGCTTTTTGGAGACAGGTTGCCAGGCATTTCTTTCAAAGCACCACTGAGTGATCTCAGACTCTCCACTTTTCAGTTAACAGTCAAGCAAGTTAACAATTTGCATCACTCAGGGACTCCACATATAAGTAAGCAGGGAAGGGAGAAGACTGATTTTCTTTAAATATATGTAATACATTTGCCAATTTGACATCTTTCAGGTGTACTATTCAGTGATGTCAATTGCAGTAGCCAAGTTTGCAAATATTACCCATAATCATCACCATCTACAGAAACTCACTGGAGATGGTTTCTTTTGATTTGGAAAACTGAGTTAAGCCACCTTTATAAAGCTTGTTTACTGCAGGACTTTTCAGAGACTAACATGCTAATGTGTGCTGTTAATCTTCAAAGCCAAGCCAAGCCAAGTGCCGTCGAGTCGGATCAGACTCAAGAGACATAAAATATGCTGCTTTTCTTAGGTTTATATGACCATGGACTCGTGTGTGTGTGTGTAATTTATGACATAAAGTTCTCCATAATGTATTTTGGGAAATTATAGCCCGGAGTAAAATCATTTTAGCAAAGGAAATATGTTTAGAGAATAAAATGTGCACAGGGTAGAGCAGGGCGGAAGACTGGGCTAAATCTCAGCCTCCTCTAATTCCCCTCCTGGCCCTGCTGTGTGTGGCACCCTGATCTGGTAATTCAGGCCCTTCAAGCTAAACTTCAGTTTCCAGACAGTAGTTCTGTCATATCCAAATCAACTGGGAAACTGTTAAAAAACAAAGATTTCACCCCTAGACTCAATCAGAATGCCCAGTGAATTCCAGGAGTTTGTATTTCTTGCAAGCATTCCAGGTATTCTGATGGGTAGTTGTTTTGAGAACATCGTGAAAGCTACCTGATCACATCTAAGTTGCAGATGAGATGGTCATTTTGTTCTAAAACTGAGGAATGTTTTTTCCCTCCCCTCCAACAATGGCAGATAATTGGAAAGTTTGGATGGGATATATAATAGAACAATTAAGATTCAAATTTAGCACCAAAGATTAACCTAATTATAAGCTCATTAATTAAGCTGCCTACATGTATATTTTCTATTGGAGTTTAATTTACAGCATTCAAGTACCTTGTACTCTAACAAAGTCTATTCAGGAGAGTTGAGCACTTAAAAAAGATAATAATGTTTAAGAATTCAGCTGCTAACGAAAAGGTCAATAGTTCAGCTCTACCATCTGTTCCTTGAAAACCCTATGGAGCAGTTCTACTCTGTCACTTGGGGTCACTATGAGTCAGAATCAACTTGGTGGCACCTATCAACAACAACCATAGTCCTGAGTTCAAAATCTTAGTCTACTTCCTGTATTCCCTTGATCAGCGCTAGCAGGAGGGCAGAGTTGAACACTAATGTCCCAAGTAGATTTATCCTATTGATTGCCATTGAGTCAATTCCAACTCATATTGACCATATAGACAGAGCAGAACGGTGTCATAGAGTTTCCAAAGAGTGCCTGGTGGATTTGAACTGCCAAACTTTTGGTTAGCAGCTGTAGCACTTAACTACTTTGCCACCAGGGTTTACAGATTTACCCTAGCAGTGTAAAATGAAGCAAAAAAAAAAAAAGCTTTTTGAAACAGAAAATAAATAATGGTTTTAAAAACAACTTGCTAAAAGGGGAGGAGATAGAAAGAGAAGGAATGAAATAGAAAAGATGGGAACCAGCAAGAGTAGGGAGCAGAAGCTGATCAAGGTAAGAGGTATTAGGCAATTGGAGACGACCTTTGAAAGCAGAAAAGAAACATATGGTGAGGATTTTCCTTAAAATGTGTTGTGTGTGATATGACCTTCTCATCATTATTACACAAAATTTTTAATAAAATCCATGCTTTTTAGAATTGGCTGTCTTTTTGGGGTACTCAATAAAATGCCAAGTCTTAATACTGTGGTATGGTGATAGGGTGGGGGAAACACTCCTTGACTTCATTTAAACAAAAGCAAATTTGTCAAAATTCAACTTTTTGTTAGTATTGAATCCATCAAAGCATGATAATAACCCTAACAAAGTGAATGGCATATAGATAGGTGTCATTAATGCAAGTTTCTTGAGGATGAGAGTAGCACCTTGTTTATTTATGTACCTTCCAAAACCCAGCATTAGTTGAACAAAAACTTTTTCATCATTTATTACACGGTACAACATTTGTTGTTGCTGTTGTTAGTTGCTACCTAGACAATTCTGACTCAAGGTGACCCCGTACGTGCAGAGAAGAACCACTCCATAGAGTTTTTAAGCCTATAACCTTTCAAAAGCAAATTGCCAGACCTGTTTTCTGAGGTGCCTCTTGGTAGGTTCAAACTGTCAACCTTTCAGCTAATGGTGGAGTACTTAATTATTTGTGCCATAATAACCCAAATCTCGTGCCCTCAAGTTGATTTCAACTCATAGTGACCCTACAGAGTAGAGGAGAACTGTCTCATAGCGTTTCCAAGGAGCAGGTGGTGGAATGAAACTGCAGACCTTTTGATTAGCAGCCAAACTCTGAACTGTTATGCTACCAGGAGTTTGACACTTATTAGGTGATCCATAAATACTGTTTAATATTTTGTTAATTTTTTTTTTTCAAGTAATGTAAAAGCCCAGTCACAGCATTATAAGACACATTTTGGACAACTTCTTTTGGTTACAATTAACATAAAATAAGAAATCCCAGGTGATAAGTCACAGGAAGCACATACACAGGAAGCGTGGCGGGGCCTCAGAGAGTCCAGAAGCAAGAATCGAACATTCTCAGGTACTCAGGTTTTCTTGTTTTTCTGCTTCACTTTATCTGTATCGTTAGATTTTTGTTGTGTTACTGTGACCATTGCCAAATTGTTCTTTTAAGGGCTCCCAAATTTATGTGCCCTTAGTTGAAACGCATACATTAGGGTCAAATGATCAACAAACCTCTCAACTCCAGCTTCAAATTCTCAGGAAAGAGAATTCGATTGGCTCGTGTTGCATCAGGCATTCACCACAGTCAAATCCCCCGCAGTCTGAGTGAGGGAAGAGGCATTTGCAGTAAAAAAATGTCCACCTTGCCACACCCCTGTTGTATGTGTGGTATTCTCAGAGAACAGAGATATGACTTAGCTGAATTCCTGCAAACGTGTCCGCTACGAGATCTTTACACCATATCCACTGTAAATCATATCCCTGCTGCATCTTTAGGGAATCTTGCCTTGTCTTTCTATGACTTTATCATGCATCATATTTATGTAAACTAAATTTTAATAAGTGGGACATGAAACTTGGATTTTTCAGGAAATGAGTCATCCAAAGGAATCATGGTGAATGCTTTTAAGCTAAGAAATAATACAAACTCACATGTCTTTCCATAAAGACTTTTATTGCTTGTTGTTGTTGCTAGTTGCTGTCAAGTCAGTTCTGACTCACGACAACCACGTGTATGCAGCATAGAATTGCTCCATCGGGTTTAAAGACTGTGACCTTTGGGAAGTAGACCCCTAGGCCTGTCTTCCAAGGTGCCACTGGGTAAGTTTGAACCACTAACCTTTTTACTAGTAGTTCAGCACTTAACTGTATCACCCGGAGACTCCCTTTTTAATGTTTAGATTTTCTTAAAACAAGGATGCCTGTATTCTGTAAAAACTACTTCTCACAAAGTTGACTCAAACTCATAGCAACCTTATGTGTGTCAGGGTAGAACTGTCTCCATAATGTTTGCAGTGGCTGACTTTTCAGAAGTAGATCTCTAGGTCTTTCTTCTGAGGCACTTCTGGGTGGACTGCATCCTCTAACCTCTCAGTTATTCTCCAAGTGCTGTAACTGTACCACACAGGGACCGCACTCTATTCATGCCACTCCATTTTCTGTATCGTACTTTCCTTTCATAGTCAAACACAGAGTTTGCATGGCGTACCTAGGGGAAATAACACTAGTGATCACTAGGACTTTCAGCGGATAGGATACATTCTTTTATAGACCCATAGAGTGAGCTGGAGCCTGTGGATCATAGAATTCCACATCCTTTGCTTTTACAAGGTTGGCAGTTCAAATCCACCAGGCACACCTTAAATACTCTGGGGGTCAGTTCTACCCTGGCCCCTAGGGTCGCCATGAGTCGGATCCGACTCGACGGCACTTGGCTGGATTGGCTTGCTTTTACAGATGAGAAGTGCAAGGCTTGAGACTGATGTTATTTGCTGCAAGGTCACAGAGCTAGCCATTGCAACTAAGTTGAAAAGCACATGTTTTTCTTGTGTATTTCAAATACTTTTACGTTATTTCTCTGTAACCTAAGAGGTGTCTTTGAAATAAAAGTGTTAACTCAGAAAATTTTGTGTCTTTCTTTTTTTTCTTTCTCTAACTTTTTTAATTACAGAATTTGGAGACTGGCCTTAAGTTTCTCTCATAAACAATGCAAGTTGACAGTAATGCTTCCAGCAAAGAGGCAAGGACAGCCAGCATCTGGTTTTAAATACTGTGAAGTGCAATGGAGTTAGCACAATGGAATGAAGGGCCTGGTGGATTTGCACAGAACTTTTTTGTTTACACAGTGCAAGGGGCCTTCGGGATGGATTTTTTCCCCCCTCTTTTTTTGGTAGCTGATCAGGAGAGAGAGAGAGACTGTGTAAAGAAAGCATCTTGGTTTGGGACCACGGTTTTTGAATTTGCGTGGGGATTCAAGGACTACTTGGTAAGTGAAGTTCAGCTTTGGGTTGTCTCTGAAATTACTGATAATTGCTGATGGTTGTACACCACGTTTTTGTTCTCTGTGAATGTTATTCCAAGTGCAATGTCTACTTCTTTATTGGGTCTTCAAATTGCACTCCCTCATTCTCCAGCAAAGCATTTGTTTCCAGACAATGCCAGGGAAAATGGCCAGAAAACAAACACCACAAGTGTGACAGCTTAAAGGTAGAAATTTTATAACATTTGCCCTAACAGGGCCCACCTGAGGGACAACATCAAGATGCTTCACATTTTCCTTGGCTTGGTATCTTTGTCATCCTTTCTTCCCATAACTATTAAGAAAAATCATCAGTTCAGGTTACAGTTAGATGAATGTTTCATTCTAGGCCACATTTAGTTTTGTTCAAGAACCTGCAGATGTTTCCGCTCTCTGACTTCTCCCCCAACAGGTGTCACTCTCCCGCTTTCCGCCTCAGGCCTTTAAGCTATGTGTACCATGTCTGATGCTATTGTCATTATTTTTCAGTTGCCACCATCTATGCTTTAAGAGCCATTTCTCCACAATAGGACAATAGTTCTTTCAGCCCCACTATCAATGCCTCTTTTATTCACCAAAGTGTAAAACACATCTTTTCTTTATCAGTTAAAACGTATAACTAAATTCACTTTTTGGGGGGCGACCTGTATGCTTGATCTCACTGTCTTATTCAGCATAGACTTTAGTGAAAGTGACATGGTGGCCTGAAATGGCACATTTGTCTTTCATCATTCTCATACCTTGAGGTTAACTCGTTGTTCTCCAAGGCACCCTGCTCTTTCAAATCCAGACAGCGAGGTAAACATCACCTCCTCTGCTTTGTTGGTACGTCCTTACTACCTAGATTTTTTTTTTGGCTGTTATTGTTTTTGTCTTTTTGGTGTTGCTGTTTGGCTCTTGAGTAAGTTCCAGTTCATGGTGACGCCATGCACTACAGAACAAAATGTTACCTGGTTCCATCTTCTTGACTGTTGCTATGCTCAAGTGCATTGTTGCAGCCTCTGTGGAGTTTGAGAGCCTTCCAATGTCACTTTCCAGCACTCTGTTAGATAATATTCTGTTACGATGTATATTCATTAGTAAATTTTGGAAGCAGACCATCTGGCCTTTCTAGTCTGCCTGAGTCTAAAATACGTCTACCATGTGTAACCCTGCTGCTGGTATTTGAAATACTGGTGGCGAACCTTCCAGCATCGTGGTGACATGAAAGTCAGCCCAATATGACAAGCTGACGGATGGATGGTAGTTTTGTCTTTTTAGGTGGAATGGCAAACTGTACAAATGTATGATTCTGGCATTCTACTGTGATACCTAAGAGTTCCTCTACAAGGTAAGCAGATCAGATCCTGACTACACCATTGTGAAGATTCTGTCTCTTAATGGATGGTGCCCGGCCACCACCAGTGACAGCTGTGATGGAGCTGACTAAGTTAAGTCTCACTGGCAACACAAGCAAAAAAGGGGTGCACCCTGAGATCTCCACTAAAAGATCTTAGTTGATGGTCCAGTGGTTTCAGGGTTCCCCTGCGAGCATGGCCCCTGGCCCTGATGCTTCCCTTGCCCATAAATCGTAATGAAGTTCCACTCTTTGGACCTGAATGGATTGGACTTGGCGTGCAGAGTGACCATCTATTGGATGCACTTTATGGTTCTGTGCATCTATAGGATATCATCCTGCTGACCTCTGGCTGGAGGAAGGAGAGTGGGTGGAGAGGAGGGGAAAGAGACTGTTGGGAGGATGAGACATGTATGGAGCAGAGAGGAATAGTGTGCTGTCACCGGGCAGGGAGAGCAGTGGAAGCTGCATATAGGTGGGCATGTAAATTTATACAGGAATGTATGTTTTCACTCAGTCATATTAAATAAAAAAGAAAGAAAAAAAAGATCTGTCACTTAAATAGTATAGGGGAAAGATTTAAAATGTAGGTTTTAGCAAGAAAATTTACCATTCCTAACTCAGTTTTCCCTTTAAATTAAAGATAACTCTATTGTTACACAGACAGGGTTTGCTTTGGGGAAAGTCTGCCTCCTTTCCTGGATTCTTAGCCCATCTCCTGCAGCCCAGTGCTTTGTTTAAGTGATGCCAAACATTTGGATAGTTAGTTGGATCCTCAGCTTCTTACCCAGATGTTTGGAATCCTGTGGACATTGTCAGAGATTTGTTTATTATTACACAGCTTATAATCATGCTGTGCCTACATCATCTTCATCTTCCAGATGAAACCAGAAAAAGTCAGTTAGTCATCCAGATGTCTCCAAATGTCGGAGTGCTTGTCATTGCCAAAGAATATCTGGATGGCTGCAATCTTTTCTCAGTTTTTATTTATGGCCTTGGCACAGACATAGTCTTGGGTTGAGTTGCTCTGGGTACAGTGCAATAAATAGCCTTAGTGGAGACAGATAAACAGTGAGCAGAGATACAGTCACGGTGTTCCTGTGATTAGAATTTTTAGTAACTGGATTGCACAACTGGAAAATCATTGCTATCTGAGAAAGTCTCCTCAGAAATGACATGGTGACCCCTCAGTGCTCTATCCTGTGGGCATCAGGGGAATTAGGAAGTTAAGTGCCATCTGCATGTATATAGAGGGAGCTTTCCAGGATAGAAATACAACTCAGAGAAAAAGGAGGTGAAAAATATATGTATATATATTTATATGTATATATATGTATATGGTAAGCAGCAACAAGTAATGCCTTGATACCATTTATATGGAGCTTGAAACCTAAAGACACGAAAATAACCATCATCATAGCTACAAGCAGATATTCAAACAAATCTTGGGGTGATTTTTTGCCATTTTCGGGCAATTGTGTAATGAGGGAGCTGGATTAAATGACCACTGAGTTCTCTTTCAGATCTGGCAGCTTATTATTTTAGAAAATCTATGTACTCATTGAACAAGGTAAGCAAAAACACAAATTGGCCTGGAGGTTGCATCTGGCTTTCAGAGTCGGAAAGACTGGCTTCCCATCTGGGAGAGTCCTCTCCTCTATGAGCACTGGATGACGCAAGTCCCTTTGGCTCACTGAAACTTACTTTCCTTGTCTTTAAATTGTAACAATTCAGAATTTTGTTATTAGTATTAAATGGGGCAGTACATTTAGAGAGCTTACATAGTACCTAATGCACCACAAAACTGTAGCAAAATAAATTGTATGTAGAGTTAAGCGTCATCATTTTATTAATGTTCAAAGTGAGTCTGGAGTTCAGAAGAAGGCCTCAGCTGGGGTGAGATACCTGATAGTCAGACAAAGAATGGCTTGGGAGTCAGAAAATAAAAGGAGACACAGGAAGAAAAGGCAGAGGGTAAGGATGAGTGATGGAGAGACGGGAGTGAATAACTGAGACCAAGAAGGGAAGGTAGCCAATAAAAGCTGTGCTATCAAGCCCGTGTGGGCAATTGGGAGACAGTGCCCTCAGACACATCACTCCACCAAAAGAATTCATACATCAATCCTGTCAATCATTGGCTGGGTCTCCCTACTGGGGCTGGGGATGGTGTTAATTCTCCGGTATTTCTGGTCTGCAAAGCTGGCTCCTGCAGCAAAAGAAGGTCCTTGGGTAAAGCACTTGCTGACATTTGGAAATGATGCTTATGGGCACTAGAATGGTACAGGTGTGGAGGAAAGGCAGAGCTCATGGAGTTCTGAGGACAGAAACCAGACTTAAGTTGGCTGAGAAGTGAATTATGTGCTGACAACTTGTTTGAGAAGGTTAAGTATGCAGAGGAGAAAATAAAAGGGCATATTAGCCAATGTGGGATATGCTATCTGAGATTTCAAGGGAAGGCATTTTTCTAAATGAGATATTCTTCCTTATGGTATTTTTTTTGGTGATTGAAATAATCCAACAGAGAGGGAGAGACTGATGATAAAAAGGAGAGAGTAGAAAGTTGGAGTAATGAAGGGGAGAAGGCAGAAGTCTTTGTGCCATGTAGAAGGATGGAATATAATAGGTGTAGGGACAGTTTTTCTGTTTCCACTCAAGAAAAATAGAGAAGAAGGATGCAGGTGATGCATCCACAGATGGCTTCTATTTTCTGGGTGAATTATGAGGCAATGTTGTCTCATAGCTGTCTGTGTATGAAGTGGAAGGGTGAAATGTGGGAGATGATATAAAATGACTATCTCAGAAAAAAAACAAATTCCTCTGTTGTTATGGATTATATTGTCTTCCCAGCCCCTGGTACTCATTAATGTGATTTTCTTTAGAAATTGAATCTTTAAAGATGCTACCGGTTAATCTGAGGTCATGGAGTGTCCTTAAAAGCAGAGAGGAGATGCAGGAAGGCCGAAGAAGGCATGTTTATAAGCCTGTGGCTGTCAGAAGCTGGTGGACACAAGAAAGGATCTTCCCTAGAGAGTTTTGGAGGGAGTATGGTCCTGCTGTCACTTAATTTTGTCTTCTAGTTTCCAGAACTGGAACAAAATACATTTCTATTGTCGAAAGCCATTTACTTTCTGGTACTCTGTTACACGGGCACTAGGAAATGATTACACCTGTATTTTCAATCTTTTGTCTGAACTTTCTCTTTACCAGTTGCTTTCACCGACCAGCCTGTGTTTCAGGTCAGTTTCCCCTACAGCCTTAAGAGGAGAAGTTGCTTTTCCTAGCTCACTCTGTATCCTCCAGAACCAGGATGGGGCCGGGTATTCTGCTTACTCTCCATTGCCACTTCCAAAATATTTATCTTCCGTTTAACAGGCCCCCACGGTGCAGTGATTAAAGCAACTGACTACTAACGGAAAGGTCACTAGTTCAAGACCACCATCAGCTCTCTGGGAGGAAGATGTAGCAGTCTGCTTCCATAGGGACTTATAGCCATGGAAACCCAGTGGAGTTACCATGAGTCAGAATCAACTCCAAGGCAGTGGGTTTGGCTTTTTAAAAAAATGTTTTTATCTCCGAAAATCTGAGTTTCTGCATTCATTTCTTTTCCTCTGAAGAACCGACTTGTTTTTCTGCAGCATTCATTCTGCTTTTTTACTTGTGGCATTGAGGATTTCAGTCCTAGCTTCTTCTGTGTTTTAAGTTCTGTTGGCATCCTTCCCATCTCACTAACATCTCTTCTCATCTCATGTTGCTTTCTTACATTCTGCTGACCTTTCAGTTCAGCCTCTCTGGTCTTTGTTGCTTTCTGTTGCTGTTTCAGAGAGGCAATGTTTCTAGGCCTCTAGAAAGGATGCCTCTCAGTTCCAGAAATTTTCTTCTAAATGTCTTTCATATCCTACAATGATTCATTCAGAGAAATTATTTTATTCTGCATTGTTAGGGGACCTAGCTTCAGTCTGAAGTATTTTTTTCAAAGTCACATTTGGTTTGTGTTTGGTAATTTTTAAAAAAGATCTTATTGTTGGAAAAAACATGCATGGTATAAAATCTGAGTAAGGCAGCAGCTGTGTTTACATTTTTAGTCCACAATAAAGGCATTGTTCTGGTTGACCTCTTAATTTATCTATGTCATAGTAAAATCGTCTTTTAAAATCTACCACGTAAGGGTCAGCTGATGTGAGTATATTGCAGTCATAATTGACTTCTTAGTTTCTAGAGGAGTTTCAGCTAGTGCAACTCTTCTCTCCTGAGTTTGCAACTTATGTCCACTCGAATGCTTTACTTTCTAGTATTTAAAACTAATGTGGTACTTCAGAAACTATGATTTGTAATATTCCTGTGATTTGTAATATTCTGGAAAAGTAGATGAGATTTACTAAAGTCTTGTCTTGAAGGCCTACCAACAAACTTCTCTGCTACCACCAATTCGTATCTTATTTCTGATTTAACTATGAGGTCTGATAATTAAGTTTGTGAACGCGTTCCAGGAAAAGTGCTGCATACCTCATTGCTGAACATCTATGATTACCTTCAAAGTACTCCCCTTGAGAAGCTGTGCACCCATGCCAGCACCTAGTTCAACTTTCAAAGCAATTTTGGAACTCTTTCTGGAATGGCTATCACAGCTGTCTTTGTGTCCTGAATGTCATCAAATGTGTTCCTTTTAGTATTTCCTTTATCTTCAGGTAAGGAAAAACGTCATCAGGGGCCAGATCAGGTGAGTAGGGAGGCTGTTGCAATACAGTTGTTTGTTTCCTGGCTAAAAACTCCCTCACAGACAATGCCGTGTGAGCTGGTACACTGTAGTGATGCAAGAGTTGTTGGTGAAAAGTTCAGGTTGTTTTTGTCTAATTTTTTCCTGCACCCTTTACAGCACTTCCAAATAGTGAGCTTGGTTAACTCTGTCCAGTTGGTACAAGTTCCCTGTGATACCAAAAAGTTTGGCAACATCATTTTGACTCTTGATTTGGACTGATGGAACTTTCTGGTTGTGGAGAACGGGCTAACTTCCATTGTGCACTTTGATGCTTTGTTTCAGGATCATATTGGTACACCCACATTTCACCATCAGTGGTAACATGGCCTAAAACATCATTCTTGCCTCTCCAAAATGTCTTGGCAGACTTTGACTATCCTTTGCTTTTGTTCCTCGATGAGCTCCTTTGGGACCATTTTTGCACACAACTTTCTCACACCAAGATTTTCAGTTAAGATTTTCGTGCTTCTCTATCTATGTTTACTTGGTCTGCTGTGCTTCTCACAGTCAGCCAATGATTTGTAAGCACAGTTTGATAAATTTTTGCAACATTTTCATCAGTTCTCCTCTTTACTGGCTGCCCTGACCTCTCTTCATCAGTGATGCTTTCTATCCCTCCAGAAAAACATTTAATCCATTTTTATACTGCCTTTTTTTTTCATGGCATTGTCCCTATAAACCTGGACTAACATGTCCCTGATTTAACTTCCATTCTTGCCAAGTTTAACAGGAAATTTAATGTTTGTTCATTGGTTAATTCAAGCTCTGACATTTTTGTGACAGCACATAAAAACACATAACAACAATAATGAACACCACTCAGCAAGACACTGTCACACGTTGACACAAGGACAGCTGTGAGACACTGATATACCAAGATTATAAAACCTTACCAAGTTGTTTGTACAGTCCTGCCAACATAAGTGTACAGTGGCAAGTTTACAAACTTAATTGTCAGGCCTCCTATTTTCTATGATTCCAGCCCTTGCTTGAACTAGAAGAATAGAACCAGAGTAAGAAATGAGGTGACAGGAGTGATATGTCCTCACTTGACAGAATAACACCAAAGGGTGTGGAGGGTAATGACTGCCCAGTTTTCAAGATGAATCAGAGATATATGGTTAAGGAGCGTTATCTTATCTCTGTTTAGGTGGCCTCCATTCCATGTAATGAAGTCAGCTTATGTCATAAACAAAGGTCTGGTGTGTGTTTTCTCCATCCAGATCGGTTAGTAACCACAACTCCCAACTTCTAGCAGTAGGTGGTCTATCATAAAATATCCTTTTTTTCTGAATTTTCTCCCATGTTTTAGAAACAAGCTGGGAGAGGCTGAACTGGAGCTGCTTATAGATTTGTATTAGTTTTGTAGTGTTGTCGAAGTAAATTACCACCAACTTGGTGGCTTGAAACAACAGAAATTTATTCTTTCACAGTTTGGGAAGACAGGAGTCCACAACCAGATGTTGACAGCATCACACTCCCTCTGAAGTCTCCAGAGGAAGACCCTTCTTTGTTTCTTACAGCTACTGGTGGCTTCTCACACTCCTTGGCTTGTAGACACAAAACACCGATCACTGCTTTGGTCTTCACATCATCTTCTTCTGTTGATAGCTCTGTATCGTTTTCCATCTCTTATAAGGACACTCTTATTAGACATATGGTCTACTCTAATGCAATATGGGAAACCTCAGTGGCATAGTGGTTAAATGCTAGGGGTGTTAGCCAAGAGGTTGGCAGTTTAAATCCACCAGGAACTCCTTGGAAACTCTACGGAGAAGTTCTACTCTGTCCTATAGGGTCACTATGAATCAGAATTGACTGGATAACAGCAGATGTGGGCTTCTTTTGGTTGGGGGGGAGATGTGATATGATTTCATCTTGATCCTTAATTTAATTACAACTGTAAAAACCGTACTTCCAAATAAGTTCACATTCTGAGGTTACACATGGATAAGAATTTGGGAGATACTATCCAGCCCACTACATTATCCTTTAGAGGTGACCATTGCCTGATGACTCAGTGTTTTCAGGTGAAAAGCATGGTGTGGTACAGAGTTGTAGTTGGACATGCCTGGACGTAGGTCTGATTAACAACTTCCATTATATAATTACATAATCTTTTATCTGTTAAATGGGGCTAACAAAGGGGGGGAAAGCCCATTGCCTTGAAGTCAGTTCTAACTCATAACCACCCTATAGTACAGACCAGAAGTGCCCCATAGTGTTTTCAAGGCTGTAAATCTTTACAGAAGTATCTTTGTCCCACAGAGTGGCTGGTGGGTTATGATTAGCCAAGGCTTCTCACTAACTTCACAGGATTTATGAAAGGATTTGATAAAATAGTATATGTTAAGCACCTAACTGAGTTTCCTGCCAGACCATAGGCACTTTAAATAACATCTCATTATTCTGCTTTACATGACATATTCCTGGAGTCCTTGGAAGAAGTCTGTATTAATGAGCTTAGTAAACTAGACCAACTAAGTTACCATAGTATTAATAACTAACTTTCTATTGCATCTTCAGAAAGTCATTTTATTCCACATGCACTTTTTCACTGGCTTATCGTAATAACCTGGTAAAGCAGTGGGTATTTTCATCAACTCAGCTATGGGATTAGCCTTAGAGAAACAAAGTCAGTTTGCCAATGCAGCTAGCTGATTTGAAGGCAGACTTTGAAGCCAGGTCCTGTGATTCTAAATCCTGTGACTTTCTACAGCCTCTCCAATCTTTGGTAACATACTGATAGGGTGCTTGTCTCTACAGCCCCACCCTGCCAATGACACTCTGCACCACTGCCTTTTAAAAAATGGTGAATTATACTTGAGGACAAAACCAGAAACTTGTAATGCCATTTAGTCACATTCAGTTCAGCTATACCTACTGAAGCACAGTTATGGCAGGGTGTTTTATCACGTGTCATTTGTGCTTCTTATAAGAAAAGCTTAACAGTGAACACAGTTAAGTTTCTGTTATTTGTTCTATTATTAATGGAAACTGAGCTAAAACCTAACCCTGCAGCAATGTAGAATGTTGTCACTTAGATCATTTATGTCTTGTTTTCAGACTAAAAGTATATTTGCAAGGTGCTGAGAAAAATGAACAACTGCTTTAACAGAAAAATTACCTTCTTAGAAAGAAGGCTAAAATTTAAAGTGCATAGATGTTTTAGTCAGCTAGGGCTGCCCTAACAGAAATACCACAGAGTGGATGACTTTCACAAAGAAAGGTTTATTCTTATACAGTCCGGTAGTCTACAAGTCCATATTCAGAGTGTCCGATCCAGGGGAAGCCTTTCCCCATTGTCGGCTCTGCAGGCAAGTCTGGTATTGCATCAGTCTTTGTCCAGGGATCATCTTGGCTCAGGAACCTCAGGTCTGAAGGATACGGTCTTCTCCCGGTGCTACTTGCTTGATGGTTCCAGCTTCCCAATTCTCTGCTTGCTTCTCTTTCCTTTTATCTCTTGCAGGTTGAAAGGATTAAGGGTGGGGCAAGCCATACTCCAGAGAAACTCCCTTTATAGAGGAGCAGGCAGATGATCTTATAAAGCGATTTATAGTCCCACCCCAATCGTTTAACATACAGCATGCCAGCTTAGGAAACCACAAAGTGGAGGACAGTCACAAGATACTGGGAATCATGGCCCAGCCACTGGCTACACATATTTTTGGGGGGACACAATTCGATCCATGACATGCCACCCTTTGACAACCCAAAATTCACATCACAGAAACATGTAACACATTCATCTCACCATAGCAAAATCATGTCCATCCCATACAACAGAAGTCTTAAATCAGTTGCAAGTCCAAAACACAAAAACTCTTCTACATCTGTGAAACCTAGAAGGTAAGCTATCTGCTTCTAAAGGCACAAAGGCAGAACAGGCACAAGTTAGACATTCCATTACAAATGGGAGAAACTGCAGGGAAAGAAGGCATTAACAGGCAACAGGCAAGTCAACAGAACACATTACATTAGCCCTCAAAGCTGTGGAAATACTCTTACATTTTCAGAGACATTCTACACAATGGTCCTGCCCTCCAGACTCAGGTATTGGCCACACTCTGGCTTCTGAGTGGAGACCCCAGCCCCGGGCTACAACTCTGCCTTCAAGGCCCACTTGGACAGAAACTCTGCTCCATCAGCTTTAGGAGAACCCTAAGCCCAAATAAGTGGCAATTCCACCCTTCTGAACACAGGACACCATGGTTCCACCCTTTCAAACCCCTGATGTCATGGCCATACCTTTTGAGACAGAGACAGCTCAGCATCTCACGCTGTTTGTCTCTTCATCTTCAGCATCCTATGGCCGCATGGCCCGGGCCTCAGGCCCACATCTGCCCTGCCAGGGCAAGTGTTCCAAAGCTCTGTAGCTCCACTGATTCAAGTGCCCGGAGGCACCCCACTCTTGCCAGAAAGCGTCCTGCCCAAAGGCCCTCAGCCCTCTCACTCTGTGGGTCAGCAAGGCCAGCTCCACCGATTTAAGTGCCCAGAGGCACCCTGTTCTGTGAGGAAAACTCTGCACAGGCACCCAGCTCTCCTGCTCCATGGATCGGCTCCAGTGCTGCCCCTGGTTCTGCTGCTGCCGCTGCTGCCACCACCAGTCATTGGTTGTTTCTCACCATCTGCGCCTTCTTCGTTCCTTCTGAATTTTCTGTCCATTCACAGTTTCAAAATAGCCCACATTTTAGGTATTTACTAGAGTAGCACCCCACCCTCACGGTACCAAATTCTGTTTTAGTCAGCTAGGGCTGCACCAACAGAGTGGATGGCTTTAACAAAGGAAGGTTTATTCTTACACAGTCTGGTTGGCTATAAGTCCGTATTCAGGGTGTCCACTCTGGGGAAAGGCTTTCCCCTTGTCGGCACTGGAGGAAAGTCCGGTATCGCATCAGTCTTTGTCCAGGGAGCATCTTGGCTCAGGAACCTCAGGTCTGAAGGACACACTTTTCTCCTGGTGCTGCTTGCTTGATCGTTCCAGGTTCTCAATTCTCTGATTGCTTCTCTTTCCTTTTATCTCTTGCAGGCTGAAAGGATTAAGGGTGGGGAAGCTATAGTCCAGGGAAACTCCCTTTACAGAGGAGCAGACAGGTGATCTTATAAAGAGATTTACAGTCCCACCCTAATCTTTAACATACAGCATAGGAAAACCACAAAATGGAGGACAGTCACAAGACACTGGGAATCACGGCCCAGCTACATGGCTACACATATTTTTGGGGGGACACAATTTGATCCATGACAATAGGCATGGCAGAGAGAAAGAATTCTTGGCTTTTTGTGCTTTATGAATACTTTTTCAAATAGAAGAAAATATTTGCCTTAATTTTTTTTGTGGGAGGGTGGAGCAAGAATTAGGTCAAAACAAAATGTTTCTCCAAATTTTGGAATTTATTGGATAAGAACAGTCAGAATGCTACTTAAAAGCAAGGATGGAAAAACTATATATCACATACATTGGATGTGTTATCAGAAGGAATCATTCCTTGGAGAAGGAAACCATGCTTGGTAAATTAGAGGGTTAGCAAAAAAGAGGAAAACCCTCCATGAGGTGGACTGACACAGTAGCTGCAACAATGAGCTCAAGCATAACAATGATTGAGAGGATGGTGCAGGGCTGGGCAACGTTTCTTTCTGTTGTACATAAGGTCACTGTGAGTTGGAAACAACCAGGCAGCACCCTAACAATTGCAACACATAGATAAGAATCGAGCACCCATGCATACATGTTGTTGTCAAGTCAATTCCAATTCACATTAACCCTATAACACAGAGTAGAACTATCTCACAGGGTTTTCAAGGCTGGACCTTAAACCCAACTCCTCTGATTCTAAAACTTGTGACTTTCTACATCATCTCTCCAGTCTTTGATAACTCACTGAGGAGTGCCTTTCCCAGTAGCCCCACCCTGCAAAAAATACTCTGCAAACTGCCACAACTTTATCCATAAGAACTGCAAACCATGGGTAATTTTTCACTTAATCATCCTCTGTTCTCCTATGGAAGTGTATGAGGAACAGGGCCTTCAGTCATTTTTGAGTTATGGGCATGAAAAAACAGAGTTTTATCAAAATTTTCCTCAAGAAGTCCTTTATATTTGTTGTAAAATAACTCAAACCATTTAAACTTTTGTAACCAGCTCAAATATATGATTACTATGAGTGGGAACTGACTCAATAGCACCTAACAACCATCTAGATTTTATTTAAAAGAGTGCTCCTGTATACAGGCACTGCAGTGCCACATGTAAGGCATAGAGGCAGTGCTTAGTCACATCTAGTAGAGAGGACGGCTGTACACCTCCACCAGAGAGGTAGAAAATAACACTTCTCTAAAGGAAATGGAAGTAAATAACCTAGCCAGAAAGAAGAAAACAAAGCAAAAAAAATAGGTGTTGAAAAGCTTAACAAATTTTAACTGACTGACTTGTACATATTCTAATTCTTTGTAGAGGTGAAGTAAATAGGTGCCCACACCATGCAATTCATTCAATCAAAAATATCTATTGGGCAGGGACAGAGCTAAGGGGAGGACTAGACACATGTCTCAACTCCCTCTGAAAACCAAGACCAGGCTTGATAATTGAATGGAACCTCCTGGACACCCAGGGAGGCCTAGGATATGGCGTAGAGTTGTCAGATTGGACTACATGCCACTAAATGAGAAACTTCCTTTCACCGGCACAAAGTGGCACATTCTGAGCCCTGCTCTTGCTGACTTGCTGCTTGGGATGACTGCAGGTACTGACACTTTTTCTTTCTTTTTTTTTGTTATCCAGGGGGCAGAAGGTGGCATGAGCTCACCAATACACTGAAATGCAGTGCAAAAGTAAACAGCATATAGTGCAGCAGAGACACAGGACGTGAGATAGCCACATTTTGAGAGCCTGGCTCCTGGCTGAGGGCTCCACTTCCCCCCACCCTCTCTTTTCTGAGCTGCACCATAGAATATGCTGTTACGTGGTGGGAAGGACAGCTTGGCTGTGACACCATATTTGTTGGCTGGGAGGCAGAGTCACCCAACTGGAGGACTCAGCAGGGGCTAATTACCAAGATGAGAAATGGTGCAACTCTGTAAAAGTGCTTTTCCAGCAGATAGGCTCTGTTTAGCACAGTGTTACCTTATGGATGAGGCCCAATTGAGGATGACAGCAAGGCTGTAACCCCTCCCAACTTAGAGCTACATCAAAGTATCTGGGCATGGCCAAAGAGGTGCTTCTGTTGTCAGCCAGAAGGTGGGACCTGTCAGACCTGACGGCCTACACAAATACCTGCTGAGTGGCCTGGCAGCATCACTTCCAACCTTTACTGACCCAAATCATAGGGTCAGTTGATGGCCCCCCAGTGACTCCATAAGTAGGGCACCATCTTTGCCAGATAGGAGGAAGAGCCTGCCACCCCAGAGGGTCCACTGGAGCCAGTTACCAGAGTACAAAGAGGTGGCTGGTGACAAACTCCTCTCTCAGAACTACACCTCACCTCCTGTTTATGTAACACCAGAGAAACAGTACAGCCTCGGGATGGCCGGAAGGCAACAAACCATCTCTAACCATTTAAAGAAACAGCTCACCATGGCTTTGGAAAGCTCCCAAAACAAAGAACCAAAAAATGTCCCAGATGAATAAGGCTTTATGAAACTATTGGAGGTCAAGTACAAAAAAAATATATTTAGAACCTTCCTAGAGATTAAACAAAATGCAGCAGAGCAAAACAAAAACTTAAGCAAGCTATTTGAACTGATAAAACATCAATGATCTGAAATATAGCAGGTCAATAACAAAATTGCAGAATTAGACAATTCAGTTCAAAGCCAAAAGAGCAGGTCAGACTTAGCGACCTTGAAGGTACAGCAACTGACACGAGCACTTATGAAGTGAAACGGGGAAAAGAAATGAAAACAATGCAGAAGTATTAAAAAGCATGTGGGACTCTATTAAGAGGAAAAACTACATTAACTGGAGGTCCCGAACAGGCAGGGATAGCTGAAAACACAGAGTATTGTTGTTGAATTGCTAAAGGAAAATTTCCCTGAAATCATGAAAGAAGAGAACATAGATAGCCAAGAGGTGTATCCAGCACCACAAAAACTAAATCCCAAAAGAAAGACACCAAGATATATTATGATTGTGCTTAATAAAATGAAACATAAATAGATTCTGTTAAACGCAGTGAGGCTCAAAGCAAAGCTAACATTAAAAGGGAAATCTTGTAGGCTTTTGTCTGACTTCTCAGCAGAAATGTTGCTGGCATGGAGGCAGTGGCATGACACATTCAAAGTCTTGAAGGAGAAAAACTTCCAACAAAGAATTATATATCCTGCAAAACTGTCTCTCAAATATAAAGATGAAATTGAGACATTCGCAGATAAACAGAAGCTTAGAGACTTTGTAAAAATCAAATTAAAACTACAAGAAACACTGAAAGAAGCTATTTGCTTAGAAAACAAAAACATTAAGTGTATCCTTAAGGAGGCAATGCAGGACACAGCATCCAGAATCCTACTTAGTCAGGGAAATCACAAAGATCAATCAAAGCTACAATATTAAAAGAAGGGAACCAGTGTTCATCACACAAAAACTATGATGTCATCACACTAAAAAGAGGGATCTATTACACTAGATATAACCCTTTCAGATGGGGAGGAAATTAAAAAGATATGCAGAAGTTGAAGTCAGGCTTAAACTTAGAATACTAAGGCGATCAAAGGGGTAGCTGCAAAGCAAAATAACAATGCAACATATCAAAACCAGAAACATAATACAGGAGTCTCAACAAACACAAAACCAACACTGAAAAAGATGAAAAGTCAACCCATAAAGAAGAATGACCTACAACAGAATACTAAGAGCAACAGAGAAAATATCAACAACCCAAAAGTAAATGCATCAAAATGACAACACTAAACACATACTTATCAATAATTACACTGAACGTAAATGGACTGAATGCTCCGACAAAGAGACAGTGAGTGACATTCTGGATCAAAAGACACAACCTGTCTATGTGTTGCTTACGAAAAACACACCTTAACTCAAAGATAAGAACAAACTGAAAATCAAAGGATAGAAAAATATATACTAAGCCAGTTTCATACAAAGAAGAGCAAGAGTGGCCATACTAACCTCAGATAAAATATTCTTTAATGTAAAATCCCATCATCATGGACAAAGGTGGTCACTATTTATTGCTGAGAGGTTCAATGCATAAACAGGAAATAACAATATTAAATATTTATGCGCTCAATACCAGAGCACCTAAATACATCAAACAAAAATTGACAACATGGAAAAATGAAATAGACTGGTCCATAATAATAGTCAAAGACTTCAGCACTCCATCCACTTTCGGTAATGGACAGACCATCCAGAGAAAAGCTCAGTAAAGATACAGATCTTATTGCAACAATTAGACAAATAGACCTCATCATTGTATGCAGAACTCTTTACTCATCACCAGTAAAAAGGTTCATCTCAGCCCATAAAGTGATAAAAGTTGAAATCAGTAGCAGAAAAACCATAGGTAGAAATTTGAACTCATGAAAACTGAACACCTTGCTCAAAAAGGCATGAGTTATAGAAGAAATCAAGGCCAAAATAAAGAAATTTAGGGAATCAAGTGAGAATGAAAATACATCCTACCAGAACCTAATGGATACAGCCAAAGCAGTGCTCAGAGGTCAGTTTACTCTATAAATGCACACATCCAGAATGAAGAAAGGACCCAAACCAAAGCATTATCTCTGTAGCTTGAACAAGTAGACAGAGAGCAACAAACGAAGCCTTAAGGCACCAGAATAAAACAGATAATAAAGATTAGAGCAGAACTAAATGAATTACAGATTAGAAGACCAATTGAAAAAATTAACAAAACGAAAAGCTGTTTCTCTGAAAAGGTTGACAAAATTGACAAATCACTGGTTAAACTTACAAAAGACAAACAAGAGAGGAAACAAATAACCTGAATAAGAAATGAAATGGTAGATGTCACAACAGATCCAACTGAAATAAAAAATATAACAGAGTACTATGAAAGACTATATTCTAACAGATTTGAAAACTTAGAGGAAATGGGCAAATTTCTATATTAATATCAGCTACCATAGTTATCACAAGGAGAAATAGAACAGCTTAATAAACCCATCACAAAGGAGCCAGCCAAGCTAAGTGCCATCGAGTCGGATCTGACTCAAGGAAGGGGTTGAAAAAATCATTAAAAAACTACCAAATAAAAAAAGTCCTGTCCTAGATGGCCACACCAGAGAATTCTACCAAACATTTAGAGAAGAGTTAACTCCAATACTACTGAGACTATTTCACAGCCTAGAAAGAGATGAATACTCCTAAATTCATTCTATGAAGCCAGCATAACCTTGACACCAAAGCCTAGGAGAAATTCCACAAGAAAAGTAAATTACAGAACAATATCTTGGCTTGGCTATCACTCATGAACCTAGATGCAAAAATCTGCAACAAAATACTAGCTGATAGAATCCAACAACATAAAAAAAAAAAAATTCATCATGACCAACTTGGATTCCTACAAGGTATGCAAGACTGATTCAACATCAGAAAAACAATTAACATGATCAACCACATAAATAGCACAGAATATAAGAATCTCCTGATTTTGTCAATTGATGCAGGGAAAGCATTTGACAAAGTCCAACACCCATTCATGCTAAAAGCTCTATGCAACGTAGGAATAGAGAGAAAATCCCTCAACAAAATAAGGAGCATCTCTGTAAAGGCAACCACCTATATCGTCCTGAATTCAGAAAGACTTAAAGAATTCCTCTTGAGAATGGTAACTAGACAAGGATGCCCACACTCACCACTTCTATTCAACATTGTACTAGATGTTCTAGCCAGAGCAAGTAGACAAGACAGAGAAATAAAGGGCATCCACATCACCAAAGAAGAAGTAAAACATCTTCCTACTTCAGATGACATGATTGAATATGCAGAGCATCCTAAAGAATCCATAAGTAAACTACCGGAACTAATAGAAAAGTTCAGCAAAGTATAAGACAAACGTAAGTAAATCAGTCAGATTTACTTTATATCAACAAAGAGATCATCAAAGAAAAAAATCACTAAATCACTACCATTTACTATAAACCCCAAGAAGATAAAATACCTAGGAATAAATCTAATTAGAGAAATAAAGAGACCTATACAGAGAGACATACAAGACCTCACTGCAAGAAACTAAGAGAGACTTACATAAATGGAGAAACCTACCCTGCTCATGGAAAGGAAGACTTAACACTGTGAAAATGTCTATTTACCCAAAGCAATCTACATGTACAATGTAATCACAGTACAAATTGCAGTGTCTTTTTTTAATGAGATGGAAAAACAAATCACCAAATTTCTTTGGAAAGGGAAGAAACTCCAGATAAGTAAAGCACTACTGAGGAAGAGGAACACAGTGGAAGGCTTCACACTGTCCTTCCTTGAAACCTATGATACTGTGACAGTAGTCAAAACAGCCTGGTACTGGGAAAAAAAGAGACATGTAGATCATTAGAACAGAGTTGAGACCCCAGAAATGCCACCACACAGACCCTAAGATTGTAAACTGGGGTAAAAACACTCTCTTTTAACAAATGGTGTGGGCAAAATTGGATGCCCGTCTGTAAAAAACCTAAACAAGACCCATATCTCACACCTTACACAAGAACTAACTCAAAATGGATCAAAGACCTAAATATAAAACCTAAAACAAAGATCATACAAGAAAAAATAGAGTCAACAATGGAAGTTCTAATACACAGCTTAGACAGATTTAAAAATCTGACAAAGCATAACCAACAGAAGAGAAAAATAAATAAATGGGAACTACTAAGAATCAAACATTTTTGCTCATCCCAAGACTTTATCAAAAGAGTTAAAAGGCCACCTACAGAATGGGAATAAATACTTGGCAACTACATGTCAGACCGATGTCTGATCTCCATAATCTATAAGATACTGCAAAATATCAACATGGAAAAATTAAGTAACTCAGTTAAGTGATCAGCAAAAGAGATAGACAGACACTTCACCAAAGAAGACATCCAGGCAGCCAAAAGACACATGAGACAATGCTCACGATCATTAGCCATTAGAGAAATCCAAATCAAAACCATAGTGAGATACCATCTTATCCCAACAAGGTTGGCCATAATCCAAAAAACACAAAATAGCAAATGCTGGAGAGGCTGTGGAGAGATTGGAACTCTCCTACATTGCTAGTGAGACTGCAAAAGTGATACCTCTTTGAAAAGCAATTTGGTGCTCCCTTAAATAGCTGGAAATAGATATATCATTCAATCCAGTAATCCCACAGCTTGGGATATATTCTACAGAATCAAGGGCAGTCACACAAACACGTACATGCACACAAATGTTTATTGTAGCATAGTCCACAACAGCAAAAAGATGGAATCAACCTACATCCCCATCAACACATAAATATAACTATGGTATATATACTCAGTGGAACATTATGGAATGATTAAGAATGATGATGATTTTAGGAAGCATCTCGTAACTTGGTTTCAGTGGGAAGATGTGATGCTGAGTGAAATCAGTCAGCAGGAGAAGGATGAATATTATATGAGACCCCTGTCATAAGGACTTAAAAATTGACCTTTGTACAGAAGAAAAGATTCTTTGACGACTGTAAAGGAGGGGAGGGAGGCTGGTCATAGATTAGATAGTTGATAGAAATTTGGTTGGTTGAAAGCAGTGACAGCACATGATAGAAGGAAGATCAAATTGACTGGACTTCACCATAATCTGAAAGCTCTTCTAATCTAATATTGCAATGATAGAGTAGCAGGGATGGGGTCTGGGGACCATGCTCTCAGGGCACATCAAGGCCAACTGGCATAACAAGCCTATTGCTAAAAGAGTCTTCTACACTCCATATTGGTATGTGGTATCTTGGGTCTTTAATCTAGTAAGCTGTCATCCAAGGTAACCAAATGGTCCCAATTCATCAGAAGCAGATGAGGAAAAAAGGGCTTAAGAGACAGAAGAACCCATGTGAAAGGGAGACTGTATCAACATGTGACCAGAAGAACCAGAGGGTGCCTGGCCACCACCAAAGACAGCCATGATGGGACATACAATCTTGAGTGCCTTTGGCAACACAAGAAAAAGAAGGGTACAGCTCAATGACTCTACTAAAAGACCACAATTGATGGTATGACAGCCTGTGAGATCCCCCAAGGGTATGACCCTTAGACCTGCTTCTGTCCATGTCTGGAAAACACTTCTGAGATCAACTCTGTGGACAAAAATAGGCTGGACTCAGGGACACAATATGACCATATAGTGTGTATACTTTATGGTTCTGCGCATTTATGGGATGCTATCCTACTGGTCTCTTTCTAGACAGGAGGAAGGGGGTGGAGAGGAAGGGACAGGAGCTTGCTAAAAGGATACTAGAAGTATAGAATGAAAAAGAGGAGTGTGCTGTTACCAGGCAAGGAGAGCTGTAGGAGCTGCAGATAGGCAGGTGTGCAAAATTAGTTTGGATTGTATACTTTCACTTAATCACAATTTAAAAAAATTATTCTGCATACCACTTTGATGAGTGGTGCCTGGGGTCTTAAGAGCTAGCAAGCAGCCGTATAAGTAGCATCATCTGGTCCCAATTCACCTGGAACAGAGGAGAATGAAAAGCATCAAAAACATGAAGGAAAACATGAGTCCAGCAGACAGAAGATGGCATGTGACCCAGGGATATATCAGTATGGTCCCCAGACACCACCAATGACTGCCCTGACCCAGAAAACATGTTTTAGATAATGTCTCTGACATAGCAGGAAAAAATAGGTGTGCAGAGCTAGAACTCTACTTAAAAGACCACACTTGACTATCTATCAGACTAGAAGATGCCCTGAGGATGTGGCCCACAGACTCTGTTAGCCCAGAGTTGAAGCCTGTACTGAAGCTAACTCTTCAAACAAACATTGGACTGGAATATACAACCTAGAGTGATGCTGGCAAACAATGCGCTTCTTGGCTTAAATATATACATGAGACTGTCTGAACAGCTCTTGTCCTCTTTTCCAGAGGTGAGATGAAAGGGTGGAGGGGAACAGGAGTTGCTTGAATGGATACAGGAAGTACACGGTAGAAAGGAGAAGTGTGCTGTTTCGGGGGTGGTGTGGGTAGGAGAGCAGTTAGAGTTGCATAGTGGCGTTTATGTGGAGTTTCATATGGCAAATTGATTTGGATTGTAAACTTGAAATTCAAGCACAATAAAATATTAAAAAAATAAAAGAAGAATCTGTAAAAGCTGAAACGTGGTGAATTCAAGGGGTTCACAGTAATAATTTCAAAAGGGATCCTTTCATGAGGCTCAAAGAGGGTAGTTCTTAAGTTTAATAAAACCAAAGAGAGAATTTGGCCCCTACTTGTCCAAAAGAAGAAGTTAATTTTACTAATTGTATTTTAACGGTATCATGAACTCTTTCTACCAGTCCTGAAGACTAAGGATAACATGGACAATAAAATAGTTGAAAAGCTGGAATAATTGAAATTTTTTTTTTTTTAATGACTATCTAGCAAAATTAGCACTTGGCTTGGCAGCAAAATTAGCATCCTGGTGTCTTTGTCATCTAGTGCTGTTTTAACAAATACCTGAGACGGACAGCTTTAAAAAAGAAATCTTTTGTCTGAATCCAGTGGGCTAAAAGTCCAAATTCAGGGTGTCTGCCGGCTCTCAAGGAAGGCCCATGTCATCAGGCTTCCCCTGGACTGGAAGCTTCTGAGGTACAGGGACCCTGGTCCTTTCCAAAGGATGTGCTGTGCTTCCAGCACTGCTTCTTTTTGTTACGAGGTCCCAAATCTTTGCTCATCTCCCTTTTCTTTACATCCCAAGAGGCTGCCCCGAGGCTCAGTACAATTCCACACACTGAGTCCTGAGTGTCAACACAACTGCTGCCTACCCTGCCTCATTAACATCATAGAGGCAGATTTTCGACACACAGGCACGTCGTAATTCTGGGAATCATGGGCTAGCCAAATAGCTACATACATTTTTGGGGGAACATGATTCAGTCCATGACACCTGATCTAACTACAAACAGTCTTAGGGGCACTCCAGGTTGGGATACAACTTTCCAAACGATTCTTGGCTGCAAAGCTGGCAGTTGCATACCTGGTGGAGAAAGGCTCAACCCAATGTGAAAATCTACCACCAGTAAGAAAAACCTATTTACAGCTCTGCAAAGAAGCATCTGAATGAAACCAATTTGCCATTCAAGCACAGGATCGGTTGGCAAAAGATATCTCAGTTAAGGGAGGAAGTAATCTTTGTCTGGGTGACACTGATAGCAGTTAGGCCATTGTGTTGTTATTTAATCTGCTACATCCCCAAAATGTCCCCAGTGACATTTGTTCACTACTTCCATTAATTGTCTTCACTTACATGATTAAATCTATGAATATCTTGAATTGATGAAAATGCTAAGAAATTAGGCTTCATCAGCTTGTGATATGCTGTTATTCATTAATTTTCACTGGTTAATTCTTTTTAGGAGCAGATTACTGGGTCCTTCTTGCTAGTCTCTCTTAGTCTGGAAGCTCAGCTGAAACCCGTCTGTCATGGGTGACCCTACCACTATTTGAATACTGGTGGCATAGCTTCCCACATCATAGCAACAAGTAAGCCCTATGGTATGACAAATTGACATTTTTTTTTTTAAGTTAGGAAAGTTGTACGTTTGGGTTGTATCTTTTCAGCATACCATTCAATCTATATGCTGAGCAAATAATCTGAGAAGCTGGACTATGAGAAGAATGAGGCTTCAGGACTGGAGGAAGAACCCATTAACAAACTGCAGATAACAGAATGCAGGTAACACAACCATGCTTGCTGAGAGTAAAGAAGACTTGCAGCCTTTACTAACAAAGATCAAAGACCACAGCCTTCAGTACAGATTGCGCCTCAACATAAAGGAAACCAATACCTTCACAATGAGTAAATTACAATAAAGAAAAGATTGAAGTTGCCAAGGATTTCGTTTTACTTGATCCATAGTCAACACTCATGGAAGCAACATTCAGCAAATGCAAAGATGCATTGCATTCTGCTTTGCATTTGCATTGCAAGTCTGCTGCAAAAGACCTCTTTGAAGTTTCGAAAAGCAAAGATGTCATCTTGAAGACTAAGGTGCACCTGACCCAAGATATAGTGTTTTCAATAGCCTCATATGCATGAAAAAGCTAGATGATGAATAAAGAAGAACGAAGAATTGACACTGTTGAATTGCGATGTTAGCAAAGAGTATTGAATATACCATGGACTGACAAAAGAAAGAGCAAATCTGTCTTGGGTAAAATACAGCTGGAATGCTCCTTAGAAGCAAGGATGATGAGGCTACGTCTTACACACTTTGGGCGTGTTATCAGGGTAAGGACATCATGCTTGATGTTTTAGTCATCTAGTGCTGCTATAACAGAAATATCACAAGTGGAGGGCTTTAACAACAAAACATTTATTTTCTCATAGTTTATCAGGCTAGAAGCCCAAATTTAGGTCGTCAGCTCCAGAGGAAGGTTTTCTCTCTCAGTTCGCTCTTTTTTTTTAATTATGACTGAGTGAAAATGTACATTCCCATATAAATTTACATGCCTATGTATATGCAGCTTGCACTACTCTACTGCTCTCCCTGCCTGGTGACAGCACACTATTCCTCTCTGTACCATAAATGTCTCATCCTCCCAACAATCTCCTTTCCCCTCCTCTCCAGCCATTCTCTTTCCTCCAGCCAGAGGTCAGCAGGATGATATCCTATACATGCATAGAACCATAAAGTGCATCCAATATATGGTCACTTTGCATCACCAAGTCCAATCCATTCATATCTGAAGGGTGGACCTTCGTTATGATTTATGGGCAAAGGTAGAATCAGGGCCAGAGGCCATGCTCCCAGGGGAACCCCGAAGCCGCTGGACTATCAATTGAGGTCTTTTAGTGAAGATCTCAGGGTGCACCCCTTTTTATTCTTGTATTGCCAGTGAGACTCACCTTAGTGAGTTCCATTACAGCTATCTCTCGTGATGGCCAGGCACCGTCCTATTCTTCCGGTCCCAATTCTGTGTAGGCACCCACTCATGTGGGTCTCTATCTTCTGGGTTGGCTTTATTCCATGTGATTTTGGTCCCCAGTGAGCATCCGTTCCTGCTGAGTTGAGAACATTTCCTGTGCTCTCAGATGGCAGCTTGGCAGCTTTTAAGACCCCAGATGCCACCCACCAATTTGGGGTGCAGAGAGCCCTCTTAGCAAAATGCTAGTTGTGCCAATTGGCCTCAATTTCACCTGAGAGCATGGCCTCCTGCCCCCTGCCCTAACTACTCTGTCCTTGCAATATTGGGTTAAGACGGAAGGAGTACTCAAGTTATGCTGAAGTCCACTTACTATTATTCTTGTTTCTAATGTGTGCTATCACCGATTTCACCCAACCAAATTACTACCAACTATCTAATCTAACCCCCCACCTCACTATATCTCCCTCCCTTCCCTTGCAGCTGTCCAAGAGTCTTTTCTTCTATACATAAGTCTGTTTTTGAGATCTTATCGTAGGGGTATACAATATTTGTCCTTTTGTCACTAACTACTTTCACTCAGCATAATGTCTTCCAGTTGAAACTAGGTTGACATGTTTCCTGGAATCATCATTATTCTTTATCATTGCATAGTGCTCCACTGAGTATATATACCATAGTTTACCTATCCATTCCTCTGTTGTTGGGCATCTGGGTTGATTCCATCTTTTTGCTATCATGGACTGTGCTGAGATAAACATTCTTGTGCATGTGTCCATTGGTGTGAAAGGCCTTGATTCTGTAGGATATATTCCAAATAGTGGAACTACTGGGTCAAATGGTATATCAATATCCATTATTTTAAGGAAGTGCCAGATTGCTTTCCAAAGAGGCTGGACAATTTTGCAACCTCATCAAAAGTGTAGGAGGGTTCTGCTTTCTCCACAGCCTCTCCAGCATTTGTTGTTTTGTGTTTTTTGGATCATGGTCAACCTTGTTGGGGTGAGATGGTATCTCATTGTCGTCTTGATTTGAATTTCTTTAATAACTAAAGATCGTGAACATGACAGCGTGTGTTTTTTGGCTGCCTGGATCTCCTCTTTAGTGAAATGTCTGTCCGTCTCCTTTGCCCATCACTTAATTGGATGATTTATCTTCTTCTTCTTGATATTTTGTAGTATCTTATAGATTATAGAGATCAGGCTTCGGTCTGACAGAGTTCCCAAATATTAATTCCCATTCTGTAGGTGGCCTTTTAATTCTATTAATAAAGTCTTTGGATGAACAAAAGTGTTTGATTCTTAATAGTTCCCATTTATCTATTTTCTGTTGATTGTGGTTTGTTAGACAGATTTTAAAGTCTGTCTACGTTGTGTATTAAAACTTCCATTGTTGTTCCTACCTTTTCTTGGATGAGCTTTATTGTTTTAGGTTTGATATTTAGGTCTTTTAACCAGTTGGAGTTGGTTTTTGTATAAGGTGTAAGATATGGATCTTGTTTCAATTTATTGCAGATGGATATCCAATTTTGCCAGTACCATTTGTTGAAGACACTGTTTTTATCCTAGTTTAATGTCTTAGGGCCTTTGTCAAATGTCAACTGTTCATAGGCAGATGGTATCATGTCTGAGGTCTCAGTTCTGTTCCATTGATCGATCTGTGTGTTCTTATATAAGTACCAGGCTGTTTTGACCACTGTGGCAGTGTAGTATGTTCTAAGTTGGGTAGTGAGAGGTCTCCTAGTGTGTTCTTCTTCTTTAGTAGTACCTTACTTATCCGGGTCTTCTTCCCTTTCCAAACAAAATTGGTGATTTGTTTCTCCATCTCATTAAAAAATGATGCTGGAACTTGTATTGGGATTTTGTTATATAAGTAGACTTCTTTGGGTAAAATAGACATTTTCACAATGTTAAGTCTTCCTATCCATGAGCAGGGTAGGTTTTTCCATTTATCTAAGCCTCTCTTAGTTTCTCGTAGTAAGGGCTTGCAGTGCTCTTTGTAAAGGTCTGTTATTTCTCTGGTTAGATTAATTCCTAGGTACTATAGGGGCTGTAGTAAATGGTATTGACTTGATTATTTCTTTATTAACAGTCTTGTTGTTGGTATAAAGGAATCCTACTGATTTATTTATGTTTATCTTGTATCCTGAGACTTTGCTGAACTCTTCTATCAGTTTGAGTAGTTTACTTATAGATACTTTGGGATTCTGCATACACAATCATATCATCTGCAAACAGGGAGATTTTGACTTCTTCTTTGCCGATGCAGATGCCCTTTATTTCTTCATCTTGTCTAATTGCTCTGGCTAGAACTTCTAGTCCAATGTTGAATAGCAGACGTGAGAGTGAGCATCCTTGTCTAGTTCCTGATCTCAAGGGAAAGTCTTTCAGTCTCTCTCCATTCAGGATGACGTAAGCAGTTGGCTTTGTATAAATGGTCCTTAATACATTGAGGAATTGGCCATCTATTCGTATTTTGCTGAAAGTTTTTAGCACGAATGTGTGTTGGACTTTATCAAATGCCTTTTCTGCATCAATGGACAAAATCAGGTGATTCTTGTCTTTTGTGATATTTATATGGTTAATTATATTAATTGTTTTTCTGATGTTGAACCAGCCTTGCATCCCTGGTATGAATCCAACTTGGCCATGATGGATTATTTTTTTGATATGTTGTTGTATTCTATTGGCAAGAATTTTGTTGAAGATTTTTGCATCTAGATTCATGAGTGATATTGGTCTGTACTTCTCCTTTTTGGTTGAGTCTTTCCCTGGTTTTGGTATCAGGGTTATGCTGGCTTCATAGAATGAGTTTGGGAGTACTCCATCCCTTTCTATGCTGTGAAATAGTCTCAGTAGTATTGGAGATAACTCTTCTCTAAAAGCTTGGTAGAATTCTGCAGTGAAGCCATCTGGGCCCGGGCTTTTTTTGGTTGGCAGTGTTTTGATGACATTTTCAATCTCTTCCTTTGTAATGGGTTTATTAAGTTGTTCTGTATCACATTGTGATAATGTGCGTAGTTGGTATGAATTGAAGAATTTTTCTGTTTCCTCTAGGTTTTCAAATTTGTTAGAGTACAGTCTTTCATAGTATTCTGTTATGATATTTTTGATTTCTGTTTGATCTGTTGTGACAACTGCCCTTTCATTTCTAATTTGGGTTATTTGGAATTTCAGGTCCAAAGTATGCTCTCCTCTCCTGGCATAGATTTCTTGGTGGCAAGAGCAATCCCTGTCTCTTTGCTCACTTCTTTTATGTCTCCTCAGTTAGCTCTGAAGGAAGTTCCTTCTGTTCAATCTTCACCTGGACTAGGAGATTCTATGCACTGGAACCCTGGGTCCAAAGGATGGCCTCTACTTCTGTGTTGTCTAAAAACTGTGTGGCATTAAGACCCAAGGTTGGCTATGTCTCCCAGAAAACAAAGACGGACTTTGGAACCACTGATCAACACATATGGTTTACTGACTGGGACTTACATATGGGGTGGTAGTGAAAGGTTCCTCAGAGGGGAGATCCCTCCTCAAGTCACAGGCGACGACTCAAATCCCAATCAGTCACGAAGTTTGCAGCTTGATGCAAACAGCTAGAAGCTTTATTGAAAGAACCAGTGCGCTGGGGCCCAGCTTCCGACTCACGCAGGAGTTGAGAGGCTGGAACCCTGAGCAGAGGAGGGGGTTGGGTATTTAAGGGCTAAATTTGTAGGCGGGACTTTCGCTCAGTAGCCTGTAACATCGGTGGGACTTTCTCTCAGTAGCCTGTAACATCTTTGAGACCTCAGGAAGTTGGGGGGGGGAAGGGTTGTTCTCTGAAACAAAGAAACAGTTTGGCGGGAAAAGGTTGCTCTCTGGAACAAAGAAACAGTTTAGGCTTGTTAAAATTTTCCATTACAGTGGTCAGGCAGTGGACCTGTTGTAGAACTCCACTGCCACTTAATGAAAGAGAAAATCTTGTATACCATAAATGAGCTGATGGATAAGATCTGTTGATTTACTCCATAAGCTCCCTGGTGCCAGTATTCTTAGGGACTATCAGTCGAGATATAGGTGTTTCTTTTCTTGCTGACAAGGCATTTCTTGACCTTTGCCCCCTGTTTCAGCCAAACCACTCCCATTCTGGCATTTTAGCCCTAGTCCACCCCAGCATGCTTTGGGAAGAACAAAATTGATTCCACTAGCAGAAGGTGCATGTAGTCGAATAGCATCACCCTATGGCCTAGTGCTTCCTTTTTGGTCGTATGAGGCCCCCAACTCTCTGCTTCCCTCCCTTTCCTTTACTTTTATCCCTTGTAAGATAAAACATAGTTGTCGTGAGTTGAATTGTATTACCCTCAAAAATCTGAGTAGCAATTTAGCTAGACCATTATTCGTAGTATCCTGTGATGTCCTCTGTGTTGTAAATCCTGCTTCTATAATGTTTATGAAGGTGGATGGGCAGCAGTTGTGTTGGTGGTGCTGGACTCACTGTGTAACATTGTTTCATGCTTTGAAGCAATCTTTTGAGACATAAAGGACAGAAGCTAGCAGAGGGATTTGAGGACCTCATACTGCTACCTGAAAAATCCTGGTTGCAGACTCATGGCTACCTGTCACTACCAAGCCAACCATACAAATACAGGGATTGAATTTCTAAAGCACTTTATTCAGATGGCCGGCAAACTGAAAAGATGGTGGGTTAGCACTCTAAAAACCACCTTAACCTCTCATTTCAGACTGGAACGTTTTATAGAGGGGTTTAAGGAAGGGAATGGGGGCAGGTGAGGGGTATGGGCATGCACGTGTTCAGAGGAGGTGAGGTTGGAGAAGACACAACTTTTTCTCAAGGTGAGTTGTCCTTGATATATGTAGGCTGCTTACTTATCTGAATAGTGGGCTACAAATTGGCATTACTCTGCCCTGTTATCTGTCAAGAATAGTCTGGGAAAACAAACTCAGAAATCTTTGTGAGTACCAGACAGAAGGGAGGTTACAATTTTCTTTGTGTGTTGGCATTCCAAGAGGGGAAAAGTGATTTAAGACTTAAGAAAGAAGCTAGCTAAGTATCTTTATACAGCTATTAACATTTTCAGTACCACAAAGAAGTTGTCCTAGGAGCTGACCACATCCTTTGGAAAAGACCAGGGTCCCTGTGCCTCAGAAGACTCCAGTTTAGGGGAAGACTGATGACAGGGACCTTCCTCCAGATCAAGAACGAAAGTTTTCCCTGGAGCTGACATCCAAATTTGGACTTTTAGCCTACTGGACTGTAACAAAATAAATTTTCTCTGTTTAAACAGCACTATTTGACTAAGACAGTGGTGCAGGCACACCCCAAAGAAACTTCCTTTACATTGGATCAGGGATGTGACCTTAGCAAGGGTGTCATAATCCCACCCTAATCTTCTTTAACCTAAAATTGCAATCACAAAATGGGGGACAGCAACACAACAGCAGTAATCATGGTCCAGTCAAAATGATATATACGCTCCTCGGGGTACATAATTCCATCCATGATACTTGGTAAAGTAGATGGTCATCAAAAAAGAGGAAGACCTTCAATGAGATGGACTGATGCAATGGTTACAAGAATGGACTTAAATGTAATAATGATTGTGAGGATGGAACAGGACCAGGGAGTGCTTTTTTCTGTTGTACACAGGGTAACCATGAGTCAGAATCTATTCGATGGCATCTGTCTTGGTCATCTAGTGCTACTATAACAGAAATACCACAAATGGACGGCTTTAACAAAGAAAAGTTTATTCTCTCACAGCCCAGTAGGCTAGAAGTCTGGATTCAGGGTGCCAGCTCCAAGGGAAGTCTCTCTCTGTTGGCTCTGGAGGAAGGTCCTTGTGCTGAGTCACACTTGTCCTGGTGAGGAAGTGTCTCAGCACAGGAACCTCTGGTGCAAAGGACACAATCTTCTCCAAACACTGCTTTCTTTGTGGTATGACATCTCCATGTATCTGAGCTCACTTCTGTCTTATATATTAAAAGAGATTCGTTTAAGACACGATCCAATCTTAGAGACATCATCAGTATAACTGTCATTAATCCCTTATTAAGTCATAGTGACAAAAATTACAACACATAGTAAAATCCCATCAAATAATGAAATAGTGAACTACCACACAATACTGGGAATTATGGCCCAGCCAAATTGCTACTCATGTTTTTGGGGGAACCATAATTCAATTCATGACATCATCTAACAACTTGCTATTGGAGGGGGGTGTTCCCTTCAAATAATTGTGTCTCAATTTAATTAACAGTACTCTTGTTTCTATTTATGTTTTTCGCTTTTTGGAGTCATAATCTTATGATTTCTAAGGCAATGCCATATAGTTCCTGAAACGGTAATTTCCTCAACTAAGAAATCCTCAGAAACTGCTTATTTGAATGGCAAACAGCTTTTGTAGCAGCCATCCACTACTTTTCCAGTTCCAGAAGCTTGTACTAAGGGAAGAGAGTCTACAATTGGAATTTGAGAAGAATTCTCAAGGTTAAAATGAAGCATATAAGCTATGACTACTGAGCGGGTTGTCCATAAATTTATCAGGTTGTCCAAACTGTGTATCACTGTTTTCTATAGGTCTGTAAATTGTCAGCAAAGCTTTGACCATAGGAACATGGAAGCACCCACTTCTGAAACGATTCAGTTCATAGACCTGTTAATAGGGTCTTAAATACACCCATACACCCAACTGAGTCCAGGAGGTAGCTGTGTTACTCTTCCCCTCCAACAACAATTGCCTTCATACTGGATGTGGCAGAAATTGTTAATAATTTTTGTTTACCTCCTAATAAACTCACTGGACATATGTCCTTCATTTCCTAGATCCTTTTGCAATGAACTGTGGCCATATGACTAAGTTTAGACCATACATTTCTGGCAGGACTGAAACATGGTTTTATGGTTTGGAGGAAGTTCTAGAAGAAAGACCATCAAGAGAACAGGGACGAGTCACTATGGCACTGTGTTTTAATTAGTAGACCATGCTGTTGAAACAAAAAGACTCAAATATATACAAAAACATAAATAAGAGAAAAATTTGAGGTGGTCTGAAATAATTGGTCTTCAGTTGCTGGACAGGGACTTCTCCATCTTTTGTTTTACTATTTGTGAGGATTGATGTGCAAGAACGACAGTGATCCTTCGACCTTATGGGGAAGGTTAATATATTAGGGATAGCTAAAACATGATAGAGGCCTGGGTCCCTCACTTCTCTGGGCTGTTCATGGTTGTATCACTATCCTGGACTGTTCACTTCTGGACTCTGTCTCTTATTTACGCTACTGTATTTTTAGATTTTCTTTGTTACAGCAGCGTAGGCAATACTCTAGCTGGTTGTAGACATGGTTTTCACTCTTAGATTGAGCTTCCTTCTAGGAGGTTCTTATCAAACAAATGAATGAACAAATTAATAAACAAAAACCAAACCCATTGCTTTCAGGTTAATTCCAACACATGATGACCCCACAGAACAAAGTAGAACAGACTAATAGGGTTTCTAAGGAGCGGTTAGTGGACTTGAGGTGGATTTTTAGCCAATCATTTAACCACTGTACCACCAGGGCTCCTAGGAACATTGAAAATAGATTTATAATTGATTGCTTCAAGAGCTGACTAAACATACCCAGAGATGGCTAAACAGTAGTTATGATAGGATTCCTACTCTGTTTGGGGGTTACACCTCTCCCAACTAGTATCACAGAGTTTGTCATGGCTGTTGCTGTTACTGCTTCACTAAGCACAAGATGTCTTATTTATACTTGCAGATCAAATTTTCTCAAGTCTAAAATTTGTACCTCTAGGTGTTCTTTTACACCCTCCCTGACCTGATATTCAGGAAAAATCAAGAAATATATAAGTAAAGTTATATTTTATGGAAAGTATGAAAATGAGACCTTGTCCAGGAGCTATCTGTGTTGCAGTTAGGATAGGCCTTTGTAGTGCTGGCCACTCTTGGCATACATGGTTGTTTAATGAGCAAGAAAGCCTTGATGGACTAGTGCTCTCAAATGCATCCCTTCCAGATTTTTGTACATGAATTCTAGGCTGGAGAACTATTTCATTTCTAATTTGAAGATATAAAACAATCCAGCATTTTGAGGGAGCATGTGCACAGTAACAGGTTACTTGCCCAGCACAAGTGGTTTAGAAAGTGAAGTCTCCCACGATACTGTTTTCTCAGGGGAAAGAAAAAATCAAAACAAAACAGATCAGTATATGTATAGGACTTCTTAGTTGACAAAGTTCTTTTGTATTTCTCATTTACCTGCTTTATGTTCATGCTTACCACCCTCTGCAGTATATATTGTGACTGTCATCAAATTAAGGATCCAGAAACAGAAGCACATGAGAGAGAAGTCTACTAAAATATGACTCCAATCTTCATGACTCTACCAGTACTCTCCATGACTGAATTCATGTTGAACCCAACTTACCCTTCTCCTTATTCTTAAATGCTATTTGAAATAAAAAGAATTGTTGCAGACCCAGAAAAAAAGGAATTGAACATATCCACATACGTGCACATATCCGTTATGTTACAAAGAGAAATGGATGAGGAAAACGTGGTGGATTCACTCAGAGGAATACGTGCAGCAGTGGAACAATGGATTTAGGTGTACATACAGCAATAAAGCAACATCGGAAGCATACAGCTGGGTGAAAAAATTAGGAGACAGGGTGAGTTCTATAGTGTAGTGCCATTTATATGTATTAAACACGCACATAGTTATAGTGTGTCTATGAGTCATTCATGTTTAAACACCATGGAGTGGGTGCCTGGGAGGTAAAAGGAAGGGGGATGTAATTAATGAGTATAGTGAAATCTCAGGGACCTGGTGGTGCACTGGTTAAGCATTAAACTGCTAACTGAGTTTCACAGTTTAACCTCACTAGCCACTCTGTGGGAGAAAATGTGGCAACCTCATTCCATCAAGATTACAGCCTTGGAAACCCTGGCAAAGTCACAATGACACTGTAAGTTGGAATCTACTCTATGGCAAAAAAGTTCTTTTTTTTTTTTTAATAGTGAAATCTACTGTTTTGTGTTTTAAGTCCAGAAAGGGAAGCAAAATACAACTTTGCTTCAGGATTAAGGATGGAATCAGCTAGGTATGAAAGCTAGAGCAAAAGAACAAGAGAGTCAGAAATTCATTGACTAATGGTATTTTCTGATAGAAATCACTCAGTCTTTTGGGGACACAGTTCTTAATACGAAAGAGGGGTGTTTGGGCCAGACTGATCCTATGGTCCTTTTTAGTGCAAACATTTTTTGTGTCTAGTGGCAGGTACGCATTTGTTCACGCAGTATTTATTGATTGCCTATGGGACCCAGGCAACCCTAGTAGCTCAGTGGTTAAGAGTTTGGCTACTAACCAAAAAGCTGGCAGTTCAAATTCACCAGGCACTCCTTGGACGCCCTATGGCAGAAGTTCTACTCTGTTGTATAAGGTTGCTATGAGTCAGAATCAATTCAACATCAGTTATTTTTTTTAATTAATAAATAGTGCCTGACAATTTTCTAAGTGCCTGAAATCTATCAGTGAGCAAAATAAGACAAGAAATCTTGCCTCTGTGAGGTTTGTATTCTAGTGAAACTAAAAAGACAAAAGGCGATAGATATAATTATCAGTAAATTATGGTATATGGGAAGGTGATGGAAACCTTGGCGACATCGTGGTTAAGAGCTATGTCTGCTAACTAAAAGGCTGGCAGTTTAAATTCACCAGGCAGTCATTCCTCAGCACCAGGCAGTTCTCCTCTGTCCCATAGTGTTGCCATGAGTCAGAATTGTCTTTACAGCAACAAGTTTGGTTTGGTGTTTTGGGAAGTTGGTGGAGAAAGAGATTAGGAGTGCAAGAGGAAGAGCAAAGGAGCGCAGTTTCAAATGGGTGTTTCATTAAAGAAGTAATGTTTGAGTGGAAACTTGAGAAAGGTGAGTATTGTGGTTACCTATGTTGCTGTAACACAAATACCACAAGTGGGTATATTTAAAGATTAGTAATTTATTTTGTCATAGTTCTGGAGGCTAAACGTCTAGATCAGGGTCTCAGTCTTGTCGATGCCATCCTGTTTGGTAGCCCTAGGAATTCCTTGGTCCTTTGGCTGGTAGAGCATCTTCACTGGGAAGCCATCACTGGGCACCTACTAGATTCCAGAAAGTGTGGAGTGCTTTATACTTGTTATTTCATTTCATCTTCACAGCAGCATGGTGAAGGGTCAGTTCCATCTTTATCTTGCAATTGAGAAAGACAAAATTTAGCAGATTAAGGTCTGTGTTGAAGATGTCCTATCTACTGGTAAGTGTCAGAGTTATAACCCATATTCACCTGTTGCCTGAGCAGATTAATGATAGTCACTATCCTCTAGTGATCCTAGTCTTGTTCTTTCAGATAAACCCTGGTGGTGTAGTAAAGTGCTATGGCTGCTAACCAAAAGGTCAGCAGTTCAAGTCCACCAGGCACTCCTTGGAAACTCTATGAGGCAGTTCTGCTCTGTCCTCTATGAGGCAGTTCTGCTCTATCCTACAGGGTCGCTATGAGTCAGAATCAACTCAACTGCAGTGGGTTTGGTTTTTCGGTTGTGATCTTGGTGTCGTACTTAGTGCTGCTGTAACAGAAACACCACAAGTGGGTGGTTTAACAAAGAGAAACTTATTCATTCGAAGTCCAATAGGCTAGAAGTCCAAATTCAAGGTGCCGGCTCCAGGCGGAGGCTTTCTCTCTCTGCAGGTTCTGAAAGATAGTCTTTGTGATACATCAGTCTTCCTTTGGTCTGGGAGCATCTCAGCACAGGGATCTCAGGCCCAAAGGTTACGCTCTGCTCCTGGCACTGCTTTCTGGGGTAGTTTGAGGTTCTCAACTCCCTGATTGCTTCCCATTCCTTTTATCTTATGGTAGATAAAAGGTGGTGCAGGCCACACCCCAGGAAAACTCCCTTTAAACTAGTAACCTTAGCAAGGGTTTTACAGTTGCACCCTAACACTCTTTAACATAATCCAATCTTGCCCCATTAATCACAGGCAGAGATTAGGATTTACAGCATACACAAAAATTACAATCACAAAATAGACTATAACCACGCAATATTTGGAATCATGGCCCAGCCAGATTGCTACATACAATTTTTGGAAGACGTAATCCAATCTATGACACTGGGTGATGCAAACAACTGAGCACTCAGCTATTAACTGACAGCTTGATCATTCAAATCCATACAAAGTTACATGGGAAGAAAATCCTGGCAATCTCTTTCCAAAAGATCGTCCATTAGAAACTAGGGAGCACGGTTCTGCTCTGACACAAACGCGGTTGCCATGAGTTGGAGCTGACTCACAGCAACCAGTTTTTTGGAGGGTGGTTATAATTCAACATAAGTATGAATACATTGTGTGTATGTATAAACACACTTAGAGAAATTTCCGTGATTTTTTTTTTTTATCATTGTAATCTCAGAAATTAATGAAACACCTAGCACAATGAACACTCAGGAGAGCCCTGTAAGTGAACGTGGAGACTGAGTTTTTGATGCAACATCTCATACTCTGTAATGCCCTCATGCTGGGCTGGGTTCCCATGGAAGAGGAAATATTTTTTCCAGCCTTTGCTATGGCTGTACTTTTACCTTCAGAAAAGGAAGAGCTTTCTCCTCTGTTCCTTCACACAGGTGGGTGTATCTTTTCCTGAGCTCAGAAACAAAACTAAAGAAAAGCCATTGTCATCAAGCTGATGCAGACAATGACCTTACAGAACAGAGCAGAACTGCTCCCACAGAGCTGCCAAAGAGTGGCTGGTTGAGTCAAACAGCTGACATTTTGGTTAGCAGCCATAGCTCTTAGCCACTGTGCCACCAGGCAGGGGCAAAACAGGAATGCTGCCACATAGTGTACCCCAGGTGCACCTGCAGGTGCTCAGGAGCAGCTACCTGTATATGGCAGAAACTAGGGCAGCACAGCATTGACTGTTCTGGGCTAAATGGGAATCACCAAACCCTCCTATTTGGTGAATTAATCCCTTTTCTCCAAAAGACACCTTCAACAAATCACGAGATATAATTTTGAAACACAGTGTTTTGGGAAATTACTTGGTAGAAACTGTTCTTAAGTGACTTTATCTTAAGAACGGCTAACCACACACACACACACACCAAAAAAAGAACTGCCAAGAATGAGCTGTTATCAAATCAAATGGCAAACCTCAATGTATCCAGTCTTCTCAAAAACCACATTTATTACCTTACATTAAGTGTCATTTTCTCTGATGCTGAAGCAGTAATGTTCTAAAAAATTAATTGTCTGTAACATTGTTAGTCACCAGCATGCAAAGTCATTCTCAGACATCAAACTCAGAAGACGTCTTTGACGATCATCATCATTGTAAAAAGATAGACTGGGCTGTGTTATCATGGAGTTGGAACAGGAGAAGAGAAGAAAGGACATTTCCCATGATCCTTCTATCACGAGCACTGAGACTGGAGTCTGAATATGGCAACTACAGTATATGGATACCCCCTCCAAACGTTCTCATTTCATCTGCTGAGATGGAATCATGAAATACTCCCCTTTCCCTGGAAAAGGAATGATACTCAGCTTACCTTTACTATGGAGGACTTCAATGAGAAAAGTTTTACAACAAATACAAATCACGGTGCATAGACTATGTGTGTTTCTATTACCTTGTCGTCTGCCAGAGAATACACGAGGGTAAGCGAGGAAGTAATAATACTTACCATTTGTTTAGTAGTTGAAATTTACCCACTCTATTCACATGAATTAGCCCACTGAAGCCTCCCAGTAGCTCTCTGAGTTAGAAATTGTTAATTACATTTTACAGACAAGGAACTAAAGCTCAGAGAAGGGAGTTGGAATCAATATTTTATAAAATCTTGTACCTGTGGGATGTTAAGTTTGCAAATCAGGTCAATTTAATTTCATTGGATTCAGTATATACACAGTATCTGGTTGTCCTTACACTCTGTCAGACACTGAGAATAAAAATAGGAGTTGGTCTTCCTCTCTGTCCTTGAAGGGTCCACCTTCTCACAGGGTAGACAGCTTGGTGAACAACTCCCATACTGGGAAGTAGGTGCTCCCTGGAGGAGACGTGTGTTATAGCCTAGGAAGGAGTCGTTTGGAAGATGCAGGGAAGCTGTGATTTAGAGCAGCCCTTTGAGCTGGGCGACAAGGAGGGGAAGGTGGGTGTTAGCAGAGCAGGGCAGTGCAGGAAGTGGGCCGTGCAGGAAGTGGGCCGTGCAGGAAGTGGGCCGTGCAGGAAGTGGGCCGTGCAGGAAGTGGGCCGTGCAGGAAGTGGGCCGTGCAGGAAGTGGGCCGTGCAGGAAGTGGGCCGTGCAGGAAGTGGGCCGTGCAGGAAGTGGGCCGTGCAGGAAGTGGGCCGTGCAGGAAGTGGGCCGTGCAGGAAGTGGGCCGTGCAGGAAGTGGGCCGTGCAGGAAGTGGGGCAGTGTAAGTAAAGGCCAAAGGGATGCTGAACTAGAGAAGGCTCTGTGTAGCCAAAGTGAAGTTGTATGTTGTCTAATAAGTGGCTACTGAGGTCTTGGAAAAGGAATTTGGATCAAAATATTAAGAAATCTGAGCATATTAAGTAATTCTGACTTTCTCCCACAGGAAAATAGGGACCATCAAAGGTCTTTAAGCACAGGAGCATGATGATAATAATAATGTTAACAAGTAACATGTATTAGTACTTCCCGCAGGCCAAGCACAGTGCTAAGCACTGTACATGCGGCAGCTCAGTTAGTCTTCTCAAAACACTTTGAGGAAACACCACTATAATGCCCCTTTTACAGGTGAGGACACTAAGAACCAGGAGCTAAAGCAGCTGGGTCTGGTAGGGTCAGAGTCTTCAGCTGTAGTCAGCTGACATGGCTGTTTTTTTAAAAGGATCACTTGCAGCAGTATAGAAATGTGGGCTTCGGTAGGCAAAGGGGCTATTATGCCCCGGCACCATAGAGACGTGGTACATCCCCTCCTTTTCTGAGCTCGAAAGAAAATGCCCCTTCCCTTCAATGTTTTCTTCTCCAAAAAGCTCCAAGGAAGCATGTGGCCTTGGTTAGCCACGCTGTTAGCTACTACTCCCAACTGGTCGCCAACATCTCTGCTCACCCCCACATTTGCACTTCTGACACTCATCATGTGGGTCAACGGCCTTCAGTCAAATCAAGCTGCCCACACTAAAAGGGGGACAACGTGCAGTCTGCTGAGCTGCCTGTGGTCCCAGACAGGTTGAGAAAGCCAGGATGAGCAGTCCATTAGCACCTGACAGAGCAGTCCCCAGAAATACTCTGACTCTATGCCAATTAAATGTGGGTAATGGAATTGTTAATGTGCTGGTTAAAGGATGAAAATGGCTGAACTGTAAATCAGTTTATTTAAACGCATTTTTTTATAGCAGCGTATAGGCATATCATTAGCTTGTAAATGTGTCTAATAAGCCTGTCTTCAGTAACACACCAGAAAGAGCCTAATTAACTTTTTTCTTCTCCAGTTAGAGAGTAGTGTTAAGATCCCTGATCACATTTCCACATTATCTTTTTAACATCGGCAAAGCAGCATTAAAACAGCCCCTGTGACATCTATAAAAATGCTAGTTTATAATTAGGATGATCTTGGCTTGAACAAAAATGTTGCAATTTGTAGTGATGGCTTCTGTTTCTCTTTAATTTTAATGTATTAGCCTGCAATACGCTGGAGATTTCCAGGCTGACTAGCTTGTTTCCACTTCCCAAATTGGTGGCATTATCTGCCTCAGGGACAAGAAAAAGAATCAGCTACAATTTGGTAGTTCCCCCCACCCCCCCAGAAAAGGAATAGAGAGGCAGAAGGGATAACTAACAAGAAAAGCCAAGTAGAACATTACCGAGTTGTTTCTTAACACCTGAATTTGAAGGCCATGTCCTGGAGATGGTGCTTATGAGAATCAGGCACAAGAACCTTGTTTTAGTCACCTAGTGCTGCTCTAGCACAGATACCACAAGGTGGATGGCTTTAACAAGGAAGATTTATTTTCATATAGTCCAGTAGGCTACAAGTTCAAATTTAGGATGTTTGCTCTAGGGAAGGCTTTCCTTCTGTTGGCTCTGGAGGAAAGTCCTTGTGTTGCATCAGTCTTTGCTCAGGGAACATCTTGGTGCAGGAATTTCAAGTTGAAGGAAGCGCTCGTCTCTCAGTGTTGCTTTCTTGATGGTGTGAGGTTTCCAATTCTCTGCTTGCTTCCCTTTCCTTTTATCTCTTGTAGGCTGAAAGGATAAAGGGTGGTACAGCCATACTCCACAGATACTCCCCTTGCAGTGGAGCAGGAAGGTGATTTTATGAAGGGACTTACAGTCCCACACTAATCCTCTCTAACATAATCCACTCTGTTAACCACAGGCAGAGATGAGTATTTACAGCATCAGAAAATCACAAAATGGGGGACAATCACAGAATACAGGGAATCCTGGCCCCAGCCAAATTACCACACTTATTTTGGGGGGTACACAATTCAATCTGTGACAAACCCCAACAACAGAATCATAGTGTATCCCAATGTTCTTCAGCTCGGGGACTGTCAACCTGTTTCCATCCTTTTTGTTAGGTACAGTGGAGTCAGTTCTGACTTGCAGCAACCGTGTGTACAGTGGAACAATACACTGCCTGCTGCTGCTGCTCCATCCTCACAATTATTGCTATGTTTGAGCCCACTGTTACTACCACTGGGTCAGTCCATCTCACTGAGGATTTTCCTATTTTTTACTGACCCATGATGTCCTTCTTTAGGGACTGATCCATCCTGACATGTCCAAAGTATGTGAGACAAAGTCTTGCTATCCTTGCTTCTAAGGAACATTCTGTCTGTACTTACCCCAAGGAACAAATTTGTTCCTTTTTCTGGTGGCCCATGGTATATTTAATATTCTTCATCAATACCGTAATTGAAATGCATCAATTCTTCTTTGCTCTTTCTTATTCCCTGTCCAGCTTTCACATGCATGTGGAGGTGATTAAAAACATCTTGGCTTCAGTGAGGTGCATCCTAGTCTTCAAAATAAATCTTTGCTTTTCAGCACTTTGACGAGGTCTTTTGCAGGAGAGTACAGCCTTGAGTATATCTTAACTGAATTTAGAGAACATCTCAAAACTAGATTTGACTCATTGAACACTAATGACAGAAAGCCAGACAAGTTGTGGGATGACATCAAGGATGTCATACATGAAGAAAGTAAAAGGTAATTAAAAGGAGGGAAGAAAAACGAAAAAAAATACCGAAGTAGTTGTCAGAAGAGACTCTGAAACTTGTTACTGAATGCAGGCTAGCTAAAGTAAATGGCAGAAATGGTGTAAGGAAAGAGTTGAGCAGAAGATTCCAAAAAGGGTGGCTCAAGAAGACAGTGAAGTACTACAGTGAAATATGCAGAGACCTAGAGTTAGTAACCCTAAATGGAATAACATATTTGGCATTTCTCAAGCTGAAAGAACAAAGGGAAAAATTCAAGCCTAGAGCTGCAAAATAACAGATTCTATGAGCAAAATACTGAATGATGCAGCAAACATCAAAAGAAGATGGAAGGAATACACTGAGTCACTGTACCAAAGTGAACTGGTTGACATTCAGTCATTTCAGGGAGTATCATATGATCAAGAACCAATGATGCTGAAGGAAGGAATTTCAAACTGCACTGAAATCACTGGTGAAAAACAACATTCCAGGAATTGAGAAACTACCAATTGAGATGTTTCATACAATGGATTCAATGCTGGAAGCACTTACTTGTCTGTGTCAATAAATTTGGAAGACAGCTACCTCACCAACTAACTGGAAGAGATCCGTATTTGTGCACATTCCAAAGAAAGATGACCCAACAGAATGTAGAAATTATTGGATAATGCCATTAAGGTCACATGTAAGTAAAATTTTGCTGACGGTAACTAAAAACTGTTGCAGCACTATATCCGTACGGAACTGCCAGAAATTCAAGCCAGATTAAAAAGAGGACATGGAATGAGGGATGTCACTGCTGATGTCATCTAGAACTTGACTGAAAGCAGAGAATACCAGAAAGATGTTTACCTCTGTTTTATTGCCTCTGTAGATCATAGCATATTATGGATAACTGTTTAAGTCAGCTAGCGCCACTATAACAGAAACACCATGAGTGGACTGCTTTAACAAGAAAAGTTTATTCTTGTACTGTCTAGTAGGTTACAGTTCAAATTCAGGATGACTGCTGTAGGGCAAGGCTTTGCTCCTTGTTGGCTCTGAAAGTCCTTGAAAGTCCTTGAGTTCCATCAGTCTTTGTTCAGTACTTTAGCACAGGAACCTCAGGTTTCAGGGACATGCTCTTCTCCCAGTAGTTCCCAATTTTTTGCTTGCTCTCCTTTCCTTTAATCTCTTATAAAAGGATAACGGGTGGTGCAAGTCACACTCCAGGGAAATTCCAGTGGAGCAGGGAGGTGACCTTAGGAAGGTATTTACAGTCCCCCCATAATCCTCTCTAGCATAACCCACTCTGTTAACCCCAGGCAGAGAGGAGGATTTACAGCGTCAGAAAATCACCAAATGGAGGGCAGTCAGAGAATACAGGGTCTCCTGGCCCAGCCAAATTACTACACAGATTTTTGGAGGGATACAATTCCATCCATGACAATAACGTTGCAAAGAATGAGAATTCCAGAGCACTTAATTGTACTCAAGAGGAACCTGGACTTAGACTAAGAGGCAGTCAGTCACACAAAAGAAGGGATGCTGTATGGTTTAAACTTAGGAAAGCTGTGAATCAGGGTTGTTTCCTTTCGCTATACTTATTCAGCTTGTATGCTGAGCGAATGATCTGAGAAGCTGGATTACACAAAGAACAGGACATCAGAATTGGAGGAAAACTCGTTAACAACCTGCAATACACAGTTGACATAACCTTGCTTGCCGGAAGGGAAGACAATTTGAAACACCGATGAAGATCAAACACTACAGACTTCAGTATGGATTATGCTGAAAAATTAAAATAAACAAAAACCCTCTCAACTGGACTGATGGCAATATCAAAACAAACAGAAAATACTGAAGTTATTCAAGATTTCATTTTACTTGAATCTGTAATCAACACCCATGGAACCATCATTCAAGAACTTAAATGAAACACTGCATTAGGCAAATCTGCAAAAGATCTCTTTAACATGTTAAAAAGTAAAGTATCATTTTGAGGGCTAAAGTGTACCTGACCCAACCCATGGTCTTTCAGTAACCTTACATGTGACTCTGTTTCCATTAAAGTCCCCCAAATTCTTATTCAAAGCATTATACATGAAGGAACTCTGTCCCTGAAATTCAAGGAGGTCACTGAGAGGACTCTGCCCTTCAGGGAGGTCATCTTAGCCAATGATCAGACAGGCCATCAGCTGAAAACAGCCTTATAGGCCCTACCCAGTATAACCACAAATAACTTTAAGCCTGTCTTCCCCACCCTCCTAATTGAAATCCCTTCCCTTATCAAAATCTTGACCATAAACAAATCTTAGCCCTTCCCCTTATAACTTCGTCCTTATTCAGACCATAAGTCCCCTAACCAGAATTTCTTGCTAATACTTTCTTTTCTTATCAAACCATAAACCACCTCACCCCATAACATCTCACTGAAGCTTTAAAACTATAAAAAACCTGCCCTACTAGAGAGGGGCTGGGCTGAGCCACTAGGCTTCGACCTCACTCTCTGTTTCTCTTCCAATAAACTTCACTGGACCCTTGGACTGGCGTGTCTCTGCCTCTGTTTCAGGCCACCCTCTTCTCAACAATACACAAGTTGTTTTGTGACATTGGTTGCAAGCCCAACAACGTGTCAGTACTCTCCTCCTTTCTCTTTCCGCCCAGACTTCCGTGTCCATTCATCCATTTTTCTGCCCCTTCCTACCTACTAGTCTTTGTTCTGGGGCAGATGTTGCCCATTTGGTCTAGTATACTTGATCAAGCATGCTCCCTGCAAGTGCTATTGTTTGTTTATAGGCTTGTCGTTTTGGGCTGAAAAGTGGACTTCAAGAGTGACCTCAGTTTTGAATTAGCAGGATGTTTGGGGGGGCGTGGTCTTGGGGGTTCGGCCAGCCTCTGTCAGACCGATGAGTCTGGGCATTTTTGGTGAATTTGAATTTTGTTCTACATTTTTCTCCCCCTCTTTCTGGGACCTTCTATTGTGATTACTGTAAGAGGGACTGGTGGTATTAACTGGGTGCCTTCTACCTGTTTGGGGCTCAGGACGATGGAGGATGTGGTTCATGTGGTCTAGTATTCCTTTGAACTGATGTTTTCCTATTGTCTTTGGTTTTCTCCATTCTCATTTGCTCTGAAGAGGATGCAGCTAACACATGTATTTTAGATGGCTACTCACAAGTTTTAAGACCCCAAAAGCTCTTTCCACTGAATTCTGAATCACAGATTTCTCAGAAAGAGCTCACTAGACCTTTCTTCTGAGGTACTTCTGGGTGGACTCAAACCACCAACCTTTTAGTTAGTAGCCAAGATATTAACCATGTGCACCACTCAGGAACACCACCAGAATCTCAGAGGCCTGCGTAAGTCTGCGATGGATTCTACAAAGAAAACCAGTTTCCTCTCACAGATCTATAAACTCTTCCTGGGCCCTATTTGAATATGGGACCAAAAACGTTAAGGACACTGTGAAAATTACATCACTGAAACCAGCTGCATCTCTTCTGTCAGGTCTAGGATGCTATTGACTTGTATTGCTTAAAGCTGAAGTTCTTAATGTTTGGGTGAGGGAAGCACAAATAGGGTTTAGGAAACCTGTGACTACCTGGAAATGCAATGCAATTCTGATCGAACCAGTACCAAAACCTGGGTTTTACCTTTGCAGAATCTGATTAGAAGATCTCGGATAGAGTTTTTATTCTATAATTCCCCCCTTAGATGATTTTGATAAAGTATCTTTAACTGAGGAGAATGCTCACTACTATATTAGAATCTCGGAAAATTTGTGCTCCCCCAAAATGTTAGATCCATTGGTTTAAATGAGGAAGTCTGTGTTCCTCAGCCCGGCGGTTAACAGGCCCCTTTCTGACCTCATCTTTCTTTTCCAGTCCTTTCTCCTAACGATATTAAGGGACCCATTCTTCTCTGTCTGAGTTCTGAACCTGGTGAAAAATAAGATGAATGTATAAGTCAGAAGGGAGATAAGTGTATCACCATTTATGTTGTAAATAGTTAATGTTGAAAACATGTTGTATAGCTTTAGGTTGGTGGTTTTAGAAATGCTGAAACTCGAAGTTTAGACAGATGCACCTGCTTGGGTAAGCCCCCTCTTGCAGGAATGGGACTGCCCCTGAAAATTTATGACATGAAGGAGCAGAGTATACCTGTGCTTCCCCTGAGCAGCTGGCTCCAAGGGAGGAAGAACAGGAGCTGGCATGCATTCAGTTTCTCTCCCAAACTTCTCTGGGGAGCCAGACTGAGAGACAGTGTTGCTCCAGTTGAACTTTATGTGGAGGAAGCTTCAGGAGCTGTTATTTCTCCTTGACTAGTGTCTCCCGTTATTCCCCAATTTGCTATGCATTTCCCCAGCTCTGTATCCTTTGCACTCTATTCATTCTATCAGAAACACTCTTTCTCTCATTAACATTTATCTGACTTTTATTCATCCTTAAAAATTAGACCTTCAACTGAGTCTTCTCTCACTCTTTTCCTGTGCACCCCATAGAAGAGCCAAGGATACATGTGCTCCAAAACTCAGTTAAACATCACAATTACCTGATGGGGAGTTGATTCACACCAAAATCTGAGATTCTCCATTGGAAAACTGGATTCAGGAGATCTGGAGTTTGGGAAAGGAGTGGCTGCTAACCAAAAGGTTGGCAGTTTGAACCCACCAGCCACTCTTGTGAAACCCTATGGGTTGGGTCTACTTCTTCAGGGTGACTAGTAGTCAGAAATAACTTGAATGCAACAGGTTTGAATTTTTGGTTTTGTAGCTAGGGAATTTTATTAAAAGATTTTTGAAGACTCCACCCCCACACCCCCATCATTCTGCTACTCTACAGCCAAATACATTGATCAGTTGCCCACACCAGAGATTCCATTGCACAAACCAGGGATGGCCGATTGTCAGATGTATGAAGGCCTAAGTGATGTCCCCTGTCCCAGGGGTCTCTTGTATTTAAAAGCACAGGGGAAGAAGTTCCTTTTCTCTAGTCAGGAAGCACTTGTAAATATACCAGTTTTGATGATTGATCCTTTTAGTTATCTATCCTCAGATTTGCAGGATGCTACAACATTTATTCTCACGAGTTCAGAAGTATAGCCATAACATTTCAAAGAAATAAAAATTATTGAATTTTTAGAACAGGGATGGACTTCCTAAACAATCTTCCCTAAATTTCTTCTTTTATGCACTTGAAAGTTAAGGCCTTTAGAAAGCGCAAGAGGCTTTTCTGAAGCCACAGCCCGTAAGTGGCAGATTCAGGTCTGATCAGCTTAAAAAATACATGTAAAACAGGAGGGTATCCAGGCTGCAAGATTTAAGTAACCCTAACAATGACCTATAGGATACAGTAGAACTCTCCATAGCGTTTCCAAGGAGTGCCTGGCAGATTCCAACTGCTGACCTTTTGGTTAGCAGACACAGCGTTTCAACACTACACCACCAAGGTTTCCATATAATAGATACTTATTATAAATGTACAATATCCACAGAGCCCTGGTGGCACCACAGTTAACAGCTGTGGCTGTTAATCAAAAGATCCACATTTCCAATCCATCAGCTGTTGCTTGGAAGCCCTTTGCAGTAGTTCTACACTGTCTTGTAGGATCACTATGACTCAGAGTCAGTTTGATGGCAGTGAGTTTTTATATAATATCTGCATGTTGGCATGTTATGAACAAGTATAACTGATGGTATATAATTATGTTGATTGGAACGGAAAGATGCTCCTGGTATTTTGTTAGGTAAAACACTAGTTGTAAACACGTATTTTCAGTATGTTTCTGACACATAATTATGCACTTAATTAAAAAAAGAAAAGTGACAGATTGATGATAGGTAGAACATAGACCAAAAGGTGAAAAGTATTACCCCTAGTTAGTAGAAAATGGGAATTTTTTTATATTCTTCGCTATCTCTTCTCCTACCTTCCCTCCAATAACAAGTACTATTTTACATAATGCAGAAAAATAAGTTACTTTAAGAAAGTGTGGGTCCTTAACTGGTCACCAAGCCAAGTGCCGTCGAGTCGGATCTGACTCACGGCAACTACTAAATCACATGATGTGCCCATGTCCTGACTTGTAGATCACGCTTATGTGACTGCTCCAAGTCCTGGGAGACCATCAGAGATTTTCAGTGGGTCTGTACTGTTCCACCCTCTTCCCCTCCCACATCTAATAAATATTTGAGTAACTGATATAGTTTAACTCCTACAAGGTTATGTGAAGAAACAGAGGATGGAAATAAATTAAGTTTTGTGAGTATGTTTGATATGTCAGATACTGTTTTAGAAATTATAGTGACTGTTGAAAAAATAAATTGTCACTGTCAAGTCGATTCCCATGCATAGCAACCTTATAGGACAAAGTAGAACTGCCCCTAGAGGGTTTCCATGGAGCTGTTGTTGGATTCAAACTGCTCGTCTCTTAATTAGCAGTCAAGCTCTTAATCACTGCTCCATCAGTGCACCAATAATTCTCAATGTCACTTTAAAAAACAAATGGAAAGAAACAAGAAAGTTGCTGTCCAGTTAACTCTCTGGCTCATGATGACCACATGTGTGTCAGCGTACAACTGTACTCCACAAGAAATTCAATTTTTTGGAAGTAGATAGTTAGCTCTTTCCTCCAAAGCACCTCTGTGTGAACTCAAACCACCAGCATTTGGGTGAGCCACTGAACATATCAACCATTTGCACCACCCAGGATTTCCAAGATCGCCAGAGAATGGTAGTTAAAGACACAGATGCTGAAACTCAGGATGCCTAGGTTTGAAACCTGGCTTTACCTCTTATTAGCATGTGACTTTGGTGAAGTTACCTAATTTTTCTAAGTCTCAGTTTTGTCATAAATCTAATGGAAATATGGTGTCCAGCCTCCAAAGCTGGCCCCCAATAAGCCTAATAGCTTCTTTGTATTCGTGCTCTTGTGTAATCTCCTCCCACATTCACTCTGTTGACCTGAGATCTGATTGAACTCATAGACAGAAACTAAAAGCAGTGCTCTGGTGATTAAGAACCCAGGCCCTCAGAAGGTCTCGCAGATTATGCTATTGTGTTTTGGAGAGCCCTGAATGGGCAGAAGTCTATCCTTCTAGACAAAACAAGTGGGAAGGTGAAGCCGTGAAACCACATGGGGAGGAAAACTGGCCCAGGCATCCAGCATCCCAGGTGAATCCAGATGATTCTAGCTCCAACTACATCTAACTGCAGCTGCTTGAGAGACTCCAAGAGAAACAAGCAGTGGAACTTCAGCTAAGCCCAACCAACTCCAAGCTATAAGCCACTAAACTGCCATTACACAGCAATAGATAATCAACATCTGAAACAGCAGTTTCAATCTTGCAGGTTAAATACAATCATGCACACAGAGTACCTAAAACAAAATAATTGCTCAGTAAGTGTCCATTAATTATTGAATCTTTGTGGACAGTTCTGTAAGGCAGGCATTGACATCCCCCTTTTCATGATGAGAAATCCACAGCAGAAAACAGAAGGAATGGGTAGAGACAGGATTCAAGAAGCAAAAACATATCTTTTTCTTTGAATCTCAGCCATTTCTCTAAGGAAAGAGAAGTAACAAAGTCTTAGGAAATAGTTTACTTTTCTGACCAAATCCCTTCAGTAATAAAGGGAAATGAAGGGCGGCAGGGTCAGACGTGTGCACTCCCATGATGGGCCTTGTTACTGGGGAGATGGCTATGATGTTTCCAGTTGACGATGATTTCAGGAGGGAGATGAACCGCAGGAGTGGGTGCACCAGGAAGCAGCAATGATCTTTCTCCTAACGCAATATAATGAAGTTAAGTTACAAATGAATGAAAAGAGGGATGGAGTATTTTCTAAAGATAATGTTTCCCAGCATCTCCGCAGTGCCCTAATGAACACCATCAGCTGGCATATAGTGTTAAGTACATTCAGATGTAAATCTAAAGACATTAGGCCCAGACAAGTTAAAATTTTTATTTGTTATCATCTAATTGATTTATGTCAATTTCACTTACGCATTTATTGGCTTGATGCACCAGTGGAAACAGGCCAGCTAGCAATCTTCAGCTCCTCCTTCTACTTATATACATTCTTTTCAACATCCACTGCCCCAAATATCTGATAGTAGGACTTTTCATATTATTTACTTCCCATCTGTTTCCTGACCAATGAGACTAGCCTCTTGATGAGCTATATCGACCTTCACAACCCAACTCAAAAGTTACCCCAGGAAGATTCCCCTGATGAATCTCACCTAACTGATCATTTTTCTGTGCTCGTCACTCAGCAGATTCACTGGGAACTTGCACCATTTTGCTTTTCAGTATACATTGTTGAAATGAGGAAGGGCACGGTAAAAATTGGAGGTATTAAAGAAAGCCCCAGGAAACAACTTAATAGCAGAAAATACCATAGAATACTCTCACCTTTGTCACAAAACACTGTCACAAGACAAGCCTGGGGGCAACCTTGCAAGTGGCAGCCTGCAAGTGATCCCTAGACCTTGACCACATTTTACAACTAATAGGAGTTAACCAATCAATGTAAAGGTCAGTTCACCCTCCCTGCTTTGCAATCTCACAACTTAAATACTGGGCAGTGAGGAAACTCGTCGTCGCCCCCTGCTCTGTGTAGCTTGGGGTGCGTCCCTGGTGCACCAGTATTTTTCCTATTGGGCATATTTTTTAATAAAATTTAACCTTTAAAGTAATAGTGTCGCATCTTGAAAATCGCGGACCCTAACAACATCACTCCTAACTTGTATACATGTAAGTTTTCTCTTATCAGGTATTTACGGCCTTTTCAAGGGCAAACATGAGTATGTTGTCTTCTCTCTTGGTTCCTTTTACAATATACACCAAACACACACATAAACACCCTGGAATGATACTCTCAGTTATGTCCTAGTGCTACTCATTAAAACTTACCCATTATGAACAGGCTTCTCACCAAAGGAGGCATCTAGGAAGCTAACAGATACATGAGAAATGCTCATGGTCATTAGCCATTAGAGAAATTGAAATCAAAACTACAGTAAGTACCATCTCACCCCCAAAAGGCTGGCATTAATCCAAAAACCACAAAACGATAATTGTTGGAGAGGTTGTGGAGAGGCTGGATCTCTCTTACAATATCAGTGAGAATGTAAAATGGTACAACTACTTTGGAAATTGATTTGGAGATCTCTTAAAAAGCTAGAAATAGAAACAGCATATGATCCAGCAATCCCACTGCTTGTAATATATCCTAGAGAAATAAAGGCTGTCCCATGAATAGATGAATGCACACCAGTGTTTATTGCAGCACTATCCACAATAACCAAAAGGTGGAATCAACCTAGACGCCCGTCAACAGACAAACAGATAAAGAAACTATGGTGTAGTCACACAATTTAATTTTATGCAGTAATAAAGAACAACAACGATCTTGGGAAACATCTCATATGGGGTCTGACAATTAGGTTCAAGAACTCATTCTAGAAAAAGTGCTACATACCTCATTGCTGAATATCACTAGATTCACCTTCAAAGAACTCCCCTTGGGAAGCTATGCACTGATACCAGCACCTAGTCCATCCTGCAAAGCAATTTTGGAACTCTTTTTCTGGACCACCAGAGCTGTCACTGCATTACCCTTGATGTCCTGAGTGTTATCAAAATGTCTTCCTTTTAATATTTTCTTTAAGTAAACAAAAAAGTCATTAGGGGCCAGATTAGGTAAATAGGTAGGATATTTTAATTCAGTTATTTGTTTATTGGCTAAAAACTCCCTCACAGACAGTGCTATGTGAGCCGGTTCATCATTGTGATGCAAGAGCCATGAATTGTTACTAAAATGTTCAGATTGTTTTGTCTTTTTCATGTAGCCTTTGCAACACTTCTAAAGTAAACTTGATTAACTGTCCAGTTGGTACAAATTCATAATGAGCACTCCCCCTAATGTCAAAAAAGTTTAGCAACATCATTTTGACTCTTGATTTGGACTGACAGAACTATTTTGGTTGTGGAGAATAGGCTGACTTCCACTATGTACTTTGACACTTCGTTTCAAGGTTGTATTGGTACACCCATGGTTCATTACCAGTGATAACATGGGCAAAAACATCATCTTGCCTCGCCAAAAGGTCCTGGCAAACTTTTATTCCCCTTTACCTTTGTTCGTCAGTGAGCTCTTTTGGGGCCATTTTTGCACACACCTTTCTCATGTCAAGATTTTCAGTTAAGATTTTTTCCTGTTTCCCTATCACTGTTTACTTGGTCTGGTATTCTTCCCATAGTCAGCTGACAATTTTGATGCACAATTTGATGAATTTTTGCAATGGTTTCATCAGTTTTTTTCATTACTGGCCACCTTGCCCTCTCTTCTCCAGTGATGCTTTCTCTCACCTCAGAAAAATGTTTAATCCATTTGTACACTGCCATTTTCCTCATGATATTATCCCCATAAACTTGGGTCTAACATGTCCCTGATTTCACTTCCACTCTTGCCGAGTTTAACAAGAAATTCAATGTTTGTTCATTGCTCTAATTCAAGCTCTGACATTCTGGCTATGCCACACAAAAAATATGCAACAACAATAACGAATGTCATTCAGCAAGACATTGTCACACACTGACATGAACACTGCTGTGAAAAACTGATATACCAGGGTTATGAAACCATACCAAGTTGTTTGTACATTGCTGCCAATGTAAGCACACAGCAGCAAGTTCAAGAACTTAATTATCAGATCTTGTAACACGGAGTCCTCTGGAAAACACTATGCTGTGTGAAATTAGTCAACTGGAAAAGGACAAATATTGTATGAGGCTACTATTATAAGGACACGAGAAAAGGTGTGAAAACAAAAGAAAACAGTCTGTGATGGTTACAAGGCTGAGGAGGGAGAGTGAGTGGCGTTCAATGATTAGAAACAGATAAGACCTGGGTTGAATGGAGGGAGGGACAAGGCACAGTAGAAAGGAGGTCAGCATAGCTGGACTAAATTAAAAGCTAGGAGGTTTTCTAAATATAGTCCAACACTTCAAGAGATAAAGTGGTGGTATCTGGGAACCATGGTTTCAGGGATACAGGTTGGCATAGCAAAGTTTTCTTAAGAAGACGTTGTGCATCCAACTTTGGTAAGTGGTATCTGGGCATTAAAGGCTAATAAGCAACTGTGTAAGTAGCATCAGCCGGTTTCAGCTCACCTGGAGCAGAAGAAAATGAAAGACATCAAAGACATAAGGAAGATACAGCCCAGAAGACAGAGGGGGTCATGTAGTCTGGAGACTATATCTGCATGAGACCAGAATAACTAAATGGTCCCTGGCTACCACCAGTGACTGCCCTGACAGAGAATACAAAGTAAAGTCCCTGACATGCAGAACTAAACTCTGTTAAAGGGACCAAACTTCATGGTCTAATGGACTGGGGCAGTGAGGGGAGTGTCTGGAGGGTGTGACCCCCAGATTCTCTGTTGACCCAGAGTGAGAACCATTCCCAAGGCCAGTTCTTCACACATGGATTGAACTAGACTATGACATATAAAATGATACTGACAAAGAGTGTGCTTCTTGGCTTAAGCATACATATGAGACTAATTGAGCAGCTCCTGTCCAGAGGTGATGGTAGAGGGTGGAGAGGGACAGGAACTCTCTGAACAGACTCAGGAAATGTAGGGTGGAAGGGAGGTGTGTGCTATCACTGGGTGGAGAAAGCATCTAGAATTGCATGGTGGTGTGTGTGCATGTTTTTGTGTGATAGGTTTAACTGAACTTTGGGCTTTCACTTAAGGCACAACAAAATACTAAAATTAAAAATAATAACTCATTATGTGTTTCATTTTTTTTAAACCAACGGTGATAAAGGAATAATTAATAAAATAAAGCTCCACTGATGTATTCATTTTCTCCTGTGTAACTTTTCTAGATAACAGTATGCTCTAGATTAAATAGAAATGCATGTACCTCAAGATAAAAACTGAGTTGAATGCAGAAGGAGCAATGCATCAGAGTAAGAGGGTAGGTAATTTAGAACAAGAAAACCAACTAGGAAATCAGTTGCCTATTGTGCGCAGACTCTTGAATGCCAGGTTTGTGTCAACTTGACTGGGCCATGATTCTCAGTGGTTTGGCAGTTATGATACAGTATGGCGATCACACGATATTGTGATCACTTCCGTAACGATATTTAATATAATGTTGTCACCTCCATGATGGGTTTGCTGTTAGTAGCCAATCAGTTGAAAGGGATTTTTCTTGGGGATGTGGCCTGCGTCAAATATGAAAGGACTTTCTGGCGAGACTTGAGGTCTGTTGCTTGCATAGCTGTCTTGCTTTCCAATCTGGGAATTCATTGATCTTCACAGCCTGTGAGCCAGAGGCCTACTGCCCGATTTGTCAGTCTTGAATTCACCGGCCCCTGCAGTTACTTGAATTAAGAGAATCTTACAGTCTGATTGGCATTCTAGCCTCTAAAGCTGCATAAGCCATTTCTCAAAAGTGGTTAAGTGCTGTCCGAAGAGTTTGTATATACACATGCGTGTGTACATACATATATACACACCTACATTCTATAAAACATATATATGTGTATGTGTCTGTATACGAATATAGACGCACACATATATGTTTTATATATATATGTCTATATATATAGACACACACACACACATATATACATTCAGAGAACCCTGACGGTGTAGTGGTTAAGCCCTATGGCTGCTAACCAACATTTTGGTCAGCAGTTCAAATCCATCAAGCACCCTGTGGAAACTCTATGAGGCAGTTCTACTCTGTCCTATTAGGTCACTACGAGTTGTTTGGAATCAACTCCATGGTCAATGGTAACAGGTTTTTTCTTTTCTTTTTTTTTTTGTATGTTTTATTGGTTTTCTTTCCCTAGAGAACCTAGCCTAAAGTAATAGGTCTGGCAGTAACTTTGTTTTGTAGACTTGATGGTGGCAAACGTTATCATTGTCTCCTCTATTTCTGTCTCAGACCACTTGTCAGATAATAAGAAGCAGATGAGAGGTGTTACTTAGTGATGCAGAGTTATGGAATAAGTATAGGATGGAGGTAGGAGTAAGGTGGAATATACAGCAGTGTGCGTGCTCGTTCCCGCTACACAGTCCCCCGCACAGTCTTCTCATATCATGTGCTCATGCCTTTGATTGCTTCCATCTAGAGACCTGTTTTTTCTACAGCAGTGCAATTCAGAATATGTACGGTTTCCAAAAAGCCAAAGTGGGATGGCATTCACCCATCACTGCAAGCACAGGCACCAGAGGCTAAGGTGGTTGACAATATGTTTGTAACACATCAATGGGCAATTTTCCAGTCTGATATTTCATTCTGCCTCTGTCCTCCAAAACAGAAGGTATCAGTGCAGTGTGATGAAGGCTCTGAAACACAATCCCTATCAAATACCACATTTCAGCTCCATGGAGTGCACTCAAGCCACAGGACCCTTTGGATTCATCTGCAAGTCTCCGAGTCCCAAGTTAATTGTACCAAAGAGTGGTCCCAACCTATCAGTATGCAGAAAAGACTGGCAGACTGGTATACCAAGAAGGCTGGCAGGCTCACAAACATTTCTTCATTTAGTTTATTCCTCTAAGTGTCAAGGTGTTCACACCAAAATACACACAGGTAATGAGCATGTGAATATATATGACTGATGCATATTTATGTGCATGTATACTTAGACATAGATAGCCACATGTGCAAACACTTTCATGCATACACATACAGTCATACACATGCACACACAATCAGACACACACACACAAGCACACACACAATGTAATCTAGGTAAATCACCCACCATGCTGATTCTTGAGTTAAGCAAACTGAATGTGACCTCATCAGTCTTCTATCAGAGGCAGAGAATGCAGCTCTAGTGCTGTGAGTAAGAAGTGTGTTCTGGCTCCGGACAGTCATCTCAGCCTAAATTCTCCTCCTCAGCACAGCCCAGCCATTTTCCTTTGAAAGCCAGCAAGTCTGCAATCCAGCCATGAAAGAGAATGACTTTCCATAGATACTAGACATGTATCCAGGGTACTGTGTGACTCTCTCCCCCTTTCAGAGAGGGGCCAGAGGCTCATCCTGGCTTCCTTATACTTTGTAGCTTTCCCTGCCATCATAGGTCTCCTGCCCCATGCCTCCCATTTTATCACTTGGTTGATGAGTGTCTGTCCACTCTTGCATCCCCTCCTGTTACTGCAGGTACGGATCCACCTGGCAGAGTTGCTACACACTTGCTTGGTGAGGGTGCCAAATGCCTACTTAATGCATACTTGAAGGCTCCTGGCTGTATCACAACATAGTATAGGCAGGAAAGTGAGGGGCTTAAGAGCAAAGCCATTACACAGAGAAACTGACCTGGGTTTGATTGCTAGTATTTAGCTACATGTCCTTGAGCTTGACCTCTTAGAATCCTAGTTTTCTCAACTATAAAATGTTGGTGGATAATGCCTCCTTCATAGGTGATTGGAAAAACTGAGTGAATGTATGTCAAGACCTTAGCATGGCGCCAGGCACATACTAAGTGCTTAATAAGCATTGGTTATCAACATCATAAGCAAATCATTAGATTCAGACTCAGATATGACACAGATACTAGAACTCTGCCAGGAAATTTAAAAGAACTAAGCAACATCACAATAAACAAAAAATATTTAAGTTGTCAAAGATGTCATTTTACTTGGATCCACAATCAATGGCCATGGAAGCAGCAGTTGAGAAATCAAATGATATATATATTGCTTTGGGAAAATCTACAAAAGATCTCTTTAAAGTATTAAAAAGTTAAGATGTCACTTTGAGGACTAAGGTGTGCCGTAGTACTTTCAATCCTCTCACATACTTACTTAAGTTGGAAAATGAAAAAAGAAGACCAAAAAAGAATTGATACCATTGAGTTATGGTGTTGATGAAGAATATTAAATATACCATGAACTGTTTGAAGAACAGAGCTATCTTGGAAGTAATACAGCCAGAATGCTCTCTGGAGTGAGTATAATGAGAATTGATCTCATGTACTTTGAACATGTTATCAGGAGAGCTAAGTCTCCAGAGAATGCCATCTTGCTTGGTGGAAGGTCAGTAAAAAGAAGAAAGCCCTCAGTGACATGCGTTGACACAGTGGCTGCAACAATGGACACAAATATTGCAATGATTGTGAGGATGGCTCAAGACTGGAAATATTTCATTCTGTCATATACAGGGTGCTATGAGTCAGAACTGACTCCGTGGCTCCTAACAATGACATCACTGACTAATACATTAAAGGTTCTAGTTGCAAATATGGACAATTATAAGAAAACAACAAAACAGAAATGCTAAAAATAAAAAACACAGTAACAGAGATGAAAAAATGCCTTCATTAGGCTCATCAGTAGTCTTGGAACTAAGGAAACAGTCGATTCAGAAATAGATCAATAGAAATTGCCCAAAGTATACTGCAACGGTTTTCGCTAGCTAATTCCTTTCAGAAGTAGACTGCCCAAGAAAGGATTGAGGCTGTCAAGGATTTTATTTTACTTGGGTCCACAATCAATGACCATGGAAACAGTAGCCAAGAAATCAAAAAATGCATTGCACTGGAAAAATCTATTACAAAGTTTCTCTTTAAAATACTCAAAAGTAAAGTCACCTTGAAGACTAAAATCCACCTGGCATTTTCAGTCTTGTTATACGCATACTAAAGCTGGACAATGAGCAAAGAAGACAGAAGAATTGATGCTTCTGAATCATGGTGTTGTAGAAGAATGTTGAATATAACATGGACTGTCAAAAGAACAACAAATATGTTCTGGAAGAAGTACAATCAGAGTGCTCCTTGGAAACAAAGATAGCAAGACTGCATCTTACATACTTTGGACATGTTGTCAGGAAGGATCAATCCCTGGAGAAGGACATCATGCTTGGTAGAGTGGAGGGTCAGCGCAAAAGAGGAAGACTCTCTACGAGATGGATGGGCAGTGGCTACAACAATGGGCTTAGACACAAAAATGATTGTGGACACGGTGCAAGACTGGGCAGTGCTTCATTCTGTTCATAGGGTCACTGAGTCAGAACCAGCTCGACAACACCTAACAACAATGACAGGATGTCACAATGAGAAAATGAGTGTGTAAGGGGGAGTCCGAAGCAGAACATCAAAGAGCTGTGGAATAACATCAAATGTACTAAAATATGTATAACAGGGATTGCATAAGCAGTAGTGAAAGACAGCGTGGATGAAGAAATGTTTGCAGTAGAAGCTGAGAACTTTCCAAAATGAGTGGCAGGCAATAGACTGCGGGTCCAAGAAGATCAGAAAACACTACATAGCAGAAATACCAAATGATAATAGGTATGATACACCTAGACGTACTGTGAACAAACTTCTAAAGAAAAGGTGAAGAACGACTATTGACGAGAACCAGAGAAAAGTAAACATTACAGTATTTTTATACAAATAATCCACACCTTCTGTGTTTATTTGATGTTGGCACCCACCTCCCTTGAAGTATTTTCAGTCACTCACTAAGCTAATTTTGTTTACATCACCATGTGGAAAGGATTGGCACAGTGGTGTTTGTGAGAGTGCCTTGGGGGAAGTGAGGGCTTGCTGCCAAAGTATGAAGAAGGCTTACATTAGTTGCAAAACCTACAATACATATAGATAAACAAAGATAAGAATTACACACATACTTCTTGTTAGAAACCATACAAGCCAGAAAACAATAATGTGATATCCGTTATACTACATGTGATGTAGTATAATACTATATGATGGTGGACTCTAATTAATCTGATTAATTAACTGTAAAGCCTAGGGCACACAACTTTACAAAACTGTCAAAACTCATCAAAGTATACATACAAAAAAGCAAATTTTTCTGTGCATAAATTAAAAAAGGTAAAACAATAACAACGACCAGCTAGGATATGAGAGTGAAAATGGAATGTAGGCTGTGACAAATCAGTCTTGCTGTGTTACAAATGAATCACATAACCACACTGAAGATGATGAGGGAAGAAAGGAACTTACCTAAGCAATTTTGGAAAACAGAGTTTTGATGTAATACTATAAGCTAGGAAATCCTGGTGACACAGTGATAAAGAACCAAAAGGTCAGCATTTCAAATCCACCAGGTGCTCCTGTGGGGTTGTTCTACTCTGTCCTAAAGGGTTGCTATGAATCAGGATCGACTTGACGGCAATATTTTTTGTTCTTTTTTTTTTTTTTTTGAGTGGGTTGCTGTAAGGCTAAAGATAAAAAGAACAACATATAAATGATGTACAAAATAAGCCAAGGCCACTACATAATTAAAAAAAATCCTACTGCTGCAACATCTATTCTGACTCATACTGACCCAGTAGACAGAGTAGAACTGCCCATATGATTTCAAAGGAGTGACTGGTGGATTTGGACTTCCAACGTTCTGGTTAGCAGCCATAGTGCTTAACCACTATGCTAACAGGGTTTCCATAACTAAAATACTGCATTACAAACTGAAGGATAAAATAATGTAAAGAAATCATACTAATAGAACAAATAAATATAGGATAAACAACAAGGCTTGAAAAATGCAGAAACAATGAAGAAATAGAAAATCAACATTGGAGCACCATGGCAATGCTTGCTACTGACAAGATCTAGTCACACATTCTAAAACAAATTGGTGTAAAAAAAAAAACCTGTCCTGTCAAGTTGATTCCGACTCATAGTGACGCTATTGGACAAAGTAGAACGGCTCCACAGAGTTTCCAAGGAGTGCCTGGTAGATTTGACCTTTTGGTTAACAGCTGCAGCACTTAAACAGTATCTCACCAAAGTGGGTAAACGTAAGTAGAAACAGGATATTTGCTTAGTCTGAAGTTACTTACCCTAATACTTAATGATTACAAAAGGGAAGCACTAATTTTACAGTGAAAATACTGACAAACACCATCTTGGCAAAGTGATCAAGATGAACATTGTCAGTTGTGTGTATCAGCATCAAGTGTTACTGTTGTTAGGTGTCATCAAGCAAGTTCCAACTCATAGTGACCCATGCACAACAGATGAAACACTGTCCAGTCCTACATCATTCCTACAATCATTTTTAGGCTTAAACCCATCATTGCAGCCAGTGTATCAATCTATCTTGTTAAGGGTCTTCTTTTTTGCTGACCTTCCATTCAACAAACCTTATGTCCTTCTCCAGGGACTGATCCTTCCTGACAATGTGGCCAAAGTATGTGAGATGAAGTCTCCCTGTCTTTGCTTCCGAGGAGCACTCTGGTTGTACTTCTTCCAGAACAGACCTGTTTGTTCTCTGGGCAGCCTATGGCACATTAAATAAAAATAGTCCCTGATATCACACACTAAGGATGTATCACCTTTGTAATATCCTTCCTACTAATACATGATCTTCAATCTAAACACAGGAAAGCACCATACAACCCACCCAAGGGATGGTCTATAGAATAAATGACCAAAATCTCCAAAAGTGTCCAAATCATGAAAGGAAAGACTGAGAAACTCTCACAGACTGGAGGAGACGACAAGACACGATAATCAAATGTAATGTAGGACCCTGGACAGGATCTCAGAACAGGAAAAAAAACGTGGAAAAATTGTTGAAATACAAAGAAAATAATCTGTACCTTTAGTTAAAGGTATTGTATTAGGGTTAATTTGGTGAATTTTATAAATGCTTTATGGTAATCGAGATGTTAACATTAGGAGGTGCTGGTTGAAGGTATATACATATATATATATATATATATAAAGCAAAGGACTTCACTTTTTTGTATCTGTGCTATAAAGAGAAAATATTTCAAAAGTATATGTGAATTGAATTGAATTTTACTACTGACTGCCACTGGAATTTCACAAACCCGTTATTTGATTCTGATTGCTGTTTGAGGCACTGACTATAAAGTGTTAGTTTTCAGTGTCTTTACTTCTCTGACATGGTGAGAATTACGTCATTATCTATAAACAAGCACATAATTTTGCTGGTACAACATGTTTGAAAAATACATTGACTTTTTCAAATAAATGGTAAGCTTTTCTTCAATGTAAATGCTTTCTAAATTTAATTTTCACATATTGGACTGATGTAGATAAGTTGAATAGTTACCAAAATAAACATACTATGCCCTTTCACACCTCCACATGTTTGTTCTTACTATTTCTTCATCTGAAATGGGCTTGCTCCTGTTCTCCATTAGTCTTCTTCATCACTCAAGTTGCATATCAAGAGCTCTACTTTTCTTCTTTTGTGCTTCTAGAGTATGCTATCTTTCACGGCTGTAATATTCAGAACATTGAAAGGCTTGTGCACTACGGGCACTTACCCGCCATCACTGACATTGGCCAGAAATATATACTTTGGCCCTATCAGTGTACATTGGTTAAGTATCAGTCTTTTCTTTCTTTTTCCCATAACCAATTGCACATCCCATTTAGCCTTGCAATTTAGAGTTTTTAAAATCTTGTTTGCTTTTGACCATTGGATTGTCACACTTTTAAGAGCAGTACCCCCAATGTGGACCCTCAATGCATTTAGCACAGTGCTCTTTACCTAACACTAGCTCTTACAACCCACAGAAGCTGAGTGGTGGAACTAGAATTTGAGCTCTTATCTTATGTCTGGAAATTCCATGTTGTTTGTACTGTGTTTCCCACAAATAATGTGTTAGGATGCATTTAACTCCAATAAATAGTATACTTGGTCAACAACGGCTTTAGTAATGAAAAAATGTAATTATCTTGTATGACAAGAAGTCTGGAGACACATGATACAGGTTAAATGAAGAGGCTCAACATCATTAAGAACTGTAGCAACTGTAGCTTACTCAATTTCTTTTCTCTACCATCCTCAATGAGTTGACATTTTATGCTTAGGCTTATTATCCCTGATGGTTGCATAATGGTGCCAAGCAAAACAGACACATGTAAGAAAATATCTCATACAAAAAGAAAGGTTCAGCCCCCCCCCAAAAAAATCTGTGCACCTCAAGGAACTTTCCCTTATGCCTGAGTGTCCAGAAAAGGCTCACCTGCCTCACCCTAGACTAATCAGTGACAATGAGAAATACGATGTCTGTGATAAACCGGAACTGGTAGAGGGACACACATTCTGATAGCTCATTTAATTTGTTCCATACTTGAACGAACTTGGGGATCTGTTAGCAAGAAGGATGGACAGAAGAACTGTTGGGTAGGCAACTAAATGCTGTCACATTTGCTATCTTGAGTTATTCTTTTCTTAAAATTTTATTATTTATTAATTACAGTAAAAGAATTATTATTTTTGAGTTATTCTTTATTTTTTGATAGGTACTGAAATTGTCCTTCTAGTTATATTTGTTATGATATAGCAGGTATCAGGTTTTATACTTCTTTTATATTTGCCACAACCTAGTCCAAAGCTGAGCTCAATAAATTTTTTTTATTGGTTGGAGAGAGAGAAAAAAACTGTCAAAGAGTTGAAGACACTGTCACTCACACTGTCTCCATATTTCCATACCAATCCTAAATGAGTCCCTTTTGTGCACTTGCAGTGGATGCCAACTTGGAAAGAACGACACCAAGAATTCTTCACGGTGATATTCAATTCACTGGGTGGGCAGGCACTCGTGCCAAATTATGTACCAGGCAGGAATTGGGGCCCCTGTTTGACAAAGAATGTCTATTATGAGAATTGCAAAGCTTACACATGCCAGAAGCAGAATTCCCCATATTCATCAAGTTGTGTTTCATTTCTGTATTTTTCTTATGTTAACCCCACTTTCCTGGAATTTCTTCCCCATCTATATCGCCTCTTTGCTGGCTGAATTGTGCTAATCATTTAAAGCTCATCCAGGAAGTTTTTCTCCCCAGCTTTCTCCCATGTTGGATTTCAGAGTTCCTTCTTGGAGCTCCTGGGTGACTATCTTAATAATTTCACTTATTTACATGATAGCATTTGCTATTGATTGTTTAATGTGAGCTAGGCTTGTGATTTTTAAATATATTTTCTCAACCAAAATTACCCTATGACATGTTATTTAGAGATAAAGAAATTGAGTCTTAGAGAAGGCAGGTAATTTTTAAGTTACACAGTGGGTGAAAAAAAATTAAGATATTCCCTACCATTGAGGATGCTACATTATTTGCGTATTTGTTACCAGTCCTTCTGTTATATAAGCACCTTTAGTCTGAGGGCTTAGTCTTATTAATCTTGGTGTTCTCAGTGTTTAGCCTGGTGCCTGCCACACAGTGGGTGCCTAGTAAATGTTGAATGAACGAATGGGTGAACAACTGAATGGAGAGGATGACTTGTAATAGTATTTCCCCTCTAACTTAAATGAGTCACACTTGAGACAGGTAGAATTAGAGGATCTCCAGTACCCAGTGCTATGCCTGGCATGCAAATGTATGCAATAAATATTCATACTGCCCAAACTGACTGGCCAAAGTATTTTTTCCACAAGGACTTTTATGTTTTCATTGCAAGAACACAAATGCCAATTTATACCTATCTGAACTAGCATGATAATTAGTCTGAACTGTATAATTAACCCATCACTCAAGTCAGCCATACTACAGCAGCTGGTGTGTTACTATGATGCTGGAAGCTATCTCACTGTATTTTAAATACCCCTAGGATCAACCTTGATGGACAAATTTAAATGGAGCTTACAGACTAAGAAACACTGAGGGAATAAGGCCTGGTGAGGGTCCAAAATTTAGCTAAAGAAAACTTCTATAGATAACAACACAATATTGTCTGATATAATGCTGGAAGATGTTACAGGACTGGGTAATGTTTCATCCTTTTATACATAAAGTTACCTTGAGAGGGAATCAACTTGATGGCACTGAACAGCAACATATTGCACTTCCTACTATAGTCACAAAACACAAAACACTAAAGACAAATGATAGAAATTAATAGGTCCTTTTTAAATTTGAAAAGTCAGAGATGGGTCCAAGATGGCAGAGTAGTCAGAAGCTTTCTCTGACCCCTCTAACAATAAAGACCCAAAAGAATAAATGAATCTATTACATATGCTGACCAAGCAAGGAGCCCCAAACATCAAAGGGACAGTTGTGAAATCAGCCTGTATAACGGGGAAAGGGAGAATAAGATTCTCCAGGCCTGACCTATTGGAAAACAGCTGAGGCCAGTGTGGTGAGTGTGGCAGTTGGAGGGCATTCTCACCAGCTGGAGAAACTGGACAGAGAACCCACTTATGCTTTCAGAACCAGAGAGGAATAGCACAAAATCATCAAAAGCTAAGTCTTTGTGTGTAACCTACTGTGTGCATCTGAATCTCTCCCTTCTCCCAGAACTTGCCCCTGCTTTTTCTGTACTGCACCTAGCTCTGGCATCTGATACCATGATCTGAACTGGAAGAAACTACAACACTGTAAGCAAACATAAATAAATTCAACCACTTACTGATGGCTGAGAGACAACAGCCCACATCAAATCACTTGAAAAGAAAGACCACAATGACTTCTGAAAGCTTCCCAAACATTCAAATTTCCACAAGAAGAGAACTTCCTATAATTATCAGAGGTAGAATACAAAAGTTAATATTTAGAACTGTTCAAGAGATCAGGAAGAAGAGGAAAAAAATTCAACAAAGCATGATGACAAACTGAACCTGCTGCAAGAAAGCATATAGTGGGAAAATTACAAATTCAAAAAATTAATACAACATATTTGAGGCAAAATCAGATAAAAGAACTAAAAAGAATCAAGAAACACTAAGAATTATGTGGAATTCTATGAAAAGGAATAATCTACAGGTGATGTGAGTACCAGAATAGTGTGTGTGTGTGAGGGGGAGATAACGGCAAATAGAATTGTTGATGATTTGTTGATTGAACACTTCCGTGATATCATGAAAGACGAGAAGATATCTAGCCTAGACATTCACCAAACCCCACACGAGGTAGATCCCAAAAGAAAGACACCAAGGCATATTATAATCTAACTTGCCAAAACTAAAGAAAAGCAAAGAATTTTAAAAGTGGCTAGTGATAAACAAAAAACAATCTTCAAACAAAAATCAGTAAGACCAAGCTAAGACTACTCAGCAGAAACCATGCAGGCAAGAAGGCAAAGGAAGGACATATACAAAACCTTAAAGGAAAATAATTACCAGCCAAGAAATTATATATCCAGCAAAACCGTCCTTCATATATGATGGTGAAATTCACACATTTCCAGATAAACAGAAATTTGGGGGGTTCACTAAAACAAATCCCAAGTTACAAGAAATACTAAAGGGGGTGCTTTGGTTAGAAAATCAATATCACCAGGACAACTCAAGACTAGAACACTAAGCACAAGTCAACCTAAAAAGGGCATCCCAAAATTAACTCAAATAAGGAAAAAGAAATATAATTATGTGAATATTATAACAAAAAAGAAGGACTTAAAAGAAAATGTAGTCACAGATCTTTCATATGGAGAGGAAATCAAGGCAATATGAAGAAATTAAAAAAAGAAAAAAGCCACTGCCATTGAGTCAATTCCAACCCATAACAAACCCAAAGATCAGAGTAGAACTGCTGCATAGTTTGCAAGGAGTGTCTGGTGGATGCAAACTTCCAACCTTTGGTTAGCAGCCATAGCATTTAACCACTAAGGACACATTAAGGACTGGTTTAAATTTGGAAAAGTAGGAGTAAATAGTAAAGTAACAAGAAAGAAAATTACCAATCTTCTGCATTGAACTGAAAAATAAGAAAAACATGAAGTCTCAGCAAACACAAAGCCATCATCATTGAAAAAGATGAAGAGAAAGCATGTTAAAAAAAAAAAAAGACTCAGCACAGAAAATTAAATGGAATAAAGGAATTGTCTACAACACATAGCAAAAGACATCAAAATGACAGCACTAAATTCATACCTATCAATAATCACAGTGAATGTAAATGGATTAAATGTACCCATAAAGAGGTGGAGAGTGGCAGATTGACTTTAAAAAAAACAGGATGCATCTATATGCTACCTGCAAGAGACATACCTTAGACTCAAAGACACAAACAAGCTAAAACTCAAAGAATGAAAAAATATATCAAACTGTATCAAACTGACAACATTCAAAAAAGAACAAAACTGGCACTTTTAATCTCTGATAAAATAGATTTTTAAAGTAAAATCCACCACATTGGGTAAGGAAGGACACTATATAACAGCCAAGGGATCAATACTTCAAGAAGAGGTACCATAATAAATATCTACACATCCAAAGACAGGGCTCTAAAATACATAAAACAGACACTAACTGCATTGAAAAGAGAAACAGACAGCTCCATAACAATAGCAGGAGACTTCAAGACACAGCTCCTGATGAAGGACAGACCATCTAGAAAAAAAACTCAGTAAAGACACAGAAGCTCTAAATGCCACAATCAACTAACTTGACCTCATAACCATATGCAGAATACTCTACCCAACAGTAGCGCAGTATACCTTCTCTTCTAACACAAGTGGAACACTCTCCAGAAAAAACCACATAGTAGGCCACAAAGCAATCCTTAACAGAATTCAAAATATTGAAATATTACAAAGCATCTTTTCAGACCATAATGCCATAAAAGTAGAAATCAATAACAGAAAAAGAAGCGGAAAAAATATCAAACACTTGGAAACTGGACAACACCTTGCTCAAAAACTACTGGGTTATAGAAGAAATGAAGGAAGAATTTTTTAAAAACTCATAGAGTTAAATGAGAATGAAAATACATCCAGCCAGGACCTATGGGACAGAGATAAAGCAGTGCTCAGAGGTCAATTTATGTAAATAAATGCACACATCCAAAAGAAGAAAGACCCCAAATCAAAGAATTAACTCTACAATTGGAACAAGTAGAAAGAGAGCAGAAAAGAATCCCTAGGCCCCAGAGGAAAGCAAATAACAAAAATTACAGTAGAACTAAATGAATTAGAGAATAGAAAAATGATTGTCAGAAAGAGTTAACAAGATCAAAGGCAGTTTTATTTTTTTTTAAAAACTGCCAAAATTAATAACAACTGGCCAAACTGACAAAAGAAAAACAGGAGAGGAAGCAAAGAACTTAAAAAAAAAAAAAAAAAAAGAAAAGAAAATGAGATGGATGATATCACAACAGAGCTAAAATTAGAAGAATCGTAACAGAATACCATGAAAAATTGTATTCTGAAAAATTTGAAAACCTAAAGGAAATTGACAAACTTGTAAAAACACACTACCTACCAAAACTGATACACACAGAAGTGGAACAACTAAATAAACTCATCACAAAGGAAGAGATTTAGAAGGTAATTTTAAAACTCCCAACCAAAAAGCCCCTGGTCCTAATGACCCCACTGGAGAACTCTACCAGACTTTCAGAGAAGAGTTAACAGCATTATTAATAATGGTATTCCAGAGTAGAACAAATTCATTCTATGAAGCCAGCATAACGCTGATAACAAAACCACATAATGACAGCATAAAAAAAGAAAATTAGAGATCAATATCACTCATGAGCATAGCTGCAAAAATCCTCAACAGCTTTATAGTGAATAGAATTCACCCTCGGAAAACAAATCACTCTGACCAAGTGGGATTCATCCCAGGGATGGAGGGTTGGTGGGATGGTTCAACATTAAACAAAAAACCAAACCCAGCTGTCAAGTTGATTCCAACTCAGTGACCCCGCAGGACAGAGTAGAACTGCCCCTAGCATTTTCCAAGGAGCACCTGGTGGATTTGAACTGCTGACATCACAGTTAGCAGGTGCGGGACTTAACCATTACGCCACCAGGGTTTCTGGGTCAACATTAAAAACACAATTAATGCAATCAACCACAAAAATAAAACAAAAGCCAAGAAACACTTCACTTCATCAACTGATGCAGAAAAGGCATATGACAAAGTCCAACACCCACTTACGTTAAAAAAAAACAAACACAATAAAACAGTCAAATAGGAATAGAAGGGAAATTCCTCAGCACAGTGATATAGTGATGGCACCTGAAGCTAACAGACAACATCATCCTAAAAGGAGAGAATCTGAAAGCATTCCTCTTCAGAACAGGAACCAGACAAGGATGCCCACACCTATTTAACAACATCCTGGAGGCTTTAGCCAGAACAGTCAGGTAAGATTAAGAAATAAAAGGCACCCAAAACGGTAAGGAAGAAGTAAAAGTATCTCTATTTCTAGATGATATGATCTTATACACAGAAAACCCTAAAGAGTCCACAAGAAAGCTACTGGAACTAACAAAACAGTTCAGCAAGAATCCGGATAACAAGATAAACATACATAAACCAGTTGAACTCCTTTATGCCAGCAAAGAGACCTTCAAAAATGAAATGACCAAATCAATACCATTTACAATAACACTTAAGAAGATAAAATCCTTAGGTATAAATCTAATCAGAGATGTAAATGACCTATGGAAAGAAAATTACAAGCTTCTAATGCAAGAAGAGTCTGTCAGTTTGCGATACCGTGGGGGCTTGTGTGTTGCTGTGATGCTGGAAGTAATGTCACTGGTATTCAAACATCAGAAAGGTCGCCCATGGCAGACAGGTTTCAGCTGAACTTCCATACTAAAACAGACTAGGAAGAAGGACCCAGAAGACTACTTTTGAAAAGAATTATCTACTGAAAACCTTATGCATAGCCACAGATATAATGCAGAAAAATGAACCTGCCAGGTTGAAAGTCACTCAAAAGACAACCAGGGAAGAGCTGTCTACTCAAAGTAGAGTCAACCTTAATGACCTGGGTGGATGGTGTTAAGTTTTCAGGACCTTCATTTCCTGATGTGATTCAACTCAAAATCAGAAGAAGTAGCTGAAAACAACTATTTATAGTCAGAATGTAGAATGTGCCCCTTATGAATCTAGGAAAATTGGAAATAATCTGAAATAAAATGGAATGCACAAACATCAATATCTTACGCATTAATGAACAGAAATGAACTGATATTGTCCATTTTGAATTGGACAATCATATTGTCTACTACGCTGGGAATAAAAACTTGAAGAGGAATGGTGTTGCATTCATCACCAAAAAGAACATGTCAAGATCTGTACTGAAATACAGGGCTGTCAGTAGTAGGATGATATCCATACACCTACAAGAAAGGCCAGTTAATTACAGCAATTATTATACTAAGGCCAAAGATGAAGAAACTGAAGATTTTTAGTAACTTCTGGAGTCTGAAATTGATAGAACATGCAATTAGCATACATTGATAACTACTGGTAATTGGAATGCAAAAGTTGAAAATGAAGAAGGATCGGTAGTTGGAAAATATTGTCTTGGTGACAGAAACGATGCTAGAGGTTACATGATAAAATTTTGCAAGACCAACAGCTTCTTCATTGCAAATACCTATTGTCAACAACAAAAACGGTAACTGTACACATGGACCTAACCAGATGGAACACACAGAAATCAAATTGACTACATCTGTGGAAAGAGATGATGGAAAAGTTCAGTATTATCAGTTAGAACAAGACCAGGTGCTGACTGTGGAATAGACCATCAGTTGCTCATATGCAAGTTCAAATTGAAAGTGAAAAAAATTAGAATAAGTCCACTAGGGCCAAAGTACAACCTTGAGTATATACCTCCTGAATTTAGAGACCATCCCAAGAAAAGATTTCATACATTGAACACTAATGACTGAAGACCAGATGAGCTGTGGAATGACATCAAAGACATCATCCATGAAGAAAGCAAGAGGTCATTAAAAAGACAGGATAGAAAGAAAAGACCAAACTGGATTTTAGATGAGACTCTGAAACTTGTTTTGAATACCAAGTAGCTAAAACAAAAGGAAGAAACGGTTAAGTAAAAGAACTGAACAGAAGACTTCAAAGGGTGGCTCAAGAAGACAAAATAAAGCATAATCACATGTGCAAAGAGCTGGGGATAGAAAACCAAAAGAGAAGAACATGCTCTGCATTTCTCAAGCTGGCAGAACCGAAGGAAAAAAATCAAGCTTGAAGTTGCAGTAATGAAGGATTCTACATGGGTGCATCAAAAGACTATGGAAATATGCACAGGATCGTTACCCCAGAAAGAACTGGTCAACATTTAACCATTTCATGAGGTAGTATATGATCAGGAATCAAAGGAACTGAAGAAAGATATTGAAGCTACATTGAAGGCATTGGTGAAAAGTAAGTCTCCACAAAGTGATGGTGCTTTAGTCATCTAGTGCTACTCTAACAGAAATACCACAAAGTGGATGGCTTTAGAGGAGAAACGTTTCTTCTTACACAGTCTAGTAGGCTACAAGTCAAAATTCAGAATGTCTGCTCCCGGGGAAGTCTTTCCCAGTCTTGTTGCATCAGTCTTTGTTCAGGGAGCATCTTGCTGCAGGAACCTCAGGTCTGAAGGACGCGCTCTTCTCCCAGTGCTGCTTTCTTGATGGTGTGAGGTTCCCAATTCTCTGCTTGCTTCTCTTTCATCTCTTGTAGGATGAAAGGATTAAGGGTGGTGCAAGCCACACTCCAGGGAAACTCCCTTTACAGTGGAGCACGGAGGCAATCCTATGAAGGGATTTACAGTCCCACCCTAATCCTTTAACACACAACACAGGAAAATCACAAGATGGAGGACAATCACAAAATATTGGGAATCATGGCCCAGACACATGGCTACACATTTTTGGGGGGGACACAATTCAGTCTGTGACACAGAGAATACCAGAAAGATGTTTACCTCTGTTTCACTGATTTTGCAACAGCATTTAATTGTCTGGATCCTAAAAAATTATGGATAACTCAGTGGAGAATGGGAATTCCAGAACACTTAATTGTGCTTATGAGGAATCTGTACATGGATCAAGAGGCAGTTGTGCAAAAAGAGTAAAGGGGCACTGCATGGCCTAAAGTCAGGAAAGGTGTGCATCAGGGTTGTATCCTTTCACCATACCTTTTCAATCTGTATGCCAAGCAAATGATCCAAGACACCAGACTATATGAAAAAGAATGAGGCATCAGGATTGGAGGGAGACTCATTAACAACCCACGTTGTGCAGAAGACACAACCTTGCTTGCTGAAAGTGAAGAGGATTTGAAACACTTACTGATGAAGATCAAAGACCACAGCCTTCCGTACGGGTTGCACCTCAACATCAAGAAAATGAAAATCCTCACAACTGGCACAGTACGCAATGCCATGATAAAGGGAGAAAGGAATGGCGTTGTCTAGGATTTCATTTTCCTTGGTTCCACAATCAACACCCATGGAAGTAGCAGTCAAGAAATCAGAAGGACTGGGAAAATCTGCACCAAAGACCTCTTTAAAGCATTGAAAAGTAAAGATATCACCTTGAAGACTAAGGTACACCTGACCCAAGCCATTTTCAATTGCATCATATAAGGATGCATGTGAAAGCTGGACAAGGAATAAGGAAGACAGAAGAAGAACTGACTCCTTTGAGCCATGGTATTGGAGAAGAATATTCAACATACAGTGGACTACCAAAAGAACAAACAGATCTGTTGTGGAAGAAGTATGACCAGAGTGCTCCTTGGAAGCAAGAACGGGGAGATAATGTCTTCCATACTTTAGACATGTTGTCAGAAGGGATCAGTGGTGGAGAAGGACATCATGTTTGGTGAAGTGGAAGGCCAGTGAGAAAAGGGGAGACCATCAAGGAGATGGATTGACTCAGTGGTTGCAACAATATACTTAAGCATAAAAACAATCTGGGCATGACACAAGACTGGGCAGTGTTTCGCTCTATTGATCATAGAGTTGCTATGAATTGGAATCTACTCAACAGCACCTACCAATAACAACACTGCAAGAAACCAAAAGGGATCTAAATAAACAGATAAAGCTACCTTGCTCATGGATAGGAGGACTTAATATTGTGAAATTGCCTCTTCTCCTCAAAGTGATCTGTAGATACAGTGCAATCCCAACGGCATTTTTTAATGACATGGAGAAATGAATCACCAACTTCATATGGAAAGAGAAGAAGCCACAGATAAGTAAAGCATTACTGAAGAAAGAGAACAAAGTGTGAGATCTTAACACTACCTGACTTTAGAAACTATTACACTGCCACAGCAGTCAAAACAGTCTAGTACTGGTATAAGAACAGATTATAACCAGTGGAACAGAATTGAGAATCCAGATAGAGTATCATCCACCTATGACTGACATTTGACAAAGGTTCAAAGTACATAAGCTGGGGAAAAGACAGTGTCTTTAATAAATAGTGTTGGCATATTGGATATCCACCTGCAAAAAAAATCAAACAAAACCTATAACTTACACCACATACAAAAGCTAACTTCAAATGAATCAAAGAGCAAAATATCAAATCTAAAACAATACAGATCATGGGAGGAAAAATACTGACAATGCTGAGAGCCCTAGTGCACGGCATAAACAGAGAACTGCCATGTGTCCACAGACTTTCTCTTAGCTTTGCTTTGCTGTGCAGTATCTAATATTCTTTCTGTCCAGCTCCAAATCCTAGTTGTCACTTTGCTGCACTGACTATTTCATGGCACTCCACCTCTGCTCTTTGTGAAGATGCAAATCCTGTCGATGAGTCCCTGAGTCACCACTGCTCAGGGTGCCAGAATTCATCTTGAGGCCAGAAAAAGGCTTTCCATTCCAACTCCATGCCAAATCAGAGTTACAGATCTTGAACTGTTTGATCAGTTTCCATCCTCATCTCACTAACTTACTCAAGTTCAGGGCTGGAGGTCACCAAGGCCATCCCAGTTTCAGTGATTCTTTAGAAGGCCTCACCAGCTGTCACTGAGTCAATTCTGATTCATAGTGACCTCACGTGTGTCAGGGTAGAGTGTGCTCCCTAGAGTTTCAATGGTTAACTTTTTTTGGAAGCAGATTGCCAGCCTTTCTTTCCAAGGTGCCTTTGGGTAGTCCCCAAACTTCAACCTTTGAGTTAACAGTGGAGCTCATCAGTTATACCACCCAAGGACACTGGATGACTCATAGGACCCAAGATACAGTCATACTCACATCTATAATTCATTACAGCAAAAGACTCCAAAGCAGAATCAGCAAAGTGAAAGGAAAATGGAGTGCATGCTGAGGGAAACCAGGCGCAAGCTTCCCGGGGTGTTTTCTCAGTGGAGCCACACAGGATATGCTTAATTGCCCCCAAAATAAGTTGTGATGTGGAATGTTGTCAACCAAGGAAGCTCATTAGAGACTCATTAGGCTCCCTGATCTTTCCTGGGGCCTGGTCATACAGTACTCCCTGCCTGGCGCTTACTTAATTAGCCCAGACTTCCATAAAGAAAGCAGGAGATCAGTATAAACTATATTGTTTGTATATAAGTACAGTGAGTCTGTGGGGACAATACGGAGGGTATCTTGCTTAGGCCTTCTGACTCATACAGGTCTTCCACATAAAAGTGACTCAGCAGTATGACATACCCTGTTTATGCCCAACTTGGCTTTGAGGGCTCAAATCTGGCAGCAAGCACCTTTGTGTAAAACTAGAATGTAAGGTCATTGCACCATGCGGCACAGGTCCTACTACTGGGTAGGACTGCCTGCCTGCCTGCCTGCCTGCCTGCTGCCTGCCTGCCTGCCTGCCTGCCTGCCTGCCTGCCTGCCTGCCTGCCTGCCTGCCTGCCTGCCTGCCTGCTGCCTGCCCGCCTGCCTGCCCGCCTGCCTGCCTGCCTGCCTGCCTGCTGCCTGCCTGCCTGCCTGCCTGCTGCCCGCCTGCCTGCCTGCCTGCCTGCCTGCTGCCTGCCTGCCTGCATGCCTGCCTGCCCGCCTGCCTGCTGCCTGCCCGCCCGCCCGCCTGCCTGCTGCCTGCCCGCCTGCCTGCCTGCCTGCTGCCTGCCCGCCTGCCTGCCTGCCTGCCTGCCTGCCCGCCTGCCCGCCTGCCTGCCCGCCTGCCCGCCCGCCCGCCTGCCCGCCTGCCCGCCCGCCTGCCTGCCTGCCTGCCTGGCACAAGTAAACCCGCCTTGGCCACACCAGCTGATCCTCCATTAGTGAGTCTGCCAGAATCTCGAAACTTCATTCCTGATCTTGAACACCTGTGTTTTGACACAGTCATTCTTATCAGTTAATCACAGACACTCTCCAGAAATCCAGGATGTCTTCTGCCAGGCAAGGGCCAACCTTGTAAACAGGACTTTCTAAGGATAAGCAGTCAGGCTCATTATGTTAACTCTTTTCTTCAGACTAGTCCAGAAAGCTGGACAGAAGAAAAAAAGTTACCATGCGATCCTCTCCTTAATCCTCCTTGCCTCTCAGTCCCCACCCCCCCCAAATTCCTCCCTCCTTTTCCAGTTACAGTGCAAAGGTCCTGTTGCTTATTAAGAGATGCCAAGTGGAAGGTGTAATTCTTACATTAGAAGCATATAGACTACTTTTGAAAGGACAAAATGTCATATTACATCTGTACAAATGTAATTATAATATCTATCCATTAGGACTGAAAAAAAATTCTGGTTTTATCAAGGGAAAAGGAATCATTCATTACCTAAATTCACTGAATCTACAGTGGTGCCTCCGAGGGCCCCACCCTAGCGTCGCTGCCTGAGGCTTGTGGAACACGAGATCAGGTCTTTCCCTGCGTGCTGGGGTTGACCTGAAACAACGCCTCTTACCCCCTCAGTCTTAGTTCATCCCTCCCGCCTGATTCTTCTCAGCCTCCAATTTCGCTTCCAAAGTCCAGCTACAGTAATTATCCAGTTAGTTTGCTGAATCAGCTAACATAATCTTCCCCAGTTCTCTTGCTAATTAGGCTCCAGCCTCTCATCTCGTTAATAAGCTTCCAGTTAATTTGCACGTGTGGAAAAATTGTGGGTAAGGGGGAGCTTAATAGAGACCCAAATCACCTTCAACATGTGTCTTTTTTTATTAAAATATTTAACCTTTTATTATGACTTAGAAGCTTCCGTTGGCATCATACGTTATGGAAAGACATGATGAATTCAGCATTTGCTGGCAGTTCCTTCTTCCCACGCATGGCCTGCTCCTAAACAAGTAACAGCAAGAAAACACAAATGCGTATGATTAACTTGGCATTAAAAATTTGCAGCTGGAAGACAATGTCTAACCTAAATCTTTGCTTTTAAAAATGTGGAACAAAAGCCCCGATGGGTAGCCTTAACTGCTAAAGGGTCATCAGAGCAGGGTTAGAATTCAGGCCAGTCCTGCTCTGACTCAGGGCTTGTTACTCATGATTACACGCCAGGTCTGCATATTATCTAGATGAAAAAAGCAGTTCCCTGCTCCCAGGGACTTTAACTAGTGGCGACCCTGTGTATGTCAGAGTTGAACTGCGCTCCATAGGTTTTTCAATGGCTAATGTTCCAGATGTAAATCACCAGATTTTTCCTTCCAGCTGCCTCTGAGTGGACTTGAATCTTCAAACGTTTTTGCCGCTGAACTAAAGCAAGGTTGTACTATACCACTGACAGCAAAAATTCAGAGACAGGGGATAAAGGTTCAAAGATTTATTAGCAGACAAGCAGGCTGGCCTGGGAGACAGTGAAAATAACTTCTCCAGAAAACTGTCCTGCTTGGGTTACAATTCCAGCAGCTTTTATAGCCAGATTACAAAGGGATTTGCATCTGGAAAATGACAAATCTTGTCACAGGATGGAACAGGGAGTCACAAGATTCTTTTACATTTTATTGAACAATGTAGATTCATTACCTCCCTGAAGGTTGATTTACTACCCTGGAGACAGGTATAGGAATGTGAGTCTGTTCATCCATTTGGGACAGGGAATGGAATTTAGTTTAGCGGTCTAAATGACCTTGGTCAAGTCCCAACTACTAACATTTCAATTGGCAGTTGAATATGTTAACCATTCATATTACCCAGGACTCCCTCGGTGATAAAACAAAATAACCAACTCACAGCTGTCCAGTTGATTCCAATTCATAGCAACCCTATTGACACTAGGTGACAGGTAACAATAGCCTGTTGCTCCATATTGGCCTGTGACTTCTTTTTACTTGTAGCCCTCTTCAAAGAATATAATTATAGTCTTTTCCATCTGCTTTCAAGAACAGTTGATTTTATCTTCTTCATTAAGCTTAAGGGGAAGAGGGTGGTGGGATCAGGAAGTAACTTGCTGGCAAGATGAGGGTTAGTACCACTTTATTTCCCTTGGTGGCCAGTGAGGGCCTTCAAGATTGTGAAGCAGACCTCCACCTCGTCACCTCCCTACCCTGTCTGCCTCTACTCAGTTGACTTCCACCTGGACTTCTCCCACAGGCCCCCCAACTGCCCACATTGTTCCCTGAATCTATATGTGGTCTTTCCCTTTAAATATTGCAACCTTACCTGACCAGTGTGGTCACGTTTTGAGGATGAGGATATCTTGCTGTTCCTTTGCAATGCCAGCTTGCAAACAAAACCTTTGATCACTCATTCAAAGCTCCTGTCTCAGTGAATTGGCTTTTTGCGGCAGGTAGCCAAAGTCTAGGGCTTTTCCAGTAACAGAAGCTTCTAGAAGACCTTACTAATGGAACGCTCAGAAATTGCCTTGATTGTGGCTTCTCAATCTGATGGCTTAATCTAGGCCATAGACATTTTATGGTTATTCTGTGTAGTGAACCACTGCCTTCTATCCTTGTTAATAGGCATGTGAATACAAACCATCTCCTGCTAGATCAAAACATCAACTTCAGGACCCAAGTGAGATTTTGTGTCTGCTGGTGACCCAATCTTTTCTAGAGTCTGGTCTTCATTTGCTCCTTGGATAGATCAGAGAGATACAGCTAACAGTGCTTTTCACATTCATTGTCTATTTGAGGCTGGGAGGCCTAGGATTTTATGTACTGATTTTTAAGGTAACGAACACTTACTTGGAGTTTGGTATTCCAGGAACATTTCTAAGTGGTTTATACTTACAGAACCTCATTTAATCCTCACAATAATCCAATGAGGTATATTATTAGTATTTTCAATTTACACATTAAGTTACCTAAAAGATAGTTCTTGTGGTGTGGAAATTGAGCCTTTTCATATGTCCCCACCAATGCTATAGAGAGACCACACTCCTTGGAAAGGCTCACCCTGTTCATGACCCAGATTAAATATATTTGAACTAATCATGCCCAAACTATAAGAGATTAACCTTCCCAAAGATTGCCATAGTGGCATACATCTGTTTGGTCTGGCTCAATATGTATCCTTGTCCCTTTTGTCATGGTGATACAGTTAACAGGCTAGCCTATGCCATGATTAAGGCCTTAAAGACTACCTCGCAGGCCATAAGTGCTTTAGGTGCTGAATTGAGACAAGTCAGAGAGGCAGTTCTGGAAAGTCAGGCAACTATAGACTACTTACTCCCCAGACATAATCATGGTTGTCAAGGTCTTAAGAGAATGTGTTGCTTTAACTTGTCTGATAGGTCCCACCTGATAGAGAACAAACTAAAAACAGTAAAAGATATTGTAAGTAACATCAGACAGCAAGAAAGCTTCTTTGGGTCAGAGTTTGAGAAATTATTCTCATGGCTGCCCAAACTAGGTTGGCTGCACATCCAAAAAAAAAAAAAATTCTGAATCAACTGCCATTGAATTAATTCCAACTCATAGTGACCCTATAGGACAGGGTAGAACTGCTCCATATAGTTTCCAATGAGCAACTGATAGATTCAAACTGCCAACCTTTTGGTTAGAAGACATAGCGTTTATCCACTATACCACCTGGCTGCACATACTAAACAGTAATCAAAATCATTATTATTGTGAATTATTTGTGGTTATATACATCTACCCTGCCTCATGATTAACTACCACATGTCGTAGAGAGCTAGCCCACAATCCAAGATTTGATCCTAGAGTAAATGCTATAAATCAAAGCAGCTATTTTCATTTAAAAACATATCTCATAAATATGAAATTGATGATTAAGAATAGGGAGTGTTAGTAGCTGGGGCTTGGCCAAGGTCATCTAGACTGCTATAATAAATTCGTTCCCTGTCCCAACCATATCTACAGACTTACTTTCCTTTACCTGTCCCTGGGGTAGTAAATCAACCTTCAGGGAGGGAATGAATTTACAGTCTTCCATAAGACATAAAGGAATCCTGTGACTCCCTGTTCTATCCTATGATAAAATTTGACATTTTTCAGAAGCAAAGCCCCTGGTAATCTGGCTCTAAAAGCTGCTGGAACTATAACCCAAGTGGGACAGTTTTTGGAGAAGTTATTCTCACTGTCTCCCAGGCTGGCATGCTTGTCTTCTAAAAAAGCATTGAACTTTTTTCCCATCTCTGAATTTTTGTTGTCAGTGACCGGTAGAATGAACTTACTTTGGTCTTGGCTTTACCTCGGGCTGGTTGCCTTCCATCACTAGTGAGAAGTACATTGCACAAAATTGGAATATTGGCCCAAGGGGGGTTATGAGTGGCAAAGATGGTGGTTATTAATTCTGCTGTATTCTAAGGGTCTGCTCTGTATGAGGTATTCGAACTCTTCCAATTTAATAAATCAGAGATGGTAAATGGGTGTGTACCCAATAATAGCTAGCTGGTTGCTCTTGTTGATTTACTCAAGTTGGATGTTGTCAAAGAAGGTATTGCCTTGCTTTATGATCCTGAGTCCCCCGGCTGAATTGGGTTCCCTGCCAAATGTGTGATGGCAAGACCACATCTAAAGGGGAGTCATTCCCCAGAAGAGCAATGGAATATTATAACAGTATTCAAAATTATATGATTATCTAATATCTCTTGTATTTAAAACCATTTTCATTACATATGGGAGAAGTCACAGGAGAAAGATGTTTCAAAGTGCACCAAGCAGTTCTACAGAGCCAAAGCCAAGTGCCGTCAAGTTGGATCTGACTCATGAACACATCATATTTTACACAACAGCCCTGTCCTCCAGACTCAAGGCATTGGCTCTGCCTACTATGCCCACTGGGACAATATTTCCTGTTCCCTGGGCTTCAGGCACACAATTTTCAAGCCCACAGCGGTAGCAACTCCACAATTAGAAACATCAGGCCATGTGACTCCATTGTTTTCAAACCTTTGAAGTACATCTTTGAAGCTGAGGCAGTTTAGCTTCCAAACCCAGCTTTTGTTTCCTAACCAGGTCATATTAACAATTCAAAACTGAATCAAACCAACCATTGTGGAACCGATTTTAATTTACAGTGGCCTTGTAGGGCAGAGTAGAACTTCCCTACCTAGTGACTGGCAGATTTGAACTGCAGACTTTCTGATCAGTAAAACAGCACTTTTCTCTAGTTAGCAATAATAAAATCATGACTTAATATTATGCATTTGTTAGATGATATTAAGAGGGGAAAAAAGAACATTTTAATCCAATAAGAAATGGTCACCCTTTGATTCCATTCTGTGCCTAAACCTTCTTCTGCACCTTGTGGCTTTAGTTTTCATTCTAGAATTTTATTCTAATGAGAGATCACTCTTTGCCTTCAAGGGAAAAATTAACCATTTCACTCAGAAGTCAGAAAATTTTTGTTATTTAGCAGCAAAAAACTAATGTTAATGAAAATTTCATAAATTTTCAGAAATTTCATAAATAAAGCCATTAGACAAACAAAACCTTTGACTATGCTAAATAAATATTTCTAAACAGCAAAAATAAGTTTAGTCTTTAAGGCATGTAACACATACATTTTTTGTTTCCTGAAAAAGCAAAAAGTGTATTAAATTATAATAGATATCCACTAACTCACTCAGTAAGTTATACAAAAGCTTCTGGAAGTTATTTTAAGCCTGTAATTTTGCAATAAAGTTCATTTAAATATTTCAAGTTTTTATCATGTATTTCCAATCCAGTTTAACTTGCAAAGTTTCCATCAACTAGCTTTGGAAATCATAAAGTCTCTGTTTAACTAACCAATTACTGATATATGCAGAAGTTTAAATCTTGTTAGGGTTAAAAACACCTCTCCATGCTATTTCGGGTGTCTCAGAGTTGACCTGCAACAGAGAAAACACGTTTGCGTTCTTGGATCCACCCGATTTCTGATAATCAAAATAAAGTAGTAATTCTTATCTGTTTTTTGGCTTAAACGTCTCCACCTAATGATAAATGGTTTTTCAAAAGCTTCCCTAGGGCTATGACTTGAGGCTGATCCTGCCCTGCCCTCTACTCCTTCCTGGAGGGCAAAAGATCATTAATTTTTACTGTTCTGGAATTGTTACTTTCTCTTTAAGAAAAAATTATCCCTTTAACTAAGTAGTCTTGAACTAAGGGCTGTAAAGTTAAGTTTTTCAGCTCAGTGACAGCATGTCTAGATCTAATTGAGATTTGGCTTTTTAATCTATTTTAGTTCAAGTAAGAGTCTCCCCCACCCCTGATAAGGAGGATCTGAGCATGAAAGACTTTTTCTGACCTGCCAAATGAGTTTTTTTGGTCAAAGAATTAAAACATGAAATATCTTAAAATTAAACCAGGTAGAAACTACATTGGCAATAACAAGACGTAAGATACATAATGGGCAAAGACTGTTTTATGAATAAGATAGAAATTGAATAAAAAACACTGTGTGACTCAAGGGCAAACTTGTGAAGGCTTGTACAGACACTAAACATTTAATTCACAGAGACCAGACACCTTCCACAGAAACTTACAGATCTGGAGTCCTCACAAGCAGCTTGTGTAAGTACAACAAAAGCATTTCCAAAATCTCACAAAGGCAAATACAAAACCACTCTATAGATGCATTTATCTTATCAAATATATGAGAGGCCTCACTTCCACATATACACAGCTTTATTTTATACCACATACTCACAGCTTCACTTCAAAGTGAGTTTAGTGAGCGTTTTCCTGATTCTTGACAAAAGATCTCTAACTGCAGGATGATACAATAGATCAATTCAATCACTAACTTTCTATGGAGTCTAGCCAGTACATTGGCCAGGCTGTCTTACAGACCGATAGGTACCTATACTGAGTCCAGACAGACAACCTTCCCAATGATCTTTTCCTAGAAACAGATCTCACTTCTCATATTACAGAGTATATAGAGAAAATTTTCTTAACTGATACAGAAGTTTGAACCCTGATGAGAACCCGAGTACTCTGTGCAACCAGAAGAGGTGGGAACATACTGAAACCAGGCAGATGGAATTTGCCCCATTGGGCTTTTCATTGGGAGAGAGGCCTTATTTTCCCTTATTACACAGTATATAGATACAGAGAAAATTTTCTTAGTTTAGATAGACTTTCTTTTCTTTCCAGACAGACAGTACTGAGACAGACAGAAGTTCAAACCGTGATGAGAACTGAGTTCTCTGTGTGCAACCAGAATAAAGCTCTTTAACCCTTTTAGATTTGTGAATTGACACCAGGTTCAGAAGAGCGGCCTTTGGAGGCTCCCAGGAAAAAGATTCCTGGCAGCACTGCTCAGAGCATCTAGAAATCACCCCTCTGATCCTGTCTGTCCAGGCAACCAGTGGGGACTCCTCCAAGCTCCCTCCACCCTGAGTTGAGACAAAGAAGAAGGGAGAAAGGAGGGGAGGCCAAGGAATCTATCTTCTTTCCTATTGGGAAGGCAGAAATCCAAGAAAATGGTAAGTGTTATGCTCAGACCAATATGTACCTCACATTGCATGGAGTTTGTCTTGCAGGAGGTACACACTTTTCTCATCCACTCCACATACCCCATTAACCTGTCATGAGAGTCTTCCAGCGACAGATGCCTTATCAGCTCTAAAATGTCTGAACCATGTCTGAAAATATTTTATGGACCTTATCCTTTTGTGGACCTTATGCTCTGCTTTTGAATGGAAGAGACAGAGACTGTCACCCATCTGGGCCAATTACTGGGGTGGTTGGCCTTCAGACCTCATCAGGGAGTTCCTTGATCAGAGTTCTTGCAATTGCCTTAGCAGCTATCTGGCTGTTCACCGAGAGTTTTTAGAGATGTAACAGAAAAGTGTAGGAGAGAAAAGTTGGCTCTTCTTTGGGGGAACGCTTACTGAAGGGGTCCCAAAAGTCCTGCTGCAGTCACCAGAAATGCTGCCAAATCAAACTAAGTTCATTCTTCCTGTCACTGACAACCAAAATTCAGAGACAGGGAAAAAGGTTCAATACTTTATTAGCAGACAAGCATACCAGCCTGAGAGACAGAATAACTTCTCCAAGAACTGTTCCACTTGAGTTACAATTCAAACAGCTTTTATAGCCAGATTACAAAGGGATTTACATCTGGAAAATGTCAAACCTTGTCACAGGATAGAACAGGGAGTCACAAGATTCCTTTACATCTTACGGAACAACGTAAATTCATTACCTCCCTGAAGGTTGATTTACTACCCTGGAGACAGGTGAAAGAACGTAAGTCTGTAGATCTGGTTGGGATAGGGAATGGAATTTAGTTTAGCAGTCTACATGACCTTGATCAAGTCCCAGCTACTAGCACAATAACTTAACTGAAATCACACTACCAGTAAGGAAGAGAGACAAGATTTAAACCCGAGAAGTTCATCTCCTGAATCCAGGCTCTTAGTCACACTGTTATGATGCTTCTACTGTTCAACATAATAATGGTTCAGAAAAAATATAAATAAATAAATAAATAAATAAACAAAGCAAAGAACAAGGCCTCAAAATTAAAGTGGGGTTTTTGGAAATAGCAGTTGCTGTTGAGTCCACCCCATGATTACCCCACGTGTGTCAGAGTAGAACTATACTACATTGAGTTTTCAAGCTTTTCTTCCAAGGTATCCTGTGTGAACTTCAACTATGTTAACAGTTTGCACCACCTAGAGTTTTGCATTAACAGTTTGCACCACTTAGAGAGTTTATCTGAAATAATTGTAAAAATAAGACATTAACTTTATTTTGTTAAAAATATTTTATGTCCTTTGATCTTTTCCCAGAAATTGTAATTTTTGGTATTGATTATTTCTTTTCTACGTTTATTGTTTCAAATCTGTGTGTTCAGTTTGTTTTCAGTTCACCATTTTTTTGCCTGAAGTTTGACATTTTTTATTCACTGGCTGCAGCTTATGGGTCCTATCTTAGTTTATATTACCTTAAACAACTCCTTTGAGTCACTGCCATTAGTATCAAAATAAGGAGGCCAAGGATTTTACCTATTCAAGGCCTTGGTCCTGAGACCTTTATTCTAACCTTTACTTCATACTGCAATCTTTGTTCAGATCTTCCTTATTTGGACAGATGTCTGGAGCACAAAATAAAATAGGACATAGTTCTTGCCCTTGAGGAACTTACGGTCTAATAGAGGAAATAAACCCCTACCTTTAAGGAAAAAAGTCAACATAATGTGATGTGTAAAAATAGATAGAGTTCTCTGAAAGATCAGTAGCCAGCCAGCCAAGTGCCATTGAGTCAGATTAGTAGAGAAATTCCTTTTTGGAGAAGATAATTCCTGAGACGTGTCTTGAAAAATAGATGAGAGTTAGATAGAGAAGTGGGGAAATGAGCATGGGAGGTGGTGTCATCAGAGACAGTGTGGTTTATAGATGGAATTGCAAGCAATTCATAGTGAAAGTGCACAGCTGGGAGCAGTTGTATGAACCGAGACTAAAGAGATGGTAGGGCATGTCATAGAACACCTTCTATGTCCTGATTAGGTGTGTGCCTTTATTCTGTAGGCAATGAAAACCAAATGAAAGGCACTGAGCAGGACAGTGACTGGGCCAAATTTGGATTTTAAGGTGGTGCAGCAGCTAAGTGCTACATCTGCTAACCCAAAGGTCAGCAGTCGAAATCTGCCAGGCACTCCTAGGAAACTCTATGGGGCAGTTCTACTCTGCCCTGTAGGGTTTCTGTGAGTCAGGATCGACTTGACAGCACTTGGTTTGGTTTTGGTTTTGTTTATTCCGACTACAGTAAGGAGAATAGATTTAATGGATCAAGAGTGAAGACAGGAAGACCAGTTAATCTATTACTGCAACTTGTTGTAAGTGACATCTCGATTACAGCTCCAGTGATTTTGATTACACATTCTGGTAAAATACCTGTGAACTCACCAAATATGAAGCTTGTAGACCACCTAATAAAGAATTTTTTAGAAATCTGTACTGAATAAAGTGTGAAAGAGCTGGATTAAGAAAAAACTGCTCAAATTTTACCTCATGTGGAGTGATCTCCTGATAAAAAGTAGGAAGGTGTTTCATTTATCTGACTCTGGGGTCTCACTTTATGCCCATAGTCCTCTTCACAGTTTTATTTATTTTCTCCCCCCTTTTAGAGCCAAGCATTCTTGGACGACTTACATTCACACGTTGTTTCCTTTTCTTCACCTTCCCAAATGTTCTTCAAATCATCACAACATGATTTCTACGCTCACTGCTCTGCCAAAACTTGCTAACCTCAACCCCCCAAAAAACCCACTGCCGTAGAGTTGGGTCTGACTCATGATGACCCTATAGGTCAGAGTAGAATTGCCCTGTAGTTTCCAAGGAGTACCTGGCAGATTTGAACTGCTGACTTTTTGGTTAGCAGCTGCAGCACTTAACTTACTATGCCACCAGGGTTTTTGTCCTTCCTAAGGTCATTAGTAATATTCCTGTTACCAAATCCAATGGAATTGTCTCTGTTCTCATCTTATGTAACCTGTCAGCAACATCTGATGCAGTCAACTACACTTTCCTTCTTGAAACACATTCTTCATGACCCTTTTCTTTCTTAGGCTTTTGCCCCCTAGATCACTGGTTGTGCATTCTTAGTCCCCTTTGTGTGTCATCCCTGTTTAATCAGAAAATGTTAGGGTTCCACAGGTCTCAGTCCTAGGCCCACTTTTCCTTATTTTCTTCCTAGGTAATCTTGTGCTTTCTCATGATCTAAATAATACATTCTTCTTCATGCTCACAGTTCCCAGAATTTTTCCTCCGAGCTCCACACTCCCATTTCCAACTCTGTATTCAATATCACCATTTGAAGATCTCTCACACATCTTAAATGTCACAGATCCACGATGAAAGGCTTGATTTATGCCTCCTACCCACAACCTGCATATACTTCTCTTGCAATAAGACTTCTTCTGTCTTTCAGGAAATGACACCACTATCCAGCCATATGCTTAAGGTATACACAGTAGTCTATATGGTGAGACAGAAAGAACTAAAAAAATTTAAACTATTTTCAGTAATCATGTTACTAGTGGTAGAGTGATTTTTTTTTTTTGAGATTGCTATGGGTTTACAGCAGGATAAATCAAATGAGTAATTAGATAATTATCTAATTCTATCATTTCTGATATTGCTGGAAACTGGAATTTTCATCTTCAGAGAATGTTCAGATGTAAGATGACATATGTTAAGTGAAAGCTAGGTAATCATGAATCAGAATTGGAATTATTAATATAAACTCATGATGTATTTTATTGGAAAAAATTTTTCTAATTATATTGACTTAAAATACCTCGAAACAATGATCAGTTAGTAGCAGGATATATTCTAGTGTCTAAACTGTTGTCTCCAAATACAATGTTGACAAAAAAGAAATCAGAGGTTCTTGAAGATGTGACAGATTTCAGGTATGGGGCAAGCAATATTCAAAATGAGCCTGGAAAATCTTATCATGTCATTGCACAGAAAATTTAAAGGCTGCTAGGTGAGTCAACTGAAGAGATCCTTACTAACCTAAGAGGATACAGTTTGAACACACATAGAAAAAATAATTGAAATTAGTTGGAACACTTTAAGCATGTTACGAATTCATTATGACACTAAAAAGCAACGATAACTAAAACTAAGAAAATCTGAGTTCAGTTATGAAGAAATAACAGGAACAAAAATTGGACAATATATATGAAATAAAGTTTCTCAAGACATTTGATATCAGGGAATAATGGGCATTGAAAACTGAGAAGTGGGAAACAAGTAAAGTGAGCTCTATGACTGCCCCAGTTTCCTATCTCAACAAAGTTTCCAGCCACAGGGCAGCCCATCAGACCACATGAGTTCAGAAGACAGAGCTAAGGGTCTAGGGACACCTTAGCAGCTAGAGTTTGTAGGACAGAGTACCAGAGAGGACTCTGAAGATTTTCTGAGGGTTTCCTTTGGGCTCAACTGTGTACTAATCAGCGCAAGCAAAACAGGAAGATATAAGAGACTAGGGCAAAAATGGTCTTAAAAGATTAGAGAGAATGAAACTTGATGCTAACACAGGGCTGGGAATTGCATCTGTTTCCACCAGTCAAAGTGGAAATCTCATGATTTGAAGGGCACTGGGTAGAGTACTCAAAAGTTTTGCCTCAATAATGAAGAAAATCAACTTTACACCCCAAACCCTAGGCCATTGTACTGTACCACTGGGCAATAACAACAACAAAGATTGAGGGAAACAGAGTTCAAAAGCAAAACCTGACAGGTCCAACTTTTTTCCAAATACTTAAAGAGAATTCAAAAACAATGCTCAGTAACAGTTATACCAAACCCCAAATTACACTCATTGCTGTCAAGTCAATATGGACTCAAAGTGATCCTAAAGGACAGAGCTGAACCACTCCATGGGGTTTCCAAGGAGCAGCTAATGATTTCAAACTGCTGGCATTTTGGCTAGCAGCCATGGTCTTAACCACTGAACCAAAATGTCTAGAATTCAATAAAGTAAAATACACAATGTCTGATATTAAATTAAAAATTATTAGGCATGCAAAGAAGCAGGAAAACACTACACACAATAAGGAGAAAAATTGATCAGCTTAAACTGACACAAAAAACACTGGTGGTAGAATTAGTGAACAAGGACAATTAAAAGGTATAATTATACCCCATATGTTCAGTAACCTTGAGAATATTCACACAGCAAACCGCATTTCCAGACGTAAAAATATGAGTGAGATGTAAAATACATTGCTGGGATTAATGGTAGATTAGACATTGAAGGATGTAAGATTAATGAACTTGAATGCATAGAAACTATCTAAAAATAAAACCAAAGATAAGAAAGACTGAAAAATAAGAGAAAGTGGTAAAGCTGAATGAGAATGAAGGTAAATGGTATCACTTAAAAATATGCAACAAAAAGGGATCCACTGACAATTGTTACAGTATATATAATTTTGAAACAACACAAAAAAACTAAAAAATGTATATGTGAGTATATATGTAAGTATGTAGGCATATATGTGTGTGTTGTTAAGTGCCATTGAGTTAGTTCCAACTTATAGCGACCCTCTGTACAACAGAATGAAACACTGTCTAGTCCTGCACCGTTCTCATAATCATTATGCTTGAGCCCAATGTTGCCGCCACTGTGTCATTTTTAGTGCCTTCCAACCTGAAGGGCTTATCCTCTGGCACTATGCTAGAGTTTCATTGCTATTCATAAGGTTTTCACTTGCCAATTTTTTTTCAGAAGTAGACTGTGAGGTCCATCTTTCTAATCTATCTTAGTATGAAATCTCTGCTGGAATGTATCCTCTATAGGTAACCCTGCTAGTATTTGAAATACTGGTGACCCAGCTTCAAGCATCTTAGCAACACACAAGCCACTATAATATGACAAAGACAGATGTGTGGGAATATATGTGTACAGTTACCTATATATGTGTGTGTGTATAGAAGCATGCATATGTACATGCAACTATGGGGCTGTATATATACATATTCATGTATATGTATATGTATAATATGTATATGTATATGTATATATATGTATATATGTATATATATAATACGTATATGTATACATGTATATGTACATAGAGGTCACAGCTCCAAATACTTCTTAGGTATAAAGAAACACCTCACAGAATTGTATTTCTGGGTTTGAAGGATCAGGACCATAATCTTATGGACATTTTTGTTGACTGCATAGTATGTTTCAAAAAGTTATGTCCCACAATCTAGTTTTGTAAATAATGTCTGTGGTCTGAAAAGCTGGCTAGTGGCCATCTAAGCTGTAGCAACTGGTCTATACTCACCTGGAGCAAAAGACAGGGAAATGAAAAAGTCAAATAAGAAACTAGTCTACAGGAAAATAGTCTACATGAACCATGACTTCATCTACCTTGAGACAAGGTGAACTAGATAGTGCCTGGATACCACTATCAACTGTTCCAAGCAGGGCAACATAAATGGATCTTGATAGAATGAGATAAAAATGTGGAAGAGAATCTGAAATTTCTAAAGAAAAAAACAAACAAACAAAAATACCTACTTGACTGGTTGAGACTGGAGGTCTCAAGACTTTTGCCCTAAGACACTCTTCATCTCTTCAATAGAAACTAACTCCTGAGGTTACCTTGCAGCAAAATAACAAACTGCTCAAAAAACTACTGAATATTACTCATAAACATTGTGCTCCTTTAAAAAATACCTATATGAGACCAGAAGATCAACAATTACTTTAAAACAAAGATGAGAATGTAAGGGGATAATGAAACCAGATTAGTGCAAATAGAACAACCAGAATGAAAATACTGAGAATGTTCATGCATTGTAATCAATGTCACTGAACAACTTGTGTAGAAATTGTTGAATGGTAAATTAAACTGCTGTGTAAACCTGCCGTGAAAACATAATAAAATCTTACTTAAATAGTAATAATAAGGGGGAGAGAAGAGATCTGTGGGGTAACTTCAAGCAGTCTAATATGCAGGCAATTGGAGTCTTTGAAAGAGAGAGAAAGTATCAGGGAACAGAAAAAAACAATCATAAAAAATGGCTGGGGGCCAAGTCAAGATAGCAGACTAGACATATGTCTCCTTAATTCCCTCTGAAAACTAAGGCGTGCAATGCTAATTAAACAGAGCTTTCCGGCCACCTCAGGAGCCCTAAGACACGGCATAGGGCAATCAGTTTGGACTACATGCTACTGAATGGGAAACTGCTTGTCTTTTGCTGACCCCCATTCTGGTTGAATTGGCCAGCTACCAAAGGCTGAAGGTAACTGCTGTTTTCATTTTTTTTTTCCTCTTGTTGGCCAGCAGGAAGATGATGGGCTTAACCAGCAGCTAAGCAGATCTGTAGTGATAAGGTGATCAGTGGGTGGAATAACCACTTTTTGAAAGCCCAGCTCTGGACTCAGAGCACCATAGCCCCTCCACCCTCTCTTTTCAGATCTCCTCCATAGAGTCTGCTGTTGCGTGGAGGCAGGACAGCTTGACAGGGACACCATCTTGTCTGACTGGGAGGCAGAAATAATCAGATGCCTTAGCAGGGACTAATTCCAGCAGAAAAGCTGTGTTTAGCACAGTGTAGTCTTATAGGTGTGGTCTGGCAGAGGATGACAGCAGCCCAGTAACTTGTCCTACTGTGAACTATAGCACAGCATCTGGAGACAGCTGATGATGTGCATCTGTTGTCAGCTAGAAGGAGGGGCTTGCCAAACCTGATAGCCTGACTGATTTTGGAAGTGGTCAAATACCCTTTACGTTTTAAAATAAGACTGCCTAGAAAAACAAATGTGGTGCAGCCCAACGACATCTCTTCCAGCCTTTACTGACTCACATCACAGGGTTGGCTGATGGCCCCCTAGTGACGCCATAAATAAGGCTGTGTCTTTGCCAGCCAGGAGGCAGAGCCTGCTGCTCCAGAGATTCTACTGGGTACAGTCACTGGAATACATAGCTTGATTGGTGATTAACTTTCTTCTCAGAACTGTGCCTCAGCTCCTGTTATGGCAACACCAGAGAGACTAAACAGTCTCTAGACGTTCCATAAACCCCTAGCCAAACACTTAAAAAAGAAATCCACCCATGGCTCCAGAAAGCTCCCAAAACAAAGAACCAAAGAACTTCCCAGATGAAGAAGCCTGTCTGAAACTATCACAGGTCAGTACAAAAGAATTATATAGACAGCCCTCCTAGACATTATACAGAATGAAGCAGAGAAAAATGAAAAGTTAAGCAAGCCATTTGAATAGTGGAGCACCAGCGTTCTGAAATCTCACAGATTAATAATGAAATTACAGAGTTAGGTAATTCAATTCAAAGCCAAAAGAGCAGACTTGAACAACTGGAAAATAGACTTTGTGACTTCGAAGACAAGGAGAAATCAGAGAAAAGGAACAAGAAAAATGAAGAAGCATTAATAAACATGTGGGACTCTATCAAGAGGAATAATCTACAATTAACTGGAGTTCCTGAACAGGGAGAGATAGCTAAAACACAGAGAGTGTCATTGTTGAGTTGCTGACAGTAAACTTCCCAGAAATTATGAAAGAAGAGACCATAGATATCCAAGATGTGTATTGAATGTCACAAAAAATAGACCCCAAAATAAAGACACCAAGACATATTACAATCAAGCTTAACATAAGCAGAAACTCTTAAACTCTTTACTCAAAGTAAAGTTAATATTCAGAGGGAAGCCCTGTAGGCTTTCATCTGACTTCTTGACAGAAATGATGTTGGCAAAGAGGCAGTGGGATAACACATTCAGTGTCTTGAAAGACAAAAACTTCCAAGAAAGAATTATATATCCTGCAAAACTGTCTTTGAAATATTAAGATTGAGACCTTAACAGATAAACAGAAGCTTACAGACTTCGTAAAAACCAAACCAAAACTACAAGATACACAGAAAGAAGCTCTTGGCTTAGAAAAACAAAACCATTAAGTGTATATTTAAGGAGGCAATGCAGGACACAACATCCAGAAATCTACTCAGTTAGGGAAGGCACAAAATTCAATCAAAGCTATAAGGTTAAAAGAATGGATTCAGTGATCATGTCATGAAAACTGAGACACCATCATAGTAAAAAGAGGGATATACCACATAGTTATAGTTGTTTCAGATGTAGAGGAAGTTAATAAGATTTGTAAAAGTTAAAATTGGTTTTAAACTTAGACTGTTAAGGAGGATTATAGAGGTAGCTGCAAAGCACAATAAAGACGCAGCATATCGAAAAAAGGAAAAAAAAAAACAGTGCCAAAATAAGAAATGTAATACAGGATCGTCAACAAACATAAAACCAACACTGAAAAGCATGAAAAATCAACCCATAAAGAAGAATGACCGAGAATAGAATATTAAGAGCAACACAGAAAACACCAACACAAAAATAAATACATCAAAATGACAGCATTAAACACATAGCTTTCAATAATTACATTGAATGTAAATGGGCTGAACACTCCAGTAAAGAGAAAACCAGTGACATCTCAGACCAAAAGACACGAACTAGATATATGTCACTTGCAAGAAACTCAACTTAGACTTAAAGATATGAACAAAAGACATGTGTTGCTTGAAAGAAATTACCACTAGAATTAAAGACATGAACAAACTGAAAATTAAAGGATGGAATAATATATACCAAGCTAACAATGTACAAAGAAGGGCAGGTGTGGCAATTCTAATAACAGATAAAATAGATTTTAATGTAAAATCCACCATTATGGGCAAGGATGATCACGATCTATTGCTGAAAGATTCAATAAACAAGCAGGACTTAACCATACTAAGTATCTATGCACCCAATGCCAAATCATCTAAATACAATAAACGCTGCCTACATTGAGAAATGAGACAGATCACTCCACAATAATAGTGGCAGACTTCAATACTCCACTTTCAGTATTGGACAGATCTTTTAGAAGAAACTCGGTACAGACACAGATGATCTTTTTGCCACAGTTAACCAAGTAGAACTCATTGACATATACAAAACTTTTTATCCATCTACAGGTAACTACACCTTCTTCTCCAGTGCACATGGAACATTTTCGAGAATAGACCATGCATTAGGATATAAAGCAAATCTCAACAAAATTCAAACCACTGAATTATTGCAAAGCATCTTCTCAGACCATAAGCCATAAAAGTCAAAATCAATAGCAGAAAAAACATAGGCAGAAACTGGAACTCATGGAAACTGGAAAACATCTTACTCAAAAAGCCATGGGTTATAGAAGAAATCAAGGATAAAATAAAGAAATTTATAGATTCAAATTAGAATGAAAACATTTATTACCAGAATCTATGACATACAGCCAACGCAGTGCACGAGGGTCAATTTATCTCTATAAATGGACACATCCAGAAGGAATAAAGGAACCAAACCAAAGAATTAACCCTACAACTTGAACAAGTACAAAGAGAGCAACACAGGAACCCCTCAGGCACCAGAAGAAAACAGATAATAAAGATTAGAGCAGAACTAAGTGAATTAAAGAACAGAAAAACAATTGAAAAAATTGATAAGACTGTCTTTTTTATTATGATTGAATGAAAATCTACATTCCCATATAAATTGCATGCTGACCTACATACAGCTTCCACTGCTCTCCGTGCACAGTGACAGCACACTCTTCCTCTCTGCTCCATATATGTCTTATCTTCCCAACAGTCTCCTATCTTTTCCTCTAGACCCATGATCTCCTATAGATGCCCAGAACCATAAAGTGCCCACACTATATGGTCACTCTGTGTCACCAAGTCCAATCCATGCTGTCTGAAAAGTTGACCTCCATTATGATTTATGGACAGAGGCCAGGGGGCATGCTCCCAGGAGAACCCCGAGACCCTGGATCATCAACTGCAGTCTTTTAGTGGAGATCTCAGGGTGCACCCCTATTTATTCTCTTGTTGCCAGTGAGACTCAACTTTGTGAGTTCCATCATGGCTATCACTGATGGTAGCCGGGTACCATCTGGTTCTCCCAGTCACAAGTCAATGTAGACATCCACCCACGTGGGTCTCTCTGTCTTCTGAATTCTCTTTCCCCCATGTCGTTATGTACCTTGGTGATCATCTGTTCCTGCTAAGTAGGGACCAATTGCTGTACCATCAGATGGCAGCTTGGCAGCTTTTAAGACCTCAGATGCCACTCACCAATGTGGGGTGCAGAGAGACCTCATTAGCAAAACACTAGTTGTGCCAATTGGCCTTGATTTCCCCTGAGAACATGGTCCCGGCCTCCCACCCCAGCTACGCTGCTCTTGCAATATTGGGTTAAGATGGAAGGAGTACACACATTGTGTTGAAGTGCCATTAATATTGATCTTCTTACTAATGTGTGCTGTCACCAATTTCACCCAACCAAATTTCTAACAACTATCTAATCTAATCCCTCCAGCCTCGCCCCCACCCTGCCCTCCCCACCCTTGCAGCTGTCAAAGAGTCTTTTCTGTTATTCATGAGTCTGCTTTTAAGTTCTTATCATAGGGATCTCATACAATATTTGTCCTTTTGATGCTGACTACTTTCACTCAACATAATGTCCTTCAGTTGAAACCAGGTTAAGAGATGTTTGCTGCTATCATCATTGTTCTTTACCATTGCATAGTGTTCCATTGAGTATACACACCATAGTTTACCTATCCATTCTTCTGTAGTTGGGCATCTGGGTTGACTCCATCTTTATCCTATTGTGGACTGTGCTGCGATGAACATTCGTGTGTGTGTATGAGTTGGTGTGAATGGCCTTGATTCTGTAAGATATATTCCAAGCAGTGGAATTACTGGGTCAAACGGTATATCTATATCCATTATTTTAAGGTAGTGCCAGATTATTTTCCAAAGAGTTTGCACCATCTTTCAATCCCACCAACAGTGTAGGAGAGTTCCAGTCTCTCCACAGCCTCTCCAGCATTTGGTGTTTTGTGTTTTTTGGATCACAGCCAACTTTGCTGGGGTGAGATGGTATCTCATTGTTGTTCCAAGTCTTTTTTCTCAACAGATCAATAAAATCTACAAACCATTGGCTAAACTTACAAAAGAAAAACAGGAGAGGAAACGAATAACCTGAATAAGAAATGAGATGGGAGATGTCACAACAGACCAACTGAAATCAAAGTTATCATAACAGAATACTATAAAAGACTGTACTCTAACAGATCTGAAAACCAAGAGGAAAGGGACAAATTCCTAAATGTATATCATCTACCAAAATTATCACAAGGATAAGAATAACTTAACAAACCCATCACTAAGGAAGAGACTGTAAAAGTCATCCAAAAATTACCAACCAAAAAAAGCCCTGGCATAGATGGCTTCACTGCAGAATTCTACCAAGCTTTTAGAGAAAAGTTAACCCTTATACTACTGAGATGATTTCACAGCATAGAAAAGGATGGAATACTCCCAATTCATTCTACAAAGCCAACATAGCCCTGCTACCAAAGCCGGGGAAAGATCCAACCAAAAAGGAGAACTACAGGCCAATATCACTCACGAACCTGGATGCAAAAATCTTCAATAAAATCCCTGCCAATAGAATTCAACAACCTATTAAAAAAATAATTCATCACGACCAAGTTGGATTCATACACCAATGCTAGACTGCTTCATCATCAGCAAAACAATTAATGTGATCAACCACATAAATAACACAAATGATAACTCACTTGATGTTGTCAATTGATGCATAAAAGGCATTTGACAAAGGCCAACACCCATTCATGCTAAAAACTGTCAGCAAAATAGGAATAGAAGGGAAATTTCTCAATGCAATAAGGGCCATCTACACAAAGCCAATTGTCTACATCATCCTGAATGGAGAGAGACTGAAAGAATTCCCCTTGAGAACACAAACTAGACAAATATTCTCACTCTCACCTCTCCTGTTCAACACAGTACTAGAAGTTCTGGCCAGAGCAATTAGACAAGACAATGAAATAAAGAGCATCTGCATCAGCAAAGAAGTAAAAATCTCCCTATCTGCAGATGATATGCTTGTAAATGCAGAGAATCCTAAAGAATCTGTAAGTAAAGTACTCAAACTAATAGAAGAGTTCAGCAAAATATTAGAATATAAGATAAACATAAGTAAATCAGTAGGATTCTTTTATACCAACAAAGAGATCATTCAAGAAGAAGTCACCAAACTAATACCATTTACTATAGCCCCCAAGAAGATACACTACCTAAAAATAAATCTAACTACAGAAATAAGAGACCTTTACAAAGAGAACTACAAGACCTTACTGCAAGATACTAAGAGAGAGTACATAAATGAAGAAACCTACCCTGTTCATGGATAGGATGACTTAACGTTGTGAAAACGTCTATTTTACCCAAAGTAATCTATGTGTACAATGCAATGCCAACACAAGTTCCAATGAGTGACATTTTATAATGAGATCGAGAAACAAATCACCAGCTTTGTTTGGAAAGGGAAGAAATCCCACACAAAACACTACTGAAGTAGAACACTCTAGGAGGCCTCTCACACCCTGACTTTAGAACCTATTACTCTGCCACAGGAGTAAAACCAGCCTGTTACTGGTACAAAAAGAGACATAAGAGACTGACAGAACAGAGTTGAGAACCCAGAGATGCCAGCATCCTTCTATGAACAGTTGATATTTGACAAAGGCGCTAAGATTGTAAACTGGGGGGAAAAAAACAGTCTCTTTAACAAATGGTGCTGGCAAAATTGGATATCCATCTGCTAAAATTGGAACAAGACTCATATCTCACACCATACACAAAAACCAACTCTAGTTGAATAAAAGTCCTAAATATCAAACCTAAAACAATAAAGATCATGTAAAAAAAAAAAAAGGATCAGCAATGCTAATCTTAATATACAACTTACACAGACTTCAAAATCTGACAAATAAAGCATGATCAACAGGAGAGAAAACAGATAAATGGAAACTACTTAGAGTCAAACACTTTTTCTCATCCAAAGACTTTATCAAAAGAATTAAGAGACCAACTACAGAATGGGAAAATATATTTGGCAGCTATGTATCACACTGATGTCTGATCTCCATAATCTGCAAGGTACTGCAAAATATCAACAAGAAAATGATAAATAACCCAATTAAGCATTGGGCAAAGGAGATGGACAGACACTTCTCTGAAGAGGATATTCAGGCAGTCAAAAGACAAATAGCTATCAAGGAAACCCAAACCAAAGCTATCATGAGATACCATCTCACTCCAACAAGGTTGGCCATGATCCAAAAAACATAAAACAACAAATGCTGGAGAGGCTGTAGAGAAATTGGAACTCTCCTATACTGCTGGTGGGATTGTAAAATGGTACAACCTCTTTGCAAACCAATCTGGGGTTTCCTTAAAAATGTAGAAATAGATATGCCACTTGACCCAGTAATCCCATTGCTTGGAATATACCCTACAGAATAAAGGGCAGTCACATGAGCAGATACATGTACATGAATGTTCATGGCAGCATAGTCCATAATGGGAAAAAGGTGGAATCAACCCAGATGCCCGACAACAGATGGTTGGATAAAAAAAACTCTGGTATATATACTCAATGGAACACTACTCAATGATAAAGAACAACGATGATTTTAGGATGCATCTCATAACCTGGTTTCATTTGGAAGACATTATGTTGAGTGAATCCGTCAGTGTCACAAGACAAATACTGTATGAGAGCCCCACTATAAGGATTTAAAAACAGACTCATGTACAGAAGAAAAGACTCTTTGACAGCTGCAAGGGAGGAGAGGGAGGGAGAGAGAGAGAATGAGAACTGGACACAGATTAGATAGTTGATAGAAATTTGATAGGGTGAAACCGGTGACAGTGCATATTAGAAGGAAGATCAATTTGATTGAACTTCAACATAATCTGAAAACTCTTCCAATCTTAACCGAATATTGCAAGGATAGAGTAGTAGGAGCAGAGGTCCAGGGACCATGCTCTCAGGGGACACTGAGTCCAATTGGCATAACTTTGAAAGAGAGTCTTCTCCCCTCCATACGGGTGAGTGGCATCTGGGGTCTTAAAAGCTAGCAAACTGGCACCTGAGGTACACCAAATTGTCCCAACTGAGTTGGGACAGTTGATCAACAAGAAGAACAATGATGTGAGGGCAAAAGTGCCCAGAAGACAGAAAGACCCACATGAATGTGTGACTGTATCAACATCTGACCAGAAGAACTAGACGGTGCCTGGCCACCACCAATGACAGCCATGGTGGGGTTCACAAAGCCATGTTCCAGTGGCAACATCAGAAAAAAAGAGATGCATACTAAGAATTCTACTAAAAGAGCACAATTGATGGTCCAAAGGCCTGGGGGTTCCCCTGGGAGTGTGGCCACTAGACCTGACACTGCTCTTGTTCCTAAGTCATTACTGAAGTCAACTTTTGGGGCAGGAATGGATTGGACTCAGGGATACAGAGTTAACATATCATGTGTACACTTTATGGTTCTATGCATCTATAGGATATCATCCTACTGGCCTTTTACTAGAGGGGAGGGGAGTGGGTGTAGAGGAGAGGACAGAAGATTGCTAAGACGATATGACATGCATGGAGCAGAAAGGAGAAGTGTGCTGTCACCGGGCAGGGAGAGCAGAGGGAGCTGCAGATAGGTAGGCACGCAAATTTAAATTGTATTGTAAACTTTCACTCAATCACAATAAAACAAACAAAAAATGACTAAATTTTTTTCCAAAATTAATGAAAATCAATTAATGAAAATGGAATACTACATAGAAATAAAAAGTTGTAAGCTACTGATACATGTGATAGTATGGATAAATCCCAAAATAGTTATTCTGAGTGAAATAGGCCAGAGTCCCTCCTTCCAGAGAGAGAGAACATAACACATGATTATACTTCTACCAAGTTCTAGAAAATGAAAGCTAATCTGCAATGACAGAAGGCATATCAATAGTCTTGGGGATCAGGAGTGGTTGTGGAAGTGTGGGGAGAAGGCTTATAAAAAAGTATAAGGAAACTTTTGGGGAGAACATCATGTTCATTATCACAACTGCAGTGATTTTTCACAGGTTTGTATAAACTTCAAAACTTATGAAACTGTACCCTTTAACTAGTGGGCTTTATTTTATGTCAATTTTAACTAAATGAAGTTGTTTTTAATAAAGCTAATTGATTATCTTTGCATTAATCTTGTGAGTCAGCTATTTTCAAAACTGGTAAACAAAGGAGAAAGAATCAACATTTTATTCTGCCTTTTCTATACAAACTATGCCTTCTGAGTATTTAAATAATAGATGAAAAGAATCTTATACAAGTATGCCAATTTAGAAAAAAAAAATAACAGAAGCATGACAGAATATGAATTCATCACTTGCTAACTTAATGATTATGGGATCTAGAAATTGATAACCTATGACTGCTAAAATTGGGAAAAATGTATCATAAGTTTGCCTTCTAATGTTAGAAAACAATATACCATTTAGACGATCATGGCAAAAAATCTGAATCTTTATCGCTGACAACCAAGTCACAGGAAACTTTGAGGACAGAAGAACATGCTAAAGACACCAAGGAGCTACAATAGGCAAAATCTAGTCTGTGGGATGCTCTACAAGACAAAGCATTTTCCCACACCAAAACCAAAACAAAACAGATCAAGAAAATTTATAGATTGAAAAGAATTCAAAAGGCTTTCAGCCAATTGCAATGTATGAAGCCTATTTGGATTTTGATTCACATAAAGTGTTAAAAAAATAAATAATATACCAAAACCAGAAGCCAGACCCATTCCTGTCAAGTCAATTTTGATTTCAATCAACCCTCTAAGACAGAATAGAGTTTCCAAGAAGCTGCCGGTGGATTTGAACTGCTGACTTTTTGGTTAGTAATCCAGTTCTCAACCACTAGGACACCAGGGCTCAGCAAAATTTATATAATTAATTTGTAATTTATGTAAAAAATGAGTGAAGTAGAAGTTTAAACACTGGGTATTAAATATTAAGTACTTATCATTAGTATTTTAGCTGTGAAAATATTATGGTATGATTTTTTAAGAGTTTATGTATCTTAAGAGTTACAAACTCAAATATTTGTGGATGAAATAATGTGACATCTGGCAACTGCTTCAAAATAATATTGGGCAGGTGTAGTGGGAATGTGTATAGATAAATTAAGATTTGCAAAGTTTATGATTTATAAAACTGAATGATGCATACAATGGAGTTTCTTATACTATCTGGTGCATATAGCTGATATCTTATTTGTCTAATGCAGCTATAACAGAAATGCCAAAAGTGGATGGCTTTAACAAAGAGAAATGTGATTCCATCACAGTCTAGTAGATCACAAACCCAAATTAGGGCATCAGGGGAAGGCTTTCTCTGTTGGCTCTGGAGGAAGGTCCTTGTTGTCAACCTTCCCCTGGACTGGAAGTTTCTGAGGCACAGAGACCCTGGGTGCAAAGGACGAGCTATGCTCCCGTTACTACACTTGGTATGAGGACACCAACTCTGCTTGCTTGCTTCCCTTTCCTTTACATCCCAAGAGATTGCCACAAGGCGCAACACAATCTTATAGATTGACTCCCATCTCACCAACATAATCACCAGCCATCCTCCCTCATTAACATCATAAAAGCAGAATTTACGACATACGAAAACATCACAAAATACCAGGAATCAAGGCCTAGCCAGAGTGCTACACACATTTTGGGGGGAGACACTGTTCAATCCCTGACAGTTCATATTTTTCAGCTTAATTTTTCAAAAAGAATTCTATCTTCTTTGAAACATGTATTTTCTTTGTTTAACAATACTAGAGGAAACTTCTTTGAATGATGTAGAAGCATATGGTCTAGGGAAAACTGAAGGTGGCATAGAATTGTAGCTTTTATGAGACACACAACTGGTTTGAATGGCAGAAGCAGCATCTGGATACAGGCATGACACCTGCTCATTTATCCCCTGGATCGAAATTATGGTATTTGTTTAAACTCAAACTGAACAAATCTGACACTGCAAGAGACCACAGACTTCCTGAACAGTGTCATTGGCAGGGGCCCCTGTCTCAGTGGGGCACGAGCATCCAAATTCTTGGATGTTCATTAAGACCAGATTGAGTCTTCAGGGTTTTACCCATCAACAAGCAGGAGGATGCGTTGTCGCTTTTCTCTATCACACATGTCACTGAAGATTATGATTTCCTAGTTAAAATCTAACCCTTAGGTGGCTGTTGGGAGCAAACTTCATTTACTTAAGGTTGATGAATGGTTCAGGTTCTGAACCATAACCAGTTCCCCTTCACAAAAAAGGAAATACCAGTCTTCTTGATTCTTAACATGCATTAACTTGAGAAATATAGTTTTAGAAGCCTATGTGTATCAAAAGCATATTTCTGCAGAGTCACAAAACTTTTTGATTCATTTTGAGTTCAGAATCTTTGCTGAGATGGTAACGTGCAATACAACTGAGAGTGCAATTGCTCTGTAAAAGCTGTTCTCAGAATCTCATAAGAGAATAATGGGGAAAGCCAAGCCACCAAGTGCCGTACTGAAAAACTTTTAAGTTAAGTTAAAAATTTTGCCTCTCTCAATGTTATTCTGCTAGAGTCAAGAAAAGACAACAATTCTCAGCCCAAGGTTCACATTAGAATCACTCAAGGGACCTGGAAGGATACTGATGAATGGGCCCTACCTCTAGAGATGTTTATTTTAGGTACAATATTGTGTCCAGGCCTAAGTATTATTTTTTTTAATTTTTTCCAGATGATACCAATGTTTAGTCAAGACTGAGTACCCACAGTTACAAGGTCTTTACTAACATCCATAAGGATATGAAGTTCTGTCTATCAGCAGGATTTCCAAATGTTTATCACATCCACGGAGGCTTCTGGAAGGGATAGAGAAAAAATGCAAACTGCCATAAAAACACCAAAGGTTTTGCCGAACTGAACTTGACTGCTGTTTTTCAGTTTTGTGTCCTTTGATCATTTTAACAGGCAAATAGCTCTGTAGCTGAGCTCTGCCGCATACCTTCATCTACTGCCCGTCTCTGGAATTAATGTGTGATGATGGCGACTGCGGACAGAGTACAGAAAGTGGCAGTCAACTGAAGTAGCTAGTCCTAGCTCAGACATTAGCTTGTCATCCTGCCTGGACCATACTGCACTCTAAACTGTCCATTCTGCATCTCCAGGCATGGCCTTAAGTACTTTGCAACCACTGGTGGTGATGCTCATCTCAAAGACTTACTTACCTTCGCTTTGACACTGTTAGGTAACCCTGCTTGCATAGTGGTTAAGTGCTATATATGCTAGCCAAAAGATTGGCAGTTCAAACCCACCAGGAAAATCCACTTGGAAACTCTATGGGGCAGCTCTACTCTGACCTATAGGATGGTTATGAGTCAGAATCAGCTTGAAGGTGGTGGCTTTGGCCTACTTGGCTTGACAGTGTTTGATGTATCCTCCTGCCTCAGTTTTACTCCATTGCCTTAAACCTAATCTCCATTTATTTGTGTAGACCCTTTGGACTTCATTTCAGTTTGATTTAGTTTAGCTAGAGACTCTGCCTTTCAGGTTTCTCCAAATGTCACAATTCAGAGCAATTCAACACCATTCCTGCTGGTGGTCCAACCTGTTAGAATCTCTAGCCCCTATCTTGTATTCCTCACCCCCACCCTGACTTTGGCCCCCAAACCACCATACTACCAAGAATTCTAACCCTCACTGGAGAAAACCTAGTATAGAGAGACATTGGGCTTTGGTGGTGGCCAAGACTCTACTGCTTACTAGCTGTTTGACCTTGCTTACTTCGTTAAAAAAAATAATAATAATACATTGCTGATTCAGAGCAACCCTATATGACAGAGTAGAACTGCTCCATAGAGTTTCCAAGGGGTGCCTGGTGGCTTCAAACTGTCAACCTTTTGGTTAGCAACCATAGCACTTAGCCACTACACTGCCAGGGTTTCTGTAAAATGTATGTGATAATATTTACCCTTTAGCACTATTATACACATTAAATTAGTGTTCATAAAATATCTCGCAGGTAATAGGGTCTGTGCCAGTACCAACAGACTGCCTTTCAGCTCCAAATTCGCCCTTTATTCCCTGTTTTGTGAAAATATAAATGGGCCCTTTAAATAATTTGCCAGCTGGCATAATGTTAAGATTTGTCTATATAGGGTGCTAGCGAGACACCGGTAGAGGATGGAATTTTCCTTCCTGGTTCCATTGTGCTTTCTTGGCAACCTCCCGTAACAAGCACAGCTTCCTCAGTGCCCAGTACCTGCAGTGCAGTGTCTTTCCCAGTGCCATGTTCCCGCAGCTTACACTCAGCTCCAAGAGCGCATGTGGTTCCCCAGCACCTAGATCCTGTATCACAGGCACTTCTCTATTGCCTGCTTCCTGCAGCATGGGAAGAGTCCTCTGAGCCTTTTTCAGTGAATAGTTTCTGCAGCATGCCAGCGCCCAGAAATTATCCCTGAACCTCTTCAAATGTCTTTGCACTGGAGTGTGCTAGCAAGAAATTTCCCCATCATAAGCTTCCCCTGCTAACCTTTTGTGGAATTTTCAGCAAGTTCCCACATACAGCACCTTCCTGTTGACTGACAGCTTCCCCGAGCATTCCAGTAAGGCCCACAGACTGGACACCTCGGTGATTTTTCCACTATCCGGTGACTGTACCTTGGCCTCTCCAGTGGGGTCTGGATCCCAGCCCTGAGGCGTGAGGGTAGGGTGGGTGGGTGGAGGGAAAGGTCCTTCCTGAGCACCTATCATAGACCTAGTGGCAGTGGTTTCTCCTTTTATCTCATATAGATTCCTCAGCAATGTCTTTACTAGCTAACCCTGTTCTATAGTTAGTAATTATTTATATTAAATTTTCCTTCTTCAAAATACTGGGTGACTTTTATTTTCATGCTGATCTCAAACCCAAGCCAAACCCATCGCCACTAAGTCAATTCCAGCTTACAGTGACCCTATAGGACAGAATAGAATTGCCCACACAGATTTCCCAGGAAGGTTCTCTTAGTGATACAAACACACTTAAACCAAAACCAAACCAAAACAAAACAAAACTCAAACCCACTGCCTTCAAGTCGATTCCAGCTCATAGCGAATTTGTGGACAGAACAGAACTGTCTCCATAGTGTTTCCAAGGAGCACCTGGTGGGTTTGAACTGCCTACCTGCTGCTTAGCAACCATAACAGTTAATAACTACAACACCAGGGTTTCAAATACAGGCACTTAGTTCATACTAAATAAATCCTGAAGATTAGCCTAAATAATCTCCTGTATTTTTCTTCCAGTTTTAAGACTTTAAAAAAAGTCTTCCCATAATTAACACTTATTTTTATGAGAATGGAAAGTATAATATACGTATTGTGAATTCATACTTGGGGACAAAACTATAAGGAAGACCCTCTCATATGACACGTATTCAGACTAACATAAGACCAGAGCCGGGTCCAGCAGGATTCCTTCAGTAAATCACATACCCTGACTGAGACCATTTGTTCTGCAGTAGTATACTTCCCTGTCTCACTCTCCTCTGAAAATTTACTAGAAAAGATATTCTATCAAGAACAAGTTTGTTCTTTTCTGGAATGCCCTAAATAGGGCTTCATGGGTAAGAGTGGATTAGTTCAGAGATAAGGTTGCTTATCACTGATAAACAAGATGTTCCTAGGACTTCAGAAAAATTCAGTGGAAAATTGCTTCCATTAGTGGTTGTTAAAGAAATAGAATAAAAAGAACGAACAAAGTTTGGATAACGAATGTTGAAATGTTAATTGTACTACTAAACTGGTAATCATTTTAATTTCTGCCAGTGAGATGTTGTTGAGGTATTTGTCTTAAAATTAAAAGCAGCCCCTTTCCCGAAGAGTCACTGGTAATTGGTGCCTTAGAAAGCCTGAATAGGACTTATGACTGGAGGTTGCTCCCTTAATTTTCATTTTTAATTAGATGGAATCTCAGAGGGTTTCTGAGACTTTTTCTTTCTTTTTGTCTTTTGTATAGCCTTTTTGGGGTTGTTGCTTTGCAATTAAAATTTGTAACAAATGAGTTGCAGGCCTATAAATGTCAACTCTGAGGTAAAATATTATTGTTGCTAAAGAAATGAGCAAGTGTCTGACTACTGCTTTTTAAATGCAAGCACTTTCCAAAAGGGTAATACTTTTCTCCAATGGGAGGGAATCAGTAGGTCTAGAAGAAAGGATATTCAGATTTAACTCCAGTCAAAGTTCTTCCTCTGAAACACAGCATGTAAACCCTGCTTCTGAGAGTATTTGTTTCTTACTGAAGAGCCACTGTGCAATCACCAAGTAGGCAAAGTTAACAACCCAGAAGAAGGGAGCTGAACTCAGTGACTTTTCAAAGAGACTTTTGGTCAAATGGTATGCATTTGATCAAACTGTGTTTTTTAAAAATGGTTATAGAAAAATGACCATAGAGCCAATATTGAACTGTGCAAACCATCAAACCAAAAGAAAAAAAAAAAAACCCACTGCTGTTGAGCTGACTCTGACTCATAGTGACCCCCTGAGGTTTCCAAGGCTACAAATCTCTACAGAAACATGCCATCAGGATTGGCAGGAGATTCATTAACAACCTGTGATATGCAGATGACACCACTTCCTTGCTGAAAGTGAGGAGGACTTGAAGTACTAACTGATGAAGATCAAAGACCACAGCCTTCAGTGTGGATTACACGTCAACATCAAGAAAACAAAAATCCTCAAAACTGTACCAATAAGGAACATCACGATACGTGGAGAAAAGGCTGAAGTTGTCAAGGATTTCATTTTACCTGGACCACAATAATCCTTATGGAAGAAGCAGTCAAGAAATCACAAGACACACTGTGGTGGGCAGATCTACTACAAAAGACTTCTTAAAACTGTTGAGGAGGAAAGATATCACCTTGAAGTCCAAACACAAGTGAACTAAGCCATGGTATTTTCAACAGTCTTGTGTTCATGAGAAAAATGGACGATGAATAAGAAAGACTGACGAAGAATTGATGCCTTTAATTTGTGGAGTTATAGAAGAATATCAAATATGCTATGGACTGCCAGAAAAATGAACAAATCTGTCTTGGGAAAAATACAACCAGAATGCTCCATGGAAGCAAGGAAGTCCACATTTTGGACATGTTGTCAGGAGGGATCAATCTCTTGAGAAGTACAGCGTGCTGCTTGGTAAAGTAGAGAGTCAGTGAAAAAGAGAAAGATTCTTAATAACATAGATTGACACAGTGGCTGCAACAATTGGCTTAAGCATAACAGTGATTGTGAGGATGGCACAGGACTGGGCAGCGTTTTGTTCTATTGTACATAGGGTCACTGTGAGTTGGAGTCAACTCAGTAGCCCCTAAGAACAATAAATCCCAAGAAATCAGACTGCCATGTTTTTTTCCCATGGAAACACTGGTGATTTCGAACTGCCTCCCATTCCATCAGCAGTGGATCACTTTAAAGATTGTGTCACTGGAGCTCCCTGTCCACAAATCAGTGGGCTATAATTGATCATTACTACAGTATTTAATCTAAACTCTAAATTTCATTCATTCTACCTTACCAGAACCCATGTTGTATGTCCATGCTGGTAGGCAAAGATAAAGAGGCCCAGTCTATTGCCTCACAGCTTTCACTGTGCAATAAAGGCACAGGTCTATCTACAAGGAAGTCCCCGGGTAGCACAAATTCTTAAATGCTTGACTACAAACCAAAAGACTTGTGGTTCAAACCATCCAGGGGTATCTCAGAAGATGGCCTTGGTAATCTGCTTCCAAGAGATTATAGCCTTGAAAATCCTACTGAGTGCAGTTCTACTTTGCAACGCCTGGGGTAACCATGAGTCTGAATTGATTTGACAGCAACTAGTTTGTTTTTTGGTGTTCGTACTTACAAAAGTACATTAAAAGCACAGTGGACACAGGCAAAGCAAGGCAGACATCGGCCATTGCTGGCACAGATCGTCTAAACTATTTTTAAAAGCTTCGAAAGAATAGAATTCTGTAAACTCCCATGACAACTGATCTAGCATATCTAGCTTAAGCCCCTCGTTGTATGGTTAAACCATTGTGATAATGTTCTGTTCTCAACTGAGAGAGATAACAGCTGCTACCCTCTTCCCTAGGTGAGCCTTTTATAGACTTCGCGTCTGCCTTCTGTATACTTGTGACAGGAGAGAAGCTGGGGCAGCAGAGAAGAAAGCAATAATAATTTTCACTTGGAGATGGAATTATTATTGCTATGGTTACTAGTAAGGTTTTTTCCAAAGGTAAAAAAGCATTTATTCAACACTCTGCGTCTAAGAAGAACAAAGTGCTAATAAATCTTCCTGGGTCCTTCTGCTTTGTTGATTATTCAGAAATATCAAAACGAACCTGGTAAAAATATATACTGCTGCCATTTGGACTGTGGCAGAAAACTTGCTGAAACCTAGTCCTTCCCTCAACTTCTGAGTTGCAAATATTCAATGCTTAAACCAATAGCTCTCACAGGTTATTAAATTAAGATACCCTCAGGAGAGAATTTTGAAAGAAGAAACAAGGAGAGTGTGAGTTAAAAATTATAATTGGCATTTACTGAAATGATGTTCAGTAATTTTTTTTCTTTCATACTGTGAGGAAAACTGGGGAACTCACACAATGGTCAATGCAGGCTTGCCTGGAATGAGTTGCCTGGGTCTTATGATTTGAAAGATGCCGGCCATTGCTGCCTTTCCAAAAACATGTATCCCCTAGTGGCCGGCAAAGGGCCTGCCATTTCCTCATTTTTCATTTCTAAAGTTTAAGGCAGAAAAGGTTAAAATCATTGTCAAAACATCTTCTGGGGCCAATAAAACATTTAAGTCATTATCACTTCTTAACTCTTGGAGTCAAATTAGTTTTTTAGGATAGTTCTAGCCAAGAGCAGGGCTTCGAGGGAGTGCATTCAGGAGAAATGTAAGCTCTCTGGGCTGAGAAGGAACAGGGGGATAGAGAGGTCTTAGATAATGCAACTGGGACACTTACCTCGGAATGGAAAGTTTGAGAGAACAGAGAAGGTCACTGAAAACAGCTTACCAACATCCCAGTTCTGCCTTAGGAAAGCCTGGTGATCTTCTTTTGAAAATATTAGCCATTGAAAACCTGTGATCACTCTTCTACCTGGACACACATGGGGTCACTATGTGTTAGAATAGACTTAAGACAGCTTAGACTTCATATTATCCAATACTCATTTTTTTTTAAATGAGAGGACTTTCAATTAGAAACACAGTAAGCAATTTATAAAATATACGTTTATGTTTCGTTTATATCCTTTAGAAAGGATTTGTAGCTTAAACAATTAAAGTAAATCTATAAAATATACATAGAACACTGTAAATACTTACATAGAAAATTAAAAACAGAAACCAGCTGTAGAGAAGAGTTAATTGCCGTATTAAACCAAAACAACAAATTTGCATTGCTGTAGAGTTGATTCCTACTCATAGACCCTACAGGACAGAGCAGAACTGTCTCATAGGGTTTCCAAGGCTGTAATTTACAGAAGCAGACTGCCAGATTTCTCCTGCAAAGCAGCTGGTGGGTTCCAACTGCACATGTTTTGGCTAGCAGCTAAGTACTTAACCATGGGATCATCAGGGCTCTTCTACTGTATTAAAGATACATAATTTTTAGCTTTTATTTTTTCTCTTTAAATCTACTTTGGATTATAACATACAGACAGAAAAGTTTACCAAAGACACCCGCATATAGCCAGCACCCAGATCAGCAATAGAACCTACTAGCACCCCAGAAAACCTCCCCATGCTTTCCTTTCTGTTATTGCCTCCATCCAAGCATAGCCGTTATCCTGACTTCTAACAGCAGAAAACAATTTTTCTATCATACGTTTAATAATTGGCATCATACTATATATAGACATGTTGTGTGTCTAGCCTGCTTTGCTCTCAATGTTATAACTCAATAGTTTACGTGTACTTGTAGATCATGTGTTCTCACTGCTCGTTAGCATGCGTTTTCACTGCTGATTAGTATTCCACTGTGTGAATAAACCGTAATACATTTATCTGTTCTACTGGGCGTTCAGGCATCGTCCAGATTGGGGTACTAAAAATAGCACTACTATGAGCATTCTGTGACAGATAGACCTCATCGTTTCGTGTCTCACTTTATTGTGCTTTGCAGATACCCTCCTTTCTTTTTTTTTTTTTAGAAATTGAAGGCAACACTGTATTGAGCAAGTCTATCAGCTAATTTTTTCCAGCGGTATGTGCTCACTCCATGTCTATATGTCACATTTTGGTAGCCAAGCCAAGTACATTTTGGTAATTCTTGAAATATTTCAAACTGTTACCATGATCTGTGATCTTAGATGTTACTATTGCAATTGTTTGGGGATACCCCAAACCACACCCATATATGATGGCTTACTTTAATTGATAAATGTGTGTGTCCTGAGTGCTCCACTGTCCAGCTGTTCTCCCCTTTCCCTCTTTCTCCTCAGACCTCTTTGTTTCCTGAGGCATAACAATATTTAAATTGGGCCAGTAACGAACCCTACAGTGGCCTCTAGTCTCATGTCTCTCACTTTAAATCAAAAACTAGACATGATTAAGCTTAGTGAGAAAGGCAAGTTGAGAGCTAAGCCAGGTCAAAAGCTAGGCTTCTTGTGCCAAAAAATTAGCTAAGTTGTGAATGCAAAAGAAAAATTCTTGAAGAAAATTAAAAGTGCTAATCCAGTGAACACGAATGATAACAAAGTGAAACAGTGGTCTTGCTGATATGGAGAAAGTTTGCAGTGGACTAGACAGAAGATCAAACCAGACACAACTCTCTTAAGACAAAACCTAATCCAAAGCAAGGCCCTAATTCTCTTCATTTCTGCTGCTGTAGAAAATTTTGAATTTAGCAGAGGTTCGTTCATGATGTTGAGGGAAGAAGCTGTCTTTACAAGATAAAAATGCAAGGTGAAGCAGCAGATGCTGAAATAGAAGCTGCAACAAGTTATCCGATAATCTAGCTAAGATAATAGATGAAGGTGATTACACTAAACAACATATTTTCAAGGCAGACAGAATTGCATCATACTGGAAGAAGATGCCACCTAGGACTTTCACAGCTACAGCAGAGAATGTTTGGTCACTGTTTGGTTTCAAAACTTCAAAGTACTGACTGACTCTCTTGTTAGGGCCTCAGGAAGCTGATGAGTTTAAGTTGAACCCAGTGCCCATTTGCCATTTCAAAAATCCTAAGGCAAGCCTTAAGTATTATGCTAAATCTATTCTGCCTATATCATATGCATGTGAAAGCTGGGCAATGAATAAGGAAGACAGAAGAAGAATCGATGCCTTTGAATTGTGGTTTTGAAGAAGAATATTGAACACGCCATAGACTGCTGAAAGAACGAACAGATCTGTTCTGGAAGAAGTACAACCAGAGTGCTCCTTGGAAGCAAAGATAGCAAGGCTGTGTCTCGTATGCTTTGGATATGTTATTAGAAGGAATCAGTCCCTGGAGAAGGACATCATACTTGGTAGAGAGTCGGTGAAAAATAGGAAGACTCTCAACAAGATGGATTTAGACCGTAGCTGCAATGATGGGCTTAAGCGTGAAAACAGTTATGGGCATGTCACAGGACCAGGCGGTGTTTCGTTCTGTTGTGTGTATGAGTTGGAACCAACTTGACAGCACCTAACAACAACAACATTCTGCCTGTGTCCTATAAATGGAACAACAAAGCCTGAATGACAGCACATCAGTTTACAACATGTTTTAATGAATATTTTAAGCCCACTGCTGTGAAGGATTGCTCAGATAAAACAGTCCTTTCAAAATATTACTGCTCAGCTAAAAGACACATGAGGAAATGATCAAGAGCATTAGCGCTTAGAGAAATACAAATAAAAACTGTAATAAGATACCATCTCACCCCAACAAAGCTGACATTAATCCAAACACATAAAACAATAAATGTTGGAGAGGTTGTGGATAGACTAGAACTCTTCTACACCACTGGTAAAAATGCAGGATGCTACTACCACTATGGAAATCAATTTGGCACTTTCTTAAAAAGCTAGAAATAGAAATACCATATGATGCTGTAATCTTACTTCATGGAATATATCCTAGAGAAATAAAAGCTGCCATACAAGTAGATTCATAAACACTAACGTTTATCACAGCATCGCTCACAATAGCAAAAAGATGGAATCAATATAGGTGCCCAACAACAGGCGAATGAATAAACAAACTATGCTACATTCACACAATTGAGTATTATACAACGATAAAGAACAACGATGAATCTGGGAAATATCTCACAATATGGAAGAACCTGGAAGACTGTCCAGTTGCAAAAGGACAAGTATTGTATAAGACCACTATTAAAAGGACTCAAGAAAAGGTTTAAACATAGAAGAAAACAGTCTTTGATGTTACAAGAATGGAGGGAGGGGTATTTACTTTTAGTAAATAAGTAAAGATAAAGAAATTGTCCCAACCACTCCAGCCTTTGGTAACCCCCACCTTGATCCGTCAGCAGTCAGCGGTCAACATGAGGTCATGTCAAACAGCAAAAAAATTATGTTTTGCTGAAGGCTTAGATGATGGCTAGCATTTTTAGCAACAAAGTATTTTTAAATTAGGGTATGTACTTTTGAGTTTTTAATCATAGTGCTGTTGCATACTTCATTCACTACAGTATAGTGTAAACATAAGTTTTATATGCATTGGGAAAGAAAACAATTCATGTGACTCCTGTATTGTGATATTTGGCTTTATTGTGGTGATCTGAAACTGAACCTGCAGTATCCCCAGGGTACACTTACGTATGTTTTTTGATGAACATACTTGATGAATATATAAAACTTATTTCTGTTGGTACATATTAGAAGTAGAATTGTTGGGTCATATGGAATACATATATATTCAGGCTAAGAGATGCTGAACAAAAGCTTTGCAAACAAGTGTTTTCAAAACCATATTCTTTAACTAACAAGGCATGACAATTTTATTTGCTCCAGTTCTTCTTAGCACTTGATATTTTCTTTTTCATTTTATTCGCTTGAAACAGTATCACTGTGGTTTTAATTTTTATTGTCATGATAAATAATGAAGAATTTCTCATTTATTGAATATTTTGATATTGCCTTTTGGTCTGTTAGGAGAAAGCATTATTGGTACATTCTCATCGCAGAATTAAGATATCAATTAGAATTAGGTATTGCTACATCAACAAATGGATGCAACACTGGAAATGCTCACTGATCTATGACAAAAAATTTGGAAGAAAGCTACCTGACCAACAACTGGAAGAGATCCGTACTTGTACCCATTCAAAAGAAATGTGATACAATCAAATGTGGAAATTATTGAACAATATCATTAATATCGCACACAAGTAAAATTTTGCTGAAGATTATTCAAAAGTGGCTGCAGCAGTACAGTTACAGAGAACTTTCAGAGATTCAAGCTGGATTCAGAAGAGGGTATGGAATGAGGAATGTCACTGCTGACTTCAGATGGATCTTGGCTGAAAGCAGAGAACACCAGAAAGATGTTTACATTTGTTTTACTGACTATGCAAAGACACACAATTGTGTGGATCATAACAAACTGTGGATAACATTGTGGAGAATGATGATTCCAGGACATTTAATTGTGCTCATGAAGAAACTGTACATAGACCAGGAGGCAGTCACTCAAACGGAAGAAAGAGATATCTTGTGGTTTAAAATCAGGAAAGGTGTGCATCAGGGTTGTACCTTTTCACTATGCTTATTCAATCTATATGCTGAGCAAATAATCCAAGAAGCTGAACTATGTGAACACGAATATGACATCAAGATTGGAGGAAGACTCATTAAACAACCTGTGACGTGCAGATTACACAAGTTGCTTGCTGAAAATGAAGAGGACTTGAAGCACTTACTGATGGAGATCAAAGACCACAGCCTTCAGTATGGATTACACCTCAACATAAAGAGAACAAACACCCTCACAACTAGACCATTATCATGACAAATGGAGAAAACATTGAAGTTATGAAGGACTTAATTTTACTTGGATCCACACACAATCAATGCCCACAGAAGCAGCTGCCAACAAATCAAACCATGTATTGCATTGCGCGAATCTGCTGCAAAAGATCTCTTGACAGTGTTAAAAAGCAAAGACAACACCTTGAGGACTAAGGTGAGCCTGACCAGAGCCATGGTGTTTTCAACTGTCTTGTATGCATGGGAGAGCTGTACAGTGGATAAGGAAGACCACAAAAAAATTAATGCCCCTGAATTACAGTATTGGCAAAGAATGGTGAATACGCTGTGGGCATTCAGAAAAATGAACAGATTTGTCTTGGAGAAAGTATAGTCAGAATACTCCTTAGAAGCAAAGGTGGCAAGACTTCATCTCACATACTTTGACCATGTTGCTAGGAGGGACCAGTCCCTCAGGAATGACATCATGCTTAGAAAAAGAGAAGAGGACCCTCAGTGAGTTGTTCTAATGCAGGAACTGCAACAGCGGGCTCAAACAAAGCAATGATCATGAGGATGGTGCACAGCTGGGCAGTGTTTCTTGTGTTGTATGCAGGATCTCTATGAGTCAGAATCCAGTCAATGATATCTAACAATAACAACGTTGCTGCATAGAATAGAAAAAGGCAATAACATTGGCTAAAATAAAATAGGAGTCCCTAGGTAGTGCAAATGGCTAATGTGCTCAGTTGCTAACCAAAAGTTGGAGGTTCGAATCTACTCAGTGCCGCATCGTACAGCCTGGTAGATATTATTTCAAAAAACAGCTACTGAAAACCCTAGGGGGCACAGTTCTACTCCAGCATGTGGTTGCCATGAGTTAAAGTTCACTTGACAGCAAGTGGTTTAAAATAGGATAGAGTCTTTATTTCTCTCTTAGATAACATATATTTAGAAGCAGGCAGGTTTGGACCTGATATAACAGGTTAACTAGGATTCTTCTACTTTTCTTTTTTGTCACCTGTTGTTCAGGATTCTTCCCTCAAATTTGCCTCATGGTCCAATATGATGACTTAAGCTCCATGTACTAGAAAATGCCTTTTACCTCGGAGCCTTTTACCTGCTAGCCCCAGATATACAGAGATTCTCTTAAAAAGAAGCATGAGGAAATAGAGAATGAGTGAGATAATAGTGTCTTGAAATCACATAGTCCGTGTATTCATAGGGCTGGGGATTTCTATATAAAAGCCTAAGAACCAACATCGACCTGCTCAAGTTAACTGAATTTATACCTATTTATCAACATTCTCAACAGCATTGCTATTAGGAGGAAGAGGTGGAGAGATCGCCGAATCCATGATCACTGTCCCCTAGGAAGGCACGTGCACAAGGTGACAAAAATTTTCTCCCTAAGTTCACAAAGCAGCAGTCATTTTAAGGGGTTTATATTTCTACCAGGATCATACATTTCCTTTGAATGATATTTGCTCCAGTACCTCTCTGCTTTCATCTGTAGAGATGGTATATGTATTGTTTCTCCCCAGGGAGTATGTCAAACGGGTTTTATGCACTGCTAAAGAAAGTTCTCTGGAGGCTCTCTTAGCCTTGGTCAGATGCTGTGTCTCTGAGGCAATATGTGGCAAAAATGTATCCTTTCCCAACTGAGCAAGAAGTCAAAAATTGTCTGTGGGTTCCCAAAGTCCCCGGTGCACAAATTGGAAGCAAAGGTAAAAAGAGAAACAGAATTAGTAGTAGATTAGGAAGAGTTTGAGAAAGCGGTTCATGCTCTCAAAAATGAGTCTAGTATTTTTTTTCTTTTTAATGTCATCTCTGTTGTGGGCAAATTGCTGGCAGTAAAAAGAAAATACCAGTTCAGCTTGGTACGCACAGATACTTCTGAATTTACAAGACAGCAAATCTGTGGAGCATGAAAAAAATACATTAAAAACAAGCAACAAGATTTGCCTTTGGAAGCTCCCTGGGCTAGAAATTGGGATTCTCTCTGGCTAGTGGTGGAAACTGGGGCCTCTCTGCACTTTTGTTCAGCCTTTTGGAAACTCTGCCTCACCTCAACTGTATCACTGCTGTTTATTCACTGTGCAAAAGCATTTGGCCTAAGGACTAGTGGCGAGCTAATGCCCGTGCCCTCCTAGTTGTTAACTGGCAAAGATACCATTGTACAAATGATTCAGGGCTCAACTACCAGCAGAAAGGTTGGCATACTGAGCCCACTCAGAGGCCTGGTAGTCCGCTTCCAAATGTTACAGACCTAAAAACCCTTGAGCCACTCTCTTTCTCACACTTGGGGTCACCATGAGACACTCCCTCATCATCAAGATGTTTTCTAGGGTGACGCAGGGCCACGCAATGGGAAAATATGGTCAATCTGTGTCTTTGCTGTTATTACCATATTTAAGTTGGGATGTAGTTCCCCTTTCATCACTTTTTCAGTAATGTTATTTTCCAGAGACTATGGTTTCTGAACGCTGTTTGTGAAATATCCAATTAATGTCTTAATTACGTTTCAAGAAAATCTAGAGACTTTTTAGAAGCCAATATAAATGTGGGGGAAGGGAAATAATGGAAATTTTATATTCTAGCAGAAAGTCAACGACTAACATGATGGTTCAGAAAATGGAATCCGGAGTCTTGACACCATGATCTGAGTCCTAATTCGATACTTACTTGCTGTGTGCCTTTGGACAAATTGCTTGACTTCTCTGTGTCTTACAGAAGGTCTTCATGCCTTATATATTGAAGCGTCTTTCCTCCTGCTTCCTTATGTCCATACTGCTTTTTTCATCTCCTGCAGCATGTAAGAATTTAAAGCAAAGCTCTTGAAACAGTGTCTGGCATATTGTAAGACCTCTATATGTGTCAGATATGCTTATGATTAACCAAGACATCACTTGCCACTTAACAAGACAACTTGCCCAGTGTTGTCTCCGATTTCATGAAAGCTAACATCGAGCTGGAAACCCCGGTGACACAGTGGTTAAGGGCTACTTCTGCTAACCAAAAGGTTTGCAATTTGAATCCCCCATGTGATATTTGGAAGTTCCATGGGCCAGTTCTACTCTGTCCTATATGGTCTCTATAAGAATACAGAACTGGTGAAGGAGACCTCTTTTCCCAACTCATTTGGACAATGATACACATTTAACCCACACACTGCTTACTGTTAAGAATTTTGGAGCAAAACTTTCCTCTTCCTGTGAGTATAAACAGACATCCTTCTTCTCTTATTTGAGAAGATATGAAAGTAGGGCTTAACTACGATTGTTAACAGTTACCTTCCCTCCTTCCTTCTCTCTTCCCTCACTTTTGCTCCCCTGGTGTTGCACGTCTTAATAAAGTAGTAGAACTTAGGCTTTTGCCTCAAGTTCTGCATTACAGGTAGCCCAGGCTATGACAAAAATCTACAGTTTTGTAATTTTAAATTAACATTGACTTTATGAGTGATGTTTATAATGGTACAGCCATGTGGCAAAATAATACCTACTAAAAGACAGCACATTTTAATAGCTCTTTACTTCCCTATCCTTCTCCCCTAACTTAGGCCTGTCTCCCAATTTCTCCTCTTACTGCGTGGTTAGTCCTTGAGAAAGAAAGTACCAATCTTCTACTCTCCCTGTTTGTTCTGCTTCTACTTATTAATGATATGGACACAGTTATAAAGTGTGAGAATAGAGCACAATAATAGCATAAGCTATCTTCCTTGGTAAACACTTCTATCACTCTTTCTTCCCCTATTCAAGAAATAGTGAGAGCTTTTATTTGCTCTGCAGAATCCAGAAATACAAGAAATAAGGAGGAAAAAATCCATTTTGGGCTGTTGTGGTCTTAGGCATTTCAAACTCAGCATTTTGAAAATGAAAAAACAAGAGGATAGGATGTTTTGAATCTCTGAAATATGGCTTTTGAATATTGAAAAATAAGACTCTTACAGAGTAAGGGCATACAAATTATGTTTTAAAAAAAAGTTGAGCTGGAAAAAGTCTTGCTGAGCCATTTTTGCCCATGTTGGAGAATATCTAAATTTCCTGGGAAGAAAGAAGAGAGCCCGAGAGGAGTGGACAGGCTACAAAAGGTTGTGGGTCTGCAAGAAGGGGTTCTGCGTCTTGCCCTACTCTGCTCCCCAGGATCTAAAGTCACACAGCCTGAGCAGAATCCCTGAAACATTCTTGTGTTTTATCCTAAAGTGGAAATGGTAGCGTGCCTTCTACAAGCAGAGAGGACCTGTGGTAGCCCTATTTGTTTTCTTGTCACCCCACAGTGGTGCTGTAGAACAACGAACATTATCTTCTGCGCCTCCTGGGAGGGGATTTGAAGTAGCTGAGGAAGGGCTCAGTAGACCTAACGAGGCCTTGCGGTTGGAATGAGGGAGCTATGGCATGACATCCATTGAGAAAGGTCTAAGATCTGTTGTCACCATGGAAGCCAGACTGTGTGTGGCCTGAGAAATCACAGTCCCAGTTGGAGCCCTTGTGGCCCAGTAGTTAAGATCTTGGCTGCTAACCAAGAAGTTGGCAGTTCAAATCTACCAGCCACTCCTTGGAAACCCTATGGGGCAGTTCTACTCTGTCCTATAGGGTTCCTGTGAGTTGGAGTTGACTTGAGAGCAATGGTTTCCTTGTTTCTTTTTAGACATGTGTTAATTGGGTCTGTTAAACTGGAGAGTGTCCAAAAGCCCATGATGGACTGAAGGCCTACTGTGTATCTAGACTTTCTCCAGATCTATTTAGTCACTCTGACTGAACATAGAGTCTTCAGTAGACCTAGCTTGGAATTTGGAGGATAAATCCCTTTTCTGTTAGTTCCTTGGAGTCACTTCCACTATCCAACCTAACACACCACTTCCTGCTTTTCCAGGTAACACCACTGTAGAAATTAGATGAAGCCATAGGCCTTAAGAAATTTAAAGTCTCCTGTTCAGGAACAAACCTTTCCATTGCAAGACTTTTGTGATGGCCCTTCATTATACCTTTCTTTAATATCTTTTTCTGTAAAGTAGAGAAAGATATTTACATCCTACTCAAGGAAGATGAAAATGCATTAGATGAACATGTGGGCTTTATGTTTCTTGCAAAAAGCTACTGAACAAGGACAATAGACTTTTGTTTTTTTAAATGACTATGACATGTTGAGCTGGATACTTTAACACCACTCCCTCCTTCCTTTTGTTTCTACAAGATGTCATGTTGTGTCTTCCAAGGCTTCCAGCAAACAGAAGGGCTCATCAATTTCAACCTAAAGCTATTAAAACGTTACTTGATTAGCAAGAATTAAGGTATGCAGTCAAGGCTCTCTATAGATCACCGTCGGAATCAGGGTTATATTTATTTCCTGTAGTGCCTCAAGTGTCTTTAAATTATCAGGCAGTCAAGGAAGGAGAGGAAAATTGGGCGTTGGGCAGAACAGGAGAAAGGGAGAGGGATGTTTGCTTGCACATAAAGGTAAAAATAGCAGATGCATCTTTTCTCATGAGCCACTCACAGGTATTTTTAAAAATGTTGTCTCTTAGATTTAATCTGTTAAAGAAATATTTAAGACTGACATATATACGCATACAGTGAGAGAGAGACTGATCAGGTGAAGTCAGAAATTTTCCTTCAACTTTGATAAAATACCTGATAGCTCTTTGGATTCTGTAATGAAGCACCAATAAACTTCATAGTAGTATGCTCTACATCAAGTTTCTGTCTTATTCTTAATTTCCTTCTTAATCTTATTTCTCCTCTCATATTTTATCTTCAGCTGTACAAGAAAACTCCTCTTGTCTGCTCCCTTCATTTCTGTGCTCTTGTCCACTCTATGCCAGCTTCTGACACACTGGTAAAACCAGTCACATAGAAATCTAAGTCAGTAGCTAAGCAGTAGAAAGCTTTTGGTTCCATGACATTTTGAGAAAACAGGATATTGAAGGTAAGATTCACACTCCTTTGGAACTGAAGTCCATGGGGAAAAGAATTAGAAGAGACAGGGACTTTAAACCTAACAAACAGAAACAGCTGGATAGTGTGTTGTTGTTAGGTGTTACTGTGTGGGTTCTGTGTATGGTGACTCATGTTCTGACCTTGTGTGTGATGAAACAAAACACTGCCTGCTCCTCCGCCGTCCTCACAATCACTGCTATTTTTGAATCCATTATTGCAGCTACCACGTCAGTCTGTCTCTTTGAGATTTTTTGTTTCTCTTTTTTGCTTACGAAGCATGATGTCTTTCTGCAGGGACTGGTCCTTACTGTTAAGGTATCCAAAGTACGTGAGACGAAGTCTTGCCAGCCTTGCTTCTAAGGAGCGTTCTGGCAGTACCTGCTTGAAGCCAACTTTTTCTCTTTTATGTCTTCTGGAAGTCCATAGTATATTCAATATTCTTCACCAACACTATAATTCAAAGGCATCAATTCTTCTTTGGCCTTCTTTATTCACTGTCCAGTATTCCCACGCCTATGATGTTACTGAAAATAACATGGCTTGGATCAGGCACACCTTAGTCCTCATAGTGACATCTTTGATTTTTCATACTTTACACAGGTTTTTTGAGCAGATTTGTCCAATGTAATTTGTCATTTGATGTTTCTTGCATTCATTTAGAATTTTCTCCATAGAATCTTTCCATATTGCAATTCAAGGTTTGAATTCTTTCCTTTGGCTCCTTTTGGCTTGAGAAAGGCTGAGGGCGTTAATCTCTTTTGGTTTTCTAAATCCAGGTCTTTGCACATTTTGTTATAGCACTTTACATCGTCTCGTCTAACTGCTCTTTGAAATCTTTCATTCCGCTCTTCAATTTTGCTATTTCTTCCTTTCACTTCAGCTATTTTACATTCAAGAGCAACTTTCAGTCTCTTCTGACACTTATTTTTGGTCTGTTCTTTCTTTTCTGTTTTTTATTTTTTAATAACCTTTTTGCTTTCTTACTGTGCAGTGTACTTGATGCTGTTCTTCAACTTCTCTAGTCTTTGATCCTTGGTATTCGATGCATCCATCTATTCTTGAGATGGTCTCTGAGTTCAGGTGGGATACACTCAAAGGTCACACTTGTGCTTTCATGGGCTGGTTTTAACTTTCTTCAGCTTCAACTCAAACTTGCATGTGAGCAGTTGATAGTCTGCTCTGCAGCTGGCCCCTGGCATTGCTCTGACTGGTGAAATTGAGCTTCTTCATTGACTCTTATGTGTTCTATCTAGCAGGGTCCACAAGTTTATCAGCTTCTTACCGTGTCGAGAAAGTTATTTCTGATGAATAACTCATTGGTCTTGCAAAATTCTATCATGCTATCCACCAGTGTCATTTCTATCACCAAGGCTATATTTTCCAACTACTAATTCTTCTTCATTTCCAACATTTTCATTCAAATTGCCAGTAATTATTAATGCATCTTGATTGTATCTTTGATCAATTTCTCAAGCTGCAGAAGTTGGTAAGAATCTTCAATTTCTTTATCTTTGGTATTAATGGCTGGTGGTAAATTTGAATAATAGTCATATTAACTGGTCTTCATTGTAGGTTATGGATATTATTCTGACACTGACAGCTTCCTAACACTTCAGGATAGATCTTGCAATGCTGTTTTTCATGATGCACGTAATGTCACACCTCCTCTGTCGTTCCTTGCACAGTACACTACATGTCTGTCTAACTCAAAATGCCAGTACTACTTCATTTCACTCACTAACGCCTAGGACACCTTTTATTTTTGATGATTTCCAAATTTCCTTGATTTGTACTTTGTACACTACTAATGGATGTTTGCAGCTGTTTCTTCTCATTTTGAGTCATGCGATATCAGCAGGTGAAGGTCCCAAAAGCTTTATTACATTCACATCTTTAAGGATGACTCTACCCTGGGGAGGCATCTCATCTTCTGTTATATTTTGTATGCCTTCCAGCCAGAGGAGCTCCTCTCCTAGCACTGTATTAGACAATGTTCCACTGCTATCCATAAGGGTCTCATTGGTCAATCATTTTGGAAGTAGATTACCAGGTCATTCTGCTTAATCTGCCTTAGTTTGGAAGCTCCATTGAATGGGTGGTTACCACATTGAATTTCAGAGGTGTTTTGGATCATAAATGTGTTCCATAGCCTCTTCTTATGAACCTATGGCCTACAAATTTGAGGCAATGGAAATACCTACAGTCTTGGTGGTGGAGAATTGGGTCTTATTTAGTTGTATGTCTTTGAGTTAGGGCTCAACATCTAATGGCCTCCTTTTCTTACCTGTTAAATGGAGATGCCTCCTACCACTAGGAAGTTGTTAATGAGAATTAAATAAACTGCATGTGGAAGAACACTGTAAACCATCAAATACTATTTAAACCAGCTGCAACTGAGTCAGTGTTGACTCATAGTGACCCTGTGTGTGTCAGAGTAGAACTTTGCTCTATAGGGTTGCAGTGCCTAATTTTCAGCAATAGATCACCAGGCCATTCTTCTGAGGAGCTTCTGGGTAGACTTAAACCTCCAACCTTTTGGTTAACAGCCAAGCATATTAACCATTTCCGTCATCCAGGAACTCCCAGAGTGGCGCACCATTGTTATTTTTGTTAAATTTGTGGTAAATTAAATGACTGAACTGAGTTCTTCACCCTTCCTTGGATCCATGACCTAGGTTATGTGGCTTGCTTTATAAATAGAATTGAACAGTTTATCAGTTGCCAGCTCCTAGATTAAGCTTTAAAAGACATCACCTGTTTCTGTTCTCTGCCTTTTGTGACACTGCCACTGCCATGAGAAGACTATGCCTTGGCTAGCTGACTGCTCCAAGGAGGAGAAGTCTTAACCTGCAGCTTAGTGCCATGATTCTTGAATATCATGGTGCATCAGAATTACCTGTAGGGCTTGTTAAAATACACATTGCTGAGACCTATCCAAGGAGATTTTGATTCATCAGGTCTAGGGTGTCTGAGAATTTTTATTTGTAACAATTTTCCTTGTGATGCTCATGCTGCTGGTCCAGTTATTTCAGAACCTGTCTTCTTTCCTTCTTTGTTTCATTCATTCTAGTGTATGTATCATCCTTGTATCTAAAATAGACCAATAGGAACAATTGCATCCCATTAGAAAAGGTCGTGGCTAAATTTAGAGTTCACCTTCCAATTTACTTCTAAAGAACAGTTAAAGAGTTTCTGAGGCCATTTAAATTGGAGAGTGAGAGTGGAAGAGAGAGAGTCAGAAAATAAAACAGAGCACTGAGAAACAGTGCATTATAACCGCCCAGCCTTAGCTGCCTTTATTAGCCAACTGAGAGTACATGAGCAAAATAAATGCTTACTGCTGCCAATCACTGCGATTGTTCACTAAAGAGAAGTAGCTGAGATAAACCACTGGCTAAACTTACTAAAGAAAAGCAGGAAAGGAAACAAATAACCCAAATTAGAAATGAGAAGGGAGTTGTCACCACAGATGCAACAGAAATCAAAAATATCATAACAGAATACTATGAAAGACTGTACTCTAACAAATTTGAAAACCTAGGGGAAATGGACAAATTCCTTGACTTATACCACCTACCCAAATTATCACAAAGTGAAGCAGAACAACTTAATAAACCCATCACAAAGGAAGAGATTGAAAAGGTCATCAAAACACTGCCAACCCAAAACACTCCGGGCCCAGATGGCTTCACGGCAGAATTCTACCAAGCATTTAGAGAAGAGTTATCCCCAATACTCCTGAAACTATTTCACAGTATAGAAAGGGATGGAGTACTCCCAAACTCATTCTATGAAGCCAGCATAACCCTGATACCTAAGCCCGGGAAAGATCCAACAAAGACAGAGAACTACAGACTGATATCACCCATGAACTTAGATGCAAAAATCTTCAACAAAATTCTTGCCAACAGAATACAACAACATATGAAGAAAATAATCCATCATGACCAAGTGGGATTCATACCAGGGATGCAAGGCTGGTTCAACATCAGGAAAACAATTAATGTGATTAACCACATGAATAACACAAAAGACAAAGATCACCTGATTTTGATCATTGATGCCGAAAAGGCATTTGATAAAGTCCAACACCCATTCATGCTAAAAACTCTTAGCAAAATGGGCATAGACGGCAAATTCCTCAACACAATAAGGGCCATTTATACAAAGCCAATTGCCCACATCATCCTGAATGGAGAGAGACTGAAAGACTTTCCCCTGAGATCAGGAGCTAGACAAGGATGCCCACTGTCACCTTTCCTATTCAACATTGTGCTAGAAGTTCTAGCCAGAGCAATTAGACAAGACGAACAATTAAAGGGCATCTGCATCGGCAAAGAGGAAGTTAAAATCTCCCTGTTCGCAGATGATATGATTGTATATGCAGAGAACCCCAAGGAATCTATAAGTAAGTTACTCAAACTGATAGAAGAGTTCAGCAAAGTCTCAGGATACAAGATAAACATAAGTAAATCGGTAGGATTCCTTTATACCAACAACGAGACTGTTAAGGAGGAAATTATCAAATCTATACCATTTGTGATAGCCCCTAAGAAGATAAAGTACCTAGGAATTAATCTAACCAGAGAAACAACAGACCTTTACAAAGAGCACTAGAAGCCCTTACTACAAGAAACTAAGAGAGACTTAGATAAATGGAAATACCTACCCTGCTCATGGATAGGAAGACTTAACATTGTGAAAATGTCTATTTTACCCAAAGCAATTTATTTATATAACACAATGCCAATACAAGTTCCAGCATCATTTTTTCATGAGATGGAGAAACAAATCACCAATTGTGTTTGGAAAGGGAAGAAGCCCCGGATAAGTAAGGTACTACTAAAGAAGAAGAACACACTGGGAGGCCTCTCATTACCCGACCTTAGAACATACTACACTGCCACAGTGGTCAAAACAGCCTGGTACTGGTACAAGAACAGACAGACTGATCAATGGAACAGAATTGAGACCCCAGAGATGACACCATCTGCCTATGAACAGTTGATATTCGACAAAGGCCCTAAGACATTAAACTGGGGTAAAAACAGTCTCTTCAACAAACGGTGCTGGCAAAATTGGTTATCCATCTGCAATAAACTGACTCAAGATCCATATCTTACACCTTATACAAAAACCAACTCCAACTGGATAAAAGACCTAAATATCAAACCTAAAACGATAAAGCTCATCCAAGAAAAGGTAGGAACAACAATGGAAGTTTTAATACATAATGAGGACAGACTCCAAAATCTGTCAAAGAAACCTCAATCAACAGAAGAGAAAGTAGATAAATGGGAACTATTAAGAATCAAACACTTTTGCTCATCCAAAGACTTTATTAATAGAATTGAAAGAACACCCACAGAGTGGGAAATAATATTTGGCAACTCTATGTCAGATCGACGCCTGATCTCCATAATCTATAAGATACTACAAAATATCAATAAGAAGAAGATAAACCATCCAATTAAGCGATGGGCAAAGGAGATGGACAGGCATTTCACTAAAGAGGAGATCCAGGCAGCCAAAAAACACATGCGGACATGTTCACGATCTTTAGCTATTAAAGAAATTCAAATTAAGACAACAATGAGATACCATCTCACCCCAACAAGATTGGCCATGATCCAGAAAACACAAAACAACAAATGCTGGAGAGGATGTGGGGAAAGTGGAACCCTCCTACACTGTTGGTCGGGTTGCAAAATGGTCCAGCCTCTTTGGAAGGCAATCTGGCACTTCCTTAAAAAAATGGATATTGATATACCATTTGACCCAGTAATTCCACTACTTGGAATATATTCTACAGATTCAAGGCCTTTCACACCAACGGACACATGCACCAGAATGTTTATCGCGGCACAGTCCACAATAGCAAAAAGATGGAATCAACCCAGATGCCCAACAATAGAAGAATTGATAGGTAAACTGTGGTACATATACTCAATGGAGCACTACGCAATGATAAAGAATAACGATGATTCCAAGAAACAAATCCTAACCTGGTTTCAACTGGAAGACATTATGTTGAGTGAGAGTAGTCAGCGACAAAAGGACAAATACTGTATGAGACCTCTACTATAAGATCTCAAAAACAGACTTGTGTATAGAAGAAAAGACTCTTTGACAGCTGCAAGGGAGGGGAGGGAGGGAGGGAGGGCAAGGGGGGGAGGGTTTAGTTTAGGTAGTTACCAGAAATCTAGTTGGGAGAAAGCGGTGACAGCACACATTAGGAACAAGAACAACATTAAGTGGACTTCAGCATAACTTGAGTACTCCTTCCATCTTACCTCAATACTACAAGGATAGAGTAGCTGGGGCGGGGGGCGGGGGACCATGCTCTTAGGCAAATTCCAGGCCAATTGGCACAACTAGCGTTTTGCTAAGAGAGCTCTCTGCACCCCACATTGGTGAGTGGCGTCTGGGGTCTTAAAAGCTGCCAAGCTGCCATCCGAGGACACAGCAAATGGTCCCAACTCAGCAGGAACGGATGCTCACCGAGGGCCAAAATGGCATGCGGTAAAAACAACCGAGAAGACAGAGAGACCCACAAGAGTTGGTGCCTACATCGACCTGGGACCGGAAGAACCAGATGGTGCCCGGCCACCACCAGTGATAGCCATGACGGAACTCACAGAGAGGAGCCTCACTGGCAACACAAGAATAAAAAGAGGTGCAACATGAGATCTCCACTAAAAGACCTCAATTGATGGTCCAGCAGTTTTGGGGTTCCTCTGAGAGCATGGCCCCCGGCCCTGATGCTGCCCATTCCCATAAATTATAACAAAGGTCCACTCTTTGGACAGTAATGGAATGGACTTGGCAATGCAGAGTAACCATATGTTGGAAGCACTTTATGGTTCTATACATCTATAGGATATCATCTTGCTGACCTCTGGCTGGAGGAAGGGGAGTGGATGGAGAGGAAGGGAAAGGAGACTGTTGGGAGGATGAGACATGTATGGAGCAGAGAGGAATAGTGTGCAGTCAGCGGACAGGGAGAGCAGTGGAAGCTGCATATAGGGGGGCATGTAAATTTACATGTGAATGTACATTTTTACTCAGTTATGTTAAATAAAAAAAAAAGAGAGAAGTAGCTGAGTAATTTCTTCAGTCATGTTGTTGTTATTAGATGCTGTTGAATCGGCTCCAACTCACAGTGACTCAGTATATAGCAGAATGAAACTTTACCTGGTCCTGTGCCGTCCTCACAGTAGCTGCTATGTCTGAGCCAGTTGTCGCAGCCACTGCATCAATCCATCTCATTGGGGGTCTTGCTCTTTTTCTGATCCTCTGCCAAGGATGATGTCTTTCTTCAGGGACTGATCACTTCTAATAACATGTCCAAAGTAAATGAGACCAAGTCTCCCCTCCCTTACTTCTAAGGAGCGTTCTAACTGTATTTCTTCCAAGACAAATTTGTTCATACTTCTAGATAATCATGGTGTATCCAATACCTTTTCCAACACAGCTATTTATATGAATAATTCTTCTTTCGTCTTCTTCTTAGTCAACTTGCCAAGCCAGCCAAGTGCCGTCGAGTTGAATCCAACTCATGGCTGGTTAGTCAACTTACAAATTACAAAATTAAACAATGCATTATTGTCTTCTCAATAATGAGGCTTCCCAAAGTGAGGCTAAAAACAACCTGCAGGTGTTACGAGGAGACTGCAAGACAGTTCTGAAAGTCTTAAAAATGCTATGTAACACTGAGTTTTTTCCAGGGACCCAGCACCCACCTGCTATTTCTTGTGTTTGTTCTGCTCTGTTCGTCTTCCCACCCTATCTCTCTGCTTTCAGTCTAAATGTCACCCAGCTTTAGAACACAACATGACCTGTGATAAGAGTGGTGTGCATACCTGGACGAAAGGAGGGAGGAAGAAAGGATGGAAGGAAGGAGAAAGAATGAACTTGCAGAACCCTGTGGAGTCTGATTAACTCTCTGTTCGATGAACAGTAGTCTCAGTTTTTCCAAACCTCCCTCAGTGTCCGTTTGACTGACAAGCAAACCAGTGGAGTCCTAGTACCTGTGGCACCTGAGGCCCCATTCTGGGTTTTAGGAACTAATTATCTAAAGTAGGTACAGGTTGCAGATTTACCCTCCACACACACACTTGGACTGTAAAATCCCTAATGGCTGGAATCTTGGTCTTTTTTTTTTTTAATGATGTGTATAAAAAACTTACAGTGGTGCCTGGCACATAGGCATTCAACCAAGATACGCTGAATTGAAAATGAATTATGCTGAGGCCAAGCTTTGTCAATTTCTGGAAGCAGTAGTTCACTGGGCAGATGAATCTTCTCCCCATCCATCCCAAGTCCACTTCCACAAGGGCGGGAACCCCAGCTCCCAATACTACCCTATGAGTCATAATACCCCACTGTGAGAATGATGTATTCTACCTACCTGTGTCCAACTGCTTTGTTTTCTCTTTAATTCCTGTTATTATTTCCTCATTCATTTACATTGTCTTCACCTTCCGTTATTCTTTATGTTAAAAATATTACCACTAGACATAGGGCTTGTTGCTGTTTAAAAACTATTTAACTTGCTCTTCACAACAACACTGAGATGGACATGGAGTTTCACACAGTTGAAAACTGAGGCACAGAAAAGGTAATCCGATATCACACAGGTAGCAAGTGGTGGTGTTTACAGGAGCCACCTTTGTTGACAGGCACCTCCTTTATACTGCTCCAGATACCTGGAAAGTGTTGTTATTTCTTGAGCCAGTGTTTACTACTTGACTCTGATAAAAACCTATCCCAAAGAAACTATAATGCAGAATGGAAGCTGCCATATTATGTCAGGGCAGTGGAAAAAAAAAGTATTTCACTTCTAGAAGACTCCACATCTCAGGAAGCACATTCAAGTTCATGGTCCCATTTGATAATGAAGGACTCACCTTGGCTGACTGGCTCCAGTTTTCTAAGGAAAGAAAGCAACCTAAACGTCACAATGATAAATGACACTACATTTATTCTGCCACTTTCCAAGTCCAGTGAGTCCACAGGCTGAGCTGAACTGTGGCCCTAAAAAAGCAAAGATAATTCCCGGGGACTCAAACTAGAGAGTCTGGAATTGAGACCACTGAAAATGGTGTACTAGGAGGGGGCCAGAGGAGGCAAGAATGGGAAGCGTCGCACCGTGGAGGCAAGTCCTGACAGGAGTGTGCACAGTAAAAAATTTTACTATGAAGCAGAATTACTCCAAAGACTGATGGACTCGCTTGCAAGACTCACTCACGTTTATGAAGGCCATAAGTTACAGACGCCCAGCTCACTCACAGGAGTGCAGCCATCACCTTTTATGGGCGAAACTTCCTGCAATATATTAAACCCTCCAGAAAACAGACAGGGGTTTATGGCAAACGATAACTTTAATGTCTGAAAACCATTCGGTGATTTTGGGAGGATTATTAGTAACAAGGGCGAGATGCTGAGCCATTTCCAAACATCAGGTCCTTTCTCTCCCGCCCACTCATGCCATACCCCTGTCTCCTCTGTGCTCCATCCAGAAATGTGACCCTTAACTGAAAACACCATCTAAAGTAGAAAGAGAGACGGGGGTTTGGGGGTAGTAAGTCAAAATGGGCAGACCTTTACTGGTGAAAAATACTTACAGCTCTGAAGAGAAGAGGTGCCTGGAGAGAAATATTTAGGCTCTAGCCAAGACTCACTGGGCACCCTTGAAGAGCCGGGGCCATAGAGGTGTACCGTAGCACTGAACTGTGTTGCAGGTAACAAGGAGCTGTCTCTTCTGGAGGCCCCACACTTTCTCAAGCCTTTTACTCACTGTCAGACCTTGAATAAGTGACTGAACCATTCTGTGTCTTGATTTCCCCAACTGTAAAATGAGGATAATGACAACTCTACTGCATAGGGTTGTAGGACTAAATTGATTTATACATATGAAGTATTAGATTTTTAAAAGCTTCCCAGGTGATTTTAATGTGCAACAAAGTTTAGCAACCACAGCTATAAAACTCTAGGTACAAAGTAGGTGAGTGATAAATACTAATTTCTTCCCCTTTCCATCCTCTTACCTAATCAAGTACCTAACAGCTTCACAGAATATGCAAGATGTGTGCTCTATTTTCTCTATCTGAATTGAACAGGATGGATTATCTTGGTGAAAACTAATGGCTTGAACATGATAACATCTTTGCCCTCATGGGGCTGGTACTCTTATGGAGTGTAAACTTTGCCTCTATAAAACCTGCTTCTACACTAAAAATCATTGCCAGCTTTACACTTTCTAGTTTCAGACTTAGGTACTTTCTCCAGTCATGAATGGGGGTATCTATATTCAACCCCACTCTACTGTGCCATAAACACCCATCCAAATAGTATTCTTAGTTCCTGCTTCCAAATTCCTCAGACCCGAGAAAACTGCTGTCCCCAGGAAGCAGCTGTGTCTACCAGTAAGCAGTCACTTAGTGAGAGGCTGCACTAGTCTCCCTCCCTGTGGAACAATTCTCTCTCATCTTGATGTTTCCAAGAGGCACTCCAACTCCCTGACTCCATAATTTCAAGATGAGATTACTCAACGGCCTAACTTCTTGCTCTTTAGGGTGGCTCATCTCCGGGACTGGAGATCTGATCAACAACTATTGTTTTAGTGTTCAGGGATTGAAAATGACAACTTCCTCCTAGTTCTGATTGCCATGAACTTGCAATGTCTGATGCATCATTTCCTGAGGCATCATCTCTTAGCTTAAAAAAAATAATGCTGTTGAGTCCATTCCAACTCACTGTGACCTAAGAGAACAGTGTAGAACTCCTCATAGGATTTCTAAGGCTTTAATGCTTACGGAAGCAGACTGCCACCTATTTCTCCCACAGAGAAGCGGGGTGTTCAAACTCAGTTGTCAACTTTCGATTAGCTGCTAACGCTTAAACCACCACTGGTCCTCTTTTATAGATTAGTTCATCAATACATAGGGAAGCCCTGAGTAGCTTTCACTTTCAACACCAAATTGCTTTCAGGGAGACACCTTTGACATGGTCCTAAACTGGACCCAAGTTATGAATATTGTCTTCTTTCGCCATCTTTGAGGCTGGTGGATGTTGCCAGAGATCCAGATGCTGGTATGGAACTGGAGTTAGAGCTTCAAGACAATCCTAATGTGTACTCCTCAGTAGATGTAAGGATGGGGATATGTAACATAATTAAAAAAACATCATCTTGAGTCTTGGAAACATTACGCTAAATGAAGTCAATCACAAAAGGACAAATCGTGTGCCATATTGGTGATGGTTTCAAAACATAATTAATGTAACTGATGTCAGTAAATTGTACATGTGAAAAACATTAAGTTGGTAAATGTGCTATGCATGTTTGTGTTATTCTTGTAAGGAGCTGCTGAATCCATTTTTGACTGCAAGAGACCCTATGTGACAGAGTAGAACTGCCCCATAGAGTTTTCCAGGCTATAATCTTAATGGGAACAGATCACAGGCTCTTTCTTTCATGGAGTAGCTGGTTGGGTTCCAACTGCCAATTTTTCACTTAGGAGTCATACACTTAACTGTTGCTCCACCAGAGCAACTAGAAAAAAGAAAATGAATCAATTGAGTTAGGCTTGATGTTGTGTCAACCCACCCCCTCAAAAATTAATAAAAAATAACCATGTGCACCTTCTCAATCCCATTCAGTTGTAACCCATTCAGATGGGTTCAAATGGATGTTAACATGTTTCTTCTTCACCAATTCATCAATCTCTACATCAGTGACTTCGATACTCTCATACTACCGACAAATACTGATTTAGTCGCCAAATACACCTGGCTTTATAAAGCAGTACTTTCACTCTCTGCTTGATCATTAGACTCACGTGTGCAACTTCTGCAAAATATAGAATTCCACAACAAATCTGCTAAATCAGAATCCTTAGAGTAGTGACAAGCATCTGTAATTAGAGAAAAGTTTTCGGGTGACTGTGAAATTAGCCAGAGCTGAGAACCATTGACACTGTAATTAGGAGATTGGATTCTGGAGTCAAATGTAATAGACTTTATTGACTTCATCACACCCAAACACAGCACCTCATAGTGCTCATAAATAATTAAAAGTTGTCACTATTAAGCACATATTATATATAAGTTGCATATTTACTTTTTCTTATATACATTATTTCATTTTATCATCACAATAATACATTTATACATGAAGCTCAGAGAGGCTAAGTCTATAAATTGGAAGAATCTGGATTGAGACCCAGGTCTGATTCCAAAGCTCATACCTATTTCACACAAAATTTTCCCTTACTCAGCCCGTGACTGTTGAGTGCATTGATTACCAATGATACAGTCCATTCTGAAATCTATACCCCTGAGTCCCAAATGAATAGTCATCACCTAAATCAGAACATTTGAAACTAATACCCACTGAATCATGAAAAGGATCACTGGTGGCACAGTGATTAAGGCAACTGACTGCTTACAGAAAACTGAGAAGTTTGAAACCGTAAGCCACTCTTTGGGAAAAAGATGTGGCAGTCTGCTTCCATAGAGGTTTACAACTTTGGAAATCCTACGTGATCACTATAAATTGGAATCAACTCAACAGCAGTGGGTTTAGCTTTTGGTTTGGAATCATACAAAGGCAGTGTAGAAACATTTAGGTAACCAAAATGATCAAATGACCTCTGAACTTTAAGTTGTAAGTACCCACTGTCTTGTGGGCACATACAGAATGTCAAACCAGGGCTGACTGGACAGAGTTTAGAGGAACCAGGAGGAAGTGAATTTATGACACAAAAAGAGTGATGAGATTTGACTTGTGAAGGAAAGTCACCTGGAAGGATTCTAGTCACCTGGAAGGATTCTGGTTACTCACCTACCAGTGATATCTCCCCCTACACAGAGTTTCATGGCTACCACTGCAGACAATGGGAATTCCAGAACATTTAATTGTGCACTTAACGAATCTGTGCATGGGTCAAGAGGCAGTCTTGTGAACAGAACAGGAGGATACTTTATGGTTTAGTGTCAGGAAAGGTGTGCATCAGGGTTGTATCATTTCAACATACCTTTTCAATCTGTATGCTGAACACATAATCCAAGAAACTGGCCTATATGAAGAGGAACGAGGTATTAGGACTGGAGGAGAATTCACTAACAACCTGCATTACACAGATGACATTGCCATACTTGCTGAAGATGAAGAGGACTTGAAACATTGATGTAGATCAAAGGCACAGCCTTCACTAAAGATTGCACTTCAATATCAAGAAAACAAAAAATCCTCACAACTGGACCGGTAAGCAACATTGTCATAAATGGAGAAAGGACTAAGATTGCCAAAGATTTCATTTTACTTGGTTCTACGATCAATGCCCTTGGAAGCAATAGCTAAGAAATCAAAAGACACATTGCACTGGAAAAGTCTGCTGCAAAGGACCTCTTTAAAATACCAAAAGGTAGCGACGTCACCTTTAAGGCTAAGGTGCACCTGACTCAAGCCATGGCATTTTCAATCATATCATATGCATGCGAAAGCAGGGTAATGAATAAGGAAGACAGAAGAATTGATGCGTTTGAATTGTGGTGTTGGAGAAGAATGTTGAATGTAACATGGACTGCCAAAAGAATAAACAGATCTGTTCCTGTAAAAGTAAAACCGGAGTGCTCCTCGGAAGCAAAGATGGTGAGACTGCGTCTCACATACTTTGGATGTGTTGTCAGGAGGGATCATTCCCTGGAGAAGGACACCATGCTTGGTAGAGTGGAGGAGCACCTAAAAAGAAGAAGACCGTCAATGAAATGGATTGACACAGGGCTATAGTGACGGGCTTGAGCATAAAAACGATTGTGGACATGGTGCAAGACTAGGCAGTGTTTCTTTCTGTTGTACAGAGGGTCATTATAAGTTGGAACTGACTCAACAGCACACAACACAGTATACGAATTTCAAAAAAATACTATATTTTAATTCCTTTGGGTGGCACCCTGTAAATAGCAACAGATCCCGCCTATTGGCTCCCACATGAAAATAGACATTTCATGTTGGTATCCCTAGAACAGAATACTTTGCTAGGTAGGCAGAAGGTGAATCAAGAGAGGTCAATTAAGGGAGAAAGGACAGAAGCAGGCAAGACCCATTTGCTGTGAGTTAGAGAGTGCTACTCCAGTAAGACACTGACTCTGGGCTTAGCTGGAAGGGATAGGTTCTGGGCTCTGGGCTCTGGGCTCTGGGCTCTGGGCCCAAAGTCCATGGTTGGAGATCGAAGGCCCTTCAAGCTAATCAAAGGCCTTTAATGAGATCTGATGCAGGCATATTATGAGATGTGTTTAGTCACTGCAAAGCAACTCAAAAATCCACTGCTCTTGAGTCATTTCCAACTTACAGGAACCCTGTAGGACAGAGCAGAACTAACTCCACATAGTTTCCAAGGAATACCTGGAGAATTCAAACTGCCAACTTTTTTATTAGCAGCCAAAGCACTTAACAACTACCCCATCAGGCTTCCCTGCAAAGCAACAGTGTCCTCTTAGTCAGTGTTATCACTATGGGATGTGGAATGCCAGAGGGGTGACCCACATTATAGGGTCAGTTGATGGCCCCTTAGTGATTCCATAAGTAGGGCTGTGTCTTTGCCAGTCAGCAGGCAGAGACTCTTTGCCACCCCAGAAAGCCCACTGCAGCAGTCACTAGAGTACACAGAGGCAGCTGCTGACCAACTCCCTTCTCAGAACTGACCCTTAGCTCCTGTTAAAGCAACACCAGAGAAACTAAACAGCCTCTAGATGGCCAGAAGGCATCACTAAGAATTTAAAGAAACAGCTCACCATGTCTCCAGAAAACTCCCAAAATAAAGACTGAAAACTCTTACCAGATGAAGAAGCTTTTCTGAAACTATCAGATACTGAGTACAAAAAAATTATATAGTAAGTCCTCCTAGAGATTAAACAAAATGAAAAATTAAGCAAGCTGTTTGAACTGATGGAACACCAGTATTCTGAAACCCAACTGATCAATAACAAAATTACTGAATTAGACAATTCAATTCAAAGCCAAAAGAGCAGAATTCAGAAACTCGAAATCAGACTTAGTGCCTATGAAGACAGAGAAACTGACACCAGCATTCATGAGGGGATCATCAGAGAAAAGAAATAAGACAAAAGCAAGAAACATTAAGAAACATGTAGGACTCTGTCAAGAGAAATAATCTACAATTAATTGGAGTTCATGAACATGGAGGGATACCTGAACACACAGAGAGTATTGTTATTGAGTTGCTGACAGAAAATTTCTCCAAAATTATGAAAGAAGAGGACATAGATATCTAAGATGTTTATCAAATGCCACAAAAAGTAGACCCCAAAAGAAAGACACCAAGCCATGTTATAATGAAGCTTAACAAAATGAAACATATGCAGAAGCTCTTAAAGGCAGTGAGACTCAAAGCAAAACTAACATTCAGAGGGAAGTCCTGTAGGCTTTCGTCTGACATCTCAGCAGAAATAATGTTGGCAAAGAGGCAGTGGGATGATGCATTCACAGCCTCGCAGGAGAAAAACTTCCAACCAAGAATTATATATAAACTGTCTTTCAAATATGAAGATCAAATCAAGACCTTTGCTGGTAAACAGAAGTTTAGAGACTTTGTAAAAACAAAACCAAAACTACAAGAAACACAGAAAGAAGCTCTTTGCTTAGAAAAACAAAACCATTAGGGGTATATTTAAGGAGGCAATGCAGGACACAACAACCAGAAACCTATTCAGTTAGGGAAGGCATCAAACTCATTCAAAGCTATAGTATTAAAAGAAGAGAACCAGTGATCATATCATAAAAACTATGACACCATCACATTAAAAAGAGGTAGTTACAGTCCTTTCAGATGGAAAGGAACCTAAAAAGACACGTAGAAGTTAAAATTGGGTTTAAACTTAGACTTTTAAGGGGCATTATGGGGTAACCACAAAGTGCAATAGCAACACAATGTATCAAAACAAGAAACGCAAGACAGGAGTCTCAACAAACACAAAACCAGCGCTGAAAAAGATGAAAAATCAACCCACAAAGAAGAATGAACCAGAACAGAATCTTAAGAGCAACAGAAAATACCACCACAAAAATAGTACATCAAAATGACAGTACCAAATACATACCTATGAATAATTATGCTGAATGTAAACGAACTGAACACTCCAGTAAAGAGACAATGAGTGACATCTTGGACCAAAAGACATGACCTGTCTATATATTGCTTACAAGAAACACACCTTAGACTTAATGATACGAACAAACTGAAAATTAAAGGATGCAATAATATATACCAAGCTAACAATGTACAAACAAGAGCAAGTGTGGCAAATACTAGTCTCGGATAAAATAGAATTTAATCTAAAATCCACCATTATGGAGAAGGATGGTCACTATCTATTGCTGAGAGGTTCAGTATACAAGCAGGTTTTAAAAATATTAAATATTTATGTACCCAATACAAGACCATCTAAATGTATCAAACAAAATCGGATTACACTGAAAAATGAGATAGATCACTCCCTGGGAGACATCAACACTCCCCTTTCAGTAATAAATAGATCACCTAGAAAAAAGCTCAGTAAAGACACAAAAAATCTTATTGTAACAATTAAGCAATTAGAACTCATCAACATATACAGAACTTTTTACCCATCAACAGATAAGTACACCTTCTTCTCCAATGCACATGGAACATTTTCCAGATCGTGTGTTAGGACATAAGGCAAATCTCATCAAAATTCAAACCACTGAATTACTGCAAAGTATCATCTCAGACCATAAAGCCATAAAAGTCAAAATCAATAGCCAAGAAAACACAGATAGAAATTGAAAGTCATGGAAACTGAACAACATCTTCCTCAAAAAGCCACAGGTTATAGAAAAAAAAAGTCAAGGATGAAATAAAGAAATTCATGGATTCAAATGAGGATGAAAACACATCCTGCCAGAGCCTGTGGGATAGAGCCAAAGCAGTGTTCAGGGGTCAGTTTATCTCTATAAATGCACACATCTGGAAGGAAGAAAGGACCCAAGCCAAAGAATTAATCCTACAGCTTGAACAAGTAGAAAGAGAACAACAGAGGAACCCCTCAGCCAGCAGAAGAAAACAGGTCATAAAGATTAGAGCAGAACTAAATGAATAAAAGAATAGAAGAACAATTGAAAAAAATGACATAATAAAAAGCTGGAGTTTTGAAAAGATCAACAAAACTGACACACCATTAGCTAAACTTACTAAAGAAATACAATGGAAACAAATAAACTGAATAAGAAATGAGATGGGAGATGTCACAACAGATCCAACAGAAATCAAAAGTATCATGACAGATACTATGAAAGACTGTACTCTAACAGATTTGAAAACCTAGAGGAAATGGACAAATTCCTAGATTTGTATCATCTACCAAACTTATCACAAGGAGAAGTAGAACAACTTAATAAATCCATCACAAAAGAAAACATTGAAAAAGTTATCACAAAACTATCAACCAAAAAAAGCCCTGGTACATATGACTTTGCTGCAAAATTGTACCAAGCTTTTAGAGAAGAGATACTTCCAGCATTACTGAGACTATTTCACAGCATTGAACGGGATAGAATACTCCCAGATTCATTCTATGAAGCTAGCATAATCCTGATACCAAAGTCAGGGAAAGATCCCACAAAAAAAGAAAACTACAGGCCAATATCACTCATGAATCTAGATGCAAAAAACTTCAACAAAACCTTTGACAACAGAATTCAACAACATATCAAAAAAATAATTCATCACAACCAGTTGGATTCATACCTGGTATGCTAGGCTGGTTCAACATCAGAAAAACAATTAACGTGATCAACCACATAAATGGCACAAAAGATAAGAAATACCTGATTCTGTCAATTGATGCAGAAAAGGCATTTGACAAAGTTCAACACCAATTCATGCTAAGAACTCTTAGCAAAATAGAAATAGAAGGGAAATTCACAACAAAATAAGGGGCATCTACGCAAAGTCAACCACCCACATCACCCTGAATGGAGAGAGACTGAAAGAACTGCCCTTGAGAACAGAAACTAAACAAGGATGCCCACACTCACCTCTCCTATTCAACAGTGTACTAGAAGTTCTGGCTAGAGCAATTAGAGAAGACAAAGAAAGAAAGGGCATCCACATCAGCAAAGAAGTAAAAAAAATCTCCCTATTTGCAGACAATATGCTTGTATATGCAGAGAATTCTAAAGAATCCTGAGTAAACTATTCAAACCAGTAGAAGAGTTCAGCAAAGTATCAGGATATACGATAAACATAGGTAAATCAGTAGGTTTCCTTTATACCAACAAAGAGATCACCAAATCAATACCATTTACTGTAGCCCCCAAGGAGGGAGAGGTCTGGTCACGGATTAGATAGCTGACAGCAATTCGGTTGGATGAAATCAGAGACAGCACACATTAAAAGATCAACTTAACTGGACTTCAATATAAACTGAAAACTTCTAATCTTAACCCAATATTGCCAGGATAGAGCAGCAGGGGGAGGGGTCTGGAGACCATTCTCTCAGGGGACATTGAGGCCAACTGGCATAACTAGCCTATTACTAAGAGAGCCTTCTGCATCCCATATTGGTGAATGGCCTCTGGAGTCTGAAAATCTAGCAAGCTGCCATCTGAGGTACTCCAAATGGGCCCAACTCAGATGATCAGATGATCACCAAGGACAACAAAGACATGAGGGTAAAAAAACCCAGAAGATAGAAGGACCCATATGACTGGGTGACTGGATCAACATGTGACCAGAAGAACCAGATGGTGCCCGGCCACCACCAAAGGCAGCAGTGATGGGGCACACAGTGTCGAGTCCCAGCAGCAACAGGAGGAAAAGAGGGGTGCACCTCAAGAACCCGACTAAAAGACTGCAGTTGATGATCTGAAGGCCCGGGGGGTCCCCTGGGAGCATGGCTCCTAGATTTTCTGCTGCTCCTGACCAGAAAACACTACTGAGTTCAACTCTTTGTACAGGAATGGACTGGACTTGGGGACCAATATGACCATATGGTGTGTGCACTTTACAGTTCTATGTATCTATAGGATGCTGTCCTACCGGCCTCTTGCTAAAAGGGAGTAGAAAAGGTGGAGAGGAAGGGACAGGAGATTGTTAAGAGCATATGACATGTATAGAATGGAAAGGAGGAGTGTGCTGTCACCGGGCAAGGAGAACAAGAAGAGCTGCAGATAAGGTGAAAATGCAAATTTAATTTGCACAGTATACTTTCACTCGATCACAATTAAAACAAAAAAAAAGTTTCTGATAGGCCCCCCTCCTTAAAAGTAGTCTTGGAAAAAATTGTTTGGACTTCCTTCTGGCTTTCCTCACTACTTAGTGGCGGCCGGATTCTAAAGCGAATGCCGTATTGGCAACTTCTGAAGGCAAAGCCCTTTGGCTACAGCTGAACCTCTCAGCTAGAAACAACTGACTTGCAAAAGTAAGGCAGAAAAGCTGACTTCCCCTTTATCCCTTGGGACTGATTGCATTTTTTTTCTCCCTTTTCCTTTCTTTTTATATCTCTTGTGGCACTCTAAAAAAAAAAAAAATCTCCAGCATCCTCTCGAGCTTCCTCAGGCATCATTTGGTCTTACAGAATGCAGACCATTTTTGTATTAGCCTAAGAAAGCATTTACAAGTGTGATTAGAGAACATTTCTCTATAACAGGTGCTTCAGCTAAACAGGTCTTTGTGCTCAAATATTACTGCTTCCTCTTGGAAAATTTTAGTGCCTATCAGCAAGTACAAAGAAGCCACACAAACACACCGATTTAATTCAGCCAACTCAAAGTTTCCTAATTTATTTGATCATAGAAGTATTTCTATAGAACATGGATTCTTTGGGGAGAGGAATGATTTGTGGCAGTTGATCTGGAATGGGGAAATAGCCTCAGAGGGTGGCCTGAGGAGGACTAAAAGATCACAATGTTGCTTATGATCAGAGGGAAATTCTTCTGAATTTTGCATGGCTTGGATCAACTGTGCCACAATGTGCACCTCTGTCTCTGTTGGTACAAATAATGGCTTATTGGTACAAATAATGGAGAGTGTGCAATATTATCACAGTCTTCCAGAAGCAGAAAGTCCCAGGCATCTCCCTTTGGAATTAGTCGTTGATGAGCACTAGTGATTTGGCTCCAGGTGGCCACCCAGAGCACCATGATCTTCTTCTTCAGGGCTGTGCCCAGGCTGTGTCTGCAAGTTCTCTCAAGGAACAAGTATATTTCATCTTTCAGCTCCAGGGCACTTGTCTTGCTGCACCTGGAAGAGAAAGATAAGTCCTGCCAGGGGATGCTTCTGGTAATTCAGTTGGCAAGAGTAAAGGGCTCAGAGGATCTCTTCACAAATCTCTAAATCAACTGGCCATGCAGATGCAGGAGCAGCAGCAGCTGTTTCAGATGCAAAGGCTATTTGTCTTCTACGTTTTATTTTCCTGCTTCTGGGGAACCTGGAAGAGTGAACGTCTGCCACAAGATGTTGCCTTCCTGAATGCTCATTCAAGTTTCATACAGGTATGTGGAACGGGTTAGGTGCTTTTGGAAAGCTTCCAAGCAGAAGACGGAGTTCTTTTATGAAAAGGGCTTAGAGTGATCAAAATTCTGTTTCAAAAGTGTTCATAGAACTCTAAGTTTCTGATCTTCAGATTTTGATGACACAACTCAATAAAAATCCAATATTTATTGAGTATAATTCATGTGCTCAGCACTGTTCTAAGAATTGAGGCGGGTTCAGAATCAAAAACAAGATTCTGAATCTGACCTTCTGGTTAAGGCAATACACGGGCAAGGATTAGAGGAAAGGCTTTAGTTCCTCCCAGCGACCTGCATCCTCCTCTAGATCGCTCCATGTAAGCCTAAGATCAACTGAAAAGGAAGCACATGCAAAGATAACACTGTTCAAGATCTCCAGGTGGATGTCTAATCACTACCATGCCATTGTTAGTGTCCAAAGCTGAACTTGGGATATTCACTCCAGGCCTGGGCATTTCCAGTCTTCCATAGCACAGGTGAAGGTAAATCTACTCTTCTTTGGACAAAAGCCATGAAGTCAGTCCAAAGCGGAGTCAGTCCAGTCTCTATTGGTAGATCCTGTTGTATCTACCTCCAAAAAATATCCATAATGTGATCACTGTGACAACTTTGACCTCTGGCACTTTTGTCAAGGCACCCTCCTCTCCTAGCCAGTTCTATACAGCAGTCTCCTGACAGGCCTCCCTGTTTCTGCCTCTGCCCACTTACGGTCTCTCCACAATCCAGCAGCAAGAGTGATTCTCAAAATGTTAGGTGAGATGATAAGTCACTCCTCTGTTCAAGACATTTCAATACTATCCTATCTTTTTCAGAATATCAGCTAGAGTCCTTCAGCAATCTACAGGGTTCCCTATGGTCTGTTCCTCCCGCATTGCCTCACTATCCCATTTGTTACCCCTCTCCCCTTGCCCTCTGCTCCAGCCACAGTTCCCCAAAACACCAGGCCCAGTCCTCTGCACATTTGCACTTGCTGCATCTTCTACCTGGAAATCTCGTTTCTTGGATGTTCTACGTAGCTTAATTTCTCACCTTCTTAACGTTTTTTGCTTAAGATTGTCTCACCAGCCTACATAAATCACTCATGATCTCCTCCTACTGCCTTATTTGCCAGCACTTATCACTGTCTGCTGCTGTTCATGGTTTACTTTTTCTGCCTCCTCTATATCCCTAAGCTCCTTAAAGGCAGAAAGTTTTGTTTGTGTGATTCTCCCTTGGATAAGTGTCAGACACATAGAAGGCACTCAACAAATGCTCACCAAATGAAATGACATAGAATTGTAGCATTCATTAAGATACCACATATGAGGCACATGCTACATACATATTTAGTCTTCACAATCGCCTCAAGAGCTAGGTATTAAACAAACCAAACCAAACCCACTGCCGTCGAGTCAATTCTGACTCATAGCAGCCCTGTAAGACATAGTAGGAGTGCTCCATAGAGTTTCCAAGGAGAGCCTGGTGGATTGGAACCACCAACCTTTTGGTTAGCACTTAACCACTACACCACCAGGGTTTCCAGCTATTAAATAGTCCCCATTAAACATGAGAAAACTAAAGCCAAGAAAGGTTAAGTAACTTGCACCCAATTAGCAACTGTCACATGAGATTGTAAACTCCTAACTACCCGTCTGCTGAATCCATGCTCCAAACTACTTTGTCATGTTGCTCTCCTGTGAATGCCCAGGTAACCAATGCTTCTGGGATTCAGAGGAAAGAAAACAGTTTGTCACTGTAGGGAATCTGTGAACAGTTCACTAGTGAGCTAGAGGTTGATATGGACGTTGGTGGGTGAGTACATTTCTAATAAGTAGAGAGAAAAATTGCATTTTAAGCAGGAAGAAGCATGTTAGAGAAGCAGAACAATTCAAAATTTGTTCCTCCACAAATAACTTCGAAAGGTTGCCAACTCATTCCAGTCTGTCCAGGACTTTTCTGGTGCTAGAACTGAAAATCTCGTGTCCTAGGAAGCCCCTTAGTCCTGGGAAAACTTGGTCACTGTAAGTGACAAATGGATCAACTTGAATAGAACAGTGTTTGTCACGTTGTCTAAGAAATAATTGAGAGTAGAAGTGAAAAGAATTTTGAGACTAGGAAAGCGAGTTTGGAGGGCTTTGGGTAGGAGCCAGTGTGTAGAGATACTAACAAACCCACGTGAAACAGGAATAGTCTGTTTCTTGCACAATAAGCATAAACCCAGTTGTAGTACAACACTGTGTCTGTAGGGTAGATACTGAAGGAGATGACAGTACCCGAAGACTAATCAAGTCCAGACTCATCTAGCCCAGGTTCTTTCAAATAGTTGCTGCCTCTTGAAACTGGAATTTTTCTCCCTACTTAAAGTTTTTTATCTGTTAGTGACACAAGCTGTTACCAACATCAGCTGCTGGGAATGAATGGAGATAGGTCATTTGCTATCCCTTTGCCACCCAAAGTATATGTGAACCTTGGAGACCCAGGGAATGTCCCTGCCATGGCTCCATTTTGTATTTTCCCCATCACCATAACTTGTCCCTCATATATGGGCCTACGAGCTGCTTTTCTCCAGAGTGGTGGGACCTGTGGTCAAGGTCCTCTCAGATCTTCCTTTTCCTTGGTTGCCTCAATATTAGCACTTTTCACTGTCTCTCCCAGGAGGCCCCTGCACAGGTACAGTGGGAAGTCCTTATTTAAATGAAAGTGTGAGTGCAGCGCCCAGGCATATTTAAATATATAAGAACAAACACCAGGGTGCTTAGGAGTGCCCTTAGCCCTTTGAGATGTATGGGTTAGTCTATATAATTCGCACAAAAGGCGGGCTGATGAATAAAAATGACCACAATAATCCACAGTCTACTTTCTTCTTACCATGGTATATTGAACACCCAGTACAGCAGTCCCGCCATCGGGGGTCCTCAGCACTTCATGAACTAAACAACTTGGGAAGTGTGGCCGTAAGCGAATAACTGTTCAACTGACGTAAACAAGCTACGATTCTAGCAGAGCTAACATTGCCTTCTGATCACCCAGACACCACACACATGCGTGCATGTGTGCACGCCTACACACAGGTACACGCACACACACCTGTTCTTTCTCAGGCTCCAGAAAAATACAAAAGAATTTTGTTTTAAAAATGCAATTTCCCCAAGAAATAACTAACCTCAAACCTGGGGAATTATTTGCTTCCAATTCTCTTTGGGAGTAAAGTCAAGCTTCACCCCCAAGTCAGAAAGTCAGCACTTAGCCATTCCTAACTGTACCACAAGCTTATGTTGCTGGGTCAGTAGGAGAAGTGTTCCTATAATTGCAGCTGAATGAAACCACAGTCTGCACCTGCCAGTTGCACTTACAACATCCTCAAACCAAACCAAACCTGTTGCCATCAACTGGAACTCATAGAAGTTAACTGGAGCTGACACAGAGGGTTTCCAAGGACGTAATCTTTACAAAAGAAGACAGCCACATCTTTCTCTCACAGAGTGACTGGTGGGTTTGAGCAACCTTCCTTTTCGTTAGCAGCCAAGCATTTAACTACTGTGTCACCAGGGCTCCTTCACTCACAAAGAGAAAGCTAGAAATCAACCTTTCTCACACCTTCAATCCCACAGTGCTTTCTGAGGTGATGAGGATGAAAACAGACAAAAAAGAGACCTTGGCATTAACCTTTGGAGCCCTAGCTGCTCAGTGGTAAAGCACTAGGTGGCTGAAATTATTATGCTTTCAGGATCTCTTCTCCTTTTCTGACCTCCTCAATTCCTCCATCTCCTCTGGCTGTTTGAATATGCCAACTTTAACTCTCAGGCCCAAGAAGATGAATTGATACCTGCTCTGACCTGCCATTGATCAATTTGTGAAATTGGCTGCCTCACAGAACTCTTATAAAATTAACTGGAGTTGAAATTCAAAACCAATTCCTATTCATGTGTTGTTTAAACATTGCTTTGAATGGAGCTGGTTCAAAAAAAAATGGATATAGACTTAAAAAAGCTCACAAGTCCTCTTGGGTACCAAATAACTCTTTGGAAAGAATCCTGTGACAAGTTAAGTGTAAATGAACCAGAAACACAGAGATTATATTCCTTCTGAAATGCTCCTGGGTGTGGAAATTCAGGAAAAACCAATTCCAAGAGGTTTCCGGTTCTGCAGACCCACAGGCAGCTGGCTTCCCTTGCAGGTGGCTGCTGAGCTCTGGAAAAGGCTGGGGATGGCTCTGCCCAGCTTCCTGGGTAACCCCACAGCCATAGGTTACTTCCCTCTGGGAGAGGCAGCAGAGGTGGTTGGAGGGGGAGAATTTTCATCCCGACTGCTCTTCCGGCAAAGCTTCTCTCTGGGGAATCCAGACTGGCACATTTCACTATTGTTAAATTCACTTAAGATAAAAGCGACACCAAGCAAATGACAAGGGAAGATCCATTAAGGGATGAGTGGAAGCAGTGACTGACAGGCACACTCTGCTAAATGCTTGCCTGGCAGCCGCAGCCTGGGCCAAAGGCACTAACTCGAAGGCTTTCCCGACCTGTGCTCAGCAAACAGGGAGGATCTTATCGAAGCTCATGTACCTCAGCCACCATGCCCATCCATCCAAATGTCTGCTAGCCCTTAAACCCAGAAACAGCACCAGAGATGCCCCCAAGAGGAGGTAGCCACCTGCTAAAGGTGAGAGGCTGTCATTAGCCTTCTAACTGTGGGCTTATAAACTCAGGACTATGTGTGGACTGAGAAATTACTCACTGTAATTAGGAGAGAAGATGAAGCTTGAACTCAGCAAACGATAGAGAACGAATAGTTTGTCAGGTCTCTCTTTTAGCCCTGTTATTTTAGGCTTCTAGTTTTAGATCGTGTCCTCCCTTTGGGGCTTTTTTTTTTGAAAGTTTTGCACAAGGATATTTACTCACTGGGTCTCCTTGCTTGGATGCAAGCACAACACAAACCATGTGGTTCTGTTCTACAGAGCTGGAGCGCTTACTGATTACCTGCTAAAATGTTTGAATATTATTGAAGTGATTTTTATCATTGGCAAAAATTCAAAAAATACCAGAAACACAAAAATATAATGGCAGTCACACGCACAGCCAGCAAATGTTGACACGTTGGTCTATTTCTTAAACGCCTGGGCTCCGATGGCAGCTCAGTTGTGTGAGCTTGAGAGGGTGACTTTCCTCTGCTGTAGTTTCCTTTCTTCATCTCTGAAATGAAGAGACATTCAGAACCTACCTGATGGAGTTGTTGTGAGCATTAAAATGAGTTAAAGATCTGAAGCACTTAGAAGAAGGCCCAGCAAAATTGTAAATACTCAGTAAATGTCCACAGTTACTATTCTCCAATTTTCAGCAACATTTGAAGCAGTTGCAGTTCCAATAGATCTGAGGTTCTCCGCCTCGAACAGCTTTGCTTTCCAGGGGAGTGGTTAAGAGCTTAGCTGCAAAAGGTCAGTGGTTTGAAACTACCAACTGCTCCTTGGAAACCTAATAGAGCAGTTCTGCTCAGTGCTGTAGAAATGCCATGAGTCACAATTGACCTGGGGTCAACAGATCTGATTTTTGTTTGTTATTTGTTCCTTGAGACATTTTTGGTCACAGCAGTTTTGTAGGTGGGTTCCACTGGCATGTAGTGGGTAGAGCCTTGGACTGCTGCTAAGTATCTGACAGGACACACGACCCATAACCCATTGTTGCTGCCAAATCAAAGCAAGTTCATTCTGTCTGTCACTGACAGCCAAAATTTAGGGACAGGGAAAGAGGTTCAACGCTTTGCTAGTAGACAAGCATGCCAGCCTGGAAGACAGTGAGAATAACTTCTCCAATAAGTGTCCCGCTTGGGTTACAATTCCAGTGACTTTTAAGCCAGATTACAAAGGGATGTGCATCTGGAAAATGTCAAGCCTTGTCACAGGATCAAACAGGGAGCCACAAGATTCCTTTACATCTTACTGAAAAGTGTAAATTCATTACCTTCCTAAAGGTTGATTTACTACCCTGGAGACAGATAAAGGAATGTGAGTCTGTTGATTGTGACAGGGAATACAATTTAGTTTAGCAGTCTAGATTAGCTTGGTCAAGTCCCAGCTATTAACATTGTCATTGAGTTAATTCCAACTCACGGCAGTTTCATGTGTTAATGGAGTAGAACTGCTCTGTAAGGATTTATTGGGATAATTTTGAACAATGACTCTACAAAAGCAGGCTGCCAAGCCTTTCCTCTGCAGCATGTCTGAACAAGTTTGAACCATCATCCTTCAAGTTAACAGTTGAGTGCAGTTTGTATCACCTGGGCACCTTGGGACAGCATCTGAGAAGAGAAGTATCCAGCCTACCTTGTCCATAGTAGCAAGGTTGAAAAACCCTACATTAGATGTATACTCAAATTAAACAGATACCCGTCCCCACTGGCTCACTCTGCACTTCGCCTGCCACTTAGAGTGTGTTTTAGTGTTTCCCAGGGGCCCTGAGGGTCGTGCTGTGTCTCACATATGCTTAGGAACATGCCTGTTCTCCACTCCAGCCTCCTTGCCTCCTGTACTGTTCTCCATGAGATGGTTCCTGCGGCAAGCACAGCTGTGCTCTGTTGGTGCCACCATGAGTCAAATTGCTAGTGGGGGACAGTGTGGAACAGTAGCCTTCTGCTCCTGTTTCTGAAGCAACTTGTTATCTAGGTCCTGAAGTCACTTCCTTCAGGCCCAAAATTATGTAGACTTTCACCAGCACAGCTTTTCAGTTTCGTTCCCTAACATGCTTCTCATTTGAAACTTGAAATCAGACTCTCTGACCAAGGAGAATAACAGTCAATGTCATTTAAATTATCCTCAACTTTTTTCCTTCTGTCTTCTTAAGTATCTCCCCAAATGTCCTTTTTCGTACTTCAAACAAAACATGAAGATTGCACACATATCTTATCAGTCTAATCAGCTCATACAAATAGATTCTCAGGGTCAGCAAGCCAACCATGGCAACACCCCAGCAATATTCTAGCTAGTGTTATGAGGCTTGACAATTAAGTCCACAAAGTTAATGTTCTAAGTGTTACATACCTCATTGCTGAATTTCACTATCACCACCTTTGAAGTACTCCGCTTGGGAAACTCTGCACTGACACCAGCACCTAGTCTACCCTTCAAAGCAATTTTGGAACTGTTTCTGGAATGGTCATTGTGCATGAGCAAAGTGGCAAGTTTGTGAATGTAATCATATAGTTGTCTGTGAGGGAGTTTTTATCCAGTAAACAAGTAAATGTATAGCACCACCTTCTCTACTCATCTGAGCTGGACTCCAGTAACTTTCTTCTTTACCAAAAGGTAAAGGAAATTTTGGAAGGAAGACATTTTGATGACAGTCAGGACATCAAGGGTAATACAAAGACAGTTCTGATAGCCATTCTAGAAAAAGAGTTCCAAAATTGCTTTCAAGGGTAGAACAGGCACTGGCATTGGTGCATAGCTTCCCAAGTGGAGTACTTCAAAGGTGACTGTAGTGATAGTGAATAATTAGGTATATAACACTTTTTCTAGGAGGAGTTTGCAAACTTAATTGTGAGATCTTACATGCCAACAGACAGGCACGTGATGTTTCAGAATGAAACTGTGATTTTACCAGCCCCACTGAAGCCTGAATCTGTCACAAACAAAATATCACTAACATATTCAAATGCCATTAAATTGTCTTCTATATTACAATTTCATTGACAGTATGGAATTCTATTACATTGTTATTTAGTTTTTATTAGACATTGAAGACTTTCCTTAATACTCAGAACTATAAGTATTGCTGCCCTCACTGTCATTATAAAGAAGATCTCCATATTTGCCCAATTATTTTCTTAGGTTAAGCTTATAGAATTAATGTTTTAAGGATTTTTTTTTTGATACATACTGTTGAGGAAAGAATTTAGAGACTTTCTCTTAGGCAACAATGGCTGACTGTCATAAGTACTTCAGAGATAGAAATCCAGCATCCAAAATATCTGTGAAAATGAAGTAGCTCAGTTATTAGAATACTCTAGTTAGCTGAGATGCCCATCCACCAGGATCACATGTGGAATGACTATTTCTAAACAACACATTTAATAGTAAATTACAAAGAACAAAATTCCATCTCCCTATGATAATTTGAAAGGCACTCACAGTGCTGCAGGGTCATTATTATAACCTCATGTCTCAGTGGAGAGTTTGAGACGGTCTGCGGGGAAGCTCTTCATAAGTGGCAAAGAACTACTGAAATACTAAAGTTTATCATTTCAGTGTTCAAACTGAGGAGCAACTGTATTATTCAATTCACCAAGAAATGACATACCAGGGGCAGACTCAAGACAGCAGACTAGACACATGTCTCCTTAACTCTCTCTGAAGACTAAGGCCTGGATTGATAATTAAATGGAGCTTTCTGGACACCCATTGAGCCCTGGGACACAGCATAGGGCTCTCAGTTTGGACTACATCCTACTAAATGGGAATCTTCTTCTCTTTCACTGAGCTCCACTCTTGTTGAATGGCCAGCTCCCACATATTGAAGGTAACTGGTGTTTTTAACTTTTTTTTTCTTTTTATTGGCCTACAGGTGGGAAATGGGCTTAACCAGGAGCTATGCAGTGCCACAGTGCTGAAGTGATCAGCATGTGGCATAGCCACATTTTAAGAACCTGGCTCTGGAACAAAACACCTCAGCCTTTCCACCCTTTCTTTTTGGACCTCTACCACAGATTCAGCCATTTTGCAGTGTGTGGGACAGCTTGACTGGGACACTATCTTGTTTGATTGGGAGGTGGAAATATCCAACTGGAGGCCTCAGTAGGGTCTAATTCTCAGGCTGGGAGGCAATATCAGCCTAGGGAGCACTTTTGCAGCAGAAAAACTGTGGTTAGCACAGTATAGCCTTATGGATGGGGCCCAGCAAGGGATGACAACAGGGCAGTAGCCTGTCCCTACATTGAGCAACATCACAGCATCTGGGGACAGCTGAAAAAGTGTATCTGTTGTCAGCTGAAAGCAGGGGCTTGTCACACCTGAAAGCCTGACTGATTTTGGAAGCTGTCATATAGCTTTTAGCTTTTAAAATAAGACTCCTTGGAGAAATAATGGGGAACCCTCAGGTTCAGCAGTTCAAATCCACCAGGTGCTCCTTGAATACTCTGAGGGTCAGTTCTACCCTGGCTCCTAGGGTTGCCATGAGTTGGATCCAACTCGACGGCACTTGGCTTGGCTGGAGAAATAACTGCTGTGCAGTCTGATGTCATCTCTTCCAGCTTTTACTGACCCACATCATAGGGTTGGCCAATGGTCCTCCAGTGACTTTATAAGTAGGGTCATGTCTTTGCCAGCCACAAGATGGAGCGTGCTACCCCAGGAGTCTACTGGGCCCAGTCACTGGAATACATAAAGGAAGCTGGCAACCAACTTTCTTCTCAGAACTGCTCCTCAGCTCCTGTTGAGGCAACACCAGAGAAATTAAAAAGCCTCTGGATGGCCTGAAAGCAACAAACCATGGCCAAACATTTAAAGAAACATCTAACCATGGCTCCATAAAACTCTCAAGATGAATCAAAGAACTTCCCAGAAGAAGAAGCCTTTCTGAAACTATTAGAGGTTGAGTACAAAAGAATTATATAGAGAGCCCTAATAGACATTATACAAAATGCAGCAGAGCAAAATGAAAAATTAAGCTGTTTGAATTGTTGTAACATCAACATTCTGAAATCTGACAGATTAATAACAAAATTACAGAATTAGACAATTCCCTTCAAAGCCAAAAAAGCAATTGGAAACTAGATTTACTGACCTTAAAGATAGAGCTACTGACACCAGCACTTATGAGGAGAAATCAGAGAAAATAAACAAGAAAAATGAAGAAGCATTAAGAAACATGTGGGACTCTATCAAGAAGAATAATGTATGATTAATCGGAGTTCCTGAACAGGGAGGGATACCTGAAAACACAGAGAACTGTTGAGCTGCTGACAGAAAATTTCCCTAAAATTATAAAAGAAGAGAACAGATATCCAAGATGTGTACGAATGTCACAAAAACTAGACCCCCAAAGAAAGACAACCAGACATATTACAATCCAGCTCAACAAAATGAAACAAGCAGAAGCTCTTAAAGGCTATGACACTCAAAGCCAAGTTAACATTCCAAAGTAAGCACTGTAGTCTCTCACCTGATTTCTTAACAGAAACAATGTTGGCATGGAAGCAGTGGGATGACACATTGAAAGCACTGAAGAAGAAAAATTTCCAACCAAGAATTACATATCCTGAAAAACTGTCTTTCAAATACAAAGATCAACTTAAGACCTTCTCAAATAAACAGAAGCTTAGAGACTTTGTAAAAACAAAAACAAAACCATAAGAAATACTGCAAGAAGCTCTTTGCTTAGAAAAACAAAACCATTAAGTGTATATTTAAGGAGGCAATGCAGGACACAACACCCAGAAACCTACTCATTTAGGGAAGGCACAAAACTCAATCAAAGACATAGTATTAAAAAAACAAATCCAGTGATCATATCACGAAAACTAAGATACCATCACATTAAAAAGGGAGCTATACTACAGTAGTTATAGTCCTTATAGATGGAGAGGAAGTTAATAAGATATATAAAGGTTAAAATTGGGTTTAAACTTAGATTATTAAGGAGGATCATGGAGCAGCTGCAAAGCACAGTAAAAATGTAGACTATCAAAACAAAAAACGTAATGCAGGAGTCTCAACAAACAAAAACCAACACTGAGAAGCATGAAAAATCAACCCATAAAGAAGAATGACTAAGAACAGAACATTAAGAGCAACAGAGAAAACAGCACCACAAAAATAAATACATCAAAATGACAGTACCAAACACATAGCTTGATAATTACACTGAATGTAATTGGACTGAATGCTCCAGTAAAGAGACAATAAGTTACTTTCTGAATCAAAAGACATGATCTGTCTGTATGATGCGTACAAGAAATTCACCTTAGACTTAAAGATATGAACAAACTGAAAATTAAAGGATGGAATAACATATACCAAGCTAACAATAGACAAAGAAGAGCAGCAGTGGCAATATGAATCTCAGATAAAATAGACTTTTATGTAAAATCTGCCATCATGGACAAACATGATCACTATCTATTGCTGAAAGTTTCAATAGTCAAGCAGGCCTTAAAAATATTAAATATTTATGCACCCAATAATAGCACGTCTAAATACATTGAACAAACACTGATTACACTGAAAAATGAGATCAATCACTCCAAATAATAGTGGGAGACTTCAACACTCTATTTTCAGTACTGGACAAATCTTCTAGAAAAAGCTCAGTAAAGATGCAGAAGATCTTATTGCCACAATTAATCAAGTAGACCTATAGACATATACAGAACTTTTTATCCATCAATAGATAAGTACACCTTCTTCTCCAATGCACGTGAAACATTTTCCAGAATAGACCATGTGTTAGGACATGAAGCAAATCTCAACAAAATCCAAACCACCGAATTACTACAAAGCATCTTCTCAGACCATAAAGCCATAAAAGTCTAAATCAATTGCAGAAAAAACGTAGACAGAAAGTGGACCTCATGGAAACTGAATAACTCCTTGCTCAAAAAGCCATGGATTTAGAAGAAATCAAGGATGACATAAAGAAATTTATGGATTCAAATGAGGATGAAAACCTGTGGGATACAGCCAAAGTAGTGCTCAGAGGTCAATTTATCTCTATAAAAGCTCACATCTGGAAGGAAGAAAGGCCCCAAACCAAAGAATTAACCCTACAACTTGAACAAGTAGAAAGAGAATGGAGGAACCCCTCAGCCACCAGATGAAAACAGATTATAAAGATTAGAGCAGAACTAAATGAATAAAAGAATAGAAGAACAATTGAAAAAAAATGACATAATCAAAAGCTGGAGTTTTGAAAAGATCAACAAAATTGACACACCATTGGCTAAACTTATTAAAGAAATATAGGAGAGGAAACAAATAAACTGAATAAGAAATGAGATGGGAGATGTCACAACAGATCCAACAAAAAGCAAAAGTGCCATAACAGATACTACGTAAGACTGTACTCTAAAAGATTAGAAAACCTAGAGGAAATGGACAAATTCCTAGATTTGCATCATCTACCAAAATTATCACAAGGAGAAGTAGAACAACTTAATAAATTCATCACAAAGGAAGACATTGAAAAAGTCATCAAAAAACTATCAACAAAAAAAAGCCCTGGCCCAAATGGCTTTACTGCAGAATTCTATGAAGCTTTTAGAAAAGTGTTACCTCCAGCATTACTGAGACTATTTCACAGCATAGAAGGGGATGGCATACTCCCAAATTTGTTCTATGAAACCAGCATAACACTGATACCAAAGCCAGGGAAAGATCCCACAAAAAAAGAAAACTACAGACCAATATCACTCATGAACCTAGATGCAAAATCTTCAACAAAATCCTTGACAATAGAATTCAACAACCTATCAAAAAAATAATTCATCATGACCAAGTTCACACCAGGGATGCAAAGTTGGTTAAACACCACAAAAACAATTAATGTGATAAGCCACATAAAAAACACAAAAGATAAGAATTACCTGACTCTGTCAATGGATGCAGAAAAGGCATTTGACAAAGCCCGACATCAATTCATGCTAAAAAAAAAAAAAAGGCGTTTGACAAAATCTAACACCCATTCACGCTAAGAACTCTCAGCAACATAGGAATAGAAAATAAATTCATCAATGCGGTAAGGGACATCTACACAAAGCCAACCTCCTACATCATTCTGAATGGAGAAAGGCTGAAAGAATTCCTCTTGAGAATGGGAACTAGACAAGACTACCTCTTCTCACCTCTTCTATTCAACATTGTACTAGAAGTTATGACCAGAGCAATTAGACAAGACAAAGGAAGGGCGTCTGCATTGGCAAAGAAGTAAAAATCTCTCTGTTTGCAGATGATATGATGTATATCCAGAGAATCCTAAAGAATCCATAAGTAAACTACTCAAACTAATAGAAGAGTTCAGCAAAGTGTCAGGATACTAGATAAACATGAGTAAATCAGTAGATTTCCTTTATACCAACAAAGAGACCAGTAAAGAAGAAATCGCCAGATCAGTACCACTTACTATAGCCCCCAAGAAGATAAAATACCTTGAAAAAAAATCTAACTAGATAAATAAGAGACCTATACAAAGAGAACTACAAGACCGTACTGCAAGAAACTAAGAGAGATTTACATAAATGGAGAAACCTACTCTGCTCATGAATAGGAAGACTTAATGTTGTGAAAATGTCTATTTTACCCAAAGTGATCTACATATGCAATGCAATCCCAATACAAATTCCAGTGACTTTTTTTAATGAGTTGGAGGAACAAATCACCAGCTTTGTTTGGAAGGGGAAGAAACTCTGCATAAGCAAAGCACTACTGAAGAAAAAGAACACACTGGGAGGCCTCTCACTACCCGATTTTAGAATCACTGCCACAGTAGTCAAAAAAGCCTGGTACTGGTGCAAAAAGAGACACATAGACCAATAGAACAGAGTTGAGACCTCAGAGATGCCACCATCTTCCAGTGAACAGGTGATATTCAACAAAAGCCCTAAGATTGTAAACTTGGGTAAAAACAGTCTCTTTAACAAATGATGCTGACAAAATTGGATATCCATCTGCAAAAAAATTGAAACAAGATCCATATCTCACACCTTATACAAAAACCAACTCAAATTGGATAAAAGACCTAAATATCAAACCTGAAATGATAAAGATCATGCAACAAAAAAAATAGGATCAATAATGGAAGCTTTAATATACAACTTAGACAGACTTCAAAATCTGACAAAGTGTGATCAACAGAAGAGAAAATAGATAAAGGGGAACTACTAAGAATCAAACACTTTTGCTCATCCAAAGACTTTATCAAAAGAATTAGAAGACCACCTACAGAATGGGAAAAAATATTTGGCAACTACATGTTGGACCAACATCTGATCTCCGTAATCTACAAGGTACTGAAAAATAACAAGAAAAGGGTAAATAACCCAACTAAGTGATGGGCAAAGGAGATGTACAGACACTTTTCTAAGTAGGAGATCCAGTCGGCTTCAAAAGACACATGTGGAAATGTTCACAATCATTAGCTATTAAATAAATCCAAATCAAAACTACAATGAGATACTGTCTCACCTCAACAAGGTTGGTCATGATCCAAAAAACACAAAACAACAAATGCTGGAAAGGCTGTGGAGAAATTGGAACTCTCTTACACTGCTGGTGGAATTGCAAAATAGTACAACTTGTATGGAAAGCAATCTGGCACTTCCTTAAAAAGCTGGAAATAGATATGCCATTTGACCCCATAATCCCATTGCTTGGAATATATCCTACAGAAACAAGGGCAGTCACACAAACAGATATATGCACACTAATGTTTGCTACAGCACAGTCCACGATAGCAAAAAGATGGAATTAACCCAGATGTCCAATGACAGATGAATGGATAAACAAACTATGGTACACATATTCAATGGAACACTATACAATGATAAAGAACAATGATGACTTTAGAAAGTATCTCATAACCCAGTTTCAATTGGAAGACATTATGTTGAGTGAAATCAGTGGCACAAGGACAAATATTGTATGGGACTCCTGCTCTAAGGATTTAAAAACAGACTCCAAAAAAAAAAAAAATACCCAAAAGACTCACTGATGGCTGCAAAAAAGGGAAAGGAGGAGGATGAGGGTTGGTCATAGATTAGATAGTTGATAAAAATTTGGTAGGGTGAAATCAGTGATAGCACACAGTGGAAAGAAGATCAATTTAACTGGACTTCAACATAACGTGAAAACTCTTCCAAACTTAACCCAATATTGCACGGATAGAGAATCAGCGCAGGAGTCTGGAGACCATACTCTCAGGAGACATGGAGGCCAATTGGTATAACTAGCCTGTTTCTAAGAGACTCTTCTGCATCCCATATTGGTGAATGGCGTCTGGGACCTTAAAATCTAGCAAGCTGCCATCTGAGGTACACCAAATGGCCCCAGCTCAGCTGGAACAGATGATCACCAATGACAACAATGACATGAGGGGAAAAGCACCCAGAAGCCAGAAGGACCAACGTGAATGGGTGACTGAACAGGGGACCAGAAGAACCAGACGGTGCCCAGCCAACACCTACGATAGCCTTAATGGGGCTCGCAATGTCGAGTCCCAGTGGCAACATGAGAAAAAGAGGGGTGTACCCTTAGAACTCCACTAAGAGACTTCACTTGACGATCCAAAGGCCTGGGGGGTCCCCTGGGAGCATGTCCCCTAAACCTGATGCTTCCCCTGTTCATAAATCTTTACTGAGTTCAACTCTATGGACATGAATGGATTGGACTTGGGAACACAATGCAACCATAATGTGTGTGCACTTTATGGTTCTCTGCATCTATAGGATGCTGTCCTACTGGCCTCTTACTAGAAGGGAGTGGAGAGGATAGAGGGGAGGGGATAGGAGATTGTTAAGAAGATATGACACGTATATAACAGAAAGGAGGAGTGCGCTGTCACAGGGCAAGGAGAGCAGAAGGAGCTGCAGATAGGCGGGCTTGCAAATTTAACTCGGATTGTACACTTTCACTCAATCACAATAAAAAAATGACATACCTTGAAAGTTCTATTTTTTTTAATAAATGTGTAGTATCAATTTGTTTGCATCTTATCTACTGTTTTAGTCAGCCAGTGTTGCTCTAACAGAAATACCACAAGTGAATGGCTTTAACAAAGGAAGGTTTATTTTTACACAGTCCGATCGGCTGTAAGTCCAAATTCAGGATGTCTGCTCCAGAGGGAGGCTTACCCCACTGTCAATTCTGGAGCAAAGTCCAGCATTGCATTAGTCTTTGTCCAGGGAGCATCTTGGCACAGGAGCCTCAGGTCTGAAGGACGCGCTCTTCTCCCAGTGCTGCTTTCTTGATGGTGTGAGGTTCCCAATTCTCAGCTGGTTTCCCTTTCCTTTTATCTCCTGTAGGATGAAAGGATTAAGGGCGGGGCAAGCCATACTCCGGGGAAACTCCCTTTACAGTGGAACAGGGAGGTGATCCGATGAAGAGATTTACAGTTCCACCCTAATCCTTTAACATACAGCACAGCAAAATCACAAAATGGAGGAGAATCGCAGAATACAGGGAGTCATGGCCCAGACACACGGCTACACTTATGTTTGGGGGGCACAATTTGATCGATGACATCTATCATTTCCTCATGAAAGCAAAATAAAGACTAGGTGAAAATACCTGTTGTTTCAGGTTTCCTTTTTCTTTTTTTTTTTTTAAATTATGTTCCAAATGACGGTACTTTTCTATAAACTTAATACACGAGTTTTCCTGTTTACCTCCACTGATAAAAGTGAGGATGAGAGAAAGAGGAAAACACTCTGGTGAAGAAGTATTTTCGCCAGATGCCCAACAACAGAGAAATTGATAGGTAAACTATGGCATATGTACTCAGTGGAACATTATGCAATGATAAAGAATAACGATGATTCCAGGAAACATCTCTTAACCTTGTTTCAACTGGAGGACATTATGTTGAGTGAAAGTAGTCAGTAACAAAAGGACAAATATTGTATGAGACCCCTAAGATATGAACTTAAAAACAGACTCATATATAGAAGAAAAGAATCTTTGACGGCTACAAGGGTGGAGAGGGAGAGATGGTGTGGGGGTGGAGAGTTTAGATTAGATAGTTAATAGAAATTATGTCAGATGCACACGTTAGAAAGAAGATCTATAATAACTGGGCTTCAACACAGTTTGAGTACTTTTTCCATCTTAACCCAATATTGCAAGGTCGAAGTAGCTGGGCGGGGGCCGGGGACCATGCTCTCAGGTGAAATCGAGCCGAACTGGCACAGTTAGCATTTTGCTAATGAGGACTCTCTGCACCCTACATCAGTAAGTGGCGTCTGGGCTCTTAAAAGTTCCCAAGCTGCCATCTGAGGGCATACCATCCTTTAACATACACCACACCATGTGAGTGGGTCTCTACATCTACCCATGACCAGAAGAACCAGATGGTGCCTGGCCACCACCAGTGATAGCCACGAAGGAGCTCACGAAGTCGAGTCTCACTGGCAACAAGAGAATAAATAGGGGTGCACTCTGAGATCTCCAATAAAAGACCACAATTGATGGTCTGGGGGCTTTGGGGTTCCCCTCGAAGCATGACCTCTGGTCCTGATGCTGCCCCTGCCCATAAACCTTAACAAAGGTCAGCTTTTCCGACAGCAATGGATTGGACTTGTCGAAGCAGAGTGACCATATCTTGTGGGAATTTTATGGTTCTGTGCATCTATAGGATGTCATCTTGCCGATCTCTTGCTGGAGGAAGGTGAGTGGGTGGAGAGGAGGGGATAGGAGACTACTGGGAGGATAGGACATGTATGGAGCAGAGAGGAGGGGTGTGCTGTCACTGGACAGTGAGAGCAGTGGGAGCTGCACATAGGTGAGCATGTAAATTTGTATGGGAATGCACATTTTCATTCAATCATAATAAATAAATAAATTCAAAGGAGAAGTATTTTCTTCTACTCTGGATTCAGTGATAGCAGGATCTATGTGTAGAGTTAGCACCACCCCAACTACTTGGCCTTGAGTGAGTAAATTTCCTTTTTTAGAACTTGTTTTCTTCTTAGACAATGAATAGTCAGTGGTTCTAAGGCCCCTTTAAGGTCTAAATTTGCTATGATTTTATGAATTGAATCATTTCTTTTGAAAGATTTGAAATTCTGTTCTCTTAGTTTCTTGAAGGATTATCTAACTACCAGACATCATTTTCCTTATGTAATAAGATGTGGAGTGGAACTTTTCTGAATATCCTGAATTGTTGGCTGAAGCTCCACATCAGAGAACAATGGGTAAAAAATAACCCCTCTTGTAAAGAGAGGAAATAGAGACAACATGCCCAATGTACTCAGATATTAGGCAGAGAAGGCACAGCCTGTCCAGCCACTATCAACCCTCATCAATGACCATGACTGAATATAATACACATCTACCCATTCAAATGGGTGACTGAAGAGTTTAACAGAAAGGAGCTTATTAGAGCTTCAGGGAAGACCGTATCTTCTCTCTGTTTCCCTTTCTGAGAGTGTCTCTTCCCTAGCTCAAATCTACTGATTGAGACCCAAGAGAAACACTGACAGATATTGAGGATGCTGACAAAGATCTTCTCCATCAGATATTTAGGATGTAGAGTCTCTGGGAAGTGTAAATGGTTAACACACTCGGCAGCTAATGGAAAGGTTAGAGGTTTGAGTCCACCAGGAGTTGACTCAGAAGAAAGCCCTGAAGATCTACTTCAGAAAATTGTTGTTAGGTGCTGTCCTGTGGATTCCAGTTCATAGCAAGCCTGTGTACAACAAAACAAAACACTGCCCTGTCTTGGGCCACGCCCATAATCGTTGTTTTACTTGAGCCCACTGTTGCAGCAACTGTGTCAGTTCGTCTCATTGACGGGCTTCCTCTCTTTCACTCACCCTCTACTTTATCAAACATAACGTCCTTCCTCGGGGACTGATCCCTTATGTACTTTAGACAGATTGTGAGGAGCGATCAGTCCCTCCTGACAACCCGTCTAAAGTATGTAAGTTGTAGTCTTGCCATCCTTGCTTCTAAGTCGCACTCTGGTTGTACTTCTTCCGAAAACAGATCTGTTCATTCTTTTGGCCTTCCACAGCATACTCAGTGTCCTTTTCCAAAATCACAACTCAAAGAAGTCAGTTCTTTTGTTGCCCTTATACATTGTCCAACTGTCCTATGCATATGAAGTGACCGAAAAAAGAAACATGGTTTGGGTTAGGTGCACTTTAGACTTCAAGCTGAGATCTTTGCTTTCTAACATTTTAAAGTGGTCTTTTGAAGCAGATATGCCCAGTACAATACACCTTTTGGCTTCATGACTCCTGCTTTCGTGGGTATTGATTGGAGGTCAAAATAAAGCGAAGTCCTTGAAAACCTCAATCACTTCTCCATGTTGCTTACTGGTCTGATGGTTAGGATTTGTGTTTTCTTTATGTTGAAGTATAATCCATACTGAAGGCTTGGATCTTTAATCTTCATCAGTAAATGTTTCAAGTCCCCTTCGCTTTCAGCAAGCAAGGCTGTGACATCTGCATACCACAGGTTGTTAATGATTCTTCCTCAAATCCAGACACCCAATTCTTCTTCACATAGTCCAGTTTCTCAGATTTATTTGCTTAGCATACAGACTGAATACGGAGACTGTGAAAGTATACAATCCTGATATATACCTTTCCTGATTTTAAGTCGTGTAGTCTCCCCCTGTTCTGTTAGCAAGACTGCCTCTTGGTCCATATTCAGGTTCCTCATGAGCACAATTAAGTGTTCTAGTATTCCCATTCTCCACGATATTATCAATAATTTGTTAGGATCCACACAGTCAAATGCCTTTACATACTCAATAAAATACAGGTAACCATCTTTCTGGTATTCTCTGCTTTCAGCCAGGATCCATCCGACATCAGCAATGATATCCTTGGTTCCATGTCCTCTTCTGAATCCGGCTTGAATTCCTGTCAGTTCCCTGTCAATATATTGTTGCAGCCCTTTAGAATGACCTTCAGCAAAATTTTACTTGCATGTGATACTAATTCTATTGTTCAGTAAGTCCTGAATTCAGTTGGATCACTCTTCCTGGGAATGGGCATAAATACGGATATCCTCCAGTTGTTTGGTCTGAGAGCTGTCTTTCAAATTTCTTTGCGTAGATGAGTAAGCATTTCTAATACTACTTTCACTTGTTGAAATATCTCAGCTGATACTGCAGAAATTCCTGGGACCTTGTTTTGTGCCTTCGGTGCGGCTTGAACTTCTTCCTTCAGTACCATCAGTTCCTGATCACATGTTACCTCCTGAAACGATTAAACGTTGACCAACTATTTTCGATGTAATGACTTTGTGTATCCCTTCCATCTTTTTTTGGTGCTTCTTGTATTGTTCAGTATTTTCTTCGTAGAATCTTTTCACTATTGTAACTGGAGGCTTTAATTTTTTCCGCAGTTCTTTCACCTAGCCAGCCAAGTGCCGTCGAGTCGGACCTTTCAGCTAGACAAGGTCCAGATGTGTCCTTCTCGTTTGCTTGTCCATCTCCAGCTCTTAAACGTGTTATTATAATACTTTGTCTTCTCAAGCCACCATTTGAAATCTTCTGTTCAGTTCTTTTACTTCATCATTTCTCCCTCTGCTTTAGCTACTCAGTGTTCATGAGTCAATTTCGGAGTCTTTTCTAACATCCATTTTGGTCTTCTCTTTCTCACTTTTTTAGTTACCTCTTGCTTTCTTCATGTATGATGTTCTGATGTCATCCCACAACCCATCTAGTCTTCAGTCATTAATGTTCAACACCTCAAATCCATTCTTCAGACAGTCTCTAAACTCAGGTGACATATACTCAAGATCATACTTTGGCTCTCTTGGACTTGTTCTAATTTTCTTCAATTTCAGTTTGAACTTGCATACAAGCAATCGATGGTCAGTTCCACAATTGGCCCAGGGTCTTGTTCTGACAGATGATACTGAGCGTTTCCAACATCTCTTTCCACAGATACAGTTGATTCCATTCCTGTGTATTCCATATGGGGAGGTCCATGTGTATAGTCATTGTTCATGTTGGTGAAAAAGGTATTTTCAGTGAAAAAATTGGTTTTGCCAAATTCTATCATGCAATCTCCAGCATTGTTTCTATCACCAAGACAGTATTTTCCAACTGCCGATCCTTTTCCTTCATTTCCAACTTTTGCATTCCAATCACCAGTAATTATCAGCGCATCCCAATCTCATGTTTGATCAATTTCAGACTGCAGAAGCTGGCAAAAATCTTTGGCCCTAGTGGTTGGTGAGGAAATTTTAATAATAGCGATACTAATTGGCCCTCCTTTTAGGCATATGGATGTTATCCTATTACTGACAGCATTTACTTCAGGATAGATCTTGAAGTGTTCTTTTTGACAATGTATGCATGCCATTCCTCTTCAAGCTGTCATTCCTTTTATGGTAGACCATATAATTGTCCATTTCAAAATGACCAGCACCCATCCATTTCATCTCAGTAACACCTGCGATATTGATGCTTATGTGTTTCATTTCATTTTGATGATGTCAAACTTTCCTAAATCCATAATATTACAATCCACTTTCCAATCACTAATGGATATTTGCAGCGGTTTCCTCTCATTTTGAGTTATGCCACCTCAGCAAATGCCTCCATCCATGTCATTAAGGTTGACTCTGCCTTGAGGAAGTAGTTCTGTCCAGTCATCTTTTGAGTGCTTTCTAATCTGGGGGGTGGGGGGAGGGCGCGTCTTTCAGCACTATATCAGACAACATTCTGCTGTTATTCATAAAGTTTTCAGTCTCTAATTCTTTTCAGAAGTAGATTGCCAGTCCTTCTTCCTAGTCTGTGTTAATCTGAAACATGAGCTAAAACCTGTCCACCATGGGTGGCCCTGCTGGTGTCTGAAAACTGGTGTCGTAGTTCCCAGGACCACAGCAACATACAAGCCCTCATGTATGACAAACTGATGGACTTGTGGTGGTATGAAAAATAAGCAATTCAAAACCCTTTGGATCTCAGTTTTTCTCTGACACATGTGGGGTTGACATGAGTAAGAATCAAATCTGTGGCAAGAAATTATGGATTGTATCTCATCTGAGGTTTTCATTTAAGACTGTATTGGGTCATTTAATAACACAGAGGAATTATTTATGAACTAAATGACCCTGTGAGCACTGTGTGTGAGAAGAACACTATGGCATCTGCCAGAGATTCTACTGACGCTTGAGAAAGAATTATAACAACGTGTTTCATTATAGTGACAGGCCCCAACTAAGTCAGCACCAAAAGAACTTAAGACCGCCTAGTATTAATTATATGTTGAAGGATCACTAATGAATGTTTGTGTGCTTTTACAGATGAGAAAATGGAGATAGAGACGATGATCCTTTGACTTCCAACCAAGTTTGTGCTGTGCTCTATCGTGTATCTTAACAGTGTGTTATATTTTTGCTTTCAAATACATCTTTCTGTGTTTTCTTTGTATGGTCTTCTTTCACTCCATAACTATAATACTACTCTAAAATGCTAATTCCACAGTAACAGCAAAATTTAGTCAATGCCACTTCTTCATTAACTATACAGGTAAAGTTTACGATAAGATCTTGAGAAAAATCTGCATATCACAAAATACTTTTATCTTTTCTTCTTTATTGTGATTAGGGGAAGCATACAATCCAAATAAATTCAGCATGCTCACCTATCTGCAGCTCCTTCTGCTCTCCTTGCCCTGTGACACTTGTAGTATCCTTTTAACAAGCTCCTGTCCCCTCCTCTCTGCCAACTTCTCTCCCATCTAGAAAAAGACCAGTAAGACAAGGTCCCATAAATGCGTAGAACCATAAAGGATGCACATCATATGGTAACATTGTGTCCTACAGTTCAATCCATTTCATCCAAAGAGTTGACCTCGGTAGTGTTTTCCAGTCCAGGGCAGCAGCAGGTCTCTGGGCCATGCTCCCAGAGGATCCTCCAATCTGTTGGACCACCATTAGTGGTCTTTCAGTAGAGTTCCAGAGTTGCACTCCTCTTTTTCTCACGTTGCCACAGGGACTCTATACTTTCTGCCTCATCAAGGCTGTTTTTGGTGGTGTCTAGGCACAATCTGGTTCTTCTGGTCACATGTTGATACACTCTCCCGTTCACATGTGTCCTTCTGTCTCCTTTACTCCTTTTTTTTATGATTGAGTAAGAATATACAGCCAAGCCAAGTGCTGTTGAGTCGGATACAATCCCATATAACTTTGCATATCTGCCAATGGGTGGCTCCCACTGCACTCCCTGCCCTGTGACAGCACACTGCTCTTCTCCATTCTGTACACGTCATGTCCTCCTAACAATCTTCTATCCCTTTCTCTCCACTCTCTCTCCCATGTCCAGTAAGAGGTCAGCTGGATGACGTCCTATAGACACATAGAACCATAAAGTGCACACAAGATGTGGTCACTCTGTGTCACCAAGTCCAATCCATTTCTGTCTGAAGAGTTGACCTCCATTATGATTTATGGACAGGAGCAGCGCCAGGGCCAGGGGCCATACTCCCAAGGAAACCCTGAGGCCTGTGGACCATCAAGTGTGATGCACCATTTTTTATTTTTGTGTTGCCTGTGAGACTCAACATTGTAAGCCCCATCATGGTTATCACCGGTGGTGGCCAGGTACCATCTGGTTCTTCTGGTCACATCTTGGTGTGGTCACATGCTCATGTGGGTTTCTCTGTCTTCTGGGTTCTCTTTGTCCCATGTCATTTTGGTCCTTAGTGATCATCCATTCCTGTTGAGTTGGGACAATTTGTTGTATCTCAGATGGCAGCTTGGCAGCTTTTAAGACCACATACACCACTCACCAATTTGGGGTGCAGAAGCTTGTCAGCAAAACACTGGTTGTGCCAGTTGGCCACAATTTCCCCTGACAGCATGGTCCCCGGCCCCCCCGCCCCAGCTACTCTGCCCTTACAATACTGGATTAAGATGGGAGGAGTAATCATGTAATGTTGAAGTCCAGATAAAATTGATCTTCTTTCTAATGTGTGCTGTCACTGATATCACCCAATCAAATTTCTGTCAACTATCTAACCTATACTCTACCCTCTTCCTCCCTCCATCCCCACCCTTGCAGCTGTTGAAGAGTCTTTTCTTCTGTGCATCAGTGTTTTTAAGTTCTTATCACAGGGGTCTCGTACAATATTTGCCCTTTTGATGCCAACTACTTTCACTGAACATAATGTCCTCCACTTGAAACCAGGTTATGTTTCCTGCTATCGTCATCGTTCTTAATCATTGCATAGTGTTCCATTGAGTATATATACTACAGTTTACTTATCCATTCCTCTGTTGTTGGGCATCTGGGTTCGTTCCATCTTTTTGCTATTGTGGACTGTGCTGCAATAAACATTTGTGTACATGTATCAGTTAGTGTGAATGGCCTTGATTCTAGAGGATATATTTCTAGCAGTAGAATTATTGGGTCAAATGGTATATCTATATACAGCTTTTTAAGGAAGCACCAGGTTGCTTCCCAAAGAGGTTGCACCATTTTGCAATCCCACCAACAGTGTAGGAGAGTTCCAATTTCTCCACAGCCTCTCCAGCATTTGTTGTTTTGTGTTTTTTGGATCATAGCCAACCTTGTTGGGGTGAGATGGTATCTCATTGTAGTCTTGATTTGAATTTCCTTGATAGCTAGTGATCTTGAACACATCCTCATGTGTTTTTTGGCTGCCTTGATCTCCTACTTAGAGAAGTGCCTGTCCATCTCCTTTGCTCATCACTTAATTGGATTATTTATCTTTTTCTTATTGATATTTTGCAGTACCTTATAGATTACGGAGATAAGGCATTGGTCTGACATATAGCTGCCAAATATTTTGTCCCATTCTGTAGATGGTCTTTTAATTCTATTTTTTTATTAAATAAAAAATGGAAGTGTACATACTCTGCGCTTACAATATTGAGTTAAGATAGGAGGAGTACATAAGTTGTGTCCAAGTCCCATTAAAATTGATCTTCTTACTAATGTGTGTTGTCACCAATTTCACCCAACCAAATTTCTGACAACTATCTAATCTAAACCCTCACCCCTCGCCCTCCAGCCCTTCTGCTCTCACACCCTCCCCACCCTTGTAGCCATCAAAGAGTCTTTTCTGTTATGTATGAGTATGCTTTTAAGTTTTCCTCATAGGGGTCTCATATAATAATTGTCCTTCTGTGGCTGACTAGTTTCACTCAACATAATGTCCTCCACTTGAGACCAAATTGAGAGATGTTTCCTGCTATCATCGTTGTTCTTTATCAATGCATAGTACTCCACTGAGTACACATACCAAAGTTTACCCATCCATTCTTCTGTTGTTGGGCGTCTGGGTTGATTCCATCTTTTTGCTATCATGGACTCTGCTGCAGTGAACATTCGTGTGCATGTATCAGTTGGTGTGAATGACCTTGATTCTGTAGGATATATTCTAAGCAAATTACTGGGTCAAATGGTATATCTATATCCATTATTCTAAGGTAACGCCAAATTGCTTTCCAAAGAGTTTGCACCATTCTGCAATCCCACCAACAGTGTAGGAGAGTTCCAATCTCTCCACAGCCATTCCAACATTTAGTGTTTTGCATTTTTTGGATCATGACCAACCTTGTTGGTGAGATGGTATCTCATTGTAGTTTTGATTTGAATTTCTTTAATAATTAATGATCGTGAGCATGTCTACATGTATTTTTTGGCTGCCTGGATCTCCTCTTTAGAGAAGTGTCTGTCCATCTCCTTTGCCCATTGCTTAATTGGATGACTTGTCTTTTTCTTATTGATGCTTTGTAGAACCATAAAGATTATGGAGATCAGGTGTCAGTCTGACATAGAGTGGCAAAATATTTTTTTTCCTGTTCTGCAGGTGGTCTTTTAATTCTTTTGATGAATTTTTTGGATGAGCAGAAGTGTTTGATTCTTATTAATTCTCATTTATCTGTTTTCTCTTCTGATGAATGTGTTTTGTTTGTCAGATTTTGAAGTCTGTCTATATTGTGTATTAAAACTTCCATTATCGACCCTATTTTATATTGGATGAGCTTTATCATTTTAGCTTTTATATTTATGTCTTTTATCCAATTTGAGTTGATTTTTGTATAATATGTGAGATACGGGTCTTGTTTAAATTTTTGGCAGATGGATATCCAATTATGCCAGCACCATTTGTTAAAGAGACTGTTATTACCCCAGTTTAAATCTTAGGACCTTTGTCAAATATCAGCTGTTCCTAGGAGGATGGTGGCATCACTGGGGTCTCTACTTTGTTCCATTGGTCTCTATGTCTCTTTTTGTACCATTACCAAGCTGTTTTGGCTACTGTGACAGTGTAATAGGTTTTAAAGTCAGGTAGATAGAGGCCTCCCAGTATGTTCTTCTTTTTTAGTAGTGCTTTACTTATCCGGGGTTTCTTCCCTTTCCATATAAAGCTGATAATTTGCTTCTCCATCTCATTAAAAAATGTCACCGGAATTTGTATTGGGATTGCATTATATAAGCAGATTTCTTTCAGCAAAATAGACATTTTCACAATATTGAGTTTTTCTATCCATGAGCAGAGCAGATTACTCCACTTATGTAAGTCTCTCCTAGTTTTTTGTGGTAAGGTCTTGTAGTTTTTTCTGTAAAGATCTCTTATTTCTCTAGTTAGATTTATTCCTAGGTATTTTATCTTCTTGGGGGCTATAGTTAATGGAATTGATTTGGTGATTTCTTCTTTAATAATTTCACTGTTGGTATAAAGGAATCCTACTGATTTAGTTATGTTTATCTTGTATCCAGATATTTCGCTGAATTCTTCTGTTAGCTCTAATAGTTTACTTATGGATTTCTTTGGATTCTCTGTGTAAACAATCATATCATCTGCAAAGAGGGAAATCTTTACTTCTTCATTGCCAATACGGGTGCCTTTGATTTCTTTGAGTTGTCTAATTGCTCTGGCTAGAACTTCTAGCACAATGTTGAATAGAAGTGGCGAGAGCGGGCATCCTTGTCTAGTTCCTGTTCTCAAAGGGAATTCTTTCAGTCTTTCACCATTCAGGATGATGAAAGCAGTTGGCTTTGCATAGATGTTACTGATTATATTGAGGAATTTCCCCTCTGTTGCTATTTTTCTGAGAATTTTAAGCATGAATGGATGTTGAACTTTGTCAAATGCCTTTTCTGCATCAATTGACAAAATCAGGTGATTTTTATCTTTTGTGTTATTAGTATGGTTGATTACATTGATTGGTTTTCTGATGTTGAACCAGCCTTGCATCTCTGGAATGAAACCAACTTGATCATGATGAATTATTTTTTTAATATGCTGTTGAATTCTACTGGCTAGAATTTTGTTGAAGATTTTTGCATCTGGATTCATGAGTGATATTGGTCTGTAATTTTCTTTTTTTGTGGGATCTTTCCCTTGTTTGGGTATCAGGATTATGCTGGCTTCATAGAATGAATTTGGAAGTATTTCATCTCTTTCTATGGTGTGAAATAGCCTCATTAGTATTGGAGTTAATTCTTCTCTAAAAGTCTGATACAATTCTCTGGTGAAGCCATCTGGGCCAGGACATTTTTTGGTTGGTAGATTTTTGACAATTTTTTCAATCTCTTCCTTTGTGATAGATTTATTAAGCTAAAAGAGTAGGATTGAACAGATGGAAGTTAGAATCAGTGACCTAGAAGACAAAGTAACTAATGCCAGCATTTATGAGGTAAAATCAGAGAAAAGAAATAATAAAAATGAAGAAACATTAAGAAACATATAGGACTCCATGAAGAGGAATAATTTATGTTTAATTGGAGTTCCTGAATAAGGGAGGATTAATGACAACATAGAGAGTGTTGCTGTAGAGATGCTGACAGAAAACTTTCCTGAGATTATGAACAGAGAGAACATAGGTATCCAAGATGTTTATTGAACACCACAAAAGTTAGATCCAAAAAGAAAGATGCCAAGCTAAGCCATTCGAGGCATATTAGAATTAAGCTTAATAAACTAAAACACAAAGAGATGCTTCTGAAGACAGCAAGGCTCAAATCAAAACTAACGTTCTAAGGGAAAACCTGTAGACTTTCATCTGACTTTTCTGCTGAAACAATGTTGGCTAGAAAACAATGGGCAGACACATTCAAAGCCCTGAATGAGAAAAACTTCCATCCTAGAATTATTTATCCTGTAAAATTGTCTATCAAATACAATGGTGAAATTAAGACTTTTGAAAATAAAGAAAAATTTAAAGACTTCATAAAAACTAAACCAAAATTACACAAAATGTTGAAAGAATCTCTTCCCTAAATGTATATTTTATTTGATATTTCAAGGCACTTCATCCAAATTTCTGATCAGTTAAGGAAGGCACAAAACTTCACCAAATCAAGCCAAAAGCTACAGTATTACAATAAGGGAATCCATGATCATATCATGACAACTATAATACCATCACATTAAAAGAGGGATACACTACAATAGTGACAGTTGTTTTTGATGCAGAGAAAATTTCAGACTTATAAAATAATTAAAATTGATTTCAATAAATATATGTTAAGGGGGATTATGTATGTAGTCATAAAACAGATTAACAATATCACTTGAAATTAAAAAATGCAATACAGGAGTCTCAACAAACATAAAATCAAAACTCATACCATCCATAAAGCAGAATGTCCCAGAACAGATTAATAAGAACAACAGAGAAATCATCAACTTGAAAACAAATGTATCACAATGACACCACTAAACATATACCTATCAATAATCACATTGAATATAAATGGACTGAATGCTCCAGTAAAGAGACAGTGAGTGATTTCCTGGATCAAAAGACATGACCCATCTATATGTTGCTTACAAGACACACATCTTAGACTTAAAGATAAGATCAGGCTCAGATTTAAAGGTTGGAATAATATATATCAAGCTAATAATACACAAAAAAGAGTAGGTGTGGCAATATTAATCTCAGGTAAAATAGATATTAATGTAAAACCCACTATTGTAGACAAGACTGGTCACTATTTAATGCTGAACAGTTCAATACTCAAGCAAGACTTAACAACATTAAATATTTATGCACCCAATACCAGAGCACCTAAATACATTGAAAAAATATTGACAACATTGAAAAATGAGATTGATCATTCCACAATAATAGTTGGGGACTTTAACACTCCCCTTTCAGTTAAGGATAGATCATCCAGAAAAAAGCTCAGTAAAGATACAGGAGATCTTATTACAACAATCAACCAACTTGACTTTATCGACATATACAGGTCTTTTCATCCATCAGCAGATAAATACACCTTCTTCTCCAAAGCACATGGAACATTCTCCAGAATAGACCATATGTTAGGTCATAAAACAGTTCTCCATAAAATCCAAACATTGATTTATTGCAAAGTACCTTCTAGGACCACAGAGTTATAAAAGTTGAAATCAATAACAAAAAATTCATAGGTAAAAATTCAAACTTGTGGAAACTGAACAACACTTTACTCACAAAGCCTTGGGTTATAGAAGAAATTAAAGACACATTAAAGAAACTTATGGATTCAAATGAGAATGAAAACACATTCTACCAGAATTTATGGGATACAGAAAAAGCAGTGCTCAGAGGTCAGTTTATCTCTATAAATGCACACTCCCAGAAAGAAGAAAGAGGATGAATTAAAGAATTAACCTCACAACTTGAACAAGTAGAAAGAGAGCAACAAAGAAACTCCTCAGACACCAGAAGAAAACAGATTATAAAGATTAGAGCAGAACTAAATGAATTAGAGAATAAAAAAACGGTTGAAAAAATTAACAAAACCAAAAGCTGGTTCTTTGAAAAGATCAACAAAATTGATAAACCATTGGCTAAACTTACAAAAGAAAAATAACAGAAGATACAAATAACCTGATTAAGAAATAAGTTGGGAGATGTTACAACAGACCCAACTGAAATAAAATATAACAGAATACTATGAAAAGCTATACTCTAACAGGTTTAATTCTATTGATAAAGTCTTTGGATGAGCAAAAATGTGTGATTCTTAGTAGTTTCCATTCATCTATTTTCTGTTGATTGTTGTTTGTTTGTCAGATTTTTTATTAAAACTTCCACTGTTGATCCTAATTTTTCTTTCTTTTTTTTTTTTGATCACTGGATCATTTATTAAATAAAAAAAAAATGAAAGCGTACATACGCTGTGCTTACAATATTGGGTTAAGAGAGGAGGAGTACACAAGTTGTGTCAAAGTCCCATTAATATTGATCTTCTTACTAATGTGTATTGTCACCAATTTCACCCAACCAAATTACTAACAACTATCTAATCTAAACCTTTGCCCCTTGTCTTCCCTTCCTCCCACCCTCCCCACCCTTGTAGCCATCAAAGAGTCTTTTCTATTATGTATGAATATGCTTTTAAGTTTTTACCGTAGGGGTCTCATATAATAATTGTCCTTCTGTGGCTGACTAGTTTCACTCAACATAATGTTCTCCACTTGAGACCAAATTGAGAGATGTTTCCTGCTATCATCGTTGTTCTTTATCAGTGTATAGTACTCCACTGAATATATATACCAAAGTTTACCCATCCATTCTTCTGGTGTTGGGCATCTGGGTTGATTACAACTTTTTGCTATCATGGACTGTGCTGCAATGAGCATTTGTGTGCATGTAGCAATTGGTGTGAATGGCCTTGAATAAGCTTTATCGTTTTAGATTTGATGTTTAGGTCTTTTGTCCAGTTCGAGTTGGTTATTGTACAAGGTGTGAGATATGGGTCTTCTTTCATTTTTTTTGCAGATCAATATCCAATTTTGCCAGCACTGTTTGTTGAAGAGGTTGCTTTTATCCCAGTTTAATGTCTTTGGGCCTTTGTTGAATATCAGCTGTTCATAGGAGGATGGTGTCATTTCTGGGGTCTCAATTCTGTTCCATTGATCTATCGGTCTCTTTGTGTACCCGCGCCAGGCTGTTTTGACTACTGTGGCAGTGCAGTAGGTTCTAAAATCAGGTAGTGACAGGTCTCCTAGTGTGTTCTTCTTCTTCAGAAGTGTTTTGCTTATCCAGGGCTTCTTCCCTTTCCAAATAAAATTGGTGATTTGTTTCTCCATCTCATTAAGAAATGTCACAGGAATTTGTATTGGTATTGCATTATATAAGTAAATTGCTTAAGTCTTCCTATCTATGAGCAGGCTAAGTTTCTCCGTTTATGTAAGTCTCTCTTAGTTTCTTGTAGGAAGGTCTTGTAGTTCTCTTTGAAAAGGTCTGTTATTTCTCTGGTTAGATTTATTCTTAGACATTTTGTCTTCTTGGAGTCTATAGTAAATGGTATTGATTTGATGATTTCTTTGTTAATAATCTCAATGTTGGCATAAAGGAATCCTACTGATTTACTTATGTTTATCTTGCATCCTGAGACTTTGCTCAACTATCAATTTGAGTAGTTTACTTATGGATTCTTTAGGATTCTCTGCACATGCAATCATGTAATCTGCAAATAGGGAGACTTTGACCTCTTTTTTGCTGATGCAGATGTTCTTTATTTCCTAGTCTTGTCTAATTGGTCTGGCCAGAACTTCTAGTACAATGGTGAATAGCAGAGGTGAGAGTGGGCCTCCTTGTCTAGCTTGCATACTCAAGGGGAATTGTTTCAGTCTCTCTGCATTCAGGATGACATAGGCAGTTGGCTTTGTATAAACGGCCTTTACTGCACTGAGGAATTTGCCTTCTGTTCTTATTTTGCTGAGAGTTTTTAAGATGAATGGGTGTTGGACTTTGTGAAATGCCTTTTCTGCATCAACGGACAAAATCAGGTGATTCTTGTCTTTTGCATTATTTTATGTGGTTGATCACATTAATTGTTTTTCTGATGTTGAACCAGCCTTGATCCCTGGTATGAATCCCACTTGGTCATGATGGATTATTTTTTTGATATGTTGTTGTGTTCTATTGGCAAGAATTTTGTTGAAGATTTTTGCATCTAGATTCATGAGTGATATTGGTCTGTACTCCTTTTTTGTTGAGTCTTTACCTGGCTTTGGTATCAGGGTTATGGTGAATCAGTTTGGGAGTATTCCATCCTTTTCTATGCTGTGAAATAGTCTCAGTAGTATTGGAGATAACTCTTTTCTAAAAGCTTGGTGGAATTCTGCTGTGCTGCCATCCGGGCCAGGGCTTTTTTAGGTTGGTTGTTTCATGATGACTTTATCAATCTCTTCCTCTGTGATAGGTTTATTAAGTTGTTCTGCTTCACCTTGTGATAATTTTTGTAGGCAATATGAATCTAAGAACTTGTCCATTTCCTCTAGGTTTTCAAATTTGTTAGACTACAGTCTTTCATAGTATTCTGTTATGATATTTTGGATTTCTGTTGTGACAACTCCTTTCTCATTTTTTGTTTGAGTTATTTATTTCTTTTCCTGTTTTTTAATAAGTTTAGCCAGTGGTTTGTAAATTTTGTTGATCTTTTCAAAAAAATATCTTCTAGTCTTTTCAATTTTTTCAGTTGTTCTTCTGTGCTCTAATTCATTTAGTTCTGCTCTGATTTTTATGATCTGTTTTCTTCTGTGTTCTGTTGCTTCCTTTCTGCTTGTTCTTGCTGTAGGGTTAGATCTTTGGTTTGGGTTCTTTCTTGCTTCCAGATGTACTCATTTATAGAGATAAACTGATCTCTGAGCGCTGCTTTAACTGTATCCTATGTGTTCCAGTAGGAAGTGTTTTCATTCTCATTGGAATCCATAAATTTCTTTATTTCATCCTTGATTTCTTCTATAACCCATGGGTTTTTGAGCAAGATACTCTTCAGTTTCCATGAACTCCACTTTCTATCTATGTTTTTTTTTGGTATTGATTTTGAATTTAATGGCTTTGTGGTCTGAGAAAAATGCTTTCCAATAGTTCAACGGTATGGATTTTGTTGAGATTTGCTTTATGTCCTAACACGTGATCTATTCTGTAAAATGTTCCATGTGCCCTGAAGAAAAGGTGTAATTATGTGTTAGTGTATAGAAAGTTCTATATATGTTGATGATGTCTAGTTGGTTATTTGTGGCAATAAAATCTTCTGTATCTTTATTGAGCTCAAGTCTCCCACTATTACTGTGGAATGATCTATCTCATTTTTGAGTGTAGTCAGTGTTTCTTCAATATATTTAGATGCTCTAGTATTGGGTGCATACATATTTCATATTGTTAAGTACTGCTTGTGTATTGAACCTTTCAGAAATAGTGTCCATCCTTGTCCACGATGGTATATTTTACATTAAAATCTATTTTATCTGAGATTAGTATTGCCACACCTGCTCTTCTTTGTGTATTGTTAGTTTGATATATATTATTCCATCCTTTAATTTTCAGTTTGTTCATACCTCTAAGTCTAAGGTGAGTTTCTTGTAAGCAATGTATGGACGGGTTTTGTCTTTTGATCCAAGACGCCAGTTGTTGTTTCTTTACTGTAACGTTCAGCCCATTCCCATTCATTGTAATTATTGATAGGTGTTTTAGTCAGCTAGGGTTCCTCTAATAGAAATACCACAGAGTGGATGTCTTTAACAGATGAAGATTTGTTCTTACACAGTCCGGTAGGCTGCAGGTATATATTCAGGGTGGCCGCTCCAGGGGAAGGCTTTCCCCTTGTCAGCTCAGGAGGCAAGTCCAGTATTGCATCAGTCTTTGTCCAGGGAGCATCTTGGCGCAGGAACCTCTGGTCTGAAGGACACATTCTTCTCCCAGTGCTGCTTTCTTGATGGTATGAGGTTCCCGATTCTCTGCCTGCTTCTCTGTCGTTTTATCTCTTGCAGAATGAAAGGATTAAGAGTGGGGCAAGCCATACTCCAGGGAAACTCCCTTTATAATGGAGCAAGGAGATGATTCTATGAAGAGATTTACAGCCCCACCTTAATCCTTTAACATACAGCATGGGAAAACCACAAAATAGAGGACAGTCACAAGATACCAGGAATCATGGCCCAGCTACATGGCTACACATATTTTTGGGGGGATACAATTCAATCCATGACAATAGGTATGTGTTTAGTGCTGTCATTGTACTATGTTTATTTTTGTGTTGATGTTTTCTCTGTTGTTCTTGTTATTGTTTTGGAATATTCTTCTTTATGAGTTGATTTTTCACCTTTTGCAGTGTTGGTTTTGTAGTGGTTGAGACTCCTGTATTACGTTTCTTGATCTGATATGTTCCATCTTTATTGTGCTTTGTGGCTATGCCTGGAATCTCCCTTAAAAGTCTATGTTCAAACCCAATTTTAAGTACTACAATTCTTATTAACTTCCTCTCCATCTGGAAGGACTGTAATGACTGTAGTACATCCCTGTTTTCAATATGATGACATCACAGTTTTCATGATATGATCACTGTATCACTTCTTTAATATTACAGCTTTGGTTAAGTTTGTAGCCTTCTCTACCTGAGTAGGCTTCTGGATAATGTATCCTGTATTTACTCCTAAAATATAAAGTTAGTGGTTTTGTTCTTCTAAGCTAAGAGATTCATTCAGTATTTCTTGTAGCTTTGGTTTGGTTTTTACAAAGTGTCTGAGTTTCTGTTTATCTGTGAATGTGTTCACTTCATTTTCATATTTGAAAGATAGTTTTGCAGGATGTATAATTCTTGGTTGGAAGTTCTTCTCTTTCAAGGCTTTGAATGGGTCATCCCATTGTCTCCATGCCAGCATCGTTTCTGCAGATAAATCCAATGAAAGCCTACAGGGTTTTCCTCTGAATGTTAACTTCGTTTTGAGTCTTGCTGCCTTTAAGAGTTTCTGCTTATGTTTCATTTTGTTAAACTTGATTGTAATATGTCTTGTAGTTATTCTTTTGGGATCTATATTGAGTGGTGGTCGATAGGCATCTTAGATATCTATATTCTCTTCTTTCATAATTTCTGGGAAGTTTTCTGTCAGCATCTCAGCCATGATACTCTCTGTGTTATCAGGAGTCCCACCCTGTTCAGGAACTCCAGTTAATCATAGACTGTTCCTCTTAACAGAGTCCCACATAGTTCTTAATGTTTCTTCATTTTTCTTCTTTCTTTTTTCTGATTTCTCCTCATAGATGTTGGAGTCAGTCACTCTGTCTTCCAAGTCAGAAAGTCTATTTTCCATTTGTCCAATTCTGTTTCCTTAGCTTTGAACTGAATTTTCTATCTCTTTGATTTTTGTTGTTGATCTGTTGGATTTCTGAGTACTGATGTTCCATCAGATCAAATAGCTTGCTTAATTTTTCATTTTGCTCTGCTACATGTTGTATAACGTCTAGGAGGGCTCTATATATAATCCTTTAGTACTCTCTGATAGTTTCAGAAGGACTTTTTTGTCTGGGACCTTCTTTGGATCTTTCTTTTGTGGGCCTTCTGAAGCCATAGCTGAATCTTTCCTAATGTTCTGGTCCAAAGTTTGTTGCTTTTTGGGCATCTGGAGGTTGTTTTGTTTCTCTGGTGTTACCTCAACAGGATGTAAAGCTCAGTCTGAAAAGAAAGTTGATCACCAGACACCTCTATACACTCTAGTGACTTGTCTCAGTGGAATCTCTGGGGCAGCAGGCTCCACCTCCTGATTAGCTTAGACACAGCCCCACTTATAGAGTCACTGGGGAGCCATCAGCTGACCCTATAACATGAGACAGTAAAGGCTGTAAGAGAAACCATCTGTATGCACTGCAGTTATTTCTCTATTAGTCAGCCTTTCAGGTGTGCAAGTCCATATTCCCAGCAGGCAAAGTAAGCACCTCTGTATCAAAGACTGCTTAACTGCCAGATTAGCACTCTTCAGGCAGATACTGTCTCCCAGCCTGGGTATCAGATCCAGCTGAGGCCTCTGTATAGGAAACTCTGCCTGCCAGTGAATCAAGATGGCATCCTTCACAAGCTGCCCCACCTACCTCAGAAAAGGCTATTCAACAGCAGAGGTTCTGAGATTCTGAGAGAGAGTGAGGTCAGAGGCTCCAAGCTGCACAGACTCCAAAGCCAGGCTCTGAAAGTGTGGTGACTCTGCTCACTGACCTCATCAGCAGCTTCCAGTCATACCAGCCTTGCTTCCAGTCATACCAGCCCCTCTAGCCAGCTAAGGCAGAGAAAAAAGGCAGACAAATGGTGATTTACCTCTCTGCGAGAGCCAGGACTCAGCAAGGGCGGAGGTCAGTGAAAGAGAAGAAGCTTCCTGCTCAGTGGTATGTAGACCAAATAGATAGCCCTGTGCCTTGTCCTAGGGCTCACTAGGTGTCCAGAAGCCTCCATTTAACTATCAGTTCAGGCTTTGGTTTACAGAGGGATTTAGGGAGACATATGTTTAGGCCGCCATCTTGACTCCACCCCCCTCTACTTTTATCTTTTAACCAGAAAATTGTCACTTCCAGCAGATTCCATCCTCAGGTATACCAGTTATTTAACAAATAAGAAATTAATATTGTTTATACCTATGTAAGCTCTGTAGGAAGAAATCCACACATTTCAAATAAATGACTATAAAATTGTGTTTGTAGAAATGTGTGGTCTTTGAAGTTGGACAGGAATAGCTTGATTCCCTGGTTCTCCCACTTACTATCTATGTAACTGAGGACAAATCATTTAGTCTCTCTGAACTTCAGTTTCCTTGTCTGTAAAATGAGACTTAATAATTATCTCATCTAATTTTATGGCATTTATTTTATTAAAATATATTAATATACGATACACTTGACTTGAAGTTTTCTGCCCTCTCTCTGCTCCTTAGTTCTAAATACCTAAGTACACGGATGCCTATTTTTATTTATTGTAGTTTTAAATGTGTGTGGGTATATCTCAACAAGTTTCCTAAATATATATATATAAAAGTAATCTATAATTTTTGTTACAAAACAAAGAGGCATATAAGGAAATATTCATCTCACCACTTCCTATCCTAAAATTTACAATGTTAACAATTTATTTGTTTGTTTACTTGCTTGGTTGTTTGTGGGAGGGGTGTGGGCATCCTTTCACAACTTTCTCTTTGCTCATACAGTGAAATCTCTGAAAGATGGAAGTTGACTGGACTGCCTTGTTCCTTCTGTGACTGATAAATTTTCTGCTTTTTACCTAAAGGATGAAGTCCTAGCACTTTTCTATTACTGTTTTAGTAGAAAATATTTGAGTTTTCCTTTCCTGATAGATTGCTGACTTACACCAATTCTGGCTTTAATAGGTTTTACACATTACTGTGAAAATGACATTCTTTTTTCTCTCTGCAGACCTCTTCAGGTTAATATGAATAAACCATGATTGGTTTTTAGTATTTATGTCATGTTCCCTGTAGAATTGCCTTCCACTTAGTTGCCATGGCTGTGGCCTTTCCAAAGCAAATTGCCAGGCTTTTCTTCCCAGGCATTTCTATGAGGTCTGAATCCCCAAACTTTTGGTTAGTAGCCCAGCACTTAATCATTTGCACCACTCTGGGACTTCTCCACACAGATCACAGTTCTACTTTGAAACATGGTTTGCCAGGGGTCAGACTGCCTCATGGACAACTAGTTTAGTTTGGGGAGTTTAATTCTCCATAGTTCAGTATTTCTTTTTATTTAATGTCTCTTTGTCAGAGATATTCATCTTGCTTCAATTTTTCAACAGTACAGAATGCAGTAAGGAACCCCCGACCACATACAAGAATCACACACACAGGGGTTTTGATTTCTGAATTTGGAATCCCCAGAAAAGTACCATGATGCAAAGTGTGTGTATGCTTTAACATCAAAAGTTACTACCTCTATTGTAAATATATTAGGTAAATAATTATGTATAAACAAAACAAAATCAGCAATGAAAACAAACAAAGCCCACTGATGTTTTGAGTAACAGTATCAAACCTTTAATTTACCTGTTTAGTAAATTCAAAATGTCAGAGATGGTTTTTTCTTCCATTGATGCAAACTTTCCATTCCAGAATGCATGTGGTAAATGACTCAAGGATATTTTTAATAATGCATTGTCAGTTTAGTTTCCGAGACAGGGTTCCAGCCCTCTAAATAATTTCTTTCCCTCTGGGCATTTAGATTTGTGAGTAGGATGCAAGCTACTTTTTGGATTGAAAACCACTCCTGATGTCACCTTGCGAGATCTCCCCATTTAGAACAAATACAGTCTGTGAGTCATTTTCTACATGTCACAAACTGTCAGCCTTTCTCATCAGTCCTTACTAGTTACTGGTGTTGGCTGGGATCCAAACGTTTTCATCTCTTACAGGGTTGGAAGCCTGGGCAATCCCTATTCTTCTCTCCCTCCTTCCTTTACCCTATCTCTTTACCTTTATCATTGTCTTTTGCTCAGTGAGTCTCAAAATTCTCTCCCTTGCTAAAATGTTTTCAAAAACTGTATTTCAATAATGATGACATTAACAGTACCTAGCTCAATGAGGGAAAAACAATCATGACCACACGACTCTGCACAGAGTGCAATGTGGGTTCAGCCATGGAGATCAGGGTGTTACAGTCAAAAGAATCATCAAAAAGCATAGTTCTCTTTCACATCAAATGATCAGGAGGACCTAACATCCAGAAAATGATTGCTTCTTAGTTCTCCGTTTAGGATAATAATACCAATTTCATGGCTGCTTTCTGTGTGACAGTTTCTGTGTCAATCACTTCCTGAATATTATCATCTTTAATTCTCACTGTAACCCCTTTCTTTGAGGAAATTCATACCCAAGGATGTTAGGTAACTCTTGCAATGTATCACAATGGTAAGTGACAGAACTCATTTTGAACCTATAACCATCTTCTTCTAAAGCCCATGATCTCACCTAGCCACGAAGTTATAGATATAGATAACAGAAATCCCAAGTAGAGCTGATGTAGGCAGAATAGGGACAGTCTAGGTTTCCCAATTACCTTGCTTAGGGATGTTATTAGAAGAAAAAGTTTCCTTATGCCAATGGTCAGGCAAAAGCATTGCAGTTAAGACAGTAATGCAGCTAATAGTTATCATATAATCTATTACTGAATAATCAATTTGAAAGGATTTTTGTTAGTTTTTACTGATGCATTAAAAAAATAAAAATATTTTGATGTTGAATGTGATAATAGGTTCTTTATCTGATTATTTAGAAGGAATTTTGACATCTTATGGACTCATGAGATCAGAAAAGTTCAGCCACTCAGAAGAAACTTTAAGAGATCTTTTTTCACTTCCTATGTGATTCATAATTCTCCGGCTCTGTATTCCTGAAATGTGTCTGAGATCATCTGTTAGAAATCTGTAAGCAGTGGAGATCTCAATCTAGTATGACAGAGGGGAGGGTCCAGACAAGGAAATGGACAATCACAATCAAATTTGGTTAATACTATGAATTATATATACACAGTTTACTATGGAACTGTCAAAGAGCCACCCAGCTTGAAGGGAAGAGGAATCAAAAATAACTTCCGGGCCAATATGTACTATATTGACTCTTGAAGGCTAGTAGAAGTGAATCTGGCAGGCAAGGGGACCAGTCAGGAGTGGAGATAAAGCAAATAGCTGGAACAAGCAAAAGTCACAAATTTCTAGCAAGCATGTAAAGCTATGCGGCAAGTGTCTCAGTGGGGCTGTGGACGGAGGCATGTTGGTAGATTCAGTAAGGCTCAGATTGGAAGATGCCAAGGAGTTTCAATTCTATCCTAAAAATTAAAGGAAGCCACTGCAGAACTTGACATGCATGAGAAATTCAAATTTGCATTTTCAGATGAGCTCTAGAGGGCAGTAATGTGGATGATACATTCAAAGAGAATGAGAATGAAATGACTAAGCCTTTGAAGAAGCTAGTGCAGGGGTTTGACAAAAAGGTGGCAATGTGGAAGGAGACTTGCAGTATTGTACTTTTTTACCAAGTAAGGTGCATATTCTACATCTGTTTGCTGAGCATGTCCTTCTCCCTGTGTTTTCAAAAGTGATGCTATGCCAATTTCTTTTCACCTGTTGCTACGAAAGACATTAGCATAGTTCACTTACAAAAACACCAGAGTGGTAGGGGGTGGAGAAAGGGTAGAAGGTGGGTAGGGGCAGAGTGTGGTTGGCAAACAAGTAGAGGAGGCAGTAGCATACTTGATTGCTCTTTAGCCCTTCACAGAATTTAGCAATCACCTGAATGTGAGGTGAAAAGAAGTTTTGCCAGGGCTTCCAGCCATTTTGGTCTGGTTTGAACCCTTGCAGAGAATCTGCATTTCTAATAAGTTCCCTGATGAGAATTTGCATTCCTGTGTCATAAATAATCATCAGAATCTACATTTTAACAAGATCCCCAGATGATTCTTATGTATAACTACCAGGGAACTTGATAGAAATGAAAATTCTCAACAGGGATCAAACTGTATTGAAGCAATTCAAAACCCTAAAAACTAGAGGAGGAGAAAATAAGACTCAGATTTCTAGCTAGACGCTTTAGTAGACAAAGCAGAGAAAACAGATGGAAGCAGAGCCTGTTCTGTCTCTTTATTCACAAACTCTAGCTGTAAATCAATCCTACTTATACTGACCCGACTATCCGTTAATATTGCTCCATGTCAGTCTCAGTCCTGTCCTCCCCAAAAGAGCAATCAGCATAATTTAGAGACGCACTAAGTTGCAAGAAAATAGACTCTCGTACTTCACAGACTGCTCAACATGTCTGCTTTTATTGTTTCCTCCTCTTTTATACTTCTATATTTGCCTTCAGCTCCTAGAAAAACAAGAATTATATAACTCCAAGGGTTCATTTCTATGATTATGCTTCATATCCAAAAAACAGGGTTACCCTGCTGAGATTTTGTAGTGAATAATAAAAGTTAGGCAAATGCATATTCTGAAGGCAATGAGTCAATTATGAAAAAAGTAGCCCCTTCCTCCCTTTCTCCCACTGACTTTTTCATTGCTAGGTGTTACATAGATTGCCACTTACTTCACCTTAATGACTATGAGGCTGACTGCTGCTCTGTACCTGATACAATACTCTCAGTTGCACAAAAAGCCCTGGGGATGAGAGAATCAAATATAGAATTTGCTGAAGGGCACAGATATCAGCATATTCAGTTATCCAAATCCAACATAACGACACTTGGCTAAATCTGAGATGTCAAAGATGCCATTCACCCTCAATGACAACAGTTACTGACTATTTCTTTTTCTTATCTGACTTTTTTTTTTTTAACAAAGGGAAGCTATCTTTTGACATGGTCAGTTACTAAAAGTCACCCTAGAAAGATACATGAAGAATGAAGTGTTTTTATATAGAGACACAGTTCGTGAAGGTTGCACTGATTTCCGGAAGTGCCAATATGCCTCTTGATTAAGAAATGTATGTAAACGCAGACTTTTGTGCCTTTTCTTCCTTCCCAGCAAATTTTTGTTCGTGTTGAAAAATTGCTGCCATGTCTTGTTTCAATAGGTTTTTCTCATTCTAATGTGGAGCCAGGATCCTACTATTAAACATACAAAAAATAATTGTGTTTAAATACAGTTCCAATAAGTTCAAAAATACTATAGAATATCAGATGTTTTAAAAATAAAGTTAAAGATGGTGGAGTTATGGTATTATCACGTTATTCTCTTTCCTTAAAATCTACTAATCCATTGAAATAATTTATATATGTATGAAAACTTCATCTTTAATGAAACAAGAAAACTGCACATTTCCAAATCACAAACTATAAAACACGTCTATCTGATAATGTTAAGTTTGGGCTAAGATGATGGGACATTTCGAAGCACACTATGTAACTTCATGAAACATAAGTGATTTATAATACCCTAAATTGCCTTTCTAAGAAAGCCTGCCTACAGACTTTGGATGAAGGAAGGAAAACAAAAATCTGACAGGTTGCAGCATGGAATGTCTGAGGATTAAAAGGATTTGCTGGGGGTCATGTTCATCCCTTAAATGATAAAACTGAGAGAAGAAAGTCCCCTGGAAGAAAAGAAATAACAGATTTGGTAAGAGTATACAGGACAATAATGCTGTGTACTTTCCTGGCTGCTGGCTCTATTCAAAGATGAGTAGCAAGCTGTAAAAAAAAATAATCCAGTCCCTGTCATGAAACCTGAAAAAAATAAATTAAAACTCTGAATCAAGAAAAAAACACAAGCAAAAAGGTTATGGCAAGTATGCATTATAAGAGGAACATAGATTAGATGAGAAAGGGTTCAGACAAACAGTTCTCCATCGTCTTGAAGAAATGATGGGCAAGACAGCTTCTCTTAAAAATGAACTCAACAAGAAAAATAAGAATTCAACAATATAAAGCAATGAGCAAAGATAAAAAGCTAGCTAAAGTGCTAAGGAAAAATTTTAAAAAAAGAAACAACAATTTTACAAAAATAGAACACAAGTAGAAGCAACAGAAGGCAGAGATGAAAATACAAGAGTAAACTACACAAAATGAAAAAGAGCAAAGTTCTGAAAGTGATGATAGAGAAACTGATAGTTTTGAAAAGAAAAGAAACTCTAAAGAATATACAAATAGGGCCATGAAAAATAATCAAGGATGTGATGAAAGAAAATATTTTAGAAGCTTTGAATCTGCAGATCAAAATTTAATAATATTCCCCCAAGGAATAGTATACCTCCAATTGAAAATTATGGTATAGTCTGTATGTCAACCATCAGTAAAACCTGTGCTAAGATTTATTTATAGTTTATTTTTTAATGTTTATATATATACAATGTTATGCATTATATAATTAAAGCAAATATGGTTTTTTGTGTGTGCGTGTTGTTTTTTCAAAGCATACATATATACTTAATGATCTAGTATGTCCCTAGTTGAGAGTCACTGAAATAGAGACAATAATATTGACTGCCAAGTGTGTGGAGGAGGAGTTAGGTCCATGAACTTCTGTAGGAAGGGAAAATGGAGGCAAGCTTTGTAAATCAGGAGTTGTCATCAATGTCTCCTAATTATTGGAGAACACAGAACCCTCTCAGACTTTCCTTTAGTGGGGCTGAATTTTATTATGTATTCATAAGTACTTCAATCATTAAATATTATAACCCACAGGGTTTCCAAAGCTGTAAATCTTTACGGAAACAGATGATCAAATCGTTCTTCTATGGAGCTGTTTTAGTCAGGTGCTCTACAGAGTAGAGTAATCTGCTACTCTTACAGAAAGTACCATGAGTGGATGGGTTTAACCAAGGAAAGTTTATTCTTACGCAGTCTGGTAGGCTACAGTCCCAATTCAGGGTATCCGCTCCAGGGGAAGGCTTTCCCTCTTTGTCAGCTCTGAAGAAAGTTCTGTGTGTTGCATTAGTCATGAGTCAGGGAGCATCTTGGAGCAGGGGCCTCAAGTCTGAAGGATGTGCTGTCCTCTCAGTACAGCTTTCTTGATAGTATGAGGTTCCAATTCTCTGCTTCCCATTTCCTTTTACTTGTAGGATAAAGGTGGTACAAGCCACACACCAAGGTAACTCCCTTTATACTGGAGCAGGGAGGTGATCTTAGAAAGGGTTTTACAGTCCCACCCTAGTCCACTTAAACATAAATCCTACCTATTACCCAAGGCAGAGATTAGGATTTATAGCATAGGAAAATCACAAAATGGAGGCCAATCACACAGTATTGGGAATGATGGCCCACCCAGATGGCTACACACATTTTTCCAGGGACACAGTTCAATCCATGGCAGGAGCCAATGGTGGTTTCCTTTAGACTGTCAAGTCAGTTGCTTTAATTACTGTTCCACCTTCAGAACTAGTACACTAGTACGATAAGAAGATTACATATGATAAAGGTGGCAGTGGAAGGATGGATTTATTCGGGGTTTGTTTATTAGCTACTTAGTTACTTGGAAAAAGTAAATTTCAAGATGAATTTCAGATAAACTAATGTTTTAGCAAAAATAAATTTGGATGGGCAAGGTTTTATAAACTCAGCACCAAAGGTAGAAAAAAAGGTACTTTGCTACCTAACAAGCTCCCCGTAACTCCTGAAAACAAACCAATCACAATAAAAAACAAGCAGTACCAAAACTAAATAAATTATACGCAAAGTTTAGATTCAAATTCAAAAGAAAAATTTTAACCTATACGACAGTTAAGATACTAAGTATCTAACTTGCCCAGCACTGAATAAGCCATCTTTCCACCATCACCTTTATCATATATAAACTTATTGTACACACTTGCATGTAGTTTTGAAGTTCACAGTTTTTAAAATAGTTGGGCAGACAGGATATTATTAATGATTAATTATTAGTATTGTCAGTATGTAAAAATGTTCCGTTTAAGGTACATACTGAAGTATTTGAAGAGGTAGCATATGATCAGGAACTGATGGTACTGAGAAAGAAGTCGAAGCTGAATTGAAGGCACGGGCAAAAGACAAGGCTAAAGACAAGGCTACAGGAATTGATGAACTATCAATTGAGATGTTGGAACAAACAGTTACAGTGCTGGAAGTGCTCGCTCCTCTATGCCAGCAGGTTTGGAGGACAGCTACCTGGCCAACTGATTGGAAGAGATCTCTACTTATGCTCTCTCAAAGAAAAGTGATCCAACCGGATCACTTGCTTGAGATCATTCAAAAGTGACTGTAGCAATATATTGATAAGGAACTGCCAGATGTTCAAGCTGGATTCAGAAGAGGATATGGAACCAAGGATATCACTGCTGATGTCAGATGGATCTTTGCTGAAGGCAGAGAATACTAGAAAGACGTTTACCTGTGTTTCACTGACTGTGCAAAGGCATTTGACTGTGGGGATCTTAACAAGTTATGAATAACATTATGGAGAATGGGAATTCCAGAACACTTAACTATCCTCTTAAGGAATCTGCACATGGATCACGAGGCAGTCGTGCAAACAGAACAAGGGAACACTGCGTGGTTTAAAGTCAGGAAAGGTGTGTGTCAGGGTTGTATCTTTTTAGTATACCTTTTCAACCTGGATGCAGAGCAAATAATCTGAGAAGCTGGACTATGTGCAAAAGAATGAAGCACCAGGATTGGAGGAAGACTCATTAACAGCCTATGTTACACAGATGATACCACCTTACTTGTTGGAAGTGAGAGGATTTGAAACACTGACTAAGATCGAAGACCACTAAGATCGAGGTGGATTACACCTCGATACTGAGAAGACAAAAATCCTCACAACTGGACCAGTAAGCAGCATTATGATAAACAAAGAAAGGATTGAGGTTGTCAAGGATTTCATTTTACTCGGTTCTACAATCAATGAGCATGGAAGCAACCGTCAAAAAATCCAAAGACACATTGCTCTGGAAAAATCTGTTGCAAAGGGCCTTTCAAAGTATTGAAAACTAAAGATGTCACCGTGAAGACTAAGGTGCACCTGACCCAAGCCACAGTATTTTCAATTACATCACATGCATGAGAAAACCAGACAATGAACACAGAAGACAGAAGAAGAACTGATGCCTTTAAATTGTTGTGTTGGAGAAGAATATTGAATGTAGCATGGACTGTCAAAAGAACAAACAGATCTGTTCCGGAAGAAGTACATCCAGAGTGCTCCTTGCTTAAGCAAAGATGGTAAGACTGCGTCTTACATACTTTGGACATGTGGTCAGGAAAGATCAGTCCCTGGAGAAGGACATCATGCTTGGTAGAGTGGAGGGTGACTGAAAAAGAGGAGGACCTTTGGCAAGACAGATTCACACAGCAGCTGCAACAATGGGCTTAAGCGTAACAATGATTGTGCACATGGCACGGGACCATGCAGTGCTTCGCTCTCTGGTGCATAGGATCAATCACTGAGTTACAGCTGACTCAACAGTGCCTAACAACAACAACACTGAAATATTTAGGGGTGCCTGTAAAACATTTTTAAAAGTGAAGCAAGTATGGAAAAAGTTGATGGTTGTTGAAGCTGAGTGATGGATAATGTTGTGCTCTGTATTTGTGAGCATATTTGGAAGCTTTCATAATAAAAACTTTAAAAAAAAAGATCAGGTTGGTATAATACAGTTGCCATCTTGGATCTATGCCCTCCAACAATTGGAAACCTGTTCTTCCACCTCAATCTATATTATAAACTCTCATCTGAGTCTGGCCTTTTTCTCAGCTACAGAAAAGCAATCAACTGCTAATTGAAAGATCAGTCATTCAAACCAACAAACAGCTCCAAGGAAGAAAGATGTAGTTAACAGTCTGCTTCTATAGAATTTTACAGCCTGTGAGATTGCTGTGGGTCAGAATCGACTCATTAGTGGTGGGTTTTTGGGGGAGGGTGGGTGACAAAGTTATGGTACTCATGGGTCCTCTATTTTCATCATTTTTGTTTTGGCATTTTGGGAAATTGTCAATACTGCTCAGTGTTCTTTGGCTTGGAGCAGGTGGCATGCCCCAGAGAATGTCCCCAGAGAGAAGAAAGAGGAAATTTCTAGGGATACCTTACTGATTACTTTTCCTCAATTTTTCCACTCCCTTAGTATTACAGGGCCAGATGAAGACACATAGGTGTCCATCCAAACAAAAATTCTTTAAATTTTTCCACAGTTATTTGTATAAAGAATAGTTTTTCTATTAATCAAAATTGTATATCCTTGTATTCATGTTTGCAGCCTACACTTCAGTTAGCATTTTCTTCAAGTCTCCAGAAAACAAAACTACACTACTATAAAAGTCTTCATGAACTTGTAGAATTTATTAAAGAATTACCAATAAAATAGTATTCAGTTAGAAATAACTACAAGGAGACAAGTTGCTTCTCTCGGTCACTAGATCACCTCTTTCTCTCTTTCCAGCATTCTCTTATTACCTTAATTTTACAGAGAGCAAAACAAAGAATCACAATAAAATGGTAAAACTGAAGTGGCAGTAGATTGGGTCTAAAAATACTAGGTACAGTGCACAGCCCACCATAGGGATGGTGCAGGGCGTGCTGTACATGAGGTCACCATGAGTTTAAGGCCAACTGAAGGGCAACTAACAAAACTATAGTAATACTGAGTATTATATATAGTGTAGTATTTGGCTGTTGGCTAAAAGGCTGCAAGTTTGAAGCTATCCGGATGCACACTGGAAGAACAGTCTGGTGATCTGCTTCCAAAAAGTCAGCCACTGAACACACCATGCAGCACAGTTACACTTTGACACACGTTAGGGTCACCATGAGTTACAATCAACTCAGCAGCTACTGGTACTGGTGCAATACTAAGATCATATTTTTTCTAGATGCTTTACAAACCACTTTGCGTGAGTTATTTCATTTTAGTGTCAAAACATTCTCATGATATATTATTATGTCACCATTTTACAAGTAGAGAAACTAAGGACTAAAGCAGTTAAAGTTACCCAGAACCTCTCAGCTAGCTACTAAGTAAGGCGATTCAGACTTGGTTCTGTCTGAATTCAAGACCATGTTATTGATCACCAGTCAAAATGCCTCACAGTTCATTTATTCAGAATTCACATCAATAGTAAATACTCTCAATCCTCAGCCAGACCTCTCTGTTACTATTGAGTGATTGATAGTGCTTTTAGTCATCACTGTAGCAAGGAACCTTTGTGACAGTTAATGATCTACACGCACACAGGAGATTCAAAATAAAGCAAAATTTCCTATTTGAGTAAGTAGATTCTGTTCAGATGTCAGCTAGCACAAAGTAGCAATAAATTTGAGGACAAAATAAAGAAAGATAAGCACCACTTCTCGTCTCCAACCCCTGCTTGTCCTTACTGCCTCTGACCTGGACCCTGGGACCTGCCAGGCAGCGCGTTCTATTGGATAAACCCCGGCCAGATGGACCTTGTCATTTGACTTCAACACATCACTCTAATCCAGATCATACCATGTCTAAGCTTGACACACAATCATGAGTGGAATTTAGTTTGACATGTACCTGGCTGTGAAAGTCAATGTCTCACCCCTACCTCTGCCCTGTTTGACCCCCATAGCATCTCATGTCAGAATGTGACATTCTAGGTGTCAGCTATAACACCAAATGCATAGAACAGGAGAAAGATGGAAAATGACAGCAAAGACAGCAATGCCTGCCCCAAGTCTGGCACCAGGACAGGTCTCTAGCCTGTGTGGAGGTAGCCGGGACCCACAGGGAGGCTGGAACTGCAATGTGCCAAAAGTAGGGTACCATGGGGCCTGGAATGCCACAAGCAAGATTCTTCCTCAGCTTAAGCTTTGTCCTCTCCTCATGAAGTATAAGTTGCTCAGCCTGAGTTTGATTATTAAATAGCATTTCTCCTGACTGGAAGAACACACAGATGCAAGAGAAGTAGATACAAGAGGCTTAGGTCACCAAAGAAAAGACAGCTCACAGTTTGGCACAGGACTGCCCCTGGAGGGAAAGAAGGAAAAGAATTGTGTGTGGAAATAAGACAGAAACTAAGATTTATTGAGCATTTAGTACATGTAAGGAACCTGGGTGATATAAGCAGTTTGTACTCAGCTACTAACCTAAAGATTGATGATTTGAAAGTATGTAACAGCTCCATGGAAGAAAGGCCGGGTGATCTGCCTCTGTACGATTACAGCCAAGAAAACTCGATAGGGAGCAGTTTTGTTCTGTAACACTTGGGGTTTCCTTGAGTTAGAACAACTGGGAAGCAATTGGCTTGGTGTTTTTTGTTGTTTTATTTTCAGAATGTACTACCCCATTGAATAAGTTTTATTGATGTAACAACACAAAACCAAAAATGTTGCCGTTGAGTTGATTCCAATTCATAATGACAATATAGGACAGAGTAGAACTGCACTATAAGACTTCCAAGGAGCAGCTGTTAGATTTGAACGGCTGATCTTTTGGTTGGCAGCTGAGCTCTTAACCACTGTGCAACTAGTAACAACTAGTAACCACTGAGCTCTGTAACAACACAGCAGATAGAAAGAGGGAACCTGTCCAAGATCACCTATCTATAAAGTAAATGGCCCAGGAACCTGGTCTGCTTCTTTTCACAGTAACTTTTCTTTCCATTATGCTTTCCCACCTGGACAAAGAGAGCAATGCCAGCACAGCTGGTAGATCTCAGTTCTGCATCCTGTCTCCTGGACAACCAGGGATGAGTAGGAGCAGTTAAATCATAGAACCAAAACAGGTCATCTACTTCTGAGAGTGGAAGCAATGAGCAAGGAGCCAGAAAGGTGTCCCTGACACCTCAGATGTCTGATGATGCCATTAGCACTGGGTAGTTTCCCCAGCATGAAGGCAAGTCCTGTAGACTGTGTTGCATGTCTGACTCCCATGCTTCTGGGCGTGGATGATGATGGCTTCTTGACAGGACGATGTGTCAAATGCTTGTGGGAGTCTCTGCCAATCATCTTTGCTGATACTGCTGGCAACATAGGTGGTATCATAAAGTACTGCATTCTCAGATTGGGGTATTTTTTTTTTTATTGAACAATGCAAGAAATATCAAGGAAAAGTGGACGAAATATGCAGCGTTACTGAACCAAAATGAATCGGTCAATGTTCAGTCATTTCAGGAGGTAGCATATGGTACAGAACCAAGGATTTGAAGGAAGAAATTCAAGCTACACTGAAGGCATTGGTGACACACAAGCCTTCAGGAATGGAAAGACCACCAGCTGAGATGTCCCAATAGACCATTGCCAACTCTGGAAACACTTGCTCATCCATGTTAAGAAATTTGGCCACAGCACCAAGATGATGAAACAGACACTTCCTGTGATCCTTCTCACAACAGCAAGAAAAAAGGATCAATTATCTGTGATAATATAGGAGCTCTGAACATCAAAGACAAGGTTGAGGAGTTGAACTGAGTGGAAGGAGGACGAAGAGGCAGCTCAGAAGCATGGAAAATACCTCTGGCCAGCACCCTGCATGCTAGACCAGCTGCCACACACCAGCTGAGGCAGGCAAGAGTGCTCAGGATGCATTTTTTTCCTGAGCAATGGAGGGTTTGTACTGGCCTGAGGAACCAGGGAAAAGTGGTGCTAGATTTACAGGAGTCAAAACAACCCAAAACTTTCCCTACTGGAAAGCACCTCTCTCCCATTTACCTGTCCCCTCCCTGCTCTCTTCTGGTCCCAGTCAGCTTTAGTGATTGCTGTGCCCCCTGAGACAAAAGTGAGACTCATCAAGCACCCTGAGCCATTCTTCAGGCTTTGTAGAGGGAACAAATTAACAAAAAGAAAATAATAACCTGCCAGCCTCTCTAAGCCAGGAATTCAAGGCAGGAACAGCCCCTTTGCCTAGACACAGGCATAAGGAGTCCATGGATTCTGTATACCTTCTACATCTCTCTAGACTTCTGCTGGCCCATTTCAACAGTTATTAGCACAGCATAAGAGGGTACGTATTTGAGTTAAAGAGGAGTGGCAAATTTGTGACATTTAACACCACCCTACCCATGCTAAGCAGGGAGCACCCTTACCCATATCAGAGTCTGAGTATGGATGGTTATACCCACTCCACCTAGCCACCCATGACAGAGATCCAAGAATAAGCGGTTCCTCCCAGTCTTTACCATTAACAGCACTGAAGTGCCTGAAGTCCAGCTGAAAAATCCATCCACCTAAATGCTCTAGTGAGCAGGGAAATGCCCACCACCCAGGCACTTCAGGTAGTCATCAGCCCCTTACCTTGCTCAGGACATAACCCCCAGATAGCCACATAGCCGGACACCTGTATATACTTCAGTCATCCCTACATAGTCCCACCCATCTAGAACTATGGATAAGAGCCTATACCATACACTCAGTGACCAACAACCTAGACACCTGAGCTAAATCCAGACAGGAAAAGTAAATGAACTCCTGGGCTCACATGTCTAGTAACATCCTAACCACCTGGTAACAGGCTGCGAAAGCTTCAGTGACACCAATAATCAAAGTAGCTTGCACAGTCAGACTATTTGGGCATATCAAAACAAAATAAAATACGAAGTTATGACACAGAAAGCAAACATAAATATAATAAACGTAAATGTAATAACTTATTCATGGCTTGGAGACAACATTCAATATCAAATTACATAAAGACCCAGACCATAATGACTTCAGCAAGCAATAAAAACAAAGAAACAAGAAAATTTTTGGAGGAAATAATTGGGGCTACAACAAATCCAGTCAGCGTCTAATCTCTAAAATCTGTAAGATATTGCAGCATCTAAATGACAAAAAAACAAACAACCCAATTTAAAAAATGGGCAAAGCTTATGAACAGGCACTTCACCAAAGAGAACCTTGAGGTGGCTAACAAACATGTGAGAAAATGCTCATGATCATTAGCCATTAGAGAAATGCAAGTTAAAACTGCAGTGAGATACCATCACATCCCAACAAGGCAAGCATTGCTCAAAAAAAACACACAAAATAACAAATGTTGGAGAGGTTGTGGAGACACCAAAACACACTCTGCCGGTGGGAATGTAACATGGTACACCATTTTGAAAATTGCTTTGGTTTTTGCTTAAAAAGCTAAAAATAGAATTACCACATGATCGGCAATCCCATTCCTTGAAATAGAGAAATAAGAGTCTTCATATGAATAGATATATGCATACCCATTTTCACTGCAGCACTGTTCGAAATAGCAGAAAGATAGAAACAATTTAGGTGCCTATCAGCGGATGAATAAACAAATTATCATATAGTGACACAATAGAATACTATGGAATGATAAAGAACAACAATGTATGTGTGAAACATCTCAAAAATGAATGAGTCTGGAAGGAATTATGCTGAGTGCAATTAGTTAGCTGCAAAAAAAACAACTATTGTATAAGACCACTGTTATAAGAACTGAAGGGAAAAAAGGATTTAAACACAGAAGAAAATATTCTTTGATGGTTATATGAGGTCTGACAATTAAGTCCCTGAACTTAATTATTCTAAGTGCTACATACCTCATTGCTGAATGTTCCTGCAGTCATTTTCCAAGTTCTCCCCTTAGGTAGCTATGCACTGATGCAAGCAACTAGCCCACCCTTCAGAGCAACTTCAGAACTCTTTCTGGAGTGGCCATTGCACATGATAGCATGGTGGCAAGTTCACAAACTTATCTGTACAGCTGCCTGGGAGGGAATTTTTAGATGGCAAACAAATAGCTGTTTCAGAATACCCTCCCCACTCACCTGACCTGACTCCCAGTGACTTTGTTCTTTACCTAAAGATAAAGAAAATATTGAAAGGAAGACAGTTTGATGGCATTCAGGACATCAAGGGTAGTATGATGACAGCTCTGATGGTCATTCTAGAAAAAGAATTCCAAAGCTGCTTTGAAGGGTGGGCTGGGCACTGGCATAGACGCATAGCTTCCCAAGGAGAGTACTTCAAAGATGAGCATGGTGACACTCAACAGTGAGTTATGTAGTACTTTTTCTAGGAGAAGTTTGTGAACTTTACTGGCAGTCCTTGTAAGAGTGGGCGAGAGGGAGAGTGGTATTCACTAACTAGGTAGTAGACAAGAATTACCTTAAGTGAAGGGAGATACAACACCCAATACAGGGGGAGTCAGAAAAACTGGACTTTACCCAAAGCTAAGAAGATTTTTGAATATAAACAAACACTTTGAAGGACAGAATAGCAGAGGCATGGGCCTGGGGGTTATGGTTTCAGTGGACAACTAGATTAACTGACACAACAAAACTTATTAAGAAAGTGTTCTGCATTCTACCCCGATGAGTGGTGTCTGGAGCCTTATAAGCTAGTAATTGGCCATCTAATTGGCAGCAAGTGGTCCCAACTGACCAGGAGTAAAGGAGAATACAAAATATCAAAGACATAAGGAAAATAAGAGCCAGAGACAGAAAGGGCCACATAAGCTAAAGACTCCATCAGCCTGAGAATGGAAAAACTAGATGGTGCCCAACTACCACCAATGACCCTCCCAAATGAAAATACAACAGAGGGTTCCTGATGAAGCAGAAAAAAAGTGGAGAACATAAATTCTCATAAAAAGGCTAGACTTAACAGTCTGATTGAGACTGGAAGGACCCCAGAAGGCAGGGCTGGACTCTCTGTAAGCTGTAAACTAAAACCATTCCTGAAACTAACTCCAGACAAAAATTAGACTGCACTGTAAGTTAAAAAATTATACTTGTGCAGAGTGTGCTTCCTAGATCAAGTAGATACACGAGACAAACTGGACAGCTCCTGTCTGGATATGAGATGAAAAGACAGAAGGGGGCAGGAACGGGTTGAACAAACATGGGAAATACAGGTTGGAGGGGGTGACTGTGCTGTCACATTACAGAGAGAGCAACCAGCGTCACATACCAATATGTGCATAAATGTGTAAGAAATTAACAAGTTGTAAACTTTCACCTAAAGCACAATTTTAAAAAAAGGAAATCACCCAGCAGAAGAGAAGGTCTTAGAGTTACCAGAGTGAGAATTCAAAAGATTAATAAATGCAGTCTTCAGGAGACCAGGAAGGAAATCAGGCAAAATGAAGACCAAGGCAAGGAACACACAAAGTGCTTGAAGAACATAAGATGGCTATGTAAGACCATAATGACAAATTAAACAGACTGTAAGAATCCCCAGAGAGACAGCAAATAGAAAGCTAAAAGATTATAAAATTTTAGAATTAGACAACTCAACAGGGTCATAGGAGCAGAATGAAAACCAGAATTAGTGAGATTGAAGACAAAGCAGTTGGCACACACTTATTTGAGGAAAAATCAGATAAAAGAGCTGAGACCAGTACTGAAGCCAACACTTCAGACAAAGATTGGACTGGATTAAGGGATACAGTGATGCAAGTGGTGTGTGCACATTATGATCTAATATATATACAAATATATATGGTTTAATATATATATATGGTTTAATATATGTATGAGGCTGTCCAACTGGTCTCCTTTTAGAGGGGAGAGGAGAGAGTGAAGAGGAGGGGACAAGTGTCAGCTGAATGGATAATGGAAGACTAGAGGGGATCAGTGTGCCATCACAAGCTGAAGAGAGGTGATAGAGTTGCACAGAGTCAGGTGCTCAGGATTTTGTACAGCAATTTGACTTGGATTGCAAACTTTCACTTAATCACAATAAAAAAAATTCAAAAATTGTCAAAAACTTAGAATTATTTGGGAGTCTACCCAAAGGAATGACCTATGATTGATTAGAGTCCAATAACAGGCAGAATCACAGAAAATACAGAGAGAATTGTTAAAGATTTTTTTTGCAGAAATCTTCCCAGATATCATGAAAGATGGGAGAAATTCATTGAACTCCAAATAAGGTAGATTCCCCAAAGAGTCATGAAGACTTATTATAATTAAACTTGACAATACCAGCTAGAGATAAACAAAAAGTTATCTACAAAGGAGAGTCAATACAACTAAGTATGGACTACTCAGTAGAAATCAAGCAGGCAAGAAGGCAATAGGATGACACACATCAATCCTTGAAGGAAATATATATATACATATATATATCAGCCAGCTGCCAGCAAAACTGTCTCTTAAATATAATAGTGAAACTGGAGCATGTCCACATAAACAGAAGTTAAGAAAATTTGTAGAAACCCAACCAAAATTATAAGAAACACTAAAGGGAGTCCTCTGGTTAGAAAATGAATAATATCAGGTAACAACACAAGACTAGAACACAGGATAGAACAACCAAATATCAACCCAAATAGGGAATTAAGAAATAAATCAAAGCTAAAACCCTGAAAATAAGGAAATAAAGATATCAGTATGTAAAAGATTACAACATGAAAACAAAAAAGATAGACTAAACTCATAGATGTTTCATATGGAGAGAAAGTTGGATGATACCAAGATCTAAAAGATTGGTTTAATTTTTTTAAAATAGAGATAAATATTAAGATAATCAGAAAGGAAACTAACAATCCTAAAGATCAAAATGAAAAAACATAACAACTCAGAAAATACAAAATAAACAATGAAAAAGATGAGTGAAGAAAATGTATAAATAAAAATGACTCAGCACAGAAAATTAAGTGGAACAAAGAAGCTGTCAACAACACATATATGAAAATACATCAAAGTGACAGCACTAAACTCATACCTATCAATAATTATGCTGAATGTAAATAGGCTAAATGTACCAACAAAGAGACAGAGAGTGGCAGAATGGATTAAAAAAAAAAATCTGTCTATATCCTACCTACAAGAGACACACCTTAGACTCAAAGACAAAAACAAACTAAAACTCAAGGGATACAAAAAATACATAGCGAGCAAACAACAATCAAAAAAAGAGCAGGAGCTCAATATTAATCTCTGACAAAATAGACTTTAAAGCAAAATTTACCACAAAAGATAAGAAAGGACACTATATATATAATGCTTAAAGGGTCAATACGCCAGGAGGACATAATCATAGTAAACATTTACTCATCCAAAGACAGGGCTCCAAAATGCGTAATACAAACTCTAATGGCATTGAAAAGAGAAACAGCTTCACAGTAATTGTGGATGTAAACGCATCACTTTCAGTGAGAGAGGGTCCAGAAAGAAGCTCAGAAAAGACTTGGAGAATCTAAACGCCACAATCAACCAACTTGATCTCACAGACGTGTACAAAACACTCCATCCAACAGCAGCCAAATGTACTTTCTTTACCAAAGCATATGGAACATTCTCCAGAGTAGACCACATACTATGCCACAAAGCAAGCCTTATCACAATCCAAAACATCAGATATTACAAAGCATCTTTTCTGACCATAAAGTCATAAAAGTGGAAGTCAGTAACAGAAAAATAAAATATATAGAAGCTGAACAACACCTTGCTCAAAAACTACTGGGTTATAGAATATATCAAGGATGGATAAAATAAACTCACAGAATGAAAACACGTCCTACTAGAACATTTGAGATACAGAGAAAGCAGTGTTTATTTGTCTGTTTATAGCAATAAATGTACACCCCCCCAAAATAAAAGAATAAAACCAAAACATTAGCTCTACAACTTGAACAAGTAGAAGAGAGCAGCAAAAGAAGCCCCTAAGCACTAGAAGAGAGGAAATAATAAAATTAGGGCAGAAACAAATGAAACGGATACTAGGAAAACAGCTGAAAGAGTTAACAAGACCAAAAGCTGATTCTCTGAAAAGATTTTAAAAAGCTGATAGACTTTTGTCCAAACTGATAAAAGAAAAACAAGGAGTGGGAGCACATAACCCAAATAAGAAAAGAGACAGGCAATGTTAAAACACATCCAACTGAAATTAAAAGAATCATTACAGAATACTATGAAAAATTATACCTTAACAAATTTGAAAAACTAGAGGAAATAGACAATTTCTAGATGCTGTACCTACTTACATTGACACAGAGGTAAAACAACTAAGTAAATCTATAACAAGAGATTGAAGAGGAATTAAAATGCTCCCAACAACAATACAACAAAAGCTCTGGCCCTGACAGCTTCACTGGAGAATTGTACAAAACTTTCAGAGAAGAGTTCAATATCCCTCGTGAATATAGATGCAAAGATCCTCAACAAATTCTATCCAATAGAATTCAACAACATATCAAAAAAAAAAATTCATCATGACTAAGTAGAATTTGTACCACATATGCAGGAATGTTTCAACATTAGAGAAGCAATCAGTGAAATCTGTCACATATGTAAAACTAAAGATAAGAACCACATGATCACTTGATTCAGAAAAGGTGGTAGAACAAATTCAACACCCATTCATGATAATGACTTTCACCAAAATAGGACTAGAAGGGAAATTCCTCAACATAATAAAAGCATTTACACTAAGGTAATGTTAAGCCAACATCATCCTAACTGGAAAGAGTCTGAAAGCATTCTCTTGAGAATAGGATCCTGACAAGATGCCACTTGCTACCACCAGTATTTGACATTGGGGTCCCAGCCAATGCAATAAGACAAGAAAAAGAAATAAAGGTCATCCAATTTGGTAAGTAAGAAGTAAAAGTATCCCTATCTGTAGATTATACTGAACATAAAACCACAAAGAATCAACAAGAAAGAGACTGTAGCTAATAAAAGATTTTAATAAAGTCTCGGGATACAAGATACAGAATGAGCACAGACACAAGGTGAAGACAGACACTATCTGATGAGGGAAACAAGTGAATCTAAAAGACCAGGAATGCCAAGGATTGCCAGCTACTAGAAACAGAAATGAAGGACCTCCTCTTCCTAGCCTCTTTAACTGTGAGAAAACAAATTTCTGTTCTTTAAAACTACCCACCTGCAGTATTTCTATTACTATAGAACTGGGAAACTAAGCCAATCAGAAGGAATATCATACATCCTGTGACAGATCATATTTTGGATAACCCAGGCAAATTCTCTACCTCTCCTTCTCGTGAGGCCTTATCTTGGTCCTATTGTTACACGAATGAAAGCAGCCAGCATCTCTGTGCCTTGCTTTGGCAGAGGAGGGACACCAGAGATAGCTGTAGCAGACTGCCAGCCTCAGAAAGCTGAGCTCAGTGTCAGAAGGCAAAACATAAGGATGTGAAAAATTAAGTGACAAAAGATGGCACCCCAGACTACATAACTGGCTTTGAAGTCCCTGTTTGTATCAGAACCCCTGATTCCTACTCCTGTGCTGCTATTCTCTTCTATACTGTCAGCAGTGTCAAATCTCAAGCCAATACAGGGTAAGAAGGTAGTAGTAACAGGCCCAGGGTGTGTGGTATGTGCATGTATGTGTGTGTGTGTGTGTGCATGTGGGTATGTGTGTGTGTGTGAGAGAGAGATAGAGAGAGAAAGGATGAACCAATGGGATGCGTGCGATTCTTACTGTATCATCTCTTCACCTCCTTCAACCAGTGACCTCACTAATGCGAGCCCTCTCACAAATGAGAGCCCCAGACTCCACCAAGTTGTTGAGATGATTACACTAGCCTGATCTCCTACTGTCCTTCAAATGCAGAGAGATTTATCTGTCAGATGTATGAGTCCAGGGACAGCTGAGTCGGGAGACGCGTTTTGCAAAGCTCTAAGAATGATTTAAAAGCACTACGGGCTCAATGCATCGAATATCAGGAAGAATGCAGGTACATCAGAGGCGCCTGCCCTTGCCTCACTGTTGAACTTTATTTTCCTTGTAGTCATCTTCACAAAGCCTGGCCCAAGCCCAGTCCTTTCCAAAAACAGCCCATTTATGGATGATTCAGCCTCAGGAGGTTCTGGGAGGCTAGTAATCGCATAAAGGAGATCCTGTGTGTATGTGTATGCGTCCATATTATGCCATTAGGGAAAAGCAAGAGTAGTTTGGATGCTTGCTAATGGACTCCAGGCATCAGTATGTTATCAGATAACATTGTAAATGTCATAGTTCCCCAAAATCAAAGGACATCTGAAGGTTGTCATGTCAAAGTGCTGTAGACCTTCTCACTAGGAAAGTAAAACTGGGCCAAGCACAGCTCTCAACCTTACTATCAACTTTCCCCAAGCCTCTTTAACCAGCCAAAAAGAAAACTATAAATATGTATTAAGCAGCTCAGGGACACCTAAGCAGATGGGAGCTGAGAGCTGACAATGGAGGTTAGATAGCAGAGCTGGAGACTGTTTAATGACTGCTGCTATCAGGTTTCCCACCTATTCTTTCAGGGTAAACCTGGAGACGCATCTACAGGCGCAGGCTGTGGGCTCCTCAGCTCTTGCTTTACTCAGGGTCTCTCCTAGTTTTATTATTTGCATGTGTGAACCGACTCACGGCGACCCGAGGGGCCAGGGTAGAACTGACCCCCAGAGTCTCCATGAGTCGGATCTGACTTGACGGCTCTCAGCTTGGCATGTGTGAACCAGAAGCTTTCAAACAAAACCCAGAAACTTTTATTGCCTTTCTCTGAACAGAGGAGATACTGTAAAAATCATTGTATTAAAATGGCATCCAAAAAAGTACATTTACAGCGATAAAATAATAAAAAGATGAAACCATTCAAGCAGTGCACAAACTACTGGTCCCCTCCACCACCCCATGTTTCCATCTCTATCCTCTCCCCTGCTGTCCCTGAAGATCTGACTTTTAAAATACTGTGGGTTTCAATAGGAAATCTGTTGAAGATACAAGAGTGATATTTAATAGGGTCCACTTTGTGCTGGATCACCTTGCTGCCAGTGGAGACACCTGCTGTTGGAATAAATGACAGGTCATGCAAAAAAATAATGGCACAGCCTATAGACTGAGCCTCCTAGCACAGGCAGGAACAAGGTGGGCTCTGCCAGGAGCTGCCAGGACTGCGCTGGAGCAGAAAACTCCACACCTACCCCGAGCTTGGATTTGAAAGAATGGTTTAGAAGTGGCTTTGTGTTTGCCACATAAGCCCTCAATGCAGGAAAAAAAGTACACCACATATATATTGAGCTGGGGCTCCTCTGTCAGGCATTGCCAACAGCACCCATCTCTAAAAGCGGCCTTAAAGGAGTCCTTGGGTGATGCAAATGGTTAATATGCTCTGCTGCTCACCCAAAGTTTGGAAGTTTTCACCCACCCTAACGTAACTTGGAAGAAAATCCCGGTCATCTCTTTCCAAAAAATCAGCCATTGAAAATCCTGTAAAGCTCAGTTCTGCTCTGACACATACAGATTGCCATGAGTCAGAGCTGACTTGGCAGCAGCTGGTTTTTAAAGAACTTTGAAGAATAGTTTCAGTTAACTGGAGTCTCTACCTATACAAAATTAATGCGTTTGTAAGCATGCTCTGGTACTATCCCCTAATATGCAGTTGCTGTTGCCATCCTTCCTCACCACAAAGTGAACAGGACCCACTGAGACATTTCCTGGTACTTGCTCGATGAGTTTTAACAGTAAATGGACAAATGCAGCAACTGTGGTTGAGAAGGCCATAATGATGAGGATCACCCAAAGGCCAAATATATTCCTCCGTGCTCCCTTTCAGTCAGGATCAATTGCCCTGTCTCCTTTCTTTACTCGCTGGTCTGTTGTTGCAAAGAGTCCAAAGTGCCCAGACGCCTTTGTTCCTGATTTTTTAATCATTCTTTTTTCAAGCCCTTAATCAACTAGCTGAACTTTTCACTACTGCCCATGAGTTCATATGTATTCTTTGCTCAGGCCACTTCTCTTTCCACAAAAAAGTAGTTGGCTGGTGGATCACTCAAATCTCTGTCTACTGGAATATTGGTGAAGCCAGCACAATTTGTACGAGACAAGGTCATGGAAGCTCTATAGACACAGATTCCCTGAGGGACAATATTGCTGGGCTAAGGGCTACAGGGGACCATAGTCTTGAAGGACATCTGGCTCAAATGGCATAACAAAGTCTATAAAGAAAAATGTTCTACATTCTGCTTTGATGAGTAGCATCTGAAGTCTTAGCCTGTGAGCAGCCACCTAAGATGCTCCACTAGTCTCTCCCCTTGGAGAGCAAGGGAGAATGGAGAAAACTAAATGTACAAGGGAAAGATTAGCTGAAGGGGCTAATGGACCCAATTACCACAGCCTCCACCAGACTGAGTGCAGTACAACTAGCTAGTGCCAGGCTAGCACCACTGACTGCTGACTAGGGTCACAGTAGAGATTCCTGGAGAGAACTGGAGAACAAGTAGACCAAAATTCTAACTCACACAAAAAAGCCAGGTTTACTGGCCTGAGAAACCTGAGAAACTGTGACAGTAGCCCGTAGACATACTTTTAGCTCAGTAATGAAGTCACTCTTAAGGTTCACCCTTCAGCTGAAGATTAAAGAAGCCCAGAAAACAAAACAAGGCTAAATGGGCATATCAGCCTAGGGGAAAGGACTAGGAGGCTGGTAATGGGGAATTCAACACTGAGAAGGAAAATGCTGACTTCTTGAAGGGTTTTAACCGTGTCATAAGACAGTGCATACTGTTTAATGAGAAATGAGTTTGTGCTTTACGCTTCCATCAAAAGTACAATAAAAAAAGAAAAAAAAATTAGGTTAACTGGAAAGATGTCCCACCCATCATTGTATTTCAGAGTGACCTGACAGAAGTTGTAATACAGCAGCCATCCATTTTTTACTTGCACCCACAAGCCTTCTCAGTCATCTTCTCAAACAGACAAATGTGTGAAATGAGGGAAAGACTGCAGTGCAGCAATGAGGGATGACATGGGAATCTGGACCACCCTGCTCGTATGGCTTATTTGTGTCCTCTGGACCTGCTGATGTCTGATCCTGGATGTAACGCTTCAATCTTAAAATGGATAGCTAAGTCCATCCTGTTTTAAAATTAGGTGGATCTGACTGAACTCAGTTCATAATAGGCTGTCTGGCTACACAGTCGCCTGAAATCCCTGGTCAGCTACTCTATCTCTAGTATGTCCTAGATAGTACAACAGAGGTTTCTCAAACAGTGTATAATTCTCTGATACAGAAGGCATGATCTTGCTCAGAACTTTATAATTCACATTGTATTTGTCTCACTGAAGGTTGTTATAAGGTACACAATGCATCTTTTTTTCCTGTGATACTGTTAAATAAAAAAAAAAAAATCCCCTTTCCATCTTGTATATTCCGACTCATAGCAACTCCACAGGACCGAGTAAAATTGCCACATAGAGTTTCCAAGGTGGTAGTCATTACGGAAGCAGACTGCCACATCTTTCTCCCTTAGAGCAGCTTGTGGGTTGGAACCACCAACTTTTTGGTTAGCAACAGAGCACTTAAACCATTGTGCCGTAGATACCTGTAATATCATGGGGACTATCTGACTCACATGGTCATATGTATGCACTGTAACTTGGAACTTCTATATAGCCCTGTCCTACTCTGGAACCACTCAAAGCTGAAACTTCTCCCTTTTCTTTGGGAAATGTTCAGACCAGTATTCCCAAATGTGGAATATGCTACCACCAGAGCACAAAGAAGCTTTCAGGCATTATGATTCCTTCTCGGTGGTAGGAGGTATGAGATACAACAGCTTGCCACTCTGGCAGGGAAGTCTCAACATATCCCATACCACTGGACCTGTAAAATTTTTATGGATATGGCAGGTGAACACTCATAGGTTTTGCCTCCTGTGCTCTGAAAACATGTGGTTTGCTTAAGGCCTTCAGTATACTTTTGGCTTCTCATTACTCTGGCCAAGTTAGTATAATCTTGTTGATATAGTTGATAAATGAGATGATCTTGGAATGTCTATACAGTCGAGGTCTCCTCAGACTCTGATAACTGAATTTGGAAAAATTAACACAGCCCTGGGGAAAGACTACACGTAGACTGTTGTCCACCCCACATAAATATATACTGTTTCTTGTCCTCCTCCTTGATAGAGACTGTTGCTGCTGTTGTGTATCGTTGACAAAATCTTGACTCTTAGACATCATATAGAATAGAGAAGAACCATCTCATAGTTTCCTAAACCGTGATCTGTACAGAAGTAGATTACTGGGTCTTTTCTCCTGCATAACATCTGGTGGTTCCAAACCACGGACCTTTGGTAAGCAGTCAAGCACTTTAACCACTGTGCCTCCGAGGCTCCATTGATAGGGATGAAAAAGATCATATTTGCCATAGCAATGGTTGTATAACATGTACCTTAGGCTGTGTTAATCTGCTCTAGCAAGGGTACCTCATGTAGCACAGCAGCTGCATTTGGGGACACTACTTGAATGAGTTTGTGTTAATACACTGTAGTCCTCTAAGGTCCCTCTGGGTTTTGTAGAGACCAAACTGGTGAATTCAGTGGCGTATGGTGGGTACTGCCATCCCTATTTTGTTTAATTCTTTAAGAATTGCATTCATCTCTTCCATTCATTCTAAGATGAATTTTGCTTTTGATTTACTATTTTGGCAGGAAAGGAGGAAGACTGTAGGAAAAGAAGGTCAAGAAATTTACACTTGGCTTTTTTAATTATACTGGTTCTTACTCCATAGGCTCAGAAAACTTGTGAGGTTTCTACCAACAATCAACCCACAGCTGTTGAGTCAGTGCCGACTCTGAGTGACCCTATAGGAGAGAGTAGGACTCCCACAGAGCTTCCAAGGAGTACCTGGTGGATTTGAACCTCTGACCTTTTGGTTAGAAGCCATAGCAGTGAACCACTATGCCACTTCCACCAACTATCATTCTAATTATTCATTCAGGGACTGAATAAATTACAGAGTGAGATTCCATGGACCCCAGAGTTAAGACCTTCAGTCTCCCAATCAGATCATGACAAAAATAATTGCCCCAAGGTATGTCAGCTTTGAACCTGTGTCTAACCGAAGCAGAACAACAAAAAAGCACTGCCAGCAAGTCAATTCTGACTCATATAGACACTATAGGCAGGGTAGAACTTTCCCATAGAGTTTCCAAGGAGCATCTGGCAGATTTGAACTGCTGACATTAAGTGCCATAGCACCTAACCACCACGCCACCAGAGTTTCATAAAAAGTCCTTAAAACATTTGAGCAGTCTTCTTTCCCCCAGGACATGGTCAACTACATAAATGGCTAATGGTCTTTTGGGTAAGGAATGGGAGAAAAATTATCATATACCCATGCTCTAATAGTGAAAGAATCTTTCTTCCCAGGGGCCCAGGCTCCCCTTCTGTAAATGAGTTGTAAATTTGAAAACCAATGGATGGCTAGAAGCTGGGCATCAGATTTGGCGTTTGATTGTCTCCACCCTCCTGATATTCTAACCTTGATTTCTTCAACTGCATATATTAAGCAACACTCTTATTGACTGTTCATCTGTATAGCCCACAGGGATACCATGTTTTATTAACCATCTCCATAGTTCTGTAAGATTGTGATACCTCTGGCCGCACTTCAACCTTGTCACTCATTACAGTAATTACCCCAAGGTACCTGAAGCTATAAGCGGCTCTGTATCTCCTGAGATCTCCCAAGATAGTTTATTCCACCATTAGGCATTAATTTTATAGAATTTCTTTCTAATGCAGCAGAAATATGTCTTCCTGGAATTTCCATCCATGTGCAATACCTTTATATATTTTAAATTATATTTCACACAAATCTCCCTACCTACCCTCCTAATTACTAATTCCTCTTGTTTCTAGACTAATCTCAACCAATTCAAGCCTTTGCATTTACCAAGGGAACCAGGATGCTAATCCTTAGTTGTCTGGATGGCAAAGAGAAATATAGGTGCTCTATTGAGGTGTGACAAAGCAATAATAAAGTTATAGTAAAAATAAACATATAACATGTATGTAGTGCTTTTTGTGTGCAGAGCCCTGTGTGAAGCACTTTGTTCAAATTATTCTCACAAAAGCCATTCATTTATGCAACAAATATTTATTGAGCACTTAAATCATTATAGAAACTAGGGTTACAGCAGTAAAGAATACAAAAGAACTCTGCCTTTATAGAGCTCATACTCCAGAAGGGGGAAACAGACAATAAATAATTAAGTGCTTTATACAGTATATTAGGTGTTAAGTGTTAAAGGAGAGCAATAAAGTGAAGAAGGAAGATGGGAAATGTCAAATGGTTTGCAAGTTTAGATATAGTGCTCATTGAAGGTTTCACTGAAAAGGTAAATTGAGTGAAGACTGGAGGATGTAAAAGAGTGACCTTAGTGGATAACTGGGAAAGTCTATCCCAAAGAGAATGAACAACAGGGGCAAAGACCCTGAAGTAGGTATGATTATCTCCTTTTTACACATAGTTAAATGATTTTCCCAACAGTCCACTGTTTGAAGATGAAGCCAAGGTTTAAAATGAGGTCTGCTTGACTTTAGAGTTACATGTGCCCAATGACAGAGCATAAATGACATTAGATGACCTAAGAAGGCTCTCTGTTACAGATGAAGACACAAAAATCTAGAAAGGAAGGCAATTTGTTCAGATGAGCACACATAGATGAGGCTGAGGCCAGATTTAGTTCTGCTATTTCCATTCAGCTGTCCTTGCCTCTAGAATCCAGACATTCATACTTTGCTAGAAATCTTTTCCAAAGCAATGAAAAGTCTTGGTGCTGTTTCATCAATGTATTTTGCTGTTATACATTTTAGAGAATCAAGTTTTACCTAACGGGTATCTCTGAGTTCTGGTTTCTCTCACTGGCAGGTGTAGACCAGTAAACAGAGCATAGATTTTGGAGTTAGCCTATTCTTAAAAATAAGCTCCACACCTTCCTAGCTATGTGCTCTTGGGCAAGTTATTAAACATCTCTTCCCTCAGTATTATCTTTCATAGAACAAGGATAGAGCTACCTCTCAGGGCTGGTTGTGGTGGGGATTGGATGAAAGAGCATATGTACAGCATTTTGCACAATGGCTGCCGTATGGCAGATGCTCTATATGTGTTCATTGTCTGCTCTCCCTCTATAGTTAGTCATCTTTTTCATATGCCTGACTCTTGCTTTCTTAGTTTATTATAATTTTATTGAGGGTCAAGAAGTTGTCATCTGTTTCTTGCTGTGGCTCACATTTTATTTTATATGATGGTGTGTAATAAGTACTTAAAAAATGACTATTGCTGGACGAGTAGGGAAGAGAAAGAAGAGTGATTTTGCTCTGGGACTCTATTGAAGCAACAGGCCTCTGGTTGCAACACCTGTCAGCTCAGTGCTCACCAGAATTGTTTTGGCCAATATGAGTGGCCAGCAGATATCCGTTTACTCCTTGGAAAGTTGAAAGTCGTTATGTGTCATTCTGGAAGAGCGATCACTTTTCAGGAAGGGGAAGCCATTTCTTCAGTCAAAAGAAAAGAAGTAGCCATCACTGCCAGGATATCCAAACGATCAGTAGGTTCTTGCAATTTCCTGGTAAGAAGGCACAAGTCCAGTTTAACTCACAGCTTTAACACCCTCTACCCACCAATCTTTCATCAGGACTGCTATTAAGGAGTCAAATCGACCAATTTCAATTTTTATTTCTTTGCCCACCCTCTGGCCAGATCTCACCAAGCAGCTAACCACGTGAAAATAGGAATAGAAGGAAAAGGCCTGGACTTTAGATGATTTAGAAAATGGCTCATTGGCCACCAAAAATTTAAGTTACTTTTTCATTCCTGCAATGTGGGAAAAAATATCTCTATGATAAATATTCGGAATAGTTCAAGAAATGACTTGCTTATACTTTCTTTTCAAGGAAGAAAAAAGCATTCCATTTGTATAGCACTTTCACTTAAATTAGCTTATTTAATCACCACAACAGCCCTGTGAAATAGTTATTACCCATGTCTTACAGATGAAACGACTGATCCAAAGAATATTAACTTGTTCAAGATTACAGGGCTGGTAAGTTGAAAATCCCAGAATTGAACCTAGTCCTTTTATGTGCCCTTATCTAGAAAGCATTAATGAAGGACAATCTCTCCTGACCCTACTATAGCGTCATGAAGGGTGAAGGTAAACATTACAGAACTATCTTCTCTTTTAGTGGATTGTATGTAGAAACTAGCTCTAACACAAACCAATCCTCGGGAAAAAAAAAGAAAGAAAAACAGTTCACACAAGTTAATAATGCATTCAAAATTAATTTGTACTTGTCTGTGAAAAGCTTAGAAGACCTCATAGACATGAAGCTTTATCTCCAGTCACTACAAAGGGAGGGGAAGGATTGTTAATCACATTTTGTGGCCAAGGATCAAGAGAAAGAGAGAGAGAGAGAACCTATAGCACAGTAGCGGAGAACTAACTTTTGAACTCACATATCAGCTAAGTTCTGCTTGATACACTTTTTTTTTAATATATCAATCAATAAATTTCCAAAAACATTAATTCGTATACATAGGAAAATATTACAAGGGAATAGTGTGAAAATGAAATATGGTGCTAGGGTAATACAATTTGGAAATATCCCTCTCCCCAATTTTCATGTATGTTGCAATGATTTTATATTGTTCTATATAACAAAGATAAAAAGTAATAATTATATTAATTCTACTGGATACTGTGGAAGTACCCATTTCCTCAATGCCAAGCCACTTCTTTCCACCAAATTTTAATATGACAACTGGTTGAACCGAAATTCTTGAAGACAGAATTATTCTGGGTTGGAGGCATAAGTAAATCTTCTCAAGACATTGATACATGGAATTGGGATTATAGAATTAGGACCTCATACCTAAACACTGGCATCCGACTGGCACAGTCTTTAACTGCTATAGCTGATGACCAAAACGTTGGTCATCAAAACTGCTCTTTGGAAAACTATGGAGCAGTTCTTATAAGGTCACTGTGAGTCAGAATTGACTTGATGACAGTGGGGAACCTCAGCTTTTCTAGTACTGCTCATTTGAACACTGAAGCAGAACTTGAATTTTCAGCAAAAACAATAATAATAATAAAAAACAAATAGCTTCACCAGCAAGGTCTTTTATTTCTACATTTTAGGGCTTGGATTTTTTAATTTTTTTTCTTTTTGAAAGGATGCATTTTATTTATCAGCGTGGGCTTGATTTTTCTTTTTTTTTTTTTTTTACTTTTTTTTAAATTATGATTGAATGAAAATGTATATTCTCATATAAATTCACATGCTCACCTGCTGGGAGACAGCCCCGACAACTTTTTCGGGCCCATGGAGGGAGGGAAACAGCTTCGGCAAGGAAAATGATGAGACTGAGACAGGAAAGAGTTTTGGAGAATGGCAGCCCGTCAAGGTCTATCTTCCTTTATTTTTATAGTCATTGAGGTAACTGTACTTTGACCAAGTAGGTGATTGGCTAGCAAGAAGTGGGTACCTTGTGGTCTCTCTTCATGTTAATCATTAGGGTCCTCTAAGTAATGGCCCAAGACAGTGGTCTCTTTTCATGTTAATTATTAGGGTTCTCTCTGTTAGCTAGTAAAGAATCAATACATTGTAGTCCTTTTTCATGTTAATCATTAGGGCTCTCTAAATAGCAGTTCGAGACCAGTATATTGTGATTATAATCAACAGTCGGAACAAGGCTAACCCTGAAACTTCTATTAACTCTACCTATGCTTCGAGGTCAAAGGTAGAGAGAGAATAAACTCATTTTAAAAAGTTATATTCTGACAGTCTCTATTTGTTCCTTCTTTGCTCTTTCTTACCTCTTCCTGTGGGGACAATAAGTGTCCACCATCCCTCACTCTAAGCTTCTCTTAAACTATTCTAAGAAGGGTACTTCTTTAGTATTTGTCTATTTGCCATACCAAACACAATAAACTTGGAAGCCTATCTGTCTTCCCAATGTAGGGAGTGGAATATCTATATTCTAAGGGCTGTGGGGGGGGGGTGGCCATCCCTGGGGAGCTTCCCAGAGCCTTTCTGCAGTCTGCTTATCATCTGTGAAGGGGGATGTGCAGTTGGGAGAAGCCAGCGGGGTTGGGCCGGCCTCGGTGCTCTCAGGCTGGGTGTGCTGCATTGGAATTCATTAAGCCGAAGGGGTTGTAAAGTCCCTCTTAGAAGGCATCTTCCGTGATCTTCATGCCTGGAGAGGAGGGGGTATTTTTTGAGGAGGATTTAATTAGGAAGCAAAATATTATCAGGGACAGTAGGCTAAAAATATGTCACGGGTGAGATGCCTCCACCTGTCATAACATAGGCTTGTAACTTTGTTCATAGGGGCCTCTGTGGGTGACAGACCTTGGCACTCACCTATATGCAGCTCCCACTGCTCTCCCCACCCAGTGACAGCACACCCTTCTTCTCTGCTCCATACATGTCTTATTATTCCAACAGTTTCCTATGCCCTCCTCTCTACCCACTCCCCTTCCTCCAGCAAGAGGTCAGCAGGATGACATCCTATAGATGCATAGAACCCTAAAATTCCCACAAGATACAGTCACTCTGTATCGCTAAGTCCAATCCATTGCTGTTTGAAAAGTTGACCTTCATTATGATTTATGGACAGGGGCAGCATCAGGGTCAGGGGCCATGTTCCCAGGGGAACCCTGAAGTCCCCGGACCATCAGTTGCGGTCTTTTATTTATTCTCTTTTTGCCAGTGAGACTCAACTTTGTAAGCTCCATCGTGGCTATCACAGGTGGTGGCCAGTCACCATCCAATTCTTCTAGTCGCTACTCGATGTACAGATCCACTCACGTGGGTCTCTCTGTCTTCTGGGTTCTCTTTTCCCCATGTTGTTCTTGTCCTCAGTGATCATCTGTTCCTGTTGAGATGGGACCATTTGCTGTACCCTCAGATGGCAGCTTGGCAGCTTTTAAGACCCCAGACATCACTGACCAATGAGGAGGGGCAGAGAGTTCTCATTAGCAAAATGCTAGTTGTGCTAATTGGCTTCGATTTCACCTGACAGCATGGTCTCCGGCCCCCTGCCCCAGCTACTGTGTCCTTGTAGTATTGGGTTAAGATGGGAAGAGTACTCAAATTCTTTTGAAGTCCAGTTATTAATGATCTTCTTTCTAACGTGTGCTGTCACCAATTTAACCCACCCAAATTTCTATTAACTATCTAATCTAAACCATACCCCCCTCAGCCTCCCTCCCCACTCTTGCAGCCATCAAAGAGCATTTTCCTCTATGCATGAGTCTGTTTTTAAGTTCTTATCATAGGGATCTCATACAATATTTGTCCTTTTGTCGCTGACTACTTTCACTCAGCATAATGTCCTCCAGTTGAAACCCAGTTAAGAGATGTTTCCTGCTGTCATTGTTCTCCTTTATCATTGCATAGTGTTCCACTGAGTATATACACCACAGTTTACCTATTCATTCTTCTGCTGTTGGGCATTTGGGTTGATTCCATCTGTTTGCTATTGTGGACTGTGCTGCAACAAACATTCGTGTGCATGTATCAGTTGGTGTGAATGGTCTTGATTCTGTAGGATATATTCCAAGCAGTGGACTCACTGAGTCAAATGGAATATCTATATCAATTATTTTAAGGTAGTGCCAGATTGCTTTCCAAAGAGGTTGCACCATTTTGCAATCCCACCAACAGTGTAGGAGAGTTCTGATCTCTCCAAGGCCACTCCAGCATTTGTTGTTTTTCATCTTTTGGATCATGGCCAACCTTGTTGGGGTGAGATGGTATCTCACTGTCACTTTGATTTGAATTTATTTAATAGCTAAAGATCGTGAGCATGTCCACATGTGTTCTGGCTGCCTGGATCTCCTTTTTAGAGAAGTGTCTGTCCATCTCCTTTGCCCGTCGCTTAATTGGGTGAGATCTATCTTCTTCTTATTGACATTTTGTAGTATCTTATAGATTACAGAGATCAGGCATCAGTCTGACATAGAGTTGTCAAATATTTTTTCCCATTCTGTAGGTTGCCTTTTAATTCTACTAATAAAGTCTTTGGATGAGCAAAAGTGATTGATTCTTAGTAGTTCCCATTTATCTATCTTCTCTTCTGTTGTTTGTGGTTTGTTTGACAGATTTTGAAGTCTGTCTACACTGTGTATTAAACCTTTCCTTGTTGTTTTCACTTTTTCTTGGATGAGCTTTATTGTTTTAGATCTGATATTTAGGTATTTTATCCAGTTTGAGTTGGGTTTTGTATAAGGTGTAAGATATGGGTCTTGTTTCAATTTATTGCAAGTGGATATCCAATTTTGCCAGCACCATTTGTTGAAGAGATTGTTTTTACCCCAGTTTAACGTCTTAGGGCCTTTGTCGAATACCAACTGTTGATAGGCAGATGATGCCATCTCTGGGGTCTCGATTCCACTGATCTATCTGTCTGTTTTTGTACCAGTACCAGGCTTTTTTGACTACTGTGGTAGTGTAATAGTTTCTAAGGTCGGGTAATGGGAGGCCTCTCAGTGTGTTCTTCTTCTTTAGTAATATTTTACTTATCCAGGGCTTCTTCCCTTTCCAGACAAAGTTGGTAATTTGTTCCTCCATCTCGTTAAAAAATGTCAGTGAAACTTGTACTGGGATTGCGTTATATAAGTATATTGCCATGGGTAAAATAGACATTTTCACAATGTTAAGTCTTCCTATCCACGAGCGGGGTAGATTTCTCCATTTATGTAAATCTCTCTTAGTTTCTTGTAGTAAGGGTTTGTAGTTCTCTTTGTAAAGGTCTGTTATTTCTCTGCTTAGATTTATTCCCAGATACTTTATCTTCTTAGGGGCTATAGTAAATGGTATTGACTTGGTGATTTCTTTCTTAATAATCTCATTGTTGGTATAAAGGAATGCTACTGATTTATTTATGTTTATCTTGTATCCTGAGACTTTGCCTGCTTAGGGACTCTTTGGGATTCCCTGCATATACAATCATATCATCTGCAAACAGGGAGATTTTTAGTTCTTCTTTGCCCATGCAGATGCCCTTTATTCCTTGGTCTTGTCTAATTGCTCTGGCTAGAACTTCTAGTACAATGTTGAATACAAGAGGTGAGAGTGGGCATCCTTGTCTAGTTCTTGTTCTCAAGGGAAACTGTTTCAGTCTCTCTCCATTCAGGATGATGTAGGCAGTTGGCTTTGTATAAATGGTCCTTATTGCATTGAGGAATTGGCCATCTATTCCTATTTTGCTGAGAGTTTTTAGCATGAATGGGTGTTGGACTTTATCAAATGCCTTTTCTGCATCAATAGACAAGATCAGGTGATTCTTGTGTTTTGTGGTATTTATGTGGTTGATCATACTAACTGCTTTTCTGATGTTGAACCAGCCTTGCACCCCTGGTATGAATCCAACTTGGTCATGATGGATTATTTTTTTGACATGTTATTGTATTCTATTGGCAAGAATTTTGTTGAAGATTTTTGCATCTAGATTCCTGAGTGATATCGGTCTGTAGTTCTCCTTTTTGGTTGGGTCTTTCCCTGGCTTTGGTATCAGGGTTATGCTGGCTTCATAGAATGAATTTGGGAGTATTTCATCCCTTTCTATACTGTGAAATAGTCTCAGTAGTATTGGAGATAACTCTTCTCTAAATGCTTGGTAGAATTCTGCAGTGAAGCCATCTGGGTCTGGGCTTCTTTTGGTTGGCAGTTTTCTGATGACTTTTTCAATCTCTTCCTTTGTGATGGGCTTATTAAGTTTTTCTGCTTCACCTTGTGATAATTTTGGTAGGTGATATGAATCAAGGAATTTGTCCATTTCCTCTAGGTTTTCAACTTTGTTAGAACACAGTCTTTCATAGTATTCAGCTATGATATTTTTGATTTCTGCTGGATCTGTTGTGACAACTCCCCTCTCATTTCTTATTTGGGTTATTTGTTTACTTTCTTGTTTATCAATTTTGTTGGTCTTTTCAAAAACCCAGCTTTTGGTCTTTTCATTTTTTTCAATTGTTCTTCTATTCTCTAATTCGTTGAGTTCTGCTCTGATCTTTATGATCTGTTTTCTTCTGGTGCCTGAGGGGTTCCTCTGTTGTTCTCTCTCTACTGGTTCAAGCTGTAGGGTCAGTTCTTTGATTTGGGTTCTTTCTTCCTTCCAGATGTGTGCATTTATGGAGATAAACTGACCTCTGAGCACTGCTTTGGCTGTATCCCATAGGTTCTGGTAAGAAGTGTTTTCGTTCTCATTGGAATTCATAAATTTCTTTATTTCATCCTTGATTTCTTCTAGACCCCATGATTTTTTGAGCAAGGTGTTGTTCAGTTTCCATGAGTTCTGCTTTCTATCTATGTTTTTTCTGCTACTGATTTTGACTTTTATGGCTTTATGATCTGAGAAGATGCTTTGCATTATTTTAATGCTATGGATTTTGTTCAGAATTGCTTTATGTCCTAACAAATGGTCTATTCTAGAAAATGTTCCATGTGCACTGGAGAAGAAGCTGTAGTTGTCCTCAGATGGATAGAAAGTTCTGCATAAGTCGATAAGGTCTAATTGGTTAATTGTGGCAATAAAGTCTTCTGTGTCTTTATTGACCTTTTTTGTAGATGATCTGTCCAATATTGAGAGTGGAGTGTTGAAGTCTCCTACTATTATTGTGGAGTGATCTATCTCCTTTTTGAGTGTAGTCAGTGTTTCTTTGACATACTTAGGTGCTCTAATATTAGGTGCACAAGTATTTAATATTGTTAAGTCCTGCTTGTGTGTTGAATCTTTCAGCAATAAATAGTGTTCATCCTTGTCCACAGTGGTGGATTGTACACTAAAATCGATTTTATCTGAGATTAGAATTGCCACACCTGATCTTCTTTGTTCATTGTTAGTTTGATTTATATTCTTCCATCCTTTGATTTTCAGTTTGTTCATATCTTTAGGTCTAAGGTGAGTTTCTTGTAGGCAACATATAGATGGGTCATGTCTTCTGATTCAAGATGTCACTCAATGTCTCTTTACTGGAGCATTCAGTCCAGTCACATTCAATGTAATTATTGATAGGTGTGTGTTCAGTGCTGCCATTTTGATTTCTTTATTTTTGCATTGAAGTGTTCTCTGTTGTTCTTATTAATCTGTTCTGTGTCTTTCTTTTTTGAGAGTTGATTTTTCACCTTTTTCAAGTTTGGTTTTGTGTTTGTTTGGACTCATGTATTACGTTTCTTGATAGGGTATGCTGCTTCTTTATTGTGCTTTATGGCTGCCCCTATGATCCTGCTTACTAAACTATACACAAACCCAATTTTGATTGTTACCAGTCTTGTCAACTTCCTCTCCATTGACTCATGCCTTCTTGGATGATTTTTATCAATTATTTCAGTAAACATGCCTTGTTCACTTTTGCAGTTTCTCAGTTCACTAATTTTAATAATTCTGCATTTAGCTACAAGTGCTGGCTGGCTGGCTAGAGCCTGAGAGATAGACAGAAGTTCAACTTTCTTTTCTACAGAAGATAGAACTCAGGCCCCCAGAATGTACTTCCTAATTTAGATAGATTAGGTACATATCATATTTTTGTAATTAGAATTACAAATTTTGCTATAAAATAAGAACAACTGTTCATCTCCTTGATTATAACACACATTACTACAGTAGAAATTACTCTTGTTCTTTTTTCCTTTTCCAACTGCCTTTTACACTGTGGAGAGATTAGATTTTGTGATGCATGGTAAAACAGTCCACTCCCAGAAAAATCCCTGTTTCTCGCAGTATACCAGGAGGATTAGGCTTAGATGCAGATGGGTACCAGAAAGCTGTAGAGGGCAGTGCCCACAAGGGCCAGAGCCAGTGAGGGCTCAGAGCATTGAACTTGGAGCAGATGGCTAGAATAGTCCTCCCAAAACCCCTAGTTACTGCTGCTAGTCAGAGGGGTTTCCCATTAGCACATTTTCTTGGCTCTAGCCTTCTGGCTGCTGGGATGATCAGCTTTTTTCCTTTTCCAAACTGTCTTTATCAGTAATGAAACAATAGCTGATTTAATTAGCTGAACTGAATGCCAGCCAGGATCAGCTAATTTGGTTTTGCTAGAGCCTTACTAGTACATACAGAACTGATAGGCATTTATGTTCCTCCAGACAAACCATAAGGGTTGAGAGGGAGGCCATGTGAGTGCTGTGGTCCTTTAAAGTGTGTTCTACACCTGTGGAATTTAACATTTGACCCAGACAAGTTATTCTTGAGTCAATATTCCTCAAGGAGCTGTCAAATTTGTCAACTGAAAGAGATAAAATAGACAACCAGGAAATTTCAAAGGCAAGGTGCCCAGGATAAGAGTACTTGGAAAAACAACATTCCCTTTTGCAGAAAGAACGTTTGGCTAAAAGATCTGGATTGATGCCACCAACTGATCTTCCCCAAGTCACTCCACCTCTGTATCTCAGCTACTTGGTGCATAATAAAAATAATGATTGCCCTGACTCCTTTGTAAATGTGCTGAAGAACTCCAACAACAGAATGCAGAAGAGAGTGCACATCAAAGAACCATGCCAGGTGAGAATACTTTAATAATAAGTATGCTACCATAAGCATACCTCCATTTCTCAAGGGCAGGAAATACATACTATTCCTCCTTGTATCACTAGAAGATAACAGGTTGTCCAAGTATGTTTGTTGATTGAGATACAGAGAAATGTGTACAGATAGTTTAATGCATGGAAAGATCAACATAAAACTAACCAAATATCATAGAACATAAGCCTTGTTTCCTGTTCAGTATTTTGCACTTTCTCCACCCTGAAGTATACATATAATTTTCCAGAATGATACAGCTATTTTTTAGTAAAACCATGAAAGCTGGAACCCATACAAAGATCTGTCAGATAAGGAAAACTCAAATATTTTCCACTGATAGAGATCAATGTAAAAGTGGTAAGACTGAACACAAAGGCAGAAAACTTATGAGACCTGGAAAGCAAGGCAGTCCCAGAGTTACAGTTCTCACAGGTTTTACTGAACGAAATTTGTCCAAACAGTTCCTCAAGGCCACTTGCACCTGTGCCCACAATTTTGCATCCCAACCCTTCCAGTGCTGTTGCCCAGTTAGGTAAGAGTAGTCATTTGAGTCTGCTTTAGAGTCCTTTTCCCTCTTCAGTACTGCATTTCAATGGCGTACAGCTGTTACATCTATTCGTATGGCATAAATGGCACATGCTTGAAATGAGTGGATTTTAAAAGTTTACAGTAGGAAAGATTATTGGGAATGGGGTTGCCATGAGTCAGGGACCCTGCTCAACAGCAGCTAGCAACAGTAACAAGAACAACTAAAATAATATCACCCAGTCCCCACAACTTTAAAATACCTCTGATATCAGTATCTGGTCAAACGTGTTTTAATCATCACTGTTCCTGTGTCAAACATCTATTCTCACTCTTCACACTGTCCCCGAGAAGTATCCTTCTCTCCCATGGCTTCAACCACATCATATTTCCCCACAACTCACAGGTCTTTACCTGCACTCCTGCCCTCACAACCAAATTCAATTATCCCAAAACACAACAACCTGTTGGAAATTACTACTTGGATTTCCCATTACACCTATAATGCACATGCCAAAAATACCCTCATCACTAGTTTAAAATCCGTTTGTCTCAATTCCCTGTCTTTGTGGGCAGCACACAGTTCTCAAGGTCACAGTCTCTTTTTCTGTGCCTGCTTCCAAGTTGTGACATCGTCCGTCGATTTTGCCTTCTAAATATCCCTTAAGTCAAAGCTTTTATTACCTCTGAAATTACTTGATTTATATTTCTCACTGTTTATCCTCGATCCCAAGCATGAAGCTCTCAAAGGCAGGAACTCTGGGCATATTAAGCAAATAAAGAATTGTTTGTTTGTGTGAACTGAACTGAAATTTCCCTCCTTCCACTCTACCAAATTCCAGGTCTTGAGTGCGTGTTAATTACTATACATGAACTAACCAAAGTTGTAGCTGATCAGGGGTGTTCTCATCCTCTCCTGTGGCTTCAACGACATCCTATAGCCCCATAACTTACAAGCTTTTGTCTTCAATCCTACCCTCATCCCTGAACACAGATTCCCTGACACACAACTGTCTTCTGGGTTTCCCATTACATCTCATACCCGACATGCCAAAAACTTTCCTCTTCCCTGGTTTTCTGTTTGTCTCGATTTCCTGCCTCTATGGACTCCCGGCTCCAGTGGCTCTAACCTAAATACTAGGTGAGTACAGACAGCTTGGCTGGGACTATGCAGCCTCCTTGATGGGCCTGCCTTCCAGGCCTGTGCTAAAATCTTAGGCTTATGCAGAACACCTGCAAGTTTCTCAAGTGTTTCCAGAAAAGGCAGACTCTGTTCTGGCTGCCATACTTTCTTCTTTACAGATTTCATGTCTTTGACTCTTACAGTTAATCCTAGAATCAGAATCAGATGTGGACTAGTCTTCCTAAATTCAAATTGCAGATACATGCCTATAATAACTTGAAACAACTCGTACTCTTTAATAATAATTTAAGGAATCCTGGCAGCACAATGGTTAAGCACTTGGATGCTAACCCAAAGGTCTAGTGGTTAAAACCCACCAGTGTATCTGCAGAAGAAAAGACCTGGTGACCTGCTCTCATGAAGATTGCAGCCTAGGAAACCTTGTGGGGAAGTTCTACTTTGTCCAATTGGGTTACTCTGAGTTGGAATTGACTTGATGACCTCCAACAATAAGAACAATAATTTGGTGTCCTAATAACAATTTTGTTGTTTCACTATCCATTCTACAATTTTTACTTAGTTGCTTATGTGTTCTTCCTATCTAGGTCATTTTTTCCTAAAGCAGTGCCCCTAGGAGCTCAGTGCTAGTGAGTGAAATCACTGCATAGGCAGACAAATAATAATGGAAAAGAACACAAGGTCTTGAGTTCAAATCCTGATTCTGCCACCTACTATCTGTAGGAATACGGAATTGTTGTATCTCTCTACTTCAGTCTCCCCACCTGTAACATGTGGATTATAGTGAATCCACATATTTCAAAGACTTTTTTTTGAAGATTGAAAAAGTTAACTCATATGTCCTATTTAGAATAGCAGAGCCCTGGTGGCATAGTGTTTAAGAGTTTGGCTGCTAACCGGAAGGTCAATAGTTCAAATCCAGCAGGCGCTACTTGGCAACCCCATGGGTCAGTTCTATCCTGTGCTATAGGGTCACTACGAGTTGGGATTGACGGGAGAGCAACAATTAGCAAGATCGGTGCCAGCTATTACTGCATTACCTCATAGTTAAGAACCAGACTTTGTTGACCAACTTGGTTCTCACCTATTCTGCCTTGAACTAGTCATGTGACTTTGGCAAGTTACTTAACAAAACACTAGCTTGCTCAAAAACTAGAAAAGAATCTGCTTCACAGTGCTGTTGTAAGGACTTAATGAGGTAATGTACATAAATCCCTCAGCACATTATTTGGTGCATGTTAATCACTCTATTCATTTCTTGGGTAGCGGAAGCAGTTAACACAATCAACTGATAAGGAAAAGTTTAGAGGTTCAGAACACCCACAGGTGCCTTGAAGAAAGGCCTAGCAATCTGCTTCAGAAAACTTAGCCATTGAAAACCCAGTGGGAAAACCCCCTTCTACTTGGACACACGTGACATAGCCACAAAAAGGAATCAACACAATGGCAACTTATTTTTTCTTAGTTTAATCGATTTATCAACATCTGCTAGATGTCATTAAGGTATACGAAGAGTTTGAATGAGGCTCTACCAGGCTTTGGTGTCCGTAGTCAGGCAAGAACAAGGAGCCATTGTTCTGGATGTAGGCCCAAAGGAGGAAAGTAACTCTTTCATCATATAAATATGTGTCCTAAAAGGTCACAGCATTTGGGGGATGTGATGAATCACTGAGTCAGGCTTTCTCTGGTTCCCTGGGGAACTTTCCCCATCTTCCAGGTCCCACTCTCGTTCAGAATGCAAAGATGAAAACACCAGCTACACACTGGGCTCAGTTGTTAATGCTTTTCTACAGAAAAGGTAACACATTTGGCCTTACTCCACTCCTCTAGTACCTTAACATGTTGGCCTGGAGGATGAATGACATAATAAACACAGCACTCTGAGCAGCGTCTGGGTCACAGAAGACACTCAATAAAGGTCAAGTCCCTGCCCCCTCCCTTCATAGATTAGCCTCACTTCTCAGAAATGCAAATCCCGGTGCTGTCACCTAAGTCTGCTTCCAACATGCCCCATAGGAGCCTTTACAGTACCTCCTGAAAGCAGCCAGAATCTCAGTCCTCCGCTAATCGTCCCACAGAGACCAGGGGAGAAGGCAGCAATGTGGGCAGTCCGAGCCTCACTGCAGAGACTGTGCTGTTATTGAGCTTTGTCAACCCAACAACCCTCATTCGTCTTCACAGACATTGTTGCGCTGTCCATTTTCAGTGACATGGAAACTGACCCTGTTATCAAGATCAGCATCCTGCTATGTTATTATGATTATTTAGCATTTACATAACACTATATTTGTAAAGTGGTTAATAATAATTTATTACTTCATTTAACTGCTCACTAATGGAAAATTCAAGGGGTTGTCCCGAGTTCAGTGACCTCCACTCTGGGGACACCTTAGGCCATTTCCAATAACTTGTCCAAATGTTTGCTGTAAAGTATTTTTAATGAAAAACCATTTGGTGCGTGTATGTATATATTTTTCTTTTTGTCATTTGTAATGTACCTATTGAGACAATACTCTTATTATGTAATGAATAAAAATAAATGTTACTATTATTATAAGGAAACCCTGGTGGCTACTGGGTTAAGTGCTACCTTTGCTACCTGAAAAGTCAGCAGTTCAAATCCTCCAGGTGCTCACTGGAAACTCTACGGGGCAGTTCTACTCTGACCTCTGGGGTCACTATGATTTGGACCCAACTCCATGGCAGTGGTGGGTTGGGTTTTGTTATTATAAAGTCACTAAAGTAATGTCTTTTAAGAACTTATTTACAGCCACTAGATAAAATCTAGTTCTGTGGCAGACATGGAAATGCCCCGTTCACATTCCCGTTTTAAAAGAACTTGCTGCCTAGCTCTAAGGAGTGTATTTGGCTGACAGCTTCTGGCTGTTATCTCCGTCAGAGCCTACCTCAGTTTTTAACCCAGGGTAGGGTAGCCCCCAGTGACAGAACATGGCAGTTTTACAAGGTACTGGCAATTTCTGCCCAACATGAGATGCACCTAAAGGGTGGTCTTTGTTCTGGAACTTTCCATCGGGTTGGCAGAGACTTTTTCAGTCTGTATCACTGTTTGATGAGTTCTTCACCCAGTCATGCTTCCTCCCCCTGTTTCCTCTACAGATAGAACCCGGCAAGGGACTTTTTGCAGTCCTAACTCCACTTCATAGTCTGCCTCCCAGAGAACTCTGCCAGCATAAACTTGGACACTAAGCCATGTCATTTTAGGCAAACATCTCTGGACTTCAGATATTTTATCAGTATACTGGGGGAAAGTGGTTTTGATACATTCAAAGGGCTTTCTGTCTCTTTCATTCTGTGATACTTGTGAGTCTATATGGAATTGGTTACAGTATAAAACCTGCATCTTGATCTTCTATTCAAAATGGTTTTGTGGTAGACAAAATTTTGGGGGGAACATTCACTACTCTAGAATCCCCATTTTCTAACTTCAGTAATTTGCATCAGTTCCACTTCTGCTAAAAAGCGCACTAGGAAGGTTAGGAGTATACATTTTTGAGTGTGAGAACTGAAGAGTAGGAATTTATTTGTATGTGTAAAATAATATATCAGTATCTAGCATTATATAACAATGCATGCAATTAAAATAATACTATCACAAAAGTGGTGCAATGGTATTCTATATGAGATACGCATCAACACAGAGAATCCCAGCACAGCAAAAAGTGAGTATAAAAGTCTCACCCACAGATGAGAGAGGATAGGGCTACACTCTAATGGAAGGAGCAAAGCACAAACTGAGTAACCCCAAAGGGAACTACTTCTTGGATGATGTACACCCCAGAATGCTGGGGAATGCAGTCCTCCTTGTCAGCTGCTCAGACTTGTTACCTGTGCAGCTTTTCTATTTTAAGCCAACAATCCAAACAAAATATTGTGCACCTTCTCCCTTCATCTTCCTGTTTTCCATTTTCTTCCCTTTTCACTGTTATTCTTTGAATAATTTTTTAGAGAATTCTTCTCTCTCTCTGTCTGCCCTTTTTTCCCATAGATTTCTAAAAGGTGCCTGCCACAGGAGACATTATTAAGAAGCCTATTCAGGGCTTTCGAAATTAAAGCCCAACAAGTAGTTATTTACTTTTGTAAGTGAAAACAACTGCCATTGTAAAGTCTAAGTAAAAGACTGTGATTTCACATTGGTTCCAAGGTTTATATATGTGAATAAGAGTTCATAGTTTAAGAGATGGTGCTACTTAAAATCTTAGAACATGTTTAGGAAGGGTAATTGGGATGTTTAGGAAAAGGTTATGAAGAACATTTCCAGCTTTCCCTTGCTGATGCTTGTAAGGCCTGGTGAAAGATAGAATCCTCAGCTACCAACTAAGAGAACTTAGCTGTGTTCCTGAGGAAGAGTCTAAACTTAATTCTTTAAAATGGCTTCAGAGTATATAAAAAAGTGAGTGGAATATAGAGGCCAGCACAAATTTGCCAAAAATCAGTCCTACTTCCTTCATGTCATGTATTGTTTTGGTAGGGGAGACTCGTGGAATAGCATAGAATTACTACGCATTAAGCAAAACCTCTCTTGTTTTTGTTCTTGTTAGGGGCCATCAAGTTGGTTCAGACTAATAGCAACTGTATGTACAATAGAGAGAAATACTGCCTCGTCTTGCCCCATATGAACAATCCTTGCTGTGTTTGAGGTCTTTGTCTCAGCCGCAGTGTGCATCCATCTCATTAACTGTCTTCCTTTTCTTCATTGACTCTCTGCTCTACCAAGGTTGTCATCTTTCTCCAGAGACTGCTGCTACCCGATAGCAGGTGCGAAGTACATGAAACGAGTCTCACTATCCTTGCTTCTAAGGAGAATTCTGGCTCTACGTCTTCCAAGATAGATTTGCTCATTCTTCTAGCAGTCCATGGTATATGAGGACTGCCAATAAAGTTCACAAACTCGTTCTAGAAAACTTGCTACATTCCTGCTTGCTGAATATCACCATGACAACCTTCAAAGTCCTCCCCTTGGGAAGCTATGCATCGACAACAGTGCCTAGCCCACCCTTCAAAGCAATTCTGGAACTCTTTTTCTGGAATGGCCATCAGAGCTGTCATCGTATTAGTCTTGATGTCCTGAATGTCATCAAAATGCCTTCCTTTCGGTATTTCCTTGGCCTAAAAACAAAGAAAAAAGTCACTGGGGGCCAGATCAGGTGAGTAAGGAGAGTTTTCAGATATAGTCATTTGTTTACTGGCTAAAAAGTCCTTCACAGACTGCTGTACAATTAAGCTTGTGAACTTGCTGCCTTGTCACCACGCACAATGGCTGTTCTAGAAAGAGTTTCAAAATTACTCTGAAGTGTCGACTAGGCACTGGCATCAGTGTATAGCTTCCCAACAGGAACACTTAGAGGGTGACCATAGTGACATTCAGCAGTGAAGTACATAGCACTTGAAACAATTAAGTTTGTGGACTTAATGGTCAGACCTCATATTCACGATTCTTTACCCACCAAAACCACGATACAAAAGCTTTGATTATTTCTCCATCTTCCTTATTGTCCAACCTTCTCTCACATGCATATGAGGAAATTCAAAATATCATGGCTTCAGTCAGACACACCTTAGTCTTCAAAGTGACATTAAAAAAAAACACTTTAAAGAGGTCTTTTGCAAATGCGATGTCATTTGATTTCTCACCTGCTGCTTCTAAGACTGTTGATAGTGGATTTAAGTAAAATAAAATCCTTGGCAACATCTACATTTTCTCTAATTATCATGACGTTGTTTATGGTGTATTTTCGAGGATTTGTGTTTTCAGCATGTTGAAGGGTCATCCATGCTGAAGGTTGTAGTCTCTGAGCTTCAAGTAGTGCTTCACGTCCTCTTTCCTTTGAGCAAGCAAGGTGGCATCACCTGCATACCGCAGTTAGTGAGTCTTCCTCCAATCCCGACTGCACGTTCTTCTTCATACAGTACAGCTTTAAGATGGTTTTCTCAGCCTACAGACCAAATACATTTTTCTGAGCAAATAATACTGTAAACTGGACTACATAAAGAAGGATGTGGCATTAGGATTGAAGGAAGACTCATTAGCTGCTATATGCACATGACATAACCTTGCTTGCTATAAGCAAAGAGGACTTGACACACTGATGAAGATCAAAGACCACAGGCTTCAGTACAGATTAAAGAAAAAAAAAATTACCATAGAGGCAATTACAACTCATAGCGACCTTATAGGACAGAACAGAACTGACCCACAGAGTTTCCAAGGAGAGCCTGGTGGATTCAAACTTTCATCTTTTTCGTTAGTAGACATAACACTTAGCCACTACTCCACCAGAGTTTTCTAGTAGGGATTATACCTCAACATAAAGAAAACAAAAATCCCCACAAGTGGACCAATAAACAACATCACGGTAGTGGAGAAAAGATTAAAGTTGTTAAGGATTTCTTTGGACTTGGATCCTCAATCAACACCCATGGAAACAATGGTCAAAAAATCAAGTGACATATTCTGCAAAAGGTCTCTTTAATGTGTTAAAGAGAAAGATACCACTTTGAGGAATAAGGTGTTCCTGACCATGCCATGGTATTTTCACTTATTTATATGCTTGTGAAAACTGGACAATGAACAAGAAAGACAGAACAGTTGATGCCTTTAAATTATGCTGTTGATGAATAACAATTATTAAATTTACCGTGGACTACCAAAAATATAAACAAATTTCTCTTTGAAGAAGTACAGCCAAAATGCTCCTTAGAAGGGAGGATGGCAAGACTGGACCTCATGTACTTTGGACACATTGTCAGGAGGGACCAGTCTCTGGAGAAAGATATCACACTTGTCAGAGGGTCAGAGAAGAAGAGGAAGACCCTCAGCAGGATAGATTCACAGAGTGGCTGCAACAGTGGGCTCAAACATAGCAATAATTGTGAGAATGGCATAGGATCAGGCAGTGTTTTGTTCTGTTGTATGTAGGGTTACTCTGAGTTGAAAATGACTCTACAGCACTTAATGAGAACAACAATATAAATAATGCTGCTATTATCTGGAGCTGACCTGACAGCACCTGACATTATCATCATTCGTTGGGGTAAGGTGAAATTGTGGACAGTGGCATGACACTCAAGAGAATCACATAGAATGACCAACCCTCCACCTGAAATATTCTCCGGTGATTGATCCTAAGGTTCTAAGTCTATCTATCTTGTTCAGAACATTAGTGACTTGAATGAAAGCAGCAGAGCACAGTAACTATGAGCATGGCCTTTGGAGTCAGACAGAGTTGAGTTCACATCCCGACTCCACTCTGCAGGGTCTATGTGTCCTTGGATAAGTGCCTTAGACTTTATGAGTCAGTTTCCTTAGGTATAAAATAGGGATCATAACACACACTTCACAGTGGGTGTTAGGGGAGAAAGAAATAACACACTGTATAAAACACAATATCTGTCAGAAAGACACGCTACCCTAATGATAGCTCTTGTGGCACATTAAACATATTGTCTGAGAGTAACGGGTTAATAAGTTGGATGACAAAATAAGTCCTTACCAGTCTGGAATCAAAGACCAAATCTAATAGGATGATGTTATGGATTGAACTGCACCATTCTAAAATATATGTTGCAAATCCTAATGCCTATGACCATGGTTATAATCCCATTTGGGAATGAGTTGTGTTTGTTATGTTAATGAGACAGGATTAGCGTAGGCATATCTTGAGTCAATCTCTTTTGAGATATAAAAGAGATTTTGAAAGCAAGCTAGCAAGTAGAGATGGGGAAGAGAGATGACAGCACATATGAGGATCTCTCAGGAGCAGAAGCTCAAAGAGATAAGGAACTTCTTCCAGCAGTGACAGGAGATAGGCTTCCCCTGGAGGTGGAAACCTGAATTCCACCTTCAAGCCTCCTAAACTATGAGAAAATAATTTCTGTTTGTTAAAGCCGTCCATTTGTGGTATTTCTGTTATAGCAGCACTAGATGACAAAGACACATGGCATTTAACAAGGATAAACGTAAAAGCACTGCAGTTAGGGCTGAACAGCAAACTGAACAAATGCCCAGTGGGAAAGAGGGCTTATCAACAGCATACCTGAGGAAAGACTTGGGAGCTTAACAAGTTCTTTGCTCATTAATGGGTCGGGGTTGTAAGGTGGCTGCCGAAAAAAAGAATTCAATCTTATGTGGTTTAAAGGTGAGCACATGATCTGGAACAAAGGGCACAAAATACTAGTCTCCTTTTATCCTCTCTGAACTCCACACTTTATAAGGTGTGGTGAGAAACTAAGATTTTTTTTTCAGAGTAACAATGAGGAGACATAAAAACCTCATCAGAGCAAAGGACAGATGAGACAAGAGAAAACCAAAGAGACTTGGAACATGTGTCTGCAAACATTTGCGAAGCAGTTATATGAATGATAGATTGAACAGCAAATTTTCAGCTCCTTCTCCTCCTGAAAGTTGCCAAGGAGAGAACAAAGCATGATGGGTGGGGATTACAGGAAGCAAGCCTTCTGTATTTGTGAAGACACTACTTCTAACCACTAAAGCAGACCCATTTTGAAGACAGTGCTTCTAACCATTAAAGCTGTTCCCACATGGTACAAGATTGAAACCCTTTCCACCGGAAGACCGTAGGCTGAGGCTGTAGGATTGCCTATCCTAAAGAAACGAATGACTCCCCCTTGACAGCACGGCTCAGTGTCTGGATCAAGGGTTCATAGCCTTCTTCAGATCCTTTAGAGAGCTGGAAACGGCACCTGAAACATCTTGGAGGTGAACTGAGCTGGACTATTACTCCTAACAACGTTTATGGAACATCTACCAGAGTGCTATACTGAGCACTGGTAACACAAAAATGAGTGAGATATCATCTCTTTCCTTGTAAAGAGAAAGTTTGAGATTGGTATGTTCTTTTAAGCAAATAAATGAAAAAAATATCTTGTCTGCACTGTGATGAAGTGTGATATACTGTGGGTTTACCAGGAAAGGGGTGGTCCGAACTTCTGGGCAGGGAATTCCTTCCAATCTGAGATTTGGGGACTCCATGACAGCCAGCAGTAGTTGTAGTCCCTGAATGGTGCAAAAGGATGACACACTCAGCTGGTTACCAAACTGCTGGAGGTTGGAGTCTACCCTTAGTATCTGAAGAAAGGCCTGGTGATCTATGTCAGAAAATCAGCCATTTAAAGCAGATTCAGTGGCAACTATTTAAAATTACAGCCAGCAACGAAAAGACCTTTAGCCTTAGTCACTCTTCGGGTAGAAGTTAAACTACTAGATGTCTAAACACTCCTGAGGACGCAGACCTGGCAAACCAGCAGATAACTTCAGAGGCCACAGCAAGATTCTGCAACCACTCATCTCCAACCTGGCCACTCTCCTAAGACCCCAACCCTTACCCATGCAGAGCCTGATTCATTGTCATATCCTAAAATGAGATGTCCTGGAGGAAGGTGCTTCGGACCAGTCCATGAAAATCCAAATCACCAACTGCCTGTGTCTATGCTCACACTGACATCAAACTGCCAGTCTGCTTTACATTTATTTACCCACTCTGTAATGCCTGCTTTATTGGAACAATAAATTGATAGCTGTAATATCTATCCATCAAAACTCTACCTTGGGAGGCTTGGCTTCCATTAACGCCTTTCAGAGGTCTCCCCAGTCTCTCTACCCACTGAGAGAGCTCCATTCACAGAACTTCTGTAGCACCCAACTGTAGGCACCCCTTATTTGGTACCTGCTGTTCACCATTTCACAGTGTTACTTATCTGGCTCCTCTGAGCACATTTTGCCTGACTGCACAGCAAAAACGGACTGAACAAAAGTTAAGTGCTTACCAAAAAGTAAATAAATAAAACATAAGTGAATACAATTTAATAGGATGAAATAATGATTGTGAACTAGAGTGTGTTAGATATCAGCTGGGTCTTGTTTACAGGCCTGTGAAAGGGGGGTGAAATGCTATTAAGACCCTACTACTGGAGAGATGCATTCTCTGTATTTCTGATCCATCCCCACGCACAGAACCAAAAAGGGGGTGAAGAGAATTGCCCCTCCAGTAGCTCACTGTGGCACTGTCTGGGGGACACCTGAATAGGAAGAGCATAGAAATACGTCCTTAGGATTCTAACAGATGTCTTCATTAGCTTACTTTTCAGTTTGTTTCGCTAGATTCACTGAAAGTTAGAGATGAGAAAGATCTTATAATTCAAGAGAACAAACTTCTCCTTTGAAAAGTGATGAAACTAAGGCTAGCAGTGGTAAAGAAATTTTAGGATGAGACTAAGTAAAATTACTTGGCCATAAGTGTTAGTAACAAAATTGAGGCTAGTTCCTACATCGTCTGAATTCCAAATTAGTGTTTCTGGTAGTAAACCCTCCAGAGATTTCTCATCTCTGCCAAGCAGAAGTCCTAGTCCTGGCAATGGCTTAGTGGGCCCCCCAGGAACTGGTGCTCTTACTATATTTGCTGTTCTCCAGCTTGCTCTCTCTGTTCCAGCCACGCTGGCCTCCAGGCTGTTCCTTGGCCATGCCAGGCATGCTCCTTACCCAGTGCACTTGAACTTGCTCTACCCACTGCCTGGAAAGCCTAGTGGTATAGCGGGTCAAGGTCTACATCTGCTAACCAAAAGGTCAGCAGTTGAAATCTGCCAGGCACTCCTTGGAGACTATGGGCCAGTTCTCTTCCGACCTCTAGGGTCGTATGAGTCAGACCCGACTCAATGGCAATGGTTTGTTTTTTTTTTTGGTACTCACTGCCTGGATTCTATTGACCCAGGTACCTCATATGTGGCTTTCTGTTTCATCTCCTTTAGGTCTTATTCAAATATTACCTTCTTAGTGGGGCCTTCTCTGGCTGTCGCAATCAAAATTACATTGCCCTCCACCTGCTCTAGCCTGGCAGTCACTCTCTCCCTTGCCTGCTTCATTTTTTTTTCTCCAGCTAGTATTATTACTAGCATTCTAAGTATTTTATTTATCTAATTTATGTCTCTCTCCTTTACTACTCTGTGTGTCCTCAGAAGGCAAGGATCTTTGGATCTGCTCCATTTAGCTATTTATACCATATACCCAGAGTAGGACCTCAAATATAGTAGCTGCTCAATAAATTCTTGTTTGGTGAGTGATAGCAGTGCTGACTAGGACAGAAGTCAAAGCCCAGAAGTTGCAACTTGAAATTTAGGAGGGACATGTGAGCCAGTGGACAGCTAGGTGATCAAATTCTGGGCCTTGGGTCTTTCCTAGAAACCCGCCAGAGTCAATGTGAAGCCTGGGAAGTTAACCTACTTCCCTCTTACTTGTAGGAGTTATCTAGATGACCTAAAAGCAGAGCACAGGGAGAAAGATGGGTCTGCTGGGTTTTTAACTATGAACATGGTACTGTGGTCTTCAGGTTTTTCTGTCCACAAACCCCACGAACTACTGCCATCAGCCATTCACATAGCAGTCTGAATAAACCTTGGCAAATAAATGAAAGTCTGAAGTGGACTGATGGACTGAGATGGGGCGTTATGGAGGTGATATTTAGCTTTCATTAAAATAAAAGCTCATGATTAAGTCATGTCAGAGACATAAGACCCAGCGATTACACTGTCAGAGCCCTCTCTGCCAACAACCAGGAGAACTATTTTCACTTGCCAGCAGAAGGGCCCCAATCATGAGTAGAAATCACTGTCTTTGATGAGCAAGCATGAGGAAAATACAGATTCAGGATAGGTAGAATCACTAATTACGCTAATTGTGAACTGGCTTCCCATCCCAGAGCCACCCGAGTCGCAAAGCTTACAACTGGCATTTACAGTAGATCAAAGAATATGGTTCTGAACCACGCCTATCACCTGGACTGTTCTGAATGTGCATTCCTAGGCTCACAGGCTCACAGATGATGTCAGAGTTCTCTGTGTAGGACTCCTGATTTTCCAGAAAAGCCATTCATTGTATCCTAGGCACTGTGTCTGCTGGAAGAAGGTAGGATTCTATAAGGTTAAAAGAGACCCAAGATAGATGATTTCTTTATGCCCAGCATAAAGAATGTTGAATGTTGAATGTACGATGGCCCGCCCAAAGAACAGACAGATTTGTTCTGGAAGAAGGACAACCAGAGTGCTCCTTGGAACCAAAGATGGCAAGACCGTGCCTTACGTACTCTAGACGTGTTGTCAGGAAAGATCAGTCCCCAGAGAAGGACTTCATGCTTGGTAGAACGAAGGGTCAGTGAAAAAGAGGAAGACCCTCAACGAGATGGATCAACACAGTGGCCACAACAACGGGCTTAAACATGAAAACAATTGTGGACACGGTGCAAGACCGGGCAGTGTTTGGTTCTGTTGTTCATAGGGTCGCTATGAGTCGAAACTGACTTGACGGCACCTAACAGCAACAGCAGCAACCGAAACCCAGGCTTTCCTAACTCAGCATGTCAGATGGCTGTTTCTCTTAGTCTATCCCTTGGACACTGTTACCTGTAAATAACTAGGTTTCAGAGGTCAAGAGAGGCCTTTCTCTCTCTCTCTGCTTTTCTTTTGCTCAACATAGGGTTCCTGTGGATGGTGTGATCATGCAGACTTACGTTGGTTAATGTTTCACTCAGAGGAGGAAGATCTCCCGGTGACAGTGGTGTTACCTATCAAGTCTAACATCACTCATCCTGGCCTGCCATCCTCTCCCAGCTCTCCAGCTGCCTGGGTGCACTGAGGATGTCCTAACTCAGTCAGGGGTCTGTAAAACCCTTTTTGCTCTCTGGAACAGAGCTGGGACCTGAGGCTGTACTGAGAGAACAAGAGTGTCTCGGTGTATGAGGACACTGGTAATAAAAATGGCCTCCCTCATAAGTCAACTCTGGGTCTGGCTAAAGTAGAAACCAAAAGTCATTTTCATAAGCTGGTATTTTACATGAATGGAAACTTAAAATTAACTGTGAGCCTCCCTATTCTTTCTCTTTCTCTGCACTGTCTTCCTCCCCCACAAAATGCTTGGGGCCCGCCTGGGACCTAACATTTGTCTGTTTTGAGAATAGATGAGTATTTATTAGAATTAAACAGCTGGGAGCTCTGTGATATTTAGACGGGTATTAGGAGGAGTGTATGAGAAGAAGATAATGCTCGGTCTTTTTTTCTGTAAACCAGTCTGGGCTTAGCTACTGCGGGGATTTCTCGGGTCTCCTGTGAGAGCCAGATACAGTTAATTTCCTGCAAAAGCTGTGGGCTGGGCTGCGCTGATATTGCAGTGTTATTTAGAATAGAAAGGTCAGGCCTGAGATTGAATAATCATTGACAAGAAATCCATGGGGGATACGAAGCAGTTGGTGAGCAGTGACTGAAACCAAGTCTGACTCTGCTCCCCTGCTCCCCTTCCTCCTGGGTATCTGGCTGATTCTGGAATTTATTTATTTTTCTTTCTGCAAAATTCCTTGGCAAAATCTCAAAGCTAATGGGAAAGCTGTGTTACAAGAAGGAAAGTGACTACTTTCAGGACACCATTTAAGATGGAATGCTCCACGTTACAGATGCAATTTACTTGCTCTGGGGGCTACCAGCCACCAGGAACACTTCTCTGTGAATTTCCAAATCACAAATGGTGCCTGCTTTTCTGCACATTCTCTGAGCCATAGTCTGAGCAGGCTAATTTTATAGCCTGTCTTAAGAGTGCACAGCCAAATGAAGACCATCAGGAAAGCACAACGGAGAATCAGATGGAGTGAGCACCTGCTATGTGTCCTTTGAATTCATTACATCATTTATCGTGGCAATCCTGTGACCTGAGTTGAAGAAAAAGGCTCAGAGAAGTTGAATCACCTGGTGAGGATGTCACAGCTTCCAAGCAGCAGAACAAGGGTTTAAATCCTAGGACTTTCTGGGTGCCACTTTATGCTGTTTCTCTGGGCAGTGCTGTGCAATAAACTTTCTCATTCCCACCACTGGCTCTTTTTCTCAGGTTGCCCTACTTCTCCTTAGTTCACATATATGGTTTCTCAGGAACGTGTGTTTTCAATGAGTTTCAGTCTTGCAGTAGCCGCTGTATTTAAGGTCTGTCAGAGGCCATGCGATGGAGGGCTTGGGGTTATGTCCAGTTTGTTAAAAAGGGAAAATGGGCCCGGGGATTTCTAGGTCTCTCTGAATCTCAAATGTGATGAAATTTACTTATTTTAAAATTAGATTTATTACAACCAAATCAAAATACAGGCAAAAGACTTGAACAAATATTTCTCCAAAGAAGAGATACAAATGGGTAATATGCACGTAAGGATACACCACCATTAGTCACTAGGGAAATGGAAGTCAAACCGCAATGAGATACCACTTCACACCCATTAGAATGGCTATTATAAAACAAACAAACAAAAAACAGGTTTCTCTGTGGAGAAACAAACCCTCATGTACTGTTGGTCGGAACGTAAAATGGTGCAGTTTCTGTGGAAAACAGTCTAATGGTTTCTCAAAAAATTAAACATGGAACTACTATACGACTCGGAAATTCCACTCCTCAGGATACAGCCAGAAAATGAAAACAAGACTCAAACAGATACTTGCACACCACCGCTCACTGCAGCATTGTTCATTATCATCATAAGGTGAAACAACTCACATGTCTACCAACAGAAGAATGGATAAAGAAAAGGCAGTGTAGCTGCACAATTGAGCATTATTCAGTCATAAAAAAGAATGAAGTTTTGATATATGCTTCAACACAAATGAACCTTGTAAACATGCTGAATGAAATGAGTTAAACAGAAAAGGACAAATATTCTATAATCTCACTTACATGAAATAGCCCACTTATATGCAAATATTTAGAGCCAAAAGTTGATTAGTGCTTATCAGGAGCTGGGTCAAGGAGAAGGTAGTGAATTTAGGGGTACTGAGTTTCTGTGATAAAAATATTGGGAAATAGATAATGGAAATGGTTGTACAGCACAGTGAAAGTAATTAATGTCACTAATTTTCATGCTTAAAAATGGCAAATTTTTGTCATACATATTTTACCCCAATAAAATAAAACAATAAGATTTATTTCTTAAAAATTTGACTTTGAAATAACTCTTTAAACTATGGTCATCTTGCTTAATTTGGTAACCTGAAGGGCACAAATAATAATGAAATAATCCCAGGTAATTCACCAGCTAGTCAGCTAGTGCTGCTCTAACAGAAATACCACAGAATGGATGGCTTTAACAAAGGAAGGTTTATTCTTACACAGTCTGGTAGGCTGCAAGTCCATATTCAGGGTGTCCACTCCAGGGGAAGGCTTTCCCCTTGTTGGCTCTGGAGGAAAGTCCGGTCTTGCATCAGTCTTTGTCCAGGGAGCGTCTTGGCGCAGGAACCTCAGGTCTCAAGGATGTGCTCTTCCCCAGGTGCTGCTTTCTTGGTGTGAGGTTCCCAATTCTCAGTCTGCTTCCCTTTCCTCTAATCTCTTCTAGGATGAAAGGATTAAGAGTGGGGCAAGCCATACTCCAGGGAAACTCCCCTTACAGTGCAGCAGGGAGGGGATCCTATGAAGGGATTTACAGTCCCACCTTAATCCTTCAACATACAGCACAGGAAAATCACAAAATGAAGGTCAATCACAAAATGATTGGGAATCATGGCCCAGCCACATGGCTACACATATTTTTGAGGGGATGCAATTCAATCCACGACAAGGAATCAACTGAAAGTTAGCATCTAACTCAAAATGCAAGTTACTCAGACAGTCATGGTTGGAGCCAGGTAAGAATTGGTGTCCAGGATTCTAGTTAGAATTAGGTGAAAGTGTGTGGTTGTGTTCAGGGTCAGGATCAGGTCAGAGCGCTGTGGACAGCTCCTAGCTGCAGTCAGATTATCAAGTGGTGATGCCATTCTAGGGTGACTTCTTGACACAAGCTGTCTGCTGCTGCCCTGTCTTGTTACAGAAGCGTTCTTGCATCCGCTGGCACTGCCTGTGTTCTCTGTGACTCAAGGGCTGGGTAATACGAAACAATCACCCGCATACAGTTAGGAATTGGGACCCACAGCCTCTTTTCCACGATTGCCCACCAGAAGGCATAAGTCACAAATGTGAAGATTCACCATCTGGGAGCAGAGTACCTGAGTCAGTTTCCCGCAGTTTATACAAATTCACCTCCTTTGCTAAGAAGCAGTTTTATCACTGTTACCAAGCAAGTTGCAAAACAGTGAGTAAGATTACCTACTATTCTTTTACGGACTTGAAAACACAGAATTAAAAAAGAACACAAGTTTTCAGGGAGGAACATCTGGAGGGTGAAATGGTATGAACTAGAAATTTGGAGTCCTGAGTTTTAGTTCCAGAGTAGACCTCCTTTCTCCTGAAAGAACTGAGGTAGCTTTGCACCTTGAGCCCATTTCCTAGAGCTACACGAAGCGCAGGGACTTGTCATGGCTTGGTGTTTTATTTCTTTAAAAGATGTGAGTTCTTTGGTGCAGCAAAGATGTTTACTATTATCTCCCCATCTCTTCCCTTCCTGAGTTCTCCAGTCTCACGCTCAGGAAAGGACTGCTTTCTTTGTATCGTCTGAACCTGAACTCTGGCTGTGACACTGCTTGGACAGTAGACACAGCAGGAGTTTCTCTGTTCTGGTAAAGTCGGAGGTGATGTGGCAGGGTGGCTAAGTGTTCACACTCTGAAGCTAGACTGCCAGTGTTTAAACTTAGCTTTTCGTTTTTTTTTATATCCTTTGTAAAGTTGTTCAAACTCTCTGTGTTTCAACTTCTTAATTTTGTAATGGATGACACAACTCAAATGGTTAAGCACTTGACTACTGGCCAAGAAGCCGGCAGTTCAAAGCCACTCAGAGGTGTCTTAGAAGACAGGCCTGAAGATGTCCTTCCAAAGGATCACAGTCTTGAAAACCCTCTGAGCTCAGTTGTACTCTAACACTCACAGGATTGCCAAGAGTCAGAACCAACTTGATAGAAACTAACAACGATAATGAAAGCACCTAATAGGGCCACGGAGAAAATTAAACAAGGGAATTTGTGCAAAGCCCTTATGTCATGCCTGCTCCATCGTGAGTACCATAAGATAGAAGCACATTTTCTCTGGCTTATCATGCATCATCCACATTTTCCAAGGCCCTTTTTTCACATCCAGCATGCACAGGAATTGGTTAGAGGGAAACTGGTAGTGACTTCTTATCCAGCTAGTGCAGGTGAGAGCTGCAAACTCCTAGTGTCTCAGTCCTGTATGTTTCTCTGGGTACTGACTCAGAAGAAGCAAGCATTAAGGTGTACCCTGGAAGGTACTTTGGAGCAGCAAGAACCTGTTCAATCATTCAGTCAACAATTATTACGAGCCTCGGAAGCGTTGGGTGCCACCTTGAGCAATCCTCTTCACAGGCCCTGAGTCTGTTTCATCACCCACAGAATGGTCCTCATAACCCTTGCCCTGCTGAAGTCGTAGCATTATTGTGGGGCTTGCAAGGAATGGGTCATCATATCCTGTCAGCCAGAGCCAAAGCCAAACCCGCTGCCTTCAAGTAGATTCTGACTCATTAAGGTCCTATAGGACAGAGTAGAACTGCCCCATAGAGTTTTAAGAGAACACCTCGGGAATTTGAATTACTGATCTTTCGGTTAGCAGCCATAGGTCTTAACCATTATGCCACGAGATTTTCCAGCATGCGCTTAGAATGCTAGAAAAACTGGTGGTGCCGTGTTATAAACACTGCTGTGGTCAACCTCTCTGGGGCTGTGGGCTGCCATCAGTTCCCTCCAAAGCAGACAGCACTGGATCAGACCAGATGACCTCAAGAACACAAGTTTCGTGGCACCATCTGGCATCCTGTTTGCCTTTGATTTATCAGTGCATGTCTTTCCCTGTGCGACACCATAAAGGCAGATTGTGTGACACCTTTACTGCCTGGCACAGCGTGGAGCAGGGATGATCTTAGGTAAGCAGTGACAAGGTGCAGAGCCTCACCTCTGTCTTCTCTGCACACGTTTCCCAACCTAGAAAAGGCTGTAGGTGCTTCCTGGGAGAAGGTGGCCCCTCTAGCTGCTGAAGTTAGGTCAAGTCGAGGCCAGGGCAACAGCAGAGAGGCCAAGGCCCAGGCAGATAGAATATGTTTCTGCAGTCCCCTGCCCCCTCCTCTCCCTGCCCTAGTTTGCTCTGATGGCTGCCATCCCTGAAGTTTATAGGTATCATTATCTATGAAAAATCTGTTCCATCTGAAGACAGTCCAGGTTGGGGATGGGTGGCAGATTGCGATTTAATGATCAGATTAAAATATGCTAAGGCAAACAAATAAATAAATAAAAAGCCTGGCTGCCTGGAGCACCATAATTCATTTCATGGGCAACAGAGGCTGGGACTCCAGGGGCTGGTTTATAACTCACCCCACAGGCAGGTTTAGTAGCCTGTTACTGTATGACCACAAGGAGAAACAGCTCTCCTAGAAAGATTTACACTGAATGGTACTGGGACTGAGAGAGGAGAGCTAAGCGGGAAACTAAGAGGTCCTAGTGCTGATCGTGGAAAGAAATGGTACTCACCTTATTTACGCCAGCAACAGTGGCCCAACCCTTTCCTCCTCTTTGAAGGCTTCCCCACTTTCTTTCAACTCACCGCTCTGAGTCATCTCTACCATATGGCAATTAAATATGATGACAATAAAAAACTATCAGTGCCCTTGTGTTGATTCTGACTCATAGTAACCCATGTGGGTCAGAGTAGAGCTATATGGGTCCCAGTGGCTGATATTTTTGGACCTAAAGCACCAGGCCTTTCTTCTGAGGCACTTCTAGGTAAACTAGAATTTCCAACCTTTTGGTTAACAACCAAGAAGATTAACTGTCTGTACCATCTAAGTACTAACTTGATAGTATAGTACCACTTACCAGGATGAAGTGTCCTTTTTCTACCTCTATGGCTTACCAGGCTGTAACCTCGTGAGGGCAGAGAATGATTCTCTGATTACTTCTTCTTTTTCTTTCTATCCAGTAAGCAAATATTACAAGGATAAATGAAAGGATGAGTGAATTACTCCATCCAGAATTGCTCTCCTCATTGAGAACCTGCTTTGTCCAGGTACTTGGGGACCAAGGAGATGGGGAGAAGCAGGGCAGCAAACTTCGAATGATCCAGACCCTGTACACCTCTTCAGCCTCCTTGCCTTCCTCAGGGACCTTCTCTTGCCTGTATTCAGGTACTTTCCCTCCCACAGCATGACCTTCGTACCTTTGTACTTGCTGTTACCTCTACCTAGAGCTCTCCTTTCCATTTAGCTAATTGTTTTGTTTGCAACTTGAGAAGCAATTCCTTAAGGAGACGTTCCTGTTCCTGTTGATGAATTCACTTCCCGTTATTACAGACTCTCACAGGGTCATGTACCTTTTATTCATATTACACATCAGAGTTGCAGATTTACAACTATTTATGTGAATAATAGATTGATCTTAAACATCCCCACTAGACCATAACCATCATGAGAGGAGAGACCAGGTTTCTTTACTTTTGCTTGCTGTCGAATCCCCAGGCCCCAGCACCATGCCTGAGATTCGGGAAATGTTTGTTGATCAGGCAGGAACGGTACCGGTCCTGGGGATCTCATCATCTCGTGTGAAATACACTACATTGAAGCCTCCCACACCCCTCAGCGTATCCTATTGCTCTATGACCCATCCCCATTGCCCACTAGCAACGTGTCTACAGTGATTACAGCAACAGGTCTCCACGAAGCTAGGCTACAAAACTGAGCAGGGCAGCTTCTCGCTGGGGCCCAGTATCACCGGCTTGCTGTTGCATCTGAAGGAAGAGAAAAAGGGTGAAGAGACCTGAAGTGATCACCCATTTCCCCCTTTGGGGAAACTTTTTCCTTCACACTCAGCAACTGACTCTCTTGTACCAATAATAAATGTCAGCTGCTCTGCGCGGGACTTAGGTAGACAGAGCATTAGCAAACGAGGAGCAATGCAGTGAAAAGGACAGGATTTCTGTTTAAGGACCAAAGAGCTAAGTAACAAATGTCACCAAGAGACTCAGGGGAGACAGCTTTGCAACAACAACCACTTCTACAGAAAAAACAAATAAATCCATGACCACCTTTAATCATTTCCCACTCTCTACCTCCTGGTATCTTCCCTGGGGTTCCTTCTCTTAACTGGACACGATCCTTAGCTCACAGCAATGAAGCATCTATGGGCACCCATCCTGGCTGCACTAAACATTGGGGAAATGGCCAGAAGAAGCCATGGCAGCAGAGGATTAGGCTCTGCACTATGGCACTTGTCTTAGCTACCTAGTGGTGCTACAACAGGAACACCACAAGTATACAGTTTTAACAAAGGGAAGTTTATTCTGTCACTGTCTAGTACACTACAAATCCAAACTCGGGCCATCAGCTCTGGCTGAAGGCCCTGTTTCTCTGTTGACCCTGGAGGAAGATGCTCGCCATCAGTCTTCTCCCGGTCCAGGAGCATCTCAGGGCAGAACTCTCAGGTCCAAAGGACATGTTCTGCTCCTGGCACTGCTTTCTTAGCGGCACGAGGTCCCCGTGTATCTCTGCTCACTTCTCTCTTTTATGTCTCAAAATATATTCATTTACGTCATTATCCAGTCTTGTAAACCTCAATAATATAGTTGCTGCTGAACTTTCTTATTAAATAATCGTGATAGAGTTTATCACACATGGGAAAATCCCATCAAGTGACAAAATGTCGGACAATCTCACAACCATGGGAATCACGGCCCAATGAAGTTGATGCATGCATTTTTAGGGGAATACACTCAATTCAGTACAATGCTTTAAGCAGCACTTCAAATAAGACCGCATTTCCATCCATGGTGGTTTGCCTTTGCTTTCTTTATTCACGTCTTCATCTGACAGCTATGAAATAAACCCTACAGGAAGTGTGGCAATATTGTCCAGCTTTCTTCTACATTAGATTGCAATTGGAATAGTATCTTCTTCATCATTTTATCCTCAGCTAACCAGCTCAGGGGCCAGAACACGGCTGTAGGTACTCTTTATAAGAGTCTGAACTCAGATCAAGGTTGTTCTCAGGAGAATAAAGGTGTAAGTGCCTCACAATACAGTGAGTGCTACCAGACAGGGAGAAACAGAGTACGGTGGTGCAGTCATCCTTGTGGGGGTCACAGGGAGTGGGCAGCATCCACATGGAGCCTTGAAATACAGGAAGACTCTCTAGCAGAGAGAACATCATTCCAGGAAGAATGACCTCTGTGTGCAAAGGCAGGTGAAGCAAAGGGACTTAATCATCCTAGGGTTTCCTTCGTGTCCAACATCTTTTGCCCCAAACACTGCAGTTGCTTACTGACTGATCTCCCTTATTGTCAAACTTGCCTCTCTCCAGTTATCTGTAACACTGCTGTCTGAATAATACTGTTAAAAATTAAGTCACATCAAGTCACTCTCTGGTCCCACACCTTCCAAAGCCTCCCAGCCCACTCAGGAACAGCTGAGGCCCGTACGAGGCCCTACAAGAGGCTCTGTATTGTTCGCTCCTCTCTTTACCATTGTACTATTATTTTCTGACTGCATCTCCGGTTAGCCCTGCCCTCAGTCTCTGGTCCAGCCACACTTGACTCCTTGCAACTTCTCAGATGTCCTAGACATGTTCCTTCTAAATGGGCTGTGTCCCCTGCCTAGCTCAGTCTTCTCAGATGTCGCAAAGGTTATTCCCTCACCTCCGTCAGCTGTTTGCCCAGAATCACCTTTTCAGTGAGTCCTCCAAGTCCTTCTGTCCCCATTCACTGCAGCACTCCTTATGTTCCTTTTCCCCCTTTTCTAGCACTTCAGACTAACACACTATTTGCTTTATCTACTTATTTTGCATATTGTCTGTTTCCCTCCCACTGAAATCTAAGCTCCAAGACAACATGGATTTGGGCCAGTGTTATATCCCAGTACTCAGATTAGTGCCAGGCACATAAGGGGTGATGGATCAGTATTTGCTGAGTGAAGGAATAAGTGACTGACAGCAAATAAATATGTGTTTTTGGCAAACACTGGAAAGGGTATTCAGGCCTGGTAGACACTCTGGTCTTTATCTTGGGGGATTATTTAAATATATCATAGATTTGATGGGTAGGAGCGTGGTAAGCTAAACAAACAAACAAACGGTGAGGTCCTCAAAGTTTGTCTTCATTTGGTGCTGTCCATTTTCTTTGAGTTCTTTTACTCTTCAGCCCCCTTTTTGTGACTCTTCATTGCTGAGGCACTCAAGAAGATCTCATCTTGGGGGGAAATGGCTATACTAAATGGCTTCTATCTTTCCCTTTCCTTTTCTTCTCTCTTACCTCCTCTCTGTATTCCTTTTTCCATTTCTGTCTTCCCATTCCCCTTTCTTGTCATTTCTACTTCTTCCTACTTCTCTCTTTTCTTTCCTTTATTCTCTCTCTCCTCTTTCTCCTTTCTTCCTGTTCTCCCTTTGTCTTTACTTCCTCTATGAATAGACGAGGCACAGCTAAGTTATAACACACTGCTTCATTTTGTACATGAGAGATCAGGTCCCTCGAGCGCTAACGGTTTTTATAGGGATATAAAGATGTTTAGTAACATCTTCCAGGCAGTGTGAGTACACAGTGGAGAAGCACAGAGAAGGGACTGATAATCCCAGGAAGGAACAGATGGACCACTTGAAGAATGAGTGTGTATACGGCAGCAGGTCCGTGAGAGTGGTGGGGACTTTGTTCTAGGTGGCTGGTGTATCATGACACTAGGGGCAAAGGCAAAAGGAAAAGAATAAGCCTGAAATTTCTGGAGATGGTATGAGAATATCTGTCTGGTTGAAGCCAAGAGGTTTTATCTGAGCCCGCAGGAAAACAAGGAAAGATGCTGAGAACACAGACTATTTTCTTTCCCTCAGTCTCACATTTCTTTGCCTCTTCAGAGCAACTTAAATTTATGTACAGTATTTTTGAAGAAAGCATCTGCTAACTGATCTTAGTGATCTTGCTCACTGATGTATTCCCAACATGCAGTTAAACTAGATGGAGCTGGATTCCTGTGTAAGAAGAGGAAGGTGGAGTAGCTACATTCCAGGACTGAGAAGGTTTTAAATCTCCATCGCCATTGCTTCTGGGTGTAGAGATTCTTGTCTAGCTTCTTTCCTCCTCTCCTTGAACCTAGATAATTTGAAGTAATCAAATCATAACATTTCCTCAGCAACCTTCCTTGGCTTCCTATTGTTGTAACCCTTGATAGGATTAGTTGCTTTAAGTCATCTGATACAGAGCATTTTTTTAATTATTATTTTAATCCACATCTGTTCCCATATGTCCAGTTTAATTCCATTTCCACTTGGTTTAGGCTTTTGGTATCATAATTTTAAACTCTTTTTCCAGTGTATAAATTGAATATACTTACATGATCAACAAGGACCCAGAGCTTCAGCTTGTTTTTTGCTTTATCCTTTGTCTTACCACGTCAGTCTCCACAATGGCAGTCCTAGCAGAAACAGAGTTCCTCCTGGGGTACAGAGCAGCGTATGGTTTTCAGGGGTTGCTCAGTGCGTGCCTACCCATTGAGAAATACATGCCTGATCACCCAGAAAGCCCTGTCCAACAAAGTCTTGAGAGAGCAACTCACAAGACTCACAGAAGCCTCAGCAGAGATTCTGCTATTGTAAACAGGGGATATTGGCATGGAGATAAGTCCCAGAAAAGGAAGTGCAGACAATCTGAACAAAGCAGCAATACATGGAGAGGCAGGACAGCAGACCTAGCAACAGCAGAGCTGGTCTCATGTCATCAAAGGTCAAGGTGCAGTGAGATAGCTGGGATAGACAGGATGCAGAGGAGAAACAGGTCATGGGATATGGAGGTGAGAGTGTTTTGTGCTCTGGGCTCATCTGCCGCTGTGTGGTTCTAGGATCTGTGGGTAAGCAGGCAGTCAGCATTTCTATCCACTGGTATAGCCTCTTAGTTGTGACCTGAGGATAATTCCGGGAAAATCTACAAGCCAGCCAAGTGCCGTCTGCAAGAAGGCCCTTTTGTCTTCATTTTGAGTTTGGAGAGGGAGATCTGCTCCATTATTTGGTAATTTATGAGACTCCTGCATTTGAAGAGTAACTGGGTACGTTTTGAGCCATTAATAAAAACAGTTCTCCAACTCCCACCCACGTAGTGCATTGATATGTAAAAATATGGAAACCTCCAATCATTAATTTAGGGTAGACTGACCTGGAATAAACTGAAGAATAGCATTTGGTGGTCAGAGCATCATTTAAGGAGAAATTTTCTACATGGAAGCCACTTTAGTAAGGCACATCACCACTCCTTTCCACTCAAGGTGAGATCTCCACACCTTGGTGGTGAGAGGCCAAGTAAAGGATCATAGGAAGGAACCAGGATTCAAAGGAAGCATGCACCTCACAGTTTGGTCCAAGACCAATGCTGCCTACTTTATTTCTAACCATCAAGTTTGTAATTTGCTTGATGAATCCTAAATTTTCTTAAGATGAGAGCCTGGGTATTGAGGAGACATCGATAGCCTTGTCAGCATTTGGTTAGAACATAAGGTTGTTTGCAAATCTCCATCCATCCACCCACCCACCCACCCACCCATCCACCCACCCAACCACCCATCCATTCACCAATCCATCCACCTATCCACCCACCCAACCACCCACCCATTCACCAATCCATCCACCCATCCACCCACCCAACCACCCACCAATCCATCCACCCAACCACCCACCTGTTCACCAATCCATCCACTCATCCACCCACCCACCCATCCACCCACCCACCCATCCACCCATTCACCAATCCATCCACCCATCCACCCACCCATCCATCCACCCACCCACCCACCCACCCATTCACCAATCCATCCACCCATCCACCCACTCACCCATCCACCCACTCACCCATCCACCCACTCACCCATCCACCCACCCACCCACCCACCCATTCACCAATCCATCCACCCATCCACCCACCCACCCACCCACCCATTCACCAATCCATCCATCCACCCATCCACCCACCCACCCACCCACCCATTCACCAATCCATCCACCCACCCACCCACCCACCCACCCACCCACTCAACTACCCATCCACCAACCCACCCACCCATCCACCCACCCAACCACCCACCCATTCACCAATCCACCCACCCACCCACCCATCCACCCACCCAACCACCCACCCATACACCAATCCACCCACCCACCCACCCACCCATCCACCCACCCAACCACCCACCCATTCACCAATCCACCCACCCACCCACCCATCCACCCACCCAACCACCCACCCAACCACCCACCCATTCACCAATCCACCCACCCACCCACCCATCCACTCACCCACCCACCCATTCACCAATCCATCCACCCATCCACCCACCCACCCACCCATTCACCAATCCATCCACCCATCCACCCACCCACCCACCCATTCACCAATCCATCCACCCACCCACCCTTCCACCCACCCACCCAACCATCCACCCATTCACCAATCCACCCACCCACCCATCCACCCACCCAACCACCCACCCATTCACCCATTCATCCACCCACCCACCCACCCACCCAACCACCCACCCACCCATCCATCCATCCACCCCTTTAGATTGTCCTTAAGTATGCTGTTGTTGCTCCGCATCACTGAGTACTTTCTGACTCGTAGAGATCCTTTATGACAGAGTAGAACTTCGTCGTGGGGTTTCCTAGGCTGTAACCATTCAGAGGAGGATGTGGAACCAGGGATATCATTGCTGATGTCAGATGGATCTCGGCTGAATACCAGAAAGATGTTTACCTGTGTTTCATTGACTATGCAAAAGCATTAGACTGTGCGGATCATAACAAATTAGGGCTAACATTGTGTAAAATGGGAATTCCAGAACACTTAATTGTGCTCTTAAGGAATCTGTATATGGATCAAGAAGCAGTCATGCAAACAGAACAAGGGGACACTGCATGGTTTAAAGTTAGGAAAGGTATGCATCAGGGTTCTATCCTTTTACTGTAACTTTTCAATCTATGTGCTGAGCAAATAATGCGAGAAACTGGTTTATACAAAGGATGAGGCATCAGCATTGGAGGATGACTCATTAACAACCTTTGTTATGCAGATGACACCACCTGACTTGCTGGAAGTGAAGAAGATTTGAAACACAATGAAGATCAAGAACAATAGCTTTCAGTAAGGACTGCACCTCAGCATCAAGAAAACAAAAATCCTCACAGCTGGCCCAGTAAGCAACATCATCATACATGGAGAAAAGATTGAGGTTGGATTTCATTTTACTTCAGTCCACAATCAACGCCTGAGGAAGCAGCAGTCAAGAAATCTAAAGATGCATTTCACTGGGAAAATATGCTGTAAAGGATCTCTTTAAAGTGCTGAAAAGGAAGGATGTCACCTTGAAGACCAAAGGGCACCTGACCCAAGCCATGGTAATTTCAATTGCATCACAATCATACCAAAGCTGGACGATGAGCAAAGAAGGCAGCAGAACTGATGCCTTTGAACTGTGGTGTCAGAGAAGAATGTTGAATGTGCCATAGACCACCAGAAGAACCAACAGATCTGCTCTGGAAGAAGTACAAGCAGAGTGCTCCTTGGAAGCAAAGATGGCAAGATTGCATTTTACATACTTTGGAAATGTTGTCAGGAAGGATTAGTCCCCGGAGGAGGACATCACATGTAGCAGAGTGGAGGGTCAGCAAAAAAGAGGAAGACCCTTGACAAGACGGACTGACACGGTGGCCACACAGTGGGCTTAAGCACAAAGACGATTATGGACATGGCACAAGACCGGGCAGTGTTTCATTCCGTTGGGCATAGGGTCGCTGTGAGTTAGGACCAACTCAGTGGCATCTGACAACAAAAAAAATCACTACAGAAGCAAATGGTCAGGATTTTTCTGTTATAGAGCTGTGGTGGATTCAAATGTCTAACATTTTGATTAGCGGCCAGGTGCTTAATCACTGACCTACCAAGGTTCAGGCGGGCCATACTGCATCAGCCTCTCTGACTTCTCCTTCTTCTTCTTTGTATAGAATTCCAGAACACATGGAAGAAACACCAGAGGTACTTGAGATTTTTACTACAGGCTGGCAAGCTGACTTTTCATGAGAGTTGTGGGTTTCAGGAAACCAGATGTGTGCTCAGCCACATTGTGTGTGTTGGTCACGGTGGTGAAAGGTCTTTTTATCATGTTGAAATGATACAGCGGAATGGAGACTCTTATCCTTTATAGAAGATGTCAGCCACCCTCAGGTAGTGGTAGACGAAAATCCCAACAGCATTTTTACAAACTTGAGGGCTACAAAAGACAGCTAAAAGGCTGGAATGCTGCATCCCTGTGAGTCAGGTTTACTCATATTTTTCAAGGAGAAATGGTATTAGTATTTTATTTTTTGATCAAAACAGAAGCAGAGAGGAAGTGAATGAGAAAGAAGAGAAAAAAAAAACACTGATTTTGCTGGGGTGATGACAGCAGTATTCCCAGGAAAGATAAGATCTTAGAGGCTAGGCTAGACCACTATGTGAAAAAGAAAATATACCCATAGTTAACAGTCCTTTCCAATGGAACCAGAAAGAGGGGCACATTTTAACTTACTAGGGCATGGATTACGATGTTCCCACAGCATTATACTAGAGGAATCATATTAACAGCAAATATATTATCAGCATGAACAGTTTGTCAGGCATTGCCATAAGTATGTATATTAGCCTCAACAACACCATGAGGCAGGTACTAATGTTAGCTCCATTTTACAGACAAGGACACTGAGGCAATGAAATAATTTATCCAAGGTCACACAGCTAGTAAGTAGAGGAACAGGAATTCAAACCTAGGTAGTCTGGTTTTTAAGATCTCAGGGGGAAACTGGAAGTATTCTTTGTACCAAACAATCCAGGAAGCTCTCTCTTAAAGCAGTAACTAAGCAAGAATGGCAACTGGGGACACTTGCTGGAATGACAAAAGGGGTTCACTAGTGGTAACAAGAAATGTAGACATAGTTAAGAGGAAAGAACCAGGAGGCTCAGGGTAAAATACTTCCAGGATTACTGGTGAATCCCAATAGAGCAGCTACTGTGTTTATAGTGAAGTAGATACATCATATGTTCTGAAGGAGCAGCCTAGGAAGTGGACTTTAAGGGATGGGTACTGGAGGACAGAAACATGGTACAGGGGCACCTGTTAGGACAGTGGTTTGGGTCCCTCAAGCCAGGGTGTTATGATGAGAAGAAACTTCTGTGGAGTGATACCCAACTCAGCAATTAAAGCTGAGCAGGATTTGTCTGGATGCTTTGGAGAGATCCAGAAATTATGTCCTAAGACATAAGCCAAGTATGTTAGGAACCTTTTCTGATTTTAAACCATACGGTATGTCTTTGTTCCATCTGAATAATTGATTGCCTCTCAGTCTATGTACAAGTTCCATAGGAGCACAGCTGAGTGTTCCGGAATTCTCGTTCTTACGCGGAACCTGAACATAGACTAGGGTAGAAACTCTCCCATTAGGCCATTATGAATTGGAACTGACTCAGTGGTAATGGGCTTTATGTGAGAGACCTGGGCTCACTTTGCATTGTGACGATGCTGAACAGGTTTCAGGGAAGCTTCCAGTCCAAGCTGAGACAGAAGCCCACAGTACTGTATTCTTTACCTGGTTCCCTCCCTTACAGTGTTGTGTTGTAAAATCGCTTCCTTTGCTGGACTCCCCACTCCCTTCAGTTTTTCACTTAAACCTGTTGTTGCTTGGAGATTATATATAAACTCCACTGCACTTGCCAAGTAGGATTAAGAATGTTGCTAATGTATTTGTATAAACCGTGCTTTTAAACTTCTTTAAAAGTAACTGACTCACCACCCCAGTGAGCAGTCTCGGCAGCTCACACGCAACTAACTCCATTTCCTTGCACAAGTAAATAAAGGTGCCTTTCCCGTTGTCCCACCTCGGTTTCTTGCTTATTGGCCAGTACGAGTTATGCTAAGTAAGAATCTGGGCTTTTCAGGCTGAGAAGAAAGATTTGGTGATCTACTTCTGAAAAATCAGCCAGTGAAAGCCTTATGATCAGATCACAACGGTTTGATGCCCAACCCACCTTGGGGATGGTGCAGGACTGGGCAGCTTTCTGCTCTGCTGTACACGGGGTCTCCAGTGAGGTGGGGGCCCAACCTGAAAACAGGGATAGCATATTAGGAAATCAAGTGCCTGGACCCCAAAGCAGTGAGCTCCATGATACAGAGATAGAATGCAACTAGGTAAATGTATAGGTTAAAAAATACTAAACATGTCCAGCTCTGCTAAAGAAAGAGAACTGTAGAAAAGAAATATTAAAGGCAAATCTGAAGGAGATAGCAAAAAGAAATGTTTCTGCCAATACTGAAGAAGAAATAGTTACTCAAGGCTGAGTGACTCCAAAGACTGAGGACAGGCTGGACATTTGGGGGCAAGTGAACCGAGGAAGGTGGTCTCGGAGAGGCTAGAGAGTTGAAGAGACTCTGAAAAGAAAGCAGCAGCAGTCACAGTGGTACCTGGAAAATCAAATTGGGATTAGGATGAGGTAGGGGAGGTCTTCAAGGAAAATGGGCCTGGAGATCAATCTTATAGGTACAAATACCAAAGGAAAGAAGGGGGCCTCAAGTAAGCCTGTGGGCTGCAGGGGACACAGTTCACATTTCTGAATTTTGCTCAGAGACATGAGTATTTCAAAGGTCATTTTCTGAGAGAAGGCTGAATGCATAGACTGGGTTGTTACCCTGAGGATATAGGAAGCAGAGTCCCAAATTAACTTCTGGATGGTGACTTGATAAAACAAAGAAACAAACCCCACTGCTATTGAGTTTGGTCTGATTCATAGCGACACTGTAGGTCAGACTAGATCCACCCCATAGAGTTTCCAAGGAACACCTGGCAGATTTGAAGTGCCAGCCTTTTGGTTAGCAGATGTAGCACTTAACCCACTAAGCCACGATGGTCCTAATCAGTTGGCATTGCAAAGATCAAAATGCATATTTACTTACTTTTTCTTGTGTTCTCTCTCTTCCTAGCTTCCTCTCAAACTATCAAATCTTTGCTAAGGCCATTCATTTGCAACCACCATGTGGCCTTGGCTGTGCTGTGTTCTGGAATGGGGAATCTAATTTTGCTGTAGAAGCCTGGAATTTGCTTGTGACTTCTAAATCTGTGGATAAGACTGATGCTGGGATCTTTTTTTACATGCCTTACTAATGGACTTTTTTGGGGGTGGCAGATGGAGTATACTAGAGAAATTTGAGGTTAGAGAACTTGATCTTGGGAAGTCCTGGAACATTCTGGTGGAAGAAGCTTCTGTTTCCGGCCATGGGGCTAAGACACTCTGGCTAAGCACGGAGATTAGTGAGGGTAGGCTTGTAGACTTAAATTTCTCCCTGGGTACTTATTAACAAGATTCATATCCAAATGTACTGTTGTCGCTATAGCACTGGGGCATTTTATGCCATCAAGAGGCATATAATAACTCTGGTGAGTTACCCTGGACAGTATGGCTGGGCATTGTGGGAGAAGATGGGTTCTGGCTTAGGGTACAGTATGAAGTACATGTTCATGAATGAATCTTTTGACCTATTCAGAGGTGTCTGGAATAACGGCTGAGCTGTCACTTGCATGAGTCCCAGGAGTATAGACAAAGGCAAAGGTTCTCCAAAGCTATGTGATCCTGAGTATTAGTGTAGCTACACCCTTTATAGCTTCTCCTGCCGCCACTCCCAGAGTGGACCCTGAGATCTGCCTAAGGCTAGAAACCATAGGCTGGGTCTCCTTAGCTCCAGTGGCCAACCGACGCACTGCTCTCTTTTGTAGCCCTGGTGACGCAGTGGTTAAAAAGGTCAGCAGTTGGAATCTACCAGCCACTCCGTCGAAGACTTGTGGGTCAGTTTTACTCTGTTCTATAGGGTCACTATGAGTCAGAACTGACTTAATGGCAATGCAGTTTTGGGTTTGGTAATGCCTTTCTTACAGAATTGAAAGAGATGTTCCCAAAGCAGAATTTCATTCCCAGCTCTGATCCAGAAGTCGTTTTAAGTATCCTCCTCAAATATACCTGCTGCATTATTTCTTAAAACTGAGTTCTTGAGTCTCTCCTCCAAGCTGGATGTTTCCAGCAAGGAAACTATTGAGAATATAAGTGGTTGTCAAAATATTATTTATTACACGTCTTTTTTTTTTTTTTTTTTTTTTTTTAAGTGGGAAAGTGGTAAAGATCTGAAAGGATAAGGCATGTAGGCATCTGTAGTTTTGTGGGGCTTAAACATATTGGACATTATGATTTGGGGATTTAGGCCTAGACTTCCCAGTGTAACTACTGGTTACCAGACCTGACCCTTAAGGCCAGTAGCAGGCATGAGGGAGACACCTCCTCAGGGAAGGACCAGGCTGCCTTAATATAGTGTAGTTCTCCTTTCCCGACAACCAGTGACATGCAGCTAAGGCCTGAGTCAGACAAGAAAATTTGGAGAATGTTGTGGAAGAGGGGATGTTTCTCCTCCATCTTCACATTTCCATAAAGGAATTTCCATTCCATCTCCCTTGACGGGGAGATATTGAACAGCTCTGGCTTCTTTCATGATCATTACCACTGAAGGTAATGAAGCCAAGTCTGTTCTGTTGACAGGAAAGGTTTTCGCTGAAGGGTGTTCAATGCAATGAGAAAGCCATATGGCCTTATCTTGTACTCTTGTTCACCCTTTTAACTACTAGATGTGGTAGAAATGGCCAGCTATTCACAAGTCATCATTCTCTTCACGTGGAACTATTGCCAAGAATTGACTGTCTGGCCAGGGACTTCTCCAGTCCCACTACCTCCCAGCCCTTGCATTTAGACGTGGACATATTGAGGAGACTCTGTCCCTGGATTTCAGAAAAGCCATCTTCCCCTGTCATGTCCCTGGATTTCAGAAAAGCTTTAGCATAAGCCATTCTCCCTGGCCATTACCCCAAAACAGCTCACAGGAACTTGACCACAAACAAAACTTTATGCCTGCTACCCCCACCCTCTTAAGCAAAGCTCTTCCCACATCAAACCTTGACCATAAACAAACCTTATACCCTCCCCCTTCTGATCAACACTTCTTCCTTAACAGATCATAAATCTCCTTACTGTAATTTCTTGCTACTCCCTGTCCTCTTTTTATCATTCTTATCAAACCACAAATCTCCTGACCCCACACTACCTCACTGGAACTTTAGAACTATAAAAAACTCACCCTACTGGCCAGGGGCAGGCTGAGCCACCCTCAGCTCAGATCCCATTCTCTTTCTCTTCAAATCAACTTCAGTAGATCCTCAGGCTACTGCCTGTTTTGTGCCATTCTGTCCCCAACACGTATAAATAAGGCTCATCAGTGGAATATAAGTGAAAGGAAAGTGTGCCTCTTTGTAGTCAATGCTTCCAAGAAGTGAGCAGGACTTCTTCATACTCTCTCTGTCTCTGCCAGCTTCACGTGGAGAACTGCATGTTCCTGGAGGATGGAGGAGCTACAAAGTGGAAGAAGGCTGGATCCCTGAATTATTGAATGGAGAAAAGATACTTGCTGACTACAGATATTTTACTCCAGCTCTTATGTGAGTGGGAAATAGTTTGTACTCTGCTTGTGGTTATGACACACATTGTTTGGTCTCTTTCTTAAGATAGTCTAAATATACACCAGGTGGGTGAGTTATTCCACAACTGTTCATTCAACTAGAAAAATAAGTGATTTGTGTTTGGCTTGCACATCCAGATCTTCGATAAGTGGGTTCCAATGTCTCAATTTGAAAAAGGAAGTGATTCTGGCTAGAGGTCCAAGGTATGTTCTCTAAGTCAGCTTGAGCAGATAATCTTGTGCTTTTCAGATTATTGGGTCCAATAATAAAAATAATTTGATTCCCACTTTTTATTCATTTGATCTATTTTATGTTAATTAGAATCGTAAGACGGATGAGGGGATGAATGACTGGTTCAATATACACTGCTTCTATACATATCCCCTTCATAAGGAGTCTGGATAGAGCCTCCTGAGTTTCCAACAAAACAACCCCACTGCTGATTCCCACTCACAGGGACCCTAGGACAGAGTAGAACTGCCCATATGGCTTCCAGGGAATGGATGGTGAATCTGAACTGCTGACCTTTTGGTTGGCAGTCAAGGGCCCCGAGTGAGTTATAGCATGAAAATAAGAGTGCACATGGTGCCTTTAGTCGTACAATATGTCAAAAGCTACACTGTAAGTTCTGTTGTGCTCCAGGAATGGCAAGATAGTGTTTAAGCCTGAGGCACGGAGGAAGGTGTGCAGGGCTGAAGCAGAATTCCAGCCAGAACTCTCTCATTCCAAACTTTAATGGACTATAGCTCCCAAGGGCAGGGGTTCAATGAGAGTACAAACTATTAGAAGAGATGCTTACATGAGATGGAAGAGATAGGCTGTGGTGGTGCAAACCTACAGCACCTTTCTCTAATATACCTCTGAGCATTTACAACTAGTATTTGTAATCTATATTCCTTATCCTGACACGTTTGTTGGGTACCATAATTTTCCTCATGACCACATTACAGCAAACAGGGATAGCCAGAACCAATGGACAAGTAGTCGTGACTTAGAGACTTAAAATTTGTTATGAGAAGTCTCTGTGACAGTTTTTCTATCTAGTGGTTGCGAGATAACCAGAGTCATACAGAAGCAGACAAGTTGGGGTGTCCTGCCCTACTGCACCACACTCATGGTAGCTAACATTTTCCCATAAGAGGCCCATCCTTCACTTTCTTTCATGGGTGATTTGGTGACTCATGAGGCCATTTGCCTCACTGATCTAGACTAAAAGGATGAGATAGACAGTTTATAATCCACACTAACCAAGGTGTAGTTTGCGAAAGCCAGGTAATCAGCATGAAGAAATCTACACAAAATACAAGTATATGTATTTTTTGCAACAAAAGAAACTATTTATTTGGAATATGCATTACCAGTACAAATTAGGAAACTGTAAAACCTACACCATGTTAGTATCATTAGAGAGAACACAAAAGTTCAGTTGGAATCAAAAGGGACAGAAGCCTGTGCTCTCACAGAAGCAGAAAAGCTTAAACTTTCAAAACCAAAACAGAGCAGAGCTTTGCAAGTTTATACTCTGAATAATAAGAAAAGGGAAAGGGGCATAGGGAGGGGGAGAATAAAACCAAAAACCAAGAGAAAGCATTTCACAATAATTAAACTTTTCAAAGCCAAAGGAAAGGAAGCGATAAGAGAGAAGGGAAAAACATTGAATGTTTTAACAAGAGAAAAAAAATAATAATGTTTACAAAAAATAAAAGGTTCCCGAAAGCTTTGAGCTAGGGATTGAAACCAAAAGGTGATGTGAAAAGCTTGTCATTGTTTTGCTGTGACTTACAAACAACAGCGCTGGTGTTGGGTAGAGACATGTTCTAAAGAGCAGCTCTACTATTCTGCACTTTCTTCACTTCTCTTGCTTAGGTTCTGCCTGATTTCTGAACACTTAAGAATTTACTGAATGAAGTATTTTTTAAAAATAAATTTCTCCCAGGTAACATTGCTTTTTTTCCTGCAACTAATTAAAAACTCGCAAATCAAGGCAGTGTTACAATTTGCTATATGCAGTCACCTGAATCACAGGCTAATAAGAGGTGTACTGCCAATGAATCACATTTTTAGTCTTTGCACCAAAGCTACAGTTCAAAAGGTGCACTGGGAAGGGCGTAACAGCTCATCAGCTCTCCATCTGCAATCAGGATTCAAGCACCAGCAGGCAGGTGGGCCCCAGGAATGGCTTCCTGGGTCTGGTCTACCTGGCCAGTGGTGACTGTCACACCATCATCTGGAAGAAAAACACACTCTGGCTGAAGAGGTCTTGTGGAATGTCGTTACTAACCAGGGAGACAAAAGAGAAAGCACCTTGTTGTGATATTCAGAATCAACAAACGCAAAAACCTTTCCTACAGCATGCAAAAGTCCTTGGATAGATTCCTTGAATTTTTCAGTGGTCAAAAGGAGAACCCAAGTTCCTATTTTTTCAAATGTCTCACCCTGTAGAAATGGAGGTGTGTAATGCAGCCTCAACACAGGCTTTAGCTTTGTTTTTGAAGCCAACTGAATTCTGAAACAAAGAATGAAGTAACAGCCTGGTCGGCAAATGTCGTATTTTCACATCACCTTGTATACATATTTAAGGAATAAAAACGGCAAGACCATAATCCTGACAAAGAAAATAGCACCCCCCCATAAACAAGCCCCAAATAACACAAAACATACTGATTTTGTTGTTGTTGTTTTGTATTTTTAAGAGCAGAATAAAGAATTTATTTTGGGGTCTTAAAGTTAATAAACATAAAAACGTGTTAGGTTGTACCTATTATGCTCACTATTCCAACCTTTAAGTTTACAAAATGAATTACTGTCACTTTTAAACATCGTGAAACAGGAAATGGATGTGCACAACTCGACACTTCTAGCATTCTTGAACTAATTCACAAATGAAAGAAAATAAAAGAAAAATGAGGGAAATAATGAATGTAGGTAGTTTGGTGTTAAAAACTAATGCAGGAATGATGCGCATTGTCACAGAAAGAAGACAGGAAATTCCCCGTCCTGTTTTGCGTGCTATGAGGGTCATTTTTAAAATTTTTATTATAAACACTATTAAATTCAGACCGCTTTTTTGGTTTTTTTTTCTTTATCTGAATATACAAGAACATTCATTATCAAATGTTTATCAGTACTACAAAGAACGAGACACAAGTCGCAAGAAACAATGGAAAATGTTAATAAAGCTGAAAGAATTGAGTTTTTTTTGTTTTTTTAAGTTTTTTTTTTAAATTTGAGTTTCTGTAGTTTTATCTTTTTTGGTATCGAAGTCAGGTTTTTCTGGGCAGAAAAATAAAAATCAGAAGAGAGGAAAAAGGTATGTGTAAGAAAAGGCAACTGGCAAATGAAGAACCACCACCACAGCAAAATTAAAAAACAAAAGAACAAAAAAAATCAAAGACAGTGCCAGCTGGCAGAAGTTCTGCAAGAGGGTCAATTCCACACCAGGAGGGAGGGTAGGGGGTGAACAGGAGGCTCTAATGAAAAGTTACAAGGTAGACAAACCCAGGTCTAGTACCATTCCTCAGAGGAAATTTGTTGTCAGGGAAGAGTGCTCCTACTTGTGTTAGAAAATGAAGGAATCCCGGGGCATACATATTTTGGAATCTGTAGGGCTGCCTTAATGTGAATTCCCACGGAGCTATATTTCCAGAGGCACAGATATTTCCATTCCCATCCTTCTGCTGCCAGTATGTCCATACTTGGCATAACACAGAGGGCACGGCTGCCATGGTGGAAGCGACCTGGAGGACAGGTTGTGGGTAAGTCACTGGATACAAGGTCTGCGTGACATGCTGGTTAGGAAAAGTGCTGGGAGAGATGAAAACCAAAGCCAACTCCTCAGTGAGAGAAACTGCCTGTGCAAGTGGGGTATTACTCTGATCTTTTTCATCATTTATCTCAAGTGAATCACTGAATCTAAATCTAGGATCATCCTTTCTGTTTCCCAGAGAATCCTTTTGTGTCTGTCTTTCTTTCTTGCCCAAACTCAAGAGCTGGTTTCAGTTTGGTCCGGCCACTATGACACAACTCTCTGCTGTTTCTAAACACTAAGAGTTGTCACAAATATGCTTCTTTGAACCAAAAATTCAAACTTGTTGACTCTTTATCTAATCTTCTGGTTATGGCACAGGCTGGTAAACATCACCCTTCTAGTGCTCTTAGTTGTCAAGACATACTCCTATCTTTCAGATGTTTCCTTTTTGCATTTTCTTTTAATATATATATCCTAGAGTTGCCGAAGTTTCCCATGGAGCAGTTTGTTTTTCCCCTTCCCTCCCTGACACACAACACAAAAGCACTTTCTACACATTACTACACTGCCATGGGGAATTTCCATGACCTTGTGAGCTGGCCAGTCTCACCACCCAGGGTTTCGTATCCCTACCTGGAGGCCTCGTAAAAAGAGAGAGTGTGATACAGACAAGGCCACATTTTGGGTTCAAGTGCAAACTAAGAGACGGAGGTCCTCATTTTTTCTATTTTGGAAACCGTTCTCTATCCTAAGAAACCACATGAGTCAAAACCATAAAAGCAACAACAATCCTTCTCTATCATGATGATGACATCAGTGTGCTGATGGGAATCAGAAGTTAGAAAAGGAAAATCATTTATTGTTCTTACAACGTCATGGGCCATAAGTTTACCTGAGACACTACTTCACTTTACACTTACTTGGGTAGAAATGAATTTTCTCAGTGTCTTACAAGACTCTTGGTGACCCAGGCATGAACACCCCCATTTTACAGATAAATTAAGGTACCAAGAAATGCTGCCAACTCTCACTTAGGCAAGAGACAGAGCTCCCATCATTTTTTGCTGTCAGAATCAGCTATGAAGATGACATTACATATTTAACTTTCTAGTTACATACTCATCTCTTAAATGACCCCAGGTAAAAAAAAGTCACTGTCATGATTTCAGGGAAAACATTACTTCTCTTTCTCTAAGACCCTCAGGTTTCCAAATTAAGTGAGGAAAAAGTCTGAGCCATGTTCTTATGCAGCCCCTTCCTCTAGAACCAAACTTCAAAAGTCAAGAATACAGTATCATGTAACACTTCGCATAATTAATGCAACGTTCCTAACATTAAAACAAAAACAAAACAGAACAAAATCTGTTTTAGGTATTATATCCTGAGAGTTCCATAGGTCACAGCAATGGGAATAATTTACACTAGAAAGCTGACCTTAATCATGATCAAGTCCTGTCTATGTTGTTCTGTTTATGTGCATGCTGGTGGGTTCACACATTCTGGAAGCCCTGGACACATACTCCCTCTTTGTGTCACTGACCTTCATTCAGAGTTGCTAGCAATTCCTTCGGTTGAGCTCAAAATGCTTAGTCCTCTGGCTACTAGTAGTTGCCAATTTAAGTATCTGCATACAGCCTGTGAATGATGTTGTTTAAGTGAATGTGAGACTGTGTATGTGCCTACATGTGCATGTGTGTGTATGTTTGTTTGTGTGTATGTATGTGTGTGCGAAGGAACAGTTGAAAAGTTTCAGGGTAAAAACCTTCTCCTTAATGATGCATTCATTATCATGCCTAACTCTGGCCTGGTTTTGCAGGAGGATCTGAATACTGCTTATTCAGTATCGAGTCATCTCCAAAGACTGTGCCTCTGAAAATACGAGATACTGTTGGTGGGATAAGAAATCCTATGGGAATTCTGCCCTTCCTGTTCACGTGCCCTCCTCTATTGCCTGACTTCCTGCCTGAGATTCAACCTAGCTGAGCTGTAACCAGAAACTGTAGTGGCTTTCGGAGCCCAGCTACGGCAGTCCCCAGAGAGTAACTGGTGCTGGGAAGGAAGTGGGTTCCAATCAGAACTGTCAGGGTAAAGAAGAACAAGACGGGGAGGGAGGCCTGGAGAGAGTAGGACAATGTGGCATATTTCTACTAAGAGGTAGTGAGAGTAACAAGAGAAACAGAGAAAGATTGCCTGTTGAAATAGGAAGTGAGGGATCTGAGTGAGGTAAATTTGGCTCTTCAAACCACCAGCATGAAAACATACAAACACTTTTATTATTTTGTCATTGTTTTTCCTCTTTAAATTCCGCTAATTATTGAAAATATCCTTCCATTATGTAATAGAGGGCAGGGACCCAGGAAGTCTAGGACAGAGGGAAAGGGCCAGGGAAGATGACAAAACCAGACTGAGAACTGGAGGAAGGGGAAGGGTGACTTCTACCCAGAAAAAAAAGGGGGAGGGGTTGGGGGGGAAGAGAGTATAAAGAAGTGTCCAGATTGGCTGAAACAGCATCCCAAAGAAGAGAAGAGAAGGAGACTCTTATTGTGTTTGCTGATTGCTTCGACCTCCAGTCTGACCGCTTCAGCGTTGGGAGAGAAACCCTCCCTCCTGCCCCTGCCCCAACGGGGGCACAGGGTCAGCCGGGATGCGATTGCGGGGAGATCAGTTGGAGGTATCAGAGTGAACACTGCCAGGGCCTTCTGTAGGGGAGGTCACTGATGAAGGGGTAGTAGCATCCTGCCAACCTCCATTAGCCTAGAAGGGAAAAAGGGAGAAAAGTCAGTCCTCTGAGAGCTGGTGCCCTTTAGCAGACAATGATAATGAGGTAGCTTCTGTGAAGGATAAAGCACTGAGAACGGGGCATTTTATCAAACGGGCTGTTATCATTGCTGATGCTACTCCCACCACCCTCAGATGTGTTAGGGTTCTCCCAGTGAGCCTCTGGGTACAATGTTAAGCCCTCCCACTTGCCTCGTGTGTTTATACTCCTTAAAGACGTCTGAATTCAGTTCAAGCCATCAGATTATTGTGTTTGCTGTCATGGAATGACAGTTGCCCTGCAGGTCAGGAGATCCAAATTCTACTACAGCTTTTGGCAACAGCTACCTACTGATCCCAGCAAAGCACCCTTACCTCTTGGGCCTCAGGTTCCCCTTTTGGATAAACAAAAGTTTGGACCAAATGATTTCTAAGGACCTTTCTGGCTCTGAACGGTCCATATATTCATGAGATTCCAAATTCCCACACTGTGCAATATGTCCTTGGGTATACAATGACGAGTGGTTAAGGTTCATATCCTCCAGGAGAGGGCTTAGGCGAGCCCATAAATGAACTGTAAGCCAATGCAGAACCTAAGAAGTGGGTGAACCCAGTTGTTCAGCCTGTTGTCATGAAGGTTCAATCAAAGGCAACACCACATCTTGTTGGAGCATCAAGAAAAGCTTCAGGGAGGAGGTAGTCTTGGAGGTGAGCCTTGAAAACTGTAGAAGGTGATTGAGATGAATGAAGCAGGTAAAACAGTGGTGCACAGACTGCAAGGCCTGGGCTGAGTGAACATTTTTAAAGAAGTGATGAGATTGGGAAATCATGAGTTTGATCCAATCTGAAAATTTTTCTAGTACTTTCATACGAGAAGTACTCAAACAACAGAACCGCTCAAATGAATTTGTTTTAATGACCATCTCTTTCAAAACAGATCTTGGCACTAAAATAGCTGAGGAATGATTTGTTACAGTGGTTAATTCATGATACATAATTCACGGTTGTTTATATATTTTAAAACACTGAAATATAAGTGTGCTCCTCCCATCATCATGTTCACTTGGAGTTACCACACCTCAACTCTGAAAATACTGTCAATGTCAAATAGACTAGGTCCTAGGCATTCCCGGTAAATGATGTTTTATTATACTTCCCTCTCCCTTTACCCTTCAAAAATTTTGGGGTAGATGGACAGGTGCCATTTGAGGAGAGCCAGGACTTCTACACTTCTTTACAATCCACAGTACAGAGGAGCGTGCCCGGCACTTTAACAGGCATTAGCAATTGTCTGTTCATGTTTCATTCATAAGAAAGCAGACGGTACGAGAGAAAAGGAGGCCTTCAACTCTTGAATCCAATTCTCTGCCATTTTCATCCACTTGGCTTTCTTGTTCATTGGCTCATCCAGATGATGCTCCAATTTTCCCATGAAAGTCAAGATTTTAAATCAAAGCACCTCCCACCAGTTACTTCAGCATAAAGGTGGATTTCTGTCCCTACCTCACTAGGGAGGAGCAAGTCACAAATCTGGATATCAAGGGGATGAGCGATGGTCCTGGTAAATGCTGATAAACAACACATGCCCTCAATCCTGAATGGATGAATACCTACTCTAGGTTCAAATCTGCCACCTTCTTATCTAGGCAGGTTAATGCCTCCCACTCTCTGGCTCCTCACAAGGCTTTTCCTCCTGTTGTTTGTAATGGGAAATTAGATGAAGCACAGGTAGGGAGACAGGAGAATTTTTTCCTTTGTGACGGAAAGTTTTTCCATCTTTTGGAGACCAGGGCTCTGTAGTATTACTGCAGTCGACAGCAGAATTAATGCAATTTCTGAAGGCATGTCTGTCACAGGGGTGACACTATCTTAGCCTCACTTACCAAGCAAAACCATATCTTTGGGTGCTATTTTAGATTGATTGAGAAAGGCAGTTATGTTTATTTTCCCCCAAAGAAAATCTCTTAATGTCATTTATGTTTTCTGACTACAGAAGAAAAATAGAAAACACAAAAAGCATAAAAACAAAATTTAACACCCATAATCCTACCACTCAGAGATAATTTCTGCTATCTGTCTATCCTAATAATCCTTTTTATATGTGCAAGCTTACCAGACAGATGATAGTTAGGGGTGTATGTGTGGGTAGTGGTACAGCAGGGCAGCATGTGGTTTTAAGGAAACATGTCACGACGCAGAAAGTAAAGCATAGGTTAAAAAAAGCCACCAGAACTGACCTGGTGTCAGAAACATATGAAGCAAGCAGACAAGGGAGCTCTCGGAAAGCAGTCAGCTCCCATGTCATCACAGCATAGAGCACGATGCTGCTCACAAACCACCACTGCTATCATTATGTAGCTGGGATTAACTCCATTAAAGTAACAATAAGCTGTATCCCAAATGAAGCTGTTGGTGAAGAAACTTAGCTCTGTGTTATTTCATTAGGAAGGAAAGGGCAAGACATTCTGTTGCCCAGGTTTTCAGAGACTTCTTTCTCAGACACCTGTGCTCAGAAGCAACTCCAAAGGGACATATTTGATCTCGTTCCCTCAAAAGGTTTCTGTCTCAGTCCAAGCTGACAGAGGTAACAGAGAACTCACAGATGGCAGAGACAGGAGTTAGTTCCAACTGATATCAGAACTAGCATTTCAGTTAGGCCACTTGGCCTAATGAAGATATAAAAATCGTCTATTTAAAAAAAAAAAAATCTCACAGCTCCCTTTATTCACTGTCCCTCCATAGACCCTGCCTCCCCCATAAACATACAACCACACACACTTCAGGGTGACCAATCCTCCCAGCATGCCCAGGACTCTCCCTGTGTTAGCACTGAAACTCCCATATCCTGGTAAAGCCCTGACGCCAGGGCAAACCCGGAGGGCGGTCGCCCTACCCCAGGATACACCAGCTACGGCCTCACATTGTTAGCTGCTGTAGATCAGTCCCCGAGTCACGATAATCTCGCGCATGACAGATCAAAACACTGCCAGGTCCTGCGCGACCCCCATGATTGGTTGCAGGTCAGACTACTGTAATCCAGAGTTTTCACTGGCTGACTTTCAGAAGTAAATTGCCAGGCCTTTGTTCCTAGTCCATCTTGGACTGTAAACTCTGCTGAAACCTGTTCAGCATCACAGCAACACACAAGCTCCCAAGGGCAAAAAGGTCATGGCTGCCCATGAAGTGCAGGGGAAAACTCTACAACAGAGCCAACTTTGTGCTGAGTTTAGGATGTTCCAGCCTCCACTGCTCTAGTTAGATAAACACAAGCACTTTTCAGATTAAGCATATCTGACTAGAAAGGATGAGGGATTCTTTTCTCTGGAGATGTTTTATACAACAATATATTCTCTGCTGCTGTTGCTGCTAAGATGTCCATGAGATCAGAAACTGCGAGCAAAGCCAACTTATAACCGGCTTCCTGTAAATCACTTTGGCTGCTTCAGCTGTATCATTCCAGCTTTAATGTAAGGCGTACAGAGGCTGCTCCTTCTTGGGAAACAGCTGACCTCACTTACTGCCATGTAACCCTGGGGAGCAATTCCTTCGGCAGTCCTTGGCTGTGGGTGAGTACCAAGCAGCAACTGCTACCTTGTGTGGTTTATCTCTGGGTGCAGTGAGAGTGGAAGATAGTGTTGTTCACAAATGGGAATGGGACTTTTGTCTTTGTTTTCCTTCTGCACTCCCACGTCCCCTTTCACTCTCAGATGCAAACTATATCCTTCATCATGGACAGGTGCCAGGTCTCAAAATGCTGACGTCAGAAACCTCAGTGACAGGCTACTGGGCTGAAGGGTGGGAGTGAAAACTGTAGAACCAAACGGGTCCTTTTCATTTCTGAAAGCATCCCTAGTGGAGGAGACTCTATCAGTGCCCAACACTACATGTAACTCGGTGAGGCAAGGCTGGTGCAGCAAGAACAGATCGAACCCTTAATTCCACTAGGTGAAGCTTAAGCCAGTAGTAGCACGTGTATCCTGAAGCTTACAGTGGGAAAGCTAATAGAACATAAAATTAGCACAAAATGTAGCAGATTTCTTACAAGAGGAAATCTGGATATTAAAAATATAAATCCATAATATTCAGGTACAAAGTGATTCAGGAACAGAAATGATGGACCGTTTACTCTGTACCCTACGCTAATGAATTTCACGCATAATGTCATGTACACTAGATTTTACAGGCTAAGTGTGCCCACCTGAGGCAGCAAGGGGCGCTGGCTATTGAGGTAACAACAGGGCCATGGCCAGAGGAAAGCCCCAGGGTTTCTCCTTATAAAACACAAGAAAACAGAACTGCAACCAAAACCCTGGTTTCTCCCTTCTCTGCTACCCTTCTAGAAAAGGTAGAGGTGCCACCTGCAGTTGCCCGTCCCTCACTGTTGCAGGTCCAGGGCTGCTGACGCCCAGAGCTGCAGCTGCTGGCTACGATGGGCCTGGTCCATCCTCCTCTCTTTCCTGTTCTTCCTCTGCGCTTACCTTAGCAGCACACCACTGATGCAGAGAATTCATCAATTGATGTGACAGCCCAAGCGAGCCTGGCACTAAGAAACTCTCATTTGCAACCCAGAAATCCGCTGAGGTACCACAAACTGGCTGATGTCAGCACTGAGTTGAGCTAGATCTGCATATGGGCCAGATGCCATTACCAGAGACACCTTTAGTGTGGGCGAGGAGGTGTACGTGCTCCAGGCCCTCAATCATGCAGGTACTGATGGGGCCGGCCAGAAGAAACAAAGAAACACGGACATCTCTCTCTCTCTCTGACACGCACGCCCGCCTGCACGCACACAACCACCACATATCGGGGAGACGTCAGCTCACACAGTGGAGGCCAAACCCCGGATCCATCATTTTTCCAAGCTCGAAGGAGAAGTATGTTTCCATAACACATTTACATTCTCCCCAAGATTACATAGTGAGTACTCGCTAAGGGATGCTCTGGTACCTAAGCCAAAGCCAAGTGCCGTCTGGTACCTAAAGTCACTACTGCAAAGCTCCCTTAGGATTCAAACTTTCCCTGTGAAATTTTACAGTGGTGAATACGACCTTCTAGTCTATCCTTAGTTGCCACCAGAATGACCTTTCAAAATGTAATTCTGATCATGTTACCTCTCTATTTAAATCTTCTGTGACTTTCCACTGGCTTCAGGATGAGGTTCAATGTCCAGCAGGCATGCAATGTCCTTGATTCTCCAACCCAATGCCTACACTGAACACTGTGGTCAGAGTATATTACTACAGGTTCCTGCAGTAGAGCAGCTATGTCATTTCTGCTTCTTCTCCCATGCATATAACACTCATCCAAGGACATTCTACCTACTCAATGGCTGTCTTTTAGAACTGAGTTTCACCACCCTGGTACTCTACGTGTCCTAAACAATGTGCTCCCCCACTGCAGGCCTTCCACTTGTTTCTATGTCTGTTGGTGACAACACCTGTGCCACCACACTGCAGCTGTTCTTTTGCATGCCCCCTCACCTGCCAGACCATGAGAGACAGGGCTGTGAAATTTGTCCCTGATTCCTAAGTGCTTCCTAGAGTGCCTGATGCAGCACAGGTTTTGGTAAACATGTGTTGGATGGAGATATGAAGAGAAAGTAACCATTCAGTGGCCCTGGGCCATCCGCCTTCAGTTGTGGGTACAGAGAAATGCATGCAGCAGCACCCTGACTTCCAGGACTGAGTCTGGCTATGAGTGAAGGGCTGTGTACACCTACAAAACATCCATAAGACAGGCCAGAAGCAGTAACCGTCATGGTAACTTTTACTAAACAGGCATCAGGGAGAGCTGTTACTTCATATTTCATCTTAAACTGGAAACTGTGATTAATATTTGTATTATGCTTTTTTTTTTAAGGGAAAATGTTAAAATACTGGATCCTGCCTGACGCAACACCACCTCAACATGGAATATTCCCAACAGGGTAGCACAAGGAGACAGAAAATGCCCCATCTTATTTCTGGAAGGGTCTCCAAGTTACCACCTTAGACATATTGGGAACTGCCAAAATGTACAGATCAGATCTGGTTCCCAAATGGCCTGTTAGGTCCTTGTTCACCCCTTCCCATTTTTCCTCTCCCACAGCTGGATGCCTTGAGGCCTGCATGCAATCTCAGCTTCCATCTTTGTGTCTGGGAAGACAGCTGCCAGAGATAAACACAAGATACCCAGTAAAATGTGATTTTCAGATAAATAACAAATTCTTTTTTTGGTATAAGCATGTTCCATGTAGTGTTTTCATTTGCTAAAGGTGGCAGGCGTATCTGGGCATAAATTCACTCTCAGCCAAAAGAAAACATATCCCAGTCTAATTTATTAATACAGGTAACTCAGACACAACTGTGGTGCTCAACCTGGTTCTGACCTGCATCCTTCTGGCTGAGACCATATCTACCAAGCTTATGCCCAGCTTCAGCTAAATTTATTTCAGTTCCTTGAAGACTGAGGTAGTAACCTGCTCTTGAAGTTGAAATCTTGCTCTGGAACCTCAGCTCACCAACTACAGCCCGACAGCACATTTACCAAAACTAGTCCTCTGCTTGGATAACCCTGTGCGGCTGGCTCTAAGATTCCTGCCTGCCAAGGCCAATAAAAATAAATAAATAAGTAAATAAAATAAATCTACTTCCTGCTGTCATTCAGTAAGTCACCAAAGGAACACGTAAAGGTTCCAAAGGGTAATGAGTGCTGTGACAGAGGACAACACGGAACCTCACTGAGGCTAGGCTTCAGAAGGAGTCACACTAAAGGTCAGTCAGGCAAAGATGTGACCAACAGCAGAAGAAACAGGCTGTGCAAAGGTCCCAGGAATGGAACAAAGGCCAGCAAGAAGGCAGTACGGCTTAGTGGTAAGTTCAGTAAGACGGGGCTGGGAGTGCCCGGTCCCACCAGGGCTTACAGGCTCTGTGACGGTCTTTGATTTTTATCCTTCTTGGGATGTAAGACAACAAGGGTCATATCTGACACAGTGGCTGCTTGATTCAGTACTTGAGTTGAACAAATAGAAAAATGAATGACTTCCATGCCCCCACTGGTGCTACGCTTCCACGAACACAGGGACGCCCGGCTGCCGGTGTCACCAATGCACGGTTGCACATGCAGGAACCCGAACAGCAATGCTCTTACTCCATGCGATGAGTACAGAATAGTCACAGAGCCAGTGCAAATGCCTGTTCCTAGTTCCTAAGTCAGCAAACTGGCTCAGAAAATAGGATTTGCCAAACTTAATCACCATTACTCCTACTGCCTTTTAGACATTGCAAGTGTGACGGTACACTGGGTACAACATGCAGAGTACTGCTGCTATTGACACTTACGGCTAAAGGCAAGTGATTCACGCTCTTCAGTTTGCCTTCAAGAGAACGTTTGTGTTGTTGAGGAAGCTGCCAGAACCTATGAGTCATAAGTCTGGATTCAAAAACTCTTTCAGGAAATGCCAACACTTTCTACACCTTATCCATAATCCATTTCAAAACTTGGTTCTGGACAAGACAAAGCCTACTCCTCACGGTCTATACATGGCAACAATGTATAATGCTTTGAGGTCCCCAAAGTCATGTGAGCCATCATTTCCACCATCTGATGGCAGCACCATGCAGCTATACGGTTTTCATTCAACGTTCACCAGGCTGAGCCCCTGTCTGAGACCTGTTCAGTAAGTTGGTGAACCTGACTCATATTCACTTCGTATGAATACGAACTCTATTGTTAAAGGTCAGTGTCTCAAGTCTTAATTAGAATGTACCCGACCACTGCCTAAGGGTTACTCAAGACAAATCTAACTGCGAGACTCCATCATTTGCAACACCACCACTGTGCCATCCTGCCAGCACCCTAACACGGCACTGTGCTCTACCAGTGAAGACAGCCTGTGGGCCGCTGTCAAGACAGAGATTTACTTTGGTTCCTTTGCACCAAGCTTTTCTAATTCATTTGTCCTGGAGACCCACAGTGCAGCCATAGAATGTACCTGAGACACAGGGTACAGTTTTAGTTAAGCCTCTCTGCAGCTGACACAGAATATATAGTCATGTACCCTTTCTGGTTGAGGGAGATTTGCTTTCTTATTTCTATTCAAGTTATAAATAAACCCATTGCTGTGGAATGAATAATTCTGACTCAAACAACCCCACAGGACAAAGTAGAACTGCTTCATAGGGTTTCTAAGAAGTAACTGCTAGATTTGAACTGCTGAACTTTTGGTTAGCAGACAAGTTCTTCACCACTGTGCCACAAGAGTTCCAAAAGTATAAATAGAACAGTGATAAACAATGTTTCCAGGTCCCAAGACTGATGGGATCCATGGGATCCATGAGATGTATGTACGTATGTATGATGGGATCCGTCATACATATATGAAGTTAAAACTTAAAAGTTTGTTTTTAAGTTTTCAGAGGCCATCCTCATGTTTTGGCAAAGAAAAATAAGCTCAGCTTGATTCAGCTAAACAGAGGTGTCTCAGGGTACAGAATTCTATTTATACTTGAATAAACATCATCTATACTCAGAACACACAAACCAGAATACATCCACACTTGCATGAAGTCACACACACTGTTAAAAAAATGCATTATTCCTACATACTTATTATATTCATATAGAACTAAAGAAGATGCATAATACAATAAGGAATGTGCACACACACACACACACACACACACACTGCTACACTGGAAGAATAGCTGTATAAAACAGATACCTCTACACAGGTGGCCACAGCTAGACAATTTAAGCAAAGGGTTATTTTTTACTCCCAATATAAATTATGTAATTGGCTGACTTCCTGTAGCCCTACTCCCCCCAAAATTCTTTTTAATTTTTATATCCTTTGGGTTTGCACTGGCTCTTCCGACACAGCTATGATTCACTAAGGTACACACAGAAAAGATACACGCACCTAACAGTAAACGCTAACAGATGGCTACATGCATCCTCGATTTCCATGGACACACATTCGTGTGTACATCCTGATGTTTTTGACCACTACAAAGGGAACTCAAACCCCTTATGCTTTTCTGACCATTCAAGAGACAGCAATTACCCCAGATTATTAGACCCACAATGACACATGGTATAAAGAGAGACAGTGAGCCAACTCCACATCCCAAAGACTGGCATATTCAAGTACACTTAGGACATTAATAGCAATTTACGTGCCATCACTGAGACAAAGCCACAAAGGCTCTGCTGGCAGCCTCTTATTTTGAAGCCTATTATTTGTGGGAGTCACAGGCTATAATCAGAACAGAAACTTTCAAAACCTTTATCTTCCGTGACGCACCAAATCTATTTCAGAGCCATAATTGCTATGTCACCGTAGAGTTTGCTGCTTAATGCACTCAAATGCCATTTAGTGTTTGCAGGGTCATTACAGCGGGCAGGAGGTAGGGGGAAACAGGGTGGGAAGTTGTGGGGGAAAGGCAGGCAGAGCATGCTGAGGGGAATGTGCTAGAACGGGGTGCTAGCTTCCACTGTGGCTAATTAACTTATGGGAGGATTTTTATTTTAAAAACTCTAATGACCGATAAAATGAACTAAGAGCTGGAAAAAATATCTGTGTACTCAAAACTTCTGAATTCATTTGATATCACCTTAAACTGGGTGGTGCAGTAGTTAAACACTCAGCTGCTAACCAAAAGGTCAGCAGTTTGAACCCACCAGCCGCTCCTTGGGAACTCTATGGGGCAGTTTTACTCTGTCCTATAAGGTTTCTATTTGATGGAATTGACTTGATGGCAAAGATGCTTTTTTTTTTTTTGAGGGGAAAGTATTTAGAGATTATCAGTAGGTGGTAAGGAGCACCCTCTTCTATTTTGGGATTCTGATCCGAGTATATGAGGGGTATTTTTTAAATTTTCATTTTTGCCTTTTAAAGAGTCCAAGAAATTTCTATAGAGAATGTTCCCACCGCACTGCAAGCCTGGGGATCTGACTTGCTGGTTTTCATGCTATGGAATGAGAAGGGGAGAAAGGTTGGTGAGATGTCAAAAGTTCAGCAGTGTAGAAGAATGTTTTCTTTTCACTGGTGGTAAAAGATGCAGAGAGGCTGATAACATAGGTGAAATAAAAGAAAACTTCTAATCACTCAAAAGATCATCTTCCCCAAGTCTAGCTAAGACCATAGGAAGGCTTTCCACACACGTGAGCCTCCCTGTTCCAGACCCAGATGTGAACAAACCAAGGCCTTGATTATTTGGCAGCTCACATCACTGCAGGTGACTCTGACAGCACGACAGACTTGCACAGGGCTCTCTGAATGACTGACATATTTCCGGTTCCTTGAGAAAACTGTTAGGCTCCAGCTGATAATCCTAAGCCTGGTTGTTGAATCCACCAGTGACTCTAGGGAAGAAAAGACCTAGTGATCCGCTTCCACAAAGATTTCAGCCCAGGAAACTCTATGAGGCAATTCCACCCTGTCCTACAGGGTCACTGTAAGTTGCAATCAACTTGACAACAATACATTTTTGAGCCTTTTTATAGCCCAGAGATAAAGACAACATCCAACTAATTCAGATTGCAGGGTTAATTTTTTCTCTGTTTTTAAGATCAACACCAGTATCGTTTAGAGATGTGTCTCATGAATAATTTTCCTTTAGTTTCTAAGAGTGTCACTCCAGTTCTTAGGCTGAAGAGAGAATTTTCCACAAGAATAGACAGGTTGAGACTTGGGCCTTATTTGATATGAGCATTCCACTATTCAGAAACAGTTACTTTACATGTTAGGTATCAGCACCATGGAATCACTTTCTGACCGTGTAAGAAGGTCTCAGAAATCAGTATGGAAAAGATGAACATTTCAAGAACAGATATTAAAATCAAAATGAGATGCCATTTTATAACTCGATAACTGCAAAGTGCAATAAACTACTGAGACATTGTTACTGAGAGTATGGGAACAGGGGAACCATTATATACTAGTGGTGTATAAATTATAACAAATCAGTTGCTGTCAAATTGGTTCTAATTCATGGTGACTTGATGTGTGTGTGTCTGAGTAGGACTGTGTTCCATAGAGTTTTCAAGGGCTGATGTTTAGAAGTAGATCTCAAAACTTCTTCGGAGGCACCTCTGGGTGGACTCAAACCTCCAACGTTTAGCAACTGAGTGCGTAATCTTTTGCACCACCCAGGCATTCCACAAATCACTAGAAATGATAATTATGTATGTTATGTGTATCCATAAATTACAAGAAAAATGTACAACACACCACAAAGGCCTTTAGGTATCTTTATAGCCTTCGGTCCAACAATTCCGTATCTAGGAATTTATCCAAGGAAATAATAACATTATGTACAGAATTTTCTGTTCTACAATGTTTATCATAGTGTTATTAACAATAGTAAAAACAAACAAACAAAACCAGAAAGCAGCTTAAATGTTCCACAGTTCAGATTGATTAAAAAATTATGGACTTTCCCTGTAACAGATTCCAAAGTAGTTATTTAAAGCTATGTTTGAGAAGCTATGTTTTATGTAAAATATTCATAATATATTTTTAGTAAAATTAGTACGTTGCAAAATCACATGCTCAGTAGGATCATAGCTTTTGTACATCCACACAAACACATACCAACACAAAAAAGCTAGACTACAGAGCCAAAGTTAGCAGTAGCTTACTTTCATGTGATTTTTCTGTATCCTACAGATTTTCTACATTAACTATTAACTTGTAATCAGAAAAAAAAAAGGAACCGGAAAATTTAAACAAAACATAAGAATGAAATTGATATGCAACTTAGGTCTTCATTTTGTTCGTTCTGGCCAGCCTCTAGCACTCATTGTTGAAGACAGGACAATCTAATTCCTGGTAAAGCACAGGTTGTGGACAAAAAATTGAGGAAACTGGGACATTTCTGCTGAGAAGATGAAGTCACCATATGATTGTCTAACTTTTCAAAATACAACAATTGCATATGAAGAGTGTTTGCTGACTGTTTTTCCCTTTCTACAAAGAACAGTGCTGAAGGAAATGAACTTAATGCAGAAATCAGCTGAGGTCAGATGGAGAGCTCCCTTTGCTTTCTCTGCCCTTCTGCCCAACACTGGGTAACAGTGGGTACCAAGAAAATGTCTACTGAAGGAAGGAATGAATAATGAATGCGTAAACTGTTGGTCAAGCTCAAGGCTACACAGACAACAACATGCCCCAGGGAAAAGTATGGAGAAAAGAAGAAACAGCAACAGATATCTGGTTTCTGAACATACAGTCATCAGAGATATCTAGTGTAAGCTGATGAAGCTCACAGGTAAGTCATAAATCATAAAAATCACAGATAATTTAGAGGTAGAAGATGGATACCAGGCTATGATAAATAGGGGAAGAAAAAAAAGTACAAAACAGTCATTCATTTGTAAGAGACTACAGAAAACTACCTATCTTTGTAATGGGTCTGTTGCTGTGTACCAACGAGCTGATTCTGACCCCAGGAGTGCAGAGTAGAAACTGCTCCATAGCATTTTCAAGGCTATGGTCTTTCAGACGCAGACCACTGGATCATCTTCTTTGGCACCTCTAACTGCCCATCTTCTGGCTAGTCACAGAGTGCCTAACTATTTGAACCACCAAAGTACTCTGCCCACCCTTCTACATACTACATACAACTAGAGAATTTTAACCGTTAGGGATTCCATCTAGAAAACGCAAGGCTTACTACTTGTGTTAGTTTCCTAGCACTGCTCTAAGATGTGTATCACAACTGTTGTCTTTAACGGAGATTCATTCTTTCACAGTTTAGGCAGTCAGAAGGCCAAATTCAGAGCACTGGCTCTGCTGTCTCTGAAGAAAGAGCCTTGATTACCATCAGCCTTTGTGGGCTCAGCGCTACTTGGAGAGCTCCAGTGACTTGGCATGTTGTTGCTAGGTTCCACCCATAATTCAGACGTATCCATTCTTCTTTGGGTGGTTACGTACTAGTCTGCTAATCAAAAGTGGCATTCAAATCTGCCAGGTGCTCCTCAGAAACTCTATGGAGTAGTTCTACTCTATCCTATAGGTCACTATGTGTCGGAATCAACTTGCACGCAGTGGGTTTGTTTTTTTGGTTTTGAGGTGATAGAAAATACTGTGGCTTAGGTCTGCAATACCTTAGTCATCAAAGTAACCTCTTTGCCTTTTGACATTAAGGAGGTCTTCTGCAACCAATTTAACCAGTGCAACACATCCTTTGATTTCTTGACTGCAGTTTCCATGGGCACTGACTGTGAATCCACGTAAAATAAAATCCTTAACATAGTCAATCTTTTCTCTTTTTATTATAATGTCACTTAGCGGTCCAACTGTGAGGATTTTTGTTTTCTTCATGTAGAAGTATAATCCACATGGAAGGCTGTAGTCTTTGTTGTTCATTAGGAAGTACTTCAAGTTGTCTTGGCTTTCAGCAAGTAAGGTTGTTTTATCTGCATATTACAGCTTGTTAATGAGTCCGTTTCCTCTAATCCTGATGCTGAGTTCTTCTTCACGCAGTCCAGCTTCTCCAATTTGCTCAGCACACTGATTGAGTAAATTGGGTGAAAAGATACAACCATGATGCACACACTTCCTGATTTTGAACCGTGTAGTGCCCCTTTATCTGTTCAAATGGTTGTCGCCTGGTCTATGCACAGGTCCTGCATAAGCACAAATGTTCTGGATTCCCCCATTATTACAATGTTATCCATAATGTTATGATCCACACAGTTTAAGTCCTTTGCATTTAGTAAAGTACAGGTAAACATCTTTCTGGTATTCTCCGCTTTCAGCCAAGATCCATCTGACATCAGTAATGATATCCCTCTTTCTACATTGTCTTAGTCATCTAGTGCTGCTATGACAAAGAGAAGTTTGTTTTTTCACAGTCCAGAGGGCTACAAATCCAAATTCCTGGCATGAGTTCTAGGGGAAGTCTTCTTCTCTCTGTTGGCCTAACCAAGCTGATACACACACTTTTGGGAGGATACAAATTCAGTCGATGCCACTGTATCCTTCTTGAATCCAGCTTGGATGCCTGGTACTTCCCCGTCTATGTGGTGTTGTAACTGTTTTTGAATTATTACTTGTAGATAATGTTAGCGGTCTTCTTCCGTAATTTCTGCATTTTGTTGGATCCGCTTTCTTTGGCACAGGCATAGATATGGTTCTCTTCCAGTCAGTTGGCCAGGCAGCCACCTTCAAACTTCGTGCCACAGGCAGGTGAGTGCTTCCAGCATTGCATCCATTTGCTGAACATCTTAACTGATATTCCGTTAATTCCTGAAAAATTGTTTTTCATCAATATTTCAAGGACAGCTAGGACTTCTTCCTTCAATATCACTGCTTTTTCACCATATGCTACATACTGAAATCACTGAGCACTGACCAGTTCTTTAAGGTACAGTGACTCTGTGTACACTTTTCATTTTCTATTGATGCTTCCTGCATCATTTAATGTCAGTGCTGTTTTTGTGAGGTGCTGTTGCGTCATCTCCAATTCCTAGCAACCCTATGTATAACACAAGGAAACACTGCTCAGTCCTGTGCCAGCCTCACAACCACTGCTATGCTTCAGCCCCCTGTTAAAGACACTGTGTCAATTCATCTCATTAAGGGTCTTCCTCTCTTTCCAGATCCTCTACCAAACATGATGACCTTCTCCAGGGACTGGTTCCTCCTGGTAACACATCTAAAGTATGTGAGATGAAGTCTAGCCATCCTTGCCTCTAAGGATGATTATGGCTGCACTTCTTCCAAGACAAAGTCATTCATTTCCTTGGCAGTCCATGGTATATCCAACATTCTTCCCTAACACTATAATTCCAATGCATCAATTCTTCGGTCTTCCCTTATTCACTGTCCAGCTTTTGCCTGCATCTGAGGTGACTGAAAACACCATGGCTTGGATCAAGCACAGCTCACTCCTTAAAGTGACATTTTCTCTTTTTAACGCTTTAAAATTCTGTCCATAGAATCCTTCAACATTGCAACTGGAGGCTTGAAATTTTTCTTCAATTCTTTTAGCTTGAGAAATGTCAAGCATGCTCCTCCCTTTTGGTGTCTAACACCAGGTCTTTGCACATTTCATTATAACACTTTGTCTTCTCAAGCTGACCTTTGAAATCTGTTCAGCTCTTTTATCTCATTGTTTCTTCCCTTTAGCTACTACTCCATGTTTAAAGTCAAGTTTCAGAGTCTCTACTGACATCATTTTGGCCTTTTTTGCCCTTATCTTTTAAATAACCTTTTGCTCTTTTCATGTACAATTTCCCCTGATATCATTCCACAAGTCATCTGATCTTCAGTTATCAGTGTGCTACGTATCAAATCCATTCTTGAGATAGTCTCTAAATTTGGGTGGGATATACTCAGTGGCATACTTTGGCTCTTGAGGAATTGTTTTCGTTTTCTTCGGCTTTGACTTGAACTTGTTGCTGTCAGGTGCCGTGGAGTTGGTTCTGATTCATAGTGACTCTATGAAGAACAGAACAAAACATTGCCCAGTCTTGTGCCATGTCCACAATGGTTTCTATGCTTAAGCTCATTGTTGCAGCCACTGTGTCAATCCATCTTGTCGAAGGTCTTCCTCTTTTTTGCTGACCCTCCACTCTCCTAAGCATGATGTCCTTCTCCAGGGACGGATCTTTCCTGACAACGTGTCCAACGTATGTAAGACACAGTCTTGCCATCTTTACTTCCAAGGAGCACTCTGCTTGTACTGCTTCCAGAAGAGACCTGTTGGTTCTTTGGGCAGTCTATCATATGTTCAACATTCTTCACCAACACCACAATTCAAAGGCATCAATTCTTCTTCTGTCTTCTTTGTTCATGGTCCAACTTTCACATACATATGATGCAAATGAAAATACCATGGCTTGGGTCATGCAAATGAAAATACCATGGCTGATTTTACTCTTCAAGTTGACATTCTTACTTTTGAATACTTAGAAGAGGTCCTTTGCAGCAGATTTTCCCCATGCAATGTGTCTTGATTTCTTGACTGCTGCGTCCAAGGGTGTTGATTGTAGACCCAAGTAAAATGAAGTCCTTGACAACCTCAATCCCTTCTCCATTTATGACAATGCTGTTTACTGGTCCAGTTGTGAGGATTTTTGTTGTCCTGATGTTGAGGAGCAATCCATACTGAAGGCTGTGATCCTTGATCATCATCAGTGTCTCAAAATAGTCTTCATTTCCAGCAAATAAGGTAGTGGTGTCTGCATAACACAAGTTTGTTAAGAGTCATCCTCCAATCCTGATGCCTCATTCTTCTTCATATAATCTAGCTTCTCGGATTATTTGCTCCACATACAGACTAAAAAGGCATGATAAAAGGATACAACCCTGGCGCACGCCTTTTCTGACTTTAAACCATGCAGTGTCCCCTTGTTATGTTCCTACGACAGCCTCTTGATTCATCTACAAGTTCCTTAAGAGCACGTTTAGGTGTTCTCGAATTCCCATTCTGTGCAATGTTAGCCATAATTTGGTATGATCCACACAGTCACATGCTTTTACACAGTCAGTGAAACACAAGTAAACATCTTGCTTGTATTCTTTGTTTTCAGCCAAGATCCATCTGGTATCAGTGATGATATCCCTAGTTCCACATCCTCTTCTGAACCCAGCTTGAATTTCTGTCAGTTCCCTGTCAATATATTGTTGTAGGCACTTTTGAATGATCTTGAGCAGAATTTTACTTGAGTGTGAGACCAACGATACTGTTTGGTAATTTCCACATTTGGCTGGATCACTTTTCTTTGGAATGGACATAAATATGGATCACTTCCAGTCAGTTGGCCAGGTAGCTATCTTCCAAATTTCTTGGCATAGGCAAGTGAGCACTTCCAGTGTTACATCTGTTTGTTGAAATATCTCAATTGATATTCCATCAATTCCTGGAGTCTTGTTTTTCGCCAATGCCTTCAATGCAACTTCGACTTCTTCCTTCAGTACCATTGGTTCCTGATCACATGCTACCTCTTCAAATGGCTGAACATCGGCCAGTTCTTCCTGGTATAATGACTGTGTATATCCCTTCCATCTTGTTTTGATGCTCTCTGAGTTGTTTAATATTTTCCCTGTAGAATCCTTCATTATTACAGCTTGAGGCTTGAATTTTTCTTCAGTTCTTTCATCTTGAGAAATGCAGAACATGTTATTCCCTTCTGGTTTTCCATTTCCAGCTCTTTGCACACATCATTTTAATATGTTCTTTTGTCTTCTTGAGTTGCTCTCTGAAATCTTCTGTTTAAGGTCTTTTACTTCACCATTCCTTCCTTTTGCTTTAGCTGCTGAAAGTTCAAGTGCAAGTTTCAGAGTTGAACTTGCATATGAGTGACAGGTTGTTACACTGTTGACCTCTTACCTTGTTCTGATTGATGATAACGAGCTTCTCTATTGTCTGTTTCCACAGGTATAATCTATTTGATTCATGTTTATTTCATCTGGCAAGGTCAACATGCATAGTCATCATGTATGTTGTTGAAAAGAGGTATTTCCAGTCAATAGGTCATTGGTCCTGCAAAATTATATCATGTGATCTCTAGTGTCACTTCTTTCACTAAGGCCTATACTTTCCATCATCTTTGGATATTTCTTTGTTTCCAACTTTGTATTCTAATCATCAGTAATTAATCAATGCATCTTTATGGTGTGTTTTATCAATTTCAAACGGCAGAAGTTGGCAAAAATCTTTCATTTCCTCTTCTTTGGTATTAATGTTTGGTGTATACATTGGAATGGCTTTCTTATAGGTGTATGGATGTTTTCTTATTATCGACAACTTTGTATTTCAGGATAGATCTTCAGACGGTCCTTCTGACAAGGAATGCAATGTCATTCGTCTTCAATCTGGCATTCTCAGAATAAAATTGGAAACTCCACACCTGCTGTTGTTGAGTCAATTCCAACTCATAGTGACCCTACAGGACAGAGTAGAATGTCCCATAGCATTCCAATGAGCAGCTGGTAGATCTGAACTGTTGACCTTCTGGTTAGCAGGCACAGCACTTAACCACTACATCACCAGGGTTGCCATTCTCAGAATAGTAGACCATGTATTTGTCTAATACCAGTCCATTTCAGCTAACTAAAGCCTAGGATACTGATTTTCAAGCATTTCATTTCATTTTGGAGAACCTCTATTTTTCCTAAATTCATACTTATTGCATCTCATATTCCAATTACTGATGGATATTTATGCCTGTCTTCTTTTCATCTTCAGTTGTGCTACATCAGCAAAAGAACATCTGGACTCCATTCATATTATGGTATCTTGGCATAACAGGTTACAACTGAGAATCAGAAACAACTTAGGATGCAGTTCTTTGATCAGGAAACCTTCTCGGCCTTGTTCATAGGCAAGCCTCTCTCCCTGTCATCCTTTAGCCCAGCCCACTAATGTTACAAAACTCTTTAGCTACACCAACAAGTGCCCAGCCAGCCAGCCAAGTGCCGTCGAGTCAGATCCGACTCAGAGGAACTCTATTTCATCAGCAAGTTTCCTGCCTAAAGGTACTCAGATTTCTTATTCTGTTGGTAAGCACTCCCACTGTGCCATCTCCTACCAGTCTTTTGGGTATAGGATGTTCTCGATGCAGGGACCCTGGGCCCAAAGAAGTGCTGTGTATCTGGCTCTTCTGTCTTGGTGGTGGTGAGGTCCCTTGTGTCTGCTTGCATTTTCTGCTTTTAATTCTTGCAAAATAAAAGCTGTGACTTGAGTAACAGTAAGGGTATGGAGTAAGGGCATGACATGAGTCCAGATATACCCTACCTTAATCCTGTTTCCTTACCAAGAAGAGGTTACAATTTACAACACAACACAAAATGGAGAAGAATTACATCAGATAACAAAATACGGAACAATGATACACTACTAGAAAACCTGGTCTGGTCAAGTTGGCACATTATTTTAGGGGTGCATGATTAAATCAGCAACATTAAAAGAAAAGGGAGAGAGAAATGGCATTTATTGAGACTCTAGCATAGGCCACCAGATGCTTCAGGAACCTATGGTCTAGACAGGAAGTGAAAGAAAATTGCCTGGCCAGGTACTTAGTGCTTTTCGCAGTAACAATCATAACACTAGACAATAGTAAAAATTAACCTCTGCAGGTCTTTTGTGTTAAACTTTAGATTTTGTTTTGTTCTGTTGTTGTTGTTCTGATGTTTGGTTTTCCCTCTCTAAACCTTTTTTTGCGTATATTTTAAAATGTTCCAATTATTTTCATAAATTGAGTGAATGTAACAAAGTAGCTAGCACATGGAAAGAAATTAGTGTTAGCCATTAATGCAATTATGTTATTTTAGCCTGTTAATATTTTCTCTTTGATAGCTTTTTAAATTGTTCTTTAACTTGCTGCTTTATGTCACTTCCTGTTATATTACTAAGAGGTCCGATAACTGTTCGCAAACTCATCCTAGAAAAAGTGCTACATACCTCATTGGTGAATATCACTACAGTCATCTTTGAAGTGCTCCCCTTGGGAAGCTGTGCACCGATGCCAGTGCCTAGTCTACTCTTCAAAGTAATCTCTTTTTCTGGAGTGGCCATTCATAGTTTTTGTCATGTTACTCTGGATGTCCTGAATGTCATCAAAACATCTTCCTTTCAATGTTTCCTTTATCTTCAGGTAAAGAAAAGAGTCATTGGGGGTCTGATCAGGTAAGTAGGTGGGGTGTTCCAGTACAGTTATTTGCTTGCTGGCTAAAAACTCTCTTATAGACAACTACATGAGCCTGCCACTGTGTGTGATGGCCACTCCAGAAAGAGTTCCAAAATTGCTTTGAAGGGAGACTAGGCCCAGGCATCAGTGCATAGCTTCCCAAGGGAAGTACTTCAAAGGTGACTGTACTGATAGTCGACCACGAAATATGTAGCACTTAGAACAATTAAGTTCACGGACTTGTCATACTTGATCTGTTTTTTTAATCTTTGCTAAATCTCTTAGCTGGTGTTATTTATTTTTGCCACTCATCCTAGTTTATGGTATGTTTTTACTGTTCTCTTTAAATCTTGTGTATTTAAATTATTTTTAACCTTCACCTTGTTCTACCCTGGCCCCTAGGGTCACCATGAGTCGGGTCCAACTCGATGGCACTTGGCTTGGCTTGCCATTTCACACACTGTTTTACCATCCTTCTTCCATTTATCCTTCAGTTGCTTTTTCGTTGATTGGTATACTCTCTTTTCCTACCTCTCTGTTTTTCTTATTCCTTCGCTGTTTTTATATTTGTGCTGTTCATCCTTTTTAAAATTTTATTCCTACAGTATTATCCTTGCACTTCAGCCTCTCTACTGCTGTGTTTTCCCTGTCGGTCCAGGAGAGACTGTTAATTCTGTGGTCCATACTCCGGTTTCTCCAATGCTTATCTTCTCCCCACAACCAGTTGTCACTGACTTGATTCCGAGTCCAGGCAACCCCATGCATTTCACAGCAGAATTCTGCTTCATGAGGTTTTCAGTGGCTGTGATCGTTCACAAGGTCATCAAGTCTTTCTTCTGAGGTACCTCTGGGTGGATTCATCCCACCAACCCTTCAGTTAGAAGCTAAGCACTTAACTACTTGTGCACACAAGGATTTCTACTAAAATTTTTATCCAACCTGAGTAATCCAGAGAGTTAACAAGCAAAAATTCTTCCTTTATCTTCCATTTTTATTATCCCTCACATTAAAAAACAAAAACAAAAACAGCTACCTCTACTGATATATAATACTATATTCCTGAACAGTCTTGCCTCCTGTAAGGAATCATTAAATCCCTCTGTGAAGACATACTTAATCTAAAAATCTGTGATTGCTCTTATATATGGTTTCAAGTCACTGGTTAAACAGCTTAACCAAATACGACACAACAGTGGGGTGGAATAGGTTATATCTAAAGAAGAATTTTTAATATACTTTTGTAAATTTAACTTAATAAAAAATCAATCTGTTTTAAGCTTTCTATATGGTATTCTGAAAAGATACACAAAAGGGTAATCGTAACTGAGCTTGTATTTTGTTTCCATATCAGCCAACCTCCAAAATACTTATTATGAGGCAAAGTAACAGAGATTCTCTTACTGTGAAGTTCTTGCCAACTTCCTTCTTAGTGTAAGAACTAGGGGCTCATGGGTCCATCTGGAGAAAGGGAAAGAATAGAGGCTTGGAATTAGACTGACCTGGGTCCAAACCCTGGCTCTATTACTTATTGGCTGTGGGATCTTGGGCAAGCTGTTTGATCTCTACCAGTTGGTGCCTCATCTGTAAAATGGATATAGTGCTTGTAAAGACACTGGATTCTAGGAAATTGCTTTTAGTCTGGATACTGGTGGAAAGAAAAAATTACCCCCAGAACTGTAAGTACACACGTAGTTGTTTGTGTTGCTTTATCTTTTTTTTTTACAAAAGATACAACCCTCAGTAGTTACAGTGGATCTCTCCAGAATAGAGTTCTGATGGGAGAAGGGCGTGTACGCTTCCCTAAGCAAAACCTCACACTCTGACTCAAGTACCCCCTCAGTATAAGGTGTGGGCTGAAGATGGACATCCATACTCTGTGATAAATCATTTCCCTATGGAAGAATAAGATACAACTTTAGACAGGAGTGTGACTTTAAAAACTAATATTTTTGTGTAAGTTTTAGGAAGCACCCGAAAGCAAAATGGACTTCAGGTAAAGGACGCTAGGGACAAATGCCAACAGATAACACCGGTCAGATGTACTGTAAGCCAGGTAAGCACTGTACAAGGGTAAAGGACTCTAGGGACAAATGCCAACAGATAACACCGGTGAGATGTACTGTAAGCCAGGTAAGCATAGAACAATTGAATTTTCAAATATTTTTACTATTTTAATGGTTCAAATGCTTTTCTTACAGAAAAGGCACAGAAGTCTCTTTAAAACACACATACCGGGTCAGAAACTAAGACACTGATTTAAAATGGTGCTTGCTTCTGAGATCAAATGAAGGGGTGTAAGGCAGCTGAAATGAGGAATGAGGGAAACTCCTGACTGCTGGAAAGCAAAAATAACCAAACCTGCTGCCGTGGGGTCACCTCCGACTCCCAGCGACCCTAGAGGTCAGAGCAGAACTGCCCCATAGTTTCCAAGGAGTGCCTGGCAGATTTGAACTGCTAATCTTGTGGTCAGCAGATGCAGCACTTCACCTATTTGGTGGACGCCCTCATGTACAGCTTTTGTAAGCTGTGGAAAAGGGATAGAGGCAGGAAAATAGACAGCAGTACTGTGATACACCAGTACATTATATCTGTCAAAACTCACATACCATGTACATACTTATTTATGTGTCAATTTTACCTAAGCAGATTAACAAAAAACAGGAAACAAAAAAACAACAAAAACCTGAAAACAAACACCGAACTTTATTTAAGGACAAGCACATCAGCAGTATTTACCCAGAAGACAATGTACTGTTGTCTCCAATTTACCTTGAAATGCATCCAAAAATAACACTGATGAAAATGGAAGGAAGGATGCAGAGATAGAAATGTGATAAAGCAAGTATGTTGCTGCTGTTGTTAATTGCTGTAGAGTGGGTTCTGATTCAAGGAGACCTCATGCGTGCAGAGCAGCACTACTCCATAGGGTTTTTAAGGTTGTCACCTTTGGGAAGTCGACTCCCAGACAAGTATTCTAAGTGCCTCTGGGTAGGCTTCAACAACGAACCTTTCAATTAGCAGTCCAGCACTTAATCGTTACTGCTACCAAACCAAGTGTTCAAAATCCAAATTCAAATTTGTTGTCACTGAGTCAATTCCACTTCACAGCATCCTAATCGGACAGAGCAGAACTGCCCCACAGAATTTCCAAGAGGTGGTGGCTGGTGGATTCAGACTGCCGGCTTCTTGGTTAGCAGCATGAACCCTTATTTCACTGTGTCTGGAGGGCCTGGTAACCATTAATGGTAGAATCTAGGTAGTAGATATGTTTGTTTCACAGTAAAATTCTTTCAAATTTTCTGTATGTTGGGAAAATGCTGTAAAAACTTTCAAAGGTAGTGTGTGTGTGTACACACACAGTCACATATATATGTAATACATAATATATACATATATATAGCACACACATATATATACACATACAGTCACTGTAGGGTCACCATGAGTTGGAAATTGACTCAATGGCAATGGGCTTTTTTGTTTGCTTTTTGGCTTTGGTATCTTTAAGGCAAAGAGACCTAGTGGCACAGAGGTTAAGAACTCTGTTGCTAAAAAAAAAAAAAAATAATAATAAAAAAATTGGTAGTTTAGAACCTACCAGCTGCTCTCTGAGAGGGAAAGATGTGGTAGTTTGCTTCTGTCAAGGTTCCAGCCTTGGAAATGCTATGGGGGCAGTTCTACTCTGTCCTATAGGATCTTTGATTCAGAATCAACTCAGTACCATTTGTCACCCCATTTTTATCCCTAATGCAAAGAAAGCAATGTGATTGCTTTTCTTCAGTAAATTACAGCAGATAATTTCAGAGCAGAGCTTCTCAAAGTGAACGTGCTCGGGAATCATGACGCGAAAATGGCTGAAACGAAGAATCTGATTTAAAAGGCTGGGAGTGGGATTTGACATTCTGCATTTCTAACAAGTTCCAGGAAAGGCCTTTGCTGTGGGGTCTGCAGCCAAACTCTGGATAAAACAGCAGTGGAGGAAGGGAGGACCAGTGGACCAGAGGCTGCCAGCAATGGATCGGGGCACCAGAGAGACCTGAAACTAAGACTGGACCTTGAACCAGCCTCAAAGAGATCCAAATGAGTTCCAAGACACGTCCTGCTTAGGCCTGAAAAGTGATTAGGTTGGATGAATTAGTGACTGACAAGAAACTGAAAATCACTGCAAACAGAAACACAAGAAATACAGAGTTTACATCTTTCTATATATTACTTCATTGTTTAAAAGCTCAGTATTATGTCCATCTGAGTTATCTGGTTGTTGTTAGGTGCCATCGAGTCAGTTCTGCCTCATAGCGACCCTATGAACAACAGAGCACAACACTGCTCGGTCTTGTGCCATGTCCACAATCATTTTTATGCTTAAGCCCATTGCTGCAGCCACAGTGTCAATCCATCTTGTGGAGGGTCTTCATGTTTTTCACTGACCCTCCGTCTCTATCACCACGATGTCCTTCTCCAGGGACTGCTTTATCCTGACAATGGGTCCAAAGTATGTAAGACACAGTCTTGCTATCTTTGCACTCTGGTTGTACTTCTTCCAGAAGAGATCTGTTGGCTCTTTTGGTGGTCCATGGTACATTCAACATTCTTCTCCAACACTGCAATTCAAAAGCATGAATTCTTTTTCTGTCTTCTGTGTTCATTACAGAGCTTTCACATGCACGTGACACGACTGGAAAAAACCATGGCTTGGACCAAGCACACCTTAGGCTTCAAAGTGATGTCCCTACTTTTCAATACTTGAAAGAGGTCCTTGGCAGCAGATTTTCTCAATGCAATGCATCTTTTGATTTTTTGACTGCTGCTTCCATGGGTGTTGATTGTGGACCCAAGTAAAATGAAATCCTTGACAACCTCAATCCTTTCTCCATTTATGATGGTGTTGCTGACTGGTCCAGTTGTGAGCATTTTTGTTTTCTTGATGCTGAGGCATAACCCATACTGAAGGCTGTGGTCTTTGATCTTCATCAATAAGTGTTTCAAATCTTCTTCACTTCCAGCAAGTGAGGTGGTGTCATCTGCATAACACAGGTTGTTAATGGGTCATCCTCCAGTCCTGATGTCTCCTTCTTCTTCGTATAATACAGCTTCTTAGATTGTTTGGCTGACAGACTGAAACGGTATAGTGAAAAGATACAACTCTGATGCATACCTTTCCTGACTTTAAACCATGCAGTGTCCCCTTGTTCTGTTTACATGAGTGCCTCTGGATCCATATTCAAATTCCTTAACAGCACAATTAAGTGTTCTGGAATTCCTTTTCTCTGCAAAGTTAGCCGTAACTTGTTATAACCAACACAGTCGAATGTCCTTGCATAGTCAATGAAACACAGGTAAACATCTTTCTGGTATTTTCTGGTTTCAGCCAAGATCCATCTGATATCAGCAATGACATCCCTGGTTCTACATCCTCTTCTGAATTGACCTTGAATTTCACTTTTGAATGATCTTGAGCAAAATTATACTTGAGTGTGATATTAGTGACACCATTCAGTAATTTCTGCATTCAGTTGGATCATCTTTCTTTGGAATGGGCATAAATATGGATCTCTTCCAGTCAGTTGGCCAGGTAGCTGTCCTCCAAATTTCTTGGCATAGACAAGTGAGCACTTCCAGTACTGCATCTGTTTTTTGAAATATCTCAACTGATATTCCATCAATTCCTGGAGCCTTGTTTTTTGCCAGTATCTTCAATGTGGCTTCAACTTATTCCTTCAGTATACCACTGGTTCCTGATCATATGTTCCCTCTTCAAAAGGCTGAACACTGACCAGTTATTTCTGGTATAATGACTGTGTGTATTCCTTCCTCGTTTTGATGCTCTCTGAGTTGTTTAATAGTTTCCGAATAAAATCCTTCACTATTGCAGCTTAAGGCTACAATTTTTTTTCAGTTCTTTCAGCTTGAGAAATGCAGAACATGTTCTTCTCTTTTGAGTTTCTACTTCTAGCTCTTTGCACATGTCTTTATAATACTTTGTTTTGTCTTCTCGACCTGCCCTTTGAAATCTTCTGTTTAGGTTTTTTACTTTACTATTCCTTCCCTTTGCTTTAGCTGCCTGATGTTCAAGTCAAGTTCAGAGTTTTTTCTGGTATCCAATTTGGTCTTTCCTTTCTTTTTAATGATCTCTTGCTCTCTTCATGGATAAGTCTTTGATGTCATTCAACAGTTCATCTGGTCTTCGGTCATTAGTGATCAACACATCAAATCTGTTCTTGAGACGGTCTTTAAACTCAACAGTGATACACTCAAGGTCATACTTTGGCTCTTGTGGACTTGTTCTAATTTTCTTCAGTTTGAATTTGAATTTGCATGTGAGCAATTGATGATCTATGCCACTGTCAGCACCTGGTCTTGTTCTGCCTGCTGATATAGAGCTTTACCATCATCTTCTTCCACAGATGTAGACAGTGTGGTTCCTGTGTATTCCATCTGGTGAGGTCCATGTGTACAGTCACTGACTGTGTTGCTTAAAAACAGTATTTGCAATGAAGAAGTCCTTAGTCTTGCAAAACTCTATCATGTGATCTCTGGCATTATTTCTACCACTAATGCCGTATTTTCCAACTACCGATCCTTCTCGGTTTCCAACTTTTGCATTCCACTCACTAGTAATTATTAATGCATCCTGATTGCATGTTCAACCAATTTCAGACTGCAGAAGCTAGTAAAAATCTTCAGTCTCGTCACCTTTGCCCTTAACGGTTGGCGTGTACATTTGAATAATCATCATATTAACCAGCCTTCCTTGTAGACATATGGATACTACCCTACCACCGACAGCATTGTACTTCAGGACAGATCTTGAAATGCTCTTTTTGATGATGAAGTCAAAACCGTTCCTCCTCAAGTTTTTGTTCCCAGCATAGTACACCATATGATTGCCAGATTCAAAATAGACCAAACCAGTCCATTTCAGCTCACTGATGCCTAGGATATCACTGTTTATGCATTCCATTTCATTTTAACAATTTTCAATTTTCCTAGATTCATACTTCACATATTTCATGTCTCAATTATTAATGGATGTTCACAGCTGTTTCTTCTTATCTTGAGTTGTGAGACATCAGCGAATGAAGATCCCGAAGGCCTTACTCTATCCACATCATTAAGGTAGACTGTGTGTTGAGTAGGCAGCTCTTCCCCAGTCATCTACTGAGTGCCTTCCAGCCTGGGGGGATCTCTTTCCGGCACGATATCTGACAATGTTTGGCTGCTACTCATAAGGTCTCCCTTGGCTAATTCTTTTCATAAGTAGACTGCCGGGTCCTTTTTCCCAGTCTGTCTTAGTCTGGAAGCTCAGCTGAAACCTGTCTACCATGGGTGACTCTGCTGGTACCCATATACCAGGTAAGGAGGGTAACAGTGTCAGATAAGGAGGGGAACAGCATCACATAAGGAGGGGAACAGCATCACATAAGGAGGGGAACAGCATCAGGTAAGGAGGGGAACAGCATCAGGTAAGGAGGGGAACAGCATCAGGTAAGGACGGGAACAGCATCAGGCAAAGAGGGTAATACTCTCAGGTAAGGAGGGTAAAGACAGAGTGAGCAGCCCCTACTTGTCTGTCAGTGGAGGCTTATTTGTTGCTGTCACGTTGGAAACTATACCTCCTTATACATGGGTAATTTTTAATAAAGCCTTCTATTTATACTAGGAAAGTCTTGTTTAAATACAAAGCATGCTTTTCTGCGTTCTGTTTTGTGTCTATTTTGTTTTTACAAAGGGTCACAGTTCAAACAGTCACCATATCTTTGTTAGCCACCGAACTACCAGTAGAGTATCTAAAGTTATGATGTTTAAGAAAGGTAGCCACTAGCCACACATAGCTTTTTAATTTAATTAAAATTAGTTAACCTTCAAAGTTGATTTCTGTAGTCACACTAACCACACTTCAAGGGCTCAACAGCTATATGTCATTAACCCTTAACAGACTAGATGGCACTGAAATAGAACATTAACATCACTGTAAAATGCTCTACTTGGCAGCACTGTTCTGGAGAAAAAGAACAAGTTATGGCATGGTTATTTGCAAAATCTATTAAAAAAAGAAATGTCAATCTACACTTATGTTTATAAACAATCTATGCTTATAAGCAATTCAAGTATTTTTTAGTTGATAGGAATACGATTTTACATTTCTGTCTGTATGTAAATAGTTCTTAAAATTGCCATTACCAAAACTCTTTAAAAACTGGATAGATAAGTAACCATATTGAGCAAATGGAGTCCTACGTTTCAGCGATGCAAGGGACTAGACAACTCCCAGTTCTTTTAGCTTCCTATGACTTTACAAAATATAGGAACTATGTCCTTTTATTCCTGATGATGAACATTTGAACTTTTGTTGACTCATTCATTCATCCACTTATTCTTTCTGACAAATTGGAAAAGCTCTTAATATTTAGGCATGTGGAAAAGAATTTCCTTAAACTCAAATAAGGCAGAGATTAAGTAGAGATTAAAGACTTTGCTAAATTTTAAAAAAACAATGAGATCTTCTCACAAAGAACTCAAGTTTTCATCTGAAAACATACTTGTCTAAGAACAGGAATGCTTTCTTAAATAGCAAAAAGTGGTGAGGCTAGCCCCAGCAAAGAAGGCTATCTTCAGAAATCATGTTAATATTTCCCACAATTAAATTGAGTCTATTGAATCAGCTTAATATTTACTGAGGTTGAGAGGAGCCATAAGAAGCCCCAGTGGTAAAACAGTCTGCTAACTGAAACATCAGCGTCTGCAGTTTCAACGGACCAGCCTTTCCCCTGAGAGAAGACGTGGCATTCTGCTTCCCTAAAGATTTACAGCCTACAAGGTCTGACGATTAAGTCCACAAACGTAATTGATCCAAGTGCTATATACCTCACTGCTGAATATCACCATGGTCACCTTCAAAATATTGCCCTTGCCCCTTGGGAAGCTATGCACCGATGCCAGTGCCAAGTCCACCCTTCAAAGCAATTTTAGAACTTGTTCTGGAATGGCCATTGTGTGGTGGCACGGTGGCATGATGACAAGTTTGCCAATGTAACTGTAGTCTGTGAGGAAGTTTTTAGCCAGTAAACAACTTAACTGTATTGGACCATCCCACCTACTCACCTGATCTGGCCTCCAGTGACTTTTTTCTTCACCTGAAGATAGAGAAAATATTGAAAGGAAGACATTTTGATGACATTTAGGACACCCAGGGTAACGTGATGACAGCTGTGGTGGCCATTCCAGAAAAAGAGTTCCAAAATTGCTTTGAAGGTGACTGTAGTGATATTCAGCAGTCAGATCTCATAAGGAACCCCGTGGGGCAGCTCTATTCTGCCCTGTAGGTCACTATGAATCAGAATGGACTCAATGGAAATAGGTTCGGTTAGATTTCTCAGAGAGGCCATACCACTCTCAGAAGCAACCACAAGAACGAACTGCCCTTTCAAGGTTTTGATTTTTCTCGGCAGAGCAGAAGCAGGACCACCATGAGTCTGGAACACTAAGCAGATCCCAGCAAAGGCACCATGGCTGCAGGTGTGCATGCGGGCCCTGCTGGGTGGAGTGCTAGTAAAAGACACTGTCAACTCCCATACACAACTCTACCTTTTATTTATGGCTTTGAAGTACATTCCTTCCTCCTGCAATTTCTTGGAAATGGAAAAAAAAATCATCATTTATAAACAGAATTCTATAACATGAAATTGGAAGTGGCCTTCCAGAGCCAGAAGAGGCCTTAGGGATCATCTAGCTCAACCATCCTGTACAAAGCTCAGGAAACTGACATCAAGGGAAATTGACTTGTCAAACAGAGCCAGAAAGTGGCAGAAATGGCATACACACACGCACACACACAGAGCATACTACTGAGCGACGGTTTCTAGAGTGATCTTATTATTAGGTTTGAGATCAAGAAAGTTGGTCAGGACAGATTAATTCTACAGACAGAAAAGGGGTCTCCACAAAAAAGATGCTTAGTATCATAAAACCACATATGGTATGTCTGTTTGGTTTGGCAAAGTGGATTTCTTTTAAACTATTGCTGCTTGTTCTTGAACTCTTGTATTGTAGAATTTCAAATTTCCTCCTAGACTATTGAGTTGGTTGGCTTCCTTTTCATTGTTTTTTAAGGGCAGGAAATCCCATTTCAGACAAAGTGTTAAACCAGACCCAAAGTAAAATACTTCCATTGTTTTTCCACCATTATGACCTGAATGAAATATGACGTAGTTTCTTTCCCTAAAATAAAAATGATATTGATATGTTCATTGAATGGATACATGAATGAATGAATGAATGTATGTGTGAAGATGGCAATTAATGGTGTGGCCTCATTTCTTTTTCTATTTCTTTTAAAGGGCTTTTACCTGGCAGCTAGAGGGAAAAAATGGATTACACATAAAGTTACTTTAGCAATACAATGATTTTATGCTTCACTAACTATTTACGGGTTGAAATGAACTGCTTTTCTGGTTTCAAATGCTCAGCTGGTACGGCTTTCAGGTTTACAGGTCTTGTCATGTCTGAACAAAAGGGACTGACTTTGTTTCCTTTGCTCCTCTCAGGAAGGAAAGTCAGGCTATAAGCTTCTTGTGGGCAGAAGTCTGTCTATGCTGTTCCTTCTCACTTCAGCACCTGCAGAGTCAGCCAAGCATGCTTGGACCCATCTTATCCCCTCATTCCATTCACCTCTCTGGCCTGTGGCTACTTCACCAATCACTAGCAGCAGCACCAGAGGGTCCCCGAAAACCAAACCAAGACAAAAACAAAGCAAACCCACTGCCATCGAGTTGGGTCCCACTCACAGAGACTCTAGAGGTCAGAGCAGAACTGCCCCATAGAGTTGCCAAGGAGCACCTGGCAGATCTGAATGGCCAACCTCTGGGTTAGCAGACAGAGCACTTAACTCAGTGTGCTACCAGGGTTTCCTAAGGTCCCCAAAGGCAACTGATGCATTTTAAACCATTTGAGGCAGGAGGGATCTTTCAGGCCCCCCAATTTCAAAGCCAAAATGAAAATAGAACTAATTCTCTACCTTTCTTTCAGGACTGACTCTTTTATTTGTCCCCTTCTGGCCTGGGAAATCATACGTTAACTTGTAGGAGCCAGCTCAGGGACCCCCTATTCTGGTGACAATTGAGAACATCCAGACCGCAACTCCTGATGAATATCTCCAAAAGACCCCTGAGGTCCTCAGATAGATGCTCCTTCTTCCTTGCATTGTTCACGTTCTCTTCCTGGCATTTGCACCTGCACCTGCATTTGCCTGGAGCCCACTAAATACCATGACTATGCTTGATGGTTTCAAACAGACTTTGATGGAAGTATTCCACTCTGTTCCCTGATTTCCTAGCACACAGATAATAAACAGTCTTTGATCACCAACTCACAACTGTCTCTTTAACTGGTTGAATGGGAGGCAGGTAGTAACGGACCCCAGAGCCTTGTTTGGTAACAATTTGGTCAGCCAGCCAGGAGGATGTACTGCCTGGGCTCGATGACCTTCTGGTGGGGCAAGAGACTGGCTGGGATCCCTAAGCAGATGCAAGACATGGGAACTCTCCCAACAGGATATCATCAGATATCACCCAGGATATCATCCATGCTATCTAGAGGTGAGTGACCAAACGTTTTGGAGGGGGGTAATGGTTTTTTATTTATTTTTATTTTTAGGGTTTGTGGGCCTCCTGGTTTATTTTAGGATTTTCTGGTTCATGGTCCCCTCAAAGGAAAGGTAGAAGCAGCCACCTGGTTTCTGGATACCTCACATTTCCATTCTTTCAGCACTGAAGACTTGAGTTTTGTGGTGTCCTCTGCTAGACAAATTTTCAACAGAGTGGTTACAGACACGTTTTCCTTAAGCCAAATTTCTTTCCCTGGCGGATATATTTTCCTGGTTTCCCCTAAGGTTGTAACTCCATGAGTGAACATGTAGTCAGAATACGCCTGTTCTCTGGCTCTCGGGTATGTAAATGTGGTGCAAAACCAGCTCAGACACTGTGTGTGCTGCTGTGTGAATGCTTAGCAGTCTGCTTGACGAGCTGCACGTGTGTCTGGAAAAGCAGAGCTGCGAGTAGTTCAGGCCTGCCGTGTATGTGAGAGGACAACTGCATTTGTTGTGTAGTTTTGTATTTGCCTTGGGGGGTTTTTGGAGATATCTTTTTTCATTGGTGTACTGGTCTATGCTTGCATGGGCTGTTTGTGGGGACCCCATGTTTGTGGTTTTCTGTGGAGGATGTCTGTTTTCTATGGGCTGAGTGTTCAGTGTTGGTGCAAGCCTTGTGCATTTGGCCTGGGCTACATGTTTACCCAGTTCAACCTCGGAATTGTTTGGCCCCAGTGTTGTCCTGTTCACCATTTCTGTTATATAAAACAACGTCTGTCTGTGTGTCTTTTTCAGGCTTTTTCTTGTCTTGTCATTGGCAGTATATTTCTTTGCTTTAAGTGAACAGTAATGGCCCCAGGACATAAGGGACTGGTACCCTTAAGTTTCCTGAATTGATCTAAACATATGCAGGTGCCTCTCCTGGAGTTAAAGCCAGCTGATAAAACTTTAGGAGTTAGTTAAAAACCTGGAATGTTTAAACAAGCTTTTTTCCACTTACAGGCTTAGGATGAATTCCTGGATTTTTTGGATAACTACTGGTATTAAATTTGAGCTAATAGATACCTGGTATAATGTAACATTATATACTGTTTGCTCTTTAAGCAACAAGTATATACACACACACACACATATGATATGTTTTACATGCTACAAGTTTATAACTTTCTAAAGAACAAAGGGTGGGATGTCATAGATATATTTTATTTAATCTGACACCACCAAAGCCAATGCTTTGACTAAGACATTCAAATTATTTGCCTAAAAGTTTATTTTTATACTATATTAAGCATTTAGAGACATAATAATTCTGGTATATCCTGACTGTGATATTACACCTCAAGATTATTATGTATAGTGTTTAACATGCCTTGAAAATATGGGTAATAACTGTATTAAAAATATTATTGTCTAAGTCTTCTTCTAGTGGAAAAATTGGCTTGTAATTGACTTCTGTCACTGTTAAAAAGATCTGTCATATTAAATTTCTGTCATCTACAGTTTTTGCTGATTAACCAGAATATCTTAACAGTGATTTTAGAAAGTCCTGCTTTCTGCATGTGGGAAATCATTTTCTTTTCTCCTAAAAATTATTTAACTAATAGGTTTGGGTGTTGTAATTCTCCAGTTAGGAACTCCTGTGGGTAAACTCTGCAGAGTTATAAATATCATAACCAGAGAAGTGTCTAAAATTTTGGTTATGATTTTACAAACTGAAAATCACAATTAGAGTTTCTTATTCTATAAAGAAACAGCTTAAGTACTGACAGGTAAATGTTGCTGTATGTATGGTACCTGAGATCTTAAACAAACAAACAAACAAAAAACCTGATGGTGTTCAATTTACTGTTTACTGAACACTTTGATCAAGGGTTTTATAGTGGGATATATAAGTCTTCTAGAGTCTGCACTTCTGACTTCTGAAGAAATTAAGGTGGCTCATGCAAACTACTGCCTTTGGAAGAGACTGGTTCCTCACGCCACCTTAAGTCAAACAATAGCCCAGATAAACTGGTCTATTATTTTACTCTGGATGTTGTTAGAAAAGCCATTATGGCCATGCATTTTGTATCCTGGTCCACATCAAACATGAGATGAGCTATAGAGCTTGAGGCAAAACCTCAGTCCACACTCCCAATTGGCAGAGGAGACCTTTAAGGTATTTTAACAATAGGGATTTTGGTGGCAGGGAAAAAAGGATAAAAAAGAAAGTCCAGTTGCAGTTATAGCCCTCTGAGGTCTACCCTGACGTAACCCAGTTAGCCCCCGAGACCAGAACGTGGATCACTTCACTGGCCAGTGACTTCAGAACCCAGTTGAATACAGGTGCTGCCAAAAATGAGTCCATTAAAAGGCAGAGTGTCCAGGGTGCCCTAAAACAGGATGTTCAGTAGACTTTCCCAACAAAAGGCCCAGATAGACAGGCTCTCCTGGAGACTCTCAGAGAGAAGTCTAAGAAACTGACCACTGATGGCTGCCCTGAGGCTCATGTGCCTCCTGGCCATCTACCCACATGTCCACGGGAAAGCTAAGAGTTACACTCTCACATGCACTTGGAAGGTAAAAAGTAGACTTGTCTTAGATACGGAAGCCACCTTCTCTACCCTGGATTACCCAATGGGCCCCAATCTCCAGGCAGGACTGTGTGAAGTTCAAGTGTACTCTTACATTTGATGAGGTTTTGCTCTTATGTCTGCTAATGGCTAATGGGGCCACAGTTAAAAATGATACTTATTTCCTTCCATGTGCCCCTGACTGCCCTGTTAAATTGCTGGGACAAAAAATCTACTGACTGGAACACAAGTAAGATTTAAAATTGGCTATATTGTTGGTTTGGGGATATATACCAGGGAATCAGTTTTGAGAGGTTTGGGGATATTACCATGCCAAATGTCTGAGTTTGGTGCCCTTTATCACTGAAGTTGGTGGAGCCAGCTGTCTAAATGGTTTGGGTATATTAATCCTTGAACCATTTCCCTCTTAGCCCTGTATCCTGACAATAGTTACCAAGGGAATGGTCCAGACCCTAAAGGCTATAGGAGTGTTTGTTCTTGGTCACCTCTCCCCGTCCCCCCAAATCTGAAGCCCACTTATTTCTGGGCCCAACTCTAATGGGTCACCCCTTGTACTGGCAGCCTTCACCCCTTTCTGTGCCCACACTCAGCAGGAAGTAGCCAGAACAGTCTGTGCCACCCTTTCCAAGAGTGTGAAAGTTAAAACAAAGTGGGGGGAGGGGGGAAATGTCAAAGCAGGCAGGAGCCTTGAGGCTCCCAATTTCAAAGGGAAAATTAAACTAGACAGTCAGAACTAATTCTTTACCTTTCTTTCAGGACTGATTCTTCATCTGTCCTTTTGCTAAAGTTCCCGGCCCCAGAAATCACACATTAACTCGCAGAAGCCAGCTTGGGGACCCCCTATTCAGATGACAATTGAGAATGTCTGGACCCTATTTCCCGAATATCTCCAAAGGACCCCTGAGGTTCCTGAACAGATGCCCTTTCTTCCCCTCATTGCTCACATTGTCTCCCTGGCAGGCACAGCCGTACCTGCATGTATGCCTCCTTTAAACACCCTGACTTTGCTTGACAGTTTTAAACAGACTTTGGTGGAAGTATTGCCCTCTGTTCCCTAGTTGCTAGCACACAGATAATAAAAAGCCTTTGATCATTTCACCCACACCTTTTTCCCCAAGTGGCTTATTGGTCAGCAGGTAGTAATGACCCTGGAGCCTTGTCCAGTAACACTTTCACAATTCAAATTCAGCTGGTAGGACAGAAAAATTAAAACTTTGTCTGTATAATTAAATTTTTAAAGATTTGTATAGCCAAGCCAAATGCCGTCACGTTGGATGAATTTTAATTATCATTCTTACTTCCCAGTGCTGCAATTCTATAGTAAGTGGCAACATCTTACTAATATTTACTGTAAGTGAAGCGAAATCCCTCAGAAGTAGTTAAAAAAATTAAAATTAGGGCATGCTGCCAAGTAGTATCAAGTAATTCTTGTGATATTCAGATACCTGAAATATGTTCAATTAAAAAAGGTGATTTTTGTTCTAAAAATTTGTATTTTATTTCTTTTCCTAGGGAAGGTCCTTTTCTTCTCTTCCAACCCGACAGAAAAGAAAAAGCAAAAACATCTATACTATGGTTTGCATAGAAAAAAGCTCCATCTCTATTTTTCCATTACTCTAACTGTCATGACGCCAAATTAATGAGGCTTTTCTATCATAAACTGATGTTAATATCACGTTCCCTTTATAAGACAACACTAATACTTTATCTCCACTTTCACTGAGATTGTTGATTCAGAAAAGTCTTATGGGGGTGTCTATTTACATGTAATACTGGCAGGAGTGAACTCACTCCTTTAATTCACACAAAGAATAATGCTTTCTCTTACCACAAATCTCTGAGAACTCAAGGGGAAACAAGTCCACGCAATGCCTTCTCATTTAGGACCTTAAGACACAGTCTGAGGAGTGGTCAGGAAAGAATGGGTGATGATTAAAGAACTCTTTGAGGAGAGAATGTATACTTGAGTCTGAGGTCTCTTGAGTCAACAGTAAGCATCAAGTATCCTACTTGTAGGGTTCTAGAACCACTAAGCTTTATAAAAGGCACATCAGAGATTGCTCGCTTGGGCCAACCAGCAAATTTTTCAGATAAAGCAATAACCCAAAAAGGTAAAAATGACTAATCAAAAGCAAATCTGTGAGAAAAAATTCAAATTTCCTGATTTCAGGCTGCTTGCTCCTTCCACCAGGCTCTTTGTGCAGGTTCTAGACCTACATCTGCCAGAGAGGCCAAAGAGAATTCCGTTAGAAACAATATTATATGGCTCGATGAATGCCTTGGGGTAAAAGCAGCAGTTAAAGGATAATTCTCTTTTAGCATTATCATCAGCACTTGACTTTATATATTTAATGCTGATTCTGATCGTATTCTCAGACAATCTGCACTTGCCAAAAATGTTTACAATACTCATTCTAAAAAGCAGCCCTTTTTAACCTTGTCTATTTGTGGATTAGTAAAACTTTCATAATAAAATCTATGACTAGATATTTGAAGGCTGATATAAAACATAAGACAGAGCTACAGGCCATTATGTTTTTATTTCAGTGGTATCTTGTCTTCTGCTGCCTGATTTATTCATGCAACAGGTATGTTTTGAACAACTAATATACGCGTTTTAGTGTCATACATGTATTTCATAATTGAAGACACAAAGACCAAGTCACAGGCATATGTAAGAAATGAGAGGGAAAGGGCTAAGAGGAAGACAGCAAGGGGAGCTGACCATGGAAGAGGAAGTATGACCCTGACAGTAGGGTTACATAAGGAGATGGTGGTAGAGAAGAAAGAACATTTAGGTGGATGAACAGATGAGTAAATGCAGGGTGAGCTAATGGACACAATGACTGGTGTCCAGAGTTTACTTCGGTGACGGAGGATGAGGCTGAAGGGACAGCTAGGTTGGGTGAGAGTAGGGAACGCACTGAATGCCAGACTCAGTGTTTGAGCTTCCTTAGGTAGGCAATGGGGTGCCACTGATGATTTCTGAGCAAGGAATGTCTTCATAATTCAGGGAGTGTGTGCAGGTAACAGAAGAATGTCAAAGTAGTAACAGTAATTAGGAGGTTGTTGCAGCCAATGAGTTATTTCTGGAGCCAGGACGGCGGCAGTGGGAATGGAAAGAATGGATAGCTAAGTGATCTTTAAGTATGTCTGATTGACAGAGATGTGAAATAATCTCCTTCCATTACTTAAAGCCACTCTAAACCTAGTAAGCATTGCCTGTTGTCACTTAAGAACACAAAGTACTCAAAGGGGTATAATTTAACTCTCACTGGCAGCGAAGGAAGGGAGTCTTTAGGCCTTGTATAACTCTGTAACCATCTCGAAAGCATACCTTTCCATCAGAAGAGAAGAAAAAGTGACAACTGTGTCCGAACCTGTCCTTACCAGAAGTTACCTACTATGAAAACTGCTCACACAAATGGGGGAGAAGGTCAAATTAGAAAGTTATCACTTATAATACTTCATACTGCATACATGCATAATGATTTATGCTTTGTCAAGTTCTTCTTATTTTCTCATTTTCCCTACAGCAGCCCTTGAGGTATTAAGAGTCTGAATTTCTAACCCCATTTTACAGAACTCAGATGCTTGCCTACACCCACAAAGAAATTTATCAGGGGCAGTCTTCCAACTCCGGGTACTGAACTCTTACCAGTACACCTGCAACCGTACTGTTACGTGACTGTAGTTTAAGGCAAGTGATCTGACCATTGTTGTTAGGTGTCATGGAGCTGATTTTTGACTTACAGTGACTCTCATGTACCAGAGGAGAACCATCCCATAACGTATCTTAAGGCTGCATCTTTACAGGAGCAGACTGCCAGATCTCTCTCAGCAGGAGTCGGCGGTCAGGGCTAAGCCAACAACATTTTGGTTAGCAGCTGAGTACGTAGCTGTTGCTTTACCAGGGCTCCTAGGTCTGAACCTCAGACGGTCTAAAACAGATACGTGCTGCAGAAGACATGGGTGGGCGCTGTAAAAACCCTGCTAGGGGAGAGAGTAAAAGCTGCTCAGGAAACGTTCTCCAAAGAATGAAACAGTCGAGAGGCCAGTTGGGAATTCCATTGCTGCTTTGGGTTTACAAACTGTTGATTTTTACTTCTTGGCTCAAATCTCTCTTTCCTTTCCTCTCTTCTTGTCTCCCCTCCTCTTTTCTTTCTCTCGTTCTTCTCCTGGAAGCTACAGCCCTACTTGGCACATACACACGTCTCAGTGTCTAATGTCACCATCTAAAAATACATCTCATTATAACAAGCTTAGCCTCTTGCAGGTGGCGCAATTTAAAACTGATATCAAACACACATCTCACATCAAGATCAGTCCTTGATTCATCTGCCCTGCATATTAAGGACCCAGATAAGAAATCATCACAGTTCGCAGAGGAAAAAAAAAAAAATCAACGCAAAAGATGGACTCTTTCAAGTGGCCTTCTCCAGGCCAGCGTCTGAGGTGGGCTTACGCAATCAGACGTCACTGTCTGCACGTCTGGCTGCACCATATCAGCAATGAGTCCCAGCCCACCGGATGACACCAGAGAGGGTAGTGCTGACCCCCTGAGTCTGAGTACTGCTCTCTTCTCCGCTGCCCTATCAGGAAAGAAAGATGCCAAACAGTAGAACTGTCAGCGCATTTCCTGCCCAGTCACATGGACTTTCTTCAGTTGCTTTTTGAAAGAATGTCTGTATTGCTCTTGCCACACTAGGAACTTTTTTCATATTCTTCTCTTCCACTTAAACAAACAGCAAAGCTTTCTCTGGAAAAATTTGTCTTATCAGGAAATGTATAAACGTTTGTGCTTGAAAACATACACACAGACACAAAGCAACTTCATTCTTTTGGAAACAATTTTTGAGACTGTACTTTTCTACCATGATATCTTATATTTCTGCAAATGTAGGCTGTGGTGTATCAGACACCACCTACAGTAACAATAATTGGTACTAATATGGTAATAATAACTAGCATTATTAGTATAAGACAGTAGAATCCTTCTCTTGAAATCCTTCCTAGAAGTGACATGATTATCTCCAGTAGGTTTAACAGAGTTCACTTCGACAATACCGATTCCCTCTCAGAGAGGGTCATAATGATATGAAACAAACTCAGAGGGTAATCTGCCTGAAAAAGGTATCAAATAAAGAATTCCTGAAAGGAAGGGGGCTTAAATGTCATCAAGATCCATCACAACCTGTGTTTGATTTCTCTAAACATCCTTACCAACCAGCTAGACAAACGGTGCTTTACCTTTTCCAATGATGGGGAATTCTTGATTTTCAGAGGCCACCAGTCCCTTTCTTGAACTACATGACTATGAGAAAGGCCCATTAATGCTGAGGCAGAATCTGAGCCTCCTTTCAGGGATCCTACCCTACTTCCTCATAGAGCACTCCTGGTGAATCCAACCCCCTTGAAGACAGGCAGCGTGTCTAAAACTACCACATACCACCCAGATCTTCTCTCCATGGGCTAAGAATTCCTCATTGTTTCAACCACTCTTTGTATGACAAAACTAGCTGGTCCTCTTCTGACACCTTCTGACCTGGCCATGACCATTTATGATTTGACCATTGCAAAGCTGAGGGAGCTATCAACTCCTTCGTTGCTGACAGTATACTTCAATTAGTATAGATTAGGATTCTGGTAATAGTAATAAATCACATCTACTTTTGTTTCCTTCCCTCCCCCGTTTACTTTCATCCCGACAGACACAAATGAAAAACTGATCACCATCAACCAACCATGGATTTCTTCAATAGTTTGGAGCCAACAGTTCTGCTAGAGCCTCTGGTGACCTCTAAAAGCCCAGAAAATCAGCCCTGATCTAAAGAACAGCCTCCTTTTCCATGCTGCCCTCTCGTCCCCACTTGCTGTCACCGCTGGTGAGATAGCGGGTGATTGATCTGAGAAATCAAGTTGGATTGCTGTCCCAAATCTACATTTGGTTCTCCTTGTGTCTGTCTGATCGATTTCACTCTGTGCGACATAGCCTGTCGCTATGAATTTTCACGCTAGTCAGAAGCAGTCAGCACACCCAAGAATAAGTAGAAGATGGTCTGTACCCTTCCCCATCCCTTCAGCCATACTCAGCATCTGAGCTAATTTGTTTTTGTTGTTGCTGTCCATAGACACATTGGAAACAGGCTTTCTTTTTTTAGACTACAGACCTGGATACAAGGAATTTTGGCTACTGGCTTCCTCCCCAGGTTCCTCGGCCCCAGCGTGTACTATGTGTCACCTGTTTAGCAGCTCCTCTCAGCTGAGAGCATGTGGCCTCAGGTGCTACACAAACACTGATTTTGTCTGACAGCCCTACACGCCAGCTGCCTGCATGAAGCCTGCCCAATTGCCACGTATTTTTTTGTGTGGGTAGAATGCTGCCGATGGCATGACTGACGCAGAGACAAGAAACTACGTGACCACAAAGCTGAGGCAAGTCCTACTAAGTGGCATTCCAAGCCCTATGGCTTTAAAATAATTGGTAGTGATAGAATAACAAAGGAAGGGGTGCCTTGTTTTCTTACACTGATGCCCTGCGGACTGTACATGTGACTGGCTGTGAGTCCATCACTGTATCCTCCTGTCTGGCTGATAACATGGCGAAGGGTATCCACCTAAACAGATGAACAACAGAGAAGAAATTAGTCAGGAAGATGTAAGGGAAAGGAAGCAGATCATTACCATATAGGCTACTGTTTGGGCACATCAAATTACTATCATCATTTTGGAGATGCTCTTCCTTGGGAAGAGTCCATTCAAAGGAGGCTGAGCCCTCTCTACATGCCAAATCCACAACCAGTTCTCAGTTCCGTGAGTAAGGCGGTAACATGGTGAAAGAAAGCGAGCATTCCCCACGATGAAGCTAACTCAAGAACGGTGCAGAAGGTGGCAGGGACTGGCGTGAGTGCAGGTGGTTTGAAGGGAGTGGAGAAATTGTTCTTTCTCCCTGTTTTTCTCCCCCAGGGATCATCCCACACGGCTTCAGCTTTGCTGAGTATCTTATAAAATTCAAGGTTCTTTTAGTAGCTTGGGATCTCACAGGGGGAAGAGATATGTGACAGAAGACTCCATTTTCTGGAGGCCTAAAATGAGAGCCAGTTGTACAGTCACTGACCAGAGTCTGTCCATGTCACGTTATGCTTATTTCCAGGCAATGTTTCCCAAGCAAGGGGCAGAACCATTTATCACTTAGTCTGTTCCAGGTAGGTTATGCCTCCTATCCCACATGCAGGGTGGGAAACTGGACTGACACGGGTCAGACCTTCCCTCACCATTCTGACACTCAGCATACTGCTTTTGCCCTTGTTCATCATGTTTCCTGTTCAGACAGTAGGCTGGCCTCCGGAGCTACACTGGAGGGGACCTGCCTACAAAGCCCACCGAGGTTTCATACTACATGACTTGAGATTTGGCTTCTCAACATGGACTGTCTCATCAGCAGAAATCTAAGCCCCCTGACCGAAGGATGACTGAGAAGATGAGTTTATTCAGCCTAGCCGGGTATTTTTAAAACTTAAAATAAAAACATAATAATATCTGCCTACTCATTGATTACCTCCTTATTACTGAGTGTAGGAAACCAATAAATGAGCAGGAGACCTGGAAAGCAAGACAACAGACTGAATTCCTCCCTTTTTTTCTTTAGTGAACAAAGAACACACTGGTTCCACTTGCCTTATACACTTTGGTCACCTCACCTGTCTTTGCTGCTCCTTTCCTGCCTTCCTAGTGTGACTGACAAGCCAGAGCCAAATGCATTCACAAAGTGTGGACGAGATTCCCCATGACAATGGTTGTCTCTGTTTTCGTTTGGTTTTGGTTACCGGTAAAGTTTTGTTTCTGTGTTTTTTTCCTTTATTGGTCCTCTCTCTCTCTAGACAGGAGTGGGCAGTGCCAATAGGACTGAAGGCTCTGGACTCTACTGCATTCACCTGGTGGCACATTGGCTGGGTCCCTACCTGTGACTGCACGTTGGCTCCAACCTGGGCCCCTTGGTAAGAATCCCCATTGAGTGACTGCACGCTCATGAACAAATCTCCAGAGTTTGACATGTTAAAAGAACTGGAAGAACCTGGAAAGGAAAGAGTGAGGCACCTGAATCACAGAAAGGAAAAGGCTCAACCTCTGCAACTACCAGCCAAGAGGAGCAATGACATGCAAAGCAATCCCCCTAATAAAAACGAAAATGAAAACAACATCAATAGAATCTGGTTAGTAGCATGAAGAACAGAGCAAGCAATAAGGAGTGCACACTGTTCATGTTACGTGAAGCCACAACTTGCTTACTACATGCTGCAAGTAGGATTTCTTCCTTCTAGCAACTTCAAGGTGAGACAAGCAACATTTACTATTTTTAACTTACGTCTATTTGGAACTCAGACAGCCTCCAGACCAAGGATCTCCCTTTCATGGCTCTACAATTCTAGTGTCAGCTAGAAGACCAGAAAGTGAGGAGTCTGGGATGGTCACTGAGGGTCCTGCCACCACAGTAGAGCTCATGCATTATTCAGCTAGATTCTAAATATGCTACTGCCAAACTCATCTGCCCTTACTGCGGAGCCACACCTGCAAGGAGACTGCATGGAGATACTGTCACACACAGATTTGGCCCTGGGACATAAGGTCATTGACAATTCTTGATTTCTAGCAGGAAGGTAGAGGTCCCAGAAGAATCCTGACAACTGTAAGAATACGTAACACCATCTACCCTTCCTTGACACCTGCATCATGGAAGAAGATGAAACAGAATAATGGCCCAAGGAATCATGTGCATGCATGAAATATGAAATGCTGATAATAACAACAGTAAGTGGGCCTCAAGAAGGCAGCTAGCCACCTGCTTTCACCTCCCAGAGAAGCAGCCACAGCAGCCTCTAGGTTTGTCCTGGCATCAGTCCCTGGTTCTACTGTGTTAAACCCAGCCTGCCCCCAATCTAAACACACAGTGGTGGAAAACGCTAGACGTTATTATTCTGAAGTCATCATGCAGCTCAGAGCATTAGGAGAGAAAGCTCAACGTGCAAGGTTTGGTTAAAATGTGACATTAGCCTGGAGGGACCTTAGGGACCCAGGTCAGTTCCACTCTTGTTTCCAACCCTGTATTGCTCAAATTGCTCTCTTGCCCTCATACTCTGACAGCCATCATCTGTGTGGAATCGCCCAATAGTGATTCATGCCTCAGCTCTGACACATTCTTTTCTCCCGAGATGAGGACTGGAGCTCTCCTGGAGAGCTGCCCTACTCCACATGAAGAGCTGCAGCCAAGCAGAAGTCGTTTTGTTTCTTTTTTCCCTTCTCCTCACAGTAGGCCCACCTAACTAGCAACTCAAAATTCTGCCACTCCAGTCTGTGCTCATCTACCCACATAAAGGCAATAGCCATTCAGAGGAACCAGGTGATACACCAATTTAGGGACCGTCCTAAGAAGTATCTCCATTTTTCTTTGTTCTTTGGGGATGTATATCCCCAAACAGCAAGGGACTAGCAATGTTGCTATGTAGACTGATCCTTCATTTTAACTCCCCTCTTGCTGTTCTCTCATAGGATTTAAAAAAAAGGAAAAATTGGGGGGAGGCATGAGCACTAACTCAAGAACTATGACATCTTCCATTGCTCCACAACACATCCTTTCTCATCCAGTGCGCATTTCTCAGTTTATTTCAAAGGAATTAGAAAAATTCGGTCTTGGCAAAATAGGCACATAATCCGACCAGGTGTGGCTTATATCTAGTTACTGGGGTGAAGGCTTTGGCCTGATCTTCCTTTCATTAATGTGGACATATATTTGAAACTGTTTTCCCCAGCAGAAAAGGTCTGTGTGATATGGATCACATCCTCACGTTAAGATACACAATGTCCAAGCTTCTCTGTATTAGTTGCATCTTTTTTTTTTTTTTTTTAAACTCATGGAGATACAACCTAAATAATAAAACAAACCTTTGCAATAAGCATTGAAATGCAGTCATATTTAGACGACATCAGAACCCCAAACACTCATCTCCAAAGAGCCAAATTATAATTGCTTATACGTCACATCAGCAATTTTTTTTTTTTTCCTGAAAATATTCCGTTTGAAGCCCAGGTATTTTATTTGTCTGCCAACCAAATACTACATAATGAACACACACACTACACGCTTAGTTTATAGTTTATTGGAAATTAGCACACAAATTATGAAATGTGAGAAACCCCCAAAGGCCTACCCTGATGCCAAGCAGCGTGGCGTCCACAAAACCATGAGGGCACAGAATGTGCCATTTACAAGATATACACTGCAATTGACACAGATGATTTAAAAAATATATGTGCATAGATAAATCGTAAATATGTCTGGCTGCTTAATGTACACAGAGATAAATATGCGCATACAAATGTACTTCATGTACAAATGCATTTGTATCAGGGCAGTAATTGCACGAAGAGTCCCTTGTGCTGTAACTAGGCTGCTTCAGCGTTTTATTGTCTCTCTGCATCCAGGTACAACCCCCCACAGTTCTCACTCTCTGATAAATGTCTAGAGGCAGTGATTCCTTTGAGCCAGAGACCAGGTTGTCCCTAATACCACAATAAAGGGAATAGAACTCTGCATAAAAAATTTAAAATAACAAGGAGAGGTTGGCCATATTCTTCAACTGGTACTGAGAGTAGGAGAGAACCTAACACAGAATAGAAAACCTCCTGGGAAGTATATAACTCAGTCAAATACTGAGTGAGCTCTCTTGGAGGCACTGTGGAATTCTCTGAGAACTGAAACGGAATCACCTGGCTGGCCAAGAAAGTCATTCACTTACCTTACCTGCAGCTTGCTGTACAGTAATAAGCCGTTATGAAAAGCACATTTTAAGACGTGCTTGTCAGTTAAAACGTTCTGATTTAGACTTGGGAAGGACGGCAAATGGCTCATTTAAGCTGCTACCTAGACAGCCTGGGCATGTATAGGGCTACATTTGTACTCAACTAGACAGAAAAGCAATAATTGATCACCTATGGATTCTAATGCATTTGCTCAGGCAAGTGTGATGATATGAGATGTGTTAACACCCATTTTCATGAGACACTTCTCCAAAGGATATACTACTCTGAGTCTTCAGAAAACGCATATTTGTTTGGAAAACACAATCAAATTCATAATTCAAAAAAACAGAACAGAATAATGATGACAAAACCCAAACCTAGTTTAGGGTTTCTCAACCTTGGTACTACTGATATTTTGGGTTAGATGATTCTTTGTGGTGGGGGTATGCCTTATACATTGTAGGATGTTTAACCGTATCCCTGGCCCTGTCCATTAGATGCCAGGAGCACCACAGTTGCAACCCCGAGACACTAAACTGTGAAAATCAAAAATGTCTCCAGACATTGCCAAATGTGCGCCTATACACAAAAATCTCCCTAAGATGAGAGTAAGTCTGGATTTACTTCTTCCTCCCATTTTTAGGTAACTCATTTTTCCTTTTACTCTTCTAACAAAGCAGATACGTTACAAGTTTTGCCCTAATTTTTTAATTTAGACATCACGGCTCCAGGTATGTAAGGCAACTATCCTGATCAGCTCCCACTCCCATGTCATCTGGAGGCCCCAAGGACAGAGCCTATAGCCAGATGCAAACTGAATTATGTCTCATGTTTGATGTCCCATGAGTGGTATCCTACTGGGCCACCGGAATCACTGTCACTTTATGCTCAGAGCAGAGTGAAAGAACGAAGGGTTGGTCTGGTACAACACAAAATCCTTTGATAGCTGTACATGTTGAGGTTAGAAAGTTACAATCTCAGGAGGCCAAGTTTCCATTTTACACTTAGGAATAAAGGGTAAAAGCAGAGGAAGAAAGAACATGAGAGAAAGTATCAGTGGAATGAAATATTTCATCTGGTTTTAAAAAACAAAATAAAATGGTTTCCTGAGGCTTTAGAAGTACCAGTTAACATCTCTGGATGCCTTATTTCCTCTTGAGCTCCATATACTCTGGAGGCCCTGTCTACAACTAATCAAAAGTTTGGAGATATAAATCCACGCAAAGGTGCCTTGGAAGAAAAGCCTGGCAAACTACTCCTAAAAAATCAGCCACTGGAAACCCATAAAGGACAGCTCTACTTTGACACACATGGGGTCACCGTAAGTTGAGATCAACTTGATAGCAGCTGCTTGTGTATGCTATATGAAAACTTTTCTTATGAAGTTAAGGCCTAGGGGTGTTAATATGATCACCTTCTAGCAACTCAGAAAAACGCCAAACCTCCTATCAGGAGTGAAATAAAAATACACAAGGGTTTTGAGCTCACTGAACAGCGCTAGAGTGAAAATGTCTATGGTTGAACGTCCTGGTGTTTTACACCAACACCCAGGGATACACTACCACTTCAACTGGTTCCCAGTTTTGTTTTCTTCTTTCTAAACTTTATTTTCTGCCTTTCCTTCCATTATTTCACTCTCTATATTTTGCCTAACTCTGCTGATATAAATAGTGCAGCAGGCTTTAAGTTTCTTAAAATGCTTGCTAATATATCACAGGTCCTGGTCTCAAACGGCTTCACTGAATTCTGTTTGAGGTACTGGGAGACGAGGAAGATATCAACAAAGAGATCTAAAAGTGCTCTAGGGAAAGGTCCTACAGGGCAGCCCTCCACACAGAATCTTCTAAGGAGAGAATCAACTGGCAAAGCATCTTCCTTAAGGTAAAAATGAGTGTTTTTATTCAGGAAAGATTCTGGGAAAAAAAAATTCCTGTTTCAATACTAAGGACACAAAAGTTCCCAGGTCCCAGAAGTCTAGATTTCAAACTCAATCAAAATATACTTTTTGCTTATTAACCTGTTATTTGAAACTTCTGTCTACTTCAATTACTATTTATCCTTTGAAACTAATGGAGAATAAATACACAGCATAGTCAAGACCGCAGGCCAAAGGTTTCAACCTTGTTTTCACTTTATCTGAGCAATGATTTGGGTTTTATTAAGAGCAAATGATGATACAGAATGGCCCACTTACAATTTTTCCTGTGAAGATGTTTACCTTTTAAAATTCTAAGCTACTGTACACATACGGTATCATTACCTTTTGTCGTGCCTTTAGAAAAAGCACTGTAACGGGTTTCTTCTGCACATTATTTCCAATAATTTAGGAATAACTGGAAGGTTAGCTCAAATTTTCCATGACAATTCACTCTGTGCTCTCAATAGTCACATGAAGTTTTAAGCGATGAGAAACACTCCTTAGAAAATTGTAATCACAGACTGACATTCCACAAGAGTCAACAAAATTCTTAAACACGGAGTAGGGGGTTAAAATGCTTACTTCTCTTTTTTCTATGCTTTACAAAAGAATAAAAATTATGGATTTAGTGATAAAGGGAGGCCACAGGGCCCCTGTGAGGACTAGTCATAAATCATCCTAAACCATCTGTGATGCAGATATATAGGGGACAGAAAAAAGTCATTTTGATATCTGTTTTGCATTATGATAACCTTTGCAGGAGTGTTGAGTGTGTTTTGGGTAATGCTGACAGAGTTGTACTTCTGAAGAGACCGGTGAAAATGCCTGCCTAGCAGTGCAGTTTGCCTAGTGTAGCTGGATCCGAAATGTTTGATAATTGATGAGATGGGAACTCTCCGGTTATTGGACCTGTTGGTCTTGGTCCTTAGTCAATCAACCATGATGGGAAACGCAGTTATGCTCCTCATAATACCCAACCTGCAGTGCTGGGAAAAACATAACTGGACTGAATTCTACAATGTCTTACCATATCTACCTGGACAACTCTTCATGCATGACTCTATTTAAACAAAAGACGCATATGATGGTATAGCCAACTGAGTCAGGAGAACTTTATGATGAAAAATCAGTGCTCCAAAAGCTCACGGTAGATGATAGTGGGTGGAGAGCCGCATGTCTCCAACAAAAAGCCGTAATGTTGAAAGAAACTTATTTTTAGCAGACAAATAAGCTTTGGAGACCAAGATACCATATACCCTCAGGAATGTTACATATACACTGCCATAGAGTCAATTCTGACTCACTGCAATCCTGTAGACAGAGTAGAACTGCCCCATAAAATTTCCTAGGAGTATGTGGATTTGAACAGCCAACCATTTGGTTAGCAGCTGTAGCATTTAACCACTACACCACCAAGGTTTCCGAATGTTAGAAATTAGATTTGTAATTCTATTTTGAGCTAATACACTTAAATTTGCATCAATTTTAAAGTTGGAGTTATCAGTTTTCTTGGACACACAGCCCACAGCCAAAACCAACACATCATGTCCATTATGAAAAAAATGCCACAAGCTGTGGTCAAACTTATTTAGTGAGAACCATTTGTGTTTTACCTTTACCAATTAAAAAACAACAAAAAAAAAAAGTGTACCAACATGCCTCCTATAGCTTACAGACACTAAGTTTACACTCCATGGATTACTTTGTATTTTCACAAATGGAAATTCAGATCTGATAGCACAAGGCACACTCAAATATATACTATGTTAGGCTTGGCTGGCAAACTCTGAAATTAGTGATATAATGCATCTTCATTATAAAAAACCTGGGACACAGTACATGACAAATGAAATCTGAATAATCTGAATCAACGACTGACGATTTTCATTGCAGTTTATATACACACATACACGCACAATAAAATAGTAAACAAAAAACCCAACAAAATAAAACAATAAAGAATACTGCATGTATGTTTGTATGTATATGTATAACCTGCCTTTACACACCAGAACATTCTAGTGAGAAATTTGCTACAAGAGTGAAAACCCCACGTATATGCTAGCAAGTGACCCAGACACCGTATGACGGGCAGCAACAAAAAACACAAGAGTGAAAACCTTACAGGAAAGAGACCTAATGACAGAATCCCAAGGGACTCCTCTAAGTGATATGTCTTGTTTATTTACTGGTACCTCTGAAAGGAGAATTTAGAGGTCCCCTTTTAACATCAATCAATTTGCTTCTGTCTCAAATTGATAAAATACATCACAGCAAACCACTAGACAATTCCATTTTATAAACACAAGAGCACATCACTCTTTGGAAATAAAAAGCAAAATCCTAAATGGCACCAGCAACAAAAAAGACAGCAATCAAATATATAAATCAAAAACTCAGAAACTCAAAGGATTAAAAGAAAATTCCATGTAGGAAAAGTAAGTTAAAAAAAAAAAAAAACCCCACCCCCACCCCACCAAAGAAAAAACTAACCAGCTGAGTTGGGAGTTGAGGGTGAGTTAGCTTGGCTTCCATGGGCTGATACATTGGTAGCAGTGACAGCCGTTTTGGCAGCATAAATATTGGCTTCCTCTTGAAATTTACCTATGTTCTTCTTGTACCGGATTCGCTTATTTCCAAACCAGTTTGATACCTAGAGCAGTTTAAGAGAAGATGTGAATGTTACTATGTCATCTTTTACAGACTTTGCAGAAGAAAAGGAAGGGCTTGTGGGAGAGTTAAAGAGGCAGGCTAATTAGTCTCATCCTATTTATGAGTTCACAAAATCAGTTAAATGATTTGAATTGAGAGTTTTCAGAGCGACGACTGCATGAAATGACATTCTCTGGCTTAATGTAACTAAATTTTGTAAAACTAAATTTGTAAATCATTTTGTAACAATTTTCCTACAGACCAGATGCTCATGTAAGTGACATAGACAAAATTCTGGACTTGGCCCACAAGCTGATTCCAACTCACAGCAGCCCTCTGTGACAGGGGAGAACTGCCCCAGGAGGTTTCCAAGACAGTAATCTCCACTAGAGTAGACGGCCACATTGCCCCTCATTTAAGCTACGACCTTTTTAATTTAGGGACTACATTTTACATTTGCTTATCCCCTTTGTCTATGGCTAACATAAACATAGTATTTTAGGAATCCCATGTCTACAACTAAAATAAACATCATATTTTAGAAAAAAATGCCTGTTATTTATCAGTGCTAAAGCTGACTTTGGGCGAGCAGAATACAGACATTTACATATCCATATAAATCTACATCAACATACGATGTGATAGATTCATTTCAAATTTTCAGAAGTTAAAAACCTTTAATATGGATTTTGATTCTTAGGTTTATTGCATTACAGACTTAGGATTAATACAATTGAATCCACCAAATCTTGTGCCAAGCTTACTAGTATCTACATGAGGAAAAAGTGAAACATACAATTGATTACCTTTTCTAAATTCCAGGTTTTAAATGTTAAATTCTATAAACAAAAGCAACATAACATAACTTTCATCTGTTAATTTATTTCCTTCTCATGGCTCTTAGCAGCTGTCCTGGCCTGATCCTATACTTCTGTTCTCTTTATATGAAGACTTCTGCCTAACACTGGTGGAGACATAGTTAAATTCAAGTTCTATCTCTATAATTTCTGTGCTGGGGAGGAAAGTTTTATATCCTGTATTCTAGATGCGACTGTAAACTAAAAGAAAGTGGGTTTTATATAATTACAAAATAAACTATGAATTGTGTGAGGAAAGAGAAAGTTGTTAACATACATAGAAATGTACATTTACCCCTCAAAACTGGCATACAGGGACAGTTCAGGCAAAATTATGATTACTTTTTAAATGCATTAGAAAAGTTAAAACTTCCTATAAAGCTACCCCTCAATGATTTATGTAGCTTATAACAGCCCTTGCTATTACAAAAAAATAAAATGCAGCCATATTATTGCAATATTAGTAGTATGTGAGAGGAAAAAATTAATAAGAAAATGCTTTATTATAAATATTGGTAACCACAGGAGAAACGCAGAACTAAACCAGAGGAGGAAGTTCTAAACGGGACTTCTGGTACATTTAAGGACGACTGCATATCTAATATCAATTCTTGATACAACTTTATTTATTTATACTAACCAATCCTAACTATGGTTGCTTTACGACTTGTAAGTGGGGTAGGAGAAGAAACAGTGGCAGAGAGGTTTTCCTGAGGTAACCAGATGAGCTGGAAGAAAGATAAAAGATGATGGTATCTGGGAGGATTTTCAAGGGAGAAGAGAAACGCCTGAGTTCTAATTAAACCAGTTACACATGAGACAAACGGGAGAAAAGGAGTGCAGAGGGGCAGGCCATAGGAAGGATTCCCTTCTAAGCAAGAAGAGAACTCGTGGCGACGGCAGGTCAGCTCACACATTGCCTACACTGTCCGCCAGATGAGATCATATGCATTGGAGAGTGTACAGGAAGTACTGTTTTCATAAATTCACTCACTGTTCAACAGCTATATACTAAGGGCCCACTATGGGACAGGCACTGGGCAGATGCAGATGGGAAAACCTAAGGCAGTTAATACAGGAGAAATAACAGGTTTTGTCAGTAGAATTTGATTCATATTTTGAACACACTACCTTGGAAGAACCTGTGAGCCGAGTAATGGCAAAGTCCAACAGCTAATAAGATATGAGTTTGGTGCTCATAACGGGTGTTTCATGTTGGTATAGCCACTGCCAAGGACATCCAGTCGATTCCGACTCATAGTGATCCCGTAGGCTAGAGTAGAACTGCCCCATATAGTTTCTAAGAAGTAGCTGGCAGATGTGAACTGCAGACCTTTTGGTTAGCAGGCACAGAACAGTCAGTATGCACCATGTTCATATACAAACAAAAAACCAACCCCACTGCCAGAGTAGATTCTGACTCATAGTGACTCTGCTGCAGACAGCAGAACTGCCCTGTAGGGTTTCTAAAGAGCAGCTGGTAGATGTAAACTGCCCAGATTTTTGTGACTGGCCCAACTCTTAACCTCTGAGCCATCGGGGCTCCATGTGGATATACAAGACAGGTATATCACTAGCTGTGAGCATGAAGAGATCACTCTGAGTAAGTGTTTAGAACAGTGGTCTTAGTTAGGCTTATACATGGAAACCTTGTTAAGGAAAAGATTCCTGGGCCCTACGCCAGAGATTCTGATTTAGGACTTGGGGTGAGGCCTAAAAATGCACACTTCTGAGCAGCTCCCAGACGATGCTGATGTTGTCATTTGGAGACCATACTTCAAGTGGTAGTGGTATACAGGGAGGATTCTTCCGGTATCGTGGAAGAGAAGGGTCAACAGATGGGTTACAGATGGATTTTGGTGAATGACCATTATTTTTAGGTCAGGAGAGCATTCAACAGCTTTTAGTATATTTCAAAATAATCTGTAACTCAAAAAAAATAAAGGCTAAGAATTACTGGCTAAGGTATGAAGTGAAGAGGAATAAGGAAGAAAAACACACCAAAAAACCCCACAGCAATTGTTTTTGGGTAACCTAACCGAACCTAAGAAGTCCTGGTGGTGTAGTGACTAAGTGCTACAGTTGGTAACCAAAAGGCTATGTCATGGATTGAAATTGTGTCCCCCTCAAAATAGGTATAGTCACGTGACCATGATTCCCAGTGTTCTATGACTGTCCTCCACTTTGTGATTTTGCTGTGCTGTATGTTAAAGGATTAGGGTGGGACTGCAAATCCCTTCAGAAGATCACCTTCCTGCTCCACTGTAAAGGGAGTTTCCCTAGAGTATGGCTTGCCCCACCGTTAATCCCTTCATCCTGCAAGAGATAAAAGGACAGAGAAGCAGGCAGAGAACTGGGAACCTCACACCGTCAAGCAAGCAAGCAGCACTGGGAGAAGAGCGCATCCTTCAGACCCGAGGTTCCTGCGCCAAGATGCTCCCTGGACAAAGACAGACACAACACTGGACTATCCCTCATAGCTGACACGGGGGAAAGCCTTCCTCCAGAGTGGACACCCTGAATTTGGACTTGTAGCCTACCAGACTGTGTAAGAATAAGCCTTCCTTTGTCAATGCCATCCCCTCATGGTATTTCTATTAGAGCAGCTCTAGCTGACTGAAACAGGCTGGCAGTTCAAATTTGCAGGCGACACTATTGGCCAGTTCTATTCTGTCCCATAAGGTCACTAAGAGTAGGAATTGACTCGATGGCAGCGATTTTGAGTTTCAACTAAACCTACTGCCACCAAGTCCATTCTGATTCATTGTGACCTTACAGGGCAGTTCTACTCTGTCAAGCTAAGACAATTTCAAGGAGGACTGGTAATTAACAATAACAACAACACAAAGACAAGACAAGAGAGCCACAACGGCATCCACTGGAATTGGGAACCAGGGGAAGATTTAACACACGCAGTCAAACAAACCGTGATTGACAGCTGGGGCAACCAAGACTCACAGAGAGAGTTCCTTAAAATTCCACCACTGACTCCTGCTTGGCAAAAGCAAGGTTCTTGCCAAAGTTCTCCAGCTGTCTCCCTTTGGGACCTTTTTGGTAGTGTGCAACAACTAAGTTGCTACTGGGAAGGATCAACTTGATGGTGGGAAGAATGGCACAGAGTACTTACAGCAGAGAGAAAGGCAGCACAGTAGGTACATCATCGTCTCAGTGTACGGACGATTTATACCCTGAGTTGTCATTATGAAAGAAAGACATGTTGTGGGACCAGGTCAAATGGCAGATGATTCCACGCCCGAAACTCACTGATATGTTAGTGATGTCTAATTTATAGGCCTGGAAATACTCTTTGAACTTACAGCAAATACCAAAACACCACAATTCAGTGTTGGGGGGGGTTGGGGGTGGACAAGGGGTACAGAACTGCACTGGAATGGCCATTAGAGTGTTAGAGAAAACTGGGCCATTTGAGTTCCACCACAGTTCCATGGGGGGTGTAGGTACTGGTGTGGGTGTGGGTGGGAGTGGGGTAGAGGTAGGGGTTGCAGTGTGGCCCAACAATGGTTATTAGAATGTAGAGAAAACTGGGCTACTTCATTTCCACCACTGAAGGTTTGCTTTCCCAGAGAAGCTGAAACACTTAAGGAAGCTCTGGGTTAAAAATGAGTCAATCCACTTTGCCTTATCTGAAAGGATGTTTTCAAGACTGCTGCAAAATCCACCACATTTGTTAGGGAGACTCTGGCAATCCTTTCATTATAAATACCCTTTGTGGGTATTTATAGACCTAATTCTGCTTAGCTAAACAAAAGTAGACAGAATCAGCATCCTGTGAGGAAAAACAGTAGCCAAGATTCAATTCAAGGAAGTATAGATGATCAAACAACACAAAATATCTTTCCCATTTGAAAACGTTAGCTGAAGCTTCTCACCAGAATAAGCCTCTTTTCTCCCTCCTTCCTCCCTTACCTTCAAATGGGAATGAATACCAGTACTCTGGCTTTTTAGCACATGACATAATTCTCAGGAGAACTTTTTCTGTTGGGCTTCAAAACTATCACTACTTGTCTAGAGACTCAGTGATGGTACTGAGGTTCTGAATGAGTAAGAAGTTTGGATGGATCTTGTGGGTGGATGAAATGTAGCAACATAAATACTGCCTATTTTTCTACTTCTTAAATTTATGTTGAAGACTTCAGGTCTATAAAAAGTTTGTATCACGTGTCTTTCAAAGTCAACAAGAAGCTGCCATTGTTACTGCTCTTTGCGGGGTACTTGGTGACATTTTGAGAAATCATCTCAATGTAATCATAGTGCTAAGTTAAAATTCCTATATTCCATCACATCAAAAAAATAATTTTAAGGCTTTTTTATTCAAAAGGCTACATAACCACTAGATCTAGTCACTGGCTTTTAAAGTTCTCGGGTTGGGAAAAAAATGGGTGAAGGGACTAACTATGTTTGAGAAACCAGCACAAGAAACGTGGAGAGCTTTAGGTACATCTAAAAAATTTCAGCCATCTGAAGCAAGTGAGTGTTTAGTGGGAAGAACTCCATCAGTTCGATAGTTGCCTCATTCCACTCCTACCCTTGTTGGTCCCTCTCAAGTTTTGCCAGGTACTTACCTTGAAATGTGCATACACATATCACATACTTATTTTGCCATTTCAAGACTTTAGCTGATGGAATTCAAAAGGCATTTACATTCAGTAAACCAAGATCTCCAAGACCGTGCCAGGCTACAGGTCGCACCTGTTAAGGACCCCTTACCTGGGAGACTGTGATGCCACACTTCTTGGCTAGCTCCTCTTTGGCTTCCTCACTGGGGTAAGGGTTGCTGAGGTGGGAATAGAAATATTCATTCAGGATCTCTGTAGCTTGCTTATTGAAATTCCGTCTCTTTCGCCTAAGGGAAAAGAAATAACGACAACAAAAACAGTTTTACCAAATAAATGTAAAAAGGGAGAGAAGAGGAAATACTTTGGGAAAAGACAAGTTTTGGAGCAGAAGATAAATAATAGGGCTAAACGCCAAAACTATTGTTACAAGCATTTGTTAAAATACTTCACTGTGCACTGTCCAGATACTAAAAAGAGGATGTGCTGCTGCTGAAACCACGGGGACGGGAATGGCATTGCAAAATGCAGGCAATCTTGTTTTGAATGCTAAACCAACTGAATAGCAGCTGTGCGACTTCGGGGACTTCTCTCAGCCTCACTCTCCTCAAGTGACAGTGAGAACAGTCTGACCTCACAAAGCTGCAACAGACTATAGTGTGGCCTGGTGCATAGTGAATGTCACTGCCAGGTGCCAGGCACTGGGCCTACCTTATGCCTCACGGCAGTCGACTCAAGCTACTCAGTTTACACAACCAGTGAGGTACAGGTGGTTATCCCCCCTTTATCAATGGAGAAATGAGTTCAAAAGCACTAGGCAAGTACATTGTAGAAGCAGATTATTAATTCAGGTCAGCCTGAGTATAAAAATTAGCCTTTTCTACTATATGAATTTCCTGCTGGCAACTAACTGCACAGAGTCTCTGCAGCCCTAACTTAAAAATAAGTTAAATCATTTTCCCTCTATTCTTCTTCCATTTAAAGGCATGCAACATTTTAAAAAGGAGTCTGGGTAAGAGGGCAAGGAGCTGACTGAAATGAATCCCTTGACTGCTTGGTCTCCCTCAAAAGAAGAGAGGTGGCACTTCTTAACCAAGAATAGCTGCTAAGTGGTCAAACAAAAGCCCCCAGACTTTTTTTTTTATTACACAGGTTGATAAAAGGAAGAACACCATTTCTTACAAACAAAAGCATTTCTCTGCCTCATATATTTTAAAAAGTGCTAACTGAACTAATCTAAAGTGAGAATCTCTTATTACCTCCTTCCAGCTAAGGGCTGCAGATAGCTAGGGGAGTTGCACATGGGTTCCAGGCTCATTGCTGATGCTGGTGGTCCCTCCATGAGATTACAGGCTGCCATTTTTAAATTAGTTCAATTAGCACTTTTGCCCTTCTTGGCTTTTATCAAAAGCCCTTCTGTAGGGATGTGAAAAAATTTCCAGGCCATCCGTGGTTACGTTAGGATGTGGAATTTCCCAATTTAACCACCAAAAAGCACCAAACGCCCTGCTACACAGGAAATTCAGCTAATATTGTATTTCTAGGGTCCCACTTGGATTAATTAACACAATAAAGTGGGTGATTTTACTGGATGAACACCATCTGTCCACAGATATTAACCACATCTGTCCAGATTATGCCAAGCCTGAATCACTTTCCCGAATCATGCTGAGTTTCGGGATCATCCAGAAATTATACAGACTGGATTAAAAAGCCCAAGTAAAAAGCAGACATGTGTTTAAGACCATCAGATGATGGGAGTATGAGAGAGATGGCCAAGTAGCTAATCTGGCTGCCAGGCCAGTCTTTATATACTTTTAGCCACTGCTCGCTGCTTCTGTGCCTAAAAGAAACGGTTGTTTTATGCTTAGTGAACAAGACCCTGAAGGGTCCTCTAACTGAGAGAGACTCAGTTCATTCATTCCGTTGTTTTCATTAGCACTACAGTGTTGGTTCTGGGATTCTTCCAACTGAGCTCAAAAGACGACTCTCTGGAATCAGCCAGCAGACAGGGATGGGGCAGACAGCTGTTCTAGGCCCTCTTTTTGGTGTGCTGTGCAACCACCCCTGGGTGGTCTCAGCTACTCTGATAGACTCACTTATCACCTCTTTCAATTGCAGCCCCCAACCTGAGGCCTCTGAAGTCCTAGTGTCAGGATTATTCAGAATTCCAGGAAGCCTGGTGGAAATAAACGCAGAGCTGAAGCAGTGTTTAGGAGCTAGGCTGCTAATCAAAATGTCAGCAGTTCAAATCTACCAGGCTGCATCTTGGAAACCCTACGAGGCAGCTCTATTCTGTTCCACAGGGTCCTTCTAGATTCCAAACGTTGAATCAAAATCAACTTCATGGCAGCAGGTTTGGTTTTGGTTTTCAGATGGTGAGTTTGTCTGAGCTAATTAAGACTCCTAGTTTTGCTGTTTTGCTTGAAGTGTTATTGGCTCAGTGTATGAACATTTCAGGTTAATCTGAAGCTTTGATGGTCAGGCATCTAGCTCTTTAATTTAAAATGCAGAGGCTGATTAATTAATTACCGGATAAACACAATGTTTGACAAGAGTGACAAGACACCTTTCAAGTCACACAGGGAAAATTTCTTATGCAAGACTGTTGACAGTAAAAGGCACTTGGGCGTAGGTTGGTGACCGCAAGGGTGCTTGCTGTCTGCTGCCCTAAGGCCTATCCTAAGAGATGGGGCCTATTTCCTACAAGATACTCAAGACACTTTCTAACAAACGGTGAATCGAAAAGTAGTATCACCTTTCACCCCAAACACGTTCATCTTCTTTGTTACCTGTGTTACATAATCACATCACCGCAGACCCAGTCCACAATCCAACCCAAAAGAATCTACTGCCACAGAGTCAACTCAAACTCCTAACAACCTTACAGCTCAGAGTAGAACTGCCCCATAGAGTTTCCATAGTATTTATTAACTTGCTTTTTCATTCCTTCATTCTAAAATTTGAATACTTGGTATGTGCCTCAACCTAGGAGTGCTTCTCAAGGGCTCTGACTCACTTACCTTGACCAGGTGGCTGGCCCCAAGGCCAAGTCCTGCCAGTTTCACTCTTTAACTTCTATCTCTTTCGTTGCATGCTGATTGCCACTCCTATTTCTGAAATGGGTTTAAGATGAGTCACTACATTTCACAGCGTGGTCTATGCTAGGGCTGTCCACCAATGCTTTCTGCAATGATAGAAGTGTTCTAAATCCGTATGCTCCAATACACTAGCCACGCATCATATGTGGTTGCTGAGGAGATGAAAAACGGCTAGTGTAACTGAGGAGCTCCATTTTCAACTCAAATTGCGTTCAAATTCAAGTAACCACAGGGGGCTAGTAGCTGCCATCGCAGAGAGTACAGACTGGTGCTTCCCAGGGACGGTAAGCGAGCAGCCCCGGCGGCAGGAGCGAGCAGATGCACAGGCCTGGGGGCTCCATCACAGGCACAAGCTCCCCTTAAACCTCCTGCCCTAGTCTTCTCCATAATATGCCAATATTTATCTTAAAGAAAGTTTTTTCCTGAATATTTGAATAAAATGAGGAAAGTGTTTCATGTTTACACAGTATTTCTCCAGTAGGAGGATCACAGGCCTCAGTAATAATCCTCGAACTAGCTTCTTCCCCAATTCAGTATGTCTTCAAGAAGAGTCACCAGAGCAACTTTTTCTAAACCATATATCTAATCAGATCACCATTAATAATTATTATCACATGTACATGGTGAGATAACGTATATTATATATATTATATAATTGCAAACACTAATACTAAAACTGGTGCCCTGGTGATGTAGTGGTTAAACACTGAGCTGCTAACCAAAAAGTCGGTCCACCAGCTGCTCTTCAAAAACCCTGTAGGCTAGTTCTACTCTGTCCTATGAGTCACTACGAGTCAAAACCGACTTGACAGCAATGGTAATAATAATGCTTATTATTAAAGCTAAATTATTATGTGACAACTACGTACCCATACTGTGCTGTATTTTCATGTTGTCTTATTTAATTCTGCTTTATAGGATTATTTCTATTTCACAGATAAGAAAACTGAGTCTTGGGGAGAAGAAGCCACCTGCCACAGGTTGGAAGGGCAGTCAGACTCATAGGCAGAATATGAATCTAGGAAACACTGTTGGAGAACTCACATCATAAATTCCTCCAGTTCTTCTGGAAACAGCTGAGTATTGCTGCCACTCAATGGAGCATTCCAGGTTTTCAGTGGATCCAGTCTATCCCTAGTGACCCATTTCTCCCCACTTGTACACATGCTCTACATAATTTCACCTAGCTGTATCATATGCTTCGCCACTCCCCAAGGACTGCCACGGCTTTTATGCTCTTGTGCCTGAGTACATCTTTACCACAGCATTTCCACATGTTTACACATGTTTCCCCCACTAAACAGTACATTCCTCAAGGGTAGGAACTGCCTTCTGACTCGTATTTGAAACACTAGTATCTAACAACAGCAACACATAGTATGCCCTCAAGTAAGTAATGCCTGTTGAAGTTAAATTATGTTGTTCCACTTTGCTCACACTATTACTTCTATTTGGCAAAATATCATGCTCCCTGAGATTTAGTGTGGTCTGCCTTCTTCTAGACCTCTGCCCCCTCTCAGGTGGCATTCCTGGACCATTTCTCTGAGCTCCCACAATGCTTGGCTAATGGATTTCACGTACAGCATGCTGCTTTTGTTTTGTTTTTTTAATAAAATTTTATTGTGTTTTCAGCAAAGGTTTTACAGAGCAGTTTAGGTTCCCAATCAACAATTTCTAAACAAGCTGTTCAGTAACAGTGCTTACATCCTTTATAATGCATGAACAGTCCCATCATTTTTGTTCTAGTTGTTCTGTTTCCATTTAGTTTCCTAGCTCTTACATTCTCACCTCTGTTTTAAAGTAATTATTGACTGTCTGGTCTCATATAGATGATTTTCAAAAGGAACATGATACAGGTGATGGTCACTATTTTTTGCGATAATTTGTTATTTCACCATAAGCTGACTTTGGTAAGTTTCAGTTCAAGGGTTAAAAAGTGTCTCAGAGTAATAATCTCAAGGAGTCTTCCAGTCTCAACCAGTCTAGCCAGTTTTGTTTGTTTTACAATTTGTAGCTCTGTTTCACATTTTTCTCCCATTCTATCAGGGTCCGTCTATTATGGACCTGATTAGAATGGTCGGTAGTGGTAGTCAGGTATCAACCAGCAATTCTGGACAACAGGCAGTTTTACGTTTAAGAGGGTCTGTTTTGCTTCATCTAAATGACAAGCATCCAAAAAGACCAAAACCCAAACCAAATCCACTGCCACTGAGTTGATTCTGACTCAGTGACCCTACAGGATATTACTGCATCACAGAGTTTCCAAGGAGCACCTGGCAGATGTGAGCTGCTGACCTTTTGGTTAGCAGCCGTAGCACTTAGCCACTATGCCGCAAGGGTTTCCTCCTAAAAGAAAGGACCACACTAATTACATTAACATATATATTCAGATTATAGAGGGGTGTGTATGTATATCTATTATCTATATATACATTTATAACATAGCTCTCTCTATCTACACAAACAAAAAAACCCAAACCCACTACCATCGAGTTGGGTCTGACTCATAGCGACCCTACAGGTCTGACTAGAGCTGCCTCCTATTTTCCAAGGAGCACCTGGCAAACTTCAGCTGCCGACCTTTTGTTAGCAGATGTAGCACTTAACCCACTACGCCACCATGGTTTGCACATATATATAAAAAATGTGGGTCCTATCTTTTATATGTCTGTATCTATACATACACACACACACACACACACACACACACACACACACACACACACAATTTCATTTTTGTTATTCCAGCAGTAAATACAGAATCTGGCAGGTAGTACGAGTTCAGGTGGACAAATAAATCTAATAAAATGCCAGTTAGACTAAATTTAATACCCCAGGATGTCCTTTTCTCTTATTTTCCATCTTCCTCTTTGCTAACTCACTTTATGTACTCCTTTCTTTTGGAGTCCTGGTGGCATGGTGCTTAAGAGCTTGGCTGCTAACCAAAAGGTCAGTGGTTTGAATCCACCAGTGGCTCTTCAGAAACCCTATGGGGTAGCTCTACTCTGTACTCCAAGGTCACTACAATTCAGAATCTACTTAATGGCAATGGTTTGGTAAACCCCTGTCAGGGACCAGTGCAGAAGTGTGCTTCCATCCCCTGGAAACTATTAAAGAAAAACAAATTATTCCTTGAAAGTCATTTAGAATCTTTACAGACTATCATTCTCTCTATTTCAACTAAGAAGAATACATTTATAGCGCTAGTAATAAACTCAAAGCTTTATAGCACAATGCTTGATACACAGCAGGAGATGATGAATACTGACTGAATGAATGGGATGTTTTCAGTTCAACTTTTCTGGCACAGTTAAGTCCACGTAGGTAAGAGAGAGTGGTATGATATAACTGGGACAAAGCTAGGCTGAGTGTTCAGGAGAGGTGTGTGGCAGGCCGACTTCTAAATGCCTTGCAAGATTTCCACCTCCTGGTATACACATCCTTTATGATCATCTGCCCCTCTGTGCAATATGGAAATATGATATCACTCCTGTTATTAGGGAGCTAGTCAATTGGTTTTCAGCTGATCAAAAGAGAAATTAGAGTCTTAACAGCAAGAGATTCTCTCATGGGCCTCCAAGAAGAAAGCCAACGGTTACATGTAAACTACCTAAGAAGGGGGGCAGGCTCAAGACACAGAGGAACTGAACCCTACACTCACAGGGAACCAAATTCTATCAATACCCTGGTAAGCTTAGAAGGGGACCCTGAGCCTCAGCTTAGATCAGAGTCTCAGCTGACACCTTGATTTCAACCTTGCGTGACTATCACAGAGAATCAGCCACGCAAAGCCCAGACTCTAGACTCATAAAGACTGTGACACAATACAACTGTGTTGTTTTAAGCTTGCAAGTTTGTGATAAGCTATTACTCAGCAATAAATAATTTTATATACCTATTACACTGGAAACCCTGGTGGCATAATGGTTAAGAGCTACGGCCGCTAACTAACAGCTCAGCAGTTCAAATCTCCCAGGTGCTCCTTAGGAACTCTATGAGGCAGTTCTACTCTATCCTGTAGGGTCACTATGAGCCGAAATTGACTTGATGGCAGTGGGTTTGGTGTTTTCATCTTATTACATCACAAAAACTAATCCTAGTACTAAACAAAGCTCCCCTGATATTTTATTATAGGAGAAAGATGTGGCAGCTTGCTTCTATACTCTATAGGGTGGTTCTACTCTGACCTTTAGGAGAGTTAGAATTCACTAGACAGCAGTTAAGTTTGGCTTGGGTTTTGGCTATATTTTGACTTCCATGAAGTTTTTAAGAAACTCTGCTCATCAGATGCATGGTACAGAGTAGAATGTGATATCAGCAGTGAGTGTGTCTTTCTTACTAAGGTTTGTTTAGCTAGCCAGCCAAGCCAAGTGCCGTCGAGTCGGATCCGACTCATGGCGACCTAGCTCTCCCAATTACAGCTAGTAGATCTCAACATAATGATCTGAAATCAACAAATCAGGAGGTCTGTGCAAACGTTTATTTGTAAACTGGGAAAGTCATTTGTTCAGCTTTGGGTTGGCACTTCGGCACTTGGTCATTCACTAGCACTAAATACTCTCCAAACTTAATTGATAAAAAAATAACAGTAGCTTAGTTCTTTCAGTTTTGAATCGTGGCTGAGAAGCACTCATTCAAAGGTTGCAAAACGAAACAGGAAAGAGATCTTGTCTGAAAGTGACTGTCTTTCTGGTGCCAGTGGAAACAATCCAGACAAAGGCTGGTGGGGAGGAAGGGAAATGTGTAGGCCACTTGGCCTTTCATGTTTTCCAGCATCTGACCTTCAACTAGGCACAGCAGAATTAACTGCAAGAAGAAGTCTGACCAAACAATGATTGGGCTCCTCCCTCCTCCTCGATTTTTTTCTCAGAAAGGACACAGTCTGGGCCTAACTTTTCATTTTTCAGGATCTGCCAATATAAACAGCAACTTCCTCAAAATAATATTTATATATATATTTATATAAAATAATTTTTGTATTATATTTTGACTTACTGTAAGGAACTCTTATCAGTCCAGAGATGCATTCTGCTAGCTGGCATTCTCATTTCATATCCCGTAGGACCCGACACACATTGAAAGGAAGGGAGTTAACAGAAAGATGTTAGGGAGTTTTAAAGAGCTCTTCTACAGACTATGAATACCATGTTTGTGAAGAGACAGTAAAACATGGTTAGGAGAGCTAAATGCCACCAACAGAATTCCAGAGGTGAAAAAATTGAAGCAGAGAAGAAAACCTCTTTCTGTCTGACTGAAATGAGACAAAACTATAGACTAGATATTCTGATGATAAAACTCTTAAATTGGATTTTTTTTTAGGACTTGAAATAACGAATTATGACATCTGCACTTAAAAAAAGAAGGCTAATTTTTGATGAACTATAGATCATAAGAGATAACGATGGTCCCCCAAAATATCTGGTAGGTGTCATGGACTGAACACGTCCCCTAAAAATCAGTAACCATTTGGCTGTGCCATAGTTTCTGGTATTGTGTGATGGTCCTCCACGCTGGAATTCCTGCCTCTATGATGTTGATGAGGGTGGAAGGGCAGCAGTTGTGTTGGTAGAGCGAGGTTCAATGTAGAAGTTTGTTTTGTGCCTTGAGGTGGTCTCTTGAGCTATAAAGGGAAAAATCTGGTAGAGCGATTTGGGACCTTATGCCATCAAGAAAGTAGCACTGGGAGAAGACTGCATCCTTCAGTCCTGAGTTTCCTGTGCCAAGATGCTCCCTGAACAAAGACTGATTTAGGATTTTTCTCCAGGGCCGACGTGGGGTAAAGCCTTTCCCTGGAGTGGACATCTTGATTTTGGATTTGTAGCCTATCTGACTATGTAAGAATCAAGTTTCCTCTGTTAAAGCCATCTAATAACAAGACAATTATCCATATACTCTTCTACAGTACTTATAAGCCATACTTATGACTGTGTTACAGGCTGGAAAACAGAAGCAAAAAGAAGCAACTGGATTTACACAAATCCACTGGGATAAGCATGGTAACCAAGGACTAATTGTTCACTCCTTTTTTTCAGCCTCTTTTTTAAGGGAATTTTCTATGCATAACTTCTTCAACTGAATGCCCTGAACTCACAAATGAGCAGCACTGCCAGGTAGATAACACCAAACCCGAACAGAAAGGTGGCCCACATCAGACAGCTCCTTGCCCCGTATACTTCAGTCCACCACATCTCTCATTCCTCTTAATACTCCTGATACCTAGCCCAAGGTCTGGCACATGATAATCTACATATACATATTTGTTGAACTGAGAGCACTTTCTGCCTATATATAGCATGGACAAGATTTTACTTCTCCAACAAACTGAACTGCCTTTGTTACAGAAGTCTCACTGCAATATACAAGTAAGGTAGCTAAGGCCCAAAGTTATAAACTACACCTGAAAAGGAGATGCCCAGTGCTTTAAGCCTACCATTTCCATCACTGTAGCTAAGTTGACCCTGCTGCTCACCTGGAATGACAGGAAATGGCCATCAAGACCATCCCCTCCAATCACAAATCACACCTTTTCCTGGTGTCATATGAAACCAGCAGCCTCCTCAGTCTTGCAGCCCTCCTTTATTCAACCTAGAATCATTTCTTAAGCTTCCATTTAGCTCAGTATTTAACAGGATGAAACTGGGAGCCTTTAGGGAGGGACAGCCCATGGATCCCAAGCCTGGGCTCTCCCAAGGACAAGGCAGCCCATCATGGCTCACCGTGCGTCCAGGAACCGGGAACGCAGAATCATGACAGCCTCACATGTGCTCTGCTTCAGCTGCATCTGGATGGAGCTGAACTTGCGGTGGATGATACTGACCATCCGCTCAATCTCCTTTGGGGAGATGGGCCTGGTCCGGCTCTGCTCTCGCAGGAGATTCATCACGTGAGTTGTAAACTCGTTGCATGCCTGGAATCGCAGAACAATAAACACCAGATGTTGGGAGTCCAAGCCTCAGCACATACCAGGTCCGTGAAATAAAGCTGTTTGTGTGTACGTGTGTGTATGCACAAGTGTGTGGGAAATGAAAACTAAGATACTTGGTGAAATTCTGTAAATTAGTAGAATAAATGATTGCTTGGAAATCTCTTTGATTACCTGTGTATCTAAGTTTCAGCCTGATGTAGACTTTTCTTAAAAGAAAATTCTTAATCGTATTTTTTCCCCACGATTTTACTGAGTGAAAGACAAGAAAATGATTCCTAGTATAAAACCCATTTCATCATTCTTATTTCTGCATCGTATAAATAGTTGATACACTTGGCTGCTAACCAGTAGGCTGCATGCTTGAGTGCACCCAGAGGCACCTTGGAAGAAAGATCTGGCAATGTACTTTTGAAACAGCAGCCACTGAGAAGCTTATGGAGCATAGCTCTCCTCTGACACACACCACTGCATGAGTAGGACCTGCTACCAAAAACAAGGGCAACTGGTTTTGACCACCACCCAATATTAACAATATGAACAGCTAAACCAAGTTGTAAGTCAAATACAGCAGGAACTTTCTGCCTTGCCCATTATCTTGATCTAGCAGAGCTTTAAATTATTCAGTTTGGGAACAGATAACTAGCCGAAAGTGTTCAAGTGGAATCTTGGAATTAAAAGCCTTGATAACTCACCTGGGAGAATTTCTCACAAACCTATTTCTACTTCTATCTTTAATATAACAACATTCTTTTCTGCTAGCCTCCTGAAGATCTCTAAGTCTATAACACAAAGAGAATCTGTCCCCATGGCAATTACAGAAAACAGCATCAAATTATTATTTACAGGGGGGCGGAGTCAAGTTGGCAGACTAAGCACATGTCTCTTTATATCCCTCTGGAAAACAAGACCTGAATTGATAATCAAACCGAATCTTCTGGTCACCTAGTGAGCCCCAGGACACGACACAGAGCTGCTAATTTGGACTTCATACCACTGAATGAAAAACCTCCTCTCTTTTGCTGACTCCCATGCCTGGCTAGCCCTGGGTCTCTTGGACTGAAGGTAACGCACCATTCTGACTTTTTTTTTCTCTTCCTTGGCCAGCGGGCAAAGCTGGGTCTTGCCTAGTAGCTGGTCTCAGACACACTGCTGGTGGGACAGGCAGGCAAAATTACCATATCTTGAGAGCCAGGCTTAAGACTCTGTACACCTAGCCACTTTGGGCCTGTCTTTTTATTTCTGACACAGCACAGTTTGTATGGAAACCAGTGGCACCTATGTGCTGGATGCCATGTTGGATACTAAGATTTTAGTGGTACCTAATTCTTAGCCTGGCAGCCAGTGCCTGCAAACAGGGCAGTGCCTCTCCAACAGAAAAGCAGTAGTTTACATAGTGTCACCTATGGTGGAGGCCCAGCAACAGAGGCTGAGGACTCACTACATCTCGGCAACTTTAGCCTCTCTATCTGCCCACCAGGTGGAGGGGGCCATCTTAGATACGGTGGCCGCAGCTGGACCTAATTCTTAGCTTGGGAGCCAGAGCCTGCCCACAGGAGAGAGCTTTTCTACCAGAAAAGCAGTAGTTTACACAGTGTGGCCTAAGGCTGGGCCCTGTCAGCAGAGGCCAACAAGGCAGTAGCATTGCTGTATTTTGAACAAGTTCGCATCATCTGGGGTTAGATATACAGGTTCTTACTTTGCCAGCTTGGAAGTGGGACCTCTACACCTGAAAACCTGACTGACTTGGGAAGTGATCAGATGCCTTTTGTTTTATATTTTAAGACAGCCTAGAGAAACATCTGCAGTCCATCCTTACAGTATCTCTCCCAGCCTCTACTTACTCACATGAAACCCAAAAAGCAACACACACTTGTGGCAAACAAGAAATGACCCACAGCGTCAGAAGACTCCCAAACAAAACAACCAAGGAGTTTTCCAGATGAAGAAACTTTTCTGAAATCATCACAAGGTGAATACAAAAGGATTATATACAGAGCCCTTCTAGACCTTATACAAAATGCTGCACAACAAAATGAAAAGTTAAACAAGCTGTTCGATCTGATGAACACCAGTACTCAGAAATCCAACAGATCAAGAACAAAATCAAAGACATAGAAATTTCCAGTCAAAGCCAAGAAAACAGAATGGAACAAATGGAGAAAAGAATTTCTGACTTGGAAGACAGAGCCACTGATGTCAGTGTCTATGAGGAGAAATCAGAAACAAGAAACAAGAAAAATGAAAAAGCATTAAGAAGCATGTGGGACTCTATTAAGAGGAACAACCTACAATTAAATGGAGTCCCTGAACAGGATGAGACACCCGAGAATACAGAGACTATCGCTGCTGAGCTGCTGACAGAAAACTTCCCAGAAATCATGAAAGAAGAGAATATAGATATCCCAGATGCATATTGTACACCACCCATAGATCTCAAAAGAAAGACTTCAAGACATATTATAATCAAGCTTAACAAAATAAACCATAAGCAGCAACTCTTAAAGGCAGCAAGACTCAAAGCAAAGCTAACATTCAGAGGAAAACCATGTAGGCTTTCTTCAGATTTCTCAGCAGAAACAATGCTGGCATGGAGACAGTGGCATGACACATTCAAAGCCTTGAAGGAGAAGAACTTCCAACCAAGAATTATATACCCTGCAAAACTATCTTTCATATGAAAATGAAACTAAGACATTCCCAGATCAACAGAAGCTCAGAGACTTTGTAAAAACCAAACCAAAACCACAAGAAATACTGAAAGAAGCTCTTGGCTTTGGCTTAGAAGAACCAAACCACTAACTTTATAGTTTAGAATGACACATCATCCAGAATTCTACTCAGTTAGGGAAGGCTCCAAACTCAATCACAGCTTTAATACTGAAAGAAACAATCCAGTGATTATCATGAAAACTATGGTGCCATCATATTAAAAAGAGGGATGTACTACAGTCGTTGCGACAAGACTGGTAGTAATTAAAATTGGGTTTATAGGGGTGCATCCTGAGATCTCCACTAAAAGACATCAATTGATGGCCCAGCGGTTTCAGGGTTCCCCTGAGATCATGGCCCCTGGCCCTGATGCTACCCTTATCCATAAATTATAACAAAGGTCCACTCTTTGGACAGGAATGGATTGGACTTGGCAATGCAGAGTGACCATATATTGGATGTACTTTATGGTTCTATACGTCTATAGGATATCATCCTGCTGACCTCTGGCTGGAGGAAGGAGAGTGGGTAGAGAGGAGGGGAGAGGAGGCTGTTAGGAGGATGAGACATGTATGGAGCAGAGAGGAATAGTGTGCTGTCACCAGACAGGGAGAGCAGTGGAAGCTGCATATAGGTGGGCATGTAAATTTATACAGAATGTACATTTTCACTCAGTCATGTTAAATAAAAAAATAAAAAACAATTGGGTTTATATATAGTTTATTAAGGGGAATCATGGGGCAGTCATAAAGCAAAATATTATTTAGAGCATTCAGGAACTCTCTTTGTAAAAATGAAAACTCCGAGGTTAAGTCAACTTATCCATCACCACTGGAAGTAAAGTAAGAGTTCATTTGTCCCACCTTTTTATTTTACTGATGGCAAAACCGTGACCCAAAGAGATGAGGGGACTTTTCCAAAGGCACACAACAAATGAGAAGCCACAGAATCAGGACCTGAATGCTTCACATTCCAGGCCTGGGGCCTCCTTCCCTTCCCAGAGCTTGCTGAAATCAGTTATTTTTTTGTAGTTACTTAACATCTGTAGCCTGGTTTCTTCAGCTGGACATTCAGTAAAATATCTATTCACAGACTAACTCACAGAAATGTTGTAAAACTGTATTACATTTTTCACCAAAAAGGCAAGATGATGCTTTCAGATTTGAAGAACCAACAACTCAAGTGAGCTGAAACACACTTATTATTGACAACATGGCGTTACCATTGTTTTTACAAATTTGTCAAGAACAAAGTAACAATCACAGTCATACACATCTGTTGGTTTCTTTTAGGAAATTCAGTTTGGGGACCGATAAACAGGGGTTGCTTGGTTAAAGATGCACAGGCTGTCTGTGTGCTGACGACTGACCGGCCTGGATTCTGAGCCTGTCTCTACGGGCACTGGGCAACCCCTTCACTTCTTGGCACCTCGCTTCATTCATCTGCTGTTATTTAGCTGCCATCCAGTCAGCCCTAACTCACACAGACCCCATGTGCAACAGAACAAAGCCCTGCCGAGCCCTGCAGCTGTGACCCACAGAGTTTTCACTGGCTAATTTTCAGAGGTAGATCTCCAGGCCTTTCTTCCTAATGTCTCTGAGACTGGACGCACCAATGAAACCAATTTAGCATTAGAGCAACATGTAAGACTCTACCAACAGGCAGGCAGTGGCTGCATTCGACATGCTCTGGCCAAGAATCAAATTCCCATCTCTCACACAGAAGGCAAAAATTTTACCACCAAACTACCAATACCTCACACTTACTCATTTAAGAATGGTTTTAATGAACACTAATCCTTTAGCAAAAAGGCCCTGGTGGCACATTCAAAGGTTGCAGCTTTGAACCAGTGTGTGGCTCCACAGAAGAAAGACCTAGTGAGTCCTTAGTAACCATGTTCCCACCCAGTGGCATGGGGACCCAGTAAATTACTCTTGTGAAATCAGCAAGTGGGCTAGTTAAGGGCAGACTGCTTGGGTTCTAGCTCTACCTCTGGGACTCATTTTGCTCTGGACTTTTGGCAAGTTACTTAACATTTCTGTGCTTTGTTTTCTTCATTTGTAAAATGAGATGACAGTAGGCTGTGGTTAGGGCTACACGCATTACCATATGTATACCTGGACATAAAAAAAAAGTTTGCCACTGTTATCTCTTCATAGAATAAAATTGTACCTAATGCCATCAAATAGATTTTGACTCATAGTGACCCTACAGGCAAAGCAGAACTGCCCCATAGGGTTTTCAAGGAGTACCCTCTGGATTCAAACTGCTGACCTTCTGCTTAGGAGCCACAGCTCATAACTACCATACCACCAGGATTTTCCTTCATAGTAGAAACCTACTGCTGTCAAGTCAATTCCAACTCACAGCAACCCTACAGGTCAGAGGCCAAGCAAAGCCAAGTGCCGTCGAGTCAGAGTCAGAGGAGATCTGCCCAATATGATTTCCAAGGAGCACCTGGGGGTTTGAACTGTTGCTTTCTGGTTAGTACCCATATCTCTTAACCACTACACCACCAAGTTTCCCTTCAGACAACAGATACTTTAAAAATCTGTGATATTCCCATGACTGGGTAAACTTCAGAAATCCTCGTGGTCCAAAGTAGTTAAGAGTTCGGCTGTTAAGGTGAGAAGTTCAAGTCTACCAGGTGCTCCTTGGAAACTTGACAGGGGAGTTCTACTCTGTCCTACAGCATTGGTACAGATCAGAATCAACTCAATGGCAAAAACAGAGTTTTTGGTTTAGGTAAGCTTATGTGGCCTCAGTTTTCCTCTTAGTAAATCAAGGGTGATTATAAATATCTGCCTTCTACTCTGCAGGCATATGTTGAAGAAAAATGAAATCAGGTCCACATAGGATTTTTCTCTTTTTGGAGCAAACTGCTATACAAACACAAAACGTGAATTATAAGCTACTTCCCTCCCCAATTCCAGCCCCCAAATCTACAACAGAGAGGGGGAAAAAAAATCCTGGCAGCAAGCTGGCTGAGCTTCTATGAGGCAGTGGCATGGGCGTAGACTGGTACGCACATAGCATGTATCCCAGCCCTCTTTCTAGGGAAAGTCATCACCATGCTGGGCTGCAGCCTCCTTCATCTTGTGGGGACTCAAAGGGAGCAGTTGCTAGATATGAGGAGGTATGGTCAAACACACTAGCTCTAGTTGGGAAGCCACAGTTCTTGGCCAATAATAATATGCTTCATTAACAGGGAACAAAAATACAATATTTGATGTTTATTCAGGGCCTTTTATCCCATGGCCCTTTCTGCCCTTCCATAAACAGACAGTGAAGTCGTTTGACCCGCTACTGAGGTGCAGGAAGGCAGCTGCTCAACAGGTACGGAGGAACACACAGCAGAGACCAGACAGTCGAGTGCAGAATAGCGTTCCAGATCATTTCAGATGGACAGGGTATTAAGTATTCCGACCATTCCAGCACCTGAGCTACTGTAGCCTCCATCTCAGCTCTCCAAACAAGGCTTCAAAAGCTACACTGTGAGGTCAGGTGTTCTCATTCAGCCAGTCACATGAATAGTTGGGATTACAACAACTTAATAGAATTCTCACAGGCAGAAAGTTTCCATGAGAAAGACTGCTACAGACCCTTATAAAGAGTCACTTTTCCTAGAACTAACACTTCAACTGTCTCTATAGCACTGAAGAATTTCTGAAAGGAGACTTCCCAGTTAGCTAGCAAGGGTGTTCCTGGAAGCCTCGGACTAAGGAGAACTTCTCTCAGAAAATCTTGTACGATCTTAAACATCCTTCATTCTTCTTCCTTTACGTCTTCAAATTAGATTTAGTTGCCAACCTCATCAACAAAAGCAACCGAGAACATGGTTTCCTTGGCTTTGTGAATCTAACTAGCCCGACAGCACTAGCACTAGAGCATTACCTGCTCGATGCCCAGCATCAGTATTTACAAAGCGGAAGAACCTGCAAAGCTACAGGAGCATCATATTTTTTTAACAGTACTTGGAATAAGATTTAGATTTCTGACATCATGGTTGGATTTAATAGCATATGCACGCTCTTAAGTATCTTGACTACCAGTTTGATCTACTGAAAGTGTTTTAACAACTTTATTTAATGCATAAAATAATTTCCTTCCTCTATTAGAGACTTTTTAATGAAAGTCTCTAGAAGCCTTCTTTATTTAATAATCTCAGGTGAAACAACGGCTGATTCAGGTAGTTCTTGTTTTTTTTGTTGTTGCTGTGGGGTGAACAGGGTGGGGAGGGCCATGATCCCTAATTACTGAAAACTCAATTGTGTTGTTATCTAACACTACCAAACCAAATACGAAACAAAACAAACATAAAAACAATGGAGTCAGCCATTAAATAGTGAATTTTGTAATTTCACATATGTGCTACTGAGAGAAAGTGACATTTTTATTTTACTGAGGTTTCCTATTTATAAAACAGCACCCACAAGGAATTTTTATAGAAAAATGAAGAAGATATATCTCTTAGACACATCAGCAAAAAAGTTAATGGCATAATTTCCCTACAATCTGCTATTTACCATAATTAACAATATAGCCATTAGTATTAATAAATTATTAAGCACCTACAGTGCAACACAATGGATGTAGTTCTTACACTGAAAATGGCAATCTATCTATCTATCTATCTATCTGTATGTCTGTATGTATATATATGTACATGCATAAAGAAATTATTATCTCAGCAGTTTTAAAAAAATAATACAGACTACAATTACAGTTACGTAACTTGCTCTGTACTGATGGAGTGCTTTTCCTTGAGTTTGCAATTTCCAACATCTTTACTACTTAGAATAGGTAGCCATGAGAAGTTTCTAAAGGAGACTATTTTTATCATTACCCTCTTGTAGGTACCAGCAATCTAGTCCATAGAACAGAGACCGAGGATGAGCTGATTAATTCAGTCTATAGAAGTTCACATCCTCTGACTTTAAGCACACTCGGGTGTTCCAAGTACAGCTTTTGGGCTTAGAAGTCAAAAACTGATTCTAGAGCAAACTACGTCCTTGATTCAATGCGTGATCTCAGGTGCATCACACAACATTTAACTCTCTAACCTCCATCTGCTCACTTGTATTGCCTGTCCATTTGTCCTACTGTTGTAGTGTGAGTGTTACCATGACAGTGTAAGCTATGCCCCTGGTACACCAAATACCAGCAGTAGTTTGGATCTACCAAACTACTTCTTAACAAAAAAGTGAAAAAGTTATGAAGAGCAGTAGAACACTGTCTGACACAGTGTTAGAAGATGAGCCCCATTGGTTAGAGCCAAGCCAAGTGCCGTCGAGTCGGTTAGAAGGCACTCAAAATAAATCATGGAAGTGCTGCCTCCTCCAAGTGGAGTTAACCTTACCGATACAGATGGAGTAAAACTTTCAATACTTTTCATTTGCTGATGTGGCATGATTTAAAATTAGATGAAACAGCTGCAAACATCTATTAATAATAGTCAGAACATGGAATGTCTGAAGTATGACTACAGGAAAACTGTAAGTCATCAGAAATGAAATGGAATGCTTACAGACAGACATTCTCAGCATTAGGACTGTATTGGCCATTTTGAAATATACAACTGTGGTCTATTGTGCTGAAAATGACAATTTGAAGAGGAATAGCATTCATTGCATTTATGGCAAAAAAGACTATTTCAAGATCTACCTTGAAGGACAGTGCTGTCAGTGAGACATGACAATGTTTCCATACACCTACACAATGACCAGCGAATAAAACAACTATTCAAATTTATACCCCAAATACTAATGCCAAAGACAAAGAAACTGAAAATTTTTATCACCTTCTGCAGCCCAAAATTGATCAAACACGACACCAAGATGCACTGACAATTACTGGTGGTTGTAATACAAAAGCTACAAACAAGGAAGAATGAGCAGGAAGAAAATATAGCTTTGGGGACACAAATGACATCAGAGACTACACTGCAGGTATTTTGCAGCACCAATGACTTATTCGCTACAAATACCCTTTTTCAAAAACATGAACAGTACCCACACACATAGAACTTGCCAGGTGAAATATACAAAAATTAAACCAACTACATCTTGGAAAAAGGTGATGAAGAAGCTCAGTATCATCTGTCAGAACAAGGCGAGGGACCAACTGGGGAACAGACCATCAATTGCTCATATCGAAGTTTAAGGCAAAGATGAAGAAAGTTAAAACAAGTCCATGAGAGCCAAAGCACAACTTTAAATATACCCCACCTGACTTTAGTGACAACTCAAGAATAGTTTTGATGCTTTGAACAATAACGACTGAATACCACACAAGTTTTGTAACGGCATCAAGGACATACATGAAGAAAGTAGGAGTTACTAAAAAGAAGAAAAGAATAAAATAGATGTCAGAAGAGACTCTGAAACTTGCTCTTGAATGCATGGTAGTTAAAAGAGAATGGAAGACATGATTAAAGAGATGAGCAGTAGATTTCAAAAGGTAGCTCAAGAAGACAAAGTAAAATCTCATAAAAAAATGTGCAAAGACCTCAACTTAGCAAACAAAATGGGAAGAACACACTCAGTATTTCTAAAGCTGAAAGAACTGAAGAAAAGATTTTAAAATTCCAGTTGTAATAGTGAAGGATTCTATATGAAAAATACCGAATAATGCAAGAAGCATCAAAAGAATATGAGAAAAACACACAGTCACTGTACCAAAAAGAAGGGGTCAAAATTCAACCATTTCAGATACATATGATCAAGAACAGATGGCATCAAATGGAAGTAGTTCAAGCTGCAAAGAAGGCACAGGCAAAAAGCAAGGCTCTAGGAATGGACTAAATCCCATCTGAGATGTTTCAATAAACGCACTGAATGTAGGAAGTGTTCCGTCATCTATGCTGATAAACTTGGAAGGCAGCTAGCTACCTGGACAACTGACTGGAAGAGATCCACATTTATGCCCATTCCAAAGAAAGGTGATTCAACAGCATGAGGAATTATTCAACAATACCTTTAATATCCACTATGCAAAGGCATTTGACTATGTGGATCATAACAAATTATAGGTAACATGGTGGAGAATGAGAATTCCAGAACACTTAATCGTGATTATGAGGAATAAGCACATGGATCAAAAGGCAGTTGTGGGAACAGAACAAAGGTATAATCACATGGTTTTAAGTCAGGAAAGGTGTGTGCCAGGGCTGTAAAGAATGGGAAATTCTGGAACATCGAACTGTCCTCATGCAGAAGCTGTACACAGCTCAAAAAGCAGTCATTTAAACAGAACTACATTGTTTAAAATCAGGAAAGATGTGAGTCACGGTTGTATTGTTTCACCATACTTATTCAATTTGCATGCTAAGCAAATAATCCAAGAAAGAATGCAGCATCAGGTTTGGTGGAAGACTCATCAATAATTTAAAACATGCAGATGACAAAACCTTGCTTGCTGAAAAGTGAAGAGAATTTGAAGTACTTACTGATGAACATCAAAGACCACAGCCTTAAGTATGGGCTGCATCTCAGAACAATGAGACCAAAAACCTTCAGAACTGGCATAATGAGCAACATCATGATAAATGGAGAAAAGACTGAAGTTGTCAAGGATTTCATTTTACCTGGATCCACAGTCAACACTCATGGAAGCAGCAGTCAAGAAATCAAACAATACACTGCACTGGGCAAATCTGCTGCAAATTACCTCTTTAAGGTATTAAAAAGCAAAGATGTCACTTTGAGGTCTATGGCACACCTGACCCAAGACATGGTATTTTCACTTACCTCACATAAACATGCAAAAGCTGGACAAAGAATAAGGATGGACAAAAAAGAATTGATACCTTCGATTTATGGTGTTGGTGAAGAATACTAAATATACGCTGGACTGTTAGAAGAACAAACAAATCTGTCTTGGAAGAAGTACATCCAGAATGTTCCTTAGAATCAAGGATGGTGAGACCTTCTCTCAGATATTCTGGATATCCTATTAGGAAGGACCAGTCCCTGGAGAAGCACATCATGCTTGGTAAAGTAGGTCAGTGAAAAAGAGGAAGGCCCACAATTAAAGCATTGAAATAGTGGCTGTAACAATGGGATAAACCGTAGTAATAATTTTAAGGATGGTGCAGAATCGGGCAACCTTTGTTAAGCTGTACATAGGACTGCTGTTGTGGCAGAGGGTAGATGAAAATGAAACGGGAAGAATACTGAGTAGGAAGAACCCAAGAAACCAGGCAGGAATCTTCACACAAAATGTGCCCTCTCTATTCCCAAAGTACCCTATTAGGTGAGGGCAGATTTCAAATTCCCACATGATGATCCAGCAGAGGAGAACTGTCATGGATCACTCAATTGTATGAGCTCAGCACATCGTGGAATGTGAGGAAATTTTTGTGTTTGCTAACACTGGGGCAAGAACACTTCTTTCACAACAAGGTGAAGCACTCATAGGTTCTCACCACAAGTTTACTTTTATATTCCTTCCCTTGAACACCCTGTACACGTTATCTGATGGTTGAATTTCAACATGCTTCATTTCAAGCTTAATAGCTATTTTCTCTTTTGCACAAAAAAGGGGAATTTCATAAAAATCCATTTTAAAGGTAGATGGAGTGCAATAATGGAACTTTCCTCACTTAAATTTTAAAATGTCTATTTCTATTTTAAAGTTTAAATTTTCTATTAAGTTTGCACCTGACTTCTACCTAGGTCATCAGAAGTAGAGTCTTTTACCTTTTGCATTTTTATGCTTATAGATCTCAAAAAAAAAAAAAAGTAAAAGAATTACCTATCAGAACTAAGACCTAGACTGATAATTGAATGGAGCACTCTGGACACCCGGGGAGCCCTAGGATACGGTATAGTGTTGTCAGATTGGACTACAAGTCACTACACGGGAAACTACCTCTTGCCAGCATGAGCAAACTCATGCTGAGCCAAGTTCCTGCTGACTCACCACTTGAGTGGACTACAGATTCTGCTGTTTTGCAGTGGGAAAGGCAGTTTACCTGGGACGCCACCTTGGCTGGCAAGAAGTCCCCTAACTGGAGGGCTCAGTGGGGACTAACTCCCAAACCGAGAAGCAATGCAACTCTGGAAAGCGCTTTTCTGACAGAAAAGCTGTGTTTAACAGTGTTACTTTATGGGTGGGACCTGGCTGAGGATTGCACCAAGGCTGTAACCTCTCCCTTGTCTGAACTATATCACAGCATCTGGGGATGGCCAAAGAGCTCCTTCCATTGTCAGCCAGAAGGTGGAGCCTTGCACATCTGACAGCCTGAATGATTTTGGCAGCTGTTGGACAGCTCCCAGCTTTTTAAAATAAGACTGTCTGGAGAAATAACTGCTGAGCAGCCTGGTGCCATCTCCTTCAGCCTTTAATGAATATAGGGTCAGTTGACTCCGTAAGTAGGTCACCACCTTTGCCAGCCAAGAGCCTGCCATCCCAGACAGTCCAATAGGGTCAGTCACTAGGGTACACAGAGGTGGCTGCTGACCAACTCCCTTCTCAAAACTATGCCTCAACTCCTGTTGAGGTAACGTCAGAGAAACTAAACAGCCTCTATATGGCCTGAAGGTAAGAAACCATCACTAGCCACTTAAAGGTACAGTCCACTATGGCTCTGGAAAACTCCCAAAATAAAGAATCAAAATATTTTCCAGGTGAGGAAGGCTTTCTGAAACTATTGGAGGTCAAAAGAATTATATATACAGCCCTCCTAGAGATTCAACAAACTGCAACACAGCAAAATGAAAAATTAAGCAAGCTATTTCAACTGATGAAACAATCTGAAATCCAGTAAATCAATAACAAAACTACAGAATTAGACAATTCAATCCAAAGTCAAAAGAGTAGAATTGAGGAGATGGAAATCAGGCTTAAATGACCTTGAAGACAGAGCAACTGACACCAGCATTTATGAGGAGAAATCAGAGAAAAGAAGAAAAAAGAAGAAGCACTAAGAAACATATGGGACTGTAAGAGGAAGACTCTATGATTAATTGGAGTTCCTGAACAGGGAGGGATAGATGAAAACACAGAGTATGGCTGTGGAGTTCTGACAGAAAACTTCCTGAAATTATGAAAGAAGACAACACAGATATCCAAGACGTGTATCCAATGCCACAAAAACTAGACTCCAAAAGAAGGACATCAAAACATATTACAATCAAGTTTAATAAAATGAAACATAAAGAGATTCTCTTAAAGGCAGTAAGGCTCAAAGCAAAGCCAATATCGAGACAGAAAAGGCTTTCATCTGACTTCTCAGCAGAAACAATGCTGGCAAAGGAGCAGTGGGATGACACATTCGAAACCTTGAAGGAGAAAAATTTCCAACCAAGAATTATACATCCTGCAAAACTGTCTCTCAAATATGAACATGAAATTAAGACATTTTCAGATAAACAGAAGCTTGGAGACTTTGTAAAAGACAAACCAAAACTACAAGAAAAACTGACAGACGCTCTCTGCTTAGAAAAACCATTGCAATGCAGGACACAAAATCTAGAAACGTACTACGAGAAGTCACAAAAACTACGATACCATCACACTAAGAGGGATATACTACAGTAGTTATACTCCTTTGAGATGGAGAGGAAGTTAAAAAGATATGCAGAAGTAAAAATTGAGTTTAAACTTAGAATATTAAGGGGAAATGTAGGGGTAAATGCAAAGCACAATAACAACGCAACATATCAAAACAATGTAATACAGGAGTCTCAACAAACACAAAACCAACAGAGAAAGATGGAAAGTCAACCCATAAGACGAATGACCAAGAACAGAATATTATGAGCAACATAGAAAACATCAACACATAAATACATCCAAATGACAGCACTAAAAACATATCCCTATCAATAAATGCACTGACTGTAAATGGACTGAATGTTCCAATAAAGAGACAATGAGTGACATCCTGGATCAAAAGCCATGATCTATCTATATGTTGCTTATAAGAAACTCACCTTAGATCAACTGAAAATTAAAGGATGGGAATAATATATACCAAGCTAACAATGTACAAACAAGAGCAGGTGCAGCAATACTAATCTCAGATAAAATAGATTTTTATCTAAATCCACCATCGTGGGCACAGATTGTCACTATTTACTGCTGAAAGGCTCAATAAATAAACAGAACTCAACAACATTAAATATTTATGCATCCAATATGAGAGCATCTAAACACATCAAACAAACACTTGACTCCACTGAAAAATGAGACAGTTCACTCCACAGTAATAGTTGGAGACTTTAACATTTCATTCAGCAACAGACAAATCACCCAGAAAAAAGCTCAGTAAAGACACAGTACATCTTATTGTGACAATGAACCAACTAGAGCTTATTGACATACATGCAACTTTTCACACATCAACAGATAAGTATACCTTCTTCTCCAGTGCACATGGAACATTTTCCCGAATAGACCACGTGATAGGACACAATGCAAATCTCAATAAATCCAAACCACTGCATTATTGCAAAGCATATTCTCGAACCATAAAGTCATAAAAGTTGAAATCAATAGCAGAAAAAAACATAGAAACAAAATTGGAACTCATGGAAACAGAACAACACTTTACTCAAAAAGCTATGGGTTATAGAAAAAAATCAATGACAGAATAAAGAAATACATGGAATCAAATGAGAATGAAGACACATCCTACCAGAACCTATGGGATACAGCAAAAGCAGTGCTTAGGAGTCAATCTATATCTATAAATGCACATATCCAGAAGGAAAATAGTACCCAAACCAAAGAATTAATCCTGCAGCCTCAACAAGCAGAAAGAGCAACAGAAGAACCCCTCAGGCACCAGAAGAAAACAGATAATAGAGATTAGAGTAGAACTAAATGAATTAGAGACTAGAAGAACAATAGAAAATTTCACCAAAACCAAAAGCTGTTTTTTTTAAAAGATCAATGAAATTGATAAACTATTGGCTAAACTTACAAATAAAAACAGGAGAAGAAACAACCCAAGGAGGAAACGAGATGGAACAGGCCCAACTGAAATCAAACTATCATAACAGAATACTATGAAAGACTCTAATAAATTTGAAAATGCAGAGGAAATGAACAAATTTCTAGATCATATGAACCACCAAAATTATCACAAGCAGAAGGCAAACAATTTAATAAATCCATCACAAAGCAAGAGACTGAAAAAGTCATTAAAAAAACAAACTACCAACCAAAAAAAAAATCCTGGCCGAGATGGCTTCACCAGAGAATCCTACCAAACTCTTAGAGAAGGGCTAACTCCAATATTACCGAGACTACGTCACATCCTAGGAAGTGACAGAATACTCCCAAATTCATAGCATAACCCTGATACCAAAGCCAGGGAAAGATCCCATTAAAAAAAGAAAATTACAGACCGACATCACTCATGAACCTAGACGCAAAAAACTTGAAGAAAATTCTTGCCAATAGAATTCAACAATATGTCAAAAAAATAGTTCATTGTGACTAAGTTGGATTCACACCAGAGATGCAAATGTGGTTCAAGATCAGAAAAACAATGCAATCAACCACATAAATAACACAAAAGAATCACCTGATGTTTTCAATTGATGCAGAAAAGGCATATGACCAAATCCAACACTTGTTCATGCTAAAAACTCTCAGCAAAATAGGAACAGAGGGAAAATTCCTCAACACCATATGCAAAGTCAACTAACTGCCTACACCATCATGAATGAAGAGAGACTGAAAGAATTCCTCTTGAGAACAGGAACTAGACAAGGATGCCCACTCTCACCACCTCTATTGAACACTGTACTAGAAATTCTAGCAAGAGCAATCAGAAGACAAAGAAATAAAGGGCATCTGCATCGGCAAAGAAGTAAAAATTTCCCTATTTGCAGATGATATGATTGTATACTCACAGAATCCTAAAGAATCTGTAAGTAAACTACTTGAACTAATAGAAGAGTTCTGCAAAGTATCAGGATATAAGATAAACATAACTAAATTAGCAGGATTATACCAACAAAGAGATCATCAAAGAAATCACCAAATCAAAACCATTTACTATAGCCCCCAGGAATATAAAATATCTAGGAATAAATCGAACTAGAGAAATAAGAGACCTATACAAAGAGAACTGCAAGATCTTACTGCAAGAAACAAACAAAAAAAATAAAACGAAACACACTGTTGTCGAGTCGTGTCCAACTCACAGCGACCCCAGAAACCAAGAGGGACTTACATAAATGGAAAAACCTACCCTGCTCATGGATGGGAAGACTTAACATAAATGTCTGTCTTACCCAAAGTGATCTACATATATAATGCAATACCAAAACAAATTCCAGTGACATTTTTTTAATGAGATGGAGAAACAAATCACCAACTTTGTTTGGAAAGGGAAGAAACTCCAGATAAGCAAAGCACTACTGAAGAAGAGGAACACAGTCAGAGGCCTCACACTACTGGACATTAAGCCAAGCCAAGTGCCGTCGAGTCGGATCCGACATTAGAACCTATCACATTGTCATAGTAGTCAAAATAGCCTGGTAGGGGTACAAAAAGAGACATATTAGGACAACGGAACAGAGTTGAGACCCCAGACATGCCACCATCCTCTTATGAACAGTTGCTATTTGACAAAAGCCTTAAGATTGTGAACTGAGGTAAAAACAGTCTGTCTAACAAATGGTGCTAGCAAAATTGGATATCCAGCTGCTAAAAACTGGAACAAGATCTGTATCTCACATCTTACACAATAACTAAGTCAAATTGGATAAAAGATCTCAATATCAAACCTGAAATAATAAAGATCGGACAAGAAAAAATAGTGTCAACAATGCAAGTTTTAATATACAGCTTAGACAGACTTCAGAATCTGACAAAGAATCACCAACAGAAGACAACACAGACAAATCAGAAATACTAAGAATCAAACAGTTTTGTTTGTTCAAAGACCACCTACAGAATGGGAAAAATATCTGGCAACTACATATTGGACCAAAGTCTGATCTGTATAACCTACAAGGTACTGCAAAATATTAACAAGAAAAATGTAAATAACCCAATTAAGTGACGGGCAAAGGAGACGGACACTTCAATAAAGAGGACATCCAGGCAGCCAAAAGACACATGAGGAAATGTTCAGGATCATCAGCTATCAGAGAAATTGAAATCAAAACTATAATGAGACACCATCTCACCCCAACAAGGCTGGCCATCATTCCCAAACCACAAAACAGCAAATACTGGAGAGGCTTGGAGAAATCGGGACTCTCCTATGCTGCTGATGGGACTGCAAAATGGTACAACCTCTTTGGAAAGCACTCTGGCACTTCCTTAAAAACTGGAAATAGAAATACCGTTTGATCTAGTAATCCCACTGCTTGGACTATGTCCTACAGAAGCAAGGGTAGTCATACGAACAGATACATGCACATAAATGTTTATTGAAGCACAGTCCACAATAGCTAAAAGGTGGAATCAACCCAGATACCCAACAACAGATGAATGGATGAACAAAGGATGGTATGCAGACTCAATGGAACACTGTATAATGATAAAGAACAATGATGATTTTAGGAAGCATCTCACAACCTGCTTTCAACTGGAAGATGTGATGCTGAGCAAAATCAGTCAGCGGCAAAAGGACAAATATTGCATGAGACCTCTACTATAAAGACTTAAAAACAGACTTATGTACAGAAGAAAAGACTCTTTGACAGCTGGTCATAGATTAGATAATTGACAGAAATGTGGTTAAACGAAAGCATTGACAGCACACAGTAGAAAGAAGATCAACTTAACTGGACTTCAATATAAACTGAAAACTAATCTTAACCCGATATTGCAAGACTAGAGTAGCAGGGGTAGGGTCTGGGGAAGATGATCTCAGGGGTCACTGAGGCTAACTGGCATAACTAGCCTATTGCTAAGAGAGTCTTCTGCACCCCATATTAATGAGTGGCATTTTGAGTCTTAAAAGCCAGAAAGCTGCCATCTGAAGCACACCAAATGGTCCCACCTCAGCCGGAATAGATAGGATGACAAAGACATGAGGAAGAAAAGTGCCCAGGAGACAGAAGGATCCATGTGAATGGATGAATGTTTCAACATTTGACCAGAAGAACCAGATGGTACCTGGCCACTACCAAAGACTGCCGTGAGGGGGCACAAAATGTCGAGTCCCAGTGGCAATATGAGAGAAAGAGGGGTGCACCTCAAGAACTACACTAAAAGACCGCAAGTGATGGTCCAACAGCCTGGGGGTTCCCCTAGGAGCACGGCTCCTAGACCTGCTGCTGCCGCTGACCAGAAAACATTACTAAGATAAACTCTTTGGACAGGAATAGAGTGGCCTGGAGGACACCGTGTGACCATATGGTGTGTGTACTTTATGGTTCCAGGCATCAATCACATGCTGTCCTACTGGCCTCTTACTAGAAGGGAGAGGAGAGGGTGCACAGGAGGAGACAGAAGATTATTAAGAGAATGTGACATATACAGAACAAAAAGGAGGAGTGTGCTGTCACTGGGCAAGGAAAGCAGAAGAAGCTGCAGATGGGCGGGCATACAGATTTAATTTCGATTGTATACTCTCAGTTAATCACAATAAAACACATAAATAAAAGAAACCCAGAAACCTAATAATTCAATTAAAGTAAGTTTACTGGAGAACTCCAGGACCATGGTGAAAACAGACGTACTTGGCTGTTAAATGAAAGGAGGAAAGATGGGTATTACTGAGTTGTTAATAAATAGCATTGCTCATAGTTCCCCCAAGTAAAAAGTTATAATACATAAATTTAGGTGTGTGACTTAGGATAGAGCATCTTTCGTAGAAAAGTCTTTTATCAAAATAATAAGAATACCTTACGTTTAGATTTTTAGTTGCTTTCAAGTTGGTGCCTAACTCATGGCAACCCATGTACAACCGGGTCAGATTGCTGTTTTCCATAAGAATTTCAATGGCTGACTTTTTTTTTTTTGAAATAGATTATTAGACCTTTCTCCCTAGTCTGTCTTTGTCTGGAAGCTCAGGGAAACCTCTTCAACACCACGGTAACATGTTAAGCAAGGCTCTGTTTGAGATGCGCTGGCTAGGAATGGAACCTGGATCTCTTACGTGAAAGATAAAAATTCTAACACTTGACCACCAGTGACCTCTCTACTTGTACACTGCTTTCTAACGTAAAAGGCCTACCTTATCCTTTTTTAATTTGATTTTTATAGCACTATGATCTCTTTGACCTGAATCAACCACTCTGCCACATACCACCAGGTGACAGCGTAGGGTACACAGAACAACGCATCACACAGAACAATGCATCACACTGATAGACCGTTGGAGTGTCAGGACTGAGGTTCACGCCCACCTGACTCTAGGGGCCTTCCTGAGTCCCACTCTTTCTATAGAGAGAGGTGAATACCATAGACTAGGTAAGAATGAGAACTCATATGAGTCTCAGTTGAGCAAAGTCTAGGTAAGGCAAGGGACTTTAAGTCCAAGACTTACCAACCTTTCCTATGGACCCCCTGGAAGATCAGGAATCTTTCTAAACGAGTAACAAACAGAAGGCGGAGGAAACTTCTTTCCTAGCTGGAGGTGAGGTAGTAACTCTGCTCTTACAAAGACTCTGTACTGCCTGCCATGGGCAAATGGTTCAAGAGTTCAAGGTACCACTGGAGTATTTCTTATGGTTAACCCACTTAACACTCTGTAAAATCATCATTTCCAACTTCACAAATCTTTTAAATGCTGTTATCACTTGGTAGGGTTGACCTGATGGCAAGTGGTTGGTTGGAGCCCTGGTAGTGCTGTGATTAAGAGCTGTTAGTGAACAGGATATTGTTAATAAAAAGGCTGACAATTAGAACCCATCTGCTGCTCCTTTGAAATCCTACAGAGCAGTTCTACTCTGTCCTACAACAGAGGGCTATGAGTCAAAATCAGTTCGATGGCAATGTATATTTTGGTTTGATCTGGGTGGTTGGTATGACCAGCTTGCCCAGTTTTTAAAAGTTGACACCAGAGATTACCTGAACTGAAGTTCTGAGCCTGGCTCTGTGGTCAGGCAGGAACTGCTGGGTGCAATAATGCTGATATCTGGGAAAGCCTGGTTGCCCTCAATCCCTGTGCAAGCTCTCCAATTTTCCATTTCTCCACCCTGTGCTGAAGTGCAGAAACCCCTCAAGCTGTGGTTACCTGCTCGTATTTCTCCAGCTCTGTGTGGTAGATCTGTCTGATCTGGGAGAGTTTGGCTCTGTAGTCGGAATGCTCCACTGAGTTGTCTGAACCTGCCCCTCCAGATGCTGCTGCCGCCGCCGCCGCCGCCGCTGACCCGCCACCCTTCTCGGGGCCTGCGACTCCTTCCGCTAAGAGCATGTTGTCCAGCCGCATCAGCTGGGGGTCTGTTGGCTCCTCTTCCTGTGCTCCTCGGATACTCAAAACTATAGGGAAATAGAAGGTGATGTGTTAATAGCAATCCAAAGAAGAAAAAATATCAAAAACAACAAAAGAAAAAATCATGCTATTTGCCTAAACAACATCTAAGTTACTTGCAATATGCCATTTAAGGACCTGAAAAGTGAGGAAATGGAGAGACCTGCTTTACTGACTAAATTAATTTTAATAGAATATAACTTTACCTCCATCCCCAACAGTATATTTCAATTTAAGAAAAAGCATTTTTGTCTTTGTCTTTCATTTTCAGGTTTCTGTGAGTTTGTGGCTTAGACAGTCACTGAATTTTCTAGTAATGTCTGCTGAGCGTAAACTTTAATTTCCAAGACAACCTAAAACCCCGAACCCACTGCCATGTCCGACTCATAGTGACCCTAGAGGTCAGAGTAGAATTGTCCCATAGTTTCCAAGGAGCGACCGGTGGATTTGAACTGCTGACCTTATGGTCAGCAGACATGGCACTTAACCCACTATGCCACCAGGGCTCGCCAAACAACCTAATAAGCAAGGTTGAAAAAACAAAAACCCAATGCTATCGATTCGATTCCAACTCACAGCAACCCTACAGGACAGAGCAGAACTGCTCAACAGAGTTTCCAAGGAGCGCCTGGCAGATCTGAACTGTCACTCTTCTGGTTAGCAGCTGTAGCACTTTACCACTAAGTCATCATGGTTTCCCTAAGCCATGTAGATCCAGTTAACTTTGTGTCCAATTTTAAAACCTTTCTCGTGGATTACGAGCAAGTTCAGAGACATCTGACACAGCAAGAAGGTGTACAGGCCCTGGAGAACAGATGTCAGTCTCCAAAAACACATCTGTGGCAAATGTTCAAGGGCTCTGTCCTACTGGAAACACAGTGAGCTGGGTTTACAGGGTGTTTCCTCACCAAGGGCTCAGAGAGGCCAGCATTCAGGAGATGCGGCGGGCTCAGACCAATGAGATGCCACTTTTTATTAAAACACCAAGGCCATTCACGGGAGAGTTAATTTGGACTCAAACAGAACAAGTGATTGAGCGCATCAGCAGAAGAGCTAAGTAGTCTCATTTGACTACCATCACACAACCTGCTATTAAAAAAAAAAAAAAAATCACTCATCTAAATCCAGTTTTGTAGTCAGCAGTCAAGCATTTGTTGTGAGAAAACATGAAACGAATTTTCAAAAAAAAAAAATCAAACAGTTTTTGAGGGACGAGGTAGAAGGGAAGTGATCAAAGGCAGAAGAGAAGGTGCCCAGTGCTCGTGTTTGGGGAAGGAGCTGGCAGGGTATAAGCAGCCAAGTGGATCCACAACACTGGGGCAACGGGAGAGGCAATAGCTGTCTCAGGGGAGGTGCATCTGCTGAGCTTCCTGGGCCGTTGTCAGCTCCAGCTGTCTTCCAGCCCTCCAAAGCAGCCTTGCCAGGATGTAACATGCAAGGTGGCTACAAGAGCAGCACGCAGGGACGTCTAGATGGTCTGAGCATCCCATCATATGTTAATGCCAGTATAACTGCTGGCTGTGTCCACTGGCTCTTGCTTTAAGAAGAAATGACAAGAAGCAACCTTGAAAGTTGTTCAGGAGGAAATGCCAATTCATGTTCTGAAAGGCACATGACAGCACTACTTTCATGACACTTAAGTGGTCCTGTGGCATGCCAGGCCAAGCACGCATGCACACATGTATAAATGCAGGCATGTGGCCGAGAATAAAAGGCACAGAGGAGGGGCACTTGCTGGTCGACAAAGTAGGAAGACTAGGCGGGAGGGAGGAATGAAGGAAGACTCCCTTCTCACATAAACAACCAACAGTTCAATATCCTGGTTCTTCCCGTTTTACCCCTGGAGTTTTTAACATTTAGCTGCAGTAAAATAAATTTAGTATAGTGGTGAATGTGCAGAGGTAGAGGATTACTGGGATTTATTTTGTGGACACATTTCCCCCCAAAGAAATCCTTCTTTTACAGCTTCAGGAGACAGGAAACCATCCCTTTAACGGATCTTTTTGAATAATGAAGATTCGGACACTTCATGCTGCTCCTTGAATTTATTGACTCAAATCTCAAAAATCCTCTGAAGAAAATATCAACCAGCTAACAAAGAAAGTAACTGAATGCTGTTATACCTGAATTGGAAACCCTGGTAGCATAGTGATTAAGTGCCACAGCTGCGAAGCAGAAGGTCAGTAGTTTGAATCCACCTCATGCTCCACGGAAATTTTATAGGGCAAGTCTATTCAGTTCTATGGGTCACTATGAGCCAGAATTGATGGCAAGAATTGGGTTTTGGTTTTCATACCAAAACCTGAATTGGAGCCCTGGTGGTGAAGTGGTTAAGAGCTCAGCTGCTAACCAAAAGGTCAGCAGTTCCAATCCACCAGCCGTTCCCTGGAAATCCCATGGGGCAGTTCCACTCTGTCCTCTACGGTTGATACCAGTTAGAACTGACACAAAAGGCAATGGGATTTTGGCTTCTTTTGGTTTTACATCTGAATTAAGAAGCTCTAGTGCTACAAATGGCCAAGCACTTGGCTACTTAACAGTAAGGCTGGCAGTTTGAATCCTCCCAGTAGTTCCACGGCAGAGAGACCTGGTGATTTGCTTCTGCAAAAATTACAGCCAAGAAAAACCAATGGGGCAGTTCTCCTCAGTCACACGGGGTTGCTGCGAGTTGAAATCAACCAAACAGCACAACTGCCACCACCAGCATTCCTAAATTACTGAATACCAGTCCTTAGCAGTGCTAGAAAGACTGACCCTTCAGGACTGGGATCAGGGTTCAGTAGCCTCTCCTTCCTCTCCCAGTGATGCATGCTCCAGTGTAACAGTGCTGCTTTCTGTAGTTTATGGGAGTTTATTCAGTGAATTTTAGTTGCTTTACCAACACAGAAGACCTTTATGAGGCATTTGAAAATGAAAACAAACAAACAAAGAAATCAAAAAACCTCTGAGCCATTCTTAGCAAACTACTATACTTGTTTCCCTTTAGCTTGGTTAGGAAAAAAAGGTGCTACGGCAAAAATTCTACTGTCTAATCTACCACTGTGGCTGACAGGAACATTTCATGAGGAGTAGCCTAGTGACACTCGAGCTGAGACGAATGCCTCCAGGTGGACCCATGTACTCCATAATCAGTCTTTCTGGTGTGGTCTCAACAATGGTAAACCCACTGGTGTCAAGTTGATTCTGACTCATACTGACCCTATAGGACAGAGTAGAACCACCCCACAGGGTTTCCCAGGAGAGTGGCTTGTGGATTCAAATGGCCAGCCTGTACCACCAGGGCTCCCCTTCAACAACGGTAGCAAAGAAAAGAAGAACAGTGTAGAACTAGCTGAGTTACTGCCTGCCTGAAATGAGACCGAGACAGCCACCCCTCCTCCCTCGGGCGTCTCACTGATGCCTGAAACCCCACCTTCACTACCTTAGTCCTCTCTGAGCGAAGAGAGGCAGAAAGACACGCACTCCCAGACCTAACCTGCATGTGTCTACCTGACAGGTATCTCTGAGAATGGTTTCCCTTGCCAGCACCTCTCCACCATGGTCCACTTTTTTTAAAAAAACATCAGTGTAAACTCTACACACCTAACTAATTAATTAATCATATGTTTCTTGGCTCTGATATGTAACTGGCTTTGAATAAAATCACAAGAAAAACTGCTAAGTTTTCCAGTGGACACCAGTGGAGGTCCTCCGTAACGGGGCATGTAAAACTCAGCCCACCCTGAGATGATCTTTTCTTTTTTCCCAGGCATGAAGTGATACATTTGGGGGAGGGGGTAGCAAACAGTGAAGGAGCTAGCATTTCACTTAGTTCTGCATCACTGTATGAATTCTCTAAGTTAATATACTTTAGAAATTTGAACTGATTAAGATTGAATATAGGGGGCACCAGCTGGAGTTCGCAATGGTTAAGAGCTTGGCTGCTGATCAAAAGACTGGCAATTTGAAATCTACTAGGCACTTCGTGGAGACTCTATGGGGTAGTTCAACTACAGATTGTAGGGTACCTACGAGTGGAAATTGACTTGAGAGCAACAGGCTTTTGGTTCTGTTTTGGTGGTTCAGTGGTGGAATTCTCACCTTCCATCTGGGAAACCAGGTTTGATGCCCACAAACCTGAAGCACAGCAGTCACTCATTTGTTTACGGAGGTCTGCAAAGCCCTTGTGGTATAATAGTTAACAGCTCTGCTGCTAAGCAAAAAATTAGTCGGAATGCACCAGTTACTTCTTGGAAACCCTATGGGGGTTGGGAAGGACTTTTCTACTCTGTAATAGTGGGCCCTTAACAGTCAGAGTCAACTTTAGAGGAACAGTTGTTTTTTTTGTTTTTTTTGTTTTTTATGATGCTGAACACTTCTAGCTGGAATTCCAAAACTAAGTAGAAGTAGGAAGAAAGGCCTGGAGGTTTACTTTTGACAATCAGAAACTGAAACGTCTATGGCTCACAAAGCCCCAGGACTGGGCAAGGTTTTGTTCTGTTGTTTTTGGAGTCAGCACGAGTTGGGGGCCAACTTGACGGCAGTTAATAAGACTTAATATAATTGACTTCAAAATGTGCCCAAGCAGCAACTGGTATTATACAAATACAGTGTACCATGACATAAATGCTTCTGAGTGTACACCCATAAATATGCCTCAAACCAGAGATGCGAATCATGAAAAGATGAATGACAGAAAACACAACGGTTCTCTCCACACAGTACTCTCCAGACTGTACCAAACCATTAGGAAAACAAAAAATAAGTCAGAGACAGGTGAGGAAAAAAACACCTCCCCCCTCACAAAAAGGAGAAATGCAAATAACAGAAAATCTTAAAAGAAATCCCTCATCACCCACTACTTCACACAGAGTGCTGTGCTTCTGTGGACAGGCTGTGCAGGTATGGTCTGAGGGAGCAGGGACGGACCAATACACAAAAACTGCACACACATTTCTACCTAGTGCAAGACTCCCAATGTGTCCGTATAAACACAATGTTGGGATTCACTGACATTGAAAGTGTTCGACTAGTCAGTTTAAAAAAAAAAAATCCTACCAACATTAAACAGTAAATGAAAAGGGTGATGTGTCTAAGCAGAACTGATGCTACCTATTTACTGCTTGAAGCCCGTACTCGGGCAAGCAGGAGACAAAATGATTATTTAAAAGCTCCTTCGCATCTCCACCGCACCATGCAAGACTCAAATGAACCTTTCGCCAGGACACTTGAGATGTTAACACTCATCCTCCAAGATCCAATTTCAACAAGCCGAGCTGTTACCTAATCCAGCAACCATCACATATGATCAGGTTCCTGCTTCCCTGACGGACGCCCTCCTCGTGACCCCTCCCCCTTCTTGTCCTCAACCTACAGCTTTTCCCGAAACAGGTTTTAAAGAGCGAAATCCATGTTTGTGTCAGTGAATATAGGGTTTTAATAAGGTCAGCTCTGTAGACTTCCATGACCATATAACTGCATTATTCTACGCTCTGTGTAAAGGAGACTCCTATCACAATATTTGATCTTTATGGTAATAGTTCTTAAAGAAGTTTGTTTCTCACAAATCTATCCCCTCATGTCAGAGCCAGTCGAACAGGTAGTGATTTGTACAGAAACTGTCACAAGCCCTTTAAAAAGCATCTAATGTTCCATCTACCTTGCGCTGTTATCACCCGCCCTGAGGTTCTTCTGTGAAACTCCCAAGAAAATGTGGTTCTCACAGCCCTGCAGGGGCTGTCCTCCCAGCTGGCCTCCTGCTGTGTTCTCATTCATTTATTTTTCTTCCCCCAAGGAGAAAACACCAAATCCAAAGGCACATTCAAGATCCTGGTGGAAAGGCAGGGTGCGGGCTGCTTTGTCCCCGCCTGAGCAGCTCCAGGCGACGCCCACCAGAGGGCACTCCCTTCACAGAGGACAGGGTCACCTTGGCAGGCCAGCCGTCTGCAAGCTTCAGGCTGGCCCAGAGGCCAGACCGCCTGCTCAGAGTCCAACTTCTGCAGGTGAGCAAAGTAGGGAAGGAAGGTCGAGCTACAGAACGGGCTATCCTCGGATCTGGACGGCCGCAGACGAGCTGAAGGCCAAGACAAGAAAAGAGAGAGGAGAGACCAAGTGGTTTGGGAAGAAAGGGTGTCAGGCAGCCGCCCCTGCGGGAGCAGAAAGGCCCTCTATCTGATTCTTGTTCCTTCTGAAGGCACCGAGACTTCCTCTTTCTGCAGGGTGTCCTGCTGTCCACAGACCAGCCCCGAGCCACGTTTCCTCTATTCACTTCCAAAGGTGGGGCTGCAGAGCTGCTGTCTCCCCTCTCCTCTCCCAGGGAAGTTTGGAGAGAGGTATGGGACAGAAATGCGCTGTCCTTGAAATGTTCATAAACAGAGCCTAAGTGCTTGCTCCCGAGAACATCACAGTCACACATTTTACCGGTTCATAAAATGCTCATACATACCATGGTTTTAAACCAGTTCGTTCGGTTCAAACCCCTGCTGAGAATTTTCATTTCTGCCCCAGACACAGAGCCTGGGTGGCACAGTGGTTAACAGTGGTTGTCAACCACAGACCAGCAGTTCTAATCCACCAGCCACTCCTTGGAAACCCTTTAGGTGCTGTGGCAGGAAGATGACAGATTTGAGGAAGGGCAGACAGTTCTCCCTTAATTGCTTTAATTAAGAATTTCTTCTTAATTTAATTTCTCAAAATCTGGTTCTCTTCAATTCCCTCTTTGTGCCATGTGATAAAATGGCATCTTCATCCTCAGCCACATAAATCCACTTACCATAGTCCTATCCCATTACCAAACCTATGCTCAAAATCTTTCTTCCGGAAAACTGCCCTCATGAGAACTGCCAAAAACGAACTCGCTTGCTTTTCCTCACCATATCAGGTACTGTCTGCAGCACTGTGTGGTGCACCTCAAGGGACCACAGGTCACACCTGCCACCTCATGGTCAGACTGTGAGCTCCCGAAAGACTGCAACGTGATGGCCTTCACCTGGGCACCCCTCATGGGACCACAGGCTCTGGCACAAGGTTTCTGGGAGCCAGCATTTCTTAACCTATAATAAAGAGCAAAGGAAGAGGTGAGGCATCTCGGCCTCCGTCTCCTGTTCCTGGCCATGCAGCCAACCCCCTGTATGTGTTCTCTTCCTCCTTCCCTTCCATTCACAAGCCATACCTTAGCCATCATGTAACTAGGCAGAAGGCCTTTCTCTCTGCCACCTCTGCTGTACTCAGTTTAAAAAAATAGTCAAACTTGGATTTTCAAATCTGACACTTCCAAGCAAAACAAACGACAGTGTCATTAAGTCTGCTTCCTGGGCCCACAGGCTAGTGTGCCCCTAAGACATATGCACTGTCCGTGACAAACGCTCTGGGTGTTGCGGAAACCCTGGTAAGTGACTGGTACGTGGGAAGAATTGCTGTTAGGGCTGCTCATGGACCTGGCCCACCAGTGAGCCCCACACATGATGTCCCCACAAATGGGGACTCTGAGGAATGTTCAGCTCAGCTGAACAACTACTGACCAAGCCCCTGCAGTCTACCAGAAATATGCCAGGTGCTGGGACTTCCAAGATGAATCAGATGTCGGCTCTAGCTTCAAGAAGCCCAGGGCTTAAGTAGCGCTAACCCTCCTTATCCATTACCCCAACTGTGCTGGGGCCTGTGGCGGACATGTGAAATACCAGAGACGGTAGTCAGTGCCCAGAAAATTCAGATAACATAAATCCTCTTGTCTTCTCCCAGCTGCCTTAATTTCTCATAAGCACAATTATATCCACAAACCATGAACTTCTCAACTCGAGAAATCATGACAATATTATTTGATTCCTCAAAACCAAAAGGAGGACCTACACCTTATATTTGTGACTTGAGGCTCAGACTAGTGGCCTGATGTTCGTCACCACTGACTCATAAGCCCCTAATTTGTCTGACAGGCAGACTCTTTTTGTGTTTTTTTCTTAAGAGTCTGTCTATCAAAGAAATAAAAATGATTAACTATTTGATTCTTAAATTTTACAAATCAGCCTCATAGACACCAGCCAACCAGAGCCATGATTACCATGGGACAGCCAGCTGCCACCCTGAGTTGAGGTCTTCCAGTCCCAAATGCAGACCTCCAACACGGAGGCTGGCCTCCAGCATCCTCATCAAACGAGAATCCATTTCATGGATTCCAGTCCATGAAATGCTAACACGGTGAAAACAGTTCTTGGAACTCAGTGTTACCTCTCAGTCCTTTGGGAACTCAGGGACACGAAAATGGGACACACCAGCGCTAGGGTCTATGAAAATGCTGGCAGGAGTAAGAGCGTTTTTAGTCCTTTCAACCTTTTTCTCTTGGTTTGTGAAACACATGGGCCAAAATACAGCCAAATTACGGGGCCCCATGGCTTTTGTCAACCAGTAGTAAGATGCTGAGATTCCTTGAGTATTTCATCTCACAGGCATTTCCTAAGCCTCTCCAATGGTCCAGACCGTTTTCTGGGTGTCAAAACAAAATAGGTCCTACAAGGAGCCTGAAGATTCACTCATTTATTAATTCAGCTGACAGCTACGACATGCAGCACTTGATGTGTGCCTTTAGGACAGGTGACAAGAGCAAATATCTGTGACGCTCTTCAAAGGGTTTCAGGTCTTGCTTGGTTTATATGCTCAGCTTTTCTTCACAGAAACATCATTTTTCTTGTCCTGCCTTTTTAGGGCTTAGATTCTATGGTTCTAGTCCCAATATATTTTGCACTTCTCAGGGGATGGTGGGCATGGGTCCCATTCACATGTGCCCCTACCTGGCACACTGAGTCTTCCTGGTCCAGCTGGCACAGTAAGACTAATGTACCAAGCAACAGGCTCCAGTCTTCTGGATAAGGGGCTGGGTAAAGGACTTTGGTCCTTAATAGTTCCAGCCTGAACTGCTGCTCAGGGGACCCCATGTGTCCACAGAGGAGCTGCAGGAACTGGCAGGAGGGCGGGGTTTCACACTGGCTGTGAGCTTGGCTTGCCCTGCCCTGAGGTATGAAGGAAGGAGAATGCTCTTAGAGAGGACACTGGGTAATCCATGATGCTGTTTCCTATTTAAAGCCATTGCTGTTGAGTTGATTCCAACTCAAAGCAACCCTATAGGGCAAAGCAGAAGTGCCCTAGTTTCCAAGGAGCACCTGGTGGATGTGAACTGCTGACATTTTCATGAGTAACTGTAGCACCTAACCACTATACCACCATGGTTGGCTTCCTTTTCAGTGGTACATAAAGCTGGAAATAGGTGAATTCACTGGTTGGTGGCCTGCTGTGCATTCCCTGAAGAAAGCAAGAGAAATTTCTCTACATTCTTTTGCCTTGTGAGGAAAATGCTCTGTAGTTCAGAGTCCCAATTAGGCGTCTAGCATTTTGCCTGATCTATAAACCAAACTCACTGCTGTCGAGTCAATTCTAACTCATTGTGACCATACAAGACAGAGCAGAACTGCCCCATAGGATTTCGGAGAAGTGGCTGGTAGATTCAAAGTGCTGACCTTCTGGTTAGCAGCCAGCCTCTTCACTACGGCGCCAGCAGGGAGCAAGAGCCAATGTGGGGTACACTTCTTCACCTGTCATATTCTAATACCCTGGCAAAGTATCAGTATGGGCACAGGGCTCTCTTCTGTTAGCTGTACAGCGGTCACAGAGACAAGGCACTGGAATAGGCACAGGATGTCTGAGTATACAGCCATTTGTAAGACACCTATTAGGGACTTTAAGTTGCCTTAAGTTCAGTTACCTAAACACGAAACTGTCAAAGACAATACTAACCACTCTATAACGCTTGTTAAGGATTAAAGCTACTTTTACAAAATATAAAGCAGTGCTTGGTAACTAGTACATTTTTCATGTTGATTAAATCTGAATCAATCTATTGGCAAAGGTCCCTGTGGCAGTAAGAAGAAAGCAGGATATTAGGGTTCAGTGACACAGAAAGAGCCACAATACGTCAATGAGTATAGACATACTGAGGTCTATGCTTCTAGACAGGCACATACAGGTGCAATCACACATCAAGAAATTGCTCTACAGCCAACAGAATAAATTTCAAAATGTCTTTTCCTTCTTCTTTTCTTCTCGTTATATTCTTCTTCTTCTTTTTCCAAGCACATTAAAAATGCCACTGCCTCTGAAATCTGAGGCCTTCCCTTTTTACACAGAGCCAGTCAACTCTAGTGTCCCAGAGCAAGAAAACTCGTTCAGTTCTCCCTGCTTGGCAGAGTTCACACCAAAGACTCAGATCTTCTGGAATTCTGAAAGACCCTTCTGGGAAACACTTAGCTCGGAAGCAATCTCACCTTGTATCAGACAAGCTAGTCCGCTTTCAAATTTCCATTAAAAAATATAGCCAGAAGAGGATGAAGGCTCTCTTCACAGCCACAGTGTGAGGAAGCATGTATAAGTTTTGGCTTTGAATGGGATTCAAACCTCAATATCATCTTTCCTTTACCAATATGACTCACTCATCTCCCCTGCTGAGACACAAACTCAAACCTAAGAAATTGAAAGAACTGGACACGTAGCATTTGCTTCAATACTGCCATCGCAGAGACACAAATGCCACTCCAGTTCCCAGTGACAAGTACAACACTCCTCTCCATATCTGCAAGCTGAACAACTGTTATTGTTAGGCACTGTCAAGTCAGCTTTGATTCAGTGACCCTACATACAACAGAACAATCCTGCCCCATCCTCATAATCGTTTACATTTAAACGCATTTTTTGCAGCTACTGTGACAGTCCATTTCACTGAGGGTCTCCCTCTTTTTTATTCTGTCCCTCTACTATACCAAGCATGATGTCCTTCTCCAGGGACTACAAGTCCAAAGTATGTGAGATGAAGTCTCACTGTCTTCACCTCTAAAAAGCATTCTGGCTATACTTCTTTCAAGACAGTGTTGTTTATTCCTTTGGCAGTCCATGGTACATTCAGTATTCTTCACCAACACTGTAACTCAATGGCATCAATTCTTCTTTGGTCTCCCTTATTCACAGTTCAGCTTCCACATGTATACGAGGCAACTGAAAACACCAGGGCTTGGGTCTGGCACACCTTAGCCTTTGCTTTTTAATATTTTCAAGAGGTGTTTTGCAGCAGATTGATGTGCAATGCATTACAACAAAATCACACCCACCCCCTTTTCTCTGTAACATTCTAAACAATTTCACCAGAACAAAGTTTGAAATACAGATCAATTTGTCCCCATAGGAATATTTATCAGGTTTTGAAAACCACTGAATAATTCAAAGGAAAGATTCCTAATACAATGTGCTATTGACCTTGAGAGGTCCTTATGGAACACTGATAATTTAGTCCTAACTTGAGCCATGAGCAGTGATCACCATTTCCACTGCCACAAACACGAGCAGTCTAACACTACCACCAGCAGCATGCCTTTACCTTGTTGGACTAGGCTTCGTTTCCAACAAGAGATGGAGAGCATGCCTCCCCTAGATGTTGGCTGTGGACAGAGGTGTGGAGACCAAGGACAGAGAGAGGCAGTGACATCACTGACAGAAAAGAGCAAATTCTAGTCAGTCACACAATGGGGTCTAGATTCCGGAAACAAAGAGCAATACTTTCATTCACGCCATCTCTTCTGCCTCTGCTTTTACTCTCCCTCCATCAGAACTATGATTCGATTCTTCTGATTCTGTAAAAGGAAGCAAAGTTTCAAGTGTGGAAGAGAAAAAGGACAGTCGAGTTTGACACGGAGTCCCTGGGTGGTGCAAACAGTTAATGTGCTTGGCTGCTAACCAAAACAATGGAGGTTCGAATCCATCCAAAGGCCCCTAAAAAGAGAAGCCTGGTGATCTCCTTCTGAAATAATCAGCTTTTAAAAATGCGAATGGAGCAAAGCTATCTGATACCCATGGGCCCACTGAGGTCAGAATCTATTCAGTGGCAGCTGGATTGTTTGTCAGAATCTATTCAATGGCAGTGTTTCCGTTTGTCTTGAGCAAAGGCAAGAGGATGGGACTCACTGAATTCCAGAGCCACTATCACCATTTCTACTATCACTGGGAATAAAATCATTTTATGTGAGAGTGTGTGTGTGTGTGTGTGTGTGTGTGTGTGTGTGTGTGTGTGTGTGTGTGTGTTAACTATGCTGTTGTTTATGCTGCGTGAACTATGACAGAGCATGTCTCTCCCCTACATGAGGCTGGGAAGACGGTACTGGTAAAAGGCTGAAAGAAAAGGATATTCTGTGGTTTTTTTCAACACATCCCTTTCCATACGAACAGAATCCTGATTTTTATCTTGAATTCTTGGCCACTGACAGAAAAGCCACCTTCCAGCTTCCCTGGTGATCATGTCGCATGTGATAAAATTCTAGTCAGTGATAGGTAAGCAAAAGTGGGGTACAAAACTTCCAGCAAGTATACTTAAAAACAGGGCACGTGCTGCCTGTTCCTCTCCCCTCTGCCTCCACCGCCTGTAGGAAGACACAGCTGGGCTCCTGTAACCCCCGCCGACCATGAGATGACCTTGGGAGAGGAAGCCACACCGGGGAAAGAAAACAGAAAGGAGGAGCCTGAGCTAACACTGTGCAGGCCAGCCAGGATGGCCACTTTCAGACTATAGGAAAGTGTGTGCGAGGAAAATTCTCTAAGGCTTCCAAACTGAAGTCACATGGCTTCATTTAAAAGCAGGTTCCCAGTTTGAGAAAACTGCACCCACTGTAGCTACTACCTGCATTGCCTCAATGGAAATTTCTCATTAAGAAATGTAACACTGATGCTAATTAGCATATAACCAATTAATGGCCATTCTGCATTAGGCACCCAATGACCTACTACTTCTTGCACTGTTCCCTTGCATTTTATTGTCAGTAAATAATCACACTTGCCATCGTTCTACCTTAGCTTGTGCCCAAGACCCGCCTTCCCATCCCTGCCATATGGCTTCATTTTGGTGAGTCTGTTCCCAGTTCAAATTGTCTTTTAAAATCCTTGGTAAACCTCTTTTATTTATACACCTATGCAAGCAAACAATGACAATAAAAAACCCCAAACCTACTGTCGTCAAGTCCATTCAGACTCACAGTGATCCTATAAGGAAACTCTGCATAGGAGTGTCATACTATCTAGATTATTTCAATGTAGTAGCATTTTGCTGGCAGAGTTGGGAACTAGAAGAAATCTGTTTTGACCCTATAGGGCTGTGGATTCAGACACCAGGCACCTACAAGAGCCTTCTGAGCCCTCCCCTCTCCTTGGCTCTTGGGACGGTCCTCAGGTAGGCCTTCCAGGTTCAACCTCCACAAGCTTTGTGTTGAAGTTTTCCCAGGTTTATTTTGCTTTCTCTCTTCACTTTGACTTTTGGTTCATCAAAGGACTGTCTGCTGAACCTGTTCTTCCTTAGCAACCTGCTGTATTTCCCTTTGTGTACTCTAGTTTTGCCAGTACAACTCTTGAGTTTAGAGTAGTTTAAGATTAGACATGTGTGGCTGCTATTTTGGTAATCAGAGGCTTTGCCTGCTCCAAAGAGCAGACCAGAAGCCACTCAGAAACATTATGGTCCAGATATTTGAGTTTTTGTTCAGACAGGAGATTACCAAAGACAGTCTTGAAGGACACTGGCCAACATAGGGAACTTCTGACATGTCCAAAATTACATTCTGCACACCAGACGGAAAGAGGGGCTGAGCACCACGGTACACATTTTACGCTGGATGCCAGGAATCAGTAAGAAGGCAATTACAAGGGAAATTGGCTGCCCTAAGGAAGCCCGTATCTAAACTGGGAAAGCAGAAGAAATGAACATAGCCTTTTGACTTTCCTCTCCTCCCTGCCCTCTACCTATTGCCCTCCCACTATGCCTATCGGCGCTTCATGGGTCCTGTCCCTTGCCCTGCCCCAGTTATGCTGTCTCACCCCGGTGCCAGATCCTGCCAATGCCCTTTCTATACTGCCTTACCGTTCTGAAGACTTTGTTCCATCCACAGTTACAGAAAAGTTCCATTACGCAGCCTCACAATGGACTCAGCCACAAGAAAGGTAACGTACAAATTTAGTAGAAAATAGAATCCAGGCAGAAAATGACAACTCTGTGGAAAAGTATTCCTACGTCAGAAGGAAACTAGGACAAGTATTGGGCAGAAGCGCAGAAGGCAGACAGTCTTCCAGCCAGCAGGGTGGTGGAGAAGCAGGACAGAGGCCAGCGTTGTCACAGCAGCGTGAAGCCTGGTGGAGGCCTCCCTCTGACTCAGACGAAGGGCTCCGTCCCAGGCCAAGGGGGCCACTGCTGCTACCTTTCAAGTCCCTGTCCCGGACCAACTAGGCCTTCCTCGGAGTCCCTTTCATGTGTCCATGTTGGCGAAGCACGGAAGGCAGAGACGCAGCATTCACGGGACGTGTCCCTCAGACATCTTTCCATTCTTACCAGCTCTGCAGTGTGAGAGGCCCTCAGGACCAGCCACCTGAACGGTGTGCGTCCTCATGCCTGAATCCCTTCTTAGTCCTTAATTCCTTGGACTAAGGCTGACCTGTCTTTTAAATTGGTAGTGCTCTTAGGAGGGGTTGCCATCACTTTTCTGCACCTCCGTGCCACTCATGTCATCGGACCCCGTGGCAAAGCCCTGCCTACCCTCTCGGGAGAGAAGCCACGTAACCAAGGGATGGGGGAAGCTCCGACAACGGGATCCATCAAGCTGGCTTTCCAAGCCACCCGTTTCTGTATGGTGTCTGGAATCTGGGTTGCTGTGGCTTAGGTGGGCGGGGGGGGGGTGGCCTAGGGGTGGCAGCGGGTAGATGGTAGTAGAGTCTAGATCGGTAGATGCAGACAGGTGAGGGAACAAGTGAGAAAGGTGAGTCTAGCTTGTTTCTGTGCCACTGTTTTCTTGGTAACTGAAGTTTGGTAGCCTACCTCTATTTAAATAATCTTCTAACAGTGAACAACTTGTGTACTCTAGTGAAAAGATGCCTTACCCGAGGGTGCAGGCTGATTTCTGGGTGCCACCGAGTTCCCCTTTTCAGAGTTCTGTTCTCCTGCATCTTCTCAGAAGCCTTTTTGTTTGTTTGTTTTTTAAAAAGCAAACTGCCAAGGCCCAGAAGAATGCTGGATGGCAAGTTTTTTTGTTTTCCTTTTTTCTTTTTTAAACCAAAATGAATTTAATTGAACCAACCCTGAAACAACAAAATTTCAACAAGCAAATCTGTAAGCAGTCCTTTTTAGCCCAGGATAAAGATTAAGCATTTCAGTTTGTAAATGAATGACCTGGATTTTTTTTTTTTTAAAAATCCTTTTCTCACCTTGAATTACAAGTTTTGAAATAGGGAACTTGAGGGTGTAACTCAATGGGGAAGGAGTAGTTACTTGTGAGGGGCAAATGCCTTTTGAGTTCTTTCTCCTTGGGGTCTGTCTAGAACCCCAAGGTATGACTCAAGGTCACAGGAACAAGAAATTTCAGTATTAGGACAATCAGAACATCACAAATTAACAAGCCTAAGGGGTCTGCAGAAGAACTACCATTAGAGAAATCCCATGGTTGACAGCAAAGGAGCAAACAGACATAATTCAGAAATGGACATGGCTGGATTGCCTAAATTTCTTCTTCAATGTTTGGGATTAGCAATGATAGAAGATGAGGCAAAGTTGTTTTAATTCAAGGTTTGTAAAGAAGCTAGACCAGAAATACCAAAATTAGTTCAACACCATCGGCTAAACTAGGAAACAGCTACTACCATCAACCTTGCTAATTTATAATTTAGCACATAAATTACCTCAGACTTTGGAACAGGGCAAGCAAACCAGACAAACCAAACCGATGACCTCACACTTTCAGCAGAACAAATGAATGGCTCTGCAGCCGCAACAACTTCAAGAAGCATCCAGCAAGCAATCTGCCTCTTACCCAAAGGGCCCCCTGCCCACACCCATACTTTAGGATTCCTAAGTCTAAGCTTTGTTTTTCTCTGTGTGCATGAGGTAAATGGAAATGAACCCAGAGCATGCAGGGCACTGGAGACTAGCTGCATATTGTAACATCTGGCTGGAGCCTCCATGCAGTCAGGGAATGCCCACTGTGCCTTGGGGCTGCTGCAGTCACTGCCCAGTTAGTAAACTACAGTAGATGTTTGGGAACGGCTTTAATGCATCTTGTGCACTATCTGCTTTTCTGAATTTCAATTCAATACAGTATTTGTCTGCCATGAGGATGACCTCCTATGAGGTTATTTTACTGGTCACCCCACACATTCTCTTATATACTGTCCTTGGGCTAAACAGAGCACCTCTTATGCCCTTACCAGGGCATAAGCGATCTGCTCTATAACTGCACTGATGTGACTTATCTTTTATTAACAACTGGACTTGATCCACAAGAAACTCCTCTTGACAACGTGACTCTTAATTTGTTTGTTGGTGGCTCTTACCGAAAAGCCAACAACTCTTGGTATTAGGGAGATTACACTGTAACTACCTCCACACTAAGAAGTTTGAAAGTGTACCACTTCCTGAAGTTACTTCAGCTCAACTAGCAGAACTGGTTGTGCTCCCACAGCCACACAAGCTTCCTCCAGAAAACCAAACTAAACTCACTGCCATCAAGTGGATTCTGACTCTAGTGGTCCTACAGGATAGAGCAGAACTGCCCCAAAGGGTTCCCCAAAAGAGGCCGGTGGATTTCAATTGCTGACTTTTTGATTAGCAGCTGAACTCTTAACCATTTGTGCTACTTCGGCTCCTGGCTTGCCTCCAAATGAGGATAAGAGCCCGGATACCCCGGATACACATCTCCTAGCTTACGAAGGCTGTAGTCCCTGCATGGACCATCTAACCTATTAAAAAACACCCAGATGAGAAGTCAAGGACGTCCGAGTAGACATCTCTCCCAAGATCTCAGGATCAGATCTGTATTTTAGTTGATGCAACCTGCAGAAAGATTTGGACCTTTCTTTGCAATCATTCGACGGCACTTGGCTTGGCTTGGCTTGCAATCATTATTTCAGCTAGTGCTGTTTTCTTTGGTTTACAACTTTTATATTATCACTTGCCTTGACATCCTGTCTTGTCCTAGCTGCCTCAAATCCTTATTTTCTAAATAATATTCATGGAAGTTGTGGAAATAGTTGTTTTATGCATGATGTTGACTGAAGTCACTTTTATAAGTTAGGATTAATTAGATGGGGAGAGGAAAAAACCCTCTTCTTGTGTCCTGAGCCAATTTTAAGAAACTACTATGTCTGTTTCTTTTGAATATTTTGTTTTCTGTACTGGTTCTTATGTGAACTCAACATACTTGTATACTAGTTACAGACGGATCTGATTTCATTACTATTAGCTACTTAGCGGTATCTTAGTATACTGTACTGTTTTCTCTTGGGGTGGGGGCAACTTTCCCCCATCATGAGGCTTTCCGCAAATACTCTTCTTTTATGGTTCATGCTTTAGTCATCTAGCGCTCCTCTAATAGAAATACCACAAGGCAGACGGCTTTAACAAACAAAAGTCTACTCCTCCACAGTCCGGTAGGCTACAAGTCTGAATTCAGGGTGTCTGTTGCAGGGGAGGTTTTCCCTCTGTCAGTGCTGGAGGAAAGTCCTTGCGTTGTAGCAGTCTTTGGTCAGGGAGCATCCTGGCACAGGAACCTCAGGTCTGAAGGATGCGCTCTACTGCTGGTGCTTCTTTCTTCACGGTGTGAGGTTCCCCACTGTCTGCGTGCCCCCTTTCCTTTTATCTGTTGTAGGATGAGAGGATAAAAGGTGGTGCAAGCTATACACCAGGGAAGCTCCCTTTACACTGAACCTGGGAGGTGACCTTACAGTCCTACCCTAATCTTCTCTAACATAATCCTATCTAGTAGCCACAGGCAAAGGTTCGGATTTCCAGCATAGGAAGATCACAAAATGGAAGGCAATCACAGAATACTAGGAATCATGGTCCAGAAAAATTACCACACATATTTTTGGGGGGGATACAATGCACCCCATGACAGTTTATAATCTTAACTGATATCTGGCAGGAAAATGTCTTTGTAAAGCAATCCCAGGCCATGACCAGGGCAGTCAACCTAACTGGCTATACGGGGTCTGCCACTCCACTTCACACACTGCCCATGAAAACTACAACCTGCCAGCAATTCCAGCCAGCAGCCATAGCCACATCCCTTACTGTTACTTAAAATGAGACACATGACTCAGATTTTGGCATACACCTGGACTGTCCGCTCAACCCCAGGTAGCATGCTCTAATGTAACCCAGGCTATAATATCTAACCAGGTTACAGGACATCTGAGGGCCTGCTTCACAAGATGCAGAGGCTTTCATGTTGTTTACCGAATTAACTACTCCCCCCAGCACAGGGAATTTCCTAGATACTTCACGATGTTATAAAATAAGGCAAAAGAATTATCTGACTACCTAACTAAACAATACTGGCTCATCCTTCCCTCTGTATCAGGCTCTGGAATCTTCTAAAGATGGGACAGTTGTCTGTCATGATTCTGAAACTGAATGGTGGCTTGGGGAATTAACTAAAGCATCCTCATCTCACACAATTACACGGGAAATAACATGATGTGTGCACCTTACAAAGATGTATTTTTGTGTGGAGGATCAGATGACCCCACAAAACGGAGACCAAACACACTGGATAAGCTCTACACTTAGGTATCACCCTGCCTCGATGGACAGATATGCTGGGCCAGTATGGCCCATGCTCACTATTAGATATATATTCATGTAGTAACAACCTATAATGGACTGGAGAATGAGACCTCCTCACTCAGCATAAGAGAGGTCTAAGGAGCTGGAGACAATCCTGGTCTAGGGTGTTCATTTCTAAGAATCTTTACATCCTGGTGGGGACTTGATGATCTGAAACGGTCAATCAGGAATTTGTCCGAGGCAGTGAAACGAACAGCTGATGCTACCGCCGGTGCTGCGGGTGCCTGACAAACGTCACCGAGCCCCCTCGCCAAGGGATAATCCAACTGCAGTGGACTTCCTGGTAGCACAGTTGGGAGCAGTCTGTGAGTGAACACCTCAGGGGAAGTGGAACACGGTATTAAGCAAACACACCAGAAACCAACATAGTTACACAGCCCAGAAACCACCTCAGTTTTGTTTCTTATTAACAACTTTTTTCTCTTGAGCTAGCTGCCTGAGGGATGTGTGGAGAGGTCAGTGTTCCTTACTGGAGTCATGACTTGGCTGACAGTGGCCACTCTGATAGGAAACACTACGTACCACACACCGGTCTCCACTAAGGCTTCAGCGCAGCTAAGTAACGTGACGCCTAGGTGAAGAATGATTATGCAGATGCCACAGAAGTGTCAGCTAAGCTTGAGGAGCCTCAATTTAACTCCACCGTTTAAAACAGTCAAATGCTCCCGAGGATTTGGGCCTGCCACCACACCCCCAAATGCCTTGGGGACATGAACTTGCACGTGGCGAAGATAACAGCAGCTGCCTGGAAACCCAGGTATCACTGGCAGTTGACTGTGAGGAAGCTGCCTAGCTGGACAAAGGGCTGTGACTAGGAGCTGCCACCTGGGAACACAGCAGAGAAAGCCCACTCCCCTAGTAAAGGGTGATTAACAGATGTTCATGAAGATCCTTGGTGAAGTGGAGGGAAAAGTGTGAGAGAAACATTTCTGCAAGGCTTTTGTCCTAGAGCAGAACAGCTGAAGATACAGGCAAGTCTCGAGTCTGGTAACCTTGCACACGTGTACCTCCTAGAAGTCTACAGAAATGTATGCCTCAGTGGAAGTTTTTCTTCAAGATATTAACTTTGATGCTGATTAGCATATAACCAATGAATCACAACTTTCTGCACTCTGCACCGCTGTTTTATTTCAGTACAAATACGTAGCCAATAACCTATCACTTGTTGCATTTTCCCCTTGCATTTTACTCTCGGTAACCAATTAGAACTGCCTCACCCCTACAGCGTCCAAGACTCCTGCCTTGAGTTGCATAGTTTCATTTTGGCGAACCACGCTGTTCCCAATTGGAATTGCCTTTTAAAATCTTTACTAAACCTCTTTGATTTATACTACCTGGGTCATGCTATTTCCACACGACAACAAAAATAAAAGAAAGATGAACTTCAATTTTGTTTAAGCCATTTTACTTGGGTTTTTTTTAAGGTTATTTTGGGTGGGGGTTGTTAATGGCACCTTAATCAATTTAAGGTTAAACAAGATGTTAAAAAAATAATAAAACTAAAGAGTAGTTGATTTCATGTTGGTTAGAGTGTTACAGAGGAAATCACAGACATCGATTTAATAACTCGAGGCAAGTCACAGAAAAACCTAAGGGACAAGAAGTCTGGGGTAAAGGACCAAAGCAAGGAGGCTCCACCTGGTGAGCATGTTGGGTAGCTCTGAGATGTGCCGTTTAGACCATATAAGTGCTGTGGGGTGGCTATATCTGGAACTACCAAGTAGTCTATCCTGACTGGGGAAAACCTAAGCTAGATGAAATTTAAAACCCAGAGGCAAATACAAGAGCTGAATAATATGATACTAAATTCTAATAAATGACATGAGCTGCGTATCTGTGACTTGTCCACCTATGTGTCGTTTGCATTGGGGTAGTTCCTCACATTACAAGTCCCTGAATGGCACAAATGGTCTGCACTGGACCACGAGCCTCAGGGTAGGCATTTCAAATCCACCTAATGGCACCACAGAAGAAAGGCTTAGGAATCTGTTTCCATAACGATTGCAGCCAAGAAAACTGTATACGGAAGATCTGCTCTGTAACACATGCGGTTGCCACGAGTCAGAATCAACTTGATGGCTTGGTTTTTGTTTCTGCTTTAAAAAAAATACAGGAAAATAATGTTTGTACCTAAACATGCCTGCTGAATTTTGTGGTACAGAATATCAAAAGAAGGGCATAGGAGAAGGGAAAGAGAAAGACCAAATCCTCAGTGCACCCTGCTTGACACAAAATCCCATTCTATTCACTTTGGTGATACAGAAATTCACCAGCTGAAGGACACTGGGTCTATTTATGGGTGCCTGAGGTCCCTTACAAGACACCTGTCAATTAGCGTTCCTTTTTCCATGACCACAAAGAACACCTGTGACCCCAGACAGTCATCTCACAAACACATCCAAGGTCAGTAGGGTGCTTTAGGGATAGTACGTGGCCAATCCATCACCACGCACTACAGGACCACCCCAAGCACACACCTCACTGCTAATGAGTCACTCATGCCACCCCCAGGAACAAAGAGCCACACAACCAGCAGGCAAACAGGCTGCAAGATGAAGGTTTGGCTGCTTTTCAAAACCTTCCAAGCAGCCTCTGAAAGCACCTCAGAGGGAAGATGGGACGGCTGAATAGGATGCTCCCTGAGCCTAGATGCCCAACCCGTGCAAAAACCCAGCTTCTATCAGAGCCATTCTGCGTTGCGGCATCCCTGTGTGTCAGGGCAGGATGATGCTCCCTCCACAGGGTACTCAGTGGTAGATGTCTGCAAAGGAGCCTCCAGCCTTCCTCCCAGGGCAGCTCCAGTGGGCTCCCATCCCACCCTTCTCTAACAGCCCAGTGGGTTAACCATTTGCACCACCCAGGTACTTGTGGACAAGAGATGCTAAACAAGAAACACTGACGGTGGTGGCCTAAACCCTGGTGGCACAGTGGTTAACAGCTGTGACTGTAAACCCCAAAGACTATCAGTTCAAATCCACTAGGTGCTCCTTGAAAACACTATGGGGAAGCTCTACACTAGGCTATAGGATTGCTATGCGTCAAGTCAACTCAACGGAAACAGTTTTGGCTTTCTGATTTGTTAGTGGTAGTGGAGAGGAGAGACTGAGATTATGAGTTCCAAACTGTAAAACACGTCTTTGATCTCCAACAGTCCATTCTCTGGGTAAGAGGAGCATCCTATCACGGAGACCAGGAAAGCTCTTGGTGTGGTGTCTTAAGGGAGACACGCTGCTTTGCTTTGAGGAAGTCTATGGAGCCAACTTTCCTTATCTCGCCCATCTCAACCCCTGTCCACCTCCCTGGGGAACGGAGCCTACAGAGTCACACCGATCTCCCTGACTGTCTTCCGTGGTGCCTCTTCCTCTCCTCCCGCCAGAGTCCAGGTGGCTGGCTGGCATATAAACACCTGGTGGGCAAACGTGTTTTTCTTCAACTTGAGTGCAAGCACTCTGATTCCATGTTGAGCAGGCCTTCTCAAATGCTGAGTCCGGTTTCCGGGGGCACATTTTAAAGCAGTAGATTTCAAGCAAATGACTGCAAGTTATCGAATATAATGTGCTACTTAGAGTCAGCAGCAAACGTCCTGGCAGGCAGCACTGAAGCAGATGGGAGTGATTAGGCTCTGATTTTTCAGATGGGCTTTTTTTGCTGTTATTGCCTCAACTTGCCTTCCCATACTGGCCATGCCGGGAACTTGGGGGGAGAAGTGTCCTCCGCCTCCTTCCTCTCTGAGCCCCACCCAGCACTCTCACACCAGTAGCCCCCTCCCTCTGTGGGGCGGTAAGGGGGTCATCACGATTATCGTCATCAAAAAGCATTTAACACTATAAGGCGCCAGCTAAACACATCAGCAGTTGACAGGGAGACAGATGAGGGCCTCTGTTAATTTTCCTTTGCAGGTCTGCCTCCTTGAGGCTGGACTTTATTTACTGTGGCTCCTACAGAATGTATCTGAAGAAGCGTCTCTCCTCCTCCACTCAGGAGCTGACATCCCACTCAACCCATGCGACAGTGGCTCTCAAGCCTCTGTCCTGCAGAAGGTGCCTCCGTGTTCCACCCACCAGATGGTAGGTGCCCCCTTTCACAGGCGACTCAAGGATGGGGCACTTCACTAAGCTGCACCCTGGCATCCCAGCAGGGGCCACGGGAAGACAGCTGTGCCTCCTGTGATGAGGATACTGAGGCGACGGTGAGCAGAGTGACCAGGAGGTCCCTGTCGCACACAGAGGAGACTCCAGCTGCCCTTGCTTCGTTCATCCTTTGCACGGGCTCACCCTCTCGGGGGTAGTAAACACACAGCCGTCTTAGAAGCCAAATTTGCTTCTCTTTTTCAGTGCTACCTGCTGCGCAGCGACACCCCACTCGTCCGTGCCAGCCTGGTCAGGTTCACTTACGGTCAGTGACAGCCTGACAGCTCAGCTGAAGCACAAGTCTCCCAGCCGGCGGGAAGTGTGAGTGGCCCGTGCAGTCTCACCAATGCTGCTACCCCGACGAGGCTCCAGGCTGGTCTCGGTCAACCACTGTACAAAGGGCATGGTGGCAGCTTCCGAACCCCTCGCTCCACTGCACAAGGCGGGGAGAGAATGACTACCAGTACCAACAGCCCAGGGCTCCCTGCTCTGAGGCAGAGGTTACACACACCTCCACCTTCCAAGTTTTTGCCAATTCTGTTACCAGCCGAGTCTCTCCTGGCACCTTCTATTCTCTGCTGTAAAGTGGCCACAGAACTCACAGACCATACTCCCAGTTAGGGGGTTTATTAGTGAAGTAAACGGGTTGCAATTCTGGATCAGGAATGACTCACAATACACTTCTATCCTCTGGACAGGTTCTAGGCTGTGCCCACAAGCAAGTTTCTCTCTGGGCCTTAGTCCCTCAGCCTTGCCTCTGCCCTGCTCAAGCAACTGTTACAGAACTCTTGAGCTCCACCCGAAGTAGCCAGCAGCACTCCACTCTGCCAGCAAACCTTGGCCCAAAGGCACTGGCTTCTAGCGGCCTTGCATCATCTGCAGTGTCACTGCTCTGTCTCCTAGGTCTAGGAGGTTCTCAGCATGGAGATCCAGAATCCAAGGACATATTCTCCTCTCAGTTATTTTTCTTGGTGGTAGTAAGAGTCTTCTGTCCACTTCTGGGATGGTTCGTTTTGAGTCAAGCAGGACGGCAAAAGTGCTCAATCCCCTCACTAGGGTACTGTAATCATTAGGGTCGTGTGTCAAATTGGCTGGGCTGTGATTCTCAGAGGTTTGGCAGTTACGACGTCGTCTGGCAGCTATGTAATGACGTAATCACTTCCATGATGAAATCTGTTTTATGTGATCAGTTCCATGCAACCTACATCCTATGCATCTGAGTATTCTGGCAAAGCTTTCTGGCCAGTTTTATACTTACTTTTATTCTCATAAGAACCACTATTAGTCTTTTTATTTAAAGGAGAAAGCTGAAGTACAGGGGAGTCACAACAGCACAGGAGGACACAAATAGTTACATAGGTGACTTAGTTCTGGACTTTTCTGCTATATAATAACTGCCTCTAATCCTAGCAAGGCTGTAGCAAACAAGGGCCAGTATCATGAAGAAATAATCAGGCCAACCAGGATATCTGGGCCTAAATTAGCAGGTTGGAGGTTTTCACAGGCCACAAGCTGATGTCGACTTTCTTTGGCAGAATTTCACTGCTCTGCTCTCCCGAACCAGGTCTCTGAGTGGTACAAAAGGCTTGTGCTCAAAAGTTAGCTATTCAAATCCACCCAGTAGCACCACTGAAGAAAGGCCTGGTGATGTGCTTCCATAAAAGACTCCAGTCAGGAAAACCCCAGGGAACAATTCTAGTCTATAACACATGGTGTCGTCAGCAGTAAGAACTGACTCAGTGGTAGTAGGTTTTGGTTTTGGTGTTTTGCGCTTCTGAACTAGCATAAACCAAGACAAACCACTAACAGCCCATGTGTGGTCTTTTTTCCTAGCTTCTGTAACCTCTAGCCTATTCTGGCTTAAAATAAACTAAAATGTCACAGAATTGCTTATACACCAAACCATCAAAAATAAGTTGTGTAAATTTCTTTTTTTTAAAAAAAACTGAATTTGACTCGACTTTTAGTGGTAAGTGAAGTTACTCTGCTGTTCCTCTGTTTGATGATGGTAGTTAGGGCTTGCTAGTAAAACACCGGATCTTAACGTTTACCAACACAGAGGAGGAGACAGGCTGTTTCCAGTTAGCAAACGCGCACTCTCGGACCACTGCTCTTCCTTCATAACCTAGCAAAACGGCCCTTGAGCTCAAACAGTAAGGAGAAGGGTGCTTTGAGATCCTCTAATGAAAAGAGCTCCTAACACTTACGACATAATCACCTCCAGGATGAAATCTGATATAATGTGATCAGCTGATACAATGAAACTGATACAATGTGATCACAGCGAAAGTGTGTGTGTGAATAGCCCTGGTGTCACAATGGTTAAGTATCAGGCTGCCAGCTGATAAGCCAGTCAGCAGTCTAAACCCACCAGCAGCCCCTCTGGAAAAAGGACCAGACAATCTGCTCCCATCAATTATGTTGTTGCTAGATGCTGCTGAGTTGGTTCCAATTCATAGTGACCCTATGAACAACAGAACCAAACACTGCCTGGTCTTGTGTCATGTCTACAATCATCTTTATGCTTCAGCCCACTGTTGCAGCCACTGTGTCAATCCATCTTATTGAGGGTCTTCCTCTTTTTTGCTGACCCTCCACTCTACCAAGGCATGATGTCCTTCCCCAAGGATTGATCCTTCCTGACGACATGTCCAAAATACGTAAGATACGACTGTATCTTGCCATCTTCCAAGGAGCACTCTGGTTGTACTTCTGTTAAAACATATCTGTTTGTTCTTTTGGCAGTCCATGGCACATTCAACATTCTTTTCCAACACCACAATTCAAAGGCATCATTTCTTCTTCTGTCTTCTTTGTTCACTGTCCAGCTTTTGCATGCATATGATATGACTGAAAATACCATGGCTTGGGGCAAGCACAGTGTAGTCTTCAAGGTGACATCTTTTCTTTTCAGTAGTTCGAAAACGTCCTTTGCAGCACATTTTCCCAGTGCAATGCGTCTTTTGGTTTCTTGACTGCTGCTTCCACAGGTGTTGATTGCAGATTCAAGTAAAATGACATACTGGACAACTTTGATCCTGTCTCCATTTATGAGAACGTTGCTTAATGATCCAGTTGTGAGGACTTTTGTTTTCTTGATGTTGAAGTACAATCCATAGTGAAGGCTGTGGTCCTTGATCTTCATCAATAAGTGTCTCAAATACTCTTCATTTCCAGAAAGTACGGTGGTGTCGTCTGCATAACACAGATTTTTAATGAGTTGTCCTCCAATCCTGATGCCTCACTTTTCATTGTATAACCCAGCTTCTCAGATTATTGGCTCAGTATACAGACTGAAAAGGTATGATCAAAGGATACAACTCTGCATCGGGGTTGTATCCCACAAATTATAAAGCCTAGGAAACACTATGGGGCAGGACTGTTCTGACATACAACGGTTGTTCTGAGTTGCAACCAACTCAAGGGCATACAGAGAGCCATAAAAATCTCATTGCTCTTGAAATGATTATCAATCTAAATTCCATCTGTTACTCTAACTCTCATTTGCAATTCAACCTAACTGTATTTACTGGTCTTGAGGATTAAGACATGGACATCTTACTCACTGCTGTTGAGCTGATTCTGACTCATAGCAATCCTGTAGGAATAAGGGTTTCCACGGCTGGAATCTTTACGGAAGCAGGCTACCTCATTTTTCTCCTTCAAGGCAGCTGTTGGGTTTGGGCCACTCACCTTTTGGTTAGCAGCTGAACCCTTAACCACTGTACCAACAGGGCTCCTTCTCAAACACTACAGATGTGCTAATATCTTGGAAGAACATACTCAGAGGTTAGCTACATATGGTCAGATTCTCCGGGATTCAGCAGTCCTATTCATCTCTTAACTGTAAAAGCCCCTGAAATTATTCTGAAGATGCTAAGGTAAATTCCAAGGTACCATTTCCTGACAATTATTCTTTTTACCATCAAGCTTTTACTTAGTTAACACGTAGAAGAAAAAAAAAGATCGATTACTTGTATCTCCATCTTCTGAACGTCAGCACATGCTCTCTGTCATACGCACAGAGTGCACAGAGGTGTACAGCTACCGGATTTAGTGTAGGCATCCAGTCTTTATGAAATTTAGGGGCTCAAGTCACACACACAGTGACAACTACACCAAGCTGAAAGGTGCACAATTCCTTAAATTAAAATAATAAATAAAAATGGAAAGCTAATCACTGCAAGACAAAGAAACCTTTTCACTGCTCAAATGAGACTTAAAACTTAGCAGTTGCTATTTCTAGCTCAGTTTGGTGTGTAATATCCTGTTTGAGTCCTTTTGGATATTTTTCTAGAACTGTAAATTAAGTTCAGGAGGAAAAGAAATCGCCATTTGGAGAACATGCCAAAATTTAGTAGGCAGAAATTTCCCTAAGGAAGAGCATTGGTGGTGTAGTGGCTAAGCAGCTGACTGGTAGCTGAAAGGTGGAGAGCTCAAACCCCTCAGCCACTCCACCAGAGTAAGGAAACTGCTCCTTAGGTGTGAGGGGCATTGGCCATCAAAAATGAAACAGAAAACCAGTTACTGTTGAGTTCATTCCAACACATGGGATCTGGAGCTTCCACTTCATCAGACAGAAAGGTAGTGCGGCACGTGAACCGCAGTGAATTTACAAGGTCCCGCGACAATGTGAATAACACTGCACACTGCGCACTTACTGTGGCTTAGGCACCATCCTTCTAGAAACACGTTCATCAGTTTATCTACTCATTAACTCAATCATTCCTTAAGCGCTTACTATGTGTTAAGCAGGGACACAAAAGTCAAAGAAAAAGTTTGTCATAAAGAAACTGATGGTTTTGTGGAAAGAAAGCAGACAAATGTGAAAAAAAAAACCCAGATCATTAAAACTCACTGGTACAGTGGGTCTACTCAAAAAAAAGTACACCCCTTGTGAGACAGTCAAAATTAAGTGTGTTGATATTCATGTTTATTTCCTTACTCCACTGTAACCTGCCACCTACTGCAATATACAAACAGACCCCAACATATGCTCACACAGAGGCCGGCAAATGCCAGGTGCTCCTCTCTGCCTGTAACTGTTCCAGCACTCACCTCTCATCTTCACATCCTTAAACCCTGCAACCACTTCCAAGTCTTAAACACTTACAAGCCATTAAGAAGCCCAATCTCAACTCTCCATCTAGGGACAAGATACCCTGCCCTCTCTCTGAAGAGATGCCTCAGAGAAATGGGTGGAAATACAGAGTGCAGGCAGCATAAATTATGCGCCGAAGCCACAAGCGGCCAACCTGACCAGAGCTGGGCTTGGGGGGAGAAAACAAAAGTGGTTTCAGGGCTTTTGTGGCTTTGAAGACAGCATGTCTGAATGTGAGAAAGCATTCCCATGGCCTCTGCAGGTGTCCTTCTCCTGCGGTCGGGCCCTCTAGAGACTGCGGTTGTAGATCTCACCACCCACTCCACCCTGCTTCACCACACTCCTCCCTCACCTAGCCCTCATCAACCTACAAACCTGATCAGGAGGTGGGGTGTCTGGGTCAGCGATCTCTGACCAAGGAACCTGGGGGCACAAGATTCAGATTCTGAAAATCTCACCTGGTTCCTTCTTTTCTACAGAAGAAAAGTAAATATTTAGCCACTTACATAGAGGTTGAGAGAAAAACAGCCATATTCAAGATTCCACTTCTCAACCCCTTCCAGATTTGAGGTGAAGCCTGATCTCCCTGACCCCTAAGCAAGCTTCCTCAATGTAGTGAGGTCCAGACTCCAAACAGCAATAATTCCACAAATAAACAACTCTTGCCAGGCATAAAGCACACACCAGACAGTAATCAGCTTATCTAACAGAACAGGCCTCTTTTCCTAACCCAGAGGAGGATTAGCAGGCTTGAATTACAGCCGTGAAGTGTAATCAAGCTCTGATCTACACTGGCAAAGGATACTGTATATGCCTGCTGGGCCCTGGTTCTTGGCACAATGTGTTATACCTACAGGGGACTAGCAGGAAATGCTTCAGATGCTAATTACACCGGGATATATCAATTGAGAGATGGGGAAAAACAAGTATTATGGGAGAAGAATTAGATTTCCATGCCCATGTCCCCTACCCCTTCCAGTCTTTGGAAAGCCAAAGTTGCTAAATTCTAACAAATTTTCTGGTCCATTAAAAATATTAGATGCTCCAAATTATAACAAAGAGCATGCTTCCCTTGCTTCGCCACAGAAGCATCTTCTGCACAGAGTCCACGGCTTTCACCCAAAGTGGTATCTACAGGTTGGTGATGTGCAACTGAGCAGATGCCCAGAAAATCGCAGTGGATTTTGTACCAGGCCTCAGGAACTCAACTCAGTAAAAGTATAAGAATTTCATCCTCACCTTGAACATGCCTTTCTTAGTTATCTAGTGCTGCTATAGCAGGAATACCACAAGTGGTGGCTCTAAGCAACAGAAATTTATTTTCTCATGGTTTAGGAGGCTAGAAGTCCAAAGTTAAGGTGCCAGCTGAAGGGGAAGGCTCTTCCTCAGCTGTGGAGGAAGGTCCTTGTCTCTTCAGCTTCTGTTTCTTAGTTCCTTGGAGCTCTCACGTGGTGTGGTACCTATGTTCCCCCATCTCTGCTTGTTTGCTGTTTTTATAATCTGCTCTTTTACATTATGTTGCTGTGAAATTGATTCTCACCTTACAGGGCAGAGTAGAACTGCCTCATAGGGTGGCCAAGGCTGTGGTCTTTATAGAAGTAGATTGTCACATCCTCCTCTTGCGGAGTGGCCGGTGTGTCTGAGCCACACACCTTTTGGTTATCAGCCATGCACTTAACAACTGAACGATCGGGGCTCCTTTACAGTCTAAATACATATAAGAGTCCAAACTGTCAAGCTTTTAAGACAACCAAATACTAATACTGCCTGATTAACATAGCAAAGAAAACCATATTCCCAAATGAGATTTTAACCATAGGTATAATACGATTTACAGCACATATTCTGGAGGGTATACAACTCAATCCATACCAATGCCAAACTCAATCCAAATCGGAAATTTGCTGCCTTTTCTCTCCTGGAATGGAGACTTGTCATCTTAATCAAGAAATAAAGCATTTAATGACATGTTTGCGAAAAGTTCTTTCTTAGTAAATTCTATGACAGGAGATACCATGACTGCTGATTTTTTTAATGCTTACAAAATGACCCTGGACCGTGGACTTGACTTCAAAAGGAAAATTTTTAGTTTAAGCATATTTGCTCTTGGTCTGTCATTTAGTAAAGAACTTTTCTTAGTATCCTTTGTATGCCACTCTTGTATGTAAAACAATTCAACAGCTCCTTAAAAAAACCAAACCCATTGCTGTCTAGTCAACTGCAACTCACAGCATACCTAGAGAACAGAGAAGAACCGCCCTATAGACTTGCCAAAGACTGTCTAGTGTATCTGAGCTGCTGACCTTCTGGTTAGTAGTCGCAGCACTTTACCACTATGTCATCAGGGTTTCCAACAATGCCTCAGCCACCTATTTTTGTAGAAGTTTTTCAGCCTTCTGTTTTACAGAAATTCTGCATCTAACCTCTACTATTTATGTTTCTTAAAGATCAAAGAACCTAAAGTGGGTATGTTTTAGTAAATTGGCTCCACTAACATGGAAAGGAGGCTGCTGGTGGTTTCGTGGTAGAATTCTGCTTTCCATCTGGGAAACCCAGGTTTGATTCCCAGCCAGTTCTCACGCACAGTCACCACCCACTCATCTGTCAGTGGATGTCTGCATGTTGCTATACTACCACACAAGTTTTAGCAGAAATTTCCACACTAAGACAGACTAGGAAGAGAGGCCCGGTGATCTACTTCAGTTATTGTTGATGTTATTCTGGCAGCTAGCAACAGCATGGGAAACAGTGGAAAAAGTAATTTGCTGACTTAGTCTGGGCCTCTTGATATAGACCCACTGCATTTACACTGCAAGTATGCTGTTCAAGTCCAGAGGCTACCAAGTCTCCTCCTGCCCATGCTTCCTTCTGTTCAGTTACATCTCAACCAATTCATTCTGATTCCCGTTTTTCAAAGCCTTCCCAACATCTAATTATTTCTAACACACTTAACACATGTCTCAAGGTGTCATCATGAATTCCCTCTAGAGACGGTCAACGGTTGAGGATGGAATTATGACTTGAAAGGTGTCAGTGACACTACCGTGGTTCTCCTGTGACACTCACTCATGCGATTAATCCCACCCTATTCCTCACTACCTCATTCTTCAAAACACGTGTTCCCCAAAGCACCCTATGTCCATAATTATAGTGTGTGATCTTTGACAGAAAATTCTGAGGCCCAAACTATCAGGCTCTTCAACAACTCATAAATGCATAAAACTAATTTTTACACTATCCATCAAAAAATCCAAAACCATTGCTACTGAGTTGATTCAAACTCCTGATGACCCCATTTGCCGCAGAGCAGAAATGTGCCCCATTAGATTTTCAATGCTGTAATCTTACAGAAGTAGATTGCCAGGTCTTTTCTTCCTGGGTATCACTGGGAGGATTTGAACTACCAACCTTTTCTGTTAGTAGCCAAGGCCTCAATTATTGAATGCTTCTTGTTGCTGTCATTGGCTGTACTCTTTGTGGAAACAGATGGTCAGGCCTTTTTGGCATAATTTCTAGAACCTGTGAAGATGCACAGTGTGACAGCAATGTCACTAAGTGGAATGCTAAACTGAGTAGGTTATACAACTGGGTGCATGACCTGCCCCACTGGGAAGACAAGGTGAGAGTACTGTAATATCCAGAAGCACTGTGTATATTAACTATAGCTTAGTGCTGAGTCAGGGAGGGGAGAAAAGTGTTCTGTTAAACATGTAACACAGTGCTTGGAATCCTTGAACTACACCAAAAATAATTCAAAGTGCCACCAAAATGATTCCAGTATTCAAACTGGTGCTATCAACACCAAGAAGCTGAAAACTACTGCCCTTTGTGAGACAAAGCCACAGCATGCACGAAAGAGCCAAGACCTACCAAGAGTTACGATAATGATGTATCAAGCAGCTGGACCTGACTTTGGTGTTGACTGTCAAGGAACAGGTCAGGGCTGGAGCCCAGAACTGTTTGGTGATTATCTGAGAAGTCGGACCCTCTAAGTCCCGGAAACTGATCACTGCTGAATCAGCAGGCACATCCCCACGATGGCAGGCCTCACCACTTACAGTGAATCAGGCACCAACCCAGGTGTTGCCTAAAGTCTGCACTGTGAGCTTCACTGCTGCTCCCAGCCAGCATCAGGGGTCATCAACGGGACTGTCCAGCCAGGTCTTCAAATCTCATTTGAAATCTTCACCCCAAATTCCTCTACCTCACCATCTTTCTAAAGGTGTCAGTGGGGAAAGGCAGGAAAGCGTGTGCTGCTATTCCAGAGCCATACTGCAAGGCATGAACTGTTGTTTGTATCATAGCTTTCCAAATTGATGGTTCAAGCTGGTAACAATAAGGCGCCCTTTCGGTTCAGTGGTTAAACTGCTCAGCTGCTAACCAAATGTCGGCAGTTAGGACCCACTAGACACCCTGCAGGAAAAAGATGTGGCACTCTGCTTGCATAAAGGCTTACAGCCTTGGAAAAAACCCTATGGGGGCAGTTCTACTCTGTCCTATAATATTAGGTGAGCTTGCAGTGGGTTTATGTTTGGTTTCTGGGTAACAACAACAATCCCTCTCTGCCTCTCAAGTAAGTTAGTACTATGTATAAAATGGGCCACTGCCTTCCTTTCTAGACCTACTCTGAGCTTTGTAAACATGCTCTCTGTAAAGTCATCTTGGGTTTATTTTCCTAACTGACATCTTACACAGCCTCATCCAACAAGCACTTTTAGAGCAGCTTGTCAGAGTGGGTAAATGGTAAATCCCATCTTTGGCTGGGATTTAAAATGTCTGAAAAGATTTGAGAGCACATGTTCTGAACTCCGAGGTCTAATGGTAAGGAATTCGGTATAGTAAATCCGCTCTGATTTCTATAGGGCAGTGGAGAGCGCTGCATAATTACAAGGTGTTGCTGCTATTCAAATCTCTGAGTTTCCTATCTGTACTTAAAATGGATTCTGCGGCAGATCACCAGATGAGAGCTTTTCTGAGAAAGAATGGTAAGACAAAAGGACTGCTTTTTAGTGCCAAGTTTGGACTGGGAGGTGGGGGTGCCCAGAGGGGGGTTCTATGTTAAGGGTAGGGCCCAAACTTGAATTCGGCTCTACGTCCCTTACATAGATCTCGGTTTCCACATTCCATTCTCCTTCCCTCATATCTGCCCAGCCCCCTTTCCGGCCTGGAGCCCCAATTTTGGCTCAGGCAGACAGGCCCAGCCAGGGGCAGATGGTAATTTTTTTCTTTGGGATTTAATGGCTGCTATTAACAATAAGTTGCCCTGCCCCACTAATGGCTCAACTTTCAGCTCTCCCTGATTGCCTGTGAGTAACACTGTGTCACATGAACTGAGTTTAACAGAGGTGTAATAAATGCCAAAGAAGAAATATTACCCCAAATAAAAAACAGTTTGTCCCAGTGTGGCCAGGATCTTCTTGACTCACAACAACATTCATTTCAGCTTCTAGCACAATTTCCATTTGCATTCTTTTTTCTTTTTTTTAAGGGTCTCTGGGGCTTAAAAAAAAAAAAAGCTGCTTAAGGGAAAAGGCAGAAAGACTGTAGCAATTGTCAAGTGCAGAGAGTTCTATGTTCCTGGCAAACAAACCCAGCATGCTGAGGACAGACAGACTAATCCAAAGGAACCCAAGGGGCAGAGGAGAGAGAGGCAGACAAGAAAGCTAATTTCTAAATCCTGCCTTTGGTGAAAGGTGTGGTTCGGAACACAAGCTGTGGCAGCTAGGCGGCAGAGCCAGAGGAAGAAGAGCTGAACATCACCCCACCCTTTGAAAGCCACACACATCCTTGGGGCAAGACAGAGGTCAAGTTCTCACAGAGCTGCAAGAAAATTCCACTTTCCTTTGATAATAAGCAAAATAAATAAACAAATACAGTAATTAAAAAAAATACTATGTTTCTCAAAAAGTGGCTGGTCAGGGTTGGTTCCAATCCCATATTAAAAAGCAATAAACATCGAAACCTTCAGCAATCCTCTGGTTGAAGATGTGAGCAAGAAGTCTTCCAAACCATCAAGGTTTTCAGAGAGAGAGTGAGAGAGAGAGAGAGAGAGAGAGAGAAGACAGTCACAGAGATGGAAGAGAAGGCCTCCCTGAGGGCCTGGGAATGAAGTGTGCCTTTCCAGTGAAAGCGGGATTTGAAAGTCACCGAATCAGAAGGCAATGACTTTCTTGTTGACCAGGCTGAAAAAGATTGGCCAAAGACAGCACAAGCAGCAGTGTCTGAGACAAGCGCATGCCACGTGCTGCTTGCACTGGTTTATCCTCTGCTGCAGAGATTTCGCCATCGCCTCCCCTCAACTTCTCCCATGATTAGCATCACAATCTTGACTGTACCTCATCAAAGAGACCAGGGCATCAAACCATGATGTGCTGGCACTTGGCTTCAGAAACCCCCTCTGCTCTACACCAGCATCAACTGTTCAGAGATTGTGATAATGTTTACGTTAGAGAAAAAAGATGAGCAGGTAGAACTGCCTAACGACACCCCTCAGGAGAATGCCCTGGAGGTGCAGATGGAGGAGCCACACGGACACGGACTGGCCTTCGGCGTCATGACAGAGCATCCCGGCAATAAAGCATGGCAGCAAGTGGGAAGAGGCTGGCTGCAATCTACACGGTGAAGAAGGAAAGGAAGCATCCACCCGACTGCAGGGTGAGAGCGGTTGAGGCACAGAAGGCCACTCTGTGTGATCACGGAGATTTCGTAATATGAGAGGTGGCTACCGTGGGAAGAGGAGTCTCTGGGTGGTAGAAATGGTTACTGTCCTTGATTGCTAACCAAAAGGTTAGAGGTTTCAGGCCACACAGAGGCACCCTGAAACAAAGCCTCCTTCTGAAAAAATCAGCCATTGAAAACCCCATAGACCATTACTTCTGCTGTGACGCGGGGTCATCAGGAGTAGAGTGGACTCAACGGTAAATGCTTTTCCTTTACTGTGAGAGGGCTTTTTTAAATTGTGCTTTTCAGTTTAATTTTACAGTTCAAATTAATGTCTCATTAAAAAAAAAGTATATACACATTGCTAGGTGACCCAAGTTGCTCTCCCTGTAATGTGAAAGAAAGCACACTTCTCCTTTCTACCCTGTATTTCCTGTATCCGTTCAACTGCCTCTTTTCCCTTCTGCATTCTTATCTTGCCTCCCAAAAGGAGCTGCACACTTAGTCTTCGTGTATCTATTTGAGCTATGCAGGACATTCTTCACAAGTACATTTTAGGTTTCATGGTCCAGTGTAATCCTTCCCTGCAGAGTTGGCTTCAGGAATGGTTTTCATGAGGCTAACAGGGTCTGCGGGCCATATCTTCTGGGGTCCCTCCACGTCTAAATCAGACCACGAAGTCTGATCTAAAATTTACTAGAATTTGAGCTCTGTACCCTACTTTTCTCCTGTTCTGTCAAGGACTCTGCTGTGTTCTCTGTCAGGATGAGAGCAATTGGTTTTTGCATGAGATTCATGTCCTTTGTCAAACTTGATCTTTGTGATATCGGACAAATTCTTTTTCTCTGTCTACAAAACGTGGAGATCGGACTCAAGAGGGTTCCTAAGGTTATCAAGACATTTCTCTGGAAGCAAGCCATTCTTTAGACAGGACAATCTAGTCAGATATCCTTTGAACAGCAACTCTGATGACGACTCTTCTCCTATCAGGTGTCACACTAGACCACAAACTTTGACATCACCTTATGTCATTTGATCCTCAGAGCAGTCTTCAGAAGACCTTAGATGTGGCTTTCCAATCTAGTTATTAGAGAAGGAAAATGACTCAGACAAGTCAAAATCTGCACAAGGTTATACAGAACACTCAAGTTAGGTTCTTCTAAGCCCTTGTTCTTGCACTGTTCTGGGCTCATGTCCTGGTACTTAGAGACATGTGGGTTGTGAGGTACGTGGAGGTGTGGACTGGTCTCAAGCCCAGTCACCATTCTGTGAGCTGGAAAAGGGAATAAAGGAGGAGAGCTACAAGAGGTGCAGGCAAGCCACAGGACAGTGGAACGACATGCTTGTGCACAGACCTTTTCATACTGAAGGATGTATTTCATGGCAGTAGCAACTGGACCCTAATGCCTTCCAGTAGTACAGCACTTCATCACTTATAAAACAGATAATTGTAAACTATTTTATTTGGCGCCACAATAACAAAAATCAGCTACAAAATTTGGTACATGTTCCCCAGTTGTCAACTCAAGCTCTAGCTTCCTGGATATAGTGATATTTGTCTTTACACAGCACATACACTTCGTCAGATCCTTACGACAGCCTGGAAGGACAGGACTAGTTCTAATGGGCTGACTTAACACATAGGAAAAGGAAATTCCACTGTGGGAGGGGCAGAGAAGAGAGGACATTAATCCCAAACAAACAAACAAAAAAACAAATTCATTGCTGTAGAATCAATTCTGACCCATAGTAGCCCTGTAGGACAAAGCAGAACTGCTCCATAGGTTTCTGACAAGCTACTGGCATATTCAAACTGCTTACCTTTTGGGGAGCGGCAGTATCACTTAATGATTTTTCCACCAGAGCTCTCATGCTACCCTAAGTGTCTTAATTAAGAGAAGGTAGGTGCTTTTTCCACTTTATTTATAGTGTCTGCTCTTGCCTCACACTTTCTCTCTTGGGACCTGAGTCAAAGATGGAGCTACTTTGAGTGCAAAAAGGACTGTGTCTTCTGCTCAGTTCTGGAGGAGCCAGGGAGTGAAATGAACCCAGAGCAGAGATCCATATCTTGGAGCCAGAGTCTCCTTCCAACTCCATGAGATTCTCCTAAATTCTTCATGATCACCTTGAAACCTTAAGCCAGCAAAGTCAATTTATTTGTAAGGAGGAAAACCACATGGGCAAGTTCATGCAATGGATGTGCAGCTTTAATCACCTTGAATGGATTTTATAATGAACTTTATAATGAATTATAATTTTATAATGATTTTATAATGAAAGCATTCTTCTCTCACATAAACAGGTTGACAACATTCAGGATCCACAAAGGAAAAGTGAGGCAGAATGAAGTGGGCAGAGATCATGGCAAAAAAAGAAAAACAAAACAGTTTAAGTGTCGTTTCTGGAAAAGCTGATACATTTCTCACCCCTTCACTTATTCTCTGCTACACATAGCACACGCCAACCGTTCTTACTGGCTAGAACCATTCTATCAAGAAACACTGAGTTTTACAAAATGGAAGAGCTATGTAAGCTATAAATCTAAGCCACATTTTAGAAATATCGAAGGGAAGAAAAGCAAAGGTACAAAGCAGATCTCCTCTATAAGAATCCATGGAATGTTAATTGCAGGGTCATCTTGTCTTGATTCTGGGGTTCCTGTACGGTTGACAAGCTAGGTTACATGGTAGGTCCTGGATCCCTAATGTCTCTGGATTCCGGCACTGCAATTTGGAAATGGCAGTTCGGTGTGTGGGGAGAATTTAGGCTTCGGAGGCGCTCTTTGAAAACTCTATGCAGCAGTTCTACTCTGCCTTACAAGGTTGTTATGAGTCGGCATCGATTTGACAGCACTGGGTTTGGTTTGGATTTAGTACGTGGGTGGCATGAAAGAAATGTTAGCAGAGTTTTTTTTCTCCTTTTTCATGTCCCTCTTGATAGTATGATTCAAAAGAGTGCTACATTTTCATTTAGCTTTGCCCTTAATGAGAAGAAATGGTCTTTGTTAAACGAGCATCCTCCTCCTGATACAGGGTGGAAACAGACATAGGGACAAAGAAAAATGCAGCCCCCCTCCCGCCCCGCCCAGGAAGACACCACATTCTAGTACAACAATGTGAGGCCTTCATTTGAAATCTTGTTCTATTTTAAAAACTCTGTGGTTTTAGCTGCAATTTCATGTTTTGCTTAGTTGTCCAGAGTGGCAGATGTGACTTCTGTGTTAAGTTCCTATCCCATCTGCTTTTCCATGCCAGAAATATATATAGAAGGTGCTGGCACTTCTAAGTGAAGATGGGCTTATCTACACTTACGATAATAAAGTCACAAACTTGAAAGTGAACCAAATACGAGTCGGCCGTGAGCAGAGGGGCCCATTTTTTGGTGTTTGTGCGGCCTCCCCGTTTCTCCAGTCTCCCCTTTGTTCGACATCAGAATTCCTGGGTAATGACTAATGAAGAAATATCTTTTCTTACGCAACACAGTTAGCATGTTCCTGGTACTTAGGAGTACCTACACAGGCAGGCAGACCCACGAACCTGCTTCAGCTCACAGCTTGACCTCCACAACCGGCCTCCTACCCACTCGATGCAGAGAGGCCCCTGTAAAGCTGCCAGGATAAAAGGTATTCCATATTACAGTCTAAGCCAAGTCTCTAGACAGGCCTGGCTTTACAGGCACCGGATCCGTGCAGTACCCACAGCCCCGTACTCAGAAGGACCCTACATTCAGTTTAATGGGCTGCTGGTGCCATCCTGAAATGTAGAATAACTTGGAATTCCCAGGACTTTCCATGTTGTAAGGAGCCCCCCAAATCATATAGCCAGCCTTGCCTCAGAATGCATTTTCTTATTAAAAACTATTTCATACCTAGTGACCAGACATGGTTGAAATCAAACAAGCATTCTCATATTCAACACACATTCTATTTTACAAAAACACATTTAGGTTTGGGCCTGGATACATGTGGCACAGGCTGAAAAGAGAAAGAAAGGAAGAACAAAAGAAAATGTTTAGAATACAACTTGTTCATAAACCAGAACCTGTTGATGGAGACTATCAGGCCTAGAGAAAACCCTTACTTTGTATCCATACCAGGAATAAAATAGCATGGGATGAGGCCTGGTCTCTGCTCTTTCCTAGCTGCGTGGCCGGAAGCGAATGCACTGCTGCTTCTCTCTTGGGCCCAGTGTTCTTAATCTAGTACCTTGACAGCCACTTTTACAGTACCGCAAATGCCCCAAACAGTGTTTGGTGGTGTTCCTCATCCGTAAAATGGGGCGGTGGATGTGATAATACCTCCATCTCAATAAGAGTAGAAGGATAAAATGAGAGAAGTGAATACAAGTGCCTTGTAAACTGTAAAGCGCCAGGCAGATGCTATTATTCTTATATCTGCAGACAAGGATGTTTTTACCATCAGCGCTTGCTGCTGGCCAGTCATCCACCCCTCTGTGGTCTTCCCTTCTGGCCTCCCTCCAGGCACACTAAAACTGTCCTTCTGGACTCTGCTCAGCTCAGCACTTTCGAATCTTCCCCTTCTCTGCTTGTGACTTCTTGTTTGAATGATACCATATAGTTTCCTAAGTCTTCGCTGATACTCGACAAGTCACATATTTATTAAAAACTGCTGCGGCTATGCACCCCCTTCTCACTGTCAGTTGTGAGCTACTCAAGGGCCAACCAACCAGTCACTGTCAAGTTGATTCTGACTCAAGGCTACCCCATGTGTCTGTGCTTCACAGACTTTTCAATGGCTGTTTTTTCAGAAGAGATTGCCAGGGCTTTATTCCAAGATTCCATAGGTGGACTTGAACCTCCGACCTTTCCAGTAGTAGCTGAGTGTGTTAACAGTCTGCACCACCCAGGGGTTTCTATTTCACTCTGTCTTTTGCATCCCTACAGCATTTAGAACTCAGGGGCAAGGAAGGTAGTTCATCCATACTGTTAATTTATTCAAACAAGGTAATAAGCCGAGTCAGTGAGCACAGGCATTATGTCACCGTCTGTGGTTTCTCAGAGCAGTATTTTATGTGATAACCTATGCCCTAATGGGAGGCAGATATCTGACCCACAGCAGCATAAGAAGTTCCCTCTGATGGGAAGTGCTATGATATCCTAGAAACTGACAGACTTGTCAAATTCTGTCTCTTCACCAAGGAAGTGAGCTGACTTTTCGAAGCCCGAGTTTATTTTCTCATCTGAAAGTTAGGGAGAATCACATTTATCTCACAGGATAACAACATTTATTTTATTTTTTTTATTGTGATTAAGTGACAATATACAATCCAAACTGGTTTTGCATGCCCACCTATCTGCAGCTTCCTCTGCTCGCCACACCTGGTGACAGCACACTCCTCCTTTTCACTCTATATACCAAGTATCCTCTTAACAGGCATCTGTCCCCACTACTCTACCCTCTTCTCTCCCATCTAGAAAGAGACTAGTAGGACAGCCTCCTTTCAAGGCACAGAACCATAAAGGATGCACACCATGTGGGCGCACCATGTTCCTGACTCCAGTCCATTCTTGTCTGAAGAGTTGACTTATTACTGGTTTCTAGTCAGAGAAAGCAGCAGGTCTAGGGGGCATGTTCCCAGGGGACCATCCAGGCTGTTGGACCATTAATTCAGGTCTTTTAGCAGAGTTCTTGGGCTACACACCTCTTTTTCTCATGTTGCCTCAGGGACATTGCACTGTATCCCCCGACGTGGCTGTCTCTGGTGGCAGCTGGGCACCATCTGGTTCTTATGCTCTCATGTTGATATAGACTCCCATTCATATGGGGCCTTCTGTGTCCTTGGCTCATTTTTCCTCCTATCTGTTCTGGCTAAGCTGGGACCATTTGGGGTACCTGAGACGGCAAGAACCCAGACGAGGATGGCAAGAGTCTTAAACGAGTTGAAGCATGTCAAGCTATTAGAATAGAGCTTGGCACACAGAAGGTATCCAGGAAACATTAGCTCTTCTCTCTTCTCCTTCCATCAGGTAATATTTCTTTTGACTGGTTACAGCACCTACAGCTGTTGGCTTCCTCCTCCCCTAAGTCTGGCCATCACCAGAAGCCAATCAGCTTTATTAACAAAGGGGAGTGAGCCCTTCCAGACCCAAGTTTCCACAACAAATCAGAACAAAAATTATCTTACAGTTCCTCAACCAGAAAAGGACATCAGATGCCCATTTCTGTGTACAAGTACATACGCACAATGACATACAACACTGAAACACACAAAATTTGCACAAAGAACATAACTGAGGCACATTTTTTAAAGGTGACATTTCATCTTGTTGGGAAGACAAAATCATGGAGGAATTAAGGCAGGAATTGTACGTATGTTTTTATACTGCCTGTCACATCCTGTCAAGGCATTGTTTCTGTTTCTAAAGCTACGAGTTAGACCACTATCTCTATACTGTCAATGGCCATGTACCTTAGTCACTGGAAGAAGTCACCAAGATGCAAAGGCCAGAGTAGAAGAACAGTATTTTTAACCTGTAATTATATAGGATACCTATTTTCTAGGTCTGGAAAGTTCCTTCACAAAAGAAGATACATTAAAAGGAGAATTATAATATAGTCATGCATCACATAATGTCTGCAGTACTTTCTGTGAAACAGGATATTACGTGTTTTGGATGTTGTACGAACACCGTATTGTATACAAGTGATGCATAGTTATAAACCAGCTCCTATAAAGTAAAACTTTATGGGAGCTGGCTGGACAGAGCCTGAGAACTACATCCACTTGATATTAGGAGGCCGGCCTTGCTGGGTGGGTATGTGGCTGCCAGGGGCTGCACTGGCAGCCAGTTTAGGACACACATCCAGGTGTAAGGCAGGGTGATTGGGTGGGATGAAGTGTAGAGAGATGAGGACTGGGGGACCAGGTGGGGACTGGCTATGTGGGTACCAGAAGTATGGCAGGCAGTGATGGCCTGTTCCCACCTGGCAGGTATCCATCCCTGCCAGTGCCCAAGACAGGAGCAGAGAAGTTGTGGCAGATGCTGCCTTTGTCTGCGTGGCTGTGTGGCTGCTGGTTAGGTAAAAGAAGCCAGGAAGAGGGACCTGTGGAGGAGAAGGAAGAAGCAGTACCGGGACATATGCCCTGGACCTCTGCAGCTGACTGACTGGGGTATGAGGTCTTTAAAAGTCATACAGGGAAGCAGCAAACAAACGGAGAGCTGCCTTCCCGTCCTAAATAAATAAATAAATAACCAATCGACTTACAAATGTTGTTTAAAGTGACGTTATGCAGAGTGTGACTGTAATGACAATTTGGCTTGCAAAAATGAAACAAAAGTCTTAAGTTAGAAAAGTAGCTCTTTAGTACTGGTTGTAAACGTTGCAATAATAAACGTGGACACTAGTTTCATTAATGGTGAAAAATATATATTGATGGAAATATTTCATATAGGGTGCTTACAAAGGCTTTTACACCTAAGAGCATTTCATATTTTTATATTATACACAGGTTTGTGGGCCTCAGTTGCTGCAAATAATGGACTTTTCCCACGTAAGTAGACTACAGCTATTTAGACACATTTCAATTATAAAAGCAAGACAACCAAAGGGAAAAAAATGCAACTAACAATGTAACAAAACAAGACAACTAAATTATGAGACTGAACATTTGTGGCCTGAATAAAATACCTGATGGTGCAGACTGAACTACAAAGTTTCTCCTGACATTCTGAAGAGACCAGCATTGCTTAGCCATGAGTAATGTGGTCATTTCCACGGTACTGCAACAAAAATATTAGAGCAAGCTACACTGTCAAATACTCGATATGGATTTGTGACCTAAGGACAATCATATTAAGAGGCTAAAGTGATATATATATATAATATGAAATATCATGTATGGCTATACAAAGATACACAAAACCCTTCCTGTCATGAACACATAAGCACTGTGTTTTAATCTTATTCTTTTAAAATATAAGTAAATAAAGGCTATCCACCAGTCATCAGAGTATCTGGGGTGTGGCTAGCGTCTGAGCCCCAAAGCCCATGGGGCAGTTGACTGAGATGATGCAATACTTACGGAAGCCCTCTTCCCACAGCTCAGTTTACTGCCATCAGCGTCTGCAGCATTTAGGCTACAAAGGATCAAGTGCATGTCCAAGTACTTTGAAGCCTACATTTCCTTTCTCTAGAAATAAAGTTGATAGTGAGAAGCCCTCTCCACAGAGAGATGGACATCTAGGTTCCTAGACCACTGGTAGCAGGATCAATCAGGAGCTGATCCTTTAAATCACCGGCATTCTATGAATCACCCTTAAAAAATAAAATAAAATAAAATAAAAGTAAGTGGAAAGTACCAAGGGGAGGGGCAGGGGAGGCAATTCAGCAGACACATACTGAAAAATTCTGCGGGAAAGACACAAATTAGTCTTCAAGAATTTACACCATAACTGGAGGGTCACTCTTGTTCTGTGGACTGGTGAAGTTGCTTCAACTCTCGAAGCTTGTTTTCCTATTCGTAAACCAACAAAAATAAAGCTGTCCCTTCAGAGTTATGGTGAGGCTCAACACTGACACAGCATATCTGAAAAACATTTTGTACACTGAAAATTACTGTATCAGTATTAATACTGTTGCTGCTATTTTTCTGTTTACCTTAAACTTACAAAGAAAAGCAGATCATTGATCAGCAGAACAAGAAATCCAATTTCATAATTCTGGCAAGATGTTATAATACCAGAAATCAAGCCCAAGACAGTTATTTGCTTGAGAGTGACGATAGGTTCTTAAAACATTTCTAATTGCTGTATTCCTAGAAAACACACAGTAAACGTGTTATTTTAGCTACCCAGAAAATAGGCAACAACGGCACTTCTAGCTCTAGGTCCTAAGTCTTTACCTTTTGCTCACCTCATATCATTTGGATGATGGAAGCTATGTCAGAAGTCAAGTGGATTAGGACACATGGACGAATCTACAAGGCACCCAGGAACAGATATTCAGCTACAAGACTGGTTCCAAAAGGTGGCTAATTACAAGCCAATCTGAAAATGAATTTTTTTTTTAAACTATGTCGCATTTCTGAAAGACGTAGCCCTCTGTCTTGTGACAATTTTCAGTTATGTCTACAGTAGGTTGCATCTCATTTAAAGGAGGAGGAAAATGAAGCAGAGTGGTAAGCTGAGAACTGTTGCAACATGCAGGGAAAAAGGAGAGAGGTGCTTCAACTGCGGTGGTCCTGCTAACCTGTGGGGCACCACAGCTTACTGGAACATTCTGTCATTTTCTCTTTTAAACTGGCAATTTCTCTGTAGCCCACTTTATCCTCCAACTCAATGACTTACAGGAATGTAGAGTGGATAGGAGATGCTGTAAATGTAGGTCCGTGACCCAAGTGCCGTTGAGTCAGATGTAGGTCCGTATTTAACTTTATAAGGTAAATCACCAAACCACAAAAACACCCAAACCTGCTGTTGTTGAGTTGATTCCAGGTCATAGCAACCCTGTAAGACAGAATACAACTATTCCCTACAGCTTCCAAGAAGCACCTGGTGGATTCAAACTGTCAACCTTCCGGTTAACAGTCATAGGACTTAACCATTATACCGCCAGGGTTTCTAAGAAGTAAGCATGGAAATGGTATAAGGCCTGCAACTGTGGGTCTGCAAAGCTAGTTTCCAACAGAAGGTGAGAAAGTGAAATGACAAAATATATTTAATATTCACAAAGTACCCTTTTCAGCAGATGAAATGTCAATCAAAGAGAAGTATGGTCAGTATTTCTTGCTTTTCTTTCTTTGAAGTTATCGGCAGATAAGTGAATCAGTCATTCTTCAAAGAACTGATCTATATAACACTATGTTCACCCAATTCACAGCATGCATGAATCTGGCATTGAGGAAAAAAGAAAACCTCATACTGACTACAAATAAATACAGCCCAAGGTAAACAGAATGATTTACTATTTAAGAAAATGCCCTAATGAAAGGATACACTAACATTTATTTTTATGCCTTTTAAAAACATACCAAACCCCAAATTCGTGACACACACGCATGCACACCCACACACCCCTACTACCTACTATTAGTGTCTAATAAATCTGTGCACAGAAGATCACATTCATAAGTCTGTATAATTTACTATACGTGTGCATTCTATTTTTCATATTAATTTAGTAAGCTCGGTGTACATGTCTTGACGTGATACGAGAAACAATCCTGTTAGCTGACTGCCAGTGTGCTCTTAAGCTGCGTAATATACAGCGACAGTATATTTTAGGGCAGCTGAGGGAAGTGACTTCACTCAAGGTTCTTGAATAAACCAAGGAGTTACTGGTAAGGAATTGATGAGCTACAGAAACAAAAAAGAAGGTATGGGGGCCGCAGCGGTCACTTAGAATATGGCCCCGGTTCAAGTAAGGGGGAAGAAAATACCCTCCCAAAAGTTACACACTTGGTTTCGAAGGTGAGGGCAACCCAGCTACTGTATTTACAGATACAAGCTGCAAACTATCTGAGGCAAAAGAGAAGCAGTTTGAGAAACTCCTATCCATCAAGCTTTACTGTCTTATTTCAACTAAGCAGAGATTTTTAAAAAAGACAAATCTCAGCTCTCTACTTTCATTTATAATTGAACCGGGTCCAGAAGGATGGAGCAAGTACCATCTGTGTCCTGCGTGCTGCATTAGCAGCCGGGAGAATGAAATATTCAAATTACCCTCAGCTACAACACTGACTTCTAACCAAGGAGCGGAGAAGAAGGAAAGTTAATTTTGTTTTTTTAAATTTCTATTTGCTGCTGTTTTGGAATATGATAGCATACCAAAATATTATTTTCAAAGGACAAGAAAGAACATATCCCAAAACATGCTCCCCCTAAACCAGTTTTGATTTATTTACCACCCTCTGGAAGAAGGAGGAAAGAAAGAGAGGGAGAGGGAAAAAGACAGGGAGAGGAAGACAGGGGGAGAGAGAGAGAGACGGGAGAGGGAGAGGGGAGGAAGGAAGGGAAGAGGGAAGGAACAAAGGAGAAAAGGAATGTTGGAAGACAAGCAGGGAAGATGGACAGAAAGGAGGAAGGAAGGAAGAAAACCCTGAACTTGGCCAATTTGGAAACCCTCCTCTCACTTTAGATACGTGACCCTGTTGTTCTAGTATTTTGCGTTGTGTAAATAAGGGGTACTATTTTTTGGGTGCGGGGGGGGAGTGCAATTGGAGCTGCTTGTCCTGGTACTGTTAATCAGGGCTGCTGAAATGTGTGACATGCTAAGTGGCTCTAGGCCCCTTGCAGTAGTCAAGACGGAGTGACAGGCTCCATTTAAGATGTCACTGCACATAGTAAAGTGTAAAACTATACTTAAACGAGATAGAAACAATAAACTTGACTCAGTATTTGAACTTTTACAGACAGACAAAGACTGGAGGAGAAGGCATGTGTGGCCGTGTGTGCTTTGGGACCTTTCCGAGGCCTCTCTTCTACAGTGCTTTTACGCCTATCATTTCCAGTGGGCAGCAGTCACGCTACAAGTGAAGGTCAAATGCTGGTCTATCCAGTGTCCCAGGCATCTGATCAGCTCAGCCAAAACACCCTGACAAGAGGCAAAAACCATTCTGAGAACCAGGCCTACAGTTGAAAGTACCTAGGAAGAGTTCGTTGGCAACTTCACATCCCCTCTTTCTGGAGGCTTCTCCCACTACAGTGCTCAGTGGCCCCTGATGACCCACCTGCGCCAGGGCTGCCTTGCTACATACAGCCTGGTCTCATTTCTTCAGAAAGTTTAACACAATACTGTCAAGGCTGCTTGGCTCCAAATCACAATGTTCTCTGCCTCCCACCCCCTAGGCCCTGCAATTATTGTTACATGTGGGGGTGGATTCAATGTCAAAGCAAATGTTTTCCTTATGTTACTTTCTTAAAAAAAAAAAAAAAAAAATCACTAATGGGAGCCAGCAGACAGAGCTCCTAAACCAGCCACCCAGGTTTCTGTACCACTGCAGGCATCAGATCCGGGCTTCATTGTGTCAGACTCCGGGGCTTCAGCTCAGGAGATCAATGCTCCCTCCATAAATCCATATAAACACCACACGTAAGGGCAGAGCTCCGTATTTTCCATTCTCATCTCCTGCTATCACAGATCACGACTGGGATTTCTGTTCAGTCAAAATATGTTCTAATGTTCTAATGATTTGCCTATATATTGGTTTCTACACTCCTGCTCCACCACAACCTCTAATTAGATAACTGGAGGGAAGACACTAGACTTTACAAAAATTATGATAGTGTAAAATAATTAAATAAAAACACACAAATCATAGGTGCATAGCTTAATTGATTTTTACAAAGTACACACACTGGATTAATAAAGAGAATATTATGGGTACCCCAAAAGTCCTAGTTGATTCCTTTATGGCCATTATATCTAAGAATAACCACTATCCTGGATTCTGTTAAGCAGAGGCTTATTTTGTCTGTTTTTGAGCTTAATTTCCCTTTGCTTTTCTTTATCACTCTCATGAGTTCCTAGGATTTTCATTCATTAATTCAAATAAATATTTACTGAAGTTATCCCACTGAGCTGCTAACCAAAAGGATGGAGGTTCAGGTCTACCACAAGGCACCTTGAAAGAAAGGCCAGGTGATCTACGTTTGCAATTATCAGCCATTGAAAACCCTGTGGAACACAGTTCTACTTTGACACACATGGGATCACCCTGAGTTGCAATCAAATTGACAGCAACTGGTTTATTGTGTGCTGTCACTGACTCAGGTGTGCACTGCAGGTATTCAAGACATGTTTCTGAAATTAAGTAAGCCAAACCAAAGCCAAGTGCCGTCGAGTCAGATCCGACTCATAGCAACCCTAGTACACTGAAAGGAAAAAGAAAACAGAAGTTCCTTTCAAGATGCTTGTTGGTGGCATCAAAAGGGAGGAAGCGGAATCGAAGTCTTCTTACTAGCACACTTTGTAGAGTCCAAATGTGCCATGGTAGGACAGTGGTTAAAGTGCTCAGCTGCTAACTAAAACTCCAGCGGTTTGAGCCCATCAGCTGCTATGAAAGTACAGGATGTGGTATTCTGCTTCCTTAAAGATTCCAGCCTTGAAAACTCCATGGGGGCAGCCCTACCCTGCCCTCCAAGGCTACTGTGAGTTGGAAAGGACTAGACCACAATGACTGAGTATAATTTTAAATCATATTTCACCCTCTTGTCTTAACACTTTCGAAGGAAAGAAAAGTCTGCAGCGTGCATTGTGATGGTGACAAAGTTTCAAAAAAGAAGCAGCCAGGGGAGGTGGTTTTCCACCTGACCACGGGCACAGGAAGCCACCTTCCTGCCTCCTCTTACAGGCATCATTAGGCAAGGACCCTTATGTCCTGTGTTCTTTAATGTCCTCCACTCAGTTGATCCCAGATGAATCCTTGGTATCCAGGCAAATCTAAAACCTGTCTCTTCAGTGTCTGCCTGCAGCTCTATTTCACTTTGCACTAAGTCAGGGTATGGTCACTCAGAGTGAGAGTTTTATTAGCTATAAGCAATGACACCATGCAATGACATATTTAAGCAATAATGAACAAGAAAGCAGTAGCTGTCTAAAACAACAACTGAAATGGTAAAAATAGCCAACAGAGTTTTGTGAACACAAAGCTCCACTCACAGTTCCATGATTCTGTGCTAGGTAAAAACACAATGGGAACACAACTTTATAGGGGACAGTTACAGGATCAAAGAGGAAAAACGGATGTGAAACACACTCAAAAGAAAAACAAGTTGCCATGGCATCAATTCTGACTCATGGTAACCCCACGTGTACGAGAACAGAACTCTGCTTCACAGGGTTTCTAGCGGTTGACTTTTGGGAAATGAATCTCTAGGCCTCTCTCCCAAGGTGCAGCTTGGTAGATCTGACCTCAAACCTTTCAGTTAGCAGACAAGTATGTGCACCATTTGCTTCTCTCAGGGACTCTGAAACATGCAAGTGTTCTACAAACACGATGTGGTCGTAGTTGGTGTACAAATGGCCAACTAAATAGTTCTAAGTAGATTTACTGCCCATTCAAAAAAAAAAAAAAAAGGTCTGGGGGGTGGAGTCAAGATGGCAGGCTAAACACACACCTCCAAAAATCCCTCAGGAAACCAAGATCTGAACTGATAATTAAATGGAGGCTTCTGGATACCTTGTGAGACCTAGGACACAGTACAAGGCTGTCAATTTGGAATACATACCACTGAACAGGAAACTTCTTCTCTTTCACTGACCCCTGCCCTTGTTGAATGCTGGCTCTCATGGACCGAAGGTAACTCGCCACTTTAACTTTTTTTTCCTGTGTCTTAGCTGGCGGGTAGAGCTCGGGCCTGACTAGCACCTAAGCTCAGAAGCACTACCAGTGGGATCAGGAGGTGGAATTACCACATTTTGAGAGCCCAGCTTTGGACTCTGTTCTGAGGCAGGCAGGGGAGCTTGTGCGGAATGCCACCTTGTTTGGCTGGGAGGCAGAGATACCCATATGGAAGCCTCAGCTGGACCTAACTCCCAGGCGGGGAGGCAGCGCCTGCCCGGAGGAGAGTGCTTTCCTTGTAGAAAAGCAGTATTTTACACAGTGTGTTCTAAAAGTGTGGCCCGGAAGCAAATGACAGCAGGGCACTAGCATTCCCATACTTTGAACTAGCTTACAGCATCTGGGGTTAGATATAGAGGGGCTTACTTTGTGAGGTGGGAAGACGGACTCGTACACCTGAAAGCCTGACTGACTTTGGAAGCTGTCACATACCTTTTACTTTTCAATGTAAGACTGACTAGAGAAATAACTGTTGTGCATCCTGACAGCATCTCTTCCAGCCCTTATTGACTAACATTATAAGGTCAGCCAATGGCTCCCCAGTGACTCTATATGTAGGGCCGTGTCTTTGTCAATCAGGAGGTGGAGCCGACTACCACAGAGATTCCACTGGGCCCAGTCACTGGAGTACAATGAGGTGTCTGGTGATCACATTCTTTTCCACACTGAGATTTAGGTCCCGTTAAGGTAACACTAGAAAAACAAAACAACCTCCAGATGCCCAAAAAGCAACAAATTTTGGATAAAAATGTAAAGAAGAACTTACCTATAATGTCAGAAAGGCCCCCAAAAGAAAGATCCAAAGAACTTCCCAGATGAAGAAGCCTTTCTGAAACTATCAGAGGATGAGTACAAAAGGATTATAAAGACTGCTCCAAGACCTTATACAAAATGCAGCAGAGCAAAATGAAAAATTAAGCAAGCTGTTTGATCTGATGGAATACCACACCACTACTCTAAAATCCAGCAGATCAGTAACAAAATGAAAGACAGAGAAATTGCAATTCAAAGCCAAGAAAACAGAATTGAACAAACGGAAAACAGACTTTCTGACTTGGAAGACACAGCTACTAACTCCAGCATCTACGAGGAGAAATCAGAAAAAAGAAACAAGAAAAATGAAGATGCATTTAGAAGCATGTGGGACTCTATTAAGAGGAACAATCTACAATTCACTGAGGTTGCTGAACACAGTGGGACACCTGAGAACACAGAGGGTACTGTTGCTCAGCTGCTGACAGAAAACTTCCCAGAAATAATGAAAAAATAGCATATAGATAGCCAAGACGCATATCGAACGTCACTGAATACAGATCTCAAAAGAAAGACTCCAAGACATATTATAATCAAACTGAACAAGATGAACCATAAACAGAAACTCTTAAAGGCAGCAGGACTCAAAGCAAAGCTAACATTCAGAGCCAAAGCCTGTAGGCTTTCATCTGACTTCTCAGGAGAAATGATGTTGGCACAGAGACAATGAGATGATACATTCAAAGTCTTGAAGGAGAAAAGCTTCCCACAAAGAATTATATATCCTGCATAACTATCTTTCACATATGAAAATGAAATTCAGACATTCACAGATAAACAGAAGCTCAGAAACTTTGAAAAAAATCAAACAAAAGCTATAAGAAATCCTGAAAGAAGTTCTTCGCTCAGAAGAACAAAACCATTAATTCTATAATTTAGGAGGAAATGCAGGATACATCATCCAGAAACCTACTCAGTTAGGGAAGGAACAAAACTCAATCAAAGCTATAATATTAAAAGAAGTGATCTAGTGATCATACCATGAAAAATTTGTCATCATATTAAAAAAAGGGATGCATTACAGTCATTATAGTCCTTCCAGATGGAGATGACGTTAATAAGACTTGCAGTAGTTAAAACTGGATTTAAACATAGTTTCTTAAAGGGGAACACAGGGGTAGCCAAAAAGCACAATAAAGATGCAACATATTAAATCAAAAAATGTAATACAGCAGTCTCAATAACTGCAAAATCAACACTGAAAAATGTGAAAAATCAACTCAAAAAGAAGAATGTTCCAGACATAATGATGAAAACAAAACAAAAAACATCAATTAAAGAAATAATCACATCACAACAACACCACAGAAAACACACCTATTAATAATTATATTGAATGTGAATGTGGTGATTGCTCCAGTAAAGAGACAATGAGTGACATCTGGATCAAAACACATGACCCATCCACATGTTGCTTACCAGAAACTCACCCTAGACTTAAAGATAGGAACCAACTGAAAATTAAAAGATTGAAGAATATATATCCAGCTCACAGTACACAAAGAAGAGCAAATGCGGCAATACTAATCTCAGATAAAATAGATTTTAATGTAAAATCTATCATCATGGACAAAGAGGGACACTATTTATTACTGAAAGGTTCAATACACAAGCAGGATTTAACAATATTAAGTATTCATGCACCCAATACTAGAGCATCTAAATACATTGAAGAAACACTGACCACATACAAAAATGAGATAGATCACTCCATAATAATAGTGGGAGAGTTCAACACTCCACTCTCAATATTGGACAGATCATCTAGAAAAAAGCTTAAGAAAGACACAGAAGATCTTATTGCCACAATTAACCAATGAGACCTCATCAACATATACAGAACTTTTTATCCATCAGCAGACAACAACACGTTCTTCTCCAGTGCACATGTAACATTTTCCAGGATAGACCACATGTTAGGACATAAAGCAAATCTCAACAAAATCCATACCACTGAAGTACTGCAAAGCATCTTCTAAGACCATAAAGCCATAAAACTCAAAACCTATAGCAGAAGAAACATAGACAGAAAGTGGAACTCATGGAAACTGACCAACATCTTTCTCAAAAAGCCATGGCTTACTGAAGAAATCAAGGATGAAATAAAGAAATTTATGGATTCCAATGAAAATCAAAACACTTCCTATGAGAACCTATGGGATACAGCCAAAGCAGTGCTCAGAGGTCAGTATATCTCTATAACTGCACATATTGGGAAGGAAAAAAGAACCCAAACCAAAGATCTAACCCTGCAGCTTGAACAAGTACAGAGAGAGCAAGAGAGGAACCTCACAGGCACCAGAAGGAAACACATCATAAAGACTGGAGCAGAACTAAATGAACTAGAGAACAGAAGAACAACTGAAAAAACTCAAAAGTCCAAAAGCTGGCTTTTTTTCTTTGAAAAGATCAACAATATTGACAAACCACTGGCTAAACTTACTAAAGAAAAACAGGAAAGGAAACAAATAACCCAAATAACAAATGAGAGGGGAGCTGTCAAAACAGATCCGAAAGACACTAAAAATATCATAACAGTATACTACAAAAGACTGTACTCTAAAAAATTTCAAAACCTAGAAGAAATGGATAAATTCCTAGATTTGTATCACCTATCAAAATTATCACAAGGTGAAGCAGAACAACGTAATAAACCCATCACAAAGGAAGAGATTGAAAAACTCATCAAAACACTACCAACTAAAAAAAGCCCAGGCCCAGAAGGCTTCCCTACAGAAATCTAGCAAGCTTTTAGAGAAGAGTTATCTCCAATACTGAGACTGTTTCATGGCATAGAAAGGGATGGAATACTCCCAAATCCATTCTATGAAGCTAGGATAACCATAATACCAAAACCAAGGGAAGACCCAACCAAAAAGGAGAACTGTAGACCAATATCACTCATGAATCTAGTTGCAAAAATCTTCAACAAAATTTTTGCCAACAGAATACTACAACACACATCAAAAAAATAATCCATCATGACCAAGTTGGATTCATACCAGGGATGCAAGGCTGGTTCAATATCAGAAAAACAATGTGATCAACCACATAAACAATACAAAAGACAAGAATCACCTGATTTTGTCTATTGATGCATAAAAGGCATTTAATAAAATCCAACACACCCATTCATGCTAAAAACTCTTGAGCAAGATAGGAAAAGACAGCAAATTCCTCAATGCAAAGCCATGAGTTGGATCCGACTCGATGGCACTTGGCTATACAAAGCCAACTGCCTACACCATTGTGAATGGAGAGAGACTGAAATAATTCCCCTTGAGGATGGGAACTAGACAAGGATGCCCACTCTCACCTCTCCTATTCAACACTGTACTAGAAGTTCTAGCCAGAGCAATTAGACAAGACCAAGAAATAAAGGGCATCTGCATTGGCAAAGAGGAAGCAAAAGCATCACTATTTGCAGATGATATGATTGTACAGACATAGAATTCTAAAGAATCCATAAGTAAACTATTCAGACTGATAGAGGAGTTCAGCAAACTCTCAAGATACAAGATAAAGCATAAGTAAATCAGTAGGATTCCTTTATACCAACAATGAGATTGTTGAAGAAGAAATCACCAAATCAGTATCATTTTCTATAGCCCCCAAGAAGACAAAATATCTATGAATAAATCTAACTAGAGAAATAACAGACCTTTACAAAAAGAACTGTATCTTACTACAAGAAACTAAGAGGGACTTAGATAAATGGAGAAACCTACCCTGCTCATGGATAGGAAGACTTAACATCGTGAAAATGTCTATTTTACCTAAACAGTATACTTATATAATGCAATCCCAATACAAATTCCTGTGATGTATCTTAACGAGATGGAGAAACAAATCACCAGCTTTGTTTGGAAAGAGAAGAAAACCCAGATAAGTACAGCACTACTGAAGAAGAATGACACACTGAAAGGCCTCTCACTACCTGACTTTAGAAACTATTACACTGCCACAATAGTCAAAACAGCCTGGTACTGGCACAAAAAGAGACAGACAGATCAGTGCAACACAGTTCAGAGCCCAGAGATGACACTATCCTCCAATGAACAGTTGGTATTTGACAAAGGCCCTAAGACATTAAACTGGGGTAAAAGCAATCTCTTCAACAAATGGTGCTGGCAAAACTGGATACCCATCTGTAATACACTGAAACAAGGCCCACATCTCACACGTTACATGGAAACCAACTGAAACTGGATAAAAGACCTAAATATCAAATCTGAAACAATAAAGCTCATCCAAGAAAACTAGGATTAACAGAGCAACTTCTAATACACAATGCAGACAGAGTTCAAAATCTGACAAACAAATCACAATAAACAGTAGAAAAAATAGATAAATGGGAACTACTAAGAATGAAAGACTTTTGCTCATCCAAGCATTTTATCAAAAGAATTGTAATACCATCTACTGAATGGGGAAAAATATTTGGCAAGTATATGTCAGACTGACGTATGATCTCCATAATCTATAAGGTACTACAAAATATCAATTAGAAAAAGATAAATAATCCAATTAAGCCTTGGGCAAAGGAGACCGACAGTCAGTTCTCTAAAGGGGAGATCAAGGCAGCCAAAAACACATGCGAACATGCTCATGATCACTTGATATTAAAGAAATTCAACTCAAAACTATGATGACACACCATCTCACCCCAACAAGATTGGCCATGATCCAAAAAATGCAAAACAACAAATGCTAGAGAGAGGCTGTGGAGAAACTGGAATTCTCCTATACTGTTGACGGGATTGTAAAATGATGCAACCTCTTTGGAAAGCAATCTGGCACTTCCTTAAAAAGCTGGAAATAGATATACCATTTGACCCAGTAATCCCACTGCTTGGAATATATCCTACAGAATCAGGGCCACTCACACCAACTGATACACCAACTGAATGTTTATTGCAGCACAGTCCCCAACAGCAAAACGATGGAATCAATTCAGATGCCCAACAACAGAGGAATGGATAGATAAACTATGGTATATATACTCCATGGAACACCATGCAATGGTAAAGAAGGATGACGATTTTAGGAAGCATCTCATAACCTGGTTCCAACTCGAGGACATTATGTTGAGTGAAAGTAGTCAGTGATAAAATGACAAATATTATATGAGACCCCTACAGTAAGAACTCAGAAACTGACTCATGCATAGAAGAAAGCACTCTTTGACAGCTGCAAGGGTAGGGAGGGAGGGAGGGCGAGGGTGGGGTTTAAATTAGATAGTTGATAGAAATTTGGTTGGGTGAAATCAGTGACATCACACAGTAGAAAGATCAATTTTTAACTGGACTGCAACATAAAATGATTACTCCTCCCGTCTTAGCTGGGATGGGGGGCTGGGGACCACGCTGTCAGGGGAAATCAATGCCAATTGGCACAACTAGCATTTTGCTAACAGAGTCTTTTGCACCCCACATTGGTGAGTGGCGTCTGGGGTCTTAAAAACTCCCAAGCTGCCATCTGAGTACACTAAATTGTCCCAACCCAGCAGGAATGGATGATCACCAAGGAACAAAATGACATGGAGGAAAGAGAACCTGGAAGACAGAGAGCCATGTCAGTGGGTGACTACATTGACACATGACTGGAAGAACCAGATGGTGCCCGGCCACCACGAGCAACAGCTGTGATGGGGCTCACAAAGTTCAGTCTCATTAGCAACACAAGAATAAAAAGCGGTGCACCCTGAAATCTTCACTGAAAGACCACAGTGGATGGTGCAGGGGCTTCGGGGTTCCCCTGGGAGCATGGCCCCTAACCCTAATTCTGCCCCTGGCCATAAATCATAATGGAGGTCAACTCTTCAGACAGGAATAGATTGGACTTGGCGACACAGAGGGACCATATCGTGTGTTCACTTTACGGTTCTGTGCATCTATAGGGTGTTGTCCTGCTGACCTCTTACTGGAGGTGGGGGTGAGGGTGGAGAGGAGGGGATAGGAGATTGTTAGGAGGATGTGACATGTATAGAATGGAGATGAAGAGTGTGCTATCACTGGGCAGGGAGAGCAGTGGGAGCTGCACATAGGTGGGCATACAAATTTATATGAGAATGTATATTTCCACTTAATCATCATAATAATTAAAACCAAAAAAATCTTTGGAAAAAAAAAAAGGTCCATAACATAATTCAGCCTGCCTGGAGATCTAATCACCTCAAAAGCCATGAAACACCATTTTATGCTATGAAACAAAAATGATGAGAAAAACTAAAACATAAGAATACTTAGTCCTACCAGATGCATACTACGGATAGAACTGTGTCCCCCTAAAATACGTGTTGTAAATCTTTACCTCTATGCCTGTGGTTATAATCCCAAATAGGCATGCGTCATCTTTGTTACGTCAATAATACAGGAGTGGTATACAGTGTGTCTTTTACAATAGAGTCAATCTCTTAGAAAATAGAAAGGACCAGATTAAGCAGCAAAGATGGAAGACTGATGCCAAGCCATGTGGAAATCTTCAAAGAACCAAGAAACAGAAGCTGAAGAGACAAGGACCTACCCCTGGAGGTGACAGAGAGGAAAAGCCTTCCCCTAGAGCTTGTGCCCTGAATTTGGAAACGTAGCCTCCTGAACTGTTGGGATAATAAATTTGCTTGTTAAAGCCATCCACTTGTGTTTTTTCTGTCACAGCAGCATTAGATTACTAAGACAAGATCCAAATTAAGTTCAAAAGTTGGCTCTGACCATCCCACCAAAGAAGAGTCCCTGTCTTGTGGGTTACATTTTAAATACAACAGTGGTTAATAAAATTCAGAAGTTTTCCTGGGTCACCACCATCTAGCGTGATCACCTGAATAAAAGTATGTGCGGCTACAAAACCGTAGTAGTGTGACTTAGAGGCTAAAAATGCCAGTTTAAGCCAGCTGAGAAAAATGTCTTTTCAGAAGTCTTTTCCTTACTCTAACTGACTGAAGTAGAACACACTGACTTCATCAGTTAGTTATTTTAGTGGGTAATATAATCTACAGGTTTCAAAAGCTGGGCAGGACAACACCCTTATGCCTCGCACAGTGTTTTCAAAATCAAAACATTAATTTACAATCGCTATATATTCCCTATTTGGTCAAATTTTAGATAATAATCACAAATAGGAATCATCAACGACTTGAAGAGTTCAGACTATCATTAAGAGCAGGTATTACTAGGTTTCAATAGTATTAGCTTAAAACTCTCCAGGTGTTAAGTTAATAACAATAATTTTAAAAATTCCAGTATTTCAAGACTTTTTTTTCCACCTGTAATCTTGAACCTTCAAATTAATGATCAGGTTATCAAAAATAGCACTGCCTTCAAGCAAGTCATATCCCTGAACCCAGAAATGATACTTTATGTATGTCTCTGTTACAAGACTGTGGGCTGTATATGGAGAAGTTACATCCTCTGCCTTTTTCATTGCTATATATCCTCTTGTACCCAGTGAAAACAAGGGGGGACCCTATAATATTGTTCCACCATGCATCAGTCCTTTTTTTATACTATGGAGGCTTGTGCACTGCTGTAATACCAGAAGCTATGCCACAGGTATTTCATACTATCAGGATCATCCCTAGTGCACAGATGTCAGTGGTGCTTCCAGACTACAATGGACTAGAAAGAAGGACCTGCAGGTCTACTTCTAAAACAAACGGCCAGTGAAAAGCTCATGGAAAAGCTGGAGAATGCTATCTGACATAGCACCCAAAGATGAACCCCTCAGGTTGGAAGGTGCTCAGAATACAAACAGGGAGAGCTTCCTCCTAAAGTCGACTCGACCTTAGTGACATGGATGAAGTAAAGCTTTCAGGATCTTCATTTGCTGATGTGGCATGACTCTAGAACAAGCAGCTATAAATGTCTACTAATGAGAATGTACAAAGTATGAATCTAGGAAAACTGGAAATCATCAAAAATGGAATGGATTGCACAAAGTAAGCTGAAATGGACTGGCACTGGGCATTCTGAATCAGACATATCATATGGTCTGCTATGCCGGTAACGGCAAACTGAAGAGGAACAGCATTGAACCCACTGTCTAAAAGAACATCTCAAGGGCCATTCTGAAGCACAGTGCTGTCAGTGACACAATAATATCCACATGCTCATAAGGAAGATAATTTAAAATGACCATTAATTCAAATTTACACATCAACAACTCATGCCAAAGACGAGGAAATTGAAGATTTTTACCAGCTTCTGAAGTGTGAAAGTGATCCAACGTACCCATCGAGATGCATCGATGATTACTGATGACTGGAATATGAAATCAGGGAACAAATAAGAAGGATCTGTAGTTGGAAAATATGGCCTTGGTGACAGATACGACACTACGGATCAAATGATACAATTTTACAAGACTGATTTATTCACTGGAAATAATGTTTTTTTCTAAAACATAAATGGCATCTATACATGTGGACCACACCAGATGGAAAACACCAGAATCAAATCGACAACATCTGAGAAAGAGACACTGGAAAAGCCCAGTATCAGTGAGAACAAGGCGAGGGGCCAATTGTGGAACCTACCATAAATTGATCATATTCAACTTTAAGTTGAAGCTCTAGAAAATTAAAATAAGTCCAAGAGAGCCAAACAATCTTGAGGTTATCCCACGTAAGTTTAGAAACCATCTCAAGAACAGATTTGACTTTTGAACACTAATAACCAAAGACCAGATAAGTTGTGGAATGTCATGAAGGGCATCACACATGAAGAAAGCAAGAGATCATTAAAAAGACAAGGAAGAATTCAGAAAAGACCAAAATGGGTATCATAAAGGTTCTGAAACTTGCTCTTGAACAAAGACTAGCTAAAGCTATTAGACACAAATGGAAGAAATGGTTAAGTAAGAGCTGAACAGAAGATTTTAAAAGGTGGGTTGAGAAGATGAAGTAAAAGCTTCGTAATTTATTTTGCAATGAAATGTGCAAACAGCTGACATTAGAAAACCAAAGGGGCAGAACATGAGTGGCATTAATTCTCATGCTGAAAGAAATGAAAAGTCCAAGTCTTGAGTAGCAACTCTGAAGGGTTCTATGTGCAAATTATTGAACTATGCAGGAAGCATCAAAGGAAAATGGACAGAATACACAGTCACTGTACCAGTCAGGAGCCACCATGTAATCAAGAACTGATGACACTGAAGGAAGAAGGCAAGCTGCACTGAAGGCACAGGTAAAAATAATAGCACTCCAGAAACTGACAGAATATGAACAGAATATCAACAAATGGACGCAACGCTGGAGGTGCTCTCTGCTTTATGCCAAGAAATTCAGAAGACAGCTACCTGGCCAACCAACTGGCAGAGACCCATTATTTGTACCTATTCCAAACTAAGTGACTAAACAGAATGTGGAAACTATTGAACAATCTCACTAATATTACATGGAAGCAAAATTTTGCTCAAGATCATTTAAAAAACAGCTGCAGCACTGCATCATCAGGGAACTGCCAGAAATTCAAGGCAGATTCAGAAGAGAATATAGAGTGAGGGGATATCATTACCAAAATTCCGTAGATCTTAGCTAAAAGCAGGGATTACCAGAAAGATGTTTTCCTGTGTTTTATTGACAAAGCAAAGACATTTCACTGTATGGATCATAACAAATAATGAGATAACATTGAAAGAATGAGAATTCTAGGATACTTAATTCTTAATTGTGCTCATGCAGAATCTGTACATAGACCAAGAGACAGTTGTATGAACAGAACACGGAGATATGCCACAGTCTAAAATTAGGAAGGACGTGCATCAGGGTTTATCCTTTCACCATACTTACTCAATCTTACGTTGAGCACATAGTTTCAGAAGCTAGACTGTATGAAAAAGAATGAAGCATCAAGACAGTTGGAAAACTCATTAACAACCTGTGATATGCAGATGATATAACTTGAAAGTTGAAAGTGAAAAGAACTTGAAATACTTAGTGGTGCAGATCAAAGGCTACAGTATTTAAAACAGACTGTACCTGGTGCAGGCAAAATTGGATATCCATCTGCAAAAAATGGAAACAAGATCCATATCTCACACCTTACGCAAAAACCAACTCAAATTTGATAACAGACCTAAATATCAAATCTAAAACGATAAAGCTCATCCAATAAAAAATAAGATCAACAATGGATGTTTTAATACACAGCACAGACAGACTTCAAAATCTGATAAACAAAGCATGATCAACAGAAAATAGATAAATGGAAACTACTAAGAATCAAACACTTTTGCTCATCCAAAGACTTTATTGAAAGAATTAAAAGACCACCTACAGAATGGGAAAAAATATTTGGCAACTATATGTCAGACCAATGTCTGATCTCCATAATCTATAAGGTACTACAAAACATCAACAAGAAAAGAATAACCCAATTAAGTGATGAGCAAAGGAGATGGACTGATGCTTCACCAAAAAGGACATCTAGGCAGCCAAAAGACACATGTGGAATTGCTCATGATCATTAGCTGTTAAAGAAATTCTTATCGAAACTACAAAACTCACCCCAACAAGGTTGATGCTGCAGGGGCTGTGGAAAAACTGCAACTCTCCTTCACTGCTGGTGGGATTGCAAAACGGTGTAACCTCCTTGGAAAGCAATCTGGCACTTCCTTAAAAAGCTGGAAATAGATATACCATTTGACCCACTAATCCCATCGCTTGGAATATATCCTACGGAAGCAAGGACATTCACACGAACAGATACATGCACACGAATGTTTACTGCAGCACAGTCCACAATAGCAAAAAGATAGAATCAACCCAGATGGCCAATAACAGATGAATGGATAAATAAACTATGGTATATACACCCAATAGAACAGTATGCAATGATAAAGAACAATGATGATGTTAGGGATGATCTCATAACTTGGTTTCAATTGGAAGACATTATGTTGAGTGAAATTAGTCAGTAGCACAAGGAAAAATATTGTATGAGATCCCTATGATATGGACTTAAAAACAGACTCACGTACAGAAGAAAAGACTCTTTGATGGTTGCAAGGGAGGGGAAGGAGGGAGAGGGCTGGTTATAGATTGGATAGTTCATAGAAATCTCGTTCGGTGAAATCAGTGACATCACACAGTGGAAAGAAGATCAATTTAACTGGACTTCAACATAACCTGAATACTCTTCCAGACTTAACTCGATATTGCAAGGACAGAGTAGCAGGGGCGAGGGTCTGCGGACCATGCTCTCAGCGGACATCGAGGCCAACTGGCATAACTAGTGTATTGCTAAGAGTTTTCTGCATCCCATACTGGTGAGTGGTGTCTGGGGTCTTAAAAGCTAGCAAGTTGCCATCTAAGGTACACCAAATGGTCCCAACTCAGCAGGAACAGATGATCACCAAGGACCAAAATGACATGGGGGAAAGAGAACCCAGAAGACAGAAAGACCCATGTGAATGGGTGACTACATCAACATGAGACCAGAAGAATCAGATGGTGCCTGGCCACTACAAGTGACAGTCATGATGGAGTTCACAAAGTTGAGTCTCACTGGCAACAAGAGAATAAAAGGAGTGCACCCTTGCCAAAGCCAGAACTCCACTAAAAGGCTACAACTGATGGTCCGAAGGCCTCGGGGCTCCCCTGGAAGAATGGCCTCTAGTCCTGATGCTGCCCCTGTCCATAAATCATTACTGAGGTCAACTCCTCAGACAGGAATAGATTGGATTCACAGACACGAAGTCACCATATCGTGTGTGCACTTGTTCTATGCATCTACAGGATATTGTCCCACTGGCCTCTTACTAGAGGGGAGTGGAGAAGAAGGGAGAGGAGACTGTTAAGAGGATATGACATGCATGGAACAGAAAGGAGGAGTGTGCTGTCACCGGGCAAGGAGAGCACTAGGAGCTGCACATAGGCGGGCATGTAAATGTAAACTGGACTGTACACTTTCATTCAATCACAATAAATAATATATGTATATAATAAATGGACTGTACCTCAAGATAAAGAAAACAAAAATTCTCACAACCAGACCAATAAGCAACATCATGATAAAGGAAAAACACTGAAGTTGTCAAGAACTTCATTTTACCTGGATCCACAATCAGTGCCCACGGAAGCAGTAAGACGACGTACTGCATTAGGCATCCCTGCTGCAAACTGCCTCTTAAGGAAGATGAAAGGCAAAGGTGTTACTTTGAGGACTAAGGTATGCCCGACCCAAGCCATGATATCTTCAATCACTGAAAGCTGTGCGATGAATACAGACTGGAGAACTGCTAAACTCTGAATTACGGTGCTGGCAAAAAATACTGAATGTACCATGCACTATCAAAAGGAGAAATCTGTCTTGGAAGAAGTACAACTAGAGTGTTTCTCTGAAGCAAGGATGACAAGACTTACGTGCTAAGGACATGTTATCAGAAGGAAGCGGTCCCTAGAGAAAGACACCATGCTTGGTAAAGTGTAGGGTTAGTGAAAAAGAGGGAGACCCTTCTATTGTAACGGAATGCTTTTGTGTAGCCTTTCTTGTCATGGCCTTGTAACCCTATGATAGGGCAATCGTGATCCACCAGAGGGACTGGTCAGTTTTGCTACCTCGCTGGGCTGGAAATCAGCCACCCTAGAGGTGTGGAAAAAAAAGAATCCCACTATTGCTAGGCAAGTACGATCCCTGTGCTGACAAGCTTCTGGAAGCAGAAGACTGGGAAAGAGAGTCACATCGGTGAGAAGCGGTGGCAGGAAAGACCCTCAGAGAGTCAGCAGGAGAGACGAGGCAGCAGGAGACGGTGTAGAGAAAAATCTGAGTGCCTTTGAGTAGACGCAGAGGGTTAGGGAGAGGCATGCCTGCCTCCAAGATCAGCTGGGAAAAGACTGTCCTGCTGGAAGAACTGTATCCTCAGGATCTTCCTGCATCTGAATTGTAACCTGTTACTCCCTAATAATCCCCAGGATTGTGATTCCAGTTAGTGAGTTTTGTGTGGCTGTTACAATGAGTTATCAAACCCAACAGAAAAGTAGAGAGTACTGTAGGAGGGACAGCTGGTGTCAGAGTTGGTACAGCTGGTGTGGAGACAAGGCATGCTCATGCTCATGAAAATCAGCCTTGGGCTGTTGGTCTTAATTATTGTTTTCCCCTGTGAAGTCAGAAGATGTTAGACACTGCCCCTGTGCGGTTTTTATACTCTCAAGGAGATGGAGTGACCCAGTGCCTCAATAATAATAGCCTCAAACACAGCAATGATTGTGAGGATAGCATACGACTGGGCAGTGTCCCGTTCTGTTGTACACAGGGTCACTATGAGTGGGAACTGACTCAATGGCATCCAAGAAGAACAATGATATCGTTGCATCTTTTTGGGGATGAAAAAGTCTGTATCAGTTAGTTTCAGAAAATATAGCTAGATACTACATCTCTTACAGTAGTCCCAACATCCTACCCTTTCAACTCCCGATGCACTGTAAAGCTAAGAGGGTTTTCTTCTAGAGTGGGTACATAAACACAAAACTTTTCTCCTCACTGAGACAATTCAATGAGTTAAGATTTTCTTTTTGTTATATCATTACATTAGGAACCCTCCAGAATGCCATCCCTACCCTTCCTCTGCGAATGTATGATAACCCTAAACACATATATTTATACAACATAACCTGTAAGAAGCAGAACACGGCAGATGGTTCTACTTGCACTGCAGGTTGACTATCTTGCATTTCTGGGTATTCCAAGTTTTCCCCTTATATCACTTTAGTGGAAATTATTTGCATTTTTTTACCCTGACAGGTTTCAACATTATACTCTCCAGCTTTCACAAGGTTTACTGTATATATGTACACAGACACCTAGAGTTTGTATTTATTGTATCATCTTCCTCCATTTGTCTTAACAAACACTGACCCTGGTAAGCTAAGAAATACACCAATAATTCCCAAATCAGTTTTCATTTATTAGCAGATTTTATAGTTCTGGTATTTCCACTAAATAGGCTTCTGTTTTGAATTATTAAAATTTGTCCTTTTTTTTTTCTGTGACTATGTATGCAGCGTTAGTGTACCTTAAGACTTCGTAGCCAAGTGCATTTTTTAAAGTCACCAAAAACAAACCCAAACCCACTGCCGCTGAGTCAGGTCTGACTCACAGTAACCCTAGAGGTGAGAAAAGAACAGCCCCATAGAGTTTCCACGGAGTGCATGGCAGATCTGAACTGCTGACGTTTGGTTAGCAGCTGTAGCACTTAAGCCACTACATCACCAGGGTTTCCTTTTAAAATCACAGCAAAGAAAAAAATAAATATAAACACAATTGCACTTACACACATTTCTGTGTACAAATGTGCAAATTACCTCTCTGGAAACACTCTTCCAATTTTTAACATGGTTTGCAATTCCCATGTAAAAGGGGGCCTTTTAAGTGGGGTTTCTAACGAAGCCACTATTGTAAGACTATGGAGGAAAAAAATCAGAAAGCCCCTTTGTGGCAAGGATTTGGGTGACATGGGACAATGTGAGGGATGGGAAAAAGTCTTTGTGCTTCGTCATAGGCTGCGCAGCACTATTCATATAATATGACAATGATGGTTTACATCAGAAGCCCCAGTGTAAATAATCCTCTTCACACCACTGCAAAACCAAAAGCCAGCCCCTAAAGTAAGGGTATATGTGCCAGCAGAGATATCATATCCCTGGTATGCCAGCTAGCTCTACGCAGAGGGGAAATGAAGGGAGTTGTTTCTGAGTTAGGTTTTACAATGAATGTTGCCTGGCACCAGGAGGCTACCTTGGGCCCCCAGAGCCTTCTTAAAACACTGGCCTGCTGCCAGGGGAGCTCCAACTTTGCAGGCCCAGAGAGAACCATGCTGGCAGCTTGTCAGGAGACAGGGAGTTCCATGGTGTCCTGGGGGTAATAATATTTTCCAGAACGCTCAAGCTAATAGTCCCATGATGGGTGATTCAAAGGACTGTAGGTACGTCGTTGCCTGTCCTCAGCCTCAGAACTCTCACCCATCTCTGCAAAGTGCCAAGTCACAATCTGTTGACCTTCGTGGCAGAGTTCAGGGCCAAGGCTTTTTTTTCCACTCTGCTGCCCTGCCATGGCTGCCCTACTCAGTTCAAGCCAAGCCAGTCTCCTCGATAATGCCACATTTTGAAGTCAATGATTCAAAGACATATATACTGTACTGCGGCACTGGGCTTTTGGCACACAGAGACTATGTGACACAAAGTGCTTATTTGTATGTTTACAAAACAAAAACAGCAGCATTACGATCCATGAATGTGTTTCAAAATACATAAAATGTTAGTGGATTGAAAGTTTCACTCACTGGTTTCTCTCTAGATCACTGAATTGAAATCTGTTGTTTCTGCCTAATACAGCTGCAAAACCAGCAGTGGGCTAGGTTCTATTCTTCTGCTAACAATCCAAAGACAGAGATGCTGTGTTCAGACTCTCAAAAGTCAGACTCTCAAAAGTCAGACTCTCAAAAGTCAGACTCTCAAAAGTCACTCTTAGCTCCTTAAATCAGAATTTCTTCATTATTTGGGTGAAGATAGGTTTTAATTCTTAGCTTTGTATTTGGTATTATAAGGAAATTTCCAGCATTCTCTAGTTACAACTCAGATTAAAAAACAAAGACACAATAGTCTTGTTTTTTTTTTTTTTTTAAAGCAGATCCCCAGTGCCCTTGAGCTTTTAAGGTGAGGTGAATACGTAGGAGGTGCTAGAGTAGTATATCTCGGGGTCCGTGGGTGGTACGGGCACTTTGAACCCACCCAGAGGCATCCTGGAGGGCAAGCCTGGCAGTCAATCTTAGAAAGGTCATAGCCTTGGAAGTCACGTGAAGCAGTTCTGATCTGTAACACTCGGGGTTGTCATGAGTCAGAACTAACTTGACAGCAACTAACAACATACTATTATCTACAGCATACTTACCAGAAAAATGATGAGTATAATGTGCCCATAACTGATCTGTATTATCCTAATCAGCATCTCTCCCTCTCTCTCTCTTACACATACCTCCCTCAGTTTTAGAGCAACAAACTAAATTCAGCTACCTCACTGAAAAGTAAAGTTGCCATTTCTCTCCCTGCAACGGCTTTTCTCAGGCCCTGCAATGCAACCAACTGCGACGAAGCTCACATCCAGGTTGATGCCAGCTTTACGTGTTGAAACAAACCAGTCACTCTTTCTCCCGCTAAGCAGTTAAATTAGAGAGTATTCAATTAATAACAGCTGAATATTCTGTCACATTTAGGAAGATGTATGGTAAGACAAGCTAGTTGTGATGTATCTGACAGAAATGATAAAGGTTCTCCCAACACAGTCTGGCAGATTCTTGGCTGCCACTGCGGCTCTTTCTCCTGTTCTAAAACGTCAGCTGCACAGACCCAAGATCTAGCACTGGCTTCATGAAAAGAAACACACCAAAGGGAACAGGCAAGCTTTTGCCAGATCATCTAAGGGTGCCCAGGTCTTCTTTGTCCCAAGAGTGTACGCCCGTGAGCACATGAACACATGTTCTGACTGTACATGTGTGTTGATCCACACATGAATTCCTGTCTGCTAGTGACCTGAGCACTCAGGCCACCAGGGCAGCACACAGGGACTTGCGTCTAGAGACCCTGGGTAGGCTGACAGGCCCCAAATACCAAACCCCCTCACATGCTCAGTCTACCCTGTCAAGATGCGTGTTTCCCACGCTGGCCCTTCCAATAGCCAGGGAACATCCTTTCCTTATCTGCGACATATTAAATGAGTCTCTGGGTGGTGTAAATGGTTAACACTCCCAGCTACTAATCAAAAGGTTGGAGGTTCAAGTCCAGACAGACGTACCTCAGAAGAAAGGTCTGGTGACAGACTTTCCCCAAACTGAAAACCTATCCTTACATACAGGAGACTTTCATGAGTCAGACTCAATTCAGCAGCAACTGGTTAAACAACATTACCCCACAACAGACACAAAATCTCTCTTCTTGGCCTTGCTAGGCTCCTGAGGCTCACAGCCTTCGGACGGTAAGGCAAAGCCCTTTCTTTGCTCAAGCTGTATTATCCTTGCTTCAGATACTAAGAACATTTATCCACACTCCTTTAGGAAACTGCTCAAGTCCAAACTGAAAAGGAAGTAAAAGAGACCACAGTAAAATTGTTAACATATGGGAATAACGTAGCAATCTACTACACAGCTCTATTGCACTCTTCTCCCAAGCTCAGCCAGCCACAGTTGCCTAGACGAGGAGGGGGCACTGAGAAGCAGAGGGCCGAAACTACAAAAGGACTGTCTCACACACAGATGGGTTTGGCTGAACTACACTCAGGCAAGCCTATTCTTGCCAAATGTGTTTTTGAAATTCCAAGGAACTTCTTTTCTAAAACTGAAACAATATTTCACAAATTTGAGAACAAAGGTATCCGCAGCAATATAAATCCAGAGGAATAAAGAAGTTCTGTTATCAAACAGTGCAAAACAGCAACAGACCAAGAAGATCAGGGAGAATTCAGATATTCTTTTTTGTTGTTGTTGTTTACAACACAGAAAAGTGACTGACACATTAATCTAGACTCTGGAAAAGTTATTTTTAAAAAGACTAAGAATTGATCATTTAGCTTGTGCTAATTATTTTCAAAGCTGAATTATGCAACCTAAAAAACAAAAATATCTTAGCACCACATGTTGTATACTTTTACAAAAATTATTAAATAATTTGGAGAAACAAAAAAACCACAGACCAACTCATGCACTTCTTTCTGACTTCCGGTTAGGAACTCTCCCAGACCAGAAGAAAAAAAAGCAGTGGTATAGCTCTTCTTGGAAACTTGGAGGGTGCAGTGGTTAATAGTTCTGCTACTAATCAAAAGATAAGCAGTTCGAATCCATCAGGTACTCCTTGGAACCCCCATGGGTCAGTTCTACCCTGTCTATGGGGTTACCATGAATCAGAATCAACTTGACAACAGCGGCTTTGGGGGCATGGGTAGCTCTTTTCTTGCATTATTCATACAAAATTCTAGTCAGTTTTATAGTCCCTCAACGTTTCCATCACGAACAAATTCTGTAACACACAAACATACTCATATTTGCTATCACGAAACCAAATTAATCTCCAAATCTTTTCAAGTTTAGCTGCTTCTGAATCCAGTACAACTAGATGGTGCCTGGCTACTACCACTGACTTCTCTGACAGGAATCACAACAGAGGGTCCCAGGGAGAGCTGGAGAAAAATGTAGAACAAAACTATGACTCAAAAAGAAAGCCGCCCAGAATTGACGGCTTGATAAAAATTGGAAAAACCCTGAGAGTATGGCCTTGAGACACCCTTTCAGCTTAATAATGAAAGCACTCCTGAGGTTCACCCTTCAGCCAAAGATTGGTTAGGCCCAATGATTAAGACTAAAGTGGAATACCAGCCCAGGGGTAAGAACTAGATGTCAGGAGGGGACAGGAAAGCTGGTAACAGGGAACCCAAGGCTGAGAAGAAAAGAGTGCTACCTGTTGTGGACTTGTTAACTAATGTCATAAATAACTGTTTAATGAGAAACTAGTTTGTTCATAAACTTTCACCTTCAGTAAAAACAAACAAAAAAACCTTTCAAGTTTAACTTCTTTTTGGCTTGAAAGTTTCAAGAGACTGTTTTCCAAAGGTAGTTTACAAATTTGAAATTGGCCCCAGAATTCAATGAATAGTTCCTAAGTTCATTTTCATGTGAAGATGGGCACAGCAGGAGGGTCCACTCTGATCCGTCACTGCCAGCCATCTCACTTTCCTGCCCCACGACAGAAGCCAAACCATTCAGATCATACCCAGATCACCTCCTCAGATACTCAAGCCTGGTATCCAGATGGAAACTGTCGTTCAATTCTTCCGTGTTCCAAGAAATCATTATTATTGCTGACTTTTCCCTCTATTTTACTGGCCAATGCCCTGAATTAATAAAGCAGTCATGGTGTTTATGGGCAGATGATGGCTTGACGCTCCACATACACCGATGCTGCCATGGGGCAACAGGCCCTACCACTTAAATTATGTAACTATCAGGAGTTGGTGAGGTTTCAAATTTCTATTTCAATTAATAATTAATAGAGCTTAATTAACAATTTCCCCTCCTCCTGCCACATTGCTGTGTGCCCTCCCACTATCCCAGCCCCCAATCCCTACCTCCCCTAGCCCCCCGACCCCCACCTATGTCTTCTCTCTCCGATCTTGTTCCAAAATGGTAATCGGGCTCCCTGCACTTGGTATGGTGCCACCTAGGCACTAGAGGCCATTTTCGTCAGAAAAGCATTGCCATGGAACCAGCAGAAGGAAATTATGGGGAGAGGCGGGTCTCTCGGTTAAGAGTTGATTCTTCCTCTCCCTTTACTCAAGTAATCAGCATAAAGAAGGTATGAAGGGAATCTGCCACGCTGCCTTTTTTTTTTTTTTTTAAGGTTTCATGGTAATTTTTATTATACTCAACAATGAAGCCCTTCAAATACAAAGCTACACTGCACACACGTATGCCTTCAAAGAATGCAGAAATATCCCAACTGTAAAAACAAGTTTGTGGAAACAGGAGACAACAGCAGTAATTCACATAAGAAACAAAACGGCACTGAAAGGTTTAAGATGAACATTTCAGCACAAGCCAAGGTACCCATTAAACCATACCTGTTGCAGAGGACTCAATTCTGATTCATAGCAAATGTAGAAACCGCCTCACTGTGTTGCCAAGGAGTAGCTGTTTTATTTCAGCTGCCAAGATCTTAGTTAGGAGCCAAGCTGTTTAACCACTGTGCAACCAGGGCTCCAACAGAGGTGTGAAAACATGGTCAGCCTCAATATCTCTACCAACTCGTAACTTCCTTAGTTACTATACCTTTCACCATCTCTTTATTTCTGCCCCCTTGGTCTCAGAAACCCTGGTGGCATAGTGGTCTCTAATTTTCCCATTTTATTCTTTTATGCCTATACCTCCAGTTTACCCATCTTTCTACCTATTATCGAACATGAACTTAAGTTTGCGAGGGGAGAAAAGGAAAGCATTTGACAAAGCGATTTCAAAAGCCTGAAAATCCCATCCAAGCCAAGAACTGTACCCATAGGAATTTATATTAAGGAAATAGAAAATTCTTCCAGAACATGATACTTAGAAACTTATGTTAGAAGAATTTTACACTTAAATGCTTAATACAGAGCTCTTTGGCAACCTCACTTGATACCTCTAACTCACTTATTTCTTGGAAAACCACTTCAAAACCTCCTCGGGTACTTGAAACGATCTTGGTGATGTCCCGCACATCCATGAATCACACAGCTCTTCTCTAGAAGCAGTGACTGTTACATTTTCTGGCCTCAGAAATCTGTAACACTCTTAAAAATTTTTGACAACTCCAGAGAGATTTTGTTTATGAATGATTATATCTGTCAATATTTACTGTGCTAGAAATTTAAAACAAAGATATTTAAAAACACTTATTTAGCTGTTTAAACACAATCATAAGCCCATTATATGTTTTTTTCTTTTAATGGAAAATAATCTTATTCTCAAAAGAAAAAAAGATGGCGAGAAGAGTGGCTTTGTTTTACATTTTTGCAAATCTTTGTAATGTCTGGCTTAATAGAAGACAGCTGGATTCTCCTATCTGCTTTTGCCTTCAGTCTATGATAGAATGCATCACACAGCCTCTGAAAACTCCACAGTACATGCACCAGAGACTAACAGTGAAACAAGCAAATAATATCGTCATGTTATTATCAAAATAGGTTGCACTTTCTAGTCCCCGTGAAAGGATCTTAGTGTTCCTGGGAGTCTCCAGACCATATGCAGAGAACTGTTATTTTGGAGAACTGCAAAATACTTTAAGCATATAAAACAACCGGCCTTGAGGAGTAGATTCCTCCTCTGCTGCCTCCTCAACACTGTTGCGAGTCAGGATCAACTCAGTGGTAGTGGGTTTCATTTGGCTGTTCACCAGTTTTAGCTAAATATAAGATGACACATAATTCTCTGCTATTAAGTCACAATTCCGACAAACCTGAACACAGGCTTTCTGTTCCAGAATCTGGTTGCTAGTTCTAAGAAGAACTTTCTTACCTAGGATACAAGATATAACCCCAAACGAAACCAGCTACCCTGAGTTGATTCCAACTATACTGAGTTGATTACTGTCCTACGTGGGCAGAGTAGAACTCCTGCTGAGTTTTCAAGGTCGTGGCCTTTGGGAGCAGATAGCCAGGTCTTTGTCCCGAGGTGTTTTTGAGCGGTTTTAAACCATCAACCTTTAGCTTAGTAGTGGAGCACTTAGTTCTTTGCACTACCCAGGGACTCAGGGCTATGAAAAAAAATTAAAAAAAAAAAAAAAGACAACAATGAAGAAAAAGAAAAAGGATAATGAACACTTTCTCAAGCTTTCTGCAAGCTACCTACCTCTTGTTGGCCAAGGACTGCAGGACAGGCAAGAGGACATCCTGTTATTACAGATCAATTTTGTTCTAACCCATCAGAAACAGGCCATCCAGACATCAGCTATGAGTTTGCTTTTTCCCTCTTTAGTGGGTTTTTTCCTTTTTAATGCTCTTGTTTGAGAATATATTTTAGTTGCTAAGAAACTAGTTTCTTATTGTAGACTCAGTGAGAATAAAGATAAAGCAACTGTCAAAATAGTATGTTATTTTGATAGTAGCCATATCATAACCATAAATGATATAGTTTATCTGTATGTTTTTCCTCTCACTAATGGGGTCTAAATACTGTATTCCCAGATATTTTATACAGACACACACACATGTATTTCAGTAAGAACGGCCACCACATGGTTAGCATTCAGTTTTGGAGAACACACACACACATCACCCAGCCTCCACATTGAAAGCTTCTTTTAAATAAAACTACAGAGACATAGAAATACAGCATCAGCTATGGCCACGTGTTTAGTGCATTATAAAGAATTTTGAAAAGGATGTGAAGTCTTTTGTTTTCCTTAAAATAAATACTAATTTTCCCCTATTCAGTAAGGTTTTTATTTAAATCCTAACCATTTATGTAAAGTAAAATGGCTTGGATATGCGAATATTCACACAAACCCTCATTCCTACATATGCCTCTTAATCCACCATTGACTGCAACCATCATTAGGGGAGTTCCGCCTTCTGCAATTACCTATTTGGTGCATCACTGTCCCACTGTGCTTTGATCAGTGACTGATTCACTGCTTCCTTCCCACTTTTCACCAATCCATCCCTGTCTTCATCCACCCACCCATCAGCCCACACAGCAAACTCTCCAAGCTACTAGCCTTCCATAAAGTTTGATGTGGTCAAGGGGGTCCAAACTCTGCTCAATAACAGTAAGTTCACGTGAAGGATCAAATGGACCCAAAATTACCAGGGATGGAAATTCAAATATCTGAATATGTACTGTGCCTCACTTGTATTTTGCTCACAAGCAGTCTTTGGCAAACTGTAAAGATGAAGAAAAACAAAAATAGATTATCTTCCTATGTCTACCCATGACTAATAATAAATGCTGTATAGTATCACTTTTAAATGTTTCTAAAGTAATGACATTAAAAACTCTGAGGAAGATGAAGCAGTCATTAAAATAATTATTTTGAAGGTAATGTAGCAACATAGAAAATTCCTTTGCTGTTTTCAGTTGTGAGTTTAATAAGCAAGATACATACTGCATATGTTCCAATTTTAGCTAACTAATATACATATGCAAATGAATTATAAAATCAAAGAAGATACTAAAAAATGCAAAGTATTGCTATATTCGAAAGGCAGGCGTATCAGTATTTTTTCCCTTTATTTTTCAAAGTTCCTAGAATGCATTACTAACACCTTGATGACAATGAAGGGCATTTTAAAAGACCTCATTTGTTCTTGATTTTTGCTAAACTTGGTGGCTTGGAAGGTTTCCACACTGGCAGCATGATCCAGCCAGCAGTGCTGGGTAAAAAGAGTAGGCGAAATGAGCAAACTTATTACTGTAGAGCTGTGTCCCCCTTACCCCTTACCCCCACCCTCCGGTTTTCTCCTCATAATTCTGATTCCTTTTTGAAGTGGAGTGAGATTTTATCTCGTCTTCTTCGATGTCACCTACCACCTCTGTGGCACCCCTGCCAAACCCGTCCCCTGAATCGTGGAGCTGCTCCAGTCTGGCCAGAGTGATATTTTCACATCTTCACTCAGGATCTGATACACTGTGTTGACTTTCCTCCTCCTCCTCCTCCAGAGCCTAGGGCAGGTGTCATGCACTTCTGCTGCCCCTGATCACAGTTCCCATGCTGAGCAGACCTCCAGGAGAGCCTCTTTTGAATTCAGCCAAGTGCCACGTATAAATATTTCTGCCATGAGAGTTTAAATTTGTGGTAGAAATTCCAAGAAGCCAGAGGCTTCTGCAAAATGTGTGAATCACAGGGAAAGAATCTGCTCTTTTCTGATCGACCCTCTTAATGACGCATGATCCAACCTCAGATGACAGGACCACAGAGCCAGCACAGCCTCTTCTAATCACTGTCAACTGAGCTTAGGCGACAGAGCCAGCAGAAGTCAGACCTGACCAGGAAGGCTTGCTACCACCTTCTGAAGAAGCTGGATACAGAGCTCTTCTTTCCACTTAATTATCTCTTGGCCTGTCCTCTGATATACATGACTGGTTCTAGAAGCCAGCAGGAAATGTGAGGCAGTGGAAGTCAATGGAACCCCAATGAACTGGTTTTTCCCTTCTATTACTGAAGACATACACCCTTTGTGTAGTAGAATTATTATTTATGGTGTGCAGGCTGTCTATCTTATATTGTGAATAAAAGGTTTGTGGCTCTTAGTTTTAAATACTTTATATCTCCAATCCAGTAGCTTGTTTTGTACAAATAGAACTAACTTTGATTTCCTTAAATGACCAATATATCTTTTTAAAGGATGAATGGTACTCATACTACTTAGTACATTGGCTACACATCTTCATTCTGAAGTTAGAATGGTGGATAGCTCTCACTTCACGGATACCTTGGCACAAAACATCCTAAAACTTGTCATCTATGTATATTTTTGGAGGTAGAAAAAGAAGAGTTCCTCAACACAGTGTTTCAAAGGATAGAGTAGCAGGAATCGAGGCCTGTGGATGTTACTTTCAGGGGACATGGAGGTGAAATGGAACAACTAGCCTTTTGCTAAGACAGTCTCCTGTACTCCGTATCGGTGAGTGGAGTCTAGGGTCTTAAAAAGCTAGCAAGCTGTCATCTGAGGAACACCAAATAGTCCCAACCCATCTGAAGCAAAGGACTCAGTGTATCAAAGACACAAAGAAAAATGAGCCCAGGAGGCAGACGGACCCACACAAATGGGAGACTACATCAGCATGAGATCAGAAGAACCAGACGGTGCCTGGCCACCAGCAAAGGCTGCTCTGATGGGGGACACAATGTAGAGTTCTTGAGGTGACACGAGAAAAAGAGGGGTGCAGTTCAAGAACTCTACTAAAAGACCAGGAAGGATGGTCCGACAGCCTGAAGGGTCCATTGGGAAAGCGGCCCCTACACTTGCTGCGGGCCCTGACCTGAAACCAGTACTGAGGTCAAGTCTTCAGACAAGAACGGAATGGACCCAGGTACGCAGTGTGAGTATGTGGTTTGTGTACTTTAAGGTTCAATACATTTCTGAGAGGCTGTCCTACTGGTTTCTTTCTAGATGAGAGAGGAGAGGATGGAGAGGCAAGTGCTCACTAAGAGGACACTAGAAGAGTGAAAAGGAGAAATGTGCTGTCACAGGGTAAGGAAAGCAGAGGGAGCTGCAGATAGCTGGGCATGTAAAATTGATTTGGATTGTATACTTTCACTTAATCAAAATAAGAAAAATTACAAAAAAGACGCGCTCCCCTTCTGATTGGTGAATCTCATCTCCCAACTCTCAGCCTCCAATCTAGACAGAGTTCTAACATATGCTGGCATGCCCTGGCATACATTTCTGCCATGAAAACACAGTGTATCCCTCTCTTTGGCATCACAACAGCCCAAGTCAAGTTTTAGGATACCCAAGTCCAGCCAATTTCCCCACTTAAAGGATTACTAATTATCTTCTAATCACTTGAATTCTGGGACCCAGAGGAGACTATAAAGACAGTTTTCCTTTTGAGGCTTCATGTGGATACTGGCCAACACTTTACAGTGTGGCCATGGTCGTAGATCCAGAGGTCACACATTGCTGATTGTTGTTGTAAATAAGAGTTAGCAAGCAGACTACAAAATATGCAAAAATCTACTGTCACATGACATCTCTAACAAGCCAAGAATATAAACATGATCAAACTTATCTTTGGCATTTCCAGTCTTACATTTTTTGTACTTCAAAATATGTATATGAAACATATATGTGTGTAGTTGATATGTATACAGACCCTAACTTTAGATGAGTAGGAGAGTTGGAAATAGTACTCTCTGTAGCGTCAACCTGCTACAAGAAACATGACTATTCTCAGATTTACTGGTGAGTTTCTAGAAATAGAGTTAGCATCAGTTAGCAGTGAAAGAACAAAATTTAGAATTAGATGATAAAAATTTAAACTCAGTTCAGACTTAGCTACTCTGGAAATTTACATGAGCCTCAGTTTCTTCTATCAGCAACAGGAAAAACAATGTCCCTCAAAACTTGCGGTAAGAATACCACGAGAAACTGCGGTGGCTTTCCCAAGAATTCTGTGGAACATAAAATTTTTTCTTTATGATTACTTAAAAGCCCAATATGTAAAATTGATCAAAAGAGTGCTACTCCACAAGAAGAGTGTGATCCTGTATGGCTCACTTTCCAATCTTCATCTTCAACCCCAACCCAGGCACTTATGTAGCATCACGAGGGTCCCACGGAATTCTATGGGAAAAAAAAAAACTAAGCTAATTCATGTAAAACTGCTGCTGCCAAAGAGGACAGGCAAGAATCTAGACAAACACAGTTGAGCAAAAAGACCACAACTTATGATAACTTTCTAAAATTATCTTTCAAACTTTTACAGTTTGTTACCACTTTTACCTATAAATTCCATATTAAGAGATAAACACTTGAACATGGTATGTTTTATATTACTCTGTCATCTGTTCTGAAACTCCAGAATGCACTATCATACGAATGCACCATCAGACATCAAACACAGGAAAAATACTTTCTAGATGCTGACTTAATCTAGCTTTCCTTGGCCATTTTTTGTTGTTCGTTGACACCAAGTTTGGTCTGACTCACAGTGGCCTTGTGTTTAACAGAAAAAAAACAATGCCAGGTTCTGTGGCATCTTCAGGATTGCTGATGTGTCTGAGTTCATTGTTGTGGTTACTGCCTCAGTCTGTATCATCCAAGGTTTCCTTCACTTTCAACGACCCTCTGCTTTACCAAACATGATGTCCCTTTCTACTGATTGGTCCAAAGTAAGCAAGCCAAGGTAGTGCTACCCTCACTTCTACGGAATATTCTAGTTTTATTTAAAACTGATCTGTCGGTTCTTCTTTGCAGTCCACAGTATACACGGCATTCTTCACCAACACCACAACTTGAATCCATCAGTTCTTCTGTTTCACTGTCCAGCTTCTGCATGCATGTGAGGTGACTGAACAGATAATAGCTTAGGTGGCCACTTAAAAACGAAAATAGTCATATGCTTCCCTGGGTAATGCCAAGGACCATGTGTAAATGACAAATCAATGATTACTTGATTCTAATATTTATGATACATGAGGGTGCCAATGGGGAGGACCCTTTATAAGCACATGACTCGGTAATGTGAACTCTGTCATTAGAAAGTAGGGGAGTTTGGAAAAGAACCAAACTTGGAAAAATAACATTAGTTACTTTTGATCATGTAATGCATATATGATGGCATGCAGCAGAATTCATTAGGTGGCTTTTCTGGAGGCTCCTGGAAAGGTCTCATCTCAGCTGAGCTCTCATCTACCAGTATCGGCAGCGGACACTTTATAACAGAAGTCAAGTCTCGGTGGCAGATGGAAGATGGTTATAAGCTTTGGTTCTCTCTGTAGTTGATTGATGAGATTTATTACCAATCACTACTGAACTGGTAATTGCTGTGCTCACTACTACTTTCATTGGGTACTCTAAATGTAGATGATATAGCTTAATTAGAAGATCCCAAATCGCTTTACAAAGTCACTGTGTTGACAAGTTGTCGCTGCTAGCTGCCATTGAGTTGGTTCTAACTCACAGCAACCCTACGACTGACGTAACGAAACACAGTGCCGTCCTGGGCCCTCCTCATGAGCGCTGCTACGCTGGAGCCCACCGTTACACACATCTTGTGTCAATGCATCTGACTGAGGCTCTTCTCTTTTTTGCTGACCCAGGGAAGGATCCCTCTTGATAACATGGTTGACAAGCAGTGATGTTTAAAAGGTGCCTCATTTGTCATTCTCTGAGCACTTTCTATCATATTAATTATTGCAACACTTTGGGGAAGAAGCAATATTGCTAGCCCTATTTTATAAAGGCAGAAATGTAGGTATAAATACAACTCTTGTCGTTAAGATTAAATACATCATATGTATAGTAGTCAATTCTTTATACAGCCCTTTCAACATGCGGCCTGTTATGGTAAGGCCTAGGGCAGCACCGGGAAGACAGAATTCATTACTTCTGACTCCCAGACCATTGCTCAGCCTGTGGCCCATGCTTTCCTTCTATTTTTTTATTGTAAAGTTTCAGTTTCCTGCTTTGATGTTTTTTTCCTTCCAGAAGCAAATGTCACTTAGTATGAAAAAAATAATTATCTTAGTGTCAGCTTTGCCACTCACTAGATGCGTGACCTTGAACAAGTGACTTAGTCTCTCAAGAGTCACGTTCCCCATTAAAATGAGAATACAAATATTACTTTGGAAGTTTGGTGAAAGAGAAGAAATATATTACAAGTGTGGGGTGTGGTATATTTGAGTTCATTGTTGTTGTCTTACAGATGGCTAGTAATCATCCAAGACACCATTCCTCCTGTCCCTCTCCCACACTTCCTGTCTTTCTAGATAGGATACCAGTCCAAATAGTTCAACTAAGATTTGTGATCTGAGAAAGATGTTTGTCTATATAGCTGAATAAGAACTCCTCAGATTACCTACTTACCTCCAGATAACCAGCTCCTTAAGGGTGGGAAGGCAGGTCTGCAGCCTCTTTTTATTAATCCTTACAGCTCTAACTACAGCATTTGAGGAAGTCTGGGGAGAAACAATTTACTGAGCAACTGTTACATGCTACGAAACCCAGGCAGTATAGTTGTTAAATGCTACAGCTACTAACCAAAATGTCAGCAGTTTGAATCTGCCAGAAGCTCCTTGGAAACTCTATGGGGCAGTTCTACTCTGTCCTATAAAATCCTATAGGACAGAGTAGAACTGCCCTATAGGATTTTATAGGACAGAGTAGAACTTGACAGCAATGGGCTTGGGTTTTTATATGCTTAGCATTGTTCTAGATACCAAGGATGTAGAAGTGATCCAGACACATGTAGATTTTCACCCCCATGTAAATCATAGCTACACTGTCCTTTAGTTTCCTTACTACTAAATGAGGCGCTGTAGGGATCTTCTAAGGTGATGGATTAGAATGCACTGGATATCCCATAAAGGCCATACAAATATGTAAGAGTGTTTCTGCTGTTTCATATAAGAGAAGTTCTGTTCTACATGTACCTGCTTATTGGACACATATGTTATGCCTGGAAGTTCTTCTGTAGTTAAGTAAAGGAAGTTGTTGGTATCTGAAGCTAAACACAAAGCAGCAAGGAATGACAGTATAGGGAAGAGGACTTGTTCCTAAGGCTCCAAACTAGACTAGAAATAAACCTAGGAAACATAATCTGCCATTGAATCAGACATGTGACTTTAGATTTCCGGAACATGAATGTGATGGCAGGAGAACCAGCAATCGAGGTGGCCTTGAGGTTGGAAAATAAATATAGAACAATGTCTTTATAAGGCCTTTGGAATTCCACTCAGTGAGGTAGTGTTTTAAGTCACCATTAGTGTGTGTGTGTGTGTGTGTGTGTGTGTGTGCGGTGTGCTGTGTCTGTGTGTGTGTGTTATTAGCAGACAGACCTAATCATAAGTGATACTGTGCTGCTAAGCTGTATGACAGAATGTTTGGCATCAGTTTTGGAAACTTAAGTGAAAGATGATGCATAGTCTCATAGGTAACCGAAGACAAAACTCATTGTCAGTGAGGTAATCCTGATTCATTGTAATCATATAGTACCAAGTAAAACTGCTGATAAGGTGTCTAAGAAACAGTGGTGGATTTGAACTGCTGACTTTTTGGTTAGCAGTCCTCTCTCTTAAATCAATTCTACAGGGTCTTACATGCATGCTTATGCAAAAATGCAAGTCAGACATCTATCACTTCCAACACAAAGTAAGTATTTGGGTAAAATGATCAAAACGGTGGAAGGCAATGTCTGGAAATGTTGGATCCTTGAGTGCAGAAGATGCTTTATTTAAAAAAGTGACAGAGAAAAGAAAAAAAAGAAATAATTCAGAAAGTCAGAGTCTACCAAGACTTTAAAACTCTGTAGAGAAGAAAGAAAATGAACAAAACAGATCAATATAACCATTATCAATTTTGTTATCATGGTGAAAAATACTACTATTATCATGGCCATCCTATTACATTGCCATTGACTGGGTATTAGGGTGGAAGGAATAGAAACACATAGTTGAAACACTGTCATAATTACCCCCTTTTATGCTAGCTGGGTTTCTCTGGCTTTGTTCCGGGTGTCCTATGACTTTCTTCATGGACTTGCATTGCTGCTTTGCCAGGAACTGGCCTAGTAGCCAGACGCTGGACCACACTACTGGAGTCAAAGCTTTGTGGCATTCCTTTCATCCAGCAACTAGTATGCAAAGCCATAGCATCTCTGCTCTATTACAAGGTTATTAATTGCTATTTCACATTCATCACCATCAGTTGGTCTACAATCACTTTCAGAAGCCATGCCTTTAGCATTTTCAAACAACAAGCTGGCTAGGATAGTTAACATCATTCTGCAGATACCTAAATAAAAGCCTGGACTTCCTCAAGCTGATCTCTAATGTAGCCTTTTATGAGTCAAGCTATGGAGCTCTGCACTTCATTTTGTAAAAGCTGAAGGTTAGGGACAAGGTTAGTTAAAACTGCTTTTACATAGTAGTTTCTTTAAGTAGATGTTGAGTTCTAATGTCAGTATTTGTCTCAAGACGTCTTTTGAGGGAGGAGAATCTAAAATTAGCCTATCACTGTATTAGAAATCCAGCTTTTGATTCTTAGTGCTGAATATCAAATCCTTTGGTAGTACAAACAGTTAATACGGTAGGCTGTTAACCCAAAGGTTGGTGGTTCCAGTATCCCCAGAGGTACCTCGGAAGAAAGATGTGGTGATCTACTTCTGAAAAATCAGCCACCAAAAACCCTATAGAGCCCAGTTCTACTCTCACACAATAGGGTTACCAGGAGTCAACTCAATGCAGCCGTCAAAGGCAGCCAGAAGCCAGGAGCCTGAAGTTCCACAGAAGGCTTTTCTACCCCTGCCTCAGAAAGAACAAAATATCTACGCATTTCTCTATTCTAGAGTTTCCCCAGAACTTATTTCACCAGAAACAGGGAAAAAAATCCTCTTCTTCCAGAATCCCTGTTTTTCAAAGATGAGTTGGGGCGGGGGGGGGGACAGGAGGGACTCTTAGTTGAAAACTACAATTCTCAGCTTTTCCCCTTGCCCATAAATTTGTATTTTTCCAGATAGAATAGTTTCTCATAGAAAGGTTAAAGAAATGTCTCCTTTAAAACAATGGAGCCGGTAGCTGTTAAGGCGGGGTTTACATGCTCCTTGCAGAACTGAGGGTGACATTTTTTCACGGTTTACATAAGTGATTTCCCCCCTTGTACTTCAATGCGGCTGCAGTGCGTCATAAACCAAGCACGAACACAAACACTCACACACACACACATAGACATACACTCAAATGCACACATGGACACATATGAATATACAAACATACATGCACATAACTGTAATATGCTGATTCCACCATCCTAAAAGAGCAGCCTCACTGAGTTGTCACATCTAACATCAGAACCACAATGATGGCCAAAGGACTTACTAAAACACTCTCACTGTTTATCTGAACCATGCAGTGAAAAAGAAACAAAAGGTTGGCTGCCTTTTTACTGAGTCAACTGAAAGAGACACAGCAGATAAGAGAGGCTTCTGAACCCCATGTTGGTGTGTGGTGTCTGGGGTCTTAAAAGCTAGCAAACTGCCGTTTCAAGTACATCAAATGTTTCCAGCTCAGCTGGAAAAGACGGTCACCAAGGATGACGACGACAGGAGAGAAAAAGAACCCAGAATACAGAGTGACCCACATGAATGGGTGACTACATCAACACGTGACCAGAAGAACCAGATGGTGCCCGGCCACCACCAGTGACAGCTATGATGGGGCTCACAATGTTGAGTCTCAGTGGTAACACGAGAAAAAAAAGGGGGAGCACCCTAAGAACGCCACTGAAAGACAGCAACTGATGGTCCAGAGGCCTGGGGTTCCCCCGGGAGCATGCCCGCTAGACCTGATACTGCCCCTGATCATAAATCTTTACTGCGGTCAACTCTTCGGACAGGAATGTATTGGACTTGGAGACACAGAGTGACCATATAGTGTGAGTACTTTATGGTTTTATGCATCTATAGGATGTTGTCCTACTGGCCTCTTACTAGAGAGTAGTAGAGAGGGTGGAGAGGAGGAGACAGGAGATTGTTAAGAGGATATGACATGTATAGAATGGAAAGGAGGGGTGTGCTGTCACCGGGCAAGGAGAGCAGATGAGCTGCAGATAGGCAGGCATGCAAATTTAAACTGGATTGTATACTTTCACTCAATCACAATATTTAAAAAAAGGACTCAGAACCCAGTTCTGCAGATATTTCCCTGGACAGATGTTACACTGAAATGAGAAGAGCAAAAGAACATCCCATGATTCTTTCACTCATCTGGATCTAAAATACATCTTACTTTTAAGACCTTTTCTGGCTGCCTGTTAACAGACATGTCAATCTATAACCATGAAAATCTGTCTAGCACTCTTTGTAAGACTAATGGCACACAGGGCATCATATCAACTCTAGATCACCGTGAAGAATTTTACCCACAAGTCCTCCTGGACTACTGAGTCCAGAGAAAGCTTTCTCACACTCTTCAGCCGTTGTCCTTGCTGCTCAAGCTCCCATGGTCACAGGTACTCCCTGGGTGTTCTTCTGCCTATGCCACTGAAAATGGGCCTCCTAGTCCACGCCTTGGAAACCCCATTGGTATACTGGGTTAATCGCTATCTCTGCTAACCAAAAGGTAAGTAGTTCAAATCTACCAGGCATTCCTTGGAATCACTGTAGGGCAATTTTACTCTGATCTATAGGATTGCTATGAGTCAGGATCGACTTGATGTAGTGGGTTGGTTTAATCTACAATTTAGCTAAGACAGAGAAAACTAGTGGCTGGGAGGTATAGGTAAATACAGTCATTCATCAGTGGAGACACACAAACACATGAATTACTAGTCCCTCTTGGATTGTTTTTTGTATTTTTACTTCAATCTGATATACAAGGTCACCCTGAGAGCCAACCTGACGGCAAATTACAACAACTTGTAGGCTGCCATATTCCAAGTCTGATGGTTTGGATTCTTTATATCTTTTAAAAATTGATTGAACATCAATATCCACAGGCAGAATTAGCTGCTTCCTTCCCTGTCTTCCCATAGCATTTTGCAGTATCTATATTATAAAACAGCAGTACCCTGGTGGCACAGTGTTTAAGAGCTACAGCTGCTAACCAAAAGGTCAGCAGTTTGAATCCACCAGCCATTCCTTGGAAACGCTATGGGTCAGTTCTGTTCTGTCCTAAACATCACTACGAGTTAGAATTGACTTGTTGGCAACAGATTTGGTTTTGGCGAATTAGAAAATACTTATTACCAAGTAATGTGAAGAGCTGACTGTGGGTCTACCTTCTACATTAACCAGAAGGTCTTTGAGAGGTAAGATGATGTCTTACATTCATGCCTGGCATAGAATAGGGACACATTCTGTGTTTTCTGAATGAATTAATGAACTCATCTTTGTATCCCAAGCATCTAACACCAGTCCCTAATACAATGCAGCTAACTCAATATACTAAATTCAGTACTACATAAACCCTTATTATTGGAACATAAGCTTTGAAGTTGTTTTTCTCTATCTCTTGCAAAAAAGTGGTCATTGGGTTTGTTTTTCCACTCAATAGGTCCCCTCTAAGAGATGATCCCTTATTTGTAATATAGGTGGTTAATACTGGGGATAAAGTTAAGTCTACTGGACTGTGCATTTCATGAAGACAAAGCTTTTTACCCTTCCCATTTTTTTTGGGGGGGGGGTGGGATGTTGTCAACTAGATTTTCAACTCAGAGACCCCATGTGACAGAGCAGAACTGCTCCATAGGGGTTTCTAGCCTGTATTCTCTATGACAGCAGATTGCCAGGTCCTTCTCCTAATGAAACGCTGGGTGTGTTCAAACCTCCAAAATCTCCCTGTTGTACCACAGCAGGGCTCTTTACCCTTTCCATAGTATAACTTAAAATGCAATTTTTTCATCATATGATTGAGCACATACAAAGCACACAGCATGAAGTAATGCCTCAATAAGTCTTGTTGCCATGGTCACAGATCACGTAAAGGTAAAGGTAACTGCGACCCTTGGGAACTGGACTCACGATGCTGGATCCATAAACAGAATGCTCTCAGGCTCTCCTAAAGAATCCCAGGCTTTCATTACCATTTCACTCTTAACTACATCCTGTATCCCTAGTCCTTTACTTGTACTTTTTATTCTATCCCACATTTATACCAAATTTGGCTTCTTCTTCAGATATGAAATCTTTAAACTATAACCTCTCCTGCTTATCTGTATGTCTGTGAGGCTAGCTGCTATCATAACTTCTTCTGAAAAAAGAAATGGCAACTTTTCATTGGCTGATTTTTCTTTTTAATGCAAACTTGCAATATTTGTGCATAGAGAAAATAGACCCTAAAATTAAAATATAAAAAATGTTCAACAAACAGTTTAATATAACCTTATTTCATCTCTGGGGATCTCAGGTGAATAAGCACTAACGTATAAGGAAACACACGCACGCTTCATAAACGTAGCAGCAGGAACTGTGTCCAGTTCCAGAAAAAGCAACAGGACTATGTTGCTGAATGAAAAGGAAGAAAAAAGGCAAGAGGGGGAAAAAGGTATAACCATCTAAACTTTTAAAGACAGGAATTTACGCCAATTGCCATCTCTGCTTTTAGAAATGAAAAGGGAAGAAAAATGCTCATTTCTTTTAAAGTAAAACTGAGTAGGTCAATGGCTGTGACAATCCTCTCAATAACCACTAACAAAAGACCAGTTTGGGTGGTTAGAAAAGCCACTCAATAGCAGGTATTCATTGAATCTTGCAGTAATTTGCTCAGCACAAGCTGTGAGTGAGAAGCACGCACTGTGTAACACAGAGGCTGCTAGGTAACATATCAGCAGCTAAGGTGGAAAAACAAAGCCCACAGCCAAACATTTTTTGAACTTTCGCATATGATTATTTACTCAAAGGCAGGACCTGAATGGGGAGCCCATTTGCCACACATGAATGAGTAGTTGAGATGGTTTCATAATAAAGAACATATAAACTTCTTATGCATGTCTGTGACTGCTTTACATACACCAGGGGACCCCTTATCTGCTATTTAAGACATTTACCTTAGCCAGTAGAGTGGTAGGAAGCTTTCTGAACTACAGCTACTCTGGAACAGTTTCATTTATTTGAGAATTTATCGAGCACCTACAGTGCACATGGTATTATTAAGCAGTAGTAACAATGACAAGCAGAAAACATGTTCCTAGTCTGTAAAGGATCTACATCAAAATTGGTATCAATGAACTGACCATCTTACCAACAAGAAACAACTGGTAAGTTACAAAAATATTGTCCAAATGGCAGTGACACGGTGGTGGTGCAAACAATTCATGTGCTTGGTTGCTAACCAAAAGGATGCAGGATTGAGTCCTACCGAAGAGCCTCAGAAAAGAGGCCAGATGATCTACTTCCAGAAACTCAGTCAATAAAGATCCTATGGAGCATAGTTTTACTCTGACACACAGGGGACAGCCATGAGTTGGGGTCAACTCAACAGCAAATGGTTTCTAGTATAATTTATGTCAGTAACAGTGGCATGGATGGAAATTAAGAGTTCAGAATAGCATTCTTTGGGACACTTTTCCTAGACAAGGTGAGGCCTGAGCGAGATGTTAGAGAATGAGGACCTGTGAGACATGCGCAGTGTAACACTGTTTCCGTTTCTCCTGAACCAACTGTAGAGTTCAACTAGATCACTGAGTAAGACTTGCAGATTTCAGTAGATTTTATTCTAGTGTTATTTGATTTTTTTTTCTAAATGGCACTATTTAGCTGAACAAAAGACAGTTTGAGAGAACACAAGAATCCTAACTCAACTGGCCAAAGCAATTTCTATCACTAAACGTCATGTCTTGCCTAGCTTGTCCTACACAGAAGCAATGATACAGTCTTACTCCAAAACAAATAGAGGTATAATAATCACTTTGAAACACAGTTTGGTATCTTCTTATAAATTTAAATATATATTTACCATATGACTCATTATTCCCCTAAGACAAGCAAAAAGATCTGCACACAAATGTTCATGGCAGCTTATGCATAAGAGTCAAACTGGAAATGACTTAAATGCTTACCAGTGGATGAAGAGATACACACATTATGGTACAGTCTCATAATGAAATACTACTCTGCAACAAAAAGGTACAAACTATTGAGTGGAGCAACAAACTAGATGCATCTCAAAACATGGTAAACCAAAGAAATCCAACACAAAAGACTACATACTATATAATTTCATGTGTATACAATTCTAGACAGGAAGCAGATCATGAATGACCAGAGGCCAAAGATGGTACTGGAAATTTTACTGCAAAGGGGCATGATAGAACTTTTGGAATAGGGGTGGTTATAGTGATGCATACATTTGTTAAAATTCATCATACTATAAATATGAAATAGATGTGTTTCATGTATGTAAATTACAATTCAAGAGATGATGAAAAACAAAAGATATTAATATGAACTGCAAACTCTGATTATCTCTTCCTAATTATATCCTTAATTATTTCTTGATGATACAACTGGATACTCCGTTTTAAATACCACAAATGTCACATGTGATTCATGTCAATCTAATGTCAAGTAAATAAGCATGGGGAGATCAGAAAAATTTATCAGCCCAAGGCTCATCTAAAGAGCTCTTCTCATGGGGCGCTGTCATCAGGTGCGACAAAAAACATACGAGAGAGATTTCTCAGGAATGCCAAAAGTCAAGGCAGGGAGATGCTCTGGCAACCACTCCTGGGTAAAAGCCGCTTGGACACACACCTTTCTTCTTGTCTCCCTGAATCTCTGTCAATGGTACCACACTGCACTCCACTTATCAGCCCTCCTGTATAACCACAGGAAGTGTTTCTTATTAACTAAAAACCAGAGAAACTGACATTTTATCCATTTTCTGGTTCCATCATATTTCCACTCTACTTTCTTTCAATAGGAAACCCTGGTGGCATAGTGGTTAAATGCTACAGTTGCTAACTGAAAGGCTGGTACTTCAAATCTGCCAGGTGCTCCTCGGAAACTCTGTGGGGCAGTTCTCTGTTTAGGGGGTCACTAGGAATTGGAATTGACAGCAATGGCTTTTGATTCTTTGAGCACAGAAGCTCTGGGCTTCATTTATAAAAAGTATTAGAAGCATACTACAGGGACAGTGACGGCTCTGTGGTAAACTTCTCACCTAAACTAAGACTGCTGGCCAATGCATCTCATGAGGTCTGCCAATTAAGTTCACAAACTCATCCTAGAAAAAAGTACTACATACTTCATCGCTGAATATCACTATAGTCACCTTGGAAGTACTCCCCTTGGGAAGTTATGCACTGATGCCAGTGCCTAGCCCACCCTTCAAAACAATTTTGAAACTCTTTTTCTGAAATGGTCATCAAAGCTGTCATCATCATATTACCCTTGATGTCCTGAATGTCATCCAAGTGTCTTCCTTTCAACATTCCCTTTATCCTTTGGGAAAGAAAAAAATTCATTGGGAGTCAGATCAAGTGAGTAGGGAAGCTGTTCCAATACAGTTATTTGTTTACTAGCTAAAAACGGCCTCACAGACAACTACACAATTAAGTCTGCATACTTGCCTCCATGTGACCATTTGCAATGACCATTCCAGAAAGAGTTCCAAAATTGCTCTGAAGAATGGACTAGGTGCTGGCATCTGTGCATAGTTTCCCAAGGCATGTACTTGAAAAGTGACTATACTGATATTAAATAAAGAGGTACGTGACACTTAGAACAGCTGAGTTTAGGGACTTCATTGTCAGACTTCACGTGGCAGCCAGCACCTGGTCAGTGGCGGTTTGCATGTTTCTACGGTGCTGAACAGGTTTCAATGGATCTTCCAAACGAAGACAGACTAGACAGAAAATCCTGGGGATCTACTTTCAAAAATCAGCCAGTGAAAACCCTACGGATCACAAAGGTCCAGGATACAGCCTATCAAGGGGGATGGCACAGAACCAGGGAGCATTTCATTATGTCGTCCATACATCGTCCTGAGTCGGGAGCTGACTTGACAGCAGCTAACAACAGGGGCAAAGACAAGATAATGAAAACTATTTTGACCGTGTCTTCTTTTCCCTCACTGTCTCTCTGATTTTCACCCGTGTTTTGCTCTCCTCCTTTCTTCTCAGCCTGTTTTGCTGGCCTTCTTTCCCTGTCTCTCTCATCCATTCATCCATGTCTGCCTCATATCTGGTAGTGCATTTCCTGGCTTCTACCTTTGTAAAAATCTATGTGTTTTCTAGAAAATAATGCATATGTCATTGTTTCTTGTGTGGCTTTTTGCCTCCTCGTTGCTTGGGTAGCAGAGGAATGGCTTTTCTCAGAGAAAAGAAGAAAGTGAAAGGAGGAATTAGGTTGAGATGACAGAGTATGGAACGAGAGAAGAAGGTGTCAATTAAAAAAATGAACCCCAATGCATCCCCTTCTTGACAGGTGGGGCGAGTGGAGCTGACAGGCATCACATTAGCTAGCTTTGGTGGAACCCTCTTGCCTTGTCATCCCCTGAGCTCAAAAGATGTGATTCCAGGGCCATCGGACGCACTCAACACATTTTTACTTGGTATTCCAATGCCTCCCCCGCAGCTATTTCTAATAATGGTAATTATAATGATTTGAGGCTTAAGCAGGGCAATTCCGGCCTGAAGGCAGACTGTAATGAAGTCGTCAGGGTGAAGGGAGCAGAGGGGGCAGTGGTGAGAACCGAAGGGATGGGGACACACTCAGGCCTTAAATAGCTTTGTCTAGTCAAGTGCAGCCAGGGCTGCCTCATCCTTCCAGCCCAAAGTTTTGTCCCCTAGGACATTCAGAAACCTGTTTCTGCTGCGGAAGGCAATCAGTGACATCCACGGACAGGCCATGGTGACTGCTGGCCAAACCAACATCTCGCTTTGCAGGAAGCCTTCACCCACTTTCTGGCCCCAGGCAGATGCTGCTCTCTTGTCAGTAGTTTGAATCACACCCCCCCTTTGCTTTGTCTCGCCCCTCCCTGTTTCTTCATCATAGATAATACTTTCCTAAGAACCTTGGCCAGAATCCAATTACTGCTGATATACATCTCCCCTTGACTATAAACGACTCTTTCTGCCATTGAAGGATAACCGGAACTGTTGAAAACTTGTCCTGATTGCAGAGCTAATGGTCCTGTGGTCCTTTGTCACTGACGAAATGGCCTTAGGGGGAGCCCTGATGGGCCTCTCCAGTCATCAGTGTTACCCCACCTCTCCGCTCTACCCTTATTAAAGTCATTCGTTCTGAAGGCTAAATGAATATGTTTCATCTTCAAATGCTGGAAAACAATAGCAGGCAGACAGCGATCTGTATGGAACAATGTCTGCTTAACCACTGCCATTCTCGTTCCTTCTCGCTCTTTCTCCTTTGCTCGCTCTCTTTTTAATGAGGACCTGGTATACAACTCTACTGATCTGCAAACACAAACAGGCATGCACAAATCTGTTTTACAATAAGTTTCTGTAGTACAAAAGCATACGTGTTGCATGTGTGAGATATAATTTAATCTCACTATTATAGACTATGCGTATCTATACATGTTCATTTTTGAACTTGAAACAGTAAGTAAATTCTTATACTGTCAAGTGTTAAATTAATACTTATATCTAAATAATTTTTGTAAAGGCAATATACGTATCTGTCAAATGATTATGGTATAGTATACATTTATCATAAAAATGGAACATAAATGAGGTATAAACCATAATGCTTAAGTAGGTTATGCAATGTAAATAACTGTGTAATACACATAATCAAATTAAGCACGTATATTCATTTTAAACTGAGTTATGTATTTTTCAATAGCATTAATTAACTACAGAAGCATGTGAACTTATGGTTCACTTTCACCTTACATCTATAATTCTTGTCAGTTTGGAAACCAGTAAGTCACGATGCTATCCCTTTATTCCCTATTTCCTTATTGCAGACATATTCCTAAAGTACTTGATTTCATTGGCAGAAAGGCTGTATGGCACTGTACCCTCTCTAGAACACAGTGCCATCTTTCCACTTCTCTCCTCTTACATGTTATCCAGACACTTGAGAAAGAAAAATGTTCAACATGTCAAACTGGATCAGTTACTCATGGTAATGTTATTTATTTTATCACACCTATTTAACACTATATCTAACGTAAACCACATTATCCTCAGTGCCTTGTACTCTATGTGTCATCCAGTAGGCACTCAATAAGTGATTTTAAATAGACCACTATATTATAGGCATGTCATATATTGGGAAAGGAGAATAAAATATACCTAACTCTGATGAGGATAGCTTGCAAAGCCATCCAAAAAATCACATTAAAGGAGAAATTCAAACAGAAAAGTTTGAAGTTAATTATTCAGAGAAAAAAATAATAGGATGTAGTTGAGGAATGTCACATTGCAGTCTCTGTATTTTCTATATTTTAAATGCAAATGGAATGTCCACTACAGTTTATTCTGGTTCATTATATAAAAGAAGTACTTTCTTTAAATCATTACTGACAATCTAAATTTTAAATGATATACTGACCACCAAACTTCAGAAGAAAAAGGGAAAGAAGATAACTTTGAAGTCCTTTGCAGTAGCATCTGATGTATGGGAAATCTGTATGGGAAATGTGCCCTCACTGAAATCACAGATATTGAAATGTTCATTAAAATCACAAATAGCAAAAATACTGCGAGAAATACAGGCAGTATACAAACATGAATCAACAGCTACATCACAGAGCACTTGCATGGTAATTAAACATGTATAAAAAGTCTGTCATCAGAATCCAACCAGAGCTGCTTCGGAAAAAAGCCCAGAGATCTACTTCGAAAAAGACAGTCCTGAAAAGCCGTGTGGTACATAGCACTACTCTGACAATACAGGGGGTTGGCATGAGTCAGAACTCACTTGATGGTAACTGGTTTTACCCTTGGAACAGTATCCTTCAGTCAACATGAAGACAGACATGTGTACGTGCAAGCAGACAACTTTTTGTAAACAAGTGGTAGTATACAGAATAAAAACATATTACACGGTATATTTAATGTTCCTTTTCTACATCAACAATGTATGTTTTAGAAATTTAAAACTGAAGACCTTCTCTGAACTGCATTTTGAAACAGTCTAGTCTCGAGACTCTCTTAATACAAAGGCCTGCTTCAACACTCAATGAGAAAAATTTTCCTTTGCATGGGTGAAAGTGGCACAAGAAACACAAGAGACCCTGGTTAGCTGCTTTCATGGGTACCAAAAGAGAGACAACGCCCAGGTGTGTCCACCAAGCAGAAGGCCATTATGCCGGTGGCTGAACTACATCCTTGTGGGAGTACACTGAAGAAGAGCCAGGGTCTGCTCTGTGTGCAGCTCCGTGTGTGAATCACCACTGCCCTGAGAGTGACTGGCCTCACAGCAAGTATGCAGAAGGAGATCCATGCACAGCCCGCCTGAGGTCAGAACTCTGGGAAGACACATATTTCAGGGCCTGGTAGGGAAAGAGAAGCTAATTAAGGAAAAAGAAAAATGCTCCTGTGTGTAATGCAGGGCTTCAAACCCTGGTGGCATGGTGGTTAGGTGCTACAGCTGCAGTTCAAATCTTCCAAGCTCCCTGGAGACTCTAAGGAGCAATTCTACTCTACGCTACGGGGTCGCTATGAGTCAGAATTGACTTGACGTCACTGGTTTTGGTTTCTTGGTCAAACCAGGTCAGAATGGTTGAGTAATTGATGATGTAAATGGGGCAGTGTAGGTATTGCACAGCACCCCAATCTGTTGCCTGTGGGATTCTGACACCCAGTGGAAAATAAACAGCAGTGCCTCTCTCAAAGATGAAGGCCCACCATGCCACTGTGAATGTGTGTCACTTTTCATGGTCCTACCAATAATGCACTCTACTGCATCAGGCTCCTGTAACTGTTGGGATTCCTATGGGAGAATGGATTATTGGCAGGACTGTGGCGAGAGAGACACACCAAAGGAACGCGACCGGCTGCTATCTCTGGGCAGGGCACCGCTGTTTGTCTCCGGTCAGAATACCACAGGCAACAGATTTGGTGGCTATGCAATTTGTATTTTGCAGTAGTTTATCTTGGCAAGTACTTAACCATTCCAAACAGATTAGGAGGCCTGTTGTAAAGGAAACAAAAATAGTCACCATCAGAAAGGCCAATGGAATAGAATAGTCAGTGAAGAGGTAATGAAGAAAAACATCAGATACAGCAAAGAAAGAGGTCCGATAAAATGAAGGCTTAAACACACATACTGCCTTAAGTAACTGTGGCCTCTTGGTAATATTAACTACAGCCGTTTCAGCTAAGACAGAGATGAAGGAAGACTGGAGTGGGATCATCAAATGTAGACTTCTGACAGAATCTGAATGTTTGGAGGAAGGGAAAGAGTGCACATAGCTGGAGAAAGATGGAGTCAAAACTTTTCTGCAGGCTGAGAGAGAATGAAGCTTGTCATAGGCTAGAGGGAAAGAGACATTTCAAAGAAAGATACTGAAGACAGAGAAGACAGAGCATGAGGGACAAAACAAAGACCCGAAGACACAGGAGCCTAGCATCAGGGGCACTGGTAGAAGAATCATCTTTATACAAGAAAGGGAGTATCTCTTGCACCGACAAAGGAGAAAGTAAAGTGTGGATGTGGATAAGTTTGGAGATAATGTGAGGAGAGACTGAAGGAGTTCATGATTTCATAATTAAAGGGTTTAATTTTCCCCACAAAATGGGAGGCAAGAGTCATCTGCCGGGAGAAGGTCAAATTCAGCACTTGAAGAGATGGAACCGCGGTTTGAACGGCAATGAGGGGAACTAGCACCGTTGTTGTTTGGTGACTCTGAGTAGATTCCAACTCACAGACACTCTACGAGTAATGCAGCAGAACTGCCCCATAGGGTTTTAAGGGAGAGATTGCCAGGTCTTTCTCCCATGGAGCTGCTTTGTAAGTTTGAACAGCTAACCTTTCACTAAGCAGCTAAGCGTTTAATGCTTATATCATCAGGGCCTGTTTTCTAGAACAAGTGAAAGCATTTACTAGAAGAGCTGAGAGGCAGATGACGTTCTATATCAGGTATCTACGGTGACACCGACCCTCCTACCTGTGTCCTTAGCTACAGGCAGTGTACTCTGCCGTTTCTCCATCCATTCCTTACTAGGAAAACAAGGTAAAACTATCATTTTAAGAAGAGAAGCAGGACTCAGAAAAATATGAATGACCTGGTACTAATTTCTAGCATCCTGCTCATTTTTGTTCCAAAATGAGTATTTGGAATAAAATCTCTCATACCGAAACATCAGTATAAGATTTCGGCTTCCGATCAGCTCAGAAAGCCAACAGAGTAAAAAGAGAAAAAGAAGAAAAGGCTGTTCTCCCAGTCACTGTACAAGGTTAGTGCTTAACTCATCTTTTGCAGGTCGCCCGTACCCTTCTGGTTGCCCACCGTGCAATCAAGTGCCTGGTAGCTGATGCACTGTGCAGGCCTGAGTGCTGACCCTTCCTGCACGTTTGCTCCTCCCATCCCACTGGTGATGCTGGAAGGTCAGGAAGCTTGGTGGCTGCAGGGGCCCAGGCAACACAGAGAGACCTGCAGGGCTCTAACAGGCCACCGAGCCCGTGCTCACTTCTGTGGCAGACTTCATAAGGCTCCGCTCTTTGACTGGCGTTGAGTTTATGTGAAAGTAATTAACAGTAATTAATCCTTAATTACAGTAATTAGCCAAGTCGCAGTAAATTAAACCACATCTGGAGCAGATGAGGGCTTCCGAATGGGAGGCAAAGAGAGGCGACAATCGGGAGATGCTGAATTCATCTGACAGCATCTGATTAAGTCTACCTGTTGCCGGCAGCCTCATTTGCATGTTGTTTTTGTTTGCGTTTCCCAGTAACCCTTTCCACTGTATTCACAGTGTGGACCTCCTGGTCACTGCTTAAACACCAGTTAAGCAGCCCTACTGCCATAAGACAAGGGAGTCCCTTCATATTCAGCAGGGTAGGTGGGTTTGCCTGGTCTTTATTTATATGCCATCCCCCACCTTCTAACAAACAAAAATATAAATAGCAGGGACCTCATCAAGTGACAAGCTGAAATCAGAGGAGAAGCCAAGCAGGACTTTTGGGGCGGGGGAGAAGCTGGTGAAAACGGAAGATGAGATGAGCCATTAACATGTCTGATGGAGGAAGAGAAGCAGAGGGTAGGAAAAAAGGCAAACTATACTTGCAAAAATAGGTCAAGTGGGTTCTCCTCTTGCAGAGTTCCCCGAGTCTGCAGAAAGGGAGCCTAGCCTCCCTAAAACCTGATGGGCACATCACAGATGGATACAGGTCCATAACCCATGTGCACACAAAAACACAGAACACACCAACAAAACAACTAGAGTTGTCCCTTCTTCTGATTTCATTCTGGCTATTCAGCCAAGCATTATGCTTTCTAACACTAAAAAAAAAAAAATAAGGAACATATTTAAGCTAAAGAAAATTTAAATACACAGTAGAATATGGCGGTCAAGATCAAAAAATGGCCCAAGCAGTGACCAGTGTTGACAAATTATTCAAAAATAGAAAGAAAAAATGGTGATATTCTACAACAAATGGTTGTTCTAGTTGCTTCTGTTGGTATCCGGAGGACAGAGTCAGTTGGGTTAATTTGACTCTGTGTCCTGTCTCTGCTCTAGACTTGACTAAGTTTGCGCACAGCGGTATTTTTTGTGGGCACTGAATCCTGGAGCCTGACATGTCAGGTTGGTCTGATCTCAATTTAGCTGTAGTGACTAAAGCAAAGACAGAAGCATTCCAGAGAAGGTAGGAAATAAAAAAAAAAAAAAAAAAGACAGTGAACAGGCACCTCCCACATTTTCCCCTACCTAGGTCCTAAGACACAGAATGATAAAGTGGCACTACCTAGTTTTATCACCACCACATGTACAGCAGTCCCAAGACAGCACCTCCCACTTACTTGGGTGTGCACTGGAGCAGTGAGGACCTACACGCCTGACTTCTGGGTGTGGCCAACATGCTGTGATGATGGATCGACGCCAGTCTGTGTACATTCTCTTTCCTCATCAGCGCCATCAATCGAGATTAACAGTCAGGGTTATGTTCACAGAATAGGGAAAAATTAACTGGCTTACATGAAATGGATTCATAAACTCCATGTTTAAATTAGCAGATCAACCTGGCATTCTAACCCCATCTCCCATCTTCTGCTACCCTCACACTGATTTACTGCAGCCTTTGCACATCCTGAAGCCTTCCCGGATTTACCCAAAGAATAAAATGCAGTCTGCTGCTTACTAGCTTCCTGTTAAACATGGGCAAATTTAGAAACAGAGTCTGTTCCTAAATATTTTAAATGAGGATAATATTTGTACACGCATCATGAAATTACTGCAAGGATTAAAAGCATGTGAACGTAAAATATTTGCCACAATACTTGATGTATGGGAAATGCTTGGTAATGTTTGCTTATTATCATTATTATTCTTTATTATTATTATTATTATTATTATTCTTTGCCCTTTGTTCATGTCACTTATACTTAGAAGCAGAGCAGTAAGGGCAGACTCTTGAGCCAGAATGCCTGCCCAAGTTGACTAAACATGACATTTATAAGCTGTGTAACTTCAGGCAATTCAGTTAACCCTTCTGGGCATCAGATAATAGTTATGACTACCTCATGTGGTTTTTCCAAAGGTTAACTAAATTGACTAGAAGTGCTGAGAATAGTGCCTGCAATAATACAGTAAATCCTACATAAGTGTTGCCTATTATATATATATTTTTCCACACATGCACATATATACATATATGTATACATCTTGATACAATAGCTGTGAAATCTATCTATATTGAAAACATCTGTATTGATTCAGGAGTTCCTAGATAGTTAAGCCCAAACTACTGCTGCCCTCAAAGATGGATTCTTAATAAATACTTTCTGATAAAAGAGGACATGGAAAAAGGAAAGCAAAATAAGAGACACATATAAGCACATGGATCCAACCGCACTTGGCTTGGCTTGGCATAAGCACATGGATAGATGGCTAAAGATAACATACGATGTCAAATCTGGCCATTTCATAGTGAGTGACTCTATCAGTAAGATAGCGTTTAGGTGAAAATTCACTTTTTATCACTAAAGGTACTCTAATAGTTTGACAGTGGCTATTCACGATTGATTTCCTACTCACAACCCAGGTGGCACAGTAGTTAAGTGCTACAGCTGCTAACCAAAATGTCAGCAGGTTCAAATCCATCAGGTGCTCCTTGGAAACTCTATGGGGCAGTTCTACTCTGACCTATAGGGATGCTATGCGTCTGAATCAACTTGACAGTATGGGATTTGGGTATAGGATTTTATTTATTCATTTTGTTGTTTTGGTTTTAAATCTCTAAGGTCAGTTACAAATAATATTGGCTGCTACCTTGAAATTTCGTATCAAACGCCTCTAACTCACACGCTCTAGAAAATGTACTAAGAAAGGAAATGGCTATTTCCAAGTAGAGCAGAGAAGACTACACAGGCCTAACACAACACTGGGGAGCCTACCAGCAGTAATCCCACAATTATCCCACGGTTTCTTAGAAGTTGCAGGGTCACTATGAGTCAGACTCAATTTGACAGCAGTGGGTTATAATGAGCTGACCCATTTGGCATATCAAATTCCTCCTGACTGGTTTCGTAGTTCTCTTCCATGCAGAGACACAGCTCTACAAAGAAAAATAACTGGCCATTTAAACTGAAATATGTTGCAGTGGGTGCGGAGAGTACCAGGAAAGAGATGTATCCTGCATCTAAAAATTACTCAGTTACTCTCAGCTGATGTTGTAAACTTAAAACCAAGGGCCCCGAGCAAAACTATGCATTTGAGGGGGATGGAATAAAAAAAAAACCTTTGCCCAAGATAGGTTCCCTCCCTAGGTAACATTAAAACCTGTATTTTCTGCATTTCTTCCAATTTCATGATTCTGGGCTCATCTAAATCTAAAATGTGTTGTAATTCTGAGTAATGGGTTTTATGTTGCCTGTGGGGACATATTATGATGATAACAAATAATTTCTGGAGATTATGAATTAGCCAGCCAAGCCAAGTGCCATCGAGTCGGAGCAGACTCTTTATTTCCTTTCAGAAAACAAGAAAATTACAAGCTTGCTATCGAAGAAGGGGGCACATTAGTGCGGGACCTTTCTCACACTCAGTGGACTCCTTGCTTGCTTTTCTGCAAGAAACAGGGCGTGAAATAGTTAAGCTCATCATCGTCACTACACCAATTTTCCTTTCCTTACTTAATCAACAGATGAGGCAGTGTGACACAAAGGTTGACAAATCACACTAAAAATTCAACGCAAGCCTCAACACTAAACCAGGGGTAGACAGCAGTGCCCAAGGACCCTTACAGGAGAAGGGCTTAAACTGCTAGCCTGCAACTTGTAGTTGAAATCTACGACGCCCATTCAAAAAGAACTACGCTGTGCACTTGCATCCAGGCAAAGGGACATGGACTCACGGCAGCTGTGGCAGAGGCTACCTCGCCACACACCAAAGCCAAGTGGCTGTAAGTCCACCACAGTGCATGGCAGGAGGCTACTGGCTTTTGCTCCCAACCAACCGAGGGCCCCTTACTACTGTGAAAGTTTTTCACTGAATCAATCCATAAACTTTAAGGATAAAAATTCATGGCAATTGCATGGAACAGGTCAAAAGACCAATGGAACAGAGAACCACAGCCCTCTGTTCCTAATTATAGAACTACTAAATGAAGGCACTTTTGCCCTATTTATTTTCTAAACTACATTAGTTCCTGCGAAACCCACTTTATTAAAATGCCCTATGTAAGAATTGCATGGTTCTTAATCACAAGCAAATGTGGTTTTATTAATATGTCACAGTGAGTGGCAAATAATATTACACAGACACAGTCCCTGTCTTCTATGATATTACAATCAAAAACAACAGAATTGCTGAGTTTTTTAAGACTATGAGGCAGACACTGAGGGAACACATTAAACAAATACATAAATAAGTGGATTACTGAATTTCATTACATGTTCTTTCTGTGCCTGCCATCGAGTGAGTGACATAACTCACTCAAGGAGCTGCTAACGGGTCAAAACAGCTACCGCTAGGCTACTGTAACCTAATAAATCCTAAGCTTGATGTGGAGTGTTAGCAGAACCATAACACCATATTGCATGGCCAGAGAATCCGACCAAACTAAAGTGGTCAAAAGGGTAGCTGAAGGGAATCCAGAAAACAGAAGGCAAGGCACCCTCCTGCACTGTGGAAGCACAGCACTGTCTCTGGGAGAAAGCAAACCCTACATAACAAGCGTGCTGAGATCCACCATCAGCTTCTATCCGAAGGGACTACAGGGATGTCGCTTCCACTACAAGTGCCTCAGTTTCCTCCTATGAAAAGTGGACTCTATCATCCACACACAAAGGCTGTTGCAGAGGCATGTGCAAAGAATGTGAAGAGCTGGGAGCTTTTTTTTTTTAATTTTATTTTAGGGTGCACTAAGGCAAGCCTCATTTTAGGAAACGGCTTCATAGTGTGAGGGTCTGGGCTGCTTTTACCAGTGAAATATTTGGTCATTACAGATTTAACAGATACACTTCTTTCCCACACAGACTTTTTCAAAAGAATGTTTTACTCCATAGGCCTCCACTTTGTACCCAATAAGCCTTCGGATGCAGTGTCAATTCAGCAGAGAGGGAAGTGGCCACGCCTATGATTTTACAAAACTCCCTGATGGGGCTTCAGTGTGTGTCAGTTCTTGCAGGAGATGTGGCCAAGTTTGTGTTTATATGTGGCTTAATTAATTGGTTCTAGCTATATTTATGGCTGAATGCCACAAAAGCTGATTAAAATGATCATATGGCAGTCTAAGCTAATCACTGTTTGGACAGCTAAAATAACCTGGCCAGCAAGGTCACTGTCCAACAGTTACTCAGGTGAGGTGCATGCGAACTCACAATGCTATCCTGTCTCATTCTCTCTATAATAAACCCTTGGCAGAAAAAGGCCACTGTCTTTTGTAACTTCCTATCAACTTGTTCAAACCACACAGATGCTGTTCCCTGAGGAGGCGCCACAGGTTAACCAAAATATCTGCATGGGGACAAAGAAAATTCACTGGTGAGTGTGCTACGCACCAACTGTGGACATTCCACAATATTCCTGGATGATTTTTAATGTCACTGAAAAGAAACAACGTTCTTACGGGTAAAAAATGGCTATGTAGCTAGTCAAACATTTTTCCAGCAAGATAACATACGCATCATCCAGGTTAGTCAAAAACATTCAACTGATCACCAAATCAAATAAGCCCATTGCCATTGAGTTGATTTTGACTTACAGCAACCCTATAAGGACAGAGCAGAACTGCCCCACACAATTTCCAAAAAGTGGCTGGTAGATTTAAGCTGACAGCCTCATTGGTTAGCAGCCAACTTCTTAACTACTGCACCACTAGCACTCCAACTGAAAATTCTAGAAGCTCTTAGGTTGTTACAACTTGTTTTCAAGTCTAGGCTCATTAAAGAATCCACACACCAACTGAACAGTAAGATAAAACAAATCTTACCATGGTGCCAACCACTCCAGTTGTCTTGGGTAAGTCATTTTATTTCTCTGTCTTGGCTTTCTTGCCAAGGAATGATGGGTAACTACGAGGACTGCCAATTAAGTTCACAAACTCATCCTAGAAAAAGTGCTATATACCTCATTGCTGAGTATCACTATGGTCACCTTAGAAGTACTCCCCTTGAGAAGCTATGCACTGATGCCAGTGCCTAGTCTATCCTTCAAAGCAATTTTGGAACTCTTTTTCTGAGATGCCATCAGAGCTGTCATCACACTATCTTCATGTCCTGAGTGTCATCAAAATGTCTTCCTTTCAAAGACAGAGAGACCCACATGAGTGGATGTCTACATCGACTTGCGACAGGAAGAACCAGATGGTGCCCGGCCACCAGCAGTGACAGCCAATGATGGAGCTCACAAAGTTGAGTCTCACTGGCAATACAAGTATAAATAGGGGTGCACCCTGAGAACTCCACTAAAAGACCGCAATTGCTGGTCCAGGGACCTCGGAGTTCTCCTGGGAGCAGGGCCCCTGGCCTTGATGCAGCCCTGGTCCATAAATCTTAATGAAGGTCAACTTTTCAGACAGCAATGGATTGGACTTGGTGACACAGAGTGACCATATTGTGTGGGCACTTTACGGTTCTAGGCATCTATAGGAGGCCGTCCTGTTGATCTCATATTGGAGAAAGGGGATTGGGTGGAGAGGAGAAGATAGGAGACTGTTGGGAAGGTATGTCATGTATGGACCAGAGAGGAAGAGTGTGCTGTCACCGTGCAGGGAGAGCAGTGGAAGCTGGATGTAGGTCAGCATGCAAATTTATATGGGAATGTACATTTTCATTCAATCATAATGAAATAAATAAACAAACAAATAAATAAGTAAGTAAATGTCTTCCTTTCACTATTTCCTTTATCTTTGGGTAAAGAGAAAGTCACTGGGGGGTCAGATCAGGCAAGTACGGAGGGTGTTCCAAAACAGTTATTCGTTTACTGGCTAAAAACTCCCTTACAGACAATTATACAATTAAGTTTGAGACCTTGCCACTGTGCACAACGGCCATTCCAGAAAGAGCTCTAAACTGCTTTGAAGGGTAGACTAGGCATTGGCATTGGAGCATAACTTCCCAAGGGGAGGACTTGGAAGGTGATGTTCAGCAAAGACGTACGTAGCACTTAGAACAATTAAGTTTGTGGACTTAATTGTCAGACCTTGTACTTCATGCTGAGTTTTACTCATGTAAGCAAAGTGCAGACATACAGCTAAGCCTGTTTTTTGTTTGTTTGTTTGTTTGTTTTGCCCTGAAATGTATTTTTAAGGGTTGGGCATCAGAAGTTCCTGATTTGTACATTCACATGAGGATGTTAGATGTATAACAGTTTAAGCATTGCTAGGAGCAAAACAGAACACTTAGGCGTGGCCATGGGTAATCAGCCAGCCTGGCACACCACCAGTGGCTGAAACTCTACCTGTGGGAAAGCAGAAAGTCTCTGGGGAAGTTCAAGTCGTACAAGCAGAGGCAAGTTAGGGAGGCATGCACTACAGAGAGAAGCGTGGAGAATTAATTTACAGAATACTATTACCTGGGGCCTTTAAACCCTAAGGAGATTTCTCACTGGTGCAACTTTCCCCAGGGTTTCTGGTGAAATGTGTGTACAAAGAGGCAGATGGGAAAAAAAAAAAAAAAGAAACCCTGTTTTAGAGGCAGACAAGCATTTTGAGAACTCAAGAACATGAAGTCAACTCAGGCTCGTTGCAACCCGAACCTTCTGGGACTTATGCATGATTAGTCTCTATCATGGCTTTTAGTCATTTGTCCCTTTAGAACGAGAACTCTCAAAGGCCTGACAGTAATGGATGAGTGCAGATTTCTGTTCTGCCTTCTCATTCTCTCTGAGTCTGTATTTGGGGGTGGGTGGTCAGATGCCACGCTTGGCCCACTGACACTGAGTCAATTCTGACCCACAGCAACCCTACCGAACAGAGCAGAACTGCCCCACAGAGTTTCAGAGGAGCACCTGGTAGATTGAACTGCCAATCATTGGGTTAGCTACAGTACTAAACTACTACACCACCAAAAACCAAATCATCTGCTGTCAAGCTAATTCTGACTCACAGCAACCCTACAGGATGGAACAGAATTGCCCCATGCTGTTTCCAAGGAGCATCTGGTGGATGTGAACCACCAACTTTTTGGTTAGCACTTAACCACTACACCACCAGGGTTTGCAGGCTAGGGGTTATAAAAGCCACCAAGGAGTTTCTAATGAAAAGCATAACCCAAAGATCCCTCTGTTTACTACAGTACCACATAGCCTCTGTCATCCCAAATCCAAGTAACATGCAATAGGACCTCTGTGGCTGTTGGCTTTCTTTGAGTCAGCCTGACTCATGGCAACCCCACATACAACGAATAGGACCACTGTGGTCCTCTGGGTTTTAATTGGCTCATTTTCCAAAGTAGATTGCCAGGCTTTTCTCCCTCGTCCGTTTCAGTCTGGCAGCTCTGTGGAAGCCAATTCAGCATCCTAACAACATGCAAGCCTCTACTGACAAGACAGATGGGAGGTGGCTGTGCTTCACCTGCACTGGTCCAGACTCAAATCCAGGTCTCCAGCATGAACCTGTGTAGGCATCCCTGAAAATGTCACAGAGGGATCCCAGCAAATGCTTGTAAGATACACCCAGGGAGCAATGGAAACAATACAATAAGCAGAAAAACGGCTTACAGAAGTGGCTAAACAAGCATCACAAAGGTGTCTGAAAGCGTCACGTCGAACAGGCAGATACCTGGTTCAGAAATCTATAGATCAGTCCCCTTCTCCGAACAAGTCACTTGGTCTCCCTTCCCTTTGCTTTTGGCTACAGAATGGGTCTAAAAATATCCTTCTTCAGCTACTGCAAAGGATGACTACGAGGAAATATAAGACACTAAGTGTGAAACATAGCCACTGCTGTTGTCTAGAGGAAGTCCTCTGTATGGTCGGGTGGGTACACCTGTGTGCACATGACAGAGACCGCATTTATGAGGGAAGATTCTATGGGCTTGGAAGCTCCCTACAGTACCTGACATTCTGGATTTCACTCATGTCCCCGTGAACTGCAGAACAGAGGGAAGGTTCTGGTGGAGACTTCCTCTAACCTCCATGCTGCAAAGATGACTAACCGGTAACATCTTACAGTGTCATCTCCTCTTGGAACAAGATTCTTCTAGGACCAGGGAACACCAAATCAAAACTAACTTCTGCCGCTTCTTAGTCTCTACGAAGGTCAGTCTGAATTTGAGGTAAAAACACCTTGTTGCAAATAAGCATACGTGTCCCAGTAGACCCAGAGCCTGCACACCAAGCCTATAAGAAGATTTACACTGTTTGGGAAGAGAAGCTGAGTTCAGTAAACAACCCCACACTTCAGCTCCTTTCAGGCTGTGGGCTCTGGCCCTTCTTCTCATCTACACGGTTCAAATTAATTATACACTTTAATTTCATGAATTATTAATTTGATTCTGACTCGGCAGCTTATGATTATCCAGCTCTACAGACTATACAGTTTCAGCTTCATTAAAACATCACCAGCTGCCTGAGAGACAGACATTAAATAGGGGAGAGCAATAATAAAATTAAGCTTCCGGCGCATAGCAACAGAGTCCTCCTCAGCCACACGCCGTGCCGGGCTGGGCCAGGCAGCAAGGAAAGTCTTTTAAGACAAATCCTCGCCCCTTCTCTAACTGTATTTCTTGGCCCTCCACCAGGCACACAATTTCAGATGGTCAGATGGCAGGGGGGACAGTATATATTCATCGGTCTATATCCCCCTCTAACTCTTTGCATTTGAATCATCACCCTCATTCACTCAACATTAACTCTTCAGTGGCTGCTACTGCTGCATATACCACAAGCAGGCTGGCCACCACGCAGGACCACTGTAGTGCCAGCTTCCGGGGAGCATCCGCAGTTGGGACGGTGCTGGGCTGGCAGCACAGCATGTGCACCTCTAAGGAATCAGCCCAACAAACTTCTTTTCGCTGAGTCTTTCTTCCTTCTTTTGGAATTTGGTTTAAGAAGAGGCAATATAGTGAATGGAAAGATTTGAGTTTTAGTCAAAGCTTGTGTAGTATTTCTAGTACAGCGGGCTACTCCACCATTCAGAAATAATCTATGCATAATGCCTAGCCTAGGGCCCCAGGTGCATACTAAGCGCTATGAAGACACAGACTTCCTAACTCCCATCTTCGCATGCATAAAAATTATAGAGGATTGAGCTCATGTTCTCAAAATCTAGTTTTCAACGCTGACTTGTAACCCTTGTGTGGAAGGTTCACTGTTCCTACAAAGCACATAATAGCCTGAGCCAGATGTGTTGACTTCCTCCACCAGAAATTCCCTGCTGCCAGCTTACAGAGTATCAGAAAACCAAGATTCCTGGGTAGTACAATGGTTAACACCCTTGCTCTAACTGAAACGCTGGAGCTTCTGATAAACCCCGGCAAAAAGGCCCAGCAATCTACTGCCAAAAAAATCCACCACTGAAAACACTGTGGAGCCCAATTTTACTCTGAGGCACACAAGGTCGCAGGGAGTCAGAAGTGATTCAACGGCAGCTGGTCTGGTATTAGAACATCATGGATTTGTAACTCAACAAGACCACTGCCACAGGGGTTAGCCGCCTCCTGGAGAGTACTCTGGGCAACTGTTTCTTGAGAGGAAGTCCTCAGCAGACCTTCTCCATTCTTTGTGATGTCACAGTCGTCTTCAAATGATTCTAAAAATCCCTGCTGCTAAAGCATGACTCCAGCAGAGGGCTGTATGGAAGTACATGGCACAGGAGGAAGGCGTCCAAAAGAAAGAAGAGAATGAGAAATGAAAAAGGAAAGGAGAGGGGGAGAGAAAAGCGGCACTTTTATCCTCCGGCATGGTGCACAAAAAACCCAGTTAAGAATGCAGAATCCTCTGTCGAGTAGTTAACACACTCCTTCAAATAAACAAAACCACAGTACTTCCTCGCAGTAACTCTGTGGCAAAATAATTTGCAGAAGGAAAAGGCTGGAATTTAGACATTCCATTTAGCGGCTTCAGAAATCTAAGGACCCTGAACCTTGTGGGATTTGCAATCGATGGAATTAATTAAGGGAGATATCCACCACTCTCCACTAAGCAATCAGCAGGTACAGAAGACCTAAAGTCTATAAAGAAAAATGGAACAGGATGACACCGACGGAGGCAGGTGGGGTTAAAAATGAGTATCCAAATGGGAATGGTGCACACGCATTGATCGCCGCATAAGAGACTAAAGCTTCAGTGAGCAGCAGAAGCAGCAGACTCTATCCGAGGAAGCCCTGCAGGTATCTGTAACTGCCAGGCATAGCCAGGGCAGGGACCACTCAGCAGGGGGACTGTCCTGGGGTTGAGACACCAAATCTGGTTTAAAAGATGTTAGTAGTGGATATTCTAGTGTATCATCTTAAACCATGATCTGTTTATTGTCTGTTTCCTTCACTGGAAGGAAAGTGCCATGCAGACAAGGATTTTGTCTATTTTTTTTCCCCCAATAGTAGTTTTCCCAGTGACTAGAACAGAGGCTGTTCAAAAATCAGAATAAAAAGATGTTCAATAAATTTTTGTTGAGTGAATGAAAGAGACATTTTAAGTGAATGCATACCCCCTTCTAGTTTCTGAGCATCATCCCCATTTCTCTGGGGTGAGTCAGAGCCAGGTAGAGAAAGGCGGAATTCACAAGCAGTCTCTTAGGGGCAGCTACATAGCTAAGTTCAGTATTCACACCTGTGCAGCATAGGCGAACCTCTGGTAACTCGGTTTTTAGTGCCGACAACAGAAAATTGGAAAGAGAAAATCTAGATAAATGTCTGTGAATGGCACTCTCATGGCAGAGCATTTTAGCTCAAGAACTGAAGAGTTTTTAAATCCTTATCCTTCTTCTCCATCCCCTCCCAACCCTATGGAAGGAAAAATAAAACACACTGCTACACAAACTTATAGATGGCACCACTGAGATTTGGAACAGTGTCCCAAAGAGAACTCTGGCCACAATGAGAATCCAGTAATGTAAGAACTTCTAAAGGTGGACTCAGGGGCATGAGGGGGACAAAAGCAGTGAGTTACTCTCCCATCCCACAGTGCTCACCACAGAGCAAAACTAGAAAAAATACCCTGCATGACTAAGGCCAAGAGGCAAATCTCAGAATTGGGGGTAAAGCGTTTCTCATGAACTCTCGCATGTGCACAGACCCTCGGGATTAGAAGAAACCTGAAGGACACGCACATTTGCCCTTGTTCCCACGGTCATCTTCTCGCGGGTTCAAGAAGACAGAATACAACGTCATCCAAGGCCAGCCCGCCATTCCTCCTCTACCCCAGAGGGATCTCCTGAAATTTCTTTTGCTGTCGTAAAGGCACAGTCAATGTGAATACACATTCAGAAGGAAATTACACAACCTCTTGGCCAACCGCAGCCCCAGGACAGAGCAAGCACGTCCCTTGGACTGCAGGTCAAAACAACAAGCACCCAAGTTCCACTGGGGACACATGATCTTCACAGACATCTCACCACTTGCTCAACCACAATTTGCAATATACATTGAATGAGCTGTCAGCTGGGCCTGGGTACTCAGGTCCAGTGATTATTTCCCTGTGTGAGCCACCAGTTTGGGCACTGGCAGAGTATCCTAAGAGGCTCCTGTGTATGTCAGCAGATGTTAGCCTGAGAGATAGCAGCTTTTGTTTCTATGATTTCTTCCAAAAGAAGCCAGAAGCCTCCGGGACTCTACAAGCAACACTTCCTTTGTGGCCAGAACTACAATGTGGGGAGTGGAATGCTGCCTTTCTCTGCAAAGTGAAAAACATCAGTCATGATTCAGAGTGTCCCCATCAGGATCCTGGGCAGTGTTGGGGTGAAGGGCCTCCCCACACAGTAAAAGATCCAGGAGGCTCCATCATCTAGGAGCTTAGAACCCAGACAGGGTCAGGTTTTCCAGATAATCTACAAAATTGCCTGCAGCCATTAGACCTGCAGAACTACAGAAAATAAAAATAAAAAATAGGCAGCACAATGAAAGAAGGATTTTCTTATCAGAAAACACAATCTTTCATTGCTTCCCCTGTTTCTATGAAAGAAACATGGTGTTGGACCTCTCTGGGCACGGGGACTTTCCAGTTTCCACAGGAGGCTGGACATTTTGCGTTCAACATAAATTAGTTCTTCAAAATCAGAACCAATTGTCATAAAATGTAGGGAAGTATTCTCCCATGGGGCAAGCATTTGTGGCGTAACTGGAAATGTTCAACTTGATTATAATGCTTTACGAAAAGGTCATAGTGGGATCTCAGAGCTTTACCTTGAGGATGTAAACTGTGTTTGCAAGCAGCAGGCCACAGGGAGAGGCAGCCTAGCCAGGCCTGCCATGTCCACACTGCTCTGATCACATCTCACAAGGCCAGCAGCAGACGGTGTGCTTCACAAAGCAAACATGCATACACGTGTACATGTGCGTACGCACGCGCGCACACACACACACACGCCACACATGCTTCCTAGAGCCAGAATATCTCAAAATTCGATGACAGGAATGGTGTGCCATTACTGGCATGCTCACCGAACAAGACTAAAAACAACGCTACTCTACAATTATCCAAAGCAGTGGATCGCAATTCAGTGGTGCAGGACAATCACTTGGGGAGCTGTCTCAAAAATGCACGTCTAGGGCTCTCCACACTGACATTCTAATGCTGGACAGGCACCATTTTAAAAAGTACCTTGGGCAATTCTAACATGCCATGCACCTACACCCTGGTTACCTATGTATACTGTATTAGCAACTCGAAATAAACTCTGAAGCTTTCAAATATCCAGGCCCAAAACTGGCTACCACTTCCTGATGTACAAGTTCTGGTCGTCCATTCATCATAAGTTCCACAGTTGACATTTTACCCTGCACATCAAGGCATCAGTTTCCCAACCCTCCCTGTAACAGGATGCAAACTTCAATAAGACAAGACAGAAAAATGACTATCAAGTCACTTGTTCCTGGGACACCCCTCTGACCATTTATTCTCTTGCAGGCCAGTCTTTTTGTGTATGGTTCCCTTTCAGCTCTTGGTAGCCCCCTATCTTGTTGAGCTGATCAGATCTGATGGGGTCATCACCTGGAAGCAAGGCCAGATAGAATTCTCAAACACTTTGACTATCAACCAGAAGTTGTCACTTGGCCAGCTCCTGAGGGTTAACACTTCCTCTTACAGCAAATCCAAGAACAATTTCACTCAGGAGAAAGGATCAAAGGGATCAGCTGCAAGGACTGGAAAAACAGGACCACAATCACAGTTTAAAAAGACTGGAACTACAGCTTGCTTGAAAGTCCTGTTCCAACGATTGAAATCTGAAATTCTGAAACTGATTTTTCTTTCTAAATTAGTCTCTGCTATAAAGACAAGTGTCTTTCAGTAGCTCTGCCATCTTTATATAATGTCTGGATGGTCAAAGCATCGAAGACTGACCTACAGCCAGACAACCTTGGTCTTGAGGTTCGAATTCACAAGGACACTGAAGTGGGCTCTGCCCATCCCTAAAACCAGGGTGATTCCAGGTTTGGCGGCTTATGTCCTCTAAGGTCACTACCACATGAATATTCATCAGGTGATTATAATAATTAGTACAATGAACCTGTGGGGATATTTCAAAGACTACATTTGTCACTCAAAGTTTGAAAGTTCTTGGTTGTCAAACATTCCTCTTAAAGACCTACACATACCAAGACCAAACTTACAGAAGCAGCATCCAGAATAACGACAGAGACCACTTCCTGACCACACAGTCACACCCTGAGATTCCCAAATGACAGTCAAGAGAGAGCTTCCAATTGGCAATCAAAGCTTTTCACCTAGGGCATGGTTGTCTTTCTGGTGCTTGCTGCCAACAAGATTCTTTCCGGCAAACAACCCAGAGTGTCTAACATTGCCTTAAATATTCCACAATGTCAGTAACAAGAGATTTCACTATGTTTTAATGTATCCAGGCAAGTTTATAGCCCCAAAAGGTAAACACACTATTAGTACCAACAAGCTTATACGGAAACACAGTTAGCACCTTCACTCAAGTACCCATAGCCTCGGAGTACTTGGGTGGTTGGAAATGGTTAATGCTGCTAACTGCAAGGCTAAAAGTTCAAGTCTACCCAGAGGGAGATAGATGCCTTGGAAGAAAGTCCTGGTGATGCACTGAAAAATCAACTACTGAAAGCCCTCGGGGCACACTTCTACAATGACACACATTAAGATCACCAGGCATCTGAGTCAACTCAGCAACAACCGGTATCCATTGCTCAGGAATCAGATTCAGGTTTGACCGCCAACTCTTATTTACAGCATGTGTGATCTATACGAGTTACCTAACTACTGTGAGCCTCAGTCTCTGAATCTATGCAAATGAGGCTAATGTTATCTACCTCAATATTCTTTTGAGGATTAAATAAAATAGCAAGTGTGGCTTCTGACACATAAGTGCTTAATGAAAGACTGATAATAACAGTTATCATTATTATGGCTATTAATAGGGATTAACCTTCTCTTTGAGGTTATCTAGGCACTGCGTGTAATATTGATGGAGGAAAACTGGATCCAGAGTTGGAGGTCTAAGAATACAAATTCCTCACTCCTCTGCAACCCCAGCCTCCCTCTAGTGGAGACCCCTTCATCTGTCTGTTCTCAGTTCTACCTCTGAGGCCATCAGCCAAGGCACACCTGTTTCCAGGCAGAGCTGGATGAAGTCAATGCCTCGTTTTGTCTCGCTGTCAGAAACAAGGCCCTGCTCCACGTAGGGGATGTGTCTAGAGTGTGTTCGTTCTAACTTTCTGGAGCCAACACACATCTGCCCAAGTAGCTGGGATGCTGTCCTCCCACCACCCCAGACCTACTCAAAGGAACTCCCAGCTGCTGCTGGAAATATATTTAGCTGCATTATTTATTTGAACACCTGCCTGACAATCCTTGACAGAGCTCAGTCTAGAGGGAGAGGAGCCTCTGGGACACCTCAGGATTCTTTCCTTCTGTGGTTGCACTGGCTTGTCTTTAGCCATCCTGCAGCCAAAAAGGGTTTTCCTCGTCCCCAAGTCAGCTTCCAACCATACCAAACTCCAGGCTGACCATACCAAACTCCAGGCTGACAGTGTCTCCAAAGAAATGCTTCCCAGGTCACGGTCTCGAGGAACCCAAGAACCTCCCATTTAAAGCCACACTGACGGCAATCAAAGGGCAGCATCTCACACTGGCAGCTACTTGCTTCTCTGCCACCATCCGCTGTCCTTCCTGTGGTGGCAAACTACTAACCAATATGGTTTCCTTTATTTTTACTGGAAGGAAAACTTAAATACAAAGAGAACTGCTACAAAAATGGCATCTTCTTTTCAACCATTCTGCCCTTGCTTAAGTTTTTAGCAAATGTACCCACTCAACTTTCTGCTGATTTGAATTGCACCCATTTTTCAGCTCAGAGCCCCAATTCCTCTGCCCTGCTATGTATCCTCCAACATCACTACCCTGGGATTTAACTGCTCTCTGACTCCAGGACTGTCTATTTTGTGTATCCCAGTATTTAATAGTTTAATTACATCTAATATAAACCATATTGTAACTCCCAGTATGGCACCTAGTGCACCCTCAACAAATTGAAAGGGTATTTTTAGGTCATATAGGGAAGGTAGGAAACCCTGCTGGTGTAGCAGTTGAGAGCTATGGTTGCTAACCGAAAGGTCAGCACTCCTTTGGAAACTTTGGGCAGTTCCACCTTGTCCTGTAGGGTTGCTATGAGTTAGAATCAACTCAGTGCAGTGGGTTATAGGGAAGGGATTATGTCTGTGTTATCCTTCAAGGAAAAAAAAAAAAAACCTGCTAATAGTAGCAGACTCCCTGCAGGGGACAAAAAGTTAGCAGGCTCAGCTGCTAACTGAAAAGCGGGAGGTTCAGAGCCCATTCACAGGCACCTGAGAAGAAAGGTCTGGCCACTTTAGTTCTGAAAAATCAGCCACTGAAACTCCTATGGAGTACAGCTCTTCTCTGACATACACAGGGTCACCACGAGCCAAAATCCATTGCACAGCAACTGGTTTTGTCACCCAGCACCAGGCACAAACCAGGTGCTGAATAAAGGCTTGCAGACTGACTAAAAGTCCTCTCTTTAAGCCACATCACAATGTGCCATCATGAAAATATTTACACATCAAAATTCTTGCCCCTGGCTCTCAGGTTTTGCTCACCACATCATGTTTTCTCTGCACATTCTGCCTTGAGCTAAACTGCCTAATTTTTCAATATTCGAGGCTTTGTTTTCTGTTCAAAGGGGTAAGGATCTTATTATTTATTTAACTCACTAGAGACTCAAGTGACTGAAAGTTCACGAGAGGTTCTTCAGTCCAGGAATGAATGATGCGCCTCAGTGCCAAGAACAGCGCCTTATAGGCATCAGTGGGGAACGTCCATACAAAGCCACACAGAAACCCGACTTGGCAGTCACTCCACATACCATTTTCATAAGATCTAAGAACATCCTGGTAGCCTGATTCATAAGCAGAATGTCTTTAGATTTAATAAGCCAAATATGCCTGTCACGAGTCTCTGCAAAGGTGGCTGTTTTTCAAAATTTCACCACCACCATTCCTTACTGCATCTCCCTGCCCCCCGCACCTTGTCTCTGCCTTAGATGCTGACCTTTTTGAATTGGAAAAACCTAAGTAGGCAATAGGCTTTTGGGGGTACTCACCTCCTAAGGTGAGAGGAAACTTGTAATATAAATGGCCCCAGAAGTATGAGTTATAGATCCAGTGATACAGATTTTTTAACAGGGTATATGCTGCAAGGAGCAAATTTTATCCCAACCAAGATGTCTGAGTCAGAGGAAGTGACTTAGATTAATTCACACATGTATTTGGAAGAGAACTGATCAGTCATCCAGTAACCACAAGGTCAGCAGTTCAAACCCACCAGTTGAATACTCTGGGGGTCAGTTCTACTCTGGCCCCTCAGGTCGCCGTGCGTCGGATCCAACTCAACGGCACTTGGCGTTGGAAGTCCAAAGTCTGACACTGGCTATTTAAATACACTGTTTATACCTACTCATTCTTTTAACAACTATTTGCCAACTACCTACTATGGTCCAAGTGTTATTCCAGGGCAGGATTATAGCAGAAATGATGTTAGGTAAGTCACCACCTGTTTTAGTCAGTTAGTGCTGCTCTAACAGATATACCACGTAGTGGGTGGCTTTAACAAAGGGAAGTTTATTCTTACACATTCCAGTAGGTTATAAGTCCAAATTCAGGATGTTGGCTCTGGAGGAAAGTCCTAGTGTGGCATCAGTCTTTGTTTACGGGACATCTCAGTGCAGGCACCTCAGGTCTGACAGGGCGCATTCTTCTCCCAGGTTGGTTCCCAGCTCTCTGCTTGCTTCCCTTTCATCTCTGGTAGGATGAAAGGATTAAGGGTGGTGCAAGCCATACTTCACCGAAATTCCCTTTACAATCCAGCAGGGAGGTGATCTTATCAAGGCATTTTCAGTCCCACCCTAATCCTCTTACAGCACAGAACAATCATAAAATATTGGGAATCATGACCCAGAAACACAGCTACACATATTTGTGGGGACACACAGTTCAATCCATGACACCACCCATGGTCCAGTATAAGCTGCCCGTCTTTAGGACCAAGATTCCACAACGATATACTGAAGAGGGTTCTTGGAGAGCTAAAAACACACTTCAACATCCACTGACCTTTGGGATCACTAGGCCTTCATGATCCTTGCTGAATAACCAAGTGTAGAGAAAACAAATGAACACAAAACCCCCTGATTATCATCGGGCCTCTGTGGTGTACCAAAAGATCTTCCATCAGTGCTACCAAAGCTACCAAAGACATCATCATCATTCCTCACTGCTTCTCCTGAAGGAGATTTCAGAAATAAATGGCTGGGAATGCGTGCGCAACATAGAAAAAATCATTTGATGAAAAAGTCATCACTGGAGAAGTTCAATTAAAAGTCATATTCATTCATTCGCCCAACTAGTCAATATTCAACATGGTACTGAGCTCTGTGTGCAAAACACTGTATGAGTTAGGTGCCTTGAGAAATACTGAGATGAATGGCACAGTCCCAGCTCTCAAGGAACTTGAGAGGGGAAATTACAATGCTCATTTTACAGATGAATAAACAGTGGTATGGACAGTTAAGGGTTTAATTTTAAATGATTCATCCTGTAACTAAATCATAAGACAGTCATCAAAAACATGAAAAAGCACTGGGCTAGAAGGTTCTAATGCTGGTTCTAAACTCGACTCAGACTCACTGGCCAGACCTAGTCACTACTCTAGGGCTTTGATTTCCTCATCTACAAAGCATGGAGGTAGTCTTGAGAGTAGGTTCTTACAGCTCTAAAATTCTGAGTCTACATGTGACCAATAAGATATCACCGCTAGAACTGAAATAACACATTCTCTTGACAAAGGTGGATGAATTCCAATAAGAACTGCTATTTAGAAGAATTTGAAGAACCACCTAAGGGAATATAAAACCTATTCCATTGCTTTGGCCCCTGTCTTACTTCTCAGAAGACACTCAGAAAAATCTGAGTGTAAATGTGTCCTCTTCTGCAGGCTTGCAAACTAGTAATCTCTGCCATCTTCCCAACAAACACACAATGCCTGTAGTCCTTGCTAAGTGTCTACAACACAGGCAACATAAGAACTATCCCTTTGTAAGAATAACTGCTCCAAAGACAAGGTAAGCAATCTACATGTGACTTGCAAATGGGGGGCTAGCCTCTGTGTCAGACTCTTAATAAAAGGTTTAACAGACAATGACAAGATTGAACTAGACTGTACATTCATGGTCCCTTTCAGCTTTGGCTGTCTATCTTAACCAAGAATTCTATGAGAATAATGTAAAAGATACCGTTTATTAAGACAATCAGTGTGATTTCAAAGCATTAGTCAAAATATGTTCAGTGTACCTATAACTAACTTCCAAAAACAAGTTATAGAAAAACCTGTTTTAATTTTTACAAAACAGAAAACAGACTATTTGATAATTTCATTACATCTTGAACAATCCTGTAGAACTTCTGTGTGGACATAAGTGATACATCCTATGTATCAGCTGACCATTATGTAACACCTGAGCTGAAAAATCATGTATGTGATGAGGTGAATGAAAAGATCACGTTTGAATCCTTTTCTTTAGGTTTAATTTTTCCCTTCCTGCTTCCACATATCATTTGGACTTAACAGTTTTGTTTCTTGGTCCTGTAGGCATAGGTGATTCATATTTTAGTATGAACAGTTCTGTTACTTCAAGGTTAATGCATAAAGGGACACATGTAAATAGATTGGCGTACTGGTGGTACAGTGGTTAAAGCACTTGGCTGCTTACCAGAAGTTCAGTGGTTCAAACCTATCCACCACTCTACAGGAGAACAATGCAGCAGCCTGCTTGTGTAGAGAGTAAAATCAGAACCAAGCAAAGCCCACTGTCACCAAGCTGATTCTGACTCACAGTGACCCTTTAGGATAGAGTAGAACTGCCCATAGGCTCTCCTAAGACTCTAGTGGATCTGAACTGCCAACCTTTTGGTTAGTATCTATGCTACTAAGGTTTCCAGCCTAGGAAACCCTGGAATAGTTCTCTTCTATCCTATAGGGTCGCCATTAGTCAGAATGGACTTGCAGTGGGTTTTTATTTCTTTATTTTAGGAGGCAAGGAGTTGTAAACAGATTAGCATGAGGATGGTAATAACGCTTTCTGTTGTTACACAGCAGAGGTGGTCAAGAGGACAGAGGAAAAGTCTCAGTGCACTTTAGGTCAACAAGGTGTATGCCGAATGCCAAAAAGGAACAGGATTTCAGAGTCTAATATAAAAAAATGCTATTTTCTCCTTCTTTTTATGGCACTTGCTATCTACCAATAGTGTTTTACCTCCCGTATTTTCTTCTCTCTCCTCACATGCTTGACATCATATACAGTAAACCCCCTTGTCCTGAACACCTGACTTAGGGACAACTGATGCTTCCCCTTTAATGCTGTGTAAATCTTCCTCCCTTTGAAATGACTGAGCCCCTATTAGCAATCAGTTCTTCCTGATAATCCCTTTCACTTGTTCCATGTGCAGCTTTCAAAGCACGGAAAAGGTCTCAAGCCTTTTCTTGCAATAAAACCAAAAAGAAAAAAATAAAAAGTTCCAAACCCCTTGCTCTCGAGTCAATACTGACTCATAGGAACCCTGTAGGACAGAGCAGAACTGCCCCAGGGTTGCCACGGAGGGCCTGCTGGATCTGAACTGTCAATCATTTTGAACTATGCCACAGGGCTTCCATAAAGTACGGCTAAATAAGGACTGAACTACAAAGTTGACAAAGACACACCTATACATGGATCTTGTTTGTAACTCAAGGATGTATGTATACAATCAGCGCCAATTAACTTCACAAACTCATCCTAGAAAAAATGTTACACATCTCATTGCTAAATATCACTATGGTTACTTCAAAGTACCCCCCTTGGGAGGCTGTGTACCACCGCCAGCAACTAGTCCACCTTTCAAAACAATTTTGGAACTCTTTCCCCAGAATGGCCATCAGAGCTGTCGTCATATTACCCTTGATGTCCCGAATGTCATCAAAGCATCTTCCTTTCAGTATTTCCTTTATCTTGGGGTAAAGAAAAAAGTCAGTGGGGGCCAGATCAGGTAAGTAGGGAGGGTGCCCCGATACAGTTATTTGTTTTACTGGCTAAAAACTCCCTCATGGATAGCTATAAAATTGAGCTTGCAAACTTGCAACCATGCCACCTTGCACAACGGCCATTCCAGAAAGGGTTCCAAAATGGCTTTGAAAGGTGGACTAAGTGCTGGCATGAGTGCTTAGCTTCCCAAGGGGAGGACTTTGAAGGTGACCATGCTGATATGCAGCAATGAGGTATGTAACAGTTAGAACAATGAAGTCCTAACTGAAGTTAATAGCCAGACTCCGTATACACCTTTGTTCCTCAAATTCATAACTGTTCTGGAATCCCACACATGTCAAGGCCCAGGTGTAACTTAAACCAGTTTTAGAGAATTAGGTCTGAAAAAAAGTACAAGCTACAGATCTGGCTTTTATCTGTCATTCTCTCTTTGCACGCAGAAGGTTCTGAGGATTCAATTCCCAGCCAACGTATCTCAAGCACACCCACCACTCATCTGTCAGTGGAGGCTTGTGTGTTCCTGTGATGCTGATAAGTTTCAGTAGAACCTCCAAACTAAGAGAGACTAGGAGGAAAAGCCTGGCAATCTGCTTCCAGAAATCAGCTGATGAAAACCCTCTGGATGACAACAGTCCGATCCCCAACTGATGAGGGTAACAACAATGACAGAACAGATCTGGTAGTACTGCACCTAAAGTCAAGAGTCACCTCAGTGGCACCAACCACAAGACCATGAGGGCAAACTCAAAGGGCCTTTCTTTAAGGGCTTTACCACGGGACAGAAACACAGGCTTCTCTGAACAGCTGCATCTCCTCTCCAGGGAGTTCAGCATCATTCATGAATCGACGGCTCAGTGGGACCTCGGTTTACAAATCCCTTGTGCTGCAGTCAATGTCCTTTCTTACACACTCCTGGTCCTGTGGGTGTCCCTTTCCCTTAAGCCACCAGCCAGTCTGTAAGGGTGTGGAGGGAAGACCAGTGAAAGCTGGTCAGGAAAAGTCACTACAGAGGGACACCATGAAGAACCTCAATCAAAACAGTAAGTTAAGCACAAGGTAGCCTCTGGAACAGCAGACAGGGTGAGAGGGACCAGAGTTTCCTGGTCCCTACGCGGACACCCATCTCCCTAGCGGGAGATCTAACAGCCGGGAGCCACTGAGCAGAGCAGGCACCGGGGCCACACACCAGGCAGGACACGCAGTCACTTCCCTTCCTTTGTCCCCTGAGACCTGCCTGTGCTCTCCCTCATTTGAAGGGAGTGTGGCACACCTGGCCCTGGGCTGCCCCTCTGCCTCAAGTGCTGATGAACATCCCCTCGGTCTCACTCTGACCGCCACAGGGGCACACACTACACCCCCTCTTCCTCTGTGCCTTCTGATATGTAACTGGAGAAAGGGAATCTAAAAATAAAGGCCGGGCCAGAGTGTGTACACTCGATTAGGCTCCTGTGCTCACAGATCTGCTTATTTTGGCCTATCTCTCCCCAGCGATAAGGCTGCTAACAGCCTGTTATCAGCCAGTTGGTGAAAATGTGCTCCAGCTTGATTAGGCCTCCGTCTTTGCCAAGGTTATAAACAGCCGTTATCGTTTTCCTGAACAGAATAATCCGGACAGTATCAGCTCAGAAACATATGGGCCACACAGAGAAGATAGCCGCTGACGGACACTTCATTTTAATTGTAACGAGTGGGTAGCTGCAGCCCGCAGACAGCAGACAGAGGGCTGCCCAGCCGGCAGCAGGGGGTTGTTTTTTTTCCTTTCCTTTCTAAATCCCTTCTCCCTTTGCTGGTTTGCAATGTCTACGACACTCTGCTGTTCTGGATAGCACAATGAATGCAGCCTACCGCAGATGTTACTAGTCAACAGGCAGGACCCTTCCCTGAAAGGCCGATGGGACCTTTCTAATTCTCTTACGGAAGAAACAGCAAAGGGGATAAGAAAAGAATCAACACAGGGAGCTGTCTTTGCTCTTCAGTCCCCAATGCACTGTCAACAACCTGTCCTCTCCAGCGTCCCGATCTCAACCCTACTGCCACGCTTCTTTGAAGACCACCAGCCTATGAGCGCTTTGCTCCACAGCCAGGCGATCCTCAACACGGTGGCTGAAAACGTGTTCACATAATTTCCTTTCTCCTTCTCCACGTCAACATACACACCAACCGAGACTAAACCTGTAGGGGACAAGTCTATGCTCGTGAGGATTTTGTGTCCAGAAAGCAATTCACATAACCGGGTGTCTCCCATGCTAAGTTTTGTGACAAACTAGTCTTTTTTAAGCTTGTCACAGTGTCAACTATTTCACGGGAAGAAGCTAAGGAGGAAGGCATGCTGAAAAGAAAATGGTGATGGTAAAAGTTTGGGTGAAAGGGTTCACCTCTCTCCTGCCAGGTCAGCAGGCATCTCAGCTGCTGTCAGCTCTGCCCAGGGTCACAGCTACTAGCTGACAGCCAGTGGCCACCTTCTTCTGCCAAAACCCCATGGAGTAACCCCAACTCATGGAGACTCTCTGTGTGTCAGAGCAGAGAGATGCTCCACAGAGTTTTCAGTGGCTGGGTTTTTGGAAGCAGATCACTTTCTTCAAGGCAAATTAGGGGGATGGTTTCTGTTTTGTTTTTCTCTTGTGTCTCACTCCAAACAAATGGTAGGAAAGCCGTGGAGGGAAAGAGAAAAAGCATCAATAGCAAGATGGTGCTGTAAGAAGGCGGACATCTCCTTCTACTTGGAAGAAGAAATCAGGCTTATCTGTGCTGGCATCCGTCTCACTGCTGCTGATGAAAAATCAATTGTTGCTTACAATTAGCGAGCATACCTAGCTAGACGGAGGGGTCAGCAAGCACAGGAGGGATACCAGCCTGGGTTGTCACCTTGTACTCAGCATCATTTCTCACTTTTTCGTTGAACATTCACATTTCAGCATATTTCGAAGAATTAAGTATCCTCAACTTGGTGTCCCTTTTCTGACCTTCTCTGCTGGCCTCACACCTTGCCTCCTCCTTAAACCCTCCACTTCTTCCTGTTCTTGCACAAAGCCTGCAACTTCCACTGCTCTTCCGTACCTTCAATAAACTCAGTAAATCCCAGTCCTGGCAGCTTGCTGATACAAAAGAACCGAAAGGAGAAAAGGAAAAACGATACAAAACTCACAAAAGAAATTCACTACTAAATGTCAGTAAAGTACCTCTTTTCTTGAACACCAGTTACCAATTCTGGAGGAAAAAGAGGACAGTGCTTAGCTCAGTAAGAAATCATACCAACAGCTGTATTTACTGGGTTCTTTTGTACGTGTAGGTAGCCTGGTTAAGAGCTCAGCTGCTAATAAAAGGTCAGCAGTTCAAATCCACCAGCCACTCCTTGGAAACTCTACGGGGGAATTCTACTCCATCTTACAGAATTGCTATGTAAGAATTAACTGGACAGCAACAGGTTTAGTTTTAGATTTTATGCATGTATCAGGCCATGATCTAAGCACTCTACATGTATTTGCTCATTTGATCCTCAAGACAATTCTAAGATTCACAGCTAAGTAAACTGCTCCCTGGCTGTACCTGTAAGAATGAAGCATCTCCTGGGTTCCCAGCAGCTTCCCATTTATGAATGTCTTTGCCTGCTGGTCCCTGGAGGTCTGTTACTCAGCTTCCCATCCCTTCTATCTCCACACAGGCTTCTGGCAGATTTTGTAAGGGGTCTGGTTCACGGACATGGCCATCTGGCTCAAGGACATAGCTGCCTGGCCCAAGAAGTCTTCTGGTATTTCACTGTCAAATGAAAATTGAGTCCATGGCAATGTTTCTGTAGTAATATTAAATGCAAAAGGCAAAAAGAAGGGAAATTATACTGCCTGCTGAAATAAGCCTGAGGGACACTTTTGTTTTAATTCTTTTTTTCACAGCTTTCAACATCTGCCCTGGCTCTTCCACTTAACAAAATATGGCTCAGGCTGCTTCCCTGTGCCATCAGGAAACTGACCAGTAGGTGGCAGTAGGTGGGCTAGGTACAATGCCTTGGTGATGCTGCACTGAGTCCTCCTGGGCAAGGTGTCAAGGATACAACACTCTTTCCCCAATTGCCATCTCAATCTGAAAATATCCTGGAAATGTGAGCCTACCTCCTGTAGATTTTTCAGCTTAAAAGCTTTCTCCTCCTTCTGTTTTTATTTTCCTATTTTTACTGCCTAAATGGACCAAGCTTTGCTCTTCCACGATTTCAGAATACAGGACTAGACGATTTCCTGAAATAAACAGCTGAGCCTGCTTCTCTGCGAGGCTTACTTTCTGTTTTGTCATCTTTTAGCAATCAGCTTCCAGTTCATTTGAAAGAAGGATGCTCACCCAGTATTCCACAACAGAAGCAGATGGAGCCTTGAGGGTAGTACATGGTGGCCAAAGTGACTTTACGGAGTGGCATGTGCTGCAGCCAGCCTCTCCCTGCTGCATCACCTACACCGTGCACTGGTAGGCCACATAAGCATCATGCAGCTAGCCTTCCTCAGAGCATCTACAGTCCCACTGTCACTGCCCATTTGTTCGAGTGTCTCATTACCATGAACACCTGGAGGGTTAGGGCACTATTCTCCTCTATACCCCCAGCACTTGACACAGTACATGGCATACAGCAGTTGTTACTGTCTAGTTCGCTCCGACTCATAGTGACCCCATAGGATAGAGTAGAACTGCACTGTAAGGTTTCCAATGAGCAGCTGGTGGATTCAAACTGCTGAACTTTTGGTTACCAAACACAGCTCTTATCCACTGTGCCACCAGGGCTCCCGGCACAGTTTCAGAACTCAGTAAGTGGTGCTCTTGAAGGGAGATTAACACTCCTGGACTATACCAAGAGCTAAAAGATTTCCTATATACAACCTAACACTTTGAAGGTTAGAGTAGCAGGAGTGGGAACTGGGGACATCTCTTGGGGGACTTCTAGCTCAACTGACACAACTAAGCCTTTTCTTTCTAAGAAAATGGTTTGCTTCCCAACTCAGTGAGTGGCATCTGAGCTCTTAAAAGCCAGCAAGCTGCCACCTAAGGAGCATCAATCCAACTGGAACAGAGAACAAAGGACATGAAATACAGGAGGAAATTGTGAGCCCAAGAAATAGAAGGCAGTGAGCCCAGGAGATAGAAGAGGCCAAATGATCTAGAGTCTGCACCAGGAAGAGACCAAAAGAACTAGATAGTATCCAGTCACCTCCTATGGCTGTCTTGAGTGGCAATACAAATATCAGACTCCCTGATACAGAAGGAAAAAAACAGGGGTACAGATCTAGAATTTTCTTAAAAAAACAGACTTGATAGACTGATAGCTTGGAGGCTTACCCTAGAGCACTGCCCCTAGTCTTACTCCTGCCCAGAGCTAAAACTAGCACCGAAGACAACCCTTTAGACAAAAACTGGACTGTGAGACATGAAGCTGTCAGTGCAGCTCCCCAAGAGTACTGACAGGGGAGTGTGGAGAAGGGGGACAGGACTAGGTCGAATTAATATGGGATTTACAGAGTAGAAGGGACAAATGTGCTGCCACAGGGAAGGGACAGCAGATGGTGTTGCACAGAGGTCTATACAGACAGTTTGACATGGCAAATTATAAATTTTCACTTAACCATAATAAAACATTATCAAAAAAGAAAAAAAAAAAAAAAACAGAAAAAGAACTCAATAAATTGTGGCTAAAATGAAGGAACAGACTCACCCCAAGCTGGTCTAATAGCATCTCCAAAGTCAAGTACATTGCACATACTCTGGGTTAAAAATCTGTCTCTACTTCCTTTTCTAACTCTGGCTAGGTTTTTTTTTATTTTTTTTATTTTTGTCTCAGTTTCCCCATCTCTAAAATGTGGATAATCATTGTACCGGTGCCATAAATTTGTTGTGAAATTCAATGTACAAAAAGTAGTTAGGTGAATACTTCACACCTTCAGTCACCCAATAGATATTTGTTAAATGACTGACTCTCCCTCGCTCACCCACACCTACTTCTCATGTAGCTATCAGGGCAGTCTGCCATCTCTGACACAAGGAAAGGATGCAGTCAAGAACCCCAATTCCATGAGCCCTGGTGGCATGGCAAGTAGGAGCTACGGCTGCTAACTGAAAGGTCGGCAGTTCCAATCCATTAGATGCTCCTCGGCAAGCTTATGGGCAGTCCTACTCTGTCTATGCCATGATTCAGAACAGACTCCACAGCACTCAACAACAACAAACTTCCTGAAGCATTCCTTGGGTAGGGCAAAAGGTTAGTGTACTCGGCTGTGAACCAAAATGTTGAACTCCAGTTACGATTCTTGTTTTGCTGGGACTTGAGCAGTCTCTGAGTCATTTCACCTTGCTCCTCCAGCAAAGCAGCTCAAAGCCCAGCGTTCCAGGAACCACCCTGCATGCCCAAGTCACCTGGGGCTCTCGGCTAAGTCAGTGCTGTTGCCTTAGATTACAACTTCCCATCAAAACACTGTAATCCAAAGCATTTCTGCTGAGTTGGAAGCTAAATTACCTCCAGGGTTAACACCCAGGAAACTTCCATCTTGATCAAAATGCCGTTTCAGCAGTTCATGTGGATCCCCCTCTGGAAGCACCAGCATCTCACCTCACTGTCCCCCAGTCTCAGAAGACTTTCCCCCCTCTTTTCCCAACAAGGATGGCTCATTTGGAAACTAAGCCATTTGTATTCCCAAGTCAAGCTCTTCAGCATAAACTCATTTTAGTGACGGTGTCTTCTTAGTCTCTTTCCTTCTGCCCATTGTGACGCTGGAGGGAATTCATAAACGGCTCTACTGGTTTCAACATCAGGGCCTCACGTGATGCAGGATTACAAGGGGCAATTGGGGCCATTCTCCTCTTTCTGTCAGTCACACACACACACAACCACAACCACACACACGCAGCCCACACAGTGGTGTCTTATTCGCCACGATGCTGTTCTCATCTCTTCACCTCTAGACACACCCCACCCCCTCGCTCAGGGAGCACTCTTTCCTCGCCTCCTGCAGGAACAATCCCAAATACAATAACAAAATATTCATAGACAAAAGCCCTTTAAAACCTGGGGAAGATTTAAGCTTGGGCTTCACGTCATGGACACTCTCTCTGGTAATCTGTATTCCAATCTCAGTGTTAGTGGAGCTGTGATCAGAATACCCAGAGCCTCATAGAAGATTCAGGACTTACTGACTTCCTTGACATTTGCTGTTTCATGTTGTTCCCGCTCATTCCCATTCCGCCTCCAAAGCATCCACAGCCTTTTCAGCTCCCAGCTGCACATGGCAAACTTGCCAAGATAGTCAAGCAACTGAGGGTAAGTAAGGGACCTACATCTTTGGCTTCAATCTTCACAGGAATTCAGCTGTGACTGGGTAGAGAGTGCTCTCTTTCTTTAGAGCCTTCCTTTGCTGGGCCGAGGGTTTTCCTAAGGTCATATTCCCACCACCTCCTTCACGGTATCAAGAGGCAGGACTAGGAATCCAGGAGGTGAGTACGACGTGATCCAGATTTCTCCTCTTCACCACGACTCCATGGGCATGTCTGACTTGGTGTGTATACCCAACTCCGTGGACATGCTTGGCTCCATGTGTGTCCCGTGCCATGTACATGTCCAGCTCTGCATACAAGCCTACCTCCACGCACCTGCCCAACCGGGTGTGCATGCATGGCTTTGTGTGTGTGCCCAAACCCAGGTGCTTGGCCAGCTCTGTGTGCATGCCGGACGGGCTGTGTGTGTCCGGCTCCATGTGCGTGCCCAACTTCCTGTACATGCCTAGCTCTCTCTATATGCTGGACTCTATGTGTGTGTTCATGTGTCCTCAACTCTGTGGACATGCCTGATTCTGTGTACACGATCCAACTCAGCGTGTGTCCCGTTCCACGTCTGTGCCTGTGCACACGCCCCACTGGGCATATACGTCCCTTACTTTGCACATGTGCCTCACTGCGTGCGCATGACTGGCTCTATGTAAATGCACCTTTCTGGATGTCATTATTTTTTTAAATCTAAGATTGTATCAGGTAGCCTTGTAAAGCATTGTAAGGATTACCTTCAGGATGGCACTATACAGAATATATAGGGGCTGAGCACATTTCCTGATGTCCTGTGTTCAAAGATAGGCACTTTTAGGTGGTTCCAAGCATCTAGGTGGCACTTAACTATTACATACGGGTACAACACTACCACAGACATTAGTAATTCAAGAATCCAAGCAAAACGTATTATGATTTAAGGAAAGTAGATGTAACTAAACAGATGATTACCAACAGATTTCATTTACTAAGAGGATCACCACAGCTTTCTTATTCAGACCCACTGGCAGATTTCCAACATCATTTGCTTTTCAAACAGGTAATTTACACACAGTTTACCAGAAATACCTAGAAAAATGAGTTATACCACACTCCTAAAGGATATTCCCTATCTTTATGAAATGAAAACTCTGATACGCCCACAAGCAAGGGGTCCAATGACCTGTACAGAGGGCAAACAGAGAAGAAAATACTCATTACTGTATGGCTAACACAGGCCAGCCATTAAAGGCTGGAGGTGAAAAAGAACTGTTGTTCCACCAGCTAACAGAACTGAGACATTTTTAAGATAGCCTTTAGTGAGCCAGAGGGTCTGAAATTTAAAAAAAAAAAAAAAAAAAATCAAGCATAAAACTCCAAAAAACTTTGTTTTCATCCAAAACCAAAGGCCTATTAGAATTTAATCCCTTTTGAAAATGTATTAGTGTAATTATTTCTGTAACTGGTATGGCCATTACATAAATTAACACAAAAACCCAGGTTAAACTGCCATTCGGACGTAGCTATTTGCAGAAGTTAAGGTCACATGAAGATGAACAGATGCTATAAACAATATCTTGGAATGTTTATCATGTGCCTGCTACCAAAACCTTCTAAGGAGGTTAAAAAACTCCAGAGTGCAACCCAAAAAATTAAAGGCAAGTTGACAGTACCTCAAAATTAAGCATGTCAAATGAGAAAATTATAATCAAATGATCTCTGTAAATCTCAATTTTTTTCACTGTGCAGTCACACATTATACACACAGCAAGTCCCTGGGTCATCAACATCTGACTTACAGACAACTCATACTTGTTCTTTATAATATTATGTAAATTTCCCAACCTTTGAAATGATTAAACCAAACAATTCTTACTCACAATCACCTCCGCTTGTTTTGTGTTCAGCTGTTAAAGCACTGAAAGGCTTCATGCCTTTTCTGGCAGCAAAAAAAGGCAAAAACCAAGCACCATGAAGTCGATTCCAACTTACGGCGGTCCTACGGGTAAAACAGACCTACTCCATAGAGTTTCCAAGGAGCGCCTGAGGCATCTGACTGGCTGCCTTTTGGTTAGCAGATCTTGCACCGAAAGCCAAGCCAAAGCCAAGAGCCGTCGAGTCAGATCCGATAAGAACTACATGCATCTATTCTGACTTAGCAACAAATTCTAAAAGGGAGTGTCAGGAATAGATCTCACGCATCATCCTGGGACTGACAGTATCCATATACACACATATATGTTTCTGCATGTGTATGAAAATTCAAACGAGTAAACGTATACAAGTGGTTTATCAACAGATAATACAAAAAAACACGTAATTCAGTTTCATAAGTGGACATAACCCATTTCCACATGCCTGCAAACATCAGTAAGTAAACTGGGTGTCTCCTGTTACAGAGTCTATGGTCTTCAAAAGTTAAATATTAAGTTTTAAAGATTCATTTATGTTTCACACACTTTGAGAAACACAGTATTTAAAAAATGTCCACAATCAGATATTTGTGAAATAATTCTATAACTCATCTTGTTTGGTAACGCAAGGTTTTCACATACTAGATTCACTAAAAGTAGAATATTTCTGATTGCTTTTTTTTAAAAAAAAAGTATTATCATTAAAAAAATTACCAAACACAGCTCATGTTATTCATATACATTAATTTTTTTTTTTCCAAAAATATATCATAATACTATGTGGATGAGGGATTCTCAACGAAGAGAGCTTTTGCCCCCTAGGGCATATGTGACAATGTCTGGAGACACGGAAGACGAGGCTGCTGTTGGCATCCAGTGTCCAGAAGCCAAAGATGGTGCTAAGATTCCAACAGTGTACAGAACAGCTGCCCCAACAAAGAGTCATCCAGCCCCAAATATCAACAGTGCCAAGGTTGGTAAGTCCTCATGTAAATTATTACAAACATTACAGAATTCCCCAAAACGTGTCCCTCAGAAACTTAACAAATCACAAAGGAGACAATGGAAAACATGAGAGAGAATTTTTCTAATAGCATTTTGATCGTCAGAATTATCAGCTACTTTCTGTGCATGCTGCTGTATACTGCTTCACCAAAAAAGTGTGCTCTCAAAACCTACCACTTGTACTTTTGCGATACATGCAGACTAAGAAATGCCGGAAAATCAGCAAGAAGAGGAGGGAAAACACTGACCCTCAAATATTTCTTCCACAAACAAAGGAATAACCTGACCCACTGTTTTAAAATCAAATAAAATGAGATACAACCAAAGCTAACTTCTCAGCCAGCGAATAAACAATAAACACCATTGGTTCACAGACTTGGACACGTATGTATCCACCCACATGCTCAATCCCAAAGCATCAAAGCTCTGATGTTCAGTAATACAATAATGTTATTTTTCGAGATCAGTTAAGGTATAAAATGTGCAAACTCTCAGCCTTTAATATTAATAAGTCTTATAACTAGCCATTTCTCAGAGCTCTGAATTCCTGAGCACAAACTAGAAAGGGCACTTATCCTGAAAAATCTAATAAATTTACAGTTTTATATACTTCCTTCAATTGTAAAAGTCTTGTTCAATAAACTTTAAAATGCCACTATAGAGCAATAACACAGACAGTATAAACCCAGCCCTGGGAAAGCTGTGCAACCAGAAATTGTTCCCCTTTCTGCTAGAGCAATAAAGTTTTATATGTTTGAACTGACTGTAAAAAGGTTTGAATGTTGGCAACTGGGGAATAATCTGTCTTCTTTATAGTTATTATCATATTTCCCACAAGACCCCTTGGTCTGTGTCAATCCTTCTTGTATATGACACCTTTGTACTGTCAGCGAAAGCAAGACTACTTTCCTTTTTCTTTTTTTTTTAAACTGTAGGACTTGTATCTGTTTTCCTTCAGATTACAGCTAACAGGAATAAATTATTTCTGACAAGCATCTATTGCAGCATTTTACCAAACAAAGCTGGCTGTGAGCTGCTTTTTCAAGAGAGGAAGGGGAGGTAAACCTCCTCTCTACTCCTTCCCTTTCTCTCAACTGATTCAAATGCAATTCAGGGATGGTAAAACTGGAGAAAATGTCAATAAAAAGAGATTTGTAGGAAAGTTGCTGTGAATGCCAGAGACTGCTCACATGGTGGTTTGGTCTCGTGGGTGCTATTGGATCTGCGCAGAAGGGGCTCAGGAAAGGCAGGAGGTAGAGAACTATCCCTTTCCACTTCCAACCTCAAGAGTGCCCATGCTTCTTGGTTTCATGCAAGACACAGACATCCAGCTAGCAGAAATGCTTGAGTTTCTCAGGCTGTGATTAGCAGGCAGTGAGGGAAACTACAGTTATAACCAGCAGGGGCAGACCCCCAGGACGTGACATGTGGGTTACATCTCTTGGCTAACCAGTCATCTTAGCTGAAATGACTGTACGCCGGTGGTAATCAGCCAAGAGCTGACGTGTACATGTTTATTATGTTGATGTGTGTGTCTTCTTCTTTCCCTCCTCCAACCACAAATCCCCAACCAGAACTCTTCAACAGACACACAGGCCCATAACCAGTAAGTCCACTATATACACCCAGTCATCCTAAATACATTTTCAGGTCTTTAGAACTCACACCACCATTCTACAGATTCTCTGCCTTCCGGGTCCTAAAATGTCACAATGAAAAAATGAGAGCGGGAAGAGAATGGGTATTTGCAAACAACAGGTTTTAAAAAGTCAAAAGAGATACTCTGGGAAAGCAGAGAAACTGACACAATGAGTTAATTACCGCTGCACTCTGGAACAGACAGTTATCCTCGACACATAGCAAAGAAGAGGAAGATAAGTCACACGACATAACAAGTCACTATCACATACTACTCATGATACTCCATATATGTCAGAGTAGACCTGTACTCTACGGGGTTTTCAAAGGCTGATATACATTTTGGGGGTATATACAAATCCAATACATTTCCATGTGAGTACACACATCTACTTAAACTCATATATAACTCGTTAACTCAAATGAGGAGTCAATTCAAATACCGAAGTTTTGGCAATGAAAGGATGAAACCCAAAATAGTGTCTAACCTTAACCAGAATGATTGAAATAACGAAAATAAAATTCAGTAAATCAATTAAAGCCATCCCTTAGTACCCATGGGGGATTAGTTCCAGAAACACTGAGGGTGTCAAAACCTGCAGATGTTCAAGTCTCTTACATAAAATGGAATAAAATTTGCACATAACCTACATACATTTCCATGTATACTTTAAATCATCTAATACAAGTGTTATGTAAACAACTGTTATACTGTAGCATTTCAGGAAAAAAAATCTAACTATCATAGGCCTAACTACATAGTACATGTCAGCAACAATGTAACATTTTCTCAAGTATTTCTGATCCACTGTGATATGGAACCTGCAGATATAGAGGGTTGACTACATATCTCAATAACCTTAGCCAAAGACTGCATCCTACACACATGAAAATGAGCTCAAAATATCCTCTTATTTTCTCCTCACTATCTTTCTCTACAAAGTCCTGTTGGGACAGTGATTAAGAGCTTGGATGCCAACTCAACGGCTAGCCACTCAAATCTACCAGCAGCTCCTGAAAAATGATGTGGGGCACTATTACTCTGTCCTATAGGGCCAAGATGAGTCAGAATTGACTGGATGGCAATGCTTTCTTTTTTTCCTTAGGTAGCCCCATCTCCAAGAATGTTCAAGGCCACATTAAAATGCATTTTCATGGTTTACTTCAGACAACACACGCTGCAATCTATTTATGGCAGAAATAAAAAAAAATTTCAGAGGAGGAGCCAAGATGGCAGACTAAACACACGCCTTCCTAAATCCCTCTGGAAAGCAAGGCCTGAATTGATACTTAAATGGAGCCTTCTGGACACCTAGTGAAACCTTGGACACGGGACAGCACTCTCTATTTGGCCTACATACCGCCAAGCAGGAAACTTCTCGTCCTTCACTGACATCTGTCCTTCATGAGTGTCGGCTCTCGCGGACTGAAGGGTCAGCTGATTGGGCTCCCCAGTGACTCTATAACTGGGGCTCTGGCTTTGCCAGTCAGGAGGTGGAGCCTGCTATCCCAGAGATTCCACTGAGCCCAATCACTGGAGTGTATAGAGGTGTGTGGTGATCAACTTCCTTTTCAAGACTGAGCTTTAGATCACATTAAGGTAACAGACAAACAAAACAACCTCTAGATGCCCAAAAAGCAACAAACTTTGGACCAGAACATTAGGAAGTATTCACTGATGTCTTCAGAAAGTCCACAAACGGAAGATCCAAAGAACTTCCCAGACGAAGAAGCCCTTCTGAAACTATCGGAGGGTGAGTACAAAAAGATAATATAGAGAGCCATACTAAACTTTACACAAAATGCAACAGAGCAAAATGAAAAATTAAGCAAGCTGTTTGATCTAATGGAACACCAGTACTCTGAAATCCAGCATATCAAGAACAAAATCAAAGGGATAGAAAATTCAGTTCAAAGCCAAGAAAACAGAATTGAACAAATGGAAAATGGACTTTCTGACTTTGAAGACAGAGCTACTGATTCCAGCATCTATCAGGATAAATCAGAAAAAAGAAACAAGAAAAATGAAGAAGCATTAAGAAGCACGTGGGACACTATTAAGAGAAAGAATCTATGATTAATTGGAGTTCCTGAACAGGGTGGGACACCAGAGAAAACAGAAAGTATTGTGGCTGAGCTGCTGAAAGAAAACTTCACAGAAATTAAGAAAGAAGAGACTACAGATATCCAAGATGCATACTGAATGTCACTTAATATAGATCCCAAAAGAAAGACTCCAATATATATTATAATCAAGCTTAACAAAATGAAACACAAACAGAAACTCTTAAAGGCAGCAAGACTCAAAGCAAAGCTAACATTCAGAGGCAAACCCTGTAGGCTTTGGTCTGATTTCTCAGCAGAAACCATGCTGGCACGGAGAAAATGGGATGACACATTCAAAGCCTTGAAGGAGAAGAACTTCCAACCAAGAATTATATAGCCTGCAAAACTATCTTTCAAATATGAAAATGAAATCAAGACATTTGCAGATAAACAGAAACTCAGAGACTTTGTAAAAACCAAACCAAAGCTACAAGAAATATGGAAACAATCTCTTGGCTTAGAAGAAAAAAACCACTAACTTTATATTTTAGAAGCAAATTCAGGACACATCACCCAGAATCCTATTCAGTTAAGGAAGGATCCAAACTCAATCAAACCTATAATAGTGAAAGAAATGATCCAGTGATCATATCATGAAAATTATGCTGTCATCATATTAAAAAGAGGAATATACTACAGTCGTTATATTCCCAGATGGAAAAGAAGTTAGTAAGACTTGTGGCAACTAAAATTGCATTTAAACATAGACTATTAAGGGGGATCACAGGGGCAGCCACAAAGCACAATAAAAGTGCAACACATCCAGTGAAGAAATGTTATACAGGAGTCTAAACAAGCACAAAACCAACACTGTTAAAGGCAAAAAATCAACTCACAAAGAAGAATGTCTCAGAACAGAGTAATAAGAACAACAGAGAAAACATCAACACAAAAATAAACACATCACAATGACACCACTAAACGTATAACTCTATAATTACACTGAATGTAAATGGACTGAACACTCTAGTAAAGAGACAATGAGTGGCCTCTTGGATCAAAAGACATGACCCGTCCATATGCTGCTTACAAGGAACTCACCTTACACTTAAAGATACAAACAAACTGAATATAAGAGGATGGAAGAATATCTATCTAGCTAACAATAAACAGAGAAGAGCAGGTGTGGTAATACTAATCTCAGATAAAATAGATTTTAATGTAAAATCCACCATCATGGACAAGGATGGATACTATTCATTGCTGAAAGGTTTAATAAACAAGCAGGACTTAACAATATTAAATACTCATACACCCAATACTAGAGCATCTAAATACATCAAAGAAACACTGACTACACTCAAAAACCAGGTAGATCATTCCATAATGATAGTGGGAGATTTCAACACTACACTCTCAATATTGGACAGATCGTCTAGAAAAAAGCTCAATAAAGACACAGAAGATCTTACTGCCACAATTAATCAACTAGACCTCACTGACATATACAGAATTTTCTATCCATCAGCAGACAAATACATCTTCTTCTCCAGTGCACATGGAACATTCTCCAGAATAGACCACATGTTAGGACATAAAGCAAATCTCAACAAAATCCCTACCACTGAATTACTGCAAAGCATCTTCTCAGACCACCAAGCCATTGAAGGGAAAATCGATAGCAGAAAAAACACAGACAGAAAATGGAATTCATGGAAACTAAACATCCTTCTCAAAAAGCCATGGCTTATAGAAGCAATCAAGGATGAAATACAGAAATTTATGGATTCCAACAACAATGAAAACACTTGTTACTAGAACCTATGGGATACAGTGAAAGCAGTGCTCAGAGGTCAATTAATCTCCATAAATGCACATATCTAGAAGCAAGAAAGAACTCAAACCAAAGCTCTAACCCTGAAACTTTAACAAGTAGAGAGAGAGCAACATAAGAACCCTACAGACACCATAAGAAAACAGAAAATAAGGATTAGAGCAGAACTAAATGGATTAGAGAATAGAAGAACAATTGAAAAAAATGAAAAGACCAAAAGCAGACTTTTTCAGAAGATCAACGAAATTGACTAACCACTGGCTAAACTTACTAAAGAAAAACAGGAAAGGAAACAAATAACCCAAACAAAAATGAGAGAGGAGTTCTCACAACGGATCCATCAGAAATCAAAAATATCACTAACAGAATACTATGGAAGTCTGTACTCTTAACAAATTCAAAAACCTAGAGGAAATGGACAAATTCTTCAATTCATATCACCTACCAAAATTATCACAAGGTGAAGCAGAACAACTTAATAAACCCATCACAAAGGACAAAATTGAAAAAGTCATAAAAAAAACTACCAACCAAAAAAAGCCCAGGCCCAGATGGCTTCACCGCAGAATTCTACCAAGCTTTTAGAGAAGAGTTATCTCTAATACTACTGAGACTATTTCAAAAAAATAATTCATCTCAACCAAGTTGGATTCATACCATGGATGCAAGGCTGGGTAAACACCAGAGAAACAATTAATGTGATCAACCACATAAATAACACAAAAGAGAAGAATCACCTGATTTTGTCTACTGATGCAGAAAAGGCATTGGATAAAGTCCAACACCCATTCATGCTAAAAACTCTCAGCAAAACAGGAACAGATGACAAATTTCTTAATGCAGTAAGGGACATGTATACAAAGCCAACTGCCTACATCATCCTGAATGGAGAGAGACTGAAACAATACCCCATGAGAATGGGAAGTAGACAAGGATGCCCACTCTCAGCTCCCCTATTCAACATTGTCCTAGAAGTTCTAGCCAGAGCAGTTAGACAACATGAAGAAACAAAGGGCATCTACATCAGCAAAGAGGAAGTAAAAATTTCCCTATTCGCAGATGATATGATTGTATATGCAGAGAATCCTAAAGAATCCGTAAGTAAGCTACCCAAATTGATAGAAAAGTTCAGAAAAGTGTCAGGATACAAGACAGACATAAGTAAATCAGTAGGATTCCTTTATACCAACAATGAGATTATTAAAGAATAAATCACCAAATCAATACCATTTACTATAACCCCAACAAGATAAAATACCTAGGAATAAATCTAACCAGAGAAATAACAGACCTTTACAAAGAGAACAAGACCATACTACAAGAAACTGAGAGACTTACATAAATGGAGAAACCTACCCTGCTCATGGATAACAAGACTTAACATTGTGAAAATGTCTATTTTACTCAAAGCAATCTACTTACATAATGCAATCCTAATACACATTCTTGTGACATTTTTTAATGAGATGGAGAAACAAATCACCAACTTTGTTTGGAAAGGGAAGAAGACCTAGATAAGCAAAGCGCTACTAAAGAAGAACATACCAGGAGGCCTTCCACTACTCGACTTTAGAACCTACTACACTGCCACAATTGTCAAAATGGCCTAGTACTGGTCCAAAAAGAGACAGATAGATCAATGTAACAGAATTGAGACCCCAGAGATGACACCATCCTCCTATGAACAGTTGATATTCAATAAAGCCACTAAGACATTAAACTGAGGTAAAAACCATCTCTTCAACAAATGGTGCTTGCAAAATTGGATATCCATCTGCAATAAATTGAAACAAGACCCATATCTCACCCCTTATACAAAAACCAACTGAAATTGGATAGCCAGCCAAGTGCCGTCAAGTCGGATAAAAGACCTAAATACCAAATATAAAATGATAACGCACACCCAAGAAAAAGTAGGATCAAAAGTGGAAGTTTTAATACACAACATAGATAGACTGAAAAATCTGACAAACAAACCACAATCAACAGAAGAGAAAATAGATAAATGGGAATTATTAAGAATCAAACACTTCTGCTTATCCAAAGACTTTATCAATAGAATTAGAAGACCACCTAAAGAACGGGAAAAATATTTGCAACTATACGTCAGACCGACGTCTGATCTCCATAATCTATAAGGTACTACAAAATATCAATAAGATAAAGATAAATCATCCAGTTAAGTGATGGGCAAAGGAGATGGACAGACACTCCTCTAAAAAGGAGATTCAGGCAGCCAAAAACCACATGCAGACATGCTCACAATCTTTAGTTATTAAAGAAATTCAAATCAAAACAATGAGATGCCAACAAGGTTGGTCATGATCCAAAACACAAAACAATAAATGCTGAAGAGGCTGTGGAGAAATTGGAACTCTCCTATACTGTTGGTGGGACTGCAAAACGATGCAACCTCTTTGGAAAGCAATCTGGTGCCTCCTTAAAAAGCTAGAAATAGATATACGATTTGACCCAGTAATTCCAATGCTTGCAGTATATCCTATGGAATCAAGGCCATTCACAACCAACTGATACATGCACATGAATGTTTATTGCAGCACAGTCCACAACAGCAAAACGATGGAATCAACCCAGATGCCAAACAACAGAGGAATGGATAGGTAAACTGTGGTACATATGCTCAATGAAACACTATGCAATGATAAAGAATAATCATGATTTTAGGAAGCATCTCATAACTTGGTTTCAACTGCAGGACATTATGTTGAGTGAAAGTAGCCAGCAGCAAAAGGACAAACATTGTATGAGACCCCTATGATAAGAACTTAAAAGCAGACTCACGAACAGAAGAAACGACTCTTTGAAGGCTGCAAGGGTGGAGAGGGAGGAAGGGAGAGGGTGAGTAATGATTAGATAGTTGATGGTTGGGTGAAATCTGTGACAGCACATATTAGAAAGAAGATCAATTTTAACATGATCACTCCTCCCATCTTAACCCAATATTGCAAAGATGGAGTAGCTGGCGTTGGGGTTTGTGGGTCAGCTGTCAGGGGGCATCAAGGCCAAATGGCAGAACTAGAGTTTTCTAAGAGAGTCTTCTGCACCCTAAACCGATGAGCAGTGTCTGGGGTCTTAAAAGCTGCCAAGTACACCAAATGGTCCCAACTCAGCAGGAACAGATGATCTCCAAGGACCAAAACAACACAGTGCAGAGAGAACCCAGAAGACAGACAGACCCACATGAGCAGGTGACTACATCGACACATGACCTAAGAACCTGATGGTGCCAAGCCACCACCAGTGACAGCCATAATGGGGCTCACAAAGTTGAGTCTCACTGGCAACATGAAAATAAAAAGAGGTGCACCCTGAGATGTACACTAAAAGACCACAACTGATGGTCCAAGGGCCTCGGGGTTACCCTGGGAGCATGGCCCCTGGCCCTGAGACTGCCCCTGTCCATAAATCATAATGGAGGTCAACTCTTCAAGAAGAAATGCATTGGACTTGGGGACACAAAGCAACCATATCGTGTGTGCACTTTATGCGTCCATGCATCTACAGGTCGCCAACCAGCTCACCTCTGACTGGAGGTGGGGGAGAGGGTGGAGAGGAGGGGATAGGAGATAGTTAGAAGGGTATGACATGTACAGAACGGAGAGCAAGAGTGTGCTGTCACTGGGCAGTGAGAGCAGTCGGAGCTGCTTATTGGCAGGTATGCAAATTTATATGGGATTGTATATTTTCAACCATTTATAAAATAAAAAGAAACAGACAAAAATCTGATCCTGGTAATTCCCTCACACTACCGCAAGACTCACAGGGCCCCAAAGAGTCGCATCAACTAGACAGCAATGGGTTACCAGGAAGACCGGAAAGAAACAAGGAGCACTACTGCTACACCCACCCCACAGACCTGCTCTTAATAAAAAGAAAATACTATTTAAAAAAAAACTTCTGACATACAGCATAGATATCAGAAAGTACACAAGTCACAAGTGCCCAGCTCTGTGACAACCTATGGCACACTGTACCCCAGTGCACACTGTCCCTGTACAGGGTCTACGCCGTCTCTGTGTCCCTTTTTAGTATGTCTTGCTGAAGAGAGTACACAGACAGCTTTCTAAAATTGTTTTGTTTTTAAAGTTCTCACATGGCAAGGGACTATCAGCTTCAGGACCAATTAACCAGAACATCAAGAACAGACATGAAAACAGAGGTACACAGATATTGAAGAATGACGTGTGTTCCACAGACATGAAAACAGAGGTACACAGATATTGAAGAATGACGTGTGTTCCACAGACATGAAAACAGAGGTACACAGATATTGAAGAATGACGTGTGTTCCACAGACATGAAAACAGAGGTACACAGATATTGAAGAATGACGTATGTTCCAAGGTATCATCATAGATGGTCATGAAATACAGACTTCTAGGCCCCACATCAGTCCTGCTGATTCGGGACCTGTGAATCTGCATTTTATAAGCACTTCCAAATGATTCTTGAGGAACACTGACCTTGACTAATGAGGTACTTCCGCAATTCTCTTCCTGAACACACTCCCTTTCTCAGAGATGAAAGGCCACTGGCCTGACTTTCCAAAGCTTCCAACACGTATTTCTAAGAAAACAGTTGGTGAAGCTCAAAGAACGGATTGTGTATTGATACAGAGAAGAGAGAATTTAGAATAATAACTGATCAACAAGGAAAAGTACTGTCCTAGAAGCTCTGCCCCATTCTTTCTCCTGAACTCTCTGTTTTACACGCCCTTCCACTCTATTCATCCTAAGGGAAAAAAGACAGATGCCAAAAGAGGCTCCTGAAAAGGTCAACCATTAGGCCCCCAACCCTCCACCGTACCCCCCATATCACTCTCTACCACACACACAAACCTGTCTCTCTCCTTGAGCATTTCAAGGAGATCCAGGGATTTGCACCTTTGTAAGCCCTGTGGCTTCCTGCCACTCACAGTGACCCTATGAGTCTTCGGGTAGTGTGAGGGAACTACCAGGATGAGATTTATGTCTACCATAAACGGATTGCAACGTGTGTTGTCTGAACAACAAAAGACACCTGCAATCTAGCTGGTCTACAAGTAGCTAGTAATCTAATGAGAAAGAGTAGAAATAAGTCAAAAACTACAGACCAGAAAAGCATTTTAATGAAACAGATGATCAGTGACTGGAGCAGAGGGCAGTACAGTGCCAAGTCGCAGGAAAAATAAATAAATCAAGTACAACTCTCTTTCCAAGGCAATTCTTAGCATCCTCAGAAAGACAAGATACTCTCATGCTGAACAATCAGAGAAGCACCAAAGACTGCACAAAGCCGGGTGTTACATGCAGAAGCCCATGTTTCAGTAATAAAAAAAAAGAAAAAAACCTCATTGCCAGTGAGTCAGTTCCAATTCACATAGACTCTACAGGACTGAGCGGAACTGCCCTGTACGGTTTCCAAGGAGTAGCTGGTGGATTCAAACTGGCCACCTTTTGGTTTGCAGCTTTAGTTCTTAACCACTATGGCACCAGGGTTTTTGAATACTTAACTACTGTACCGTAAGAAAAGGGAAATTTTCAGCAAGCTTTGGCTGTTAGAGAAAGCAAGTGGTAAAGCTTATAGGGTCGACAGAGACTAGATATATACAAGGGACAAAAAGAGGAATGCATCCCAAGGGGAGTGGAAGGGACATGAACAAAAGGAGCAGAACCCACCGTTCTTGGATAGAATCTGGACCCATGAATGAAAAATAGAAATATGGAAATGAGTGGGAAAATACAAACGGAAGCACGGTCCAGACCACACTGGATGGTATCAGCTGGCCTGGCCCCTTCTGCTCCCAGGGAAATGCTGAGTAACTTAAAAAAAAAAAAAAAAACTGTCACTGTTCAAACCTCCAGGACAGGGAATGTGGTGTCACGATTTCACAGGCAGCAGCACATCTTTGAAGATGAAGTTGGACTGATGGGCTGATGGATGCATTTTATGGAAGAGCTCCAGAGAAAAATTCAGAAGCTGCTAGGGGTAGAATTTGTGCTTTAGCAGAAGTATTTCCAAACTAAATCAAATCCAGTAATGGACATTTTTTAAGGGTCCTACCAACACTACCAATCTCAAATTATTTGAAATCCCTAAATGAGAGAGGAAACAATGCAATGGATCTCAGGTGATGAAGAATTCCTGCATGAAAATTTGAGCCTCCCACTGACTCCATGCAAACAGTACATAAAACCACCCAGGGCTGTACCTTTGTCAGTATGGCCAACACAGAAAGCTATGGGACAAAGTGAAAATCAAACAAGAACTGCAATGTTTAGGTACAGACATGTGAAGCAGTTGGCTTGAGAACCTAATTTCTCGGGTGAAGTTCTTTCCCTTATCATTTAATATACATCATTTACTGTTTTTGATACTAACAACAGAAATGATAAATAACATTGTTCTTTCTGCATAATGTTTTGTAGCCTGCCAACTCTTTGATAAGCATGATTATCGCTAATCTTGCTAACAAATTTATGAAGTATTATTATTCCCATGTTATAGATGAGGAAACTAATACCCAGAGAGGTCACTAACAGGGTACTGAATCCATTCATTGTGGTTCCAATCCCTGCAGAGAATTTACATTTCCAGTAAGTTACCTGCTACGAATTTGAACTCCATCCCCCCAGACAAACTGAATCAGAATCTACATAGTTTAACAAGATCACCAGGTGATTCTTACTTACAACTTACTAGGAGCTTGCTAGAAATGCGAACTTGTTAAAAATACAGATTCTCAGGTTCAAACCAGAACGAACCTGCTCAAGGCTCTGGTTAACAACTTGCTCAAGGTCATACCACAGGTGAGGAAACACATCAACTGAGTCTTCATCATTTACTAAACTCTTGGCATGTGCAGAACACAGGGCTGGCCCCTACCAGGATGCAAAGATGGGTCCATCTGATGCCGGGTCTCCACTTGACATGGACTTTCAGAGCATGTATCATACCAGGCAAGGAGAAAATAAAGATAACCAAAGTCTGCCACTTTCCCTTCCACCCTACAGCACAACCATTGCGTTCTTGTCAGTGGGTGAACACCTAGGCATTTGCTACACAAAGCAGAAGGGCATTTTCTGGGGCTATTAAGGGAGGCCGATAACGCAGATCTCCTTCCCTCCCAAGTCACAAAAGCACTTGTCCTAAGTCTTCCATGGAGAAACAGGCAGAGCCCTCCCTGCTTCCCTGTAGCCCAGTCATCTTGGCATGTTCTGTCTCACGCAGCCACAGGGATTCCTCCACCCCTCAGGAGCTGCCACAGCTTTCTGATGCACAGGCTGTTCATATACCATTATTAAGAATGCATTTGTCTCCACTCCTCCAAGCATGCCTGCTTCCAAGTCAGAAGAAAAGCCACACACATCCTCCCACAGTGGGACCTGGTGAAGAGCCCTAGCGTCCACAAAGGAAAATCAGCATGCCAAGGGTTAAGCACACCCTGTAATAAGCATTTCTGTTCCAGCGTGTTGTGAAAGCCCATTACCTCCCGCCACATTACCTCATTCATTTCTTATATGCGGATGGTTTATTTTCCCATGAGCACCCTGGCTCTCAGTATTAAGTCCCCTCCTTCGCCTCTATTTCTCTATCCATCACATTTAACACTCTGACAGTAACAGTCTATAATGTTTCTATTCTACAAAACCGCTCTGTCAACTCCGGGCTTCCAGAGCAGCAACTGAGGAAAATAAATAACATCAACACCAGGGACGACAGCATCACAGCTCCCTTTCTGCTGGGCTCTTTTATTTCATATTATTCTACAAAGGGAGAAATAGAAAAGGGAGGGGGAGAGAGGTGGCAGCAAAGCAGGGAACAATTTCCCTTCTCACCCGGCAGACACCCTGTAAGACCTAAGCAAGAGTCAAGGCATTCTCCTTTTCAGACAAAGAAGTGATCTCCCCCTATCCTGTCTCATTCCCTGACCCTCTCGCCTTGATCTTCATGGTTAACAGAGGACTAATATTTGCTGTACTGCACTCTACCTGGCACTGTAGAACCAAAGGAACAGGGAGTCAAGCATGTGTGGGGCACCCCATTCACAGGATAAGGCAATTCATAAATTGCTGTCATCTTTTCTGGGACAAGAGCCCAGCAAGGAGGGGCAAGGTACTGTACAGGTACACAACCTCTGTTCTGGGGGAGCTGCCCAGGATACAGAGACTCTAGAACCAAGGGGCAGGCAGCAGTGAAGGGAAACATTAACTACTAAGAAATAAATCACTCTAGAAAGCTACCTTGTCTCTGTGTTACTGGAGATTTACCAAAACTGTTTTTGTTTTAATCATTTTGGAGAGAACTCTTTTAAGAACACATTTCCACCTAGTTTCTTTAAGCTCATACATTACAATAAAAAGCAAACCAGCTGCTGTCAAGTCGATTCCAACTCACAGAGACCCTACAGAACAGATTCCAGCTGCACCACAGAGTTCTGAGAAGTGGTGGGTAGACTTGCACTACATTTTGGTTAGCAGCCGAACTCTTAAATACTGCGCCACCAGGCTCCAAACACTACAGACAACTATTAAGATATCTTGTGACTTCCTCTCCTTGACCCAAACGGTTTATCATGAATGCTGATTATCACCCAGGCCTGCTGCTATGTGTAGGAGTGGACAGGCACCCTACAGGCACTCAGTTGGCTGGACTTCGTACATTCTTGAGTCCCCTTCACATAGTTTTAGTATATACCCCCCAGCCCTTGCTTTGAATGGGTGCTTTCTGAAATGCCTGCCTGTTCAGGGATCTTCCTTGCTTTTGAGATACTACAGTGTGACAGTAAAGAACACAAACTCTGGTACCAGATCATGAGAACTTAACATACGTATTGGCAATGGGGCCCGGTGAGAGTTTCCGAGCCCCAGACCTGTAAAATGGGGGTGACCATGATACATACGTTCTGGGGTGGTTGTGAAGATGCTAGATTAATACAGGTAAAGCACTTAGGATAGTGTCAGGAAATGTTAGTGTCTATCACACGTATACTCGGGTATGAGCTGGAAACCAGATAATCACACAGCTGGAATCACGTTTAAATAAGAGTAAAGGCGTTCTGAGCACTGACTTTTGGCACTGTGATGCGTCAACTATACAGGCCTAATGGCCTTCATGCTGGTTACCCAGAGGCCCTCCACGCCTCCAATGTTTCAGCGGGGTGAGGCTGCCAACATCAAGATCTGAATGGTAAGATGTAGCTGCACAGCAACTAATTCAGGATATGGAAAGAATACAGAAACAGAGAACATGAGGAGAAGGACTAAAGGCCTGACCCTCCAAATACAATTCTGTAATTTCTTCTATTCCAGTTTGTAGGGCTGTTCCAAAAAGAAGTCATGAGAGGTACAATGTATAAAACTGCTGTGATAGTTACGAAATACTGTGCACACTATCATTTTCAAGAACAGGATGGTTACTGTGACTCAGCTTTGTACTGGAGGGGAGCAGACTTACTGCAAATAGTACTGTGAAATCTAAAGGCACTCAGGTGGGAAGCTTGCTTTCACTCTCAACTGGTACCCAAGGGACCATGGAATTTCCTTTTTCCATCTCAGGTGTGGCAGCATGAAGAAAAAAATCTTCTTGTTTAAGGAACTCCAGAGATACATTCCCACCGTCTCCTCAGAACTGCCTTCCCATCCTTCCCTAAACAAACCAACCAACTGCTTCCATGCTGGTTCTGTCTCATGGCTGACCCACTGTATCAGTGTAAAACTGTGCTCTGCAGGGTTTTCAATGGCTGGTTTTTCAGAGTGGATTGCCAAGCCCTTTCTTCCAAAGCATCTCTAAGTAGTCTGAAACCACTTTAAACAAGGACTCCAGTAAATCCAATGCACTTACCACAGAGCTCCAGAATACTGCTCACATCCCAAACAAAGGGGTCAATGGGAGAAAAACTTTAGGTCAAACACGACATAGCAGCTCTGATACCCAGAGGCAAGGAAGTACTGGTTCCTGATACTTCATTTCTTATCTGGTTCTATCCCAAATATCCCAAATAATCCAGCTTACTGAGGCAAAGAACACTTCTGCTTTCATAATCTTTTCTTCTTTTTTTACTTTGGAGAGGGAGGAAATGTAGGGGCCACAAATAGAGTGACATGATTTCATTATTTTAAATGGCCATAGTTCATTACTGCTACTCACTGACACTTCACTTTTTCTATTTCTGCGACAGAATGGCAAAGCTGACCTCACACCATCAAATGACTCAAACTGTCCCTAGGGAAGCAGGAAGCCTTTGATAAAATTTCTTTCCAACAAATTAATACTGAGAACTCCTATGTATAAAAAGAAGAACGCTGGTGGCTCAATGGTTAAGTGCTTGGTTAACCAACAGTTTGGCTGTTTGAATCCACTTCTCAGCCACTTCACAGGAGAAAGATGTGGTAGTCTGCCTCTGTAAAGGTTTACAGCCTTGGAAACCCCATGAGACATTTCTACTCTGTCCTGCTGGATTGCTGTGAGTTAAGCATTGACTCAATGGCAGTGGGTTTTATTTTAGTTTTACCTATAAGGAAAGCCCTGAGGGGAAAATACACAGGTGAGCACACTTTCTGCACTTAAAAATATACAATTTAATATAGAGAGAGGGACATGTGAACAAATAATTAAATTAACTATTGAATAAAGGAGGGTAAGCCACTAGCCACTAGTCACTGCCATCAAGTTGGGTCTGACTCATAGCAACCCCACATATCAGAGTAGAACTGCCCTGTAGAGTTTCCAAGGAGTGCCAGATGGATTTGCACTGCCGACCTTTTGGTTAACAGGCATAGCACTTAGCCAGTAAGTAAGTGTTAATTAAAGCTATAGGTGTTTTGGAAGAAGTAATTAATCTGAAAGAGGGTTCTAGTAGCACTTTCGTATTTTCATAAAGACCAGTATTACACAGGTGGCAGAGCTTTCAGTTAAGGGCTCAACTTCTGTAGTCATTCAACCTAGGTTCAAATCTCTGCTCTGCCAAATCCTGTTGATGTTAGGTGCCATTGAACTGGTTCCAATTCATAGCAGCCCTATATGCACAACAAAACAGAATGAAAACACTACCCGGTCCTGTGCCATGCCCATAATTGTTTTTAGGCTTATGCTCACTGTGGCAGCCAGTATGTCAACCCATCTTATTGAGTGTCTTTCTCTTTTCCACTAACCCTCGACTTGCCAAGCACGAAGTCCTTCTCCAGGGACTGACTCCTCCTGACATGTCCATTCCTACCCGGGTAATTTAGGACCAGTCAACAGTGGTAGAATTCTTGCCTTCTACCTGACTTCTACCTGACTTCAATTCCCCCTCAAAGCACCTCACATGCCGACACTACCCATCCGTCAGTAGAGACTAGCGTACTGTTATGATGCTAAACAGGTTTCAGCAGAGCTAGCTTGACTGAGACAGACAAGGAAGAGAGGTATGATCTACTTCTAAAAATCAGGCAATGAAAACTCCAGAGACTGCACAACTTCTAAAAACCAGCCAACAAAAATCCAGTGGATCACTACAGTCCACTCTACAAGCAATCACGAGGATGGACAGCACAGGACTGGGCAGCACTACATTCTGTTATAGACGGTGTTTCCATGAGTCAGGAGCCAAGCAGATGGCAGTGAAAGACAACAAGAAGCTCAGTTTACTTGTTAATATAATGGGACAAACACAGTACATATACTACGGTTTCACAGTGAAGACTAAATGAGGTAATACAGGGCCTGGTGCATAACCCTAGTCAATACAAGCTGTTATTACAACCCTTCCCCAAACTGTAAGAAGTTAAGTGGTATTATCACGCCCATGTTTAGTTCTGAGAAAACAGAGACTTAGAGAAACAAGGTCACATGGTAAGTGGAGGATCCAGGACACAAACTCACGTCAGTCTGACCCCAAAACCAGAGATCCCTTTCCACTATAATTTTAAACTCATTTACTGTTACTCAGCACACTCCGGCTTTCTATCAGAAAGTAGACCCCTGGAATCTACTTTCCAGAGCTCAGCCTAGCAATCAGCTTCAGACAGGGCAGGATTCTAGCAGGTAGAACGAGAGAGACAGACACTGAATGACAATTCCAAGATGATGACCAACAATGACAGGGAGGCTGTCTATGTGGTCTATGAAAACAAAAGACAGTCCACAATGTGAAGGGAACTGAACTCCACCTAGCATCTGAATCCATTCCCCTTCCTAACCCATTCTTCCAGATGTCCAGATCAAAAACCTAAAATCATGAACACATAAACACAGAAGTAGAAAATATCTCCACTTGTCTAGTTCAAACTTGCAAAAAAAAAAAATCACAGCATACTCCTCTATGACACTGTGGCACTTATTTGTGACAGCTACCCGATACAGCAGATGCCTGTGACCACACCCTCCAGCTACTTAAACACAGCTAAGTTTGTGAGACAGGTTTTCCTCCTTCTGAGTCATCTTCCATCTTAAATTCCTTTTTTTATGGAATCCAAACTAACAAATGAATTAAAAGCTTCAGACATCCTTTACTCAGCCCTTCCTTTCCTATCTACATGGTCATCAGTATCTGGTCATCTTTCAAAAACTCAGTCTTGACCCTTTTCATTCCCCAAATACCATTCTCCTGCCCAGACTTCAAGTCTTTCTATCTCCTGGCTGAAATCCCTGTCTCCCATCTCCTTTTACTTTAATAGATCCTGTACATTTTTACCACATTAAAAATAAAAACCCATTGACACTGAGTGATTCTAACTCTCGACTACCTTACAGGACAGAGTAGAACTGCCCCATAGGGCTCTCAGGAGTGGCTGGTGGATTTGAAAATGCCAGACTTTTGGTTGGCAGCTGTAGCATTTGGTAGCTCTCAACCACTGAGCGACCAGGGCTCTTGTACCACAATAAAGACCTTACATCTGGTTTCAGCGCAAGTCAGCTGTACTCCAGAAATCACCATTTGTTACCACAAATCTTACTTCTCTGTCATCTTACTTTTATCTACTATATTTTTTACCCCCATGTTTTCCAACACACATTTTTCAACTTGGTCTAGACAACCACGTCATAAGAAAGCTCCACAAACAGACCATGCACGTAAGAACTAGGTATATGTAAGTTTACGCTACACATCTAAGGCCATACAATCACTAATGGATGAGCTGGGACTAGAATCCAGCTCTGTCTCTCTGTCCTGGGCTTGCTCTTTAGTCTGTCAAGTCATGAGTCAGGACCATAATTGCCTGCCTCTGGAAAGTGTTGAAACTAGTGGTTTTGATGGTATCCGCAATGTCCCCTGGTTCATTCAAAAAGCAATCATCGAAGAACTACTATATATAAGCCCTGATGGTACAATAGTTAAGCACTAAACATCAGTGGTTCAAATTCACCAACCACTACATCACAGAAATGATTTGGAGATCCATTCCTTTAAAGATTTACAGCCTAGGAAACCCTAGGGTGAAATGCTACTCTGTACTATGGGTTTCTATTAGTCAGAATCAACTCAAGAGCACAAACAACAACAATACTACATGTGGAGACATGTCCTTTGAAAAATGAAAAGAAGGAAAGAACATTAAGAGGCATTAATCCAAAATCGTTAACATTCAGTGGTAAAGATGCCAAAAATAACATGCCAAAATTAAAATGACCATATGAGTTATGCTGACAAAGTGAATGAATACAAGCCAAAGCCAAAGCCGAGTTGGATCCGAAGATGAAGAAATACCTAAGACTGGGTCAGGATATTCAGGAAAGACCTCTGCTAGGATCTTAACGATTTAATAGGAGTGCTCCACGGGGATGATGACTACAAGGAATTTCTGATAGATGAGACAACTGTCAAATGTGTAAGACAAAGGTGTCAGGCTTTAGGAATCTCAGGTAACTCCATGTATTTTAAACATAGAGTGTCTCAGGCTGGATTCTCTAGAAAAAATAAAACCAGTAAAGCCTATAAATACATACAGACACCCCCAAATCCATTGCTGTTGAGTTGAATTTGATTCATAGCAACTCTACATGACACAGCAGAACTAGTGCACACAGTTTCTGAGGAGTGCCTGGTGGATACTGCTGACCTTTTGGTTAGCAGCCATGGCTCCTAACTATGCCACCAGGGTTGCCAAATACATAGAGAGAGATTTATAGTATGAAAATGGCTCATGCAGTTGTCGAGACTGGAACATCCAGTCCCAAGTTTGTGTCAGGACAGAGGTTTCTCCTGACTCATGTAGCGAGAAGGGCTACCCCATCCAAGATCAGCAGGTCAGAGAGCAGGGCTCTTGCTTGTAGGCTGCGAAAATGAATGAATCCCAAGATCAGCAGACAAGGCCACAAGCTGCCAGCCCAAGTTCCACGAACAGAGTTTAGGTGAACAGGATGAACAGGATCTAGCTGCAGGATCCAGAACAAAAACCCAATAGCTTTGCGAGATGTCTGTTTATATTGGATGCAAGTCACACACCCAAGGAAACTTCCTTTTAACTGACTGGTTATGCGCAGCAGATCCTATCATGGAGACGATCACATTATATCAAATCTCATCACAGAAGTGATCACATCATATGACTGCCAAACTGCACCTAACAGCCAAACCACTGAGAATCCTGACACAGGCAAGACGATACAAAACCTTAACCATCACAGTGCACCCACATAGATAGAAGAAAATGGTAGCAAAGGTCTCCAGGTAGGCAAGGGCTAGATCACAAGGTTAATACCAAGGAGCTAGACTGCAACCTCAATAATTTTAATCTAATTATTCAGCCTTGTGTCTATCATACACGCATGCTCAATAATGATCATATTTATGGCCCTCTCCCAAGAGCATGGCCACAGGAATGCATAACACCCAGCAGGCTGTAAGGCTTCTCCTTTTACTCAACTTAAGATGACACAGTGGAATTCAGTTTATTGAAAGTGGCATTCCTATGATAATCATTTGAATTCGCTTAAAATTTTAAATACATAATTTGCAAACCTCAGGTCCTGGACCAATGTTAGTATCAAAACTTCTTGTGATACACTTCACAACCAATAATGGCACAACTGTTTTGAGATGCAGAACTGCAGCTTTTGACTTCAGGGTTGACAATAAAGAATTCTGAGTGGGTAGATGTTTCACAACTAAGGTTGCATGTCACAAAGAGCACACAGATTGACAAGATACGGTTAAAGGATACAAGCCTGACGTACACCTTTCCTGACTTTAAACCCCTTCTTCTGTTTGCATGACGACCTCTTGGATCCATATACAGATTCCTCATAAGCACAATTAAGTGTCCTGTAATTCCCTTTCTCTGCTATGTTATACATAATTTGTTAGGATCCACACAGTCAAATGCCTTTGCATAGTTAATAAACCACAGGTGAACACCTTTCTGGTATTTTCTGCTTTCAACCAAAATCTATTTGGCATCAGCAATGACATCCCTGGTTCCACACTGTCTTCTGAATCCAGTCTGAATTTCTAGCAGTTCCCTATCAATATACTGTTGTAGTCACTTTTGAATGACCTTGAGCATAATTTTGCTGGGGTGTAATATCAATGAAATTGTTCAATAACTTTTATCATTCAGTTGGATCACCTTTCTGGGGCACAGGCATAAATACGGATCTCTTCCAGTCAGCTGGCCAGTAGCCGTCTTTCAAGTTTCTTGGCATAGACAAGGGAGCACTTCCAGCGCTGCATCCATTTGTTGAAACATCTCAGTCGCTATTCGATCAATTCCTGGAGCCTTGCTTTTTGCCAGTGTCTTCAGTGCAGCTTCAACTTTCTCCTTCAGTACCATCAGTTCCTGATCATCTGCTACAACTTGAAGCGGCTGAAAGTCAACCAGTTCTTGCTGATATGACTGTGTATTCCTTCCACCTTCTTTCGATGCTTCCTGAGTCATTTAATATTTTCCCTGTAGAATCCTTTATTATTGCAACTCAAAGCTTGAATTTTTTTCTTCGGTTCTTTCAGCCTGAGAAATGCGGAGCATGTTCTTCCCCCTGGTTTTCTCAGTCCCGCTATTTGCACATGTCATTATAATACTCTGTTTTCTCAAGCCACCCTTCGAAATCTTCTGTTACTTTCTTTTACTTCATCATTTCTTCCTTTTACTTTAGTTACCTGACGTTCAAGAACAAGTTTCAGAGTCTCTTCTGACATCTAATTTGGTCTTTTCTTTATCTTTTCAATGACTGCTTGCTTTCTTTATGGACGATGTGTTTGACGTCATTCAACAACTCATCTGGTCTTTGGTCATTAGAGTTCTTTAGATGGTCTCTAAACCCAGGTGGCATATATTTTAGGTTTCACTTTGGCTCTTGTAGACTTGTTCTAATTTTCTTCAGTTTAAACTTGCATATGATTGATTGATGACGGTCTGCCATAGTCAGTACTTGGTTTTGTTCTGACTGACAATGAGCTTTTCTGTGGTCTCTTTCCACAAATGTAGTCTATTTGATTCCTGTGTGTTCCATCTGGTGAGGTCCATGTGTATCATTCACCATTCACGTTTGTGAAAAAAGGTACCTGCAATGAAGAAGTCATTTGTCCTGCAAAATTCTATCATGCAATCTCTGGCATCAACTTCTATCACCAAAGTCATATTTTCCAAGTGCCAATTCTTCTTTGTTTCCAACTTTTGCATTCCAGTCACCAGTAATTATGAAGGCATCCTGACTGCATGTTCTATATAATTTCAGACTGCAGAAGCTGGTAAAATCTTCAATTTCTTCATCTTTGGCCTTAGTGGTTGGTGCATAAATTTGAACAGTAGTCATCTTAACTGGCCTTCTGTGTAGGCATACGGATGTTATCCTACCACTGACAGCAGTGTACTTTTCAGGATAGATTCTGAATTGTTCTTTCTGATGATGAATGCAACACCATTCCTCTTCAAGTTTTCATTCCTGGCATAGTAGTCCATATGACTGTCCAATTCAGAATGGGCAATACCAGTCCATTTCAGTTTCCTAATGCCTAGAATATTGACGTTTATGTGTTCCATTCCATTTTTGACAATTTCCAACTTTTCACGCTTCATACTTTGTACATTCCACATTCCAGTTAGGAGTGGATGTTTGCAGCTGTTTCTTCTCATTTTGAATCATGCCACATCAGCAAATGAGGAGCCCAAAATCTTTACTGCATCCACGTCATTAAGGATGAGTATACTTTGAGGGGGCAGCTCTTCCCTAGTCATCTCTTGAGTGCCTTCCAAGCCAGGGGGCTCCTTTTTCTGGCACTATATCTGACAATGTTCCACTCCTATTCCTAATGTTTTCACTGGCTAATTATTTTCAGAAGTAGACTGCCAAGCCCTTCTTTGTAGCCTGATAACTAAATACTGGAGACAGATCTCCCATCACAGCAACACACAAACCCGTATGGTAGGACAAACCGACACACAGGTGGGGGTCAGTGGGATTGCAAGTGGGTATATATGTAAGTTACGAAGTTATTTAGGTGATAGCAAAAGCCATGAGAAAGGTTCGAGATGTTTAATGAGGGCTAAATAAGAAACAGCACTGAAGTTTACTGCAAAGGCCCAGGCAGAGAGCTGTGAAGCCAACAAGGCAAAAACAGAAACGGAGAGACAGGAGTTTCACAATAGAGAAGTCACCAGTAAGAAATACAAGAAGGGTATAAAGTAAGGTTTGAATTTGTCAACTAGGAGATTCCACATACTGTAAGGGCAAACATCTGACTATAGCCAAAGCATTCTAGAAATTAGCTGAGAGACTTGAGATCTCAGAATGGGATAAAGCCTACCTGAAGAGTTAAAAAAAAATCCAACAGAGAAGGGTTCTGTGAAGTCTCACACTGATTCAAGAATGCTTCATGGAGGTGGGGCCTGTATCAGAAAGCAAGTGAATATTGTGGGCAACTTTAAACAAAAGCAATGCAGTGTTCCAGAAAGCACTGGGCTAGGAGAAAACTGTCCTAACTCTTCTGAAGGACAAACATGAGAATAAGATCTCCAAGGTTAGTAACACAATGCCAACACGCATACTACCACGGTATTTAGAGTAGACCATCCTCACAGAGTCTGTGGATAGCTCTGTCCCTGGCTTGCTGAGTGATGCTTAGGAGAAGCCCCTGCTGTGAGCTAGCTAAGCCTGGAGAACAAACGCTATGAAGGCAGCAGAAAGAACATCAGATTCCCTAAGTTAGTGCACATCCCTGGGTGGCCCTCAGAGCCATCTGCATTCTTAAGGACCAGGGATCTGAATCCTTCTCATGTTGACACCAACTAGTGTTGTCACTTTGCACTGTAGTATAATGTACAGTCTCTGTCTCCTGTGCTTTATCGGTATTAGGGGTAGATGATGCCCGCTTAAACTGACAAGTGAGGTGTTGACAAAATCAAATGAGTTGGCACACACTGAATACTGTTGAACTACAAAAACAAACTACATTATTGGTATCAGAATAAGAATTAACTTTCCATGAGGAAATTAAAAAAAAAGCATTCTTTTTTAAATTAATCATGTTCAAAGTAAGGGCTGACCAATCACACGAGCAGCAGCTGCTTCAGTCTTTGTCCTTCTCTTTCTGATCACCCAACCCTAGAAGGACCACTCTGGCCTCTTCTCCTAGCAGGCTGAACAACCACTTCCAAAAAAAAAAAAAACAATCTTAAAGGTTAACTCCAAATGCAAGCCCAGAGCCCTTTCTATCCCCTCCCCACCAATCCTGTAATATCTCTCTGCCATGCCTTCTTTCCCATGGTCCACAGTCCCCTCCCTTCCTCACCCCTGCCCACATCCTGATGTAGCAAAGATGATAACTGGTAATGAAAACCTGCTGCCTCAGATGCAGACACACACACAGGAGAGCAGGAGAGGCCGAGGAGAAGCCAGTCAGGATGCATGTAATCAGAAGGGTTATCTAATGCTAGTTTCATTCTAATTGAGTCAGTACCATATGTCACCCTGCAATAACATCGCAAGCAGCATGCAACTGAATACATATTTAATTCACATAATGGGTACAGCAGTAGAAGTAATCAAGGCAGTTTGCCATAAGCCATAAAGAAATGTAGCTTGTTCCTATCAAGAAACATTTGGCACTTAGGGAGAGAACTGTTTCACCAGTGAGAAGAGAACTGCATTACTGCAAAAGCTCAAGAAGGGAGGGGAGGCGGGTGTGGGGAAAAGGGGCATGGGGAGAGAGAGTCAAGCAAAGGGAGAGAAGCGAAAGGAGGAAAATGCCAAAGAGATTAAAGCCAGAACATTGATTCACTGTGAATGAAAATCAATGAAGGAATATTGGCAGTGGATCGTTGGCCATCTCAATATAATTAACAGTAATGGATTTATTGGCAGCAGCTTAATGATCTAATGTTAAATGGACCCTAGAATTTCCTGTACTGTCGTGGGTCCTTCTCATTCCCTCCCGGCCCAACCTCTGTCCCAGGAAATGGACGTAGCTATGGAGAGGTTTAAAAAAAAAAAATCACATCTCTTCAACTAGATTGGCATCTGACAGAAACCCACTCACCCAGTCCCTTCATTTCCTCCCTCAAGGAGATGATTAATATGGCTGGGCAATGCTCATCAATATCTTTGGACAGATCAACTGGAGTTTTCATTAAACCCATATTAATGTCCTAGATACACAGCTGTGGACAAGTTATTCTAAAAAAAAAAGAGATGAAAAAGAAAGGAAAAAGGGAAAGGTAAAAACAATAATCACCCTCTGCCTGAGTTAACCTATTCACCTGGAATTAACAGAAAACCTGGCCCCGTCTCTCATTATACTTCTTCCACCAACATCTTTTGATGTATATTTCATGAGGATAAACAAACATTCATTTCACTTTGGGAAGGTGTTTTCTATAATGTATTGTCAGCGTAGCCAGCGATGAGGGGACATTAATTTCAATTCCAGTGTTTAAACACTTTGGCAAGCCCCAATTACTCATTCCCCAGCTCAATATAAGGAGCCCCAAAGGCAGGCCACTGGCTCTCCACGCGGCCCACATCGCCAACGGGAGGCACGCCAATGGGACGCACGGGTCACCCAGCAGCCAGCACAGCCCTTCTCAAGCTTGAAAGTGTAGAAAGGAAGGGAGATGGGATTGATGGCCTCCCACTCATCAGCCAGACAGAAAAGCAAAAGTGAACGCAGGCCATGTCACGGAATACTCAGCTTCAAACCCTAGCGACCCAGACGAAAAGCTGCATGCACACAAGCATGTGAGAAACTACATCTCATGTTTTCTTAGTCTAAATCTGAGGATACTGACCATGTAACAGAGAACAGCAAAGTCTTGGAATCTTCTAGAAAGGGAGAGACTAGGAGAAGAACGTGAAAATGGAGGTAGCATCCTGTATCACTGACGAAGACCATAAAATTGGATACCATAAAATTGGCCTTTGCGTAACTGCAGCGGGACACAGTAGCTCCAGTCACCCACTACTCTTTAAAAATGTGTGGCAGCCTCCTGCTAAGGATCACAGTGGAGACCTCACACATCACATGAGAATGTGTATGAAAGGAGCTTTGCAGAACCACAGAACTAAGCCCATTTCCAAGATTATTACTTGTTCATACTCCAATTTCGGATGGCACCTGCCATGTTAAAATGTTCTTCTGCAATGCATCGAAACTCTCTTTCAGGCTGTTACTAATCTACAAATACATTCAGAGACCCTGGAGAATCTCTCTACTATTAGGAGCTCGCTAGCAAGTATCTCACCAAATGAAGGAACTCTTTCCCATGATGCATTTAAGTCAGTACCACCAAATTTATTTGAACAGCTATTTCAGTTAACAGTAAACCGTCTAAAGGTAAATACACACGTGTTTCAAAGATACTGCCCGGCATGGACTGAAAACAGTAACATGAAAAGATGGTATCAGATGTAACAGCCTTCAAACAGGGAAGAAGTGCCGAAAGAGATGGAAGTCCCCCAGAAAAAGGTCTTTGCCACAGAAACTAGCCTTTAGGGGAGTCCAAAACAGGACCCAGGTGACATTATGAGGGTTTCACAGGCCACACAGTCTCAGAGAAGATGCCCAAAGCAAGACACAGTTGAGAGTTAGTGACATCTGGAAAACACAAAACCAGTAAGGAAATGGAAAAACACACCTGGTTCTTGCCAAAGTTATTTCTTCCTTGAGTAAGTTTCTCTGTATGTATACACTTTTATTTTTTAACAATCTAGAATTGAATACCAGAAGTCAATGCTGGTTACGGTTACTCGCTGACTATTCCACCTCGTATCGTCAGTACAACCTACAGTAGTCTTTCAAAACCGTATGCATGGTTTTGGCTTCATTCAAACCTGCACTGAGGAGAATCTGCAGTCATACAACGGGGCTGATATGCAGGCGAACCATACGCAGGCGAACCATACCAGTTACCAGTTTAAATGGCCCACTTGTTCAAATACTGAAACTATACCAGTTGATAAGTAGTTGTGTCTTAACCTACTTCTCTGCCTCAGTCCTTCCTGGGTACTTACCCAGGATCCAACAGCTAAAGTGTTAGCATGAAGAATGGCCACTTGGGAACCCTGCTCCAATACTACGGACTAGTGTCCACCCTGATTGGCTGGTACCCATGTCACCCTGGTTGCTGTTATCTATTTGGAATCCCACATAGGCATAGGAGAAAAATAAATGCTTAACACATCATTCATTTGTTCAATAAATTTATCCAAGGCTAACGATGTACTGGCCTATGCCCAGGAGATCTGGGACACCATACCATAATCCTCTCTCTCTACTGACCCATCCAAATGAGCATCACCAAGCTAAGAACAGAAACCCTTGTGGCAGAGTAATTAGCTCCTATGGCTGCTAAACAAAATGTCGGCAGTTCAAATCCAACTGGCACTCCTTGGAAACTCTATGGGGCAGTCCTATAGGCTCACTGTAAATTGGAAATGACTCGATGGTGCTGGGTTTGGTTTGAGCTCGGAGCTAAGGACAGCCTGATCCTGGCTAGCTGCCTACTCCCCACCCTATCCTTCCTTTCCACCATCTAATCTTCACTTGCATGTCCCTAACAACTACTTGGGGGAAACCAAGGAAAGTTCTTACGGCCTAAGTGCTTCTCATGCTACCTCTGTTACGTTCATCACAAGGGCCAGGAAAGCTGCCCAAGGAGGTGGACCAGACACAAATGACAGGTTTAGGAATAACAGAAAACTGGCATTAGTTTTACTGCAGATCATAAAGGCTGTGTATTGACTAACATGCCCTCACAGGTTCCAGGCGACCTAATACTTTCCCCGACAAAAGTGCAATGGTAATCGACACAATAATAAAGAGCACCTTTGGGGAAGTACCCACCCAGTGCCGGAGCTTCGCACCTATCTTCTCATCTAGTCTTCACAAGCTCCTGGCCTGCAGGTAGCTCTGCCCTTTACATGTGAGTAAATGGAGGCCTAGAGATAGGTTAAGCAACAAGCTTAAACTATAAATCACAAATGGCTGGGGGACGGAAAAAAAGTTGCTGTGGAGTCAGTTCCAACTCATGCAGCCATGTATTGCACACCAGAACTATGTTCCACTGGGTCTGCAATGCCTATTATCTTTTGAGTCTTTCTTCCAAGGCATCTGTGAGTGGATTTTAAACTCCAACTTTCTGGTTCACAGATGAGGACCTCACCTGGGACTCTCAGTAGACGGCTGACGCAGGAAGCCAGCTCTACCTGATGAACTCCTGCATCCAGGTTCTTCCCTGCGGGCAGTAAGTGCAGCCCTCCAGTAACGCTCACCGTGGGCTGGGGGCTCCCGCTGTTCTCCAACCACAATGCTGCAACATAGCCGTGGTCTGAGGTTTTCTGCCAGCCGGCCCTGAACCCTCACTGGAGGGGAGCAGGCTGTGAGGTGTACACTGAGGCTCTGGAGTCAGACAGACATGAGTTCCTGTCCAGATTCATCTCACTAGTTACCCTACGCTGGAAAAGTTACTTCAGTTCCAGGTTCCCCATCTGAAAAACAGGAATAATACCTACCTCATGCAATGATTGAAATAACTGAGAAAATGTTCATAAAAGTTTATAATATTGTGCCTTGTACAAAGTCTGTTTTCAATGAATACCATTTCCCTTCTCATCTCCAGAATCCCGTTCCCTTTGCAAAGGTAGCAGAAACATTTTCCCAGTTTCTCACGGGTCTAAGAGGTAGACTATATCTCACCTACTCTGGACATGTTGTGAGGAAGGATCAGTCCCTGGAGAAGGACATGATGCTTGGTAAAGCAGACGGTCTGCAAACAAGACGAGGACCACACACAAGATGGACTCGCACAGTGGTTACAACAACGGGATCAAGCATAGCAGTGACTATGAGGATGGCAGAGAACCTGGTGGCGGTTCCCTGTGTTGTGCACAGGATGCTGTGAGTCAGATCAACTCAACAGCACCTAACAATAACAAGAGGAAGAACAGAGGAAAGAGAAGAACACAGACTAGGGTACAGGAGAGAATGTTAGCTTTAAATAACCAATGGAAGGAAGTTCATGCTACACTCCTTCCATCCCAGGAAGTATGAAGATGTTGCTCACCTGTGGGTAAGACCCTCCTGTTCTGGAACACCATGACAAGCAGCTGCTGTGCTACTTTTCAGGTCTAAAAGTACATTTTTCATGAAAAGAGAACCAAAAATAACAACAACAATAATGCAGAAAGATATGGAAAGAGCCATTCCACAGCCTAGGAGAAGCTGTGATGCAGCAAGTCTTCCAAAGAGTGGGCTACAGAAAAGTGTGACTAAAACCACATGGTTCAAATGATGCTTTTGAATTGTTTGGATATCTATTTAAAAAAAAAAAAATAGAACTCTGGGTTCAGAGAACTAGGTTCGAGTCTCAATTCTATCATGTAATATCTTGTGTCCCTGGTGAAGTCCTTTAACCTTTCTCAAACACTGCTGCCCAGTCAGTAACTGGTTTTAGTAATTTTTCTCTATCCCTTACAGATGTACTAAGAATTTAGAGAGCATACCCACAAAGGCGTTTTCTTTGACTTCTTACTGATGTTCCATACAAAACACCAAGTAGTTCTTAACCATAAAATGCTACATAAATTTTACTTACTTTCTGTATTATAGATATTAAAAAAACAAACCAAAACTGTTGCTGTTAATTCTAACTCATGGCTATGCCATAGTGCACAACAGAAACTTCCCCATACGGTTTCCAAGGAGCAGCCAGTGGATTCAAATTGCTAACCTTTTGGTTTGCAGCTGTAGCTCTTAACCACTGCACCACCAGAATGCAAGAAAATGAAGGCTGTATTCTTTTGTGTACGAATGTATGAGAACAAAGCACATCCCCCAAATCTATTTTTACAAATACAGGTGGCTTAAGGAGAACTTGCCAGATGCCAGCTGTCTGAAGGAAAACATCTCTCCCTTTTAAAGTGATTTCTGGAAGCATGGAATGATAATCCTCTTTCCATATTTACTATTCTCAGGAAGTTAACATCTACCTACATCTTCACGTCAAGAGAAAGAAGGGAAGGTCATTCTGGCCTGTGAACCCACGATATTTGAATTCAGTCTTTTCAACCAAAGGGACGGTGGTCAGAGAAGTATCCTGGTCTGCCTTGACCACACTGGATCCTTAATTTCAGTATTGGTCAATTCTGGCTTCTAAATACTTAAAGCATCTATTTTCTAGCTGCAAAAACAGCAACTATTAAATGATTAAATGCCATCACTCCTAAACTGTGATTTCCTCAAGGTCAGGAGTTATTTTCCTGCTTTGCTGACATATTCCAAACACCAAGAACAGTGGCTAGTACCTAGTAGATGCTCAATCTATGTCTATTTGATGGATTGAGGGATGGACAGATGTATGGATGGACAAACAGGCAGGTGGACTGATGGATGGGTGGATGAATGGATAGGTCTTTTTGTAGGCACAGGAATAGCTTATCAAAATCACCCTTTCTTCTAAACACCTACAGAAAATAGCAGGAGATTCCAAAATCCAATTCACATGTCTGCTCTCTGACTACTTCAGAGTAATTGTAAGAAAGGCTTGTCTGAATAAGTAATGGCTATCTAACGGAATACAGTCAACAAAGGTAAGCTTGTTTGTTGTGACTTCCACTGGTCCTACAAATAGTTAAATAGTTTTTGCCTTCTGGATGTCTTTGATTTTAGTAAATATATAAAATATGTGCCTAAATATGTAAGAATGATTTTTAAAAATTTTATTTCCACTGCCTATAATGTTTTTAACAAGGCATATTAATGTATTTTTATTGAGCTCTTAAAGTTTATGCAACAAAAATACCTGGCAGTGTTCACCGATTTTGATTGCTTGGGATACTTAAAACATCTTCTCTTACGTTCTTTCTGCATTATCAACATATTTAACAAATTTCTTTACTAGTGGGTAATTATTTTTACAAGTAAAAATACAGGTAAATTTAGGCTCCCCAGTACAAAAGATCAAACTTCCAAAACAGCAGAGTTTAAATATTCAAAACCCAGTGCCGTCGAGTCAGACCTGACTCCTGGCGACCCAACTGCCCCCTAGAGTATTCAAGGAGTGCCTGGTGGATTTGAACTGCCCATCTTTTGGTTAGCACTGGTAGCCCTTAACTCATTACACCAGCAGGGTTTCCCAAGTGAAAACAACTCTTTTTTTTTTTTTTTTTTTTAATGCAATTTGGTTTGCCTGACCTTTTTATATCCTATTCTGGAACAAAAGAATCAACAGGCTGTAGAGATTTAGTTTCCCTCCTCCCAGGCATCTAGCTCTGACAATCAGCAGTGATTGAACACATCTACATCAGTGAAAACAAACTTGCTGCTGTTGAGCCTATTCTGACTCACAGCCATGCTACAGATCATAGAAGAACTGCCCCATAGGGTGTCTAAGGGGTGGCTGGTAGATTTGAACTGCTCACCTTTCAGTTAGCAGTCACCAGGGCTCCCCTATTTCCATGAGACAACTGTAATTAAATCAAAAATTTGTATCTTAAACCACTGAAAGTCAAAAGATTTACTTAAAATGCCTAACTAGCTGCTAAAATTCTTTCTCATCTAATTATTTCCAGTTTTCATTTCCTATGGTTAAATACACACTACCTGAGCACAGAGAAAAATAATACAGCCATCTTTCTTTTTCCTGGCATTCCTGATGGAGTCGTGGTTCAAAGTTTAACTCGCAACCAAAAGATCAGCAGTTCAAATCCACCAGGCATTCTTTGGAAACCCTATGAGGCAGTTCTACTCTGAAGTTAGAATCAACTCAATGGCAATGGGATTTCTTTTCTCCAGTTTCAGATTCTAATCCACACTGCTAGGAAAAGTTTTGTGATAAAAAAAAGTCCCAGCTCATACATGCTTGGTGCTCTATAAATGCCTGCAGAATTACAAATTAAGAATAAAGCAAGCATAAATAACATACAGAAATTCAAAGCATTGGGAGTGTTCAGCTCAGGGATGAGAAGATGAAGGGGAGAGAAAATAATGGTCCTCAAATATCTGAGAGGGCTTTGTACCAAAGAGCAACGGATTTGTTCTATGCTGCGTCCAAGGGGAGATCTCAGACAGATGGACAGAAAGTTGCACTGAGACAGACATAGCTCATGAGAAGAAAAAATGGTTTGATGTATGTAATAGCCTTAGTGGCTGTTTTTGTAAAATAATAATTATCTCTCAGCTCCTTTAAGATGGAAAAATATATGACTCTGTGATGTTTCTACTGTTTTCTAGACTTGTCCAAATGCTATCCAGATGCTATTAGCCAGTACTGTGGTAGTGGCAGTAGATCCACTGGGTGTTAGTGTAGGTGCCACCAAGTCCATTTCTGATTCAGAGTGACCCACGTAACAGTAAAACTGGCCCCTAAGGTGTTCTTGGCTGTGATCTTTATAAGAATTCACTAGCTGCTCCACAGGAACAAGATCTGGCAGACTCTGCTTCCCTAAAGATTACTGCAGCCTTGGAAACCCCGTGGGGCACTTTGACTTTCTCCACAGGGTCACTGTGAGTCAGAATGGTCTCTAAGGGAACAAGTTTTCTGTTTGTTTTATGAGATCGCTGTGAATCAGAATCAATTGGATAGCAACAGTTCGGTTTCTGCCATTTTTAATCTTTACAGAAACAGACCACCAGGTCTTTCTCCTGTGGGAAGTCTGGGTGGGTTCGAACAATCAACTTTTGTTAGGTTAGCAGCTAAGCACTTAACCACTGTGCATCAGTTTTAACTTAGATTAACTGGGTAGGGGGTTAAAACTGGGTGCCTTGTGAATTTATAATTTAAAATTCTTCATGTCCTTTCTTTCAGACAAACTCGAAATACAATCATGGATCATCGAGGCTTTGCTTTAAAGAGTGGGAGAGGGGAAGAAGGGGCAAATGAATGTAATAAATGTTTGCTTTACAATCTTATAAATTAAAAATTGTGACTAATTGTTAACTCTACTTTTTCTTACAGAGTTGCTACAAGTGGGAATCAACTCGACAACAATGGGTTTGGTTTGTGAAATGGACCCCACTGTCTGGAAATAGACTTTCTGCTTTCATTAAGCCATCTAGGTCTACCCTATCAATAATATATAGGTAAGAGCTAAATTTCCACACATGATGGAGTAATGTGTCTGTACTACTCTGTGGTCTTATTCTCACCAAGAAGGGGAAAAGAAAACAAACAAACCTTTATTTCACATCATCACTAGTATTTCCAAATGGCACTCTCTTTGTCCAACTAAAATCAGATCCCTGGTTTCCAAAATAAATAAATAATCGGGGACTGCTCCTCAGAAAACCTATGTAGCAGTTCTACTTTGCCCTATAGGGTCACCATGAGTTGGAATCAACTCAACAGAAGCAGCTTTGGCTTTCCAGTTTGGGGAGCCTTTTTCAGAAGGCCTACTTTGCTTCACTTTTCTAAGCCTCTGTTTTGTCATCTTTAAGACAGAGAAATCAGTGTTTGCCTGCCCTGAGAACTGACTTCACTGGGCAGTTATAAAGATCAAATGAGAACATGGACAGAAATGGATTCTTTAAAAGATAGTAGTGCTATTTAGAGGTGAATAAATCCTTTTTCAGAGTAAACTCAGAAAGCCTCCAAACATAATGTAACAGCAAGCTATTTCTTTTAATTACATAGAAAGTAATAAATACAACATGCTTTTACTTTTTTTAAAAAAAGCAATACCTGGTCTCAAACCCAATAATCTTGGTTTTGGTTTGTCTTTTTGTTTGTTTTTGGTATAATGTGATTGTCTCGGATTGGGACTTTATGAATGAAAAGGCCAAAAGAGGGCTGTCTACTTAGCAAAAGCCTAGATAATTGCATTCAGTGCATCCTATACTGGGGCCCTTCAACTGTAATACCACTTTTTGTATCTCCTGCTGAGGTCTCTGAGTCCTGACAGCCCCCTAAAGGGGCCACCTTCCTCTTCATGTCCCCAGGAACAGCCCGTCTCATTAACTGATGAAGCTCTTTCAAAGTACCAATGGGAGGCTGGCCAGGGTTTTGGAGTCCTCCACCTCTTCACCAGCACCTCCTGCCTGGAGATCATTCTCAGCAGAGTGAGAAAGGCATCATCCCACTAGCCCAGCCTAGGAAACAGATTCTGTGATGTGGCTAATTAGCAGTGTGAAAACTTACGTCACTTTTAGGAGGATGGTAAGTAGTGGGAGGCAAACCGCTCAGTGATTTTTTCTATTTATTGGCAAATCTGTTTCCCAAAGCACTGTTCCTGATACAGAAAGTTACGTGTAGTATTTGAAGTGAACTTTTACCCCTGCATATGTGACAATAATTTCCTCATCACATACGTGATTTCTTCACAGATCGAGAAATCTAAATAAAAGTGGTCTCCTGCTCCCCTATCTCTAAACTTGTCTCTCCAGGAGCTCGGAATGCAAGTCACTAAAATCCCATTGCCATCAAGTTAATTCAGACTCACAGCAACTCCAAAGGACTAGGGTTTCCAAGGTCATAAGCTTTACACTGGCAGCCCTGGTGGCAAGATGGTTAAGCACTTGGCTCATAAACAGAAAGGTGGCAGTTTGATTCCACCAGCATCTCTGAATGAGAAAGATGTGGCTGCCTGCTTTCCTAAACCCACTGCCACTGAGTTGATTCCAACTCATAGCGACCCTATAGTGGACTGAACTGCTCTATAGAGTTCCCATGGAGTGCCTGGCGGATCTGAACTACGACCTTTTGGCTAGCAGCCATAGAACTTAACCACTATGCCACCAGGGTTTCTGCTTCCTTGAAGAGCCTTGGAAATCCCATGAGGCAGTTCTACTCTGTTTTACAGGGTTACTGTGAGTTGGAACGTACTTGACAGCAATTAGTTTGGTTTTGAGGAGGTCTGAGTTAATCTTTCCGGAAGCAGGCTACCACATCTTTCTCCTACGGAGCACCTGGCACCTTCTAGTCTCCCACCTTTCAGTTACCAGGTACTTAACCACTGTACCACCAGGGCTCCATTCTGAGATGCAGAAAGCCTGATAGCAGAAGTTGGGGAGGAGGGGATGAGCTGTCGATAACATATCTCTGGGGTCTAAGAGAGGGCGGAGGCTTGCGGGTCTTCTTGGCACTGGGTTGTTGTTGACAAAGCCTGAGGAAGAGGAACTGATGTCCAGCAGATGAGACCTCCACTAATGAGCTCAGGGGCAACTGAGAGGCTGTTTTCAATTCCAGGGGTCACCCAGCCAGATTACCAGGAATTGGGAGAACTAAAGACTGATGTGAATAAGCAGGGACCTACCATTAAAGAAAACATACAAATCTTCCTTCCAACCCTTTACCCCACTCACTCATTCACACACACACACACACACATAGCCAACTAACACACACAAGATATCAGGGAAACCTGGAATACATTCCCCAGCCCCAGAGGACTGCACTCTTTGGTGAGAAATATCCTCACAATGACATTTTCCACAAAAGTGCACCCTCTTCTTTCATGAGGAGTTATTTTACTAAGATAATCATTAGTGTACCCATCACCTGATAAACACCAACAAATAACCAAACACAGCCTGAAGCCTCTCAGGGAGGGATGAACTTTTCCCTGCAGAGGCAGTGGCAGCAGAGCAACTGGTAACCCAGACTTCTCACTTAAGCCACCAGCCACCAGATCATGTTCCCAACCACTCACGTGAAGCGGGCCAACAGCTTTGCTCATCAAAAATGCAATTTCCCACACACGGAGGGCAACAGCACTAAACTATATTCTTGCATTGCCAAATGAATTGTGTTTGGTAATCTGAAGGCATCATAAATTATAGAGACACAGACCCAAGAAGGAGCACGTCTTCTACGCAAGCTGCCACAGGGGATGCAAATAAGGCTGCTGCTGCCAGGAACACACAGAAAGGACTGGATCTCAGAGCGGCAGTCATCATCGGACATTCAGCTCTGCCTCTGTGATAAAGCAAAATCAAGTCCACTGCCATCAAGTTGATTCTGACTCACAGTGACTCTATAGGACAGACTAAGAATTGCTCCACAGAGTTTCCAAGGAGCACCTGGCAGATTCAAACTGCCAATCTTTTGGTTAGCAGATATAACACACAACCACCACACCACCATGCTTCTGTATTTTCTACCCAAGGACTCACTATACTACACAGGTACAAGCATGTGCAGCAAACAACTTCAGAAGGTAACCCACTCCCACCTGCAACTCCTCTGCTCAAGAAGCCACAACAGTTCCCCACTAGCAGCCACACTAAGCCTCAGGTCCTGCCATGGATGCAAGGCACCATGTTGAAATGGAAAGAGCAGGGGTGTGCACCACCATATACATTTTCTGTAAAAGAGGGCCAATAATGCTAACTGGATAGTTATTGTAAGAATCAAATAATAAATACATATGAACTACCTCCTTTGAAAACGTCAGCTGCTTTTGCTTCCACTCCATAATCAGACTCTATTCACTCTGTTCTACTCCGTCACTGTGGCAGGCTGTCAAAGTCCACTTTGACTCATGGTGACCCCATGTGTGTCAGAGTAGAACTGCATTCCATCAACGGCTAGCTTTTCACAAGAAGAACCCTAATCTAATCCACATCCAATAAACAGGCGTGCTAGTCTCCTCATAGTCACCACCTTTCCCTTGCCAAACTAACTTCTACCTCCATGTGCTCTTCGTGCTGGTTTCTATCTCTTCTTACCATCCCTGCTCACCTTCTTCCACAGATGCTAGGATTTCCACGTGTCTCTCAAAGCAGTGCTCAGTCCCTATCCCATCCCCTCACACCACCTCATATCCACCCTATGAAGTGGCAAAAAGCAGAATGATACTTTGAGGACTAAGGTGCAACTGATCCAAGCCAAGATATTTTTAGTTGCCTTGTATGCATGCAAAAGCTAGACAACGGGGGAAAAAAAGACCAAAGGAAAAACGACACATTCAAATTGTGGTACTGTTGAAGAATATTGAATAGATCATGGATTGCCAGAAGAACAAACAAATCCATCGTGGAGAAAGTACATACAGGATGTTCCTGCAAAGTGAGGATGGTGAGGCTTCATCTGGAGGTCAGCAAAAGACGGAGACCCTCAATGAGAGGACTGATACAGTGGCTGTAAACAATTTACGCTCAAACACAGGAGTGACTGCCAGGATGGTTCAGGACTGGGCAGTGTCTCTTTCCAGTGTGCGTGAGGTCGCCACAAATCAGAGCCAACTCAGCAGGACCTAACCACAACAATCAAGCCACTGCCTTTGTCTCTGAAATAGCATTATGCTTTTAATTCATGCTACCCAATTAACAATTTCAAGGGACCTGATCATGTGTAGTCTATGTATTTGGATCTTTTCTCTAAATCCCGAGAAACTCCCCGAAGGAAAATGCCAGTGCCTATACTTAAAGATCACACCTAAAAACTCACTGCCATCAAGATGATTCTGACTCAGAGGCACCCTACGGGACAGAGCAGAACTGCCCAGTAGGACTTCCCAAGCCGTAACCTCGACAGAAGCAGCCAGCCACACCTTTCTCCCAAGGAATTCAAACTGTCAACTTTTCAGTTAGCAGCCAAGTACTTTAACTACTGTGAACCAGGGCTCCTAAAGACCCCACCAAGAAGATAACAAACTCACTCCCCTTGAGTCAATTTCAACACACGGCAACCTCACAGGACAGAGAAGAACTGCCCCATAAAGTTTCCAGGGAATGTCAGGTGGATTCAAACTGCCCAGTTGAATCACTACACCACAAGTGTTTCCAGAGATCCTGTAACACGCTCAACATTTAAGTAGAATGGTACTCATAAACACACTTTCAAGCTGTGAGGTTGCACATGCAGGAAAGGTAATTCTTTTCTGCTGTCATCCATCAGAGTTTGGCCATAAGTCATGTTGAGGCCTCGGCAGTGACAGTCAATTGGGAAAGGGGTAGAAATCAGGCCAGGTATTGAAACTGCAGTGTCCAAATGGGTATCATGATCAGATGAACCTTGATAGTTTTATGCAGAAGTAAAAATGCCCAGGCAGTCCATAACCCTTACTTTGGAAGAGAGGGGTCCATGTAGAGCAGCAGATTCACTTAAGGGCCTTGGCCCCTAGCTTAAGGTTCACGGCTTAAGCTTTTAAGAGAAAGCTCTCTTGGCAGCTAAGAAGTAGGTCAGGTTCGGACCTTTAAAAAGAACCATAACAAAGCTAGCACCTTAAGCAGAAGAGTTAAGTAACTTGTTCAACATTACTTAGCCAGGGGGTTGGGGGCCAGGCAGTGCAAGTGGGCAGTGCAGCTCCAGGCTGTCCTCATAAACAGTTCGCTGTAGCACATATTTCAAAACTTGGTGTCTGTGCCAGAAACCCTCCTCAATTGAAAATTCTGCACACATAGTGGCCAAGCTCCACGGCTTAAGATTCTGTCTCTTTGTATCCCTTGAACTTGACTGCTTCCTTAAACTCTGCCTTCCACTTTAATTCACAGCTCTGCCTCTTGGCCTTGCCTCCCTTAATTTAATATTATGGCCTACTTGGCTTTGAATTTAACTACCCTGGTTCACCCTGAGCCCCAATCTTTGTTGGCTACAGCTGGCCCTACTCCACTCCTACTACCCAAAGGGTCTGCTTGCTCAGGAGACCTGAAAGCAGAAAGGGAACTGAAAGTAGTAGAAGCCCAGGCATCGAGGCTAGACAAGAACTACTTGTTGTCTTTGAATCTATTCCAACACACAGTAATCAGGTAAGACAGGGTAGAACTGCCCCATATGGTTTCCAAGAGCAGCTGGTAGATTCAAACTGCCTATCTTTTGGTTGGCAGGCAACTTTTTAACACTATACCACCAGGCAAATGCAGCAGTGGTTATAAAAAGATTCCATGAGGCTATGAAGTTTCGCCAAGTCAATTCAAAGACTCACCCATGATTACAGAAAGAATGTGTAACCCTTCTTCTCTCTCTCCCCAACCCCCACACAGTGAGATACTTCAATCCAGCTTTCTTCTATCAACGTGAGCTCAAGGACTGCAAACCCGATGGCTTTATGCCAAATATAAACAGCACGGCCCTAAAGAGTAAGGGCCGGCACAACAGGGCTCGTTAAAAAAGAGGGTAAGTGGTGATCAGACCCCAAGTGAAAGAATGGAGAAGGAGCCAGGACACAGAGCAGAAAACCAGGAATGCACAAAAAGTCCCAAGCCTAGACTGACAGAATGTGGACATTTCAAGTCCAATCTCCACCAGTGCTTGCTTAGAATTTTCATCTGAATAGGTACAACAGGCAGGTAGGGCCTTCATGTCAAGTCTGAGTGACACTATCAGGGTTCATTCAGATGATATGAGTAATACCTGTTCAGAATTCGGCTGTTACATGGTGGGGGCCTGGCAAGAAAACCCAGTGAACGGTTCCCACGTAATGGTGTACAGGTCAGAGGTAGAGTGGGCAGCTGATAAACAGGACACAAAAAACTCTGTTGCCATCCACTCAATTGCAACTCATAGTGATCCCACAGGACAGAGGAGAACTGCCCCATAGGGTTTCCAAAGAGTTTCTGGTATATTCAAACTGCTGATCTTTTGGTTAGTAGCCAAATGCTTAACCAGTGTGCCCTAAGGGCAGGCTGATGCATGCAATACCACTGGTGGGTAAGGAAAGCCCTAAGCTGAAGAAGACATGGTTCTAGCTGGTTCGAGCCTGAAAAGTGCTGGAGTAGGAGGTGTTGGCTGGAACACACACAGTCTGTGTCTCCGCCAGTGAGGAGTTAAGAGAGACATCATTATTGTGGTTAGCCGGTGTCAGTTTGCCCCGACTCATGGTGAACCCATGCATGAAAGAACAAAATGTTACCTAGTGCTGTGCCATTTCCATGATCATCTTGGAGACAGGACCACTGTGCTCCATATAGTTTCCAGAAGTAGATCCCCAAGACTTTTCTTCTAGCCCATCTTAGCCTGGAATTTCCACTGAAACCTGTTCAGCATCACAACAACACATAAGCCTCCACTGGCAGAGCAGTGGTATAGCTGCATATGAGGTGCATTGGCTGGGACTGGCCTGATAACGATTACTATTGATGCATCTGAAGTGAACAGCAAAAGGAAAAACTTTCATATTCTCTTTAATACTAAGGGCTGTATGCCAGAAGTGGATGGAATAAAGGATTAGAAGGAAACTTTTACTTCATTTCCACAGATAAAGCTGTTTCATAATTTTTCACCAAAATGCCTAGTAAAAGATCTGATGATATCATTTATCAGCCCAGGACCAGAGACTTAAAGACACGGTTGTGCCATCCGCCAGCTGTGGAACATTGGACAAGCCGTACCAGACCTCTAAGTTTCAGTTTCCTCATCTGAAAATCAGGTTAATCCTATTTCCCTTGCCAGTCTCCTAGGGTTGCTGTCAGGATCAAATAGGAAAATGAGTATGAAAGCATTTGGCAAAGGACACCACATCACATTCACAGAAGGGGATATTTTTATGAATACTATGAAATCACAGCACCAGTTTCATCAAGTTTACAGACCCTTACAAATGGGTGGGTCCATGGTTTCTTCTTCTGACAAACCACTCAATATCATCACTGGTCTCTGGTTGGTCTGGGCCTATTGGATTCAGACTTCAAAGCAGTTTCTTCATTTCTCTAGTTCGTTAGAGTTGGTAGCCTGCCTCCCCTGAAGCTATGGCACACTGGGTGGTTTCTAAATTCTGGCAGCATCTGTAAAAAATTTCTGCCTATTTAGTTGGCATCAAGTTCTTAGCGGTACTTAGTGGTTCAGAACTAATTCTTCTCCTACAGAATTATCTAGGATATTCCATGTCTATGTTGAGTTTTCTCAGGATTCCTTGACTCCTAGTTTTTGCTCTAAGTCCCTAGGCTGTTTATATAGAAAAGATTTTTTTTGTGGTAATTACAAAAATGCAGGTCTAGCACCCGAACTTAGCAAAAACAATGGCAGTCTTGGCAGAGCAGAGAAAAAAATAAACAATATGGGAAACTAACTACTGTTGTTGCTCTTGCTGTTGCTGTTGGGTGCTCTGCAGTCAATTCCAACTCATAGCTACTCTACAGGACACAGCACTACTGCCCCATAGAGTTTCCCAGATTGCAATCTTTATGAAAGCAGATCACCAGGTCTTTTTCTCCTGAGGAGCCACTGCTAAGTTCCAACTGTGGGCCGTTCAGTTAGCAGCTGACCACTTAATCACTGTGCTACGAAGCCCCCTTAAAATTAACCGTAGAGATACCTAAATCCCAGAAGCAACTAGAGCTGTAATAAAAATATAACAATGCTCTTTGGACTACAGTTCAACCCCTTCTTCTTCTTTGTCTAGCGATAAGTTGTGAACCCAGATAATGACCCTTGACAATGCCAAGAAAGAAAATTTGTTCTGGAAATAAGCCAATTCTTAGAGACACAAAAGCAATGCCATCTCCTGTACAATTAGGAAGCTCCAAACTTAACGAACATGAGAAGCAGACACTAAGTCTGACCAGGGATTGAGGGCTAAAAGCAAACACAGGCACAAGACAAAAGGTCAACTCAATGGGGAACCATCTCATCACTGGGAACTGCAAGGTCTGACAATTCACGAACTCATCCTAGGAAAAGTGGTACATACCTCATTGTTGAATATCACATGCTCACCTTGAAAGTACTTCCCTTGGGAAGCTATGCACTGACGCCCTCGCCCTTCAAAGCATTTTTGGAAATCTTTTTCTGGAATGACCATTAGATGTCCTGAATTTCATTAAAATATCTTCCTTTCAATTATTTCCTCTGAGTCAAGAACAAAGTCACTGAGGGCTAGCTCCAGTGAGAAGAGAGGGTATTCCAATACACTTATTCATTTACTAGCAAAAAACTCATTGACAAGTATATAATTAAGTTTGAGAACTTGCCACCGTACACAATGGCCATTCCTGAAAGAGTTCCCAAATTGCTTTGAAGGATGGACTAGGTGCTGGTTTCAGTACGGAGCTTCCAAAGGGGAGTACCTCAAAGGTGACCATACCCATATTCGACAATGAGGTATGTAGTACTTAGAACAATTAAGTTCGCAGACTAAATTGTCTGGCCTCGCACAACATGCACCAGTGCTCTGTTTTCAGCTGGGAGCCACTTTATCTCCGTGGCCCAGGTTCCCAATGTGCAACACACGGCCTGATATGTAAATTCAGAGCCTCAACGTGCACTTTCCCCACAAGTGAAAAACGAATATCCCTCATGGATGTGCTTTTGTAACCACAGGCAAGCACAGGCACTTCCAGAAGCCAGGCAAAGCACAAGTGTGTCCCTTTGCCCCCTAGCGGCTGGGTGCAGCACACGCTGGGGGATCCACGTGCAATCCCACCAACATTCCCTTAAGCAGTTCCTACCTTCCACATTAGAAGCTTACGTTTGAGACGAATGCTTCCACTATTGAATTTAAAGTGTCAAAACATAAGCAACTAATAAAGGTTAGGTGTTCTACGACAACTTTAAAATGCCAATAACTTCTCAGGAAAAAAAAAAGCCCAGAGATAATGGACTGATAAAAGCACTGCCCTTGAAATGTGGACTGACAGGGGCAGGTTATAGTCCCCTGGGGAGGCGGGGAGGCATCAAGGCTCCCATTCCTCCCCACTCAGCTCTGACTCTTTGGGGATAATGACAACTTTTTATTCACTATCTTACAGATGGAAACCCTGGTGGTGTAAAGGGTTAAGTGCTATGTCTGCTAACCAAAGGGTGGCAGTTCAAACCCACCAGATGCTCCTTGGAAACTCTATGGAACAGTTCTATCCTGACCACTAGCGTCGGCACGAGTCGGACCCAACTCAACGCAGTTTTATTTTTTATCCTATAGACAATGAAGGTTCCAGTAACCAATGTTCCCCAAACGTCTCTCATCTGGGATATATGGCTGCTGTTGTTACTTTTTCAACCTTAGTGTAAAACAGTTCACATACTGTGGTCATTTCCATGTCCAAGTATCTCTATATGGTCAACGTGTACATGTTGTATAAATTTGTCGCAGACCACATAGGTTTTCTGAACTTCCACAAGGAATGGCAATCTAGAGTAACTTATTAGAGTTTTAATATATACATATGCTTGCCCATTCTGATCAAGCACAGCACTTTGGTGTTGCCCCTTTAAGTACAACTGTGGCTTTATGGCAGAGGGGAAAATCAGACCTCACATAAAGGCAAAAGAAAAAAGGATGATGTTTCACCCATGCCTTTGCAGTGGCTGCACACTTCCAAGATGAATTTTGAAAGGTCATGGACAGACCAAAAGCCAAGACAAAGTGCCCAAAGACACCTCCCTAGATACAAATAGAAACAGCAGTCTCGGCATGCTTATGTACATACACACATTTGTGAACACTCAGATATACAAACAAAATGCACGGGCGTGCTTCTGCACATTTATCCACGGGCACACGTGCAAATAGATGAGGCAAATATCATTTCATAAATATAACTTATCCAATAGGAGAATGATGATCAGCTGCAGCTTAAGAAGAAAGGGGAGAAATGCTACAGAAACCATTAATACTCCAAGAACCTCTAAGACTCAACCTGAATGCAGACACTTAAGCTCTCAGCTTTGCCATTAAACTCAGGGCCTAAATTATTGATCTCTTGCCTCTATCAGCATAACAGTCACGTCCCACTATCGAGATCTAAGTACACTGCGGTCCCCTCTGCTGCAGCCGCTGAAATAATTAGGAGAAATTCTCATTAAAGGAGAGTGAAAGGTTCAGAGACAGAGGCAGAGCAAGGGGTCTGGGAGGGTATTTAATGTCTACCACGGGGTCGAGAGATCACGGAGACCAAATCCCCAAGCAGTGCCCATGGATGACAGCTTATCAAAGGGAAAAAGTACAAATAACACACACACGCAGTGGCTGTCTCTAGGCATCGCTGGACATGAAGCTAGTGTGGAGGGGGGAGAAGGGAGGACATGTGAGGGGGAAGCTGGATGTGTGAGGTGACAAAGGGAGAAAAAAAAGAAGAAAAAATGGGGGGGGAACAGCCACAGTAAGAAAAATACATGAAAAATAAATAAAACAACAAATTAATAATGGAAAATCCACTGTGAATTCTTTTTTGCTTTCGTCTATTCATTCTTTGAAAGTACAAGGGGGGCCTGGAGAAGAAGGGGAAGGTACGGTAGATGGGCAAGAAAGCACCTTCTGATGAGCTCCCAGTTGGGCTGGCATCGACACCAGGATAACACATGCCCCTGATTCAGACACCCACTCTAACACAGAACCTTGACTCCACTGGCAGAGTGGCTTTCTACCGATTTCAATGCAGATTTCACTAGCTGCTTTTCCCTCTCTCACCACTTAAAACACACACAAAAATCAGCCTTTCACATATATTCCCAGAAACGGCCCGGACCCGTGGGGAGAGAGCAGACGACAGAGAACAGCCTTTCCGAGACTGTACCGATGTAGGGAAAGGGTTGTGAGTGGGGAGACTAAAGATGAAGCCAGTAGCAGTGGAGGGCGAGGATACACGGAAGACTCTCACCCAGCTCCAGACAGCCACAAACGAGTAAGTGCATGCACAGGAATACACACACACACACAAAGTTCGCCCACACTTAACGTCAACGTACAGTAATTTAAAAGAATTCCATTTCACAGGACTAGTCAGCATTGTTGGAGGCATCATTACCACAAACACTGGGAACATCTGAAATGGACTGTTCTCACTTCATTCCGTTAGTGACATCCTCCAGCGACCTAGCCCTGGACGAATTTCTACAGACTGAAAACAGAAGGACGGTAGGGGGTGGGGGACAGCAAGTTCACTGACTTCAGAAAACAAAAAGCAAAACCAAAATAAGGGCTATCTGTGTATCTGAAAAATGTATATATGTGATTTCAGTTGGCAGGAAACAATTGAGCCAACTGAAACGTGTTCCCACCATTTCCTGAGTGGAGACCTTAGCAGGGACCTCACATCCCGTGAGGAGAACCACATCAGTAACTGTCCTGGGCTGGTGCACAGGGAAGAGAAATGTGGGATGTCACTGGCTGATAGGGAAGAAGACTTGATGTTATTTATTAGCGAGCACTTACCAGAAACTGCATTTTCTCTATTTGCATTCAATACGGCATCGCAGCCTGTGCAAAGTGCAGAGGCACATGGACACATGCAGGAAGGGAACGTGCTCTCAGATCCTCCCCCACCCTTGGTTCACTGACACCCAGGCTGCGGTCTACACGGCACCTGGCACTATCACCTTCTTTTCCCTTTTTGTTTGGTTGGTAGCTCCACCTTGGCCCCAGAGTTGCTCTGTCACTCAGAAAGTCCCTTTCTCTGCCTTGCTCCCAAAAGTCCCAATATACTCCACTTCAAATGCTCTCCAGGCTGCTTTCCCATCTTCCTTTCAAATACCATCTGGGATTGTCCAGTCAGCTGACTATCGAGATGTCAGAATGCCTAAAGAAAGTCCGTCAGAGCAGCACCTGTGCATGCCTTCCTCCTAAATCCATGCATTACATGAGTTAAATCACCATTGCAGAGGAGGACAGGAGATGGCTGGCATACATGTGTTAATGAGGAAGGGGAAACGGAGTTACGGTCTCCAGTGAAGTGCTGCGATTTCCCACTAACGGATTCTTCTGGAAAAGGATCCTATGAGGAAACGTAATTGCTAATCCCTAGGCCCCAGGATCCTACCCAGTTTCTCAAGCATAGCAGTCATCAAAACAATCTGGAGACTTGCTCTGAAGATGCAAGCCTTGGGCCATCATCTCTCAAAGAAGTCCGAGGCTATTTCCCTTGATCTCTCTGAGGGTGTATTACACCTTAAGGGGCAAAAAACCCAATGTGCCTTTGCTATTGTACAAGCTCTCAGGACTGGGGGCTTGGAGCCTTGGTTAGGTAGAGCCGAGTCTGGGCCACGTTGGCTCTGCCTACGGTTTAAACACTCTAACACTCTCGAAGCAGCAAACTGTGCAAGAGGAATTATTTACAGGCCTTAAAAAGTGCAAGCTGACAGGCAAACCTCTATAATGGCTACATCTTTGGAAATGAGAGAGAGAAAAGGGCTTGCTGAAGCCAAGATCCTGAGGGTCCATGAACAGTCCCCAGATGGCCATATACACAGCAAAAGCCAACTGTGTGGCAGAAGTACTGGGAAGCTCTGAGCATGTATTTGGGGCTGAGGGCAGAGTGGTGAATTACAAGAATATGGGAATTTTTTTATAATCCCTGGAAAGAACATGGAGACAGAAGGTCAGAGAGAGAAGTGCATACATTCTAGAGAATCCAATTTCTGAAACAGGTTACTGGGGCTAGAATTCTGCCCATATTTGAGACTACTTCTCAGAAATGGACAGAAAAGGCAGAGAACAGAAGCATTTTGCAAAAACAAGTTTTGTTCACTTCCAATACCCACATCTGCTATGCAGTCCTCCTCTTCCCACCCACAATGTCCTCTGTGCATTTACAGGGGGCACCCCTTGCCCTGACCCCTTGCTTCCCACTCCCTAATGCAGCAGCCTCTCCCCCACCCAAAGAAAGTGGCCGAGTGTAATTATGCAGAAAGCACCACTGGAGCTATATCAATAAGACAGACGTCTGTTGTATCATTCTCTCTCAGTAAGGCATTTCTTCTCCCCAATTGCTCATATAGAATCATAGCCTAATAGCATCCCATTAACATAATTGCCAACACAACTAGTGTTCCGTGTCTCAGAGCCATTTACTTACTTTACCATAAAGAATACCAAAACAGCCCTAAAATCACAAAGAGGAGGGAAAAAGAGGGGTGGGTGATGGGGGCAGTGAGAAGAAAATTTTACCCCTTTATACTCTCGGTGCTCTCCAGAGTGGGGCTCAGAGATGATAAATACAGCAGTGCCTCTCTCATCTGCAGGAATCGTAACACAGAGCCTTCCTACCAGACTCCCAAGCAGACGTGTGCTAAAATCTAAACGGATTCTGCCAGGCGAAATGAAATTCCCATTATTTTTAATTAATCCTTAATTAAAATATATTACTCCGCAGATTCCGCAAATCTCTCTTAATATGCAAATGCGGCCCATTCAAGGATATTTACATATCATTAATTAAAACGGCACATTCTTTCAGTCTAACAAGCTGAGGGGGCTGTGGCTGCTGCCACATTGGCAGAGCAGCCTGTCCTGGCAGTACCAAGCTCAACTGATAAAAAGATGTCAATAACTGGTCCTCCCTGGGAAAAGTAAGGCAAAAAGGGCACAGTACGTTATACTTTCACACTCTCTGGCATGTGGATTTGGCTTCAAATATTATGTTGGGGATGCAGCCAAGAGATCTTGGCAGGGAGCTGAGGCTCCCTGCTAGCCACCCCTATGTAAAGATCACCTGAGGAACCAGCTAAAGTTGGCCTTGGCTGCGTGACCAGCGCTTTCTCACTCCAGAGACTTTATGAGTCATGGAAAAGTGTGTTGGCTGGATAGAGTCACTGACCTGGGAGAGGAGAGCGGATGTGTACGCACTTGTCCAGCTTCTAAGATAGAGACTCAAAGTCAGCCACCTCCACAAATCAAGACAGAATCTGATTCAGTTTGGGGAAAACTCAAAATAAATACAGTATACCAGTCCCTTAGTAGTTTAATGACAAAGGAATTTGCAGGAAAAAAAAACAGGTCTCCTGGGTGAAATGTCAGGCTCAATTTCACTGAGTCCAAAAAGGCCAAGTTCAGGACCAGGTAGCAAAGGGCTGGCTGGCAGGAACACACGACCGGAGGACAATAATCCTGACACAGCTAGTGACAAAAAAGTGAAGGAGGAGTTCACCAGGAAAAAACATACCCCAACAGACATTAATCACTTTATTTTCACAGACAAGCCCTATCAATCAGTCAGAGATTTGCAAACTGCACTCCACCCACACAGGAAGGTTAGGCACCCATCTGTGGACAGCCAGGACAGCTGCTGGCCTCTAGGGCTGGACTATCTGGGCCACCTGTAAATCAGATAGCGTGGGGCATGAAAGTACACGAGCCTCAACTGCATTTACAGTAAACCAGGTTGTCCTCAGACCTCTGGGAATCCCCACGTCTAGAATCCCACTCACAGAGATATGGTTGCTGGCAGCTGGCTGGGCCCTCTCTCTCACTAGCTCAGTGACTCATTCTTGCACAAGTAATTAAAATTTGTGCCTCAGCAAAACTGCAGCTGATTACATGCCACAGACATTTATGGTCATTTTTTTTTCTTTTTCTTTTTTTTATTATGATTAAGTACATAATCCAAATCAATTTTGTATGCTCACCTGTCTACAACTCTTCTGTTCTCCTTGCCCCATGACAGCACACCCCTCCTTTTCATTTTGTACTTGTCGGATCCTGAGAATCTCCTGCCCCCTCTTCTCCACCCTTTTCTCTCCCGTCTACAAAGAGACCAGTAGGATAGCTTCCTGTAATTGCAGAGAACCATTAAGTACACATATCATACGGATACACTGTATCCCTGTCCAAAGAGTTGACCTCAGTAGTGTTTTCTAGATGGGGGCCATGTTCCCAGAGGAGCTCCAGAGCTGTCAGACCATCAGTTGTGGCCTGTTCTTGAGCAGCACCCCTACACAGGAACTCAACAATGTGTGCCCCGTCACGGCTGTCTTTGGTGGTGGCCGGGCACCATCTGGTTCTTCTGGTCACATGTAGATACAGTCTCCCATTTACATGGGTCTTTCTGTCTCCTGGGCACTTTTATCCTCATGTCTTTGGTGTTCTTGATGATCACCTGCTCTGGCTGACTTGGGACCGTTTAGTGTACCTCAGATGGCAGCTTGCTATCTTTTAAGACCCCAGATGCCGCTCACCAATATAGGGTCCAGAAGACTCTCTTGGCAATAGGCTAACTATGCCACCGGACCTTAAGGTCCCCCAAGAAAATGGTCCCCAGACTCCACCCCTGCTACTCTACCTTGCAATATTGGGTTGAGTTTAGAACAACTTTCAGTTTACGGTGAAGTCCAGTTAAGTTCATCTACTTTTAGGGTCATTTTTTAATAGTGGAGGGCAAGAGAACCAAATCAGTGAATGCCAAGGGTCTCCTATGCTTAACTGGGAAACTGCGTATCTAATTACAACAATGGCATTTTTTCCCTAAGATGTCTTGAGGCTGAAGCAACTTCCCAAGAGATCCCAGATACAGCTCAACAAAACCCAAATGTTGTCTTTCTGAAAGTCTCCTGCTTCTCTGTTCTGGGGCATTCTGTCCAAGCAGTTACTGTCAGCACCAACTCCGACTCATGGCAACCTCACACATGTCAGAGAAGAACTTTGCTGTATGAGGTTTTCAGTGGCTGAATTTCTTTTTCAGAAACAGATCACAAGACCTTTCCTCCAAGTTACTTCTGGGTAGACTCAAACCTCCAACCTTTCCGTTAGAAGCTAGCCACATTAACTGTCTGTAACAGGATCAGAGCTATTGTTCTGCCAGCATACGTTTTTGCAGATTATAACCTGTGTAAGACAAAGATCTTTGCTAAAAAACTTGCCTTACTTTTTACTTGGTACACTGTCACATAAGGACAGGAGCTAAAGTCACACATACTAGACGTTCAAAGATCCAGAAGAGACAAAGAAGATCACAAGGCCAAAGGTTTGCACAAATGAAGCAGGTAGTCTGGACAAGCCTTCAGAAGCAACTTCAGTCTGGGTGGCGAGAGCAGACAAATTTTCAAAATGTAGAACCACCCCAACACAGACATTATCCCAGGCTCTGTTTATATAGTACAGCTATTGTTTAAAGGAAAATTCAGGTTCAACTCTCAGCTCTACCCACAACAATGTGGCAAAGGACAGATTACATACAGTTCCTAAACCTGAATTTACTCATCTGAGAAATGGGAATCGATGTCTCTGGAAAAATTATTGTGAAGACTAAGTGAGATCACCGAATAAGGACCTCAGGTCCCTGAGTGGTACAAATGGCTAAGTGATCAACTACTGGCCAGAACATGGAGTGGTCTGAACCCACCCAGAGGTGCTTTGGAAGACAGGCCTGGGAATCTGCTTCCAAAAAGGCACACAGCCTTTTTTTAAAAAAAAGCCTATGGAACACACTTCTATTCTGGACTACAGGGGATCACCATGAATTGGAATCAACTTGTTAGCAATTACTAACAAGGACAATAAGGCCCTTAGCACATAATCCAGACTCAATAAACGGTAGCAATTGTTCAATTATCACTTACTCTTACCACCAGGTTGTGTTTTGTTTGGTTTTGGCAAGTGCCCAGACTTTTGCCTCTGAAACCCTGCCCGATTTTAAAATCTAGTGACTCTCAGGAACCCTCTCATTCTTACCCCTCGTCTTGCCCATTTTCTTCAGTCTCCTGCCTAGGCCCTTACACATTACTTAGTGATACTCTTTGGCATGAGTCTAGAGATGCTTCCATTACTAGAAGAACAGTCCCAAAAGCCCCACAGTTCCAATGAAGCTTATTCAGCTGCAACGCATCTGGTCCATCAGCCAGAATCCGTTATCCAGCTTCTTAGAACAGCTATCATCATTTCATTTTTCTTTCTCAGACTAATCTGAGAAACGAACTCTAGTACATTGTAACAGCAAAGTCTTCCCTAAATACATCACTGAAATCTATGAAGCCACAGGCCAGGGCTTTGAACCATTTCTTTCTAGCTCGAACCCCCGATGAAAATTTGACCTTCTCCAACCCCATGCACTGATTCAGAATCTATAGTTTAACAATATCCTCAGGTGATTCTTGTGACCATGTTCGAAGTCCTTCAAATGAAACGGAAGCAAGCAGTACGTGAGGACTTCATGCCACCAAGAAAGAAGCACCAGGCGCAGAGTTTGTACTTTGGACCTAAGGTTCTGGCACTGAGATGTTTCCAGACCAAGGGAAAACTACGACAAAGAGAGAAAAGCCTTCTGCCCTGGAGCTGGCACTCTGAATTTGTACTTCCAGCGTACCAGACTACGGGAGAATAACTTTCTCTTTGTTAAAGCCATCCACTTGTGCTATTTCTGTTATATCATCACGAGGTAACTGAGACAGCTGCTAAATGAAAGGTCAGGAGTTCACACCCACCCAAGTGGCTCTGCAGGAAGAAAACCCTAATGATCTGCTCCTATAAAGATTATAGCCTAGAAGTTCTATGGAGCAGTTCTACTCTGTCACACAAGTTGGAATCAACTCAATAGCACTCAACAACTTCTTTGAGAAGTCCCTGGGTGGTACAAATGGTTATCATGTTCAGCTGCTAACCAAAAGGTTGGAGGTTGAAATCCACTCAGAAATTTACCTTGGAAGAAAACCCTGGTTATCTACTTCTAAAAAAAAAAAAAAAATCAAGCGCTGAAAACCCTATGGCGCATACAGGTCTTCTCTGACACACAAGCTGTCACTGTGGATCAGAACTGATACCATGGCAATTTTTTTATGTCTTTGGGACATTATAATTTTGGTAATCTCCTAAATTGAGTCCCACTTTGCCAGACATAAAGCAGGAAACTTAAACCCGCAGGCTCCCTTGAAACTATGTGCAGGCAGATAAAATGAGTCCCACCAATGTAACAAACACTCGTGCAGGACGTGGATTCTGAAGAGCAGAAGCAGTTGAACTCAGGGAACTCAGCCTTTTGGCCACCGGGTGACAGAAGCATGGGCTTCTTCCGAGGGTGCTAGATGTCACGCCTGCTGGGAGCAGAGACAGAGGTCTTTGCATTCAAGGCGACTCCATGGTGTCGCTGGGTGCCACAGACACAGATTGGCCCTCTCTAAAATTTTGTAAGCTAACAAATATCTAACACATTTTTAACTTTTTGTTTCTAAACCCAAGGACTTTTAATAATTTTGTTCATTTAAACTAGCTAGAGTGTATTATTTTATTAATTGTGATTAAGTGAAAGTATACCATCCAAATCAATTTTGCAGGCTGCCTATCTGCAGCTCCTCTGCTCTCCCTGCCCTGTGACAGCATACCCACTCCTTCTCATTTTATACTTGTGACATCCTTTTCACAAGGTCCTGCCCCCTCCTCTCCACTCTCTTGTCTCCCATCTAGAAAGAGACCAGTAGAACAGTCTCCTACAAATGCACAGAACCATAAAGTATAAACACTATGTGGTCATACTGTGTTCCTGCATCTAGGCCATTTTTGTCCAGCGTCGAACTCAGTAGTGTTTTTTAGACAGGGGAAGCAGCAGGTCTAGGGGTCCTGTTCCCAGAGGATCTGCCAGGCCATCAAACCATCAGCTGTGGTCTTTTAGCAGAGTTCTTGAGCAGCACCTCTCTTTTTCTCATGTTGCCACAGAGACTCAACACTGTGTGACCCATCACGGCTGTCACTGGTGGTGGCTGGGCACCATCTGGTTCCTCTGGTCACATGGAGATACAGTCTCCCATTCACACGGGTCCTTCTGTCTCTTGGGCTCTTTTTCTCTCATGTCTTTGGTGTTCTTGGTAATCATCTGTTCCAGCTGAGTTGGGACCATCTGGGGTACCTCTCATGGCAGCTTGCTAGCTTTTAAGATCCAAGATGCTACTCACCAATACGGTGCGCAGAAGACTCTCTAAGCAACAGGCTCATTATGCCAATGGCCTCAATGTCCCTTGAGAGCATGGTCCCCAGACCCCACCCCTGCTACTCTATCCTTGCAATACTGAGTTTAGAAGAGCTTTCAGTTTATGGTGAAGTCTAGTTAAGTTGATCTTCTTTCTACTGTGTGCTGTCACTGCTTTCACCCAACCAAATTTCTGTCAACTATCTACTCTGTGACCAACTCTCACCCTCACTCCCTGCCCTTGTAGCCACTAAAGAGTCTTTTTTTTCTGTCCATAAGTCTGTTTTTAAGTCCTTATAGTAGGGGTCTCATACAATATTTGTCCTTGTGCCGCTGACTGATTTCACTCAGCATCATGTCCTCCAACTGAAACCAGATTATGAGATGCTTCCTAAAATCATCATTGTTCTTTATCACTGCATAGTGTTCCATTCAGTATATGTACCATAGTTTCTTTATCCATTTGTTGGTTGTTAGGCATCCACGTTGATTCCATCTTTTAGCTGTTGTGGACTGTGTTGCAATAAACATTCATCTGCATTTATTATTTTTAGTTCAACTGAAAATCCTGACCAACACAGCTATGACGCTTAGGTGCAATTCTTTCTAGTCACTTAGATTTTCCACAAAATTTATTACAGGAATAGAACTCCATCGAGGAAGGCCCCTTTCACACTTCACCAACAGGAATCTCCTTTAACACCCTATTCCAGGTCTGTGCCATCATGGCGCTCTGGAACAATACAGAATGACACCAGGAACTGTCTCTCATGATGAGTTCAACTCAAGTGACAACCACAATAACTCTGCTGGTTGACACTGAAACCAATGTTGGCAATGGACTTATCTCGTAACGGCAGCAAAGACACCTGACTAGAGGAATAGTTTCCACCTAAAAAAGGTGCCTCATCCTACAGAGGAAGCAGAGGTCCTCCTGAGGTTAAGACACTCAGACAAGGTCCCACAGCTGGTAGATGAGAGACCCTACAAGTGCCAAACGATTCCCAGCAGTCCAATGGCTAAGAACTTGGTGGCTAACCAAAAGGTATCCAATTCCAGCTCAACCAGTGGTTCCACAGCAGAAAGACCTGGCAAATTGTTCCCACAAAACATACAGCCTAGAAAACCAGTGGGGCATTTCTACACCTCCCTTGGTTATACGGACTGATATTAAGTAACTCAGTACATTCATCCCACGCATAGTCGTTGTTTCATCCATGAGTGACAATGCAGCTTGTTGCTTTTTCAGGATTTGCCTGTCACACATAAGGAGACTATGCGAAACCTGTTATAAAACAACCAAGCAGCATTCAGCCAGTGCTCTCCTCCCACACACAGGACCACTATTTCTTACATTGCTCAACACTTGACTTCTGGTAACAGTAATTAACTTAAAGATCATGTGATTAGTCACAGCTCTTCTCTGAAAGGTGGCCTAGGGTTCACCCCAAACTTACTTGGCAATTGATATTTTATTTAAGGAGCCAACACGCTTCATCACACTTCGCTAATGTAATTATTTGCATAGGATTATGATGGATAGGATATCATTCTAAGCGCAATACTTTGAGGAACACTCACAAACATGTTTGATGATCTCATAAATGTTTTCATTGCGATGACAGACAGGTACAATCATCTCATTTAATGCAAGCATCTTTGATATAACTGTTTCTGAAGAACACAGAGCACGTTGAAGATAAATATCTGTACTTTCCAGGCCTAAATCAGGCAAGCTATAGGCCAGAGCCCAAAGCATGCGTGTGATGTCAAATAGGCTCCATGTTTCACGAACAGAGAGATCTTGTTACACCAGATGATTGTGCACCCATGTGGGGAGGTGTGCCACTAAGACATCTGCTCTAATCAAATATCAACATGTAACACTTCCTTGTGGGTTCTGGGGACTATTGACTGACACACACATAAGGCTGTGGCTTCTGAGAAACCACCAGAAAGTCACATCGGGCAGGACATATTTTCCACAGTTGTGCTCATGTTAGCACCAATGCATTTCTCTATACCACAGTCAATTAAAAAATATTCATGTTGTTTGTAGCAAAATACAGTAAGAGAGGGAAACAGTTATCCTTTAGGTAGAGAAAAATGGATGTCTCATCCAAGTTATATACATTAACTACTCCTAGCCAAAGAAAAAGAAGCCCTGGTAGCATCAGTGATTAAGCACTCAGCTGCTAAGTCAAAGGTTCGCAGTTCAAACCAACCAGTGGTTTCATGGGAGAACATACCCAGTAATCTGCTTCCACAAGGATTACAGCCTAAAAAACCCTACAAGTCAGCTCTACTCTGTCCTATACGGTCACCATGAGTCACAACAGACTTAGAACACAACAGAAAACAAATATACCTGCATTTCATACGCTTGAAAACATAAAAGGATAAACCTTTATGGCACAAGGCAATAAAAGGTGGGGGGAGGGCAATACCAATAATGAAAGAACCAAACTCCAGGCAGTTACCCAAAAGACGAGAGCCCTGACAGCACACTGGTTGAGCATTCACTTGCTAACCAAGAGGTCAGCAGTTTGAATCCACCCATAATTTCTTGGAAACCCTATGAAGCAGTTCTACCCTGTTCTGTAGGTCACAGTGAGTCAGAATCAACTCAACAGCAACAACTTAGTACACGACAGGTGTGTGAAACAAAGATTCCCTACTTGCTGAGCAACAGGCCCTGATCCAGGGGAATCTCAAAGCCTACACTCTTGAATCCTCTAATGGGCTCAGGAAGGGGTAGGGGAAGGCGGCTCCAGGCTTCTCCAGAATGAGCTAAAGACTTCTCCTCTGACTCTGGGCCATCATGAATGGCACCAGACCACCACCATGGCTGATTCTGGGATTCCATTTTGGCTTGGTCTTGATGACAGTGCAAAGGATGTTTTGAGGGCCTCCTACAGTTTTGAGGTATTTTATAGAAGTGCCATGAATTCTACCTAAATTCTGTATCTTGGAAGTCTTACAGTCTGGTGAGCTTAGAATGGGGCGGGGGGAGCGGGGGGCACTGAGAAGTGTTAATAAAGGTTCTTTCTTCAAGTCTGGGAGGAACAAATACATTTGATATAATCTGGAGAGTATTCAAGACAAAAACATTCAGACAACTGATGTCTCCATGAATGCATTTTTAGGTCCTCAGCTTTCTCTTTCCCTCCTTTATTCTGTAACCAACCTATCTACCCTTGCTTGAAAATACAAACTCAGAGTAAACTATTTCTTTCTAAACTTTCAATGAGGTAGTAACATTTGCACACACTAACATCAAAAAATATAATTACAAAGGTCAATACAAAAACACTGACTTGCAAAACTTTCTAGAGCTATTGATGCTGCTGAATGAATCCCTGACAGTTACTAGCATGAGATCACCTTTAAACCTTAAACCAAAAATATCCCCTGAAATCTTGAAGCCAAACAATAATTTAGCTTGATTAGTAAAGAATGTCTGCCTTGAAGAAACTGTGCTCTTTTAAAGGTCTATATGGTACCAAATTGATAACAGCAACTTGATAGGTAAACTTAGGAACAGTGAATTTACATTAATGAGGGAAGAACAAGTCTAAAAAGGAGGGTGAGAAAAGCTGTACAACTTGAAGAATACAATCAACATCACTGAACTGTACATACAGAAATTGTTTAATTGGTACACATGTTCTGCTGTGTATTTTTTCTGGAACAAAAGCAAATGATTAAAGAAAGAAGAATACGGAGACAAACAGCCAAAGGAAAGTAGTGGAGGGAGAGGGAGGAAGGGAAGGAGAAAGAGGAATGGGGGGGGAAGAAGGGAGGAAGGAGAAGGAAGGGCAGAAGGGAGGCAGGGGTGGGGAGAAGGAGAGGGGGAAGAAAAAACTGGCTTACAGTAAAGTGGCCAGTGATTCCCAGACCACAGCTAGAGATTCACCTGTAGATCCAGGGGTCTCTGTGACATGACCACAGATAGCATTATCTGCCTTTTCTCTCATGCCAGATGGACTATCCTTTAGAAACCCAAGAGAGAGTCCTCTACCGGGTACATTCACAGATGTTCAGAACACTGTATCCCTTCCCTTCTGGACAAGGATGGATATGGCGCTAAAGCCTAACAAAATGATAGGAGTTGGTAAATTCAGAAGAAGAGAGTTTCCCTTCTCTTGGCTAGCACCAACCTGTGTCTACTCAAATGAAGTGTACGTTTCCCTGCAAATGTGCTCAGCCATTTTAACGTGACAGTTACCTGAGCCGTGCTCCCCAGGCTGAAGCACATGGTACAGATACTAATCCAGGTGCTCGGCTCCACAAGTGAGGTAGGTAACCAAACAGTGCTGAGTGGAATTTGTGGGAATGAGTCTATAAATCCTAGAAAGGGAATTAATAGTACCAACAGCTAATGCATTATTTATTTGGAGACACAGACCGCAATCTGTATTAGTGCTAGAACTGAAATACTGTGCTAAAAAATAAAGTCAGCTTCTGCTTGATTTTCTAAGCTCTATGACTGGCAAGTGCACTGAACAGCTGCAGTAAAGGACAATGCTCATAAAAGAAGCACCGTTTTGTTAAACCAAGAAAAGAAAGCTATTAATAGCAGCAGGAGTCAGTACTACCACTAAGTACAAACTCTCGACAAAACCACTTCCTTCTTCCTCCACTGACGCTGCTTACAACTGACCTTGGTTTATCTGGTCAACAGGGTTACAAAGAACAGCAAGCTAATACAAAGGAAATTTTTTGCAGTGGCATAGAGCCTCAGAGGAGATCCCCAAACGTCCTTGCACCACTCTCATCACACAGGTGTTTTGAGTCTTCTCAGCACCACTATGTCAGCGGCAGCTGAGACTCCTCAAGAGCCTCTGATCTGGCAGCTGCTTTCACATCCAGTGTGAGTTCCCCCAAATCTCCAGGCCCCAGCATGTCTGTGTAGGTAAGGTCCCCAAAAAGCACCATTCAAAGCCCAAACCAGTATTTCAGGTTTGGACAACATTCCTCATAATTCAAAAAGCCAGGTGCAATTCTTCTCCAGTTTACTTAAGCTTGATTTTTACCAGGATGTCAAGATAATCAAAAAGCCTTGTCTTATCATCATCATCTACTGTGACAAAAATTATCCCCAGCCCCTTCCTCATTTTCCTTTGGGGAACAATTTCTGAGGTAGCATCTGATTCTTCCTCAACCGTTTATACCAATCAAAGTTTTTGACTGCTAACAACAACAGGAACGTAATCGGGCTTAAGTACTCAGGAAAGGAGTTGACTGGATAGGCCGTGCCTCAGGGTCAACAGGAAGCCTTGACCACCAGGCTCAGTAATATAAGCGTAGTTGGCTGAGAACATGAGGCACTGCTACAGGAAGTCAGAAAGAAGCCTGACCATGATCACTATGCGGACTCACGGCCGCCACTGCCACCACAGTCAACTCTACTGCTACCTCTGTGAACCACTACAATCCTCCTCTCTGCCTCTCATCCTCAGAATTCAAGGCTGGGTGTGTATATTCCCAGTGAGCTACGTGCTGAACGCTCACAGCCCCCACAGTCAAGGAGGGGGAAGAAGGCATAAAGTTGACCCCTTTGGCTTGTATTGTATTTTAAGAGGCAGGCTCTGCAACCAGCCAACACTGTTGACAATGGAAGAGTACCCTCAAATATTAGTGTGCTTTTCCCAGACTCATCTCCTGCTTGCTTTATACAAACTTCGGCTTGCCTTTAATCACTCAAAGGATCTCACTTGGTACAGCTAGTATTTACTAAATACTGGAAACCCTGGTGGTACAGTGGCTAAGTGCTATGGCTGCTAACCAAAATGTTAAGCTGTTTGAAACCACTAGGCACTGCTCGAAAACTCTATGGGGCTGTTCTAACTCTGTGCTGTACGGTTGCTATGAGTTGGAATCAACTCAACAGCAGTAGGTTTGATTTTGGTTTTGGATGTAGCCCATGTTTGGTACTATGCAAGAGGCTTTGAAACACAGGGCCCCCAGGTGGTACAAATGGTTAACACTCAGCTGTTAACCAAACGGTAGGAGGTTCAAATCTACCCAGAGTTACCATGGAAGAAAGGCCTGGTGATCTGTTTCTGAAAGGTCACAGACTTGAAAACCCTACGGAACAGTTTTAATCTGCGATACATGGGGTCGTCATCAGCAGCAACTTGACGGCAACAGTTTTTTCTTTGGTTTTGGAGACATGATGGAAATACAAGCTACAGTCCTGATTCTTGGGGAATTCAGGCACTTATACAGAGAGATGGATTATATTCTTGATGAGGAGGTGGCAGAAATAAAAGTATGTCCTGTGTTTAAGCTTAAAGAGATCGGTGGGACATCCTTGCCCCCACATCAGCGAGTTAAGATGCAGAATTCTAAATGGTACAGCAATGGACCTTCACCTCTCTCAAGGCGAGATAAGGTGTTATCAGTATGTAGCTTTATATCTGGGCACATTCCCAGGATGCAATTTCTAGAGCTTGAAACAGCAAACCAAATACCCAGGGCCCAATCTTTAATTCCTGACTATCAGAGGGAAGAACTATTCCTTTCTGTGTCACTGTCACATTGTCTATGGTAGGGAAAAGGGGAACAAATAAACACAGAGCACCTCTTACCTTTCCCCCGCCCAAACATTGTGCTGGATAGTTTACACATAACATCTTGTGAGTCAATGTAGAGACTAAAGGCAAGGACTCTGGGGATGAAACAGATCAAATCCTGCCTGTTACTTAGTAATTCTATACACTTTGACAATTTCCTCAACCTCTCTATCCTTCAACTCCTCGCTATATATAGGGATACCAAAAACCTCAACCTCAGACAGTTATGGTGAATTATTTTAAAAAAGCAGTATATTTAAAATGAATATAACAGTGCCTGGCACACAAAAGCCAATGAATATCGGCTATTATTATTATAAGGTAGCTATTGATTTGCATTCAAATACTAACCTACCCTGGTGGTGCAGTGGTTACGTGCTACAGCCATAAACCAAAAAGTCAGCAGTTCGAATCTACCAGGTGCTCCATGGCAACCCTATGTGGCAGTTCTACTCTGTCCTGTAGGGTTGCTGTGAATCAGAATCAACTTGGCGGTAGTGGGTTTGGTTTTGGTTTTACTAACCTAAAGGCAGCCAGACCCTACCCAGTAGTGCTTTGAAAGAAAGTCCTTGACTATGCTTCCATAAAGGTTACAGAGAAGAAAGTGCTACGGAGCAGTTCTACTCTGCAACACATGGAGTTGCCACAAGTCACAATGGACTCAATGGCCACAGGTTTGGTTTACATTTATTAATATCCCCATCTTACAGGTAAGTACTCTGAGGTTTGGAGAGGTTAAGTAGCCGGTCCAGTGCCATAAAACTTGACCTTATGTAGAGATGTGTAGCGCAATGGAATGACAAGCTCAAGCTGGACTTGCAGTATCAGTTCTATTTGCATGACCCCTTGCCATGAGTGTACTTACATACTGTCAGACACGCTCAAGGACACCAGCTGGGTATCTGGAGAAAAAGTTGCAGTTCCATTGCTTACGATGCTAAGGAACTGTCACAGCAATTATCTCGATTAATAAACTAGCAGTATTTTATCTTTAATAATTATCTGTGCTACTTTGGTCACCCTTAGAACAGCAAGAACTGAAACCACCCAGAAATCCCCTTGACCACAGCACATAAAAAGCAGTTTTCAATCGATCGATCGATCTACAATTCAGGCTGATGAGAACGTTTAGAAACTAAGCACTCATTTTACCAGTGTTAAGGTACAGGTTCACTTTTACAAATAAGAGTAATCATAGTTATGGGCTGGAGTAGACATAAGGTTGATTTGTTTCGGTTTTCTTTTTTCAATGTTACTTCTTTTTACTGTTCTTATCGTTCCTATTCATAACTTGAGAAAAAACCATACTTTCTGAATGCCACTATAAGCTAACAGAGAAAGGGACCAGTCTTTGAGTTTTGGGTGTAACCATCTGCCACTCATCTGCCACCCATCACTCTTTCCCCTTCTCCCCTCACAGTAGGACATAAATGCTGCAGCCTTGATTCCAAGGTTGCTGGTAGGCACATCTTTAGAGAAACCTTAGCAGAAAACCATCTCAAAGTCACATGAACGATGGGATGGCAAGCCACAGAGTAGTAAGGACACCAGGAGCTTGACTCTGGGGCTGCCTGTGTACATCTGGGCTGCAGGCCACAGGGGCTTAAACAGCAGTCAGCAATAAAGTCACAAATCATAGTGAATAAATCAAAGGCAGTAAGAAGGCAATTCTAAACCAGGTAGAAAAAGAACATTTCTGTTCTCAATGACCCTCCCAAAGTCAGGGTAAGGCTCCTTGCTGCTTGGGCAGATTCCAAAGAAAACAACTGGCCCATTCAGACTATTCAATGCCGAACAAGAGGGTGAAATGTAAAAGGTCTTCTTCATCCAGTGCTTCATAATCCAAGAGGAACCCAGTAACTAGCATCTTGTGCAGATTTTGTGTCATTTCTGCCACCTCCAAACAGGTATCCTGAGATAGGCTAGAAACATGAAATCATTGTTTTATTTCCAATAGTGAACTAAATCTTATTAATACATTGTATAAGCATTTACTGTTATTTTGATTTTATTGCTTCAATTAATCCAATTTCCATACATCATGATGATAGGAGGTTGAGTTTACCATATTATTACTACCTACTGTTCAGGTAAATGTCTCCCAACTACATGACAGATAGAACATGTTCCCACCTTCTGAACAGACACCAATGTCTGACAAATCTCCTAGGTCCTAAAAAGCTTTAACTAGAGCAGGCTGAACTACTTCAGCTGCTGAAATAAGTGGTCTACCTTGAACCCTCGGTTGCCACATGCTTCAGAAGTTTGTATCTTTCGATCACCTCCAGGTATGTTCTTGTTATTTTTCTACCTAGTGGAAAAACAGGACCAATACAGTCCACTGTTTTCTTCTGTTGATCAGACATCAGATTATTTGCTCATTTGGAATGGAATATGTTGTCTTAATATTATTATTATCTCCCATACAGAAGGTGTATTTTTTAACACAGGCTTGGTATCATGCATACAAGGTAGAACTGCCCACTCAAAGCTACACTTGGGTTGCCAGTTGATGAATTACCTTGTTAGCTATGCTTGGTATAAACCAGAAAACCAAACTGTTGCCCTCAAGTAGATTCCAACCCTACAGGTCAGGGGAGAACTGCCCTGCTGGGTTTCCAATGAACAGCTGGTGGATTCGAATGGCAGACACTTGGGTTAGCAGACATAGTACTTAACCACTATACCACCAGGGTTTCCACTAAATAATATAATACTGTATCATGTAAAAACCAAAAGCCAAATCCACTACACTGAGTCAATTCCAACTCATAGCAACCCCATAGGTCAGAGTAGAACTGTCCCACAGAGCTTCCAAGGAGCACCTGGTGGATACGAACTACAGACTTTTTGGTTAGCAGACGTAGCATTTAACTACTATGCTGCAAGGGTTTACAAATATATCACACAGCATATATAATACATGTTATATTATATATAGTATGACATCCCAGTGTGATGCCAACAGTTAACATGTTGGGCTTATTAACCAAAAGGCTGGAGATTGGAGTCTACCCAAAGACCCCTCAGATGACAGGCCTGCTGAGATGTTTCCCAAAAATCAGCCACTGAGAACACTACGGAGCACAGCATTACCCTGACAGTACACTCACCTCACCAGCAACTGTTCTTTTTCTTTTTAATATACATATATTTAATAAAATAGTATACCATAACAACAGGGTAAAGCAGAACAAATACACACCATTAGTCAAATTCCAAGAATTTCCTGCCCATTTTACTACTTTATTGGCCTTTGTACTATTTCATATTAAAAAAGTTTTCTTCCTTTATCTCCTCAGTGCCCATCACTCAATCTTAAATTGACACAGAGCTAATCCTCCAGTGGCTCCAAATGGCATGCCATATTTTAGCTAAATTCCAGGCAGTTTTTTCCTCATAATTCCTCTAAGATGAAGGAAAGAAATGTTCTGTGGTTCTATATAGACTTGAGGACCTACTCAATCTTGAAATTTTGTGAAGTCCACTTCTAATTCTGTTTCAGGAAGGTGAAAACGTGTAGCACTACTTACCAATTGTTGATCTAAACACACTCAGATGCAATGAATTCTATTATTGTTTTGCTCTTCTGATACAAAATCTGAGTTAAATTCATTTAAGAAATCAAGTTCTACAGGCAAATGCAGATGGGACAAAAATTTCCAGTAGGTGAGCACATGTTTGCCTTCCGAATTACTGTTTACTTGAAAAAGACCTTGATTCTGTTAACTAGTCAGTTAAAACTGAGAGTCCATCAGGACATCACCATACTTGCTGCTTTGCTTAGCTCCCATGTTTGCCTAGGCCACCTGGGCAGAGTGGCGTAAGTTATGTATTATACCAACATTTAAGTGCTAGTTTGACTACTGAGAAGCTGTAGCAATGGATTCTACACAATTATTCATTGTATTAAACTTCCAATTTCTGACCAATGTATTAGATGATGATACTATCCTATTTTGACTCTTTGAAATAATAACATTACAACTAAAATATTTAAGACTATAATGTGTGAATTTCATTTGCAAACCTGCAGTTGAAGGTTGTCCATCTATGGTCCCCCAAAATATGGTTGCACACTATGCAGTGGAGAATAGTTACATGCATTCTTGTTCCAATGACCTTATTTGTTATACAGAATCATTACCAAGTCATTACATCATCTGAGGTTCTAAAAAGCATAGCAGTGCTAGGATAAAACTAATATGCCCTAAGGCTTAGTGCATTATGTCACATACTATATACAATGTTTGTTTTTACACTATTGCCCTCCAAACCAACGCACCAAGCAAAAACTAATGACAGTAGCCAAGGAGGTAAACTGGACTCCCAGACCAGCAGACATAAAAACTAGGTCAAGCACAAGAAATACACTAACCATACCAGAAACATGTATAGTCTCCGGATCACCTCAACAGGACAACACCAGAAGTAGCTCATGCTTTGGGAGGCCACCAGTAGTTACAACACCAGTGAGCCTCATCAATCACTAATTCAGCATTGGCCTCGCCTATTCTGGGAGCCAGATCATATGCAAAGAGAATAGTGCCCCACAAAGAAAGGTGCTCAAAAAAGAGAGCACAGGTGGGAGAGGAGGTAGCCTAAATGAATACCTCCTTTGGGTAATTTCCTTAAAATTAGTTTCTCCCCTGAATTATGCTCTCCAAGGTAAGTCTGTGTCCAAGTAGACCACGCCAGGGGCCGTTCCTCAGTATCCCATCATACCCTATGCTCCTCCTTGAGAAAATACCACACTTGGTTTCCCAACTGTTAGTCCTGAGGGTAGCAGCTGACCTTACTTACTTATTCTTCCCAAGTTGATCAACGCTGCTGACGGCATGGGATGTTTAAGAGTTGCGTAACTAACTGGTTCTTCCAGTGACTGACTACAACTGAGTCCTTTCTGAATAGGCCTTATAATGCTACATATGTGAATCTCTTTTAATAAGTTTATAAGCTGGAGACGAAAGTGCTATTGACATGTTGTCCACATGCATCTAGTCTCAGACTATTTCCCCCTTCCACTCTTAACTCTTGGAAAAGCACAAACACAACTAAGGAAAGTTTAGATAAAAATAATTTATGTTCCAGTGTGTCTTGCTTCACTCATCCCCATCTTTCCAAGCCCTTCTTGTCCTATTCTTGTTCTCACGTGCTCAGCACAGCTAAAGCAGTAAATTTACTGAAAAAGATCACCCACAATGGGGGGAAATTCCCTACAGGTGATAACTGTAAATCAGTCAAACCTGACAACTGATGCCTTGCTCTGATGTCAATTCTAATGAAAGTACCAAAGATTAAGCCTCTTTATGGACAGAAGCATCAAGTGGCAGTTCTCAGGGACCCCAAACCACATACATATCCTACTTGGTTCAAGGCCAAAGCACTGGGCTCTAAGTCAGGAACCTGAGTTTTCTTGCTATTCTAAACAAGCTAGGTGGGGTGGGAAAATTCCCTAGATTGTCTTCATCTACAAAATGAAATGAGAACTGGACTCCACACTATTCATTGTGTTTAAAAACCGTATGCCAGAAGTTTCTAATTTCTGATTCTGTCATATCCTAGGATAACTTTCTATTATTTGGAAAGGGGTAGTAGAAATTGTCAAAAGTAAAATTTCACTGTAATCTTGAAGAGGGGACAAGTCTTGAAAGAAAATAGCCAACAGAGTGACAAAACTCCGAAGGAGAGGGGAAATGTTATTCTATCATCATACCTACTATCATAAACAGCAAGGGGCACTTCCCCTAACCAAAGGGGAAAAGAAGTCCCAAATGATTTTAAAAACAATCGATGGACTCAAGGTTGAGAGAAATGCCAACAAAGTCACAGGAGCAGGCCTAAAAGGTCATCCACAGTGCTTGTAAACTTTTTTGGAGACTTATGTCTTAAGCATTAAAATAATGTCACAAATGAAACTCAATAAACAAACTGTGGTACATTTATACAATAGATTAGCAATAAAAAAAGAACCAACTGCTAATGCAAGCAACTATACAGACAGTCTCAAAAACATCATGATGATCCCCATCTTACAGCCAGGAGAACTCGGTAATCCCAGCTATCAATACCGAACAATCTGATCAGGCAGACAAGAGAGAGCCTGAAGAAAAAGAAGAAAAATGTGAAAGGAAATTTCAGATTCTTAAAGAATCCAGACTTACCGGACTTACTGAGGCTGGAGGAGTTTCTGAACTGGGCTTCCAACCTCGATCTGAAACTATTCCATGAAGTCATCTTTAAACTAAGTAAGTTTAGCCCAAAGAATAAAGACTGTCACTCTTGAGTGGGGGCGGGGAGGGGGGGAGCCGAATTATTAAAAAATACTTGGCTTGGCATCTACATAAGATGAGAAGGTTAACAGCGATTTTCAAGAATAGATGAGACAGTTCCGGAGCAGGAAGATTAAGAATGTGGACATCAAACAACAGGAACTGAAATAACTAGAATGTTGGCACAATCTGAAGATCATTACATCTATAAACTGTGGGGTGGGAGAGGCTTTGCTATGTAACATTATAATGGGCAGGTCAGACATGAAGGTATGTGTACTGCATGACTGCAATGACAAAAAGTGCAAGAAGGAGCAAAATTAATCATGATGATCAGAATCAGAACAACAGTTGTATTGGGCTGGTAAGGGTGGAGGGGCAAGAGCTACAAAGAAACCTCCTGGGGTAAATGAGAATGTTGTCTGTCTGAAGGGGGATGTTGGTTGCATGAACACACACAGTTGTTACAACTTAATGAGTCGAAGACTTAAGATTTACCCATTTTACTTGTAAACTGTCTATTCTTGGGTGGTGCAAATAAATAATGTGCTCAACTTCTACCTGCAAGGTTGGAAGTTTAGTCTACCCAGAGGTGCCTCATAAGAAAGCCCTGGTGATCTACTTCCAAAAGAAATACTCAACCACTGAAAACCCAAGGGAATATCGTTCTCCAAAACACCTGGGCTCACCATACGGTGGAGTCAACACAATAACAACTATCTGCTGCTTTTGTTTTTTAATTTACCTGGATTTTTTTTTTTTTTTTAAATCACACGCTTTCTTATCATCAACTTCCTTGCTAAGGAAGTTTAGTGGTGCAAGGAAAAAAAATATTGACCTCTGGAACCAGGGGATCTAAAAGCAAACCTTGTTCTTCTACTTTTCAGTTCTATCATCTTCAGCAAGTGAGTTAACAGCTCTATTCTCATTTTTCTTATCTGTACAATGGGAAAACTATACAAATGGGAGAAATGCCTCCAAGGTAAAATGTCATTAAAAGGCAAAAAAAAAAACTTTGTAAACAGTGTAATGTCACATAAAAACAAGATATGAAGGAAATCATCATGTACCAAACTGGAAGCGAGAGGACAGAATCCGCCAGCAAGCCTCTCTACTGCAATTATTTAAATTCCCATGGTGACTTTCTCTAACCATCCTGAAACACAGATTTCTGCAGCTGATCAGAACCACTCTCCAGGTCTCCTCTCTCACATACACACACACTCACACAAACACACACACAGTTTCTCTGCTGAACCTACTGTGAATCTAGCTGTACTCTCTTCAGACCCAAAAGCTGACTGCCCCAATGCATTCTCCCTACTCTGTCTGCTTTACAAGATGCCCAATCTGCATAAACCAGGAAGGAAGCTAAATGAACCAGGCAATGAGGAAAAAAAACGTGACAAAGACCAGCCAAGGCTGAAGTACAAAACCCCAAACCACGGGGACAAGGCATTAGGTCCTGGTGACAGGAGCGGATGTCATCTAGCTTAGGATGGACTCCATCACAGGCAGCCACCATCTGTGGGACTCCTTCTCCCTCCCACCTTCAAATGTTCTTCCTTTTTGGAGGGCTGTTTCACATTCTCTGAACCTCAGCTTCCCCTGCTCCTGGTTCTCTCCCTCTCCGCACTTTCCCTTTCTCTCTAGGCTGGGTTTAATTTGACACCTTGAGCTTTGGTAACGAGGTGGGGAGCAGAGCAGCCACAGCGGAATTCATTAGGCTCCACACTGCAGGGCCCGCTCTCTGTGCATTAATGACATCGGAGGATAGGGAAACGAGACAGCCACCACGCGAGATGAAATAAACATGAGGACTGTCAGCAGTGACAGCCTAAGCAAAGGGGACAAAACGAACCAGGTAGAGACCTTTCCCCGTCCGAACAATGCAAACCGACAGCTTGCAAAGCTGCCCCTCCCGACAGCCCTTACCCGCCTTACCCAGAGCTGAAGAGTAAGGTGGGGAGTGGGGGGTGGGCCGTAAGATCAAGTGTGGATGGGAAAGAAGGAAAGAAATACAATTAAATTATCACTGTTTCAACATACAAATTTCATTTATCTGTTTCATGTTGGCAGAAGCCAAATTCATCACCCTACATCAGAGACATGGGGCAGGGGGGCTGGGGACATGGAAGCCTGGCTAGGCTGCACTTGGGAGTGCCCACCTCTTTAAGCTTTCTTGGCTGATTTTCTTTCCCTGAGAGCATCATTCCCCAGCTTCAACCACCATAGCTCTATCTATCCCTGTTATTAAAAGAAGAGTCGGAAGGAGCAAAAGGAGGGAGACAGAGGGCAGACGTAGTCGAAGTAAAACAGGAATACTGGCTCTTCTACGTGTTTTTTCTTTGGAATTTGGGTTGGAGAAGAAGGGCGTTGGCAAAGCAAATCCAAGCAGCAAGTACTGGACCATGGGCAGCCTGAGCAACAGCCCACACTGAGCAAAGCCCTTAACCTGGGTACGGTGAAAAGCAAGGGCCCTGTTCCCAGTCCCTACTTATCAAGAGACAAAGGTTGTTTATCAGGATTAACTGGTATAAAGTCTTATGCATCATGATGGCCTTCTCTTCTTCTCTAACGCACTTGACTGCTAACCAAAAGGTTGGAGGTTCAAATTCACCCAGAGGTGCCTCAGAAGAAACTCCTGGTGACCTTACTTCCTGTCACGGATTCAACTATATCCCTCCCAAAATGTGTAGAGCCATTTGGCTGGACCATCATTCCCAGTATTTTGTGATTTTCCTATGCTATACATCCTAATCTTTTATCTGTGGCTAAAAGATAGGATGATTATGTTAAAAGAGGATTAGGGTGGGACTGCCACACCCTTGCTAAAGGAGCTTTCCTGAAATGCAGCTTGTACCACCTTTTATCCTTGCATCCTACAGGAGCTGAAAAAACAGGGAAGCAAGCAGAAAACTGGGAACCTCATGCCACTAAGAAAGCAGCACTAGGAGAAGAGCATGTCCTTCAGACCAGAGGTTCCTGTGCCAAGATGCTCCCTGATCAAAGACTAATGCAACATAAGGACGTTCCTCCAGAGCTGATAGAGGAGCCCTTCCCCTGAAGTGCACACCCTGAATTCAGACTCGTAACCTACAGAATATGTAAGAATAAATTTTTCTTTGCTGAAGCCATTCACCTTGTGGTATTTCTGTTTGAAAGGCACTACATGACTATAAACACATTCCAAAAAAATCAGCCACTGAAAACTCTATGGAGCACAGTTACACTCTTAACACACACAGGTTGCCAAGAGTCCTAGTCCACTCAACGGTCGTTGGTTTGGTTCTTTTCTCCTCATGATGCAGGTGGAATGAACTGTCCTATAATCAAAGTAAATCAAGGTATCCTTCTCTTCCAACAGAAATAATCTTACACCATCAAGAACAAAGAGAAAGCCTTCCTTTACAGCAACTGAAAAGAGAAAGGTAGCTCCCCAATCTCCAAAGAGAGCTGACTCCATACTGTTGGCCACAATGTGAAGACCACTTCTGGTACGAGCACTGGTACCTTTTCCCCCAATTTAATCTGCAGATCAATAGAGCTGGAGGTGAGAGCTTCTCCTATGCCTCTCCCCAGAAACTTTCAACTCTTTCTCAGATGGGCCCCCTTGGTGAGCCAAGACCCAGCTTAAAGCAAAGTATCACCTGTTTGCACTGACCACAGACTTCTCAAGCAATGGTCTTTACCAAGGCTGGCAATATTATTGTGGGAAAGGAATGCAAATCCGTCATATTTTTTATTAACTAACAATAAAGGACATTTATAAGAGAAAGTATCTAAAGGCTGGATCAGTAACAGAATTCAAACTTAGAGGAGATGCACCATGATCATTTTGAGTTGCATGAATAGAAGTTTGGTTTATCACATCCCTAGGGGGAGATGGGGATGGGGATGGGCAAAAAAAAAAAGCTAACTTGCAAGTCTGCGAGGTAGTCAGCTACACGGATAAACGATGCAGCACACAAAGTGAGCAGCCGTGATGGTACAGTGGTTGAGAACTATGGCTGTTAGCCCGAGATTGGCCGTTTGAATCCACCAGCCGCTTCCTGAAAACCTTATGAGGCAGGCCAAGTGTGGGGACGTGGGCATTCCTTCTACCTGAATCTGGTAGCAGGGACTCTAAGCCCTAGTTTTCCAGTATGAAAAACTGATGTTGGAAAACCCTTAGTTGATTTTAAATACTGAAAAATAACTGACAAATTGGGGGTGTCATCCTTACTAGGGACCATGCCAATTTTAAAGGAGCCCTGTGGCGCAATGCTTAAGTGCTGGGCTGCTAACTGAAAGGTCAGCTTTTCAAACCCATGAGCCACCCTGCAGTGAAAGAGACCCATTGATCTGCCCCTATAAGGGTCACAACCTACAAAACCCTGTGAGGCAGTGTTCTATGGTCATACATGGTCACCATGGACTGGACTCTGCGGCACACAACAGGAACAACACCATGACACGTTGGTCTAACAGGTCCTGTGTTGATGGCCTCTAGACTCCCAACAAATGTTTTACTTGTATTCAACTCTGATGAGGCCTTAGTTTCCTCATCAGAAGAGTTAACACTTTCCTTCCCTAAATGATGTGAAAACAGATGAGTTAGTCCTTCATTCCAAGTATTAAAATCCCTGAAGGAAAGCAATCCAGTCAAAAAAAGTGTTACAGAAGTTCTTCCCATTTGAGAAACCTAATTTTATTTTTAGCTAGAAAACATGATGATGTAACTTCAAGGGGACATGACAAAGCGCATTTCTTCTAGAAGACAGTAGGTTCAGTAATCACGAATATGGCTTTGTAAGGGAACTGAACCAGGTCCTAATCCAGCATTGCCACCTTCTAGCACTGATCCAGGTGAGTCCTGCAGTCCATCACGAAGCCTGTGTCAGAAAACAAAGGTAAATAGCATATCACCAGTTACCGTCGAAATGGTTCCAACTCATAGTGATTCCATGTGTGTTACAGTAGAACCATATCCCCAGGGTTTTCAACTTTTTGGAAATAGACTGCCAGGCCTTTCTTCCACGGTGTCTCTGGGTAGACTCAAACCTCTAATATTTCAGTTAGATTGTCCAAGCAGCACCTAGTAGACTCAAACTGCCAGTCACAGGTAGCAGTCACAGCAGTTAATCACCGTGCCATCAGGGTCTCCTTGTATCTCCCAGTGATTCCAAATACCATGTAAGAGCTTAAGTGACACTGCCGACATGAAAGCTATGACAGACAAAATCTCATTCCGGTATTACTCAAATTTGGGGTGCTCCACAATCTCACTTCGTTTGGCCATCAGTCCACCTTATTCACATGTTTTTGTTATCCTACATTATCTTGTCCCACAGGTAGTCACCTCAAAAGCTAATTTCTCCCTGCAGTCTCTCATCTATTAGAAAGAAGAAGCCCAAAGACATTCCTCTCAAGAGGATGCACCCAGCAAACTAACCGTTCATCTCACTCTCAGAGGCAGTAAACATAGTGTGAAGAGGTGGTGGCATCCAAGCAAGATGCACAGGTTTGATTTTCTTCTCTACTATTTTCAAGTCTTAAGATCCTGCAAGTTATTTAGCCTCTCAGATTCCTCAGTTTCCTCATCTGCAAAATGTGGAAGATAACACCAAACCTCATTTGTCTGTGCAAATGAAGTACAAGCGTAATATATCTAAAACAGAGGAACTACTCTTGCATTTGGGATGCAGCTACTCAGGTAGCTGAGGAAGGGGCCAAAGACGTTGCTGTTGAGAGTTCTCAAGTTTCTCTGCCTTGAAGAACGTGAAAAATGACCTACATAAGTTAATGAGTGACACTCGAGGGCTCTTGGCTGGCACGTAACATTAAAATATCATTTCAAATTCTCCTAGAGAAGCACTTAAAACCATGCCTTTCCCAACCCATCCTTTCTTTTCTTTGGGGCCCTTGCGGTGCAATGGTTAAATGTTCTGCTGCCAATCAAAAGATCAGTAGTTTGAATTCACCAGGTGCTCCTGGGAAACCCTATAGGGGAGTCAACTCTATCCTGTAGGCTCACTATGAGACAGAATCAACTTGATGGCAATGGGTTTGGTTTGATTTTTTCCTCCTTCTTTGGGTCTAATCTAACCATCCCGACCCTCCCCGATCCCCCCAGTTCTTCAGAGTGGCATTTCTCAACCCTGGTACACAGTGCAATAATCTGAGGTGTTTTGAGAAAACATCACTCAGCACTAGTCCCAATGAGTCCAAGTGAACTATTCCAAGAAGGAGCCTGGGCATCGGTGGTCTTCTTTTAAAAGTTCCCACAGGTGATTCTAATATGCACCCAGTGTTGAAAACCACTTAGTGCCAAATATACTGGTTACTGAAAGGTTTATGTAGAACATAAAAAAAAAACTTAATACCATTTTTATTACCACAGTGATTCTGAAAGACGGTAAGGCCTGTTCCCCTAAAAAAAGGAAGCTCTTCAACCTCCCCGAAAAGATAATACCTGGGAGGCCACCTAGTTTACTCTCATTTATGGATCAGGCTCACAGGGTTTAAGTGACTTTCAGCCATCATAGTACAACTTCATGGCAGAGCTAGGATCTTTCCAGGAAACCCTATGGATAGTAGGTCTCTGGAATCTCTCTCTTCAGCCGAAGCACTTTGGATGTGGTGATGGCTCTGGAGTCTTGATTCCTGGCCCTCATTCTCTCTGCTTTTCTCTTTCCCTCTTTTGCCATCTTTCCCCGTGTTTTCTCATCAACAAGACCTGCTTCCCATCTCTAGTACTAAATGTTAACAGTCTGAAGTGCTCCACAGCATGCTCTGAGCTTTCTGAGGAAAGGTGCCACGAAAATCTTAATAAATGAGTACATAATTCATATTTGGTACTGGCCTGTTCTCTGCACCACTGAGTTTCAAACAATCCTGAAGCAGGCTCTTATCTATAAAGCCAAACAAATCCACAAAACTGAAGTGAAGTGGCTGAACCCAGGGTGAGGACCAAAGACTTACTAGCTCAGCCCTTCATGGCCCAGCAAGCAACCCTGGGACCCCTCTATATTCTTCCTGAAATGTTACGGGCACAGACTGAAAACCACTTGCACTACCACACACATGGTTGTCCTGGCATGTTTGTAATGTGCATTACATTACCTCTTTCCATCCTCACAAATGAAGAAACAGAAGACATTTGTTGCAAAACAAGCATAAAACCTGTTGCTGCTGTGTCATAACAACCCTATAGGACACAGCAGATTGCTCCAGAGGGTTTCCAAAAAGTGGCTGGTAGATTCAAACTGCCACTATTTCAGTTAGCAGCTGTCATGAATTGAACTGTGTCCCCCCCCCCCCCAAAATGTGTGTAGCCATATGGTTAGGCCATGATTCTCAATATTTTAGATTGTTTTCCATTTCTTTGATTTTCCTGTGCTACATGATAAACAGCACTAGGGTGGGACTGTAAATCTCTTCCTAAGGTCCCCTCACTGCTCCACTGTAAAGGGAGTTTCCCCAGAGTGTGGTTTGCACCACCTTTTATCCTTTCATCCTGGGAGAGATAAAAGGAAAAGGTAGCAAGCAGAGGGTTGAGAACTTCATACCACCAAAAAAGGAGCACCGGGAGTAGAGCGCATCCTTCAAATCTGAGGTTCCTGTGCTGAGATGCTCCCTGACCAAACACTGACACAAAACAAGGAGTTTCCTCCAGAGGTGACAGAGGGAAAGGCCTTCCCCTGGAGCAGACACACTGAATTTGGACTTACAGTCTACTGCACCATGGAAGAATAAGCTTTCTTCACTAAAGCCATCTACTCTGTGGTATTTCTGTTAGAGCAACACGAGCTGACCAAACAGCAGCCAAACTCTTAACCACTGTACCTACTAAAACTAGACTACGAGAAACATACAGAAACAAGGCAGTGGTTGAAACTGCTTGATCATGAAACAGAATTTTAGTAACCCAATTCTACCAACATATTCTCTGGGAGACAGGGCCAAGATGTCAGACTACTCATACATCTCCTCAATTATGAGAACTCAAGTCTAGAAAAATAATTGAACAGAGCACTGTGGATTTTCTAAGAGCCCAAGATCAGGAGTAGGGTTGTGAGATTGGACTAAGCAACAAGAAGGGAAAAACTACCCTTGTTGGAGGCAAGTCAGTGGTGTGGTGAGTCCCACTCATGCTGGTGCAGTGGCTGAGAGGACTACAGGCACAGACATCTTCTCTATTAATGAAGAGACTAGGATTGGGACTGACAAGCCCAAGAGCCTGTATGCTGAGTTGCAGTGCTAAAGTAAATCCAGCATCTCCCACAGCAAAGAGGCTGTGCTTGGGACAGTAATATCTAGAGAACCCAGTATCAGCCAGTAACCAATGGTGACAGTGACCCTCCTTTCTCTTCTTTGAGCTTCACCATAGATATTACTGACTCAGAGCATGAGACACAGCTCAGCTGGGATGGCATCTTGGTCAGCTGAGAAGCAGTCAGCCATGCCTGAGGACTCAGTTTGGGCTAGCTCTGATGCTGAGGAATGGTGCCTGTCTGCAAGATGCTTCTCCCAGCAGTGAGGCTGTTATTAAGACAACTGTTTACCTAGAGAATGTAGTGGGGGCTGGAGGCCAAGTGTGACAGTGCCCTAACCCCTCCCTTCCTTGAGTCACGTTATAGCTGATGGCTTGCTGATGGCCCCTCAGAGACTCCATAAGTAGGGCACCATCTTTGCCAGCCAAGAGACAGAGTCTACCACCCTAAAGGGCCTAGCCGCTTTTGGCTGCTTCTGGACAGTGCCCCTCTCAGCCGAAAAGTAGTTTTTGAGATAAGTGCATCTAGAGAATGCACTTGGCCCTGGTAGCCAACTGTGGAGGCATCTTACTCTCCTGCTTTTCCTGAGCTATGCCATAGTCCTGACTGGCATGATGCTGGAAAATCGGCACAAGTGTAGGTCGCCATCTTTATCAGTGAAGAGATGGGGCCTGATACCCCTGTGGACACAACTGGGGCCAGCCACCAAGCCAAGCAGTATGATGGGGCTTGACAGCACCTCTATTACTAGAAAAGCTGTACATAAGTCAGCTGCACCTACAGAACATAGTGGCAGCTGGCAGCCAAGTCTAGTAGTACCTTTACTCACTCCTTTCTTGGAATTTCAACACACTTCCCATTGGCATAACACTAGAGAAACAGAACATCTTTTTGATGGTGGAAAGACAACAACCAACAGCTAACTATTTAAAGAAGTAGACCCCACCATGGCTCCAGAAAACATCCAAAATAAAGAATCATAAAACTTCCCAGGTAGAAAACCCATTCTGGAATTATCAGAAATAGAATACAAAAGAATTATATATACAGCTCTTCCAGAGATGAACAAAATGAAAACCCGAGTAAGCTATATGAACTGCTAGATTATCAATGATGTCAAATCCAGCAGATCAATAATAAAATTACACAGTTGGACAATTTAGTGCAAAGCCAAAAGAGTATGATTGAGGAAATGACATGCAGAATTTTCAAGACTGAAGACAAAACAACTGACACCAGCATTTATGAGGAGAAATCAGAGAAAAGAAATAAGAAAAATGAAGAGGCATGTATGACTCGATCAAGAGGAATAATCTACAAATAATTGGAGTTCCTAAACAGGGAGGGATAGCAGAAAATACAACAAAAATAGCTGCAGAGTTCCTGGCAGAAAACTTCCCTGAAATCATGAAAGAGATCATACACATTCAAGATGCTTACAGAACAACACAAAAGGTAGACCCAAGAGAAAGACACCAAAACATATAATAATCAAGCTTACTGAAATGAAACATAAAGAAATGTTCTTAAAGGCAGCTAAGCTTAAAGCAAAACTAACAGACAAAAGGAAGCCCTGTACGCTATCCTCTGATTCCTCAGCAGAAACCATGTTGGCAAGAAGGCAGTGAGATGACACATACAAAGGCTTGAAGGAGAAAAACCAAGAATCACATATCCTGCAAAACTGTCTCTCAAATATGTCAGTGAAATTTAAACATTCTCACATAAACAGAAGCTTATAGACTTTGCAAAACAAAGTCTCAACTACAAAAACTACTGAAAGAAGCTCTATATTTAGAAAATCAATAGCTTCAGATGTATACTCAATGATGCAATGCAGGGCACAACATACAGAGTTTGGAAAGTCACTCAGGAAAGTCACAAAGCTCAATCAAAGCTAAAATATTAAAAGTAGGAAACCAGAGATCTCAACATGTACACCATTAACACCCTCACACTATGAAGAGGGATGTATTACACTGGTTCTAAGCCCTTTCAGAGGGAGAGTAAGTTAATGAGATAGATACAGGTCAAAGCCTAGTTTAAACTTAGAACATTAAGGCGGATCAAAGGTATAGCCACAAGGCAGTCTAACAATATTACATATCAAAACAAGAAACATAATGCAGGAGTATCAACAGACACAAAACCAACATTCAACAGGATGAAAAGTAAATCCATTAAGAAAAAACAACCCAGAACTGAATATTAAGTGGAACAAAGGAAATGTCAGCAATACAAAAATAAAGGTACCAGAAGAATAACACTAAACAAATATCTATCAATAATTACACTGAATGTAAATACATTAATTGCTTCCATAAAGAGGCAGAGAGTTTAACAGCCTGGATCAAAAAACAATCCATCCATACACTGCTTACAAGAAATACACCTTAGACTCAAAGATATGAGCAAACTGAAAATCAAATTATGGAAAATTATACACCAAGCTAACAACATACAAAGAAGAGCAGGAGTGACAATTCTAATCTCAGGCAAAATGGACTTGAATGTAAAATCCACCATTGTGGACAATCTGGTCACTATTTAAAGCTGAAAGGTTCAATACATAAGCAGGATATAAGAATATTAAACACTTACATACCTAATATCACAGCATCTAAATACATCGAACAAATGGTGAAAATATTGGAAAATCAGATAGATACAGACAATCTTATCACAAAAATCAACCAACTAGACCTCATCAACATACACAGAACTTTTTACCCAACAACAGATAAGTACGTCTTCTTTTCCAATGCACATAGAACCTTCTCCAGAATGGACCACATATACTTCATAAAGCAAGTCTCAACAAAATCAAAACCACTGAAACATTGCAAACCATCTTCTTGGACCATAAAGCCATAAAAGTTAAAATCAACAGCAGAAAAAACATAGGAAGAAATCTGAACTCATGAGAAATGAACAACACCTTGTTCAAAAATTCATGGGTTGAAGAAGAAATCAAAGACGCAACAAAGAAATTCATGGACTCAAATGAGAATGAGAACACACTGTACCAGAACCTATGGGATACAGCAAGAACAGTGCTCAGAGATCAATTTTCCTCTACAAATGCACACATCTGAAGTGAAGAAGGGGCCCAAACCAAAAAATTAACCCTACAACCTGAACAAGCAGAAAGAGAGTAACAAAGGACCCCCTCGGACACCATAAAAAAACAAGTAATAAAAATTTGAGCAAAACTAAATCACTTAGAGAACAGAAAAACAAAAAACAACTAAAAGAACCAAAAGCTGGATTTTCGCAAAGATGAACTATATTGATAAATCCTTGGCTAACCTTACAAAAGAAAGAGAGAAAATAACCTGAATAAGAAATGAGATGAGAGATGTCACAACAGACCCAATCAATACCAAATGTATCAAAACAGAATATTACAAAAACTGTACTCTAACAGATTTGAAAACCTAGAGGAAATAGACGAATTTCTGGATTCACATCACCTACCAAAATTATCACAAGGAGAAGTAGAACAAGTTAATAAACCCATCACAAAACAAGAGACCGAAAAGTAATCAAAACACTATCAATCAAAAAAAGTTCTGGCCCAGACGGCTTCACCAGAGAGTTCTAGAAAACCTTCAGAGAGGAGTTAATTCCAGTAATACTGCGGCTATTTCACGGCATAGAAAAGGATGGAATATTCCTAAATTCATTCTATGAAGTCAGCATAGCCCTGATACCAAAGCCACAGAAAAATCCCCCCCACACAAAAAAAAATCACAGGCCAGTATCACTTATGAACCTTGATGCAAACATTTTCAACAAAATATCCTAGCCAATAGAATTCAACAACATATCAAAAAAATAATTCATCACGACCAAGCTGAATTCATACAAGGAAGTAGTGTTGATTCTGCATCAGAAAAACAATTAATGTTATCAACCACACAAACAACATAAAGGATAAGAATCATGTGATTTTGTCGACTGACACAAGAAAGGCATTTGACAAAGTCCAACACCGATTCATGCTAAAAAGCCAAGCCAGCCAAGTGCCATCCAGTCGCATGCTAAAAACTCTCTGCAAAATAGGAATAGAAGAGAAAATCGTCAATGCAATAAGGGGCATTTATGCAAAGCCAACTGCCTACATCATCCTGAACAGAGACAGACTGAAAGAAGTCCCTGAAAAAGGGAATTAGACAATGATGCCCACTGCCATCACTTCTATTCAACACTGTGCATGAACTTCTCCACACAGCAATCACACAAAACGAAGAAATAAAGGGCATCCATATCAGTAAAGAAGTAAAAATCTCCCTATTTGCAAATGATACAATCGTATGCACAGAGAACCTTAAAAAAATCCATAAATACACTACTAGAACTAACAGAAGAGTTCAGGAAAGTATCAAGATATAAGACAAAAGAACAACCAAGCCAAATCCACCACTGTTGAGTGGTGCCTCACTCACAGAGACCCTAGAGGTCAGACTAGAACTGTCCCATAGAGTTTCCAAAGGGCACCTGGAGGATTTGAAGTGTCCACCTTTGGGTGCCCACCAAACCACCAGGGTCAGTGAATCAGTAGGATTCCTTTATACCAACAAAGAGATCATCAAAGAAGAAATCATTAAATCAATACAATTATAATCTCTGAGAAGATAAAATATCTAGGAATAAATATAATCTGAGAAGTAAGAGACCTATACCGAAAGAACTGAGACCTTACTGCAAGAAACTAACAGAGAGTTACATAAATGGAGAAGCTTACCCTGCAAATGGAGAGGAAGACTTAATATTGTGAAAATGTCTATTTTACCCAAAGCAATCTACACATACAATGCAATCCCAATACAAATTCTAGTGACAGTTTTTAATAAGCTGGAGAAACAAATCACCAACTTTTTTGGAAAGGGAAGAAACCTTGGATAAGCAAAGCACTACTGAAGAAGAGGAACACCGTGGGAGGCCTCACACTACATGATCTTAGAACCTATTACCCTGTCACAGTAGTAAAACCAGGCTGGTACTGGCACAAAAAAAACATACAGATCAATGGAAAAGAGTTGAGACCCCAGAGACACCACTATCCTCTTATGTACAGTTGATATTCAACAAAGGCTCTAAGATTCTAACTGGGGTAAAAACAGTCTCTTTAACAAGCGTTACCTGAAAAATTGGATAGCCCATCTATAAAAAATTGAAACAAGACCCATATGGGACCCATATGGTACACCTTACAGAAAACTAATTCAAATTGGATAAAAGACTTAAATATCAAGCCTAAAAAATACATAATACAGACTTCAAAATCTGACAAAGTACAGTCAACAGAAGAGAAAATAAACAGAAACCACTAAGAATCAAACACTTTGACTCACCCAAAGACTTTATCAAAAGAATTAAAAGACCATCTACACAATGGGAAAAAATATTTGGCAATTACGTGTGAGACCGACATCTGATCTCCATAATCTATGGCATACTATAAAATATCAACAAGAAAAAGGTAAATAACCCAATAAAGCAATGGGCAAAGGAGACGGACAGACACTTCACCAAAGAGGACATTTAGGCAGCCAAAAGACACATGAGAAAATGCGCACAATCATTAGCTATTAAAGAAATCCAAATCAAAACTACAATGAGATAACATCTCACTCCAGTAAGGTTGGCCATGATCCAGAAAACATAAAACAAATGCTGGAGAGGCTGCAGAGAGACTGGAACTCTCCTACACTGCTGCTGGTGGGATTCCAAAATCGTACAATCTCTTTGGAAAACAATTTGGTGCTTCCTTAAAAAGCTGGAAAACAGATACACCATTTGATTCAGTAGTCCCACTGCTCAGAATCTATCCTACAGAACCAGTGGCAGTCACATGAACAGATACATGTACACAAAAGTTTACTGCAGTACAGTCCAGAACAGCAAAAAGATGGAATCAATCTACATGCCCAACAACAGATAAATAGATAAATGAACTATGGCACATACACTCAGTGGAACACTATGCAATGATAAAGAACAATGATGATTTTAGGAAGCATCTCATAACCTGGTTTCAATTGGAAGACATGATGCTGAGTGAAATTAGTCAGTGGCACACAGACAAGTATGAGACACCAACTACAAGGACTTAAAAATAGACTTACGAACAGAAGGAAAGACTCTAACAGCTATAAGTGTGGGGAGGGAGGGAGAGGGCTGGTCACAGAGCAGACAGTTGATAGAAATTTGGCTGAGTGAAAAGCAGTGACAACACACAGTAGAAAGAAGATCAACTTAACTGGACTTTAACATAAACTGAAAACTATTCTAATCTTAACCCAATGTCGCAAGGACAGAGTATCAGGGGTGGGATCTTGGGACCATGCTGTCAGGGATCCTCAAGGCCAACTGGCATAACTAGCCTAATGCTAAGAGAGTCTTCTGCACACCATATTGGTGAGTGACATCTGGGGACTTAAAAGCCAGAAAGCTGCCATCTGAGGTACACCAAATGGTCCCAACTCAGTTGGACTAGACAATTACCGAGGACAAGCAAGACATAAGAGTAAAAAAATCCCAGGAGACAGAAGAACTGATGTGAATAGGTGACTGTACCAACATGTGACCAGAAGAACCAGATGGTGCTTGGCCACCACCAAAGACAGCTGTGATCAGGCACACAAGGTCGAGTCCCTATGGCAAGACAGGAAGAAAAGGTGTACACCTCAAGAACTCCACACAACAAATGCAGCTGATGGTCTGGTAGCCTCGGGGTTCCCCTCGGAACATAGTCCCTAGACCTGTTGCTGCCCCTGACCAGAAAACACTATTGATGTCAACTCTTCAGACAGGAACGGACTAGGCACGAGGACACAATGTGACCATAAACTATGTGTACTTTATGGTTCTATGCATCTATAGAATGCCATACTCTTACTAGGAGGGAGAGGAGAAGGTGGTAAGGAATGGACAGGGGATTGCTAAGAGGATACCACACATACAGAATGAAAAGAAGGAGCTGAGAATAGGTGGGTGTCCAAATTTAATTTGGATCGAATACTTTCAATCAATCACAATAAAGCATTTTTTTCAAACACTTACGTTCATCCAAAGACTTTTATCAAGAGAATTAAAAGACTACCTACAGAATGGGAAAATACATTTGGCAACTACATTTCAGATTAATGTCTGATTTCCATAATCTACAAGTTACTGCAAAACACCAACAAGAAAAAGGTAAATATCCCAATTAAGCAATGGGAAAAGGAGACAGACAGACACTTCGCCAAAGAGGATAACCAGGCAGCCAAAAGACACAAGGAAATGCTCATAATCATTAGCTATCAGAGAAATAAAAATCAAAAGTACAATGAGATATCATCAGTTGGCAATAATCCAAAAACCACAAAACAACGAATGCTGGTGCGGCTGTAGAGAGACTGGAACTCTCCTACACTGTTGGTGGGAATACAAAATGGTATGTCTTTGGAAAGCAATTTAAAGCTTCTTTAAAAAACTAAAAATAGGAATACTATATGATCCAGCAATCTCACTCTTCAGAATATACCTTACAGAAATAAAGGCAGTCACATGAACAGATACATGCACATGAATGTTTACTGCAGCACTATCCACAACAGCAAGAAGATGGAATCAACTTAGGTGCCTATCAACAGATGAATGGATAAACAAACTATGGTACATACACAAGATGCAACACTATACCATGATAAAGAACCATGACGATTTTAGGAACCATCTCATAACCTGGTTGCAACTAGAAGACATGACACTGAGTGAAATTAGTCAGTGGCACATGGACAAGTATTGTCTGAGACATCTACTGTAAAGACTTAAAAACAGACTTACGCACAGAAGACTGATGGCTACAAGGGTGTGGAGGGAGGAAGAGGGTTACTCACAAATCAGATGAAACCAAAAACCAGACCCACAGCCACGACTCATAGCAACCCTATAGGCCTACAGTAGTCAACAGGAATTTGGTTAGGTGAAGGAAGTGACAACATGCAATAGATCAGCATTAACTGGACAATACCATAAACTGAAACGTTTTCTAAACTCATCCAAATATTTCAGAGGATACGGTAGCAAGGATGGGCGTTTGGACCATGTTTTCAGGGGACACTGAGGTCAAATGGCACAGCTCGTCTTTAGCTAAGCAAGTCTTCTGCATCCCAACCGAGTGACATCTCGGTTCTTACAAGCTAGCAAGCGCCATCTGAGGTACACCAAATAGTCCCAACCCATCTGGAAAAGAAGACGAAACAGAACAGCAAAGACACGAGTCAGAATGAGCCCAGGGGACAGAAGAACTCATGTGAAAGGGAGACTGCATCAGCATGAGACCAGAAGAACTGAATGGTACCCAGCCACCACCAAAGGCAGCCACGATGGGGGACACAACATAAGAGTCCCTGAGGCAACAGGGGAAAAAGAGGCGTACAGTTCAAGAGCTCTTCTAAAAGACCGGAAGTGATGGTCTGACAGCCTGGAGTGTCCCCTAGGAACATGACCCCTAGACTTGCTGCTGGTCTTGACCCGAAACCAGTACTGCAGTCAACTCTTCAGACAAGAATGGACTGGACTCAGGGACACAGTGTGAGCACATTCTATGTGTTATTTATGGTTATATACATTTATAGGAGGCTGTCCTACTGGTTTCTTTCTAGATGGAGAGAAGAGGGTGGATAGGAGGGTACAGATGCTCATTAAGAGGCTACCAGAAATACAGAGTGAAAAGGGTATGAGGGAACAGATGGAGCTGCAGACAGGTGGGCATGCACAACTGATTCGGATTGTATACTTTCACTTAAACATAATTTAAAGAATTCATTTAAAAAGACAAATTCTCTGTCTTCTCAGCAAAAAGGGAAATACTTCTAACTTCTCTGTGTGTATTTTAGTTATTTTCCCCGAAAACTTAGGTTCCCCACACACTCTATTCCTTCAGAAAGTAGAGTAGGGAGGACAATGACAAAGGAGGAAGTCATCATTGGTCACACTTCCTCCACGTAAGCATCTCCAGGTCTTGGGCAGCCAGCAGATGAGCTGCATCTTTCTGACTGTCTGCCCACACAAAACACTCTAAAAAGCCATCTTCACACTGATTTCCTAATTTACGTGACTGTCAGTGACAAACCTGTGCACTGCTGAGCTAACCAGTTATGTGGAAGTACAACTCAGTGGCTACTTTGGCCCAAAATACTAAATTTATTATTTTAAACAATTTTCATAATATAGCTGAGGGAAGAAACATCAGGATTTTTGTTGTTGTTGCTGCCTGCTTGTTTCTTTCTTTGATCATTATATTGTTCCCAAATCCATTTCTCCTTTGTTTTTCTGCTCTAAAGAAACTCTGGCATGCTTAAAAGACTAGGTCTGGACATTTAGAAGGCCAACATGAAAAGAAGGGAGCGATCTAAAATTAAATCCTTTCAGCTCTTTTGTGCTTTTGTCAAAGCACTATAATGCGATCCTCATGCCATCTCAACGAGGCAGTGCTGCTGTTAGCTGCTGCCACAGCCATTCCGAGGCACAGCGACCCCACGTGAGCAGACGACAACTGCTCCGTCGAGGTCTCAAAGCCGAGACCTTTCAGAAGCAGACCACCAGGCCTGATTTCTGAGGCACCTCTGGGTGAGTTCAAACCAACAACTTTTTGGCTAGTAGTTGAGTGCTTAACCATTTATGTTACACAGAGATCCCTTTTCCACAAGGCAGCAGTTGTCATGATATCCGTTCACAGACACAATGACCGAGACAGAGGAAGATGAAGTGATTTGCCCAAGGTCACACAGTTTGTACAAGACAGACCTAAAGCTAAGAAGGGACCCAAGACTTCCAATTCAAATGTGACCTCCCACCTATCACAAGTCTGCCACCTCAAAATTCAAAGTGCTGCTGGTTAACCTGTACTAAAGAACCTACAGGCGTCAAGTTGGGTCCAACTCATAGGAACCCTAGAGGTCAGAGGAGAAATGCCTTATAGGCAGTAAGTAGGAAGTCACTGCAAAACTTGAATCCTTTAGGGTCACGTCATCACAACCCTGTCACCTCTCACCTGTATAATCTCATCATTATTCTCCATTTCTCTGCAGCTAAACGTGTCCATGAACTGGAAGGTACGTGTTTCTGTGTGTGTGTGTGTGTGCGTGTGTTGGTGAGAATGGACCATAAGCTATTTTCAAAGGGCAACTTATTTTGTCCGTAATATTTCAAACCCAAGTACTTCTGCCATCATTTTTCTCCCTGTCCTTTGCTCCAAATTCTATTCCGTCACCCGCAGTACACTCTTTAGCCCTAACCCCCCTCTCCCCTCTGCCTTAAAATCAAACAGCCATGGAGTTTGTTCAGATTCCCTATTCATCAAGGAAATGAATTCCATATGCATAATTCATGTCTTTTGTGAACTTTTTTCCCCTGCAGGGAGTTAATACTCCCCAACGCACTGGGAACAGAGACAGTGACAGAAGGACGGGAAAGCAAGGGGCACAAATGGGTCTCCCCATGCAACCAGGACAGATCAAGGTCTGGCCTCTGCCGCCTGACACCTTGAGCTCACAATTCAAACTCACCAAGAGCAGGGGACCCTGTACTGGTTATTAGGGGACAATAGGCTTTCGTCTGCAAGGGCAAGCAGGCCAGGCAGCCTAGAGGCACTCTGAGGCTGGAGGCCTTTTTTCCAAACCCAGTGGCTGACTCGGGCCGAAAGAAACCGATAGAGTCCTCCCATTCTTTGATGTCTCTGCTCATACTAAAAACTCCAAATTAAACAAAGAGATATACACCATGCCCAGTGCACCATGTTTAACAGCTGTTGCATTTGGAGAAAAAACAGTCCCTAGTCCAAAGTAAGATTTGAAAAACAGCTTTATTAAGAGCAAGATTTACTGTATATGAACTCCCAGCCTAAGAATTGGAGGAGGAGCAGCTGGAAAAGACAGATCTGCCAGACGGGGAACCCAACTGATTCCACTGGCTGAGGATACCTTTTGGCAAGATACACTGACCCATCATAACGTCCTGCAAGTTACACATCTTCGGTTATTAACTCTTTAATTACAGAGTCCCCTAAGTTCAGAACTGGTTTACTAAATGGCAGAATAGAATTTAAGGTCAAGATAGAGCTTTCATTCTAGCCAGTTTATCTCAAGGAATTGATGTTACTTAACATTCTATTAAATATACAAAGTGTCTTTGCCCCCTTTATCCTTGGAAAGAAGGTCAATGGCTACCTGAGAGAAATCCTCTAGGACCAACTCAATTTTGTACAAAGCTCCTAGTATAGACTGGTCTGAAGATGCTGTTTTATAATGAGTTCCATTTGTTACTTATTTTTTCTCTGTGTGGTCTGATGTGGGCTAGATAAGAGAGGAAGTCAAGGAATTTGTACAACACAAAACGGATTCCAATAAACTGAAAGCAACAGAAATTTCTGTGATTCCTATAGGGCTAACTTGTAGAGACAACTAAAACCCCTAATGGCTTTCATATAATGTACAAAAACCAGGAAGCAAATGGCCAGATTTATTTCATCATCCAGCTAGAAACATGATGGAATCCCTGGGTGGTGCAACCCCGGTTAACATGCTTGGCTGCTAACCAAAAGGTTAGAGGTTCAAGATGACCCAGGGATGCCTTGGAAGAAAGAGCTGGCTATCCACTTCTGAAAAAGTCAGCCATTGAAAATTCTACGGAGCTCAGTTCTTCTCTAACACACATGGGGTCACCATGGCAACTGGTTTAGAAGGGCAATGCCAAAAGTGAGCACCTTGTACAGAAACCAGGCAAATCAACAATGGATAAAAGAGTTAAAAATCACACTGTTCAATGGTATTTGGGAACCTAGAAAGAGGACCCTGTCCCTGGCCACAGAGAACTCACAGTCCATTTGGGAAAGAAAGAACTGTAAGGGGAATACTAAAGCTGAAGTTAAACTGGAGCTAAAGAATCCGCAAATGAGGAAATGACCCAGTGGCTTCCAGTGTTGCCAGCTATACCCTGAACAAGACCTGGCAGGCAGCAGTAATTCAGTGCACTGGCTTTATAACCACATACACTTGGGTTTGAATCTCAATGATGCCACTTACCTTACTATGTGGTTTCCAACATGCTATTTAACCTTTTAAATATCATCCGTAAATTACATCCTATAATTTTGTCATGGACTGTAAGAATTTAATTATGTTGCTGCTGCTGCTGCTGTTAGGTGCTTATCAAGTCAATTTTCGACTCATTGTGACCCAGTGTGACAGAAAAGAACTTCCCCATTCATTTTTCAGGCTGTAATCTTTATTACAGATTGCCACATCTTTTCTCCCACAGCGCCCCTGGGGTAGGTTTGAACCACCAACCTTTCAGCCAAGTGCTTAACCAGTGAACTACCGGTATTCTTTTTAATCAAATTAAAAGAGAAAACCAAACACAGTGCCATAGAGTCAATTCTGACTCACAGCAATCCTACAGGACAGAGCAGAACTGCCCCATGGGGTTTTCAAAGAGTGGCTATTGGATTCAAACTGCCAATCTTGTGGTGAGCAGCTGATCTTAACCACTACACCACTAAGGCTCCTTTTAAAGAATGTGGCAGCATGCCCAGCACATAGTAAGCACCCCATTGATTATAAATTAGAAAAAAAAAGCCAAGGTATTAGCTCATTAATACATTGGAAACTGACATGGTGAAGATAAATTCATTTGGTAAAACCCTGGAGATCACATTCTAAAACTTGCAAACAAAAATGCTTCTCCACCTACAGTGTGCCACATACTTTGCTTTGTATGGACTAGCTTGAAAAGGAGTCTAAAAGGATTAAAAAAATCTGCCCCCTTCTCCAAAAAAAAAAACAAGCTTTTCCATCTTATTCTGAAGCATGCCCCTTCCGACTTCAGAAAGGATCTTGCCCTTCCTTTCTGCAGAGTGGACACTCCACTGACATTTTATCATCCTCCACAACACCACATCAGCCGTGTTCTCCCTTCCTATACGAAATCTGGACAGTAAGTGGCATCACCCTGTCACAGGGGTATGCAGAGCGTCTGCCACGCCCCATTTAACTGCTCTGTGCTCCTATCTTCGTGCTTCATTAGCATATTTCAGCAGGGCCTTGATGGATGAAGATAGATGAGGGAACATCATCCTTGGTGAAATCACTGTTTCATCAAGGTTAAACCAGCCTCAAGCTTCACCACCTCTCTTTGTTTGGCTAGGTCTCTAATAACAAAATTAACAGCAGAATTAATGCCCAGGAGGCTCCCAGTGAAATATACTTATGCCCCCTGGAATGAAGCTTTATCCCGGACCTCCCAGTTTATAATCCATCAATCAGTTGCTCCCATGCTTTATCTTAAAATAAAACATCATCTCCATCACAGCAGAAGCCCGCCTCTGTATCATTTCATCTGAAACAGGCAGACTGACTACAAGAATAAGAGATGGCCTGCTACCTTCACACTGTCATTAGACGCCTGTCCAACCAGAGGACAGAGGTTTTGTATGGATGCCCAGTCTCTAGATTCTGGGTTCCTTGAGGGCAGATAGTTTTTGCTATACTTTCTTTTAATATCTTGTAATATCTGGTTTTCTGAGGCAAATAGTGCATGTCCACTAAACCACTGTTGATTTCAAAGGAACTGCATTCACCGTAATACATCAAATCAAATAAATAAATGTATCCTGAACATTTACTATATGGCAAAAACTTCATGGGACAATCTTACAGTGCTAATCCTTAGGCCTCAGGACCCTGCAAACTGCCCTTACAAATTTCACCAACACTCTTAAAGGATTTAGTCTACTAATCAACCTTTGAGACATTCCTGAGTGTTTCCAATTTGGAGAGATGTCCTGAGTGTCCAATGTGACACTTGATGAAGTGTCTGAGTCATACTTGGGTTCTGTTTTTAGTTCCATTTCATTTTAATAATCTCACCCCCCTGGCAAGACTACTCCCACTTGTTGGGGCTCAATCTCCACAAGTATGAAGATCTCACGTACAGAATAACTCTGCACTTGGTGCTCTTACATCTAACATGTGATGACTACTGACTTTTCACGTACACCTTCCTAAGGGGGTTAGTGATGGAAATGCGACAACCCACAGGTTCCTCTGAAAACCCACCAGTCGCTCTTTGGAAACCCTATGGGGCAGTATGACTCAAAGGCAACTGTTTGGGGCCTTTTTTTTTTTTTTTTTTAACAGAAATAGGGATTATCTATAAAAGGAAGCTATTGCTAACCTATAAATTCATTTATTTTTCTTAACAAAATTAGAGGAAGAGATTCTTTAAAAAGAGAGAGAACACTCAAAAAGCACTAAGCATGTTACATAACTCTAATGAAGACGCTTTACATCAAGGCATCTCAGTGTTCCAGAACTCTGTGTAAGGATCTAAGGCTTTAAATGTGTCAAGTGTTCTAACTTCTCTAGAGGAGGGGTGTTAGCTGTATGCTAAAAGTCACCATGACCATGCAAATCTAAAAGCAATTACCTGACATTTGTCACAGAAAAGATGCAAATTCAAAAGTTCACACCATTAAGAGAAAGATAAATCTTCCTTGCAGTAGAAAGAGGACCAGGGAAAACACAGAAGCCTCAAAGTTTTTGCGGAGTCCCGCCATTCTTGTTTCTTCTTCATTACGTACCCTCTTCATGACAGCTACACATCAGGTTATTGTGATCCATAGGGTTTTCACTGGCTGATGGTCAGAAGACCACCACACTTTTCTTCTTAGTCTGTTTCAGTTTGGAAGCTGTATTAAAACCTATTTGGCATCATAGCAACACATAAGCCTCCACTGACACTGGCCAGGAATTGAACCCAGGTCTCACGTTTTAAAAGAGAAAATTCTAGCACTGACCCATCACTGCCGTCTCCTCCCCAAAAAGAGCTGCAAGAATATGCCACTGAGCAGGGCTGGGGCCGCACAGTGAATGGCTTTCAGCAGCAACCAAGGTCTCTGCCACAAGCCACATGGAAGGAGAGTACAGACAGGCAGGCTACTTCCAGATATAGCCAAATGGAAGGCCAGCTGAGGAAGCATTTAAGGGGCACTTAAATGGCATCACTTCTGGTCCAGAATAGGTCACTGGGTGGACTCCCAGCACAAGCCAGTTTTCCTGTTGCTATAGGGGGAATGACCGGACCCCGGTAAGTACAGTTAAGTAAATGAACCCTACCTACATGGCCTTTCTTCTCTCTTCTCTCTTCTACCCTCCACCCCCTACTCATCAAATAAAGCTCTACGGTGAGGACCACGTGTCAGCTGCGGCACACAGCCATGGAATGAGACAGGACCCACCTGAAAGAGCAGGTGGTGCAGAATTTTAGAACCATTCTGCTTTAAGCACGTTGCCTGTTTTAGTTATCTGGCACCACTCTAACAGAAATATCACAAAGTAGATGGCTTTAAAAAGAGAAATGTTTATTCTTACACAGTCTAATACGCTAGAATTCCAAATTCACGATGTCTGCTCCAAGGGAATACTTTCCCTCTGTTGGTTTTGGATGAAGCTCCTGGTGTTGCATCAGGCTTTGGCTAGGGAGCATCTTAGGGCAGGAACCTCTGATCTGAAGGACATACTCTGCTCCTGGTGCTACCTTCTTGAGGGTATAAGGTTCCCAACTCTCTGCTGGCTTCCCTTTCCTTTAAGCTCTTGTAAAACAGAAGGTGGTACAAGCCACACTCCAGGGAAACTCCCCTAGTAAGGGTTTTACTGTGCCACCCTATCTGTTAGCCACAGGCAGAGATTAGGATTTACAGAACAGGAAAGTTACAAATGGAGGGCAAAATCACACAAGATTGAGAAACACAGACCAGCCAAATTACCATGCACATTTTGGGAGGAATACACTTGAATCCATCACACTGACAAAAGACCCAGAATGGACGCTCTAGGGGGAGCTTTTTCAGGGATGATACTTCCTTGCAGAGAATGAATGGAGAGTGCCTGAAGCCACTGCTGTCCTAAAGGGCTGTAACTTTCAGAGCTAGAAGGGTTTGGAGAGGCCATGTCACTCCTTTGACAGTAAGAAACAGTTCCTCACCCATACTCTAGCCACATCACATTCCTGAAAGCTGTGTCTGTGTTTGTTTAAGACACAAGTAATCACTGCAAATAGATACCTACAGTCCTTTGTGCTAGTACCATTGCACTGTTTCCAAGTTACCTTGTTCTGCGGGGAGCAACCTGCCAAATGCAGCACACTTAGAGAAGTCAAAGCCGTACCTCCTAGGCCTAGACTACCTTCCTCTGAGAAAAATCACTACTGTCACCATCCAAGCTAGGAAAACAAGAGTCGGAGCACTGCCCAGGACTTCAATGAGACAGACAAGGTTAGAACACAGAGACTTCCTATCAGAGACTTCCTATGTCACTCCGCATATTGGTAAACATAAAAATGTCAACAAAACAGAGAAGGCATAAGGTTCATTTCAACCCTGCTGATCCACCTACTGTGGAGTGCCTAGGTAGCAAAGTGGTTAATGCACTCAGCTGCGAACCTCAAGGTTGGAGATTGGAGTCCACCCTTATGTGCCTTGGAAGAAAGGCCTGGCTATCTACTTTTGAAAATTTAACTATTAAAAACTCTGCAGAGCACAGCTCTGCTGTGACATACACGGGTTGCCAAGAGTCAGAATCAACTCAGCAACACCTGGTTTTGATCCATCTAGCATATCTACAAGGTACTTTGCAATCAATCTAGAGAACACAGACTGAGCTGGCAATTTTGAATCTAAATTTCAAGTCTTGTCACTCCAGAAACCTGTGACTCCACAATGTGTCCTTCCCCTACCTTATCCCCTCTGGCTCTGCCAGGGGCTTTTATTGACCCTACCAGGATATAGACTTTCGATCTCTTCCTGGAATCAATGGTCTCTAAGACCTCAAACAAATATTCCCACTGTTCAGTATTACTGTGTCAGCATCTGTGAAAGGCGAATTATGCCCACTAATTCTGTAAGGATTGTCTCAAAAACCACTAGAAATAATTAATACCTTCCAGCCACCTTATGGACCCAATCAAACTTCAAAAAAACAGAATTCTCCCACTCTCCATAACCTAAAAGAAGAGAAATAAAGGCTCTTCATTTGGAAAACTAAAACTGAGGAAGCAAACCAAGACGGTGAAGTTTGGAATAAAAAAGACGGCTGCAGTGCTTGCATCCTCCTGATAGCCCGCTCTCTGTCCACTGACAGGAGGTGAAGGCCAACAATTACTTGGTACTTGCTACCTCGCCAATGTGCCCATGAACTTTAACCTTTTTGAAACCTTCAAGCCCACTCTGCGAGACAGATAACTGCTATCCCTTATATAACGGAGGAGTCCCTCGGTGGTACAAATAGTCAACATCTCATTTGCTAACTAAAAGGTTAGCACTTGTGTCAACCCAGAAATCCCTCAAAAGAAAGGCCTGGCAAGCTACTCTGGAAGAAACTCTGCCACTGAAAACCTTATGGAGCCAAGTTCTGCTCTGATACACACAGGGTCACCGTAAACTAGAACTGACTCGACAGCAACAGGCGTACAGACAAGAACACGACGGAGCTAAAAGGCACAGCACTGATAAATCGCGGGGATGAAGAGTGATGCCAAGTCTACACTTTGGCTACTGTTCAGCTGCCACACAGAGAAAACAGGCAGCAGTGCCTACTTATCTCTTGAGAAACCTACGTATCTCTGGGTCTGTTCGCTGCTTCTTCTCCCTGCCAGACAACACCTTCCTTCAGTACTCAGCACTGGACCCCTCCGACACTCCATACGCAGAACTCCTAAGAGCAAAGGCAGGTGCTCTGACCCAGGAGGTGTCTGCCAAGCCAGTTCCTTAGATACCGCAGGGAGCAGGTGACCTCACTGAAGGGGGTCAAGCACGAGGACCGATGGTCAGAGCTCAGATAAAGGGCATGCCAGCAGGGATCGCCCACCTTTGTACCTCCCCGCCGCTTTGTTCCTCAGCCTCAAAGAACAGCCAGCAGCCAAGCTTTGCTCCTCTTGTCTTTTCACACAGGCTGTGTGTGTGTGCGTACTGGAAAACTATTCCACACTCACACAGGCAGAATCACCGGGCTCAGGAAACGCAGTGCCCAGAGAATGTGGCACAGTCCTAAGATTCTTCTGCTGGCTCAGGAGTCAGCCTGCAGGTCCAGCTGTGAACAATAACTTCAGTGAGAGAAACTGAGGAACGGTGTTCAAGTCAGTGCTCTGCCCCAGATCATTTTAAAGTACATACTGTATATTCACCGGCTCTGGTTCATTAAATCCCTTCACCTCACTGAAGATAAGGCACAGAGTGACCCATGGAGGCCATCTGTATTTTCCAGCCAACCAAACAGTAAAGGTCACAGAAATCTACGCAAGTGACCACAGTGCTGCTGTTGCTAGGCAGCACGATTATGTCCATCCCCTGCTGCCTGGCAACTGGCATCTACCACCACATGGACACACAGCCAGAGCAGCAGCAGCACAGTGTCCTTAAGTGATGTCTGACAGCTTTCAGAGAAAACGAGCTCAATTTCAAGGAAACGTGTTAGCACCGATGGACACTCCTCCCTCAACATTCCACTGCTATCCAGACCACCGTTAGGGTAAAACGGTCCCATTCAATCAGAACATGCGCCTTCAGTGACACTTCCGTTTGCACTTGATGGTTACAAAAATCTTCTGCTCAGTGCAGTGACACGGCAGAGAGATGGAAAAGAGCTTGAGTCAGCACACTCCCATTTTTTTTGAGAAGTCTGTGCGTAACTCATTGGTGGGACGATCTTCCCAGCATAAGCCATCACTGAACTAGGGTAAAGTGGGAAGGCCCGGTAGCTTAAATGGTGAGTTTCTTTCTGTGGTCTCTGACCAAATGCCAGGAGAATTTGGCAAGACTCTCCTGAGGGCAAAAGGGTCCCACAGTCCTTTGAACCTCAGTGGTTACAATCTGTCAGCTCCTCAACAGTGAGGCCAAAGTTGTCGATTTACTGTTCACAGAATAGCTGTTTACTGTGGAACAGAACCCACTTAATCACCTCCTGACTTGCAGTGATAACGAGATGCCCAATGTCCCAGTGGAAAGTACTGTACCGATACGCACTTGAAGCACCTGACTTCCAGCCAACCGCCTCAGTCACCACACAACCAGCTCCACCTTTGGGGGCTACGCCCACATAAGAATCAGGTTCTTTTTTTTTTTTTTTTCCCTTTCACTTTTATTTTGATCCAACTTTTTAATATGTTAACTTTTCTAATAGTCCATTTAGAAGGGACTGTACAGTACTCAGGAAACCCTGGTGGCATGGTGGGTTAAGTGCTACCTCTGCTAAAAGTCAGCAGTTCAAATCCACCAGCCACTCCTTGGAAACTATGTGGCAGTTCTACTCTGACCAACAAGGTTACTATGAGTCAGACCGAGTCAATGGCAGTGGGTTTTGGTTTATACATGACTCAAAAAAGGTCACAGTTTGACTTGTGACCAGAAGAACCAGATGGTACCCAGCCACCACCAGTGATAGCCATGATGGAGCTCACAAAGTTGAGTCTCACTGGCAACACAAGAATAAAAACAGGTGCACCCTGAGATCTCCACGAAAAGACCTCAATTGATGGTCCTGGGGCCTTGGAATTCCGCTGGGAGCATGGCCCCTGGCCCTGATGCTGCCTCTGTCCATAAATCATAATGGAGGTCAACTCTTCGGACAGGAATGGATTGGATTTGGTGACACAAGAGTGACCATATCATGTGTGCACTTTATGGTTCTATGCATCTATAGGATGTCGTCCTGCTGACCTCTTACTGGAGGCAGGGGAGTCAGTAGAGAGGAGGGGACAGGACGTTGTTGGGAGGATAAGACAAGTATGGAGCGGAGAGGAAGAGTGTGCTGTCCCTGGGCAGGGAGAGCAGGAGGAGCTGCATATAGGTGGCCAAATTTATGTGGAAATTTACATTTTCATTTAGTCATTTAAAAAAAAGGTCACAGTTTGAAACTACTAGTTGCTTTTTGGAAACTCTATTTGAGAGGCAGTTTTATGCTCTCCTATAGGGTCTCTATAAATCAGAATTGACTCAACAGCAGTGGGTTTGGGCTTTCTGTTGTTTTCTTTAAAAAAAAAAATATACAGGATTCTCCTCCATCTTCCAAAGGGAGCAGTCTCTTAATGTTCTTAAGGACCTGCATTCTTTCGTAAGTCTCCTGGATTTTAGAAAATCCTTCAAGCATTGCTCTAACTCTACTTTGAATTCAGGGAGACCATCCAAAGTGATAACCTTATTGGTGTTTCATTTTCTTCTCAGCCCTAGATGGAGTACTTTTCCCCTCATTAAAATTAACGAGGTCGGTTTCCCAAGCTCAAGACAGTGAATACTCACTCCTGTTGGTGGGGTTTTGTTTCTTAAATTGAGCTGCAGTTCTCTAAGTGCAGAGTTATACTAAGCGTCATTTACTTTATTGCTGGGTAATAAGAAACAAAAATGGAAGTCTTAAACTATCCTAAAATATCCTGCACTCTAGCAGGCAGCCCACATGCAAACACACACAAACCACACGTCCCCAAAGCGGCCCATGGTTTGCCTGTATTGTGGCCACAAAAGAAACCTCACTACACTTTAGAATCGACTGCTTGGAGGAGTAATTTTTTAAAAACAGAAAAAAAAACTAAGCCTTCTAAGCAGCTAAGCATAACAGCCAATGTGAGACGAAAGCCCAGTTTCCCTGGACATTTGACAAAGCTATGGCATCCCAGAGGAAAGTAATACAAGGTAAAGGGATATGAGCTTTGCTGTCTTGTCTGCTCCTAAGCTATTCCCTGCAGCTAGCAAACAGGTGACCTGAAATACACAACTTCCCAACTACCAGCTGCTGTCAACTCCCAACTCATGGCAGGCCTGTATGTGGCAAAGTAAAACTGTGCTCCACTGGAAGCTGACTTTTTTGGAAGTTGATCACCAAGTCTTTCCCCTAAGGTGCCTCAGAGTAGGCACCTAATTTTCAGTTAGTAGCCAAGTGCATTAACTATCTGCACAAGCAGGGATGCCATACAAAGTTTAATGTGGGATTAATCTACATCTCCATTCACCCAAACCAAACCAAGCCCACTGCCATCAAGTCATTTTTGGGACTGAATTGTTTCCCACCGAAATGTACGTCAATTAGACTAGACCATGATTCTCAGTATTGTGTGACTGTCTATCATTTTGTGATCTTAGGTGATTTTTTCAATGTATTAAGGAGACAGGATTAGAGGTAGTTATGTTCATGAGGCAGGACTCAATCTCCAAGATTAGGCTATCTCTTGAATCAGTCTCTTCTGAGATATAAAAGAAAGAATCAGCAGAGAACAGACGGACGTTTTTGCCACCAAGCCAGAAGCAGAGCACATCCTTTGGACCCTGGTTCCTGCACTGAGAAACTCCTAGATCAGGGAGAGACTGATGCCAAGGAATCCCTGGAGCTGAAACCTTGAGTTTTAGACTTCTACCTTTCTAAATGGTGTGGTAATAAAGTTCTGTTTGTTAAAGCTATTCACTTGTGGTATTTCCGTTACAGCGGCACTAGGTTAACTGAGGCCAGTCAGTTAACAGTGACCCCGTAAGGCAGAGCAGAACTGCCCTATAGCATTTCCAAAGCTGTAAATCTTTACAGAAGCAGACTGCAGACTGCTACATCTTTATCCGGTGGACTGTCTGGTGGGTTCAAACCGACAACCCTTTTTCATTAGCAACCAAGCACTTTAACCACTGTACTACAATACTAGTGCTTCTTATAAAACACCTCAATTCCACTAAAAATCAAGTGAAAACACTCCTTTCTCAAAAAGTAAAAGATGTGCTTAACACTACAACTTTGTTGTCGGAGAATGGTAGAAAGAATAAAAGCAAACAGCCAATCTCATAAATGAGGAAGAAAAGCACTCTACTAAAAGTATATTTTTGTAAATATGCAGATCCCACATGCTACAAACAAGCTGGGCTCATCTACCTTGTTCCCAGCTGAAATAAGAGGTTTTCAAGATTGTCACACAGGAAGCAAAATACCTTCACCATCCTCACCAGCCTTCTGTTGGGTTAACCCAACCAACTTTGTTTGGTTTCTCCCTCCTTTCTTTTTGCTCCATCTCTGAAGATCACTGTATCAGGAAAAATAAAACTTGAACCTATACATAACTCAGACAAAAAGAAAAAGAAAGATGCTGAGGGCTAGAACTAAAGCCTGGGACACAGTGCCCAGTGACTCCAGGCCACCAGATTTGTCAAGGCCCATTTACCCAGGCCAGGCAGGGAAGGGGGAGCTCCTAGCTCCCATTGTTCGCTGATCAAAGTCCAATCAGAAAGTAAGGGGGAAATGCAGCCAGGCTCATGTGATCCAACACAGGAAGCCAACTCTAAAGAAAATGAGCTGTGCCTGTGAATAAGGTACACCAAGACATCTCTACTGAGCATGCCAGAGAGAGAGAGAGAGAGAGAGAGAGAGAGAGAGAGAACAAGAGCTAGAGTGAGCAAAGGAGAAGGGAGTCTATCTGAAGCTGCATCCTAACGAACCTTAATAAATTAATGCAGAAATCCTCCCAAGGAGTCTGGCTATAGAAGACACTGGTCTCTACTGAATCCAAATCTGTTATGTTGTAATATAATAGATGTAAATTAAAACAGAAAATCTATCATGCCTCTAATGTAGCCTGATGGCTGAGTCTGTGGATCCTTACGCAGAGAGGCACCAGGAGAAGGGTGATGTATGGCGAAGCTGGATGGAGGGCGAAAAGCGTGGCGAGGCGAGCGGAGAACGGCGCAGCCTGCTTGCGCTCCTCAGACCCAAGGGCAAGAGACGAATAAATGTTGATTAGTGTTGATTTTGTCCGACAAACGCCTGTCGAGTGACAGTTGGACTAAGCTGCACTGAAAGAGAACCATTAATCTTGGTCTGGTTTAAGTAGAGTATATTAATTTGTGTCATTTTTACTAAGTCGCACTGAGAAAGGCCTCTTACTGCTTTGCATGTGACTGCTTTGGTGGTTTAGCGTCTCTCTCCTTCCCTCCCCCTCTGGTTCCCCTCACCCCTCACTTTTTAAAACAGATACCATGGTGGCAGTGGTAGCAGCAGCAAATTCAAATGACACAGCAGGGGAGCAGAGGACTGAGCACTGCTCTCCTGGATTAAGAAAATAAACCCCCAGGGTGTTGGCATAGCAACAGCATTTCAGATGAACTGCTATATATTCAGTGATTAATAAATTAACATTTTTTTACAGTTGTTCCTCCTTTTCTCACCACCCCCCCCCAATCTCCTCATCTTCTGCACCCCAACCCATACACACACATTTCAACCTTCTCTAAGCTGTTCTCTGGGCTCATACAAGACGAAGGAAAGGGGGCTCAGAGTCTGGGCAGCCTGAAGTTACCTCCTCCCCACAGTGAAGACTCTCTGAAGACAGGCACCACTGCCCCATGGTACCTCACAGGCTCCTGGGGTCTACTGGGCAGACTCACAGGGAACCAGGACTTAGCACTCTCTAAGACACTGACAGGAACAGATCTCAATGCCCACATTGATGGACCTCTGTAGGTTCCCAGAGGCTAGGAAACAGTTAAAGAGGAATGCTTCCTCCCAAAAGATACATCCTTCTGAAACAGAGACCTTAAACAAAGCCTAAAGAAGTCCCACAATTACACTACATAAAAGACTGTGCCCACAGGATGGTCTTGGCGAACTAATAGGAAGCTGGCATGTCCTTTCAGAGCTTACAGTCCTCCACCAGACACCACAACAAATTTGGATAATCTGTATTTCAGAAACTGAATCTAAGCGCCTTGGGGAGGAAAACAGAAAGAAATGGACATACTTTAAGCACCGTCATGGCCATCCATTCCAGTCAGTTTCAACAATGACCAAAGTATAAAATCACTCCTTTCAAAGCCTTTGTGAAATAATATGCTTAAGGTGATAAAGAACGGAGAAATGGCAGATTGTGATCTCCACAGCACTCACCTATCTCAGTGCTTTATTATAACCACCTTCTTAGTCCAATAGGTGTAGAACCAGGCAAGCTACAGCAGAGAGGTGACTCAGTGGCATCAAATCATGTCCCTGGGAGATACCTGGCTACCTTGTGACCCTCCAGAAGCCTCTGTCCAAGCTCCCAGCTCCCCCACCATTACAGACTCTGGGAAACCAGGAAGAGAAATGCTCAGTAAGCAAGACAGGACTGATTTAGTACAGACAGAGAGACCAAGCTGACACAAAAGTTGAGCAGCAGTGGTGGTGAACAAGTGTACACGGAACAAACCTGCCCACCAGTGCATGCCTTGAGCAGTGCTGGATGGCTGTGACCAAGCAGTGTTGTAAAAGTCTTCCTTCCTCAGTTGAATGGAAGAAAAATTACATAATGTCCTAAGTAGTTCAAGACTAGGAGGTACAACACATGCCAGGTATTTTTTTAAGTGCTTTATATATTTTAATTATAAAGTAAACCCTATAAAGAAGGTATCATTATTATCCTTCCTATAAACTACCCAGAGACCTACTGTATAAATTAAGAAATGCAAGCAAAGAGACATTAAATAATGCATTCAAATCACCAAACATGTGACTGTCAAAGCTGGGATTCAAACCAGCAGTCAGATTCTAGAAGTATTTCAATACTGACGAGGACATACTCTACCCAAGCTGTACCATTCCACAGTGAGAGTGTAGCAGACTGGACTTGATGTCAGGAAAACTGGTTTTCAGTCCAAGTTATGCCACTGACTACATGACACAGGAAGTCCATACCACTTTGAGTTTCCTAACTGTAAAACAGCAGGTTGGGGATTTCCAAGGGCCTTTCAGTTCTTGGAATCCTTGACAGCATATTAAAGTGCTACAATGGCTAATCAAAAAGGTCAGCAGTTTGAATCTGCCCGATGCTCCTTGGAAACTCTATGAGGCAATTCTATTCTGTCCTGTAGGGTCACTATGAGTCACAGTCAACTCAATGCCAATGGGTTTGGTTTTCCAGTTCTTAAAAACATGTGAATAGCACAAGAGTCCAGGCAAGATGCCTGGTGGTACAGTGGTCAAGCTCTTGGCTGGTAACCAAAAGGTTCATTATTTGAATCCACCAGGTGCTCTATGGGAGACAGATGTGGTGGTCTGCTTCTATAAAGATTACAGCCTTAGAAACTCTACAGGATAGTTCTACCCTGTCCTAGACGGTTGCTATGAGTTGGAATTGACTCGATGGCAAGAGGTACTCAGAAGTGTCTGAGTGACTCACTGGGTTAGGTTAGGTATGCTACTAGCTGAAAGACTGCAAGTTTGAACTCAAACAGAGGCATCTTTGAAGATAAGCCTAGTAAGCTGCTCCCAAAAGGTCACAACCTTGAAAACCCTACAGAGTGGTGCTACTGTGCAAATGTTTTGGGGGGGGGGGGTGTCATAAATTGGGATTGACTCGATGGCTACTAACAAAAAGTCTATTAGTCATTACAAAGGCCTAGTTTAAGTATCTTAGGAAGTTTGACATAAAACAATAAACTGAGAAGGAACCTGAAAGAGGGGACATGTCATAATGTCAAATACGCAGTAAGCATTCTGCACGCTGTACACTAAGTGCACAACTATAATTCTTAAAAATCTGTGGATTAACAAGATTGTAGATCTGGGCTTTCCTTTCACCTCCAGGTCCAGCAGGAGGAAACATGTGCTGGAGCCCAGAGGACAGGGCACCAGCTCTCATTTCTCTGACCTCAGAGCCTGGCTTCCTCCCTACATCCCACAGAAATCAGAATAGCTGAGATTTTAATTCCTTGGGAGAATGGGCAGGACCAAAATGCATAATGAAGACTAAGGGAGTAGGACAGCAAGGGCACTGAATGATAGTTTCCTTCTTTTTAATTTCAAAGCCAGGACAGCTGTGTCAATGAGATGCTCTGAGGGCTGCTGATGCCTCTGCCTGTGGCTTCAGGGCACAAGGTGTTAGGTCAGCCCCTGGTAATCATACTGATAACAGTCACAATATTAGTATTTGTCCAGAGACAGGGTGGTGTGAAGGGAATCACATTAAACCCAGAGGACTCAGATAAAATGACTCTAAGGGTCAGGCTGAAGCTAACAACAGCCTGTGATTTGTGGCTTATGCCACTGCATTAATTTGCCTCTACGGCTGATGGCCCATGAAGGTTAGGGGTGTTGCTGAGTATTGCTCAGGCTCAGCTTGTTGAACAACCATGTCACAACACTGTGCACCCAGTTCGTGACTCTGCTATAGCCAAAGTGGCTCTCGAGATCATGTTTTCCAAGAGGAAAATAGTCAAATATGGCCCAAATCAAAACCAACATCTTAATCTGTATTACTTTCCTTCCTTGTTACAAAAACTGATTTATCTTTCTCACTTCCTGTGCATATTAATTTCTTTGCTCTTGTTTGCTGAAAGCATATCTGGATGCATGTCTCTATCTACAAAAACAATATGTCTTGTTTATATATTATCTATTGTTGACTGTAAACAGTAATGGCAGAAATTGTCTTTTCTCTATAACACTTGTCAATATGCCCAGAGGCTAGGCAGAAAGGAGCTTTCCCATTAAGTAAAATAAATAATGAATTAAACAAGTGAATTGCCACTCTCCCTGTGGATTATCTGAAACCCTGGTAGTGTGGTAGTTAAGTGTTACAGGTGTTAACCAAAAGGCTAGCAGTTTGAATCTACCGGGTGCTCCTTGGAAACTCTATGGGGCAGTTCTACTCTGTCCTATAGGGTCACTATGTGTTAGAATCAACTGCACAGTAACGCTTTTTTTTTTTTTAAGCCCATTAGTCATGGTTTGTACTTTATCTTGGTAAAAAGCAACACAGAGAGTTTTTACTTTCTTCTTTTATGTCAGTTTTTGCTCCCCCATATCCAGGCCCCACAATTCTGAGAGAAATATTTTCTGGCTTTTCTGTATGGTTTACATCTTAAGACATTCAAGTTTGTTCAGAGTGTACACTGAACACTGTAGGAAACAAATTGTGCCTGCCACTGAGTTTATGAAATTCTGTTTTTGTTTTAACTATAACTTTCATCTGGCACCTTAAGCAAGACAGTGTCTTTTAAAAGGTGTCTTCAGCAACATACACACACACAGTAATGAGTTAACAGTTAGGTGCTTTAGCTTCCATCAGGTCCCTCGTGTTTACTCAAGCATCTCATAATCCACTCTGTCAGTGGCATCATTCTACTAGGAAAACCGCTGGACCTGACAAAGGTACCTTGCTCAGGCTTTTGTGTGATGATGCCAAATGCTCATCATTTTACTTTGAGTTTCACAGGGAGATATTAAGCACATCATCAAAGCAAAAATTCAAAGAATGCAAAAGAGAGTGACTGCCAGGTAGGGAAATGTGATTCGGAGGGCTGAATGTAAGCTCTGAAATCAGACACAACTGAGTTTTGTCACTAATTATGAGACAGAGCAAGTTATGTAATCTCTCTAGGGGTCAGTTTCTTCATCTGTCAAGTGGGAATAATAATCCTTTCAAGATCATTCTAGGCACTTTACGTACATTATCTCATTTCATCAGCCTAAGCGCTAACTGAAAGGTGGGAGATTTCAGTTCACCCAAAAGCACCTGGGAGGTAAAGCCGGGTGATATACTTGTAAAAAGATCACCACTGAAAACTTTATGGATTACACTTCTACCCGAGACACATAATGTGGTCACCATGAACTAGTTTATTAAGAGTTCAGTTGAGTGTCAGCGTTTTCTCCTGCCTGGTACTCAAGCAGCACAAGAATCATGCATCACGTGAAACACTACAATGTTCAAATCCACCAGAAGCTCCTTGGAAACTCCTGTGTGGCAGTTCTACTCTGTCATATTGGGTAGTCCTGAGTCAGAATTGACTTGACAGCAATGCGATTGTTTTTGTTTGTTTGTTTTCCTGGTTGATACATAAATTGATAGCAAATAGTTAACTGCTGCAGGGCACCTATATACAACGTACTCATCAAAAGTGTGAGTACTACACCATATGTGCAAGCTGGAAAGCTCAAGTAAAAATCTAGAAAAGGGCACGATCTGTGTCAAAGATGCCATAGCTTCTATCCACATAAAACACTTCACTCAGACTTAGAGACACAGAAGAGAAAAATATCAATGGATTCTTTTCAAGAGTTAACTGCATAATCTTTCTTTTTGTGTCTATGCCAAAAGACTTGCAGATCTGAGTTCTTTTCCCCAATAAAAATCAGTTAACGCCACCTGTTTTAGTCATCTGGTGTTGCTCTAACAGAAATACCATGAACTGGATGGCTTTAACAAAGAAAAGCTTATTCTTATACAGTCCAGTAGGCTTCAAGTCCAAATTCAGGGTGCCTGATCCAGGAGAAGGCTTTCACCCTTGATGGCTCCAGAGGAAAGTCCATGCATCACATCAGTCTTTGTTCAGGCAGCATCTTCGTGCAGGGACCTCAGGTCTGAAGGACGCACTCTTCTCCCGGTGCTGCTTTCTTGATGGTGTGAAGTTCTCAACTCTGCTTGCTTCTCTGATTTTTTATCTCCCTTAGGATGAAACGATAAAGGATGGCACAGACACACTCCACGAAAACTCCCTCAGCAAGGGCATGGCAGTCCTAATCCTCTTTTTCCATATCATCCTATTTATCAGCCACAGGCATAGTCGGATTTACAGCATCAGAAAATCACCAAATGGAGGGCAATCATTGAATACAGGGAATCCTGGCCCAGCCAAATTACTACACGTACTTTTGAGCAGGCACAATTCAATCCAGCCATGGAGTATTTCACAAGCACCCCACAACCACAATGTTCACAAACACCAGCTTTTCTAATTTATTTGCAGAATAACGTTAGGAACTTTTTCACATTGTTTTGAGGGCTGTTTTATGTACCTTCCTGAAAATGTGCTTTCATTGATAGCATTTCTCCTATCATTTGTGATTTGGGGCATACTCACTCACAGTCTTTCAAAAAAGAAAGTCAAAGTATTATCCTTATGAAAAACATAAATATATGCAGTCGTATATGCAGCACCCCAAGCAGCTAAGATAACCGATCAGAGTAACTCCTACTTTTTTTCAAAGAGTTGGCACATCAACCTTATTGTTGGAACAAGATTTGAGAAATTTGAGAGGTAGAGCCTTTACCACCTGTTGACCTCTCCCAATAGATCTCTCCACTATAGCTATACCCACATTTTACAGAAATGCTGAGGAGGTATGATTCCCTACAATAAACCTTTTGAATAATTTGTTTTAAAGAAGCACCTAATCATGGCAAAGTTAAATGCAACTGTGGGCTAAGAGGCATGAGTTTTCGTCTCATCTGCCCCACTAGAAGCTGTGTGACCTTGGCAAGCCACATGAATTTAGTTTCCCAAGAAATGCCAGCAGTTGGCTGGACTCAGTTCCATGACCCCTCCCCCAGCACTAACATTCCATAAGTCCAGAGGACAGAAAGTCTGCTGAGAGAGAACCTGAGAGAGATCTACTGTTCTTCTTGTCATTGATAGCTGTGCAAAGTTAGCCCCAACTCACAGCAACCCCATGGGCCACCAACCAAAAGGTTGCCCGCTCCCGTACCATCCCCATGATCAGTTACAGATGGAACCATCAGGATCCACAGGGTGTTCCTTGGCTGGTTTTCAGAAGTAGACCACCAGGCCATTCTTCCTAGTGTGGCAACTCCACCAAAACCTGTTCAACATCATAGCAACACACAAGCCTCCACTGACAGACGATGGAATGTGTGCCTGTGATGTGCTGGCCAGAGTCAAAACTAGGTCTTCGGCATGGAAGGTACCAATTCTACCCTGAACCACCACTGCCTCATTAGAGACACACAGAGAGGACCTAAAAATTAGAAATCCCAAAGGCTTGGATAAGCAGAAGGAAAGCTTCCATCACCCTTCCTCCTGGCCACCGTATTTACTATACATCCGAACAACGACATTGCTTCATATTTAATTCAAACTATTTCATATTAACTTTTTTCTTCCTTTCAATTTTTAAATGATGATGTCAGCTTCTTCCCATTCTTTAAAGGACAGCTCCATGGAGACACAGAGAATGATTAATTTAGGGACAACCATGGTAGTTTGAAAAACAGAGCTTCGAGCACAAAATAGAGAAAAAAGTGACACAGATGACCAGGGTTAAGGGCCACAGTCTTGGCCCCAGCTTAGTGTCTGAGGTCAGTTCCAACAGGCATTGTATTACAGAATCGTGTGTGAAGATGTCATTCCACTCCACCCTAAGCAGTGATGGAGCTGTTGCCACGGCAACAAAGGTACTTGAGAGGGACAAGAGCAAAGGGAGACTTAAAAAGAAAAAGACAGTATGTGCCCTAAACAAAACTATGTGATGGTGTAAGGGGTGCTGTAAAGCCTTTATTGCCACTTGTTAAGGAAGACCTGTATAGCTCACTCGCGAGTAATAAGGCGGTCAACCCAAACTAAGGCACTAAAAATTTTACAGCAACCCACATATCACATATATCTAGATAGAGAATGAAACAGATACACATATATCTCCACACACACACACTCACACAACACACACGCAAACATTCTGATTTTGAAAATGCCATTTTCTAATAGAGTCATTCAATTTTACCAATAACTGTAATTTATTGGCTACCAAATGTCACATGCCATCAATTCTATTCTTAAAAGATTCAGGAGGCTGAGCTGCAATCAGAAGGTACAAAAATGGTTTCACGGGCAGTACAGACTAGCCAGGTGCATACAACTAGGTTTCCCAATTCTAGTAGTGACTCCACAGCTAATTCATTCTTTCACAGTTGGATTAGGAGATCCCTTAATACCTTCAGGGATCATCAAGGTGACAGTGGAGGATTTGGAGAGAGCAGGAGACTGGGACTGCTATGCTACGCTATGTGTATATACCCCCTGCCCGTACCCAAAAACATGCTCCAGAAGTACCAGTGGTAAACTGATTTAGAGTCTCATTAGAGGGTTAGAGGGCTAGACGACTAGGAGATTCTGCCATCTGCAGAAAGCCTATAATAAAGCACTTTGGATAGAATCATTCAAATATTTTTTAAAAGAATGGCTTCTCTAAAATTTTTCCCCTAAAACTTAGTTTCCTATAGGTTTCCTCATAGCAAAGTACACAAAACCGCAGGGAATGCTACTAAACACACTGCTCAAAACTAAAACCTGTAGCTGCTTTGGGGTCATTTCTTTTTTTCTTTTTTTTCATTGTGACTAAGTGAAAGTATACAATCCAAATTAATTGCTTTCAGGTCATCTGTGACTTATGACGACCCCATATGTGTCAGAATAGAACTGTGCCCCACGGGGTTTACAATGGCTGTTTTCTGGGGTGCAGATTACCAGGTCTTTCTTCTGAGGTGCCTCTGGGTAAACCTGAACCTCCAGACTTTCAGTTAGTGGCCAAGTGTGCATCACTCAGGGACCCCCTGCTAACAATAACAATAGCTGTCCTCAGAAAGCAATGGCTGTACCTCTCCCAGTCAGCTGTATCTACACCGAAGTACACCAAGATGCCATCTTGCAGCCTATGGTCCAACTAGTGGACAATTTCGATTGTCCATTCACGAAAAGAGTATCAGCTGGAATAAACTCAGAGGCCTGCTGCTACCCATCCCTAACCCCTTCACTATTGTGACTGAGAGAAAAATGAGATTATATGAGTGAGCAGCCCCACTTGTCTGTCAGTAAAGACTTGTTTGTTGCTGTGATGCTAGAAGCTATGCCACTGGTATTTCGGTACCAGCGGGGTCAAGCTCGGTAGACAGATTTCAGCTGAGCTGCCACACTAAGACAGACTAGGAAGAAGGACCCAGCGCTCTACTTCTGAAAGGACTCAGCCAGGGAAGACCTTATGAAAAGCAGCAGAACATGGTCAGATACAGTGCCAGAAAATTAGCCCCCCAGGTTGGAAGGCACTCAAGACAACCGGGTAAGAGCTGCCCCCTCAAAGTAGAATCGATCTTAAAGATGTGGACTGAGCAAGGCCTTTGAGATCTTCGTTCGCTGATGTGGCACAACTCACGAGAAGAAAAGCCTGCAAACACCCATGAATAACTGGAACATGGAATATACAGAAAGTATGAACCTAGGAAAACCAGAAGTCACCAACGATGAAATGGAGCACATAAACATTGATATCCTAGGCATTAGAGAGCTCAAATGGAACGCTACTGGCCATTCGGAATCTGACAATCCTATGGTCTACTATGCTGGGAACAAAATCTTGAAGAGTAATGCTGTTACGTTCATCATCAAAAAAGAACATTTCCAGATCTGTCCTGAAGTACAACGCTGTCAGTGATAGGATAATACCATATGCCTACAAGGAAGGCCAGTTAATACGACTATCATTCAAATTTATGTACCAACCACTAAGGCAAAAGATGAAGAGATGGAAGATTTTTACCAGCTTCTGCAGCCTGAAATTCATCGAACATGCAATCAGGATGCATTGATAATTACTGGTGACTGGAATGCAAAGGTTGGAAGCAAAGAAGAAGGATTGGTAGTTGGAAAATATGGCCCTGGTGACAGAAATAATGTCACGGATCACATGTTAGAATTTTGCAAGACTAATGACCTCTTGATTGCAAATAATGTTTCTAACCAACACAAATGGCAATTGTACACATGTACCTCATCAGACGGAATACACAGGAACCACACTGACTATATCTGTGGAAAAAGATGATGATAAAGCTGTGTATCAGCAGGCCAATTAGAGCAAGTCCACAAGAGTGCACGTATGACCTTGACTATGTCCCTCCTGAGCTTAAAGAGCATCTCAAGAACTGATTTGCTGTGTTGACCACTAATGACTGAATATCAGATGAATTGTGGAATGACATCAAAGACATCATCCACGAAAAGAGCAAGAGGTCATTAAAAAGACAGGAAAGAAAGAAAAGACGAAACTGGATGTCAGAAGAGACTCTGAAACTAGCTCTTAAACAATGAGCAGCTAAAACAAAATGAAGGAATGGCGAAGTAAAAGACCTAAACAGAAAATTTCAAAGAGTAGCTCAAGAAGACAAAATAAAGTATTGTAATGATACATACCAAATATTATAATAATATGTGCACAGAAAACCAGAACAGAACACATTCTGCACTTCTCAAGATGAAAGAACTGAAGAAAAATTCAAGCCTCAAGTTGCAATAGCGAAGGATTCGACAGGAAAAATATTAAATGACTTAGGCAGCATCAAAAGAAGATAGAAGGAATATACAGAGTCATACCAGAAAGAACTGGTTGATGTTCAGATATTTGGAGAGGAAGCAAGCGTTCAGGAGCCGATGGTAAATGAAGAAAGACGTTGAAGCTGCACTGAAGGCATTGGTACAAAGCAAGGCTCCAGGAATTGATGGAAAATCAACTGAGATATTTCAACAGACACAGCACATCAGGATTGGAGGATGACTCATTAACAACCTGCATTTTGCAGACGACACCACCTTACTTGCTGGAAGTGAAGATTTGAAACACTTATGATGCAGATTAAGGACCACAGCCTTCCGTTATGAATTGCACCTCAATGTGAAGAAAACAAAATCTTCACAACTGGACCACTAAGCAGTATCATCATAAATGGAGAAAAGACTGAAGTTGTCAAGGATTTTATGTCACTTAGCTCCATAAACAACACCCATAGAAGCAGCAGTTAAGAAATCAGAAAATGCATTGCACTGGGAAAATCTGCTGCAAAGGAAAAAGTATTGAAAAGCAAAGATGTCACCTTGAAGACTGAAGTGCACCCGACCCAAGCCATGATATTTTCAATCGCATCAGACACATGCAAAAGCTGGACAATGAACAAGGGAGACAGAAGAAGAACTGATGCCTTTGAATTGTGGTGTTGGAAAAGAATGTTGCGTGTACCATGGACTGATCTGTTCTGGAAGACGTACAACCAGAAGCAAAGATCGCAAAACTGTGCCTTACATACTTTGGACATGTTATCAGGAAGGATCAGTCCCTGGAGAAGGACATCATGCTTGGAAGAGTGGAGGATCTGCCAAAAAGAGGAAGACCCTCGATGAGCTGGATTGATGCAGTGACTGCAAAAATGGGTTTGAAGCATAAACATGGTTGTGGACATGCACAAGACCACAGTGTTGCGCTTCATCGTGCACAGAGTCGTTGTGTCGTGCCTAGAGTCGCTGTGAGTCTGAACCAACTTGATGGCACCTAACAACAACAACAATGGATGAAAGCACTGTACTCCTTGAAGAAAAAATATTTTGGCATTTCAGCATATTGGTATTGTGATTTCTACTCAGCCATTCCTGAAGTACAGACACAGATGCCTGTCTGGATATCAAAGAAAGAGTACTGCCTGTCCTTCTGACTCAAGGCCATGGCTACAAAACAGGACAATGGCTATCAGTGACAGTTGTCCAATATGACTAATTGATGTCACTATGCTATTCACACACAAAAAAATGTTAAATTGGCAAATGCTGTGTTATATATATTTTTACAATTTAAAACAAGAAGGCCTTGGTCAGTCCCTTCTGTGGCTCAGAAAATGTGAACTGCCTCATCTAGTGTCCCCAAAGCATATCGTCCGGTCTGTGAGCTTTCTATGTTGTAGGACTTCTTTTAAGTGGTATATGACTTCCTTTCTCTTCCCTTCTTATCATGACTCCTTTGTTTCTGTTGCTGAGGGTCCATTTCCCAGACACCCACCACTGCCCGTGATGCCACAGTCAGGCTCACCGCACCACGGCCAAGATGAGCCCTGCCTCCTTCCAGGTTCTCCACAGCTGGAGGCAACTCTTGCTGCCCTAAAAACTCATAGACTTCTGGTGAAACAATACTCAGACCATGCAGTGGCCAGCTAACAGCTATCCCAACAGACTTACAAATCAATAGGGCATTTTAATAATGGAAGTTTAACGGCTTCCATTTTGCTAATTGTTAAATGTGTCAAAAGACTGAGTTAAGGCTCAGGCTATGAACAGGGGCCATAAGTTATAAATTCTCCCTTTAAAAAAAAAAAACTTAGCAAATTGTTCATTTATCCTTAAGGGGGAAAAAAAACCCTTTTCCATTAGGTGAGTGGAAAGACAGATACTTTGAGTGAATTTTGCTGGAGTTGTAAGTGCTTTTGAAACCCCTCCTGTCAAAGTGTTAATAACAAAAGATTTAAGATACTCAATTAATTTTTTCCATCCACCGGCCAAAAGTAGATGCAGGAGGAGGTTAAAAGCTAAGTGTTTAATTAATATTAAATTTATAAGATTCTCTATCACTGAAAGCATTGTAAAATGGAAAAAGCAGTTAATTTTACGGTTGCTGTATATTCCTATGCTTTGATCTTTGATCTGATATAAAATCACCAACTGTAAAGGTTTCTCAGCTTTATTATGCTTGTTTAATAGTGACAAGGCAGTCAGACAGTGGGGACCAACAGGCACAAACAGGAGTGAGACCCTGAAACTGATCATTTAGGGTTCATCAGAAAACCTGAACATGAAATATTGAGGCAGTAGCCTAGACTGCGCCACACACCCAGGCAAGGCATACTGACTGCATCGAGGCTACATATCCCATTGTTCTAGGGTACTAAGGCTGGCAAACAGCAGTTGGTCAACTCTGGCTTTAGACAGACCACTAAAGCAGAGAAGATCTAGGCTAGATTATGGAAAAAGTTTTCTGAAATGGAGTTTGCAAGGTTTATAGTATTCTAAAGATACAAACTTTTAAATTGGGACAGTGTCTCTGTTTTAAACAGTCTTTTAAACAGTCTACACGCTGATGCATTCTACCAAGCGCACTATCCTCTCCCCCATGTGCAAGAACCCAGACCTGGACGAGGAAGGCTCAGTTCCAAGTAATTGAATCCTCTGTAATCAAGGACATTTTCAAAAGCCCACAATGATAAAGGCATCAGAGGCAATGGGGAGGCATACTTATTCACAGAAAGTTTACTGTCCTGTGCAAGGTTATCCAAGGTTTCAAAACACCCTATTTCTGCCAATCAAGACAGATATCTAGTCTCTTCTTAAATACAGAAACCAAACCACTTGCTGCCAAGCCAACTCGAATTCATTGAAGATCCCATCTGTGTTAGGGTACGACCCACGAAGTTTTCAACGGGAGATTTTCAAAAGAATCTCACCAGGCCTTGCTTCTGAGGAGCCGCAGGGGATCCGCAGACCTCTGACCTTCCACTTAGCATGTTACCATGTTAACCGTTCATACTACCCAGTGACTTCTGACACCAGATCAAATCATGAATCTTTACAGTTAGAAGAAGGAAGGGGAGAAATGCACCTCGTAAACTGAACAGTCAACCTGTTACATCACGAAATACTTGCTTTTGCCTTACACCTACCCAAAGCTGGGGGTGAGGTGGTATTGGAAGGAAGGAGCTACACTAGCAGATGAAAGTAGGGAAGCGTACCCTTTGCCTCAAAAACCTTTGTACCTAATCACCAAAAAGAACAATGAGGGCATTTCTATGTCTCCTGACATCCTTTAAGTCTGTCTCAAAACCAAACAAAAAGACCTATTATGCAGAATAGATTTTAGAGAAAAGCAGAAGGAAGGAAGACGAGGGGTGAAATGGGATAATTCATGTGAGGTGTTTTTTTACATTTTTTTAAAAATCCCATCAGGGATTCTCATCATAATTTCATTATCAGCAGAAAAACTAAATAAGTAGCAAGAAAAAGAATTTCAACTTAATATTCACACACACACACACACACACGCACGCACACTTACATACCCAAAGATGAAAGATCTGAGCTTCAAAGCAGCTGCTAATTTTCTAGCTTCAAACAATTCAGTGAGAAAGGGACTGATAATGAATGTGCTTTTTCCACTGGTTCACTTATAAACTCCGCTTTCCCTCTTGCTCTCCAAAATGCCTTCTCGTTTTTAATTGGAAACAAATATCAGATGTAACAACAGAATTCTGAGTTCACATAAAATCTTCCTTTGGTGCCTTTTCAGTAAAAATATAGAAAAGAGAAGGAAGGAGTAGACTATGATGCTCGCCTTAAACAGGATGCCGAAAAGTAGCAGTCTGTGAAAGGCTGTATTAGGGGAAAATGACAGTTAGCTGTGGCACTTTGGTGGTGGAATTCTTGCCTTCCACGTGGGAGACCCAGTTCAATTCCCTGCCTATGTAACTGCCACAGAATCACCACCCATCCGTCTATCAGGGAGGCTAGTATGTTGCTATGATGCTCAACAGGTTTCACTGGAGCTTCCAGATTAAGATGGACCTAGAGATACAATTCCAAAAACTCAGTCACTGAATACCCTATGGATCGTAACAGCCTGGCTGCTAACAACAACAGAGTAAGCTACTAAGCTGAGTAATGGAAATGGGAACCCAACTCTTGAAAATCTCAACTCAAGGGAGCCTCAGGAAGGAGTGAGGACAGAATACCACCAGAAAAGAAGACAAGTGTTTCAGGGAACCAAACCCATATAGTATTTTTAACCTGCTACATTCCCAAAGGGCTTCTCAGGTAGGTCTTCTTGGCACTTTTCTACAAAGATAACAGCTGCTACCCTTTAAAGACTAGCTCCCTCACCAGCAAGCAGGACTGCGGGTGGTTTCTAAATTCAGAAGACTAAATGCCTTGGATGGCAAGAGGGCACAGTTTAATTAGTGCAAAGGTATGTATTTTTCCTCCTTTCTTTTTAAATCAATCTTTTATGGTAGCACTGAGCAAGGCAAAGGAAGACAATCTCAAGAATTAAGTGAAGATCAGTTATGGGTGGCTATTCTGCCTCTAAGCCTATTTTCCAGAGAGACTGTTGGCAATGGGAAAGTATTTAGAACTATGCCTAACATAGAGTTAGTGCTCAACAAATACGGAAAACAACAACAAAACTGGAAATTACACCCACTTCTGCTTTTAACAACAGGAAGAGGACACACTGACTTCAGAAGAACAGGCAAGGAAAACTTACAAATACAATGCAAGGCCAATAGCCTAATATTTTTGAAGGATACAGATCTCATGCACAGGACGCTAAATTTGTCTCTGTAACTGTTTATATGGAAACTCTGGTGGCATAAGGGCTACGGATGCTAACCAAAACACTGGCAGTTTGAGTCTACAAGGAGCTGTCTGGAAACTCTATAGGGAAGTTCTACTCTGCCCTATAGGGTCATTATGAGTCAGAATCGACTCATGGCAACACGTGTGGTGTTCTGGTTTTTTTGGTATGACTACTTATAGAACAGGAAGCTGTAAACCTGAGACATTTGCACACTGATTACAAGCTTCTGAAATGTAGTGCTGAAATACCACACTGCACACCTACTTCTCTTAAGCATTTTAAGGTAAATTGGATAAAAGCACAAAAGACAGCAAAGTCTTGGAACCAAAGCTCCCATAAGCTAGTGCCACCTGAATTATTTGCAGTGCCCAAGATTATACCTGGTAAATCATGACGTAACACCTTCTCCATCAAAAATGTTCAATTATGCAGCCAAAAAACACATGCAGACATGTTCACGATCTTTAGTTATTAAAGAAATTCAAATCAAGACAACAATGAGATACCATTTCACCCCAACAAGATTGGCCATGATCCAGAAAACACAAAACAACAAATGCTGGAGAGGCTGTGAAGAAAGTGGAACCCTCCTACACTGTTGGTGGGGTCGCAAAATGGTCCAGCCTCTTTGGAAGGCAATCTGGCGCTTCCTTAAAAAAATGGATATCGATATACCATTTGACCCAGTAATTCCACTACTTGGAATATATCCCACAGAATCAAGGCCTTTCACACCAACGGACACATGCACCAGAATGTTTACCGCAGCACAGTCCACGATAGCAAAAAGATGGAATCAACCCAGATGCCCAACAATAGAAGAATGGATAGGTAAACCATGGTACATATACTCAATGGAGCACTACGCAGTGATAAAGAATAACGATGATTCCAGGAAACATCTCCTAACCTGGTTTCGACTGGAAGACATTATGTTGAGTGAAAGTAGTCAGTGACAAAGGGACAAATACTGTATGAGACCTCTACGATAAGACCGCAAAAACAGACTTGTGTATAGAAGAAAAGACTCTTTGACAGCTGCGAGGGAGGGGAGGGAGGAAGGGTGAGGTGAGGAAGGTTTAGTTTAGATAGTTACTAGAAATCTAGCTGGGAGAAAGCAGTGATAGCACACATTAGAAACAAGAAGAACATTAAGTGGACTTCAGCATAACTTGAGTACTCCTTCCATCTTAACTCAATACTGCAAGGATAGAGTAGCTGGGGCAGGGGGCGGGGGACCATGCTCTTAGGCAAATTCCAGGCCAATTGGCACAACTAGCTTTTTACTAAGAGAGCTCCCTGCACCCCACATTGGTCAGTGGCATCTGGGGTCTTAAAAGCTGCCAAGCTGCCATCCGAGGACACAGCAAATGGGCCCAACTCAGCAGGAACGGATGCTCACCCAGGACCAAAATGACATGCGGTAAAGACAACCGAGAAGACAGAGAGACCCACAAGAGTGGGTGCCTACATCGACTTGGAACTGGAAGAACCAGATGGTGCCCTGCCACCACCAGTGATAGCCACAATGGAGCTCACAGAGAGGAGTCTCACTGGCAACACAAGAATAAAAAGGGGTGCATCCTGAGATCTCCACTAAAAGACCTCAATTGATGTTCCAGCGGTTTCGGGGTTCCCCTGAGAGCATGGCCCCTGGCCCTGATGCTGCCCTTGCCCATAAATTATAACAAAGGTCCACTATTTGGACAGGAATGGATTGGACTTGCCAATGCAGAGTGACCATATATTGTATGCACTTTATGGTTCTATACATCTATAGGATATCATCTTGCTGACCTCTGGCTGGAGGAAGGGGAGTGGATGGAGAGGGGGGGAAAAGAGGCTGTTGGGAGGATGAGACATGTATGGAGCAGAGAGGAATAGTGTGCAGTCACCGGACAGAGAGAGCAGTGGAAGCTGCACATAGGTGGGCATGTAAATTTATACGCGAATGTACATTTTCACTCAGTTATGTTAAATAAAAATAAAAAAAAATAAAAAATAAATGTTCAATTATGACTGAGGGGAATGTTCTATCATACGGAAACATTGTCCTAAATTTACAGTAAAAATCATTGGAAGAAAAAGACACCACTTTAAAGAAAGCCTCACAAATATATTTTTCAGACTACAATGGTTGTCAACAGTGAGAGTTCCTTTTTAAATATTTATAAGCAGCCTAATACGAATACGCCAGGCTGAGGCTCCCAACCTTTGCGAATGTAAAGTCTCCTTTTTAGTATCAAAAATTTGCTAAGGCCCGCTACAAGAAAGTCATTATAATTTTAGCTTCTACAAATGGAAAACAAATACAGACGGATGAAAAAAAAACCAGCAGAGAATGAAAAACGTGTTTTTACCTGTATCTGCATTTCATTAAGCACAACAGTATCTTACACATTCAAAGATTTTCAGTGAGTATGTTTAATCTGTGTGTGAGAGAGACAGACATTATTTTGTTTACAGCCACAGAACTTGGTGTGCACATAAAGATTTGCCAAACCTTTTCTAAAATTTCAAGGCTCCCCAAGGCCCATGGCTTGTAAATTGGGAATCAGTGTACTAGAGGGATGAAGATTCCAATTCTGAAGGAATATATGCCTCTAATCAATTCTTTCATTGAGAACAAATGACATTCAAATAGCTGAATGATTTCACATCCACCACTCCTTGTTTTACTCCTATCAACACCATCAAAATGTTGATAGACACAATATAGATTATTTCCCAGTTTACATGGTCTTGACTGTTGGTTTATTACACCATAAAATTTTGTCTTTGGCACAACTACCTTTCTTCTGGGTTTGCACTCTTGGTTACAAATTGCAAGTGAGGATGTTTTGGACAATAACATGATCAAAATAACATTTCTGAGATAAATGTGTGTGATCAATGGCAGCAGTAGCAATTGCTATAGAAAGACTAGTCAATAATTCTTCAGATACAGTTCCCCTTGTGGTTTTAGGGCACTGGAAGACAGAAAAGCAACATCACACATAAGAAAGGCTGACTCCCATGTATGCACACATAGATAGCCTCACACCCAATGAACATCTCTCCCTTTTATCTCCCTGATTTCCATTCATCCATTCTCAGCTCCTGTTTGTCTGAGGCCACATGCCACTGGATTTATCAAGCCCCCTTTTAACAACTTGTTGTCACAGTCCATTACCAAATTGCATATAGTTATATATTCCACTAATTAGGCTTCTAAAATATCATTAACATGTCTCTTGGTCATTAGCATAACGTATGAGGCATCCTAGTTAGCCACAACTCCAGTTTGTTAACATGGTAATGAAAGGCACAAGGCAGGCTCGGCAGGAACCAAGAAGGACAGAGAGGCGGGCAGTATCCGAGCACTAACGCCAATCCACAAGATGGAAAGCGACACAATCACAGAAGGCAGAGATAAAAGGAGAGGAAGAGGCAGAGGCACACACCCAGAAGCAAGCCTCAAAAAACAATGACTTTGGCATTTAGAGAGCTGTCTGGGCATGAAAAGTGAAGAAACCTAGTACACTATTCCCATCTTGGAGGGAACTGGAACCTGGGAAGTCTCCTTATTTGCCTAATCATACAGAAATTTCAAAAATGACCTCAATAAGCAGGCAAGGCAGCACAGAAGTACCCTAGTTGGTGTTTTTTCAGCTCACCTAACACATCGGCACACTGCCCCCACCCCCCATCCCTATCCTACCTCCTCTCCAATCATGACAAGAGACTGCAAGCAGTTATTTCCACATACTATCAGACTTACCTGGAGGCAAATTATTTTATTCCTCACTAGGCCCTTTATTAAGACTCCACTAGGTGTGTCTATCTACCACATCCACTGCAGCAGCAAAGATCATCTTGTGTGTAATGGGTCAGGTCTTACCTCTGGACATTTATGGGCAGGCATGCAACGGGTAAAGAAGGTAAGAAGGAGGGCACTTAAAAAAAAAAAAGACTGCCAATTGTGGGTATGACAGTGTGTGCTAGCAAGGGTATGAGTACCTGCCAGCAATGTGCTGTATGTGCACTGTGACTTCAAAGAGCCAGCTGAACCTGGTTCTCAAATTTCGTGGGAATGTTTCTAAATGTGGTTGTTATGACTCACAGGACAAGTACACACAAAGTATCTGATTTAGGCAAGTGATATGCATCCTGACGGGTAGACAATATGAAGAAGTTGGGAAAGATGAGTTGAGAACACAGCGTGTACAAATCAAGTCCCTGATTCATTCTGAACTAGGCAGAGCTTGGTCCAAGGAGGACAATACTGTGGTCACGGGCTCAGGGACGTATGGGGGAGCAGCCTAAAAAGCCACTAAAACAATCTATTCCCAGTATACCTCACTTAAAGGACCAATCAAAAACCGGACAGCCCTCTAGTCTTTCAACACAAAGGACACTCTAAGAGCTTGACATTTTATACAGACAAACTAGAAGTATCCAAGAGAAGTATCCAAGACATTGGCAAAGTGCAGTGCACAAGCAAGTGTGCTGCAATAGCTCTCCTAGACGTCCTCAGCAGAATCAATACTAGGAATTGAAATGTAGATGCTCATCAACAACCAACTGTTCGAAACTAGCTCTTCACGATGTCATGTTCTTTCTACCTAGCAGTGTTTCCAAACTGAGCCCACAGTTAGTTCGGCATTTAAAATTAAATCCAATGTCACAAGAAGAGAAGTTCGAGACATTTACATGCTACCTAAAATGGAAGTATTTCCTGGACTGTCTGGCTCAAATAACAGCTGAATGAGTGGCCTTGATGTCATGTCAGCAATCACATAACCTGGCACATGAAACTCCATGCAGCCAAGGCCCACTGACAGGAAGAGAGAATTAAATTGAGCTGATGTTATTGACCAGATTTGGTACAAATGATGGGGCCATCTTTCGCTAGTACCAATGTCTCATTTTGCAAGAAAAATGGTAGAAAATAACCACCTGAATGCCCATTAGAACACTCTATGGGCAGATTCAGGAAAAATTCTGTGAGCACTGAATGTAATTCTTATATTCCAGGATCACAGAACCCTTTCTGACCAGATATTTCCAGGCATTTTTTTTTTAACTTTTTATTGTGAATTAAGAGCCATTCTACAGTCCGTATCATGTTGCCATATAACACCCAGAACTTTCACCTCTATTCTATTCTTGCAGTAGGGGCTTGTAGTTTTCTCTGTATATGCCTTTTACATCTCTGGTTAGATTTATCCCCAGGTATTTTATCACCGTGGGGGCTACAGTAAATGGTAATGATCTAGTGATTTCCTCTTTGGTTGTCCTTTGGTTGGTGTAAAGGAATCCCACTGATTTATGTATGTTTATCTTGTATCCGGACACTTTGCTGAAGTCTTCTATTAGATTCAGCAATTTTTTGGTGGATTCTTTAAGCGCTTTCTGTGTATAAGATGGTATCATCTACAAATAGCATTACCTGGGCTTGTTTGCCAGTTTGGAGGCCCTGTATTTCTTTATCACGTTAATTGCTCTAGCTAGGACCTCCAGAACAATGTTGAATAGAAATGGTGACAATCAGCATCCTTGTCTAGTACTTGTTCTTAAGGAGAATGTTTTCAAGTTCTCGTCATTACGGATGATGTTAGCTGTTGGGTTCAGCATAGATGGCCTTTATTATGTTCATGAATTTCCCTTCTATTCCTATTTTTCTGAGAGTTTTTAACATGAATGTGTGTTGGCCTTTATTAAATGCCTCTGCATCAATTCATAGAATCAGGTGATTTCTTGTCTTTCATTTTATGTGGTTGATTACATAATTATTTTCCTACGTTAAACCATCCCTGCATCCCTGGTATGAATCCTACTTGGTTGTGATGAACTATTTTTTTGATGTCATGTTGAATTCCATTAGGTAGGATTTTGTTAAGGATTTTTGCATTTAAGTTCATGAGAGATACTGGTCTGTAATTCTCCTTTTTTGTGCTGTCTTTATCTGGTTTCTGTGCCAGGATTATACTAGCTTCATAGAATGAATTTGGGAGTATTCCATCCTTTTCCATACTCTGGAATACCTTTAGAAGTAGTGGTGTTAACTCTTCTCTGAACATTTGATAGAATTCTGCAGTGAAGTCATTTAGGCATGGGAGTTTTTTAATTACCTTTTCAACTTCTTCTTTTATAATAGATTTGTTTAGCTGTTAGTAAACTGCTAGTAAGCTGTTAGTAAAAATCTCTGATTTTACTAATTTAGGTATGTAGTATTTTTCCAGAAAATTGTCCATTTCCTGTAGGTTTTTTCTATAGAGTATAATTTTTCATAGTATTCTTATATGGTTCTTTTCATTTCAGCAGGGCCCATTGTGATACTGCCCATCTCATTTCTAATTTGGAATTATCTGTTTCTTGTAGCCAATGGCTTATCAATTTTGTTACTCTTTTCAAACAACCAGTTTGGGGACTTGTCTACTCAATCATTTTTCTCTTTCATTTATTTCTGCTCTAATTTTAATAATTTGCTTTCCTCTGGGTCCTTCTGCTGAGACTAATTGTTCAAGCTGATGAGTTAATTGTTTGATTTGTGCCCTTTCTTCTTTTTGGATGTGTGCATTTATTGATATACTGACCCCTGAGCATTGCTTTTGCTGTGTTCCATAGATTTTCCTAGGATATGTCTTCATTCTCATTTGATTCTATCAAATTCTTTATTGCATCCTTAATTTCTTCTATGACCCAGTAGTTCTTGAGAAAATGTTATTCAGTCTCCATGTTTTTGATTCAATTTGCATCTTCTTTCTGTTATTGATTTCTAGTTTTATGGCTCTCTGGTCTGAGAAGCTTTGTATTATTTCAACATTTTGTATTTTGTTGAGTGTCACCCTGTGACCTAATATGTTGCCAATTCCAGAGAATGTTCCATCAGCAGCGGAAAAAGCTGTGTACTTGGCTTCAGTAGGATGAGATGTTCTGAATATGTCTGTAAGTTCAAATTGGTTGATTATGGCATTTAGATCCTCTGTGTGTTTATCAAGCTTTTTGAGAGATGTTCTGTCCTTTACTGAGAGTGGTATACTGAAGCATCCTAGTATTACTGTGGAGCTATCTATTTCTGTTTTCCACACAAACAGTGTTTTATGTATTTTAGAGCCTTGTCATTGTGTACACAAATATTTAGTATGGTTATGTCCTCCTGTTGAATTCAGCCTTTGACCATTAGATAGTGACCATCTTTATTTTATACGGTGGATTTAACTTTAAAGTCTATTTTGTCAGAGATTAGTATTGGCCCTCTTGCTCTTTTTAGAATGCTATTAGCCTGATATATATTTTTTTTCCAATCTTTGAGTTGTAGTTTGTTTGTATATTTGAATCTAAGGTGTGTCTCCTGAAAGGAGAATATAGACGGGTCGTATTTTCTTTATGCACTCTGCAACTCTCCTTCTCTTAATTGATGCGTTTAGTCCACCTACATTCAATGTGATTATTGATAAAGATGATGACAGCATTGTCATTTTGATGCCTTTTTTGGGGTGTTGTGGACAGTGCCTCTGCTACATTCCATTTTCTGTGCTGAGTCTTTTTTCTTCACATATTTTCTTTTAGTGGCTTTCAGTGTTTGTTTTCTTGAAATTGTGATTTTGTATGTTGCTTCTTTTACAGTCACACCCTTAGTGCCTTTTATTAATCTAAAAGTAGACCAAACTTCAACGTCTGTGTACCCCCTTCTCTTCCTCCACAACTGGAATATGTATGTATACCTTTCTTTGACTCTCTTTTTCATGTAATATAAAGCCAACTGCCGCCGTTATCAATTATATCCTGAGATCTCTGAGTTTCTACTTTTTGTGATTTGGTTTTGGCTACTGTTTTTGGATTTCCTTTCCTGATGTTATCTAGACACTTTGTCAAGTGCTGGATGTTTAAGCACATATCTAATGCTGTTGATTTTCTAGTTTAAGAACTTCTTTAATATTTCTTCTAATTTTGGTTTGGTTCTTACAAATTCTCTAAATTTCTGTTGATCTACGAAAGTCTTAATCTCACATTTGAGAGACCCTTTTGCAGGATACATTATTCTCAGTTGACAGCTTTTTTCCTTCAGGGCTTTGTGTATGTTATTCCACTGTCTTCTGGCCAGCAATGTTTCAGCTCAGTAGTCTGAGCAGTCTGAGCTTAATCTTAGTTCTCCTTTATAGGACATTTTTTGCTTATTTCTGGCTGCCCTCAGAAGTCTCTCCTTGTCTTTAGTTTTATTGAGCTTGATTATGATATGCTTCAATGCATTTCTTTTGAGATCTATCTTGAGTGTGGTTCAATAAGCATCCTGAATGGAGATCTCCTCATCTTTCACAGTATCAGGGAACTTCTCTGTCAGCAGGTCTTCAAAATACTTGCTCTGTATTTTCAGCTATCCCACCTTGTTCTGGTACTCCAATCACATAAGCATTATTTCTCTTAATAGAATCCCGTATCACCCTTAGGGATTCTTCACTCTCATTGAGTATATTATCCGATTTTTCTTCATGTATGCTGGTGTCACTTACTTTGTCTTTAAGCTCACCAATTTTGCCTTCCACCTCCTCAATCTTGCTCCTTTGATGTTCTACTGAGTTATCAAGCTCAGAGATTTTGTTAATCCATCAAATTTCAAATTGCTGCTGTTCAAGCATTTCTTGCAGTTTATTTTTCAGTGCGCTCTGCTGCATTATGCCTGATCTCTCTCCTGGTATCTTGTACAGCTCTGTACATCAATCTTTTGTATTCTATCTCTGATACTGGTAGGGATTCTTCTTCATCTGGGAAATCCATTGATGCTTTATTTTGGGAGTTTTCAGAAGCCACAGTAGTCTGCTTCTTTAGGTGTTTAGAGATTGATTGTTGTCTCCCAGCCATCCAGAAGTCTTTGCAGTGAAAGAGACTTAATAGTTGAGTTGGCCTGAATGGTGTCTCTCTGTTGGGGCTGGGCCATAGATTCTCCATGCAGGCTGATTATTTTCTGTTGCTTGCTCTTACTGTTCTGCACTGATCAGCCTCTGCTGCTGGTACAGCTCCCAGGTAGGGGAGTCATGCCTGCTTTCAGCAGCACCACCACTGCTTCTGCCTCTGGGCTGGGAGGGATGCTTGTGCAGGCACTGAGCTTTCACAGCCACTCCAAGGTGGGCAGGACTCAAGTGCTGCTGCTGCTGCAGCTGCCTCGGTCTGGGCAGATCCCTCCAGGAGCCTCAGACTCAGACTCAGGCAGAGGGAGGAGGAGTGGTCACTCGCTTGTGCCTTCTTCCCCAAGTCACGGCTCCAAAGGCTACCTAGCCACTGCACTGATCACTCACCTCCCCTGGGGTCACCTGAGCCTCCCAAGCACACTTGGCTCCACTGGCTGCCCAGTCACTGGGGTGATCATCTAACTCCCCTAGGGTTGCCTGCGCTAAGGCAGCCCAGGCACACTGGGTTCCAATGGCTGTCTAGCTACCAGAACAATCACTCCCCCTGCCATGGGTTGCCTGAGACCAGCTCTTCCTAGCACCGTGCGCCAACAAGCCTTCCCAGTACACTCAGCACTAACGGCTGCCTAGCCGCTGGTGCCCACTGCCCTTCCCCCACAGTCACCTGAGCCCACATCTCCCAGGAGCACACAGCTCCAATGGCTACCCAGCTGTTGGGGGACTACTCCAGACCTGCCCAGTTGCCTGAGCCCAAACCTCACTGGCCCAGGCAGTTCCAATGCTCTCCCAGCCATGGGTGCAGTTTCTTCAGCCCCTAGCCTCAAGCCACAGGGGCCCAGAGCTTCCTGCCCCACTGGCTCCAAAGCCAGTCCCTGGTCTGCCAGCAGCAAGACCATTCATTCCGTACCCCTAGGTCCCGCAATCTCCTGCTCTGAAGGCATGGGGCACCTAGACCCAGGCTTCCCAGTCCCATGCAGGATTAAAGCCTACTATGTGGAGCATACTTGCCTGATCCCCCCAGGTCCGCCCCTCTCCTGCCTTATCACCCTGAGGTACTGGCAGCCCTGGCCTCCCATCTATGCCCCCTCTTCCTGTTCCTCCAGCCGAGGCCTCGTAACCCCTTGCCACTCTGAGTCAGCACCTGGCTACCTGTATGGCGGGTCTGTCGGGGCACTGACCAACAGCTGACCTTGTTCCTGAACGTTCTAACCTGCGTGGGGGGCCTTCAGGTCTGGGCTTTGGGCTGCAGCTTCAGTGCAGTTAAGCTGAGGCAGGTCTCTAGTCAAAGTCAAGGTTGCTCCAGCTGTTGTTTCACAGCTTCACTTGGTTGCTAAGATTCGCTGGAGGCAGGTTTCTCTCAGCCAGGGTTGCCTTTGGTTCATGGAGAATCTCCCCACAGGCCAGCTGTTTTGTCCGAAGCGGCTCAGGGGTCCTGAAGTCCTCCTGTTGCTCTCGGTGTTCTCTGGGTTCTCTAAGCACAGCTTAGTCCTTCTAGATTGCTATATTTAGGGGATTTCATTAATTTTGAGGTTTTTGGTTGTGCGAGGGTTTAGCAGGAACGTGTTGTTACTTCACTATCTTGGCTCTGCCTCCAGGCATCTTTTTCTCAGTGGAGTTGTGAAGAAATTCCACTGGCTAAATGTGTAACCTGGATGTGAATTTTTTAGTTGTTGTTTTAATTACAATGAAAATACACACAGCAAAACCTTCACAAATTGAATAAATCCCGCATGCACAATTCAGTAACACTGATTACATCTATACAAATGACTCTTAATTGTAGCCAAAAACATGGAGCATGCATCAGGAATAATGGCCAAACCTCAGGATTGTTTCAATCCCGAAGACTTGGTGGTGCATGGAATAAACCACAAAATCTGCCCAAGACTATACGCCACTAGCCTAAAGCAAAACACTGAGAGAGGTCTAGTCTCAAATAATCCAACTCTAAATCATTCCTCTAGCTAGGCTTTTGCAATCTCTTCCCACAATGCCTGTCAGTCAGACAAATGTTCATAGTAGATTATATGAACCTAAAAACCCCTTGCCAATGAGTCAATTCTGACTTACAGTAACCCCACAGGACAGAGAATAACTGCTGCACAGGGTTTCCAAGGAATGGCTTGTAGACTTGAACTGCTGACTTTCTGGTTGGCAGTCAACTTTCTTGAATGTGCCACCGGGGCTCCAATTCTTCCCCACCGGGGCTAAGCCAAACCAAACCTGCTGCCATTGAGTCAATTCCAACTCACAGCAACTCTATAGGACAGAGTAAAACTGCCCCATAGAATTTCCAAAGAGTACCTGGTGGAGTTCACTGCCAACCTTTGGGGTTAACAACCATAGCACTTAACCACTACACCACCCGAGTTCCCTGGCTAATAAGAGTAATATTTATTTCTTTTTAAAAAACATTATTTCCATTCTTTTTGTTTTGTGTTCATTGATCTAGCTTCCCTGCCCCTCTTTAACTTTCAGTCTTTGCTTCTTTGGGGTAGATGTTGATTGTCTGGTCTCATGTGGTTGATTATCAAAAACCAAAGTCATCCCCATCAAGTCGATTGCAGCTCACAATGACCTTATATCACAGAGTTGAAGTGCCCCACAAAGTTTCCAAGGAGATCCTGGTAGACTTGAGTAGCCAACCTTTTGGTTAACAGCCATAGCACTTAATCACTACGTCACCAAGTTTTCTACCACTGGGGCTAACGGAAGGCAAAATAGAGACAGACATGGAAGAAGGTTCTTTAAAAACAGAAATGGTTAGCAAAAAAGAAAAAGCTTTGCCTTTTCCCTAAAAACCTCAAGTCTTTAATATCTAACCTAATCGTGTTCTCAATGACCCAGTCCGCAGCAGCCCTAGTTTTAGGTCATCTCAGGGGACGGTAGGGGCACAGGAAGTAAAAACACCATGTCCAGGGCTATTTTAAATGTTATGTAATTTTATCGTGCTTAGAAACATACAATAACTAGAATTAATTAGAAATGGGCTAACAAAATACAGCCTCAAAGAAATGGACTTTAAAGTCATAAATAAATAAATAGACTCGTATCGTGGGCTTCAAACGCACGTAAGTGTTTTCAAAGTAACCAGACACAAGGTTTTTTCCTAAAGTAGCTTATGTTTTTCTGTGAAGATCTGCCTACGTTTCTGCAGTACTTATTTCACGCTCTGCCTTACAAATATTATAGAAGCAAACTTCAGCCATGTTCCTACAAGAATGATAACATATTCAAAATCAGTAAGACAAGATACAGTGATATCTTGATACTTAACCACAAATAAAGAGAAAAGAGTTCTCCTGTCCTCTTCTTGTGTAGCACCAGAAGGTGATGCAGAGAAGATCCCTACATCTCTTAGTAACGGCAGCGATGGCACCTTCACGTCACTGAACAGAGGTCACTGCCGATGCCTACAGCTCTAACCTCACCCTCAATGAGCACTTAGTTAGGTGGAATGGAGCATATCAGAGACGGGTAGTTCTGAACCAGAGGGTACTTAGTCCCTGGGTGGCATAAACAGTTGCAGCTCAGCTGCTACACAAAACGCTGGAGGTATGACTCCACCTAGCATCCCCATGGCAGAAGAACTTCATGCTGTGCAGCGAAGAAATCTTTATGGCCCAGTTCTACTCTGTAATACATGAAGTCTTCATAGATCAATGAAGGCAATGAGTTCGGCTTGGGCATAACGTGGTGTGAACATTAACAAGTTAGGCTACTAACTGAAATGTTGGCGGTTCAAGTCTACTCAGGGGTACATCAGAAGAAAGGCCTCATAATCTACTTCCAAAAAACAAGCCAGTGAACATTCTGTGGCGTACAGTTTTACTCTGATATACATGGGGTCGTTAGGAGTCAGAATTCATTTACTTTATAGCAGCTTCTCTGCTTGTTTATTTTTATAACAATACAGCCATCTCACAGGCTTGGTAGGATAGCTGAATATACTTAAAAGGCACCCTGTATTCACTGTGGAGCAGGAGGGTAAGAATGGTGGGCAAAATCCTCAAGCCACAATTCACTGCAGCTTTTATTGAGAAGTTCTGGACATTGGCCATAATAGAAAATGTACTGGCCCTACCTCTGGATCTAAAGTGAGATTTTTTTAACCTGGCAAAACTAGAAGATCTATCAATGGTCTTTTCAAGAGTTCCTGAGCATCCTGAAAGCATATCAAAAATATTTTTCTGGGGAAAAGATTCACAGCTTTTCATTAGAAAATAGACATGTGTTCCAGAAAAGGTGACTTGCTTCTGCTGTAAAGGGGAATGTTTAAGAATGTGTAGCACAGATTACGACCATGTGTTGTCATTAGCTGCCACTAAATCAGCCCTTGACTCACAGCAACCCCATGCACAATGGAACAAAACACAGCCCAGACCCATACCTTCTAGGTGATCAGCCACAAAGCATACTGCTGTGATATACAGGGTTTTCACTGGCTGAAGTTTACATCTGAAAAACTTAAGAAACTATCCGCCACCATCTCCAAAACAGCTGGCCTGTCAGGTCATTTCCTCCCCGAGAGCACTCTCCACACAACCCTCACCGGTGTACCCTTAACCGAGTAACTCAGTAAGTCACTGAGGGAGAGAGGCTGTAAATAGCTCCAACAGAGTGCAGTTTGGGGCGGCTTCCAATCAGCCTTCACTGAACTGTCCCTTTTTTCCCTGCCAAGTTTGTACCATGAGTATCCAACACCCTGCCCTTGGCCTGACTCAGCAGGGAGGAGCTGTGTTTGTGACTGGGCAGGTGGACGGCAACTCCCGAAGTGTACTAAGTTCCGCCTGAACGCTGCAGAGGGGGATTAAACATTGTCTTCAAAAGTGGTGTGCCTGGTCATATGGGAGGGAAGAGAGCTGCCTGTGTTTCTTTGTCTTTCTCCCCTTAACCTAACCCTAACTTTCCCCCTTGTCACTTAATTATCCATTATCATTTTACCCTTTTCTCTGCTTACTATCTGTTTCATTTGACTCCCAATAGAGATACATAAGAGCCAGAACCAAATGGATGGCCAATTAAAAGGTAAATGCCTTATGTCAAAAGCCAGAACATTATACCTCAATATTCATAATTAGGTAAATTTTGAATGGCTGAGAAACAATGCAAGTCCATGTATGAGGGCACCTATATTTTGCAATCCAAGAGAACTGATGCTTATTTAACTGACTGCTGCAATTGACCTGTTCTTCACTGGCTGCCTTGGACTTTCACTGCTTCATAAACATTAGAGATAAAAAAAACACCAAAGGGTTCCTAAATGTGTTTAATTTCATGATAATGAATTCTTCAGGCAAGTAATAGGATTGCTCAAACAGAGCTTGGTTAAAAACAAAAACTCTACAGAATTTGGCAGCTCTGGTTATTCTTCAGGGGTTGTATCTGTATGTTACTGAGAAACAGCACCTAGATTCTTCACTTAGGTGTCACCCTTCTTTTTTTCTTCCTTTTTTTAAAAAAGAAAACAAAATTAATCTTCCTTTCTTTATTTCCAAAGCTATCAAGACCACCAAAACTGCCTCTGGAGTTGTACAAATTAAAGAGACAAAGATGAAAGGGAACACTGGAGGAAGAGGTCATCACTGACAAGATTCAGGCATACTTCAGCATTCCCAGGGCCAACCTCTCCTCTAAGTGCCTGAGAGAAGGCTGGGGGCTGCTGTTGTTGGACTTTAGTTCCTCCAATGTGGATTATTTTCCATGTAGAAATTCAGTTTAGAACCTGCTCTCAGAATCCACCTTAAGGGATGCTTTCAAGTGTCTACAAATAGCACAGTTAGCTTTAAGAAAACTGCAAGGGATTCTTCAGTCTTGCCACGACAGGAAAGATAACGCCACTTTACAATGGAGAGCAGTGGCAAACCAAATAAATGCTCACAGAAACCCAGCAAACTTTTTCCAGAAGAAATCGAAGCATGAAGCTCTCTGTCACCTGAAAATGTTCTGTCCACTGGGAGGCAGCATAGGCTGTTGCCAAGAGAAATGGGTGAGATCAGAGAGACCCGAGTTCTAGTCTCTACTGTCACTGATTGGAGGTGTGAGCTGTCACCAGCAGGAGAATCCTAGTCACAAAATCTGGGCAAAAAAGATAAAATAAGAGGAAAGAAGCATAAATACCTTGAAAGCAAAGATACAGCCTGCCCAAAATAAACCACACATACAGAAGTTTGGTAAATGTGGAAACTGATTTTTTAATGATACTGACTGTCCCATGATGTAGAAGCAGCATCCACTACTGCAGGGATTTTTTGAAAAGTACAACAGAACAAATATGTTCTAAAATAAAATTTTCTAGGATCTGTTTCTAGGAATCTCCATCCAGGGAAAAGGCCTTCTGGTCAATAATATTCTGAAAATGCAGCATAACATACCATACCACTCTCAGAGATTTACAACACAATTAAGGCTCTGAAAGCCCTTTAGTTAAGAAAGCTCTTTACTGTTTCCTGAACTTACTTGGCAATGCAAAGACCCAAACACAGCACACTAAGAAATGCTATTTGAAGCTATTTAAAATGGTAGTAATATCTAGTCCCAAACTGAAGAGACAGCATTATTTGAGCCACCATTCATACTCCTCGGTGGCTTCATCAACTAGTTGCTACCCTTTAACTTCCTTATTCTCTCTGATCAGCAACAGCCGTTGGTGAGGCAGCTAGCCAAGGGGAATGGTTAGTTCTCTGACTATGAAACTCAGCCTAGCTAATGTACTCACATGGGATTTGAACCTTGTCACGGTGGCCCCATTAGCTCTAACCAACTTGAGCTCACTAGCCAGACATTAGCCTTCATTACAATCTCTTACGGAAATAAAAATTTAAAGATATCAATATGTGGCAAAAGAACTTCAAGCTCATAAACTTACAAGGTTTTGAAGCAGTATTTTAAATGAAGGTGTCCTATTTTATCCTAATTGGAAAGAAACAATCAGGAGACAGTGTAATATGGCCTCCAGAGTTGGAGTCCACATAGGCTCAAATCTCCGTTCTACCATTTGATTACATAATTATATGATTATGAGCAAATTACTTCACTTATCTGAACGCAGTCTCAAAATTTGTAAATTAGCATAACTATATTGCATTCGTGAGAGGATTATTATGAGGATTATGTGAAATGATCTAGGTCAATGGGTTCAGCACTGTGCCTAGCATTTGATAAACCTCAATAAATATTAGTTATTTAAAGGGACTCAATCATCTCAGAAAATGTAAATCCCTCCCAAGTCGGCATCAAGACAATGAGATTTGGGACATTTTTCCTTCTTTTTCTGTTACAGAAAGGTTTTTACCTTGTAATTCATCAAAAAATACACTGTTTTAAATCATCGCTGAAAATTTCAATGTGACATTGTCTTAAGCCAGGTCAGGTTTTCATCCTGAGATCAGATTTCTAAATTAGTAACTTGAGTCAGTATATAATATGAACTGGCTAACTGAAATTCATTTTACTGGTATACTCCCAGAAATACTTTCTCAAAGGAGATACACCCAATATAATGCTAAATAATTCCAAAATATATTATCTGGCCCAGCCTGGTGCCTCCCACCAACACTATAAGGCAGGTCAGTAAACTGAGTTTCCTGGCACATGTCGAGGCCAGACTCCGGGAAGGTAGGGGAGGGGACATAGGGGCAGGGAGGGCGGCAAGACGGGTGGACAACGGAAAAATGAAACTACAGAGACACAGGTAAGTAACAGTGTGCCTGCTGTACTTTGCATGATGACCATATAAAAGACTGATCTAAATCTGTTTATATGCTGACTGAGCCCCAGGGCTGGAAAAGGGCCATTTGAAACTTGATCAGGAATCACTGAGCACAAGCTTCAGAGGCTGAACATAAACAGTCTGAGCCAGTCCTTCCCAACCCTCTTCCATGGTGCACATGACCATATTCCACAAGGGCTTGTTCTGGGTTTGGCATCTCAGGAGTGTCCAGTGAAACGATCTGCACAGTGACCACCCGGATGATACCTCAATATCCAAACACAAACCCTATACCTTCCCTGCAACTCTTGGCTCTTAAACTCTATGGGCCCTTCCAGGTACATGGAGCCCAGGCAAAACAACTCGTAAGTTAACCCGGGGTTACGGCCACTCAGAGGAGGCCTGAAAGCTCTCCCTCCTGCTCTTTCGTCAACTTTACCCTCCCTCTGCTGACAGATCATTTTGTAACTGCCTTGTGCGTTCCATTTGTTGTGCTGGCCACAGTTAAGTGTTGTTCTAACTAACCAAGTCCTCGTCCAGCAAACAAAAACCACATAAAAGTCAGTCTGGTTACTTGGACCATGTTGAGTGACTGCTTCGTACCCCCATCTCTTCAATCCAATCGATGATATGACGGTTGGCTGTTAATAATGTTGGATAGAAACAAATTGATTCCAAAAAGGTCAAATTGGTATGTAACATTTAGAAGGCTCAAGTTCGAAGATTTGTCATCTGTGGGGAATCAGAATAGTGTATAAACAAACCTTAACAGTCACTGGCCTAAAAGAGGAAAAACATTACTCTAGAGAAAGAAGATAAGGTTTATTATTTTCCTATTAATCAGGCTGGGAAAATTGGACATGCAAAAAAAGGTTAGTTTTTTTAAATGTGTTGTGATTATTGTAAAGATTATGCAGTCACTACTACAAACTGAAAGTAGCCAACAGAACCAGGCTAACACACAGATTATCATAAAAGACAAAGAAATGAGTTCCAACTCAACCTTCTTCCTTATTTTGTATATATGGACTCCTATTTGTATTGGGTACCATACAGTCATTTCTGACCTGTAGCAATCCCATGTCACAGAGCAGAACTGCCCCACAGAGTGTCCTAAGCTGTCATCTTTAAAAAGTAGGTCTTTCTCTCACGGAGCCACCAGGTGGGTACAAACTGCCAGCCTTTTGGTTAGCAGCCAAGTGCTTAACTGTTGGTGCCAGAAGGGCTCCCACATGGGTTACCACATACAGAAACTGTACCCTTAAACTTCCTTTGGCTGCCTGCGAAGCACACAGTTGTGAAGAATTCTAACTAGCCAAGAACAAAGGGACGAGTTGAACGTGCTTCAGATTTCAACCGACGTGACGTAAGGTGCCCTTAGCAAAGCTGCTGATTGTTACCAAACGTACCGGACCAAGGCTCCACTGAGATCTGAGACATGCATGTGAATCCATTGTCATGAACTGTCTCCACATTTCAGGGAGAAAATAGAGACACAGGAAGGTGAAGCAGCAGAACCACCCAGCACCAGTTGGCAAACACCACTGATCTAGCTAAGAACACTAAGCAATAAATACCGTGCTCACTGCTGGTGAACTTGCGGACTCCCACATAAACACCTCCACAGACCAGAACAGCAGCACAGTGTACTGTGTGCGCCACCTAAAATGCTGGAGGAGTTCGCAGGAGTCTGGGAAGTCAAGAACACTTTTACAGCAGTGTTGATATTTGAGCTGATTCTGGAAGAAGTTCACGTTCAAGTTGAGGGCACAAGTACAAACGTCTAGAGTCAGCAAAGGGTGCGACCTCTCCGAGAACACGGACAAGTTCAGTGAGGTTGGTATGAAGGGCTTTCCTTGGCAGCCCCAAATGGCTTTTGGTATAAACATGATGGCCTCAGCTGGCTCACCTATGGTATGGTAAGAAAATGTTATAAATCAAAATTGGAACATAAGGCCTGTACACAGGGCATTAAAACTTGGGGAATTAATACACATTACTAAGAAAAAAGCAAAAAATAATAATAAAAACTAAAAGCAAGATGTAGAACTGTGCACACAATGTTATCGTTTGTCTAAAAAACGGGGGAGAAAATACACTTATAATTTGCAAAATACTTTGGCAAAGAATTTTTTTAAGTAAATTCACAGTTTGTTCTGTTTTAAATAAACTGCATATATTAAGTCATTTAATCTGCCCAATAACCCTGTGGATTAGTTCTGTTATTCTTCATATTTAACATATTAGGAACTAAGGCAGAGAACTCAAATAACTTGCCCCAGGACAATCAACCAACAAGTGGCAGAAGCAGGACTTGCAAACCAAATTGGACTCCACTGCTAGTGCTTTTAACTGCTTTATCAGCTCTTCAAGAGCCACCAGTAGCAAAGCAACCTCCAGAAGGACGAAGGGCTGGCCAGACAGTCAGAGATGGGAGCCTACCATGTCCCCTAAGTATCCCTCAGCTTACGACAATGCTCTTCAAGAGAACCAGGCACTTTTCACTGCAGAATCTCTCGCACGTTTTTAATTTTGAACATGATGAAAAGCAGACAAACACAGACATGGGACTGTTCCGAAATGTTTAGGATAGACGTTACTGCCTACAGAATGGTCGCAGGCAGCAGCTTGAGTGTGGCGGGTAACAGGAGCCCACAGATTTCTCCTCTACCCGCCAAGTCCAGCAGCATCCCAGCACAGCCGTGGAAACCAGGGTTATAAGAGGTGGCTGAACCGAGTCATCTGGAAGTCTCCCAAGGCCTCTCTTTTTGTTGTCACTTCTTTAGTTCAGGTTCAACCACTGCAGCCGTTCATTAGCAGGAACACTGGAAGGAAAGGCAGTAGCTCCAAACAGGGCAGTTGCCAGCCTCCTTCCACAAGGGTGTCTCTTACCAGTTAAAGGCTGACACAAGCACCCAGAGGTACAAAGTCAGAAAAGGTCCAGTCAGAAAAAAAGGTCTTACTCCGTACCACCAACTCTCAGTGCAACCCCACCCCCCTCCTTGAGCTAGAAGCCTATATTTTATGCCATGGTTCATTTCAACAAAAATCAACCAGTATTCTTCTAAGACCTGGGGCAAAAAATTCCCTCCCTGAGATCCTGAAAAATAACATTACATCATGTTGCCTATGTCAGGTTTATAAATGGGCCAGGGGGAGGCCGCGGTGTAACCTGACACTATCCAAACACTGGCCCTTGGAGAAGAAAGGCGGCCATTGTTGCATGCTTGTCAGCTCTCCTTGGGTTGAAGGTAAAGTGACACAGAAGAACAGGCACTGAACTGGCCCTCCTTATCTCGTAAGAAGTCAGACAGCCTCCCTCCAAAAACAGGGTTCTCCACACTTCCTGTGGGGTGTGGCACCCCCACTTCTGTTCTCCAAGAGAAGCAGATGAGCAAAGTGAGTTTTAATTCCTATGTCCTGAGAGCAAAGAAGGCGCTGGGCATTGGGTAGCAGAGTTGAGGAACAACATTTTTTTTTTCCTTGGGTCAGTATCAGTTCTCCAAATAGACAATCCAGGGAAGAACAGAGACCCATGATTGTGTGTACATGTGGTGAACAATTTTATCTGAGAGGCACAGAAGGCAACATGACCTAATGCTAGAGAGAAAAGCAGACCTACAAGAAGACCAAGTGAGCATCCAACCAGAAAAAGCAATAAGTCTTCACATCTGAGAAAGAGAGATGAGCCTTTCAAAGTGAAGGGATGTGGTTTGGGTCAGGAGGTTAGAAAGTGACAAAAGAATGTGAGGATGACTATGGAGCCGGGACATGCACCAAACCTGCAAAAGGACAGTGTTGGCATCAACATTTTAATGGATAAAAGGAGAGGGAAAAGAATTTATGGTGAGAAAAAGTTCAGAAAATAAAAAGCGAGACAAATGGAAGCCAGCATGGGTGGAGATAGAATTCATTCTGCTAGTCAAATACCTCATTTGACATTTAGTCTTTTCTTTCTCCCCCCATCCCCTAGCCCAGCCCCGAAAGATCAGCAAGCACGCAAAGGTGCCCCGCGTAGCAGAGTGTGCAGAGGTAGGGCCAAGTAAGTGCATTATGCCAGCTGGTCCAAAGTCAGGGAAACGCGAGCCCTCTGGTCATTTGGGACGAAGAGGCCTGAGACTGTTTAGTGAGATACAGAACAAAGGGACACAGCACAGGTCACTTGGCAGTCCCCTTGTATTCTGCTTGCCTGTTTCTATTTAATTTTACTAATTCCATCGTCTTTGCATGAGGACCTCCACCTCTCGCAAGAGCTCTCCCTACACATCTACCCACCCCCTACCACCCACCCTTCCTGGCTTCCTTCACTAGCAATTAGGAAAGCAGCCCATGCAGATCACTGGGAATCTGGTGGCTAAACTCTGCTTTTATTGTAACCTCACATTTTCCTTGCATCAGAACCCAGGCCACCCCAGCCCCTACAACTACAGTGGAATCATGGCCCAAGTGCTTCAGCCTTTAAAAGGGCTTTCCCAAAGAGCTCTGGAAGAAGCCTGCTTCCAGCTTCAAAGATGAGAAGAGGAGGGGCCAAGGGACCACCCTCCAGGCTCAGAGCTTGTATTTCCCTCACAATTCCAGTCCCTCAATACTCTCATTGAGCAGAGAAACTGTTACTGGTGCCAGAATTACAATACAGTTGATGGCAAGCTAGCACAAGGAGGTGGCGAAAACCAACGTGGTAGTAACCCCTTGCTCAGTACAGAACCTAAGAGAACCTACTAGGAAGGTACAGTCTCCGGAAGACAATCAGTGGGTTCGAACAGAGGGCATCTGTGAACACACACCAACACTTCACCGTAACAGGCTGAGGAGTTGGAGATCCTCCAATCACTCCACTCTGGAGGAAGGCTTTATTCAGGCACCCCCTAAACTCAGGACTCCCTTCTCTGTTAAGATGCAAACACATTGTCTAATACCTGTCTTTCATCACATTCCCTAATTATTACTCATTTTTTTTCCTAACAGAATGAGTACAGACTATGCACCAGTGACCAGATTACGTGCAAGATATAACAAGCAACACAGAGATGTTTTGCGCGTCCACATTTATTTGCCTTTCTCTTCCCTAATCCATTTCCAAGGTTCTTTCTAGAATCAGTACAACATTTTTTTGGTGATTACATGAAATTCAAGAGGCTCAAGCTGTTTTGCCCAAGATTTCTAGAGTCCCCGGACTCCAGAAGACTACACAGATCTCAGTACCAACAGAAGTCAGGACGTGGAAGGTGAAGGTGCCAGTGGGGACAAACAGGGTCTTGCGGAAAGAACATTTAAAAGACGGGGGAATGAAAAGTAAGCAAATCTGGGGAATCTGTCCACCCATTCTTTAGATTTGTATGCACGTCCGGCCATGTCATCTATCCCCTTACACGTACGGGTCTCTGATTACCAGGAGAAAGAGCTAGGACCAAAGTAAATTAGCTTAACCAGTCCAAGCACAGTTGGGCTTATGGGAAATAGTCATTTACAACCACTACCCCTCAACTCTGTGTTCTCAAGAGCTTGGTGTCTTGTTCTGAACTTATCACTCCCATGGGTAGAGGTAAAGTCAGGACTAAGACAGGCCTCCTGCAAAGTCTGACACCTCTGGCCCCAAATTTATTTTCTCATAACGAGCAAAGGGGGATTTATTGTTTGAAATAATGTCTGTTTCGTATCAACTCTTTTTCCTGGATTTACTTCTAGACAGGGGAGCTCCAAAGAGACCAGATGTTTTACATTTCAGGAGAGGGCAGGCTCCCCCAACTCCTGAAAGATTCCTAGAATTTTTACACTTAGCAAAAATTAGCCACAGAAGAAGAATCATGAATCAGGAGCTCCAGAAGTCTCTGGAAGACAATTATATCTTCCAATCCTCCTACTGAACTCTAACACCCAAAACACTGCCATCACCCAGACTTGGCTCTAGAGAATAACCCCTCCTCTGACTAATGAGGTGCCAGGCTTGTTCAGGTGCCTAGAGGTATGAACTGATTCAGACGCAGCTCCTGATCAAAGATGCCAACCTTTGACAAAATCTCAAGAGGCAGAAGTGGGACTCAGGTCTGTGTTATAATCCTGGCTCAGTTTTAGCTTTGTTCAACATTTAAGCAGCATTCATCAGTAAATCCTGGCAGCATCGTGGTTAAGTACCACAGCTGCTAACCAAAAGGTCCGCAATTCGAATCCACCAGAACTCTGGGGCACTTCTACTCTGACCTGTATTGTTGCTATGAGTCAGAACTGACTCACCGGTAATGGGTTTTTTTTCTTTTATTACCTCATCCGTCCAGCAGACACAGTAACAATAAGTAACCTCTCTCTCATTGGGCAGTACAAAGCCCAAGTGAGATAGAACCAAGTCTGCTCTAATAAATAAATGTCAGATTGAAAAGCATTTATTAAAACCATTGACGTGCGACATTCTGCTAACCATTACCAACTGCCACTGAGTCAATTCTGACTCATGGCAGCCCTGTGTATGTCAAAGTAGAACTGTGCTCCACAGAGTTTTCAACAGTTGACTTTTGGGAAGTAGATCGCCATGTCTTTCCTCTGAGGCACCTCTTCGAGGACTCTGGTTACTACCCAAAGGACCCCTTTCTGTCAGGGACTTTAACCACTATGCTTTTACAGACCTGGAGGTTAGCAGTAAATAAAGTAAACAATACTTCGGCTATCATGAGTTAGGCTCTCAAATACGGCTTGTCCCTGTCCTGGTCCTTCGCACTCTCTACAAAGGCTGTCGTAAACCTTTAACCACTTTGATTCAACAAACATGTATTAAATACCTGCGCACAGTGCTTGGCACATCTCGGGCGCTCAGTAAATGTTTGCTGAATAATGAATGCGGGAGTGCCTAAATACAAAGATGAAAAACGCATGGCAAGTTATCACAAGTCCCTGATCCTGAATCAACGTCAGAAATTACTAATGGAGTAAGGCATTCTTCTCCGAAGACCCGAGGCTCAGATCAAAATTCTCAAAGCTGGCACATGAAATGAAATCCATTATCCATTCCTAACATAGGCACGAGATAAAACACATGGTCCATGCTTTTATACAACCAACCAATTGCCATTAAGTCAATTCCAACTCATAGCGACCCTACAGACAGAGAAGAACTGACTCATAGTTTCCAAGTAGCACCTGGTGGATTGGAACTTATAGCATTTAACTACTATGCTACCAGGGTCTGCCCTGCTTTTATAGAGCTCACAACTTCTTAAATAGAGCAGATAGACAAACATAATAAATGGTAAGACAGAAATACAAGACCCCAGAGAAATCTATGACATTTAATGATACAGATGAGCTGAAAGTTCACAAACTTGCCTGGACTTTTAAGATGTCTTTCCTGCCTGGCTTCCCTTCTACCTCTCTGACAATCCTTATTTCCTCCTCTACACACCTTATAAAGAGCCCTGGTGGCATAGGATTAAGTGCCCAGCTACTAACAGAAAGGTTGGCAGTTCAAACCCATCCAGGTGCTCCGTGGGCGAAAGACCTAGTGATCTGCTTCCACAAAGATTATAGCCAAGATAACCCTACAGGGCAGTTCTGCTCTATCAGATAGGGCCACTGTGAGTTCGAGTCAGAAACGACTGAACAGCACCCAACAACATCCACTTTCTATTTCTGGTGTTCTCAGGGTTCTGCCAGCGTCACCTTCTGTATACACTCTCTTAAAAGGCGGCATTCCCTCTTACGATATGAATTACCATTTGCAGGCTGATTACACCCAAATTTATGTCTCTAGCTCTCACCTCTCTCCTCAGCCTCAGACATCCAGACATACTTTTCCATCTGCCACCTAGACAGCTTTCCTTTAATATCTAACAGGCGACTCAAAATGCAACTCGTTAACTCTCTTTCCTCACCTTTCCAGCAGCTCTGTTCAGCCTTGGTATTCATGATACCCATTAAGGCATGACTATTCAGGTCTTCCAAACTAGATATCTTGGTGGTGTTAGCTCTTCCTTCGCCCTCAGCACCTTTCTCCCCATTAGCAAAATACTGTTTAATCGCAAAAGTCTTTAATGCACTCTACCACATCATCTCTCACCTTCTAGTTCATTCTCTGTTTTCTAATCTCACCTCCAGTATAACCCATCCTCCAATAAGTCATCAAAATTAACTTAAAACATAATTTGGATTTTATTAACTCTTACACACTTCCCTTCCCCTGCCCCCTGATTTCCAATAGCCTCCCAGTGCCTTCAAGATTAAACAGCTTGGCATAACGTGACCCCAATCTACTCATCACTGGCATTGCTCTAGATTCTGGCCGTAAAGGTCTTATTACTGGAGACCTTTTTCCACAATATGCACTCAGTGTGATAAACTACAAACTCCCCCTTTAGCCACACCTTCAAGATCCAGATATGCAATTCCAGTCACTTTAGAATACTTCCTCGATACCTTACAGTGGAGCTACTCATGCTATCCTCAATAAATAATTCTGTAACATTCTGAAATTCTTCTATCTCATCCAAAAAAATTAAGTTACATATAAACCAAAAGAGAACATGTTGCCACAGAGACAATTTCAACTCATCGTAACCCGTATGTTACACAACAGGACTTCATATGGTTTTCCTGGCTGTGATCATCACAAAAACATATCACCAGGCCACATTCTGTGGCTTCTTTGAATGGGATTGAACCCCCATCTTTCAGTTTGGACTCAAGTACAAATCATTTGTAACACCCAGAGACCAAAGTTACACATAAGTGCAGTGTTAATCTCTATGTAGTGTACTTTACACAAAATTCGCATATATCATAGGCTGTCTTGCACAAATGACGTATCCACTGGATTCACTTATTCATAAATGAATATAAGTCCTTACTACATGGTAGAGGCTGCTTTAGGTGCTGGGGTTAGACTAACACAACAGAGTCCTTGTTAAAACAGAACTTATTCAATGGGAAAGACAATAAGCAAACATAAAATTGGACTAGTAGGCATTATAAATTTATTGCAGAATCTATTTACTGGAAAGACTGGAAAATAAGTTATTTTAAATACACATAAAAATTGTAACTAGTGAATAATGAAAAAAAAATTCAGTGCTTTAAAGCAGAAAGGACTTGTTTTCACCCTGCTCAAATCCTTCATTGTAGTCACTACCACAATATTCTTACTTTCACTGTAAGGAAAGAATGTCTATTACAGAAGAATCTTACCAATCCAGAGGAAATGAAGGAAGACATAAATTATCAAAAAGTATCTGAATTTAGAACTCTCCTACACTGTTGGTGAGGTTGCAAAATGGTCCAGCCTCTTTGGAAAGCAATCTGATACTACCTTAAAAAAACACGTATAGATATACCCTTTGACCCCGTAATTCCACTGCTTGGAATATATCCTACAGAATCAAGGCCTTTCACACCAATGGACACATGCACAAGAATGTTTATCACAGCACAGTCCACAATAGCAAAAAGATGGTATCAATCCACATGCCCAACCACAGAGGAATGGATAGGTAAACTATGGTACATATACTCAATAGAACAGTACTCAACGATAAAGAATAATGATGATTCCAGGAAACATCACATAAGCTAGTTTCAACTGGAGGACATTATGATGTGTGCAAGCAGTCAGCGACAAAAGGATAAATATTCTAGGAGATCCCAACAATAAGAACTCAAAAACAGATTTATGTGTAGAAGAAAAGACTCTTTTTAACAGCTGCAAGGGACAGGAGGGGGGGGTAGGGTTTAGATTCAACAGTTGATTGGGTGAAATCAGGGACAGCACACATTAGAAAGAAGAATAATATTACGTGGACTTCAACGTAACTTGCGTACTCCTTCCATCTTAACCCAATATTGCAAGAACAGAGTAGCAGAGGGCCAGGGACCACGCTCTCAGCAGAAATTGAGGCCAGTTGGCACAATTAGCATTTTGCTAAGAGGGCTCTCTGCACCCCACATTGGTGAGTGGCAGCACGGGTCTTAAAAGCTGCCAAGCTGCATCTGAGGGTACAGCAAATGGTGCCAACACAGCAGGAATGGATGCTCACTGAGGACCAAAATGACATGGGGGAAAGAGAACCCAGAAGACAGAGAGACCCACACACATGGGTGTCTGCACTGACTCATGACAAGAGAACTGGATGGTACCCAGCTACCACCAGTGATAGCCGGGATGGAGGTCACAAAGTTGAGTGTCACTGTCAACGCAAGAATAAAAAGGGGTGCACCCTGAGATCTCCACTAAAAGGCTGCAATTGATGGTCCAGGGGCTTCAGGGTTCCCCTGGGAGCATGGCCCCTGGACCTGATGCTGCCCCTGTCCATAAATCATAAGGAAGGTCAACTCTTCGGACAGCAATGGATTGGACTTGGTGACGCAGAGTGACCATATCTTGTGGGCACTTAATGGTTCTATGCATCTATAGGATATCATCCTGCTGACCTCTTACTAGAGAAGGGGAGTGAGCGGAGAGGAGGGGAGAGGAGACTGTTGGGAAGATGGGACATGTATGGAGCAGAGAGGAAGAGTGGGCTGTCACTGGGCAGGGACAGCAGTGGAAGCTGCATATAGCTGGGCACACAAATTTATATGGGAGTGTACATTTTCATTCAATCATAATTTTTAATAAAAAAAGTCCGAATTGAAAGAATTTTAGTGAAAACTCAAGTCTTAAAACTTTAAGTCATAAACACTAATTATCAACAAGCTGTTTCCACAAACAGGCACTATGAGACCAGCTTTGGAGAACAGCTTAAAAATGCAAACAGTATGTAGATAGATACTGATCACTTTATATATCTTTTTAAAAGTTTGTTTTTTAAAACTGGCTAACCTCCTGAGCAATCTTGAGTATATTAACCCTGAGCCCTATGCACTGAAATGTTCAATACATATTTATTAATTTAATAGTAACATTATTCATATGCTTGGTTAATTGCTTGTTTTACGGTAAGGCTTCACAAATCACCAAACATTTGGAACACTGGAGTTTGAATTCATGGGAATGCATTATGTCTAATCCGAAAGAACAGGAAAAGCCACCGGGCACAGCTAATCAGGACAGCCACAGGGACCTGACTTCCCTCTCCTCACTAAAAAAGGTCTATAATCTCATGTGTGCAGAGCAGAACAACTCCAAAGGATTTTCAAGACCGTGACATTTCAGAATCAGATCACCAGACCTGTCTTCAAAGGTGCCACTGAGTGTGTTCAAACCACCAACCTCTCGTGTAGTAGTTGAGCACCTAGGTGACTGTTATACCCAGGGACTCCAAAACAAGTATACTCACAGCTGTTGAACTGTTCCCTACTCACTGCAACACTACAGGACACAGCTGGGCTGCACCACAGGGTTTCCAACAAGTGGCTGGTGGCTTTGAACTGCTGACCTTTAGGTTAACAGCTAAACGCTTAATCATTTTGTCAAAACAAATATAGTAAGACGGCAATAGTAGAATCTGGGTGGCGGGGTTTATGGCTGTTCCTCGAGATCAGGGTGTCTCCGTATCATTGATGCCCAGCTTTGAACACAGTGCTTGGCCCATGGAAGGTACTCATCCTTGGTGGAATAAAGGGCAATATTTTTCGTTTCTTTCATTCATTCCTCCTTCTTTTTTTTTTTTTTTTTTTTAGCAAGAGTAAAAAATTTTAAATACAATTTGTCTATAAATGCAGCATTTTGTAAACAAAAAAAGTTGCCCCTGATGTAAGTAGGTCTTCAGGAAAGCCTCAAAGGAATGACTTAGCTCTGCAGAGAGGTGCATTTTCTGCTTATTATTAAGAACTCTTCCTATTAAAATTTAATGCAGTCTTCTCTAGCAGTTCATTTTGTCTGCCAAGTCCTTTATGACAATTTTGATAAGTTATTACATATGGATACACAGTAATAAGTGAAGAGCAACAGCAATGACTTACAGGGTAGAACAAAAGGCTTATGCCCACACCTTGTTTGTTAAGTCTAAATTGTTATACCCTGTGACAAGCCGTTATCATCCACTACTTGGTGCTGACCTGAATGGGCAGTAGATCAGAGAAGGTACTCAATACGCCAAATGAATGAGTATCAGGATGGAAGAGTCTCAGAAGTCAAACTGTAAACTTAAGTGCGAGGAGACCACAGTGCAATCATGGTAAATCATACCAGTTGCCACTGAGCTGACTCCAGCTCATGGCAACCCCATGTGTGTCAGAGTAGAACTGAGCTCTCCCAAGTTTTCAGTGGCTGATTTTTCAGAAGTAGATTTACAGGCCTTTTTCTCAGGCACTTCTGGGTAGGCTCAAACCATCAACCTTTCAGTGAGTAGCCAAGTACATTAATCACATACACCATCCAGCAATTCCACGGTAAGTCACAGGTGGGTACAACGGCATGCAGTACAACACAGTGTGGCCATTTGGGATAGCACCAAGCCATATGGCCTCTGTAATCCCCAGTTTCCTTATTCCTAAAATGGGGAGCATAATAGAATGAGACAGTGTATATAAAGTGCTTTGCACTCCAACAAGCAAGGTATGTTTTCTAAAAATCTGTTATTTCTTATAAATAAGCTGAAAAGAACACTAGGCTAAACTTAAAATACAAAACACAGACATTAGATGACACTAGGAGACACTATAAAACCAAAACACTACAACATGTAGGCATTATGCCCATGATTTGCCATAAATATTCCAAGTATAAATGGGTTTTTGAAAAAGCCAATCACACCTTTAACAAACTGAGAAGTCTGTTATCTAAAAGGAACCCAGCCTCGCATGGCTTATATACTGCAGTTTAAAACACGTATTACCTTGAATAACATGAGTACTTCTTCTGAAAAATGTATAAATCTTTCCACACATATTTCTCTAAACCCAGATTTTCCCATAGCGACACTGCTTAAAGAGAGAGTGCCCTCACTGAGGTGGAAACACATCAGGACTAACGTAAGGTTACCAGGGGTCAGCATCGACCGGAGGGTGGCGAGTCTGGATTTGGTTACGGGAGTCTCGATGCTACATCGAGCCAGTCCCTCCAGGCCAAAACTGCTTTCTTCTTCTCTAATTTTAATATGTAACGCACAAACAGAAGCTTCAAGTTTTCCACATTCTGGTTAACTCAGTTATCGTAAATCCTTCTCTTCTGCTAGCATCAACTCCAAACTTGGCTTAAATGAAGCAAACCCGAAAAGAATAGAAATAAATACATAAACTCTTTTGGCCCCAACTTATACAAGAAAAGAAAGAAACACTGCTTCCTTCACCTCATTATTCCCACTCTGCTCTTTGTGGTTACTTTTATGAAAGTCTGATGGGCCAGGCGTAGAAAGTCTGAAAGAAGGGAGAAAAGATGTGAAAGACAAGAGAGGTAAGAACTACAGAAGAAAAACAGGAGCTGAAACCTGACACTCAGCGACTGAGGCCTCCACAGGGCCAGGGGACTTCGCCAACAGAAAACCTGCCAGCCTGCAAAGGCAGAGAGGTTCCAATTGTGGCCTTCATTAATGCTTCAGACATCCAGCCCCTAATTTACAACCATTTAACAGGGACCAGTCTACAAGTACCTTTGGGGGCCTCTACAGACAGAAAGAAATCTGAGAGAAATTAGGTGTCTGGAGAGTTCCCCTCAATGGCAAGGGCCTTTTCATAACACCAAGCAATTCAGCTGCTTTTGCTTGCTGTGGTGGTCTGTCTGGGGCTTGGGGGCAGAGCGAAGAGGGCAGCGAGCAGGTGTCGGCAAGGAGCAGACCTGCAGCCAGTCAGAGGGGGTGACAGGACAGGTTTGGGTTCCCAGGTACATGTGAGGTACAGATAGGGGACGTGTCTGTCTGTGGGTCAGCAGTGTCGGCCAAGACGGTGGACACGCGATAGCTCCAGACAGGGAAAACCCATGCAGCCAGACCCCGCTCAGCAATTTAAACAAAGCAGGAACATCCAGGGGAAAAAACAAAGAAAGCTATTAATACAATAACTGACTGAAGTACAAAGTGGAGGCCAAATTCAAAAAGAATTAAAAAATAAGACATTATCCTGAAACTTACCCCAAAATCTGGAAAAGAAATTCAGCTACGGGTGAGAGGGGCTTGGAAGGTGGGGCCCTCCGGCAGTGATGTTGGACCCCCTTCTCATCACTCTGCTTTCCTTTCATGTATATCTGTCTGCACTGGAATCATCAAGCTCTAAGTAACCAAGACCGAGAACCCGTCAGGCAGCTTTCTCCCCTGGCCAAAATGAACAATTCATCTCAGCCGAAAAACAGAGTCCTGTAAAGAAGATCTGAATGCCCTCTCCTCTGGTAGGAGGAGAGCAGGAGAGGAGGCTAAAACACATTACCTTTTAACTAACCAGTTTTACCAAAACAGATTAACACTGAGGACCACCTGTCACACAGCACAGAGCTGGACCACCACTCAGTGCTCAGGTACATGGCTGAGTAGAAGTCTTCACTGTCACCGTGACAGAAGTGGCGTCACCCCTCAGTCTGAAGAACACGGTCACTTCCTAACTAACTTCACCGGTAAAGGTGCTTTCAAATTTTACCAGAATGGCTTTCATGGAAAATTAATCTCAAAGGCTAAGGGGTTTCACTTTCTGAGTGCTTGTGAAAAAAAAATGAATCCACAATCCACAAGTTGTACCTACAACACATAAAACCATTTAGTCTCTCCTGGAAAATACAGTCACCCCTCAGCTGAGGCTGGTGTTAAGAACTGGGAAGGAGGGCTTGTTCCTTATATGATGCCAAGTAAGACACTGGTCCCAAAGACTTAGACCCTCTGACCATACTAAAGTCCATAGATACTCTCACTCCTATCTTACCAGGTAAGAGTACATCCACGATTCTAATGCACAAGTAAGATGCAAATCCCACCACTTAGGCTCTTGTTCCCCTCCTCACATCCATTGTTACCTTCTCAACGGCTTATCGGAAAGTGAATTAGGCTTCCTAGAAACTACTGTAACAGCAGAGAACATGCCTCAGGAAGCACTAGTTACTTTCCTCCTGTCACTGTGGGGAACCCTGCTGGCATACTGGTTAAGCACCACAACTGCTAACCCAAGAAGACAGCAGACAGAATCCACTGGGCACTCCTTGGAAATTCTATGGGGCAGTTCAACTCTGTCCCACGGGGTTGCTATGAGTTGGAATCAACTTGCTGATGACGGGTTTTTTTTTTGTTTTTTGTTTTTGGTTGTTATTGTGGTCATTTGCGTTTTCTGAGACCACGCTCTCTAAAGGTAGTTGCTGTCGAACAGGTCAGCTACCAAGCCAAATCAGAGATGGCAGCATTTAGCGATCCCTCTCAAAAATGGGACCTAAGAGAATCTAGCGAGTTTTGGAAACAGCACTACAGGACAAGTTCTCCTCTCTTTTGATATGCTGTGGGCAGACACATCTCTAATTTTTATAAAACACATGGCCATTCTTCAAGTATGAAAATGGTAATAGCTGACCCATCAGAAATGATCTTCTCTCAAGCAGCTGGGATACACTCGCTCTTGATCTCTCCTCGCAACCAAGTTCACCACAATGTGACCAGAGAAGAGCATGGATGAGCAGCTACAGGCTATATCACCTTAGGGACTGAGTCCGTGGCCAAGGAATACAGCAAAACTAACAGGCCCACTGGGGACTGAACATTCAATCATGTGTTTACTAGTGGAATGCTTCAACCAGTTAAGCTACACTGCTATAAATAGGCACGGTGGTGCCTCCATCAATGGGAAAGCAGTAGAGAGTATGGGGCTTGTGGGGAGGAGAGAGAAATTATGTGCAGACTTCAGGTAACAAACAGTAGAATAATTGTGGTCCTGAAGTATTTTCATTATTTTAGTCTAATCTTACAGTGCACCTTGTATCTTTTAGGACAGCCCTGACTCAAGTTTCCTATTGAATTTTTCCCACAATTAAACTCATGATTAGCCAAAGAGAAAAAACTAAGATTTGGAGAACAAGAACACCACATTCAAGATGCTCAGTATGAGGAGAGGTACCTTAGCTCACGAAGATTGGGTCTTAGCACTGTCCCAGCAACTGCGACTCAAAATTTTCTTTAGAAAAGAATTGCTCTTTAAGACAACAATGAGATACCATCTCACCCCAACAAGATTGGCCATGATCCAGAAAACACAAAACAACAAATGCTGGAGAGGCTGTGGAGAAAGTGGAACCCTCCTACACTGTTGGTGGGGTTGTAAAATGGTCCAGCCTCTTTGGAAAGCAATCTGGCGCTTCCTTAAAAAAATGGATATCGATATACCATTTGACCCAGTAATTCCACTACTTGGAATATATCCTACAGAATCAAGGCCTTTCACACCAACGGACACATGCACCAGAATGTTTACCGCAGCACAATCCACGATAGCAAAAAGATGGAATCAACCCAGATGCCCAACAATAGAAGAATGGATAGGTAAACTGTGGTACATATACTCAATGGAGCACTACGCAATGATAAAGAATAACGATGATTCCAGGAAACATCTACTAACCTGGTTTCAACTGGAAGACATTATGTTGAGTGAAAGTAGTCAGCGACAAAGGGACAAATACTGTATGAGACCTCTATGATAAGATCCCCAAAACAGACTTGTGTATAGAAGAAAAGACTCTTTGACAGCTGCAAGGGAGGGGAGGGAGGAAGGGTGAGGGGGGGAGGGTTTAGTTTAGATAGTTACTAGAAATCTAGTTGGGAGAAAGCGGTGATAGCACACATTAGAAACAAAAACAACATTAAGTGGACTTCAGCATAACTTGAGTACTCCTTCCATCATAACCCAATATTGCAAGGATAGAGTAGCTGGGGCAGGGGGCAGGGGACCATGCTCTTGGGAGAAATCGAGGCCAATTGGCACAACTAGCGTTTTGCTAAGAGAGCTCTCTGCACTCCAAATTGGTCAGTGGCGTCTAGGTCTTAAAAGCTGCCAAGCTGCCATCCGAGGACACAGCAAATGGGCCCAACTCAGCAGGAACGGATGCTCACCAAGGACCAAAATGACATGCGGTAAAGACAACCGAGAAGACAGAGAGACCCACAAGAGTGGGTGCCTACATCGACTTGGGACCGGAAGAACCAGAGGGTGTCCGGCCACCACCAGTGATAGCCACAATGGAGCTCACAGAGAGGAGTCTCACTGGCAACACAAGAATAAAAAGGGGTGCATCATGAGATCTCCACTAAAAGACCTCAATTGATGGTCCAGCGGTTTTGGGGTTCCTAGGGTTGCCATGAGGCAGATCCGACTCGACGGCACTTGGCACTTGGCCTGAGAGCATGGCCCCCGGCCCTGATGCTGCCCTTGCCCATAAATTATAACAAAGGTCCACTCTTTGGACAGGAATGGATTGAACTTAGCAATGCAGAGTGACCATATATTGGAAGCACTTTATGGTTCTATACATCTATAGGATATCATCTGGTTGACCTCTGGCTGGAGGAAGGGGAGTGGGTGGAGAGGAGCGGAAAGGAGGCTGTTGGGAGGATGAGACATGTATGGAGCAGAGAGGAATAGTGTGCAGTCACCGGACAGGGAGAGCAGTGGAAGCTGCATATAGGTGGGCGTGTAAATTTATACGTGAATGTACATTTTCACTCAGTTATGTTAAATAAAAATTAAATTAAATTAAAAAAAAAAAGAATTGCTCTTGAAGCCACAAGCACACACACACAGGCTTCAATTTTTCTTGGCTTGTTTCAGAAGAGCACAAAGCATTTTCAGAAAAGGATGGTAGGGAAAGAGAACTGTGCAAAGCTTTGCTTAGCAAACCAAAAAGAAAAATGGTATGAAAAAAGAACTTATAGCAAAATGTTCTTCTACTTTCACAAGCCTCAGCAACAGGCTTTTAAAAGGGCACAACCCATATAATCTAAACTTCCCAAAGCACTTCTATTACAGAACAGGGCAATAAAAGTGGCAAGTGTCCTCATAATGGAAACCTTGTGTACGTGTGTAGTGGTTAAGTGTAGGGGTTAGGTGCTATGGCTGCTAATCAAAAGGCTGGCAATTCGAATCCACCAAGCAAAAGGTTGGCACTTCGAATCCACCGGGCACTCCATGGAAACTCTGTGGGACACTTCTACTCTGTCCTATAGGGTTGCTCGACTCTATCGCAGTGTATTGGTTTTTAGTCCACATAATTACCAAGCATCCCATAACATATGTTTTCCAACTCAAGTCCCAATTATCCCCATCCCAGGCCTCTGCACCCCCCACCTCGGGATACAGTCTCCTTCCCAGCAGTTTATGCAAGTCTTAATCTTCCGAAGAAAAATCATGAGGTTCAACTATTAATCTTTCCCTAGAAAGTACTAAACAGAGGACACTGACAAAATAGTCACATGGTAATATTGTAAATATTAGTTTAAATAGTAGTTAACAATTTATTTTCATATATATGAAAGAATATGAATTTCATAAATTTATATATGTATATATATTTCTTATATATATAGATTTTTTTAATTGTGATTAAGTGAAAATATACAATCCAAATCAGCTTGCATGCCCACCTATCTGCAGCTATATCTGTTCATCCTACCTGGTGCGAGCATACTTCTCCTTTCTATCTTTCTAGGGTCCCCTCAACAAGCATCTGTCCCCTCCTCTCCACCCTCTTTTCTCCCATCCAGAAAGAGACCAGTAGGACCACCTCCTTCAAACGCATAGAACCATAACGTACACACATCACATGGTCACACTGCGTCTGTGAGTCCAGTCCATTCTTATCTGAAGAGCTGACCTCATTACTGCTTTTAGGTCAGGGACAGCAGCAGGCCTAGGGGCCATGTTCCCAGGGGAGCATTCAGGCTGTCAGACCATCAAGTCTTTTGGAAGAGTTCTTGGGCTGCATCTCTTTTTCTCATGTAGGCACTGGAGAACTCTACACTGTGTTCCATCACAGCTGTCTCTGTTGATGGCCAGGCACCATCCGCTTCTTCCGATCTCATGTTGACACAGTCTCCCATTCATATGGGTCCTTCTGTCTCCTGGGCTCTTTGTCCCTCCTGTCTTTGATGTCCTCCATAATCATCTATTCCAGGTAAGTCGGAGCCATTTGGTATACCTCAGATGGCTGTGTGCTAACTGTTAAGACCCCAGACATCATTCACCAATAAGAGAGCAGAAGACTCAGCAATAGACTAGCTATGCCAGTTGGACTCCATGTTCCCCGAATACATAGCCCCCAGGCCCCTGTCCCAGCTACTCTGTCCTTTCAAATACTGGGTTGAGTTTGGAAAACCTCTCAGCTTATGGTGAAGCCCGGTTACACTGTTCTGCTCTCTCCTGTGTGCTGTCACTGACTTCACCCAACTATATTTCTATCAACTATCTAATTATGACCCATCCTTTTTCTCCCTCTCCACCCTTGTAGCCATCAAAGACTTTCTTCTGCTGTACATAAGTCTATTTTTAAGTCCTTATACCAGAGGTCTCATACAATTTATTTTTCCTTTTGCAGTGGACTAATGTCATTCAGCATAACGTCTTCCAGTTGAAACCAGGTTATGAGATGCTTCCTAAAACTGTCATTGTTCTTTATCACTGCTTAGTGTTCCACTGAGTATATAAATACTATAGTTTATCCATTCATCTGCTGAGAGGCATCTAGATTGATTCCATCTTTTTGCTATTGTGGACAGTGCTGCAGTTAACATTCACGAGCATGCATCTGTTGATCTGACCACTTTTATTTCTATAGGATATATTCTGAGCAGTGGGATTACTGGATCAAATGGTATTACTCTTTCTAGCTTTTTAAAGAAGCACAAAATTGCTTTCCAAAGAGGGTGTACAATTTTGCAATCCCATCAGCACTGCAGAAGAGTTCCAATCACTCTGCAACCTCTCCTCAGCATTTGCTGTTTTGTGTTTTTTGAATTACAGCCAATCTTGCTGAGGTGAAATGGAACCTCACTGTAGTTCAGATTTGGATTTATCTAATAGCTAACGATTGTGAACATTTCCTCAAGCATCTTTTGGCTGCATTGGTGCCTTCTTTGGTAAAGTGTCTGTCCATCTCCTTTCCCCATTGCTTAAATGGGTGAGTTATTTAGCTTTTTTGGCTGTTGTTGATACTTTGCAGGGCTTTGCAGATTATGGAGATCTGACAAGTAGCTGCCAAATATTTTTTCCCATTGTGTAGGTAGCCTTTTAATTCTATTGACAAAAGTCTTTGGATGAGCATACATGTCTGATTTTTTTGTAGTTCCTGTTTATCTATTTTCTCTTCTGTGGTTTGTGCTTTGTCTGTCATATTCTGAATTCTGTCTAAGCCATGCATGAGAACTTCCACTATAGACCCTATTTTTTCTTTCATGATCTTTATTGTTTTAGGTTTAATGTTTAGGTCTTCATCCATTTTGAGTTCATTTGTGTGTGAGGTGGGACATATGGGTCCTGTTTCAGTTTCTCCAGATGGATATCCAATTCTGCAAACACCATTTGTTGAAGAAACTGTTTTTATCCCAATTTAAGACTTCTGGGCCTTTGTCCAATATCAGCTGTTCATATGTGGATGGAGACACTTCTAGAGTCTCAACTCTGTTCCACCGGTTCATGTGTCTCTTTTTGTACCAGTACCAGACTGTTTCGACTACCGTGGCAGTGAAGTAGGTTCTAAGGTCGGTTAGTATACGTCCTCTCACTGTGTTCCTCTTCTTCAGTAGTTTCTTCCTTTTCCAGTGCTGGTGATTTGTTTCTCCATCTCATTAAAAAATGACACTGGAATTTGTATTGAGATTGTATTGTATATGTACATCGCTTTGGGTAAAATAGACATTTTCACAATGTTAAGTCTTTTTGTCCATGAGCAAATTTATTTCTCCACTTGTGTAAGTCTCTGGGTTTCCTGTAGTAAGGTCTTGTAATTCTTTCAGTATAGGTCTCTTGTTTCTCAGGTTAGATTTATTCCTAGGCATTTTTTCTTCATGGGGCTACAGTAAATGGTACTGATTTGGTGATTTCCTCTTTGATGCTCTCTTTGTTAGTGTAAAGGAATTCTACTGACTTACTTATGTTTATCTTATATCTGAATACTTTGCTGAACTCTTCTGTTAGTTCCAATAGTTTACTTATGGGTTATTTAGGCTTCTCTGTGTACATGATCATACCATCTGCCAATAGATGATTTGTACTTCTTCTTTGCCAATGCAGATGCCTTTTATTTGTCTTATCCAATTGCTCTGGCTAGAACCTCTAGAATAATGTTGAATAGAAGTCGTAACACTGGGCATCCTTGTCAAGTTCCCATTCTCGGGGGGAATTCTTTCAGCCTCTCTCCACTCAGGGAGACGTAGACAGTTGGCTTTGCGTGATGCCCCTTATTGCACTGAGGACTTAATCATCTATTCCTATTTTGCTGAGAGTTTTTTCACAGGAATGGGTGTTGAAACTTTGTCAAATGCCTTTTCTGTATCAACTGACAAAATCATGTAATTCTTATCCTTTGTGTTATTTATGCAGTTGGTCACAGTAATTGTTTTTCTGATGTTGAACCAGTCATGCTTCCCTGGTATGAATATAACGTGGTCATGATAACTTATTTTTTTCTGTTGTTGAATTCCATTGGGTCTTGGACGATATCTGCATCTAGGTTCATTCCTGAGTGGTATTGGTCTGTAGTTTTCTTTTTCTGTGAGATCTTTCCCTGGCTTTGATATCTGGGTTATGCTGACTTCATAGAATGAATTTGGGAATACCCTATTCTGTACTGTGAAAGTCTCAGCAGTATGGGAATTAACTCCTCTCTAAAAGCTTGGTAGAATTTTCCATTGAAGTGATCTGGGCCAGGACTTTTTCTGGTTGGTAGTTTTTTTTATTATTTTTCGATGTCTTCTTTTGTGATAGGTTTATTAAGTTTCTCTGCTTCTCTTTGTGATGTAAATCTAGAAATTGGTCCATTTCCTCTAGATTTTCAAATCCGTTAGAGTACAGTCTTTCATAGTATTCTGTTAGGATCCTTTTGACTTTAGTTGGATCTGTTCTGACATCTCCCATCTCATTTCTTATTCAGGTTATTGGTTTCTTCTCCTGTCTTTCTTTTGTAAGTTTAGACAACAGTTTATAGATTTTGTTGATCTTTTCAAAGAACCAGCTTTTGGTTTTGTTAATTTTTTCAATTGTTCATCTATTCTCTAATTCATCTAGTTCTCTAATCTTTATGATTTGTTTTCTTCTGATGCCTGAGTGGCTCTTTTATTGCTCTGTTTCTGCTACTTCAAGCTGTAGGGTTAATTCTTTAGTTTGGGCCCTTTCTTCATTCTGGATGTGTGCATTTATAGATATAAAGTGACTTTTCAGCACTGCTTTTCCTGTATCCCATTGGTTCTGATAGGTTGTGTTTTCATGCTCATTTGATTCCATGATTTTCTTGTGTCTTTGATCTTTTCTATAACCCAAGGCTTTTTGAGCACGGTGTTGTTCAGTTTCCATGAGTTTTCAGATTTCTGTGTTTTTTCTGCTACAAATTTCAACTTTCATGGTTTCATGGTCCAAGAAGATGCTTTGCAGTAATTCAGTAGACTGGATTTTGTTGAGACTTGTTTTATGTCCTAATACGTGGTCTATTCTGGAAACTGTTCCACGTACATTAGAATAGATGCGCTTATCTGTTGTCGCATAAAAAGTTCTATATACGAGGTCTAGTTGGCTGACTGTCACAACAAGGTCTTCTGTGTCTTCTCTGAGCTTTTTTCTGGACGATCTGTCCACTACTGGAGGTGGGGTGTCGAAGTCTCCTACTATTATTGTGGCGTGATCCATCTCATTTTCAATGTTGTGAGCATTTGTACAATGTATTTAGGTGCTCTGGTATTGAGTGCACAAATAATGAATATGGCTGTATCCTGCTTAGGCACTGAAACTTTCAGTAATAAGCAGTGACTATCCTTGTCCACAATGGTGAAGCTTACATTAAAACCTATTTTATCTGAGATTAGTATTACCACTGCTGCTCTCCTTTGTGTCTTGTTAGCTTGATATATATTTTTCTGTCCTTTGATTTTCAGTTTGTTCATACCTCTGAGTCCAGGGTGTGTTTCTCATAAGCAGCATACAGATGGATCACGTCCTTTGATCCAGGCTCTCATTCTCTGCTCTTTATTGGGCAATCAGACAGACCACTTACATTGTGTGTAATTATTGATAGGTATGTGTTTAGTGCTGTCATTTTGATGCCTTTTTGTGTTTTTGATGTTTTCTTTCTTTCTCTTAATATTCTGTTCTGGGTCCTTTTTCTTATGGATTTACTTTTTCATCTTTTTCAGTGTTAGTTTTGTGTTTGTTGAGACTTCTGAATTATGTTTCTTGTTTTGATATGTCACATTTTTAGTTTGCTTTGTGGCTACCCCTTTGTGTCCCCTTAATATTCTAAATTTAAACCAATCTTTAACTGCTGTATACTCCTTAATTTCTTCTCTATCTGAAAGGGTTCTAAATACTGTAATATATTCCTCTATAGTGTGATGATGTCACAGTTCTCATGTGAAAATCTCTGGTTCCTAGACCTGCTGCTGCTCCTGACCAGAAAACATGACTGGCCCACTTTGGGGACATGAATGGACTTGACTCGGGGACACAATGTGACCATACAGTGTGTGCACTTGATGGTTCTAGGCTTCTAAAGGATGCTGTCCTACTGGCCTCTTACTGTAAGGCAGAGGAGAGGGCGGAGAGGAGGGGCAGGGGATTGTTAAAAAGACGTACATAGAATGAAAAGGAGGAGAGTGCTGTCACTGGGTAAGGAGAGCAGAAGGAGCTGGAGATAGGCAGGCATGCAAATTTATTTTGGATTGTATACTTTCACTTAATCACAATAAAAAAAATCTCTGGTTCCTACTTTTAATATTTTAGCTTGGAGTGAGCTTTGTGACTTCCTTAACTGAGTGGGCCTCTGGATGCTCTATCCTGCATTTCCTCCTGAAGCACACAACTGATGTCACTGTTTTTCTAAACAAAGAGTTCCTTTCAGTATTTCTTTAGTTTTGCTTTGGTTTTAGCCAAGTCTCTAAGCTTCTGCTTGTCTAAGAATATCTTAATTTCATCATCATATTTGATAGACAATTTTGCAGGATATATTATTCTTGGTTGGAAATTTTTCTCCTTCAACGTTCTGTATGTGTCATCCCACGATCTTCCTGACAACATGCTTTTGGCCAAGAAGATAGTTGAAAGCCTACTCAGCATTCCTTCGTACATTAGCTCTGCTTTAAGTCTCATTGCTTTTAAGAGTGTCTCTTTATGCTTCATTTTACTAAGCTTGATTACAATGTCTCGGTGACTTTCTTTTGGGTGTCTAGTTTTTGTTGGGTTTGATAAGCATCTTGAACATCTATGCTCTGTTTTTTCATAATGTCAGGGAAGTTTTCTGTCAGCAACTCTTCAACAATTCTTTCTGTATTTTCTGTTACCCCTCCCTGTTTAGGAACTTCCATTATCCATGTATTATTCCCCTTAATAAAGTCCCACATACCCCTTAATGCTTCTTCATTTTTCTTGCTGGTATCAGTTGCTTCATCTTCAAGTTCACTAATTCTGTGTTCCAATTCTTCCAACCTGCCTTTTCACTTTGCAGAGTTGTCTAATTCTGTAATTTTACTATTGATCTGCTGGATTTCAGATCATTGATATTCTAGCTGTTCGTAAATCTAACCTAATTTTTCATTTTGTTGCCCCACACTTTGCTAAGCATTTAGAAGGGCTCTATGCATAATTCTTTTGTATTCCACCTCTGATAATTTCAGAAAGGCTTCTTCATCTGCAAAGTTGTTTTAATCTTTATTTTGGAAGTTTTCCAGAGCCATGGTAGTCTACTTCTTTAAACGGTTAGATATTGATTATTGCCTTTGTGCCATCCAGAAGCTACTCAGTTTCTCTGGTGTTGCACCAATGGGAGCTGTGGCGTAGGTCTTAAGAGCAGATTTTCTGCAGAGACAAACACTGACCAACCGTAGCTGATAGCCATTGGGCCCTCAGGGGTAGCAGCTCCTGCCTCCTCACTGACAGAGATGGCACCTCATCAGCAGTCAGCACATGCTATGACATGGTTTAAAACAGGGAGGCATTAGGGCCCTACCACACTCTACCCCAGCCACCACTACTTTCTCTAGGTACAGTTGTGTTAAGAGCAGCTATTCTGCTGGGAGCAGCACCAACCAGACAGGTAATGTTGCTTAGTGTGAAAATTCGTCTCAGCTGAACCCTCAGGTAAGGCTGACTCCACCTTTCAGGTGACCAATGTGGCATCCTGAGCTGCCTTTATCACAGTGTGCGTTTGCAGATTCTATGGTGCAGCTCAGAGAAGAGAAGAGGGAGAGGCACTGGCACCCTCAGCCACTTGCCACTGCTGGAAACTTTGTACGTGCATTTTGCAAGCACCATCTCTCTGCTGCAGGATACATTTATTCACTTAGGCACTGCAGATCAGCAAAGAAGCCCAGCCATGCCGTATTCACAAGCTTGGCAGACCCAGCCCCAGCCTTCCTGATAACAAAGAAGGCATCCATACCTACAATCCTCTCAGGCATTGCCCTAGTAGTAGCAGTACTTGCTGTGCCACTGTCTTGACACCAACAAGGTATTTTCCCACTTCCTGTTGTGCAGTCCAATCTCACGACCCTACATCTGATCTTGGAGCTCCCAGAATGTCCACACTGCTCCTTTTAATTACTGCTGTAGGTCTTAGTTCTCCGAGGGAATTGAGGAGACGTTTCAAGTCTGCCATCTTGCCCCACCCCTCATATATATATTCTTTTATATTCTCCAAATAAAATTTTAATTCACTGCTGTCAGTGACCTATCCATATATTTCATACGTATGTTTCATACATACACATGAAACTAATTATTTGTCCAGCAGTTCCAGACTCAACAAAGAAAGAGAAAGGAAATAAAATGGAAGGAGGAGTAGTGGGGCAGGAGACGGAGACTACAGTGTCAAGCTCAGGATCTATCAAGAGAGAATTCCACAGTTAAGAAAAAGCTGGAGTTCAGGACAGGAAGTGGTGGGGTGAAGAGTTATGCTGGAAAGAGGTATGTAGAGAGAGAAAGAAACGGGAAACATAATCATACTGACAAGGTTCCTGGCATGGACACTGTTCTTTGCTGAAAAATCAAGACACAAAAATTTATCTGAGAAGAAACACCATGTTGTCTAGCAGTAACAGTGTATGCCTGAAGAGCAAGGACTGAAGCCAGACAAACCTGGATTCAAATTTAAGCTCTGCCACATATCTGCTGAATAACCTCGGGCATATCACTTTACCACTCTGAGCTTCAATCTTCTTTTAAGTAAAAGGAGGATAAAGACAGTTCACTTTTCTACCTCTAGGTTGTTTTAAAGGTGAAAATCTAATCATATAAACAAAATGTGCTGGAAACTCTAGGGTACTACACAAATGTCAAGCTTTTTTAGGTGACCGGTTATTTATGAAAAACTTGACTGCCCAGGTAGTCTCTCAAAACATCAAGGAAGGATAAACACAGAGGCAGAATGGATTTGGACCTTGTTGCTCCAAAAGAATTAGAATTCTGTGGACAAAATCAAACACCATCAAGGCATGCCAACATTTTGAGAGCTAAGTCATCACTACCCTGGCAGTGTAGCGGTTAAGAGCAATGGCTGCTAACCAAATGGGTGGCAGTTCAAATTCACAAGACACTTCCTTAGAAACCACACTGGGCAGTTTTACTCTGTCCTATAGGTTCGCTATGAGTCAGAATCAACGGGACAACAACAGGTAGTATCTGTTCAGAAATCATAAAGGTGAAACTAAGCAGACATGGAGCCCAGGTATCACAGCAGTTAAGAGCTCAGCCTACCAACCAAAAGGTCAGCAGTTCAAATGACCAAGCTCCACTCTGTAAATCCTACAGAGCTGTTCTACTATGTCCTATAGGGTCACCATCAGTTGGAATCCACTTGACAGCCAAGGTTTCGGGTTTTTTTGTTTGTTTGCTTAAGCAGACTTTTGAGTACGTCACTGACCTTCTCTGGACCTGAGTTTGTTCATCAGAAAACTCTGGGAATTAAAGGAGCTCACCTCCAACAAATGTCTCTTCTAATTCTAAAAGTGAGTGGTAGGAGCCCAAGCAGGCTACAGGAGAGGGATACACGGAAAAAGGTGTAAGACAACGGAAGGTCATTGCCTAGTCCTTCCACAGTATGTTTCTGTATCCACCTGTATGAGCCTGCAGTTCTGGTCCCGACCACCCTCTAAGAAGAGGAAGAAAATAGGAAGAAGAAAGAGACAAGAATTCTTATCCTACCAGCCAGGCTAAAAGAAAAGAGAAATCTAGCAATTGAGGAGTCTACAGAAATAGACGGCAGCAATACAGATAAGTTTCTTACAAGCTTAACACATCTTAAGCCACAAATTCTGCAAACCAAAAAAAGCAAACCCACTGCCAGAGTCAATTTCTGACTCATAGCAACCCTATAACACAGCAGAACAGAACTGCGCCATAGAGTTCCCAAGAGTCGCCTGGTGGATTCAAACAGCTGACCTTTTTGTTAGCAGCCATAGCACTTAACCATGACACGATAAGGGCTTCCAAAACTCTCAGAGGTATAAAAATTACCAACAGGACCCTCAAACAAAAATTCATTCTTACAGTCCTGAGATTTTGAAGAAACTTAAGAAATTTATGGAGGAAAACTGCACACCAAGCATGGTTTCAAGGTAACAACTTTAAATCATCACATGTGGGGTTATCACATAGGTGTACTGGCACTCCTAAGTCCATATAAACATTGGGAAATTCTTACTCTTTGGCGAACAATTGACAATGTGATAAGATCAACTCCATTATGATGTCATTACTCCAACAAAGCTAGATCGTCCCACCTCTTTACAGAGTTACATTTTCAACTGTCATCTTTGCTTTGACGTTATCATTCCCATTTCATCTAATCAGATGAGATAGCCACCCTCCCCGTGAGACAACCACTAATTCTGTTCTTTCCACAGAGAACAGGGAAAGGGGAGATGCTTCCTACAAGGGTTCTTAAGGGCCATATTGCTGTTGTTGGGTGCCATCTAGTCAATTTAGACTCAAAGACACTCCATGTGACACCGTAAAATGCCTCATACGGTTTTCTGGATTGTCTTCTTTACTGGAGTTGATTGCTAGATCTTTTATCCCTCAGAATTGCTGGGTGGATTCGAACTGCCAATCTTTCAGTTAGAAGCGGGGTGCTTTACCCCTCTGACCAAAGCTTTCCAAAGTCCATACACTGTTGCAGTCAAGTCAACTGCAACTCATAATGACCCTACAGGAGACAGGAGAACTAAACCATACTATTTCCTAGGCTGTATTCTTTACAGAAGGAGACTGTGAAACTTCTTTCACAGAGCAGAGCAATTGGTGGGGTCAAACCGCTGACTTTTCAGTTAGCAGCCAAGCATTTAACTGCTGCACCACCAGCATTATCTTCTAAGAGCCATACAAAACCCACATAAGTTTATCTTATCTTAAAGAAGTGAGGTAACTGATACTCATCAAAAAGAGACAAACAAAACTTCAAGCTATGTTTTCAAACTTTAACTGAATACCCTTTCCTCAAAAGAGATCTTGTACCATCAAACATTTATAGAGACATAAGAAAGACTGGTTCTGAGTATGCATTCACTAACTCTAGGCTTTCAAACAACGCAAATGAAGAGGAGGAAGCGTTCAACACAAACAAGGTAACTAAGTCAGAGGAAGAGGCCCAGCCTAGCATCCAGCTGAACCACTTATTTGCTGTGTGGCCAGTCAAGATACTCAACTTCTCAGAAACCTAAGTTCTTCCTCGATAAACCTTATTTTAGAGAAATTGAGCAACACAGAGAAAAAAAAAGCTGAAGGACAGCATGGATGCAAAGTGATAGTGGAATAACAGTGGCAGAAATAATATCTTGATTCTCAAAACACTCTGGTATCATTGCTATTATCCCTACTTTATCTGTAAGTATACTAGAGCTGAAAAGTTAAATGCTGCACCTAAGATCAGCACAAATGAAAACAGAAGCTTCAGCTCCATAAGTATGTAGTCCTTCCACTAAAATCGATTTTCCCCTCTGTCACAGTTGGGTTTGTAAAAACGATTCTTATATTCAGTAATTTAGTAAAGCAAATAATACAGGGTGAAATAATTTTTTAATATTTTTATAAATGAGCACATATTCCAAAAAACAAAACATGTATCTGACTTTCCCCTGACACGTGCTCTTTATGTTTGCCGTTGTTCTTAGGTGCCAGCGAGACGGTTCCGACTCACAGCAACCCCTCTGCACAACAGAAGAGTCACTGCCCAGTCTTCCACCATGTCCACAATTGTTTTTACGCATAAGCCCATTGTTGGGGCCACTGGGTCAAATCCTTCTCGTCAAGGGTCTTCCTGTTTTTTGCTGACCCTCCAGTCTACCAAGCATGATGTCCTTCTCCAGGGACTGATCCTTCCTGACAACACGTCCAAAGTATGTAAGATGCTGTCCCATCTTTGTTTCCAAGGAGTACTCTGGTTGTTCTTCGTCCAGAACAGATCTGTTTGTTCTTTTCGGTCCATGGCACATTCAGCATTCATCTTCAACATCACAATTCAAAGGCATCAATCCTTCTTCTGTCCTCTTTGGCCATTGGTCAGCTTTTGTATGCATACAATATGATTGAAAATACCATGGCTTGGGTCAGGCACGCTTTAGCAGGTAAAAGAATGTTCTGCCCTGCAGGGCTCTGGACTGATTGTGTTGATTGTACATCTTAGCTAGTAGGCAACTGTTCTGCCCTCCAGAGTTTCAGGCTGATTGCATTGATTGGCTCTCTTAGCTGGTAAGAGGCTGCCCTGCCCTGCAGAGCTATGGGCTGACAACATGGATTGGGTATCTTAGCTGGTTGGAGATTGTTCTGCCCTGCAGAGTTCTGGGCTGACTGCCTGAATTGGGTTTCTTAGCTGGTAGGAGACTGTTCTGCCCTCCAGATTGTGGGCTGACTGCATTGATTGGGTCTCTTAGCTGATAGGAGACTCTTCTGCCTTGAAGAGTTCTAGACTGATTGCATTGATTGGGTCCTTAGCTGATAGGAGACTCTTCTGCCTTGAAGAGTTCTAGACTGATTGCATTGATTGGGTCCTTAGCTGACAGAAGGAGCAAAGACAGAGTGAGCATCCTACTTGTCTGTCAGTGGAGGCTGGCTTATTGCTGTGATGCTGGAAGCTACCACTGATATGTAGGTACCAGTTGGGTCACCCATTGTATACAGGTTTCAGCTGAGCTTCCAGACTGAGACAGACTACGAAGAAGGACCCAGTGGTCTACTTCTGAAAAGAATTTGCCAGGGAACACCTTACGAATGTTTTCTTTATAACTGACTCTAATAGTGAAACTAAGCTGAAACATCTGACTTGTTTTACTAGAGAATTCTACTTTCCATTTTTCTAACCTGTACTCAGGATTACAATGGACTCCACCAAAGCCCTAAAACTTATAACCTTCAGAGCTATTTTGTCAGCCGTATTTCCCTAGAATGTGTTTTTCTGGCTAGCCCAGGCTGGATGTCTCTTGTTCTCCTTTTTGTCTTACGAGCCCACTGCAAGAACAGGGTCTAATTCTGTGTTCTTTAGAGCACCTTTCATACTGTTGCTGATTACCATTAAATAATACTGACGTTCAGAATAACAACTGCCAACAATCATAACCATAACCTCCATCACCACCAATGAAATTTTCCAATGGCAGTTTCTTAAAGCTAGTGAAGATACAACGATCTTAGCAGTTTGGAGATCACCTGCTAAAAGCACGGCAGATCTAGGTGATGCCGATGAGCAATGAATCACATATACCATATCACAATGGAAGATTAATAAAGGTTTCTCTTTTTTTTTTTTTTTTTAAACAAAAAAGAAGGCTCCCACAGTAATCATCCAGTCAGGTAACTGACCTTGTTCTCCACTAAGGCTGCACAGTCTCAGCTTCAAGAGGTATCACTCATGTCATCCTCAACTGCTTTACAGCCACCTTGCCACCTGGGAGCCATTGCTGAAAATCGCTCCAATGGCACTGCCCTCTTGGTGCACTAAAACAATTTGCCCAGAACTCTGCTCATGGTTTCCAGAGAATCATGCCCAGAGCCACTGGAGAATACAAAGGAAGCTCTGTGCAGCAATTACTCCATTCTGCTGAAGGGAAGGCTGCAAGGCAGAAATTTCATGGATTTGCACTTCCCATACACAGAGCAACATACACTTAGGAAGCAAAAAGATCAGTCTGCTACTAGAAAAACTATTGTGTATAACTCTGGTGACAGAGACAGCAGTATCTCAGAGCCTGCTTACAAAGGGAACTTTCTCCAAGCACAAACTATAGAGCACAGAAAAAAAAAGAAAAAAAAAAAAAAACATTGTCATTGAGTTGATTCTGACCCACAGTAGCCCTATAAAACAGAACAGAACTGCCCACAGTGTCTCCAAGGAGCATCTGGCAGATGTGAATTGCCAACCTTTCGGTTAGCAGCCATAGCCCTTAGCCACTATGCAAGCAGGGTTTTCACAGAGCAAGAAAGGGATGATACAAAATTCAAAACAAAAACCAGGTTCTTTAGCTTTCTGTTAACAACAGCTGTGTAAAGACAGTATAGTAAAAAGTGCTTTGGGGGAGATGTGTTTCATTCTTGCCACTAACCACACATCCTAGTTTGGGGTATCAGCGTCCTGATGTGCATGCTCACCAGTAAGGTACTCACTAGCCACCAATAGCTATGTAGCATTTGTAATGTAGCTAATCCAAACCGAAATGCACTGAAAGACAGCACAGGCACACAGAAGTAAAATAGCTCATTAATAGTTGTTACATTGTTACACTGACTGTATGCTGAGATAGTATTTTGGATACACTTGGCTAGAAATGGAGAACTGGTGGCACAGTGGCGGACAGCTACAGCTGCTTTTAAAAGGTTTTTTTTTAATTGTTGCCACTGAGTTGATTCCAACTCACAGCAACCCTGAGGAACACAGAAGAACTGTCCCATAGAAGTTCCAAGGACTGGCTGGTAGATCCGAACTGCTAACCCTTCGGTTAACAGTCTAGCTCTTTAAACACCTTGCCACCAAGGCTGCAAATGCTATGCTATATTTCACTAAAATTGATTTCACCTATTTCTTTTTTCTTTTTTAATTGTGGCTACTAGAATGTCTTTCTCACTCATCGGTCAGCTCTGGCATCCATATGGAGAAATTTAAATGCCACATCTTGGATCAAGTGCACCTTGGTCCTCAAAGGGACATCTTTGCTTTTTAACATTTTAATGAGTTCTTTTGCAGCAGATCTGCCCAATGCAATACATTCCCACTTCTTTAAAGAGCTTTTTTTTATTTTCAGCCCTCAACCTCACCCTGACGTTATCATCCACCATCTCATCTAACTAGATGAAAACACTACCCCACTCCCATAAAACAAACACAAACTCTGTCTCTTTCACACACACACACAAAAAAAAAAAAAACCTGAGAAATGGAATATTATTTTATTTCACCTAAGATGTGAAACGCAACAAGTAATTGATCTGAAATTAGCAAGGTTACCCTGGTGGTGCAGTGGCTAAATGCTATGTCTGCTAACCAAAAGGTCTGCAGTTCAAACTCACCACACACTCCTTGGAAACTCCACAGAGCAGTTCTACTCTGCCCTATAGGATCACTATGAATCCACTCAATGGCACTGGCTTTGGTTTGGTTATATACAAGTTAAGTCAATGCAATTATCACATGATGCTGTTATTACCCAGGAAGTCATACAAAGAAACAGCAATGTGGAATTACAGGCATATAGAAAGGGTAATGGGAAAAGTGTAGTTTCTCCCAAAGGAAGAAACTATCAACCTAACCTTGAGGTCATCGCACTTACAGGCACAGAAGAACCACGTGGGAATCAACAGCTGAACTCTCAGGAGCAAAGACTCAGAACAGTTGGGCTGAGTCAGGGTAGAAAGCAAGATAATCAACTGAATGCATTCTTTGGGTGTAGAAAGCACCCTGGTCTCCAAAGCACCAAGCACTTAACAGGAACTCATGAAGGTATGTTTTTAACCTCATAAAAGCTAGAAAGGAGAGAAGAAAATCAGTAATACTTTGGGTGACACTGTGGCTATTGCTTCATTATTTTGTAGACCTCCCAACATTTTCAAGTAGGTGAAATTCACACATTTTTACAGGTAGGGTGGGGGTGGGGGGAGGGAATGTTCTGAGAAATTAAGGAACTTGCCCTGGGCCATGCAGATGGTGACTAGTGAAGCTAGAATTCTAACTCAAGTCTCCCTGCCTGATTAATACTTCTTGAAGGAAAAAGAGAATGGGGCAGATGGATTACTTCTACGCTTTTCAGGCAGCAACTTAATTTTTCTGAAACAGCCCTGGAATCTGGGGTCCACCTAATATTTGGAAAATAGAATGTTACCACAGCAACCCAGTACCTTCAAAATCCAGCACTGTATCTAGAACCATAAATAGGTAGGCTGGGTTTTAAAAAAATGTTAGCATTGTGTGCTATGCAAGCTGGGAAAGCACCAGTTCCCAGTGTGGGAGAGGGAGGGAAACCTGTCATAATTGACTGCTCCCGAAATAAAGCCCAGGGGCAGTCTTCATCATCTGCAAGGCAGGAGACCCAGGATTAAGGGAGTGTTGCAGGAAACAGCAGATTCCATTTAGCAAGAATAAGGTGGGAAGAGGATAGTCCCTAATGGACAGAATTCAAAGTCCCAGGAGGAAGAAGCCCTGACACCTGCCAGCCACCAGTGGCCATAGATCCTGTGCCACTTTCCAGCTAACTGTGGAGATGACATGCCTAATTCCAGCAAAGGTCATTTTCCATTCTCTCACTCCTGAATCAGGCAAGATCCTGCCCAAACACCTCCACTGCCAGGTCCAGCATCACTACAATGAGAAAAGATGACCAAATCATCTCAGTATCTCCTTTCCTTAACAAATCATTAACTTTGCAAATACTTGAGAATTAAATGGCCAGTCAGGGACAATCACAATTTTAGACAGCTTGATATCTAGTCAAATTTGAAGCAATGAAAGTGGTTTTGTGAATTCCTATAAACTCATCTGAAATGGCTAGCATGGAAATTAACAAGTTTTTTCTGATCTATTCCCTAGGGCACACACCCAAATGAACCGGAAAAGCCTCGTCCAGCCTCTTGTCAAAACCATGAGCCCTAGAAGGATCTTGCTTGCTAGGATTCTTGGATACCTTCTTGGAACTCCAGATTTAAAAGGTAACTTTGCATGAATGAAGACCCTCCTCCCCATCTCCCTCCACCCTCCCAGCCCCCATCCTCTTCATCTGCCTTCGCGAAGCCACATTAACTACTCAGAAACAGTCACTCCACTCTAGTTACTCAGGAATCACATTCTTAGAATAACTCATCAATTATACCTGTCAACTTGCCAAAAGTGCCACAGGGGAGGTGGAAAGTCTAGACTGCAGCTAACTTCAGCAGCACAGCACCCCTGTTCACAGTGGGCCCCAACTTTGCAAACTGCCTTTACAAGTGCACAAGAAACAAGAATCCAAGGAAATACAGCAACACTGGGTTGGGATACTGACACTATCATCAAGTTGCTCTCAGGCTCAGGGGAAGATATACATCTCAGCTTCTCTACTTGCCGACTATCAAAACCTGCACCAAGTCTGCAGCTAAACAGGATGTTCTACCTCAAAAACTCTGAGTTAAGAAACATTCAAAGGAAATGTTACTGTGTTATTCATATATGCACATAAACTTATTGCCAATAAAAGAGCTGCCAAGAAAGCAGTGTCATGACAGACCTCTTTTAATTAATCAGCAAGGATCACTGATTAGTAATTAGAACATTTATTGTATGTAAATGCTGCTGATAAATCTTCGAAAAAGTTTATTCTCTTACACAGGATAAACACTCCCATGAATACTGTCCATAAAGCTATTTAGAAGCCCCATTTTCTAAGAGCGGAAAAGGTTTTCCATTCAGCCCAGCCTAAAGGATTCAGGATCCACCTTAATCAAAACCATAATTAACAAGTTTTTCCTTTCATTGCAAAAGTCTCTAAATCTATTCTGTAAAAATACTTTATTGGAAACGTACTGCATTTCTGTAACGATGCCACAGCTACTTATTAACTGACCTCTGGCAAATTAAGCATGCCCTTCTCAGCTTCCTAACCTTCTAAACAATAACAAGTCCTACCCCACAGGATTTCTGTGTGGAATAAATAACATATATGACATGCTTTCCATAGTGACTGGCACAGAAAAGTGCAATCATTTTAGAAGTGTGATTATGCATTCAAAGTTGTTTGTTTGCTTTTTAACTGTCTCCAATCCTCAAAGAGTGTATATACACACGCACATTTTATTTGGTTTATAAATGATTCAACAAATACACAGCTAGGAGAAACAGAACCCAGGGACCCTGATTCCTAGATTTCTTGTCCATTCCAAGAAACCAAATTCTTCTAACCATCCCAACTGTGAAAGACTAGGTGAAAACGAGGTTCTGAGGCCTCAGAGGAGACAAAGGCAAAATAGCTTCTGGCCACAACGCCAGGTCAAACCTCACGCTACTGTCCTCCCCACTAAGGCTCACCCAAAAGTGGTGTCATGCAATTTCACTCCGCCTTGTCAATTCTGGCCCTGTTGCTCACTTCTCGAGCGCGTGATGGCTACCTGAACTCAGCACTACTGACCACGAAGGCACAGGGGGCGGCAGGGACTGGGCACTGTGCGCAGTGGTGTCAGTGAGTCCACATCTCAAAACACACGTACCATAAAAAGAAAGAAAGAAACAGTAAGGAGCCCTTGGACACCCTTAACGAGTCTGGCACAATCATAAAAGTGTCTTCCTTTTGCCCTCCCCGCTAGGAGTCACAGCTGGCTGATCTTTTTCCTCCTCCTATCTAGGTGGGGTCACTACGAGTTGGCATCAACTCAATGGCACTGGCTTTGGGGTTTTATTAGACTTTCTACAGGAGGCTCCAAGGGAGAGCCACTCAGTAACTATCGGTTGCCACCGAGTCCATTCTGACACACAATGACTCCCACGTGTGTCCCAGTAGAACTGTGTTCCATAAGGTTCTCAACAGCTGGTATTTCAAGAGATTGCCAAGCCTCTCTTTCTAGGAGCCTCCAGGTGAATTCCAAAGACCAAACTTTTGATTAGCAGGAAGGCACATTAACTGCTTGCACCACCCAGGGATTCCTAAAAAAACATAATCTAAACCTGATTCCAACTCACAGCAACCTGAAGGACAGAGCAGAACTGCCCCCACAAGATTTCTGACTACAGTCTGGTGGATTCAAACTGCTGACTTTTTGGTTAGCAGCTGAGCACTTAACCAATATGCCACCAGGGCTCCAAAGACCTCCAGCAATATGAAGATTGCAACAGGAATAGAAACCTAATCCCATCTCAGTCACTGCTCCATAAGACCTTGGAAAAGTCACTTTACCTACCTCCAGAGCAATTCAATCCTGGGAACATGAATCAGAGAAGTATTTGTCAGTCCCCTTCCCTATGTGTTGACAGGAGGGAAATATACCTCTGAGGGATATGAAAAGATGGATGCACCAGCATTACAGCCAATATTCTACTCTCTGGCAATAAACAACTCACCTTTTGGAGGTAAACAGGTGTTTCCAGGGCACCTGGGGACCATTTAGCACTCTGGAAGAAGTAATGTGCCCTATGCTACTCTGGTGTCCTAAACAGTGTAATCCACATCCAAAAAGTGAGCACTAAACTCGCACAGAATTTGCTCTTCAGAGCGGGAGCAGAATGCAGGAACGGTGAATATTTTCAGCTGGGCAGAGTGAGAGGCTGGGTGGGTAGCTACCACACACACAAGTTCCCAGTCTCTTCTCTCCCCACACTGAGCCCCCTTTCCTCACTGACCATGCCATACTCTCTTGGGCTCAGCCACCAGATGAAACCTTCTGCTTCAAATAACTTGGGAATGCTCAGTGTGTGCCTGGGGAAACTCAAACATAAAAATCCTCTGGGAGTCACTACCCTCCCTCCTCCTTCCCTGTGGCTGTTAAGAACCCAAGGAGTTAATGGGAACATTTCTCTTTCCCCTCCCTCCCCCACTGTCCCTCTCCTGGCTGGGTCCTCAGCATTTGATTCCTGTCTGTCACTGAATGATGAGGACAAAGGGTGAGGAGTCAGGAAAAGGTCTGCACCACTTTGTTCAGAGTCTGGATGCGAACTTTGGATGAACTCTTCATCAGGGAGGGGGCTGGAGGAGGAGAGAAGAGGCCAGCAAGGAGAAATTCGCTCCGAGAGCGCCAGCCTCAAAAAAAAAAGATTCTCTTTAAAGAACAGAAAGGAAGAAAGTGGGGAGGGGAAGTTAGGAGGGTAGAAACAGCCTCCCATGGCCCCCTTAGGAAAAAACTGGAGGGGGTGCTTAAGAAAACAGAAGGCCAGAGCAACGCTCTCCAACAAGGCTGCTGGGCCCATGCTGCGGGATTCCAGCCAAGAACTGGTTTTGTTTCTTACCCCCTCCAGCCTCTCTCTCTCCTCTCTCTCCTTTTCTCTCCTATAGGAAAGGGAATTCCTAATAAAGCCACAGCTAACTTGTAGAGAATAAAAAGGAAGAGGAACCAGGGATGGGAAAAGACAGTTAAAATTCATTGTTTTCTGCAAGTCTAAAATATAACATATATGCATGGAAAATTAATAAATACTTCATCTAGGCTTCAAACCCTGAAAACATTTCACCCTGAGCGTCTTACGCCTTTTTCCTCATTTGTATGTGTGTGCTTGCATGCTCCAGCTGACAACTTGTACTGGGTGACTTTTTCCCCTCCTCACATACTGAAGTATTTAAAACACACCATTTAAATACAGTTGGAACCACTGCAAAAGCTAGTCTGTCTTCCTAGTGCTCAATAAAGCCCAGCCAGAACTCTTTCACCTCCACTTACTATTGATTTTTCTATTGTACTCCGCAGGCATGTGTATCTCACCCATCAGACTGTCTTTCAGTGTGTGGACCTCTCTGACCACATCTGGACGTGAAGATTTTCAGTTTCCAGTGATGTGTAGCCCCGCACCATCCAGTCATTTTACCAGCACACTGCGCAGTTACCTTGGGTCTGGCCTCTGTCTTTTGGTCTTTGCCTCAGATTCCAACTTTCAAATGCCCCACATTCCAATTTTCACCTCCAAAGAAGTCAGGTTCCATCTCCCCTTGAAGAGGTGGGAGGTGGCAAGGTCCTCAGCACCCTTCAGGGCTCTCACCCTCTCTTGCGACACAGAAGCAGCACTGGCTTCAGTGACTCACAATTCCTAGGCTAGGAGAGGGGGAAGAGGAGGAATGCTGTGGCAACACCTGCCACCTGGTCTCTCTCTCTCTCTCTCCTGTGAACACGTCTGGTGTGGTGTGTATCTGATGCCGGTTCTATGCAGTAATACATCCCAATCTGCTGCAAATGTGAACTCTGAGTGTGTGCCTCAATGTCACAAAAAATGGTATGAGGAAGAAGGGAGACAGCTCAGTGGGCCAATGAGATGACCATTTGTAAGTCTTTTGAGAAACTAGGGGTAAGACATAAAAGGGTACATTGAAAACTCTCTCCTTTTGCATTCTGACCAATAAGTGTGCAGGATGTCCTAAGCTGTAGGAAAACTGGGCATGAAAAAACAAGTAACATAAAGAAGCAGATAAGCTGCAGGATAACTATGAACACTACAAAAAGCACTCCGCATTCTAGAAAAGGAAGGCTAAGAGCTGCTGGAGGTGACCTGTTAATCACTCAAATTTAACCCTTCACATTAAAGATGGGGTAGCCAAGGCCCTCCATATAAGCAACTCACATTTCATCACCAGTGTAAAGTTGATGACTCAAACCCACCTCGGAAGAAAGGCTACCTGCTTCTGTTACAATTATAGCCAAGAAAATCACAAGAAGAGTTTTACTCTGTAATACATGCAGTCGCCATGAGCTGGTATTGACTCAACAGAAATTAACAGCGACAACCTATTCCCCATACTACTATCTGCAGGTGTTCTTGCCTTCCGTGAAGCTGAGAAGTGTATTTAAATACAGGATACGAGTTACCAAAGTTAGATCCACGCACTTTTTAAGAACATGTCCATGCAAAATAGAAGACACCAGTACACCTTACCTGGAGACAGAGCAGTGGTTGTAGTTGTACCATGCTATGACAGGATGTAGGAAACAAGGGAAGGTCAAACAGACAGAGACACACCTAAAACACATACAAATCCTGTTCAACTGCAAAGATGGGATTGCTATTTCTTTGATACAGTTCACCGCACCATATCATACACTCCAACCTTAAAAATCAGAGCTGTTGCTGAAACTGGGTGTGAGATTATTTTGAAGTCCATATTCAAGCTTCATTCTTTGTACAAAACCCTGGTGCAGTGTTACTGCTGTTCTCTGTGGGCAGGTAATTTCTGTTTTCTAGTTCCCATGTGAATGATAGTCTCCACTTGCTATCATCCAAACCTCAATCACACCTCTGTGTTCAACACTCCTGGGACCTCTGGCTCCATATTCAAACCATGCCCCACCACGTCGGAGTACAGCAAGATTTCTAAATCCACGCCAAGTTGTAAATCAGCTCTCTACATGCCTACCAATCCGTGACTTCTTTCTCTTGTTTCCATGTTTAAGCTGCTGTGACAGTATTGGTTACAACAGAAACGGTTTAAGAGTTGCATCGTGCTTCGTAATCTGCAAAGCATTTTACACCCATATCCCACTCGAGATTCAAGACCATCTTGAAGGCAGACAGAGCCCCAATAATGAATGTAATCAGCACCTCAGATGAGGAAATTGGCTGGAGTGTTATGTCCCCTCATTAACTATGGAGTCATCGGCGGTGTGACAAGCCAAGTCTTGTTCCTTTGCATCACAACGCTGATCCTAATAGGACTCGGTTTGCTTTGAAAATGAAGACAGGAGGAAACATACATTTACTGAACACTTACTGTGTGCCTAATGCCATCATAGATGCTTGTTCTTGCAAAAGGGATAAATTCCCTAGGCCAACACTGAAATGTATGCACAGGTTATCTTCTGCAGAAAGCATCCCTTTGCTCTTCTTATTCCTGTTTGTTCAAACACAGCAGAGCAATAACTTTACCGGCGTAAACTCTAAACATAAGAGATGATGCCCTGAGATGTGGATGTGGGGCATATTTTTCTATTTGATTTCATGTGTGCCTCTACCAGCAGGACTACAAGAGTGATTACTCATATTTATGGTTCTTTCAATAAGCTACAAAATGCCCTAATTTCAGAGGGTGTGAGTATAGCACATATTTTCTCTGCGTACTTCAGAGTTGTACTGCTAAGTTCCCAAACTGTTTTTCTCTTTCCTTTACTTAATACCTTGGATACAAAGCCATTTGTCGAATACTTGAGTGAAAAAAGGAATAGACAATATAATGTTATAGAGAAGAGTGAGACTACAGATTGCATATTACTCTGTTTATTAATCATGCAAAAGAAAGCCGTCCTTATTCAAAAAAGAACTATACACAGATGTAGGATGTATAATTGCACCACCAGGGCTCTTATGTATCTCTTAGGACATATGTATTCCCAATAGGCCATAAATGTCTTTGATTGAGTCCTCTATTTATTTCTAGAAAAACCCTGGTGGCATAGTGCTTTAAGTGCTACATCTGCTAACCAAAAGGTCAGCAGTTCAAATCCTCCATGCATTCCTTGGAAACTCCATAGGGCAGTTCTACTCTGATCTCTAGAGTCACTATGAGTTGGACCTAACTCGACAGCAGTGGGTTTATTTATTTCTACATTCCAGAGTAGCAACCATTCAATAAATGTTCATGAGTAATTTCTTTTTCCTATATGTGGATAAGCTATAAAACAGTGCTTCAATTAAAAAAAAAAAATGTTAACTGAGCATCTACTGTGTGCTTGGAATACAAATCCAGATCCCTATTTTCATGAAATTCACAGTCTAATGTGGAAACTGGATCTGTAAACAAATAATTATAATAAAATCTGACTGAGTGCTATGAAGAGGTTCTGTTTTAAAGGGTACAGTCAAATATGAAATATTATATTTTGTTTATCATGTTACTAACGATAGTATTTACCATACCACTTAGAATCTTATTATGAACAAAAAGGTGATGAAAATAAGTCATGCTCACCACCTAGAAGAAAATCAGGTGGATTCTAAAAGAAAATAGACAGAGACCTCATGAAAATCAGGAAATAAGTCCAAGGGGAATTTTGGATGTATCCTTTTTTATTATTGTTTTATAGCCAACCACAGGCATGGGATAATTTAAGTTTCTGTACCTGAGAAAAAGTACCAGACAAGGGTGGAGCCAACAGTTATCTGGACAAATGAGTAACATTCCACAGGACTTTCTTGGAAGAATCAGTTTGAAGGGCTGTCACTCAGAAAGAATACATACAGTCATAGATCTACTCTAATTAAACTTTCTTGAGCAAAACCTGTCTTAACCCAGGCTCTCATTAGCTCTGTGGCTTTAGGGAAGTTAATTAATTCTGTCTCAGTTTCCTCAACTTAAAAATCAGAGTAATACCAATACCTCTGAATATACTAAGTGCTGCACATGTATTAACTACTTTTGGACAGAAGAAATCCCTGCTTTGCAGAGAAATAAGCTGCATGACACCAGCTGACTTCTTCTGTTATGCGTCACTGTGTGACGACCAACCACCACTCTTCTCCCACTTCGGGCCCCAGAGCATTCCTCCTTCAGTCACTTGGATAGGGTAAATGCAAGTATAAAGTAACACCTGACCCATCCACACTGCCTGTTTCCCTTCCTAGGGTGACCACCAGGACAGACAGACTGGACACTTGTATGTCCCAAGAGCTACAGAAACCTCCAGCGGTGGCCTGTCCCTGGAACTGGACTGAACAAGTTCCTAGACCAGTTTGATCCAAAGAAACAGGCAGCTACTTTCTCACCAGCAGAAGGGCTAGGAAGGCCACAATGAAAAAGCAATCACCAGGTATTAACATACACCTTAAGGTGATGAGCCAGCCCAGTGCCGTTGAGTCGGATCCGACTCATGGGACCCTAGGGGCCAGGGTAGAACTTAAGGTGACAAGTGGTCTAAATCCACAAGGCCTCAAAGAGCACCAAGTTAATCCAGTGTCTTCCGTCAGCAAGGAGGCTGAGCAGATGAAGAAAGGAGATGGCTATGGGAGAGGAGAGTATCAATGGGAAAGATGAAGCTAACCATGAAAATAGAATTTGCTAAAATAATGACTAGATTAGGACAGATAATGCAGAAGTTGTCTACACGTATTTACTGAATATACAAGAAGTATGTGTATGAATATATTTACATATGTATATAATATGTACACCAAGATAAAAATTAATTTTGACTTCTAGAAAGCATCATTGTTTGTCTCCCTGCTAGCGAGAACCCTGGAGCACAGAGGTAAATTTCACACTTGCTCTCAGTACTCCTCCGGCACAGACCATGTAGCTTAAGCTGCCCAGGTGAGCAAATGTCACAAATGCCTATTCAGTGGGTGGTAAATTCCAGCCAGGCAGGGAAATGCCAAGTGGTCTCAGGTCACAAGTTTGGTAAATAGCAATTGGGGGAGGGGGTTTTAGAAAGAGAGGTCCCAGTAGCGAGAAGGAAGGGAACAAGAGTTAAAGATAGAAAGTAAAAAGGAAGGGGGCTGCAGCGTCCAGGGGAAGGCAGGAAAGGCAAACACGGAAGGACTCAGACAGCACCCATTTAGCTTCAACACAAAACGAGAACCCTTTGGATCAAAGAAAGCATGCTTTCCCACACATAATCACCCAGAATGGCAATGAACTTTCTTCCTAAAGAGACCACCCTCTGCATCCCAGTCCTTCAAAAACACTGTCACGGGCACACAACTCTGGGAACAAGTCAGCCGCATGTATTACAATCATAACCATGAAACAGGCCTCTTTTTGAACTAAACGCTCCCGGAGGATCAGGGCGAGACTTACACACCTGTGGATTCTTCAGTCTATTTCATAATGCCTCATACAAAGACAGAATTGCAAAATATTTGCTAAAGCAATGAAAGGCCAAAAACAGTACAGTCTGCACTCTCATTATGGCCTGCCAAAGGTCTAAAACAAAAAAATATCTAACTTGCATTGAAAAAATAAGCCCAATAAGGAGAGGAATTCATTTTTAACTTTTCACTATCTGACTTCTGGGGCACAAGAGGTTTTCTCAACATCTCTAGAACAGATGGTACTCAAAACTGCTGCAGAAACTTACTTAAAAAACAATTAAGCTTCAATACCCTCCACTCGTAAAGGGCAACACTTAGAAGGTGACATTATAAATGAGGAAAAATTATATTCCAATGGGTCTTGACAAGACAACCAATCTTTGCACACATATGCCCAAAGAGAAGCCACTAATGATGTGTTTCCCTCTTTAGCACCTGTATAAGCCTCTAAGAAGTTCGGCCACCTTCCCAGCCTGTAATGAAACATCCAAAAGGAGGAATCAGCACACTAAATGAGCAGGAGAATGCCCTGTCCAAATCAGAAGCAGCTGGTACTACTATTGCTACTCTTATATTTTAGCTGCAACATCTGTAACAGTCAAAAGTAACAACTGAACTTTCAACCTACATAATAATCCATCCTCTCCCTCAGAATCACTGGGGTGAAAAACCCATCCTGTGAAATTAATAATGGGCCTGATTCTTCAAGCAGATGGATCAGAAACTGTGAATTAACTCATAGATTTTCAAAATAATGAGAGAATTCAACCTTCCTGACTTGAAGCTCTCCCACATGCATTCAAGGCAAAATTTCTAGAGGGGCTTATTTGCAGGACCTGGAAGCTACCCTGTGAAGCTGTAACAGACCAATAATATAAGAACATATGCATGTGTTTAAGAACAGTATTCACACATCAAGAACATCTTTCCTGGTGTAACATTCTAAAAACAGAAATAAAGTAATACGGCTAAGCCACGAACATGATGACAGCCCCTTCCTGCCTGGGATCCAGCAGGTTCCATGGGTAGGGGAGGTAAACCACACGAGCATGAGTAGGAGGTGCAAACTACCGAGATCAAGTCTGTCCATTCCCAAGACTCTTGCAAAAATAAGGCAATTTGAAGCCCCTTTCAACCTTCCTCAGAACAATAGGAACCAGGCATATAAGAAACTAGGTACATCTGAAGGCCCCAAACCTTCTTCAAGTGTTCAAGAAATCAGATAGAGCTTAACAAAGGCAAATGTCAGTGCAGTTTAAAGTACATCAAGGTTCTTTGATTTTTAAAAATCTCCCCAGGGGAAGATGACAAGCTCACCATTCTGGGTTGGTGGAGAAGATGGGGGTGGGGGGAGGGAGCGGTCCTCTGGTCATTTCAATACCATAAAGCAACAACTGGAATATTGACTGAATACAGATGAAACACAAGGCCCACTAAGGAAGGAGCTATAAATTCACATGCGTAAGTGTGAGCATACACGTTCACTCTCACTCTGCCTTTTCAATTGCACTTCTGTATACAAAAACACCGCCACTAATGTCTGCACAGCCCTGGCACTTTGCATACCAAAAGCTAGGATCCAGCAGACACTGCGGCCCTGCTCTTAGGGACAAAGCGCCCCCAGTCCCTGGCTTCAGAGGCTGAATTGCAGAGATGGCGAAAGTCTATATGGATAGTTTTTTTTTAATAACGGAATCCTGGCTCCCAAGACTGTTTTTCCCCTGGGGAGGGGATCCTCTCTTGACCATCCTTTAAGAGAAATGACAGGCGCAGCCCTAGCGGATGAGCTACTAGATAAAAAGGGTGGGAGAGCCTCAGTCCAGGGCTGGGTCAGAGCACCCGTGGGTCCTAGAGCACCCAGGCCAGGAAAGAAAAAATAAGCGAGATGTGGACAACACCACCAAACTCCCTCCGGCTTCACTCGGCTCTTCGGTCCTCGCCCGGCCTGTGCCAGGGGTTCGAGACCGGGACGCCTTGCGGGGCCGGGCTGCCGCTCCCTGCCACACGTCCCCAGGGCACAGGGGCGACCTGGAGTCCCGGGCTGCGGGCGCACCGGGCGCAGTCACCGCAATCAGCCCTGCGCGCGTGGGCAGACCCGCCGGGAAGGTTCCTGACGCCTGCGCCTCTGGCGTGCCAACTGTGCAGGACCCAGCTCTCAGCTTTACCGAGTCTGAAAAGGGCCCCTCTTCCCTACAAGTTCCAAGTTCCAAGTTCTACAAGTTCCAAAAGTTTTATTTGGTGATGCACCCTACTAAGCTCCTGCCGGAAAACTCAGATTGCACTTTTCCACTGCTCACACGAGGTCCTTAGTTCTCCAGCCTTCATCCTGGGTGCTGCGCGCCGTCACCACCCACCCGCACTCAACCAGGCATTTCTCTCGCAAGGGGTTAGGGATTACAGGCACTCGAGTACCAGGGGACACCCAAAAGAAAGCCGTGGCTGTGTAGCCTGCGCTTTGTTTTTAAATGTTTATTAATGTCACCAGGGTGCATGGCCCTACAGCTTTTGCAGGCTAATTCTGTAGAAAGGAATTAACGTCTACACCCTCAGAACCACAGTGTGCCTTTCAGAATGGATGCAGGCTGGGCTCATCATTGGTCTCTGAGAGGCTTTCTTTGTTAGGGAAAGAAGACAAATGCAAAGTTTCGGTGCTTTAACAATGTAATTATAAGGATTCTGCCACAGTAACAACACCTGAGGTCTCAAATCACCCAAAGTCCTCAGAAAAACAAGGGGCACTCTCCCAGTTTGCCCTACCAGCCCAAGCTATTAGGTAAATATATTCCTTTGTCCTAACTCCAAGCACCACAAAGAACTTCCCTCTGGCACGTACTGACTGTCTTTCTTAGGGAAACTCAAACTTCTTTCTAAAATATCCTCACTTTAGGTTTCCTTAACTAGCTGACAGATGGGAAACGGGCATTATTTCAGTATTTCAGCGGAGGCAAATGGTGAACGGGTAACTCTCCAATCCCAAACTGAAATCCAAACTCAAGCTTCCTAAATTCTTGGCTATATACCCTATCAACTCAGGACGGTGTATGATACCACCAATTCTGCTACCATAACCTTTGTATTTTCCAAAAGCGATTTACAATCTAGACTCTAAATCCACAGTATGGAAATTTTATTTGCATTCAGTCACTGAGTCAACACTGGATTAAACCAAGACTGAATTCTAACCCCAGATCACCTTCTAAATGTGATACTGAATGCTTCCATTAAAAAAAAAAAAAAAAAAAACATTATTTTTTTCTCCTTCCCAGTTTGCCTTCTCCAATTCAACTTGATTGATACAGATAGCTTCAGTATCACTACAACCAGTTTTACAAGACTGTCTAGAAGATGTTAAGTATTCACAAGATAAACTGGAAATGCCTTGCCAAGCCAAGTGCCATCAAGTCGGATCCAGCAAAAAGTAATTTTAATACATGCTCCACCTGCTTCCCTCGTATGAGCCATGGCACTGGCAGGAATCATCTTGGGATGCATGATTCATGGCATGTAGGGTCAGATGAGTGGCCTTCTGGAGCCACCCATTCCATGGATTTGGAAACCTGAGACCAAGAAGTTAAATGGCAGTCTCAAAATAATGAACTAATATGGGGCAAAACTCAGCATCAGACCTGAAGACTCCTGACTCCTGGTCCAGAAACTTTTCTCATACCTGCAGTTGCTTTACTGTTACTCTGCCAGTAGAAAGCGAGATGGTTATTTCCACCCACTCGTTCTATTTTAGGCAATATTTCAGATTTTGTTAGAGATAAGGAACAAAGCATAAAATGACAAACCAGGAGAAGAAAGAAAGAAAAAGACAGGAAGGAACCATCCCCTCAGTGACCTCAGAAGGATCTTTCCTGCCAGAAAGAGATTCCTGTTTGTTGTGTGCTGTCAAGTCAATTCCAACTCATAGGGACCCTATGAGGACAGATTAGAACTGTCCCCATAGGGCTTCTTAGGCTGGTATCTTTAACAGATCAGATTACCAGGTCTTTTCTCCCAAAGGGCGGCTAACAGATCTAAACCTCCAACTTTTCAGTTAGCAGCTAATTGCTTAACCATTGTACCATGAGGGCTCTTTAAGAGATGCCTTAGAGATGCTTTATCACAGAATATGTCTATCCATCAGGAACCAACTTCAACTGCTACAGAACGACCAGATCAAGTTTAACTACAGAAATGGTGAAAACCACACCAAAAAGGGAACAAACATATATGACCGAGTAGCCATTCTGTGTCTGTGCAGTCCAACACGGCAGACACTAGCTATATGTGGTTAGCGAGCACCTAAAGTACAGCTAGTCCAACTGAGATCTGTAAGTGTAAAATACAGAACCGATTTCAAAAACTGGGTACAGATACAGGAATGTAAAGTATTTGGATAAAGCTTAATGTTGACTACATGCTGACATGACATTTTAGATGTACCAGGTTAAATAAAATATACTACTAAAATTAACATCACCTGTTTCTTTTTTGCTTAAGTGAGGCTACTGGAAAAGTATAAACCTTACATTTAAAATTACATACGTGATTCCTAAGCAGTACTGTTCTACAGGATTCTCTCCTAGTTCTTGGGGGATGTGGGAGTGCTGGCAATGTTTATAACTAAGCTTTGCCCAAAGCATTTTCTTTCTTTTATATAGAAAACCATTTAGCATAAAAGCAGGGTGAGGCAGCACTTAGGTGACCCTCTAAAACTCCTGGGTAGAACTGGTGGAAAATCCAACCTGAACAGACAGGGGCAAGTTGGGAAGAGGGATGTATGACACTCTGCCATGTGGTTGCAGAAAAATAAAAGCAAATGTCATTTATTGAGGATATTCATAGAACTACATGTATATGAACTATGTTCATATCCTAGCTTTCCATGTGACCTAAATAAATCATTTAATTCAATTATGAATAGGTCACATGGCAAGCTAGGATACAAACCCATGATGGCTTCAATCAAAGTTCACGCTCCATCATACTAGGCTACTGTTCTGGAAAAATTTATATTCCTTTTCCCAAATGTTTTTCTTTCCAGGAAAAGGACACCTGAAATTCCAACATCAGAGGTTCATTCCTTTGCTTTAATTTTTTCTCTCTAATCCGTAAGTAGCTCTAAGAGACATTTCACATAAATCCTGAACACACATACTTCTTAAAGAAGTATAATCAAAGAAAGCAAAAATAACACAGCAGAGCCCTAAACATGGAGAAGGAAGGTCACTGATTGGAGACAGAGGGACAGAAAAAAATGAGATGCTGGGAGTATTGAAGACAAAACTTAAAGAGGGAGTATGGCTTAAGGATATACCTACAGAAGCCACTGTGAAAAGAGTATGGCAGTTGCTCAAATGTTATAGTTACATTACCCAGAAATTTCACTCCTAGATTATATACCCAAGAGAAATAAAAATATGGACATATAAAAACTTCTATGGCAATGTTCACAGCAGCATTATTATTAGATTATTTATTGTTATATTATTATTTTTTATATTATTATTATTCTTTATAGCTATAAAGTGTCCATCAGCTGATGAATGAATAAAATGTGGTATATCCATACAATGGAATATTATTCAGTCATAAATGGGAAGGAAGTTCTGAGGTGCTGCAGCATGAAGGAAGCTTGAACACATTACGGCAAATTAAAGAAGCCAGGCATAAAACAACAAAAATTATGATTCCCTAATCTGAAATGTCCAAAATATGCAAATCCACAGGAAGACAAAGTAGACTAGTGGTTATCAGGGGTTGGGTGAAGAAGAAAAATGGATTAAGTTGTAATGGGGATTGGATTTCTGTTTGGGATAATGAAAATGTCCTAAAATTCACAAAGTTGCATAACTTGTGAATATACTTAAAGCCAATAAACTGTATAATAATTCAAATGAGTGAACTTTGTACTATATTAAATATGACTCAATAAAGATGTAAAAGAAAGAATAAACCATATGACAAAGATACTGGTTTTTTAAAATATATATATATATTTTTTAAAAAGGAACATACTCGGACAACAGCATGAGGTCAGGTTGCCCTAAACTCTCTTTATGCTACTCTTCCTGCTTTGAAAAGTTGCAAGTTGAATGGATGGGTCTAGGCGGTTTCAGAGAAAATATTTTTAACCAGGATCACTTACATAATGCCTCCAGTTCTCCAGTTGCTGATGATAAGAAAGTGCCATCACTATCAAAGGCACTTCTAGCTTTTCAAGTTATTGTTGTCTAGTTTGTGGATAACTGAAAATCTGTTTGTTTGGTCTTAACCATTCTCTTTTTTCCCTTCTTCCAATCTAGTCTAGTAGCTCTAAGAGACATTTCACATAAATCCTGAACATACATACTTCTTAAAGAAGTATAATCAAAGAAAGCAAAAATACACAGTAGAGCCCTAAACATGGAGAAGGAAGGTCACTTTGGGGCAGGATATAGGTAATCCTCATGTTAAGAGAATGGCAAGAGAAACAAAAGAAAGCAAATCTTAAATTCTGTAATTTTTGTCTCTCTTCAGTGAAGAACCACAGAATTTGGGAATTGGCTCTGTCTTTAGGGACCATCTGGTGCATGCCTCTCTTTCTCATATAAGAAAACAGGGCCAGAAATAATAAAAGCTAGCAGTATTGTCTGTTCGTACTAGGCACTGAATTTATATGCATTACCTCATTTAACCCCTACAGGAACCCTCAGTTAATTATTAACTCCAGTACACAGATGAGAAAAATGAAGCACAGACAGATTTAGTAACTGGAAGAAGGTGACACAGCTAAGTAACAGCAGATCGGGATGCAAACCCAGGTGGTCCGGCTTCAGAGACCATGCCCTTAATCACTGCTATCCTAGTTTCTCCTAACATAAGTTGCCCGTTGTCTTGTCGCTACTTAGTGGAAGATCCAGGACAGCAGTGGTCACTCACCGGCAGAGTTTCAGTGGAAGACGTGGTGGTAACAATAACTGGCACCATAAAGGATGCATTTTTCCACCTATTGCAATCTTGATTTCTACTCATACTTGAGAGAGTAAAAGAGAGATGTCAGAGGTAAGCCCTTCCGGGAAGTCAACTATTAACCTTATTCTGCCATATGGGAGATAGGTTTTATAATCTTATGAGTCTATTTCTCCAGTTTTCTTTTTCCCTTCTGGGAATCACTCTGCCAAACACTAAGAAGTGACACCTCTGAGATACAGATGGGGCAAAGACAGAACGAGAACATTCTCTTTATGTCAGAATACTGACTACGCCAGTATTTCACTGTTCTTGCTATTAGCTGCCGTCCAGTGGTTCGCAGCTGCTGGCGACCCCACTTAAAAATTAGAAACCAGTGGAAATACGCTTCTCTGGTCTGAAAGAGTTAACACAGTGACTTACCTGTGAAGTAGAAAAGCATATGAATCCTGAGATAATGAATGCTAGAAAGCATAGCACCTCTTATTATATACCTAGCACAGACACAAAACATCACACATTACACAGTTCCCTCAACGGAAGCTCAAAGCACGGTGCCACCACCACACTGAACTAACTTAATTTTTACTTATCATTTGCAGCAATTCCTCTAATGCCACACCATCTCAGTCAGCGATAGGGCTGGAGCCATAATTATTAAATCCGTTTAACCCAGACTGAAATCACAACTCAAATGGCCAAGATCTTGCTCCTCAGGGTCATAAGAAATGGAATTCAGACGCCTTGGCAACAGGACCCAGGCCCTTGCTTCTAACATGTAGATGCTTTTAGGTGAATTTTTTTTTTAAAGGAAAAGCAATAAAAATACATTCAGCTTCATTTCACCAAGCTTCAAATGGGAAGAGCCGCCCTCTAAAGAGGTTTGAAACCAAAATTAAAGACGACGTTTCCCTAAGACTTGCATGTAAACCATGTCTCAAGAGAAGCTGGGGTTATGCTTTAAACTAAAATCAAAAATGCTTTCAAATCTGAAAATACTCAATATCTAGGTTTTGACCTTCTGTTCGGGGATATCTTTGCAATTTGGCTAATAATAACAAAAAGTTCATGGATATCAGCTGAAAGCCTGGGCAAAAGCACATGGCAGGCCTAGGAACCAGCGGCAAGTTGAACACAGCAGCCACTGCCCTCTCTCAGGCCAGAGCACAGCCTGCTCCCTTAGCCCTGATACTCCATAGCTGCCTGACTACAAGCTTCTCTCAGCATCTTTCCTCTCACAAATCTTCTCAGTTTTCTCAGTTTAACCCAAATCTCTCTCCTTTCCAATCCTCAGATAACATGATTCCCCCCGACCACCCACTCACTACTAAGATAAACTAGATCAAATTTCCAGAAATCTAGTTTTGGTACCAAAAATAAAAACAAACTCGCTGCCATCGAATCTATCCCAACTCATAGCAACCCTACAGGACAGAGTAGAACTGCTCCATAGTTTTAAGGAGCAGCCGGTGGATTTGAACTGCTGACCTTTTCGTTAGCAAATTCAGCACTCAACCACTACACCACTAGTTCTGGTAGCTTTGTCCAAAACCACTCTTTGCACTTCCTTCCCACATCACAAATTCCAGAATTTTCTAAAGCTACCTCTAAAACTAGATGACAGAAAGGGAGGGAAGAAACATTTCTTGCCTACTGGTCACTATGAGTTGGAATCAACTTGATGGCAGTAGAGTTTGTTGGGTTTTTTTTTTTTTTTTGGCTTTTTGGCTTTTTGGTAAACTCATATTGTCACTCACAGTGCCATATTATTATAAATCTATATAGCATATAGCCCAATTACAGTAACTATACATAACTATTCACATTACTTCTGCCTGTCACACATTGTGGTACCTAAAATGTTCAGCTTAAAAAAAAAAAGGCTTGTAACTTCCCTTCATTTGTCTCCTCTTTTTCACTTTCTCACTAGCCAGCCCCTTCTACCAAAATAAAATAGAAGGCAGACTCTCACATCAGCAGGAAAAAGTTTTTGCATTTGCCTGCCATAAGTGAGCCTCTGTAAAGTCACTCCAGCCACTGCAACCCTAAAAGGAATCTGACCAGAAAGGCTCTACCTTGTCTAGAGTAATTTCACTCCTGTTTTGTGCTCAAGGCCCAACACCCCTCAAATTAATTCCTTGCAATACACAGCCTCTTTCCACAGCACCCTCCCACCACCACCTGCATATACAAACAATGCACAGTCACACAAATTATTCTCTAAAGCTTTAAAAGGAGATGAGAGGAACAGAAGCCCCATAACATAATTGCTGTATTAAATAGAAGTGTCAGGCGAGAATAGTAAGGGAGGGTGTCAAAAGTGAAATACAGTAGTAGACTTAAAAAACACACACACACACATACTGTGTTTCTGTGACGGGAGAGTTAATTGAACACAGAAAAGGAAACAGAGAGAACAAAAGGGCGTTAAAGAAGCAAAAACAATTTTTTAAGCTTCTCTAATGATTTAACTACAGTGCAGATAATGCACAGAGGGAAACTGACTGAAAAGTGCTGTATACAGTTATTTGGTTCTAAAATTAAAAACAATTCACAATTACAGCTATTCATCGCTGTCTATAAATATTCTACTTCATAAATAACACTTTTTTGGGGTATTTTCCTAATTTTAAAACCTGCATGAGTTTGACACAGACGTAAAAAAAAGAAGAAATTTTTAAACACATTCAAGGTGTTTTTAAGAAATGCAATCATGTTTGAATTTTTCCATCCCACTGGCTTCACAGATTCAGAGACATAAAATGCAGCCTATCGCTAATATGTCAGAACACAAGGCATGTTTCTTAAAAAACAAAAAGAAAATGTGGTAGTAAATGATCTAAAACCCTACATTCAGTCTCTATGTTAACCAAATGAGCAAAGAGATAAAAGCCACATCTAAAATACACACTGCTGTAGGTTTTGGCAGGATTGTTCTTGCTGCTGTTTGGGATTTGCCGCCTGAGCATTCTGCTGGCATCCTTTTTTAAAATTATTTTAAAAAAGAAGTTATCAAAATAAAAACGACCCACATTCTCAAGCAAGAAAGACACATGGGTTCTCCCCCTCAATATCCTCCAGTAATTTCTGACTTAAATACCCATCAATCAACTGTAATTTAGACGGTGCTGCCTACTCTGCTTGTTGTGTGCACATATGTTTCTTTACAGTTCCAAAAGATTGGTAAGACAATATTAGCTGGGTTTTCTGTTTCCTTCTAAGTCTTCCAACAGAAACCTTCAACCGAAAAGGAAAACAAAAGGAACAAAATAGTAAAAGGAGCACAGGAATACGATTATTACGTTCCTCTCAGAGTCCTCCTTTCTTTTGCTCACCTATGTGAGCAAAAGTGTGAGCTTTGGGTTAGAAAACAAACAGCAAACCAAATCAATCTCAAATCAAGCAACCTCCACAGTGCCTGACGTGGCTCAAAATCACTCTCCAAGTGAGAAGAGCTCAAGGGCACTGATAGGAAGAGTCGGAAAACAATGAAGGAATCTCAGCAAGCTGATCATTTCAGCAATCTTCTCACTAGCTCCGTATTTTTTTGAAAAAGCAAGCTTCAGCAACTTTTGCAAACACTTTTTGTCTCTTCCACGCGGCCACCTATGGCAGGTAAGCTCGCAGGGCTAGACCCCGAGCAACAAAGTGACCCAGCTTTAGACTCCAAGCACTCTTCCCCACAAGCCACAGCTGACTAGCTAGCATCTTTAACCCACAGCACTCAATATTCCCTGAGAGCTTTCTTCCTCCCCCTGTATCCCTCCAACACAGAAACGGAAGAGTAATAAGAGGGAGCTTGTCCTCTACCTTTCTCCCCCCAGGAGTGTCCTTCATTCAAAACTGTGTGTGTGTGTGTGTGTGTGTGTGTGTATTTCGCTCTCAACACAAGGGCAATGATTCTAGTTATTTTCAATTTATAGTATTTGATAAACACTTTTTTAAAAAAATATTCAAGAGCCACACAGTACTTTAGATTTAATTTTAAAAAAGGAAAAACAGAGTTTTTCAAACATGAAATACTGGAACAGAAATATAAAAAAAAAAAAAAAAATGTAGCCCAACCCAAAATTGCACCTTTACAATGTTAGTCTGGCCAAATACTAGCACTCCTATCACTAGACCTCAGCCAATACGCACACAGATCCAAACCTTAACCCACACCTGAACCAGATCTCCATTCACACCAACTAACTTTGATATACGGCTTCAGTAGGTTTTAATTAGGAGCTTGGAATTCAACACCTAGCCACAACGTACAATTAAGTGGCCTGACAGGCTTCCTTTTAATAAAAATCTGATAAAGTGTCTTGAAAAATAAACCCTTTTTAGCCTGGCTGATCAAATATGCTTTTATCTGTTAAATTTCCATTTTATGAATCAGAGTCACCAAGAGCTGATACTCATTTGGAAACAATCTCAACAAACCAAATATTCAAAGCAAATACGTATCAGAAACCAAAAAAGAAAAAGAGAAGGAGAAAAACAAATTCATACTTCGGTTTCCTGCTTTAGGCTAACAGGAAGAAAAAGATACTAAGAAGACTAACCAACTGAAAAAGCTCTTTTCATATCTGTATATATGATCCATAAATCTCTTAAAAGGTGCCTCACGACTCAAATAATGCAATTAACAGCTCTGAAACGAGGTTAGACCACGGCAATGCAACCTGGAGGTCTTAGAGGTCGGCAGACCACTGTTTAGGTGCTTTGTCTAAGACATTAGGCACAAAACAACCCTCTACAAGAAGAGCCGCTTACTAATTTTACAGGCATTTCAAGACCCCAGTATTTACATATTCAATCAATGGGTCACATCTTGAAACTATTTATCTTTTAAAGGAGACGCACAGTCAGCTCTCAAAAAGAACGACACCCTATATGCAGTGCCCCCCTTCTTTTTCATATGTAACTATCAATGTATATCAACTGGGCATGCAATCATACTTATTGTCACTTTCATTCATGTCATGCCCTTGCTTGTGTGGTTTAGATATGAATTATTGACTGTTACACTCCTTGTTGTAATAAATAAATAAATAAATGGGATGTCAGGTACTCTGCCTCACTCTAAAGCAAGCAAGACAGAGCCCAGCAGAAGCTCTTGCTTTACGTAACTACCTCCTGTCCCTCACATTTATGTCCCGGTTTCATATTGCCTTCTCCACTCTTTCCTCTCGTAAGGGAGAGATTAACCCACTTTGAAAAATTAAGGATTAAAATAAACAAACAGGAGAATGCTGCTAAATGTCCTTCCCTGAGCATCTGTTGTTTAAGGGCACCTCTGATTGATGACTCCTATTTTTTAATTGTTGCTTTAAAATTTAAATGCCCTCCTGGGATGTGTTATAAGTGTGTTAGTCCACAATATAAGGTCTAGAAAGTCAAAAAACAACAGAAGGAGTGATCTCATGGCATTATAGGCTGCTAAATTCAACCACTCCCGCTAGCTATAAAATCAGAGGGCACTCCAGTACTGATAAGCTTATGCTGAACGGCGCTTTCCACAAAGGTAGTTGACAACACTCGGCTTTACAACCCCTAGTCTGCTGCTTTGTGCAATTACAAGAAAAAAAGGAAAGACAACTTTAAAACAGTTCAGCTTTCCACATCCAACTCCAAAAACTGAGTTTTAAATATGGGGCAAAACATACTCCTTCAGGACATGGACTTTTAGTTTCACATTCTCCCCCAAAGGCACATCATTTTATTTATAAAAGTCCCTTCAGATACCGTATTTTGGTCCCAATTTCAAGCAGGCCAGCAATAATTAAGGAAAATAACCAGTCACGCTTGATAACTGTCAAGGAAACGTGGTACTTTCTTTTAAAGGTAGCAGGGCTAGGCATGCTATCAGAAAGTACGACCAATCTTAATCATATGTTTATTCTGAAATTTTAGTATTTAAAAATGAGTTAGCAATCGCTGGTAAAGTGATCCAAATGGCCAAAAGAAAATCCTTAAATGTTGAAATCTCATTCCTACCTGTTTTTTCTTTGATTTCACACAACACATTAAACAAGGCAGGCTTCATTCTGTGGCAGTTTAAAGCATGTTTTCTGCAAGAGAAAAACAAAACATGATAGCTTAGATGGACTTTCAGGATCAAGCTACTGAGAATGCACAGGGAAAGAAAAATCAAACATTTAGCCAAAACTGTATCTCAGGCATAACTATACGGTATACTTCAACTGTTTTTATGACTTCATATACAGAGTACCACCACAGAAAAAGAAATATTAATTAGCAGAGAGAGAGCAGGGATTTAACTACAGAATAGAACTAACCTAAATTATGCCTACTCAGGCTGAGTTCCACCCCCCCCCCCCAAGTAGTTTAATCAAAGTGGAATTCATAAACCAATAATCCCGCCCAGGGCAATGAATACAAAAAAGCCAAATGCATGGATTTAACAGTTTTGTATAATCTATGCAAACCACCACAGCCTAGGAGCCGTCTGCCTCTTGGTCTATGTGTATGTGTTTTCAAATTTAATTCATCCATGTGTTCGAATTCATTCCACAGATGCCCCCGTATTCTCATAAACACAAGATGCTTGAAAGGTCTTCTGAGTAGAACTGTCAATTTATAAAATTTTCAGTCCCCAAGTTAAAGAGTATGGAAATGCATTGCCAGGGGGCAAGCGTACCCATATGGGGAATAAATTCATTTCTCTATGTTCACATTATGGCCTCTTGTGCACACACCACTTATTTGCAGGTGTTGAAATTCAATTATTTACAATTAGAACCTTGAACCCATTGGGGAAAAAAATAAATACAATTCCGTCTTTTAGATTAGTGATTGACTTGGTTCGTGTTTGTGTGTGTTTGTGTGCGTGTGTGAGGTGTGTGTCTGTGTTCAGAGTATACTTGAGGAACAAAACAATACCTTTCCCTTTATTATACAGAATCACTTAGCAAAAGGATATTGTTTTGGACACAAAATAGTGATCAATATTAGCCATCAGTTAAGGGAATTCTGTTTACTAAAATTAATGTGCGAAGATAAACAGAAATCCCTGGCATGGAAAATACATGCAATCCTTTTTTAATTTCTTTGAAATTTATAAAATAGACACATGTTTTTATGAAGAACAGAAGCCAGAAGCATGCTCTATGTACTGTACGGCAGGGGAGTAACAGGCTCAAAATTCCAAGCAGTGCACAAATGAACATACACATTGTATCTAAAATATTAATGGTTTACTTAGTAGATTAAGAAGGTACTTGACTGGGAAAAGTAAAAAAAAATAGACACAGTATTGGCTAAGCAGTTATACCATTATTTAAATAAAAAGAAATCTAGGTGGTCGTTTGGTCATGTCTCAGTGTTGGGTGAAAGAAGGGCAAAGACTTCTTTAATGTCCTAAGGACCCCTTTTGGATCTTTAAAAATAACTTTCATTAATTGTATTCTTATACATAGGTCCAGTGCAAACAAAAACTCTTGTATGGCATTACAGGAATATTACATTTCCGCTGCAAACAAATGGGGTAAGAGAGGACAATCATAAAATTTCCTTATCCCCAAATTGTGTCTGATGTCTCTCAGCACGAGGCCATTAAAAGGAGGAACTCACCAAGCCAGGGTTGGCCAGAATATCAGAAAAACATTAGAAAAGTGGTGGCTAGCCATTTCTACTGGTGCTTTCCACTTGCAAACTTGTTACTAAATCAGTTTATTGTTATGTCTGAGTGTATTTTTCTGAAAGAATGCAATGGAGAAATCTTTTCCAATTCAGGAGAACTGTCAATGGGAAATCTTTCACTTAGCATATCTATTAGCTTTTCCTCAGACAATAAATTTCAAAAAGAACATCTATTCAATTTTGAGAACTTTTTTCCATTGTTTAAAAATTTAAAATTGGTAGAGCCTTTGCACATTCCCAAGTTTTCAAGCACCAGTAAACCTCAGTACTTTTAGTTTACATGTTGCATGTGCTTGCAGCTAAAACAAGACGAATTCATAACCATGTTTATAGCTGCTGCCCCTCATTTTCTCAACTCTAATTCCTCTTCCCCTTACACACAAATACATATAGAGACACCTTCTGCAAATAACGAAGTCGTCTGAGATAGAGAAATAGCGTATTATGCGTTTAAAAGATTTAAAAGAAACACTTCTGAGATTTAACAAAGCTGGGTAATTATAAAAACACATGAGATTACCCGAGTTTTAAAATTCTGTCCAGACTGGCCTTTGGCAGGCTGCTACTGAATTGCCATTTAGCCTATGTGTTATTTTCAAAGAGAATTTACTGTAAAAACCTATAGAACTATATATCAGTGACTTAAGAAACTACACAGCTTCTTTATTGTTTCCTTAATGAGGATTTTCATGGCCTGTAGTACTGATACAGATAAAATTCACACACGCTTTCATTTTTATTTAGTTGCTTTCTAACTGGTCCTGAAACAAGCAGGGGGTGAGGAGCATTCTTGACTTTTGTCCGCCCCCTCCCCGACCACCCGTGTTTAAAGGACTCCACACAGCTAGCTAGACGTCTGTTATCACTGAAGGTTGGTAAACCAACTCAAATTAAGAGACAATAAAGTTCAACTAACACCTGAGTCTCCTGAAACTAGCAAGTATCTCTAAAAGTCAAATTACATTTTCTCTCTTTTTGTGAGACCGAATTAAGCGGATGCAAAATATCCTCTGGATAGCTTGGCAACTACTGACAAAGAAAAGCCTCTTTTTTTAAAGCGGGGAGACGGAAGGGAAAAGGATAAAAATTAATTTTGGAATGGTAAGCCAAGAAAGAACACCAAAAGTCGCTGGAGAAGGCAGGGAGTCAACCAAATCTGCAAATAAAGTGTTCCTGGGACATTTTATTGCGTAAGGATACTGAGTCCCTCAGCAAAGAGACATGGAACGCAGTTCAAAACTTGACAATTCTGCTCTCTGATACTTTTTTAAAAGCAGTAAAAAAGTGCCGAGGGCCGCTTTAGCATTAGCTGGCAACATCTTCGTCGTCCCTAAGTGTGTGTGTATATATACAAATACCTCTATATTCACACTCACACACCTTGTATGTATATATATGTATACACACACACACATACACACACACACACACACACGTATGTACCCAGCTACATCACGGCATGGACGATTGCACTTTCGGTCACAACGCTCCTATAAATTTTAGTCTTCCGCCATGTAGTTGCTAGCCAAAATGGGAAGAGAAATAACATTTTAAAAGAAAGCGCTGTGGTGATTCGGTCCCCATTGTTTCTCCCTGCGAGAGAGGGAGAAAAACAAAAAACCCCAAGAAAGGAAAAGAAAAGCCTCCATCTCACCTGGCCTGCGCCTCATCCAAACTCTGGTCCGTGATGGTCATAATTTGCTGTAAAATGTCTCCAATGTCCTGCTTCCTCCCGCCCTCCCCTTCGGTCCCTCCGGCCCCATCCTGCAAGTGCTGGGACAGGCCGGGGTGTCCGGCCATCCCGACCCCAGCATGGGAATGCATCAGCCTGGGCTGCTCGTCCATCTCCAAAGGCAACGGCAAGCCCTGGCTCTGCCTCTTCTGCTCCGCGGCTCGGCTCTTGGGAAGCAGCAAGGCTTTTTTTATCCTTCAAGCTGTCTTCAAATCCTTTCCAGAATAAACAGGGAAGGGGGGAAAAAAGAAGACCAAAAGAAGAAGAAAAAAAAAAAAATCCCTTTGCCTCTTTAGAGGATGGTGGGAGGATGGGGGAGGGGGAAGGGGGCGTGAAGAGGTTGCAGGGTGAGGGTGGGGATAAGGGCTGGTGGGGAAGGGTGTTGACTCCAAAAAGCAAGAAAAATAAACCACCTTCCCACTTGGCAAAAAGAAATCAGAGCTGGCTTTGGGTTTTTCAGTCTGGTCTCCTTTGCAAGGCAGAATGGGCTCCCGTCGCTTAAATCTGTGGCTTAATCCTTTTGCAAATATGCATTGATCGGGAGAGAGGAAGGCAGGAGGATTGCAACGCAAACTTTCCCCCCCACCCCCTGCTGCCCCCCACCCCCACTCCGGGCCAGAGCAATCTCAAAGGGGGTGGGCTGTTGCAAAAGCCAGATCTCCCCCAGCCGCGGCCGCCGGCAAAGCACAGGCTCTCTTCTTCTCCTCCGTGCTCTGCAAACTCCAGCAGCCCGTCAGCCTCCTGCTTTTGTTTAGCTAGGGCTCAGGACTCCAGAAACACACACGGAAAAACCACAGCCGGAGAGGAGCAGGAGGAGGAGAAGGAGGAGAGGGGAGGGGGCAACGGAGAGGGGAAGGGGGCGGGGAAGCCAGGGGCGGGGGCAGGAGGAGGGAGGAGGCCCGGCCCGGCCCCGCCCCGGGACCGCCCCCTTCCCCGCCCTCGGGCCCGCCCCCCGGCCCTGATTGGCCGTCGGAGAGAAGCCGGGCCCCTCCTCCCCGACTTTCCGCCCGCGCCGCCCCTGCGACCTCCTCCGGCTCCTCCTCGCCCGGCGCGCTGTCAATCAGGGGTCCGAGGGGGGCCGGGAGGAGGGCTGAGCTAAAGCCCGGTCTCCGGCCCTTAAAGGCGCCAGGGGGCTGTCGTGCCACCTCGGTGGGTCACTCTTCCCTTGCCTCTCCCGTCTCTCTCGGGTTCTGTCCTTGAGGAAAACGTGCTTCCCCTGAAGTGTAAATGCATCAGGTTAACCAGAACGAACACAGTCCGATCTGCAGTCGTCGTGGTTTTTCTTTGGCTGTAACATGGCCACTGGAAACTTGAGTCTTTGAAAACTTCAGAATCCAGGGAAGGAGAGGCAAAAGTTTGTCGGCACGAAGTACTTATGAAAACGAAATGAAACTGTTAGTATAATTAATAAGGATTGCTAATAAGCAGCAGGTATAATAATAGATAAAAACTGTCACAGAAAGTTAAAAGGAATACTGATGTGACATTTTCATTGCATGAGTTAATTATGGACTATGAAACTAAATAATATTTTTAAAAAAAGGCGATTAAGAAATAAGTTCACCAAATGAAACTAATTCAACATTTCTCTCCTTCCCCCGGGTGAAATTAGTTATTTGGCTTAAATACTTCCTATAGAAATGCATTATCACAGTCTGGTTCTAGTTTTTAATGTAATTTAATAAGCATTATTAACTGGGAGAAGGGAACTGACATTTATTGAATGCCTACTATGCACCAACTTGGCACTTGGCTACTCATTTACGTGCATTGTCTTCTTTAGTTCCCAAGACATCTCTGTGACTTACGGACTATCAGCTCAGTTTTCTGGAGGGGGACCTCAGAAAAGTTGAATGATTTGCCTAACTTTCTATAGTTATTAAATATCAAAGCTGGAATTGAAACACAAGCACGGTTCTATCCAAAAGCATGGTGTTTCCGCTATAGAACCTGCCTCCCTGTAATGGAAGTATGAGAAGTACAAATATTAGTTACGTGTATTGCCTCTTTTGGGGGAAGAGACTTAAAGTGCTTTCAAAACCAAAGCCCCAGCCAGTTGCTATAGAGTCTGACTCCTTGCAATCAATCCCCTGTGTTGCAGAGTAGAACTTTTGGCACTAGTTCCAGAAGCTCCTTTGCATGTGTTTGAATTATGAGCCTTTTCAGTAAGTAGACGAGTGCCTAACTTTTTCGCCACCCAAGGACTCCAAGGATACTTGTTTAAACAAGATGACTTAAATTCAAAATGAGTGGGAAAGAATAAAGAAAAATAAGAATAAAATGATATCAGAAACAAAGGCAATAAACTTGTAGCTCAAGTCCTATACACTAGTTCTAGGTGGACCACAAATTTGCTTCCAATCTTCTTATCATGCAGGCAAGGGAGGAAATCCAACAGGTTACACAGTCGTAATGTCTGTGAGATCAAATATATCAGACCAACTGCAGAAAAAGCCCAGCATATTTTGGAATAGAGAATATTTTAGTGTGTAGCCTGACCTCTTCCAGGATGGCAGTAGAGCCAAGGAAAATGCCAGGTGCTATGAAATGAAGGAAAATTTTGTTCCTTTCGTCTGTCCAGCCTCCTTCCCAATCTTTATGAAAAGCAAGTTTGGCAAAATAAGGAGCGCTTAAATGAAAGCATTTCAAAGCAGTTCTTTACAAGCTAGTTGGCAATTCTTCCTATGAGGACATGTAACAGTGAGCATTAGTTGTAATTACAGTGTCCTATCACTTTAATAACAACTATTTGATTCACATACATACCGTGACTTGTAACCTGTTTTATCAACACTGATGAAAAGTTGAGCACTAAACTGTGTCCTCAAATTATATATCACAGTGTCAGTTAGTATATCCCTTAGAGCAGTGGAAGTTATCACATCTTAAAGCATGGAACAAAATCAACCCAGAATCTTTAAGAAATCATTTTTTGAGTAAATATTTCTAACTGCAAGTCTAACAAAAGCTTGAAAGATAAAGCATTAGAAAAGGTATCATCAAAACAGGAAAGTCCTTGTCATGCAGAAACATTTTAGCAAGAAAATATGAAGTATACGAAACAGTAATGCACAATAACCTTAATATTTGTTGAGCACTTACTGTGGTTAAGTATTTACACTCAAAGTTCTTTATTAGTTCACTCTTAACTGTCTTACCTCATTACCTATGTATTTGGCCAAATACATTTCAATATATATAGTAAATGCTGTAGAAGTGATGTCATGGTCTAGAAATCCTGTAAGGAATTAGAGAAGGGGACAACTCCATCAGGTTGATAGGAAGTGGCCTTTAAGGGGAGTCTGAAGGAAGAGCTGGCTCTGGAAAACAGGGTAAATGAATGTGACAGAAAAACAGAGATTCTTTTGGACTGCAGTGGCAATGACAACCGCCGCGAAATACTACTGCCACTGAGTTACTTTGAATCAAAGCGACCCGGTAGAACAGAGTAGAACTGCTCCAATAGAGTTTCAAAAGAGCACCTGGTGGATTTGAACTTCCAACCTTTGGTTATCAATTGTAGCACTTAACCACTACACCGTCAGGTATTCCACTAAACTATATTCTCAAATTACCTATCAGTGATATTAGCTAGGCATGAATTTGAGAATTTAAACAGCAGAGATTTTGCTTCAGTTGATGGACACTGGAGAACCCCTGAGGTTATTTGTTTATTTTATGTTGTCTCAGGAAGAATTACCTGGTTGCCTAATACAAAATGGTTTGGAAAACAAAATAGTTCTGAATTAGGATGGAGGCCATGAAAACGGAAAGGGAGCACATTATGAAGACCATTTTCAAGGTAAAGCCAGTAAAACTCAACAATTGATATTATGTAGATGGGAAAATAAAGGAAAATTTCTATCCTTGGCTGAGAAGAATGCAGTGGCCTTAGAAGAAGAATAATCATGAGTACTATTTATTGAGTGCTGATAGGATATCAGGCACTGTATATACATTGGCACTTAATTTTAACCTCTCTGAGTGTATTATCTCCATTTTGAAGACAAGGAAAGGAAGACTCCTAGAAGTGGAATTACTTGACAAAATATGGAATAAAAATGTCTTATTTCTAATACGTTATGTAGAATTAAGGAAGTCAGGGAAAGAAACTACCATAGATAAAATAGAATGAAAACTAGGATCTTTTTCTATTTACACTAAGAAACTCATAAAAGGTCCAAGGAGAAACTTACATGGAATTTCCATACTTTAGGGGTCGTGACAAGGATGGATAATGGTTTTTGAACCTTCCACGTCTCAGCAGCGCTGACAGTAGATGTTTAACAAAATGCATATTTAAAGAATGAATGGTGTCATACTCATGCTGTAGTTCTCCAAACCAGTAACTGAGGGCTGCTAAATCGTGTTTTAAACACAAGTCATAATCAAAACTTGGCCAACTAGCAAAGTCGTTCTCAATCTGACCTTACTCTACTGTGTCTACAAAGTCATCTTATCATGTTTACCTCTAGGTCAAGCGTCTAGTTTACTTTGAGGATTCTTTTTCAAGTTTAAGAAAAAGCCTACTAGTACATATCCAGAAACCCAGGTGGCATAGTGGTTTAAGTGCTACGGCTGCAATCAAAAGGTTGGCAGTTCGAATCCACCAGGCACTCCTGTCCTATAGGCTCTACTCTGCCCTAAAGGGTCGCTATGAGTCAGAATCAACTTCATGGCAGTAGGTTTTTAAGTACATAGCCTCTCCTTCGTTAAGGGACAAAGGCAAGGATACAGGGGAAATGTACAAGGATCCTACTCTGTTCCTCAGCAAACAAATTAGACGCAGAGAGACAGATCTCCCTAGCACGCTCATAGAAATAAATTCACAACCATACCATCTTATATCATCTAAGTAGACATTCTTATGGGCATCTTTATGATCATACTTTAATTGACCCCTAGGTCAATTAAATGTGGGAAAAGAAAGTCTGCCCAAGAGAGCCAGAACCAGGCTTAATAACCAGAGACAGTGTATGGCATCTACTTCTCTCTCCAGGACACTTGTCTTTCTCTTTCAGCTTTTCACTTATACTTTTCTCCTTCATTTCTTCCCCTTGTCATTCTAATCCCTTTCTTCTGTCCAACGTCCTTTGTCCTGTTCACAGAGATTTGCCTCCCTCCGTCTCTCCTTTCTGTTTCCTTGCCTTGTTAGGCAGGCAGACCTTCCTTGTGTCCACAAAGACATATGTTGAAGTCCTAACCCCTGTACCTGTGAATGTGACCTTGTTGGGAAATAGAATATTTGACAAGGTTATCAATTAAATTAACATGAGTCTGTGAAGGATTTGAGCACATCTTATCCAATATAAGTGGTGTCCTTGTAAAAGAGTAGAGGCACAAAGAAACAATGAGGGAAGATGGTCATGTCACAAGTTCAAGTTTGAAGCTGCAAGCCAAGGAAAGCCAAGGATCACTGTCCATCACTACCTACCCGCTGCCACTGAGTCAATTCTGATTCATAGGCTCATAGCAACCCCTTATGGTTTCTGAGGCTATAAATATCTGCCTAAGCAGACTACTACTTCTTTCTGATGCTGCTTGTTTCAAACTGCCCAACTTGGCAGTTAGCAGTTGATCTTTTTAACCACTGCACTGCCAGGGCTTCTTCACCACCAGGGCCATCACTAGAAGCTAGATAAGAGGCATCAGATAGATTCTCCCTTAAACACTCAGACAGAATCCATACAGGTGACACATTGATTTTGGACTCCTAGCTTCCAGACGTATGAGTCTGGGTGATGCAAGTGGTTAAACTGCTCGACTGCTAACTGAAAGGTAGGCTGTTCAAGTCTACTGAGAGGCACATCAAAAATGGGGCTAGCAATCTGTTTCTGAAAAGTCAGACATTGAAAGCTGTACAGAGCACATCACTAACAGACATATCTGAGGTATCCATTAGTCAGAGAGTGATTCAACAAAAACTGATTTATTTGTAACCTCTAGAACTCTGAATCAATTTATTATTATTCTTTTAAGTCACCCAATTTATGGTACTTTGTTAGAGAACTCCCAAGAAACTGATATTCCACCCTCGAATGTAACGCTGAAGCTATACATTAGAGCATGGAGGGCCTACAACAGGGATTCTTAACCTAGAGTCCCTGAATGTGCTTTAGGAAATTTATGAACCTTTGAAAATCATGTATGATATTTGGTGATAGGTACTATTTTACATTGTTCTTAGAAAGGTGTCTGTCATGGATTGACGTGTGTCTCTCCCAGAAATGTATGTAACAATTTGGCTGACCATGGTTCCCAGTATTTTGTGGTTGTCTTCCATTTTGTGATTTTCCTATGCTGTAAATCCAAAAGATGATTAGGGTAGAACTGTAACACCCTTCCTAAGGTCACCTGCCTGCATCTAGTTTTGCTGGAGTATGGCTTGTACTACCTTTTATCCTACAAGAGTTAAAGGAAAGGGAAGCAAGCAGAGAGTGCGGGCCTCACATCCGTAGGAAAGCAGCACCAAGAGCAGAGTGTATCCTTCAGACCTGAGGTTCCTGCTCTGAGACGCTCTCAGACCAAAGAAAGACTGATGCAACACAAGGACCTTCCTCCAGAGCCGTCAGAGAGGGAATGAGTTTCCCTGGAGCCAGTATGCTGAATTTGGACTTCTAGACTACTGAACTGTGTAAGAATGAACTTTTCTTTGTTAAAGACATTCACTAGTGGTATTTCTGTCAGAGCAGACGAGATGACAGAGATAAAACCTATTATGTTTATCGAGTCTCAAGGAATTAAGATCTAAAAAAGATTATACCTACTAGCCTTGGATAATCAAGTAAAATCAATACTACAATTTACTCTTGCATTGTTCTGTGAAACGTGCAGCTCTGAGCAGGTGGGCCTTTCTAGGGGCTATAGCAAAAAAAAAAACAAAAGGCACTGCCTTCGAGTCGATTCTGAATCATAGCCAGTAAGTATGAGTAGAAGCGTCCCATGGAGTTTCCGAGGAGTTCCTGGCACATTTGAACTGCTGATGTTTTGGTTAGCAGACGGAACACTTAACCACTACATCATCATTATTACTGACCTCTGTTTCCTACTCAGGGGGAAGCTCACGATCAACCAAAATGCCTCTCGCAACAACAACAAATCCAGTGCCATACAATCAATTCTGACTCATAGAAACCCTATGGGGAAGAGTACAGCTGCTTCATAGGATTTGAAAGGCTATAATCTTTACAGATGCAGAACAGACCGTCAGATATCTTTCTCCCACAGAAGAGCTGATGGTTTCATCTGCTGAACTTTTGGTTAGCAGCCAAATCATTGACGAATGAGCCACAGAGGATCCTTCAACAGCCCATTTGAAAAACAAAACACATTGCTCTTAAGGCAACTCTGGCTCATAGCAACCCTGTAAGGACAGAGTATAAAAACCCTGTAGGTTTCTGAGAAGCACTTGGTGGATTTGAACTGCCTGCCTTTTGGTTAGTAGCCATAGATCTTAACCACTACACAAACAGGGTTTCCTCAATAGTTCATTAGGACTGGCTGTTGAATGACAGTGAATTCAATATAAGTTCAACAGCTCAAGACTCACGGGTGCTGCTATGGATTGATGTCTGTTCTCCCACTTGCCCCCGCAATTTTGGCTGGACTGTGATTCCCCATGTTGTATGATTGTCCCCCATCCTGTCGTCTGAAATGATCTTCCTATGTGTTATAAATTATACCTCAAAGAAGATGGAAGGAATATAGAGCCATTATACCAAAAAGAATTTGCCTACATTCAACCATTTCAGGAGGTAACACACTATCAACAAGGAAAAAAAAAATCCGAGCTACACTGAAGGCATTGGTAAAACACAAGGCTCCGGGAATTGTTGGAATATCAATGGAGATGTTCAAAAAAATGGGTACAGTGCTGGAAGTGCTCACTTGGCTATGCCAAGAAGTTTGGAAGACAGCTACCTGGCCAGCTGATGAGAAGAGATCCATGTTTATGTCTATTTCCAAGAAAGGTGATCCAACCAAATGCAGAAATTTTCAAACAATATCATTAATGTCACAAGCAAGGAAAATTTTGCTGAAGATAATTCAAAATTAGCTGGAGAAGCATGTCGTGTTGTTAGGTACCATTAAGTCAGTTCTAACTCATTGTGACCCACGCACAACAGAAAGTAACACTGCCTGGTTCTGAACCATGTCCACAATCATTGCTATGCTTGACTTAAGCCCCTTGTAGCTACTACGTCAATACATCTTGTTGAGAGTCTTCCTCTTTTACACTGACCCTCTGCTTTACCAAACATGATGTCTTTCTTCAGGGATTGATCTCTCCTGACAGCATGTCCAAAGTATGTGAGAAGTAGTCTCACCGTTCTTTCATCTAAGGAGCACTCTGGTGGTACTTCTTCCAAGACGGATCTGTCCGTGTCCATGGTATATTCAATGTTCTTCCCGACACCACAATTCAAAGATATCAATTCTTTTCCTGCCCTACTTATTCAGTGTTCAGCTTTCACATACAAATGACCTGATTGAAAATACCATGGCTAGCGACAGACACACCTTAGTCTTCAAGGTGACATCTTGCCTGTTCAACACTTTAAAGAGGTCTTTTGCAGTAGATTTTTCCAATGTAATGCATCTTTTGACTTCTCGACTGCTGCCTTCATGGGTGTTGACTGTGTATCCAAGTGAAACGAGATCTTTGACAACCTCAATCCTTTCTCCATTTATCGTGATGTTACTTATTGGGCCGGTTGTGAGAATTTTTGTTTTTTTATGTTGAGGTTTGTCAGGGATTGAATTGTTCCCCCCTAAAAATGTGTGTAGCAATTTGACTAGGCCATTATTCCTGGTATTGTATGATGTTCCTATATGTTGCAAATCCTGCCTCCCTGGTGTTTAATAAGGGAGGATAGACAGCAATTGTGTTGGTGGGGCAGAACTCAGTGGTGTAAGACTGTATTGTGCCTTGAGGCAATCTCTTGAGCTATAAAAGAAAGAAGCTAGCAGACACATTTGGGGACCTCACAATACCAAGGATGTGTACCAGGAGCAGAGTGTGTCCTTTGGAAAGGGCCTGGGGTCCTTGCACCTCAGAAGCTCCCAGTCTGGAGGAAAATTGGCTGCAAGTGTTACCAGACAAAACTCCAGGTTCTTGTCGCCTGCCCCCCAAAGCCAATCTCTGAGACAGGTGTCAGATCAAAAGAGGTTTTTTACTGTGCCTATAGAACACAAGGAGCAGGGAAAAGGGTCTCCATCAGATCTTGCTCAACTTTCATCAGGCCATTATCTAAAGGGATAAAATACATGTAAATGTAGGGAACAATGCGGGCAGTTGAAGCATGTGGGAGTCCGCTGGGTGGAAGTCAACTGGGTGGGGGTCATCTGCTTCACAACCTCACAAGCTATCACTGGCCATCAAGGAAACAAAGCGGTGCTAGATGTCATCTGGCCAGCAATCCGAAACAAGAATGCTCAAACCCAAGTTACCTCCCTGTCTTCCCTGCCTATTTCCTTTATCTATCCTTAGTTAAGAGTTTAATTATCAAAACAAAAGGAGTCATTCGTTGCCAGTTTACTAAATGTACAGTGGTGCCTTGAGGGCCCCGGAGGTCTTGTCTCTCTCTGTGAATTGGAGATAATCTTGTAGCAGAAAAACAGATAAGTTTGGCCCACAAAGCAGAAAACACCACCACCACCACCTTGTTTATGAAGGAATTTGCTGTTTATCAGCTGGCAGTGGGGCAGATGGACTCAAGTCAGAAAAATAGCTGTGCACCCCGTTCCATTATCAGACTTATCTATTTATATGTTTTGCCAAGAAAGTGGGCAGAGGAATTTCCATATACTCTCTTAATTGACAGTTACAAGTATACAGATTTTCCTATTGCATTCCTATTGGCCCAGCATACTTAAAGAGGCACTAGATAAGCAGTTAACATTAAGTTACATAGCAAGAAGTTACCCTGTCTTTAGAAACTGGGCTTATCAAGGATTTCTATGGGGGGGAGGAAGGAGCATTGTGGGCTGCGGTGGAGAGAGGCATCTGGACTTCTACCTTCCCCTTAGAAACTGAGCTTATCTCAGAATTTCTATGGGGGGTGAGGCAGGGGTAAGCTGGTATCTGACACCCCAACCTTAATTTAGGCAGCAAGCAGAAAGCAGGCATTGGTTTGAATAGGGTTTGGGAAGTTACTCATAAAGCAAACTGGTGCCTTCTTATTTAAACAGTATATAACAAAGGCTACTTCTTCAGGTGAATTCACCTTTCAAGATGGAAAGTACATAGGCCTGGGTGTGGCTGCAGAAGTCACATTGAGGGAGCCAGACCCGTAGTTTTTGAGGTTCTGATGTCATACATTACAGCCTGTTTTGGGCTGTTTACAATCATTTATTTGCAGCCTCACAAGCCCCACACCTAGGCCTTCTGGAATTTAAGCGGTATCTTCTTAAAAGCTTTTTCTTCCTCTCTCAATCTGAAACAAAACCTCTCAGGCTCCACAATCTTGAATACCCCTCACACAGAGGCTTTTTCAGCGTCCAGTTTCAAAGGAACTTCCTCCAGAGCCAACAGATAGGTTCACTGGAGGTGATGCCATGAATATGGAAATATAGCCTATTGGACCATGACACAGTAAAATTTCTTTTTAAAGACATCCACTTGTGGCATCTCTGTTATAGCAGCACTAGACGACTAACACAAGGCATAATCCATACTGAAGGTTGTGGTCTTTGATCTTCCTCAGAAAGTGTTTCAAGTCATCTGCATAACACAGGTTGTCAACGAGTTTTCTTCCAACCTGGCATAGACAAGTGAGCTCTTAAAGTGCTGGATCTGTTTGTTGAAATATCTCAACTGGTATGCTAGTATGTTGCACCCTGGAAGTGCTCACTCGTCTACATCAAGAAATCCGGAGGATGGGTACCTGGCCAACCAACCGGAAGAGATCCACACAGTTATGTCTATTCCCAAGAAAACTGATCCAACCCAGTGCAGAAATTATCAAACAGTATCATTAATATCATCTGTGAGAAACATTACTGGTACCCTGGATACCACTTCAGTCTCTGTTGGCAACTGCCAGGCTATTATAAACCCCTGGCTAGGACCCTGTCTTGATGATGGAGGCAGACGGCCTTATCCCTTATGAGGTCACCAATAGGTAGTTACCAGTGTCATTTTCTAATGAATGCTCAAGAAATCCATTTCAAATTCAGTTAGCGAGAGTAATGTTTTACTGGGCAATTTTGCAAAATCGGGCACCTAATACGCAACGGAGGATAGTCAGAGAGCGTGTGCCGCCGTTCCTTATGAGCCATTTTTATATCCTAGCTCACGAGTCCCTCCCTCTGTTCCTCATTGGCTGAGCATTATGAGGTGAACAGTCTTTCCAGAGGTCACCTAAGTCTTGACATTCCATTCCCTTCTGCTTCCTGAACAAATTTCCCCACCCCCTCTCCTCCTTCCTCTTTAGGTTAGCTAGTAACTTCTTATCTTAGCCTTTGTTCTGAAGATGGATCATTTTGAAATTTGTTTCTTGCACGTGCGAGCACAATTTTACTGAAGCGACACTATATCAGCAGGGAACTGCCAGAAATTCAGGCCAAATTAAGAAGATGTGGGACTCGGGATGTCATTGCTGGTATAAGATGGATCCTGGCTGAAAGCAGAGGATAATAGAAAGTTATTTACCTGTATGTTGTTAAAGATGCAAAAGCATTTGACTGTGTTGATCTTTTCCATCATCTAGCCACAAGGTTGGTGGTTCAAAACTAGTCAAAGCATTGAGGCCAACTGGCATAAATAGCCTGTTGTTAAGGGAGTCTTTTGCACTCCATACTGGTGAGTGGCATCTGCGGTAGCAAGCTGCCATGTGAGGTACACAGATGATCACCAAGGACAGCAATAACATGAAAAAGAATCTGGAAAAAGAATCCAGAAGACAGAAAGACCCCCGTGAATGGGTGACTATATCAACATGTGACCAGATGGTGCCTGTCCACCACCAATGACAGCCATGATGGGGCTCACAATGTTGAGTCCCAGTGGCAACATGAGAAAAAAAAAGGGGTGCACCTCGAGAATTCCACTATAAGTCCTCAAATGATGGCTTAGAGGCCTGGTAGGTTCCCCCGGGAACATGGCCCCAAGACTTGATGCTGCCCCTGATCATAGATCATTACTGAGGTCAACTCTTTGGACAGGAATGGATTGGACTCGGGGACACAGAGTGACCATATCGTGTGTGCACTTCATGGTTCTAGGCATCTATTGGACGTCGTCCTACTGGCCTCTTACTAGGAAGGAGTGGAGAGGGCTGAGAGGAGGAGACAGGAGATTGTTGAGAGGATATGGCATGTATAGAACAAAAAGGAGGACTGTGCTCTCGCTGGGTAAGGAGAGCAGAAGGAACTACAGATAGACAGGCCTGCAAATTTAAATTGTATTGTAAACTTTCACTCAATCACAATAAAAGCAAACAAACAAAAACAATCAAAGGCACCTTGGAAGACAGGCTTGACCATCTGTTTCCGAAAGGTCCTAACTTTGAACGTGCTGTGGAGTAGTTCTTCTCGGCACACATGGGTTATCATGGGTAGGAACTGACTTGATGGCAAATAGCAGCGACAACTGTAGGCATTTTCTCATCACTTGTGAAGACGCCAACAGTGAGTAGTCTAGGCTGAGTCTCTGCTCTCATGGTGCTTACGTCTAGTGAAACAAATAAACTAATACAAAACAATAATGAATGATAAGCTTTGTGAAGAAAATGAAATAGAATGGTGTGATAAAAGGAATTTGGAAGGTACTTTAGATTGATTGAGTATCAGTAACATGCTGAGGAAGGACATTTATCCTCCAGAATGAATGGAAAGAAGGAGTAAGTTGCATAATACCAGTCAGAAGAAATGGCAGATATGAAGGTATGAGGAATGCATGTGCCTGGACTAAGTGACAGACAGGGCTAAAGCCTATGTTTTAAAGAGTGGAGGGTGATACAAAATTGACAGTAGAAAGATAGGCAAGTTTTATAGTAATAAACAAGGGAGACACTGAAGGTTTTAAACAGGGGCGTGGCATCATCTGACTTTTGTTCTAAAGTTATTATTTGCCTCGTTGTGGAGACTGGATGGCACAATGGGACAGGGATGCATGGAAGTAGAAAGAATACTTAGGGGACTATTACAGGATCTTAGGCCAGATATTATGGAACCTTGGACAAGTACAACAGTGCTGCATCTGCTGAGAAATTATTATACTCATGATATTTCTGAAGATAAAGTCAACAAGACTCACTAGACTCCAGGATGTAAAAACAGGGGGGAGAGGGGATCAGAGTTCTCTTCTGGATTTTTGGCTGACCAACAAAATAGGTGGTATAGCCACTCATGGTTATAATTTGAAATCATTTCTACCAGGAGTTGGAAATACTCAGAGCCCTGGTGGCACAGTCACTAAGAGTTTGACTGCTAGCCAAAAGGTTGGCAGTTGTGATTCACCAGCTGCTCCTTGAAAATGCTATGGAGCAGTTCTACTCTGTCCTATAGGGCTGCTGTGAGTCAGAATCAACTCTATGGCTTGTGGCTTCTTAAAGGACTATTCGGATTTGGTCGATCATACAGGAAACACAACATACACATGACATCAAAGACAATCAGTCTCACAGTGTATGCATTGTGTGTGGTGCTTTGTGTTCTAGTATTTTTTCTCTAAGGAAGGTGTTGTACTGGGTTCAATAAAACCAAAACCAACCAACCAACCAACCAACACATTGCTATTGAGTCAATTCCAGGGAGCACCTGCTGGATTGAAACAGCTGGCTTTGGGTTAGTAGCCACAGCATTTAACCATTAACTTTTCAGGGTTCAAGAGTATTTCCCAAAATCCATTTTCTTCCCAGCATCTCAGAATGTGTCCTTGTTTGGAAATAGGATCTTTACAAATGTGAACATGAGGTCAGACTAGAGTGAGGTGGATCCTAAAACCGTTATGGTTGTTGGCCTTAAAAGAGAAGAAGCAATATAGAAACACACAGACACAAAGAGAAGACACCTGCCTGAAGAGAGAGGCAAAGATCAGAGAGATGCCGCCACAAACCAAAGGATGCCAGGGCTACCAAAAGCTACAAGAAGCTTTTCTCAGGAGGCTTCTTTCTTGCCTAGAGGTTTCAGAGAGAGGACACCCTGCCCATATCTTGATTTCAAAATTCTATCCTCTGGAACTATGAAAGAATGAATTTTTGTGGTTTTAAGTCACCAAATCTGTGTTACTTTGTTCCAGCATTCCTAGGAAATCTTGTGTGAAAAACCTCTCTTGTGGTTATTTTCTTCTTCACTGTGATGAATTGAATTGTGTGCCCCTCAAAAATGTGTGTAACAATTTGGCTAGGCCATGATTTCTGGTACTGTAAATCCTGACTCTATGATGTTAATGAAGGAAGATGGACAGCAGTTGTGTTGGTAGGGCAGGACTCAGTGTGTAAGGTTGTATTGTGCCTTGAGACAATCTCTTGAGATATAAAAGAAAGAAGTGAGCAGAGATTTGGGGACCTCATGTCACCAAGAAGCAGTACCAGGAACAGAGTATGTCGTTTGGAAAGGACCTGGGGTACTTGTGCTTTAGAAGCTCACAGTTCAGCAGAAGATTAACTGTAAGGACCTTTCTCCAGCGCCAATAGAGAAAATTTTCCCCTTGAGTTGACACCCTGAATACGGACTCTTAGCCTACTTGATTATGACGAAATAAATTTATCTTTGTTAAAAGTATCCAATTGTGGTATTTCTGTTACAGCAGCACTAGGTGACTAAGACACTCTCCTTAACTTCTTACCTACGAAAGGGAGAGACTAGGGGAGAAATAAGCAGATCCCAGCATAAGATTAGCCTATTCTCGTAACACTAAAATAAATTCTGGCTGATACTGTAACAAAAAGTCCTCAGAGAGCAACTCAAATACTTGTAGTCTGTTGAAAAAAAAAAAGAAAGAAAATATTTTTAGTATTACAGCAGCTACCAGAGTCCTTGCCAAAGGTATAATGTACAAGGTGACAGAGCAAAGCCCAGTTGTTAGGGGCCACACAGACCCTGGATCTTTGGCAGGAGATATTAGGACTTTCAAAATCTATCCCAGGTTCCATATTGTTCCATATTGTTCTATATTGCTTCTATACTGAGTTTTGGCACCACGAGTATACCATGCACTTTCTTATCTCTTTGGAGTAGTATGTACTCTACTAGAAATGTCTTTGTGGCTTCTTTCATTGGTAAATTTAACTCAAGTATCTTCCCTCTTCTGGAATACTCTCTGACTTCCCCGGGCAAAGTTAATTATTAATTCTTCGAGCTCCCCACATGCTGTTCACATAACTCTTTGTTTATGAGTAGATATCTGCCAGAGGGTGTAAGTTCCTTGAGAGCAACTTCAGTGTCCGAATGACTGGCACATAAAATGTCTCAGTGCAGCTGAGAAAGAAGAAAAGAGAAGGGAGAGTTCATAGTGCAGAATGTCTTTCCTTTTATTTTTGTTTCTTTCTTCTAATGAACATTAAATTGAGTATATGTCTTCATATATAAAGTGAAGAATTTTCAGGGCTGAATTACAAAGGCACCTAAGACCTCATCTAGCTCCAAAACTCCAGAAGAAGTTAACTTTCTTAAATCATTGTATCAGAATATTTTAAATCAAAAGTTAATAGGATTCCATTACATGACTGATTGTTCCAGATCTTCCCTTTGCTTTTGTTATTTAGTTGTAGATCAAAATAAAGAAAAATCAATGAAATTTATATTCTGGAGTTAGCACTTTGGATTTGAACAAATGCTAAGGCAACATAAATTGCTTCATAGACAAAGTAATGATGATAAAATGATGGAAATTTTTATGTCTCTCTTCTTTACACCACATTTTATAGAGTCAATATCAAATACTTAATTTAATAGTAATTATCTTTCTTCAGTAAATAATACGTAACTACATTAGTTGGGACTAAAGGGTGATTTTATATGATTAACCAAAGAATCTGCTACTGTCTACTGACTCACTGAGACACTCTAGGACAAAGCAAAGTTGCCCTATAGGATTTCCAAGACTGTAATCTTTGTTGGGAACAGACAGTCGCACCTCTCTGCTGAGGAGCTTGTGGTGGGGTTGAGTCGATGATGTTTTGGTTATCAATCAAGCATTTAACCACTGCACCGCAAGTGCTCCTGATTTTATATGACACTTCTGTAGCTGGCTTGGTTAGATCAACAAGTAGCTGAAAGCAAAAACTCCTTATCAAATAGGACAACATAGACTAGAAAAATAAATAGGGAGCAACACTACTTAGTAATTATGACTAGATCTAGTTCTTCCTATTTGCACAAACCAAGAGTGAAGAAGCATAGATGAGAGCCATACACGTGCATCCACAGTACTTAGTTACTTGCTACACAAAGGTGATCCCTCTTTCATCCTGTGCAAAGAAGTGGAAGCTGTATGTATAATGCAGGCTTATTTATGAACCAAACTTAAATTTGTTTATTGTTTCACAATAGAACACGGCCTACAAAGCTCACGTCTCCAAAGTTACCACACACACACACACACACACACACACAGAAGGAATTCAGAATTTCCATTTCTAGCTATGGCAGACTCTCTTGTAGTGGAATATGCTTCTGACAGTAACAGAAAGTGCTAAAAATTTTGCTTGAAGACATTTCAGAACTACCAAGTCAGTGAAGACCTGAGGCCCTAAGGTATGAGAAACTAGGGAAGTTCAGGAAGGTAAGCCAGCATTCTGTTTTGCTCTCTTTGAGTCATTTGCTGATTTTTAACTGGCTTCCAAGAGGGTAAAAAGCAAACTAAATAGTCTAAGACTGATAGTGAGGGTAAAAAATTGGAGTGGAGGACCCCTAAAAAGAAATGTTTTTTGTATTCATCACAGTGACGCATCAGGAATACAGGCCAGCCCATATAAAACTGAAAATCCAGATTCTAATTAACACAGTTTCAGATTGGATTAGATTCATTTGGGACTATTTATCAGCTTGCCAGAAATGAAAGTACATTTTCTTTGGAAATAAATAGTATCAACACAAACCTCAAATTATTTCTATAATTTTTTGTATACATAATTCATCACTATTGAAAATCAATACATGTGCTAGTAGACAAAAGCAAATAAACAAAAATTAAGAGAAAAAAAAGACATTGTAACAGACAAAAGTTCTGGGTCTTACAAGTGCTCCATATGGACTTTAAAACAGCTGTGAACTATGCGGTCAAGAAAAATTTAAAAAATACATGGAAATTCAGCAGAGAATCGCAATCTATTTAAAACAACAACAACAAAATCTAGGAAGTGAGAAATCTATGTTAAGAACATGACAGATAAGAGAACCAACAAGATAGAGCTGAAAGGAAGACCAGGGAGCTGGAAGACAGGTCATCTGAAAATAAGTAAATTGAAGCATAGGCAGGAAAAGGATAGAGATACAGAGGAGGGCCTACAAGATTAAGAGAACAGAGTTTATGGGTGTAATATACATGTAATTGGAGTACTAAAAGGAGTGATAGGAGAGACGAGGGCAAAGGCAGAATTTGAAAAGAAATTGGATGAAATTGTCCAAAGTGATTCAAGATCCAAACCCACCAATTGCCACTGAGTTAAATTCTGGCTCACGAACCCTACTGGGCAGAGCAGAAGTGCCTCATAGGACTTCCAAGGTTGTAAATCTTTTCAAAAGCAGACTGCCGTGTCTTTCTCCCAAAGAATGACTGGTGAGTTCCAACCACTGATGTTTCAGTAAACAGGAAAGTGCTTAACAATTAAGCCACACAGGGCTCCTCTAACAAAAACCAGCAAGGCTAACATTCAATAACACCTATATACTCACCAGAATAAAGCGAAACCTAGGCATCTGATAGTATAATGGTGAAAATCAAAGACAAAAGGCACACATTACTTTCAAAAATAAAACAGAAAATTGATTTTTCTTTTTTGGTTGTACTTTAGAAGACAGTTTACAAAACAAACGAATTTCTCGCTAAACAGTACACGTATTATTCCATGTCGCTGGTTAGTACCACATGACATGTCAACACTTTCCCTTTTCGAACTTGTGTTCTCTATTTCCAGCTTTCCTATCCCCTTCTGCATTCCAGTCCTCGCTCCTGCGCTGATGTGCCCCTTTAGTCTCTATGTGCCTGTCTTCAGTTGAAGGGTGAACCCCAGGAGTGACTTCATTACTGAGTTAAAAGTCTGTCCAGGGGCCATACTCTCAGGTTGCTGTAGACTCCGTCAGACCAGACTGCTAAGTCTGGTCTCATTTTCTGAGCTACAGTTTGGTTCCACATTTTTTCTCCACCTCTTGTCTGAGACCCTCTATTGTGCTCCCTGTTAGAGAGCAGTCAGTGGTGGTAACTGGGCACTGTCTAGTTGTTCTGTATTCAGTCTGGTGGAAGCTGTGGTAGATGCGGTCCATTACTGCTTTGGACTAATCTTTCTCTAGTGTCTTTAGTTTTCTTCATTCTCCTTTGCTCCTGAAGGAGTGAGATCAGTGGAGTATCTTAGATAGCTTCTCACAGTCTATGAAGACCAAAAACATTACTCACCAAACTAGAATGTGGAACATCTTCTTTACGTACTGTGTTATGACAGTTAAACTAGTTGTTCCCTGAGTTTGGGATCACCACAACTCTCACACCAACAATCTGGTCTCCCAGGAAGTTTGGATATGTCTATGGTGTTCCATGGAAAGGCTGGTAGCATAATCGGCTAAGTGCTACAGCTGCTAACCAAAAGGTCAGCAGTTCAAATCTGCCAGGCACTCCTTGCAAACTCTATAGGGCAGTTCTTCTCTGACCTCTACGGTCATGATGAGTTGGACCCAACTCCACGGCAGTGGGTTATGGTGTTCCATGACTTTGCTTTGTACAAGTTGTGCTGGCTTTTCCAGTACTGTGTACTGTTTGGCTCTTCTCCAAAGTTACCAGTTATCTTTATCTATTTTGTGTTTTACTGTCTCCATCCCTGCCTTCCTAGTAACCATCAAAATTTGCCTCTGTTTATGTGTAGACCTTTTCATGAGTTTTTACAGTAGAGGTCTCATGCAGTATTTGTCATTTTATGACTGACTTATTTTATTCAGCATAATGCCCCCCAGTTTTCTCCATGTATGAGATATTTCACAGATACATAGTTATCCTTTATTTTTTCATCACGCTCATTTCTGTCTATGTAACATAGTTTTTTTCATCTGTTGATAGTCATCTAGGTGGTTTCCAGCTTTTTGCTATTGTGAACAATGCTGCAATAAATATGGGTATGCATATGTCTCTTCCTGCCATGACTCTTATTTCTGTAGGACATATTCATAGGAGTGGGATTACTAGATCATGTGCTATTTCTGTTTCTAGCTTTCTAAGGAAGCACCATGTTGTTTTCTAAAATGATTGTATCATTTTGCATTCCTTCCAGCAGTGCATTAGAGTTCCAATCTCCCTGCAGCCTCTCAAACATTTATTATTTCCTGTTTTTCTGATTAATGCCAGTAATGCTCAAGTGAGATGTATCTTGTTGTGGTTTTAATTACTAATGTCTAGTGATTGTGAACATTTCCTCAAGAGTATGCGGGCTGCTTGAAAGTCTTCTTTCATGAAGTATCTGTTCACTTCTTTGCCTGTATTTTAATTGGATTATTTTTCTGTTTGTTATAGAGGTGTTGAATGTTCTTGTCAACTAAAGATTAGACCTTTGCTGGACTTGTTATGGCCAAAGTCCCAGTCTGTATGCTCTATTTTTACTCCTTTGGGAAGTCTTTCAATGAGCATAAGTGTTTACCATTTCGAAGATCTCGGTTATCTAGTTTATTTTCTGGAATTTGCGTGTTGTTGGTTATGGTTTTGTATTTTTGTCTTAGTCATTTAGTGCTTCTGTAACAGAGATACCACAAGTGGATGGCTTTTAAAAGATAAATTTTATTTTGTCACAATCCAATAAGGTGAAAGTCCAAATTCAGGTTGTCGGCTCCAGGGGAAGGCTTTCTCTGCTGGCTCTGGAGGAAGGTCCTTGTCATCAATCTTCTCCTGGACTGGAAGCTTCTGAGACACAGGGATGCCAAGTCCTTCCCAAAGAATGTGCTCATCTCTTAGCACAGCTTGGTATGAAGTCCCCAACTCTCTGCTAGACTGCCTTTACTTTATATTTCAAAAGGCTGCCCCAAGGCTCAATACAATCCTAAACATTGAGTTCTGTCCCACCAACACAACTGCTGTCAATTCTCCCTCATTAACATCGTAGGAGCAGAGTTTACAACATAAAGGAACATCACTCAATACCAAGAATCATGATCGAGCCAAATTGCCACACACACTTTTGGGAGAATGCAGTTCAGTCCATGCCAATCCTGTTCTGTTAATGTTGCATATTAGGGACTCTACCATAGATCCTAATTTTTCTTCTATGAACTTTATAGTTTTTGAGTTTAAATTTAGGTATCACATTATCAAGAAATGGAGACAGTTTAAAGTCTTCATTACCAATTTGAATGCTCTTTATTTCTTTTTCTTGCCTTATAGCTCTAGTTAAGACTTCTAGCACGATGTTAAACAGGACTGGTGGTAAAGGGCATCCTTGTTTTCTTCTAATTCTCAAGGGAAATGTTTACAGCCTTTTTCCACTAAGAATGATGTCGGCTGTTGGTTTTTCACAGCTGCCTGTATTATGTTGAGAATTTTCCTTTCTATACCTATTTGAGAGTTTTTATCAGGAATTGGCGTTGGACTTTGTAGAATGCCTTTTCTGTGTCAACTGAGATGATTATGTGATTATTTTATTTTATTTATGTGAAGGCTTACACTGATTGATTCTCTAATGTTGAACCATCCTTGCGTAGTTAGTATAAATGCTGGTTGGTTGTGGTGTATTATTTTTTTATATTGTTAACTGGACAAACTCTGGGTTCAAACCACATGCTGCAAAGCCAGTCTCTGAGACAGGTGGCTAGATAAAATGATCAAAGGTTTATTTGCAGGCTGGTATGCAAAGAGACACTGAGCATTCTCGTCTTCAGAGACTGTCTGAATTTGTTAGGCAACGTCAGGGTTTTTAAAGGGAAAGGCTCCATGCAGGTGCAGGGGCAGGTGTCAGGGCACAAGGTGGGCAAATGGGAGGTGGGCATCCATCTAGGAGCAGGCCTTAGGGATCCAAGTGAAATAAGCAACAGAACTGGAGTCTGTCTGGGGCCCAGAAGCTCTTGTCACCTGAGCAGGAATTTCTTGAACTGGCACCTCCGCTTGTTTGATGTTCCTAAGAAGGCTGCAGAAACTGCAAAAATTTTGTCTCAGTGGCTTCTGGAAGTTAATGTGTGATTTCCTGCCTGAGCCAGGTAATGATAGAAAGCCAGGAATTTTAGGAAAAACAGATAAAGTGTTAGCTCTGAAAAACAGGTAAAGCACTAGTCCTGACTGCCTACTTCAATCCCCTGTTGTTTGAAACTGGGGCTTTTTAGGCCTCTGGTTTCAATATGATGCTAGACTTCATTGGCTAGAATTTTGGTGTCTATATTTATGAGGGATATTTGATCCATAATTTTCTTTTTTTGTAGTATCTTTGCCTAGTTTTGGCATCAGGATTATGCTAGTTTTATAGAACAAATTTGGAAGTGTCGCTTCATTTTCTACGTTCTGAAGTAGTTTGAGTAGTACTGGTGTAAACTTTTCTCTGAATGATTGGTAGAATTCTCCAGTGAAAACATCTGGGCCATGGCTTTTTACTGTTGGAAGTTTTTAAAAAATTACCTTTTCAATATCTTCTCTTGTTTCAAGTCTATTCAGATTTGCTGCATCATTTTGGGTTAGTCTGAATAGGTAGTGTGTTTCTAGAAATTTGTCCACTTCCTCTGACTTTTTAAATTTGTTAAAATATAGTTTTATTACTCTGTTATGATCCTTTTTATTTCAGTTGAGTCTATTGTAACATCCGGTTTCATTTCTTATGTATTTGTGTCCTTTCCTATTTTGCTTTTGTTTGTTTTGCCAGCTATGTTAATGCTTACAGAGTACCAACTTTTTGTTTTATTGATTCTTCACGTTGTTTGTCTGTTCTCTATTTCATTTATTTCTCCTCTGATCTTTATCATTTTCTTTCTTCTGGTAATTGTGGGTTTTTTTGTTTTTATTTTTATGCTGTTCTTTTTCTATTTGTTTGAATTTTGCATCCAATGTTTTTATTTTTGTCTGTTTCTTCTTTTTTCATGTGTCTTCTGTTGTTAAAAATTGACCTTGAAGCACTGCCTTTGCTGCATCCCAAAGGTTTTGATATGATGTATTTTCGATCTCATGTGATTCTAGGCATTTTTTATTCCACCTCTGATTTCTTTTATTACCCAGTGGTTTTTAAGCAGGGTGTTATTCAGTTTCCATGTAAGATTCCTTTTCCTTGCTCTTCCTTTTGTTAATTTCTACCTTGATAGTTTGTGGTCAGAGAAGATACTTTGTATGATTTCACTGTTTTGGATTTTGTTGGAGGTTGCTCTGTGGTCTAAGATGTGGTCTATTCTGGAGAATGTTTCATGTGCACTGGAAAAGAATGTGCACTTTGCAGCTGTTGGATGGTGAGTTCTAGATATGTCTATGAGTTCAAGCTGGCTGATTGTGACCTTTAGCTGTTCAGCATCTTTGCTGAGTTTTTTTTTTAGATGTTTTGTGCTTTACCTAGAGTGTGTGTTGAAATCTCCTACTATTATTGTGGCACTGTCAGTTTTTTTCTGTGCCATTAAGACTTTGTCTCATGTATTTTCAAGCCTTGTCATTGCCAAGCCAAGTGCCTTGTCATTGGGTGCATAGTTTTTAATTCTAGCTATGTCTTCATGATGCATCGTTTTCCTAATCATTATATAGTGCCCTTCTTTGTCTTTTGTTGTGGATTTTGTTTTAAAAGCTATTTTATCTGATATTAAACACTGTTACTCCTGATCTTTTTTGGTAGCTGTTTGCTTGATATATTTTTTCATCCTCTGATTTTTCATAAGTTTATGTCTTTGTAGGATGTGTCTCTTCTAGGTAGCATATGGATGGATTTCTTTAAAAATGCATTTTGCTACTCTTTATCTCCTTATGGACACATTTATCCCATGTATGTTGAGTGTAATTGTTAATAGGTGTGAGTTTCTTGCTGTCGTTTTGTAGTGTTACTACTGTTTTCTTTTTCCTTTCATTAGCTTGTGCTGAATTCTTTTTGTTCATGGATTTTTGTTTTTCATTTGTTTTGGTAAATCATGGTTTTACTGAAATCTTATATTTTTCTTCTTTATTTGGACTAGGAAATTTGTTACCTTTCTTTGTGGAATCTGGAAAACCACCCTTATCTTCCTAGATTTTTAACCAGTCTATTATTACTTTTTGTCATTCTGCCATCCTCCCCATTAGAAAGTTCTGTATCTACATCATTTTTTCCTTTTTGTACTGTTCGGACATTGTCATTTATAACCTCTCTGGTTGTTTGTTGTTAATTCTTTTAGTTTTGGATACTCCTTGAGAGTCCATTTCCTAGGTTCATATCTGGCTTGTACAACCTTGAAGCCCAAATTCTAACTGTGGTCTAATGTTGTTTGTTCTCAGACAAAAGCACTATCCTTAATAATTTTTACAAGTTTGGTTTGTCTTTTATATATTCTACTAATTTCTGTGTATCTGGAAATTTCCTGATCTCACCAGCATATTTGAATGAGAGTTTTGCAGATATTATTTTTGGTTGGCAATTTTTGTCTTTCAAAAATTTGTGTGCATCATCCCATTGCCTTCTTGCCTGCATGTTTTCTGCTCAGTCTTACTGTTAAGACTTATTGTTAAGAGCCTGGTCTCACGTTTTTTTCTCTGTATGTGACTTTCACCTTCTTTTTTCTTTTCTTTTTTCCAGTTGCTCTAAGTATTCTTTCTTTATCTTTGGTGATCTTCTTTTGGGGATAGAGCTATATGGGATTTGTTGAACTTCTTGGATGGACAGATTTTCATCTTTCATGATATTAGGAAAGTTTTCTGTTAGCAATTTTTCCATGATCCTCTCTATTTTCTTCCCTGTTTTGGAACTTTGAACACTTGTAAATTTTTGTGTTTCATTGTATCTCACATAATTCTCAGTGTTTCTTCAGTTTTCTTCTCATTTTTCTTCAGACAGAGTTGTTTCCCAGTATTTGTCTTTAATCTCACTTATCTTGTCTTCCATTGTTCCAAACCTTTTCCTCAATCCTTTTATAACTCTGTCCATTTCTGAAATCTTGTTGCTTATCTTTTGGATTTCTAATCATTGTTTTTGTATGATTTCTAGTTGTGAATTTATTTTGGTATTTTGTTCCTGTATTGTTTTCCTGAATTGTATATGTTTGCCTGTATTTTTCATGATTTTTTCCTGCCTTTTCAATGAGTTTTTCAATTTTTTCCTCATATTTGCTTACTTTTTGCTTCTACATTTGGATAGCTCAGAATATTAGAGATTTGAATTCCTCATCAGGTAGTTCTAGTGCCTTTTCTTCTGCTAGAAAGTCATCTGGTGTTTCATTTTGGACACCCACTGGAGCCACTCTGTTCTATTTTTTAAATATGTTTTGATACTGTCTGCTCTCTTTGGAACGTTTACTAGTTATTGTCTTTATTTATTGATTTTGTATTTATTTTGTCCTTTTTTTAAATTTGGTTATATCTGAGCAGGCAGGCATTCTTATTTTCTTTGTCTGTGGACATGACATTTTTCACCTCCTTCACCGATGGGTAGGTTCACCAAATGGACAGGGCTACTCACTCAGTTACAGTACAGCAGAGCAGGTCAATCTGAAGAGGAGAGGCTAGGATTTTTCTTGTGTGTGGTTTGTTCCGGAGCTGTCAGGGCAAGCTGGGAAGCAGTGTAGTGACGGTTCTAGTGATCTGTGCCTGTGCTCATTGGGGATGTGATGTTTAGCACATGGTTTAGCACATGTTTAGCACATGGTTCAGTAGCCAGTAAGGAGGTGGCAGGTTGTGATATGTGGAGCTAAGATAGTATGAGAAAGACAAGAAAGAGAAATAGGAGTCCAAAGCAGCCAAACAAAAGAGTGCTAAGTTAGCTTGCCATTGGAGTAGAGAGATGAGAAACTGAGAAATGAAGATCTATGAAGAGGAAAAATAAATAGTTAAAAATTAGAAAAGAAAATCCCTCAGGATGCCATGGGTGCAGATGTGAAGACCAGGGAAGTGACTCTTAGGCTTTGCAGTATAGGTTGGCCAGAAGAGGTAGAGATATTACACAGAGCCAGGTATTTAGGAGACAGGTAAAAAAGGTAAGTATAGAAAGAGGAGAAATTGGGAAATGAAGATAGACAAAAAAGGAGAAAAATGAAAAAGAATAAAGAAATGCCCCCAGGGATTCTACCAGCATGGCTGCCCATATCAGCAAAGGGTCTCTTGAACTGCACAATACAACCCAGTTAGAATGAGCTCCTAAGCCATGAAAGGAAAAAGAAAACTGAACAAAACAATACAAAAGGAAATAATGAAATGCAAAGCAAAAAAAAAAAAAAAAAAAAAAAAAGCCCAGAGCTGGGGAAGCAGCTCTCCAGTTGAGTGGTGTTTCACAGCCTTTCAAGAAGAAGCAAAAGTAGCACACAGAACCAGATGTTTAAGAGAAAGGAGGGGGAATTGACAGGAAGCCTGGAAAAAACCAAAAGAAATAGAAAAAAAGCAACACCAGCAACAAATATATGGCACTCAAAGAGTCAGCCAGTGTGGGTGGAGCAAATCCAAGCAGCATAGGATAGAAGCTGTCTCCATCCTAAGACTTTGGACTTCAGGAAGCAGAAAAGGCCCAAGAGAGGTAGGAGGAAAACAAGGTGGAGTGGGAAAATATACATTGATGGTTATCTATTACTTTGTCTCCTGCTGGGAATTCTGTGAATCTGCTTCCACATATTCACTGTCTGCTGATTTCTGATGTGGAAGGAGCTAATTCAAGTGCCATGGACCACAGCTATTCAGCCAGGAAGCCACAGAGGTAGAGCAGGGGAGAAAAAGGATACGGCATGGGAACACATATATTGCTGGTTACTTGGTGGTCTGTCTCCTGGGAGCTCTTTAAAGCTTCTTTCTCATACTCTCTGTCCGCCAATTTCTGATAGGAGTCCAAGATGATGAATCCATGCTACATTAGCTTATAGGGGACATCCACATGTGTCTCCTCTCAGTTTCTGTTCTTTGTTAGTTTCTTATTCCATTGAGTGCTTGGTTGAGTTGTTTATCTCTTCGTCTGACACTGAAGGTTTCAGGATTAATGTTAATCTGTGTTTTACTTAACGTTTGAGTCTTCCCTGTGGAAGGTTGACACAGTGCTTCTGTCTATAGTATCACGTTGGCTCAGCTTCCCAAAAGTTGATTTTCAAAAAAACAGAAATATTGTAAACCATAGACAGAAATGATGGTTACAAACTGCTGAAAGAAAATAAGATTGAAACTAGACACCTATACCAAGGGGAAAAAGAAAACTTCCTGGGGATATCAAGGCAATTTGAACACAGAATAATGGTTCCTTATGCTGTTTTTTTTTGTTGTTGTTTGTTTGTTTTCTTTGTTTGTTTATTTGTCTGTTTTGTTAGGAATAAGAAAGCTGTCTCTTCTAGTAGATTGTATGTTCTTTAAAAACAGCAACTGTGAGTGCTTTCATTTTTTTATTGTCCTCGGGATGAAAGTTGACAGAACCAGCTTGTTGCCCATCACTCTGCACATGCAGTGTTCGATGACATTTGCTGACAACTCTGATGGTCCAACACGTGCCTTCTCAAACCTTCATCCTCAGCACCGGCTTTCCTGTCCACTTTGCCTTCTGCTCTTTGCCCCTGGGCTGGAATGTCCCTTTAGTCTCTTTTTTTTTTTTTCACAGGCCTGTCCAGTCTTTGGCAGAGGGTGAACCTCAAGAGTGGATGTCATGGTTGGAATTGTGTCCCCCAAAAAATGTGTGCAGCCACGTGGCTGGGATATGGTTCCCAGTATCTTGGGACTGTCCTCCATTGTGTGGTTTTGCTAACCTGTATGTTAAAGGATTAGGGTGGGGCTGTGAATTCCTGCTGCAGGGGGGAGTTTCCCTGGAGTATGGCTTGCCCCACCCTTAATGCTTTTAGCTTGCAAGGAATAAAAGGAAAAAGAAACAAAGGACAATTTGAGAACCTCGCTACCATCAAGCAAGCAGCACTGGGAGCAGAACGCGTCTTTCAGACCAGAGGTTCTTGCGTAAGGACGCTCCCTGGACAATGACTGATGCAATACTGGACTTTCCTCCAGAGCCGACAAGGGGAAAGCCTCCCCCTGGAGCGGACACCCTGAATATGGACTTGCAATCTGCCAGACTGTGTAAGAATAAATCTTTCTTTGTTAAAGCCATCCACTCTGTGGTATTTCTGTTACAGTAGCCCTAGCTGACTAAAACAGTGACTTCACTACCGAACTGGAAGTGTGTCTAGGGGCCTAACTCTCAGGGTTTCTCCAGACTCTCAGGGATTCTCCAGATGCTGTTAGGCCAGTAAGTCTAGTCTCTCTTCTGAGTTACAGTTTTGTTCTATATTTTTTCCAGCTCTGTCTGAAACCCTCTATTGTGATCCTTGTTAGAGTAGTCATTGGTGATAACTGGGCACTATCTAGTTCAGTCTGGTGGAGGCTGTGGTAGATGTGGTCCATTAGTCCTTTGGACCACTCTTTCCCATGTATCTTTAGTTTTTCCCATTTTCCCTTGCTCCTGAAGGACTGAGATCAGTAGAGTATCTTAGATGGCTGCACACAGGCTGTTAAGATCCCAAAAGCTGCTCACCAAAGTAGAATGTGAAATGTTTTGCTTATAAACTATGTTACGCCAACTGAGCTAGTTGTTCCCTGAGACTGTGATGCCCAGAGCCCTCAAACCAATAATCTGGTCTTTTGGGGAATTTATGGAACTTGTATTTATATATTTATGGAACTTCCATGGACAGGTTAGCTAGGAAACTTGATGATTGCTGTCATACACTAACATATTTTACTCCAGAATCTAACATTTTCTAGAGATAACAAACGTCGTGGTTTACATTATAGAACACGCATGGTATTGATAAGGTTACCAAGGGAACCTCATCTGCTACAAACCAGCAGTTCTCCCTGGCAGTTATGATGTAAATGTAAGTTCTTTCTCACAGTTGTGATACACGTATTTCAATTCCTCCTTACATTTGTACAGTGGCTACAGCAGCCTGAAGCCCAATCAAAAACAAAGTTACTACCTCCTCCTCCCATATAGGATATCACCCCCTGCATTTGCCAGTAAAAAGCACTCCCCAAAATTTATGTTAGATCTTTTTTCATTCATGGAGACTGAGCTGTTCCCTCTTTGGAATAGACTTTCCCTTAATAAACTTTTTTCATCATTTGCTATCAAAGGATGCATCCTCATGTGCTTTGGGGAAAGAGGAACCCAGTTTGCCACCCATTAGAGGACCAAATTTGCTAGCTCAGTCGCTGGAACCCAAATCTGGTCACTTGGGCTCTAATCAGTTACATGACCTTGACACCATGACCTTGACTCTTACTGTATCCTTAGAATGCGTCATTACTTAAAATATTTGTGTTAACAAAGAAATTTGGAGCAACTGGATCTTTCATTAGTTGTTTGACTTATTGATAGCTAGGCTGAATGATAGTATCTCAACACACAAATTAAATGAAATATTTTCATTTAGATCCCACTGTTTAGTGGTGTATATTTAGAAAGTCATTTAACCCCTGAACTTCAGTTTCTCCTTCCATAGAATAAACAGTTTAATATTTTTCTTTTTTGTTTTGTTGTTGAGAATATATACAGTGAAAACCATATTAATTCAGCAATTGTTATGTGTACAATTCAATGAAGTTGATTACATTCTTTGAGTTGTGCAACCATTCTCATGATTAATATAAATGCAATGACCCCTAAGATTTCTATGTAATCTTCTGAGTTGCTCCTGTCGGTTTGATCCTATAGATCTTAAAAGTACCATGCTCAAGGCAGACATTCTCTGCTAGTTAAGCTAATCTATTGTTTGATTTTAAGAAGTCATCAGGAATAGTTTTGGTTTAAGTTTTAAAGATTATCTCAGAACACTATTTTCAGGGATTCGCCCAGTTTCCACAGCTTCAGAAAATCTGGATCCCACTAAAATTCCTGTCTTTTATTTTTACTCTTTTGATCAGGATTCTTCTGTAGTATCTTGGATCAAAATGTTCTGTAATGGTAACTAGGCACCATGCAATTCTTCTGGTCTCATTGCAAAGGAGGCAGTTATTCATGGAGGCAATTAGCCACATGTTCCATTTCCTCCTCCTATTCCTGACCCTCCTTCCTCTGTTGTTCCGGATGAATAGAGATTAATTGTTCTATTTTGAATGGACACTTGCTGGCTTTTAAGATCATGGGCACTTGGCAACATAAAATGAAAATTATAATACCAACATTGAAGGACATTTATGGTCAATAATTAGGTAATACCCACGACCCCAAACCCAAACTAAATCAGTTATTGCTGAGTCCATTCGGACTCATAGTGATCCTACAGGACAAGATAGAAGTACTCCCACACAATTCCCAAGGCTTTAATTTTTATGTAAGTAGATTGCCACATCTTTCTCCCGCAGAGCGGTAGGTGAGTTCTAATTGGTGACCTTTTGGTTAGTAGCCTAGTGTATCAACAACTTGTTACCAGGGTCTCGAACCCAGGGTACCGTGAATTTTCAAGACAGATATTAACATATAAGTAATACATAAAGGAATGTTATATAGATATATATTGATATAGTCAGGAAGAAGTGCTTGGATAATTGAAGGGGTCCTGATAACTACATATTTTAAGAAGTTTTAGTCAAGGAGGAGTGTGTAGACTAAACCATAAAATACAGTCTGATATGAAATGAACCACTCACAACATTAAAAAGCCAGAGACGAAATTAAATGTTTTTTCGCTGCCAATTTTTTTCTTCATGCTAAACTTTGGCAAATCATAGTTTCATTTCTAGTTCTGACATCAGCAAGGTATGCCAACGTTGGCTAAGTTGCTTAATTTGATTTTGCTTTGATTTCCCCATTTATAAAATTAGTGATTCAATTTAAAATTCTCTAGGCCCTGTTAGGAGACAAGTGATGGAAAATGAAACAGTTAAAAAGCAAAACTCATCGCTGCTGAGTTAAGTCTGACTCATAGCAACTCTATAGAACAGGACAGAATTGCACTGTGGAGCTTCTAAGGAGAAGTGGTTAGGTTAGAGTTGCCTACCTTTTGGTCAGCAGTTGATCTCTGGGCCACTATACCACGAGGCCTCCATGTTTTAAATAAACAGGGGTTTATTTTTCTTTCATAAAGACAAATTCAATGAAAGACATCTCTTTTTGATGTTGAGTGAAATATTCAGCGATACCATTAGGCATTGAGGCCCTTTCTATATTTCTACTCAACTATCTGTGTATTTTGGTTCTTACTATGATGTTAATAAGAAGGCTGCTAGATCTCCAGTTTTTATATCCATGTCCAACGCAGGAAGTAAAGTAGAGTCAGCAGTGCCAGTCATTTATGTCTCTTTTTATCAGTAAGACAAAATCTTTCCCAGGAATTCCCCTATCAGACTTCAGCTTAGTATTAGTGTTCAGAACAGGTCATATGATCATCACTAAATGCCAGAAAATATGAAAAACATCATCATGTTAGCTAAGCAAAATTATCATCTGCTTTCTGGCATTAGTGTATTACAATCTGTAGGAAGTCAGGGTTCTTTTATCAAGAAAAAATGAGAGGTCAGCATAGGGGAATGGACACGGAAAGATGACTAACAGAATCCGCTACAATTCCTCTTCTGCTGTAGAAATCTTTATTTTTAAGGCTCAAATGGCAGCACACCCTGTACCCCCTCATATTTCTATGACAATATTAAAGTTTTGAGCCATAACACAGAAAATGTCTGAGATATCTATAGCAATCCACAGAAATGAATCAAGACTGGAGTCACTAGTATCCTTGGAACACTAGTCTTAGTTGACTAATCTTTGTTGTCTTCAGCACCTAACAAAGTGTCTGCCTTTAGATATGCATCACTAAGTGTGTAATGAATGAAAAGGTGAATTCTTAGGATTTCTGAAAAATTAAGATTATTAGGAGGAAGCACTTCATATTCAAATTATGAATTATGGCCCATTGGTGAGTTCCATGGTTCTTTTTAACTTACCAGGGAGTGATCTGAGATGGCATTTATAATTGGAATGTGGAATGCATGCAGTAAGAATCTGAGAAAATCATCAGAAATGAACTAGAGTGCACAAGCATTGGTATCTGAGGTGTTAATGAGCCAAAACGGACTTGTATCAACCATTTTGAATTAGACAATCGTATCATCTGTTATTCTGGGAATGACAAATTGAAGAGGAATGGTGTTGTACTCATTGTGAAAAAAAACATTTCAAGACCTGTCCTAAAGTGCAATGCTGTCTGAGACAATATCCATGGTCTACAGAGGATACCAGGTCATACAACTCTATTCAAATTTATGCACCAATCAGTAAAACCAAAAATGAAGACATTGAAGACTTTTAATAACTTCTGCAGTCTAAATTGAGCAAATGTGCAATCAGGATGAACTGATAATTAATTACTGGTGATCAGAACGCAAATGTTGAAAACAAAGAAAAAGGATTAGTAATTCATGGAAAATATGACCTTGGTGTTAAAGATGACATGGGAAATTGCATGACAGAATTTTGCAAGACCAGTTTCTTCTTCATTGAAAATGTCAGGGCAACTAACCACACTGCATAGAATCACAAGAATCAAGTTGATTACATGTGTTGGAAGAGATGATGGAGAAGTTCAATATCATTAGAACAAGGCCAGGGGCTGAGTATGGATTGGACTACCAATTGCTCATATGCAAGTTTAAGTTAAAGAAAATTACAATAAGCCAAAGTACAACCTTGAGCATATCTCACCTGAATTTGTAGACCATTGTGAGAACAGATATGGCACATTGGACACTAAGTACCAAAGACCAGTTTGACGGATGACATCAAGCACATCACACAACAAGAAGCAAAAGGTCATTAAAAGGACAGGAAGGAGAGGAAAGATCACAGTGGATATCAGAATAGACTACGAAACTTACTCTTGAATATTAAGTAAAATCAAAGAAATGATGAAGTAAAACGGGGGCCTGAAAAGGCAAAGCAAAGTATTACAATAACATGTGAAAAGACCTGGTGTTACAAAACCAAAAGGTAAGAATTCATCTGGTATGATTATTTCTGCAGGTGAAAAAAACTACAGAAAAAAACTGAAAAAAAAATTGCAATAGCAAAAGAGTCTATGAGTAAATTATTGAATGACGCAGAAAACATCTAGAGAAAATGATAGGAGGACACAAAGTCACTGCAGTAAAGATCATTGGTTAAAATTCAGTATCTTCAGGAGGAAGCATGTGATTAAGAACCAATGGTACTCAAAGAAGAAATTCGGGCTGTACTGGAGACACGTGAGAGGAAAGGGCCCAGGAGTTGGCAGACGGAGCACTGGAGATGGTTGCTCATTTATACCAAGAAATTTGGAAGGCAGATCCCTGGGCAAACAACTGGAAGGAATTCATATTTATGCTTTTTTCCAAGCAAGGTGATCCAGCACAATGCAGAAACTACTGAAAAATAGCATTAACATCACACTCAGGTAGAATTTTGCTGAAGATTAGACAAAAGTGATGGCAGCAACAAGACCTTGACAGAGAACTTCCAGAAATTCAAGCTGGATTCAGAAGAGGGCATGGAGTGAAAAATATCATTGCTGATATAAGATGGATCCTGGCTCAAAGTAGAGAATGCCGGAAAGATGTTTACCATGTCTTATTAGCTATGCAAAGGCAATTTACGGTATGGATCCTAACAAATTATGGATGAATTAAGAATGAGAATTTCAGAACACTTAACTGTACTCTTGAGGAACCTGTGCATGTATCAGTTTGAACAGAACAAGGACTACTTCATGGTTTAAAGTCAAAAAAAGGTGTGAATCAGAGCTATATCCTTTTTACCTTATCTATTTAATCTGTGTGGTGAGCAGATAATTTGAGAAGCTGGACTGTATGAAGAAGAACAAGGCCTTGTAATTAGAGGAAGACTTATTAACGTACATTATGCAGATAACACATTACTTACTGAAAGTGAAGAGGACTTGAAGCACTTCCTGACAAAAAACAAAGACTATACAGCCTTTAGTATGTACTACATTTCAACAGAAAGGAAACAAAAATCCTTACAACTGGACAGATAAGCAGCTTCATGATAAGAAAAGATTGAAGCTGTCAAGAATTACATTTTACTGGGGTCCACAGTCAACAATGAAATCAAATGATGCACTGCACTGCAAACTCGGCTGCAAAAGACCTCTTTAAAGTGTTGAAAAGTGAAGATGTCACTTTATGGATATGCCTGATGTTTTCAGTTGCCCCATATGCACATAAAAGCTGGACAAGGAGTACGGAAGACTGAAGAAGAACCGATGCCCTTGAATTACAGCGTTGGGAAGAACACTGAGTACACTACAGGCCTCCAAAAGAATGAACAAATCTGTCTTAGAAGAAGTACAGCCAGTATGACTAATTAGAAACAAGGATGATGACACTTCATTGCTCATGCTTTGGACATGTTGTCAGGAGGGACCAGCACCTGGAGAAGGACATCATGCTTCATAAAACAGAGGGTTGGCAAAGAATATGAAACCCTTAAAAAGGTATATTGACATAGTGGATGCAACAAGCAGGCATACAATGGAAATGAGGATGGTCCAAGACTCCGCAGTTTTACATTTGTACATAGGCTGGCTATGAATCAGAACTGACTGGATGGCACCTAATAACAAGAAAATATTTGCTTATTTTGTGTACGGCCTACAAAATCCTAGATCCCCTATCTCCTTGTTTCTTGGATAAGTTCTTAATTTTTATTAGAGTACATGTGAGGGATACTGTTTTTAAAATTTAATTTATTTTTAAGTTTTTTAAATTGTGACTAAGTCACAGTTTGCAATCTAAGACAATTTGTCATGTAAAACCCCCAGCACCTTTCTCTCTGCGATTCTATCTACTTTCCTCACCTCGTGACAGCACACTATTCTTTTCTACTTTTTATTTCCAGTATCCACTCCACCAGCACTTGTCCCCTCCACTCCACCCTCTTGTCTCCCCTCTGAAAAGAAACCAGTAAAACAGCCTCACATATACATGTAGAATCCTAAAGTACTTACACCACCTGCATCACGCTATGTCTCCACATCTAACTCATTCTCTGTCTGAAATGTCGGTGCTGGTTTCAGTTCTTGGCTAGCAGCAAGTCTAGGGCCCATGTTCTCAGGAAACCTCGAGGGGGTCAAACCATCAGGTCTGGCCTTTTAATAGAGTTCTACATCTTTTTCTTTCATGCTACGTCAGGGACTCAACATTGTGTTCCCTGTCAGGGCTGTCTTTGGTTGTGGCCAGACATCAGCTCTTCTGTTGTCCAGTTGATGTACTGGGAGGGACATTTTTGACATCTTTTATATTAATGCCTTTTTTCTTAGTTGTTAATCTTATTTTACATTGGCAGTTTGGTAGCATATAAAATTCTGGGTTAGAGATAATTTAACTTTAGAATTTGGCAAGCTTGCTGCTTTAGCTTCTAGAGTCACATGTTCTTGTTAAGGAGTGTAATGGCATTCTCATTCGTGATTTTCTTTGGAAACTGTTGGGGTCTTCCGTCTTGAAATCAATGTGAAACATTTAATGTAGTCACAATAGGATTGTATTATCTGTAAAAGTTTTAATGCATAATATTAAAATGAATACCGTTGACAGACCACACAAATTAAAAATCAGAACATTACAGGTATGTTTTAATCAACTATTTTTCTTCCCTATTTTGCACCGCTTACTTACTTTAATCTGAGCCATGGTGGCTTACTGAATAAGATACTGGCTTTTGGTTAAGAGCTGGCAGCTGGAATCTATCAGCTGCTCTTCGCAAACCCCACGGAGTAGTTCTACTCTGTCATAGAGGGTCTCTGTGAGTTGTAATTGACCTTGTAGCACTGAATTTGGCCTTGCATTTACTTACCCTATCCAGCTTTCATCTCTTGTTATACAAAAATTAAAACAAAAACTTTTACTGTATACATGTTACGCTGTTCCTTATGGATAATCTACTTTTTCCTCTCTGTATACTTTTAAGACTTCATTTTCCTTAGAGTTTCACAATTTTGTTACACTGTGTGTGGTTACAGGACATTTATTATTTATATTGTTTCCTGTATTGATAGATATACGCCTCTTAACAGTTTTGCAAATAATCTCTTTAAATATCTGCTCCTCTTCGTCTTCTTTTGTATCCTCCTCTTCTGGACATACAGGAAGTTATGAACTGTATTTTTCATTCTACTTCTATTTTCTTTAGCTGTCTTTCATTTTTTCTGTCTTGTTCCTTATTACCTCTTGAGTAATCTGTAACATTTTATTTTCTACTTTACTAAATCTCTCTTGTGTTGCATCTAAAAAACTATTTAATCCATTCATTGCATTATAAATTCTAACCACACTACTCTTATTTCTTAAAAAAAAAATCTATTTAATTCTTATACAAAATAGCCTAAATATTTTGATAGTCTTTTTTGTTTTACGGTTTTTATTTCTTTTATTCCACCTTCACACATTTTCCTTCAAAATCTTAATATGTATTTCATATTTTGATTCTGAGAATTCTAGTATCTGGACTTTCTGAAGTCTAAATATTTTTTGTAATTTCTATTGCATCTCAGTTATGGCAGTTTGTGTTCTTGTATGCTTTGTGTTCTTTTTTCATTTTTTATTTATTTTTTTAATTTAATATGACTGAGTGAAAATGTACATTCCCGTATAAATTTACATGCCCACCTATATGCAGCTTCCACTGCTCTCCCTGCCCGGTGACAGCACACTATTCCTCTCTGCTCCATACATGTCTCATCCTCCCAACAGTCTCCTTTCCCCTCCTCTCCACCCACTCTCCTTCCTCCAGCCAGAGGTCAGCAGGATGATATCCCATAGATGTATAGAACCATATAGTGCATCCAGTATATGGTCACTCTGCATCACCAAGTCCAATCCATTCATGTCCAAAGAGTGGACCTTCGTTATGATTTATGGGCAAGGGCAGCATCAGGGCCAGAGGCCATGCTCCCAGGGGAACCCCAAAACTGCTGGACCATCAACTGAGTCTTTTATTGGAGATCTCAGGATGTACCCCTTTTTATTCTTGTGTTTCCAGTGAGACTCACCTTAGTGAGCTCCATCGCGCCTATCACTGGTGGTGGCTGGTGATTTGTATTCTTTTGAGATCATGATTGATCTTAAAGTTTGGAAAACTTGAAGACTAGAACTGATGATATCTTCCTTCAGAGAAAATTTGTATGTTGTTCAGTAGATTAGCAAGGATGTATGGGCCACTACTACTGTTGAATGTATATGATTTTAGTGTCTTTTCAAGTTCCTTGATGTAATCTGGGCTCTCAGATTCAGCTTCCTCTCTTAACTACTGACTCAAAGCCTTGTTTCATGATTGCAGATTTAATATAGGCATTTATCCTCTGGTCATTATTTATGAGTTATCACTCAGGTTCCAGACCATTCTGTTTTCTTCCTTTTTTGCTGTTCTAAATAGGCATGTAACAAAACATGTACTATTTCAGCATTCCTTGCATGTACAGTTTAATTGTATTTATCATATTGTGCAGCCATCATAATTATTAGTTTTCAAATTTTTCTATCATTTATGTCTCCCAACATTGAATCCCCCTTTCTACTTCCCTCCCTATTTCCTCCTTCCTTCAATTCTTCTTTCCTTCTTTCTCTTTTTCCTTTTGTTTTTCCCTTTTAAAGATTTTCTTTACTTCCAACTAATGTAATATGTAATAACACTAGTGTAATAACAATTTTATTAGTGCTACTATGATAAAAAATTAGTAGTACTAATGTATGATTGTTTTATAGTAGAGATGCCTTTTGTAATATCTGAAGTAATACTAAACCAGACTTTCTTTTATCCTCGATGTCCTAGAATTTCACAATGCTGTGTCTCAGTTTTTATCTTTATTCACTCATTGTTTTGTGCATTCAGTAAGCCTTTTCAATCTGGACTCTTATATTCTTCAAGTGTAGTGACTTTTTCCCTATTATGTCTTAGATAATTTCTTACTATGTATTTTCTTTATTCTCTGTCTGTAGAAATTCCAGTCATTTACCACTGTATCTCCTGTGTTGAGCCTCTGAATTTCTTTTCCTCGTTTTTCTTCTGTATCATTTTTGTTTCTTTGATTGTTTTAGCTTTTCAGAGATTCTTTTCTTGACTTAATTTTCCATTTCTAAGAGCTATTTCTTATTTTCTATTAATTTTTTACATTGTGTCCCACACACTTGTAAAATATTTTATCTCTCTGAATATATTAAGCATATTTGATTTTAAATTTTCTTATACTCTAAGTTTTCTCTTCCAATTTTCCTTTTATGTTTGCCTTGGTCTTCATTTCATGTGCTAGTCTTTTCTCTAATGGCTAGTGCCTTTGTCTCTCTGCTTGTAGTTATGAGTTGGGTACTAAAAGGTTAATGGAAAACTTTATGTGGGACTGACTCAGTGACTGCTGGCTTTCAGACAATGGTCAAGCCTAACATGGATGTTGTTGGGAACCCTGAAAAATTAATGTTTCTCCTGAACTAATAGCCAATCCCCTTTCCCAAAGGAAAACCCCTGATTTTTGGGGTGGGGGGGGGTGCTGGGTACTGCAAACTTTCATGCTAGCATTCTAGAGGTTAGACAGGGAAGTAAATTGAAGTTTTCCCATCAGTATATGGACCTTCTTGATTTTCTTCTTCACAAAAAGATAATTCACCCACATCTCATGTAACTTGTGCTTCTTAGCCTATTGGTCATCATCTATTGCTAAGGTTAGCTAGATGCTGTAATCTGGATCTAGTAGCTAAAAGATGGTTTTTATGTAAGATCTGTCCTATAAAACCGTCTGTGAGATGAAGATATTCCTCTTCCCTCCTCAGTAAAGCAGCCACTGGCTACAGCAATAAGTGACCATTAAGCACTTCGCAAGTGGCTGACAAAACTGAAAAACTGAGTTTAAAAGTTTATTTAATTTTGATGAATTTAAATGTAAGTGGCTACCTGTGGCTACTAGTGGACATACCGAGCAGTATGGAGGAACAGTTCTACACAATTCCTTTATAGAATTTAAAATAGTCCTTCTACTCTTATCCCCACCTTGAAACCCCGTCTCCAGGACAAGCCAGAGTCTCCTATTCCTCAGCCTTTTCTGGCTTCTGAACTGAAAATTGAACTTGCCTTTTATTAGCTGGCATTGACCCTTCTTACCACCATCTATATAACACTTAGCAGATGAGATGCACTTGAAAACTAGGAAAGACAGCCCTCTTCAAGCATTTTTCCATCCTTCATAACACGTTGACTTTTCTCATTCACTGTTGTTCTTTTCCAATTCTCTTTGTCATAGTTTATTTGTGTCTTCTCTCCTGCAATCCCCTGAGAGTAATGGTAGTATCATTTTAGGATTGAGCCGTTGGGAAACTATGATAGTGGTTCTTTAAGTTGCTTTTATTTTATTTTTAAATAGCTTACTCTTTGTTTTAACTTCATTGCCAGTTAAATTTAGTGGTGACTCCATAATTTCCACACAGGGTGTAATGGGGAAATCTCCTGAAGGGCCTAAAGAAGGCTTTAGAAGTTGTCTTGAAACTGAATTTGCACAACAATCACGAGTTTCTAAACAGAATATGTGTTTATTTGGGGACACTGAAAAGTATGTGCTGTAGATGGGGCTAAAGTATTCTACAAATCTCTTACTCTGTGCTACCACTGGTACTTTTACCTTCAGTGTTTTTCAAATATCTGGATGCTATCCACTAGTAGGCTATAAAATCAATAAATTAGATTGCAATCATCATTTTTTTTTTTTTGAGAAAGTGAAAAACTGAATAGAAAATGTTAGAGTAAGCGTAAGTTTTTATGTTTGTTTAAGGGAACTTTTATTTCTGGCGCTTGTGTGCGCGCGCGCGTGTGTGTGTGTGTGCGCGTGTGTGTGTGCGTGTGTGTGTGTGTGTGCGCGCGTGCGCACTTGCATGGGTGTGCACACACCCTGAAGACAGTTCTTACTGTGAGTTACAATGCACTAAGTATGAAATATTCTGGTTTAGTGGAGCATATTCGTATCAAATGTATTTTTAGCCTATATTTTTCTATTAATTGGACTTTAGGACATGGAACATTGCAAACTTGAATATGGGTGAGTCATGCAAAACTTTATTGCTAACAAAGATGCATAAATATTTCTCAAATTTTCTTCTATGTTGACTCTTGTTATCACCAAATTCTGTTTTCCCACTAGAATATGAGAATAGTTGAAGTGAATAGGCATGGGCAAAAGACTTAAACAATAATTTTTTAGATCATTGGCTTTTTATTTATTTATTGACTATAAAGTAATTTATATTTTTAAAAGTCATAAAGGTAGAAACAGTATGTCGAACAGTAAAGCAAACCAAACCAAACCCATTGCTGTGGAGTCAGTTCTGACTCACAGTGACCCTAGAACAGGATAGAAATGTAACATAGGTCTTCCGAGGAGCAGCTGGTGGATTCCAGCTGCCAACATTTTGGTTAGTAGCAAAGTTCTTGACTGCTGCACCAGCAGGACTCCAGATAGAGAACAATATGCTGTGAAAACTCTTCTTCTCCACTCCTATTCTTTTGCTACTGCAGTACAACCCCCAGCAAAAACTAGTCTTACAAGTTTCTCATGTATATATTCTAACATTTGTATAGTTTTTTGATATACTTATAAAGTATATATACTACTTTACCTCTTTTTAGACACAAATTGCACACCATAGACACTGTCTGTACTTTACTGTCTGCACACACACACACAATTATTTTACGTAAATACACAGTATTTTCTTACTCTTTATTTTATGGTTACATAACATTCCATTGTCAAAGTAAACTATAACTAGTTTAACCAGTCAACTACTGGTGACTGTTTGGATTTTGACAAATTTGTTGCTATCACAAATAGTGCTACAATGAATACCTTTTATAAATATCATTCTGTATATACGAGGACTGCCAATTAACTTTGAGAACTCACCCTGGAAAAAGTGCTACATACCTCATTGCTGAATATCACTACAGCCACCTCTGAAGTATTCCCCTTGGAAAGCTATGCACTGATGCCAGTGTCTAGTCTACTCTTCAAGGCAATTTTGGAACTCTTCCTGGAATGGCCAACAGAGCTGTTGTCATGCTACCCTTGATGTCCTGAATGTCGTAAAAATGTCTTCCTTTCAATATTTCTTTATCTTTAGGTAAAGAAAAAAGCCACTGGGGGCCAGATCAGATGAGTAGGGAGAGTGTTCCAATACAGTTATTTGTTTACTGGCTAAAAACTCTCAAAGACAATGATACAGTTAAGTTAATGAACCTGTTGCTGTGCCACCACGAGCAATGGCTGTTCCAGAAAGAGTGCCCAGATTGCTTTGAAGTGTAGACTAGGTGCTGGCATCAGTGCGTAGCTTCCCAAGGGGAGTACTTTGAAGGTGACTATAGTAATAACATTCAGGATTGAGGTATGTAGCACTTAGAACAACTGAGTTCACAGACTTAATTGTCAGACCTTGCATACACGTCTGCTTACAGGATCAATTCCTAAGTTTAGAATAACTATGTCAAAATATATTTTTAATTTAGACAGATATTGCCATATTGTTCTCTAGGAAGACTGGATCTATTTTCATCTTCGCCATCAGTGTTTGAAATTTCCCATTTCCTTACTCTTCATCAGATCAATGGTGTCAGTCTTTCTGATCTTTGCCAAATTGATGGGTGAAGAAAATGATGGCTCAGTGCAAATTAAATGTGCAGGCGATTTTCATTTTATGAGTAGGTTGAGTATCATGTCATAGGCATAAGCCATTGGTGTTTTCTTTTGATTAAACTGCCTGTTAATAACCTGTACTGTGCTGGATTCTCTAGAGGAGCAAAAGTAGTAAAGTGTACATATGTGAATTTAAGTAGAAAGACAGAGACAGGGAGGTTTACCTCGAGGAAATGGCTCGTTCAGCTGTAGAGGCTATGAAGTCCTAATTCTGTGGGTCAAGAGTCAGGTTGGAGCACTTTCCTGACTCACTTAGCTGCAGGCGCTGACCAACCCAAGACTGGAGAGTCAGGCAGCAGGTTGCTGGCTCATAGGCTGGAGAAGCTGACAAATCCCCGTGTTGCCAGGCAATAATGTATCAGTCACCGGCTCAAGTCTCAGGAGCTGGAGGTCAGATGATAACGAGCCAAATGCAGCATTCAGAGTGAGCAAAAAAACAAACAAACTTTGCTAGAATGTCCATGTACAGTAGACGTAGGCCACACCACCAAGGAAATTCCCCTTATAACTCATTGGTTAATAACATGAAATCACATCATAGAGGTGATTATATTACAAAATGTAAGATAAGTACATCATTGCTTAACTGCTGAGTTACATCATTACATAAATGCCAGATCTCTGAAACTCATGGCCCAGCCACATCAACACTTAAACTTAACCATCACAATCCGTTCCTTGCTGACTTGACACCTGTACATTTCATGTTAAACTATACACAATCTCTAAATAAAGACAATGACAAATTCCTACTGTGCCTTACTTGACAAAATTAACAGGTGTACAACTGAAAACACACTAGCTCTATTTATACCTTATGTTTTGTAAGAAAACAAAGTATTAGATGCACATGTACAAGGAAGGAATATTTATAACTATTTCAGTCCTTCTTTCTATAATTGGTCATATGGTCGTAACTGGTACTTAGAACTATTTCCTTTCACCATCCATTCCGTATTTCCTTTGACCTCAACAAGCACCTCAGCTGATCATGGTTCTTTGCTTCATGGGGTGGGGTGAGGCAACCCAAACTTTCATTTGGGAAAAGTCATGCTAGAACTGGTTTGCTGTAGTTTTCCTCTGACTTCAATTAAAGGACATGGTACTACCAAGAGTTGACCGAAGGGATCTTCTGTATTCCAGACATACTGTTCTCTATATGCAATATCAATATGATTTCCTCTTTATAGTCAGGATCAATCTTTCTAGCCAATGGAGTAACACCCTTCTTTCTGGATCCAGAGACATTAGGAGCCCGAAGTGGCTGGCTGACATTCTTAACTTCCAAGTGAATGCAGTCAGTGTTGGGGCTCCAGTTATAGCATTCTTCCCTTTGCAACTACGACCTCTAGACCCACAAGCCGGAGAGTCAAGGGGACAGAAGACAAAAATCTAGTGGATGGGTCATTGAGATTAGTAGTCAGCAGTACCACTCTCATTTCCACCCCTTTAATCCTGACCCATGAATCTTGGCTATGCATGACATGCTACCATATATTGGACACTGGTTTACAGCATATACAGCCTTCTGGAGAACACTGCTTTCAGGGACTGAATTGTGTTTCCCCCTAAATCTGTAGCAATTTGGCTAGGCTATAATTCCTGATATTGTGTGATGTTCCTTTATGTTGGAATTCCTGCTTCTATGATGGTAATGAGGGTAGATGGGTGACAGTTGTGTTGGTGGGACAGGATTCAATGTAAGTTTGTTTTGTGCTTTGAAACAATGTCTTGAGATATAAACTAGAAGAGCTAGCAGAGACATTTGGAACCCCGTATCATCAAGAAAGAAAGCAGTACCTGGAACTGAACATGTACTTTGGAAAGAATTGGGGTTCCTGTGCCTCAGAAGCTTCCAGTCCAGGAGGACGTTAACAATAAGGACCTTCCTCCAGTGCCAGTAGAGAAAGCCTTCCCCTGGAGCTGACAGTTTGAATTTGGACTGTTAACTTACTGGGCTGTGACAAATAAAATTCCTCTTTTTAAATCATCACCACGAGTCGGATCCAACTCGATGGCACTTGGCTTTTGGCTTTTGAAAGCCACTCACTTGTGTTATTTCTCTTAAAGCGGCACTAGATAACTAATGGAATTGCCCCAATCCTGCAAAGTATTACCACCTAGCTGACACCAAATGTTATCTTTAAAAGGCCATCCCATTGGTCTACCAGGCCTACTACTTTAGGGTGATGGGAACATGATGACACCAGTGAGTTTCATGAGCGCAGGACCATTGCCATACTTCATATGCTGTGAACTAAGTCTCTTGATCTAGGTGGGATTCCATGATGATGGATAAGGCGTTCAATAAGTCCATGGAAGGTACTTTTGTAGAAGCATTGCATTCAGGGGAGATAAACCAGTATCTAGAGTAAGAAGAAAATGTTGCTTCTTCCAAGATGGAAAGGGTCCAATGCAATCAACCTGCCACCAGGTTCCTGGCATATCACATCAAGTAATGGTGCCATGTTGGGTACTCAGTGGTGGTCTCTGCTGCTGGCAGATTGGGCTCTCAGCAGTACCTGTAGCCAAGGTGGCCTTGGTGAGTGCAAGTCCATGTTGCATAGCCTATGCATAACCTTCATCCCTGTCACCATAACCACATAGTTTATGAGCCCCTTGGTCAATGACAGGAGTAGTTGTTGAAAGAGGATGATTGGCTTCTGTAGAACGTGTCATCCTATTCACTTGACTGTAAAAATCCTGCTCTGCTAAGGTCATCTTTTGGTGACTGTGTTAGGTTGGGTTGTCTAGAGAAGCACTACCATTAAAGCATATACCAGCTGTTACTGCAGGAAATACAATTGCCCTTGTCTTTTAAAGCACAAGCGGCAACTTTAGATCATTTATGTGAGACTTGAAGCCCTGAGCTGATCTCTTCCTTTCACCAAATTTGTGGTGAAAGTAGGACTCACCAACCATCTTCCTTATACTTCTTATTCTGAAAAAATTGTAGAAAAGTATCAAACTGGAGATTGTCTAGATCCTCACCTCGTGCCAATACTTGATCTATGATCTACTGGTGGTAACAGTTTGCATATTTCTATTGCTACCTCAGGCCATGGATTAGCAATGCCCTCTTTACTGCTGGAAATAGAGTCATCCATATGTTGAAGACCAATGAGAGAGAGATTTCAAGGAAACAACTAGCATAGTTACAGAGGCTGGAAAGTCCCAAGACTGGAAGCTTCTCCTTACTCATGTAGTTGCAAAGGCTAATGAAGGTACAAGATCAGCAGATAAGACAGCGGACTTCTGGCTCATAGGCTTTGGAAGCTGATGCATCCCAAGATTTGCAGCCAATATAGCAGAACACTGGCTCATTTTCCCAAAACTAGATGTCAGATGAGGAGGAGGACCATGCAGGATCCAGAGAAATCAAAAGCCAGCAAGTTTTGCCAGAATGATCATATATATTGGATGTAGGTTACATCCCAGTGAACACTCCATTTACAATTAAGTGACTGATTGTATCAGTTCACATCTTGTACATATATGTGTTACTGGTTTGCTTCCCTAGAAAACCCAGCCTAAGACAATTTGGTACCAGGAGTGATCCTAGGGAAGAAGAATTGTACAGATGAATTTGTTAAAGTGGCTTCCGGGTCTGGCTAGTATTAATGTTGTTGATAACTCTGCTTCTAGCAGTAGAGAGTGCTGTGCTAGTCCATAGTAGAGGTGGTGGTATACATCTGCAAAAGAGCACCACCAATAGATCAGATGTTGGTGAAATGTTGAGGCTTGGGATGAAAACATGTATGATAACTTTTCAAAATTATGTGAGGGAAATTGGCATGCTAGAGTGAATTCTTCAGGTTAGATCTTCAAATCCACATATAGGATGCCCAGAGGACATGCCTTTTACCACAACTGTGAGAAACAAATTTGTGAAGGGAGTTCCAGGATCCTTGAAGAGTGCTGTGATTGCCATTTTATGTAAATCAGACATGACAGTGGGTGCTGTCTTAATTGAATTAAGACATGTAACCACCATAGGGCTGACTGGACCCTGTGGTTATAGGAGTCAAGTGGCTGCACTCAATCAACAAAGACAAGCTGGGTATGCTTACAGTAATGGAAAGAGGAGGCAAAATAGTAATCAGAATAGTCTGACTTGTATGGACTTAGGGAGTTGATTGATAAGTCTTGGTGTCCCTAGGAGTGACATAAATAATAAGCCTACTAAATATTTACTTGATCTGTACAAACAGATGAATTCTAGGTCGGGTGAACAGCAGTTCAACTCAAATTGCCAGAATAGAGTCACAGTCCCTCCATCAATTCCCAGACTTGAGCAAGTATAAGTTCCCATAACCCCTTGAATGAAAGGGAGGCCAGATCCCTTTGAGAAGAGTTCTTAATACCCTGCCAAAAATTTATACTGCTAACCTTTCTCCCACCCTTCTCCAAGGGAGCATTTTATGGGAATGACTATTCACTGGGGAAAAGGAAATAGTCAGACCTTTTGAAGACTACTGGATATGGGCTCTGAACTGACACTAATTCCAGGACACCCAAAATGTCACTATGGCCCACCAGTCAGACTAGGGGCACATGGAGGTCAGGTTATTGATGGACTCATGGCTCATGTTGGTTTCATAGTAGGCTCAGTGGGTTCCTGAACCCATCCTGTAGTGGTTTCCCCAGTTCTGGAATGCATAGAGTGAGGCCTACTATGGTGAGAAAAGCCAAACAGAGTCACTAGAACTGCCTAGGAAAATCATGAACCAAAAGCAATACTGCTTTCCTGGAGGGATTGTGGAAATTACTGCCATCATAAAGGACTTGGAGGATGCGGGAGTGGTGATTCCCACCACATTCCTGTTCAACTAGCCTATTTGGCCTGTGCAAAAAACAGACGGGTCTTCGAGAATGACAGCAGATTATTGCAAACTTAATCAAGTGGTGACCCCCACCTGTCCCAGATGTAATTTCATTGCTTGAGCAAATTAATACATCTAGTACTTCATATGTAGCTATTGATCTGGCTTTCTTCTCCTTACCTATTTTGAGTGACCACCAGAAGCAGTTTGCTTTCAGCTGGGAAGGCCAGCAGTACACTTTCACTTGACTGCCCCAGAGGTACATTAACTCTCTGGCCCTATGTCATAATTGAATGCACAGGGATCTTTATTGTCTCTCTCTTCTTTAAGGTGTTACACTGGTCCACTATATTGATGATATTATGCTGGATTGGACCTATAAAGGAAGAAGTGTCAGTGACTCTGGACATATTAGTTAAATATTTGTGTGCTAGAGGGTGGGAAATTAATCACAAAAATTCAGGCACCTTCCAACTCATTGAAATTCCTAGGGAATCCAGTTGTGTGGAGCATGTCACAATATTCCTTCTAAAGTGATGGATAAGTTACTGCACCTGGCTGCTCTGACAACTAAAAAAAAGGCACAGTGCCTCATGGGTCTCTTTGGATTTTGTAGGCCACATATTCCTCATTTGGATGTGCTACTTTGGCCTATCTATCACGTGACTTGAAAAGCTGCTACTTTTGAGTGGGGCCCATAGCAAGACAGGGCTCTGCAACAGATTCAGGCTGCTGTGCAGGCTGCTTTGTCACTTGGGCCATATGGTCCAGCTGATCCAATGGTGTTTGACGTGTCAGTGGCAGATAGAGATGCTGTTTGTAGTCTTTGGAAGGCCCTTATTGGTGAATCATAGCACAGACTTTAGGATTTTAGAACAAAGTGCTACCATCCTCTACAGATAACTATTTTCCTTTTGAAAAACAGTTTTTGGCTTGTTACTGGGCCTTGGTAGAGAATGAATGCTTAACTGTGGGACAACCAAGTCACCATGCATCCTGAGCTGCCTATCATGAACTGGGTGTTGTCTGACCCACAGAGTCATAAAGCTGGATGAGCACAGCAGCAATCATCATTAAATGGAAGTGGTATATACGAGATTGGGCCTGTGAAGGCACAAGTAAGTTGCACGAGGAAGTGGTCCAAATGCCCATGGTCTCCACTCCTGTAACATTACCTTCCATCTCCCAATTTGCACCTATGGCCTCATAGGGAGTTCATTATGACCAGCTGACTGAGGAAGAGAAAACTCATGCCTGGATTACAGCTGGCTCTGTGTGATACGCTGGTGCCACTCGGAAGTGGACAGCAGCAGCACTACAGCCCCTTTCTGGGACCTCCCTGAAGGATACTGGTGAAAGCAAACTTTCCCAATGGGCAGAAATTCCAGCAGTGCATCTGGTTGTTCACTTTGCTTGGAAGGAGAAATGGCCAGATGTGCAGCTGTATACTGATTTACGGGCTGTGGTCAATGGCTTGGCTGGTTGGTCAGGGACTGGGGAGGAACACGACCGGAAAACTGCAAACAAGGATTTATGGGGAAGAGGTATGTGGATAGACTACTCTGAATGGGCCGAAGTAGTGAAGATATTTGTGTCTCATGTGAAAGCTCACTGAAGAGTGACTTCAGCAGAGGATGAGTTTAATAATCAAGTGGATAAGAGGACACATTCTGTAAGAACCAGTTATCCTCTTTCCCAAGCTACCCTGTTACTGCTCAATGGGCTCATGAAAAAAGTGGCAATGGTGGCTGGGTAGGATTTATGCATGGGCCCTGTAACATGGACTCCCACTCACCAACGCTGATTTGGCTACAGCCACTGCTGAGTGCCCAATCTGCCAGCTGCAGAGACTAACACTGAGTCCTTGATATAGCACTACTCCTTGAGGTGATCAGCTAGCAACCTGGTGGCAAGTTGATTACACTGGACCACTTCCACATGGAAAAGCAAGCTTTCTGTCATTACTGGAATCAACCTGGTGGCAAGTTGATTACATTGGACCACTTCCACATGGAAAAGCAAGCTTTCTGTCCTTACTGGAATAGATACTTACTCTGGATGTGGATTTGCCTTCTCAGCATGCCATGCTTCTGCCAAAACTACCATCCGTGGACTTACAGAATGCCTTATCCACTGTCATAGTACCCCACACAGCATTGCCTCTGATCAAGGGACTCACTTCACGGAAAATGAAGTATGGCAGTGGGCGCATGCTCATGGAATTCACTGGTCTTACCAACTTCCCCATCATCCTGAAGCAGCTCGCTTGATAGAATAGTGGAATGTTCTCCTAAAGATACAACTATGTCTCCAGCTAGGTGGCAATACCTTTCAGGGTTGGGGAAATGTTCTCCAAGAGGCTGTATATGCTCTAAACCGGCATCCAATATGTGGTGCTGTTTTTCCTCTAGCCAGGATTCATGGGTCCAGGAATCAAGGGGTGGAAACAAGAGTGGCACCACTCACTATTACCCCTAGTGACCCACTTGCAAGATTTTTGCTTCCTGTCCCCACGAGCTTATACTCTGTAGGCCTAAGAGAGGAATGCTGCCACCTGGTGACACATCAATGATTCCACTGAACTGGAAGCTAAAATTGCCACCAGGTCATTTTCAGCTCCTCGTACCTCTGGATCAAATGGAAAAAGAAGGAGTTTACAATGCTGGCTGTTGTGACTGATCCTGACTACCAATCTGAGATTGGACTGACATTACATAATGTAAAGAAGAATATTACATAAGATAAAGAAGGATATGTTTGGAATGCAGGAGATCCCTTAGGATGTCTCCTAGTACTACCATGTCCTGTGATTAAAGTCAATGGAAAACCACAGCAACCCAATTCCGAAATGACTGCTAATATACCAGACCCTTCAAGAATGAAAGTCTCGGTCACCTCACCAGGCAAGGAAACATGACCAGCTCTGGTGTTTGCTGAGGGCAATGGGAATACAGAATGGGTTGTAGAAGAAGGTAATTCTAAATACTAGTAACGGCCACGTGACCAGTTGCAGAAATGAAGACTGTAACTGTTACGAGTATTTCTGCTTTGTATGTGTGTATCAGATATTTTTGTTTATTTATAAAACATAGGATGTAAATGGGCTAATGCCTTTTCAGTTGTATGTGTGTTAGTCATGTCATGTTAGACATAAGCATGACTTTGTAATTGTATTCCTTCAGAGACTATTGATGGTAAGGGGAGATGCGTGCAGATGCCAAGGCAACAGGGGGTTGGACTATGGTGGTCATGATTGTGATTGTATAGAAGTGGCAACTCCATGTTTGGCTGCTGTATCAAGCGGCAGGGCCAGGGCTTGCGGTGGCTACCCTTCCCTCAGTTCTTATCTGTCCGTCTTCTACCACCTACTTCCTGTCTGCTCATGTTGCCAGCAGCTCTGGCTTTCTTTTGCATCTGGTTCCTGGATATCAACTAGCAGCTGTTGGATTCATCAACCTTAGAGCTGGCCAGTGGAGTCTTGTTCCCTGACCTGCCATTCCTGGGTTTGCCAGCCTCTGTGGCTCCATGAGTCAGCAGAGACCTTGCAGCCTCTTTGCCAGCTTGGGATCCTCTGACCTTCACAGCTGGCGATCTAGAACTCTGGTCTCTGACCTGCTGACCTTGGGTTCACCAGCTCCCATGGCCACATGAGGCTTCTGCCAGGACTTGGGACCTTCAGCTTCTACAGTTGTGTGAGCCGTTTCCTTTATATATAAATCTTTCCTTGTACATATATGTGTTACTGGTTTTGCTTCCTTAGAAAACCCAGCCTAAGACACAGAGTTAAAATAAAGAAGAATTATTTCCCACTTAATTTTATAGCAATACAGCCTTGATACTATTAGTCCACAAAGACATTATAAGAAAGAAAAATGACTGGTTGTCTGTCATGGACATAGATGCAGAAATCCTGTACAAAATATGCTATAGCACACCAAATCCTTCAACTCACATGTATATTAAAAAGATACACATCTTGAGTGAGCTGGGTTCATTTCATTAATCCAAGGTTATTGTAACATGAAAATATCAATCATTGTAAGTTGATGTGTTAACAGAATAGAGCAGAGAAATAACAATATCAATTTAATAGACATAGTAAAATCATATACAAAAATGCAGTATCTATTTGTGATAAAACTTTACAAAAAATAGGAAAAAAAGTCTACATGATTCTTCATGATTATGTGTTGAAAGTGTTTCTGTTGGGATCAGGAACTAGACAACGATGCATAATAGCCAGACTTACGTTCCATTTTGGACTGAGGGTTCTAAACAGTACTATGCAAAAAGTAATAAAAGGTAAACATTGGAATATAAGAAATAATACAGACATGTTCGTGAACAATATACATGTATTACACTATATGTACATATATAATCTCAAAGAAGTCATGGGTGACTAATCACAATTGACAAGTGGCTTTAGTGGGTACGAGTTGGTCAGAATAAGAATCATATTCATTTCTAAAACCAGTGATACACAGAAAATAATTTTTTTAGTATTCCTTTGCATTGTCATGAAAAATCCAAATTCAAATAAATCTAACTAATTATGTATGACATGCAGTTGTTGTGTGCTGTCTAGTAAATTCTGACAGATAGTAACCTTATAGAACTGCACATAGAATTTCTTAAGCTGCAGTCTTTAAGGTTGTAGATCACCAAGTCTTTTTGTCCTGTGAAGTAGCTGATAGTTTTGAACTGTCGACCTTTTGGTTAGTAGCCATGTGCTTAGCCATTGTGTCATTACGGATCGTAAGTATGAGATACTTATGCTGAAAATTATAATTAAAGGGAATTTAGAATGATCATAAGAGAGATATATACTATGTTCTTGAGTTAGAAAGTCTAACATTTAAAAATGTCAGTACTTTCATACTGATTTGTACAGTCAATCCAATTCCAATCAAAAACCCAAGAGTTTTTGAGGAACTTCACAAGCTGATTCTAAAATTCATAGAGTCTCTATGATTTGAAACCAACTCAATGGCACCTAACAACAATAACCATATTTTTACACTGGAATATTACGTGGTCATAAAAATTTATGAATGACTGCTACACACAACAACATGAATGAAGACAGATGTTGAAAGAAATAAAGGAGACATTACAGAATATCATCAAACTGGGCAAAACTACACTAGTTGAGGAGACACACACTTAAAACATAAGAAAAGCAAGGACAACAATTACCATGAAAGTTGTAATAATCTTTACTTTTAGCAGAGATAAAAGGAGTTATGAGTTTTAAGTTGTATGCAGTGATTTCTGGGCTGCTAGCTAAGTTCTATTTGTTGTCCTAGGTTTAACGTTTATGCAGTGCTAACCTTACGATAATAAAATGAATATAATAATTCATTAAGCCTCATATTTATGGTTTATGTACTTTTTCGGTTATCTGTTACTGTTAATTGTAAAAAAACTTATTTTAAACCTTTTATATATCCCACAATAATTAAATTGATTGCAATAAAAATGAAACAGTACTTATCTCTACTATGTGCAGTGTACTCCGAAACATTCTCTCTTCTGTTGTGTCCCATCTGATTCTATTAAAAAAAAATGCTGGTAACAAACACGTAAACTCAGTTCTTACAGCCAGCGCTTGAGAGTCCTGTTTCCTCACCTGCCAGTCCTGGGTTTGCCAGCCTCTGCAGCTCCGTGAGTTAGCAGAGACCTTGCAGTCTCATTGCAAGCTTGAGACCCACCGACCTACACAACTGGTGATCTAGAACTCTGGTCTCTGACCTGCTGTCCTTGGGTTCACCAACTCCCATGGCTGCGTGAGTCTTGTGCTAGGACTTGGGAGATTCAGCTTCCATGTTGCGTGAGCTGTTTCCATTATATATAAATCTTTCCTTGTGCTTTGTATATAAATCTTTAATTGTACTATATGTGTTACTGATTTTGCTTCCCTAGAAAACCCAGCCTAAGACAATTTGGTATGAGGAGTCAGATGCTGCTCTAACAAATACCTACAATGTGGAAGCCATTTTGAGACTGTGAATGGATAGAAGAGTCAGAAGGAACCTGGGAGAACTGTTAACACTGAAGAAGTCACAGAAAGATGAGAATCGAGCAGCACAGGACTGGCAGCAGCAGCAGAACCAGAGGCAGTGCTGGAGCCTACCCATGGAGCAAGAGAGCTAAGTGCCTCTGCACAGAGGCCTCCTAGTGGAATTGGGTGCCTCTGGGCACTTGAATTGGTGGAGCTAGCCTTGCTGACTCACAGAACAAGAGAGCTGAGTGCCTTTGTGCAGGAGGCTTCCTAGTTGAGTAGGGTGACTCTGGGCGCTTGAATCAGTGTAGCTACAGAACTTTGAGGCACTTGCCCCAGCAGGGAAGATGTGGGCCTCAGGCCCGGGCCGTGAGGCCATAGGAAGCAGAAGCTGAAGAGACAAAGAACATGAGAAGCTGAGCTGCTCCAGTCTCAAAAGTTATGGCTGTGACCTCAAGGGTTTGAAAGAGTGGAGCCAGGGCTTCCTGTGTCTTGTCAAAGTAGAATTGCTACTCAGTTGGGTTTAGGGTGCACCTAAGGTGGATGAGGCAGAGTTACTGTCCAAGTGAGCCCAGAAGGCAGAGTTGTAGCACAAGTGTGGGGGTCTCCACTCAGGATCCAGAGAGTTTGGCCAATATCTAGAGTCTGGAGGGCAGAGCCATTGTGTAAAATCTCTCAGAAAATGGCAGATTATTTTCAAAGCTTTGAGGGCTAATGTAATCTGTTCTGCAGGACTTGTCTGTTGCCTGTTAATGCCTTGTTTCCCTACAATTTCTCCCACCTGTGATGGAATGTCTAACTTGTGCCTGTTCTACTGTTGTACCTTGTATTCTAGGTTTCATAGATGTAAAGGAATTTTTGAATTTTGGACTTGGAATTTATTTAAGACTTCTATCATCTGGGATTAACATGTCACATGTTTCATAGATGTGATTTTGGGGGTGCCAAAGGATGGGGTGTAATGGATTGAATTGTGTACCCCCCAAAATAGATGTAGCTGTGTGGCTGGGCCGTGGTTCCGAATATTTTATGGTTGTCGCCCCTTTTGTGAGTTTTCCTATGCTGTATGTTAAAAGAGTAGGATGGAGCTGTAAATATCTTCATAAGATCACCTCCCTGCTCCACTGTAAAGGGAGTCTCCCTAGAGTATGGCTTGCCCCACCCTTAATCCTTTCATCCTGCAAGAGATAAAAAGAAAAGCAAGAAAGCAGAGAATTGGGAATCTCACCCCATCAAGCAAGCAGCACCAGGAGAAGAGCGCGTCCTTCAGTCCTCAGGTTCCCCCACCAAGTTGCTCCCTGAACAAAGACTGATGCAATACCAGACTTTCCTCCCAAGCTGACAAGGGGGAAAGCTTTCCCCTGGAGCAGACATCCTGAAATTGGACTTGTAGCCTACCGGACTGTGTGTGAATAAACTTTCCTTTGTTGAAGCCATCCACTCTGTGGTATTTCTCTTAGAGCAACACTAGCTGACTAAAACAGAATTTGGTACCCTAAGAGTGGGTGCTGCTCTAACAAGTACCTAAAATGTGGGAGCCATTTTGAAACTGTGAGTGCAGAAGATTCAGAAGGAACAAAGAAGATGCAGATGGTGAGAAACAACAGAGGACTGGTGACAGCAGCAGTGGCAGCAACAGAACCAGTGGCAGAGCTGGAGCCGACCCATGGAGCAACAGAGCTAAATGCCTGTGCACAGAGTTTTTGGCAGAATGGGGTGCCTCCAGGCACCTGAATCAGTGGAGCTAGCCTTGCTGACCCACAGAGCTAGACAGCTGAGTGACTTTGTGCAGGAAGCTTTCTAGCAAGAGTGGGGTGCCTCTGGGGACTTGAATCAGTGGAGCTACCTAGCTTTGGAAAACTTGCCCTGGCGGTGCAAATGTGGGCCTGAGGCATGGGCTGTATGGCCATAGGAAACAGTAGCTGAAGAGACAAAGAGCATGAGAAGCTGAGCTGCCTCAGTCTCAAAAGGTATGGCTGTGACTTCAGGGGTTTGAACGGGTGGAGCCATGGCATCCTCTGTTTGTCAGAGTGGAATTGCCACTCAGTTGGGCTTAGGGTGCACCTAAAGCTGATGGGGCAGAGTTTATGTCCAAGTGGGCCTTGAAGGCAGAGTTGTCATGCAGAGCTGGGGTCTCCACTCAGAATCCAGAGAGTGTGGCCAATACCTAGAGTGTGGAGGACGGGGCCACTGTGTACAGTGTCTCAGAAAATGTAAGAGTATTTTCAGAGCTTTGAGGGCTAATGTAATGTGTTCTGCTGACTTGTCTGTTGCCTGTTAATGCCTTCTTTCCCTGCAATTTCTCCCATTTGTAAGGAAACGTCTTATTTGTGCCTGTTCTACCACTGTACCCTTGGAAGCAGACAGCTTGTATTTTAGGTTTCACCAATGTAGAAGAATTTTTGAATTTTGGACTTAGAACTGATTTAAGACTTCTGTCATATGGGATGGTCATGATTTTGCTATGATGGGGTGAATGTGTTACATGTTTCAAAGATGTGATTTTTAGGGTGCCGAAGGGTGGGATGTCATTGATTGAATTGTGTCTCCCCAGAAATAGGTGTAGCCATGTGTCCGTGATTCCCTGTAGTCTAGTATTGTCCTCCATTTTGTGATTTTGCTTTGCTGTATGTTAAAGGATTAGGGGAGGACTGTAAATCTCTTTTCAGGATTTCCTCCCTGCTCCACTGTAAAGGGTGTTTCCCTGGAGTACGGCTTGCCCCACCCTTAATCCTTTCATCCTAGAAGAGATAAAAGGAAAAGGAAGCAAGTAGAGAAATGGGAACGTCACGTCATCAAGCAAGCAGCACCGGGAGAAGAGCACGTCCTTCAGACCTGAGTTTCCTGCACCAAGATGCTCCATGAAAAAAGACTGATACCATATTGGACTTTCCTCCAGAGCTGACAAGGGGGAAAGCCTTCCCCTGGAGTGTCCATCCTGAGTTTGGCCTGGTAGCCAACCAGACTGTGTAAGAATAAACTTTTGTTTGTTAAAGCCATCCATTCTGTGGTATTTCAGTTAGAGCACCACTAGCTGACTAAAACAGAACTGATACCCTGAATTAGGACTTCTAGCCTGGTAGACTGTGAAAGAATAAATTTCTGTTTGTTAAAGCCATCTTCTTGTATTTTTCTGTTGTAGCAGCACTAGATAACTAGGACATAGGGGTTGGTCACAGAGTTAAATATTGCTATAATGTAGATAAGACAAAAGCTAAAATTTTTCTATAAGATTTAATGACAGATAACTCGTTTGGGACTTCAAGGAGAGTACTTTCCACAGACTGGTGAGTTGAGAAGTCAAACTGGAATGTGTGAAAAACAAATACATTCGACAAGATGGCAATAGTGAGGGTAGGAAGCTCTTTCAAGGCATTTGACTGTGAAAGGGAATCAAGAGACACACCATAGCTATCAGCATGAGGTTGCAGTGGGAAGTTGATTCACTGTTTTTGCTTTTGTATTTTGAAAGGAATCTGAACATGTTAAATGCTGAGGTCAAAGATCCATCAGAGAGAGGGGAGTTGCTAGTACAGAAAAAAGGCTAACTTTGCGAAAAATTTTATCTTTCATTAGCTAGTCCGGTCACGTCTGCATCATGCTCTAACCTCTCCCTATTTCATACCTAAGTTGTAAGCAACGTGCACACACTCAGGCTTTATGTTTCATAGATCTGATGGATAGGAGAAACTGTAAAGATCTTGGGCCATAATCACATCTTTTTCTTTCAAAATTCCTGCCACTCATTGTACAAAATTTAGGTCTAGAAGGCGCTTTTTGAATCTTTAAAACTGCCCTCTGGTCACAGTTAAGAAACGGATTTGGCAGTTGATGAGCTTGAGTAAAACATAAGTTCTTGTGTCAGAATTGGAAATAAAAGTCATAAAACTTGTATTTGTTTGTGGTGGTCCCTGAACTTCCAAGAACATAGACTTAGGTATTTGAATGGCTATCTGTGGTGTGATGGCCTGATGATCAATCAAGGAAAACTGACCAGTAGAGAAAGAAAGAATGAAACATAGCGTAGACAAGGAGTGGAACCATGTGGTTGAGAGACAGAAAGAAAGAACCCTGTCTTTTATTCCTCTGTCCATTTTCTAGCTACTGTAGTCTAGCTAAGTTTTCCTCTCTTTGAGAAATGGATCATTCCTCTATCAAACAACATCCCTTTTATTCAAGCAACCTTGAAAGGGTTGCTGTTTATTGAAATTAAATAATTCTTGAAAGGTAACATCAAGCATTAAGACTGGATGGGTCATTGAGAGCTAAAGATCTCACTGATTGTAGCTGGAGAGACTACATAAGATGAGTCAAGGTTGATTCTAAAGGGTTATGGAAAAATTGGAATCTGAAGAATAGGCCAAATAATGGGATCTAAGAACTTCACAAACATGGGAAATTACAATCTCTGGATAAGCAAGCTACCAAGAGGTCAAATATAGTTTGGCCAAGTGCCTTTGCTTGTTTGATCTATAGGTCCAAAAAACCAGAATCCATTGAGTCGGCATTGACTCATAACAACCCTATAGACAGAGTAGAACTGCCCCATAGGGTTTCCAAGAAGCGTCTGGTAGGTTTAAACTGCTAATGTTTTGGTTAGCAGCCATAGCACTTAATCACTACGATATCAGGGTTTCCACCTACCTGTCTGCTTTAAAAAAAAAAAAAAAAATCAAGCACATTGCTGACCAATCGATTCCAATTCATAACGGGTAGTAGAACTGCCCCCTTAGGAGTTTCAAGCCTATAATCATAACAGAGCAGTTAACCACATCTTTTTCTAAGGAGCAGCTGGTGGGCTTGAGCTGACCTTTAGAAGGCAGCCAAATGCTTAACCACCACAGCACCGAGTTTCCTCAGGTCTACTCAAAGGCTTTCAGTAACACACACACACACACTCACGCATTTACCCCACACTCAATAAAATCAAACAAAAAAACATGACAAGTAGAACATGGACTCCGTTCTTTGGTTCTTTTCTCGTACTTACGATTATCCGTTCTCTGCCTCTCTTGCTGTTCCCGCTCTCCATTTCAGCTCTTGCTGTCAACTCCTTTCTTTTTTTCATTCACTTCCTTTTCCTTGTCTTTCACTCTTATGCCCTTCACTTTTGTAACTTTATGTATTGCTATGGCTTCAACCATTGGTTCCTGATCACAGACAGGTAACATATGATCATGAACCCATGGTACAGAAAGAAGAAGTTGAAGGTGCATTGAAGGCATCGGCAAAAAACCGGGCTCCAGGAACTGATGGAATATCAGTTGAGATATTTCAACAAATGAATGCAGCATCAGAAGTGCTCACTCATCTATGCCAAGAAATTTGGAGGACAGCAACCTGGGCAACCGACTGCAAGAGATCCATGTTTACACCTATTCCCAAGGAAGGTGATCCAACTGAAAGCAGAAATTACCAACCAATTATCATTGATATGACACCCAAGTAAAATTTGGCTCAAAAGTGACTGCAACAGTATATTGACAAGGAATTGCCAGAAATTACAAGATGGATTCTGAAGAGGCATGAAACCAGGGATATCATTGCTGATGTCAGATGAGTCTTGATTGAAAGGACATAATATCAGAAAAATGTTTACCTATGTTTCATTGATTATGCAAAGGCATTTGACTGTGTGGATCATACTAAATTATGGCTAACACTGTAGAGGGAATTCCAGAATAGCTAACTGTGTTCTTAGGGAATCTGTATATGGATTAACAGGCAGTCATGTGAACAGAACAAGGGGACACTGTGTGGTTAAAGTCAAGAAAGGTGTATGTCAGGGTTGTATCCTTTCACCACACCTTTTCAATCTGTATGCTGAGCAAATAATCCAAAAAGCTGGACTACATGAAAAAGAATGAGGCATCAGGATTGGGCGAAGACATATTAACAGCCTGCATTAAGCAGATGACACAACCTTGTTTGATGGAAGTAAAGAAAATTTGAAACACTTACTGATGAAAAGCAAAGCCTTCCACCTTCAGTATGGACCGCACCTCAACATCAAGAAAACAAAAATCCTCGCAACTGGACCACTAAGCAACATTGTCATAAATAGAAAAATCACCGAGGTTGTCAAGAATTTCATTTCACTTGAGTCCACACTCAACATCCAAGGAAGCAGCAGTTAAGGAATCCAAAGATGCACTGCATTAGGAAAATCTGCCTCAAAGGACCTCATTAAAGTATTGAAAAGTGCAGGTGTCACCTTGAACATTAAGGTGTGCCTGACCCAGGCCGTGATATTTTCAGTTGCATCATATGCATGTGAAAGCTGGACAGTGAGCAAAGAAAGCAGAAGAAGACTTGATGTCTTCAAATTGTGGCGTTGAAGACAGCTATTGAATGTACCATGGACTGCTAAAAGAACCAACAGATCTATTCTGGAAGATGTACAACCAGAGTATTCCTTGGAAGCAAAGATGGCAAGACTGTATCTTAAATACTTTGGGCATGTTGTCAGTCCCTGGAAAAGTACATCATGCTTAGTGGAATGAAGGGTCAGTGAAAAAGAGGAAGACCCTAGATGAGATGGATTGACACAGTGGCTCCAACATTGAGCTTAAGCATAAAAATGATAGTGGACATGGCGCAAAACTGAGCAGTGTTATGTTCTGTTGTGCATAGGGTCACCGTGAGGTGCTTGAGGGCACCTGACAGCAAAACCAACATGGCTTCAACATCGGCCTTGTCTCTAGCCTTACGCTCCATTCTAACCTTGGATATAGCAATTTGCTGGATAAATCTATTTGAAGGCCCTGGTGCCCACTCCAAATCAGTAAAATACAGGTAAGAAAGAATTCACATTCTGCCTGGGTTTGAACCTAGGCCATGTCACATATTAGCTCTGTGACTTTGGGAAAGCTGTTTAACCTTTGTAAGCCTCAGTTTTTTTCATCTGTTTAAGAAACCAAACCTGCTGCCACCAAGTTGATTCTGATTCATAGTAACTGTTACTTATTGAATTGTGTCCCCAGAAATACTTGTATCCATGTGGCTAGGACATGATTCCCAAGATTGTGTGATTGTCCACTAGTTTGTCATCTGATGGGATTTTCCTACGTGTTATGAATCCTGTCTGTATGAGGTTGATAAGACGGTATTAGGGGCAGTTATTTTAATGAGGCTGAACTCAATCTACAAGATTACACTGTGTCTTGAGGCAATCTCTTTTGAGATAGAAAAGAAGCAAGCAGAGGGACATGGGGACCTCATGCCACCAAAAAAGCAGCACTGGAAGAGAGTGAATCCTTTGCACATGGAGTTCTTTCACAGAGAGGATCCTGCATGAGAGGAAGACTGAAGACAAAGACCTCCGCCAAGATATAACAAAGAAATAAAGCCTTTCTCTCGAAATGGTGCCCTGAATTTGGACTTTCAGCCTACAAGACTACAAGACAATAAATTTCTCTCTGTTAAAGCCATCTACTAGTGGTATTTTGTTACAGTAGCATGAGATGACTGAGACAGTGGGATCCCATGTTTCCAAGGCTGTAAATGTGTGAGGAAGCAGACTGCCTCATCTTTTTCCCACAGATCCAATGGTGGTTTTAAACTGTCAATGTTTTGGTTAGCAGTCCAACTACTACACCACCAGAGCTCCATTTTTATCTGTATAATGGGCATTTAAAATAGTATCTACATAATTTGATTTTGAAAGAAATAAAGAATCCCTGGGTGGTATAAATAGTTAATGTGCTTGGCGGCTAAGTGAAAGGTTGGGTTTTTAAGTCCACCTACACATGCCCTGGAAGAGAGGTCTCACGATCTGTCGTTGTTGATAGATGCCTTCAAGTTGGTTCCAACTCATAGTGATGCTACAAACAATAGAACAAGACACTGCCTGGTCTTGCGACATGTCCACAATCATTTTTATGCTTAAGACCATTGTTGTGGCCACTGTGTTGATCCATGTTGTCAAGGGTCTTCCTCTTTTTTGCAGACCCTCCACTCTACCAAGCATGATGTCCTTCTCCAGGGACTGATCTTCACTGACAACATGTCCAAAGTATGTAAGATAGTCTTGACATCTTTGCTTCCAAGGAGCATTCTGGTTGTACTTCTTCCAGAACAGATCTGTTGGTTCTTTTGGCGGTCCATTGTACATTTAGCATTCTTCTCCAATACCTCAATTCAAATGCATCAATTCTTCTGTCTTTTTTTGTTCATGACCCAGCTTTTGCATGCATATGATGTGACTGAAAATACCATGGCTTGGGTCAGGTACATTTTAGTCTTCAAGGTGACATCCTTACTTTTGAATACTTAGAAGAGGTCCTTTGCAGCAGATTCTCCCAGTGCAATGTGTCTTTTGATTTCTTGACTGCTGCTTGCAAGGGCATTGATTGTGGACCCAAGTAAAATGAAATCCTCAATCATTTTTCCATTTATGGCAACGTTGCTTACAGGTCCAGTTGTGAGGATTTTTGTTTTCTTGATGTTGAGGTACAGTTCATACTGAAGGCTGTAGTCCTCGATCTTCACCAGTAAATGTCTCAAATCTTCTTCATTTCCAGCGAGTAAGGTCTGCACAATGCAGGCTGTTAATGAATTGTCCTCCGATCCTGAAGCCTTGTTCTTCATCATATAATTTAGCTTCTTGGATGATTCACTTTGCATGTGGATTGAAAAAGTAGAGTGAAAGGGTATAACGCTGATGCATGTCTTTGCTGACTTTAAACCATGCAGTGTCCCCTTGTTCTGTTCGCATGACTGCCTGTTGATCCGTATACAGATGCCTTAAGAACACAGTTAGGTGTTCTGGAGTTCCCTCCACAACGTTAACCATAATTTAGTATGATCCATACAGTCAAATGCTTTTGCCTAGTCAATGAAACACAAGTAAACATCTTTCCGGTATTCTTTGCTTTCAGCTGTGATTCATCTGACATCAGCGATGATATCTCTGATTCCACGTGCTCTTCTGAACCCAGCTTGCATTTCCGGCAGTTCCTTGTCAATATACTGTTATAGTCACTTTTGAATGGTCTTGAGCAGAATTTTACTTGTGTGTGATATCAATGATATTATTCAGTTATTTCCACATTTGGTTGGATCACATTTCTTTCGAACAGGCAGAAATGTGGATGTCTTCCAGTCAGTTGGCCAGGTAGCTGTCCTCCAAACTTCTTGGCATAGGTGAGTGAGCACTTAAAGCACTGCATCTGCTTGTTGAAATATCTCAATTGATTTCCATCAATTCCTGAAGCCTTGCTTTTTGCCAATGCCTTCAGTGCAGCTTTGACTTCTTCCTTTAGTACCATTGGTTCCTGATCATATACTACCTCTTCAAATGGCTGAACATCAACTAATTCTTTCTGATATAATGATTGTGTATTCCTTCCATCTTACTTTGATGCTCCCTGAGTTGTTTAATAGTTTCCCTGTAGAATCCTTCACTATTGCAACTTGAGGCATGAATTTTTTCTTTAGTTCTTTCAGCTTGAGAAATGCAGAACATGTTCTTCCCTTCTGGTTTTCCATTTCCAGCTCTTAGCACATATAGTTATAATACTTTCTTTTGTCTTCTTGAGTTGCTCTCAGACATCTTCTGTTTATGTCTTTTACTTCACCATTCCTTCCTTTTGCTTCAGTTGCTCAACATTCAAGAGCAAGTTTCAGGGTTTCTTCTGACACGAAATTTGGTCTTTTCTCTTCTTTCCCGTCTTTTTAATGATTTCTTCATGGATGATGTCTTTGACGTCATTCTCCAGTTCGTCTGGTCTTTGGTATTTAGTGATCAACACACCAAATCTGTTCATGAGTCTTTGAAGTGGGAGGGATATACTGAAGATCATACTTTGGGTCTCGTGGCCTTGTTCTAAATTTCTTCAGTTTCAATTTGAATTTTCATGTGAACAATTGATAGTCTGTGCTGCAGCACTTGGTCTCATTCTCACTGCTGATATGGAGCTTTTCCATCATCTTTTTCCACAGACATAGTCAATTTCGTTGCTGTGTATACCATCTGGTGCAGTCCATGTGTGCAGTCGCTATTTGTGTTGGTTAAAAAAGCTATTTGCCGTGAAAAAGTCCTTAGTCTTGCAAAATTCTATCATGTGATCTCTGGCGTTAGTTTTATCACCAAGGAGGTGTTTTCCAGCTACCAGTCCTTCTTCTTTCTTTCCAATTTTGCATTCCAGTCTCTGGTAATTATCAATGCATCCTGATTGCGTGTTCGATGAATTTCAGACTGCAGAAGCTGGTAAAGTCTTCAACTGCTTCATCTTTGGCCTTAGTGGTTGGTGTATGAATTTGAGTAATAGTCATATTAACTGGCCTTTCTTGCAGGTGTATGGATACTATCCTACCACTGACAGGATTGTACTCCTGGAGAGATCTTGAAATGTTCTTTTTTGAGGATGAATGCAATACCATTCCTCTTCAAGTTTTCACTCTCAGCATAGTAGTGGACATGGGATCGTTGGATTTGAAATGCCCCAGACTGGTCCATTTTAGCTCACTAATGCCTAGGGTGTCAATGTTTATGCATTCCATTTTGTTTTTGACAATTTCCAGTTTTCCTAGATTCATACTTTGTACATCCTGTGTGTTTTAGTCAGCTAGGGCTGCTCTAACAGAAATACCACAGAGTGGATGGCTTTAACAAAGAAAGATTTATTCTTACACAGTCCGGTAGGTTGCAAGTCTATATTCAGGGTGTCCGCTCCAGGGGGAGGCTTTCCCCTTGTCGGCTCTGGAGGAAAAGTCCGGTATTGCATCAGTCATTGTCCAGGGAGTGTCCTAATGCAAGAACCTCTGGTCTGAAGGACACGCTCTGCTCCCGATGCTGCTTGCTTGATGGTAGCGAGGTTCTCAAATTGTCCTTGGTTCTTTTTCCTTTTATTCCTTGCAAGCTAAAAGCATTAAGGGTGGGGCAAGCCATACTCCAGGGAAACTTCCCCCATAGCAGGAATTCACAGCCCCACCCTAATCCTTTAACATAAAGGTTAGCAAAACCACACAACGGAGGACCGTCCCAAGATACTGGGAACCATATCCCAGCCACGTGGCTGCACACATTTTTGGGGGGACACAATTTCAGCCATGACGTCGTGTCCCGATTGTTAGTGGATGTTTGTAGTTGTTTCTTCTCATTTTGAGTCATGCCACATCAGCAAATGAAGATCCCAAAGGCTTTACTCTACCCATGTCATTAAGGTTGACTCTACTTAGAGGAGGCAGCTCTTCATCATCTTCTGAGTGCCTTCCAACCTGGGGGCCCACTTTCCAGCACTGTATCAGACCATGTATGGCTGCTATTCACATAGTTTTCCCTGGCTGATTCCTTTCAAAAGCAGACTGCTGGGTCCTTCTTCCTGTTTTAGTCTGGAAGCTCATGTGAAATTTGTTTACCACGGTTGACTGTGCTGGTGTCAAAATACCAGTGGCATAGCTTCCTGCATCATAGCAACAAGCAAGCCTCCACTGACTGACAAGTGGGGGCTGCTCACTCCCTCCTCACCTGACAGTGTTACCCTCCTTACCTAATGCTGTTATGAAGGTAGCTAGCTAAAATTTATCATTTTTTGATCTGGTATTTTTTCATCACGTGGACAAAGCCATTGTCTTCCTATTGGTTTATTCACCTGATGAGTTTTGATGATTTTATAGGTTTATCCATTATGTTTTTTCCACATATACTCATAATCAAGAAATTAAAGGATAATTATCATGTGTCTTCTTCAAATAACCTGCTGACTCTGTTATGATATCAGTTAAATATCTAAGTTGAAGTCCTGGGGCTCACAGATTTTTTTTTACAAAGAGACTGGTCCCCTAAAAGTAATTTAAGTGGAGTTAAAATTCGATTATTTTGACAATTCTGTGAAGTGTAACATAATTTTAGGAGATAACTTTAGAGTATCAGAAAACTTAAGTCATTAGTTTCTCTCCTTGGTAGTGGAAAAGAGATGAATATAAACAGCAGAAGGAAAGAAACTAGTTCCAGTCACTTGTTCTTCTGTGTCATAGATGAGAGTATTGGATGAAACAAAAGAAGACTGATACAGTCTTCAAGATGTTGTATGACTTCTGTGCACCTGTTTTCCTGTCTCTAAAAGGCCAGAACAGTAGTAATTAACATGCCCACATGTCTTTGGTGAACTTTAATGAGATCACATTCTGTAAAGTAGGACTTCCAACTGATGCTACACAGTTCAGTCATAGCTGAGGAAGGGAAACTTGAACTATTTGAATTTTTAAAATGTGAGAAAAGCAGAATGGTAAAAATTAAAGGTGGAATCCCTGCTAGAAACTTAAACTCTCTATTACAAAACAAGGGCAGTGTGCTTGTTAATGGATAATCAGATCTTCATCGGCAGAGTTGGAAACAGTGGTGACTGGCTCACGACAGCAGCTGACCACACTGTTTTAGATGTATACAGCTCCCCACAATCCGGCAATATCCAGTCTTCCACATGAGTCTCCTAAAAAGGTCTCTATGCTTCTCCAAAATGTCCCATCCCAGGGCTTTAATACATAATTTTTTCCATCTGTTTATCATCTGCTTCACCCAAATTTTAAAAATGCAGCTCTGCTCTATTTTGACTTCCTTGGAGGTGAGTAAGCCGGGCCAAATCTGTTTGAAGCCCTGCTGCAAAGTGAGTACAAAGCTGACTATTATGTTGTTGTAGAATACGATGATGTATTTTAGGAGAAAACACAAACTGCCATTCTATTCACTTATATAAGAATTTCAGCCATATCTTGAACCAGTAAGCCATTTAGAAATATATCTTGAATTGAGATCATTATTTATAGCTTTGTGTGTGTTTGGATGTGTGTATGTTATGAGTGTACATGGGTATATGGGTATGTGTACAATGAATGTTACACATATGTTATATATGTATACACACACATACATACATATATATAATCCAGCATAGCCAGCCAAGTGCCGTCTAGTTGGAGCCAACTCCTGGCGACCCTAGGGGCCAGGGTAGAACTGACCCCCAGAGTATCCAGCATAGAAGAATAATTTTTCTATGAGGGTTGAATTTTCCCAGGCACATTTATAAACAATCTCATTCTGTATTTGTCTCTTCTTGAACTGAAAATTGCTCTTCTAAGAGATCACTTGTAAGTGAATTTTAAAACCAACAAAGTACTCTGAAGTATTATCCCCATATCAACAAACAAAGTACTCTGAAGTATTATCCCCATATTAACAGCAGTTCTAAAACTGAGAACAAACAATAAGCAATGAAATGCTCACCGGCAGGCATCTTTTTATTTTATTTTTATTTTTAAATTGGGTGTTTTAGTTATGTACTGCTAACGGATGGTTTTAACAAACCCAGCCTTATTCTTTCGTAGTTTAGGATGCTGTAAGTCTGAATTCCCGGTGACAGCTCCGGGGAAGGCTTCCATTCTTTTTCAGCTCTGGGGGAAGATCCTTATTATCTGTCATCCTCTGGTCTAGGAGATCCTCAGCCCAGGAACCACAAGTCCAAAGGACACATCCTGCTCCCTGTTCTACTTGCTTAGTATAATGAGACCCCACTCCTCTGCTGGATTCTTTCTTTTCTATCTCAAAAGAGATCAAGCCAGGATACAACGTAATCCTGTAGATTGAATCCTGCCTCGTTAACATAACTTCCTCTAATCCTGCCTCATTAACGGGATTTATGCACGCAGAAAAGTCACATCAGATGACCAAATAGTGGGCGACCACATGATACAGAAAATCATGGCCTAGCCGAGTTGACACGCAGTTTTCTGGGAGTATGATTCAATTTACAACACTGACTAAAACATTTAGCAAGCATAAAGTACTTAATTGTTTCATTTCCTTGTTCTTGTATTGCTACTTAGTTTGCTTTTTTATTTTAACTAAAATTCACTTATAGGTCTATTTCACTTTTGTAGACCTAGAATGTTAGTTTCCTTTTTTTCCTGTAAGAATGAAAGTTCAGTGAATCCAGTTCACTTTTTTTTTCCACAGGTCTGGCCATGGCAGAACTTTGGCACAGTATAGTGATATTTGGTTTTTAAAAAGGAAGGATTTGAAATTTTGAAAGTCAATATTTTAAGTAAGTAAATTTTGAGAATACAAATTTAATTTTGTAATAAATCATGTGGTGAGAAGAAATTAACATCCAGGAATAAGGGTAGCAGTGCTTCTGATTTATATAAAAGATGCATTCTTATAAAATTTTCTCCAAATCATATGTATATCACATGAGCATTATTTTCTTTTACTCTCTCAGGATCAGAGATGCTACCGATGAATGGAAAACCCTAGCGGCATAGGGGTTAAGTGCTTTGGCTGTTAACCAAAAGGTCAGCAGTTCAGATCTACCAAGTGCTCCTCGGAAACTCTATGGGGAAGTTCTATACTGTCCTATAGGGTCGTTATGAGTCAAATTTGGCTGGATGGCATTTTCATTTTTTGGTATGAGTAAATAAATTGAATGCATAATAATGTCAAATGTGGGTGTCATAGCTGGTTAATGAATAATTTTAAGTGAATACATTCTGATAGCTAAATACTGCCTATTTTGTTGCTGAGGCTTCCAATAAATAAGTATACATACTGCGAGAAATCTATCTAAAACTACTGAAGCAACCTGACTTTAATTAAGTAGAATTTACATAATAAAGTTGTATCTCCTGAACATTAAGGAGGTTCTGTGTAATATTAATGTTATCACTGGGAGGTGAGAAGTTTCAATCAGCCTCTCATCAGCTTCCAGCTCAGAAGATTTTTGTTGTTAATAAAATTCCTTAAAGTAGGACACAGGTGAGGAAAGAGACGGCAGGGAGCAAAACAAACAAAAAACCCGAACTAACAGCTGTTGAGTTGGTTCCAAACATAGCGACCCTGTAGGACAGAGTAGAACTGCCACATAGAGTTTCCAAGGAACATCTGGTAGATCTGATTTGCTGACCTTTGGTTAGCAGTCACGGTACTTAACCACTACACCACCAGGTTTTCCAAAGCAGGGAGCAGAAGGGAACAAAGGAGCACTGTACAAACTTTTCTCCACAACCTTATTTTCTGAAAATAAGTGAATTACTTACTTTTTTGAACAACCTCTATAAAAAAATACCTATTATGTGTGGAAAATGCCAAATATTGTAGCAAACAAGATGAGAAGAGTTAGCACCACTGAAGATTAGATAAAACAAAAACAAAAAACAAACAAACTCATTTCCGTCAAGTCAACTCCAACTCATAGAAACCGTATAGGACACAGTAGAACTGTTCCAAGGAGTTTCCAAGAAGCATCTGGTGGATTTGAACTGTTGACGTTTTAGGTTAGCAGCCTTAGTACTTCAACATTATGCCAGCTGGGTTTCTAAGGATCCGATGGTAGGTACAAAATAGACGGCTGTGTGGGACTCCAGTATGATACCTTTTAGGTTGTCGCTTCCTGTGGTGAATTTCTTGTTACTTGATGAATAACATCTGTGTGGAATTATGTAAACTGAGTTCCTATTTAACGTAAACTACAAATACTCACTTAATAAACATGGCCCAATAACAGTTGTAGTGTTCTTTTTAAAAAGTCTACAGCACCATATTTAAGAGGCTAAGATTAGATCATAGTTACTAAGCAAGTGCCAGGTGCCAAGCACCTTACTTCCGTTATGTCATACAATTTTCAAATAAAAGAGATGCAATTTCTCGTTCTATCTGCTGATCCTTGCTCTGCTCCTGCCTCTTCCCCTCACTTCTAGAGCAAGGCTCTCGGACTTCTCATCAGCAACGCCAGGTTCCTGGGTTAATCCTGCTCATATGCACAGGAGTACCTGCAACATGGTTTCTTTTATGAGCTTTGGTATAGCTTACCAAACTCTGAATTTTGGTATGGTCCGTATGGAGATCAGTGTCCTGCCATTACCAGAGAAATGTTTTTTTCCTGCTAAATTTATTGCATGTAAAATAGAAGCCTTGACACTCTTTACCGTCCACGGTGTAACTCTAATACTATGCAACATGCTTTCTCCTTTTCAAAATGGGTAATTGAGAGCTTCACAGAGCTAATGCCGTAGTGATACCTCTAAGTACTCTGTCAGGGTTTTTTTTTACTGTACCAGCTGCTCTGTCCTCTGCACTGGCTTCTTTCCAAAAAAGCACAAAGTCCCCTCAGCTTCTGTGAGCTTGGTCTCTCTCCTTTTCTTTGCTCTCCTGAGAAATGGCCCTCAGCCTGGAAAATAGCAGTTAGGAAGGCCGCCTGACGTTTTTTTGTAGCTACAACTCTCTTGCTTCTTATCTCAGTCAGAGTAGACCTGGCATGCTGGTTTCCTTAGCTGAGGAATTTTTGTATGTTTTGTCTTTGCCTATTACAAACATGCACATTAGAGCCCAGGTGTCCGGCATACACATTTGTAGTTTAATAAAAAGTTTCTTGTGACTATTCTGTGATGTATACAGTTTTTTTGTGGGCTATGTGCTTAAAAACATGAAATATTCGTTGCTGAGATGAGATATAAACTCTGATGTAAAAATTGTCTTTTGAGACTCCTTGGAGAGCAGCCTATGTTTCTGTCGTGTCTCTGGTGGTATCGTAACTCCTAATAAACCTCTTTCCTCTTTCTAACTTGGAGTATGTTTCATTGGCTCTACTGCTCCAGGGCACAGATCCAAATCAGGTAACAACGGCTACATGTTGCTTTGACCATGAATTGTAAGCAATAATTGTGCCTTCTACTCTTGGTCTTCTGTGCCTTATTACATAACTACTTTCTTGTCTAAAGCATGTTGGGGACACACCACCACCTTTAGAGACTCAGGTGTTACCTCCTCTGTGAAGCTTCCCTGGGTCCTCCTTTGTCTCTCTAAGGAAAAATTAACTGCTGTCCCCATTTGTTTCCCTAGTAGGTTTGTTTATACACTATTATTATTATATTTGTGATGTTTCACAGTAATTAGATATTTCTTTGTCCTACCTTTGCACTGAAATCTCCTTGAAGATAGTGTCTCACGCTGAGATCTATAGAGAGTTAAAACCAGCGAAGTGTCTATATATCTTTATAAGAGGAAACCCTGATGGTATAGTGATTAAGTGCTACAACTGTTAACCAAAAGTTAGCAGTTCAAATCCACCAGGCACCTCTTGGTAGCTCTAGGAGGCAGTTCTCTGTCATGTAAGGTTGCTATGAGTCAGAATTGACTCAATGGCACTGTTTTCTTTCTTTTTTCTCTTAATATACAGAGAAACATAGAAAGAGTCTTATATCAAGGAAATCTTGGAGAGTCTTTGAAGTCCCAAATCTAAGGGACAGGTACCTGGCTGGAGGCTTTTCCTGATTCATGTAACTCCAAGCGCTGGCAAACCCAAGACAGACAGGTTAGACAGCAGGCCTTTGGCCCACAAACTTTGCATGTACTTTTTATATGCTAGTCTGGAACAAGAAAGTCAACAGGCTGTAGAGACTGAGTTCTCCTCCCCACAGGCGTCTAGCTCTGATAGTCTGTAGTGATGTATCCTTGAACAGCCCTATGTCTATGAAACCAAACCTGTTGCTGTTGAGTCTGTTCTGACTCATAGCAACCCTATAGACCACAGCAGAATTGCTCCATAAGGTGTCCAAGAGGTGGCTGGTAGATTTGAACTGCTGACCTTTCACTTAGCGGTCACCAGGGCACCCTATTTCCATGAGGCAACTATAATTAAACCAGAAATTAGTATCTTAATTAAATCAAAGGATTTAATTAAATTCCTAACTAGTTGCTGAAATTGTTTCTCATCTATTTATTTCTAGTCTTCATTTCCTGTGGTTAAATGTATGTATGTGTTCATATACACACTTGTATCCACACACCACAATAAAAAGAAATGAAATATACCTAAAATATTTGCGTGTCATTATTCCCAACAAGTTAACCAGCTGTACAGTCAGTTCCATCTCTTGGCTACCCCATTTGTGTCAGAGCAGAACTGTATTCCATAGAGTTTTCACTGGCTTATTTTTATTCTGTGGTGCCTCTGGATAAATGTGAACTTCCAACTTCCTAGTTAGCAGCCAAGTGTGTTAACTGTTTGCATCACAGAGGGACTGCTTGTTGTACTAAGCTTCATTATTTTTAGAAGCTGGCGTGAGCTTCTGTCTGGTCTGGTAGTTCTTGTGGAATTTGCTCAGAGGAACCCAGGAGTTCTCTGGAAGTAGTGACGGGTTGCTGGTGAAGCAGTTTGGCAGGCGTTTGGTGTTCTCTGCTCACCATGAAAACTCTCACTTTGTCTATTTTATAAGGGAGGATTCATTGTAAGAGTTGAAGACAGTTTCTATCCTCAAACACATGCAAACAACCCTGATCTGCTGCTTTTATCTAATCCTTTAATGTTTAATAGACAAAGAAACTGAGGCCCCGAAGAACTGAATGACTTGCCTAGTGTTAGCATACTAGCAACTAATTAGCACCGTAGTTTGCTATGTATTTTTATTATTGTTGCTAACTCAGTTGGACAGGGACATGGGAAGTGATGACCAATAGGGGAAAAGGAACTCAGTTAGAGACAGTGTGACAAAGTCTGTGCTTTTCATGAAAAACAGAAAACAAATTAAGAGTTTGACTTCTTCTTCCCCGTTTTCAATGTGCTGCTTCTAAATATATGAATTTCTACAACAGCTTTTCCTTCCCAGACTGCTCACAATGGCTCAGACTGCAGTAACTGCTTTATTATGCACATATATTTTTAGTCACGTATTTATTACAAGCATTTGTATTATATAAGGATATGCACTGTCAGGGATTGAGTTGTGTCCCCCCCAAAATAGGTGTAGCCATGTGGCTGGGCCGTGATTCCCAAAATTTTATGATTGTCCTCTATTTCATGATTTTTCCTGTGCTGTATGTTAAAGGATTAAGGTGGGACTGTAAATCCATTCAGAAGATTGCCTCCCTGCTCCACTGTAAAGGGAGTTTACATGGCTTGTCCCACCCTTAATCCTTTCATCCTACCAGAGATAAAAGGAAAGAGAAGCAAGCAGACAATTGGGAACCTCATATCACCAAAAAAGCTGCACAGGGAGAAGACCGTGTCCTTCAGACCTGAGGTTCCTGTGCCAAGATGCTCCCTGGATAAAGACTGATACAATACCAGACTTTCCTCCAGGGCCGACAAGGGGGAACGCCTTCCACTGGAGCAGACATTCTGAATTTGGACTTCTAGCCTACTGGACTGTGTAAGAATAAGCCTTCCTGTGTTAAAGCTACCCACTTTGTGGTACTTCTCTTACAACAGCACTAGCTGACTAAAACATGCACACGTAACATTTTGGTGATAAAATTGATGGAAAATTTGGCTAATCTGTAAGATGCGATGGCATCCAGACAAGTAGATGTTGGCAGAGAAAGTTCAGGATTCATAAATATTGGGCTTTCAAATAGACAGCAGGCACCCAAGAAGTGTTCTTTGCCTCTATGATTCAATTATTCCATCTCTGCTGGAGGACTGTGTGTGGTCAACAGCTACAGAGCATGGACAGAACAGAGACAATAGGTTAGAAGACTATTGTGTTGCTTGATCATCAAGAGCAAATTGGGAAATTAGTTTTAGATGAAAGAAACAATTCACTTAACAGGAGGGCAAAGACTGTCATTATTAGGACTGTTAGGAAAAGAGTGGGATTCTGCAATATTACAGTAATATTAAAGTGGAGACGTTGATTTCATTCAGTTTAAGGGACTATACAAAGAAGAACAACTGGGATGTGTCTGGCACTTAACAATTAAGAAATAAATTATGAGAAGAAAGTACAGTACTCAAAAGAAAAAACTAAAGGAAGGAGACTGAAGTCTACAATGGGAAATAAAAGATGTTGAGAATGGATGAAAGAAGCCCAAGAGATACAATTTGGATTGGGCTGAATAAACTCCAAGAACATTAAGAGGGAAGAAAGTACCAAAGATGATGACGTTGAGAAATAAGACTAGAAAACTCCTCGATGTTTTATTGAAAACTAACCCCATGGAATATAATCAGAGCAAGTTACATCCAAAGACATCCCAGGCAGTTTACCGCATAGCAGCGTAAGGGTAAATAATATGGTCATTAATATTGCAAGACTAAGCTTCTCCCTTGTTTTGTGGGGAATTAGAACGAGTTCATGCAGAATAAAGCAATTACCACACATGAACTCAAGTTAAGGTTTCCTGCCTCCCGACAGCATGCATGGCTTTGCGCCATGAAATCAGAGTAGACAAGATTCAGTCACGTCATTGGAATTTCAGCAAGTTCTGCACTATGTATTTCAGGGTCGAATCATGCTTTTCAACTTCAGGAATGAATTCAGCTAAGACTTAAGTTTGTCATGAGGGAATTCTCATATTAAAAAGGCCAAATTGGAAATCTCAAGCTTGGATGAGAAGTGTACAGTTGTGTGTGTGTCTGTGTGCAAAGATGTGCATGTACCACGGAAACAAAAATGTGCTGGAGTGCAGAAAATAGTTTAACTACTTAAAGATACAATCGTTTCATTAATATTTACCTTTATCTGATGAAATATTCATGATGTCTCCCTTCCTTGCTCATCTAACATGGCCATGTGAACTAGGTCAGCACACAGGAGCTCTCAATTAGCTGTTCGGGCCGACAGAGGACTCTCAGCCAAGTGGCCTGCACCACGCAGTGAGCTGAACTCAGATGATGAGTTTTCTCTCAGCATAAACCATCACCCATACTGACCCTGAGCTCAGTTTACAGTGGAGCAAGTGCCATAGAATCATGGCCATCTCAAGAAAAAAAAGAAAAGTTTCAGGAAAGTCCAAATAAAAAGGGGCAAGTGAAAATTCGTTGCACAGGCTGCATGATGTCTTGTGGAGATCAGTACTGTAGAAGTGTAAAGGACTAAAACTGGGGCTCCTGACATGCACCACCAAGCTCCTGTCTGCCACCGTGAAGCTGGGTAGCAGAGGACCTAGTTTTGAATGCCAGCTTAGCAATCTATAAAATAGGACTGACAATACCTCCTGCTAAAGTAGGTGCTGGGAAGATTGCTATACACTCTTGTTAGTTAGTTACTCTAATTATACAGACCAATACAGCAGCACAGTCTCTGGGTGTTGCAAAGGTTAATGTGCTCAGGTGTTAACCAAAACATTGGAGGTTCATGTCCACTTGGGGGCACCTCAGAAAAAAGGCCTGGTAGTCTACTTTAAAAAAATCATTGAAAACTCTGTGGATTACAGTTCCACTCTGATATACATGGGGTCACCATGAGTTGGGGCTGACTCAGGAGCAGCTGATAATGACAGCAAAAGTTCATATTTTACTGTAATTGTGTGTCCCAAATGTATCTCTCCTCTAAACTATAGTTTCTTGGGAATCCAGACTGTGTTTTGTTCATTGTGGTGTCCCGAGAGTTTAGGTAGTGCACTAGCCAGTAAATATACCCTTTGTCTTTGGGTTGATTATGACATGCAGCAATCCAGCTGGACAGGGAATGACTCCATAGAGTTTGCAAGGCTGTGATGTGTACAGAGGCAGACTGCTACACCCTTCTTCCACAGTGTAGCTTGTGGGTTTGAACCTCTGACATTTCCGTTAGCAGCCAAGCACTTAACCACTGCATCAATCACCAGGGCTCCTGAGACGGTAAATACGTAAAAACCATTACTGTTCAGTTGAATTTGACTCATAGCTCTACTTTGTTATTGTATTGCTGTTAGGTGCTGTCGAGTGGGTTCTGACTTACAGCAACCTTATGTACTACAGAATAAAATACTGCTCCTTGCTTACAGTCGTTGCTAAGCCCATTGCTGTAGTTGCTACTGGGTCAGCCTGTCTCATTGAGACTTTTCTTCTTTTTTACTGACCTGTGCTGTACCAAGCATGGGGTCCTTCTCCAGGGACTGATTCCTCCTGACAACATGTCCAAGGTATATAAGATGCAGACTTGTCATCCTTGCTTTTAAGGAGCATTCTGGTTATACACTGTGATAACTTTTTACTCAATAATGAAAGTTCAGCCTTTGGAGAGACAGGTTTGATATTAGAACATGGTATTAAAACTGGCTTGAGAGCTGTATCCTTGTATGAAAGTACCACTGTGGAGGTGCTTGCACACAATGCAGAAGTAATGTTGCTGTCCATTATTAAAAAATAAATGCTAGCCAACTCTTCAAACAAAGATTGGACTGGACTATAAGACATGAAATGATACTGGCAAATAGTGTGCTTCTTTGCTTAAGTAGATGCATGAGGCTAACTGGTATGCTTCTGTCCAGAGACAAGATGAGAGGGCGGAGGGAGGCAGGAGCTGGTCGGCTGGACATGGGAAATACAAAGTGGAAAGGAGGACTATGCTGTGTAGCACAGGGTGGGGAGAGCAGTTAGAGTTACGTAGCAGTCTGTAAGTTCTTGTATGCCAAACTGACTTGGATTGTTAACTTTCACTTAAAGCAAATAGAATATTTTTTAAAAAATTAAGTGCTAGATTTTCTTCTTTTTAATTTCTGTTAGATCCTTCTGAAAGACAGAGATTGAGAGTACCATAGAATTATGACATCTATCTATAACAGGCAGAATAATGGTCCCCTAAACATGTCTACATCCTAATCTCCAGAAACTGTGACTGTTACTATAAAAGGTAAAGGACAGTTGGTAGACCTGACGAAAAGTTGTTGTTGTTAGTTGTTACTGAGTTAGTTTTGATTCATGGCAACCTCATTTATAACAAAGCTTTGCCCAGTCCCGTACCATCTTTGTGATGGTGGGTTTCTTTGTGTCCATTTCTGTCGCTACTGTATCGATTCATGTCGTGAGAGTTTCCCTCACTTTGGCTGACTCTCTGCTCTACCAAACATGATATCTTTTTCTGGTGACTGCTTTTTCCTGATGACATGCGTAAAGTTATTGAGCTGAAGTCTCATCATCCTTGCTCCCAGGAAGAATCCTAGTTGTATTTTGCCTATGATTGATTTGTTCAAGGAACTTGATAGAGAAAGATTATTTTGGATTACACAGGTGAGTTCTATCTAATTATACGAGCCCTTAAAAGCACCAGAGGAAGGCAGGAGAGTGAGTCTGAGAGATACAGTGTGAGAAGGACTTGACTTGACCTTTCTACCAAGAGCCAAGGAATGCCAGCCAACTGCCAACGCTGTGACCTGAGCCCTACAACCACAAGGAACTGAATTTTGTCAACAACCTGAATGAACAAGGAATGGATTCTCTCTCCCACAGAGCCTCCAGAAAACATCAAAGACTGTCAATGAATTAATTTTAGTATGGTGAGACTTGTACTACACTTCTGACTTGCACAACTATAAGTTACACATTTTTGTTATTTTAAGCCACTAAGTTTGTGGCAGATTTTTTCAGGAAGCAAAATAAGAATGAATACAGCCTCACAGATGAGCAGACCACATTTACCATTAAGTTTTTGGTTCTCTAAGTATTTTAACAATGTCAGTGTTATACCTGGATATTTCCTAGCAGTCAAGATAAAAATCAAAGTGCAAACAAATTGTCTTTTTCCCTCTTTGGAAAGAGGTGTTGAGCTTTCATTTTTATCTCCATCTGTTTGGAAGCTCTTTGAGCTCCCTTTTGGTTAAAGTGGGAGCGCAAGATACAAAACCCAATTTTTAATTTATATTATTTAGTTTGTTTCAGCAAATGCCTCCAGAGCTATGTCATGTGTGAAGTGAAATCACCTATACACTGTGTCTTTAAAAGCACAGAGCAGCAGCGGTAGTCAATACCAATTTCCACATCTGGATCAATACCATCTGATGGCTTTGTAGCTGCAAAGATTGTTTCACACACAGACTCAGGGAAAGGGAGGGCCAGGCAGAGAAAGGGAATTGGTTTTAATGATTTCATGGTTCTGAGTAGTCCCTTTCTCCCTCTTTTCTTTAAAGAAATAAATACATAAAATTAGAAACTAAATTTATGAACTTGTCAGTCAGCACCAAAAGCAGCTTCTTTTGCTAATCCATCAACAATAGTGGAATCCAGTCTAGCAAATAATCTTTTTTTGTGTGTGGAGGTTGTAGATATTGAAGAGAAGAAGGAATAACACTATCTTCAATGAGGCAATAATAAAAATGCTTAATATTTACAACATGCCTGTCCTTGAGAACTTTATGGGCAGTTTCTTCAATTTAGAAATAGAAAAACAAGAACCAGCAACTTGTTTATCATCACACATGCAGAAAAAGCTGATGTATTCCGTACAGTACTGTGTGTATATGCGTATGCTGGGACTTCACATGATTGAAATATTTTTTCTTGAGTTCCTTCAGAGTAACTTTGCTTTGAAGTTTTTGAGAGGCAGACTCTCCCTCATGAGTGGGATGGGCTGGTTGCGTTTCAAGAGGCGTAACTGTGGGAGCTGCCAAGAGACTGCACTGTGATTGAGATGACTGGAGAAATTGAGAGATCAGATGCTATTAGCTGTGCTGGATGCTTTTCCAGCAGACCAGGATCTTGACCATTTCTCCTCCTGTGAGCAGACACACTTTTAATTCTATAGCTCCTCTTTTTGTGAGACACGAGTGAGCAGACTTTGATGCTACGCCATTAGCTCACCTCCAGAGAAGGTTGGCTTGCACTCCACAGAGGGAAACTCATTGTCAGGAAGAGCCAAACGAAGGAATAGGTGTGTCCCTGCTGGGCCTTGACATAATGGGGAAGCTTAATCCTCAGTTTGGTGAATGCCACAGCTACAACCATGACCAGCTCAGTCTTTAAGGCAGATTAAATGACTTTTAGGGATGGCTATGTAGAGTTTCCAAATGGAAGGCCAAAAGTTTTCAGGAAAAAAGGACTTTTCTGTGTAGTAGTTATTAACATTCGCTTCTTCATCTCTTACATTGTACTCTGTGGTTTTGCAAAGTACTGCCAATGCCATGTACATCACTGCAGATACTCCTCATAACACCCCTGCACATTTGATCATGCTTCTTCAGCTGAGGGTCAGAAAGAGAATGTAGGGAAGCTTATCACTGAGACAGCTTAGTGAGTTGCGGGGCTAGGCACCAAATAGGGCAGTTAGCTCTTTGACAGAGATGGGACAGGAATCAGGACAGCAAAGTGTCATACACTCTTCTACTCTTTGTACGCTTCCGCAGATAGAATCAGAAACTTGGACTCCTCAGAACCCAGCTGTCTGATTAAAAATAGGCTGACTCTGTGTAGGCTCCAGCCACCAATGACTGGATTCCCTGTCTTTTATTAGGAATGACATGCCTTTTACTCTGCTACCCATTTTTCTGAAGGGCAGATATGAAATATGAACTCAGCAGACAGCGTTCTGGACAGCAACACATTTCCGAATTCATTATAATTTCCCTTTAAGAGCCACACACACACACACCTCCACACACTCACACAAAAGTTTCTGTTGACTCTATCTCGTGGTGACCTCATATGTGTCCGAGTAGAGTTTCCAACAGCTGATTTTTTTTTTTTTTCTTCACAAGTAGATTGTCAGATTTTACCTCTGAGGTGCTCTGGATGGATTCCAACCTCCAACCTTCTGGTTAAATAGCTAGTGCTTAACCATTTGGAAACCCTGGTGGTATAGCAGTTAAGTGCTACAGCTGCTAACCAAAAAGCTGGCAGTTCAAACGCACCATGTATTCCTTGGAAACTCTATGGGGCAGTTCTACTGTGTCCTATAGGATTGCTATGAGTCAGAATCAACTCGATGGCAGTGGTTTTGGTTAACTCTTTGTGCCATCCAAAGACTCCATGAAAACCACAAATCTCCACTAAATAAACTTTCACTAAACATGATTTAAGAGCACAAAATGCTGGAATAACCACGAACAACGCAAAAAGCCTCTCTACTTCACTAGCATTTTCAGACTGCCTGCACTGTACTTAATCTTCCTGAGCTCTACTGTATGTTCACCTAAATACTTCCTACATCAGTAATACCAGTTAGTTTGATCATGAATCTGTAAAACCTGATATAAAAAATACACATAAATCTCCAAATAAAGCATCCCAAACCCCCAAATCTTCTCCCTAGCAGCTAAAGTCAGTGCTTTTTCTTATCATGTGGCTCCCACTAAGCTATTGAGATGTTTTCATTATAAAATATTCACCAGAATACAGGTGATCAGCAGGTAGATTTCAAATATTTGTGATCGGTAAAACTAAGCAGAATCCTTTCACCCAGTGGTCCTATTGGCCTTTATTTTTCCAAAAATCTTTTATTTTTAGGTTTTGATGATCACTTCTTCACAAAGCAATTTGCTCTTCAGTGGTGATTATTTCAGTCCATCTCCATGAGCCTGGATGAAGAAATTACCATGTTAAACATTATGAGGCAGAAATCGCAAGGGATCACTTTTCCCATCTAAAGAAGATTAAAAAAAAAAAAAACCATCTATACACTAGCAGATCAATGTTCAATAGTTGGAAATGGGAATATCCAAAACATTTGTTTAAAGAAAGTCATTGAGTGGCCATCAAATCTGCTGGTGGAGCCCAAGGATACTTATGGCATCTGGTATGTTAGTATTAAAGACCCACAGAAGAAGTCAACACAAGTTCTATTATTATCTGTCCTTATTATCTGTCTCTTAAGGAATTTATGATTTTTTTCATAACTGATTGTAATGGCCATGTAGTTTAAGGTACCACCACACACCTGTCAATTTGTCATAGTATGGTCGCTTTCGTGTTGCAACAATGCTAGACGTTATGCCACTTTTGCTGAAGTTGTATTGCAAATATAAGCAGTATCACTCATGGTGGACATATTTCAGCAGAGCTACCAGGCAAATACATACTAAGAAAAAGGATCTGGCACTCTTCAAAAAATTAGCCAGTGAAAACCTTGTAGATCACAATAGAACATTGTCCAATATGGTGCTGGGAAATGAGCCCTCCTAGGTCAGAAGACACTCAGAATACACAACGGCTGAAACAATGGACTCCAGAATACCAATGTTCATGAAGATGACACAGGATGAGTCAACATTTCACTGTATTGTATAAGAGTTGCCATGAGTGGAGCTGACTTGTGGCAACTAACAACAGTGGCAGCTGTTTAAGAGAGCAGTTAAAATTGACCAAAAACACTCAAAGCTTACCGTTAAGAAGAAAGAAAAGAAAAAAAGACAAGACAGCAATCTTGTAGTACCTGTGTTAAAAAATGCTCTTTTTCTGGTATAGTGGTCTTCTTTTCACTTCCTTGAAGCTTAGGGAGAGAGAGGTAGCTGACAATTAACATGCCGTGAAAAAGTTTACCTGTGTACATTTTGCTCAATAGCTGGGCAGAGGAAGGATCTGTTTAGATTGCTGGGCAGTCTGATCCCATGCTTAAGAAAGGAAACAAAACTGACACTGGATAAGGATCATGTCCCCTTAGGTTTTTCCCTGTACATGACATTTCTGAAGCCTCTTTCTTTAGGGTCTTAGTGTGGCACATTTGCTTGGGATTATAGTGTAAGCTGTACCTGTTTTCTGTCCTGTTTTCACTCACCCCATGAAATTTACTGAGCACTTATTAACTTATTAACTATGCACAGTGCATGTGCTTAGGCATTTATTCAATTATGTCTCGCATAATTTGGCATATTGATTACACACCCATAGGTTGGTTGGCTGGGATTCTATTTCTAATTTGCCCACAATTCGCTGCCAGTTGGGTATTCTACCTCTTTAAGATACTTCATTATATCTCTGCACTGTGGAAATAATATAACAGGCAGCTGCTTATAGATGTTCAGCAATGATCCATATTCAAGTCAAATCAAGGCTTATAAAGTTCAATCTTTTCATTCTCAGACTTTGTTTTTTATTCAAATTGCAATAATTACAGGTTCTTTCAGATATTTTCTTTTCTGTTTTTCTATTGTTATCTAATTCAATGTCTGTCTACTGGCTAGCCCTAGAGGTGCAGAGGCTAAGAGATCAGCTGCTTACCAAAAAGCAGGTAGCTCGAATCCGCCAGCCTATGGGGAAGTAGAAACCCTATGTGGCAGTTTCACTGCATCCTAAAGGGTCACTGTAAGTTAGAATCAGCTCCGCAGCAATGACTTGTTTTGTTTTTTCCCCTGAGCTAAATAAATTTCTAGGTTTCAATACCAAAGTCATAAACTTGAATTGATTGGCCAAAATCGAGTTCGTCTCTGAAAGACTTTCAGTGACAATGCAGCAGTAAAAATTTACAAATGCTCAAAAAGTAGATGAGCACCTTTGTCTAAGATTTTCACGACAGCTGAATTTGCATGTAAACTTGCATTAGGTGTGAGCTGGAATGTGACACCCTGGTTCCGGTACTTATTACATAGCACTAGGAAGGTGTTACTTTCTGTTTGTGTTGTAGTTAACTCTGCTTTGTTCTAATGATAAAAGTGCCTTTTAGTCTCAAACATTATGTACTCTGAACAGACAAAAAAGGTATAGAAGTATAAATTGGTAGCTATGGCCACCAGAAGTGTCTTAATTTTTTTTTGCCTTTGAGTTGAGTTTGACGCATAGTGCTCTATGACATAGAATATCAGTAGAGATGTGTCCCATAAGGTTTTCAAGCTGTAATCTTTACAGAAAAAAAAAAGACACCCGTGTGTCTGTCAATGTGTTGTACTGCAGGGGCTTTGGTGTTGCACCGATGCTGAAAGCTACGCCATTGATATTCATATTCCAGCAGGGTCATCCTTGTTGGAAATGTTTCAACTGAGCTTCCAGACTAAGCGAGACTAGGGAGAAGGACCCAGTGGTCTATTTCTGAAAGGAATTAGCTAGCGAAAATCTTATGAATAGCAGCAGAATATTGTCAGATATCGTGCTGGATAATGAGCCCCTCAAGTTGGAAGGCACTCAAAAGACGACTAGGGAAGAGCTGCCTCATCAAAGGAGAGTTGACCTTAATGACGTGGATGGAGTCAAGTTTTTTGGTCCTCTGTTTGCTGATGTGGCATGACTCAAAATGAGAAGAAACAATTGTACACATCCATTGATAATTAGAACATGCAATGTATGAAGTGTGACTCTAGGAAAATTGGAAATCATAAAAAATGAAATGAGACACATAAACATCGATACTCTAGGCATTAGTGAGCTGATATGCATTGGAATTGGCCATTTTGAATCAGAAAATCATATGGCCTATTATGCCAGGAATGACAGCTTAAAGAAAAATGACACTGCATTCATTGTAAAAAAATAATTCAAGATCTATCTGGAAGTACAACACTGTGAGTAACTGGGTAATAACCACATCTCTACAAAGAAGACTAGTTAATATTATTATTATTCAAATTTATACACTAACTACTAAGGCCAAAGACAAAGAAACTGAAGGTTTTTACCAACTTCTGCTGTCTGAAGTTGACTGAATTTGCAATCAGGACGTATTGACAATTAATTATGCATTATTGCAGTGTGAAAGTAGGAAACAAAGAAGGATTGGTAGTTGGAAAACGTAACCTTGGTGACAGAAACAATGCCAGAGATCACATGACAGAATTCTGCAAAACCAACTAGTTCACTGCCAATATCATTTTTTACCAACTTAAATGGCAACTATACACACTGACCGTACCAGACTGAAAAACACAGGAATGAGACTGACTACACCTGTGGAGAGAGGTGATGGAAAAATCTCAGTATTAAACAGAATAAGGCTAGGGGCAGAATGTGGAAGAGACCATCAACTGCTCAAATGCAGGTTCAGATTGACGCTGAAGTAAATTAGAACAAGTTCACAAGAGCCAAAGTATGAACTTGAGTATATCTCACTTGCATTTAGAGACCATCTCAAGAACAGATTTGATGCCTTGAACATTACTGGTGTAAGACCAGGCAAGTTGCATAATGACATCAAGGACATCCTACATGAAGAAAGCAAGAGGTCATTAAAGAAACAGAAAAGAAAGGAAAGACCAAAATGGATGTCAAGAGACCCCGAAACTTGCTCTTGAATGCTAGGTAGTTAAAGTGAATGAAAAAAAATGATCAAGTAAAGGAGCTGAAAAAGAATTTTGAAGGACAGCTCGTGAAGACAAAGTATTATAATGATCTTGTGCAAAGAGCTGGAGAAAGAAAACAAAAATGAAAGAACACATTCAGCAGTTTTGAACCTGAAAGAACTTAAGAAAAAATTTGAACCTCGAGTTGCAATAGTGAGATTCTATGGGGAAAATATTAAATGACACAATTAGCATCAAAAGAAGAATGAAGGAATACATAGAGTTACTATATCATAAAGAATTAGCTGATGTTCTGCCATTTCAGCACGTAGCGTATGATCAAGAACTGATGGTACTGAAAGAAGACGTTCAAGCTTCACTGAAGGCACTGGCAAAAAGTAAGACGTCAGGAACAGATAGAATACCAGTTGAGATGTTTCAACACATGGATGTAGCACTGGAGTGCTCACTTGTCTGTGCCAGAAAATTTAGACCTGATGACTGGAAGAGATCTGTATTTATACTATTCCCAAGAAAGGTGATCCAAACGAATGCAGAAATTGTTGAATAATGTCATTAATATCACATCTAAGTAAAATTTTGTGGAAGAAAGTTCAGAAGTGACTGCAGCAGTACATCAACAGAGAACCGCCAGAAATTCAAATGAGATTCAGAAGAGTATATGGAACTAGGGATATCATTGCTGAAGTCAGGTGGATCCTGACTGAAATCAGAGAATAACAGAAAAACATTTACCCATGTTTTATTGACTATGTAAAGGCACTTGGTTGTGTGGATCATAACAAATTATGGATAACATTGTGAAGCATAGGATATCTTGAACACTAAACTGTGGTCATGAAGAACCTATACATAGATCATGAGGCAGTGTGAACAGAAAAAGGGGATACTGTATGATTTAAAGTCAGGAAAGGTGTGCTTCAACGTTGTATCTTTTCACCATACCTATTCAATCTGTGTGCTGAGCAAATAATCTAAGAAGTTGGATTATATGAAGAAGAGCTCTTCAGGACTGGAGGAAGATTCATAAAGAACGTGTGATATTCACATGACACAACCTTACTTGCTGAAAGTGAAGACCACAGCCTTCAGTATGGATTATGCCTAAACATAAAGAAAACAAGAATCTACCACTGGACCAATAAGCAACATCATGATAAATTGAAGTTGTCAAGAATTTCACTTTATTTGGATCCACAATCAATATCCATGGAAACAGTAGACAAGAAATCAAGACCCTTTGCACACGGAAAGTCTTCTGCAAAAGACCTCTGAGTGTTCAGCACTTCAGAGCATTGAAAGGCAAAGATGTCACCTTGAAGACCAGGTGAGCCTGACCCAAGCCGTGGCGTTTTCGATTTCCTCATGTTCATGTGAAAGCTGGACAATGAATAAGGAAGACCAAAAAGAACTGATGCCTCTGAACTGTAGTGTTGGTGAAGAATATTGAGTTTTGGACTTCCAAAAGAATTAAAAAAAAAATCTGTCTTGGAAGAAGTACGATCAGAATGTTCCTTGGAAACAAGGATGAAGAAATTATATTTCACATACTTTGGACAAGGTATCAGGAGGAATCAGTTCCTGGAGAAGGACATCATACTTGGTAACGTAGAGGGTCAGTGAAAAAGAGGAAAACTCTCAGTGAGGTAGACTGACACAGTGGCTGAAACAATAGGCTCAAGCGTGACAATGATTTTGAAGATGGTGCAGGAGTGGGCAGTGTTTTCTTTTGTTGTATATAGGGTCACTAAGTCGAAACTGACTGGACAACATCTAACAATAACAACAATCTTTATAGAAGCTGACTGCCACATCTTTCTCCTGCAGAGGGACTTGTGGGTTGGAACCACTGACTTTTTGGTGGATAGCAGCGAAGCTATTAACCAGTTTGTCACTGCAGCTCCTTCCTCCATAGCTTCAGGGTTTCCAAGCCTGTAACATATTTATTTTAAAAATTGTTTATTATGTATAATAAACATCTCTTTCCTAACACTACTGGCTTGAGCCTCGGTAGAGCAGACAGGAATGAATGAATTATCTAATACGCAAGGTAAGCATAGTGCTTACCTTGCTTACCAGACTATCTGTAACAGTTACACATTTTTTTTCCCTTACATCAAGTATTCTGCTTCTAGATATGGTTGGCATCTGTCTCTCTCTCAACCCCACAGAATCAAAGCCTCTTATTGAATTTACAATGCCTGCTTGGGATGTATTACTCTATAAGCAAAGTAAGCATGGGTTTACTTGTACTTACTTACCTGCAGTGACCAATTTCACATGGTCATTGCCTGGGAGTAAGCACAAAAAAGTCTGTGCTTACTTTGCTTACTGAGTAATTTGCCCCTAAGAGTAGGGCTGTGGCATAGCAGTAACACTCTGTTAGGTGGACCATGAGAGCAATTCCACTGAGAAGTCTCGATGTCAAGCTTGTTGTTGCTGGGTTCCAACAAGTTGATTATGACACTATGTGACAGAATAGAACTGCCTCATTGGGTTTCCTTGACTGTAAACTTTATGGGAGTAGTGGCTGGGTCTTTCTTCCATGGAATGGGTGAATTTGAACTGCCAGCTTTTCAGTTAGTGACTGAGCACTTAACCCATTGCACTGCTAGGACTCATTTATGTCAAGCGAGAAGTCAATAATCTTGAGGCCACAAATGTACACAAACTGAGCTATAAGATAACACAGTAACTTGTGATGGCCAGACACCCAAGTTCCAAGGTGCCAGCTGTGGAAAAAGGTAAGAGCAACCCGATAAAGAAATAGGTAATTGCTGTGACGTTTTTAAAATAACCCGAGAGATGATGTGGTGTCTTAGGCTGGGTTCCCTAGAGAAGTAAAGCCAGTCAAGTATAAAAGAAAAAAAGAACATGGAGAGATTTCAAGGAAATGGCTTATGTGGTTGCAGAGATTAAAAATCCCAAGTCTGTGGGTCATAATAGAGGCTTCTCCTGATTTATGCAGCTGCAGAGGCTGGTGGACTCAAGACAGGCAGGTTAGAAAGCAGGGCTTTTGCTCACAGGCTACAAATATCAAAATGTCCCAAGACTGGCAGGTAAGAGGACAGGAAAACTGCTGAATCAAGTTTGATGAACAGATGATGTCAGAAGAACAGACATCGTGGCAGGATCCAGAGTGAGCAAATGCCCACAAGCCTTGGAGAAAATCTACCGATATTTGATACAGTCCACATCACCATGGAAATTCTCTTTCAAATGATTGGCCATTCATAGAAAAATCTCATCATGGAGGTGATCACACTACATCCCATTTCATCCCGGAGGTGACCACATCATCACACAACTGCCATACTACATCAATAGCTGCCAAACCACTGAAAAGCATGGCCCAGTCAGGTGGACACACGATGTGGATAATCACATGAGGTTTGTTAAAAGAAGTAGAATTTTCAGTCAAGGAAATTAGAATTCCAATTTCCTTATATATTAACTCTAACCTTAGGAAAAGTTGTATAACATTTGTGAGGCTGTTTCCTCATTTCTAAAACGGAGGCCTTAATTTTTTTTTTTTTTTTTTTTTTTGCGTAGATTTGCCATAGTGGAGTATTAAACAACATACATAAAGTGCTTATTATCTTTTTGTCCTGAATTTGCTTTTCTTCAATTAAACATCTTTAGAGCCCTCAGTCACTGCTTCTGAATGAGCTGTTCCGCAGCCTGCCAACTACCCCATTTGTTTTTCTCCTCCTTGAAGTGCTCTGTGCTGAGCAGAGAACGCAGTGCCCATCTGAGACAATGACCAACCCATTTCCACGGAGTTAATTCTGCCTCATAGTGATCCTGTGGGACAGAGTAAACTTGCCACAAAAGGTTTCCAAAGACAAATAGTGGGATCAAATTGCTGAACTTTTGGGTTATTGGCTGTAGCTCTTTGCTACTATGCCACCTTCCTTTTGGGAGGACAAAACTGAATCCCTAAAAGATGGCTTGAAGAGTGCCTTTGTGGAGGGGTAGATACTTAATCATTCTCCTAGCCATGACATATACAGTCATGAATAGTTCAAGCCCTTCTTGTGCAACAAGAGAGGATCCTCTAAGTTACTGCCTTCTTTATGGAAACATCATGGTGTCTTCCTGAAGGACTGACTAAGAAGAATTTAGGAAACTAAGGATTCTGAGGTCAATTGTTCCTCTTCTTTTTGACCACTCTCTCTTTTTTATTTAATATTTTTAGACAGCTTTACTGAGGGATAATGTATATCCTAAAATTTTGCTGTTTAAACTGTATAGTACAGTTAATATTTTTAGTGAATTTGCAGAGTTGTGCAACTGTTACCACATTTCAGTCTTAGAACATTTCCATCAGTCAAAAATATCCTGTGTCCATTTGTAATTACACCCGTTCCTACTCCCAACCCTAGACAGTCACTAATAAGCTTTCATTTAGATTTGTACTTTTAGAGCTATCATTTATTTAAAATATTTTATTTTGCTTTAAGCAAGCTTACAATCCAAATCAATTTGCCATCTAAAACCCGAAATGCACACCACTATGCAACTCTAACTGCTCCCCCCACTCCACCACACTCTGACATCACACTCCACTTTTCCACCCTGCACCTCCTGTATACATTCAACCAACTCCTTTCCCCTCCGCCCTCTATCTCACCTTAAGAGAGGAGCTGCTCAGGCAGCCTTGTATATATACTTAAGCCAAGAAGCATATTCTTCACCAGCATTGCCCTGTGTCTTATAGTCCAGTAGAATCTTTGTCTGAAGAGTTGGCTTCAGTACTGGTTTTAGCTCTAGGCTAACAGAGTTGGGGTCCATGCCCTCAGGGGACTCACCAATGTGATGGACCATGAAGTGTGGTCTTTATTATTAACAGAATTCTAGTTCTGCACACTCATTTTTCTCCAGCTACACCAGGGTCTTTATGTCATGGTCCCTGTGAGGGAGGTAATTGGTGGTGGCTGGGAACCATCTAGTTCTTCTGGTCTCATGCTGATGCAGTCTGTGGGTCATTTCGGCTTTTCTGTCTGTTGGGCTCGTATTTTCTCATGCTTTGATGTCCTTCATTCTGCTCTCCTCCAGGTGAATTGCGACCAACTGATGCTATCTAGATGGGAACTTGTTAGCTTTTAGGAATCCAGATGCCACTGACCGACGTTGCGTGTGGAATATTTTCTTTAAAAAAAAACAAAAACATGTTTATGCCAATTAGCCTAAATGTCCCCTGAAATCACGGTCCCCAAACCCCTGCCCCAACTTCTCTGTCCTTCGAAATGATGAATTTTATTTAGGAAACCTCTTACAGTTTGGTATAGTCCTGCAGTGTGTATCTCCCTTCTACTGTGTGCTGACACTCCCCTCTACTAATATAATTTCAGTCTACTCTCTAATCTATGGATACCCCTCTCCTTCCCTCCCCACCTTGTAAGTATGAAAGATTATTTTCTGCTGTGTTTAAACCTTATCTTAAGTCTTTGTAATACTGGTCTTAAACAATATTCGTCCTTTTGCAACTAATTTCCCTCAGCAAAATGTCTTCCAGATGACTCCACTTCATGACATGTTTCCTAAGATTATTGTTCTTCATCATTGCATAGTATTCTATCGTATGGATATACCACAGTTTGCGTATCCATTTTTCTGTTGATAGGCAGCTAGGTTGATTCCATCTCTTGGCTACAGTGAACAGTGCTTCCATAAATATTAGTGTGCATGTATCTGTTTGCATGACAGCTCTTATTTCTCTAGGATATATTCCAAAAAGCGAGATTGCTGGATCCGACAGTATTTTTATTTCTAGCTTTTTAAGAAAGTTCCAAACTGATTTCCAAAGTGGTGGTACCATTTTACATTCTCACCAGCAGTGTAGAAGTGTCCCAGTCTCTCTACAACCTCTCTTTGTGTTTTTTGGATTAATGCCAACTTGTAGGGGTGAGATGGTACCTTGTTGCAGTTTGGATTTCTCTAATGGTTAATAATCATGAACATTCCTGGATGTCTTCTTTAGTGAACTGCCTGTTCATATTCACTGCCCACTGTTTAATTAGGTTATTTGTCTTTTTCTTGTTGAGGTTTTACAGTACCTTGTAGATTATGGACATTAAATGCCTATTGGATTTGTGGTAGCCAAAAATTCTTTCCCAGTCTGTAGGTAGTCTTCTACTCTTTTGGTTAAGTCTTTGGATGAGCATAAGTGTTTGATTTTTAGAAGTTTCTAGTTATCTATTTTCTCTTCTGGTGTTTGTGCATTGTTTGTAATGTTTTGTAGTATGTTTATGCCATGTATTATGGCTTCCATTGTTGTCTCTATTTGTTCTTCCATAATCTTTATTGTTTTAGATTTTATAATTAGGTCTTTGATCCATTTTGAGTTAGTTTCCATGCATGGTGTGAGATACGGGTTTTGTTTCATTTTTTTAAATGATAGATATCCAGTTATGCCAACGTCATTTGTTAAAGAGACTTGCTCTTCCTCAGGATTCTCAATTCTGTTAGATTGATCTAAGTATCTGTTTTTGTACCAGTACCAGGCTGTTTTGACTACTGTAGCAGTGTAATAGACTCTAAAGTAAGATAGTGTGAGATCTCCCACTTTGTTGTTCTTCTGCAGTAGTGCTTTACTTATCCAGGGTTCCCTCCCTTTCCTTATGAAGTTGGTAATTTGCTTCTCCCTCTCATCAAAAATGACATTGTCTTTTGTATTGGGTTTGCATTGTATTTATACATTGCTTTTGGGAGAACAGACATTTTCACAATTTTAAGTCATCATAACCACAAGCAAGGTAGATTTTCTCTACTTATTTAGGTTTTTTGCAGTAGAGTCATATAATTGTCTTTGTACAGGTATTTTACATCTCTGATTATATTTATTCCTAGGTGTTTTATCTTAGAGCTATTGTAAATGGTGTTGATCTGGACATTTGCTTTTTAATGATCTCTTTTTTGGTGTAAAAGAATCTAATTGACTCATGTGTTTATCTCGTATTCTGATCCTTTGCTGAACTACTGCATCAGTTCTTCTGTGTGTGTGTGTTTGTGTGTGTGTGTGTATTTGTGGATTCTTTAGGGTTTTCTGTGTATAAGATCATCTCATCTGCAAACAGAGATATGTTTACTTCTTCTTTATCTGCAAACAGAGATATGTTTACTTCTTCTTTATCAATGTGGATACCCTTTATTTCTTTACCTTGTCTGATTGCTCTGGCTAGAACCTTCAGCATAATGTTGAATAAAAGTAGTGACAATGGGCACACTTGTCTGCTTCCTGTTCTCAAGGGGAGTGCTCTTAGACTCTATTTATGATGAAGCTGGTTATTGGCTTTGCATACCAAAAAACCAAATCCACTGATGTTGAGTCTATTCTTACTCATAGTGATCCCAGAGTAGAACTGCCCCATAGAGTTTCAAAGGAGCGCCTTGTAGATTTGAATTGCCAAACTTTTGATTAGCAGCCATAGCTCTTAATCACTATACCAGTACGGTAGCTTCCCCTTCTTATGTTGAAGAATTTCCCTTCTATTACTATTTTGCTGAGAATTTTTAACATGAATAGGTGTTGTACTTTGTCAAATGCCTTTTATGTATCGGTTGACAAAATCAAGTGGTTTTTGTCTTTGTTAATGTATATGATTGATTAAATTAACTGTTTTCCTAGTGTTGAACTATCCCTGCATCCCTTGTGGTATATCATTTACTACATTGTTGAATTCTGGTGGCTAGAATTTTGTTGAGGATTTTTGCAACTAAGTTCATGAGAGATATTGGTCTGTAATTTTCCTTTTCTGAGCTGACTTTACTGAGTTTTGGTATCAGCATCATGTTGGCTTCATAGGATGAATTTAGAAGTATTGCATCCTTTTCTATGTTCTGGAATTCCTTTAGTAATACTTGTGTTAGCTCTTCTCTAAAAGCTTGGTAGAATTCTCCGGTGAAGCTGTTAGTACCAGAGCTGTTTTCAGTTGAGAGTTTTTAAATTAGCTTTTCAGTCTCTTCTTTTGTAATGGTTTTATTTAGTTGCTCTACTTTGTGCTAATTTTGGTAGGTGATGTGTTTCTAGAAGTTTGTCCATTTCCTCTAGGTTTTTGAATAGAGTACAATTTTTCATATCATTCAGTTATGATTCTTTTAATTTCAGTTGAGTTTTTTGATGTATTACCCATCTCATTTCTTATTTGAGTTATTTGTTTCCTCTCCTGTTTTTCTTTTGTCAGTTTCTCCAGTGGTTTATCAATTTTGTTGATCTTTTCAAAGAAATGGACTTTGGTCTTGTTAGCACTCTCAATCATTTTTCTATTCTCAAACTCATTTAGTTCTGCTCTAATTTTTATTATTTGCTTTCTCTGACACTTAAGATGTTCTTTGCTGCTCTCTTTCCACTTGTTTGAGTTGTATTCAGTTAACGTGTTAGATTTTTTATTGCGCTTTCTTTTTTTGTTATTGATTTTGACTTTTATAGCTTTATTATCCAAAAAGATGCTTTGTGATATTTCAGTGCTTTGAACTTTGTTAAGGATTATGTTGTTGTCTAATCTGTGGTCAATTCTGAAGAATGTTCCATGAGCATTGGAGAAGAAAGTATACTTGGCTACCATCGAGTAGAGTGTTCTGTATACGTCTGTGAGGTTAAATTTGTTGACTGTGGCATTTAGACCTTCCATGTTGGATCCAACTTGCCTGCACTTGGCTGGCTTGGATGTCTTTACTGAGCTTTTTTTTTTTTTTTTATATATGTTCTGTCCTTCACTTACAATGGTGTGCTGAAGTCTCCTTCTGTTACAGTGGAGCTGTCTACAACGTCTGACAATTACATTGGCAAACTTGCTACCATGTGCCTGTGCTGTACACACAACTCAGGTAGCGCTGTACAAACAATGCAGTAAGGTTTCATAACTTTGGTATATCAGTGTCTCCTAGCTGTGTTTACATTGTCATGTCGTGTTGTTTTGCTGAGTGGTGTTCATTATTGTTGTGGAGTGTTTTTGTGTGCTATCACGAGAATGTCAGAACTTGTATTAAAGCAATGAACAAATGAAATTTCTTGTTAAACTTGGCAAGAGTAGAAGTGAATCAGGGACACGTTAGTCCAAGTTTATGGGGATAATGCCATAAAGAAAATGGCAGTGTACAAATGGATTAAACATTTTTCTGACTTCTGATGAAGACAGGTCAGGGTGGCCAGTAATGAGCAGATGAAAACATTGCAAAAGTTCATCAAGTTGTGTGTCAAAACCACTGACTGACTGTGAGAAACATAGCCGACCAAGTCAACAACAGTGGAGAAATGGTTAGGAAAACCTTACCTGAAAATCTTAGCATGAGACAGGTGTGTGCAAAAATAATCCCAAAGATGCTCACTGATGAACAAAAGCAAACAAGAGTGAAGTTTGCCAGGACCTTCTGGAGAGGCAAGATGACGTTTTGGGTCACGTTATCATTTGTGATGAAGCCTGGGTGTACCAATACAACTCTAATACGAAGTGTCAAAGTGCACAGTGGAAGTCAATTCCCCATGACCGAAAATGTTCCAAGAGTGCAAATCAAGTCACAAAGATGTTTTTTGATATCAGAGGGATTGTTCATTATGAATTTGTTCCAACTGGACAGTTAACCAAGTTTGCTATTTGAAAGGGCTAAAAAGGCTGTGTGAAAAAGTTAGACCAAAATAACCTGAACTTTTTGCCAACAATTTATGGCTCTTGTATCATGGCAATGCATCAGCTTACACGGCAGTATGAGGGAGTTTTTAGCCAGTAAACAAATAACTGTTGGAACACCCTCCCTACTCACCTGGTCTACCCCCCAATGACCTTTTTCTTTACCCAAAGATAAAGAAAATATTGAAAGTAAGACATTTAGATGACATTCAGGACATCAAGGGTAATATAACAATAACTCTGATGGCCATTCCAGAAAAAGAGTTCTAAAATTGCTTTGAAGGGTGGACTACACATTGGCATTGATGCATAGTTTCCCAAGGGGAGTACTTTGAAAGTGACCGTAGTGATATTCAGCAATGAGGTGTGTAGCACTTTTTCTAAGATGAGTAATCTAACTTAACTGTCAGACCTCGTATTTCTGTTTTCAGTGCGGTTAGTATTTGCTTTATGTGTTTTGGCATCCTACCTTTGGGTGTGTGGATAATGAGTATGGCTATGGCCTCTTGTAATACTGTTCCTTTAATCATTATATAATATCTTTCCTATTCCACTGTGGAAACCTTGGTGGTATAATGGGTAAGTGCTACATCTACTCATCAAAAGGTCAACAGTTCAAATCTGTCAGGCACTCCTTTGAAACTCTATAGGGAAATTCTACTCTGTCCTACAGAGTTGCTATGAGTAAGAATCGACTCAAAGACAATAGGTTTGGTTTGAGTATTATTCAATGTGTTGGATTTTACTTTGAAATCTATTTTATCGGGATTAGTATTGCCACTTCTGCTGTTTTTTCAGCATTGATAGCTTAATAAATATTTTCCATCCTTTGAGTTTTAGTTTGTGTCTCTAAGTTATGCCTTCTGTAGGCAGCATGTAGGTGGATCTTTTTTTTTAAATCTGATTTGCCAATCTCCAACCTTCATTGATGCATTTAGTCCATTTACATTCAGCATGATTGATACACATGAGTTTACTGTTGTCATATTGATATATTTTTGAGTGTTTGGGACTATTCCTTTATTCCCTTTAGTTTTCTTTTCATCTTTTTCAATGTTGCTGTTTTTGTATTTTTGTATTTGCTGAGATTTCATGCTTTCCCCTTTTTCTTTTTTGATATGTAGGACTGACAGTTTCCTTTATGGTTACCTTAAAATTTACCCCTGTTTTTCTAGATGTAAACCATTCTATAATTTCTTTATGTGCCTTCACTTTCTCTCTGTATGAAAGATCTACGATTACATTTTCTTTTGACTCTTTTTTGTTCTGGTGTTTACACAATGACAGCTCTGCTTCTCTATTTTTACTGTTTTGCCTGGGATTTATTTTTTTTGATCACTCTATTTGGGTTGTTATCTAGTTGCTCTATTCTATGTTCTGGTACTGGGTTCTTGCCTGGTATTATTGATTTTATAACGAAAGGACTGCCTTTAATATTTCTGCAATTTTGATTTCCTTTTGGAAATTTCCTAAATTTCTGTTTAAGTGGAAATGTCCTAATTTTCCCATCATATTTGAGAGACAAATTTCCTGGGTTTATAATTCTTGGCTGGCAATTATTTTTCTTCATGACTGTGTATATGCTATTCTGTTGCCTTCTTGCCTGCATGGTTTCTGTTGAGTTGTCCCAGATTAGCCTTATAGATTCTACTTTGTAAATTACATTATTTTTTGTTTATCTCTAGCCATATTTTTTTCTTCTTTTTGTTTTTAATATTGTGATTAAGTGGAAGTGTACAGTTCAAATTAAGTTTGTATGCCCACCAATCTGCAGCTCCTTCTGCTTTCCTTGCCTGGTGGCAGCACACTCTTCCTTTTGCTTCTATATATGCCGTACCCTTTTAACAATCTCCTGTCCCCTCCTGTTCACCTTCTCTCCTCCTTTCTAGTAAGAGGTCAGTAGGACACCATCACCAAATGTGTAGTGCAAGCTCTCAGCTATTGTCTTAGATAGTCAGCAGTGATTTGTATGTGGCTGTAGCCATTGAGGAAGGCACAGGGGCTAACGGCCATCCTTGAATGTTTGTGAAGATGGCATACCCCTTTATGTTAGAATCTAGGTGAAGGAATAGTTTGTGCCCTGATATTCTGACTCAGAGGGGTTGGCAAAATATTCCTTCTCCTTCTCTCCCAGTTTGTTAACTTGTTCCCGCTCTGAATCAGAGAATGGTTCAGGGCCAGTTTAAGGAATCCTACTTCCAGCTCAGTTAGGTGCAGTACAAAGAAATGATGTAGAAGGGAGATAGGCTTATTTTTAACTAACAGTTTAGAGCTGCATGCAAAGAAGTTTACTCTAAAACATTTCACTCTTGAGAATCCGATTCTGTGTCTGAACGGCCCTGGAGATGTGAGTGGATTCTCCAGACAATCACCCTTGCCTAGAAGATTGCCCGCCAACCTGCATTGCTGGGCCCACCACATAGTGGCTGCAGTCTTTACCTAGCAGGCCAGGTCTGTGGAACCTTATGTACTTCTGGTGCTATTCTCCCTTCCCTGTTGCTTTGTCTAATTTCTCACCTTTCCTTTTGACGTTCTGATCTCCTAGGATGTCTTGTGTATGGATTCATTTGTTCTTTTAGGTCTTTGTTGCCAGATGGGTCACAAGAAGTGTCTGTCTATGCCACGATCTTGGCTTCATCTCTTCCTCTGTTCCTATAAACCACCCAATTGTAATAATTTGTTATAATAGTCCTGGAAAACTAATACAGCATTATCTATTAAATTACTAACACAGTATCATCTATTAAATTACTATTGAGTCTGTATACTTTTTCCTAAACATTTAGGTCCTACACAGATCTCTTATCATCTGACCGGAATGGTGAAGACAATAAATGTTAGGATATAATCTTGCTCTTAACATTTCTTATTTTGAATACTTTCTTGAGTGAATTAGGACTGACAGGAAAACCAAAGGGACTCATTTTTTTTTTTTTAATCTATCTTTTGCTTTGGCTCAGTGTTGTTTCATATTCGACATTCACTACTTCACTACTTGACGTTGTATAAATAGCACTGGCTGGGTAGTCTTGAGTTACATTTTCACTTTTTTATTCACAAGTTGTATAACTATCTCTGGTCTTTGTTTCCTTATCTGCAAAATTTAAGAATTGGACTATATACTAACAGGTAACAGATACCAAGTATCATGGTTAAGATTGTGGTAAACCTGGTAGGTCATGATTCCCGGTGTTTTGGCAGTTGTGCAAAGTTGCGATCACCGCTCTGTTGAAATCTGATACTGAAACTCCATGATGGGAATTGCTGTGAGTAGTCAGTCAGTAGAAGGGCAGTTTACTTGGATGCGTGGCCTGCATCAAGTGTGGGTGGATGTTCCAGCAGAGCTCTGGGACTTTTGCTTGTTCTGGATACTGTAGCTTGCTCCTATTTGTCTGACCTCTGGTTCTTGGTACTTGAGCTATTAGTTTGCCTATAATCTTGCTGGCCCATGTTGGGATATGCTAGTCTTGACAGCCGTTGAGCAACAGCCTTGCCGTCTGGCTTGCTGATTTTGAGCTCGCCAGCCTCTGTACCTATGCGAATCATGAGAAATATCTTTCCTGACCCAGTCTTTGGGTATTCTAGCCTCTGAAACTGCATGAGCCATTTTCTTGACATAAATCTGTCTCTGTACAAATTTAGACACTTTATAGATTTTCCTTCTCTAGAGAATCCAGCCTAAGATAACCAACATCACTGTACACCAGACACTCTGACAGATTCTGTGGGCACAATGAAGAATGGTGTCCTAGTTGAGGACAAGAAAAAGAAACAAATAAATGTATAATGTAATATTAAGTAACTTGCTGTGAAGAAAATCATAGATAGAGGCATAATTAGGTAGGGTGGTTGTAGTAGGCTTCTCTGGAGGTATGGTATTTGAGCAGAGCACTTTGTAAAAGAAGATATTGAGCTATGCTATTTTAAGAGGGAGAGGATTTCAGGTAATAGGAACAGCCAGGACAAAGTCCATGAGAAGGTTTAGTGTTCCAAGTGCTTCAGAAATGGTAAGGAGACCTGAGCCTGGACTGTAGAGGTTAACAAAGAAAGTAGTGGGAGGTGAATTTAGAGCTTCAGCCAGGCAGGACTTTGTAGGCCATGATAGGGATTTAATATGTTGTTCTTTGAGAGATTTGGAACCCAGTGAATGATTTTCATCAGTAACTGATGTGAGAAAGAAAGAAACAAGATAGAAGAAGGGTCAGTTTGAAAGCTACTGCTAAGATGAATGTGATGGTAGTTTGGACTAAGGACATGGCAAAGGAGACAGTGAGAAGTAGTTAATTCTGGAGTATATTTTGAAGGTCAAACCAACAGGATTTGTTGATAGATTACATATGGGAAATGAAAAATGAGAATGAGATTATCTCCATAATCTACAAGGTTCTACAAAATATCAACAAGAAAAAGGAGATCCAGGGAGCCAAAAAGCACATGCAGACATGTTCATGATCATGAATTATTAAAGGCATTCAAATCAAAACTACAATGAGATACCATCTCACCCCAACAAGATTGGCCATGATCCAGAAAATGCAAAACAATAAGTGTTGGAGAGTCTGTGAAGAGATTGGAACTCTCCTTCACTGTTGGTGGGATTGCAGAATGGTGCAACCTCTTTGGAAAGCAATTTGGCATTACCTTAAAATAATGGATATAGATATACCATTTGACCCAGTAATTCCTCTGCTCAGAATATATCCTACAAAATCAAGGCCATTCACACCAACTGCTACATGCACATGAATGTTCATTGCAGCACAGTCCATGATAGGAAAAAGTTGAAATCAACCCAGATGCCCAACAACAGAAGAGTGGATAGGTAAACTTTGGTATATATACTCCATGGAGTACTGTACACTGATAAAGAACAACGATGATAGCAGGAAACATCTCTCAATTTGGTCTCCACTGGAGGACACTATGTTGAGTGAAACTAGTCAGTGACAGAAGGACAATTATTATATGAGACCCCTACAATAAAAACTTAAAAGCATACTCATACATAATAGAAAAGACTCTTTGATGGCTACAAGGGGGGGGAGGGTGGGAGGGTGGGAAGGCAAGGGGCGAGGATTTAGATTAGATAGTTGTTAGAAATTTGGTTGGGTGAAATTGGTGACAATACACATTAGTAAGAAGATCAATATTAATGGGACTTCGACACAACTTGTGTATTCCTCCTCTCTTAACCCAGTACTGTAAGCACAGAGTATGTACACTTTCATTTTTTTAGTTAATAAAAAAAAAATAAAATAAAGATCACAGCCTAGAAAACCCCATGGGAGAGTTCTACTCTATAACTCATGAGTTTGCCACAGGTTGGAATAACTCAACGGCACTCATCAAAAACATAGTGGTAGATGTCCATGAGGATATAGTAATGAATTCATCATAGCCAAAATCACCACCAGTCAGGGAAGGAAGAAAGTGACACTTGAGTTGAGATTGGAATGATAAGTAGGGATTATCTAATAAAGAAAGAAAGATTATTCAATAATAGCACATACAAAGGTCCTGTGGCAGGAGGGAATATCATAAGGCCAAGGAGCAAAGGACTTTAGAGAGTCCAGTGTGCAATGAGCTGGAGAAAGAGGCAAGAGGGTTGCAAAACAAAGGATTTTAATTTCTATTCTAAGAGCCAGGTGACTGAATGAATGACTTTAAGTAGGAGCAGAGTCTATGGCCTGTTCAGACTGTTAATTACCATGCACATACACACAAAGAGAAATTGAGTTACATTCCAGTTAGCCTATTTATACATGCCTGGAATTGTGACAGCTGTAAAACTTGCATTGCTTTCCATTAAAAATGTCTACCTTAAAAAAAAAAAAAAAAAAAAGGTAAATAATCCAGTTAAGTAATGGGCAGAGGATATGGGCAGACACTTCACCAAAGAGGACATCCAGGCAGCCAAAGACATATGAGAAAATACTGATGATCATTAGTTATCAGAGAAATCCAAATCAAAACTGCAGTGAGATATTATCTCACCCCAGCAAGGTGGGCCATGATCCAAAAAACACAAAACAATAAAGGCTAGAGAGGCTGTAGAAAGATTGGAACTCTCCTACACTGCTGATGGGACTGCAATTGGTACAACCTCTTTGGAAAGCAATCTGGTGCTACTTTAAGAAGCTGGAAATAGTATACCATTTGATCCAGCAATTCCACTGCTTGGAATTTACCCTTCAGAAACAAAGGATGTAACGTGAACAGACGCGTGTACACTAATGCTTATTGTAGCACAGTCTACAATAGCTAAAAGATGGAATCAACCCAGATGCCCATCAACAGATGAATGGATAAACAAACTATGTTACATATACTCAATGGAACACTATGCTATGATAAAAACAATGTAGTTTTTCGAAAACATCTCACAACGTGGTTTCAATTGGAAGATATTATGCTGAGTGAAATCAGTTAGTGTCAAAAGGACATATATATATTTTTTATTATGACTGAGTGAAAATGTATATTCCCATATACATTTGCATGCTCACCTATATGCAGCTTCTTATGCTCTCCCTGCCCGGTGACTGCACACTATTCCTCTCCGCTCCATACATGTCTCATCCTCCAAACAGCCTCCTTTCCCCTCCTCTCCACCCACTCCCTTTCCTCCAGCCAGAGGTCAGCAGGATGATATCCCGTAGATGCATAGAACCATAAAGTGCATCCAATGTATGGTCACTCTGCTTCGCCAAGTCCAATCCATTCCTGAAAAGGACAAAAATTGTATGAGACCCCTGTTATAAGGACTTAAAAATAGAATTATCTACAGAAGAAGATAACTTTGACAGCTACAAGGGTAGGGAGGTGAGGGTTTATCATAGATGACATAGTTGCTAGATATTAGAAATTTTATTCATTTGCTTTAATAAGTGAATAAATAAGTAAAGAGAAGAAAAATGAAAATTAAGAATATCTCTAAAGATGTTGTCCTGAGCCACGTGGTGCTGTTTACTGAGTGGGAAAACATTGGGAGAACCATGTTTGGAAGAAGAAGGCATCAAGAGTGTAGTTTGGGGTATACTAAGCTGAATGTATCCATTTAAATATTCAACTAGAGCTATCAGGTAGGCAAATGCAGGCATATTTTGGAGACTTTGCTGGTTCAGTTGCAGGCCACCACCGTAAAGCATGTATCATAATAAAGCTAGTCACACACACTTTTTCATTTCCTAGTGCATAGAAAAGTTTTACTTACACTATACTGTAGTATTCTGTGTGTATTAGCACTACGTCTAAAAAACAATGTATGTGCCTTAATTTTTTAAAAAAATCACTTTATTGAAAAAAGCTAATCATCACCTGGGCCTTCAACGAGTCCTAATATTTTTGCTGGTGGATATTCGTTGCCTCAATACTGATGGTTACGTACTGACCATTGTGGTAATTGTTGAAGGCTAGGGTGGTTCTGGAATTTCTTACAATAAGGTAACAATGAAGTTGACTGTTCCTTTCGTGAAAGAATTCTTTGTAGTATGCTTGCTGTTTAACAGCATTTTACCCACAGTAAAACTTCTTTTAGAATGGGAGGCAATCCTCTCAAACCCTCTCGCTCTTTTATCAACTAAGTTTAGGTGATATTCCATATCTTTTGTTGTCATTTCAACAGTGTTCACAGCATCTGTATCAGAAGTAGATCTCACCACACGAAAGCATTTTCTTTGCTCCTCCATAAGAAGCAACTCCTCATCTTTCAGCTTTTATCATGAGATTGCAGCAATTCTATCACATTTGGGGGCTCTATTTCTAATGATGGTTTTCTTACTATCACTGCACCTACAGTTACTTCCTCCACTGAAATCTTGAATCTCTCAAAGTCTTCTGTGGGGATAGAAATCAGTTTCTTCCCAACTTCTGTTAATGTTGATGTTTTGACTCATTCCATGAATCAAAAATATTTTTAATAACAGATTCATCATCTATTATGGTGAATCCTTTCCAGAAGGTTTTTTGGTTCACTTTGCCCATATTCATCAGAAGAATCGCCACCCATGGCATCTATAGCCTTCTGAAATCTATTTCTTAAGTAATAAGACTTAAAAATTGAAAATTATTTCTTCATCCATAAACTGCAGGATGAATGGGTAGTGGGCATGAAAACAACACGAATCTCTTCATACATCTCCATCAGCACTCTTGGGTGACCAGGTATATTGTCAATGAGCAGCAATATTTTGAAAGGAATCCTTTTTCTGAGCAGTAGATCTCAACGTCGGGCTTAAAATATTCAGTAAGTGTCGCCATGAGTCGGATCCAACTCGACGGCACTTGGCTTTGGCAAACCGTACTGTAAATAGATATGCTGTAATTCAGGCTTTGTTGTTCCATTTACACAGCACAGGCACAGTAGACTTAGCGTAACTCATATGGGCTGTAGGGTTTTTGAATGCTGAATGAGCACTCACTTCAACTTAAAGTCACCAGCTGCATAAGCCTCTAGCAAGAATCTGCCTGTCCTTTGAAACCAGTTATTGGCTTCTCCTCTGTAGCTGTGAAAGTCCTGGATAGCATCTTCCTCTAATATAACACGATTTTGTCTACACTGAAAATCTGTTGTTTAGGGTAGCTGGCTTGACCAATTAGCTACGTTGTGTGGATAACTTGCCCCGGGTTTTCTATCAGCAGTTGCTGCTTCACCTTGCACTTTTATGTTATGGAGGCAGTTTCTTACCCTAAACCTCAGGAAGCAACCTCTCTTAGGTTCAAACTTTTCTTCTGCAGCTTACTCAGATCTCTCAGGCTTCGTAAAATTGAATAGTGTTAAGGCTTTGCTCTAGATTAGGCTTTGGCTCAAGGGAGTGTTGTGGCTTCTTTGATCTTCTATGTGGGTCACTAAAACTTTCTCCATATTAGCAATTATCTGTTTTACTTTCTTAACATTTGTGTGTTGCTGGAGTAGTACTTTTGATTTCCTTCAAAAAATTTTCCTTTTGCATTCACAACATGGTAGCTGCTTGATCCAAGAGGCCTCGCTTTTAGCCTACCTTGGCTTTTGAAATACCTTCCTCATTAAGCTTAATCATTTCTAGCTTTTGAGAGAAAGTGAGAGATGTACAGTTCTTCCTTTCACTTAAATACTTAGATATCACTGTAGGGTTATTAAGTGGCCTAATTTCAGTATTGTTTAGTCTCTAGGAACAAAGGAGCCCAATAAAAGGGAGAAAGATGGGGGAACACCTGGTAGATGGAGAAGTCATAACATGCACACTTATTGATTAAGCTCATAGTCTTACATAAGTGTGGTTCACAGTGCCTTAAAACAATTACAATAATAGCATCAAAGATCACTTATAACTGATCATTGTAACAGGTAGAACAGTAATGAAAAATTTGAAATATTGCAAGAATTTAGGATGTGATACAGACTCTTGAAGTGAACACCAGTTGTTGGGAAAATGGCAGCAGTAGACTTGCTTGACAAAAGGTTGTCACAAATCTTAAGTTTGTCAAAAATGTAGTATCTGTGAAGGGCAATAAAACAAGGTACGCCTGTATGCATATAAGTTTGTTGATGAGATAAGAGGGTGGGGTTGAAGATACAACTTTAACGAGAATTAGCTTAAGCTGTTGTTATTAGCTGATTTCAAGTCAGCCCAGAGCTCATGGTGATCCTGAGTACAACATAACAAAGTGCTGCCTGTCCTGTGCCACCACCATGATTGATTGCACAGTGGACTCCTGTGATCCATAGGGTCCTCATCAATTAATTTTCTGAAATAGATTTCCAGGCTTTTCTTCCTAGACTTAGTCTATGGAGGATTTAAACTGATGTGACTGAGATGATTAAATCTACTTCAGGGTGATTGTAGCCAGGAAAGAAAGCAGGACTGAGATGTGAGACTTGGAGTATGCCAACAGTTAGAATTTAGAAACATAGGAGAAGCTAGTGATAGAAACTGAAATGAGCAGCCTACAAAGTCAGACGAAGAAAGGAAAGTGCACTGCAGAGCCAATGGAGAAAAGTTTCTCACACATACATGCTGAACTGTGTCAGTTGCTCCTCATAATAAATAAATTGGGACTGAGGATTGAAGCCCGTTGGTCACTGGTAACCTTGAGAAGTATAGCTTCTATAGAGTGACTTAAACGTGTAATGGGACTGAGGAAGTGGAGAATACAGGCATGGGCAATCCTTTCAAAGTGTTTGTAAATTAGAGCAAGTACGGGAGATAACAATAGGAGGGAGGGATGTGGCCCAAAGAGAATTTTTTTAAAGATGTTTACCTCTCGATGGCATGATTTGGTTGAGACGGAAAAACTGATGATGCAGAAGATACAGGAAATAGTGACAGAAACAAAGCCTTCAGTTGGTGAGATGGTATCTAATCTAGCACATAGGTGGAAGTTCTGGCTTTAGGGAAAAGTCGCAGCCACACAGCCAGTTCAGGGCAAATGGCCTTCTCTTTGTGTAGTGTATGGTTTTGTAAGTTCCGCAAAATAATTGGGTAAGACTATACAAATAAGTCTCCTGTGGTGCACCAAGGGAGTTTGTCTGTTTTGTTAGGCTTGTAAAAAGTCAACCCCGCAGGTTGAGGGTAGATCTCAAGAAAAGCCAGGAGCGGAGTGCAGCTTTCGGACCCAGGGTTCCTGCACGAAGAATCTCCTGCACCCAGGAGATAGAAAGAGCTTAACACTGCAGAAGACGTGAAATGGCAATAACCAGGACACCTGTGTGAAATGGCTATAGTGGCCTCACTGACCCATGGAGTAAGAGACATGAGTATCTTCAGGCAGGTGGTCTGCTCCCAGAGAAGGGTGCTTCTAGGCATATGCTGGGGTCCGCAAAGCCCAGTCAAGGCCTGGCAGCTGCAAGCCTGACCTCGATGTGGCAGCAGAGGCCAAGAAGAAACTCCTGATTAAAGAACTGTATCCTACGTTCTTCTTATTTCTTCGGTGTTGATCTTGATCCTGAACTTCAACCTGTTACTTCTCTAATAAACCCCGCAGTCCTGTACGTGGTCTGTGAGCTCTGTGTAGCCATTGCAATGAATTATCCACCCTACCAGATAGTTGAGAGCTGTGGAGGATTGGCTTGTGGCCCAAGTGGTAAAAAGGTAAGAGATTGGAGGTCTATGTGACTTCCACCGTATAGAGATCAGCTTTAAGATGATGCTGATCTTGCTTTTCATCTTTCCTGAAGTTAGGAGAGACCTGATACTGCCATTTTATAGCTAGTGATAAGGGTGGGATTTGGAGCCAGCTATGTCCCTGGGAGGTGCAAATGGTTGTGCTCAACTACTAGCTAAAAGGTTGGTGGTTTGAACCCAGCCAGAGATGTCTTTGAAGATATTCCTGGTGACCGCTTCTGAAAGATCACTGCCTTTAAAACCATCTGGGGCAGTCTTATTCTGCCCACGCAGGGTCGCTGTGAGTTGGGATTGACTCTATGGCAACTAACACCAACAAAAATTATGACTATAGAGCCTACAATTATAGCCACTGTACTATGCTCTCTAGATCTGTAGCTTCAAACACTTCTAAGAAGTGAAAATCTTTTTTAACATAATCTTATAACTCATATATAACAGATAAATTATGGTGGTAAGGACAGATGAGAGATGAATGGAAGATCAAGATCCTATCAGCTCTGTGCCTCCTCACCCCTGAAAATCCTTAAGCAGCTTCTCAGAAATTTAAGGCCCTAGAGAATATAGTCTGAACAAGCTCTGGCCTAAATAATCATTTTACTCTAAAGTTATGTGAGTCTATAATTGTGCAACAAGACAGTCTTTAAATCGCCTCACTGTCTAGGACACTATGGATGTCTATGTACTCCAGCTCAGTGACAACAGCCACAAAAGAGTGGAGGAAATAAATGAAAATGTTTATTGGCTATGGATCCACGATCCTGACAAATCCCACCCCATAAACAACAACAAAGAAAAGAAAATAAAGCCAAGCCAAGTGCTGTCGAGTCAGATCCGACTCATGGCGACCCTAGGGAAGAAAAGAAAAAAAAAAGCATAAACCTAGGAAGTCATTTGCAAAACAGGATGTCCTAAGGGAGATGGCAATCTTGTTAACAGTTCAGGCTTGTCTGCATGAACATCCGTTTTAATGGCACATTTGCATGGGTATAGTACTTAGCAAGATGGCCTAGGCTTTGTCTTAGAGAATTTAATGTATTTTTTTCCTTTCTGTGTGTGTGTTTTTTTTTTTTTTTTCTTTAAAATGCCTCTCTTTTGTTCCCCCTACGCAATTAGTTGAAAGCAAAATCACTCTCCTTGGTCCTGAAGCAGGAGATCAATAGCTGATGGGTGATGCTATGTGTGGGATCCCAGGTAGCAGCCACAGCTAATGAAGCAGTAGATAAGTGATTTCACCAGTGTCTGAGCTCTGACGCCAGGAAAATCACAGGAATACCACCCAAGGGTCAATCTGCCAGAGGGGAGGAAAGAAGGTGGCTAACGGCTGAGACAGACGCATGTTTAGAGTCAAGTGGTGGAGGGGAGGAGGGCTGCACAGCCACCCGCAAATGAAGAGAGCATTAGAGTCTAGAAGGGGTAGAAAGATAACAGCTGAATCTCTAGCAAGAAACTCAACTTTCTTGGTCATTTCTTCATACATTTAGTCATTCAATGAACACTTATTTTGCACCTATTATATGCCAAGCATCTTGCTATATACTGGGAATACACAGACAAACATGATACAGGATGTGGCCCTAAGAAGTAAACAGGCCAGTTGGTTGGATGGAAAAGAAATTGAAATTGATAATTGTAAAATGTTGGGGTACATCCAATGATAGAGATGTGTGCATGAGTTATTTCTCATCCTAGATTTTAATCTTTGTTTTCCTTAATCACCTAAATGCAAAACAAAAAGAATATTCTCTGGCTCGGTAACAAATCTGTCAAAGTCTGTGACATATAGGAGGTGCCATGGGTACACTGCTGCAAATGATCGTAGGAAGCACTTTTCACTGAACTGTTTTCACATGTGCTGTTTCATAAATTCCTCACAATAACTCCTCAGTGTAGATAGGCCTAAATATTATCACCTATTATTATTTCATTTTCTGACTTGGGGTAATACCACATCAAAAGATGCTTATCAACTGATTCCCGTTATGACGTAAATAACTAATGAGTGCAATTCTATGTGTTTTAACACAGACAATATCCTGACACAGAGGACTAACTCAAATCTGAATTTCAGAGAAGGTGTCAATCATAAGCTGATTTTTTTAAAATTTAATATAACTGAGTGAAAACGTACATTCACGTATAAATTTACATGCCCACCTATATGCAGCTTCCACTGCTCTCCCTGTCTGGTGACTGCACACTATTCCTCTCTGCTCCATACATGTCTCATCTTCCCAACAGTCTCCTTTCCCCTCTTCTCCGTCCACTCCCCTTCCTCCAGCCAGAGGTCAGCAAGATGATATCCTATAGATGCATAGAACCATAAAGTGCATCCAATATATGGTCACTCTGCATCGCCAAGTCCAATCCACTCGTGTCCAAAGAGTGGAACTTCGTTATGATTTATGGGCAAGGGCAGCATCAGGGCCGGGGGCCATGCCCTCAGAGGAACCCCAAAACTGCTGGACCATCAACTGAGGTCTTTTAGTGGAGATCTTAGGATGCACCCCTTTTTATTCTTGTGTTGCCAGTGAGACTCAACTTAGTGAGCTCCATTGTGGCTATCACTGGTGGTGGCCGGGCACCATCCGGTTCTTCCGGTCCCAAGTCGATGTAGGCATCCACTCATGTGGGTCTCTCTATCTTCTAGGTTGTCTTTACCCCATGTCGTTTTGGTCCTTGGTGAGCATCCGTTCCTGCTGAGTTGGGATCGTTTGCTGTGTCTTTGGATGGCAACTTGGCAGCTTTTAAGACGCCAGACACCACTCACCAATGTGGGGTGCAGAGAGCCCTCTTAGCAAAACGCTAGTTGTGCCAATTGGCATGGAATTCTACCTAAGAGCATGGTCCCTGCCCCCTGCCCCAGCTACTCTATCCTTGCAATATTGGGTTAAGATGGCAGGAGTACTCAAGTTATGCTGAAGTCCACTTAATGTTGTTCTTGTTTCTAATGTGTGCTATCACCGATTTCTCCCAACCAGATTTCTAGCAACTATCTAATCTAAACCCTCCCCCCCTCCCTTGCAGCTGTCAAAGAGTCTTTTCTTCTATACGCGTCTGTTTTTGAGATCTTATCGTAGAGGTCTCATACAATATTTGTCCTTTTGTCGCTGACTACTTTCATTCAACATAATGTCTTCTACTTGAAACCAGGTTATGAGATGTTTCCTGGTATCATCGTTATTCTTTATCATTGCATAGTGCTCCATTGAGTATATGTACCATAGTTTACCTATCCATTCTTCTGTTGTTGGGCATCTGAGTTGATTCCATCTTTTTGCAGGCTGATTTTTTTTTTAAGGGGTAATGGAGGGCTTCATGGCATCCCTGGAGTTATACTATGAAGTTCAGTTGTCCATGACAATACTTAATAGGCTCAATTTTTACAAAAGGTCACAAGGATATCTGAGACTCAGAACCCTTTCTTACCTTTAATATGTACTGGCGGTTTCAGAATGGCACACAATAAGCCACTATTCCAAGGTCAAACGGTTCAGAAATAACTGAGCTATAATTGGAAACAAGATTGATTTTGCTCCAGGGATGATGCTCTCTTTCTAATCTGGACAAAAAAGTGGTTCTATCAAGCCAGGGAGGTAGTTTGTGTTGAGACTTAGGGCTTGACTACCATATCATAAGAAATTCTTTAATGGCTGTGATGCAAACTAGATAAACAATCGAAAGTCTCACCAGTGAGAAGTTAGCTCCTCCTGGTGATGCTGTGCTTCAAGTTCTAGCATCAGAGTATAGCACATTGTTAACAGCATTACCTCTAGAACCTGGAAATACAAGGACAAACTCAGCTCTGCCACCTAATAGTCGATAGCCTTGGGAGAATTATTTTACTTCTCTTTGCCACAGGTTTTCTCACTATTGCCCATCTGAAAACTCTGTGAATCACAACAGTGTGTTATTCAACATTGTGCTGGAAGATGAGTCCCCTGAGTTGGAAAGCACTCAAAACACATAGTGGCTACAACAGTGGGCTTGTGCATACCAACAACATGAAGATAGTGCAGGACTAATGTTTTGTTTTGTTGCACACGGAGTCTCCATGAATCAGTGCTGACTTGAAGGCAATTAACAACAACAGCAACAATGGTTTTCTCGATTGTAAATGCAAGTAAGAAAAGTACATCTTCCACTGTGAGTTATCTGGTGCATAATATTGTTATACGCATAAAATACTTAGCACAATGCTTTGCACAGAGTAGATGCTGTGCAAAAGTTAGCAATGACTATCATTCTTCTTGCACATTCTACCCCACCATTTACCAGCATCCAGCAAAAATATTCTAAAAGAGTGTTTCAAACGAAAACAAACCCACTGCCATTGAGTCAGGTCCAATTCCTGGTGACCCTAGAGGTCAGAGTAGAACTGCCTCATAGAGTTTCCAAAGAGCACCTGGCAGATTTGAACTGCCAATCTTTTGGTTAGCAGATGTAGCACTTAACACACTATGCCACTAGGGTTTCCAAGAGAGTGCTTAGGGTTATGTATTTTGAAAATAGCCAGGAGTCACAGACAAATATCCAGATGGTAGACTGTGTCTTTGTCCTGTGTTTCTGAGGCCAGACAGCAATGGCAGAACTGGCTGGATGCAACCTAGTCACCTTTTTTCACACTCCTTATTATACCACCAGAAGCAGACTAGGGTAGCAAAGTCTTCTGAGTGACTTCCATTGCCCAACTTCCGTTAGGCGTTGCCTTTACCTCTTGGTACTGGTGGCTTCAAAATGACATGCAATAAGTCATCTAGAATTTTGTTTTGTCATGTATAATCTTGTGATTTCTTAGGTGTAGGAGTGATCCCTTACTGTCTTCTGTCTCAGCTCTCCATTTCAGTTATGATGGCTCACAAGTTCTTTTCAGAGCAAAGAAACTTACATATAATTGTCTACTGACAAGGTATTGTTATAATGTGTTACATTGTTATAACACAGACACGTTATAACAACCTTATGAGGGAGATACTATTATACCACCTTTGCTGTAAGGAAATATAAGGTCACAGAGCAAGTCAGTTGCTAAGCTGTGGTTTGATAACCAACTGGTTTGACTCTAAGTATGAGGCTCTCATTCTGCTTTTATGGACAAAACCTTCTTACAGTATCAGAGCTGAAAGTGAAATGCATAACTAACACTGATAGACGTTTACATTATAGGACAAGACTAATGTAAGAGATAGGACAAAGGAGAGCATAGATAATGCAATAAATAACATAAAGGAGGTGAGTAGGGAGAGAGAGAGGGATGGAGGGAGGTAAAGAGTGTGAAGAGGTGTGTTGATTTTCTATGGCTGCTATAACAATTTACCACAAATTTAGTGGCTTAACCAAAGCCATTGCCATCCAGTTCACTCTGACCCATAGCAACCTGTGGGACAGAGTAGAACTGCCCAGTAGGGTTTCCAAGGCTGTAACTCTTTTACAGAAGCAGATCTCCACATCTTTCTCCCATGGGGTGACTGGTGAGTTTGGATTACTAAACTTTCGGTTACAAACTGAGTGCTTTAGCCACTGCACCACCAGGGCTCCAATTGCTTAAGCAATATGAATTTATTATCATGTTTCTTTCAGTTGGAAGTCTGGCATGGGCTTCACAAGGCTAAAATTGGGTTGTTGGCGGAGCTTTGTTCCTTTCTGAAGATTATAGGTGAGAGTGTTTATTCATTTAGGTGTCGGTAGAACTTAGTTCTACTGGGTTGTAGGGCTGAGGTCTCAGTTTCATTGCTGGCTGTCAGTCCCTCTTTTCGTTGCAAGTTGTCCTTGCACCTCAGAATCAGCAGTAATGTGTTGAGTCATTACGTTGCCAACTTCCAAATCACTCTTCTGTCTTCTGTTGGGCCCCCCGCCCCCGATTCAGCCTGGAAAGATTATCTACTTTTAAGGGCTTGTGTGATAAGACACTGGGCTCATCCTAGTAGTCCAGGATAATCTCCATCCCAAGGTCTACATTCTGAATCACATCATCAAAGTTCCCTTCACCACTGAACATTTCTCATTCACAGGTTCTGGGGATTAGGGCATGAACATCTTTGGGAATCATTATTCTGTCTACCAAAAGTGGGAAGTCTTGGGGTCACCACAGATCACGTCTACATTGCAGATATGTTATGGGTTGGCCGTCTGGTCCTGCGCAACACAGCTTTGCTAATTCCTCCCCATTGTTCGCTAGAACGAATCTGAAAGATCACGGTGAGGCCAAGAGAGAGGGAAACTCTCAGCTGCTAATAGGCAGAGCCTGACCTATCTCCAAAGGGTTTGGGGCCTACCAGCTTGCCAGTGTCCCTTTAAAGCAATTTGTAGTCTGTTATCATGTATCATTAACCTAATTAGTGTAATTGCACCCAATTATATAATCAGTGTAAATACATGAAGAATCCCATAATTAGACGATGTAATTAGGTAATTAATAGATGACGTGGGAAAAAAATCCATAGAAAACATTCTGAAATGGACATGGTGCCTGCATGAAGGAAGCGATTTTCTAACTTCGGCATCTCAGCCAGCTCCTTCTGTTCTAAGGAACTGAGATTCACAAATTCATCAGAATACAAACCGTAAAATTCTTGTTTTAAAAACTTCTATCTTGTATTATACACTTTCACACCAGTTTTATAAGGATATGGCTGAGTTTTCTCTGGATGTTGCTCCTGGGAGAGAAACTTCTCCCACAGAGGTAAGATGAAAAAATTGGGTCCAGTGTAAACCAGATTTGATGCTGAGTCTATAGGTAGAATAAGGACTGTTATTAAGCCCATGACTGTATGACCAAAATAATGAGACTGCAGCGGAGTCAGAGTTGGGCTGCTTAGTTGACAGTCTGACCAACTGATTCAAACTGAGGCAAAGTCAGTGCCATGGATTGCATTGTACACCACCCCCCCCCAAATGTATGTATTGATTTGACTTGGCTATGAGTTTAAGTATGGTGCAATTCCTCCCATGTGTTGTGAATCCTGCCTCTGTGACACTGATAGGAGAATGGACAGCACTTGTGCTGCTGAGACAGGACTCAAGTCACCAGCTGCGGAATACAAAGGAGAGAAGTGAGCATGGAGAGCTGGGAACCTCGTACCACCAAGAAGCAGAGCGCATCCTTTGGACCTGAGGTTCCTGTACCAAAATGCTCTCCTTGAATCTAGACTCAACCTACCGGGCTATGGTAATTTCTCTTATTGAATGGACTTATAACTCGTGAACGGATTTATGGCTTACCAGACTGTGACAATAAGGTTTCTCTTCATGAAACCATCCACTGTGGTATTTTTGTTGGAGCAGTATTAGGTAACTAAAACAATCGGTTTAAACATGAGCAAATTCTGCTTGTGTGGACCCTGCAACTCTTGGGAGTTCAATGGCGAAAGAGTCAAGGACACTGCTAGTTTGATCTCCAAATACGTCCTCAGTTTACCTGCTTCTTTTTGCAGCTATGGCTGACACTCTAGGTCCAGTCACTGACATCTCTTACCTGACCTACAGCAGCATCCTCTGAACTGAGCTCACTGCACCCAGTCTCAGCGCTCTTCCAATCTACAGTCCATAGGCAACTAGAGTAGTACCTAGAGACGGAAGTTAACTTCTCCCTCCTGTTCCTAATTTAGTGATACAGGGAAAGATTTGATCAAGACTAAAGTTTATGCACTGGCCGTGTACGTAAATTAGTAAATTTGGTACATTATGGCTATCAAGAAGCCTTGGTGGAGCAGTGGTTAAGAGTTTGGTCACTAACCAAAAGATCAGAGTTGGAAGCTACCAGTTGCTCCTTGGAAAACCTTGTGGGGCAGTGCGAATAACTTCAATCCACTGTTTATAGATTTTTTAATGGGGAAATGCTACATCTTTAACAATGTCCTGTGTGACCAGGCCTCTCCCTACTTCTCAAGCTTTTCATGCATCCTCCCACAACATGTTCCCTCCAAGGTGTATTGGCTTTCTTCCATGTCCTCAAATGCATTAAGCCATCCCCTGTTTCAGGGCTTTCTCACAAGCTTTTCCCTTAGCTTGAAACACATTTTTCCTTGCTGCTTAGTGGTTAAATCCATTCACTGTCCAGGATTCTAGTTTCTTTGAGAAGCCTTCCATGACCTCTTAATTTAAAACACTTCTTCATTACCATCTCTTGTAACACATTGTACCTTTCTTCTTGGCATTTATCACAATCTGTAATTAGGCATTTATTACCTGAAATATTATTTTATAATTATTTTACTGACTACATTTTAAATTTCATGAAGGCAAAATACACTGCCATCAAGTTTTGTTCAGTGATGAATCTTCCCAATGTTTGGAATGTAGTAGAAATTCAACAAATGTTTACAGAATGAATAGTGTAGTAAAAGTAGAAGCTCTGAGAACCAACAAGAAGTTATCACATCAGTGGCAGGGAGCAGTCTAGGATCAGTAGATTGAGAAGTTGGAATGGGAGCACAGGCTCTACACACTCAAACACTTAAGTGGAAATAGCATGGGGATCACAACCCAGTTGGGTGATGACCACTGCTTCCTCCTCACAACTATAACCACAAAGATTTGCTGTTTGTATGCACTCCCTAAAGAATAGTGCCTTGGTCTTCTTCCTGATGCAAGTACTTGACCCAAGCGATGGTTTTATCAATCACAGAATACACATGCAAAGTTGGATAATACAATAGAAGACAGAAGAAGAAGCCATGCACGCTAACTGCGGTGCTGGTGAAGAATGTCGAATATACTGTGATCTGCAAAAAGAATAAACAGTCTTGGAAGAAATACAATCAGAACATTACCTAGAAGTGGATGTGAGACTTTGAATCACTTACTTTGGACAGATCATTCAAAAAAATAAATCACCAGAAAGGATATGATATTTTAATAAAGGAGAGGACCAATGAAAACAAAGGAAATACTCAATGAGTTGGACTTACAGAGTAGTTTCAGTAACAGATTAGAACATATCAATGATAGTGAAGAAGGCACAGAACAAGGCAGCATTTTGTTGTGTAATTTACAAGGTTGCCATGAGTTGCAGGTTGCCATGAGTTGCAATAGTAAATGACAGCAGCAGCAAAGAACAGTACGTAGAGACAGAAGTTAGCTTCTCCCTCCTGTTCCTAATCTAGTGATACAGGGAAAGATTTGATCAAGACTAAAGTTTATGCACTGGCTGTGTACGTAAATTAGTAAATTTGGTACATTATGGCTATCAAGAAGCCTTGGTGGAGCAGTGGTTAAGAGTTTGGTCACTAACCAAAAGATAAGAGTTGGAAGCTACCAGTTGCTCCTTGGAAACCTTGTGGGGCAGTTTTACTCTGTCCTGTAGGGTCACTATGAGTCAGAATCAACCTGATGACAATACATGTCTGGTGAAATAGTTAATTTACAGAGTCAGATGCTGGCTAGCAGCTCCCATGGAACCTCTATTTGGACTCTGAACGTTTTAGGAGGCCTCCTGGGGCCATTAAGGGAACAACCTACTTTCTTTTAATTTACAGTAGGATCAAACTTTGTCTTTTCTCTCTCTAAGTCTAGCTTTCCCTTTGAAGAGAAACCTATACAACCCCTGGTATTGACTAAACACGGACATATCATTTAACTGGTTTTCCACTTCTGCTTTGTAGTACATATTCTAAAGGAAGATAGTGGGGATATTGAGACGATGTACCCATATGGTGAAAATTAAAACCTCCATTATGAAGAAACGAAAGGGTTAATTAAAAAAAGCAGGGGAGGGTAGTGGCTGTTCTTTCAGAAAAGACTATTCAAGTCACATAAAGTGTCCAGTTCCCTTGCTTCCAAAAGATACAAATGAAACTGAACAACTAATTAAGAGCAGCAGCGGATCAGATTTTTACTTCCCACAAGCTGGATGCTGGTGCATTTATAGTCATAAGCACTTGATTGTTCTACAGTCGTTCATTTACTAACTTGTTTACTCTTTCGTAACTATTTATTTAACCCATGCTACTTGCTTGGACAGTGTGTCAGTTTGTTGTGCTGTGGTAGCTTGACGCTGGAAAATATGCCACCAGTATTTCAAGTACTGGCAGAAGCACTCACGGTGAACAGGTTTCAGTGGAACTTCCAGACAAAGAAAGGCCTAATAATGTACTTTCAAAAATGAATCGAAGAAATCCCCTTATAACTCACAACAGCAGATTATCTGATTTGTTTGCTTTGGGCTAGGCACAAGAAGGGAGCAATCCCTGAAGGAAGACGTGATGCTTGGCGAAGTAGAGGGCCAGCTAGCAAGGGAGACCCTGGCTACGCCGGATTGGGGCAATAGCCACAATGGACTCCAGTACGTCAGTGACCAGAAGGATGATGCGTGACCAGGCAGTGTCTTATTCTGTTGTACCTAAGATCCCTATGAGCCAGAGTCAGCTCCACAACATCCCTGCCTGCCTGTCTGTCGATCGTCTACCATATTCTCTATTTTTTTAGGAGCTTTGCTGTTGTTGTTGTTGTTAGGTGCTGCGGAGTCAGTTCTGACTCACAGTGACCCTGTAAGCAACAGAGCGAAACACTGCCTGGTCTTGCATGATGTCCACAATTGTTTTTATGCTTAAGCCCATTGTTGCAGCCACTGTGTCAATCCACCTTGTTGAGGATCTTCCTCTTACCGACCCTCCACTCTACCAAGCATGATGTTTTTCCCCAGCAACTTATCCCTCCTGGCAACGTGTCCAACGTATGTAAGACTCAGTCTTGCCATCCTTGCTTCCACGGAGCACTTGGTCATACTTCTTCCAGAACAGATCTGTTGGATCTTTTGGCAGTCCATCGTACATTCAGCATTCTTCTCGAACACCACAATTAAAAGGCATCAGTTCTTCTTCTGTCTTTTTTGTTCATGGTCCAGCTTTTGCATGCATATGATGTGATTGAAAATACCGTAGCTTGGGTCAGGTGCATTTTAGTCTTCAAGGTGACATTCTTACTTTTGAATACTTTGAAGAGCTCCTTTGTAGCAGATTTTCCCAGTGCAATGTGTCTTTTGATTTCTTGACTGCTGCTTCCAAGGGCATCATTGATTGTGGACCCAAGTAAAATGAAATCTTTGACAACCTCAATCCTTTCTCCATTTATGACAGTGTTGCTTTCTGGTCCAGTTGTGAGGATTTTTGTTTTCTTGATGTCAAGGTACAACCCATACTGAAGACTGTGGTCCTTGATCTTCATCAGTAAGTGTCTCAAATCTTCATTTCCAGCAAGTAAGGTGGTGTCGCCTGCATAACACAGGTTGTTAATGAGTTGTCCTCCAACCCTGAGGCTTCATTCTTCTTCATATAATCCAGCAGGGAAGCCAACCTATCCTGGGGTTTTGCCAGTTATGGAAAAAGCATAAAATCTGCTTTGTAGAACCTTGGATTCTCCTCACAAAACCATATCTCAAGGTCATTCCTTGAAGAGTATGTATAACCAAGACCAGTTTCGGGAAATAAATGACTGAGTCTTGTTTACATTCTATGTCAGATGACACAGATGATAAATCTACTGGATTTTTATGACCAAGACCCTGTCTCCATTAACATAGAACTTACACTGTAGTTGACACAGTAGAATACTAAATAATTTTAGTCAAATGTGATGAGTCTTATGTTAGAAGAAGTATAGGATGCTATGATAACACATTTCAGGGTGACCCAGCCTAGTTTAGGTCCTTAGTAAAAACCTGGAAAAATTAATGTTTAACTGGAGACTTGACAAAATAGTTGTTGCTTTTAGTTACCACCGAGTTAGTTCTGACTCATAGTGCCCCACATGCAACAGAGTGAAACACTGTCTAGTCCTCATAGCTGTTACTATGCTCAAGCCCATTGTTGCAGCCATTGTGTCAACAGTGTTCCTCTTCTTAACTGACCCTCTGCTTTAGCAAGCTGGTGACATGTCCAGACTAAGTGAGACAAAATCTCGCCATCCTTGCTTCTAAGAAGCACTCTGGGTCTACTTCTTTCAAGATAGATTTGTTCGTTCTACTGAAAGTGTATGGTATATTCAATAATCTTTGTCAACACCGTAATTCAAATGCAGTAAGTTAGTATACCTCAGTATACAAGATTTTTTTTTTTTTGACACTTTAAAAAGGTATTTTTTTTTTTTTTACAGCATACTTGCCCAGTACATTTTGATTTCTTGACTGCTGATTCCATGGGTATTGATTGTGGATTCAAGTAAAATGAAATCTTTACCAACTGCAACATTTTCTCTGTTTATCATGATGCTGCTTATTGCTCTAGTGAACATTTTTGTTTACATCGATGTTTAACCAATATTGAAAACTATAGTTTTTGATTGTCATCAGTAAGTATTTGAAGTCCTCTTCAATTCCAGCAAGCAATATTGTGTCATCTACGTGTTTAAGGTTGTTAATAAGTTTTCTGCCAATCCTGATGTTGCGTTCTTTTTCACATAGTGAAGAACTGATTTGCAGTGAAGGCATTGGTGACAACAAAGCTGTGAGAATTGGTAGAACACTAATTGAGATGTTTCAAAAAATGAATGCAGCACTGAGAAAGCTGACTTTGCTTTTTTTTAGTGAGTTAAGAACAATTTTACAATCTATATCATGCTGCTGTATAACATCCAGAACCTTAACTGCTATTCTCTTCTAGCTACTCCCTCCACCCATGACAGCGTTATTCCCCTTTTGTCCAGAACTTCCAGTGACCTTTTGAGCAAGGTCTGGCCCTCCTCACCCAATCATCTTGACTCTAGTGAACAGCCTCTCAAACAACCCTGTGTACATGTTTAAATGTTTGTTCGTCTCCAGTCTCACTCATGTTTTGTAAAGTCTGGTTCAGTCTTTGGAGCCCTGGCCCCGGTGCTAGGCACACTTTGGGATTAGAGAGTCTGGGGCCGTGCTCTCAGGAGGCCCTCCATTCGGAAGGACTATCAAGTGCAGTTTTTTGCTAGAGTTCTAGTTCTGTCTTCTACTCCATCACCTACTATGTCCAGGGGTCTGTTCCTTGTACCCCATCTAAGCTGTCATTGGTGGTGGCCAGGTGCCCTCTATTTCTTCTGGTCTGATGCTGAAGTGGGCTGTGGCTTATATGGCCCTTTCCATCTGGTGGGCTCATATTTTCCTCCTGTCCTTAATGTCCACTGTTTACCTCTGATTCAGGTGGATTGGGAACATTTGGTGATATTTTGATGGCAGCTTGCTAGCTTTTAAGACCCCAGATTCCACTCAGTCTAGTGTAATGCAGAGCACTATCTTAAAAGAGAGAGAGAAAAAAAAACTCAGGTATGCCAATTGGCTGGCTCAGCATGCCAATTAGTCTGGATGTCTCCCAAGAGTGTGGTCCCCTGATCCCAGACACTGTTCTGGGATCCAAAGAGGTGGCCCACATTAAGGGGACAATTTGGTTTTGAAGTTGAGCAACGGTGGGTACCCTACTTCTGGTGTGTGGTGTCACATTCTACCCCCAGCCCTAATCCTAATCACTGTCTAATTTGTGAAAGTCTCTCTCCCTCTCTCCCTCTACAGTCTAGTAGCCTTTAAATGTTGATTTCTTTTGTGCTTAAAATCCTTACAATAACAGTCTCATACAAAGTTTGTTCTTTTGTGGCTGGTTAATTTCACCCAGTATAATTTCTTCTAGATGGTCCTATGTTTATAGGTATTTCTCTAGGCCATCATTGTTTCTTATCATTGCATAGTATTCTACTGTATGAATATACCATAATTCTTTTAACCATCTGTTGATGGGCATCTATGTTGCTTCCAACTTTTTGCTGTTGTGGAGAGAGCTGCAATAAGCATTGGTATGCATGTATCTGTTTCAGTGGTAGCTATTATTTCTTTGGGATATATATTCCAAAGAGTGGGCTTGCTGGATCATATGGTATTTCTGTTTATAGTTTTTTAAGGAAATGCCTAACTGATTTTCATATTGGTTGAATCATTTTACAGTCACACCAACAGTGTAAAAGAGTTCCAGTCTTTCCACATCCTCTCCAGTATTTATTATTTTATGTTTTATGGGTTATTGCCAACTTCATTGGGTGAGATAATACCTCATTGTGGTTTCTATGATGGCTAGTGATCATAAGCATTTCCTCATGTATCTTTTGGCAACCTGTTTGTCCTCTTCAGTGAAGTGATTGTTTGTGTCCTTTGCCCATTTTTAATTAGGTTATTTCTCTTTTTCTTGTTGAAGCTTTGCTGTGTTTTATGGATTAGAGAGATTAGATGATGGTTGAAACATGGTGGGCAAATATTCGTTCCCACTCTGTAGGCACTCTTTTTGCTCTTCTGATGAAGGCTTTGGATAAGCATAACTGCTTAATTTTTAAGAGTTCTCAATTATCTATTTTCATTTTTGATGATTGAGGGTTGTTGGTGGTTTCTTGTAGACTGTTGATGCCATGGGTTAGGGCTTCCAGTGTCTTCCCAATTTTTTCTTCCAAGAATTTTAATGCTTTGGTTTTTATATTTAGGTCTTTCATCCATTTTGAATCAGTTTTCGTGCATGGTGTGAGATAAGGGTCTTGTTTCATTTTTTGCAGGTGGATAACAAGTTACACCAACACTATTTGTTGAAGAGATTATCTTTTCCCCAGTTCACAGCCTTTAGTCCTTTACCAAATATCAGCTGTTCACAGGTGGATGAGGTTGTATCTGGATTCACAATTCTGTTCCATGGGTCTATATGTCTATTTTTCTGACAGTACTAGGCTGTCTTGACTACTGTGGCAATGCAGTAGGTTTTAGGGTCAGGAAGGGTGAGGCCTCCCACTTTGTTCTTCTTTAGCAAAAACTTACTTATCTGTGGCTTCCTCCCTTTCCATATGAAGTTGGTGATTTGTTTCTCTGTCTCACTGAAAAGTGCTGTTTGAATTTGAATTGGGCTTGCATTGTATGTATAGATCACTTTGGGAAGCACAGATATTTTCACAATGTTAAGTATTCCTATCAAAGAGCTAGGTAGGTTTGTCCACTTATGTAAGTCACTTTTGGTTTCTTGCAGCAGGATCTTGCATTTTTCTTTGTATAGGTCTTCTACATCTATGGTTAGATTTATTCCTAGGTATTTTATCATCTTGGGGTTATAGTAAACGGTAAGGACTTTGTGATTTCTCCTTTCATTGTCTCTTTGTTGGTGTACAGGAATCTTACTGATTTGGGTATGTTTATCTTTATCCTGATACTTTTCTGAAGTCTTCTATTAGATCCAGTAGTTTTTTGGTGGATTCTTTAGGGTTTTCTGTGTATAAGATCATGTCATCTGCAGACAGTGATATTCTTACTTCTTGACAATTTGGATGTACCTTATTTCTTTATCATGCCTAATTGTTCTGGCTAGGACTTCTAGACCAATGTTGAATAGAAGTGGTGACAATGGACATCCTTATCTAGTACCTATTCTGAAAGAGAATCTTTCCAACTTCTCTCCAATAAGTATGATGTTAGCTGTTGGTTTAGCGTACATTGCCTTTATTATGTTGAGGAATTTCATTTCTATTTCTATTTGCTGGAAGTTTTTAACATGATTGAATATTGGACTTTGTTAAATGCTTTTTCTTTATGGATAAATAGAACCAAGTGGTTCTTGTCTTTTGTTTTGTATATGTGGTTGATTACATTATTGGTTTTCCTGATGTTGAACCATCCCTGCATCCCTGGTATAAATCCTACTTGGTCATGAGTCACTTTTTTTTTTTGGATGTGTTGTTGAATTCTGTTAGCTAGGATTTTGTTAAAGAGTTTTGCAAGGAGCTAACTTCTTTATGCCAAGAAATTTGGAAGATTATTGCCTGGCCAAGTGATAGGAAGACATCTGTACTTGTGTGATTCTAAAGAAAAGTGACCCAACAAAATATGAAAATTATTGAATGCTATTATTAATATCACATGCAAGTAAAAATTTTCTGAAGATAATTTTAAAATACTTCTGGTCATACTTCTACCAGGAACTGCAAGAAATTCAAGCTGGATTCAGAAGAGAACACAGAATGAGGACATCACTGCTGCTGTCAGGTAGATATTAGCTGAAAGAAGAAAAAACTGGAATAATGTTTACCTGTGTTTTACTGCCTATCAAAGGCATTTGACTGTGTGGATCATAAAAAATCATAGATAATATTGCAAAGAATGGGAATTTCAGAATATGTAATTGTGCTCATGCAGAGCTTGTACATAGACAAAGATGCAGTTGTTCAAATAGAACAAGGGGATGTTTTGAGGCTTAAAATCAGGAAAAGTATATCAGAGTCATATCCTTTCACTTTTCTACAGGGCTACCGTGAGCCCAAATTGCCTTGATGGCAAAGTTTTTTTTGTAATTCAACTTGTGTGCTAAGCAAATAATCCAAGAAGCTGTAGTATACGAAGAAGAAGGTAGTGTCATTAACAATTTGCTTTATGCAGATGACACAGCCTTGCTTGCTGAAAGTGAAAAGGATGCAAAATAATTACTGATGAAGATCAAAGACCACAGCTTTGAGTATGTGTTATATCTCAACATAAAGAAATAAAAATTTCTTACAACTGGACCAATAAACAACATCATGATAAGTGAGAAAAATATTGGAGTTGTGAAGGATTTCATTTATTTGGATCTATAATCAACACTCTTGGAAGCAGCAGTCAAGAACTCAAGCTACATATTGCATTGGGCAAATCTGCTGCAAAAACCCTTTTTGGGGTACTGAAAAGTGAAGCTGTCACCTTGAGGACTAAGACACACCTGTACGAAGTCTTGATATTTCCAATATCCTCATATTTACATGAAAACTGATGAATAAGGAAGACCAAAGAAGAATTGATGCTTTAGAATTATGGTGTATGAGAACAATATTAAATATACCAAGAACTTTCAGAAGAGGGAACAAATCTGTCTTGGAAGAAATTCAGCAAGAATACTTCTTAGAAGCAAAGATGATGAGATCTTGTCTCACATATTTTGAACACATTATCAGGAGGTACCAGTCCCTGGAGAAGGATATCAATCTTGGTAAGTTAGAAGGTAATTGAAAAAGAGGAAGACTTTTAGTGAGGTAGATTGACAAGGTGGCTACAACACTGGGCTCAAATATAGCAACAGTTGTGACAATGGCACAAGACTGGGCAAGGTTTAATGCTCTTCATATGTGGTCTCTCTGAGTTAGAACCATCTCAACAGCAGCTAACAACAGCAACAGCTTCTTGAATTATCTGCTTACCATACAGATTGAGCATGTTGAAAGGATACAAATCTGATGCACATCTTCCTTGATTTTAAACCAGGAAATGTCCTCTTCTTTCTGAATGACTGCCTCTTGGGCTATATACAGGTTCCCCGTAAGCACAATTAAGTGTTGTATAATTTTCATTATTCACAATATTATCCATAATTTGCTGTATTGTACACAGTCAAATATCTTTGTATAGTCAATAAAATAGAGGTAAACCTCTTTCTGGTATTAGCTGCTCTCAGCCAAGATCTACCTGGCATCTGCAATGATCTCCCTCAGTCTTGAGTTTCTGGCAGTTCCCTGTCAATGTACTACTATAATGGTTTTTGAATCACATTTGGCATCATTTTACTTTTGTGTAATATTAATAATATTGTTCAATAATTTCTGCTTTATATTGGATCACCTTTCATAAGAATAAGCACAAATATGGATGTCTCCAGTCACTTGGCCTTTCAGCCGTCTTCCAAATTTCTTTGCGTACATGAGTAAGCACTTATGTTTTGGGGTCTGTTTTTGAAACATCTAGGTTAGTGTTTTGTCAATTCCTGTAGCTTGGTTGTTTACCAAAGCCTTCCGTTCACTTTAGACTTCCTCCTTCATTCAGTAGCATAGGTTCTTGATCGTATGCTGCCTCCTGAAATGGTTAAACATGGACCAATTCTTGATACAACAACTTTATACATATATATATATATATAAGTATATATATATTTGTATCTAGTCTTTCCATCTTCTTTGGATGCTTCCTGTGTCATTTAATACTTTTGCAGCTTAGTTCTTCAATATTGTAACTTGAGACTTAAAGCTTTTCTTCAGTTCTTTTCAGCCTGAGAAATGCAAAGCTTGTCTTTGTCTTTTCCTTTTCTAATTCCAGTTCTTTGTGCCTTTCACTATAATACTTTGTCTTCTCTATCTGACCTTGAAATTTTCTGATCAGCTATTTTACGTCATCATTTCTTCTTCTTGCTTTAGCTTCTCTACACTCAGAAACAAGTTTTGAAATTTCTTCTGAGATCAATTTTGTTGTTTTCTTTCTATCCTGTCTTTTTAATAGTCTCTAATTTCTTAGGGTAGGATGCCTTGATGTCATCCCACAACTTATCTGGTCTTCTGTCATTAGTTTTCAGTGCATCAAATTTGTTCCTGAGACGGTCTCTAAATTAAGGTGGGACATACTCAGGGTTGGATTTTGGCTCCCTGGGCTTGATTTCATTTTCTTCTGCTTCCACTTGAACTTGCACACCAGTAACTGAGGGTCCCTTCCACAGTTGGCCTTTGGCCTTATTTTGACTAGTGGTATGGAGCTTCTCCGCTGTGTCTTTCCATAGAACTTGTCAATTTGATTTCTGTGTATTCCACTTGAGGAGTTCCACATGTATAGTTGTCATTTATGTAGCTGAAAAAAAGTATTTATGATGAGTCTTTTGTTTGTCTTACAAGACTCTATCATGTGATCTCTGGTATCATTTCTACTACCAAACCCAAATTCTCTGTCTTCCGATTTTTTTTCTTTGCTACCAGCTTTCACATTCCAATCATCAGTAATTATCATTGTGTCTTCATAGCGGGTTTGACCAATTTCATACTGTAGGAGTTGGTAAAAATCTTCAATTTCTTCATCTTTGGCTTGTGGTTTGTGTGTAAATTTGATTAATAATTGCTTTAACTGGTTTTCCTTGGAGGCACAGAGATATTATCCCATCACTGACAGCACTGTACTTCAGGTAGATCTTGGAATATTTTTCTGATGATGAATGTGATGAAATTTTCCTTGAATTTGTCATTCCTGATACAGTAGACTATATGATTAGCCAACTCAAAATGTCCTTACCAGTTCATTTCACCTCATTAATGCCTAGGATACAGATCTTCAAGAGTTCCATTTCATTTCTGACAATTTCTAGATTTCCTAGATTCATACTTCATACATACATTCCATGTTCCAATTATTAATGGATAGTTGCAACTGTTTGTTCTCCTTTTGATTCATCTCACATCAACAAATCAAAGTCCCCAAAGCTTTGCTCCATCTATGTCATTAACATCAACTCTATTTTGAGGAGTCAGCTCTTCCTCAGTTGTAATTTGAATGTCTTTCAACATGAGAATTTCATCTTCCAGCACTATATCAAACAATGCTTTGTTGTTGTTCATAACGTTTTCACTGGCCACCTTTGTTAGAAGATTATCAGGTCCTTCTTCCTAATGTCTCTTGGTCTGGAAACTCCACTGAAACTTGTCCACCGTGGATGATCCTGCTGGTATTTGAAATACCAGTGATATAGCTTTGAGACTGACAGAAGTATTCAGCACACCACAGTATGACAAAATGACAGACAAGAAGTTTAAGGAGCTGTGTATAATGGCAGTGGTTCTACATATTTGATGAGGTTGACAAATATATAGGAAGTGTTAGCTGTGCAGAAATAGGAAGACATACTCAAAGACCTAGCGGTAAGAGGGTGTATGACATATTCTTTGGACATGACTATATTGTACACTCCTAAAGAAAGCATGCCTTCTCTTTCTCACCCCCAACAGGAGGGAGCTCTTTGAGAACAGGTGATCTCTCATTTTGTATTTTATACAAATAAAAATGTTTTATATTTTATGCAAGTAAAATTTTTATATTTCCTGTATCATCTACTATATATAAAATTAGATATATAATTTTGGTTAATTGAACACCAATTCAAACTAATTTTTACCTTTATTGGCATTTCATTTGTGTCCTCATTTAGAGAAAGAAATTGAGAAAGTTTTATCGTTAAGTGTCTAGTAACCCAAAGCTATTCTGAATGATTCTTTAAAGAATGTGAATTATAAAGGATAGTGCTGTCAGAAATTTCAGATGAGTATTACTGAAGGAAGCTTGCTGTAGTCTGTCTTCTTCCTACCAACCTGCCTTCTCCCTGAAAATCCATATTTCTGGGTTAGCCTCCAAGGACTTGAGTAACTAGCACCATTTTCCGGCAGATAGATGGTTACATCTCAGTTTATTTCTTGCCCTAACTGGACACAAGTAGTATGTTTTGGATCAGGCTGACCAACCTCGACTGTGTGAGGCAGCACCAACGGCTCCAGTGGGAAGCTAGCAGGTGCATATATTGATCGTAAATAATGTCTCAATATCCTGTAGTAGGTCATAAATCAAAGAGATTTGGAAATATCTTTCAGGTTTGTTCCAATGAGCTGCATTCTGGCTTGGAACTTTTTTGTTTTTAGGGGTAGTGCATGACCTAGCCCCACTGCCTGCTGTAGATCAAATTCTTTCATTAACCTCTGGTTCCACAGGGTCTGGAGAGCTCAGTATAAATATCCCTGGCTCTGCGTACATTTCACTGGAGTAACCAAAGTTTAGAACCTTCATACTCTGCCATGTGTCTGTACTCAGTGAATACCGTGGTGGCTATTTGATGGACTGTAGCATTGACTGTAAGTGATTTGTTTCTCTTAGTTTTATTATTAATCATAAACAGATTCATGGAAATGGAAGTATATTGTAGTTTAATACTAAATCCACTCTCCTCTGATAGAGAATAAAAAAAACTGAGGCAGGAGTTAGAACATCATTTGCTTGAATTCATCTAAGCCTTTTGGAAGGAAGACTGACTACCTGATAAGGAGTGAAGGAACTAGTCTTGCTTGGTTCAGCTTCTCCTGAATTTTGGTCGGCTCTTTCACTGTGGAGTGGGTATCCTAGGATAAATTTTACTTGCAGGGGTTAAGGAAGAGGACAGAAGTTGTGCATATACCTGTAATTTGATGGATCATTTTAATTCTATGCTTAAATACTAGGACACTAAGTCATGATCTCCCATTTAGCCTCTTACAGAGTTGATGTTTTGATTCATAACTAACTCCTATGTCTATTTTTGACAAGTACCAAATCAGAAGAGGAGTGAGGATCTTGTTTGCTCAATGCTCCTACAACTTCCAAAGTGACTGTCTTGACATTACTGGTAACATTGATCTCTGTAATTTCTCATTGACTTGGCTTCTGCCCTCACTCCTGGCCCTACTTCTGACTGTAACTCGGCCATCACATTTTTCACGTAGGAGTTACAATTAAGGGAGCCCCTTACTGGAGAGATTTTATGGCTCTATGAAGGTCCAATTGCATTCCTTGATCTTCTCAAGTTCCTAACATCATACCACTGCTGATTTATTCATTAAAGTTCCATCTTTGTTTTTGATATGAGTTCTTTTAATGCACATATTTCTCTGGCATCTTCACAAAGAATGAATGTCACAGAGTAAGAAGCACGGGTTTGGATTTAGATAGATCGCATTTCAAATTACACACCTCACAACAGAGATGTATCAGCCCAAATAGGCCAAACTACTCTACAATAATATGCTGTGCTGGTGGTGCACTGGGTAAGAGCTTGGCTGCAAACCAGAAGATCAGTAGTTTGAAACCACCAACTGCTCCTTGGAAACTATGTGTAATTTCTACTGTCTTCTATAGGGTAGCTACAAGTTGGAATCAACTAGAAACAACAACTTTTTGTTTGTTTTAATTCTGCAATAAAAGCAACTCTAATCTGTGTGGCTTAACATAATAAAGGTTTATGTCTTGTTCACACGCAGTCCAAACAACTCTCCAGGACAATCAACCTCCTATGTTGTATTATTATGTACCTGTGCTGTCTGGAAGAAGTGACCCCTCGGAACATTATGCTTGGGGAAGAAGGGACAGCAGAGTTAAGCACTGGCTATTAAACATGGAAGTAAGCTATGTCATTTCGGCTACATGTCTTTGTCCATAACTGGTTACAGGACATTGCTTTACTGGAAAGAGATTAGGAAAGCTGTTTTTGTGTTCCGGGAACTATAAGAAAAGCTTGTATTTGGTGAAAATTGTTAATAACACAGGGAATAATTGTTGTTGTAGTTAGATGTCACCAAGTCAGTTCCAAATTACTGTGACCATATGTACAACACTACAAAAGCATCATTGTGTTGTAAGATTTAAATGGGATAATATAAACACTACTAGTGAAGCCTGGTGGGAACTCTGCAAATTTTAGTACCCTAAAATTTAAAACTAGAAAGGGTAGCACAGATGACCTGGGTGCCCACGTACTTTATAGAAGATATGCAGGAGAAATCTAATCTCCTTTCTGTTGTTTCTTCAAAGTTCCTAGTAGGTCCTACAGGTGATAGTAAGCATAAAAGCTATATGCTTACTATTGCACATAGATGTATGCTTACTTACTCCTAATTAGATAGTACAAAGGGAAGGGCAACAAAATCTACTTGCACTTTATATCTAGCCACATCTGCATTGTATCACAAGTGTTTCTTACCTAATTCTTCCAATAGCTCTGTCAAGAAAAAAGTTGCAGATGAGGAAAGCAAATTTACAGATGTTAATTCATCTTCCCATATCCCCACAGCTAATAATAATAGAGCTTGGTTTCAACTCAGTTATATCTGACTCTAACGCTTTTAATCTTCCTCCCACCCCACCTCTTTTCACTACACCATCTGTGGTATCTCAGGCATGGTGCCTGACATACACCAGTTACTGTTTATTGATGGGAGATTGCATGGTCAAGCTTTTGTGTTCTCAGTTCTGGAAGTAGCAAACGTTAGTTCAACCTAGGACCACTCTGACAGGAGGTAGCCAGGGATAGTATTGATTTGATTTGATTTAATTTTTTGAGAAAATCTGACTAAGTTGTGAGACTCATTCTCAAGAGGTATACACGTATACTGGAGCCCTGGAGACACAGTGGCTAAGGGCTTGGCCGCTAACCCAAAACCTGGCAATCCAACTCTACCAGCTGCCCCTGGAAATCCTGTGAGGGCAGTTCTACTCTGTCCTACGGAGTTGATCTGAGCTGGAGTTAGCTCTACAGCAAGGATTTTGGTTTATTTTTGGACATGTACGTTAACACTTTTCTCAGACTGGGCGACAAGAACAACAGAAAGAATGGAAATGCCTGAAGTAAAACCTGGAACTCTTGATCCAATATTTGGTGCTACTGTTGTGAAACCTTTTTATTCTACTGCTTCTTCATGGGTCAAATGCATTGATAAGTCAGCTATACCCAGTTACCATTCTTTTTCCCTATATGTGACTTAATTTCTCACCAGTACCAGAGATAAACCCTGGTGGTGAAGTGGCTAAGACTTATGGCTGCTAACCAAAACATTGGCATTTTGAATCTACCAGAAATCCCTTAGAAACTCAGTAGGGCAGTTCTACTGTGTACAATAAGTTTGCTATGAGTTGAAATCAATTCAGTGACAATAGATTATTTTTGACCTCCTTCTCGGTCTTCAGGTCTCAGTGTACATATCATTTCTACAGAAAAGCCTTTTCTTACCATCTTTTCTAAAATGGTCATTCTTCTTAAGAGTCTGTATAATAAAGCAGTTAATAGCATCACATGACTACACGTAGGCCCAGCACTGCCACTCCTACTCTTATGACTTACCTTTCTGTTTCTTAATTTCTTCATCTGTCAAGCGGGAGTGATAATAGTACACCCTTCATAGGGTTGGTAAAAATTAAATGAGTTGATGTAAATTGAGTTCTTTGGACACTTCATGGCTTGTGGAATATTCAGGAAATGTTGTTACTAGGTGCTGTCCAGTTCTAACTCGTAGTGACCCTTTGTACAACAGAAGGAAACACTGCTTGTACCAATACCATCCTCAAAAATCATTGCCATACGTGAGCCCGTTGCTGTAGCTACCATGTCAATCCATCTTGCTGAGGGTTTCTCTCTTTTCCACTGACCCTCTACTTTACCAAGCATGATGTCTTTCTGAGGGACTAGTCCCTCCTGAAAACATGTCTAAAGTAAGTAAGACAAATTCTCGTTATCCTTGTTAGTAAGTAGCATTCTGGTTGTACTTTGTCCATCACAGATTTGTTCTTCTGACATTCTATGGTGTATCAGTATTCTTCATCAGCACCACAACTCAAAGGCATTAATTCTTCTTTAATTTTCCTTATTCATTGTCTATTTTTCCCATGCAAATGAGGCTGTTGAAAATAGCATGACTTGGGTCAGGTGCATCGTAGTCCACTAACTCACATCTTCACATTTTAGCCATTTAAGGAGATCTTTGGCAACAGCTTAGCCCAGTGCAATACATTGTTTGTTTTCTTGATTGCCACTTCTACGGATGTTGATCATGGATCCAGGCGAGATGAAATCTTTGACAACTTAAATCTTTTTTCCGCTTATCATGATGTTGTTTATCGGCCTGGTTGTGTCAACTTGTGTTTTACTGTTTTTTTATGCTGAGGTGTAATCTATACTGAAGGCTTAGTCTTTCACTTTCATCAGTAAGTTTTGAAAGTTCTCTTCACTTTATGCAAGCAAGGTTGTGTCATCGACATATTATAGGTTGTTAATGAATCTTCTTCCAAGCCTGATGCCATATTCTTTCTGTAGCCCAGTGTCATGGATTGAATTGTGTCTCCCCCAAAATAGGTGTAGCCGTGTGGCTGGGCCATGATTCCCAGTATCTTGTGACTGTCCTCCATTCTGGGGTTTTCCTATGCTGTATTTTAAAGGATTAGGGTGGGACTGTAAATCCCTTCAGAAGACCACCTCCCTGCTCCACTGTAAAGGGAGTTTCCTTGGAGTATGGCTTGCCCCATGCTGAATCCGTTCATCCTACAAGAGATAAAAGGAAAAGGAAGAGGGCTGAGAATCGGGAACCTTACACCATCAAGCAAGCAGCACCGGCAGAAGAGCACGTCCTTTGGACCTGAGGTTCCTGTGCCAAGACGCTCCCTGGACAAAAGACTGATGCAATATTGGACTTTCCTCCAGGGCCGACAAGGCAGAAAGCTTTCCCCTGGAGCAGACATCCTGTATTTGGACTTGTAGCCTATCAGACTGTGTAAGAATAAATGTTCCTTTGTTAAGCCATTCACTGTACGGTAATTCTGTTAGAGCAGCCCTAGCTGACTAAAACACCCAGCTTCTTGGATTATTTATTCAGCTCCTAGGGTTACCATGAGTCGGATCTGACTCGATGGCACTTGGCTGGCCTAGTAAATGTTATCTGTCATTATTAACACAGCACCTTGGTTATTTCTATCTAATGCTTATCACAGATGATTTGTTTAGTTTATTGTCTCTTCCTCACTAGAAGGTAAATGCTGTGAAATCATTGGCTTTATCTCCATTTGTCATTGTATATTCAGTACTTAGCATGTACTGAGTAAATGTTTGTTACATGAATATGTGAATGACGTGCAGGAAGCTGTGTGAAGGCCATCTACACCTATAACTTAGACATTGTCCCTGCCTTTGAAGGCTTGTAGTCTAGTGAGGAAATTCAAAACTGAACCCACTACCATAGAGTTGATTTGACTCATAATGACCCTATAGGACTGAGTAGAACTGCCCCATGGGGTTTCCAAAGCTGTAAATCTTTACAGAAGCGGACTGTCACATCTTTCTCCTGAGAAACTGCTGGTGGGTTTGCATCTCCGACTTCTCTTTGTGATGGCAAACAAGAGCTATAACCACTGTGAAACCAGGGCCTCTAATGAGGAGCTAAGAGAGCTAAAAATAGCTCAGTCTTGTATAAAATTTAGTTGATAGTTTTAAGAAATAGTGCACAATATATGTGATGGTGGGTTAGCAGAGGAGGAAGCCAGTTTGGTGACATGTCTGGAAAGAGCTGTAAAGACAAATTCAGGATAAATGATTCACTACACATTTTTATGGCATTTCCTATTTACATTTTAGATCAGTAGGTGAATTAATAGCAAATCGGCTATCTTTGACATGATATTCATTATAAAAATTTTGTAGCCTTTTCCTGCTTAGAAGGGTTGCAAGAGGGATGTACTTTGTGACTGTGACTGAGCACCCGCACAAAAACAAACCAGTTGCCATTCCAACTCACATAGATTCCACAAAGTTTTCAAGATGGTAAGGTTTTCAGTAGCGGATTTTCTTTGGAGATGTGTCTTGGTGGATTTGAAACCCTAACTTTTGACTAGTAGTGCAGCTCTTAACTATTTGCATCAGCCAAGGACTCATGACTGAACATATCCTGGATAAATACAGTACTTCTATTTTCTGAGCCTAAAAAAATAATCCATTAAGTTTTGGAGTCTATTCTGGTCATAGCCGCTCTATGGGACAGAGTAGAACTGACCTGTACAGTTTCCAAGCAGTGGTTGGTGAATTTGAAATACCAACATTTTGTTAGCCACTGTAGCTTTGAGTCAGATTTGACCCAATGGCAACAGGTTTTCTGAATTTAGAAGGTATTTCTCTAAGCTAGTATTGGAGACAAACCTTTTGAATGTGTTTCCTTGTCTACAGCCTGACAATCCTTAAGCTTTCTGGCTTCCCTATGGCCTAAGGCTCTGGGGCCCTTTTTGAATTTGGCTGTTCATCTTATTTCCACAATTACAAACAAATAGCATTTATTATCGTGTGTTTGCCTTGCTCAGGGAACGGGGGCTCAGTGAAACTGGCTTTGTTTTCTGAGGTTTCTCGGCTGGTTGCTTTTCAAAACAGAGAACTTCCTTCTCAAGATGTATAACCCCAAGTTGGGAGAATATGTTTGGAAGTAACAATTCTGTTTTTAAAGGTTGCAATACTTGAGAGACTCTGAGGGTATTCCAAGTACTCAATAGGTCTATGATGAGGCCCCATGTACAGAAAACAATAAAATATCTGTGTTTCTCCCTTCATCCTGCTGCCGGTACATCTGTGACCGGGTCTGTGATGCTGCTGCTGGGCAAGAGAGGGCACTGTTTGTACCTGCAGCTGGCAGGTAGGGTTGGAGACACCTAGCAAAGCTGATGTCACTTGTGGTTTGCTTCTTACTTTCTACCTGTTGCCTTGACAAATGCCGTGAAAAGTGAAACTTCTAGAACATACAAAGCTTAGAAATTTCCTTCTGAGACTGCTCATGGGTCTCTGGTTGAGGCCCCTCTTTTATAAAGAGTGGCTCCATTTTTTCCATGTTAGTGTGGGCATGTTCTAGCCTGTCTCTGCAAAGTCATCTTCCTCTGCAGCAGGTGGGGTAAAACTTCCACCCTGCTAAGAGTTCTCCAGAGAGGGCAGGTATCCCTGGGAGTCTTGCAAATTGCAAGCATTTTGAGGAAAATTGAAGCTCTGTGGAATTTCAATCTGCCTTCCCTAAAAGGACACATAGTTTTAATTCATTGCACCATTAAGTCTTTTGTATTCCCCAGTTAATGCTTTCCGTGTTTCCCTTTCCTTTCCTTTTTTTTTTTTTTTTTTTTTTTTGCTGTAGCTTCACTGCCTGTCTGCCACAACTCACTTCACATGTGTCCCTACGATTCAGGAGGTGACAATAGTTTCTTACTTTGACTCTGTGGTGATTAACCTCTGTCCCAGTAGGTGTGGCCAAGCTATGGAAGGGAACTCCACCGGTGGGACTAATGGACTGCTTGCTACCCAAGAGTATTGTCTGGAGGACGCTTCCAGCTCAGAACAAGTCTCCACTATCACAGAGAAGAGATGTTCTGAGCTTTCTGGCTTCCCCATCTCTTCTGTTTATTTTGAAATAGCCTTGAAAAATTTTCAACCAAGGTAAAACGTTCTAACATGACATAGAGTGCTGCAGTTCTGAAGTGGAGAAGAGTTCAGGTCCAGTGGTCATGTTTATCCAGGCGGGGACTGGTAGAGATCATTGAATCAGAGATAACAGGGCTGGCCTTTGTGGCTAGTAGTATTAAACATATTACATGGTGTTCTAAAGAACAGCTAGCCCCATCAGTTTATTTTACACTGGAAGAAACTAACGCCCAAAGCAAGGAAAAGCTTACCCAAAGTCATGTAGCCAACTAACATGGGCAAGACTAGAACCTAGACCTCGTAAAGTTCCACTCAATGTTTATCGTGGATTGAATTGTGTCCCTGAAAAATATGTAGCAATTTGGCTGGGCCATAATTCCTGGTATTGTGTGGTGTTCTTCCACATTGGAATTCCTGTCTCTATGATGTTAATTAGGATGGATGGGTGGCAGTTGTGTTGGTGGAGGAAGATTCTATGTGTAAGTTTGTTTTGTGCCTTGAGGTAGTCTCTTGAGATACAAGGGAGAAGAGCTAGCAGAGACGTTGGAGGACCTCATGCTACCCAAAGGCAGTGCTGGGAGATGAGTGTGTCCCTGGGAAAGCACTGGGGTTCTTGTGCTTCAGAAGATCCAGTCCAGGGGAAGATTGAGGTCAAGGACCTTCCTCCAGTACCAGATAGCTAAAAAAGTGCTCATTCTTCTGCATTAAAAGGGTTCTTCTGGAAAAGGATCACCATTTTAATGAAAAACTGATGATAGTGTGGAGACTGTAGGATCATTTTCTTAAGTTCGGGGGCATTGAACATTCTTGATTAACGAAAAAGAACTTATAACGACGTTGAAAGAGGGCAATGTATTGTGTAAAAATCTATATAAATCTTATTTTATAAACAGCTACTTTTATTCACTCATTTTTTTTTCCTGTTATTATTAGGTGCTGTTGAGTCAGTTACAACTTGCAGCAACCTTATGCACAACAGAACAAAATACTACCTGGCCCTGTGCCATGCCCACAGCTATTTTTGTGCTTACGCTCCTTGTTGCAGCCACTGTGCCAATCCACCTTGTTGACAGTCTTCCTCTTGCTGACCCTCCACTCTACCAAGCATGGTGTCTTTCCCCAGCAACTGATCCCTCCTGACAACATGTCCAAGTATGTGAGATTCAGTCTTGCCATCTTTGCTTCCAAAGAGCACTCTGGTTGTACATCTTCCAGAATACATCTGTTTGTTCTTTTGGCAGTCCATGGTACAGTCAATATTCTTCTCCAGCACCACAATAGAAAGGCATCAGTTCTCCTGTCTTCGTTATTCATTGTCCAGCTTTCACATGCATGTGCTGCAACTCAAAATACCATAGCCTGGGTCAGGCACATCATAGTCTTCGACGTGACATTTTAACACTTTAAAGAGATCCTTTTCAGCAGATTTTCCCATGTGTGTTTTGATTTCTTGACTGCTGCTTCTACAGACATTGATTGTGGAACTGAGTAAAAATCCTTGACAACCTCAATCCTTCCTCCATTTATAATGATGTTGCTTACTGGTCTAGTCGAGATGATTTTTTATTTTCTTGATGTTAAGGTACAATCCATACTGAAGGCTGTGTTCCTTGATTTTATCAGTGTTTCAAAACCTCCTCACTTCAAGCGAGCAAGATTGTGTCCGCTGTATAAAATACTGGTTGTTAATGAGTCTTCATCTTAGCCTGATGCTTTATTCTTCTTCATATAGCCCAGCTTCCTGGATTATTTGCTCAGCATTCTGATTCATAATGCATGGTGAAAGGATCCAACTCCAACACACACCTTCCCTGACTTTAAAGCGTACGGTGTTTACTTGTTCTGTTCCCACAACTGCTTCTTGATCCACATACAGATTCATTAAGAGTGCAATTAAGTGTCCCGGAATTCCCGTTCTCTGCAACGTTACACATGACTTGTTAGGATCCACACAATTGAATGCCTTTTCATAGTCAATGAAACACAATTAAACCTCTTTCTGGTATTCTCTGATTTCAGAAAAGATCTGTCTGATATCAGCAATGATATCCCAAGTTCCATATTCTCTTCTGAATCCAACTTGAATTTCTGGCAGTTCCCTGTCAATAAACTGTTGCAGTCACTTTCGAATGATCTTGAGCAAAATTTCACTTGCGTGTCGTATTAATGATATTCAATAATTTCTGCATTTGGTTATATCACTTTTCTTGGGAATAAGCATAAATGATCATAAATAATGTATCTCTTTCAGTCAGTTGGGTTCCATATTTGTTGGTATAGATGAATGAGCACTTTTGGTACTGCATCCATTTGTTGAAACATCTCAGTTGATACTCCATCAATTGATGGGGCCTTGTTTTTGCACCAATACCTTCAGTGAAGCTTCAAATTCTTTCTTCTGAGACATATAGACCAATGGAACAAAGTAGAGGCCCCAGAGGTGCCACTATCCTCCTATGAACAGCTGATATTTGACAAAGGTCCTAAGATTTTGAACTGGGGTAAGAACAGTCTCTTTAACAAATGGTGTTGGCATAATTGAATATCCATCTGCAAAAAATTGAAACAAGACCCATATCTCACACCTTATACAAAAATGAATTCAAATTGGATAAAAGACCTAAATGTAAAAGCTAAAACAATAAAACTCATCTAAGATAAAATAGGGTCAACAATGAATGTTTTAATACGCAATATAGACAGACTTCAAAATCTGACAAACAAAACACATTCATCAGAAGAGAAAGTAGATAAATGGGAATTAATAAGAATCAAACACTTCTGCGCATCCAAAGACTTCATCAAAAGAATTAAAAGACCACTTACACTGTTGGTGGGGTTTCAAAATGGTCCAGCCTCTTTGGAAAGCAATCTGGCGCTTCCTTAAAAAAATGGATATAGATATACCATTTGACCCAGTAATTCTACTACTTGGAATATATCCTTCAGAATCAAGGCCTTTCACACCAATGGACACATGCACAAGAATGTTTATCACAGCACAGTCCACGATAGTAAAAAGATGGAATCAACCTAGATGCCCAACAACAGAAGAATAGATAGGTAAACTATGGTATATATACTCAGTGGAGCACTACGCAATGATAAAGAGTAATGATGATTCCAGGAAACATCTCCTAACCTGGTTTCAACTGGAAGACATTATGTTGAGTGAAAGGACAAATATTGTATGAGACACCTATGATAAGATCTGAAAAACAGACTTATGTACAGAAGAAAAGACTCTTTGACAACTGCAAGGGAGGGGAGGGAGGGAGGGCGAGGAGGGGAGGGTTTAGATTAGATAGTTGCCAGAAATCTGGTTGGGTGAAATTAGTGATAGCACAGATTAGAAACAAGAACAATATTAAGTGGACTTCAGCATAACTTGAATACTCCTTCCATCTAAACCCAATATTGCAAGGATAGAGTAGCTGGGGTAGGGGGTGGGAGATCATGCTCTTAGGCGAAATCAAGGCCAACTGGCACAACTAGCATTTTGCTAAGAGGGCTCCCTGCACCCCATATTGGTGAGTGGTGTCTGGGGTCTTAAAAGCTGCCAAGCTGCCACCCGAGGGCGCAGCAAATGGTCCCAACTCTGCAGGAACGGATGCTAACCAAGGACCAAAATGACATGAGGTAAAGACAACCCAGAAGATAGAGATACCCACATGAGTGGGTGCCTACATCGACTTGGGACCAGAAGAACCAGATGGTGCCCAGCTACCACCAGTGATACCCGTGATGGAGCTTACAGAGAAGAGTCTCACTGGCAACACAAGAATAAAAAGGGATGTACCCTGAGATCTCTACTGAATTGATGGTCCAGCTGTTTCAGGGTTCCCCTGGGAGCATAGCCCCTGTCTCTGATGCTGCTTTTGCCCATAAATCATAACGAAGGTCCACTCTTCGGATACGAATGGATTGGGCTTGGCGATGCAGAGTGATTGTATATCAGATGCACTTTATAGTTCTATGCATCTATAGGATATCATCCTGCTGACCTCTGGCTGGAGGAAGGAGAGTGGGTGGAGAGGAGGGGAAAGGAGACTGTTGGGAGGATGAGACATGTATGGAGCAGAGAGGAATAGTGTGCTGTCACTGGGCAGGGAGAGCAGTGGAATTTGCACATAAGTGGGCACATTAATTTATATTGGAATGTGCATTTTCACTCAGTCATAATAAAAAAATAAAAATTAAAAAAAAAAAAGACCACCTACAGAATGGGAAAAAGTATTTGGCAACTCTGTGTCAGACCTGGCTTTGGCTGTGCCAGATCGACACCCGACCTCTGTAAGGTCTTCTAGCATCTCTCTTCTTGCTTTAGCTGCTCAACTTTCAAGAGCAAGTTTCAGAGTCTTTTCTGACATCCAATTTGGTCTTGTCTTTCTTTCCTGTCTTTTTAGTGACTTCTTGCGTTCATCATGGATAATGTCTTCATGTCATTCCATGGTTCAACTGTGACCTTGAATATATCCCTTCTGAGTTTAGAGACCATTTAAAGAACAGATTTGATGCATTTACAACTAACTACTGAAGGCCAAATTAGCGGTGGAATGACATCATCCATTTTTTCCTACCAACTATTTAAAGAACACAGTACAGTGTGCATTGCATTGTCATATTCACTGGGAGTTGGAGAAATGAATACAATAACGGCCAGTATTCAAGAAGCTTAGGAGAGCTTTATACATTTTCAATTCACATGCTGGAGTTAGGAAAAAAATTAGGTCTAACGTAGTAAAATGGACCCAAATAACTAAGCATTAGTAATGATGGGTATTGATCATTCTTAATACTGAGGAGAATCATTTTCTCATGGTTGTTGTATCTGAAGCAAGTTGATTTCTGGAGCTGATGGAGATTTAGGTTTGTTCCAATAGTCATATATGACAGAAAGGTGAGTTGCCCCAAATCTGAGCTAATTCCACTATTTATGGTAACTTCTCGTCTCTTTCAGGTCTTAGATTCCACTTTTGTCTGAGGTAGAATTTTTTTGTTGTTGTTCTTTTTGATAAAATGGTGGCTGGTAGCTGTAGAGAAATCATGATATTTGGAGTCAAAAGCAGTAAGTTCTAGAGTAATAGCGTAATAGTATTTCTAAAGTAATAATATTTTTCTAGATTATTAGAGTGGTGAGCTTTGACAACCTATGTTATGTCCATACAGTATCTATTACAGTCTTGGAAATACTGTGAAACAGTTCTACTCTGTCCTATACAGTCACTATGAGTTAGAATTGACTCCACAGCAATGAGGATATTTTTTTTTCTTTTTGGGGGGGTGGGAGTTTGCATTGCCCGTATCCCTTGTCTGTACTCCAGGTTATTATGAACTGCAAATGACATAATATATAGAAAAATACATGTTTAGATTGAATATATTGTGAAAATGTAAACATACATGGATATATATTGTTAAGTCATCCTCAATCTAGTGGAAATTGCAGCACACACTGAATCCTGAAAATATTTGCTTTTGCTTGGTAATTAACTCCAATCCTTGACCAGTTTCACACGATAAAACTTGTAATATTTCTGGAGATAAACTATTATTGGAAGAGGTTCCATTTGTTAAAAAAATTTAGAATTTTCTGTATCTTATGAGAAGTGGGAGAATGAATCAATTGTTATGTGACCTCAATGTGAACAGGGGCCAGTGTGGCCCAGCCATTTTCCAGAGTCATATGACTTGGTGACCTAAATGTAATTCCAGAGTTTTTGAAGAACAACATCAATTTACACTAGAGATTTTCTTGAAAGGGGATAATGTAAGAATTTTGTTGAATCTGCCAAACAGAAAGATTTTCAGACTGCGTCTGTAGATATTGTTCTTTCTTTCCAAATTTTCATGCTTGTACCCATCACTGAGATTCCTACTGCTGCCTCTCGTCAGTCTAGCTACATTCCTGCCATGTTACCCTCCCCAACTATTTCCTTCTGTGAGCCTGTGCCATACTGCTCCTCAGACCTACAAGAAGTAGCCTCTCCAATTTCTCTTTTGGTTCACTGGACAGGCCACAGTATTCTTTGGCAGGTCCATGCCTTGTGGTACTTCTTTGCTTACAAAGTACAAGTTTTCTGTCATTCTGCTTTTCTTGAGAACTATTGAAGCATGTTTCTAAAGGAGAAAGGTCTTCATCTCATTACCTGTATAACAGATAGTTCTGTAGTTAGATTAACCTGCTCATTTGGAGTCAGAAGCATGATTTCCCTTTGTTCTATCTCCTTTCCTCTTCAATATCTCATTTTGGCTCTCAAATGAGGGAAATTGCCATTGTTTATTGATTCACAACCTTGGTTGTGTTTAACTGAAGTTAGAAATTATCCTTATGGATAACATTGTCTAGGAAAAACTATCTCCCAAGGTCCAAACATCTGAATTACAAACACTGTTTTGGAGCACAATCCATGTGTAAGCTCTGAATGTCTAGGCTTATCTAGGCAAATAATGGCAAATGTTTGCCTGTCTAGGCAAATAAAGTTATCTAATCTTTTTTTTGAGACACTTAAGTGGTGATATTTGACTATAGGGCATACACTCAGAAGCTTACCCTTTTATAGAAACAACACAGATAAAAATAGGCCACTGGTTATATGCAATTCACTCCGAGTTTTCCTCCTTAATTGTGCTTCTTTCTCTCTGACTCAAGATTCCACCTAAGAATCAAAGGGAGCCAGGGTGATATTATTATCGGGATAACTTTGAATCCACTTTCATTGTTGTTAAGTAAAGATTCGCAAATTCTCATGTTTTGTTTTTAGTTACAAACTACTTTCAATCAACTTCATAACCAATCATGATTTATTTGTGTGCTGTCACATTATGGCTGAGAACTAATAGTTTGGAGGTGTGAGTGTAAATTTGCAATGTTTGTCTGATTTTCTCTCTTTTCTTTCCCATAGTCACGCTGGTTATGGAGCAGAATGCAATTACAGGCTTCCTGGTGTTTGTACGGATTGCAGCCATCTGTATTTCTTTGCCAAGGGTATATGAAATAAAAGTGTGCACTGCAGAGGCAGTTAAGTGAGCCAGATATAGCAAACTCAGGCAGATAACAATATGGCCTCAGGCCTAACACGGCTGAAGTCATTCCTCCCTGACAAGAGTAACGGCTCTTTTGCCCTTAAGGCCCTTGGTTCCACAGGGCTCTGGGCTGTCATCCTCCTCTTCACAGAACATGTGAGGTCATTAAGAGAAATGCTGATGCCGTGCTGGGGGCCATGATCTTCTCTGCCACCAGGCTGCAGCTGACACATGGGTGACAATTCTTTGGTGTCAAATCCAGGCAGAGTGTTGTCCTACCTGTCCCAATATCTGTTGGAAATCAGCTCTTGGAAAAAATTTAATTGGCTCTACCTCAATTCAGATAAGACTGAGAGGCAAGGATAAAATTGCCACAAAAGGGCAATCCTAGATGCTAAACAACCCTGGGAGATCCCCAGATACAAAAAACCCTGCAAGTAAGTACGCATGAACTGTAAACTACTCTAGTTAAATCGTGATATAATGTGTATGTGAGCTATCGTGTTTATGTGGATTTCATATATATGTTTGTATCTCTGGGTAAATGATGATCTTGTTATTAATGAGAAGATGTTCTAGAGACAAGAAATTTCATTTTAAAAGTTAGAAATAGAAGAATGGGCACAAATATGTATTTCAGAGCACAGGGATTTTTTATTTCAATGCTTCAATGATTAATTGGGCCTCTCAGTGCATTGATTTTCCATTTGTTTAGATGATTCTTCTGCTGGTATTAGACACAGAACATAGATAAAGACTAAGGCAGAAGAGTCTGTCATATTGCATTAATAATGGAAAACTTTTTCTTCCCTTCAACCTGGTCTTATCAGTTAGCAGAGACCACTATCTAAATCAGTGCCTTTACCACTACTGCCATTGCCACCACCACTATAACCAACATCAAATCAACACCACCACTGCAGCCACGATCTGCACCACCATAACACTGCCGTTGCTACGGGTACCAGTCCCGCCATCAGTATCATCAGTACCATCACCACAATTTATCATCAATACTGCCACTATCATTATCAATCTAAAAAAAAAAAAAGCAAAACTCACTGACATAGATGAATCCAACTCATTGCTGTCCTTTAGGACAGAGTAGAACGACACCGAAGGATTTCTAAGGATCAGCTGGTGGGTTTCAACCGCTGACACTTTGGTTAGCAGCCGTGGCTCAACCACTGCGGCACTGGGGCTCTTTACACCACTATGATCACCATCACCACCACCATCGTCATCAGTGATCACCATCACCACCACCATCGCCATCAGTACCGCAGTTGCCATCACTACCACTACCACCACAACTACCGTTACTACCACTGAGACCACCTCTATGATGTAAAAGTTAAATCAGTTTAAAAGCTCCCCTAGAGTGCTTTATTAATTGTAATCAAGGGAAAGTATACAAACCAAATAAGTTTTGCATGTGCACCAGTCTGCATCTCCTTCTGCTCTCCTTGTCCAGTGACAGCACACTCCTCGCCTTCGTTTTACACTCCTACTATCGACGGCACTTGGCTTGGCTTGGCATCCTCTTAATAAGCACTTGTCCCTCATCTTCACTCTCTTCTCTCCCATCCAGAAAGAGACCAGTACGACAACATCCTACAAATGCATAGAACAATAAAGGACACACGTCATGTAGTCACATTGTGTCCCTGAGTCCAGTCCTTTTTTTCCAGAGTTGATCTCAATAGTATTTTCTGGTTAGGGGCAACAGCAGGTCTAGGGGCCATGCCACCAGGGGACCCCACAGGCTGTCAGACCACCAGCTGTGGTCTTTCAGTAGAGTTCTTGAGCTGCACCTCTCTTTTTCTCGTGTTGATACATGAACTCCACACTGTGTCCCCATCATGGCTGTTTTTGGTGGTGGCCAGACACCATCTGATTCTTCTGGTCACATGTTGATATACTCTCCCGTTCCCGTGGGTCCTTTTGTCTCCTGAGCTCTTTTTTCCTCATGTCTTTGTTTTTCTCAATGATCATCTGTTCTAGCTGAGTTGGAACCATTTGGTGTACCTCAGATGGCAGCTTGCTAGCTTTTAGGACCTCAGACACCACTCACCAACATGGGGTGCAGAAGACTTAGCAATAGGTTAGTTATGCCAATTGTCCTCGATGTTCCCGGAGAGTATGATCCCCAGACCCTGCCCCTGCTACTCTATCCTTGTGATATTCGGCTGAAATTAGAAGAGCTTTCAGTTTATGTTGAAGTCCAGTTAAGTTGATCTACTTTGTACTATGAACCGCCACTGCTTTCAACTAACCATTCTATCATTTAATCTATGACTAACACTCTCCCTCTATTGCCACCCTTGTAGCCATCAGAGTCTTTTCTTCTGTATATAAGTTTATTTTTAAGTCTTTATACCAGATGTCTCATACAACAGTTGTCCTTTTGCTTCTGACAGATTTCACTCAGTGTAATGGCTTCCAATGGATACCACGTTATGAGATGCTTCCTAAAATCATCACTGTTCTTCATCATTGTCATAGTGTTCTGTTGAGTATATGTACCATAGTTTGTTGATTTGTTTGTCTGTTGATGAGTGTCTAGGTTGAGTCCATCTTTTTGATATTGTGAACTGTGCTGCAATAAACATTTGTATGCATGCATCTGTTTGTGTGACAGTCATCGTTTTTGTAGGATATATTCTGAGCAGTGGGGTTACTAGATCAAATGGGGTATCTATTTCCAGCTTTTGGAGGAAACACCAAATTGCTTTCCAAAGAGGTTGTATTTGCTATCTTACCAGCAGTGAAGGAGAGTTTTTATCTCTCCTCTTCCTCTCCACATTTGTTGTATTGTGTTTTCTGCATCGTAGCCAACCTTGTTGGGGTGAGATGGTATCTAATTGTAGTTTTGATGTGGGTTTCTCTGATAACTAATGATCAAGCCTATTTCCTCATGTCTCTTTTGTCTGCTTGGATGTCCTCTTTAGTGAAGTGTCTGTCCATCTTCTTTGCCCGTCACTTAATTGGGTTATTTAGCTTTTTCTTGTTGCTATTTTTCAGTACCTTGTAGATTATGGAGATCAGACGTCAGTCTGTCAAATATTTTTTCCCTTTCTGTAGGTGGTCTTTCAATTCTTTTGATAAAATTTTTAGATGGGCAAAAGTGTTCGATTCTTAGTAGTTCCCATTTATCTATTTTTTCGTCTGTTGATCACGCTTTGTTAGTTTTTGAAGTCTGTTTAAGCTGTGTGTTAGAACTTGTTGTTGACTCTGTCTTTTCTTGCATGATCTTTATTGTTTTAGGTTTGATATTTAGGTCTTTGATGCATTTTGAGTTAGTTTTTGTGTAAGGTGTGAAATACGGGTCTTGTTTCATTTTTATGCAGATGGATATCCAACTTTGCCAACATGATTGTTTTCACCCCAGTTCACTATCTTAGGGCCTTTGTTGAATATCGACTACTCGTAAGAGGATTGTGGTGTCTCCAGTGTCTCAACTCTGTTCCATTGGTCTATTTGTCTCTTTATGTCCCAGTACCAGGCTGTTTTGACTACCATGGTATTGTAATAGGTTCTAAGGTCAGGTAGTGTGAGGCCTCTCACTATGTCTTCTTCTTCAGTAGTGCTTTACTTATCCGGGGTTTCTTCTCTTTCCAAACAAGTTGGTGATTTGTTTCTCCATCTCGTTAAAAACTGTCACTAGAATTCGTATTGAGATTGCATTGTATATGTAAATTACTTTGGGTAAAATAAAAATTTTCACAATGTTAAGTCTTCCTATCTGTGAGTCTCTTAGGTCTCTCCATTTATGCAAGTCCCTTTTGGTTTCTTGCAGTAAGGTCTTGTAGTTCTCTCTGTATAGGTCTCTTATTTCTCCGGCTAGATTTATTCTTAGGTATTTTATCGTCTTGGGGGCTATAGTAAATAGTATTGATTTGGTGGTACTTCTTTGATGATCTCTTTGTCAGTATAAAGAAATTCTGCTGATTTATTTATGCTCACCTTATATTGTGATACTTTGCCAAACTCTTCTGTTAGTTCAAGTGGTTTGTTTATGGATTCTTTAGGATTCTCTGTGTATACAGTCATACCATCTTCAAATAGGGAGATTTTTACTTTGGTAATGCAGATGCCATTTATTTCTTTGTCTTGTCTGATTCCTCTGGCTAGAACCTCCACTGCATTCTGGAATAGAATTGTTGAGAGTGGGAATCCTTGTCTAGTTCCTGTTCTCAAGGGGAAGACTTTCAGTCTCTCTCCATTCAGGATGATACAGGTGGTTGGCTTTGTGTAAATACCCTTTATTGCATTGAAGAGTTTCCCCTCTTTTCCTGTTTTGCTGAGAGTTTTTAGCATGGACATTTGTCAAATGCCTTTTCTGTATCAATTGACAAAGTCAGGTGATTCTTATCCTTTGTGTTATTTATGTGGTTGATCACATTACTTGTTTTTCTGATATTCAACCAACCTTCAACCCCCAGTGTGAATCCAACTTGGTCATGATGAATTATTCTTTTGATATGTTGTTGAATTCTATTGGCAAGGATTTTGTTGAAGATTTTTGCATCTAGGTTCATGAGTGATATTGAACTGTAATTTTCTTTCCTTTTTTTTTTTTCTTTGGTGAGATCTTTGCCTGGCTTTGGTATCAGGGTTATGCTGGCTTGACAAAATGAACTTTGGAGTACTCCATCTCTTTGTGTGCTGTGACATAGTTTCAGTAGTATTGGAGTTAAGTGCTCTTTAAAAGTCTGTGAGAATTCTCCGATGAGAATTTTGGTTGGTAGGTTTTTTTTTTTGACTTTTTAAATCTCCTTTGCAATAGGTTTTTGAAGTTGTTCTACTTCTCTTTGAGATAATTTTGTAGGTGATATGAATCAATAAATTTGTGCATTTCCTCTAGGTTTTCAAGTCTGCTAGACTACAGATTTTTGTAGTATTCCTTTATACTTTTGATTTCAGTTGGGTCTGTTATGATATCTCCCATCTCATTTCTTATTTGGGTTATTTGTTTCTTCTCCTGTTTTTCTTTTGTAAGTTTAGCCAGTGATTTATCAATTTTGTTGATCTTCTCAAAGAACCATCTTTTGGTTTTGTTAATTTTTTCAATTGTTCTTCTGTTCTCTACTTCATTTAGTTCTGCTCTAATCTTTATGATCTGTTTTCTTCTGGTGCTTGAGGGGTTCCTGTGTTGTTCTCTCTCTACTTGTTCAAGCCGTAGGGTTAGTTCCTTGATTTGGTTTCTTTCTTCCTTCCAGATATGTGCATTCGTGGAGACAAACAGACCTCTGAGCACTGCTTTGGCTATATCCCATAATTTCTGGTAGGGTGTGTTTTCATCCTTATTTGATTCCATAAATTTCTTTATTTCATTCTTGATGTCTTTTGTAACTCATGGATTGTTTAGCAAGGTGTTGTTTAATTTCCATGAGTTGAAACTTCTGTCTATATTTTTTCTGCTTTTGAATTCAACTTTTATGGTATTATAGTCCAAGAAGATGCTTTGCAATAATTCAATGATTTGAATTTCGTTGAGACTTTCTGTATGTCCCAACACATGGTCTATTCTGGAAAATGTTCCATGTACATTGGAGAAGATGGTGTACTTACCTGTTGATGGATAAAAGTTCTGTATATGTTGATGAGGTCTAGCTGATTAATTGTTGCAATAAGCTCTTCTGTGTCTTTACTGAGCTTGTTTTCTGGATGATCTGTGCGTTACTGAAAGGCAAGAGTTGAAGACTCCAACTGTTATTGTGGGGTGACATCTCATTTTTCAGTGTAATCAGTGTTTGATGTATTTAGATGCTCTGGTATTGGGTGCATAAATACTTAATAGTGTTATGTCCTGTTTTTGTATTGAATCTTTCAGCAATAAATACTGACCACCCTTGTCCAAGATGGTGGATTTTCCATTAAAGTCTATCTTATCTGAGATTGGTATTGCCACATCTGCTCTTCTTTGTATGTTGTTAGCTTGGTATATGTTTTTCCATCCTTTAATTTTCACTTTGTTTGTATGTTTAAGTCTAAGGTGTGTTTCTTGTAAGCAGTGTTTAGATGGATTGTGTCTTTTGATCGAAGATGTCACTCTCTGTCGCTTTATTGGAGTATTCAGTCTGTTTATATTCAGTGTAATTATTGATAGGTATGTGTTTAGCACTGTCATTTTGATGCCTTTATTTTTGTGTTGTTGATGTTTTCTGTGTTGCTATTAATACTCTGTTCTTGGTCATTCTTGTTCATGGGTTGACTTTTCACATTTTTCAGTGTTGATTTTGTGTTTGTTGAGATTACTGAATTACAATTCTTATTTTGATATGACACATTGTTATTTCACTTTGTGGCTACCCCTGTGGACCCCTTTACTAGTCTAAGTTTAAACTAGACTTTAACTTCTACATATCTTTTTAATTTCCTCTCCATCTGAAAGGGTTATAACTACTGTAATATATCCCTCTTTTTAGTGTGGTGATATCATAGTTTTCATGTTATTATCACTGGTTCCCTTCTTTTAATCTTGTAGCATTGGTTGAGCTTTCTGACTTACCTAACTGAGTAGGATTCTTGGTGCTGTGTCCTGCATTCCCTCCTTAAGTATACACTCAGTGTTTCAGTTTTTCTAAGCAAAGAAGGTCTTCCACTATTTCTTGTAGTTTTTGTTTGGTTTTTACAAATTCTCTAAGCTTCTGTTCATCTGCAAATGATTAAATTTCACTGTCGTATTTGAGAGAAAGCTTTGTAGGATATATAATTATTGACTGGAAGTTTTTCTCCTTCAAGGCTTTGAATGTGGCATCCTGCTGTCTTCTTGTCAACATCATTTCTGCTGAGAAGTCGTATGAAAACATGCAGGGCTTTCCTCTGAATGTTAGCTTTGCTTTAATCCTTGCTGCCTTTAAGAACATCTCTTTATGATTCATTTTACTAAGCTTGATTATAATATCTCTTGCTGTGTTTCTTTTGGGGTCAGTTTTTGAGACATTTGATAAGTGTCTTGGATATCTATGTTCTCTTCTTTCATAAGTTCTGGGATTTTTTTTATCAACAACTCTACAATAATACTCTGTTTTCAGTTATTCACCCTGTTCAGGACCTCCAGTTATTCACAGATTATTCCTCTTACTAGAGCCCCACATATTTCTTAATGCTTCTTCAATTTTCTTATTTCTTTTCTCTGATTTTTCTCCTCGCAAATGCTTGTGTCAGTTGCTCTATCCTCAAATTCAGTAACTCTGGCTTCCGTCTCCTCAAATCTGGTCTTTTAGCTTTGGATTGAATTTTATGTTTCTGTACTTTTATTGCTGACCTGGTGGATTCCAGATTGTTTATGTTCTGTCAGTTCACATAACTTACTTAATTTTTCATTTTGTTCTGCTGCATTTTGTTTAATCTCTAGGGGTACTGTATACATAATTCTTTTGAATTTGACCTTGAATAGTTTCAAAAGACTTCTTCCTTTGGGAAGTGTTTGGATTCTTTATCTTGGGATTTTTCTGGAACCATAGTGGACTGTTACTTTAAATGTTTAGCTATTGATTGTTGCCTTCGTGCCATCTAAAAGCTCCTTTTCTCTGGTGTCACCTCAACAGGAGCTGAGGCATAGTTCTAAAAGGTGAACTGGTTACTAGCCACCTCTGTGTAGTCTAGTTAGTGGCCTCAGGTGGACTCCCTGGGGCAGCAAGCTCTGCCTCTTGTTTGGCAAAGATGGTGCTCCAATTACGGAGTCACATGGGGGCTGCTAGCTGACGCTGTGATGTGAATCAGTGAGGGGTGGTGGAGTCTTGCTAGGCCTGTCAGCAGTCAGTTCTCCAGGTGATCTTAGTTTAAAAAGATAGTTCACTGTTAAGCAAGCAGCTGTTCAGCAGCTGCCAATATCAGCCCCTCTGGTGTCACAGGACCTGTCTTCTGGCTGACAATGACAATACCTCACAGGCTGTCCCCAGATGCTATGACGTGGTTCATCTTAGGGGGGTGTTACAGTCTTGCTGCCATCTTCTGTCGGGCCCTACCTGTAAATCTAGGTACCACTGTCCTAAACAGAGCTTTTCTGCTCTAGAAGCACTTTCCAGACAGGTACTCCTTCTCAGGGTAAGAATTAGCCCTAGCTTAGACCTCTGGTTGGGTAACTTTGCCTCCAAGATGACCTCCCGCTCAAGCTACTCTTCCTGCTATGAAACAGCAGAATCTATGGTGCAGCTCAGAAATGAGAGGGTGGTGGTGCAGTGGTGCCCTGAGTCAGCAGCTAGGCTCTCAAAATGTGGCTATCCCAGCATAGCCTCTCTGCTGCACTATATGCTGTTTACTTAACCACTGCAGTTTGGCATACTTTCCAGCTCCTTCTGAGTCCCTGCCTCCTGGATAACAAAGAAGGCATCAGTACCTGCAGTCCTCCTAAATGGTGAGTCAGTAGATTCAGGACTCAGCATGCTGCTGCCTCATGTTAGAAAGAAGTAGTTTCCCATTTACTGGTGCCTAGTGCAATCTGAGTACCCTATGCCAGGTTATAGGGCTCCCTGGGTATCCACATTGCTCCATTCAGTTGTCATTCCAGGCCTTAGTTCTCAAAGGTAATTGAGGAGATGTATGTGTACTCCACCATCTTGGCACACCTCCCACCCCCTAAAGTGAATTTTTTACCAGCACTTTGCTCTTACAGGATCATCTCCTCTCCCAAACCCAAACCTGTTTCTTTCAAGCTGGTTTTGACTCATAATGTCACTTCAGGATGGAATAGGTCTACCACAAAGAGTTTCCAAGGAGCGACTAGTAGATTTGAACTGCCGTCGTTTTTGGTTAACAGCTGAATACTTAACCACTGTACTACTATATCTCCTTACAGGATTAAAGTAGGTATAATGCTCGTTCAGGATCCATGAAACAGAGATACACTCAGATATCATCTTTTTGACAGCAGGTTATTATCAGGACCCACAGGAGAATAAGTAAACACAAACAACTGCCTTTTGAGCACCACAGTCAAGCTTCATGGAATTGGAATATGGTTTATCTATTTTAGAATAAATAGTGTCTCTAAGATCCAAGGTGAAACCCTGGTGGCATAGTGGTTAGGAGCTATGGTGCTAACTAAAATTTTTGGCACTTCAAATCCATCAGGTGTTCCTTGGAAACTCTATGGGGTGGTTCTATTCTGTCCTATAGGATCTCTGTGAGTTGGAATAGACTTGACAGCAGTGGTTTTTGTTGTTGTCGTTAAGATACAAGTGTAACTCAAATAGTTGGTCCCTCAGTGTCAGCTGGCCCCCTTGCTGCTCCTGACCATTGTTAATCTGTCATCCCAAGAACTCACTTCTGCCTGTCTTTCTTAATATTTATACTTTTGTCTTGAACTGCTTGCTTCTCTTCTCTCCTGTCCACTCCTTCTTCCTTCTCCCTTCCTGTCCTGCCCAGCACAGCACTTGGCTTTTGCTTATGTATGTTTTCTGGTTTTATACTTTCAAATCTGTGTTCTGCTATGTTTGTTTGTACTTTGCTACGCACTGTAGGGTCACTATGAGTTGGAATCAACTCAGTGGCCATGGATGTAATGTATATTTCTTTTGAAAATTCCTAAGGGTAGCTGAATGTTATGTGTTGAGTTGTGTCCTGCTTGAAATGTATGTCAACTTGGCTAGGCTGTGATTCCTAGTTCTGTGTGATTGTCCACTATTTTGTCATCTCATGTGATTTTTATATACATTATAAATCCTTCCTCATTGTGTTAATGAGGCAGGACTCCATCTACCAGATTAGGTTGTGTTTCAGATCAGTCTCTTTTGTGATAAATAAAAGAAAAAGGAGGAGAGAGATGTGGGGACCTTGTACTAAGATGAAACAAGAGCCAGGAAAATAACATGTCCTTTGGACTCAGGGTCCCTGCTCTAAGAAGCTCCTCAGCCAGAGGAGATTGAAGACACAGATGTTTTTCCGGAGTTTACACAGAGAGAAAACCTTCCTGTGGAGGTGCCACTCAGAATTTGGACTTCTAGTTTTCTAAACTGTGAGACAATAACATTCTCTTTGTTAAAGCCATCCATTTGTGGTATTTCTGTTATAGCAGTACTAGATAACAAAGACAATGAATATCTTATTGATTCATTTACAATAAAAGGTAAATGTGACGGGTGCTCTCAACTAGTCAGTAGGTTACAAATACTGACCAGAAGATAAATGACTACCTTTAGCACAGGCACTAATCTCTAGCCTAATGATGGGGTAGTCTGATGGAGATACGAGTGCAAAGCTTGTTCCCTGTAAGTTAGGAACTGCTTTTATCTACTTTATTCAGAAGATGGCTGTGGACGTCACAGGTTCTTCAGTGGATAAGCATTCAGTTAGTCTCTGTATGTGTGTACTATGTTGCCAGATTTAGTAAATAAAAATACAGATTTCTTGGTTAAAAATGAACCTCACTTAAGCAGTAAGGAATTTTTTAGCATAGGTATGTCCCAAATATTACTTAGGACCAGTATCTGGTTCACTATCACTACTACCACCACTATCATTCAGGATAAAATATTGGGCCTTTTCTGATGTGACTTTGCACTATCTGAAGATTTTTATTTTTTTAAATTTATAGTGATTGAGTGAAAGTATACTATCCAGTTTAAATTTGCTTGCCTGCCTATATGCAGTTCTTCCTGCTATCCTTGCCTGATGACAGCACACTCCTCCTTTCTGTTCTATAGAAGTCATGGCCTCTTAACAATCTCCTGTCCCTTCTTCTACACCCTCTCCACTCCCTCTAGTAAGAGGCCAGTAGGACGACATCCTATAGATGCACAGAACCATAAAGTGCACACATGATATGGTCATTCTGTGTGACCCAGTCCAATCCCTTCCTGTCCATGGAGTTGACCTCAGTAATGATTTATGATCAGAGGCAGCATCAGGTCTAGGGCCATGCTCTCAGGGGAACCCCTAGGCCTTTGGACCATCAATTTCAGTCTTTTAGTGGAGTTCTCAGGATGCATCACTTCTTATTCCTGTATTCCCACTGGGACTCAACTTTGAAAGCCCCATCAGGGATGTCACTGGAGGTGACTGGGCACCATCTGGTTCTTCGGGCCCCATGTTGATGCAGTCACCCATTCACGTGGGCCTTTCTGTCTTCTGGTTCTCTTTCCCCCATGTCATTTTTGTCCTTGGTGATCATTCGTTCCTACTGAGTTGGGACCATTTTGTGTACCTCAGATGGCAGCTTGCTAATTTTAAGACTCCAGATGCCACTCACCAATATCGGGTGGAGAAGACTTTTGTAGCAATAGGCTAGTTATGCCAATTGGCCTTGATGGCCCTTGAGAGTGTGGTCCCCAGTCCCCCACCACTGCTACACTGTCCTTGCCATATTGGGTTCAGATTGGAAGAGTTTTCAGGTTATGTCGAAGTCCAGTTAAATTGATCTTTCTAATGTATGCTATCATTCCTTTCACCCAACCAAATTTCTATCAACTATCTAAACTGTAACCAGCCTTCTCCCTCCATCCCTCCCTCCCCTTGCAGCCATCAAAGAGTCTTTCTTCTGTACATGAGTCTGTTTTCAGGTCTTTATAATAGCGGTCTGGTACAATATTTGTTCTTATGCTGCTGACTAATTTCACTCAACATAATGTCTTCCAATTGAAACCAAGTTATGAGATTCTTCTTAAAATCATGATTTTTTTTTTTTACACCGCATAGTGTTCCACTGAGTATACATACCATAGTTTATTTATCCATTCATCTGTTGTTGGGCATCTGGGTTGATGTGAAGATTTTTTAAAAGTATGAGGAATGACAGCTTCTTTTTGTACTCTGATGTCCTGAAAGTAGGTGTTTCCCTTCCTTTCTACTCAGTACCTTCAAATACTGCCACAGCCAATCTTAACTATTTGGAAATGTTTTTAGTCAAAATAGGAGGCATTTTCGGATCTACCTGGGTCAAGGGGAACAATGTAGGAAACCAAACCAAACCCAGTGCGATAAAATCGATTCCAAACAACTTAGGAGACATATTATATTAGCTCTGACCATTGTACAAATGGCCCAGGTAGGGAGGCATCCAAGAACATACAGTTCATGAGTGGTAGAGCTGGGATGAGACCACTGTCCTGCTTTTATCACTTTTTCCCATATAGTGTGAAAGATACTACATAAGACACTAGAAACTGCATACACTCATTGCACAATCATAATACTTTTTTATGTGTTCACAAAGTTTATAAACTCCTATGTTAGGCTTCATTTTTGTTGATGTTCCAAATATGTGTTGTAAATCCTAACTCCTATATCAGTGGTTTACTGAGAAAATTAGAACAAGTCCACGAGAGTGAAAGTATGACCTTGAATATATCACTCCTGAGTTTAAAGACCATCTCAAGAACAGTTTTGATGTGTGCTGATTGTTAATGACTGAAGACCAGATGAATTGTGGAATGACATCAAAGACATCCTTCATGAAGACAGCAAGAGGTCATTAAAAAGACAGGAAAGAAAGAAAAGACCAAATTGAATGTCAGAAGAGACTCTGAAACTTGCTCTTGAATGTCAAGTAGCTAAAGCAAAAGCAAGGAATGGAGAAGTAAAGGATCTAAGCAGAAAATTTTGAAGAGCAGCACAAGAAGACAACAGAAAGTATTATAATGACATGTGCAATGATCTGGAAATGGAAAACCAGAAGGGAAGAAGGGAAAAACACATTCTGCATTTCTCAAGCTGAAAGAACTGAAGAAGAAATTCAAGCCTTGAGTTGCAATAGTGAAGAATTCTACAGGGAAAGTGTTAAACAACTCAGGGAGCACTAAAAGAAGATGGAAGGAATACACAGAGTCATTATACCCGAAAGAACATGTTGATGTTCAGCCATTTGAAGAGGTAGTAGATGATCTGGAACCGATGGTACTGAAAGAAGAAGTCAAAGCTACATTGAAAGCATTGGCAAAAAACAAGGCTCCAGAATTGATGGAATATCAATTGAGATATTTGAACAAAAGCATGCAGCACTGGAAGTGCTCACTTGTCTATGCCAAGAAATTTGGAGGGCAGCTATTTGGCCAATTGACTGGAAGAAATTCATATTTGTGCCCACTCCAGAGAAAGATAATCCAACTGAATGTGAAATTACCATACAATATCGTGGATATCACATGCAAGTGAAATTCTGCTGAAAACCATTCAAAAGTGACTACAACAGTATATTGACAAGGAACTGCCGGAAATTCAAGCTGGGTTCAGAAGAGAATATAGAACCAGGGATATCATCACTGATGTCAGTTGGATCTTGGCTGAAAGCAAAGAATACCAGAGAGATGTTTACTTGTGTTTCATTAACTATGCAGAAACATTCAACTGTGTGGATCATACTAAATTACAGCTAACATTGTGGAGAATGGGAATTCCAGAACACCTAATTGTGCTCTTAAGAAATCTGTACATGGATCAAGAGGTAGACATGCAAAGAACAAGGAGACACTGCGTGGTTTAAAGTCAGTAAAGGTGTGCATCAGGATTATATCCTTTCACCATATCTTTTCTCTCTTTAGGTCAAGCAAATGACCTGAGAAGCTGGATTATATGAAGAAGAATGAGGGATCAGGATTGGAGGATCACTCATTAACTATCTGTGTTATGCGGATGACACCCACCTTACTTGTTGGAAGTGAAGAAGATTTGAAACACTGCATCGATTGCACGTCAACATCGAAAAACCAAAAATCCTCAGAACTGGACCAGTAAGCAACATCATCATAAATGGAGGAAGGATTGAGGTGGTGAAGGATTTCATTTCACTTGTATTCACAATCAACACACATGGAAGCAGCAGTCAAGAACTCCAAAGACTCGTTGCACTGGGAAAATTTGCTGCAACAGATCTCTTTAAAGTATTGAAAAGGAAAGATGTCACTTTTAAGACTAAAGTGTACTTGACCCAAGCCATGGTATTCTCAGTCGCATCATATGCATGCGAAAGCTAGACAGTGAACAAAGAAAACAGAAGAATTGATGTCTTCAAATTGTGGTGTTGGAGAATGCTGAATGTACAATGGACTGCCAAAGGAACCAACAGATCTGCTCTGGAAGAAGTACAACTAGAGAATCCTTGGAAGCAAAGATGGCAAGACTGAGTCTTAGATCCTTTGGACATGTTGTCAGGAAGGATCAGTCCCTGGATAAGGACATTATGCTTGGTAGAGTGAAGGTTCGGTAAAAAAGAAGACCGTTGACCAGATGGGTTGACACAGTGCCTGCAATAATGGGTTTAAGCATAAAAATGACTGTGGACATGGCACAAGGCTGGGCAGTGTTTCATTATGTCGTTTCTAGGATCACTATGAGTCAGAACTGACTCGAGGGCACATGACAACACCGTATTTGGGATTGGGTTGTCTTTGTCATGTTAATGAGACAGAATTAGTGTAAGATGTGTCTTAAATCAATCTCTTTTGAGATGTAAAACAAAATTAAACAAGCAAGTGGAAGAAGGGAAGAGAAATATCAAACCACATGAAGATCACCCAGAATTAGAAGCTCAGAAGAGACAATGAGCCAGCAGAGAAAATAGCCTTCTCCTAGCTTCCTAATCTGTGAAAAATAAACTATGGACTTCATGTTTCTGAATTTGGACTTCTAGGTTCTTAATCCATGAGAAAATGAATTTTCAGTTTGTAAAAGCCACTAATTTTTGATATTTCTGTTACAGAAGCTCTAGGTAACTGTCAGGGATTGAATTACATCCCCTCAAAAATGTGTGTAGCAATGTGGCTAGTCTTGATTCCCTGTGTTGTGTGATGTTCCTATATGTTGTAAATCCTGCCTCTGTGATGTTAATGAGGGAGGATGGGCAATGGTTGTGTTGGTGAGGGTGGACTCAATCTGTAAAATTGTGTTGTGCCTTGAATCTATCTCCTAGGATGTAAAACAAAGAGAAACAAGCAGAGAGCTGGTGACCACTTACCACCAAGGAGAAGTGCCAGGAATACAGTGCATTCTTTGTGTCCAAGGTCTCTGCCCATTAGTAGCTCCCCATCTAGGGAAGTTGGATGACAAAGGCCTTCTTCCACAGCCAACAGAGAAAGACTTCACCTGGAGGTGATGTTCTGAATTTAGACTTGTAGCTTATTTTTCTGTGTAAAAATAAATTTTTCTTTGCTAAAGACATCCATTTGTTGTATTTCTGTTATGGCAGCACTGAACAATTAAGAAACTGACTAAGACAATGTTACAATCCAATTTACAGATAAAAGGAAGAGAAATTCAGAGGAGTTTGATTAATTTGCCAAGATCAAAAGAGAAGACTGGAACACAAGACCGTGTGTGTGTGTGTGTGTGTGTGTAGAGTTAAGTGAACCTTTATAATTCAAGTCAATCTGTCATATAAAACCTCATACACACACCTGTATGCCACATTAGCTGCTCTCTCAGCCCTGCGACAGCATGCTTCTTCTTTGCATTCTGTACTTATCACATTCATTCAACCAACTCCTATCCCCTCTTCACCTACCTCCCATCTTGTTTCCAGAGGAGTCTGCTCTGACAGCCTAGTGCATATATTTAATCCAGAAAGCATGCATAATAGTGGTATCATTCTATCTCTTATAGTCCAGCCCAATTTCAGTTTTAAGAGTTGTTTTTTACTGGTTTCAGCACCGGGCTAGCAGTGAGTCCAGGGGCCATGTTTTTAGGGGAACTTCCAGGATGTCTGACCATCAATTCTGGTTTTTTAATAGAATTCTAGATCTGCATCTACATTTTTTCCCTGCTTAGGCAAGGAATTTACATTGTGGTCCCTGTCAGGGCAGTCATTATTCGTGGCCAGGCACCATCTAGTTCTTCAGGTCTTATATTAATGTAGTCTCTGGATTACATGGGTCAGATCTGACTCGACGGCACTTGGCTTGGCTGGCTGGATTATGTGGTCCCCTCTGTCTCCTGGACTCATATTTCCCTACGTCTTTGATGTCTTTCTTTCTCATTTGCGCTGGGTGGATCGGGCCAACTGAAGCTCCTTAGATGGCAGCTTGCAAAGCCTTTAAGACCCCAGATGCCACAAGTCAAAATGGAATACAGAACATCTTGCTAAAAAATAGCTTAGTATTGTGATAGAAACAGTCTCTTTAACAAATAGTGTTGGCAAAATTGGATATCCTTCAGCAAAAAACTGAAGCAAGACCCGTATCTCACTCCTCGCTCAAAAAATTATTCAAAATGGATCAAAGACCTAAATATCAAAACTAAAATGATAAAGATCATGCAAAAGCAAATAGGATCAACAATGGAAGTTCTAATACACAGCTTAGACAGACTTCAAAATCTGACAAACAAAGCATGATTAACAGAAGAGAAAACAGACAGATGGGAACTACTAAGAATCAAACACTTTTGCTCATCCAAAGACTTTATCAAAAGAATTAAATGACCACCTACAGAGTGGGAAAACATATTAGGCAACTACATGTCACACTGGCGTCTGATCTCCATAAGCTACAAGGTACTTCAAAATATCAACAAGAAATAGGTAAATAACCCAATAAAGCAATGAGAAAAGGAGATGGATAGACACCTCACCACAGAGGACATCCAGGCAGCCAAAAGACACATGAAGAAATGCTCACAATCATTACCTATCTGAGAAATCCACATCAAACCTACAGTTACATACCATCCGGCATGGATTGAATTGCATGCCCTCAAAAATATGTGTAGCCATGTAACTGGGCTGTGATTCCCAGTATCTTATGACTGTCCTTCATTTTGTGGCTTTCCTAAGCTGTATGTTAAAGGATTAGGTGGGACTGTAAATCCCTTTGTAAGATCACCTCCCTGCTCCACTGTAAAGGGAGTTTCCCTGGAGTATGGCTTGTCCCACCCTTAATCCTTTCAGCCTGCAAGAGATAAAAGGAAAGAGAAGCAAACAGAGAATTGGGAACCTCGTACCATCAAGAAAACAGCACCGGGAGAAGAGTGCGTCTGTTGGACCTGAGGTTCTGGTGCCGAGATGCTCCCTGGACAAAGACTGATGCAATACTGGACTCCTCCTAACCCGACAAGAGGAAAGCATTCCCCTGGAGCAGACACCCTGAATATGGACTTGTAGCCTACCAGACTATGTAAGAATAAACCTTCCTTTGTTAAAGCCATCCACTCTGTGGTATTTCTGTTACAGCAGCCCTAGCTTACTAAAACACCATCTCACCCAGTGATCCAGAAAACATAAAACAACAAATACTGGAGAGGCAGTGGAGAGATAGGAATTCTCCTACACTGCTAGTGGGACTGCAAAATAGTACAACCTCTTTGGAAAGCAATCTGGCATTTCTTTAAAAGGCTGGAAAAAGATATACCATTTGATCCAGTAATCCCACTGCTCGGAATATAGTCTACAGAAATAAAGGCTTCACATGAACAGATACATGCACATGAATGTTTATTGCAGCACAGTCCAGAACTGCTAAAACATGGAATCAATGCAGATGTCCATCAACAGATAAATGGATAAACTATGGCACATAAACTCAAGGGAACACTATGCAATGATGAAGAACAATGATTTTAGGAAGCATCTCATGACCTGGTTTCAATTGGAAGACATTATACTCAGTGAAATCAGTCAGAAGCAAAAGGACAAATATTGTATGAGACTCCTCCTATAAGACTTAAAAATAGACTATGTATAGAAGAAAACACTCTAAAAACTTGATGGGTACAAGGGTGGTGTCATGGATTGAGTTGTGTCTCTCACAGAACACGGCAGGGCAATGTTTCCTTTGTATTCTGTGACTGCCTCCATTTTGTGATTGTTCTATGCTGTATGTTAAAGGTTTAGAGTCAGACTGTAAATCCCTTTATAAGATCACCTCCCTGCTCCACTGCAAAGGGAGTTTCTTGGGAGTATGGCTTGTCCCACCCTTAATCCTTTCATCCTACAAGAGATAAAAGGAAAGGGAAACCAGCTGAGAACTGGAACCTCACACCATCAAGCAAGCAGCACAAGGATAAAGTGTTTCCTTCAGAACTAAGTTTCCTGTGTCAAGATGCTCTCTGGACACAAACTGATGCAACACTGGACTTTCCTCCAGAGCTGACAAGGGGGAAAGCCTTCCCTTGGAGCAGACATCCTAAATTTGGACTTGTAATCTACCAGACTGTGTAAGAATAAACTCTTTTGTTAAAGCCATCCACTCTGGTATTTCTGTTAGAGCAGTACTAGCTGACTAAAACAGGTGGGGATGGAGGGAGAGTGTTGTTCATACATTAGATAGTTGATAGAAATTTGGTTAGGTGAAAGCAGTGACAGCACACAGTAGAAAGCCGATCAACTTCACTGGATTTCACCATAAACTGAAAACTCTTCTAATCTCAACTCAATATTGCAAAGGATAGAGTCACAGGTATGGATGTGGGGACCATACTCTTGGGGGACATTGCGGCCAGTTGGTATAACTAGCCTATTGCTAAGAGAGTCTTCTGCACCCCATACTGGTGAGTGGCATCTAAGGTCTTAAAAGCTAGCAAGCTGCCATCTGAGGTACATTAAATGGTCCCAACTCATTCGGAACAAATGGTGACCAAGAACAACAAAGATATGAGGGAAAAAGAGCCCAGGAGACAGGAGGACTTCTGTGAATGGGAGACTGTATCAATATGTGACCAGAAGAACCAGATTGTGTCTGGCCACTACAAAAGACAGCTGTGATGAGGCACACAAGATGAAGTCCCCGTGTCAACACAAGAAAATGGAATGCAGCTCAAGACTCAACTAAAAGACACAATTGACGGTCCAGTGGCCTGGTGGATTAGTATATGTCTTGGTGTCTTTCTTTTCTGGTCTGCTTTTTGTTGCTTTTGATACATGTCTTGGGGATCTATGTTCTCTTCTTTCATAATTTCAGGGAACTTTCCTGCCAGCAGCTCAACAACAATACTCTCTGTGTTTGCAGCTACCGTTCCCTGCTCAGGAACTCCAATTAATCATAAATTATTCCTCTTAATGGAGTCCCATATGTTTCTTAATGCTTCTTCATTTTTCTTCTTTCTTTTCTCTGATTTATCCTTATAAACGCTGGTGTCAGTTGCTCTGTCCTCAAGGTCACGAAGTCTTACTTCCTTCTCCTCAATTCTGGTCTCTTGGCTGTGGATTAAACTTTTTAATTCTGTAGTTTTGTTAATGATCTGCTGGATTTCAGATTGTAGATGTTCGGTAAATTCAAATAGCTTGCTTATTTTTCATTTTGCTCTAATGCATTTTGTTTAATCTCTAGGAGGGCTCTGCGTAGAATTCTTTTGTATTTCACCTCTGATAGTTTCAGAAAGGCTACTTCATCTGGGAAGTTTTTTGATTCCTTGTTTTGGGAGTTTTCTGGCTCCATGGTGGACTGTTTCTTTAAATGGTTAGGAATGGTTTGTTGTCTTTGGGCCATCTAGTGGCTGTTTAGTTTCTCTGGTGTTTCCTCAAGAGTTGTTGAGGCATAGTTTTGAGAAAAGAGTTGATCACGAGCCATCTCTGTATACTCTAGTTACCAGCTCCAGTGGACTCTGACGTATTAGGGTCTGCCTCCTGGCTGGTAAAGATGATGCCATATTTATGGAATCACTGGGGGTTGTCTACCAACCCTACGACATGGGTCAGAAAGGCTGGAAGAGATGGTCAGGCTGCTCAACCGTTATTTCTTAAGGCAGTCTTATTTTGAAAAGCTGGAATCTGTCTCACAACTTCTGAAATCATTCAGACAAGCAGGTGTAACACACCTTGCCTTCTGGCTGAGAACGGAAGTATCTGTTTGGCTGTCCTCAGATGCTATGACATAGTTCAAAATAGGGAAGTGTTATGGCCTTGCGGCCATTCTCAGCTGGGCTGCACCAGTTGAGTAACTCTTTGCTAAACACAGCCTTTCTGCTGTAAAAGCACTTTCTGGCACTGCTTCTCAGCTTGGGAATTAGACCCTGATGAGGTCTCTGTTGGTGTGAGTCTGCCTCCTGTCTGGCCAAAATGGCATCCTGGCCAAGATTCACCTTCTGCCATGAAACTGCAGTCTATGGTGCAACTCAGAAAAAACATGGTGAAGGGGCAGTGGTGCACTCAGTCGGCAGCCAGGTTCTCAAAATGTGACTGTCCTACACACTGTGTCTCTGCTCTGCTATATGCTGTTTACTTTAGTCCTGCAGTTCAGCATACTTACTGGCCCATGCCTGTCTCCTGCCACCTGGATAACAAAGAAGTTTTCAGTACCTGTAGTCCACCTGAGCAGTGTAGTCAGCAGGAACCAGGCTCAGTGTGCACTGCTTTGTGTTAGGGAGAGGTAATTTCTTGTTTAGTGGCGTGTAGTCCAATCTGACAGCCCTATGCTGTATTCTAGGGCTCTCTGGGTGTCCAGAGTGCTTAGTCCAATTATTAATCAAGGCCATAGTTCTCAGATGGAATTGAGGAGACATGTATGTAGTCTACCATCGTGACTCTGCCCCCTGCACTTTATGTTTTTATTTTTCTAAATAGCTTCTTTTAACATTTCGTGTAGTTTTGGTTTGGTTTTTACAAAGTCTCTAAGCTTCCGTTTATTTGTGAATGTCTTAACTTTAACTTAGTATTTGAGAGGCAGTTTTGTAGGATATAAATTTTTGGTTGGAAATTTTTCTCCTTCAAGGCTTTGAATGTGTCATCCCTTTACCTTCTTGCCAACATCATTTCTGCCAAGAAGTTGGATGAAAGCCTAAAGGGCTTACCTTTGTACATAAGCTTTACTTTAATCCTCACTGCCTTTAAGATCCTCTCGTATATTATAATACAATGGAACATAAAAGAGGCTGATTATAATATGTTTTGGTGTCTTTCTTTTGGTGTCATTTGATACACATTTTGGGTATCTATGTTCTCTTCTTTCATAATTTTAGGGAAGTTTTCTGTCAGCAACTCTACAACAACAATATTCTCTGTATTTTCAGCTATTCCTCTCTTCTCAGGAACTCCAATTATTCATAGATTATTCCTCTTAATAGAGTCCCACATGTTTCTTAATGCTTCTTCATTTTTCTTACTTTGTTTCTTTGATTTCTCCCCATAAAGTCTGGTGTCAGTTGCTCTATTCTGAAGCTCACTAAGTCTAACTTCCATCTCCTAAATTCTGCTCTTTCGTCTTTGAATTGAATTGTCTAATTCTGTAATTTTATTGTTCTGCTGGATTTCAGATCATTGGTATTTTGTCAGCTCAAATACCTTAATTTTTCATCTTATTCTGCTGCATTTTGTTTAATCTCCAGGAAGACTCTATAAATAAATCTTTTGTACTCTACCTTTGATAGTTTCATAAAGACTTCTTCATTTGGGATATTTTCTGATTCGTTTAGGGAGTATTCTGGGGCCATGATGGACTGCTTCCTTAAATGGTTTTCCATTGATTGTTGTCTTTGTGCCATCTAGATGCTGTTAGGTTTTTCTGGTGTCACCTCAACAGGAGCTGAGGTGTAGTTCTTAGAGGGGAGTGAGGCCACTACTGTGTTTGGCCACCAGCCTCCTTTGTGTACTCTAATGCCTCTCCGGGGTGGCAGTCTCTGCCTCCTGAATGCAAAGATGCTGCCCTACTTACGGAGTCAATGGGGGCCATTAACCTACACTACGATGTGGAGTAGTGAAGAAAGATGGAGGGGGCGGAGTTAAGATGGCAGACTAACCACATGTCTCCTTATATCCCTCTGGAAACCAAGACCTCAGTTGACAATCAAACAGAGCCTTCTGGTCACGTAGTGAGCTCCTAGGACATGGCACAGGGCTGTTAATTTGGACTTCATACCACTGAGCGAAAAACCTCCTCCCTTTCACTGACTTCTGCTATTGGCTAGCCCTGGCTCTCACGGACTGAAGGTAAATTCACCATTTTGACATTTTTTTCTCTGTCTTGGCTGGAGGGTAGAGCTGGGTCTTGCCTAGCGGCCAGACCCACTGCTGGTGGGATAGGCAGGTGAAATTGCCATGTTTTGAGATCCAGGCTTAGAATTGTTCATCTAGACACTTTGGGCCTGTCTTTTTATCACTACCACAATGTGGTTTGTACAGAATCGCAGTGCTTGTGTGTGGGATGCCATGTCAGATATGGAAATTGTAGCGCCTGCAAGCACCTGCATACAGGACAGCACTTCTCTGACAGAAAAGCAGCAGTTTACACAGCGTCCCCTATGGTGGGGGCCCAATAACAGAGGTCGAGGACTCATTACCTCTTGACATCTTTAGCCCCTCTATCTACCAACTGTGTAGAAGCCATCATCTTAGATACAGTGGTTACAACTAGACATAATTCTTAGCTTTGGAGCCAGAGCCTTCCCACAGGAGAGCGCTTTTCTACCAGAAAGGTAGTAGTTTACGGTGTCACCTAAGGCTGGGCCCTGTCAGCAGAGGCGAACCGGGCAGTAGCATTGCTTTATATTGAACTAGATTGTATCACCTGGGGTTGGATATAGAGGTGCTGACTTTGCCAGTTGGGAAGAGTGACCTCTACACCTGAAAACCTGACTGACTTGGGAAGTGGTCAAATACCTTTTGTTTTACATTTTAAGACAGCCTAGAGTCAGATCTGACTTGACGGCACTTGGCGTGGCAGAGAAACATCTGCAGTCCATCCTCACAGTATCTCTCCCAACCTCTACTTGCTCACATGGGATCCAAAAAGCAACAGACACTTGTGTCATACAAGAAATCACCCATGGCCTCAGAAGGCCCCCAAACAAAGCAGCCAAGGAGTTTTCTGGATGAAGAAACTTTTCTTAAATCATCAGAAAGTGAATACAAAATGATTACATACAGAGCCCTTCCAGCTCTTATACAAAATGCAGCAGAACAAAACGAAATATTAAGCAAGCTGTTCAATCTGATGGAACACTAGTACTCTGAAATCCAACAGATCAAGAACAAAATCAAAGACGTAGAAACTTCCATTCGAAGCCAAGAAAATAGAATGGAATAAATGGAAAAGAGAATTTCTGACTTGGGAGATAGAGCTACTGATGCTGGCGTATATGAGTAGAAATCAGAAAAAAGAAACAAGAAAAATGAAGAAGGATTAAGAAGCATGTAGGACTCTATTAAGAGGAATAACCTTCAATTAATTGGAATCCCTGAAGAGTATGAGACATAGAGTATTGTTGCTGAGCTACCGAAAGAAAACTTCCCAGAAATCCTGAGGGAAGAGAATATAGACATCCCAGATGCACATCGTAAGCCACCCAATATAGATCTCAAAAGGAAGACTCCAAGACATATTATAATCAAGCTTAACAAAATAAAACATAAGCAGCAACTCTCACAGGCAGCAAGACTCAAAGCAAAGCTAAAATTCAGAGGGAAACCCAGTAGACTTTCATCAGATTTCTCAGCAGAAACCATGCTGGCACGGAGACAGTGGCATGACACATTCAAAGCCTTGAAGGAGAAGAACTACCAACCAAGAATTATATATCCTGCAAAACTATCTTTCAAATATGAAAATAAAATTAAGACATGCACAGGTAAACAGAAACTCAGAGACTTTGTGAAAACCAAATCAAAACTACAAGAAATACTGAAAGAAGTTGTTGGTTTTGGCTTACAAGAACAAAATCACTAACTTTATATTTTAGAGTGACAGATTCAGAACTCAGTTAGGGAAGGCTCAAAACTCAATCACAGTTTTAATACTGAAAGAAACAGTCCAGTGATTATCATGAAAACTATGGTGCCATCATATTACAAAGAGGGATGTACTACAGTCGTTATAGTCCTTCCAGATTGAAAGGAAGATGACAAGACTGGTAGTACTTAAAACTGGGTTTATATATAGTTTATTAAGGGGGACCATGGGGCAGCTGTAAAGCACAACAAAGATGTAACATACCATTTCAAGAAATGTAACACAGGAGTCTCAACAACTACAAAACCAACTCTGAAAAAGGTAAAAAACCAATGCACAAAAAAGAATGTCCCAGAACAGACTAATAAGAACAACAGAGAAAACACCAACACAAAAATAAACACATCACAATGGCAGCAGTGAACATATACCTATCAATAATTACATTGAATGTGAATGGACTGAATGCTCCAGTAAAGAGACATCGAGTGACATCTTGGACCAAAAGACATGACCCATCCATATGTTGTCTACAAGAAACTCACTTGAGACCTAAAAATGGGAACAAACTGAAAATTAAAGGATGGAAGAATATATATCAAGCTAACAATGAACAAAGAAGAGCAGGGGTAGCAATTTGAATCTCAGACAAAATCAATTTTAATGTCAAATCCACCATCGTGGACAAAAATGGACACTGTTTATTGCTAAAAGGTTCAGTACACAAGCAAGACTTAACTATATTAAGTATTTATGCACCCAGTATCAGAGCACCTAAATACATTGAAGAAACACTGACTGCACTGAAAAGAGAGTTAGATGACTCCACAATAACAGTGGGAGACTTCAACACTCCACTCTCAGTACTGGACAGATCATCTAGAAAAAAGCCCAGTAAAAATACAGAAGACCTTACTGCCACAATTAAGCAATAAACCTCATTGATATATACAGAACTTTCTACCCATCAGCGGACAATTACACCTTCTTCTTCAGTGCACGTGGAACATTCTCCCGAATTGACCATGTGTTAGAATATAATGCAATTCTCAGCAAAATCCATACCATTGAATTACCGCAAAGTATCTTCTCAGATCATAAAGCCATGAAAGTCGAAATCAATAGCAGAAAAAAACATAGAAAGTGGAACTCTTGGACACTGAACAACATCTTGTTAAAAAAACCAGGGGTTATAGAAGAAATGAAGGATCAAACAAATTCATGGATTCCAATGAGAATGAAAACACTTCCTATCAGAACCTATGGGATACAGCCAAAGCAGTGCTCAGAGGTCTGTTTGTCTCCATGAATGCACATATCTGGAAGGAAGAAAGAAACCAAATCAAGGAACTAACCCTACGGCTTGAACAAGTAGAGAGAGAACAACACAGGAACCCCTCAGGCATCAGAAGAAAACAGATCATAAAGATTAGAGCAGAGCTAAATGAATTAGAGAATAGAAAAACAATTAAAAAATTGAAAAGACCAAAAGTTGGTTTTTGGAAAAAATCGACCAAATTGACAAATCACTGGCTAAACTTACTAAAGACAAACAGGAAAGGACATAAATAACCCAAATTAGAAATGTGAGGGGAGTTGTCACAACAGATCCAACAGAAATAAAAAAATATCATAATAGAATACTATGAAAGACTGTACTCTAACAAATTTGAAAACGTACAGGAAATGGAGAAACTCCTTGACTCATGCCACCCACCCAAAATTATCACAACATGAAGTATAACAACTTAATAAACCCATCACAAAAGAAGAAATTGAAAAAGTCATCCAAAAACTGCCAACCAAAAAAAGCCGAGGCCCAGATGGCTTCACCACAGAATTCTACCAAGCTTTTAGAGAAGAGTTATCTCCAATACTACTGAGACTATTTCACAGTATAGAAAGGGATGGAGTACTCCCAAACTCATTCTATGAAGCCAGCATAACCCTGATACTAAAGCCAGGGAAAGCCCCAACCAAAAAGAACTACAGACTAATATCACTCATGAATCTAGATGCAAAAGTTTTCAATAAAATTTTTGCCAGTAGAATACAAAAACATATCAAAAAAATAATCCATCATGACCAAGTGGGATTCATACCAGGGATGCAAGGCTGGTTCAACATCAGAAAAACAATAAATGTGATTAACCACATAAATAGCACAAAAGGCAAGAATCCCCTGATTATGTCCATTGATGCAGAAAAGGCATTTGATAAAGTCCAACACCCATTCAGGCTAAAAACTCTCAGCAAAATAGTCATAGATAGAAAATTCCTCAACAGAATAAGGGCCATTTATACAAAGCCAACTGCCTATGTCATCCTGAATTTAGAGAGACTGAAAGACTTTTTCTTGAGAACAGAAACTAGACAAGGATGCCCACTACCACCTCTCCTTTTCAACACTGGACTAGAAATTCTAGCCAGAGCAGTTAGACAAGACCAAGAAATAAAGGGCATCTGCATCAGCAAAGAAGAAGCTAAAATCTCCCTGTTTGTAGACGATATGATTGTATATGCAGAGAATCCACAAGAATCTTTAAGTAAACTACTCAAACTGATAGAAGAGTTCAGCAAAGTCTTAGGATACAAGAGAAACATAAGCAAATCAGTAGGATTCCTTTATACCAACAAAGAGACTGTTAACGAAGAAATTGTCAAATCAATCTTATTTACTATAGCCCCTAAGAAGATAAGGTACCTAGGAATTAATCTAAATGGAGAAATAACAGACCTTTATGAAGAGAACTACAAGCCCTTACTACAAGAAACAAAGAGAGACTTAGATAAATGGAAAAACCTACCCTGCTCATCGATAGGAAGAATTAACATTGTGAAAATTTCTATTTTACCCAAAGCAATCTACTTACATAATGCAATCCCAATACAAGTTCCAGCATCATTTTTTAATGAGATGGAGAACAAAATCACCAATTTTGTTTGGAAAGGGAAGAATCCCCGGATAAGTAAGGTACTACTAAAGAAGAAGAACACACTGGGAGGCCTCTCATTACCCGACCTTGGAACATACTAAACTGCCACAGTGGTCAAAACAGCCTGGTACTGGTACAGGAACAGACAGATGGATCAATGGAACAGAACTGAGACCCCAGAGATGACACCATCTTCCTGTGAACAGTTGATATTCGACAAAGGCCCCAAGATATTAAACTGGGGTAAAAAAGTATCTTCAACAAATGGTTCTAGCAAAATTGGATATCCATCTGCAAGAAACTGAAACAAGATCCGTATCTTACACCTTATACAAAAACCAACTCCAACTCGATAAAAGACCTAAATATCAAACCTAAAACGATAAAGCTGATCCAGAAAAAGGTAGGAACAACAATGGAAGTTTTAATACACAATGTAGACAGACTTCAAAATCTGTCAAACAGACCACAATCAACAGAAGACAAAATAGATAAATGAGAACTATTAAGAATCAAACACTTTTGCTCATCCAAAGACTTTATTAATAGAATTAAAATAACACCTACAGAATGGGAAAAAATATTTGGCAACTCTATGTCAGACCAACGCCTGACCTCCATAATCTATAAGATACTACAAAATATCGATAATAAGAAGACAAATCATCCAATTAAGCAATGGACAAAGGAGATGGACAGACATTTCTCTAAAGAGGAGATCCAGGCAGCCAAAAAACACATGCGATAATTTTCATGGTCTTTAGTTATTAAAGAAATTCAAATCAAGACGACAGTGAAATGTCATCTCACCCCAACAAGGTTGGCCAGGATCCAAAAAACACAAAACAACAAATGCTGGAGAGGCTGTGGGGAAAGTGGAACTCTCCTACACTGTTGGTGGGGTTTCAAAATGGCCTAGCCTCTTTGGAAAGCAATCTGGCATGTCCTTAAAAAAATGGATATAGATATACAATTTGACCCAGTAATTCCACTACGGGGAATATATCCTACAGAATCAAGGCCTTTCACACCAACGGACACATGCACAAGAATGTTTATCACAGCACAGTCCATGACAGCAAAAAGATGGAATCAACCCACATGCCCAACAACAGAGGAATGGCTAGGTAAACTATGGTATATACACTCAATAGAGCACTATGCAATGATAAAGAATAATGATGATTCCAGGAAACATCTCCTAACCTGGTTTCAACTGGAAGACATTATGTTGAGTGAAGGTAGTCAGCGACAAAAGCACAAATATATATATGAGACCTCTACAATAAGATCTCAAAAACAGAATTATGTATAAATGAAAAGACTCTTTGATGGCTGCAAGGGAGGGGAGGGAGGGTGGGTGGGTAAGGGGGAGAGAGTTTAGATTAGATGGTAGAAATTTGGTTGGGTGAAATGGGTGATAGCACACACTGGAAACAAGAACAATATTAAGTGGACTTTAGCAGAACTTGAATACTCCTTCCATCTTAACCCAATATTGCAAGGACAGATTAGCTGGGGCGGGTGGGAGGAGACCATGCTCTTAGGTGAAATCGAGGCCAACTGGTATAACTAGTATTTTGCTAAGAGGGTTCTCTGCACCCCACATTGGTGAGTGGCATCTGGTTTCTTAAAAGTTGCCAAGCTGCTATCTGAGGGTACCGGAAATGGTCCCAACTCAGCAGGAATGGATGCTCATGGAGGACCAAAATGACATGGGGTAAAGACAACCCAGAAGATAGAGAGAACCACATGAGCGGGTGCCTACGTAGACTTGGGACCGGAAGAACTGAATGGTTCCCAGCCACCACAGTGATAGCCGCGATTGAGCTCACTAAATTGAGTCTCATTGGCAACACAAGAATAAAAAGGGGTACATTCTGAAATCTCCACTAAAAGACTGCAACTGATGGTCCATTAGCTTTGGGGTCCCCCTGGGAGCATGGCCCCTGGCCCTGATGCTGCCCTTGCTTATAAATCATAACAAAAGTCCACTCTTGAGACATGAATGGATTGGACTTGGTGATGCAGTGATCATATATTGGATGCACTTTATGTTTCTAGGCATCTGTAGGATATCATCCTGATGACCTCTGGCTGGAGGAAGGGGAGTGGATGGAGAGGAGGGGAAAGGAGACTGTTGGGAGGATGAGACATGTATGGAGCAGAGAAGAATACTGTGCTGTCACCCAGCAGGGAGAGCAGTGGAAGCTGTATATAGGTGCTCATGCAAATTTATATGGGTATGTACATTTTAACTCAGTCATAATAAAAAAGAAAAAAGAAAAAGAGGGATGGACACGCTGCCGCCTACTCAGTGGTTAGTTCTCCTGTGGTTTTATTTTAAAATGTTGCTTTATTGCTGAGCAAGAAACTGTCGAACAGCTGTTGTATCAGTCAGGGCCTCCGGTGTGACACGCCCCACCTTATGGCTGACAATGAAACCTCACAGTCCATCCCCAGATGCTATTATGTGGTTTAAAGAAGACAGAGGTTAGGCCCTTGCTGCCATCATCTGCTACGCTCCCCGATAATTCCAGGCACCACCGTCCTAAACACAGTTTTTCTGCTGGAGAAGCACTGTCCAGACAGGACCTACTGCTCAGAGTGAGAATTAGCCCCAGCTGAGATCTCTAGCTGGCTGACTCCACCTCCCAGCTGACCAAGGTGGTGTCCTGCTCAAACTGCCCTTTCTGCCATGAAACAGCAAAATCTATGGCATTGCTGAGAAAAGAGAAGGTGGAGCGGTAGTGGTGCCCTCAGTTGGCAGTCAGGCTCTCAATATAAGGCCATACAAAGCACAGTCTCTCTGCTGCATTGTATGCTGTTTACATAAGCATGGCAATTCAGTGTATTAGTGGCTCTGCTAGTTCCCAAATCTTAGATAACAAAGAAAGTGTCACTACCTGCAGTCCTTCAAAATGAGGAGCCAGCACAAAGCAGATGGACAGACGTTTCACTAAAGAGGAGATTCAGGCAGCCAAAAAACACATGCGGACATGTTCACGATCTTTAGTTATTAAAGAAATTCAAATCAAGACGACAATGAGATACCATCTCACCCCAACAAGATTGGCCAGGATCCAAAAAACACAAAACAACAAATGCTGGAGAGGCTGTGGAGAAAGTGGAACCCTCCTACACTGTTGGTGGGGTTGCAGAATGGTCCAGCCTCTTTGGAAAGCAATCTGGTGCTTCCTTAAAAAAATGACCGAGTAATTCCACTACGGGGAATATATCCTACAGAATCAAGGCCTTTCACACCAACGGACACATGCACAAGAATGTTTATTGCAGCACAGTCCACGATAGCAAAAAGATGGAATCAACCCAGATGCCCAACAACAGAAGAATGGATAGGTAAACTATGGCACATATACTCAGTGGAGCACTACGCAATGATAAAGAATATCGATGATTCCAGGAAACATCTCCTAACCTGGTTTCAACTGGAAGGCATTATGCTGAGTGAAAGTAGTCAGTGACAAAAGGACAAATATTGTATGAGACCTCTACGATAAGACCTCAGAAACAGACTTGTGTATTGAAGAAAAGACTCTTTGAAAGTTGCAAGGGAGGGGGGGAGGTTTTACATTAGATAGTTGCTAGGTATGTGGTTGGGTGAAATCGGTGATAGCACACGTTAGAAACAAGAACAATATTAAGTGGACTTCAGCATAACTTCAGTACTCCTTCCATCTTAACCCAATATTGCAAGGATAGGGTAGCTGGGGCAGGGGACAGGGGACCACGCTCTTAGGCGAAATCGAGGCCAATTGGCACAACTAGCATTTTGCTAAGAGGGCTCTCTGCACCCCACATTGGTGAGTGGCGTCTGGGGTCTTAAAAGCTGCCAAGCTGCCATCTGAGGACACAGCAAATGGTCCCAACTCAGCAGGAACGGATGCTCATCAAGGACCAAAATGACATGCGGTAAAGATAACCTAGAAGATAGAGAGACCCACGTAAGTGGGTGCCTACATCGACTTGGGACTGGAAGAACCGGATGGTGCCCGGCCAGTGATAGCCACGATGGAGCTCACAGAGATGAGTCTCACTGGCAACACAAGAATAAAAAGGGGTGCATCCTGAGATCTCCACTGAAAGACCTCAACTGATGGTCCAGCAGTATTGGGGTTCCACTGAGAGCGTGGCCCCTGGCCCTGATGCTGCCCTTACCCATAAATCATAACGAAGGTCCACTCTTTGGACAGGAATGGATTGGACTTGGCAATGCAGAGTGACCATATATTGGATGCACTTTATGGTTCTGTACATCTATAGGGTGTTGTCCTGCTGACCTCCGGCTGGAGGAAGGAGAGTGGGTGGAGAGGAGGGGAAAGGAGGCTGTTGGGAGGATGAGACATGTATGCAGCAGAGAGGAATAGTGAGCTGTCACCGGACAGGGTGAGCAGTGGAAGCTGCATATAGGTGGGCATACAAATTTATACAGGAATGTACATTTTCACTCAGTCATAGTAAATAAATAAAAAAAAAAAAATGAAGAGCTAGCAGAAGCAGGACTCAGCATGTTCTTGTCTCATCTTTGAGAGAGGTAGCTTCCCCTTTACTGGTGCCTAGTTAGATCTGACAATCTTACATCAGATCCGAGGGCTCCCAGAATGTCCACACTGCTCCATTCAGTTATTTACAGGCCTTAGTTCTCAGAAGCAGTCGAGGAGTTGTGTGTCTAGTTCACCGTCTTGGCCCCACTGCTCTCAGTTTTGATTTGGATTTCTCTAATCTAATGATTGGGAGCATTTCCTTATATATTTGTTAGCTTCCTAGGTGTGTTCTTTGTTGAAGTGCCTGTTCATATCCTTCTCCCATTTATTAACTGGGTAATTTGTCTTTTTGTTTTTGAGGTCTTTAAGATTTGATAGATTAGATGCGAATTGAATTTGTTGTTGCCAAAGACTTTTTTCCTATCTGTAGGATGTCTTTTTATTATTTTTGGTAAAGTATGAGTGAACTCTAGTGTTTGATTTTGAAGAGTTTCCACTTTCTTGTTTTCTCTTCTGGGCTTTGTGCAGTGTAAGTAATGTTTTGTGTTCTGTTGATACATGCACCAGGTCTCCTAGCATTGCTCCAATTTTTTCTTCTATAATCTTTACCATTTTGGATTATACATGTAGAACTTATTTCCAATCTGAGTTAGTTTTCATGTATGGCATGAGATGTGGGTCTTTTTTCATTATTTTTGAAGATGGATATCCAGTTATGTCAACAGCATTTTTTGGAAAGAGTTTCTTTTCTACAATTAACAGACTTTGGGCCTTTGTCAAATATCAGCTGCTCGTGGGTGTGTGATTTTATGTTCTGTTCCATTGGCCTATGTGTCTGTTGTTCCACCAATACCAAGCTGTTTTGACTACCACTTGAGTATAAAGATCCTAAACCCAGGTAGTGTATCATCTTCCACTTTCTGGTTCTATGGTAATGCTTCCTTATCTGGGGCTTCTTTCATGTCCATATGAAGTTGATGATTTTTTTCTCCATCTCCTCAAAAAATGCCATTGGAATTTGGGTGGGGATTGCATTGTATCTATAGATTGTTTTGGGTAGAACAGACATTTTCACAATGTTGAATATTTCTTTACACGAACAAAGTATATTTCTCTGCCTATGTAGTTCTGTTTTGTTTTTTGTAGCAGTGCCTCACCGTTTTCTTTGTATAGTTCTTTAAGGTCTCCGGTTAGATTTATTCGTAAGTATTTTATTATCTTAAGGGCAATTGTAAGTGGTATTGATTGAGTGATGTCTTCTTTGATATTCTCATTGTTGGTGCAGAGGAATCCAACTAATTTATGTATGTTTATCTTGTATTCTGATGCTTTGCTGAAATTTCTATTAGTCCCAGTAGATTTTTTTGTGTATTCTTTAGGGTTTTCATTATATGCGGTTGTATTACCTGCAGATAGAGATATTTTAACTTCTTCCTTACCAACTGGCGTGCTCTTTAGTTCTTTTTCTAGCCTGATTGCTCTAGCTATAAGCTCCAGGACAATACTGAAGACAAATAATGATAAAGAGCATCCTTGTTAGGTTCTTGTTCTCAAGGGAAATGTTTTCAGACCCTATTTAGGATGATGTTGGCTGTTAGCTTTGTATAAATGCCCTTCACTATGTTGAAGACTTTCTCTCCTATTTTACCGTGAGTTTTTAACTTAAACGGGTGTTGTACTTTGTTAAATGCCTTTTCTGTATCAATTGATAAAATCATATGGTTTTTGTCTTTTGTTTTCCATACGTGATTGATTATATTGATTGTTTTTCTAGTATTAATCTATGCCTGTGTATGTTGTATGAATCCCACCTGGTCATGGTGAACTATTTTTTTGATATGTTGCTGAATTCTGTTGTCTAGAACTTTGTTGAGGATTTTTGTGTCTGATCACGAGGGATATTGACCTGTAACTTTCTTTTTTGGTAATATCTTTACCTTGTTTTGGCATCTGAGCTATGCTAGCTCCATAGTATGAGTTTTGGAATATTCCATTCTTTTCTGTGCTGTGAAATACCTTTACTAATAGTGGTGTTAATTATTCTCTAAAAGTTTGGTAGAATTCTACAGTGAAGCCATCTGGGCCAGGGCTTTTTTTAGTTGGGAGTTTTTAAATTAGCTTTTCAATTTCTTGTTCACTTACAGGTTTATTTACTTCGTTTTTTTTTTTTTTTTTTTTTTTTCCTTTTGGTAAGTCTATGTAGGTAGCATTTATCCATTTACTCCAGGTTTTCAACTTTATTAAGAGTACAATTTTTCGTATTCACTGTTCTGTTGTGATTTTTAAAATTTCTGTTGTGCCTGTTATGTTATTACCCACATCATTTCTTATTTGACTTATTTGATTCTCCTCTTGCATTTCTTTCTTGAGTTTGGCTAATGATTTACAGATTTTGTTGATATTTTTAAAGAATTAGCTTTTGGTTCTGTTAGCTCTCAATCATTTTTCTATTTTCAGTTTTATTTAGGTCTCCTCTAATTTTAATTACTGGCTTTTTTTCTAGTGCCTGATGCTTCTTTGGCTGCTCTCCTTCTACTTGTTTAAACTGTAGGGTTAGTTCTTTGATTTGGGACTTTTCTTTTTTTTTTTTGATGTATGCATTTATTTCTATGACTTTATCAGTTAGCACTGCTTTTGCTGTGTCTGAAAAGTTTTGATAGGACATTTTTTCATTCTCATTCGATTCTGTGAATTTTTTTAATTCTGTCCTTAATTACTTCTGTAATCCAGTCTTTTTGAGCAAGGTGTTGTTCAGTTCCAAAGTATTTGATTATCATTATTATTATCATTATTGCTGTTTTTGTCATTTATTTTTAGTTCTACAATTTTATAGTCAGAAATGGTGCTTTGTAATATTTCACTGCTTTGGAAACTGTTAAGGCTTGCTTTATGGCCTAATACGTGCTGTATTCTGGAGAATGTTCCACGTGCCTTAGAAAAATAGTAAGTCTAAGTGAAGCCAGGTGGAGTGTTCTGTAAATGTCTATGAGGTCAGTTGGTGGCATTTAGGTAATTCTGTGACTTTATTGATCTTCTTTCTGAGTGTTCAGTTCTCCACTAAAAGTAGTGATTTGATGTCTCCTACTATTTCTGTGGCATTGTTTATTTGTCTTTTTGATGCTGTTAGAATTCATGTATTTAGGAGGCCTTTCGCTGAGTGCGTGGATAGATAATATGGATACGTCCTCCAGGTGTATTCACCTTTTAATCATTATACAGTGTCCTTCCTCATCCATTGTGACTTCAAAGTCTTTTTTGTCAGAAATTAATATTACCACTTCTATTCTTTTTTGAATGTTGCTTGCTTAGTATATTTTTTCCACCCTTTGTGTTTTAGTTTGTGTGTATTTTTAAGTTTAAGATGTGTATCTTGTAGGCTAAATATAGTGGAATCATTTTTTTAAAATTCATTCTGCTACTTTATTAGTGCATTTAATCAATTTAAATTCAGCATCGCTATTGATAGGTATGAGTTTAGTGCTTTCATTTTGATGTCTTTTTTGTGCATTGTTGACAGTTTCTTTATTTCACTTAATTTTCTGCGCTGACTCATTTTTATTTATGTATTTCAGTTTCATCTTTTGGGAGGAAGACATTATTTCTTCTTTGGAATGAAAAGTTCCAAGGACTATATAAGTCTTCTTTGCCACATGTGGATGCAATGTATCGCAAGTCCATGCATAAGAAGAGAAGAAGTAGGCTGAAGTGTCAGAGAGAGAGAGAAACAGAGTGAGAAAGAGGGGGTGGTTAGAGAAAGACTGAGAGAAACAAAGAGTTGAGTGTCAGAGAAAGACATGACATTGCTAAGTTTCAGAATTCACCTGTGCCTAAAGGCAGCTATGTCCCTGGACTTTTCTAGTTAAAGCTTTTTGTTAAAGTTTAGTTAGTTGAGTTAGAGTTCTGTCAGTTTAAACCCCAAACAGTTCTGGAGGATATACTAGCATACTGATTTTAATAATTGTTTTCGAACATGGAATTCTATAGTGTCTGTTCATAGTTATTTGTCAAGAATGGAAGCTTGCCAACCTGTGTTCACCCTTCCCTCAAGCAAGCTGATTCTATTTGCTTTGAGAGGTCTTCAAAATAAGGATTTGGAAGACAATCACGAATCAGTTTAAATTAGACTTCTTGGACCAGATTTTAATCTAATGAGGTCATTAACATATCAGGGCTGAGTGATATCACCACAGAATAAGGGGTAATTTTTTTCCTTCTCCTTTGAGAATGGGAGTACCTGCTGTGCACAGGCCAATAGCTTGTGAATTTGGGATTTAGGATAGTGATGTAACAAATATTAATTTTCAGTCACAACAGGATAAATGTAAGAATAAAGCTTCTTGATATAACTGCTGTCGGTCTCTACTGCTAGTCTGTGAAGCACTTTACTGAAGGAAGGAAACGGGTATGGACATTCTATATTTATGTTTACCAGTCAGAGGCAGAACCACGCTGAAGAAAACTGCTAATGTTGGCCACTAGTAGACCCAGTTTTTACCCCTGATATGACACTAACAAACATTGTAAATGAAGGGATAAACTTGTTTGAATAACACTTTGATAATTCCCCTTGTGACTCTGGGTATTCACTGGGATAGCTATAGGGAGTGGACAAGCAGTATTCACTGTCTACACTGTCCTGGCAGCTGGGCTCGACACCGTGCTCCATCCAGCTTGGTTAAATGGGCTAGGAGCTGTGACCAAAGGCACAGAGGCACTTGGATGAACTCTATCATTTTATTCTTTTATATAAATCCAGCACTGATTTTTCAGATTCTTGAGTGAGTGAGCGTAACTTTGGTGTATAGATGATGATGTTTTATAAAATGGTCTTTTAGGTTAAAAATAACTGATAGCACTTCTTACACATTTTAACGAGACTGCAATAGATTTGCAAGCTACGAGATCATAGTGTTATGGTGACTTAGTAATGAATGTCTTGTTCAGATTTTCCTTCAGAAGTTTCTGGAAAGAATCTGTCTGATTGACCTCTTAGAGTTGCTGGACCATTCCTGCAGATCCATTACAGTTCCCAGCCAATGATTAGGTAAGGAGGGAAAACTAGAACTGAGCCATTTCCTCCTGACATAAAATTTCTCTAATGGACAGCTTTGACTGTGAGCTCCTAATCATTTTGACCAAGATTTTCTGAAAATGTTTCTGCTACCTGAGGCAACCATTTCTTCTCTCCCTTTAGCAGCATCAGTCTTGATTCAATGCCAAGCCAAGTTCAAATCCACCAGGCGCTCCTTGAATACTCTGGGGGTCAGTTCTCTCTTGCTTTAATAAATCTCTTATATGTCTGATCGTATCTTGATTTCTGCTTCTAGGAGGACCTAAACTGATACGAGCGGTACTGGGAATGCTCCAAGAAAACAAGTGGCCAGATGGGGTTTTACAACAGGCTCACTCATTACCCAGGTGGTTGGAAGAATCCCATTCTGAGTCAGATGTGGGGAAAGAAATGTTCCAGGCCAACGTGACAGCTCAATGGCTAAATATTTTACCTATGGTTATCTGAAAAGGGATAATGAGACAGTGAAGGGTGTTAAAGCCACCTGTAGCTGATAAGAAGTCCTTACCTCATATAAATTTAGTAGGAGTAGTGAATTCAGGATCTAATAGTTATGGGCACAGAGCTCCAGAGGTTTTTTTTTTTTTTTATTTAACATAACTGAGTGAAAATGTACATTCACATGTAAATTTACATGCCCCCCTATATGCAGCTTCCGCTGCTCTCCCTGTCCAGTGACTGCACACTATTCCTCTCTGCTCCATACATGTCTCATCCTCCCAACAGTCTCCTTTCCCCTCCTCTCCATCCACTCCCCTTCCTCCAGCCAGAGGTCAGCAAGATGATATCCTATAGATGTATAGAACAATAAAGTGCTTCCAACATATGGTTACTCTGCATTGCCAAGTCCAATCCATTCCTGTCCAAAGAGTGGACCTTTGCTATAATTTATGGGGACGGGCAGCATCAGGGCCGGGGGCCATGCTCTCAGAGGAACCCCAGAACCGCTGGACCATCAATTGAGGTCTTTTAGTGGAGATCTCATGATGCACCTCTTTTTATTCTTGTGTTGACGGAGAGGCTCCTCCAGAGGTTTTTAAATACTTAGTAAGAGCATATCTGTGTGTAAAGGTCAGGAGTTTGGTGGGAATTCCCAGATTCCTGAAACATAGGCAGGAGATATCTGGTTAGATATTGCTGAAGATTTTGGCTCCTACTGAGTTGGCCCAACCCTCTGAAGTAAGAATTAACATTTTCCCCGTGTGAGCAGTTAATGTAGAGGCTGCTCTCCATAAGTCAATAGGAAAGCTTTTCAGGAGCTAACCCCATCTCCTCTTTTGACGTCCAGACGAATATCTACAGTTAGATGTCAGCATGACCCAGACTGAGACACGTGGAGGCTGGTAAGTGAGGAAAGAGACTACATCCCAAAGGAGATGTAAAAATTAGGCAGCTTATCCTGGGAGGAGAACGGGAAATATACTGGAGATTGGGTATTGAGGGCCAGATTTGATCAGTAAGAATTCATTCTCTCGGGGGCCCTCTCTCAGGGTACAGAATTTAACATCTGTCAAGGATTCAGAAGAAGGCAGACTTGCTGCTACAGTGACTCTGACAAGCCTACAAAAGGTGATGGGAATATGAAATAAAATGCAAAGGCCTGAGTTGCCTGGGAAGATGCTTGAGATAAGAATAAAGAAACTGAGAGAAACGAGGATGCCAAAATCATTGTATTACGTGAGGGTAGAAGACCCAACAGATGCTTATGTTCCACAGAAGGCTAACACCATTTATGAAGATCATCAGGATTGAACTGGTGTAAATGGAACTAGCAGCACCGAGAATTTCAGGGGTGGCTCTCCTTAGTGACCAGAAATAACTGTAAGAAGGGTGGACACCTATCTGGGCTCATTAATGGATGGTAATGGGGCTCCCCAAAGTGGCGAGGCAGCCACAATTACTGTAATGGCTGGCAAGGTGTCAGGGTAACCTATGAAGAGTTGCAGAAATGGTTAATAGAACACAGACTATGTTGGAACAAAATCAACGGGCAACAAATAAGGTTTATTTTAACATCTGCAGTGAGAAGAAAGCAAGCATGAAGATGCAAGAGGCTGAAGATTATTACCTCAATAAACCAACTTGCAGATCTGGAAAATATTTACTAAAGAGGGGGCTGGATCCTTAAGACAAAGGACCCTGAAATTCCACAGCAACTATATAGTTATTCCCCCTATACTTCCTCAGAAGGACATATGGTCGTTTACTCAGGTGACTGTATTCTGGGGAGAGACAAGTACTCAGATGTTTTGAAGACTATTGGACATAGTATCAGTGTTGACATTAGTGTCCAGGGATCCAAGTTTTCATGACGGTCTCTCATCAGGATTCAGACTGTGGTGACTAGGTCATGAATGGAGTCTTGGCTAAAGTCCTGCATACAGATCTACCTAACAATCATCTTTTCAGTCCCTGACTTTATAACTGGCACCGACATACTTAGCAGTTAGAGTAATACTTACGCTAGCACTCTTAGCCAGTGGGTTAAAACCTATCACTGTGGGAAAAGTCAAGTAGAAGATACAAAAACCGCTCCCCTCCCCACAAACTGAGATAGTAAATAAAAATCAATATCATATTCATGTTAGTACCGGAAGATGGTAGACTTTAGTGCTACCATTAAAGATTTAAAGGATGCACGAGCAGTGATCACTGTTATATCCTCACTTAATTTGTCAATTGTGTCCCTGAAGAAACTGCATGGATCTTAGAAAACAACTGTAGACTACCATATGGTCAACCAAGCAGTAGCCCTGATCACAGATTGCATTCCAGATGTGTTATCACCGTACAACGGTTTAATAAAGGCTCAGTACATTATATATGACCATGGTTTTGGCGAATACTCAGGTGTTCACCTATTTGTCTACTCAGAGTAAGAAATAGCATCAAAACAGTTTGCAAACATGTGGAATGGACCAAAAAAAAAAATAGCTTTGCCCCAGGACTGTGTTAAATCTCAACTACAGTAAATCTCTTGCTTTCTGTCATAACACAGTCCAAAGAGATTTAGACTGCATGGCATACCACAGATTCATTACATAAAATATATGAGGCTGTTTGGATAGAAGGAGCAAGAAGTAGTTAGTATATGAGATGAATTGTGAAGATGCTTGCATTCTAGAGTGTGAGGGATAAACCATATGAAGATTTAGATTTCAGTGATGTTTGAAAAGGGTCCAGTGGGTGATACTTTGGGATATCCTCTTCAAAATAAAGGATAGATTACTGCACTTTGCATACTTAACACAAATAGGAAGTACATCACCTGGAGAATCTTTACGTATTTTTGAAGCAACACATTCCGTATCTAAAAATAGTGTTCTGGTCGATAAATCTCGTGTTATGGGAAACTGCCACACTGGAGTAGGGCCTGGATCAGGAAAGGACTCTGCAGCAGATCCAGGCTGTAGTGAAAGTGGCCCTACTGCTTGGGTCTATGATCTCACAGTTGCTATGGTATTGAAGATGTCAATGGTAGGAAAAGTTGAGTATGGAGTTTGTGGCAGACCCCAGTGGGAGCTATAGTCTTTTCAGTCACCTCATATGCATCCAACAGCTAGACAACGAAAAAAGAAGACAGAAAAAAAATGAAGCATTCAAACTGTGGTGTTGGGAAGAATATTGAATATACTGTAGAACACTAGAAGAATGAACAAAGCAGTCTGAAAAGAAATTCAATTAAAATATTCCTTAGAAGGGAGGATGGTATCATGGATCAAATTGTGTCCCCCCCAAAATATATGTAGCTGGGCCATGACTCCCAGTATCTTGTGACTGTCCTGCATTTTGTGGTTTTCCTATGCTGCATGTTAGAGGATTAGGGTGGGGCTGTAAATCCCTTCATAGGATTACCTCCCTGATCCACTGTAAAGGGAGTTTCACTGGAGTATGGCTTGCCCCACCCTTAATCCTTTCATCCTATGAGAGATAAAAGGACAGAGAAGCAGGTAGAGAATTGGGAACCTCACATCATCAAGAAAGCTGCACCAGGAGAAGAGTGTGTCCTTCAGACCTGAGGTTCCTGTGCCAAGATGCTCCCTGGACAAAGACTGATGCAATACTGGACTTTCCTCCAGAGCCAACAAGGGGGAAAGCCTTCTCCTGGAGTGGACACCCTGAATGTGGATGTGTAGCCTACCAGACTATGTAAGAATAAACCTTCCTTCGTTAAAGCCATCCATTCTGTGGTATTTCTATTAGAGCAGCCCTAGCTGACTAAAACAGACTGCAAGACTTCGAATCACTTACTTTGGATGTCCAAAAAAAAAAAAAAAAAAAAAAACTCCATTGCTGTCAAATCGTTTCCAACTCAAAGTGACCCTATAGGTCAGAGTAGAACTGCCCCATAGAGTTTCCAACGACTGCCTGGTGAATTTGAACTGCAAACCTTTTGTTTAGCAGATGTAGCACTTTACCACTACATCCAGTAGAGTTTCCCTTCGGATATCAGGGAAGACAAACACCTAGAGAAGAACATCATGTTTGGTTAAGTGGAAGGTCAGTTAAAGTGAAGGAGGCCTTCAACGTGACAGACTGAAAAAATGATCAAAACAATGGACTCAAACAGAACAGTGATCATGAAGAGTTGGGCGACTTTTTGTTCTGTTATACATATGACTGCTATGGGTCAAAGGTGACTTAATAGTAACTAACAATAATAAAAATATTCCATTGTGTGGATATATTAATTTTTGTCTGTTAATCAGTTAATGAACAACTGTGCTATTTCCCCATTTTGTTGTTACAAGCAATGCTTCTATGAACATTCATATGTTGTATGGACATATGTTTTCATTTTTCTTTGGTAGATAGTTGAGAGTGAAGCTGTTGGGCTATATGGTAAATCTATGTTTAACTATTCAAGGAACTGCCAAACTATTTTCTAAAATGGGTGTACTATTTTACTTTTTTAGCAGTAGTGTATGAGAGCACTGATGTCTCCACATACTCACTAGAGTATGTGGAACTTGTTAGTATCTTATTTTTCAATAACAACAATCCTAGTGGGTGTAAAGTACTATCTCATTGTAGTTTTCATTTGTTTTCTCTGTTGCCAAACAATATTGAGCATCTTTGTATATGTTTATTTTCTATTTGTTTATCTTTGGAGAAATACCTATTTAGGTTCTTCACACATTGTTATGGATTTGTGTGTTCTCCTGTAGTGAAATGACTTCCTTCATGTGGCCTTTTGCCTCACTTTTTTCTGGATAAACAGCTTGAGAGATATTTTCCTCCTGGGACCTGAGGAGTTACTTTGCTTTAGTTTTTTCCAGAAGCAACTGGGATGGGAAGGAGGGAAGAGCTCCGATGTTGTTTTCTGCCCAAGAAGGTTTGTTACTTTTGTCTCAGGGTGATTAACGTTTCTTCCTGGATGTGCTGTAAATAACATGATTTGACATTTTTTGTCTCGCCCTTAGCTGCAGTCTGCCCAGTGATTTGTCTATTTTATGTACCTTGCAGGAACTGGTTGGTTTGCTATGCAAATAGAGGCTTGAAAATGCATCCAATAGAATTGAATGACTTGCAGGAATCATTTGGTTTGTCACCCTGCTGGGAAGGCTGTGCCTTGAAATCAACAAGGAATTTTCTTATGTAAATAGCCAACCCCACAGAGATTCTGAGAGAGAGAAGACAGAAAAAGTAGAGAGAGAAACCAAGGAACTTCTTAAAACAGCTGTAATACGGGCCGAGGGCTTTAGCACTGAAGATGGGGAGAAGCTCAGAAGACGCCTTGGAGCAGAGCAGGCAGTGAGAGATGTGAAAAGGGACCTGTGGAAGAGGGAGGAGAGCAGTAGCTGATCAGGCTGCTGGCACTGGCTATGAGCTGGGCCAGTGAGAAGCAGAAAAGTTGATGGTAGGGAGGCTGAAGGCAGAGAGATCTGAATGGCAGAAAGGGGCCTGCCTGCTGAAAAAAGTGTCGTGGTTGGAAGCCATCCTGCATTGAATAAGGGAAACATTGCTCTTCACCTGAAAGGGAAACTTCCAAATTTCACCTATGTGTTACTTGAGGCTGTTCCTGTTTCTCCTGTTACTTCCAAGTTGGTGTTGACCCTGAGTTTTAGTCTGTTACTTTCCTGCTAAACCACATAACTGTGAGTACAGTCTTTGAGTTCTGTGTGACCACTGGGATGAATTCTCAAACTCTCTAGAGAAGTAGAGAGTGTCAACGGGAGAAAAGCTGGTTTCTGAAATGGTGAAACAGTTGAAAGGTGTTGGTACGTCTGACCTCCACCTCATAGGAACCAGCTTCCTGCTGATACTGTTCCTTATCCCTCAAAAGCTAGACAAGTCCTGAGGCTAGATTTCATCTGAAGAAAGATATGTTGAAGTTCTAATCCTTATACTTGTGAATGTGACCTTGTTTGGAAATAGATTCCTTGAAAATGTTACTAGTTAAAACAGCATGAGGTCATACTGGACTAGACAAACCTGTTGCCATGGGGTAGATTCCAAACATAGCATTCCTATAAGACATAGTAGAACTGCCCCATACTGTTTCTGGGTGCCTGGGTAGATTGGAACTTCAGATCTTTTGATTAGCAGCTGTGGCTCTTAACCAAGGTTTCCAGTCGGAGTAGGGTGGGTCCTAATCTAATACGAAGTTTTACTCTTTAAAAAAGAACAGACACAGAGAGATAGACAGATGAAAGATAGCCACATCAAAAATGTCAGCCAAGGAATACTTGAGGCTATCAGAAGCTGGAAGAGTCAAAAAGGATCTTCCGTTGGAGACTTCAGAGAGAATATGAGCTGGTTATCATATTGATAACTCTAGAACAGAGAGTAAATAAGTTTCTATTATTTAAAAGCCAACCAGTATGTACTTTTGTTACGGAAGCCTCATGAATCTAATACATCAATTTTTAAATTGAACTATTTGCCACTTTGTTAATAAGTTACAAGAGATTTTACATAATGTAAGTATGAATCTCTTATTAGATTTATGATCTACAAGCATCTCTCATTTTGTGTATTGTCTTTTTACTTTCTTGTTAGTGTTCTTTGAAGCACAATGTTTTAATTTTGATAAAACTTAGTTTATTTTTCTTTTGTTACTCAAGTTTTTGGTGCCACATCTAAAAATCAATACTCAACCTAAGGTTATAATAATGTACCTCTGTGTTTTCTTCTATCAGTTTATAGTTTTAGATCTTACATTTAAGTCTTTGATTCATTCTGAGTTCATATGGTGCTACATAAGTGCCCAAGTTCATTCTTTTACATGTGGATATATGGTTGTCCCAGCACAATTTACTGAAAAGATCATTCGTTCCTCTGGCATTCTTATAAAAAAATCAGTCTACCAAAGATAAATGGATTTAATTAAAAATTTATTCTACCCTGCTCATTGATAGGAAGACTTAACATTGTGAAAATGTCTATTTAGCCGAAAGCAGTCTATTTATATAAAGCAATCCCAGTACAAGTTCCAGTGACATTTTTTAATGAGATGGAGAAACAAATCACCAATTTTGTTTGGAAAGGGAAGAAGCCCCAATTAAGCAAGGTACTACTAAAGAAGAAGAACACACTGGGAGGCCTCTCATTACCTGACTTTAGAACATATTACACTGCCACAGTGGTTAAAACAGCCTGGTACTGGTATAAGAACAGACAGATCGATCAGTGGAACAGAACTGAGACCCCAGAGATGACACCATCTGCCTATGAACAACTGATATTCGACAAAGGCCCTAAGACATTAAGCTGGGGTAAAAACAGTATCTTCAACAAATGGTGCTGGCAAAATTGGATATCCATCTGCAAGAAACTGAAACAAAATCCATATCTTACACCTTACACAAAAACCAACTCAAACTGGATAAAAGAGCTAAATATCAAACCTAAAACGATAAAGCTCATCCAAGAAAAGGTAGGAACAACAATGGAAGTTTTAATACACAATATGGACAGACTCCAAAATCTGCCAAACAAACCACAATCATCAGAAGAGAAAATAGATAAATGGGACCTATTAAGAATTAAACACTTTTGCTCATCTGAAGACTTTATTAATAGAATTAAAAGAACACCTAAAGAATGGGGAAAAAAAATTTGGCAACTCTATGTCAGACAGACGCCTGATTTCCATAATCTATAAGATACTACAAAATATCAACAAGAAGAAGATAAATCATCCAATTAAGCAATGGGCAAAGGAGATGGACAGACATTTCACTAAAGAAGAGATCCAGGCAGCCAAAAAACACATGCAGACATGTTCACGATCTTTAGTTATTAAAGAAATTCAAATCAAGATGACAATGAGATACCATCTCACCTCAACAAGATTGGCCAGAATCCAAAATCACAAAACAACAAATGCTGGAGAGGCTGTGGAGAAAGTGGAACCCTCCTACACTGTTGGTGGGGTTGCAAAATGGTCCAGCCTCTTTGGAAAGCAATCTGGTGCTTCCTTAGAAAAATGGATATCAATATACCATTGACCCAGTAATTCCACTACTGGAAATATAACCTACAGAATCAAGGCCTTTCACACCAACGGACACATGCCCAAGAATGTTTATTGCAGCACAGTCCACAACAGCAAAAAGATGGAATCAACCCAGATGTCCAACAACAGAAGAATGGATAGGTAAACTATGGTGCATATACTCAATGGAGCACTACGCAATGATAAAGAATAACGATGATTCCAGGAAACATCTCCTAACCTGGTTTCAACTGGAAGACATTATGTTGAGTGAAAGTAGTCAGTGACAAAAGGACAAATATTGTATGAGACCTCTATGTTAAGATCTCAAAAACAGACTTGTGTATAGAAGAAAAGACTCTTTGACAGCTGCAAGGGAGGGGAGGGAGGCAGAAAGGGGGCAGGGCTTACATTAGATAGTTGCTAGGTATCTGGTTGGGTGAAATCGGTGCTAGCACACATTAGAAACAAGAGCAGTATTAAGTGGACTTAAACATAACATGAGTACTCCTTCCATCTTAACCCAATATTGCAAGGATGGAGTATCTGGAGCAGGGTGCGGGGGACCATGTTCTTAGGTGAAAGCGAGGCCAATTGGCACAACTAGCATTTTGCTAAGAGGGCTCTCTGCACCCCACATTGGTGAGTGGCGTCTGGGGTCTTAAAAGCTGCCAAGCTGCCATCCGAGGACACAGCAAATGATCCCAACTCAGCAGGAACAGATGCTCACTGAGGACCAAAATGACATGGTGTAAAGACAACCCAGAAGACAAAGAGACCCACATCAGTGGGTGCCTACATCAACTTTGGACCAGAAGAACTGGAGGGTGCCCGGCCACCACCAGTGATAGCCGTGATGGAGCTCACTAAGTTGAGTCTCACTGGCAACACAAGAATATAAAGGGGTGCACCCTGAGATCCCCACTAAAAGACCTCATTTGATGGTCCAGTGGTTTCGGGGTTTCCCTGCGAGCATGGCCCCTGGCCCTGATGCTGCCCTTGACCATAAATCATAACGAATGTCCACACTTCAGACAAGAATGGATTGGACTTGGCGATGCAGTGACCATAAATTGGATGCACTTTATGATTCTATACATCTATAAGATGTCATCCTGCTGACCTCTGGCTGGAGGAAGGAGAGTAGGTGGAGAGGAGGGGAAAAAGAGACTGTTGGGAGAATGAGACATGTATGGAGCAGAGAGGAATAGTGTGCTGTCACTGGGCAGGGAGAGCAGTGGAAGCTGCATATAGGTGGGTATGTAAATTTACATGGGAATGTATAGTTTCACTCAGTCACATTAAATAAAAAATTTAAAAAAAATTATTTTAATTTTGTTTCTTTTTTTGTGTGTGTGTATCAGAGTGTGGTGATGCTAAACTGGATCTCTTCAACTTCTGTACTAATTTTAGGGTCAACTTGTCAAATTATTCAAGCAAGCATGTGGGATTTTGACAGAGAATTTATTGAATCTGTGACTTGATGGCACTGAGTATAGATCAATTTAAAGAGTGTTGCCATCTTAACAACATTAAGTCTTTGTGATGATCACCCAGATAACTATCAGGGGTTGCAAGAGGAAAATACATAACTATAAGTCTTGGGGTTAGCAATAAGTTTTATTTTAGCAAATAAACAGGAAGGGAAAGATATTACCTCCAGAAGAAAAAAAGCACTCATACTTACATTACTAAAGAACTCTGACCTATGTTTACATTAGCTAAGAACTCTCATTTCCATTAGTTAAGACCTATGTAGGTTCAGTAGGGTCCCACAGGGACTGTGTGGTTAATCTTAACATCATCACTTACACATCACTAAAAGCTGATTTCCCTCTAAGAAATTTGGGGATTGGTTGTGCTCTCACCACTTAGACATCAGGAGAATCTGGAATACAATGGTAAGGAGGCATCTTAGAGGTGGAGCCAGCAGGGGCAACACAGGAGGCTCAGGCACTGATAGAAGACTGTCGCAGTCACCGGAAGCAAGCTGTTCAGACATCAGGTGACAAGGTGTTTCAGAGGCAGATCTGCTGGCAGGGATAGCATAGGAGGCTCAGGTACCAATGGGAAACAGTCACAGACACATGAACCAGACCATTTAGACATCAGTAGAATCTGGAGTAGGTTTATGGCAAGGCATCTCAGAAGTGGAGTCAGCAGGGACAGTACAGGAGGCTCAGGCATGAACCATTACAGTCACTTGAACCAGGCCATTCAGATGTCAGGAGAGTGACAAGGCGTCTTGGAGGTAGATCTGCCCATAGTAACAGCACAGAAGGCTCAGGCACCAACAGGAAACAGTCACAGCCACTTGAACCAGGTCTTTGAGGGTGAAGCAGATGAGGTCCTAGATCAGGTCACAACACAACAGTGGACCAGCAGGCACAGGCAATCAGGAGGAGGCTGCGTACCCCAGCCTTTGAGGATGAGGCAAATGAGGTCACAGCAGCAGATCACAGGCACAGAATCCCAGAGGGGTCTGTGTACCTCAGGCCTTGGAGGATGAAGCACAGCAGCAGGCCAGTGGACACAGACTCCCAGAGGGAGACTGTGCTCAGCAGACCACGGGGGTGGGCACAGACTCCCAGAGGGGACTGTGCACCCCAGTAAACCTATGGGCAGAGGTCCCGAGAAGGAACTGTGTACCCCAAATCCATAGTACAAGGTTTTGAATACAAGTTGTTAACTTGATCTGGTTGTTACCAGTCAGTCCACAAGTCTTATCTTCTGGTACCTCAAGTTGTCGACTTCTTTCTGATTGGTTATTGTCTTTATCGTCTCTCTGATCATGTACAGCCATGCCCGTCTGGCGGTTGTTTCTCTCACTTTCACTTCTTCATTGTGACTTGCATTTTCTTGCTGTCTGACTTAGCTCAAAAAACAGCCATTTTGTGTTTCAATAGTTTAGCCAGTTTTAACTAATGTTTATGACAAGACTCAACTATATATTCTATTTTAATATACATACATATATAATATATATACAGATGCACTTATGTACATGCTTATGCCAAGCCAACATACATGCATACATACACATATCCTCATTTCAGTCTTTTGACCTATGAACATGGAATATTTTTTCCATTTATTTGCCAGTTGGAACATACTTATTTCAACAATGTTTTGTTGTTTCACACAATACATTTTACACTTGTTTTGTTAAAAGTAGTCCTAAGACTTTAACGCTTCTTGATGCTAGTATAAATGATGTTTCTTAATTTCCTTTTCAGATTGTTCATTGCTGGTATATAGAAATAAAATTGATTTTTGTATACTGATTTTGCAAAATATTCTGAACTCATTTATAGTTTCAATAGCTTTTTAGTGGATTTCTTAGGATTTTTATAGAAGAATTTTGACTTTCTAAATGCTATCTGACAGTCTCTGCTTTTTGATGTGTTGTTTAATCCATTCATAGTTAATATCATTCGTATAGTTGAATTTATATCTACCACTTTATTTTTTGTTTCCTATATGTCTCATGCCTTTTTTGCTCATTTCTTCCTGTTTTATTGCTTTTATTTGCATTATATGTTTATGTTATAATGTAGATTTTCATCTCTTTAATTTTTTTCACTATGTTCCTGTGAATTATTTCTTTAGTGATTCCTCTTCAGCTTTGCAGAATCAGCATATGCAGATTCAGCGTATGCAGAATCAGGTTCAGATTTATACTAACTTAGTTCCAACGGCCCATATAAATGTAAATCTGGTAACACTCTATTTCACTTTTACATTGTTTGCAGTGTTATTGTTAAAAACATTATACATGTATTATATAGCCAACAGTACAGTTACAACTATTGATTTTGTCATTTCAAAAAAACTGAGAGAAGACAGATCAAGTATACAATATATTGTATTAACCTTCTTATTTATTATTTCTGATTTTCTTCACTTGATAATGTGAATTGGAGTCACTATCTGGAGCTATTTCTTAAGCCAAATACAGATTTGCTCCCATCTACCTCTTTTGTAGGCAGCCCTGGTAGTGCAATGGTTAAGCACTCAGCTGTTAACTCAAAGGCTGGTGGTTTAAACCTATTCAGCTACTCTACAAGAGAAAGATTTGGGGATCTGCTTCCATAAAGTTTACAGTAAAGCCTAGGAAACTATAAAGGACACTTTCACTCTGCCATATGGGGTCACTATAAGTCAAAAATCAATTCAATGACACCTAACCCCAATAAGAACCACTTCTTTGTGGTGTTTTGGGTATCTCTTTTACATTCTACATGTTAATGGACTCAAACATGAAGATGGCATAGGACAATGCAACAGTTTGTTCTGGGTCACCATGAATCCTATCTAACTAGACGACAACTAACAACAACATGTTATTAACCCAATAATATATTTTATACACACTGTTTTATGAAATTGTTTCTTTAAATCACTGAGAGAAGAAAGCAGAAGAAATGTATATTTATATTCTCTTCTATAATTACATGGTTAATTTTAATCAATGCTCTTTTTTTAACATGGATTTAAATTACCACCTGAGGTCACTTGGTTTGAGCTTGAAGAGCTTCCTTAGTATTTCTTGTAAGTTGGATCTACTTTTAAAATTTCCACTGTTTTTACTTTTCTGGGAATGCCTTCATTTCACTTTCATTTCTGAAAAATATCTTTGCTGGAAATAGCATTCTTAGTTGGTATGGTTTTTTTCTTCCTAAACTCAAATGTGTTAGTTCATTGCCTTCTATCTTCAATTGTTTGCAGTGTGATGCCATCATAATCTTGTTGGGATTCCCTTGTAAGTAATGAATCACTTTGGTCTTGTTGCTTTCAAATTTTTCTCCTTGTCTTTGGCTTATAGCATTTTTTACTGTGATGTGTCTCTTTGTGGATTTCTTAGTGTTTATTGTTATTTTACTTGGATTCCATTGAGTTTTCTGGATGTGTAGATTAATGTTTTTAATACCAAGTTTTCAGTTATTATTTATTTGAATGTTTTTTTCTGCTCCTTTCTCTTTCTCTGCTTATTCTGGTACTCCCATTACACATATGATACTGTGTTTAATGGTGTTCCACAATTCTCTGTGTTTCTGCTTAATTTTCTTCATTCCTTCTATTCTTTTTGCTCCTCATATTCTGTAATTTTTATTGCTATTCTTTATTTCTCCTGATATTTCAAACCTCTGTTCAGCACTACTATAGACATTTTCATTTTAATTACTGTAATTTTTTCCCAGTTACTGTACTTTTCAAACCAGACTTTTCATTTGGTTCCTTTATTTGTAATTTCTGTCTTTACTGATATTCTTTATTTGATGTGATATTATCATATTTCTTCATTCATGGTTTCCTTTAATGCTTTGGCTATATTTACAGTGGCTATTTTGAAAGATCTTTGGCTATTAGATTCTGAGTCTGTTAGTTCTCATAGGAGGTCAGTGCTGCCTGTTTTTTCCTCCTGTTTATGAGTTATACTTTCGTGTTTCTTTGCATGGCTCATAGTGTTCTGTTGGAAACTCAACAACATATTGAAGCATTTAGAAATCATATTGAATCTATTCTGGGTACTGAAACTTCACCCTCCAGGCTTGTTTTTACGTATTTATTTGGTTGTTTTTATTTATTATTCAGTTTGTATAATGACTGGCCATATTATTTTAGAGAAAGTAGTTACACCCTGAAGTGTGAGGTATCTGATTTTGATCCTCAGTGGGTGTAGCCTATGGTATGTGCATCAACACCTCCGGCAGAGCGTTTTGGCAAGGCTCTTGCTATCTCCCTGACTTCACCCAGCTGTTAAGTTCCACTAATCGTAGGCTCATTGCTCTCTTGTTTTCAAAATTCCCCAGAGTAGAAGTTGCTCCAAAGAATAATAATAAAATTCAGGCTCTTTTGAAGGAGTAGTTGCCAAGCTCAATGTATGAGATTTTTCTGTCCTCAAGAAAGCACCTCCCAGTTGTCTCACTTTTTAATTCTGGCAAAATAACTAGTTTACAGTTTCCCTGTATCTTCAGTGAATCCACCAGTCTCCTCTCCTGCTGCTTTTCACTACTACCTTCATTGCTTTTGAGAGGGCTTACACTGTGACTTCTGTATATTTTGTTGCAAATGAAGTAAGTTCTTTTAAGAAGCCATTAGAAGCTCTGTGTTGTTTGGTCTGAATCTTCCTCTAGGCAAATTCTCTAAACCAGCACTCTGGATCTGTGAAGTGTTTGTGGACTATAACACTCTTTTTTTCTGAGTGAAAATTCCACTTTGGGAGCTGAGTGCTTGGTGTACAGATGAGGCAATAATCTCAAGTCTTCTGGGCTTGCTTATTCTGGCTTGAACACCATGCACCACAAGCCTGGGAAAGGGTGACTGAGATAGTAGTAGTCTCAGCAGGCTACTCTAAGGTCCACAAATTGGGGCCGGCTGGGAGAAGAGACTCCATGTCTCGTTTTGCCTGCAGCAACAGGTAGCTGGGGGCAGAATGAAAAGTGTTGATGTCCTGTGCTTCCCAGGAAGATAGCCCTCTGACGGGGAGTTGGGGGCAGCGGGAGGCCGGTGTTCTTGGCTGTAGCAGCTGTAGTACGGTTTCCATCTTTCTGAATTGGGAGAGAAGAGATAGTACATCTTTGCTCAAATATGAAATACTTATCCTGCTCTCCTGAATTTTAGTAATTTTCTTGAATGAATGTTTCTTCTTTTTCTACATGTCCTAAGGACCGTTTTCAGAAACTTTAAATGCTTTTTGTTTTTTAAAGTTTCACAAGTTATCTTGGGGAGCAGATCTATTGAGCCTCATACTGTAATGTTTAAGTGGAAATTCCCTACCTTAAAAAACACATATGTATTTGCTCTTGATTATTGACTGATGTTCCGCATTTACAACAATAATAAAAAAATCTACTATCCAAATATTTTCTGCATTATTGATGTATATCTAACCAGTAACGAATGCCAAAAAGTATGAGGCAAGAGTAGTGCTGACTGTAATGATTAAGGTTGTGAGTCAGCTTAACTGGGCCATGATTCTCAACGGTATGGCAGTTATGTAGTGATGTCATCCTCCATTTTGTGATCTGATGTGCTCATCCTCCAATTTTGCACAATGCCAACTTTTCTATTAATTCACTGTTCTTTGGAACTTAACCATGTTGGTATGTGAAGACTGGGGATAACCAAATCAAACCCAATGCTGTTGAATCAGTTCTGACACATAGTAACTACCTATATATATATGTATGTGCACTTATGTGTCTGTGTGTATAAAACCAAACCCACTGTCATCAAGTCAATTCAAACTTATAGTGACCTCATAGGGCTTCTGAGGCTGTAAGTTTCTGTGGAAACAGACTGTCACATTTTCTCCCACTTACCTGCTGGTGGTTTCTAACTGCTAACCTTTCAGTTATTATGTGTATCTGTGTATGTAATGGTGTATCTATCCATCCATCCATCCCTCTATCTATATGTGTGCATATTCATATATATGTGTATGTATGTATATATGCTGTTCATGAAGAATATTGACTACTCCAGAGACTGCCAGAAAAATGAACAAATCTGTCTTGGAAGAAATATAGCCAGAATGCTCTTTAGAAGCAGGGGTGGCAAAATTTGAGCTCATCTACCTTAGATGTGTTATTAGGAGGGATCAGCTCCTTGACAAGGATATGCTAGGTAAAGCAGAGGGTCAACAAAAAAAAAGAGGAAGACCTTCAAAGATAGATCAACATGGTGGCTGCAACAATGGGCTCAGGTATAACAATGATTGTTAGGGTGATGTAGGACTAGTCAGTGTCTCTTTCCACTGTACATAGTGTTACTGTTATGGATTGAAATGCCCCCCCCCAAAATGCACAAAGCAGTTGGCTAGGCCATGATTCCTGATATTGTGTGAAGTTCCTCCCTGTTATAAATCCAGTCTCTGTGATGTTAATGAGGGAACATGGGAGAAACTTATGGGGCAGGACTCAATGTACAAGACTGTATTGTGCTTTGAGGCAATCTCATGGGCTATAAAGGAAAGGGAAGCAAGCAGAGAGTCGTGGACCTCAAAGCACTAAGAAGCAATGCTGGGAACAGAGTGTATCTTTTAGAAGGGCCCAGGGTTCTTGTGCCTCAGAAACTCCCGGTTCAGGGGAAGATTGATGAAAAGGACCTTCTTCCAGAGCCAAAAAAGAAAACTTTCTCCTGGAGCTAACACCCGGGATTTGGACTGTTAATCTATTGGACTATAAAAAAATTAAATTTCTCTTTTTAAAGCCATTCACATGTAGTATTTCTATTATAGCAGGACTAGATGACAGAATTTGGTGCCAGGAGTGGGGTGCTACTCTAACAGATACCTAAAATGTGGAAGCAGTTTTGAAACCATGAGCGGATAGAAGACTCAGAAGGAACTGAGGAGAAATGTTAATACCAAGAAAGGCAAAGACAGTGAGTAGCAGCAGCAGACAGGCAGCTGCAGAACCAGGAGCTCAACCACGGAGACAAAGCTGAGGGCCTGTGAGCAGGGGGCTTCCTGGTGGAGTGACGTGCCTCTGGCCACTTATATTGGTAGAGCTAGGTTTGCTGACCCATGGACTGAGAGAGCTGTGTAGAGGAGGCTTCCTGGCAGAGTGGGGTGCCTCTTGACACATAAATCAGTGAAGCCATAGAGCTTTGGAGCAACTGTCCCAGCAGGGCAGATGTAGGGCAGATGTGAGTGTGATGCCTGGGCCATGAGCCTACAGGAAGCAAAAGCTGAAGAAACTAGGAGCATATGATTCTTTGTTGTGTCAATCTCAAAAGATATGGCTACGACCTCAGAGATCTCTAAGGGTAAAGCCAATACCTCTAGTGTTTCTAAAGATAGAGCTACCATCAGTTGGACTAGGAAAGTGGTACGTCCAGAGCTGAGGGAGTGAGTTGCTGTCCAAGTGGTCCTGGAAGATGTGAGCTGTAGCACAGGGATAAGGGGACTCCACTCAGAATCTGGAGAATGCGGTCAATACCTTGAGTCTGCAGGGCAAATCCATTGTGGAAAATGTATCAGAGAATGGAAGATTATTTTCAAGCTGTGAGGGCTAATATAACAATGTATTCTGCTCATATGCTTGGCACCTGTTATGCCTTGCTTTTCCTGAAATTTCTCCCATTTATAATGGAAAAGTCTAGCCAATTCTGCCATTTTACCTTTGGAAGCAGATAAATTGTATTCTAGATTTCACAGTTGAAGAGGAATTTCTGGATTTTGGACTTGGACTTGTAATATTTGCTATGATATGAATGTGTTTTGCATGTTGCAAGGATGTGATTTTTCGGGTACCAAAGGGTAGAATGTTATGGATTGAACTGTGTCTTGAAATGAGCATATGCATGTATATATACATATGTATACATATATACACATATATACATATATACACACATATATACATATATATGTATATACATATATACATATATATACATATACATATATACATATATATACATATGCATGTATATATACATATACATATATATACATATGCATGTATATATACATATGCATGTATATATACATATGATGTTAACAAGGGAAGATGGAAAGCATTAATGTTAAACTCACTATGTTAGATGGTATTGTGTCTTGAAGCAATCTCTTGAGTCACAAAGGAAAGGGAAGCAAGCAGAGAGTTGTGAACCTCAAAGCACTAAGAAGCAGTGCTGGGAGCAGAGTGTGTCCTTCAGAAGGGAGTCAAGGTCCCTGTGCATCAAAAGCTCTAAATCCACAGGAAGATCAAGGACCTTCTTCCAGAGGCAACAGAAAAAACCTCGTCCTGGAGCCGACACACTGAATTTACAGTTTTAGCCTACTGGATTGTGACAAAATAGTTTCTCTTTCTGAAGCCATACACTTGTGATATTTCTGTTACAGCAGCTGTAGAAGGCTAACATAGTTACTGTTAGTCAGAACTGCCTTGAAGACACCTTGTATGTATAGGAACATACAGTATATATAGTAGCAGGGAGTTGGCTTATCCATATGCCTCTGAAAAGTCTAAGTAAACTGAAAGGAAATGACTATTTTATTTACCTTCATGTTCCTGCTGACTACCAGAGTGTAGTGTGTATATTAGGTGCTCAGTGACTATTTGTTGAGTATATTTAGCCAAAGAAAACTGTCATGTGTCTATATCTATAGTTGAAATATGTAAAGTTATAAATGTAAAATTTATAAGCAGAAATTCATATTCTAGATGATGGTCCATAACTATACTCTTACTGACACCCGATATAGATTATTTAGAAAATGATACTTGAGAATTTCTGAGCTAGTTTTATTTAAATGAGATGTTGAACTTAGAATTAGTAGTGAAGTAGGTTAAGAATTTCAAAGATTTTGGGATAAGTGAGTGTATTTTTACATGGAAAGGGCATCAATGTGGAGGGCCAAAGGGTAGACTGTTGTGGGTTGAATTATGTCTCTGAAAAAGATTTGTTGAAATTGCAGACCAGGTGTCTGTGAATATAGTCTTTTTTGTGACTTAGTGTTGCTTGCAGTTGGTGTGGCTCTTTGACACCTTGATTTCAGATTTGTGATCTCCAGAACTAGGAGAAAAAAATTCTGTAGATTTAAGCCATCTGAGTTTGTGTTAATTTGTTATGGAACTTTAAGAAATTAATACTATCACTCAATTGTGGCAAGTTGTCTACTCCATAACTTGTATTTTAATAATGGAATCCAAATTGATGTGGAATTATAATGGACCCAAATACTAAGCTATATTTCCCAGCTTCTTTTGCAGCTAACTGTGACCAAATGACTGGTTTCTGACCACTGAAGTTTAAATGAACAGCGTTGATTTGTTCTTCTGAAAATGTTCCTTGAAAGGAGAGTAACAGCTGAATTGAACTTTTTAGTTCTTTGCCTCCTTTCTTGTGTTTTCTTCTTTAAATGTGGGCATAATAGTTGGGATTGGCTCAGTGGTAGGAATTATCTTGTGAATACTTTAAGCAAATCTTTAAAAGGTTGCCCTTTATTTTGTCTGGGCTTGGATGTGGCATCAGCCACTCATCAGACGTAAGCATTGTTTGACAAGATATGTTGCATATGCAGTCCCTCCCAGCATGCAGTCTCTATTGAAACTGAGTCAGTCTATCACACCTGAAAATGAGCATAAGATCTATCACTAAAGCAGTTCCTTCTATAGGGATCAGAAAGTATCGCACAACTGATAAAATACTTCAGAATAAAAAGTGCTGTAGAAATGTGAGATATTATTATGTAATGTGGGAAGTAAAATAATGGGGAAATAAATAACATTCACCTGCAGAGAATCAATGCCATTGACTTTATCATATTCTACTTAGTAACTTCCTATTTGTGTTAGACAGGCTGTGTGGGAGAGGGAAATTACCAGGTGCTTCAAAACAAGCAAACAAACAAACAAATAAATAAATAAATACCTACACCAATATCTGACTAATGATTTCCAGGCTGAGAGTAGATGTCATTAATGACCCTTTTTATTCATACAGAAGTTCCTAAAGAGAAGCATAATGTTCCATTAGTAATAATTCAAAAAGTATTTCCTTGGGATTATGTCAAAACCTGAAGCTGATGCTTCTGCGAAAACATTTTGGTGAACAAATTTCTGAAGTAGTGACAGAAGGTGCCACTGTAGCCTGAGGAGGCTTCTTGAGAAGAGCCTCAAAGTATCTGGTGGAAACAGGCTACAATTAGAGTAGGAGCTTAGACACGTAGTTTCCACCTACAGACATGGTCTTGGAGAATTATGTGATTCCCTGTTTTTGGTAGCCCAACCTCTGTTAAGTACTTCTTTAGGCTTTTGACAATATTGGTGGAAATATAAAACTAAGGTGCATTGGCTAGACAAATCTTCCCACTACATAATTCTACTCTTTATCTTTTCTATGTAACAAATGTCAGTATTGCAATGTAGTGGTTAAGTACTTGGCTGCTAATCAAAAGATTGGCAGTTCATATTCACCAGCTGCTCTGTGGTAACCCTGTGGGACAGCTCTCCTCTGTCCTATGGGGTCCCTATGTTGAGTCAGAGTCAACTCAACAGCAACTGGTTGGTTTGTTATTTTTGGTATCAGCTTATGTCAGAGACAGAAGCCCAGTTGTGAGGCCATGAGAGGCTGATTCTGTGCCTAGTCACTGCATTCTTGTGCTGAATTTATCTGCGTCATCTTTTTTACCATGTTGCATGTGTCCCCTAGCTCATTTTTTTCATTTAATCTTCCTAACACCCACTGCAAATGAACTGAGTGCTCAGTATAGAGCATCTCAGGGCAAAAAACAAGCTGAGTGTTTCCCTGGAAGTCTAGTCCTGCAAACTCCACTTTGTTATGTTTCCCTGGAAGTCTAGTCCTGCAAGCTCCACTTTTTTTTTCAAACTTCCAGTTTTCTTTATCTATAGTACTTATTTTATTTTATTGTTTAGTTTCTATATGTGACAGTACCAGCCGTCAGACGAACAGAGCTGAGGGGAAAGCGCGGGAGCTGAATAAGACCGACACAATCACATCGGGGGGACTCAGTCAAGCTGAGACCTCGAACTTTATTTTTCAGTTACATATATATTTCACACATTTCCTCGTTTCCTTTTCCCAAGCATTCTTTTGCTAGTCATATCGAAACCAGATCAGGAGCATGCTGACCTCTGCTTATTCTGAGGACAATGCTGGGTGTACAATACTTGGAATGTGCTTAATTTAGATCTTGTTAATACAAGAGTTAACTTGACCATATTCTGGCCTTGCTTCGGGAAGTCTCGGCTTCCCACATATATGTGCAAATTTCTAAGTCATGGAACTGCATCTTAGTGAGTTAATATCATGACTCAAATATCTATAACGACACAGATAAGTTACTTAACCTCTCTGAGCTTTGGTTGCCTCATCTGAAATTGGAATAACAATAGTAACTATTTTATGCTGTTAGAATCAAAGGAGACAAGTCCTATAAAATATCTAATAAGCCCAATGCCTGGCACATAATAAAACTTAATAGAAGAGGGAGAAGTAGAGTTTGGATTCCAAAAAGAGGTTTCAAAAAAAAAAGGGGGGGGCACAGTGAAACAGCTCCAACAATCTGTATCACCCGACTAGGCAATTACTATGGCTGTCCCAAAATAAGATCTAACCATAATCTACTCTTACCCAATCTAGCACAAAGCTAGGATTTTATCTACGTGTTTGAAAAAAATGTGGTAGAAATAACAGAACTGAGACACTCAGGATGAGGAACTAGTTTGGGAGGTGGTAAGATGGAGTTAGTGTTATGCCAACTGAGTCATTTGTCTGTGAGTTTGGACACAAGTAATATTAGAAAAAACATAAATCAAACAGTGATTATTGAGCATTTAATTAATGCCTCTAGGTGTTATGGTGTATCAAGATGAAGCAAAAAGAGATCACTGGATCCTAAAAAGCAACATCTTAGAGTAATTTATTCACAAATTTATAGGTTTGTTCTAAATAAGACATGCTTATTATCTTAAGGTAATGTTTTCACAAATTCTTGGTTGTTCTTCAGAGAGAGAGAGATGGTTTTATGCTCTTCTTTCAACCTTGGATGTATTTAGAATTACTTTTCTGATGACATAGGTAGGTTTGGATTGATCCATCAAATGTCCCATGTGATAACTGTCATGGACGTATGTGATAGCTGATCAGACTTAAGGTTGCCAGTTGTGAACTTACACAAAGAATTGTTTCTCTATAAATGTAAATGATGATATTAAATTTGAACCTGACATTTTGCCTATAGCACTAGAAAGATTGCTATTAAGGATGTAATTTGTAAAACAAAAGAAAACTGTTTTGATTACCAACTCTACTTTGTGGTGTCTTAATGTGTGGTGTGTATTATGTGACCAGATACAAGCTGGGTGGGATGACAACAAGGACATCACACGTGAAGAAAGCAAAAGGTGATTTAAAAAAAAAAAAAGGAAAGAAAGAAAAGACCAGAATGGATGTTAGAAGAGATTCTGAAAGCTGCTTTTGAATGTTGAGTAGCTTAAACTAGTGGAAGAAATGAAGAAGTAAAGGAACTGAACAGAAGATTTCAGTAAGCAGCTTGAGAAAACAAACTGAAGTATTCTAATGTACAAAGCATTTCTGAAGATGAAATAACTAAAGAAAAAAAAATAAGTACCCAAGTTGCAACAGCGGAGTTATTAAATGACACACTCAAAAGACGGAAGGAGTACAATGAGAACTAATCAAAGTCTAACTATTTCAGCGGTTACGTAGCATCAAGAACTGATAGCACTGAAGGAAGCAGTCCAAGCTTCACTGAAGGCGTTGTCAAAACCTGGGCTCCAGAATCTGAGACGTTTCAACAGAGTCAGTGCTGGAGTTGCTCACGTAGTTGTGCCAAGAAGATTGGAAGACGGCTACCTGACCAACTGACTGAAAGAGGTCCAACTTTGTGCCTATTCTCAAGAAGAGCAAACTAACAGAGTGCAGAAATTATGGAACAGTGTCATTGATATCACATGCAAGTAAATTTTGCTGAAGATAATTAAAAAATGATTATAGCAGTATATCGACAGGGCACAGCCAGAAATTCAAGGATTCAGAAGAGTATGATGTGGAAGAAGGGGTATCATTGCTGATGTCAGGTGCGGCTTGGCTGAAAGCAGAAAATACCAGAAAATTGTTTACCTGTGTTTTATTGATGATGCAAAAGCATTTGATTGTGTGGACCACAACAAATTATAAATAACTTTGTAAAGAGTGAGAATTCCAGAGCACTTAACTGTGCTCCTGAGGACGCTATACATAGATCAAGTGGCGATTATTTGAACAGAAGAAGGAAATACTGCACGGCTGAAGGAAACCCTGGCGATGCAGTGATTTAGTGCTATGGCTGCTAACCAAAGGCTGGAGTTCAAACCCATGACTTCCAAAGGAAGTGCTCCTTGGAAACTCTATGGGGCAGTTTTACTCCACTTACAGAGTTGTTATAAATTGCAATTAACTAAATGACAACAGTTTTGTTTTTGTTTTTTGCATAGTTTAAAATCAGGTAAGATGTATGTCAGGGTTGTGTGCTTTCACAATACTTATTTAATTGAAATAAGAAGCAAATAATCTGAGAATCTGGATTATATGAAGACGATGGCATCGGGGTTGGAGGAAGCTGCACTAACAACCTGCGTTATGTTGATGACACAACCTTGCTTGCTCAAAGTGAAGAGGACTTGAAACACCGATGAAGATCAAAGACCACAGCCTTCAGTGTAGATTATACTTCAACATCAAGAAAACAGAACTCCTGAGCACTGGAAGAGTAAGCAACATCATGATAAATGGAGAAAAGTTTGAAATTGTGCAGACTTCATTTTATTTGAATTCACAATCAAGGCCCATGGAAACTACAGTCAAGAAATTAAATGATGTATTGCATTGGGCAAATCTGCTGCAGAAGACTTTTTATTATTATTACTACTTGTTTTTATTGTGATTTACGTGAAAGTTTACAGCTTAATTTATCTTTCAAAAATTTACAAACATGTTGTTTTTTGACATTGCTTAAGATCCCCACAATACGACAGCACGCTTCAGTTTCTACCCTGGGTTCCCTGAGTCCATTTGTCCAGTTCCTGTCCTTTCCTACCCTCTCATTCTGCTTTTGAACAGAAGATGTCCATTTGGTTTCATACATTTGCTTGAACTAAGAAGCATATTCCTCATGTAATTTTTTTGTTTTATAAGCTTGTCTAATCTTTGCCTGAAAAGTGGGCTTCAGGAATCCTTTTAGTTCTAGGTTAGTAGAGTGTCTGGTAGCTAGAGTTTCAAAAGTTTCTCCAGTCTCTGTCAGACCAATACATCTGGTAAAAACCAAAACCAAGCCAAACCCACTGCCACTGAGTTGATTCCAACTCATAGCAGCCCTGTAGTTTAGAGTTGACCTGCCCCATAGAGTTTCCAAGGAGCACCTGACAGATTTAAACTACTGAACTTTCGTTTAGTAGATATAGCACTTAACTACTATGCCACCAGGGTTTCTGGCCTGGTAAAAGAGCTCTAACTTAAAGTGTTGAAAACTAAAGATAGCACTTTGAAGACTAAGGTGCATTTGACCCAACCCATAATATTTTCAGTCACCTCATATACATGTGAAAACTGGACAATGAATAAGGAAAACTGAAGAAGAGTTTATGCCTTTAAATGATGGTGTTGGTAAAAAATATTGAATATACCATGGGCTGCCAGAATCACAAAAATGTATAGTTAAAACAGTGTGTTAGTCATCCAGTGCTACTGTAACAGAAAGTAGATAGCTTTACCAAAGAAAAGTTTATTGTCTCAGAGACCAGTAGTCTAGAAACCTGAATTCTGGACACTGGCTCCAGGAGAAGTCTTTTTCTTACTGTTGGCTCTGGAGGGAGTTCTCTGTGATGTATCAGTCTTCTCTTGGACTGGGAGAATCTCAACCAAGGAATCTCAGGTCATAAGGATGCTTTCTGCAGCTGGCACTGTTTTCTTGGTGGTTTGAATTCCTCATGCTCTTTGTATACTTCTCTCTTTTATATCTTAAAAGATGTTGGCTTAAGGCACTATCTTATCTGGTAAATCTCATCAACATAACTGCCACTAATCCATTTCATTACATCATAGTGATAAAGTTTACAACACATAGGAAAATCTCATCAAACAACAAAGTGGTAGACAACCATATAATACTGAGAATCATGACCTAGCCAGCTTGACATATATTTGAGGGGAACACAATTCAGTCCATGACAAATGGGTATTTTTTTTTATTGTGATTGAGTGAAAGTATATAATCCAAGTTAAATCTGCATTAAGAGAAAGTATACAATTCAAGTTAAATTTGCATTGAGTGAAAGTATACAATCCAAGTTAAATTGAGTGGAAGTAAAGAACCCAAACTAAGTTGCCTATCTGCAACTCCTTCTGCTCTCTTGGCCCATGACAGCACACTCCTCCTTTCATAAACATATACATACATATCATATCCTCTTAACAATCTCCTGTCCCTTCCTTTCCCCACTCTCCTCTCCCCTGTAATAAGAGACCAGTAGAGCAGTGTCATGGGTTGAATTGTGTCACCCCAAAATTTATGGGTTGATTTGACTTGGCTGGGAGTCCCAGTGTGGTGCCATTCCTCCCATGTGTTGTGAATCCTGCCTCTGTGATATTGATGGGTAATGGGCTGCAGTTGTGTTAGTGAGGCCGGACTCAAGTTAGAAGCTTGTGGGATATAAAGGACAAAAATGAGCAGAGGAAGTTGGGAACCTCGCAGCACCAAGACAGTAGACCTAGAGCATGTCCTTTGGACCCAATGTTCCTGGGCTAAGATGCTCTCACTGGATTTGGACTCAGCCTAGCAGACTGTGATAAATTCTCCTGCTGAACGGACTTACCATTTGTAAATGGATTTGTGGCTTATTCAGACTGTGACAATAAAAGTTTCTCTTCATGAAGCCTTCCACTTGTGGTATTTTCTGTTGGAGCAGTACCAGGTGACTAAGACAGCATCCTATAGATGCATAGAACCATAAAGTGCACACACCATATGGTAACACTGTGTCCCCACGTCCAATCCATTCCTGTTCCAAGAGTTGACCTCAACGATGATTTCCGGTCAGAGGTAGCAGCAGGTCTAGGGGCCATGCTCCATATCAGTTACAGTCTTTCTGTGGAGTTCTTGAGGCACACCCCTCTTTTTCTCGTGTTGCCACTGGGATCTGACATTGTGTGCTTCATCGTGGCTGTCTCTGGTGGTGGCTAATCACCATCTGGTTCTTCCGGTTGCGTGTTGACACAGCCACCCGTTCATGTGGGTATTTCTGTCTTCTGGGCTCTTTTTCCCTCATTTCTTTGTTGTCCTTGGTGATCATCTGTTCCTGCTGAGTTGGGACCATTTGGTGTACCTCAGATGGCAGCCTGCTAGCTTTTAAGATCACAGACTCCACACTTCAATATGGGGTATGTAAAACTATCTTAGCAATAAGCTAGTTATGCCAATTATCCTTGATTTCCTTTGAGAGCATAGTCCCTGGACTTCTGCCCCTGCTTCTCTATTCTTGCAATAAATACTGGGTTAAGATTAGAAGAATTTTCAGTTTGTGTTGAAGTTCAGTTAAGTTGATTTCTGTCTAGTATGTGGTGTCACTGCTTTCACCCAACCAGATTTCTATCACCTGTCTAATCTATAACCAGCCCTCTCTCTCCTTTCCTTCCCTTTCTTGAAGCTATCAGAGTCTTTTCTTCTGTACATGAGTCTGTTTTTAAATCTTTATAGTAGCAGTCTCATACAAAATTTGTCCTTGTGCCACTGACTGATTCACTCAACATGTCTGCCAACTGACATCAGGTTATGAGATGCTTCCTAAAGTCATCAGTTCTTTATCATTGCATAGTTTGTATACCATTGATCTGTTGTTGGGCATCTGTGTTGATTCCATCATTTTGCTATTGTGGATTATACTGCATGGGCATGTGTCTGTTTGTGTGACTACTCTTGATTCTGCAGGATATATTCCGAGCAGTGGGATTACTGGATCAAATGGTATATCTATTTCCAGCTTCTTAAGAAAGAGCCAGCCTGCTTTCCAAAGAGGTCGTACCATTTTGCAATCCTACCAGCAGTCTAGGAGACTTCCAATTTCTTCACAACCTCTCCAGCATTTGTTATTTTGTGTTTTTTGGATCATGGCCAACCTTGTTGGTATGAGATGGTATCACATTGTAGTTTTGATTTGGATTTCTTTAATGCCTAATGATCATGAGCATTTCCTCATGCATCTTTTGGCTTCCTGCATGTCCTCTTGGGTGAAGTGTCTGTCCATCTCCTTTGCTCATGGCTTAGTTGGGTTATTTACCCTTTTCTTGTTGATATTTTGAGGAACCTTATAGATTATGGAGATCGGATGCTAATCTGACATATAGTTGCCAAATATTCTTTTCCCATTCTGTAGGTGGTCTTTTAATTTTTTTGATAAAGTCTTTGGATGAGCAAAAGTGTTTGATTCTTAGTAGTTACCGGACAAATGAGCCCTTTTGGTTCATGAATAATAAATAAATAAAAAACCTGAATTATCTGAGAGATTGTGAGTGAGGTATCAGAAAAACAGAGTAAGAGACAGAGACAAAAAGAGAAAGTATCCGTGAGGGAGAACAGAATGAAAAAGAGATGGGTGGGAGGAAGGAGTACTTCATTCATTATGATATTTATCAAGGAAATATGTGGACAAACTGAAAATCAACAGTTAACTTTGTAATGAGGAATTCTGAAGCCAAGTTACAATTCAAGCTATGCAGCAAATACACTACGTGAACTTGTTAGTGGTTTTATTTTGCTTGTTAGTGTTTTTCTTTTTATTTTCTTTGTAGTTATTGTATAATATTTTACCTTGGTTCCAGTGGTTTGAATGTAGTCATCAGCTAATGGGAGGCTGAACCAGTGTGCTTGGTATGCAAGTTTATAAGGAGAAAACTAAGCAGCATAGTCATTAGTGATACTGTGAATGACAAGTGAGACTTATCTTTGGAACTTCTGCCTGCTCTCTTCTGCACTCTTTCTCTACTACCTAAGCTGATTTCTTTGTTGCCCCTAAACTGTCCAGGAACCTAACTTTTCCCCCCTTCTCAACATACTGTAATCGTCTCCCACTATGCATCTTTTCTCAGGAAGGCACTGAAGTGTTACTTATTATTTAGAGAGACTACATTAATATCATTTCCTTTATCCACAGTGGAGCCCCTTAAAGCCATTTCTGACTGCTAGGAGGCAGGAAGGAAACCCTGATGATGCAGTGGTTAAGTGCTACGTCTGCTAACTAAAAGGTCGGCAGTTTGAATCTACCAGGTTGTCTTGGAAACTCTATGGAGCAGTTCTACTCTGTCCTATAGGGCCGCTACAAGTTAGGATCGGCTCGATGACACTGAGTTTTCTGTTTGCTTTCTTATGAGACAGAAAGTGTTTCCAAGACCCTCAAATTGAACTACTGAGGCATGTCCTAGACTATGGTAACATGTAAGGTTGTTTTCAAGAACCTGATACGTGTGTACAGTCTGAATTTAGGTAATGAAAAATGAACAGAAAACAGCAGATCATTTATTCCTTTAATGCTACCTTCCTTATAAATGTCCCTAACAGTTCGATCTGTACTTAATACCCCATTTCCTTGTGTTTTTTCAACTATTTTGAAATTATTTATATTATACTTTGTGTTTTCTAGCCCTACCAGTACGTCAAGTTTCTGGGTGGTGCAAATGGTAATCCCACTTCACTGCTGACAAAAATGTTGTCAACTGAAGTCCATGCAGAGACACTTGAAAAGCAAGGCCTGTGATCTATTTTCAAAAAATTAACTACTGAAAACTCTGTGGGGTATAGTTCTACTGACTGCGTGCGGTCTCCAGGAGTCAGCATAGACTCCACTGCAACTGGTTTTTATGGTGGATATAAATCTTGCCTGCTTGTTCCCAGCTTAGGTTCCCATCTCTATCAAGAATAGAGGAAAAAAAATCGTTACTCCGGTACCTCCATATAAAAGTCTTTCTTTTTCAAGATGTGTGCCATCTAGCAATATCAGCAGCAGTTTCACAAGTACATTGGCACATGACTTGCAGTATGAATTTCCTTTGTTAAAGTCCCTAGTCTCCACCTATGTGTATTCCTAGCTTTTTGTCTTAACCTGTTGCTTTTCCGCCTTTTATGCTCCTATATCTTGTCTCTGACCACAGTCTCATTTTTGCTTAGATTTCTCATTTCATATCCAATATATTCATTTTTAGGAGCCCTGGTTGTGTAATGGTTAAGCACTCTGTCGCTAGGGTAGCCAGGAGTCATTGTTCAGTGGCTTCTAGTCTGTTCTGAATTATAGTGACCCTACGTAGAAAGAATGAAACAATCTTCATTCCTGTGCTATTCTCACAATTGTTGGCTCTCCTGAGTCTATTGTTGCAGTGAGGGTCTTCCTATTTTTGCCAACCCTCGACCAAGTATGATGTCGTTGCAGAGAAACTGGTCCATTGCGATACCGTGTCAAAAGTGTATGAGACAAAGTTTTGCCATCTTTTCAGCTAAGGAGTACTCTGACTTACTTTTCCAAGCAAAGATGTCATTTTAAGGACTAAGATGTGCCTGACCCATGCCATGGTGTTTTCAATTGCCTCATATGCATGTGAAAACTGGCAATGAATAAGGAAGACAGAACTGATGCCTTTGAATTATTGTTTTGGTGAAGAATATTGAATACACCAGGATCTTCCAGAAGAAGTACATAGTCAGGCACATCTTAGTCCTTACAGTGACGTCTTTGTTTTTTAACACTTTAAAGAAGTCTTTTGCAACAGATTTGCCTAGTGCAGCATATTGCATATTGTTTGATTTCTTGACTGCTGCTTGTATGTGCGTTGTTTGTAGATCCAAGTATAATGAAACACATGACAATTTCTATGTTTTCTCTGTTTATCGTGATGTTGCTTACTGGTCCAGTTGTAACGATTTTTGTTTTCTTTCTGTTGATGCTTAATCCATATCCAAGGCTGGGATCTTTGATCTTTATCAGTAAGCGCTTAAAGACCTCTTTACTTTCAGTTAGCAAGGTTGTGACATCTGTATGTTGTAGGTCATTAATGAGTCTTGTCTAATCCTGATGCTTCCTTCTCCTTCATGTAGTCCAGCTTCTCAGATTATTTGCTTGACACTTTAAACCATGTGGTATCTTTTTGTTCTGTTCGAATAAGTACCTCTTGGTCTATGCACAGGTTCCTCCTGAGCACAAATACAACTGCAGGGTTACCCATAATTTGTCAGATTCTATACCTTCCTGGTATTCCCTGCTTTCAGCCGAGGTGATTCATCCGACATCAGCAATGATACCCTTAGTTCCATGTCCTCCTCTGAACTGGGCTTGAATTTCTAACTGTTCCTTCTCAAGGTGCTGCTACAACTGCTTTTGAACGACCTTCAGGAACATTTTACTTGTGTGCAATATTGTTTCATAATCTCTGTATTTTGTTGGATCATCTTTCTTTAGAATGGGTACAAATAGTAGATCTTTTCCAGTCAGTTTTCCAAATTTCTTAGCATAGATAAGTGAGGCACTTCTAGTTCTGCACCCATTTTTTTGAAACGTATCAATTCCTGGAGCCTAGTTTTTGCCCTTGCCCTCAGTGTAGCTTGGACTTCTTGTTTCAGTAGCACTGGGTCTTAATCTTATGCAGCCGCCTGAAATGGTTGAACTTTGACCAGTTCTTTTTGGTAGTGACTCTGTGTACTCCTACCATCTTCTTCTTATGTTGTTTAATATTTTTCACACACAGTCCCTCACTATTGCAACTCAACAATTTTTTTTTTCAGTTCTTTCTAGGAAACTGCATGGGGTAGTTCCACTCTGTCCTGTAGAGTTGCTTTAAATTGGAATCAACTTGATGGAGAACAACGAAAACATATTCACTCTCAGAATTCAAGGCTTTCTGCCCTTGGGTTGCTCTGTTGTCTTAGTTCAGGTTTTCACTTCTTTTCTAAACTGGGCTACATCCTGCATTCTATCATTTTATTGACACACTTTTGCCAGTACTGTTGATTATCTTGTTTCCTATTCTTCCTTAACCTTCATCCAGCACACACACACACATACACACACACACACACACACACACACAATTCTGAGTTAATCCAGTCAATCCAATTATTTGCTTCTTCTGCTACTGTACTTCATGTAATACGGTTATTTAAGAAAGTAACACACTTTATATAAATTATATAAATTTATATATTATATATTTATTATTATAATAATATATAATAATAATATATAATGTAAATTTGTATGTATTTATTATAATTATATATTTATATATTTATTATATTTATATATAATATATAAAATAATATAATATATTATATTATATATAAATATATATTATAATATAATATATATTATAATATTATAATGTATATTATAATATTATATATTATGTATTATATATATTATATATCATATTATATACATTATATTATATATTATGCATTATATATAATATATTATATTATATATTATATATTATATACATTATATATTATATACTATATTATATATATTATATATATATTATTATATATAATATATAATATATATTATATATAAATATTATATATTTATTATATAAATTTATATAAATACACACTTTATATAAATTATGGTTTCTATGAATTAGTGATCCATTTCTTTAACAAATATTAACTGAGTAGTTACTATGTGTTAGATATTGTCCCAGTTTCTGGGCATGCAAATGTATACAAAATGGACTTCTAGGTTGTGTGATTAGTATGAACAACAGAAAGAAAGAGAAAGGGATTCCTAGAGAGGGGAAGGGTATAAATTGATGGCAGACAGTGTAGAAGAGGTCAGTGGAAAGGCAGTGCTGTGTAATGAGAGCGTAAGCTTGAAGTCAGATTGATAAAGACTTAAATCAGAGAGAAGATCAAAGTTGAGGGGCAAAAGGAGGTTGTTACAGCAAGCTGGCAGTAATGAGAACTTGATCTAGGATGGTGACAAAGACACTTGAGAAGAAAGAAGTTTTATCTGCAATCACCCCACACTTTAATTTAAAAGTGAATGGCGTGCCAAAGGTAAGAAACATTATTCTGCTATTCGAAAAACTATGTTTACAAGGTAGAAACTTTTCAGGTAAAACAGAACATATCATTTAGGAAAAAAAATTCCAAGACAACTGCTTGGAAAATCAAAGGCAATTGAGAGCATACCTAGTTTCTTGTTTTTCAGAGAGTGGAACAATTTACCTTTATAGAGTAGATAGCTAGTTAACAGCTGTAATTTAATTTATTACTATCTCAGCACAAACCATACATAGCCTTCTTTAAATGTGTCTGCCAGAAACCTAGGAAACCAGCAAGGGCTCCTCTCAGCCAGCCTGGCAGTGCCTGCTGGCAGATTGGGAGCACATCTCTTTCAAAAGGTCACTAATTTAGGGACTGTGTCCAACTCTTGTGTTCAGTGTAACACTGTTTGGGGGGCTCTCAGTGGGTGCTAGTTTCTTTATGCTGGCAGGAAAACATGAGCTAAATGCCCTTCTGGGCATAGAGGGGAGCTAGGTACTTGTACATTCTCCCTCCTCTCCTTTCACACCCTCGAAAATTTCTTTCATCCAGGAAAATGCCTGGTGGAGGAGAGAATATATGATACTTAAAAGCTGCCAGTGCTCTCACACTGTCTGCCAGGAGTTGTATTTTTTTGGGCCTGGCATAGCAATGATTTTTTTTTTGGTGGCAGTGGGTGTTGAAAATGCTAGAGATTTTAGCAATTTGGCAAGAGTTTTCTTACAGTAAATGTCTGGATCACAGCCTCCTGAAACATACCATTTCTTAAGTCTAAATTAAATCTTCCATACGTCTTCATTTTTTTCCCCTTTTTTAATTTCTCTATCTGTAACTGATAAAATAAAATTGTTACAGCACTGGAGCATTTGCTTTGGATCAGAAATTGTGGTAGAAAGGATATGAAGCAACCTAGAATCAATCAGTCAAATAAAGTATCAAGCAAACACATATTTATGTACATATAACACATATACTAGTGAAACTCTATTGAAAAATAATAAAAGAATAAAAATATTACTAACTTTCAAGGACAGAAAACTACACTGAAGTATCGAAATATAAACTCTGATCTTTCAGATGGAAATATCAAAAGTTTTGATAACATACCCTATTGGTGAGGCTTTGGGGTAAATGTGGTATACCATAGCTATTGGGTAGAAAGAAAAACTAGTACAATTCTTATGAAGGCGAATTTGGCAAAGTCTATGAAAATTACATATACATTTTCACTTTGACCCAGTAATCCCACTTTGAGTTGCTGACTCCAAAGATACACTGACAAAAATATGAAAAGACAAATGGAACAAGACAGTTCATTGCATTTCCTTTGCAGAAGACTCAGTGCGTCTCAAATGTCTATCAGTACGGGACTGGTTAAATAAATGTACATCAACACTGTGAATTATTGTTGTACATCTCTAAAAAGGAATAAAGAATGTATTTATGTACAGCTATGAAGTGATCTCCGGGGTATATTGTTAAGTGAAGAAAATAAGATTTAGCGAAGTGGGAGTAAAATTATTCTCTTGCTTAAGAAAGGAGGACACATAAGAATATATATATGTGTGTGTGTGTATATGTATATTTTCTTTAAAAACTGGTGGAAAATTTACCTCTTTAAGAAGTTTACCTATTGATAGAGGGGTGTTCATGGAGATAGAGATGGGCTTGGGCTGAATTCTGGAACTCTGTAAATATTTTTATAAAATTATGAAAGAATATCAAATCAAAATAAGAAAAAGAAGCAATTCCTAAAAATTGAAAGCAAAATGGAATAAACTGTATGAAGTTGGTGGACTGACCACACAGAGAAAAAATATTTCAAGCTCATGGTAGTTTGACTCCGTATCCCTGTAGTTACTGTTGTTAAGTGCTTTCAATACAATGAAACTCTGCCTGCTGCTATGCTATCCTTATAACGGTTGCTATGTTTGAGCCCATCATTGCAGCCACTGTATTGCTCCATCTCATTCAGGGTCTTCGTCTTTTGGTTGACCCTCTACTTTACTAAGAAAGATATCCTCAAAGGGATGATTTCTCCTGATGACATGTCCAAAGTATGTGAGTCATAGTCTTAGAATCTTTGTTTCTAAGGAGCATTCTGGCTGTGCTTCTTCTGAGAAAGATTTGTTCATTCTTTTGGGAATCCATGGTAATTCTATAATCTTCACCAACATCATAATTCAAAGCTGTCAATTCTTCTTCTGTCTTCTTTATTTACTGTCCAATTTTAGTGGGCATTTGAAGCAATTGAAAACACCAGGGCTTGAGTCAGGCATACCTTAGTCCTTAAAAGTAACATCTTGCTTTTTGATACTTTAAAAAGAGAACTAAATGAATTAGAAAATAGAAGAACTATTGAAAAAATTAACAAAACCAAAAGCTGATTTTTTGAAAAGATCAACAAAATTAGTAAACCACTGACTAAAATTAAAAAATAAAAACAGGAGAGGAAATAAATAACACAAATAAGAAATGAGATGGGAGATGTCACAACAGACCCAACTGAAATAAAAAATATTGTAACAGAATACTATGAAAGACTGTACTCTAATGGATTTGAAAATGGAGTGGAGATGGACAAATTTCTAGATTCATATCACCTACCAAAATTATTACAGTGAGAAGAACAACTTAATAAATCCATCACAAAGGAGGAGATCGAAAAAGTCATTTAAAAAACTACCAGCCAAAAAAGTCCTGGCCCAGATGGCTTTGAAAGAGAATTCTAACAATCTTTCAGAGAAGAGTAAACTCCAATACTACTGAGACCACTGCATGATATAGAAATGGATGAAATACTCCTAAATACATTCTATGAAGCCAACATAACCCTAATACCAAAAGCTGGGAAAGATCGCACTAGAAAATCATAGACCAGTATCACTTATGAACCTAGAAGCAAAAAAATCAACAAAATTCTTGCCAATGAAATTCAACAGCACATCAAAAAAATAATCCATCATGACCAAGTTGGATCCATACTGTGATGCAAGGCCAATTTAACATCAGAAAAATAATTAATGTGATCAACCACATAAAGAACACAAAAAATAAAAATCACCTATTTTTGTCAATTGATGCAGAAAAGGCATTTGACAAAGTCCAGCACCCATTCATGCTAAAAACTCTCAGCAAAATAGGCATACAAGAGAAATTTCTCAATGCAATAAGGAACATCTACCCAAAGCCAAATGCCTACATCACCCTGAACAGAGAGAAACTGAAATAATTCCCTCTGAGAACGGGAATTCGGCAAGGATGTCCACTCTCGCCATTTCTTTTCAACTTTGTACTAGAAGTTCTAGCCAGAGCAATTAGATAAGACAAAGAAAAAAAGGGCATCAGCATCAGCAAAGAAGAAGTAAAAATCTTCCTATTTGCAGATGATATGATTATATATACAGAGAATCCTAAAGAATCCACAAGTAAACTATTCAAACTAATAGAAGAGTTTAGCAAAGTATTGGGATATAAAGTAAACATAAGTAAATGAATAGTATTGCATTATACCAACATGGAGATCATCAACAACGAAATCACCAAATCTATACCATTTACTATAGCCCCTAAGAAGATAAAATACCTAGGAATAGATCTAGCTAGAGAAATGAGAGACCTGTACAAAGAGAACTACAAGTCCTTACTGCTGGAAATCAAGAGACACCTACACAAATGGAGAAAGCTAGTCTGCTCCTGCCTAGGAAGGCATAACATTTTAAAAATGACTATTTTACCCAAAGCAATCTACATATACAATGCAATCCCAATACAAATTCCAGTGACATTTTTAATGAGAAGAAGAAGCAAATCACCAACTTTTTTTGGAAAAAGAAGAAAGCATGGATAAGCAAACACTGATGAAGAAGTGGGAGGCCTCATACTACCTGACCTTAGAACCTATTACACTGCCACAGTCATCAAAACAGCCTGGTACTGGTACAAAAAGAGATATACAGACCAATGGAACAGAGCTGAGATCCCAGAGATGCCACTATCCTCTTATGAACAGTTATTAGACAAAGGTCCTTAGATTGTAAACTGAGATAATAACAGTCTCTTTAACAAATGGTGCTGGCAAAATTGGGCATCCATCTGAAAAAAAGTGAAACAGGACTCGTATCTCACACATTACAGAAAAGTAGCTCAAATTGGATAAAAGACCTAAATATTAAACCTAAATGATAAAGATCATGCAAGAAAAAATGTGGTCAACAATGAGAGTTTAATACACGGCTTAGGCAGACTTCAAAATCTGACAAACAAAGCATTATCCAAAAAACACAAACAATAAATGCTGGAGAGGCTGTGGAGAGGTGGAAACTCTCCTACACTGTTGATGGGGTTACAAAATGGTACAACCTGTACGGAAAGCAACTTGTTGCTTCCTTAAGTAATCCCCCTGCTTGGAATATATCTTACAGAATCAAGGGCAGTCATATGAACAGACACGTGTACATAAATGTTTATTGCAGCACAGTCCACAATAGTGAAAAGATGGAATCATCCCAATGCTCAACAACAGATTAATGGATAAGCAAACTATGGTACGTGTACTCAAGGGAATGCTATGCAATAATAAAGAACAATGATGATTTTAGGAAGCATCTCATAACTTGATTTCAAACAGAAGGCACTATGCTGAGTGAAATCAGTCAGCAGCAAAAGGACAAATATTGTATAAGATCCCTGCTATAAGGACTTAAAAATAGACTTATGCACAGAAGAAAAGACTGCGATGGCTGCAAGGTTGAGAAGAGAGAGAGAGGGCTGGTCATAGATTAGATAGCTAATAGAAATTTGGTTGGGTGAAAACAGTGACAGCACACACTAGAAAGAAGATCAACTTAACTGGACTTCAGCATAACTGAAAACTCTTCTAATCTTAACCCGATATTATAAGGATAGAGCTGGGGCAAGAGTCTGGGGACTATGCTCTCAGGGGATGTCAAGGCCAATTGGCATAATTAGCCTGTTGCTAAGAGAATCTTCTGCACCCCATATTGGTGTGTGCTGGGGTCTTAAAAGCTAGCAAGCTGCCATCTGAGGTACATCAAATGGTCCCAATTCAGTGGGAACAGATGATCACCTCAAACAAAAAAGATACCAGGAGAAAAGTGCCTAGGAGACAGAAGGACTCATGTGAATGGGTGACTGTATTAACATGTGACCAGAGAACCATATAGTGCCTGGCCACTATCAAAGATAGCTGATATGGGGTACACAATGTCAAGTCCCAGCATGCACACAAGAAAAAGAGGGGTGCACCTGAAGAACTCCACTAAAAGACTGCAACTGATAGTCTGAAGGCCTGGGAGTTTGTCTGGGACCATGGCTCCTAGACCTGATGCTGTCCCTGACCAGAAAACATTACTGAGGTCAACTGTTTGGATAGGAATGGACTGAATTCGGGGACGCAGTGTGGCTGTACGGGTCTATGCATTTATAGGATGGTGTCCTACTGGCCTCTTACTAGAAGGGAGAGGAGAGGGTGCAAAGAAGGGACAGGAGATTGTTAAGAGGATATGACATACATAGAACAAAGAGGAGGAATGTGCTGTCACAGGGCAAGAAGAGCGGAAGGAGCAGCAGATAGGCAGGCATGCAAATTTAATTTAGATTGTATTCACTTAATCACAATAAAATATTAAAAAAAAAAAAAAAAAAGACCTAAGCAGGAAAACATAAAATATTGTTAAAGTGTTGGGAAAACACCTAACTTTTACTACTTACTGCATATTAAGAGCTTTTCATAGATGATTTTCTTTAAGAATTAAAGTAAAATTCAGATACAGATTACCTTTTACAGGTGAATACACCAGACACAAGAATTTTTTAAAATTGCTTTCTTCATATAACACTGAAGTGTCTCTTGTTTTACAACCCATGGTCTTTCCATCAATCATATACTGATTTACTTAGAAAGTTAAAAATGTTGGAAAAAGGGATTATATCTGATACAGTTACAGAGACAAATACACAGTTGTGTACCTATTATTTCTTAAAATTGTAAGCATTAGTACTTTTATCATACTGTGCAATTTTAGTAGTTTTTAACAGATATTATATCATTTGATATTTACAAAAATTTAATACTTCTAAACATGGTTTATCTATATTCATTGGCAACTGATGTACATTGCTTATCTAAAACAAGTTTATGAGAAACAAATCACCAATTTTGTTTGGAAAGGGAAGAAGCCCAGGATAACTAAGGTACTACTAAAGAAGAAGAACACACTGGGAGGCCTCTCATTACCCGACCTTAGAACATACTACACTGCCACAGTGGTCAAAACAGCCTGGTACTGGTACAAGAACAGACAGATCGATGAATGGAGCAGAACTGAGACCCCAGAGATGACACCGTCTGCTTATGAACAGTTGATATTTGACAAAGGCCCTAAGACATTAAACTGGGGTAAAACCAATATCTTCAACAAATGGTGCTGGCAAAATTGGATATCCATCTGTAATAAACTGAAACAAGATCCGTATCTTACACCTTATAGAAAAACCAGCTCCAACTGGATAAAACACCTAAATATCAAACCTAAAACAATAAAGTGCATCCAACAAAAGGTAGGAACAATAATGGAACTTTTAATACACAATGTGGACAGACTCCAAAATCTGTCAAACAAACATAATCATCAGAAAATAGATAAATGGGAACTAATAAGAATCAAACACTTTTGCTCATCCAAAGACTTTATTGATAGAATTAAAAGAACACCTACAGAACGGGAAAAAATATTTGGCTACTCTATGTCAGACCGACGCCTGATCTCCACAGTCTATAAGATATTACAAAATATCAATAAGAAGAAGATAAACCACCCAGTTAAGCAATGGGCAAAGGAGATGAACAGACATTTCACTAAAGAGGAGACCCAGGCAGCCAAAAAAGACATGTGGACATGTTTACAATCTTTAGTTATTAAAGAAATTCAAATCAAGACTACAATGAGATACTATCTCATCCCAACAAGGTTGGCCATGATCCAAAAAACACAAAACAACAAATGCTGGAGAGGCTGTGAAGAAAGTGGAACCCTCCTACACCGTTGGTGATGTTGCAAAATGGTCCAGCCTCTTTGGAAAGCAATCCGGCGCTTCCTTAAAAAAATGGATATTGATATACCATTTGACCCAGTAATTCCACTAGTTGGAATATATCCTACAGAATCAAGGCCTTTCACACCAAAGGGCACATGCACCAGAATGTTTATCACAGCACGATAGCAAAAAGATGGAATCAACCCAGATGCCCAACAACAGAAGAATGGATAGGTAAACTATGGTACATGTACTCAATGGAGCACTACACAATGATAAAGAATAATGATGATTCCAGGAAACATCTCCTAACCTGGTTTCAACTGGAAGACATTATGCTGAGTGAAAGTAGTCAGCGACAAAAGAACAAATATTATATGAGACCTCTATGTTAAGATCTCAAAAACAGACTTGTGTATAGAAGAAAAGACTCTTTGACAGCTGCAAGGGAGGGGAGGAAGGGAGAGCGAGCCGGGGAAGATTTAGATTAGATAGTTGTTAGAAATCTAGTTGGGTGAAATCAGTGATAGCACACATTGGAAACAAGAACAATATTAAGTGGACTTCAGCATAACTTGAATACTCCTTCCATCTTAACCCAATATTGCAAGGATAGAGTAGCTGGGGCAGGGGGCAGGGGACCATGCTCTTAGGCGAAATCGAGGCCAATTGGTACAACTAGCATTTTGCTAAGAGGGCTCTCTGCACCCCACATTGGTGAGTGGCGTCTGGGGTCTTAAAAGCTGCCAAGCTGCCATCTGAGGGCACAGTAAATAGTCCCAACTCTGCAAGAACGGATGCTCACCAAGGACCAATATGACATGGGGTAAAGACAACCCAGAAGATAGAGAGACCCACATCAGTGGGTGCCTACATCGACTTGGGACCGGAAGAACCAGAGGGTGCCCGGCCACCACCAGTGATAGCTGCGATGGAGCTCACTAAGTTGAGTCTCACTGGCAACACAAGAATAAAAAGGGGTGCATCCTGAGATCTCCACTAAAAAGACCGCAATTGATGGCCCAGCAGTTTTGGGGATCCTCTGGGAGCATGGCCCCTCGCCCTGATGCTGCCTTGCCCATAAATCATAACGAAGGTCCACGCTTCGGACATGAAGGGATTGGACTTGGTGATGCAGAGTGACCATATATTGGATGCACTTTATGGTTCTGTACATCTGTAGGATATCATCCTGCTGACCTCAGGCTGGATGAAAGAGAGTGGGTGGAGAGGAGGGGAAAGGAGACTGTTGGGAGGATGAGACATGTATGGAGCAGAGAGGAATAGTGTGCTGTCACCAGGCACGGAGAGCAGTGGAAGCTGCATATAGGTAGGCATGTAAATTTATGTGGGAATGTACATTTTCACTCAGTCATATTAAATTAAAAAAAAAGAAGGTAAACCATCTATAAAATCAAAAAAATAAAATAAAATAAAAGAAGTTTATATAAGTGTAACAACAGATGCATTATTTATCGACATCAGTAGGTTCTTGAGCTCTGAATCTAACACAAATTTTGGGTCACTGTGTTCTTTTGCTTCATAGAAAAAAGCACACGGATTGATGAAATTTAGTCCATTTTCTATCATTTTAATCATAAATATTCTAAAAATTCAAAATTTTTACACATAAATGTGAGATTATTATCACAATTCACAAAATTGTAATTAAGTGATAGCATATAATCCAAATTGGTTATGCACGCCCACATATCTTCATCTCCCTTTGCTCTCCTATCCGGTGACAGCACACTCCTCCCTCTCGCTGTGTACATTTAGTATCCTCTTAACAAGTCCCTGCCCTCCCTTCTCTCCCATCTAGAAAGAGACTAGCAGGACAGCCTCCTGTAAATGCATACAACCATAAGGTACACACACCATATTGTCACACCATGTCCCGGAGTCCAGTCCATTCTTGTCTGAAGAGCTGACCTATTACTGGTTTCCACTCAGAGACAGCAGCAGGTTAGAAGCAACATTCCCAGGCGACCTGCCAGATTGCAGGACCATCAGTTCAGGTCTTTTAGTAAGAGTGCTTGGGCTGTACACCTCTTTTTCTCACGTTACCTCAGGGGCTCTACACTGTGTTTCCATCACAACTGTCTTTGCTGATGGCTGGGCACCATCTGGTTCTTCGGGTCATATGCTGATACAGTCTCCCATTCGTATGGGTCCTTCTGTATTCCTAGCTCTTTTCCCCCTGGTATCTTTGTTGTTCCTGGTGATCACCTGTTCTGGCTGTGTTGGGACCATTTGACGTACCTCAGATGGCAGCTTGCTAGCTTTTAAGACCCCAGATGCCACTCACCAGTATGGAGTGTTGAAGACTCTCCTAGCAATAGACTGGTTATGCCAACTGTCCTTGATGTCCCCTGAATACCTGGTCTCTAGACCCCCATCCCTGCTGCTGTGTCTTTGAAATATTAGACTGAGTTTAGAAAACTTTCAGTTTATCGTGAAGTCCTGTTAATTTGATCCGTCCTCTACGGTGTGCTGGCACTAGTTTCACCTAACCAAATTTCCATCTCATCTATGCTCAACCCTCTCCCTCTCTCCCCACCCTTGCAGCAATCAAATAGTCTTTTCTTCTGTACCTAGGTCTGTTTTTAAATCCTTATAGCAGTGGAGTCATACAATATGTGTCCTTTTGCCTCTGACTGATGTCACTCAGCATAATGTCTTCCAGATGAAATCAGGTTATGAGATGCTTTCCCAAATTATCATTGTTCTTTACCATTGCATAGTGTTCCATTGAATGTATGTACCATAGTTCATTTATACATTCATCTGTTACTGGGCATCTAGATGGAGTCCGTCTTTTTAGTATTGTGGACAGTGCTGTGATGAACATTTGTGTGGATGTACCTGTTCGTGTGACTGCCTTTATTTCTGTAGGGCATATTACGAGTTGTGGGCTTACTGAATCAAATGGCATTTTTATTTCCAGCTTTTCAAGGAAGTGCCAAAATGCTCTCAAAGAGGCTGTACCATTTTGCAATCCTAGCAGCAGTATAGGCAAGTGCTGGTCTCTCTGCAGCCTCTCCAGAATTCGTTGTTTTGTGTGTTTTGGATTATGACCAACCTTGTTGGGGTGAGATAATATCTCATTGTAGTTTTGGTTTGGATTTCATTAATAGCGAGCATTTCCTCATGTGTCTTTTGGCTCCCTGGATGTCTTCTTTGGTGAAGTATGTGACCAGCTCCTTTGCCCATTGCTTAACTGGCATTATTTATCTTTTTCTTGGTGATATTTTGCAGTACCTTGTAGATTATGGAAATCAGATGTTCGTCTGACATACAGTTGCCATATATTTTTTCCCATTTGGTAGGTAGTGTTAACTGTCTTGATAAAGTGTTTGGATGAGCCAAAGTATTTGATTTTTAACAGTTCGCATTTATCTGTTTTTTTCTTCTGTTGTTTGTGCTTTGTCCGATTTTGAAGTCTGTTTGAGCCATTTATTAGAACTTCCGTTATTGACCTTATTTTTTCTTGTATGATCTTTATTGCTTTAGGTTTGATACTCAGGCCTTTGATCCATTTTGAGTGAGATTTGTGTAAGGTGTGAGATGTGGGTCCTGTTTCAGTTTTTTGCAGATGGATATTCAATTTTGCCAACACCATTTGTTAAAGAGATTGTTTTTACCCCAGTTTACAATCTTAGAGCCTTTGTTGAATATCAACTGTTCATAGAAGGATGGTGGCATCTCTGGGGTCTCAACTTTGTTCCATTGGTCTCTATGTCTCTTTCTGTACCAGTAACAGGCTGTTCTGACTATGGTAGCAGTGTAATAGGTTTTAATGTTGGGTAGTGAGGGGCCTCCCACAGCAGTCTTCTTCAGTAGTGTTTTGGTTATCTGTGGTTTCTCCCCTTTTGAAACAAAGTTGGTGATTTTTTTCTCCATCTCATTAAAAAATGTCACTGGAATTTGTATTGGGATTGCACTGTGTATGTAGATGACTTTGGGTAAAATAGGCATTTTCATAATGTTAAGTCTTCCTATCCACGAGCAGAGTCAGTTTCTCTGTTTATGTAAGTCTTAGTTTCCAGCCATAAAGTCTTGTAGTTCTCTTAGTATAGGTCTCGGAGCCGACTCGACGGCACTTGGCTTGGCTTATTTCTCTAGTTAAATCTATTCCTAGGTAGCTTATCTTCCTGGGGGCTTATAGTAAATGGTATTGATTTGGTGGTTTCTTTTTTAATGATCTCTTTGTCGGTATAAAGGAATTCTGCTGATCTACTTATGTTTATCTTCTATGCTGATACTTTGCTGAACTCTTCTGTTAGTTCGGGTAGTTTACTTATGGATTGTTTAGGATTCTCCGCATATACAATCATATCATCTGCAAATAGGGAGAGTTTTACTTCTTTGCTGATGTGGATGCCATTTTCTTCTTTGTCTTTTCTAATTGCTCTGACTAGAACTTCTAGTACAATGTTGAATAGAAATGATGAGAGTGGGAATCCTTGTCTATTTCCTGTTCTCAGGGGGAATTCTTTCAGTTTCTCTGCTTTCAGGATGATGTAGGTGTTTGGCTTTGCACAGATGTCCGTTATTGCGTTGAGGAATTTCCCTTCTATTCCTATTTTGCTGAGAGTTTTAGCATGAATCAGTGTTGGACTTTGTCAAATGCTTTTTCTGAATCAATTGACAAAAACAGATGATTCTTATCTTTTGTGTTGTTAATATGGTTGATCACATTAGTTGTTTTTCTGATGCTGAACGAGCCTTGCATCCCAGATGAATCCAACTTGGTCATGATGAATTATTTTCTTGTTATGTTATTGAATTCTATTGGCTAGGATTTTGTTGAAGGTTTTTGCATCTAGATTTATGAGTAATACTGGTTTGTAATTTTCTTTTTGGGGGGATTTTTTTTGTTGGCTTTGGTATCAGTATTATGCTGGCTTTATGGGATGAACCTCAAGTATTCCATCCCTTTCTATGATGTGAAATTGCCTCGGTATTGGAACAGCAGTAGTACAGGAATTAACTCCTCTCTTAAAACTTGGTAAAAGTCTTCAATAAAGCCATCTGGGCCAGGACTTTTTTTGGCTAGTAGTTTTTTGAGTACTTTTTAATCTCTTCTTTTGTCATGGGTTTATTAAGTTCTTCTTTTCCTTGTGATAATTTTGGTGGGTGATGTGTGTCTAGAAATTTGTGCATTTGTTCTAGGTTTTCAAATCTGTTAAAGCATAGTTTTTGGTAATATTCTGTTATGATATTTCTGATTTCAGTTGGGTCTGTTGTGACATCTCCCATCTCATTTCTTATTTGTGTTATTTGTTTCTTCACCTGTTTTTCTTTTGTAAGTTTAGCCAATGGTTTATCAATTTTGTTACTCTTTTCAAAGAACTATCCTTGAACTTTGTTAATGTTTTCAGTTGTTTTTTCCATTCTCAGATTCATTTAGTTCTGCTCTAATATTTGTTGTCTGTTTTCTTCTGGTGCCTGGGCAGTTCCTTTGTTTCTCTCTTTCTGCTTGTTCAAGTTGTAGGGTTAATTTTGTAGTTTGGGTCCTATTTTTTCTTCCACATGTGTGCATTTACAGAGACAAATTGACCTCTGAGAACTGCTTTTGCTGTATCCCCTAGGTTCTGGTGGGATGTGTTTTCATTCTTGTTTGATTTCATAAATTTCTTCATTTTATTCCTGATTTCTTTTATAACCGATGGATTTTTTGAGCAAGGTGTTCATTTTTCAGGAGTACAGATTTCTACCTATCTTTTTCCTGCTATTGATTTCAATTTTTATGGCTTTATGGTCCAAGAAGATGTTTTCCAATTATTCAGTGCACTGGATTTTGTTGAGACTTGCTTATGTTCTAAGATGTTGTCTATTCTGGAGAGTGTTCCAGGTGCATTGAAAAAGAAAGTATACTTATCCGTCGATGGATAAAAAGTTCTGTACACGTCGACAAGGTCTAGTTGGTTGTTTTCGGCAACAAGATCTTCTGTGTCTTTATTGAGCTTTTTTCTTGATGATCTATCCATTACTGAAACTGGAGTCCTGATGTCTCCTGTTGTTATTGTGGAGTGATCTATCTCTCTTTTCAGTGTTGTCAACATTTGTTTATATATTTATGTGCACTGTTACTGAGTGCATAAATATTTAATATTATTATATCCTGCTTATGCATTAAATCTTTCAGTAGTAAATAGTGAGCACCTTTGTTCACGATAGTGAACCTTACATTAAAATCTATTTTATGTAAGATTAGTATCGCCACTCCTGCTCTTTGTTGTGTCTTGTTTTTTGATTCTTTGACTTTCAGTTTGTTCATGTCTTTGAGTCTAAGGTGTGTTTCTTGTAAGCAACGTAAAGATGGTTCATGTCTTTTGATCCAGGCTCTCACTGTCTGGCTATTGAAGCATTTAGTCCGTTTCTATTCAGCGTAATTATTAATAGGTATGTGTTCAGTGATGTCATTTTGATGTCTTTATTTTTGTGTTGTTAACACTTTCTTTGTTTCTCTTAATATTCTGTTCTGGGTCATTTTTCTTTATGGGTTTAGTTTTCCTTCTTTTTAGTGTTGGTCTTCTGTTTATTGAGACTTCTGAATTATGTCTTTTTTTTTGATGTGTCACATTATTAGTGCTTCGCTGCTCCCCATTTGATCCCCCTTAAAGTTCTAAATTTAAACCAATCTTTAACTTCTGTATACCTTCTTAATTTCCTCTCCATCTGAAAGGATTATAACTACTGTTTTGTAACATTGCTTATATTGTGATGATGTCGTAGTTTTTGTATTAAGATCACTGGTTCCCTTCTTTTAATATTTTAGTTTTGATTGAGCTTTGTGACTTCCCTAGCTGAATAGAATTTTGGAGGTTGTGTCCTGCATTGCATCCTTAGGTATACATTTGTTGTTTCTGTTTTTCTAAACAATTTTAAAGGATTAGGGTGGGACTGTAAATCCCTTCATGCCTGATATAATACTGGACTTTCCCCCAGAGCTGACCAGGGGGAAAGCCTTCCCCTGGATCAGACATCCTGAATTTGGACTTGTAGCCTACTGGACTGTGTAAGAATAAACATTTCTCTTTTAAAGCCATCCACTTGTATTTCCATTAGAGCAGCATTAGCTGACCAAAACAATATTTGAGAGGAAATTTTTCAGTATATATAATTCTTGGTTGGAAGTTTTTTTCCTTCAAGGCTTTCAATGTGTCATCCCACTGCCTTCTTGCCTGCATCGTTTCTGCTAAGAAGTCAGATGAGAGTGTACGCAGCTTCACTTAGTATGTTAGTTTTGTTTTGAGTCTCACTGCCTTTAAGAGCTTCTCTTTATGTTTCATTTTATTAACCTTAATTATAATAAGTCTTGGTGTGTTTGCTTTAGGGTCTAGTTTTTGTGGCATTTGATAAGCATCTAGGGTATCTATGTTCTCTTTTTTCATAATTTGAGGGAAATTTCCTGCCAGCAACTCTTCAACTTCAACAATTGTCTGTATTTTTCACTATCCCTCCCTGTTCAGGAACAGCAATTATTCATAGAGTATTCTTCTTGATTGAGTACCACATGTTCCTTTTCTTTCTTTTTTTAAAATTGTGATTAAGGGAAAGTATACCATCCAAATCGAATTTGCAAGCCTGCCAATCTGTAACTCTTTCAGTTCTCCTTGCCTGGTGACAGCACATTTTCTTTATCATTTTAAACTTGTCATATCCTCTTAAGAATCTACTGTCCCCTCCTCTCCCATTTAGAAAGACCAGTACGACAACATCCTATAAATGCATAGAATCATGAAGTAGATTCACTGAGTGGTCACCTTGTGTCCCCAAGTCCAGTCCATTTTTTTCTGAAGAGTTGACCTCAGTAGCATTTTCTGGACAGAGGCAACAGCAGGTCTAGGGGCCATGGTCCCGGGGGTTGCCCAGGCTGTTGTACCATCAACTGTGGTCTTTTAGTAGAGTTCTTGAGTGGTATCTCTCTTTTTCTCATGTTGCTGCAGAGATTCAACATTGTGTGCCCCATCATGACTGTCTTTGTTGGTGGCTGGGCACAACCTGGTTCTTCTGGTCACATGTTGATACGGTCTCCCATTCACATGCATCCTTCTGTCTCCTGGGTTCTTTTTACCTTTTGTCTTTGCTGTTCTTGGCAATCATCTGTTCTAGCTGAGCTGGGACAATTTGGTGTACTGCAGATGGCAGCTTGCTAGCTTTTAAGACCCCAGATGCCACTCACCAATATGAGGTGCAAAAGACTCTCACTGCAATAGCTTAGTTATGTCAATTAGGCCCAATGTTGAGTCACACATGTTTCTTAATTCTTCTCAATTTTTCTTATTTCTCCTCATAATGCTGGTGTCAGTTGTTTTATCTTCAAGTTCACTTACTCTGTCTTTCAAATTCTCAGTCCTGCTCTTTTGACTTTGTGTTACATTTTCTAACTTCGTAATTTTATTACTGATCTGCTAAATTTCAGATCACTGATGCTCCAGCCGTTCATATAGCTTACTTAATTTTTCATTTTGTTCTGTTGCATTTTGTTTAATCTCTAGGAGGGCTCTATACATAATTCATTTGTCTTCTGCCTCAGTCATCTCAGAAAGGTTTCTTCCTTTGGGAAATTTTTGAATTCTTTATTTTGGGAGTTTTCTGGAGCCATGGTGGTTTCTTATTAGTTATTGTCTTTGCACCATTGAGAAGCTGTTCAGTTTCTCTAGTGTTACACCAATGGGAGCTGTGTCATAATTCTAAGAGGGGAATATGGGTACTGCTAGGTTTGGTTGCCAGCCACGTCTGTGTTCTCTAGTGACTGACGTCAGCTGGACTCCCAGGGCTGGCAGGTCCCACCTCCTGGCTGCTAAAGGTGTCAAATGACTTGTGTGACTCTCCGTCATTATGTCAGTTGAGCCTATGGTGTTGCTTGAGCAGTGGAGGAGAGAAGGATGCCACCACACTTGCCCATCTTGGACTGCTGTGCTCTGTAGATAAGTTTAACTGAAAAACTGCTGTTTTGCTGAGAGGGGCACAGGCCAGCAGGTACAGAGAGGAACTAGGCCCTTAGGATTGGCAGGCTCTGCCTCCTGGCTGGCAGAGATGGTACCCTACTTGTGGAGTGTCTGGGGTGCTGTCAGCTGATACTGTGATGTGTCTCAGTGAAGTGTGGCAGAACCGCTGCCAACCCAGTCAGCAACCTGTCACTGCTGTGTTCTCCAGTGGTCTTATTTTAAAAGCTGCCATATTGCTGAGGGGGTAGGTATTCCCACGGCTGCAGAGAACAGGCAGGCCCTCAAGAGTGGCAGGCCCACCTCCTGGCTGACAATGATGGTGCCTTGTAGGCTGTCCCAGATATTATTATGCGGCTCAAAGAAGGGAGGGGTTGGGACTCTGTCTCCCTTGGCTCTAGGCCCCACCACTATCCCTAGGTAGAATTATCTCAAAAGCAGCTATTCTGCCAGAGAAGCACTTTCCAGACAGGCTTTGTTGCTCAGTGTGAGAATTAGTTCCTGCTGAGACCTCAAGCATTGTTGAGACTACTTCCCAGCTGACCAAGATAGTGTCTACCTGAGCTTCTTTTCCTGCCACGAGTCAGCAGAACATATGGCGCAACACAGGGAAGGTGGGGGAGGGGCACTGGCATCCTCAGTTGGCAGCAGGCTCTCAGGATGTAGCTGTCCCAAGCACAGCCTTTCTCCTGCAATATACACTGTTGACTTAAGCAGTGTAGTTCAGCACATTACCATGCCAGGCACAGAAGCTTGGCAGACCCAGTTCCTACCTCCTGGATTACAAAGAAGGTGTTTGTACCTGCAGTCCCCTAAAATGATGTGTCAGCAGAAGCAGGACTCAGGGTAGTGCCGCCTTGTCCTTTCCCTTTCTGGTCACTTAGTCCCGTCTCACAACCCTCTGCCAGATCCTGGGGCTCCCAGAATGTCCAAACTGCTCTGTTCATTTGTTGTTCTAGGCCTTAGTTCTCGCAGGGTATTGAGGAGACTTGTGTTTAGAATGCCATCTTGACTCAGCTCCACCATCATCACAATTTGTAAAAGTAACAGTGATTCCTTCACTTCCAAGTATATCAGTGTTTCCACTGATTGGCTTTTGACATCACAGAGGCAATCACATTACATCAGACTTGGTATGGAAGTAATTAATTACATCATCACATCACACATCCATGAGAGTTAGAAAAAGCATCATTTCTGAAATAACATTTTGTTTTAATCTGAGATTTCAAATATATATGTATAACTAAATATCAAATATTATATGGGACCCTAATGACAATTAATTGTTTTATCATAATTGTAATATAATTTAAACCTTTTGAGATTATCCTCTAAGGATTACCACTTTCCAAGCTCTACACTATTAATATTTCTTCTTCTAGTTTTGTTCTAATTCCTTTGTCTATTTCTAGAGTTGTAGCAGCTTACAGAGCACTGCATTTCAGAGGGGTACACACTGGATAAATGATAAACATAGTCTGCTTTTTGTTTTACAATATCCTTTTGGATAATACTCATTTTGTTAACCCTTCAGACCACAGCATAGTGGGCTAGTATCTTTGGCAGTCTACAGTAAATTCTCGAATCCATTTCTCAAACCATAACTGAGAACTGAAAGCCCTCTGCCCATAGTTAAGATCTGGTTAATTTCTGTCTAATTCTACTGTTTTCCACTGTACTTACCTGCAGTGAAACACATCTCCAGTTTTATGTCAACCCACACAGGATCTAACACATATGTAATCCAATTCCTTTATTATGTGTGCAAAAATAAAACAAAATAAGATCAGAGAAGTTAAATGGCTTGTTCAAAGTCACAGCTGCTTGGTAGAAGATTTAGGCCTGGCTGCTTTGGGCTCTTCTTTCCAGGTCACTGAGGGTTTCATGACACCACACTGTCAAGGGTTTGATAAACAAAAGGAAAATTGTTTTCTTTACTTCTGGAGCAGGACTTTTTAAGGAGGCAGCATGAACTTTTTGTGCTGTGAATCTGAAAATTGAAGGTTAAGTAGTAGATTGGACCCACCTGGACACTTAGCATTTTGGGGCTTTTCCTCGTCTGCTTCAGGTTTATTCAAACACAGCATTTGCAAGGATGAAAAGCGAGGAGTTTCTAATCAAAATCATGGACTAAAATTTAGTTTAGCAGTCAAGCAAACTTGAGCAAATCAGTTAAACTCTGTGAGCCAAGCTTCAGTTTCCTTATCTTTAAAAAAACCAAAACAAAACAAAACCCACTGCCATGGAGTCTGGTCCTACCCATAGCAACCCTAGAAGTCAGAGGAGAACTGCCCCATAGCGTTTACAAGGAGCACCTGGCAGATTTGAACTTCCGAGCTTTTGGTTAGCATATGCAGCACTTAAACCACTATGCCACCAGAGTTTGTCTCCAAAATGGCAAGCTATTCCAACCTGTTAATGAGAGCAAGGAAAAGAAGGCAGTTCAGGTGACCTGAACCAGATGGGTAAAATCACATGATCTTAGTTCCTAGGCAGTAACACCAGCAGCTCTGGTGATCAGTGTCTTTCTTCCATACCTCTAACTCAGATCATTTTTAGTTGAATCACTCCACACTGCCAGGCACTTAATGTTTTGGAAGAGAGGTAGGAACCCTTGGAACAGAAGATTTAATGATTTTTCTCCTTAAGCTATCTTTGTGGGCTAGGAATGGAGAGAATAAACTTCAAAGTGAACAAGAGTGTTCTGTCTCATGATGCCTCTGTTTGCAAATGCGTGGACTGACTTCAGGTCATTGTTAGGTACCTATGTGTACCAATTTCCTAGAGCCTCTGTAACAAATCCTGATGGTGTAGTGATTAAGTGCTACATTGCCATCTAGTTAATTCTGACTCATAGTGGCCTCATAAGACAGGGTAGAACTGCTCCAGACTTTTCAATGTGTTGTCTCACAATTTTGCAGGGTAGAAGTCCAAATCAAGATATCACTGGGTAGATTACCTCTGAGGGCCCTAAGAGAGAAAATGTTCTATGTTTTTCCCCTAGGCAGGCCCAGCAGCAAAACTAAAATGTGACATGTAGTGTGCATGTCCTGGGCAGTCCTGGAGTAGAGGTGCAAAATAAGCAGCAACTATTGGCTGTCAGAAATTCTGGTGGGTAGGGGTTAAGTGTTACGGTTGCTAATGAAAAGGTTGGCAGTTTGAATCCACCAGGTGCTCCTTGGAAACTCTATGGAGCAGTTCTACTCTGTCCTATAGCGTTGCTGTGAGTCAGAATCGACTCTACCACAGTGAGTTTGTGTGTGTGTGTGTGTGTGTGTGTGTGTGGTTTATTGGCCGTTACTCACCCCATCACTAGCTGTGAGACATCATTCAGCACCTTAAAGCTGACTGCTATAGGTGTTCTTTCCCATAGACACGCATCTGCTCCTTGCTCCAGGTATTCTTTGGCTTCCAGGTACAATGTCATACGACATCCTTTCTTTGTCTCTCTGCTTCTGTGTATTTCCTCCTCCTTTATGAGAGCAGCAGTCACATAGGAATATGACTGCCCAAGGTCGGATCCGACTCGATGGCACTCGGCTGGCTGGCACTCTGGTATTACCTCATGTTAATCTACGTGACAAAACCTTTAACGACTCTGTATCCAAACGAGGTCACATTCACAGGTGTCAGGAGTTGTAGCTTCTGTGTATCTTTTTGGGGGATGCAGTTTAATTCATAACAGCATCTGAACAAGACATGTGTCTGTGCTGTACAGAGGTAAGCAATAACTTCAGAAAAATTAAATGACTTGAAACGGCTGAAAACTCATGGTGGATCAGTTTCCATTCAAGAAGCCTATTTCAGAAAGGTGTTGTATCTGAGGAAATCAACACATCAGTCATTTCTCATTCATTCAAACAATTTTTAAGTCTACTATACGTGAGAAAGTAGTCCCTGATCCTGGTGATACAAAAACAGAGTGTGGTCCATTCTCTGTCCTCAAAGAGCTCCTGAAGGTGGCATCAGAGAATTAGTAGTTAAGAGCATGATTTGGGTGTTCAAATCCTGTTGCACCTTTTACTAGCTGGTGACCTGTTGGCAAGTTATAACACCTCTTAGTCTCTAGTTTCCTGATCTGTAAAATGGGGATAATGGTAGAAACTGCCTTACAGAGTGGTTTACAAGGGTGGAATGAGTTAAATTTATAAAATGTGTAGAACAATTCCTGGCACGCAAGTTACTGTGGAAGTGGTAGATGAGAAGGGATTAAATGAAGATGTAAGTTAATGGAAAAGACATACAAAGAAATCACAGCTAAGAATGGAGCTTTCAGCTTCTGTTACTTTCTTGTCTCTTCTCACTCAGCTGCTCTATCTCTTCATTTGATTTAAACTTCCTTTCTATGGGGAAGTGATTTCTCAGACTACACTGTGAGAGATGTCCCTACTAGCAAGGTTAAGTTTTGTTTATCTTGTTGGAATAAATTGTTTGCTTTCCCTAAGTGTGGGGTATGAAGGATGTGTAGCATGTGTGGTTTGTGTGTTGAGAGTAAAGTGGTAAAGAATGAGGGAAACAAGAAATATGAAACCTGCAGGAAACTGTGGAGTGGTCTGAGGAGTGACCCCAAGCAAAAGGGTGAGTGGGGATACGGGTGCATCATCATCTAGGTCCCTTGTGCCCCTTATAGCACAAGCCTATGGATTACAATGGGAATGCTGCCCCCAGAGGTGTATAAACTAGGCTTTGCGTAATGAATAGACGTAAGAAGTCCCCCACCCCTCACTCCCCGTGACTGACTTAGCTCAGATACCTCCCTAGCTACAAGAATTGGGCACAGTTATATGAGTCGGATCCGACTCGATGGCACTTGGCTTGGCATAAGATGTGGATAGGATTATAATGGAAAACATGTGAGTTGCTTTAGGAACACAGAGGTGGAAGAAATGAATTCAGTCTGAATGAATTTGAAAATGCTTCCAGAGGAACTGGTAACTGAACTCTGAAATCAGGAAAAGCTTCCAGAAGATGTTCAGTATTCATCAAAAACCTGTCCTCTGGCCAGAGCTTCATCAAGCACTGCTAGGAAGGTGGTACTTATGGTCTTGTTCAGGAAACACAATCTCTATAAAGAGTTATTGGTCTGTAACAAAGACAGTCTATAATAAAGGGCTAGAAGCAGACACAAGTCAAATGAAAGAGGTGTTAGATCAGTTCCACGTTTATTCAAAAGACACAGCCGGACCAAGCAGATAACAGTAAAAATAATTCTGTTCAATATAAGGAGAAGCTTTTTAATAGCCAGAAGTTGTTTAAATATGTAATAATCTGCCTATGTTAGGAGTAAGGCCCATGTTATTGCGCTCAACTGGAGGTAGGACTGTGTAGAGGAGTTACATTTTTTTGGATAACACTGTCATTGCTGGGTGCCACTGAATTGACTCCAACTCGTGGAAACCCCACGTATGCAGAGTAGAACTATGACCTTTTGGAAGTAGATGACAGGCCTGTTGTCTGAGGTACCTCTGGGTGGGTTTGGACTACTAACATGTGGATAAAATAAATCCTAATTGTCAGTGTCCCAGCACAACTTAAAATTATTTCCCACTTCTGTAGATTTCAGTGTGAGTGTCCCTGTGGGTGGGTAACTTTCTTCCTTGCAGTGATTCAGGATGCCAGGTTCCTTTATCTTTGGCTGTACTGCCTTCTAAGGCTTCAGTGTCCTCTGAGTTAGGGAAAGAGAATGGAGAAGGCACACCTGCTCCTTACCGTCTTGGTTCAGAAAAGACAAAGGTCACTTCCCTCACATTCATATGACCCCATTTAGTGCAAAGGTCTGTAAAATGTGATTCGTGGCTGGGGAGCCACATCTTATTCTAAATCAACTCTATTCCTTGGACAGTTAGCCATCACTGCCACGGGACTGAAACCTCAGATAACAGGTTTCACGAAATGACTTTTAAGGTCCTAACAAACTTTGATGTTGTATGGTTCTGTTAGGTCCCAATCCATCTCTAATTACTTTTGTTTTGAACAAAGTCCTCATCCTCTTCAAGCCTCAGTTGATCTGTCTGTAAAATGAGATTAACAAGTCCATTTCAATTAACAATAACTCAGGATAATTATCAAGTTCAGATGAAATAATTTTTGTGAAAATATTTTATAAATTTTGAAGTGTTCTATAAATACAAAGTTGTAATCCTGGTGGTATAGTGGCTAAATGCTACAACTGATAACCAGAAGGTCAGCAGTGCATAGCTGGCAGGTGCTCCTTGGAAGCCCCATGGGACAGTTCTACTCTTTCCCTATAGGGTTGCAATGCATCAGAATCGACTAAACAGCAACAGGGTTTGGGTATGGATATATGGTATTTTTACTTAGTTGATTGCAACTTAGCTGTGACTTGGATTTATAATGGAGTTCAGATATTTCTTCCGTGTGTCCTTGAAAGATTATTACAATGCTTTGATGTTAGAACATTTTCCATGATTTACATTTCTGATTCTCATTCTGAATGATCCCAAAGTGCTGTTGTTCCTGAAGAAATAAAGTCTATACAGACTATACCAAGTAGAATCTCTATCATGTACTTGTATCAAATTTTCAATATTATCTGCCGGAATGGACACAGGCATATGAATCATCTGTTGGTTTGGGACAACATTTAGAAATTAAAGTAACAACATAGGTGGATAAGAAAAAATTATGAAGTTTAATGGCATACAGGCAAAAGATCTAGGTACTATCGCTAATATAGTAGAACATCATGAAATAAAATACGAGAGAGCAAACGTTTTAGTTAATTGAATATTCTGTTTAACAGATATACCACTCACAACATTCTGAAGGCTCAAATCATTGATCTTAAAAGAAATAGGGAATTCACCTGCTCCACTCTCTCGGTAAGTAAACGAGGAAAGTGAAATCTAGCATGACTGCCAAAAATCACAGAGTTGGCTTTCAGTAGCCCTGTACTATACAAAGTGACATACTTCAGATACATTTGAATTTCGGACCAATAAAATTTAATTAACTTTTCTTAATGTTCCACAAAACCAAAATCCAGCCATAACAACAAAATCCATTGCTCTCAAGTCAATTGTGGCTCACAGTGACCCTGTAGGACAGAGCACAACTGCCACATAGTGTTTTCAGAGAGAACCTGGTAAACTCAAACTGCTGACCTTTTGGTTAGCAGCTGAATTCTTGATCATTACACCACCAGGATTTCCCAGCACATCACAACACATGCTGAATATTTTGGCAGCTGTATCATTGTAGCGTATCTAGAGCTACGAGAGACATGGGAGACTGGGCAGACTGTACACATTCTGCAGAAACCCTGGAAGTTTCTTTTTTGGGGGAAAATTCTATAAAGTAGTTTCTTACAGTTTAATATATTTTTTACCCTTCCAATTTTGGGTGTACTGAGGATTCTACCAAGATGAGTTCTGGTTAATTGATGTTTTACTGTAGTATTAATAGTTGTGATGTTATTAAGCTTGGTATCCCACTATATATTGTGGATTAGACTGCAGGAGAATAAAGAAAGTAGAAATTACTAAACACTGATCACAAACACTACAAAATAGAGAGATAAACAGATGATAATAGATGGAAAGAAAGGAAGAATTAGAATTTGTCTGGCACTCTGGAGTTCTCACCCCGTGTTCTACATTCTCTGTGTAACATTTCAGATGGCAGAACAAGTTCATTAGAAGTAAGAAGCTGGAGTCCTGCTAATCCACTGGCATCAAAGCCATGCACACCTTGTACCTCCACTTCTCCAGGTTGTTCATGTGGAAAGGATGGATTACAACACTATTCCAAAGAAATTATTTTGCCCTGAACTGAGAAGACAACCACCAACAAACTTTTTCCAGTAGCAGAGGAAGCTCTCCAAGGATACATGAAAGTGTATAAAAGTGGTGGAGCTCAGGTGTCAGTCACCATAGCAGCTGTAGGTAAGTGTACTCATTAGATTGGATAGCATTACAATTTCGGATTAGAGGGTTCTCTGTGTATGTGTGTGCATGACATATGTGGATCCGTTAATACAGATATCTAAGACAGGTAGATCTCACTTTTGTCCTCAGTTTCATGCGCAATAAGAATCTTGATCTTATTCCCTTTATTTTAGTTTATTGCTAAATACTTCTGATTGCTAAAAGCATTTTTCTGTGTCCCATATTTGCATTTGTATTTCTACTAAACATTTTCTGAACTACTGTCTTAATGAGCAAATTACGTTTTCCATTGTTAGTTACAACAGTATCTCCTATTTCACATATTCTTTTTGAAACATGACCTTGACGTTCTTTCTTTTTTCTATCCCTCTCCCTTAATTTGGGACTGTGCCTCACTTCTAATCCACAGGATGTGGTAGATGTGAGACACACTCCCCCTGGTTAGCCGAACACTTTTGCTGGAGACATAAACCTCCATGTAAGCCATTAAACTCCTCTGAGACCACCACACCATTAAAGCAAAAAACCAAACCCGCTGCTGTCCAGTCAATTCTGACTCATAATGACCCTATAGGACAGAGTAGAATTGGCTACAGGGCTTCCAAGGAATGGCTGGTGGATTCAAACTTTCTACATTTTGGTTAGTAGTTCAACTCTTTTTTTTTTCTTTTTATTGTAATTAAGTGAAAGTATACAATTCAAATCAGGTTTGCATGCCCACCTGTCTGCAGCTCCTTCTGTTCTCCCTACCTGGTGACAGCACATTCTTCCTTTTCCCTCTACATCTCTAGTATTCTCTTAGCAAGCATCTGTCCTCCTCTCCACCCTCTTCCCTCCCATGTAGAAAGAAAGCAATAGGTCAGCCTCCTATAGATTCATAGAAGTATAAAGTACACACACCATGTGGTCACACTGTGTCCCCTGGTCCGGTCCATTCTTATCTGAAGAGTTGACCTCAGTACTGGTTTCTGGTCAGGGGCAGCAACAGGTGTAGGGGCCATGCTCCCAGGAGATCTTCCAGTCTGTCAAACCATCAATTCTGATCTTTTAGTTTAGGTCTTGCACTACATACTCTCTTTGCCTCATGTTGCCTCAGGGACTTTACACTGTGTCCCCCATCATGGCTGTATTTCGTGGTGGCCAGGCACCACCTTGTTCTTCTGGTCTCGTGTTGATACAGCCTCACATTCACATGGGTTCTCCTGTCTCTTGGGTTCTTTTTTTTTCTCATCTCTTTGTTGTTCTAGGTCATCATCTGTTCCAGATGAGTTGGGACCACTTGGTGTACCTCTGATGGCAGCTTGCAGTCATCATTTTTATTCTGTCTGTATGCTGACTGAACTCAGTCAATGGCAAAAGGAAAAATACTGTATGAGGCCACCATCACAAGGATTTTAGAATAGACTTAGGACAGTTCTGGTCTGGCCTCTAGGGTCGCTATGAGTCAGATATGACTCAATGGCTGTGGTTTGTTGTCTTTTATGTAGAGAAGAAAAGACTCTTTGAAGACCACAAGACTGGTCTTGCTTGGATCCATGTGAGTCTAAGTAGATTGAAATCCTTGACAGTTTCAACTTTTTCTCCATTGGTCACAATGTTGGTTATTGCTTCAGTGTTGAAGATTTTTATTTTCTTTATGTTGAAGGGTAATCCATACTACAAAACCCAAAAAAACCCACTGCTGTCAAGTCAGTTCTGACTCATAATGTCTCTATAGGACACAGTAGAATTGTTCATAGAGTTTGCAAGGTGCACCTAGTGAATTCAAACTGCCCACCTTTTCAGTTAGCAGCCGTAGCATTTAACCACTACCGCCAGGGTTTTCATAGGCTGTGATAATTGATCATCAGCAAGTATTTCAAGTCTTCTTCACTTTAAGCAAGCAAGATTATGTTACTAGTGTGATGCAGATTGTTAGTGAGTCTTTCTCCAGTCTTGATGTCCTGTTCTTCATATCTTCCAGCTTCTTGGATTACTTGCTTAGTATACAGATAGGATAAAAATGATGTAAGAGTACTACCCTGGCACACACATTTCCTGACTTTAAACCATGCAGTATTCCCTTGTTCTGTTCAAACAATTGCCTCTTGATCTTGGTATTGGTTCTTCATGAGCACAATTAAATGTTTTTGATCTCGGTATTGGTTCTTCATGAGCACAATTAAATGTTCTGGATTTTCCATTTTTCCCAGTGTTTCCCAGTGTACTCATAGTTTATCATGATCCACTCGGTCAAATGTCTTTGCATCATCAATAAAACACAGAAAAACATCTTTCAGATGTTCTCTGCTTTCAGCCAGGGTCCATCTGATATCCATCTATCCATCTGATATGCCTAGTCCGTGTCCTCTTCTAAATCTGTCTTGAATTTCTTGCAGTTCCCTGTTGATATATTGCTACAGTTACTTTTGAATGATCTTCAGCAAAATTTTATTTGTGTGTGATACCAATGTTATCATTTGATAATTTTTGCAATTGGTTGGATCACATTTTTTTTGGAATAGGCATAAAAATAAACCTCTTCCAGTTGGCTAGCCAGGTAGCTGTCTTACAAATTTCTTGGCATAGATGAGTGAGTACTTCCATAGCCGGATCCATTTGTTGAAATATTTCAGTTGGTATTCCATCAATTCCTGGAGCCATCCGTGCCACACAGCTAGGAAACTCAAAGTAGCGTAAGTTGAGAAACCACATAGAGAATCCCAGTGGTTACTGGAAAAGAGACATCTGGTCAATGTGTAGGCCTTCCTCTCTCTGCTCCAACTTCAGCTACCATGAGATTGTGACCACATGAGAGACCCTGAGCCAGAACTACCCAGGTGTGCCCTTCCTGAGTTCTTAGCCCACAGAAACCATTGGAGATGGTAAAATAGTTGTTTTCATTTTAGTCTACCAAGTGCGAGGTAATTTGTTATACAGCAAAAGATTTCTTTGAATATATTTGTCATCTTTGTTGCATTCCATCAAACTATCTCTGTGATCTTGAGTATATCCCTTCCCACCCTTAGCCTCAATATTTACATATTGGACTAGGTAATATCTAAAGGAGAATTAGAAGAGTCTTGCATTGTTTCTTGTGTTGATCCTTCATTGTTCTTGTATATAAGCTTTATATCTATGCTGAACCTATACAATAAGCATGATGTTCTCACGAGTTTATACATATATAAGATTTTTACTCTGCTATAATAATTATAAAACTATTATTTACACAGCAGCCAAAGTGATTTTGAAGCATAAAAAATAGTCTCATAATACCACTCTCCAGTGACTTCTATCAATCTTGGAATCAAATCCAAATGCATTATCATCACCTAGAAGGCCTTATATAATTTGGCCCCAACCAACTGACATAGTTTGTATTTTGTAGCGGAGCAAAACTAGTAAGACAAATGTGCACGTATTGGTCTTCTTGCTGTCACTGAACTTATATATATATATATATATATATATATATATATCGTATCTGACTCAACGGCACTTGGCTTGGCATATATATATATATATATATACCTGTGTATATAAATACGTGTATTTGTCTCACTGGTTTTGTTTCTATAGAGAACAATATTGTATGTAGTACAGACTATTATTAACTGTCTTAGCTTAGATTCTCTAGGAAGCAAAAACCAGAGACAGAGAGAGACAAAGAGATTTTTTATCAATGAAATGGCTCCTACTAGTGTAGAGGCTGGGAAGTCCCAACTCTGGAGGTTAGGCTGGAGACTTTTCCTGACTCACATAGCTGCAGGGCCTGGAGAATTCAAGATTAGCAAGCCAGACAATATGTATGTGGCTCTCAGACTCTGGAGGCTGAGGAATCCCAAGACTGGCAGGTAAGCTGCTGACTCACGTCCCAAGAACAGGAGGTCAGATGAATAGGAGCCTTCTGTAGGGTCCAGAGTGAGCAAAAACCCGAATGCTGTGCCGGAAAATCCACCTGTATTGGACATAGACCACTCTCTGGGGAGATTCCCTCTCAACTGATTGGCTACTCACAGCAGATCTCATCATGGTGGTGATCACAGTTTATCAGATCTCATCATGGAAGTGATTACATCATTATATGACTTTCAAATTACATCACAGCACCAAACCGTTGAGAATCATGGCCCAGCTAAGTTGACATACAACCCAACCATCACACTAACAGTGATACGTACCCAAAATAAAGAGAGAAACAAACAAGAAAACAAAAAGTGGTAAGTGTGGACCATTGTACATTGGATACATCATAAGTCCAAGGTGTATTTATGTACACACACACACACACATACAGAGAGAGATTTACTTCAAGAGAATTGGCTTATGCAAACGTGGGGATGGCAGATCCAAAGTTGGTACGTCAGGTGGCAGGAGAGAGAATTCTGCAGGCTTGTGCGCCAAGACCCATAGGTTAGGCAGTAAAGTGGAGGCTTCTGCAAACTCATGTCCTAAAATTCATAGGTCAGATGATGAGAACAGCACAGGGTCAAATGAGAAAATGACCTGTGCCACAACATTCAGTTATATTCTGGAGGCAGACCTCACCACCATGGAAACTTCCCTTTCAACTAACTGGTAGATCATATCCCGTAAAGTGTTACTTTACATTACACTGTGGAACAACCGCCAGTTCTGTATCTGGCAAAACTACTGGAAATCATAGTCTAGCCAAGTTGAGACACAAAATTAACTATAACAGCCATCTTCTACTTCTTTCTGTCATTCATCACTTCCATCTTTCATCTACACTGACATTTCTGCTATTCCTTGAATATTCTTATCACCCTGCTTCATTTAGTTTTCTGCTTTAATGTCTCCTCTTCAGATTTATATCAATGAAATCACTCTTACTGTTGTAGCAGCTGGGAAATCCCAAGTCTAGGGGTCCGGATGGAGAACTTTCCTGACTCATAGAGCTGCAGGACCTGGAGAATCCAAGGTCAGCAAGCTAAACATCAGGTCTGTGGCTTTCAGACTCTGGAGGGATGAATCCCAAGATTTGTACGTAAGCTGCTAGTTGAAGTCCCAAGAACAGGAGGACAGATGAATAGAAGCCTCCTATAGGATCCAGAGTGAGCAAAAGCCTTTCTCATCACCATGTTGGCATAGCGCCTGCAACTCATCCCTTTACTTTCTGGCCTTTGCTTTATTGTTCTTTGCAGCACTCATTACTAAGTAAAATTATATTGTGTATAGAGTAGAATGTACTATGAAGCTTTTCCTGGTGTCTCGGTTTTCCCTGAGCCTTGCAAAAGTGAAAGCAAGGAGTGTTAGTTACTCACATATTCTCAAGCGGCAGACCTTCTATGTGCACCTTGTGAGAGGAAACAAAAAACTGGCCCAGTGGTCCTTATCCTCACTCATTTCAAGCAGTAGATAAGATACTTGATGAGAGTAAGATTGGAGAATAATATTTCTCTAAGGAGAATTGCCAGCGGTTATGCTTTCTGTTAGCTCTTGCTTCCTCTTGGAAGGGGTACTGTCTCATTACTGTGAGCCACCTGTAATCTGTAGAAAAACTGATCAGCAAATGTGACCATGTCTTTGGAATCTGGGGGTGAGAAATGGTGAGCAAAATGATTAATGCCGGATTCCTGTAGAAATCCAAAGCTGGGATGCTGTCTGGAGCTACTCTGAAGGCAGGGAGAGCAAGCCAAAATCAGTAATGGTGGGACAAAATTACTCATGTTTTCGCGTGGACCAGGGAGACTGAGAAATGTACCCAGATGATAACTCACTTAAAGGGGACCTTACACAAGAGAGTTTCCTGTGAGAGGAAGTTGTCTAGCAGAAAAACTACAAGTGTAGTGTTGACTGCCCCAGCAAGGCGTAGGCTAGGAGGTGAATGGGTAGGTGGTTGGGATCACGAGTGGCTTAACTGAGAGCAAGATTCTTGCCAGAAAGTGCTTCTGGGAGAGGTCTTCAGTGAGAGGAGATCTCCAAGTGACTAACAAAGTGCCCCATAAGATAAAAATCCAGCCTCTGACCATCTGCCACCCCTAGGAGGCAACCTGTCTTGACCTTAACTATCCTTCCTCTTCTCCCTCTCTGCATTCTCCCAACTCTGGAGGAATCGGAGACAATAAAAAGAAGGGCGAGAAGGAGTGAAGAAATAGAGGAGAAACCAATCATGTCCCCCAACCCTTTTATATTACTGATTCCTTAGGAAAACCTGGGGAAAGAGTTACAACTTTAAGATGACTGAGAGACTGCTATTTTGATATTAAGTTGTATCGAACTTTAAAATTCCTAAAAATAAGACTGTGTTATAATTCCTTGAAAGGATTCAAAAAGCTATGCTAGGTGCCCTACATTATATCCAAGTGTCAAGAAAAACATTCAGTATGACATATTTTTTTTAAAAAAAGACTGGATGATGATAGAAAAACAGTGATGATAGAAAAATAAATGGTTATGTTTTATGCCTCACTCAGTTTAAGTTGTTAAATAAACCTGTTACATATAGGCATAACCCTGCCCCCACATTTATGTATTATGTATTTTCTGTGTCTTATGAAGGTAAACAGTGTGAGGGCAAGGCTTGTGTCTACATTTGTTAACTACCGCACTGCTATGTTTAGAAGAATGTTGGCATCAAGATGTTCAGTATTTTTTTCCTTGAAAAATGAATTCTAGAATAATTGAAAGAAATTATTTTCATGTGAATGTAACATCATAGCACATAGCTGTTCTGACTTAACTTTGAACAAGTGACCATGTCTCTCTGGAGTCCAGTGAAGTGGCCTGAGCGGAAGAAGCCTACATACAGATAATGGAAAGTTCTAGTACAAAGTCTGCCCTCTCCCTTAGTAGCCACGTGTCCTTGGTGGGCCACTGCCCTGCTCTGAGCTTCACTTACCTTACCTGTAAGACAAGGATTCTGTTACTTCTCTGACAAGGTCACAGTGAGGATAACGTGTCACACTGCATAGCAGGTTCTTGCTGACTGTGCCCACTCAATGACAGTTCTTCTCTGATGCAGAAGGAATAACACCTTGTTAGGAGTGGCTGAGGTTACTCTGGTAGACAGAGCCATTGAGATTCTTGTTTCAGAAGGGTGACTGTGATTTGTGGCAGGGGCAGTATTTGCTGTGGGAGTTCTCTGGCCTCAAAGGTGATGGATGGGCACCTCTCAGGCATAGTTCCTTGATCAATAAGCCATAAAGTCTCAAATTATTTTGTTAGATCTGTTGATCAAATCCATTGAATTTGTCCTACTTTTTTTTATTACTAAAGCAGAGGTGGCAATGTTCAGTTTCTTATCTCTTGCCATACTTGTCCTTCCATTTGGGAAGGTTAGAAGTAGAGAAAGGGAGTAAATAGCCCCCAATATTTTTTTGTTTAATTTAATTTGTTGTTGTTGAGAACATGTACAGCAAAACATACACCAATTCAAACATTTCTACATGTAAAATCTACACTGATTCTACCCACTCCCCTCCAACCCCCCCCCCCCATGTTGAAGGAAAAGTTTTTATTTCAGCATGTCTATTTCAGAATGAAGCAATGTGGATTCTCTCTGGCTTTGTAAGAGGTTCTTTAATATACTGGCTTTGAGACATTTTTACCTTTTTTTCTTTTTTTTTGCATTTGTCCATTTATTCATTCAATCATTGAGTATTTAATATGTGCTAAGTAGCGCTGGAAACTGGTGGTATAGTGATTAAGTGCTATGGCTACTAACCAAAAATGTGGCAGTTCAAATCCATCACACACTCCTTAGAAGCTCTATGGGGCAGTTCCACCCTGTCCTATAGGGTCACTGTAGTTCAGAATCAACTTAATGACAATGAGTTTTGTTTTGTTTTTAAGTATCTCTGGTGGGTTGTGTTTACATGGCTGTTTCTGTTGTCTAGAGGGACCAGTGGCGTTCAAATTTGCAGAATGTTGCAGGATTTGTTAGGTGCATGTCACATAATATTTTCTCAATAATTTTTACTATTGGCTAAGTTAATTGAACTGCTTCCGTAGTAATTTTCTACGTGGAACATTTATTCACCTATGTAACAAATATTTATTTGAAACAAGTAATGATATTACCTAACTTTTGGGGTTGTTATAAGGATAAAAGAAGGTATAGAAAGTCTGTAGCCTATTGTTAGATAAAAAATAAATTCTTAGTGACTGGTTGATACTATTATCATAATTATCTCCTGATAGCCTTGAGTTCTAGCAAGCAAATGCTACTTTCTATTTATTTATTTATTTTAGAAAGTGCTGTTGTTAAGAAATTCCAGTCCCTAGCCAATAAATAAAGTGATTCAGTTGAGTATAACCTTTATTATCTTATCTGATTCCCTCTTTTTCTACTTTGTCCTTCCCAATACGTACACAGTTATTTAGCATAAGAAGAATACTGCCGTCATGAAACTTTCCAGCCCTTAGGGGTCCTAAGAAATTGTATAATCAGGCTTTATCTTAGCAAGTAAAACACATTCTTCCTTGGAAGTAAAGACATTTAACTACCCTTATAAGGCAAGCAGCCTCAGGTAGCTAAGCATCTTTTTTCTCCCCCAGAAAGAGTTTCATGCACTGTCCTTAAATGTAAACCCAGTATTTAGTAATAGTTTGTGTTTTTTTATAGAGTTATTTTTCACAAACATTTCCAACAAAGAACTTTAAAATTACAAGCAATTTTTAATATGTTTTGCTCCAAAATGGAGAAAATCTGAAGTTTTATTTATCTCCTTCCTCTTTTTTCTTTCTTTTCTTCCTTGTTCATTCCATTTCACTTAGCAAATGTTTTTCAGACATCCTCTGTGTACAGCACTTAGCTTTCTATGCTTCCTCCAGGTTTTTACTTTGCTATTTCTTTTACTTGGAACATTTTCCAATGACACACATCTAATTTTGGGATCTTCTCCATGTGCTTTCATGTCCCTGAGTCTTTACTCTTAGTAATATGCCTAACCACCTGCTTGCAGACATATATATACTTTTTTGCTTTCTCCACTAAACTCTGCAATTTGGGGACAGGGACTTGTAAACCTGTGCCCGAAACAGTGTCCAACGCATGGTAGTTGCTTGCCAAATATCTGTTGACTGGATGTATGATTGAATGCATGAATGAGAGTTGGCTGGTGTGTGCAACACCAAGAAACTCAAGACATGAGATATTGATCATTTTCCTGAGGAAACTGAGTACTTACTCTTCGGTTGTAGAGAGAAGAAATCTGCACATTGAAATACTAATGGCATTTTACCTTAAGACATGGCATATTTTACGTGTAAAATTAGAGGAAAATAAACCAGTTGTTCTTGGTTTCTAGAAGGGAGAAGTCTGTGTGAGTCAGGTTGGTAGTAGCCTCATACAAGGCTTGGTGTTTAAGATGAGTTTTTAAGGATAAATCAGAGTTAATAGATACAATCATAGAAATCTGATAATTGGCCCTGAATATAGTAAGTCAGATACATTTGAGTTATCCAGTTTTAATTTCACTAAAATTGTATCTCAGGCTAGAAAACTATGAGGTATTACTGACAAAAATACAGTGGATATGAGTACAGGACTTGCAATAATGTTTGTGCTGTATCAAATACTTTCATACATAATGCATTCTATTACAGGGTCACTATGAATTGGAATTAATTCAATGCCAAGTTTTTTTGTTATTAGACTTATCAATATTAAAAAATTAATGGGGTCTACGGACATAAATTTTGAATTGCGTAAAAGTTGTTTGGGGAACAGAACTGAATACCCATGGCTTATGACTTTTTCTCACACAGACAAATGTAGACAAGGAAGTAAAACTTTTCATGCCTTTATGTGCTTTGTACTAAAAAAGTTCACTAAATTTCATAAATTGCATACAAGGTTGTGCTCCTGGAAATTTCTAGAGGCATACAAGAGTTCAAGGCTGCAAATCTTTGACAAGCGAACAGAGAAATACCTGAGGGAATAAGTAACCGAGGAAAAACATCATTATGAGGTCAAAAACTGTAGATCTGTTGCTGAATAATGCTTGAAACACCGCGGTTGCCAAAATTATAATTTAATTGCTGGCACCACTTTTTGTGCATTTGGTCAGATATGAGACAGAGAAATTCTTCTTCCCCTTCATAAACTGTCAACAAGCTGAGTGAAATATGAGTCAGAGAGTGAATGCAAATCTTTTTCATAGTTAAGGAAGAATGTGATTTAGGCACCTAGAAAACATAGCTCTTTCTCCATTACACTTATTATTTATATTAAACTAGTGCATTGTTTGTGTACTTGAAAGGATAGATTTGGACAGTCATCATAAGATTTCTTCAACTTGACAGTAAAGCAATATACAGCTGTCTCTGTATTGCCCGTATTGGGATTTTCCCATTTTTGACAGCCGAGCCCTGTTATTCAGCCTATCCCAGGACAGTGCCTTGCTGCTCAGAAAGTGAAGAAATAATTTGAATACGAACACAAACAAAATGGGAGTATGCAGGTAAATTCATTGTAGAAATAAAATACAGCATTCAATGCATTTTCAAAGCTCTTGAGTAGAATGAATGCGTGCCTAATCTTTGTATTCTAACAGCAATTTTACCAACCTGTATTATGACATTTATCACACTTTATTGTAGCTTGTCTCACTTCTAGGACTATGACAGTCCAAGATAAAGGGAGGTTTTTAGTTTGTTTTCTTCCATTACCTCCACATTCTATATCTTGTATTCAATAAAGTTTTGTTGAATTAATTAACTAGTCGAAGTATAAATGAACAACTAATACTGTTTTGCATTACTGAAACCAATATATGGCTTCTGTTATGATGATAATGAGAAATTGGCTATAAGTAACTTACATTTCACAGACATTTGAAACTGCAATAATTTAGAGAATAATGTTTTTAAAGATTTTATTTTTTTTCTTTAAGCAAATGAATTCTAATTTTGGGAAAATAGTACTTTGAAGCCTGTCAGGTATGAGGCACAGGAATGTAGAGGTCACCTAGGTGGAAAGGAGATACATAGCCTAGAATCCCAGCCTCTTGGCTTCTCCTCTGGCCAGGCCAAACAGCTGTCCCCTACCCAGAACACAGCAACTTTGATGGTATGACTACAGTTTTAAAGAGGAAACTCATATAAGTTTATGGGAAATTCCCAAGATTATTCCCCAAGTCAGGACTGAAGTCCATGCTTCTTGAATGAACAGTGTTTTCAACTACTCTGTTTTTACCTCAGAAACACTGGTGGCAGAGTGGTTAAGTGCTGTGGCCACTAGTAACCAAAAGAATGACAGTCATAATCCATAAGGTACCCCTTGAAAATTATATAGGGCAGTTCTATTCTGCCCTATAGGGTCTCTATGAGTTGGATATTGACTTGATAGGGGTAGGATCTGGCTTTTACTTGATCATTATTTCTGTGGTTGTTTCAGATCCCCCATCCCATTCACCTTCATAGAGGCAAACAAAAGACAGCACACTGCAACGTCAATTACTTTAAAAGGGGCAGATCCGTGTCACTAAACTTCTGCTATCAGATGTGCTCACTTCGCTATCCTTCTGGCATACAATCATCCTGAGCAGGATTCCCTGGTGCACAGCTGCGGGATCATTGGACAGGATGATTCATGAAACCCAGCCATGATTTCCTAACCTGAATACACATTAATTCTGCCAAGAGTGGTTCAACCAGCTTGTGTCTGTGTGGTCAGGGAGAATTGGTGTGAGAAATAAAGAGGGATTCATAGGAAGTCTTAAAACTGCACAGCAGCTTGGTCTGTGTCACGGGTTGAATCACGTCCCTCCAAAAATGTGTAGCAATTTGCCTAACCTTGATTTCCAGTATTATGTGATGTTCCTTTATTTTGTAAATCTTGCTTCTATGATATTAATGAGAGAGGATGGGCGAGAATTACGTTGGTGGGGTAAGACCCAATGTGTGGAATTTTACTGTGCCTTGAAAAAGCCTCCTGGGATATAAAGGGAAGGGAGACAAGTGAAGGTTTGGGGACCTCATACCACCAAGAAAGGAGTGCTGCGTGCAGACCATGTCCTATGGAAAAGACCTGAGTTTCCTGCACCTCAGGAGCTCTCAGTCCAGGGGAAGATTGATGACAAAGACCTTCCTCCAGAGCCAGCAGGGAAAATCTTCCCCGGGAACTGATATTCTGAATTTAGACCATTAGCCTACTGGATTGGAACAAAACAAATTTCCCTTTTTAAAGCCATCCACTTGTGTTATTTCTATTCAAGCAACACTAGATAACTAAGACAGAATTTGTGCTGACAGACTGGGGTGCTGTTCTAACAGAGTGTAATGTGGAAGAGGTTTTGAAACAGTGAATGAATAGAAGACTTGGAAGAAATTGAGGAGAACTGTTAATACCAAAGAAAGTGCTGGGAAACAAGCAGCAGAGGACCAGCAGCAGCAGAACCAGACCAGTGAGAGAGGCTGTACTGGAACCATCCACTGAGAGAGAGAGCGGAGCGCCTGTGTACAAGAGGCTTCCTAGCAGAGTGGGATGCCTCTGGGCACTGGCATTGGTAGAGCTACAGAGCTTTGGAACACTTGCCCCAGCAGGGCAGATGTGAGCCCGTGGCCTGGGCTGTGAGACCACAGGAAGCAGAAGCCGAAAAGACAAAGATCATGAGAAGCTGAGTTGCCTCAGTCTCAAAAGCTATGCTCATGACCTTAGTAGTTTCTAAGGGTGGAACAATGGCCTCTGGTGTTTCTAAGTGTGGAGTTGCCACTCAGATCGACTAGAGAAAATGATGCATCTAAAGCCTAGGGAACAGAGTTGCTGTCTCAGTGGGACTGTAAGGTGGAACTTTAGCCCATGGCTGAGGGGTTTCTGCTGAGAGTCCAGAATGTGTGGCTGATACCTAGAGTCTGGAGGGCAGGGGCACTGTGTAAAATGTCTCAGGAACGGAAGATTGTTTTCAAAGCTTCGAGGGCTAATGTAACGTGCTCTACTGACGTGCTAGTTGTCTGTTTTGCTTTCTTTCTTGTCTAACTTGTGCCTGCCTGTTCTGCCATTGTACTTTGGAAACAGGTAAACTGTATTCTGAATTTTGTGGTCGAAGAGGAATTTTTGGATTTTGGACTTGGAAACTTTTGCTATGATGGAGTGAATGTGTTTTGTATGTTGCAAGGATGTGATTTTGGGGGTGCCAAAGGGTAGAATATCATGGATTGAATTGTGTCCCTCCAAAAATATACAGTAATGTCCCTCCTTCATTCCTGTATTATGTGATGTTTCTTTATGCTGTAAACCCTGCCTCTACGATGTTAATGAGGGATGCTGGGCAGCAGTTGTGTTAGTGGGACGGGACTCAAAGTGGGGTATTACAGTATGCCTTAGGAAAGCCTCTTGGGATATAAAGGAAAGGGAGACAAATGGAGATTCGTGGACCTCATATCACCAAAAAGCAGTGCCAGAAGCAGAGTGCATCCTTTGGAAAGGACCTGGGTTCCCTGCATATAAGGAGCTCGCAGTCTAGGGGAAGATGGATGACAAGGACCTTCCTCCAGAGCCAGCAGAGAAAGCCTTTGCCTGGAGCTCACACTCTGAATTTGGACCTTTAGTCTATTGGACTGGGACAAAATAAAATTTTCACTTTTAAAGACTTCTACTTGAGATATTTCTTTCAAAGCAGCATTAGATGACTAAGATAGTCACTCTGGTTCTTCTCTCCTTAGCTTTCACCAGGATCTGCTAAAAAGTAGCCAAAAAATGACTGTCTTATCTTTTTTTAATGTAATTTCAGTGAAGGTTTATGCAGCAGTTTAAATTCTCATTTAGACAGTTTCTATACAAATTGTTCAGTGACACTGGTTACATACTTCACAGTGTATAAACATTCTCAATATTTTCATTCAGTCACTCTGCCACCTTGCACTCTTATTTTGATTTTAAAGTAATTCTTGGCTGTTTAGATGACTGCTGTATCTTACCTGAAGGAGATGCATACAAACAGATTACAGTAAGGATGATGATGGTAATGATGAGGATGATGACATTTATAAGTTGAAGGGTACGTTTAGGTTTATAGGAAGCCCTCAAAGGCTGTATCCCATGATATCCTCAAAGCAATCTCATGAGGCAAGAGAGCAAGCACACTGTGCCCTTCACAAATGTGAGATATATGATAAATGTTAAAAAGACTTATCCAGTGTGACATGATAAATGGTAGAAAGGAAGAAATCTAGTACCATTTCTTCTACATAATAAAAACAATAACGACAGAATTTTAGCTACAGGAAAAGACAAAGGTCTCCGTACAACAGTGAGCTTAGACTGGAAGGATCTGACTTCTGATTCGTACAGAGACAATTGTGGAAGACTCAACCTCAAGTGAAATTGTAGGACGTTCTCTGATGATTTTGTTTTAGTGTGATTAAGTGAAAACATACAATCCAAATCAATTTTACATGCCCGTCTATCTGCAGCTCAGTCTACTTTTCTCACCCAGTAACAGCACATTCCTCCATTTCACTCTGTATTTCTAGCATTCTCTTAATGAACACCTGTCCCCTCCTCTTCACCTCTTCTCTCCCATCTAGACAGAAACCAGTAGGTCAGCCTCCTATAAATGTATAGAACAGTAAAGTACACACACCATATGGTCACATTGTGTCCCCGTGTCCAGTCCATTCTTGTCTGAAGAATTCACCTCAGTACTGGTTTCCAGTCAGGGGAAGCAGCAGGTCTAGGGGCCTTGTTCCCAAGGGAACTTTCAGGCTGTTAGAGCATCAATTGTGCTGTTTTAATAGAAGTCTTGAGCTGTACCCCTCTTTTTCTTGTGTTGCCTCAGGGACTCAACATTGCGTGCCCCTTCGCAGCTGCCCTTAGTCATGACTGGGCACTATCTGGCTCTTTTGGTCCAATGTTGATAGTCTCCCATTCAGACAGGTCTTTCTGTCTCCTGGGCCCTTTTCTAATGATTTTTAACACCAGTATAATTTTCTACCTTGGGAAAAAAGTCACAATTTACCTCTGATGTCTTCTTCATTAACAGTGTCATATGTATCAACCCTTACTTATCCTAATTTTAGAGAAAATTATGGTCAAAGAGCTTCATGGCTCATCTTTTTATTATTTTGATTTGATTAATGGGGCCAGATATGATCTATGTTGGTACACTGTGTGTCATGTCTATTCTTTTCCTTCCCTCTAGTTTCATTCCTTGATCTTTACTTTCTCTGAGCTTTACTTTCTGTATTACAGAATGTGGGTGATGATCCCTATCATGTGGTTGATGGCAAAGAATGAATAAGCTATTTCTGAAAAGCTTCCAGGTTAATCTTTTGAGCATAAGAACATCTGAAAAATGTTCATTTCTTCTTTTCTACCGTTTCCTTCAACCACCTATTTAAATTTTGTTTTTCTTTTTTTGTCATTATGTTATTTAAATATATGCATAACATGATGATAACATAATATGTAGATAACATTTTGTATAGATATACAATATAAAATATATAATAGTATACATAATGCATATTATATATACAGGCTATGGATATATGTATATAAAATTTTCCCCTATGTGTCTGTCAGTTTGTTGTATTGTTGGGGCTTGTGCGTTGCTGTGATGCTGGAAGATACAGCACCGGTATTCAGATACCACTAGGGTCACCCATGGTAGACAGGTTTCAGCTGATCTTACCGGCCAAAACAGACTAGGGAAAAGATCCAGCAGTATACTTCTGAAAATAGCAGCAGAACATTGTCTGTTATAGTGCCAGAAGATGAAACCTCCAGGTCTGAAAGGCACTCAAAAGACAACTGGGGAAGAGCTGCCTCCTCAGAATGGAGTTGATCTTAATGATATGAATGGAGTCAAGCTTTGGGGACCTTCATTTGCTGATAGGCATGACTCAAAATGAGAAGAAACAGCCCCAAACATCCATTAATAATTGGAACATGGAATGTGTGAAGCATGAATCCAGGAAGATCAGAAACCATGAAAAATGAAATGAAATGCATAAACATCAATATCCTAGGCATTAGTGACCTGTAATGGACTGGTATCAGCCATTATGAATTGGACAATCATATGACCTACTATGCTAGAAATGACAGCTTGAAGAGGAATGGCACTGCATTTATCATCAAAAAGAGTATTTCATGATCTATCCTGAAGTATAATGCTCTTACTTATAGAATAATATCCCATTTGCCTACAAGGAAGACCAGTTACTACAAATAGCATTCAAATTTATGTACCAACCACTGAGGCCGAAGCTGAAGAAATTGAAGATTTTTATCAGCTTCCACAGTGTGAAATTGATCAAACATGCAATCAGAATGCGTTGATAATCATTGGTGATTGGCATGCCAAAGTTGGAACTCAAGAAGTATCAGTAATAGGAAATGGCCCGAGTGATAGAAACAACGCTGAAGATTGCATGATAAAATTTTGCAGAACTGATTACTTCTTCATTACAAATTCCTTCTTTTAACCAACACAGATGACCTGGAGTTTACTGAATGAAATACAAAGGAATCGATTTGACTGCATCAGTGGAAAAAGATGATGGAGAAACTCAATGCTTCTGTCAGAACAAGGCCAGGGTCTGATTGTGAACAGGCCACCAATTGCTCACGTGCAAGTTCAAATTGAAACTGAAGAAAATTAGAAAAAGTCCACGAGAACCGAAGTCTGTCCTTAAGTATAGTCCACTGGAGTCTAGAGATCACCTGAAAAACGTATTTGATGCATGAAACACTAATGACTGAAGACCAGATGAGCTGTGGAATGATGTCACACATAAAGAGAGAGATCATTAAAAAGAGAAAAAGGAACAAAAAGACCAAAATGGATGTCAGAAGAGACTGAAATTTGCTCTTGAGCACTGAGTAGCTAAAAAGAAATGAACAAATGGAAGAAATGAATTGGAGATTTTCAGAAGTTGGCTTAAGAAGCCAAAATAAAGTATTCTACGCTATGTGCAAAGAGTCAGAGATAGAAAACCAGAAGAGAAGAACATGCTCTGCATTTCTGAAACTGAAAGAACTGAAGAAATAATTCAAGCCTCAAGTAGCAACAGTGAAGGATTCCGTGGGGAAAACAATAAACTACACAGGAAGCTTTAAAAGAAGATGGGAGAAATGCAAAGTCATTTTAGCTAAAAGAATTGCGTGACATTCAAACATTTCAAGAGGTAGCATGTGATTGAGACCTGATAGTGCTGCAGGTATTGGTGAAAAACAAGGCTACAGGAATTGATGGAATACCAGCTGAAGCATTTCAACAAATGGATGCAGCACTGGAAGTGCTCACTCATCTACACCAAGAAATTTGGAGGTCAGCTACCTGGCCCACTAAATGGAAGAGATCCATATTTATGTCTCTTCCCAAGAAAGGTGATCAAACTATATGCAGAAATTATCAAACAATATCATTAGAATCGCATGCAAGTGAACCTTTACTAAAGATCATTCAAAAGCAGCTGCAACAGTACATTTACAGGAAACTGCCAGAAATTTAGGCTGGATTTTGAACAGGACATAGCACCAGGATATGACTTCTGATGTTAGATGGGTCTTGGCTCAAAGCACAGAATACCAGAAAGATGTTTATCTGTGTTTTATTGACTGTGCAAAGGCACTGAACTGCATGGATCATAACAAATTATGGATAATATTGCAGAGAATGGAAATCACAAAACACTTAACTACACTCATGTGGAATCTGTACATGGATCAAGAGAGTCATTTGAACACAGCAAGTGGGCACTGCATGTTTGAAAGTCAGGAAAGGTATGGGTCACAGCTGTATCCTTTTCCCCATACTTATTCAGTCTGTATGCCAAGCAAATGATCTGAGAAGCTGGACTCTATGAAGAAGAATGGGGCATCAGGTTTGCAGGAAGACACGTTAACAACCTGCATTATGTAGATGACACAATCTCGCTTGCTGAAAGTGAAGAGGACTTGTATCTCTTACTGATGGAGATCAAAGGCCACAGCCTTCGACATGGATTGGGCCTCATCATAAAGGAAACATGTAACTGTGTCTCATAACTGTACCAATAAGCAACTTCATGATATATGGAAAAAAGTTTAAGGTTGTCAAGGATTTCCCTTCACTTGGATCCACAATCAGCACCCATGGAAGCAGTACTTGAGAAATCGAAAGGTACGTGGCACTGGGAAAATCTGCTGGAAAAGGCCTCTTTAAAGGGTTGAAAAGTAAAGCTGTCACCTTGAAGACTAAGGAGTGTCTTATCCAAGCCATGCTGTTTTCAGTCACGTCATATACATCCGAAAGCTGGACAGTGCGTAAGGAAGACAGAAGTAGAACTGATGCCTTCGAGTTGTGGTGTTGGAGAACAATATTGACTATATCACGGACTGCTCAAAAGAACAAAAGATCTGTTAGGGAAGGAGTACAACCATAGTGCTCGTTTAGAAGCATGGATGGCAAGACAACGTCTTACTACCTCATTCCCTGGAGAAGGACATATTGCTTGGTAAAATGGATGTCAACAAACAAGAGGGAGACCCGCAATGAGGTAGATTCACACAGTGACTATAAAAATGGGCTCAAGCATAGCAGCTATCAGGAGAATGACAGAGGACTGGGCAGTGTTTTGTTCTGTTGCATGTAGGGTTGCCACAAGTCAGAAATGTCAACGACATGTAAGAACAATGAAAACACATATTACTGTGTTTTAGGTAAAGTTCACACAGCAAATTAAGTTCCCACTGAAAATTTTTTGTACAAATAATTCTGTGACATTTGTTGCAATTTTCACAGAGACAAGGTTCTCATTATTCCATTCTGTTTGTTTTCCTTTGATATAGCTTCTCTTCCTTTTCCTGACTTTTCGTCTTTGCCTTATTCTTATGCTATTTTCATTCCAGCCCTTCATGCTCTTTTTCCTCCTATTTTCTCTTTTTATCTTTGTTGCAATGCTGTTTCTTCCCTTTATTTTTCCTAGCTTCTCATTTTCTCTCTTCTTCCCATTTTCTCAACCACCATCTCCCCTTTCCCCCATTGTATTAATCGAAACTCAGTCAAGGAAACTGAAACATTCTGAGTGTGGTGGAATAGGGCATTTATCAAAGAAATTAGTCTTTACACAAGTGTAGAGGGAGCTGTGTCTGAAAGAGGAGTTGAAGATGAGACAGAGGTCAGTAACCAATCCTGGTGTGGTTGAGCACATCAGAGCTTGCAGGCCAGTCAGAAAACTAGATACTATCTTTGCGCTGCAGTAAACTGTTCAAACCCACCTAATAGCTCTACAGAAGAAACACCTGATGGTCTAGTCCCATAAAGATTACAGCCTAGAAAACCCTATAGTGAAGTTCTGCCCTATTCACATGGTGTTGGTGTTAGAGGGAATCAGTTCATTAGCATACAATGACAAATTTAACAAGGACACAAAAGAAGCTGGTGTAGAGGTCTCTGGAAAGTTGTTAGCTCTTCATGGCTACCACCTCTGGGAGTTTATACAGAAGAGTGTGATGGGTCTGGGTGGTTGCTGGTCATGAGAACAAGCAGTCAAGAAGTAGAACTGGACATGAATCAGGAAGTACAATCCAGGCCCAATGCCACTGAGTTGATTCCAACCTAGCAAGATATAAAAACTTATAGAAAAAAATAGGAGAGTATCTTTGCAATATTAGAGTATGAAATAGTTCTTAGAAATGACACAGAGAGCAGTAATCAGAATAGAAAACCTGAGAATTTAGGAGTCATTAAAACTTAAACTTCCTATCATCAGAAAATCAGCACAGCAAAACCAAACTGTGTAGCAGCTTCTGAGATCAGGTAGTGTGAGATCTCCTATTTTGTTCTTCAATAATGCTTTGCTTCTCTGGTGCCTCTTTTCATATAGAGTTGGTGCTTAACTTTCTACTTTGTTTTAGAATACTATTGGTATTTGGACTGTGATTGTGTTATATCTGTAGGTCAGTTTGGGTAGGATTGACATTTTCACCATGTTGAGTCTTCCTATTCATGAGCAGGATATGTTTTCCCACTTACGTAGATTTCTTGCAATAGTGTTCTACAATTTTCTTTATATTGGTCTCTTAACATTACTGATTAGATTTGTTCCTAAGTATTTTGTCTTTTTTAGGATCTTTTGTAAATGGTATAGGTTTCCTTTACAAGATTCTATGTCACTTTATTTGCATTCAACTGATTTTTGTATGTTGACCTTGTATCCTGCTGCTCTGCTGAATTTTTCTGTTAGTTCTAGTAGCTTTCCTGTAGAATATTTGGGGTATTTTATGCATAACATCATATGTCAGTTGGGATGATCTTATGATTTTTTTTCCTTAATTGTAGTTATGTGGTGGATTATGCTGAATGATTTTCTAATGTTGAACCATTCTTGCATAACTGTTATGAAGTCCACTTGGTCATGGTATACATGTATTTGCTGTTATGTTAAACTCTGCTAGCTAGAATTTTGATGAGATCTTCTGCATCTGTATTTGTGAGAGATACTGGTCTGTAATTCTCTCTCTTTTTTTTAATGTCTGTCTGGCTTTGGTATAACATTTATGTTAGTTTCATAGAACGAACTCAGCAGTGTTTCTTTTTTGGGCTCTGAAATATTTTAGGTAGAACTGGCAGGAGCTCATCTCTGAATGCTTTGTAGAATTCTCAGCTGAAGCTGTCTGAGCTATTTCGTGGTTGTTGGAATTTTTGCTTATTATTATTACCACTTTGGTCTTTTTCCTTCTTACGAGACTGTTCAACTTTTCTATCCCAGTCTGCGTTAATTTAGGTAGGCAATGTGTTAGTATAAAGTTGTCCATCCTCTCAAATTTATTGGAGCATGATTTTTTATAGTATTCTGTTATGATTCTTTATTTCAGTTGTGCCTGTTGTAATGTCCTGCATCTCATCCTATTTGATTTGCTTTCTTTTCCATATTTCTTTTGTCAGTTTGGCCACTGGTTTCCTGATTTTGTTGATATTTTCTAAAAACCAGTTTTTGGCCTTGTAGATTTCTTTCTTTCTTTTTTTAAAATAAATTTTACTGTGGTTTAAGAGCAAGTTTACAATTATATCAATTTGCCGTATAACACCAGAACTTTCACCACTATTCTACTCCAACTGTTTTCCTCCCTCCCAACCTGTGACAGCACAATCCTCCCATTCATCTAGAACTTCCCATGTCCATTTGACCAAGATCTGTCGCCCCTTCATCCTACCCTCTTTTCTCCAGTGATGAGCTTCTTGGACAGCCCCATGTCAATATAAGATCTGACAAGTAAGTTTGCAAACTCATCCTAGAAAAAGTACTACATGCCTCGTTGCTGAATGTTATGATCACTTTCAAAGTACTCGACTTGGGAAGCTATGCATTGTATGCCAATACCTAGTCTACCCTTCAAAGCAGTTCTGGAGCTCTTTTCCTAGAATGGACATCAGAGCCATCCAGGTGTCATCGTATTACTCTTAATGTCCTGAATGTCATCTAAATGTCTTCCTTTCAGTATTTCCTTTAATTTGGGGTAAAGAAAAAAGTCATTGGGGGCCAGATCAGGTGAGTACTAAGGTATTTCATACAGTTACTTGTTTACTTGCTAAAAGCTCCCTCACAGACAACTATACAATTATGTTTACAAACTTGCCATCGAGCACAATGGCCATTCTACAAAGAGTCCCAAAATTGCTTTGAAGGGTGGCCTAGGTACCGGAATCATTGCATAGCTTCTTAAGGGGTGTACTTTGAAGGTGACTGTAGTGATATTCAACAATGTGGTATGTAACATGTAGAACAATTAAGTTTGTGGACTTATTTGTCAGTCCTTGAATAATGCCCCATTGGCAGTTGTTTTCCTCAGGGCTCTGTATATGTCATATCATTGTCTACATGGCAGCATAGTTTTGGCTCTGTAATCTGAACTTAGTCTTAATGATTTTCCTTTGTAGGTTATTTTTGTTTAAGCCTAGCTGCCTTTAGTAATGTCTCCTTATTTTTAGTTTTATTGAGTTTGACTATCATATGCCTTGGTGTATTTCCTTTGGGATCTATCTTGAGTGGGGTTCGGGATGAGCATACTGAATGGATATCTTCTCATGTTTAATGATATCAGGAAAATTTTCCATCAGCAGGTCTTCAGTAGTTCTCTGTGTTTAGGGTTATACCCACTTGTTTTGGTACTCTGGTCATTTGTGTGTTACTCTGTTTGATAGAATCCCACATAACTCTTGGTGATTCTTCATTCTTATTGAATCTTTTATCTGATTTTTCTGCATGTAGGCTGGTGTGGTTTACTTTGTTTTCAGTCTTGCTGATTCTGCATTCCATTTTCTTGATATTGCTCCTTTGACTTTCTACTGAGTTTTCAAGCTTGGTGATTTTATTGTTAATCTGTTGAATCTCAACCCATTGCTGTTCAAGTATTTCTTAGAGCTTGTTTAATTTTTCAGTGTGCTCTGCTGCATTTTGCCTGATCTGTTTCCTAATATCTTGCGTTGCTCTGTTCATCAACCTTTTGTATTCTACCTCTATTAATTTTAAGCAGTCTTCTTCATCTGGGGAATCTATTGATTCTTTATTTTGGGAGTTTTTGGAAGCGATGGTAATCTAATTCATTAGGTATTTAGAAATTGTTGTTTCTGAGCCATCAGAAATACAATGCAATTTTTTGTTAGGTTATTGTGGGTTTAAGTTATATCCATCAATATTCAAGACTTTTGAATTGGTTTGATTTGGGGGGACTTAATAATTCGGCTGATATGTCTGGTGCCTCTCTTTTGGGTGTGGGCTGGTGTTTCTCTATGCCATCTGGTGACCTTCTGTTCTGTGATCTTACTGCCCTGCGCAGTGGATGACCAGTTGATCAGTGTCTCCTCAGTCTAACCTGGCACATGTTCACTTGCCTGATCCTACACTGTTCTGGTCTGTGTTCCCCTTCATCACTGTGTAAGATAGTGTGTGTACTCATGCCACTGCCAAGGGCCAGGGGTCCTGTGATTTTCCTTTCTCCCATCTGTTCTTATTACTACTTCATGCTCAAGCCTCCTGGAATGGTCTATTTGGTTGATTTCATTGCTTTCAATGTTCTTTGTTGTCAGAGGGATCAGCAAGAATGTGTAGCTATGCCACCATCTTGGCCCCGCCTAGATTTCTTTCTATTCTTTTTCTGTTCTTAATTTTATCTATTTCTGTTCTAAAATTTATTCTTTCATTTCTTCTGGTGGCTGTGGGCTTCTTTTGCTGTTCTTTATCTGTTTGTTTGAGTTGTTGGGCTAATGTTTTAATTTTGACCTTTTCTTCTTTTTAGATATGTGTGTTTATTGCCATAAATTGACCTCTGAGCATTGCTTTTGCTGTGTTCCAAAGATTTGGGTATGGTATACTTTCATTCTCGTTTGATTCTAGTGGTTGTTTTATTCTTTGACTTCTTATATTGCCTAATTATTTCTCAGTAGGATGTTGCTGAGTTTCCATGTATTTGATTTCTTTTCCCCTTCCTCTTCCTGTTATTGAGCTCTACTTTTATGGTGCTCAGAGAGAATATTTTGTTATTATTTTAATGTTTTGTAATTTAATAAGAGTTTCTTTGTGGCCTCAGACATGATCTATTCTGAAGAGGATTCTATTCCGAAGAGGATTCTATATGTGTTGGAAAAGAATGTGTACATTGCTACTGTTGAGTGGAGTGTTCTACGAATGTTTATGAGGTCAACTTGGTTGATTTTGGTGTTTACATCTTTGTATTTTCATTGAGTTTCTTTCTAGATGTTCTGTGTATTAAAGAGTGGTGTGCTGAAGTTACTTATCACTATTGTGGAACTTTCTATCTGTGTTTTCAATGCTGTTAGATGGGTTTTGTGTATTTTGGACCAGTGTCACTGTATGCATAGACATTTATTAAGGTTATTTCTTTTTGGTGGATTGTCCTTTCTTCTATTTATGGCTGGTTTTGTCTTAAAGTCTATTTTATCTGTAGTTAGTATTGCCATTCCTGCCATTTGGGGATTACTGTTTATTTGATATATTTTTCCCATCCTTTGATTCTTAATATATTTATTCATTTGTCTTTGGTGTATCTCTTGTAGACAGTATACTGATATACTGTGTTTTTTCAATCCATTTTGCCACTCTGTCTCTTTAGAAGAAACATTTAAGCCATTTATATCCGGTGCAATTATAGGTACGTATGGGTTTATTCTTTACATATTGTTCTTTTTTCATGATGCTGACATTTTTTGTTTGTCTTCTCTTCCTGTGCTAACTTCCTTTCGTTTTATTATAGATTTTGTATTTTACTGGGACATTATGTTTTTCTTCTTTATTCTGATGAGTAGGTTTTCAACTTTTCTTTGTGGTTTTCCTGAGACTTACCCTTATCTTCTTATATTTGAACCATTTTACTTGATAGCGTCTGAATAAGTGATTTTTCATCTTGATCTGCTCTAAGGATATTTAGTCTGGTTTCATCAAGTCGTATAATGTCTTGGTAACTTTCTTTTAGGACTGCATACTATGAGGGATCCATTGAGTTTCTTGGATGGTGAACTTCTTGAATGATGTTTGAGAAGTTTTCTGCCACCTAATATCCATATTTTCCATTTTCTCCCCATGTTCTGGAACTCTGATCACACCCAAGTTTTTATTCTTGTGTCTCATGTAGTTCTTAGATTTTCTTCATTCTTTTCTGATTTTTCCTCAAAGAAAGTGGAATCCATAGATTTGTCTTCAATTTCTTTGATTCTGTCTCCCATTGATTTAAATTTGCTTGTAAAAGCATTGCATCATCTGTTTTTGAACTTTTGTTGTTTATGTATTGGATTATTAGTTGCTGTTTGATATGACTTCTAGTTGTATTTATTTATTTTATTGTGACTGAGTGAAAGTATACACTCCAAGTTAAATCTGCATGCCTGCCTATCTGTGGCTCCTTTTGCTTTCCTTGCCTGGTGACAGCACATTCCACTTTTCCATTCTATATGTGTCATATCCTCTTAACTATCTCCTGTCCCTTCCTCTCCACCCTCTCTTCTCCCATCTAGTAAGAGGCCTGTAGGACAGCACCCTATAAATGCATAAAATCATAAACTGGATACACCTTATGGTCACTTTGTGGCCCCAAGTCCAATACATTCCTGTTGGAAGAGTTGGCCTCACTAATGATTTATGATAGTAGTAGCAGCAGGTCTAGGGGTCATGCTCCCAGGGGATCCCCCAAGCTTCTGGACCATCATTTGTGGTCTTTTAGTGGAGTTCTTAGGGTGCACCCCTTTTTTTCATGTTGCTAGTGAGACTTAACATTGTGTGCTCCACCACTGATGTCATTGGTGGTGGCTGGGCACCATCTGGTTCTTTTGGTCACATGCTGATACAGTCATCCATTCATGTGGTTCCATCTGCCTTCTGGGCTTTTTTTCTCCTGATGTCTTTGTAGTCCTTGGTGATCATCTGTTCTGGCTGAGTTGGGATTATTTGGTATACCTCAGTTGGCAGCTTGCTAGCATTTAAGACCCCAGATGCCACTCACCAATATGGGGTGCAGAAGACTCTCTTAGCAATAGACTAGTTATGCCAATTGGCATGGATTCCCCAGAAAACATGGTCCCTGAACCCCTGCCCCTGCTACTCTATCCTTGCTGTATTGGGTTAAGATTAGAAGAATTTTCAGTTTATATTGAAGTCCATTGAAGTTTATTTTTTTTCTAATGTGTGCTGTCACTGTTTTGCCCCAATCAAATTTCTATCAGCTATCTAATTTATAACCAGTCCTCCCCCTCCTTCCCTCTCCTTCCTTGCAGTCATCAAAGAGTCTTTTCTTCTGTACATCAGTGTGTTTTTAAGTCCTTAGATTAGGGGTCTCATACAATATTTGTCCTTGTGCCACTGATTGATTTCGTTCAACATATGGTCTTCCAATTGAAACCAGGTTATGAGATGCTCCCTAGAATCATCATTGTTCCTTGTCATTGCATAGTGGTCTGTTGAGTATGTATACCATAGTTTGTTTATCCATTCATCTGTTGTTGGGTATCTGTGTTGAGAATATCATTTTGCCATCATGGACTGTACTGCAATAAAAATTTGAGTGCATGTAACTGTTCATCTCAATGCCCTTGATACTGTAGGACATTTTCTGAGAAGTGGGATTACTGGGTCAAATGATATATCTAGTTCCAGCTTTTCAAGGAAGTGCCAGATTGCTTTCCAAAGAGGTTGTACCATTTTTCAATCCCACCAGCAGTGTAGGGGACTTCCAATTTCTCCACAGCCAACCTAGCATTTGTTGCTTTGTGGTTTTTGGATCATGGCCAACCTCACTGGGGTGAGATGGTATCTCACTGTAGTTTTGATTGGATTTCTATAACCAATGATCATGAGCTGTCCATCTCCTTTGCTCAATGCTTAATTGGATTATTTACACTTTTCTTGTTGGTATTTTGCAGAACTTTATAGATTATGGAGATCAGATGCTGATCTGACATATAGTTGCCAAATACTTTTTCCCATTCTCTAGGTAGTCTTTCAATTCTTGTCATAGTCTTTGGATAAACAAAATTGTTTGATTCTCAGTAGTTCCCATTTATCTATTTTCTCTTCTGTTGATTGTGCTTTGTCAGATTTTGAAGTCTGTCTAAGCTGTGTATTAAAACTTCCATTGTTGACCCTGTTTTTTCTTACATGATTTTTATCACTTTAGGTTTGCTAGTTAGTGAACTCTAAATATCTTTTATGCAATTAGAGTTGGGTTTTGTGTAAGGTGTAGGATATGGGTCTTGTTTTAGTTTTTTGCAGATAGATATCCAAATTTGCCAGCACCATTTGTTAAAGTGACTGTTTTAACTTCAGTTTACAATGCTAAGGCTTTTACCAAATATCAACTGTTCATAGGAGGAAGGTGGCATCTCTGAGGTATCAACTATGTTCCATTGGTCTATATGTCTCTTTTTGTGCCAATACCAGGCTGTTTTGACTACTGTGGCAGTGTAATAGGTTCTAAAGTAGGGTAGTGAGAGGCCTCCCAGTGTGTCTTCTTCTTCAGTAGTGCTTTGCTTATCCGAGGTTTCTTTCCTTTCCAAACAAATTTGGTGATTTGTTTTTCCATTTCATTAAAAAATGTCACTGAAATTTGAATTGGAATTGCATTGTATATGTAGATTGCTTGGGGTAAAATAGACATTTTTCACAATGTTGACTCTCCCTATCCATGAGCAGAGTAGGTTTCCTGATGATTTATGTAAGTCTCTTTTAGTTTCTTGTAATAAGATCTTGTAGTTCTCTTTGTACAGGTCTGTTATTTCTCTAGCTAGATTTATTCCTAGGTATTTTATATTCTTGGGGGCTGTAGTAAATGGTATCCATTTGGTGATTTCTTCTTTAATGATCTCTTTGTTGGTATAAAGGAATTGTACTGATTTACTTACTTTTATCTTATATCCTGATACTTCAGTGAACTCTTCTATTAGTGTGAGTATTTTATTTATGTTTTCCTTAGGATTCTCTATGTATTCAGCCATATCATCTGCAAATAGGGAGATTTTTACTTCTTTTCTGGTGCAGATGCCCTTCATTTCTTTGTCTTGTCTGATTTTTCTGGCCAGAACTTCCAGTACAATGTCAATTAGAAGTGATGAGAGTGGGCATCTTTGCCTAGTTCCCATTCTCAAAGGAAATTCTTTCAGTCTCTCTCTATTCAGAATGATGTAGGCAGTCGGATTTGTGTAGATACCTCTTATTGCTTTGAGGATTCTGCCTTCTATTCCTATTTTGCTGAGGTTTTTTTTTTTAGCATGAATAGGTGTTGGACTTTTTCAGATGCCTCCTGTGCATCAATTGACAAAATCAGGTGAATTTTATCTTTTGTGTTATTGATGTGGTTGATCATATTAATTGTTTTTCTGATGTTGAACCAGCCTTGCATCTCTGGTATGAATTCATCTTAGTGATGATGAATTTTTTTTTTGATAGGTTGTTGAATTCTATGGCAAGGATTTTGTTGAAGATTTTTGCATCTAGGCTCGTGAGTGATATTGGCCTGTAATTTCCCTTTTTTGCTGGATCTTTCCTGGCTTTGGTATCAGGGTATGCTGTCTCTTCATAGAATGAATTTGGGAGTATTCCATCCTTTTCTATGCTGTGAAATAGTCTCAGTAGTATTGGAGTTAACTCTTCTCTGAAAGCTTGGTGGAATTCTTCAGTGAAGCCATCTGGGCCAGGGCTTTTTGTTTGGTATTTTTTTGTGTTTTTTTCAATCTCTTCCTTGAGTTTATTAAGTTGTTCTACTTTTTGTGATAACCTTGGTAGGTGATAGAATCTAGGAATTTGTCTGTTTCCTCCAGCTTTTCAAATGTGTCAGAGAACAGTCTTTTGTAGTATTCTGTTATGATACGTTTGATTTCTGTTGGATCTGTTGTGACATCTCCCTTCTGATTTCTTATTCAGGTTATTTGTTTCTTCTCCTTTTTTTCTTTAGTAAGTTTAGCCAATGATTTGTCAGTTTTGTTGATCTTTTCAAAAAACCAGCTTTTGGTTTCATCATTTTTTTTGTTCTTCTATTCATTTATTTGTGCTCTAATTTTTATGATCTGTTTCCTCTGGTGCCTGAGGGATTCTTCTGTTGATCTGTTTCCACTTGTTCAAGCTGTAGGGTAAATTCTTTGGTTTGGGTCCTTTCTTCCTTCTGGATGTGTGCATTTATAGAGGTAAACTACCTTTATCTACTGCTTTGGCTGTATCCAACAAGTTCTGGTAGGATGTGTTTTCATTTTCATTTGAATCCATAAATTTCTTTATTTCACACTTGATGTCTTTTATCAGCCATGGCTTTTTGAGCAAATTATTGTTCAGTTTCCATGAGTTCTGGTTTCTGTCAAAGTTTTTTCTGCTATTGATTTTGATTGTTATGGCTTTATGGTCTGAGAAGATGCATAGCGATTATTTAATGGTTTGGATTTTGTTGAGACTTACTTTATGTCCTAACACATCATCTATTCTTGAAAATGTTCCATCTGCACTGGAGAAGAAGGTGTACTTATCTGTAAGTGGAGAAAAAGTTCTGTATGTGTTGATGAGGTCTAACTGGTTAATTGTTGCAATAAGATCTTCTGTGTCCTTACTGAGCCTTTTTCTAGATGATGTGTCTAATAGTGAGAATGCAGTGTTGAAGTCTCAGACTACTGTTGTGGAGAAATTTATCTCATTTTCAGTGTAGTCAGTGTATTTAGATGCTCTGGTATTGGGTACATAAATATTTAATATTGTTAAGTCTTGCTTGTGTTTTGGATGTTTCAGCAATAAATAGTGACTGTCCTTGTCCATGATGGTAGATTTTACATTAAAATCTATTTTATCTGAGGTTAGTATTGCCACACCTGCTCTTCTTTACATATGTTTAGCTTAGCATGTATGTTTCCATCCTTTAATTTTTAATTTGTTTATATCTTTAAGTCTAAGGTGTGTTTTTTGTAAGCAACATATAGATGGGTTGTGTCTTTTGATCCAAAATGACACTTGTCTCTTTACTGGAATGTTTGGTCCATTTACATTCAGTGTAATTATTGATAAGTATGTGTTTAGTGCTGTCATTTTGATGTATTTGTTTTTTGGGTTGGTGTTTTCTCTGTTGCTCTTAATATTCTGTTCTAGGTCATTCTTCTTAATGGGTTAACTTTTTCAGTGTTTTTGATTTTGTGTTTGCTGAGGTTCCTGCATTACGTTTGTTCTGCTATGTCGCATTGTTATTGTGCTTTAAGGCCAATCCTATAATCCTCCTTTATATTCTAAGTTTAAACCCAATTTTAACTTCTCCATATCTAATTAACTTCCTCTCCATCTGAAAGGACTATAGCTACTGTAGTATATCTGTCTTTTTAGTGTTATGGTATCTTAGTTTTCGTGATATGGTCACTGAATCCTTTCTTTTAGCATTTTAGCTTTCATTGAGTTTTTGCCTTCCCTGAGTAGGTTTCTGAATGCTGTGTCCTGCATTGCCTCCTTAAATACACACTTAATGGATTTGTTTCTGTAAGCAAAGAGCTTCTTTCAGTATTTCTCACAGTTTTGGTTTGTTTTTTATGAAGTGCCTAAGCTTGTACTTATCTGCAAATGTCTTAATTTAATCTTCATATTTGAAAGATAGTTTTGCAGGATATATACTTCTTTGTTCAAAGTTTTTCTCCTTCAAGAATTTTAATGTGTCACTCCCCTGCTTCTGTGCCAACATCATTTCTGTCACGAAGTCAGATGAAAGCCTATAGAGCCTCCCTCTGAATGTTAGCTTGCTTTGAGTCTCACTGTCTTTAAGAGTTTCTTGCTTATGTTTCCTTTTATTAAGCTTGATTATGTCTTGGTGTCTTTCTTTTGGGGTCTATTTTTTCCCATGTTTGACACATGTCTTGGATATCTATATTCTCTTCTTTCATAATTTCAGGCAAGCTTTCTGTCAACAGCTCAACAACAGTGCTGTCTGTGTTTTCAGCTATGTCTCCATGTTCAGAAACTCCAATTAATTGTAGATTATTCCTCTTGATAAAGTTGCACATGTTTCTTAATTTTTTTCCATTCTTCTTGTTTCTTTACTCTGATTTCTCCTAATAAATGCTGGCATTAGTTGCTCTATCTTCAAGCTCACTAAGTCTGACATCCCATTCATCAGTTCTGCTCTTTTGACTTTGAATTGAATTGTCTAATTTTGTAATTGTGTTATTGATCTGTCAGATTTCAGAATGTTATTCAATCAGTTTCAACAACTTGCTTAATTTTTCATTTTTCTCTGCTGCACTTTGTTTAATCTCTAGTATAGCTTTGTATATAATTCTCTACCTTTGATAGTTCCGAAAAGTCTTCTTCAGCTGTGAAGTTTTTTGATTCATTATTTTGGGAGTTTTCTGGGGCCATGGTGGATTGCGTCCATAAATGCTTTGAGATGGTTTGTTGCTTTTGGGACATCTCAAGGCTGTTTAGTTTCCCTCATGTTGTCTCAACAGGAGCCGAGGTGTAGTTCTGAGAAGGGAGTTACTCACCACTCACTTCCGTGTACTCTCGGGATTGGCCCCAGTGGACTCTGTGGGATGTGGGTGGCAGCTTCCTCCTGCTTGCTTTCAAGGAGGTCACCCTACTTACAGAGTCACAGGGGGGCCGTCAACCAACTTTATGATGTGGGTCAGTAAAGGTTGGAAGAGATGCTGTTGACCTGAACAGCAGTTATTTCTCCAGGAAGTCTTATTTTAAAAAGCTAAAACTATCCAAAAGCTTGCAAAATCGGTCAGGCCATCAGCTGACAGTTGATGCACCTCTTTGGCCATGGCTACTGCAGTGCTCACATTGCCTGCAGGGTGCTACACATAAGGCAACACTGTGCTAAACACAGCTTTTCTGCTGGAAGAGCCCTCCCTGGATTGGCATTGCCTCCTATCCTGGGGATTAGCCCCTGCTGAGGTTTCCAGTGTTGTTGTGAGTTGGATCCAACTCGACAGCAATAGTAGGTGGGGGATCTCTGGTTAGTTAACTCCACCTCCCAGCAGAACAAGATGGTATCCTGGTCAAGCTGCTCCTCATGCTGCAAAACACATGAATCTATGGTGGAGCTCTGAAAAGAGAGGGTGGAGGGGCTGTGGTGCCATCAGTCCACAGTTGAGGTCTCAGACAATGGCTATTCCACACACTGTCTCTCTGCTGCAGCACACATTGTTCACTTCACTACTGTGGCTCAGCATAGCTGCTGATTCGTGCCCATCCCCTGTCTACCAGCCAACAAAAAGAAAAAAAAATTTAAAAGCTCCAGTATCTTCAGTCTGTATGAGCCAGTCATTCAGCAAGAGCAGAGCTCAGTGAGAGAGCAGAAATTTCCTGTTTAGTGACATGTAGTCCAAACTGACAGCGCTGTGCTGTGTCATAGGGCTCACTCGCTGCACAGAATACTCTGTTCAGTTATCAATCCAGGTCTTAGTTTTCAGAGGGAATTAAGGAGATGTGTGTAGCCTGCCATCTTGACAATGCCCTCTACTCTAAATGTAGTTATTTTGTTTTTGTATTTTTTTTTTTAATTTTTCCATTGATGTTTCTATATTCTTCCTGATTTGGGGTTTTTTTGGGGGAGTTTTGGCTGTTTTCTGTGATCTTGTTTGTTTTTTCCATGTTTTTGTCTGTTTTCCTTGATTTCTTTCCAGTCTCTTGGAAAGATTATTTTAGTCACTTGCTGAAGCCATCTTGTTCTGCTTTATTTCACACACACACACACACACACACACACACACACACACACAGTGACAATTAAGTTCATAAACTCATCCTAGAATATGTGATACCCACCTCACTGCTGAATATCACTACAATCACCATCAAAGTACTCCTCTCAGGAAGCTATGCACTGATGCCAGTGCCTCATCCACCCTTCAAAGCAATTTTGGAACTCTTTTTCTGGAATGGTCATTGGAGCTGTTGTATTACCCTAGATGTCTTAGATGTCATAAAAATGTTTTCCTTTCAATATTTACTTTACCTGTGGATAAAGAAAAAGTCACTGGGAACCACATCATGTAAGTAGAGCTAGTATTTCAATACAGTTGTTTGCTTTCTTGCTAAACTCCCTTGATGACAATTGTATGATTAAGTTCCCAAACTTGCCACCTTACCACTGTGTGCTGTGGACATTCCAGAAAGAAAGAGTTCCGAAATTGATAGGTGAGCTGGTGTCAGTGCATAACTTCCAAAGGGGACTACTTCAAAAGTGACCATAGTGATATTCAGCAGGAGGTATGTAGCACTTAAAACAATTAAGTTTATGGAATTAATTGTTGGATCTTGTATGGAGGACAAGAGAAGAAAAGAGATTAACCAATAGGCATATGTGGATAATGGTTGTGATAGAAAGGCAGAACATAAGACTAAAACAGGTCAGCAGGGCATGCATGAAAAACTGGCATTTATACCATGCTCAGGATTTTAAAAATAAATGCATTTAGTTAATTTAAATACATGATATGTTCATGTGGTCCAGCAATCAAAAAAATATAAAAAGAAATACAGTTGAAATTCCTATTTGTTCCATAGGTAAACTTCCAGAGTTTATTTTACACACATATAAGCAAATACAAGTGTGAGTTCACATATTTCCCCTTTTTGATATAAATGGATTTTATATTATCTGTGCCTTTGCTTTTTTCATGGAAATATTTTCTTAGAAATGTTTCCACATAGGTATATAGAAAACTAAGCCATTTTTTTTGTTTTTCCTTTTTCCCCTCTGCATCTTTTTAACAGCTATGTAGAACTCCATTATGCAGATATCTGATAGTTTATTCAGTCTTTCTGCTCATAAAGAGTATTTTATATTCTAATCTTTTACCACTAAAAAAAGTTTCAATTAATCACTTTGTACATAGTTTCTACACTGTGAGTGCTTGTGGAATAAACTCTCAGAAATGGAATTACAGAACTGTATGTTTGTTAGTTTTCAGAGATATTGCCTCGTTGCTCTCCTTAGGACGTATCCGAGATGTGCCCTTGTTGATAATATAAGAAAATGCTGGTTTCTTACAGCCTAGAGTAATGTAGATTACTATGGTTTTCGGGGGGTAATTTGTTATAGGATAATCGTGCAGCTTAAATCTGTGTTCATCTTAAATATGTAATCACTATGAAAGAGATTGAACATCTTCTCATAGGTTTAAGAGCCACTTGATTTTCCTTTTCAGAGAAACACTTGTCCATATCCTTTGCCTGCTTTTCTGTTGTTAAGCATTTTGGTTTGAATTTTGTTCTCATTCTTCCGCCAGGTACAGAGTCTTTTAAAGGATGGAGATTTGCATTTCAGGAAGTTCCCTCTAGCAGAGGCTTGAGGAGAGTGGGTTGGAACCGGGAGAGACTGAAGACAACAACACTAAGGTGAGGGATATAGTTCATGTGAAAAGATCATATGAGATGCTAAGAGCTAGAAACCAAGGCACTTGGAATAGAGATGAGAGCTAATTCCAGAGCTAATTAGAAGATAGAACAAAATGAACTGGGTTGGTTGGCCACTTAGTGTAAGGGAGAATGAAGAATCTATGAACTGGGACTGGCAGCTTGGGAGTAGCATCAGATTTTAGTGGGAAGCAATGAGAACTGGCTGGATTTAATATCCCTGCAGAATGTGCATGTGGATTGCAATGCATAGACTCCTAGAAGAGTAGCAAGACTAGAGCCAAAGATTTGAAATATATGTATGTGAGATATAGATGTGATTTTAATAATCTGAGGTACTTTGGTAACAGGGAAAGGACGAACAGAATTATCTATGTTGGAAATTCTGTAACTGCTTTAATAGGTGGATAAGATTCAGTTATAATTAGCATATTCTTTATTTGAATGCAAATGCTCTTTCAAAAGCTTCTCATTCTTAACTAGGCTAACACTTCCCTGTTTCCACCAGTAATTCTCTTGGCAAATACTTTTTGTAGTATTATGGATGAAATCATACTGTAAATGTTCTACAAAACTCTATTACTAAACTGACTCTAGTCCAAAGAAGCAGTGTTGGTGACTGACTAGGATCACTTTTCCAGACCCCATTGAGTTTCTGTAACACCCTGTGTATTGTTCGAGCTTTCTCATGATCTCAGTGTTTTAGGCCAGATTGTCTGAGTTTCACATACCTGAGTAATACTTATTTGGTTTATCAAATGTCTTTCTTGTCTCTGTGCTTTCAGAACACAACTTATGGCCTGACACACAGTAGGTACTCAAGAAACAGTTTTTGAAAACAGAAAGCATGGATGGTATTAGGAGCTAGCTGCTTTTCCTTTCCATTTTCTCATCGTCTTACAGATGGTGAAACCTAGGAAGAATGAACAAAGCCCTACCAACTTTCACTCACAAGTGCATATCAGGACCAGACTCCCAGCCTGGCCATGCTGCCCACACCTCTCCATCCCCCCCTGATGACACTAGGTGCTAGTACTGCAGATGACATAGCTGGGGCTTCTCTCTCCTGCTCACTCATCCAATGCTGACACCTGATTGGAAGAAATGTTCTCCATGTCTTGTCACTACCCAAGAGAGCTTGGTTCTTGTCCTGACCACTCTTCCCTCCTTCCCCCCAGGTTACTCTCCCATTCCAAGGGACTGGAGAGTAGAATGATCACCTATATTTGTTTTGTCTTTGGGGAGTTAGAGAAAAATATTAAACTAAGATAAGTTATATTATTGCCAAGCCGTATTTCAACCATTTACTCTGTCACAAAGTAATCTTAAACACTATTTAACTCTCCCAAATATTTTGTCTGAAGTACTTTTTCCAAAACTCACATACTGCAGAGTAAGTAACCACAAGCTATGTTGGATTTGGGCAGACTGGTGGTGGGAAGGAAACCACGGTGGCATAATGGTTAAGTGCTATGGCTGCTAACCAAAGGGTTAGCAGTTTGAATCTGCCAGATGTTACTTGGACACTCTACAGAGCAGTTCTGCTCTGCCCTATAGCACCTCAACAAGTTTTTTTTTTTTTGTATTTGGTAGTGGGGAAGAGATAGTAGGAAAAGCATGGTACAGTGAGTAGATTTTATTTTTCCCCACTTGCAATTTCATTACTGGGATGCCTGAAAACATCACGTCGACTTTCTTCCCCACATTTACATTAAATACCCAGGTTGACTCACCAGTCACTTTGTATATCTTGAGTTTTTTTATCTCCATCATCACCTTTTTAAAAATTGTTTCCTTTTCTTTAACTGCAGCGTCAAGAACCTATACATAAACAAAAAGCTCACCAGTACACATCTTCATGAGTTTTCACAAAGTGAGCTCTCTGCTGTGAATACCAACACAGATAAAGAAATAAAATACTGTCAGGCCCCAGGAGTCTCTTCTAGTTTTCATCTCTCAGTCACTTTTCTTTAGTCTTCCCAAAGGTAATCACAACTATTGTCTTGATTCTAACACCATAGATTGTATCTTTTGGAAGATTATATAAATAGTATTGTGCAGCATATGTTCTCTTTTGTGTATCATTTCTTTTGTTAAAAAATTGTATGTGTGTGATTCAGCTGTGTTGCTGCATTTAATGGTAGTTCTCAATTTCATTGCTATGTGGTAGTCTATCTGTATGAATATACCACTCTTAGTACATCCATTCTTCTGATAATTAAACATTTAGGTTGAAGCTTTTGTCTGTTACAAATTACACTGTGTAATGGTTTAAGACTGTGTGTCAACTTGGGTGGACTAATGTTTTGGCAGCTGTATGAAGTCGTAGGGGTGGGGCCTGTGATGGTTTACTGTCCACACTCAGTCTTCTGTCTGTTACATACATCTGTCTGCTCACTACATACTTCTGTCTTTTCATGTTGCCAGCAGCTCCCTCTTTTCTTTTTCTTATGTCTGGCTCTCGGGACTTGAACTGGTAGCTCTTGAGATTCACAAAACCTCACAACCGGGGAGTAAGAATCCTATTACCTGATCTGACAATCCTGAATTTGCCAGTTTCTGTAGCTCTGTGAATCAGGAGAAATCTCACAGTCTCGTCTGCCATCTTGGGATCCATGATTTGTACAGCCTGTGATGATCTGGAACTCTAATCTCTGATGGGCTGACTTTGGGTTCATCAGCTTCCATGGCTACTGGAGGCTTGTACTCTGATCCAGGTCTTGGGACCTTTCAACTTCTACAATTGTGTGAGCTGTTTCCATTATGTTAATCTTTCTCTATACATATCATATGTGTTACCTGTTTTCGTTCCCTAGAGTACCCACCCTAAGACACACTGTTACTAACATTCTGTGTTATTGCTGATGGGATTTCCTCTTCTTCAGCTTTTCTCGTCCACATCTCTACTATGAACTTTAACTCCTAGATCAGATTTACCTAAATATTCTGGGTGAAGTGAGAGCTTCTCCATTCTCCCAAACCTTCTACCATTCTACTCTCCTGAATTACATCTCTTATATCACCAAATAATAGACTAAGATCATTTCTACATGTGAAGTATTTCTTTTATTAGGCTTTAAGCTCTGATAGGCAGAAAATGACTTATTCATCTTGTTATTTTCAAGTGTGTTGTCTCGTTTATAGTAAAAATTCAACAAAAGTCTAGTTAGTGAATGAGCAGGAGTCACTGGGTAGTGCAAACAGTTAACAAAAATATTGGAGAGTTTGAGTCCACCTTGAGGTGCCTAGGAAGAAAGGCCTAGTGACCTGCTTTTGAAAACTTAAGCATAAAAACCCTATGAGGCAGAGTTCCACACTGACACACATGGAGTTGTCATGAGTTAGAGTCAGTTTGATCTCAACTGATTAGTGAATGAATGGATGACTTCAGAAATTTTTGCCTTATGTGTGAGATATTGCATCAATTTGATTATGCTGTATTTTGATTAAGGGTTGATTAGTGATAAGATCTCTGGTCAAATAGTTAAAATACATGTATGTATTTTCTAACCAACTATAAAAGTCACACTGTCAATATTTGAAAACACTAAAAAATAACTTTTTACAAGTCAGGAAATATCAAACTTTTGGATGAAGAAAATCCATACGTAACCTCATATGCCACTCTGTTGTTAGTTATACTATTGTTAAAAATATTGCTGTCATTGGTATTCTTTCAAAAAATAATTATTTTTTGCTTAATACATGCCAGGCCTCGTTTGAGACCCATAATATGCTCTCTATTTATTTCATGCATGAACACATAAAAGGTCAGAACGTTCTTAGGAGGAGCTGTTTTGAATTTTTTACTGTGGCCACAATTTAGCTGCAAGTAGTTTCTTCCATACAAAGACACTCAGGACATATTATGCTGCACAGAATTAATTAAGAGCTAGAGGAAAACAGAGATGGCAGAAGAGGAAAATGTTGGTGTTTGGGGGATGCTAATCACTCACCAGTCTCTGCTTTGGATCCAAGCAATTAAGAGCAGACATGGAGCCAAACAGAGATGGCAAAATCAGCTTTTTAAATGATTAGGCTGGATTAGTGACTGCAGCAATGTCTTCTTCACCTTGCTTCAAAATACATGTATCCACCCCCTGCCCCACCCCCCAAAGGCAGAGAAAATAAAATGAGCAGACTTGCCTTATAGGTAACCTTCAGCTAACTACTGAAGGTCACAAAGCAAAGTTCACTTTGTTGAAAGCCAGGTTGGTTTTGAGGAATATAGAACAAGATAGAGTGTGGCTTGTTTTATATTTTTCACTCCTTTTGCTTTTTGGATGTCACATACTCTCCAAGCTCTATAATGTGATAATTATTTCATCCATGTTTATAAATGAGTGGAAACCCAAAAGACCCAAACCCACTGCCATCCAATCAGTTCTGCCTCATAGTAACATAGGATGAAGTACAATTGCTCCATCAAGTTTCCAAGGAGTGCCTGGTGCAAATTGCTGATCTTCTGGTTAGCAGATGTAATACTTAACCACTATAACACCAGCATTTCCAGTGAGTGGTAGAGCAATGAAAATGTTCACATTCAAATATTTCTCTCTTCTATAGAGTGGAGGTGTTAAGGTCCATGATTTTCAAGATGCGACGCTGTTACTTTAAAGGTTAAATTTTATTAAAAAATATGCCCAATAAGAAAAATACTGGTGCACGAGGGATGCACCCCAAACTACACAGAGCAGAGGGCGATGATTAGCTTCCTCAGCACCCAGTATTTAAGTCGTGAGATTACAAAGCAGGGAGGGAGAACTGACCTTTACATTGATTGGCTAAGGCCACCTGGAATTCCTGTTAGTTGTAAAATGTGGTCAAGGTCTAGGGGTCACTTACAAGGCTGTCCGTGGTCAAGGTCTAGGGGTCACTTCCAAGACTGTCCCCAGGCTTGTCTTCTGACAGATGTTTTGTAAGACAAAGGTGAGATTACTCTATGGTATTTTCTGCTATTAAGTTGTTTCCTGGGGCTTTCTTTAATACCTTGAATTTTTGCTGCACCCTTCCTCAAAGGCTGCCACTTATGCCTCATTTCAACAGAGGAGATATCCCACCCTCTCTATGAAACCCTGAGAGTAAGCAGAAAGGCAAGACAAGAAAGAAATGTGAATAGGAAAGGGAGCAATGACTGTAAGAGATTAAGAGAAGAAGCTTTTTACTGAAATGTGAAAATCAAGACAGCTAAGAAACATAATCACTTGTCTATGTCCTTGTCTATGTCTTTGGTTCACTGTGGTGGTTTATTTGTTGCTATGATACTGGAAACTATGTTACAGCTATTTTAATTAACATTAGGGTCACTCATGTTGGATAGATTTCAGTGGAGCTTCCAGACTGCGACAGACTAGGAATAAAGGCCTGGTAATCTACTTTTGAAAACTAGGCAATGAAAACTTTATGTGTAACAATTAGTTCTTCAGCAAGTGCTGCCAGAATACTCCTTAGAAGGAAGGATGGTGAAATTTTGTCTTGCTTACTGTTTTAGTCAGCTAGTGCCGCTCTAACAGAAATACCACAGAGTGGATGTCTTTAACAAAGGAAGGTTTGTTCTTACATAGTCCAGTAGGTTGCAAGTCCATATTCAGGGTGTCCACTCTGGGGAAAGACTTTCCCCTTGTCGGCTCTGGAGGAAATCTGGTATTGCATCAGTCTTTGTCCAGGGAGCATCTTGGCTCAGGAACCTCAAGTCTGAAGGACGCGCTCTTCTCCCGGTGCAGATTTCTTGAAGGTGCGAGGTTCCCAACTCTCCTTGTTTCTCTTTCCTTTTATCTCTTGCAGGCTGAAAATATTAAGGGTGGGGCAAGCTGCACTCCAGGGAAACTCTCCCTACAGCAGAGCAGGGAAGTAATCCTATGCAGGAATTTACAGCCTCATCCTAATCCTTTAACTTACAGTTTAGGGAAACCACAGAATGGAGGACAGTCCCAAGATACTGGGAATCATATCCCAGCCACATGCTACACATATTTCCGGGGGGACACAATTCAACCCATGACACCTACTTTGGACGTGTTATCAGGAAAGACAAGTTAGTAAAAAAGAACATCATATTTGGTAGAGGCCAGCAAAAATGAGAGAAACGTCCCATGAGGTGCATTGAGACAACAGCTACAACAGTGGGCTTAAACATATCAAAAATGATGAGGATGACACAGAACTGGGCAATATTTTCTTGGGTTATTACATAAGGTCAACATGAGGTGGAGCCCTCCCAAAGGCAACTCTCAACAATAACATATTTAAACTGGCAAAGAAGATTTTTACAGTGAATTTAACCCCCAAATTTGAAAAGACACAGAGGAGAGTCAGTTTTTAGATAAGTGGGGGAAAAGAAGAGAAATTTTAGGAAATTTATGCCTCCACTCTATTTTAATCGGGTCTCTGTTACCTAGAAAATGTAAATTGAAAACTAGAAAGACCAGAATTGTAATGGATTCAAAGGGGACAAGAAAGACAGAACCCCGTACACATGTAGTAGGATCAGTGGCTGATGTAGTGAACTGCCTCAAATTTAAAGCTTTCATTTTGTTTGTTTTGTTTTTTAGCCAGAGACGAAATGTAACCCTCAAGAATCTCATAAGGACCTACAATTATCAAGTTGTAGTTGCGTCCCTGAAAGAAGAAACATCTCCTTGAGAAAAGAAACTCTGTTGTGTTTTTGTCTTTTCTTTCTCCCATTACTACATCTTATACCTTTTAGTAGAAATTTTATTATCTTCAAATTATATTCTCCTGTTGTTTTAATTATTAAATAGGTTGGATTGTACTTTAAAATAATCTTCTGATGCTGAAATACTAGACATGAAAGAATTATCTTAATATCACTTCTGTCATTATCTTAAAATCACTTCTATAATAATTAATCTAGAAATGCAGCATAATAATGCAGGAAGCCCAGGTTATTTTGCCTGACTAGCCATGGAAAATGGAATATCAGCACCTAAACCATTTCCTGTGCACACCTCTGAGGATATTGATTGGATCTACTGACACTGCCTGAGATGATTCCAAAGGCATTTGAACTGATTGAAGGTCCTACAATCCTCCTTTCTGTTGTCTAGACTTTTATGATACTAAATCCTTTAGTAATGCCTTAATCTTAATGCTGCCTTGATTTTCACACTCTTGTAATGTTTTCATAGAAAATTCAATCTTTATAGAGCCATTTAACATGAAGAAATGGGGCCTGTGCCTTCTCAATTCGGGAAAACTCATCAAAAGGGAAATACTCAATGCTAGATAGTAGAGCCAAAAAAAATTTGGCAACCAATATTAATGAGCAGATAGTAGCTCACAGAGGACCAGAGTAGTTCATAATCCCAGAAAACGGTAAAACCTGTAAGTAAGTTTTTACTATCTCTGACAGTTGCAAGGTTGGCAGAAATTCCCCAGTATGCTGAATGCTCTGACTGAATTTTGTAAAATCTTCATTTTTAAAGAAAATATTTTTATTTTCTAAGCGAATATATGCAATGTAACACTTGTTTTAAATGGAAAGAAGACTAAGTGTGATATAGTAATAAAGCAAGTACATATGTAAAGCTAAATGTACTGATTAGTGGTTAAATTGTAGGAAGCTGACACACAAGGGAGTAGCCCCTGGGTGGCAAAAATGGTTAAACATTTGGCTACTAACTGAAGGGTTGCTGGTTTGAATCCACTCCGAGGCATGTTGGAAGAAAGATCTAGCAATCTACTTCTGAAAAATCACAGCCATTGAAAGCCTCACGGAGCATAGTTCTACTCTGACACGTATCAGCTCACTATGAGTCTTAATTGACTCTATGCCAGCTGGTTAGTTCATGTTTTTGACACACAAAATATGAATTCAATTGTGAAGCCATTTTTAGTTTGCCAAGTCCACTCCTACTGTAGGTGATGTCAATTGGTATGAGAATGCTATGTGTCCAGACATGGACCAGCATTGTGACGTTTACCTCCCAAAGTAGAAATTACCAAGAGACTGAAGAAAGAGGTGGGCAACTCTAAGGTGGCATCAAAGAACTTTATTAAGGAAACTTACAACTGAGGCAGGTCCTGGACAGTGTTTCTCTGTGCCACGCGGAGGTAGAACAGAGAGCTTTTTAGCGGTGGTAGACAATGGTGGCTACATGCCAGGAACTTTCATAAAGATGGCTTAGCAAACTGTAGTAAACCAGCACACCACAAGAGGATGCTGCTATTCAGCCTTGCAAAGCTTGTTTCTCTTTAGTCCACCCCTTGAGGCCAGCTCTTACAGTCCGGCCGGCTCTCTCTCGGGTCATAGTACGAGAGACCCAATTTCCTCCCTGCTGGGAACAGATATAAAAGAGTTGTCCAGGTGCTTTATGATGCCCACACATGTGCAAGTGACCGAGAAAGTCACTGTGTGCTCGGTAAAGAAGGAGGTTTCTCTGATAAGGAGGAGGAACTGAGAGAGAGAAAGGAACCCCGTATACAACATCTTTATCAGGGAATGTTCCTGGCCCAAGGGCTTTACTTAAGCAGCCTATATGGGAGTTGTGGAGGCAGACCATTCTTCCAACAGCCCACGTCTGACTTCTATCAGGATGCCAGAAAGAGACAAAGCAGTACGAAGTCCTGGTATGCCCGTTATCCAACTTGAGCATTGAGCTGCGTATTTTGGTTTGGTGTACATCTCTGGTGGATGTTATATTTGTGCATCATTTGAGGCAGCATTTAATGAGGGTTATTAGTAGGAATATCCACAGCAGATTGATTAGGCCTCCTTGGAGAATAGATCCCAATTTGATTTGATGTTGTCTGTTATCTTGGAGGCATCAAGAAGCTATTATGTTTATTTATTCATTGTGTGTTTATTTGCTGCATCCAGAAGTTTTTTTTTTTTTTTTTTTTCCACTTGGTATATCTGAATAAGCTTGGTGTATGGGCTACCCTGTTGATTTGGTCAGGTCAAAGCTCTCTCGTCCTGTCTCCAATGGGTGGATCAAAATCCAGGTGTGTGAACACAGGCCCCATCTAATGTTTTTACTGGGCTGCTGAGGATGTAGATGGTATTTTTTGGTTAGATGATGTTTGTGTCCTGCTGATTATGGCCATGGGTGCAAGAGATATTCTCCTTATGCAATGAGTTAGGTGTTGTATGTGTGCTCCACCACTTGCTGGTTGATTGGACTTTGCAAAACTTCCTGCCTGGGTCCTTGGTCACTGGGTGGGTGGTGTGGAGATTCACACCAACAGTTCTAGGCAGGAAAGGCTGTGTGGATATGTTTGGAGCAGGCATGAGCTTCTGCTTGCAGTGGGAGGTGATGTTGGAGCTGAGACAGGGAGCTGTCCACTGCTCAAAGATGCCCAGTTGCAGGCCTTGCTCCCTCTGCTATGTTGCATCATGGGGAAATTGTAAGCCAGTCCACAGGCACGTGGTGCCATTTGCTAGAGGGATTTGGGGGTGTCACCAATCCTTAGGCCCCTGGAGTGAGTAGCTGAGCTCCTCTCTTAGTGGGTGGGGACATGGTGAATGCCACAGACGCATAGCTCCCAATCAGCTGCTTCAAGTGAAATAGTCACACTGTGCTGGCTCAGACAGCAAGGCACTGGTGTGGGCAGTCAGAGGGTGTAGGGGGTGTTGCAAGTCCATAGATTCCCTGCACCAGTGGCTGGACATGGGGTAGGCACCTCAGACTGGATAGAGGGCTACCTGCTTAGGGCGTGGGGTAGTGTTGAATGTCACAGGTCTGCAGTTCCCACTTAGCTGCTGCATATGAAATGAGCTTCAGCTAGAAATTTTGCCTACCTTGTCCCAGTTTGGCTGTGCTGTGCTGGCTTGACAAGCTAGGTGCTGGTGAGAAGGATTAGAGACGGTGGGGGACACTGCAAATCCGTGGATCTGTAGTGCTGGTGGCTGGGATAAGGAGTGGACAACTTACCGCGACTGCGAGCTTCAGCTTATGGGATGTGGCTATGCTGAACACTGCTGAACTGATGTCAAGGCAGGAAGCAGCGGTGAGTGAGAGGGAAGAAATACTCCTCTATCCGTGGAGCTCTGTGTGGAGAGGCTAGGGTACACAAGGTGGGTTGAGTGCTTGCACTTTACTGTTGTAGGCCCGGAGTCACTCATGGCTGAATCTAGAGGTATGTTCATGGTTGCTCCTGCTTAAATGCCCCAGGTGGGTTTCGGCTGAGCATGTTGCTTGCTTGCCTCAGTATGACTGCTGTGTGCAGCTTTGGGTAGCAGAATGCCCATAATCTATAATTCCTCATTTTTGCTGATTTTTCATTGTGCTTTAAGTGAAAGTTCACAATTCAAGTTAGTTTCTGATACAAAAACTTACACACACATTGTTGTGCAACTGTTACTTTTCTGCATGTGACAGCACACTCCTCCTTTACACCTTCTGTTTCCTATGTCTCCTGTTTCCCTCTGTCTTCTCATCCAGCTCCTGTCTCCCTCTATCTTTTCTTCTCACCACTGGACAAGAGCTACTCAGTCTCATACATGTACTTAAGCCAAGAAGCACACTCTATCACTATCATTTATGCCTTGTAGTCTAGTCCAGTCTTTGTCTGAAGAGTTGGCTCTGAGAATGGCTTCAGTCCTGGGCTAAGAGGGAGTTTAGGGGCCATGTCTTCGAGGGACCCTACAGTCTGTTGGACCATCAAGTCTTGTCTGTTTAGTACAGTTCGACTTCTGCCCCTTATTTTGCTCATACTATGTCAGAGACTCTTGTGTTTCATGTCAGGGCAGTCATTGGTGGTGGACCAGCACCATCTAGTTCTTCTGTTCTCATGCTGATGTAGACTTCGAATTGTGTGGCCCTTTCTGTCTCTTAGGCTCATATTTTCCTTACGTCTTTGATCTCCCTTTGTTCTTGCTGGGTTGGGATAAATTGATGCTTCTTAGATGGCTACTTGCTAGATTTTAAGAGCCCAGATGCAACCTACAACGGGGGGATGAAGAACATTTTCTTAATAAACTTTTTTATGCCAGTTGACTTATGTCATAGATTGAATTGCGTCCCCCCAAAAATGTGTGCAGTAATTTGGCTGGGCCATGACTCCTGGTATTTTGCGTGATATTCTTACATGTTGTAAATCCTGCCTGTATGACGTCAATGAGGGAGCACTGGTATGATTGTGTTAGTGAGGCAGGACTCAATCTATAAGGTTGTGTTGCACCTTGTGGCAATATCTTGGGATACAAAGGCAAGGAAAACAAGTAAAGAGCTGTGGACTTCGTGCTGCCAGGAAAGAAGAAGTGCCAGGAGCAGAATGTGTCCTTTGAACCTGGGGTCCCTGTGCATCAGAAGCTCCTAGCCCAGGAGAAGATTGATGACAAGGAACTTCTTCCAGAATCAACAGAAAAAGACTTTCCCTGGTTCTAATGCCCTACAATTGGACTTGTAGCCTACTGGACTGTGAGAAAATGAATTTCTCTTAGTTAAAGCCACCCACTTGTGGTTTTTCTGTTACAGCAGCACTAGATGACTAAAACAACCTATGTGTCCCCAACCATGGTGTCCAGACCCCTGCCCCTGCTATTCTGTCCATTGAAGTGTTTGGTTCTATATAGGAAATTTCTTACCTTTTGGTTTATCGAGTTCTGTTGATCTCTCCTCTACTGTGCGTTGTCTCTCCTTTACCTAAAATAATTCTGCTATCTAATTTATGAATACTCTTTTTTCTCCCTCCCTATGCTTGTAATCATCCAAGACTGCTTTCTTCTCTGTTTAAATCTTTTCTTGACTCCTTAAATCTTTGTCTCATATAATATTTGTCCTTTTGCAACTAATTTTACTCGGCATAATATGTCCTGGATTCCTCCAAGTTATGAAGAGTTTCCTAAACTTATTGTTCTTTATCACTGCATAACATTCCATTGTGTGAATATACCACAGTTTGTTTATCCTTTCATCTGTTGATGAACACCTGGGTTGATTCCATCTTTTTGCCATTGTGTACAGTGCTGCAATGAGCAATGGTGTGCATGTACCTATTTGTGTGACAGCTCTTATTTCTCTAGTATGTATTCCAAGAAGTGGGATTTCTGGGTCATATGGGATTTCTGTTTCCAGCATTTTAAGAAAGCACCAAATCAATTTCCAAAGTGGTTGTACTTGTATACTCCCTTTAACAGTGTCAAACAGTTCCAGTCTCTCCACAGCCTCTCCAACATTTACTATTTTGTGTATTATTATTATTATTGCATTAATGCTTGCCTTGTTGGGGTGAGATGGAGCTCACTGTATTTTTTATTTGGATTTCTCTAATTGCTAATGATTTCCAACATTTCCTCATGTGTCTGTTAGCTACCTGAATGTCTTCTCTGGGGAAGTGTCTGCTTGTATCTTTTCTGCTGTTCTTGAATTATTTTTCCTTATACTTGTCACTAATTCTGATTTTTCAGCCTTGCTTAGAGTTCCTGGATTGACAATCACTTTTTTTTTTCCAGGTCTTCGTTGTAAGAGAGATAACACTGAAGGTCTGACTACTTTGTCATCTTGGCCTGCCTCTCCAACTATTATCTTTCTGTCTTTCTTTTGAGGGATCATGATTCTACATAGCTTAAGAAGGGAAATGAACTCTGAAGAGGGTTGGTGGATAGTATGAAAGTAGTAGGAAAAAGAACTGGAAGTCATGGTGATGAAGACAAGATGCTCAAACAAGACAGTCATTAGAAAGGAATTACAGGGTACAGCAACTTCACAATAAAGAGATTTTCATGAAAAGAACATGAAACAATATTGGGCAATGCAAGTGAGTTGGTTAGCCTGTGAGACTGGTTAATTAGGAATGGAGGCTTGGTGAGTAGATAGTCATGTTGGGAGGCTGATTCCAGTATTGTGGTCTTGAATGTTTCCTCTGGTGCTATAATGGTGTCCAGTGGAAATGGGCCTTCTCACTGTACTCTTATTTCAAGGATACCTTAAGCAATTTTATTAAGAGGGCAAACTGGTTTTATAGTTTTTCCCTTTGCCTTTTCTTTTCTTTCTTACCTCACACTCTAGCCTTAAGCTGTTGTTTCCGTTCTCCCACTGCTGTGATTCTTCAAGATTCACCCTTCCATATAGTAATTCAGGGACATTTTCTTCTTAGCACAAGTTACCTTTAATGATGGAACTTCAAATACCACATTAGAGGGAGCGGAGTCAAGACAGACTAGGCACACATTTCCTTAATTCCCTCTGAAAACTAAGGCCTAGATTGATAATTAAATGGAGTCTAACTGGGACACCCAGTGAGCCCTAGGACATGGCATAGGGCTGTCAATTTGTATTACATGTTACTGAATGGGAAACTTCTCTTTTGCTGAACCCTGCCCTTGTTGAATGCCGGCTCTCACAGACTGAAGGTTAGTTGTATTGTAAACTTTTTATTTCTCTGTTAACCAGCAGGTGGGCCTTGGGCTTAACTGATGGCAAAACTCAGTGGCACTGCTGATGGGATCAGCAGGTGTCATAGGCACATTTTGAGAGCCTGGCTCTGGATTCTGTGCATACTGCCCCCTCCACCTTCTCTTTCTGAACCTCCGCCATTGAGGTGGCTATTTCATAACAGGTGGGGGAGTTTGCGTGGGATGCCATCTTGTTCAACTGGGAGGTGGAGTTACTCAAATGGAAGCCTCAGCAGGGGCTAATTCATAGGCTGGGACATAGTGCCATCCCAGGGAGTGCTTTCCCAGAAGAAAAGCTACGTTTAGCACAGTGTGGCCTTGTGGGTGGGGCCCAGCAGCAGACGACAGCAGGGCGGTAGCCTTTCTGTACTTTGAACTAGTTTACAGCACCTGGGGTTGGATATAGAAGTGCTTACATTGCTAGCTGGGAAGAGGGACTTGCACATTTGACAGCCTGACTGATTTTGGAAGCTGTCGGATAGCTTTCACCTTTCAAAATAAGACTACCTAAAGAAATAACTGTGGTGCATCCTGATGGCATCTCTTCTGGCCTTTACTGACTCACATTGTAGGGTCAGCTGACAGCCCCCGGTGACTCCATAAGTAGGGCCGTGTCTTTGCCAATTAGGAGGTGGAACCTGCTACTCCAGAGAGTCCACTCAGCCCAGTGACTGGAATACACAGAGGTGACTGGTGATCACCATCCTTCTCAGACTGTGCTTCAGATCCTGGTAAGGTAACACTGGAGAAACTAAACAACCTCTAGATGCCCAAAAAGCAACAAATGTTGGCCAAAAACTTAAAGAAAAATTCACCCATAGCTCCAGAAAGCCCTCAAAAGAAATAATCAAAGAATTTCCCAGATGAAGAAGCCTTTCTGCAACTATTGGAGGTCAAGTACAACAGGATTACGTATAGAGCCGTCCTATACATTATACAAAATGCAGCACAGCAAAATGAAAAATTAAGCAAGCTGTTCAAACTGGTGGAACAATAGCATTCAGAAATCTGACAGATCAATAACAAAATCAAAGAAATAGAAAATTCAATTCAAAGTCAAGAAAACAGAACTGAACAACTGGAAAATAGACTTTCTTACTTGGGAGATAGAACTACTGACTCCAGCATCCATGAGGAGAAATTTGAGAAAAAAAAAAACAAGACAAATGAAGAAGCATTAAGAAACATGTGGGACTCTATCAAGAGGAATAATCTACGATTAACTGGAGTTCATCAACAAGGAGGGACACCTGAAAATGCAGAATATTGTTGTTGAGCTGATGATGGAAAATTTTCCTGAAATTATGAAAGAAGAGAATATAGATCTCCAAGATGCTTATTGAACACCACACAATGTAGATCCCAAAAGAAAGACACCAAGACATAATATAATCAGGCTTAACAAAATGAAACATAAACAGAAATTCTTAAAGGCAGCAAGACTCAAAGCAAAGCTAACATTCAGAGGCAAACCTTGTAGACTTTCATCTGTCTTCTTAGCAGAAATGATTCTGGTATGGAGGCAAAGGGATGACACACTTAAAGCCTTGAAGGACAAAAACTTTCAATCAAGAATTACGTATCTTGCAAAACTGTCTTTCAAATATGAAAATGAAATTAAGATGTTCGCAGATAAGCAGAAACTCAGAGACTTTGTAAAAAACCAAACAAAAGCTACAAGAAACACTGAAAGAAACTCTTGGCTTAGAAGAACAAACCATTAACTGTATTTTAGGAGGCAATACAGGACACATTATCCAGAAACCTACTAAGTTAGTGAAGGCATAAAACTCAATCAAAGCTATAATATCAAAAACAGTGATCCAGTGATAATACCACGACATTAAAAAGCAGAATGTGCTACAGTAGTTATAGTCCTTCCAGATGGAGAGGAAGTTAATAAGATATGTAGAAGTTAAAATTGAGTTTAAACATAGATTATTAAGGAGAATCATAGGAGTAGCTGCAAAGAACAGTAAAGATGCAACATATCAAATCAAGAAACATAATACAGGAGTCTCAACAAACACAAAACCAACACTAAAAAGGGTGAAAAATCAACTCATAAAGAAGAATGTCCGAGAACAGAATGTTAAGAGCAATAGAAAAAAAACACACAAAAATAAACACATCACATAAAGAAACAACAAATGACATCTTGGATTAAAAGACATGACCTGTCTATATGTTGCTTACAAGAAACACAGCTTAGACTTAAAGATACGAACACACTGAAAATTAAAGAATTGGAAAATATATACCAAGCTAACAATACACAAAGAAGAGCAGGTGTGGCAATACTAATCTCAGATAAAATATACTTTACTATAAAATTCACCATTGTGGACAAGGGTGGACACTATTTATTGCTGAAAGATTCAGTACACAAGCAGGACTTAAAAATTTAAATGCTTATGTACCCAATACTAGAGGATCTAAATAAATCAAAGAAACACTGACTACATTAAAAAAATGAGATAAATCACTCCACAATAATAGTGGGAGACTTCAATACTCCACTCTTGATATTGAACAGGTCTTGTAGAAAAAAGCTCAATAAACACATGGAAGATCTTATTGCCACAATTAACCAACTAGACCTCATCGAAATATACAGAACTTTATATCCATCAGCAGACAAATACGCCTTATTTTCCAGTACACATGGGACATTTTCTAGAATAGATCCTGTGTTAGGACACAAAGCAAATCTCAACAAAGTCCATACCACTGAATTATTACAAAGCATCTTCTCAGACCATAAAACCACAAAAGGCAAAATCAATAACAGACAAAACATAGCTAGAAATTGGAACTCATGGAAACTGAACAATATCTTGCTCAAAAAGCCATGGATTATAGAAGAAATCAAGGATGAAATAAAGAAATTTATGGATTCAAATGAGAATGAAAAGACTTCCTACCACAACCTAAGGGATACAGCTGAAACAGTGCTCAGGGGTCAGTTTATCTCTACAAATGCACACATTTGGAAGGAAGGAAGGACCCAAGCCAAAGAATTAACACTACAGCTTGAACAAGTATAAAGAGAGCAGCAGAGTTACCTCTCAGTCACCGAAGAAAACAGATCATAAAGCTTAGAGCAGGCCTAAATGAATTAGAGAATAGCAGAATCATTGAAAAAATTGATAAGAACAAAAGCTGTTTTTTTTTTAAAGATCAGTAAAATTGACAAACCATTGGCTAAAATTACTAAAGAAAAGCAAGAAAGGAAACAAACAACCCAAATAAGAAATGAGATGGGAGATGTCACAACAGATCCAACAGAAATAAAAAATATAACAAAATAATACAGAAGACTGTCCTCTAACAGATTTGAAAGCCTACAGGAAGTGGACAAATGCCTAGATTCACATCACCTACCAAAATTATCACAAAGTGAAGCAGAACAGCTTAATAAAAACCCATCACAAAGGAAGGGTCTGAAAAACTCATAAAAAAGCTACCAACTAAAAAAGTCCTGGCACAGATGGATTCGCCACAGAATTCTATCAAGCTTTTAGAGGAGAATTAACTCCAGTACTCCTGAGAGTATTTCACAGCATAGAAAGGGATGGAATACTCTGAAATTCATTGTGTGAAGCCAGCAGAACCCTGATAACAAAACCAGGGAAACACCCCAAAAAAGGACAACTACAGACTGATATTACTCACGAATCTAGATGCAAAACTCTTCAACGAAATATTTTCCAGTAAAATTGAACAACAGATCAAAAAAACCAAAAAAAAAAAAAAAAAAAAAACCAAACCATCACAACGAAGTTAGATTCATTCCAGGGATGCAAGTTTAGTTCAACATCAGTAAAACAATGTGATTAACCACATAAATAATACAAAAGACAAGAATCACCTGATTTTATCTATTGATGCAGAAAAGACATTTGACAAAGTCCAACACTGATTCATGCTAAAAACTCTCAGCAAAATAGGAATAGACAACAAATTGCTCAATGCAATGAGGATCATTTATACAAAACCAACCACCTACATCATCCTGAATGGAGAGAGACTGAAAGAGTTTCCCTTGAGAACAGGAACTAGACAAGGATGCCCTCTCTCACGTCTCCTCTTTGACATCATACTAGAAGTTCTAGCCAGAACAATTTGACAAGACCGAGAAATAAAGGGCATCTGCATCAGCAAAGAAGGTGTAAAAGTCTCCCTATTTGCAGATGATATGATTGGATACGTAGAGAATCCCGAAGAATCCATAAGTAAACTACTCAGACTGATAGAAGAGTTCAGCAGAGTGTCAGGATACAAGATAAACATAAGTAAATCAGTAGTATTCCTTTATACCAACAAAGAGATTATTAAAGAAGAAATCACCAAACTAGAGAAATAAGAGAACTTTACCAAGAGAACTACAAGACCTTACTATGAGAAACTAGAGAGACTTACATAAATAGAAAAACCTACCCTGCTCATGGATAGGGAGACTCAACATTGTGAAAATGTCTGTTTTACCCAAAGCAAGCTACTTATATAATGCAATCCAAATAAAAATTCCAGTGACTTTTTTTAAAAGAAATGGTTAAACAAATCACCAACTTTGGAAAGGCAAGAATCCCTGGATAGGTAAAGCACTACTGAAGAAGAAGAACACACTGGAAAGCCTCTCGCTACTCAAGTTTAGAACCTATTACACTTGCCACAGGTGTCGAAACAGCCTGCTACTGGTACAAAAAGAGACATATAGACCAATGGAACAGAATTGAGATCCCAGAGATGCCACCATCCTCCTATGACCAGTTGATATTCGACAAAGGCCCTAAGATTTTAAACTACGGTAAAAGCAATCTCTTTAACAAATGGTGCTGGCAAAATTGGATATCCATCAGCGCACATTACAAAGAAGATCAGTTTAAGTGGACTTCACATTAACATGACTACTCTTCCAATCTTAACCCAACATTGCAAGGACAGAATAACAGCGGCGGGGGTCCAGGGACCATGCTCTCTGTGGCCAATTGACGTAACTAGCGTATTGCTAAGAGAGTCTTCTGCAATGCATATTGAAGAGTGGCTTCTGGGGTCTTAAAGGCTAGCAAGCTGCCATCTGAGGTACACCAAGTGGCCCCAACTCAGCAGGAACGGATGATCATCAAGGACCAAAATGACATAAGGAAGGAGAACCCAGGAGACAGAGAGACCCAAGTGAGCAGGTGACTACATTGACATGTGACCAGGGGAATCAGATGGTGCCTAGCCACCACCAGTGATAGCCATAATAGGGCTCACAAAGGTGAGTCTCACTGGCAACCCCAGAATAAAAAGGAGTGTGCCCTGAGAACTCCACTAAAAGACCACAGTTGATAGTCCTGGGGCCTCGGGGTTCCCCTGGAAGCATGGCCCCTTGTCCTGATGCTGCCCCTGTCCATAAATCATAATGGAGGTCAGCTCTTCAGGCTGGAATGGATTGGACTTGTTCACACAGAGTGATCATATTGTGTGTGCGCTTCATGGTTCTATGCATCTGTAGGATGTCGCCCTACCGGGTCCTTACTAGAGGGGAGGGAGACGGTGGAGAGGAGTGGACAGTAGATTGTTAAGAGGATATGACATGTATAGAACAGATAGGAGAAGAGTGCTATCACTGGGCAAGGACAGCAGTAGGAGCTGCACGTAGGCAGGCATGCAAATTTAAACTGGATTGTACAGTTTCACTCAATCACAATAAATAAAAAACAAAAATACCCACCAAAAAAAAAAAAAAAAAACACACACACACATTAGACCTCTCAAAGAATTGCATATGATCATTGAGTCTCCAGATCTCCTCAAATTGTGCTATGCATTTTTGCCAGTGTAGATCTGGCTTTTCAAACTCTGGTTTTCACTATGGATAAAGACAGAGAATTTCAGGACCTCAGGATATATTTAAATAATAAGAATCATAGTAATAAACCTATTGCCACCAAGTTGATTCTGACTGATAGTGCCCCTACAGGACAGAGCAGAACTGCTCCATAGAGTTTCCAAGAAGCACCTGGTGGACTCAAATTGCCAACCTTTCGGTTAGTAGCTATAGCATTTAACCATGATACCACCAGGATTTCCCAAGAGATACTATTAGTTTAATATTCACAGGTGCTCTATAATATTAATAAAATAACCATTTTGTATCATCATAGCTTGTAACATTGTGTACTTTTTCATTTCAATAAGATTCCTTGATAAAGCTGGGAATACAAAAAACTCTATGTTAATAATTAAACCAAAATCGGGTAATTGCTCTTGCATGAGCAATTGCTAGTTTATTAAATAGCTTACTCTCTGGATATTGTTCAGTGTTTAAACACTTAAGCACTAGTCATTAAAACTGCTGAATGATAGTTCCTACTTAATTTAGCACCTTCTATGTAGGGACCTCAAATAAGTAAATCAAATTTTGAATACTTTGTGGATATAAGCATTGACCTTGAGTTTTTTGGATAAATTTCTTCCTTGATTATCATACCGTGTTGAAATCATTAAAGCCAGCTAACTTTTGAAATGACAAAACTTTTTGTCTTCCATTGTTAATACAGAGAAATTGAACCTACAAACTTTATGAGAGCTTCAATAAGACAGTAAATAAATTGACAAATCTGCATGTTCTAAATTGGAGCTTCCTCTTAGTACACTATGGATTTTTTAAAAAATACAGTGCTTACACCCATGCTGTTAGCTGGAAACAAGACACTTTCTCTATCACTGACTGGATGAAAATTTCAGAATGGGAAACATGCAAAGTGTGATAGTAATTACAATGATGATTGTAATAAAAAGATAATGATGATAGCAGTCATCTTTATTGAGTGCTATATTTCACCAAGTACTTTATATTGATTTTCTGTTTCTGTCAAGAAAAATAAGACAAAACAAAACCTAAAACAAACAAACCAAAACCCTAAACAAACAAACCAAAACAAAACCGGAAAAATGAGCTTATTATTCCGATTGTGGCAGCCCCTGAGTGGTGCAAACAGTCAAGTGCTCGACTACTAACCAGAAGGCTGGCTGTTCTAACCTACTCAGAGGCTCCTTGGGAGACAACTCTCATAATCTGATTCTGGAAAGTCACAGCCTTGAACTCTATGTAGCATAATCCTACTCTGCATACATTATGTTGCCATGAGCTAGAATCGACTCTACAGCAACTACCAGCAAAAATTTCCTATTCCAAAGTTGAAGTACTTGATGTTCAGTGAGGTGGTGTGAGCTATCCTGAAATCACACAATCTCTAACTGGCTGAATCAGGAGTAATGCATAGGTCTGTCTCTATATTAGCTGACTTACAAGCAGAAACATCTGTATCACTTTTATGACTTTTTCCAGATACCATTCTCATTCCTTTACTTCCTCTTTTATCAGAGAAGTGAAAAATTATCTAGATGAAAATATTTATTAAAATTGTTGTAATCATTGTAATAATAAAAGAGCATTTTCATGTTTATTACTTCTTCTGATCATCATCAGTACTCCATTGGGCCAATGTTACTTTTAACCTTCAGACTAAAGTTCATAGAATTTATGTGACTTGCTGAAACCCGTATAACTAGTAAGTGACAGAGCTGGTAATTTTGTCCAAGTCTTCTAATTTCACTTACGTTTTCCACTGCACCATTCTGCCTCTCAAATGATTTGTGTTTGGTAGATTAACAGTTTACAGGGTACTTTTATATCTATGATTTAGATTGAGCCTTATGGTGCTTTACGTCAAAACTTTGTTCTAGGTTAGGAAATTTTGTTAGGACTTAAACAGAAATTTGCAGCTGCTTTTTGTTGTCTAATGATAAGTCACTTTATAAGCCACCTGTCTCTGCCAAATACCACAGAAAGTGTAATCCTACAGTGGTCAATTTTGACTCATAAGGACCCCACAGGGCAGAGTAGAATTGCCTCCATAGAGTTTCCAAGGAGCAACTGGTAGATTAGAATGGCTGACTTTTTTGAGAGCAGCTGAATTTTTAATCTATGTATCACCAAAACACACTCATTGATGTCGAGTTGATTCCAATTCATGGTGACCTTCTGGGATAGTAGAACTGCCCCAAAGGGTTTCAAAGGAGCACTTAGTGAATTTCAACAGCAGATCTTTTGTTTAGCGCTCTACTGCCAGGGCTCAACTACATCACAAGGCTCCATAAATAGGTTTTAGAAAATAGAATACCAATGAGTAAGCCTAGTAGTTACTGGTGGCATAGTGGTTAAGTGACATGTTTGCTAACCACGAAGTTGGCAGTTCAAATCTACTAGGTGGTCCTTGGAAACTCTATGGGACCGTTCTACCCTGACCTATAGTCTCACAGTAGTAAGCAAAGCTATTTATAGTAAGCAAAGCTGTCATCTTATCTGTTTTACATAGCGATTCACAATATCAAGTGGAAAATGTTGACATTCTTGATTCTTTTTCTGCTTCCTTAGAATAGTTTTCCATTTTGTCTTCTGAATTGTTAGCGAGGCTCATACAGCTATTAAGGCTTAGAGCTACCACCGGAACACCCGGCACCTCATTCCAACACCAGTGCCCTACCCAGTGTGTTATATAGCCATTCTGAATTCTATGACGGGTTTATCCTTCAAAATTTGCGTACACTCTGAGTGACATGGTTCCTACTTCCTTTTGTTCCTTCCCCCGAGGTCATCTAGTATTTTTAGGCCTCACGACTTAACTCAAACATTATTATTTAATTCACTCAGCTAACGTTTATCGATCACTAACTGTATGTTAAGGATTATGTTAATTCTGAGGGACAAATTAACGAGACCAAAACTCTGGCCATGAAGAGCAGTGTTCTAGGGCAAACAGACAAACCAATAGCAATGTGATCAATAGAAAGGAAATACACTCAAGACATTGAAAATTGCCAGTAGCTTCACATGATGAGTCTCCCACCATCACCAGATCCCATGTAATTAGAGACAGCACAGCTTAAACCATGGCGACAGTACCCATCCAGAATCAAAGCCTCCAAGACAAGGTGGCTCAGTCTAGCAATTACATAGTTTTCTAATTCCTAGAATGCTGGAAATCCAGTAATACCAGCCTGATGCAACTGCTTTAACAGAACATAATTAATTATACTGGGTAACTCTGATTGTGCGATGGCAACAATCACCTGTTAGGTGCAGATTACAACCCTGGTGATTTAGTTTTCTCTACTTCTTGGTCTTTACTGTCTGCTGATCTCCACATCTTCACTTTTCATAAAGACAGAAGAATATACTCATGACCTAGCCAGCTTCCACTGTCAACATTGAAAACCCACTTGACAGCCTCACTTCACAGTTCCTGTGCCTCTTTTGCCAAGAGCAGTTGTCACCACCCCACTTTAAACACCTAGCAGCAGGTTCACTGCGCAGATCTACCGGATCGTCAGTCAGAGTTCTCTCACCGCCAGGGTTTCTGCAATTGCAAGTCTCCATCAGTTCCAAACTCTCCTTCGACTTCACAGACGGTGTTGTTGCTTAGTTAACTCTTCCGGTTCCGCTCCTCCAGACTCACTATCTATTCTAGCCAGACGCTGTTAGGCAAGTCACTTAAACCATTTGACCTCTAGTATCCTTATCAGTTTAACTGGAATAAATGATACTCTCTGGAAGAGCTGTTGTAAAAATTAATGTAGATAAACTGTGAAAGTGTTCCTGAGTTCTTTCACACTTTGGTTTGTGTTACAGCTATGTTTATTCACCATATACCTCTTTGTGGTAGGTTAACACGTCTTGTATTAGACTCTAACCTAAGAAGTACATCCAATTTATGTTTGTATATCTCATGCTGTTTAGAAATAATAAATGAAAAGCCGGTGAAAGATTTTAACGTTTTTAATGAATACAATCTTCTGTGTCTTTTAATACATCCTCAAGCCTCCACTTTAATATTGCTTTCTTTCCTCATTCCGAGGATTGTTTGCAAGATCTACATCAAAATAACTGTTTCTTGACCTTTCTCCCCTGCATGGCTTTGACTGAACCAGCAACAATAGCCTTTTCATAGTCTGAATCATGACTACAGATCCTGCAGCCAACCTGGGGTTGGGGGAGTCTACAGGATGTCATAATTATAGTGACATTGACAGTTTTTCTTTTTCTATGAAGTCTACCACCAGGCCTCATTTTCTTCCATCCTGTTACCATTTAGAAAGGCTACCAGGGATGTGGAATTCTCCCGGCAATTTTTCACGGTGCTATGGGTACGTTCCCTTTAGCCAGTCTGTTTAATGTTTAATAAACTGATATAGAGTACATATTTGTAAAGCACAGTATCCATATATGAATGAAAAAAGGAACTAGTTGTTCCAAACCTGTATGTATTGTAGAAAAAACCATATGTAAACTTGAGAAGAAATTTTCTCATGTACATCTTCATTATAATGTTAGCATTCACGCCAGGATAACATTCTGGAATATATGCCTCTATTTTACACACTGTCATAACTCTTGAAATGAGTAGGCTTGACAGAATTAGCTCTCAAGCCCCTTTTAGTTTTAAGACATTAGCTAACCTTCTATTGTGATTAGAGGTCACCAATGAACTAAACAACCCATTCCCGAGAGTGGAATTTGTTCCACATCAGACACACACGAAAATCACTGGTTTGCCCAGGCCCACAGTTACTGCAGCTCTGCAGATGATTATTATGTAGAATGATAACCAAACATTATGATCATGTCTACACATGGTCAGTGAATCAAACTAAACTGGGAGTTGAGTCATGATTGATTTTCTTGGCATCTTGCTAGGTGATGACTGTTTTATAGGAGCAAATAAGTGGTTTTGTGAGTGGTGGTGCTGTGTGTTCCCAGCCAAACTGGTGACTGTATCTGCCACCTGGGGTTTTAATGGCAGAAAGCTGTATCCTGGTGTCTGGCCAGATGACTTGGCCACAGCCTGGACCCAGAGCCAATGTCTTTCCCCGGAAGGCCACACCAAATCTCCCTTCTTTTCTGACCTATGAGTCTAAGGAAAATCTCTTCTTTTCTTCATGTTCTCCTGCCTTCTAGCTGTGTTATTTTGGGGAAAAAGAAGTATTCAATCTCTCTAAGCCTCAGTTTCTTCATGTAGTATGGGGAAAATAATGACTTCACATGATTATTGTGAAAATTACACTAGATTTAAAGCTCCTAAAATGTAAAATTGGACTCTAGACTAGATGTTATTTTGCTTTTGCCATGTCACCTTCATCCATAGCTGTCATATTCCATGATACAGCTGGGATCTGAAAGCTTAATTGCAACAGTCATTCCTAGAGTCAAAGCATATCCCTGGTTAAATTTAACACTCCACTTACTCAGCTGCACCCACAGAGCTGAACACGCTGGAGAAAACTTTGCAACCATGCTGCCTGACTTCATACTGTGATTGCTAACAGCAAGTGAAATCCAGGCAGCCTCAGAGTCCTAGTGCGTACACTTTTCTTCATGGCAATTTTGCACTGCCCTCTGTCCTCAAACCTCCAATGTCTGCTTCTCAAGCCTCTTTATTAGCTGATGAAACTTCCTGTTGGAATCCCTTGTGGTACAGTGGTTAAACACTAGGTCAGCAGTTCAAAGCTGCCGGGTGCTCCCTGGAAACTCTGTGGAACACTTCTACTCTGTCCTGTAAGTTTGCTATGAGCTGGAATCAACTCTATGGCAGTGGATTCTGGGTTACCTCCCTATAACACTGGGAAAATTGAATCACTCAGAAGAAAAATCCACAAACCGATGCCACCTTACCCATACATTTATCCATAACTGTTCTCATGATTCCACCTTCTTTTTTGTTTCTATGGATTAACTCTGCACTGCATTTATGGCATGTGTGGCCAGCTCTCCTCTTGGTCATGAACTCCCAGACATCCTCACCAATTGTCTGTAAGCATCCTGTTTCAGTCATCTGGTGCTGCTCTAACAGAAATACTACAGAGTGGATGGCTTTAACAAAGGAAAATTTATTCTTACACAGTCCGGTAGGCTACCAGACCAAATTCAGGATGTCTGCTCCAGGGGAAGGCTTTCCCCCTTGTCAGCTCTGGAGGAAAGTCCAGTACTGCATCAGTCTTTCTCCAGGGAGCATCCTGGTACAGGAACCTCAGGTCTGAAGGACAAGCTGTTCTCCCGGTGCTGCTTTCTTGATGGTGTGAGGTTCCTTCTGAATCTTCTATCCATTCACAGTTTTGAAATGGCTTCCACATTTTAGGTGGTTGTTAGAGTAGTACTCCATGATCATGGTACTAGATTCTATTTTAGTCGTCTACTGTTGTTCTAACAGGAATACCACAGAGTGAATGGCTTTAACAAAGGAAAGTTTATTCTTATGCAGTCTGTTAGGCTATAAGTTCAAATTCAGAATGTCTGCTCCAGAGCTGACAGATAGAAAGACGTCTCCTGCAGCAGACATCCTGAATTTGGACTTGCAGCCTATGGGACTGCATAAGAATAAACTTTCCTTTCCTTTGCTAAAGCCATCCACTTTGTAGTATTTCTGTTAGAGCAGCATTAGCTGACTAAAATACCTCTCCTCTTTCTTCTGCATCATATTTTTTCCTATCTCTATTGGACCTTCCCCAACATAAACAAGCTTTTATTTCTTCCATTTAAATACAAAATCATAACTATATTTAACTCAGCTTCTCCCTCAGCTCATGCATACTTCTTGCCTGACAATTAATTCAAATAATTATTTTGTTCTTACTGTCTCAGTTTTTTTTCCTTCCATTTTCTCTCTTTCAATAATTTTGTTTTTGTTTTTGTTTTCATGAAGAAGTTTACATAGCAGTTTAGGCTCCTGTTAAACTGTTTCTAAACGAGTTGTTAAGTGACATTGGTTACGTTCCTCATAATGCATGTGCATTTTCTTTATTCCCATTTAGGGTATTCTGTTTCCCTTAATCTATTTCCCTGACCCCTTACATTCTCATCTTTGTTTTATAGTAATTGTTGGTGGTTTTGTCTCATAAACGTGATTTTCTTTTTTTATTTTAAAGAAGCATTGTTCTTACGGGTGGTATACATTATTTTGGGGGACTATTATTATTTAGATGACCTCAGGGCTTAGATTCTGTTCAAGGTCTGAAGAGCATCAGGAGGCAATAGTCTGAGGGAGTCCTCCAGTCTCATCCAGTCCAGTTGAACTTTTTTTTTTTTTTTTTACAGAATTGGGAATATGTTCCAAAGTTTTTCTCCCACTCTGTAAGGGTACATTTGTTGTGGCCTGATTAAAACAGCCATATACCATCTAATTCTTCTGGACTCAGATGAGATCATGATTCGTATAGACTGTCTTGTAGACTAGTTTCTTTTTGAGTCTTTGGTTTCCTTTTTTGTCTTTTGCTCTGGATGAGCAGAGACCAAGAGTTGTATTTCAGATGGCTGCTTGTCATCTTTTCAGATTCCAGACACTACCTACCAAACTAAATTGCAGAATATAATTTTTGAATTTCAACAACTGATTGAGGTGTCTCTTGAGACTTGTGGTCCTAATCCTTCAAAACCCAAAATCCAATTCTATGAGGTGTTTAGTGACGTCTAAGAAGTATTTGTAACTATGCCCTGTGTGTGCTGTATTATATATATATGAATATGTGTGCATGTAGTCACATAGATAAAAGTACATAAATATACATTTATATATTCTTCTCTTAAACTCACTCCAGTAAAGCTTTTGACGCCATCGCTGCCCTAAAGTAACTCTTGTCTTAGTCTCCAATGACCTCCATACTACTAAATCTAGTTTGTAGTCCTCATCTTAATTCTCCTGTCAGCAGCACTTGTTAGAGTTACTTTCTCTTCCTAGAAATATTTTCTTCTTCATTTAACAGTTTGTGTATAAAGTGTTTCATGACCTTGGTTTCATTTCCCACAGTGTGTCAGCACTCTCCCCATTTCCATCCTGATTCTCCCATTTTCTTTTGTCCTTATTTTCTACCTCTACCTGCTTTCTCATCTTTGCTTTTGATCTCTTAAAATTGATTGCTTTAATGAGCATATTCTCTTGGGTGGTTTTGTTTTCTTATATGCTTGTCTATTTGCTGGGAGGTGGTCTCTGGAAATGGCTTTATTTCCAAGTTGGAAGAGTATCTAAGGGCTATAGTCTCAGGGCTTTCTGTAGTCTGTATCATACTAGCAAGATCGGCCTTTTTTTTAAAAATGAATTTGGTTTTTTTGTTCTGCAAATTTCTGCCACTCTGTTTAGGATCCTTTGTTGAGATCCCATTTAGAACAGTAGGTAGTGGTAGCTGGTCACCATCTATTTCTTTTGGTCTCAGGGTTCTGCAGGCTACGGTACATGAGGTCCATTATTTTTTTGTACTAATCGCTCCCTTGAGTCTTTGGTCTCCTTCACTTTCCCCTGCTCCAGAAAGTAAAAGACTGAAAGTTGTATATTAGATGGCAGCTCACAAACTTTTAAGACCCCAGACACTGCTCATCAAAGTAAGATGTAGAACATTGTCTTCGTGTATTATGTGGTGCCAAGTGACATAAATGTCCATCAAACCTATGGTCCTTTGTTTTCTAGCCTAGAAACTTCATCCTGTGAGGTGTTGGGGTATGGCTAAGAGGTTTCTCTGACTGTACCCCTTGTGCCTTCTATATGAGCTGTACCTACAGTCATGTACGGAGAAATATATACCATCAAATCTATATTTGCCAGTGAGTGTGTTCTGTTATGTCCTCCCACACTTCTTGTCCATTTGTAAATTATTGTTGCTTAGTATCATTGCTGCATAAATGACTGTAAAAGCCGAAACTCACAACTGTTGCTGGTGAATTTAAACTAACAGCATTTGGTTAACAGTTGTAGTTTTTAACAACTAAACCACCAGGGTGTCTGAAGTTATTATAGTTGCCCTTTATTCTTGTGTTCCTCTCAGCTCAGTGTCCACTCTTGCCTTGGTCACGTTGTGCTGACATCCCACGTTATATATTGCCTTTCCCTTCACTAATATATTAACTCATGTCTTCTATCTAATTGATAATTTAACCTCCCTCCCACTCCCATTGCTGGCAACATTCAAAGAATGTTTTATAAATTTTTTTCTTGTGTGTAAGCCTTTTGTTTTTACTTTACAGTAGTGATCTCATATAATATTTTTCCTAGAAATATATTTTTCTTTATTTTGCTTCCGGGTCCCCTGGATAGTCCCTAGTCTCACTGGTCACTCCCTGGTCTCTTCACTTCCTCATCGTTATTTCTTCTGATTAGGAGTGCCAATATTTAATAAGGCAACTTTGTCCTTCTCTTGCTGAAGCCAAAATTATTTTAATCACTCATGACTCTTCTCTCTCTCTTTAAATATCTAATCCATTTGTAAACGTGTTTGATTCTGTCTTTAAGATCTGTCTGATTCTGAACACCTCCATTGCTATCTCTTTAGTCCAAGCTGCCATATTTTCTTTCTGAATTGTAGTCATCTAACAGATCAACATGCTTGTTTCTCTGCCCCCTTACAATTTAGTCTTATCAGAGAAGCCAGAGTACATTAGAGAGGATGTCAGATCATCTCAGGTCTTTGCTCAATACTGTCCATTCACTGAGAGTGAAGTTCTTGCAGTGGTCTACAAGGGTCTACATGATACAAATCTCAGCTGAGTGGTGTTACAGATATCTTACATACTGCTGTGTACAGTGGCATATCCTTGGTCTTCATCTTACTTTCTTTGTCAGCAACATTTAACTTAGTCCTTTTCTCCGTTCAAAAGTGATTTTTTTCACTAGACTTTTAAAACACGTATTTTCTTGGTTTGCTTCTGTTATCATTGGCTACGTCAGCCAATTTTTTCTTTGCTGCAAACTTTCCCTTTTCTATCTTCAAAATGTGTGGTCTCCAGGACCTCATACTGGGTGTCATGGATTGAGTTGTGTCCCCCCAAAAACATGTAGCCATGTGACTGGGCCATGATTCCCAATATTTTGTGATTTTTCTGTGCTGTACGTTACAGGATTAAGGTGGGACTGTAAATCCCTTCATAGGATTACCTCCCTGCTCCACTGTAAAGAGAGTTTCCCTGGAGTATGGCTTGCACCACTCTTAATCTTTTCATCCTACAAGAAATAAAAGGAAAGAGAAGCAAGCAGAGAATTGGGAACCTCACACCATGAAGCAAGCAGCACCGGTAGAATAGCTCATCCTTCAGACCTGAGGTTCCTGTGTCAACATGCTCTCTGAACAAAGACTGATGCAATACCTGACTTTCCTCCAGAGCCAACAAGGAGAACGCCTTCCCCTGGAGCGGACACCCTGAATATGGACTTGTAGCCTACTGGACTATGTAAGAATAAGCTTTCCTTTGTTAAAGCCATCCACTCTGTTGTATTTCTGTTAGAGCAGCACTAGCTGACTAAAACACTGGGATATTTTTTGTTCTTTCATTCTCTTTTCCTATGAATTTAAGTATGGTCTACATGCCGATTCTTCTCAAAATTATGACTCTAGCTGTGGGTTCCTGGTTTGCCTATCCTATGCGAATTTCCCACTAAACATCTAAAAACCAAAACCAAAACCAAAACCAAAACCAAACTCAGTGACTTTAAGTCAATTCCAATTCATAGCAAACCTATAGGGCACATTAGAACTGCCCCTATAGAATTTCCAAGGAGCCTCTGGTGGATTTGAACTGCTGACCTTTTGATTAGCAACTGGAGCACTTAACCACTATGCCACAGGGCTTCCAAGTATCTAAAAAGCATCTTAACATTAATATATACAAGAAACAATTTTTGATTTTCAAACTTAAACCTTTACCGCTAGTCTGCCTTTCCCATCTTAGTAAATGATACTAGTATTCATACTGTTGTGTGGGCCAAAGACCAGGAGAAATCCTTGTTTCATATTTTTCTCTCATCACATATCAGGTGTATCAGCAAACAGGGCTGAGTCTACATTTGATATGTATCTTGAATGTGACATGGTTAAGTGAAAGAAAATTAATCTCTTTGTATTCTTCTACAAATTGCTCTAAAGGAAATTTATTATAAAAAAATGCCTTCTGCAATGTCCCATTAATACAGAAAGTTTTAGCACATGTTGTGTGTAAGCTGTTAATATTCATTAAATTCAGAAGAGAAGTAGAATCAAGCCACAGATAGTGAGTGGACAACATTTTTCCTCAAATGTGTCACAAAATTGCTGAAATGATGAAAAAACCAATCGATTTACAAAATTACAACTATGCCCATTTTATAGATAGAAGATAAAACTTTACTTATAAACTTACACAGCCAGCCAGCCAAGTGCCGTTGAGTCGGATACACACATATATATTTTATATTCTATTATGTTTTAAGTAAACGTTTACAACCCAAGTTAATGTGCCGTATAGAATCATGCACACACACTGCTGTGCAAGTCTAGTTGCTATCCGCACCCTGTGACAGCGTGCTCCTTCTTTACACCTTGCACTTTCTGTATTCATTCCAGCAATTCCTGTCCTACCCCTCCACCATCTCTCATCTTGCCTCTGGACAGGAGGTGCTCAGACAGCCTCATGTGTGTATTTAATCCAAGAAGCACACTCTTCACCAGTATCACTCTGTGTCTTATAGTTCAGTCCAATCTTTGTCTGAAGGTTTGTCTACCGTACTGGTCTCAGCTCTAGGCTAGCAGAGTGTCTGGGTGCCATATTCTCGGGGAATGCTCCATGCCTGTTGGACCATTAAGTCTGGTACTTTAAAGGAGTTATAGTTCTGTACCTCCATTTTTCTCCTGCTACGCTGGGAACCCTGTTGTGTTCGCCATCACGTAAGTCATAGGTGGTGTCTGGGCACCATGTAAAAGATCTTCCAATAACGGTGTCTTGTCTTTGAACTTAAATGAAACAAACTGTGTAAATGATATAGTTTTAATTGCTTTTTTATTTTGAAGTACATTCTCCTGGTTTCATGATGTTATATTCTCTGAATCATATGGCCCTTTCTGTCACCTGGGCTCATATTTTCTTCATGTCTATGATGACCTGCATTCTCTTCTGCTCCAGGTGAATTGGGGCTAATTAATGCTACTTAGATATGAGCTTGCTAGCTTTTGAGACATGAGAGGGCACTCACTAAAGTGGGATGCAGAACATTTTCATAGTTATGCCAGTTTGACCTAGATATCTGCTGAAAGCATGGTCCCCAGGCCCCTGCTCCTGCTACTCTGTCCTTCAAAATGTTGGATTGTATTTAATCTCCCTTCTGATGTGTGCTGTCACTCCTTTTACCTAACCCAATTCCTACCTACGTTCTTCCTCCCTCTTGTCCCTTTTAACCTTCAAAGATTACTTTCTGTGCACAAACCTTTACTTAAGTCCTTGTAATAGTGGTCTCATGCAATATTGGACTTTTCAAGACTGACTAATTTCATAATGTGTTGTTCTAATTTCTTAATGACTAAACACTGGCATATTTTTCTTTCTAATTTCATAATGTATTCTTAGATAACTCTATGATATCAGATGTTTCCCAAGGTCATCATTGTTCTTTATCATTAAATAGTATTGTGTTGTGTGAATATGCCATAGTCTGTTTATCCATTCATCTGTTGATGGGTACCCAGGATAATTCCAAGTTTTTCCTATTGTGCACAGTGCTGCAGTGAACATTGGTATGCATGTATCTGTGTGGCAGCCCTATTTCTCTAGGATATACTCCAAGTAGTGGGATTGCTGGATCATACAGTCTGTTGATTTCTAGCTTTTTAAGAAAGTCTCAAATCAGTTTCCATAGTGGTTGTACCATTTTACACTCCAGCCAGCAGTGTAAAAGTGTTCTGGTCCCTCTACAACCTCTCCAACATTTATCATTTTGTGTTTTTAGATTAATGGCTCCCTTGTTGGGTTGAGATGGTATCTCACTGTAATTTTGATTTGGATTTCTCTAATGGTTAATGACTGTGAATATTTCCTCACATATCTGTTAGCTACCTGGATGTCTTCTTTGGTGAAGATCCTGTTCATATCCTTTGTCTATTTTTTTATTGGATTGTCTTTCTTATTGAGGTTTTTCAGTACCTTGTAGATTATGGAGATTAAATACTGATTAGATTCTTGGTTGCCAAAATTTTTTGCCCAGTCCATAGGTGGTCTTTTTACTCTTTTGGTGAAGTCTTTGGATGAGCTTAAGTGTTTGATTTTTATGATTTTCCATTCATCTACGTATTTTCTCTTCTGGTATTTGTGTGTTGCTGCTAAAACATTGTAGTCTGTTTATGGCATGTATTAGGGCTCCCAGAATCATCCTCATTTTTCTTACATGATCTTTATTGTTCTAGATTTTATATTTAGGTCTTTGGTCCATTTTACGTTAGTGTTTATGCATGGTGTGAGATAGGGGTTTTATTTCATTTTTTTTTTTGCAGATGGATATCCAGTTTTGTTAACACCATTTGTTAAAGAGAATGTTTCTTCCCCACTTAACAGACTTTGGGCCTTTGTCAAATATCACCTGCTTATAGGTGAATGATGTTATATCTGGATTCTCAGTTCTGTTCTTTTGGTTGATGTGTCCATTTTTGTTCTAGTACCAGGGTGTTTTGACTATCTTGGCCGAGTAATAGTTTCTAAAGTCAGGTAGTATGAGATCTCCTGCTTTGTTCTTCTTCTTTAGTAACGTTTTCACTTATCTCAGGCTTCTTTCCTTTCCATTTGAAGTTCGTGAGTTGTTTCTCCATTTCATTAAAAAATTACACTGGAATTTGTATTGGGATTGTATTGTATCTACAGATCGCTTTGGGTAGAATAGACATTTCCAAAGTGTTAAGTCTTCACATCCTTGAGCTGAGTAGGTTTCTCCACTTATGTAGGTCTCTTTTGTTTTTTTGCAGTATGGTCTTGTAATTTTCTTTTTATGATTCATTTTATTAAGCTTGACTGTAATATGTCTTGATGTCTTTCTTTTGGGGTCTAGTTTTTGTGGCATTTGATAAGCATCTTGGATATCTATGTTCTCTTTTTCATAATTTCAGGGAACTGTCCGCAACTCTACAATACTCTGTATTTTCATCTATCTTTTCCTTGTTGAGGAACTCCAGTTATTCGTAGATTATTTCTCTTGATAAAGTCATATATGTTTCTTAATCCTTCATTTTTCTTATTTCTTTTCTCTAATTTCTCCTCATAAATGCTGGTATTAGTTGCTCTATCCTCAAGCTTACTAACTCTGGCTTCCAGCTCCCTGGTTCTGCTCTTTTGGCTTTGGATCAAATTACCTAATTCTGTAATTTTATTATTCTGCTGGATTTCAGATTGTTGATGTGCCATCTGTTCAAATAGTTTACTTAATTTTTTATTTTGTTCTGCTGCATTTTGTTTAATCTCTAGGAGGGCTGTGTACGTAATTCTTTTGTATGTGACCTCCGAGAATTTCAGAAAGGTTTCTTCATCTGGGAAGTTTTTTGATTCTTTATTTTGGCAATTTTCTGGTGCTATGGTGGACTACTTCTTTAAATAGTTAGCTATTACTTGTTGTCTTTGTGCCATCAAGAAGCTGTTCTCTGGTGGTGCCTCAATAGGAGCTGAAGCATAGTTCTAAGAGGAGAGTGAAGGACACTACAAGATTTGGTCACTAGCCACCTCTGTGTACTCTATTGACTGGCCCCAGGTGGCTTCTGTGGGGTGTCAGTCTTTGCCTCCTGGCTGGCAAAGATGATGCCCTACTTATGGAGTCACTGGGGGGCCAACAGCAGATGCTATGATGTATATCAGTGAAGGGTGGTGGAGATGCTGCCACCCCACTCAGTGGCCAGTTCTTCAGGTGGTTTTATTTTAAAAATGTGTTTTACTACTGACAGAGGAGCTGTCCAGCTGCTGCTGTAATCATCAGGCCTTCAGGTGTAGCAGGTCCTGCCTTTGGCTGACAGTGAAAGCACCTCACAGGCCACCCCCAGATGCTATGACGTGATTTAAAGAAGGGAGAGGTTAGGGCCTTGCTTCCATCCTCAGCCAGGACCCACGTGTAACTTCAGGTACCACCATCTTACACATAGCTTTTTTACTGGAGAAGCACTATCAAAACAAGTGCTGCTACTCAGTGTGAGAATTAGCCCCAAATGAGACCACCATGTGGCTCACTCCACCTCCCAGCTGACCAAGATGGTGTCCTACTGGAGCTGCTTTTCCTGCTGTGAAACATCAGAATCCATGGTGCAGCTCAGAAAAGATGATGGAGGGGCAGTGGTGCCCTCAGTCAGCAGCCAGGCTCTCAATATGTGGCTGTCCCAAGCACAGTATCTCTGCTGCACTATATTCTGTTTACTTAAGCACTGAAGTTCAGAGTATTAGCCAACTCCTGCCCAGTCCCTGCCTCCTGGCTAACAAAGAAGGTGTCAGTACCTGCAGTCCTCCCAAATGATGAGTCAGAAGAAGCAGAACTTAGTGTGCCATCAATTCATCTTTGAGAGAGTTAGTTTCCCCCTTATTAGCACCTAGCCCAATCTGACAACCCTATGCCTGGTCCTAGGGATCCTAGGATGTCCATGCTGCTCCATTCTGTTATCATTCCAGGCCTTAGTTCTCAGAGGGAATCAAGGAGACATGTGTCTAGTCTGCCATCTTGGCCCTGCTGCCTTGTAATTTCCTTTGTGTAGTTATTTTACATCTCTGGTTAGATTTATTCTTAAGTGTTGTGTGTACTTGATGGCTATTGTAAATGGCATTGATTTGGTAATTTCTTCTTTGATGGTGTCTTTGTTGGTGTAAAGAATCCAGTTGCTTTATGTACATTTATCTTATATCCTAACAATTTGCTCAACTCTTCTATTACTCCCACTGTGTTTTGGGGGGTGGGGGGATTCTTTAGGGTTTTCTGTGTATCAGATCATCTTATCCACAAATAGGGATACTTCAACTTTTTTACAAATTTAGATTCCTTTTATTTCTTTATCTTGTCTGATTGCTCTGGCTAGAACCTCCAGGACAATGTTGAATAAAAGTGGTGACAATGTGCGTCCTTGTCTGATTCCCTTTCACAAGGAGAATGCTCTGTCCTGTAGGCTCTGGTAAGCTACATATTCATTTTCATTTGATTCTATGAATTTCTTTATTCTGTTCTTGATTTCCTTTACAATTCAGAAGTTTCTAAGCAAGATGTTCAGTTTCCATGTATTTCATCATTTTCCCTTGGCTTTCTCTGCTGTTGATTCTGACTTTTATACCTTTATCATCTGAAAAGATGTTTTGCAATGTTTCAGTGGTTTAGATTTATTAAGACTTGCTTTATGGCCTAATATGTGGTCTATTCTGAGGAATGTTCCATGTACATTCAAAAGGAAGGTATATTTTGTTTTTGGGTGGAGTGTTCTGTATACGGCTACGAGGTCAAATTCATTGATTGTGGCATTTAGATCTTCCATGTTTTTGTTTAGCTTCTTTCAGGATGTTCTGTCTGTCACCAAATGTGGTATGTTGAATTCTCTCACTATTCATTGTGGAGCTGTGCATCTCACTTTTCAATGCCATTAGAGTTCATTTGATGTACTTAGAAGCTCTAGCGTTGGGTGCATAAATATTTAATATGGTTATGTCCTCCTGATATATTGAACCTTCAAACAGTATGCAGTGATCTTCCTTGTTCACTGTGGTGGATTTCATTTTTAAAGTCTGTTTTATCTGAAACTAATATTGCTATTCCTGTTCTTTTTGAATGCTGTTAGCTTGGTATATATTTTTCCATTGTTTGAATTGCAGTTTGTTTGTGTCTTTAAGTCTAAGGTGTGTCTCCTGTAGGCAGAATATGGACTAATTCTGTTTTTTTTTTTTAATTCATTCTGCTACTCTTTGTTTCCTTATTGGTGCATGTAGCCCATTTACATTCAGGGTAATTGTTGATAGATATGAATTTAATTCTGTCATTTTGGTGTCTTTTTTGTGTGTGTTATTGACAGTTTCTTTATTCCATTTAATTTCACTGAGTTGTTTTACTTTATGGATTTTTTTTTCATCTTTTTCATTGTTGGTTTTATATTTGATGGAATGTCTTGATATTTTTTTCTTATTTTGGTGTGTAGGGTTGTTAACTTCTTTTCTTCATATTGTGATTAAGTAAAAGCATACAATCTAAATCAGTTTTTCATGCCCGCCTATCTGTAGCTCCTTCTACTCTCCCCACCTGGTGACAGCACACTCCTCCTTTCCATTCCATACTTCTAGAGTTCCCTCAACAAGCATTTGTCCATTCCTCTCCACCCTCTTCTTTTCTATCTAGAAAGAGACTGGTAGGACAGCCTCCTATAAATGCATAGAATCATAAAGTACACACACCATATGGTCACACTGTGTACCTGAGTCCAGTCCAATCTTGCCTGAAGTGTTGATCTCATTACTGGTTTCCAGTCAGGGACAGCAGCAGGTCATGTTCCCAGGGGAGCATTCAGGCTGTTGGACCACTGACTCAGGTCTTTTGGAAGAGTTCTTGGGCTGCACCTCTCTTTTTATCATGTTGGCTCAGGGACTCTACATTGTGTCCCGTGTGAAGATTGTCTTTGATGGTGTCCAGATACCTTCCGGTTCTTCCTGTCTCATGTTGATACAGTCTCCCATTCATACAGGTCCTTCTGTCTCCTGGGCTCTTTTTACCTTGTGTCTTTGATGTTCTTGGTGATTCTCTGTTACAGATGAGTTGGGACCATTTGGTGTACCTCAGATGGCAACTTGCTAGCTTTTAAGACCCCAGGTGCCACTCACCAATGTGGGGTGCAGAAGACTCTCTTAGTAACAGACTAAGTTGTGCCAATTAGCCTTGATGTCACTTGAAAACATAGTCTCCAGATCCCCATTCCTGCTACTCTATCCTTTGAAATATTGGTTTGAGTTTAGAAAACCTTTCAGTTTGTGTTAAAGTCCAGTTAAGTTGATGTACTTTCTACTGTGTGCTGTCGTTGCTTTCACCTAGCCAAATTTCTATCAACTATTTAATGTATGACCCACCTTCTCCCTCCCTGCTCATCCTTATAGCTGTCAGAGAATCTTTTCTTCTATGTATAAGTCTATTTTTAAGTCCTTATATGAGAGGTCTTATACAGTATTTGTCCTTTTGTCACTGGAAATGTCTTTGATTTCTTTGAGTCACCTTGACATTCTAACCCCTGTCATCGTCTCCTTTTGTTTCCAACAACATGTATGTCCATGGTGTGTAAAAAGCCTTTTGTTTTTGATTCATGTCTACAATAAAAACCAAATTTATTCTATATAAAAACATGAAATGTGTTTAGTTTTGATTCTTTGTTTCAGGAGTTTTCTGAAACCATTTTGGTCTGTTTCTTTAAATGATTTGAAATTGATTGTTATCTCCAAGGCATCAGAAAGTTCTGGTAATTTATTTTTGTTTGGTTATTGTGTTGTAACACACACGCACACACACACAATATTTAGTTTTTAAGTGTCCAAATGAACTGGTCATTTGATCTAATTTGATTATTGGAAGCTTAGAAGTCCCAACAACCTGTCTTTGGGTTTTTAGTGCTATATTCAGCTTGGTAGTCCAGTCTGAAAGAGTGAGTAGTATCAGGTTGCTGGTTGCCCATGTACTGAGAAAGGTGGTGGGGGTTCCCAGTTCAGGGGATCCAGCATACCTCTAGTCTTTTTTCCAGCCCATTTGTTTCCCTCTCCAAATCTGGGAGCATAGCTCAAGACATAAGGAGTCCTATTTCCAGCCCAGGTAAAACACATTTGGCATCTCACACAGAGCAGAGAAGTGAGGGGAAAGCACCGGGGAAAGGGAGAATGACCAGCCCATACAAAAGATTTAAATCTTCATGAGTTCACAAGCACTTAGCTTACGATCTTCAAATAACAGCTCTGCTGGCATGACCATGTGAATCTCAGCATCTCCACTGAGAAAGATGTGCTTCTTTCACCAGCCTGCTGCCTTGTTTGCTGCACTGATACTGTTGCTGCCGTTGCTGCTGTGCCATAGTTCCATTTGCCTGACAATAGTGAGTGCCTCTGCAGAGTGTAGATTTATTCCTGGCCTAGCTACTTGCTTCTGCACCTTTTCTCCTCCCTATCACTTACTCCATCTCTTAGCTTTCCCCCTGATATTGAGTACTCCTAGAATGCCCTATATAATCCATTCAGTTGTTTTCCTGTTTTTGTTTTGTTGTTGTTATAGAAACCACAGGATACAAGTAGCTACACTACCATCTTAGCCCCATCTCTACATATATATTTTAATACATGCTTACATTCATAAAAAATAAAAAAAATCACAAAAGTTTACTCTGATGATCCAGTTGGACAGTGATGGCATTTCGTCAATTGAAGCAATAATTCCACTTGTGAAATGTTCTGGATCATTTGGAATATCCCTGGGAATGGTGATAGCATTTCTAGTCAGAAAACTAGCAAGAGTTATGTGTAAGTTCTTTTCTTTTTTTCCTCATGTAATTGGTAGTAACATCTTACTGCTTCCCAAATCTGCCTACTAACTTTGCAAAGTGATACACACTTTCAAGTAGCTGAAGCCCCAGCTGTAGTTCAGAAAAAAACTGCAGATAATCCATTCACTGTAGTTTTGTAAATAACTTTTTCCTCCTCTTATTTACTTCTTCTTCAGCAGCATTTCTTTTCCGTACAAAATCCAGGTCCTGATCTGTAAGTTCTCCTTCTTTGTGATCCTTGAGCTGTTCTACTTTGGTGATACCAAATTTTATATCAGTGTTCTTACCATATAGATGATTTTTGCAGACATATCTTCCATATGTAATAGTGATCAAATGCTTGGAGCATGTTCATATAACTCAGCAATTTTTTCCATGTACATTTCATGCATTAGTTCATAGCTTCCTCTCAGGAAGATGTATTAATCATAAGGTGTACAAAACAAACAAACAAAATATACATGAATGGTCAGAAGTGTGATTCATCCTAACTCAAATAGGTTTCAAATCCAGGTCTATTGATTTTAGGCTTTAGGAAAAGCAATATGAATCTATTTTCTATTATTGTAAGTACTCTGAATCAACATTTCATAAGGATCTTTTTCATACAACTCTCCTCTCCCACAAGAATTGTGTCTTCTGAGAAGCCAGATTATGTGTGCATACACACACATTTTAGTTTAGGAATAATGTACACAAAATACTCAGTTTTAAATGTTTCATTCAATGGTGCCTGACAGTTGTATACACTCAAAATAGCATATCAAGTATTTACATCATCCTAGAAAGTTTTGGTTTGCCCCTCCCTAATCAATCATTCTGATAGTCCCAAGAAACTACAATTTGATATTTATTTTCATAAATTTGCTTTATCTGTTTTTGTCTTTCCTGAAAGCAGAATTCTTTAGAACATATTATGCTGTGTCCAGCTCAACTTATTTTTGAAATCCATTCATGGTGTTACATGTATTAATAGTTTTTCTTTGTATTGCCAAACAGCATTTCATCTGGTGAAATGTTATGAAGTTCCACTTACATACTCATAACTATGTAGTTATGAGCCAACTCCTGTAAAGGCTACTATATTAAAAATTTAAAGTATGTACAATGATTAGTAATAACAAATGGGTACTACTTTGTGATGTCCATCAAAACATTATTATTCTATTATTATGATAAAGATGTTTTTATTGTATCAGGAAGTCCTGATTTTTTTATGCATAGAAAGGTAATATATGCTTATGTGTGTTTGTGTGTGTGCATATATATATATATATATATATATATACACACACACACATATATATGGATAAACGTTTGACTAAATAATGTTGGATATAAACTTTACGTAGCCTTTCCAACTTACGCGCAAATATGATCCAAAGACAGGCAGAAACAAAGCAAATTCAAAATCTGAGACCTGCCTGTATACCAGTGTTTGCTTAGCCATTCTCCTCTTGAAAAGCATTTGGATTGTGTACAGTTTTTGCTTTTTATAACGAAGATTACCAGGAACATTTCCGAGCAAGTCTTCTTTGTTAGTATATATCTTAATTTTTCTTGGGCAAATATCTAAGAATAGACTTGCTAGTTCATAGTGTCAGCCAAGTGCCATTGAGTCAGATCCGACTCATGGTGACCCTAGGGTCCAAGGTAGAACTGACCCCTGGAGTATTCAAGTAGTTGTTTGTTTATCTTTAGAAGACTGCTCAATAGTTTTCTGAAGTGGTATTTATCATTTTACACTTCATCAATAATGTATGAAAGTACCAGTTTCTCCACATTTCTGCTAACATTTGTGCTGTGAATCTTTTAAATTTTGGCCATTTTAGTGAATATAAAATTTATTTCACAGTTGTTTTAATTTGGATTTTCCCAATGATTGACATTAAATACTGTCTCTTCTGTCTATCAATTATTTCTATATCTCTGTATGTGAAGTGACTGTTTACATCTTTTGCCCAGTTTCATTGTGTTGTTGGTCTTTTGACTATTGCTATATAGGTATTCTTCCTATATTCTTAGTGAGTAGGAATTAAGTTAAAGGCAATGAGTTTTTTTTTTTTTTTTTTGGATGCTGTATTCTAGAAAAAAATCCTTTTCAGATATACGTTTTGCAAATATTTCCTCTTAGGAATACTACTTGCTTATTCGTTGTCTTAATTGTGTAACTTGATCAACAGAAATTTTAATTTTGATGAACTCTAGTTTATCAATGTTTTCTTCTATTGTTCTTATGTCCTGAGTAGGAAATCTTTCCTTACTGGTTGTGGAAAGATTCTTATATAGTTTTGTCCAGAAACTTCATTGTTCTCATTTTTATATTTATATCTTTGAACTATTTCAATCAATTTTTGTATATGTATTAAGGTATGTGTTAGGTTTCTTTCCTTTTTGAATATCCATTGATTTAACACCATTTATTAAAAAGACTTTCCTTTTGAATTTATTTGGTCATGCTTTTGTTATATAATTTTACATCTCTGGATTCAAGCAGTAGAACAAACTCATTCATTCTGCTAATAATTCCTAAGTTTCAGTTCCGAACTGTGGTAGTCCTCAGAAACACAATAGAAAACAATACAGTCCCACACATAATCCATCTCACATAATTGGAATTCTGAGGCATTGTCTAAACTTTAGGGTTTCTTAATTCTGTAGCTCAATGTTGTAATCACATCTTAGGTTTTTCTATCTCTCTCTTAACTTAGACTGAATACATCCTGAATCACCTGAATCACCATTAGCAAAATGGTGGTATCAGTTCCAACCCAAAAGAATTATATCCAGAAGTAGAAAACAATTATTTATTCACTTATTTTTATTTTTCTTTCTGTATTTGGAGGGAGGAATCTTCTCCCAGAATCTCCCCAGTGGACTTTCACTCAACTGTCATTGAGGGTTAAGCTACATTCCATTGCAGAGCCAAACATTGACAAGAGGAATGAAATAGCCTCTAGGCCAATGAGACCCTCTTCTGGACCTGTGGTGAGGCTTTTTCTGCTGAGGTAGATGGCAGTTTGGGGGAGAGCTAGACACCTGCACAAAAGCAATGAATTATTAGTGAGGTAGTCAGGGAAATGAATGCTGGGTACGCAACCACTTGTGTTCATAATATGTTCCTTATGCTCACTGAGGGAGGATGGACATTATGCAGGTAAATAAATAAAATAAGGAAATTATCATAAATTATGACATTTTATAATGGAAATTAAACAAGATCCTATAATAGAGAATAAATAGGGTGGGTCAGCAAAAGTTTCTCACTTTAGGCAAAATGTTCAAGGTAGACCTATTTGCAGCAATAGCATTTAAGGTGAAATGTGACACCAAGAGCAAATGATGCCCACATCTATAGGAAAAGTGGTCTTGTCAGAGGGAACAGTGAGTGCAAAGTCCTTGAGAAGGGAACTACCTTTGGGGGGAACCCAAAAAACTGTAAAAAGACCAGTGTGTCAGGAGTCTAGATGGCATGAGGCAACACTGGAAAAATATGAAAGGTCATTTTATTCAGGGTTTTGTAGGTCCTGTTGGACCGGTTTGAGTGCTTACATTTATTCCCCTCCTCTGGGCACAGGGAAGAAGAGAATGTATTTCTCTTTGCCGTAGTCTTCAGAACTGGAGTGGAAGCGGGGAGATAAAGGATAATCTACCTGATCTGCAAAAGGAGGAGTAGAGAAAGTCTGTCTGCAAAGAAAGAAGAAAGAAGTAGGTATGTGGAAAAAACCCTGATTGCTCTTGGCTTCTTTGTTCTAGTCCCTTCCATGTGCCCCTGCTCTAATTCTTCCTTTAAACCACATGAAAAAGCTAGAATCATTTAGGCAGTTCACCATTTTTGCTTAAGTTAAACTGAACTAAATTTTATTACTTTTAACGAAAAGGTTGTTAACGCACATACATTTTCTGGGAATCTGACATTCTATAAAATAAGTTAACTAAAATCATGTCATCTGTAGGAGTCAATTCCAGCTAAGAATCATTTTCCAGATTTAGCTGATTACTTTGGAAAAGTAGCTAAAATGCTGAAATGTTAAAAAAAAGAACAGAAAAAGAAACAAAGAAGTTACGACAAGTAATTCCTTTCATGTAAATATGTTATTCACATGTCCATAAGACATGTTCTGTTTATATTTTCCTTCCCATATTCCATTATGCTTATTTTGCCCATATTTTTGAGGTCCTTACCGTCATCACAAGTTGTTAGTAATTATCAGGATTTGAGTACATGAAAGATTATCCATTTCTACTGCTGTGACCAGACTAAATATATCTTAAAAACCAAAAAATTTCCTATTATTTTTTTTATCACTGAGTGAAAAATGTACATCCTCTTTTCATCACATTAACTGGAGAGCGGGTTCTTTTGTAATATTTGAAAATCCACATTTTCTCCCTTCTTATGCAATCTTAAATTTGTTTTAATTTTACACTTCCTTTCTCAAATTTTCCTTTATCCTTCATTCAACTGACATATTGAGTATTGTCATCTCTACTTGTCTCCTACCCAAATCTGTGCTTCTTCCAAAACTTGGCTCACATTTAACTTTCTGCTAGAAAGCTTCTTTGACAGCTTGAGTGTTTACAGATTTTTGTCTTCTCTGATATTTTTTTGCTCTTACATAGTCAGAACCATTGGACTTAAAATATAATTGCTCTCTCTCCCTTTTTGTCTTTGAAAATATGCATTCACCTACAATTTTTAGTATAAGGCTTCTACCCCAGTGTTTCTTTATTATTCAAGGTGGCTGCCATTTTTTCAACCATCAATTTAGAGTTCTAGCCAGACAAAAGGAGGAAGGGAAATGGGAAAAATGACTAATTCAGAACCCACCTACAATAACAACATGGTTCTCCAAAAGCAGTTATCCTGGAAGAAAGTTCAAGGTAGGGAGAACTAACCATATGCTGAGGACTATGTTCAGAATTCTACATATACTATCTTATATACTTACATACTCCACCCACTTAGCCTGAGAGATAGATATTATTGTTCCCATTTTATGTATTAGTTACATGAGGCTAGAAAGGCTCTGGGCTCTAGAACCAGGAATTGGCAGAATAGGAATTAAAACCAAGTTTACCTGACTCCAAAGATAATGGCTGAGTTTTCCAAACTCAGGAGAAGGTGAAGAGACTGAGAATAATGGCACACATTCTTCTGAGCTGGCAAAACATTTAGGAATGCAACAATTATAGAAAATGGTCTGTAAATGAAGAAACACTTAACTTAGAAACAAAAAACTGGGCATGACTCCTGGTTTTGAAAGCCATTCTAGCTCTGTGCACTAAAGTGAGTAATTTAACTTCCTTGGACTATATTACTTAACTGTGGGTAGAATAAATAATGAAATGTTTGAAAAGGCTGATACAGGCTCAGACACAGCACTGGTTTCTGGAAAACCCTGAGGGATTGGGTTCTATCCTCTGAGACTGAGTACATGCACAGAACCTTAGGCTGATATTTGTTGTATACCTGCCAATAACTGAAATACATGAATATGTGAACCAAAATGTGGAAGTAGTATAGGCAGTCCTCATCGTTACTCCCCTGGTAATCTACTTTTTGAATTTATGCCTCTGGTTCCTAAAACTTTAGATTTTGCCAGATTAGAAGTTTCAGTTCCTAGGCTAAGGATAGTGGTAGTAGGATGAATTTTTCCTCCAGGGGACAAACTTTGTCCCATCCCGGAACATTTGAGTAGCTTTGCATACATCAAGCCTGGGAACACTTCTACTTGTTTCCTTTCTCAAGACCTCTCCAATGCCACAGTGTTGGATGCTTATGAAAATCTGTCTGGCATTCATGGGGCTGCCACTGACAAGAACGAGGAGTCAATAGATAGATATGTCTCTCTACTCATCTCCAAAATGTGTAGCTTTGAGATACATTTCATAAATCTTCAGAAAGTCCCACAGGATTGAATACCAGTTGACTATACCAGTGGTTCACTGGATAAGCTGTGGAATTGGCTTTCCCTACTTCTTGTTTCGCTTGCTCTGTAATTTGTTTCCTCTTCAGGGAATCACATCCCAAATAAATTACTTGTATGTCAGCCTTTTTCTCAGGCTCTGCTTTTATCGAAACATAGGCTAAGTAAAAAAAGACTTAATATTATTTTGCCTGAAGCACAAATGTCTGAAAAGCATTTTGTTATTACATTGCTCAGTCAGAATATTTTGCAGTTGAACAAAGTAAAAAAAAATCTGTATTCAAAGGACTAATTCCTCATGTGAATTTTCTGATGTCACTGACTCTTGATGAGGTATTTTTGCATTTTTGCATTGAGGGATCTTTCTCACATTTTTTAATGAAGGTAAGCTCTCTCCCTGACTTATTTAGCCTTCATTCTATGTTCTCAGGCATATCTTCTTAGACATTTAATACCCATACAAGTAATAATAAATTCCAATAATTTTTCCTGAAGAGGTCACAGCTTGATATAAAAATGCAGAAGATATTTGTGTTAGAAGGCTCTATTGCCTCTCATAGTAGGTTTTAGGAAAAATTACTTATATTTAGCTGTCTGACCTCTGACTTCATCCCAGTGGGGTTTCACCAATTTTCAGTCATATTAGACATTCATGAAAAGGAGAAAACTTTTCCTGGGGTGCCTGCTGCTGTGTCACTACTCTCATGTTTGTTTTACACAGAACTTAAAACACTCCATTAATTTAGTTCACACTGCTTTGAAAGACACTGTCTGACTTTCCCCTATTCATCAGCTAGGAGATGTGTACCTATTTTAATAATCCATGAAATTCAGCTTGAGTCAAGTTATGTCCTACATGAGATGGCAGTTGCTAGACAGAGAAGTCCAAGCACCTGGCTGATTGGGCTTCTTTATGACTACATAAAAATATATTCCTTTGGAACTCTAAAACGTATTTTATGAGGAATGGAAGAAGCCACTTTAGAAAGGTTACAGATCTTGTATTTAAGAAGAAGCTAGGACTAGGAAAAAATTCATTGTCTTTATAAATGTGATTTTATGAAACATGTATAAGGCTGATAAGACTTCTGTGAACTCAGGTCTCATTAGTATTTTCATTGACAAGTGAGAAAGTGGAAGCAGAGTTGGGGCAAATGACCTGCCTGGAGTCACACAACTGGAAGGTGTGAAGACAAGTATATGCAACTCAGAATCTTCAACAATATTTGTTCCTGAGTTATGTCACATTTATTGGCTGAGGTTTTAAATTTCCCAATATCTCTCTTTCCTAATGATTTTTGGATGGTTGTGGCTTCTTTTCGTCAATGTTCTTTCTCATATTTTAGGACCTATTTTCCCTCTAATATTGTATGTAATTTTTAAAGCCTTTCCTACAGGGCCCTCCGTGTCATAAGGCATGTATCTGTGGTAATGAAACAGGTTTGGCTCCATAGATGCACTGTCCCAATATGGTAGCCACTAGCCACATGTGGCTATCAAGAATTTGAAATGTGGCTAGTGTGAATTAAGATGAACTGTAAATATAAATATATACTAGATTTCAAAGATTAAATGTTAAAAAAGAATGTACAATCAATTAATAACTTCATGTTGATTATACATTGAAAGTGATATTTTGACAAAATTGATTTAAACTGTTGTTAAAAATAATTACTAAAATTAAGTTAGCCTGTTTCTTTTTACCTTTTTAATGTGACTGCTAGAAAATTTAAAATTATATATATGTTTCACACTGTGGAGTGATATTTTATAGCTTGTTAGTGAGGAGATAGAAAGTAGAGGTAAGATTATAAAGACTGAAACCAGTTAGTGAAACCCCTGAGAGTTTAGAAGGATATATCATTGAATCATAGAGCTCAAGGAGACTCCAGCTCAATGTTTAAAACTACAACTATTCCATGAGCTTCATGAGGGCTGACTAAGGACCTGTCTCTTTTATAAGTATATCCAAGCCAAAACCAAACCAGAGCTCTTGCTGTCAGGTCGCTTCTGATGCATAGTGACCCTGTAGGACAGAACAGAACTGCCACACAGATTTTCCAAGGTGTGGCTGTTGTCCTTTTGGTTAGCAGCCATAGCTCTTAACCACTTCACCACAAGGGGCTCCACCAATATAGCCAGTGGTACCTATATCTATTCCCTGCACATATAAGAACTCATGATTCTAGAGTGCTGGTTGTTGGAAGAAATCCTAGGAGGGAGTCAAGTTTGATAGCCATAGCATTAGTCAACAGTAATTTATTTCCATATCTGATGAATGGTAGAGTCATATTTTCAAAGTGGAGAGGTGGGTATGGGACATAATTTTCCTTTTGGCTAATTATATCTTTATGATGTCTTAGGGATCTGACATTAATTTTTACTGTCTCCTTTCTAAATTCACATTGCATACTGCTCTTCTTCTAGCTAGGACTCCTGATCTATTAAATTATCCCTTAGTTTCTGATGGTAGTGTATAGAGTAGGATACCACTATTAATAGCTATTCAAAATGTGCCCATAATTACTTTCATTCATCATTCTTTCAATTACTTATGTATTTGTCTTTAATAAATATTTATTCAGTGCTTATTTTGCATAACGCAGTGTTACCTGTGGTAGATTAAGAAGAAAATGCAACAAGCTTATGGTAAAATTCCATCTCTAAGGCAGACTAGATTCACTAGAGTGTATGTTTTTTCAGTATAATTGTCCTACTCTTTCTTTGCCAGTCTGTAAACATTTCCTGTGCTTGCCTTTCTTGACTTCGTTTGCTCACATTCTTGTCACCTGAAAAGTTCATCTTACCTGTGTCTTAAAGACTAAAGCCAGTGGAGTGGCTAAGTGGTAGGGCGGTGATCTTTTGTACAAAAAAGACTCCTCCAAAACAAATGAATTGATTATATACAACATTCTAAGCACTCTAAACATCATAGGGAAAGTTGAGAAAGCAGACTGAGTATAAGGAAGGGAGAGTAGGTCCAGAAGTATCAAGGTCCAGCCAGATCTCACTTAACGGGAATAGTCATCTTACAGGTGGAAGAGCTGCAACAAGCGTGGTGAGGGGAACAGTGGAATTCAAAAAGTGTTCTTCACACTGGGAAGGGCCAAGTAGTAGAGAGCACAGTCAGGCCTCCAGAATCAGTGAAAAATGGCATTCAATAGATGAAAGTTAAGTAGCTTGCGTCTAACCTACTGCCTGCAGATGTAAAACTTACCTTTGGGATAAACCTATCTCCCCTTTACCAGTCCTTTCAACTCCACATTCTGCACTGCTTTGGAGCTAGCTCCAGAGACTGACACATCACCTGGGAAGGAAGTAGGGCACCTTATGTGTCCTGAGCCATTCCTCTGGCCTTGAAGAAGGAACAAATTAACAAAGAGGGGAAACTATAATCTGCTGGCACTCCTAAGCTGGGGACTGAGGGTAGAAACATCTCCTTTGCCTATTCACAAGCATTAGGGATCTGTGAACTCTGAATGCCTTTCATCCCTGCATAGACCTGTGTGGGCCGACTACAACAGCAGTAAAATTAGGTTTTGTGTGTGTAACATAGGGTGCATACCTGAGCCCTAATTTTCCTGTATCCTACATGGTGAAAAATCAGATTCCTGACATTTGACACCATTCTTCCTATTAAACAGGGTCCTCATCTACTGCAGCAGTGGCCCCAAGAGCAGTGGCTCCAGCCACATCTCCTAGCCACTCATGACAGCAGTCAAGGAATAAATGAGATCTCCAAGTACTTACAGCTAACAGCATTGGGCATCCAAAGTCCAGCTGCAAAATCTATCCACCTACACACTTTAAGGGACAGGGACACACATTCCTCACAGACACTCAGGAGCGGCTGCCAGCACCCTGCTTTTCTCACCTAGTAATAGCACTAATTTTCTGATAACAGAATGTTAGAGCTTGAAAGGTGCCAATAATCAAAGTAGTTCACACTACCAGTCTATTCCAGCATTTCAAAAAAAAGACAAGAAGCTGGAATACTGTAAGACCTGACTCTACTGCTGGTGAGTCAACTGGGTCTCATATTGATCCTAGAGAACAAAGTGGGACTGCCCCATCTGGTATTCAAGGATCACCTGGTGGATTCAAACTGCCAACCTTTAGGTTAGCAGCCATAGTTCTTAACCACTATGGCACCAGGGTTGCTAGAACACAGTTAGCAAACATAACATAATAAACAAACACAATTTACTGATGGCTTGGAGACAATGTTCAGTATCAAATAACTTGAAGATGCAGAACACAATAGCTTCAGAAAGCTCTCTCACACACAAAAAGAATCAAGAGATTTTCCAGATAAAGAGCACTTACTGGAATTATGGGTGGTAGGATATAAATCATTAATATACAGAACTCTTCAGGAGATTATGAAGAAGATCAGGCAAAATGCAACAGAGCATGACAGATTGAACAGGTTTTAAGAAATTATGGACAGAAAGCAATCAGAAATTCAGAAGATTAACAATAGAATTTCAGATTAGACAATTCAGTAGAAAGTCAGAAGAGCAGCACTGAGGTGATAGAAGTAGAATTAGTGAGACTGAGGATCAAGCACTTGAATCCAACATATTTGAGGAAAACTCATATAAAATAATTTTAAAAGTGAAGAAAAACTGAGTTACTTGGAACTCTACCAAGAGAAATAACCTAAAAATGATTGGAGTACCAAAACAGGCACAGATAACAGGAAACAGAGAGGCTTGTTAAAAATTTGTTGACAGAAAACTTCCCTGATAAAGTAGAAGATGAAAATACACCTAAGATGCTTATAGAACTCCAAACAAGGTAGACCCCAAATGAAAAACACCAAGATGCGTTATAATCAAGCTTGTCAAAACAAAAGATAAGGAGAGAATTTTAAAAGTGGCTAGGGGTAAATGAAAAATAATCTACAAAGGAGAATCTGTAAGAATAAGCTTGGACTACTCAGCAGAAACCATGCAGGCAGTAAGTCAATGTGATGACCTACACAGAGCTTTCAAGGAAAAAAAAAAAGCCAGCAAGGATCATACATTTAGAAAGATCATCTCTCAAATACAATGGTGAAATTAGGACTTTCCAGATAAACAGAGGTGAAAAGAATTTGCAGAAAACAAAGCAAAACTATAAGAAATACTAAAAGGAGTCCTTAGGTTAGAAAATCAATAACATCACATAAGAGCTGAAGACTAGAATGAAGGACACAGCAACCAGGTATCAATCTAGGTAGGAAAATTACAAAAATAAATGAAAGCTGAAACACGGAAAACAAGGAAACAGATGTCGTTATGTAAAAGATGAGAACATTTTAAGAAAAAAGAGGGACTAAAAATATAGTCATAGATCTTTCATATGGACATGAAATTGACTTGGTACAAAGAAATAAAAGATTGGTTTAAATTTATAAAAATAGGTGTAAATATTAAGGAACCACAATGGAAAATCATAATCCTACACATCAAATAAACAAGAAAAACAGGAAGTCTCAGCAAATATAAAACCAACAATTACAAATATGAAAAGAAAACATAAAAATGACTCAGCACAGAAAATTAGGTGGCACTAAGAAACTATGAATAACACACACAAAAAGACATCAAAAGGACAGCACTAAACTCATACCTAGTAATGATTACACTGGATGTAAATAGAGTAAATGCACAAATTAAGAGAGGAAGAGTAGAATGGTATATTATTACCATTCGATTATTACTACATATATTATTATATTATTATTGTAATATACTATTATTATAGTATATTATTGCTATTCTATATATTACCATCTGTTCATATGCTGCTTACAAGAGACACACTTCAAACTTAAGGACACAAAGAAACTAAAACTCAAAGAATAGAACAAACATATTAAGCAAATAACATTAAAAAAAAAAGCAGGCAAGATTAATTTCTGATAAAACTGACTTTGAAGTAAAATTCAATAAAATGAATAAGGAAGGACACTATGTAACGACTAAAGGGTCAATACACTAAGAGGACACAGCTATCTTAAATATTTATGCACTCAACGGTAGGGCTCCTGAATATATAAAACAAAACCTGAAATGAAAAATTGCTCCACAATAATAGCAGGAGACTTCACCACTTTCGGCAAGGGTCAGAGCATCCATAAAGAAGCTTAGTAAAGACACAGAAGATCTAAATGCCACAATCAACCAACTTGACCTCACAGAAATATATAGACTGCTCCATCCAACAGAAGCCAGGCACAGTTTTTTTTTTTTTTTTTTTTTAACAATTCACAGGGAACATTCTACAGAATCCACCACATATTAGGCCATACAGCAGGCTTAACAAAGTTCAAAGCATCAAAATACTGCAAAACATCTTTCCAGACTATAAAACAATAAAAGTAGAAATCAATACTACAAAAAGCAAAGCACAAAAATCAAATACCCTGGAAACTGAACAACACCTTGTCCAAAAAACTACTCGGATATAGAGCAAATCAACAATAGAATAAAGACATTCACAGACACATGAGAATAAGCACATCCTACCAGAACCTATGTGACACAGCAAAAGCAGTGCTCAGAGGTCAATTTATATCAATAAATACACACATTCAAAAAGAAGAAAGGGCCCAAATCAAAACACTAACCCTATATTTTGAACAAGTAGAAAGAGACCATCAAAAGATCCTTTGGGCACCAGAAGAAAGTGTATAATGAAAATTAGAGCAGAACTAAAATAATTAGTAAACAGGAAAACAATTGAAAGCATTAACAAGAACAAAAAGCTGGTTCTTAGAAAAGATCGACAAAATTGATAAACCATTGGCCAACCTGCCAAAAGAAAACGAGAGGGGAACTTAATAGCCCAAATACCAAAAAGATGGGTGATATTACAATAGAACCAAATGGAATTTAAAAACATCATAACAGAATACAGTGAAAATTGCATCTAACAAACTTGAAAACCTAGAGGAAACAGATAAGTTTCTAGAAACACACTACCTATCTAAAATAACAAAAGCAGAGGTAGAACAACTACCCCAGGAGCTGTGAATAAGGGATGTGCAACCCAGAGAGCTGCAGCCAAAGATCTGTGAGATAGCTGCCCAGCCCAGAGGGCTGAGACAGGGCAGAGGACTGGGGAAGAAGGCATGCAAGAGACCCTTCCACGGTCTAAGAGCTGCAGCTTAGGTTCCTCCTGTGACCTGCCCAATCCAGAGGCAGTGATGCCAGTGGAAAAGGGGTCTGCCACATTGAAGGGATGTATGAACCCTCCTGTGCCAGAGGTCTGCAGCTGAGGCTTCTCCAGCAATCCACCCAACCCAGAGGCAGTGGTACCAGTAGCAAATGGGCTGTGGTCATGAAGGGATGTGCATCTCCCCCCTCTGCATGAGAGCTGCATCTGAGGCTTTTCTTGTGACCCACTCAGTCCAGAGGCAGCGGCATCAGCAGCAAAGAAGCCTGCAGTGGTAAACAGGCATGTGACATCTCACCCACCTGAGAATCATGGCCAAGGCTCCACAAGGAACTTGCCCACTCAGGGGCAGCTGCAGAAGTGGTAATGTGTCTTGCTTGCCTTTGGGGGTCTGCAAAAGCATGGCAGCTGAGCAAGTGAACTCCCCTAGCCTAGAGGCAGAAGCAGGGTTGGTGCTGCTGAAAGCAAGCATGACTCCCTGCCTGGGAGCCATGGTAGCAGCAGCAGTGCTTCTGACCTGCTCATTCATAGGCTGTGGCAACAGTAGCACAATGCAGAACAGTTAGATCAAGGAGCAGAAAATAATCAGACAGCATGGACAAACTACATCCCAACCTCAAAAGAGAGATGCTGGACAGGTCGACTGAACTGATTGTAAAGACTTTTCAATGGCTCAGAGACAGCAATAAATTTCTAAACATCTAAATAAGCAGACTACCATGGTTTCCCCAAACTCCCAAAATAAAGTATCAATGGATTTGCTAGATGAAGTAGAGTTTCTGCAACTATCAGGGCCAGAATACAAAAGATTGATGTACAGAGCTGTGCAAGATATCAGGAGAGAGATCAGGCAAAATGTGGTAGAACATGCCAAAAAATTAAACAAGCTGCAAGAAATGCTTGAGCAGTAATGCTCTGAAATCTGGCAGATTAACAATAAAATTACTGAGCTTGATAACTTAACAGAAAGGTGCAGGATTGAGTACATGGAATGCAGAATTAGCAAGACTGAAGGAAAGTAAACCACACCATTAGGAAAAATCAGATAAAAAAAATCAATAAGAGTGAAGAATCACTAAGTGTGATGTCGAACTCTATTAAGAGGAATAATAATTGACTGGAGTGCCAGAGCAAAGTACAGAGAGAATTGTTGAAGATCTGCTGACAGAAAACTTACCTGTCATCATGAAAGATGGGAAGATCTCCATTCAGCATGCTCATTGAACCCCACTCAAGATAGATCCCAAAAGAAATACACCAAGGTGTATTATAATCAAACTCAGTAAAACTAGAGACAAGGAGAGACCACTAAGGGCAGCCAGACTTAAGCAAAAAAATGACTTACAAAGGAAAATTATTAAGATTAAGCTGAAACCATGCTGGCCAGAAGACAATCGGATTACAGAGCCCTAAAGGCAAAAAACTGCCAACCAAGAGTCATATATCCTTCAAAACTGTCTCTCAAATATGAAGGTGAAATTAAGACTTCCATAGATAAACAGAAATTTAGAGAATTTGCAAAAATCAAAACAAAATTACAAGAAACACTAAAGAAGTTCTTCGGTTAGAAATAAGTAACATCAGATATGTACTTAAACATCCAACACTCGAGAGAGCAGCTAGATACCATCAGGAAAAGAAATTAAAAAATGATAAGGAAGCCTAAATCACAAAAAAGAGAAATTCAGAGATCTCAGGATATAACTGTCAACTGTATTATATGAAAAAAGAGGATCAAAAAATGTACGCATAGATCTTCCAGATGTGGAGGAAGTCAAAGAGATACAAAAACACTGAAGTTTGGACAACTTGTAGATTAATAAAGGGGACTAAGGGAGTAACTGCAAAAGAAGCCTGAAATTCTACATGTCAAAACAACAAACTAAGAAAACAAGCAAAACATGAAATCACAATTTCATAAAAACAAACTCTGAAAGCCATGAAAAGAAAACAAAGAAAAAGGAATCAGCACAGAAAACTGAATGCAACAGAGAAACTGCCCACAACATCCAAAACAAGGCACCAAAATGACAGCACTAACATTGTATATGTCAATAATCACATTAATTTTAAATGGACTAAATTTATCAATAAAGAGAAGAAGAGTAGCAACTCGGATAAAAAAACATGACCCATCTATATGCTGCTTATAGGAGACACTCAAAGCTTGGGAAAAAATATATCAGGCTGATGACATTCAAGAAAGAGCAGGAATGACAATACTAATTTCTGACAAAATAGACTTTAAAGCTAAATCCACCATATGGGATAAGGAAGGACACTATATAATGATTAAATTCTCAGTACAGCAGGAGGACATAACAATACTAAATAACTACACACTCAGTGACAAGGCTCCAAAACACAGGAAAAAAATACTGTTTGCACTGAAAACAGAAAGAGACAATTCCACAATAATAGTAGGAGATTTTAAAACACCATTCTCAGTAAAATATAGAAGTTCGTGGGAAAAACTTAGTAAACACATGGAAGATCTAAATGCCACAATCAACCAACTTGACCTCACAGACATACTCAGAAGACTTCATTCAACAGCAGCCAAGTATACTTTCATTTCCAATACACTTGTAATGTTATCCAGAATTGACCACGTATTAGGCCATAGAACAATCCTCAACAAAAGTCAAAATACTGAAATAATACAAAGTTTCTTTTCAGACCATAAAGCCTTAGAACTAGAAATCAATAACAGAAAAAAGATGCAAATAAAATAAAAACTATGGAAACTGAATAACTTTTTCTCAAAAACTACTGGTAACAGAAGAAATCAAGGATGTAATAAAAAACTGTATAGAATCATGTAAGAATGAAGACACACCCTAGCAAAATCTATGGGACACTGTAAAAGCAGTGCTCAGAGGTCAGTTCATCTCAATAAATGTGCATAGCCAAAAGAAAAAGGGCATAAATCAAAGAATTAACTCTTCAACTAGAACAGCTAGAAAGATCCTGGCAAAAGAACCTGTCAGGCTCTAGAAGAAATCAAATTGTAAAACTAGAGTAGAAATAAATGAAACACAAAACAGAAAAATGATTGAAAGAGTAGACAAGTCCAAATGCTGGTTTTTTGAAAATATAAACAAAATTGATAACCCTTTGACAAAAGAAAAACAGGAAAAGAAACAAATAATCTGAAAAAGAAATGAGATGGGTAATATCACAACAGATCTTACTGAAACTAAAAGAATCATGGTAGAATACTACAAAAAATTATACTCTAATGAATTTGAAAACCTATAGGAAATGGACAGTTTTCTAGAAAAACACCGCCTACCTAAACTAGCAAAATCAGAGCTAGAACAACTAAACCAACCTGTTACAAAAGAAGAGACTGAAAAGTTAATTTAAAAACTCACATCCAAAAAAAAAAAAAAAAAACCCTGGCTCTGATGGCTTCAGTGGAGAATTCTATCAAATATTCAGAGAAGAGTAAACACCACTCCTTCTAAAGGTATTCCAGAGCATAGAAAAAGATGGAATACTCCCAAACTTATTTTATGAAGCTAGTATAACCCAGATACCCAAACCAGGTAAAGATAGCACACAAAAAAGGAAAATTACAAACAAATATCTGTCATGAACTTAGACGCAAAAATCCTTAACAAAATCCTAGCTAACAGAATTCAACAATACATCAAAAAAAAGTAGTTCATCGTGACTAAGTAGCATTTATACCAGGGATACAGGGATGGTTCATCATTAGGCAAAATACTAATGTAGCTGAACATGTAAACAAAACAAAAGACAAGAATCACTTGATTCTATCAATGCAGAAAACGCATTTGATAAAGTCCAATATCCATGTTAAAAACTGAGCAAAATAAGAATAGAAAGGAAATTCCTCAACATAATAAAGGCCATCTACACTAAATCAACAGCTAACATCATATTTAGTGGAGAGAAGTTGCCCATTTGTCACCACTTCTACTCAACATTATTCTGGAGGTCCTAGCCAGAGCAATTAAGCATGATCAAGAAATAAAGGGCATCCAAATTGGTAAAGAAGAAGTTAAAACATTGTTATTTGTAGATAATATGATCTTATATACAGAAAACCCTAAAGAATCCACCAAAAAACTACTGGATCTAATAGAAGACTTCAGCAAAATATCGGGATAAAAGATAAACATACGTAAATCAGTGGGATTCCTTTACATCAACAAAAAGATAACCAAAGGGGAAGTCATGAAATCATTACCATTTTACTATAGCCCCCCAAATGATAAAATACCTAGGAATAAATCTACCCAGAGATGTAAAAGACCTACACAAAGAAAACCACAAGGTCCTACTGCAAGAAACTAAAAGTGATATTTACTTAAGTTGAGAAACCTACCATGTTCTTGGATATGAAGACTTAATGTTGTGAAAATGCCTATACTTCCCAAAACTATCTATACATACAATGCAGTCCCAATTCAAATTCCAACAGTTTTCAGTGAGATGGAGATCAAAAATCACCAACTTCACATGGAAAGAGAGGAAGCCATGGATAAGTAAATTTTTACTACAGAAGAAGAACAAAGTGGGAAGTCTCACCCTTCCTGACCTTAAAACCTCTGCACTGCCACAGTAGTTAAGAGAGCCAGATATAGGCAGAAAAACAGACACATAGATCATTTGAACAGAAATGAGTACCCATATACAACCTTATCCACCTATGAATAGCGTATATTTGATAAAGTCCCAAAGGCTGTAAACTGGGGCGAAGACAGTCTCTTCAACAGATAGTGTTGTCATAACTGGTTTTCCATCTGCAAAAAAATGAAACAAGACACCTATCTCACACCTTGCACAAAAACTAATTTAAAATGGATCAAAGACCTAAATATAAAAGCTAAAAAAACAAAATTCTTGGAAGAAAAAATTGAGAAGATGCTGGGAGCCCTAACTAATGGCATGAACAGTCTACCAAAAACTACCAACAACCCTCAATCATCAGAAATGAAAATAGGTAATTGGAACTCTTAAACATTAAACACTTATTCTCATCCAAAACCTTCATCAAAAGAGTAAAAACACTGCCTACAGAATGGGAATGAGTATTTGCCCACCATATTTCTGAGTGTTGCCTAATCGCTCTGTCTACAAGATACTACAAAACCTCAACAAGAAAAAGACAAATATTTTAAAAAAATGGGCAAAAAACATGAACGGGCACTTCACCAAAGAAGATATATAGGTCGCCAACAGATACATGAGGAATGCTCAGAGTCATTAGCTTTCAGAGAAATACAAATCAAAACCACAATGAGATACCATCTTACCCCAGCAAAGCTGGCAATAATCTAAAAAATAGAATAATAAATACTGGAAAGGAAGTTTAGAGATTGGAACTCTTCTACACTGTTGGCGGGACTGTAAACAGGTTCAACCACTATAGAAATTAATTTGGCACTTTCTTAAAAAATTATAATAGAAATACCTCCTCCTTGGAATATATCCCAAAGAAATAATGGCCACCACTCAAACAGATACATACACGCCAATGTTTATTGCAACTTTCTCCACAATAGTAAAAAGCTGGAAACAGCCTAGATGCCCATCAACAGATGAATGGTTAAACAAACTCTGATGTATTCATACAGTGGAATACTATGCAATCATAAGAAACAATGATGGCCTGGAGAAATATCTGTCAACGTGGGACCATCTAGAAGAAATTATGCTGAGTAAAATTAGCTTGACCAAAAAGGACAAATTTTGTATGAGACCACTGTTACAAGGATGCAACAAAAAATTTAAACGCAGAAGAAATCAGTCTTTGATGGTTACTAGGTGAAGAAGTAGGGAGGGAGAGGGCTTTTCTACAAATTAGTGGTTAGGGTTAGGGTTAGGTGTAGGATGGGACAGCACGCCCTAGAAGTGGGGTACCCACAACTACTCAACTTCAAAACCGGATTGTCCCCTCGATGTGGTCCACCTTTTTGGAAGGACATAGATACAGGGTCTGGAATCAGGGGACCATGCTCTCAAAGGACATCCGGACTAATTGGTATACCTAAGCTTCTCTCTCTTATTTATTGTGAAACTGTACAGTTCAGTTTAAATTTTCATGCCAGTCTATATGCAGCTCATACTGCTCTCCTTGCCCAGTGACAGCATACTCTTCCTTGCTGTTCTATACATGTAGTATCCTCTTAACAATCTCCTGTCCCCTCTTTTCCACCTGCTCCACACCCCTCTAGTAAGAGGCCAGTAGGACGACATCCTATAGATGCATAGAACCACAAAGTGCACACGCGATATAATCACTCTATGTTGCTGAGTCCAATCTATTCCTGGCCAAGGAGTTGACCTCAGTAATGATTTATGGACAAGGGCAGCATCAGGAATAGAAGCCATACTCCGGGGGGAACCCGAAGACCTTCAGACCATCAATTGTGGTCTTTTAGTGGAGTTCTCAGGGTACACACCTTTTTATCCTTGTGTTGCCACTGAGACTCAACTTTGTGAGCCCCATCATGTCTGTCACTGGTGGTGGCCGGGCATCATCTGGTTCTTCTGGTCTCATGTTGATGTAGTCACCCATTTATGTGGGTATTTGTGTCTTCTGGGTTCTCTTTCCCCCTTGTCATTTTGATCCCTGCTGATCATCTGTTCCTGCTGAGTTGGGACAGTTTGGTGTGCCTCAGATGGCAGCTTGCTAGCTTTTAAGACCTCAGACACCACTCACCAACATGGAGTGCAGAAGACTCTGTTAGCAATATGCTAGGTATGTCAATTAGCCTCAATATCCTGTGAGAGCATGGTCCCTGGACCCCAACCCCTGCTACTCTGTCTTTGCAGTATTGGGTTAAGATTGGAAGAGTATTCATGTTATGCTGAAGTCCAGTTAGACTGATCTTCTTTGTAATGTGTGCTGTCAATGATTCCACCCAACCAAATTTCTGTCAACTATCTAATCTGTAACCAGCCCTTTCCCTCCTTCCCTCTCCTCCCTTGCAGCCATTGAAAAGTCTTTTCTTCTGTACATGAGTCTGTTTTTAAGTCTTTATAGCAGCAGCACCATATTTGTCCTTGTGCTTCTGACTAATTTCACTCAACATAATGTCTTCCGATTGAAACCAAGTTGTGAGACGCTTCCTAAAATCATCATTGTTCTTTGTCATCACATAGTGTGCCATTGAGTATATACACTATTGTTTATCCATTCATCTGTTGTTGGGCATCTGGGTTGATACCATCTTTTTACTATTGTGGACTGTGCTACAATAAACACTCATGTGCATGTTTCTGTTCATGTGAATGCCCTTGATTCTGCAGGCTATATTCCAAGCAGTGCAATTACTATGTCAAATGGTAGATCTAGCAGCTTTTTAAGGAAGTGCCAGATTGCTTTCCAAACATGTACTATTTTGCAATCCCACCAGCATTGTAGGAGAGTTCCAGTTTCTCCACAGCCTCTCCAGCATTTGTTGTATTGTGTTTTCTGGATCATGGTCAATGTTGTAGTTTTGATTTGGACTTCTTTAATATTTAATGATCATGAGCAATTCTGCCTGTGTATTTTGGCTCCCTGGATATCCTCTTTAGAGAAGTGTCTGTCTGTCTCCTTCACCCATTGATTAATTGGATTATTTATTCTTTTCTTATTGATATTTTGTAATACCTCACAGATTATGGAGATCAGACATTAGTCTGACATACAGTTGCCAAATATTTTTTCCCATTCTATAGGTGGTCTTTTAATTCTTTTGATAAAGTCTTTGGATGAGCAAAAGTGTTTGATTCTTAGTAGTTCCCATCTATCTATTTTCTCTTCTGTTGGTCTGGCTTTGTTTGTCAGATTTCGAAGTCTGTCCATGTTGTGTGTTAAAACTTCCATTATTAATCTTATGTTTTCTTGGATGAGCTTTATCTTTTTAAATTTGATATTTAGGTCTTTTCTGACTCGACAACACTTGGCTTGGCAATCCAGCTTTAGGTGGTTCTTGTATAAGATGTGAGATACGGGTCTTGTTTCAGTTTTTTTTTTTTGCAGATGCATATCCAATTTTGTCAGCACCATTTGTTAAAGCGACTGCTTTTACCACAGTTTAAAATCTTAGGGACTTTGCCAAATATCAGCTGTTCATAGCAGGATGGTGGCATCCCTAGGGTCTCAGTTCTGTTCCATTGTTCTGTATGTCTCTTTTTGTACCAGTAGCAGGCTGTTTTGACAACTGTGGCAGTGTAATAGGTTCTATACTTGAGTAGCGAGAGGCCTCATAGCGTGTTCTTCTTCTTCAGTAGTGCTTTACTTATCCAGAGATTCTTCCCTTTCCAAAGCTGGTGATTTGTTTATCCATTTCTTTAAAAAAAGTTACTGGAATTTGTATTGGAGTTGCATTACATAAGTAGATTGTTTGGGTAAAATAGACATTTTCACAATGTTAAGTCTTTGTATCTGTGAGCAGGGTAGGTTTCTCCATTTATGTAAGTTTCTCTTAGTTTTGTGTAGCAAAGTCTTGTAGTTCTCTTTGTAAAAGTCTGTTATTTCTCTGGTAAGATTTATTCCTAGGTATTTTATCTTCTTGAGGGCTATAGTAAATGGTATTGATTTGGTGATTTCTTCTTTAATAATCTCTTTGTTGGTATAAAGGAATCCTACTGATTTACTTATGTTTATCTTGTATCCTGACACTCTGATGAACTCTACTATTAATCTGAGTAGTTTACTTATGGCTTCTTCAGAATTCTCTACGTATCCAATCATATCATCTGCAAATAGGGAGATTTTTACTTCTTCTTTGCTGATGCCCTTTATTTCTTGGTCTTGTCTAATGGCTCTGGCTAGAACTTCTAGTACAGTGTTGTATGGGAGAGATGAGAGCAGGCGTCCTTTTCTAGTTTCCATTCTCAAGGGGAATTCTTTCAGTCCTTCTCCATTCAGGATGATGTAGACGGTTAGCTTTGTACAAATGGCCCTTATCGCATTGAGGAATTCGCCATCTATTCCTATTTTGCTAGGAGTTTTTAGCATGAATGGGTGTTGGACTTTATCAAATGCCTTTTCTGCATCAACTGACAAAATGAGGTGATTCTTGTCTTTTGTAGTATTTCTGTGGTTGATTGCATTAATTGTTTTTCTGGTGTTGAACCAGACTTGCATCCCTGGTATGAATCCAACCTGGTCGTGATGAATTATTTTTTTGATATGCTGTTGAAGTCTATTGGGAAATGTTTTGTTGAAGATTTTTGCATCTAGATTCATGAATGATATTGGTCTGTAGTTCTCCTTTTTTTGTTTGATCTTTCCCTAGCTTTGGTATCAGGGTGATGCTGGCTTCCTAGAATGAATTTGGGAGTATTCCATCCCTTTCTATGCTGTGAAATAGTCTCAGTAGTACTGGAGTTAACTCTCCTCTAAAAGCTTGGTGGAATTCTGTGGTGAAGCCATCAGTGTCATGGGTTTTTTTATTGGTAGTTTTTTTTTATGACTTTTTCAATTTTGTCCTTTGTGATGGGTTTGTTAAGTTGTTTTGCTTAACCTTGTGATAGTTTTGGTAGGTGATATGAATCCAGAAATTTGTTCATTTCCTCTAGGTTTCAAATTTGTTAGAATATAGTCTTTCATAGTATTCTGTTACGATATTTTTGATTTCTGTTGTATCTATTGTGACATCTCCCATCTCCTTTCTTATTCAGATTATTTGTTTCCTTTCCTGGTTTTCTTTAGTAGGTTTAATCAGTTTTGTTGATCTTTTTAAAAAACCAGCTTTTGGGCTTATCAATTTTTTCAGTTGTTCTTCTGTTCTCCAATTCATTATTTCCTACTCTACTCTTTATGATCTGTTTTCTTCTGGTGCCTGATGGGTACTTCTGTTGCTCTCTTTCTGCTTGTTCAAGCTGTAGGATTACTTCTTTAGTTTGGGTTCTTTCTTCCTTCTGGATGTGCACATTTAAAGATAGACTGACCCCTGAGCATGGCTTTGGCTATATTATGTACATTTTGGTAAGAAGTGTTTTCATTTTCATTTGAATCCATACATTTTTTTTATGTCATCCTTGATTTCTTCTATAACCCATGACTCTTTGAGCGAGATGTTCAGTTTCCATGAATTCCAATTTCTAGCTATGTTTTGTCTGCTATTAATTTTGACTTTTATGGCTCTGTGGTCTGAGAAGATGCTTTGCAATAATTCAGTGGCATGGATTTTGTTGAAATCTGCTTTAGGTCCTAAACACGGTCTATTCTGGAAAATGTTCCATGGGCACTGGAGAAGAAACTATAGTTATCTGCTGATGGATAGAAAGTTCTGTGCATGTCGACGAGGTCTCATTGGTTCATTGTGGTGGTAAGATCTTCTGTGTCTTTATTGAGCTTTTTTCTAGAAGCTCTGTCCAATACTGAGAGTGGAGTGGTAAAGTCCCCCACTATTATTGTGGAGTGATCTGTCTCATTTTTTAACGTAGTCAGTGTTTCTTCAATGTATTTACATGTTCTAGTATTGGGTGCATAAATATTTAATATTGTTAAGTCCTGCTTGTGTATTGAAACTTTCAGCAATAAACAGTCCTTGCCCATGATAGTGGATTTTACATTAAAATCTATTGTTTCTGAGATTAGAATTACCACCCCTGCTCTTCTTTGTGTATTGTTAGCTTGGTATATATTCTTCCGTCTTTTAATTTTCAGTTTGTTCATATTTTTAAGTCTATGGTGAGTTTCTTCTAAGCGATATATAGACAGGTCAAGTCTTTTTATCCAAGTTGACAGTCACTGTCTCTTTACTGGAGTGTTCAGTCCATTTACATTCAATGTAATTATTGATAGATATATGCTTAGTATTGTCATTTTGATGTATTTATTTTTGTGTTGATGTTTTCTCTGTTTCTGTTAATATTCTGTTCTGGGACATTCTTCTTTATGGGTTGACTTTTCATGTTTTTCAGTGTTGGTTTTGTGTTTATTGAGACTCCAGTATTACCTTTGATATGTTGCATCTTTATTGTGCTTTGTGGCTACCCCATGATCCCATTAATAATCTATGTTTAAACCCAATTTTAAGTTCTACATATCTTATTAACTTCCTCTTCTTCAAGGCTTTGAATGTGTCACCCCATTGCATCATTTCCAGTGAGAAGTCAGGTGAAAGCCTATAGGGCTTCCCTCTGAAGGTTAGCTTTGCTTCTAGTCTTGCTGCCTTTAAGAGTTTCTGCTTATTTTTCATTTTGTTAAGCTTGATTATAATATGTCTTGTTGTCTTTCTTTGTGGGTCTATATTGAATGACATTAGGTATGTATCTTGGATGTCTATATTCTCTTGTTTCATACTTTCAGGGATATTTTCTGTCTGCAGCTCAGCAACAATACTCTGTATTCTCAGGTGTCCCTCCTTGTTCAGGAACTCCAGTTAATCATAGACTGTTCCTCTTGACAGAGTCCCACATGTTTCTCAATTCTTTTTTCTTGTTTCTTTTCTCTGATTTCTGCTCATAGATGCTGGGATTAGTAGCTCTGTCTTCAAAGTCAGAAAGTCTATTTTCCAGTTGTTCAATTCTTTTCTTGGCTTTGAATTGAATTTTCTATGTCTTTGATTTTGTTACTGATCTGTCAGATTTCAGAGTGTTGGTCTTCCATCAGTTCAAATAGCTGGCTTCATTTTTCATTTTGCTCTGCTGCATTTTGTATAACGTGTAGGAGGGCTCGCTATATGATCCTTTTGTACTTGATCTTCGATAGCTTCAGAAAGGCTTCTTCACCTGGGAAGTTCTTTGGTTCTTTCTTTGGGGAGCTTTCTGGAGCCATGGGTGGATTTTTCTTTAAGTGTGTGGCCACCGTTTGTTGCATTTGTTTAATTTTTCTGGTGCTGCCTTAACAGGATTTGAAGCACAGTCTGAGAAGGAAAGTGATTACTAGTCACAGTCACCTCTATGTACTCCAGTTACTGGGCCCCGTGGAACCTCTGGGGTAGCAGGCTCCACCTCCTGGTTATCAAAGACACAGCACTACTTATGGAATCACTGGGGGGCTGTCAGCTGGCTCTATGAGGTGGGTCAGTAAAGGCTGGAAGAGATGTTCTCAGGATATTTCTCTAGGTAGTCTTATTTTAAAAGGAAAAAGCTTTCTGACAGCTTCCAAAATCAGTCAGGGTGTCAGGTGTGCAAGCCCCTCTTTCCAGCTGGTAATGAAGGCACCTCTATATCCAACTACAGGTGCTGTAATCTAGCTCAAAGTACAGATAGGCTACTGTCCTGCTGTCATCTGCTGCTGTGCCCCACACGTAAAGCTACACTGTGCGGAACATATCTTTTCTTCTGGGAAGGCTCTCCTGTGCTGACATTGCCTCCCAACCTGGGAATTAGCCCCTGATGAGGCCTCCATTTGGGTAACTCTACCTCCTAGTTGAACAAGATAGCAACCCACACAAGCTCTGCCACCCCTGGGAAATACCCGAATCAATGGCAGAGGTTTGTAAAGAGAGGGTGGAGGGGCCAAGGTGTTCAGAGTCCAGAACTGGACTCTCAAAATGTGGCTGTTCTGCCTGGTTATCACATTAGCCGTGCAGGTGAGCTTTGCTGTCAGTTAAGCCCAAGCTGTGTCTGCCAGTTAAGACAGAGAAACATAAGTTAAAAATGCCAGTTATCTTCAGTCTGTGAGAGCTGGCCATTCAACAAGGGTGGGGTCAGCAAAGGAGAAGAAGTTTCCCACTCAGTGGCATGTAGTCCAAATTGACAGCCCCATGTCATGTTCTAGGTTTTTCTGGGTATTCAGAAGTCTCTCTTTAATTAGCAATCTAGGCCTTAGTTTTCAGAGGGAATTAAGGAGACATGTGTCTAGTCTGCCATCTTGATTCTGCCCCCTCTTTCTCTCTCTTAAGATAATGCTCTGTGTTCCACCTGGGTAAGTGCATTCTCAGATTTTAAAAGCTAGCAAACTGGCGTCTAAATAGCACCAAATGGTCTCCAACCACCTGGATCAAGGACAGGAGGAAATTATGAGCATACCAGATGGAAGGGGCCATATAAACCATAGTCTGCTTCAGCATGGGACCAGAAGAACCAGATGGTACCCAGCCACCACCAATGACAGCCCAGATAGGGTACTGGCAATGGACCTCTGGACACAGTGGGCAATGGTGCAAAGTAGAAAACTAGAACTGTACCAAAAAACCACATTTGATGGTTCTGCTGAATGGAAGGCTCCCTGGGAGCATGACCCCCAGACTCTCTAACTGCATACTGCATACTGCAACCAGCATCCCTAGACAAAAACTGAACTGGAGTATATAAAACAGAGTGAGACTGGAGATGAACAAACCTTTAAACATGTACATGGGGCTGTTTGAGATGCTCTTCACTGAATTCAAGGATGATTGGGTGAGGAGGGTCAGATCTTGGTCAAAAACTCATGGGAAGTTCCAAACAAAAGAGGAACCATGCTGTCATGGGTGGGGGAGAGGTAAGAGCAGGCAGCCAAAACAGAATAGCAGTTGAAAGTTCTGAGTGTTATATGGCAGCATGATAGAGACTGTAAAATTGTTCTTAATTCACAATAAAATACATTAAAAGAAAAAAACTTATGAGACAGTTCTACTTCATTCTATTTTCTCCTAAAAGATGGCTATTGAGTCAGAATCAACTAGGCAGCAATGAGTTTAGTTTTTGGCATATACATTATTATACGACCTTTGTTTATGAGCTACTTCATAATAAACTCCTTATAAGAAAAAGAAGAGAAAAGAAAAGGTCATTATAAAACTCCCAACAATAAGCTGCTGGCCATGACAGCTTCAATGGAGAATGCTACTAAACTTTCAGAAAAGAGTTAACAGCACTAATACCAAAGGCATTTCAGAGCATAGAAAACAATGGAATACTCTCAAACTCATTCTATGAAGTGAGAAAAACTCTGTTACATAAACGATGTGAAGCCACCACTCACACACACACACAAATAGGAAAATTAGAGGCCATTTTCTTTCCTGAACTTACATGTAAAAATCGTCAACACAGTTCTGACCAGCAGAATTCAACAGCATGTCAAAAAATAATTCACCGTGACCAAATCGGGTTCATACAGGATGCAGAGATGGTTCCACATTAGAAAAACAATCAGTGTGATCAAAAACATAAATAAAAGACAGTCACTACCTGATTCTATCAATTGATGCAGAAAAAGCATTTGACAAAGTCCAACTCCCATTTATGTTAAAAGCTCTCAGAAAAGCAGGAACAGAAGGGGAATTCCTCAAGACTATAAAGGGTATTTATGCAAAGACCAGCAGCCAACATCATCCTAAATGTAGAGAGTCTGAAAGCATTCCCCTTGACAAAGGGAACCACACACATAGGTCCACTGTCTCCACTTTTATTCAGCATGGTGTTAGAGGTTCTAGCCAGAGCACTCAAGTTAGAAAAAGAAACGAAGTACATCCCAATTGGTAAAGAAGATGTAAAAGTATCTCTATTTGTAGATATGATCGCATATACGAAAAACCTGAAAGAATCTACCAAAAAACTACTGGAACTAATAGAAGAGTTCAATAAGGGCTCAGGATACAAGGTAAACATAAAAAATTCAGTTGGATTGCTCTCCACCAACAGAGAGAATGTCAAAGAGGAAATCACAGAATCAATATCATTTATACCAGCCCCCCAAAAGATAAAATACTTAGGAATAAATCTAACCAGAGATGTCAAAGACCTATACAAAGAAAATAGCAGGATTCTACTGCAAGAAACCTATGTTAGTGGAGAATCATACCTTGCTAATGGATAGAAAGACTCAACATTGTGAAAATGTCTCTTCTACCCAAAGTGATATGTAGATACAATGCAATCCTGATTCAAATTCTAAAGGCATTTTTTAAGTAGATGGAGAAACAAATCACCAACTTCATATGGAAAGGAAAAAGGGCCAGGATAAGAAATGTATTACTTACAAACAATGACAAACTGCAAGGCCTCATACTTCTTGACTTTAGAATTTGTTACATTGACACAGAAATAAAAATAGCCTGTTACTAGTGCAACAACGAATGCATAGTCTTACAGAGTGGAATTCAGACCAGACATAAAATCATCCACCTATGAGCAGTTAGTATTTGACAAAGTCCCACAGGCATTAATTAATAGTCTAGTTAACAACTGGTGTTGTCTGCCAAAAAAAAAAAAGAAAAAGAAAGAAGATCCATAACTCATACCATGCACAAAAACTAGCCCCAAATGGATGAAAGACCTAAATATAAAATCTAAAATCATAAAGATCATGAAAGAAAAAATAGAGACAATGAAAGGAGCGCTAATATACTACATAAACAGAATATGAAACATTACTTACCAAGCACAAACACCAGGAGAGAAAATAAATAACTGGGAACTCTTAAAACTTAAATACTGATGATTGTCCAAGGACTTCACCAGAAGAATAAAAACAAAACACAGTCTACAGACTGAGAAAAAAAAAATGTGTGGATACAGGAAATCTGATCAGTGTCTAATCTCTGAAGTCTATAAGAAATGTGAACCCTAACAGAAAGACAACAACTCAACTGAAAAATAGGTCAAGACTATGAATAGGTACTTCATCAAAGAAGATTTTAGGCAGCTAACAGATACATGAGGAAATGCTCCAGTAGTTAGCCACTAGAGAAATTCAAATTAAAACTACAGTGAGATACCATTTCACCCCAACAACACTAGCATTAATCCTAAACACTCAAAATAACAAATGTTCCAGAGGTTGTGGAGTGATTGGAATACTTCCACACTTCTGGTGGGAGTGCAAAATGATGCAACCACTTTGGAAATAAATTTGACCCTTCTTTAAAATGCTAGAAATAGAAATACCATAAAACCAAACAAAAGCCATTGCCGTTGAGTTGATTCCAACTCATAGCAACCCTATAATTCAGAGTAGAAGTGCCCCACGGGGTTTCCAACAAGGGCCTGGTGGATTTGAACAGCTAACCTTTTGGTTAGCAGCCATAGAAGTTACAGACTAAACCACCAGGTTTCCAGAAATACCATAGGATCTAGTAATCCCACTCCTAGGAATATGGGCTAGAGAAATAAGTGTTTTCACACAAATAGATACATGAATACCAGTGTTCATTGCAGTACTGTCCACAACAGCAAAACTATAGCATCAGACTAGGTGCCCACCAGTGCATGAATGGATAAACAAATTATGGTAGGTTCACACAATTGAATGCTATGCAATGATAAAGAAAAATGGGGGATTTGGGAAACATTTCATAACATGGGAGAATCTAAAAGAAATCTAGTAATTATGCTTAGTAAAATTAGTCATTTGCAAATGGACAAATATTGTATGAGACCAGTATTATATGGACACAAGCAAATGTTTAAAGACAGAAGAAATAGCCTTTGATTATTATGAGGGTGGAGAAGGAGGTGGGGAGTACTCATTAATTAGACGGTAGAAGGGAGGGGCAACATACAGTAGAGAAGTCAGCACAAGTGGATTAAACCAAAAGCTAAAAAGTTTTTTTTAAATATAGTTAAACACTTAGAATGGCAGAGAATCAGGGGGGATCTGGGGGTCTGGGAACCACAGTTTCAGGACACACCTGGTCCAGTGGCATAACACATTTTATTAAGAAAATGGTCCGCACCCTACTTCGGCTAGTGATGTCTGCAGTCTTAAAAAGTAGCAAACAGCCATGTAAGAAACATCAATATGTCCCAACCCACCTAGAGTAAAGGTGAATGAAGAACATCAAAGACGTAAGGGAAATACGAGTCCAAGAAACAGAAAGGGCAACATAAACCAGAAACCATGTCGGTGTATGACCAGAAGAACTAGATGGTTCCCAGCTATCCCCAAATGACTGCTTTGACAGGTAATTCAGTAAAGATTACCCAATAGACTAAGAGAATCCGTGGTGGTATAGTGGTTAAGTGCTATGGCTACTATTCAAAAGGTTGACAGTTCAAATCCGCTGGGTGCTTTTCTGAAACTATGGGCAGTTCTACTCTGTCCTATAAGGTTGCTATGAGTAGGAAGCAACTGATGGCAACAGATTTGGATTTAATAGAAAGGGAGAAAAGTAGGGTGCTGAACTCAAACTCGAGTAAAAAGAGCAGACTTGGTGATCTGGCAGAATGGAGGGTTCCTGGAGGACACGGCCCCTGGACTCCGTCAGTTCAAAAGGAGCCATTCCCAAATCCAGTTTCTCACACCAAGAATGCAGTGGTCTGTAAGATGTAAAATAATAGTGGTGAAGAGTGTATGCTTCTTAAGTAAATACAGGAGTATCTACTGACCAGTTCCTGCCCAGAGGTTAGATGAAAAGGCAGTGGGGAACCGTAGCTGGTTGAATGGGCACAGAAAATGTAGGGTAGTGAGGAGGAATGTGCTGTCAGTATGGAGAGAACAGCTAGGGTCATACAACAAAGGAGTGTAAGTTTTTGTATGAGAAACTGACTTGAATTGTAAACTTTCATTTAAAATACAGTTAAAAAAAAAAGACTGAACTCAAAGTCCACTTTTTGCTTGAAGGTTTCTCTAGTCTCAACACAATGTATTCTCTCTTCAAAGGTATAAAACTTAGAATAAAGGACCTAAAAGGTGCACTGTTATGGCTGCCATTTCAGGTAAAATGAATTAGGACATTGTTGCAACTTGTGAAACGTAATATTAACTGTCTGCCAAGTGGAAACTAGTTTTTCTTGTTTATACTTGCTTTATTTTGTTTTGGAGAGTCTTTGGCTCTGTTTGTCTCCAAAGAATGTTTTTAGATGTGAGAAAGGCAAGACTTAATTTCATATACTTGGGACTTGTTATTAGGAGGGACTAATCCCTGGAGAAAGACATCATGCCCTGTAGAGAATCATCAAAATAGAAGACCGCTCCCAATGAGATGGACTGACACAATGGCTGAAGCAATGATCTCAAATGAGGATGATATAGGACTGGCCAGAGTTTCCTTCTGTTGTACATAGGATTGCTCTGAGCTATGAGTCAAAACCAACTCAATGGCACCTAATAATTGAACCTATTTTGATTTTCAACTGCTGGCTCAAGTCTGCTGAAAATTATGTGGAAAGATTTTTTGTCTCTGATAGGATTTTACTTATTTCTTAGATTTTTCATTTCATTATGTAGTTTCTATTTCTTGCTGGTATCTCATCTGTTCTCATAGCTTTTATCACTAGATCTTTTAACATACTTATTGTAGTTGTATTGAAGTCAATGTCTGATAGTTCTAACATCTGGGCAATTTCTGGGCCTCGTACTATTGACCATTTTGCTTCTTGTCGTTTATTTTTTCCCCCCGCAAGTCTCATGATTTACTGTCAGAATATTGCATGTAAAGTCACTACAGGGACTAAAATAAATGATGGCTGCCTTAGAAACAGGCATGCCCCGAGTCTGAAGGTTGGAGAGAACATGAGTCAATCTAGTCTGTGGTAGACCTGGGTGTGCACTTTGTGGTTGCTTCACTTAGATTCAGTTCACCACAGGCATTAGATGATTTGATGGGTAGAACAGAATATTTCCTTTAATAGAGCTTAGAGTCCAGGTTTCTGATGGGTTTGTTCATTTTTCTGCCCTGCCCTCAGATTTCAACAGACCTGGCATGCCTATGCTTCTGGATTGTGATTGTTGGGCTTTCTCAGCTCTCTTTTCTTTCCCTCAGCCACAGGTGTCTGCTGTCTTATATTCACTGTTAACAACCAGTGTTTTAAAGGAATTCATCTGCTCTCAGAATTCAGCAGAATCTGCTTCTCTCCCATCCCTCTCTCAGCGTAGACAGATGCAGCATTGTGTTTAGCATACGGTCAAGAGTTTCTGAAGTGTTTCTCTTAGTTCTCTGCCTTGCTCTGAATCTTCAGTGGGCAGCAGGCATTGTGCAAAGCATTTTTTATACATCTATCTCTTTCTGTCATTATAAGTACACTATTATTATTCCCATTGTGTAGGTAAAGAAAATGTGACTTTGAAAGGTTGAATTTTTTCACTTTTTTCAAAAAAGATTTTGTGTCCTTACTATGGTATTTTAAATTTTAAGATGTGCATTTAAACATTTCTGAGATTATGATGTATCTCAAAACAGATTTCAGCATTTTAAGTGATAGCTCGTTTTCAGCAAAAGGCTTTTATTAAATCATGTATAGATATATTAGGTTAATGAGCTCTCATGGCACAATCTCTAAGTGATGGATTGCTAACTGAAAGGTTAAAGTTCTGAGCTTACACAGTGGCTCCAAGGGAGAAAAGACCTGGTGATCACGCTGTTGTAAAGATTATAGAGCAGGAAATCCTATGGGGCAGTTATACTCTGTCATATAGGGTTATTCTGATTCATACTGACTCAATGGCACACAACAGCAAATGTTAGACTAGGGGGAGTGGGATATAGTAATGAAAATGTCCCATGGAGATTTCCTACACAGCACTGGGTTTTTAATCATACAGGCAGTAAATAGTAGAAAAGAGACTAAAACCTATGTGAGTCTAGTCCCAAAACACCTTTCTGATGCTAAAGCCACGCAGCCCCTAGTTTGCCAGTTTATTGCTCTGATTTCACATCAAGTGCTCCAAACTCAATGCTGAGGGCCTAGGTACCGAGTAATCATTAATTAACTGAGTTGAAGCTTGGGGGACCTATTAATCCCAACTTGTTCAACTACTTCAATTATAATGATTTCTATCCTTTTTTTGCTACTTCACTGTCTCCTTAATTTAACTCTTTAATCTTTGGAACTCATTCCTTACCACGTGTGCTGATTAATGTCCATTTTTGGTTCCTGGGCCCAGATCTCCTTGTTTTTCTGGAGGGTGACTGCCTATGACTCTGCAAGCAGGTGTCATGCTGTTAAATGCTTTTTTATTCTTTGTTTTTGGCTCATTGACCGCTTTGTCCTAGTGGAACAACTCAGCTCTAATCAGGGTTATCTTTGGGTCTGTGGCTTATACTGGAAAACTTGGCTTGGACCCTGGCTTCATGGAAATTTGCCTACCTGATTTTTAGAGGTAGTGCCAACCTCGTTACGTATGATCTGTGCACATGGACGATGTCTACCCTTCTGTGTGTTTTCTGTGTCTATGCTTCTCCTACTGTAATTGGTTAGGAGCAAAAAGCAAGGTTACAGTAGAGCTACAGTAACTGCGAAAAGCATTTTCAGGTGTTACTCATTCTACTAATGTAGAGAGACTTCGATTGGTGGTAAAGTCTCTGTAGGTTTTTTTTTTTTGGAATCGTCAGTAAGAGAAGGTAGGCAGCTGTATTTCACATGCTTGGAATGCAGCACCTTAAGCTATCATGTGGCCACTGTTATTTTCCCCTTCTATTGCTCTGCCTTTCAGCACTCATCTGCTTCCTTTAGCATCTCTGGTACGCACTGAGGGTGCTTCCTAGCTATGCTGCCTCCTGCTGATGCTCATTAAAATTGTACTGTATTCAGGACATGTTTACTTTCCAGAGCACCCAAACAACCATGTTTTAAGCCCAGAAATACTGCTCATGTTAATGGAGGGCTGGTTCCTCTGACACATGCTCATTTAAATAGGGAAGAATCCTTTCTGTCTTTGTACTGTAACACAAACTATATGACAGGGGTGCCAAATTAGTGTTATGGTGCTGTATAATCTAGTGACATTTTTGTGAAGAAAATGGACCATTTAGCCCCCTTTCCAGACTATGATAGGATTCTGTGGGCTGGGCCTGTGGATAAACTAGGTGGCAGATATCACACTGGGAACAAAATCGTATTCTCCTGTGTGACATTTGCATGTAATAACTAGCCCAGGTTTGTGTGCCCTAGACAAAGTCTTTCCTAGTTGATTTTTTGGGAATTCGTGTGTACAAATCATTGTTGTCTTGTGCTGTTGAGTAGATATATACTCATGACTACTGTCATGGATTGAATTGTGTCCCCACAAAAATGTATACATTGATTTGACTCACTAGGAGTTCCAATAAGGTGCCATTCCTCCCATGTGTTGTGAATCCTGCCTCTGTGATATTGATGATAGAGAATAGGCAGCAGCTGTGTTGGTGAGGCAGGACTCAAGTTACAAGCTTGTGGAATATAAGGGAGAGAAGTGAGCAGAGGAAGTTGGGAACCTCACACCTCCAAGAAAACATGACTGAGAGCAGAGGATGCCCTTTGGACCTGAGGTTCCTGTGCTGAGATGCTCTCCTTGAATTTGGACTCAGCCCACTGGACTGTGATAATTTCTCTTGGTGAATGGACTTGCAATTTGTAGATGGATTTATGGCTTACTGGATTGTGACGGTAAAGTTTCTTATTGTGAAGCCTTCTACTCATGGTATTTTCCGTTGGAGGAGTACCGGGTGACTAAGACAGCCACTCTGTGTGTTATACAGCACAACTACTCCATAAGATTTTCTTGGCTCTAATCTCTAAGGAATCAAATCTTGAGGCCTTTTCTTCTATATGCCAATGAAGGCATTTAAACAGTCAAATTTTCAGTTACCAGCCAAGCATCACCTAATTTTATAGACATGCTTTGATATGTCTGAATTCCAGCATAAACACAGTTTAGACACAAACCAAGACTCCTGTCAGCCTCGCTCACCCATCTTTATGATCCTTTTAAGTGTTCACAAGTTATATTAATTAATCATTGTGTCCTCAGGTCTTTTGCTTTATGCAGTGACATAATAAGAGCATATTACCCTCTAATGGAAGGAAAGTGAAAATTTGTAATACGGTCCAATAGATTCTTAGCTGTAGCTTCTTCTTTGTGTCACCAAGCTACTTTTTGAGATTCTCATAACTTTGGCTTTGTATTAGATGATTAGTGTTCACTTGTGAACCGTAGATATTTGAAATTTCATTCGTATTACATTTGCTGTGCCTCCAATTTGTCTTTATTTCTGTTATTTTCAATAGACCATCTTCCTACCCACAGGAACTGATAATGACTTGCTTGCAAAAAAAAAAAAAAAAGTGACTTTCCTCTGCTAATGCATCTTATAAAAAACCAATTGAGTTGACTGGAATATTAAAAGAAAGAAATCAGAATTAATCTATTATGAGGATGATATTTTCAGCATTATACATAAAAAAGTTACATAGACTTGTCAGCTCAGATAGTGGGAGTAAGTGGATATCATTTTAGTGATAACTGAATATTTAAACAAAGTGATATGTATGTCACTTATAAACTATGTCATATATTACACATATGTACATAGTTGCCATGTATGCATATAATTGTTGCACATACATGCACATTATTATTATTCCAGCTTTAACAAGTATGAGATTTTAAGTAATCAATGGGCACTTAACAAGTACAAAGTCATTGTGTTTTTTTCTTTTTATTGTGATTAAGTGAAAGTATACAATTCAAATCAGTTTTGCATGCCCACCTATCTGTAGCTTCTTCTACTCTCCCCACCAAGTGACAGCACACTCCTCCTTTTCACTCTGTATTTCTAGTATCCTTCTTAACAAGCCATCTGTCCCCTCCTCTCCACCTTCTTCTCTCCCATGTGGAAGGACATCAGCAGGACAGCCTCCTATAAATACATAGAACCGTAAAGTACACATATCATAGTGTCACACTGTGTCCCTGAGTCCAGCCCGTTCTTGTCTGAAGAATTGACCTGTTTCCAGTCACGGGCAGCAGCATATCCAGAAGCCATTTTCCCAGGGGATCCTCTAGGTTGTCGGATCATCAGTTCTGATCTTTTAGTAGAGTTCTTGGGCTGTACAACCTCTTTTTCTCCTGTTGCCTCGGGGACTCTGCATTGTGTCCTTCATCACGGCTGTCTTTGGTGGTGGCCAGGTACCATCTGGTTCTTCTGGTCTCGTGTTGATAGAGTCTCCCATTTATATGGGTCCTCTGTCTCCTGGGCCCTTTTTTCCTTGTCTCTTTGTTGTTCTCCGTTGTCATCTGTTCCAGATGAGTTGGGGCCATTTGGTGTAACTCAGATGGCAGCTTGTAGCTTTTAAAACCCCAGATGCCACTCACTAATTGGGGTGCAAAAGACTGTTAGAAATAGACTAGTTACACCAGTTAGCCTTGATGTCCCCTGAAAACACGGTCCCTAGACCCCTGTGTCTGCTACTCTATCCTTTGAAATATTGGATTGAGTTTAGAAAACCTTTCAGTTTATGGTGAACTCCAGTTAAGTTGATGTACTCTCTACTGTGTGCTATCACTCCTTTCACCTAACCAAATTTCTATTGACTATCTAATCTATGGCCAACCCTCTCCCTCCCACCTCACCCCCTAGTAGCCATCAAAGAGTCTTGTCTTCTGTACATAAGTCTATTTTTAAGTACTTGTAGCAGGGATCTCATACAATGTTTGTCCTTTTGCTGTTGACTGATTTAACTCAGCAAAATGTCTTCCAGTTGAAACCAGGTTATGAGATGCTTCCTAAAGTCATCATTGTTCTTTAACATTGCGTAGTGTCCTATTGAGTATACTTACCATAGTTTCTTTATCCATTCATTTGTTGATGGGCACCTAGGTTGATTCCATGTCTTTGCTATTGTGGACAGTGCTGCAATAAACATTCACGTGCATTTATCTGTTCGTGTGACCATGTTTATTTCTGTAGGGTATGTTCCTAGCAGTGGGAATACTGGATCAAATTGTATCTCTATTTCTAGCTTTATAGGAAGCACCAAATTGCTTTCCAAAGAGGTTAAGCAGTTGTTATTTTTAATAGGGCCATTGGTGTACTTTAACAAAAAATGTTGGTTATTGACATTATGCCATATGTTATATATGTGTATGTGTGTGTATATATGAATATGAAGTGCTAGTATTCTCTCTCTCTCTCTCTAAAATATATAATAAATACATAATACAAAGCCCTATAGCATATATATAATGGAAACCCTGGTAGTGTAGTTGTTAAGTTCTACAGCTGTTAACCAAAAGCTCAGCAGTTCAAATCCACCAACTGCTCCTCAGAAACCATGGGGTAGTCCTACTCTGTTCTATGGAGTTACTAGAAGTCAGAAACGACTCGATGCTGGTCAGTTTATACCATATGTAATATATGGTATGGTTTGTAAGTTAGCATTACCATGTACATCGTGGTATATACAATGTACCTTTTAAACTGTAAAATAGAATAGTCATAATGAAATCTTGACATTTTTATTCATAGACTATATGGTGGCGTAATGCTTATGGCTGCTAACCAGAAGGTTCGCAGTTCGAATCTGCCAGGCACTCCTTGGAAACTCTATGGGGCAGTTGTACTCTTTCTATAAGGTTGCTATGAGTCACAATTGATGGCAGTGGATTTGTTTTGGGTTATAGATTCAATGCCAAGCCAAGTGCCGTCGAGTCGGATCCGCCAGTTTTGTGAAAAAGTATACTAATGGCCCTATTAAAAATGACTTTTTGCTTGTTAAAGTTCATTGATTCCTTAAATTCTCACACTTGTTTAAGCTGTAAGGCTCTAATTAATAAAAGAACTATTTCAGAATGCAAGTTTCCGATTACAAAGTTTATTTCTACATTCACTATAAAAGCATCAACATGGTCACAGAATGTGGAGCTCTAATTTGCACAGTTTTTATTACTTTTGTTCCTACTCTTTGAAATCCTCATGAAAATGTTGCTGCTGCCTCATCTTTATAGCAACATGTTGGGCTTTACATGCTGGCTTGGTCATCTAGTGCTGCTATAACAGAAATACCACAAAAGGATGATTTTGACAAACATGAGACTATTCTTTCACTGTTCAGTACACTAGAAATCCCAATTCAGGTTGCCAGCTTCAGGGGGAGGCTTTCTTTCTGTTGGCTCTGGGGTATGGTTCTTGTCATCAGTCTTTCCCTGGCCTTGGGTAGGAGCTTCTCAGTGCAGGGACCCTGGGTCCAAAGGACATGCTCTGCTGTTAAGTGTTTCTTTGTTGGTAGCATGAAGTCCATCTCTTGTCTACTTGATTCTCTCTTACATACCTCAAAAAAGTTTGACTCAAGATAAAACCTTGTCCTGTAGATTGAATCCTGTCTTGTTAACGTAACTGCTTCTAATCCTGCCTCATTAACAACATAGAGATTAGGATTAACAGCACATAGGATAATCACATGAGGCTGCAAAATGGTGGACAACCACACAATACTGGGAATCATGGCCTAGCCACTTTGAGACATATTTTGGAGGAGTGGGGAACAACTCAATCAAACACATGCCAACACGGGGATAATGTTGAATGGGTCCCCCAATGGCCTGAGTGTGGAGCAAATGTGAAGAATTGCTTCTTGCATTGGGACTAACTTTGCGGAAAGTTGTGATTAACTATACCCAAATATGGTCTACTTTGACAGAGTCTAAAGTTGTTTGAGTGAGCACAGATGACACTCAAGTGACTCATTCATAGACACCACAAGTTTCAGAGAAGGAATAAAAAATGGAGGCAGATAGAGGGTTTTAATAAACAGCTCACTTATTTCCCCCCAAAAGGCCAAATAGGCCTACATCTTTTGTGACTCCATTTTCTGAGTCACGTAAATGCCTAATGCTCTACAGAGTCCGTTTTGCTCCTATGAGCTGTACTACTGATTTAAGAAAGTTTGAGAAAATACCTTTGGCAATTAAGTTGGTTATTCTACTTTGGATTTCAGACTTCAAGCACTGTCTGTCTTCATTTTGCTGTTAAAAACTCAACAGGGAATCAAAGAGTGATTCTCCCTTTGCAAGCCTGTGTATGCAGCAAGAACTGCCTGCTGAATAGCTATGCCTAGACTTTTTCAGTGTTTTTCGAAAGACATTAGTAGTTCCTACGACATACTCTAAGTGCTCCTCCTGCCAAGAATCTGGGAAGAGGGAACTATGGTTTCCTTTTGAAATACAAAACACAGCATACAGAGCATATACTATGGATGTGCTTAGCTATTTTTAGTAATAAACTTAAAGAGTTTCAGAAAGTATGTCATGGTAACGTTTGAGATACCCAAAACTCCAATCAGGGTGTTCTGGGTATCTTCAAAGGGAAACGGGTGAATGTAATTGTGATTTGCTAAGGGGAAGTCTAATACATTTCATTGTTCCCAGGTTAGAAAAATCAAGAAGGAGAAACTTACTTATAGGAGCAAACATTAGACTTCCAAAGATCTGGAAAATTACAGTATTTGTTTGTTGAAAAACTCAAGCTCATTGCGATAACAATGATTTCAACTCGTAGTAGCCCTATAATAGGCAGTTTCCAGGGTTGTAATCTTTAGGGGTGCTGACTGTCAGGTCTCTTTCCTGTGGAGTGGCTTGCAGGTTTGAATGACCCGTCTTTCAGTTAGCAGCTGAGTGCTTTAACCACTGTGCTGCTATCTAAAGGAAAGAAACACACAACACAAAAGACACTTTCTCATCATTAAAAAGTAGTTTTCTGTTGTGCTAACAAGAATGATTCATTAGGCCTATAGCTGGCTCTAGATGTTGCAATTGGCATATTTTCTGTCTTAAACAAAAGCAACTGTAGAAATATTATATCTATCCACAAAAAACACTGTTTTATAAAAAAAATAAGACTGATTTGATGCCGACTTTCCCATTGCATTGAGATAAAGAACAATTATAAGATAGACATGCTTTGTGAATAAATACATCCCAAATTACATTGCCAAAAAGCCTATTCTATAGAGTGTTGTAAAAATGTCTGAGGTTTATACTCATGCCCACAAAAATGACATATTTAGTAGCAAATGTGTAAATAATATAGTATCTTTTTACACTAACATTCTCTTTAGCCAGTAGACATTTGTGGATATTTATTCTGTGTCAGGAGCTCTGGAGTGCAATGGTTAAAGTGCTTGACTGCTACCTGAAAGGTAGATGGTTCAAACCTACCAGCTGCTTTGCAGGAAAAAACACTTGACAAACTGCTGCCATGAAGATTACAGCCTAGGGAACCCTATTAGGCAATTCTAATCTGTCACATAAGGTTACTTTGAGTTGGAATCAACTTGGTTGCACACAACACTTTCTGTCAAGATATTTGCCAGATATTTGGAGAAAAACTACTGACCTCAAGAAGTTTAAAATGATAGAAATACATGTCCATATGATTACAAAAAGATATCATAAAAGAGAGTATGGATAAATGCTATAAAAAGTATGAAACATGACACACGTACACGGACATCTCCACAGTCAAACACTACATAGGATATAAATCACCAGACACATCCGCAGACATATCATTTATTTGTTGTTACTATATATACACATTTAATAAGTTGTGCATTATGTGATTACTGTTATTAATATTTATGAATATTTTATATGCAATGAAGATAATAAAGGGTTCAATTACTGTTTTTATTGTGAAAGCAAGTATCTTCTTATAAAACCACAGAAAATGATGAAGAAAAAAGGCATCTTAGAAAACCAGTCAACGTTAGTTTTCTTTTTTACATTTATTTACTGGCATATTCAAAATATTGCTAAATAGTATCAGAGTTCATTAATCTTCTCTGATTTTTAAGGTCCATTGCAATCTGAATACTCTGACATAATTAAATACTTGTACATCACTTTGTTGCTGACTAGAATTACATTTTATGTAATACCCATTAAAAAAAATTTAAACAATGAATCTTTTACAGAAAGAATAATTAAGCTTACAAATGTCTGGTTAAAAGAATAACAAAACAAACAGAAACAAAGCTCAAAGCTGTTAAAAGGTTTATGCTGTAACTCTGGAATGAAAAACAACATTTTCACCACAATTACTTCATATGTGTATTTTATGTAAGAATTACTTCTTAAATGTGAAGTAATTACTTCATACATAATGAAGTAATTGTGGTAAAAAGTCAGTTAGAGCAACTAACACCGCAGCAACCCCTGGCTGAGAAAAAACAAAGTAAAAAGAGTATAGTATGAAGAAAATATATATCAGCAGCACGGTTAGGTGTGAAGCTGACCAGCATGAGACTGAAGCCAAAGCACAGAATGGGTAAGCTGCCAATGTACTACACACATATCTATCTATCTATCTATAAATATACATATAGTATATGCCAAGCCAAGTGCCTATATATATATGTATATATATATATATAAAACAAACAAAACACCTGTTGCCATCAAGTCAGTTTCCACTCATAGTGACCCTATAGGACAAAGAAGAATGGCCCGTAGAGTTCCAAGGAGTGCCAGGTGAATTCAAACTGCTCACCTTTTGGTTAGTAAGGTTTCCATATCTATCTGTCTATACGTGTACGAAGCACACAAACACACTCTAGTTTACCATACTCAGTTAATGATATTTTCATAAGATTCTACAGCTAGTTACTCTTCAAACAATTTAGATGGAATCAGGGATTTCTGGCAGTCACTTGCCATTCTCGATTGCAGGTGGGATTTTAGTTTTCTTAGCAGCTCAGCTTGTACTTGAGTTATTAGGTATAAATTAGACATTTCTTTCTTCAGTTCCCGGTATGTATATTGGATATCATCAGTTGAAATGCTTGGTCTTTGGAGATCTCTGCTCCTCAGTTTGTTGTCTTAAGATGGATCTAATTGTTTGCATTTTTGTAGCTCCATTTTGAGATCTCTACATTTTTTTCCTAATTAATTGCAGTTCTTATTCCAAATCATGGCTTCAGATCACAGATCAGTCTTTTCCATCTGTCAGTTTAATGAAAGTGGAATTCCTCATCACCTGGTGCATTTCTTCTGGACTCAGGCTAGTGGACACTATGGTTCATTACTCTTTTGGACTAATGCTTCCTTTGTGTCTGTTTTTTTTCATTGTCCTTTTCTCTAGACAGGATTAGATTAGCAGATGTATCTTAGACAGCCACTTGCAAGCTATTAAGACCCCAGATGCTCTCACCAAACTAGGATGTGGAACATTTTTCTTTATTAACTAAATTATATCAGCTGAACTAGATGTTTCTGGAGACCGTAGTCACCAACTAGTAACTCAGTCCCTCAAGGTGTTTGAATGTCTCTAGGAAGCTTCTATGACTTTGCCTTGGTCAAGTCGTATTAACTTTCCCTGTATTGTGTGTTGCCTTTTCCTTGACCAAAGTTGATACTTGTTTACTATCTAGTTAGTGATGTCCACTTTACTTCCTTCCCCTCCCTCATAACCATCAAAGATTGTTCTTTTTCTTGAGTTTTAATAGTAGTAGCCTCACACAATATTTGTTCTTTTGTGATTAATTTAGTGCACTCAGGATAACACCCTCCAGATTCATCCATGTTGTGAAGTGTTTCACAGATTCATCGTTATTCTTTATAATTGTATAGTATTCCATTGTAAGGACAATCAATTCCCACTGGAGCAGCTATCAGGAAATCAAGTGATGTACCATGCTGTGAGTATCTGTTGCACAAGAGTATGAGGCAATGCTACATCCTACTTTAGAGTATGGAAATGTGACGATCTCACTTTGAATACTAGGAAGACCCAAGCAGCGATGTTTTTCAGTTGCCTCATATGCGTGTGAAAGCTGGGCAGTGATTAGAGAAGATGAAAGAAGAATTGATACATTTGAATTATGTGGTTTGTAATGAAAATAAAAAATGCCATGGACTTCCTGAAGAACAAACAAATCTGTCTTAGAAGTATAGGCAGAATGTTCCTTAAAGGCAAGGATGGTGATACTTCATCTCAGTTACTTTGGACATGTTACCAGGAGGGACTAGTCCCTTGAGAAGGACATCATGCTTGGTAAAGTAGAGGATCAGCAAAAAAATGAAGACCCTTAACAATATAGATTGACACACTGGCTGCAACAAGGAGCTAAAGCATATTGTGAGGATAGTGCAGGACCATGTTGTGTTTTGGTCTGTTGAGTGTAGTATCTCTGTAAACCAGGAACAATTCAATGGCACCTAACAACAACAACATAACAACAAATTCCACTGTGTGTGTATCATAAGTTTTTTACTCACTTATCTACTGATAGGCATTTAGGTTGTGTCTCTTTTTGATATCAAGAATAATGCTGCAATGAACAAGGGTAAGCATGTATCTGTTCTTATGATGGCTTTTATTTCTCTAGGATATATTCCCAGGAACGGGATTACTGGACCATATGTATTTTTATTTCTAGCTTTTAAAGGAGGCATTATAGTGTTTTCCATAGCGGTTATACCATTTTAAGTTCCCATCCTCCCCACAATCTCTGCAATATTTGTTGTTTTTTTGATTTTGGGGTGAATGCTAGGCTTGTTGGGGTCAGATGGTATCTATTTGTAGCTTTGATTTGCGTTTCTGTAATGGCTGTTGATCACAAGCATTTTCTCATTTACTGGCCACCTGAATGTCTTGTCCGGTGAAGTGTCTGTTCATATCTTTGCTTATTTTTAATTGGGCTGTATGTATTGTTGTTGCTGAAGTGATGAACTGTTCTACAGATTTTAGAAGTTAGTTTTAACGATGAGATGTGGTGAGCCAATCAAAGGGCTGAGCTTAAGGGAGACCATTTGGCCAGGCTGTAGGATAAGCCTTAAATTAAAGAAAGAAATAAAAATGTCAGGCAATAGTGGTTAAGACTGGGAAAGGCTACTGAGGCAATAGCATTTAAGACTTGGATGAGCACTGGTTGTTCAAATGAAGCGTAGAAAGGGAATGTGGCAAAGAATGGGGAGCAATAGAGACTTGTTCTGAGCAGACGGAACAACCGCTGAGATGGGAAAACATGACCTATCTGAAAAACTGTGGTGAGTTTAGTAAGGATAAAACTCAGAATCTGACACTGGTACAGCTTCAGGAGTCTCAAGCAGTGAAGTGTCATTATCCAATTTCACTTTTGGAAAGAACTCTGTGGTTGCACGGTGGAGAGCAGATTGGGTATAGAAAACTGAAGGAAGATAAAATAATTTTCTAGGTGAGCAGTGACAGTCATATGGTTTACAGCAGTAGCAGTAGAGCTGGAAAGATGAAGACTTATTGGAGAGTTATCTCGGAGCCAAAAACTTACATGGAGAAGTTCTCTTCCCTTGCCCTAAGGCAGAGTCTGTCTCTACCAACAGCTCTTTGGAAAGGCTGTGGGACAGTTCTACTCTGTCCTATTGAGTCTTTATAAGTCAGAATCAACTCAATGGGAATGAGTTTCAATGGATAAGGCAGAGCCAGACTAGCGGTTGGCCTAGGCAAGACAATCATTTACCCTCGCATTACTTAGACATTCCTGGAGGAAATCCAGCTGTCAATACAGCCTTGTTGTCTGCAAACTGATACCTGGAACTGTACCATTAAGAAATCCTTTCTCTTGATAATTGCCCTGGATTGCCTATAACCATCAACATCATCACCTTCTGAGTTTTACATGTATTGCAGCAGCGAGGTCAAAAATCATATTTTCTGGAATCCCTTTCTCTATATAGCTCTAAGTTATATTTGTTTTATCAATAAGAAGAATGTGTGTGTAATTTGGAAGGTAGAAGAGGAGAAGCCATTATTCTTTGGATGCAAGGACAAACAAGCTTTACAGTGGCTCCCCACTGAGCTCTTAAGAACCATTCTTGTTTCTGCTGTGGGCTGAGACAGTATGTGCAAGCTTCTCTCGGCAGTTTCTCATTAAGTTCTTGAAAATGATCTGCTTTGGTGCTCTAGGCTGATACATTCAGTCCTGCCTGTTTATTCTCATAAATCTGCATGAGCCGAGAAGCACAGTCTTCACCAGTACCATTTTAGGTCTTATATTCATTCAAGTCTAATCTTTGCCTGAAGAGCTGGTTTTGAGAATGGTTTCAGTTCTGGGCTAAAAGAGAGTCTCGGAGCCATGTCTTCTGGAGATCTTCCAGAAATCTGTCAGACCAACAAGTCTGGTAGTTTTACCGGTGTTCAAGTTATGTACAACACTTTTCTCCTACTTCTTCAGGGAGTCCTTTTTGTGTTTCTTGTTGAGACAGTCATTGGTGGTAGCTGGGTACCATCTAGTTCTTCATGCTGATATAGTCTCTGGCCCTTTCTCTCTCTTTGGCCTCACATTTTCCTTATGTCCTTGGTGCCTTCATTTTCCTTTGCTCCAGGTTGGATGGGACCAACTGGTGCTTCCTAGATGGATGCTTGCTGGCTTTTAAGACTCCAGACATCACTAACCATGGTAGGATGCAGAACATTTTAAACAGAAACTTTGTTACATAAATTGATCTAGATGTCCTCTGAAACCATGGTCCCCAAACCCCCATCACTACTACTCTGTTTCTCAAAGTCTTTGGTTCTTTTCAGGAAACTTCTTAGCTTATAGTTGAGCCCAGTTGTGCTGTCTTCTCCTGTACTGTATGTTGTCCTTCTTTCATCTAAAATAACACTTTTCTATTACCTAGTCAGTGAATAACCCCTCCCTTCCTTTTGATGCTCATAACCATCAAAGAATGCTTTCTTCTTTGTTTAAGTGCTTTCCTGAATTCATATAATAGTGGTCTCATACAGTATTTGTACTTTTGTACCTCACTAATTTCACTCAGCATAATGCCTTCCGTATTTTCCATGTGATGAGTTATTTTGCAGATTCGTCACCATTAATGTGTTTATCCCTTGATGGGTACTGTAATGGGTTGAATTACGTAACCCCAAAATATGTGTAACAATTTGAGTGGGCCGTGATTCCCAGTATTGTGTGATTGCCCTTTATTTTGTGATTTTTCTATGCTGTGAATCCTAATCTCTGCTTCTGGTTAATAAACTAGCTTACATTAAAGAAGACTGGGGCGGGGGACTGTGACACCCTTCCTAGGGTCATCTCCCTGCTACAATGTAAAGGGAGCTTCCCTGGCATGGGGCTTGCCATCTTTTATCATTTTATCCTGTAAGAGATAAAAGGAGAGGGAAATGGGTGGAGGCTAGAAATCTCACACCACCAGGAAAGCAACACAGAGAGCAGAGTGGTCCATCCCATCTGAGGTTCCTGTACCACAATGTTCTCAGATCAAAGAAAGACTGATGAAATACAAGTACTTTCTTCTAGAGTTGACAGACAGAGAGTGTGTTCCTCTGGAGCTGGCACCCTCGCTTCAGACTTCTGACAGATTGGAATGCGTGGGAATAAACTTTTCTTTATTGAAGCCATCTACTTGTGGTGTTCTGTTGGAGCAGTTGTTAGATAACTAAAACAGGCACCTAGGTTGTTTCCATCTTTTTGCTACTGTGAACAGCGTTGCAGTGAACATGGGTATGTACGTATTTATTTGCGTGACAGGTCTTACTTCTATAGGATATATTCTAAAGAGTAGAATCGCTGGACTGTATGATATTTATATTTCTATCTTTTAAAGAAGAACCAAATCAATTACCAAACTGGTTTTATCATTTTACATTCTCACCAGAACTATATAAGTTTTCCAGTTCCTCCAAAACCTCTCCACCATTTACCACTTGGAGTATTTTAGATTAATGCTAATCTTGTTGGGATAACATGGCATCTTATTGTAGTTTCGATTTGTGTTTCTCTAATGGCTAACGATAATGAACATTTCCAGACTGGTTAGTCACCTGAATGTATTCTTTGGTGAAGTGCCTATTCACATCCTTGGCCCATTTTTTAACTGGGTTATTTGTGTTTTGTTGGTGAGGTTTGCAGGCTCTTGTAGATTTTGGGGATTAGATAGTGATCGAATTTGTTGTATCCAAACATTTTTCTGTAGGTGAAGTCTTTGCATGAGCAAAGGTGTTTGATTTTTGGGAGTTCCCAGTTGTCTATTTTCTGCTATTTGTGCATTGTTGATAATGTTTTGCATTCCGTTTATGCCATGCATTAGGGCTTCTAGGGCTCCTAGTTTTTTCTTCCATGATCTTTATCATCTTAGATTTTCTATTTAGGTAGTTGGTGTATTTTGAGTTAGTTTTTGTGTGTAGTATGAAGTAGAAGTCTTGCTTCATTTTGTTACAGATTGATATTCAGTTATACAAAAATCGTTTGTTAAACAGACAGCTTTTTCCTCAGTTAATGGACTTTGAACCTTTGTCAAATATCAGCTGCTCATAGTTCAATGATTTTATGTCTGGGTTCTCAAATCTGTTCCATTGGTCTATGTATCTGTGCCAGTACCAGCGCAAGTACTACCACGGTAGTACAATGGCTTGCAAAGTTAGGTAGTGTGAGGCCTCCACTTTGTTCTTCTTCAGTAATACTTCAGTTTTCCAGGACCTCTTTCCTTTCCATATGAAGTTAGCGATTACTTTTCTCCATTTCATTAAAAAGTGCACTTGGAATTTGGATTAGGATTTCATTTTATCTATAGATTGCTTTGTGTAGAATAGACGTTTTCACAATGTTGAGTTTTCTTGTTCATGAACAAGGTATGTTTCTCCACTTATGTATGTGTCTTTTAGTTTCTTGCAGTAGTGTCTTGTAGTTTTCTGTGTATAAGTCTTTTACATCTCTGGTTAGATTTATGGCTAACTATTTTATCTTCTTGGTGGCTGTTGCAAAAGGTATAGATTTAGTGATTTCCTCGTATAAGTTCTCTGTGTTAGTGGAATCCAACTGATTTTTGTATGTTTATCTTGTATCCTGATGCTTTGCTGAACTCTTATTTCCAATCAGTGTTTTGTAGATTCTTTAGAATGTTCTGTCTTTAAGATCAATCATATCATGTGCAAATTGAGATACTTTTAGTTTTTCCTTACTGGGTTGGATGCCCTTTATTTCTTTTCCTAGCCTGGTTGCTCAGGCTGGAACCTCCAGCTCAACAGAGACTACAAGTGCATCCTTGTCTGGTTACCATTCTCCAAGGGAAAGCTTTCAGACTTTCCGTTTTTACAATGATGCTGGCTGTTAGCTTTATAGAAATATTCTTTCTTTCTTTTTTGTCCTTTTTTATTTAACATGACTGAGTGAAAATGTACATTCCTGTATAAATTCTTAAGCCCACCTATATGCAGCTTCCACTGCTCTCCCTGTCCGATGACAGCACACTATTACACTCTGCTCCATACATGTCTCATCCTCCCAACAGTCTCCTTTCCCCTCCTCTCCACCCACTCTCCTTCCTCCAGCGAGAGGTCAGCAGGATAATATCCTATAGATGTATAGAATCATAAAGTGCATCCAATTTATGGTCACTCTGCATTGCCAAGTCCAATCCATTCCTGTCCAAAGAGTAGACCTTTGTTATAATTAATGGGTAAGGGCAGCATCAGGGCCAGGGGCCATGCTCTCAGGGGAACCCCGAAACCTCTGGACCATCAATTGAGGTCTTTTAGTGGAGATCTCAGGATGCACCCCTTTTTATTCTTGTGTTGCCAGTGAGACTCAACCTCGTGAGCTCAATCGTGGCTATCACTGGTGGTGGCCAGGCACCATCCGGTTCTTCCAGTCCCAAGTCGATGAAGGTACCCACTCTTGTGGGTCTCTCTGTCTTCTAGGTTGTCCTTACCACATGTCATTTTGGTCCTCGGTGAGCATCCATTCCTGCTGAGTTGGGACCTTTCGCTGTGTCCTCGGATGGCAGCTTGGCAGCTTTTAAGACCCCAGATGCCACTCACCAATGTGGGGTGCAGAGAGCTCTCTTAGCAAAACACTAGTTGTGCCAACTGGCCTTGATTTCACCTAAGAGCATGGTCCCTTGCCCCCTGCCTCAGCTACTCTATCCTTGCAGTATTGGGTTAAGATGGAAGGAGTACTCGTTATGCTGAAGTCTGCTTAATGTTATTCTTCTTTCTAATGTGTGCTATCACCGCTTTCTCCCAATCAGATTTCTAACAACTATCTAAACTAAACCCTCCCCATCTCGCTCTCCCTCCCTCCCCTCCCTTGCAGCTGTCAAAGAGTCTTTTCTTCTATACACAAGTCTGTTTTTGAGATCTTATCATAGAGGTCTCATACAGTATTTGTCCTTTTGTCGCTGACTACTTTCACTCAACATAATGTCTTCCAGTTGAAACCAGGTTAGGAGATGTTTCCTGGAATCAATGTTATTCTTTATCGTTGCGTAGTGCTCCATTGAGTATATGTACCACAGTTTACCTATCCATTCTTCTATTGTTGGGCATCTGTGTTGATTCCATCTTTTTGCTATTGTGGAATGTGCTGTGATAAACATTCTCGTGCATGTGTCCATTGGTGTGAAAGGCCTTGAATCTGTAGGATATATTCCAAGTAGTGGAATTACTGGGTCAAATGGTGTATTAATATCCATCTTTTTAAGGAAGTGCCAGATTGCCTTCCAAAGAGGCTAGACCATTTTGCAATCCCACGAACAGTGGAGGAGAGTTCCAATTTCTCCACAGCCTCTCCAGCATTTGTTGTTTTGTGTTTTCTGGATCATGGCCAATCCTGTTGGGGTGAGATGGTATCTCATTGTCATCTTGATTTGAATTTCTTTAAAAACTAAAGGTCGTGAACATGTTCGCATTTGTTTTTTGGCTGCCTGGATCTCCTCTTTAGTGAACTGTCTGTCCATCTCCTTTGCCCATTGCTTAATTGGATGGTTTATCTTCTTCTTACTGATATTTTGTAGTGTCTTATAGATTATGGAGATCAGGCATCAGTCTGACATAGAGTTGCCAAATATTGTTTCCCATTCTGTGGGTGTTCTCTTAATTCTATTAATAAAGTCTTTGGATGAGCAAAAGCGTTTGATTCTTAATAATTCCCATTTATCTACTTTCTCTTCTGTTGATGGAGGTTTCTTTGACAGATTTTGGAGTCTGTCCTCATTGTGTATTAAAACTTCCATTGTTGTTCCTACCTTTTCTTGGATGAGGTTTATCATTTTAGGTTTGATATTTAGGTCTTTTATCCAGTTGGAGTTGGTTTTTGTATAAGGTGTAAGATATGGATGTTGATTCAGTTTATTGCAGATGGATAACCAATTTTGCCAGCACCATTTGTTGAAGAGACTGTTTTTACCCCAGTTTAAAGTCTTAGGGCGTTTGTCAAATATCAACTGTTCATAGGTAGATGGTGTCATCTCTGGGATCTCAGTTCTGTTCCATTGATCCATCTGTCTGTTCTTGTATCAGTACCAGGCTGTTTTGACCACTATGGCAGTGTAGTATGTTCTCAGGTCGGGTAATGAGAGACCTCCCAGTGTGTTCTTCTTCTTTAGTAATACCTTACTTATCCGAGGCTTCTTCCCTTTCCAAACAAAATTGGTGATTTGTTTCTCCATCTCATTAAAAAATGATCCTGGAACTTGTATTGGGATTGCATTATATAAATAAATTGCTTTGGGTAAAATAGACATTTTCACAATGTTAAGTCTTCCTATCCATGAGCAGGTAGGTTTTTCCATTTATCTAAGTCTCTCTTAGTTTCTTGTAGTAAGGGCATGTAGTTCTCTTTGTACAGGTCTGTTGTTTCTCTAGTTAGATTAATTCCTAGGTACCTTATCTTCTTAGGGGCTATCGTAAATGGTATTGATTTGATAATTTCTTCCTTAACAGTCTTGTTCTTGGTATAAAGGAATCCTACTGATTTACTTATGTTTATCTTGTATCCTGAGACTTTGCTGAACTTTTCTATCAGTTTGAGTAGCTTACTTATAGATTCCTTGGGGTTCTCTGCATATGCGATCATATCATAAGCAAACAGGGAGATTTTAACATCTTCTTTGCTGATGCAGATGCCCTTTATTTCTTGGTCTTGTCTAATTGCTCTGGCTAGAACTTCTAGCACAATGTTGAAGAGGAGAGGTGAGAGTGGGCATCCTTGTCTCGTTCCGGATCTCAAGGGAAAGTCTTTCAGTCTCTCTTCATTCAGGATGATGTGGGCAACTGGCTTTATATAAATGACCCTTATTGCATCGAGGAATTTTCTGTCTATGCCTATTTTGCTAAGAGTTTTTAGCATGAATGGTTGTTGGACTTTACCAAATGCCTTTTCCGCATCAGTGGACAAAATCAGGTGATCCTTGTCTTTTGTGTTATTTATGTGGTTAATCACATTAATTGTTTTTCTGATGTTGAACCAGCCTTGCATCCCTGGTATGAATCCCACTTGTTCATGATGGATTATTTTCTTGATATGTTGTTCTATTCTATTGGCAAGAATTTTGTTGAAGATTTTTGCATCTAGATTCATGAGTGATATCGGTCTGTAGTTCTCTTTCTTTGTTGGGTCGTTCCCTGGCTTGGGTATCAGTGTTACGCTGGCTTCATGGAATGAGTTTGGGAGTACTCCATCCCTTTCTATACTGTGAAATAGTTTCAGTAGTATTGGAGATAACTCTTCTCTAAATGCTTGGTAGAATTCTGCAGTGAAGCCATCTGGGTCCGGACTTTTTTTGGTTGGCAGTGTTTTGACAACCTTTTCAATCTCTTCCTTTGTGATGGGTTTATTAAGTTGTTCTGCTTCATGTTGTGATAATTTGGGTAGGTGGTATGAGTCAAGGAATTGGTCCATTTCCCCTAGGTTTTCAAATTTGTTACAGTACAGTTTTTCATAGTATTCTGTTATGATATTTTTCATTTCTGTTGTATCTGTGGTGACAGCTCCCCTGTCATTTCTAATTTGGGTTATTTGTTTCCTTTCCTGCTTGTCTTTAATAAGTTTAGTCAGTGGTTTGTCAATTTGGTTGATCTTTTCAAAAAACCATCTTTTGGTCTTTTCAATGTTTTCAATTGTTTTTCTATTCTCTAATTCATTTATCTCTGCTGTAATCTTTATGATCTGGTTTCTTCTTGTGCCTGAGGGGTTCCTCTGTTGTTCTCTTTCTACTTGTTCAAGCTGTAGAGTTAGTTCCTTGATTTGGTTTCTTTCTTCCTTCCAGATGTGTGCATTCATGGAGATAAACAGACCTCTGTGCACTGCTTTGGCTGTATCCCATAGGTTCTGGTAGGAAGTGTTTTCGTTCTCATTGGAAGCCATGAATTTCTTTTCTTCATCCTTGATTTCCTCTATAACTCATGTTTTTTTGAGCAAGATGTTGTTCATTTTCCAAGAGTTCTACTTTCTATCTCTGTTTTTTCTGCTATTGATTTCAACTTTGTTGGCTTTATGATCTGAGAAGATGCTTTGCGGTAATTCAATGGTATGGATTTTGTTGAGCATTGCGTTATGGCCTATCGCATGGTCAATTCTGGAGAATGTTCCATGTGCACTGTAGAAGAAGGTGTAGTTGTCTGCTGATGGGTTGAAAGTTCTGTATATATCAGTGAGGTTTACTTGGTTAATTGTGTCAATGAGGTCTTCTGCACCTTTACTGAGCTTTTTCCTAGATGATCTGTCTAGTAATGAGAGTGGAGTGTTAAAGTCTCCCACTATTATTGTGGAGTGATCTAACTCTCTTTGGAGTGTAGTCAGTGTTTCTTCGACGTATTTAGGTACTTAGATATTAGGTGCATAAATATTTAATATAGGTAAGTCTTGCTTGTGTATTGAACCTTTGAGCAATAAATAGTGTCCATCTTTGTCCATGATGGTGGATTTGACATTAAAATTGATTTTGTCTGAGATTAGAATTACCACCCCTGCTCTTCTTTGTTCATTGTTAGCTTGATACATATTCTTCCATCCTTCAATTTTCACTTTGTTCCTATCTTTAGGTCTCAAGTGAGTTTATTGTGGACAACATATGGACGGATCATGTCTTTTGATCCAAGATGACACTTGGTGTCTCTTTACTGGAGCATTCAGTCCATTCACATTCAATGTAATTATTGATAGTTATGTGTTCACTGCTGCCATTGTGATACGTTTATTTTTATGTCGATGTTTTCTCTGTTGTTCTTATTAGTCTGTTCTGGGACATTCTTTTTTGTGAGTTGATTTTTCACCTTTTTCAGAGCTGGTTTTGTAGTTGTTGAGACTCGTGTGTCAGATTTCTTGAAATGGTATGACACATCTTTGTTGTGCTTTACAGCTGCCCCTATGATCCCCCTTAATAAACTATATATAAACCCAATTTTAATTACTACCAGTCTTGTCATCTTCCTCTCCATCTGGAAGGACTGTAACAACTGTAGTACATCTCTCTTTTTATTATGATGACACCCTAGTTTTCATGATGATCACTGGATTGCTTCTTTCCATATCAAAGCTGTGATCGACTTTGGAGCCTTCCCTAAAAGAGTTGAGTATTAAGCAGTGTGTTGTTCTAAAATATAAAGTTAGCGGTTTCGTTCTTCTAAGCCAGAGCCAAGAACTTCTTTCAGTATTTCTTGTAGGTTTGGTTTGTTTTTTACAAAGTCTCTGAGTTTCTGTTTATCTGGGAATGTCTTAATTTCATTTTCGTATTTGAGAGATAGTTTTGTAGGACATATAATTCTAGATTGAAAGTTCTTCTCCTTCAAGGGTTTGAATGTGTCATGCCACTGTCTCTGTGCCAGCATGGTTTCTGCTGTGAAATCTGACAAGAACCTACAGGGTTCCCCTCTGAATGTTAGCTTTGCTTTGAGTCTTGCTGCATTGAAGAGTTGCTGCTTATGTTTCATTTTGTTAAGCTTGATTATAATACGTCTTGGAGTCTTTCTTTTGAGATCTATATTGGGTGGCGTATGATATGCATCTGAGATGTCTATATTCTCTTCCTTCATAACTTCTGGGAAGTTTTCTTTCAACAGCTCAGCAACGATACTCTCTGTGTTCTCGGATGTCTCACCCTGTTCAGGGACTCCAATTAATCGAAGGTTGTTCCTCTTAATAGAGTCCCACATGCTTCTTAATGTTTCTTCATTTTTCTTGTTTCTATTTTCTGATTTCTGCTCATAGACACTGGCATCAGTAGCTCTGTCTTCCAAGTCAGAAATTCTTTTTTCTATTTGTTCCATTCTGTTTTCTTGGCTTTGCATGGAAGTTTCTATGTCTTTGATTTTCTTCTTGATCTGTTGGATGTCAGAGTACTGGTGTTCCATTAGATCGAACAGCTTGCTTAATTTTTCATTTTGTTCTGCTGATTTTGTATAACATCTAGAAGAGCTCTGTATATAATCATTTTGTTTTCACTTCCTGATGCTTTCATAAAAGTTTCTTCATCTGGAAAACTCTTTGGTTGCTTTGTTTGGGAGCCTCCTGAAGCCATGGGTGATTTCTTGTATGCCACAATTGTCTGTTGTTTTTTGGGTCCCATGTGAGTATGTAGAGGTTGGAAGAGGTACTGTGAGGATGGATTGCAAATGTTTCTCTAGGCTGTCTTTAAATGTAAAGCAAAAGGTATCTGACCACTTCACAAGTCAGTTAGGTTTTCAGGCGTAGAGGTCCCTCTTCTCAACTGACAAAGTAAGCGCCACTATATCCAACCCCAGATGATAACAAACTAGTTCAGAATACAGTAATGCTATTCCTCTGTTGGCGTCTGCTGACAGGGCCTAGCCTTAGGCTACACTGCGTTGAGTACTGCTTTTGTGATAGAAAAGTGCTCTCTTGTGGGCAGGCTGTGGCTCCCAAGCTAAGAATTAGCTCCAATTGCGGCCACCGTATCCAAGATGGCGTCCTCCACACAGGCAGCAGACAGAGGGGCTAAATATCCTGAGAGGTAGTGATTCCTTTGCTTCTTTTGCAGGGCCTGCAACGTAGGTGGCACTGGGAAAATTACTGCTTTTCTGTCGGAGAAGCGCTGTCCTGTTTGCAGGCGCTGGCTCCCAGGTGAAGAATTATGTCCCGCTAAATTCTCAGTAACAACATGGTGTCCCGCACACTGCCTGCGGAATTCCGTTAAAACCCTGCTAACGCAGATATAAAACAACAGGCTCAAAGTGGCTAGACTAACAGAGTCCCGAGCCTGGCTCTCAGAATATGGGAATTTCGCCTGCCTATCGCCCCAGCAGCGCGTCTGAGTCCAGCCACCGGGCAAGACCCAGCTCCGCCCACCGGCTGAGACAGAGGAAAAAAAATTCAAAATGGTGCGTTTACCTTCCATCCATGAGAGCCAGGGCTATCCAGGAGCGGGAGTCAGCGAAAGAGAGGAGGTTTTTCGCTGAGTGGTATGAAGTCCCAATTAACAGCTCTGTGCCGTGTCCTGAGGCTGATTAGGTGATCAGAAGGCTCCATTTGATTGTCAATTCAGGTCTTGGTTTCCAGAAGGATATAAGGAGACGTGGGCTTAGTCCGCCATCTTGACTCCGCCCCTCAGAAATGTTCTTTCTTATGTCGAGGAATTTTCCTTCTCTGCTGTAAGAGGGACTACAGGAAGCTCCTCACTACTCTGCCATCCTGGTCCCAACTTTTTCTTTATTTTTCTGATGGAAGTCCAACTGAAACATGTTTTTCTGTCATGAGTGTTTTCAGTAGAACAGGGTTAAAAATAAAAGAGGAAGAAGAGAAAACGGGAATCATGACTGTCTTGAACTGATTCCCTGACGAGAAGGCAGGCTTTAGAATGAACAAATGATTGTAGTAACACAACTTTATGGTAGATAAACACTCATGTGGATGGGGCAGCTACTTCTGACTGAGCTAGAGAATTTACAGAAGCAAAATAATAATCTGAATTCTTTCAGTTCCTAGTTCAAGGCACAAATAGAGAGACAGAAAGCATCTGTGACTTCATTAAAGGAATTAAAAAAAAAAGATACGGGCCTGGGATTCAGCAATGTTGTTCTGTTAGGTATCATCAAATCAGTTCTGACTCATAATAACCCTATGTACAAAAGCACTAAGTGGCATCCTGTCCTGTGCCATCCTCACAATTGTTACTATGTTTGAGTCAATTGTTCAGCCACTGTGTCAGTTCATTTTCTTGAGTGTATTCCTGTTTTTCACTGGTGCTCTACTTTACCAAGCATGATGTGCTTCTCCAGGGTCTGCTCCCACCTGATAATATGCCCAAAATGTGTAAGATGAACTTTTGCTATCCTTGTCACTAAGGAGCATTCTGGCTGTACTTCTTCTAAGACAGATTTGTTTGTTCTTCTGGTAGTCCATGGTATATTCAATATTCTGTGCCAACACTATAATTCAAAGGCATCAATTGTTCTTCAGTCTTTCTTTTTTACTGTCCAATTTTTGCATGAATATGAGGTGATGGAAAGTACCATGGCTCGAGACAGGCTCACCTTAGTGCTCAATAGGACATCTTCGCTTTTTAACACTTTTAAGAAGTGCAGATTTACTCAATGCAATATGCAACACATAATTTGACTTCTTGATTGCTGCTTCCATGGGTGTGGTAGATTCAGGTAAAATGAAATGTTTAATGTCAATATTCTTTTTGTTTATCACAATGTTGCTTATTGGTCCAGTTGTGAGGATTTTTGTTTTCTTTATGTTGAGGTGTGACCTATAGTGAAGGTTGATCTTCAACAGTAAGTGCTTCAAATCCTCTTCATTTTCAGCAAGCAAAGTTGTGTTATCTGCATATCATGGGTTGTCAATGAGTATTCTTTGAATTTTGATGCCATATTCTTCTTCATATGGCTAGCTTCTCAGATTTGCTCATCACACAGATTGAATAAGTATGATGAACAGATACAACCATGACCTACCCCTTTCATAATTTTAAGTCACACATTATCCCCTTGTTTTGTTCAAACAATTGCCTCTTGGTATATGTTCAGGTTCTGCGTAAGCAAACTTAAGTGTTCTGGTATCCCATTCCTCACAGTGTTGTTCATAGTTTGTTACGATCCTTGAAGCTGAAGGTTTTGTGTAGTCAGTGAAACACAGGTAACCATTTCCTGGTATTCTCTGCTTTCAGCTAAGACTCATCTGGTGATCAGCAATGACATCCCTTTCTTTCATATCGTTTTCTGAATCTGGCTTGAAGTTTTGGCAGTTCTCTGTTGATGTACTGCTATGACTATTTTTTAATTATCTTCTGAAACATTTTACTTACATATGAGTTGTTTGATAATTTATGCATTTTGTTGAATCATCTTTCTTTGTTACAGGCACATATGTGGATATCTTCCAATTGGTTGGCCGGGTAGCTGTCTTCCAGATTTCCTGGCATAGCTGAATGAGTGCTTCTACAATTACCTCTGTTTGTCAAAGATGAAGAAATTAAAAATTTTTACCAACTTTTGCAATCTGAAGTTGATGAAACATTTAGTCAAGATGCATTGGTAATTACTGGTAGTTGAATGAGAAAATCAAAAACAAAGAAGAATCAGTAGTTGGAACTATTGCCCTGGTTAAAAACTGATGCCAGAGATCGCAGGATAGGATTTTTCAAGGGCAATGGTTTATTCATTGGAAATACAGTTTTTGAACAACATGAACAGTGACTGTATACGTGGAGATATATATATGTCATATGTATTATATATATAAGTCATGATATATATGTGTGTATATATATATCATGACTTATCATATGGAATGAACCAAACAGACTACACCTGTGGAAAGAGACAGTGAAGAAGCTCAATAATCATCAGTTAGAAAAAGGTCAGGATCTGACTGTGGAACAGACCATTAATTGCTCATATGCAAGTTCAAGTTGAAGCTGAAAACTATTAAAACAAACCCAGTAATGCCAAAGTACAACTTTGAGTGCATCTCACCTGAATTTAGAGACTACCTTGAGAACAGATTTGATGCGTTGAACAGATGCATTGTGGCGTCAAAGACATACAACAAGATAGCAAGAGGTCATTAAAAAAAACAGGAAAGAAAGAAGAGACAAAGGGATGTCAGGAGAGACTCTGAAGCTTGCTCTGGAACACAGAAAATTTAGAGAAAACAGAAGAAATGATGAAGTGAAAGAGCTCAGCAGATTTCATAAGGTGGTTTGAGAAGACAAAGTAAAAGTATTATAATGAAATGTGCACAGAACTAGAGTTAGAAAGCCAAAAGGGGGAAAAAATACCATGCTTAGCATTTCTGAGGTTGAAAGAACTGAAGAAAACATTTATGCCTCGAGTTGTGGTATCAAAGGATGCTGTAGGCAAAATGTTGAACAACATATGAAGCATCAAAATAAGTTGGAAAGACTGCACAGTCACTACACCAGAAATAATTAGTCAACATTCAGTCACTTAAGGAGGTAGTATCTAATCAATACCAATGGTATTAAAGGAAAAATTCCAAGCTACACTAAGGACACTGGCAAAAAGCAAGGCTCCAAAAGCTGACAGAATATCAACTGAGATTTCTGAAAAGCAAACCCAAAATCTGATTCTTGGAATATCTGAATTAAGTGAAAATTGGATCCAGAACCTTGCTGTGTTAACGTTAAATCTTAATTAGGGGAAGATTGGACTCTGAGAATAAGGATGAGACATTTGAGTAAATTATTATGAATGTGAGTTCATTAAGCCTCTAAATCCCACCAACTCATCTTCCTAACTGAAGTAACTCTTCCTTGCCTGTCTAAGGAGTTTCCTCTCCCCTTTCAAGAAGACTCTGAAGCATATAGGTGGGCATGTAAATTTATATGGGAATGTACATTTTCACTCAGTCATAATAAAAAAAAAAGACTCTATCGACCTCAGATAAAATTGTTGCCTTGTTGTGGAATGCTGACTTTCTTCAAGACCCTCTGCCACCACCACTCATTTCTAGTAGGCCCATTTAAAAGAAAGATAGAAAGAAAAAAGCCCAGTGCCATCGAGTTGATTCCAACTCACAATGCCCCTATAGGTCAGAGTAGAACTGCTCCTTTGAGTTTCCAAGGAGCACCTGGAGGATTTGAATTGCTGACCACTATGCCAGCAGGGTTTCCAGTAGACCCACTCAAATTGCTACAGACCTTAAGAAGATGAGCATAAAGTGGACCCTTTAGGAGTTGTATACACACCAAAAGAATTGTAACATTTTGTTACTTAAACTCATAGATGTCTGGGAAATATGTGAGGAAATGAATTCTAATAGTGCTAGACCATGGAGGAAGACACGCTTTGTGGGGTGGGATTGAATTTATTGATACAGACGTACTGACCAGAGATTCTAGATTCAATATGTTATTTCAAGCATCTGAAATATCCTCAGTTCGTTGATTAAATCCTCTACACAGTCTTAAATGAATATGAGATACTAGAATTTCTTTGGTATGCTATAGAAGAAAAAACTTAAAGTCTATGGAGATATACTATAATCTTTCCTTACGTCTTTCAGTAGCCTCCAGAGTATCATCCCTTCATCAAAGCGTTGAGAAATATTCTGATGAGGGAAGCACCAGCATCCTTGAAAGGCTCTGTCATGGTTGTTCTCCAAACACCGGGGTTGACAGTGGCTGATGCCATCATTGAGACATTATTATTAGCCACCATTGACTCAGCTCTGACTCATGATGACCTTATTTAAAACAAAACAATGTTGCTTGTTGCCTCATCATCTTGATTATTGATATGTTTGAGTCTATTGCTGTGGCTCTTAAAAATACGGAACATTTCACACATTTCCATTTCATCCTTGGGTGGGGGCCATGCCATTCTTCTCTGTATTATTCCAATTATAGTTGATTCCATCAATTCATGATGCTAATACTATCCCAGAATGGGAGAGGGGACACTTAAACTCCAGAGACATGGTGAGAGTAGTTATTCTAATGGGTACTATGGGCAGAACATTAATCTGAATGCCTTAAGCCTAAGACTAAAATAGATGGGTAGCCCACTTTAAGAAACAATCAATCAGGAAAGCCTCTAAATCTGATAAACAGATACTTTGTCTGAGACACCACACTGGAGAGTCATGGCTGTTTACTCAGTTTCTAGACCTGATCTAGTTCAGAAATACAGTATCTCCCAAATAAAATAGGGGCCACATTCCTTTGAGTAATAACTCTATTATATTACCAAGAAATGTATACTGTAAATTTTTATACTGAATTTTCTAAAAAGAATTTCAGCATTACATAGAGAATTGCCCACTGGGAAAAGTGAAATAATTAGACACTTCAGGATTTACTGGCTCTGAACCCAGTGTAGCACCACTCACTGTTGGTGATCTGTAATATGTGGAGCTTTGACCTGGGCTGATCTGACAGAAGAGCTGATGGGTCCCCAATAACCTGCACTTATTTTCATAGTTCCAGAATGCCTACTGAACTAAATATATTCAAAAACTGTTCTTCCAAGCTCTATATAAAAAGGGTTCTATGGTCAAAAAAGTTTGAGAAAGACTGCGTAAATTGCTTTCTTTTTCAGATTTACAGTGGACTTTAAAATGTCAAAAGTTCTGAAGAGTTCTGCAGTAAAGGAGACTGTTAAACAGTGTTTCTCAACATAATTTTTGTCATGGATTCTTTCATACACACACTCTTCTGTCTTAGATAAGGTCAAAGAGCTCTGGTGGCCAGTGGTTAAGTGCTTGGCTTAACTGGAAAGTTAACCAAAGGGTTGGAGATTTGAACCCAGCAGGGGCTCCATGTAATTTTCCATAAAGATTACAGACTTTGTGGGTGGGGTGATTACAGCCTGAGAATCCTGTGGAGCAATTCTACTTTGTCTGGTAGGGTTACTATGAGTTAAAATTGACTGGACAGCAATAGATTCGGTTTAGAGATAAATTTCCACATAAAGCTTTTCAGCAGCTGCTCAATACAGTGTGGGTTGCCACGAAGAAGTCACAGTGTTGGGAGAGATGAGTTTAGAAGTAGTGAAAGCTGAGTGTGCAGATATGAGCTAAGCTAGCATTTATGAAGTGCCTACTACATAGCAGATACTATCACATGTATGTGCACATGTTCAGGTACAAATATACTTACACTCAGCAATTTTCAAAAACACTAATATTTCTAGTTTTGTGACAAGGAAAGTGAAGCTCAATGAAGTAAATAACTTGTTTGCCTACTAGTAAGCTGTAAATTGCAAAAATGAAATTTAAAGCCAGTTCTCTGTGACTCTAAAAGCCAGTGTTTCCCACTGTACTAAATTGAAAGGAAAATGAATTAAAAAATGGGACTCATAGGCACAAAAACTCCCACTTAATTGATCTCCTACTTTTGTGTGGAGTAACAGGTAGCTCCTTCCTAATTTGCTTCATTCCACAAGAAGGCTAACCTCTACCTCTTTCCCAGCAAGGGATTTCTTCTGCTGACTCACTTGTTCCCGAATCCTGATAATTACTGTTAATTTCTCCATGTCCTGAGATATCACAGCTGCTTGGCACACAGAGAGTTGACATTATTGCCATTTCTGTGTCTAAGTTTATGGGAAAGACCACTTGCCTGACTCAGGGGAACCTTGAGAAATGAGAATGTGACTAGGCCCAGGGGAGGGATGAAAACTACTATCACTCTGAAGCAATCTTGTGTTTATTCTGCTATTTGCTTATTATTTTTGTTTTCCTTAGACCCTGTGACAAGTTCCCGACCCTATCATTTTGCAGTAAAAACTCTGAGCATTACTTCTGGTTCACTGAATTCACAGGGTACTGTCTGATTGGCACCAAGCACTGAAACTATTCTGAGCAATTCATTGGCATCTTTCATTTAGGAGACCACTGGAAGATGTAGCAAATCACAAAAAGGATGCTACTAACTGATGCCCACAGTGTTCCTATGCTCAGTCAACAACATTGACTGACAACAGTATGGCTGCCATGCACCTAGTCCCGTGATAAATAGGAGGACTAACACTTTGTCGGAAGTAGGTAGGGACAACAAGGTCTAACAGAAATTAGAAAATTGGAGCATATACTTGAAGCCAGACTCAGCTGAAAATGGCAAAAGAAATAGAGCCAGGAAGGTGAACTTCGATGTCCAAAGAACACAGCGATAGGTGATCTCTGAATCCTACTATCCATGGGGGTGCAGGGAGATTTGTTTTTGTCTTCATGGTACACGGTGTGTCATCATCTGAGGTTGGGAGTGCTGGGGGGAGTTGAAAGGATCACCAAAACTTTGAGGGTTAGAGGAAGAAATCTGGGCTATGGAGCTTGGAGTTCAGAACAAGGGAGAGAAGCTTTAGTAGATTAAGCAAATTAAGTGGAGCATTAGAAATCTTATCTAATATCCAGTAGGAGTACAGTTCATTGGTACAGCGGGAGCTAAATTTAAGGTCAAGGAATTTGGGGGCAGAGGATGAAGTATAGTTGGTAGGAAGATACTGATGCTTCAGTTTTTTTATTTGCCTTTGGCTTGGCTTAGGGGCAGGATTCCAGTTTGGGAGCAAAACTGCCAGGAGTCAGGTACAGGGGTTTTTTGTTTTTTGTTTTTCTTTTTTGGTGTGTATGTGTGTGTTTTCTCTATTTTATTTTATTTTTTAAGAGTAAATGGGTTTCTGGAAAGAGTCCTAGGGAAGAGTTTTAACCACAGTGAAATTACAGAAGTACAGAGCAAAAATACAAAGTAGGGCCTTATTCACAGAAATAAGATGGTAGCTTAGATACCACAACCAGGGCAACAGTTTTAAGTATAAATATATTACTACACTAAACTTCAGTAAATCTTCCTGTAGAACAGAATTGGTACCAGGACATGAGGTGGAATTGGAGTGAGGCTGAAGGTTATGCAGACCCACTTACGGGAAGTAGAGAGTGGCCGATGGTTCGAAACAGTTTATATGAAAACCATGATCCAATTGGAAACTAGTATTTGCGGGGTATCCACCACATATGGAACTGTGGTCGGTACAAAAATGAAATACACAAAAGTGTGTGTGTGTGTGTGTGCATGTTGGCCTAGCTAGTGATGGATGAGACGCAAAAATAAGACATGAAATCTGATTATAGTTTTTGTTCAGCTTCCATTCTGGATGAGGAAATAAGCTGTAACAAACATGCACATGAACAAATAATTAACATTGCAATTGGATAAGTGAACAGGTGGTCAAGCTCCCTGGGTAGTACTTGGGTGGCCAGAACAGCCCTTACCAGAAAGATACTCTTGAAATGTACTGAATTGGAAACTCAGCATTTGAGTAAAGGGGTTGAGGGGGGACACTGCCATCAATTCAATTTTGACTCATAGTGACACTGTAACAGCACCTGGTAGATTTGAACTGCTGTTACTTTGGTTAGCAGCTGTAGCAATTAACCACTACACCACCAGAGTTTCCAGAGTAGAGAGGAAATGATGAGTGGGATTAAACAAACTGGAAAAGAAGACAGAGGTGGGGTGTCTTTGTATGTCACTGAGAACACCATCTTGGCTAGCGTGGAAGGTTCGCAGAGGATGTCATATAGACGAAGCTCAAAAGAGTAACAAGGGGTAGATTCTGTATTCTGTATTTAAGCTATCACCACTGACGTCTTCATGTTATACTTTTCCTTTATCTCATCACAACTACTTGCATATTGTCCTATTCCTTTATTCTAACTAACAATTAAATGGGGGTAAGCAGGTTTTCAGGAAACCCTGGTGGTATAGTGCTTAAGAGATATGGCTGCTAACTAAAAGGTAAGCTGTTAAAAATCCAACGCACACTCCGTGCAAACTTTATGGGGCAGTTCTGCTCTGTACTATAAGGTCACTATGAGTTAGAACTGACTCAGTGGCAAAGGGTTTGGTTTAAGTTTAGAAGCATAGGCAAAAATTGGATCAATATTTTGGCTTATTGATTTCTGGTAACATTTTCAAAATTTGCTAACTTTCTATGCTCTCAAAGAAATGTTTGCTTTTTTTGTTAGTAATACAGCTAATAAGCAACTGAGCTGGAACTCAAACTCAGGTGTTCCTTTTCTAAAACCTCCATTCTCTCCAACAAATGATGACCTTGCAAATATTCGTTTCACTCCTGCTTAACACTTCTTGAGTTAAAACCTGAGCCCATTGCTGCTGAGTTGATTCCAACTCATAGTAATCCTAGAAGACAGAGACGGACTGCCCCACAGAGTTCCAATGAGTGCCTGGTAGATTTAAATTATTGACCTTTTGGTGAGTAGCTGTAGCTTGTGATTGCTACACCACCAGGGTTTCCACCTTGAGTTGCCCAAACCAAAACCAAACCCACTGCCCTCAAGTTAATTCCGACTAACAGCGACACTATATGACAGAATAGAACTGCTCCATAGAGTTTCCAAAGAGAGCCTGGAAGATTTAGCAGGCTTTTGGTTAGCAGATGTAGTATGTAACTACTACACAACCAGGGTTTACCATCTTGGGTTGGGCACAAATATACAGACACCATGTATTATGTATTGAACTGAGTCAAAAAAATACTTTGGAGTTCTAAGTCCTGTACCAGTGAATGTGACTTTGTTTGGGGAAACAGAGTACTTCTTTGAAGATATTATCAGTGAGTGCTAGTCCTGATCTCTTCTGAGTGATGTCTTATAAAAAAGGAAAACAGATATGAAGAAAGAGTTACACAGGGAGGAGACAGACACCATGTGACTACAAAGGCAGATGCATCTATAAGCAGTAAAGAAATGCTGAAGATTTCTGGCAGCCCATCTCCAGAAGTTGAAGAGGGGCATGGAACACATGTAACATTCAAAAGAAGTTGATACAGCTGGTATTCTGACTGGGACTTCCCACCTCCAGAATTGTGAGATGGTAAATTTCTGTTCTTTACAGCCACAGACTTTGTGATATTTTGTTGAGGCAACCTTAGGAGAATACGATACCATGTATTGAGCTCGGAGTGTGTGCCAAGCACCATGTCAGGTGTTTTTTTTTCCTGTCTCTCTTTTTATAACAGAATATGTAAAACCGCACAAGGAATGTGTGTGCTCATGCTTGACCTGCATTTAATTGTACATGAGTATAAATATGTAAAAGAACTGAAGCTTTGTTTTCTTTTGTAAGAAGCTGTCAATGAGTGAATGGCATTGTGTGTACACAAACTTCCAGCAGGGTGACAGGTGACAATGATTGACTGTATGGGTGGGTGCTCCAATGAATGCGGAAGTGGGGATGATACATGCACAAGGTGTATGAGAGGGAACGTGGTTGTTGTGATGAAGTCAGTTAACTGGGTGTACATTACTGATAACTGTGTGGCAGGATGAGGCCACAGCTATTACAGGCTTGGTTTCTACCTGGGGGTGGGAGTTTCCATCAGAGTTCACAGGCATGTCCTTATAATTATTGCTCAAGGTGCAGCAATTGACTTGTAAAGTTTGGAGTAGTTTCCTCTCAGAAGCAAAAAAAAAAAAAAAAAATTCCTAGCTCAGTCCAAAAGAGAAGTTGTTATGTTCTTTGAGTGTTGTCTTTATGTGTGTTTGTGCGTGTGTGTGTGTGTGTGTGTGTGTGCTTCTTTTGAAGTTAGCAGTGAAAGGCCAAGTAAAGCACTGCAAGGCAACATAAATGATTTAAGACCCAATGATTTTGCCAGGGAAACATTCAAGACAGAGTCTAATCCTTTAATCTAACTCCAGTCCCTTTAAAAGCTTTGAACTAGTAGTTGACTCAGCATGTCAGTGCCAAGAAGATCCATTGACCCTGAGTTCAGTGCTGAGAAATTGAGAAATGTTCTTTTTAATGTCTATTCAATAAATACAGCATCCACCTTGCAAGGGGCTGCACAATCCACTTCAAATCCATTATGGGATATTCTTGTGGGCTGACAAGTTGTCCTGAGACAATAGGGGCCATGTGATGAGTTTAACCCTTCCTGTGGAGTATAAATCATCACAGCCGCTGCTATGCCTAGCTCTCCTAAGACCTTGGAAAGGAGATGATATTTGCATTGATATGAGGATTCTGTGGTGTGCATTTCTTCCCAGACTAAAGTTATCTCCCTCGGAAAGCATAAACACATACACAGAGACCTACATATAAAGACCACACAATGACAGTTTAAAAACAAAAATAATAACAAAAAACACACCAAATTACATTTTATCTTTTTGCCATCATTGGGGACAGATTTCTCTCATCTCATCTGTCATGGACTGTCCCTACTGTATTGTGCACGAATATTGTGATCACACATTAGGAATTTTATATCAAGATGTCTATTCCAATAAAGAATAGTTGTATCGATAATAGGTGAAAAGAGAAATATAAGATATGCAACCAAATGTGTCAATAAATTATTACAGATTTGTGCATATGTCGGTAGTTTCTAACACAAATGGAAAGGTATGTGGAAAATCAAGACAAGTCCAAAACTTGTGGAATGGGTGGTAACTCTCCTCTTATGATGCCAGAAGGAAATGTGACCTAAAAACAATCAAACTGACAGATTTCTCTAGAGTTGGACCAAGTCAGGACTGGGTTCATTGTACTGTCACAGCGTATTTTCTTTTCCTTTCTTTCTCTCCTTTTTTTTTTTTCCTAAATCATTCCCCTCCAACAAACAAGTTATGGGTTTGAATAAATATTTCTGTGTTGGTAGGTTACCTAATTTACTGTATATGGAGTCACATTAACCAATACAGAGTAGTTGTCTATCATTTATCAGATGGTCAACCACTTGTGGGATCCATTTGCTAAGCAAACGCTATTTAAGCACCTTCTACCTATCAGGGGCCCATTAAAACTTAAAGCACAGTTTTGGATATATGGAAAAAGACGGTCTTAGACTATATGCACAATTGCCAAAATCCCTTCCTTGGAAGCAGCTTTCATAGGCTATTATACGGTTAATTGTTGTTAGCTGCCATTGAGTTGGCAGCTCTATGTACTAGGACTGCCAGTTAAGTTTGTGAACTCTTTCTAGAAAATATGCTACATCCTTCATTGCTGAATATCTGATCTTTGAAGTACACCCCTTGGGAAGCTGTACACCAAGGCAAGTGCCTAGTTCATCCTTCAAAGCAATTTTGGAACTTGTTTTTCTGGACGGGGCATTGGCATTGGTGCATAGCTTCCCAAGGCTAGTACTTTGAAGGTGATGGTAATGTTATTCGGTAATGAGGTATGTAGCACTTAGAACAATGAAGTCAGACTTCGTACAACAGTCTTAAGTCAGCCTCACTATCATCAGTGTGGTTGAGTTAATCACTGTGGCCACAGTCTAGTCCATCCCCCTGAGGTTCTCCTTTGCTCTTACTGACTCTCTACTTCACCAAACAGCTGTTATCCTCCAAAGACTGATCTCTTCTTTTGACGTGTCCAAAGCACACAAATTAGACAATGTTCTGCTGTTACTCATAAGGCTTTCATTGGCCAGTTCTCAGAAGTAGATGGCCAGGATTTTCTTCCTAGTCTGTTTGGGTTTGGAAGCACCATTAAAATCTGTCCTTGTGGAATGGCTTCCAGCATCATAACAACATCCTCCTCACCAGGGCATAACAAACTAACAGAAAGGTGGTAGTAGACTCTTACAGACATTCTTTAAAAGAGAGGTTTTATGGTAAAACGATGAGAGGTATCAATGTCAAATGTATCTCAGCTAAAAGCAGAGAATACCAGAAAGTGATTACCTGTGTTTTACGGGATGCACAAAGATATTCTACTATATAGATCACAATAAATAATGGATAACTTGGCAATGAATGGGAATTTCAGAACACTTAATTGTGTTCATGCAGAACCTGTACATAGACCAATAGTCAGTCATTTGAGCAGAACATGGGAATACAGAAAATGTGTGTGCCAGGGTTGTATCCTTTCATCATACTTCTTCAATTTATATACTGAGGAACTGGACTATATGAAGAAGAAGACAGCGTCAGGAACAAAGGAAGACTCATTAGCAATCTACAATATGAAGATGATACAACCTTGCTTGATGAAACTGAAAAGTATTTGATGCATTTACTGTTGAAGACTATAGCCTTCAGTATATATTATACCTCAAAATAAAGAAGACAAAAATCTTCCCAACTGGGCCTATAAGCAACATTGTGATAAAGGGAGAAAACACTAAAGTTGTCAAGGATGTTATTTTACTTGGATCCATAATCAACAGTCATGGAAACAGCAATGAAGAAATCAAATGACATATTGTGTTATGCAAATGTGCTACAAAAGACCTCTTTAAAAGTCTTAAAAAGTCAAGATGTCACTTTGAATACTAAGGTATACATGTATGGTGTTTTCAACTGCCTGATGTGCATGCAAAAGCTGGACAATGAGAAAGGAAGTCTTAAGAAGAATCACTGCCTTTGAACTATGGTGTTGGAAAAGAATTGAATATATCATGGAAATTAAGAGGAATGAACAAATTTGTATTGGAAGAAGAGAAGCCAGGATTTTCGTTAGAGGTAAGTGTGCTGAGACTTCATTTCACATACTTTGGACATGTTATCAGGAGGGAAGAGTCCCTGAAGAAGGACATTGTCCTCCTCATCCAGTGCTGCTCTGACAGAAATATCATGAATGGATAGCCTTAATGAAGAAAAGTTTATTCTTACACAGTCCATTAGCCTAGAAGTCCAGAGTTGGGGTTCCTGCTCCAGGGAAACACTGTCTGTCAGCTCCGAAGGAAGGTCCTTGCATTACATCAGTCTTTCTTTGGTCTGGGAGAATTTTGACACAAGAACCTCCGGACCAAAGGACACACACTGCTCCCAATACTGTTTTCTGGACAATATGAGGTCCCCCACTCTCTGCCTGCTTCCCTTTAGAGGTGCAAGTTATACTCCAGGGAAACTCCTTTGCAAAGGGTGTTATAGTCCCACGTAAGCCCTCTTTAGCATGATCCAGTCTATTAACCACAGGCAGAGATTAGGACTTACAGCATAAGAAAATCACAAAATGAAGGGCAGTCCCACAATAACAGGAAAAATGGCCCAGTCAAATCACTACACACATTTTTGGGGGGACACAATTCCGTCCACAACAGATAGTGTAAAAGAGAAAGACCCTCAATGAGATTGACCGACACAGTGGCTGCAATAATGGGCTCCAGTGTAGTGATGATTGTGAAGATGGTGCAGAACTGGGTGACATTTAGTTCTGTTGTACATAGGGTTGCTATGAGTCAGAATGGACTTGATGGCATTTAACAATATGGTGAAATCAGTTTGAAAAACTGACCAAATGTAGAGGTTGTTTTATCACAGTCCTTCCCCAGCAATAAGGTGACATTGTATGTCAGCCTAAAACAGGAAAATAAATAAATAGTCCCTTTTTCTTAAAGTACCACTTACATCGGATCCGACTCGACGGCACTTGGCTTCTTGGCTACATCCAACAGTCTGTAGAATACACGAGAACCATCAGTTAAGTTCACAAACTCACCCTAGAAAAACTGCTACATACTTCACTGCTGAATATTGGTCATCTTCAGAGTACTTCCCTTGGGAAGCTATACACTGATGCCACTGCCTAGTCCACCCTTCAAAGCAATTTTGGAACTCATTTTCTGGAATGACCAGCAGAGGTATCATCATATTACCATTGATGTCCTGAATGTCATCCAAATGCCTTCCTTTCAATATTTCCTTTGTCTTGGTGTAAAGAAAAAGTCATCGGGGGCCAGAAAAGGTGAGTAGGTAGGATGTTCCAATACAGGTATTTGTTTACTGGCTAAAAACTCCTTTAGCGACTACTACACAATTTAAGTTCATGAACTTGCCACCTTGTCACCGTGAGCAATGTCATTCTAGAAAGAGTTCCAAAATTGCTTTGAAGGGTGGACTAGGCATTGGCATCAGTGTATAGCTTCTAAAGGCGAGTACTTTGAATGTGGCCATAATGATATTCAGCAATGAGGTATGTAACATGTAAAACAATTAAGTCTGCAGACTTGTCAGACCTCATACCTTGAAGAATGCTTGTGCACTGAATTTAAAAGGATGCCTTTCTCAAAACAACTAGAAGAATTTTCCACTCAACCCGGATTTTCTCCTTTGTGTTTGAGAAGGTGCTAGCGATTTACCACAGTGGACTTCAAAGAGGCCAGATTTATGCCTCCCAACAGAGTAAATTGACTTCAATGTACAGATTGCTGGTGCTGAGAAATGTAAGCTCTAGGGATCAGTGGAGGGTTTAAGCAGCCAGGGAATATCTCAACAGAAAAGATGACTCCATAGCTCTATCCTCCTTTGCCCTTGGATCTCTTTAGAGCAGGGATAGAACACTATGCCAAAGTTTTGGGACTTGCCTGCAAGGTTGAGGGTAACTTGCCTCCCTCATTTGTAATTTTGTATACCTCTCGCTGTGCCCTTTTCACATTCAAAGAAGAGGGCATTTTAATACTTGTTCTTCATGACCTTTACAGATGGAAGAGACATCCACACAGTCTTATTCTGATCACCCAGCACCAGATGTGGGAAAGAATGGACACTTATATTCATTCTGAGCTGTGTGCTAGACATTTTGTAAATTGACCCTTAAGGCAGGAATTATTGTCCTTATTTCACAATCAGGGAAACTTGAGTAATTTGCCCAATGATATGAAACCACTAAATGATAGAAATGCAATTGAATCTGGATATGCTTGATTTCAAAGCCCATTCGCCAGAAGATGTGTACATAGTGATTTACAGGTACAAGGAGTTGCAATACATTATTTTATTTGAATTCTGACAAGCTCTAACATGTCTTATTTTCTGCTAAAAAATGGTGAAACTGCCACTTACCCAGCACAACACAGGAAATCAAATACTCAAAGAAAAATACTCAGTTTAGGCAGGGAATCTAGCTAAAGAAAGATGATTAGGAAGTCTTAAGTTGTGCTTATAATAGCTATCACTTGTAAATATTTAACTTTTTAAAAACAGCTTGTCTTGTTTAATTCTTAAAACAATTCTAGGGAGAGGAGTCAAATGGTGGACTAGATACACATCTCCCTAAATCCCTCTGGAAACCAAGACCTGAATTAATAATCAAACAGAGCCTTCTGGGCACCTAGTGAGCCTTAGGATGTGGCACAGGTCTGTTAGTTTGGACTTCATACCACTGAACACAAAATCTCCTACCTTTCATTTACCCTACTCTTGGCATGCGCTGGCTTACACAGACTGAAGGCAACTCACCATTTTAACTTTTTTTTTCTCTGTCTTAGCCAGCAGGTGGAGCTGGGACTTGACTAGCAGGTAATCTCAGACCTACTGCTGGTGGGATCGGCTGTCAAAATGAGAGCCTGGCTTTGGACTCTGTGCATCTTGGCACTTTGGGTCTCTCTTTTTGGCTCCAGCATAGAGTAGCTGATACTCAGACAGGCAGTGAGCTTGTGTGGGACACCACCTCATTCCACTGCCAAAGCCAAGTGCCATCAAGCCGGATCTGACTCATGGCGACCTCGTTCCACTAGGAGGCGAATATACCCATATGGAGACCTCAGCTGGACCTAATTCCTGGGTTGGGAGACAGCACCTACAGGGAAGAGAGCACTTTTCTGGCAGAAAAGCAGTCTACACAGTGTAGCCTACAGCTGGGGCCCGACAGCAGAGGCCAGTAGGACAGTAGCCTTTCTCTATTTTGAGCTAGTTTATATCATCTGGGGTTCCATATAGAGGTGCTTACTTTGGCAGCTGGGAAGAGGGACATATACACCTGAAAACCTGACTGAATTTGAAAGTTGTCAATACTTTTTACCTTTCATTTTAAGACAGTCTAGAGAAACAACTGTGGTCCATCCTCACAGCATCTCTCCCAGCCTCTACTTACTCACATGATACCCCCAAAGCAACAAACTCTGGACAAAAACATAACCAAGAAATCATCCATGGCTTCAGAAGGCCCCCCAAAGAAAGCACCACATAAGTTCCCAGATGAAGAAGCTTTCCTGAGACTATCAGAAGGTGAATACGAAAAGAATATACATAGAGCTTTTCTAGACTGTACACAAAATGCAACAGAGCAAAATGAAAAATTAAGCAAGCTGTTTGATCTGATGCAACACCAGTACTCTGAAATCCAGCAGATCAAGAACAAATTCAAAGACATAGAAACTTCAAGTCAAAGCCAAAAAACAGAATGGAACAAATGGAAAACAGACTTTCTGATTTGGAAGACAGAGTTACTGACTCTAGCATCTATGAGGAAAAATCAGAAAAAAAGAGAAAAAAAAATGAAGAAGCAGTGAGAAGCATGTGGGACTCAATTAAGAAGAACAATCTATGATTAATTGGAGTTCTTGAACAGGACGAGACACCTGAGAACACAGAAAGTATTGTTGCTAAGCTGATGACAGAAAACTCAGAAATCATGAAAGAAGAGAATATAGATATCCAAGATACATGTCGAAGGTCATATAGATCTCAAAAGAAAGACCCCAAGACATACTATAATCAAGCTTAACAAAATGAAACGTAAGCAGAAACTCTTAAAGGCAGAGAGACTCAAAGCAAAGCTTACATTCAGAGGGAAACCCTGTAGGATTTCGTCAGACTTCTCAGCAGAAACCCTGCTGGCACAGAAACAGTGGCATGACACATTCAAAGCCTTGAAGGAGAAGAGCCTGCAACCAAAAATTATATATACTACAAAACTATCTTTCAAACAGGAAAATGAAATGAAGACATTTGCAGATAAACAGAAACTCAGAGACTTTGTAAAACCAAACTAAAGCTACAAGTAATACTGAAAGAATCTCTTGACTTCAAAGAACAAAACCACTAACTACATATTTTGGAAGCAAATACAGGATGCATCACCTAGAATCCTACTCAGTTAGGGAAGGCTCCAAACTCAATCAAGGCTATAATAGTGAAAGACATAATCCAGTGATAGTATCATGAAAACTACAATGGCATCATATTAAAAACAGGGATGTACTACAGTTATTATAGTCCTTTCAGATGGAAAGGAAATGATAAGAATGGTGGTAACTGAAATTACATTTATATATAATTTATTAAGGAGGATTATAGGGACAGGCATGAAGCACAATAAAGATGCAACATATAAAATCAAGAAATGTAGTACAGAAGTCTCAAAAACCGCAAAACCAACCCTGAAAAGGTGAAAAATCAACTCACAAAGAAGATTGTCCCAGAACAGATTAATAAGAAAAACAGAGAAAACATAACACAAAAATAAACCTATCACAATGGCAGCACTGAACACATACATATCAATAATCACATTGAACGTGAAAGGACTGAATGCACCAGTAAAGAGATGTCGAGTGACACCTTGGATCAAAAGACATGACCCATCCATACGTTGCCTACAAGAAGCTCACCACAGACTTAAAGATAGGAACAAATTGAAAATTAAAGGATGGAAGAATATATATCAAGCTAACAATGAACAGAGAAGAGCAGGTATGGTAATACTAATCTCAGATAAAGTCGATTTTAATGTAAAATCCACCATCATGGACAAAGATGGACACTATTTATTGCTGAAAGATTCAATACACAAGCAGGACTTAACAATATTAAATATTTATGCACCTAATATTAGAGCACCTAAATACATCAAAGAAACACTGACTGTACTTAAAAATGAGACAGAACACCCCACAGTAATAGCAGGATCCTTCAACACTCCACCCTCAATATTGGACAGATAGTCTGGAACAAAGCTCAGTAAAGATACAGAAGACCTTATTGCCACAATTAACCAACTACATTTCATCAACATATACAGAACTTTCTATTCATCAGCAGATAACTAAACCTTCTTCTCCAGTGCACATGAAACATTCTCCAGAATAGGCCATGTGTCAGGACATAAAGGGATTCTCAACAAAATCCATACCATTGAATTAATGCAAAACATCTTCTCAGATCATAAAGCCATAAGTCAAAATCAATAGCAGAAAAAAAACATAGATAGAAATTGAACATCTTGCTCAAAAGCCCACGGGTTATAGAAGAAACCAAGGATAAAATAAATTTATGGATTCCAATGAGAATTAAAGCACTTCTACAAGAACCTATGGGGATACAGCCAAAGCAGTGGTCATCAGAAGGCAGTTTATCTCCATATATGCACACATCTGGAAGGAAGAAAGAAGCCAAATCAAAGAACTAACCAACAGCTTGAACAAGTGGAGAGAGAACAACAGAGAAATGTCTCAGGCACCAGAAGAAGATAGATCATAAACATCATAAAGAACTAAATGAATTAGAGAATAAAAGAACAATTGAAAAAATTCGAAAAACCAAAAGCTGGTTTTTCGAACAGATCAACAAAATTGACAAACCATCAGCTATGCTTACCAAAGAAAAACAGGAAGGGAAACAAATAACCCAAATAAGAAATGAGAGGAGAGCTGTCATAACAGATCCAACAGAAATCAAAAACATCATAACAGAATACTATGAAAGACTGTACTCTAACAAATTTGAAAACCTAGAGGAAATGGACAAATTCCTTGATTCATATCACCTGCCAAAATTGTCACAGGGTGAAGTAGAACAACTTAATAAAGCCATCACAAAGGAAGAGATTGAAAAAGTCATAGAAAAACTACCAATGGAAAAAAGCCCAGGCCCAGAAGACTTCATTGGAGAATTCTACCAAGCTTTTAGAGAAGAGTTATCTCCAATACTACTGAGACTATTTCACAATATAGAAAGGGATGAAATACTCCCAAATTCATTCTATGAAGCCAGCGTAACCCTGATACCAAAGCCAAAGAAAGACCCAGTCAAAAAGGAGAACTACAGACCGGTATCATTCATAAATCTAGAAGCAAAAATCTTCAACAAAATTCTTGCCAGTATAATACAGCAACAGATTAAAAAAATAATTCATCATGACCACATTGGATTCATAGCAGGGATGCAAGGCTGGTTCAGCATTAGAAAAACAATGTGATCAACCCCCAAAATAACACAAAAGACAAAAATCACCTGATTTTGTCTATTGATGCAGAAAAGGCATTTGATAAAGTCCAACACACATTCATGCTAAAAACTCAGCAAAACAGGAATAAACAAAAAGTTCTTCAGTGAAGTAAGGGCCATTTATTCAAAGCCAACTGCCTATGTCATCCTGAATGGAAAGAGACTGAAACAGTTTCCTCTGAGAACATGAACTAGACAAGGATGCCAACTCTCACCTCTCCTATTCAGCATTGGACTAGAAGTTCTAGCCAGAGGAATTAGACAAGACCAAGAAATAAAGGGCATCTGCATCAGCAAAGAAGGAGTAAAAATCTGTCTATTTGCAGATGACATGATTGTATATGGGGAGAATCCTTAAGAACCCATAAGTAAACTACTCAAACTGATAGAAGAGTCCAGCAGAGTCTCAGGATACAAGATAAACGTAAGTAAATCAGTAGGATTCCTTCATACCAACAATGAAATTATTAATGAAGAAATCACCAAATCAATACGATTTACTATAGCCCCTAAGAAGATAAAGTGCCTAGGAATAAATCTAACCAGAGAAATTACAGACCTTTATGAAGAGAACTACAAGTCCTTACTACAAGAAACTGAGAGAGACTTAGATAAATGGAGAAACCTACCCTGCTCATGGATAGAAAGACTTAACGTCATGAAAATGTCTATTTTACCTAAAGCAATATACTTATATAATGCAATCCCAATACAAATTCCAGTGACTTTTTTTAATGAGATGGAGAAACAAATTACCAACTTTGTTTTGAAAATGAAGAAGCCCTGGATAAATAAAGCACTCCTGAAGAACACACTGCGAGGCCTCTCACTACCTGATCTTAGAGTCTATGGCACTGTCATAGCAGTCAAAACAGCCTGGTACTAGTATAAAAAGAGAGAGATAGATCAATCGAACAGAATTGAGACTCCAGAGATGATACCGTCTTCCTATGAAAAGTTGATATTTGACAAAGGCCCTAAAACATTAAACTGAGGTAAAAACAGTCTCTTGGTGCTGTCAAAACTGGATATCCATCTGCAATAAATTGAAATGAGACCCATATCTTATACCTAATACAAAAACCAACTCAAACTGAATAAAAGACCTAAATATGAAATCTAAAACAATAAAGCTCATCCAAGAAAACATAGGAACAATAATGGAAGCTTTTATACACAACGTAGACAGACTTCAAAATGTGTCAAATAAACCACAAACAACAGAAGAAAAAATAGAAAAGTGGGAACTACTAAGAATCAAACATTTTTACTCATCCAAAAATTTTATTAATAGAACTAAAATGCCACCTACCGAATGGGAAAAAACATTTGGCAACTATATGTCAGACTGACGCCTGATCTTCATAATCTATAAGATACTACAAAATATCAATAAGAAGAAGATAAACCATCCAATTAAGTGATGGGCAAAGGAGATGGACAGATACTTCTCTAAAGAGGAGATCCAGGCAGCCAAAAAACACATGAAAACTTGCTCACAATCATTAGCTATTAAAGAAATTCAAATCAAAACTACAATGAGATACCATCTCACCCCAACAAAGTTGGCCACGATCCAAAAAACACAAAACAACAAATGCTGGAGCGGCTGTGGAGAAATTGGAACTCTCCTCTACTGTTGGTGGGATTGCAAAATGGTACAACCTCTTAGGAAAGCAATCTGACGCTTCTTTAAAAAGCTTGCTATAGATATACCATTTGACTCAGTAATTCCACTGCTCGGAATATATCCTACAGACTCAAGGCCATTCACACAAACTGATGCATGCACACAAATGTTTATCACAGCACAGTCCACAATAGCAAAAAGATGGAATCAACTCGGATGCCCAGCAACAGAGGAATGGATAGGTAAACTATGATATATTTACTCAGTGGAATACTACGCAATGGTAAAGAACAACGTTGATTTCAGGAAACATCTCATAACCTGGTTTCAACTGAGGGACATTATATTGAGTGAAAGTAGTCAGCGACAAAAGGACAAATATTGTACGAGAGCCCTACAATAAAAACTCAAAAACAGACTCATGCATAGAAGAAAAGACTCTTTGATGGCTGCAAGGATGGAGAGAGAGGGAGGGAGGGTAAAAGGGTAGGGTAAGGGGGGGAGGGTTTAGATTAGATAGTTGATAGAAATTTGATTGGGTGAAATCTGTGACAACACACATTAGAAAGAAAATCAGTATTAACTGGACTTCCACATGACATGATTACTCCTCCCATCTTAATCCAATATTGCAAGGACAGAGTAGCTGGGGCGGGGGGCTCTCAGGCGAAATTGAGACCAATTGGCATAACTAGTATTTTGCTAAGAGAGCCCCCTCCACCCCACATTGGTGAGTGGCTTCTGGGGTCTTAAAACCTGCCAAGCTGTCATCTGAGGGTACAGCAAATGGTCCCAACTCAGCAGGAACGGATGATCACCAAGGACCAAAACAACATGGGGGAAAGAACCGAGAAGACAGAGAGACCCACGTCAGTGGGTGAGTACATTGACTGCTGACTGGAAGAACTGGGTGGTGCCTGGCCACCACCAGTGATAGCCGTGATGGAGTTCACAGAATTGAGTCTCACTGGCAACACAAGAATAAAAAGGGGTGCACCCTGAGATCTCCACTAAAAGACTGCAACTGATGGTCCAGGGGCCTCGGGGTTCGCCTAGAAGCATTGCTCCTGGCCCTGATGCTGCCCCTGTCCATAAATCATAATGGAAGTCAATTCTTCCTACAATAATGGATTGGACTTGGCAACACAAAGTGGCAGTATCATGTGTGCACTTTATGGTTCTGTATACCTGTAGGATGTCCTCCTGCTGATCTACTGGAGGAAGGGGAGTGGGTGGAGAGGAGGGGATAGGAGATTGCTGGGAGGATAAGACATGTATGCGGCAGAGAGGAAGAGTGTGCTGTCACTGGGCAGGGAGAGCAGTGGGAGCTACATATAGGTGGGCATGCAAATTATATAGGGGAATGTAATAATAAAAAAAATTCTGAATGTAGGTATTGTTATTATCTGTTTATTTTAAGTGAGGAATACAAAGCCAAACAAACAAACAAAAATTCTGAGTGTTACGTGGTCTAGATGAAAATAACAGCTGTTCGCTGATTTGAAGCTCCTGGTTCATACAAAACTTTAATGTACTAACTGAAAGATCAGCAGTTTGAGTCTACCCAGAGCCACTTCAGAAGAACGGCCTATTGATCTGATAAAATCAGCCTTTGAAAACCTTATGGAACACAGTTCTACTCTGATACACATGGGGTTACCATGAATCAGAATTAACTTGACAGCAACTGGTTTTATTTATTGACTTGTTGTTACAGGCCAGGTACAATGCCACAAGTGTGGCAGGTAGGATTTTATTTCATCCTCAATAGCATTAGTTGGTAAATGTCCTTGGGTTGTGCAGACAGTTCGTTCTTGGCTACTGATAAAAAGCTTAGCTGTTTGATGCTGTGCATCACTGCAGTGCATCCACTGATGCACAGGAAGAAAGGTCTGGCAATCTGCTTCTCTAAGCTTAAAGCCAAAAAAACTCTGTGGAACTGTTTTTCTATAAAGCACATGGGGTCACCATGAGTCAGGAATGACTCAACAGAAACTGGGTTGTTTTTTGTTTCTTTGTTTGTTTAATCTGATTAGGTAGGTCCTACCTATTACTATCATGCCCATTTTACAGAAGAAGAAACTGAAACAGAAAGGCTAAATAAGGAGTGTTGGTGTTAGTACTCAAACTTTCTTCAGATTCTAGAGACTCAGCTGTGAACAACAGTGCTTGCTGTCTCTCAAATTAAGCCTCCTTCTCAGGTCTTCAGTTTAAGTTTCCTATTTTCTGTCCAATAGAGTTAAGAACTGTCAAAAGACACAGATGTAAAGTGAAAGCAAATCAGTAACCCAAATACTTCTTCTATTTGAAAAATTGTGCATGTGTGGGTCAAAATACATGCCTGGTCATAAATGTAAACACAAAATGCTATGTTTTAATAGCTTGTTTATTTTAGAACTGTGAGGTAGAGGCTCATCATGTGCCCTTTTCCATGATTTTGCTCATGTGATGGCTAAATCCTGACATAATCCAATCTCTTTATGTCTGCGTCTTGGTGAGTTTTTCAGGATTGATTAGGATGGCGTATCTGTCCCGTGATCAGAATTACATACTGTAAGTGGTATGATAGCCTGTGTGTCAGCCTGGGCCTCCAAATGCAGGAGCTGGAGTCCCAGACTGGGCTACCTTAACACTGACATTCTAGTATTGATGCTCATGTGACACCAGGAGCTACTGTAACAGTCTTTATCTATGGCTTTTGCTCTCGGGTGTGGGTTGAGCCTCCACAGGGTTACCGTGATAATCAACACCTCTAATTAGCACTTAGAAATGTCTGGATCCCAAGGCTGTCATTAGGAGAAAATACTGGTATGCAAAATACTGCAGTTCTTGCAGTTGCCAGCAAAATCTTGCTCGCAGGCTTATGCCATGGACTATACTTTCAGCTCTGCTGGTAGTAAACCTTCCCCTCCCTGCTCCTCTCCTTTAGGAAGAGCAGAGTTCAGGGGATGAGGTCTGCCTGGGTGACTGGGAGCCTGGAAATTAGACCTCATGTCACATGCTTGTGTTTTGGGGCTCAGGCTCACCACCAGCACCCCATGGTGGTGATGAAGGTGAGAGCAGGGATGAAAACGGGCGGGGGGAGAAATAGCTGTTCACTTCCTCACATGTCTGTACTCGGCAGGCCCAGGGGATGACCAGAAAAGAGAATGTCACCATTCCTCTCACCACCCCTTCTCCATTTTTCCCGGCAGGGAGCCAGGTGATGAGGACAGCAGGAGAGTTACCCAGCAGCAGAGGCTTTAAGCAGGGAAGGAAATGATCCATTGGCCAAGGGTACCACGGTATACTTGACAGCAGGATGGCTGTTTATTCTCCACAGCCATCACCAGATCAAGCATAAGCTAATGCCAGTAACAATTTACTACTGCTATCATTGTAAACTGTTACTGATAGGAACTCAGCAAGGAAAGACAGTACCAGGACAACCAGCTGCAGCAGGTGCTGTTGCCTCCCTCCTTTAGATATCTTCTCTGTAGCCAGCTGACACCGGAACGTGCCCTATTCAATTTGGGGAGGACTCACCATTAGATCACTTTATTTTGAAAAGCATGCAAAATGCCAGGGATGGTGGAGAAGCTAATAGGGCTAGGGACAGGCCGGTCTCGGCTCCCTGTGGAAGAGAGTAGGTTGTATTCCACGCCCACCTTTACTTTCTCCTTTATCCCCAGTTCTTGAAACCGTGATGGAATGGATTTCACCTAACCAGATCCAGGGCAAAGTCAGGCAGGTGGAAAAGAGACTGGACAATCCATCTGGGACATTTATGACACTACCTCTGTCAGTGACAGATGTAAGGTAGCTTGGATTCTAGTCTGTTCTTAGCTACTGACAAACAAAATGGCTTGAGTTTTCTGGTCTTTATTTTATCCACCCAAATGAGATGACAATATTTACTCCTGAAGACAATGGCAAAGGACCTCTGAAGCTTCCCTCTAGCTGCACAGTTTAGGAAAACAGGCTTTAGGGATACCACTTTGATCTTTTGTTCTTGTGTACCTCTGTGTCTTTGTTTACCGTGGTCACATTGTACTGACTTCTCCCATGTTGTATACTGTCTTCTTGTCTAGTAAATGACTCTGTCTCCTTCCCCCTCTCGTTCCTGGTAACTGTCAAAGAGTGTTGCTTTCTGTGAGTAAACCTATTGTTGATTTTTTATAAAAGCTTTATCATACAATATTTGTCCTTTTGTGATTGGCTTATTTCACTAAACATAATGTCAGTCAGATTCATATATAAGATATTTTGTGGACTCATCATTATTCTTCATCATTGCATTGTATTCCATTGTATCATGTACCAATTTTTTTTATCCATTTGTTGATGAGACACTTAAGTTGGTTTCATCTTTTTGGTAGTGTGAATACTGCTGCGGTGAACACATGTATGCACATGTCTATTCATACTGCCCTTATTTCTCTAGGATATATACCTAGTGGTGGGATTGTAGCATCATATGGTTGTTCCTATTTCTAGCTTTTTGAAAAAGAGCTGTACCATTTTACAATCCCACTAGCAATGTATAACAGCTCCAGTCTCCCTGTAACCTTGCCGGTGTTAGTTGTTTTCTGTTTTTCAATCAGTGTAATTTTTGCAGGTGTGAGATAGTATTTCATTGTAATTTTAATTTGCATCGTAGTGGTTAAGTGTTATGTCTGCTAACCAAAAGGTGGGCAGTTTAAATTCACCAGACACTCCTTGGAAACTCTCCGAGCAGTTCTACTCCATCTTACAGCGTTGCTGTGAGTCAGAATTGACTCGACGGCGGTGTTGTTTGTTAACGATAGCAAACTTCTTTTTATGTGTTTGTTAGCTGCCTGAATGTCTTCTTTGGTGAAATGTCAGTCATGTTCTTTGTTCATTTTTTTGACTGGTTTGTTTTGTTTCTCTGTTGTTAAGGTGTTGTATTTTTCTACGTATGTTTGAGATATGTCAGATATGTCTTTGCCAATTTTTCCCCCAGTCTACAGGTTCTTTTTCTACTCTTTAGGTGAAGTGTTTTGATGAGCATAAGTATTTAATTCTTAGGAGATCCCAGTAATCTAGTTTATGATTTGTTGTTTGTGCATTTTTAGCTATGTTTGACAATGAATTTTATTTATGCCATAAACTGGAACCACCTAGCATTGTTTTATGTTGTCTTCTAGGCATTTTAGGTTTAACATTTAGGTTTTTGATCCATTTTGAGTTAGATTTTTTGTATGGTGTGAGATATGGGTACCATTTCAGTTTTCTGCAAATGATGCAGTTTTGCCATTACCATTAATTAAATAGACTATCTCTTACCACTGAATGGACTTGGACACTTTGTTGCAGATCAGCTGTTCCTAGCTGGATGAATTTCCTTCTGGACTCTCAGTTCTGTTCTGTTGGTATTTCTGTCTCCTGTTGTACAAGCCTAAGGCTGTTTTGACAACCATGTTTGAATAGTCAATTCTGAGATTGAGGAGTATGAGACCTGCTTTATTCTTCTTCCTTAATAATGCTTTAGCTATTTTGCATCTCTTTTTTTTTCTCATATAAAGTTAGAGAATATTTGCCCCATTTTGTTAAAAAATACTGTTGGTGTTTGGATGGTGACTCTATTATACACATAGCTTTGAATAGTAGAGATACTTCACAATGTTAAGTCTTCCAATGGGTGAGTATGGTATGTTTTTCCATTTTTGTAAGTTTCTTTCTGTAGTATTTTGTAGTTTTTCTTACATAAATATTTTACATACCTGGCTAGATTTATTCCTAGACATTTGATCCTTTTGGGAGTTATCGTAAATTGTACTGTTTTCTTGATTTCTTTTTTGGAGGTCTCCTTGTTAGCGTAGATGAGTCCTACTGATTTTTCTGTACCATTCTTGTACCCTTCCATTTTGCTGAACACTTCTATTAGTTCTGTAACTTTCTTACGGAATTGAAGGAATTTTCTGTGTATAGGGTCATGTCATCTACAAACAGGGACATTTTTACTTCTTTCTTATCAATTTGGATGCCCTATATTTCCCTTTTTTTGTCATATTGCTCTGGCTAGGACTTTCAGTGCAATAGGTAATAAGACTGGTGATAACAGGCATCCTTGTTGCTGTTCTCAAGGTAAATGTTTTCAGTCTCTCTCCGTTGTGAATAATACTGACTGTTGGGTTTGTTTACATTCCCTTAATTATGGTGAGGAATTTTCCACCTATCCCTCTTTTGTGAATGGTTTTCATCAGAAATACATGCTGGATTTTATCAAATGCCTTTTCTATATTGATTGAGATGATCGTGTGATTCTTTCGTTTTATTTACACAGTGAATTATGTTAATCGTTTTCTAGTGTCGAACCGCCTTGCATCTCCTGCATCCCTTGTGTGAATTTCACCTGATTGTGATGTATTATTTTTCTGATATGCTGCTGCATTCTGTTGGCTGGAATTTTGGTTAGAAATTTTCCATCTATAATCATGAGTGATATTAGTCTTTAATTTTCTTTTTCTTTCTTATTGATTGATTATAGCATCTTTTCCTGGCTTTAGTGTTAAGGTTATGTTGGTTTCATAGAATGAATTAGGAATTATTACTTCCTTTTCTATGTTCTGGCATAATTTGCAAAGAAACGGTGTCAATTCTTCTCTGAATATTTAGTAGAACTCTCCAGTGAAGTTGTCTATGACAGTGCTGTTTTGGCTGGGAGGTTTTTTTTCTTTTTAAATGACATCTTTAGTTTTTTGTTTTGTTATGTGTCTACTTAGGTTTTCCAGTCCTGTTGGTGTTAGTTAGGTAGATACTATAGTTCTAGAAATTTGTACTTTTTTTTCCTAAGTTTTCAAATTTGTTAGGGTACAATTTTTCACAGTATTCTATAATAATCTTCTTTATCTTGCCACTTCTCAATCTTTTCTTTTTTGTCAGTTTGGCCAATGGCTTGTCCATTTTGAAAACCCTGGTGGTGTAGTGGTTAAGTGCAACATCTGCTAACCAAAAGGTCAGCAGTCCACTAGGTGCTCCTTGGAAACCCCATGGAGCAGTTCTGCTCTGTCCTATAGGGTTGCTGTGAGTCAGGACTGACTCAGTGGCAGTGGATTTTGGTTTTCTCCGTTTTACTTATCCTCTCAAAAATCAACTTCTAGTTTTGTGATTCTTTCCATTTTTTTTCCTATTGCATTTATTTCTGCTTTGATCTTTATTATATGCTTTATTCTGGTGACTGTGGACTTATTTTGCTGTTTCTTTTCCAATTGATTTTGTAAGATTCAGTTACTGATTTTAGATCCTTTTTTTTTCCTTTCTTCTTTTTGATGTATGTATTCATTGCTGTAATTTTTTGTCTGAGCATTGCTTTTCTGTGTCCCAGAGGTTATTGTATTTTGTGTCTTCATTCTCATTTGATTCTAAGAATATTTTCATTTCTTCTGTGACCCAGTAGTTTTCAAGTAAGGTGTTATTCAGTTTCTATGTATTTAATTTTTTTCATTTTAATTCTGTTTTAGTCAGCTAGGGCTGCTCTAACAGAAATACCACAGAGTGGATGGCTTTCACAAAGGAAGGTTTATTCTTACATAGTCTGGTAGGCTGCAAGTCCATATTCAGGGTGTCTGTTCCAGGGGAAGGCTTTCCCCTTGTTGGCTCAGGAGGAAAGTCCAGTATCGCATCAGTCTTTGTCCAGGGAGCATCTTGGCACAGGAACCTCAAGTCTGAAGGATGCGCTCTTCTCCTGGTGCTGCTTGCTTGATGGTGGGAGGTTCCCAATTCTCTGCCTGCTTCTCTGTCCTTTTATCTCTCATAGGATGAAAGGATTAAGGGTAGGGCAAGCCGCACCCCAGGGAAACTCCCTTTAGAGTGGAGCAGGGAGGTGATCCTATGAAGGAATTTACAGCTCCACCCTAATCCTTTAACATACAGCACAGGAAAACCACAAAATGGAGTACAGCCACAAGATACTGGGAGTCGTAGCCCAGCCACATGGCTACACCTATTTTTGGGGGGACAGAATTCAATCCATGACACTTTCTGTTACTGATTTTTAGTCTTATATCATGCAAAAGGGTGTGGCACTAACCAAGTGGATGATGGGATGGGGGCTAGCATATAGGGATCATTAAGGCAGAAGGGGCTTTGTACCACAGTCCCCAGGCAAGTAGGATGGCAGGGGTTGAGAGGGGATTCACACCTCTAGTCAATAGCATGGGGAGAGGAGGAGAATGTGCTCCTCTGGTCACTGAGATGTGGAACCAGGGATATCTTTGCTGATGTTAGATGGATCTTCACTGAAAGCAGAGAGTACCAGACAGATGTTTACCTATGAGTTCTGCCAATAAAATTCACAAACTCATCCTAGAAAAAGTACTGAATATCACTATATCTTGGGAAGCTATGCACTGATGCCAGCACCTAGTCCACACTTCAAAGCAATTTTGGAGTTCTTTTTCCAGAATGGCCATCAGAGCTGTAATACAATGACAGCTCATTGTATTACCCTTGATGTCCTGAATGTCATAAAAATGTCTTCCTTTCCATATTTCCTTTATGTTTCAATAAGAAAAAAGTTATCAGGGGCCAGGTCAGTTGACTAGGGAGGGTGTTCCTGTACAGTGATTTGTTTTTTGACTAAAAACTCCCTCACAAACAACTTTACAGTTAAGTTGGCAAACTTGCCACCATGCCATCGTGCACAATGGCCATTTCAAAAAGTGTTCCAAAATTGCTTTGAAGGGTGGACTAGGCAATGGTATCAGTGCATAGCTTCTCACGGGGAGTATTTTGAAGGTGACCATAGTGATATTCAGCAATGAGATATGTAGCACTTACAACCATTAAGTTCGTGGATTTAATTGTCAGATCCATACCACAAGATTGTACTAAGATTCCCTGGATGGTACAGTTAACATGCTCACCTGCTAATCAAAAGGTTGGAGGTCCAAGTCCACCCAGACTGTGCCTGAGAAAAGATAGCTGGAGATCTACTTCTGAAAAAGGAGCCATTGAAAACCCTTTGGAGCACAGTTTTGCTCTGACATACATGAGGTTGGCCTGAGTTGGAGTCAACTGACAGAGACTGCTAGGTGGTAAGATTGTACTTCTCATAATAAGGCTGACACGTCTGGGGCAGATTATAGCTTGCAGAACACTTTCACACATTCTTTTCTCTGTCACCCCACCACTTCTGGACATGTAAATATAAGAGGTCATCAGCAACAAAGTATTTTGGTGTTGTCTCCTACCAAGCTGTTTACTCTGAAAGGAGGAAAATATTATCTAGTGAGTAAAGTAGACTTGGAAATGTGGGCACATGATATCTGTCTCCTTGACTGAGTCCTGGGAAACTGAGAGGGTGGGAGCCTGGCTCTCTGCTGTTTATGCCCTGCCGCAGCATGTGTGTTTGCTTCCATACCTGCTCTGTTGGTATGACCAGGATGAAGCCTGTTTGGTTTGCTTACTTGATATTTACCCAAGTCTGAGATCAACAAGAGAACACATCTCAGCGTCTCACTTGGCAAGAGGAAGAATTGAGGCAGCACAGCAGCTGTCATATTTATTTCAGTGGCAAAGCAGGTCAGGAAAATTGATAAAATTAATCATACAAACTAGCAAACACCAGGAGTGAGAATGTGAAGGAACAGATGAGTTTTGCTTCATTCCAAGCTGCACCTGCCCTTAGTTCTAATAGAATCTGTGCAGTCAGATGATAAAAGCTGTGTGGAGAGAGCCATGACAATAGGAATAAAGCCTGAAGAGAAATTGGAACATGAGAGATTATTGGATCGGTCTTCGTCTGAGAACCTACGGAGTCTGTGAAACTCTATTAACTTCTCTAAGGGAGTAGGCAATTCATCTTTAGGTGTCCCAGGAATGGAACAAGTTCAGGACCTAATATGGCTTGGATCTATGGCAGGCTATCCCAAGTAATTTGAGCAACATTTCCTTCCAGTTATGAAAGCCTTCATGACCTTTACTGCAGTGGTTCTTGACTTGGGATGTACTTTAGCATCATCTGGGGAGCTTTTAAAACTACTGGTGTCCACACCCAGCCCCAAATGAACTGAACCACTGTCTTTGGAATATGGCCTAGACACTGATGATGTAAAAACTCCTCACCTGATTCTAGGCTAAGGGAATGTTGAGAGCCACTGGTCTATAGCATATGTATTCATCAGAATCATCTGGAGCGTTGTTAAAACTGAGATTGCTGGGCCCTCACCTGGGTTTTTGGTTCAGTAGGTCTTGGGTGAAGCTCAAAGTGTTACTATTTACTTCATTTTAACCAGACACTAAGTTCAAGAAGGGTGCAATTTCTTTTACACCCCTTTCAGCTTACCGATCATTCAATTCCGTCTCACAGAAGTGAATGAAAGCTGTTTGAGACAGCTAAAAATTATTAGTGGAGACTTCTGTGTGTATTTGATGATATTTTAGTTCCCCCTGATTCTGAAGACATGATCTTCTTCAGTCTCACTTGATCTTTCACATTCTCCAAGACGTCACCCATAAGTTACCAGGCAATGCTGACAAGCCTGGTCTTCACCCTGTAGTTAGGCATCAGCTGCTGTCATCACATTTTAAGTTATTATTACTATTTAACAAAACAGTGGCCAAAGCCTGTGTAGGTCTCAGTGGGGCACTCTTTCTGGAGAAAATGCTCATGTAGATTTTCTGGGAAACCAATTTGCTTTCTTTTCTTGAGACAGATCACAGTTAAGCTTATAGAGGATAGGAAAGGTCTAGGCTGAGGTATAAGAAGTGTGATGGTGGACTGGTGAAAAGCCACAATGCAAGCAGCAGTCTTTAGCAGATAAATAATCAATACACGCAGATTATACATAGGAATGGAGTAGAAGGCATTTGTTTTCTGACAGTTGCTAAAACTACCAATGTTTTGTTTGGTAAATCCCTGAGTATGAGCCTCAGCTTGATTTCCTGCAGAAGTTGCTTACCTAGAAGCCAAGCTTTCAGTGTAAGGATGGGCTCAACAGATAGTATTTTCATTTTTTAGAGTTTTAGGAATGTTTTGTTTTTAATTCTTTATTGGGTGTCTGGCTAACACAATCACCGGCACAATTTCTTGAAACAGTGATTATTTAATAAACATTTGTAGATTTGGGCTTTTTATGTAAACAACTTTTCTCATTGTGCTTAGAGCTTGAATTTATCAATTAATCAATCAAACAAACATCCAAGCACATATGTAGTAAGTTCCTTCTATTTGTCTTACTATTTTCCAGGGTCTATAGAGATACGAAAAAGTACAAGTTCTTCTAAAATGAACTCAACTAAGAGAGCACAATTATGAAAAACCAAAAACAATTCCATTGCTGTCAAGTCGATTCCACTCATGGCAACCCCATGACAACAGCTAACATTTATTGAGCACCTATTATGGGCCAGGCATAGTGATAAACTCTTTCTAGCCTTTGTCTTGGTTGTCTAGCACTTGGTTGGCACAGATAGTTAACATATTCAGCTACTAACTGAAGAACTGAAAGTTTGAGTTCATCCCAAGTTTCCACAGAAGAAAGTCCTGGTGATCAGCTCTTGAAAACTCAGCCACTGAAAACCCTGTGGAACGCAGCTCTACTCTGGCACACATGGGGTCACCATGTGTCAGAATCAACTACATGGCAACAGGTTACTGGTAGCCTTTGTCCTTATCCTTACAACAGCCCTCCAAGGTAGACACTGTTATCTCTTGCAAGGTCACATGAGTGTTCAAGCTGAAGTTCAATACCAGGTTAGTCTAGGTCTGAAGCTCTCATTTTTCTCCCTATGCCTGTGCCATTAACATACATGAGAAAAGTCATTCATTCATATGATATCCACCGAGGTTTTACCATATGTCTGATGGTGTAGCAAAAATAAGAAGAGGGAAAGACCTGGAAAACTTACTGGACAAACAGACAAGGTCCTTGCCCTCACAGAGTTATATTCCAATGGTAGAGAAAAATAACCATGTGAACATATGAGAACTAAGCAAGCAAGACAGTATCTATAATTTCAGGGAGTAATAGATGCCTTGAAGAAAATAAAGCATATTGAAAAGAGAATTAAAATGACTTGCCTTCAGTTAACCTATTACAGACTCAGAATTGCTAACTTAGGGTCTGAGGTACTCCCTACGATGTGATATCCTAGGAACGAAAATTTCCAAGCACATTCCAAACTATCACTATGGAGATCATGTAATCTGTCAATTCGATTTTCTTTAGCATCAGTGTAATACTCTATTTAGAACCAAGTCAACCCATTTTGAAAGCAGGAAGTCAAAACAAAACACACCTTTACAATATATGTAACCTGAACATCTGCCTAATGTTCTAGGACCAGTTTTTTGGCTAATGTTGGTGTTAATGACAACAGTAGCAATGAAAAAACAAGTAGCTTTTAGTGTCTAAGATATGACAGGTCAAAGAGCCCGGGTGGTGCGATGAGTAAGTGCTTAGCTGCTAATTAAAAGGTTGACGGTTCTAACCCAGCAGTGCTTCCAAGGAAGAAGCGGCTTGGTGATTTGCTTCTGTAAAGATTACAGCCTAGGAAACCCTATGGGGGAGTTCTACTCTGCCCTAAAGGGTCACTGTGATTTGGAATTAACTCACTGGCATACAACAACAACAAGACAACATAACAAAAAAAAAAGGAAAAGCCCTGTTTTGTCCCTAAGGGGATAATAGGATTAAGGAAGTCTTTTTCTCATGCCTGTTCTCTTATTTCCTCTACCTTGCTAAATGATGCAAAGTTGCAAGTAGAAAGACAAATTTTGCTGCAAATGTGGAGTAATTTTAACATTAAAGAAGAACAACTCGGGAAGATACAACCACTAACGTGCATTAAAAAAAAAAAAGGCAGAACAAAGCGTTGTATAGAATCTTGCTGACAAGTGCTATTAAATATTAATTCTGTAGACCATGGAGACATCATTAAATAAACATATATACCTTCATGCTGATGACTGGTCCAGGCATTTGTTTTACACATGGTTCTTGGCTAGGTGTAGTCTTTTGTGTCGCTTTAGTAGTAGACAGCAGTTTACCCTGCTCCCATTAATTGTGTCCCTCCTCACACATCACCCAACATCTCACAACCTTTTTGGTTATTTGTCTTGTCTTTCCTTTCATTTAATTGGAAAGACAATTTTCGGGAGAATGAAGGCAGGTACCTTTTTTAAGAGTGTTGTACATGAATAAATATGCTTCATGTTCAGACAACAATCTTGATTTAAAGAATTCATGCTATATTCAGGGCATTTAGAGAAATGAGGGCACTAGGCAAACTTTGCCAAGTTTAATACCACCTTCCAACCTCTTCTCCCCAAGACTATTTGAATACTGATCTTAAATATTAAGTACGAAAAAAATTAGAGCCCACAAAAGTAGAAAAGCTAATCTACACAATTTATTCCTAAAGTATGGATATATTTTAAATATTGGGACTATGAAGAAAGAACACCATAGCTGGAATCACAATCAGCAGTACCTAGCCCAATGGTTCTCAAACTTCAGCCCTGTCAGAATATCCTAGTCAAAATACAGATTGCCAGAGTTTCTGATTCAGTAGGGCTGGTTTGGAGAATTTTCATTTCTAGTAAGTTCTCAGGTGATATTGGTGATGTTGGTTTGGGGACCATACTTTGAGAATCGCTAGTCTAGTTTAACCCAGTTTACTTACAGACACTCTAAGAAGTTACTACACTTGGCCCAATGTTACAAGTTTGGGCATGTCTCCACTAGAGAAACAACCAACCAACCAACTAACCAAGCAATCGAACAACGAAAACCAAAACATAACAGATACCTCAAACCTGTTGCCTTCCAGTGGGTCCCAGCTCAAGGCAACCCATGTGTTAGGAAAGAACTGCTCCAGAGGGTACTCTCGGCTGTCACCTTTACGCAGGTAGATCATCGCACCTTCCTTCCACAGTGTCAGTAGGTGAGTTCGACCTGCCGCCCTTTAGATCAGTAGCCCAATGGAAATAGCTGACAAACCACCCAGGTGTGGGTACCCTGGACTGTATCACAACACTGAGGATTTCGGACAGATACTTCAGGAAGATTGTAACTCACGTGACAGAGTAGAACTTCCCCGTTCACATTCCATGCGTGTGTGCGTGCGTGTTTGTGCATATGTGTTAGTGGGTATGTAGTAAGTGGAGAAAAGACATCAAGAAAAATCACGCTATAGTATAGTTTTAATTTCCCAGTTGTTGGAAATGACTGCTCTTGAATTTTACCTGTTCACATTCCATTCTGTTAATTCATTTGTATCTGCCTCTCAAAGTTTTCTTTTCAGATGCTTATTCCAGCCATTTGTTACTGCATCAGGAAATCACACTCTGGTCTCAGTCATTCCACAGGAATCTGGAAACTGTTCAGTGGTCCAGCTGGAAGATACCTAGGCAATCTCCCAGTCCAACTACTTCCCTGTAGGGCAGTACCCAAGCTTTGTATTTGACTTTATTACCAGCTAATGAAATCAATGAAATCAGAGTCTAGCACTTAAGAATTCCGGGGCAAGAGCCTTTTGCTCTCATTTTGTCGTGAGATAATGCAGCCATTGTCTCTGGAGGATGCTACTGAGGTTACGTGCCTTGGAGTCAACACATAGTGACCCATGTGACAGAGTAGAACTTCCCTGTAGGGTATTCCAGGCTGCAATCTTTACAGGAATACATCTCCAGGTCTTTTGTGCAGGAGACCCACTGGGTAGTTTCAGTTCATAGTCCGGTGCTTAACCAGAACGCTTAACCACTGCGACATCACCCAGACTCTGTGGAGGATGCTGCGACCAATTTAAAAAACCATTTGCCTACTTTTCAGAAAGAATTTTTCCGAAGAGACACAGCTTGGATTTCTATTTCAAATCCTTCTGGCCAGTAAATCACCTAAAATTTCTAAACTGGACTGCATTCAGACTTTCAGGAGCCTTTTGTCTGCACCGTCCTCTTCCTCCATTAAGTAGCATTAACAGTGATCTTTCACGTCTTCATTGGCATAAAGACAGATATAATCCAGGTTGGCTTTCTTATTGTACATTCATTATTATTTTTTTCTGATTAAAGAAAATTAGAATGAAAACATGGTGGTGGATTCCTCCAAGCAGCGTGGGTCCTGGGCACGGTGCCTAATGGCTAAATGGCTAAATCTCAGCACTTGTTCGCGATTCAGTACTCGAATTTGGATGGGAGACAAAAGGGTCAGGATGCAGGGGCAGCAATCGATCCCGGCCGTTCTGTGCAGCTGTGGGGTGGGAGAGCTCGGGCCCTACCCAGGCCGCAGGGGGACAGGCGCGCAGAGAAGCGGCGGCTGGAGAGGCCCCCGGTCGTCCCGTGCGCTGCGCCGGGGCCCCGGGGTGCAGAGGGGGCGCGGGGTGCAGAGGGAGCGCGGGGTGCAGAGGGGGCGCGGGCCCCGGGGTGCAGAGGGGGCGCGGGGTGCAGAGGGAGCGCGGGGTGCAGAGGGGGCGCGGGCCCCGGGGTGCAGAGGAGGCCCCAGGGTGCAGAGGGGGCGCTGGCCGGCTCCCTGATCGTGGTGCACGCGACAGAGGGGAACGCAGCGCCGGTGGTTTTTTTTTTTTTTTTTTTTTTGCATACAATTATAGTGATGGCATCATTTTTTTTTTTTTGCAACAAACTGTCCATAAATGTCACTGAAAATCCGGGTCTCCTTTTATTAAAACTGAAAAATGTGTATAAATGTAAATAACAAATGACTGATACAGGGATCAGAACACCACAGCGGCTGCCGGCGTCTCTTTCTTTCTCTCTCTTTTTTTCTCTCCGACTCATGTAATTTGCATTAATAAAGAGGCTGTTCCTTGTCGGAATGTGTTTCATCCGGTTTAAAATCCCAGGGCGATCCACTAGGAAGAGCTCTGGGAGAATCCAACTGTCAGAGCCGACAAGACAAATGAATCCCGGTGTCAGGAGCGTGTGGTTCAACGATGACAGATTGAGAAGAACTGTCCCCCTCTCGACAGGCGGGCTTCATTTTCAAATTAATAAATCTGAATAAAATATTTTTCCTTTCATTACTAGCCGAGCCTGTTTGACAGTTCCAGTGACAGGAGGGAGTAGCAGTGTTGATGAGAACAGTTTGCATGAATTCCACCTGGGCTTTTTCTGTTTTATTTTTACCTGCAATCTCTTCCCTGTTTGGCGCTCTCCTTCCTCCCTCCCTCACCTTCCCTGCATTTGCCGTTTCGCCTCCCATCTATTCCTTTCTATCTTCAGTTTCCCCCATAGTCTTGTCGCATGTTTCTTCCTACCTTCCATTCTCCACTTCACTATTCTAGCTCTCTGAAATGTCACTGCTTCCTATTTTTTACTATTCTTATTCACCTGCAGGCTATTATTCTGAATTAAAAGCCAGAACATTATTTCACTTAAGAAGAAAAGAAAGAAAAAAAAGTCCACAACTAATTATTATGAAATGTTTTCTTTATTCTTGTGTTTGCCTATCACTGATCATATTGTGATAACAGCTCATACCCTGGATAGGGGAAGTAATGAATTTCTCTCATTTATAATTTCACTTTAGGAAACAATCCTCAATATTCCCTCTTTTTTCTCTCTCTTTCTCTCACACACAATAAGACAAAATAAAATGAAAACAATCTTTTCAAATAAACAGGTGACCCAAAAAACCTTTGTTCCAAGTTTCCCTTGCAAAGCAAAAGGAGACGAGGTACACATCAGGAACTGGATCTGCACAGGCATATCTTAATGCACAGGGTGACAGGCTGTTCTTCATAAATAATTTAGGAGCACTTTCTGGGAAACAATATGTGATCATTAGAGAAATACCATTGAGAAAAGTGATTTCTTGATAACAGAGGGGGTTTTGCTTTTGCATTTTGTACAGAATCCAGGCACAGCATGCAACTTTCAGTGTCCCAGTCCTGCAGCCTAAGATCCACAGAGTCAGCGAGAAATTAATCTGAGTGTGGCAGTCGATGACTTTTGAATGCCCAGCTTTAAATGCAGAACTCTTTCTCCTTCTCTCATCAGTCTGAGAACAAGACACAAATTTTGCCCAAGCTAGCACAATAAAACCGCAGGAGTACTAGGAGACTCTGAGGTCTTCAGCCTTGTTTCATTCTTCCTCCCCATTGTTATGCCAGTGTTTGCTCCATAACTGCACGGGACAAAATTAGGTACATGTGTTTTGTACTTGATGAACACGGAAAGTCCGTCCCCTTACCTCCAGTAGTGTCTGAGAACACACCATATCAGGCAATTCTACTCTGCCCTTAAGGGTTGCTAAGAGTCAGAATTGACCTGATGACCCGCAATGGCCTCAGGGCTATAAATGCACACACACACACACACACACACACACACACACACACATTTTGATTTGATAGTTGAAACACATTAAGCAGCAAAAGTGATGACAACAGTAAAACTAGAAGGGCTTTCTAAATACTGTTTGAGTATGGTAAATTACTAGATGGGAATACAGTATTCATATTTCTCAGAGAGGTGACTTCCAGTTTTAATTCTGTGAGAATCACAGTTTAATTACTCTGATAAGCAGAACAGTCATCTCCAAAAATGTGTCCAAAATAAGCTGTCATTGGGAGGGTGGGAGTAAGTTTGATGGTAAGTGTAAAGATTCTATAAATTCCTCTGCGTAATATTGTGGTTGCTTTATTATAGATGTACTCAATGATACTTTTTTATAAAGAGACCTAAAATATCATTCTGGTAGGAGTTTCTGCTAGCAATTCTCAAACTCATTCTCATATAGCATATAGATTGGAATGTCAAAGTAGTTACTGTACAGTTTTAAGAATGTAAGGATAGAAATGTAAATGTTCTAAGATTTTTTACATACAAGAATTCATTTGATTTTCACCACAGCCCTAGTAGGTATGATGGATAATATGATATTTATTTTATAGAATTTACAGTTTACAGGAAACTGAGTATCAGGGTTCAATGTCTTGCCTACAGTCACTTGGTTCACAAATGGAAACAAAAGGATTTAACTCCCCCTCGACTGTATTCCAGGTGCTATTGCCTTTTCACTAAGTTACTGTGCACTCTGGGGTGTGTGTGTATGTGCGTCTGTGCATGTGTGTTAGTGGGTATGTAGCAAACGGAGACAAGGCATTAAGTGAATCACACTGTTGTCTAGTTTATTATTAATATCCCAATTATTGGAAATGACTGCTCTTGAATTTTGCCTGTTCACATTCTGTTTTGCTAATTGATTTGTATCTGCCTCTCAAAGTCTTCTTTTCAGATACTTCTTCAACCATTTTATTTCTGGATAATGTTAAGGTGGTTAAGACACAGTTGTACCAGGATCATCGTTACCCCCAAGCAAGTGAAAATTACTGCTCACTGTATGAGCAAAAGCCTACAAACTTTCAGATCCTTTACAGTGTTTGAAGAGGATAAGACAATAACGATATGTAAAATGATTTATGTATTTATTCTTTTTAAGATGTAGTTCACTTTCGAATTATGTGAGAACAGAGATTTATGCCACTTCTCTGTGATTCAGTGAGCTGCACACTTATCTGGTATTGGATTTTTTTGACAGTCTTGCTTGTGAGTTGGAGCCAACTTGATGACAATGGATGGTTTCCTTCCTTGAGGCTGTATTAATAAAAATGGACAATAATTGTTTTTATAGGAACACTGAAAATTTTTGAAGATAATATAACACACTTTGTTTATATCTTACAGTTTCCAAACTATCCACATCCCTGTTACTTTTCTTCTTTTTGGAATCAGCTACATAATGAATGAATAAATGAATAAATGGGTGGGAAAAGTTACACAAATGTGTTGATCTTCACAAAGCCATGTAAGGTAAGCAGAGTTACTTACATTTTACTGTTAAATGAGAATATAGAGAGATTATGCAGTGAAACCTGTGGAAGTTGAAAACTAGGTAAAGCAAAAACCTGTCAGAGAGGAAAAGCAATAGTCTGTCAAAAGTGGAAAACTTACAAGACCTGGAAAAAAAAGGGAAGTTTTGCTAAGTTCTGGCTCTCACAAATTTAAATATATGTATTTATACTAAGTATATATACTTACATATATATATATTATACATATATATGTACGTATGTGTACACATAAACACACTAAATGTCTTAGTCATCTAGCACTGCTGTAAGAGAATACCGCTGTGGTTGGCTTTAACAAAGAGAAACTTATTTTCTCACAGAAAAGCAGGCTAAAAGTCCAAATACATGGCATCACCTACAGGGAAAGTCTATGTTGGCTCTGAAGGAAGGTCTTCGTTAACAATCCTGGACTGACATCTTCCAAGGTGCAGGGATCTCCATTCCTTTCCAGTGGATGCACTATACTCTGGCACTGATTTTTGGTGGTATGCAGACTCCAACTCTCTAATTGCTTCTCTTTTTCTTATATCCCAAGATATTGCCTCAAGGCGCAACACAATCTTAAATATTGAGTCCCGCCCCGTCAACCCAACTGCCACCCACTCTCCCTCATTAACAGCGTAAAAGCAGGATTTACAACAAATAGGAGCACCACACAATACAGGAAATCATGGCTCAACCAAATTGCTACACACATTTTTTTTTGAGGTGCACAATTCAATCCATGATATTTCACCCTCCGGTACCCCCAAGTCACAGTCTAGCAACATACAAAGCATATTAGTATTGTAGCAAAAATTGTAACTTCAAGTCAAAAATCCAGAACTTCATCTGTGAAATCTAGAATACAAGTTATCTGCCTGCAAAGTACAATGGTAAAATAGGCAAATTACCAAGCAAATTAACAGAACATGTTACAACAGCCCTTAAGGCTTTGAAAATAGTCTTCTATTTTCTGAGACATTTTATACAATGACCCTCCCCTCTAGACTCTAGGTGTCGGTTGCACTCTCTAGATTCCGAGTGGAGGCCCGTCAGCCCTGGGCTTCAACTTTGCCTTCCAGGCTTATGAAGACAGCAATTTTGCTCCCTTGGCTTTAGCTGTGCCATTTTCCCAACCCACATGAGTGGCAACTCCACCCTTAGAAACGCCAAGGGCCATAGCTCAGTCCTTTGAAAACCTCTGAGGTTTTCTCAAAAGGCCACACCTTTTGAGACTGACGCAGCTCAGCTTTTGGTGCTCCTTGTTTCTTCAGCCTCTGCAAGTGTTTCAAAGCTCTGTAGCTCCACTGATAAGTGTATGGAGGCACCTACTCTGCTAGGAAGCCTTCTGCCCACAGACATTCAGCTCTTTGGCTTCATGGGTTGGTTCCAGCACTGTCTTATGCTGCTCTACTGATTCTGCATTGCCAGATCACTGGTGTTGTTTCTCATTGTCTGTGTCTTCCTCGGTGTTAGCAGTTCTGTTCAAATCCTTCTGAGTCTTCTTTCCATTCAGTCTCGAAACCACTTCCACATTTTAGGTATCTGTTAGTGTGGCGTTTTACTCTCGGTATCAAATTCTATCTTAGTCACTAGTACTGCTGTAACAGAAACACCAGAAGTGGATGGCTTTAACAAAAGGAAATTTATTTTCCCACAGAAAAGTAGGCTAAAAGTCCAAATTCAGGGCATCTCTTCGAGGGGAAGTCTTTGTTGGCTTTTGTCATGGATTTAATTGTGCCCCCCTAAAAATGTGTATGGCTGGGCCATGAGTCCTTGCACTGTGTGGTATTCGTTTATGTAGTAAACTCTGCCCCTATGATACTAATGAGGGAGGATAGGCAGCAGTCGTGTTGTTGGAGTAGACTCAACAATTGTTTTGTGCTTTAGAGCAGCCTCTGGAGATACAAAGGAAGGGAGTCAAGTGGTGATCTGGAGACCTCACACCACCAAGAAAGCAGTGCTGTGAGCTGTGTGCGTCCGTTGGAAAGGGCCAGGTTCCCTGTGCCTCAGAAGCTTCCAGTCCAGAGGAAGACTGATGACAAGGACCTTCCTCTAGATCCAGCAGAGAAAGCCTTCCCCTGGAGCTGACATCCTGAATTTGGACTTTTAGCATACTGGACTGTGACAAAATAAAATTTCTGTCTTTTTTAAAGCCTTCCACTTGTGATATTTTTGTTAAAGCAGCACCAGATGACTACCAGAACTGTGGAAGAAGGTTCTTGTCATCACTTTTCCCCTGGACTAGAAGCTTCTGAGGCACAAGGATCTCAGGTCCTTTCTAAAGCATGTGCTCTGCTCCCAGCACTGTTGTCTTGATGGCATGAGGACCCCAGCTCTCTGCTTGCCTCCCTTCACATTATGTGCCAAGAAATTGCCTCAATGTACAATGCAATCTTACACATTAAGTCTTATCCCACCAGTACAACATCTGTCCATCCTCCCTTATTAATATCCTAAAGGTAGCATTTACAACATATAGAAACAACACACAATACAGAGTCATGGCCCAGCCAAATTGCTACATACATTTTGGGAGTGGATACAATTCAGTGTATGACATTAAGTATTTCACATACACATATAACTACATAAACCCGAAAAACAAACCTAGTGCATTGACTTGATTTCAATTCATAGCAAACCTATAGGACAGAGTAAAACTGCCCTATAGAGTTTCCAAGGAGTGCCTGGCAGATTTGAACAGCTGATCTTTTGGTTAGCAGCCATAGCACTTAAGCACCGTATCATCAAGTTTTCCACATTATGAATATACAGTAATATATATGTATACACATACTCATATATGTGTATGTATGTATAAAGCATTTAGAGTGTCTAAAGAGTTACCACAGGGTTAGAGCACAATACAAATCCAAATTGTGTCAGTCTAAGGTTTTTTCAGTACATGAATCAGATTTCTGAAGGGGTAGAGAAAACTTTCCCTCTGGGTTGAGTCTCATATGTTGTTAGAATAGACCACCGGTAGGCTCAGTAGTTGATGCAGGAAGCTGATAAATCGAGTTTGGCACAAATCCATTCTAGAGAATTGGTTGGTATTGAAAAGACAGAGTGAATTATTTCATTGCATAGGTCAATTTGCCTATTTAAAATCCACTGAACTAAGCTACTGGCTTAGTATCCAGCTGTGCTTCCATGAGCCCAAGGCCAATGAGCTCCAAGTATGCCAGAAATATAAGGGTTCATGACAAGCAGTAACCAGCCCAACCACAAGGAAGACTTTCCTCTTACTAGGTCACATGAGCATTTCTGCAGGAAGTCAAACCATGAAAGATTCTCTTGTTTGAAGGAATTCTCTTCTCTTGCTTGAAGGAATCAACAAAGGCAACTGGAAGCAAAGCAAGGCCATAACAGACACCTCCTGAGTGCCTGCTCTGTGCAGTACATCATGCTAGGATATGGGATTACAAAGTTCAACAAGATCCATGCCTGTCCTCGTGGATCTGGCAGTATACAAAGGTAGCAGGACACATAAAATGTCTGTAATTTTCTGTACCAAATTCTCTCTAACATAAGCATGCTCAGAGTACTCTGGGAACAGAGAATGGAGCAACTAACCACTTGTGAAATTCATGGGAAATTAGCTTTTTGGTTGATCCAGACAAATAGGAGAAAGTCACTGAAAGACAAGGAATGTGCAGAAATGTATCAGGTTCTGTATTCATCTTATCTTCTCATTACTATTTTAAAAATTCCAAATTTCCACTTCAATTGAATTCTTCTCCTTTTATAGTATAATGATAATTATTGTATTAGTTTTATTGTTATACTATTTGTCTAGCCTACTGTGTGCCAGGCATGTCCTATACCTTTCAGAGAAAAAAACTAAAAACAAACAAAACCAGCTGTAGTTGATTCTAGCTCATACTGACTGGATGTGTGTCAGAATGGAACTGTGTGCCATAGAGTTTTCAATGATTGATTTTTTTGGAATTAGAGGGATGATTCCTTTTTTCTGAGGTATCTCTGAGGGTATTTGAATCTCCAGCCTCTTGGTTAGTAGCTGAGCTATTAACTGTTTATGCTCACCAGGGATTCCATACCTTTTATCCATGTCTCATTTCATCCTGACAAGAACTTGTGACAGTAAATATTTTAAAAATTTTTTTCTCTCAGAATAGAGATGAGAAAACTGAGACTTAAAGGTCAGCAATATGTGTCTACTTAGGGGTAAAGCAGACGTTCAAATCATAGACTTTTTAATCCCAAAGTCTGAATTGTTAGTTATGGGGCATAGTTATCATTTATCTCATGTACCCAGTGTAGCTATAACTTTGTTCCATTGCCTAGAACTGCCTTTCCTTATATTCTCACCTGTCAAGGTCTCCCTGAGGGCTCAGTTCCAATGCCTAACCCTCTGTGAATCTTTCCTATTTTGTCTTGCCAGTGTGATGTCTCAAATCAAAGAGATCTTAAACCAAAAACCAAACCCACTGTTGTCAAGTGAATTCCGACATATAGCCACCTTATAGGACAGAGTAGAACTGTCCCATAGAGTTTCTAAGGAGTGCATGGCAGATTTGAACTGCTGACCTTTCGGTTAGCAGCCATAGCACTTAATCACTATACTACCAGAGTTTCCAATGAGATCCTAGGATTTGGAAGTCAAGGCAATGACTTTAGGATAATTGTAGAATCTTGACCTAAGAGTGCATGGTCCATTCCTTCAAACAGCCTTCATGCATGTATTCCTCCTCTCAAGAGATATGAATCTCCATTGTTAAATTTTTCCAGGGATAGAACTGCTACAGTTTCTCTAAGTAGTCCATTTCTTTCAGCAGATCAACATTTCCTCATTTAATCTAAATGCATTCCCTCTTACCTGATATTCTGCAGAGTTAAAGGATACCTGCCCATAGACAATGCACCATCTACAACCACCTGTAAGCTTGAAAACAGTAACTGAGAAACCCTTTTGCCTTGCCTCACTGACTAAGCTTTTGAAATTTTTGTGACCTTTCCTCCAAAGTCTATTTTTCATCCCCTTCATCTTTTTGTCACTGCCCTTTCTCACCTCTAGCATCAACAGCCAGGAGACCAGGTTCTGACTAACAAGAATGCCACTTGCATGTGGCAGGCAAATTGACATGCTTAGCGCAGCCCCATGAACCCTCAGGGGATTAATAATAAATACTACTGGATGATGAAATCTAAGTGCATTTTCTTTTCAGTGAGGCAGTGTCAACTGTTTTCTTGTAAAATAGAAATGAGTGGAATATGAAATTGAACAGGTTTCATTTCTCCATACTCAGGAGGCTGTTATTACTGATCTAGTTGGCATTCCTCCTGGCTCAGCCTAGACAAAAAGAACCTTTGTGGAGGCCACTGCTCCTTCCCTTGATAACTAGCTATTTTTTTTTTTTTTTATGAAAAATTGAAGACAAGTGCTTTGAATGCCTTGCTTTTCCTATTTCTTGGTCTGAATTATTAAAGATAGGCTGTTTTCACTACAAGTTAGAATTCCAAAATAAAGTATAAATCATACACGTGTGTGTAAGTTTCATAAGTTGAATGACGATGCCAATGGTTAGGAGGATTGTTTCCCTCTTTCCTCCTTTTGGCCATTTATTGATTGCATTTTGTGTTTAAGGGAGATTGGAGTAATTTTGGGAGATGGAAATGGGTGAAATGGAGATGGAGGTTCTCAAGACAATCCAGTCCAAATAATTTATTTTCCAAATAACAACCAGAGAATCGGAAAGGCTGAGTTAAATGTATACAATTATTGGTAGAATTTGGGTCAAAATTTACATCTCATTATGCCTAATTCAACTTTATTTTTAATGTTTTTCTGCTCTCAGTTATTTTTGCAGGGGTCAGTACTGGGTAAAAGTACCAAAGAAAAGAGAAGGATATATTTATGACTTTAATATTGTGGAGAGTCTCTGGGTGGTGCAAACTATAAAAGCACTTGGCTGTTGACTGAAAAATTGGCAGTTCAGGTCTACCCAGAAGTACCTCTGAACAGAGGCCTGTTGATATTTGTTTTAGTCAGTTAGGGCTGCTCTAACAGAAATACCACAGAGTGGATGGCTTCAAAAAAGGAAGGTTTATTCTTACACAGCCCGGTAGGTTGCAAGTCCATGTTCAGGGTGTCTGCTCCAGGGGAAGGCTTTCCCCTTGTCAGCTCTTGAGGGAAGTCCGATATTGCATCAGTCTTTGTCCAGGGAGTGTCCCGGGGCAGGAACCTCAGGTCTCAAGGATGCGCTCTTCTCCCGGTGCACATTTCTTGATGGTGCGAGGCTCCCAATTGTCCTTTGTTTCTCTTTCCCTTTTATCTCTTGCAAGCTGAAAGCATCAAGGGTGGGGCAAGCCATACTCCAGGTAAACTCCCCCTACAGCAGGAATTTACAGCCCCACCCTAATCCTTTAACATACAGTTTAGCGAAACCACACAACGGAGGAGAGTCCCAAGATACCGGGAATCATATCCCAGCCACGTGGCTACACATATTTTGGGGGGGACACAATTCAAACTATGACAATATTCTTCTGAAAAATCAGTCACTGAAAACTCTAACACAAGCGTTTGTACCCTGACACACATAGCGTCTGTCATGGATTGGATTGCTTCCCCCAAAAATGTGTGTAGCAATTTGGCTAGGCTGGGATTCTTTGTATTGTTTCTATGTGTTGTAAATATTCCTATATGCTGTAAGTCCTGCCTCTATAATATTAATGAGGGAGAATGGGTGGCAGTTGTGTTAGGAAGCAGGACTCAATGCTTAAATTGTACAGTGCCATTAGGTAGTCTCTTGGGATATAAAGGAACTGGAGGCAAGCAGACAGTGAGGGTCTTTATAACACAAGAAAGCAGTGCTGGGAGCAGAGTACCTTCTTTGGTAAGGACATGGGATCTTTGTGCTTCAGAAGCTCTCAGTCCAAAGTAGGACTGGCAAGAAGGACTTTCCTCCACAACCCAAAAAGAAAGCCTTCCCTGGAGCTAACACCATGAATTAGGACTCTTAGCCTACTTTACTGTGAGGAAATAAATTTCTCTTTGTTAAGCCATCTACTTAATGGTATTTGTGTTATAGCTCCACTAGATGACTAAAGCAGTGTCACTATGAGTCAGGATCCACTTGACAGTAACTGGCCAAGTGGTTAAAATATTCAAGGGCAGTGAACCCCAAAATAAAGGCTAGGATTGGGAACGGAGACCCAGAGCTCTACCCTTCTTGTATCCCTCGGGCCACAACTCCCAAGCTCCATACTTTGGACAGTACATAATAAAACAATTTCTTCAGGGTGATGAAGATGACAATGAGGCACTCTTCTTGTTGTCAAAGAACAGCCACTTTAGTTTAGGCTGAAAGTCAGAAAAATGCAGAGTTAAATAATGCCAGACATAAACAAGCTAATAAAATATACACCAAAATTACAAATGCATGATTAATTGTCAGACGAATGATGCTATGAACGCTCTGAGAATTTAGATGGTAGAGGTGGTAAATGAGGAAGGAATTTTAGCCACATATGTAAGAATGATCATAATCAGAATGTATAGAAAGGAAAGGAAAACTCCCTTAGGGAGATATGGGGAAGAACTTGAATTAGGAAAACGGAAAATCTGTTTAGATAACAATCAGTAAATTATTTGTTGTAATGTAGTATTTGATAGAATGAGTTGTTAGGGATAATATTGGAAAGACAGGTTTGGGTCAGATAGCAAAAGGTGGTGAAAGTCAAGCCAAGGAAAATGGAATTCATTTAAATTTCTTAATATTCGATCATTTCAGTTTTAGACAAAGAGACAGTCACAAGTATCCATCCAAAAAAACTTAGACTGACTTTTTTTTAACGACTTTTATGTAGTCTCAAATTAATTAACCAGTAGTGACATGTTATCACTTTTTCTAGTTCAGTTTAACAAGTGTTCTTCAATGATCCGCTCCACATCTCATTTCTATATACAACAGTCACTGTTCTTCCAATCACATCATAGCAACTGACCACACAATATTTCTTTACATTGTGCTGTATCAATCAAAGAAGACCTGGTGGTGCAGTGTTTAAATGCTTGAGTGCTAACCAAAAGATCAGCAGTTCAAAGGTGGAAACCATATGGGGCAGTTTTAATCTGTCCTACATATAGTGTCATGATGAGTTGGAATGTAATTAACAGCCACGGGTTTACGCCAACCAAAAAGGAGCACGGTTGTGCAGTGGTTAAAGTGTTTGGCTGCTAACCAAAAGATCAGTTGTTTGAACCCACCAGCCACTCTGTGGGAGACAGATGTGTCAGTCTGCTTCCACAAAGATTTGTGGTTGTTGGGTGCCATTGAGTTAATTCTGATTCATAATGACCTTATGCATAACAGAACAAAACAATGTCCAGTCCTGTACCATGCCCATAAACATTTTTATGCTTAAACTCACTGTTGCAGCCACTATGTCAATCCATCTCATTGATGGTTTTCGTCTTGTTTGCTGACCCTGTACTTTACCAAACTTGTTTTTCCTTAACAACACGTTCAAAATAGAATGCTTCTATGGAACATTCTGGTTGTACTTCTTCCAAAAGATTTTTTAGTTCTTTTTTTAAAAACTGTATTTTATCATGAATTAAGAACAATTTCACGATCTATATCATGTTGCCATATAACACCCAGAACTTTCACTGCTGTTTTACTGTAGCTGTCTTCCCCCTCCCTGCCATGACAGCAAGTTTTCCCTTTTGTCTGGAACTTTCTGTGACCTTTTGACCAAGGTCTTGCCCCCATCACCCAGTTGTCTCAGTTCCAGCGAAGAGCTTCTCAGACAGTCTTGTGTATGTGTTTATAGGGTTGTTCGTCTCCAGTCTCACTCTATGTTTTGTATAGTCCAGTTCAGTCTTTGTCTGGGGAGCTGGCCCTGGTGCTGGATGCAGCTTGGGGTTGGAAATTCCCAGGGCCATGCTCCCAGGAGTTCCTCCATTCAGAAGGACCATCAAGTGTGGTCTTTTGGTAGAGTTCTAGCCGTATCCTATACTCCATCACCTGTTATGTCCAGGGCTCCATTCCTCGTACCCCATCCAGGCTGTCACTGGTGGTGGCTGGGTACCACCTAGTTCTTCTGGTTCCATGCTGAAGCAGACTATGGTTCCCATGGCCCTTACATCTGGTAGGCACATATTTTCCTCTTGTCCTCAATGTCCACCGTTTACCTCTGGTACAGTTGGATTGGGACCCTTTGTTGCTATTTAGATGGTAGCTTGCTAGCTTTTAAGACCCCAGATTCCACTCACCCAGGTGCAAGAACATTATCTTGAGAAAGAGAGAGAGAAACCTTAGCTATGCTGATTAGTTGTTACTTCTTTTGGCATTCTGTGATATATACTCTCCATCAACACCACAGTTGAATAGTGCCAATTCTTCTTCTTTCTCCTTTATTCATTGCCAAGCTTTCACATGTATAGGATGTGGCTGAAGATATCATGGCTTGGGTTAGGTGGACCTTAGTCTCTGAGATGACATTTTTGCCCTCAACACTTTAAAAATTCATTTGTAGTAGATTTGCCCAGTGCAATCCGTATGAGTATTTTGATAGCTTGACTGTTGCTTCTATGGGTGTTGATCGTGGATCCAGATAAAATGAAATAATTGACAACTTCAATCTTTTTGCCTTTCATCATGTGTTTGCTTACTGGTCCAGTTATGAGGATTTCTGTTTCCTTTATGTTGAGATATAACCCACACCGAAGGGTGTATTCCTTGATCTTCAGCAGTAGGTGCTTCACTTTCAGCAAGAAAGGTTGTTTCATTTGCATAATTTAGATTGTTAAGTCTGGTTTGAATTTCTGACAGTTCCCTGTTTAAATACCCCTGCAGCTGTTTTGAATGATTTTCAGCAACATTAATGACAATTGTTAGATAATTTCCATGTTCAGTGGGATCACTTTCCTTGGGAATAGGCATAAATGTAGATTTCTTCATCCCATTGGCCAGGTAGCTAGCTATCTTCCAAATTTCTTGGCATAGATGAGTGAGCACTTCCAGTACTACAGTCTGTTGGACATCTCAGTTGGTATTCGGTTAGTTCCTGGAGCCTTGTTTTTGCCAATGACTGCAGCACAGCTTAGACTTCCTCCTTCATTACCATTGGTTCCTGCTCATATGGTACCTCCTGAAATGGTTGAACATTGATCAATTTTTTTTGGTATAGTAACTCTCTATATTCTTTTCATCTTCTTTTGATGACTCCTGTGTTATTTAATATTTTTCCAGGACAATCTTTCAATATTTCAACTTTAGGCTTGAATTTTTTTCTCCAGTTCTTTCAGCTTGAGAAAGCCAATGTGTTCTTCCCATTTGGTTATCTATCTCCAGGTCTTTGCATGTATCATGACAATACATTGTCTTCTGGAGCCACTCTTCCAAATTTTCTGTTCAACTCTTTTCCATTATGATTTATTCCTTTGGTTTAACTACTTGATGTTCAAGAGCAAGTTTAAGAGTCTTTTCTGACACCCATTTGGGTCTTTTCTTTTTTTCCTGTCTTTTTAATGACCTTTTGCTTTCCTTATAGATAATTTCCTTGATGAGATTCCACAACTTCTCTGGTCTTGCATCATTAATGTTCAACAAGTCAAATCTATTACTGAGATAGTCTCTAAATTCATGTAGTATATACTCAAGGTCATACTTTGACTCTTGGAGACTTGCTCTAATTTTCTTCTGTCTCATCCCGGATTTGCGCAGGAGCAATTAATGATCTGTTCTGCAATTAGCTCCTGTCTTTTTTCTGACTGATATTATAGAACTTTTCCATCATTTCTCCCCACAGTAGTAGTTGATTTGATTCCTGTGTATTCCATCTGGTGAGATCCACATGTATAGTTGCCATTTATGTTGGTGTGAAAAAGACATTTTCAATGAAAAAGTTGTTGGTCTTGCAAAATTCGGTCATGGAACTTCTGCTACCCTTTCTATCATCAAGGCTATATTTTCCAACTACTGATCCTTCTTTGTTTCCAGCTTTTGAATTGCAATCACCAGTAATTATCAATGCGTCCTGATTACATGTTTGGACAATTTCAGACTGCAGAAAACAAACAAACAAAAAAGCAAACCCAGTGCCATTGAGTTGATTCTGACTCACAGCCATGTTATAGAGCACAGTTGAGTTTCCAAGGAGTGCTTGGTGGATTTGACCTGCTGACATTTTGGTTAGAAGACATAACACCTAACCACTACATCACCAAGGCTGACCACAGAAGTTGATAACAATCTTCAGTTTCTTTGTCTTCAGGCTTACTGGTCATTGTAATAATTTGAATAATAGTCATATTAACTGATCTTCCTTGTAGGAGTATGGATATTATTCTATCACTGACAGTGTTGTAATTCAGATTGTATCTTGACATATTCTTTTTGACAACAAACACAATACAATTCCTCTACAAGCTGTTTTTCCTGGCATACTAAGCCATGTTATCATCCAATTCATAATGCCCAATACTAGTCTATTTCAGCTCACTAATGCCTAGGGTATCAATGTTTATGCATTTCATTTCACTTTTGATGATTTCTAGTTTTCCGAGATTCATACTTCATACCTTCCATGGTCTGATTATCAAAGGATGTTTGCAGATATTTCTTCTCTTTTTGAATCATGGCCCATCAGCAAATGAAGGTTCTAAAATCTTGACTCTATCCACATTACTAAGGTCAACTTTAAGTTCTTTTTCGAGTGGCTTCCAACCCGAGGGGCTCTTCTTCTGGCATTACAACAAACAGTGTTCCACTGCTATTCATAGAGTTTTCAGTGGCTAAATCTTTTCAGAAGTAGACTGTTGGGTCCTTCTTCCTAGTCTATCTTAGTCTAGAAGCTCAACTGAAACCTGTCTCTCATGACTGAACCTCCTCATATTTGAACATTGGTGGCATAGATTTTTAGCATCACAGTAATATGCAAGCCTTCACAGTAAAACAAACTGATGGGTGACATTAAGATCTACATCCTTGGAAACCTGCTGGGCAGTTCTACCCTGTCCTATAGGGTAGCTTGAGTTGTAAATGACTCTATGGCCGTGGGTTTGGTTTAGTCTTATACTGGTTCAAAAGGGAATGGAACATGACACAAAGTCATTTGCTAATCTGACTCTGGTGGTCTAGCCATAGTATGATTTCACGAGTAATATTAGTTGCATCTTCCTATCTTTAAAACAGGGATAGTGTTCAGATTGTATGCTGTTCATTGGCAGGCATGTGGCTATTTAAATCACAAATCTCGCATGGACATTCCATAATCAATGAAAACGACAAGTGTCTATTGAAGGATCTGAGAAGTATGGATGATGTGAAGAAGACTAAGACCTATTTCTTGGCATGCAGTTGGGGAAAGAAGCTAGTAGAAACATAAATGTATCTAAAGTGCTGAGGAGGAAAGTACTAGTCAGGACTGGGAAACTACTAAGTATATGATTATTTGATTATATTAAACAATATATATTATGCTCATGATTATCCATCTTGTAGCAAAAGATAAAAAATAATATTGTCAATAGACCTAGAGTGAAATCACTTCAAAAGGACGATCAGTTTTTAATTCATGCAAAGTAAGTTATTGAGAGAAACGAATGTTATAAGCTACACAGAAAACAAAGAGGCTTAATAGAAGCCATCAAAGTTTGGAAGTAGTAGTTAATATTTGAGTGAAATAGCTTACGAGCTTCCCGGGAGGATACTGTGAAAATTCTCTGGTGATATTATAGGAAGAATAACATGTAGTAAAAGAATCGCTGAATGACTGTGGGAGAGAGAGTGTGCTAAACCTGAGCCCTGTTATCAGGTATGTGATCTAAAGTAAGTGATTTTATGGAGCTGAGACAATGCATAGTAGTAAGTCTACCTATCCAGTTTACCCTACAGCACTGACAAAGTTGCAAAACTTTTAAGATTTATTTTCAATTTCAACTCTCAGGTTTTGTAACTTTGTAATTTGGTGTCACACAACTGGGGTGTTTTCTTCCTTGGTATCAGTACAGAGCCTTAATAAAGTGAACTTCAGAAACTTTCTGTATGATTCTGATTTTCAACTGCATTTTTCAAAAGACAGGTCACCAATTTGTCTTTATAGTGTATCTTTGAAAATGATGACATCTAAACAATAGTAATATTAAAGTTTATCAAATGCTTTCAAAATATACTTATCATAAAATTATTATTAAAAAATATGAGATAATACAAATTTGTATCTCAAAGTTTAATGTTTATCAAAGGTTCAATGGATAAACTACCAGCCTAGAATCCATAACATATAGAGGCCATGACCAGGACTTGAAGCTACGTCTTCTGGTTCCAAATTCTATATATTCTCTAGTTTGTTGTACACAATTTCTGGTGCAGTATAAGAAACGTGGACTTCCTTACTTGAGATTCTGACCTTGCTTCTAGGTAGCTGGTGGAGAAGAAACGTTTATACCTCACTAGAGTCAGCAATATTTTCACCTAGTGTAGTAGTGATAGTGTCAGAAGAATAAAATATTAGAGACCCCAAAGGTCCAATGACAACAAATTAAAATCAATGACTCCTATGGAAAAATCCATTAAAAATTATTGATCATGCAAAGTATTATTGCTAAGATGCTATCTAATATTTGCATAGCTCTTTTATTCTCCAGGAACCATGGTGGTACAGAGGTTAAGATCTCAGTTTCTAATCAAAAGACTGGCTGTTTGAATCCACCAGTGTAAACTTTATGGGGCAGTTCTAATCCATGCTGTAAGGTCACAGTGAATCAGAAGGTGAAAGAAACAGAAGGCAAATGATGGGCAAGAAGTTGATAAGAGGGTAAAAATGTATTTTCAAGAGTTAGAAATGATACCTGTGCTTTGTCTCATAAAAAGTGAAGGGAAGGTGGGTTAAGCAGGAAAGGTGGTATGAAATAATAGGTATCAAGGAATTAGAAGACTTGGGCCCTAGTACTGATTCTAGCACTAAGTGTGACCTTCAACTAGTATTTAATCAATATGGGCTTTAACATCTGAATCTTTAAAATAAAGAATATGGAAGATCTTTAAGACCCTCTTAGAGTTCTCAGGTGGTGTAAATGGTTAATGTGCTTGGTGCTAACCAAAAGATTGGAAGTTTCAGTACAAGCAGACGCAGCTCAGAAGAAAGGCTTGATGATTTACCTCCAAGAAAATCAGCCACTGAACATCCTATGGAGCACAGAAAGTTCTATTCCGACACACCTGAGGTAGGCATGAATTAGAACTTTTTCCACAGGCACTGTTTTTTAAGAACCTCTTTAGTGGTAAAATTTTCTGTGTCCTCCAGATTCCATCATACATGCCTACTGCATTGGCTTAATGTTCCTTGACCTCCCACCACTGGTCACATGACTAAAGGGCAGTCCCAAAATAGCCAGGTGGCTTTTTGAGTTTGTGAAATGTTCCACGAGATTCAAGTATCCTTTTTCAATATTTGATTCCCCTTGATAACTGAAGCAAGCTTCTTGTTGTGTAGGGCTTGAAAATTCAGGGGCATCGCTCACTTAGTGAGCCAGGGAGCGGAGGAGAGTTAGTTTGGTTCAGAGGCTTTAAGAAAGAGTTCTCATTTCTATCAGCTTCATATTCCATTCAGCCAGAATAAACATGATCAGGTGCTAACAGAATGATGTCAGGGTTTCTGTTGCAGAGGGTCTAGTCTTCCTTGATCCGTCATGAGTCAGTTGACCCACTGAAAGCAGAGGACACTGTAAATGCTTCTCCTTACATGACAAGTAAAGGAGAACATTATGAATTACCTATTTTTATTTTGGGGAGATGTGATATGATATATTCAGTCAGTATTAGTTATTAGAGGGTTACTATGTGTCTATCATTGTGTTAAGTACTCAGACAAACAAGATATGCAAAGTCCAAATAAGAAATTTAGCAGCAATCTAAGCAATTAGACTGCATTGGTGGCAGATGTGCAGGCTGCAACAGGAGCATATAGTAGGAACATTTATCCCAGAATGCAGAGCATTAAGGAAGATTTCCCAGAGAAAGTGGAAAAAGACACTCAATTTGGATTAGATCTAGGTTTGAAGTCTCATTGTTGTCATTCTTTAGCAATGAGACCTTCAGAAATTACTTAATCTGAGTTTCAATTTTTCTGTCTTTAAAGTAGGAAAATTAAGAGGTGTAACTAACATAGCGCTGGAGACAGAAGTACTATGCTGTCCCCCCATAGCAAAGACCTCAAAAAACTCAGTAAAACAGAGGCAAACATCAATTTCTGAGACCCTAAGTATCAAATGATGAGACATCTATCAATTATCTCATCTATAATAAACAGCCCCTATGACAAACAGTCATTTTCTTCTGTGGATAATTCTCTTGTTAAGTCCTTATAACAGAGATCTCATACCAAATTTGTCCTTTTGACACTAACTGATTTCACTCAGCATGATGTCTTCCAAATGAGATCATTTCTTATTTACACTTTGTACCACAGTTTGCTTATCCATTCATCTGCTGATGGGCATCAGGGTTCATTCCAACTTTTTGCTATTGTGGATTGTGCTGCAACAAATGTTCGAGTACATGTGTCTGTTCATGTGACAGCCTTTGTTTCTGAAGGATAAATTCTGAGCAGTGGAATTACAGGATTTAATGGTATATCTACTTCCAACTTTTTAAGGAAGGTCCAAATTGTTTTTCAATGAGGTTGTACCATTTTGCAATCCTACCAGCAGTATAGGAGAGTTCCAATTTCTCCACAGCCTCTCCAGCATTTGTTGTTTTGTGTTTTTTGGATCATGGCCAAACGTGTTGGGGTGAGATGGTATCTCCTTGCAGTTTTGATTTGAATTTCTTTAACAGCTAATGATTGTGAGCAGTCTGCATGTGTATTTTGGCTGCCTGAGTATCTTCTTCAGAGAAATGTCTATCTCCTTTGCCCACCACTTAATTGAGTTATTTATCCATTTCCTGTAGATATTTTATAATACTTCATAGATTATGGAGATCAGATGTTGGTCTGACATATGGTTGCCAAATATTTTTTCCCATTCTGTAGCTGGTCTTTTAATTCTTTTGATGAAGTCTTTGGATGAGCAAAAGTGTTGGATTCTTAGTGGATCTCATTTATCTGTTTTCTCTTCTGTTGAACGTGCTTTGTCAGATTTTGAAGTCTGTCTACATTGTGTATTAAAACTTCCATTGTTAATCCTATTTTATCTTGGATGAGCTTTATTGTTTTAGATTTTATATTTAGGCCTTTATCCAATTTGAGTTGATTTTTGTATAAGGTGTGAGATAAGGGTCTTATTTCAATTTTTTGCATGTAGATATTCAATTTTACCAGCACCATTTGTTAAAGAGACTGTTGTTACCCCAGTTTAAAATCTTGGGGCCTTTGTCAAATATCAACTGTTCATAGGAGGATGGTGGCATCTCTGGGGTCTTAACTCTGCTCCATTGGTCTAGATGCCTCTTTTTGTACCAGTACCAGGCTGTTTTGACTACTGTGGCAGTGTAACAGGTTCTTTAGTCAGTAGTGAGAGGCCTCCCAGTGTGTTATTCTTCAGTAGTGCTTTCCTTAGCCAAGGTTTCTTCCCTTTCCAAACAAAGTTGATGATTTGTTTCTCCATCTCATTAAAACATGTTGCTTAAATTTATATTGGGATTGCATTATATAAGTAGATTCTTTTGGTTAAAATAGACATTTTCACAATGTTGAGTCTTCCTATCCATGAGCAGAGTAGATTACTCCATTTATGTAAGTCTGTCTTAGTTTCTTATAGTAAGGTCTTGTAGTTCTCTTTGTAAAAGTCTCTTATTTCTCTAGTAAGATTTATTCCTAAGTTTTTATCTTCTTGGGGGCTATAGTAAATGGAATTGATTTGGTGATTTCTGCTTTAATAATCTCACTGTTGGTATAAAGGAATCCTATCAATTTTCCTGTATCCTGTTACTTTGCCAAGCTCCTCTATTATTTCTAATAGTTTGCTTATGTATTCCTTTGGGTTCTCTGTATATCATGTTTATCATAGATGAAATAACTGACAAATGTTAGAAATTTTATTCTTTTACTGTAATTAATAAAAAATAAAAAAGTTGAAAAAAATAGAGAAAAAAACTCAGCTAAGCACTGAATGTAATAGGTAACTGACAGAGAACAAGAAGTGAGGTGAATTAGGGAGTAGAGATCTCTTATCAGCTAATGAAGCACAGATTCACCATCTTGGAGATTGTCATCATCTTATCAGAGATTGGCAGGAGGAGTATGGGAAAGTAGCTTTACAGAGCCCCTGAAGGAGACAGAACACATGCCCCTTAGTTTTACCTGTCCTGCCGCACCATATCTGAGTAACTGGCCCTGCTCATAGGACAAGTTGATGAGAAGTATTTTGTCAACAGATGAGCAAGCAGCAAAGATTTCACAGCCTACCCACTCAGACAAAACCAAATCAAACAAAAAAGCAGGATGAAGCAAAGAAATCCACAATCAAAAGATGAAGAAGATAACTATTGAATGTCTTGAAGACAGGAGACAGTATCAAGAAGTACAAAAACAAAATAAAACAAACAAAAAAGACAGGACAGTTCCAGCAGGCATCCAAAACAAAAATCAGCTGACTTTCCAGTGGAAGAAAAGACACTGCAACTAACTGACAGGGGGCTGAAACCTCTAATGTTCAGAATTTACCAAAAGCTGTGGGTAAAAACAGACAAAAATGTGGAAAAAAATAGATAAAATCATTGAAAATACAGACAAAATAATAGAAATAATAGACTAAACAATGGAAGAATTCAGGAAAATGATGCAGAAATAAAATGTAAAAACAAATTCGCAACTAGAAATTGTACAAAATCAGCAATTAGCAACTCAAAAGATTAATAACAAGATTTCAGAAATCTACACTGTCACAGAAGCTTTGAGGAGCAGATTTAAAACAATGGAAGACAAGATCAAAGACACTGAAGACAAATACTTGGGTACTACTTTGATGAAAAATCAGAAAAAAAGAATGAAGAAAAATGAAGAAATCCTCATTGAGAGACAAACAAAAGCAAAAATTTACAAGTGATGGGAGCTTCAGAACAAGAAGAGAAAACAAAAAACACAGAGAAAATCACTGAAGAATTGCTGAGAGAAAACTTCCATAATATCATGAAAGATGAAAAGGGGGCTATCTGAGAAGCACAATGAGCTCCATACAGAACAGACCTCAAAAGAAAATTACACCAGTGTATAATCACAGTTGCTAAAACCAAAGACAAAGAAATAATCCTGAGAATACCTCAAGAAAAACAAAAAGTCACATAAAGAAGGGAAATGAGACTAGGCACTGATTACTAGACAAACTATGCAGGCAAAAAGACAATGGATGATACATAAATTTATAAAACCTTGCCAATCAACAATAATGTATCTTTCATGACTCTTGTTCAAATGTGACAGTGAAATTAGGACATTTCCAGATAAACAGAAATTGAGGAAATATGCAGAAAACCAAAACAAAGTTGTAATGATTATTAAAGGGAGTCCTTCAGTTAGAGAACAAAAAGATTAGATGGCAGCCTAAATCTAGGCTGCAAGAGTGCACCAGCCAGACACCAATCTAGAAAATGAACTCTCAAGGCTTAATAAAAACTAGAAGATTTACAACAGAGAACCAGAGAGGTTAATCTATAAATGACAACAACATTAGAACAACAAAAGTGGGAATAAACAGTGTAAGCATAGAACTTTCTAATGGAGAGGAAAGCAGAATGAATCAGTTAATAAAACAGTGTTAAGACTTAGGAAAGTAAGGGTAAATTTCAAGGTAACAACAAAGAAAGTAACACAACTTCTAATCAAAATAAAGAAGAAAAGCATAGTCTAAGTAAACACAAATCTACAAAAAGAAAGGAAAAAACAAAACCCCAAAGCAAAAGGAATTCAGCACATGAGAGTAAGAGGAACAAAGAAAATTTCAGCATCACAGAAAAAAAGTATAACATTACAGCAATGAATTCAAATCTATCAATAATTACACTGAATGTAAATGGCCTAAATGTACCCATAAAGAGACAGTGACAGAACAGATTAAAAAAATAAATAGCAACAACAAAACCAGGATTCATCAGTATACTATCCACAAGAGACAAAACTTAGAAAGAATGCATCAATTTATTAAAAATTGACAGAAATAATGTAGCTAATGTCTGCCAAAACAATCAGGAGTAGCAATGCTAATCTAGAATAAAATAGATTTTAAAACAAAATTCACTACGAAACACAAAGAAAGGCTTTGTATAATGATTAAGGGAAAGATCCGTCATTAACACATAATCATAATAAATATCTATGCACCCAACTACGGGGCTCCAAGATACATAAAACGGAGTCTAACAGCACTGAAAAGAGAAACTGACAGTACAACAATAGTAGTAGACTTGAACACATCACTCTCAGTAAGAGACAGAATGCCTAGACGGAAACTCTTCAAAGACAGAGACCTAAAGACCACAATCAGTCCATTTAACCTCATAGATGTATATAGATCACCCCACTCAACAGCTGAAACAGACACATTTCTTTCCCAATGCACCCAAAATGATCCCATCTTAGGCCACAGAGCAACCCTCAACAAAATCCAAAACACTGAGATAATACAAAGTGTCTTCTCGGATCAAAATGCTGTCAAAGTAGAAATCAGCAATAGGAAGAACAAGGAAAAAAAAATCAATTACATGGCAACTAACATCTTGCTTGGAAATGACTGAATAAAACAATTCCTAGAATGAAAATGAGGATGAAGATATATCATACAAAAACATTTGGGACACAGCAAAGGCAATGCTTAGAGGTAACTTATAGCAATATATGAGGACTGCCAATTAAGTTTGAAAACTCATTCCAGAAAAAGGGCTATATACTTCATTGCTGAAGATCATTATGGTCATCTTCAAAGTTTTCCCCTTGGGAAGCTATGAACCAATGCCAGCACCTAGTCCACCCTTCAAAGCAATTTTGAAACTCTTTTTCTAGAATGGCCATCAGAGCTATCATATCACCCTTGATGTCCTGAATGTCATCAAAACGTCTCCCTTTCAAAGAAAGTCACTGAGTAAAGAAAAGAGTCAGTAGGGGCCAGATTAAGTGAGTAGGGAGGGTGTTCCAAAACAGCTATTTTTTTTTTATTGGCTACAAACTCCCTCACAGAAAACTATACAATTAAGTTTGCAAAATTGCGACCATGCCACCATGCATGATGGCCTTTCCAAAAAGAATTCCAAAATTGCTTTGATAGTTGGACTACATGCTGGTATTGATACATAGCTTCCCAAGAGAAGTACTTCAAAACTGACCATAGTGATATTCACAAATGAGGTATGCATGTAGCATTTAAAACAATTAAGTTAGTGGACTTAATTTTCAGACCTCATATGCACACATCAAAAAAGAAGAAAGTGACAAAATCAAAACACTAGCTGCTTAATGCCAACAGATGGTAAGAGAATAACAAAAGAAACCTATAGTGAAAGGAATAAAGGAAGAAATAAAGGCCAGAGAACAAACAAATGTAATAGAGAAGAATGAAAGAATAAACAAAATCAGTAGTTGGTTCTTTGAAAGGATCAACAAGATGGACAAACCACTGGCCAAACTAACAAAAGGAAAATGGGAGAGAGTATAAATCACCCGAATAAGAATGAAATGGGGGACATTACAACAGACCCAACAGAAATAAAAAATTGTCTAGCAGAGTACTGAAAGTGGAATGTTGAAGTCTCCAACTATTATTGTGGAGTGATCTATCTCATTTTTCATGTTGTTGGTGTTTGTTCAATGTAATTAGATGCTCTGGTATTGGGTGCATAAATATTTAATATTGTTATGCCCTGCTTAAGTATGGAAGATTTCAGCAATAAATAATGACCATCCTTGCCCAAGATGGTGGACTTTATAGTTTTTGTGATACGATTACTGGTTCACCTCTTTTAATACGGTAGCTTTGATTGAGCTTTTTGACTTCCCTAACTGAGTAGGATTCTGGATGCTGTGTCCTGCATTGCTTCCTTAAGTATACACTTGATGTGTTTGTTTTGCCAAACAAAGAGCTTCTTTCAGTATTTCTTGTAGTTTTGGTTTGTTTTTTCCAGTCTCTAAGCTCTTGTACATCTGTGAGTGTCTTCATTTCACCTTCATGTCTGACAGACAAATTTTTCAGGGTATATACTTCTTGGTTGGAAGTTTTTCTCCTTCAGGGCTTTGAATGTGCCATCCTGCTCCCTCCTTGCCAACATTGTTTCTGCTGAAAAGTCAGAAAAAACCCGACAGGGCTTCCCACTGAATGTTGTTAGCTTTGCTTTAAGCCTTGCTGCTTTTAAGAGCCTTTCTTTATGTTTCCTTTTATTAAGCTTGATTATAACATGTCTTGATGTCTTTCTTGTGGGATTTAGTTTTTGTGGTATTTGATACACATCTTGGATATCTATGTTCTCTTCTTTCATAATTTCAGGGAAGTTTTCTGTCAGCAACTCTACAACAATACTCTGTATTTTCAGTTATCCTTCCCTGCTCAGGAACTTCAATTATTCATAAATTATTCTTCTTAATAGAGTCCTACATGCTTCTTAATGCTTCTTTTCTCATTTCTTTTCTCTGGTTTCTCCTCATAAATGCTGGAGTCATCTGTGCTATCCTCATTGTCACTGAGTCTGACTTCTATCTCCTCAATTCTGCTCTTTTGGCTTTGGATTGAATTGTCAAATTCTATAATTTTGTTATTGATCTGTTGGATTTCATATCGTTGATGTTCCACCAGTTCAAATAGCTTGCTTAATTTTTCACTTTGTTCTGCTGCATTTTGTTTAATCTCTAGGAGGACTCTGTGTATAATTCTCTTGTACTTGACCTCCAATAGTTTCAAAAAGACTTCGTCATCTGGGAAATTTTCTGATTCTTTGTTTTGGGAGTTTTCCAGAGCCATAGTGGACTGTTTCTTTAAACGGTTAGCTATGTCTTGGCATGGACTGTTACCTTCATGCCATCTAGAAGCTGTTGCATTTCTCTGGGGTTTCCTCAACAGGACCTGAGATATAGTTCTGAGAGGGGAGTTGCTCACTAACTGCCTATGTGTACTCTAGTGACTAGCCCCAGGTGGACTCCCTGGGTAAGCAGGTTGGCAAGGATGACATCCTACTTTTGGAGTCACTTGGAGGCCATCAGCTGACGCTATGAAGTGACTCATTGAAGAGTGTAGGAGATGCTCCCGGGCTGGTCAGCTGTCAGTTCTCCAGGTAGTCTTATTTTCAAAAGGTAGTTTACTTCCATGTGAGGAGCTGTCCAACAGCTGCTGAAATCAATCAGGCTCTCAGGTGTGCCAGACCCCATCTGCTGGCTGACAACAAAAGCAACTGATAGTATGTTGCCAGATGCTATGATGTGGTTCAAAGTAGGGAGGGGTTACTTACTGCCTTGCTGCCATCCTCTGCCAGTCCCCACCCATACCTCTAGGTACCACCATCCTAAACACAGCTTTTCTTCTGGAGAAGCACTCGTGACTCCACCTTCCAGCTAACTAAGATGGTGTCCCACCCAAACTGCCCTGCCTGCCTTGAAACAGCAGAATCTATGGAAAAGCTCAGAAAAGAATGGATGAAGGGGCAATGGTTCCCTCAGTCAGCAGCTGAGCTCTAGTATGTAGCTATCCCAAACACTGTCTGTCTGCTGTACTATAGGCTGTTTATTAAACATTGCGGTTCAACATGTTAGCTGGCTCATGCCCAGTCCCCACCCCCTGGATAACAAGGAAGGCATCGGTACGTGTAGTCTTCCCAAATGGTGAGTCACCAGAAGTAGGAGCTGCCTCATCTTTGAGAACTTTGTTACTGGCATATAGTCCAATCTGACATTGCTGTGCCAGATTCCAGGGCTCCCTGGATATCCACACTGCTTCATTCAATTATCATTCCAGGCTTTAGTTTTCAGATGGAACTGAGGAGACCTGTGTCTAGTCCATGATCTTGGCTCTGCCTCCAGATCATAGTAGAATACTATGAAAAAATGTTCTCCAACAAATTTGAAAACCTAGAGGAAATGAAAATTTCCAGAAATATGCTAACTATACAAACTAACAAGAATAGGTTGAAAACTCAAATAGACCAATAAAAAGAGAAGAAATCACAAAGGTAGTAACAACAAAAATCTCATAACCACAGCATCAAACACACACACACACACACACACACACACACACACACACACACACACACACACACACACACACACACACACACACACACACACAAAAGTTTGCCTAGATGGCTTCACTGGAGAATTCTACCAAACATTCAGAGTAGGGCTTATACCAGTACTACTCAAACTATTTCAGAATGTAGAAAAACAATAGATACTTCTGAATTCATTCTGTGAAACCAACATAATCACGATACCAAAACCAGGCAACAAAACAAAAAAAAAAAAGAAAATTATAGACCAAAGTATGTCATGGATATAGACACAAATATTTTCAACAACATTCTAGCTAGTGGAATTCAACATCATAACAGAAGAATGAGACACCACGACCAAGTGAGATTCATACCAGGTATGCAAGAATTGTTCAGCATTAGAAAATGAATCTGCATAATTCACCACATAAATAAATCATATGAAAATCTCAATTGACACAGAAAAGGTATTCAATTAAGCCAGACACCCATTCTTGATAAAAGCTCTCCATAAAATAGGGATACCAAAAACAAAAGGCAAATTTCTCAGCATAATAAAGGGCATCTATACAAAACCAGTAGGCAACATCATTTTTAAGGGAGAGAAGCTGAAAACATTCCCCTTGAGAACAGGAACAAATCAAGGATGTCCTTTATCACCATTCCTATTTAGCACTGCACTGGAAATCTTAGAGAGAGTAATAAGTCAAGAAAAAGAAATAAAGGGCATTTGCTGATTCTATGATATTATTTTTAGAAAATCCAAAAGACTTCACTAGAAACTACCAGACCTAATAGTAAAATTCAGCAGACTAGTAGAATGCAAGATAACATGCAAAAATCAATTGGATTACTTTACACCAATAAAGAGAATGATGAAAGGAAATCAGGAAAACAACAGCATTTATAATAGTCTTTAAAAAAGTAAAATCCTTAAGAATAAATTTCACCAGGAGTGTAAAAGACCTATACAAAGAAAATTAAATAACACTGCTGCAATAAACCAAAAGAGATCTACATAAATGGAGAGACATACCATGCTAATCAACAGGTAGATTTAACATTATGAAAAGTGATAATTCTACCCAAAGAAATCTACAAATACAATACAATCCCAATCCATATACCAACAACATTCTTTAAAGAGATGGAAAAACTAATTATTAACTTTATATGGAAAGAGAAGAAGTCCCAGATAACTAAAGCACTACTGAAAAATAATAAGATAGGGGGACTTGCACTACCCGACCTCAGAAACTACTATAAAGCTACAGTAACCAGAACATCCCAGTACTTGTACAACAATAGAGACATGGACCAATGGAAATGAATTGAGAATTCAGATGTAAATCTATATACCTAAGGTCACCTAATCTTACAAGGGCACATCGTCCATCAAATAAGAAAAAGACAGTCTTTTCAACAATTGGTACTGGCAACACTGGATATCCCTCTACAAAAAAGAGTAAGTCAGGACCCATACCTCACATGATACACAAAAATGAATTAAAAATGGATCAAAGATCAAAATATAAAAGCAAATACTACAACGACCATAGAAGAAAAAAATAAGATTAAGCTACAACTTCTAATACATTAGTAGAATACAAACCATAGCTAACAACATACAAATTCCAGAAGATAAGCTAGATAATGGGATTCTTCTAAGTTAAACACTTAAGCTCATCAACAGACTTCACTAAGAGAGTAAAAGGAGAACTTACAGACTGCAAAAACATTGGCTATGACAAATCTGGCAAAGTTCTAATCTCGATAACCTGCAGAGAAATCCCAAACCTCTACAACAAAAAGGCAAATAATCTAATTTAAAAAGGACAAAGGAAATGAACAGACATTTTGCTAGAAAAGACATTTAAACAGCTAACAAACATATGAGGATGCTGTCTCAATCACTACTAAAGAAATGCAAATCAAGGAGATACAACCTCACCCTGACATTACTGGCACACATCAAAAAATGAAAAATAACAAAAAGTGGACAGGCTAGGGGGGATCAACTGAAACATTCATGCAGTGCTGTATGAGGCCACTAGTATAAAAACTCATGAAATGTTTAAAGGTTTGTACACAAATGTAAACAATCTTTGACAGTTACAAGAGAGACTGGTGGTGAGGATGGAAAAACACTAAATAGACTATAGGTAAGTGGTAACTTTGGTGAAGGGTGAGATGGTACATGATGCTGGGGAAACTGGCACATCTTACACAAGACAAGGTCATATAAACTCTATAAACATCAAAACTTCATGAGGAATCAAACTACTAGGCAAAGGACTGTGGGGACCACAATCTTGGAGAACATCTAGCTCAGTTTGTATAACATAGTTCATAAAGAAAATGTTCTTATACATCCTACTTTGGTGGCTAGTGTCTGGGGGTGACCATCTAAGGTACTCCACTAGTATCACCCTATTGGGAACAGGGAGAATGAAAACCAAAGAAACAAGGTAAAGAATAGCCCAAAGGATTAAGAGCACATCTACCACAGACTCCACCCGACTGAGTCTAGCACACATAGACAGTGCCTGGCTACTGTTCCTAACTGCTCTGACAGGGATCACAATACAGAGTACTGGACAGAGCTGGAGAGAAATACAAAACAAAATTCTAACTTATAAAAAAAGACTAGACTTCCTGGTGTGACAGAGACTGGAGAAAGCCTGAGTATATGGTTCCTGTACAACTTTCTGGGTCAGTAATGAAGTCACTCCTGAGTTTCACCCTTCAGAGAAAAATTAGTCAGACTCACGAAACAAAGTGAAGTCAGAGGGGCACGCCAACCCAGAGACAAGGAGTGGGAGGCAAGAGCAGACGGGAAATCTGGTTGTAGGGAACTTAAGGTTAATAAAAAACATAGGACAATTGAAATAGACCAGCTAGGCTTATTTCAACGATTATACGAATTGAAAACCTGACATGTGATCTAAAACATGCTCAACAAAATTTCCATTCACCCCCTCTTTCACTTTCCCACGGTAAAGGTATCAGGAAATAGTTACCATTCTGGAGCACAGTGGATGCTCCCTAAACACTTCTAGAACTGATTTGAATCTCAGCTAAACCACAGAATAGCCAGTTTTGTCAACTGTTCCATATTATGTTTGTGTTTTTTTAAATTATGTATATACTACACCCAGGAGGTTATCATCCAGGTAATACTTCTAATTATCATAAAAAATTATATTCTTGAAGTTAAAAAATATGTACTCTGTGAAATTATAAAATACTGTTGAAAGAAATGAGAGGCTTGTTATTTCGCACCTTTGAGTCAATTGCAACTCACGAAAATACCAAAAGCTAGTTGATTTTTCACAATGATACCAAGCCTGTTCTCTGTCTCTCTTCAGTGAATGATGCTGGGACAGCCCTTATCTTAAATCATGCATAAATGTTTCTTCAAAGCAGAACAATGTTCTAAATGTAAGGAATAAAACCATAAAAATCTTGGAAGAAAATGTAGGGATAACGTTTCAAGATCTTATCTTAGACAATGGAGTCTAAGAAATGACACCAAAAATATACTCAACAAAAGAAAAAATAGATAACTGGATTTCATTAAAATGAAATATTTGATGCATCAAAGAATTTTATCAAGAAAATGAAGTAACAGCTGACAAAAATGGAAGACATATTTAGGAACCACATATCTGGTAAGGGTTTAATATTCTGCATATATAATCCGACTCGAAGGCACTTGGCTTGGCTATATAAATAACTCTTACAACTCAACAATAAGAAAACAAATGAACCAATTAATAATATGGACAAAAGACTTGAAATAACTCTTCTCTGAAGAAGATATAATATACAAATGGCCAGAAAGCACATGAAAAGATAGTCAGTGTTAATATTTTTGTTACTGTGCGTTGTCTAGTCAGTTCTGACACAGTGAGCTTGCATACAACACAATGAAATGCTGGCCAGTCCTGTTCCATTTTCATACTCTTTGTTCATCATCCTTGTTTACAAGGAATGTGCTGGCTATACCTCTTATGAGACAGATTTAATTGTTCTGTCAGTCCATGGTATGTTCAATACCGTTGCTAAACACCATGACCCAAAGTTATTAATTCTTCTTTGTCTCCCTTATTCACACCCTGCATTCACATACACACGAGGTGACTGAAAATATTCATGAATTGAGTCAGGTGCGCTTTAGTACTTAAAGTGAGATATCTTTGCTTCTGAGTGCTCAAGAGGTCCCTTGCAACAGATTTGCCCAATGAAATATGTCCCTTGTTTCTTGACTGCTTCTTTCATGGGCGATGATTATCGGCCCGCATAAAATGAAATCCTTGACAACTTCAGTATTTTCTCCATTTATCATAATGTTGCTTATTGGTGCAGTTGTGAGGTCATTTATTTTTTTTATGTTGAGGTGTGATCCATTGTGAAGACTGTATTTGATCTTTACCAGTAAGTGCTTCAAGTTGTCTTCACTACCAGCAAGTGAAATTGTGTCATTTGCATAATGCAGATTGTCCTTCTTCAATCAGTGTTGATTGATGTCCTTCTCATACTCCAGCTTCTCTGTTACTTGCTTAGCATACAGAGGATACGTATAGAGAAAGGAAAAACCTTGACACACACCTTTCCTGACTTTAATCTATGCAGTATGCCTTTGTTCTGCTTGAATGACTACCTCTTAGTTTATGTACATGTTCCTGATGAGCACAATTAAGTGTTCTGGAGTTCCCATTCTTCCCAGTGTTACACATAATTTGCTGTGATCTACATGGCTGAATACCTTGGCATGATCAGTAAAACACTGTTAACATCTTTCTTGTATTCTCTCCTTTCAACTAAGATCCACCTTACCTCTGCACTGATATTCCTTGTTCCATGTCCTTTTTTGAATCCAGCTTGAGCTTCTAGAAGTTCCCTGTCTGCATACTACTGCAACATTGCTTGTGTATGATATATCTGATAATTTCTGCAGGTTATTGGATTGCCTTTCTTTGGAGTTGGCACAAATATGGATCTTTTCCTGTTATCTGGACAGAAAGCTGTCTTCCAAAGTTTTTGGAATAGATGAGTGAGTACTTCCAGTACTGTATCAATTCACTGAAACATCTCAATTGGTATTTATCAATTCCTGAAGCCCTGATTTTTGTCAATGTCTTCAATACAGCTGGAAACATTGGTGGCACAGTGATTAAGTGATATGTCTACCAACCACAAGGTTGGCAGTTCAAATCTGCCAGGTACTCCTTGGAAACTCTATGGGACAGTTTTTCTCTGACCTATAGGGTCACTGTGAGTTGGAATTGACTCAACAGCAGTGGCTTTGGCATTTTTTCTCCCAGTGTATCTTGGACTTCTTTCTTCTATACCGGTGGTTCTTGATCATATGCTACCTCCTGAAGTGACTGAATGTCAACTCATTCCTTTTGGTATAGTGACTCTGTATTCCTTCTATCTTTTTGTTGCTTCCAGTATCACTCAATATTTTGCCAACAAAAATAACTAAAGCCACTGATGTCAAGTGGATTCCAACTTACAGCGACCTGTAGAATCCTTCAGTACTGCAGTTCAAGTCTTGAGTTATTTTCTTTCATTCTTCTAGCTCGAGAAACAATGGGTGAAAACCCTACCATATCAGATATACTCCTGCAGCAGATCTGAATATTCAGAACTTGAGTAATATCACCATTAGGACTACTATCAATGGTAACAGTCATTAAAAACAAAACAACCAAACAAAAACTTTGTTGTCATTGAGTTTATTTCAACTCATAATGATTTCATGTGTGTCATTGAAGAATTGTGTTCCATAGGGTTTTCAATGCTGCATTCTTTCAGAAGTAGATTTCCAGGCCCTTCTTCCGTGGCACCTCTAGGTAGATTCAAACACCAGTATCACCTGATACTCAAGTACAAACCATTTGCACCACCTAAAGTCGCTAATCAGTCATTAGAAAATGCTTGTCAAAATCCCACTGAGATAAAACTTCACACTCACTAGGTTGTCTATTTTCAAGAAAACAGAAAATAACAAGTATTGACAAGTGCATTAGCCATGTAGTGCTGCTGTAACCAAAATAACACAAGTGAATGGCTTTAACAAAGAGAAATTTATTTTCTCACTGTAAAATAGGCTAAAAGTCCAAACTGAGGACATAAGCTTCAGGAAAAGTTTTTCTTCATCTGTCAGTTGTGGAGAAAGGTCCTTGTCATTAATTTTCCCCTGGACTGGGACCTTCTCAGGAATAGGGACCCTGAATGTAAACGATACACTACACTTCTGGTGCTTCTTTGCTGTTGGTATGAGGTCCCCCTGTCTCTGTATTAGCTTCTCTTTTTTTATATCTGAAGAAATTGCCTTAAGACACAGTCCAAGCTTATCAAGTCCTACCTCACTAACATAACTCCCTTATTAACATCATAAAGGCAGGGTTTAGAATATATAGGAAAATCACACAATATCAGGAATCATGACCTAGCCAAATTGATGCGCACATTTTTGGGGGGGACATAATTTAATCCACGACAACGAAGATACAGAGAAACTGGAACTCTCATTCATTGCTGCTGGGAATGTAAAATGGTGCATCTACAGTGGAAAATAGGTTGGTGATTCCCTTTAATTCTATTTAAACAAAGAATTACCATATGATCCAGCAATTCCACTCTTAGGTGTATACATAAAGTAGTTGAAAGCAGAGACTCAGAAAGATACTTGTATGCCAATGATCACTGAAGCATTATTTGTGGCTGTTAAGTGCCATTGACTCAGTTCCAGTTCATAGCCACTCAATGAATAATAGAACAAAACTCTGCCCCATCTTGTGCCATATCGACAATTGTTTTTATGCTTAAGCCCATTGTTACGGCCACTGTGTTGGTCCATCTTGTTGAGGGTCTTCTTTTTCGCTGACCCACCACTTTACCATGCATAATGTCCTTCTCCAGAGCCTGGTTCTTCCTAACAACGTGTCAAAGCCATCTTTGCTTCCAAAGAGCACGCTAGTTTATTTTTTCCAGAACAGATACTGTTTGTTCTTTCAGTGGTCCATTGTACACTCAGCATTCTTCTCCAACACAGTTTAAAGGCATCAGTTCTTCTTCTGTCTTTTTTGTTCTTTGTCCAGCTTTTGCATGCCTATGATGTGATTGAGAATACCAGGGCTTGGGTCAGGCTCGCTTTAGTCTTCAAGGTGACATATTTCCTTTTCAATACTTCAAGGAGATCCTTTGCATCACACTTCCCCAATGCAATGAGTCTTTGGATTTCTCGACTGCTGCTTCCATGCACATTGATTGTGGACCCAAGTAAAATGAAATCCTTGACCAACTCAATCCTTTCTCCATTTATGATGATGTTGCTTACTGGTCCAGCTGTAGGGAGTTTTGTTTTCTTGATGTTGAGGTGCAATCTATACTGGAGGCTACGGTCCTTGATGATCGTCAGTAAGTATTTTAAATCTTCACTTTCAGTGAGTAAAGTGGTGTTGTCCAGGTAATGCGGATTGTTAATGAGTGATCCTTCAATCCTAATGCCTCATTCTTTTTCATATAAATCCAGCTTCTCAAATTATCTGCTTGGCATACAGATTGAAAAGGTATGGTGAAAGGATACAACACGAACACACAATTTTCCTGACCTTAGATCATGCAGTATCCCCTTGTTTTGTTTGCATGACTGCCTTTTGATCGATATATGGTTTCCTTAAGAGCACAATTAAGTGTTCTGGAATTCCCATTTTATGCAATGTTAGCCATAATTTGTTATGATCTACACAGTCAAATGCCTTTGCGTAGTCAGGAAACACAGGTAAACATCTTCCTGGTATTCTGTTTTCAGCCAAGATCCATCTGACATCAGTAGTGATATCCTTGGTTCCACGTCCTCTTCTGAATCCAGTTTGAGTTTCTGGCAGCTCCTTATCAGTACATTGTTGCAGTACCTTTGAATGATCTTGAGAAAAATTTTACTTGTGTATTATATTAATGATATTGTTCAGTAATTTCATCATTAGGCACAAATATGGATCTCTTTCAGTCAGTTGGCCAGGCAGCTGTCCTCCAAATTTCTTTTGCATAGATGAGTGAGCACTTCTAGCACTGCGTCTGCTTGTTGAAACATCTCAATTGATATTCTGTCAATTTCTGGAGCCTTATGTTTTGCCAGGGCCTTCAATGCAGCTTCGACTTCTTACTTCAGGTTCCATTGGTTCCTGATCATCTGCTACCTTTTTAAGTGGCTGAATATCGAGCAATTCTTTCTAGAATATTGACTCTGTGTACTCCTTCCATTTTCTTTTGATACTCTCTGAGTCATTTAATATTTCCCTGTAGAATCCTTCACTACTGCAAGTGGAAGTTTGAGATTTTTCCTCAGTTCTTTCAGCTTGAGAAATGCAGAACGTGTCTTTCCCTTCTGGTTTTCCATTTCCAGCTCTCTGAACACTATCATTATAGTACTTGATTTTGTCTTCTTGAGCTGTTCTCTGAAATCTTCTGTTCAGTTCTCTTACTTCATCATTCCTTCCTCTTGCTTTAGCTGCTCAGCTTTAGAGAGCAAGTTTTCAAGTTTCTTCTGACAGCCAATTTGGTCTTTTCTTTCTTTCTCTTATTTTTAATGACTTCTTGCTCTCCTCATGGATGGTGTCTTTGATGTCATTCCACAATTCATCCAGTCTTTGGTTGTTAGAGGTCAACACTTCAAATCTGTTCTTGAGACAGTCTTTAAATTCAGGAGCTATATGCTCAAGGTCATCCTTTGGCTCTTGTGGACTTATTCTAATTTTCCTCAGTTTCAATTTGAATTTGTATGTGCTGCAGTTAGCACCTGATCTTCTTCTGACTGCTGATACGGTCTTTTTCCACAGATGTAGTCTATCTAGTTCCTGTGTATTCCATCTGGTAAGGTCCGTGTGTGCGGTCATCATTTATGTTGGTTAAAAAAGGTATTTGCAATGAAGAAGTTGTTAGTCTTGCAAAATTCTTTCATACGATCTCCAACATTATTTCTATCACCAAGGCTGTGCTTTCCAACCAGCTATTCTTCTTTGTTTGCAACTTTTGCATTCCAGTCACTAGTAATTTGCATTCTGACTGCATGTTGCCCAAATTTCAGACTGTGGAAACTGGTACAAACCTTCACTCTCTTTGTCTTTAGCCTTAGTGGTTGGTGCGTAAATTTGAATAATACTCGTATTAACTGGTCTTCCTTGTAGGCGCATGGATATTATCCTATCACTGACAACATTGTGCTTCAGGACAGATCTTGAAAAATTCTTTCTGATAATGAACGTAACACCATTCCTCTTCAAGTTTTTGTTCCCAGCATGTTAGACCAAATGGGTGTCAGATTCAAAATGGCTAATACCAGTCCATTTCAGCTCACTAATGCCCAGGATATGGATATTTATGCTTTCCATTTCATTTTGTTGTTGTTGTTTGTGACTTACAGCAAACCTTAGGGTTTCCAGTAGTATAAATCTTTCCTCTTTTTATGATTGAGTGAGAATATACAATCCTATAGAAATTTGCATACCCACCAATGAGTGGCTCCAACCACTCTCCCTGACCAGTGACAGCACATTCCTGCTGTCCGTTCTGTACATGTCATATACTCCTAACAATCTCCTATCTCCTCCTCTACATCTTCTGCCCCACATCCAGTAAGAGGTCAGCGAGATAACGTCCTATAGATGCACAGAACCATAAAGTGCACACCTCTTAAGGTCACTCTGTGTCACCAATTCCAATCCATTTCTGTCTGAAGAGTTGACCTCTATTATGATGTATGGATAGGGGCAATGTCAGAACCAGAGGCCATAATCCCAGGGGAACCCTGAGGCCCCTGGACCATCAATTGCTGTCTCTTAGTGGAGATCTCAGAGTGCACCCCATTTTATTTTTGTGTTGCCAGTAACACTAAACTTTGTGAGCCCCATCACAGCTATCACTGGTGGTGGGTAGGCACCACCCAGTTCTTCCAGTCACATGTCAATGTAGTCACATGTCAGTGTAGTCACTCACTCACGTGGGTCACTCTGTCTTCTGGGTTCTCTTTGCCCCATGTTTGGTGCTTAGATATCATGGGTTCCTGCTGGGTTGGGAACATTTGGTGTACCTCAGATGGTAGCTTGGCAGCTTTTAAGACCCCAGACACATCTCACCAATTTGGGGTACAGGAGACTCTCTTAGCAAAATGCTTGTTGTGCCAAGTGGCCTCTGTCACAGAGAGCATGGTCCCCAGACCCCCACACCAGCTACTCCATTTCTTTCAATATCGGGTTAAGATGTGCGGAGTAATCATGTTATGTTGAAGTCCAGTTAAAATTGATCTTCTTTCTAATGTGTACTGTCACAGATTTCACCCAACCAACTTTCTTTCAAATATCTAATCAATACCCCACCCCTTCCCTTCCTCCCTCTTTCTCTCCCTCCCTTCCTCCTCCTGCTGCTGTCAAAGAGTCTTTTCTTCTACGCATGAGTCTGTTTTTAAGTTCTTATAGTAGGGGTCTCATACAATATTTGTCCTTTTGCCGCTGACCACTTCTACTCAGTGCAATGTCCTTCAACTGAAACCAGGTTATGAGATGCTTCCTAAAATCATCCTTGTTCTTTATTACTGCACAGTGTTCCACTGAGTATGTATACCATACTTCACCTATCTATTCTTCTGTTGTTGGGTATGTGGGTTGATTCCATCTTTTTGCTATTGTGGATTGTACTGAAATAAACATTCTTGTGTATGTATCATTTGGTGTGAATGGTCTTGATTCTGTAGAGTATATTCCAAGCCATGGAATTACTGGGCCAAATAGTATATCTATTTCCAGTTTTTGTAGGAAGTTCCAGATTGCCTTCCAAAGAGGTTACACCAGTTTGCAATGCCACAGACAGTGTAGGAGAGTTCCAATTTCTCCACAGCCTCTCCAGCATTTGTTGTTTTGCATTTTTTGGATCATGCCAACCTTGTTGGGGTGAAATGGTATCTCTACATAGTTTTGATTTGAATATTTTAATAGCTAGTGATTGTGAACATGTCTGTATGTGTTTTTTGGCTGCCTGGATCTCCTTTGCCCATCAAACTGGATTATTTATCTTTTTCTTATTGATATTTTGTAGTACCTTATAGATTATGTAGCACCTTATAGATTATGTAGTACCACATAGATTATGGAGATCAGGCATTGGTCTGACATACAGTTGCCAAATATTTTTTTTCTCATTCTGTAGGTGGTCTTTTAATTCTAAGGTGAGTTTCTTGTAAGCAATATATGGACAGGTCATATCTTTTAAACCAAGATATCAGTCCTCGTCTCTTTACAGGAACATTCAGTCCATTCATATTTAGTGTAGTTATTGATGCCAGTTATTGATAGGTATGTGTTTAGTGCTGTCATTCTGATAAGTTTATTTTTGTGTAGATGTTTTCTCTGTTGTTCTTATTATTCTGTTCTGGAATACTCTTCTTTATGAGTTGAGACTTCACCTTTTTCAGTGTTGGTTATGTGGTTGTGGAGACTCCTGTATTACGTTTCTTGATTTGATATGTTGCATCTTTGTTGTGCTTCGCGGCTGCCTTTGTGATTCCCTGAATAATCTATGTTTAAACCCAATTTTAACTACTGCAAGTCTTATTAACTTCCTCTCCATCTGGAAGGACTATAATGACTGTAGTACATCCCTCTTTTTAATATGATGACATTACAGTTTTCATGCTGTGATCACTGGATCACTTCTTTTAATATTATATCTTTGATTGAGTTTGGAGCCTTCCATAAGTGAATAGGTTTCTGGATGATGTGACCTGTATTTTCTCCTAAAATACAAAGTTAATGGTTTTGTTCTAAGCCAAGAGCTTCTTTCAGTATTTCTTGCATCTTTGATTTGGATTTTACAAAGTCTCTGAGTTTCTGTTTATTTGCAAATGTCTTGATTTCATTATTGTATTTGAAAGATGGTTTTGCAGCATAAATAATTCTTGGTTGGAAATTCTGCTCCTTCAAGGCTTTAAATGTGTTATCCCATTGTCTCCTTGCAAGTATCATTTCTGCTGAGAAATCAGAAAAAAAAAGCCTACAGGGTTTCCTCTTAATGTTAGCTTTGCTTTGAGACTTGCTGCCTTTAAAAGTTTCTGCTTAGGTTTCATTCTGTTAAGGTTCGTTATAATATGTCTTGGAGTATATCTTTTGGGATCTATATTGTGTGGCATTCGATATGCATCTTGGATATCTATATGCTCTTCTTTCATAATTTCTGGGAAGTTTTCTGTCAGCAGCTCAGCAACAAAACTTTCTATGTTCACAAGTGTTCCACCTTGTTCAGGAAATCCAATTAATCATAGATTGTTTGTTCTAGTAGAGTCTCACATGCTTTTTAATACTTCTTCATTTGTTTTATTTCTTTTTTCTGATTTCTCCTCATAGATGCTGGAGTTAGTAGCTCTGCCTTCCAAGTCAGAAAGTCTGTTTTTCACTTGTTCAGTTCTGTTTTTTTGGTTTTGAATTGAACTTTCTATCTCTTTGATTTTGTTCTTGATCTGTTGGATTTCAGCATATTGGTGTTCCATCAGATTGAACAGCTTGCTTAATTTTTCATTTTGCTCTGCTGCATTTTGTATAATGTCTAAGAGGGCTCTCTGTATAATCCTTTTGTATTCACCTTCTGATAGTTTCAGAAAAGCTTCTTAGTCTGGGAAGTTCTGTGGTGCTTTCTTTTTTGGGCCTTCTGAAGCCATAGGTGAGTTTTTAATGTTTTTGTCCAGAGTTTGTTGCTTTTTAGGCATCTGGAGGTTGTTTTGTTTCTTTGTTGTTACCTTTATGGGATCTAAAGGTCAAGCTGACAAGGAATTTGATTACCAGACACCTCTATGTAGTCCAGTGACTGGGGTCAGTGGAGTCTCTGAGGTAGCAGACATCACCTCCTGATTGGCAAAGACACGGCTCTACTTATAGAGTCACTGAGAAGCCATCAGCTGACCCTATAATGTGAAAGCTGGAAAAGTAAGCAGATCTATATCTCCAAATGCTGTAAACTAGTTCAAAATATGGAAAGGCTACTGCGCTGCTGTCACATGGTGGTGCCACTGTGCAAAAGACTACTTTTCTGTTGGAAATGCACTCTCTGGGCAGGCATTGTCTTCCAGCCTGGGAATTAGGTGCAGCTGAGGCCTCTGTATGAGTAACTCTGTCTCCCAGGCAATTAAGGTGGTGTCTTGCAAAAGGCTATTCAAAGGCAGAGAAAGACACCAAAAGAACCAAGGTGCACAGACTCCAATGCTGGGTTCTGAAAATGTGGTGACTCCTCTTGCTGATCCCATCAGTAGTACATCTGAGTCCTGCTGTCAGTCAAGAGCAGGCCAAGATAGAGAAAAAAATAAATAAAATGGCGAGTTACCTTCAGTCTGCAAGAGCCAGGCACTGACCAAGGGCAGGGGTTGGAGAAAGGGAAAAAGTTTCCTGCTCAGTGATATGTAGTCTGAATAGACAGCACTATGCTGTGTCCTAGGGTTCACTAGGTGTCCAGGAGGGTCCATTTAGTCATCAGTTCTGGCCTTGCTTTCCAGAGGGATTTAGGGAGACTTGTGTTGAGTCTGCCAGCTTGACTCTGCTCGTCAGTCTTTTAATTCTATTGATAATGTCTCGGGATGAGCAAAAGTGTTTGAATCTTAGTAGTTTCCATTTATCTATTTTCTCTTCCATTGATTGCGGTTTGTCAGATTTTGAAGTTTGTCTCCATTGTGTATTAAAACTTCCATTGTTGATCCTACTTTTTCTTAGATGAGCTCTATCATTGTAGATTTGATTAGATTTAGATCTTTAATCCAGTTTGAGTTGGTTTTTGCATAAGATGTGAAATATGGGTCTTGTTTCAATTTATTGCAGATGGATATCCAATTTTGCCAGCACCATTTGTTGGAAAGATTGTTTTTACCCCAGCTTAATGTCTTAGGGCCTTTGTCGAATATCAGCTGTTCATAGGAGGATGGTATCATCTCTGGGGGCTCAATTCTGTCCATTGATCTATCTATCTCTTCCTGTACCAGTACCAGACTTTTGACAACTGTAGCACTGTAATAGATTCTAAAGTTGGGTAGTGAAAGGCCTCGCAGTGTGCTCTTTTACTTCAGTAGTGCTTTGCTTATCCGGGGCTTCTCACCTTTCCAAAGGAAGTCAATGATTTGTTTCTCCATCTCATTAAAAAATGTCACAGAAGTTTGTATTGGGATTGCATTATATAAGTAAAATGCTTTGGGTAGAATGGACCTATCCACAATGTTGAGTCTACCTATCCATGAATCAATACCAATGGTATTGGCTTGGTGATTTATTCATTAATAATCTTCTTGTTGATATAAAGGAATCCTACTGATTTACTTATGTTTTTCTTGTATCCTGATACTTTGCGGAACTCTTCTATCAGTTTGAGTAGTTTACTTGTGGATTCTTTATGTGTATACAATCATATCATCTGCAAATAGAGAGCTTTTTGTTCTTGTTGTTGATGCAGATGCCCTTTATTTCTTGGTCTTGTCTAAGCTCTGGCTAGAATTTCTAGTACAAAGTTGAATAGGAGAGGTGAGAGTGCGCATCCTTGTCTAGTGTATGTTCTCAGAGGAAATTGTTTCAGTCTCCTTCCATTCAAGATGGTGTAGGCAGTTGGCTTTGAATAAATGGCCCTTACTGCATTGAAGAATTTGCCGTCTATTTCTGTTCTGCTGAGTTTTTAGCACGAATGTGTGTTGGACTTTATCAAATGCCTTTTCTGCATCAATACACAAAATCAGCCGATTCTTGTCTTCTGTGTTATTTATGTGGTTGCATGGCACTTGGCTATGTGGTTGAACACATTAATTGCTTTTCTGATGCTAAACCAGCCTCGCATCCCTGGTATGAATCCAACTGGGTTGTGATGAATTATTTTTTTGATATGTTATTGTATTCTATTGGCAAGAATTTTGTTGCAGATTTTTGCATCTAGATTCATAAGTGATATCAGTCTGTAGTTCTTTTTTGTTGGATCTTTCCCTGGCTTTGGTACCATGGTTATACTGGCTTCATAGAATGAATTTGGGAGTATTCCATCCCTTTCTTTCTTTTGTTTTTTTTTTATGCTGTAACCTTTTTTTTAATTATGATTGAGTGTGAAATATACATTCCCACATAAATTTACATGCTCACCTATACGCCACTTCCATTGCTCTCCCTGCCCAGTGACAGCACATTATTCCTCTCTGCTCCACACATGTCTCATGTTCCCCACAGTTTCATTTCCCCTCCGCTTCACCCACACCCCTTACTCCAGCTGGAGGTCCACAGGATGATATCCTATAGATGCATAGAACCATAAAGTGTATCCAATACGTGGTCTCTCTCTATCGCCAAGCCCAATCTATTCGTGTTTGAAGTGTGGACTTTCATAATGATTTATGAGCAAGGGCAGCATCAGGGCCAGGCGTCATGCTCCCAGGGGAACTCCAAAGCTGCTGGACCATCAGTTGTGGTCTTTTAGTGGAGATCTCAGGTGCACCCCTTTTCATTCTTGTGTTGCCAGTGAGACACAACTTAGTGAGCTCCATCACGGCTGTCACAGGTAGTGGCCAGGCACCATCTGGTTCTTCTGGTCTCAAGTCTATTTAGGCACCCACACATGTGGGTCTGTCTGTCTTCTGGGTGGTCTTTCCCCCATGTCGTTTTGGTCCTCAGAAAGCATCCGTTCCTGCTGACTTGGGACCATTTGCTGTGCCCTCGGATGGAGCTAGGTAGCTTTTAAGACCCCAGATGCCACTCACCAATGTGGGGTACAGACAGCCCTCTTAGCAGTATGCTAGTTGTGCCAATTCACCTCGATTGCGCCTAAGAGCATGGTCCCCTGTACCCTGCCCCAGCTACTCTGACCTTGCAATATTGAGTTAAGAAGGAAGCAGTGTTCAAGTTATGGTGAAGTCCACTTAATATTGTTCTTGTTTCTAATGTGTGCTATCACCGATTTCACCCAACCAAATTTCTATCAACTATCTAATCTAAACCCTCCCCCACCCCCCCTCCTTCCTTGCAGCCATGAAAGAGTCTTTTCTGCTATGCATAAGTCTGTTTTTGAGTTTTTATTGTAGAGGTCTTATACAATATTTTTCCTTTTGTCACCGATTTCTTTCACTCAACAAAATGTCTTCCAGTTGAAACCAGGTTATGAGATGTTTCCTGGAATCATCGTTATTCTTTATCATTGCATAGTGCTCCATTGAGTATATATACCATAGTTTACCTATCCATTCCTCTGTTGCTGGGCATCTGGATTGATTCCATCTTTTTACTATCAAGGACTGTGTTGCAATAAAAATTCTTGTGCATGTATCTGTTGGTGTGAATGGCCTTAACTCTGTAGGATACATTCCAAGTAGTGGAATTGCTAGGTCAAATGTTATATCTATATCCATTTTATTAAGGAAGTGCCAGATTGCCTTCGAAAGAGGCTGGACCATTATGCTAACCTCAACAACAGTGTAGGAGAGTTTCACTTTCTCCACAGCCTCTCCAGAATTTGTTGTTTTGTGTTTTTTGGATCATGGCCAACGTTGTTGGGGTGAGATGGTATATCACTGTAGTTTTGATTTGAATTTCTTTAATAACTAAAGATCATGAACATGTCCACATGTGTTTTTTTGGCTTCCTGGATCTCCTCTTTAGCGAAGTGTCTGTCCATCTCCTTTGCCCATAGCTTAATTGGATGATTTATCTTCTTCTGATTGATATTTTGTAGTGCCTTGTAGATTATGGAGATCAGATGTCGGTCTGCTATGCCAAGCCAAGATCTGATATAGAGTTGCCAAATATTTATTCCCATTCTGTAGGTGGTCTTTTAACTCTTGTGATAAAGTTTTGGATGAGCAAAAGTGTTAGATTCTTAGTAGTTCCCATTTATCTATTTTCTCTTCTGTTGATTGTGGTTGGTTTGACAGATTTTGAAGTCTGTCTACATTTTGTACTAAAACTTCCACTCTTGTTCCTACCTTTTCGTGGATGAGCTTTATGTTTTAGAGTTGATATTTAGGTCTTTTATCCAGTTTGAGTTGGTTTTTGTATAAGGTGTAAGATGTGGATATTGTTTCAATTTATTGCAGAAGGGTATCCAATTTTGCCAGCACCATTTGTTGAAGAGATTGTTTTTGCCCCAGTTTAATGTCTTACGGCCTTTGTCAAATATCAACTGTTCATAGGCAGATGGTGTCATCTCTGGGGTCCTGATTCTGTTCCATTGATCGATGTGTCTGTTCTTGTACCAGTACCAGGCTGTTTTGACCACTGTGGCAGTGTAATAGTTTCTGAAGTCAGGTAATGAGAGGCCTCCTAGTGTGTTCTTCTTTAGCAATACTTTACTTATCCAGGGTTTCTTCCCTTTCCAAACAAAATTGGTAATTTGTTTCTCCATCTCATTAAAAAATGACAGTGGAACTTGTTTTGGGATTTCATTATATAAGTAGATTTCTTTGGGTAGAATAGACATTTTCACAATATTAAGTCTTCGTATCCATGAACCGGATCCGACTCGACGGCACTTGGCACTTGGCATCCATGAACAGCGTAGGTTTCTCCGTTTATCTAAGTCTCTCTTAGTTTCTTGTAGTAAGGGCTTGTAGTTCTCTTTGTAAAGGTCTGTTGTTTCTCTGGTTAGATTAATCCCTAGGTACTTTATCTTCTTGGGGGTTATAGTAAATGGTATTGTTTTGATGATTTCTTTATTAGCAATCTCACTGTTGGTATAAAGGAATCTTACTGATTTACTTACGTTTCTCTTGTATCCTGAGACTTTGCTGAAGTCTTCTATCAGTTTGAGTAGTTTTCTTTGGGATTCTCTGCATATACAATCATATCATCAGCAAACGGGGAGATTTTGACTTCTTCTTTGCTGATGCAGATGCTCTTTATTTCTTGATCTTGTCTAATTGCTCTGGCTAGAACTTCTAGTACTATGTTGAATAGGAGAGGTGAGAGTGGGCATCCTTGTCTAGTTCCTGTTTTCAAGGAAAAGTCTTTCAGTCTCTCTCGATTCAGCATGACGTAGGCAGTTGGCTTTGTGTAAATGGCCCATATTGCGTTGAGGAATTTTCTGTCTATGCCTAATTTGCTAAGAGTTTTTAGCATGTATGGGTGTTGGACTTTTATTAAATGCCTTTTCTGCATCAATGGACAAAATCAGGTGATTCTTGTCTTTTGTGCTATTTATGTGGTTAATCATATTAATTGTTTTTCTGATGTTGAGCCAGCCTTGCATCCCTGGTATGAATCCCACTTCGTCATAATGCATTATTTTTTTGATATATTGTTGTGTTCTATTGGCAAGAATTTTGTTGTAGATTTTTGCATCTAGATTCATGAGTGATATCAGTCTGTATTTCTCCTTTTTGGTTGGGTCTTTCCCTGGTTTGTATCAGGGTTATGCTGGCTTCATAAAATGAGTTTGGGAATACTGCATCCCTTTCTATGCTGTGAAATAGTCTCAGTAGTATTGGAGCTAACTCTTCTCTAAAAGCTTGGTAGAATTCTGGGCTGAAGTCATCTGGGCCTAGGCTTTGTTTGGTTGGCAGTTTTTTTACAAAATTTTCAACCTCTTCCTTTGTGATGGATTTACTAAGTTGTTCTGCTTCACGTTGTGATAATTTGGGTAGGTGATACGAATCAAGGAATTTGTCCATTTCCTCTAGGTTTTCAAATTCATTAGAGTACAGTCTTTCATAGTATTCTGTTATATTTTTAATTTCTGTTCTACCTGTTGTGACCGCTCACCTCTCGTTTCTGATTTGGGTTGTTTCCTTTCCTGTTTTTCTTTAGTAAGTTTAGCCAATGATTTGTTGATTTTGTTAATCTTTTCAGAAAAACAGCTTTTGGTCTTTTCAATTTTTTTCAACTGTTTTTCTATTCTCTAATTCATTTAGTTCTTCTCTAATCTTTATGATCTGGTTTCTTCTGTTGCCTCAGGGGTTCCTCTGTTGTCTCTCTACTTTTTCAAGCTGTAGGGTTAGTTCCTTGATTTGGTTTCTTTCTTCCTTCCAGATGTGTGTATTTATGGAGGTAAACAGACCTCTGAGGACTGCTTTGGCTGTATCCCATAGGTTCTGGTAGGAAGTGTTTTCATTCTCATTGTAATCCATGAATTTCTTTATTTCATCCTTTATTTCTTCTATAACCCATGGCTTTTTGAGCAAGATGTTGTTCAGTTTCCATAAGTTCCACTTTCTATCTATGTTTTTTCTGCTATTAATTTCGACCTTTATGGCTTTATGATCTGAGAAGATACTTTTCATTAATTCAATGGTATGGATTTTGTTGAGAATTGCATTATGTCCTAACACATGGTCAATTCTGTAGAAAGTTCCATGTGCACTGGAGAAGGAGGTGTAGTTGTCTGCTGATGAGTAGAACGCTCTGTATAAATTGATGAGGTTTAGTTGGTTAATTGTGGCAATGAAGTCTTCTGCATATTTACTTAGCTTTTTTTCTAGATGATCTGCCCAGTATTGAGAGTGGAGTGTTGATGTCTCCCACTATCACTGTGGAGCCGTCTAACTCTTTTTCGAGCGCAGTCAGTGTTTCTTCGACGTATTTAGGTGCTCTGATATTAGGTGCGTAGATAATATAGTTAAGTCTTCATTGTGTACTGAAGCTTTCAGCAGTAAATAGTATCCATCTTTGTCCACAGTGGTGGATTGTACATTAAAATTGATTTTGTCTGAGATCAGAATTGCCACATCTGCTCTTCTTTGTTCATTGTTAGCTTGATAGCTATTCTTCCATCCTTTAATTTTCAGTTTATTTCTATCTTTAGGTCTCAAGTGAGTTTCTTGTAGACAACATATGGATGGGTCACATCTTTTAATCCAAGATGTCGTTTGATGTCTCTTTACTGGAACATTCAGTCCATTCACATTCAATGTAATTATTGATAGGTATGTATTCACTGCTGCCATTGTGATATGTTTATTTTTGTGTTGATGTTTTCTCTGTTGTTCTTATTAGTCTGCTCCGGGACATTCTTTTTTGTGAGTTAGTTTTTCACCTTTTTCAGAGAGGGTTTGTAGTTGTTGAGACTCCTGTGTTACATTTCTTGCTATGGTATGTTGCATCTTTGTTGTGCTTTATGGCTGCCCCTAAGGCCCCCCTTAATAAACTATATATAAACCCCATTTTTATTACTGCCAGTCTTGTCAAATTCCTCTCCATCTGGAAGGACTATGACGACTGCAGTACATCCCTCTTTTTAATATGATGGCACCATAGTTTTCATGATACTCACTGGATTGTTTCAGTATTAGATCTGTGATTGAGTTTGGAGCCTTCCCTAATTGAGTAGAATTCTAAATGATGTGTCGTTGTAAAACATAAAGTTAGGGGTTTTGTTCTTCTAAGCCAAAGCCAAGAGCTTCTTTCAGTATTTCTTGTAGTTTGTGTTTGATTTTCACACCGTTTCTGAGTTTCTGTTTATCTTGGAATGTCTTAATTTCATTTAAATATTTGAAATATGCTTTTGGAGGATATATAATTCTTGGTTGGAAGTTCTTCTCCTTCAAGGCTTTGAATGTTTCATGCCACTGTCTCCATGGCAGCATGGTTTCTGCTGAGAAATATGATGAAGGCCTACAGGGTTTCCCTCTGAATGTTAGCTGTGCTTTGAGTCTTGTTGCCTTTAAGAGTTACTGTTTGGCTTGGCTGGCTTATGCTTCATTTTGTTAAGCTTGATTATAATATGTCTTGGAGTCTTTCTTTTGAGATCTATATTGAGTGGCGTACAATATGCATCTGGGATATCTATATCCTCTTCCTTCATGATTTCTGGGAAGTTTTCTGTCAGCAGCTCAGCAATGATACTCTCTGTGTTCTCAGGTGTCTCATCCTGTTTAGGGACTCCAATTAATTGAGGATTGTTCCTCTTAATAGAGTCCCACGTGCTTCTTAACGCTTCTTCATTTTTCTTGTTTCTTTTTTCTGATTTTTCCTCGTAGACATTGGCATAAGTAGTTCTGTCTTCCAAGTCAGAAATTCTTTTTTGCATTTGTTCCATTCTGTTTTCTTGGCTTTGATTGGAAATTTCTATGCCTTTTATTGTATTCCTGATCTGTTGGATTTCAGAGTACTGGTGTTCCATCAGATCGAACAGCTTGCTTAATTTTTTATTTTGTTCTGCTGCATTTTGTATAAGGTCTAGAAGGGCTCTGTATATAATCCTTTTACCATCATCTTCCAATTATTTCAGAAAAGTTTCTTCATCCAGAAAACTCCTTGGTTGTTTTGTTTAGGAGCTTTCTGAAGTCATGGGTGATTTCTTGTTTGTCACAAGTGTCTGTTGCTTTTTGGGTTTCATGTGAGTAAGTAGAGCCTGGGAGAGATACTATGAGGATAGACCACTGATGTTTCTCTAGTAAAGCAAAAGGTATCTGACCACTTCATAAGTCAGTCAGGTTTTCAGGTGTAGAGGTCCCTCTTCCCAACTAGCAGTGTAAGCACCTCTATATCCAACCCCAGATGATATGAACTAGTTCAAACTACAGCAATACTACTGCCCTGTAGGCCTCTGCTGACAGGCCCAGCATTAGGCAACACTGTATCAACTACTGCTTTTCTGGTAGAAGAGCACTCTCTTGAGGGCAGGCTCTGGCTCCCAAGCTAAGAATTAGGTCCAGCTGTGGCCACCGTATCCTAGAAGGCACCCCCCACATGGTCGGCAGATAGAGGGGCTATAAAGGTGCCAAGAGGTAGTTAGTCCTCCACCTCTGTGGCTGGGCCCCCACTATAGGTAACACTGCATAAAATACTGCTTTTCTGTCAGAGAAGCGCTGTCTTGTTTGCAGGCGCTGTCTCCCAGGCTAAGAATTATACCCCGCTAAAATTTCTGTATCCAACATGGCACACCGCACACAGGCACTATGGTTCCGTATGAACTGCACTGTGGCAGAGATAAAAAGACAGGCCTAAAGTGACTAGATAAACAGAGTCCAAAGCCTGGTTCTCAAAATATGGGAATTTTGCCAGCCTATCCCACCAGCAGTGCGTCTGAGTCTAGCTGCTAGGCAAGACCCAGATCTGCCTGCCAGCCAAGACAGAAAAAAGTCACAGTGGTGCATTTACCTTTAGTCTATGACAGCTAGGGCTACCCAGGAGCGGGAGTCAGCGAAAGAGAGGAGGTTTTTCATTCAGTGGTATGAAGTCCAATTTAACAGCCCTGTGCTGTGTCCTGGGGACTCACTAGCTGACCAGAAGTCTCCGTTTGATTATCAATTCAGGTCTTGGTTTCCAGAGGGATATAAGGAGACATGTGCCTAGTCTACCATCTTGACCCTTCCCCCCATCCCTTTCTAACTGTGAAATAATCTGAGTAGTATTGGAGTTAACGCTTCTCTAAAAGCTTGGTAGAATTCTGCAGTGAAGCCATCTGGGCCCTGGCTTTTTTCCATTGGTAGTTTTTCGATGACTTTTTCAATCTCTTCCTTTGTGATGGTTTATTATGTTGTTCTGCTTCACCCTGTGATAATTTTGATAGGTGATATGACTCTAAGAATTTGTCCATTTCCTCTAGGATTTCAAATTTGTTAAGAGTACAGACTTTTGTAGCATTGTGTCATGGTATTTTTTATTTTTGTTGGATCTGTTGTGATAGCTCCCCTCTCATTTCTTATTTGGGTTATTTGTTTCCTTTCCTATTTTTCTTTGGTAAGTGTAGCTGAAGGTTTGTCAATTTTGTTGATCTTTTGAAAAAAACAGCTTTTGGTCTTTTCAATTTTTTCAGTTGTTCCATTCTCTAATTCATTTAGTTCTGCTCTAATCTTTATGATTTGTTTTCTTCTGATGCCTGAGGGGTTCCTCTGTTGCTCTTTCTCTACTTGTTCAAGCTGTAGGGTTAGATCTTTGATTTGGGTTCTTTCTTGCTTCCAGATGTGTACATTTAGAGAGATACACTGACCTCTGAACACTGTTTTGGCTGTATCCCATAGGTTCTGGTAAGAAAGATTTCATTCTCATTGGAATCCATTAATTTCTTATTTCATCCTTGATTTCTTCTATAACCTATGGTTTTTTGAGCAAGATGTTGTTCAGTTTCCATCTGTTCTACTTTCTATCTGTATATTTTCTTCTATTGATTTTGACTTTATTGGCTTTGTGGTCTGAGAAGATGCTTTGCAATAATTGAATGGTATGGATTTTGTTGAGATTTGCTTTATGTCTTATCACATGATCTATTCTGGAGAATGTTCCATGCAAACTTGAGAAGAAAGTGTAGTTGTCTGCTGATGGATGGAAAGTTCTGTATATGTCAATGAGATCTAGTTGGTTAATTGTGGCAATAAGATCTTCCATGTCTTTATTGAGCTTTTGTCTAGACTATCTGTCCAAAATGAGAGTGGAGTGTTGAAGTCTCCCACTATTGTTGTGAAGTGAATTATCTTGTTCTTGATTGTAGTCAGTGTTTCTTCTTGCTCTAGCATTGGGAGCATAAATATTTAACACTGTTAAGGCCCACTTGTGTATTGAACCTTTCAGCAATAGTGTCCATCCTTGTCCATGATAGCAGATTTTATATTAAAATCTATTTTATATGAGATTAGTGTTGCTATACCTGGTCTTACTTGTGTATTGTTGCCTTGATGTATATTTTCCCATCCTTTAATTTTCAGTTTGTTCATATCTTTAAGTCTAAGGTGAGTTTCTTGTAAGCAACATATAGACAGGTTGTGTCTTTTGATCCAAGATATGACTCGTTATCTCTTTACTGGAGTGTTCTGTCCATTCACCTTCAATGTAATTGTTAATAGGTGTGTGTCTAGTGATGTCATTGTGATATGTTTATTTTTGTGTTGGTGTTTTCTCTGTTGTTCTCATTATTTTGTTCTGGGGCATTCTTCTCTATGAGTTGATTTTTCACCTTTTTCAGTGTTGGATTTTTGGTTGTTGAGACTCCTGTATTATATCTCTTGGTTTGATTTGTTGCATCTTTATTGCGCTTTGTGGCTGCCCCTATGGTCCCCTTTAATGATCTATGTTTAAACTCACTTCTAAGTATTACAAGTCTTATTAACTTCCTCTGCATCTGGAAGGACTATAATGACTGTAGTACATCCCTCTTTTAATATGATGACATCATAGTTTTCATGATACGATTACTGGATCATTTCTTTTAATATTACAACTTTGAGTTTGGAGTCTTCCATAATTGAGTAGATTTCTGGATGATGTGTCCTGTATTTTTTCCTAAAGTTTAAAGTTAATGGTTTTGTTTTTCTAAGCCAAGAGCTTCTTTCAGTATTTCTTGTAGCTTTGGTTTGGATTTTACCAAGTCTCTGAGTTTCTGTTTATCGGCAAATGTCTTGATTTCATTTTCATATTTCAAAGATAGCTTTGCAGAATATATAATTCTTGTTTGGAAGTTCTCCGTCAAGTTTTTGAATATTTCATCCCATTGTCTCCGTGTTAGCATTGTTTCTGCTGAGAAATCAGATGAAACCCTACAGGGTTTCCCTCTGAATGTTAGCTTTGCTTTGAGTCTCGCTACCTTTAAGAGTTTTTGCTTGTGTTTCATTTTGTTGAGCTTGATTATAATATGCCTTGGAGTCTTTCTTTTAGGATCTATGTTGAATGGCATTTGACATCTGTCTTGGATGTCTATATTCTCTTCTTTCATAATTTCTGGGAAGTTTTCTGTCAGCAGCTTAGCCACAATACTCTCTGTGTTCTCAGGTGTCCCTCCCTATTCAGTAACTCCAATTGATCATAGATTGTTCCTCTTGATAGAGTACCACATGTTAATCCTTCTTCATTTTTCTTGTTTCTTTTTTCTGATTTCTTCTCATAGATGCTGGAATCAGTAACTCTGTCTTTCCAGTCAGAAAGTCCATTTTCCATTTGTTCAATTCTGTTTTCTTGGCTTTGAACTGAATTTTCTATCCCTTTGATTTTATTCTTGATATGCTGGATTTCAGAGTACTGGTGTGCTATCAGATCAAACAGCTGGCTTAATTTTTCATTTTGCCCTGCTGCATTTTATATAAGGTCTAGGAGGGCTCTATATAAAATCCTTTTGTCCTTGCCCTCTGACAGTTTCAGAGAGGCTTCTTCATCTGGGAATTTATTTGAATCTTTCTTTCATGGGCTTTTTGAAGCCATAGGTGAATTCTTTGTAATGTTCTGGTCCAAAGTTTGTTGCTTTGGGGGCATTTGGAGATTGTTTTGTTTATCTCGTGTTACTTTAATGGGATCTAAAGCTCAAGTCAGAAAGCAAGTTGATCTCCAGACATCTCTGTGTAGTCCAGTGACTGAGATCAGTGGAATCTTTGAAGTAGCAGGCTCCATCTCCTGGTGGGCAAAGACACAGCCCCACTTATAAAGCATTTGGGGAGCCATCAGCTGGCCCTATAATGTGAGATGGTAAAGGCTGATAGAGATGTCTTCAGGATGCCCCACAGTTATTTCTATATTGAAAGGTAAAAGTTATCTGACAGCTTCCAAAATCACTGAGGCTTTCCAGTGTGCAAGTGCCTTTTCCCAGCTGGCAAAGTAAGCACCTCTATATCCAAGACTGCTTTATTGCCGGTAATGTGCTCTCGAGGCAGGCACTGCCTCCCAGCATAGGAATTAGGTCGAGGTGAGAAATCTATATAGGAAGCTCTGCTTTGCAGTGAATCAAGATGGCATCCCACACGAGCTCTCCTGCCCACCTTGTAAAAGGGTATTCAATGGCAGAGATTCAGAGTGACAGAGGTCAGAGGTGCTGAGCTGCGCAGGTTGCAAGCCCAGGCTAGCAAAATGCGGTGACTCTGCTCATTGATCTCATCCGCAGTGTGTCTGAGCCTTGCTGCCAGTCAAACTTCAGCCCCTCTTGCTGGCTAAGATAGAGAAAAAGAAAAGTTAAAATGGTGATTTACCTTCAGTCCACAAGAACTGACACTAATCAAGGGCGGGAGTTGGTGAAAAAGAAGATGTTTCTGGCTCTGTGGTGTGTAGACCAAGTAGACAGCAGTATGCTGTGTCCTAGGGATCTTTAGGTGTCCAGAAGACTCCGTTTAATTATCAATTCAGGCCTCGGTTTTCAGAGAGATTTAGGGAGACATGTGTTTAGTCTGCCATCTTGACTCCGGCCACATTATCTTTCCATTTCGTTTTTGACTATTTCCAGTTTTCCTTGATTCATACTTCCTACATTCCATATTCTGATTATTAGTAGATGTTTACAACTGTTTCTTCTTGAGTTACGTTATGTTAGCAATGAAGATCATAAAGGCTTTACTGCATCCACAGCATTAAAATTGACTCTACTTTGAGGAGGCATCTCTTCCCAGTCATCTTCTGAGTGCCTTACAACCTGGAGGGCTCATTTTCTGGTACTACATCTGACAATGTTCTGCTGCTATTCATAAGATTTTCCCTGGCTAATTATTGTCAGAGTAGAATGTGAGGTCCTTCTTCCTACTTACTAGTTTGTCTTAGTCTGGAAGCTCAGCTGAAATCTGTCTACCATGGGTGACCCTGCTGGTACCTAAATACCAGGCATAGCTTCCATTATCATAAAAACAAGTGAATCTCCATTGACAGCAACATTATTTACAATAGCCTACAGGTGCATACAGCCAAAGTGTCCATCAACAGATGAATGGATAAACAAGATGTCATGCATATATGATGGAATATTGCTTAACATGAAGAAAAATAAAGTTCTGATATATTTTATGACATGGATGAACCTTGAAAACATTAGATGACATGAAATAATGAGATACAAAGGGGTGTATTGTATATGATCTTACTTACATGAAATACCTAGAATAAGCAAATGCATACAGATGAAAGTTTATTAGTAGTTATGAGAGGTTGGGGGGCAATGGAAATGGGGAGTTACTACTTTAAGAGTGCTAAGTTTCTATTAGGTCTAATGGAAAATTTTCGGAATTATTGGTAACTGTCACAAAACTGGTGGAATATAATTAATGTCACTGATTTCTATGTTTAAGTTATTACAATGCCAAAGGGAATCAAGAATATCTTAGATATTTTGAGTGTTTTTAAGATAATTTGATATCTCAGGTAAAATGTCTATTAGATAATTTGATAACGTCTAGCATATGCAGATGACTTGTGAGTGTTAATTTCTCAGAACGTGTCCAGTTTGGGGCAAAAATCTCTCTTTCTTATCCAAGTGTACAGATAGGGGATCTCCTGGTTTTAGCTACTGAGGAAAACCCCCTTTTTAAAAAATAGTGTTTTATTGTACTTTCAGTGAGTTTATGTTCACAGCATTTTAGTTTCTCATTCAACAATTTCTATACATGTTATTTGGTGGCACTAGTTACATTCATCACCATGTATGAACATTTTCATTATTTCCATTCTAGTTGTTTCATTTCCATTATTTCCATTCTGGTTGTTTCATTTCCATTAATCTCATTTTCTGTAATTATTGACTGTTTAGTTTCATATAGATGAGTTTTTTGTTTTTTTTTTTTAAAGGAACACTGTTCTTCGAGGTGATTTTTTAAATATTTTGAGCCAATTTGTTATTTAACTACAGGGTGGCCTGAGGGGCTAGTTTCAGTTCAAGGTTGAATTGTATCTCAGGGCAATATTCTTGGGGAGTTCTCCAGTACCAATCATTCAGGTAGATCTGTTTCTGACTATTTATATATTTATCCATCCATCCATCCATCCAACCATCTATCTGCCTGTGTGTCTACCTATCTTATCTATCTGTCCATTCATTCCTTTATTTATCTATCTATCTGAGGACTTTGAAGTTCTGTTTCATATTTTTATCCCGGGGTCCATCAAGGTAAGAAGACAACTCTTTTTAATTTTAGCTTCAAGTAGACACTCCATGAAGTGAAGGGCAAGTGGAAAATAGGGCAGACAGAGTATATATGTGATTACAATTTCCATATCTCCTCACTCCAGAAATAAGCACATGTTTGGAATGCATACAAATAATATAGTGGTAAAGCAGGCATGATTCTCAACCAACCCCATCATTGTGAAATCTTGGCAGAAGATTCCCAGCTTCTGAACACAGTTTTACAAAACTTTCTCCCTGCTGACTTTCACATACCAACAATGACAGTAATACAAGGAGCCACACTTCTGCAATTAGGAGCTTCATGTAATCATGAAAGAGAGTATCTATACACTGTACTCACTGCTGCCTGGAGAGATCTCATACCCTTTGTATGAATGAAAGGATGCACATCATCTTCTGTACTGCCATTCTGAACCCACTTAAAAATTCCTATCACTTTTTGAGGAAAAAGAATAATCCTGGTGGCATCTGAAGATATTAGGTTCGAGACTTGAATAATGCCAGGATCCTACATGTTTGCTCTTATTTTGTGCCTTTAGGCCTCTTTTATGGAGAATATGTTTGTTTTAGTCAGCTAGTGCTACTCTAACAGAAATATCACAAAGTGAATGGCTTTAGCAAAGAAAAGTGTATTCTTACATAGTCCAGCAAGTTATAAGTCCACATTCAAGGTGTCCACTCCAGGGGAAGGGCTTTCCCTCAATCATCTCTGAAGGAAAGTCCTTGTGTTGCATCAATCTTTGATCAGGGAGCATCTTGGCACAGAAGCCTCAGTTCTGAAGGACATGCTTTTCTCCCAGTGCTGCCTTCTTGATGGTATGAGGTTCCCAGTTCTCTGCTTTCTTCTCTTTCCTTTTAGGTGCTGTAGGATGAAAGGATAAAGGGTGGTGAAAACCATGCTCCAAGGAAACTCCCATTACAGTGGAGCAGGGAGGTGATCCTGTGAGGGGATTTACACTCCTATCCTAATCCTGTAACATAGAGCATAAGAAAATCACAAAAAGAGGACAATCACAAAATATTGGGAATCGTGGCCCAGCCATATGGCTACACATAGTTTTTGTGGGACACAATTCAATCCATGACAATGTTTTTCATTTCCAAAGAGGAAAAATGAAGTATCAGGCTGAGAACCTTGAAGGACCCACACCAGGATAAATGCAAGTAGGAGTTAGGGAAATAATGGAGAGGGGGAATGTAGGGTTGGAAGTCTGACTTGAAACCTGTCTTCCTGAGGGCTGTAGAAATAGCAGGGGTGTGGGAGAGGAACAGACCCTCAGGAGTTTTATTTCTCCCTCTTTCAAGGATACTTCATCCCCTTGTCCAGGCACATTGTTCTGGATTGATATTGCTCTGAATTGATTCAGTTTTATCTTTCTGTGATACAGACACTTTAAAGATGCAGAGTTACATTTTTTTATTGTGATTAAGTAAAACTTTACAAGTCTAAATCAATCTGCTCTATAAAACCCCAAGCACCTGCCTCTGTACTACTCCATCTGCTTTCACCCTGTGACAGCACACTCTTCCTTTCCACCCTTTACTTCCAGTATCCACCCAATCAACTCTTGTCCCCTCTTCTCCACCTTCTTTTCTCCCCTCTAAAAAGAACCCAGTTGGGCGCACGTGCACACACACACACACAAACATGCACACACACACAAGGTCTGACAGTTAAGCTCACAAATATAATTCTTCTAAGTGCTACTTATGTCATTGCTGAATATCACTATAGTCAACTTCAAAGTACTCCCTAGAGAAGCTATGCCTTGATGTCAGTGCCTAGTTCACCTTTCAAAGCACTTGTAGAACTCTCTCTTGAATGGTCGTTGTGCAAGGTGGCGCATTAGAGTTTGAAAGCTTAATTGTGTAGTCGTCTGTGAGGGAGATATTGCCAGCAAACAAATAACTGTATTGCAACACCAATCCTACTCACATGATCTGCCCTCCAGTGACTTTTTTCTTTACCCTCAAATGAAGGAAATATTGAAAAGAAGACACTTTACTGACTTTCAAGATATCTAGGGTAATACAATGACAGTTCTGATGGTCATTCCAGAAAAAGAGTTCCAAAATTGTTTTGAAGGGTGGACTAGGCACTGATGTTGGTGTGTGGCTTCCCAAGAGGCTACTTCAAAGACAACCACTGTGATATACAGCAATAAGGTATGTATCATTTTTTCTAAGATGAGTTCATGAACTTAACTAGCAGTCCTCATTCTAAACCATAAAGTACACACACCACCTGCACACTCTATGTCCCATAGTCCACTCCAAACTTTGCCTGAAGTGCTGACTTCAGTACTGGTTTCAGCTCTGGGCTAGCAGCAAATTCAAGTGTCATGGTCTCAGGGGACCCTCCAGGTTGTGGGACTATCAAGTCTGGTCTTTTAATAGAATTCTAGAACTGCACTCCCCTTTTTCTTGTGCTATGTCAGGGACTCTGCATTGTGTTTCCTGTCTGGACTCTTTGGTGGTGGCCTGGCACCATCTAGTTCTTATGGTCTCATGCTGATGTTGTCTCTCAGTCATATGGATCCTTCTGTCTCCTGGGCTCACGTTTTCCTCATGTCTTTGATGTTCTTGGTTTTCATCTTTTCCAGGTGGGTTGGGACAAACCGATATTACTTAAACAGCTGCTTTTTGGCTTTTAAGACCCCTGGCACCACTCAACAATATGGAATGTAGAACAATCTCTTAGTAAAGGCTTTAGTATGCCAGTCTACCTCGATGTCCCTTGAAACCATGGTCCTCAGACCCCTGTCCCTGCTACTCTGTCTTTTAAAATGTTGAGTTGTATTTAGAAAACCTTTTAGCTTATAGTGTAATCCAGTTTAATATTTTTTAATTCCAAAATTAGTTTTTTATTATTATTTTTTGTTACGATTGAATGAAAGTGTACGTTCCCATATAAATTTGCATACCCACCTATATGCAGCTCCCACTGCTCTCCCTGCCTGGTGATAGCACACTCTTCCTGTCTGTTCCATACATGTCTTATCCTCCCAACAATCTTCTATCCCCTACTCTCCACCCACTCCCTCACCTCCAGTAAGAGGTCAGCAGGAAGACAACTTGTAGACGCATAGAACAATAAAGTGCACCCAGGATATGGTCACTCTGTGTCACCAAGTCTAATCCCTTTCTGTCCAAAGAGTTTGACCTCCATTATGGCTTATGGACAGGGGCAGCATCAGGGCCCCAAAATTCCGAGGCCCCTGGACCATCAACTGTGGTCTTTTAGTGGAGATCTCAGGGTGCACCCCTTTTTATTCTTGTATTGCCAGTGGAACTCAAACTAGATGTTTGCCTGTGAGCTCCATCAGGGCTATCTTTGGTGGTGGCTGGGCACCATCTGGTTCCTCTTGTCATAAGTTGATGTAGTCACCCACTCACATGGGTCTCTCTGTCTTCTGGGTTCTCTTTCCCCCATGCCATTTTGGTCCTTGGTGATCATCTGTACCTGCTGAGTTGGAACTATTTGCTGTACTCTCAGATGGCAGCTTGGCAGGTTTTAAGACCCTAGATGCCACTCACCAATGTGGGGTGCAGAAGGTTCTCTTAGCAAAATGCTGCTGTGCCAACTGTCCTCAATTTCCCCTGAGAGCATGGTCTCTAGTCCCTCACCCCAGCTACTCTGTCCTTGCAATATTGGATTAAGATGGGAGGGGTAATCATGTTATGTGGCAGTCTGGTTAATATTGATCCTCTTTCAAATGTGTGTTGTCACTGATTTTACCCAACCAAATTTCTATAAACTGTTTTAATCTAAACCCTCCCCCCTGACCTCCCTCCTTCCCCACCCCTGCAGCCATCAAAGAGTCTTTTCTGCTATGCATGAGCCTGTTCTGAAGTTCTTATCATAGGGGTCTCATACAATATTTCTTTTGTCGCTGGCTGGTTTCACTCATCATAATATCCTCCAATTGAAACCAAGCTATGAGATGTTTCCTAAAATCCTCTTGTTCTTTATCATTGCGTAGTGTTCCATCGGGTATATATACCATAGTTTGCCTATTCAGTTTAAATTTTTTTAATTGTAGAAAACTGTGTATAACAACAACTTTGCCATTTCAACCATTTTTAAGTTTGCAATTCAGTGACATTAATTACATTCATCATGTTGTGCAGTAAGCATCACTGTTTAGAAAATTTTTTCATCACTTCAAGCAGAATCCCCTCAAGCAATAGCTCCTCATTCTTCCCTCCATTCAACCCCTGGTATTTCACTAATAAATGAGTTTTATTTGAATGCATTTGCCTATTCTAAATAGTTGTTATAAGTGGGATGTGATAGTTAGGGGTGTGTGTCATCTTGGCTGGGCCATGATTCTCAATGTTTATATGTGATCACCTCCATGATTGTACCTGCTATGAGTAGCCAACTAATTTAAAGGAAGCTTTCTTGGAGGTGTGGCCTGCGTCTGTATATAAACAGACATTCTGGCATTTTACTTGCTCTAAACCCTGAGGCTGCCTCCTGTTCATCTGAATTCTGGCTTTTGGAAGTTGAGCCATCAGATTATTTGTAGATCTTGGAAGTTGTTGACTTTCACAACTTGACCTGCTCTCTGACTGGCCAAGCTTATGTTTACCAGTCCCTGCAGCTATGTGAATTGAGAAGAGCCTTCATCCTGATCCATGGACTCAGGATGTTCCAGCTTATACAATCATGTGAACTGTTTTCTTGATATATCTATATGTCTTTATATGCTTTACTGGTTTTGGTCAGCTTAAGACATTTGATACCAAAAATGGTTCTAGACAAACAAAATTGTAAGCATGCGTTTTCTAAATTGGTTCTCAAGTCTGGCTAGTCTTAAAGATGTCGATGATTCAGCTTCCATCAGTAAACAGGGCATTGCTAATCCATGGCTTCAGGTGGTGATGTAAATAATCAAAATATTTCCACAAATCAGATATCGGTGAAAGATGAGGCTCTAGGTGAAAAAAAGTGTGATATTCTTCTACAGTTTTGTCAGAATTAGAAGTATAAGGAAGCTCACTGGTTGGTCCTACTTTTGCTACACAAACTGGTGAAAGAAAGAGATTAGCTCAAGGATTCAGAGTCAAAGACAAGTGCCACATAAGTACCCTTAAGTCTTCCACTTTTGCTTTGAATGAAGTCTTCATTTTTTTCTGTAGTAATAGAGCTAAAATTGCTTAAAAACAAACCCAGAGTCTTATTGTAAAAGTGACTTAATTACAATGCCAGCTCAATTGATAACCCTAAGCAGAGTCTGAAGTAAAAGTGAGGGCATTGACTGGGAAAAAATGGGATCCCAAAACTTTAAATGGGGGCATATGGGCAGATAATCTGGAAACTAGAGACACTGAGCCCTTAACAATCTGGTGAATCATGACTGCCAGCAGAAACAGACCTATCTGAAGAGATAACTTTATATTTGTCTGCTAAATCACCCTGCCTAGAAAAACTATGAGTCTCTTCACTCCCATGTAATGAGATTAGCCATGGAGTCATTGCCTGAAGCAGATGTTTTACAGCAATGAATGTTCTTTAAAAAAAAAAAATTCCACCTTACAGATTCTGACTTCTAGGTCTAAAACTAGATTTAAGTCTCAGCAAGCTCCAAAAGCTGAAGTACAGAGTGTGATCCAGGAGGAGGTACACTACACTCCAAAAGAACTGTTTGAATTTTTTAATATTTACAAACAGAAACCTGGGGAATATGTGTGGGAGTGGAATAATGATGTAAAGAATAAAAGGATGTATCAGCCTGGGTTTATTGATAAGTGGTTCACTAAACAAAGATTTTTCACTCAGCATTTCAGCTCAGAAAGTTAGAAAAGGATCTAATTGTCTATTTGGTTGGGTTGCTGAAGCATGGATTACAAGGTGACCTACACTAAATCAAGTTGAAGTACCAGACCTGCCTTGGCATACCGTAGAAGAAGATATCTAAATGCTTAGATAAATTGGCATGATAGAGTGGATTTATCAGATTACATCCACAGACTCACACATGGAGTGCCTAGCGGACATGCCTTTTACCACAAACTTAAGCAACAAATTTGTGAAAGGCACTCTAGCATCATTGAAAACAGCAGTCATTGCTATTTTATGAAAATCAGATTTGACAGTGGGAACTGCTATAACAGAATTAAGACATCTAATTGCAACAGTGCTGATTGGACATTGTGGTAGTAGGGGTCAAGAGGCTATACAAGGTGGATGGGGTTATAATAATGGGCAGTGGAATCAAAGAATTAATCAGAATAATCTAACACATGTGGACTTACGGCAATAGTTAGTTTTCGTGTTCTTAGAAGTGAAATAACTGGGAAATCTACTGAATATTTACTTGATCTGTACAAACAAATTCTAGGTGACATGAACAATAGTCTAACTCAAATCACTAGAATAGAGTTATGGTCCCTCAGTCAGTTCTCAGATTTGAGTGAGTTTAAAGATCCAGAACTTCTTGAAAAAGTTTAAAGATCTACAATACCCTGAATGAAGGGATGGCTGGGTCCCCTTGAAGAAGAACTCTAATACCTTGCCAAGAATTTATACAGTTAATCACTTTCCCAGCCTTTTCTAAACGGAACTATGTCCTTTTACTAAAGTGACTTCACTGAGGAAAAGGAAATAATCAGATTTGGGGGGATTACTCTATACTGGCTTTGAACTGTTACTAATTCCAGATGACCCAAAATGTCACTACGTCCCAGCAGTCAGGATGGCAGCATATGGACATAAGGTTATTGATGGCATCTTGGCTCATTTCAATCTCACAGCAGGTCCAATGAGTCCCTGAACCCATCCAGTAGTGATTTCCCCAGCTGTAGAATGCATAACTGAATAGATTTACTCAGTAACTGGCATAACCCCCAGATTGGATCCATGACTAATACAGTAAGGGCTATTATGGTTTAAAAAAAAAAAAAGTAGAAATGATTAAAACCGTCCCTGCCTAGGAAAATAGTAAACCAAAATCAGTATTGTATTCCTGGAGGGATTACTGCTATCATCAATGACTTGAAGGATTGCAGGGGTGGTGATTCCCAACACATCCCCATTCAACTGACTCATTTGGCCTGTATAAAAAACAGATGGGTCTTGGAGAATGATGGTAGGTTATTAAAAGCTTAACCAGGTATTGACTCCAACTGCAGCTGGTATTTCAGACAGTTTCATTGCTTAATAAAATTAATACATCTACTCATAACTGGTATGCAGTTACTGATCTGGTTAATGTCTTTTTCTCCATACCTGTTATGAAAAACCATCAGAAGCAGTTTGCGTTCAGTTAGCAAGGCCAGCAGTATACATTCACTTGCCTACCTCAAGGCTGCATCAACTTTCCAGCCCTATGTCATAATTTAATTTACAGAAACTTCAATTACCTTTCTTTTCCACAAGATGGTTCATTCCATTGATGATGTTATGGTGAGTAGACTCAGTAGGGAAGAAGTGTCAAGGACCCTGGATTTAATGGTAAATTATTTGCATGTTAGAGGATGGGGAATTGATCCTACAAAAATTCAGTGAAATTTCTTGGGGTCCAGTTATGTGGAGCTCATTGAGGTATTCTTTCTAAAGTAAAGGGTAAGTTATTACATATGGTTGCTCCCTAAACTAAAAAGAAGTCATAGTGCCTAGTAGTCTGCTTTGGGTTTTGGAGACAACGTAGTCCTCATTTGGCCACGCTACTCTGATCTCTTTACCAAGTTATAATAAAAAACCTGCTAGTTTTAAGTAGGATACAGAATAAGAGAAGGGTCTGTGATAGGTTCAGCCTGCTGTGTAAGCCACTCTGCCACTTGGGCCATATGATCCAGCTGATCCAATTGTGCTTGAAGTGTCAGTGGCAGATAGAGACTCTTTAGTGTCTTTGACAGACCCAGACCAGTGAATCACAGTGCAGGTTCTTAGGATTTTGGAGCAAAGCCCTACTATCCTCTGCTGATAACTACTCTCCTTTTGAGAAACAGCTTTTGGCTTGTTACTGGGACTTAGCGGAGACTGAATGTTTAGCCATGAAACACCAAGTAGCTTTGTTGCCTGAGCTGTTTCTCATGAACTAAGTGTTGTCTGACTTACAAAGTCATAAATTTGGACAAACACAGAAGCACTCCGTCAGTTAAGGGAAGTAGTACATACAAGACTGGGCCCAAGAAGGACCTGAGGCACAAGTAAGTTACATGAGGAAGTGGCCCAAATGCCCATGGTCTCCACTCCTGTCACATTACCTTCCATCTCCCAGTTTGCATCTATGGCCTCATGGGGAGTTCTTCACAGTCATTTGAGTGAAAAAGGGAAAACTTGTACCTGGTTTACAGATGGTTCTGTATAATATGCAGGCATCACCTGAAAGTGGGCAGTGGCAGCACTATAGCTCCTTTTGGGGACCTCCTAGAAGGAAAGTGGTGAAGGGAATTCCTTTCAATGAGCAGAACTTTGAGGAGTATACCTGGTTGTTGACTTTGATTCAAAGGAGAAAGGACCAGACATTTGCCTCTATTGTGGCCAATGGTTTGGCTGGATGGTCAGTGTAGATCTTGGAATTTATCAATCTTCACAATTTGAGAGCAGGAGTCCTGCTCTGTAACCTGCCTATCTTGGGTTTCCCAGCCCATGAAGCTATGTGAATTGAGAGAAACCTTCATCCTGATCCGTGGACTCAGGATGCTCTAGACTCTACAGTCTTGTGAATGGTTTCCTTGACATAAATTTCTCTCTCTCTTTCCATTTATATATAGCCAAAGCCAAGTGCCATTGAGTCAGATCATATAATACACTATATATAACACACACATATTTATACAAAATATATATGTATACAAAACCCCCGAAACAATACAAAACAAAACAAAAAACAAGTGCTGTTGAGTGAATTCTGACTCATAGCAAACCTATAGGACAGAGTAGAACTGTCCCATAGAGTTTCTGAGGAGCACCTGGCAGATTCAAACTGCTGACCTTTTGGTTAGCAGACATAGTAATTAACCCACTATGCCATCACTGTTTCCGTATATATACATACACATATACACATATACACACACACTTTACTGGTTTTGCTTTAGAGAACTCAGCCACAGCAATGGGATTCCACAATATTTGTACTTCGTGTCCAACTTAGTTCATGCAACATATGTACTGATAGGTAGTATTCTGCTAATATTCATATGGTTTTCACTGGCTAATTCTTTTCAGAATTAGACTGCTGGGTTCTTCTTACTAGTACTCATAGTCTAGAAGCTCAGCTAAAACAAGTCTGCCATGGATGAAACTGAATACTGGTGGCATAGCTTCCATCATCACAGCAATATGCAAGTTTCTACAGTACAGGAAATAGACAGATATATGTAGACTGACAGATAAACTGACAGACACATCTGTGGAAAGAACAAGAACAGGGGTTGATTTTGAATCATCCATTTCTCATATGCAAGTTCAAACTGAAAGTAAAGAAATTTTGATGAGTCCATGAAAGCTAAAACAACATTAAGAGTGTACTGTCAGAGTTTAGAGACCATCTCAAGAAGAGATTTGAGAACGATTAAAAGATAGGGGAGTAGACACACATCTCCTCATTTCCCTTTGAGAACTAAGGCCTGGATGATATTTGTATGGAACTCTGAACATTTGGGGAGCCCTAGGACTAAACATATTTGACTAGGCATTAGTATCAGACTAATCTTCCCCTCTCAAAAACCAGCCAGCAGCTGTCTGACCTCCGCTTCTGCTGTTTCATGGTATTGGAGAACTGCAGCTTCCATGAATGGCCATTAAAGTACTTTCATTATCAACTGGAAGGCGAAGTCTGCTGTTCCTGACTGTCTGTTTCAGCCAGCACATTGGACAGTTCCTAGTTCAACACCTGGACAACTCTCCACATAGAAGTAAAGTTTACTTTCAAGGCTGAGAGGCCTATGTATTTGCCTGGAGATTTGTCTGTTGAGAGGCTCAGCAGCTTTTTCTTCCAAACTTTTATGACCTGCACTGTAGGTTTGGCTGACTGCCCCCAGTTTCTCCATAAGTAGGGCATCTTCTTTGCCACCCAATAAACAGAGACTTCCACCCCAGTGAGTCCACCTGGGGCAAATCACTAGAGTGTTAGAGACAGGTGGTGACCAAAAATTCTCTTAGATCTAGAAACAGAGAAATCAGTGTCCAGATGACACTCAGGCAGTAGACCATAATTAATCATTTAAAGAAGCAGGCTTCAAATGCTCCAGAAAATTCCCAAAATAAAGATTCAAAAAATTTCATACATGAAGAAGACTTTCTGAATCTATCAGAGATCGAGTACAAAAGAATTATATGTACAACCTCTCCTAGAGATTTAATAAAATGCAGTAGAAAAAAATGAAAAATTTAGTAAGCTATTTGAACTGATGGAACATCAACAATCTCAAATACATAAGATCAATAACAAAACTACAGAGTTGGATAACTCAACTCAAAGCCAAAAGAGTAGCACTGAGCAGATAGAAGTTAGACTCAGTGACCTTGAAGACAGAGCAACTGACACCAGTATTTATGAGGAGAAATCAGAGAAAAGAAATAAGAAAAATAGAGAAGCGTTAAGAATCATGTGGGACTCCATTAAGAGGAATAGTTTAATGTTTAATTGGAGCTCCTGAACAAGAGAGAGTTAATGACAATATAGAGAGCATTGCTGTAGAGATGCTGACAGAAAACTTTCCTGAGATTATGAGCAGAGAATATAGGTATCCAAGATGTTTATCGAACACCACAACAGATAGACCCCAAAAGAAAGACGCCAAGATATATTATAATCAAGCTTAATAAGATGAAACATACTGATGCTCCTGAAGGCACCAAGGCCCAAAGCAAAGCTAACACTCTGAGGGAGATCCTGTAGGCTTTTGACTGACTTTTCTGCAGAAACAATGCTGGCTAGATAACAGTGGGCAGACACATTCAAAGCCCTGAAGGAGAAAAACTTCCATCCAAGAACTATTTATCCTGCAAAATTGTCTATCAAATATAATGGTGAAATTAAGACTTTTGAAGATAAAGAGAAATTTAGAGACTTTGTAAAAACTAAAACAAATTACATGAAATATTGAAACAAGCTCTTTCCTTAGAAAAACAGAACCATTAAATGTATATTTAAGGTGATAATTCAAGACACATCATCCAAGATTTTCATCAGTTAGGGAAGTCACAAAACTTAAAGCTATAGCATTAAAATGAGGGTATCTGTAATCATATTATGACAACTATAATACCATCACATTAAAAAAAGGAACACACTACTGTAGGTTTATTCATGTCAGATGCAGAGGGAGTTTAAGAGTTATGCAGTAGTTAAAATTGGGTTTAATCTTAGAATTTTAAGGGATATAAACATGTAGTCATAAAGCAAACTAACAATGCATTGTATCAAAATAAGAAATGCAGTACAGGAGTCTCAATGAACACAAAACCAGCAGGGAAACAACAACTCATAAAGAAGATGTTTTAGTCAGCTAGGCTGCTCTAACAGAAATACCACAGAGTGGATGGCTTTAACAAAGAAAGATTTATTCTTACACAGTCCAGTAGGTTGCAAGTCCATATTCAGGGTGTCCGCTCCAGGGAAAGACTTTCCCCTTGTCGGCTTTGGAGGAAAGTATGGTATTGCATCAGTCTTTGTCCAGGGAGCATCCTCACACAAGAACCTCTGGTCTGAAGGACACGCTCTGCTCCCGGTGCTGCTTGCTTGATGGTAGCGAGGTTCTCAAATTGTCCTTTGTTTCTTTTTTCCTTTTATTCCTTGCAAGCTAAAAGCATTAAGGGTGGGGCAAGCCATACTTCAGGGAAACTCCCCCAACAGCAGGAATTCACAGCCCCACCCTAATCCTTTAACATACAGGTTAGCAAAACCACACAATGGAGGACAGTCCCAAGATACTGAGAACCATATCCCAGCCACGTGGCTGCACACATTTTTGGGGGGACACAATTCCAACCATGACAGAAGATAAAGAAGAATGACCCAGAATAGAACATTAAGAACAGCACAGAAAACATCATCATAAAAGTAATTACATGAAATGATGGGACTAAGCACATGCTTATCAATAATTACACTGAATGTAAATGGAATGAACACTCCAGTAAAGAGAGAGTGAGTGACATCCCGGATCAAAAGATACAGTCCTTCTATATGATGCTCACAAGAAATACACCTTAGGCTTAAATATATGAACAAATTGAAAATTAAAGGATGGAACAATACATACCAAGCTAACAATATACAAGGAAGAGAAGGTGTGGCAATACTAATCTTAGATAAAATAGATTGTAATGTAAAATCCAGTATTGTGGACAAGGATGTGGACACTCAAGCAGGACTTAATATTAAATATTTATGCACCCAATACCAGAGCACCTAAATACATTGAACAAATATTGACAACATTGAAAAATGAGATAGATCATTCCACAATAATAATTGGAAACTTCAACACTCCCCTTTCAGTTATGGGTAGATCATCCAGAAAAAAAAGCTCAGTAAAGATGCAGAAGATCTTATTGCAATGATCAACCAACTTGACCTTATTGACATATGCAGATCTTTTCATCCATCAACAGATAAGTACACCTTCTTCTCCAATACACATGGAACATTCTCCAGAATAGACTGTGTTAGTTTATAAAGAAACTTTCTATAAAATCCAAACCATTTCTTTACTGCAAAGTATCTTCTTGGACCATAGAGCTATAAAAGTTGAAATTAATAACAGAAAATTCATAGGTAGAAATTCAAACTTGTGGAAACTGAACAACAATTTGCTCAAAAAACCTCAGGTTATAGAAGAAATCAAGGACAAAATAAAATAAAATTATGGAAGCAAATGAGAATGAAAACACATCCTACCAGAATCTATTGGACACAGCGAAAGTGGTGTTCAGCAGTCAATTTATCTCTATAACTGCACACATCTGGAAATAAGAAAGGGCCCAAATTAAAGAATTAACTTTACAGTTTGAACAAGTAGAAAGAGAGCAACAGAAGAACCACTGAGTCACCAGAATAAAACAAATTATAAGGACTGGAGCAGAACTAAATGAATTAGAGAACAGAAAAACAATCGAAAAAATTAACAAAACCAAAAGCTGGTTCTTTGAAAGATCAACAAAATTGATAAACCATTGGCTAAACTTACAAAAGAAAAACAGCCGAAAATACAAATAACCTGATTAAGAAATGAGATGGGAGTTGTTACAACAGGCCCATCTGAAATTAAAAATATCATAACAGAATACTATGAAAGGCTTTACTCTAACAGGTTTGAAAACCTAGAGGAAATGGACAAATTTCTAGAGTCATATCACTCACCAAGATTATTACAAGGGGACTCAATTTAATAACTCTATCACAAAGGAAGAGTTTGGAAAAGTATCAAAAATCTACCAGCCAAAACTAGACAATGATGTCCACTCTCACCTCTCCTATTCAACATTGTACTGCAAGCTCTAGCCAGTGTAGTTAGACAAGACTAAGAAATAAAGGGCATCTGCATCAGAAAAGAAGAAGTCAAAATCTCCCTGTTTGCTGATGATATGATTGTATATACAGAGAATTCCAAAGAATCCATAAGTAAACTGCTGAAACTGATAGAAGAGTTCATCAAAGTCTCAGGATACAAGATAAACATAAATAAATCAGTAGGATCCCTTTATACCAACAACGAGATTGTTAATGGAGAAATCATCAAAGCAATACGATTTACTGTAGCCCTTAGGAAGACGAACTACCTAGGAATTAATCTAAATGGAGAAATAACAGACCTTTACAAAGAAAACTACAAGGCCCTTACTACAAGAAACTAAGACAGACTTACATAAATGGAGAAACCCACCCTGCTTATGGATAGGAAGACTTAACTTTGTGAAAATGTCTATTTTACTCAAAGTAATCTACTTATATAATGCAATTCCAGTACAAGTTCCAGTGTCATTTTTTAATGAGATGGAGAAAAAAATCTCCAATTTTGTTTGGAAGGGGAAGAAGCCCTGGGTAAGTAAAGCACTACTGAAGAAGAAGAACACACTGGGAAGCCTCTCACTGTCTAACTTTAGAACCTATTACACTGTCACAGTAGTCAAAACAGCCTGGTTAAAAAAAGACACAGATAGATCAACGGAACAGAACTGAGACTCCAAAGATGACACCATATACCCATGAACAGTCGATGCTCAACACAGGCCCTAATACATTAAACTGTGGTAAAAACTATCTCTTCAACAAATGGTGCTGGCAAAATTGGATATCCATCTGCAATAAATTGAAAAAAGACCCATATCTTACATCTTGTACAAAAACCAACTCAAACTGGATAAAAGACCTAAGTATCAAACCTAAAACAATAAAGCTCATCCAAGAAAAAGTAGGAACAACAATGGAAGTTTTAATACACAATGTAAACAGACTTCAAAATCTGTCAAACAAACCACAATCAACAGAAGAGAAAATAGATAAATGGGAACTACTAAGAATCAAATATTTTGTTAATCCAAAGACTTTGTTAATAGGATTAAAAGGCCACCTACAGAATGGGAAAAAATATCTGGCAACTGTATGTCAGACTGACGCCTGATCTCCATAATCTATAAGGTACTACAAATATCAGTTAGAAGAAGATAAATCATCCAATTAAATGATGGGCAAAGGAGATGGATAGACACTTCTCTAAAGAGGAGATCCAGGCAGCCAAAAAACACATGAGAATATTCTCATGATCTTCAGCTACTAAAGAAGTGAAATACCATTTCACCCCAGCAAGGTTGACCATGATCCAAAGAAATGCAAAGCAACAAATGCTGGAGAGGATGTGGAAAAATTGAAACTCTCTCACACTGTTGGTGGCATTGCAGAATGGTCCAACCTCTTTGGAAAGCAATCTGGTGCTCCCTTAAAAAAATGGACATAGATATTCCACTTGACCCAGTAATTCCACTTCTTGGAATCTGTCCCACAGAATCAAGGGTATTCACACCAACTGATACATGCTCACGAATGTTTATCACAGCACAGTCCACAATAGCAAAAAGATGGAATCAACCTTGATGCCCAACAACAGAGGAATGGATAAGTAAACTATGGTATATATACTCAATGGAACACTACACAATGATAAAGAACAATGATGATTTTAGGAAACACAACCCGGTTTCAAATGGAGGACATTATGTTAAGTGAAAGTAGTCAGTGACAAAAGGACAAATATTGTATGAGACTCCTATGATAAGAACTCAAAAACAGACTTATGCATAGAAGACTCTTTGATGGCTGCGGGGGGGGGGGAGGGGAGGAAAGGAGGGTGAAAGGGGGAGGATTTAGATTATATAGTTGATAGAAATTTGGTTGGGTGAAATCTGTGACAGCACACATTAGAAAGAAGAACACTATTAAGTGGATTTCAACATAACTTGAGTAATCCTTCCATCTTAACCCAATATTGCTGGGACAGAGTAGTTCGGACAGGGGGCCAGGGACCATCCTGTCAGGCGAAATTAAGGCCAATTGGCACAATCAGCATTAACATTTTGCTAAGAAGGCTGTCTGCACTCCACATTGGTGAGTGGCATCTGGGGTCTTAAAAGCCTCCAAGCTGCCATCTGAGGATACAGCAAATGGTCGAACTCAGCAGGAACAGATGATTACCAAGGACCAAAACCACATGGGGGAAAGAGAAGCCAGAGGACAGAGAGACCCACATGAGTGGGCGTCTACATTGACTCGTGACCAGAAGAACCAGATGGTGCCCGGCCACCACCAGTGATAGCTGCAATGGAGCTCACAAAGTTGAGTCTCATTGGCAACACAAGAATAAAAAGGGGTCCACCCTGAGATCTCCACTAAAAGACCATTATTGATGGTCCAAGGGCTTCGGGGTTCCCCAAACTTTTAGAGAAGAGTTAATTCCAATAATATTGAGGCTATTGCACACCATAGAAATGGGTGGAATGCTCCCAAATTCATTCTGTGAAGCCAGCATAACTCTGATACCAAAGCCAGGAAAAGATTCCACAAAAAAAAGAAAATTACAGACCAGTATAACTCATTAATCTAGGTGCAAAAATCTTCAAAAAAAATCTAGCCAATAGAATTCAACAGCATATAAAAAAAATAATTCATCATGATCGAGTTGGTTTCATTCCAGGGATCCAAGACTGGTTCAACATCAGAAAAATCAGTTAATGTAATCAACCACATTAATAACACAAAAGATAAGAATCATTTGATTTTGTAAATTGATGCAGAAAAGGCATTTGACAAAGTTCAACACCTTTCATGCTTAAACTCTCAGAAAAATAGGACTAGAAGGGGTATTCCTCAATGCAATAGGTAGCAGCTACACAAAGCCAACTGCCTTCATCATCTTGAATGATGAAAAACCTGAAAAATTCCCTTTGAGAACAGGATCTAGACAAACACGCACACTCTCACTACTTCTATTCAATATTGTGTTAGAAGTTCTAGCCAGAGCAACTAGACAAGATGAAGAAATAAAGGGCATCCCTATTGGCAATGAAGAAGTAAAAATCTCTGTCTTTGCAGATATATGATTTTTTATACAGAGAATCCAAAGGAACCTATAAGTAAACTACTGGAAGTAATAGAGGAGTTCAGCAAAGTAATGGGATACAACATAAACATAAGTAAATCAGTAGGATTCCTTTATACCAACAGTGAGATTATTAAAGAAGAAATCACCAAATCAATTTCATTTACTATAGCCCCCAATAAGATAAAATTCGAAGGAATAAATCTAACTACAGAAACAAGAGATCTTTAGAAAGAGAACTACAAGACCTTCCTACAAGAAAGTAAGACAGACTTACATAAATGGAGTAATCTACCCTGCTCATGGATAGGAAGATTCAAAATTGTGAAAATGTCTATTTTAACCAAAGTAATCTACTTATATAGTGCAATTCCAATACAAACTCCAGCGGCTTTTTTTTAATGAGATGGAGAAACAAATCATCAACTTTGTTTGGAAAGGGAAGAAACCTCAGATAAGTAAAGCACTAGAAGAAGAAGAACACACTCGGAGGCCTCTCACTACCTGACTTTAGAAACTATTACACTGCCACAGTAGTCAAAACAACCTGATACTGGTACAAAAACAGGCATATAGACCAATGGAGCAGAGTTAAGACCCTAGGGATGCCACCATACTCCTATGAACAGCTGATATTTAACAAAGGCCCCAAGATTTTAAACTGGGATAAGAACAGTCTCTTTAACAAATCATGCTGGCAAAATTGGATATACATCTGCAAGAAATGGAAACAAGACCCATATCTCACACCTTATACAAAAACCAACTCAAATTGGAAAAAAGACCTGAATATAAAATCCAAGATGATAAAGCTCATCCAAGATAAAATAGGATCAACAGTGGAAGTTTTAATACACCATGTAGACAGACTTCAAAATCTGACCAAAAAAAGATCAACAGAAGGGAAAATAGATAAATGGGAACTACTGAGAATCAAACACTTTTGCTCATCCCAAGACTTCATCAAAAGAATTAAAAGACCAGTTACAGAATGGGAAAAATATGTGGCAACTATATGTCAGACCGACATCTGATCTTGATAATCTATAAGGTATTACAAAATATCAACAAGAAAAGGATAAACAATTCAATTAAGCAGTGGACAAAAGAGATAAACAGACATTTCTCCAAAGAGGAAACCCAGGCAGCCAAAATACACCTGCAGACTGCTGACAATCATTAGCTATTAAAGAAATTCAAATCAAATCTACAGTGAGATACCATCTCACTCCAGCAAGGTTGGCCATGATCCAAAAAACACAAAACAACAAATTCTGGAGAGGCTGTGGAGAAACTGAAACTCTCCTACACTGCTAGTGGGTTTGCAAAATGGTAAAACCTCTTTAGAAAACAATTCGGCTCTTCCTTAAAAAGCTGGAAATAGGTATACCATTTGATCCTGTAATTCCACTGTTTGGAATTTATCCTTCAGAAACAAAGGTTGTCACATGAGCACACACATGTACACGAACGCTTGTTGCAGCACAGTCTACAATAGTAAAAAGTTGGAATCAACCCTGATGCCCATCAACAGATGAATGGATAAGTAAACTATGGTACATATACTCAGTGAAACACTATGCTATGATTAAAAACAATGGCAATTTTATAAAACATCTCATAACATGGGAGAGATCATGCTTAGTGAACTCAATCAGTGTCAAAAGGACAAATTTTGTATGAGACTCGTGTTATAAGGACTTAACAAAAGAATTATCCACATAAGAAAATGACTGTGTTGGCTACATGGGTGCTTGGGGGCCTGACGGTTTATCATAGATGAGATAATTGATAGATGTTAGATATTTTATTCTTTTATTGTAATTAAAAAATTAAAATTAAAAAAAGAAGAGATTTGACACATTGAATGCTAATGGCTAACAGCCAGATGGGTTGTGAAATACAATCAAAGACATCGTATGTGAAAAAAGTAAGAAGTCATTAAATAAGACAGGAAAGAAAAAAAGTGAATGTCAAAAGACACTCTTGAAATCTCGTCTTGAACTTCTAGTAACTAAAGCAAAAGGAATAAACAATGAAGTAGAACTTAACAGAAGATGTCAAAGGGTTGTTCAACAAGAGAAAGTAAAGCATCATAGTGACATGTGTGAAGAGCTGGAGAAAGAAAACCAAAAGGGAAGAATACACTTGAATTTGCACTTCTCAAGTTGAAAGCACTGAAGATGGAATTCAAGCCTTGAGTTGCAATAGTGAAGGATTCTATAGAGAAAATATTAAACAACAAAAGACTTGTCATAAGAATACAGAAAGGAATACACAGAATAGCTTACCAAAAAGAATTTGTCAACATTCAACCATTTCAAGACATAGCACAGGAACCAGTGATACTAAAGGAAGAAGTCCAAGCTGCACTAATGTGTATGTATCTGCTTGAGTCCCTACTCTGAGTTCTTTCAGATGTATACTTAGGAGTGAAATTGCTGGTTATATGGTGTTTCTGTATTCAGCTTTTTGAGGAATCACTAAACAGTTTTCTGTGTGGCTGCATTTTACATCCGTGCTAGCAATGTAGAAGGCCTCTAATTTTTCCACATTCTTACCAACACTTGTTAATTTTCCTTTTTTTCCCACTATAGCAGCAATCTTAATGGGTATGAAGTGGCATATCATTGCGCCTCTTATGTTTTTATAGTACTTAGGGTTTTAGAAAATACATTCTAGACAAGGTAGGTAACATTTTCTCTATTGAAGCAGAAATAGATAGTGGAGCAATGGTGGCAATGGGGCTAGAGATCAAAGTTTCCTATTTCTTTGCCTGGGTCATCACAATAAACTATGCTGCTTCTCTTGTCCTGGCTCTCATCACATTTGTGAGACTAAATTACTCCATTATTGACTAAAGGCACGAGGTTTGTATCATCAGCAGATTCACAAATGAGACTTCTCGTTTTCTTCCTTGGTGAATCACGGTGAAGCTGTTTATGCTTATATTATAAAGTTCTTCCACCTATAAAATGAAGAGCTGGCAAGGAATTGGGGAAAGTTATCTCCTGTACTTTGATTCTACACGTGATTTTGTGATTGTATACGCATGTGAGATAACTACCGGGTAAGCAATTTGAGCTCTATACGGTTGAGGGGAAAGATGTCATATAAATCAAAGGCATTATCTTAATTTTTATCGCTTGGATTAGTTGGGTTGTAATACCATATAACAATAAATACATTATCTAGGAATATTTTAATGATCTATTTTGAGATAAAAAATATCAGCTGAGTAGAAATCTAATTTGATGCTGACATAAGACAATTCTTTAACTTCATAGTGTATATGGAACAACTATAATCACTGTGCCATCTGACTTAGTCTGATACTCTGCATTTTCTGCTTTTGTTTTACCTCCTCTTGTTATAACTAATATACTCTAACAAGGCATTTTGGCATATGTTACTGGGACATTTCAACTTAAAGAAATCATCTTATTGAAATTCACTATTTGAAAACGTGTCAATCTCTGGTTCAGGTCTTATCAAAGAGTGGGTTTCAGTCTCCTGTAGGTCCCCCAGGTACATTGTCTCAGAACAAATGAGTTGAGTTTGATGTAATATTAGCATTCTTGTCTCACTAAACAGAGGGGCTGAAGAGATTTGCTTGAGTTTGGATCCCACCTTCAGTACTTATTTTATGTTAAGATTGACCACATGTATTTGTTGGTCCAAGACAAAGTCTCAGCTTTTCTCTCTTATGCTGGTACAATTATAAGTAGCTCTCCATCTTCGCCACCCTTTATACCACATTTTTATGCAAGTAATGCACACCTTGTCTTTTTGTTTGCCAACTTCATCCTCCCCCCCACGTGTTTTCAAAAGTGCCACTTTATCAATTTTTTACATGCTGCCGTAAGAAAAATTCAGCATGATGTACTTATAAAAATATCTCATGGGGTATGGTGTGGCTGGCAAACAAATATATAAGGCATATATTATTTGCTAAAAAACACAGCGTGTCACACTATTGGCAAATAACAACCTTTTTAATCTAAAGATTAAAAATTTTTCTTTCTGAAAAAATTTGAAAAATTTCTGTTACATAGCAATTTTTCAACAATTATTAACTACTATCATTATCAGGAGTATAATATCAGAGTGGTGCGAACAGATTAATGTTCATCTGCTAGCCATAAGTTTGTCAGTTCAAGTCCACCCTAGCATCCCTCGAAACAAAGATCTGACGATTTGCTTCCCAAAACGAAGCTGCTGGAAATCTACTCTGACACACATAGGATCACTGGGAGTCAGAATTGACTCCACAGCAAGTGGTTTGATTTTAGTTTTTATTATTATTACTCTGCAGTGTTACATCTGCGGGCTGGAGTCTGTGGAGAAGGAACTTATTCTGTTGCTTTTCAGTGGCAGTCCTAGGGGCCGACTGCTGGATTCCATATTTATAAGGCTCCCATCTGATTATCTGTCCTCTTGTGGTCTAGGATGCCAGGAAAACTGAATTTTTTCTACTTGATATCTCTCCATCCTGGTAGTGAGGGTCTTCCCTGTACCTTGACTGATTATCCAGGAACTGCCAGCATTGTTCCTCAGGCTGGCACTGACCCTGTTCCTCTTGAATATCTTGAGATCTCACCCTGGCATGCTCAGTTGTCTTCTCAGTGCTTAGGTGACATTGGGTGAATGGAGTGGTAGAGGGATGGTGCAGAGCACTCAGCCTGTGGGGTAGAGAGGAGATGGGGGGCCAGTCAAAGCAGAGTACTGTGAACAAAGTGGAAATCAAATACATGGCATACAAATTTCAAGTGTCAAATGGCAAAGACACAGTCTAGGTTACCACGCACAGCCAGAAACTCACAGTTTGAGAGACTCAGGTTTAGAGGAAGAGCAAACAGAGTACAGATTAGGAGCAACCTGAGTGATTACTGCAAACTACCCTGAGACAGTTGTCATGGTTTGAATTGTGTCCCCCCAAAAATGTGTGCAGCCACGTGGCTGGGATATGGTTCCCAGTATCTTGGGACTGTCCTCCATTGTGTGGTTTTGCTAACCTGTATGTTAAAGGATTAGGGTGGGGCTGTGAATTCCTGCTATGGGGGAAGTTTCCCTGGAGTATGGCTTGCCCCACCCTTAATGCTTTTAGCTTGCAAGGAATAAAAGGAAAAAGAACCAAGGACAATTGGAGAACCTCGCGACCATCAAGCAAGCAGCACCAGGAGCGCGTCATTCAGACCAGAGGTTCTTGCGTTAGGACACTCCCTGGACAATGACTGATGCAATACCGGACTTTCCTCCAGAGCCGACAAGGGGAAAATCTTTCCCTGGAGCGGACACCCTGAATATGGACTTGCAACCTACCGGACCGTGTGAGAATAAATCTTTCTTTGTTAAAGCCATCCACTCTGTGATATTTCTGTTAGAGCAGCCCTAGCTGACCAAAACAACAGTCTTCTACATCTCTCACTGGCTAGATTAGGTGCTGTATTGGAGGCCACAGGGTTAAAGGGACAAGAATGAGTAGACACTTCTCTGGTCTCTCAAGTTGGATATCCCCCTAGATGAGGTAGTTTGAGTGATGAACTCAGAAAAGATATACACACATCCTCTTCTCTGAGACTTGTAAACTTGACCTCACTGAAAAAAAAGAGTCTTTGTAGATGTCATTAAGGATTAGATCATTCCGGTTTATCCGGCTTGGTCTTAAATAACTGTTTTCTTGTTAAAAACATGCAGAAGAGACAAATGGAGAAGAGGAGAAGGCCATGTAAAGATAGAGTATGAGACTGGAGTGATGCAAACACAAACCCAGTAAGTGCAACCACGAAAAACTGGAAGAAAAAATGAAAAATTCTCTGTAGAACCTTCAGAGGAAATGCAGTCCTGCCAACACCTTGATTTTGGAATTCTGGTCTCTGTAAATCTGACAGAATGAACTTCATTTATCTTAAGGAAAAAAATAGTGTGGCAACTTGTTACAGTAGTCTTACAAAACTACTTAATTGAATATGAATGCCCTTTTTTGTAACTGTGACAACCAATTTATTCTTTTTTGCTTTTTGAGTCTTTTGTTGTGCCTTGGCTGAAGTCTCACAGAGCAAATTATTTTCCTGTTCAATAATTTAGACACAGATTGCTCTGTGGCATTGGGTGCAATCCCTGCAATGTATCGGCACTCTCCCTTTTACCACCTTGAGTTCTCTATTTCCATTTACCCGGCTTTCCTGTCCTTTCCTGTCTTCTCAATTTTACTTTTGGGTGATATGTTACCCTTTTGGTCTCATATAAATAACTATTCTTGGGTCATTTGTCATGGGTATTATTGTTTATTTTATAAGTATGTCTGCTATTTTAAGGCCTTGGGGCACAGTGGTTAAGAGCTTGGCTGCTAACCACAATACTAGCAGCTTGAATACACAAACCACTCCTTGGAAACCCTATAGAGGCAGTTCTACTCTCTACTATAGATTTGCTATGAGTCAGAAATGACTCTATGGCAATGGGATTAGTTTGGATTTATTATCTGGGTGAAAGGTGATCTCTGGGAGTAACTTCAGCTCCTAGTTATAAGGTGTTCAAATGCCAAAATACTGGGGGTTTTGTCAGTCTCTAAAGTACCAGTAAGTCTAGGCTTCTTTAAGAATTTGAGTGGGGGGCAGGACCAAGATGGCAGACTAGACACAGGTCTCCTCTATTCCCTCTGAGAACTAAGGCCTGAATTAATAATTGAATGGAGTACTACGGACACCCAAGAAGCCCTAGGATAAAGCGTAGGGCTGTCAGATTGGACTACGCACCACTAAGTGGGAAACTATCTCTCTCTGATGAGGTAGTATATGCTGAGTCCTACTGACACCATTTTTTGTTATCTGGGATATGGGCATGAGCCAGCAAATACACTGAAATGCAGTGATAAAGTAAGTAGAGCAGCAGAGAGATGGTACATTGGATAGTCACATTTTGAGAGCTCAGCTGCTGACTAAGGGCACCACTGCCCCTCCACCCTCCCTTTCTTGAGCTGCACCATAGATTCTGGGGTTTTGAAGCAGAAAGGGCAGCTCAGCTGGGTCCCCATCTTGGTTGGTTGAGACGTGGATTCACCCAAATGGAGGCCTCAGCAGGGGTTAATTCCAAGCTGTGAAGGAGTGCCAGCGTGGAAAGCATTTCTCCACCAGAAAGGTTGTGTATGACAGTGTTACCTTATGGGAGTGGCCCAGTTGAGGATAGCAGCAAGGCCAAGGCACCTCCATGATTGAATTATGTTATACCATCTGTGGCTGGTCGAAGAAGTGTTTCCACTGTAAGCCACAAAGGGGTCCTGCCACAACTGACAGCCTGATCGGTTTCGACAGCTGTCAGTCAGCTCCAGGCTTCTTAGAATAAGACTGCCCAGAGAAATAACTACTGCACGGCCCTGCAGCATCTCTTCCAGCTTTTACTGACCCACATCATCAGGTTGGTTGACAGCCCATAGTAAATTCATCAGTAAGGAGCTGTCTTTGCCATCCATGAGGTGGAGCCTGCTACTCCAGGGAGTCCACTGAGGCCAGTCATTGGAGAACACAGAGACAGCTAGTGACTAACTCCCTTCCCAGAACTATGCCTCAGCTCCTGTTGAGGTAACATTGAAGAAAATAAACAGCCTCTGGATGGCCCAAAGGCAACAAACCAATCCTAACCATCTCAAGAAACAGTCCAACGTGGCTCTTGAAAACTCCCAAATGAATAAAAAAATTTCCCAGATGAAGAAGCCTTTCTGAAACTATTGGAAGTTGAGTACAGAAGAATTATATATAGCATCCTCTTATACACTAAACAAAATGTAGTAGAACAAAATGAAAAATTAAGCAAGCAATTTGAACTCATGGAAGGACAACAATCTGAAATCCAGTAGATCAATAACAAAATTACAAAAGAGCAGAATTGAGGAGACAGAAGTCAGACTTAGTGACCTAGAGGATACAGCAACTGATACAAGCATTTATGAGGAGAACTCAAAGAAAAGAAATAAGAAAAATGAAGAATTAAGAAACATATGGGACTATATTAAAAGGAATAATCTATGGTTAATTGGAGTTCCTGAATAAGGAGGGGGAGCTGAAAACACAGAAAGTATTGTTGAGTTGTTGACAAAAAAAATTCCCTGAAATTATGAAGAGAACATAGATACTTAAGATATGTATTGAATATCAAAAAACTAGACCTCAAAAGAAAGATATCAAGGCACATTATAATCAAGCTTAGTAATTTAAGACGTAAACAGATTCTTTTAAACACAATGAGGCTCAAAGCACAGCTAACATTCAGAAGGAAGCCCAGGAGGTTATCGTCTGACTTCTTGGCAGAAACAATGTTGGCAAGGAAGCAGTGTGATGACACATTCAAAGCACTGAAGGAGAAAAAATTCCAACTAAGAATTATATATGCTGCAAAATTGTCTCTCAAACATGAAGATGAAATAAAGACATTCACAGATAAACAGAAGCTTAGGGACTTTTTAAAACCCAAAACAAAACTACAAGAAATATTGAAAGAAGCTCTTTGCTGAGGGAAAAAAAAAATCATTAATTGTATATTTAAGGAGGCAATGCAGGGCACAGCATCCAGAATCCTACTCAGTGAGGGAAGTCACAAAACTCAATCAAAGCTACAATATTAAAAGAATGGAACCAGTGATCATATCATGAAAACTGTGACACCATCACACTAAAAAGAAATATATACTACAGTAGTATAGTCTTTTGAGTTGGAAAAGAAGTTAAAAAGATATGTAAAAGTTAAAATTGGATTTAAACTTAGAATAATAAGGGGAAGCATGGGGTACCAATGCAATATATCAAAACAAGAAATGTAATACAGGAGTCTCAACAAACACAAAATCTACACTGCAGAAGATGAAAAGTCAACCCATAAAGAAGATTGATCTAAAACAGAGTATGAAGAGCTGCAAATAAAACACCAACACAAAAAAAAAAACACAGTCAAAATGAAAACACATACTTATCAATAATTTCACTGAATATAAATGGACTGGATGTTCTAATAAAGAGACAAATAGTGACAGCTTGGATCAAAAGACATGACCTTTCTATATGCTGCTTACAAGAAATGTACCTTAGACTTAAAGATATGAACAAACTGAAAATTAAAGGATGGAGGAATATATATCAAGCTAACAATATACAAAGAAGAGCAGGCGTGGCAATACTAATCTCAGATAAATTAGATTTTAATGTAAAATCCACCATCATGGACAAGGATGGACACTATTTATTGTTGAAAGGTTCAATACATGAGCAGGATGTAACAATATTAATTATTTGTTCACCCAATACCAAAGTATCTAAATACATCAAACAGACACTGACTATATTGAAAAATGAGATAGAGCACTCCACAATAACAGCTGGAGACTTCAACACTTCACTTCCAGTAATGGACAGATGATCTAGAAAAGGGCTCAGGAGAAACAGAGAAAACTTTATTGCAACAAGTAACCAATTAGACCTCACTGACATATACAGAACTTTTTATCCATCAACAGATAACTACACTTTATTCTTTAATGCACATGGAACAGTTTCCCAAATAGACCATTAAAAATTAGGACATAAAGCAAATCTCAACAAATCTAAATCATTCAATTATTGCAAAGAATCATCTCAGACCATAAAGCCATAAAAGTCAAAATCAGTATCAGAAAAAAGATAGGTAAGAACTGGAACTCATGGAAACTGAACAATACCTTGCACAAAAAAAGCCAAGGAAGAAAAGCCAAAGAAAAAATCAAGGATGAAATAAAGAAATTTATGGAATCAAATGATAATGAAAACACATCCTACCAGAGCCAATGCAGTGCTCAGAGATCAGTTTATCTCTATCAATGCACACATCTGGAAGGAAGAAAGGACCCAAACCAAAAAATTAACCCTATAGCTTGAACAAATAAAAAGAGAACAACAGAGGAACCCCTTAAGCAGCAGAAGAAAACAGATTATAAGGATTGGAGCAGAACTAAATGCATTAGAGAACAGAAAAACGATAGAAAAAATTACCCAAACCAAAAGCTGATTCTTTGAAAAGATCAACAAAATTGACAAATCATTGACTAAACTTACCAAAGAAAATCAGGAAAGGAAACAACCTGAATAAGAAATGAGACGGGAGATGTCACAACAGACCCAACTGAAATCAAAACTGTCATAACAGAATACTATGGAAAACTACTGTAATAGATTTGAAAACTTAGAGGAAATGAACACATTCCTAGATTCATATTACCTACCACAATTATCGCAAGGAGAAGTAGAATAATTTAATAAACTCATCACAAAGGAAGAGATTGAAAAATTATCAAAAAACTACAAACCGAAAAAAGCTCTGGCCCAGATGGCTTCACTGCAGAATTCTACCAAGCTTTTAGAGAAGAGTTAACTCCAACACTACTGAGACTATTTCACAGCATAGAAAGGGATGAAATACTCCCAAATTCATTCTATGAAGCTAGCATAACCCTATTACCAAAGCCAGGCCAAGGTCCCACAAAAAAGGGAAATTACAGACCGATTATCACTCATAAACCCAGATGCAAAAATCTTGAACAAAATCCTGGCTATTAGAATTCAACAACATATCAAAAAAGTCAATTCATCATGACCAAGTTGGATTCATACCAGGGATGCAAGGCTAGTTCAGCATCAGAAAAACAATTAATGTGATCGATGACATAAATAACACAAAAGTTAAGAATCACGTGATATTGTGATTTGATGTTCAAAGTATGTAAGACACAGTCTTGCCATCTTTGCTGTAAAGGAGCATTCTGTTTGTACTTATTTGAGAACAGATCTGTTTGTTCTTTTGGAGGTCCATGAACATTCAACATTCTTCAACACCACAATTCAAAGCCATCAATTTTTCTTTTGTCTTCTTTCACGGTCCAGCTTTCACACGCATGTGATGAGATTGAAAACACCATGGCTTGGGTCGGGTACATTTCAGTCTTCAAGGTGATATCCTTACTTCTGAATACTTTAAAGAAGTCCTTTGAAGAAAATTTCCCCAGGGCAATGCATCTGTGGATTTTTTGACAGCTGCTTCCATGGGCATTGATTGTGGACCCAAGTAAAGAGGATTTTTATTTTCCTGATGTTGAGGTGCAATCCATGCTGAAGGCTGTGGCCCTTGATCTTCATCAATAGGTATTTCAAATCTTCATCACTTCCACAAGTAAGGTGGTGTCATCTGCATAACACATAAGGTTGTTAATGAGTCGTCCTCCAATCCCAATACCTTGTTCTGCTTCATATAATCCAGCTTCTCTGATTATTTGCTCAGCATACAGATTAAAGATGTATGGTGAAAGGATACAACCCTGATGCACACCTTTCCTGACTTTAAATGATGTAATATCCTCTTGTTCTGTTCAGAAGAGGATGTAGAACCAGGGATATCATCGCTGATGTCAGATGGAACTTGGCTGAAAGTAAAGAATACCAAAAAGATGTTTACTTGTGTTTCATTGACTATGCAAAAGCATTCAACTGTGTGGATTATACTAAATCTTGGCCAGCTTTGTGGAGAATGGGAATTCCAGAACACCTAATTATGATCTTAAGGAATCTGTATACACATCAAGAGGCAGTCATGCCCATGGATAGGAAGACTTAACATTGTGAAAATGTCTATTTTACCCAAAGCTATCTACATACACAATGCAATCCCTATACAAATTCCAGTGACATTTTTGAATGAGATGGAGAAACAAACCACTGACTTTGTCTGGAAAGGGGAGAAACCCTGTGTAAGCAAAGCACCGGTGAAGAAGATCAACACAGTAGGAGGTCTCACACTGCCTGACCTTAGAACCTGTTACACCGCCACACTAGTCAAAACAGCATGGTACTTGTACAAAAAGAGACATACAGACCAATGGAGCAGAGTTGAGACCCCAGAGACGCCATCATCCTCCTGGGAATAGTTGATACTCTACTGTTTTAGCCAGCTAGGACTGCTCTAACAGAAATACCACAAAGTGGATGACTTTAACAAAGGAAGGTTTATTCTCACAGAGTCCAGTAGGACACAAGGCCAAGTTCAGGATGTCTGCCCCAGGGGAAGTCGGCTCTGAAGGAAAGTCAGTAATAGTATCAGTATTTGTCCAGGGAGCATCTTGGCACAGGAACCTCAGGTCAGAAGGACACATTCTTCTCCCTGTGCTGCTTGCTTGATGGTGTGAGATTTCCAGTTCTCAGCCTGCTTCTCTTTCCTTTTCTCTCTTGTAGGATGAAAGGATTGAGAGTGGGGCAAGCCATACTCCAGGGAAACTCCCTTTACAGTGGGGCAGGGAGATAATCCTATGAAAGAATTTATGGCACCATCCTTCTCCTTTAACATACAGCATAGGAAAACCACAAAATGGAGGCCAATCACAAGACACTGGGAATCATGGCCCAGCCACACGGCTACACATATTTTTGGGGGGACACAATTCAATCCATGACATTGACAAAGGCTCTAAGATTGTGAACTGGGTTAAAAACAGTCTCTTTACAAATAATGCTGGCAAAATTAGATATCCATACTCAAAAAATTGAAATAAGACCTATATCTCACTCTTTACACAAGAACTAACTCAAACTGAATACAAGATCTAAGTATCAAACCTAAAACGACAAAAATCATGCATGAAAAAATAGGGTCAACACTGGAAGTTTTAATACACAGCTTAGACAGACTTCAAAATCTGACAAACAAAGCATGATCAACAGAAAATAGATAAATGGGAACTACTAAGAATTAAACACTCTTGCTCATCCAAAGATTTTCAAAAGAATTAAAAAGCACCTACACAATGGGAAAAAATATTTGGCAACTGCATATTGGACCAAGGTCTGATCTCCATAGTCTACAAGCTACTGTGAAATATCAGCAAGAAAAAGGTAAATAACCCGATTAAGCAATGGGCAAAGGAGATGGGCAGACACTTCACTAAAGAGGACACCCAGGTAGAAAAACAAATCGTGAGGAAATGCTCACAGTCATAAGCTGCTAAAGAAACCCAAATCAAAACTACAATGAGATACCATCTCACTCCAACAAGGTTTGCCATGATCCAAAAAAACAGAAAACCACAAATGCTGGAGAGGCTGTGGAGAAATTGGAACTCGCCTACACTGGTGGTGGGCTTGCAAAATGGTACAGCTTCTTAGGAAAGAAATCTGTTGTTTCCTTACAAAACTGGAAATAGATATACCATTTGATCCAGTAATCCCACTGTTTGGAATATATCCTACAGAATCAAGGTTAGTTACATGAAGAGATTCATGCACATGGATGCTTATTGCAGCACAGTCCACAATAGCAAAAAGATGGAATCAACCCAGATGCTCAACATTGGGTGAATGGATAGACAAACTGTGGTACATATACTCAATGGAACACTATGCAATGAGAAAGAACAATGATGATTTTAGGAAGTATCTCATAACCTCATTTCAACTGGAAGACATTATGCTGAGTGAAATCGGTGGCAAAAACACAAATATTGTACAATACGCCCCTACTAAAACGACTTAAAAATAGACTTATGTACAGAGAAAAGACTCTGACAGCTGCAAGAGTGAGGAGGGAGAAGGAGGACTGGTTATAAATTAGATAGTTGATAGGAATTTGGTTGTGTGAAAGTAGTGACAGCACACAGTAGAAAGAAAATCAACTTAACTGGACTTCAGCATAAACTCAAAACTTTTCTGATCTTACCCTCATATTGCAAGGATAGGGTAGCAGGGGCAGGGGTCTGGGGCCCATGCTGTCAGGGGACATCAAGGCCAATTGGCATAACTAGCCTATTGATAAGAGAATCTTCTTCATCCCACATTGGTGAGCGGTGTCTGGGGGCTTAAAAACTAGCAAGCTGCCATCTGAGGTACACCAAATGGTCCCAACTAATTCAGAACAGATGATCACCAAGAACAAGAAACACATGAGGGAAAAAGACTACAGAAGGCAAAAGCACCCATGTGAATGGGTGACTGCATCAACATGTTACCAGAAGAACCAGATGGTGCACAGACACCAACAAACACCGTGATGGGACATACGATGTCAAGTCCCAATGGCAACCTGAGAGAAAGAGGGGTGCATCTCAAGAACTCCACTAAAAGACTGCAACTGATGGTCTGGAGGCCTGGGAGTTCTCCTGAGAACATGGCCCCTAGACCTGCTCTTGCTCCTGAGGTCAACTCTTCAGACAGGAATGGACTGGATGTGGGGATGTGACAATAGGGTGCATGTACTTTATGGTTCTACGAGCCTGTAAGATGCTGTCCTACTGGCCTCTTACTAGAAGGGAGAGGACAGGGTGGAGGGGAGCAGACAAGAGATTGTTATAGAATGAATAGTAGTAGCATGTGCTGTCACTGGGCAAGAAAAGCAGAAGGAGCTGCAGATATGTGGTCATGAAAATTTAATTTGGATTGTATGCTTTCATTCAATCACAACAAAATATTAATTTTAAAAAAAAGAATTTGATTTTTTTTTCTGTATTCTTTTTTTCCACTCTAACTGGGATGTTCTACTGTGATTCTTGTTAGGGCAGGCAGGGTAGTAGTTGGGCACCATCTAACTCTTCTGGTCTTAGGCTAGTGAAGGCTGTTTCCTGTGGTCCATTTGTCCTTTGGACTAATTGCTTCTGTCTTAGTCATCCAGTGCTGATGTGAAAAATAACACAAGTTGATGACTTTAAAAAGAGATACTTAGTATTTCACAGAAAAGCAGCCTGCCAGTCCAAACTCAGGGTATCAACTCCAGGAGAAGTCTTTCTCTGTTGGCTCTGGAGGAAGGTCCTTGCCTTCAACATTCTCCTGGACTGTGTGCTTCTGAGGCTTATATTAAACGAAGTACGCACAAGCTTATTTGTGCTTACCTACTAGTTTATAAAGTACAGTTTCATAGCACATCTTATGTCCCTGGGAAAATTTATTCCTAAAAGTTATATCTTTGGGGGGCTATTGTAAATGGTATTGTTTTCCTAATTTTGGATTTCCCAATTGATTTTTCTGCGTTGATTTTCTACGTTGCTACTTTGCTGAATCTTTCTATTAGTTCAGTACTTGTGCAATATCTGAGATTTATTGCATCTATTGAAATGTGATTCTTTTGCTTCATTTCTGTTGTAGATTATGCTGATTGGTTTTCTAATGGGGCACCATCCTTGTATACCTGGTATGAATCCCACTTGGTTATGATGTATTATTATTTTTATGGTAATTTTATTTGCTAGAATTTTGTTGGGAATTTTTGCGTCTATTTCATGAAGGATATTGGTCCATGATTTTCTTTGTGTGTGTGTCTGTGCTGTCTTTGCCTGGCTTTGTTTTCAGGGTTATGGTGGCTTCGTAGGATGAATTTAGGAGTCCTTCCTTTCTGTGTTCTGAAATAGTTTGAGTAGTATTGGTATCAAATCTTCTCTGAATGTTGGGTAAAATTATCCAGTAAATCTGCTGAGCAAAGGCTTTCTTTTTTTTTTTTTTTTTTAACAATCTCTTCAATTTCCTCTTTTGTTATTGGTCTGTTCAGATTTTATACCTCAGTTTGTGTTAACTGGGTAGATAGTGTGCTTTTAAAAATTTGTCCAATTCTTACAAATTTTCAATTTGTTGGAATGTACATTTTCCTAATTTTCTGTTATAATCCTTTTCATTCAGTTAGTTTTGTTCTAATGTCACCAATCTTACTTTTATTTGAGATATTTCCATCTTCTCCTTCTGTCATTGTAGCCAGAGGCTTGTTCATTTTATGGATTTTCTCAAAGAACCAACTTCTAGTCTTGATGATTCTTTCAATTATTTTTTGTTTTCTGTTTCAGTTATTTTCACTCTAATTTTTATTATTTTTTTCTCTTCCGGTTGTTGTGGAATTTTTTTTCCCCTGCCCTTTGTTTATTCAATTTATAGGATTAAGGCACTGATTTTGGCCTTTCTGCTTTATTGATGAGTACATTTATTACTAGAAACTGACCTTTGAACACAGCTTTTGCTATGTCCCAAAGATTTTGTCATGTGTTTTAAGTCTCATTTCCTATAAGGAATTTTTTATTTCACGTGTAAGTTCTTCTGTTACCCAGGATTTTTTTATTTAATTTTTATTTTTATTTAACATAATTGAGTGAAAATGTACATTCACATATAAATTTACATGCCCCCCTATATGCAGCTTCCACTGCTCTCCCTGTCCAGTGACAGCACACTATTCCACTCTGCTCCATACATGTCTCATCCTCCCAACAGTCTCCTTTCCCCTCCTGTCCGCCCACTCCCCTTCCTCCAGCAAGAGGTCAGCAAGATGATATCCTATAGATGCATAGAACCACAAAGTGCTTCCAATATATGGTCACTCTGCATTGCCAAGTCCTATCCATTCCTGTCCAAAGAGTGGACCTTTGTTATAATTTATGGGAAAGGGCAGCATCAGGGCAGGGGGCCATGCTCTCAGAGGAACCCCGAAGCCGCTGGACCATCAAATGAGGTCTTTTAGTGGAGATCTCATGATGCACCCCTTTTTATTCTTGTGTTGCCAGTGAGACTCCTCTCTGTGAGCTCCATCGTGGCTATCACTGGTGGTGGCTGGGCACCATCCGGTTCTTCTGGTCCCAAGTCGATATAGGCACCCACTCTTGTGGGTCTCTCCATCCTCTCGGTTGTCTTTACCGCATGTCATTTTGGTCCTCGGTGAGCATCCGTTCCTGCTGAGTTGGGATCATTTGCTGTGTCCTCGGATGGCAGCTTGGCAGCTTTTAGGACCCCAGACGCCACTCACCAATGCGGGGTGCAGAGAGCTCTCTTAGCAAAACGCTAGTTGTGCCAACTGGCCTGGAATTCGTCTAAGAGCATGGTCCCCCGTCCCCCGCCCCAGCTACTCTATCCTTGCAGTATTGAGTTAAGATGGAAGGAGTACTCAAGTTATGCTGAAGTCCACTTAATGTTGTTCTTGTTTCTAACGTGTGCTATCACCGCTTTCTCCCAACTAGATTTCTAGTAACTATCTAAACTAAGCCCCCCCCACCCTCCCTCCCTCCCCTCCCTTGCAGCTGTCAAAGAGTCTTTTCTTCTATACACAAGTCTGTTTTTGAGATCTTATCGTAGAGGTCTCATACAGTATTTGTCCTTTTGTCGCTGACTGCTTTCACCCAACATAATGTCTTCCAGTTGAAACCAGGTTAGGAGATGTTTCCTGGAATCATCGTTATTCTTTATCATTGCGTAGTGCTCCATTGAGTATATGTACCACAGTTTACCTATCCATTCTTCTATTGTTGGGAATCTGGGTTGATTCCATGTTTTTGCTATCGTGGACTGTGCTGTGATAAACATTCTGGTGCATGTGTCTGTTGGTGTGAAAGGCCTTGATTCTGTAGGATATATTCCAAGTAGTGGAATTAATGGGTCAAATGGTATAACCATATCCATTTTTTTAAGGAAGCTCCAGATTGCCTTCCAAAGAGGCTGGAGCATTTTGCAACCCCACCAACAATGTAGGAGGGTTCCACTTTCTCCACAGCCTCTCCAGCATTTGTTGTTTTGTGTTTTCTGGATCATGGCCAATCTTGTTGGGGTGAGATGGTATCTCATTGTTGTCTTGATTTGAATTTCTTTAATAACTAAAGATCGTGAAAATGTCCGCATGTGTTTTTTGGCTGCCTGGATCTCCTCTTTAGTGAAGTGTCTGTCCATATCCTTTGCCCATTGCTTAATTGGATGGTTTACCTTCTTCTTCTTGATATTTTGTAGTATCTTATAGATTATGGAGATCAGGTGTCGGTCTGACAAAGAGTTGCTAAATATTTTTTCCCATTCTGTGGGTGTTCTTTTAATTCTATTAATAAAGTCTTTGGATGAGCAAAAGTGTTTGATTCTTAATAGTTCCCATTTACTATTTTCTCTTCTGTTGATTGAGGTTCTTTGACAGATTTTGGAGTCTGTCCTCTTTGTGTATTAAAACTTCCATTGTTGTTCCTACCTTTTCTTCTATGAGCTTTATCGTTTTAGGTTTGGTATTTAGGTCTTTTACCCAGTTGGAGTTGGTTTTTGCATAAGGTGTAAGATGTGGATGTTGATTCAGTTTATTGCAGATGGATAACCAATTTTGCCAGGACCATTTGTTGAAGATACTGTTTTTACCCCAGTTTAATGTCTTAGGGCCTTTGTCAAATATCAGCTGTTCGTAGGCAGATGGTGTCATTGCTGGGGTCTCACTTCTGTTCCATTGATCGATCTGTCTATTCTTGTACCAGTACCAGGCTGTTTTGACCACTGTGGCAGTGTAGTATGCTCTAAGGTCGGGTAATGAGAGGCCTCCCAGTGTGTTCTTCTTCTTTAGTAGTACTTTACTTATCCGGGGCTTCTTCCCTTTCCAAGCAAAATTGGTGATTTGTTTCCCCATCTCATTAAAAAATGATGCTGGAACTTGTATTGGGATTGCATTATATAAATAAATTGCTTTGGGTAAAATAGACATTTTCACAATGTTAACTCTTCCTATCCATGAGCAGGGTAGGTTTTTCCATTTATCTAAGTCTCTCTTAGTTTCTTGTAGTAAGGGTTTGTAGTTCTCTTTGTAAAGGTCTGTTGTTTCTCTGGTTAGATTAATTCCTAGGTACTTTATCTTCTTAGGTGCTATCGTAAATGGTATTGATTTAATAATTTCCTCCTTAACAGTCTCGTTGATGGTATAAAGGAAACCTACTGATTTAGTTATGTTTATCTTGTATCCTGAGACTTTGCTGAACTCTTCTATCAGTTTGAGTAGCTTACTTATAGATTCCTTGGGGTTCTCTGCATATACAATCATATCATCTGTGAACAAGGAGATTTTAATTTCCTCTTTGCCAATGCAGATGCCCTTTATTTCTTTGTCTTGTCTAATTGCTCTGGCTAGAACTTCTAGCACAATGTTGAATAGGAGAGGTGACAGTGGGCATCCTTGTCTAGTCCCTGATCTCAAGGGAAAGTCTTTCAGCCTCTCTCCACTCAGGATGATGTGGGCAATTGGCTTTGTATAAATGGCCCTTATTGTGTTGAGGAATTTGCCGTCTATGCCCATTTTGCTGAGAGTTTTTAGCATGAATGGGTGTTGGACTTTATGAAATGCCTTTTTGGCATCAATGGACAAAATCAGGTGATCTTTGTCTTTTGTGTTATTTATGTGGTTAATCACATTAATTGTTTTCCTGATGTTGAACCAGTCTTGCATCCCTGGTATGAATCCCACTTGGTCATGATGGATTATTTTCTTGATATGTTGTTGTATTCTGTTGGCAAGAATTTTGTTGAAGATTTTTGCATGTAGGTTCATGAGTGATATTGGTCTGTAGTTCTCTGTCTTTGTTGGATCTTTCCCTGGCTTAGGTATCAGGGTTATGCTGGCTTCATAGAATGAGTTTGGGAGTACTCCATCTCTTTCTATACTGTGAAATAGTCTCAATATTATTGGGTATAATTCTTCTCTAAATGCTTGGTAGAATTCTGCCGTGAAGCCATCTGGGCCTGGACTTTTTTTTCGTTGGCAGTGTTTTGATGACCTTTTCAATCTCTTCCTTTCTGATGGGTTTATTAAGCTGTGCTGCTTCACGTTGTTATAATTTGGGTAGGTGGTATGAGTCAAGGAATTGGTCCATATCCCCTATGTTTTCAAATTTGTTTGAGTACAGTCTTTCATAGTATTCTGTTATGATATTTTTGATTTCTGTTGCATCTGTGGTGACAACTCCCCTCTCATTTCTAATTTGGGTTATTTGTTTCCTGTCCTGCTTTTCTTTAGTAAGTTTAGCCAGTGGTTTATCAATTTTGTTGATCTTTTCAAAAAGCAGCCTTTGGTCTTGTCAATTTTTTCAATTGTTTTTCTATTCTCTAATTCATTTAGCTCTGCTCTAATCTTTATGATCTCATTTCTTCTGGTGCCCGAGGGGTTCCTCTGTTATTCTCTTTCTACTTGTTCAAGCTGTAGAGTTAGTTCCTTGATTTGGCTTCTTTCTTCCTTCCAGATGTGTGCATTTATGGAGATAAACAGACCTCTGTGCACTGCTTTGGCTGTATCCCATAGGTTCTGGTAGGAAGTGTTTTCGTTCTCATTGGAATCCATGAATTTCTTTAATTCATCCTTGATTTCCTCTATAACTCATGGTTTTGAGCAAGATGTTGTTCAGTTTCGAAGAGTTCCGCTTTCTGTCTATGTGTTTTCTGCTATTGATTTCAACTTTTATGGCTTTATGATCTGAGAAGATGCTTTGCAGTAATTCAATGGTATGGATTTTGTTGAGCATTGCATTATGTCCTATCACGTGGTCAATTCTGGAGAATGTTCCACGTACACTGGACAAGAAGGTGTAGTTGTCTGCTGATAGGTGGAAAGTTCTGTATATATCAATGAGGTTTAGTTGGTTAATTGTGTCAGTGAGGTGTTTTGTATGTTTACTGAGCTTTTTTCTAGATGATCTGTCTAGTAATGAGAGTGGAGTGTTAAAGTCTCCCCCTGTTATGGTGGAGTCATCTAACTCTCTTTTGAGCATAGTCAGTGTTTCTTCGACATATTTAGGTGCTCTGACATTAGGTGCATAAATATTTAATATAGTTAAGTCTTGCTTGTGTACTGAACTTTTCCACAATAAATAGTGTCCATCTTTGTCCACGATGGTGGATTTGACATGAAAATTGGTTTTGTCTGAGATTAGAATTGCCACCCCTGCTCTTCTTTGTTCATTGTTAGCTTGATATATATTCTTCCAGCCTTTAATTTTCAGTTTGTTCCTGTCTTTAGTTCTCAAGTGAGTTTCTTGTAGACAACATATGGATGGGTCGTGTCTTTTGATCCAAGATGACACTCGGTGTCTCTTTACTGGAACATTCAGTCCATTCACATTCAATGTAATTATTGATAGGTATGTGTTCACTGCTGCCATTGTGATATGTTTATTTTTATGTTGATGTTTTCTCTGTTGTTCTTATTAGTCTGTTCTGGGACACTCTTTTTTGGGAGTTTATTTTTCACCTTTTTCAGAGCTGGTTTTATAGTTCTTGATACTCGTGTGTTAGATTTCTTGAAATGGTATGATACATCTTTGTTGTGCTTTACAGCTGCCCCTATGAACCCCCTTAATAAACTATTTATAAACTCAATTTTAATTACTACCAGTCTTGTCATCTTCCTCTCCATCTGGAAGGACTATAATGACTGTAGTACATCCCTCTTTTATTATGATGACACCATAGTTTTCATGATGATCACTGGATTGCTTCTTTCCAAATCAAAGCTGTGATTTACTTTGGAGCCTTCCCTAAATGAGTAGAGTATTAAGTAGTGTGTCGTTCTAAAATACAAAGTTAGTGGTTTTGTTCTTCTAAGCCAAAGCCAAGAACTTTTTTCAGTATTTCTTATAGTTTGGGTTTGGTTTTTACAAAGTCTCTGAGTTTCTGTTTATCTGGGAATGTCTTAATTTCATTTTCGTATTTGAAAGATAGTTTTGCAGGATATATAATTCTTGGTTGGAAGTTCTTCTCCTTCAAGACTTTGAATGTGTCATGCCACTGTCTCCGTGCCAGCATGGTTTCTGCTGAGAAATCTGACGAGAGCCTACAGGGTTTCCCTCTGAATGTTAGCTTTGCCTTGAGTCTTGCTGCCTTTAAGAGTTTCTGCTTATGTTTCATTTTGTTAAGGTTGATTATAATATGTCTTGGAGTCTTTCTTTTGAGATCTATATTGGATGGCGTACGATATGCCTCTGAGATGTCTATATTCTCTTCCTTCATGATTTCTGGGAAGTTTTCTTTCAGCAGCTCAGCAACAATCCTCTTTGTGTTCTCAGATGTCTTACCCTGTTCAGGGACTCCAATTAATCGAAGGTTGTTCCTCTTAATAGAGTCCCACATGCTTCTTAATGTTTCTTCATTTTTCTTGTTTCTTTTTTCTGATTTCTGCTCATAGATGCTGGCATCAGTAGCTCTGTCTTCCAAGTCAGAAATTCTTGTTTCCATTTGTTCCATTCTGTTTTCTTGGCATTGCATGGAAGTTTCTATGTCTTTGATTTTCTTCTTGATCTATTGGATTTCAGAGTACTGGTGTACCATCAGATCGAACAACTTGCTTAATTTTTCATTTTTTTCTGGTGCATTTTGTATAAGGTCTAAAAGGGCCCTGTATATAATCAACTTCTATTCACTTCCTGATGCTTTCATAGAAGTTTCTTCGTCTGGAAAACTCCTTGGTTGCTTTGTTTGGGAGCCTTCTGAAGCCATGAGTGATTGCTTGTATCCCACAATTTTCTGTTGCTTTTTGGGTCCCATGTGAGTATATAGAGGCTGGAAAGGTACTGTGAGGATGGATTGCAAATGTTTCTCTAGGCTGTCTTCAAATGTAAAGCAAAAGGTATCTGACCAGTTCACAAGTCAGTTAGGTTTTCAGGTGTAGAGGTCCCTCTTCTCATCTGACAAAGTAAGCACCACTATATCCAACCCCAGATGATAACAAACTAGTTCAGAATACAGCAGTGCTACTGCCCTGTTGGCCTCTGTTGACAGGGCCTAGCCTTAGCCAACACTGCGTCAAGTACTGGTTTTGTGATAGAAAAGCGCTCTCCTGCGGGCAGGCTCTGGCTCCCAGGCTAAGAATTAGGTCCAGCTGCGGCCACCGTACCCAAGATGGCGTCCTCCACACATGCAGCAGACAGAGGGGCTAAAGGTGCCGAGAGGTAGTGATTCCTCTGCTTCTGTTGCAGGGCCCCCAATGCAGGCAGCACTGTGCAAAATCACTACTTTTCTGTCGGAACAAGCGCTGTCCCGTTTACAGGCGCTGGCTCCCAGGCTAAGAACGAGGTCCCGCTAAAATCTCAGTACCAACATGGTGTCCTGCACCCTGACCGCGGGCTCCGCACAAACCCCGCTGAGGCAGCTACAAACGAAAGGCTCAAAGTGTCTAGATTAACAGAGTCCCGAGCCTGGCTCTCAGAATATGGGAATTTCGCCTGCCTATCCCCTCAGCAGCACGTCTGAGTCCAGCCGCCGGGCAAGGCCCAGCTCCGCCCGCCAGCCGAGACAGAGGAAAAAAAAGTCAAAACGGTGCGTTTACCTTCCGTCCGTGAGAGCCGGGGCTAGCCAGGAGCGGGAGTCAGCGAGAGAGAGGAGGTTTTTGGCTGAGTGGTATGAAGTCCCAATTAACAGCTCTGTGCCGTGTCCTGAGGCTGATTAGGTGATCAGAAGGCTCTGTTTGATTGTCAGTTCAGGTCTTGGTTTCCACAGGGACATAAGGTGACGGGGGCTTAGTCCGCCATCTTGACTCCGCCTGTTACCCAGGATTTTAAAAAATTCACTGCCATTGAGTCAATTCCGACTCACAGCTACCCTATAGGACAGAGCAGAACTCCGCTACAGAGTTTCCACGGAGCATCTGGTGGATTTGAATGGCCAAGTTTTCAGTTAGCAGATGCAGCACTTAACCACTATGCCAGATTTTTAAAGTGAAGTGTTATCCATTTTCCACATATTTTATTATTATTTTTTGTTCTTTCTGTTACTGATTTCTAATTTTGCAGTGTTGTGATCTGAGAAGATGCTATGTATCATTTTGATATTTTTAAACACAGTGAGGCTGGCTTTATGGCCTATAGTATGATCTATTCAGAATGATGTACATTGAACAAGAATATGTATTGTGGTGTTGTTGGGTAGAGTATTCTGTACATGTCTGTGAGGCCCAGCAATTAAGTCCATGAACTTAATTATTCCACGTGCTACATACCTCATTGCTGAATATCACTGGAATCACCTTTGAAGTACTCCCCTTGGGAAGCTATGCACTGATGCCAGTGCCTAGTCCACCCTCAAAGCAATTTTGGAATTCTTTCTGGAATAGGCATTGCACATGGTGGCACAGTGTCAAGTTCACAAACTTAGTTGTATAGTTGTCTGTGAGGGAGTTTTTAGTCAGTTAACATAACTGTATTGGAACATCCTCTCTACTCACCTAATCTGGCCCCCAATAACTTTTTTCTTCACCCAAAGATAAAGGAAATATTGAAAGGAAGACATTTTGATGACATTCAGGACTTCAAGTGCAATATGATGACAGCTCTGAGTGCCATTCCAGAAAAAGATCTTCAAAATTGCTTTGAAGGGTGGACTAGGTGCTGGCATTGGTGCATAGCTTCCCAAGGGGAGTACATCGAAGATGACTGTAGTGATCTTCAGCAATCAGGTATGTAGCACTTTTGCTAGGATGAGTTCATGAACCTACTTATCAGAACCTGTATGACATCAAATTGGTTGATTATGATGTTTAGCTCTGCTTGGTCATTGTTAAATTTCTTTCCAATTGTTCTGCCATTTGTCAAAAGTGATACGTTGAAGAGTCCTGTGCTACGGAATTGTCTATTTCTCTTTTCAGTACTGTTAGTTTGTTTCATGTATTTTGGAACTCTGCTGGGTGTATAAATATTTAGTGTTACCATCTCTTCTTGGTGGATTGGCACTTTGGTAATTTAATCATTACATAGTGCCCTTCCTTGTGTCTTCTATTCATTTTTGCCTTAATGTCAACATTGTCACGCCTGTTCTTTTTTGGTTGCTGTTTGCTTGGTGTATGTTTTCTCCATCCTTTGTTTTATTTTATCTTTGTGTCTAAGATGTGTCTTCCGTAGGCAACATATTGATGGGACATTTTTCAAAAATTTATTTCGTTACTCTCTGTCTCTTGCTTAGTACATTTAATCCATTTATAGTCAGTGCAATTATCAATAGTATAAGTTTACTGCTGTCATTTTGTTGTAATTTTCTGTGGTGTTGTTGACAGCCTCTTTGTTTCACCTGCTTTTCTATATTGAATTCTTTTTGTTTATGGGTTTCTTTTTCATTTCCTTCATTGTTGTTGATTTTCCAGTTGCTGAGTATTTATGTTTTTATTCTTTTTTCTTGTGGTGAGTAGATTTATTAATTTTCTTTGTGGTTACCCTGCAATTTGCTTTTATCTTCCAAAGCTTAAAACAATCTATTATGTTTTGGTGTTGTCTTGACTTCCACTCCATGTAGATGTTCTGTAACTACATTATGCATCTCTCCTTTGTATTTTGAAGTTGTCATCATTTACAGATTGATGTCTCTGGTAACCTGTATTTAGTCTTACAGATTTATTTTGTTTTTGTGAATTCTTTATCTGGTTTGGTATCTGAGTGATGTTGTCATAAGTCTTAATCTCAGTTTGTTGTCTGATATTGGTTTTACATCCAGAGTATTCCCGTTAGCATTTCTTATAAAGTTGGTCCGGTTTTTACAAATTCCCTTCAAGTCTGTTTATCTGGAAATATCCTAATTTTGCAATCATATTTGAGAGATAGTTTTGCTGGATATATAATTCCTGACTGGCAATTGTTTTCCTTTCACAGTTTCATGTGTATCATCTTATTGTCTTATTGCCAGCATGGTTTCAGTCACCTCTTATTGATTCTCCTTTGTAGGTGACTGTTCATTTTCTTTGAGCTGCATTTTGGATTCATTGTCTTTGGTTTTGGGAAATTGACTATAATATGTCTTGGTAACCTTGTTTTGGGTCTGTCTTGTATGGGGATGTTGAAATTCCTGAGTGGATATCTCTTCTTTCATGATATTAAGGAAGCTTCCTGCTGGCAGATTATCAAAGATTCTCTCTGTCTGTGTCTCTGTCTGTCTTTATTTTGTCTCTTCCTGTTCTGGAATTTGTGTCATATGTTAATTGGTCATCTTGTTAGTGTCCCACATAACTCTTAAGCTTTCTTCATTCTTTTTTTTTTTTTTTTTTTTTGATTGTTCCTCAAGTTAGTATCAAGGGAATTGTTTTGTATTTCTATGATTCTATCTTCCACTGATTCAGTTCTACTCCTGTGCCCTTCCATCAGGTTATCTATTTCTTACATTTTATTGTTAACTATCTGGATTTCTAGTTGCCATTTTTGTATGTTTTTAATCATCTGTCTTGTCAATTTGTTTTTCTCACTTCTTCTAGAGTTTTGCCTGGACTTTCTTTGGTTTTTCTTGATTTTTTTGAGGATCCTATAGATAAATCTTTTGAATTCATTATCAAGTAATTCCATTACCATTTCTTCCTCAGAAAAGTTTTCTTGTCTTTATTTTGGTCACTTGCTTGAGGCATCTTATCTGGGTGGAAGCACTAATCTGGATGTTAGTCTTATAGCACTAGAGTGCTCACTATCCTTGCGTTAGTAGGGTGGTAGCAGGGATTGTGGGCATAGGACTCTCTCCTGGTCGTGGGGGTAACTGAGGGAAGGTTGAGCAAGTATTGGCCTCCATCTATCCTAGGTTCAGTGGCACAGGAGCTGACAGTAGCATTTCCAGGTCAGATGTGAGTGGTAGATGGGTATGTGCAGCCACTTGCCAGATCAGAGAGGGGTGTGAATGGCAGGCAGATATGCATGTGGGCACTGCCACTTGCTAGATCAGAGGTGTCGTGTGTGATGGGTAGGTGAGTGTGTGAGAGCATGCTTACTGCCACTTGTTGCATGAATGGAGAGGTGGCAGAATAGACTGGGTGGAGTGAGCTAGCTCATATTGTAGTCTGTGATCAGTTCAGGTGAGCTGGTCAGGGTATAACCACTTGCAATCAAGTGGTTCGGGAGATGAGTAGTATGCCCCTTTAGCTGGTACATGGGGGTACCTGGACATTCCTATCCACTGCATCCAGTAGTCAGGTTTCACTGCTGACCAAGTGTGAAAGGGTTGGTGCCATTATTCTGGTTGGGAACTTCCTACCCATTTTCCACAGATCCACTGCCTCATGTGTGCCCCATCACAAATGCCCAAAAGTGCCACTCATGAGTATATCTGGCTCTGGATCCTGGCTCCCTTCTTTCCCTGTGGATGTTGGGGTTGCTGGAGCTTGCTGTCTTATGTGCATTCCTTTCTTATGTCTAGATTGTGATCCACTCACTTGCTTCCTTCTCAGTGTGTCTATATGGTTTTTCTGCCTCTTATTGGGAATGCTGTGATATTGCCTTCCTATTCTCCATACCTAAGATTACTACTGTTTTTGTCTCATGATGGCCACACTGAGCCAAGAAGACTGGCAGAGCCCCTCTGCTCCGTGTCACTATTCGTTCACTGTGTTCTTTCAAATTGTTAGCCTTCATTTTTGTACGTTCGGGGTTTGAGGACTATTGTCTGCATTTGTTTCACTTGGTCTCTCAGGTCTTCGTTCTAGAGGGATAGTATGGTGCATCTGATTACACGGCTATCTTGACTCTTCCTGAGTCAGCTTGCTCTTGATATACTATTCTTTACTCCTCTTTGTCGTTTTCCTTGCCCTGCAATCTCACTGAATCTCTTAACAGCGTTCAGTCTGCTTTTATTCCCTTAGGGTTGTGCTCTGCTAGACATATATATCCCTAAGCCTTTCCTGGGATATAAAATGGTCACAAATAGATGATTAGAATTCCATGCTCAGAGAGGACAGATATTTGCCCAGCCTAAGACCAGATTTAAAGACTTTTACTACAATCTATGTTCCAGTGATAAGAGATCTGGTGGTTCTTTACCTAGCCAACACTTGGGACATTGCTACATCTCTGTTAATGCTTTGGCATTATTTCTCGAGCATGACTACTTTAGGTAGGCACTGAATTTTGTTCTTTTTATCTGCCATTTGGGACACAGTGAACACATATTTAAAATAATTAGAATATTAGAGCTGGAAAGTTTTTCTATCCAGGAAGTAAAATTAAGTCAGTCATAGAATAAATTTTCGTAAGAATTGAGGACCTGGTCTTGGTTGAGACAACTTTTACTTTAGCTAGTAAGTAGTGGGAGGAGTTCCTACAACACCACATACCTCTCACGCTGCAAGCAGACATGCTCCCTAGCACACCTCTCCCGTTGTTTTTCAAGAGTGTACCCAAGAAGTTTAGAGGTCTCAGTAGCCCAGAAACAGTGTGAGGATTCTTTCAGGTAAGAAAAACACAGACCACTGGAAAACTGTTTTTCATGCTCTTTTAGACAGAGATGAAGAGGGAATCATTTCAGCCCCCAAATTCTACTTCATTAACGTATAAGTAGTTTCTTTCTTCACAGTAATTCTGTATTTCAGTTTTTATTTCTTTCTGTGTTTGCTGGGTTCCTAAGGTTTGGAGGTTTGTGTTATCTATTGCTTAATGTACAGAGATATGCCAAATTATATTTAATGATTCATAAGGATTATTTGGAAACTCTGTTGGTGTAGTGGTTAAGTGCTGTGGCAGCTAACCAAAAGATCAGCAGCTGGAATCCACCAGGTACTCCTTGGAAATTCTATGGAGCAGTTCTACTCTGCCCTATAGGGTTGCTATGAGTCAGAATCAACTCGACTACAGTACTTTTTTTTCTTTTTAAATTGGGAATAAGTCATAGCCTATTCCAAGAGATGTGATACAACTGAATGCAGAAATTATTGAACAATATCACTAACATCACATACAACTAAGATTTTACTAAAGATCATTCAAAAGTGGCTCCAGCAGTATGTTGACAGAGAACTGCCAGAAATTCAGGCTGGACTCAGAAGAGGACATGAAACAAGGCATATCATTGCTGATGTTAGACAGATCTTGGCTGAAAGGAGAGGATACCAGAACGATGTTTGCTTGTGTTTTATTGACTCAGGGAAGGCATTTAATTATGTAGTCGTGATGACTTTTGGATAGCATTGGGGAGAATGGGAATTCCAGAGCACTTGATTGGGCTCATGGGGAATATGGACCTGTATCCAGAGACAGTCATTTGAACAGAACAAAGGTATACTGTGTCATTTAAAGTCAGAAAAAGTGTGCATCTGTTTTGTACCCTTAGTCATACCTATTCAATCTGAATGTTGAAGAAATAATCCAAGAAGCTGGACTGTGTGAAGAACATGATATCAGGACTGGAGGGAGGCTCATTAACAATCTGTATTATGCAAATGATACTATCTTGCTTGCTGAAAGTGAGGAGGACTTGAAACACTGATGAAGATCAAAGATCACAGCCTTCAGTATAGATTACATCTCCATGTCCAGGAAACAAAAATCTTCATAACTGGACCAATAAGCAATATCATGATAAATGGAGCAAAGATTGAGGTTACCAAGAATTTCACTTTATTTGGATCCACAATCAATTCCTTTGGGAGCAGCAGTCAAGAAATCAAAAGACATGTAGCACTGGACAAGTAACATGCAAAAGACATCTTTAAAGTGTTGGAAAACAAAGATGTCACTTTGAAGGCTAAGGTGCACCTAACCCAAACCATGGAATTTTCCCCTGCATCATATGTATGCAAAAGGTGGACAATAAACAAAGAAGATAGAAGAAGAACCGATGCCTTTGAATTGCAGTGTTGGAAGGAATATCGAATAAACTGTGGACTGTCAAAAGAATGAACAGATCTGTCTTGAAAGAAGTACAATCAGAGTTCTCTTAGAAGAAAGAATGATGAGACTATGTCTTACATATTTTGGACATGTTGTCAGGAGCAATGAGTCTCTGAAGAAGGACATTGTGCTTGGTAAAGTAGAGGGTCAGAGAAAAACAGGAAGACTCTCAAGGAGGCTGCCACAATAGGCTCAAACACAAAAATAACTGTGGACATAGCAAGAGATTGGGTAATGTTTCATTCTATTGTACATAGGGTCACTGTGATCAGAATTGACTCAATGGCACCTAGCAACAACAGCAACAACAGCTGCTAAAATGCCAGTTACTTCAATATCCTATTGTTGACTGAGGCTATTCTTCATTTACAACTTCCTCTATTTCTGCCTACTTATTCTTCCTCTTACTATGACTCTTGTTATTTCCTGTCTTGGACATCAGTTTAATTCTTACTCTGTGATTCAGTTCATAGACTTTTCTCCCATCTCATGATTTTTTTTACCTCTACCTACTCCAGCTTGCCTCTGATTGCCTAATGAACATTTGCGTTCTCTAATTTATACTTAGGACTCTGTCTCAGGAACTTTCTCCCATGGGTAGCCTCAGCAGTAGAAACTTCTGCGGCTACAGCACCAGAAGTTCAGTTCTGCATACCTTAGGCAGGAACATACTTTGTGATAGCTGGTCTTTACTTATTCTTAAGCGACAGTGGAAGCCTTATCTCATGGGACAGCAGATTATATTTTTATACAGTTGTCAGAAGCTACCACCCCTCTGTCTGTCATGCTGTGGTGGCTTACATGTTGCTATGATGCTGAAAGCTATGCCATCAGTTTTTAAAATGCTGTCAGGATCACCAGTTGTCAACAGGTTTCAAAGGAGTATTCAGACTGAGGCAGAGTAGGAAGAAAGGCATAGTAATCTACTACCAAAAAATTAGCAAATGAAGATATTATGGATCATAACAGATTATTGTCTGAAATCTTCCCAAAAGATGAGCTCCTCAAGTTGAAACGCATCAAAATAGAACTGTGGATGTGCTACTTCCTCAAAGTACCATTGACTTTAATGATGTGAGCAGGGACCTTCATCTGCCGAGGAGGCATGGCTGTAAATGTGAAGAAACAGATGTAAACATTCATGAATCACTGGAACGTGAAATGTGTGAAATATAAATCTAGGAAGATTTGAAGTCCTTAAAAATGAAATGGAATGTGTAAAGACCAACATCCTAGGCTTTGGTGAGCTGAAATGGACTGTTGTTAGCCATTTTGATCTACTTTGGCCCACTTTGCTGAGATTGAAAATTGAAGGAGAATAGTATCACATCCACTGTCAAAAAGAACATTTCAAAATCTATCCTGAAGTGCAGTGCTGTCAGTGATAAGTTAATATCTATATGCCTACAATGAAGACCAGTTAATATGAGTGTTATTCAAATTTATACACCAGTCACTAATGTCAAAGATGAAGAAACTGAAGAGTTTTACAAATTTCTGTGGTCTGAAATAGATCAACTATGCAATCAAGATGCATTTATAGTAACTGGTGATTGGAATGTGAAAGTTGGAGTTAGAGAAGAAGAGTTGGAAAATATGGCCTTGGAGATAGAAACAATGCAGCAAATCACATGATAGATTTTTTCTTTTCAAGAACAACTCATTGCAAATACATTTTTTCAGGAACACAAACGGTTACTTTGCATATAGACCCTGCCAGATGGAACACTCAGGAATCAAAGTGAGTATATCTGTGGAAAGAAATGATGGAGAAGCTCAGTATCATCTGTCAGGACAAGACCAGATCCTGACTGTGGCACAGACCATCAATTGCGATGATGAAAGCTCAAGTTGAAGCTGAAGAAAATCAAAATTAGTCCATGAGAGCCACAGAAAGAGTTCGACTATCAAAAAACAAGCAAAAAAGTAAGCAAGTAGACAAACTTGTTCCCGTAGAGTTGACTCTAATTCATAGTGATGGAGTGGAACTGTCCCCAAAAGTTTCCAAGAAGCAGCTGGTAGATTCAAACTGCTGGCATTTTTGGTTAGCATCTGAACACTTAGCCACTGAACCACCTTGAGTGTGTCTCACCTGAATTTAGAGGCTTCAATGTGATGAACTGCTTTTGCCCATCCAAGTGATTAGATGGAACTGTGCTGATAAAGTAACTGTGAGCCACTGAGAGAATTGGTGAGTTTTACGGACAGAGACTGAGAGAGAGAGAGAGATGTGGAGGAGAAATGAGGGCAGAAAATGGCATGGTATACTTACTGGCTCACTGAACAAGAAAACTGAGCACTTTTGGGCAGGAGGCTTGCAGGTAGAATAAAGTGCGTCTGGGCACTTATTGGCTGAATTAAAAGTGTTTTGTTACAATTTCCCTGGAAGTGCAGAGACTGAGGGCTAGAGAAATATGCTGGTGAGCATGAGGTTGCCCTAATGGAAGAAATGTATCTTGATAATTCCTGAACCTGAATTGTAACCTGTTCCTTCTCTAACAAACCTCATAATTGTTAATAGTGTCTGTGAGTCTGTAGACATTGTTTGTGGCCATTGCAATGAATTATTGAACTCAGAAGGGAAGTAGAGAGCATCATGGTAAGAATGGCTGGTGTCAGAACTGGTAAAGATGGCAGAAAGAGGAGGAGTTTCAGATCTCTGCCTCATAGGAATCAGCCTTGGGTTGTTGGTCTTGATTCTCCTTCTCTCTTTTGAAGTTAGAGGAGATTAGATACCAACCCATGTCATTTTTTACAGAGACCGTCTCAATAACATATTTGACACAGTGAACACTTATGACTGAAGACCAGATGAGTTGTGGGATGACATTAAAGACATCATATCTGAAGAAAGCAAAATGTTATTAAAGTAACAGGAAAGAAAGAAAACACCAAAATCGATGTCAGAAGAGTCTCTGAAACTTGCTCTGGAATATAAAGTAGTTAAAGCAAATGGAAGAAAGGATGAATGAAAGAGCTAAACAGAGAATTTCAAAGATCGGCTTTAGAAGACAAAGTATTATAATGAAATGTGGAAGGATCTAGAGTTAGAAAACCAGAAGGAAAAAGCACACTTGGCATTCCTGGAGATGAAAGAACTGAAAAAAAAAAGTTCAAGCTTTCAGTTGAAATAGTGAAGTACTCTATCAGCAAGATGTTAAATGACTGAGAAAACACTACAGGGGAAAATAAAGATGGAAGAAAAACAGAGTCACTGAGACAAAAAGCATTGGTTGATGTTCAACCATTTCAGGAGGTAACATATGATCAAGAACTGATGGTACTGAAAGAAGAAATCCAAGCTACACTGGAGGCATGGGAGAAAAACAAGACTACAGGAATTTGATGGAATACCAACAGAGATGTTTTAATAAACAGATGCAGCACTAGAAGTACTCATTTGTCTGTTTCAAGAAATCTGAAAATAAACTACTTGCCAAACTTATTAGAAGACATCCATATTTTGGCCCATTCCAAAGGAAGATGACCCAACAGAATGTAAAATTATTGAACAATATCATTGATGTCACACACAAATAAAATTTTGCTAAACATAATTCAAAACTGGTTACAGCAAGACATTGACAGGGAACTGCGAGAAATTCAAGCCAGATTCAGAAAAGGATATGAAATAAAGGGTATCGTAGCTGATATCAGATGGATCATGGCTAAAAGCAGACAATATTGGACAAACATTTACCTATGTTTTATTGACTAATCAAGGCATTTCATTGTGTGGATCATAACAAATTATGAGTACCACTGTAAAGAATGAAAATTCTAGAACACTTAATTTTGCTCATGGAGAATCTGCACATAGAAGAAGCAGTCTCGCAAACAGCACAAGGGCGACATTGTATTTTGTTTTTTTTAATTATGGTAAAGGTGTGCTTCAGGGTTGTACCCTTTTACCATACTCATTCAAGAACACGGCATCAGAAGGAGTGGAAGACTCATTAACAACCTTCCTTATGCAGAGGACACAATCTTGCTTGCTGAAAGTGAGGGAGATTTGAAGCACTTACTGACATAGGTCTAAGATCACAGCCTTCAGCATGGATTATATCTCAGTATAAAGAAAACCAATATCCTCACAACTGTGCCAATAAGCAGCATCATGATAACTGGGAAAAATCTTGACGTTTTTGAGAATTTCATTTTACTTGGATAGACAATCATTGCTCGTGGAAACAGCAGTTGATCAATGACCTATTACATTTGGCAAATTGCTTCAAAGGACCTCTTTGAAGTGTTAAAAGGAAAAGTGTTATCTTGAGGACTAAGGGGAGCCTGACTGAAGTGATGGTATTTTCAATGACCTTATATGCGTGATAAAGCTGGGCAATGAATAAGGAAGACAGAACAAAATTGATGCCTTCAAATTATGGTGCTGGCAAAGAATATTGGCTATGGACTGCTAGAAAAAATGATCAATCTCTCTTGCAAGAAGGACAGACAAAAAACTCTTTAAAAGGAAGTATGGAGAGACTTTGTCTTATGTATTTTGGACATGTTATCAGGAAAGACCATCTCCAGAGAAGAACATTACTCAGAAGGCGAGGGAAAAAGATGAAGACTCTCAAGAGTTTGGATCGAAGCAGTGACTTGAGCACAATGGGCTCAAACATAGCAACAATTGTGAGAATGGTGCAAAACTGGGCAGCATTTGTTTTGTTGCTAGTAGGGTTGATATGAATTGGAACTGACTTGCTAATATTTATCAACAACAAAAATTTAAATTTGAACTCATAATTGTCAGCTTTCTTGATTTGGTAACTTCCTACTTATTTTACTGTGATGGCTTTGAACAACTTTGCTAATAATAGCTGTTTACTAACACTTTCTTGGTTGTTCATTCTATTTCCAGCCCATTCAGATAACCTACCTTTGGAGGTGAAATACTGAGTTGATTTTAAGTATAACTAGTACAGTAATCTACATAAATTAGCCTGGATCTTCAGGTGGGAGCTCATGAATCAGCCAGATGGAAATGCAGGATAATGGAGTAAGGCAGGCAGTTTGTTACCGGTAACTTGCAGTGTACAACTACTTCCTGAGCACAAAATCCCAGGGAAGTGTTATGCTTTGGGTGTCAGGATTACAATAGGGATAACAATAAGTTATAGCAGAATCCATGGAGACTTTGATGGAAGATAAGTATAACCTGCTGGATGTTGTTCCACCGTCTAATTACTGTTTTTATTTTCCCTTTGGTCTGGGAAAAATGTACTATCTGCTGTAATTTTACACTAGGAAAGAAATGTACTTTATTGAACTGAAGAATAAAATGAGGATTTCATTCAGGTATGATACAGAGTCACTACCATTAGATTGAAAGTAGATCTGGAGATACTGTACAGTGTTCCCCACAGTTGTAGGGGCATTCTGTCAGAGAAAGCCAGACTTTACTGAGTTATGGGTCCATAATAACCAGGCTGATTGTGGCTTTGAGAAAGCATAAGGTCCATCTTTAGAATTCATACTGGACATTATCCAAGGGTGCTGAAAAGTGAAAAGCAGAGATGATACAATATCTTAGCGTATGTAGGTCTCTCAAGGTGTGAGATAACGATTCAACAGGTGGAGGTCCTGATACCATCTCATACCCTTTCTGGACGGGTTTTCTCAAAAAACCCTAGTGACTTCAACAGAGCACCAAAGTGAAGGAAGATACTTTGTGCTTTAGTGTACCTAGCGGGAGACACAGCCAGACAGAAAAGTCCATTCTGTATGGGATTGTCTCCTGGGACAATAGCTAATCTGGGAAATACAGGGTGAGATCAGCTAAAACACGTGGAACCTATTAATACTGATGCAGCTCAGCACTGCCAGGTCCTAAGAGGCTTAGGTTGATCTCGCATTTTAGTTCACAGGCCTCCTGAGGGGTCTGGTTATGAACAAAGGTCATTTCATGTCTCTAAAGGTAGAGCTCCTGAATTTCGCACAGCAGAGAAATACAGTTCCAGGACTTCGTTGAGGAAAAATAAAAAAACTATTTGTTCAACAGCTGAGGAATCCTGAAAGATCTCCTGGGAAAAAAATGAGGAGGCCATTTGAGTAAATTACTATACTTTGATGTAAGAGTGAGAGGACTAAACAAGAACAGTGAAGAATACAGGCTTTGGAATCAATGTACTTAGCTTCAGATCCCCATCCTGCTCTTGCTGTTTACTAACTGTATGATTTTGGAAAAGTTTTAAAAGTCTGAATTTTCTCATTAGAGTTTCTTCATTGGTTAAAGAGAACCAGTAAGAAGATGTGCCTCATACAGAGTGCTTGTTGTCTTTGCATGTCATTAAGTCAACTTTGACTCATAGAGACCTTATAGGACAGAGTAGCTGGTGAATTCAAGTTGCCAACCTTTTGTTAGCAGCCTGAGCTCTTAACCACTTCTCTACCAGGGCTTTTGGAGTATTTAAGAGGACTTAATTGCATGAAACAAAGAAAGGGAAAGTTGTACAATGGTACTTAATTATGGTGATAGCTGTTATTATTGGTACCATTGTAAGATTTGATAGCTTAATTGTCCCAGCTGGTGTAAACTATCTTGTGAAATATTCATGGAAAGGCCTATTTTTCTCCAGGTCCTTAGCTAATTCTTCATGTCCTTCCTACGACTGAAACACATTCACCCCATCACATCATACCAAAAGTCTTAAATCAACTTGAAGTCCAGAGTTTTATCTTCTGAATCATGTAATTAAAATATAGGTGAGAATTTAGGCACATTCTATGCTAGAGCAAAATTCCTCTTTATTGGTAAATTTTTGAAATCTAGACTACAAGTTATCTGTTCCTAAAGTACAGTGGTAGAACAGATACATTTCTATTACAAATGGGAAAAATTTAAGGGAAAGAAGGGATGATATGTACCAAGCGAGTCCAAAACCCTGTAGAGCAATTTGCACTAGCTCTCGAGTTCTGAAAATAGCCCTCTGTTCTTTGCTAAGATCTGGGCAATGGCCTTGCCCTCCAGACTCTGGGTGTTAGCCACAGCCCCTGGATTCTGTGTGGAGGCCCCTTGGCTCTGGCTTACACTCCACGTTCCAGGTCTTCTGGGGTGGTAATGCAGCTTCCTTGGCTTTAGGCAACCCCACTTTCTTGGTCCATCTGAGTGGTGAACTCATCACCTCAACCACAGCAAGCCCTGTACTCCTGCGTCTTAGACATGATAGCGCTGGCTCCTTCATGTTTGAGTGGCAGTTCAATTCCCCACCACACTTTAATGGCCATCCCACACTCCTGAAACAAGTTGGTGAAGATCCATCTCTTTGAAACCTAGGAGACTGTGGCTGTATCCTTTGAGATACAGAAAATAGATAGCTTCATCCCTTGAAACCCTGCTTCCCTTGCTCCTTTCAGCACGATTGCTGGTCTTTGAATATCTCCAGGGATGGCCTTTTTGTTTTCTTGGAGGACAACAGATGTAGCTTCTCTGGTCTGTTTCCTGTCTGTAGAATTTCAAGAGGCAGACAGTATTCTTTCCTTTCATTTTTCTCTCTGTCCTTTACACTCTAAGCTGAAAAGTTTTCTGCTGTAGTAACTGATTAGATCCATCAGTCACAGACTCACTCTCTTTAATAACTGACTGTGGAGCCACATTATTTGTGAAAATTTTAGGACAAATGTGTCCTTAATTTGTACAACAGAATTATCCAGATCCTTAAGCTGTGTTTTCATTTTGCACAGCTTATTTTCAAGTCCATATATTTCCTCTCAAATTTTACTACAAGCAGCAAGGAGAAATGTTGTGATTCCCCCTTAAGATTTTGTTTAGAATTCTTTTAAGCTAGCTTTCCAAGTCAGTCACTTGTAAGTTATACCTTCCAACATTTGAACATAATTTAGACAAGTTCTTTGCCACTGTACAAAAAGCATCACCCTTCATCCATTGTCCAATCACATGTTCACATCTTCTTTTAAAGCACTGCTAGAAACGCATTTAATATCCACATTTCTGGCAATATTTTCTGCTGGTATTACATATACGAAGTCTGACATTTAAGTTACACACCAACACCGGTGCCTAGTTCACCCTTCAAAGGAATTTTGGAACTTTTTTCCTGGAATGACCATCAGAGCTGTCATCATATTACACTTGATGTCCTGAATGTCATCAAAATGTCTTCCTTTCAATATTTCCTTTATCTCTGGGTAAAGACAAAAGTCATTGGGGGCTAGATCAGGTGAGTAGGGAGGGTGTTTCTGTAGGTACTTGTACAAAAGTGAGTAGGAAGAGTGTTCCAATACAGTTATTTGCTTACTGGCTAGAAAATCTCTCACAGTCCATGCTGTGTGAGCTTGTGCATTGTCATGATGCAAGAGACATGAGTTGTTGGTGGGAAGTTCAGATCATGTTCACCTAACATTTTCACATAGCCTTTTTAGCACTTGCAAATAGTACACTTGGTTAATTGTTTATCAAGTTGGCATAAATTCACAACAAACACTTTTTTTAATATCAAAAAAGGTTAGGAACATTGCTTTGACTCATGATTTGGACTGATGGAATCTTTTGGTTGTAGAGAATTGGCTGACTTCTGTTGTGCACTTTGATGTTTTATTTAAGGCTTAAATTGATACACTCATATTTCACAAGTGATAACATGGCCTATAACATCACTTTGGAGACAAAAGTTCTTGGCAAACTTTGACTTTCCTTTGTTTTTGTTCATTGGCGAGCTCCTTTGGGACTATTTTTGCATAGACCTTTCTCATGCCAAGAATTTCAGTCAAGATTTTCCTGTTTCTCTATCAGTGTTTACTTGGTCTGCTATGCTTCTCGCAGCCAGGCAACAATTTTGACACACAATTCAACAAATTTTTATGATGTTTTCATCAGTTCTGCTCATTACTGGCCTCCGTGACCTGCTTCATCAGTGACATTCTACCCTCAGAAAAATGTTTAATCCATTTGTACATTGCCGTTTTCTTCATGGCATTATCCCCATAAACTTGGACTAACATATCCCTGATTTCACTTGCACTCTTGTCAAGTTAAACAAGAAATTTAATGTTTGTTCATTGCTCTATTTCAAGCTTCATTATTCTTGCAATGACACACAAAAACATGCAACAACAGTAATGAATGCCAGTCAGTAACACAGTGCCACACATTGACACAAACACAGTTGAGAGACACTGATATACCACGGTTATGAAACTTTACTCAGTTGTTTGTACAATGCTGCCAATATAAGTGAATGGTGGTAAGTTCACAAAGTTAATTGTCGGACCTTGTGTTCTCTAAGATAACAGAGCCTTCTTCTACAGCTCTCCTCATTTCCTTCTGAGCCCTTGCCAGAATTGCCTTTGACATGCATAATTCTACCAACAATCTCTCTACAGAAATCTAGGCTTTTAATGTTGTTCCATCAGGTCAGTTCCAACTCATGGAAAACCTATGTACTACAAAGCGAAACACTGTCTGATTCTGTACCATCCTCACAATCCTTGCTATATTTGAGCCTATTGTTGCAGCTACTGTGTCAATGGCTGGTAAGTTCACAAAGTTAATTGTCGGACCTTGTGTTCTCTAAGACAACAGAGCCTTCTTCTACAGCTCTCCTCATTTCCTTCTGAGCCCTTGCCAGAATTGCCTTTGACATGCATAATTCTACCAACAATCTCTCTACAGAAATCTAGGCTTTTAATGTTGTTCCATCTTTTTTTCCCTCTTCTTTACTTTACCCTCTCCTTTACCAAGCATAGTGTTCATCTCCAAAGGCTGGTTCCTCCTGATTACATCTCCAACATATGTGAGCTAAATGCTTACTTCCAAGAAGCAGTCTGGCTGTACATCTTCCAAGGCAGATTCATTCATTTTTCTGGCATGCCATGGTATATTGTTTACCAGCACTATAATTCAAAGTCATCAATTATTCTTCTATCATACAATCTGTAGTGTCATTTCTACTACCAAGGCCATATTTTCTAATTTCTGTTCCTTCTTCTTTGTTTCCACCTCTTGCATTCCAATCACCAGCAATTATGAATGCACATTGATTGCAAGTTTGATCTATTTCAGACTGTAAAAGTTGGTGGAAATCTTCAGTTTATTCAGCTTTGGTCTTCATAGGTGGTGTGTAAATTTTAATAATAGTTGTATTACGTGGTCTTTCTTGTAGGCATATGAATATTATCCTATCACTGACAGACTTGTACTTCAAGCATGCCTTGAAATGTTTGTTTTTAAGATGATATAACACTATTATGCTTCAATCTGTCATTCCTACCATAGTAGACTGTGCTATTATCCAATTCAAAATGACCAATACCTTTTTGTTTAGCAGCCAAGCTTGTTAACCATTTGCACCATCAAGGAAATACTCGTCAAATTCCAAAACCAAAAATCTAAAATGATTGTAACTAAGTGGATTCTGACTCATAGCAACTTTATAGGAACTGTGTGTAGGGTTTCCAAGGCTGTAATCTTTATGGGAGAAGACTGCCACATATTTCTTCCATGGAGATACTGGTGGGTTCAAATTACCTAGGCACTGTGCCACCAGGGTTCTTTAGAGTGTTAGTCGATCTTCATCGAATGTGAACTTTATCCTGTTATCTAATTCTATGTTGAACACTTCTGCTATTGCAAACAACATGTTTTCTTCAAGAGCAATTGTATGAGTCCATCATCTTGGATAAAGTGGCCCTTGAGTTTGTATTTACATTCTTAGCAGTTATTCTCAAAGCACTGTCCCCTGTATCAGTGAGTGAATTAGAAGGGGTTTGGATCTGTTGTGCCAGAACTAGCCCTCACTGCAAACTCTCTTTGCCACAGTGTTGAGCTCAGATCACCTGCCAAATCTTCAATCTATTTGGGCACTGGTGCTTTTTACTTCTCATGCGTCTGGCTTAAAGTTCCCTCATTGTATCAGAAAGGGTCTCACTATATTGTATTTCAAAATGGAATTGGCCAAGATTGCTCACCTTTTCCTCCCTATTTACTATAAAAACATAACCACCTTTTCCCCAGAGATGAACTCTGCATGTCCAAAGGCTGTGGTTTTCAAGACACAAGTGATTACTTTATATCCTTCTGCAGGGCAGTGATAGGCAAATTAACTTATATTTACATAATCAAGTGTGGCAATTCATATATGTCACAGAACAATAAGATTTGTTTTACCTAGGCAGAGTAGTACCAGGCAACCTTTAAATAACTTCTCTTAGTTACACTTAGTCTGATCCCTTGTAATAAGGTAGTTTATTTTTCAACAGAAGTGTAAGTCAGTTATTTGCATTTCTCATTAATGATACAACATTTAATAAGTGTGTAGTGTCATTTTACTTGAATACAGCTTGATATTCTTAAATGTGTCTATGAGTGCATTAAATTTGCCTACAAGCTGAACCAGTTGTTGATAATGATGTTTTAATATAATTTTGAAAGTGATTTGAGGTCTTCAGTTTGACAGATAAGAGAAATTCAAAAGATTATCTTTTACAGTATTTTTATTTTTAAATATATATTCAACTTAATCTCCATTTAATTGACAGTGTAGAAAATAATACTTTCGTGGTCAGTGAAAACTTTGGCATGGAATTTGAACAAATATTTCAGTTGCAAAAATTCTTCTCTTTCCACTACAAATTCTATCAACTCTCAAGGCAACAATATTTTTCTGTTCCCTTCTAGCTTCTTAGGACATTACAATAAGAAATAAAAAGTAGGAGGATATAAAAACAACAGAATATATAGCTCATAAAACTAAAATTGGTGTACTTCATAGGTTGAAAGAGAAGGAAATAAATAAAATCTCACCAAAAGTTAAAATAGTAATCAGGGAGCAGCTGTTCAGAAGGAAGAGATAAAAGCAAATGGTCGAAAGGCCAAGGGAAGCTGAGTTTTGAGTATGGGAACAGAGGGGTTGTGAAGGATTTGAGTGATTGACTCAAAGAAAGTGAAACATTAAAGGAGGCTTTGAAAACACCTCAAACACAGAGTGAAAAAGGCTGCTTAAGTGGGGATTACTTTATCTTGAGAAAGCCAAGCCAAGTGCCAGCAGATCTTGAGAAAGGGCATGTTTTATTTATGTATATATAAACAGAAATAAAAAGCTGTGTCACTTTCTTGTTCTTTTTCTTGTTAGAAAGAGGGCTATTTTGTAAAGACAGTCCCTTGGTTTGACTTAAGCAATCAAATAGATTGACCCTGATTTATTCTACAAAAATCCTTGATATAAAAAGCAAAGAAAGATGACATTCAGAGTGCTTTGGGTGAAAAAAAATTGTAGCTAATTCATTGCCATATATTGTGTGGGGTTAGAGAAAAACATTACAGTTAGTGATGGTAATAATCCATGTAACCTGAATTTGAGGTAAAAAAAAGTAAACAGATTGAAAAGGAAGGCATAATTATTCATTTATGATACTTTTTTCACCTTTCTCCAAATTAATTCATTAAGAATCCTTTGTATTCTTCCAAACAGTTCAGTGTTATGTTACTAATACATTCCCTGAGCAGAATTGCTCCCTGATTCTTCTTGCTCTGGCTACATTTCAAAACTCCAGGAAGGTGGGATTAAGTATTATGGCCTAATGTATGTCTTCCTTCATTACCTTCTCAAACAAAAGAGCTCATATAACTTAAAAGACGTGTGTGTATGTGTGTGGATGTATTTGGAGTCCATGGGAGATACAAATAGTGCTCACTGCTGCTAACTAGACACCTGGGGTTCACATATACCTAGAAGAACTCTGGAAGAAAGACTTGGCACTCCACTCAGGAAAAAATCAGCCATTGGAAATCTTATAAGAAAAATGTTTCAGATTCAAGGAGAAGGCCTAATATTGCTAAGATACCAATATTACTTGAAGCAATCTATAGAGTCATTGCAATCCTCATCAAAATTCTGAGAGCTTTCTAAAGAAATAGAAAAAGCAAGCTTCAACTTTATATGGAATGACAATGGGCCCCCAACTGTAAAAGTCATGTTGAAAGAGAAGAACAAAGTAGGAGGACTCACACTTTCTAATTTTAAAACATACTATGTAGTTACACTAATCAAACCATCCTGCTACTGATATAAAAATAGACCCATAAACAAATGGAATTCAATTGAGAGGCCACAAATAAACCCATCTATATATACATGAATTTTGACAAGGGTGCTAAGTCCATTCAGTGGGAGCAGAAGAGTCTCATCAATAAATTGTACTAGAGAAATTGTATTTCTACAGGCAGAATAATGAAACAGGACCCATGCCTTACACCATTCATAAAACAATTCAAAATGGATTAAGGGCCTAAATGTGCCAACTAAAACCATAAAATCTTAGATGAAAATGGAGGGGCTATGCAGTAGGGCTGGCTTTTAACAATATGCTATCTAATATAACAGCCAAAGCACAGATAGCAAAAGACACAATAAATAAATAGGACCTCATAAAAATTAAAAACCTTTATGCATCAAAGTAGATTACTAGAAATTTACAGAAGGCAGAGCTAAGATGGCAGAGTAGCCACATGCAATCTCTGATCCCTCTAACAACAAAAATGAGAAAAATAATTGAACACATTATATAGGACATTCTAGGAGCCCTGAAAATCAGGCAGAAAACTGGGAAATTTGACTGAGTGGCAGGGAGAGCAGAGCAGGCCCAGAAGCAGCTACCCTGACCAGAATTAAATGTACACTGCACAGAGGTACCTGCTTCAGCCAATGGCTGAACAGAGCAGCAATGCCATGAGTCGAGCAGGTCCTTCTCAGCAGGGAGACTGAGTTTCAGGCTTGCTGCTGTTCCTTCCAGTGTGACGTCTTTTTCTCCTCCCCAGCTGGGCTTCTCCTTGTGAATTTAGACAGTGTGTCAAAGAGGATGCTTTTAGCTATAGCAAAATACATGACAGCAAGAGGGAGGGAGGTGGGCAGTTTCAGGCTGGTTTAGCAACTCAGTGACCCCATCAAGGATCCAGGCCCTTTGCATCAGAGAACCTTTACCTGAGCTTCATAGGCTAAATATCTTAGAACTCTTGAGGATTTAAACCTTTCTTATGTGCCGATTTCTCTCCTTTCCTCCAGCCACCTCTTCCTACTTTCTCTGCTCAGTAGCAGGCACTAAACTTCACTGCATTACTTGGTCTTGAAGTGGGACATCTTATGTTGATACTCTGAGCTGTTCTTCTGAACTTGCACTGCATTACTTGGTCTTGAAGTGGGACATCTTATGTTGATACTCTGAGCTGTTCTTCTGAACTTGGAGAGGGAAACAAAAGGGGGCAGGGGGAATTCTGCTAGCTCCCTTGATTTGGCAACACTCTTTACCTTTGTCAGCATGCTTGCAGTTCTAAGCATTCAGTGGAAGGGCGGTGGCATTTTTAAGACTCCAATAATCAAACTAGCTCACCATTGTCTGGACACTAAAAAACTAAATTTATATATATCTATGTTGTTGTTATTAGGTGATGTAGAGTTGGTGCCAACTCATAGCAACCTTATAGGTTAGAGTAGAACTGCCCCATAGAGTTTTCAAGGAACATCTGGTGGATTTGAACTGCTGATCTCTTTGATCACAGCTGTAGTGTTTCACCACTATGACACTGGGGATTCTGATTTGTGTGTGTATTAGAAAACAATAACCAAAGAAATAAATTACAGCAACTTTCTGATGGCTCTGAGACAAAAATCAATTTCTAATTATTTAAAGGAGGAGACCATTACAGCTTCAGAAAACGCCCCTCCCCCAAAAGTTTTCCAGATGAAGAAGACTTTCTGTGATTTTCTAAGGTAGAATACAAGGCAGAAATGTTTAGAGCTCTTCAAGATATCAGGAAAGAGATTAGGCAAAGTGTAGCAGAGCATACTGAAATATTAAACAAGCTACAAGAGATACTTGAGCAACAAAAATCTGAAATCCAAAAGATTGACAATAAAATTACAAAATTAGACAATTAAAAACAAAATCAGAAGAGTAGGATTGAGGCAATGTGATGCAGAATTAGTGAGACTGAAGACAAAACAACTGACACCAGCATATATGAGGAAAAACCAGATAAAATAATTAAAAAAATAAAGAACCATTAAGATTTATGTGGGACTCTATCAAAAGGGATAATGTATGAGTGATAGGAGTACCAGAACAAGGAGGGATAACAGAAGATTTAGAGAACTTTTGAAGATATGTTGACATGAAAGATATGTTGTCATGAAAGACAAGTATGCATGATGCTCATCAAACTTCACAAAAGGTAGATCCCAAGAGAAAAACACCAAAGCATATATAATCAAACTTATGAAAACTAAAGATAAGGAGATGCTTTTAAAGGCAGCTAGGCTAGAACAAAAAATTACCTATAAAGGAGAGTCATTATAACTAAGCTCATATTACTCAGTTAAAACCATGTTGGCAAGAAGGCAATGAGATGCCACATACAGAGGCTTGAAGAAAAATAACTGCTAGCCAAGAGTTATATATCCTGCAAAATTGTGTTTCAAATATGACGATGAAATTAGCATATTTGCTGATAAATAGAAGTTTATATAATTAGCAAAAACCAAACCAAAATCATAAGAAACACTGAAGGGAGTTCTCCAGTTAGAAAAATCAGCAACATCAGGTATATACTCAAGGATAAAATGCAGAACAGAGCATCCAGTTATCAACCTAGAGTGGAAAATCACAAAATAAAACACTAAAATTAGAAAAACATATTTCAGTATGTAAATGATGAAAACACTGTACCAAAAAGAGAAACATGTGAATGTATTCACAGATGTTTCAGATGGAGAGAAAAATCAAGGAAATACAAAGAAATTAAAGACTGGCTGAAACTAAGAATATTAGAGGTAAATGTTAAGGTAACAACAGAGGACCTTAGCAATCTTACACATCAAACTAGGAATCAAAAGCAAGATGTTTCGGCAGATATAAAACCAACAGCAATGAAAAGGGTGAAAAGAACACCCATATAGAAAAGTGACTCCACATAGAAAATTAAGTGGAAGAAACAGTCAACAACACACAAAAAAAGAAACCAAAATGAAAGCACTAAATTTGTGTTTATCAGTAATTACATTGAATATAGATAAGTTTAATGCACCAATAAAGAGACAAACAGTAGCAGAATGGATTTCTTTGCTTAAAAGCAAGATTCGCTTCTACACTGCTTACAAGGCACACACCTCAGACTCAAAGATACACACTGTAACTCCAAGGATGGAAAAGTATATACCAAGCTAACAAAATTAAAAAATACAGCAGGAATGGCAATATTAATTTGAGATAAAGTAGACTTTAAAGTAAAATCTGCCACAATGGACAAGGAAGGTCACTATATATTGCTTAAAGAGTCAATACATCAAGAGGACATAATCATATTAACTATTTACACATCCAATGGCACAGCATCCAAATAGCTCAAAGGAATTCTAACAGCATGGGAAAGTGAGGAAGACAGTTCCACAATAAGAGACTTCAACACACAACTTTCAGTGGTGGACAGAACATCCAGAAAGAAGCTCAGTAAAGACAAAGAAGGTCTAAATGCAATGATCAACTGACTACGCTTCATAGACATGTTCAGAACACTCCATCCAACAGCAGCCAAGTATACTTTATTTTCCAGTGCCCATGGAACTTTCTACAGAATAGACCACATATTAGGCCGTAAAGAAAATCTTAACAAAATCAAAAGTATTGAAATATAGCAAAGCATCTTCTCAGACCATGAAGCCATAGAAGTCAATATCAATATCAGATAAAGGAAAGGTGAGAAAATCAAACACATGAAAACTGAACAACACCTAACTCAGAGACTTCTGGGTTATGGAAAAAAATCAAGGATGGAATAAAGAAATTTATGGACTCAAATGAAAATGAAAAGGCATCCTACTCGAACTTATGGAACACAGCAAAAACAGTGCTCACAGGTCAATTTATTTCAATAATGCACACATCCAAAAATAAGAAAGTGTCCAAATAAAAGAATTAGCCCTACAACTTGAACACGTAGAAAGAGAGCAACAAAAGAATTCCTCAACCATCAGGAAAAAAGGTAATAAAAATTACCATAACTAAATTAATTAGAGAATACAAAAATAATTGAAAGAGTTAAGAAGATCAAAAGCCAGTCTTTTCTAAAAGCTCAACAAAATTGATAAATCACTGGCAAAACTGACAAAAGGAAAACAAAAGAGGAAGCAATTAACTTCAGTAAGAAACGAGAGGGGCAATGTCATAACAGACTCAACTGAAAATAAAAGAATATAACACAATAGCATGAAAAATTGTACTCTACTAATAGAAATGGAAGGTAAGTTCCTCAAAATAATAGGGTGCAACATCATCCTAAATGAATAGAGCTTGAAAACATTCCCCTAGAGAATGGCAACCAGAGAAGGGTCTTGTTGTTACCACTTTTATTCAATGTTATGCTTAAATTTGTAGCCAGAGCAATCTGGCAAGATAAAGAAATAAAGGGCATCCAAAGTGGTAAGGAAGAAGTAAAAGTATCTCTATTTACAGATTACCTGGTCTTATACACAGAGAACCCTGAAGAATACACACACACACCTACTGGAACTAATAGAAAAGTTCAGGATATAAGAGAAACATAATCATTAAAAAAATAGTTGAATTCATTTACCTCAGCAAAGAGACCATTGAAGAGGAAATCACCAAATCACCAAATCAATAGCATTTACAAGAGCCCCCAAGTAGATAAAATAAATAGGAATAAATCTAAGCAGAGATGTAAAAGCCCTATACAAAGAAAATTATAAGACTCTACCACAAAAAACCAAAAGAGACCTATGTGAGTAGAACAGCCTACCTTGCTAATGGATAGGAAGACTTAACATCATAAAAATGTCCAGTCTCCAATGGTGTAGATAAAATACAATTCCAATAAAAATTACAATGTCATTTTTTAATGAGATGGAGAAACAAATCGCTAACTGCATATGGAAAGTGAAAATGCCTTGGATAAGTAAACATTACTGAAGAAGAACAAAGTGGGAAGCTTCACATTACCTGACTTTAGATCGTATTATACTACCACTGTAATCAAAACAACCTCATGCTGATACAAAAACCAATAAATGCATCAGTGGAACAGAATACGGAATTCAAACATACCACCATCTACCTATAAGTGGCTGATATTTAACAAAGGCCCAAAGTTCATGAACTGAAGGCACAAGAGTCTCTTCAACAAATGATGTTGGAAAAACTGGATATCTGTCTGCAAGAAACTGAAACATGACCCATATCTCATACCGTGCACAAAAACTAACTCAATATGGATTAAAGACCTAAATGTAAACTCTAAAACTATAAGAACATGGAAGAAAGAATAGGGACAATGCTGCAAACCCTAATACACAGCACAAACAGGCTACAAAATATTACAAACAATGCACAAACACCAGAAGAGGAAATATACAAATAAGAACTCTTAAAAATCAAGCACTTATGCTCATTTAAAGACTTCACCAAGAGAATAAAAAAAAAACATACAGACTGAGAAAAGATTTTTTGCCAACCGGGAATGTGTCTGGCATCTAATCTACATAATCTCCAAGGTACTGCAAAACCTCAACAAGGAAAAGACAAATAACACAATTTTAAAATCAGCAAAGAATATCAACAGGCACTTAACCAATAAAAAACCCATCTAGGTTGCTAACAGATACATGAGGATATGCTTATGAACAGTAGCCAGCAGAGAAATTCCTAATCATAACTACAATGAGATACCATCTACTCCAACAAGGCCAGCATTAATCAAAACAACACAAAACAGTAGTTGTTGGAGAGGTTGTGGAGAGACCAAAACTCTTCTACACTGCTGGTGGGAATGTAGAATGGTAGAACTACTTTGGTAACTGATGTGGCACTTTCTTAAAAAGGTAGAAATAGAAATACCATACGATCCAGCAATCTTACTGGTTGGAATATATCCTAGATAAATAAGGGCTCTCATATAAATAGGTACATGCACACCAACATTTATTGGAGCATTGTCCACAATAGCAAAAAGGTGGAATCAACCTTGGTGACCATCAACAGAGAAATGGGTAAACAAACTATGATATATCCACACAATGGACTTCTATGCAATGCTAAAGAGCTACGATGATATTGGGGAACATCTGGTAACACGGAGTCATCGTAAAGACATTGTACTTTGTGAAATTAGTTGCAAAAAGAAATATTGTACGAGACACTATTATAGGAACTGAATAAAGGGTTTAAGCACAGAAGAAAATAATCTTTGATGGTTACAAGGAAGGACAGGGCAAAAGACCAGTATTCATAGACTAAATTGTAGATAAGATTTGAATTAAGTGAAGCAAGTGACAGCACACAGTAGAAGGGAGGTTAACACTGCTGAGCTATGCCAAAAGCTACGATGTTCCCTAAATACAACTCAGCATTACAAAGTTCACAGTAGCAAGGGCAGGTGTCTGGGGACCATGGTTTCAGAGGACATCTAGGTGAATTGGTATAACTAAGTTTTTTTTTTTAAGGAAATGGTATGCATCCCACTTTGGTGAGTGGCATCTAGGGTCTTAAAAGCTAGCAAGCTTCCATCTAAGGAACATCAATTGGTCTAACTCCACCTAGAGCAGAGAAGAACAAAAGACATCAAAGCTAAGAGGAAAGTACGAGCCCAGGAGACAGAAAGGGCCACATGATTGGGAGACTACGTCAGCATGAGACCAGAAGAACTGGATGGTGCCCAGTCACCAGCAGTGACTACCCTGACAAGAAACACAGCATAGAGTCCCTAAGACAGTGGGGGAAAAATGGTGGTGTAGAGTTAGAATTTTACTGTAAGACTAGACTTGATGGTCTGACATCATGGAAAGTTCCCTGAGGACATGGTCCCTGGACTCATTAGTAGCCCAGAGCTGAAACCAATATTGAAGCCAATTCTTAAGACAAAGATTGGACTGGACTATAAGACATAAAGTGATGCTGATGAAATGTGTCCATCTTGACTTAAGTACATACACGCGGCTGTCAGAGTACCTCCTGTCTAGAGGTGAGATGAGTGTAGAGTAGGGGACAGGAGCTGGTTGAATGAATACAGGAAGCACAGGGTGGAAATGAGAAGTGTGCTGTCACTTGGGTGGGGAGAGTAGCTAGAGTTGGATAGAGGTGTGTGTGACATTTTTCACGGCAAATTGAGTTGGATTATAAACTTTCACTTAAAGCACAAAATTTTTTTTTCAAGACTTCACCAAATAAAATGAAAAGACAAGCTGCCCACTGTGAGAAATGGTATAGCAATTGTGGAAAACAATGTGACAATTTCTCAAAAGGATTAAAAATAGAATTGCTGTTTGACCCAGAAATTTCACTCCTAGATGTATACCCAAAAGTCTTGGAAGCAGATACTTGAAAAGAAACTTGTGCACCACAGTTTATGCAACATTATTCACAATAGCCAAAAATTAAGAACAGCCTAAATGCTCACGAACAGATGAGTGGATAAACAGTTCTTAGTATCTGAAGGGAATTTGTTCTAGAATCTCTCTTTAAATCATCCCTAGATTACACATAATAACCTAATGCAATGTAAATGATATATAATAGTTGCTGAAGTTTATACTTATCACTGAATGCTTACTCAGTCTTTGCAAGCACTGTATCACAAATCACAGACCATTTTTGTCATTGTATAGGCAGCACCAATACTTTCATGAATTTCAGCTGCTTTCTGCTTTATGGTACAAATACTTGATTCATTCTTAATGACCTTATGGCTCACTTTGGCAAGTGATATGCCACTTTTCTAGTTGAGAGAGAGCACTTTTGCCCCCTCTTAACCTTTGAGGAACTGCTTTGACAACTTCATTGAGTTTTAGGAGCCACTTATTTTTTTCTCAGAAACAAAGGTTGCACATAACACAAGTAACAAATGAACAATATGTATGTTCAAACTACAAGTAGGATCTATGAAACAGTGGGAGGCTACAGAAGGATATGTTCACACATCACTCCATTCACATGGGTTTAGTGCAGAGCTCATGTGTGGCACACTCAAGTTTTGCTTTTTGGAACATATTTTCACCCCTGTACATTTTCAATCAGTGGTTGGTTAGATCTATGGATGTGTAATTTGTGTATATAGAGGGCTGAATGCATATACATACAATGGAATACATCCTACAGTATGGATGGCTCCTAAAGACGTTATGATGAGCAAAACCAGCCAATCTCAAGAGGACAAATATTGTATGATCTCAGTTACGAAAAAGAACAATAAAAGGCAAATATACAAAGACCAAAGTTTACTAGTAGTTACCAGGGATGGGAAGGACAAAAGGGGAAAGGCAAAAGGGATAATGATGATAGTAACTTGAAACTGATTAAAGATTAGTTTACACAGGCAAGTATTATAATTGCTGTCAGTTATAGTACACTTGTAAGAAGTAGAATTGACAAAAGTTCTGTGATAGATACATTTACAATAATGACCCAAAAAATTTGGTTTCTTGGTTTGGAGATTTAGGGTCATGTGCTCATGAAATTTCCCAGTTAACTGACCTAATAACATGTTTAGTGCTTCTGTTATACTTTCTAGTTCCTTCCATAGTTCCTGGGGTCTTCAAAGTTTACAAGTGACTATTGGAGGCACAGCAATTGATTTCTATTTACCTGGAACAACTGAGGACGAAGGAGAGTCAGGAACAGGAGCATGGTGTGGAATGCATGGCTAATTGCCTCCATGAAGGACCGCTTCTTTTGCCATGAGACCAAAAGAACTGTATGGTGCCCAGCTAACTTTCTGAACTTTTTTATCATAGATTTCACAGCAGAATTTTGATCCAAAGGGAGAAATGCATAAAAGAATTTCAAATTTTCATGGACTTCAGAATTTCTGAAATTATTGCGCTGAGATAATCATTAAATTTTTAACCAAAAATATCCCCTGAAATCATCTTAAAACTCAGCAACAGTTTAGCTTAACTAGCAAAAAAAGTCTGCCTTGACAATTACGCTTTTAAAAGAACTATCTGTATGACTTAAAGAGACAACAGCAATTTCAAAGATGAAATTGAAACCTCAGGTGGCACTGAGTTTATACTAATGAAAGAGAAACAACTCAGAAAAGGAAAGTGATGTGGTTGCCCATCTCAGAGAATATAATCAATGTTACTAAACTGTACATGTAGAAATTGTTTAATTGGTGTATGTTTTGCTATGTACATTCTCAACAACAACAAAATAAATAAAATTTAAGGAAGAAACGAAAATAATTCTACTCCGACACACAGTACTTTCCAACATAGTAATTTTGTTACAGTATGAACAGTTCTGTAGATCTGTGTGTTTTACAGCTTATTAGTGGCAATCATGGCAGTCAACTTTTGTTCAGATAAACTCGTGATTAGAGATGACAGGAAACCAAAATAAACAAGCTGTTTACTATGAAGTCAATTTCAACTCATAGGAACACTGTAGGACAGAGTAGAACAGCCCCACTGGGTTTTCAAGGAGCAGCTGGTAGATCTGAGCTACCAACCTTTAACTTAGCATCTGTAAGGCTCCAGAGGTGACCGTATAGAAATCAAAAATAACTCTGATCGATAAATTCACTCCTCTGCACATTGTTCTCTGTTCTATTACCAGCAACATACACACAGTCATGATACTGCTTCTATTCAGTGCCAAGTATTGTATTCTAGTAGATGGAATTCTTGATTCTATCTAGATTCTCTGCTAGATTCTCGTGGCTACACCTAGAAAACAGTATTCTGAAACCCCTTTACAAAATTGTCATGATAGTTACAAAGCAAAACTTTCTAGCTCTATTTTGTCTTCTGTTTGTCAGTCCTCCTTTGAAAGCTATTTACATTTACAGAACAATGGAGTTATGAGGAAAGCAAGTACATGAAAAGAGATATAACCAGGAACTGAAGGGTACTGGAAGAAAAGGAGTTGAAACACTGGATTACACTTTAGTAGCATAACCACACGGGACCACGAGAATGATGGATTTTAGAAGCTTTGGCCTATTTTGAGCTCCTCACTCGCTTAAAAGGAAAAGACAATGTTTGGCTACAAGTGCCATGTCATGTGAAGTGTGCGAATGGGAGGCATTCTGCCCACATCACATTAATCTGGGTTGTACAATGCAAAGAACCAAGAGTCCACATTTTCTCTTTTTATGCCTCTGAATTTCTTTATCTATTTTTAGTTTTTGTTCTTTCAGCTCAGCTCAGCCTATGGAAATGTGTCGGGCTCTGAAGTGAGCTGTAAAGAATGAAGGTAAAGCTTTAAGCTGCTAGATTCATGGCTGAGGTTTTTACACACACATAAAATATGAATCTCAGTTGTATACAAAGCTGAAGCCATCGTGCTGAAAGGATCCCAGTCAAGCAGGCCTGTAAAATGAAATCCTCTTGGACTAATTTAAAGAGACCTGAGTAATATAAATTGTGGCCTGTTGAAATGCAGGGAATAAAAAAAAAAAAAATTAACTTAAATACAAGCTTCTCTCGGTACCATTGGCAGCCCTAGTGTATGAGCGATGGGAACAAAAAACAGACAGAGAAGTTAGCTCCCGATTTACTTTCCAAATAACTCTGCAGTTCCCTGTTTATACTGGTCTTGTGGGCCTAATGAAATCCTCTTCAGTGAGAATTTAATACAGAGATAAACTTTTCAATAAATAAATGGCTCGGAGTTGGCTGAACTCTGATGTCTTTCATTCTGGTAGAGCCACTTCGGCAGAATTGGTATGCATGGAGGAAAACTCTCATAAAACCATTCCCAATGAAGGAATTAATTCACACATAACACTGAGCTGGACCTCTGCTTATGAGCCACCAAGATTTCTCTGTTTCATTTGATTTTTCACTAGCTACCTTATAACTCTTTTGCTATCTTACCAGGTACGAATGCTTAAGGTCTCTCCGACCTTCATAAACAAACACTTAAATGGCTATTAGAGCAATTAGACAGGGTTTTACACAAAAAACTTTCAACACTTGGTTTGGAGAATATAGGTAGGAAAGAAGATGTGTTACATAATGGGTGCAACCTTAAGGGTGAGTTTCATTTGGAGCATTACTCAAACTCATTCTTCTAAAAGAAATTAACTTCTTAAGATTTGAGGAGGAAGATGCACCAAGTTCAGTGGACCATTGGAGAGGGTCTGCTGTTTTCTGTAGAAGGCAAAAATGAATTTCTATGGCATCCCACTGAATTAACTTTCTAGGGAGAGATACTCCCCTCAAGTTATTGACATTAATTTTAAATGTTTTCTATTTAAAAATAATTCAACAATTTCTGGCATTATCTGTTGTCATGGAATGACTTACGTCTCCCCGAAAATGTATCTGTTAATTTGACTAGACCTTGACTCCTGCTATTGTGTGATGTTCCTATACGTTGTAAATCCTGCCTTTATGATGTTAATGAGGTAGGATGGGCTGTGGTTGTGTTAGCGAGGCAGAACTCAATGTTCTAGACTGTACTGTGTTTTGAGGCAATCTATTGATATATAAGGGAAAAGAAGGCAAGCAGAGACTGGAGCCCTCATACGATTAGGAAAAAAAGTAGTGTAAAGAGCAGAGTGTATTCCTTGGATCCTGGGTCCCTGTGCCTCTGAAGCTACTAGTTTAGAGGAAGTTTGATGGTAAAGACCTCCCTCCAGAGCCAGCAGAGAAAGCCTTCGTTTGGAGCTGTGACCTGAATTTGGACTTGGAGTCTACTGGACTGTGCCAAATTAATTTCTGTTTGTTAAAGCATCCCTCATGGCATTTCTGTTAGAGCAGTGACGTACAACTAAGACATCCAGTGTTCTAGATGTCTACGATAATGCAGATCATGATTCTTCACTCTCTGTAAGTCAGTCAACATACACAGAAGGCAGCAGTGTTGTGACTATCTTATCAAAAATTGGATTTTTAATGTCTTGTGATAGGTATGAGAATCTTGGAAGGCAAAAATATATGTTTTTAGTTTAAAAACAACAAAAACATGTGACTTTGATCAAATTAATGTGTATTACTCTTTTAATCTCACACAATTTTAAAAAACGAGAAAATGATGAAATAAGTTATACAAATAGGTCATAAATTTTCAAAGCATTTGTTTAAAAATATAAGAGAAAGAATACTTTGTTCTAAGAAGTTATTTTATAGAACACTGAGAAATATATTTTTAGTAAATCTAAGACAAGTAATAATTGAACATTATTTACAGGACCTGATGAACTTGCTGCTGTGTACTTACACTGGCAGCACTGTACAAACAACTTGGTAAGGTTTCATAACCTTGGTGTACCAGTGCCTCCAGCTGTGTTTATGTAGATATGGGGAAGTCTCTTGCTGAGTGCTGCTCATTATTGTTGTTCTGTGTGTTGTACTGTCATGAGAATGTCGAAGTTTGAGTTAGGGCAACAAACAAACGTTACATTTCCTGTTAAACGTGGTAAGAGTAGAAGTGAAATCAGGGAGAGGTTAGTCCATTTTTATGGGGATAATGCTATGAAGAAAATGACAGTGTACAAAGGGATTAAACATTTTTCAGGGGTTGTGTGTCAAAATCATTGGCTGACAAGAAGCATAGCAGACCAAGTAACCATCACTAGACAAAGAGGAAAATCTTAACTGAAAGTCTTGGTATTGGAAAGGTGTGTGCAAATATGGTCCTGAAGGAGCTCTCCAATGAACAAATGTAAAGGAAGGCCAAAGTTTGCCAAGATCTTTTGCAGAGGCAAGATGATGTTTGGGACCATATGATGAAACATAGGTGATGAAACATGACCCTGAAACAAAGCTTCAAAGTACATAACGGAAGTCAGCCAATTCTCCACAACCAAAAAAGTTCTGTCAGTCCAAATCAAGTCAAAACAATGTTGCTAACCTTTTTTTATAACAAAAAGATTATTCATTATGACAATTAGCCAAGTTTACTATTAGCAAGTGCTAAAAAGCTGTGTGAAAAAGTTAGATGAAAATGATCTGAACTTTTTATCAACAACTCATGGCTCTTGCTCCATGAAGATGCACCAGCACACATGGCACTGTCTGTAAGAGAGTTTTAACCAGTAAGCAAATAACTTTTTTGAAACATCCTTCTACTTAATTGATGTGGCCCCCAATTACCTTTTTCCTTACCCAAAGATAAAGGAAATATGGAAAGAAAGACATTTTGATGACATTCAGAACATCAAGGGTGATACAATGACAGCTCTGAAGGCTGTTCCAGAAAAAGAGTTGCAAAATTGCTTTGAAGATTGGACTGGACACCAGCATAAGTGCATAGCTCCCCAAGGGGAGTACTTCAAAGGTGATCATAGTGATATTCAGCAATGAGATATGCACCACTTTTTTCTAGGATGAGATTGAAAACTTAATTGGCAGTCCTCATGTACGTATGTATGTATACATACACGTAATTATGGCTCTGGTGGTACCATGGTTAAGCATTTGGATGCTAAACAAAAGATTGGCAATTTGAACGTATTAACCTCTCCTTGGTAAATGTATGTGGCAGAGGACCAAGACACTGGAGTAGTCAGATGTTTCCTGTAGTCCCTCTTAGAACAAAGACCACCCTCAAAACAAGTTAACAGCTTGTAGGTGATAGTCCAGGAGCCCTGAACATCAAAGACAAAGTTTAGGAGTTGGACTGAGCAATAGAGGGAGGCAGAGACTGTTGTAAGAAGCAAAGAGTTGCCATATCTGACGCAGTGGGTCAGATCCACAGTCCAGATCCACTGGTGCAAGTGCAGTGAGGCTAGCAGTGGCATTTGGGGTATGTTTTTCACATCAGAGGAGATTGAACAGTGGAGGGTCCATTTGCTTTTCCAGAATCAGGCAAAAGTAGCACTCAATTGGCAAAAGATAAGTACTTGTGTCTATCTTACCGCATGGATCAGAAATATTCCTCTTGACAAAAACTTCTGTTTCATTTACCTGACCCTTCACTGTTTGAGCTGGCTTCAGAGACTGACACTGCCACTTCTTCAGAACTATGGCCTGTCTTGTGCCCTGAGCCATTCTCCCAACTGTGGAGAGGAACAGATTAATGAACAGGAAAAAATAATCTGCCAGTTCCTCTAAGCCAGGATCATAAGGCAGAAACACTTCCTCTGCCTAGACACAGGTATAAGGAAGGAAGTCCATGGATTTTGAATGCCTTTCTTCCTACACAGGACTTTGTGTGCCCACATCAACTGTGTAGGCTCTCATTAGCATAGCACAACCAGGTATATACCTGAAGTCTAACCTCAACTATTTCAGGTTAGTGGAGTGGCAGTTTCATGACATTTGACACCACTCTGCCTATTGAGCAGGGTCTTTGCCTACCAACAACAGGGATCTGAGGCCTGCTGGCTCCATTCATGCTGCTTAGACACCCACAACAGAGGTCCAAGAATAAGCAGTGCCTCCCAGTCCTTGTAGCCAGCAGCACTGGGTATCCATAATTTGTCTGTAAATATCCACCTTCCTACACATTCTAGGGAACAGAGACATGCTTTTCTCATAGACACTCAGGGGTTGCTGTAAGCCCCTTGCCTTCCTCAGCATATAACCCGCTAATGCAGCCAGATACCAGTGCCTACACAAATCTCCTTTTAACATCTGGGTGAGAGTCTACACCACATACTTGGTGACCAGTGATTTGGAAAACTGAGTTGAATCTGTACAGGAAAATGTAAGCAGACTCTGGTGCCCATATACCTGGTAATAGGTCCCACCACACAGAGACAAGACACTAGAGCTTCAGAGCCCCCATAAGAAAACAAACTCACACATGCAGCACATTGGAAGTATCAAAACAAAACTAAAAGCTAAGACACAGTAAGCGAACATAAAACAAAAGAGGTAGACCACACCAGCTTCAGCAAGCTGACAGAACAAAGAATCAAGAAAGCTTCCGGATGAAGAGAACTTCCTTGGATAACCAGGTGTAGAATACAAATGATTAATATGCAGAACTCTTTAAGAGATCAGGCAAAAGTAGAACAGGCCAGAAAGAGAAAAGGCTATTGAGGAATACAAGAAGTGTATAGAACAGCATAATGACAAATTCAACAAGCTATAAGAATCTATAGAGACATAGTAAACAGAAGTTCAGAGAAAGAACTATAAAACTTTAGAATTAGATGATGCAACAGAAACTCATAGGATCAAACTGGAAACCCTGGAAGACAAAATTAGTAAGATTGAAGATTATGTACTTCATACCAATTTATCTCAGGAAAAAAAACAGATAAAAGACTTTTTAAAAAAATGAAGAAATCTTAATAATTATAGTGGACTCTATCAAGAGGAATGGAGTGATTGGTGTAGCAGAATGTGGAATGGCGATAACAGAAAACACAGAAAGAGCTGTTGAAGATGTGTTGGTAGAAAACGTTCCTGATATGAAAGTTGAGAAGGTATCTAAGATGCTTATCAAACCTAATACTAGATCCCTAAAGACAGTAAAAAAAAAAAAAACAATCAAACTTACAAAAACCAAAGATAAAGATAGAATCTTAAGAGATGGAAGGAATGAAAATAATCTACAAAGGAGAGTCAATAATGCTAACCTCAAACCACTCAGCAGAAACCATGCAGGCAAGAAGGCAATGGGACAAACAAAACAAAACAAAACTCACCAAATACACTGCTGTCAATTCCAACTCATAGCAGCCCTATAGAACAGAGTAGAACTGCTCCATAGTTTCCAAGCAGCACCTAGACGATTTGAACTGCCATCCCTTTGGTTAGCAGCTGTAGCACTTAACCACTATACTACCAGGGTTTCTGCTATAAAAATTTACAGGAAAAAAAATTAAATTTACTAGCCAACAGTTACATATCCAGGAAAACTGTTTCTCGAAAATAATGATGAAATTAGGACATTTTAACACATTACTTGTGGTGAAGGACAGAACATGCAGAAAGATACTAAAAAGAGGCACAGAACATATAAACACAACAATCAGCCAACTGGACTTCATAGACATATATGGATAACTCTACTCAAAGGCAGCCAGGAATATTTTCTTTTCCAGTGCACATAGAACATTCTGTAGAATGGACCACATGTTAGGTCATAAAGCTAGTCTTAACAGAATCCAAAGCACTGAAATATTACAAAGCAGAGTTTCTGACCAAAAACCCATAAAACTAGAAGTCAGTAGCAGTAAAAAGAAGAAGAAGAAAAAAATCACACACATGGAAACTGAATGCCATCTTGCTCAAAAACTACTGGGTTATAGAAGAAATCAAGGATGGGATAAAGAAATTCACTCAATCAAATGAGAATAAAAAATCATTCCTCCAGAACCTTTGAGACACAGCAAAAGCAGTGCTCAGATGTCAGTTTATAACAATAAATGCACACATCCACAAAACCAAAAGACAGCTACAACTAGAACAAATAGGAAGAGAGCAGCGAAAGAAGCCCTCAGGCTCCAGAAGAAAGCCAACAGTAAAAGTTGGAGTGGAATTAAATGCAATACAAAACAGGAAACCAACTGAAAGAGTTAAGAAGACTAAATGTTGGTTCTTCGAAAAAGATCAACATAATTGATAAACCACTGGCCAAACTGACAAAAGAAAAACAGGGTGGAAAACAAATACAGATACAATGCAATCCTGATCCAAATTCCAACGGCATTTTTTAATGAAATGGAGAAACGAATCACCTAATTCATATGGAAAGGGAAGAGACCATGGGTAAGTAAAGCACAACCTAAAGAGCAAGTGAGAGGCCTCGCACTACCAGACTTTAGAGATTATTATACTGGCACAGTAGTCCAAACAGCCTGATGCTGGTACAACATTAGATACATAGACCAATGAAACAGAATTGAGAATCTAAACATAAAAATCACCCACCTATGAGCAGCTGATAGTTTACAAAGGCTCAAAGTCCGCTAATTAGGAAAAAGACATCTCTTTAACAAATAATGTTGATGAACTGGATATACATTTGCAAGAAAAAAGAAGATACATTAGACAAAATCGGCAGCTTCTGTTCAGAGGCAAGACGGGACAGGAGATAGTTTAATGGACACAGGAAATCTGAGGTGGAAAGGTCAAGTGTGGTGTCATATAGGGACAGAAACTAGGGTTACATAACAACATATGAATACATTTTTGTATGATAAACTAATTTGAATTTTAAACTTTCACATAAAGTACAATAAAAAAGAAAGAAGAAATACCATAATTTGTTTTAAAAGTCATTTCTTCCAATATTTCTCCTTCTCATTCCTCTAATGATGTCTCTTTTGAAAAAGACAAGTTCTTAATTCTAATGAAGTTTGATTAATCAATCTTTATTTTGTTGTTAGCAATTGTTTTATTCCTAATTATAAAATCTCTGATTATTCCAAAGCCATAAAAATGTTTATATTTTGATACATAGCCAACCTAGAACTGATTGTACCTATGGTGTGAGTCAAGGGGATCAAAATTTATTCAGGAACATCCATTTCAGCGAGCACTGTTTATTGAAAATATTGGCCTTTTTCAAGGCATAGTAGTGGCACGTTTGTCTTAAGTGAACACATACATTTGGGTCTGTTTCTCGTTTCTCTCTTGTTCTTCAGTGATCTGTTTGTCTATCTTTGCATGAATACCACTTTACCTCATTTATGGTAGCTTTATCATGGTTAGGTCAGTGGTATTGCAAACTGTGCACACTTAATTTTTCATGATTATTGTAGATACTGTTGGCTCTCCAATTTTTAATACAAATTTTGGTATCAGTTCGTCAACTTTTGTATATTCTCATATACCAAGATGTACAGAATATGCTGTCAGATCTGTGAAGTTGACATAATACTGAAATTTTCAATCCATGACAATTTGTAATTTCTCTTAATAATGTCTTACAGTTTCCAATGCAAAACTCTTAACACATTTTTATGAAGTTTATTCCTGGATTTTTGGTGGTTTTGCTATTGCAAATAGCAGTTTTGAAATCTCATTTGTAACATTGTTGCCAGAATATAGAAATAAAGTTGATATTCACATATTGACATTGCAGCCAGGGAAAACTTGATAAACTAGCCTAATGGGTATTCCTTTGAATTTTTAATACATAGCAATGTGTACTCAGATAATTGTAATTTTATGTTGTCCTTTCAAATCTCTATTATTATTATTTTTTTCCTGTGGCTTAGTAGTTTAAATGCAATGGCTACTAATCAAAAGATCAGCAGTTCAAATCTGACAGGTGCTTCTTGGAAACTCTATGGGGCAATTCTACTTGGACTTTTATGGTAGTTATGAGTCAGACTGACTGGACGGCAGTAGGTTTGATTTTTTGGTTTTTACCTCAATGAACTGACAAAGATTTATAGTACAAGGATAAATAGAAGTGATAAGCGTGTCTTTCTTTTTGGCAATTTCTAGAGGAATGCTTTCAGTATTTCACCATTAAGTGGATGTTTGCTGTCTGGCTTTTTAGTGCACACATGTAACGAAATTAAAAAAAGTTTCTGGCTATGTCTAGCATGTCAATAACTTATTTCTTCCTTTTTCATTATGCATGCCTGTTGTGTTTCATTAAGGAAACTTCCTCCATCTGCTGAAAAAGTTACAATTTTCTCCTTTATCCTGCTGCTATGGTGAATTAAATCGATTATTTTTCAATGCTAAACCAATCATCTGTCCCAGGAATACACAAAGCTTTGTCAAGATGCATTTTCTGTTTTATAAATTATTGAGTTTGAGTGTTATATTTTATACAGGAAATTTTTCGGTCCTCCCTCCCCCCCGAGGAAAATTAACCTATTTTGCAATTGAGATTTTCCTTTTCTGTAATGTTCTTGCCTAGTTTTGGTGTCATGAAGCTCTGGAATAAACTGGGAAATATTTCTTTTCTTGGGAATCATTTATTTTTAACATGTAATAAAATTGGCATTATGTTTCATTTTAATGCTTGAAAAGATTCACCAGCAAAGCTGTATTCCTTGAGTTTTGCTTATTTTTTTCTAAAAACAGATTTTATCCATTTTACCCAAGTTTTCAAATATATTGGCATAAAATTGTACATAATATTTTCTTGATTTTTTAAAATACCTGTAACACGTAGAGAACCTGTGGTGGTATCTATCCTTTCAATCACGATACAGGAAGTTTATGCTTTTCTTTCCTGATCAGTCTTGCTAAGTAGTTAACAATTTTATTACTCTTTCAAAAAATTAACTCTAGCCTTATTTTTTTCTGTTGTGCTTTGTGTCTGTGTTCTGTGGACATCTGCTCTCCGCTTCCTTAAAGATTTTTATTTAATTTACTCCTAGTTTCTCGAAAGTCACACTTAGATGAGGAATTGTTTTCTAAAGTTTCTAAAGTACATATTTAAGAACTTCAATTTGCTTCTATGTTTAACTCTAACTTCATCCCATAGAATTTGATTTGTTATGCTTTTATTTTTCATTAAGTTTAAAATGTTTTCTAATTTCCTTTGGATTTTTTTTTTTCACCTATGGGTTAAGTAGGACTACAGTGCCTAGTTTTCAAACTTTTAGGGATTTCCAAGTTTTTGACTTTTAGTTTAATTCCACTGTTGTCTGAGAACATATCACATATGATTTCCATATTTTGAAATGTTTTGGGACTTATAGCCCTCACTTGGTCAGTTTTGGAAACTGTTTGATTTACTCTTGAAAGGAGTATGTTTCATGCAGGTATTGGTGAGGGCTCTGTTAATGTCCATTAGGTCATGCTTGTTAGTCATATTTTTCAAATCTTTCACTTTTCCACTGATTTTTGGTACATTTTAAAAAATAATTTACTAAAAGAGATGTATTAAAATCTCAACTATGACTGTAGACTTATCAGTACTTCAGTACCTCTTCATATTTCCATATCTGCTCTTTTTCCATGTTATATAGTGTGCTTTCTGTTATAATTTTATTGGGCTAGATGGTTAAATTTAAAAAGGTATTTGGATTTTTAATTAGGTCTACTATTTTCCTATTGGTAGATTCTGGGTGGAGCAATGATTATGCATTGGACTAACAACTGAAAAATTAATGGTTCAAACCCACAAAGAGGCACCTGGGAAGTAAACCCTGATGTTTGCTTCAGAAAGGTCTTGAAAACTCACATAAAGTTCAGCTCTACACATGTGGGGTTGCTATGTGTTGGAATTCACTCAAGAGCAAGTAACAACAAGAATTTTTCTGCTACCTCACTTTGCTCCCTTTTTATTATTTCCTTTATTGTGAGTGTTGTACTGTGTTTGTTTTATTTTGTACTTTTTCTAACTTCTTGACCTAGAAACTGAGTTTATTTTTATTGCTTAATTTCTGTTGATAAATAGGCTAATGGTTAAAATTTTCACTGATTGCCTCTTAAAATACATCTCCCAAATTCTGGTAAGTCATGCTTTATTATTAGCTTGTAGAAATTCTTCAATTTCAGTTTGTGTTTCCACTTTCACCAGAAAGATTTTTTTTTTAAATTTTTATTTAACATGACTGAGTGAACATGTACATTCATGTATAAATTTACATGCCCACCTATATGCAGCTTCCACTGTTCTCCCTGTCCGGTGACTGCACACTGTTCCTCTCTGCTCCATACGTATCTCATCCTCCCAACAACCTCCTTTCCTCTCCTCTCCATCCACTCCCCTTCCTCCAGCCAGAAGTCAGCAAGATGATATCCTATAGATGTATAGAACCATAAAGTGCTTCCAATATAGGGTCACTCTGCATTGCCAAGTCCAATCCATTGCTGTCCAAAGACTGGACCTTTGTTATAATTTATGGGAAAGGGCAGCATCAGGGCCGGGGGCCATGCTCTCAGAGGAAACCCAAAACTGCTGGACCATCACCTGGGGTCTTTTAGTGGAGATCTCATGATGCACCCCTTTTTATCCTTCTGTTGGCAGAGAGACTCCTCTCTGTGAGCTCCATCATGGCAATCGCTGGTGGTAGCCGGGCACCATCCGGTTCTTCTGCTCTCAGGTCGGTGTAGGCACCCATTCTTGTGGGTCTCTCTGTCTTCTCGGTTGTCTTTACCGCATGTCATTTTGGTCCTCGGTGAGCATCCGTTCCTGCTGAGTTGGGCCCCTTAGCTGTGTCCTTGGATGGCAGCTTGGCAGCTTTTAAGACCCCAGATGCCACTCACCAATGTGGGGTGCAGAGAACTCTCTTAGCAAAACTCTAGTTGAGCCAATTGGCCTGGAATTCACCTAAGAGCATGGTCCCCTGCACCCCTCCCCAGCTACTCTATCTTTGCAGTATTGAGTTAAGATAGAAGGAGTACTCAAGTTATGCTGAAGTCCACTTAATGTTGTTCTTGTTTCTAATGCGTACTATCACTGCTTTCTCCCAACTAGATTTCTAGTAACTATCTGAACTAAGCCCTCCCCCCCACCCTTCCTCCCTCCCCTCCCTTGCAGCTGTCAAAGAGTCTTTTCTTCTATACACAAGTCTGTTTTTGAGATCTTATCGGAGAGGTCTCATACAGTATTTGTCCTTTTGTCGTTGACTACTTTCACTCAACCTAATGTCTTCCAGTTGAAACCAGGTTAGGAGATGTTTCCTGGAATCATCGTTATTCTTTATCATTGCGTAGTGCTCCATTGAGTATATGTACCATAGTTTACCTATCCATTCTTCTATTGTTGGGCATCTGCGTTGATGCCATCTTTTTGCTATCGTGGACTGTGCTGCGGTAAACCTTCTGGTGCATGTGTCCGTTGGTGTGAAAGGCCTTGATTCTGTAGGGTATATTCCAAGTAGTGGAATTACTGGGTCAAATGGTATATCGATATCCATTTTTTAAGGAAGCTCCAGATTGCCTTCCAAAGAGGCTGGAGCATTTTGCAACCCCACCAACAGTGTAGGAGGGTTCCACTTTCTCCACAGCCTCTCCAGCATTTGTTGTTTTGTGTTTTCTGGATCATGGCCAATCTTGTTGGGGTGAGATGGTATCTCATTGTTGTCTTGATTTGAATTTCTTTAATAACTAAAGATTGTGAACATGTCCGCATGCGTTTTTTGGCTGCCTGGATCTCCTCTTTAGTGAAGTGTCTGTCCATCTCCTTTGCCCATCGCTTAATTGGATGGTTTATCTTCTTCTTGATATTTTGTAGTATCTTATAGATTATGGAGATCAGGCGTTGGTCTGACATAGAGTTGCCAAATATTTTTTCCCATTCTGTGGGTGTTCTTTTAATTCTATTAATAAAGTCTCCGATGAGCAAAAGTGTTTGATTCTTAATAGTTCCCATTTACTATTTTCTCTTCTGTTGATTGAGGTTTCTTTGACAGATTTTGGAGTCTGTCCTCAATTTCCATTGTTGTTCCTACCTTTTCTTGGACGAGCTTTATCGTTTTAGCTTTGATATTTAGGTCTTTTATCCAGTTGGAGTTGGTTTTTGTATAAGGTGTAAGATATGGATATTGATTCAGCTTACTGCAGATGGATAACCAATTTTGCCAGGACCATTTGTTGAAGAGACTGTTTTTACCCCAGTTTAATGTCTTAGGGCCTTTGTCGAATATCAACTGTTCATAGGCAGATGGTGTCATCTCTGGGGTCTCACTTCTGTTCCATTGATCGATCTGTCTATTCTTGTACCAGTACCAGGATGTTTTGACCACTGTGGCAGTGTAGTATGTTCTAAGGTCGGGTAATGAGAGGCCTCCCAGTGTGTTCTTCTTCTTTAGTAGTACCTTACTTATCCGGGGATTCTTCCCTTCCCAAACAAAATTGGTGATTTGTTTCTCCATCTCATTAAAAAATGATGCTGGAACTTGTATTGGGATTGCATTATATAAATAAATTGCTTTGGGTAAAATAGACATTTTCACAATGTTAAGTCTTCCTATCCATGAGCAGGGTAGGTTTTTCCATTTATCTAAGTCTCTCTTAGTTTATTGTACTAAAGGCTTGTAGTTCTCTTTGTAAAAGTCTGTTGTTTCTCTGGTTAGATTAATCCCTAGGTACTTTATCTTCTTAGGGGCTATTGTAAATGGTATTGATTTGATAATTTCCTCCTTAACTGTCTCGTTGTTGGTATAAAGGAATCCTACTGATTTACTTATGTTTATCATGTATCCTGAGACTTTGCTGAACTCTTCTATCAGTTTGACTAGCTTACGTATAGATTCCTTGGGGTTCTCTGCATATACAATCATATCATCTGCGCACAGGGAGACTTTAATTTCCTCTTTGCCGATGCAAATGCCTTTTGTTTCTTCATCTTGTCTAATTTCTCTGGCTAGAACTTCTAACACAATGTTGAATAGGAGAGGTGACAGTGGGCATCCTTGTCTAGTCCCTGATCTCAAGGGAAAGTCTTTCAGCCTCTCTCCATTCAGGATGATGTGGGCAATTGGCTTTGTATAAATGGCTCTTATTGTGTTGAGGAATTTGCCGTCTATGCCCGTTTTGCTAAGAGTTTATACTGTGAATGGGTGTTGGACTTTATCAAATGCCTTTTCCGCATCAATGTACAAAATCAGGTGATCCTTGTCTTTTGTTTTATTTATGTGGTTAATCACATTAATTGTTTTGCTGATATTGAACCAGCCTTGCATCCCTGGTATGAATCCCACTTGGTCATGATGGATTTTCTTGATATGTTGTTGTATTCTGTTGGCAGAATTTTGTTGAAGATTTTTGCATCTAGGTTCCTGAGTGATATTGGTCTGTAGTTCTCTGTCTTTGTTGGATCTTTCCCTGGCTTAGGTATCAGGGTTATTCTGGCTTCATAGAATGAGTTTGGGAGTACTCCATCCCTTTCTATACTGTGAAATAGTCTCAATAGTATTGGGGATAACTCTTCTCTAAATGCTTGGTAGAATTCTGACGTGAAGCCATCTGGGCCCAGACTTTTTTTGGTTGGCAGTGTTTTGATGACCTTTTCAATCTCTTCCTTTGTGATGGGTTTATTAAGTTGTTCTGCCTCATGTTGTGATAATTTGGGTAGGTGGTATGAGTCAAGGAATTAGTCCATTTCCCCAACATTTTCAAATTTGTTAGAGTACAGTCTTTCATAGTATTCTGCTATGATATTTTTGATTTCTGTTGTATCTGTGGTGACAGCTCCCTTGTCATTTCTAATTTGGGTTATTTGTTTCCTTTCCTGCTTTTCTTTAGTAACTTTAGGCAGTGGTTTATCAATTTTGTTGATCTTTTCAAAAAACCAGTTTTTGGTCTTTTCAATTTTTTCAGTTGTTTTTCTATTCTCTAATTCATTTAGCTCTGCTCTAATCTTTACGATCTGGTTTCTTCTGGTGCCCGAGGGGTTCCTCTGTTGGTCTCTTTCTGCTTGTTCAAGCTGTAGAGTTCGTTGCTTGATTTGGTTTCTCTCTTCCTTCCAGATGTGTGCATTTATGGAGATAAACAGACCTCTGTGCACTGCTTTGGCTGTATCCCACAGGTTCTGGTAGGAAGTGTTTTCATTCTCATTGAATCCATGAATTTCTTTACTTCATCCTTGATTTCCTCTATAACCCATGTTTTTTTGAGCAAGATGTTGTTCAGTTTCGAAGAGTTCCACTTTCTATCTATGTTTTTCCTGCTATTCATTTCAACTATTATGGCTTTATGATCTGAGAAGATGCTTTGCAGTAATTCAATGGCATGAATTTTGTTGAGCATTGCATTATGGCCTATCTCATGGTCAATTCTGGAGAATGTTCCATGTGCACTGGAGAAGAAGGTGTAGTTGTCTGCTGATTAAGTTCTGTATGTATCAATTAGGTTTAGTTGGTTAATTGTGTCAATGAGGTCTTCTGTATCTTTACTGAGCTTTTTTCTAGATCATCTGTCTAGCGATGAGAGTGGAGTGTTGAAGTCTCCTACTATTATTGTGGAGTCATCTAACTCTCTTTTGAGCATAGTCAGTGTTTCTTCAACATATGTAGGTGCTCTGACATTAGGTGCATAAATATTTAATATAGTTAAGTCTTGCTTGTGTACTGAACCTTTCGGCAATAAATAGTGTCCATCTTTGTCCACGATGGTGGATTTGACATGAAAATTGATTTTGTCTGAGATTAGAATTGCCACCCCTGCTCTTCTTTGTTCATTGTTAGCTTGATATATATTCTTCCAGCCTTTAATTTTCAGTTTGTTCCTGTCTTTAGTTCTCAAGTGAGTTTCTTGTAGACAACATATGGATGGGTCGTGTCTTTTGATCCAAGATGACACTCGGTGTCTCTTTACTGGAACATTCAGTCCATTCACATTCAATGTAATTATTGATAGGTATGTGTTCACTGCTGCCATTGTGATATGTTTATTTTTATGTTGATGTTTTCTCTGTTGTTCTTATTAGTCTGTTCTAGGACACTCTTTTTTGTGAGTTGATTTTTCACCTTTTTCAGAGCTGGTTTTATAGTTGTTTAGACTCGTGTGTTACATTTCTTGAAATGGTAGGATACATCTTTGTTGTGCTTTACAGCTGCCCCTATGAACCCCCTTAATAAACTATTTATAAACCCAATTTTAATTACTACCAGTCTTGTCATCTTCCTCTCCATCTGGAAGGACTATAACGACTGTAGTACATCCCTCTTTTTATTATGATGACACCATAGTTTTCATGATGATCACTGGATTGCTTCTTTCCATATCAAAGCTGTGAATTACTTTGGGGCCTTCCCTAAATGAGTAGAGTATTGAGTAGTGTGTCGTTCTAATATATAAAGTTAGTGGTTGTGTTCTTCTAAGCCAAAGCCAAGAACTTCTTTCAGTATTTCTTGAGTTTGGGTTTGGTTTTTACAAAGTCTCTGAGTTTCTGTTTATCTGGGAATGTCTTAATTTCATTTTCGTATTTGAAAGATAGTTTTTCAGGATATATAATTCTTGGTTGGAAGTTCTTCTCCTTCAAGACTTTGAACCTGTCGTGCCACTGTCTCCGTGCCAGCATGGTTTCTGCTGAGAAATCTGACGAGAGCCTATAGGGTTTCCCTCTGAATGTTAGCTTTGCCTTGAGTCTTGCTGCCTTTAAGAGTTGCTGCTTGTGTTTCATTTTGTTAAGCTTGATTGTAGTATGTCTTAGAGTCTTTCTTTTGAGATCTATATTGAGTGGCGTACGATATGCCTCTGAGATGTCTGTATTCTCTTCCTTCATGATTTCTGGGAAGTTTTCTTTCAGCAGCTCAGCAACAATACTGTGTGTTCTCAGATGTCTCACCCTGTTCAGGGACTCCAATTAATCGAAGGTTGTTCCTCTTAATAGAGTCCCACATGCTTCTTAATGTTTCTTCATTTTCCTTTTTTCTTTTTTCTGATTTGTGCTCATAGACGCTGGCATCAGTAGCTCTATCTTCCACGTCAGAAATTCTTTTTTCCATTTATTCCGTTCTGTTTTCTTGGCTTTGCATGGAAGTTTCTATGTCTTTGATTTGCTTCTTCATCTATTGGATTTCAGAGTACTGTTGTTCCATCAGATTGAACAACTTGCTTAATTTTTCATTTTGTTCTGCTGCATTTTGTATAAGGTCTAGAAGAGCTCTGTATATAATCAATTTTTATTCACCTCCTGATGCTTTCATAAAAGTTTCTTCATCTCAAAAACTCCTTGGTTGCTTTGTTTGGGAGCCTTCTGAAGCCATGAGTGATTGCTTGTATCCCACAATTTTCTGTTGCTTTTTGGATCTCATGTGAGTATATAGAGGCTGGAAGAGGTACTGTGAGGATGGATTGCAAATGTTTCTCTAGGCTGTCTTCACACGTAAAGCAAAAGGTATCTGACCAGTTCACAAGTCAGTTAGGTTTTCAGGTGTAGAGGTCCCTCTTCTCATCTGACAAAGTAAGCACCACTATATCCAACCCCAGATGATAACAAACTAGTTCAGAATATAGCAATGCTACTGCCCTGGTGGCCTCTGCTGACAGGGCCTAGCCTTATCCAACACTGCGTCGAGTACTGGTTTTGTGATAGGAAAATGCTCTCCTGTGGGCAGGCTCTGGCTCCCAAGCTAAGAATTAGGTCCAGCTGCGGCCGCCGTACCCAAGATGGCGTCCTCCACACAGGCCGCAGACAGAGGGGCTAAAGATGCCCAGAGGCAGCGATTCCTCTGCTTCTGTTGCAGGGCCCCCAACATAGGCAGCACTGTGCAAAATTACTACTTTTCTGTCGGAGAAGCGCTGTCCCGTTTGCAGGCGCTGGCTCCCAGGCTAAGAACAAAGTCCCACTAAAATCTCGGCACCAACATGACGTCCCACACACTGACTGCGGAGCTCCGTACAAACCCCACTGAGGCAGCTCCAATATCAAATGCTCAAAGCGTCTAGATTAACAGAGTCCCGAGCCTGGCTCTCAGAATATGGGAGTTTCGCCTGCCTATCCCCTCAGCAGTGCGTCTGAGTCCAGCCGCCAGGCAAGACCAAGGTCCGCCCACCGGCCGAGACCGAGGAAAAAAAAGTCAAACTGGTGCGTTTACCTTCCGTCCGTGAGAGCCAGGGCTAGCCAGGAGTGGGAGGCAGCGAGAGAGAGGAGGTTTTTCGCTGAGTGGTATGAAGTCCCAATTAACAGCCCTGTGCCATGTCCTGAGGCTGATTAGGTGCTCAGAAGGCTCTGTTTGATTGTCAATTCAGGTCTTGGTTTCCAGAGGGATAGAAAGAGACGTGGGCTTAGTTGGCCATCTTGACTCCACCCCTCACCAGAAAGATTTTTGATGGAAGATTTTTAGTTTTTAAAAGGACTTAATTTTTTTTTGTTAATAATCTCTAGTTTTACTGTACTTTGATTAGTGTTTATTTTAATGTTTCTAATTTACAAAATTTACTGATTTCTTTGTGACCTCATATATGATCAGTTTTTCTGAATGTTTCCACGTGCAGTTAGGAAGAAAGTATAGTCATAATGAGGATTATATATATTTATCTGTGTGTATGTGGTTGTTAGGTGCCATTGAGTCAGTTCTGACTCATAGCAACCCTTTGTATAACCGAACAAAACACTGCCCCATCCTACACTGTGCTTACAATCACTGCTATGTTTGAGGCCAGTGTTAGAGCCCAGTGTGTCAGTTCACCTCCTTGAGGGCCTTGCTCTCTTTCACTGACCCTTTACCAAGCTTGATATCCTTCTCTAGGCACTTGGCTGTTTCCTAAGTGCATGAGACCAAATCTTCCATTGTCACTTCTAAGGAACATTCCGGTTGTACTTCTCCCAAGACAGACATGTTCGTTCTTCTGATAGTTTTTGGCATATTCAATATTCTTCACCAACACCACAATCAAAAGGCATCAATTCTTTGGCCATATGTATGTGTGTATGGATATACATATATATTAAGTATGCAAATTTAATTGTTCTAAGTGCTACATACCTACTTGTTGAATATCACTCAAGTTAACTTTGAAGTACTCCCCTTGTTAAGCTATGCACTGATGTCAGTGCCTCGTCCACCCTTCAAAGCAGTTTTGGAATTCTTTCTGAAATGGCCATTGCCCAAGGTGGCAAGTTTGCAAACTTAATTGTGTTGTTGTCTTTGAAGGAGTTTTTAGCCAGTGAACAAGTAACTATAGAAACACACTCCCTACCCACCTTATCTGGCCCCTGGTGACTTTTTTCTTTACCCAAAGATAATGAAAATACTGAAAGGAAGACACTTTGATGACATTCAGGACATCAAGAGTAATATGACAACAGCTGTGATGGCCATTCCAGAAAGAGTTCCAAAATTGTTTTGAAGTATGGACAAGACGCTAGTATCAGTGCATAGCTTCCCAAGTGGAAGACTTCAAAGCTGACTGTAGTGACATTTGGCAATGAGGTATGTATCATCTTTTCTAGGATGAGTTCACAAACTTTGTTGTCAGACCTCACATGTATACACATACGTACACGTACATACATGAAACCCTTGCTACTTTCCCTAAAACTTTAATTTTTATCTACTTAATCTGTCTTGCACTGAGAGTGGTGGGTTAAAGTCTCCTACTATTTTATTTCTCTATGTCCTTGCATCTAGTTTAACTTTTGGTTTATGTAGTATTGTGTCATTGCTGCTTAGGTATTCATAACTCTGATACGTTCATTGCGAATCATGACTTTTGTCATTAAAAAAGTGTCATTCTTTGTTACTTTTCAGTTATGTTGACTTGAATTTAACTTTATCAGTGATGCTATGCTCATTTTTCTGTTATTTACATTAGCTTGGTATACCTTTGGTCATTCTTGTAATTCAAGTCTTCCCAAATCCTTCTGGTTTGGGCAAGTCTTGCATATACACCAAATAGCTGAGTCTTTCTTTGTCAGCTAAATTAAAAATTCTTTTATTTTAATGAGTGAGTAAAGCCCTTTTCTGTTTATTGACAGCGTCCTCTTGGAGCAGCTCAGTTGCTAACCAAAAGCTTGGCAGATCAAATCCACCAGCCATTCCTTGGAACAACAGTCACATATATATCATATCATCTAACTGATCTTTTATGTCATGTTATTTTATGTAATTGGGGCCATTGGTAACTCAGTGGTAGAACTCTTGCCTTCCATATAGGAAACTCAGCTGTGATTCCTGGCCAATATACTTTATGTGCAGCAACCACCCCCCATCTGTAAGTGGAAGCTTGTGTGTTGCTATGATGCTAAATGGATTTCAGTGGAGATTCTAAATAAATATAAACCAGGTAGGAAGGCTAGGCAATCTGCTTTCAAGTATCAGTCAGTGAAAACCATGTGAATCGTAATGGTCCAATGTGCAACTAATCGTGGGCATGGGGTGGGAGCAGAGAACACTTCATTCTGTTTTGCACGGAGTCACAATGAGAATGAGTCCAAGGCTGTTCAATGGCAGCAAGTAAAAAGAATGTTTACATTACAGTTGTTCTGCACATTATGTTTATTTGATACCTTTCTTTTTTTTTCATTCTTTATGAAATTTGTTACACCTCTTGTTGTTGTTAGGTGTCATTGAGTTGGTTCCAATGCATAACAACCCTATGCACAGCAGAACAAAACACTGCCTGGTCCTGTGTGATGCCCACAATCATTTTTATGCTTAAACCCATTGTTGCAGCCACTGTGCCAATACATTTTGTTGAAGGTCTCCCTCTTTTTCACTGACCTTCCACTCTACCAAGCATGATGTCTTTATTCAAGGACTGATCCCTTTTGACAACATGTCCAAAGTATGTGAGATGCAGTCTTGCTATCTTTGCTTTCAAGGAGCACTCTGGTTGTACTTCTTCCAGAACTGACCTATTCTTTGAGCAGCCCATGGTACATTCAATATTCTTCTCCAACACCATGATTAAAAAGTGTTAATTCTTCTGTCTTCCTTCTTCGTTGTCTAGCTTTCACATGTGTATGATGTGATTGAAAATACCATGGATTGGGTCAGGTGCACTTTAGTCTCCAAGGTGACATCTCTCCTTCTCAATAAAGAAATCTTTTGCACAGATTTTCCCAGTGCAATGCACCTTTTGAGTTCTTGATTACTACTTCCATGGCCATTGGTTGTGGAATCAAGGAAAATGACATTCTCAACAACCTCAATCCTTCCTCCATTTATCATGTTATTCACTGGTTGTGAGGTTGTTGTTTTCTTGATGTGGAGATGGAATCTATACTGAAGGCTATGGTCTTTGATCTTCATCGGTAACTGTTTCAGATCCTCTTCACTCTTGTACACAGTGTTGTGTCACCTGCATAACATAATTTGTTAATGAGTCTTCCTCCAATCCTGAAGCCTCATTCATCGTATAATTTAGCTTCTTGGGCTATTTACTGAGCATACGCATTGGAAAGGTATGGTGAAAGGATACAACCCTGGTGTACAACTGTCCTGACATTAAACCACACAGTGTGAATTTGTTTTGTTCACACAACTGCCTCTCTACCCATATACAGATTCCTCAGGAGCACAATTAAGTGTTCTGGGATTCCTATTCTCCAGAATGTTAGCCATAATTTGGTATGATCCACACAACTGAATGCCTCTGCATAGTCAGTGAAACACAGGTAAGCTTCTTTCTTGTAATTCCTGCTTTCAGCCAAGAATCATCTGACATCAGCAATGATCTGCCTGGTTTCACATCCTCTTCTGATTCTGGTCCAAATTTCTGGCAATTCCCTGTTGATACACTGTGGCAGTTGCTTTTGAATGATATTAAGCAGAATTTTACTTGCCTGTGATTTTGATGATATTGTTGGATAATTTCCACATTTAATTGGATCATCTTTCTCGGTAGTAGGTATAAATATGGATCTCTTCCAGTCAAGTGGCCAGGTAGCTGTCCTCCAAATTTCTTGGTATGGACAAGTGAGCACTTCCAGTGCTGTATCTATTTGTTAAAGCATCTCAATCAATATTCCATCAATTCCTGGAGTCTTGTTTTTCAGTGGAAAAACCTTTGCCTTCAATGCAGCTTCGACTTCTTCCTTCAGTACCACTGGTACCTGATCACATGCCACCTCTTGAAATGGTTGAGTATTGACCGGTTCTTTCCGGTGTGAAGACTGTGTATTCTTCCCATATTCTTTTGATGTGTCGTAAGTCATTTAGTGTTTTCTCTGTAATCCTTCACTGTTGCATCTTGAGGCTTGAGTTTTTTTTCAGTTCTTTCTGCTCGAAATGCAGAGCATGTTCTTCCTTTTGGCTTTCTATTTTCAGTACTTTGCATAAGTCAATATAATACTTTGTCTTCTCTAGCCATCCTTTGAAATCTTATGTTCAATTCTTTTACTTCATCATTCCTTCCTTTTGCTTTAGCTGATTGATATTCAAGAGCAAGTTTCAGAGGCTCTTCTGACATCCTGTTTAGTTGTTCCTTTCTTTTTAATAACCTCTTGCATTCTTCATTGGTGATGTCTTTGATGTCATTCCACAACTTGACTGGTCTTCAGTCATTAGGGTTCAATTCATCAAATCTGTTCTTGAGATGGTTGCTAAACCAGGTGGGATACAATCAAGGCCATACTTTGGCTCTTATGCACTTGCTCTAATTTTCTTCAGTTTCCAGTCTAAACTTGCATTTGAGCAATTGATGGTCTTTGCCACAGTCAGGACCTGGTCTTGCTCTGACTGCTGATATTGAGCTTTTCCATGTCTTTTTCCACAAATGTGGTCGACTACATTCCTGTACATTCTGTCTTGTGAAGTCCATGTGTACAGTCAGCTTCTATGTTGGTGAATGTAGAAGTCATTGTACTTGCAAAATTCTACAATTCAATCTCTGGCACCATTTCTATCACTAAGGCCATATTTTCCAACTACCAGTCTTTTTTCTTTGTTTCCAACTTTTGCATTCCAATCACCAATAATTATCAGTGAATCTTGTTTGCATAGTCTATCAGTTTGACTGTAGAAGCTGGTAAAAGTTTTCAGTTTCTTCATCTTTGGCCTTACTGATCGGCGTGTAAATTTGAATAATAGTCATAATAACTGGCCTTCCTTGTAGGCATATTGATATTATCCTATCACTACATTGTACTTCAGGAAAGATCTTGAAATATTCTTTTTGACAATGAATGCAACACCATTCCTCTTCAAGTTTTCATTCCTGGCATATAATTGTGTGATTCAAAATGGTAGATACCAGTCCATTTCATCGTACTAATGCCAGGATATCAATATTTGTGCATTCAATTTCACTTTTGATGATTTGCAGTTTTCTTAAACTCATACTTCATACATTCCATGTTCCAGTTATTAATAGATGTCTGCAACTGTTTCTTCTCAGTTTGAGTCATGCCATGTCAGCAAATGTAGGTCCTAAAGACTTTACTCTGTCCACATCATTAAGGCTGACTCTACTTTGAGAAGGCAGATCTTCCCCAGGTGTCTTTTGAGTGCCTTCCAATCTATGTATGACAATTTTCCACTGCTATTCGTCTTTTCACTGGTAATTGTATTCATAAGTAGATTGCTAGGTCCTTATTCCTAGTCTGTCTTAGTCTAGAAGCTCAATTGAGACCTGTCTATCATGGGTGACTCTACTAGCATCTGAATACCAGTGGCATAGCTTCCAGCATCATGCAAACTCTCATACTATATGGTAAACTGACAAACTAGTTAGGGATGGGTGTTGAATCTAGGACCCCCCTCAAAAACAAATCCACTGCCATAGAGTCTATTCCAACTCTCGGTGACCCATATAAGACAGAGTAGAACTGCTCCATAGAGTTTTCAAGGAGTACCTGGAGGATTCAAACTGCCAACCAAACATGGTTAGCAGATATAGCACTTAATACCACGCCAACAAGGTTTCCATATCTAAGAAGGGATTTTTTTCCCCTTCCTTTTATACTTCTTTATTGTCCTTATTTCCTTTCACTTTTAAGAGTTGTATTGAGGTATCATTCACATATCATATAAATCTCCCACTTAAAATATTCAATTTAATGTTCAGTATATTACAGGTATACACAATCACTGCTACAGAAATCATTTCCCAACTTTTGATTGTTTATTCTGGTAAGTGGAGTATTTGCTTTTGTCTTCCTTTGTCAATTAACTAATGGTTTGCTAATTCTGTTGACGTTTTCAGAGAACCATGTTTTGGATTCACTGATTATTTCTATTGTTTTTGCATTTTATTGACTTCTGCTTTAATCTTTATTTCCTTCATCATACTTACTTCAGGTCCAGTTTGTTCTACTTTTTTAAGTGTCTTCAGGTGGCCTTATATATAATGGATTTGAGATCCTTTTTCTTTCTTAATACAGGTATTTTTAGTTATAAATTTCCCTATATGGACTTGTGCAGCTAAATTCTGACTTGTTATGTTCCTTTTATTTTTGGGTTGTGTAAACCATATAAATCATTTAGTAAAGACTTTATTGCTACAGAGCTCCATTTCCTCTCTCCTTCATCCTATTATTGTGACACAAATTATATCTTTATATATTAATGGCACACCAACATAGTCTTACAGTTATTGCTTTGTTCAACTGTCTTTTAATATGAGTGGTAAAGAAAATAGCAACAAAATAGGTCCTTGTAGTTTTATATTATCTGTTTCTCTCTTTTACCTATTGGTTCTGGTGTTCTTTATTTCTTGGTGTGACCTGAGTTGCTTTCTAGTGTCTGTCTCTACCTGGAAACTCCTTTTAATGTTTTTATTTTTATTTTTTTTGCCGCGTGTGTGGGGAGGGGCTAAGTTTGCTAACAAAAAATACTCCCCATTTTTGTTTATTTTAAAATTTCTTGATTTCTCCTTCAGCTTTGATAAAATAAACAGTGTTAACAGGTATAGAATTCTTGATCATTCCTTTCTTCCAGCATTTTGATTATATCACTGCCTTCTGACTTCCATGGTTTCTGATGAGAAAGATGTCTTCTGTTAATCTTATTGAAAATTCCTTGTATATGATGAGCTGCTTTTCTCCTATGCTTTCAAGACTCTCTTTTTGTCCTCAATTTTTGCAGTTTGACTATGATGTATTTAGGTGTGAATTCCTTTGTGTTTACTTAAGACTTGAGTTTCTTGGTTGTGTAAATTAATGTTTTTCTTCAAATTTGTGGAGGCTAAGCCATTATTTCTTCTAATATTCTTTTTTATCCCTTTCTCCTTTCCTTCTGGTCTTTTTATTATGCATAGGTTGATGTACATGATGATGTCCCAGAAGTCTCTAAAGCTCTATTCTTTTTCCTTTGTTCTTTGTACATGTCATTATAATTCTTTTGTCTTCTGAAGCTGCTCTCTGAATCTTCCATTTAGGTCTTTTACTTCTCCATTCCTTCCTTTTGCTTTAGCTGCTTGATATTCAAGAGCAAGTTTCTGAGTCTCTTATGACTTCCAATTAGGATTTTTCTTTCTTTCCTTCCTTTTTAATGGCCTCTTGCTCTCTTCATGGATGATGTCTTTGATGTCATCCTACAGTTCGTCTGGTCATCAGTCATTAGTGATCAATGCACCAAATCTGTTCTTAAGATGGTCTTTAAACTTAGGAGGGATATACTCAAAGTCAGACATTGGCTCTTGTAGACTTTTTCTAATATTTTTCAGTTTCAATTTGAATTTGTATATGAGCAGTTGACGGTCTGTGCCACAGTGAGCACCTAGTCTTGTTCTGACTGCTGATATGGAGCTTTTCCACCATTTTTTTCCACATGTATAGTCAGTTTGGTTCCTGTGTATTCCATCTGGTGAGGTCGATGCGTACAGTCACCATTTGTGTTTGTTAAAAAAGGTATTTGCAATGAAAAAGTCATTAGTCTTGCAAAATTCTATCATGTGATTTCCGGCATTGTTTCTATCACCAAGGGTACATTTTCCAACTACCAATCCCTCTTCTTTGTTTCCAATTTTTGGAAACAGTCACCAGTAATCATCAATGCATCCTGATTGCTTGTTATATGAATCCAGACTGCAGAAGCTGGTAAAAATCTTCAAGGTCTTCATCTTTGGCCTTAGTGGTTGGTGTGTAAATTTGAATAATAGTCTTAACTGGCCTTCTTTGTAGGCATATTGATGTTATCCTGTCACTGACAGCATCGTGCTTCAGGATAGATCTTGAAATGTTCTTTTTGCTTATGAATGCAGCACCATTGCTCTACAAGTTTCATCCCCAGCATAGTAGAGTATATCACTGTCAGATTTAGAATGGCCCAGACCAGTCCATTTCAGCTCACCAGTGCCTAGGATGTCCATGTTGATCTGTTCCATTTCTTCTCTGACAACTTCCAGTTTTCCTAGATTCATGTTTTGTACCTTCCAAGTCCCAATTATTAGTGGATGTTTGAAGTTCTTTCTTCTTCTTTTGAGTTGTGCCACATCGGTAAACTAAGATCCCGGAGGCCTTACTCCATCCACTTCGTTAAGGCTGACCACTTTGAGGAGGCAACCCTTCCTCAGTCATCTTCCAAGTGCCTTCCATCCCGGCTGACTCGCTTTCCAGCAGCGTAATGACAATGTTCAGCTGCTATTCACAAGGTTTTCCCTGGCTAATTCCTCTCAGAAATAGACTACTGGGTCCTTCTTCCTAGTCTGTCTTAGGCAGAAAGCTCAGCTGAAACTCACCGACCATGTTGATCTCACTGATACCTAAATACCAGTGGCATAGCTTCTTGCATCATCGTAGGAAGCAAGGCTCCACTGACAGACAAGCAGGGATTGTTCACTTCGTCTTTACTTGACAGTGTTACACTGCGTACCCGATGGTATTACCCTGCTTGCCTGAAGGTGTTACCCTCCTTACCTGATTCTCTTACCCTCCGTACCTGGTGCCGTTACCGGCTTTACATGATGCTGTTATCTGCCTTGCCTGATGTTATTACCCTTCTTGCCTGACGCTGTTACCCTCCTTACCCGGTGCTGTTATCCTCCTTGCCTGATGCTGCTACTCTCCCTGTCTCCACGGAGACCTAAGTGGGGCTTCTCACTCTCTCCTTACCTGATCATTTTACTACCTTTATTCTTGCTCATCAAATAATGATTCGAAAGAAATATATTTAAATGTCTTAAACCAATAGGTCTCCCAACCTTTGCCAAGGGGTCTATACCTGAGTCAAGGTATACCTTGAATGCATGAGTATGCTTTTTACAGATCTTCCTTAGCCTTCATTTCCTGTTTGTGTAGTTATGCAAAGTTAGCTAGAGGGGAGTGAATAGGGCTTTAAAGGTCTTGCTCGGGCCTACACTTCACACTGCTATGTCTGCAGCCTTTTGTATTTCCAGAAATGTGTCAGAATTTTTCAAAATGTTACATAAAAGTCTCAATTTTCAGTTAAATAATTACTGCTGATGTTTTAGCAAATGTTCTGGCTATCAGGCTGTTTGCACAGAGAAAGGTATAAATCAAGATAAGCCTTGAGAATGGAGCTTTTTTATTATTACAAATTTTTATTTACTTCATTGCATTTTAAGTGAAGCGTTAGTTACAGTTTCTCATGCAAAAGCTTATGCACCCTTTGCCAGGTGACCCAGCTATTCTCCCCACACATTTCCCATGTCCATTTAACCAGCTTCTATACTCCTCTGTCCACTCTCCTTACCTCTGAACAGAAACTGCACAGTTAGTCTCCCATATGTGCCCAAGCCAAGAAGCACGTTCTTCAGTAATATCGTTGTGTCTTATGTACCAGTTCCATCTTTTTCTGAAGAGCTGGATTTCAGAATGGTTTCAGTTCTGAGTTAACAGAGAGTCTGGAGGTCATGTCTTTGAGGAACCCTTCAGGGTGTAAGATCCTGAAGTCTGGTCTTTTTCCTAGAGCTTGAGTTCTGCATCACGCATTTCTCCCATTTCATCAGGAACTCTTTGTTGAATTCCTCATTAGAGTAGTATTTGGTGGAGGCTGAGTGCCACCTAGTTCTTCTGGTCACATGTTGATGTATATGTGGCCCTTTCCGTTTCTTAATCTCACACTTTACTCATGTCTTTGATGCTGTTCTTTCTCCTTTGCTTCAGGTGGTTAGATGGCTGCTTGCTATCCCAGATGCCATTCATCAAAGTGGGATGCAGATCATTTAAATAAACATTTTTTATGCCATTTGACCTAGATGTATTCTGAAACCATGGTCTCCAGACCCCTATTCCTGCTTCTCTGTCCCTCAAAGTATTTGGTTTTATTTAGCATACTTCTAAGGTTTGGGTTTAGTCTATTTGTGATAACTTCTCCTCTGCTATGTGTTGTTTTCCCCTTCACCTGAAATAATTCTTGCCAGTTATCTAGTTAGCAAATACCCCTCTACCGCTCCACCCTCCATAACCATCAAAGAGTGGTTTCTTCTGTGTTTAAATCAATTCTTGAGTCCTTATATAGTGGTCTCATACAGTAGTTGCCCTTCCACAGTTGACTAACTTTGCTCAGCATACCTTAAAGACACTTCCCTTTTATGACTGTCTGAACACAGGTACTCAATCAGGCAGACCCAGTAGCAAAAGAGGCACAGCTGGTATAGTCATAGCCAGTTTATTGGTACAATGGCTGGAAGCAGGTACAACATTTGGTGGGCAGCAACAGCTATGGGCAGCTAGGCAGCTAGGCAGCTGGGCAGGCAGGCGGGCAGGCAGGCAGGCGGGCGGGCAGGCGGGCGGGCAGGCAGGCGGGCGGGCAGGCAGGCGGGCGGGCAGGCAGGCAGGCAGGCAGGCAGGCAGGCAACAATGGGCAGTAGGCAGTGCCTCATGGTTCAGTGACGTTATGTACTAGTTTTACACAAAAGTGGCTAGCAGCCAGATACAGGGTCCCAAGGTCATAAATAAATTGTGTAACTATTGCTGAATCAGCTGACTTAATCCCAGCCAGAAAGCCTGTACAGACTTGAAAGGCCTGACCAAGAGAGCTTCCATACTGTCCCTAACAATGACATGTTTCCCAAATTTGTTACTGTTCTTTATCATTGCATAATACTCCACTGTGTGAATACATCATAGAGTGTTTATATATTCTTCTGTTGATGGGCACCTAGGCTGATTTTACTTTTTTGCAGTTGTGAATGGTGCTGCAATGAACGTTGGTTTGCATATATCTATACTCGTGGCAACTCTTTTTTCTCTGGGATATATTCCAAGAAGTGGAATTGTTGGATTCTAAAGTGTTTCTATTTCCAGCTTTTTAAGAAAGCAACAAATCAATTGGCTAAATGGTTGTACCATTTTACATTCCCACCAGCACTGTAAGTCTTCCAGTCTTTCCACAGCCACTCCAACATTCATTATTTTGTGTTTTTTGGATTAACGTAAATCTTGTTGGTGGTATCTCATTGTAGTTCTAATGTGCATTTCTCTAATGCCTAATGATTGCAAGTATTTTCTCATGTATCTGTTTTTCACCTGAATGTCTTCTTTGCTGAAGTGTCTGTTCTTCAACCCATTTTTAAATTAGATTATTTCTCTTTTTGTTGTTGAGATGTTGCAGTATCTTGTAGATAATAGAAATTAGACACTGACTGGATTTTTTGTAGGCAGTTTTTTTGTTTTGTCCCCAGTCTGCAGGTTGTCTTTTTACTCTTTTTCAGAAAAGTTTTGGAAGACTAATGAATTCGTCACTGCAAATATGTGTTTTAACCAAACACAAATGGTAATTGCACACATGGACATCACCAGATGGAATACACAGGAAGCAAATCAACTACATCTGTGGAAAAGGCAAAGGAAAAACTCCATACCAGCAGTCAGAATAAGACCAGGTGCTGAGTATGGCACAGATCATCAATTGCTCACATGTAAATTCACACTGAAGCTGAAGAAAATTAGAACTAGCCCACAAGAGTCAAACTATGAGCTTGAGTATATCCCTCCTGAATTTCAAGACCACCTCAAGAACAGATTTGATGTGTTGATCTCTAGTGGCCAAAAACGAGATATAAATTGCAGACTGACATCAAAGACATCATCCATGACGAGACCAAGAGGTCATTAAAAAGACAGAAAAGAAAGAAAAGACCAAATTGGATGTCAGAAGAGACTCTGAAACTTGCTCTTGAACATTGGGCAGCTAAAGTAAAAGGAAGAAATGACAAAGTAAAAGATCTAAAGAGAAGATTTCAAAGGACAACTCAAGAAGACAAAAATGAAGTATTATGATGACATGTGCAAGAGAGATAGAAATGGAAAATCAGAATGGAAGAATATGTTTTACATTTCTCAAGCTGAAAGAAATGAAGGAAAAACTCAAGCCTTGAGTTGCAACAGTGAAGGATTCTACAGGGAAAACATTAAATGACTCAAGGAGCATCAAATAAGACAGAAGGAATACACAGAGTCATTATACCAGAAAGAACTGGTCTATATTCAGCCATTTGAAGAGGTAGCATATAATAAAGAACCAACGGTACTGAAGGAAGAAGTCAAAGCTGCACTGAAAGCATTGGTAAAAAACAAGACTCCAGGAATTGATGGAATATTGAGATATTTCAACAAACAGATGCAGGACTGGAAGTGCTCACTCATCTATGTAAAAGAAATTTGCATAGAGGACAGCCACCTGGCCAACTAACTGGAAGAGATCTGTATTTATGCCCATTCCAAAGGAAGGTGATCCTTTCCTTTTGGTAATTTCCAAATGTGGAAATATCATTAATATTACACACAAGTAAAATTTTGCTCAAAATCATTTCAAAAGCAACAGTAACCGTATGTCAAGAAGGAGCTGCCAGAAATTCAAGCTGGATTCAGAAGAGGATGTGGAACCTGGGAGATCATTGCTAATGTCAGATAGATCTTGGCTGAAAGCAAAAAAACACTAGAAAGATGTTTACCCATGTTCCCTTGAATATGCAAAGACATTTGACTGGGTGGATCATAACAAATTATGGTCAACATTGCATAAAATGGCAATTCCAGAACAGTTGTACTCTTAAGGAATTGGTGCATGGATCACGAAGCAGTTACGTGAGTAGAAGATGGGGACACTGCGTGGTTTAAAGTCAGGAAAGGTGTGCATCACGATTGTATCCTTCCCTTCACCATACCTTTTCAATCTGTATGCTGAGCAAATCTGAGATGCTGGATTATGTAAAGAAGAATAAGGCATCAGGACTGGAGGACAACTCATAAACAACCTATGATAAGTGGACAACACCACCTTACTTGCTGGTGGTGAAGATTTGAAATATATACTGATGAAGATCAAGGAACACAGCCTTCAGCATGGATTGCACCTCAACACCAAGAAAACCGTAATGCTTATGGCTGGGCTAGTAACTAACATTGTCATAAATGGAGAAAGGATTAAGGTAGTGAAGGATAGAAGCAGCAGTCAAGAAATCCAAAGACAGAGTGCCGCCAAGATGGTGGACTAGACACACATCTCCTCAATTCCCTCTGAAAATTAAGGCTTGGATTGATAATTGAACGGAGCATTTGGGACACCCAAGGGGACCTAGGGTATGGCATAGGGTGATCAGATTGGACTAGATGCCCCTAAACACGAAATTTCCTTTCTTTGGCATGAGCTAGCAGATGCTGAGCCCTGCTCTTCATGACTCACCGCTTTGGTGGACTGCAGGTAGTGACACTTTTTGTTGTTGTTATCCTGGAGGTGGGGGATGAGCATGAGCCAGCAAATGTGCTGAGCTGCAGTACTAAAATAAACAGCGTATAGTGCAGCAGAGAGGCAGTGAATGGGACAGCCATATTTAGAGAGCCCATCTGCTGACTGAGGGCACAACTGACCCTCCACTCTCTCTTTTGTGAGCTCTGCCATAGATTCTGCTGTTTTACAATGTGAAGGGCAGCTCAGCGGGGATGTCATCTTTGTTGGCTGAGAGGCAGAAGTCTCCAAACCAGAGGCCTCAGCAGGGAATAATTCCCGAAATAAGTAGCAGTGCCAGTCCAGAAAACACTTTTCCAGTAGAAAGGCTGTATTTAGCACAGTGTTACCTTATGAGTAGGGCCTGGCTGAGGATGGCAGCAAGGCTGTAACCCCTTCCTACTCTGAACTACGTCATAGCATCTGGGGACAGCTGAAGAGGTGTTTCCACTGTCAGCTAGAAGGCAGGCCTCCCACACCTGATGGCTTGACTGACTTTGGCAGCATGCTCACAGCCCCTAGCTTTTGAAAATAAGATGGCCTGGAGCAATAACTGCTCAACTCTTCCAGCCTTTACTGAGCCACATCATAGGGTTGGTTGATAGCCTCTCCCCCAGTGACTCCATAAGTAGGATGTCATCTTTGCCAGGTAGGAGGCAGAGCCTGCCACCCCAGAGATCCACTGAGGCCATTCAAAAGAGTACTCAGAGGCAGCTGGTGACCAACTCCCTTCTCAGAACCACCCCTCAGCTCTTGTTGAGGTAACACAACAGAAAATACACAGCCTCTAGATGGCCTGAAGGTAACAAACCATTCTTAATGATTTAAAGAAACAGTCCATCATGACTCCAGAAATCTCCCAAAATAAAGATTTAAAAAGCTTCCCACATGAAGAAGCCTTCCTGAAACTATTAGAGGTCAAGCACAGAACAATCATATATAGAGCCCTCCTAGAGACTAAAAAAATGCAGCAGAGCAAAATGAAAAAATTAAGCAAGCCATTTGAATTGATGGAACATCAACTATCTGAAATCCAGCCAATGAATAACAAAATTACAGAATTAGACAATTCAACCCAAAGCCAAAAGAGCAGATTTGAGGAGACAGAGGTCAGACTTAGTGCCCTTGAGGATACAGCAACTAACATGAGCATACATGAGGAGAAATCAAAGAAAAGAACTAAGAAAACCGAAGAAGCGTTAAGAAACATGTGGTACTCTACTAGAGGCATAATCTGTGATTAATTGGAGTTCCTGAACTGGGAGGGATAGCTGAAAACACAGAGAGTATTGTTGTTGAGTTGCTGACAGAAAACTTCCCTTAAATTATAAAAGAAAAGAACAGATATTCAATATGTGTATCAAACTCCCCAAAAACTAAACCCCAAAAGAAAGGCACCAAAACATATTATAATGAAACTTAAGAAAATGAAACATAAACAGATTCTCTTAAAGGCAGTGAGGCTCAAAGCAAAACGAACATTCAAAGGGAAGCCCTGTAGGCCTTCATCTGACTTCTTAGCAGAAACAATGTTGGCACTGAAGCAGTTGGATGACACACTCAAATTCCTGAAGGAGAAAAACTTCCAATGAAGAATTATAATGCTGCAAAGTTGTTTCTCAAATATAAAGATGAAATTAAGACATTCAAAGATAAACAGAAGCTTAGAGACTTTTTAAAACCAAACCAAAACTACAAGAAACACTGAAAGAAGCTCTTTCCTTAGAAAAACAAAGCCATTAAGTGTATATTTAAGGAAGCAATGCAGGACACAGCATCCAGAAACTCAGTCAGGGAAGTCACAAAACTGAATAAAAGCTGCAATATTAACAGAATGGAACCAATGATCATTTCATGAAAGCTGTGACACCATCTCACCAAAAAGAGGGATATGCTAGTCTTTCAGATGGAGAGGAAGTTAAAAAGATACACAGAAGATAAAACAGGGTTTAAACTTAGAATATTAAGGGGGATCATAAGGCAGCCACAAAGCATAATAACAATGCAATGTATCAAAACAAGAAACATAATACAGGAGTCTCAACAACCACAATCTTACAATGAAAAAGAAGAAAAGTAGACTCATAAAGAATAACCCAGAACAGAATACTGAGAGCAACATAGAAAACACCACCCCAAAAATAAATACATCAAAATGAGAGCACTAAACACATACCTATCGATAATTACACTGAATGTAAATGGACTGAATGCTCCAGTAAAAAGACAATGAGTAATATCGTGGATCAAAAGACACAGGCTGTCTATTTGTTGCTTACAAGAAACACACCTAAGACTTAAAGATATGAACAAATGGAAAATTAAAGAATGGAATAATACATACCAAGCTAACAATATACAAAGAAGAGCAGGTGTAGCAATACTAATCTCAAATAAAATAGACTGAAATGTAAAATCCACCATCATGGACAAGTATAGTCACTATTATTGTTGAAAGGTTCAACACACAAACAGGACTTAACAACTTTAAATATTTATGCACCCAATGCTAGAGGATCTAAATACACCCAACAAACACTGACAATGTTGAAAAATGAGATAAGTCACTTCGCAGTAATGGAGACTTCAGTCCTTTGAGTCCAGTAATGGAGAGATCACCTAGAAAAAAGCTCAGTAAAGACACAGATCTTATTGTGAAAAGTAACCAATTAGACTTCATCAATATATACAGAACTTCTCATCCATCAACAGATAAATACACCTTCTTCTCCAATGTACTTGGAACATTTTACAGAATAGACCATGTGTTAGGATATAAAGCAAATCTCAACAAAATCTAAACCACTGAATTATTGCAAAGCATCTGCTCAGAACATAGAGCTGTAAAAATAGAAATCAATAGCAGAAAAGCATAGATAGAAATTGGAACTCATGAAAACTGAACAACACTAGTTTAGACTGGATTTTATAGGAAAGCAAAACCAGTAACATGTACATGTACAATGATAGATTTATATATAAGGAAACAGCTCACACAATTGCAGAAGCTGAACACCCCAAAGTCCTGACACAAGCCTCATGTCACCACTGTAGCTGGTGAACCCAAGGTTAGCAGGTCAGAGACCAGAGTTCTAGATCACTGGTTGTGTAGGTCAGCAGATCACAGGCTAGTGGCGAGACGGAGCTGCAGAGACTAGTGAACCCAGGACCCGCAGGTCAGGGAACAGGACTCTCAAGCGCTGGCTGTGATGGTTGACGAATCCAACATCTGCTAGTTCAAGTCCAGAAACCAGTTGCTAGAAGAGAGCAGGAGCTGCTGGCTATGTGAGCAGACTGGCAGTAGGTCGTGGAAGGCAGAGATGAGAGCTGAGGGGCAGGAAGCCACCACAGGCCCCACTCTGCCAATTGATACAGCAGCCAAATATGGAGTTGCCAAGTTGGCATTATCCTGACCACCACAGTCCATCCCTTGTCAACCTGGCGTCTGCACACATCTCCCCTTGCCATCCATAGTCTTTGAAGAAGTACAATTACAAAGTTATACTTATGTCTAACATGACATGACTAACACGTGTACAACTGAAATTTCATTAATCCACTTACATCTTACGTTTCACAAATAAACAAAAATATCTGATACATGCATACAAAGTAGAAATACTCATAACAATTACAGTCCTTGTTTTTGCAACTGGCCATGTGGCTGTAACTGATATTTAGAGCCACTTTCTTTTACATCCCACTCTGTATTCCCTTTGCCACCAGCAAGCTCCTCAGCTGGTGATGGTTCCTTGCATGGTGAGGTGATTCAAACCTTCATTCCTGAAGGGTCTGGGCTATTAGTAGTCATTTTGGAATTGGGTTGCTGTAGTTTTCCATTGACCTTAATCACAGGACATGGTAGTACTAGGAAGCATCCTAAGGGATTTCTGGCATTCCAAACACACTCTTCTTTACCTCCATTATAGTGTCAATCTAATTTCATCTTCATAGCCAGGATCAATCACACCAGGAAATATTGTAACTTCCTTCTTTGTCTGTTGATCCAGAGGCACAAGGAGCCCAAAATGACCTCGTGGCAATTTTAGCTTCCAGTTCAGTGGAATCATTGATGTGTCTTCAAGTGGTAGCATTCCTCCCTTTGAAATAAGACATTTAGAACAGGAAGCAAAAGTCTTGCAAGTGGGTTACTAGGGATAACAGTGAGTGGTGCCACTCCTGTTTACACCCCTTGATTCCTGGACCCATGAATCCTGGCTATAGGAGAAGCAGCACCATATATTGGATGCTGGTTTAAAGCATATACAGCCTCCTGGAGAAATTTACCCAACCCTGCAAGATATTCCTGCCTAGGTGGTAGCCCTTCCATCGTTCTATCAAGCCAGCTGCTTCAGGAAGGTGGGGAACATGGTAGGACCAGTGAATTCCATGAACATGGGCCCACCATTGGCCACAGCCCATGAGTCACTATACAGCCACACATCTGGCCATTTCTCTTTCCAAGCAAAGTGAACAACCGGATGCATTGCTTGAAGTTCTGCCCATTGCCAGGATTTGCTTTCACCACTGCCCTTCAGGAAGGTCCCAGAAAGGGGCTGTAGTGCTGCTGCTCTCCACGTCTGAGTGGTGCCAGCGTATCATGCAGAACCATCTGTAAACCAGGCACGTGTTTTCTCTTCCTAGGTCAGCTGGTCTTAAGGAACTTCCCATGAGGTCATAGGTGCAAACTGTGAGATGGAAGGTAATGTTACAGGACCGGAGACCATGGGCATTTGGACCACTTCCTCACGTAACTTACTTGTGTCTTCAGGTCCTCCAGTTTATGGACTTTGGGTTTTTATCAAATATCAGTTCTTCATAGATGATTTTTTATTACCATTTTGATCCACTGGTTTGTGTTTCTGTTGTTTTACCAATACCAGACTATTTTAACTACTGTAGCAGTGCAATAGGTTCTAAAGTCAGGAAGTATGAGGCCTCCCACTTTGTTCATTTTCTTCAAGGATGTTTTACTTATCAAGAGCTTGTTACCTTTCTATATGAAGTTGATTTGTTTCACCACCTCATTAAAAATACTGTTGCAGGTTTCAGGGTACATCATGGTCAACTGGCATAACTGGTCTTTTTCTAAAAGATTGTTCTGCATACCATATTGGTGAGTGGTTCCTGGAGTCTTAAAAGCTAGTGAGCTGCCATCTAAGGAACAGCAACTTCTCCCAACCTACCTGGAGCAAATGAAAACCAAAAACATCAAAGACATGAGGAAAATACAATTACAAGAAACAGAAAGATCCACACGAATGGGAGCCTACATCAGCAGGAGACCAGGAGAACTAGATGGTCCCCAGCCACAACTGAAGACAGCCGTGACAGGAATACAAAGCAGAAAAAAAAGCTGTGTGCAGATCTGGAACTCTTATATTAAAAGACCAAATTTAGTGGTCCGACAACCAGAAGGGTTCCCTGAGAACATTTGTTTAGCCCAGAGTTGAAATCAGTATGGAAGCTAGCACTTCAGACAAAGATTAGAACAGACTCAAGGACACAGAGTGATACAGGTCGTGTGGGACCATTAAGGTTTAGTATAGATACAAGGTCTGACAATTAAGTGCACAAACTAAATTGTTCTTAGTGCTACATACCTCATTGTTGTATATCACTACAGTCATCCCCAACATACTCCCCTTGGGAAGCTATGCACCAGTGACAGTGCCTACTCCACCATTCAAAGCAATTTTGGAACTCTTTGTGGAATGGTCATTGCTCTTGGTGACAAGGTGGCAAGTTTAGGGAACTTAATTGTATAGCTCTCTGAGACATTTTACACAATGACCCTGACCCCAAACTCTAGATATTGCCCACATTCTCTAGATTCTGAATAGAGATCCCCAGCCTCTATAACTCAGTAGTTTTTTAGCATGGTAGTATTCAGTTTCCATGTGTTTCTTTCTCTCATTTTTTTTTTCTCCTTTCTTTTCCTGCTATTGATTTCTGCTTTTATGGCTTTATGGTCTGAAAAGAGGCTTTATAATGTTTCAGTACTTTGAATTTTGTTAAGGACTGCTTTATAGTCTAATATGTAATCAGTTCTGGAGAACTTTCCATATTCATTGGCAAAGAAAATGTACTTGTCTATTACTGGGTGGAGTGTTCTATTTATGTCTGTGAAGCCAAGTTGGTTGATTGCGGCATTTGGATCTTCTGTGTCTTTACTGAGCTTTTGTCTGGGGGTTCTGTCCCTTCACTCAAAGTGTTGTGCTCAAGTGTCCTACTATTATTGTGAAGTTGCCTATTTCATTTTTCAAAACTGTTACAATTCATCTGATGTACTTAGGGGCCCTATCATTGGTTGAATAAGTGTTTAAAATAATTACAGTCTTCTGATCTATTGACCCTTTAATCATTATGTAGTGTCTTTCTTTGTTCACTGTAGTGAATATTACACTGATGTGTATTTTATCAGAGATCAGTATTGCCACTCCTGCTTGTTTTTGAATGTTGTGTGCTCAGAATATATTTTTCCATCTTTTGAGTTTTTGTTTGCATCTTTATGACCAAAGTGCGTCTTTTCTAGAAAGCATACAGATGGATCGTCGTGGTTTTTTTTTCATCCATTCTGACATTCTCTGTCTCTCTATTGGTGCATTTAAACCATTTACATTCAATATAATTACTGATAGACATGAATGTAGTGGTGTTATTTTGATGCTTTTTTGTGTGTGTTGTTGACAGTTTCCTTGTTTCACTTAATGTCCTGTGCTGAATCATATTTCTTTATAGCTTTTCCTTTAATTTTTCTTTTATTGTTGCTGGTTTTATATTTGCTGTGACTTCATGGTTTTATTTTTAGCTTTCATGTGTAGGATTTTTTATTTTCTTTGTGGTTACTTTAATATTTACCCCTATTGTTCTAAATTTAATTCAGTCTTTAATTTCTTTGTATCACCTTGACTTTTTTCTACAAATGACAGATCAATATTACATTATTTAGTCACTCTTTTTGATATAATGCTGTCATCTTTTACATACTGACATCTCTCCCTATTTCCAGTGTTTTAGATTTCATTTATTTTTATGGTTTCCGCATCAGACATGATATCTGGTTTCTCTGTCCTACATTCTAGCCTTGACTTTTTATCTGATGTTATCAGTATTCTAATAAGAAAAAACAGCTTTCCTTAGCATTTCTTATAGTTTTTTTTTTTTTTTAAATTCTCTAAACTTCTGTTTATCTGGAAATTTCCCAACTTCATTGTCGTGTTTGAGAGACAATTTTACAATGTGATGGTTAAGACTGTGTGTCAGCGTGGCTGGACCAATGTTTTGGCAACTGTATACAGTGGCAAGGATGAGGCTCATGATGGCTCACTGCCCACCCTCAGTTTTCATCACCCCCCGCCTTATGTCACTTACTTCCATTTGTTCACTTTGCAGAAACTTCTGCTCTCTTTTCTTTGTATGTCTGATTATTTAGACTTGAACTAGCAGCTACTGGCTTCATTGATCCTCACAGTCTGCGAGGAAGAGTCTTATTCCCTGTCCTGCTGATCCTGGGTTTGTCAGCCCCTGCAGCTCTGTGAATCAGCAGAAATCTCACAGTCTTGCCAGCTATCTTGAGATTCACCGACCTACACATCTAGTGATCTGGAACTCTAATCTCTTACCTGCTGATCTTAGATTCAGTAGCTTCTGTGGCTGCATGAAGCTTGTACTCTAATCCAGGACTCAGGACATTTCAGCTTCTGTAATTGCGTGTTTTCTTTATATAAATCATTCTCTGTACAATTATATATGTTACTGGTTTGCTTCCGTAGAGAACCCAGCCTGAGACATACAGGGTATGTAATTGTTGGCTGGTAGTTTTTTCCTTCAAAGCTTTGTATATATCATACCATTGCCTTCTTGCCTGCATGGTTTTGCTGAGTAGTCAGAGTTTAATCTTATTGATTCTCCTTTGTAGATTATTTTTCATTTAACCTCAACAGCCTTTAAAAACATCTCCTTATATTTAGTTCTGGCAAGTTTGATTATAATGTGTCTTAGTGCCTTTCTTTTAGGATCAATCTTGTGTGAAATTTGATGAGAATCTTTTCATGATATCAGGGAAGTTTTCTGTCAACAAATCTTTGTCAATTTTCTCTGTATTTTCTGCCATCCCCTTCCAATTCTGGTACTCCAATCACCTGTAAATCAGTCCTTTTGATAGAATTTCACATAAAGCTTAGTGTTTCTTCATTTAAAAGCAATTCTTTGATCTGACTTTTTTCTTCAGATATGTTGGTGTTTATTGCGTTATCTTTAGTGTCACTAATTCTGCCTTCCATTGCCTCAGTCCTGCTCCTTTGACTTTCTACTGAGTTGTCTAATTTAATCTGTTGAATTTTGAATTGTTTTTGCTCAAGACTTTCTTGCCTCCTGTTCAATTTGTCATTATGCTCAGCTACACTTTGCCTGATCTCCTTCCTGAATTATTGTGGTGTTCTAAGTATTAATCTTTTGTAATTTATCTCTGATAATTCCTGGAAGTTTTCTTTGTCTGGATAAATTTTTATTTCCTTATGTCAAGATCCTTCTGCTTTGCCTTTGTGGTCTGCCTCTTCAAGTGGTTTGTTGTCTTTAAGCCATCAGAAAATTGTATTTATTTATGTTTGCTTACTGTGTTCTAACTTATTTTCTTGTTTTGTTTTGAAATGCCCATATAGTCTGGTCCTGTGAGCTAGGTTAATTATTGGTGCTTTAGACATCCTGAAGTCCTCCTGTCCCCAGGTGGTTAGAGCTGTTACTAGGCACATGGGCCCAAATTTCCCTTTACTTTTGTTATATGCATACAGCTCTGGTACCCAGGTTGTTGGTCACTAAGTGTCTTGTACAGGATCTTCCTTACAGTCCTAGATGGGCAAGAGTGATTGGTGTATACACAGGTAGCCGGATGTTCATGCTAAAAAAGGTAGAGGGCTGAGAACTATGTCCTTTTTACGTCTGATCCTAGGCAAACGACCTTTTTCTGATCTGAGTTCCTGGCTTAGGGGGCTGGTAGATATTTTTTTTTCCCATTTGTTAAATTGTTCCCTCTCCAAGTTTGGAAGAATAGCTCAAGTCATGCATTAGGGGCCCTGTTTCTGGCCTAAGTAGAGAATCAGAATTTGGACTATGGTGCAGTGGAGAGAAGGGAGGGGAAAGCACAGGAAAGGGAGAGAAGTTTTGCCCAAAGGAAAGTTTTAGATCCACATGTGGAAGTTTAGTTATAAGCCACTTAGCTTTTGTTAATCCATTGCTGTTTTTCAATGATTTTGAAGGTTTCACCCTGAGGAAGGTACTCTTCAAATGCCAGCCACCACTTTGCTCACCACGCTGGCAGTTGCAGATCTTCCTGCAGGGTGAGGATTCCTACCTGGTTATGTCTGCTCAGTCCTAGATACTTCTGGACCTACTGTCGCTTTTCTGTAGGTCAGTCTAATTTCTAAGCTTCTTCTTTAATGGTCAGGGATCCTACAATGTTGCATATAATCCATTCATTTGTTTTTCTGGATCTTTGTTGTTAGAAAGATCACAGGAAGCATCTGACTAGTCCACTATCTTAACCCCACCTCTGAGAATGGAGCTTTTTAGTAAGTTGGTAATTATGTCACACAGTAACAGTTTTCTGGAGTGGGGCTTTTATGGAGCTCCAAACCTGTACTTCCCTCTTTAGTGGCTGCCAGACCATTGGTTTTTACAGTGTATTAATTTCATTTTATGTTACTGGTGTTGCAAAAATATCCACTGGTGTAATAGTGAATTACAACAATATAGATTTATTTTCTTAAAGTTCTTGAGGTCATGAGTCTGAAATCTCAGTGGACAAAAATCAAGATGTTGTTAGGGATTTTCAAATTTATTGAGTTAACTTTTGTGGCCTATCCTGGACAATGTTCCATGTATGCTTGAGAAGAACAGAGAATGTAGGGAAAAATCCAGGTACTTGTGTTTTTTGTCTTCTAAAGGGCTTCCTACTTTCCTTGGCTCATGATTTCTGTCTTCACTACCTTAATAGCCCATTGTGTTTCTCTCGTGCTGTATCTCTCTGACACTTTTATTCCTTTTCCACACTTGAAAGATGGTTGTGATTGTATTGGCTCCACTTGGATAATTCATGAAAATATCTCAATTTCCAAATCAGCTGATTTCATCTACAACATTTAGTGTCCCCTTACTATGTAACGTGACATGGTCACAGACTCTGGGGACTAGAACACAGACATATTAGGGATCTATTATTGTCACTACACAGCTACTGTAGTTGCAAGACTATTGCCTCTCCAGGACGCCATGGAGCTAGGAACAAGGGAATAGTCCTAGGACCTGTTTAAACACTACAAATTCATCTGTTCTTATTTAAGGAGAATAAGCAATTGTCTTAAATAATTTCTTATAATTCTCTGGCTACTTTTCAGAGTTCTTAAAAATCTGATTTTAAGAATTTTTACTAGTGTTTACATTGCTTTTACAGTGGAATGAATTTTTTAAGATTCTTATTCCATCATTCTAGGAGTGTTTCTCTGCTTGTCTGTTTTTAGTGCCTGTTTTTGTTCTTGGGGGTTGGTAATTTGGACTTGCTCTTGCTATTTCTATTCAACTTGTGTTGAACATTGGCCACCAAGGTAAAAAATTGTTGAAGTCATGAATGAAACTTTTCTCCAGAACTTCTGGATTTAATTGTCTTCTGGCAGCTAATTAGAGTACAGGCAAAACACTGCTCCAATCAGAAACTGAAATAATCTGAAGCTAGGTGTCAATTTTTATGTGGTATGCTCTATTTTTGACTTACCGATGGGTTAGCAAAATATATCCCTGCAGTTTTTGTAAACAAAGATTTAACGAAATATAGCAAAATGCATTCATTTATATATTGTCTATGACTGTTTTCACACTACAATGGCTGAGACCATATGTCCTCCAAGCCTGTTTATTATTGGGCCCTTTAGAAACAAATTTCCCAACACTTGGTTTAAACTGTTTATAATTAATGTATTTTTAAAATTAAAATGTTTAAATCTAGTGCTTAGCTAGCTATTTTATATTTGTGTCATCTCTTCTGTTATATTACTCTTAAAATAGTGTGTTTCCATTTCTGCCTCTTCTCATCCTTCGTGATATTTTATTTATGTATCTTATTTCCACATGTGTTACAAACACATGAATATACTGTATTTTAAGGACATTTAAAAATGTCAAGAGAAGCTTTTGTATGTACCCACATACTTACCACTTCAAGAGCTTTTCTTTCTTTTTTTGGATATCCAAAGTCCCATCTGATTTGTTTGTCTGAAGAACAACTTTTAACATTTCTATTAACATGGGTTGTGGAAGGACTAGTGTTAACTAGCCCTAGTGGCACACTGGTTAAGAGGTCAGCTGCTATCCAAAAGTTTGGTAGTTCACATCCACCAGTACCTCCTTGAAAATCTTATCAGGCAGTTCTGCTGTCTTACAGGGTCACTATGAGCTGAAATAACATCAGTGGCAACAGTTTTGTTTGCTTTTTGTGTCTTTGAGTCCATTTTAATATGACATGTCATGTCCTGAATGAGATACACTTGTTTTTTTTTGTATGGAAGGTGGAGAGTAGGACCTGTGTTTCAAATATTTTTTAAACTAAAAACAGATGTTTTGATTTTAATTCAAAAGAATTTTCTTATCTACTAACCTAAGGATTCCTGACCCAGATTAATCTGCCTGTGGTTTTTCTGGCCTATTTTTTCACCCTAATTTGCTAACTGACTTTACTGTTCAATGAAAAGTCAGTATCAGAAGCATCATTTACAGAAAAAGATTCTAAGCTTGCTTAGTTCAAATTTCAAGTGGTTCCATGGCTGCAGGTAGGTGGAGGGTCACATTTTTAGCTGTCAGGCCAGAGACAACCTAGTAATGTCATCAGTTGAGGCTGTTGTCATTAAGTGTCCTTAAATTTGTTCCCACTCTTGACAACCCTATGTACAACAGAATGAAAGATTGGCAACAATCCTCCAATTGTTGCTTTCTATTTTTTTCATTCATCTCTTCATATGACTCACTGTAACTCATCTACTTTGTACCATTTACTGCTTCTCTTTTTTTTAAGAACCAGAATGGTCTTCTTATAGAATATCTTCTTACTCTATAACTTCTAGAATAAAAAGGGGTGCACCTGAGATCTCCACTAGAAGACCACAATTGATGGTCCAGCAGCTTCAGGGTTCCCCTGGGAGCATGGCCCCTGGCCCTGATGCTGCCCTTGCCCATAAATCATAAGGAAGCTCCACTCTCCAGACACGAATGGATTGGACTTGGCGATGCAGAGTGACCATATACTGAATACACTTTATGGTTCTATGCATCTATAGGATATCACCCTGTGGACCTTGGCTGGAGTAAGGGGAGTGGGTGGAGAGAAGGGGAAAGGAGACTGTTGGAAGGTGAGACATGTATGGAGCAGAGAGGAATAATGAGCAGTGAAAGCGGCATGTAGGTGGGCATGTAAATTTATATGGGAATGTACATTTTCACTCAGTCATAATAAAAAAAAAGAAAAACTGCTCAGAATAAACCTTCTGTTTCAGCTTCTATGAGTTTTGATGATTTTTAACAAGTAGATAAGGTAGTACATTAGGATGGTAGGATTCAGCTGGTAAATACTGAATGTGCAGAATACATTTCTTAAATTCATCAGTAACTATGTTTTTATTTTTTAAAAGTTAGACAATCACAAAAATAAAAACAAACAAAATAACTCTAGACTCGTTGCTGTGGAGTCAATTCCAACTTAGCAACTCCATAGGACAGAGTAAAACCACACCATAGGACTCCCAAGGCTGTATTCTGAGTGGGAATCTATTTGATCGCAGGGGTTTTTGTTTGTTTGTTTGTTTTCATTCCTTACTGAAGCAGGCTGCCACATTTTTCTCCTGCAGCGTAGCTGGTGAGTTCAAACTGCCAATCCTTTAATTAGCAACAGAACGTTCAATCACTGCACTACCAGGATTCTTCTTTGTTAACAGAAGGGTAATTGATAAAAACGATTATAGAGAAAATTTTTCTGTAACTGATCACAGAGAATGTATGAAAATCTATTTCCGTTTCTCTTCTTTTCTTCTTAGACCCTAATACAGACCTTATGTTAGGGTGCCCCGTTACTTCAAATCAGGCATCATTACATAAGCCATGATCCAGCTCTTAGCATTATGTTCAGTATAATGCAGATGTTCAATAAATATTTGATGAATAAGCACATGAATGGATGGGTTGTTGGGGACAAGTTACTGTAAATATGGCACTATGTCAGACCTCCTCTTACTTCAGGGGTTGAGAGGAAAATCATCATCAACATCAGCTCAAGTTTGACGCCTATGAAGGAGAGGTCAGACAAACCTCTTTCCAACCTTCTTACTAATTCTGATACCAGGCATCCTTACTAGGGCACTTCATACTTCTCTGCTGGCACAGTGGTTAAGCTTTTGACTGCTAACTAGAAGGTCAGTGGTTCAAAACCCACCGAGAGAAAAATGTGGTAGTCTACTTCCCTGAAAATTTATACCCTTGGAAATCTTGTAGAGCAATTCCATTCTGTCTTATAGGGTAACTATCAGTTAGAATTGACTTGATGGCTATTTTTTTTTTCCAGCTGGGCTTGATAATTCTTTATAATGGCCACTCAGAACTCACAGACCACACTCACTGTTATGAAATTTGTTAGGTAAGTAATAGGTTACTCTTCAACATCAGGATCAACTTGGATGTAACAGAAACAACTTAGGATACAGTTCTTCCATTGGGACAGCTTCTGCTGAACTGTGCCCACAGGCAAGAATCTCTCTCAGCCCTTGGTCCTTGGTCCTTGGCCTGAACTCTGCCTTTTTTCATGAAAGTGTTGCAAAGCTCTTTAGCTCCACTGATAGGTTCTGGAGGCATGCTCATCATAACAAACCTTTTGCCTGAAGGTGTTCCACTCTGTGTCTTCCTTTGTTGGCACACTCATTGGAGCTGCCTTGCTCCATGGGCCATAAAACCCACCGTACTGTCTTGTACGGGTCTTTTTGCTGTTTCATTACTCCTGCACTCTGCTGCCCTTGCTGCTTTTTCTTGTCTTCTTGGACCATATCCAATGTCACAGTTCTCATTGTCCTTGAGTATAAAAGTTCTCAGCGCGGAGAATCTGGGTTCAGAGGATGTACTCTTGGCTCTTCTTCTTGACTGTAGATAGGTCCCCTCTGTCTCTGAGATTGGCTGCCTTTAAGCCTAGTGGGATGGTAAAACTGATCAATCCCCTACAAAAGTTCTATGTACCTTATTTGCACAGCCCACCCCATGCAGGGTTCCATGCATGTTACTTGCATTATTAGCAGGCTATCCAGTTCTCTCAGTAGGTTGCTATTGTTAGGTGCTGTTTAGTTGGTTTCAATTCATAGCAAACCTGTGCACAACAGAATGAAATGAAACACTTCCTGGACCTGAGTTACACCCACAATCACTGTTATACCTGAGCCTATCATTGCAGCCACTGTGTCAGTCCATCTTGTTGAGGGTGGTCCTCTGTTTTGGTTGACCCTCCATACTACCAAGCATGATGTCCTTCTCCAGGGAGTGATCCCTCCTGACAACACGTACAAACTATATGTGCACTCTGGTTGTATTTTGCCCCTAGGGTCGCCATGAGTTGGATCCAACTTGATAGCACTTGGCTTTTGGCTGGTTGTATTTTATCCAAGACAAATTTGTTGGTTCTTCTTACAGTCCATGATATGTTCAATATTCTTTTCCAATACCACAATTCAAAGTCAACTCTTCTTCCTTTTTCATTGATCAGTTTTCACATGCATATGATGCTTTGGAAAATACCATGGCTTTGGTCAGATGCACTTTAGTCTTCAAGGTGACATCTTTGCTTTTCAATGTTTTAAACAGATCTTTCACAGCAGATTTGCTGAGTACAATTGTGTCTTTTAATTTCTTGACTGCTACTTTCATGGTTGTTGCTTGTGGATCCAAATAACACACGCAGTCTTTCTCCATTGTCATGTATTACATTGTTTCCCCCCCCCAAAAAACATGTGTAGCAATTTGGGTAGGCCATGATTCCTGGCATTGTGTTCCTGTGTGCTGTAAACTTTGTCTCTATGATGTTAATGAGGGAGCATGGGCAGTAGTTGTGTTGGTGGGACATGACTCATAGTGTAAGACTGTATTGTGCCTTGAGGCAATCTCTTGTAATAAATTATAAAGAAAAGGAAAGTAAGCAAAGAGTTGGGGGTCTCATACCATCAGGAAAAAAGCAGTAGGGAGACAAGTGCATTCTTTGGAAGGGAACAAGGGTCCCTCCCAGCACCTCAGAAGCTCCCAGTCCAGAGGAAATTTGATGACAAAGATCTTTTTCCAGAGCCAACAGAGAAAGCCATCCCCTGGAATTGATGCTCTCAGTTTGAACTTGTAATGTACTGGACTGTGACAGAATAAAATTTCTTTTTGTTAAAACCATCTATTTGTGACATTTCTGTTAGAACAGTAGTAGATGACTAAGATTCATTTATCATGATGTTTCTTATTGGTCCAGTTGTGAGGATTTTTGTTCTCTTGATCTTGAGGTGTAATCCATACTGAAGGCTTTGATCTTCATCAGTGTTTCAAGTTCTCTTCATTTCACCGAACAAGGTTGCATCATCTGCTTAATGCGGGTTGTTAATGAGTCTTCCTCCAACCTAATGTTCCATCTTCTTCACATAGCCCAAATTCTTGGATTAGTTGTTTGATTTGAAGCATGTCAAGCCAAAGCCAAGTGCTGTCAAGTCAGATCCGAGCATGGTATTTGTATAATCCCACCTAATCATTTTGTGGCTGTAAGAAGACCATGGCTAGGGGAACCATATAAAGTAATTCATGAACTGCAGTTATTCAAAATAAAATCTTATCCCAACTCAGTAAACATCTCCAAAAAACTAGAAGAGAAATAAATTTTTATTACTGAATAAGAATTACACCAGAATACGATCTATTACAGGTAGTCTGCTAAAGACATTGTATAGACAGTAGAGACTCTTAACAGTTATATATCCAAGCAGATGCAACGTATTATGTGTGATTTTTAAGACATTATTACTTTTCTAATAACTTCATCGTCTGAGATTCCACAAGCATGAGCACCGCTTTTATCTACTTCTTAATATTAGGAAGTGCAGTTAAAAAAAAGAGTTATCAGTCAATACCAATTCAGTTGCCATATATTAATACTGGAAACCCTGGTGGCATAGTAGCTAAGTCACCAACGAGTGACCAGTTTGAATCTGTCAGGCACTCTTTGAAAATTCTATGGAGCATTTGTACTCTGCTTTATAGGGCCACTATCAGTAAGAACCAACCTGATAGCAATGGTTTTGGTTTTTTTTTGTTGTTGTTTATTTGATGTTAAAACTGACTTAGGTAAGAAGCTGATATAATTACAAATTTAACAGTTCAACAGAGTTCATAATTACTGAATCTAACTGTATTATTGTCATTTTTGAAAGGCAAATGTAAAAGAATCACAGAATAATGTATGGAATTCACATACACTTCAGGAAATTTCCTGCAGGTGATAACAGTGAAATGTTCATATTTATTTTTATTTCTAAGACTTTTTCACCAGATTCACTTTTTTAAAGCAATGCTTTCTAGAATCTGGCTCTTATATAGGTTGGATACATGCAAAGACTACATGACAGGCAGTAGTATTACTAAAGGAATTTATAGGATAGCTTTGCATGAAAATACTAAAAATGCAAACCATTTGCTGTGGAGTTAATTCTGACTTCCAACTCCATGTGTGTCAGAGTAGAAATGTACTCTGTAGGGTTTTAAGTGGCTGACTCCAATCACCATTTACACCACAAGGAGACCCTGGGAATGCTAAGAGGACCCTGAAGCAAAATTTCAAGTATCAGTTAGCAAGTCACAGTAAGTGTAACCCATCTAGCACCACCAGAAATGTGACTCCTTGAAGATCTAGAATTACACTGTTCTGCCAAAATCTATAAACTGCAACTGAAGATCTTAAGAGAGGCATCACTTACTAACTTGTTCAATTTTATTCATGTGTAGGTAGGATAAAAGTCAAGAGTATGATTGCTTGTGTGTAATCAGGACACATAAAATTAACTAGAATGTATTTCTCATCTGATATTTTACTGTTTGGAAAATGGTTAAAATTTTTCTCTTTAAAATTGTAGTGTAAAATTTTTGTTTTGAACACAGCTGAAGAAAAAATCATAGAAATAAAGTCCTTAGTGAAAGTAAAGCTTTGGGTATCCTGTCCAAGATCATAAAACTAACTGAAAGTTCTATATTGTTTTGGTGGAGGAGACTCTTTCAAAATCTTAATAGTCACTTTTCCAATTTTGGTAAAATAATTGTCAAAAGTTTATGGTAAATATATTGGCAAAAAATATTTTCAAAGAAGAAACAAAAAAGAGTGTTCAAACTGAGAGTTATTAGAAAAATACAGTACTGATAGACCTACCAGTAGATTGTAATGCCAAGCCAGCCAAGTGCTGTCAAGTCTGATCCTATAGGCCCAGTCATTTATACGACACTTATTGTATGATAAAGCTAGCATTTCAAATAAGTGTAGAGATTCCAATTGCTTGATTAATGGTATTAAAGAAGCTGGAAAAATTAAGAAGCTTAATTGTGTACATCAAATAATGTACCAAGTTGAATTTAAATGCATTTAGAGTCAAATACAAAAAGCCTCAAAATCTATCAAAAATAATAAAATATAGGTAAAAATTCAAATGATTGAACAAAAGAGAAGGCCTCATTTAGTAATAATCACAAAAGAAAACTAAATAGAAAGGAGTAAAAGATTAAATTTCACCATTTAAAATCTTTGATATAAAGTTTGATGCAAGTGTAAGCAAAGGAGTTTCAGAAGATGGAACAGACTGTGCAAAGACTATAAATAGCTTGGAAATTTTAGCCTTTCTAAAAGAGAAAATCACTAATATTATTTTAATTACCCATTTTTTTTCTTCTCCAAAGAAACTGACTCGACGGCACTTGGCTAAAATATTTTATATTTTATTTATCAGTTCATCAGGATTTGCTCTGTAGGCTTTACGTTGAAACAAAATCAAGCCCCTCAACCAAACAAATAAATGAAAAATAAAACAGAAATACTGAAGGAAACCTTGACATAACTCTAAGGTTTGAATGAGGATTCTCTGAAAGAACCTCATGCTGACTGGGCTACTCCTGAGCCATCCCTCCACGAGGAACTGCTGGAGTGCCTTCTGCAGATGGCTACAGAAAGTCTTCTAGGAATTCTGAAAGCAAGAAAAGACTACTCAGATGTCTTCTTTAATCCCCTTGAGTTTGAAGAATTTTACTTCTTCAGAGTCAGAGAACTGTTTTGACTTAAAAAAATAAATAAATAATAACCTCAAGATTTTCCTGAATATACTTGAGAAATTTCTGCCCCTTCCCGCCTGCCCCGGGCATTTTACAAAAATATACATAGGCTGTAAATCTTAACATTTGGGATAGTACCTGACTAAGAAAATTTGGATATATTTGCACTGCTAACTCACAAATTTTCCCTCTGTCTTTGCTTATCTTGTTCTTCTTCAGGTTTTCTGCAAACCAGTAAATAGTTTCTCTTCTATTCTCTTCTGAGTCTCTGTTGCTTTCCTTCCCTCTTCCTGCAACCTCTCTGCTGTTTTCTTCCAGTAGTTTCGGCTCTGATGTCTGAACTGTTGAGGGTTTAAGACGTAAGTCTTAAAATTTATAGTGGAGAAGTTTGGATTTTGTAATAATATAGGAATGATGGGAGTTGATTGTGTAAAACAAATTATAGATTTGTAGCTGAAAATTTATGAATACCCTTGTGTGGTGTATAAAGATCACATTTCTTTGAGAGTAGCTGTCAGTTTCTAAATTAAGCTACTGTGCACATTAAAAAAAAGAAGTTTAAGAGGTTTCACAAAACTCTTATTTGTAGTATTAATAAGAAAGTACTACAGTATTAATATGTAGCAGCTTTTTTGAGACAGCTTTGCAGTATTTTGTAAGGATGCCTTCAAAATAATCATCAGAGGTAGGTAATTAAGGCACCATTTTCAGATAGTGAAAGACAGTAAATGGCAAATACGTGTTATATATGTGGATCTTTTCAACCACACACATACAATACCCAACAAATAGACTCTAGATTGCATAGCAATCTAAAACGTGTGAGATAAGCTCGAGACTAACGCAAACTGAAATACACTTAAGCCAAATTTAGGACTAAGTAGACACTGTGAGTAAATCCTCTGAAGCTAGCTGGTAGAGAGGTAGTACGTTAGTTTCTTAGTTCCTCCATAACAAAATACCGTGATATGGATGACTTTGAACAGGAGATGTTTATTATTTCACAGTACTGGAGATCAGGGGTCTGAATTCAGTATCTTAATGGAGCTAATATGGGACTGTCTCTCTGTTCTACAGGAAAAAAGCTGAGACACAGAGCCGTGATGACATTCCAAAAGACTACTGATAATTAGGGACAGTGTTAAAAAAGAAAAAACAAATAAGCAAACCAAAAACCCTTTGTTGTTGAGTAGACTTTAACTCACAGCAATCCTATTGTGTAGGGACCTAAAACTAAGCTCCTTGCCTCCTAGTCCAGCTTTTCTTCCTCCTTATTTTGTTGCCCAACTGCTTTCTTAGGTGTGTTTGTCCAATCAGCCCGGCAGTTCCCCAACAGGCTGGGAACTGAACTGCATGGACCTTGGAATTCTTCGAAGAATTAAGAACACATTTCTTTGATTCCCTTTAATCTGACAGTGCATTAAACAAACAAAAAAAAGAAACAAACAAACAAAAACACACTCTGCTCAGATGTAAGCCTTTGAACTTTTTAAAAGCTCAGAAATTGTTGCTTATCATTCTCCAGTGCCTGGGCTCTGTTGTAGCCTTTTTGCTAAATAGAAATGTGATGTGTTCCTAGCTATAAATGTTTCATGATTACAAAGCTGATAATGAGCCATTTCAGTCAGAAATCAGAGCCCAGGAGCTGGCTCATTGAGAGTAAACACCTGGTCTGAAAGTTAAACACATTGAACAGAGTCAAAATTAAGCTTTACCCTTCAAATTTTTATTTTTATTTTTGCATTGCATGTGCCATGGGGGTGTTTCTTGGAGACAGCCAAGGTTTAACTGGCTTGTCACCTGTAGTGTATTTCTCCCATTGAGCAAAAAGCCTGCAAATTCACCTCGGAGGATTTGCCTGAGGCAAGGTGTCATAATCGTTCACAAATCACCAGTTGTATCCTGTTTATACCACCTTTGCCCCACACAAGTTTATGCAACTGATCTCGTTTGCCTTTCACACAAAAGGAGAGCCACGCTCAATCAAATCACTGTTGCGTAACTGCAGACATCATAATGTGCTGGGCAAAAGTGATGAAAACAATTAATTTACCAATCTGAATAATATTGGAGTGAAGGGTATAAGAATAAAAGCAAGCAACATTAACATATTGTGGAGCCCTGGTGATGCCATGGAAACATTGATGGTGTAGTGATTAGGTCCTATGGCTGCTAAGGAAAAGATCAGTGGTTTGAATCCTCCATCTGCTCTTTGGAAACTCTGTGGAGCAGTTCTACTCTGTGCTGTACAGTTGCTGAGTTGGAAGTGACTCATAAGCAATGAGTTTAACACCACTGTAACCATTAAAAAAAAAAAAACCACACCTGACTCCTAGAGATGCTACAGGACAGATAAAACTGTCCCTAGGGTGTCCGGGAAGTGGCTGGTAGATTTCAGCTGCTGGCTTTTTTCCGCTAGCAGTCATAGCTGCTAACCACTGCAGTCACTAGGTTCACTAACTGTTCAGTGAATGTCTGTTGGTCCTGTACCATAGTTATTTCATTCAATTCTCATATGTATCTTATGAAACAATTTATATACATTTGACAGGCAAATAGACTGAGGCTCAGAGAGGCTTACATTACACATCTAGGAAGTGGCAGAACTAAAACTTAAATTAGGATATGTTTTTCTCTAAATCCCATGAATTCTTCTAACCAGGACGTTAATCTGCCTCACCTATGACTGAGAGAGACTAGCAGGTATAGCATCTTGTAATACTACTTGACAGATTAAGACAAAAGATACATCTATAAAGACAAATTCTTGACAGAAGAACTGACTGTGTTGTCTGTGGCTCCAAACAACAGCAACAACCCTTTATTGCTGTATACTACGTTCCTGACACTGGGCTGCATGCGACAGCGGATCCCAGAAGTGGGGGAATCGGCTTTGTCCTCAAGGACTTTACAATGTACTTAGGAGAATAAGATGTGCGCATCAAGGGTAGCTAACAACACAAGGCTTATACAATAATAAATGACAAGGAATACCTCAAGGGTAGAGGAGAATAATGAGAAGATGTGAAGTCATTCTTTCCCTCCAGGAGAACAGAGACTTGCAGTACAAACTATGCCAAAAAAATCTTTACGGAACGGGCTACCCTAATTTTATTTGATCTGAAGATCATTTCTGGGCTGCTGGGTTGCTGACCCCGTTCTGGCTGTTAAGTTAAACTTTTCTAATGAAAAACACTAGCACTGAGACAGCAGAAAGTGTATCTGCTCTGTTATTCATCACATGGCTCTGTTGACCAAAACAAGATATGGGTCTTGAGTGTAGCCTGTCCTCCTAGACCTACTCTTGTTAGAGACCTAACTGTTCAGTAACTACGAAGTAGGTGAGTTTTCGATGCTACACTCCTGGAAGCAGGACAATATAATGGTGAAGTCCTTTTTCGATTCTGTAACTCTACGAGAATGCCCTTTGAAATTAAGGGAAAGCTTGGATTTTCCTGCCCTGTCACCTTCTTGGACTGTCTCTTTGGGTTAGTTAAGTGACACTTAACTCTAGCAATTAGTTAGTAATGTCTAATAATCTTTGTCTAACATTTCCTGACAAAACGGCCCGTTAAGAAACAGAACAGGCCTCCATCAGACGGCACGGTAGCTGTCTGCTTCTCCTCTTTGTGTCCTAAACATGTCACCTCAGCATGCCAGGCTGACATGCCTTGGCCCAACTGTCAGGTTTGTTTGTAAAAGCTACCAAATCCTTGTTTTACATGCTCCTTGTAGTCTTCCCGTGTCTGGCTGTATACTGCAATGTCATCAATCAAAGCCACACTGCGTTCACCCAACTTCATCAGCTCTGTGTTTACCTCCATCTTAAATGTAACCAACGTGTTCTTCATGCTGAAAGAGAGTCCCCAGGACACACATAAAGCTGAACTGAGTCCAGGGCTGTCTGTATAGTGACTTTCCCATAATTAGGTACTTAACCAGCTTGGGACAATACTCTGATTGGTCAAAGCCATGACATTTTTTGAGAGCATATCTCATTTTTAGTGTTCCAGACAACACTCAGGTAGAACAACCGAAATCTTGTGTTTTGCATGGGTGCCCTCACTTGTTATTTCAGTCAATAGCACCAGCCAATACAAGGATTTATAGTATCTGTAGCCATCCTATAATTAGAGCCACATAGAACCCAGTACTAAAGAAAATTATAATCAAATGTGGTCACCTTCTTTAGAGAAAAGGAAAATGGCTTGATGCTAGTGACAAGGAGAAAATGCGAAGTAGGATGCATGTACTATGCCGTCATTCAAAAGTAAAAAACCAAACCAGCTGCTGTGGAGCTGATTCTGACTCTTAGTGATTTCATGTGTGTGAAAAAGAACCGTGTGCTCTGTACGGTTTTCAGTGCTTGATTGTCTTTTGGAAGTAGATTGGCTGGGCTTCTTTCTGATATTCCTCTGAGTGACACAAACTATCAGTTAGAAGCTGTGCACTTAATCTTTTGCATCACTCAGAGACTTCACCAAAGATGGGAATCCTAAGCTTATTTCTGTTCTCCATGTTTTTAAGGCTGCCTCAAGAATCTTGCCACAGCCTAATTCTAGTCCTTTACCTTCCAGGTAACCAATGGGTAGTTAATTATTTAGAAGAAGTGTTTGTGAGGATGCTGTAGTGCTAATATAGTTGACAATGTTACCTCTGTGGGGAATTATTTATTACAGCAATTGAATAAATTTTCCAACATCTATCAACTATCTGATCTATGATAAACACTCACCCCCTACCCCCGCACTTATAGCTGTCAAAGTTTTTCTCTTCTGTAGCTAATTCTATTTGTAAGTTCTTATAACAGGGGTCTCATACGATATTTGTCCTTTTGCTAGACTGATTTAACTCAGTATGTCTTCTAGTTGAAATCAGATGTTTCCTAAAATCGTTATTTTGTTTTTATCATAGCACAATGTTTCACTGAGTATATGCACCGCAGTTTGTTTATCCATTCCTCTGTTGATGGGCATCTGGGCTGATTCCATCTCTGAGCTGTTGTGGACTGTGCTGCAATAAGCATTTGTGTACATGTGTCTGTTCATGTGACAGCCTTTGTTTCTGAAGGGTAAATTTCAAGTAGTGGAATTAGTGGGTAAAATAGTATATCTATTTCCAGTTTTTTAAGGAAGTGTGAGATTGCTTTCCAAAGAGGTTGTACCAACTTGCAAACCCACCAGCAGCATATGACAGTTCCCATTTCTCCACAGTCTTTCCAGCATTTGTTGTTTTGTGTTTTTTGGATCATGGCCAACCTTGTTGGGGTGAGATGGTATCTCATTGTACTTTTGATTTGGATTTCTTAATAGCTAATGATTGTGAACATTTTCTAACGTGTTTTTTGGCTGCCTGGATGTCCTCTCCAGCTCTCCAGTGAAGCGTCTGCCCATCTCCTTTGACCATCACTTAATTGGGTTATTTACCTTTTTCTTGTTGACATTTTGTAGAATCTTGTAGATTATGGAGATCAGATGATGGTCTGAAATTTAGTCGCTGAATATTTTTTCCCATTCTGTAGGTGATCTTTTAACTCTTTTGATAAAGTCTTTGGGTGAGCAAAAGTGTTTGATTCTTAGTAGTTCCAATTATCTACTTTCTCTTCTGTTAATCGTGCTTTGTTAGATTTTGAAGTCTAAGTTGTGTATTAAAACATCCATTGTTGATCCTATTTTTTCTTGCATGATTTTTATAGTTTTAGATTTGATATTTAGGTCTTTCATCCATTTAGAGTTAGTTTTTGTGTAAGATGTGAGATATGAATCTTGTTTCAGCTTTTGCAGATGGATATCCAATTTTGCCAACACCATTTGTTGAAGATACTTTTTTACCCCAGTTTATAATCTTAGAGCCTTTGTAAAATATCACCTGTTCACAAGAGGATGTTGGTGTCTCTGGGGTCTCCACTCTATTGCCTTGGTCTATGTGTCTCTTTTTGTACCAGTACTAGGCTGTTTTGACTACTGTGGCAACGTAATGGGTTTTAAGGACAAGTAATGTGAGGCCTTCCATTATGTTCCTCTTCAGTAGTGCTTTACTAAGCCAGGGTTTCTTCTCTTTGCCAACAAAGTTGGTGATGTTTTTCCATCTCTTTAAAAAATGACGCTGAAATTTGCATTGAGATTGCATTGTATAAGTAGATTGCTTTATGTAGAATAGGCATTTTCTTCCTAACCATGAGCAGAGTAGGTTTCTCCAATTTTGTAAGTTTTTTGTTGTTGTTGTTTCTTGCAGTACAGCCATGTAGTTCTGTCTGTATAGGTCTCTTATTTCTCTAGATAGATTTATTCCTAAGTATTTTATCTTCTTGGGGGGTATAGTAAGTGGCATTGTTTTGATGATTTCTTCTTTGATAACCCTTTGTTGGTATAAAGGAATCCCACTGATTTACTTATGCTTATCTAGTATCCCAATACTTTGCTGAACTCCTTTATTAGTTCCAGTAGTGTACTTATGGATTTCTTAGGATTCTCTGTATATACAATCATATCATCTGAAAACAGGGAGATTTTTACTTCTTCATTGCTGACATGGGTGCCCTTTATTTCTTTGTCTTGCTTAATTGCTCTGGCGAGAACTTCTAGTACAATGTTGAATAGAAGCGGCGAGAGTGGGTATTCTTGTCTAGTTCCCATTCTCAAGAGGAATTCTTTCAGTCTATCACCATTCAGGATGATGAAACCAGTTGGCTTTGCATAGATGCTACTAATTGCATTGATGAATTTCCCCTCTATTCCTATTTTTCTCAGACTTTTTAGCATGAATGGGTGTTGGACTTTTGCAAATGCATTTTCTGCATCAATTGACAGTATCAGTTGACTCTTATCTTTTGTGCTATTTAAGTGGTTGATCACACTAATTGTTTTTCTGATGTTGAACCAGTCTTGCATCCCTGGAATTAATCTAATTTGGTAGTGATTAATTATTATTATTGTTATTATTATTTGATATGCTGCTGAATTCTATTGATTAGGGTTTTGTTGAAGATATTTGCATCTAGGTTCATGAGTGGTATTGATCTGTAATTTTCTTTCTTTTTTTTTTTTTGGTGGAATCTTTCCCTGGCTTTCATATCAGGGTTATGCTGGCTTCACAGAGTCAATTTGGGAGTGTTCCATCCCTTTCTATTGTGTGAAACAGTCTTAATACTATTGGAGTTTGGATACCCAGGAGAGCTTCTTCTAGTGGCCCCACTCCCAAGTTCTCAAAGAAAGAGTAAGTTCTTTTTTGCTTACCTTCTCATCCTCAAAGTATACATTATCTGGGGTATAGTGTAGAATCTTGAGATCTACCCGGGTATCAAACGTGAACATCCTTCTCTCCTCCATGGACAGATTGTTCTAAAGAACTACCTTCTGTTTCGTTGTGTTTTTGTTCCTTTAAGAGGTCCCTCACAATTGTTGGGTGCTCTTGAGTCATTTTGGACTAATGGAACACATCACAGTGAAACAGTAAAATACCTTCTCCTCTTTGTCTTCAACACTTTCTATATAGGCCTTGTAGCCTTGTGAGCTTACCCGTGTCTGCTGGCTAGCTTGAGTTTCTAAATACAGAACATTAAATAAGCATGTTCTAGAGAATGTGTTGAGGTAGCCAGCTCCATTTTGTTTAACAGTTTTAATATCTATGTGTTTCTTTGCTACCAGCGATGGGCAACCAAGCCTGTCTTTCTATTCTTTCCTTATGAGCTGCTCTCTTCCCTAGTCATTGAGTTTCTGTGCTCCTCACTTCTTGACTTTAGCACCAAAACATCTTAGTTCTTGCCCTTCCCTGTCATCTGAGAACATCCAGTGATCAACAAGCAGAACTAACTAGAATTTGCCAACCACTGCTAAAAGCATGCAGAGGTGGCCTCAATAGATACCCAGTCCTTCCTTTTAGTTGTGTGTTGTAGAGTCAGAGTTGGAAGGTCAAGGAGGTCTAAAGAGAACGTTGAGTTGTGAAGCGTTGTCCATGTAGGAAAGGGCTCTGCTTGTGTAAGGGCTGGGGGCTCAGTTACTAACCAAAAGGTTGACAGTTTGAGCCCCTTAGTGGCTCTGGTCGGGGAAAGGCCTGCAGATGTGTTTCTGTAAACATTATAGTCTGGAGAACCCTATGGGGCAGTTCTACTCTGTCACTTGAGGTTGCTAAGAGTTGAAAATAGATTCAGTGGCACCTAGCAACAACCTCTCTGGGTAGTACAAATGGTTAACTCTAAAGGTTGGAGGTTCTGGCCCACCCACAGTAATCTTGGAAGACATGCCTGGTAACCAGCTTTGAAAAATTGAGCCACTGAAACCTTATGGAGTGAAGTTCTACTCTGAAGACCAAGTAAATGCCGTGACTAGGCATTTACTCTAGCACATGTAGAGTCTTGTAGAGCATGCAGGGCATGTGGAGTCCATGTAGAGCATATTGCATGATTGGTTTCATTCTGTTTGGCTCAGTGTTCTAGTTAGATCAGCTTCAAAGCTGAAATATGGGTCTCTGCTGTGGGTATAGAAACTGGGTTTGAGTAGATGATTGAGACATTTGATGTGTTTTGGTTATAATTAGATAAAATTACCTGCATGTCTAAAAACCCGGGGAGGAAAATTTCCTTGGAGAAAGGAAACTGACCTTCTTGAATGTCACCACATTATCAGAAATCCGTTCTTTTCCAGATTTGCTTTTAAAAATTAAAATCATAATTAAAAAAGGAAAGAGTGTCAGAAGACTTTGGCATATCTCCCTAAGGCAGAAAAATTGCCCTCACCCTCTGGTGAAGGGAAGTGTGAATGGTGCCTTAGAGGCAATTCAAGAAGTATTCATTAATCAACAAGTATTTGCTAAGCACTATTTTCAGAATTGCACTTGGGGCTATGGGAGGGTAATAAAAGAAATACAAAGCAGAATCCATGCCCTCACAGAATTTACGCTCTACTTGAGGAGAGAAGAAATTCTAAGAGGCAGCTTCAAATCTATGCTTAACTGTGATTCTAATCATAGAAAGAGTAAGAAGCAGGCCCCGTAACAGGGAAGCCTTCCTTGATGATAGGTTAGTGAAAGATAGGTTGGAAGTAGTTGAAATGACCCCCACATTAATTAATTCATGGGATTAATTAATTCTGATGGTAGAGAATATGACCCAGGATACAGCACTGTTGTCACTCTTCTCTTTAATTACAAAGAGGAAGAATTAACCTATACCATGGAAGCATTTCAAAAGCATTGCCACTTTTGAGACAATTTATAGGCATATCACTTATGTAGCAGGGTTTCTGCTAATTGACCTTATTTCTTCTTTCCATTTTTTTTCTTCCTGCAGACACGATAAGCTTAAAATTTTTGAATTATAACATTGAACTGATATTCTTTGTGCCATGTGAAGATTCTCTCGACTTAGATTTGAGAAGGACCTGATGACTGAGACTAAGAGCCTCTCGACATCTCACAATTTAAAGACGAGCTACCTGACCACAGCACCTTGGAGTACGTCAACAGAGCAGTCACCTTTTGTTTCCTAGGTGACGGCCAAATGGCACTGCCTTTTGCTCAGTGTACCTTGCAGGGGCATCCAAGCTGCCACTTCCGTTATGTTTCTTTGTGAGCCCTAGGATAACTTCTTTGCCACTATTCCACGTCACCTTGAATTAGCCTATAGATTGCAAAGGAGAGCAGCTCTACCCTTCCTATGTTACCTCTCATTTTTGTCCTGTGACATCTATGTACATTGACTTCAAGTGCACTGTGACTTTAAGGAAAAACCAATCAGTCTGCCATGTGCACAGTAATGATAATATTAACTCACACATGTGTTTTCATCTTGTTATTCATTTACCAGCTCTGTGAGGGAAGTAAGACATAGAGAATTATTAGAACCTACTTCTCCACACAAGCCTTAAGGAATACTCTTTTCTCATTTTAAGAATCGTATGAGATAACTGTGAGATGTGTAAAACATATGTAGACCAGTAGCTGTTGAGTTAATTCTAACTCACAGCAATCGCAAGTGTTTCAGAGTAGAGCTGTGCTCCATAGTGTATTCAGTGGCTGTAATTTTAGGTCAGTAGATCATCAGGGCTTTCTTCCAAGGCTTTGCTAGGTAAATTCAAACTTTGTTCTTTTCAGTTGGTAGCCAAATGCAGACATTTGTGGCACCAGAGACCTAAAACATGCATATATCCATATATATTACATTCAGAAAGATGGAAAAAAGTATGGATGAAAAAAGTTAAGACTTATCTAAGGTCATCTACTTGGATAAATGACCATCTGAGGCTCAAATCTAAATTATCTGAGGCCAGAGCCTATGCTATTGGCCCAGTCATGAAGTTACTGAAGAACACTTTAAAAAGGTAAAGACTTGCAGAAGTATCACTACCTTTGATATTCAGGAGGGTATATAATTGTGTCAACACAATGCAAAGGTTAATGGGTTTGCCTCCTTCCAACTCTATCATAGTAAATGCAGGCTTTATGGCAAAGTTAAAAGAAAATGACCTCTCTCTGCTTTATACTGATCATTAACTAAGATTATCTCACACTAGAGATCTACTATACCAAAGTGCACTGACATCAGTAACTGCTGTTAAGTGTATGATACTTACACTACATAAAGTGGAGCAAAATATCTTTGTCAGCAACATCATGAAAATAGACATAGCCAGAGGCATTCGTCTCACACAAAACAGAGCTGGTATCTGCAGGATCTGTCTCCCAGCCTCAAATGCTCTCTGGCCACAGCCTCATGGTGAAAATCTCTGCAAGGAAAAGATGGTCAGCTATGTGTTTCTACTCTTTAAACAATAGAATAAATTGACTCTCCAGTCATTTCAACAGGCTAAGGAGAGAGTGATCCAAAACCTCCCCACCACAAGATAAAAAAAAAATCAAGCAGAAACAGTTGTGAACTAGTATATCTGGATATAGCTTTGGATTTAAAATTCTCTTAGGATTAATGATTAATACTATGATGTCACTAAGTAGCCAAGTTTTGTTTCCAGCAAGAAAGTAAAAAAACAGAAAGAATTACATGGGGTGGTTCTTCATTGGCAGTTCCACTTCAGGATTCTTAATAAGTGTTATAGAATGAATTGTGCTCCCCAGAAGCAGGTGTTGTAAACTCTAATCCTTGTACCTGTGATTATAATTACATTTGCAAATGAGTTTTCTTCTTCATGTTAATAAGAGCGTGTTAGTGTAGGTTGTGTCTTAAGTCAATCACTTTTTTGTTTTTTGTTGTTTTAATTTTGTTGAGACTATGCACAACAAAGCATACACCAATGTACAATTTAGTGACGTGGATTACACTTTTCAAATTGTAAAACCATTCTCACTCTCTTTTTCTGAGTTATTCCTATCTGATTAACATAATCTCGCTATCCTAAGATTCCTATCTAAGTTTTTCAGTTGCTATTTTCACTTTGATTCCGCATAGATAGTTCTTAAAAGAGCACAGTGTCAAAGGCAGGACTTCTTTATTAAATGATTATTTGGTTTTAAGAAGACTTCAGGGAATCTTTGGAGTTTAAGTTTAGAAGATGATCTCAGGGTAGTAGTTTTAGGGGTTCATCTGTCCTCCATGGCTTCAGAAGTCTCTCTTGAAATGTAAAAGAAATTAAACAACCAAGTGAGTCAGCAGAGGCTGGTGAAGAGAGATACCAAGCCACATGAAGATTGCTCAGGAGCAGAGGCTCAAAAGAGATAAGGACCTATCTCCAGAGCCAACAGAGAAAGCCTTCTTCTAGAGCTAGCACTCTGAATTTGGATTTCTAGTCTCTTGAATTGTGAAATAATAAATTTCTGTTTGTAAAAGCCATCCATTTATGGTGTCTCTGCTATAGGAGCACTTGACAGTTATGACAATGTGTCATGCTGAAGTCATTTCCCCAATAGTGATGCCATAAATGTTAATTCAACAAATATTTAGGTAGTGTCCTTTATTTTCCAGACATTAGAGTAGGCCATGGGGATGCAGAGATGAAGGGCAAGGCTGCTCTCCAGAAGCCCACGATCTAGTAGTGAAGACAGACATACATACACATCAGCCCTTGGAATAGAGGCACCAGGAAGGTGAGGGAGGGTGTTCTCTGTACTTGGAACTGAGTGTCCATAATAAACCTACACAAGGTGGAGTGCAGGTATTACTTCAAAGTAGACTCTCTAGAAGAGTCTGTTTGAAACTCATAATCAAGGTTACAGCCAAATTTCCTGGATAAGGGATCTTTCTGCCCCTGAGGAACAAGCCATTAGTAGTAAAAAGTTCTGCCTCTCAGAATTCAGCCACTAATTCTGTAAAAAGTGTTGGATCCCAATAGAGCACAGTGGGGATTGTGGCCATTTATAAATAGAGTAATCATTTTTTAAAAAAAAATCAGTATAGAAACAGATTAAACGAAAGAAAGGCACTGCTCTTGAGTCAATTCCAACTTACAGCATAGGTCAGAGTAGGACTGCTCCACAGAGTTTCCAAGGGGTGCCTGGTGGATTTGAACTGCCCACCTTTTGGTTAGCAGATGTACAACTTAACCACTATGCAACCACAGTTTACAGAGAAGCAGATAAGACTCAGTGAAATGTGTTGAGAATAAGATTCCCTTTTTATATACAAAAGCTACTTATTTGGTTAAAATAAATATGGAAAACACTTTTTTTCTGATTTGTGTTTTTCTATTGAACAGCATGGCAGATATTTTCCTATGTTTAATACTAGAAGTCATTCAAACAGTAACAGGGCATAGAATTAAGAAATGTTAGAACAGCTAGGGTAGGAAATTAAATTATTTAATGAGGTTGCAAGGACAGTAGCACTCTTAAGCAGATTCCTGTGTTGTCACAGTTTTGCCACCTTTCCTCCAACAACCCCCACTATCTCTATAGTTACACAAACTTCTTTATATATTCATATCCATACATCTCAGCCAAGCCCACTCAGGGAGAAACTAAACTTAAATTGTGAAGGAAAACTGAAGAAGGAAAGTTTAATATGAAGAGTTACCAACTGTAAGAAAAGAATGTAGTGACGAGGGATTGGCTAAAAAGCCCAATCTCATTGGCACTGAGTTGATTTCAACTGACAGCAACCCTACAGGACAGAGTAGAACTGCCCCATAGGGTTTCTAAGGAGAAGTTGGTAGATTTGAAGTGTGGAGCTTTTTGATAAGTAGCCAAAGCCTTAATCACTAGAAGTAAAGGGACTGATGAAGAATATAGAAAGCAGCCTTATGTCACGATCTTAGGGAAGTATTACATACCTACTGTACTAATATGCTTGAGTAATAGAGTCAGATTGGACTCATTGGCACACAACAGTAACAACACTGTCACTTCCCCTGGCTAGTACACATAAGATAAACTGTTTGTTAAATTTTCAGATTAAATGGTAAACTTCAACTTGTGTCTGAGGCTTCCTACTTTAGGCTCTGCCTTAAGTTTTAAGTTCATGTTCAAGGTCTTCCAGCCAAGGATCACTTCTGATTAAGTTTGAAAAGTCCTGGTCTTCAAATACTGATAGATTCCAAAGCCTTCTAAATGGGAGGAAAAGTCTTTTCTAAACATGTGTTTAAAAAAGAAAAAATTGTTACTGAGTCAATTTTGATTCAAGATGATCCCATGCACGTCAGAGTAGAATTTGCTCCACAGGTTTTCAGTGAATGATTTTTCACTTCTAAAATACCTCTCAGTGGGGTAGGACCTTCAGTCTTTTAGTTAAAAGCTGGTCCTATTAACCATTGGCATCACCCAAATATTTCTAATCATCTGTTAGAGACAAAAATCTGTGTATTTTATATTCCCTTAAGTAGATGAAATGGTAGTATCATTGATAAAAACTGATTTTTCAGAAGAGAAAACTTAGTAAGATTTAGACTGTCGATACCACATAATTGCAAGATGGAAATGTTGGCCCATTTGTCACTGCTCACCTCATGAATTTGTTGAGTAATCACACATCCAGTGAAGATTTTCGTTTTGCTCTTGGCTCCCACTCTCTAAGGAACTACTAATGACTTAAATATCAATAGTGATGTCCTTTCAAGTCCCCTGGCTTTTCAGTTCTGTGTTCTTTTCTCTTTCAGTGATCTTATCCTCTGTCTTACATAAACCACTCACTTCCATGGCCATGCTCTAAGTCTTGCTATTACTGGTAAATGTATGTGCATGCGTGCACCATGTATCAAACCCACTGCTGTCAATTCTGACTCATAGAATCCCTACAGAAGACAATACAACTGCCCCATGGGGTTTACAAGGAGGGGCTGACTGGTAGATTAAACCACTGACCTTACGGATAGCCAAGTTCTGCTGCTGTCTGAACCCAACCCCTTTGCTTGTCCACTACGCCTATCACCTCTTGCCTGTTCAAGAATATACTGCTATTTCTCTCATCTTCAAAAAAAAAAAAAAAAAAGAAACTAAACAAAAACAAGCAATAACCCTTTTACTCACTTTTCAGATACCTTACTGAAATTCTTCCCTCACTCCCCTTCTGAAAGTTGTGTTGATTGCTGTCTTCAATGTGTTTCCTCTTATCCTGTCTTGAACCAGGAACCCATTTGGTTTCCCTTCTTGCTTCCTCAGGTCCTTATGTAAACAATTTCTCAGTGAGGCTTTCCCATGTAAAATCTCAATTGTTGCCAATGCTTCCTAATTCCATTCACTGTTTTATATTTCTCTTAAGTGCTAGACACTGTCTAATATATGATGTATTCTATTTATTTATCTTGTTCAATTTCTATCTTCTGCACTGGACTGTCAGCTCAAGGAGGACAAGAATTTTTGTATTTTTCACTTCTTTTTCTCTTGTTCTAAGAGCAGTGCTAGGCACAAAGTAAATGCTCAATAAATAACAGATAAGTTAATAAATAAAATACAGTGGCAAAATTTGTATCATTATACAAATCAACTCTTGTTTGACTGAGATCTGGAGTTTAGAGCTAACACAACTGGATTCCTTCCACTAAAAAGAGTAGCAGAAGAGATCACCGTCATTCTTGTTATTGCTACCGTATCCTCTGCCTTCTGAGACACCTGAAATCAAATTTCATATCCTCTCCAATTCAGTGCTCTGGAATGCTATCCACGGTATTGATATGAGCTTATCATGTGCCACTACTTTTCTAGAAACTATCAAAAAATTACAAATGGGGTACGCATAACTTGATACCACAAAGTGATTTATCCATTATTTTTCATTTATTTTGAACTGGCCATGACAGTAATACTCACGGAGATCCACCAACAATCACCCAATAAATGATGCAGACATTAAGCCTTTTTTCATTTCTATTGGCAAGATAGCTAAGCACCCTGGATTATATCCTCACAAACAAGAATAGCTTATAACAGTCCCTTATTCATACTGTACACCAAGTGATTAACAGCTTCCTTTCTCTACTCTTCATGTTTTCACCCTCATATTTTTCTTCATCTTTCTCTCCTTCTTTCTTCTTCAATTTCACTCTACCTTATTTTCTTCTTTCCTTTACTCTGTAGGTTATTTCTTGGCAGTGGCATATTTGTTTGTTTGCTCTTTTGGTGACATCTTCTTTTAATAAAGAAATCTGTCTCTTGGTGTCTCCTCACCTAAGAGTGTGCTTACTTAAAGTGTAAAATATCAGACTCTACCAAGGATGACAATACCCCTCTTGGTGAAGAAGAATCTGCTGCTGTGTTATTAATCACTTAAGAGGTAGACAGGAAATATCAATCTTCACCAAAAAAAAAAAAAAAAAAAAAAAAAGCTTTCTAAAATTAGCTGGATTCAGCATTCTCTTCATTTCCCTTATCTCCCTTACATCTTGTGCAAGGACTGAAGCCCACCTAATCAGTCTCCATTATTCCAAAGGTCAACAGACTTCCAAGTCAAGAGTCAGAAAAACCAAGAGGCAGGGCCAAAGTGGTGGAGTAGTCAGACACTTCTTGTGGTTTGACTTACAACAATGATTCCCCCTAAAACAAGTGAATCAAGTATATATGACAGTCTAGGATCTCTCAACATCAAAGACATAGTTGAGGAATGGGACTGATTGACAGGGGGAGAGAGAGATGGTTCAGAAAAAGCAAGTAGTTGCCAGATCTGATACAGTAGGAATCAGCATCCTGCATGCTAGATCCACTGACGAGACTACAGTGAGGCAAGCAGTGACACTTGGGATAAACGTTGCACATTGAAGAGACTGAGCAGTGGAGAGTCCACTCATGCCTCCAGAATCTGTGAAAAGCCTAGCCTGATTGGCAAAGCACAAGCACATGCATCTAACTTACCAGGTAGATCAAAAAATACCTCTTTGGGGGGAAGAGACGACCAAGAAGAGGGAACAAGTTTAAGTTGACTGGATACTGGAATTAAAGAGCGGAAAGGAAGCGTGTGCTGTCACAGAGTAAAGAAAGCAGATAGTGTTGCACAGAGGCTGGTGCTTGGGGTTTTATAGGGCAAATTGACTTGAATTGAAAACTTTCACTTAATCACAATAAAAAATGAATGGAAAAAATCCTTGATAGCATTAAAAAGTTTATTTATTTACTATAATAATAATAGTAATAATAAAACCTTTAAAAATCCCTTTGAGAAAAGCCTGTCTTCCATTTAACTGCTCCCTTGTCACTCTCCATTGGCTGCAGATAAGACTGAAGCATCAAGGATTGAAGCATCTCTTGGGCCACAAATGGACCCATCTAGCACCCTGAGACACTCTCATGGTCTTAGAGAGGGAATAAATTAACAAACGGGAAAAAAAATTAATAATCTGCTTGCTCCCCTAAGCTGGGAACTGAGGGCAGGCAGAGTTCCTTTGCCAAGGCACAGGCATAAACAGTTCATGGACTTTGGATAACTTTTACCCCTGTGTAGACTTGTGTGAGCCAATTTCAACAGTGTAGGCCCTCATTAGTACAGTGCAACAGCATATATAACTGAAATCTAACCTCAACTGTACCAGCTGTATGGTGGAAAGGGAAGTTTGTGACATTTGACAACATTCTGCCTATTAAGCAACATTCTTACCTGCCCATATCAGGGACTTGAGAACTGGTAGCTCCACATACTTCACCTAGCCACCCAGGACAGAGTTCAAGAATAGGTGGTGCTTTCCAGTCCTTACATCAAAGAGCACCAGGTGCCTACACTCTAGCTGCCAAACCCATCCACCTATGAGCTTTAGGGAAGGGAGACATACTTTCTTCACAGGCACTCAGGGACGGTTGTCAGTCCTCTCTCTTGCTCTGTGCGTGACCCCCCCCTACTGAAGCCAGATACCTGTGCCTATATCAATTAACCGTGCTCACCTAGGGCTGTAGGTAGAGACTGCACCACACAATTGGTGATCAAATACCTGGAAACCTGAGCTGAATCCACACGAGAAAAGTAAATGAACTCCTGGGCTTTTACCAAGTATGTTACCACCTGATGACAAGACATTAGAGCTTCAGGGGAGTCGATAATCAAATCAGCTCACACTAACAGTCTGTTTGGGCATTTAAATACAATATGAAACAAATAGCTAGGACACAGTAAGCAAACAAAATAAATAAATGCAACATCTTATTGATGGCTCAAAGGCAACAGACAATATCAAATCACACAAAGAGGCAGACAACGATGGTTTCAGCAAGCTAACAAAATAAACACTCAAGAAAGCTTCTGTGAGAAGACAGCGTCCTGGAATCATCAGAGGCAGAATAGAAAAGATGAATACATAGAGTACTTCAAGAGATCAGGGAGACCATCAGGCAAAACGCAGAACAAACCAAGGAACGTAAAGAGGAAGCAATAGAAGAACTTCAGAAGATGAAACAAGACAGGAATGATGGATTTAACAGGCTTTAAGAATCTGTAGACAATAAACAGAAATTCAGAAAAATGACTAGAAAATTTCAGAATTCGACAACTCATTAGAAAGTCCTAGGAGCAGAATGGAAGCAAAGTAAGGCAGAATTAGCAAGATTTAAGGTAAAGCAGCTGACGCCAAGACAGCTGAGAAAAATCAGCTAAAAGAATTGTAAAAAAATGAGGAAAGCATAAGAATCCTGTGGGACTCCATCTAAAAGAATAACCTACCAGCGATTGGAGTACTAAAAATGGGCGTGGGGACATAAGAGAAAATTGTTGAAGATTTGTTGGCAGAAAGCTTCCCTGGTATCCTGAAAGATGAGAAGATATCTACCGAAGATGTTCATCAAGCATCATACAAATTAGATTCCCCAAAAGTCACCAAGACATGTTATAATAAAACTTGCCAGAACTGAAGATAAGGAATGAACTTTAGGAGTGGCTAGAGTAAATGAAAAGTCATCTAAAAAGGACAGTCAGTCAAACTAAGATCAGACTCCTCAGTAGAAGCTATTCAGGCAAGAAGGATGTGGGATGGAATATAAAAGCATTCAAGGAAAAAAAATTCCAGCCGAGAATTATATATCAAGCAAAGCTACCTCTCCAAGTACTATGGGGAAATTAGGATATTTACAGAAAACAGAAGTTTAGAGAATTTGGAAAATGCCAAAACACAGCTATAGAAAACACTAAAGGGAGTCCTCCAGTTAGAAAATCAATAATACCAGATAACAACTCAAGACTATAACAGAAAGAACAACCAAATGCCAAAACAGATAAGGAAATCACAAAAATAAATCATAGCTAAAACATTAAAAATAAGGAAAGGGAAGTTATTATTAATAGATGACAACATTGTAATAAAAAAGAGGAACTATAAAATATAGTCATAGATCTTTTATTCAGAGAGGAAGTCAAAGCAATATAAATAAATAAAAGACTGGTTTAAACCTAGAAAAGTAGAGGTAATTTTTAAGGTAATCACAAAGGAAACTAACAATCCTACACATCAAAACAAGGAAAACATATTCAGCAAATACAAAATCAACAACAGTGAAAAAGACGAAAATAACATACTTACAGAAAAATGACTCAGCACAGAAAATTAAATGAACAAAGAAATTGCCATCGACACACACAAAAGACATCAAAATGACAGTACTAAACTTATACCTGTCACTAATTACGTGAATGTAAATGGATTAAAAGCACAAATAAACAGAGTGGCAAAATGGAGAAAAAAGCATAATCTGTGCATATGCTGCCTACAAGAGACACACATGAGACTTAAAACCACAAAAGACACAAAACTCAAAGGATAGACAATGTATATCAAGCAAGGAAAAAAAATGAAATATTTTTTAAAAAGCAGCAGGAGCGGCAATAATTTATGACAAAATAGATTTAAAATAAAATCCAGGACAATGGATAAGGAAGAATGCTACATAATGATTAAAGAAAAGGTCAAGGCTTACAGTTAAGGCTATAACCATAACAAATATTTATGCACCCAATAACGGGACTCCAAAATGCCTAAAACAAGCTCAAACAGTATTGGTAAGAGAGGTGGACAGCTGTACAGTAATAGCAGACTTCAAGAAACCACCGCTGGTGAAAGACAGGCATCTAGAAACACATTTACTAAAGACACAGAAGATCTAAATGTCAGAGTCAAAATAAGTAACATTATAGATAAATATATGTATAACATTCTATGCAACAACAACCAAGTATTCTTTCTTTTCCAACACACATGGAATATCCTCTAGAATAGACAGCATATTAGTCCACAAAGCAAGCCTAACAGAATTCAAAGAGTCAAAACATTACAAAGCATTTTTTTCTTTTCTGACCATAAAGTCCTAAAAGTAGAATGCAGTAACAAAAAAGGCAAGGGAAACAAATCAAACTCATGGAAACAAAACAACAACTTGCTTAAAACCTACTGGACTATAGATAAGGTTATTTTTTATGATCAGTCTTATTCAGCATTGTGCTTGAGGTCCTACACAGAGCAAGCAGGTGAGAAAAAGAAATAAATGGCATTGAAATTGGTAAAGAAGAATTAAAAGTATCTCTATTGCAGATGATATGATCTCAAACACAGAAAATGCTAAAGAACTTGCCTACCCGCCCCCTAAAACAGAAGATTTCAGCAAAGTATCAGAATACAAGATAAACATGCAAAAATCAGTTGGATTCCTCTGTATCAACTAAGAGAATGTCAATGAGGAAATCACCAAATTATTATCATTTACTGAAACCTTGGTGGCTTAGTAGTCAAGTACTATAGCTGCAAACAGAAAGGCCAGCAGTTCAGATCCACCAGGCTCTCCTTGGAAACCCTATGGGGCAGTTCTACTCTGTCCTATAGGGTCACTATGAGTCAAAATTGACTCAACAGCAATGGCCTTTTTTTTTTTTTTTTTTTTTTTTTTTAAATAGCCTCCAAGAAGATAAAATACTTAGGAATAAATCTAACCAGAGACATAAAAGACATGTATAAAGAAAACTAGAAGGCATTATGCCAAGAAACCAAAAGAGCCCTACATAGGTGGAAACGGGTACCGTGCTTATGGGTAGAAAGGCTCAAACTACACACATACACACACACACCATTGCTGAGGAGTCAATTTTGATTCGTAGTGGCTGTCTAGGACAGAGTAGAACCATCCACATGGAGTTTCCACATAGTTTACAAGGAGGGCTTGGTGGATCTGCCAACCCTTTGGTTAGTAGTTGTAGCATATAACCATTACACCACCAGAGTTTCCAATCAACATTATGAAAATGTCTATTCCACCCAAGAGATCTATATAGATGCCAATCCAAATTCCAATGGCATTTTTTAATGACATGGAGAAAAATCAATTTTATGTGGAAAGGGAAGAGACCCTGGATAGGTAAAGCATTACTAAAGGAAAACAAAGCGGGAGGCTGACACTACCCAATTTTACCGATTATACTGCCACAGTAGTTACAACAGCTAGATCTGGAACAGCAGCAGACAAAAACCAAAGCAACAGAATTGAGAATCCAGATGTCAATTCATTCATCTATTAGCAATTGATATTTTACAAAGGCCCAAAGACTGTAAAGTGAGGAAAAGACTATTTCTTTAACAAACGGTGTTGAAATAACTGGATGTCTATCTCCAAAAAATGAAAAGAAAAAAGAAAGAAACAATACCTACCCCTCGTATCATGTACAAACACTAACTTAGACTGTTTCAAAGACTTAAGTAAAAATTTTAAAATGATAAACAATATGGAATTAAAAACAAGGACAGTGCTAGGAGCCCTCATACATGGTATAAACAGAGCACCAAATATTACTAACAACGCACAAATGCCAGAAGAGAAAATAGACAACTGGGAACTCTGAAGTATCAAACACTTGTGCTCATCCAACAACTTCACCAAACAGCAGAAAGACAACCTACAGACGGGGAAAAAACATTTCACTGTGACAAGTCTAATCATCACCTAATTTCTAAAATCCACAAGATAATACCAAAACTTGCCAACAAAAAGACAACCCAAATAAAAAATGGACAAAAAATATGAACAGACATGTCACCAAAAAAAGACATTCATGTGGCTAAGAGATACATGAGGAAGTGCTCTCAGCCATTAGCCATTAGAAAAATGCAAAATCAAAGCTACAATGTGATACTATCTGACCTTAACAAGACTAGCATTCATCCAAAGAACAGTAAATAGTAAATCTTGGAGAGGTTATCGAGAGACTGGAACATTTCTATACTTTCTAGTGGGAGTTGAAAATAGCACGGCCACTTTGGAAATCGATTCAGTGCTCCCTTCAAAAGCTAGAAATAAAAGTACCGTGCAATCCAGCAATCTCACTCATTTGAATATATCCTAAAGAAGTAAAAGCCCTCACACAAATAAATACATACACACCCATGGTCATTGCAGCACTTCACAATAGCAAAAACCTGGAAACATGCCAGGTGCCTATCAATGGACGAATGAATAAACAAATTATGATACATTCACGTAATGGAATACTATGCAACAACAAAGAATGATGCATCTATGAAATATTTCATGACGTAGATGACTCTGCAAGGCGTTATGCTAAGTGAAATTAGTCACTAAAGGACAAATTTTGTGTATAACCAAATACTTCATGTAACAGAGTAGTAGGAGCCGGGTTTTAGGGACATCTAAGTCAATCGGCATAACAAAGTTTATTAAGAAAATGTCTGAATCCCACCAGGTGAGTGACATCTAGGATCTTAAAAGCTATCAAGGGGATATCTAAGATGCATCAATTAATCTCAACCCACCTGGAGCAAAGGAGAATGAAGAACAGTATAGATACAAAGAAAATATGAGCCCAAGAGATAGAAATGGCGACTTAAAGCAGAGACTCCATGAGCCCGAAGAACTAGAGGGTGCTGAGCTTTCATCGGCGTTCACCCTGACAGAGAATGCAACAGAGTGTACTTGATGAAGAAGGAGAAAAATGGAGTAAAGAAATTCAAATTCAAGTTCCAGTAAAAAGATTAGACCTGATCATCTGATTGAGATTTGGAGAACCCCGGAAAATACGGGCCCTGGATTCTGTGTTAGCTCAGAAGCAAAACTACTCCTGACATCAACTCTTTAGACAAATATTAGACTGGTCTGTAAGACATAAAACTGTACAGGTGAGGAGTGTTTGTTTCTTGATTCAAGTAGGTACATGCGACTAAATGGCTGACTCCTGTCTGGACGTGAGATGAGAAGGTAGAAGCAGTTGAAATGGACATGGGAAACACAAGGTGGAGAGGAGAAGTGTGCTATCACACTGTAGGGAGAGCAGCTAGGGTCACATAACAATGTATAAGATTTTGCATGAGAAATTGACTTGATTTGTTAACTTTCATTTAAGTCATAGTTTTTTAAAAAGCTGGAAAAAAGTGAGAAAAATCCATTTGATAACAACTGTATTGAGCTAAGTAATAGTTGGCGCTTAAGTTTCACCCAGTAGGGATCACATGGTATGAAAACACGGGAAATTGCCTTTGTAGTGTGTCAAAGCTAGCTCCAGAGATTGGCATCACTATCTGCGATGTAGGTAAGGGGATAAGGGAATAATAGGGAGGTGACCACAATCAAAACTTGATTGGCAGAGCTCTCATTCCCAGCAGCCCTACCTTAATGTCCCTTAAACGAAAACAAACTGGCCCCTATGAAGCTGCAGAGACCTGAAGCCTGCAATTTAATAGGCTTAATGACACCATACAAGGTCGTGCTTTTTCTGGATAATCACACCGCCATGAAGAAGCAAGGAGGAGTCTCTAATCTTGATTTGCACTTGGTCTGACCAAATCAAAAACCAAAAAATCATGAGTTTATTCCTCAGTGACATAATCCGACCACCACACCAATTTTTCTGTATTTGGTGTACACACATCTTTACTTGTGTTTTCATAAATGATCAAAACAATTGACAAGAGGAAGCAACTGCTCACCAAATTCCACTTTAAGTGGAACTATAAGCACTGTATTTTTGGTGTAGATCTTCTGTAGAAGGAAATATTTTTCTTTTTGTTCCAGCCCAGTCATGGGTTTCTGATTACCTTGGTTAGAGCCAGAACCATTTTCATAAATTTGAGTTTTTCAGAGAGAAATTTAAAATGAAAAAAAGATGTTTCATGTTATATTTCCAGCATAATTTCATGTTATAATGTGTGCATTTTATCTTATATTTATTAATAGTATTTTGATTTGTTCAAAAGAAGCAGTTATCACAAATGATACAGTTTAAGATTTGGGCTTTTTTACTTCCAACCTGACTTTCAATGGGCCAACTCAGACCTGATGGGATAAACTAAGTGGAAGGATGATCTGGTCTGCCTCTGAAGAGGTAGACACCAAGTCCCTTATCCCTTCTTCCATCTTTTTTAAGATAAGAGGTGATCCTTCCCTTACATCAGGGCTGTGACTTGAGTGAGGGTGTTGAATCGCACCTTAATCCTCTTTAACGTAACCTAACCTTGCCTCATTTACCACAGGCAGAGATTAGGATTTACAACATAGAATAACTACATCAGATCACAAGATGCAGGATAATCACACAATACTGGGAATCATGGCCTAGTCAAGGTGAAACAAATCCATTCTATAATTGAAGAAACTAAGCTTTAGAAAATACAAATAACTTTTAGTAACAGAAAGTGGGTTACCATTTAGGTCTGTCTTAGACTGAATCTAAATTTAATCTTATAAAATCTACCTGAGAAGGAAACTTTATTTTTTTATAATAAATTATAATTACTTGCTGCTTTGGATATATAAAGTTTTCTCTGACCCTTTGCACTGAATTTACTCGATGGCTTTGTAATTTAATTATAATAAGCTAAGACTCAAATATTTGACTTAAGGTTTTTATTTTTGTTTTTTTAGAAATACAAAAACATGCCCAGGAATAATTTGATATTGTATACAATAAGTCGTGAAGTTCTGAGATACAATATGCTTCCATAGTGTAACAGAAAATAAAATATGTTTATTACATTTGGTTATGGATAGTATTACGAAGATTGGGGATTCCAAAACAATTGTGTTCATGAGGAAACTGTACATAGATCAAGAGGCAGTTGTTTGAACAAAACAAGGAAATGCTGTGTGGTTTAAAGTTAGGACAGTTGTACTTTAAAGATGTATGCTTTGACTACACCTATTAAATCTGTATACTAAGCAAATAATCTGAGAAATTGGACTATGTGAAGAAAAACGGATCATCAGAATTGGAAGAAGACTCATTAACAACCAGTGTTATGCAGATGACACAACGTTGCTCACTGAAAGTGAAGGGGACATGAAACACTGATGAGGATCAAAGACTACAGCCTTCTCTACGGGTTGCACCTTAGAATAAGAAAACAAATATCTTCCAGCTAGAGCAATAAGTAAGATCATGGTAAATGGAGAAAATATTGACGTCATCACGAATTTCATTTTCTTGGTCCACAATCAACATCCATGAAACAAGCAGTCAGGAAATCAAACAATGTGCTGCAGTGGGCAAATCTGCTGCAAATACCTCTTTAAACTGTTAAAAAGTAAAGATATTACTAGAAAGATCAAGGTACAGCTGATCCAAGCTACGACGTTTTAAGTTATGTGTGGGAAAGCTGGAAAATGAAGTAGGAAGACATGGTGTTGAAGAAGAATATTGAATATATCATGGACTGCCAAAATAATGAACAAATCTGTCTTGGAAGAAGCAATACCAGAAAGCTCCTGAGAAGCAAGGATACTGTGGCTGTGTCTCACATACTTCGGACAGGCCTTGGGGAGGGGTCAGTCCTTGGAAAAGGTCATCGTGCTTGGTAAAGCAGAGGGTCAGCCAAAAAAGGCACACCCATGGTGAGATGGAGTGACACAGTGGCCGCAACAACAGGTTTAAGCGTAGTGATAACTGCGAGGATAGTGCAGTGTTTCCTTTTGCTGTGCACAGGAGTCACTATGAGCTGGAGGCAACTTGATGGCACCTAACAACATTTGAGTTGGTGAGGTCTTATCCAATTTTGAAATTGTTCCTAAAATTTGGAGTATAAAATGAAACCCAGCCTTCTGAGCTCCAAAGATTTTTGGTTTAATTTAGAAATACCTGACCAAGCACATGACAGCATGTTTTTAAAAAGTTCAACAAATAATTGTTGAGCACATGCTATGAGCCAGGAAATACATAAGGCTTTATAGTACAAACAAGAGTAAGAGAGATAGTGCCCTGCCTTTAGGAATCTCATAAATGTAAAATATTGTAATAAATACTAAAACAAAACAAAACCTAAAAAATCTCTAAGAGAAAATTTAATAAACTGAACAATTTATAAATTGTATTTTTTTCCCCTAATAAACTAGGGTCTAGTGACAATTAATAAGTTAGAGTGATTGTAGCCTGGATTCATCCATTTTTTATGTTAATTGTTTTGGAAAACATAGGCAAGGTTGGCCAGTCTCTGATCAATTGACTTACATGTTAGAAGCACAGTGGTTCAGTGTTGGGATGCTGACTGGAAGGTCAGCAGTTTGAAACCACCAGCTGTTCTCTGGGAGAAAGATGTGGTAGTCTACTTCCTTAAAGATTCCAGCCTTGGAAACCCTAGGTGGCAGATCTACTTGGTCCCATAGGGTTGCAAAAAATAAGAATCAATTGATAACAAGTTTTTTGTTATTTTACATTTGTGTTTAAGTGCAAAATCTGTAAGAAGCAAAAGTCATCCAGTTATTTTCTTCATTTAGTGTTTTGCAAATGATTTGAAATTATCTGTAGTAAAACTAGCACAAATATAAAGTTTTCAATAATTCAGTCTGTGTTAAAATCTTGAATCCTTTGTGATTAACTGATATGAGCACACTTCTCCAGTATTTTTACCTGTCTTGAGTTCAGTTCTATTGTTTCAGAGGTACGCATTGTTTCCTTTTAGTTTAACTGAAATTAATCAGAGTTTCTTTAATTTAGGAAGCATACTGGATAAAAAATGTTTCATGAGTTCTGAAAGGATTATTTTTAATATTTGAGAAGAATAAACACAATTGATGATCTGCAGAACAATTTCTGAATGCCCTACCAAACGAGACACAAAGGCCACTGCCGACCTCTGGAATAAACTAATAAACCACAGTTGTTCAAGCTTGAAATAAATATCACCCAAGATTTATATTCAGATCGATGCTGAGGTTAGTTCTTACTGCTAGGCAACCAGGTGACCTAGGTTTGATTTAAATCAACTTTGTAGCGTTACTTAATGGGAACTGGCAGTAAGCAGAATTTCAGTTACGTATACCAATGTTAGTGGTGTTTCTGTCCTCCCAGACTCCCACTTAGAAAAAAAAAGTTTCCATGATTGTGTCTGTAAAGCCAAATTAAGTGGTAAATATGACAGTTATCAGAATAAATTCAGCTGCAATAAAACCCACATTAAAATTATCCAGGTAATTGAAAGCGTGTTTACTACTCACAGCTTAAATTGTCTAATTTCTTCATTTGCTTGTTTTCTTTTGTGTAGACATCAGTGAGGTCACATGCAACCAAATGCAGTCTGAATTGTTTTTCCTTCAGTATCTCTATTCCAGTATCCTAGTCTTTTTTACTAGTGAGAAAATCCCAGCTCAGTCCTGCTGTTTCTGTTTCTACAGCCAGGTCTGCAGCGTATACTGCCTTTTCAACTGTGAGTATAAGCAGGAGCACTTTGAGTTTGTATTGACTCGATGGCACTGGGTTTGTCTTGGCTTTTTTTAGTAGATCCCTGGTGGCACAGTGGTTAAGAGCTAAGGCTGTGAACCAAAAGGTCATCAGTTTAATCTATCAGCCACTCGTTGGAATGGAAACCCTACTGGGCAGTTCTACAATTTTGTAGGGTCACTATCACTCAGAATTGACTCAACAGCTATGAGTTTGAATTTTTCAGGGTTAATGTGGGATCAGTAGGTCTTCAGGGACTCTCAGATTCCCATTATTTTCCTTTTAAATCAGTTAAAAAATAGTTTGTTTATTCGGTACATCGTTTATTGTTATAGCTAGTGATGATATAAAAATTGAGTTCCAGCTACCTCATGCATGAATCTTAGCAGGACATCTCCAGGTCTGTATTTGAGTAGCTAGCTCTACACTGTCAGTAAATTCCATTTTCACATTGTTTATTTCCACTTATCTCTCTCTTTTTTCTAATAATGCCCACCTGAGACTATATTTTTTGACTTTAGGTTTTATGGTGTCTCCTGAACATGTAACTACTGTTTGATATATAGAGACAATTTCTTTTCATGTTCCATTCTTCTACATTCTAACCAGGTTTATCAAAATATTTCTTGTTGAGTTAATGGTAAAGAGAACTGATAGAATCCAAGCATTTTTTACTCTAGCACATGGAATCTGTAAGATCACTAGGTTACCACTGTCTAGTAGAATTTGACTCATGGCTATTCTATGAGTATCAGAGTGAAAATGTGCTCTAGATGGTTTTCAGTGGATGACTTTTTGAAAATAGTTTACCAGGCCTTTCTTCCAATGTACCTCAGGATAGAACTGAGCCTCAAGCTTTTCAGATAGCATTCAAGTGTGTTAACCATTTGCACCACTCAGGGACTTCTTAAAGAACCATAAAGAAGACAAATTCTCAATGATAAAAGTAATTTGTCTTCTCTAGATTTTGCTTGGAATGGTTTACTACTATTAAGCTAAATTTCCAACTGTGTGTCCAGAATCTTCCAGATACATATCCTAAAGACAAGGATTACCACAAAGTGGACATCAAGATCTTCAAAATTAGATTCGCTTTGTTTTAGGAAATGATAAGATACAATTAATACTTATTGAATACACACTGTGTATCAAAAAGTTGTATCATTTCACTGAATACCAAGCTAGGAGTCACTTACAGAGCATTATGGTGAAAAAGGAGCTCTGGTAGTACAATGGTTAAGTACTCTACTGCTAAACAAAAGTTGGAGGTTTGAACCCACGCGGCAGCTCTATGGGGGAAAGACCCGGTGAACTGCTTTCTTAAAGATTATAGTCAAGAAAACTCTATGAGGTAGTTTTTTTTTTAACTTAATTTAATTTTTATTTTTATTTAATATGACTGAGTGAAAATGTACATTCCTGTATAAATTTACATGCCCACCTAAATGCAATAAAACTGATTTTCCAACAAACAAATTTAGGAGACATGCCAAGTTTATTAGAATCTGTTCAAGTTCTCTAGTGTTTTTAGTTCTAAAACACAGATGCAGCACTATTGATCACTAGCCAACTATTTAGGAACAGTTGCATCTTCTATCCTTATGCATCTCTTGCTGAGTTACCCTCAAATGTCAAATTAACCTTCTGAAATTCCTATTACATAATATCTCTGATGAATAAAAACAGCTTCTGTGTGTGTGTGAATGTGTGTGTGTGTGTGTGTGTGTGTGTATACATGTATGTGTGCGGTGCTTCCTTGGCTAACACATGATAGCCCCTCACATTGTGCTTAAATGTCACCTTGCCAGAATTCATTACATTGTTTATTAATTAATTAAATTATATTTACACAGAACAGGCTCTGTGAGACGGAGTAAAAAACTGACGTCATGAGATCCATCCTCCACATGGATTGATTTGTCTCTGAGGGCAACCAAGAAGGCAACCACAGTGTTCCCTTGTCAATGCCACTGACAGAGCTGAGATTAGATGAAAGTAAAGTAATTAAAGGTAGAAGACCAAAGGAATTGCGTTAATTCTGGATCTGGATCTGGGCAGAATTTATTTTCTCTGGACCACCACAAGATGATAAAAGTCACTCAGACTTCTAGATAAGCAAAAACACGTCTACTCCCTCTACTCCAACAATCACTTAGCAGACGTAATGGGAAATGAAACTGAGCTGCTAACAGAGCCTTTAGCAGTAGTTTGTGATTTAGTGGTGGAATTCTTGCCTTCCATAAGACCTAAGAGTCTTAGTCTTTCTGTTTATCGTTCATTCTCAATCTAGGTTAGTGGGCAAAACAGACTAATATGGATATGCATCCTGGAGACCTAGGTATGGTCACTGGCCAATTCAACTCATGCACAGTGACCACCCATTTGTCTGTGGTGGCTTGTGTGCTGATCACAGTAGGGGCTGACTAGTGAGGAGCTAACGATAGCAACATGGCATCCTTTGAGATTCCACTAATGCTGACTCACATTCTACTAGCACCAATCACTGGACTAGATGCCCCATGCTTATTTTCTTTATGTCAACTGACTGCATGACACCAGGACACTTACCTTGTTTACCTCAGTCCCAGGTCATTAATGTTGCTAATGTGGTTAAATTGATCTAACTCACTCCCCATGTTAGGGTTGTTGTAAGAGTGAAATAAGGTGGCATATGAGAACCTTTTCTGATAAAAGTTGCACATGGCATAGAAATGGTGTCATTCCTAGATGGCTGTTCCAAGCATTCTTACGAATATGGTTTAACGAGTCGGTGTCTAGCCTGTTCATGTAGGTCTTAGTCATGAGGTTTGAATAAAGGTTTATTGACAGAGTCAGGATTCAAGAGCAAAAGTTGGAAAGGGTATTAGCGATTATGGAAGATAAGCACATCATCTTAAAAGTATTGTTAGGTAAACATGAGACAGTTTACTGCAGGAAAAAGATGAGTATATTATGATATATGAGGCATCCTTATAAAGAAGAGACAAAGTTAAAAAAACAATGATAGAAAGCAACAAGAACAAAAACAACAAAAACAAAATAGGTAGTGTTAAGAAACAAGAAATAGAGAGTGTCTGAGATCAGGACTTGCTACTTTTTACTTCCAGCAAGTGCATGAGTGAGACTAAGACATAACGCTGCCTGAAACAGTGCTAGGAACATACATTCATCAAATGAAATATCTTAACAAGGATTAATTTCTGAAATTTAAGGGTTGAAGCATTCTTAAAGATGACTTATCCTTCTGTCACATGCAATAGGTGCAACCAGCCAGCTCCAGTTAGTGGGAGAAGAGCTTGGGTTTGGAATAGCCCTTTCATGGCTGTTGGGATACACGGCTGCCTCGTAGGTTTTATAGAAAGCTCCTTTTCCACTAATAGTGTACTCTGCCACCCAGAAAGGGCTTTTAAGACTAAAATAATGGGCATACACTGCAAATTGCTGTTTCTGCAGTGTGTTGTATGATCTAGATATTCTTTGACTTAGATCTTCTAATTATCAAAAAGAGTACTTGCAGCTTTGAGCTACTTACAGATATCCCCAGACTCAGTGGAAATTTTCAGTGTAGGGGAATCTAGCTATAAAAGGAAACAGTAGTTTGAAGTAATGTGTTTTAAGTGTAATATAAGAATTGTCATGTTTAATTTACTTTTTCTTCTGTATGCTCCCAAATCTATAGTGCTTTAGCAGAGACAATGCTTGAGAAATAACCTAGGTCAAGTCAGTTAAATGCCAGTATGCCTCCTTCATCCATCTCTTTCCTTGCCTTTAACCTTAGAGGCTGCCTGCTCTAGAAGGCCCACGTTGAACTCCACCTGAGTAAGAAGCAAACTTTGCTATATTAAGCCCTTCAGATCTGTGGGTTTGTCTAATGGAAAGTGGGCATCATTTATCCATGTTTTATAACCATCCCTGCTACTGTGCTATGCCTCATTTTATTCTATTCTCCAGGCCTCTGTTAAGGGCTCCATAAGATGTTTCATAGTCATTTAGTGCTGCCTTAGCAGAAATACCACAGGTGGATGGCTTTAAAAAGATAAATTTTATTTGTCACAGTCCAGAAAGCTAGAAGTCCAAATTCAGGGTATCAGCTCCAGGGGAAGACTTTCTCTACTGGCACTGGAGGAAGGTCCTTACCATCAATCTTCCCCTATACTGGAAGCTTCTGAAGTGCAGGGACCCCAGACCTTTCCAAAAGATTCACTCAGCTTCTGACACTGCTTATTGGTGGTATGAAGTCACCAAATCTGTTTGCCTTCCTTTCTTTTATATCTCAGAAAGTGACCTCAAGCCACAATACAACCTCACACATTAAGTCGTGTCCCACCAACTCAGGTGCAGCCCATCCACCCTCATTAACGTCACAGGCCCAGGACCAACAACAGAAAGGCTATCATACAATACCAGGATTCATGGCCAAGCCAATTGCTACACAGATTTTAGGGTGGAACAAAAGTCAATCCACGACAATGTCTTCTTTTTTCCACTACTGAAAGACAATGACCACTTCTTTGAGCTGCGTAATCAAGAAGTTCTGTGTAGATTACGTACTTCTTAAAGGAGGGAGTATCTTGGCTTTTACTAAATCCACCTTTTTGTACTAAAATGTTGTTTATAGGTTGCTACTTAAAAAAACTGAGCGTTGTTTGTAGTTTGGTTATTTTTCTCGGTGAATTTGTATCTAACTAATTTAACTGTATGTCATTTTCCATATTATGGGCCAGTTAAATCTGTCCCATGGCTATATTATTCCATCCTTTGTTATAATAACAACTATGACACCAATAATAATTTTCGGAGGGACTGTGAATTGTCTTTGTTATTTTCTTCTCCCTTGTTTCCTTACCTCACATCAAGTTTCAACTGGTTAAATGGCTACCAAGCAAGAGAATTGTTTCCCAGATGTTTCTGCAGCTAGGTATGATCACTTCGAGAGGAAGTGACATATATGATCTATCTCCATGTCATTTTCTTAAATGGAAACTCTTATCCTTCACTTTGTGGTTCTGATGGCCCAACTTTAACTTAGCAGAAAAGGACAATATCCTAATGGAGGGTTTCTCAACCATTAATGTGCCAACAAATCACTGGAGATTTTGATAAAAATATAAATTTTTAATTTGAAAGGACTGGGTGGGACCAGAGACTTTGCATATTTAGCTAGAGTCCCATGTGATGCTGATTTTGTTGGTTTAGAACCACACCTGAAAAATCAGATCTTAATGGCTAACACACACTTACTCAAGGTAGCAGAAATCTGGGCCTCTGGATGACCTCTAGAAGCAGAAGTCTTCTCTGCATTTCTTGGTGAAAGACAAACTAACTATCATACCTACCATGCTTTTGGATTTCTTGGTTAACCTACACTTCATGAGCAAAAAGATTTACAGTAATAGTAACACCTGGCATCATTGACTGGGTGCTTACTATGTGGCAAACACAGTCATTATTTCTTTGATATTCATAACATCCCAACCAAGTAGAAACTTGTATTATACCACTTTATGGAGGAAGAAACTGAAAACAAGATAGGGTTAGGGACTTAATCCAAGCTCACACCATTTGTATAAAGCAGAACAGTTATACAAACTTGGATGTCTATTTTCAAAAGAAATATTTATTGCCAAATCCACAACAGTTTGAACAGTACATTTAAACTTTGGAGATCTAAGTTTTGTAGCTGGTAAACCTTCATCAGAGCTTTTGTCTCTAGCTGTTTGAGTTAGTGTTGACCATTTTGTTTCAAGCAACCAATAGGCCGAGTCATTCTTTGGTATTCAGGTGGCAGAAAAATCAAGAGTATTATTCTTTCTGCTTTTCTTTCATTCTCAGCCAAGATGACAGGCAAAATTATTCTAAGGCGGTAGGATAATGCATATATTCATGCAGGAGACCTGGGTTTGATTCTTGACCAGTTCCTCTTATGTGCAGCCATCACTGTCACTGTCTGTTACTGGAGGCTTGCACATTGCTCTGACACTGAGTGGGTTTCAGTGGAACTTCCAGGCTAAGGTAAACTAGGAAGAAAGAAGTGGTGACCTGCTTCTGAAAATCAGCCAGTGAAAACTGTATACATCACAATAGTCTGATTTGCAAAAAAAAAAAAAAAAAAAAATTGGTGATGGAGCAGAATGAAGCAGCCTCTTGTTCCCGTGTGCATGGGATTACCAATGAGTTGGGACCGACTCCATGGCAGTTAACTGCGAATAACACAGCCGAAGATGAAGGGTACCTTTTCTCTTATATGTTTCATCTCGACATGTCCTTGACTTCTACTGACCAACTAACTCCTTTTGTTTTCCTGGTGAGCTATGAGAGAGAAGGCAAGAAGATACTAACAGGTGCAGGGCTGTAAAAGGTCAAGTCTGGTGGGAGCAGGAAGCCAGCACACATGCCTAGTGCTCCTCTGGCCTGTGGGCCCTTTCTGGTCAGAACTGCTAGACTGAGTCCGTCAGAGCTTCCAATAGCCCAGAGACGAGAAAATGCAAAAACACGGGGTACCTCCTGCGTACATCTTATCCTGGGGGTGCCTGACTGTATGGAAGCAAAGCCAAATGACACACCACATTTGTGGAACAGTGTGCAGGGAGAATAATAAATGGATTAAGACACTTTCCAAACAACACTCTATATTAAAAGTCAAACCTCAAAAGGAGCATTTCACCATTTTCAGCTCTAGAAGGTTAGAATCCATTTCTTGTACAAGTAGTTCAGATCTATTATTTTTGTGACAGAATAACAATGACATTTCTACTTAAAACTGCTTGTAACCTTTCTAAGAGAGCTGTTTGTGCTTCACTTGTTCTGTCATTTTTCTCCTTCCCCTTGGAGATCACCATGCTTTTAGAACAATCAGAAACTAATAGAAGGAGCAAGAAAGAGGGTAGGAAGAAAGAGAAGGGAAAGAGATAAGACAGAAAGAGGTTGTACGAAAATCCCTAATCAGGTAAAAAAGAAAGTGTAGGGGGATAAAAGAAGTTTGTCTGTATGATAAATATAAATTCCAGGCCTCCAAGCTAAAAACATTAGAAAAGAACTTTTTTAACAATTGCAAAATTAATAACTTTTCAGTGAAAAATGATCCCCCCTGTGATGCAGAAAATCTAAACATTTGTTAGTAACAAGAGATTTATGTTGTCTGCACAACTCTTCCTTTGCCCAAATTCTCTGCCTCATTCTCCTGGGGCAGCACACCTCTATATCTACTCCTATGTAGTACTTAGTATCCTAATTGTGAGCCTCAGCTTCCTTTTGAATTACACGTCAAACGGGGTTTTCCCATTTCTTGACTCCCGGGGTTCTCAGGGAGTGACTGTGGGTGACCTCCCCTTCAAATCCAAAGGAATCTGTTACAGACTCCTTTCCTTCTAAATTCTACTTACACTTTTGAAACTGACAAACTCAAATTAAGCCATTATTGTACAGTAATTAAACCACATATAAATCTTCCTAAGCAGTATTTTCATTTTAATAACCAAAGGAATTTTATATATTCTAGTTGAAATTTTAGATATTCTGGAAGGGCAGGTGAGTTCCAAAGACTTGTTCACATAACAACATATGGGAACTGAATAGGGATGGATACCCAATGAGAGAGACAGAGAGAGAGAGAGAAACTGAGAGAGACGTCTCGTGACTTTGGTATCCTTATTTGGGATTGCTTTGACAAGAAGTATCTGTTTTACTCTATTTACACAGATAAAACAATAAATCACATGAAATAAAATTAATTGATGTAAAAGTACTTAAGAAAAATTTAAATTAGAGAAAGGGTAGTTCCTTTCAATTTCCAAAGAACTCTTGTTAGTAAGTGACTTAGATATATGGTACTGGATATATTATTGCAGAGAACAGATTCTGTCATCATTCCAGTAGTTCATGAAGTATTGTAATTGAACACATATTCTCTTGATAGAGAGAAAACCATGGCTTACTAACCTCTATAAATCCTGCTCCCAACCTGTTGACTCATGGTTCACAAGCAATAATAAATACTTATTTTTAAGCCACCAAATTTAGTACTGGTTTTGTATGCAGTAGTACCTAATTGAAACACCTCCTCATAAATGCAAAAGTCACTCTGAATTGATAAACATACAAAATCATTAATAGGATCAAGAAGAATGACAATAAGGAGCAAAGCTTTAATGAAGCTGTATGTTCATTTTCTTGCAGATAGACTGTAAGAGATCAAGAGGGATAGGAAAATTCTGAAATCCCTCTTTTCCTTTCTTCCTGCCTCCAAGAGTACTAAGTGAGATGTTTCATCAAACAGGTGCCATGTTGGAAGTGTCCACTTATCTATGCCAAGAAATTGGGAAGACAGCTACCTGACCAATCAACTGGAAGAAATCCATATTAAGCCTATTCCCAAGAAAAGGGATCCAACTGAATATGGTAATTATCAAATAATATCACTAATATTACATGCAGACAAAATTTTGCTGGAGATCCTTCAAACACAGCTACAACAATGTGTCTCAGTAGCCAACTACCAGAAACTCAGGCTGTATTCAGAAGAAGACATGAAACCAGGGATGTCATTGCTTATGTCAGAAGGATCCTGGCTGAAAGCAAAGAATATCAGAAAGATAATTACCTGTGTTTTATTGACTACACAAAAACATTTTACTGCGTGGATCGTAACAAATGTGGATAACATTGTGAAGAATGGAAGTTCAAGAATAATTATGTTCATCAGGAAACTGTGCGTAGATCAAGACAGAGTGATCTGAACAGAACGAGGGGATATTGCATGCGGAAGTCAGGAAACGTGTGCATCAGAGTTGTATTCTTTCACCATATTTATTCAATCTGTATGCGGAGTAAGTAATCAGAGAAGCTGGTCTGTGTGAAGAAGAAAGAGGCATCACGGTTGGTGGACGACTCATGAACAACCTGCATTATGTATATGGCACAACCTAGCTAGCTGAAAGTGAAGATGACTTGAAGCATTTGATGATGAAGATAAAAGACTGCAGCCTTCAGTATGGATTACATCTCAATGTAAAGAAAACGGAAGTCCTCACAACTGAACCAATAACCAAAATTAAGATGAAAGGAAAAAAGTTTGAAACTGTCAAGAATTTCATTTTACTTTCATCTACAACAGTGTCCATGGAAGCAGCAGTCACAAAATCAAATGACACCTTGCATAGGGCAAGTCAGCTGCAAAAAAAAACCTCTTTAAAGTGTTTAAAAGCAAACATGTCACCTTGAAGACTTAAGCTGCACCTGACCCAAGCCATGATGTTTTCAATTTCTTCATATGCATGGGAAAGGTTGGCAATAAATAAGGAAAAGTGAGAAACAATTGATGCCTTTGAACTGTGCTGTTGGAGAGGAATATTGAATATACTGTGGACTGCTAAAGGAACAAACAAATCTGTTTTCAAGAAGAAGCACAATCAGAACACTCTATGGAAGCAAGGATAGCCAGACTACGTCTCACATCTCTTGTTATCAGAAGGTATCAGTCCCTGGAGAAGGACATTATGCTTGGTAAAGTAGAAGACCAGTGAAAAAGAGGAAGATCCTCAACAAGATGGATTGGCACAGTGGCTGCAACAGTAAGGTCAAGTGTAAATGACTGAGGATGGTTCAGGACTGGTCAGACTTTTCTTCTGCTGTATACTGAGTTGCTTGAGTTGGAAACAGCTTGACAGCACTTAACAGCAACAACAACATGTATTTATTTTGATCTATTTATTTTTATTGTGCTTTAAGAGAAAGTTTAAATTCAAGTTAGTTTGTCATACAAAAACTTACCCACACATTTTTATGTGACCGCAGTTCCTCTCCCCACATTGTGAAAGCACCCTCACACTCTCCTCACTGTATTTCCCATGTCATTCAACCAGCTTCAGTCCTTCTCTGCCTTCTTATCACATCTCTAGACAGGAGCTGCCAGGTTAGTATTATGAGATATAAGTATCAATGTTTACTTAAGCCAATACGTGTTCTTTACCACTATTGTTTTTTGTCTTTTAGTTGACTCCAATCTTTGCCTCAAGAGTTGGCTTTGAAAATGGCTTCTCTTCTGGGCTAACAGAAAGTCCCGGGGGGCTTGTTTTCTGGGGACCCTCCACTCTATCGGATGACCAAGTCTGATCTTTTCACTAGAGTTCAAGTACTACATGCTGCTTTCCTCCCACTCCGTCAGGAACTCCTGCTGTGTTCACTGCCAGGAAGTCATTTGCTGGTAGCTGGGCACCATCTAGTTCTTCTGGTCTTATGCTGATACAGTCTCTGGTTTATATGGCCCTTTCTGTCTCATATTTTCCTTATTTGTTTGATATTCTTCATTATCCTTTGCTCCACATGGTTGGGACTGATTGATGTTTCATAGATGGCTGCTTGCTAGCTTTTAACACTCCAGAAGCCCATACCAAAGTGGAATACAAAACATTTTCCTAAACTTTGTTATGTTGGCTGTCCCCTGAAACCATGGTCCCCAGGCCCCTGACTCTGCTACTCTGTCCCCAGAAGTCATTGTTTGTGTCCACAAACTTAGCTTTCTTCTTAGTCCCTCTGTGCTGACTTCTCCTGAATTGTATGTTGTAATCCCCTTTGCCTAAAATAATTCTTGTCTACTATCTAACTAGTGAGTAACCTTCTCCCTTTCACCATCTTCATAACCATCAAAGAATGTTTTCTGTGTTTAAAATTTTTCTTGTGTTTTTATAACAGTGGTCTTATACAATATTTGTTATTTTTAATAACTAATTTCATTTACTGTAATGCCTTCCATTATCATTGCATAATATTATTGTTGTTTGAATATACTGTAATTTGTTTACCCATTCTTCTGCTGTTGTGGACAATGCTGCAATAAACGTTGATATGCATGTATCTATTTGTCTAAAAGCTCTTGTTTCTGTGGGGTATGTTTCATTGAGCAGAAATGCTGAATAATATGATACTTCCGTTTCTACTTTTTAAGGATGTGGCAAACCAGTTTCCAAAGGGTACCATTTTACATTCCCATCAGCAGTGTTCCAGTCTCTCCACAGTGTCTCCAACATTTATTTGTTTGTGTGTTTTAGATTAGTGGGGTGAGATGGTATCTCATTGTAGTTTTGATTTACATTTCCATAATGACTAATGATTTTGAGCATTTCCTCATGGATCTGTTAGCTGCCTGAATGTTTTCTTTGATGAAGTGCCTATTCATATGCTTTGCCCATTTATTAACTGGGTTATTTGTCTTTTCGTTGTCAAGCTTTTGCAGTATTTTGTAGATGTTAGAGATTGGACACTGATTGGATTTCTTATAACCAAAGTATTTTTCCCAGTCTATAGGTTATCTTTTTACTTTTTTGGTGAAGTCTTTGGATGAGCATAAATGTTTGATTTTCAGGAACTCCCAGTTACCTATTTTCTTTGCTGGTGTTTGTGCATCGTTAGTAATGTTTTTTATTCTATTGATGTCGCGCATTAGGGCTCCCAGGATTGGCCCAATTTTTCCTTCCCTAATCTATGCCATTTTAGATTTAGATATTTCATCCATTTTGAGTTAGTTTTTGTGCATGTTAGGTATGACTTTTGTTTCATCTTTTTGCTGATGGATATCCAGTTATGCCAGCCCCATTTATTAAAGATACTGTCTTTTCCCAAATTAATGGACTTTGAGCTTTTGTCAAATATCATCTGCTCATGGGCAGGTGATTTTTATCTCTGCATCCTCAGTTCTGTTCCATTGCTATTTATGGGTGTTGTTGTACTGGGACCGGGCTGTTCTGACTACCATGGCAGTAAAATAAGTTGTAGCGTGAAGCCTCCCACTTCATTCTTTTACATTAATGCTGTACTTGTCTGCAGCCTCTTCTCTCTTCATACAAAGGTGGTGATTTTTTCTCCATTTCATTAAAAATGTTAATATAATTTGGGTGGGTATTGCACTCTATCCATACAAAGTCTTGGGTAGAACAGACATTTTCACAACTCTGCATCATCTTGTCCATGTACAAGGTATCTTTTTCCACTTATGCCATTCTCTTTTGGTTTCTTGTAGTTTCCTTTGTATAGGTCTTTCATATCTCTGGTTAGATTCATTCCTAAGTCTTAGGGGCCATTGTAAATAGTAGTCACTTGGTGATTTCCTCCTTCATTCTTTTCTTTTCTTCTGGTGCAGAGGAATCCAGCTGAGTTTTGTACGTTTATCTTACATCTTGATACTTTGATGAACTCTCAGATTCGTTCCAGTAGACGGTTTTTTTTTTCTTTTGTGGATTCTTTAGGGTTTTCTGTATATAAGATCGTATTAATTGCGAACAGAAATTTTAGTTCTTTCTTATGCATTTGAGTGCCGTGTGTTTGTTTTTCTAGCTTATTTGCACTGGCTAGAAACTCCAGCACAATGCTGAATAAAAGTGGCTACAAAAGTCATCCTTGTCCGGTTCTTGTTCTCTGGGGGAATATAGTCAGGTTCTCTCCAGTTAGGATGCTATTGTCTGTCGGCTTTGTATACACAGCCTGCATTGTGTTGAGGAGTTTCTGTTCTGCCTATTTTGCTGAGAGTTTTTAATATGAATAGGTATTGGGTTTTGTCAAAAGCCTTTTCTGCAGCAATTGATAAAAACATGTGGATCTCATCTTTTACTTATGTGGTTGATTGTTACAATTATTTTTCTTTTGTTGTACCATCCCTGCATACCTCATATGCATCCTACCTGGTCATGGGGAACTATGTTTTTGAAATGCTGTTGAATTCTATTGGCTAGAATTTTGTTGAGGATATTCATATTTAAGTTCATGGGGAGTATTGATTTATGACTTTATTTTTGTTTATTTTTTTTGTGCTGTCTTTACCTGGGTTTTGTATCAGGATTATGCTGACTTCACATGGTAAGTTAGGATGCAATCCATCCTTTTCTATGTTCTAACATACCTGTAGCAATAGTGGAGTTACCTCTTCTCTAAAAGTTTGGTAGAATTCTCCATGAAGCCTTTAGGGCCAGGATGTGTTGCTGTTGTTGAGAGTTTTTGAATTACCTTTCAATTTATTTACTTCAATTTATTTACTTATTCTACCTCTGTGTTAGTTTAGGTAGGTAGTGTGTTTCTAGAAATCTTTCCACTTCCTCTAAGTTTTCAAATCTGTTAAAGTATAAATTATTGTAGTATTCTGTTTTATTTCAATTTCAGTTGCATCTGCTGTGATGTCACCCATTTCATTTCTTATTTAGCATATTTGCTTCCTCTCCTGTTTTTCTTTTGTCAGATTGGTCAATGATTATCCATATTGTTAATATTTTCAAATAATCAGCAGTTGGTCTTGTCAGCTCTTTCAATTGTTCTTATATTCTTTAATTCACTTAGTTCTGCTGTAATTTTTATTATTTGCTATCTTCTAGCACCTGAGAGCTTCAGCTTTCTTTCTTTTTTGCTTTGTAGAGGTAATGTTTTGATTTGGATCCTTTTTGGATATGTATATTTACTTTTATAAATTGACCTATGAGCACTGTTTTTGCTATGTCCTAAAAGTTCTGGATGTGTTTTAATTCTCATTTGATTCTGTGAATGTCTTAATTCTGCCCTTGACTTCTTCTATAACCCAGTAGTTTATGACCAAGGCGTTGTTCAGTTACCATGTGTTTGATTTTTTTAATGTTTCTTTTTTTCAATATGATTGAGTGAAAATATGCATCCCATATAAATTTGCATACCCGCCTATGTGCAGTTCCCACTGCTCTCCCTGCCTAGTGACAGCACACTCCTCCTCTCCATTCTGTACATGTCATATCCTCCTAACAATCTGCTATTCCCTCCTCTCCAACCACTCCTCCACGTCCAGTAAGAGGTAAGCCGGATGACATGCTATAGATGTATAAACCATAAAGTGTACACATGATATGGTTACTGTGTCACTAAGTCCAGTCTACTTCTGTCCAAAGAGTTGACCTCCATGATGATTTATGGACAAGGGTAGCATCAGGGCCAAGCGCCACACTCTCAGGGGGACCTCAAAGCCCCTGGACCATAAATTGCAGTCTTTTAGTAGAGATCTCAGGGTGCATCCCTTTTTATTTTTGTGTTGCGAATGAGTCTTAACTTTGTGAGCCCCATCGTGGCTATCACTGGTGGTGTCTAGGCACCATACAGTTATTCCGGCCATGTGTCAATGTAGTCACCTGCTCACGTGGGTCTCTCTGTCTTATGGGTTCTGTTTGCCACATGCTGTTTTGGTCCTTGAAGATCATCGGTTCCTGCTGAGTCGAGACCATTTGGGGTTCCTCAGATGGCAGCTTTTAAGATCCCAGAAGCCACCCATGAATTTGGAGAGTAGAAGAGTCTCTTAGCAAATGGTAGTTATGCCAATCGGCCTCTATGAACTCCAACATCATGGTCCCCAAATCACCACCCCAGCTACTGTGACTTTGCAATATTAGGTTATGATGGGAGGAGTAATCACATTATGTTGAAGTCCAGTTAAATTTGATCCTCTTCCTAATGTGTACTGTTACAGATTTCACCCAGTCAACTTTCTATCAACTATCTAATCAATATTCCACCCTCCACCTCCTTCCCTTCCCACCCTTGCAGCTGTCAAAGAGTCTTTTCTTCTATGCATGAGTCTGTTTTTAAGTTATTATAGTAGGAGTTCCATACAATATTTGTCCTTTTGCTGCTGACTACTTTCATACAGCATAATGTTCTCCAATTGAAACCAGCTTATGAGATGCTTCCTGAAATCATCATTGTTCTTTATCATTGCATAGTGTTCAATTGAGTATATATACCATAGTTTACCTATCCATTCCTCTGTCGTGGGGCATCTGGGCTGATTCCATCTTTTTGCTATCATGGACTGTGCTACAATAAACATTCTTGTGCATGTATCCATTGGTGTGAATGGCCTTGATTCTGTAGGGTATAGTCCAAGCAGTAGAATTGCTGGATCAAATGTTATATCTATTTCCAGGTTTTTAAGGAGGTATCAGATTGCTTCCCAAAGAGGTTGTACCATTTTGCAATCCCACCAAGTGTGTAGAAGAGATCCAATTTCTCCACAGCCTCTCCCGCATTTGTTGTTTTGCATTTTTTGGATCATGGCCAACCTTGTTGGGGTGAGATAGTATCTCATTGTCATTTTCATTTGAATTTCTTTAATAGCTAATGATCATGAGCATGTACGCATGTGTTTTTTTGGCTGCCTGAATCTCCTCTTTGGAGAAGTGTCTGTCCATCTCCTTTGGCCATTGCTTAATTGGATTATTTATCTTTTTCTCATCTTGTAATCTTGTAGTACCTTATAGATTATGGAGATCAGACGTCGTTCTGACATAAAGTTGCCAAATACTTTTTCCCATTCTGTAAGTGGTCTTTTAATTCTATTAATAAAGTCTTTGGATCAGCAAAAGTGTTTAATTCTTAATAGTTCCCATTTACCTGTTTTCTCTTCTGTTGATTGTGGTTTGTCAGATTTTAAGTCTGTCTGCATTGTGTATTAAAATTTCCATTGTTGTTCCTACTTTTTCATGGATGAGCTTATCATTTCAGATTTGATATTAAGGTCTTTTACCCAGTTTGAGTTGGTTTCTGTATAAGGGGTAAAATACGGGTCTTGTTTCAATTTGTTGCAGATGGAAATCCAGTTTTGTCGGCACCATTTGTTGAAGAGATTGCTTCTATTCTAGTTTAATGTCTTAGGGGCCCTTGTCCAACATTAACTGTTCACAGGAGGATGGTGACATCTCTGGGTTCTCAATTCTGTTCGATTGATCTATCTGTCTCTTTTTTGTATCAGTACCAGGCTGTTTTGACTACTGTGGTAGTGTAATAGATTCTACAGTTGGGTAGTGAGAGGCCTCCCACTGTATTCCTCTTCTTCAGTAGTGCTTTGCTAATCTGGGGCTTCTTCCCTTTCTAAACAAAGTTGATGATTTTTTTCTCCATCTCTTTAAAAAAATGTCACTGGAACTTGTATTGGGATTGCATTATGTAAGTAGATTGCTTTGAGTAAGATAGACATTTTCACAATGTTAAGTCTTCCTATCCATGAGCAGGATAGGTTTCTCCATCTATGTAAGTCTCTCTTAGTTTCTTGTAGTAAGGACTTGTAGTTCTCTTTGTAAAGGTCTGTTATTTCTCTAGTTATATTTATTTCTAGGTATTTTATCTTCTTGGGGACTACAGTGAATGATATTGATTTCGCGATTTCTTCTTTAATAATCTCATTGTTGGTATAAGGGAATCCTACTGATTTACTTATGTTTATCTTATATCCTGACACTTTGCTGAACTCTTCTATCAATCTGAGTAGCTTACTTATGGATTCTTTAGAATTGTCTGCATATAGAATCATATCATCTGCCAATAGGGAGATTTTTAGTTCTCTTTATCAATGCAGATGTCCTTTATTTCTTGGTCTTGTCTAATTGCTCTAGCTAGAACTCGTAGTACAGTGTTGAATAGGAGAGGTGAGAGTGGACATCCTTGTCTAGTTTCAGTTCTCAAGGGGAATTGTTTCAGTCTTCGTTTCCATTCAGGAAAATGTAGGCAGTTGGTTTTGTATAAATGGCCCTTATCACATTGAGGAGTTTGCTTTCTATTCCTATTTTGCTGAAAGTTTTTAACACCAATGGGTGTTGGACTTGACAAAATGCCTTTTCTGCATCAATGGACAAAATCAGGTGATTCTTGTATTTTGCATTTTATGTGGTTGATCACATTAATTGTTTTTCTCATGTTGAATCAGACTGGCATCCCTGCTACGAATCCAACTTGGTCATGATGAATTATTTTTTTCGTACATTGTTGTATTCTATTGACAACAATTTTGTTGAAGATTTTTGCATCTAGATTCATGAGTGAAGTTGGTCTGCAGTTCTCCTGTTTAGTTGGATCTTTCCCTGGCTTTGGTATCAGGGTTATGCTGGCTTCATAGAATGGATTTGGGAGTATTCTATCCCTTTCTATGCTATGAAATAGTCTCAGTATTGGAGATAACTCTTCTCTAAAAGCTTGGTAGAATTCTGCAGTGAAGCCATCTGGGCCTGGGTTTTTTTTGTTGGTAGCTTTTAGATGACTTTTTCAATCTCTTCCTTTGTGATGGGTTTATTAAGCTTTTCTGCTTCACCTTGTGATAATTTTGATAGGTGATATGAATAAGAAATTTGTCCATTTCCTCTAGGATTTCAAATTTGTTAGAGTACAGACTTTCATAGTATTCTGTTATGATATTTTTGATTTCAGATGGATCTGTTGGTGACAACTCTCCTCTCATTTCTTATTTGGGTTATTTGTCTCCTTTCTTGTTTTTCCTTAGTAAGTTTAGCCAATGGTTTGTCATTTTTGTTGATCTTTTCAGAAATCCAGCTTATGGCTTTTTCAAGTTTAAAATTGTTTTTCTATTCTCTAATTTGTTTAGTTCTGCTTTAATCTTTAAAATCTGTTTTCTTCTGGTGCCTGAGGGTTCCTCTGTTGCTCTCTCTGCTTTTTCTAGCTGTAGTGTTAGATCTTTGGCTTGGGTTCTTTCTTGGTTCTGAATGTGTGCATTTAGAGAGATAAACTGACCTCTGAGCACTGCTTTGGCTGCATCCCATAGGTTCTGGTAAGAAGTATTTTCATTCTCATTGGAATCCATAAGTTTCTTTATTTTATCCCTGGTTTCTTCTATAACCCGTGGCTTTTTGAGCAAGATTTTGTTCAGTGTCCATGTGTTCCACTTTATATTTTCTCTGCTATTAATTTTGACTTTAATGGCTTTGTTGTCTGAGAAGATGCTTTGCAATAATTCAGTAGTGTAGATTTTGTTGTCAGCCAAGTGCCGTCGAGTCGGTTTTTGTTGAGATTTGTTTTATGTTCTAACACATGGTATATTCTGGAAAATGTTCCGTGTGCTCTGGAGAAGAAGGTGCAGTTGTTTCCTGATGGATAGAAAGTTCTGTATATGTCATTGAGGTCTAGTTGGTTATTTGTGGCAGTAAGATCTTTCGTGTCTTTATTGAGGTTTTTTTTCTAGAAAACATGTCCAATATTGAGAGTGGAATGTTGTAGTCTCCTACTGTTATTGTGGAGTGATCTATCTCATTTTTTAGCATGGTCCATGTTTCTTCAATGTATTTAGATGTTCCGGCATTGGGTGCATAAATATTTAATATTGTTAAGTCCTGCTTGTGTATTGAATCTTTCAGCAAGTTTCCATCATTGTCCACAATGGTGGTTTTTGCATTAAAATCTGTTGTATCTGAGATTAGCATTGCCACACCTGCTCTTCTTTGTGTCTTGTTAGCTTGATATATATTCTTCCATCCATTAATTTTTAGTTTGTTCATATCTTTAAGTCTAAGGTGAGTTTCTTGTAAGCAACCTATGGATGGGTTGTGTCTTTTGATCTAAGATGCGACTCATTGTCTGTTTACTGGAGCATTCAGTCCATTTACATTCAGTGTAATTATTGATAGGTATGGGTTTAGTGCTGCCATTGTGATATGTTTATTTTTGTGTTGATGTTTTCTCTGTTGTTCTTATTATTCTGTTCCTGGACATTCTTCTTTATGAGTTGATTTTTCAGCTTTTTCAGTGTTGGTTTTGTGGTTGTTGAGACTTCTGTATTAGATTTATTGATTTTATATGTTGCATCTCTATTGCAGTTTGCGGCGGCCCTTGTGATCCACCTTAATTGTCTATGTTTGAAACCAATTTTAACTACTGCAAATCTTATTGACTTCCTCTCCATCTGGAAGGACTAAAATAACTGTAGTACATCCCTCTTTTTAATATGATGACACCATAATTTTCATGCTATGTTCACTGGATCACTTATTTTAATACTACAGCTTTGACTGAGTTTGGAGCCTTCCTTAACTGAGTAGGTTTCTGAATGATGTGTCCTGCATTTCCTCCTAAAATATAAAGTTAATGGTTTTGTTCTTCTAAGCCAAGAGCTTCTTTCAGTATTTCTTGCAGGTTTGGTTTGGTTTTTACAAAGTCTCTGAGTTTCTGTTTATCTGCAAATGTCTTGATTTCATTTTCATATTTGAAAGACAGTTTGAAGATATATGATTCTTGATTGTAAGTTCTCCTTCAAGGCCCTGAATGTGTCATCCCATTGTCTCCACGACAGCATCATTTCTGCTGAGAAGTCAGATTAAGGTTATAGAGTTTCCCTCTGAATGTTAGGTTTGCTTTGAGTCTTGCTGCCTGTAGGAGTTTCTGCTTTTGTTTCCTTTCGTTAAGCTTGGTTATAGTATGGCTTGGAGTCTTTCTTTGGGATCTATATTGCATAGTGTTCCATATGTATCTTGGATATCTATATTCTCTGATTTCATAATTTCTGGGAAGTTGCTGTTAGCACCTCAGCCAGAATACTCTCTGTGTTCTCAGATGTCCCACTCTGTTCAAAAACTCCAAGTAACTGTAGATTGTTCCTCTTATTAGAGTCCCACATCCTTCTTAATGCTTCTTCATTTTTCTTGTTTCTTTTGTCTGATTTCTCCTCATAGATGCTGGAGTCAGTAGCTCTGTCTTCAAAGTCAGAAAGTCTGTTTTCCTTTTGTTCAATTTGGTTTTTGTGACTTTTAACTGAATTTTCCATGTCTTTGGTTTTATTCTTGATCTGTTGGATTTCAGAGTACTGGTGTTAAATCAGATCAAAGAGCTTACTTAATTTTTCATTTTGCTCTGCTACATTTTGTATAAGGTCTAGGAGGGCTCTCTGTATAATCCTTTTGTATTCACCTTCTGATAGTTTCAGAAAAGCTTCTTAGTCTGGCAAGTTCTGTGGTGCTTTCTTTTGGGGGGCTTCTGAAGCCATAGGTGATTTCTTCCTAATGTTCTTCTCCAAAGTTTCTTGCTTTTGGGGCATCTGGAGGTTGTTTTGTTTCTCTGGTGTTACCTTAATGAGATGTAAAGCTCAATCTGAAAAGTAAATTGATCACCAGACACCTCTAGCTACTTCAGTGACTGTGCTCAGTGAGTTCTCTGGGGTAGCAGGCTTCACCTCTTGATTGGCAAAGACACAGCCCGACTTACAGAGTCACTGGGGAGCCGTCAGCTGACCCTGTAATGTGAGACAGTAAAGACTGGAAGAGATGCCATCTAGATTCACCAAAGTTATTTCTCTGTTGAAAGGTAAAAAGTATCTGACAGCTTCAAAAATTAATCATGCTTTCAGGTGTACAAGTCCCTCTTCTCAGCTAGCAAAGTAAGCAGCTCTATATCAAAGACTGCTTTACCGCTGAGAAAGCACTCTCCAGGCAAGCACTGCCTCCCAGCCTGAGAATTAGGTTTAGCTGAGGCCTCCGTATAGGAAACTCTGCCTCCCAGTGATGGAGTCCCACACAAGCTGCCCAGACAACCTCAGAAAAGGCTATCCAATGGTGGAGATCCAGAGATTCTGGGAGAGAGAGGTCAGAGGTGCCGAACTGCATAGATTCTGGGGCCAAGCTCTCAAAATGTGGTGACTCTGCTCACTGATCTCATCAGCAGTGTATCTGATCCTTGCTGCCGGTCAAACTTCAGCCCCTCTAGCTGGCTAGGACAGAGAAGGAAAAAAAAAAAAAAAAACAGTTAAAATGGCAATTTACCTTCAGACCATGAGAGCTGACAGTCATTGAGGGTGGGTGGCAGCAAAACTGGTGTGTTAAAGTCTCCTAGTATTATTGTGGAACTGTTATTCTTTTCAGGGCTATTAGAATTTGTCTTGTGTATTTAGGAGTATTTACTGTGTGTAAAAGTTTGACATGGTTATGCCCTTCTGGTTTATTTGTCCATTTGATCATTATATAGTGTTCTTCCTTAGCCTTTGTGGTACATTTTACTTTAAAGTCTATTTTGTCAGAAGTTAATACTCCCACTCCTGCTCATTTATGAGTGTTGCTTGCTTGATATATTTTTCCATCCTTTGAGTTTTAGTTTGTTTGTGACTTCAAGGCTAAAATTTTTCTTTTGTAGGCAGCATGTGGATAGATCTTGTTTTTATCTCCATTCTGTCACTCTCTGTCTCTTTATTGGTGCATTTAATCCATTTACTTTTAGAGTCATTATTGGTAGGTATGAGTTTAATGCTGTCATTTTGATTTTTTTGTGTGCATTGTTGACAGTTCTTTGTTCTACTTAGTTTTCTGTGCTAACTCATTTTTCTTTATGTATTTTCTTTTCATCTTTTTCCTTTTTGTTGACTTTGTTTTTGCTGAGTCTGTTTTTCTTTTTATTCTGTCCTGTTTTTGTAAGTTTAAATCAGTCTTATTTCTTGACATCACCTTGATTTCCTCTGCACGTGAAAGATGTATGACTAATTTTTAGTCCCTATTTTTTGTGATGATTTTGTCATCTTTTACATATTGACATTTCTGTTTTCTTAATTTCAGTGTTTCAGCCTTGATTTATTTTTGTGATTTCACTGTTTGAGTTGACATCTGGTCGTTCTGTCCTGCATTCTGTTCTTGGGTTGTTTTCTAATGTCACTGATTTTCTAATTGAAGGACTCCCTTTAGTGTTTCTTGTGTCTTTGGTTTTCTTTTTGCAAATTCCTTAAACTTCTGTTTATCTGAAAATGTCCTAATTTCAGCATTATATATGAGAGACAGTTTTGCTGGATATATAATTCTTGGCTGGTAATATGTTTTTTCCTTTAAAATTTTCTATATGTTATCCCATGGCCTTCTTGCCAGCATAGTTTCTGCTAAATGTCTGAGTTTAGTCTTATTGACTCTCCCTTATAGATTAATTTTTATTTATTCCTAGATGCTCTTGAAATTCTCTCTTTATCTCTGTTTTTGGTATGTTTCATTATCATGTGTCTTGGTGACTCTCTTTTGGGATCTATATTTCGTGGAATTCTGTGAGTATCTTGGATAGATAACTTCTCATCTTTCATATCAGATTTCTTTTTGGCCAATAAATCTTCAACAGTTCTCTCTATATCATCTCTTATTCCATCCTGTTCTGATACTCTAATCACTTATAGGTTATTTCTGTTGATATAGTTCACATATTCTTAAGGTTTCTTCATTATTTAAAAAAATTCTTTATTTTTAGGGTTGAAAGGGCTATATATTTGTCTGGAGATCTGTCTGTTGATCAAGTGAAATAGAATTATGTATAGAACCCTCCAAGAGATTAAACAAAATGCAACAGAACAAAAGGAAAAATTCAGTGAGTTATTTGAACTGATGAAACATCAATGATCTGAAATACAGTAGTTCAACAACAAAATTACATATTAGAGAATTTAATCCAAAGCCAAAAGAGCACAATTGAGGAGACGAAAGTTGGACTTAGAGACCTTGAGGCAAGAGCAACTGGCAACAGCATTTATGAGGAGAAATCAGTGGAAAGAAATAAGAAAGATGAAGAAGCATTAAGAAACATGTGGGGTTCTATTAAGAGGAATAATTTACAATTAATTGGAGTTCTTGAACAAGGGAGGATAGATGACAATACAGAGAGCATTGCTGTAGAGATGCTGACAGAAAACTTTCCTGAGATTATGGACAAAGAGAACATAGATATGCAAAATGTGTATCAAATGCCACTGAAACTAGACCCCAAAAGGAAGACACCAGAACATATAATCAAGCTTAATAAAATGAAATGTAAACAGATGTCTTTAAAGGCAACAAGGCCCAAAGTAAAGCTAATGTTCAGAAGGAAATCCTGTAGTATTTTGTCTGACTTCTCTACAGAAATAATGTTGGCAAGAAAACAGCGGGATAATACTTTCAAAGCCTTGAAGAAGAAAACCTTCCAACAAATACTTACACATCCTGCAAAACTGTCTATCAAATATGTTGGTAAAATTAAGATATTTGCAGCTAAGCAGAAACTTAGAGACTTTGTAGAAACCAAACCAGAACTACATGAAACACTGAAATAAGCTTTTTGCTTAGAAAAACAAAACCATTAAGTGTATTTTTAAGGTGGCAATGCGGGACACAGCATCCAGAATCCTACTCAGTGAGGGAAGTCACAAAACTGAATCAAAGCTACAATAATAAAAGAAGGAAATCAGTAATCATATCATGAAAAATTATGACACCATCACAATAAAAAGAGGGATATGCCACAATACTTATAGTCCTGACAGATGGAGAGGACATTAAAAAGATACAGTAGAAAGGCAAGCTCCTAACATTTGACCATGCAACCTGTTAAACTTGATTTGTTTCAACCATTAATGGATAAGTACACCTTCTTCTCCAATGCACATGGAACATTCTCCAGAATAAAACATGTGTTTAGGACACAAAGCAAATCTCCACAAAATCCAAACCATTGATTTGTTGCAAAGCATCTTCTCATACTGTAAAGCCATAAAAGTTGAAATTAATAGCAAAAATATCTTACATAGAAATTGGAACCCATGGAAACTGAACAACACCGTGCTCAAAAAGCCATGGGTTATAGAAAAAAAATCAAGGATGAAATAAAGAAACTTATGGAATCAAATGTGAATGAAAACACATCCTACCAGAGTCTATGGGGTACAGCAAAAGTGGTGCTCAGAGATCAATTTATCTCTATAATTGAATACATCCAGAAAGAAGCAAGGGCCAAAATTAAAGGATTAACCCTACATCTTGAACAAGTAGAAAGAGAGCAACAGAGGACTCCCTCAGACATAAGAAGAAAACAGATTATAAAGATTAGAGCAGAACTAAATGAATCACAGAATAGAACAACAATTGAAAAAATGAACAAAACCAAAAGCTGGTTCTCTGAAAAGATCAACAAAATTGATAAACCATTAGCTAAACTTAGAAAATAAAAACAGGAGAAAAAACAACGCAAATAAGAAATGAGATGGGAGACGTTACAACAGATGCAGCCAAAATCAGAAGTATCATAATAGAATACTACAAAAGGCTGTACTCTTAACAGATTGGAAAACCTGGAGGAAACGGACAAATTTCTAGATTCATATCATCCACCAAGATTATCACAAGGGGAAGTAGATGAAATTAACACACTTATCACAAAGGAAGAGATTGAAAAAGTTATCAAAAAACTGCCAACCAAAAAACTCTTGTCCCAGTTGGCCTCACTGCAGAATTCTACTGAACTTTTAGAGAAGAGTTAACTCTGATACTACTGAGGCTATTTCACACTACAGAAAGGGATGGAATATTCCTAAATTCATTCTATGAAGCCAGCATAACCCTGATATGAAAGCAGGGAAAGATCCAACAAAAAAAGGAAAATCACAGACCAATCTCACTCATGAACCTAGATGTAAAAACCTTCAACAAAATTCTAGCCAACAGAATTCAACAGCATATCAAAAAAATAATTCATCGTGATGAAGTTGGTTCCATTCCAGAAATGCAAGGCTGGTTCAACATCAGAAAAACAGTTAATGTAATCAACCACTTAAATAGCACAAAAGATAAGAATCAACTGATTTCTCCAATTGATGCAGAAAAGGCATTTGACAAAGTCCAACACCCATTCATGCTAAAGCGTCTCAGAAAAATAGGAATAGAGGGGAAATTTCTCAATGCAATTAGTTGCACCTACACAAAGCCAACTGCCTTCATTGTCCTGAGTGGAGACAGACTGAAAGAATTCCCCTTGAGGGCAGGAACTAGACAAGGATGCCCACTCTCACCTCTCCTATTCAACATAGTACTAGAAGTTCTAGCCAGAGCAATTAGACAAGACTAAGAAATAAAGGGCATCTGCATCAGCTATGAAGAAGTAAAAATCTCCCTATTTGCAGACAATATGATTGTTGCTACAGAGAATCGTAAGGAGTTCATAAGTAAACTACTGGAAAAGTTCAGCAAAGTATCTGGATACAAGATAAACATAAGTTAAGTCAATAGTATTCCTTTATACCAACAAAGGTTTGTCAGAGAAGAATTCACCAAATCAATACCATTTACTATAGCCCCTAAGAAGATAAAATATCTAGGAATAAATCTAACTAGACAAATAAGAGACCTATATATACAGAACTACAAAACCTTACTGCAAGAAACCAAGAAAGACTTACATAAATGGATGTACATACTCTGCATACAGTTAGGGAGACTTAACATTGTGAAAGTGTCTATTCTACCTAAAGCTATATACTTATACAATGCAATCCCAATTCAAATTCCAGTATCATTTTTTAATGAGATGGAGAAACATATCACCAACTTTGTTTGGAGAAGGAAGAAATCCCCACCTAGTAAAGCGCTGCTGAAAATGAACATAATGGGAGACCCCACACTGCCAGCCAAGTGCTGGACCCCACACTACTCACCCTTAAAACCTATTACATTGCCACAGTAGTCAAAACAGCCTGGTACTGGTACAAAAAGAGACATATAGACCAATGGAACAGAGTGGAGACCCCGGGGATGCCAATGTCGTCTTGCTTACAGTTGATACTTAGCAGAGGCCCTAAGATTGTAAACTGGGATTAAAAAAGTGTCTTCAACAAATGGTGTTGGCAAAACTGGATATCCATCTGCAAAAAACTGAACGAAGACCCATATCTCACACCTTACACTAAAACTAACTCTGAATGGATCAAAGACCTAAATATTAATCCTAAAATGATGAAACTTATCCAAGCAAAAATAGGATCAATGATGGATGTTCTAATACACAGGTTAAACAGAATTCAAATTGTAACAAAGCACGATTAACAGAAGAGAAAGTAGATAAGTGGGAACTACTAACAATCAAATGCTTTTGCTCATCTAAAGATTTTATCAAAAGAGTTAAAAGACCTCCTATAGAATGGGAAAAGATGTTCAGCAATTTCATGTCAGACAATCGTCTGATCTCCGTACTCTACAAAATTATGCAAAGTATCAATAAGAGAAAGGTAAACTGACCCAAGTAAGCGATGGGCAAAAGAAATGGGCATACACTTCACTAGAGAGGGCATCCAGGCAGCCAAAAGACACATGAGAAAATGCTCATGATCATTAGCTATCAGATAAATCCAAATAAAAAACTCAGTGAAATAGCATCCCACCTCAACAAGGCTGTCTGTAATCCAAAGAACACAAAACAACAAATGCTAGAGAGGCTTTGGAGAGATTGGAACTCTCCCACCATTCTGATGGGATTGCAAAATGGTGTAACCTCTTTGGAAAGCAATCTGACTCTTCCTTCAAAAGCTGGAAATAGATATACTATTTGATCCAGTAATTCCATTGCTTGCAACTTATCCTTCAGAAACAAAAGCTGTCACATCAACACACACGTACATGAATGTTTGTTGCAGCACAGTCCATAATAGCACAAAGTTGGAATCAACCCCGATGCCCATCAAAAGATGAATGGATAAACAAACTATGGTACATGTTCTTAATGCAACAATATTCTATGATAAAAAAGAAATGATGATTTTAGAAAACATCTTATAACGTGGTTTCAATTGGAAGGTATTATGTTGAGTGAAATCAGTCAGTGGCAAAAGGACAGATATTGTATGAGGCCCCTGTTATAAGGATTTTAAAATAAAATTATTTGCAGAAGAAAAAAACCTCTTTGATAGCTATAAAGGTGAGGGTGAGGGTTTATCACAGATGAGATAGTTGATAGATGTTAGAAATTTTATGCATTTACTCTAATAAATAAATTAATTAAATTACAAATTTCTTTTTTTGACTTTTCCTCAAATACACTGTCATCAAGTGCTTTCTCTTCCGTCTCACCAATTCTGATTTCTAGTCCCTGAATTTTGCTCCTTTGACTTTCTACCAAGTTGGCTAATTTTGAAATTTTATAGTTAATCTTCTTAATTTGTATTTGCTATCTGTCTGCGTATTCTTGTAGCCTGTTCAATTTGTCATTATGCTATGCACTAAACTTTTTCAGTTCTTTAATTGCTGTGTTTGTTTCTTGGCTTGTTCTGCATTTTTCCTAATGCCCTTTCTGATCTCTCGAAGAGTTCTATATATTAACCTTTTGTATTCTATATGTAGAAATGCTAGGAAGTTCCTTTATCGGAAATATTTTTGTTTCTTATTTTGGGAGTTTTCTGAGGCTACTGTGGTCTTCATCCTTATAAGAGATTTGATGTTAACTGTTATTTTTGTGCCACTGATAAGTTGTTGTATTACTTTATTTTGTGTTTGCTTGCTGTCTTCTGCCTTATTGTTTTGTTTTGAAAAGCCCACGAAGGCTGGTCATGTCAGCTAGTTTGATTCCATTCTAAATTCCTGTCACCAGATTATTAGCGCTTTTACTAGGTATGTGAACCAAGAATCCATTTACTTTTCCTGTATGGGTTTAACTCAGGTATCCAGATTGTCAGTCACCAAGTGTGTGCTACAGGATCTCACCTGGATTCCTAGATGAGCAGAAGTGATTGATGTAGGCACAGGCATCTGGCTGTACACACTGAGTGTGGCAGGGGGATGACAGCTTCCCTTTAGTGTTTGTTAGGAAAGTGTGTTCCTTTTCCCTAGCTTACCAAATGTTGTAGTCAGGCTATGGGCGCCCAATGCCATTGGTTGTAAGGACTGAAAGGAACCACTTAGACCCCTGGTAGGTGATATGACTGGGACCACTTGTCCTTAGCCCGCCAGTGTAGGTAGGTGAGTGCCTTGCTTAACAGGTTACATGGAGTCAAATGTTAGGAGCTTGCCTTTCTACTGTATATATGATACAGTAAAACTAAAGTTCATGTATATACCTTGTTATACTCTGACAATGAAGGGTTACAGTGCCATAATGCACCCACACAGTTCTTTGCAGAATACAGAGCCCCTTATGCTTGTGCCTAGGCAAAAGAATTGTTTCTGCCTTGAATTCACAGCTTAGGTGAGCAGGAAATGTATTTTTTCCCTGTTTGATAATTTGTTCCATCTCCAAGACTGGGAGAATGGCTCAAGTTTCTAAGGGATCAAATCTAAAGGTTCTGCGGATGTGTCAGTCTCTGGAGCTGTCTTGGGCCCACGACAGAGCAGGAGGAGAGTGGCTAAGAAGGAGAAAAGTTTATCTTAAAGGAGAGGTTTTTTTTCAATCTGCGTGTGGTAAATTAGACTCAAGTTACTTAACTTCTGACATGCAAGTGCCACTTTTCACTGATTTTGGAGGCATGGTAGATTCTCTGCCACCTGGTTCTCCCACTGTGGATCATGTGTTCCCAGTGCCACCGCTTGTTTCACTGTACTTACCCAGTGGATTCAACTGCTAGATGTCAATTCCTACCAGGTCAGCTCTTGCCACTCCTCACTGCTTCTGAAACTGTTCTCCTTTCTCTGCTGCTCGGTCAGTTTGATACTCAGGTTTCTTAGAATGTCGTAGATAATCAATTGATTTGTTTTTTGTTTACTTTTTTTGGTCTTTGTTGTAACAGGAATCAAAGACAGTACCTGATTATTCTGACATTTGGGCCCACCTCATGACCACATTTACTGAGCACTTGTGCTAAGACATTATAATAGAAGAAACTAAGCTATTGCCTGTGGGAAGATAGAAATGAACAATTATATCACATGTATGAGATTATAACAAAGACATAAGAATATCTAAGGATAAATATGAACTTAATTTTGTCTGCAAATATAAGGAAAACCTGTGTAAAATGTACCTCATTTGAGTTAACTTTTAAAGAAATGGGTTAGAACTTTAATTCTCACAGTGTGATTCCAGGACCAATAGCAGCAGCAGTCTGAAACATGATTGTAACGACTTTTGCTGATGCCTGTATCCTAAGCAGGATTGCATGCCAAAATACTCGGAAAACTTTGAAACAGAAACGAATAATGTCAAAAAACTTCCTACTTTGAGATATTAGAAGCAAGAGGGTAAAATAAATAAGGCAGACTGCATTTGGAAGTCTACTTGTCAAGGAGTAATTAACAAAGGATTATCAACAACTTTTTTTGGAATTATTATATAGGAGATTTGGTAGGAGGAACTTAATTGATTTATACTACTTCCTATGGCTTTTATCTAGTTCTCCATCTTGTCTGCCCTTACTGTGGTGGAGACAAAATTTAAACCTGAGGATCTGCCATGGCATTCTCACTGTATCCACTGAATGTTTGGGCCAAGTTCCAATCAGAAAATTACTTTCTACTGACTGTAAATTTCAAGCCTCTAACATGAAGACTTCTCATAACATACTCTCTCTAAATTGGCTTCAGGTCTTGCCTGAGACCAAGTATGACACATACCCTCCAATGGGTTTCAAATTGACCCATAGCCTTGGCTAAACATATTTTAATGACAGCACATAACATTCAGGTCATTGAAAGAATTTTTCCCCTTCGTATGATACACGTGTTGCTGGCATGAAATTATATGAGTTACATCCCCTTTCAGCTTTGGGCGGGTGGAGAAATCTTTTTCACTTTCAGACTGAAATTACTCTGCGGTATAAATTATTACTCACAGTTACGCTTGCTGTGTTCAGCCCAGAGGTGACTGCCTTCTGAAAGGCTCTGTGATTTATAGGTGGAGGCAAAAGGGCAAGAGTGCCTCTAAGCAAACATGTACCTGGCTGGTGTTCTTTTCTGTCAGAGGCAAAGGACAGTTGAGGGAATGGGGCCCACCAAACAGTAGGCACAACAGATAAGCCCTTACCTCCATCGATGTGGAATAAAGGTAGAGGTGGCATTCTTTCAATTGGTCAGTCAATAAGGGAAGTTTGCTCTGCTCAGTTGTTCTTGATTTTATTTTATTATTATTATTATTGTTCTCCTAAGACTGGAACTTATTAGAATCTGGAAAAATCTAGGAGGCCAACCACAGATTCTACTCCTGGATCTGCATCTTGTTAAGTTCTGAGACTGAGTAATGAACATTTCTAAGCCTCTATGCCTCAGTTATGAAATAGACACAATACATTTCTTGTTGGCTTTACAAGGTTATTGTTTCACTGGAGTGATGCAAACTATGGGGAATATGTAGATATGCTGGGTTCACCCTAGGACATATTCTGCTCAAGAGTTCATAGCGTTTTGATCACAGCTTACCCAGAAGGCTTTAAAAATAAGCCTGTCACTGCTCTTTTCAGTGTAGCATTCTCCATTTCTACCTTGCATGTGGATTTCAAAAGAAATAGATCTCCAGCACCTAGCCTCCTACAGAAAATACAAGCACTACAGGATTGAAGTGAAAAGATTTTCTACTATTTTTGTAAACTCTTAAGTTACTTGCACCTAGCCTCAAATGGTGAAAAAGTTTGTCTTTAGTAGGTTAGAGAATTTAGAATCTGAGAGATATTAAGAAAATGGAAAAGAGGAGCTAGGGGTGTTATCTATGAAAATAAATGTGTCCACAATAAGTACATCTGCATTGAAAAAGTATGTCTGAGATTCATAGCAGTTTCAAGACAGTTAACTAAAATCAAACTTTGTTGTAAGAAGGAGCACTGAAGTTTGGAGTGTCCTCCTATTCCTGAAAAAATTATTGATAGTCCGTATTTGGTTGGATACATGAGTCTACTTAGAGAAGTATGTGTCTTTAGTTAGTGAATGCTCTTATTCACACCAGTACAAAACATAAACTAATGTGATGAATAACTCTTCTTATGCAATCATGCCCAGCAGGGGCTGTGTCTCTGTGGGTGGCGTGGGTGACCACGTGGGTCGGTGGGCTCTGGGAGTTTCAGAATTTCTAATCAGCAAGCAAATGCCCATGTAGGTTGAACACCATTATCCCTATTCCCCACCCCATTGCTTTATTTGACTTTAAATTATCCCTCTCGGGGAGCCTTAAAAGATTAATTTTTCCCCCTAGGAGACAGAGTCTGTTTACGAAGATGAACTCTAGGCTCTAGAGGAAAAGTAGTTTTCCTTAAATAGTCCAGTGGGTTGTGGCAGATTTCAAATGAGGCATCTCTTTATTTCTCATTCTTAGTTTCAAAAGTCTTTTCTCTTTAGGCCTCATTACCCCCTCTACTATTTAAATGAAGTCCCTAGTGACACTATTCTTACACATTAATAACAATTAGAAGAATGTTATCCAAGGATCAATGTACTAAATATTAGCAGAATTGCTGAGGGTTACACTGGAAATTATAAGATCTTGAGAGTTACTGTTGCTGGGGTAGGAGTCATGGTGTCCCAGTGGTTAAGAATTATGGCTGCAAACAAAAAATATTTCAGCAGTTCGAACCTACCAGTAGTTCTTATAGGGCAGTTCTACTTCTCTGTCCTCTAGGGTCGCTATGATTAGGAATCAAATCAGCAGCAACCAGTTTGTTTTTTTAATTTTTTATTTTTTGCAGCTAGGATTAAAAATATTTAAGGGTGAGATGCCCTTCTACTCACTGGCAGTAAACACAGATTTGCTCATGAAGGATACAAAACAAATCAGTCAGCTGAGGAACAACTATTAAGCATGTCACATTTTTTTGTGTGAGTTAATCTATATTGTTTTAAATATGAAAAACTACATGTATAATTGTCTTAGTTAACTAGTGCTGCTGTAGCAAAAATAGCAAATGGATGGCTTTAGCAAGCAGAAGTTTATCTTCTCGCAGTTTAGGAGGTTAGGATCCTGAATTCTAGGTGCCGGTTCTAGAGGAAGATTTTCTTCTTCTTTTTTTTTTTAATTGTGATTGAATGAAAGTGTACATTCTCATATAAATTTACATGCAGCTCCCACTACTCTCCCTGCCTGGTGACAGTACACCCCTCCTCTCCGCTCTGTAAATGTCCTATCCTCCCAAAAGTCTACTATCCACTCCTCTCCACCTACTCCCCTCCCTCCAAGAGGTCAGCAGGATGATATCCTATAGATGCATAGAACCGTAAAATTCCCACAAGATACGGTCACTCTGCTTGGCCAAGTCCAATCCATTGCTGTCCGAAAAGTTGACCTTCATTATGATTTATGGACGCGGGCAGCATCAGGGCCAGGGGCCATGCTCCCAGGCGAACCCTGAAGCCACCAGACCATCAATTGCGGTCTTTTATTGGAGATCTCAGGGTGCGCTTCCATTTATCCTCTTGTTGCCAGTGAGACTCCACTTTGTGAGCTCCATCGTGGCTATCACTGGTAGTGGCCGGGCACCATCTGGTTCTTCTGGTCACGAGTCGATGTAGAGACCCACTCACATGGGTCTCTCTGTCTTCAGCGTTCTCTTTACTCCCTGTCGTTCTTGCTGTCAGTGATCATCCGTTCCTGTTGAGTTTGGACCATTTGCTGTACCCTCAGATGGCAGCCTGGCAGCTTTTATGACCCCAGATGCCCCTCACCGATGTGGGGTGCAGAGAATTCTCATTAGCAAAATGCTAGCTGTGCCAGTTGGCCTGGATTTTGCCTGAGAGCATGGTCCCTGGTCACCAGTGGCAGCTACTCTGTCCCTGCAATACTGGGTTAAGATGGGAGGAGTACTCAAATTGTATTGATGGCTTGGCTGGCCAGTTATTATTGATCTTCTTTCTAATGTGTGCTGTCACCAATTTCACCCAACCAAATTTCTATTAACTATCTAGTCTAGACCCTCCCGCCTCACCCTCCCTCTCTCCCCACCCTTGCAGCTGTCAAAGAGTATTTTCTTCTGTGCCTGAGTCTGTTTTTAAGTTCTTCTGGTAGGAGTCTCGTACAGTATTTGTCCTTTTGTCACTGACTACTTGCACTGACCATAATGTCCTCCAGTTGAAACCAGGTCAAGAGATGTTTCCTGCTATCATTGTTGTTCTTTATCGTTGCATAGGGTTCCACTGAGTATATAGAGAGAGGAAGATTTTCTGTCAGCTCTCGGAAAGGTCCTTGTCATCAACCTTTTCCTCGTCTAGGAGTTTCTCCATTAGGTTCTCCATCTTCTCCATTAGGGGATCCTGGGCTCAAAGGACAAGTTCTACTCCCACACTTCTTTCTTGATGATAATCGACAAGGTTAGCTAGGGAATCTGATCGCTGCCTCTACACACCGACATACGGTACTCCAGAATCTAATATTTTCTGGGGATAACAAAGGTTGTGGTTTACATTATAGAACACACATGGCCTTGATAACGTTGCCAAGGGAATCTGACCCAACACTTATCAATAGTTGTGCCTGGCAGTTTGTGATGCAAATATAAGTTCTTCCTGGCAGTTGTGATGCAACTATAACAATTCCTCCTGGTAGTTGTGAAGTGGCTACAGTAGCCTCAAATCCAATCAGATACCAAATTACCTACCTCCCCCTCCCATCTATGACATCATCTCCCAAATCTATACTGAGTCTAAATCTAAAAGCACCCCCAAAATCTATACTGGGTCTTTTTCCACTCATGGAGACTGACCCATTCCATCTTTGGAATGTACTTTCCTTTAATAAACTTTTCTGTCATTTGCTGCCAAAAGTGATGCATCCTCGTGTGCTTTCGGGGAGGTAGAGCCCAGTTTTCCACCTGTTGGGAGGCCAAACTTGCTAGCTTGATCTCCAGAACTGAATCAGGTCACTTGGAGCCTAATCAGTTACATGACCTCGATATTTTGGAGCTGAAACCCGGGAGCTTGTTCATCTCTGGCCTGACTTTCATCCTATTTCTTCTGCTGGTGAGTGACGGGGACCCCCGCAATGGAGCAGCCCTTACCACATGTGGGGTCCCTTCTCTGGGCCACTCTTGCTTTAGATGCTTTCCACTTTGCTCTCTGTGGGTGACTCCTTTGGTCCCTGTGCAGGTAGAAAATGAGATTTGGCATTGCCCCTTCTGTAGAGCCCCTCCAATAGCTACCTACCTGTTCCAACCCTGGTAATCAGAGCACGTCCCAGGATGGGTCCCTGACTTACTGAGCTTCCTTATCAAACATCTTCTCTCATGCCCCTTGGGCTATTGTTCCCTTTTAACTATGCCCTCCAAAATGTTAATCTCTTAGGGAGATTAACCTATAGTAGGCCAAAGGGTCTTTTTAGGGGGTAAAACACCTCTTCAAGTTCTGGCCCTACTGCTCCTTTTTTGGAAGAACTTTAGTGTGGCTGGATGGATGTACCTAAGAAACTGGTGCATTGGACTGCTAAAACTGGAGAAATACGGACAACACACATCGTGGTCTCAGGAGTGACCTACAGGGGTGTGATGCTCTAACTGATTCAGTCTCACAGACAGTTTCTAGGGTGCAGTTCTCCAGGAGATCCGTCCTGGGAGGGTGGAAGGCAGTGAGATTCCTCTCCAGGGAAGCCTTGGGGCTTAATTTTGGTTTAGTCAGTTGTGATGCTAACCTCACAAACCCAACTCTCCTTGTTAGGTTCTCCCTATGTAATGGAGCCCAAAGTCCTTATACATCCCATTAAGTCTCTTAAAAGCTGGCGTAATCCTAATCCAATCCCAGATCCTGCAGCCAGCCAGGTCTCCCAGAACAATTCTACTTCTTCAAGCTGTAGGGTTAATTCTTTGGTTTGGATTCTTCCTTCCTTCCAGATGTGTGTATTTATAGAGATAAATTGACTTCTAAGCACTGCATTGGCTGTATCCCATAGGTTCTGGTAGGATGTGTTTTCATTTTCATTTGAATCTATAAATTTCTTTATTTCATCCTTGATTTCTTATATAATCCATGGATTTTTGAGTAAGGTATTATTCTGTTTCTATGAGTTCCATTTTCTATGATTTTTTTTCTGCTGTTGATTTAGACCTTTATGGCTTTATGGTCTGAAAAGGTGCTTTGCAATAATTCAGCGGTTCGGATTTTGTTGCGACTTGCTTTGTGTCCTAATACATGGTCTATTCTGGAAAATGTTCCTTGTGAACTGGAGAAGAAGGTGTATTTATCTGTTGATGGACAAAAAGTTCTGCATATGTTGAAGAGGCCTGATTGGTTAATTGTAGCAATAAGATCTCCTATGTCTTTACGTCACTTTTTTCTAGAAGATCTGCTTATCACTGGAAGTTGTGTGTTGAAGTCTCCCACTATTACTGTGGCGTGATCTACCTCATTTTTCAATGTAGTCAGTCTTTGTTCAGTGTATTTAGATACTCTAGCATTAGATGCATAAATATTTACTACTGTTAAGTCCTGCTTGTACATTAAACCGTGTGACGGTCCTTGTCCACAATGGTGGGTTTTACATTAGGATCTATTTTATTTGAGCTTAGTTTTGCCACATCTGTTCTTCTTTGTATAGTGTTAACTTGGTATGTATTATTCCATCCTTTAATTTTCAGTTTGTTCATATCATTAAGTCTATGGTGTGTTTCTTGTAAGCAACATATAGACAGGTCATGTCTTTTAATCCAAGATGTCACTCATTGTCTCTTTATTGGAGTGTACAGTCCATTTACATTCAGTGTAATTACTGAGAGGTATGTATTTGGTGCTGTCATCTTGATGTGTCTATTTTTGTGCTGGTGTTTCCTGTGTTGCTCTTAATATTTTGTCCTGGGTCAATCTTCCTTAGGGGTTGACTTTTTGTCTTTTTCAGTGTTGATTTTGTGTTTGTTGAGACTCCTGTATTACATTCCCTGAACAATTCTTTCTCTCATGTCTGACAAGGAACCTTGAGAGTCTTCATAGACCCCCAGTAATGGTTTGGTGACCAGGATGGGGCCCCCAAAGTCAGCTGGGACCTCTGAACCCCCACAGACAAAGACAGACAAGCCACCTCATTAACAGGAGAAGGTAAGTAGCCACTGCAGCAAGCTTGACTCCAAGCCTTCTCCTGAGATGAGTGGCTATTCTGGCATATGGACGGATAACAGAATGAGCAAGTCTTTAATCTTTGCTTCTTCAGCTTGCCTCTCCTTCCTCCACAGTGCAACTACTCACCCATTTCCCTCATGTTTTGTGTTTTCTCTACTTTTTTTTTTAAATAGAGGGCCTCAGTTGTGTTGGCTGCTTTGTCTTTTGCCTTGTTGAAATTTGGTTTGTACGCTGGGGGACAGGCTTAGACACCCATTTTGCAGTAAGTCCTAGGGAAAAGTCCCACAATGCCAAGACATTTGGTAGTAGGAAAAGATGTCCATACGGCCTTTCATAAAGATCAGAATCCCTTCTCCTACTCTATCCTTTACAAATGTTACCTCAATCTGGAGAATGGAATATGTGGTGCTTGGTCTTCTTGGGGCATTGTTTCTCCAAATTTCTTGTGGCATCAATACCACTCTTAAAGGGGACTGCAGCCCCATTCCTGTCTTTGCCTTTACTTTCCAAGCTGGCCTTCTGTCCAACAACCTGTTTTTCAACATGTCATTATTTTTGTGATGCTTTTATTCGGTTGTAGGGACCTCTGGTTTGTACCTTTCTCTGGAAAGTGTCTGAGAGATTGTGTTATTCCTGTAGGCTGACTGTTTGTTGTGTGTGTAAAACTTAGCTGCAAAAATATGTGTTCCAAACATAGCAAGAGACTTGGTCAATTGAACTGAGACATTGCAATTTCCAAAGCTAGTTGATAGAAACTTTATGAGTTAAAGTTAGATTGGGAAAAATATGGGACATAGTAAAAATTAAATAAAAACTTGCAATGTGTCAGCAAACTGTATTTCAATTATAGGTACAAACTTAATTTCAATTATAGGCTTAAAAATAATTTCCAGGACCTTGCAGGTAACTTATTGACAATAAATTGAGTTAATAGGTATGTGTCGCATTTTAAATGTATGTAAGTTTGCTTTTCAAGCAAGAAAAGAAAATACATATAAGTCAATGAGTGAATTCATTTTTGTTTAAGAGATATACTGTAGAGGTCTGTTGAGAAATATTTATTTGATATTGTCAAAAGTTTTGTCTAATGGTTTAATTCATGATATTTTTAAGAACATTCATTTTGGAAAGAATTGGGCCTTTCGATGTTAAAATAACAAATGTGTCTCTGATTTCTGAGTAAACAGTTAATTTATTACCTGTGTTCTCTCCCTTGAAGGTAAAGATTAGAACCAGATTCCTGAGTGAGAAAATCAAGCAATAGGACTTAAGGAAAGAGAAGTTTTCCTACATTAAGATCTTTAGTTAAACAACTTTAGTCTTGTTTCTTGTTAACATGTAACAAACACCTAGCAGCTCTGAAACTTTGTGGAAAGCCATGAATATCTTTTTCTAAAGGAAAAGGTAAATGGAATATGTCTTAATCACCTGGTACTGCTCTAACAGAAAATATCATGAGTGGATGGTTTCATGAAGAGAAATTTTATTGACGTAGTTCAGGTGAGCCACAAATCCATTTTTGAGTTACAAGTCCATTAAATAGGAGAAACTGTCAGAGTCCAGTGGTCTGAGTCCAAGTTCCAGGAGAGTATTTCAGCACAGAAACCTCCGGTCCAAATGATGTGCCCTGCGCTAGGTCTTGGTGGTATGGGGTTCCCAACTCTCTGTGCTCACTTCTCTCCCTTTTATCCCACAGCTGGTGACTTGAGTCCTGCCTTACCAGCATAACTGCTGTCCATTTTCCATCATCAATATCACAGAGGCAAGATTCAGAATATATGGGAGGAATTGCACCATATCGGAACTCACACTCAAGTCAAATCAATACATACATTTTGTAGGGGACACAATGCTATCCGTGACAGAGTTTTATTTAATAAATTACATGGAGTAGGGTAAAACCAAGTACCCAGTTCTCACTGGGTTAAAATTCATGTTAGTTATTTCCTCTTACGTTTTTGCCTGATATTATTTAACAAATGAACAACATTAAGTCATGATTTTATTACTATTTATTAATTGCTAACTGGGGAAACCCTGGTGCCACGGTGGTTAAGTGCTACGCCCGTTATCCAAAAGTTCAGCAGTTTGAGTCCACCAGACACTCTTTGGGAGCTCTGTGGAGCAGTTTTCGTCTGTCCTATATGGTTCTATGATTCAGAATTAACACCACAATACTTGGTTTGGTTTAGTTCTAATTGCTAACTTGACTGTAGTTTTATTATTATCATTTTAATCTAACATCATCAAAGCCAATGCTTTGACTGGGAAATCCAAATTATTAACCTATAAATTTATTTTTATACTATGTAGGTATTTAGAGGCTTAATAATTTTGGTATGTCCTGACCATGTGGTATTACACCTCAAGATTATTATGTATGGTATCTAGAGTTCTTTAAAAATATGGGTAATGATTATATTTAGAAATATTATTGCCTAAAGTTTTCTAAGAGATTAGATTTTATTTGGCCTTTATGTTTTGCTTATTTTTTATTAATCATGGTCCTATTAAATTTTTCTCATCTACAGTTTTTTGCTGATTTTCTGAAAACATTTGACCAGAATATTTCAACATAGGTATTAGACCTGTGAAAAGGACTGTGACTCCAGATATCCAAAACTCTTATGGCCTCACAGACTACAGTTCATCCAAAATCAGGGGGAACAAAAAAATAACTACATAAAGCTGGGTATATGAAAATGCATAATGGGCTTTATGTGGAAATATTGTGATGCTTTAAGGCTCTGCTTTCTAGTATAAGGATTTATTTTACTTGCCTAATTGCAGTGGTTATAAATTTCAGTAAAACGTTGAGTAAGAGTGATGAACATGAATGCTATGGCGTATCCCTGAATTTAGAGGGAAAGAATTATATCTTTCACCATAACTGTGATGTTAGGTGTGAATTTTTCATAGATGCATTTTATAAGGTCAAGGATATTATATATAACAAATGTACTATTTTTTTCAATCATGAATTGGTATTGGAGCTTGTCAAATCCATTTTGTCAAGTGATATGATCATATGGTTTTCTTCTTTAGCCTATGATATGAATGTTTATTACAATGATTTTCAAATATTGACCATAATTTTTGTATGTAGAATAAATCCCAGTTGGTCATGGCTTAATACACTTCATGAAGTTTGATTAAAATTGTATCAGTGCTGTTTTTCAAAAGTGATAAGGGAAAGCCATTATGGCCATATATTTTAAATCCTGATCCACATCAGACATAATGCAAAAATTAGTTTGGGACAGAACCTCAGACTCCACTCTCCCAGTTGGTAGAGGAGACTTTTAAGGTGTTTAATCAGAGATTTGCTGGCAAAGGTTAGGGGAAAAAAAAAAGATGAAGGTATTTGCTGTAACTCTCAGAGGTCCACTTTGAGGTAGCTCAGTTGGCTCCCAGTGGAGGTCAAGACTCAGATCACCTCACTGGCCAGTGAATATGGACCCCAGTTGTTACAGAGACTGTTGAAAATGAGGCCACTCTAAGGCAGAGTGTCCTGAATGCCCACAGCAGGATGCTCTATTGACTTTCTCTTCAAAAGGCCCAGATGGACAGTCCTTCACAGACTCTCTCAGAAGAGGTGTCTAAGAAAGTGGCCACTGACAGGGGACCTGAGGCCCATCTGCCTCCTGGTCACACATTAGAAAGCTAAGGGTTACACTTGACTTGGAAGTTAAGGAAATTAAATTTGTTTTAGACACAATAGCCGTATTCTCTATCTTAAATTACCCAATGGATCCAACTCTCCAAAAAAGACTATAATTACTGGCTTGAATTAAAAATCCAAGATGATAATCTTCTCTTAGGTCTGATGGGGTCACAATTGGTAAGGCATTCCTGTCTAGATATCCCTGACTATCTTGTTGGATTGCTGGGACAAAGATTACTAAGTAAACTGGGGACAAATGCATTTAAAAACCTGACTAAATGTCTGAAAGAGGACTAAGAATCATTTATATTGTTGATTAATATATTGAAACCTAAACAACAAAAAGGGCATATTAAAAAAAAAAATTCTCAGGTTATATAAAAAGTTTGACAGTAAAGGTAGGCAGAACAGTCTGTGGGGAAACACACAACGAAAACCTTATGAAAATGTAGTAGCTCTTTTGAGTCAACAATTGGGAGTAAGAAAAGGGCTCCTGTGGTGTGACTGAAACTAGCAGCAAACAATATTAACTGTGTCCTGGAGCACTGAAATAAGTCCCCAAACAATTGTGCAAACTTCCTCAAAGTTGTTTTTCAATTTGGGGGACATGCATAGGAAATCCTGCTTCCACCACTACATATCCCTTCCAGTGGGGGCACCAGAAAGCTATAATTGGTACCAGGGAATCTAACCAAGCATCAAGCAGCTGCCATCAAAAACGAAATACTTGAGATCCTCATCCTTAATTTATCCCTAGCTTATACCGTGGGCATAGATGGATTATAAAAACCCAACTGGCTAATGTCACTGCTGCTGCCACTGATAGTTCCTTTATTAACCTTTTGGGTTATCCTTACCTTTCAGCTCCTAATTCTTAATGCCTTAGTTCATTTAATGCCTTCCAAGCTACAATTTCAAATGAAATTCATGGCCCTACAGGAATACCAGCCTGTACCCACCAATCAGGCAGGATATCAGTCAACTCGGTGTTTCCCAGACAGGGCACTGGAGCAACATGGGTCTGACATGTTGGTAGGATGATCACACCCAACAGCAGGAAGTACTCAGAGCCGGCTGATTTTCCATATTCCCGTCAAGATTTCAGACCCATGTGTCCTCAGGGGAAAATGACAAGGTTAGCTAGGGAACCTGATTGCTGCTGCTATATACCAACATGGTGTGCTCCAGAATCTAACATTTTCTAGGGATAACAAAGTTCATGGTTTACATGTCTATAGAACACACAAGGTATTGCTAAGGTTACCAAGGGAATCTGGCCTGATACATATCAGCAGTTCTCCCCGGAAGTTTGAGAGGCAAATATAAATTCTTCTTGGCAGTTCTGATGCAAATATAACAATACCTCCTGGTAGTTGTGAAGAGGCTACAGTAGCCTCAAGTCTAATCAATAAACCAATATACCTACTTCCCCCTCCCCTCTATGACATCATCCCCTGCTTTTGTCAATAAAAAGCACCCCCGAAACCTATACTGAGTCGTTTTTCACTCATGGAGACTGACCCATTCCCTCTTTAGAATGTACTTTCTCCTAATAAACTTTTCCATCATTTGCTACCAAAAAGGATGTATCCTTGTATGCATTGGGGGAGGTGGAGCCCGGATTGCCACCCACTGGGAGACTGAACTTGCTAGCTCAATCTCCGAAACCTAAATCAGGTCACTCAGAGTCTAATCAGTTGCTTGATCTCAACATTTATGAGGCCTCTATTTCTCTGCTTACTTCTTTCTCTTTTATCTCTTGTAGGATAAAAGGTGATGCAGAGGTTAGACCAAGATGGTGGACTACACACACATCTCTTCAATTTCTTCTGAGACCTAAGGCTTGGAATGATAACTGAATGGAGCAGTGGATATCTGGGGAGCCCTAGAACCTGGCATAATATTGTCAGATTTGACTAGGCACTAGTAGTGGACTAAATTACCACCCTCAAAGACAAGCCAGCAGCCACCGACTCCCACTCTTGCTGACTCACTGTGTCAGAGAACTGCAGGTACTGATGACTTCTTTGTTATCTGGGAGGTGGAGGCCGGGCATGAGCTGACAAATCTGCCAAACTGTGGCACTTAAATAAACAGTCCATAGCGTTGTGGAGAGACAGTCCATGGGATGGCCACATATTGAGAGCCTGGCTTATGACTGAGGGCACCAATGCCCATCCACCATCTCTTTTCTGAGCTCTACCATAGACTGCTGTTTCACTGCAGGGAAGGCAGCTTGGCCAGGATGACAACTTAGTTACCTGGGAGGCAGAGTCACCCAGATGGGTGATTTATCTGCAGCTGATTCTCAAGTGGAGCAGCAGCCCAGCTGGCAAGTGCTTCTCCAGCAGAAAAGTGGCATTTGAGACAATTTGTGCCTAGATTCATGGATGGATGGGGCCTGGCAGATGCTGGGAGGAAGGCCCTAACATCTCCCTACTTTGCACCACGTCATAACATCTGAGGATGGCCTATGAGGTACTTTCATTGTCAGCTAGAAGGTGGGCCTGCCGTACCTGAGGGCTGGACTGTTTGGGGCGCTGTTGAACAGCTCCTCACTTGGAAGTAAAGTATCCTTTGAAATAAACTCTGGAAATCTGACCTCTGAGAGGCCTGGAAGCTTTTCTTCTACCTCATAGGATAGGCTAATGGCTCCCCACATGACTCCATAAGTAAAGTGTCATCTCTGCCAGCCAAGAGGCAGAGACTGTCACCCCAGAGAGTCCACCCAGGGACAGTCAGCAGAGTACACAGAGGTGGCTGGTGACCAGCTTCACTCTCAGACCAATGCCTCAGCTCCTGTTGAGTTAGCACCAGAGAAATCAAACAGCTTCTAGATGGCACGCAGACAACAGACTGTAGCTAATCATTTAAAGAAGTCCACCATGGCTCTGGAAAACTCCCAAAATAAAGAATCAAAAAACTTCCTAGATGAAGAAGTCTTTCTGAAACTATTGGAGGTCGAGTGCAAGATAATTGTATAAAGAGCCCTCCTAGAGATTAAAAAAAAAAAAATGCAACCTAACAAAATGAAAAATTAAGTAAGCTATTTCAACTGATGGACCCTCAATGATCTGAAACACAGCAGATCAATAATAAAATTATAGATTTAGACAATTCAATTCAAAACCAAAACAGCAGAATTGAGGGGATGGAAATCAGACTTAGTGACTTTGAGGATACAGCAACTGACACCAGCATTTATAAGGAGAAATCAGAGAAAAGAAACAGAAAAATGAAGAAGCGTTTAGAGACATGTGGGACTCTGTTAAGAGGAATAATCTATGATTAATTGGAGTTCCTGAACAGGGAGGGATTGCTGAAAGCACAGAGAGAATTGTTGAGTTGCTGACAGAAAACTTCCCTGGAATTATGAAAGAAGAGAACATAGATAGCCAAAATGTGTATCAACTGTCACAAAAACTAGACCCTCAAAAGAAAGACACATAGACATGTTGCAATCAAGCATAATAAAAAGAAACATAAACAGATTCCCTTAAAGGCAGCAAGGCTCAAAGCAAAGCTAACTTTCAGAGGGAAACTCTGTAGGATTTCATCTGACTTCTCTGCAGAAATGATGTTGGAAAGAAAGCTCTGAAGGAGAAAAACTTCCAACCAAGAATTAAATATCCTTAAAACCCGTCTATCAAATATTATGGTGAAATGAAGATACTCACAAATAAACAGAAGCTTAGGGACTTTGCAAAAACCAAACCAAAACTACAAGAAATACTGAAAGAAGCTCTTTGCTTAGAAAAACAAAAACATCAAGTGTATACTTAAGAAGACAATGTATGACACAACATTCAGAATCCTACTCACTTAGGGAAGTCAATAAACTCAATGAAAACTATATCATTAAAAGAAGAGAACCAGTGATCATAATACAAAAACTGTGACACCACCACACTAAAAAGTAGGTATGATCCTTTCAGACAGAGAGGAAATGAAAAGATATGCAGAATTTAGTCTGGTTTAAACTTAGAATAGTAAGGAGGATCTTAAGGGTAGTCACACAGCAAAATAACAATGTGATGTATCAAAACAAGAAGCATAATACAGGAGTCTCAAAAAACACAAAGCCAACACTGAAAAAAATGATGTCAACACATTAAAAAAAATAAAAAAGTGACCCAGAACAGAATATTAAGAAAAACGTAGAAAGCATCAAAAACAAATGTATCAAAAAGACTACACTAAACACACACATGTCAATAATTACACTGAATGTAAATGGACTAGATGCTCCAATAAAGAGAAAACATGTGACATTGTGGATAAAAAGACACAACCTACCTATATGTTTCTTAGAAGAAGCACACTTAAGAATCAAATATATGAACAAATTGAAAATCAAAGGATGGAAAATCATACACCAAGCCAATAAAAAAAAAGAAGAGCAGAAGTGGCAATACTAATCTCAGATAAAATAGATTTTAATGTAAGATCCACCATTGTGGACAAGGGTGGTTACTATTTATTGCTGAATGTTTAAATACATAAGCAGAACATAACAATATAAAATATTTATGCACACAATACCAGAGCATCTAAATATATTGAACAAACACTGACAACACTGAAAAATGAAACAGATCCCTCCACAGTAATATTTGGAGATTTCAATACTCCTCTTTCAGTAACGAACAGATTATCCAGAATAAAGCTCAGTAAAGATACAGAAGATCTTATTGTAGCAATCAAGCAACTAGACCTTACCAACAGATACAGAACTTTTTACTAATTAACAGATAACTGCACCTTCTTCTCCAATGCACATGGAAAATTTTCCAGAATAGACCATGTGTTAGGACATAAAGCAAATCTCAACAAAATCCAAACCATTTAATTGTTGCAAAGCATCTTCTCAGACCTTAAAGCCATAAAAGTTGAAATCAATAGTAGAAAAATCATAGGGAGAAATTTGGACTCATGGAAACTGAACACACCTTGCTCAAAAATCCATAGGTTATATAAGAAATCAAGGATGAAATAAAGAGATTTACAAAATCAAATGAAAATGAAAACACATCCTGCCAGAACCTACCGAAATATAGCAAAAGTGGGGCTAAGAGGTAAATTTAGCTTTATGAATGCATACATCTGGAATGAAGAATGGGCCCAAACTACAGAATTAACTTCACAGCTTGAATAAGCAGAAAGAGTGCAACAGAGGAACTCCTCAGGCACCAGAAGAAAACAAATAGTAAAGATTAGAGCCGAACTAAGTGAATTGGAGAGTAGAACAATTGAAAAAAATAACAAAACCAAAGGCTGGTTATTTGGAAAGATCAACCAAATTGATAAACCGTAGACTAAACTTTGGAAAATAAAAAAACAGGATAGGAAACAAATAACCCATATAAGAAATGAGATGAGAGATGTCACAACAGACCCAAAGAAAATCAGATGTATCATAACAGAGTACTGTGAAAGACTGTACTCTAACAGATTTGAAAACTTGGAGACAATGGACAAATTTCTAGATTCACATCACATCTCAAAATTATCACTAGCCGAAGTAGAATAACTTAATAAGCACATCACAAAGGAAGAGACTGAAAAAGTCATCAAATATCACTCATGAACCTAGATGCAAAATTCTTCAACAAAATCCTAGCCAATAGAATTCAACAGCATATCAAGAAAATAATTCACCATGACCAAACTGCATTCATTTCAGGTATGCAAGCCTGGTTCAACATCAGAAAAAACAATTAAAGTGATCAACTACATAAATAGCATAAAAGATAAGAATCACCTGATTTTATCAGTTGGTACAGAAAAGGCATTTGACAAACTCCAACACTCATTCATGCTAAAAACTCTCAGTAAAATAGGAATAGAAGGGAAAATCTCAACGCAATAAGGGACATCTGTGCAAAACCAACCTCCTACACCATCCGGGATGGTGAGAAAATGAAAGAGTTCCCTTTGAGAATTGGAACTAGACAGGGATGCTCACTCTTACCACTTCTATTTAACATTGTACTAAAGGTTCTAGCCAGAGCGATTAGACAAGACAAAGAAATAAAGAGCATTCCATCAGCAAAGAAGAAGTAAAAATGTCCCTATTTGCAGATGATATGATTGTGTATACAGAGAATCCTAAGGAATCCAGAAGTAAACTACAGAACTAATAGAGGAGCTCAGCAACGTATTAGGGTATCAGATGAGTAAATCAGTAGGATATCTTTATACCAACAAAGAGATCATCAAAAATAAATCACCAAATCAACATCATTTAACTGTAGTCCTCACGAAGATAAAATACCTAGGAATAAATCTAACTAGAGAAGTAAGAGATCTATGCAGAGAGAACGACAAAATCTTACTGTGAGAAACCAAGAGAGGCTTACATAAAAGGAGAAACCTACCCCGCTCATGGATAGAAAAACATAACAGCCTGAAAATGTCTGTTTTACCTAAAGTTGTCTACCTATACAATGCAATCCCATTATAAATTCCAGAGTTACTTTTTAATCAGCTGGAGAACCAAATCAACAACTTTGTTTGGAAAGGAAAGAAATCCCAGATAAGGAAAACGCTACTGAGTGGGAGGCCTCACACTACTCAACCTCAGAATCTATTACACTGGCACAGTAGTCAAAACAGCCTGGTACTGATACAAAAAGACACATATAGACCAATGGAACAGTGTTGAGACCCGAGAGATGCCACCATTGTCTTATGATCAGTTGATAGTTGATAAAGTCCCTAAGATTGTAACCTGGGGTAAAAACAGTCTCTTTAACAAATGGTGTTCAGGAAATTGGATACCCAACTGCAAAAAAAAAACTGAAACAAGACCCATACCTCTCACTTTACACAAAAAATAACTCAAAATGGATCAAAGACTGATGTATCAAACCTAAAACGATAAAAGTAATGCAAGAAAATGTAGGGTCAGTGATGGAAGTTCTAATACACAGTTTAGACAGATTTCAAATTCTGACAAAGCACAATCAACAGAAGAGAAAACAGACAAATATAAACTATTAAGAATCAAACACTTTTGCTCATCCAAAGACTATCACAAGAGTTAAAAGACAACCTACAGAATAGGCAAAAATATTTTGCAGCTATATGTCTGACTGACATCTGACTTCCATAACTGAGAAGGTACTGCAAAATATCAACATGAAAAAGGTAAATAATCCAATTAAGTGGTGGGAAGAGGAGATGGGCAGATACTTCACTAGAGAAGACACTCAGGCAGCCAAAAGATGTATGAGGAAGTGCTCATGATCATTAAGTATCAGAGAAATCCAGATCAAAACTACAATGAGATACCACCTGCCTCCTACGAGGCTATCCATAACCCCCAAAACACAAAACAATAAATGCTAGAGTTGCTGTAGAGAGATGAGAACTCTTCTGTACTGTTTGTGGGATTGCAAAATGGGACAACATCTTTGGAAAGTAATCTGGAGTTTGGAGTTTTTTTTTTAAAGCTGGAAATAGATATACCATTTGATCCAGTGATCCCACTGCTTGGAACTTATCCCACAGAAACAAAAGCTGCCACACGAACAGACATATGCACATGACTGTTTGTTACAGCACACTCCACAACAGCAAAAAGATGGAATCAACCTAGATGCCCAACAACAGATAAAAGAGTAAACAAAACTATGGTACATATACTCAATGGAACACTTCAATGATAAAAAAAAAAAATGATTTTACGAAATACCTCATAAGGTGGTTTCAAGTGGAAGATGTTACGCTGAGTGAAATCAGTCAGTGGCAAAAGGACAAATACTGTATGAGACCCCTGCTATAAGGACTTAAAAATATACTTATGTACAGAAGAAAAGACTCTGATGGCTACAAGGGCAGGGAGAGGGTGCGAGAGTTAATCATAAATTAGATAGTTTATAGACATTAGGTTAGGTGAAAGCAGTGACAGCACACGGTAGAAAGAAGATGATCTTAACAGGACTTCATCATAAACTGAATGTTCTTCTCACCCCAGTATTTCAAGGATACAGTAGTAGTGGCACGGTATGGGGCCATGCTTTTTGGGGACACTGAGGTCAATTGACATAATTAGCTTATTACTAAGAGAGTCTTCCATACCCCATATTGGTGAGTGGTGTCTGGGGTCTTAAAAGCTAGCAAGCTGTCATGTGAGGTACACCAAACTGTCCCAACTCAGCTGGAACAGATGATCACTGAGAACAGGAAAGACATGAGTTAAAAAGATCCCGAGAGACAGAAGGGCCCATGTAACGGGAGACTGTATCTACATGTGACCAGAAGAACAAGATGCTGCCCGGCCACCACCAAAGACAGCTGTGATGGGGCACACAATGTTGACTACTAGTGGCAACACAAGAAAAAGAGTGGTACAGTTCAAGAACTCTACTAAAAGACCACAATTGATGGTCTGACTGCCATGGGATCTCTGGGAGCATGGTGCCTAGAACTGTTGCTGCCCCTGTCTAGAAAACACGACTGAGGTCAACTCTTTGGAGAAAAATGGACTAGACTCAGGGACACAATGTGACCATATGGTGTGTCTACTTTATAATTCTGTGCATTTACAGGAGGTACTCCTTCTGATCTCTTTCTAGATGGGAGAGGAGAAGATGGAGAGGAGGGGGCAGGAGCCTGTTAAGAGGATATGACAAGTACAAACTGAGAAGGGTGAGTGTGCTGTCATGGGGCAAGGGGAGCAGAAGAGCTGTAGATAGGCTGGCATACAAAATTCATTTGGATTGTATACTTTCACTTAATCACAATTAAAAAAAGGTAATGCAGATCACACCCTTGGGAAATTCTTCTTATACCTGATATGGGCTGTGACTTGACTAAGACTATGCATCCCACCCTGCTTCTCCTTAATATAGCCTAATCTTGCTTCATTAACCTCAGGCAGAGATTAGGATTTTAACACTGCCGTGGATTGAATTGTGTGCCTCCCAAAATAGGTGTAGCAATTTGGCTGGGCCATGACTCCCAATATTGTGTAGTTGACTTTTACTTTGTGACTGTAAATTTTGTACGCATTGTAAATCTATTCTCTGCCTGTGGTTAATGTGGCAAGACTGGATTATGTTAAAAAGTGTTAGAGTGGGACTGTACCATCCTTGTTAAGATTACATCCTTAATCCAATATAAAATTTCCCTAGGGTGTGACCTGCACCACCATTTTTTCTCTCCAGAGATAAAAGGAAAAGGAAATGAATAGAGATTTGGGGACCACACACCTCTAGGAAAGCAGTGTTGGGAGCAAAGTGTGTCCTTTGACCTCAGATTTCTGTGGTGAGATTCTCCCAGACCAAGAGAAGACGGATTCATCGCAAGAACCTACCTCCAGAGTTGACACAGAGAGAAAGCCTTTCCCTGGATCCAGTGCCCTGAATTCAGACTTTTATCCCACTTGAATTTGAAAGAATAAGCTTTTCTCCGTTAAAGACACCCACTTGTAGTATTTCTGTTAAACAACACTACATGACTAAGAACAGACAACACAGGAAAATTGTATAGATCACAAAAAGGCGGACAGCCACACAGTTCTGGGAATCATGACCTAGCCAAGCTGATACATATTTTTCAGATACACAGTTGAACTCATAACAATAATATAAACAAGTGTGAATGATTTTCTTTAAGATTTAGATTAAAAATTTATTTTCTTTGTATTGACAATGCTGATCTTTATTCAAAATATTTTTTTTACAGAAATTCTGCTTACATGTATATTTTCAGGAGTGCTTTTAAAATAAGGAAGAGGATATAATGTTAGAATTTATTTGGAACTAAGTTACTCAGAGTTTTAGCCCTAGATGATTCTGAAGAGCACAGAAGCAAGCTATATACCAGTCTTGAGGGATGATGTGTGTATCAAGGAAGGTTTGTTAGAAGAATTGTAGAGGACAGATAAGGAAAACAGAGGTCATTCCAGATAGACACCCGGCAGAATGCAAGGGTACAGACATCTCACAGGGCAGTGTGTGTGTGTGTTTGTGTGCGTGTGCGAGAGAGAGAGAAGGGAGATGAAACAGTGCACTACAGAAGTAGAGAAGGACTGGGTCAGGAAGACTTTCGTGTTCCCAGTTATGCCACCAAAGTCATTGTTAGGCTTTGTTCGTTTAGAAATATATAATGATTTGTTATTGTTACACAAACCCTAACAGGTAGGATAACTTTTTTCTCTTGTGAGCAAATATGTTTGCAACAAAATATTTACCATTTCAAAGTTCTTCACAAAAGTAATTTACTGACATCAATTGCATTCATCATGTTGTGTAACCATCATCATTATCTGTTTCCAACTTTTTCTACCCGTGTTACCAGAACTTCAGTGTCTCCGAAGCAGCAGGTCCCCTGAGCCTCCTCCCTCCCGCCAGTGCCTGGTAACCACTAACAACATTAGGTATGTAGACATTTCCCTGCTCACTGAAAGATTTTAATATAAGAAGTTAAATGATGAAGGCTTCTTTCAGTAAAATCTGGATGGCCTAGGGGGTCATGTAAAGGATTTTCTTCCTAATGAGACATACTTAAATATTTATCATTTCTACCTAACCTGACATACATTATAAGATGTTTGGGGACAGTGCGTTTTGTTGGTGGTGCAGGTGCAGGAGCTCAGAACTTCTGTTTGTTACTATGTTAAAAGAAAGAGAAACGATTCTGCAGCTTAGACAGTGAAGGCTTTCTGTAGACAGCTGGGCCTATGTAGATGACTGTAGACAACCCAAGATGTTGGGTTGAGTGAGATCTGTCTGTTAAATACCTCCTTGTATTAGCAAAGCTCCTTCAGTGGCCTTGACTATCACTAAAGTGCTAAAAGCTTTATAGTCCAGAGTTCAATTTTACTCCAGTGGTATGCTGAAGAAATTGTGAAGTGAGAATGCCAGCCTGTCTATTCACCTAAAAAAGTAAGAGTGCTGGACAGCCTCTCCTGGATCAGAAAGGTATGAAGGGGAAAAATGGGGAAGGAATTCTAGAAAGCAATCACTGAACCAGAGGAAAGGTTGAAACGGTTTCCAGAGGTACAGCATAGCAAGGGCCTGGCAGAAAGATGTAGGGTTCCACTCGTGTAAAACCTAGTGTGTGACAAATATAACTAAATGTCTCCTGTATTAATTTTAGGTCATGTGGTGTAACATTTTATGGGTGTTCAGAACCAAGAGTGGAGACCAATGAAGAAAGTTGACTGTCAACACATGTTCTAGAGGAAGTTGTACATTTACATTCAGCTGGCATTCTGGCATGTTGCTGACATAATAATTTGCAACCAAAGGTGTAAGAGATATCTTTTTATTCAGGGCTTCAATCAACTGTGGGGACTCCCTGTTGTAAGGGAAAGCAACCAAATGTGAGTTAAATGAAAATAATCTAATCCAGGGAAGGACATGCCATTATTAGCTGAAGTAATAGCAACCATTATGATTTTTCAAAGCCACAGAATATAATCATTATGCCAGACTTTTTCTTTCTAATCTTTCAAAATAATGTCTCTTTAAATGTGCTGATCTACTGGTAAGGAAAAAATTGATAGTGACATATTGCCTGATTGTAGATCATGTATTTACTGTAGGTAAACATGTGTAATTAAACGCACATGAGAGTCTAGACTAGGATTGTCTTCCTGCTGTTGGTTGCTTACTGCTCTCTGAGCCATCTGGACATTTTCACTCGGTTTTCTGGTAAACTTATCTACATAACATTTATTAAGCCCATTCGAGTTATACGCTAGGTACACTATCAGGTTCTTTATGTAGACCACATAATCCAAATCTCACAGCAGTTCCCTGTCAAAGATCTTATATTAACTCAATTTCCAGAAGACAAGACTGAGACACACCTTTCCTAAATGATTTTCTCAAGCCACACTGCTGTTAAGTGACGAAACTAGGATTTGAACCTGTAACTGTCTAACTTCAGAGCCTTCGTGCCTAACTAAAGGGTGTTCCAATTAGGATGTCCTATCTTTGAACTTCAATAAAACAAGTTGTGTAAATGATACAGTTTTAATTGTTTTATTATTTTGAAGTACATTCGATGCCGTTATGTGTGGAAAAGAACTTCTGGTCAGTGGCAGCTGCTGCACCTTCCAAATGGGGACAAAAATAATCAGTTGTCATAGCCCAGTATCTTTCACCACTTTCCTCACAAGCACAGCCTCTCCTTGTTCATCTTGGAAAAAACAAGGGCCAATGATTCTCCCAGACAGAAATCCACACCAGATGATAATTGTTTTATCATCTGGGTGTGACAGTCTTGAATCTCCACAGGACACTCATTGCTCCAAGCACATTGCTGTTGTTTGTTAACCACACCAGTCATCCAAAAATGGGCCTCGGTGCTCAAGATCATTTTTGGCCAACAGCAGGATCAACTTCCAAACTCTTCAGAGCCCATTCAGCAAATGTATGGCACAATGTATGGTCGTTGGACTTCCGTTCTTGGGTTAAAAGAATTTTGTAAGGGTATAACTTCAAATCTAGATGCAAAATTCATCCAGTTGTGGTCAACAAAAGGCTTAGTTCTTGTGCTCCATCAGAAACTGATTGGAATGGATACTGTTGTGGCTGTTTTCATGGAAACATACGCTTTGTTGACACCCAGGTGTTGTCTGATTGTCAATAGACCCAATTGTCTCAAATTTTTTGATTAAATGTCTAATTGTTCTCTCCGTGGGATGATTATGTGCATTGTAAATTTCACCATAACACATGGAATGTTTGGCAAAGGGAACACCCATTTTGATAATAAACTTTAATAATTTCTATGCACTGTGGAATCGTGTAACTTTTCATGGCTATTTGTCAAGACTAATCAGGAAAAGATGATAAATATGGCCACTGTAACTTCACAAATACGGCCTCCATGAGCTGTCAAAAACAGGACGTCCTTACCTGGAAGACCCTTTACTTTAGGTTATGATACTAGCCTTTTCTAAACTGGAAACAGTTCATTTGTGGCCTTAATCTAATACCTGGTTCTTCTTAGCTCTTTTTTTTTCCCCAAAGATCGTAAGGAGTAAAAAAATGTTTACTCATTCATGATACAATAGATGTTGCTGCAAATTAAGCTATTTATCTCCAGATAGAGACTTGCTAGATAGTTATCTGGATTTCAGAAAAGCAGAAGAAAAATTCAGGAAGATTTACCTCTACAGGTAAACAAAACTGTATTTTGAGATTTAGCACCCACTTTTCAAAAATTTGTGATAAAGATGTATGTAACAAAACGTTTACCAATTCGACATTCTTCACATGTATAATTCAAGGACATTAATTATGTTCATCATTTTGTTCAAGCATCACCATTATCCGTTTCCAAATTTTCTGTCAGGCTTAACAGAAACTCAGTAGATAGAAGGAATAATGGGAACTTCAGAGATTTAGTCTAAAGTTTGGGTAACACTGAATTTATTTCATTTTCTATTTCATAAAGTAGATTTTTATTACTCAGTCTATGAAATAAGAGGTTCTGCATAAGCTGTTAAGCTGGACCACATATTAATCAAAACTGGATTAATAGTCAGAATGTGAATCCTTTACATGGAAATTTTGGTGAATGGCACCCACTAATCTAGTCACTGACTATAGAATTTTCAGTGAAGTCCCTTGTAAGAGGCTTTAAGTTTTCCACAGGAAAAACTTCTATTTAGATGACTTTATGGTATATTACACTCTAGCAAAGAATGGTTAAATTTCGTATACTTCCCCTTCTCAGTAAATGGTGACACCCCTTATCCATTTTCTCAGATCAAAATATTGTGAAATCTCTTCTTTCCTGACTCTCTTCTTTCTCCAACAGATCCGCTCAACTTTTGGACTATATCCAGAGTTCAGTCACTTCTTGTTCACCACTTCCACCACTACTGCTTAGTCCAAGCCACCATCATATGTCACCCAGACCATTGCAACAGCCTCCTAGCCAGTTTACCCTTTTGTTTCTCTACAGTCTATTTGTCAAACAGCAGTCAAAATGATCACCTTAAAATGAAGTTGGATTCATATCCTTCCTGTGCTCAAAGCCCTCCAGTGGCTTCCCCTTTCATTCAGAAATAAAAAACAAAACTTTTGAAAATGTCCTTCAAGGCTGTGTACGATCTGAAGAATTGAAAATACACCGATTGAGCCTCCTACATTTATTTTCCTCACTTACCATATTGTAGCCACACTGTTTCCCTGTTGGTTTCACCAACAGGGTTAGCATGCCCCAGCCTCAGGGTGTTTGCATGTCCCTTCTCCTAAACCTGCAAAGCCTTTCCCCCAGCTAACTACATACTTCCACTCCCTTACCGGCTTCCAGTTTCTCCTATTTCACCTCATATTTCACCTTCTCATATTTCACCTTGTCACAGAGGCCTTCCCTGAGGAAACAATATACTTAACAAATTTATATAGACATAATATATATATCCGACTCGACGGCACTTGGCTTGGCAATATATATTTTCATTTTCAATCATTCATTTCCTCATGCTGCTATTTCTTTGTTTGATATCATTTAGATTCTAATTTATAACATAATACAAAAAATGTGCTTAAAAGTATACAATTTATTAATTTATCATTAGGCAAACACGTTTTTTAACTATAGCTCAGGTCAAGAAATAGAACATTGTGAGCCCCCCGGTGCAGAAAATCTACCATAACCTGCTCTCACTAACTCCTCCTTTCTCCACAAAGGCAGTCAACATTTTGACTTTTATGGTCATCATTTCCTTGGTTTTCTGTTGTGTCACTACCCCAGCATGCACTTCTAAAAATATAAATCAATGTCCTTGCTAGACAAAATTTGTATAAAATGTGTCACAATGCGCATGTTCTTTCCTGCTTGTTTCTTTTCGCACAAAGTTGTTTTTGAGATTCATTCCTTTTGTACCATGTAACTCTAAATGCCTTCATTTTCATTGCAACATGTTATACTGTTGTATGATTGTTTACAGTTCATTTATGTTATATTCTACTGTTGTAGACTTGGGTTGTTTCCAATTTGAAACATTCTGAACAGTGCTGACATGAACTTTTTGGATCAGGTGCATATGTATATATTTCTGTCAAATATATACCTAGGAATTTCTGAGTCATAGATATGGAAATGTTAAAACAGATAAAGTGACTGTGCAGTTTACATTCCCACTAGCAGTGCACAAGAGCACACTAATTCACACTCCTGCCAACAATCAGTAGTGTCAGTCTTTCAAAATGTTAACCAGTATGGTGGACGTGTGGAAGTATCTCACTGCAATTTTAATTTTATTGTTACCTGATTACTAATTACATAGCACTGTTTTTTATTTTATTAGCCAGTATTTTCTTTTTGACATACCTACTCATGTTGTTTGCTTTTTTTGCTTTTTGTTATTTACTAGCTGATTTATGGGAGCCCTTTAGGTTTTCTGTCATAGCGTGAACTACCCCCTTGCTGCCTTACCCTTGCATTCCCTTAGGGTACTTTTAGATGAACATAAATTTGTAATTTTAATATACTCCAATTGTTAATCTTTTCTTTATGCTTTGAATGTCTTCCATGCTATCTTAAAGAAAATCTTTGTTTTACCTTTTGTATTTAGTTTTAAAGTCTACTTGGAATTGACATTTATTTGATGATATTTGAAACAGAAGTCAACGTTCACATTTTCTCATATGGATATTTGTTTTAGAAAGCTAATGCTGCTCTAACAGAAATATCACAGAGTGTGTAGTTTAACAAAGGAAGCTTTATTCTCACATAGTCCGGTAGGCTACAAGTCCAAATTCAGGATGTCTGCTCCAGGGGAAGGCCTTCCGCCTTGTTGGCTCTGGAGGAAAGCTCCTATTGCATCAGTCTTTGGCCAGGGAACATCTTGGCACAGGAATCTCAGATCTGAAGGAGGCGCTTTTCTCCCGAAGCTGCTTTCTGGATGGTGTGAGGTTTCCAGTTCTCTGTTTGCTTCCCTTTCCTTTTATCTCTTGCACACTGAAAGGATTAAGGGATGTGCAAGCCATACTCCAGAGAAACTTCCTTTACAGTGGAGCAGGGAAGTGATCTTACAAAGAGATTTACAGCCCCACCCTAATCTTTTAACACACTGCATAGGTAATTCTCAAAATGGAGGACAATCATAAAATATTGGGAATCATGGCCCAGCCACATGGCTACATATATTTGGGGAGGGACACAATTCGATCCATGACAATATTCAATTGACCTAACACCATTTATTTAAAAAACAGTTCTTTACCTACTGCTCTGCAGACTTACATTCTTCATAAATTAAATGCCCATTTTCTCACAGCCTTAATTATTGTAGATCCATAACAAGTCTCGATGCCTAGTAAAGCAAGTTCTCTTACTTTGTACCTCTTCTTCTAGAAGGTTTTGATTATTTTCTGTCCTTTGTATTTCCATATCAATTTGAGAATTATTTTGGCAACGTTTGATAGAGACATGCACACAAAACTCTAGGATTTTTAATATATTTGTTTAGAACCTATGCATCAATTTGGCAAGTTTTGACATCTTTACAACATTTGTTGAGTCTTTCAGCTTAGAAACATGCACTACTATTTGTTCACTTAGTCTTTGTTTTCCTTGAATAATATATTGTTTTCTTTGCAGATAACTTACACAGTTTTAATAGAAGTACGCATCAAGAATTGATAGTTTTGATACAACTGTAAATAGTGAAGGTTTTAATTTCTTTTCTAACTAGTATGTTGTTATATAGAAAGATACTTAATATTTGCATACAGATGTTGAATCTAGCAAACTTGTTAAATATACTGTCATTATTTTTATATGGATTCCTTTTTTTTTCCTGGGGACAGTTACATAATCTGCAAATAATGGGTTTTCTTTCTTTCTTTCTTTCTGTCCAACCTATCTTTTATTTATTTTTCTTTGCTTACTAAACTGGCTAAAATCTTTAGTTGGATGATAAATAAAAATGGATCTAGAAGGCATCCTTGCCTAGGTCTTGATCAAAAGAGACATTTCAAACTTCGTAATTAAATAAAATCTTTGCTGTATGTTATTTTGTAGGTATTCTTTATTAAACTAAAGAATACCCTTTTTATTCCTAAAATTTTTTTCCACAAATGGCTGTACAATTTTGTCAAATGATTTTCCCCATTTATTTTTTATTATTCTGTTAATGTGAATGGTTACCAAATGTTTCACTTACCTTGCATTCCTGGAATAAATCAAATACGACTAGTATACTAGTATACTAGTATACATTTGTCTTTTTTCATTTTCTGAAAGAGCTTGAACAAGATTGGCATTTTTAACTCAAATTTTGTAAGAATCTAATAGTGACATCATCTGGGGCTATAGGTTTCTTTGGAAAAGATTTTACATGATGGAACTAATTGCGTTAATAGTTTTAGAATTATTCAGATTTTCTGTTTTTTCTTAAGTCAATGTTGAAAAGTTGTTATTTTACAAATGCTTTCATTTCATCTAAATTTAAAATTAATTTTAAAAAGTCTTCACACTTTTATTTTTCTTTAATGTCATTGATAATTTGGATCTTCTCTTTTCCTTGATCAAGCTCGCTAGAGATTTGTCAGTGTTATTAGTCTTCCCAAAGAACTAAATTTCACATTGGTTTTTCTTGTATATTATATATTCATCTGTTTTTTTATTTGTGATGCTTTCTTCCTTCTACTTTCTTTGGTTTACTTTTGTGGTTAATTTCCTAATTTCTTGGGACAAATGCTCAATGATTTTCAATAGTTTTCTCTCTCAAAACAATAAATTTATAGGCATTAATTTCCCAGTAGGAGTTCTAGCGAATGTATTTGAGAAAAGATTTGAGTTCAGTGATTATGGTTCACTCAAACATATTTTATTTCATTGTTATTTCAGATTGTTTCAAAGTGTATTTCTCAATTCCTAATCTTTGTATATATTTTTAACTTTGATAAGGCCAGAGAACTTGTCTAGGATTCCAAACTTTGTAATTCACTAAGGCTTAACTTATCACCCAGCTTCAGATCAGTTTTTGTAAATGTTCTTGGTTTGCTTCAGCAAATACATATTCTGCAGTGATGGGGTTCTATATCAAATATGGAAACCCTAATGGTTAAGTCCTACATCTGCTAACCAAAATGTTGGCCATTCCAATCCAGCATGCATGCCTTGGAAACTCTAAGAGGCAGTTCTAGTCTGCCTATATAGTCTCTATGAATTAGAATTGACTTGAAGGCAGCAGGTTTGGCTTAGTTTTTTATACCCAATACATCACATTTGTTAGTAATTAATTTTTTTTTTTAGTTTTTCATTGTTATAAGTGAATGTTTATAATTCCAGTTAATCATATAAAACCTTAAATGTACTTTGTCATGTGACTCTAGCTGCTCTTCTATACTGTGACAGTACACTCTTCCCTTGTATGCCATATTTTTTTTTAAACACTATAATTTTTTTATTAAATAAAAAATGAAAATGTACATATTCTGTCCTTGCAATATTGGGTTAAGAGGGGAGGAGTACACAAGTTGTGTTGAAGTCCTGTTAATATTGATCTTCTTACTAATGTGTGCTGTCATCAATTTCACCCAACCAAATTTCTAACAACTGTCTAATCTAAATCCTCACCCCTCACGCTCCCGCCCTCCCCACACTTGTAGCCATCAAAGAGTCTTTTCTGTTATATATGAGTCTACTTTTAAGTTTTTATTGTAGGAGTCTCATACAATATTTGCCCTTCTTTCATTGACTACTTTCACTCAACATAATGTCTTGCAGTTGAAACCAGGTTAAGAGATGTTTCCTGCTATCATCGTTGTTCTTTATCACTGCATAGTGCTCCCTTGAGTACATATACCCGTTTACCCATCCATTCTTCTGTTGTTGGGCATCTGGGTTGATTTCGTCTTTTTGCTATTGTCGACTGTGCTGCAATGAACATTCGTGTGCAAGTATTAGTTGGTGTGAATGGCCTTGATTCTGTAGGATATATTCCAAGCAGTGGAATTACTGGGTCAAATGGTATATCTATATCCATTTTTTAAGGAAGTGCCAGATTGCTTTCCAAAGAGGCTGGACCATTTTGCAACCCCACCAACAGTGTAGGGGAGTTCCAATCACTCCACAGCCTCTCCAGCATTTAGTGTTTTGCATTTTTTGGAGCATGGCCAATCTTGTTGGGGTACAATATCTCATTGTCATTTTGATTTGAGTTTCTTTAATAGTTAATGATCGTGAGTATGTCTGCATGTGTTTTCTGGCTGCCTGAATATCCTCTTTAGAGAAGTGTCTGTCCATCTCTTTTGCCCATCGCTTATTTGGATGATTTATCTTTTTGTTATTGATATTTTGTAGCACCTTATAGATTATGGAGATCAGCCTTTGGTCTGACATGGAGTTGCCAAATATTTTTCCCATTCCGTAGGTGGCCTTTTAATTCTTTTGATGAAGTCTTTGGATGAGCAGAAGTGTTTGATTCTTATTAATTCTTATTTATCTATTTTCTCTTCTGATGAATGTGTTTTGTTTGTCAGATTTTGAAGTCTGTCTATATTGTGTATTAAAACTTCCATTGTTGACCCTATTTAATCTTGGATGAGCTTTGTCATTTTAGCTTTTATATTTAAGTCTTTTATCCAATTTGACTTGATTTTTGTATAAGGTGTGAGATTTGGATCTTGTTTCAATTTTTTGCTGATGGATATCTAATTATGCCAGCACTATTTGTTAAAGAAACTGTTCTTACCCCAGTTTAAAATCTTAGGGCCTTTGTCAAATATCAGCTGTTCATAGGAGGATGGTGGCATCTCTGGGGTCTTAATTCTGCTCTGTTGGTCTATATGCCTCTTTTTGTACCAGTACCAGGGTGTTTTGACTACTGTGGCAGTGTAATAGGTTCTAAAGTCAGATAGTGAGAGGTCTCCCAGTGTGCTCTTCTTCTTCAATAGTGCTTTACTTATTCAGGACTTCTTGTCTTTCCAAACGCAGCTAATGATTTGTTTCTCCATCTCATTAAAAAAATGTCACTGGAATTTGCATTGAGATTTCATTACATAAGCAGATCGCTTTGGGCAAAATAGACATTTTCACAATATTGAGTCTTCCTATCCATTAGCAGGGCAGATTACTCGACTTATGTAAGTCTCTCCCAGTTTCTTGTAGTACGGTCTTGTAGTTCTCTTTGTAAAGATCTCTTGTTTCTCTAGTTATATTAATTCCCGGGTATTTTATCTTCTTGAGGGCTATAGTAAATGGAATTGATTCGGTGATTTCTTCTTTAATAATCTCACTGTTGGTATAAAGGAATCCTATTGATTTAGTTATGTTTATCTTGTATCCTGATACTTTTCTGAACTCTTCTATTAGTTCCAATAGCTTGCTTATAGATTTCTTTGGATTCTCTGTATAAACAATTATATCATCTTCAAAGAGGGAATCTTTACTTCTCCATTGCCAGTACAGATGCCCTTTATTTCTTTTACTTGTCTAAGTGCTCTGGCTAGAACTTCTAGCATGGTTTTGAATAGAAGTGGTGAGAGCGGGCATCCTTGTCTAGTTCCTGTTCTCAAAGGGAATTCTTTCAGTCTTTCACCATTCAGCATGATGAAAGCAGTTGGCTTTGCATAGATGCTACTGATTACATTGAGGGATTTCCCCTCTACTCCTATTTTTCTGAGAGTTTTAAGCATGAATGGATGTTGAACTTTGTCAAATGCCTTTTCTGCATCAAGTGACAAAATCAGGTGATTTTTATCTTTTGTGTTATTAATGTGGTTGATTACATTAATTGTTTTTCTGATGTTGAACCAACCTTGCATCTCTGGAATTAAACAAACTTGATCATGATGAATGATTTTTTTTATATGCTGTTGAATTCTACTCGCTAAAATTTTGTTGAAGATTTTTGCATTTAGATTCATGAGTGATATTGGTCTGTAATTTTCTTTTTTCTTGGGATCTTTCCCTGGTTTTGGTATCAGAGTTATGCTGGCTTCATAGAATGAATTTGGAAGTATTCCTTCTCTTTCTATGGTGTCAAATAGCCTCAATAGTATTGGAGTTAACTCTTCTCCTGGTACAGTTCTCTGGTGAAGCCATCTGGCCGGGACTTTTTTTGGTTGGTAGATTTTTGATGACTTTTTCAGTCTCTTCCTTTGTGATAGATTTATTAAGTTGATCTACTTCTCCTTGTGATAATCTTGGCAAGTCATATGAATCTAGAAATTTGTCCATTTCTCATAAGTTTTCAAACTTGTTAGAGCACAATGTTTTATAGACTTCTGTTATGATATTTTTTGTTTCAGTTGGGTCTGTCATAACATTTCCCAATTCATTTCTTAATCAGGTTATTTGTATCTTCTGTTGTTTTTCTTTTGTAAGTTTAGCCAATGGTTTATCAATTTTGTTGATCTTTTCAAAGAACCAGCTTTTGGTTTTGTTAATTTTTTCAATTGTTTTTCTATTCTCTAATTCATTTAGTTCTGCTTTATGCCATATTTTCCATGTTCACTTAACCAAGTCCTATAGCCCTCTGTCTTCCCATCTTACCTCCAGACAGAATCTTCTCAGTCCCCTCTGTTCATCCAAGCCGAGAAGCACACTTGTCATCATTATCAATATATGCCCTAAATACTAGTTCTATCTTTTATCCAAGGTATTGTCTTCCAGAATGGTTTCAGTTTTGAGCCAGCAGAGTCTGGGGTCCGTGTCTTCTGGGGAACCTCTAGTCTGTCAGGTGATCAAGTTTGGTCTTTTTTACAAGAGTTCAAGTTCCGCATCCCATATTTCTCGTCCATCAAGTACTGTAATTGAGTGTCCTGTAGGGGCGGTGTTTGGTGGTAGCCAAGAACTACCTAGTTCTTCCATTGTCCCTTTGATGTAGGCTCTGGTTCATTATTTGTCTCTTGGACTAATGCTTTCCTTGTGTCTTTGATGCTCTTCATTGTCCTTTTTTCCAGGTGGGCTGAGACCAGTTAATGTTTCTTAGATAGACACTGCTAGCTTTTAAGACTCCAGATGCCACTCAGCACAGTGCGATGCAGAATATTTTAATTGACTTAGATGTCACCTAAAACTATGGATGTAAGACCCTTGACCATGCTACTCTGTCCCTTGGTTTTATTTAGCATACTACTAAACTTTTGGTTTAGTTTATTTGTGCTTACTTCTCCACTGTGTGCTGTCTCTCCTTCCACCAGAAGTGATGCATGTCAGTTATCTCATTAGTGAATAATACTCTCCCATCCCCTACTCACAACCACCAAGGAATGTTTTCTTCTGCATTTAAACCTTTTCTTGAGTCCCTAGAACAGTGATCTCATACAATATTTATCCTTTTGCAACTGACTGATCTCGCTCAGCATAACGCCTTCCAGCATCTTCCACGTTGTTTCCCAAATTCATTGTTACTCTTTATCATTGTATAATACTCCATTGTGTGAATATACCATACTTTCTGTATCATTTCTTCCACTGAGGTATACCTAGGTTGATTCCCTTTTTTTGCCAACGTGAACTGTGCTGTGATGAACACTGGTGTGCATGCATCTATTTATGTGGCAGCTTTTACCTCTCTAGGATATATTCCAAGAAGTGGGATTGTTGGATCGCATGGTATTTCTATTTCTAGCTTTTCAAGGAAGTGCCAGATAGATTTAAGAACTGTTTGTACCATTTTACAATCCTGCTAGCAGTGCATAAGTGTTATAGCTTCTTCGCATTCTATCCAACATTTATTGTTTTATGTTTTTTTGGATTAATGCCAGCCTTGATGGAGTGAGATGGTATCTCATTTTTGTTTTAATTTGTATTTCTCTAGTGGCTTATGATCATGAGCATCTTCTTATGAATCTGTTATGTGCCTAAATGTCTTCTTTGGTAAAGGGCCTCTTCATATTTTGCCATTTTTAATAGGACTGTTGTTCTTTTTGTTCCTGAAGTTTTGAAGTACCATATAGATTTTAAAGATAAGACAATGACTAGATGTGTTGTAGCAATTTTTTTCCCCAGTCTGTAGGTTTTCTTTTTACTCTTTTGGTCAAGTCTTTGAATGAGCATGAGTGCTTGATTTTTGTGAGTTCCCAGTTATCTGTTTTCTTTTCTGGTGTTTGTGCATTCTTAGTAGTGATTTGTATTTTGTTTATATCTTGTAATAGGACTCCTGGGGTTGTCCCTGTTTTTAATTCCTCGATGTTCATCACTGTGGATTATGTGTTTTGATCTTCAATCCATTTTGAGTTAGTTTTTGTACATGGTGTGAGATATTGGCCTTGTTTCATTTTTTTGTGTATGGATATCCAGTTATGGCAGTACCTTTTGTTAGAGACTATATTTTTGCTCAATTTCTGGGCTTAGGAATTTTGTCATTAGCAGGTGCTTATAGGTTATTGTAAGTCTGGATTCTCGATTCTGTTGCTTTGGTCTATGTGTCTGTTGTAGTACCAGTACCAGGCTGTTGTAACTACCATGACAGTGTAATAGGTTCCAAACTCATGGATTTTGAATCCTCCTACTTTGTTCTTCTTCAGGTAATGCTTTATTTATCTGGGGATTCTTCCATTTCCGTGTGAAGTAAGTGATTATTTTTTCAGCATCTCATTAAATAGTGCTTTTGGAATTTGAATTAAGCTGACATTGTTACTATACATCAGTGTGGGTAGAACAGACACTTTTATAATGTTGAATCTTCCTGTCGATGAACAAGTTGGGTTTCTCTACTTACATAAGTATCTTTTAGTTTCTTGCAGTAGGCTCTTGTAATTTTCTTTGTATAGGTCTTTTATGTCTCTGGTTAGATTAATTCGTAAGTATTTTGTCTTGGGGCTAAATAGTATTGATTTGGTGATTTCCTCTTTGGCATTCTCTGTATTGGTGTAGAGGAATTCAGCTGATTTTTGTACGTCTATCTTCTGTCATGATACTTTGCTGGAATCTTCTATTAGTGCCAGTAGTTTTTTTTTTTTGTATGTGTGTGTGTGTGTGGATTCTTTAGGGTTTTCTGTGTATAATATGCTATCATCTGTGAATGGAGATACTTTTACTAATTTCTTACCAATTTGGATGCACTTCATTTCTTTTTCTATCCCAATTGCTCTGACTAGAACCTTGAGCACAGTGTTGAGTAAAAGTGGTGGCATAGGACATCTTTGAGTGTTTCCTGCTCTCAAGAGAAATGCTTTCAGAGACTCTCCTCATTTAGGATGACATTGGCTGTTGGCACTGTAAAGATGACCTTTAATGTGCTGAAGAATTTTCCTTCTATTCCTATTTTGCTGAGGGTTTTTTTTTTTTTTAACATGAATGTGTGTTGGACCTTGTCAAATGCTTTTTCTGTATCAATTGATAAAAACAAGTAGTTCTTGACCATGCCTGTTTCAATGGTATGAATCCCACTTGATCATGATGAATTATTTTTGATATGTTGTTGATTTTTACTGGCTAGAAATTGTTGGAGATTTTTGCATCTAATTTGATGAGAGATATTGGCCAGTGATTTTCCTTTTTTTGTAGTGTCTTTACTTGATTACAGGTTATGTTGGCTTCGTAGAATGAGTCTGGGAATATTACAACCTTCTCTGTGTGCTGAAATATCTTTAGTAATAGTGGTCTAACTCTTCTCTGAAAGTTTTGTGGAATTCTCTAGAGCATCAGTCAGGACCAGGGATTTTTTCAGTTGGGAATTTTTTCAATTACCTATTCAATTTCTTCTTTTGTTAAGAGTTTATTTAATTGTTGTACATTGACTTGTGCAAGTTTGTTTAGGTAGCATGTTTTTAAAAATGTGCCTATCTTCTCTAGATTTTGTAATTGGTTAGAGTTCAATTTTTCCCAGTATTGGTGTTATGATTAGTTTTTTTTTATTTCAGTACAGTCCGTTATGATATTATCCATCTCATTTTTTATTTGGATCATTTACTGCATTGGTTTTTCTTTTGTCAGTGTGGCCAATGGTTGAATGACTTTGTTGATCTTTTCTAAGAGCCAACTTTTGGTCTTGTTAACACTTTCAATTATTTTTCTATTATCTAACTCAATTAGTTCAGCTCACATTAGTATTACTTGTTATTTTCTGGTGCCTGAGGGGTTCTTTTACTGTTTTTTTGGTAAGGTTAATACTTTGGTTTGATTCACTTTTTTTTCTGTTTGAATATGCACATTTACTGAAATAAATTGACCTGTGAGCACTGCTTTTGCTGTGTCTCATAAGTTCTGGTATGGTGTGCTTTCATTCTGATTTGTGTCTCTGAATTTCATTATTCTATCTTTGATTTCGTGTATAATCTAGTAGTTTTTGAGCAAGGTGTTGTTCAGTTTCCATGTATTTCATTTTTTCTTTCTTTTTTTCTGTTAACTGATTCCTACTTTTATAGCTTTATGGTCTGAAAAGATGCTTTCATTATTTTGATGTCTTGTATTTTGTTAAGGCTTGCTTTATGGCCTAATGTGGCATCTGTTCTGGGGAACATTCCATGTGTGTTGGAAAAGAAAATATACTTGGCTGCTGTTAAGTGAAGTACTCTGTATGTCTATGAGGTCAAGCTGATTGATGGTGGTATTTAGATCTTTTGTGTCTTTACCGAATTTTTTTCTGGATGCTTTGTCCTTCACCAAAAGTGGTGTGTTGAAATCTCCTAGTATTATTGTGGAGTTGTCTATGAAGTCTGAAAATGAGTCCAGAAACTTAAGTGCTACATACCTCAATGCTGAATACTACTGCAGTCAGCTTCAAAATACTCCACTTGGGAAGCTGTGCACCAATGCTAGTGCCTAGTCCATTCTTCAAAGCAATTTTAGAACTCTTTTTGGAATGGTCATTGCGCACAGTTTCAAAGGCAAGTTTGCAAACTTAATTGTATATTTGTTTATGAGGGATTTTTCAGCCAGTAAACAAATAACTGTATTGGACACCCTCCCTACTCACCTGATTTGGCCCCCATCTTTTTGCTGTTGTGGACTGTGCTGCAATAAAAATTCAAGTGCATGTATCTGTTCATGTGACTGCCTTTATTTCTGTAGATTATATTCCAAGGAGTGGGATTGCTGGATCATATGGTATTTCTACTTCTAGCTTTTTAAGGAAGTGCCAAATTGGTTTCCAAACAGATTGTACCATTTTTCATTCTCACCAACAGTGTAGGAAAGTTCCAATCACTTCACAGCCTCACCACCATTTATTGTTTTGGTTTTTTTGGATTATGGCCAACCTTGTGAGGTGAGATGGTATCTCATTGTAGTTTTGATTTAGATTTCTCTAATAGCTAATGATTGTGAACATTTCCTCATGTATCCCTTGACTGTCTAGATGTCCTCTTTAGTGAAGTGTCTGTCCATCTCCTTTGCACACTGTTCACTGGGTTATCTACCTTTTTGATTATTTGCTGTACCTTGTAGATTATGGAAGTCAGACAGAGATCCAACACATAGTGGCCAAATATTTTTTCCCATTCCATAGTCTTTTAACTCTTTTGGTAAAGTCTTTGGATGAGTAAAACTGTTTGATTTTTAGTAGTTTCCACTTACCTATTTTTCTCTTCTGTTGTTTGTGCTTGGTTTGCAGATTTTATAGTCTGTCTAAGCCATGTATTAGAACTTCCATTGTTGTCCCTTTTTTTTTCTTGCATGATTTATATCATTTTAAGTGTGATATTTGGGTCTTTGGTCTAATTTGAGTTAGATTTGTGTAAGTGTGACATATGTGTCTTATTTCAGTTTTTTGCAGGTGGATATCAAATTGTGCCCACAGCATTTGTTAAAGATTATTTTTTACCACAGTTTACAACCTTTGGGTCTTCGTCAAATAACAACTCTTCATAGGAGGATGGTGATATTTCCGGTGTTTCTACTCATTCCATTGGTCTATATGTCTCTTTTTGTAGTGGTACCAGGCTGTTTTGACTACTGTCATGATGTAGGGGGTTCTACGCTTGGGTAGTGTGAAGTCTCCCCTTGTGTTCCTCTTCTTCAGTAATGCTTTACTTATCTAGGACTTCTTCCCTTTCCAAACAAAGTGGGCAATTTGTTTCTCCATCTTATTAAAAAAAATGACTCTAGAATTTGTATTAGGATTGTGTTTTATATGTAGATCACTTTGGGTAAAATAGACATTTTCACTGTGCTAAATTTTCTTATCAATGAGCAAAGTAGGTTTCTCCACTTATGCCAGTCTTTTTTGGTTTCTTGTGTACTGTCTTGCAATTCTCTGTATAGGTCTGTTATTTCTCTGGTTAGATTTATTCCAAGGTATTTTATCTTCCTGGGGGTTATAGTAAATGGTATTGATTTGGTAATTTCCTCTTTAATGATCTGTCTCTTTGGTGATGTAAAAGAATCCTACTGATTTACTTATACTTATTTTGTATCCTGATACTTTGCTGAACTCTTCTATTACTTCCAGTAGTTTATTTATGGATTCTTTAAGGGTCTGTCTGTACACAATCATATCATCTGCAAATAGAAATGTTTTTAGTTCTTCTTTACCAATGTAGATGCTGTTTATTTCTTTGCCTTGTCTGATTGCTCTGGCTAGAACCTCCAGCAAAATGTTGAGTAGAAGTGGTGACAGTCAGCATCCTTGTCTAGTTCCTGTTATCAAAGGGAATTTTTTTAGTCTCTTTCTGTTCAGGATGATGTTGGTGATTGACTTTGAGTAGATGCCCCTTACTGCATTGAGGAGTTTGCCTTCTATTCCTATTTTGCTGAGAGTCTTTAACATTAATTGGTGTTGCACTTTCTCAAATGGTTATTTTGCATCGGGTGACAAAATCAATGATTCTTATCCTTTCCCCTGTATCCCTGGTATGAATCTGACTTGGTCATGATGAATTATTTTGTTGCTATGTTGTTCAATTCTGTTGGATAAAATTTTGTTGAAGATTTTTACATCTAGATTCATAAGTGATATTGGTCTGTAATTGTCTTTTTCTGTAGGATCTTTCCCTGTCTTTGGTATCAGCGTTATGCTGGCTTCATAGAATGAATTTAAGAATATTCCATCCTTCTCTATGTTCTGAAATAGCTTCAGTTGTATTGGAATTAACTGCTCTCTAAAAGTTTGATAGAATTCGCTGTGAAGCCATCTGAGCCCAGACTTTTTATGGTTTGCAGGTTTTGGATTACTGTTTCAATATCTTCTTTGAGATAGGTTTATTAAGTTCTACTTCTCCTTGTGATAATTTTGGTAGGTGATGTGTATGTAGAAGTTTGTCTGTTTCCTCTAGCTTTTCAAATCTGTTAGGGCACAATTTTTTTGTAGTATTCTGTTATGATACTTTGAATTTTGGTTGGGTCTGTTGTCACATCTACTGTCTCATATCTTATTCATGTTATTTGTTCCTCTCCTGTTTTTCTTTTGTAAGTTTAGTCAGCAGTTTATCAGTTTTGTTGATTTCTTTAAAAAAAAAAAAAAGCTTTTGGTTTTGTTAATTTTTTCAGTTGTTTTTCTATTTTCTAACTCATTTAGTTCTGCTCTAATTTTTCTTATCTGTTTTCTTCTGGTACCCAAAGTGTTCTTTGGTTGTTCTCTTTCTACTTGTTCAAGTTGTAGGGTCAATTCTTTTGTTTGGGCCCTTTGTTCATTTAGGACATGTATGCTTTTAGAGATAAATTGACCTCTGAGCACTGCTTTTGCTGCATCCCATAGATTCTGGTAGGATGTGTTTTCATTGTCAGTTGATCACATGAATGTCTTTATTGCATCATTGATTTCTTCTATAGCACATGAATTTTTTAGCAAGGTATTGTTCTGTTTCCATGAGTTTGAATTTCCACCCATGTGTTTTCTGCTACTGATTTCAACTTTTATAGCTTTCTTGTCTGGGAAGATGTTTTGTAATAATTCAGTGGTTTGTATTTTGTTGAGACTTGTTTTATGATGTAATACGTGGTCTGTTACGGAGAACCTTCCATATACCTTGGGAAAAAAGGTGTACTTATCTGTTATTGGGTAAAAAGTTCTGCATATATCAATGAGGTCTGGTTGATTGTTGCAATGAGATCTTCTGTATCTTTATTGAGCTACTTTTCTGTACGATCTGTCCACTACTGAAAGCAGAGTGTTGAAGTCTCCTACTATTATTGTGGAGTGACCTATGACCTATCTCATTTTTCAGTGTTGTCACTGTTCGATGTATTTAGATGTTCTGGTATTGAGTGTATAAATACTCAATATTGTTAGATCCTGCTTATATGTTGAATCTTTAAACAAGAAATAGTGACCATCCTTGTCTACACTGATGGATTTTACCGTAAAGTGTGTTTTATCTGAGATTAGGATTGCCACTCCTGCTCTTCTTTATTTGTTGTTAGCTTGGTATATATCTTTCTATCCTTTGATTTTCAGTTTGTTCATATCTTTGAGTCTAAGTTGTGTTTCTTGTAAGCAGCATATAGACTGTAGTTTTTGATCAAATCTGTTACTCTGTGTCTCTTCATTAGTGCATTTGATTCATTTATAGTCAGTGCAATTATTGATCGAAATGTATTTGGTGCTGTCATTTTGGTGCCTGTAATTTTGTGTTGTTGACATTTTCTTTGTTTCCCTTAATATTCTGTTCTAGGTTGTTTTTCTTTATGGGTTTGTTTTTCATACTTTCCAATGTTGTTTTTGTATCTGTTGAGGCTCCTATACTACATTTCTTGTTTTGATATATAGTACTGTTAATTTCCTTTCTGGTTACTGATTTGTTCCCCTTTAATGTTGTAAGTTTGAACCAATCTTTAACTTCTGTATATCTCTTTAACTTCCTCTCCAGCTCAAAGGACTACAGCTGCTGTAATATACCACCATTTATAGTCTAATGGTGTCATAGTTTACATGTTAAGAACTGTTTCCCTAATTTTAATATTTTAGATTTGATTGACCTTTGTAACTTCCCTGAGTAGGACTCTGGATCTTGTGCCCTGCATTCCAACCTTGAGTACACATCTGATGTTATTGATTTTCTAAATGAAGAGCTTCTTTCAGTATTTCTTGTAATTTTGGATTGGTTTTTGCAAAGTCTCTAAGCTTCTATTTATCTTAATTTCACTGTCATATTTGAAAGACAATTTTGCAGGATGTATAATACTTAGCTGGAAGTTTTTCTCCTTCAAGGCTTCATATGGTCATCACATCACCTTCTTGCCAACATAGTTTCTGCTGAGAAGTCAGAGGACAGCCTATGAGGTATCCCTTTTTACATTAGTTTTGATTTAAACCTAGCTGCCTTTAAGTACCTCCTCTTGTGTTTTATTTTATTAAGCTTGATTACACTATGTCTTGGTGACTTCCTTTTGAGGTTTACTTTTTGTGGAGTTCTGTAAGCATCTTGAATATCTATGTTCTTTCATGATGCCAGCGAAGTTTTCTGTCAGCAACTCTTCAACAATTCTGTCTGTATTGTCTACTATCCCTGCCTCTCCAGGAATTCCAGTTGTTCATACGTTGTTCCTATTGATAGAGTACCACATGCTTCTTAAAGCTTCTTAATTATTCACGATTCTTTTTTTTATTGTGATTGAGTGAAAGTGTACAGTGCAACTTAAACTTACATGCCTGCCTATCTGCAGCTCCTTCTGCTCTCCTTGTCTGGTGACAACACACTTCACTGTTCTGTTCGATAAATGTCATATCCTCTTAAAAATCTCCTGTCCCCTCCTCTCCACCCTCTCCACTCCCTTCTAGTAAGAAGCCAGTAGGACAACATCCTATAGATGCACAGAACCATAAAGTGTGCACTCTATATGATCACTCTGTGTCCCAAGGCAAATCCATTCCTGTCTGAAGAGTTGACATTAGTAATGATTTATGACCAGGGACAGCATCAGGTCTAGGGGCTATGCTCCCAGGGGAACTCCCAGGCCTTCAGACCATCAATTGCAGTCTTTTAGTGGAGTTCTTGTGGTGTATCCCTCTTTATCTCATGTTGTCACTGGGACTCCACATTGTGAGCCCCATCATGGCTGTCATTGGTGGTGGTTTGGCACCATCTGGGTCTTCTGGTCACATGTTGATATAGTCACCTGTTCATGTGGGTTCTTCTGTCTTCTGGGCTGTTTCCCTCATGTCATTGTTGTCCTTGGTGATCATTTTTCTGTTGAGATAGGACCATTTTGTGTACCTTAGATGGCAGCTTGCTAGCTTTTAAAACCCCAAACTACACTCACCAATATGGAATGCGGAAGAGTCTTTTAGCAATAGGCTAGTTATGCCACTCGGCCTTGATGTCCCCTGAAAACAGGGCTGCTGAACCCCACCCTTGCTACTTTATTGTTGCAATATTGGGTTAAGATTGGAAGAGTTTTCAGATTATGTTGAAGTCCATTTAAATTGATCTACTTTCTAATGTGTGCTGTCACTGATTTCACCTAAAAAAATCTCTATCAACTATCTAATCTATAACCAAACTTCTCTTTCCCTTCCTCTCCTCCTGTGCAGCCATCAGAGTCTTTTCTTCTGTACATGAGTCTGCCTTCAAGTCCTTATTTTAGGGGTCTCATACAATACTTGTCTTTGTTCTGCTGACTGATTTCACTCAATGTAATGTCTTCCAGTTGAAATGAGGTTGTGAGATGCTTCCTTAAGTCATCATTGTTCTTTATCATTTCATAGTGTTCCATTGAGCACATACACCATAGTTTGTTTAGCTATTCATCTGTTGTTGGGTATCTGGGTTGATTCCAGTTTTTGCTATTCTGGACTGTGTTGCAACAAATGTTTATGTGCTCGTATCTGTTTGTGTGACTATCCTTGATTCTGTGTATATATGTACATACATACATATATATACACACATATATATATACATACAGCATCTATATACAGTGTATATATATATATTCTGTGTATTTCAAGCAGTGGGATTACTGGGTCAAATTGTACATCTATTTCCAGCTTTTTCAGGAAGCACCAGATTGCTTTCCAAAGAGGTTACAATTTTACAATCCCACCAGCAGTGTAGGAGAGTTCTATTCTCTCCACAGCCTCTTCAGCATCTGTTTTTTTGTGTTTTTTGGATCACGGTTAACCCTGTTGGGGTGAGATAGTATCTCATTGTAGTTTTGATTTGGATTTTTTAATAGCTGGTAATTGTGAGCATTTCCTCATGTGTCATTTGGCTCCCTGATATCCACTTTAGTGAAATGTCTGTCCATCTCCTTTGGCCACCACTTAATCAGGTTATTTACCCAATTTCTTGTTGATATTTTGCAGTACCTTGTAGATTATGGGGATCAGACTTCAGTCTGACATATAGTTGCCAAAAAATTTTTCCCCGTCCTCTAGGTGGTCTTTTAAATTCTTTTGATAAAGTCTTTGGATGAGCAAAAGTGTTTGATTCTTAAGAGTCCTCATTTATCTATTTTCTCTTCTGCTGATTGTACTTCATTTGTCAGATTTTGAAGTCTGTATGACTTGTGTATTAAAACATCCACTGTAAGTTGTAATTTTTCTTGCATGATTTGTATCTTTTTAGGTTTGATATTTAGGACTTTTATTCTGTTTGACTTGGTTTTTGTGTAAGGTGTGAGACATGGGTCTTGCTTCAGTTTTTTCAGATGGATATCTGATTTTGCCAACACCATTTGTTAAAGAGACTGTTTTTTTAAATCTCAGTTTACAATCTTAGGGCCTTTGTTGAATATCAACTGTTCATGAGAGGATGGTGGCATGTCTGGGATCTCAACTCTGTTCCATTGGTCTATATGTCTCTTTTTGTACCTGTAACAGGCTGTTTCGATTACTGTGGCATTGTAATAAGTTCTGAAGCCAAGTTTTGAGAATCCTCCCAGTGTGTTCTTTTTCAGTAGTGCTTTGGTTATTCTGGGTTTCTTACTTTTCCAAACAAAGTAGGTGATTTGTTTCCCCATCTCTTTAAAAAATGTCACTGGAATTTGTATTGGGATTGCATTGTATAGGCAGATCACTTTGGGTAAAATAGAAATTTTCACAATGTTAAATCTTCCTATCCATGTACAGGGTAGGTTTCTCCGTTTATGTCTCTCTTAGTTTCTTACAGTAAGATCTCGTAGTTCTTTTTGTATAGGTCTCATTTCTCTAGTGAGATTTATTTCTAAGTATTTTATATTCTTGGGGGATACAGTAAATGGTATTGATTTGGTGATTTCTTTTGTGATAATCTCTTTGTTGGTATAAAGGAATCCTACTGATTTGCTTATGTTTATCTTACATTCTAATACTTTGCTGAACTCTTCTATTAGTTTGAGTAGTTATGGATTCTTTAAGATTCTTTGTGCATGCAATCATATCATCTGCAAATAGGGAGACTTTTACTGCTTCTTTGCTAACGTGGACTCCCTTTATTTCTTTATCTTGTCTAATTGCTCTGGCTGGAACTTCTAGTACAATGTTGAATAAGAGATATGAGAGTGGGCATCCTTGTCTAGTTCCTGTCTGCAAGGCAATTTCGTTCAGTCTCTCTCCATTAAAGATGATGTTGGTTGGCTTTCATCGATGGCCCTTATTTTATTGAGGAATTTGCTTTCTATTCATATTTTCCTGACAATTTTTAGCATGAATTGGTGTTGAACTTTGTCTAATGCCTTTTCTACATCAATTGATAAAATGTAGTGATTTTCATCTTTTGTGTTATTTATGTGTTTGCTCACATTAATTATTTTTCTGATTTTGAACTGGCCTTGCATCCCAGGTATGAATCCAACTTGGTCATGATGAATTATTTTTTTTCATATGTTGTTAAATTCTGTTGTCAATGATTTTGTTGAAGATTTTTGCATCTAGGTTCATGAGGGATATTGGTCTGATTTTCTCCTTTTTTGTTGCTTCTGTCCCTGGGTTTGGTCTCAGGGTTATGCTAGCTTCACAGAATGAATTTGGGAGTATTCCATCCCTTTTTATGCTGTGAGATAGTCTCAGTAGCATTGGAGTTAACTCTTCTCTAAAAGTTTAGTGAAATTCTACAGTGAAGCCATCTCGGCCAGGGCCTTTTTTGGTTGGTAGTTACTTGATGACTTTTACAATCTCTTCCTTTGTGATGGGTTTATTAAATTTTTCTACTTCTCCTTGTGATAATTTTGGTAGGTGATATGAATCTAGGAATTTGTCCATTTCCACTAGGTTTTCAAATCCATTGGAGCACAGTCTTTCACAGTATTCTGTTATTGATAGTTTTGATTTCTATTAGATCTGTTGTGACATCTCCCATCTCATTTTTATTCAGATTGTTTGTTTCTTCTCCTGTTTTTCTTTACTAAGTTTGACCATTGGTTTGTCAATTTGGTTGATTTTTTTCAAAAAACCAGCTTTTGGTATTTTCAATTGTTCTTCTACTCTCTAATTCATTTATTTCTGCTCTAATCTTTATGATCTGTTTTCTTCTGGTGCCTGAGGGGTTCCTCTGTTGCTCTCTTTCTAGTCGTTCAAGCTGTAAGTTTAATTGTTTGATTTGGGTCCTTTCCTCTTTCCAGATATGTGCATTTGTAGAGAGAAATTAGCTGCTGAGCACTGCTTTGGCTATATCTGGTAGGTTCTGGTAGGATGTGTTTTCATTCTCACTTGAATCCATAAATTTATTTATTTCTTCCTTGATTTCTTCTATAACTCATGGCTTTTAATGCAAGCTGTTGTTCAGTTTCCATGAGTTTCAATTCCTATTAATGTTTTTTCTGCTATTGTTTTTTAATATTATGGCTTTATGGTCTGAGAAGATGCTTTGCAATAATTCAATGGTTTGGATTTTTTTGAGATTTGCTTTATGTCCTAACATATGTTCTATTCTGGAAAGTGTTCTATGTGCACTGGAGAAGAAGGTGTACTTGTCAGTTGAAGTATAAAAGTTCTTCATATGTTGATAAGGTCTAAGTAGTTAATTGTAGGCAATAAGATCTTGTGTCTTTACTGAGCTTTTTTCTAGAATATCTGTCTAATACAGAAAGTGGAGTGTTGAAGTCGCCCACTATTATTGTAGAGTGACCCATCTCATTCCTCAATGTAGTCAGTGTTTGTTCTATGTATTTCGATGCTCTAGTATTGAGTGCATAAATATTTATTATTGTTAAGTCCTGCTTGTGTAGTAAATCTTTCAACAATAAATAGTGACCATCCTTGTCCACAATGTTGGATTTTACATTGAAATCTATTTTATCTGAGATTAATATTGCCACACCTATTCTTCTTTGTATATTGTTAGCTTGGTATATATTCTTTCACTCTTTAATTTTCAGTTTGTTCATATCTTTAAGTCTAAGGGCAGTCTCTTGTAAGCAGCACATAGACAGGTCATGTCTTTATTTCCAAGATGCCACTTGACATCTTAACTGGAGTGTTCAGTATTTTACATTCAGTGTAATTATTGATAGGTATGTGTTTAGTGCTGTCATTATGATGTGTTTATTTTTGTGTCGGTGTTTTTGCTGTTGCTCTTAATATTCTCTTCTGGGTAATTCTTTATGGTTTGATTTTTCATCCTTTTCAGTGTTGTTTTGTGCTTGTTGAGACTCTTTTATTATGTTTCTTTTTTTGATATGTTGCATCTTTATTGTGCTTTGTGTCTACCCCTATCATCCCCCTTTATATTTAAACCCAACTAAATAAATATCTAAATATCTTATTAACTTCCTCTCCATCTGGAAGGACTATAACCACTATAGTATATCCCTCTTTTTAATGTAATAATATCTTAGTTTTCAAGATATGATCACTGGATCCCTCCTTCTAATTTATAGCTTTGACTGAGTTTTGTGCCTTCCCTGGCTGGCTGGCTGACTGAATAGGTTTTATACTGCTTTTTATACTGATGCTGTCTAGGACTTTTAGACATGTCTAATTCATTTGAGAGAAATTTAGTAGACTAGGAAGTCCTCAAACATAGAACTGTGCCTGACTCTAAAGAGTGTTAGGCATTGGGGAAAACAGTCAGAAAGGTGGGTGTTGGAAGTCTTTTGTAGCAGGCTAAGCACATATGCAATAGGATAGGAAATATTATCTTCAGAAGTAGTTGTGTTGAAGGTCCAGCACAAAGTAGAGTTGACGTTTTTATTAAGATACAGTATGATAATAGAGAAGTTTAGAGCAATTAATTATTTGAAGAGTTCAAAATAATTTGCAGCATCTGGGAAGTGTGCTATCAGTAGCAGACTTGTATGTTGAGACTTAGCAACATGGTTCAAATTCCTGAAATTGGAAATGATAAAAGTAACAATTAATACAAAAACCTACTTTTAAATGGCTTTTGATACACCAGACTATAAAGTGAAGAACTCAGAAACAGAAGAAGAAAACATTTACAACCAGATTAGCTACCGGAAGACTTTGACAGTGAATTCCTCGGTACTGAGCTACATTCCCATTGAGTGCCTTCTGCCTGAAATATGGAACTGGCTTCAAGGACAAGAAAGGGATTGCATCTATATTTGGAGTTCAGATTTAGACAAGTGGAAGATCTGGCTCTGGTAATCAGGAAGAACATAACAATAATATATATACATACATATATACATAGACACACACACTAACATACACATATACTTGACATAGTGGAATAAAGTACATGCTGAATCTCCAAATTATGACTTAAAAATTATAGAAGCATGTTTTTCAAGGTTGTTGTCATCTATTTTCTATTGTTTACATTCAAAGAAAGAGACATTCCCTAAAAGAACAACCTTCTGTAATTATTAGATCCCAGTTGAGGAGGTCAAATCAGTATTTTTTTTTTTCTTATTTAGCACCTAGAACAATGTAACACTTAACGGAGCTCAGAAAAGACTTGTTGGGTGATTGAGTAAATTAATGAGTAATGAAAGTTTCTTTCCACAGAAATAGATTTTTGGAGTTGTGTTTAGGTGCCATTGAGTTTGTTATGACTCATAGCAACCCTGTGTACAACAGAATGAAGCACTGTCCAGTCTGCACCATCCTCCCAGTAGTAGCCATGCTTAAACCCATTGTTGCAGCCACTGATGACTGGTGTTTGGATGTGAAATATTGACACTGCTAGGGAATAAATGAAAGGTAAAGAAGAAGAAAAAGCTTTCACAGGCAACTGTTTGATAAATTATTCTAGGCAGGAATAAAAGGAGAAAAAATTGAACAATAGCTCAATCACAATATGAACAAGATTTTTTCCATTCTTTTTCTTTCTTAAGGAGATACAACAGCACAAATTTGTATGCTAATAGTACTGGACCATTATTAAGCCTGAGTATGATGAGGCAGCAAAGAGGAAAAGGTAATTGAAGGAAAATGTCTAGGGAAAGATAACAGAGGATGAAACTCGGAGCATAAAGGAGGTATCAGACTTTCATAAGAGGGGTGAATTTGCTCCATTTTAGAAGAAAGAAAAGAAGAGTTATGGAATCAAGCATATTAGAACTCTCACAGCTTTAACATTCTATGATTTGCTGTTTTATGAATTCTTCCACTCAGAGAAGAGAAAACTCTTTACTTTTGTTTCTTGGAGTATTCTTCTTTTTGGGCTTATTCTATAGCATAAGAGAAATCTGGCATCTTTTGAGGACTGAGCTCTGATGACACTATCTTTAGATGTTAGCTTCTCAGACTCCCTTCTGTGTGTACAATTTTAACTGTGGATTGACAGAAGGATGAAACTTTATGCCTGTGTCATCGCCATCATGTGGGTCCTGATGTGTTCTGGAGCCAAGGGGTGGTCAATGGGTGCAAGAGGCAGGCTACTCCATTCTCTGAATTTCAGTTTCCTCTTCTATTAATTTTAAGAATAGGGTCACATTTCCTAATAGCTTCTTGTAGTTCTGAGATTATATGAATTTAATCAACTATGTAAGGACTGAAAGAAAAGAGGACTTAAAGTATTTACTGATAAAGATCATATTTCAGTATGGGTTACACCTGAGTATAAAGAAAACAAAAGTCCTGACAACTAAACCAGTAAACAACATCATGACAAACAGAAAATATTGAAATTATCAAGGATTCCCTTTGACTTGTGTCTACAATCAATGCTCATGGAAACAACAGCCCGGAAATGAATGTATTGCATCAGGCAAATATGCTTTAAAGCATTGAGGGGAAAAAAGAAGTCACCTCAAGGACTAAGGTGTTGAGAGGAGGGCGTTGAGACTTCATCTCATGTACTTGGACTTGTTGCCAAGAGGAACAAGTCCTTGGAGAAGGACATCATGTTGGGTAAAGTAGGAGGTCAACAAAAAAAGAGGGAAAGCATCAAAAAACATAGTAACAACTGTGAAGATGGCACAGGGTTGGACAGGGTTTCATTCTGTTTTACATGGGGTTGTTATGAACTGATTTGATGACATGTAACAACAAGTCAACCATAAGCCGACCGAGAATCAGAATTTCCAGGAGGTTGCCTGCAACCTTTTCCTTTCTACTTTTCTCAGATAGAGTTTCTGAGCTATCACAGAGACTTTCAGGCTTTACAGAGATCTTGAAATTCTATTCCATTAAGTGCAGGGGTAGAGAGCCTATGTTCAGGATAGAGTAGCAGGGGCAGGCTCTGGGGGCTGTGTTCTAAGGGGACATTGAGGCCAATTCGCATAACTAGCCTATTGCTAAGAGAGTCTTCTGCAGCCTATATTGGTGAGTAGCATCTGGGCTCTTAAAAATTTAGCAAGCTGCCATCTGATGTACAACAAATGGCCCCAACTCATCTGGAACAGATGTTCACTGAGAACAACAAAGACACAAGGAAAAAGAGACCAGGAGACATAAGGACCTATGTGAATGGGTGATTGTCTCAACACATGACTAGAAGAAGCAGATGATGCCCAGCCATCATGAAAGACAGCCACAATATGGCACACAACATTGAGTCCTTGGGCAACACAAGCAAAAGGCGTGAACCTCAAGAACTCTACTAAAAGACCACAACTGATGGTCCCATGACCTGAGGGGTCCCCTGGGAGCATGGCCCCGAGACCTGCTGTTGCCCCCTTCCAGAAAACACTACTGAAGTCAACTCTTTGGACAAATATGGACTTGACTCAAGGACACAATGTGTGTGCTTTATGTTTTTGTGTTTTTATAAGATGCTGTCCTACTGGTCTCTTTCCAGATACAAGAGGAGAGGACAGGATATTGTTAAGGTGATAGGACATTTCTAGAATGAAAAAGAGGAATGTGCTGTCACCAGGCCAAAAGCTGCAGATAGGCAGGCATGAAAATTTAATTTGGATTGTGTACTTTCACTTACCAGCAATAAAAAAAAAAGCTTCTGGTACCACAAATATCAGTGGCATATTACCAGGAAATTAAGTGATACAGTAACAGTGCCTGTGGCAAACTGAATTATAGCTACTAAACACACCTACATCCTAATCCCTGGAACCTATGTTACCTTACATGACAAAAGGGACTTTGCATGCATGACTAAGTTAAGGATCTTGAGATGAGAAGATTATCCTGGCAATAGCCAACCGACCAGTTAAACAGTTGCCATCAAGTTGATTCTGACTCCTGGAGATCCTGTGTATATCAAAGTAGAAATGTGCTCCATAAGGTTTACAGTGCCTCATTCTTTAAAATTTGATTTGCAGACCTTTCTCCCATGGTACCTCTGGGTAGACTTCAACCTCTAATCTCTCAGCTAGCAGCCAAGCATCTTAACTGTTTGCACCATCCAAGGACTCCTCTAAATGTAATCAAGGGTGTCTTTCTAAGAATACAAGGGTAGATTTAGCACAGAAGGGAAATTGGAGATGTGATGATGGATGCAAGAGGCTGAAGTGGCTTGAGGTCAAGATCATGGGCCAAGGAAGACAGAAGCCTTCAGGAGCTAGAAAAGCAGTGAAATGGACTCTCCTCTAGAGTTGCCGGTAGAAGCCAGACCTGCCAACACCTTGACTTTAGCCCAGTGAAACTAATTGCAGAATTCTACAGTACTCTAATGGAATAAATTTGTGTAGTTTTAAGCCAAAAATATGTAATAATTTGTTAAAGGGACAATGGGAAATTAATCCCTAGACAAGTGTACTTTGGAGAGGAGTGGGTTGATATTTAGGGATGTAAATGGCCTCCACTGATCTAACCAATAGGATGAATACTTTCAGATCACATTTGCGTAAGGAGTTATTCCCAGGGCCAAATACAATTGCTGTTTTTCAAATGAGATTTTAATGCCATTCTGTTTGCCATAGAATAATATATTGTTCATTATAGAACAAATGAAGTCACAATCAAAACATGAATGCACAGAATACCAGGCTTTGAGAGGTCTAGAGTTACATTATCACATAGACACAAGCTATATTTTGAAGACTATGTTGAAGAGAAAGAGTTTCTCAGAGAAATAATCATGACTCAAAGATTAGTGTTAAAGCTTGTGCAGAGATAAGCTTGAGACCTAGTGCTAAAGATCTTGGAAAAAGAAGCAGAAAAAGAAATGGTAAAGCCTATAGCACCAGAAGATGCATGTGTGAGGCTTATAGTTAGATATCTAAACCAGCCACTTTCTTCTTTATCTAAAGAGTGAGGAAGAACTAGAGGGTCCTACTTATTGATTTTGTTCAGATATTTTTAGTAAATATTTTTAGTAAATGTGGAGTAAAATCCATGATGTTCAGTATAGTTTCAAGTATACTGCCATTATCTTTTTGTTATTTTCATGAGATTCTGACTTATAAGACACTTCTAGGTATTGTGTTTTATATACGTAAACTGTGCAGACTGAGTATGCTTGTGTGATATTAGATATATTAGAGATGATATTAGATATAGAGATATATTAGATATATTAGAGATGATATTTAGTTCTCAGGTTGGGCAAAACTGTGTGAGCACACCACTAGCCATATTTTCACAGTAACAAGACTGACTTCTGTCTGGTTCTGCTCCACACTGCAGTGCTGCTAGTGCTAGTGCTGCTCTAAAAGAAATACTGCAGAGTGGATGGCTTGTTTATTCTTACACAGTCTGGTAGACTACAAGTCCAAATTCAGATGTCTGCTCCAGGGGAAGAATTTCCCCTTGTTGGCTCTGGAGGAAAATCTGATATGGTATCAGTCCTCGTCCAGGGAGCATCTTGGCACAGAAACCTCAGGTCTGAAGGACGTGCTCTTCTCCCAGTGCCTCTTTCTTGATGGTGTGAGGTTCCCAATTCTCTGCTTGCTTCTCTTTCCTTTTATCTCTTGTAGGATGAAAGGATTAACAGTGGGGCAAGCCAAACTCTAAGGAAACTCCCTTTATAGAGGAGCAGGGAGGTGATGTTATAAAGAGATTTACAGTCCCACCCTAAAATTTAACGTACAGCATAGGAAAATCACGAAATGGAGGACAATCATAAAATACTGGGAATCAAGGCCCACTCACATGGCCATACATATTTTTGGGGGGACACAATGCAATCCATGGCATCCCACTCTTTGACACCCCAAAAATCATGTCATTGAGACATGTAACACATTTATCTCATCATAGCAAAATTGTGTCTATTCCATATAACAGAAGTCTTAAATCAGCTCTAAGTCCAAAATTTAAAAATTGCTTTACATCTGTGAAACCTAGAATTTAAGCTATTTACTTTTAAATGCACAATGCAGAACAGGCACAGGTTATATATTCTATTAAAATGGGAGAAATTGCAGGGAAAGAAGGCATTAACAGGTAACCAGCAAGTTAGCAGAACACATTACATTTGCCCTCAAAGATTTGAAAATAATTTTCCACTTTCTGAGACATTTTGCACAATGGCCCTGCTCTCCACACTCTAGGTATTGTCCACAGTATCTGGATTTTGAGTGGAGACCCTCAATCCTGTGCTAGAACTCTGCCTTCAAGGCCCACTTGGACAGAAACTCTGCCCCATTGGCTTTAGGTGCACCATAAACCCAAACGAGTGGCAATTTTACCCTTACAGACACAGGATGTCATGGTTTCACCCTTTCAGACCCTTGAGGTCATGGTCATACATTTTGAGACTGAGGCAGCTCAGCTTTTCATGCTGTTTGTCTTCTTGGCTTTTGTTTTCTATGGCCTCATGGCCCAGGCCTCAGGCCCACATCTGTCCTGTCCAGGCAAATATCTTAAAGCTCTGTAGCTCTACTGATTTAAGTGCCCAGAGGCACCCCACTCTTGCTGGAAAGTGCCATGCACAAAGGCACTCAGCTCTCTCTCTGTGGGTCAGCAAGATTAAGCTCTACTGATTCAAGTGCCCAGAGGCACCCCATTCCTTGAGGAAAACTCTGTGCACAGGCACTTAGCTCTCTTGTTCCACGGGTTGGCTGCAGCACTGCCTCTAGTTCTGTTGCTGTCACCAGTCCTCTGATGTTTCTCACCATCTGTGCCTTCTTCATTTCATCTGAATTTTCTATTCGTTCATGGTTTCAAAATGGCTCCCACATTTTAGGTATTCATTACAGCAGCATCCCACTCCTGGTACCAAATTCTGTTTCAGTCAGCTAGTGCTGCTTTAATAGAAATACCACAGAGTGGATGGCTTTAACAAAATAAAGTTTATTCTTACACAGTCCGGTAGGCCACAAGTCCAAATTCAGAAGTCCGTTAGAGGAGAAGGCTTTCTCCCTTGTCAGCTCTGGAGGAAAGTCTGGTATTATATCAGTCTTTGTCTATGGAATGTCTCGGAGCAGGAACCTCAGGTCTGAAGGATACATTCTTTTCCCAGTGCTACTTTCTTGATGGTGTGAGGTTCCCAATTCTCTGTTTGGTTTTCTTTCCTTTCATCTCCTGTAAAATGAAAGGATTAAGAGTGGGACCAGCCGTATTCCAGAGAAACTCCCTTTATAGTAGAACAGAGAAGTGATCTTATAAAGAGACTTACAGTCCCACCGTAATCCTTTAAAATACAATGCAAGAAAATCACAAAATAAAAAGACAATCATAAAATACTGGCAATCAAGGCCCATCCACATGGCCACACATATTTTTGGGGAGACATAGTTCAATCCTTGACAATTGGTCACACCAAATCCTTGAGAAATGAAGGGAGAAACAATAGAGAATTAGATTTCTTCAGTACAGTTTTTTGTGCAGTTGGCACAGCTCTTAATATTGTGTAGAACTCTCCCCTTTTCTACCTTTACTGTCACATGTTGGACTGATCTGGTCCAAACTGTCTTGCTTACAAGGAGGGGAAAGGTGACTCCTGGCTCAGCTCAACCCCTGAGCTCTCAGTAGACGGGGAACCTGGCTGTTGAGTGAGTAAAATTTTAGTGCCCTGAATTTGACTCCTTCCACATGCTCATTTTCTGTGCTCTGGCCCTTCATGTTTCCTACAGATGCTTGTAAATCATTTGTCATCGCTATAGCTGACAAAGAAACCAAAAGGATCTTTCATGAGTCATTTTTTTTTTGAAGGGAAAATTTCCCTGGCTCACCCACTCTGTCTTGACAAGGACAGCAGAGAACCCTGCTCCATGAATACTAACAAAGGCAGGCTGGGAGCACAGGAGAACTCAGACGTGCAGGGCCTGGGACCACACACTGAAGAGTCTCAGAACTCCAGATACCACCTACTGATGTACAGATAGGATGTAGCACTGATAAGGCAATAAAAATTTAACGTCGATGTCCATGCCCAAAAGGGTGGTGCCCTAGGGCTTGGAACTGTCTCCACAAAACCCATTCTGGTACTCTAGGCTAAAAAAGAATTTTGAGAGGGTCTGAGTATAGCAGATCCAGGAAAACAGGTGCATACAGAGTTATAGCACACAATCGCCCCCAAAATACTCTGGGTCTGGTTCAGATAAAGGGTTAAACTCCCTTAAGACTTGCTTTGGCCTTGGCTGCCCATTCTCCGAACTTCCCCCACCACTTCCTCACATTTCTAAGATGTCCCTAGTGCCAAATTCTTATTCAACTTCAAACTGACAAACTGTTTTTAATCTTTTCCTTCCATCCAGCCTGGAGATTGGGAAGCAAAAATCAATACCAGTTGGCAGGTGATCAAGCTGCTTCAGACTAGTGTGAGGAGAGAGCAGAGAGTGAGAGCAAGAGGACAGAAGGATGTAGTGGGAGGGGGCAGGAGGGCACCTGAAGGGAGGGGAAGGAGTTTGACTAAGTACTATGAATTACTGGCTAGAGGTCCAAAGGGCTGTGATTTCTCTGGCCTTGAGCAGGGGAGCTTGGGAATGCCATTAAAACAATTAGGTCATGAGTTCACAGCTTTTGAGATGCCTTTGGAGGCAGAGGCGCCAAGTATTTTCCTGACACTTGAATGGGAGGAAGAAGGAGGGGGAAAGAAGTAGAGGCAGGGAAATCAACAATGAGAGAAGGGCACAAATTTTTGGTATTATCCTTTTAAGTAGAGACTTGCCCATGTCGGCACTACACTGTGAAGCTGACTGTTGTTTTTAAAAAGGAAATGATGAAAATTCTGTCTTAATTTCATGAAAAAACAGTGGTTAAATATTTTAAAGCAGCTATCAAGGACGAGATGTCAGGGTTGATGGCAAATGGGAAAGATGCTCATTTAAATATCCATAAAAATCTGACCCAGAGGAATTTAGGAATCCCTGTGCAGTATAGGAAATCATGATGGTGTAGTGGCTAAGTGCTGTGGCTGCAAGCTGAAAAGTCAGCAGTTCAAATCCACAAGTTGCTCCTTGGAAATCATGGGGCAGTTTTACTGTGCCCTATAGGGTTGCTGTGAGTCAGAATCAACTTGGCAGCAATGAGCTTTTTTTTTTTTTTTTTGGTGGTGCAAATGGTTAAGTGCTTGGCTATTAACTGAAAACTGGGTGGTTTAAAACCGTCTCTTTCTGAAAGAGGTTACAGCCTTGAAAACTCTATGGAGCAGTTATACTCTGACACACATGAGGTTACTATGAGTTGAAATCAACTTGATTGCACTGGTTTTCAGAGGAATTTGGTCTACAGTTCTGGCCCAGAAACAAAGTGGTCCCTGGTTACTGAATCATTGATCTTCAAAAATCTCTAATAACCACTTGCCATTGAGTCAATTTCAACTCATGACAACTCCATGTGTTTCAGAGTGAAACAGCCCCAGAGGGTTTCCAAGGCTATACTATTTCAGAAGAGCCAATCTTTTGACAAGTAGTTGATTGTTTAATTGTGCCACCTAGAGGCTCCCCCAAATCACTAAAAACATAGTGGATTGTCGCTTAAGCAGATGTGGGTTAGGCCATTTTAAAATGTGGCCTTCCATGAAAAATCTCCAGGAGTGAGATCAAAGCCTGAACCATATTTACCACATGTGCTGCTGCCGCACCAGTGCTGAGGAGGTACATTCTGAGATTTTCACTGAGGAGCTTCTCTACCATCTATATCCAGCCAATGAAATTGGCAGTTATCATCTTTCTCAGATTGGAAACAATATGGAGAGAACAAAGAGTCCAAGGGTTGGCATCCAGCATCCTCTAAATAGTCTAATTTAGGTTCTATGGTAAACAGATAGCTTAATGAATAAGGTTGGGTTTTGACATATTAGTGGGTATAAACTCCAGGATCATCTACTGCCCTCACTTATCCTTGGGGACGGGATGCAAACTATTCTTCTATAAAACAAAACCCACTGCCGTCTCATCAATTCTGACTCATTGCAACCCTAAAGGACAGAGGAGAACTGTCCCACGGGGTTTCAAGGAGCATCTGGTAGATTTGAACTGCCAACCTTTTGATTAGCAGCTGTTGCTGTTAACCACTATGCCACCAGGGTTTCCAAACTTTTCCTAGGATGGGCCGAAGAGCTTTTTGCTTCATGTAGAGAAAGCAGAGTAGAGCAAAAAGGAAGTTGTTGGTCATGTGGATCCCACCCAGAAACCCCTACCAGAATTGAATCCTGGGTTTGCTAGATACTGAAGTAGTATAAGAGGATCTCAGAGTAGAAGAAAATTGTACTGCACTGTTCAGTGTGTGTCCTGGGTAGGCTACATATCTGGTTTAGAAGTCTGAGAACATCATATTGCCAGAGCAGAAGAGTGACAAAAATTGAGAGGTATCTAAGGGACAGAAAGAAGTAGGTCTCTACAATATCTCACTTTTATGGTAGCAATGTAGACTGGGTTTCCATCCAACAGAAAGAGCTTGAAAAAACAAGGAAGGCCACACCCCAAAAAATTCAAATCAGTTGCTTGGCAACCCCATGTGCAGCGTAAAATTGCTTCACATGGCTTTGAAAGCTGTAACCTTTCAGAAGCCAATTATTAGGTCCTTCTTCCAAGACACTTCTAAACCAAAACCAAACCCAGTACCATTGAATGGATGCTGACTCATAGTGACTCTATAGGACAGAGCAGAACTGCCTCTCAGAGTTTCTGAGGAGCACCTGGTGGATTTGAACTGTGAACCTTTTGTTTAGCAACCATAGCACTTTAAGTACTACACCAAGGCACCTCTAGGCAGGTTCAAACTGCCAGTCTCTCAGTTAGTAATCAAGCACTTAGATTTTGTACTACTAGAGACTTTCAGAAAAGACCAGTAGACCTGAAAAGTGTCTTGACATGTAGAAAATAGACTTTGTAGAGGGTGTTCCTACAGCTACGAACACACACAGGTGAACTGGTGAAATCCTTAGCCCATGTGGGAGAAATAATGATGGCTAGTCACCAGTTGTCATCCTCCCACCTCCATTGGAAGTGAGATCTAAGCTCCTCCTCAACCCCACAGCATAAGCCAAAATGCAAAGAAAGGAGAAGAATCTCTAATCCATTATTTACTCACAGAGACAAACTGAAATTTGGAATTGACTCAATTTATTTGAAAGTGAATGGATTATCATTATTGTTATTACAATTGCATCGGGTAGATGACTTTTAGAGCAATAAATAAAAAATAAATTGCAGAAGAAATTGTTTCAGTTTGTAAATCTACCTAACCCCCAAACCAAACTTACTGTCCTCTAATTGATTCTGACTCACAGTGATACCATAGGTTAGAGTAGAATTGCTGATCTTTTGCTTAGCAGATGTGGCACTTAACTACTAGGTTATCATGGTTTCCAAATCTGTGCCTATCACTACTGAATTTGAACTTGCTATTTTTACAACCAACCAACCCACCAACCCACCAACCCACCAACCCACCAACCCACCAACCCACCAACCCACCAACCCACCAACCCACCAACCCACCAACCCACCAACCCACCAACCCACCAACCCACCAACCCACCAACCCACCAACCCACCAACCCACCAACCCACCAACCCACCAACCCACCAACCCACCAACCCACCAACCCACCAACCCACCAACCCACCAACCCACCAACCCACCAACCCACCAACCCACCAACCCACCAACCCACCAACCCACCAACCCACCAACCCACCAACCCACCAACCCACCAACCCACCAACCCACCAACCCACCAACCCACCAACCCACCAACCCACCAACCCACCAACCCACCAACCCACCAACCCACCAACCCACCAACCCACCAACCCACCAACCCACCAACCCACCAACCCACCAACCCACCAACCCACCAACCCACCAACCCACCAACCCACCAACCCACCAACCCACCAACCCACCAACCGCTAAAGAATAACGTTAGGCTTATTGCTTTGGGCAATACATACTAGCAGAACTAGTTCGGATACCAGGAAAATAAAAACCCAAGAACAGTTTGTATCTCTTCACTCTTAGTGTGCCTTAGTATCAAATGTGAATTTTGCTGAAAATTGATTGAAATAATTTTCTTGCTGGAGAATCTGAGTTGAGGCATTTTGGCCATTACATTGTGATTTCTGCAGGAACAACACAGCATTTAAAGTCATCTTTCTGGTATAACTTGGAGAGCTAAACTTAGATCTTTGTTTCAGGATTACTTTGTAAGATAGTAAAGATTTCTACTCAGCACAGTTAGGATTTTCACAGCTTCATAAGATTCTCTATAAGCAGTGGTGATATTAGATATTATACGGTATAAGCAATTAGATACAAATAACCTCAAAACAAGATGAACAACTCAGTGAACCAGCAATGTAAGAGAAAGGCAAAAAGGTATGTGAGGCTGAAGCCAAGTGCCTGCTAGGTCATGATTCTAAAAGCAAGCATGGTAGTCAGGAACTTGATGCCTGTTTAGGCAGGTACCATATTTATGCTCTGCTAGGAAAGAGAACTAGAGCTAGGAACACTATTTGATGATAAGGAAATGGAAAGATTACCCTGCTGGTAGAAATAATCAAATGTCTTTCAAGAAATTCTGCTTGCTGTCTTTACCGTAGATAAAGCTCAGGTCTAGAGAGCATTGCAACCTCAGACAGTCTTAAGATGGTGATTGGGTCATGCCATTTCTGTACTCTATAACAGACTCTATCAACCCCACAGATCACCGTGAGATAGGAGCACTGATCTGGTGTTTTCAGACCTGAATGGGCTGGAGTCCAGGAGATGGTGGAGAAAGGAAACTCTAACAGTAGTCACCAGAGTCATTGAGCACAGATGAAATAGGTGAGAGGAAAGAAAGAAGAGGCCTTAAAAAAGCAAGAGCAGAAATTCCTGAGCAAAATTACAAAAATAAGGAAGAAATCACATGCTAAAGTTACCCCCGCCCCCCCCCCCAAATTAACTAGTGCGTTCACTCTGAGTGAAATGGATTTCATAGAATATCTTGGAGAAGATTTTAAAATGAATGCAATGCAATGCTAAAATAGATGAATGAAAACATACCCATTAAAAGGAGAAAGGATAAAGAATAATATATGTATCAACCAGTTTTGTTTAATATGAAAAGGATCAATTGACACTCATATGATGAAGAATCAAATATCAACTGTATTCACACACGTAACAATTCAATAGACCCGAGTAATAGATACTGACCTCATGCTGCCTTGGATATGATGTACTGAGAAGAGAACAATACTCTTCCGTGGTATTTTTTACCAACGGTGCATAGCTTCAATCTAATTATGAGAAATATCAGGAAACTGAGGAACATTCTATAACATAACTGGCCAGTATTTTTAAAAGTATCAACATCAGAATACAATAAAAGACTGAGAAATTATCACAGATTGGAGCTGACTAAGGAAACATGAGGCACCCCTGGGTGGCACAAATGGCTAAACACTCAACTACTAGCTTATAGGTTGGTGATTTGAACTCTCCCAGAGATGCCTGGGAAGACAAGCCTGGCAGTCTGCTTTAAAAAGTCACAACCATGAAAATCCTGCAGAGCAGTTTTACTTTGCACACCTGGAGTCACCATATGTTAGAATCAACTTGGTAGCAACTAACAACAACAAGGGAAAATAACAATTAAATACAATGTGAGATTCCAGATTGGATCCTTGAGGAGAAATAGAATATTAGTGGCAAAACTAATGGACTTTGAATAAGGTCTGTACTTCACAGGATTATACCAATGTCAGTTTCCTGGTTTTGATAATTTTACCATGGTTACATGAGACGTTACCTTTAGAAGGAGCTGAGTGAAGAGAAAATGAGAACTCTGACCCTTTCTTTTCAACACTTCTACAAGTCTATAGTTATTTCAGAATAAAGCTATATTGTCATCACATACCACTGAGTTGGTTCTGAATCATAGAACTCCATTTGACAGAGTAGAACCACCCCATACTGTTTCCTAGGCTGTAATCTTAATGGGAGTCTATTACCAGGTCTTTTATCCTGTGGAAATGCTGGTGGGTTTGAACCACTGACCTTTTCATTTGCAGCTGAGTGCTTAACCATTGTACTGCCAGGGCTCCTTAAAATAAAGCTAATGCTGCATAAATTTAAAAAAAAAGTGATAGGCAAGAAACTAGTCAGAATGCAAAGAAACAGCGCACTGAGAAACTGTACTAAAAAGGCATTACAGAGAGTAAAGATGAAAATATGCAAAAGAGCAGTTCAAACACAGGGAGGATAGCTAGAGAAGCTCCAATCCACCTAGCAGGAATCCCAGGAGAAAACAATGAAAGAATGGTGGAGAATGAATATTTAAAAATAGAATAACTAAAAATTTTCCAGAACTTCACAAAGGCCTGTGTTCTCAGGTAAAAGCACAATTTGATATCAAGTAATACAAACAAAATTAGTATTTTTTTTAAAAATTGCAGTTGTTCCAGTTACTGTTGTGTACACAATTAGCACCAAATTTCACAGTGTTTTTCCTTTTTTTTTTTAAATGTCATTATTCTCATGCTTTCTGTGGGTTACAAACTCAGGCTGAACACAGTGAGGACGGGCAGCAGTGCCTGCACAGGGAGTGCTTTTCTGGGACAAAAGTGGTGCTTTTCACAGTGTGGCCTTATGGGTGTGGCCTGGTGACAGATAACAGCAGAGCAGTAGCGTTTCTGTATTTTAAACTAGTTCATAGCATCTGGAGTTGGATACAGAGGTGCTCACTTTGCCAGTTGGAAAGAAGGACTTGCACACCTGAAAGCCTGGCTCATCTTGGAAGCTGTCGGATACCTTTCACCTTTCAGGATAAGCCCGCCTAGAGAAATAATTGCAGTGTACCCTGGTGGCATCTCTTCCAGCCTTTACTGACTCACATCATAGGGTCAGCTGACAGCCCCCATTGACTCCATAAGTAGGGCTATGTCTTTGTCAATCAGGAGGTGGAGCCGGCTACCCCAGGGATTGCACTGGGCCCAGTCACTGGAGTACGTAGAGGTGACTGGTGATCACCCTCCTTTTCAGATTGAGTTTTAGATCCCTTTAAGATAACACTGGACAAAAATAACAACCTCCAGATGCACAAAAAGCAGCAAACTTTGGACAGAAATGTAAAGAAAAATACACCTATGACTCCAGAAAGTCCCCAAAAGAAAGAAGTAAAGAACTTCTCAGATGAAGAAGGCTTTCTGAAACAATTGGAGGGTGAATACAAAAGAATAGAGTGCCCTCCTAGACCTTACACAAAATGCAGCAGAGCAAAATCAAAAATTAAGCAAGTTGTTCAATCTCATGGAACACCAGTACTCTGAAACCCAACAGATCAAAAACAAAATAAAAAAGATAGAAAGTTCAATTGAAAGGCAAGAAAGCAGAATTAAACAAACAGAAGATAGACTTTCTGACATGGAAGACAGAACTACTGACTCTAGCATCCATGTGGAGAAATCAGAAAAACAAAACAAGAAAAATGAAGAAGTATTAAGAAGCATGTGGGACTCTATCAAGAGGAACAATCTACAATCAGCTGGAGTTCCTGAACAGGGAGAGACACCTGAAAACACAGAGTATTGCTGCTGAGTTCCTGACAGAAAACTTTTCCTAAATTATGAGAGAAGAGAATATAGATATCCAAGATGTGTATCAAATGCCACTCAAAATAGATCCCCAAAGAAACACTCCAAGATATAATCAAGCTTAACAAAACAAAACATAAGCAAAAACTCTTAAAGGCAAGAGACTCAAAGCAAAGCTAACATTCAGAGGGAAACCCTGTAGGCTTTCATCTGACTTCTCAGCAGAAACCATGCTGGCACAGAGGCAATGAGATGACACATTGAAAGCCTTGAAGGAGAAAAGATTCCAACCAGAATTACATAACCTGTGAAACTATCTTTCACATATTAAAATGAAATTAAGACATTCCCAGATAAACAGAAACTCAGAGACTTTGTAAAAACAAAACTAAAACTACAAGAAATACTGAAAGAAGCTCTTGGCTTAGAAGAACAAAACCATTGACTGTATATTTAAGGAGCCAATACAGGACATATCACCCAGAAACCTCAGATAGTCAAGTCTCCAAGCTCTATCAAAGGTGTAATATTAAAAGAAGTGATCCAGTGATCATATCATGAAAACTATGATATCATCATATTAAAAAGAAGGATGTACTATAGTAGTTATAGTCCTTCCAGATGGAGAGCAAGTTAATGAGACTTATAGTAGTTATAAACGGGTTTAAACGTAGATTATTAAAGGAGCAGCCACAAAGCACAATAAAGATGCAACATGTCAAATCAACAAACGTAATACAGGAGTCTCAACAACCACAAAGGCAACACTGAAAAAGATGAAAAATCAACTCATAAAGAAGAAGTCCACAGAACAGAATAGTAACAACAGAGAAAACATTAACACAAAAATAAACACATCATGATGACAGCACTAAATACACACCTATCAACAATTACGTTGAATGTAAATGGACTGAACACTCCACTAAAGACAATGAGTGACATCTTGGATCAAAAGACACAACCCGTCTATATGTTCCTTACAAGAAACTCACCTGAAACTTAAAGATATGAACAAACTGAAAATCAAATGATGGGAGAATGTATAGAAAGCTGACAATACACAAAGAAGAGCAGGTGTGGCAATACTAACCTCCAATAAATTAGATTTTCATGTAAAATCCACCATCATGGACAAGGATGGTCACTACTTGTTACTGAAAGGTTCAATACACAAACAGGACTTAGCAATATTAAATATTTATGCACCCAATACTAGAGCAGGTAAATATATCGAGGAAACACTGACTACACTGAAAAATGAGATAGATCACTCCACAATAATAGTGGGAGTCTTCAACATTCCACTCTCAATTTTGGACGTATCTTCCAGAAAAAAGCTCAGTAAAGACACAGAAGATCTCATTGCCTCAAATAACCAGCTAGACCTCACTGACATATACAGAACTTTCTATCCCACAGGAGACAACTGCACCTTCTTCTCCAGTGCACATGGAACATTTTCCAGAATAGACCATGTATTAGATGATAACAGTTAATGTGATAAGTCAAATCTCAAAAAAATCCATGCCACTGAATTATTGTAAAGCACAGTCTCAGATTATAAAGCTGTAGAAGTTGAAATCAATAGCAAAGATAGACAGACAGACAGACAGGCAGGCAGGCAGAGAGAGAGAGAGACAGAGAGAGAGAGAGAGAGAGAGACAGACAGACAGACAGACAGATAGATAGATAGATAAAAACAGGAACTCATGGAAACTGAATAGTGTCTTTCTCAGAAAGCCATGGGTTATAGAAGACACCAAGGATAAAATAAATTTATGGATTCCAATGAGAATGAAAACATTTCTTACCAGAACCTATGGGATACAGCCAAAGCAGTGCTCAGAGGTCAGTTTATCTCTATAAATGCACACATCCAGAACCAAGAAAGAACTCAAAGCAAAGGACTAACCTGAAAGCTTGAACAAGTATAGACACAGCAACAGAGGAATCCCCTCGGGCCCCAGAAGGAAATAGATCATAAAGACTAGAACGTAACTAAATGAATTAGAGAACAGAAGAACAATTGAAAATAATTGAGAAGACTAAAACCTCATTTTTAGAAAAGATCGACAAAATTGACAAGCCATTGGCTAAACTTAATAAAGAAAACCAGGAAAGGAAACAAATAACCCAAATAAGAAATGAGTTGTGAGATCTCATAGCAGATCCAACAGAAATAAAGAAAATGTCATAACAGAATACTACAAAAGACTGCACTCTAACAAATTGGAAAACCTAGAGGAAATGGACAAATTCCTTGATTCATATCACCTACCAAAATTATCACAAGCTGAAGCAGAGCAACTTAATAAATGCATCACAATGAAAGAGACTGAAAAAGTCATGCTAAAACTACCAACCAAAAAGAGCCCTGGCCCGGATGGCTTCACTGCAGAATTCTCCCAAGCTTTTAGAGAAGAGTTATCTCCGATACTACTGAGACAATTACACAGAACAGAAAGGGATGGAATACTTCCAAACTCATTCTATGAAGCCAGCATAACCTTGATACAAAAGCCAGGGAAAGACTCAACAAAAAAGGAGAACAATAGACCAATAACAGTCATGAACCTAGATGCAAAAAATCTTCAACAAAATACTTACCAATAGAATATAACAACATATCAAAAGAAATAATTCATCATGACCAAGTTGGATTTATACCAGGGGTGCAAGCCTGGTTCAAAATCAGGAAAACAGCTAAGGTGATCAACCACATAAATAACACAAAAGACAAGAATCACCTGATTTTGTCTATTGATGCAGAAAAGGTATTTGATAAAGTCCAACACCCATTCATGCTTAAAACTCTCAGCAAAATAGGAATAACAGCAATATCCTCAGTGCAGTAAGGCCATTTATACAAAACCAACTGCTTACATCATCCTGAATGGAGAAAGACTGAAACAGTTCCGCTTGAGAATGTGGACTAGACAAGGATGCACACTCTCATCTCTTCTATTCTACTACAAGTTCTAGCCAGAGAAATTAGACAAAACCAAGAAATAAAGGGCATCTGCATCGGTAAAGAGGAAGTAAAAATCTCCCTATTTGAAGGTGATATGAGTGTATATGCAGCAAATCCTGAAGAATCCATAAGTAAGCTACTCAAACTGATAGAAGAGTTCAGCAAAGTATCAGGATACAAGATAAACATAAGTAAATAAGTAGAATTCCTTTACACCAATGATGAGATTACTAAAGAAGAAATTGCCTGAGGAAGATAAAACATCTAGGAATAAATCTAACCAGAGAGATATCAGTCCTTTTCAAAGAGAACTACAAGACCTTACTACAAGAAACTAAGAGAGACTTATGTAACTGGAGAAATCTACCCTGTTCTTGGATAGGAAGACTTAACATTGTGAAAATGTTTACTTTCCCCAAAGCAATCCACTTATGTAATGCAATCCCAATACAAGTTTCAGTGACATTTTTTAATGAGATGGAGAAACAAATCACCAACTTTGTTTGGAAAGGGAAGAAACCCCAGATAAGTAAACCACTACTGAAGAAGAATGCACTGTGAGGCCTCCCACACTTGACTTCAGAAATATTACACTGACACAGTAGTCAAAACAAGCTGGTGCTGGTACTGGTACAAAAAGAGACAGATATATCAATGGAACAGAGTTGAGACCCCAGAAATGCCACCATGGTCCTATGAACAGTTGATATTCGATGAAGGCCCTAAGACATTAAACTGAGGTAAAAGCAATCTCTTCAACAAATGTTGCTGACAAAACTGGATATCCATCTACAAAAAAACTGAAATAAGACTCATATTTCACATCTTATACAAGCTCAACTCAAACTGGAAACAAGACCTACATATAAAATCTAAAACACTAAAGCTCATCCAAGAAAGAAAAGGATCAACACTGGAAGTTTTAATACACAATGTAGACAGACTTCAGAATCTGACCAACAAACCACAATCAACAGAAGAGAAAATAGACAAGTAAGAACTGCTAAGAATCAAGCACTTTTGCTCATCCAAAAACTTTATCAAAAGAATTAAAATACCACCTACAGAATGGGAAAATATATTTGGCAACTGTATGTCAGACTAACGTCCGATCTCCATAATCTATAGCCAAGCCCAACTGCCATCAAACCATAATCTATAAGGTACTACAAAATATCAAGAAGAAAGAGATATATCATCCAATTAAGCAATGGGCAAATGAGATGGACAGACATTTCTCTAAAGAGGATATCCAGACAGACAAAACACACATGCAGAAATGCTCACATTATCACTAGCTATTAAAGAAATTTATATCAAAACTACGATGAGATACCATCTGACCCCAACAAGGTTAGCCATGAAAGAGAAAACGCAAAACAGCAAATACTGGAGAGGCTGTGGAGAAATCAGAATGCTCCTACAGTGTTGGTGGATTGCAGAATGGTGCAACGTCTCTGGAAAGCAGTCTGGCACTTCCTTAAAAAGCTGGAAATAGATATACCATTTGATCCAATAATTCCACTGCTTGGAATGTATCCTGCAGAATCAAGGCCATTCACACCAACTGATACATGCCCAAGAATGTTTATTGCAGCACGGTCTACAATAGCAAAAAGATGGAATCAACCTAGATGTCCAACAGCAGAGGAATGGATAGGTAAACTATGGTATATATACTCAATGGAACACTATGCAATGATAAAGAACAATGATAATATCAGGACGCATCTCATAACCTGGTTTCAATTGGAGAACCTTATGCTGTATGAAAGTAGTCAGCAACAAAAGGACAAATATTGTATGAGACCCCTACCATAAGGACTTAAAAACAGACTCATCCATAGAAGAAAATACTCTTTGATGGCTGCAAGGATGGGATGGAGTGAGAGAGAGGGTGGGGCACAGATTAGATAGTTGATAGAAATTTGGTTGGGTGAAATCTGTGACAGCACACTTTAGAAAGATCAATTTTAACTGGACTTCAACATAATGTGATTATTCCTCCCAACTTAATCCAATATTGCAAGGACAGAGTAGCTGGGGTGGGTGTCCAGGGACTGTGCTCTCAGGGGATATCAAGGCCAATTGGTGTAACTAGAGTTTTGCTGAGAGAGTCTTCTGCACCTCCACATTGATGAGTGGCCTCTTAGGTCTTAAAAGTTGCCAAGCTGCCATCTGAGGTTCACCAAATCGTCCCAACTTAGCAGGAATGGATGATCACCAAGTAGTAAAACGACATGGGCAAAAGAGAATCCAGAAGACAGAGAAACCCACGTGAGTGGGTGACTACATCAACATGTAACCAGAAGAACTAGATGGTGCCAGGTCACCACCAGTGATCTCTGTGATGGGACTCACAAAGTTGGATCTCACTGGCAACATGAGAATAAAAAGTGGTGCTCCCTGAGATCTCCACTAAAAGACTGCAAATGATGGTCCAGCAGCTTCAGGGTTCCCCTGGGAGTATGGAGCCTGGCCGTGATGCTTCCCCTGTCCATAAATAATAATGGAGGTCAACTATTTGGACAGTAATGGATTGGACTTGGCTACACAGAGGGACCATGTTGTGTGTGCACTTTATGCTTTCATGCTTCTATAGGATGTCATCTAGCTGACCTCTTACTGGAGGTGGGGGAGACAGTGGAGAGGAGGGGATAGGTGATTATTAGAAGGATATGAACATGTACAGAACAGAGAGGAGAATTGTGCTGTCACCAGGCAGGGAGAGCAGTGGGAACTGCACATAGGCAGCCATGCAAATTTATACGGGATTGTACATTTTCACTCAGACATAATAAAAAAGAAAATAGAGAAATTATCCTGGATTATTCAGATGAGCCCAATGTAATTATGCACAAAAAAAAGGTGAGATCAAACCTTTTGTCACTGAGTTGATTCTGACTCATAGTGACTCTATTAGACAGAATAGAACCACCCTCATATGGTTTCCAAGGAGTGACTGATGGATTATGAACTGGTGAACTTTTGATTAGCAGCCAAATTCTTAACCATTATGCCACCAGGGCTCCAATGTAACCACAGGGGAACTTAAATGAGAAAAAAAAGGAAGCACAGGAGACAGAGCCATGAGGTAAGGAATGCAGGCAGTCTATAGAAGCTAGAAAAGGCAGGGAAGCCAATTCTCTTTTACAATCTCTGAAACCCAGTCCTACCGACTCCTTTGTCTCAGTTAGACCTATTCCTAACTTCCAACCTCCAGAGCTGTAACATATTTCTGTTGCTTTAAATTATCAGTTAGTTGTAATTCATTACAGAAGCCATAAAAAGTGAATATACTAAATCTTAGTTGAAGTCATAACAAAAATAGTGGGGTCATGATTGAAAACTTCTAAAAGCATGTTGCTGTTTAAAAATAAAATTGCAAGCCATCAAGATTTAAGAGAAGATATCTAGCAAATATCTAATCTAAACCCTCTCCCCCTTGCCCTCCCTTCCTCCCCTCCCTCCCCTCCCTTGCAGCAATCAAAGAGTCTTTTCTTCTATACACAAGTCTGTTTTTGAGATCTTATTGTAGAGGTCTCATACAATATTTGCCCTTTTGTCACTGACTACTTTTATAAGGGATTGTACATTTTCACTCAGTCATATTAAATAAAAATTTTAAAAAAAGATTTAAGAGAAGATAATAAAAGTCACTAATTAGAACAAACAGCTTTACCTACAGGCAGTGTACTTACACTATGATGGAATTCTCTTAAACAATGACAGTGGAGCAGCATCTTCGAGGAATAAACAGTTACTACCAGCTTAAAATTTTATACCCAGGCAATATTTCCACCATTTAGGAAAGAAAGCAAAACATAAGAGAATATCTTTATGACTTGGAATATACAAGATGCAAAAAGCACTAATTATAAAAGATCGATGATTTTAACTTCATTAAAATTATCGTTTTCTGTCTTTTGAAAGGAGCCACCACTATGAGACTGAAAAGCAAACCAAAGACTGTGAGAAGACAATACATATTTTGTCAAAAGATTTGTATCCTAGAATAAGAAAACCTCTAGTATTAAAACATACATACAAAAAAGATAAGCCACATAAAGAGGAAAAAACAGTTTAAAAACATGAACAGCCACTTCACAAAAGAGGATATGTAGATGGCCAATAAAAACAAAGAAAAGTGCTCAACATACTACACACCAGAAAAATGTAGAGCCATAATGAAATACTACAGTACACAATTAGAATTCTCAAAATTGGTCTGACTTTCCCAAGCGTTTACAGCGGATATGAAACAAATGAATGTCTCCCACAATGCTAGTGGATCCCTGGTGGCACAGAAGTGAAGGGATTGGTTGCTAACCAAAAGATCAGAAGTTCAAATCCAGCAGCTACTCTTTGGAAACCCTGTCTACTGCACTATAGGACTGTTACAAGTGGGAATTGACCTCACAGTAATGGGTTACGTTTTTGGTATAAAACCAGTGAGTGTGCAAACTGGTACATTTACCTTTACAAAGGTTTTGGCGATGTCATAGTCATCTAGTGCTACTGTAACAGAAATACCACAAGTGGATGTTTTTAACAAAGAAAAATTTATTCTCTCACAGTCTAATAGGCTAAGAGATCAAATTCAGGGCACTGGCTCCAGATGAAGAATTTTTCTGTCAGCTTTGGAGGAAGAGTCTCATCATCAGTCTTCCTTTGGTCTGAGAGCATGCTTGTGCAGGAACCTTGGGTCCAAAGGATGCTCCCAGAAGTGTTTTCTTGGTAGGATGAGGTCCCAAACTCTCCACTCACTTCACTTTCTTTTTGTCTCTTGTGAAATAAAAGGATAAAAGATGGTGCAGCAAGCCACACCACAGGGCAGCTTGCACTACATTGAATCAGAAAGATGACCTTAGTAAGAGTGTTACAGTTTTACACTAATCCTTTTTAACATAATCCAATCTTGCCCCATTAATCACAGGAAGTCTTTAGTCTAACACAAAATTGTGGACAATCATGCAATATTGGGAATCAGGACAGACATTCTGGGGGGACAAAATTCAACCCATGACAGGCAATATGTACTAAGTGTAAGTATATGACCACTCTATGACTCAGCCTAAATATGACTTCATATTTAGACATATACTTAAGATAAATCAGTACATACATACATCTAAGCACATATGCAAGAATGGTTTTGAAATTTATGTATTTATAACTTCCTAAAAACTGAAACAACACAAATGTCCATCATCAGTAGGATGGTATTTACAAAGTCTCTGAGTTTCTGTTTATCTGGGAAGGTCTTAAGTTCATTTTCATATTTGAAAGATAGTTTGCAGGATATATAATTCTTTGTTGGAAGTTCTCCTCCTTCAAAGCTTTGAATGTGTCGTGCCACTGTCCCCGTGCCAGCACGGTTTCTGTTGAGAAATCTGACAAAAGCCTACAGGGTTTCCCTCTAAATGTTAGCTTTGCTTTGAGTCTTGCTGCCTTTAAGAGTTGCTGCTTATGTTTCATTTTGTTAAGCTTGATTATAATACATCTTGGAGTCTTTCTTTTGAGATCTGTATTGGATGACGAACGATATGCATCTGGGATATCTATATTCTCGTCTTCATGATTTCTGGGAAGTTTTCTGTCAGCAGCTCAGCAATGATACTCTCTGTGTTCTCAGGTATTTCATCCTGTTCAGGGACTCCAATTAATCGAAGGTTGTTCCTCTTAATAGAGTCCCACATACTTCTTAATGATTCTTCATTTTTCTTGTTTCTTTTTTCTGATTTGTCCTCATAGATGCTGGTGTCAGTAGCTCTGTCTTCCAAGTCAGAAATTCTTTTTTCTATTTGTTGCATTCTGTTTTATTGGCTTTGAATGGAAGTTTCTATGTCTTTGATTTTGTTCTTGATATGTTGTATTTCAGAGTGCTGGTGTTCCATCAGATTGAACAACTTGCTTAATTCTTCATTTTGTTGTGCTGCATTTTGTGTAATGTCTAGAAGGGCTCTGTATATAATCCTTTTGTATTCATCTTCCAATGATTTCAAAAAGTTTCTTCATACAGAAAACTCCTTGGTTGTTTTGTTTGGAAGCCTTCTGAAGCCATGGGTGATTTCTTGTTTGCCACAAGTGTCTGTTGCTTTTTGGGTTTCATGTGAGTAAGTAAAGGCTGGGAGAGATACTGTGAGGATGGACTGCAGATGTTTCTCTAGGCTGTCTTAAAATGTAAGACAAAAGGTATCTGACCACTTCCCAAGTCTGTCAGGTTTTCAGGTGTAGAGGTCCCTCTTCCCAACTGGCAAAGTAAGCACCTCTATATCCAACCCCAGATGATATGAACTATTTCAAAATACAGCAATGCTACTGCCCTGTTGGCCTCTGCTGACAGGGCCCAGCCTTAGGTGGTAGTGTATAAAACTACTGCTTTTCTGGTAGGAAAGCACTCTACTGTGGGCAGGCTCTGGTTCCCCAGCTAAGAATTAGGTCCACCTGTGGCCACTGTATCTGAGTTGGTGCCCTCTACATGGTCGACAGACAGTGGGCCTAAAGGTGCTAAGATATAGTGAGTCCTCAGCCTCTGTGCCTGGCTGCACTGTAGGTGACACTGTGTAAACTACTGCTTTTCTGTCTGAGAAGTGCTGTCCTGTTTGCAGGCACTGGCTCCCAGGCTAAGAATTAGGTCCAGCTAAAATCTCTGTATCCAACATGGTGACCCACACATAGGCCCTGTGGTTCTGTGCAAATCATGCTGTGGCAGAGATAAAAAGAGAGGCCTAAATTGGCTAGGTGTACAGAGTCCTAAGCCTGGCTCTCAAAATATGGCAATTTCACCTGCCTATCCCACCAGCAGTGCATCTGAGACTAGCAAGACCCAGTTCTTCACGCCAGCCAAGACAGAAAAAAAGTCACAATGACGCATTACCTTCAGTCCATGAGAGCCAGGGCTAGCCAGGAGTGGGAGTCAGCAAAAAAGAGGTGGTGGTTTGTTCTGTGGCATGAACTCCAAATTAACAGCCCTGTGCCATGTCCTGGAGCTCACTAGGTGACCAGAAGGCTCCATTTGATTATCAAATCAGGTCTTGGTTTCCAGAAGGATATAAGGAGATGTGTGCTTAGCCCGCCATCTTGCCTCCATCCCCCTATCATCAGTACAATGAATAAATAACTCATGGTATGCTCATACAAAATTCTATACAGAAAAAACATAAAGAGACTAAAGCAACATGCAATGACGCAGATGAATCTTATGAAATAGAGTAAGTCAAAAATAAATTAAAAAACAAGCTAAGGCAATGTATAATGAACAGAAATGGCGAATAAAGGTGGTACAAATAAATCTAAATGTACAACTAGGAGTATTAAATATAAAAAGATTAAAGTCGACAATTATTGCCCTGGTGGCATAGTGGTTAAGTTCTACATCCACTGAGCAAAAGGTCAGCAGTTCAGATCCACTAGGTGCTCTTTGGAAACTCTATAGAGCAGTTCTACTCTGTCCTATAGGGTTTCTATAAATCAGAATTGACTCAATGGCACTAGATTTTATTTTGTTTGGGGTTATTATTATAGGGTAGTTATGCAATATATGTATGTGTGTGTATATATATATATGTTGATATGCATCAAAATCAGCTTGATGGCAACAGGTTATAAAAGACAGTTTTATGGTTTGAACCCACAAGCCACTGAAGGAAGAAAGATGTGGTAGGCTGCTTCTGTAAAGATTACAGCCTTGAAAATCCTATGGGGCTGTCTTCATTGCTCTATTATGTTGCTACTAATCCAAATTGATTTCACAGCATTGGTTTAATGAATTTATTAAAGGTAGACTTCATCAAATTTACTTTAAAAAAATAGGAAGGTAGGGCCAAGGTGATGGTCTAGTCAGATGCTTCTTGTGACCTCTCTTACAAAAAAGAATCCCGAAAACCCACCCACTAAAAAGATGAATCAATTATACATGACACTCTAAGAGCCCTGAATTTCAAAGGCAAAGCTGAGAAACTGGGCTGAGTGAAAGTAGAGAGAAAGAATTTTCAGAAACAGCAAGAAGTTCAGTGGTATGACCTGACTCAGTGGAAGTCAGCATTCCACAGACTGGATCCATCAACACCAGCCAAGTGAAGTGAGCAGTGATATTTGAAACATATTTTCTGTATCAGGAGATACATTGCAGCAGAGTCCACTCATATCTTCAAAATTGGTGAAAAGTGGTACTGAATAGTCAAAAAAAAAAGTAATTTTCATTTTAGCTATCTCAGATCAAAAACTTTCCTTTGAGATAAACTGCTCTCCCTTTTACCTGGTCCCTCCTCCCCTATTCTGCAACTTGAGCCCAATCCAGCTCTAGAGACTGATACATCCCCTAGTCTGGAAATAGGACACCTTACATACCCCAAGCCATTTTCCAGCCTTGGAGAGGGAACAAGTTAACAAATAGGAAAAACGGTCTGGTGTCTCCTCTAAGCCAGAATTCAAGGACAGAAAGAGTTCCTTTACCTAGGCATAGACATAAGGATCCACAGGCTTTGAATGCCTTTCACCTATGCATAGACCTATGTGAACCCACTACAAAAGCATAGGCCTTCATTAGGACAGAAAACATGGTGTATACTGAACCCTAGTTTTACTGTAACAGTTATAGGGTGGAAAGACAAGCTGTTGACGTTTGACACTGAGCTACTTATTAACATGGTCTTCAGCTACCCACAGCAGGGGCCCAAGGACTGGTAGCTCCAACAATGCCAATTAACTACCCATGACAAAGATCTAAGAAAAAGTAGTGCACCCCAGTCCTTATAGCCAGAAACATTTGGACACCCACAGTCCAGCTGAAAAACCTGCGTATCTAGATACATTGGAAACAAGGACACACTTTTCCAAGAAACACTTGGGGCAGCTGTTGTCAGCCCCCTGCCTTCCTCAGTATGTGCAGCCAAACACTAGTGCCTACACAAATTTCCCCTGCCTGTCTAAAACTGTAGGTGAGAGTCTTCACCACACATTTGGTGACTAACTATTTGGATATCTCAGCTGAATCCATACAAGAAAAGCAAACTTACTGATGTGTTAGTATACCCAGTAACAGCTCCAACCACCTGGTGACAGCATGTTAGAGCTTCAAAGGCACCAAAAATCAAGTTAGCTCACATACCAGCCTATTTGGGCATTTCCACATAAAAAAGGAAGACAAGACATAATAAGCAAATATAAAATAAATAAATAAAATAACTTACTGATGGCTCAAAGAAAACAGTCAGTATCAAATCACAGAGAGAGACAGATCACAATGGTTTCAGAAAGCTACTAAAATAAACAAGTAAACTTCCAGATAGAGAGAACTTCCTGGAATCATTGGATATAGAATGCAAAAATTAATATACAGAACTTTTCAAGAGATCAGGTAAAATGTGGACCAAGACAAGAAAGACAGACACAACATTTGAGACACTTAAGAAGTTTAGAGTACAGCATAATAACAAACTGAGTAGGCTGTAAGAATCTGTAGAGAGAAAGCAAACAGAAATTCAGAAGATTATAAAATTTTACAATTAAACAACTCAATAAAAAGTCAAAAAGCAGAACTGAGGCAATAGAAGTCAGAATTAGTAAGACTGAAGATAAAACACTCCATACCAACATATGTGAGAAAAACAATCAGATAAGGAAATTATTCTAAATGAAGAAAATTTTGTGGTACTCTATGAAGACAAATAGCCTATGAGTGACTGGAGCACTGGAACAGGGCCGATAAAAGAAAACAGAGGGAGAATTGTTGAAGATTTGCTGGCAGAAAACTTCCCTGATAGCATGAAAGATGAAAAGATATCTATCCAAGATACTCATATAACTTCTTGCAAGGTAGATGTCAAAAGAAAGTCACCAAGACAAATTACAACCAAAATTGCCAAACCAAGGATAAAGAAAGAATTTATAAATATCTAAGGATAAAGGAAAAGTCCTCTACAAAGGCATCAAAACGACTAAGCTCAGAATACTTGGCAGAAACCATGCAGGCAAGAATACTATGGGATGACATATACACAGCTTTGAAGGAAAAAAATTGCCAGCCAAGAATTATATATCCCACAAAACTGTCTCTCAGATTGGACACTTGACATTTCCAGATGAATAGAAATTTAGGGGATTTGCAAAAACCAAAGCAAAATTACAATAAATGCTAAAAGGAGCCCCTTGGCTACAAAATCAGTAACAGCAAATAACAACACAAGACTAGAACACCGGACAGAGCAACCAGGTATCAACCCAGACAGGTAAGTCACAAAAATAAATCAAAACTGAGACCCTGAAAATGGGCAAACAGGGATGTGATTATGCAAAAGATGACAACATTATACCAAAAAAATACTAAAACATGTAGAAACAGATCTTTCACATGGAGAGGATGTCAAGGTGATATAAGGAGATTAAAAACTGGTTTACACTTAGAATAATGGGGATAAATATTAAGAAAACCACAAAGGAAGCTAACAACTCTATACATTAAAATAAAAAGCAAGAAAACTACAAAAACTCAACTAAAACAAGTCCAACAACAAAAAAGGTGAAAAGACTTGACTGGACTTCAACATAACATGATTACTCCTCCATCTTAACCAAATATTGCAAGGACAGAGTAGCTGGGGTGGGGGTCTTGGGTCCATGCTCTCAAGGGACATCAAGGCCAATTGGCATAACTACCTTATTGCTAAGAGTCTTCTGCATCTCATATTGGTGGATGACATCCAGGGTCTTAAAAGCTAGCAAGCTGCCATTTAAGGTACACCAAATGGCCCCAACTCAGCCAGAACAGATGACCACCAATAAGAACAAAGACATCAGGGGAAAAGATCCCAGAAGATAGAAGGACCCATGTGAATGGGTGACTGTATCAACATGTGACAAGAAAAAACAGATGGTGCCCGGCCACCACCAATGACAGCCATGGTGGGGTACACAATGTAGAGTTCCAGTGGCAACATGAGAAAAACAAGGGTACACTTCAAGAATTCCACTAAAAGATCACAGTTGATGGTCCAGCAGCCTGGGAATTTCCCTGGGAGCATGGTCCCTAGACCTGCTGCTGCCCCTTATCGTAAATCACTACCAATTTCCACTCTTCAGACAAGAATTGATTGGACAAGGAGACACCAAGCGACCATATAGTGTGTGCAATTTATGGTTCTATGGATCTATACGATGCTACCCTCTTGGCCTCTTACCACAAGGGAGAGGAGAGAGTTGAGAGGGTACAGAGGAGAGGACAGAAGATGGTTAAGAAGATATGACACGTATAGAATGGAAAAGGAGAATGTGCTTTTACCGAGCAAGGAGAGCAAAGGAGCTGTAGATAGGCGGGCATGCAAATTTAAATTGGATTATATACTTTCACTCAGTCACAATAAAAAATAATGAAAATAAAATACATAAAGAAAAATGAATCAGTGCAGAAAAGTAAGTGGAAAAAGGAAATTGTCAAAAACACACAAAAAAGGCATCAAAATAACAATACTAAACTCACATGCATCAATAATTACACTGAATATAAATAGATTATAAATAGACATAGTGTGGTGGATTGGATAAAATAACACAATATGTGTGTACAGTGCTTAAAAGAGACACATCTTAGATTTAAAGGCACAAACAAACTAAAACTCAGTTATGGAAAAAATATAACAAATAACACTCAAAAATGAGCAAGAGCAGCAATAATCATTTCTGAAAAAAAATAGATTTTAAAGTAAGATCTACCACAATGGGTAAGGAAGGATATTATATAATAATATAGCACTGAAAAGAGAAATAGCTCCACAGTAAGAGAAGACGACTTCAAGACACACTTTTGGTGAAGAGCGAAACATGTAGAAAGGCAGTCGGTAAAGACACAGGAGATCTAAATGCTACTTGACCTCATAGATGTATACAGAACACTCCACACAAAAGCAGTAAAGTGTAGTTTCTTTTCCAACACACAGGGAACATTTCCAGAACAGACCACATACATTAGGCCATAAAACAAGTCTTAAAAGAATTCAAAGCACTTAAATATTATAAAGCATCTTTTCTGTCCATAAAGTCATAAAAGTAGAAATTAATAACAGAAAAAAAAAACAATTAAAAAAGCAAACATGTGAAAACTGAGCAATACCGTGTTCAAAACCTGGTGGGTTACAGAAGAAATTAAAGAAGGAATAAAAAATTCACAGAATCAAATGAGAATCACAATGCATCCTACCAGAGCCTGTGGGACAGAGCAAAAGCAGTGCTCAGATGTCAATTTACAGCACTAAATGCACACACTCAAAAAGAAAAAAAGGCAGAATTCAAAGCATTAAATCTACAACTTAAAAAAAGGAGAAAGACAGCAGCAAAAGAAGCCCTCAGGTACAAAAAGAAAACAAATGATAAAAATTGGAGCACAATTAAATGAAACAGAGAACAGAATAATGACTGAGAGTCAACAAGATCTAAACCTGGCTCTTTGAAAAGATCAACAAAATCAATAAGCTACTGGCTAAACTGACAAAAGAGAATCAGGAGAAGGAGGAAATAACCAGAATAAGAAATGACATGGGCAATAGCAAGCCAAAATTTAAAAAACTGTAACAGAATAGTATGAAAAATTGTACTCTAACAAATATGAAAACCTAGAAGAAATGGTTTCTTCTGAAATCACACTGCCTGCCCAAACCAACACAAACAGAGGCAGGACGACTAAATAAACCTGTAACAAAAGAAAAGATTAAAAAGAAGAGTTAAAACCTCCCAACCAAAACAGCTTTAGCCTGGATGGCTTTGCTGGAGAATTCTTCCAGATTTTCAGAGCATAGAAAAGGATGGAATGCTCCCACATTCATGCTATGATGCCAAAGCTGGGTAAAGATACCACAAAAAAGAAAATTACAGATAAATATTCCCATGAACTTAGACACAAAAATTCTTAACAAAATTCTAGCCAATAGAATTTAAAAACATCTTTTAAAAAATTCACCATGACAAAGCAGAATTCATACTAGGTATGTAGGCATGGTTCAACATTAAAAAAACAATCAATATAATCATCATATAAATAAAACAAAAGACAAGAAGCAAAAGGTTTTTATCAATTGATGCAGAAAAAACCTTTGATATAGTCCAACATCCATTATATTAAAAATTCTCAGCAAAATAAGAATAGAGGTGTGCGCAAGGTTCTCTATGACAAATTGATCTGGATTATAAACTTCCACTTAAAACACAGTAATTTTCTTTAGAAAATTTATGCAATCATCAGGATTTAAGCTCCTCAGAGATGTAGTTTCTTTGTAGTCTCTGCACCTAATATCTGTCGAGTTCCTGGGTGGTGCAAATGGTTCAGCACTCTACTGCTAGCCTAAACTAGCCTGAACCCGCCCTATGTGCTTCAGAAGACAGGCCTGGCGATCTGCTTCTAAGAATTTATCGCCTGGAAACTCCTCTGATGTTATTCTACTCTCTACGTGATCACCATGAGTCAGAATCAGCTAGACAACAAATAACAACAACATGTATCGTATACAATTAATATATAGTATTTTTGCATTTAACAGCTATTCCTAAATCATGGTTACTGAGGGAATTCCAGGAGCTCACTTTCTATCTTTGCATGTGTAAAGCTTTGGTGTATAAAGCTCCAATTACGTTACAACCACTTGTAAAATAATGGAGTTGTATGGTATGCTCAGAGACTTTAACTTTGTACTGTAGGAAATGGGAAAAAAGTTTAAAATTAAAGCAAAACACTAATGCAGAAATAATACATAATACACAGTGTATCCCTAGTGTATGTAAGTTTAGATAGATTTTAAGAGATAAATATAAACATGAAAAGAAAACTAAAATAATAAAGCACATACAAAGAGTTCAGATAATGAAAGAATAATTTTAAAGTAGTCATGGTAGATGTTATAGAGGCACATTTGTTGTAAAGAATACTGTCACATAGCCAGTGTTCCCAACTTCTTTTTTGGCCACTCATGTAAGGGTGATGGATCATAAAGAGATCTAGATGTGTGGAGAAACTAATAAATGGTCTGGTGGATAGATGCATGACAAAGGGATACCAACCTAGGGATGTGTCTTTGCAAAAAAAGAAAAAAAAAAGATTTGGAATATACTGAGTAAAACCGTTTTAAGCAATTGTTGAGTACAAAAGAATTACATATAGAACTCTCGTAGAGATTTAATAAAATGCAGCAGAGCAAACTGAAAAATTAAGCAAGCTGTTTGAACTGATGGAGCATCAATGATCTGAAATTCAGCAGATCAATAACAAAATAACAGAATTAGGCAATTCACTTCAAAGCCAAAAGAATAGAATGGAGGAGATAGAAGTCAGACTCAGGGACCCTGAGGACACAGCAACTGACACTGGCATTTATAAAGAGTAATCAGAGAAAAGAAATAAGTAAAATGAAGAAGAATTAAGAAACATAAGGGACTCTATTAAGATGAATAATCTGATTAATTGGAGTTCCAAAACAGGGAAGGACAGCTGAAAGCACAGAGAATATTGTAGTAGAGCTGCTGAAGGAAAAATCCCCTGAAATTATGAAAGAAAACATGGATACCCAAGATGTACATCGAATGCCACAAAAATTAGACCCCCAAAGAAAGACAGCAAGACATGTTATAATCAAGTTTAATAAAGAGAAAAATAAACAGATTCTCTTAAAGGTAGCAAAGCTCAAAGCTAAAGTAAAATTCACAGGGAAACCCAGTAAGATTTCATCTGACTTCTCGGCAGAAACAGTGTGGGCTTGGAGGCAGTAGAATGACACACTCAAAGCCTTGAAGGAGAAAAACTTCCAATCAAGAACTATATATTCTGCAAATTTGTCTCTCAAACATGAAGACGAAATTAAGACATTCACGAATAGATAGAAGCTTAGAGACTTTGTAAAAACCAACCAAAAGTACAAGAAATACTGAAAGAAGCTCTTTGCTTAGAAAAACAAAACCATTAAGTGTGTGTTTAAGGCAGCAATACAGGGCACACCATCCAGAAATCTGCTCAGTTAGGAAAGTCACAAAACTTAATCAAAGCTACAATATTAAAAGAAGGGAACCAGCAATCATATCACAAAAACTATGATACCATCACACTAAAAAGAGGGATATACTACAGTAGTTACAGTCCTTTCAGATGGAGAGACAGCTAAAAAGACATGTATAAGTTAAAAACGGGTTTAGACTTAGAATATTAACATCATAAGTGTAGCTACAAAGGACAATAACAATGCAACATATCAAAACAAAAACATAATACAGAAATCTCAACAAACACAAAACCAGCACTGAAAAAGATGACAAATCAGCCCATAAAGAAGAATGACCCAAAACAAAATATTAATAACAACATAGAAAATACCAACACAAAAATAAATACATCTAAATGATGGCACTAAACACATACCTATCAATAATTACACTGAATGTAAACAGGCTGAAAGTTCCAATAAAGAGACAAGTGGTATCCTGGATCAAAACGTGACCCATCTATATTTGGCTTACAAGAAAGACATCTTAGATTGAAGATCTGAACAAACTGAAAATTAAAGGATGCAATAATATATACCAAGCTAACAATATATGAAGAAGAGCAGGTATGGCAATACTAATCTCAGATAGCCAAACCAAAGTCAAGTGCCAACTCTGTAAAATCCACCGTCATGGACAAGGATGGTCACCGTTTATTGCTGAAAAGGTGAATACATAAGTGAGACCTAACAATAGTAAATATTTATGCACCCAATACTAGCACGTCTAAATACATCGAACGAACACTGACCACATTGAAAAATGAGATAGATCACTCTACAATAATGATAGGAGACTTCAACACTCCACTGTCAGTAAGGAGGGATCATCCAGAATAAAGTTCAGTACAGACAGAGAAAACCTCATCATGACAATTAACCAACTAGACCTCATCGACATATACAGAACTTTTTATTTACCAACAGATAAGGATACCTTCTTCTCAAATGCACACGGAACATTTTTCAGAATAGACTGTGTGTTAGGACATAAAGGAAATCTCAACAAAATCCAAACCACTTAATTATTGCAAAGCATCTTCTTGGATCCTAAAGCCATAAAAGTCAAAATCAATGGCAGAAAAACGTAGGTAGAAATTGGAACTCATGGAAACTGAACAACACATTACTCAAAAAGCCAAGGGTTATAGAAGAAATCAAGGATAAAATAGTTATGGAATCAAATGAGAATGAAAACACATCCCTCCAGAACCTATGGGACACAGGCGAAGCAGTGCTCAGAGGTCAGCTTATGTCTGTAAATGCACGCATCTGGAAGGAAGGTAGGACCCCAAACAAAAACTTAACCCTACAGTTTGAAAAAGTAGAAAGAGAGCAACAGAGGAATCCGTCAGTTACCAGAAGAAAACAAATAATAAAGATTAGAGCAGAAAAAAATGAATTAGAAAATAGAAGCGCAACTGAAAAAATTAACAAAACCAAAAGCTGATTTTTTGAAAACGTCAGCAAAATTGATACACCTTTGGCTACACTTACAAAAGAAAAACAGGAGTGGAAACAAATCACCCAAAATAAATGAGACTGGGGAAGTTACACCAGATGTAACTGAAATCAAAAGTATCATAACACCATGTCATTTTGGTCCTCGGTGAGCATCCATTCCTGCTGGAGAGCAGTGGAAGCTGCATATAGGTTGGCATGTAAACTTATACAGGAATGTACATTTTCACTCAGTCATATTAAATTAAAAAAAAGGAAAAATGTATCATAACACAATACTGCGAAAGACTGCACTCTATCTGATTTGAAAACCAAGAGGAAATAGACAAATTTCTAGATTCATATCACCTACCAAAATAACACAAGGAGAAGCAGAACAACTTAATAAATCCATAACAAAGGAAGAGATTCAAAAAGTCGTCAAAAAACTACCAACCAAAAAAAAGTCCAAGCAAAGATGGTTTCACCAGAGAATTCTATGAAGCTTTTAGAGAAGAGTTAATCCATTACTACCGAGAGTCTTTCACAGCATAGAAAGGAATGGAATACCCCCAGATTCAAATTCTGTGTAGCCAGCATAACCCTGATACCAAAGCCAGCGAGATATCCCGCAAAAAAGGAAACTTGCAGACCAATATCCCTCATGAACCTAAATGCAAAAATCTTCAACAAAATCCTGGCCAACAGCATTGAACAACATATTAAAAAAATGATTGATCGTGATCAAGTTGGATTCATACCTGGGATGCAAGGCTGATTCAACAACCGAAAAACAATTAAGGTGACCAACTACATAAATAACACAAAAGATAAGAATTACCTGATTTTGTCAATAGATACAGGAAAGGCATTTGACAAAGTTCAACACCAATTCATGCTAAAAACTCTCAGAAAAATTGGAATGGAGTGGAAATTCCTCAATGCAATAAGGGTCATTTATACAAAGCCAACTGCCTACATCATCCTGAGTGGAGAGAGATTGAAAGAATTCTCCATGAGAACACAAACTAGACAAGGATGCCCACTCTTACCACTTCTATTCAACATTGTACTAGAAGTTCTGGCCAGAACAATTAGACAAGACAAAGAAACAAAGGGTACCCACACTAGCGAAGAAGTAAAAATCTCCGTATTTGCAAATGACATGATTTTGTATGCAGAGAATTCCAAAAAAGCCATAAGTAAACTACTGGGAAAAACAGAGAGAAGTTCAGCAAAATATCAGGATATAAGACAAAAGTAAGTAAATCAACAGGATTCCTTTATAACAGCAAAGAAATCACCAAGGAAGAAATCGCCAAATCAATACCGTTTACAAGAGCCTCCAAGAGGACAAAATACGTAGGAATAAATCTAACTAGAGAAATAAGAGACCTGTATAAAGACCTTACTGAAAGAAACCAAGAGAGACATAAATGGAGAAACCTACCCTGCTAGTAGATAGGAAGACTCATTATTAAGAAAATGTCTATTTTACCCAAAGTGATCTACATTCACATTGCAATCCCAATACAAATTCCAGTGATATTTTTCAGAGATGGACAAACAAATCACCAACTTTGTTTGGAAAGGGAAGAAACCCCAAATAACCAAAGCACCAGTGAAGAAAAACACACTGGGAAGCCTCTCAAAACCCTACTTTAAAACTTATTACAGTGCCACAGTAGTCAAAACAGCCTGGTACTGGTACAAAAAGAGACATATTGACCAATGGAACAGAGTTGAGACCTGGAGATGACACCATCCTCCTGTCAACAATTGATATTCCACAAAGGCCCTAAGATTGTAAACCGAAGTAAAAATAGTCTCTTTAACAAATGGTGCCAGCAAAATTGGAGATCTGCAAAACATTGAAACAAAACCCATGTCTCACACTTTACAGAAAAACTAATTCAAATTTGATAAAAGTTCTAAACATCAAACCTAAAACAATAAAGATCATGTAAGACAAAAAAAAGTCAACAATGGAAGTTTTAATACAAAACTTACACAGACTTCAAAATCTGACAAAGCATGAACAACAGAAGAGAAAATAGATAAATGGAAACTACTAAGAATCAAACACTTTTGCCCATCCAAAGACTTCATCAAAAGAATTAAAAGACCATCTACACAATGGGAAAAAGTGTTTCACAACCGCTTGTCAGACTGACATCTGATCTCCATAATCTATAAGACATTGCAAAATACCTGCAAGGAAAAGGTAAATGATCAAAAATAGCAATAGGCAAAGGAGATGGTCAGACATTTCACCAAAGAGGCAGCCAAAAGACACATGAGCTCATGATCATGAGCTATTAGAGAAATACAAATCAAAACTACAGTGAGATACCGTCTAACCCCAACAAAGTTGCCCATGATTCGAAAAACGCAAAACAACAGATACTGGAGAGGTGGTAGAGAAATTTCAACGCTGCTACACTGCTGATGGGATTGCAAAATGGTACAGCCTCTTTGGAAAGCAATCTGGCATTTCTTTAAAAAGCTGGAAATAGATATACCATTTAATCCAGTAATCCCACTGCTTGGAATGTATCCTGCAGATTCAAGGGCAGTCATATGAACAGATACATGCACACAAATGTTTACTGTAGCACAGTCCACAGTAACTAAAAAATGGAATCAACCCAGATGTCCAACAACAGATGAATGGATAAACAAACTATAGAACATAGTCAATGGAACACTATGCAGTAATAAAGAACAATGATGATTTTAGGAAGCGTCTCATAAGCTGGTTCCAACTGGAAGACATTACACTGAGTGAAATCAGTCAGCCACATAAGGAGAAATATTGTATGAGACCCCTACTTTAAGGACTTAAAAATAGACTCTTGCACAGAAGAAAAGATTCTTTGACAGCAGCAAGGGAGGGGAGAGAGGGAGAGTACTAGCCATAGATTCAATAGTACATAGGAATTGGGCTGGGTAGAAGCAGTGACAGCACACAGTGCAAAGAAGATCATCTTAACTGGACTTCAACATAAACAGAAAGCTATTCTAAAATTTCAAGGATAGAGTAGCAGGGGTGCAGGTCTGGGGATCCTGGTCTCAGGGGACTTTGAAGACAATGAACATAAATAGCCTATTGCTAATAGAGTCTTCTTCACCCCATATCAGTGAGTGGTGTCTGGGGTTTTAAAAGCTAGCAAGCTGTCATCTGAAGTACACTAAATCATCCCAGCTCATCTAGAACAGGCAATCATCACCACCAGCAAAGACACGAGGGAAAAAGAACCCAAGAAACAGAAGGATCCATGTGAATGGGTGACTGTATTAAGATGTGACCAGAAGAATCAGATGGTGCCCAGCCACCACCAAAGACAGCCATGATGAGGCACACAAAGTTGACTTCTCGTGACAACATGAGAAAAATAGAGGTGTACCTCAAGAACTCCACTAAAAGACCATAATTGACGGTCCAGTGCTCTGGGGGTTCCCATGGGAGCATGGACGGTACACCTGCTGCTGCCCATCATCAGGAAACATTACTGAAGATCTACTCTTCAGACAGGAATGGACTGGAATTAGAGACCCAATGTGACCATGTGGTGTGTGTACTTTATGGTTCTACGCATCTGTGGGATGCTGTCCTGCTGGACTCTTACTAGAATGGAAAGAAGAGTGTGGAGAGGAGGGCACAGGAGATTGTTAAGCATATATGACATATATACTATGTTTTTTTTTATTATGACTGAGTGAAAATATACATTCCCACATAAATTTTCGTGTCCACCTATATGCAGCTTCCACTGCTCTCCCTGCCCGGCGACAACACAGTATTACTCTCTGATCCATACATGTCTCATCCTCCCAACAGTCTCCTTTCTCCTCTTCTTCACCCACTCCCCTTCCTCCAGTCAGAGGACATCAGGATGATACCCTATAGATGAATAGAACCGTAAAGTGCACCCAACATATAGTCACTGCATCGCCAAGTCCAATCCCTTGTAGTCTGAAGAGAGGACCTTCATTGTGATCCATGGGCAAGGGCAGCATCAGGGCCAGGGGCCATGCTTCCAGGGGAACCCCGAAGCTGCTGGACCATCAGTTGTGGTCTTTTAGTGGAGATCTCAGGATGCATCCCTCCTTATTCTTGTGTTGCCAGCGATACTCAACTTTGTGAGCTCCATCATGGCTATCACTGGTGGTGGCCAGGCACCATCTGGTTCTTCTGGTTCAAAGTCGATGTACACACCCACTCATATGGGTCTCTCTATCTTCTAGGTTGTCATTTTGGTCCTTGGTGAGCATCCACTCCTGCTGAGTTGGGACCATTTGCTGAGCCCCCGGATGGCATCTTGGCAGCTTTTAAGACCCCAGATGCCACTCACCAACGTGGGGTGCAGAGAGCCCTCTAAGTAAAACTCTAGTTGTGCCAATTGGCCTCGATTTCACCTAAAAGCATGGTCCCCTGCTCCCGGCCCCAGCTACTCTGTCCTTGCATTATTAGGTTAAGGTGAGAGGAGTACTCAAGTTGTGTTGAAGCCCCCTTAATATTGTTCTTGTTTCTAATGTGTGCTGTCACCGATTTCACCCGACCAAATTTCTACCAACTATCTAATCTAAATCCTCCCCCCAACCCTCCCTCCTTCCCCTCCCTTGCAGCCATCAAAGAGTCCTTTCTTCTATGCATAAGTCTGTTTTTGAGTTCTTATTGTAGGGGTCTGATACAATATTTGTCCTTTTGTCGCTGACTACTTTCACTCAACATAATGTCTTCCAGTTGAAACCAGGTTACGAGATGTTTCCTGGAATCATCATTGTTCTTCATCATTGCACAGTGCTCGGTTGAGTACATATACTATAGGTTATCTATCCATTTCTCTGTTGATGTGCATCCAGGTTGATTCCATCTTTTTGCTATCGTGGACTGTGCTGCCATAAACATTCCGGTTCATGTATCCATTGATGTGAATGGCCTTGATTCTGTAGGATATATTTCCAGTAGTGGAATTAATAGATCAAATGGTATATCTATATCCATTTTTTTAAGGAAGCACCAGATTGCTTTCCAAAGAGGCTGGATCATTTTGCAACCCCACCAGCAGTGTAGGAGAGTTCCACTTTCTCCACAGCCTTCTAGAATTTGTTGTTTTGTGTTTTTTGGATCATGGCCAACCTTGTTGGGTGAGATGGTATCCCATTGTAGTTTTGATTTGAATTTCTTTAATAACTAAAGATTGTGAACACGTCTGCATGTGTTTTTTGGCTGACTGGATCTCCTCTTTAGAGAAATGTTTGTCAGTCTCCTTTGCCCATCACTTAATTGGATGATTTATCTTCTTACTGATATTTTGTAGTACCTTATAGATCACGGAGATCAGGCATTGGCCTGACATAGAGTTGCCAAATATTTTTTCCTATTCTGTAGGTGGCCTTTTAACTGTTGTGATAAAGTCTTTGGATGAGCAAAAGTGTTTGATTCTTAGTAGTTCCCATTGATCTTTTTTCTCTTCTGTTGATTGTTGTTTGTTTGACAGATTGTGAAGTCTGTCTACGTTATGTATTAAAACTTCCATTATTGTTCCTACTTTTTCTTGGATGAACTTTAGTTTTGATATTTAGGTCTTTTTTTGGCTTTGCATTCAATTTGAGTTGATTTTTGTATAAGGTGTAAGATATGAATCTTGTTTCAATTTATTGCAGATGGATATCCAATTTTGCCACCACCATTTGTTGAAGAGATTGTTTTTACCCCAGTTTAATGTCTTAGGGCCTTTGTCGAATATCAACTGTTCATAGGACGATGATGTCATCCCTGGGGCCTCAATTCTGTTGCATTGATCGATCTGTCTGTTCTTGTACCAGTACCAGGCTGTTTTGACCACTGTGGCAGTGTAATAGGTTCTGAAATCAGGTAATGGGAGGCCTCCCAGTGTGTTCTTCTTTAGCAGTACTTTACTTATCCAGAGTTTCTTCCCTTTCCAAACAAAGTTCATGATTTTTTTCTCCATCTCATTAAAAAATGACGCTGGAACTTATATTGGGATTGCATTATATAAGTAGATTGCTTTAGGTAAAATAGACATTTTCACAATGTTAAGTCTTCCTATCCATGAGCAGGGCAGGTTTCTCCATTTATCTAAGTCTATCTTAGTTTCTTGTAGTAAGGGCTTGTAGTTGTCTTTGTAAAGGTCTGTTATTTCTCTGGTTAGATTAACACCTAGGTACTTTATCTTCTTGGGGGCTATCATAAATGGCATGATGTGATGATTTCTTCATTAACAGTCTCACTGTTGGTATAAAGGAATACTACTGATTTACTTATGTTTCTCTTGTATCCTGAGACTTTGCTGAACTCTTCTATCAGTTTGAGTAGTTTAGTTATAGATTCTTTGGGATTCTCTGCATATACAATCATATCATCAACAAACAGGGAATTTTTGGCTTCTTCTTTGCTGATGCCGATGCCCTTTATTTCTTGGTCTTGTCTAATTGCTGTGGCTAGAACTTCTAGTACAATGTTGAGTAGGAAAGATCAGAGTGCTCATCCTTGTCTAGTTCTTGTTCTTAAGGGAAACTCCTTCAGTCTCTCTCCACTGTGGATGATGTAGGCAGTGGTTTTGTATAAATGGCCCTTATTGCATTGAGGAATTTTCCATCTATGCCTATTTTGCCAAGAGTTTTTAGTATGAACGGGTGTTGGACTTTATCAAATGCCTTTTCTGCACCAATGAATAAAATCAGGTGATTCTTGTCTTTTGTGCTATTTATGTGGTTAATTACATTAATTGTTTTTCTGATGTTGAACCAGCTTGCATCCCCAGTATGAATCCAAATTTGTCATGGTGGATAATTTTTTTGATATGTTTTTGTATTCTATTGGCAAGAATTTTGTTGCAGAGTTTTGCATCTAGATTCATGAGTGATATCGGTCTGTAGCTCTCCTTTTTGGTTGGGTCTTTCCCTGGCTTTGGTATCAGGATTATGCTGGCTTCATAGAACGAGTTTGGGAGTACTGCTTCCCTTTCTATACTGTGAAATAGCAGTTACGACATTCACAGAAGGAAAAGAAGGAGTGTGCTGTTACCTGGCAGGGAGAAGAGAAGGAGCTGCAGATAGGTGGGCATACAGATTTAATTGGGATTATATACTTTCACTTAATCAGAATAAAACAACAACAACAAAAACACAAGGGAAGACTAACAATCTTGAGAGATGAGAGAGAGTGAAGGGGATTTATGAGGATGTTTTCCTGGAGAACGTTCTGCTAAACACCCTTCTACTGAGAGAGCAGAGTGTGTAGAAAAGCCAGGCATGCTTGTCTCTTCCCCTCAAGCTATAGATGGGGCTTTTATAAGATTTCAAAGGACAAGGAGTCATGTCCACTCCTGCCTGGGGAGGTGAACAAATGAGCAGGTATTGGCAAGGTGAAGTAGAGACACTACTGCACTGAGTTTCATTTGTAGGAACAGAGCATTTGTATGTCATGAGAGAGAGTGGACAGTCATCCAGAATGACTGACTTCTGGCCCAAGAGAACGGCCTGTGGGGAAGTTAATGGAACTTGGACAGAGACTGGTGGAGTGGAACATTAGGCAGCTGGAAAAAGACAGGGTTTTGCCTATATAGCAGAGTTCAGTTAGAGGATCCATAATTGGAGCCTCTAAGAACTCGTCAGAGTGGTTGCAGGAGTAAGGGGCTGCTTCACACATCTACTGTAACCCACAAAACTCACAGCCATCTGACAATAGTTGCATTTCAGTTTTTTTTATCCTGTCTTCTCCTCCTTCCTGCTCATGCTTTATCCTTTGTGTGCAGTCAGTCAGTTCTGATTCATACAGATCTTATGTGATAGAGTAGAACTGTAACCGAGTCTTTAGCCACAGTGCCACCAACTCTCCATCAGGGGAGGAAGTTTTTGGGAGACAAGAAAGCAGATCACACCTGTCTCCTTGACTTAATACCCGTCCTTGCTAAGGCAAGAGAAACTGAAGTGTTGTGTGTGCTATGTCCTATACTGGACAGGGAATTTTAATTTCTTAATAAAGACTGAGTCTGGCAACTTAAAGTGACCATCAGATTTAAAGTAACCCGATCACCAATGTTCAGTTTAACCGACTATTGATAATAACTCAAGTGACCAGAAAATTTATGAAGTAGCCAACATTTTCATCCAGTGGTTGGGGGAAAATATTCTCAATTGAATAAATACAAAAAAATATGGTAGAAAAGAGTAATAATGTTATATAGGGAGCCATCCTACAATTTCTTATTTTTCTCTTTGGTTGCAATAGCAAAATTATTCTTTTACGAGTTCAGTTTCGTTTCTTTTCTAGCAATAATCAGGAGGTTGGCTTATAAAATCAAACCAGCCTTTCTCTGTTTGGATCGTACTAATAAATACCTAATAGAAGCATGGCAACTTGTGTGTCAATAACGAGACATACTGTCCCACCCACTCCGTGAAAACACAATGGGAGATTATTGCAATCTGCAATACCTCGTGTGTAACACATGGGCTGGACTGCTGTAACGTCACCATCTCCTTCTCCAGAGACTGGAAACAGAACATATGCTGAACACCAGAGCCAATGCTTCTTCAGTTATTATGATGCCATGCTTTTAAATGAATGACCATTTAAAAATCCCTTATCCATTGCTGAAGGGGACAGTAAAATGGTACAGGCCCTGTGGAAAATAGTTTCGAGGTTTCTCACTTATGTGAAATAATCTAGAATATACGGAAGAATAGAAAACAAAGTTTATTTGCAATTAGCAAATGAGGGCAGCAGGAAGGGGGAAAGAGGGAATCATTATTTAGGGAGCACTAGACTTCTGCAAGTGTGATAGAAACGTTTGGAAATGAGTAGTGGTGATTGGTGCATAACATGATGAATATAACTAATGTCATTGAACTGTATGTGTAAGAAAATTAAAAATGGAAAATGTTTGGCTATATATATTTACTTGTCACAATTTTAAAATAATCCTTTCAGAGTAATGTCGTTTAGATACTTTGGTCTTTAAACACAGAGATAACAATCTTCTACTGAACAAATGCCTCCATTCACTCAATGAACACAATGTGTTCTCTGTGTCTGGTCCTACAGTAAGCAATAGTTGTATAAATGGTGAAAAAATAAACTTGCTTCCTATTTTCACTAAGGTTATAGTTAATAGGAATCCCAGGTGCTTCAAGAATTAAATGCTCAGCTACTACTTAAAATACCAGTTTGAACCCACCCACAGATGACTCAGAAGGTAGGCCTTGAGATCTATTCCCCCAAACTGTGAAAAGCTATATAGTTCTGCTCGTTACATGCAGGGTCTCCATGCGTGGGAATTAATTCAATGGCAGTTGGGTTTTTTGTTTGTTTGTTTTTGACAGCTCGTCTTGGACTGAATTGTGTCTCCCTACCCCGCCCCAAAATATGTGTAGCCATGTGGCTGGGCCATGATTCTCAGTATCTTGTGATTGTCCTCCATTTTGTGATTTTCCTATGCTGTATGTTAAAGGATTAGGGTGAGACTATAAATTCCTTTGTAAGGTCACCTCCCTGCTCCACTGTAAAGGGAGTTTCCCTGGAGTACAGTTTGCCCCACCCTTAATCCTTTCATCCTGCAAGAGATAAAAGGAAAGAGAGGCAGGCAGAGAATTGGGAACCAAGTACCATCAAGAAAGCAGCACTAGGAGAAGAGTGCGTCCTTCAAACTTGAGGTTCCTGCGCCAAGACACTCCCTGGGCAAAGACTGACACAATATCGGACTTTCTTCCAGAGCCGACAAGGGGAAAGCCTTCCCCTGGAGCCGACATCATGAATTTGGACTTGTAGCCTACTGGACTGTGTAAGAATAGACGTTCCTTTGTTAAAGCCATCCACTCTGTGGTATTTCTGTTAGAGCAGCCCTAGCTGACTAAAACACAGCTAATAAAATACAACTGCATTACACAAATAAACTGAAAGATTTACACATTTTGTTAAGTGCTAAGAGGGAAAAACAAGTCCTCAAAGATAATAAAGCAAACAAAAACCCCAAACTAATTGCCATTGAGTCCACTCTGACTGCAGCGACCCTATGGAACAAAGTAGAACTGCCTCACAGGGTTTCCAAGGAGCAGCTGTTGGATTTGATCTGCTCACCTTTTGGTCTGCAGCCACATTCTTAACTACGGTGCCACAAGGGCTGCAGAAATAATAACAAGAGGGAACACATTTAGATCAGTATAAAAAACCTTGTTAAAACTAAAATCACTCGAGCTCTGTAGGTGGGTATACAACCACTTTAGAAAGTAATTTGGCCTTTTATATCAAGAATCTTAAAAAATAATGCCCATGTGTTTTAATTTAGTAATTCACTTAAAAAAGTTATCCTAAGAAAATGGTTTTAGATGCAACTAAAAAGGTAGGATGCAGGAAATCTGTTACAGTACTATTTAAAGTAATGAACAACTGAAAATGACCTATATTTATAATAAACAGAGTTATATAAATTAGAGTAAATTCATACAATGGAATATTATGCATTTTGCTTGGCATACTCAGGATACATTAAATGGATACATAATTCAAGTGTAATTCCATTTTTTTTATTATGACTGAAAGAAAGTGTACATTCATATATATATTTGCATGCTCACCTATATGCAGCTTTCACTGCTCTCCCTGCACGGTGACAACACACTCTTCCTCTCTGCTCCATACATGTCCTATCCTCCCAAAAGTCTGCTATCTCCTCCTCTCCACCCATTCCCCTTACTCCAATACGAGGTCAACATGACGACAGACATCCTATAGTTGCATAGAAGCATAAAGTGCCCACAAAATATAGTCACTGCGTCACCAAGTCCAATTCATTGCTGTCTGAAGAGTTGAGCTTCATTATGATTTATGGACAGGTGCAGCATCAGAGCTAGGGGCCATGCTGCCAGGGGAACTCCAAAGCCCTTGGACCATTAATTGTGGTCATTTTGTGGTGATCTCAGGGTGTACCTCCATTTATTCTTGGGTTGCCAGTGATACTTAACCTTGCGAGCTCAGTCCTAGCTATCACTGGTAGTGGCTGGGTACCTTCTGGTTCTTCTGGTCACAAGTCGATGTAGACACCCACTCACGTGGGTTTCTCTGTCTTCTGGGTTCTCTTTCTCGCATGTTGTTATGGACCTTGCTGATCATCCGTTCCTGCTGAGTTGGGACCACTTACTGTACCCTGAGATGGCAGCTTGGCTGCATTTAAGACTCCAGACATGACTCCATCAACGTGCAGTGTGGAGAGTCCTCACTAGCAAAACACTAGTTGTGCCAATTGGCCTCGATTTCCCCTGAGAGCACAGTCCTCGGTCTCTGCCCCAGCTTCTCTGTCCTTGCAATATTGGGTTAAGATAGGAGGAGTCCTCACGTTGTATTGAAATATAGTTAATACTGATCTTCTTACTAATGTGTGCTGTCACCAATTTCACCAACCAAATTTCTAACAACTGTTTAATCTAAACCCTTCCTCCCTCGCCATTCCTCCCTCCCCACCCTTGCAGACCTCAAAAAGTCTTGAGCCTGATTTTAAGTTATTATCTTAGGGGACTCATAAAATACTTGTCCTTTTGCCACTGACTACTTTCGCTCAGCATAATGTTCTCTGGTTGAAACCAGGTTATGAGATGTTTCCTGTTCTTTATCATTGCATAGTGTTCCATTGAGTATATATATCATAGTTTACCTATCCATTCCTCTGTTGTTCAGCATCTGGTTGATTCTATTTTTTTTGCTATTGTGGCCTGTGCTGCCATAACATTTGTGTGCATGCATCATTTGGTGTGAATGGCCTTGATTCGGTAGAACATGTTTCCAGCAGTGGAATTACTGGGTTAAATGGTATATTTGTATCCAGTTTTTTAAGGAAGCACCAGATTGCTTTCCAAACAGGTTGCACCATTTTGCAATCCCACCAACAGTGTAGGAGAGTTCCAATTTCTCCACAGCCTCTCCAGCATTTGTTGTTTTGCATTTTTTGGATCACGGCCAACTTTGTTGAGTGAGATGGTATCTCATTGTCATTGTGATTTGAATTTCTTTAATAGCTAATGATAGCGAGGATGTCTGCATGTGTTTTTTGGCTGCAGGAATCCCCTCTTTAGAGAAGTGTCTGTCCATCTTTGCCCATCACTTAATTGGATGATATATTTTTTCTTACTGCTATTTTGTAGTACCTTATATATTATGGATATCAGGCACTGGTCTGACTTATAGTTGCCAAATATTTTTTCCTATTCTGTAGGTGGTCTTTTAATTCTATTAATAAAGCCTGGATGAGCAAAAGTGTTTGATTATTAATAGTTCCCATTTATCTATTTTCCCTTCTGTTGATTATGGTTTGTTTGACAGATTGTGAAGTCTATCTATGCTGTGTATTAAAATTTCCATTGTTATTCCTACTTTTTCTTGAATGAGCTTTATTGTTTTAGGTTTGATATTTAGGTCTTTTACACAGTTTGCCATGAGTCGATCCGACTCGACGGCACTTGGCTTGGCACACAGTTTGAGTTGGTTTTTGTATAAAGTGTAAGATATAGGTCTTGTTTGAATTTAATGCAGATGGATATCCAATTTTGCCAGCACAATTTGTTGAAGGTATTGCTTTTACCCCAGCTTTATGTCTTAGGGCTTTTGTCAAATATCAACTGTTTGTAGGCAGATAGTGTCATCTCTTGGGTCTTTATTATGTTCCATTGACCTATCTGTCTGTTTTTGGACCAGTACCAGGCTGTTTTGAGTACTGTGGCAGTGTAATATGTTCTAAATTCAGGTGATGAGAGGCCTCCCGGTGTGTTCTTCTTCAGTAGTGCTTTACTTATCCGGGGCTTCTTCCCTTGCCAGACAAAGCTGATAATTTGTTTCTGCATCTCATTTAAAAAAGTCACTGGAACTTCTACTGGGATTGCATTATACAAGTAGATTACTTTGGGTAAAATAGACATTTTCACATTGTTAAGTCTTCCTATCCATGAGCAGGGTAGGTTTCCCCATTTATCTAAGTCTCTCTAGTTTCTTGTAGTAAGGGTTTGTAGTTCTCTTTGTAAAGGTCTGTTATTCCTCTGGTTAGGTTCACTCCTAGGTACTTTATCTTCTTGGGGACTATAGCAAATGGTATTGACTTGTGATTTCTTCCTTAATAATCTCATTGTTGTTATAAAGGAATCTAGTGATTTACTTATGTTTATCTTGTATCCTGAGACTTTGCTGAACTCTTCTATCACTTTGAGTAGTTTCCTTACAGATTCTTTGGGATTCTCTACATATACAATCATATCATCTGCAAATAGGGAGATTTTTACTTCTTTGCTGATGCAGATGCTCGTTATTTCTTGATCTTGTCTAATTGCTGTGGCTAGAACTTCTAGTCTAATGTTGAATAGGAAAGGTGAGAGTGGGCATCCTTGTCTAGTTCCTGTTCTCAAGGGAAACTGTTTCAGTCTCTCTCCATTCAGGATGACGTAAGCAGTTGGCTTTGTATAAATGGCCCTTACCTCATGGAGGAATTTGCCGTCTATTTCTATTTTGATGAGAGTTTTAAGCATGAATCAGTGTTGGACTTCATCAAACGCATTTTCTGCATCAATAGACAAGATTTGTTTCTGCATCTCATTTAAAAAAGTCACTGAAACTTCTCCTGGGATTACATTATACAAGTAGATTGCTTTGCATCTAGATTCGCGAGTGATATCGGTCTGTAGTTCTCCTTTTTAGTTGGGTCTTTCCCTGGCTTTGGTATCACAGTTATGCTGGCTTCATAGAACGAATTTAGGAATATTCCATCGCTTTCTATGCTGTGAAATAGTCTCAGTAGCATTGGAAATAACTCTTCTCTAAGCAACGGCACTTGGCTTGGCTTCAAGAGCTTGGTAGAATTGTGTGGTGAAACCCTCTGGGCCCGGGCAGTTTTTGGTTGGCAGTTTTTTGGTGACCTCTTCAATCTCTTCCTTTGTTATGGGTTTATTAAGCTGTGCTGCTTCACCTTGTGATAATTTGGGTAGGTGATATGAATCAAGGAATTTGTCCATTTCCTCTAGGTTTTCAGAGTACAGTCTTCCATAGTATTCTGTTATGATATTTTTGATTTCTGTTGCATCTGTTGTGACCACTCCCCTCTCATTGCTGGTGTAGGTTATTTGTTTCCTTTTCTGTTTTTCTTTAGTAGGTTTAGCCAATGGTTTGTCAATTTTGTTGATCTTTTCAAAAAACCAGCTTTGGATCTTTTCAATTTTTTCAATTGCTCTTCTATTCTCTAATTTGTTTAGTTCTGCTCTAATCTTTCTGATCTGTTTTCTTCTGGTGCCTGAGAGGCTCCTCTGTTGTTCTCACTCTACTTGTTCAAGCTGTAGGGTTAGTTCTTTAACCTGGTTTCTTTCTTCATTCCAGATGTGTGCATTTATGGAGATGAACTGACCTCTGAGTACTGCTTTGGCTGTATCCCATAGATTCTTGTAGGAAGTGTTTTCATTCTTATTGGAATCCATGAATTTCTTTATTTCATCCTTTATTTCTTCTATAATCCATGTTTTTTTGAGCAAGATGTTGTTCAGTTTCCTTGAGTTCCACTTTCTATCTATGCTTTTTCTGCTATTGATTTCAACTTTTATGGCTTTATGATCTGAAAAGATGCTTTGCACTAATTCAATGGTATGAACTTTGTGGGACTTGCTTCATGTCCTAACACATGGTCTATTCTGGAGAATGTGGCATGGGCACTGGAGAAGAAAGTGTAGTTGTCTGCTGACGGATAGAAAGTGCTGTATACGTCGATGAGGTCTAGTTGGTTAATTGTGGCAATAAGGTCTTCTGTGTCTTTATTGAGCTTATTTCTAGATGATCTGTCCAATATTGAGAGTGGAGTGTTGAAATCTCCCACTATTATTGTGGAGTGATCTATTTCCTCTTTGAGCATAATTGGTGTTTCTTCGACATATTTAGGTGCTCTAATGTTAGGTGCATAAATATTTAATATTGTTAACTCCTGCTTGTGTATTGAACCTTTCAGCAATAGTGTCCACCCTTGTCCATGATGGTGGATTTTACATTAAAATCGATTTTATCTGAGATTACAATTGCCACACCTGCTCTTCTTTGTTCATTGTTAGCTTGATGTATATTCTTCCATCCTTTAATTTTCAGTTTGTTCATATCTTTAAGCCTAAGGTGAGTTTCTCGTAGGCTACATATAGATGGTTCATGTCTTTTGATCCAAGATGTCACTCAATGTCTCTTTACTGGAGCATTCAGTCCATTCACATTCAATGTAATTATTGATAGGTGTGTGTTCACTGCTGCCATTGTGATATGGTTATTTTTGTGTTGATGTTTTCTCTGTTGTTCTTATTATTCTGTTCTGAGACATTCTTCTTTGTGAGTTGATTTTTCACCTTTTTCAGGGTTGGGTTTGTGGTTGTTGAGACTCCTGCTTTAAATTTCTTGGTATGGTATGTTGAATCTTTATTGTGCTTTACGGCTGCCCCTAAGATCCCACTTAGTAAATCTATGTATAAACCTAATTTTAATTACTATCAGTCTTGTCAACTTCCTCTCCATCTGGAAGGAATACAACGACTGAAGTAAATCCCTCTTTTTAATACGATGACATCATAGTTTTCATGATATGATCACTGGATTATTTCTTTCACTATTATAGCTTTGATTGAGTTTGGAGCCTTCCCTAACTGAGTAGGATTCTGAATGATGTGTCCTTCTGCAACATAAAGTTAGTGATTTTGTTCTTCTAAGTCAAAGCTGAGAGATCCTTTCAGTATTTCTTGTAGCTTTGGTTTGGTTTTTACAAAGTCTCTGAGTTTCTGTTTGTCTGTAAATGTCTTAATTTCATTTTCATATTTGAAAGATAGTTCTGCAGGATATATGATTCTTGGTTGGAAGTTCTTCTCCTTCAAGTCTTTGAATATGTCATGCCACTGTCTCCATGCCAGCATTGTTTCTTCTGAGAAATATGATGAAAGCCTACAGGGTTTCCCTCTGAATGTTAGCTTTGCTTTGAGTCTTGCTGCCTTTGAAAGTTTCTGCTTATGTTTCACTTTGTTCAGCTTGATTATACTACGTCTTGGAGTCTTCTCTTGAGATTTATATTGAGTGGCATTCAGTATGCATCTTGGATATCTATATTCTCTTCCTCCATGATTTCACGGAAGTTTTCTGTCAGCAGCTCAGCAACGACACTCTCTGTGTTCTCAGGTGTCTCGCCCTGTTAAGGGACTCCAATTAATCATGGGTTGTTTGTCTTAATAGAGTCCCACATGCTTCTTAATACTTCTTCATTTTGCTTGTTTCTTTCTTCTGACTTTTCCTTATGGATGCTGGAATCAGTAGCTCTGTCTTCCAAGTCAGAAACTTTCATTTCCATTTGTTCTGTTCTGTTTTCTTGGCTTTGGATTAAAGTTTCTATGTGTTTGATTTTGTTCTTGATCTGTTGGATTTCAGAGTAGTGGTGTTCCATCAGATCAGCAGCTTGCTTCTTTTTCATTTTGCTCTGCCTCATTTGTATAAGGTTTAGGAGGGCTCTGTATATAATCCTTTTGTATTCACCTTCCAATAATTTCAGAAAAGTTTCTTTGGCTGGAAAGCTCTTTGGTTGTTTTGTTTGTATGCTTTCTGAAGCCATGGAAGATTTTTTGGTTGCTGCTTTCTCCAAAGCCTATTGCGTTTTGGGCTTCATGTGAATCAATAAAGGCTGGGAGAGATGCTGTGAGGATGGACTGCAGTTGTTTTTCCAAGTTGGCTTAAAATGAAAAGTGAAAGGTGTCTGACCACTTCCCAGGTCAGTCAGATTTTCAGGTGTACAGGGCCCTGTTCCCAACTGGCAAAGTAAGCACCTCTATATGCAACCCCAAATGTTATGAACTAGTTCAAAGTGCATCAAGGCTATTGCCCTGTTGGCCTCTGCTGACAGGCCCCAGTGTAGGTGACACTCTGTAAAATACTGCTTTTCTGCCAGCAAAGTGCTCTCTTGTGGGCAAGTGCTGGCTCCGAGCCTAGGAATTAGGTCTCACTGAGGCTTCCGTACTGAAGATGGTGTCCTGCACAAGCTTTCTACCTGGCACATCCATACAAACTACACCATGGCAGATGTGGAAAGAAAGGCCAGAAGTGCGGAGTTGCACAGAGTCCAGAGTCCCTGTTGCCGGGCCCCAGCCATAGGTGATACTGTGTAAACTACTCCTTTTCTGCTGGAAAAACACTCTCCTGTGGGCAGGTCCTTCCCCCCAGGCTAAGAATCAGGTCCACCCTAGGCCTCGGTATCCAAAGTGGTGTCCTACACAATCTTGTCTCCCGGTGTCTCCATACAAACTATTCCATGGCAGAGGTGGAAAGAGAGGCCAAAGGTGGCAAGACATACAGAGTCCCAACCCGGGCCCTCAAAGTATGGCAATTTCACCCACTGATCCCACCAGCAGCATGTCCAAGACTAGACGTTAGTCAAGACCCAGCTCCACTGGCCAGCCAAGATAGAGGGAAAAAAAAGTCAAAACAGTGAGTTACCTTCTGTCTGTGAAATCAAGGACTGGCCAGGAGGAGGAATCAGCTAAAGAGAGGAGGTTTTCTTTTCAGTGGTATGAAGCCCAAATTAAGAGCTCTATGCCATGTCTTAGGGCTCACCAGGTGACCAGAAGGCTCCATTTAATTATCAGTTCAGGTCTTGGTTTCCAGAGGGGTTTATGGAGACGAGTGCTTAGTCCACCATCTTGACTCTGTCTTTCCATTTTATAAACAGACCAAAAATACACTATTTATTGAAAACTTTCGGCTTGAGAATATAATACTCTAAAAATATATATATATATATTTTTTCAAGTTGCCCTTTGATATCTCCTGTTCAGGTCTTTTACTTCATTATTTGTTCCATTGACTTTAGTTACATTACATTCAAGAACAAATTTCAGAGTCTCTTCAGGCATCCAAGCTAACTTTTCTTTCTTTCCTTTTTTTTAACAACCTTTTGCTTTCTCGTGTATAATCTCCTTAATGTCATCACGTAACTCTTCCAGTGTTTGTTCATTAGTGTTGAGTGTGTCAAATCTATTTTTGAGGTGGGTTTTAATTTCAGGTGGGATATATTTAAATTTGTATTTGGCTCTTGGGGACTTGTTCAAATTTTCTTCAGTTTCAAATTGAACTTGCATGTGATTAAGTGACGGTCTATTCCTCAGTCACCCCTTAAAAATTGAAGAAAAAATTCAATCCTTAAGCTGAAATACTGAAGGATTCTGTAGGAAAAAATATTGAACAATACAAACAATGCAGGAAGCATCTGAAGAAATGGAAGGAATACAGTCACAGTACCAAAAATGATAATTTAACATTCAACTGTTTCAGAAGACAGCATATGACCAAGCACTGATGACACTGAAGAAAGAAATCCAACCTATACTGAAGGCATTGACATAAATCAAGAGTCCAGGAATTGACGGAGTAGCAACTGAGATGTTTCAACAAACAGATGCAATGCTGGAGGTGCTAACTCATCTATGCCAAGAAATTTGGAAGACAGTTGCCTGGCTGTCCATACTTGTGCCCATTCCAAAAAAAAAAAAGGTGATCCAAAAGAATGTGGAAATTATTGAAAGATATAATTAAAATCACATGCAAGCAAAATTTTTGTAAAGATACTTCAAAAATGGCTGTAGCTTTACCTGCCAAAAGTTATAAACTGGAGTCAGAAGAGAATACAGAACAACATACAACACTTTTGATGTCAGATGGATCTTCACTGAAAGCAGAGAATATCAGAAAGTTGTTTACCTGTATTTTATTGAGTACTACAAAGGCATTTAACTGTGTGGATAATACCAAATTTTGAATAACATTGCAAAACACGGGGATTCCAGTACACCTAATTGTGCTCATGTGCAACCTGTACATAGAGGCAGTTATTGAACAGAACAAGGAGATACTGCATATTTAAAATCAGAAACGATGTGCACCAAGTTGTATCCTTTCACTGTACTTATTAAATTTATATTCTGAGCAATAATTTAGAAACCAGATTATGTGAAAAATAATGTGATATCAGTTTTGGAGGAATATTTATTAACAATCTGCAGTATAAAGATACCACAACCTTGCTTGCTGAAATGAAATAGGACTTGAAATACTTGCTGATGTAAGATCAAAGACTAAAGCCTTCAGTATGGATTACACCTCAATAGAAAGTACACAAAATCCTTACAAGTGGACACCATGATAAAAAGGAGAAAATATTAATGTTGTCAAGGATTTGATTTTGCTTGCACCGAAAATCAATGCCTATGGAAGCAGAAGTCAAGAAATCAAATAACACACTGCATTGGACAAATCTGCTACAAAAGACCTTTTAAAATCTTAAAAAGCAAAGTTGTTCTTTGATGACAAAGTGGGCCTGATGCAAGCCTTGACTTTTCAGTTGCCACATATGAATATGAAAGCTGGACAATGAACAAGGAAGACCGAAGAACTGGTGAGTTTGAATTATGATGTTGATGAGGAATATTGAACAGACAATATTGAACAGATACATGCAATATCTCCTTGTTCTGTTCAATAACTGCCTCTATGTACAGGTTGCACAGGAGCACAATTAGGTGTACTGGAATCCCCGTGTTTTGCAATGTTATTCAAAATCTGTCTTGGACTAAGTATAGCCGGAGTGTTCCTCGGAAGCAGAGATGGAAAAAGTTTGTCTCATTTACTTTGCACATGTTGTCATGAAGAACCAATCCATGGAGAAAGAAATTATCCTTGGTAACAAGACCCTCAACAAGATGGATCGGCACAGTGGCTGCAACAGTTGCTCATACCCACTACTTGGAGGAACAAGTAAGGTTTTGTTCTGTTACACCTGAGGTTGCTGTGAGTTACAATCGTCATGATGGACATAGCAATGACAATTGATAAACTATCATAAGTCAGGTCCAGGGAATACAGGAAATGATCAATGACTTTTATCTTTTAAATCATAACAAAGTTCCACTCTTCGGACATGAATGGATTGGACTTGGTGATGCAGAGTGACCATATATTGGATGCACTTTATGGTTCTATACACCTATAGGATATCATCCTACTTCTCTGCGTTTTCTACAAAGAGCATGCGTTGTTGTTTTTTTCTTCTGTAAAATAGAACAATGGAATGTTGTAAAATGGAAAACTATTTTGAGAAAAGATCACAAAGCATTAATTATAACCATGAGCATATCTCACTGAATGATTAATCTACAGTATTATATATTTTTAAAATATTTCTGTTCCTTTCTAATATTATAAAACAAATGTCATTATTTTAGGGACATTAACAACACCTACTCAAAATCTTAACTCTCCACTGAAAAGTTATCATTGCATAAGCTATTTAATGTTCCTGAATTTGCTTATTTTTAAAACTGGTATATTAAAATGTCTTGATTACTTTTGAGAACTAAATGCATAAAATTGCCCATAGAACTCTTTGACACAGTGTAAGTCTTTTTTAAATGTGTACTTCTTCCTCTTCTTACCTCCTTCAAACCACATTAGATTTTCTACACTACAGAAAAAAGTTATTATTGTTTAGCAATATCTGGCTAGATTTCAAGCAATAATATAAAAGCTAACATATTCAATTGAATTTTAAGTGTGACAGAAATAACCAATTGAAAATTTGACAGGATTTCTATGCTCATTATTACATAACTTCAAACATTTTCAATGACTATGCGTGATGGAATTCCAATTTAAACATTTTCTAAAAAAAGAAAGCTACTCAGATGCAAATGTATCCAGTAACTATTCCAATGGATATTTAAATAATATTCCATTATGTTGACAAAGTAATGAAGCCTGAATTTCCCTTTATTTTCCCAGGTCCTTACATTCTCTTTAAGATGTCATTCTTTGTTTCAGTTTCATTTTTGTATGAACAAGCCAAAGTGCAGAATGGAGAAATTTTTACAGTGGAGCCATAGAAACCAATGACTTCCTCAGTTTTAAAGCAGGTCCACAATTATTTGAAGTAGTTAAGCACTCTTTCCCCTAAAGAGTCATTGTACATTTAGCTTAAATATTAGCTCAATTTCTATAATGGTAGTGCTCTTAAAAAAGACTTTATGTAAGTGCACTTGGGAAGCTAGTTATTTCTTGTTACCCTATGGTGAATTCTTTATTAGAATAAATACCTGTTACCACATTTACCTGCATCCACACTGATTCCAGCTGAATGAAAAGATGTTCTTTCATTGGCCAACAGAAATCTCTAAGAAAAGTCACTAATTTCAGTATAGGCTTGTGAGTTTGTCCTCTTTTGCATCCCATTATCTCAGTAGTGATAGATTCAGCTATATAGACAGGGACTAAACTAAAACCAAATCCATAGTGATCCAGTCACCTTATGTCATAGGGAACTGCCCCATACGGTTTCCAAGGAGCGCTAGGGTAGATTTGGACTGAGGATGTTTTGCTCACCATGTGTAACACCTAACCTCTTCACCACCAGGGTTTCTAGACAGAGACAGACTAGGAATTAACCACACAGGAAACCACAGATACAGGCAGGTAAGGTGCCCAGTCTGCTCACAGCTCTTGCTGACAGAGGTTGATAAGTAACATTGTTCTAAACAGGGAACCAAAGTTTAGCATTAGAGAGATCAGCAGGGGTGATACTAGTGGAGGTAGGAAGCTGGGAATTGAATTCCCAGATCAGAAGACTTTGACTGGTCAGGCTGTCATTTTACTGTCTGCTAGGTTTGAAAGCCCTTAGATTTCCAGCTATTATTTCTGGAATATAAGAAGGCATGAATTTGCATTTGATACAGTGATATATTGGTAAATATTTAACAGATGACTGAGAGCAGATTTGGGAGCTAGAGTGGAAGAGTGAAAGAAACACTGATTGCAGTATTTGTCAGTTTCCATGGTGTAAATACTCCCACCAGAACTGATTTCAACCTACCAACTGGAAGTCAGTGAACAGGGAACTGGGAAGAGATGGGAACAATCAGTTCTCACTGGTCAGCATAAGCCAGCTACATCACACCACTGATTCTCCTTTTTGTTTGTTTGGTACTTTATCAGCTGTCCTTAAATCTTCTTTTAAACTTCTCTCTCTCACTTTTTTGTTTTGTTTTTTATTTTTCAACCTTTGCCTAACATCCATAGAGAACGCTGGTGTATCAGTGATTAAGAGCTAACCAAAAGCTCAGCAGTTCAAAGCCATGTTGCTCCCTGGAAACTGTGAAGCTGTTTCACTCTGTCCTACAGAGTCACTATGAATTAGAATTTGCTCTGCAGCTATGAGTTTTATTATTTTGGGGGCAACATCCTTATTGACTTCCTTTTGTACCTCCCACCCTCGCTTATTTTCAGCTATCTAGTGAATCCTCTATAGATACTTCTCCAATATCATGGCAAAGTTATTTGTCAAATAGCTTCTTTGCCAGATTTTGTTTTAAGTCACTTTCTTTCCCTAAAACAATGAACGGTCAAGTAGTGAGGTTTTTGTTTTGTTTTAGTAAACAGACTTTTTCCTGTTGGTATAATTTCTTAATCTCTCAGTGCTATTAGGAAAAATTTCTCTATTCCCTCACACAATATGTCAATACTTTTATATTTTTATTTTCAGTCTGTACACTACTGTATTAGTCAATTTATTTTCCAGCAATCGTTAGGCACAATGTTAGGTACTGTTGAAACTACAAACTGACAATGAGGCTAAATTTGGCTTTCAAAGCACCTTGTGTGGACAGCCTGGAAGGCTGTCTCTGTTCAGGCCTTTTGGCCAGGTACAGGCCTTTCACATAAAAGTGATTCAGCAGTATGACATACTCTGTTCATGCCTATCTTGGCCTTGAGGGCTCACATCTGGTAGCCAGGCACCTTTGTGTAAAACTGATATATAATGTCACTGTGCCATGAGGTGTAGTCTCTTGACCACTTCCTTTGGCCATTTGCTGCTGCCTGAGATGCTATGCTGCCCTTCTGTGCCTTTGCTCCAATAAACTTGCAACGACCAAACCAGCTGAGCCTTCATCATTATTGGATCTGCCTGAGTCTCAAACCTGCACTCCTGACCTTGAACACTTGCATTCAGGCACTATAATTTAATTGGCAATAAGAGAATAATATGCACTAAAAATCAAAAAACAGCATTATAGGACCAAATATAATTAAGTGCCAAGTTCTATGTTGAAGAAGACTTTAACCTAGCAATCCCTATATGAAACTCTGGTGGGTGTAGTGGTTAAGAGCTATGACTTCCAACCAAAATGTCAGCAGTTCAAATTTACCAGTGACTCTTTGGAAGCCATATGGGGCAGTTGTACTCTGTCCTTTAGGGTCTCTATGAGTTGGAATTGACTCAAGAGCTTTTTCTTTTTTTTTTTAAATAAGTGATAAGTCATAAAGTTTAGTTCCACAAAGGAGATTTTATGTACAAGTTAGACAAAAGAATTCAACAGGAAAATCAGATGATTTGACAACCTTTGACATACATCAGGGTAAGGTAGCAATATCCTGAGCCCATAAGTCTCTGTAACTGAATTTGATCACTGTCTATAAATTTATTTCAGTTCTTCCATCTGGATTGATCTTCCCTTCCTCTGAGAGAGGTTTGTAAAGTTCTTGTTGGTTATCAGTCAAATCATGCCTCCCAAATAGCTGTGTTGAAGTATAACTTTTCCATCAGCAAAGGTGACCTTGTTTGGGGAAACAGGATTTTTCTTTAGATGTTATTAGTTATACTGCATACTGAAGTACAGCACAGCCTAGTCCTAATCCCTTCTGAATTGTGTTTCATCAAAAAGAAAGACAGACATGAAAACAGAGTCACACACAGGTGGAAGACACTAAAACCCCCAATCAACACCTCTTCTCCTCCTTTATTTGTTTTGCTAACCTCAAGTTTGTTGTGAGTGATCATTTTTCAGGAAACCATAGTGGGTAGTGGCACCCTTCACTAGACCTGCCCAACCTAGACCTTGGATCATGTTCAGACAGAGGAGTTCATGTTCTTTACCTGACCTCAGTCCTAGTTATCACAGGAAAGAAAGATTTTTCCCAGTTTAGAATTTGACCTGAGACCACCTGGCCATCTAATGGAAGAAAATGCAACATCCGGATCTGCAAATATGCACACATGAGGGCAAAGGGCAAATAGTTCTTGTATCAAACCCCAATCCTGGATTTTATTGGAAACTAAAAGCTTCCCAACCCTCTCAGACAAGGAAGGCATGGCATTATGGTGGCTAGACCCACATTGGTGACAATGAACTTGCCACTTTCTATTTCCCCTGCAGTTGGTTTTCCTCTTACTTGGATTGGCTGATAAGGTGAGAACCTGAGCAGCACTGGGTTACAAAATCACACGAAGATCCTTCTGTAAACCAAACCTAAATAAGTAAATAAATAAAACCAAAACCAAAACCAAAGCCAGTGTCATAGAGTGGATCCTGACTCATAGTGACCCTACGGGACAAAGTAGACAGCTAATATCAAAAAAATGCGCTGGAGAGAAGAGGAACTGAAAGAGACAAAGAAGGATCATTCCCTAACACTCACAGAGAGTGCGTCTCTGCTGACATATTGAATTTCAGATTTGTAGGCTTTAACTTGTCATATTTTGTTGGCACAGTCCTAGGAAACCAAGATGTATTCCAATACTCAAGTGAGTCAACATCAAGCTAACTCCACTGCTCTGCTGATTCAACACTTATTTGCTAATCCCTGGGAAGTGGCCTCTACCTTTTAATCAGGAACAAATACTGACTGTCTTCTCTAGGTTTCGTATTTACCCAGGCCAGTCTCCTCTTTGCCAGCTCCTCTCTATTCTGGTGCCATCTTAAACCCAGACTCATCGGACGACAGGGAGTCATTACATACTGACCGAATGTGTTGTGTTGACTGTTTTCCACTTGCTATTATCTGCTCTTGGGCTGGATGGGCCATTCTACTATCTCTGGTACAACTACATGATGACAACTGCTTGTCACAACCATAACCAATGACGTCATTCTGGATTATGCATCCTAATATATGTTAAAACCAAAAAAAAAAAAACTCATCAAACTCGTTGCCATTGAGTTGGTTCTGACTCACAGTGACCCCAAAGCATGCTGTATAGTAAACTGCACATTTTTTTCATTATAGATAGTTCCCACATACCAACATATCTGCTACTCACCAAAGAGCTTTTCTGATCCACCCTATCCTACCATAGCTAATCTGACCATTCTGACCATGTCATGAAAAGGCACAACTGGTCTTATTGAGATTGAACTTGTTTACACGTAAAATGCATTTGGAATAGTTTAATTGAGTCAAAAAGAGTGAGATATCAACCACTTCCCAAGGAAAATTGTAAACAGAATTCTACCGACATCCTTCTTCATTAGATAAAATGAAATGCAAAGAATATTTTAAAACTTAAAAGTAAATTTGCAATTAAACCATTATTACAGTTTACTTTTTAATAAAGTATTTGTGTTCATTTTGTAAAGTGCTTCTCTCATGTCCCTGTCTGCACCCTTACCACTTGCAGTTATATTTTCAAACTCTTATACATCTTCATTAGTCTCAGTTCTAGGTATCTCATTTTTATTGATGAGAAACTGAAGCCTGGAGGAGGTAAGTGTCTTATCTAAGGAGTACCAACTTAAGAGTTCTGGAGTTGAGAAGAAATTTCAGCTCTGCTGAATCTATACATTTAAGTACTGCTTTCCTGATTCTATTGATAAATAATGAAGACTAACCGGCTTCTGAAATCCAAAGTGCTAAGAAAATGAGATGAATAAAGACTATAATGTTTATATGTTATAATAGTGAAAATACGTTAATGTTCTAACAATGTTTTCTTTTGAATTCTCTTGAAGCCTTGCATGGTCTATGGCTTGGTGCATCTGAAACAGAAATTGAAAAGATGCTGTGAAACCCAGGCAGCTTCTGAGGATAAGGGAAGATAGACTAGGTGATCTGTTAAATGTGACTGGCTCAAGTCTATAGGATTCAAATGGCTCTTGCTGTATTCATTAGAAACAGGTTTGTTTAACAGTCTCTGGAGTTCCCTGAGTATGGAGCTGACATTTGCAAATGATAGGCTTAGCAACTTTCTTCTCCCCCTAAGCTCCCTTTTCTATTGTTTCTTTTCCTTGGAGCTTTCCTTTTGGACATTAGTAAATCTCCAGGAAATGCAGTTGTGTTTTCTGTTGTCACATCTCATCAATGCTCAGCTAGTGGGGGGTGGTGTGAGGCAGAGAACCAAGAGGAAGGAGAGAATGCCCTAGGCTGAAATGGCAGCAGCATGCAAATGAATGCCAACTCTGAACATTTCCTGAGCAGTCACATTTTATTACAACCAAATTACAGGCATGAGAGGAACAAAAGAAAAAAGAAAGAAAAGAAGGTGACCATGCATAATTTATTTTTAATGTATCATTGTTTTAAAATGGCAATTGTTAGTTTTCAGTCGCTTACATCCTTTGAAAAATAATGTATATTTTCTAACTATACATACTACTCCAGATAGAAAAGGGAGGTATATAGATGTCAATATTAATTCTCACATATCCATCCAAATCTGTTGTCATTTTGCCATCTTGGTTGACCAACAAATTTTCAAATTTGACTAAATACCTTGGCAACCAACAGATCTAAAATGCAACGTTCCTAAATACTTAAAATACTTCTAAAATGCTTCAGTCTAGAGAGGTAACTACAGATATTGGTATAATTATGAACAAAGTCAGACATCTGTCAATTATTAGACTCATTATGATGATTATGTAAAACACACATTCCTGGAAATTACTCTTCTGAAATTTTGATTTGATAGATCTGGAATGGGAGATTCTGCTGGTTTGAAAATCATGAAATAAAGCGTACTTGTTAGATTCCATTGAGCCTGTTGCAATTTATGGTGATCCTATGCATGGCAGAAGAAAACACTGCCTGGTCTTGCACCTTGGAACTGTTGCTATGTTTGAGGCCGTTGTAACCACTGAGTCAGTTTGTCTCACTGAAGGTCTTTGTGTTTTTCCCTCTTTACCAAGCATGATGTCCTTCTCTAGGGACTGAGCCCTTCTGGCAACATGTTCAAAGCATCTGAAATGAAGTTTCGTCATCCTCAATGCTGATAAGCATTCTAGCTATACTGCTTTCAAGAGAGAATTGCTTGTTCTTCTGGCAACCCATGACATATTCAATATTTTTTTCCAATACCATAATTTAAATGTATTAATTCTTCTTTGTTTTTCCTAGTGTCTAATTAGTAAATTATTTTAATAGGGTTGTAACATCCTGTGAAGCCCTGATATGTATTTGGGACATGAAGCGAGGAGGTGGTGAAAAAGAGCAATATATAATGCAACATTGCAGTATATATGGAACATTCCAGTATATATTCCAAGAGGGTAAAAGGACAAAAGATTTGGATGGATATGTGAGTATAATATAAGCATATATGCACCTCTACTTCCTTTCTGGATTTGCATGTAATATGAAATATGATCTTTGAAAGATAGAGGGCAAATGAAGTGAACTCTACAACTTCCCCAGGTTACAGCTTAGACAGAATTTCCAGGTCATGAGCCAAATGGAATCACTGCATTGAGGAGAGAGTTGAGAGATTAGAACAGTGATGGCAGCTTGAGTTCAAGAACAGAATACTGGAAAAGAAAGAGCTATGCAGCAGAAACAATGCTGGCACAGAGACAGTGGCATGACACATTCAAAGCCTTGAAGGAGAAGAACTTCTAACCAAGAATTACATATCCTGAAAACTATCTTTCAAATATGAAAATGAAATTAAGACATTCCCAGATAAACAGAAACTCAGGGACTTTGTAAAAAACAAACCAAAACTACAAGAAATACTCAAAGAAGTTCTTGGCTTTGGCGTAAAAGAACAAAACCACTAACTTTATATTTTAGAATGACACATCACACAGAATTCTACTCAGTTAGGGAAGGCTCCAAAGTCAATCACAGCTTTAATACTGAAAGAAACAATCCAGAGAGTATCATGAAAACTATGGTGCCATCATATTAAAAAGAGAGATGTACTACAGTCATTAGAGTCCTTCCAGATGGAGAGGTAGTAATTAAAATGGAGTTTATTTATAGTTTATTAAGGGGAATCTTAGGGGCAGCTGTAAAGCACAACAAAGATGTAACATACCATAGCATGAAATGTAACACAGGAGTCTCAACAACCACAAAACCAGCTCTGAAAAAGGTGAAAAATCAACTCACAAAAAAGAATGTCCCAGAACAGACTAATAAGAACAACAGAGAAAACATCAACATAAAAATAAACATATCACAATGGCAGCAGTGAACACATACCTATCAATAATTACATTGAATGTTAATGGATTGAATGCTCCAGTAAAGAGACACTGAGTGACACCTTCGATCAAAAGACATGACTCATCCATATGTTGTCTACAAGAAACTCACTTGAGACCTAAAGATAGGAACAAACTGAAAATCAAGGGATGGAAGAATATACATCAAGCTAACAATGAACAAAGAAGAGCAGATGTGGCAATTCTAATCTCAGACAAAATCAATGTTAATGTAAAATCGACCATCATAGACAAAGATGGACACTATTTACTGTTGAAAGGTTCAGTATACAATGAAGACTTAACTATAATAAATATCTATGCACCTAATATCAGAGCACCCAAATACGTCGAAGAAACAATGACTGCACTCAAAAAAGAGTTAGATGACTCCACAATAATAGTGGGAGACTTCAACACTCCACTCTCAATACTAGACAGATCATCTAGAAAAAAGCTCAGTAAAGACGCAGAAGACCTCATTGCCACAATTAACCAACTAAGCCTTCTTGATTTATACAGAACTTTCTACCCATCAGCAGACAACTACACCTTGATCTGTAGTGAACATGGAACATTCTCCAGAATTGGCCATGTGTTAGGACACAATGCAATTCTCAACAAACTCCACAGCACTGAATTAAGGCAAAGTATCTTCTCAGATCATAAAGCCATAAAAGTCAAAATCAATAGCAGAAAAAACATAGATAGAAAGTGGAACTCTTGGAAACTGAACAACATCTTGCTCAAAAAACCATGGTCATAGAAGAAATCAAGGATGAAATAAAGAAATTCATGGATTCCAACAAGAATGAAAGCATTTCCTACCAGAATCTATGGGATACAGCCAAAGCAGTGCTCAGAGGTCTCTTTATCTCCATAAATGTACACATCTGGAAGGAAGAAAGAAACCAAATCAAGGAACTAATTAGAGAAAAACTAAATTAATTAGAGAATAAGAAAACAATTGAAAAAATTAAAAAGACCAAAAGCTGGTTTTTTGAAAAGAGCAACAAAATTGACAAACTACCAGCTAAACTTTCTAAAGAAAAACAGGACAGGAAACGAGTAACCCAAATTAGAAATGAGAGGGGAGTGGTCACAACAGATCCAACAGAAATCAAAAACATCATAACAGAATAATATGAAAGACTGTACTCTAATGAATTTGAAAACCTAGAGGAAATGAACAAATTCTTTGGATTCGTATCACCTACCCAAATTATCACAACATGAAGCAGAACAACTTAGTAAACCCATCACAAAGGAAGAGACTGAAAAAGTCAATCTGCAAAAAATTGAAACAAGATCCAAGTCTCACATCTTATACAAAAATCAACTCAAATTGGATAAAAGACCTGAATATAAAAGCTAAAACAATAAAGCTCATCCATGATAAGACAGGGTCAACAATGGACATTTTAATACGCAATGTATACAGACTTCAAAATCTGACAAACAAAGCACAGTCATCAGAAGAGAAAATAGATAAGTGGGAATTAATAAGAATCAAACACTTCTGCTCATCCAAAGACTTCATCAAAAGAATTAAAAGACCACCTACAGAATGGGAAAAAATATTTGGCAACTCTATGTCAGACCGAAGCCTGATCTCTGTAATCCATAAAGTTCTACAAAATAGCAATAAGAAAAAGACAAATCATCCAGTTGAGCGATGGGCAAAGGAGATGAACAGATACTTTTCTAAAGAGGAGATCCAGGCAGCCAGAAAACACATGCAGACATGTTCACGATCATTAATTATTAAAGAAATTCAAATCAAAACAGTCCATGATAGCAAAATGTTGGAATCAACCCAGGTGCCCAACAACAGAAGAATGGATGGGTAAAATTTGGTATTTATATTCAATGGAGTACTATACACTGGTAAAGAACAACGATGATAGCAGGAAACATATCTCAATTTGGTCTCAACTGGAGGACATTATGTTGAGTGAATCTAGTCGGCGACAGAAGGACAATTATTATATGAGACTTCTACGATAAAAACTTAAAAGTATACTCATACAGGGTGGAGAAGGTGGGAGGGCGGGAAGGCAAGGGGTGAGAGTTTAGATTAGAAAATTGTTAGAAATTTGGTAGGGTGAAATTGGTGACAATACACATTAGTAAGAAGATTAATATTAATGGAACTTCGACACAACTTGTGTATGCCTCCTCTCTTAACCCAATATTTTAAGCACCGATTATGTATACTTTCATTTTTTTATTTAATAAAAAAATAAAAAATAAAAATAAATAAATAAATTACAATATATTTGTGCAAAAAAAAAAAGCCCAGGCCCAGATGGCTCCACTTCAGAATTCTACCAAGCTTTTAGAGAAGAGTTATCTCCAATACTAGTGAGACTACTGAGACTATTTCACAGTATAGAAAGGGATGGAGACCTCCCAAACTCATTCTATGAGGTCAGCATAACCCTGATACCAAAGCCAGGGAAAGACCCGACAGAAAAGGAGAACTACAGACTGATATCCTTCATGAATCTAGATTCAAAAATCTTCAACACAATTCTTGCCAATAGAATACAACAACATATTAAAAAAATAATCCTTCATGACCAAGTGGGATTCTACCAGGGATGCAAGTCTGGTTCAACATCAGAAAAACAATTAATGTGATTAATCACATAAATAGCACAAAAGACAAGAATTACCTGATTTTGTTCTTGATGCAGAAAAGTCCAATACCCATTCACGCTAAAAACTCTTAGCAAAATAGGCATAGACGGAAAATTCCTCAATGCAATAAGGGTCTTTTATACAAAATCAACTGCCTACGTCATTCTGAATGGAGAGAGACTGAAACAGTTTCCATTGAGAACAGGAAGTAGACAAGGATGCCCACTCTCATCTCTCCTATTCCACATAGAACTAGAAGTTCTAGCCAGAGCAATTAGACAAGACCAAGAAATAAAGGGCAGCTGCATCAGCAAAGAAGAAGTCAAAACCTCCCTGTTTGCTGACGATATGATTGTATATGCAGAGAATCCCAAAGAATCTATAAGTAAACTACTCAACCTGATAGAGGAGTTCAGCAAAGTCTCAGGATACAAGATAAACATAAGTAAATCAGTAGGATTCCTTTATACCAACAGTGAGACTGCTAATGAAGAAATCATCAAAACAATACCATTTACTATAGCCCCCAAGAAGATAAAGTACCTAGGAATTAATCTAACCAGAGAAATAACAGACCTTTACAAAGAGAAATACAAGCCCTTACTAGAAGAAACTAAGAAAGATTTAATTAAATGGAGAAACCTACCCCGCTCACGGATAGGAAGACTTAACATTGTGAAAATGTCTATTTTACCCAAAGCAATCTATTTATATAATGCAATCCCAATACAAGTTCCAGTGACATTTTTTAATGAGATGGAGAAACAAATTACCAATTTTGTTTGGAAAGAGAAGAGACCCCAGATAAGTAAAGCACTAATAAAGAAGAAGAACTCACTGGGAGGCCTCTCATTACCCAACTTCAGAACCTATTACACTACCACAGTGGTTAAAACAGACTGGTACTGGTACAAGAACAGACACATCGATCAATGGAACAGAATCGAGACCCCAGAGATGACACCATCTGCCTATGAACAGTTGATATTTGGCAAAGGCCCCAGGACATTAAACTGGGGTAAAAACAATCTCTTCAACAAATGGTGCTGGCAAAATTGGATATCCATCTGCAGTAAACTGAATCAAGATCCATATCTTATATCTTACACAAAAAACAGTTCCAACTGGATAAAAGACCTAAATATCAAATCTAAAACAATAAAGCTCATCCAAGAGTAAGTAGGAACAACAGTGGAAGTTTTAATACACAATGTAGGTAGACTTCAAAATCTGTCAAGCAAACCACAATCAATAGAAGAGAAAATAGATTAATGGAAACTACTAAGAATCAAACACTTTTACTCATCCAAAGACTTTATCACAAGAGTTAAAAGCCCACCTACAGAATGGGAAAAAATATTTGGCAACTATATGTCAGACTGACGCCTGACCTCCATAATCTACAAGGTACTACAAAATATCAATAAGAAGAAGATAAATCATCCAATTAAGCAATGGGCAAAGGAGATGGACAGACATTTCCCTAAAGAGGAGATCTAGGCAGCCAAAAAACACATGAGGACATGTTCATGATCTTTAGTTATTAAGGAAATTCAAATCAAAACTACAATGAGAAACCATCTCACCCCAACAAGGCTGGCCATGACCCAAAAAGCACAAAACAACAAATGCTGGAGAGGCTGTGGAGAAAGTAGAACTCTCCTACACTGTTGGTGGGGTTGCCAAATGATCCAGCCTCTTTGGAAAGTTATCTGGCACTTCCTTAAAAAAATGGATAAAGATATACCATTTGACCCAGTAATTGCGCTACCTGGAATATTTCCTACAGAATCGAGGCGATTCACACCAAAGGATACATGCACAAGAATGTTTATCACAGCACAATCCTTGATAGCAAAAAGACAGAATCAACCCAGATGCCCAACAACAGAGGAATGGATAAGTAAACTACGGTATATATACTCAATGGAGCACTATGCAATGATAAAGAACAGTGATGATTCCAGGAAACGTCTCATAACCTAGTTTCTTCCAACTGGAAGACATTATGTTGAGTGAAAATAGTGAGAGACAAAAGGACAAATATTGTATGAGACCCCTACGATAAAAACTCAAAAACAGACTTATGTATAGAAGAAAAGATTCTTTGACGGCTGCAAGGGAGGGGAGGGAAGGAGAGAGAGGTAGAGGGTTTAGATTAGATAGCTGATAGAAATTTGGTTGGGTGAAATCGGTGATAGCACACATTAGAAACAAGGACAATAGTATGTGGACTTCAACATAACTTGAATATGCCTTCCTTCTTAACCCAATATTGCAAGGTCTGAGTAGCTGGAACAGGGGGCAGGGGACCATGCTCTTAGGTGAAATCGAGGCCAATTGGCACAACCAGAGTTTTACTTAGAGGGCTCTCTGCACCCCACATTGGTATGGTGTCTGGGGTCTTAAAAGCTGCCTAGCTGCCATCCAAGGGTACAGCAAATGGTCCCAACTCAACAGGAACGGATGCTCTCTGAGGACCAAAACGATATGGGGGAAAGACAACCCAGAAGACAGAGACACCCACATGTGTGGGTGCCTACAATGACTTGGGACCGGAAGAACCGGACGGTGCCCCGCCACCACCTGTGACAGCCGCGATGGAGCTCACAAAGTTGAGTCTCACTGGCAACACAAGAATGAAAAGCGGTGCACCTGAGATCTCCACTGAAAGACCACAATTGATAGTCCAGTGGCCTCGGGGTTCCCCTGGGAGCATGGCCCTTGGCCTTGATGCTGCCCTTGTCCATAAATCGTTATGAAGGTCCATTCTTCGAACATGAATGGATTGGATTCGGTGATGCAGAGAGACCACATATTGGATGCACTTTATGGTTCTATGCATCTTAAGATATCACTCTGTGGACCTCTGGCTGGAGTAATGGGTGTGGGTAGAGAGGAGAGGAAAGGAAACTGTTGGGAAGATGAGACATGTATGGAGCAAAGAGGAATAATGTGCTGTCACCAGGCAGAGTGAGCAGTGAAAGCGGCATATAGGTGGGCATGTAAATTTATATGGGAAGCTACATTTTCACTCAATCATAATTAAAAAAACAAAAGAAAAATAAGAAGAGTCTCAAATTAGTGACCTGAAATTTTACTTCAAGAAAGCAAAGAACAAAAGAGGAAATGAAATAATAGATATCAAAGCAGTATTCAATGAAATAGGAAACAAAAAATCAACAGAGAATAAGTGGATCCTAAAGTCAGTTCTTTGAAAGTCCAATAAAATTCATAAACCTCAAACCAAACTTACAAGGAAAAAATAAATAAGAAACAAATTAAAATAACAAGAAGTGGAAAAGGTGACATAATTATCCACTCTACAAGTAGTAAAAGGAAGCTATCATGTATAGCTTTATGTCAACATATTTTTCAAGGATTTCTGTCAGCTTTTTCTTGAATATTTCATTGTGCTTTCAGTGAAAGTTTCAATAGCAAATTAGTTTTCCAATCAATAATTCTTACACAAATTGTTCCATGACATTGGTTGCAATCTTGTCAATGTGTTATCCGTCTCCCCATTTCCTGCATGCTTTCCACATTTCCATTAGCCTAGTTGTTCTGTCCCTCTCTGGCATCTCATCTTTGGTTTTGGGCAAATGTTAGCCTCTTAGTCTCTTATAACTGATTGTTCTAAGGAGCATACTCTTCACATTGGTGTTATCGTTTATTCTATAGCTCCACCTGTTATTTGGCTGAAAGGTGACCTCTAGGAGTGTTTTCAGTTTCAAATTCTTGTAGTGTAATATTCTTGGGGTTCCTCCAATCTCTTTCAGACAAGTAAGTCTTGCCTCTTGTTTTAAATTTGAGTTTTATTCTTCATTTTTTTACTCATTCTAACTGGGACCTTCTACTGTAATCCCAGTGAGAGTGGTTTGATAGTGGTAAATAGGCATCATTTAGTTCTTTTGGTCTCAGGTTAGAGAAAGCTGTGGTTCACATGCATCATTAGACCTTTGGACTGATTGCTTCTTTGAGTCTTTGGTTTTCTTCACTATGCTTTGCTTCAGGAGAGAAGAGGCTAATAGTAGATCTGAGACTGCTGCTCACAAGCTTTTGAGAGTCCGGACTCTGCTCACCGGGCAAAACGTAGAACATTATTTTTATGAATTTTGTTTTACTAGTTGACCTAGTTGTCCTCTGAGACTATACTCTTTAGTGTTTAATTCCAGTTGTTCAGTCTGGAAGTCTAAGTAGTTTCTCTAACTGTGCTTCCCATGTGCTGTATTATGTATGTAAGTATAAAGCCTGAAAAGTCCATCATGTCGAGTTGATTCTGACCCATAATTACTCTGTATAACAGCCTCATGGCATTTCTGAAGAGTGGCTGGGGATTTAAACTGTCAACCTTTTTGGTTCACTGCCATAACATACCATGACTCTTAACTAACATGCCACCGGGACCTCACATTACAGCATTTACACCCATGTTGTGAGATGTGCCATGCATTTGTCATTATTCTTGATTGTTGTGTAGCATTCCACTGGGTACCACAGTTTATCTATTCATCCTCTGATGAACATTTAGGCTGTTACCATCTTTTTGCTATTGTGAATAATGCTGCAATGAACATGGCTGTACATATCTCTATTCACATGATGGCTCTTCTCTAGAATACATAGCTAAGAGTGGGATTGCTGTATCACATGGCAATTCTAGCTACCTTTTGAAGGAAGTGCCAAACCATTTTCCACAGAGGTCGTACCATTTCACATTCCCACTAGCAATGCATGAATTCCAGTCTCCCCATGATTTGGCAGCGTTTACTGTTTTGTTTTTCTTTTCTTTTTTTAAATAAGTGCCATTATTGCTGGTGTGAGATGGTGTCTCATTATAGTTTTGATGTGCATCTCTCTAACAGTTAGTGATTACAACCATCTCTTCACATGTTTGTTAGCCACCTGAAGGTCTTGTTTGTTAATAAAGTGCCTGTTCATAATCTTTGACCAATTTTTAACTGGTTGTTTATTTTTTGTTGTTGAGGTGTTGAAGATTGCTATAAATTTTACAGATTAGACCCTAGTTATAATGTTGTAGTGATTTTTTTTCCAAGTCTGTAGGTTCTCTTTTCACTGTTTTGAAAACTATTCTGATGAACATAAATGTTTAATATTTGGGAGGTACCAGGTATCTAGTTTGTCTTCTGAAATATGAATGAATCACAAAATAATTACGCTAAGGAAGACAGAAGAAGAATTGAATTTATGTTTTCGAAATTTGATGTTGGAGAAGAATGTTGAGTTTACCATGGACCTCCAAAAGAACAAAAAGATCTATCCTGGAAGAAGTACAACCAGACTGCTCCTTAGAAGCAAGGATGGCAAGACTACATCTTACATATTTTGGACACGTGGGAAGGAGGGATCAATCCCTGCAGAAGAACATCATGCTTGGTAAAGTAGAGGTCCAGTGAAAAAGAGAAAGACCCTCAATAAGATAGATTTACACAGTGGCTGTAACAATAGACTTAAGCATAACAACAATTGTGGACATGAGGCAGGAATTGGCACTGTTTTATTCTCTTGTACATGAGGGTCAATCTGAGTTGGAACTAATTTGATAGCACCTCACAACAACAATAGGGTGAAGAAATCAGCAAAAGGAACTCATCCTGTACAACTACTTCTATATTCAGTGCTAGCAAATTTAAAGTCTATGATAAAAAAAAGGCAAATCAACACTTTCCTAGGGATGGGGATGGATAGGTGGAGAGAAATGGACAGAAAGGATCCAAAGGGCATGAGAACACTCTTGTCTGATACATATGTATCTATTATCCTGACTTGATTATGGTTTCATAGGTGTGTAAATAAAAGGTCTTGCAATAAGGATGTCTTATTTTTGACAGTTCATGCAGCCACGTTTGTGAAGCTATAGTAGCCATATTTATCATATTTTTTTGTTGTTGTTTTTAACTAATCTTGTCAAATAGCCACGAAAAGTTACACGATTCTACAATGCAAAGAAATGGAAACCCTGGTGGCACAGCGGTTAATTGCTAGTCTGCTGACTAAAAGGTCTGCAGCTCAAATCTACCAGGTGTTCCTTGGAGACTCTGCAGGGTAGTTCTACTCTGACCTATAGGCTCGCTATGAGTTGGAACCTACTCGACAGCAGTTTTTCTGTTTGATTTTTTTTTTATCAAAATGGCTGTCCCATTGGCCAAACATTCCCTGCTTTACATTAAATTTTTAGGATGTGAGTAATTGTTCCATTGAGAGACCAACTCAACATTTAATCAAAAAATTTGAGACAACTGAGACAATCAGACCATGCCTGTGCCTCAGTGAACCACACACTCCAATGAGAACATTGCCACTGTTTGTCTGAGTACACATGAGAATCCATCCCCGTCAATTTTTTGTGGAGCACAAGAACTGAGCCTTTTGTTGACAACAATTCAGAGGATTTTGCATCTGGAATTGAAGCTTTACCCTTATAAAATTGTTTTAACTCAAAAACTGAAGTCCAATGACCATAGATTGTACCCTACATTTACTGATTGGGGTCTGGAAAAATTGGCATTGCTTTTGTCCAAAAAATCATCTTCAGTGATGGGCCCCTTTTTGGATGAATGGTTTCATTAATGAACAAAACTGTTGTATTTGGAGTGAGGGTTCAAGCATATCCACTTCATCCCCCAGAAGTTACTGTTTGGTGTAGAGTTTGGTCCAGAGGAATCACTGATCCTTATTTTTCCCCAAGATGAGTAAGGAGAGGCTGTGCCTGTCAATGTTGAAAGATAAAAGACTATGATAACTAATTATTTGGGGCCCCATTTGGAAGACGCCATGGTAGCTATTTACCTGAAGTTCTTTTCAGCACATAATACCATCAAATGTACTTCAAAATAAGAAAGGACTTAAAACTGTACCATTTACACAACTTGTTTTATTTAAGTTGAAATATAGGACATCTTTATTGGAAGACCCTTCTTTGATCAAATCTATTACAACACAGTATTGGTACTATGGAAAGAAAGGATAGATATGATAGATATTGTTGTCTACAGAGGCACACTTTGGTTGTGAATAGAACAAAATAATTTCTCTATACATGGTGATGTACGGCAAGGATGATAAAAGAGGTAAGAAATAGTGTGCCACAGAAGGCAATGATGAGGGGTATTACTGTCATCCACACTAGTTCTTTCCATACTGTCCTCCGACTCTCCCTAGCTATCCACAAACAAAGGCATTAACTGTCTAGTTAGTGGGTCCAGACTTGCTCAGGTGCTGAGTCAATCCTAAATATGAAAGAATTGACCCAAAGCTTGTGACCAACTTGTATCCAGTTGGACTAGAGTTGTGATGGTCATAAATTCAAAATTTAATGGCTCTCTAAAACACACACACACACACACACACACACAAGCAAATAAAGATTTTGAGATGTTAGACTTTCAGTACCAGTTACAACCTTATGTCTGAGGATCAGATTGACCTTGGGCACTAAAGAAGTGCCAGTGTCATGCACTTCTACCCTCTACCTTTTGATATAAGAATTTATTAATTCATTCCACAAATCTTTTCTGCATGCCCACTTGATGTCAGAGACACAATTCGATACAGTGGTGATAAAGACATAAAGGAAGATAACAGTCTTTTGGGTAGATAGGCTGAAATAAATACACAACTAACTAAATAAATATACGAGACTATTTCAGATGATGCTAAGTTTATCAAGGAATAAAGAGCCACAAGATGGAGAATATATTAGATTGAGGATTTACTTTCCATTTCACAGTCACCACTGACATAATGACACTCCAGTTGAGAGGTGATTGTAGATTGTAGATTGTAGATTGAAGAAGATGCTGATTGTATAAAGAACCAGCATCGGAGTGTTTCTGGAACAGAGAAAAGAAAGTGAAACCCCTCTGAACTGAACAGGAGCTTTTTCTGCTTGAGTTATGTAGGATAGGCTACTATCGCTACAATATAGAGAGAGAAGAGGACAGAGAAACAAGTCTGAAAAGATTTAAAGGAGCTAACTCCCAAAAGGCCTCTACAGTATAGTAGAAATTTGGGATTTGATTCTAGATTCTGGGTGTTCTAAGCAGGAAAGAGACATAGTTTGATTTACAACTTGTTGAGTGAGACTTGAGTCTACTTAAAAAGAGTAAACTCGGTAGGAGACAACTATAGTCGTCAGGTAAGACAGAATTTGTGGCCTCATCTAGGGTAGGGGCAGTGGGAGGGAGAGAAATTGAACTGATATTTTGGTTGTAGTACAGAGCCAATGTGATGTGCGGAAGTGGAGCTGGAGGTGACGTGAGGGAAAGAAAACAGTTAAGGATGTTTCATAGGGATTTTGCGCCCAAAGAATCATTTCTTCAGAGCCCTCGACAAATTATCACCTAATTAGACAAGTCCAGTGCTGAAGTCCTGATAACTTTATGAGACAATACATTTAGCCCATTTTAAGATGGTTCTTGTGGTCATATTGACCTCTACTGTAAATCAGCTGTATCCCTCATGTGTTCCATCCAATGAAATTTTGAAATTTGAATACATAATTAATTTAAACTAAATTATTATTTGTGTTTTATGTTGTTGCTGTTGTTAGGTGCCATCGAGTTGGTTCTGACACATAGCGACCCCTCTATGAACAACAGAACAAAACACAGCCCAATCTTGTGCCATGTCCACAATCATTTTTATACTTAAGCCCATTGTTGTGGCCACTGTGTCAGTCCATCTCATTGAGGGTCTTCCTCTTTTTCACTGACTCTTCACTCTACTGGAAATGATGTCCTCCCCCAGGGACTGATCTTTCCTGACAACATGTCCAAAGTATGTAAGACAGTCTTGCCATCTTTGCTGCCAAGGAGTACTCCGGTACTTCTAGCAGAACAGATCTGTTCATTCTTTCAGCGGTCCATGGTACATTCAACATTCTTCTCCAACACCACAATTCAAAGACATCAGACTTTCTTCTGTCTTCTTTGTTTATGGTCCAGCTTTCACATGCATATGATGCAATTGAAAATATCATGGCTTGGATCAGTCACATTTTAGTCTTCAAGGTGACATCTTTACTTTTGAATACTCTGAAGAAGTCCTTTGCAGCAGATTTTCCCAATGTGATGTGTCTTTTGATTTCTTGATTGCTGCTTCCACAGGCATTGATTGTTGACCCAGGTAAAATGAACTCATGTTTTATGTTGCTATAAGTTAATTTTAGTTCTTCTCCTGGTGTTTCAAGTTCTTACACAGAGCTCAGAAGAGCCATAGGTTGAACTACCCATACACTTGATAGGTATCTTCTGAATGTAGTTCAGGTGAGGGGACACTGAGCTTTTCATCAGCCTGATACTGTTTGACTTTGCCTGTGAATCCTCCTTTTAGCCAATTGCTTTCCCTGTAAGAGGGAAGAGGTAATAGAAGGAGTTTTTCTTTTGTTTGCAGTAGAGGGATTACAATCACTAAGGACCATTCTTTGCATTATGTGAAGAGGAGATGCATGAAAAGAAAGTATAGATGCATAATATAAAAAGAACAATAAAAATAATAATCATCAAAGTTACAACATGTGGCATAGATTTGTTTTGTGTACAGAAAGGAATATTCTATATTTTACCAGATGCTTAGGAAATCATATAATTTTAAACACTGGTCTAGTAAAGTAGGTGGTATACAGCAAACAACAGTGAGTTTATACTGCTGTTGTGTTTCTCATTCCAAAACACTTCAGAAAACTGTATGTATAAACCCATGACAATGCAGACTCAAGATGTTAATATATCAACAAGATCACCAAGCAGATAGATTGCTTTACTGACGTGAGCTAGCTCTGCCTAGTGTAAGGTGGAGGGGCTCAGGGTGAACAATGGACAAGCTGTTGCTTGATGCTTGCTGTACATTTACTAATAGACAGCCAGCTTGCCTTGAGTAATCCACTTTCTAAGTTATGCAAACTCATGCAGGGACCTATTTAACGTGCTTTATGAAACCAAAATATTATTCATGCGCATTTCATGGATAGGTATACATCTGGGCAAGAGAAAATAAAATGCCCAGATGAGCATCTGGAGTAACTGGAATACACTGGAAACAAGGAGGCCCTGGGAAGAGCCTTGGAGTCTCAGAAAAGCCAGGGTGAGCAGCACAGATTAGCTCCTGTTGATCCAGGTCTTCTATTAGTGTGAATGCAGAGGGTAAGCATCAACCACGCACATGAAGAACATTTTGTTTCACTAGGGGCTGAGACTATGTTTGAGGTGGTAGCTATAGGAAAAACAAACAAACAAAACAGTGGGTTGAGGGAAAGAGTTGACCCTGTTTTGGCTGTTTTAAGGGCCTTTCAGATCATTCAGGTCACATGGTCTGCTGCATGTCATTTGCTTACTTATCATCACTTCTAAAATTAACTTTACCAAAAATGGGCAGATAAATTACTTACATACAAACCGAATTCCATTCTCTCATGATAAAAATTCACCCTCCAAGTTTAGCTTTTTTCAGGAAATGGGACATTTCTCTCTCTCTCATCTACCTTTATTGATATGTGGAGAATGAAAAACCAGAATCTAACAAGCCCCTTTATGGATAGTTTCTGTATGTTGAACCACTGCTTTGCCAAAATCCATACCACCCCCTCCTTCAACATTTATTTTGGACATTAACCATTCTGGTTTTTATCTTAATGAGATTAAAGCAATGTAGGTTGCTGTTTCTCAACTGCATTTGGGAAGGCATCACATCATGTCTCACTATCCACTGCTTGACTACCATCTACTTGAACTTTCTTCTTTTGCATATGCTGCCCATAAAGAAGAAAATCAGATAAAAGTTCCCTTTCCATAGGACGAATCATCTGCAACTCTCTATTGACTGGTCTTTCAAAAGACAGTAAAGGACTATATTAGGTGAACTTAGCACTTCAAAGGTGGACACCTCCTCTTAAAAACTTCTGCTGCAGGGAGATCTTTAATTCATTTATTAGGAGGCAATACATAATGCAAATATGAAAAATGTCCTTGTTTTTAATAGGTACTGAAACATTTTCAGATAAAGTTACATAATGTCCTGGATTGGTTTCAAAATAATCTTAAGTACAGTCATAGATTGAGTTATGTCTCCCTGAAAATGTGTGAATCAATTTGGCTGGACCACGATTCCCAGTATTGTATGACTGTCCACTGTTTTATTATTTGATAGAATTTTCTTATCACTATGATTTAATAAGATAGATTAGTGGCAGTTATATTGACAAGATCTTCAAGGCTCAATAGTGTCTTAAGGCAATATGTTTTGAAATATAAAAGAGAGAAGCAAGAAGAGGATTCAATATTGTGAGTCCCATCCCGGCTGTCATTCGTGGTGGCCAGGCACCATCTGATTCTTCTGGTCACATGTTAATATAGTTACCCATTCACGTGGGTCCTTCTGTCTTCTAGGCTCTTTTTCCCTCCTGTCGTTGTTGTACTTGGTGGTTATCTGTTCCAGCTGAGTTGGGACCATTTGGTGTACATCAGGTGGCAGCTTGCTAACTTTTAAGACCCCAGATACCACTCACCAATATGGGGGCGGGGGTGCAGCAGACTCTCTTAATGATAGGCTACCTGGGCCAGTTGGCCTAGATATCCCCTGAGAGCATGATGCCCAGACCCCTGCCTCTGCTACTCTACCATTGCAATACAGGGTTAAGATTGAAAGAGTTTTCAGGTTATACTGAAGTTCAGTTAAATTGATCTTTTTTCTACTGTGTGCTGTCACTGCTTTCATCCAACCAAATTTCTATCATCTATGGAATCTATAGCCAATCCTCTCCCTCTCTCCCTTCCCTCCTTTGCAGCTGTCAGCGATTCTTTACAGAAGCCTGTTTTTAAGTCCTTATACTAGGGGTCTGATGCAATTTTTGTCCTTGTGCTGCTGATTGATTTCACCCATTATAAAGTCTTTCAACTGAAACCAGGTTATTAGATGCTTCCTAAAATCATCATTGTTCTTTACCATTGCATAGTGTTCCATTGAGTACACACACCTTAGTTTGTTTCTCCATTCATCTGTTGTGGGGCATCTGGGTTTCCATCTTTTAGCTGTTGTGGACTGTGCTGCAGTAAACATTTGTGTGCATGTATCTGTTTGTGTGACTGCTCTTGCTTCTGTAGGATGTGTTCTAAGCAGTGGGATTACTGAGTCAAATGGTATATCTACTTCCACCTTTTTAAAGGAAGCACCAGATTGCTTTCCAAAGAGGTTGTACCAATCCCAACAGCAGTGTGGGAGAGTTCCAATTTCTCCACAACCTCTGCAGGATTATTATTATTTTTTTTGGGGGGGGATCACAGCCAACCGATGATGGTATCTCATCATAGTTTTCACTTGGATTTCTTTAACAGCTGATGATTGTGAACATTTCTGTATGTGTCTTTTGGCTGACTGAATATCCTCTTTAGTGAAGTGTCTGTCCGTCTTCTGTCGCCAACACTTAATTGGGTTATTCTTTTCTCATTGCTATCTTGCAGAATCTTGTAGACTGTGGAGATCAGACGTTGATCCGACATGTAGTTCCCCAATATTTTTTCCCATTCTGTAGGTGGTCTTTTAATTGTTTTGATAGTCTTTGGATCAGCAAAAGTGTTTGATTCTTAGTAGTTTCCATTTATCTATTTTCTCTTCTGTTGATGATGCTTTGTCAGATTTTTAAACCTGTCCAAGTTGTGTGTTAGAACTTCCATTGTTGATCCTAATTTTTCTTGCATGATCTTTATCTTTTTAGATTTGATATTTAGGTCTTTATCCAATTTAGTTGGTTTTTGTGTAAGATGTGAGATATGGGTCTGTTTTCAAGTTTTTGTAGATGGATATCCAATTTTGCCAGCACTGTTTCTTAAAGAGACTGTTTTTACCCCTGTTTATAATCTTAGGGTCTTTGTAGAATACCAACTGTTCATAAGAGGATGGTAGCATCTCTGACATCTCAACTCTGTTCCGTTGCTCTATATGTCTTTCTTTGTACCAGTACCAGGCTGTTTTGGCTACCATGGGAGTGTAATACGTTCTAAAGTTGGATAATCAGAGATCTCCTAGTGTGTTCTTCTTCATTAGTGCTTTGCTTATCCAGGGTTTCTTCCCATTCCAAAAAAAGTTGGTGATTTGTTTCTCCATCTCATTAAAATAATGTCACTAGAATTTGTATTGGGATTGCATTGTATACATAGATCGTTTTGGATAAGATAGACATTTTCTCAATGTTAAATCTTCCTATCCATGAGCAGGATAGGTTTCTCTATTTATGTAAGTCTTCTTTAGTTTCTTGCTGTAGGGTTTTGAAGTTCTCTTTGTATAGGTCTCTTATTTCTCTAGTTAAATTTATTCCTAGGCATTTTGTCTTTTGGGGGCTATAGTAAATGGTATTGTTTTGGTGATTTCCTCTTTAATGATCTTTTTGTTGGTACATAGGAATCCTACTGATTTACTTATGTTTGTTTTATATCCTCATACTTTGTGAAACTCTTCTGTCAGTTTGAGTAGTTTACTTACAGATTCTTTAGGATTCTCTGGGTATACAATCATATCATCTGCAGATAGGGAGATTTTGACTTCTTCTTTGCCAGTGTGGATGCCCTTTATTTCTGTGTCTTGTCTAGTTCTCTGGTACAACGTTGAAAAGGAGAGATAAGAGTGGGCATCCTTGTCTAGTTCCCATTCTCAAGGGAAATTGTTTCAGTCTCTCCGCACTCAGGATAATGTAGGTGGTTGGCTTTGTATAAATGGCCTTTATTGCATTGAGGAATTGCCGTTATTCCTATTTTGCTGTGAGTTTTTAGAATGATTTGCTACTCTGTGAATTTTTAGTATGGTTTGCCTTTTCTGCATCAATTGACAAAATCAGATGATTCTTGTCCTTTATGTTTTTTAGGTGGTTGATCACATTAATTGTTTTTCTTATGTTGAAGTAGATTTGCATCCCTGGTATGAATCCAACTTGGTCATGATGAATTATTTTTTTTTTGATATGTTGCTGAATTCCACTGGCAAGAATTTTGTTGAAGAATTTTGCATCTAGGTTCATGGGTGATACTGGTCTGTAATTTTCCTTTTTGTTGATTCTTTCTCTGGGTTTGATATCAGGGTTATGCTGGCTTCACAGAATGAATTTGGGAGTATTCCATCCCTTTCTATGCTGTGAAATAGTCTTAGTGGTGTTGGAGTTAACCTTTATCTGAAAGTGTGGTAGAACTCTGCAGTGAAGCCATCTGGATGAGAGTTTTTTTTGGTTGGTAGTTTTTTGATGACTTTTTCAATCTCTTCCTTTGTGATAAGTTTATTAAGTTGCTCTCCTTCTCCTTATGATAATTTTGGTAGCCAATGTGAAGCTAGAAATTTGTCCATTTCCTCTAGGTTTTCAAATCTATGGAATATAGTCTTTCATAGTATTCTGTCATGATAGTTCTGTTTTCTGTTAGATATGTTGTGACAACTCCCATTTCATTTATTTGGGTTATTTGTTTCCTTTCTTGTTTTTCTTTAGCAAGCTTGGCCAACGGTTTGTCAATTTTGCTGATCTTTAAAAAAAAAAAAAACAGCTTTTGTTCTTATCTATTTTTTTTAATGGTTTTTCTAATCTCTAATTCATTTAGGTCTTCTCTAATCGTTATTATCTGTTTTCTTCTGGTGCCTGAGGGGTTTCTCTGTTGCTCTCTTTCTAGTCGTTTAGGCTGTAATCTTAATGCTTTTGTGTGGGTCCTATCTTCCTTCTGGATGTGTGCATTTATAGAGATAAATTGACCTCTGAGCACTGCTTTGGCTGTATCTCATAGATTCTGGTAGGATGAGTTTTCATTCTCTCTTGAATCCGTAAGTTTCTTTATTTCATCCTGATTTCTTCTATAACCTATGGATTCTTGAGTAAAGTTTTGTTCAGTTTCCATGAATTCCAATTTCTATCTACGTTTTTTCTGCTATTGATTTTCACTTTTACGACTTTATGGTCTGAGAAGTTGCTTTGCAATAATTCAGTGTTTTGGATTTTGTTGACATTTGCTTTATGTCCTAACACATGGTCTACTTTGGAAAGTGTTCCCTGTGTATTGGAGAAGAAGGTGTAGCTTTCTGTTGATGGATAAAAAGTTCTGTATACGTTAATGAGGTCTCATTGGTTAACTGCGACAATACAATCTTCGGTGTCTTTACCGAGTTTTTTTTTTCTAGAAGATCTGTCCAGTACTGAAGGTGAAGTGTTGAGGTCTCCCACTATTTTGTGGAATGATCTATCTCATTTTTCAATGTAGTCAGTGTTTGTTCAATGTATTTAGATGCTTTAGTATTGGGTGCATAAGTATTTAATGTTGTTAAGTTCTGCTTGTATATTGAACCTCTCAGCAATAGATAGTGACCATCGTTGTCCACGATGGTGGATTTTACATTAAAATGTAATTTATCTGGGATTAGTATTGCCACATCTGCTCTTCTTTGTGTATTGTTACCTTGGTGTATATTATTCTACCCTTTAATTTTCAGTTTGCTCATATCTTTAACTCCAAGGTGAGTTTCTTGTAAGCAACATGTAGATGGGTTGTGTGTTTTGATCCAAGATGTCACTTGTTGTCTCTTTACTGGAGCATTCAGTTGGTTTACATTCAGTGTAATTATTGGTATTATGTGTTTAGTGCTGTCATTTTTATGTATTTATTTTTGTGCTGCTGTTTTCTCTGTTGTTCTTAGTATTCTGTTCCAGGTCTTTCTTCCTTATGGTTGACTTTTCATCTTTTTCAGTGTTGGCTTTGTGTTTGTCAAGACTCCTGTATTACGTTGGTTTTGACATATTGCACTGGTATTGTGCTTTGTGGCTACTCCTGTGGCCCTCCTTTGTATTCTAAATTTAAACCCAATTTTAACTTCTACAAGTCTTATTAGCTTCCTTTCCATCTGGAAGGACTATAACTAGTGGAGTATATCTCTCTTTTTAATGAGATGGTATCACAGTTTTCATGTTATGATCACTGGTTCCCTTCTTTTAATATTATAACTTTGATTGAGTTTTGTGCCTTCCCTAACTGAGTAGGTTTCTGGATGCTGTGTCTTGCATTGTGTCTTTCAATATACACTTAATGGTTTTGTTTTTCTAAGCCAATAGCTTCTTCCAGTATTTCTCATAGCTTTGGTTTCATTTTCACAAAGTCTTTAAGTTTCTGTTTCTCTATGACATCTTAATTTCATCTTTATACTTTAAGGACAGTTTTGCAGTATGTATAATTTTTGGTTGCAAGTTTTTCTCCTTCAGGGCTTTGAATGTGTTAAACCACTGCCTCGATGTCAACATCACTTCTGCTAAGACGTCAGATGAAAACCTACAGGGCTTCCCTCTGAATGTTAGCTTTATTTGAGTCTCACTGCCTTTAAGAATTTCTGCTTATGTTTCATTTTGTTAAGTTTGATTATAATATGTCTTGGTGTGTTTCTTTTGAGATCTAGTTTTTGTAAAATTTGATACACATCTTGGATATCTATGTTCTCTTTCAGGGAAGTTTTCTTTCAGCAATGCAGTAACAATACTCTGTGTTTTCAGGTATCCCTCCTTGTTCAGGAACTCCTATTAATTGTAGATTATTCCTCTTGGTAGAGTCCCACATGTTTCTTAATGCTTCTTCCTTGTCCTTGTTTCTTTTCTGAGGTTTCTCATCCTAGATGCTGGTGTCATTAGCTCTATTTTCAGGATCAGTAAGTCTAATTTCAGTTTGTCAGTTCTACTGTTTGGGCCTTGAATTGAATTATCTAAGTCTATAATTTTGTTATTGACTTATCGGATTTCAGAATGCTGATGTTCCATCAGTTCAAACCACTTGCTTAATTTTGCATTTTTCTCTCCTGAATTTTTTAAAATGTCTAGGAGGGCTTTGTAGATAATTCTTTTGTACTTAAATTCTGACAGTTTCAGAAAGTCTTCTTCATCGGGGACGTTCTTTGATTCTTCATTTTGGGAGTTTTGTAGAGTCATGTTTGGATGTATCTTTAAATGTTTGGCTTGGGTTTGTTGCTTTGGGGACACCTAGAAGCTGTTTACTTTTTCTGGTGCTGCCTCAATAGAAGCTGAGGTGCAGTTCTGAGAAGGGAGTTGGTCACCAGCCACCTCTTTGTCCTTCAGTGAGTGGGCCCAGTGGATTCTATGGCGTTGCAGACCCTGTCTCCTGACTTGGCAAAGATGCGGCCCTACTTATGGAGTCACTAGGTGGCCATAAGCCAACCCTATGATGTAGGTCAGTAAAGGCTGGAAGAGATACCATCAGGCTGTACTGAAATTATTTCTCCAGGCATTCTTATTTTGAAAAGCTGAAAGCTATCTGACAGCTTCCAAAATCAGTCAGCTGTCAGACGTGGCAAACTCCTTCTTCAGGCTGACAATGGAGGCACCTCTTCAGCCATTCCAAATGCTGTGATGTATTTCAAAGTAAGGACAGGCTACTACCCAGCTGTCATCCCCTGCCTGACCCTATACAGAAGGATACACTGTGTTAAACACAGTTTTTCTGTTGGAAAAATGTTCCTCAGGCTGGTATTTCCTCTCAGCCTGGGAACTAACCCCTGCCAGTTGAAAAAGATGGTGTCCCCATCAAGCTGTCCAACCCACCACAAAATAGCTGAATCTGTGCCAGAGTTCCAAAAAGAGAGGGTGGAGGGGCTGTGGTTTTCTGGATCCAGAACTGGGCTCTCAAAATGTGGCTATTCCACACTCTGATGACTTCAGCCCTGCTGCTCAGCATAGCTGCTAGTTAAGCCCATCCCTCATCTGCATTCCAACAAAAAGAAAATAATGTTAAAAACAGCATTTACCTTCAGCCCATTGGAGCTGGCCATTCAATAGAGCGGGGCTCAGTGAAAGAGAAGTTTCACTTTCAGTGGCATTTAGTCCAAACTGACAGCTGTATGCATTGTTCTATGGCTCACTGGGTGTGCAGAAAGCTCCATTTAATTATCTATCCAAGCCTTAGTTTTCAGAGGGAAATAAGGAGACATGTGTCTAGTCTGTCATCTTGACTCCACCCATCAGAGTTTATTTTCATCAAAGAAATGGCTCATACAGTTTTTAGAGGCTGTACCATCTCAAGTTCATGTGACAGGAAAGTGGCTTCTGAGTCTCATAACTGTAGGGGCTGGTGACCCCAAGTTTGGCAAGCCGAAGATTAGGGCTGTTAATTACAGACTGTAAAAATTGATGTATCTGTCAAGATCAGCAGGAAAGATCACAGATAAGCTGCTAGTTCAAGTCACGAAAACTGTAGGTCAGACGAATAGGAACTAGCTGCAGGATGCCCAAGCAAAAGGCCTGGCAAGGAGAGCATAGAAGGCTAGGTGGTAGAGGGTAGATGGATGAAGCCTTAAGGGTGGTGAGCTGCCATAGGCCTTGTAGTAATCAGTACTACTCACAGGAGATGCCACTGTGGGAGTGATCATGTATTATATCCTAAAAGGGAAGTGATCACAACATTGTATGACTACCAAATAAGAAATGTGGCCCAAGCAAGTTGACGCACAATCTTAAGCATCACAGTGAATAAGCCAAGCCAAGGCCAAGTGCCGTCGAGTCAGTCATAATTCTATTGTTTTTGCTTTTCTAGATGTTTAAAATATTTCATAATGAAAGAGTTTTGAAAAATTGAAGTGTTATAATTGGTTTTATTAAATTGTACATCTAAAAATGTTGAACTGGCTCATGTCATGTTATTTGTATTTTTATAACAATGAAAAATAAAAATAACGTAAGCAGTCTGGTGATGTCGAGATTAATGTAAAATGTTGACTTAAAATTAGTTGAAGGCAAATATGCTGCACTGTGCCATTGGAACAGACTAAAACAAGTGGCCACATCTTGAACATAATTTGCACCATTTTGTTTCTAAATTCTGTTTCCCAGCACATGTTCATTAGTTTCTCTCAAGTTAATCTATGGTTTCTTTAGGACTGTGGAAAGGCAAGTGTTAAAAGTCTAAAAATCATAAAAGAAATTTACTCTGTGACTGGCAACTTAAATGATGGTCAAACTACCACCAGGCCCAAAATATCAGTTAAGAAAGAGATCAACACATCCGGGACATGACTGCTGTAACCATCTAAGGAGTTAACATTCTACAAATCCCTAGGACTCATAAAACCTTATTCTATTTTACTATAAAATCTCCCACTGGTGTTCATTTTGGGGATACAGACTTTGGAGGAATCTATCCCCTCTGTCTCCTTATGTACCAGTGCATAATAAAACCTCTTGCTTCTCATTTCACCACTGTCTCAAAGATTGCTGTTTGCATTATGCAACCGGAACTCTGCTTAGGTTTGCAGTAACACCATCCCTCAATATCCTCCCCATCACTAACAGCATTAATGAACTAACATACTCTCTCTTGCGCTTCATCCCAGCACTGTGTTGGGAAGGATTCTGAGACAGCCTTAGGTAACCACTACACGAACTGATCACAGCTGGCAAGTGAGATGATACCCATTTGCCATTCCTACACTAAGATGTAAATAAACAGAGTTTTATATAGTTTAAATGTATATTCTTGACAAAGGGAAAGAACATTTCTTCCCCCAGGAAGTAGGAGTGTTACAGCTGGGTTCCTGAGGAGGGTAAAAGAAGGGGATGGAGCATGGAAAAAAAAATGCAGAGAAAGATACTGAGATTATAAATGAGAAATATAAGACAATCTCCTTAATCATATGTCCTAGAATTGGCACAATCCAAGTTCTGACCCCTCACTGATCCTGAAGGGCTAAAGATCAGTTAATGGTTAATGCTTTACGACAGAAACCATTTGTTCTCTTTTTCTGCAAAACTTCCATTAAGATATTTTGACAAGTTGTCTGTGAAAAAAGTCACTTGTTTTATAGGAGGGGAAACAAAATATATCTTTATTGAGTCCCCCAAATTTTAAACCAGCGGTTACTGAGCCAGTTCTGACTCACAGAGACCATGTGTGTTACAGAGTATAACCATGCTGCCTAGAAGTTTAAATGGCTAATTTTTCAGAAATAGATCGACAAGCCTTTCTTCTGAGGTGCTACTGCCTTCTTGGGGTGAGTTCTAATCACTAACACTTCAGTTAGTAGTCAAACATTTAAGTATTTGTGTCACACAGGGAATCCTATTGAAATGTAAAGCAGCTTAAAACCACCAAATATCCTCAAAATATGTTGACTGAACTTGTGTTTACTTTGTTTCCATCTCCACCTAATTCAATATAAATGTGTATTGTTGACAATGAGAAAGAACTAGATGTAGGGGTGTGTGTGTGTGTGTGTGTGTGTGTGTGCATCCATTTTTCTCCTATATAACCTATATAATTATCCCATAGCAGACTTGTAGCAATATAGCATTTAAAGAAGTAGCATCCTCACTCAATAACTCTTAAAAAATACTACAAGTTTTTAGTTCTTAAAAATGTTACACAGGATACAAACAAGTATTTTAAAGCATACCATGATACAGAACAAAGAAATTTTTTTTCAATGTCTCTTTAAGCATATCTTCTTTTTACAAATATTTTATTTCTCTCCATGCCTTATTTCTTCCTACTTCTATCCCCACTGCCTACACCACATTACTATGTTTTTCTGTTCGATTTTACCAAATCCAAGCTATACCTTCCCAACACTGTGCTCTGACACATGCCTCCTCTGTTGGATAGAACCTTTTAGAAAATGTGGTTTCATCCTCTTCCATGACAGTTTTTATCCTAAGAATTATAATACTGGAATTATGGTGAGACAAATTCTACAACTTTTCAAAAATATATAACTTATATTTCAGGTATGCTACCATCATTCCTATTTCCCAAAGCCATCAGTGTTAGTGACTGTCTGATCTTCCTTTTTTGAAGAGCTAGGATGGGAAAAGTGTGAGTGGGCTAGGATACTTTCCTAGACTGTCATCTCACAAGTTAGATATGAAAGAGGGCAGAGCTGGATTATCTACGCAGATCAAAATAAAGCCCAAATGTTAGGCAAGGTTAGGCACAGATCCAGAGTTCTGGGGTGGCTATCAAGGGAAGAGTGGTGTCTGCTCCAAGGGAGAAAGAACTGTGTAGAAAGTCAGAGATGAGCCATAACATCATTTTCAGTGTATGGATGACAGTAGACATCTAATTAGACAACATTTAAGATTAAAGTATAGATTCTGGAGGATAGTCTGCAAGGATCCCTAGGGCAATGGTTTTTGGTATGGGTGTTGTGACGGTAGAGGGGAGGGGTGTAATGTGTGGAAGTAGAGAGAAATGTAACCATGACAGTATTTAGGTAGGACCTAGGACACATCTTCACTGTATTTTGGATGTAGAATCTTGGCCCTGCATTCTTTACCTTGATTCACTGAACTACTTCTAGACTGGAACTTGCTCCGACATTGATATGTCTATATTTCTATTCGCATAACCCAGTAAGAATTAGTGACCCCATCCATGAAAGAAGATACTATCCATTCTTAAGAGAAACTGAACATTGTTTCCACATGAGTGATCATATGATATTTTAAGATCTTAAAATATAGTTTAGATGCCATACTGCAGTTTATACATGTGGAGGTGATTGATTAACACTGGGAGAATTTCCATTAGACTATTTCAAATGGAAGTTTTAATCTTTTGAGATTTTAACTGTACTGCAGTTGTCTTCCCTGTGATATTTGGCTATAGTACCCACATTTCCTCATGATGTGCCTTTCATATTTCATCTCTTTAACTTGATTACTCTTGTTTTGCATTTGATTTTCTTAGGTTGTTGAGAATTAAAATTCTATAATGAAGGCACTCAAAAACTGGCTCAAAGCACTGCTGTATATGTACAATTGTCTTTTAAATAAGCACAATATGATTAAATAAGTACAATATTATTTAATAACAGAAAATGCTGGATGTATGCTGAAATTATGACTAGTAATTGTCAAAGCTGTAACACCTCATATCGTAGGCTTGATTTTCCAGAAGCAGATACTTAGATGGAGTTTTGGATATAGAATGTTTGTTAGACTTCAGTATTTGTGAATGGAAGAGGGAAAAGCAGCATTGGAGAGTGGAAGAAATGTTGTGATAAAGGCCCATCAGAACACTCAGCCAATCTGTCTGTGGGTTATGGAGGCAATTATTACTTCACGGAATTGTGATGATAAATATGTAACAGCTAGTTCTGTGAGGTGGAAAAAAGTCCTGATTAGTAGTATTGACAATTTTCATGCTATAAATACTCCCATCATGGATGATTTTAAGCTACCAACTTGATGTTACTGAGTGAGAAGTTAGGAAGAAGTGCAGCATTTTGTAAACTAATACTAGCTGACTCTGGTGTACCACTACATCTCCCCCTGCAAAGATCCTGCAGATCTTTTATTCATCACTATCAACTTGCTTCTGTATTCAGAAAATCTGGATAGTTTCCTTTCCCCAGTGTAGTTACCTGAAAACATGGCCATAGGTCTCTGGGGAAAGACTGGTAGAACTACTCCTGTGAATATTTGCCAAATTATTCAGGATTCTTCATCTTGAGGACTTAGTCACTCCACTTAAAGCATTCTTAGTCTGAAAACCAGTTAAGCTCTAGAAAATGAACAAAAGATCATGATTTATTGGAGTGATTGGCTTCAGCCTCCTGATCAACAATCTGATTTGTTCTCCTAGAAAAAAAAATTATCTACTTAAAAAGAATATTGTTCTTGGGATTTAGATAAAGGTTTACAGAACAAACCAGTTTCTCACTAAACAGTACAAATACTGTTTTATAACACTGTTTAATAACCCCATGCTGTGTCAGCACTTACCTTCGGACTTTGGGTTCCCAGTTACCAGCTTTTCTGTCCCTTCCTGTCTTCCATCCTTACTCCTGAGTTGGCATGCCCCTTTAGTCTCAGTTTGTTTTATGTGCCTTTCTAAATCTTTAGCTGGAGGGTAAACCCTCAGGGAGGCGAGGGGTATGGATAGAAAACACTGAATAGATAATAAGAGCACAATATGAGGAAGCCAGCCCAACTTGTGCAAGGTAAGGTCATGGGCACTCCATAGACATATCCAAACTTCCTGAAGGAGTGAATTGCTCGGCTGAGGGCTATAGGGACAATGGTCTCAGGGAACATCGAGCTCAGCTGACATAACATAGTTTATTAAAACATGTTATACATTCTACTTTGTGAGCAGCACCTGGGGTCTTCAAAGTCTATGAATGACCATCTGAGATGCTCACAGGTATGAAGCTAAAATGGTGTCTGAAGGCCATATTCTTGGAGTTCCTCCAGTCTCTATGAGGCCAGTAAGTCTAATCTTTTTTTGTGAGTTAGAATTTTATTCTATATTTTTCTCTAGCTATCTGAGACTGTCTATTATGATACCTGTTAAAGCAGTCAGTTGTGGTAGCTGGGAATCTTCCAGTTGTACTGGACTCAGTCTATGGAAGCCAAAGAAGATGCGGTACATTCTTCCTTTGGACTAATCTATCACTTGTATCTTTAGTTTTCTCCATTCTCTGTTGCACCTAAACAGGTAAGATCTGTGAATATCCCAAATAGCAATTCACAGACTTTTAAGACCCCAAATGCTACTCACAAAGTAGAGTGTATAACATTTTTTTAATAAACCGTGTTATGTCAGTTGAGCCAGATGTTCCCTGAGACTGTTGTTGCTACAGCCCTCAGCTGAGCAATTCAGTCCTTCAGGAAGTTTGGATATATCTATGGAGTTCCCATGACCTTACCTTGCACAAATTGTGCTGGCTTCCTCATATTGTGTTCTTATTGTCTATTCAGTGTTTTCTATCCCTACCCCTCCCCTCCTTCATAATTATCAAAGATCATTTCTTTATTGTGTGCAAACCTTTTCATGAATTTTCACAGTAGTGATGTCATGCAATATTTGTCCTTTTGTGATTGACATATTTCACTCAGCATAATGCCCTTTAGATTCACCCATGCTATAAGACGCCTCCCAGATTCATCATTGTTCTTTATCATTTCATGCTACTCCATTGAGTGTATGACCCATAGTTTGTTTATCCATTCATCTGTTGATGGTCATCTAGGTGGTTTCTATTTTTTGCTATTATGAACAATGCTGCAAAGAGCAGGGGTGAGTATATGTCTCCTCATGTGATGACTCTTATTTCCCTAGGATATATTCCTAGGAGTGGTATTGTTGGATCACAAGATATTTCTATATCTAGCTTTCTAAGGAAGTGTCATATTATTTTCCAAAATGATCGCACCATTTGATATTTCTGACCAGCAGTACATAAGAGTTCTAGTCTCCCCATAACTTTTCTAACATTTGCTTTTTCCTGTTTTTTTTCCCCCCCTTTTTTTTCATTCCAGTAATGCCAGGGTGACATGGTATCTCTTTGTGGTTTTGATTTGCATTTCTTCAGTGACTAATGATGGAAAACATTTCCTCATGTTTGTTGGCTGCTTCATTCTTCTCTAGTGAAGTGTATGTTCATTTCCTTCGCTCATTTTTCATTTGGGTTGTTTGTGTTTTTGTTGCAGAGATGCTGCATTTTCTTATAGATTTTAGAGATTAGACCTTTGCCTGATTTGTAATAGCCAAATTTCCCTCCAGTGTGTAGATTCTCTTTTCACTCTTCTGGTAAAGTCTTTTTATGAGCATTAGTGTTTAATTTTTAGAAGATCTCAGTGACCCAATTTATCTTCTGGAGTTTGTGTGTCTCTGATTCTGCTTTGTGTCCTGTTAATGCCATGTATTAGGGGTTCTAGCATTGATTCTATATTTTTGTAACACAAACTTCATAGTTTTTGACTTCGTATGTAGGTATTTGAAACATTTAGAATTAGTTTTGTATATAGTGTGGGTTTGGGGTACTGTTTCTTTTTTCTTTTTAACAGAGGGACATCAGTTTTGCTAGCCCTGTTTGTTGAAAAGACTACCTTTTCACCACTTGATGAACTTTGGGCCCTTGTCGAAGATCAGGTAATACAGTTTATATCTAGATTCTCAACTTTGTTCCACTGGTCAGTAAATGACAGAACCAGGCTGTTTTAACAACCACAGCTGTTCAGTAGGTGCTGAGGTTAGATAGTGTGAATTATTCTACTTTTTTCCTTCTGCAGTAGTGCTTTACAGAGAGGTGGGGCCAAGATGGCAGACTAGACACGTGTCTCCTCAAGTCCCTCTAAGAACTAAAGCCTGGAATGATAATTGAATGGAGTAGCATGGACATTCATGGATCCCTAGGATCTGGTATAGGGTTATCAGATTGGATCAGCTGCCAGTAAGGGGGTAACTACCTCTCTCAAAGAACAGGCAGTGGCACATTCAGTCCTTCTACTGACTCACTATTTTGGAGTACCACAGGTACTGACACCTTCTTCATTATCTGGGAGAAGGGGGCTGGGCATGCCCAACCAATACAATGAACTGCAGTACTTAGATAAACAGTATATAGCACAGCATAGAGAGACTGTGCTTGGGATAGCCACATGTTGAGAGCCTGGCTTCTGACTGAGGGCACCATTGTCCCTCCACCCTCTCTTTACTGAGCTTTACCATAGATTCTGCTGTTTCATGGCAGGCAGGGTAGCTTGGGTGGGATGCCATCTTGGTTCCCTAGGAAGTGGAGTCACCCACTCAGAGGCCTTAGGTGCAGCTAATTCTAACACAGAGCAGCTACCAGTGTCTGGAAAGTGCCCCTCTAGCAGAAAGTCTGTGTGTAGGATGGTGGTGCCTAGAGATACAGGTGGGGCCTAGCAGAGGATGGCAGCAAGGCCATAACCCCTCCTTACTTGGAACCAGATAATAGGATCCCGGGACAGCCCATGTGGTGCTTTCACTGTCAGCTGGAACGCGGGGTCTGCCACACCTGAGGGCTTTACTGATTTTGGCAACTATTGAACAGCTCCTCACTTAAAGTATACTTTTAAAATGAAACCACCTAGAGAACTGATTGCTGAAGAGCCTGGCAGCATCTCCTCTACCCTTCACTGTTCCACATCATAGTGTTGGCAGGTGGCCCCCCAGTGACTCCATATGTTGGGTACCATTTCTGCCAGCCAGGAGGCAGAGTCTGTCACCCCAGAGAGTCCACATGGGGCCAGTTATTAGAGTACACAGCAGTGGATGGTGACAAGCCCCCCCCAAAAAAAACTATCCCTCAGCTCCTGTTGAGGTAATACCAGAGAAACTGAGCAGTCTCTAGATGGTGTATAGGCAACAATCAAAAGCTATCCATTTAAAGAAACAATCCACCAGGGCTCCAGAAAACTCCTAAAATGAAAAATCAAAACACTTTCCAAGTGAAGAAGCCTTAAGGAAACTATCAGAGGCTGAGTACAAAAGAATTATATATACAGCCCTCCAAGAAATTAAACAAAATGCAGCAGAACGCAATGAAAAATTAAGAAAGTTATTTGAACTGATAGAACATCAACAATCTGAAATCCAGGAGATCAATAATAATATTAACCAAATTAGACAATTCAATCCAAATCCAAAAGAGCAGAACTGAGGAAATGGAAGCAAGAGTTAGCGAGCTGGAGGATAGAACAGCTGACATCAGAATTTATGAGAAAAAAATAAGGAAAACGAAGAAGAATTAAGAAACATGTGGAACTCCATCAAGAAGAATAATCTGAGAATAATTGTAGTTCCTGAAGAGGGAGGGATGGCTGAAAATAAAGAGAATATTGTCATAGATTTGCTGAGAGATAGCTTCCCTGAAATTATGAAAGAAGAGAACATAGATTTCCAAGGTGAATATTGAACACCACAAAAAGTAGAACTCAAAAGAAAGACACTAAGACATATTATAATCAAGCTTAATAAAATGAAACACAAAGAGGGGCACTGAAAGGCAGTGATGCTTAAAGCAAAGTTAACACTCAGGGAAGCCCTTTAGGCTTCTATCTGACTTCTTCATAGAAATGATGTTTGCAAGAAGGCCATGGGATAACACATTCGAATCCTTGAAGGAGAAAAATCTCCAACCAAGAATTATAAACCAAACCCCACTGCTGTCGAGTCTAGTGATGCTAGAGTTCAGAGCAGAAATACCACATTGAGTTTCCAAGCAGTGCCTAGCAGATTTGAACTGCAGACCTTTTGGTTCACAGAGTAGAACTTAACCTACTAAACCATCAGGGTTTCCAGCCAATAATTATATATCCTGCAAAATTGTTTCCAAAATATGAGAGTGAAATTGAGACATTTGCAAATAAACAGAAGCTTAGAGACTTTGTGAAAAAACAAACAAAAACTACAAGAAATACCAAAAGAAGCTCTTAGCTTAAAAAAGCAAAAACATTAAGTGTATACTTAAGGAGTCAATGAATCCAGCTTTCCACTCAGTTAGGGAAGTCACAAAACTCAATCAAAGCTACAGTATTAAGAGAAGGCAATCAGTGATTATATCATGAAAAGTATGACACCATCACAACACAAAGAGAAAAAGTTAAGAATTTCTGCAGAAGTTAAAATTGGATTTAAACTTAGAGTGTTAAGAGGGATCATAGTTGTAGCTGCAAAGCAAAATAACAATGCAACATATCTAAACAAGAAATGCAATACAGGAGGCTCAACAAACACAAAACCAACACTGAAAAGTCAACTCGTAAAGAAGAATGACCCAGAACAAAGTATTAAAAGCAATATAGAAAACATCAACACAAAAATAATTAAGCAAAATGAAGGCATGTAACACATGCCTATCAATAATTACGCTGAATGTAAATGGACTGAATGCTCCAGTAAGGAGACAGCAAGTACATCCTGGATCCAAAGACACAATCCATCTATATGTTGCTTACACACCTTAGTCTCAAAGATATGAACAAACTGGAAATTAAAGGATGGGATGATGTATACCAAGCTAACAACATACAAGGAAGAGCAGCTGTGGCAACCCTAATCTCAGATAAAATAGATTTCAGTGTAAAGTCCACTATCATGGACAAGGATGGTCACTATTTATTGTCAAAAGTTTCAATACTCACACAGGACTTAACAACATTAAATATTTATGCACCCAATACCAGAGCATCACAATACATTGAACAAACACTGACAATATTGAAAAATGAGATAGATCATTTCACAATAACAATTGGAGACTTCAGCACTCTCAGTAATGGATAAATCATCTAGAAAAAGCTCTAAAGATACAGAAGATCTTATTGCAACAATCAATCAACTTGAGGTTATTGACATACACAGATCTTTTCAATCATCAGTGGATAAATACACCTCCAATGTACATGGAACATTCTCCACAGTAGACTGTGTGTTGGGTCATAAAGCAATTCCCTACAAAATCCAAACCAGTGATTTATTTCAAAGCATGTTCTCAGACCATAAAGCCACAATAGTTGAAATCAATAGAAGCAAAACATAGGCAGAAATTTCAACTCGTGGAAACTGATCAACACTTTGCTCAAAAAGCTATGGGTTATAGAAAAAATCAAGGATGAAATAAAGAAATTCATGGAATCAAATGAGAATGAAAATACAACCGACCAGAATTCATGGGGTGCAGCAAAAGTGGTGCTCAGAGGTCAATTTATCTCTATAATTTCACACATCTGGAAAAAAGAAAGGTAAAATTAAAGAATTAACCCTATTGCTTGAACAAGTAGAGAGAGCTACAGAGGAACCCCTCAGGCACCAGAAGAAAACAAATCATAAAGATCAGAGCAGAACTAAATGAATTAGAGAACAGAAGAACCATTGAAAAAATTAACAAGATGATCTACTTCTCCTTGTGATAATCTTGGTAAATCATATGAATTTAGAAATTTGTCCATTTCCCCTAAGTTTTCAAACCTGTTAGAGTACAGCTTTTCATAATATTCTGTTATGATATTTTGGATTTCAGCTGGGTCTGTTGTAACACCTCTCATCTCATTTCTTAATCAGATTATTTGTATCTTCTGGTATTTTTCTTTTGTAAGTTTAGTCAATGGTTTATCAATTTTGCTGATCTTTTCAAAGAACCAGCTTTAAGTTCTGTTAATTTTTTCAATTGTTTTCTATTCTCTAATTTGTTTAGTACTGCTCTAAGCCTTATAATCTGTTTTCTTCTGGCGCTTGAGGGGTTCTTCTGTTGCTCTCTTTCTACTTGTTCAAGCTGTAAGGTTAATTCTTTAATTTGGGCCCTTTCTTCTTTCCGGATGTGCAGTTATAGTGATAAACTTACCTCTGAGCACTGCTTTTACTGGATCCCATAAATTCTGGTAGGACATGTTTTCATTCTCATTTGAATCCATAAATTTCTTTATTTTTGTCCTTAATTTCTTCTACAACCCAAGGCTTTTTGAGCAAAGTGTTGTTCAGTTTCCATAAGTTTGAATTTCTATCTATGAGTTTTCTGTTATTGATTTCAACTTTTATAGCTCTATGGTCTGAGAAGATACTTTGCAGTAAATCAATGGTTTGGATTTTATAAATTTTTAATGAGGTAGAGAAACAAATCATCATCTCTCTTTGGAAAGAGAAGAAACCACAGATAAGTAAAGCACTGCTGGAGAAGAACACACTAGAAGGCCTCTCACTACCTGACTTTAGAACTATTACACTGCCACAGTTGTCAAAACAGCCTGATGCCGGTACAAAAAGAGACTTACAGACCAATGGAACAGAGTGGAGACCCCAGAGATGCCACCATCCTCCTATGAACTGTCAAAATTTGGCAAAGGCCCTGAAATTGTAAACTGGGTTAAAAAAAAAAGCCTCTTCAACAAACGTTGGCAAAATTGGATATCCATTAGCAAAAACTGAAGCAAGACCTGTAGCTCATGTCTTACACAAAAACTAACTCTAAATGGATCAACAACCTAAATATCAAACGTAAAATAATAAAATCGGGCAAGAAGAAATAGGATCAAAGATGAATGTTCTAATACACAGCTTAGACAGACTTCAAATCCTGACAAAGCAGAATCAACAGAAGAGAAAATAGATAAATGGGAACTATTAAGAATCAAACACTTACTCATCCGAAAGACAACCTGTAGAATGGGCAAAAATATTTCACAACTATATGTCAGACTGACATCTGACTTCCATAATCTAGAAGGTACTGTAAAATATCAACATGAAAAAGGTAAATAACCCAATTAAGTGATGAGTAGAGGAGATGATGGGCAGATACTTCACTAGGGAAGACACCCAGGCAGCCAAAAGACACATGAGGAAATGCTCACAATCATTAGCTACCAGAGAAATCCAAATCAAAACTACAATGAGATACCATCTCACCCCAACAAGGCTGTCCATAATCCAAAAAACACATAACAGTAAATGCTGGAGAGGCTGTGGAGAGACAGGAAATCTTCTACACTGCTGGTGGGATTCCAAAATGGGACAGCTTCTTTGGAAAGCAATCTGGAACTTATATAAAAAGCTAGGGATAGACATATCATTTGATCCAGTAACTGCACTGCTTAGAATTTTATCTTTCAGAAACAAAGGCTGTCATATGGACACATGCACACCAACGTTTATTTCAGCACAGTCCACAATAGCCAAAAGATGGAATCAACCCAGATGCCCATCAAAAGATGATTGGAGAAACAAACTATGCTACATATACTCAATGGAACACCATGCTACGATAAAAAAAAAAAAAAAAAAATGATGATTTTTAGAAAACATGTCATAACCTGGTGTCAACTGGAAGATATTTTGCTCAGTGAAATCAGTCAGTGTCAAACGGACAAATATTTCATGAGAGCCTTGTTATAAAGATTTTAAAATAGAATAATCTACAGAAGAATAAAACTTTGATGGCTACAAGGGTGGGGTGAGTGTGAGAGTTTATCATAGATAAGATAATAAAATCCACTGCCATTGAGTTGATAGATGTTAGAAATTTTATTAATTTACTATACTAAATTAATTAAATTTAAAATACTGTGCTTTACTCATCAGAGGCTTCTTCACTTTCCATATAAATTTAATGATTAGCATTTCTATCTCTTTAATGAGTGCTGTTGGTATTTGAATCAGAATTTCACTGCATTTGTAAATTTCTATTGTATAGAAGTGTCACTTTCACAATTTTGAGTCTTCCTAGCCATGAGTGTAGTATGTTTCTCCATTTATGTAGATCTGTTTGGGTTTCATACAGTAGTGTTTTACAAGTTTCTTTGCATAGGCCTTTTACATTGATGGTTAGATATGTTACTAAGTATTTTATTTCTTTAGAAGTTATCATCATTTGTATTGTTTTCTTGGTTTCCTTTCATAGTTCCTTTTATTGGTATATAGGAATGCAACTGATTTTTTATCTTGTGTCTTGTCACTCTGGCGAATCTATTAGATCAAGAACGTTTCTTGTCACCTTTTGGGCTTTCTACGTATGGTGTCATATCATTTGCAAATAGGGACAATTTATCTTCTTCATTGCTAATGTGGATGCCTTTTGCATCCATTATCTTGCCTTATCACTTTAGATAGGATTTTCAGTACAATGTTGAACCTAAGTGGTGATAATGGGCATCCTTATTCTTACTACTGTTCTCAAGGAGAATGTTTCTAGCCTCTCTCCAGTAAGAATGATGCCACTATTGAGTTTGCATTGATGCCCTTTATTATGTTAAGAAATTTGCTTTTTATACCTATTTCGTTGAAGGTTTTTTTTTTTAATATCAGAAATGGGTGTTGGACTATGTTGGATACCTTTTCTGTATCAATTGAAATGATCATGTAATTCTTTTCTTTCCTATTATTTATGTGGTGGATTATGTCAAATGAAATCAATGTAATTTTTAAAATACTGAATCATCCTTACATCCCTAGTATGAATCCTACTTGGTCCTGATGTTTTCTTTTTTTTTTTTTTGTATCATAGTGAATGCTACTGGCTAATATTTTGTTTACAATTATTACATACATATCCATGAGAGGCATTGGTCTGTGATTTTCTGTCATTGTGGTGTCTTTGCTTGATCTGGAGACCCTGGTGGCACAGTGGTTAAGTGCTGTGGCCGCTAACCAAAAGGTAGGTAGTTCAAATTATTTGAAACACTGTGGGGCAGATCTACTTCATTCTATAGTGTTGCTGTGAGTCAAAATAGATTTTATGGCAGTGGGTTTGGGTGAGTTGCTTGGTTTTGGTATCAGGATTATGCTGGCTTCAAAGAATGAATCTGTAAATGTTACTTCCTTTTCTATGTTCTGAGTTAGTTTGGGTAGTATACTGTTCTCTGAATGTTCAGTAGAATTCTCCATCGCAGGCACGTGAATTCGGGTTTTTTTTTATTTTGGTTGTTAGAAGTTTTCAACATTATTTTGTGTTAGCGTGGGTAGGTAGTGTGAAAATCCTCTACATTTTCAAATTTATTGAAGTGTAGTTTTTCACAGTATTGTGTTATTATTCCATTGATTTCAGTTGGGTCTCTTGTAATACTTTCCATTTCATTTCTTATTTGCATTATTAGCATCCTCTCTTGTTTGTCTTTTGTCAGTATGACCAGTGGTTTGTCAATTTGCTTTTATTGATTTTTTTATATTATTTTTGTGATTTTTGTTTCATTTATTTCTGCTCTGATCTTTATTATTTCCTTTCTTCTGGTGGCTGTGGGATTATTTTTCTGTTCTGCTTCTATGTGTTCCAGATGCATAGCTAATGTTTTGATTTTGTCCATTTCTTTCTACTCCTCCACCTCCTCTTTGTTCTTTCTTCTTCTTCTTTGTAGGCATCTATTGCTAAAAATTGACCTCTGAGCACTGCCTTTGCTGTATCTCAAGGGTTCGGGTATTGTTTTAGTCAGCTAGGGCTGCTCTAGCAGAAATACCACAGAGTGGATGGCTTTAACAAAGAAAGGCTTATTCTTACACAGTCCGGTAGGCTACAAGTCCGTATTCAGGATGTTCACTCCAGGGGAAGGCTTTCCCTTGGTGGCTCTGGAGGACAGTCTGGTATTATATTAGTCTTTGTCCAAGGAGCATCTTGGTGCAGGAACCTCAGGTCTGAAGGACACACTCTTCTCCTGGTGCAGCTTTCTTGATAGTACAAGATTCCCAATTCTCAGCCTGCTTCCCTTTCATGTTATCTCTTGCAGGATGAAAGGATTAAGAGTGGGCCAAGCCATACTCCGGGGGAAATCCCTTTACAGTGAAGCAGGTAGGTGATGCTATGAAGAGATTTTCAGACCCACCCTAATCCTTTAACATACAGCATAGGAAAACCACAAAATGGAGGACAGTCACAAGGTACTAGGAATCATGGCCCAGCCACATGGCTACACATATTTTTTGGGGGACACAATTCTATCCATGACATCTCACCATTTGGCACCCCCAAAAACACATCATAGAAACATGTAACACATTTGTCTCATCAGAGCAAAATCAGATCCATCCCATGTGACAGAAGTCTTAAATTGGTTCCAAGTCCAAAATAGAGAAACTCTTTTACATCTGTCAAAACTAGAAGGCAAACTATCTGCTTCTAAAGGTCCAATGGCAGGACAGGCACAAGTCAGACATTCCATTACAAACAGGGGAAATTGTAGGGAAAGAAGGCATTAACATGCAATAGGCAAGTCAGCAGAACACGTTACATTAGCCCTCAAAACTTTGGAAATACTCAACATTTTCTGAGACATTCTACACAGTGACCTCGCCCTCCAGACTAGTCATTGGCCACACTCTCTGGATTCTGAGTGGAGATCTCCAGCCCTGTGCTACAACTCTGCCTTCAAGGCCCACTTGGACAGAAACTCTGCCGCAATTGCTTTAGGTGCACCTTAAGCCCAACTGAGTGACAATTCCACCATTATGAACACAGGACGCCGTGGTTCCACCCTTACAAACCCCTGAGGTCATGGCCATATCTTTTGAGACTGAGGCAGCTCAGCATCTCACGCTGTTTGTCTCTTCAGCTTCAGCTTCCTATGGCCACACGGCCTGGGCCTCAGGCCCACATCTGCTCTGCTGGGCAAGTGTTCCAAAGCTCTGTAGCTCCACTGATTCAAGTGCCTGGAGGCACCCCGCTCTTGCTGGAAAGTGTCCTGCCCAAAGGCACTCAGCTCTCTCGCTCCGTGGGTTAGCAAGGCCAGCTCCACTGATTTAAGTGCCAGGAGGCACCCCATTCCACGAGGAAAACTCTGTGTGCAGGCACTCAGCTCTTTCGCTCCGTAGGTCGGCTCCAGCACTGCCTCTGGTTCTGTTGCTGCCACTGCTGCTGCCACCATTCCACTGTTGTTTCTCACCATCTGCACCTTCTTCGTTCCTTCTTAATCTTCTATCCATTCACAGTTTCAAAACGTCTCCTACATTTTAGGTATTTGCTAGAGCAGCACCCCACTCCTGGTACCAAATTCTGTTTTAGTCAGCTAGGGCTGTTCTAACAGAAGTACCACAGAGTGGATGGCTTTAACAAAGGAAGGCTTATTCTTACACAGTCCGGCAGGCTACAAGTCCATATTCAGGATGTTTGCTCCAGGGGAAGACTTTCCCCCTTGTTGGCTCTGGAGGACAGTCCGGTATTGCATCAGCCTTTGTCCAGGGAACATCTAGGTGCAGGAACCTCAGGTCTGAAGGACATGCTCTTCTCCTGGTGCAGCTTTCTTGATGGTACGAAATTCCCAATTCTCAGCCTGCTTCCCTTTCCTTTTATCTCTTGCAGGATGAAAGGAATAAGAGTGGGGCAAGCCATACTCCAGGGGAACTGTCTTTACAGCGGAGCAGGGAGGTGATGCTATGAAGAGATTTTCAGTCCCACCCTAATCCTTTAACATGCAGCATAGGAAAACCACAAAATGAAGGACAGTCACAAGGTACTGGGAATTGGCCCAGCCACATGGCTATACATATTTTTGGAGGGATACAATTTGGTCCATGACAGGTATGATGTTTGATTCTAGGAATTTTCACCCCATCTCTGAATTCTTCTGTTGCTCAGAGGTTTGTTAGCAGGCGGTTACTGGGTTTCCATGTAAATGCTGTTTTTTTCTTACTCTTTCTGTCAATTTCTACCTTGATGGTACTGTGGTCAGAGAAGATATTGCATGTTATATAAATTCTTTGGATTTTGTTGATGGTTTCTCTGTGACCTAAGATGTGGTCTATTCTGGAAAATGTTCTATGTGTTTGGAAAACAATGTGTACTTTGCAGCTGTTAGGTGGAGTTCTATATACGTCTATCAGGTCAAGTTGGCTGATTGTGTCCTTTAGCTCATTTGTATCTTTGCTGAGTTTCTTTCTAGGTGTTCTGTTCTTTACTGATAACGGTGTATTGAAGTTTTTCGACTATTATTTTGGAATTGTCAGTTTCTGTTTTCAGTACTCTTAGAGTTTTTTTTTTTTTTTACGTATGTTGGAGTACTGTGTAGATGCTTATTAAGTTTATGTGTTAATGATGGATCTTTCTTTTAATTATTGTGTAATGCCCCTTTTTTGTCCTTTACGGCGGATTTTGTTTTAAAGTCTATTTTATCTGAGATTAATATTGTTACTCCAGCTCTTTTTTGGTAACTGTTTGTTTGATACATTTTTTACCACCCTCTGAAATTTTAGTAAATTTACATCTCTGTTTCTAATGTGTGTCTCCCGTAAACAGCATATTGCTGGTTTCTTTCTTTCTTTTTTTAATTTGCTGTGTCATTCTCTGTCCCTTTATGAGTGAATTACGCCATTTATAGTCAGTGTAATTACTGATGTGTGAGTTTATTGCTGTCATTTTGTGTTCTTTATTTATGAGGTTGACATTTTCTTTGTTTCTCTTACTCTCCTGTGCTGAATTTCTTTTGTTTGTAGGCTTTTCTTAAAAAAAAAAAAAAAAAATTCTTTCGTGTGTGTAGATTTTATGTTTACTGAGACTATGTTTTTCTTCTTTATTTTTATGAGTATGTAAACTTTCTTTATGATTACCTCGAAACTCACCCTCAAATTTTTAGGTTTGTGCCAACCTATTATTAGTATCATCTTGCCTTTTCTATTTGAAAGTTTTATACCTATGCCATCTATTCCCCTTTATTGTTCTGTTGTTGCTGTCATTTACAGTTAACCTCCCTGGTTCCCTATTGTAATTATTTTGGTTTTAGATAGTCCTTGATAATTCATTTCATAAATAGGTGTCTGGCTGGTACAATCTTGTGTCCTAGATTCAGGCTGTTATCTGATGTTGTTTGTTCTCAGACTGAAGGACTTCTGTTAACAATTCTTAGAATCCGGGTTTGGTTTTACATATTCCCTTAATTTCTGTTTATCTCGAAATGTCCTAATTTCACCATCATATTTGAATGAGAGTTTTTCAGGATAAGTTATTCTGGGTTGGCAACTTTTTCTTTCAAGTTTTTATATTTATTATCCTATTTCCTTATTGCATTTGTGGTTTCTGCTGAATAATGTGAGCTTAATTTTATTTTTTTTCCTCTGTATGTGACTTTTCATTTTTCTTGAGTTTTTCCCAGGATTTTTTCTTTGTCTTTGATTTTAGTCTTATGATTATGATATGCCATGGTGATTTTCTTTTGGGGTCTATCCTATATGGGATATATTCAGTTTCTTGGATGGTTAGCTTTTCATCTTTCACTATGTTAGAGAAATTTTCCATCACCAATTCTTCAAGGATTCCCTCTGTGTTTTCCATTCTCTGCTCCTGCTCTGGAATTCTAATCAGTCACATTATTTTATTTTTGATTGCATCCCACACAATTTTCAGGGTTTCTTTATTTTGCATTGTACATTTTTCAGATTTCTTTCTCAAAAAGAATTGTATTCAAGTGTTTGTCTTTAGTTTTTCTGATTTTGTCTTCCATTGTTTCAAACCTGTTTCTCAGCATTTTTATAACTATTTCTGAAATTTTGTTTGTCATGGATTAAAGTATGTCCTCCCGAAGTGCATGTACCAGTTTGACCAGACCATGATTCCCAGTATTGTGTGGTTTTCCTTATGTGTTGTAAATTTTGCCTTTTTGATGTCACCATGATGCAATCCAACTCAATGGCACTTGGCTTGGCTGATGCCAAGAAGGTAAGATGAGAGGTGGGTTGTTAGTGAGCAGAGAGTCTTAGTTGTATAAGTGAGTGAAGAGACAGGGGACCTTGTATCACCAAGAAAACAGTATTGGGAGCAGAGCACTTCCTCTGGACTTGTGGACCCTGAGCCCGAGGAGCTCCTTGACCAGGGCAATATTGAGGATAAGGATCTTTCTTCATCTCTGCTAGAGACAGGAAGATGTCCCCTGGAGCTGATGCCCTGAATTTGGACCTTTAGCATATCTTACTGTGAGGAAATAAATCTCTCTTTGTTAAAGCCATCCACTTGTGGTATTTCAATTGTAGTCATACTAGATAACTAAGACATTGCTTATCTTTGGGATTTCTAATTGCCTTTTTAAAAAGAATAATTTTTCATTATGTATTTATTTTAACGTTTTGTGACTGCATTATTTCCCTGAATTCCTTTCTCTTTTTTTTGGTCTGTATTGTCCATCAGTTTGTCTGCCTTTTCTATGAACCTGTCTGTATTTTTCCTCATTTTTGTCTGTTTTTTGAGTCACCTCTTGGATAGCCCTGAATATTAGAGATTTCAATTCTCTATTAGATAGTTCTAATGCCTTTTCTTCTGCTGAAACACTAGATGGTGTTTCATTATGTATGTCCACTGGAACCATCCTGTCCTTTGTGTGTGTGTGTGTGTGTGTGTGTGTGTGTGTGTGTGTGTGTATCCAACTGTCTTCAAGATGTTTAGTAGTTATTTTCTTTGTTTATTGATTGTAGATTTGTTTATCTTGCTTTTTTGTTTGTTTGTTTTCTGTTTTATTTGGTTATGTTTGAATAGGTGGGCAGTATGTTCTTTATTGTTTGTTCACCTGAGGATGTGATACTTTTCACCTAGTTGTCCAATGAGCAGGACCAGTTACTCAGGAGGATTGGTCTACTTGAAGGGTAGTGGCTGGGGTGGGTTGTTTCTGGCATATTTAAGGTTGATAAGGCAGGCCAGGTATCAGGACAGGGTAAGTTCCTGTAAGCTGTGCATGTGCTTCTCAGAGATGTGATATTCAGTGGATAATACAGGTAGGCAGGAAAGAGAGGAGAGGTTGTGATGTGTGCATCTAAGATAGGTATGGGAAAGAAAAGACAGAAGAGAAACGGGAGCCACAATCAAACAAACAGTGCTAAGGAAGCTTACTGTTAGACTGTAGAGATGAGAAACTTGAGAAATGGAGAAAAAGAAAAACAAAAAGAGAAAAAGGACATAAATAAATAAATATAATAAAAAAGAAAAGAAAATCTCCCAGGGATCCCATTGGTGGGGCTGCAAAGATTGGTGAAGCGGCTTCCAGCCTGGTCAGTACAGCCTGGATGGAGGGATGGAAATATCAGACAGCACCAGGTATTCAGAAGATGGGAAAAGAAGTTCAGTGTAAAGAGATGAGAAAAAAACATAGCATTAAAAGAATTCCTCCAGATGCCACCAGTATGGCATCATGTGCTGATAAAGCAGTTCCCAAGTCAAGTAGAGCTTGACAGCTTTTCACGAAGAAGCAAAGATGACATACAGAGGTAGATGTTCAAAGAAAGCAAGGTTAGTGGTGTAAGGAATGGAAGAAACCAAAAGAAATATAAAAAAGTAACACTAGTAACAAACAAATAGTATTCAGGGAGCCAGTCAGTGTGGCCAGGATGAATCTAAGCAGCAAGACTTGAAGATGATTCCTCCTAGCCAAGTGTGTGACTGGTGAGAAACAGAGGACGTTGACTGATTGGAAGGGGTGGAAGAAGTATAGGTGGTGGGAAAGCATGCATTACCGGTTATTGGTATTCTGTATCCTGCTAGAAGCTTCATGAAGCTGCTTTCCCATACTCCCTGCCCACCTATCTGTCATGAACATGGAGAAAACCCAAGCAGACTGGACCCTATACTTTCTGGCTGCCCAAGAGACTGCAGCTTCTTTCTTGTCTTGGGATCTCTGATGTGGGCAGGGCTAACCCAAGTTACATGGACCATGTACACCTTGGCCAGCTGAGCTGCCATTGTCAGCAAGGAAGCAGAGGAGGTAAAGGAAGGGAAAGAAGATGGGGGGTGGGAAAGTATATATCACTGGTTACCAGGTACTCTGTCTTCTGCTGGGAGCTCTGCAAAGTTGCTTTCACATACCCCCTGACTGCCAATCTCTAACAAGAGACCAATATAGTACATCTGTGCCACTTTAGCTGATATATACCTCTGCATATACCTCTCCCTGCTGTCTGCTCTCTGTTAGTTTCTTAATCCTTAAGGTGTTCGGCAGAGTTCTCTTGGCTGAGTCTCTGCACTTAATGCTTGGTGTTTGTCTCTGTTTTACTTAGCTTTTGGGGTTTTTGCTGTAGAAGAACAGAGTGGTGCTTCTGTCTATACCTCCATGTTGGCTCTGCCACTCCTTTGGTATTCACTGCTGTCTTCCCTGGGACACTATTCTATTGACCATCTTCATATCTCTCTGTGGGCAGTTCCTGTGGGATCAAACTTTGTAAGCCATTGTGATAATTGTGATTCCCTGACTTTTGGTAGTTAAGCAATACCACCTGCTTCCTATTGTTATGTGATTCTATCATTATTGATAGCACTGCTATGGCCATCAATGAACTAAGTTTGGTGATATCCTCTTCTACTGTTAGCACTGGCCTGTGGATAAAAGCCTAGTTCTGAACTTCTTAGGAATTGTAGCACCTGCCTCACTAAGCATTACTGATAATTTTGATAGGTACCAGGGGTAACTTCACCAGCAAGCAAGGTATGTACCCAAAACTCTTCTGTATGTTTGTTTTAGTGAGATGGTTTGTATGTTACAGTGACACTAGAATTTATTCCACCAGTATTTCAAATACCACCAGTGTCCCCCTTGTTGGACAAGTTTCAGATGAGATTCCAGACTAAGACAGACTGTGAAGAAGTGGTCCACTTCTGAAAAAAACTGGCCAGTGAATATTGTGTGATATTTGAGACCCTCAGGTTAGAACATACTCAAAATAGAACTGTGGAAGAGCAGCCGCCCTGAAGGAAAATTGATTTTTATAGATGTGGATGGGGTCAAACATCTGGGACCTTCATATGCTGAGGAGGCACAATTAAAAGTTAGATAAAATAGCTGCAAACATCCAGTAATAATCAGAACAGGGAATGTATGCAGCACAAATCTTGGAAAATTGTTAAGCTGCCAACAATAAAATCTAATGCATAAACATCAATATCCTAGGCACTAGTGAGCTGAAATGGACTAATGCAATGGTTAAGATTGTATGTCAACTTGGCTGAAGCTTGATTCTCAGTGTTTATATGTGATCATTCCCATGATTCCATGTGCTGTGAGTAAGCAATGAGCTGAAAGGGAGTTCTACTGGGGGTATGGCCTGCATCTAAGTATAAGCAGATGATCTGGCTTTTTTACTTGCTCTGGAGTCCATGTATGCCTTGTATTTATCTGATCTCCAGGTTTTGGGACTTGAGCTATCACCGTATTTGCAGATCTTGGGGTTTGTGGCTCTTCACCACATGAGAGTGGGAGCCCTGCTCTCTAATCTACCAATCTTGGGTTCGTCAGCCTGAGGCTATGTGAGTTGAGAGAAGCCCCTATCCTGACTGACAAACTTTGGATGTCCAATTTCTACAGTAAAATGAGCCATTTCCTCGATTTAAATCTTCTCTCTCTATAGTTGTAAGCTTTTCTGTTTTTGCTTCTTTAGAGAATCCAGCCTAAGACAACTAGTATTGGCCATTTTGACTCAATCGTATAACCTACTATGCTGGGAATGACAATGAGGAATGGTGTCACACTCATTGTCAAAAAGAGCATTTCAAGATCTATCCTGAAGTACAACACTGGCAATGATGCTAATAGCTGTTTGTCTACAACAAAGACCATCTACGGTGATGATTATTACTCAAATTTATATACCAACCACTAAGACCAAAGATGAAGACTTTTTTTTATCAACTGCTGCAGTCTCAAAGTGATAAAAAATGCAAAGCTCAGGATACATTAATAATTACTGGTGACTGGAATGAGAAAGTTGATAACAAAGAAGGATCAGTAATTGAGAAATATGACCCTGATGATAGAAACAACGCTAGAGATCACATGGTAGAATTGTGCAAGAGCAATGACTTTTAATTTGACAACATAAACAGTGATAGTGCACATGGGAGCCCTGGTAACACAGTAGTTAGCTGCTACGGTTGCTTGCCAAAAGGTCAGCAGTTCGAATCCACCAGGCTTTCCTCGGAAACTTTATGGGCAGTTCTATAGAGTCACTATGAGTCGTAGTCAGTGCAACAGTAGTGGGTTTGGTTTTTTGGTTTATGAAGTCTGCCTGTTAAGTTCTCAAACTCATCCTAGAAAAAGTGTTACATACCTCATTGCTGAATATCACTACAGTCACCTCTAAAGTATTCCTCTTGGGAAGCTATGAACTGATGCCAGTGCCTAGTTTATCTTGGAATTCTTTTTCCTGGAATGCCATCAGAGCTGTCATCATATTACCTTTGATTTCCTAGATATCATCAAAATGTCTTCCTTTCAATATTTCTTTTATCTTCAGGTAAGGAAAAAGTTATTGAGGACCAGATCAGGTGAGTAGGGAGGGTGTTCCAACACAGCCATCTGTCTAGTGCCTAAAAACTCACTCACAGACAGTACCCTGTTAGCCAGTGCATTGTCATGATGCAAGAGCCAGCAGTTACTGGCAAAAAGTTCAGGTGATTTACACATAAATTTTTCATGCAGCCTTTTCAGCACTTCTAAATAGTAAAATTGGTTAACTGTTGGGCTAGTTGGTACAAATTCATAATGAGTAATCCCTCTGATATGGATTGGCAACATCATTGTGACTCTTGATCTGGACTGATGGAAAATTTTGGTCATGGAGAATTGGCTGACTTCCATTGTGCACTTTGGTGCTTTGTTTCAGGGTGGTATTGGTGCACCCATGTTTTATCACCACTGATAATACAGACCAAAACATTGTCTTACCTTCTAAAAAGCCTCAGCAAACTTTGACTCTCCTTTGCTCTGTACAGCAGTGAGCTCCTTCAGGACCATTCTGCACACACTTTCCTCATGCCAGATCAGTTAAGATTTTCCTAACTGTTTCTCTGTCAATGTTTACCTGGTCTATCATGCTTCTCACAGTCAGCCAACAATTTTGACACACAATTTGATGAATTTTTGCAATGTTTTCATCAGTTCTACTCATTATTGGTTGTCTTGACCTCTCTTCATCAGTTATGTATTCTCTCCTTGCAGAAAAATATTTAACCCATTTGAACATACTCCCTATAAACTAGGACTAACATGTCCCCGATTTCATTTTCACTCTTAACAAGTTTAAGGAGAAATTTAATGTTTGTTGCTCTAATTCAGGCTCCAACATTCTCACAGCAACACACACAAACACTCAATAACAATAATGAACACCACTTAGCAAGACACCACCACATGTTGACACAAATAGAGCTATGAGATACTGATATACCCAGGTTGTTAAACCTTACCAAGTTGTTTGTACAGTGCTGCCAACATAAGCACATGGTGGCAAGATTATAAAATTGTCAGACCTCATACACATGTACCTTGCCAGATGGAATACATAGGTATTATCAAATCCACTACATTTGTGGAAATAACTGATGGAAATGTTTGATATCACCAATAAGAATAAGGCCAGAGGATGACAGTAGAACAGACAATTAATTGCTTACATGCAAATTTGATCTGAAGCTAAGAAAATTAGATCAAGTCCACAAGAGCCAAAACATGATCATGAGTACATCCCACATGAATTTTGAGACTGTCTCAAGAATATGAGGTCTGACAGTCAAGTCCATGAATTTGTCATGGTGCACTTACATTGGCAGCACTGTACAACTTGGTAAGATTTCATAACCTTGGTATATCAGTGCCTTACAGCTGTGTTTGTGTCAGCCAGTGGTGGTATCTTGCTAAGTGGCAGTCGTCATTGTATGTTTTTGTGTGCCATCGTGAGAATGTTGGAGCTTCAGTTAGAACAATGAACAAACATTGAATTTTTTGTTAAACTTACCAAGAGTGGAAGTGAAATCAGGGACATGTTAGTCCAAGTTTATGGAGATACTGTCATGAAAAAAACAACAGTGTACAAATGGAGAAAGCATCATGGATAAAGAGTGGTCAGGGTGGTCAGTAACAAGAACTGACAAAAACATGGCAAAAAGTTGTTGAATTATGCATCAAAATCCTTGGCTGACTGTGAGAAGTGTGGCAGACCAAGTAAACACTGATAGAGAAACAGTCACGAAAATCTTAGCATGAAAAAGGTGTCTGCAAAAATGGTCCTGAAGGAGCTCATCAATTAACAAAAGCAAAGGAGAGTTGAAGTTTACCAAAACCTTTTGGAGAGGCAAGGCAATGTTTCAGGCTGTGTTATCAGCGGTGATGAAACAAGAGTTTATCAATATGAGCCTGAAACAAAGCATCTAAGTCCTCAATGGGAGTCAGCCAATGCTCCATGATCAAAAATGTTCCATCAGTCCAAATCAAGAGTCAAAATGATGATGTTAATCCTTTTTGATATCAGAGGGATTGTTCATTACGAATTTGTACCAACTGGATAGTTAACTAGCTTTACTATTGGAAGTGCTAAAAAGGCTATGTGAAAAAGTTATATGAAAACAACCTGAACTTTTTGCCAAGAACTCCTGGCTCTGGAATCACAACAATGCATGGCAACACACCAGCTCACAGGGCACTGTCTGTAAGGGAGTTTTTAGCCAGTAAACAAATAACTGTATTGGAACACTCTTCCTACTAACTTGTTCTAGCCACCAACGGCTTTTTTCTTTACCCAAAGACAAAGGACATATTGAAAGGAAGCTATTTCCATGACGTTGAGGAAATCAAGAGTAATACTGTGACAGCTCTGATGGTCATTCCAAAAGAAATTCCAAAATTGCTTTAAAGGATGGACCAGGCACTGGCATCACTAAGTAGCTTCTCTAAGGGAGTACTTCAAAGGTAACTGTAGTCATATTCAACAATGAGGTTTGTAGCATTTTTTCTTCTAGGATGAGTTCTCAAACTTCTTTGCAGGCCTCATGGGTTTGATGCATTGAATGATAACGACTCAAGACCAGAAAAGTTGAGAATGACATCAAAGACATTATACATGAAGAAATGATCATTAAAAAAAAGAAAAAGAAAATAGCAAAATGGATGTTAGAAGAAGCTCAGAAATTTAATCTTGAACACAGAGCAGCTAAAGTGAGTGGAAGAAATAATGAAGAGCTTACCAGAAGATTTCAAATGGTGGCTCAGGAAGACAATGTAAAGAATTATAATGACACACGCAAAGACTTAGAAAGGACACACTCAGCATTTCTGGAGCAGAAAGAACTGAAGAAGAAAATTCAAGCTTCAAATGGCATTATTAAAGAATTGTACAGAGAAAATACAGGATGAAATAGGAAGTATGAAGTGAAGATGGAAGGAATACACAGAATCACTATGCTGAAAAGAATTGATCTATGTCTAATTATTTCAGGAGGTAGCATTTGATTAAAAAACCAATGGCACTAAAGGAAGAGGTCAAAGCAAGGCTTCAGAAATTGATAGAACACCAGTTGAAACGTTTTAACAAACGGATGCAGTGCTGGGGTACTTACTTATCTATGCCAAGAAATTTGGAAGACAGCTACTGGGCCAACTCACTGAAAGAGATCTATATTTGTGCCCATTCGAAAAAAAAAAAAGTGATTCAACAGAATTAAGAAGTTATTGAACAGTATCATTAATAGCATACACAAGTAAAATTTTGTCGAAAATTATTCAAAAGCAGTTGGAAGAAGCTCTGAAAGTTACATGGAACTGCCAGAAATGCAAGCAAGATTCAGAAAAATATGTGGAACAAGGACTAGCATTACTGATGTCAGATGAATCTTGGCTGAAAGCGTAGACTGTCAGAAATATACTTATCTATGTTTTGACTATACAAAGGCATTTGACTGTGTGGATCATAACAAGTTGGGGATTACATTTTGAAGAACGGGAATCCCAGAATGCTTCATTGTGCTTATGAGGAACCTGAACAAAGACCAAGAGATGGTCATTTGAACAGAACAAGAGGATATCGCGTGATTTAAAATCAGGAAATATGTGCATCAGGTTGTATCTTTTCACCTTAATCTGTTTCTTGAGCAAATAATTCAAGAAGCTGGACTATGTGAGAATGTGGGATCAAGACTGGAAGAAAACTATGTAATAATCTGCGATATGCAGCTGGCATAAACTTGCTTGCTGAAAGCCAAGAGGACTTGAATACTTTACTGAAGAAGACCAAAGACTGCAGCTTTCGGTACAGCTTATACCTCATATAAAGAACGCAAAAATCCTCAGAACTGGAATTATAATCAACATCAAGATAAAAGCAGAATCTATTAAAAATTTCAAGGGTTTCATTTAATTTGGTTCCATTATCAATGCCCACGGAGGCAAAGGTTAATAAACTGAATGATGTATTTCACTGGGCAAATCTGCTTCAGAAAACCTTTTCAAGGTTTTAAAAAGGAAATATATCACTTTGAATAATAAAGTACCCTGACCCAAGCCATGGTGTTTTCCTTTGCCTCATATGATCATGAAAGCTGAGCAATAAGTGAAGGAGACTGAAAATTGACACCTTTAAATCATGATGTTGGTGACAAATATCAAATATACCATGGAGTGCTAAAAAAACAAACAAGTCTGAGTTGGAAGAAGTACAGATCGAAAACAAGAACAGAGACTACGACTCACTTATTGTTAAGCAGGTCGAGTCCTTGGAGAAGGACATCATATTTGGTAAAGTAGAGGGTCAGTGACAAAAAAGAAACCCCAATGACTGGTTGACACATTACTAGGTGACTGCAACAATGGCTTCAAGTACAAGGATTGTGAGGATGGTACAAGACTAGGCTGTACCTGTTTTGTTGGACATAGGGTCACTGTAAGAGGGAAATGACTCAGTGTCACCTAACAACATAAACAAGGTAGGTACAGGCATATTTATGTTTACTTACTAATCTGTAGTAAACAATTTCACATGGGTTTTACCACATCTTTGATGTGTTGAAAAACAGGTGAAATTGTACAGATTAGTAACAAAATAAGGCATATTGGTAATGTGTCCCTGGGTGGTCTACTTCCTTGGCCTTCTCAGAGAACCTTAATTATTTGATATTTCTTCCAGCTGTTTGCAGTCTATTCTTTTTAGCATACTTATTTCCCTGAATCTTTAACAAAAAGTTTTGTTGTGCTTTAAGTGAAAGTATACAAAGTCAATTTGTCATACAAAACATATGCACACATTCCTACGTAAATCTAGCTGCTCTCCCCACCTTGTGACAGCACACTTATTTCCACCCTTTATTTCCCATGTGCATTCAACCAGCTCCTATATTCCTCTGCCCTATTATGTGACGTCTGGACAGGAACTGCCCAGTTAACCTTAGGTATCTACTTAAGTCAAAAAGCACAGTCTTTGCATATTAGTGTGCCAGACACAGAGACTTGGCAGACCCAGTCCCTGCCTCCTGAATAACAAAGAAAGCTTCTGTACCTGCGATCCCCTCAAAGGATGCGCCAACAGAAGCAGGACTCAGTGCACCATTGCCTTGCCTCCAGCAAAGATACTTTCCCCTTTCTGGTCACTGGGTCCAATCTCACAACACTCTGCCAGATCCTGGGGCTCCCAGAATGTCCACACAGCTCCATGCATTTATTATTCTAGGCCTTAGTTCTCAAAGACAATTGAAGAGGTGCGTGTCTAGAATGCCACCTTTTGCAGAACATTTTCTTAAAAACTTTGTTGTACTAATTCACCTAGATGTCACTGAAACCGTGGTCCTGAGACCCCTGCCTGGGTTATCCTGTGTTTCAAAATGTTGCATTATGTTTAGGAAATTCCTCAGCTTTTGGTTTAGCCCAGTTTTGCAGACGTCTCCTCTACTGTGTGTTGTCCCTCCCTTCACATAAATTAATACTTACCTACTATCAATTAATGAATACTCCTCTCCTTCCCTCCTACCCATCAAAGACTCTTTTCTTCTGTATTTAAACATTTTCTTGAATCTTATAATATTTGTCTCATGCAAAATTTGTCCTTTTGCAATTGACTGATTTCACTCACCTTCCAGATTCTTCTACTTTATGAGATGCTTCATAGATTCACTGTTGTTCTTTATTGTTGCATAGCATTCTGTTGTGTGAATATACCATAGTTTCTTTATCTAGTTGTTAGTTGATAGGCACCTAGGTTGATTTCCATTTTTTGCTACTGTGGACAGTGCAGCAAAAAAAAAAAAAGAAGAGGGGGCGGAGTCAAGATGGCAGACTAAGCACATGTCTCCTATATCCCTTTGGAAACCAAGAACTGAATTGATAATCAAATGGAGCCTTCTGATCACCTAATCAGCCTCAGGACATGGCACAGGGCTGTTAATTGGGACTTCATAACACTGAGTGAAAAACCTCTTCTCTTTCACTGACTCCCCGCTCCTGGCTAACCCTGGCTCTCACGGACTGAAGGTAGACACACCATTTTGACTTTTTTTTTCTCTGTCTTGGCCGGTGGGTGGAGCTGGGTCTTGTCTAGTGGCTAGACTCAGGCATGCTGCTGGGGGGATAGGTAGACGAAATTCCCGTATTTTGAGAGCCAGGCTTAGGATTCTGTTATTCTAGTCACTTTAAGCCTGTTGTTTTACATTTGCCTCAGCGGGGTTTGTACGGAATTTCGCAGTCAGTGTGCGTGACACCATGTTGGTACTGAGATTTTAGTTGGACCTCATTCTTAGCCTGGGAGCCAGCACGTGCAAACAGGACATCACTTCTCTGACAGAAAAGCAGTAATTTACCGAAGGCCACCTATGTTGGGGGCCCTGCAACAGAAGCAGAGGAATCACTACCTCTGAGCACCTTTAGATCCTCTATCTGTTGCCTGTGTGGAGGACGCCATCTTGGATATGGTGGACGCAGATGGATCTAATTCTTACCTTGGGAGCCAGAGCATGACCACAAGAGAGCACTTTTCTATCACAAAAGCAGTACTCGATGCAGTGTTGCCTAAGGCTAGGCCCGGTCAGCAGAGGCCAACAGGGCAGTAGCATTACTGTATTCTGAACTAGTTTGTTATCATCTGGGCTTGATACAGTGGTACTTACTTTGTCAGTTGAGAAGAGGGACCTCTACACCTGAAAACCTAACTGACTTGTGAAGTGGTCAGATACCTTTTGCTTTACATTTGAAGATAGCCTAGAGAAACATTTGCAACCTCACAGTACCTCTTCCAGCCTCAACCTACTCACATGGAATCCAAAAAGCAACAGACACTTGTGGCATACAAGAAATCATCCATGGCTTCAGAAGGCTCCCAAACAAAGCAACCAAGGAGTTTTCCAGATAAAGAAACTTTTAGGAAAGCATCAGGAAGTGAATACAAAATGATTGTATACAGAGCCCTTCTAGACCTTATACAAAACGCAGCACAACAAAATGAAAAATTAAGCAAGCTGTTCGATCTGATGGAACACCAGTACTCTAAAATCCAACAGATCAAGAACAAAATGAAAGACATAGAAACTTCAATGTAAAGCCAAGAAAACAGAATGGAACAAATGGAAAAAAGAATTTCTGACTTGGAAGACAGAGCTACTGACACCAGCATCTATGAGCAGAAACGAGAAAAAAGAAACAAGAAAAATGAAGAAACATTAAGAAGCATGTGGGGCTCTATTAAGAGGAACAATCTTTGATTAATTGGAGTCCCTGAACAGGGTGAGACATCTGAGAACACAGAGAGTATCGTTGCTGAGCTGTTGAAAGAAAACTTCCCAGAAATCATGAAGGAAGAGACTATAGACATCTCAGATGCCTAACGTACGCCTCCCAGTACAGATCTCAAGAGAAAGACTCAAAGACATATTATAATCAACCTTAACAAAATGAAAAAGGCAGCAAGACTCAAAGCAAAGCTAACATTCAGGGGGAAACCCTGTAGGCTCTTGTCAGATTTCTTAGAAGAAACCATGCTGGCATGGAGACAGTGGCATGACACATTCAAAGCCTTGAAGGAGAAGAATTTGCAACCAAGAATTATATATCCTGAAAAACTATCTTTCAAATATAAAAGTGAAATTAAGACATTCCCAGGTAAACAGAAACTCAGAGACTTTGTAAAAACGAAACCCAAACTACGAGAAATACTCAAAGACATTCTTGGCTCTAGCTTAGAAGAACGAAACTACTAACTTTATATTTTAGAACGACACACTACTCAATACTCTACTCATTTAGGGAAGGCTCCAAAGTCAATCACAGCTTTGATACAGAAAGAAGCAATCCAGTGATGATCATGAAAACTATGGTGTCATCATAGTAAAAAGAGGAATGTACTACAGTTGCTATAGTCCTTCCAGATGGAGAGAAAGATGACAAGACTGGTAGCAATTAAAATTGGGTTTATATATAGTTTATTAAGGGGGATCATAGGGGCAGCTGTAAAACACAACAAGGATGTATCATACCATTTCAAGAAGTGTAACACACGAGTCTCAACAATTACAAAACGAGCTCTGAAAAAGGTGAAAAATCAACTCACAAAAAGAAAGTCCCAGAACAGACTAATAAGAACAACAGAGAAAACATCAACATAAAAATAAACATATCACAATGGCAGCCGTGAACACATACCTATCAATAATTACATTTACTGTGAATGTACTGAATGCTCCAGTAAAGAGACACCGAGTATCATCTTAGATCAAAAGACACGACGCATACATATGTTGTACACAAGAAACTCACTTGAGACCTAAAGATAGGAACAAACTGAAAATTAAAGGATGGAAGAATATATATCAAGCTAACAATGAACAAAGAAGAGCAGGGGTGGCAATTCTAATATCAGACAAAATCAATTTTAATGTCAAATCCACCATTGCGGACAAAGATGGACACTATTTATTGCTGAAAAGTTCAGTACACAAGCAAGACTTAACTATATTAAATATCTATGCACCTAATGTCAGAGCACCTAAATACGTTGAAGAAACACTGACTGCACTCAAAAGAGAGTTAGATGACTCTACAATAATAGTGGGAGATGTCAACACTCCACTCTCGTTACTAGACAGATCATCTAGAAAAAAGCTAAGTAAAGATACAGAAGACCTCATTGCCACAATTAACCAACTAAACCTCATTGATATATACAGAACTTTCCACCCATCAGCAGACAACTACATCTTCTTCTCCAGTGCACATGGAACATTATCCAGAATCGACCATGAGATAGGCCATAATGCAATGCTCAACAAAATTCATACCATTGAATTACTGCAAAGCATCTTCTCAGATCATAAAGCCATAATAGTTGAAATAAATAGCAGGAAAAACATAGATAGAAAATGGAACTCTTGGAAACTGAACAACATCTTGCTCAAAAAAACATGGGTTATAGAGCAAATCAAGGATGAAATAAAGAAATTCATGGCTTCCAAAGAGAACGAAAACACTTCCTACCAGAACCTATGGGATACAGCCAAAGCAGTGCTCAGAGGTCTGTTTATCTCCATAAATGCACACATCTCGAAGGAAGAAAGAAACCAAATCAAGGAACTAACCCTATGGCTTGAACAAGTAGAAAGAGAACAACAGAGGGACCCCTCGGGCACCAGAAGAAACCAGATAATAAAGATTAGAGCAGAGCTAAATGAATTAGAGAACAGAAAAACAATTGAAAAAATTGAAAAGACTAAAAGCTGGTTTTTTGAAAAGATTAACAAAATTGACAAACCACTGTCTAAACTTACTAAAGAAAAGCAGGAAAAGAAACAAAAAACCCAAATTAGAAATGAGAGGGGAGTTGTCACCACAGATGCAACAGAAATAAAAAACATCATAAAAGAATACTATGAAAGACTGTACTCTAACAAATTTGAAAACCTAGGCGAAATGGACTAATTCCTTGACTCATACCACCTCCCCGAATTATCACAACGTGAAGCAGAACAACTTAATAAAGCCATCACAGAGGAAGAAATAAAAAATGTCATGAAAATATTGCCAACCAAAAAAAGTCCGGGCCCAAATGGCTTCACTGCAGGATTCTACCAAGCATTTAGAGAAGAGTTACCTCCAATACTACTGAGACTATTTCACAGTTTAGAAAGGAATGGAGTACTCCCAAACTCATTCTATGAAGCCAGCATAACCCTGATACCTAAGTGAGGGAACGACCCAACAAAGAAAGAGAACTACAGACCGATATCACTCACGAATCTAGATGCAAAAATCTTCAACAAAATTCTCGCCAATAGAATACAACAACATATCAACAAAATAATCCATCATGACCAAGTGGGATTCATACCAGGGATGCAAGGCTGGTTTAACATCAGAAAAACAATTAATGTGATTAACCACATAAATAACACAAAAGACAAGGATCACCTTATTTTGTCCATTGATGCCGAAAAGGCATTTGATAAAGTCCAACCCCCATTCATGCTAAAAACTCTTAGCAAAATGGGCATAGATGGCAAATTCCTCAACACAGTAAGGGCTGTTTATACAAAGCCAATTGCTCACATCTTCCTGAATGGAGAGAGACTGAAAGACTTTCCCTTGAGATCAGGAACTAGACAAGGATGCCTACTCTCACCTCTTCTATTCCACATTGTGCTAGAAGTTTTAGCCAGAGCAATTAGACAAGACCAAGAAATAAAGGGCATCTGCATCAGCAAAGAGGAAGTTAAAATCTCCCTGTTTGCAGGTGATATGATTGTATACGCAGAGTACCCAAAGGAATCTATAAGTAAACTACTCAAACTGACAGAAGAGTTCAGCAAAGTCTCAGGATACAAGATAAACATAAGTAAATCAGTAGGATTCCTTTATACCAACAATGAGACTGTCAAGGAAGAAATTGTCAAATCAATACCATTTACGATAGCCCCTAAGACGATAAAGTACCTAGGAATTAATCTAAGCAGAGAAATAACAGATGTTTACAAAGAGAAGTACAAGCCCTTACAAGAAACTAATAGAGACTTAGATAAATGGACAAACGTACCCTGCTCATGGATAGGAAGACTTTACATTGTGAAAATGTCTTTTTTACCCAAAGCAATTTATTTATGTAAGGCAATCCCAATACAAGTTCCAACGTCATTTTTTAATGAGATGGAGAAAAAAATCACCAATTTTGTTTGGAAAGGGAAGAAGCCCCAGACAAGTAAAGTACTACTAAAGAAGAAGAACACACTGGGAGGGCTCTCGTTACCTGACCTTAGAACATACTACACTGCCACAGTGGTCAAAACAGCCTGGTACTGGTACAAGAACAGACAGATCGATCAATTGAACAGAACTGAGACCCCAGAGATGACACCATCTGCCTATAAACAGTTGATATTCGACAAAGGCCCTAAGACATTAAACTGGGGTAAAAACAGTATCTTCAACAAATGATCCTGGCAAAATTGATTATCCATCTGCAATAAAGTGAATCAAGATCCATATCTTACACCTTATCAAAAACCAACTCCAACTGGATAAAAGACCAAAATATCAAACCTAGAACTATAAAGCTCATCCAAGAAAAGTTGGGAACAACAATGCAAGTTTTAATACACAATGAGGGCAGACTCCAAAATCTGTCAAAGAAACCAGTCAACAGAAGGGAAAATAGATAAATGCGAACTATTAAGAATCAAACACTTTTCCTCATCCAAAGACTTCATTAATAGAATTAAAAGAACACCCACAGAATGGGAAAAAATATTTGGCAACTCTATGTCAGACCGATGCCTGATCTCCATAATCTATAAGATACTACAAAATATCAATAAGAAGAAGATAAACCATCCAATTAAGCAATGGGTAAAGGAGACGGACAGACACTTCACTAAAGAGGTGATCCAGGCAGCCAAAAAACACATGCGGACATGTTCACAATCTTTAGTTATTAAAGAAATTCAAATCAAGACGTCAATGAGATGCCATCTCACCCCAACAAGATTGGCCATGATCCAGAAAACACAAAACAACAAATGCTGGAGAGGCTGTGGAGAAAGTGGAACCCTCCTACACTGTTGGTGGGGTTGCAAAATGGTCCAGCCTCTTTGGAAAGCAATTTGGTGCTTCCTTAAAAAAATGGATATCGATATACCATTTGACCCAGTAATTCCACTACTTGGAATATATTCTACAGAATCAAGGCCTTTCACACCAACGGACACATGCACCAGAATGTTTATCGCAGCACAGTCCACAATAGCAGAAAGATGGAATCAACCCAGATGCCCAACAACAGAAGAATGGATAGGTAAACTATGGTACATATACTCAATGGAGCACTATGCAATGATAAAGAATAACGAAGATTCCAGGAAACATCTCCTAACCTGGTTTCAACTGGAAGACATTATGTTGAGTGAAAGTAGTCAGCAACAAAAAGACAAATACTGTATGAGACCTCTACGATAAGATCTCTAAAACAGACTTGTGTATAGAAGAAAAGACTCTTTGACAGCTGTAAGGGAGGGTGAGGGGGGGAGGGTTTAGTTTAGATAGTTGCTAGAAATCTGGTTGGGAAAAAGCAGTGACAGCACACATTAGGAACAAAAACAACATTAAGTGGACTTCAGCATAACTTCAGTACTCCTTCCATCTTAACCCAATATTGCAAGGATAGAGTAGCTGGGGGGGGGGGGGGACAGGAGACCATGCTCTTAGTCGAAATCGAGGCAAATTGGCACAACTAGCGTTTTGCTAAGAGAGCTCTCCGCACCCCACATTGGTGAGTGGCATCTGGGGTCTTAAAAGCTGCCAAGCTGCCATCCGAGGACATAGCAAATGGTCCCAACTCAGCAGGAACGGATGCTCACCGAGGACCAAAATGACATGTGGTAAAGACAACCTAGAAGACAGAGAGATCCACAAGAGTGGGTGCCTACATCGACTTGGGACCAGAAGAACTGGACGGTGCCCAGCCACCACCAGTGATAGCCACGATGGAGCTCACAGAGAGGAGTCTCACTGGCAACACAAGAATAAAAAGGGGTGCATCCTGAGATCTCCACTAAAAGACCTCAATTGATGGTCCAGCGGTTTCGGGGTTCCCCTGAGAGTATGGCCCCCGCCTTGATGATGCCCTTGCCCATAAATTATAACAAAGTTCCACTCTTTGGACAGGAATGGATTGGTCTCGGCAATGCAGAGTGACCATATATTGGATGCACGTTATGGTTCTATACCTCTATAGGATATCATCCTGCTGACTTCTGGCTGGAGGAAGGAGAGTGGGTGGAGTGGAGGCGAAAGGAGGCTGTTGGGAGGATGAGACATGTATGGAGCAGAGAGAAATAGTGTGCTGTCACCGGACAGGGAGAACAGTGGAAGCTGCATATAGGTGTGCATGTAAGTTTATACAGGAATGTACATTTTCACTCAGTCATGTTCAATAAAAAAAAAAGAAGAAAAAGAAAGAAAGAAAGAAAAAGAAAGTGCTTGTGATGTGCTTGCATATATTCATGTGACGCCTGTCCTCTAAAATACGTTCCAAGAGGTAGGATTGCTGGATCATATAGTAACCCTATTTCTATCTTTTTAAGAAAGCAACAAATAACTTTCCAAAGTGGTTGTACCATTTTACATACCCACCAGCATTTAAGTGTTTCAGTTCTCCACGGTCTTGCCAACATTTATTGTTTTTTGTGTTTTCGGATTGACGTTGATCTTCTTGGGGTGAGACAGTACCTTACTGTAGCTTGATTTGTATTTCTCTAATGGCTAATGATCTCGAGCATTTCATCATTTATCTGTTAGCCACCTGAATGTCTTCATTGCTAAAATGCCTTTTCATGCCCTTTGCTCGTTGTTTACTTGGGTTATTTGTTGTTCATGTTTTACAGCATCTGGTAGAATTTGGGGATTAAATGATGATTAGATTTCTTGTTTTCAGAAGTTTTTTTTACATCCATATAGTTTGTCTTTTTACCCTTTTGGTGAAGTCTTTTGGATGAGCTTGCGTGTTTGATTTTTTAAGGTGTCCCCAACTATCTGGAAGACTGAGTTAAGGGATGGTGAGCAGTCTGGGAATATTGAGTAAAGGAAGATTAGGCAGACCAGAAAGATTGAGTAAAGGTAGCATAAGCAGCCTCCCACTTGTCTGTCCATAGAGGCTTTCTTGTTGCTGTGATGCTGGAAGCTGTGCTGCTGGTATTTGAGTGCCAGTAGGGTTACCCATGGTAGACAGGTTTTAGCGGAGTTTCCAGACTAGGGCAGACTAGGAAGAAGGACCCAGAAGTCTACTACTGAAAAGAATTAGCCAGGGAAAACCTTATCAATAGCAGTGGAACACTGTGAGATACAGTAACGGAAAATGAGCCTCCTAGGTTGTTAAGTCACTCAGAAGGCGATTGGGAAGAGCGTCCTTCTCAAAGTAGAGTCAGCCTTAATGGTCTAGATGGAGTAAAGCCTTTGGAATCCTCATTTACTGATATCCATGACTTAAAATGAGGAGAAACAGATGCACACATTCATTAATAGTAGGAGCATGGAATGTATGAAGTATGAATCTAGGAAAATTGGAAATCATCAAAAATGAAATGGAGAGCATAAACATCCATACACTAGGCATTTGTGACCTGAAATGTACTAGTACTGGCCATTTTTAATCTGACAATTATATAGTTCACTATGCTGCGAATGAAAACTTGAAGAGGAACAGTGTTGCGTTCATCATAAAAAACAAATCAGTATCTGTCTTGAAGTACAGTACTGTCATTGATAGGATAATATCCATATGCCTACAAGAAGGGCTAGTTAATATGACCACTATGCAAATTTATGCACCAACCACTAAGGCCAAAGATGAAGAGATTGAAGATTTTTAGCACTTCTAAAGCCTGAAGTTGATCAAACATGCAATCAAGATGTATTGATAGTTACAGGATCCTGGAATACAAAAGTTGTAAACAAAGGATCAGCAGTTGGAAAACACAGCCTTCATGATATAAATAGTGCTGGAGACTGCATGACAGAGTTTTGCAAGTCTAATAACTTCTTCACTGCAAATACCTTTTTTAACCACACATATGGTGACAGTACACATGGACATCACCATGTGTATAAAATCAACTACATCTGTGGAAAAAAGATGACGGAAAAGCTCCATATCAGCAGTCAGAACAAGACCAGGTGCTGACCGCAGCACAGATCATCAATTGGTAATATACAAATTCAAACTGAAACTGAAGAAAATTAAAGCAAGTCCACAAGAGCCAAAGTATGAACTTGACTAGATCCCTTTTGAGTTTAAAGGCCATCTCAAGAACAGATTCGATGTGTTACTCTCTAATGACTAAAGACTGGATGTGTTGTGGAATGGAATCAAAGACATCATCCGCAAAGAGAGGAATAGGTTATTAAAAAGACAAGAAAGAAAGAAAAAACCAAATTGGATGTCATAAGAGACTCCAAAACTTGCTCTCTAACATCAAGCAGCTAAAGCAAAAGGAAGGAATAGTAAAGTAAAAGACCTACATAGAAGATTTCAAAGGGCAGTTCAAGAAGACAAAATTAAGTACTATTATGACACATGCAAAGAATGGGAAATGCAAAACCAGAAGGGAAGACACATCCTGCATTTCTCAAGCTGAATGAACCAAAGAAAAAAATTCAAGCCTTGAGTTGCAATAGTGAAGAATTCTGCAGGGAAAATGTTAAACGACTCAGGGAGCTTCAGAAGAAGATGGAAGGAATACACAGAATCCTTGCTCTAGAAAGAACTAGTCGATGTTCAGCCAGTTGAAGAGGTATCATATGATCTGTAACTGATGATACTGAAGGAAGAAATCAAAGCTGCATTGAAGGCACTGGAAAAAAACAAGGCTCCAGGAATTGATGGGATATCAATGGAGATATTTCAACAAACAGATGCAACACTGGAAGTGCTCACTTGTCTATGCCAAGAAATTGGAGGACAGTTACCTGGCCAACTGACTGGAAGAGATTCATATTTATGCCCATTCCAAACAAAAGTGATCCAACCAAATGAGGACATTACTGAACACTATCATTAATCTCACATGCAACTAAAATTTTCTTCAAGATCGTTCAAAAGCGACCTCAACAGTATATTGACAAGGAACTGCCAAAAATTCAAGCTGGATTCAGAAGAGGAAGTGGAACTAGGGATATCATTGCTGATGTCAGATGGTTCTTGGCTGAAAGCAGAGAATATCAGAAAGATGTTCATCCATGTTTCCTTGACTATGCAAAGGCATTAGATTGTGTGGATCATAACAAATTAGGGCTAACATTGTATAAAATGGGAATTCCAGAGCACTTAATTGTGCTATTAAGGAATCTGTATGTGGGTCAAGAGGCAGTTGTGAGAACAGAATAAGGGGATGCCGCAGTGTTTAAAGTCAGGAAAGGTGTGCATCGGGTTGTATCCTTTCACCATACCTTTTCAATCCGTATGCAGAGCAAATAACCCAAGCAGCTGAATTACACAAAGAAGAATGGGGCATCAGGATTGGAGGATGACTCATGAACAACCTGTGTTATGCGTATGACACCATCTTACTTGCTGGAAGCGAAGATTCGAAAACTGATGAAGATCAAGGACCACAGCTTTCAGTATGGATTGTACCTTAGCATCAGGAAAACAAAAATCCTCACAACTGGACCAGTAAGCAACGTTGTCATAAGTGGAGGAGAGATTGAGGTGGCCAAGGATTTCAATTTATTTGGGTCCACAATCAATGCACATTGAATCAGCAGTCAAGAAATCCAAAGATTCATTGCATTGGGAAAATCTGTTGCAAAGGATCTCTTTAAAGTGTTGAATAGGAAAGACGTCACCTTGAAGGGTAAAGTGCACCTGACCCAAGTCGTGATGTTTTCAATCTCCTCATGTGCATGCAAAAGCTGGAGTACGAATGATGAAGACAGAAGAATTGATGTCTTTGAATTATGGTACTGGAGAAAAATGTTGAATGTACCATGGACTGTCAAAAGAACAAACAAATCTGTTCTGGAAGAAATACAAGCAGCATGCTCCTTGGAAGCAAAGATGGCAAGACTGTGTCTTACATACTTTGGAGATGTAGTCAGGAGTGATCAGTTGCTAGAGAAGGACATCATGCTTGATAGAGTGGAGGGTCAGTGAAATAAAGGAAGACACCTCCCCACCCTGGATGAGATGGATTGATACAGGCAGCAACAATGGGTTTAAGCATAAAAATGATTGTGGACATGGCACAAGACTGGGCAGTGTTTTGCCCTTTTGTGTGTAGGGTCGCTATGAGTCAGAACTGACTCAATGGCACTTAACAACAACAACAGTTATCTGTTTCCTCTTGTGTTTCTGCATTATTAGTAATGCCTTGTATTCTGTTCATAACACGTATTATGTTTGCCAGCATTGTCTCTACTTTTACTTCCATGATCTGAATCATTTTAGATTTGATAGTTAGGCTTTTGATCTATTTTGAGTTAGTTTTTGTGAATAGAGCGAGAAATTGTTCTTTTTTTTTTTTTTTCAGATGGACATCCAGTTATGCTAAAATCATTGTAAAAGAGACTGTCTTTTCCTCATTTACAGAGCTTGGGCCTTTGTCAAATACTGGCTGCTCACAGGTGGATGATGTTCTATCTGAACTCTCAATTCTGTTCCATTGGTCTCTGTATCTGGTTTTGTACCAGTGCCAGGCTATTTTGACTATTTTGGCAGTATGATAGTTTCTAAAGTCAGATAGTGAGGCTTCTCACTTTGTGCTTTGACTTTAGTAACGCCTTACTTACCTAGGTCATCTTCCCTTCCATATGACATTGGTCATTTGTTTCTCCATCTCATAAAAAAAATGCCACTGGAATTTGGATCTGGATTGCATTGTACTTATAGATCACTTTGGGTAGAATACATATTTTCACCAAGTTGAGTCTTCCTACTTATGAGCAAGGTTAGTTTCCCTACTTTAGTAGGTTTCCGTTCATTTGTTGCAGTAGTGTCTCGTAATTTCCTTTGTACAGGTCTTTTATGTCTCTAGTTAGATTTATTCATAAGTATTCTATATTCTTGGTGACTATTGTAAATGGTATTGATTTGGTGATTTCCTCACTGAGTCTTAATGCATTTTACCACAACCTTCAGTGTCTATTGTGGTATTTCAAGTCTGTTCATGTTCAGTCATTGCTTTTTGAATGCCATATCAGTAGCAGGTTTACATTATTTCTTTGGGTCCTTGCCAGAGTATTAAATTCTATATGCCAGGAAGGAAACTCTGGTGGCATAATGGTTAATACTATGGCTGCTAACCCAAAGGTTGGCAGCTTGAGTCCATCAAGTGGTCTTTGGAACCTCCATGGGACAGTTCTACTCTGAAATATAGGGTCTATCTGTTGAAATCGACTCAGTGGCAGTGGCTTTGTCTTGGGATGTATGGCAGGAAAATTTTCCCTAATTCTTTTGTATTCCTTTTTATATTTTGTCATGCTCTGTCAAACAACCTCAGAATCCAGTTCCAGGTATATTTTCCTGACTCCTGCCAATGTATAGTGGTTCAATTTTGTAGTTCATATAAGGCAGAGTTCCTTCCTCTCATCAGGCTAAGCATGTCTCCAGTTAGATTGCGAATTCTTCCTTGAAGGAGGATCTGGGCAGTGCCTGTTTATGTCCATCACTCTTCATAAATCACTTAGTCTACACCATTGCTACTTGTCAGAGATCTAAGAAATAGAGAATAAATGTTAAAACTATAGAACAGTTCCAAAAACTGACACAAAATCTATGTAATTAAGGGAATGATTTTTATTTCATTTCGTTCACTTGTTAGTAAACACCAAGGAATTTCTAGGTGCAGACAATACAAAATGATGAATAAGGCACAGCTCTTGACCTCAAATTACTTTCTACATATTGGGGAAAACAGGAAAATAAAGGACAGAGTACAATGCAGAGTGAAGGTATGTAACACAACTCTTGAAGGTACTAGATTTGCAGTCAGGTAAAGTCTAATAAGAATCCTGTCCTGTCTCTGGATGGTTGACTAACATCGAGTTTGTTACGAGTGTAAGTTTCCTTGTCTGTAAAATAGACCTAATACCAGCCTCATTGAGGTTTTCTTTTTTTTTGGTGAAGACTAATTGCAATATTATTTGTAATGTTCTAAGTGAAATACTTAGCATATAGTAATAATAGCAGTTATCTTTCTGTGTTAAGGCAAGGCTTATATAAAGTGCCCAGAGGTTATATTAGAGGAGCAACATGGAGGACTTACATTTTATTCTGTCAACAATAAATTTCTGATCCTACTCTATGACTTTAAGTGCCCTGAGGGCCCAGTAGTTAAAGTACTTTGCTTCAAGCCAAATGGTTAGAAACTTGAACCCATCAGATGCTCCCCAGGAGAAAGATTGCCACAGTCTGGCTTCTGTAAAGGCTACAACCTTGGAAACTCTACTGGGTAGTTCTACTGTGTCCTAGATGGGCACTATGAGTCAGAATCAACTTTAAGGTAGTGGGTTTGGTTTTGATTTGATTTAGTCTATGACTTATAGCTTTAAGTTAACCCACTTCTTGGTTCGCGCATGTGGACATTCAAAGTATCCTGTCCTCCAAGGGATATTTAATGGACACGTGATCCAGATTAGGTTAACAGATCTCTTTGGAACTAAGCTAGAACTACAAGAAAAATCTTTTATTATTATTATTGTTATTATTATTGGGTTTTCCAACTTTCATGATTCCTTGGTCATCTTTATCAACATTTAGGAAGAAATTGCCTATGTATGAAGCAACACAGAGAAACCAGAACCCAGATACTGGTGGTAGGATATTAAGAAACAGTTTTCGGAGAAATCCTTTTAACTCTTGGATGTAGCCACATCTTACCAGATTCTACTCTGACATGTTACAACTATATGAATCAATATCCTGACCCACTACCTTTTTTAAGAGTAGCTTTGGTTGAGTTTCTATCACTTGCAGCTGAAAAATTCCCAGTCTATGTTGTGGTTGTACGTTGTTGAGTTGATTCTGACTCAAAGTGACCTTATAAAACAAAGTAGAATTGCCTTATAAGGTTCTGCAGGCTGTAGTCTTTATGGAAGCAGATCATCAGGTCTTTTCTTCTGAGAAGTAGCTGGTAGTTTCAAAACGCCAACCTTTTGGTTAGCAGTCAAGTGCTTAACCAATGTACTACCAGAGATTCTCCTTGTTTATAGAGGCAAGTAATCTAGTCTTTAGGGTCAAAGAAGGCTTCTCAAGAGAAGTAGAATCTAAAGGGAACCCTGAAGAATGTGTAGGAACTAACCAGGTCAAGGAGATTAGGAGGAAACAAGAGTTAAAGTATAAATAAATTCTCTGACAGACTATTTACTGAGTTTCAACTCAAATAGTTTGGTAATCTGAATTCTGCAGTCCATTGCAGATTATAAATAGAAAGCAAGAAGAAAAAGAGGACATTGCAAATTTTGAACCCACTGACACAATGGCAGGTGACCTCAAGAAGGACAGTGTCAGGGAGTAGCAGGAGTGGTGTCAGAAAAAGCATGAAGCAAAAGTGATAAGAACAAAAAGTCTTTGTTGTATGCTTCATTTGAAGTGGAGGCAGAGAGTCTTTTCAATCCATCATGCCTTGCTATCACCACTGTTATTACTGCAATAATATTAAAATCAGCTGTCAAGTACTGGGCACTTATTGCATAGCAGGTATTATTAAGTGGTTCACACTCATTATCTACTTTTTTCTTAATAACAACTTTAAAAGGTGGATGTTTGTATCTTATGTATTGTGATCACTGCCGTCAGATTGTAAAAACGATTGTATTTCTTTCATCTTAAAGGAAAACAAAAAACAAGAGCCACTTACCTCAAAAGCACAGCCTTACCTCATTCTTTTGTTCTGCTTTCTAGATCTTTCCATTATCTACAATTCACTATCTCAAAGTTCTCTTCTGATTCGCTCCTTTTAAAAATAGAGAAAAATGAACCTTTACTTCATACTCAATTAAGTGAACAAATCTCAAGTATACAGTTCAGTAAGTTTTTGTATCAGTACCAGGATGTTTTGACTACTGTGACAGTGTAATAGGTTCTAAGATCAGGTAATGAGAGGCCTCCCAGTGTGTTCTTCTTCTTTAGTAGTGTTTTACTTATCTGGGGCTTCTTCCATTTCCAGACAAAGTTGGTAATTTGTCCCTCCATCTCATTAAAAAATGTCACTGGAACTTGTACTGGAATTGTATTATATAAGTAGATGGCTTTGGGTAAAACAGACATTGTCACAATGTTAAGTCTTCCTATCCATGAGCAGGGTAGGTATCTCCATTTATGTAACTCTCTCCTAGTTTCTTGTAATAAGGGTTTGTAGTTCACTTTGTAAATATCTGTTATTTCTCTAGTTAGATTTATTCCTAGGTACTTTATCATCTTAGGGGCTATCGTAAATGGTATTGACTTGGTGATTTCTTTCTTAATAATCTCATTGTTACTATAAATGAATCCTACTGATTTACTTATGTTTACCTTGTATCCTGAGATTTTGCTGAACTCTTCCATCAGTTTGAGTAGTTTCCTTATGGATTCCTTGGGATTCTCTGCATATATGATCATATCATCTGCAAATAGGGAGATTTTTAGTTCTTCTTTGCCAATATAGATGCCCCTTATTCCTTGGTCTTGTCTAATTGCTTTGGCTAGAACTTCTAGTCCAATGCTGAATAGGAGAGGTGAGAGTGGGCATCCTTGTCTAGTTCCTGTTCTCAAGGGAAACTCCTTCAGTCTCTCTCCATTCAGGATGACATAGGCAATTGGCTTTGTATAAATGGCCCTTATTGCCTTGAGGAATTTACCTTCTATTCCTATCTTGCTCATAGTCTTTAGCATGAATGGGTGCTGGACTTCATCAAATGCCTTTTCTGCATCAATAGACAAGATCAGGTGATTCTTGTCTTTTGCATTATTTATGTGGTTGATCATATTAATCGTTTTTCTGATTTTGAACCAGGCTTTCATTCCTGGTGTGAATCCAACTTGGTCATGATGGATTAATTTTTGGATATGTTGTTGTATTCTATTGGCAAGAATTTTGTTGAAGATTTTTGCATCTAGATTCATGAGTGATATCGGTCTGTAGTTTTCTTTTTTGGTTGAGTCTTTCCCTGGCTTTGGTATCAGGGTTATGCTGGCTTCATAGAATGAATTTTGGAGTATTCCATCCCTTTCTATACTGTGAAATAGTCTCAGTAATATTGGAGATAACGTTTCTCTAAAAGCTTGGTAGAAGTCCGCAGTGAAGCCATCTGGGCCACGGCTTTTTTACGTTGGTAGCTTTTTGATGACTTTTTTTACTCTCTTCCTTTGTAATGGGTTTATTAAGTTGTTCTGCTTCACCTTGTGATAATTTGCATAGGTAACATGAATCATTTGTATCCAACTCGACGGCACTTGGCTTGCTTTGGCAATATGAATCAAGAAATTTGTCCATTTCCTCTATGTTTTCAAATTTGTTAGAATACAGTCTTTCATAGTACTCAGCTATGATATTTTTTATTTCTGTTGGATCTGTTGTGAAACCTCCCCTCTCATTTCAAATTTGGATTATGTGTTTCCTTTCTTGTTTTTCTTTAGAAAGTTTAGCCAATGGTTTGTCAATTTTCTTGATCTTTTCAATTTTTTCAATTGTTCTTCTACTCTCTAATTAGTTTAGTTCTGCTCTGATCTTCATGATGTTTTCTTCTGGTGCCTGAGGGGTTCCTCTGTTGTTCTCTCTCTAACTCGTTCTAGCTGTAGGGTCAGTTCTTTGATTTGGTTTGTTTCTTCCTTCCAGATATGTGCATTTATAGAGATAAACTGACCTCTGAGCACTGCTTTGGCTGTATCCCATGTGTTCTGGTAGGAAAGGTAGTCATTCTCATTGGAATCCTTAAATTTTTTTATTTCATCCTTGATTTCTTCTATAACCCATGTTTTTTTGAGCAAGGTGTTGGTCAGTTTCCATGAGTTCCACTTTCTATCTATGTTTTTCTGTTATTGATTTTGACTTTTATGGCTTTATGATCTGAGAAGATGCTTTGTGTTAATTCAATGGTATGGATTTTGTTGAGATTTGCTTTATGTCCTAACACATGGTCTATTCTGGAGAATGTTCCATGTGCATTGGAGAAGAAGGTGTAGTTGTCCACTGATAGAAAATTCTGTATATGTTGATGAGGTCTAGTTCGTTAACAGTTCAGTAAGTTTTAGAAGTATTTACACTCATGTAACTACTGCTTAAAAAGAGACATAGAACTTTTTCAGCATCAGAGAAAGTTTTCTGATGTTGTTTATGATCAACTAGTACCCTCCCAACTAGAATTTTTATAGAAGTTGTCATTTTCTTTAATACCCAATGTTGTTGGATTTAATGTCCTAATGGAATCATACAGCAATGACTATTTTGTGTCTGTTTTTCTTTTGCTCAACATACTATTTTTGAGATTTATCTATCTCAAAACTATGTGTCAGGGTCCCAGATAGCCAAAACAACTCTTTTTGTAAAATTTTTTGGCTTATATTTTCATTTTTGTATTGTACTTTAGATGAAGGTTACAAAACAAACAAGTTTGTCATTATACAGCTAAAACACATATTGTTTTGCATGTTGGTTGTTTGCATATTGGTTGCCAACCTCACAACTTGTCGACGCACCCCTCTTCTCAACCTTGTATTCCCCATTATTAGCTTTTCTGTTCTTCTCTGCCTTTTTATCCTTGGCCCTGGGCCTAGTGTGCCAATTTAGTTTCACTTCATTTATTATTAATGAAGGGTGAGCCTCAGGAATGACTTCATTATTGAGCTGTAATGGTGTCCACTGTCCACACTCTTGGGATTTTTCCAGTCTCTGTCAGACCAGTAAGACTGGTTATGTGTATAGGTGTGTGTGAGTTAGAATTTTTTTCTGTATTTTTATTCAGCTCTATCTGGGACTTCCTATGTGATCCCTGTCAGATCAATCCATGGTGATAACCAAGCATTTGTTGTCCTGGACTCAGTCTAGTAGAGGTTGTGGTAGTTGTGGCCCATTAGTGCTTTGGACTGATCTTTCTCTTCCATCTTTAGTTTTTTCCATTCTGCCTTGCTCTCCAAGGGGTTAGAGTAGTGAAGTGCTTTAGATGGCTTCCTATAGGCTTTTAACCCCAAACACTACTCACCAAAGTAGAATGTTCAACATTTTCTTTATCAAGTATGTTATGCCAATTGAGCTGGATATTCTCTGAGTCCATTAACCAAAATAGTCTTGGGGAAAAAAGAGAGTAAGGTAAGAGGACATACACTGCTCAATGTCAGTAATTTCTTAAAAAGCTACAGAAATCAAAATAGGGTGGTACTGGTGTAAAGATAGACATACAGACTAGTGAAAAGGAAATGAAAGTCCAGAAATAGATATGGCCAACTACTTTTCAGTGAGGAGTTCTTCTCAATTCAGTGGGGAAATAATAGTCTCTCCAACAAATCATGTGGGATCTCCACATGCACAACGGTGAAGTCAGACACTTATCGCAGACTGTATGCAAAAATTATTTCAAAAAGGATGAATGACCCAAATGTGAAAGTGAAACCCACACCACATAAGAAAACATAGGTGTAGAGCTTCAGTAATTTTATTAGACAATAGATTCTTAACATGGGATATTAGAAGCATGGAGAATTTGGAACACTTTCCAGTTGCTGAGAGGAATGTAAAATGATGCAACCATTGTGGTAAACAGACTGGTGGTTCCTAAAAAGTTACAGATAGACTTACCATATGAACAAGTACACACCCCAAAGACTTCAAAGCAGCAACTCGAACAGACATATGCACACCAATGTTCACTGCGACATTCTTCACAATAGTTAAAAAGTAGGAACAATCCAAGTGCCCATCAAAGGATGAATGGATAACTGAAATATAGTACATATATATAATGTAGTATTATTCCATCATAAAGAGATATGAAGAACTTCTGACACATACTACCACAAGAATGAACCTGAATATATTAGGTAGAGTGAAAAAAGTCAGACACAAAAGAGCAAATCTTGTACAACCACACTTTTATGAATTATCTGTAACAGGTAAATTCACTGAAACAAAAGATTAGTGGTTTCCGGGAGCTGGAGGAGGAGAGATTGGAGATTATTTTAAAAAAAAAAAAAAAAACTTAAAAATTACACAGCTAGCAGTAGCAGAATTCCAGAATGCAGACACCTGGAATAAGAAAACAAAACAAATAAAAAATAAGTAAGCAAATAAATAAATTTTTATTGTTTAGGAAAAATCAAACAAACTTATATGTCAGTACAGTGTGTCAGTATTTCATCCTTTTTTGTGACTGAGTAGTATTCATTTGTCTGAATACATCACAATTTGAATATTCCTTCTCCTGCCAATGGGCATCTTAGTTGTGTGGAGGTTTAGCTATTATGAGAAGCTGTTCTGAGCTTTTGTGTACAAGTTGCTGAGTGAATATATGTATCCACTTATTTATGGATAAATTTTAAATAAGCATATATTTAATTTTAAAGACATTGACAATTCTTCAAAGTGATTCTAACATTTCATACTTCAGACAGAAATATATGAATGATTCATTTCCTCTATATCCTCACCAACATTCAGTGTGGGCAGGCTCTTTGATTTCACATAATCCAGTGAGTAGAAAATGGTATCTCTCCCTGGTTTATTTTATATTTTCCTTGATGATTACTCATTCTCTTTTGAATGTCCTTATATCAGAATTTTTCCCATATCACTTCACTCTAAAACAGGTCTTGTCAAAGTTTGCAGTGATCTTTACACTGATAAATGAAATGAGAAAAACTCATCTGCCTTATTATTATTATACAAGATTGATCATTCTCTTTTTTGAAGGCTTCCAGCACCTACTTATCTTCTCTCAGTGACTGTTTTTTCTGGGTATCCTTGCTGGCTCCTTGTAGTCACATGACTTCTAGTAATGAATTGTTCTAGGACTCATTCCTTAGTCTCCTTCTCTGCTCCTACCTCTTTGAAGCTCTCATCCAGTCTCACAACTTTAAATACCAGCTCCTAATTCCAGCCTATTTAAACCTTAGACATAAGCGTACAAAGACTTATTTGACATGTCTACTTGGATGTCTAGTAGCCTAATGTCTGTTTTTACTTTGCATACTAAATCTTACATGATAAATGTACCCCTTCTGTAGCTTTTCCCATCTAAATAAATGGCAGCTTGTCCCTCTAGTTACCCAGGCCCTGAATCCATAGAATTATCTTTGGCTCTTTTCTCTCTTTCACACCCTATAGTCACATCAATTAGGTCTTGAAAATTTATCTAGAGTCAAATTGCTTCTCATCACTTCCATCACTGCTATCTCAGGTTGAAGCTACCGATATCTCTCATCTAAATTATCAAAACAGCTTCTCAACTCATTTTTCTACTTCCATTGTGTCCTTGTATAATCACTTCTGAAAAGAGCAGCCACAGCAATGCTTTTGAAATGTAATTTAGATCATAGCACTCTTCTGTCCTAACAGTTTAAAATCATCCCCTACATTGTGCCAGCTAGGGGGATGCTGGTGTGAACCAAAATGAACAACATTCTTGCCTTCTTGGAGCTTGTGGTTTATCAGGAGAGATGGACAATGACTACATAGTTATCTCACAGTAATTAACAACTGTCACAAGGGATGTGTACATAGGGTGATGAGAATGTCTAAATAATAGGGGATCGGGGATACTTCCAGGAGAAATTCAATTTGAAATCTGAAGGGTAGTTTGTTATTGTGTGCTGTTGAGTCAGTTGTGACTCACAGTGATTATAAGACAGAGTAGAAGTACCCCATATCGTTTCATAGGCTGTACTTTTTTCAAGCATATCTCCATGACTTTTCTCCTACTGAGCTACTAGTAGGTTTGAACCTCTGATCTCTGGGCTAGCAGCCAAGTGTTTAACTATTGTATCACCAGGACTCCTCAAAGAAAGGGTAGGAAGAGAACCATGCTGATAGTACAAGTATGCAAATATTACAGTATCAGAAAGTGGCAGAATGTATAACTAAAGTCCAGTTAATGTGTCTTTAAACTTTTAACTTGTAAGCACCATGTAATATTATCCTTGATGCAAAATAAGATTCACTGGCAATGGAATAGAAATTCAAAAATGCAGTATCAAGAGTTCTTAAAACTTAGTGCCCTCTCTTCACTTTTCCAGGAAGACTTACATTTTGAAATGGATAAGAAGGAATCCAGCTTATTAAGAACTATGCTCAGGAAATCAAGCTCAAAATGTGCACATCATAATATTTGTTAAAATCATCTTAATATGTGATTTTAATTATTTTACTAGGCACAGAGCCAAACACTTGAGGTGAATCGATTTGTTTCAACTTCGTAACATAAACTAGGGTCCATTTTTCCCATTTTGCTAACAAAGAAATTGAATTTTAGAGAGAGAAAATCTAAATCCAAGGTCACATGATTAGCAAATAGCATAAATGGGTACTGAACCAGATACTCTGGCTTTGGAGACTGATGTCTTCATAACTTTTTGTGTTATCACTGTTAATATTCCTACGTTTCCAGTCTGACAGCTGTCAGGTAACACTGGTCCCTAGTCACTCTTAAAGAAAGCAAGAGTTGCAGAAAAGGGAGCATTATTGATTTATTTCTTCCATTCATCCCTTGCTGCCATCCACATCCATTGCCTCTGGCACACTTTGGTAACAGTTTCAACACCAGCTAAGTAAATCACAGATAAGTTGTAGATGAACTAGTGTGATACAGTGAGACACAGCGATGGCGGGAAAGGTGGCAGAGTTTGACAATCTCCTGTTGGCATGTTTGAATGGCAGTTGGGCTTGAACTGTTTCTATCTATTCCTTCCAGCCAAATATCTGGTGCCATTACCTGGGCCATTGGCACAGAACAACTTCTTACGGAAGTTAGGATGAGTCTTCTTTAATTATGGTAATTGGCAATAGAGATTCAACTTCTAGATTTCTGTCTTAGTTTTAAAAACAAACACACACGTTTAAAAACAAAACAAAACAAACAATAAACAGAGTGACAAAAATCTAGAAGCTAGCACATCCCAACTTCTGGGGAATTTCTCTTGCAAACAGCTAATTGAAACATTCCTTCGATTTATGCTGCTCGGTTTTGACAGTGGCTCTGCCCTTTGTCACAAAATCAATGGTCTTTTTTTTTAATCCCTTCTTATCTTTCATCATTTCACCTCTGACTGTAGGGCCTTCTTTCCCCACTCAGAGTCTTCCTCTGATCAACAGGGTTAAGTGGTCTTTTCATACTGCCTGGCCAGACTGTCAAAAGGCATTGAGTGGCTTTTGAAAATGAGCCATGTTAAATGGACTTGATGGGGGTTACCACCACCATTACTGCTATCACCACTGTGATAAAATGGAGCAATAATAACGGGGGAAGCTACTTGTCACTGTCTTTTTGAGATCACTTAAGATAGTTTGGATCTGAAGCTTTTTTTGCCAAAGATAAATGGAACACATACAAGATAAATGTCACTATTGCTGGATCCTTGTTTGCGAACTTTCACGTGCCCATGCTGTTTACCTGTGTGACATCCAGAGAGGGGGAAGATAAAGACAGTTCATCAAACTTCCAGGGGGCATAAGATTGCCACCTGTTGTGGCTGCAGGTGAGTATACTTTGATTAAAATGAGTCAGGATGTAGATAATGGAACAGAAAAACATGTTACATTGCCTTTTCTTTTAACTGCGAATATTCCATCCATTTGTCTTAAGCATATGAAATCATGGATGTGTTGATTTCTGTGATTCAGTGCTGTGTGATTTTGGATGATGTTCCCAACCTTCCTGTGCCTCTGTTTTTCAGAATGACTAACTCATTCCAGTTGGCCCAGGACTAGTCCAGTTTCAGCACTGAAAATCCCAAGTACTGGCAAACCCTGGAGTTTCGGACATAGCAGGACACTCGGTCATCCTATTGTTTTCTCATCTATACAGTAGGGTAACAATATTAACTCCTTTTGTGAAATCCATTCAGTAATGAAAACTGAGTTACAGATGCAAAGCACTATAATTGTTATTACATGGTTATCCCACAGGCTGCATCTTGGTCTGGTTAGAGATAAGAGAGTCCCAATATGTAACAGAAAGAAAATTCCTTCTAACTGGAAGTTCATATTCTTGAAAACAAGTAATGGAAAGAGGTAATGGCAATGGCCACAGTATCTGTGTTTATATATATTGATTAACTTTTCAGAGTACAAAGGACATTTATTAGTACCTGATGCAGAGATATGTATCTGTGTTTATATATATTGATTAACTTTTCAGAGTACAAAAGACATTTACTAGTACCTGATGCAGGGATATGAATTCCAGCTCACCTCAGAATGAATGTGGGTAAAAGAAAAGGCGTATAGAATTACAGTTCAAAGAAATTGCTTGTCATCTGTTCTCTTTTATCTTTAACAGTTTGGTGTTCTGAACTACACAACTATTGTGAAGATGAAATGAGATTAAGCCTATGTATGAGCTTGCCATGTAGAAAATCCAAGCCACTGCCATCAAGTCAATTCCAACTCATAGTGACCCTGTAGGGTAGAACTGCTCCATAGAGTTTCCAAGGAGCATCTGGTAGATTGGAACTGCCAATGTTTTGGTTAGCACCCGTGGCACTTAACCACTATACCACCAGGGTTTCCTGCCATGTAGAAGTTACTCAACAAATGTTAGTTTTCTTCCTAAAAAGACATTAGTCTTTGTTTCATTTATACCAGAAAAAAAGTGAGAATTGAGTAAATCGTAAAGCACACTCTTAAGATACAGAATGCCTATACTTTTTACGTTATTTGTAGGTTTTATTAAGCAAAATCTTTCTGTGTCTTCCTTGATAATCTCACCTGTTAAAAGAGGAATTGCTAGAAATTCTTAAACCTGTTCCATTCTAAATCCTGCCAATCTAAAATCAGCAGTAGCCTTTACAACATTTTATTGATAAAATGTTCATAAGTGCAAAGACCAGCATAGCAATACCTATACAGCTGCCACTAGCCTTATAAATTACTAATATTCCAGATTATCTTCCTATAAAAACTAAAAAAAATAATAATTGCAAAATATTGTATACCAATCGTAAAAATTTAGGCAATATATGATGGAGCAAAATTAAATTCACCTTATTTCTTCTTCCTGGAGATAACCATTATAATATACACTTCAGACTTGTTACAATACATGGCAGGGAAACATTAAAACATTGAAATTTGCTTCATAGTTGGCAATATCCTTCAGTTAAAAGCAAAATAAAACAGAAGACTCTTTGATGGCTACAAAGGTGGGGATGGAGAGGGATGTTCATAGATTAGATGGTTGCAGGAATTTGCTTAGGTAAAGAAGTGACAGCGTGCAGTAGAGAGCAGATCAACATAACCGGACTACACCATAAACTGAAAGGTTTTTTTAAAAACTCAACCCAATATTTCAAAAGATAGAGTAGCAGGGATGGGGGGCTTGGGACCATGTTCTCAAGGGACATCAAGGTCAATTGGCAAAGTGAGTATTTAGCTGAGAGAGTCTTCCAGACCTTATATTGGTGAGTGGCATCTAGGGTCTTAAAAGCTATCAACCTGCCATCTGAGGTTCATCAAGTGGTCCCAACCCACCTGGAACAGACGATGACTGAAAACATCAAAGACACAAGGAAAAATGAACCCAGAAGGCAGAAGGACCATATGAATGGCAGACTACATCGGCATGAGACCAGAAGAACAAGATGGCGCCTGGCCACTGCCAAAGGCAGCTGTGATGGGGGGCACAATATAGAGTCCCTGAGGCAACACAAGAAAAAGAGGTGTGCAGTTCAAGAACTCTTCTGAAAGACGGGAACTGATGGCCCAACAGCCTTGAGGATCCCCTGGGAACATGGACCCTAGACTTACTGCTGGCCCTGAACTGAAGCCAGTACTGAGGTCAACACTTCAGACAAGAATGGTCTGGACTTGGGGACACAGCGTGAGCATATGGTGTGTGTACTTTATGAGTTTATATGTTTATAGGAGGCTGTCCTACTGCTTTCTTTCTAGATGGGGGAGAAGAACGTGATTAGGAGGGAACAGGTGCTTATTAAGAGGATACTAGAAGTAGGGAGTGAAAAGAGAAAAGTGCTGTCACAGGGTGAGGAGAACAGATGGAGCTGTAAATAGGTGGGCATGCAGAATTGATTTGAATTGTAGGCTTTCACTTACATGAAAAAAAGAAAAACTGATGACTAAAATCTTTACAAATTTGGTGAAAACATTCATCCACATCTTCAAGAAGCCCAGCAGACTCAGGAAAAACATAAAGAAATATCTCTCTCTCTCTATATATGCACACAAGAAATATATACATATATATACAAGAAAAGGAACCTGAAAGCAGCAAGAGAGATATGGCATCATGTATAAGAGATCTTCAGAAATATTCCTTAACAACTAACTGATTTCTCATCAGAAAACATGAAGGCCAGATTCAAATTGCTGAAGAAAAAGAATTCTAAATCCAGCAAAAATACTCTTCAAAAATGAAGGATAAATAAGTCATCCCAAGATGAAGAAAACAGAGAAATAGTATGGACCTACCTACATGAAATATTAAAAGGAATCCTTGAGACAAAATATAAAGACAGTAGATATTAACTTGAACCTTTCAGAAGACAAAAAGAGCATCAGGAAAAGTAAACCTATAACTAGATATAAAAGAAAGTATAGATATTAGAGCCTTGGTGATGAAGAAGTTAAAGAGTTCAGGCTGCTAACCCAAAGGTCAGTGGTTGCTAACCCAAAGGTCAGTGGTTCAAATCCACCAGTCACTCCTTGGAAACCCTATGAAACAGTTATACTCTGTCCTGTAGGATTACTATGAACCAGAATCAATTCAACAGCACACAACAACAACAAAAGTAGAAATCGGGAGCTGTGAATTTTAGTATGAGAATCAGCCATTATCTGTTCACTACTGTACTTGTGCAGGCCTTACTTTCCTCATCCTTAATCTGAAAGAGTTGAAGTCGATTCTCCTTTAAGAGCCGTTGAGCTTAGATTTAACAATCTATAGTAGTGCTACACATGTGTGTGTGAGTGTGTGGTGTGTGTGTAATCATTTTCTTTTAAAAAAATTGTACTTTACATGGAGATTTACAATATCAACTAGTTTCTCAAACAACTAAAAACAAACAGAAAAAAAGCTTCCTCATCGATTTTCCTAATCCTGAATTCTACTGAGTTTGAAATCTGATTCTGCTCTCTCCAAATTATTCTGGTGTTCTCTTCCACGTGTCTTTTCTTTCAATTCCATTGTCTTAGCCTGGTACAAGCCCACTGCATCTTAAACTAATGTTAACTTGGTCACAACTTGTACTTATAATTTTGTTTTTCTTTCCATTATATATTCTGCCAGATTGCTGTTTCTGAAATAAGGCAGAGCCATGGAAATAAAATAAGAATGAAGTTTATTCTTTTTCCAAGCTCTCATTTCTTCAGCCCTCCTTCCTTCTTGGAGGACTGGCAAATTCCTTCAGCAAACTGAACTTGGCCTTCATGTTTTTTAGTGAGAAATCAGCTGGCTGTTAAGGAATATTACTGAAGATATCTCGCTGCTTTCAAGTTTCCTTTTTTGTCTTTTGCTTTAAGAGTTCGATTCTATTCATGCATATATTTCTTTCAGTTTATCCTGAGTTTGCTGGGCTTCTTGAAGATGTGAATGTTTGTTTTCACCAAATTTGTAAAGATTTTAGTCATCAGTTTTTCTTTTTTATTATGATTAAGTGAAAGTATACAATCGAGATCAGTTCCAGATCACCACCTATCTGCAGCTCTATCTTAATCCATTCCCTCTTCTTTCATTTCTTTCCTTTACTTTTTCATCTCTTCCTCTTCCTCCATGTCTTACACTCTCTCTGTCCTTCTGTCTTTGACACTTTTTTCTTTTACCTCCTTGCTTCCTTCCCCCCTTCTTTCTCTTTCATTACCTGTTTTTTTTTCCTCCTGTCCTTCCTGCTCTTTGTTCTTCCCCTTCTTACTTTCTTTCCCTTCATTCACCTAGCATTTCATTATTCATCAGTTTTCATCCAGTGTCTGTTACAGAAAGGCATCATTTTAGGCACTTAAAAGTTCTTCTTTTAATGCTCTTCAAAGATTTACATAATATAGCATCTTAGCCATGTAGTGCTACTGTAAGAGAAATACTACAAGTAGACGGCTTTAACAAAGAAAAATTTATTTCCTCACAGAAAAGCAGGCTAAAAACCTAAATTCAGGGCGTCAGCCCCAGGGGAAGTCTTTCTCTGCTGTCTCTGGAGGAAGGTCATTGTTATCGATCTTCCCCTGAAATGGGAGCTTCGAAAGCACAAGGACCCTGGGTTTAAAGGATGCGCTCTTCTCCCAGTACTGTTTTTTTTTTTTCCCTGATAGTATGAGGTCCCCAGCTCTATGCTTGTTTCTCTTACATTTATATCCCAAGAGATTGACAGAAGTCGCAACACACTCTTACAGATTGAGGCCCACCTCACTAATACATCCAATACCCATTTTCCCTCATTTAACACCATAGAGACAGGATTTACAACATAGGGGAACATCACACAATATCAGGAATCATGGCCTACCCAGGTTGCTACACACATTTTTTGGGGACACAATTCAATTTGAGACATACAGTGAGAAGAGTAAACACATACGACACTAACTTGATTCTTCTTTTTTGTTATGCCAAGATAAGCTACTCCTTTGCTGTATTTTTTTGTTGTATTTTGCTGATACTCTCCACTCTATTTTTTAGAGGAACTGGAGCAGACACTACCTATTATCCTATTATGTCCTTGCTTTACTTTTCAACTTTGATTTGTAAGCAGTGAAGATCCATGATTCTAAAACCCTCTTCCTCCACGGCAGAGAGGAAAATTCTTGTTTCAGCCCAACTCCAGGATCTGCTGCAATATTACATGCTAGAGTACAGTATGCAGCTACCTTGTAATTTACGCTTCTTCCAGGGCTTCAAACAGATGGGTTCTTGTATGTACCCTTGCTGAGAATTTGCATTCTAACAAGTTCCCAGGCAACGCTAATGCTATTGGTTAGAAACCAACTCTGAGAATCACTGGTAGAGTAGTGATTCTACTTAAGGATCACCTGGGGTATTTTGTTACACTGTAGATACTGGTTCAGCATATCTCAGGCGGAGGCACAAATTTTTAGCAGCTATCTGAATTGGAATGAATTGGTTCTAAGCATGGTTTTCTGCAAATTGAAAGTGTCCTGTAGGGTGAAGCTGAGGCAAGAGTTTAATGTTAGAAGTTCTTAGTGCCACTAATCTTTGCCCTGTAGAACAGCTGTAATTATTAAACAAGAAAACTTAGTAAAGTTTACCAGGACAATACCATATAATGACAGTATTTGTAGGTGGCTGTGGAATATTTTGTAATTACACTAAAGAGATCCAAAAGCAATTAGCAGAATCCTACTCAATGGCACTTGGCTGGCTGGCTGACCCATGAGATTTCGAGGGAAGGAATAATCATATGTGCTGACCTCGTTATCTCAAAGAAAATCTCTCTTGTAGGGGTTTCCCAGAAGGACAGGAGCATAGAGGCTTTAATGACTGTGGTCAAGCACTTTGCCTGAGAGCACTGCTGTTAACCTCATTCCTCAGGCCTGACTCCAACTCAGGAAACTGCATTTTCCTGTCCTGTCCTTTTTATTCAACTTCCCTCTCATGAAGTTTCAGTTCAACATAACCGTAAGCATGTCTTGTATGCATAAAACCAGCATGTTTTGGACTCATTCCATTCCATTATATCAACAGTAATTGAGTCCTGGCATCTGGCAGACACTGTAGAGAGTAAGACCTGGCCTATAGCTGTATGGATTTCCCATTCTGCTAGTGAGACGAGACGTGCCCATGAGGTAATGCAACGTGGAGTGTGGTTAGTTCTTTTGATGCACAGAGGTGGAAGAAGCCAGTTTCAACAGAAGGAATCATAGACGGCTTTTTGGAGAAAGGGATTTTTCCGCTGAGACTTGAAAGATGGGTAAAAAGTTTTAGACAGTCTAGGACAGTGAGAGAGAAGGACATAGCAAGCCAGCCAGCTGGTCCTAGGGTCGCCATGAAGGACACAGCAATGAGGATTAATATCATGAGCAAACGTATAAGGCATGAGGATGAAGGAAAAACTTGGAATGAGATGAGAAGACATTCTTAGATGGAACACCTAATACATCAAAGAACTTACTGGAGATATTGAAATGTGGCAAAATTAGATATGTGAACTATATTCCTAATGGAAAGAGCAACTTGGGGGTGGGAAGGGTTGCCAGGTACTCGATCAAGGTTGATATAATGGAATGAGTCCAAACCATGCTGGGTTTTTGCATATAAGAAATGCTCACAGTTATGTTGAACTGAAACTTCGTGAGAGGGAAGTTGAATAAAGGGACAGGACAGGAAAATGCAGTTTCCTAAGTTGGAGTCCTTGGATGGAGAAAAAGGTTAAGTACTTAACTACGCACTAAAAATCTGGCTGTTTAAATCCACCCACAAGTACCCCAGAAGAAAGATCTAGTGATCTAATTTGGAAAGATCACAACCATTGAAAACCCTGTGAACCATATTTCTACTTTGAAATGTGGGGTTTCCATGAGGCAGAACTGACTCTATGGGAACTTGTTTGGTGTTTGTTTTTAAGGGAAGGAATATGATCATGGGTTGACTTTAGAATGATGAATATAGCCACACTGTGAAGAGTAGGTTAGGAGAGGAGGCAGAAAGAAAGTTGAGGCTGAATCTCCATAAAAGGGTTATTAGAGCCATCAGTTTGAAAGGTGATTGAGGCCATTTACCGAGCAACTGGAAAGGTGAAGATGTTTTAAAAAGAGCATTAGACAGGTTCAGTGAGCAGATTAGAGTTAGGATTAGAAGAGATGAGAAAGGAGGTGATTTGAAGTTAAAACGATTAATATGCCATGGAGAATGGCACTGCTTAACTGAATGCAAGAGACATACGCAAAGAGCCATGGCAGAAATTTGAGCTAAGCTTTGGATTGGCAGGGTTTTGAAGAACATCTTCAATCCCTTCTACGACTAGGAAAAATAATTTTCCATAAACCAGTCGTTCATACAGAAAGCAGAAAGAGTGCTCACCTTCTTTAGTCCTCAGTTTCCTCTCGTAGTTACAAAGGCATCAAGCAAGAGAACTGCAAAGGGTCCAGCTAAAGCAGACACTTAGTGACTTGCAAGAACCTTGGGCAAAACAAGGCATGTTCCATCTGCCTGTCGTGGACTTACATTGTACAAACATCCTTCACTTCCCAAATCAAAACTTTTCTGACACATTCAGAACTTTTAGGACACATTCATAGAATAACAGTAGATATTATTTGTACAAAATTACTTCATTAGAGTGTGCTGCCTTGTTTTAGTCACCTAGGACTGCTCTAACAGAAATACCACAGAGTGGGTAGCTTTAACAAAAGAAGATTTATTACACAGTCCAGTAGGCTAAAGTCCAAATTTAGGATGTCCATTCCAGGGGAAGGATTTCCTCCTTGTAAGCTCTGAAGCAAAGTCTGTTATTGTAACAGTCTTTGTCCAGGGAGCATCTTGGGGCAGGAACCTCAGGTCTGAAGGATGAGCTCTTCTCTCAGTGCTGCTTTCTTGATGGTGTGAGGTTCCCAGTTCTCTGCTTGCTTCCCTTTTCTTTTATCTCTTGTAAGATGAAAGGATTAAGGGTGAGGCAAGCCATACTCCAGGGAAACTCCTTTTACAGTGGAGCAGGGAGGTGATCTTATGAAGGGATTTACAGGCCCACTTTAATCCTAACATACAAGACAGGAAATAACAGAATGGAGGACAATCACAAAGTAATTGGCATCATGGTCCAGCCACATGGCTACACCTATTTTGGGAGGGACACAGTTCAATCCATGACATGCCTGCAATTACTGTTATCCTGTTGGCTGTTTTCTAGAATGGTAAGGCCAGGAGACATGAAGCTGGGCACCATGAGTTATCCCTCTTTGAGCCTCACTGAGGCCCCCACTTGCAGCATTAAACAGTAAGCAGTTCACAGTGCAATAATAACGCATTTATATTTGTAAACCACTTTGAAGGAAGAAGTGCTGTGCAAATTTGAACGACACATTGCTTGGTGAAAAGACCTTAGCATTTGTAGGAGTGTAAATTAGTAAAGTCCTTGGGAATATGCTAGGTTCTTTCTTGTGTTTATATTTGTTTTTCCTACCTTAAAAATCAGTGTTTTAGCCCAATCCAGGCTAAGACAACATCAATTCTTCTTTGTAGTCCTTTTTTTTTTCAGATTCGCCTTAGTCCTTCCAGCATATCTTTGCTTTTTTTATCACTCCGACTCAAAGGCACTTGGCTGGCAAAGAAGTCTTTTGCAGCAGATTTGTCCACTGAAATCGTTCATTTGTACTGCTTCTACTGATGTTGGTTGTAGATCTAAATAAAACCCTTTAGATCTTCAACATTTTCTTGAGAATCCTTATGTTTACATGGAGAACCTTAATTAAAATAATGGAAAAACAAATAGATAGTATAATTTCAACATGTCCATTAGTTTTCTGGGACTGCTGTGACCAACTTGACACAAATCAAAGCATTAACCCCATAACCGAAAGAAGTAGAAAGAAAGCAGTAAAACAAGCCCTCATGCACCAGATGAAAGGAAATAATAAAATTTAAAGCAGAACTAAGTGAACTAATGTTTGAGAAGAATGTTGAATGTACCATGGATTGCCAAAAGAGCAAACAGATCTGTTCTGGAAGAAGTACAACCAGAGTGCACCTTGAAAGGAAAGATGGCAAGACTTACATACTTTGGACACACTGTCAGGAAGGATCCATCCCTGGAGAAGTACATCATGCTTGGTAGAGTGGAGGGTCGGTGAAAAAGAGGAAGATCCTCAATGAGGTGAGGTGACACAGTGGCTGCAACAGTGGGCTTAAGCATACAAATGATTGTAGACCTGGTGCAAGACCAAGCAGAGTTTCATTCTGTTGTTCATAAGGTTGCTATGAGTCAAACCTGACTTGATGGCACCTAACAATAACAACAAATGAAGTATGTAATAGAAAAATGATAGGAAGAATAAATAAGACCTAAAGATCAACAAAATCAATCAACCACTGGCCAAAGTGACAAAAGAAAATCAGAAGGGGGGGCGGAGTCAAGATGGCGGACTAAGCACACGTCTCCTCATATCCCTCTGGAAACCAAGACCTGAAATGATAATCAAATGGAGCCTTCTGGTCACCTAATCAGCCCCAGGACGCGGCACTGGGCTGTTACTTTGGACTTCATACTACTGAGCGAAAAACCTCCTCTCCTACGCTGACTCCCGTGCCTGGCTGTCCCTGGCTCTCACGGACTGAAGGTAAATGCACCGTTTTGACTTTTTTTTCCTCTGTCTTGGCCGGCAGGCAGAGTAGGGTCTTGCCTAGTGGCTAGACTCAGACATGCTGCTGGGGGGACAGGCAGGCAAAATACCCATATTGTGAGAGCCAGGCTTGGACTCTGTTAATCTAGCCACTTTGAGCCTGATTTATATCTGCCTCAGCGGCATTTGTACGGCGTTTCGCAGTCAGTGTGCGGGATGCCATGTTGGATACAGAGATTCTAGCGGGACCTCATTCTTAGCCTGGGAGCCAGCCTCTGCAAACAGGACAGCGCTTCTCTGACAGAAAAGCAGTAATTTACCTAGTGCCACCTGCTTTGGGGGTCCAGCAACAGAAGCTGAGGAATCACTACCTCTCAGCACCTTTAGCCCTTCTGTCTGCTGCCTGTGTGGAGGGTGCCATCTTGGATATGGTGGCGACAGCTGAACCTAATTCTTAGCTTGGGAGCCAGAGCCTGCACACAGGACAGCACTTTTCTATCAGAAAAGCAGTACTCTATGCAGTGTCCTCTAAGTCTAGGCCTTGTCAGCAGAGGCCAACAGGGCAGTAACATTGCTGTATTCTGAACTAGTTTGTATCATCTGGGGTTGGATATAGTGGTGCTTACTTTGCCCATTGAGAAGAGGGACGTCTACACCTGAAAACCTAACTGACTTGTGAAGTGGTCAGATATCTTTTACTTTACATTTTAAGACAGCGTAGAGAAACATCTGCAGTCCATCCTCACAGTACCTCCTCCAACCTCTACGTACTCACATGGGTCCCAAAAAGCAACAGACATTTGTGGCACACAAAAAATCAGCCATGGGTTCAGAAGACTCCCAAACAAAGCAACCAAGGAGTTTTCCAGATGAAGAAAATTTAATGAAAGCAACAGAAAGTGAATACAAAATGATTATATACAGAGCCCTTCAAGAACTTATACAAAATGCAGCACAACAAAATGAAAAATCAAGCAAGATGTTCGATCTGATAGAACACCAGTACTCTGAAATCCAACAGATCAAGAACAAAATCAAAGATACAGAAACTTCCATACAAAACCAAGAAAACAGAATGGAACAAATAGAAAAAAGAATTTCTGACTTGGAAGACAGAGCTACTGACGCCAGCATCTGAGCAGAAATCAGAAAAAAGAAACAAGAAAAATGAAACATTAAGAAGCATGTGGGACTCTATCAAGAGGAACAACCTTTGATTAATTGGAGTCCCTGAACAGGGTGAGACATCTGAGAACACAGAGAGTATGGTTGCTGAGCTACTGACAGAAACCTTCCCAGAAACCATGAAGGAAGAGAATATAGATATCTCAGATGCGTATCGTACGCCACCCAATATAGATCTCAACAGAAAGACTCCAAGACATATTATAATCAAGCTCAACAAAATGAAACATAAGCAGCAATTCTTAAAGGCAGCAAGACTCAAAGCAAAGCTAACATTCAGAGGGAAACCCTGTAGGCTCTCTTCAGATTTCTCAGCAGAAACCATGCTGGCACGGAGACAGTGGCATGACACATTCAAAGTCTTGAAGGAGAAGAACTTCCAACCAAGAATTATATATCCTGAAAAACTATCTTTCAATTACAAAAATGAAATTAAGACATTCCTAGATAAACAGAAACTCAGAGACTTTGTAAAAATCAAACCAAAACTACAAGAAATATTGAAAGAAGTTCTTGGCTCTGGCTTAGAAGAACAAAACCACTAACTTTATATTTTAGAATGACTTTACTACCCAAAACTCTACTCATTTACGGAAGGCTCTAAAGTCAATCACAGCTTTGATAAGGAAAGAAGCAATCCAGTGATCAATGTGAAAACTATGATGTCATCATATTAAAAGGAGGGATGTACTACAGTTGCTATAATCCTTCCAGATGGAGAGGAAGATGACAAGACTGGCAGTAATTAAAATTGGGTTTAGATATAGTTTATTAACGGGGATCATAGGGGCAGCTGTAAAGCACAACAAAGATGTATCATATCATTTCAAGAAATGTAACACAGGAGACTCAACAACCAAAACCAGCTCTGAAAAAGGTGAAAAATCAACTCACACAAAAGAACGTCCCAGAACAGACTAATAAGAACAACAGAGAAAACATCAACATAAAAATAAACACATCACAATGGCAGCACTGAACACATACCTATCAATAATTACATTAATGTGAATGGACTGAATGCTTCAGTAAAGAGACATCGAGTGACATCTTGGATCAAAAGACATGATCCATCAATATGTTGTCTACAAGAAACTCACTTGAGACCTAAAGATAGGAACAAACCGAAAATTAAAGGATGGAAGAATATATATCAAGCTAACAATGAACAAAGAAGAGCAGGGGTGGCAATTCTAATATCAGACAAAATCAATTTTAATGTGAAATCCACCATCGTGGACAAAGATGGACACTATTTATTGCTGAAAGGTTCAGTACACAAGCAAGACTTAACTATATTAAATATTTATGCACCTAATATCAGAGAACCTAAATACATCGAAGAAACACTGACTACGCTCAAAAGAGAGTTAGACGACTCCACAATAATAGTGGGAGACTTCAACACTCCACTCTCAATACTAGACAGATCATCTAGAAAAAAGCTCAGTAAAGATACAGAAGACCTCATTGCCACAATTAACCAACTAAACCTCATTGATATATACAGAACTTTCCAACCATCAGCAGACAACTACACCTTCTCCAGTGCACATGGAACATTCTCCAGAATTGACCACGTGATAGGCCGTAATGCAATGCTCAACAAAATCCATACCATTGAATTATTGCAAAGCATCTTTTCAGATCATAAAGCCATCAAAGTTGAAATCAGTAGCAGAAAAAGCATAGATAGAAAGTGGAACTCTTGGAATCTGAACAACATCTTGCTAAAAAAAAATGCATTATAGAGGAAATCAAAGATGAATTAAAGAAATTCATGGATTCCAATGAAAACGAAAACACTTCCTACCAGAACCTTTGGGATACAGCCAAAGCAGTGCTCAGAGGTCTGTTTATCTACATAAATGCACACATCTGGAAGGAAAGAAACCAAATCAACTAACTAACCCTACAGCTTGAACAAGTAGAAAGAGAACAACAGAGGAAGCCCTCAGGCACCAGAAGAAACGAGATCATAAAGATTAGAACAGAGCTAAATGAATTAGAGAATAGAAAAACAATTTAAAAAATTGAAAAGACCAAAAGCTGGCTTTCTGAGAAGATCAACAAAATTGACAAACCACTGGCTAAACTTACTACAGAAAAGCAGGAAAGGAAACAAAAAACCCAAATTAGAAATGAGAGGGGAGTTGTCACTACAGATGCAACAGAAATCAAAAATATCATAACAGAATACTATGAAAGACTGTAAACTAAGAAATTTGAAAACTTAGGGGAAATGGACTAATTCCTTGACTCATACCACATACCCGAATTATCACAACATGAAGCAGAACAATTTAATAAATCCATTACAAAGGAAGAGATTGAAAAGGTCATGAAAACACTGCCAACCAAAAAAAGTCCGGGTCCAAATGGTGTCACTGCAGAATTCTACCAAGCATTTAGAGAAGAGTTATCTCCAATGCTACTGAAACTATTTCACAGTATAGAAAGAGATGGAGTACTCCCAAAATCATTCTATGAAGCCAGCATAACCTTGATACCTAAACCAGGGAAAGACCCAACAGAGAAAGAGAACTACAGATTGATATCACTTATGAATCTAGATGCAAAAATCGTCAACAAAATTCTTGCCAATAGAATACAACAGCATATCAAGAAAATAATCAATCATGACCAAGTAGTACTCATACCAGGGATGCAAGGCTGGTTCAACATCAGGAAAACAATTAATGTGATTAACCACATAAATAACACAGAAGACAAGGATCACCTGATTTTGTCCATTGATGCAGAAAAGGCATTTGATAAAGTCCAACACCCGTTCATACTAAAAACTCTTAGTAAAATGGGCATAGACAGCAAATTCCTCAAGACAGTAGGGGCCGTTTATACAAAGCCATTTGCCCATGTCATCCTGAATGGAAAGAGACTGAAAGACTTTCCCTTGAGATCAAGAACTAAACAAGGATGCCCACTCTCACCTCTTCTATTCCACATTGTGCTAAAAGTTTTAGCCAGAGCAATTAGACAAGACCAAGAAATAAAGGGCATCTGCATCAGCAACGAGGAAGTTAAAATCTCCCTGTTTGCAGATGATATGATTGTATATGCAGAGAACCTCAAGGAATCTATAAGTAAACTGCTCAAACTGACAGAAGAGTTCGGCAAAGTCTCAGGATACAAGATAAAAATAAGTAAATCAGTAGGATTCCTTTATACCAACAACAAGACTATCAAGGAAGAAATTATCAAATCAATACCATTTATGATAGCCCCTAAGAAGATAAAGTACCCAGAAATTAATCTAACCAGAAATATAGCAGATCTTTACAAAGAGAACTACAAGCCCTTACTACAAGAAACTAAGAGAGACTTAGATAAATGGAGAAACCTACCCTGCTCATGGATAGGAAGACTTAACATTGTGAAAATGTCTATTTTACCCAAAGCAATCTATTTATATAATGCAATCCCAATACAAGTTCCAGTGACATTTTTTAATGATATGGAGAAACAAATCACCAATTTTGTTTGGAAAGGGAAGAAGGCCCGGTTAAGCAAGGTACTACTAAAGAAGAAGAACACACTGGGAGGCCTCTCATTACCTGACTTTAGAACATATTACACTGCCACAGTGGTTAAAACAGCCTGGTACTGGTATAAGAACATACAGATTGATCAGTGGAACAGAACTGAGACCCCAGAGATGACACCATCTGTCTATGAACAACTGATATTTGACAAAGGCCCTAAGACATTAAACTGGGGTAAAAATAATATCTTCAACAAATAGTGCTGGCAAAGTTCGATATCCATCTACAAGAAACTGAAACAAGATCCATATCTTACACCTTATACAAAAACCAACTCCAACTGGATAAAAGACCTAAATATCAAACCTAAAACGATAAAGCTCATCCAAGAAAAGGTAGGAACAACAAAGGAAGTTTTAATACACAACATGGACAGATTCCAAAATCTGTCAAACAAACCACAATTATCAGAAGAGAAAATAGATAAATGGGATCTATTAAGAATTAAACACTTTTGCTCATCTGAAGACTTTATTAATAGAATTAAAAGAACACCTACAGAATGGGAGAAAATATTTGGCAACTCTATGTTAGACCAATGCCTGATTTCCATAATCTACAAGACACTGCAAAATATCAATAAGAAGAAGGTAAATCATCCAATTAAGTGATGGGCAAAGGAGATGGACAGACATTTCACTAAAGAAGAGATCCAGGCAGCCAAAAAACACATGCAGACATGTTCACGATTTTTAGTTATTAAAGAAATTCAAATCAAGATGACAATGAGATACCATCTCACCCCAACAAGTTTGGCCATGATTCCCCCCAAAAATCAACAAATGCTGGAGAGGCTGTGGAGAAAGTGGAACCCTCCTACACTGTTCGTGGGATTGCAAAATGGTCCAGCCTCTTTGGAAAGCAATCTGGCACTTCCTTAAAAAAATGGATATTGATATACCATTTGACCCAGTAATTCCACTACTTGGAATACATCCTGCAGATTCAAGGCCTTTCACACCAATGGGCACATGCAAGAGAATGTTTATCGCAGCACAGTTCACGACAGCAAAAAGATGGAATCAACCCAGATGCCCAACAACAGAAGAATGGATAGGTAAACTATGGTATGTATACTCAATGGAGCACTACGCAATGATAAAGAACAACGATGACTTCAGAAAACATCTCATGACCTGGTTTCAACTGGAAGACATTATGTTGAGTGGAAGTAGTCAGCGACAAAAAGACAAATATTGTATTAGGCCTCTACGATAAGATCTCTAAAACAGACTTGTATGTAGAAGAAAAGACTCTTTGACAGCTGCAAGGGAGGGGACGGGGAGGAGGGTTTAGATTAGATAGTTGCTAGGAATCTGGTTGGGTGAAATCGGTGATAGCACACATTAGAAACAAGATCAATATTAAGTGGACTTAAGCATAACATGAGTACTCCTTCCATCTCAACCCAATATTGCAAGGATAGAGCAGCTGGGGCAGCGGGCAGGGGACCATGCTCTTAGGTGAAAGTGAGGCCAATTGGCACAACTAGCGTTTTGCTAAGAGGGCTCTCTGCACCCCACATTGGTGAGTGGCATCTGGGGTCTTAAAAGCTGCCAAACTGCCATCCGAGGGCACAGCAAATGGTCCCAACTCAGCAGGAACAGATGCTCACCGAGGACCAAAATGTCATGGGTGAAAGACAACCCAGAAGACAAAGAGAACTACATCAGTGGATGCCTACATCGACTTCGGACCGGAAGAACCGGATGGTGCCCGGCCACCACCACTGATAGCCGCGATGAAGCTCACTAAGTTGAGTCTCACTGGCAACACAAGAATAAAAAGGGGGGCACCCTGAGATCCCCACTAAAAGACCTCAGTTGATGGTCCAGTGGTTTCGGGGTTCCCCTGGGAGCATGGCTGCTCGCCCTGATGCTGCCCTTGACCATAAATCATAACGAAGGTCCACGCTTCGGACAGGAACGGATTCCACTTGGTGATGCAGAGTGACCATAGTTTGGAGGCACTTTATGGTTCTATACATCTATAGGATGTCATCCTGCTGACCTCTGGCTGGAGGAAGGAGAGTGGGTGGAGAGGAGGGGAAAGGAGGCTGTTGGGAGGATGAGACATGTATGGGGCAGAGAGGAATAGTGTGCTGTCACCAGGCAGGGAGAGCAGTCGAAGCTGCATATAGGTGGGTATGTAAATTTACACAGGAATGTACATTTTCACTCAGTTATATTAAATAAAAAGTTTTAAAAAAATAAAGAATATCAGAAGAGGAAGCAAATAAACTGAATAAGAAATGAGATGGGTGATATCACAACATACACAACTAAAATTAAAAAATCATTATAGAAAACCATGAAAAATTGTACTCTAACAAATTTGAAAGCCTGGAGGACATGGACATATTTCTAGGAACACGCTACCAATAACAACTAACAGTAACAGAGATATATCAACTAGATAAACTCATAATAAAAGAAGAGATTCAAAAGGTGATTAAACAACTCCCAGTGACAACAACAATAAAAAGCCCTGACCCTCATAGCTTCGGTGGAGAATACTACCAAACTTACAGAGGAGTTAACACCACTATTACAAAAAGTATTTTAGAGAACAGAAGGGGGTGGAACACTCCCCAAACTCAATCTATGGTGACAGCATATCCTTCATACAAAAGTCAGATAAAGATGGCACAAAAAAAGAAAATTACAGACAAATACTTCTTGTGAACCCAAATGAGAAAATCCTCAGCAAAATTCTAGCTAATAGAATTCAACAACATATCAAAAAAAAAAAAAATTCACCATATACAAGTGAGATTCATACACAGATGAAGATATGGCTCAGAAGTAGGTGAACAGTCAGGGTAATCAACCGTGTAAGTCAAGCAAAAGCCAAGAACCACTCGATTTTGTCAATTCTTGTAGAAAAGGAATTCCTATTAAAATCTCTCAGTAAAAGAGGAATAGAAAAGAAATTCCTCAGCACAATAAAGGATATTGTCATAGATTGAACTGTGCCCCTCAAAAAATATGTACAGAAATTTGCCTGGGCTGTGATTACCAATATTGTGTAATTGCCCACTGTTTTGTGATTTTCCTATGCTATAAATTCTAATTCTTGTCTGTAGCTAATAGACTGGATTTACAAGGTCTGACAACTAAGCCAACAAACCCAATTATTCTAAGTGCTACATACCTGTGGGGACAATACAATATGGACGGTGCCTTGCTAAGGCCTTCTAGTCATGAGTGAGCCAGCAGCCGAAGTCTTCTGATTGGGAGCAGGCCTTTCGGCCAGATGTGCTTCAACTGATTAAGCAGTAGTTATATAACTTGTTTATAACCTCGAAGTTTCTTTAACTGGCAGCCAGCCAACCTTTGCTTAAGATAGTATACAAGGTCACTGTGCCGTAAGGTGCTGCCCCCAGCCACTTGCTGCTGCCTGAGATGTCATGCTGCTTTGTTGTGCTTTCGTTTCAATAACCCTGTCGTGAACTCTCCCTCAGAGCCTCTGCCATTTTTGAACTGGCCCAAATCTTGAACCTGCATTCCCAACCTTGAATACCTGTGTTCAGACAAGTGGCAACATTGACAGGATTCGGTACAGAATGGTATGGTAATGGAGAGGAAGCTAGAGGGCTGGCCACCACCTAGTATGTAGTTTCCTAGTGGTAATAGTCCTGGAAGCTTGGTCCCTGCTGTAGGACTGGCCAGAGATTCATGGGACACGGGCTAGTGCTGAGAAAACTTTGCATGCTCTGGCAGATACTTTGGCGTGAAAAATAGCCCACACTGATGCTAGCACAGCAGGCTAGATCTTCCTTACAGCCCTGAAGGTGGTTACAGAAGCAGCTGCAGAAGCAGAGCTGGAGGTGCAAGCTGAAGCGTGAGCACTACAAGCTAATGTGGACAGCCCTCCAGGAGCAGCTGTAGCAGGAACAGGAGCAAGCAAGTTGCATTGGAATCTCAGTCTTTTCACCCAATCTCCTCCATACTTCCTGTAAGAAAGCAGTACCCTGCTCCCACCATTATAGACTCCTCAGATGAGAGGAAAGGGTCTCCAAGGAGGAGAGGGTAGCATACCCACCCTTTGGTGACCAAGAAAGTCAAAACCCAGCGCCCATTAAGCGGAGGAGGGATGGCCCACTGGAGACTGTGGGCTATTCAGTCATTAGGCCGCATACCCGGTCAGAGCTGAGCAGTTTACCTCCTGAGTTTCGCCACAAAAACGGGTTGCTACAGCAAGAGAGGTACAGTTTGGGCTGTGCACCACTGGCAGGGGCCCAAAAGAAAGGTGATCCCTGCATGGGGAGCGAGGCCCTGAGCCTTGCTGAGTTGCCAGGGTGGGAGCCGGTATTCCCAAACACAGTTACAGCAGCTCTCTGTGGCTCCTGTAGGCTTAGAGGCTCCCATGGTAGAACAAAGTCATGAGCATGTCCTGATAACCCAGCTAGGTGCTGTTGCAGCCCAGGGCAACACACTCTTTGAGAGGTGCCCTTAAGCCAGCCCCACCATTGCCAGGCCCCTGGAGCCACCCCTCCCTCTAGAAACTATTTCTGAGGTTGAAACTTTGGATACTGTGGAGTGTCGGAGAGCCTGAGGGGCTGAGTGGAGCTCCGCACTGAGGATGAGGATGCTGCCCTGACTGAGGCCTGAAGCAGGTGGGGCCTGAGGCAGCCAGAGCCTATGTTGAAGAAGGGGGAAGCAAAAGGAAGGTTCTGACAGACAGAGTGAGGACAGGTATAAGCCGTGTAGCTCTGAGATTATCTGGAGAATTCCAGCGACCTTGAAGGCTCAGCCACCTGGCAGTTTGCCCAGAATCCAAACTGAGGTCTCCACACAGGGAGGAGGAGGAGGGGCAGTGGAGTCTGGGGGCCCTATGTGGAATTAACTATTTACTGGCCCTCCTCAAATGTGACAGTCCGAACAATATTCTGGGAATTTAGACTATGGCAAAGGGCTATAAAATCCATAGCGGGGAGGGAGGCAGGTCATGCCCGAGTGACTCCGGTGGAGCTACCGCTCTGAGCGGTAATTGCTTAACAGTACTGTCTTCTAAGGGGAAAACAAGGAAATCTGGGAACTATTGAAGGATTGTACTAAGTGCAAATGCTGAGTTTAACCCGAGCCTCGTCAATTCTCTAGTGTGGCCAGCGGAGAAGCCTGATGGCTCCTGGCATATGACAACTGACTACTGTGAGTTAAATAAAGTAATGCCACTCATATACACAGCTGTCTGCTCTTTGGCTGCGCTTGGCACTGCAGGCAGATGGGGACTGATGGTGGAGATGGAGATTCCTAGAAAATCTGCTGGTATAGAAAGTACCTATGTAGACATGAAAACTTCACCGGATAGCCACAGGTGGCGTAGGTGAAGCAGGAGATCTCCACACTTCCTCCTTATGGTTGGGAATGGACTGCAGCAGAGAAGGCCTGAGCCCAGGGAGGGTATGGCTGGAGCCTGAGGAGATAGCACAGACAGGTCCCTGGTAGGGCCAGAGGCCAGGGGGGAAGACGAGTGACCTCCTAGAGCAGGAAAGAGAAAGAGGAAAGGCTGTGAGAGACCATGATGCAGGCTTGAGGCCTGTTGGTAACTTACAAAGAAGTACAGCAGGTGACAGACACCTGCCAGGAGTGTTCTACGGACCACCCTTGAAGAGTGCTGAGCATGCCTGAACAGAGTCAGAGGGGGCTGCAACCTCTGAAACACTGACAGACAGATATGAATGGCCCCTGAAGATTACAGTATCCCTTCCTGTAGATGTACCCACTGTTCTTAAAAGGTGCCTTGTGCCAAGTGTTTTGTATATAAGGCCAGGGAGGCCTCCCTTGCCAGCTACTCTGTTGGACAAGCGGCTTGCATTTTGCCAGACGGAAAGAATCTCCCTCTACTAGTGTCTCTAACCTCTCTCTCTTTGTGGCAGTGGAAATACCCTGGTTGATTGGGCTCATACCTTGGCAGAGGTCTCTAACCAATAAGCCCTCTGGGTTTGTGCCAAGATGCCACTCAGTGCTGTGGGAGGCCTGCCTTGGAGAATTCAATTCGCCACCAAAGAAAATTGGACTTGGTTACATGAAGAAACATATGGTGACCCCCTCTGGAATGCCACCTGGGAGTATGTGAAGCTCCTGGTGAGGGAACAATGAGGCACAACCAGCCTTGGATGGAGTACTTTATTTGGGAAGGTCTGGGGTGGTTCATGGCTGAAGTAGGCAAACTGCAGGATAAAGCCCCCTTGTGCCTAGAACAAGTGACTCCTAGTGGGTCCCATGTTAGGTGGATCCCTGAAGGTATATGTCACAGCCTTGTTCCATAGAATGACACCGTCTGGAGGAGGAGCAACAGTTGGCAAAAAAGGAGGGCTGAAGCCCACCTGATACCTTGAGGTAGTCTAAGAATTTGTGGCTACCGTGGAAGATGCTACCTGCCCTTTAATTGGACTAGCCACCATACATGGGGGTAGCCATATGTGCCAGGACACATTCTGAAGTCCCTGCCTGGGAGACCCAACAATTGAGATATTTCCCAATATCAACACTGGGTAAAGCACACTGTATGGTGGTATTAGCCACTAGCCCTGTTTCTGCCTCATGTGGCTAATATACTAACCCAAACACAGGTAACAGTGCTAGTTCTGCACACTGCCAGGGCCCTGAATGTGACACACCAGGTCCTAACCCTGTTTGATGAGGAGGTGTACTAGCTCCGAAAGGTGCTACTGCAAAACTGCATCACCCTGGATATTTTGACTTAAGCCCAGGGGAAGTCATATGTTATCCTTTATACAGAATGTTGTACTTATATCCCAGATGCCCATAAACATATCAGCCAGGTTTTAGAGCAGTTTTCTGAGGAGCCATGGTTTATTACTAGTCCTAGTGGAGACCCACTAGCTGAGTGGTGGTGTGAGCTGGGTTTCTCCTGGCAGGCCACATTGATTAAAGTCTGTGGGTTTGTATTCCTGTTGTGGTTTTTACTGCTCTTGTGCCTTATGGATCAATGTGGCCTCATGCCTCACCCCAGGACTCTTGTGGAAGAATTAATGTATAGACTGTACAGTGAGCAAGACACCCTAGAGGTGTGGAGTGTGGCGACAATACAATACGGAAGGTGTCTTCTAAGGCCTTCCAGTCCTGAGTGAGTCAGCAGCCAAGGTCTTCTGACTGGGAGCAGATCTTCCAGTTGGATGTGATTCAGCTCATTCAGCAGTAGTTATATATTTTGGTTATAACCTTGAACTTGAAGTTTCTATAACTGGCAGCCAGTCAACCTTTGTTAAAGTTAGTGTATAAGGTCACTGCCACAAGGTGCTGCCACCAGCCACCTGCTGCTGCCTGAGATGCTGTGCTGCCTTGCTGTACTTTTGGTTCAATGAAATTGCCAAGAGCATTCCCTCAGAGCTTCCACCATTACTGAGTCTGCTCGAATGTCGAATCTGCATCCCTGGTTTTGAGTACCTGCATTTCAGCAATACCTCACTGCTGATTATTACTATGCCCACCTTCAAAGTACTCCCCTTGGGAAGATATGCACCAGAACCAGAGCCTAGTCCACCCTTCAAAGCAATTTTGGAACTTTATCTGGAATCGCCATTGTGCACAGTAGCATGGTGGCAAGTTCACAAGCTCAACTGTATAACTGTCTATGAGTTTTTAGCCAGTAAACAAATAATTGTACTGGAACACCCGCCCAACTCACCTGATCTAGACTCCAATGACTTTTTTCTTTACCCAACGATAAAAGAAGACTTTTAAAAAAATTATTATGATTAAGCAAGAGGATACAATTCAAGTCAATTTTGCATACCTGCCTCCCTACAACTCTATTTGCTCTACCCACCCAGTGACAGTACACTCCTTCTTTTCATTCTTTGCTTCTAGTGTCCTCCCAATGAGCACCTGTCCCCTCTTCTCTATCTTCTCCTCTCCCCTGTAGAAAGAAATCCATAGGGCAGCCTTCTATAAATGTATAGAACCATGAAGTATACACACTACATCCTCACTCTGTGTCCCTGAGTCCAGTCCATTCTTTGAAGTGTTGACCTCAGACTGGAAACCAGGTCTAGGGCAGCAACACATCTAGGTTCCATGTTCCCAGGAGAACCTCAAGTTGCTGGACCACCAGATCTCATCTTTTAGTACAGTTCTTTATCTGCACACCTCTTTCTCTCATGCTACGTCAGGGACTCTACATTGTGTCTCCTGCCAAGACTGTCTTTGGTGGTATGGGCACAACTTCAGAGATCTGAAAGGGTGCAGCCATGGTTTCCTGTATTTCGAAGGGTGGAATTGTCACTCAGTCAGTCTCAGGGTGTGCCTAAAGCTGGGGGCAGAGTTGCTATCCCAGTGGGCCTAGAAAGCAGGGCTGCAACACAGGACCAAGGGGCTACCACTCAGAAACTGCAGGTGAAAGGTTATTGTATAAAATTTCTCAGGGAACTGAAGGTTATTTTCAAAGCTTTGAGGGCTAATGTAATATGTTTGGTGCACTTGCTTGTTGCGTGTTTTGCCTTCTTTGTCCCTTTTTAAATGGAAATGTCTAACTTGTGACTGCCTGTTCTTTCATTGTACTTTGGAGGCAGACAACTTGCATTCTTGATGTTACAGATGTTGAGGAAGTTTTGCATTGTGAACTTGGAGTTGATTTAAGAACTGTGCTATGATGTTCTGCATGTATGTTTTTTTCTGCACGTATTGCTAATATGTTCTGTATGTAGAAAGCTGTGATGTTTTGGGTAGAATTCTACCAGTGGGTAGAATGTCATGGATTGTCATGCTCTCTGACAAGAGACTGATGCAACACAAAGACCTTTCTCCAAAGCTAACAAAGGGAGGAAGTACTTCCTCTGGAGCAGACACCCTGAATTGGCACTTGTAGCCCACTTGTAGCCAGGGTCACTTCTACCCTGGCCCCTAGGGTCACCATGAGTCGGATCTGACTTGACGACACTTGGCTTTTTAAAGTCTTACGGTCATGATATTTCTGTTAGAGCAGTACCAAATGACTACATTCAGTATTTATACAAAGCCAACATCATCCTAAACAGATAGCAGTTAAAGCATTTATGTTAAGAAAGAGAATCAGACAAGAATGCCCCTTGTCACTACTTCTATTCAGCATTATGCTGGAGGTTCTAGTCAGAGCAATTTAGCAAGAAAAAGAACTAAAGGATATCCAAATTGGTAATAAAGTAGTAAAAGTATCTCTGTTTGCAGGTGATGTATGATCTTATACACAGAAAGCCCTGAAGAATACAAAAAAAGCCAAAACAAAACAAAACAAAATCCAGAACTAACAAGAGAGCGCAGCAAAGAATCGGGAGGTCAGGATACAAGAAAAACATAAAAATTAGTGTGATTTCTTTGCACCAACAATGAGAACATTAGAGAAGAAACTACCAAATCAATACCATTTACAGTTGCCCCCAAGAAGGTAAAATACTGAAGAACAAATCTAACCAGAGACATAGAATATCTATACAAAGAAAATTTCCATATATTACTACAGGAAACCAAGAGATATCTACATAAGTGGAGAAAACTAACTTGCTTATGGATAGGAATAATCAAAATCATGAAAATGTCCATACTATCAAATGCAATCTATAGATACAATGCAATATCCATTCAAATTACTGTGTCTTCTTTTTTTTTAAGGAGATGGAGAAAAATATCATCGAGTTCATATGGACCAAGAGGAAGCTCTGGATAAGTAAAGCATTACTGAAGAATAAAAAACAATGTGTGAGACCTCACATGACCTGATTTTAGAATCTGTAACACTGCCATGGTAGTCAAAACAGCTTTGCTTGGTACAACTTAGATACATAGATAAATGCAAAAGAACCAAAATTCTAGACATGAAATCATCCACCTACAAGCAGCTGATGTTTGACAAAGGCCCAAAGTCTGCACACTGAGAAAAGACAGTCTCTTTAAAAAATGATGTTGGCAAAACTGGATGCCCATGTGTAAAAAAAGTGAAAAAAGACCCATATCTCACACCGTACACAGAGTCTAACTCAAAATGGATCAAAGACCTAAATATAGAATCTAACATGATTAAAATCATGGAAGGAAAAATAGAGACAACACTGGGAACCCTAATATGAGGCATAAATGGAATATAAACCATTACTAACAGTTCACAAATACCAGAAAAGGAAACATATAACTGGGAACTCCTAAAAATCAAATGCTCATGCTCATCCAAAGACTTCATCAAAAGAGAGGAATAGTGTGCTGTCACTGGGCAGGGAGAGCAGTGGAAGCGGCATATAGGTGGGCATGTAAATTTATATGGGAATGCACATTGTCACTCAGTCATAAAAAAAAAAATTAAAAAAAGGAAAACAAAAGAGTCAAAAGACTACCTACACATTAGGAAAAAAATCTTGGACACTGAAAATCTCATCATCATTTAATCTCCAATATCTATAAGATACTGCAAAATGTCAACAACAAAAAGACAAGTAGCTCAATTAAAAAATGGGCAAAGGATATGTATGAACATGCACTTTACCAAAGAAGACATCCAGGTGCCTAACATACGTGACAAAGTGCTCACAATCATCAAACATTGTTGTTATTGCTGTTGGGTGCCATCGAGTCAGTTCTTACTCACAGTGACCCTATGCACAACAGAACAAAACACTGCCCTGTCCACAATTGTTTTTATGCTTAACTTTGTCATTGTAACTATTATGTCAATCCGTCTTGTTGAGGCTCTTACTCTTTCTTGCTGACCTTCTGCTCTACCAATGATGATGTCCCTCTCCAGGCGCTGATCCCTCTTGACGGTATGTACAAAGTATGTAAGACAAAGTCTCATTATCTTTGTTTCCAAGGAGCATTCTGGTCATACTTCTTCCAGGACAGATCTATTTGTTGTTTTGGAGGTCCATGGTACATTTGATGTTCTGCAACACCACAGTTCAAAGAAATCAATTCTGCTTCTGTCTTCTGTACATATTGTCCAGCTTTCACATGCATATGATGCAGTTGAAAATATCATGGCCTGGGTTAGGTGCACCTTAGTCTTCAGGGTGACATCTTTACTTTTGAATACTTTAAAGAGATCTTTTGCAACAAATTTTCCCAATATAATGTGTCTTTTGGTTTCTTGACTGCTGCTGCCACAGCTGTTGATTGTAGAACCAAGTAAACTGAAATCCTTGACTGTCGCTGCGTAACTGTCCGCTGGCGGAAAGAAGACAGGACACACGGATGCGAGCCGCCTTGCAGGTTGCTTACTTTATTATTATTATTCTCCTCCTTTCCTGGTGCTTGCTCAATTTATACCCTAGATTCCTCCAATCCTCATGTGCCACGCTCTCCCAAGATGGAGGCCTACAATAGGCTAGCAGGAAGCCACTGCCCACAGGCATGCGCCATGAAAGCCCTAGGTCTGGTAAACAAGGGTGTGGTTGGGGTGCTGTTCTGGCCCTGAGCGCCATCTTGGGCCATCATGTCCCGCTTACCACACTTGACCACCTCAGTCCTTCCTCCATTTATGATGATGTTGCTTACTGGTCCAGTTTGAGGATTTTTGTTTTCTTGATGTTGAGTTCAAATCCATATGGAAGGCTGTGGTCTTCGATCTTCGTCAGTACTTGTTTCAAATCCTCTTCACTTTCCCTGAATAAGGTAGTGTCATCTGCATGACACAGGTTGCTAATGAGTCTTCCTCCAAACCTGATGCCTCGTTCTTCTTGGTATAATCCAGCTTCCTGGATTATTTGTTCAGCATACATATTGAAAAGACATGGTGAAGATATACAACCCGGATGCACACACACCAACCTGACTTTAAATCATGCAATGTCCTCTTGTTCGGTTGGACAACTGTCTCTTGATCCATGCACAGACTCCTTAACAGCACAATTAAATGTTCGGGAATTCTCGTTCTTCACAGTGTTAACCATAATTTGTTATGATCCAAACATCTGAATGTCTTTGCTTTGTCAATGAAACACAGGTAACATCTTTCTGATATTCTTTGCTTTCAGCCAAGATCTATTTGACATCAGCAGTGATATCCCTGGTTCCACTTCCTCTTCTGAATATGACTTGAATTTCTGGAAATTCCCTGTCAATATACTGTTGCAGTTGCTTTTGAATGATCTTGAGCAAAATTTTACTTGAGTGTGACATTAATGATGCTGTTCTGTAATTTCTGTATTTGGTTGGGTAATCTTTCTTTGGAATGGGCATAAGTATGGATCTCTTCTAGTCAGGTGGCCAGGTAGCTGTCCTCCAATTTCTTGGAATAGACAGGTGAACACTTCCAGTGCTGCATCTGTTTGTTGAAATATCTCAGTTGATATTTCATCAATTCCTGGAGGCTTGTTTTTTGCCAATGCCTTCAATGTGGCTTTGACTTCTTTCTTCACATCCTTATCATATACTGCCTCTTCAAATGGCTGAAAAATGGGCCAATTCTTTCTGGTATAGTGACTGTGTATTCCTTCCATCTTCTTTTGATGCTTCTTCAGCCTTGGCTGAGTCATTTAGTATTTTCCCTGTAGAATCCTTCACTACTGCGACTCAAGGTTCGAAATTTTTCTTCAGTTCTTTTAGTTTGACAAAAGTAGAATGTATTCGTCACTTCCAGTTTTCTCTTTCCAGCTCTTTGCATGTGTCATTATACTTTCTTTTTGTCTTCTGGAACTGCCCTTTGAAATTCATTCAGTTCTTTTATTTCATCATTCCTTTAGCAGCTTGACGTACACAAGCAAGTTTCGGAGTCTATTCTGAAATTCAATTTTCTTTCTTTCCTGTCTTTTTGATAACCCATTACTGTCTTCATGGATGCTGTCTTTAATTTCATTCCACAATTCTTCTGGTCTTTGGTCGTTAGTATTCAACATATCAAATCTGTTCTTGAGATGGTTTGTAAACTCAGGTGGGATATACTCAAGATCATACTTTGACTCTCATGGACTTGTTCTCTCATGGACTTTTCAGTTTCAATTCAAACTTGGATATGAGCAGTTGACAGTCTGTGCTGCAGTTAGCACCTGGTCTTATTCTGACTGATGATACAGAGCTTTTCCATTGTCTTTTCCCATAGATACAGTCAATTTCATTCCTATATATTCCGTCTGGTGAAGTCCCTGTGTATAGTTGCCATTTGTGTTGGTAAAAACAGGTATTTGTAAAGAAGAAGTTGTTAGCCTTTCAAAATTCTATCATGTGATTTCCAGCATCATTTCTTCCACCAAGGTTGTATTTTCCAACTATGAATCCTTCTTCTTTGTTTCTAACTTTTGCATTCCAATTACCAGTAATTATCAATGCATCCTGATTGCATATTCGATCAATTTCAGACTACAGAACCCCCCCCCAAAAAAACCATCCTAAATCCTAGAGGTCAGGCTAAAACTGTCCCATTGAGTTTCCAAGGAGCACCTGGCAAATATCAACTGCCAACCTTTTGGTTAGCAGATGTAGCACTTAACCATCTATGCCACCAGGGTTTCCTCATACTGTAGAAGCTAGTAAAAATCTTCAATTTCTTCATCTTTGGCCTTAGCAGTCAATGCATAAATTTGAATAATAGTCGTAATAGCTGGCTTTCGTTGTACGCATATAGATATTATCACTGACAGCACTGCACTTCAGCACAAGTTTTGAAATGTTCATTTTGATGATGAGCGTAACACCACTCTTCTTCAAGTTTTCTTTCTGAGCATAGTAGATCATGTGATCCTCTGATTCAAAATGGCCATAGTAATGTCTAGGATATCAATGTTTGCACATTCTATTTCACTTTTGATGATTTCCAATTCTCTTTGACTCATACTTTTATATTCCACATTCCAATTACTAATGCATGTCTGCAACTATTTCTTCTCAGTTTGAGTCATTCCACGCTAGCAATTGAAGGTCCTGAAGGCTTTAATCTAGCCACATCATTAAGGCTGACTCTACTCTGAGGAGGCAACACTTTCCCCATCATCTTTTGAGTGCCTTCCAACCTTGGGAGCTCACTTTCCAGCCCTATATCTGACAACATTCTGCTGCTATTCATAAGGTTTGCACTGGCTAATTGTTTTCAGAAGTAGACTACTGGGTCCTTCTTGTTAGTGTGTCTTAATCTGGAAGCTTCAGCTGAAACCTGTCCACCATAGCTGACCCTGCTGGTATCTAAATACTGGTTCTATAACTTCCAGCAGCACAACAACAATAGACTCCCACAGTAGGACAAACTTACAGACAAGTGGGGAGCCATTAGAGCAATACAAATCAAAACTCCAAGGAGATACCATTTCACTCTAATGAGGCTGGCACTATTCAAAAAACAATAATAAATGTTGATCAGACTGCAAAGAGACTGACACTAATATACTGCTGGTGGACATGTAAAATGTTATAATACTTTGGAAATCAATACAGAACTTTCTTAAAAAGTTAGGAATTGTAATACCATATGTTTCAACGTTCCCATTTTTTGCAGGCAAACTTGCAGTCACGTGAATGGATAAGTGCTGTCACATGAATGGATACATACACAGCAGTGTTTATTGCAACACTGGCCACATTTGTAAAAAGATGCAGTCAACCATGGTGCCCATGTTTAAACAAACTATGGTATGTTCATTTAGTGGAATATTGTGCAATAGTAAAGAAAAACACCAAATCTGGGAAACATAACATGGAGGAAGCTGGAAGACATTACGCTGAATGAAATTAGTCAGTTGCAAAGTGTATGAGATCACTATTATAAGGCCTTAATAATACACCAGGTGCTCCGTGAGTACTCTGGGGGTGAGTTCTATCCTGGCCCCTAGGGTCACCATGAGTTGGATCTGCATCAACAGCACTTGGCTTGGCTTGGCTAACAAAATGTTGAACCACAGAAGAAAAAACTCTTTGATGGTCACAAGGATGGAGAGGGAGGCAAAAGGAGATTCATAAATCGCATAGTAGGTAAGAATTAAGTAAGGGATAGGGAGGGACAATACTGTAGAGGAGACACCAACACAGCTGGAATAAACCAAAGCTATGGAGTTTCCTAAATCTACCCAGTCTGAAGAACAAAGTAGCAGGGATAAGTTTCTGAGAACCATGGTTTCAGGGGACATTTAGGTCAGTTGGCATAACAAAGGTTTTTAAAGAAAATGTTCTGAATTCCATTCTGGTGAGTGATGTCTAGGTCTTAAAGGTAGCAAGTGGCCATCTAAGAAGCATTGTTTGGTCCCAATCCACCTACAGCAGAGGAGAATAAAAGACATTGAAGACACAAAGAAAATATAAGCTCAAGACACAGAAAGGGCTGTGTCTTGTGTTGTCTCTTGAGTTTATATTTAATCCAGAGACTAAATTAGGATAAGACCAGAAGAAACAGATGGCACCTGACCATCACCTATGACTTCCTTGACAGGGAAAAAAAAAGTCCCTGATGAAGTAAGGGAAGAATGAGGTGCAGAACTCAAACCCTATTAAAAAGAACATATTTGATGATCTGGCAGACTGAAGGGCCCCTAAAAAACATGCTCTCCAGACTCCGCTAACTCATAACTGAAATCATTCCCAAAGCCAGCTCTTCAGACAAAGACTGAAGTGGACTATAAGACATAAAATGATACTGGTAAAGAACATGTTTCTTCGCTTCAGTAGATATGCAAGACTAATAGGGCAGCTCCTGTCCCAGGCAGAAAGGGACACGAGCTAGTTGAAGGGATATGAGAAATAGAGAGTGGAAGGGAGGAGTGTGCTGTCACAGTGTGGGGAAAGCAGCTGGAGCTACATAGCAATGTGTGTGTAAGTTTTTGCATGACAAATTTACTTTGATTGTAAACTTCCATTTAAAGCACAGCAAAATATTTAAAAATAAAGATTATTTCTGTGTAGTCATAATTCAGAAAAGGAGAGTGAGAATGGTTACAGTTTGAAGAATCTAATCAATTTCACTGAACTGTTGAATTGATGTATAGTTTGCTACGTACTTTTTAAAAAAGAGAGTGCCAAATAGCAAAACAAAATTCGCAGCTCCTTTACATTTGTATTTTGCAGCTTATTTGTATTATTATGAAATTATTTTGAATCATCAAAAAATAAGCCAAAGCCAAGTGCCGTGGAGTCAGACCCAACTCATGGTGAAAAATTAAATAGGAACCAAATACAAAACAGCATAATTAAGTGTTATGAGTGAAACAAGTGTTACTGTTACAGTATTGGAAACCCTGGTGACGCAGTGATGAAGAGTTACAGCTGGTAACTAAATGTTGGTGGTTCACTTCTACCAGGCGCTTCTTGTAAACCCTGTGGAAGCAGGTCACCATGGGTTGGCATTGACTGCAGCAGACCCACAGAATACGATGCACGCTAGTATTATATCTGTACTAGGTATTAGTTGTAGAAATCCTAAGGGAATAGTAGTTAAGAGCTAATGCTGCTAACCCAAAAGTAAGCAGTTTGAATCTACCAGGTACTCTTTGGAAACTGTATGGGGCAGTTCTTTTCTGTTCTCTGGAGTCGTTATAAGTCAGAATCAACTCCATAGCAATTTTTTTTTAAAGAGATATATGTTATTTTGCATCAATATTGTAATTTTAGTTAAGGGAAATAACATGTATTTGTATTATTTTCAACTTTTCAGAGCACTTCTGATGCCTTCATTTGGTCTCCTGCATAGCTCTTCAAATTATATTAGAAAAAATTACCTTATGTGAATACACCAGCATACACAGTTTTAAGCACATAATACATACTAGAACATATTTTTTTAAATTAAAAGAATACAGAAAAATAAAATTTAGAAAAGACTAGTAGAAGGAAGTGAAGCAATTAAATTCACCAAAGACTAAAGACAAGAACAGAAAATGTTCTAGTTCATGGATAAAATAGTTGGTGGATATGAAAACTCACAGATAGTGTATGTACTCTTGCCCTGTCAATGTCTGTCAGAATTTTGATGACTCAGTTCTTTTTCAGAGGCTGCTTTTGACATTTCACCTCTGCAGGGTTCTGAGGACTCTCTTCTGTGTCAAATAGATATTCCATCTTCTCAGCAGAGGGTCCCTCATCACCTCACTCTTCCCCTCCTCGCCCTCTCTTCATGTGGTGCTGTTGCTAGTCAGATTGACAGACTAAAGGATTGCACATTCTCATAGTCCCACAAGGTAAATTTCAAAAACGAAAAGTCAAAGTTATTTCTAGACCCTTTTACACTTAGGAACTCCCAACTCAATATATCTTGGCTGCTTGGAAATGATGCTCATTAAGTGAAGAAGGCAGTTAGTTCATGAGGCTTCAGGATCACCTATTTAGGGGATAATTTACTTCCCAAATGCACTTCTGCCTTGAATTCTTGTAAGCTGGTGAGTATATTTGGCCTTAAGTCAATGACTGTTACCAACATAGAAAAATTTTTAGCCCATAGTTCATTAGTACAAAATTGTCAAAATTATTTTTGTAATATGGTGACGTGTTCACATAAGGTTAAAATATCACTTCTTATTTCCAGAAAAGAAATGCAACAAGACATAGGGTGAAAAATTACATTTAAAAAATGTGAAAAGAGGCAATGTTATCACAATTTATAAAACAAGCCACTGAGTGGGGAGCTTTCAGGCAATGTGGCACCTTCTATTCTGACACTGAATCTCTTGAATCTGATATTGAATGTTTCGAAACAACCAGCAGAACACAGTGTTAGATAACAGCTTTCATTAGAGCTGAAAAGTAGGAAAGGACCTTGCATGGTGGATTCTTCGAGGAATTAGATGGTCGTGTGTGGTAAAGATGGAACCCTACTGTACAGTAGTTAAAAACTCAGTTGGTAACCAAAAGGTCAGCCATTCAAACCCACTACACCTTGGAAATCTTGTGGGGTAGGTCTACTCATCCCATAGAATCACTGTGAATCAGAATCTACTCACCAGCAAAAGATGGAAGTGGAAAAGATGGCAGAGTAAAGTGTGTCACTGTATTGCCTTTCTCTCTAAAATCGAATGAAAATAGTAGGAATAATGAAAACAAACAAATGAAAAACATCTATCTTCAACCAAGCTAGAAAGGAATCGCAATCTCAAGGCTCTGAAAGATTCCAGGGCCAATGAAAAACAAACGCAGTCAAAGGAAGAAACTGGGATCAGACTCACCACGGTAGAACTTGGGCCTTGTACAAATTTTCCAAAAGAAAATACTAAAACAAACAAACAAACAAAAATTTCATCAAATTGATTTAACTCATAGCAACCCTGTGAGAACAGAGTAAAACTGCCCTATAGGGTTTTCAAGGATGTAAGTCTCTACAGATACATACTGTCACATCTTTCTTTCCCATCTTCCACCGTGCTGCCGGTGCTTCTTTCTAGCTATGTGCTGTTAGGTACCACTGAGTCACCTATGACTCATAGCAGTCCTCCTAGCAGTACAACAGGGCAGAACACAGCCCTATGTCATCCTCACAATTGTTATGCTTGTGCCCACTGTTGCAGCCTCCGTATCAATCCATATTGAGGGTCTTCCTCTTTTTCACTGATCTTTGACTTTACCAAGCATGATGCCCTTCTCAAGGGACTGGGCCCTCCTGATAACACATCCAAAGTATGTGAGACAGTCTAGCCATCCATGTTTCTAAAGCACATTCTGGCTGTACTTCTTTTAAGACAGAATTTTTTCCCACTTCTGGCAGTCCATGATGTATACAGTATTCCTTGCCATCAGCATAATTCAAAGGCATCAATTCTTCAGTCTTCCTTACTCAGTATCCAGCTGTCGCATGCATATGAGGTGACTGAAAACATCACAGGTTGGGTCAAGTGCACCTTATTCCTCAAAGTGACAACTTTGCTTTCAACACTTCAAAGAAACCTTTTGCAGTAGATTTGTCCAGCACAACATGTCATTTGATGTCTTGATGGCTGCTTTCATGGGTGTCGATTGTGGATCTAAATAGAATGAAATCCTTGACAATTTTAATCTTTCCTCATTTTATCATGATGTTGATTATTGGTGCAGCTGATACAGTTTCTGGTAATACTAAAGGACAAAAATTAATGCCTCTTATCTTAGAATGAAGGTGTTCAGAAAATAGTCATTAAGCCACATTCTACAATGTAGATGTACACTCTGTGTGGCTTATTAAGAGCTGGAATGAACTCAGTGGCAGTGGTTGCTTGTTGGTTGGTTCATAACCTGCATTAAAAGAAGACTAATTCCCCCATATACAAATATAAATAATAAATAAATCTTACATAAATAGAAAAAAAGTACTCTTTTTTCATAAAAATGCTTATTTTTTGTGATTATATGAGTAATTTCTATAATAATCTGAAGTTTTATTGCAATTTCAATGCAAATAACTTAAGACTATTATTTGTGGATAGAGAAAAGCAAGTTGATTCTCTAGTTTTATGGAAAATTTCTGAAAAAGGAAAGAATTTGAGGGGTAGGCTAAAACTACTATTAGTACTGATATGTAAGTCGACAAACCAAGGGAACATATACAGTTTCCAGAAACATATCCAAATACAAATGAACATTGAATTTATGATAATGGTAGTATTTCAAATAGCTCATGAAAAAGATAAATTTTTCAATAAACAGGTTGTGTAATCAGACTGGTAATTTAGTAGGGTAGGGATGAATAATATATGGAAATATGAGGTCTGACAAGTCCAAGAACATAATTTGTCTAAGTACTACGTACCTCACTGCTAAATATCACAATGGTCACCTTCTAAGTACCCCCCTTGGGAAGATATATACAAACGCCAGCACCTAGTCCACACTCCAGAGCAGTTTTGAAACTCTTTCTGGAACGACCATTGTGAACAGTGGCACAGTGGCAAGTTCACCAACTTAACTGTATAGTTGTCTGTGTTGGAACACCCTCTGTACTCACCTGGTCTGGCCCTCAATGACTTTCTTCCTTACCCGAAAGGAAGACATTTTGATGAGATTCAGGACATCAAGGGTAATACGATGACTGCCCTGATGGCCCTTCCAGAAAAAGTTCCAAAATTGCTATAAAGGGTGGACTAGGCACTGGCATTGGTGCACAGCTTCCCAAGCAGAGTACTTCGAAGGTGAGCTTAATGTAGTACTTTTTCTAGGATGAGTTCACAAACTTAATTGGCAGTGCTTATATTCTTACTCCATTATTAGAGAGAAGCCAGTCAAGTGCCGTTGAGTTGGACACAGAGAAGAGTAAACTATAAAACCAAATACAAAGTGTTTTTTTTTCCCCCCTTCTTTTTTTATTATGACTGTGAGGAAGTGTACATTCCCGTATAAATTTAACATGCCCAACTATATGCAGCTTCCCCTGCTTTCCCTGCCCGGTGACAGCACACCATTAATCTCTGCTCCATACATGTCTCATCCTCCCAACAGTCTCCTCTCCACCCACTTTCCTTCCTCCAGCTAGAAGTCAGCAGGATGATATCCTATAGATACATAGAACCATAAAATGCATCCAATATATGGTCATTCTGCATCTCCAAGTCCAATCCATTTGTGTCCGAAGAGCGGACCTTCATTATGATTTATGGGCAAGGGCAGCATCAGGGCCAGAGGCCATGCTCCCAGGGGAACCCCGAACCGCTGGACCATCAACTGAGGTCTTTTAGTGGAGATCTCAGGGTGCACCCCTTTTTACTCTTGTGTTGCCAGTGAGACTCAACTAAGCAATCTGCATCGCGGCTATCACTGGTGGTGGCCGGGCATCATCTGGTTCAAAGTGTTTTGTTTTTTGTAGCAATACGTTTGTTTGCATGTGTGTAAGTGTACCTTATATGGCCGTATAACAAAATGTTGTTGTGTGCGATCTAGAGAATTCCAACTTAAAAAGACCCTATGTTAACTATGGACATATCTGAATTTTTAGATTACATGTAGTTCCTGATTTGCTTTTTGTATATGTTGTAATGTTTTCTGGTGTTTCTATTTTTGGAAATTTGTCCATTTCCTCTATGTCTTCAAATTTGTTAGAGCCAATCTTTCATGGTATTGTTATAATTTTTTTTTAACTTCATTTGAGTCTGTTTTGATACTGCCCACCTCATTTCTTATTTGTTTGATCAATTTTCTTGATCCTTTCAAACAACCAGGCTTTTGGTCTGTACTCTTTCCATCATTTTTCTACTTCATTACACCAGAAAGAATTAGTCAGTGTTCAGCCATTTGAAGAGGTAGCATATGATCAGGACTCCATGGTTCTGAAGGAAGACGTTGAAGCTGCATTGAAAGCACTGGCAAAAAACAAGAGTCCAGGAATTGATGGAATATCAATTGATATATTTCAACAAAGAGATGCAGCACTGGAAGTGCTTGCTTGTCTGTGCCAAGAAATTTAGAGGACAGCTACCTGGTCAACTGACTGGAAGAGATGTATATTTATGCCCATTCCAAAGAAAGGTGATCCAACCGAATGTGGAAATTACTGAACAATATCATTGATATCACACACATGTAAAATTCTGCTCAAGATCATTCAAAAGCAACTACAATCGTATATTGACAAGAAACTGCTAAAAATTTAAGCTGGATTTAGAAGAGCATGTGAAACCGGGGATATCATTGCTGATGTTAGATGGATCTTGGCTGACAGCAAAGAATATCATAAAGATGTTTGCTTGTATTTCATTGACCATGCAAAAGCATTTGAACGTTGTGGAGAACAGGAATTCTAGAACATCTAATTGTGCACTTAGCCAAAAGGAATCCGTGTATGGATCAAGAGGCAGTCATATAAACCAAACAAGGGGACACTGCATGATATAAAGTCAGGAAAGCTGTGCATCAGGGTTGTGTCCTTTCACCATATCTTTTTAATCTGTATGCCGAGCAAATAGTCTGAGAAGGTGGATTTTATGAAGAAGAACAAGGCATCAAGGTTGGAGATGACTCATTAACTACTTGCGTTACACAGATGACAACACCTTACTTGCTGGAAATGAAGAAGATTTGAGACACTTATTGATGAAGATCAAGGACTACAGCCTTCAGTATGGATTGCACCTCAACATCAAGAAAACAAAAATGCTCAGAACTGGGATAGAAAGCAACATTGTCATAAATGGAGAAAGGATTGAGATTGTCAAGCATTGCATTTTACTTGGGTCCGTAATCAAAGCCCATGGAAGCGGCAGTCAAGAAATCAAATGACACATTACACTGGGAAAATCTACTGCAAAGGATCTCTTTAAAGTATTCAAAAGTAAGGATGTTCTCTTGAAGACTAAAATACATCTGACCCAAGCCATGATATTTTCAGTTGCATTATATGCATGGTAAAGCTGCACTGTGAGTGACTAAGACAGAAGAAGAATTGATACCTTTAAATTGTGGTGTTGGAGAAGAATGTTGAATGTACCATGGACTGCCAAAAGAACAAACAGATCTGTTCTGAAAGCAGTACAACCAGAGTGTTCCCTGGAAGCAAAGATGGCAAGGATACAAACGTTCAGAGAATGTTGGGAAGACATTATTTTCCAAAGCATTTCTGGGTGATCTAATGTCTTTAATTTGGCAGGGAAGAATTGATCGTTAGCCCTAAACCTAAAGTTATAGAAATAGAAATAGTTTGCATATATTTTCTGTGTATTTACATAGCATTAACTGATCATAAGCCAAGTACTATTGCTGTTTTAATCAGTCTTACCATATTTTTTTTTTTTATTGTTGCTTACTTAAATCCCCAAATTCAAAGATACCTTATGATTTTTAACTTGGTGTGGGAGTATGAACAAAAGCACCTGCTTGTTATTAATGTATTTATATTTGTTCTAAGAAATATTTAAGTCAACAAAGAACAATGAAGGATTCATTATTAGGGATGAGTTTTTTTGTTGTTTTTTAGTGCTGCTAGAGTGGTATTTTATCTTGGGTATAGAGAAGGAAAAATATTTTACAGTGACACTTGTGGGAATCACAATGCAATGGGACTGCATTGCTTTTCCAAGTCTCACAACATTTCCACCTTTGATGAGGTGCTCTCTATTTTGTGGAAAATATTTGAGTTTTCCTTCTCTGAGAGGTCTCTGGCTAACAGAGGTTCTGGCCTTGAAATTTTTTACTGTGCTCAACAAGGCATCTATTCTTGGTGACCCATCCAGATCTCCTATGAACTCTTCTTCTTGGTTTCCATCCGTCAGTAGCTGTGGTCACCAACAAAAGTTCACACATGAAAACTTCTCCATATTTGAGTGTCCTTGGTTTGGGGAATTTTCCTTGCCAAGAGGTGCCTGGAATTTGTAAGTATTCATCAGTAACCACTCCATATGTGTATACCGGTGAAGGTGTACAGGGAGAAGAAATCCAGGCCTCCCAGCGGGATTAAGTAAGGCTAGACTTCACCTGAAAGCACCTCCTTCCCTTCACCTGTTCTGTCTCCTTAAGACTCTCAAGATGCCAAGAAATAAAGGAATAGGGCTGGTATTCCAGGCACAGTCAATACTACAAGCAAGGCAGAGAGATGTGGAAATACATTAAACCTGGAAAAAAAGGGCAAAACTTAACTATTTCCGGAAAATTGTAAATGGGGACTTGGAGGAGGCAAGTCTGGAAATATAAACAGGGAGCAAATTGTGAAAGTGATGCTGTGTGGTGGTCAAGCAAGTAGATCCTAGAACCAGGCTTCCTGGGTTTGAGTTCCAGATCTTTCATGTATAGCTGTTCATCTTGGACTAGTTACTTTGCCTTTTGGCACCTCATTTCCTTGTCTCTAAAATTGCCATGATATTACTTCCTCTATAGGGTTATTGAATTAAATGAATTAATAAAGCAAATTATTTATAGCTGGGCCTGGTATGTATGTAATCAATGTAAACACTTTTTATGAAAAGTCTTAGAGATATTCTAACAGGTTGTAGAATATATTCTATAACACCACAAGTGACTTGACATGAAATATCTGCCTTAAAACTGATCAGTGTGTGGCTAATAGACACAGGATTAAATGTGAGACCTTAGGGATTTTTCTCAATTACAAACTCAATGTATGATGAAGCTGTGGGAAATAAAATTCAGTTATGTTTATCAAAGGAGGTACAAGTCCAAATCAAGAGTCATAATTGCTTTGCTGTACTCTGATAAAATCAGACAACATTTGAATGTCCAGTTCTAGTTTAGGGCAACATCCTCTAAAAAGGCTAAAATTGATCAACCTGAGTGCCTACAGTAAACACTGGTGATTGGACAAATCCTTTTGAGTTTTGCAAGATTTGGGCAATTTTATTATTAGAAAGGAACATTTTTGAGTGATGCCCCTAGAAGAAGCTAACTTCAATATTTGAAGAATTGTGTTGATTTGACCAACAAAGTATTATCTTAAGATGAAACACGTATATGCATATTGACTAAGTCAACATAACTCTAGTCTTTAGATGTTGAACCCCTGTCAGCTAGATACTGCATCTAATTATCTTGTCTCTAGGGAAAACACCAGCAGAGATTTTTTTTCCCTAGAAGGCAAAAATGAGAATTTTAATTCAACCGAAGAAATCATGGATTGTTTTCTATGTGTCAGGCACTGTGCTTAGATTGGGTAGAATTACAGGGTGATAAATTTAAGTCTTAAAAGACAACCAAACTCAGTGCCATCAAATCGATTCTGACTGATAGCCACCCTATACGACAGAGTAGAACTGCACCACAGGGTTTCCAAGGAGCACCTGGCAGATATGAACTGTTGACCTTTTGGTAAGCAACATAGCACTTAAGCACTATGCCACCAGGGTTTCTTATAAAGGTAAAGCTTACAATAATTATGTCTGTTAATAGACAAGCTGCCTGTTTTAAAAGTAGTGTGATCTCTACCACTGGAGCATTCTTGAGGGGTCTTTCTGAGCATTTTCCAAGTACACTTGAGAATATTTTGTTTTAGGTGATGAGTCATACCAAGTGGTATCTATACTTCTAAATATTATATACAATATTTCCTAACTGGAAAATTCCATTTGTTTTCCCCTCATCTAAGTTTAAAATTTGACTTTCTTCTCAGCTGTTCCTGAAGCTAGAATTGAGAAGCAGAAATAGCCAGTTTTCAAGGGCAACCCCAAGACAGGTCATCATCTCTCCTTTAGTGAGAGGAAGAAGAATCACAAATCAAAATGTCCAAGCCTATTTAGGTCTACGGCAGGAAATTGTGCTGCAGTTCCTAATCCAGAGTTTAGGGGCTAAAGGATCCTTGTGTAGAATTCACAAAGGGTCCCTAAAAGTGGCCAGGGAAACACTACATCTCCATTTACAATAACATTTAACTATAATTTAGTATATCCTTTGATTATGAATGCAAGAAAGAAAACACAGTAGGATTAGCAGAAACAGAAATCACAAATATTTTCATACCACATTACAGTTGTTGTAGCTGTCTGCAAATAATGTTTGTGCTCATCACTGCTTCAGTAGTATGGTGGTTATTAAAACCACCCTAGATATTGTTATTTAATGTGCTAATAAAGATATATATGTTCCTATATCAGTTTTTTTCATAATTTAATAACTATTTGAATATAATGAGTTTCCCTTGTAATCTATGTGTATTGTTTTATGTTTTAAAACCATTTTTCTGAGAAGTAATTCATAGACTTTACAAGACCACCAACACGGCTCGTGTAACCAAAAAATTAAGATGCCTAGACTAGAGAGACAACATCAAGAAACACCTACTGTCCTAACTCTGTCCAAACATTAGTAATTCATTATTGTTTCAGTAGGGAAGCTAGGATAGTATTGGATAGAAGTGGGAGCACTGGAGAGAGGCATTACTTTGTCCTTTCACAGAATTCAGGCAGAAAGATTACCTTTTTCTGAATTACGGATGTAATTCAGAAAGAATGTCTAATTTCAATTTGATTTGTTGAGAGCTAGAATCAGCACCATAGCAGAGTAATGGAAATAGGTTTGTTTTTCCCTTGCCATTGCAACGTGTATATTTTAATTTCTGTTTTCTAACACCTGTTCAATCTTCATGGCTCCCAAATTTAAACAGCTAACTTGAGACAAAAATAAAAAATGTGGTCCTAAGCCCTTTAAGAAAAGAGATAGCTTGCTAGAGCATTAATGCTGAAGGACCAACACAAGCTTGATCAAGATAGCAAGCAAAAGGAAAAAGATCTGATACTTACTCTGACATTGATAAGCCATGAAAATATTATGCTGAGTAAAGTAAGTCAAAAGAACAAATATTATACAATCCCACATGCATAAGCATCTAGAAGAGGCAAAATTTGTTACCAGAAGTGGGTTGGAAGGGTAAAAGAGAGTCATTGCTTAGGAAACACGGAGCATTTTTCATTTTTTTAATTGTGCATTAAGTAGAAGTTTATAGTTTGTATACATATTGTTATGTGATCCTAGTTGCTGTCGTTATAATATGACAGCACATTCCTTTCCATTCCTAATTTCTTGTGTCCTTTCAACCAGCTCCTGGCACTTTTTGCCTTCTCAGGTCACTTCCAGAAAGAAGCTGCTCATTTAGTATCATGAATTTACTGGAACTAAGAAGCACTATCTTCACAAGTATCACTTTATGTCTTATAGTCCATTCTAATCTTTTTCTGAAAAGTTGGCTCTGGGAATAGTTTCAGCTCTGGGCTAACAGAGACAGGGGCCAATTTCTTGCAGAACACCTTCAGTCTCAGTCAAACCATTAACATTAAATCTAGACTTCTTACTACAATTTGAGATCTGCACCCCATGTTTCTCCTGCTCCATCAAGGATGCTCTACTGTGTTCACTGTCAAGATGGTAATTGGTGGCAGTCACGCACCATCTGTTTTTCTGATCTCAGGCCAACAGGGTATCTGGTTTATGTGGCCCTTTCTGTCTCTTGAGCTCACTTTCCTTATGTCTTTGGTGTTTGTCATTCTCGTTTACTCCAGGTTGGTTGAAAACAACCGACATGTTTTAGATGGCTGCTCACTAGCTTTTAACACCCCCAACTCCACTTACCAAAATGGGATGCAGAACATTTTGTTAATAAACTCTGTTATGCCAATTGACCTAAATGTTCCCTGAAACCATGGTCCCCAGACTCCCATGCCCCTAGTACTCTGTTTCTGGAAGTATCTGTTGATATTCAGAGAACTTGTTAGCATTTGGTCGAGTTGTGCCAACTTCCCCTGTGTTGTGCGTTGTCATCCCTTTCACCTAAGATAATTCTTAGCTACTAGTAGATGACCCTGGTAATCGTTGAAGGATGTTTTCTTCTGTGTTTAAAACTTTTCTTCTTGTAGAACCATTTGGTCCCTGGCCACCACGAAAGGTAGCCGTGATGGGGCACACAATGTGGAGTCCCCGAGGCAGCAGGAGAAAACAGAGGTGTCCAGCTCAAGAATTCTGCTGAAAGACCAGAATTGATGGTCTAATGTCCTGGAGGATCCCCTGGGAGCATGGCCTCTAGACCTGCTGCTGCCTTAACCAGAAAACACTACTGAGATTGACTCTTCAGAACAAGAATGGATTGGACTTGGAGACACAGTGTGACCACATGGTACGTATATTTATGATTCAGTGCATTTATAGGAGGCTGTTCTACTGGTCTCTTTCTAGATGGGAGAGAAGAGGGTGGAGAGGAGGGGACAGGAGCTTGTTAAGAGGATTCTAGAAGTACAGAATGAAAAGGAGGAGTGTGCTGTCATTGGGCAAAGAGAGGAGAAGGAGCTGCAGGTAGGTGGACATGCAAAATTGATTTGGATTGTGTACTTTCACATAACTGCAATTAAGAAAGAAACTTGTCTTCTCAAGTTCTTAATAATGGTCTCATAAAATATTTGTCTTTTGGCAACTGACTAATTTCTCTCAGCATAATGCTTTCCAGATTCATCCATGTTATGTTTCTAGTTCATGTTATGTTTATTGTTCTTTATCATTGTGTAGCATTCCATTGTGTATATTCCATAATTTCTTTATTCCTTTGTCCATTGATGAGCATCCAGGTTACCATCATTTTGCTATTTGAACCCTGTTGTGATGAGCATGACTGTGCTTGTATGACAGCTGTTTCTGCTGCAGCATATATTCTAATGAGTGAGATTGCTGAAATGTATGATACTTCTGTTTCTAATTTCCAACACGATTATGCCGTTTTGCATTCTTATAGCAATGTCTCCACAGCCTCTCCAACATTTATTATTTTGTGTTTTTTGGATTAATACAAGCCTTGGTGGGATGGGATGATATCTCATTGTTGTTTTGATTTGCATTTTTCTAAAGGCTAATGATTGTCAGCATTTCTTCATGTATATGTTAGCAACCTAAATGTCTTCTTCAGTGAAAAGCCTGTTCATATCTGTTGTCTGTTGTTTAATCTGGTTATTTGTCCTTTGTTCTTCAGATTTCGTAGTATCTTGTAGATTATAAGAGATTAGGTGCTGATTGTATTTGTTGTAGCATAACATTTTTTCTAGTCTGTAGTTTGCGGTTTTGCTCATTTGGTGAGCTCTTCAGATGAGTTTAACTGGTTTTTAGGATCTTCTAGCTATCTGATTTTTCTTCTGGTATTTGCGCATTGTTTTGTGTTCTGTTTATGCCATGTATTAGCTCTTCTCGCATTCCTCCCAGTTTTCTCCCATTACCTTTATCATTTTAGATGTTACATTTAGGTCTTTAATCCCTTTTGAATTAGTTTTTGCATGTGGTTTGAAGTATTGGTATTGTTTCATTTGCTTGCAGATGGATATCCAGTTATGCTAACACAATTTTCCCCAGTTAATGGACTTTGGACCTTTGACAAATATCAGCTGCTCATAGGTGTATGGTTTTACGTCTGGATTTGCAATTCCATTCCATTGGTCTATGTATCTGTTGTTATACCAGTACTAGGCTGTTTTGACTATTGTGCCAGTATAATAGATGCTAATGTCAGGTAGTGTGAGGCCTCCACTTTTTCCTTCTTCAGGAATGCTTCAGTTTTCTGGGACTTCTTTTCCACATGAAGTTCATGATTTGTTTTCCAATCTTATTAAGTCATTGGAATTTGGATTGGGGTTGCATTGTATTTTTAGATCACTTTAGGTACAATAGACATTTTCACAATGTTTAACCTTTGTATCCACAAGCAAGGAGGTATGTTTCTTCACTTATGTAGTTCTCTTTGTTTTTTGCCATAGTGTCTTGTAGTTTCCTTCACATAAGTCTTTTGCATCTCTGGTTAGATTTATGGCTAAGTATTTTATCTTCTTGGTGGCTATTGTAAAAGGCATAGATTTGCTGATTACCACAAATAAGCTCTCTCTTTGTTAGTATCAAGCAATAAAGTTGATTCTTGTATATTTATCTTATATCATGACACTTTGTTGAAATCTTCTATTAATTCTAGTAGTTTTTTATGAATTCTTTGGGGTTTCCTGTATAAATATAATCTATATGTAGAGATATTTTTACTTCTTCATTATCTGTGTAAAATATAATATCATCTGCATGTAGAGATATTTTTACTTCTTCCTTATCAATGCAGGTATCCTTTATTTCTTTTTCTAGCCTACTTGCTCTGGCTAGTAACTCCAGAGCAATGATGAGTAAGAATGGTGATAAAGGCCATCTTTGTTTGATTCTTGTTCTCAGGAAGAAGGCTTTCAGACTTTCCATTCAGGATGATGTTAGCTGTTAGGCTTTATATGGATGCCTTATATTAAACTGAAGAATTTCTCTTCTATTCCTATTGTGCTAAGAGTTTATATCATGAATGGATGTTAGACTTTGTCAAAAGATTTTCTGTATCAATAGATAAGAACATGTGGCTCTTGTCTTCTGTTTTATCTATGTGATAGGTTACATTCATTGTTTTTCTAATTCTGAGCCACCTCTGCCTACCTTGTATGAATCCTACTTCATCACGATGAATTTTATTTTATATGCTGTTGAATTCTATTCAATAGAATCTTGCCAAGGATTTTTGGATCTAAATTAATGAGGAATACAAGTCTGTAATTTTCTTTTTCTGTGATGTCTTTATCTGGTTTTGGTATTGGGGTCATGCTGGCTTCAGGAATGAGTATGGGAGTATTCCATCCTTTTCCATGCATGTAAATAACTTTAGTAGTAATGGTGTTAACTCTTCTCTGAAAGTTTGGTTGAATTCTCCAGGGAAATCATCAGGGCCAGGGTATTTTGTTGTTGGGAGTTTTTAAGTTCCTTTTCAGTCTCTTGTTATGAGTTAATTTAGTTGTTATACCTCTGTTTGTGTTTAGGTAGGAAGAGCATTTTTAGAGATTTGTTTCTTTCCTCTAAGTTTACAGATTTGTTAGAACACAATTTTACATTCTATTAAGATTCTTTTAATTTCTATTTTATTTGTTGTAATGCTGCCCATCTTATTTTGGGTTATTTGCTCTCTCTCCTGTTTTCTTTTATCAGTTTAGCCAGTGGTTTATAGGTTTTCTTGATATTTTCAAGAAATCAACTTTTGGTCTTGTTATCTATTTTCAATTGTTTTTCTATGTCAATTTTATTTTCTTCTGCTCTAATTTTGTTATTTGCTTTCTTCAGGTACTTGGGAAGTTCTTTTGCTGCTCTCTTTCTATTTGTTGAAGTTGTAGTGTTAATCTTTTGATTTTGACACTTTCTTCCTTTTGGGTGTGTATTTATTGCTACAAATTGACCTCTGAGCACTGCTTGTGCTGTGTCCCAAAGGTTCTGGAAGAATGTGTTTTCATTCTCACCTGATTTTGTGAATATCTGTATTCTGTTATTAATTTCTTCTATAAAACTCAGACATGTTTGAACAAGGTGTTGTTCAGTTTCTATGAGCTTAATTTTTTTCCCTTGCGGTTACTTGGAATATATGTTAATAGCAATGAAACATTTGACAATAAATGCTGGTTAAGACAGCACAACGTGATCGATATAATCAGTATTGCTGAATTGTATATGTAAAAATTGGCAAATGCTGTTACATTTATTATTGCTATTAAAAAAACAATACCAGGTAAGAATAAGCAAAGATATTTGGCTGTTGTTTCAAAGGTGGCACGCTATATAGATTACGGGTTCTGCTGCAGTACAATCTCATTTTAGTATTTTAAAGAAGGAAAAGAGAAAAAGAAACAAGAGAATTCTACAACCAAAATTATTGCTCATCCAAATTGTGTCAAGTGTAGTTGATTCCTTCTGAGACCATTAGCATATTATACTGAACTGTGAAACCATATTAGTTTGTTTTAAGAACATTCTCTTATTTGAAAAACACAGAGAATGGAGTTTCTAAGGTGACTTCTATTTGTAACCTATGTTTATTACATGTAAATTCTCTAAGGAGTAAATACAAGACCCTAAAACTCTTGTCTTCCAACTGTAGCTCTACCTTTTGCCAGTTGCAGAGTGTCCTAAACACAATTCTCAGGTCTGAGATAAATGAGGGAAACAAAGCTCTTGAGTATAATAGATAACAGTATTGGACTTTTGTAGTAGTACTTGGCTAGTTAACACGCTTGGCTGCTAACTGAAAGGTTGGAGATTAAAGTCCATCCAGAGGCACCTCCCACAAAAATCCTACTGACCAATTTCCAAAACATCAGCCACTGAAAACCTCATGGAGCACAGGTCTCCTCTGACACATATGGCATCCCATGAGTCAGAACTGATTTGATGGCAACTATTTTTTGTTTTTTAAAATTTAACTTCACTGTGTCTCATTTTATGCTAAATGATTTTCACACAAACATCATTACATCATTCCATAATGCCCCTAATGAGTAGATGCATTCATTACTACAAATGAAGAACCTAGACTCAAGGGCACACAGCTCTTTAGCAGTACATCCAGGTTGGATACACAGGGTCAGCCTGACTGCAGAGCCTGTGTACTTCACTCTGTCACCATGCTGGAAAGCGGTATAACAGGTGGCCAATAATGCTACCAGAAGAGTTGGCTCACTGTGTTCTTATAACCAGAGTTGTGAAACTTCAGCTACAGCCAGAGTCAGCTGGAAGCAGCTATTGTCTGAACCATTCAAATGAGCATCCAGTCCTCAAGGTGGTCTGGCGCTGGCTTTAAGGTGACATTCCTAATAACTATTTTCCATGGAAGGTACCTGTTGTCCTGGGGTGAAAAATAATTTGGTGCAGTAGTCTATGAAAGCCCTGAGAATGAGAAGCCTGATATTAAGAATGGTCAATTTTCTAGAAAAAACTGCTGGAAAAACTAGATCTCTGTTTACATGACAGCATGAATAAAATTGACTATTTTGCATTTATTTAGTACCTGTCCTCACATAAGAGCCCAGGGGCTTCACTAATATAACCTTACAATAAAACACAACCACCTCTGGGAGGCCACCAGGCAGACCACTGCAGCTATGCAGACTGCATCAGTGATGGGGGAGGATGGTAAGGCACTGAAGACACGAGACACCTATTCTGAATGCACTGTGTTGAATGCTGTGATAACAATGTATGCTTTCACATTGCCACACACATACATTCTCAATTCTCAGAACTGTTGGTGAGAATTAGAACACATACAAGTCTTCTGTTTTCTAGATTGTGAAATAAACAAACAAACAAACAAAAAAAAACCCAGTGCCGTTGAGTTGGGTGAAATATTTATAAACCTGAATTTGTAATTAAAGTAAAAATTGTGTAATGTTATTTCTGAAACTACAGCCCTTAATCTATAAAAGTAGTTTTATAAGAAAACCCAAACCCATTTTCACTGAGTCTATTCCAAATGCATAGTGACCGTATGGGACAGAGTAGAACTGCCCCATAGAGTTTTTATTCTGAAATACTGACCATTTGGTTAACAGCTTTAGCACCTAAACACTATGCAACCAGGGTTTCCAGTAGCTTTATAGGTCTACTTAAACATGTGTGTGTGTATATAGACAAATAAATATAGATACAGATATTCTAGTTCTATATATTCAGATTGTATTATATACATGTATTACATACATGAAAGACCTTTTTTCAGTTGGCAGCCTGAATATTTCTCCAATATTATGGAAATATCAAAAATACAACTTAATGGTATCAACTACATATATTTTATTTTCTACACCATAATCCTGTAATTGATTTAACCATTCCTTTTATTTTTCCTCCTATATTATAATGTAAGTCTTTGACATGAGGCTTTGTCTGCATTTATTTTCTTAAAAGTGTAATGACTGCATAAAGTGGGACAAACACTTTTACAACTAATAATAAATACATATTGCCATTTTGGCAAATTAATTTCCTGAAACTTGTACAAATTTATATTCTCAGAAGCAAAGTATGAGCCTTAATCTATCAATGCTGCTAATTTCCATTTAAAAAATATTTTTTTTAATTTGACAAAGTACATATTCATTTTAAAATTGAGTGATTTTTAATAACTATTAATTATTTATATTTCCTCTTTAGTAATTGTCCACTTTTCTAATGGGCTGTGGTAGTCTCTGTGCTCATTCAATATAGTTTTTCCATATATAAAGAATATTAGTTCTTTGTTTCTTTTATAAGAATTAGAGTGTAGTATTTTAGAGTATTTAGAATCATTCAGCTTTGACTTCCCACTTCTCAGTTCAGCAATCAAAGAGTATGCAGCAAAACATGTAGCAGGAACAGCATTATGCACATTATCTCACACACACACACAGAGACACAGATTTCATATTTGTGGCATCTATTGGCTTTTTAAGGCTTATGTTTTGTCATAATTTTTCTCATTCCAAATCAGCATTCGCTCTTAAAACTAATTATATACCTGTAACATTGTATTCTTTCAACTGAAAGAATTGTAACAGCTTTAAGCCAAAACCAAATCAAATTCACTGCTGTTGAGTCGATTCTGACTCATAGAAACCCTATAGGATGGAGCAGAACTGCTCCATAGAATTTCCAAGGAGCACCTGGCAGACTTGAACTGCCAACCTCATGGTTAGCAGACATAGTGCTTAACCACTATCCACCAAGATTTCTTGTGATAGCTTTAGCCTCCCCCAAAATCTGGATCCATATAAGCCTGCATTAGAGAAGCAAAAACCTAACTTTACTTTTTGCCAAGAATCTAATAAATTCTTGCAATAGTATTTATTGACTGTTACTCTTTCTTGTTGAATTACAATACATAAGTTATCATAGACTGGTTATTCTATATGGCAAGAACTGCTGAACCTCTTACTGTCTGTCATTTTTGTGTCAGTAGCACAAGGTATTCATAACTATATATTAGTAATGTTTTATTATCTAGTGGAATACATTCATGACAACTACTGTTTCATAAAAATGTCCATCCTGTCTTGATTATTATCCTAAATTATTTCTTCAACCATTCTGTTTTTTCCTCTCAGTTTCTTTCAAAACCTCTACTGGACACAAGAAAAACAGTGAATTGGCAAAGGTTGTATAATCCATATTTTTTACAATAATAATAAAAAGAATACACAAATAAAATGCCCACTGGTATTTTGATTGAATTTGCAAGAAACTTCCAACATAGTTTGTTTAGACTGACATCTACACAATATGCAGTCTTTCTATCCAGGAACCTGATATACCTCCCTATCTAGCCAAGTCTTCTTTTGTATTGCTCAGTTGTATTTGGTACTTACCTCAAAACATAATTCTTTAACTACAGACACTACTTTCCCTAGAAAGACTTGAATTATCTCAGAGTTAATTAAGTCACATCTAGTTGGAAAGTTGCCTGGTTTATTTAGAGATCATTTTCTCGTGTTAAAAAAATGGGGGGGGGGGGGCTTTTTAAAGGACTAAAAATATCTTGCTAGGTATATGAATTTACCAAGCCTTCTTCATGTCCTTTAATTCATTTTTCCAATATATTTTCAATATTAGTTTTAACACATGTTTAAATGTGGAATTGAGGTCTCAAAAATAACTTCAGGTGGGCCATGGTCTCCTCAGAAAGATTCCCTAAAAAGTCAAATTTTCCAGAGGAAGAGAATATTGTGCAATTATCAGAGGTAGAATACAAAAGTTAATATTCAGAACACTTCAAGTGATGAGGAAGGAGATGAGGCAAAATGTAGCAGGGTATAATGGCAAACTAAACAAATGGCAAGAAAGCGTAGAGTGGCAGACATTGAAAATTCAGAAAACTGATAATAAAGTTACAGAATTAGATAAATCAACAGAACAACAAAAGAGCAGAACTGAAGAAACAGTAGGCTGGGTTAGTGAGAGGGAAGATGAAGCATGTAACTTCAACATATCTGAGGAAAAAATCAAGTAAAGAATTTTAAGAAATCAAGAAACACAAAGAATTAGGTGGAGCTTTGTGAAAAGGAATAATCTATGAGTTATTGGTGTTCCAGAACAGAGGAGAGAACAGAAAATAGAATTGTCAAAGATTTGCTGACAGAAAGCTTCCCTGATATCAGGAAATATGAGCAGATATGTATACAAGACACTCATAAAACTCCACACAAGGTAGATCCCAAAAGAAAGACACCAAGGCATATTGTAATCAAACTTATCAAAATTAAAGACAAGGAGACAGGAGATGCTTTTAAAAGTGGCTAGGGATAAACCAAAAATAACCTAGAAAGGTAACTCAACAAGGCTAACTATGCAGGCAAGAAGACAATGGAATGACATGTACAAAGCCACAAAGGAAAATAATTGCCAGCCAAGAATTATATACCCAGCAAATTTGTCTCACAAATACGATGGTGAAATTACATTTCTAAATAAACAGATATTTAGGGAATTTGCAAAAACCAAACCAAAATTACAAATGATACTAAAGGGCTTCCACTGGTTACAAAATCAGTAACACTAACTTAAAGAACAAAACCAGAACCCAAACAGAGCAACTCAGAATCAACCCAGATATGGAAATCACAAAAATAAATCATGGGCTACACAAAAAATAATGTGACTATTGTCAGTGTTTCTTTGATGTATATAAGTGCTTCAATTTTAGGTGCATAAATAGTTAATATTGTTAAGTCCTGATTGTGTATTGAACCTTTCAGCAATAGTGTCCATCCTTGTCCATAGTGGTGGATTTTACATTAAAATCTATTTGATCTGAGATTAAAATTGCCACACCTGCTCTTCTTTGTGTATTGTTAGCTTGATATATATTCTTCCATCCTTTAATTTTCAGTTTGTTCCTGTCTTTAAGCCTAAGGTGAGTTTCTGGTAGCCAACATATGGATCAGTGGTGTTTTTTGATCCAAGATGTCACTCAATGTCTCTTTACTAGGGCGTTCAGTCTACTCACGTTCAATGTAATGATTGATAGGTTTGTGTTCAGTGCTGCCATTGTGATATGTTTATTTTTATGTTGATGTTTTCCCATTGTTCTTATTAATCTGTTCTGAGACCTTCTTTGTGAGTTGATTTTTCACCTTTTTCAGGGTTGGTTTTGTGGTTGTCAAGACTCCTGTAGTATATGTTTCTTGATTTGATATGTTCCATCTTTATTGTGCTTTATGGCTGCCCCTAAGATTCCCCTTAATAAACTATGTATAAACCCAATTTCAGTCATTACCATTCTTATCAACTTCCTTTCCATCTGGAAGGACTATAACAACTGTAGTACATCCCTCTTTTTAATATGATGACATCATAGTTTTCATGATATGATCACTGGATTATTTCTTTTACTATTTATAGCTTTGATTGAGCTTGGAGCATTCTCTAACTGGGTAGGATTCTGGGTCATGTGTCCTGTATTTTCTTCTGAAATATAAGGTTAGTAGTTTTGTTCTTCTAAGCCAAAGCCAAGAGATTCTTTCAGTATTTCTTGTAGCCTTGGTTTGGTTTTTACAAAGTCTCTGAGTTTCTGTATATCTGTGAATGTCTTAATTTCATTTTCATATTTAAAAGATAGTTTTGCAGGATATATAATTCTTGGTTGGAAGTTCTTCTCCTTCAAGGCTTTGAATGTTTCATGCCACTGTCTCAATGCCAGCATTGTTTCTGCAGAGAAATCAGGCGAAACCCTACAGGGTTTCCCTCTGAATGTTAGCTTTGTTTTGACTCTTGCTGCCTTTAAGAGTTTCTGCTTATATTTCACTTTGTTAAGCTTGATTATACTATGTCTTTGAGTCTTTCTTTTGAGATCTATATTGAGTGGCATTCAGTATGCATCTTGGATATCTATATTCTCTTCTTTCATAATTTCTGGGAAGTTTTCTGTCAGCAGCTCAGCAACCATACTCTCTGTGTTCTCACCCTGTTCAGGGTGTCTCACCCTGTTCAGGAACTCCAATTAATCATAGATCATTCCTCTTAATAAAGTCCCACATGCTTCTTAATGCTTCTTCATTTTTCTTGTTTCTTTTTTCTGATTTCTCCTCAGAGATGATGGAGTCAGCAGCTCTATCTTCCAAATTAGGAAGTCTATTTTCCATTTGTTCCATTCTGTTTTCTTGGCTTTACATGGAAGTTTCTATGTCTTTGATTTTCTTCTTGATCTGTTGGATTTCAGAGTACCAGTGTTCCATCAGATTGAACAGCTTGCTTGATTTTTCATTTTGCTCTGCTGCATTTTGTATAAGGTCTAGGAGGGCTCTGTATGTAACCTTTTTGTATTCACCTTCAGATAGTTTCAGAAAAGCTTGTTCATCTGGGAAGTTGTGAGGTGCTTTCTTTTGGGGGCCTTCTGAAGGCATGTGTGATTCCTTGGATCTGGTTTTCTCCAGGGTTTGTTGCTTTTGGGGCCTCGTGTGAGTCAACAGAGGCTGGGAGAGATGCTGTAAGGATGGACCACAGGTGTTTCTCTAGGCTGTCTTAAAATGAGACGTAGAAAGTATCTGACAACTTCCAAAATCAGTCAGGTTTTCAGGTGTACAGGTCCCTCTTCCCATCTGGCAAAGTTAGCACCTTTATATAGAACCCCAGAGGTTATAAACTAGCTCAAAATACAGAAAGATTACTGCCTTGATGGCCTCTGCTGTTGGACCCCAGCTGTAGGTCACACTATGTAGAATACTGCTTTTCTGCTGGAAATACACTCTCCTCTGGGCAAGCACTGCTGCCCAGCCCAGGAACTAGACCCAGCTAAAGCTTCTATATGGGTATATCCACCTCCCAGTGAAACAAGATGGTGTCCCACACAATTCTGCCACCTGGCTTGGGCCAAAAGAGAGGCCAAAGGTGCTAAGATGCACAGAGTCCACAGCCTCTGTTGCCGGGCCCCAGCCACAGGCTACGCTGCATAAAATATTGCTTTTCTCTAGAAAATGGCTCTCCCCTGGGCAGACTCTGTCCAGCTGGGGCCTCTGTATGGGTGTATCCACCTCCCCATTTAACAAGATGGCATCCTGCACAAGTTTGCCACAGCCTCCGTACCAGCTACTATGTAGCAGAGGCAGAAGGAGAGGCCAAAGATGCTGAGATGCACAGAGTCCAATGCCGGGCTCACAAAATATGGCAATTTCACTTGCTAATCCCACCAGCAGTGTGTCTTAGATCAGTGGCTAGTCAAGTCCCAGCTCCACCCACCAGCCAAGATAGAGAAAAAAAATTAAAGTGGTGAGTTACCTTTGGTCTGTGCAAGCCCACACTCACCTAGAGTGGGGTCAGTAACAGAGAGGATGTTTTGCTTTCAGTGGTATGAAGTCCAAGTTAACAGCCCTATATTGTGTCCTAGGGTTCACTAGGTGTCCAGAAGGCTCCATTTAATTATCAGTTGAGGTCTTGGTTTCCAGAGGGATTTAGGGAGATGTTTGTTTAGTCTGCCATCTTGACTCTGCCCTAACTGCTATTTTCATGTTTCAATATTCTTTGAAGATTGATAGAAAACTTCTGACCTGTTAACTTCTCCCTTCGGGAAATTGATAAAAAAAATATAAGCCCTAAATTAATTACTCTCTAAAATAAAGTAGATAATTCATGATGGAAATTAATCTAAAGTTGTTTTCAAATGTATTTGTATTTGAAAGCCATGGGAGGGGGCAAAAAAAGAAAGAAATACATATAACAAAACCATCTTAGCTTCTCATGTTTGCAGTCTCCTCACTTGAAAATGAGGAAATTAAGGACAAATATTATGAGCTCCTTCTTAAAGGACTGCTTAATTTTCTTTGAAAGTTGTTTTATAAGACTTGGAATTGACTGTGATCTGACAGCTGATTTTATACATAAAGGAAAACGTGAATATAATCAATTTTGTCATAAATTAGACTTTTGATTGGTCTTGATATATATATATGTGCATATAATAACCTGGATAACCAGAATAGACTATATATATATATATATATATAAATATTAAGGTAGATAGATATCACAGGTGAATATGCATAGAATTGATATCAATGAGTTAGGTTAACCAGGAATGACATAACAATTGATTTTTTATCATGATTATTCCTACATTTAATGATATTTAATATTTAATAGTTCAATCGGTAATCTGAATGACCATGATCTTTATGTGTGCAAATGATACCATGCTACTTGGTAGAGTTAGTATTGAAATTCAGTACAACTAGTACAAGCTGAAAAGTGATGAGAAACAGACTGATCTTTAATAAAAGCTAAGGCATTTAAGATAGAATATATAAACAGAATGTAGATAATCACACGTATACTTCTCAGATTAGATGTATTAGAGAGTCGGCATTCAGAGCAGACCATAAGATGAATAAACATGAGGCAAATTTTACTGCATATAAATGTATAAAGGTCTCTCACATTATAGTATGAAAACAATTAAATTGTAATGTAAAATAAATTAAGCACAATTTCAGGAACTATAAAAGCAAAAAATATACATTAATTCACTTCTCATCAGCCTTTACAGTTCTCAATGTTTAAAATGTGTTTAATGTGTAATATTTCAGGCAAACATTAAAGTACCTGTTTCACGTCTCTATATTTATCACCCAATTTAAAAAATAAATCATCATAAAATTTAATGCCTTTTTGATGTGGAGGTCAATTGTTTGTGCTTCCCTTAGGCACATATTGCTATCGTCCCTCTCTTAGACTGGAAACTCAGAAGTCAGAGATTAAGTCAATTCACAGCTATTGACCAAAAAAAAAAAAAAAAGAAAAGAAATCAAAAAACGAAACAAAAAACCTCAAATGTATCTTACTTTATCCTTTGTGATGACAATATTTTACACCTAATGCTAGGGTACAGTACCCAGGCTTTCACACTCTCAGTTAGGTAAAAGCTAATTATGTCTTCAGTGAAAGCCTCATTAAGACAGACATACAACGTACAAGAAAAATCAAAAGAAAGCTAAATTTTATAATCTATGAAAAAAATCTGAGTAATCTACAGTATAACAGTAATAGTAAGTACATGTAATGTGCCATATAAAATTGAGTTAAAGTAATTTCGGTAAACTAACACCTATCCTATAGCTAGTATACGCTAGGTACTTTACTAAATGTTTTTTGTTATATCATCTCAGTTGTTCATTGTAACAACTCTGGGGGAAAGATACTACTATTATTGGCCTCATTTACAAATAAGAAGCCCAAGGCAGAAAAGACTAAATTGTGTAAATTCAACTATCTGTTAAAAAGAGAGGATTTTATCTCAGTTAATTATTTCACAAAAAGCTCTCAAATCTTACAGTACTTAAACTGCACATGTGAAACGTTTGTGTCTATATGTGGTTGTGTGTTTTATAGTTAGTAAAATGTGACTATATGTGTAAAGTAAGTAATCATCTACTTCTTCAGTTGCTTTTTCTTTTAATATACCCTTCACCATTTCTCTACTCCTAGAGAAATAAAGGTCAGTACATAAAACTAGTTTGTCCTAATAAAAAAGTAAGCACTATTTATGAAAAATCGTTTTCCTAAAAAGTTGTTGTTTTCGTTGTGTTGTTGTTGTTAGGTGCCATCGACTCAGTTCTGACTCTCAGTGGCCCTATGTATAATGGAACAAAGCACTGCCTGGTCCTCCAACATCCTCACATTCATTGTTATACTTGAGCCCACTGTTGTAGCTGCTATCTCAGTTTATTTCACTAAGAGTCTTCATCTTTTTCTGTGGTTCCTAAACTTTACCAACCATGATGTCCTTCTCTAGGGATTGATACTTTCTGAAAATACATCCAGAGCATTTGAGATGTAGTCTCTCCACTCTTGCTTTCAAAATAAATTTATTTGTTCTTTTGGCAGTCCATTGTGTAATTAATATCATTTACCAGTACCACAATTCAATGGCATCAATTCTTCTTCAGTCTTATTTATTCATTGTCCAGCTTTCACACGCATGCGAGACAATTAAAAGCATAACGGCTTGAGTCAGACACCTTAGTCTTCAAGGTAACATCTTTGCTTTCGAACACTTTAAAGAAATGTTTTGCAGCAGATTTGCCTAATGCAACATGTCATTTGATTTCTTGAGTGCTGCTTCTATGGGTACTGATTACAGATCTGAGTAAAATGAAATCCTTGACAACTTAAATCTTTTTCCCACTTTTTCAAAATGGTTATTAAATATGATTCATCAGGAAGAGGAGAGAAACTAGGATCGTTGAGTCTTGGACAGATGTCTGTTGTCATTGGTGAATCCATCACTTGTTATGGATCACTTGAAGGTTGATTTAGATGAATAAGATGAACCAGCCACAGCTGATGAAAGTGTAAGGGCAAATCATGTATGAAGGTTTATAGTGGGGTACTTGTGGAACACTGAGGAGATAATTTAGATGCTCTGATAAATTCAAAGAGCAAGGATTAGTAGTCAAACCCAGTGGTACAGAAAGAGAAGAAACACAAGATTGTTGCTTATTAGGGAGTCTTTGGGTGATACAAACAGTTAATGTGCTCAGCTGCTAACTGAAAGGCTAGCAGTTAGAGTTCTCCCAGAAGCACATCTGCAGAAGACCTGGCCACAAAATTTAATAGTTGAAACCCAGTGTTTTAGTCAGCTAGGGCTGCTCTAACGGAAATACCACAGAAATACACAGTCTGGTAGGCTGCAAGTCCATATTCAGGGTGTCCGCTCCAGGGGAACGCTTTCCCGCTTGTCAGCTCTGGAGGAAAGTCCAGTATTACATCAGTCTTTGTCCAGTGAGTATCTTGGCTTAGGGACCTCAGATATGAAGGACACACTCTTCTCCTGGTGCTGCTTTCTTGGTGGTATGAGGTTCCCAATTCTCAGTCTGCTTCTCTTTCCTTTTATGTCTTGCAGAATGAAAGGATTAAGGGTGGGGAAAGCCGCACTACAGGAAAACTGCCTTTACAGTGGAGCAGGGAGGTGATTTTATAAAGGGATTTATAGTCCTACCTTAGTCTTTAACATACAGCATAGGAAAACAACAAAATGGAGGACAGTCACAAGATACTGGGAATCATGGCCCAGCCACATGGCTACATCTATTTTTGGGGGGACACAATTGAATCCATGACACCCAGTGAAGCTGCACATGGATTGCCTTGAGTTGGAGTCCACACAACGGCAACTATATTTTAGTGTTGTTTTTTGTCTGACTTCCTGTTGATTTTGACTCATAGAGACGCTACAGAAAAAAGTAGAACTGCCCCATGGGGTTTCCAAGGAGTGACTAGTGTATTTGAACTGCTGGTGTATTTGAACAGCCAAATTCTTAACCACTACACCTATTGTATGTTAGAGGACTCAAAATAGTTGAGCGGCAAATACAGAATTAAAGCGTGGGTTAGTGGAGTGCATCCATGGCCAGTCTTGGAGAAGACAAGAAGGCATTGGTATGAGTGTCATACCTACCGTCACTACTCATTCTGCTCATTTGTCTTTGGTTCTTGAGGGCTTCTGACTCCAAGGATCTGTGAACAAACTGTTATCTTGCTCCCATGCAATTAACTTGCTACAGGGACTCTTGTGGCCCCCTCTGGATTCAAGAATCTGTGTTTCTCTAATTCAGTCCAACCCAGGAGTCTGTTGAAGTAGCAATCAGATGACAGGTAACACATAAACTCTTAGCTAGATACACAGGTGATCCTTGGAACATGTTCAGTTCCAGCATTTTTATTTCCCTTATATGGAAAGATACCAGAAGATTAAATCTTTTTTTCTGCTAAGGGGATGCACAGAAATACAAGACAAGGCAGAGAGTTGCAGTTTACGGAAATGTTCACATGTAAATATCTCTCAAAATGCAGAGTTTTAACCAGTGTTTCTAGGAAATGAACCTATATGAGTTTTTTAAAAAATTTAATCCGGAAGAGCATATGCAATTGGAGTAACTCATGCTTGCCGAGCTTTTATTGATTTTTTTCCTGAAAAACAAAATATTGCCTTTTTATTATTTAGGAAAGATGTGAAATTATGCTCTGTATTAAGACTACAGTGGGCACTATAACTTATTCTCAATGCCAGAGCCTCAAGGATTCTTAATCGTCTACCCATTCACGCAACTATCACTGAGCTTTTGCTACCTGCTGGGCATTGTGCTAGGAACTGTAGATTTAGAGAATAAAGTACACTTCCACGTCACTTTGTTCAATTTGGTCCGAGTGCTCCTTTAAAAATACCAAGGAATCAGAGAGCTCTTGGAAATTTTCTTGTCGAGGCATTATCATCATCATTATGTGTGAATATTGTCAAAAATACACTTGGCCTGAGAAATAATAATATGCTATAATATGAGTAGAATCTAAGTGAATCCTTATATCTGAAGCTATAGCAATGAACTAAATTATCTTTCAATATTATCAACAGACAACATTTAAAATAGTCCTGGTATACTTTTGGCCATATTAATTCATTTATTCATTCATAAAGTCTTCAATCTGACTGAACTTCAGGAGAAAGGACACATTTTGGAAATGAACCTGAACTTCTAGTTTTTGAGCCACCCAAAAGATTTTGATGCTGTTACTTAGCATGAGAAGACTGAGTAGATGAATTGCTTTCTGCCTTTCTCAGTGAATGTAATAACAGTAATGCTTGTGCTCAAATTAAAATCCCGGATGAATTCTTTACTCTTCATTTGTTTCCACAAAGAAAATCCAATCATAGAGATGTAATGATACTAACTCTAAAAAAGTATTTTGTATCAGCAGTAATTTTGTGTGTGTGTGATTGAGTGAAAGTAGTATACAATCCAAGTTAAATTTGTGTGCCTGCCTATCTGCCGTTTCTTCTGGTTTCCTTCCCTGGTGACAGCACACTCTTCCTTTCCATTCTATGCGTGTCATATCCTGCTAACAATCTCCTATCCCCTCAACTCTACTCTCTCCTCTTCCTTCTGATAATAGGCCAGTAGGAAGGCATCCTCTAGATACCTAGAACCATAAAATGGACACACCATATGGCCACACCTTATGTCCCAAGTTCAATCCATTCCTGTCCAAAGAGCTGACTTCAGTAATGAATCCTGATCAGGGGCAGCAGTAGATCTAGGGGCCATACTCCCAGGGGAAGTCCAAGGCCACCCGACCACCAATTGTGGTCTTTTAGTGGAGTTCTTGAGGTGTATTCCTCTTTTTGTGTGTTGCCACTGGGACCCAACATTGCTTGCCCCATCATAGCTGTCACTGGTGGTGGCCAAGCACCATCTGGTTCTTCTGATCACATGCTGATATAGTCATCCATACACATGGGTCCTTCCATCCTCTGGGCACTTTTTCTCTTATGTTCTTTGCTGTCCTTGGAAATCATCTGATTTAGCTGAGATGGGATCATTTGGTATACCTCAGATGGCAGCTTGATAGCTTTTAAGACCCCAGACGTCAGTCAGCAATAGTGGGTGCAGAAGACTCTCTTAGCAATAGGATAGCTATGGCAGTTGGCCTTGATGTCCCCTGAGAGCATTGTCCCTGGACCCCCACACCTGCTACTCTATCCTTACGATATTAGGCTAGGAATAAAAGAGTTTTCAGTTTATCTGGTAGTCCAGTTAAGGTGATCTTCTTTCTGGTGTGTGCTGTCACTACTTTTACCCAACCAAATTTCTATCAGGTATCTAATCTATATGCATCCCTCTCCCTCCCTTCCACACTCTTTCCTCTCCCTTGTAGCCGTCAGAGTCTTTTCTTCTGTATATGTCTGTTTTTAAGTCCTCAGAGTAAGGATCTCATACAATATTTGTCCTGTGCTGCTGACTGATTTCACTCAGCATAATGTCTGTCTTCCAGTTGAAACCAGGTTATGAGATGCTTCCTGAAATCATCATTGTTCTTTATCACTGCATAGTGTTCCATTGAGTGTACATACCATGTTTATCCATTCATCTATTGTTGGGCATCTGTGTTAATTCCATATTTTTGCTGTTGTGGACTGTGCTGCAATAAACATTCCCGTGAATGTATCTGTTCATGTGACTACCCTTAATTCTGTAGGATATATTCCAAGCAGTGTGGTTACTGGATCAAATGGTGTATCTATTTCCAGCCTTTTAAGGATGCCAATATCATCCTATAAAGAGACTGTTTTTACCATAGTCTTTGCTTTCCAAAGAGTTTGTAACATTTTGCAATCCCACCAGCAGTGTAGGAGAGTTTCAATTTCTCCACAGCCTCACCAGCATTTGTTGTTTTGTGCTTTTTGGATCACGGCCAACTTTGTTGTAGTGAGATAATATCTCATTGTAGTTTTGACTTAGATTTAATAGCTAACGATTGTGAGCACTTCCTCGTGTGTCTTTTGGCTGCCTGAATGTCTTCTTTAGTGAAGTGTCTGCCCATCTCTTTGCCCGTAACTCAATTGGGTTGTTTACCTTTTTCTTGTTGATATGTTGCAATACTTTGTAGATTATGGAGATCAGATGTCAATATGGCATATAGTTGCCAAATATTTTTTCCCGTTCTGTGGGTGGTCTTTTAAGTCTTTTGATAAAGACTTCGGATGACCAAAAAAAAATTGATTCTTAGTAGTTCCCTTATCTATTTTCTTTTCTGTTGATTGACCTTTTTCAGATTTTGAAATCTATCTAAACTGTGTATTAAACTTTCTATTGTTGATCCTATTTTTTCTTGCATGATCTTTATCATTTTAGGTTTGATATTTAGGTCTTTTATCCAATCTGAGTTGGTTTTGGTGTAAGGTGTGAGGTACAGGTCTTGATTCAATTTTTTACAGATGGATAACCAGTTTTGCCAGTGCCATCTGTGAAAGAGACTTTTTACCCCAGTTCAGTCTTAGGGCCTTTGTCACATATCACAGGTTCATAGGAGGGTGGTGGAATCTCTGGGGTCACAACTCGGTTACATTGATCTATATGTCTCTTTTTGTACCAGCATCAGGCTGTTTTGACTACTGTGCAGTATAATAGGTTCTAAAATTGGGTAGTGAGAGGCCTCCCACATTGTTCTTCTTCAGTAGTGGTTATTAGCTTATCTGGTATTTCTGTCCTTTCTAAAGTTGGTGATTTGTTTCTCATCTCATTAAAAAATGTCACTGCACTTTCTCTTGGGATTGCAGTGTATATCTAGATGGCTTTGGGTAAAACAGACATTTTCACAATAAGTCTTGCTATCCATGATCAGAGTAGGTTTCTCCATTTATGTAAGTCTCTTTTAGTTTCTAGCAGTAGTCTTGAAGTTCTCTTCGTATAGGTCTCTTATTCCTGTAGTTAGATCTATTCCTAGGTACTGCATCTTCTTGGGGGCTATAGTAAGTGGTATTGATTTGATGATTTCTTCCTGAATGATCTCTTTGCTGGTATAAAGGAATCTTACTGACTTACTTATGTTTATTTTATAATCTGATACTTTGCTGAACTCTTCTATCAGTTTGAATAGCTTACTTATGGATTCTTTAGAATTCTTTGCATATACGATCATATCTTCTGCAAATAGGGAGATTTTTTAATTTGTCTTTGCTGATAAGGATGCCCTGTATTTCTTTTTCTTGTGTGATGGCTCTAGTGAAAACTTCTAGTACAGTGTTAATAGAAGTGGTGAGAATGAGCATCCTTGTCTAGTTCCTGTTTGCAGGAGGAATTCTTTCAGTCTCTCTCTATTCAGGATGATGTAGGCAACTGGCTTTGCATAGATGCCCCTTATTTGGTTGAGGAATTTGCCTTCTATTCCTAATTTGCTGAGAGTTTTTAGCATGAATGGGTGACAGACTTTGTCAAATACTTTTTCTGCATCAGTTAACAAAATCAGATGATTCTTGTCTTTCATGTTATTTATGTGGTTGATCACATTAATTGTTTTTCTGATGATTAACAAGCTTTGCATTCCAGGTGTGAATCCAACTTGGTCATGATGAATTATTTTGTGATATGTCGTTGAATTCTATTGGCTAGGATTTTTTTTTGAAGATTTTGGTATACTAGTTTCATGAGTGATATTGGTCTGTAGTTTTCCTTTTCTGTGGGATCTTTCCCTGGGTTTGGTATAAGGGTTACACTGGCTTCGTAGAATGAATTTTGGAGTATTCCATCCCTTTCTATGCTGTGAAATAGTCTTAATAGCATGGGCATTTACCCTTCTCTAAAAGCTTGGCAGAATTATGCAGTGAAGCCATCTGGGCTAGGGCTTTTGGGGGTTGGTAGTTTCTTCATGACTTTTTTTAATAACTTCCTTTGGGGTGGGTTTATAAGTTATTCTATTTTTCCTTGTGATAATTTTGGTAGGTGATAAGAATCTAAGGATTTGTCCATTTCCTCTAGGTTTTCAAATCTGTTAGAGTACAGTCTTGTGTAGTAATCTGTTATCATACTTTTGATTTCTGTTGGATCTGTTGAGACTTCTCCTTTATCATCTATTTGGGTAATTTGTTTCCTCTCCTGTTTTTCTTTGGTAAGTTTAGTCAGTGGTTTGTCAATTTTGTTGATCTTTTCAAAAAACTGCTTTTGGTTTTACCAGTTTTTTCAGTTCTTCTTCTATTCTCTAATTCATTTAGTTCTGCTCTAAACTTTATGATCTGTTTTTTTTTAGTGCCTGAAGGATTCCTCTGTTGCTCTCTTTCTATTCGTTCAAGCTATAGGGTTAATTGTTTGGTTTGGATCCTTCCTTCCAGATGTGTGCACAGAGATAAACTGATCTCTGAGCACTGCTGTGGCTGTATCCCATATGTCTGGTAGAAAGTGTTTTCATTCTCATTTGATTCTGTAAATTTCTTTATTTCATCCTTGATTTCTTCTATAACTCATGGTTTTTGAGCAAAGTGTTGTTCAGTTTCTATGAGTTCCAATTTCTATTAAAGTTTTTCTGCTACTGATTTCAACTTTTTCGGCTGTATGGTCTGAGATGATGTTTTGCAATAATTCAATGGTTTGGATTTGTTGAGATTTGCTTTATGTGCTAATACATAGTCTATTCTGGAAAATGTTCCATCTGTAGTAAAGAAGAAGGTGTACTTATCTGTCGATGGATCAAAGAGTTCCATATATGTTGATCAAATCTAATTGAATAATTGTCACAATAAGATCTGTGTCTTTACTGAGTTTTTTTCTAGATGATCTGTCCATTACTGAAAGCAGAGTATTGAAGTCTCCAACTATTATTATCGTGTGATCTACTTCATTTTTCAATGTAATCAATGTCTGTTCAGTGTATATAGATGCTCTGGTATTGGGTGCATAAATATTTAATATTGTTAAATCTTGCTTGTGCACTGAACCTTTCAGCAATAAATGGTGGCTGTCCTTGTCCATGATGGTGGATTTTACATTAAAGTCTATTTTATCTGCGATTAATATTGCCATATCTGCTCTTTTTTGTACATTGTTAGCTTGGTATATGTTGTTCCATCCTTTAATTTTCAGTTTGTTCATCTTTAAGTCTGATATATGTTTCTTGTAATCAGCATATAGATGGGTAGCGTTTTTTGATCCAATATATGACTCATTGCCTCTTCACTGGAGCATTCAGACCACTTACATTCAGCATAATTATTGACAAGCATGTGTTTAGTGCTGTCATTTTGATGTATTTATTTTTGTGTTGGAGTTTTCTCTGTTACTCTTGGTATTTTGTTCTGGGACATTCTTCTTTATGTGTTGAATTTTCGTGTTTGTCAGTGTTGGTTTTGTGTTCATTGAGACTCCTGTATTTCTTGTTTTGATGTGTTGCACTGTTACTGTGCTTTGTGGTTACCCGAATAATCCCCTGTAATAATCTGAGTTTAAACACAATTTTAGCTTCTACAAATCTTGTTAACTTCATAGCCATCTGAAAGGACTATAACCAAGGTAGTATATCCCTCTTTTTATTGTGATAGTATCTTAATATTCATGATAATTTCTCCGGTTGCCTTCGTTTAATGTTGTAGCTCTGATTTAATTTTGTGCCTTTCCTAACTAGGTAGGTTTCTGAATGTTGTGTGTCCTGCTTTGTCTCCTTAAATATACAGTTAAGGTTCTAAGCAGACATCTTCTTTCAGTATTTCTTATAGTTTTGGTTTGGTTTTTGCAGTCTCTGAGCTTCTGTTTATCTGTAAGTATCTCAATTTCATCTTTGCATTTGAAAAGCAGTTTTGCAGGATATGTAATCCTCAGTTCTAAGTTTTTCTCTTTGAAGGCTTTAAATGTGTCATTCCACTGCCTTCGTGCCAACATCATTTCTGCGAAGATGTCAGATGGAAACCTAAAGGGCTGCCCTCTGAATGTTAGTTCTGTTTTGACTCTTGCAGCCTTTAAAGGCTTCTGCTTATGTTTCACTTTATTAAGGTTGATTAAACATGTCTTGGTGTTTTTCTTTTAGGATCAATTTTCTGTGGTGTTTGACACACATCTTGGACATTTTTCGACTCAACAGCACTGGGCTTGGCTTGGCTTCATAATTTGAGGGATGTTTTCCGTCAGCAACTCAGTAATACTCTGTGTGTTTTCAGCTATGCCTCATTGTTCCAGGATTCAATTAATTGTAGATTATTCCTTTTCATAGAGTCCCACATGTTTCTTAATGCTTCTTCATTTTTCTTATTTCTTTTCTGACTTCTCTTCAGAGCTACTGTGTCAGTAGCTTTATCTTCAAGATCACTAATTCCAATTTCCAACCTGTCCAGTCTGGTCTTTTGGCTTTGAATTGAATTGCTCAGTTCTGAAATTTTGTTACAGATCTGTTGAATTTCATAATGTTGATGTTCTATCAGTTCAAAAAGCATGCTTAATTTTTCATTTTGTTCTGCTGCATTTTGTTTAATCTCTAGGAGGGTTCTATATATGAATCTTTTGTACTCGACCTCTGATAGTTTCAGAAAGGCTTCTTCACCTGGGAAGTTTTCGAGACTGTATTTTAGGAGTGTTCTGGGTCCATGTTAGGATATATTTTTTTAAATTTTTTATTTAATATAACTGTGTGAAAATGTACATTCCCATATAAATTTACATGCCCACCTATATGCAGCTTCCACTGCTCTCCCTGCCAGGTGACAGCACGTTATTCCTCTCTGCTCCATACACGTCTTGTTTTCCCAACAGTCTCTTTTTTCCCTCCTCTCCACCCACTCTCCTTCCTCCAGCCAGAGGTCAGCAGGATGACATCTTATAGATGTATAGAACCATAAAGTGCATCCAATATATGGTCACTGCATCTCCAAGTCCAATCCATTCCTGTCCAAAGTGTGGACCTTCGTTATGATTTATGGTCAAGGGCAGCATCAGGGTGAGGGGCCATGCTACCAGGGGAACACTGAAACCACTGGAACATCAAATGAGGTCTTTTAGTGGGGATCTCAGGATGCACCCCTTTTTATTCTTGTGTTGCCAGTGAGACTCAACTTAGTGAGCTCCATCGTGGCTATCAGTGGTGGTGGCCAGGCACCATCTGGTTCTTCCGGTCCCAAGTCGATGTAGGCACCCACTGATGTGGGTCTCTTTGTCTTCTGGGTTGTCTTTCCCCCATGTCATTTTGGTCCTCAGTGAGCATTCATTCCTGCTGAGTTGGGACCATTCGCTGTGCCCTCAGGTGGCAGCTTGGCAGCTTTTAAGACCCCAGACGCCACCACCAATGTGGGGTGGAGGAGCTCTCTTAGCAAAACGCTAGTTGTGCCAATTGGCCTCGTTTTTGCCTAAAAGCATGGTCCCCCACCCTCTGCCCCAGCTACTCTATCATTGCACTATTGGATTAAGATGGAAGGAGTACTCAAGTTATGTTTAAGTCCACTTAATATTGTTCTTGTTTCTAATGTGTGCTATCACTGATTTCAGTGAACCAGATACCTAGCACCTATCTAATATGAACCTTCCCTCCTCCCTCCCTCCCTCCCTTCCCTTGCAGCTGTCAAAGAGTCTTTTCTTCTATACACAAGTCTGTTTTTGAGATCTTATCGTAGAGATCTCATACAATGTTTGTCCTTTTGTTGCTGACTACTTTTACTCAACATAATGTATTCCAGTTGAAACCAGGTCATGAGATGTTTCCTGAAGTCATCGTTGTTCTTTATCATTGTGTAGTGCTCCATTGAGTATATATACCATAGTTTACCTATCCATTCTTCTGTTGTTGGGCATCTGCCATTGTGATGTGTTTATTTTTATGTTGATGTTTTCTCTGTTGTTCTTATTAGTCTGTTCTGGGACGTTCTTTTTTGTGAGTTGATTTTTCACGTTTTTCAGAGCTGGCTTTGTGGTTGTTGAGACTCCTGTGTTACATTTCTTGAAATGATATGATACATCTTTGCTGTGCTTTACAGGTGCCCCTATGATCCCCCTTAACAAACTATATATAAACCCAATTTTAATTACTACCAGTCTTGTCATCTTCCTCTCCATCTGGAAGGACTATAACAACTGTAGTACATCCCTCTTTTTAATATGACGACATCATAGTTTTCATGTTGATCACTGGACTGCTTCTTTCCTTATCAAAGCTGTGATTGGCTTTGGAGCCTTCCCTAACTGAGTAGACTTTTGAGTAGTAAAGTCGTTCTAAAATATAAAGTTGGTGGTTTTGTTCTCCTAAGCTAGAGCCAAGAACGTCTTTCAGTATTTCTTGTAGTTTTGGTTTGGTTTCTACAAAGTCTCTGAGTTTCTGTTTATCTGGGAATGTCTTAATTTCATTTTTGTATTTGAAAGATAGTTTTGCAGGATATATAATTCTTGGTTGAAAGTTCTTCTCATTCAAGACTTTGAATGTGTCATGCCACGGTCTCCGTGCCAGCGTGGTTTCTGCTGAGAAATCTGAAGAGAGCCTACAGGATTTCCCTCTGAATGTTAGCTTTGCTTTGAGTCTTGCTGCCTTTAACAGTTGCTGCTTATGTTTCATTTTGTCGAGCTTGATTATAATATGTCTTGGAGTGTTTCTTTTGAGATCTATATTGGGTGGCATACGATACGCATCTGAGATGTCTATATTCTCTTCCTTCATGATTTCTGGGAAGTTTTCTGTCAGCAGCTCAGCAACGATACTCCCTGTTCAAAGGGACTTACCCTGTTCAGAGACTCTAATTAACCGAAGGTTGTTCCTCTTAATAGAGTCCCACATGCTTCTTAATGTTTCTTCAATTTTCTTGTTACTTTTTTCTGATTTATGGTCATGGATGCTGGCCTCAGTAGCTCTGTCTTCCATGTCAGAAATTCTTTTTTCTATTTGTTCCATTCTGTTTTCTTGGCTTTGCATGGAAGTTTCTACGTCTTTGATTTTGTTCTTGATCTGTTGAATTTCAGAGTACTGGTGTTCCATCAGATTGAACAGCTTGCTTAATTTTTCATTTTGTTTTGCTGCATTTTTTTATAAGCTCTAGAAGGGCTCTGTATATAATCATTTTGTATTCACTTTCTGATGCTTTCATAAAGGTTTCTTCATCTGGAAAACTCCTTGGTTGCTTTGTTTGGGAGCCTTCTGAACCCATGGCTAATTTCTTGTATGCCACAAGTGTCTGTTGCTTTTTGGGACCAATGTGAGTATGTAGAGGCTGGAGGAGGTACTGTGAGGATGGACTGTAGATGTTTCTCTAGGCTGTCTTAAAGTGTAAAGTAAAAGATATCTGACCACTTCACAAGTCAGTCAGATTTTCAGGTGTATAGGACCCTCTTCTCCACTGGCAAAGTAAGTGCCACTATATCCAACCCAAGATGATAGAAACTAGTACAGAATACAGCAATGTTACTGCCCTGTTGGCCTCCACTGACAGGGCCTGGCCTTAGAGGACACCACACAGGGTACTGCTTTTCTGATAGAAAAGCGCTCTCCTGTGGGCAGGCTCTGGCTCACAAGCTAAGAATTAGGTCCAGCTGTGGCCACCATATCCAAGATGGCACCCTCCACACAGGCAGCAGACAGAAGGGCTAAAGGTTCCAAGAGGTAGTGATTCCTCTGCTTCTGTTGCTGGACCCCAAAGCAGGTGGCACTAGGTAAATTATTGCTTTTCTGTCAGAGAAGCACTGTCCTGTTTGCAGGTGCTGGCTCCCAGGCTAAGAATGAGGTCCTGCTAGAATCTCTGTATTCAACATGGCGTCCTGCACACTGACTGTGAAACTCCTTACAAACGCCACTGAGGCCGATATAAAACAAGAGGCTCCAAGTGGCTAGATTATCAGAGTCCAAAGCCTGGCTCTCAAAATATGGGAATTTCACCTGCTTGTTCCCCCAGCAGTGTGTCTGAGTCTAGCTGCTAGGCAAGACCCAGCTCCACCGGCTGGCCAAGACAGAGGAAAAGATAGTCAAAATGGTGCATTTACCTTCAGTCTGTGAGAGCCAGGGATAGCCAGGTGTGGGAGTCAGCATAAGAGAGGAGGTTTTTCGCTCAGTAGAATGAAGTCCAAAGTAATAGCCCTGTGCTGTGTCCTGGGGCTGATTAGGTGACCAGAAGGCTCTGTTTGATTATCAGTTCAGTTCTTGGTCTACAGAGGGATATAAGGAGACGTGTGCTTAGTCTGCCATCTTGACTCTGCCTCCATGTTAGGATATATTTTTAAATGCTAGGTGATGGTCTGTTGTTTATGGGACACCTAGAGGGTGTTTCATTTCTCTGGTGTTGCCTTAACAGAAGCTGAGTTGTAGTTCTGAGAAATAAACTGGTTACCAGCCACCTCTTTCTTTTCTTGTGACTGGGCCCAGTGGACACCCTGGGGTGGCAGGCTCTGCCTCCTGGCCGGCAAAGACACTGCCCTTGTTATGGAAATACTGGGGTCTGTCAGCCAAACCTAGGATGTCAGTCAGTGAAGGCTGGAAGAGATGCAGTCAGCCTGCACAGCAGCTATTTCACCAGGCAGTCTTATTTTAACACTTAAAAGATACTTGACTGTTAACCAAAGTCAGGAAGACTGTCAGGTATGGCAGGCCCCTCCTTCTGGCTGACAAGGACGGCTGCACCCTGGCTGTTCAGAGATGTTGTAGTGCAGATCATGACAGGGATGGGCCACTGCATTGCAAATGCTGCCTGAGAGCCACTTGTGAGGCAACACCACGCTAAAAACAGTCCCTATTCTGGGAGAGTGCTGGCTTGGCTGGCACAGTCTCCCAGCCTGTGAATCAGCCGCTGGCAAGGCCTCCAATTAGGTAACTGTGCCTCCCAGGTGGGTAAGCTTGTGTCCAGATCAAGCTACTCATCCCACCAAGAAAGGGGAGACTGTATGGCAGAGTTCCAAAAGGGAGGAGAGGCCTGTGGTGTCCCCACTACAAGGCTCTCAAAATGTGAGTATTCTAACCATTGTCTCTCTTCTGTGAGACACACAGTTCACTTCAGGATTGCTTTGCAGAGTAGCCCTGGCACATGCCCTTTGCCTGACTGCCAGCCAACAAAAAGAAAAAATAGTTAAATGCACCAAGTAACTTTGAGTCACAGGAAGTGTCCACTCAGCCAGAGCAGAATTCAGCGGTAGAGAGGAAGTCTTCTACTTAATGGCATATATTCCAGAGTAATAGTCCTATGTCATGTCCTGGGTCGGGGGGAGGTCACTGGGTGTCCAGAAAGCTCTGCTCAATTACCAGTCCAAGTCTTAATTTTCAGAGGGAATTAAGGAGACATGTCTCTACTCCGCCATGTTAACTCTGCCCCAGTAATTTGCTTTTATTAGTAGCTTCATTGACATATAGCTGACCTGCAATAGAATCCACATATTTAATGCATACAATTCAATAAGTTTTCACATATGTAGATACCGATGAAACCTTTCCTCCAATCGAGATAATGAACATGTCCATAACCCCTTATGATTTCATTGTCCTTATAGGTCTCTGCCTGCTGTCCTTATCTGATGCTTTCCCTTCCTTGAGTAAGCACTGCTTTGCTTTCTGTATAAATTACTTTGTGTGTTATAGATTTTTATGTGTTTAGAGTTATATAGCAGGTACCCTATTTTCTCTTTGTTCACTCATCTTGATTATTTTGAAATTCACCCAACGGTGTATTGTTTATTAGCATGCGTTTATGCAAAGAATGTATCTTTTCTATGTTTGTTTACCAACTGTGCTTTACTGGTATTTTTGTAAGTATGTTATGCTATTTTTTGTTGTTACAATAACATGTAAATACCTCATGGGGGAGGGCACAGTTGGCAAACAAACATAGAGGCTCATGTCATTTGGGTAAAAATAAGGTATCTTTTTATTGCTAACTCTTAATCTGTTGTGTGCAATACCACAATATGTTTATTTGTTTACCTGTTGATGACAGTAGGGTTGTTTTCAGGTTTTGTTCCTTGTTTTAATTGTGTTTTGGGTGAAAGTATAACAGTACAAATAAGTATTTTCACTCCAAAACTATACATGAATTATTTTGTGACCCTGTGGTATGTAAGCATACTGCCCTTTTTCATTTCTTCTGTGGACTCTCCATATCCACTTACAGTTTTTCTTTCTCTCTGTTTTCTAACTTTTGCTTTTGAGCAGGTGTTGCTCATTTGGTCTTGTATACTTATTTGAACTAAGAGTATATTCCTCATTTACATTACTGTTTATTTTATAGACCTATCTAATCTTTGGCTAAAGATTGAACTTCGAAAGTAGCTTTAGCTCTAAGTTAGTCTGGTGTCTGGGGCCACAGTCTCTGAGGTTCTTCCAATCTCTATCAGACTAATAAGTCTGGCCTTTTTCATGAATTTGAATTTTGTTCTACATTCTTCTCTTGTCCATCCCAGGCCTCTCTATTCTGATCCCTGTCAGAGTGGTTGGTGATAGTCACCAAGTACTGTCTAGTTCTTCTAGACTCAGACTGGTAGCGGTTGCAGCTCATGTGGTTCATTACTTGTGTCTTTGATTTATTTTTCATATTCCTTTGTGCTGAATATGATGGGACCAATAGGTGTATTTGACACAGCCACCTGCAAGCTTTTAAGACCCCAGGTATTACTCATCAAAAGAGGATGTAGAACATTTTCTTTATGACCTAAGTTGTGTGATTTGATCTAATGCCAGTTTGAACTAACTAACTACCCCTGAGATCATAGAACCCAGTCCTCAGCCTCAGTAGCTTAGTTCCTCAAGGTATTTGGAAATATCCTGGAAGCTTCTTTGACTTTGCCTCAGTGAAGTTGTGCTGACTTCCTCAATACGGTGTGTTGCTTTTCCCGTCACCAAACTTACACTTTCAATTTGGGGCTATAACAAATAAAAATTGCTTTGAAAACCTGTGTAAAAATTTTTAAGAATATACGCTTTATTTTCTTTTGGGAACCTTAGAGTGGAATAGCTGGATCATATAGTAGGCATTTATTTAATATTAAATTACAAACAAATATGATATTAATGAGGGGGGATAGGCAGCAGTTATGTTAGTGAGGCAGAACTTATTGTGCAAGATTGTATTCCACCTAGAGGCACTCTCTTAGGATGTAGAAGAAAGGGAAGGAAGCAGAGAATGAGGGACCTCATACCACCAAAAAGCAGTGCCAGGAGCAGAGTGCTTCCTTTGGAAAGGTCCCTACACCTTGGAAGCTCCCAGCCCAGGGTAAGACTGACAACAGGGATCTTTCTCTAGAGTTAACACAGAAAACCTTCCCTGGGAGCTGATGCTCTGAATTTGGACTTACAGCCTACTGGACTGTGACAGAATAAAATTTCTCTTTTTAAAGCCATCTACTTTGAGTATTTCTGTTATAGTAGGACTAGATGACTAAGATAGCTGCCTAGCACAGATGCTGCCTGGCTGCCACATCTAAGATACAAGACAACATGATTGGAATAGAGCCCTGCCTGTGACACCATCCCTGCATTGGTGATCCCACCACAAGCTGATCCACTTTCAAATTCCAAGTGGTTGCCTGTGTTGGATTGCCCTGGCTTTATCTAATCCTGATTGCTAGGCACTGTCCTCTGCCAAGTTGCTCAGAAAATTCTTCACCTCTATATGAGAAAGCTCTCCATCACGTAATGTATGCCTGAATTAATTTACCTGTGTTCTCACATCAGATTCAGGGAAAAACATGCCCTGTTAAGAGACTGTTTCCTCCAAGCATCAGCAACTAGCTCTTTCCCTTCTTGCCTGGCTCAGTGTGGTACACCAGTTTCAGGCTTAGGATCCCTTGAGACTGCCCAGTTCAAGATATGGGAGACAATAACAAACTTTCAAAAAAAAAAAAAGTGATACTTTATAGTTAACGTGATTCAGGAATTTCCTCCATACCCCACCCTCACTCTCCATCTTGGTTACCTAGTGCTGCTATTACAGTAATACCACAAGTGGGTGGCTTTAACAAAAGGAAGTATATTCTCACTGTCTAGTAGACTAGAAGTCTGAATCCACGGTGATGGCTTCAGAGGAAAACTGTGTGTCAGCTCTAGAGAAAGGTCCTTGTCATCAGTCTTCCCTTGGTCTGGGAGCATCTCAGCTCAGGAACCTCATATCCAAAGGACATACTCTTACTGCTGCTGCTTGCTTAGTGATATGAATTTCCCATATCTCTCTGCTTGCTTCTCTCTTTGTTATCTCAAAAGAGATTAATTTAACACACTGTCTGATTTTGCAGATTTCATCAATATAACTACCACTAATCTCTATGGTCTGACTCATGGTGACCCTAGGGGCCAGGGTAGAACTGACCCCCAGAGTATTCAAGGAGCTGGCTGGCAATCTCGAGGGTCACTATGAGTCAGACAAAACTCAACAGCATTCGGTTTGGGTTTTTTGGCAAATCACATCAGATGACAAAATGGTAGCCAATCATGATCTAGCCAACTTGACAGATATTTTGGGGCGACACAATTCAATTCATGACCCCTTCCAAACATCATTATTCCTTCTCTGCTTGAAGATCTCTGGGGATGGGAAACTGATTGTCTTAGAAACCACCCCACCCTCTCTCCAAACAAGCTCGTTTTAAAATTTCATCATTGTATTAAGCCAAATATTGCTTTTTCTTAATGTGTACCTCTCATCAAAACTTCATCAACAAGCTTAAAGCCATTAGTGTTAACAAAACTTGAAAGTTACAATGTTTAAATTCCAATATGTTTATAAGACATAAGTCATATTTCAACTGGTAATTAGGAGAATACTTTGATAGTTGTTTGATGTTAACTAGCTGGTAACCATGAGCAAAGCCTACCCTGGTGGCGGAATGATTAACCACTTGAATGTTAACCAAAAAAGTCAACAATATGAAAGCATCAGCTGCTCCAAGAGAGAAGACATTTAGCAGTCTACTCCTGAAGAATTAGAAAACATTCTGGTGCATTTCTTTTCTATCATGTAGGGCTGCTATGAGATGGAATTGATTCCATGGCACTTAGTAGCAACAACCATAGGCTAATACCTTAGTTCCTATTTTTTCCTTGTAATGTAAGAAGCTGATTGTTTATTGGCTTCCTTGAGATGTTGATAGACTTTACTTAAAAGAACAAAAAAAGTGCCCTGTCAAATAACATTAGACAATACTCAGTCAAATAAATTAAGTAGTTTCTTCACAGGGGGATTTCTCAAAACCTTTAATAAATAGGCCAAGAAAGTAAAGAAGGAAATGGAATATAAAATACTTCAAAAATCTCAACCATAGTTTAGGTTTTTTTTTTTTTTTTTTTTTTTCCATTGACTAACAACTATTGGCAGAGTCCCACTGAATATTTCAGGAAATGTGGGAGCTGATTTCTATCTCCCAAATTCTATGATTTAAAAAAAAAAAATCAAAGTCTTCAAATACATATAAACAGTAACAGGGTATAAATTTGGTCTTTGATATCACTACTGGCATTGATATATAAATATCAAAAGCAATATCAATATTAATGTATAAATACCTATATAGGGAATCACAAAAATAACTTAATTATCAGTTGTTTAATACACATTTCAAAGTTGGTATTTAATTCAGTATAAAGTTCACATCTTTTAGGAAGTCTTGTTGATTAATATCTGTATATTCAGATCACAAGGCACTGATAGCACAGTTGTTAAGAGCTCGGTTGCTAACCAAAGTGATAACAGTTTAAACCTACCAGCTGCTCCTTGGAAACCCTGTAGGGCAGTTCTACTCTGTCATGTAGGGTCACTGTAAGTTACAGTTGACACAGCAAAGACATATTTAGTTTGACTCTGATCATTCTGCACATTCAGCTGGTAAGAAAGCAGACTGCATTTGTTGATGTGTGTATACCCAGGTGTATCCTGCCTCCCTGATTAGACTTTTCAAGGGTAAGAATAACTGCTCAGCTTTCTTCCTTTCAGAGTGCTTAGAGTAGGGCTGTAAAGACAAGAGGACTTCACTTGCATTTCCCATTTCACAAACAGACTAGCATTTCTTTTCTTCTGAAAAAAAATTTCCCTTGAGACTCTCTTTAGTCTCATGATTTTCGGAACTAACAATTATCAGTTGCTTAAATAACTGCCGTCAAACGATGAGGTAAACTTCAGGCAATCTTATATTTTGGAGAGAAATTTAGTCTCACTTATTATCATAAATACCCCAGGAAAAACATGCTATACTGTTATAGACAGGTTTCAAACTTCCTGTTTATCCCTCGTCTAAAGTGCTGTCTCCTCTGCGGGGTGAAATGTCTCCAAATCTCTGAGACCGAAATTTCCATGACAGCGTTGTCCATCTCATTTCTTGCCTTTCCTTTCAGCTCTATGAAGGTTAGACACATTCTTCCTGGGTGTTTGTCAAAGTGTTTATCTAGTCTAGAATCAGCTATTCATGCTCTGCTCAGAATATTTTATGCAGACTCCTCCTTCCATTGCTGCTGGGTGCCTCTCTGAGACTGTAGCCACCAAGACAAGAAGAGACACATAAGAGTCTATTATGGCTGATTCATTTGTGTTTAAACATATTCATTCATGTCAATTTCTGCTGAATACTTGTTGGGCTCAGAATATTTACTAAATCAACAGACTCAGGCATTTCCCATTTGGTCATGAGTCTTCTATATTTTTTCTGTCTTACTCCAGTTCAGTGCTCACAGTGGATCTGAAATTACGCTTTATCAATACTCAAACCTGTTGTTCCCATAAGGACACATTCATATGTTCTCTTTCTCTCCCTCATTTCTTTACTCTTCCTCCTGGATCTCTCCTTTGCTTCCTCTGGAAAGATAAGATAATTAGTGAGAATTAACATTATTGTCCTAAAGAACTTGTCCAAGTATTTACATAAAAGTGTTTTACTTAGTCTCTGGACTATATGAAGAAGAATGCAGCACCATGATTGGAAAAAGACTCATAAACAACATACATGTGATATGGTCCTGCTTGCTAAAGTGAAGAAGACTTGAATACTGACTGGTGAAGGTCAAATACCTTCAGTGTAGATTACCTCTCAACAGAAATAAAACAAAAATCTTCACAACTGGACCAATAAACATCATAATAAATGGAGAAAATATTGATGTTGTCAAGGATTTCGTTTTACTTTGATCCATAATCAACACCCATAGCAATAAAAATATTAGACAACTTACCACACTGGGCAAATTTGCAAGTGTTCCAATGCAAAGGTGACAGTCTGAGAACTAAGATGCACATGACCCAGGCCACAGTAGTTTAAGTTACTTCATGTGCATGAAGAAATTGGACAATGAAGAAACAAGACCAAACAATTGATAATTTTGGATTACGGTGTTGGCAAAGAATATCAGTTATATCATGGACTGCCAGAGGAACAAACAGGCCTGCCTTGGAAGAAGTACATGAATGCTCTCTGGAGCAAGTACAGCTAGACTTTGTCTCAAACACTTTAGATGTTATCAGAAGGAGTCAATCCCTGGAGGAGGACACCATTCTTGGTAAAGTAGAGAGTCAACAAAAGAAAGGAAGACCCTGAGCATGATGGATTGACACAGTGACTGCCATAATGGTCTCATGCATAGTAATGATTTGATTTGAAGATGGTGCTGGACTGGACAGTATTTCGTTCTGAGGATAGTGTTAGACTGGGAAATATTTGATTTTGTTGTACATGTGGTCACTATGCATCAGAGATGATTTGATGACATCCAACAGCAGCAATCACTGATTGATTCATGTATTTGGCAGTTGTGGGACACAACAATGTACTAGCCTTTTGTTTGGTTCTAGGACCAAAAACAAATATGACAACATCCTTGCCTTTAAAGAGGTTACAGATTGTTTTGTTTGGGGTGAGAGCAACATGATAGCGAGAAAAAGGTGTGTTCTAGCTAGGAATAGAAGTCTATATGTATTTTTAAACTTTTATGGCTAGAAAGAATAAACTTATATAATAAAACCAATGACAACTATTTCCATTTCCAAACAAGATAGATGATTTTCATCTTTGAAAGTAAACAATCCTTACATACTTTGGATATCCAAGGTGAAACTTTCCAGGCCATATTCTAGAATGACAAGGATTCAAGCTATGAAGACTAAAGCATTCTCCTCAAAATGTGAATGAGTGTCTGCGTCATGGACAGAACTGCATCCCTATAAATTATACTGATGGAGGAATGCCCTTAGCCTTGGAATAAAAAGATGGAGGTGTTTTCCCCTTTTGTTTGGTATCAGACATAGATTCCCTTTAAGGGTAGAGACGATAGTTCAATAGGGGGTTATATTTGCACACAGTCATATTTCAGTTCTTTTTTTTTTTAATTCCTGAGTATTAATTGCTTTCTGTCTTCCTCTGCTCTCCATCAGGTTTTCAGTTTTGATTAATGCTAGTATTGATAGTGTTTGGGGAATTTCAGGAGAAGAAATATATTATCATTGGAGCTAAAACAGAATGTGAAATGCAGCAGCAACTCATTATTCAATGGCTAAAAGTGATTGTGGGAGCTGAGCAAAGGTTCAGTGCTAGTTTGTTATGTGTAGTTATGAGAGAAAACCAGGCTTGGTCTGCAAAAAATGGAAACATTTCTCAGATATCCAGACATGCCTGACAAGAAAAACATAGCAAATGACTAGAATTCTTGAAGCCACATTTGTGTGTGTGTATGTGTGTGTGTGTGTGCGTGCGTGCTCAGATTATTGCTATTTGTGACATAAAAAGAAATGCCACTATTTCAGAGGAAGGTCCAGAAAAACTATAGTTTTTAGTATGGTACACTGAAGGAACCTCCCACTATATATGACTGGACCCTAACTATACTGTAACAAAATTATGTTGTTGCATTGCTGTACTATAATGCAAAAAGAAAAAAAAATCTAAAAAAAAAAGAACTAATGAAACAAGCAGTGTTGTTTTGCAACATGTTGAGCTGAAACTACAATAAGAAGCCATGGATAGTGAGAAAGAGCAAGAGTGAAGGTTACTCTGGAGACACACTGGGCTCAGGACGTTAAGATTCTGGGCCTATCTCCAAAAACAACAATAACTTGATATTAAAGTCATTTCCATAACAGCAACTTCTTTGCTTCTAGGAGAAGGAAATCTGATTTCTCTCTGTTGGGAAGTACCTTAAATTTAGGCGATCAGAATTTCCACATACTATATTCAGCAATATGCAAAAACATACCAAAAAGATCCAATATATGAGGAAAGAGAATAACCAGAAGAAAAGTCAGTAGGAAAAAAATGAACAACATATTTGGACCCTGTAGCCTTATGGTAACACAATCACTGGGCACCTGTTAAATACTACGTGTGAAGAAAAGAAGAAAAATTTAGAAAAATAGGTCACAGGAAGCTATAAAAAACAAACATTAAAATGTGATCAAGTAGAAGTTTTAGAAATAGAAGTGAGAAGTTGATGATTTGTTTCTCTATCTCCTTAAAAAAAGGCTGCTGGAATTTGTATTGGCATTGCATTATGTAAGTAGATTGCTTTGGGTAAAATAGACATTTTTCACAATGTTGAGGCTTCTTATCCATGAGCAGTGTAGATGATTCCATTTATGTAAGTCTGTTTTACTTTCTTGTAGTAAGGTCTCGCAGTCCTCTTTATAAAGATCTCTTATTTCTCTAGTTAGATTTATTCCTAGGTATCTTATCTTCTTGGGGACTACAGTAAATGGAATTGATCTGGTGATTTCTTCTTTAATAATCTACTGTTGGTATAAAGGAATCCTACTGATTTACTTATGTTTATCATGTATCCCATTACTTTGCTAAACTCCTCTATTAGTTCCAATAGTTTACTTATGGATTCCTTTGGATTTTGTGTATAAACAATCACATCATCTACAAATTGGGAGATTTTTACTTCTTCAATGCCAATATGGATGTCCTTTATTTTGTTGTCTTGTCTAATTACTCTGGCTAGAATGTCTAGCACAATGTTGAATAGAAGTGGTGAGAATAGGCATCCTTGTCTAGTTCACATTCTCAAAAGGAATTCTTTCATTTTTATTTTTTTATTTAATATGACTGAGTGAAAATGTACATTCCTGTATAAATTTACATGCCCACCTATATGCAGCTTCCACTACTCTCCTTGCCCAGTGACAGCACACTATTCCTCTCTGCTCCATACTTGTCTCAACCTCCCAACAGTCTCCTTTCCCCTTCTCTCCTCCCACTCTCCTTCCTCCAGCAAACTGCATCCAATATACAGTCACTCTGCATTGCCAAGTCCAACCCATTCGTGTCCAAAGAGCGAACCCTCATCGTGATTCATGGGCAAGGATAGCATCAGGGCCAGGGGCCATGCTCTCGGGAACCCAGAAACTGCTGGACCATCAGTTGAGGTCTTTTAGTGGAGATCTCGGGATGCACCCCTTTTTATTCTTGTGTTGCAGTGAGACTCAACTCAGTGAGCTCCTTCGCAGCCACCACTGGTGGTGGCCGGGCACCATCCGGTTCTTCTGGTCCCAAGTCGATGTAGGCACCCACTGATGTGGGTCTCTCTATCTTCTGGGTTGTCTTTACCCCATGTCATTTTGGTCCTTGGTGAGCATCCGTTCCTGTTGAGTTGGGACCATTTGCTGTGTCCTCCGATGGGAGCTTGGCAGCTTTTAAGACCCCAGACACCACTCACCAATGTGGGGTGCAAACAGCCCTCTTAGCAAAACACTAGCTGTGCCAATTGGCCTCGATTTCACCTAAGAGCATGGTCCCCTGACCCCTGACCCAGCTACTCTATCCTTGTAATATTGAGTTAAAATGGAAGGAGTACTCAAGTTATGCGGAAGTCCACTTAATGTTGTTCTTGTTTCTAATGTGTGCTGTCACCGATTTCTCCCAACCAGATTTCTAGCAACTGTCTAATCTAAACCCTTCCCCCTCCCCCTCCCTCCCTCCCCTCCCTTGCAGCTGTCGAAGAGTCTTTTCTTCTATACACAAGTCTGTTTTAGAGATCTTATCGTAGAGGTCTCACACAATGTTTGTCCTATTGTCGCTGACTACTTTCACTCAACATAATGTCTTCCAGTTGAAACCAGGTTAGGAGATGTTTCCTGGAATCATCGTTATTCTTTATCATTGCGTAGTGCTCCATTGAGTATATGTACCATAGTTTACCTATCCATTCTTCTGTTGTTGGGCATCTGGGTTGTTTCCATCTTTTTGCTATCGTGGACTGTGCTGCGATAAACATTCTGGTGCATGTGTCCATTGGTGTGAAAGTCCTTGATTCTGTAGGATATATTCCAAGTAGTGGAATTACTGGGTCAAATAGTATATCAATATCCAGTTTTTAAAGGACTGTTTTTACCATAGTCTTTGCTTTCCAAAGAGTTTGTAACATTTTGCAACCCCGCCAACACTATGGGCGGGTTCCTCTTTCTCCACAGCCTCTTCAGCATTTGTTGTTTTGTGTTTTTTGGATCATAGCCAATCTTGTTGGGGTGAGATGGTATCTCATTGTAGTCTTGATTTGAATTTCTTCAATAACTAAAGATCATAAACATGTCCGCATGTGTTTTTTGGCTGCCTGGATCTCCTCTTTAGTGAAATGCCTGTCCATCTCCTTTGCCCATCTCTTGATTGGATGATTTATTGTCTTCTTATTGATATTTTGTAGTATCTTATGGATTATAGAGATCTAGCGTTGGTCTGACATAGAGTTGCCAAATATTTTTTCCCATTCTGTGGGTGTTCTTTTAATTCTATTAATAAAGTCTTTGGATGAGCAAAAGTGTTTGATTCTTAATAGTTCCCATTTATTTATTTTCTCTTCTGTTGATTGTGGTTTGTTTGACAGATTTTGGAGTCTGTCCACGTTTTGTATTAAAACTTCCATTGTTGTGCCTACCTTTTTTTGGATGAGCTTTATTGTTTTATGTTTGATATTTAGGTCTTTTATCCAGTTGGAGTTGGTTTTTGTATAAGGTGTAAGATATGGATCTTGATTCGGTTTATTGCAGGTGGATACCCAATTTTGCCAGCACCACTTGTTGAAGATACTGTTTTAACCCCAGTTTAATGTCTTAGGGCCTTTGTCGAATATCACCTGTTCATAGGCAGATGGTGTCATCTCTGGGGTCTCAATTCTGTTCCATTGATCAATCTGTCTGTTCTTGTACCAGTACCAGGCTGTTTTGACCACTGTGGCAGTGTAGTATGTTCTAAGGTTGGGTAATGAGAGGCCTCCCAGTGTGTTCTTCTTCTTTAGTAGTACCTTACTTATCCGGGGCTTCTTCCCTTTCCAGACAAATTTGGTCATTTGTTTCTCCATCTCGTTAAAAAATGATGCTGGAACTTGTATTGGGATTGCATTATGTAAGTAGATTGCTTTGGGTAGAATAGGCATTTTCACAATATTAAGTCTTTCCATCCATGAGCAGGGTAGGTTTTTCCATTTATCTAAGTCTCTCTTAGTTTCTTATAGGAAGGGCTTGCAGTTCTCTTTGCAAAGTTCTGTTATTTCTCTGGTTAGTTTAATTCCTAGGTACTTTATCTTCTTGGGGGCTATCGTAAATGGTATTGATTTGATAATTTCTTCCTTTACAGTCTCATTATTGGTATAAAGGAATCCTACTGATTTACTTATGTTTATCTTGTACCCAGAGACTTTGCTGAACTCTTCTGTCAGTTTTAGTAGTTTATTCATAGATTCCTTGGGATTCTCTGCATGTACAATCATGTTGTCTGCAAACAGGGAGATTTTACCTTCTTCTTTGTCGATGCAGATGCCCTTTATTTCTTCGTCTTGTCTAATTGCTCTGGCTAGAACTTCTAGTCCAATGTTGAATAGGAGAGGTGAGAATGAGCATCCTTGTCTGGTTCCTGATCTCAAGGGAAAGTATTTCAGTCTCTCTCCATTCAGGATGATGTGGGCAATTGGCTTTGTATAAATGGCCCTTATTATGTTGACGAATTTTCCATCTATGCCTATCTTGCTAAGAGTTTTTACCATGAATGGGTGTTGGACTTTATCAAATGTCTTTTCTGCATCAATGGACAAAATCAGGTGATTCTTGTCTTTTGTGTTATTTACGTGGTTAATCACATTAATTGTTTTTCTGATGTTGAACCAGCCTTGCATCCCTGGTATGAATCCCACTTGGTCATCATGGATTATTTTCTTGATATGTTCTTGTATTCTATTGGCAAGAATCTTGTTGAAGATTTCTGCATCTAGATTCATGAGTGATATTGGTCTGTAGTTTTCCTTCTTTGGTGGGTCTTTCCTTGGTTTTGGTATCAGGTTTATGCTGGCTTCATAGAATGAGTTTGGGAGTACTCCATCCCTTTCTATACTGTGAAATAGTCTCAGTAGTACTGACGATAACTCTTCTCTAAATGCTTGGTAGAATTCTGCAGTGAAGACATTTGGGCTAGGGCGTTTTTTTGGTTGGCAGTGTTTTGATGACCTTTTCAATCTCTTCCTTCGTGATGGATTTATTAAGTTGTTCTGCTTCATGTTGTGATAATTTGGGTAGGTGGTATGAGTCAAGCAATGTGTCCATTTCCTCTAGGTTTTCAAATTTGTTAGAGTACAGTCTTTCATAGTATTCTGGTATGATATTTTTGATTTCTGTTGCATCTGTGGTGACAACTTCCCTCTCATTTCTAATTTGGGTTATTTGTTTCCTTTCCTGCTTTTCTTTAGTAACTTTAGGCAGTGGTTTGTCAATTTTGTTGATCTTTTCAAAAAACCACCTTTGGTCTTTTCAATTGTTTTTCTATTCTCTAATTCATTTAGCTCTGTTCTATTCTTTATGATCTCACTTCTTCTGGTGCCTGAGGGGTTCCTCTGTTGTTCTCTTTCTACTTGTTCAACCTGTAGGGTTAGTAAGTTGATTTGGTTTCTTTCTTCCTTCCAGATGTGTGCATTTATGGAGATAAACAGACCTCTGAGCACTGCTTTGGCTGTATCCCATGGGTTCTGGTAGGAAGTGTCTTCATTCTCGTTGGAATCCATGAATTTCTTTAATTCATCCTTGATTTCCTCTATAACACATTTTTTTTAACAAGATGTTGTTCAGTTTCCAAGAGTTCCACTTTCTATCTGTGTTTTTTCTGCTATTGATTTCAACTTTTACGGCTTTATGGTCTCAGAAAATGCTTTGCAGTAATTCAGTGGTATGGATTTTGCTGAGCATTGCATTATGTCCTAACACATGGTCAATTCTGGAGAATGTTCCATATGCACTGGAGAAGAAGGTGTAGTTGTCTGCTGATGGGTGGAAAGTTCTGTATATATCAGTGAGGTTTAGTTGATTAATTGTGGCAATGAGGTCTTCTGTATCTTTACTGAGCTTTTTTCTAGATGATCTGTCTAGTATTGAGAGTGGAGTGTTCAAGTCTCCCACTATTATTGTGGAGTCATCTAACTCTCTTTTGAGTGTAGTCAGTGTTTCTTCAACGTATTTACGTGCTCTGATATTAGGTGCATAAATATTTAATATAGTGAAGTCTTGCTTGTGTACTGAACCTTTCAGCAATAAATAGTGTCCATCTTTGTCCACAATAGTGGATTTGACATTAAAATTGATTTTGTCTGAGATTAGAATTGCCACCCCTGCTCTTCTTTGTTCATTGTTACCTTGATACATATTCTCCCAACCTTTAATTTTCGGTTTGTTCCTATCTTTAGGTCTCAAGTGAGTTTCTTGTAGACAACATATGGATGGGTTATCTCTTTTGATCCAAGATGTCACTCGGTGTCTCTTTACTGGAGCATTCACTCCATTCACATTCAATGTAATTATTGATAGGTATGTGTTCACTGCTGCCATTGTGATATGTTTATTTTTATACTGATGTTTCCTCTGTTGTTCTTATTAGTCTGTTCTGGGACATTTTTTTTTTGTGAGTTGATTTTTCACCTTTCTCAGAGCTGGTTTTGTCATTGTTGAGATTCCTGTGTTACATTTCTTGAAATGATATGATACATCTTTGTTGTGCTTTACAGCTGCCCCTATGATCCCCCTTAATAAACTATATATAAACAGAATTTTAATTACTTCCAGTCTTGTCATCTTCCTCTCCATCTGAAAGGACTATAACAACTGTAGTACATCCCTCTTTTTAATATGATGACACCATAGTTTTCATGATGATCACTGGATTGCTTCTTTCTGTATTAAAGCTGTGATTGACTTTGGAGTCTTCTCTAACTGAGTAGAGTTTTGAGTAGTGTGTTGTTCTAAAATATAAAATTAGTGGTTTCATTCTTCTAAGCCAGAGCCAAGAACTTCTTTCAGTATTTCTTGTAGTTTGGATTTGGTTTTTACAAAGTCTCTGAGTTTCTGTTTATCTGGGAATGTCTTAATTTCATTTTTGTAGTTGAAAGATAGTTTTGCAGGATATGTAATTCTTGGTTGGAAGTTCTTCTCCTTCAAGGCTTTGAATGTGTCATGACACTGTCTCCGTGCCATCATGGTTTCTGCTGAGAAATCTGAAGACAGCATACATATTAGCTTTGCTTTGAGTCTTGCTGCCTTTAAGAGTTTCTGCTTATGTTTCATTTTGTTAAGCTTGATTAAAATATGTCTTGGAGTCTTTCTTTTGAGATCTATATTGGGTGGCATATGATACGCATCTGAGATGTCTATATTCTCTTCCTTCATGATTTCTGGGAAATTTTCTGTAAGCAGCTCAGCAACGATACTCTCTGTGTTCCCAGATGCCTCACCCCGTTCAGGGACTCCAATTATTTGAAGGTTGTTCCTCTTAATAGAGTCCCACATGCTTCTTAATGCTTCTTCATTTTTCTTGTTTCTTTTTTCTGATTTGTGCTCGTAGACATTGGTGTCTGTAGTTCTGTCTTCCAGGGCTGAAAGTCTTTTTTCCATTTGTTCCATTCTGTTTTCTTGGCTTTGCATGGAAGTTTCTATGTCTTTGATTTTGTTCTTGATCTGTTGGATTTCAGAGTACTGGTGTTTCATCAGATTGAACAGCTTGCTTAATTTTTCATTTTGTTTTGCTGCATTTTTTATAAGCTCTAGAAGGGCTCTGTATATAATCATTTTGTATTCACTTTCTGATGCTTTCATAAAAGTTTCTTTATCTGGAAAACTCCTTCGTTGCTTTGTTTGGGAGCCTTCTGAAGCCATGGGTGATTTCTTGTATGCCACAAGTGTCTGTTGCTTTTTGGGTCCCATGTGAGTAAGTAGAGGCTGGAAGAGATACTGTGAGGATGAACAGCAGATTTTTCTCTAAGCTGTCTTAAAGTGTAAAGCAAAAGATATCTGACCAATTCCCAAGTCAGTCAGGTTTTCAGGTGTAGAGGTCCTTCTTCTCAATGGGCAAAGTAAGCACCACTATATCCAACCCTAGATGATACAAACCGGTTCAGAATACAGCAATGCTACTTCCCTGTTGGCTTCTGCTGACACAGCCCAGACTTAGGTGACTCTGTGTAAAGTACTGCTTTTCTGGTAGAAAAGTGCTCTCCTGTGGGCAGGCTCTGGCTCCCAAGTTAATAATTAGGTCCAGCTGTGGCCATCATATCCAAGATGGTGTCCTCCACACAGGCAGCAGATAGAGGGGGTAAAGGTGCCAAGAGGTAGTAATTCCTCTACTTCTGTTGCAAGGCCCCCAGTGTAGGTGACACTGTGTAAATTACTGCTTTTCTGTTGAAGAAGCGCTGTCTTGTTTAGAGGCGCTGGCTCCCAGGCTAAGAATTCGGTCCCACTAAAATCTCTGTACCCAACATGGCGTCCCATACACTGACTGTGAAATTTCATACAAACCTTGCTGTTACAGAGATAAAATGACAGGCCCAAAGTGGCTGGATTAACAGAGTCCTAAGCTTGGCTGTCAAAATATGAGGATTTCGCCTGCCTATCCCACCAGCAGCGCATCTGAGTCTAGCCGTTAGGCAAGACTCAGCTCCGCCTGCCGGCCAAGACAGAAAAAAAAAGGGCAAAATGCTGTGTTTATCTTCAGTCTGTGAGAGCCAGGGCTAGCCAGGAGCGGGAGTCAGCAAAAGAGAAGAGATTTTTCACTCCGTGGTATGAAGTCCAAAGTAACAGCCCTGTGCCGTATCCTGGGGCTGATTAGGTGATCAGAAGACTCCATTTGATTATCAGTTCAGGTTTTGGTTTCCAGAGAGATATAAGGAGATGTGTGCTTAGTCTGCATCTTGGCTCTGCCCCCCTAAAGGAATTCTTTAAGTCTTTCACGATTCAGACCAATGAAGGCAGTTGGCTTTGCATAGATACTACAAATTGCACTGAGGAATTTTCCATCTATTCCTATTTTTTGAGTTTTAAGCACCAATGGGTGTTGAATTTTGTCAAATGTATCTTCTGCATCAGTTGACAGACTCAGGTTATTTTTATCTTTTGTGTTATTAATGTGGTTGATTAATTATTTTTGTGATTTTGAACCAGCCTTGCAACCCAGGTATGAATCCAACTTGATCATGATAAATTATTTCTTTCATATGCTGTAGAATTTTACTGGCTAGAATTTTGTTAAAAATTTTTGCATCTAGCTTCATGAGTGATACTGGTCATAATTTTCTTTTTTTGTGGGATCTTTCCCTGGTTTTGACTTCAGGGTTATGCTGGCTTCACAGAATGAATTTTGGAGCATTCCACCTCTTTCTATGGTGTGAAATAGCCTCAATAGTATTGGAGTTAACTCTTATCTAAAAGTTTGGTAGAATTCTCTGGTGAAGCCAACCAGGCTAGGACTTTTTTTTGGTTGGTAGATTTTTGATGACTTTTTCAATCTCTTCCTTTGTAATAGATTTATTAAGTTGATCTACTTCTCCTTGTGATAATCTTGTTGAGCAATATGAATCTAGAAATATATCCACTTCCCCTAGGTTTTTAAACCTGTTAGGGTACAGCCTCTTACAGTATTCTGTTATGATATTTTTTATTTCAGCTAGGTCTGTTGTAATGACTCTCATCTCATTTCTCGATTGGGTTATCTGTATCTTTGCTTTTCTTTTGTAAGTTTAGCCAATGGTTTATCAATTTTATTGATATTTTGGTTTTGTTAATTTTTTCAATTCTTTTTCAATTCACTAATTCATTTAGTTCTGCTCTAATCCTTATAGTATGTTTTCTTCTGGTGCCTGAGATTCTTCTATTATTCCCTTTCTACCTGTTCAAGCTGTAACATTAATCCTTTAATTTGGGCCCTTTCTTCTTTCCAGATGTGTGCAGTTATAGAGATAAACTGACCTCTGAGCACTGCTTTTAGCTGTATCCCATAGATTCTAACAAGATGTGTTTTCATTCTCATTTGATTCTATAAATTTATTTTGTCCTTAATTTATTCTATAGTCCAAGGCTTTTTTGAGCAAAGTGTTGTTCAGTTTCCATAAGTATGAATTTCTACCTATGAATTTTCTCTTATTCATTTCAACTTAATAGCTCTATGGTCCAAGAAGATACTTTGCAATAAATCAGTGGTTTGGATTTTACAGAGAATTGCTTCATGACCTAACACATGGTCATTGGAGAAGAAGATGTACTTATCTATTGATGGATGAAAAGATCTATATGTTGATATGGTCAAATTGGTTGATTGTTGCAATAAGATATTATACATCTTTACTGAGTTTTTTTTTTTTTCTAGAGGATCTATCCATAATTGAAAGTGGAGTACTGAAGACTCCAGCTATTATTGTGGAATGATCTGTCTCATTTTTCTGTGTTGTCAATATTTATTCAATGTATTTAGGTGCTCTGGTATTGGGTGGATAAATATTTAACAGTGTTAAGTCATGCTTGAGTATTGAACCTTCCAGCAATAAACAGTGACCGTCCTTGTCCACAACAGTGGATTTTACATTAAAATCTATTATATCCGGGATTAGTATTGCCACACCTGCTCTTATTTGTATATTGTTAGCTTGGTATATATTATTCTATCCTTTAATTTTCAGTTTGCTCATATCTTTAAGTCTAAGGTCTCATGGAGCAACAACTCATCAACTTTATTTGGAAAGGGAAGAAATCTCAGATAAGTAAATCACTCCTGAAGAAGAAGAACACACTGGTAGGCCTCTCACTACCCGACTTTAGAACCTACTACACTGCCAGAGTAGTCAAAACAGCCTGGTACTGGTACAAAAAGAGGCATATACAACAGTGGGACAGAGTTGAGACCCCAGAGATGCCACTATCCTCCTATGAACAGTTGGTGTTTGACAAAGGCCCCAAGATTTTAAACTGGGGTAAGAATGGTCTCTTTAACAAATGATGCTGGCAAAATTGGATATCCGTCTGCAAAAAATTGAAACAAGACCTGTATCTCATACCTTATACAAAACCCAACTGAAATTGGATAAAAGACTAAACATAAAATCTAACACGATAAAGCTCATCCAAGATAAAATAAGAGCAACAAAGAAATTTTTAATACACAATGTAGACAGACTTCAAAATCTGACAAAGAAAGCATGTTCAACAGAAGAGAAAATAGATAAATGAGAATTACTGAGAATCAAACACTTTTGCTCATCCAAAGACTTCATAAAAAGAATTGAAAGATCACCTACAGAACAGGAAAGAATATTTGGCAACTCTATGTCAGACCAAAGTCTGATCTCCATAATCTATAAGGTATTACAAAATGTCATCAAGGAAAGGATAAATAACCCAACTAAGTGATGAGTGAAGGAGATGGACAGACATTTCCCTAAAGAGGATATCCAGGCAGACAAAAGACACATGCAGATTGCTCACAATCATTAGCTATTAAAGAAATTCAAATCAAAACTGACATACCATCCCACCCCAGCAAGGTTGACCATGATCCAAAAAACACAAAACAACAAATGCTGGAGAGGCTGTGGAGATATTGGAGCTCTCCTACACTAATGGTGGCATTGCAAAATGGTACAACCTCTTTGGAAAACTATCTGGCACTTCCTTAAAAAGCTGGAAATAGATATACCATTTGATCCTGTAGTTCTATTGCTTGGAATTTATCCTTCAGAAACAAAGGTTGTCACACAAACAGACACATGTATTTGAATGTTTGTTGCAGCACAGTCCACGATAGCAAAATTTGGAATCAACCTTCATGCCCATCAACAGATGAATGGATAAGCAAACTGTGGTACACATACTCAATGGAAAACTATGCTATGATAAAAAAACAATGACAAGTTTAGAAAACATCTCATAAAATGGTCTCATTTGGAAGAGATCACGCTGAGTATAATCAACCAGTGTCAAAAGGACAAATTTTGTATGAGACCCCTGTTACAAGGACTTGACAAGAGAATTAACCACAGAAGAAAATGACTGTGTTGGCTACATGGGTGGGTGGGGGGTGCTGAGGGTTTATCACAGATGAGATAACTGATAGATGCTAGAAATTTTATTTTTTTATTGTAATTAATGAAAAATAATAAAGTTAAAAAAGAAATAGAAGTGCAAATACTACATTAAAATTCACTGATTTATTAAACCTAATAACTTGTATTAATGAGTAGATCAAGCTACTACAGAAGTACAAGGAAAAAATAGAAACCATAAAAAATATGATAAAAGACATGAAAGACAGAATGAATAGGTTTAAAACATCTCATCTGAAGCACAAAAGGAGAGGATAGCAGCAATACAGAAAAGGCAATATGAAAAGAAGTAACACTTGAAAACTTTCAGAATGATGCAGGACAGAAGTCCACAAAGAACAAGAAACAAAGCATGTACTAAGAAGGATTAATATAAAAGAGTGAGAGAGAAAAAAAAAGATATACTTTAAAGACTGACAATTAGACTGACAACAGCTATAAAGGCAAACATGTCTGGATTTTTTTTTAACATTAACTCTCTAAATATTAATTTTCCTCATTCTTTATTTTTTACCTGGACATTTAATCAGATACATTTTGAATTTCTACCCCACTTCTCCATAGATGTTAAACATCCATTTAGATTTTGAATACTTTGTGTTTGGTTGCATTCTGGTTATTGCCTTACAGCCTATCTTTCAGTTTATGAATTTTCTCTTCATCTATATTAATCTTTTTTACATATCTATTAAACTTTTTAAAAATTTAATTTGTGTCTTCAAAGCCAAGTGATCTCTTTTATATCTCTTTCACCTACTTTGCATTTTTAGTTCTGTCATTTACTCTTACACAAATGAAACACATTTCTTTTACATCCTGTGTTTGATAATTTTGAAATCTGAAGTTTTGAGGTTCAATTTTGCTTTTTCTTTGTTTCTCTTAGTGTTTGTTTATGGTACCTTATTTCTTTGTGAGGTGTGTGTGTATTATTGTAGCTCATATTTCTAGTAATCTGTAGAATTTTCTTGAAAGCATTGTAGAAAGTGAAAACCTACAAAAAGAATTTTTATTTTTTGTCTTCTGCTAAATACCTAAAGGCACTATCAACTCATGAAATTTAAATTTAATACTGAGCTTGAGAATTTTCAAAGTACTTAGTAGGAATCTAGGTTTCATGTCTGCATGAAGAAAGCTTATGATTACAAATATTCTGAAGAAAGTTTTCCTCATTTATTCAAGATGGATAATTTCTCAAGTTTCCAGAAGTAGGCTTATTTCTGATTTATTTTACAATAAAATGTAGAACACTAGAGTCTTATTTTCATCTGGTATAAGATTTCAGGTTCATATTTAATGCTCAGCTGAGGTTTTATGTCCTGTACCCTGCTACTGAGAGATTTGATAACTGAGGTTTAAATTTATCTAGTTTGACTAATTTCTTCAATGTGAGAGCTTTGATCTTCTGTTTTCTTCTGTACATGTCATTGATGTTTTACCTCTAAGAATTTTTAACTTCCTTGCTGACTCAGAGATACATTTTTAAAAACATGTTATTTGCATGTTATCTAGCTTTTTAGTTGTCTTTAACCCATTGCCCTTGGATTGGTTTCGACTGATAGCAACCCTAGCCAGCAGAGTATAACTGCCCTATAGAGTTTCCAAGCAACACCTCTTGGATTCTTTGGTTAGCAGCTGCAGCACTTAACTAATATGCTGCCAGAGTTTCACATCAAACAAAAAGAGAGGAATACGACCGCCAGTAAATGGACTAAGTAGGAATAAAGTGAGATAACTGACCAGAAGCAAGAGAACAGAGTTCTCAGTTTTACGGCTCTGATACACTGAATTCTTCTCATAGCTATGTGAGCTCAAAATGTCTCCAAGACTCAGAAGAAAATGTAGTCCAGCTAATATTTTGATTTCACTGTGGTGAGATGCATAGCAGAGAACTAGCTACACTCTCCTCAGACTTCTAACCAACAAAAACTGAAATAATAAATGGATATTGTTTTAACTGTTTTGTTACCAAATTTTTATTAAAATTTTTTTTGATGCCATGTGTTTTAAGTATTAAAATGTACATTTACTAATTGAGTGTGTTTAGTTTCTTGGTTGCTTTTAATATGGATTTTCACTCATAGTGACCATATAGGACAGAGTAGAACTACACTACAGGGTTTCCAAGAAGTGCCTGATGGATTTGAACTACCAGTCTTTTGTTAGCAGCCACAGCACTTAACCACTCCACAACTGTAGGGTCACTATGAGAGGAACTGACTTGATGGCACTGGGTTTGGTTTTTTGTTTGGTTTTAATATGGATCTTGGTAACCCTGGTGGTGGAATGGTTAAGTTCTATGTCTGTTAACTCAAAAGGTCCGTAATTCAAATTTGTCAGGTGCTCCTTGGAAACTCTATAGGGCAGTTCTACTCTGATCTATAGGGTTGCTATGAGCTGGAAAAGACTCAAGGGTAGTGTGTATTTTGTTTAATACAGATTTTGAGAAACATAATCTGATAATACAAGTTATTGATAAGGTGAGTGTCATTCTAGCACCACCAATTTGTGTTATGATAATTTACCAATAAGAACTAAATAGAGAATTTATCATGTGTACTTTTCCATTAGGTTATGTGGGGAGCTTTTAGTTTTCTGAACATAACACAGAAAAACCCAAACAAACCTACTAAGACTCCCTAACCATCATGTAAGAAAGTCATAATTATGCTTGGAAGACTTATTTCACAGAAATAAAAGGGGAGAAGTAAGCAAAAGCTTACAAAACTATCTAGAAGCATCACTTGATAGGATGCTCAGTCTAAACAACAATGAGACTCTAACTCTGGTCTGCTAAACTTCATGTATTTTGAAAAGGACTTACTTTGATGTTAAATACATTAGGATAATGTACTATTTAGGAGGTCCAGAGGCAAAAAAGTGGTTGATATACAAATAAACAAATAGTATCTACAGATTGGAAACCCTGATGGCTTAGTGGTTAAGTGCTACGTCTGCTAACTGAAAGGTTGGCAGTTCAAAGCTTCCAGGTGTTTCTTGGAAATTCTATGGGGCAGTTCAACTCTGACTTACAGGGTCACTGTGAGTCAGACCCATCTTGATGGTGGTGAGTTTCATTTGGGGTTTTCTTGGAGCTAAAGATTTAAGGTACTAAGTTTGTGGTAATCTGTTATGTGACAGTAGAAAACTAATGCACTTATGATTAGACTTTCAAAAAATGAGAAGACACATTGATAAATATAGAATGCAATATAATGGCAGTTGATTAAATTCAATAAACGAACTGAAGAAACAAAGAAGATATAACATACTTTTAATCATATTTTCTGAACAGAAAAAATAATACCATGAAATAAAACAAATATTAGTTATAATGCAAGAAAACTTTCTTTTTCTTACTTTTTTCTTTAATCATCTCTACTTCATGCCTTTATAGCTAGAAAAAGAAGCATTTTGTTTATTTTCTTACTGTGGTGAGCCTGTGTGTAACAAAAATTTGTATTTCAACATTTTTATATGTATAATTCAGTAACATCTATTGATTTCATCATGTTGTGCAATCATCACCATGTATCTGTTTCCAAATTATTTTTTAATAAGATTTTATTGAAATAAAATAATAAATAATATTTATCCCAAAGGGCCAGCTAAGCACTTGAGAAATTTGACACAGAATGTTCAAGTCTGGACATAGCCTAGTAAACTGCTAGAAAAAGAAAAATGGAAACTCTGATGGCTTCCAGAAAAAAAAAAGTAAAAAAAAAATTACGTGTAAGGGTAAGAATACTAGATTACCACCAGACTTCTCAAGAGTAGCATGTGGTACAAGGAAACTATGAAAATAATTTCCAAGAAATTCAAGAAAAAGGCACATGAGCCTAAAACTTTTGTATCCAGACAGTATCTCCTCTAAGGACAAGGATAATAGACAAGCAATTTTAAACACAGAAGAACTCAGAAAGTATTGCATTCATGAACACTTGCTTCTGCCAAACTGGTAAGAGATGATTAAAGAAATCTGGCAAGGAAAAAAAAGTAATAATAATAAAGATAATTCAATACATCCAGCTGTAGATCTGAAAGTAAGCGAAGTTGGGTACAGTGTTAAAAGAGTAGTGCATAAACACTAGATATAGTGATAAAACAGAAAGTACAACTAAAATCAGAAGAAGGAAACAAAGTAAGATAAGATGTTTATTACAGTAAGGATACTAGATGGGAACCTAAAAGATACTATTTTAAATTGACAAGCCAGTTAATAGAAGATTGCATAAGACAAAAAGGAGGGGGAGGTGGATTAAAGCCTACTATACATTGCATAGACATATGAATAACATTATAACTAAAACATAAGCCTTTTTAAATACAAAAAAAAAGGACAGAAAAATGGGAGAGGGAGAGCAGAAAAGATGTACCATTTAGAACTCAAATAAATACAATATAGATAGCAGTTAAAATGTAAAATAGTGTAACAGTAGTTGATACCTATTATACTAACCATATCAATAAGACAAAATAAACCAAAATAGCATAATAAAAAGAAAATTATTTCTAAGTTGGCATAAGTAGAAAATCAAATTCATGTCATATAAAGACCTAAAATGAAGTGATTCAAAAAGACTAAAAATAAAAGTGTACACACACATATCAAGCAAATTTAAAAAAAAAATTAAGAAAGTTGATTTATCAAATCTATGCTAAATAAAGCTGTTGTCAAACAAAGTAGAATTTAGGCCAAAAATTATGAAACGAGGTAAAGAAGACCATTTTAAATGCTAAAAGCAATGGTTCTCAGTAAAAACATACAAGTTAGGAATATCTCTGCACCAAAAAACACTGCAATGAAGCAGAAACAACAAGTGACTCAAGGAGAAATCAGGAGTCACACTGTTAATTAATGTCATGCTAGTAAATGATTTGAAGACTATCACCTCTTCAAGACAGGTCAAGTGGATGAAACAAACAAAACTAAGTATATGGAGGATATAAACAGTATAATCAACTAGACTGACCCTACAGATGTGTGTGTATGTGCGTATGCTTATACATATACATATATACATATGTATATGCATATGTGCATATATGCATAAGTATATATGCGTGTATATGCATATGTATAAAATGCTGGGAAATCAGAGAATGTTGTATAGTGGAGTAGATTCTGACAAATGGTGACACTATGGTACAGAATTGAACTGCCCCATCAGGATTCCTAGGCTGAAATTTATGGCAAGAAATCACGTTTTTTTCCTGCAGAGTGCCTGGTGGGTTTGAACTGCCAGTCTTTGGGTTAGCAGCCATAAGTTTAACCATTACACCACAAGGGATCCTTAAAAACAGAATTGCTGTTATGAGGTGTTATCAAGTCAGTTACAATTCATAGCAATCGCATGTACAACAGAACACAATACTTCCTGGTTTTGCACCATCCTCACAACCGTCACTGTGCTTGAGACCATTCTTGCAGCTACTATGTCAATTTATCCCTTTGAAGATATTTGTGTTTTTCTCCAATGCTGTACCAAAAATGACATCCTTCTCCAGGGACTAGTCCTTCCTGGTATCATGTCCAAAGTATGTGAGACAGAGTCCGGCTATTGTCACTTCCAAACAGCATTTGCTTATGGAACAATGAAAAGCATTTATCACAAAGCAAATATCAGTAATACCAATAGAACACAAATATTACAAATAAAATTTTCTGACTACAATTTAACAAACTAGGAATTTTCAAAATTATTTTTAAGAAAAGGATTATGTTCCCTGACATTTAAAACTATTTTATATAACTCTGATGAAAAGGAAAACACAAGCCAAAATTTACAAGATATTTTAAAAATATTAATGAGTCAATGAGCTTCAAATCTGTGATTACGAAAATTCACAGACATTAACTTTTATATCAATACATATAAAATAAAACTAAACAAATCCCAATTGAAAAAGCTAGAAAAACAAACTAAAATGGATCACAAAAATAAATTACTAATAACAAAACAGAAAGATGTGATGAAAAAACTTTAGAACAAACTAATAAAAAGCTGTTTGTTTTTTTAAAAGAAAATGAATAAAATAGAGAAATTACCACTGAATGTAATCAAAGCATAAGAAAGAACAAAAACAGAAAATAAGAAAGTTGAAGTAGAACTAGCTTTTGACCTAAGAAGAATTTATAAAAAAATAAATAAATAAGAACTGCTTTGTGTAACTGTGCACATAATCTTGAATACCTAGATAACACAGATAATATCCTAGAAAAATATAGCATGCCCAAATTGACTGCACTAGACATGGAAAACTTAAAAGACCAACTTTCATGGAATAGATTATCATCGAAGAACTATACTACAAAAGACCAAAGAAATAGCTCTACCAGATCTAGATGGTTTTGGAGGGAAATTGTACATGAATTTGAAAGTCAGATTGTAACAATGTTACACAAATGGCTCTTAAAGCTTAAAGTGAAGAGATACTTCCAAATAATTTTTATAAAGAAAATACAGCTAAGCTGAATAAAAATGGCAAAAAAATAAAGGTACAGAACACTCATCTGTCACTGAGCTGTACTGTGAGGACTGCTTGTTGCTTTGATGCTAAAAGTTATGTCACTGGTCTTTAAATACAGGCAGGGTCACCCATGATGTACAGGTTTCACCTGAGCTTCCACATTAAAACAGACTAGGAAGAAGGACCTGGAAGTCTATTTCTAAAAAGAAGTGACCAGTAATAACCTTATCAATACCAGTGTAGCATTGCCTGATATGGTGCTAAAAGCTGAGCCCCTCAGTTGGAAAGTGTGCAAAATAGACTGGTGCAAACTGCCTCCTTAGTTATGTGTTTGGAGGCAAGCTTTCAAGATCTACATTTGCTGATGCGGTATGACTCAAAATGAGAAGAAACAGCTGCAAACATCTGTTAATAATTGGAATGTGGGGGAGTAGCGGAGTGAAGATGGTGGACTATGTACACATCTCCTTAATTCCCTCTGAAAACTAAGGTTTAGAGTGATAACTAAATGGAGCTTTCTCGACACCCAATGAGCCCTTGGACAGGGAATAGCACTGTCAGTTTTGACTACACACCAGTGAATGGGAAACTTCTTGTCTTTAGCTGAGCCCTGCTATGGTTGAATTGGCTGACTCCTGTGGACTGAAGGTAACTGATGTTTTAAACTTTTTTTGATTTTTGTTGGCCAGCAGACAGGGGATGCCCTTAACCAGCAGCTACACTGAGCCACAGTGCTGAGGTGGTCATCTGGTGGAATAACCACATTTTGAGAGCCCAACTCTGAACTCAGAGCACCTTCCACCCTTTCTTTTTGAACCTCTGCCATAGATTCTACTGTCTCACAGGGCAGGAGCTTTACTATGACACCTTGTTGTTGGACTGGGAGGCAAAGTTATCCAACCAGAGGCCTCAGCAGGGGCTAATTCCCAGGCTGGGAGGCAGTCCTTGTCTGCAGAGTGCTTTTCCAGCAGAAAAGCTGTGTTTAGCACAGTGCAAGCTTACGGGAGGGGCCCAGAAAAGGATAACAGCAGGCCAGTAGCCTGTCCCTACTTTGAACTATATATCACAGCATCTGGGACCAGCTGAATAGGTGCCACCATTGTCACCTAGAAGGAGAGGCTTTCCACATCAAACAGTCTGACTGATTTTGGAAGCAGTCAGATAGCTTTCACCTTTCAAAATAAGACTGCCTAGAGAAAAAAAACTGTAGTGTAGCCTTATGGCATCTCTTCCAGCCATTACTGACCCACATCACAGGGTCAGCTGATGGCCCCCAGTGACTCTATAAGTAGGGCCATGTCTTTGCCAACCAGGAGGCAGAGACTACTACCCAAGAGTCCACTGGGCCCAGTCACTGAAGTACATAGAGGTGGCTAGTGATCAACTTCCTTCTCAGAACTACACCTCAGCTCCTGTTGAGGCAACACCAGAGAAGCTAAACAGCCTCTAAATGTCTCAAAAGCAACAAACCATCACCTGGCATTAAAAATATATCCTAACATGGATCTAGATATACCATTTGACCCAGTAATTCCACTGCTTGGAATATATCCTACAGATTCAAGTGCAGTCACACGAACAGATACATGTACATGAATGTTTATTGCAGCACAATCCACAATAGCAAAAAGATGGAATCAACCCAGATGACCAACAACAGATGAATGGATAAACTATGGTACATATACACAGTGGAACACTGTGTAATGATAAAGAACAGTGATGATTTTAGGAAGCATCTCATAACCCGGTTTCAATTGGAAGACATTATGATGAGTGAAATCAGTCAGCGGCACGAGTACAAATATTCTACGAGAGACTTACTATCGGGACTTAAAAACAGACTTATGTGCAGAAGAAAAGACTTTGATGGCTGCAATGGAGGGGAGAGAGGGAAGGAAAGAGTTGGTTACAAATTAGACAGTTGATAGAAATTCAATCAGGTGAAATCAGTGACAGCCCACAGTAGAAAGAAGATCAGTTTAACTGGACTTGAATGTAACCTGAAAACTCTTCCAATCTTAACCCAATATTTCAAGGAGAGAGTAGCAGGGGTGGGGGTCCGGGGACTATGCTCTCAGGAGACATAAAGAACAATTGGTGTAACTAACCTATTACTAAGAGAGTCTTCTGCACCCCGTACTGTGTGGGTGGCATCTGGGGTCTTAAAAGCCAGCTAGCTGCCCGTGTGAGGTACGCTAAATGGTCCCAACTCATCTGGGACAGTTGATCACCAAGGGCAACAACTATATGAGGGAAAAAAAAGAGCAGAAGACAGAAAGACCCATGTGAATGGGTGATTATATCAACACTTGACCAGGTGGTACCTGATCACCACCAATTACAGTGTTGATGGAACACACATTGCTGAATCCCAGTGGCAACACACACAGAAAATGGGTGCACCATAAGAACTCCACTAAAAGGCAGCAACTGATAGTCTGAAGACCTGGGGGTTCCCCTAGGAACATGATCCCTAGACCTGATGCTGGCCCTGATCATAGATCATTACTGGGGTGAACTCTTCAGATAGGAATGGATTGGACTTGGGGACAAGAGTAAGTATATTGTATGTGCACTTTATGGTTCTGTGCATCTATAAGATGTCATCCTACTGGCCTCTTACTAGAGGGGAGTGGAAAGTCTGGAGAGGAGGGGACAGGAGATTCTTAATAGGATATGACATGTATAGAACAGAAAGGAGGAGTGTGCTGTCCCTGGGCAAGGAAAGTAGAGGGAACTGCAGATAGGCAGACATGCAAATTTAAATTGTATTGTAAACTTTCACTCAATCACAATAAAAAATAATAATAATAATTGGAATGTGGAATGCATGAAGCATGAATTTAAGAAAATTAGAAATCATCAAAAATGAAATAGAAGATAAAAAAATCAATATCCATTACCAAAACAACAAACACCAAACCTGTTACTGATTCATAGAGACCCTATTCATCCTGATTCATATGGACCCTAAAGGTCAGAAAAGAACTGCCCCATAAAGTATTTAAGTAATTCCTGCTGGATTTGAACTGCTAATCTTTTGGTTAGCAGCTGTAGCACTTAACCACTACACCACCAGGGTTTCCATCCTAGGCATTAGTGAGTTGAAATGGACTGGTATTGGCCATTTTGAATCAGATAATAACATGGGTTTTGTGGTGATCAGGATTATGTCAACTTGGTTACTCCATGTTTGGCTGCTGTATTAAGTGGCAGGGAAGGGCCTGTGGTGGCTTCCAGCCCCTCAGCTCTCATCTTTCTGCCTTCCATCACCTATTGCCAGTCTGCTCACATAGGCAGCAGCTCTTGCTTGCTTCTGGCATCTGGTTCCTGGGCTTGAACCAGCAGCTGTTGGATTCATCAACCCTTACAGCTGAGAGTCCTGTTCCCTGAGCTACTGCTCCTGGGTTCACCAGCCTCTGCAACTCTGTCTCACCACCAGCTTGGGATCTGCTGACCTACACAATTGGTGATCTAGAACTGTGGTCTCTGACCTGATGACCTTGAGTTTACCAGCTCCTGTGGCCACGTGAAGCTTGTGCCAGCACTTGGGACATTGAGCTTCTGCAGTTGCATGAGCTGTTTCCTATATATATATATATATATATATATATATATATATATATATATATATGTATGTATGTATCTTTCCTTGTACTTTATATATACATATATATATATCTTTCCTTGTACTTTACAAATCTTTCCTTGTACATACTGGTGTTACTGGTTTTGCTTCCCTAAAAATCCAGCCTAAGACAGGTTATTATTCTGGAAATCACAGCTTGAAAAGGAACAGCATTGGATTCATCATGGAAAAGAATGTTTCAGTATCTTCCCTGAAGTATAATGCTGTCAGTGATAGGATAATATTTATATGCCTACAAGAAAAAGAACAGTTAATACAACTGATATTCAAATTAATGTACTAACCACTAAGACCGAAGTCAAAGAAATGAAAGACCTTTACCAGTTGATCTAAAATTCCATCAGGATGTAATGATAATTACTGGTGATTGCAATGTGAAATAAGAAACAAACAAGAACTGGTCATTGGAGAAAATGGCCTTGATGATAGAAAGATGCCACAAATCTCATGACTGAACTCTAGAAGACCACTGACTTCCTCATTGCAAATACCTTTCCCAACAACATTAAGTGGCAGCTACAACATGGACCTTTCCAGATGGTATACACTGGGATCTAATTAACTTTATCCGTGGAAAGAGATTATAAATAGCTCAATATCATGAGTCAGAACAAGGCCAGGAACTGACTGAGGAACAGACCATCAGTTGCACTTAAGCCAGTTTAAGGTGAAGCTGAAGAAAAGTAGAGCAAATACACCAGAGCCAAAGTATGACCCTGAATATATCCCACCTGAATTTAGTCACCATGTCAAGGAAAGATTTGGTGTATTGAACACTAATTGCTAAAGAACAGACAAGTTGTAGGATGACATCAAGAACTTCAAACATAAAGATAGCAGGAAGTTATTAAAAGACAAAAAAGAAAGAAAAGACCAGATGAGATGTCAGAAGAGAATTGAAACTTGCTCTTGAACGTGAAGTACTGAAAACAAAAGGAAGACATTATGAAGTAAAATATTAAACAATGCAGAAATCATCCAAAGAAGATGTAATGAATACACAGAGTCACTAGCAGAAATAATTATTTGAAGCTCAACCTTCAAGAGGTAACATATGATCAGGAACTGACAGTATTGAAGTAAGAAGTCCAAGACTGCTCTGGGAATTGATGTAATGCCAACTGAGATCTTCCAACAAACAGATACAGTATTTGAAGTACTCATCTGTCTATGTCAAGGAATTTGGAAGACAGCTAACTGGTCAACCGACTGAAAGAGGTCCATATTTATGCCTATTCCTAAGAAAGATTATCCAACCTAATGCAGAAATTGTTGAACAGTATAATTAAAATCACATGCAAGTAAAATTTTGCTGAGGATTACTCAAAAATGGATGCAGCAGTATACAGACAGGAAATAGCTAAAAATTCAAGGTGGATTCAAAAGAGGACATGGACCCACAGTTTTTGCTGATGTCAGGTGGATCTTAGCTGAAAACAGAGAATGCCAGAAAGATGTTACCTGTGTTTACTGACAATGCAAAGGCCTTCAGCTGTGTGGATAACAACAAATTATGGATAACATTGGGAAGAATGAGAATTCCAGAATACTTGTGTTCATGAGAAACTTACGCACAGATCAAGAGGCAGTCATTCAAACAGAACAAGGGGATACCATGTGAGTTAAAGTCAGAAAAGACATGTGTCGGGGTTGGATACTTTTACCATATCTATTCAATCTCTATACCAAGCAAATGATGTGAGAATCTGGACTATATGAAGACAAATGGGGCATCAAGACTGTAGAAAGACTCACAAACAATGTTAGTTATGCAGATGACAGAACTTTGCTAAATGAAAATGAAGAGGATGAGAAACACCTATTAAAGGATATCAGAGACTGTAACCTTCAGCATGGATTACATCTCAACATGAAGAAAAGAAAAATTCTTACAACTAGAACTATGAATAATGACATGATAAATGGAGAAAAGACTGAAGATATTAAGGATTTTATTTTACTTGGACCCATGATCAACATCCACAGAAATATGATCTAGTAGTTTTGGGGTTCCCCTGGGAGCATGGCCCCTGGCCCTGATGCTGCCCTTGCCCGTAAATCATAACGAAGTTCCACTCTTTAGACATGAATGGGTTGGACTTGGTGATGCAGAGTGACCATATATTGGATGCACTTTATGGTTCTATACATCTACAGGATATCATCCTGCTGACCTCTGGCTGCAGGAAGGCAAGTGGGTGGAGAGGAGGGGAAAGGAGACTGTTGGGAGGATGGGACATGTATGCAGCAGAGAGGTATAGTGTGCTGTCACTGGACAGGCAGAGCAGTGGAAGCTGCGTATAGGTGGGTATGTAAATTTATATGGGAATGTACATTTTCATTCAATCATAATAAAAAAAAAGAAATGAAAGGACATATTGCCTTAGGCAGCTGCGCTGTCAAAGAACTCTTTAAAATTAAAAAGCTAAAATGCCACCTTGAAGACTAAGGTGTGCCTGACCTAAGCCATGGTGTTTTCAGCTGCACCATGCACCTGGAAAAGTTGGAATAAGAAAGACGGAAGAAGAATTGATGCCACTGAACTGTGGTGTTGGCAAAAAATATTAAAAATATCAGGGATTGCTGAAAGAACAAATGAATCAGTGTTGGAAGAAATACAACCAGAATGGTCCTTAGAAGCAAGGATGACAAGACTGTATTTCACGTACTTTGAACATGTTGTTAGCAGGGATCAGTCCCTGGAGAATGACCTCATGCTACTTAGAAGACCAGTGAGAAAGAGGAAGACCTTCAACAGACTGGACTGACACAGTGGCTGCAAGAACAGGCTCAAGCACAGCAACTACTGTAAGGGTGGTGCAGGACTAGGCAGTGTTTATTCTGTTGTACATAAGGTCGCTACAAGTCAGGACGAACTCAATGGCACCTCCTAAGAATAACTGTAAGGAGACCAACAGAAAAGACAATCATATGATTGTCTCCTACAGATGTTAAAAAACACCTTGGGACAATTCAACATACTACTTTTAAGAACCTCTGAGTACATAAATACCTCATTAATGCTATAGGTTAGCATCTTACCTGATGAGAAAATGGTAGAATATTTCTAGTAAGATCAGGAAAAATGTAAAGATGTCCAGTATTTCCATTATAATTTCATAGTGTATTGGAGGTATAAGCAAATACAATTAGAAAACAGAACCACTAGAAGCAACTTCCCAATGCTGTTGGGTCAATTCTGACTTTGTCCTGCAGTGACAAAGTAGAACCGCCTCATTGGGTTTCAAGGAGTGACCGGTGAACTTAAACTGCCGATTTCTTGGTTAGCAGCTGTAGCTCTTAACTATTGCAATAATAGGGCTCTCTAAAATCATAAGAATTGCAAAAGAAGTAAATTATTTATATTAGCAGATGACAATAATATTACTTGCAGAATAACATAAAGCTGCAATGGTTTAAAACTAATTTAAATAATAAGAATTTGGCAAGATAAAGGATATAAAATTTCCATGAAAAAATATCAATAGCAAGTTAGGAGATATTATGGAAGAGAAGATCATTTACAATAGCAGCAGAAACAAAAAAGTAAAATACTTAGGAATGTACTTAACAAAACAGTGTTCAAAATCTCTATTGGATGCACTTTATGGTTCTATACATCTATAGGATATCATCCTGCTGACCTCTGGCTTGAGGAAGGAGAGTGGGTGGAGAGGAGGGGAAAGGAGACTGTTGGGAGGATGAGACATGTATGGAGCAGAGAGGAAAGTGTGCTGTCACCAGACAGGGAGAGCAGCGGAAGCTGCATGTAGGTGGACATGTAAATTCATATGGGAATGTACATTTTCGCTCAGTCACATTAAATAAATAAAATAATTAAAAAATAGAGAGAGAGAGAGAAATCTGCACTAGGAGAAGAGCGCATCCTTCATACCTGAGGTTCCTGTGCCAAGATGCTCCCTGGACAGAGACTGATGCAATACCGGACTTTCCTCCAGAGCCGACAAAGGGCAAGTCTTCCCCTGGAGAGGACACCCTGAACATTGACTTGCAGCCTGCCAGACTATGTAAGAACAAAGCTTCCTTTGTTAAAGCCAAAAAAAAAAAAAAAAATTTAAAAAACTCCTAAAGACAAAAATGGGAAGATGTCTCTCAATTTTGGATAGAATGTTTCAACATTATCAGGATGTCAGTTCTCCCTAGGCTAATTTATAAATTTAAGGTGATTCTGATACAAAATACCACAAAGTATATTTATGAAGCTGGAAAATTAATACTAGCATTCATGTGGAAAAGTAGATACATAAGAATATAATACATAACATGAATGAACAGAACAATGAAACAGTATAGAAAGTCCAGATAGACCCAAGTCCTGGTAACCGTTAACAAACTTCTGTTTCTGTGTTCTTGATTATTCTAAATATTGCATCTAAATTACTTTTGTGTCTGATTCGTTTTACTCAGCATAATGTTTTTCAGGTTCATCCGTGTCTCAGCATGTGTCAGAACTTAATTGCTCTTTGCAGATGAATAACACTTCGTTGAGCATATGTACCATTTTTGTTCATTTGTTTACCTGTTGATGGACATTTAAGTTTTTTCCAACTTGTGACTGCTGTGAATAGTGCTACAGTGAGCATTGTGTACAAGTGTCTGTTTGAGTTTCCATTTTCAAGCGCAACTGCTGAGTCATATGATAATTCTATGATTAAATTTTTGAGAAACCTCCAAACGGTTTTCCACAGTGATGGCACCATTTATACTCTTTGCAGTTTTGTTCATTAGAACAAAAGTTCCAATTTCTTCACATACTCTCTAACTCTTGCTATCTTCTGTTTTTCTGTTAATAGTCATCCTGGTGATGTGAAGTGGTATCCTATTGTAGTTTTGATTTGAATTTTCCTGAGAACTGATGATGTGGAACACATTTTCATGTGGTTTCTTGGTCACTTGTACATGTTATTTGGAAAAATATCTATTCAAGTCCTTTACACATTTTTGATAGGGCTGTGTGTCTCTTTGTAAATGAGTTGTAGGTCAAGAAACTGAGTCTTAACCCATCTCTTTCAATAACTACTTGCACAATTGTGATTTCTATTATCATTATAAGAAATTGGAACAGAAACAGAAGTAAAAGAACTATGATGAAAGGCAGTACTAGCACAGGGGGTGACATTCCAACTTTGAGACAACATAACAGGTTGTAGTTTGCATGCTCCAGCTCCTTCCCCACCTTGCTGTCAGTCCATGGTACCCACACAAACCTAATGTCCAGTCACATTAAATTCTATGGAAATTCACAGAGCCCCATAAATTGTCTTACTTTGGCACCTTTTTTCAACAATAGTAGCAATGGTTAACCTGTATCAACATATTTAGAAGCACTACTGTTCCTTATGCCAGACCTAGATCAAATGTCAATTTTTTCACATTTGTTTCCACCTGGGATTTTGTTGAAGAGAAGACCATTTACAACAGCAGCAGCAACAACAAAAAAGTAAAATACTTAGGAATATACTAAACAAAACAATGTTCAAAATCTGTGTTAGTAAAATTTTCAAAATTCCTAAAGACAAAAATGGGAAGATGTCTTTCAATCTTGGAGAGAATAATCCAGCATTATCAAGAAATCAGTTCTCCATAGACTAATTGATAAATTTAAGTTGAGACTTCAGTCATGCCTTTAAATTCCAGCCACCATGTTGGTACACTCACTATCAAAACTGCTCGTGTAGGATTTTTCTTAGATATAACCTCTACAACCCCAGCGTAGTACATAATGCTTGATCCAGTAACTGCTCAATAAATGCTTGTTGAATAGTAATTACCAACATCTGCATAGTGTTCCACAATTTATAACACTATTTTATGTACAAAGTTCTATGTTTTAAGCCTACTTACGTGAAAAAAATCCTATAGTTTTTTAATAATACTGATGATATTTAGCACAACTTGCTGTATGTCAAACCACTTTCTAAGTGCCTTCTATATATTAACTTATTTACTCTCACATAAGTCTTACAAGGTCAATAGACTTATTATGTAAGAAGGAATTGAGACCAAAGGGGCTGATTTGCCCAAGGACACAGCTAGCAAATGCTGGAATCAGAATCATGCTCAGACTTTCTTAAGTCCTCTTTTATTGATTTCTATAGCAAAACTTTTCAGATAGTGATGCAGTAGTGACTTGTGGTATCAGTTGAGGGCTCATGAGCAGCACTGGACAGACAACTCTGAAATGCATTCAAGAAATTAAGGGTAAAATGTTTGTTGTGTTTGTGTGTGTGTGTGCTTGAGAGAGAGACTCTTGTTTCAGAAATGTGTGACAGACGTAGTTTGCTGGCATGGTTGTAGTTGTTTAGTATGGGCACTACGCAGAGGCACCCAGCTAAGGGGTTGTGGGAAATGAATATGAGTTGGAATTGACTCAGCAGCAGTGAGTTTTTACAATCATGTGCCCAAGGGCTATGTCTGTAAGAGACATCTTTTTATAACTTGTCTCCCAAGAATGGACACTTTCTTCTAATTTGCTCTAAAAAAAAAAAGGCTTTGGGTCAATTCCCAGTCATAGCGGCAGGATAACTGCCCCACATGGCTTCTAAGGGACAGCTGGTAGATTTCAATGCTGACCTTTCAGTGTAGTAGCTGGCAGTTCTTAAGCACTGTACCACCAGAGTTCACAAAGGTACCATAAAAGCTAACAGTGCCTATGCACACAAGTACATATGTTCGAGGTCACGATGCAAGTATTTTTCTTTTTAATATGAGCTGTAGTCAAATGAAATTTTGTAAAAACTTTGATACACCATCTTATTAACAAGAGGTTATGTGCTTAAAAATGATAAAGAAAACAAGCCTTTAAATGGCGTGATTTACAGATAGATATATGATACATAGATAGATAGCTGCAGTCAAGTTAACTCTAATTCATGGCAACTTGATGCACAACCGAAAGAAACAGTCCCCAGTCCTGCATCATCTCAAAATTGCTAGCATGTTTAATTAAGTCTCTTGTTGTACCTATTGTGCCAATCTATCTTACTGTCTCCCTCACCTTTGCTGATGCTTTACTTTATCAAATACGACATTCTCCTCCAGTACTTGATCCTTCCTGGTGAGATATCCAAAGCTCATGCTTTTTACAACATTATGTTGTGATCCACAAACTCTTTATTTGCCAGTTTGGGGAGTATATTGCCTGGCCTTTCTTCGTAGTCTGTTTTAGTCTGCAAGCACCACTGAAACCTGTCCACCATGGGTGACCCAAGTGGTTGTTTGAAATACTGGTGGCATAGCTTCCAGCATCACAGCAACACACAAGCCACCACAGCTTGACAAACAGGAAGCTGGTGGACTTGGAACTGCTGACTTTTGGTTAGCAGCTGTAGCACTTAACTACTATGCCACCAGGGTTTCTTTTCTAATAATGGGACATACTAGAACAGAACGGAGGATAGGAGTGGGAAAAAAGCTTTTCAGATACTTTAGGGGATTTATAACTTGTTCCTTTAGCAACTGTGGTGCTCCTAATGCTCAACAACTTGACAAGAGTTCATACTGGACATTGAACTCATGAATTGTGGAAATGCTTTCAGTACAGGGATAATTTTCATCATTTGGAACGTAGAGTTTAGACTGATCATTTTATGAGAATGTTCTGTTTGAAAATAAAATGTCCCAAATTTCTGCAGAAATAATAATAATTTAGATGATGATGGCAGCAGCTACAAGTTACTGAACATTTAATATCTACAAAGCACTATTCAAAGTGCTCTGCATTTAGTATTCAGAATGTCATTATGAATAGTTATTGTCATTATCCTCATTATTTGAGACTACTAAAGCACAAAGAAATTAAGGAACTTGCCAGAGGTCCCATGGCTAGTAAGGGTCGGACCTAGGAGTTAAACCTAGCCTCCTGGCTTCAGGGTTCAGGTGTCAACCATTCTTTTATGGTGTCACTTAAAACTAATCATCATGGTCCTCTGACAGTAGCTCAAACTGGTATGTGCTTTTCAAACTTTCTGGGCTAGATTTTCTAGAAACATTTGTCATCACAACGGCAAAGTATTCTAGCCAAGCCAAGTGCCATCGAGTCAGATCCGACTCATGGCCCTAGGGTTGCCATGAAAAGTATTGTAAGCAATACCATTAATGATTGCATATCATACAGGAGTTAGTTCACTCTCTCACTACTAAAAATACCAAGAAGAAAACAGGATGTAACTGTTAAATAATGAATAATTTCAGACTCTCATCAAGCACAAAGTCACACAGTGAGTGCCCTCAGGGGTGTGGCATCATAATGTTTCTTTACCTCCACTAAGTACAACACTGTACTTTCAACTGAATGAGCCTTTAAGAGGCTTAGGAAAAGAGTGCTGAGACCTCATGATCTTGTTTTGACACATAGGCCAGCAACTGATAAAAACCTGAGAAGTGAAATAGAGAACTATCAGTTGATAAAGAAATAAAATTGTCTCTAAATGCTGTGTCTTTCCAAGTTTTCTAGATACATCCCTGAGTCTGTAATGACAGCCTTCCTTTCTTTAAAGGCAGGGTCAGTGAAGGGCAGCCAGTCACTTATCTCTGAGGTGGCAGAAGTCAATAACTTAAGAACACCCTACTTGAAAATCGCAGTCATCTTGAGGTCCCATTTATGATACCTTCTTCTTTCAAGCTGATAATAGAACAGAACTTGGTAAGGGCCACTCCATGCCATGAATCAAATCATGCTTCACAGAAGTCACCTCCTATTGATGTTGATGTGCCTGTTCTTCATTTATATTGATCAGTGGACATTTGTTTGCACAGATAAAATGGAAAGTGCAGGCCCAGATGCCCTATGACATTTTCAAAGGGGAAAAGGCATTTTTGCAGCATTCTATGTATCACTGAATTTCAGAAAGAAGGAGTTATAAATCTTTTTTTTTTTTTTGAGAGATGTTTGGGAAGGAGCGAGGAAGATAATGCTTCTGGATCATTTCCCATTACCCAAGGGCCATTTTTACAAAGTTGGAGCTTGCATCACTTTTTTAAAATGAAATTGGGACCATCTATTCATTCAGTTTGGTTAGGTTTTAGTACTCTCATGTTTGTAACCAAGTCTGACACTTAATGCAAGTACGAAAGTGTTGAGTCCTGAAAACCACTAAAGCTGTGCAACTTATGTGGATGAAACAGTGGCTCCAGATACATGCTGAATTAAAAGTGTAGTGTAGTCTATTAGTGTGTGTGTACATTCATTGCCACTTGATGCTAAGGAGAAAAGCTTAATGGTGACTTGGGCAAAATACTTATTTACATACAGTCTGTAAAAACAGGTGATCAAGTCTGTTACACTGAAAATGTTGCTATCTGGATACTTTTATCAAGCAAATTTATTTGCTCAAGTAGTTTATCAAAATCAAATATCTGTCTTAATTAAAAAGAGGCTACTTGGAGAAAGAATCTAAAAGGCATGGATTAATGCATTCAGAAATGGAGGCTCAAACCAAATACCCATTAAGTAACAGTTATTGTATTTCATTTTGACAATAAAACACATAAGGGCATTGAGGAATTGACCTTCTGTGGTATTGTTGTATTACAACACGTTATTTCTGATTGATCTGAGTGATATTTAGGTCATATAAGAATCTTTTATGACCACCTAAAGAGGCCAGCAATCAAGCTCAATCACCAAATTGAGAAGAACAAGATGCTCTTTTGAAGATCATCACTAATCTTCTGGTTACAAAAATCTATGACATCTTCCCAGATTTTAAGATTTCTAGCTTAGCTTAGCTTCTGAAACTAAAGATGACCTTTTTACCTGAAACCCTTTACTTTTATATTTGGTGAGTATGTACTCTGTATGCTTCCTTCTCAATATTCTAACACTTCCTTTTTTATCTCCTTGCTGTTCTTTGCCAGTTTTAATTGGATTTTTACAAGATTTACCCTTTAGCCTTCCTCTTTCCTCTGTAAGATCTCATGTAGTGATTTTCCTTGTTCTCTTGAGTAAATAGCCATTTGTGTCACTTGTGCTATAATTTTGCACTCTTAGGCAGAGCCACAGCTGGGTTTCAGACATTATTATTATTATAGCTAAAATGTAATTGTAACTAAAATAATGAGTCCAAATATAGAGTCAAGCAGAGGCAATATTTTAGAATATTAGGGAACGATAATACAGGAGTCCCTAGGTAATGTAACAGTTAACACCCTTGGCTAGTTGAAGGTTTGAGTTGACCCAAAAGCACCACAGAAGAAAGATCTGGCAAACTACCTCAGAAAACTCAGCCAATGCAGGCGCTATGGAGATAAGTTGAAAAAATATATACATATACTTACTAATTTTTTTTAAAGTTGCCATATATGCAAGTCCTAGAGAGAATGCAAAGATGAAAGAACAGTCTTAATGTTGAATGAGAAATTGAACCAGCACTGATTCCACTCCTGTGGGAATGAATATCCTGCCTACAGCACCAGCCATGGCTGCTTTTCTCAAATGTGATTTTACATTTCTGAATGTCCTCCGGATGTATCCCCTTTGATATTCCATTAGAATGTCAAATTCAGCATATCACACGTAAAAAATCATAGACCACTCACCACTGTACTTGCTACCATTCTTGATTCTTTTTGTTAATGTTGCCAGAAGCCTAGAAAAGGAGGCAGATATCTACTCCTGCTTTAGGTAATCTTCTCATAGATCAAGAAAAACCCATTTGAATAACGATGACTCTGTCCAGTCTCTCCTCCTCCCCTAAGACTGTTCTTTCAGTTTTGTATTTTCCTTCAGTCCACTGTCTGTGTTGTTACATATTTCTTAAACAACCAATAAATAAACTTGTTTGAATTTCTACAACTGAGCCTTTTCTAGGACCCACAGTTTTATTCAAACACCATGTTTCAACTTCCCCAACATTTTCTAAAACTCCTTTGTGAAAAGGCATAATGGTAGAACATTATGGCACCACAACAGGATTATTTCTATGGGATTTCTTTCCATTATATGGTATGTTGGATATCATTATTCAACAAACTTCAACTATGGAACCAACACAGTTCACTTTTATCTAGTTACTGCTTATTCATATCATCCATGAATTCATTATTTATTGATTTATTGTGAGCCTACTTCTTGCCAGGAATCATGGGGATACAAATCTAGAAAAAGCATTATTCCTGCTCTGGAGAGGCTGTAGTCTTATATGGATAGAGAGAAAATATATGGCAAATATACTGTGATAAGCTTTAAATCAAGGTATGCAAGGGCAAAATATGAGTCTAGAGAAGTAGAACTATGGCATATAACAAAGTAGAATAATGGTAGGATTAGCAAACCTTCCCAGATGAAAGGAGTACAAAAAATTACAGTTTAGCACAATTAAGAAGAGTGGGAGATAAAAGACCATTCTTTACAATGTATATAGCATGTACAAAACCCCAAAGTATAGAATACCTTCTTGCAAAATTCTGATTGACTGGAGCAGAAGATATTTGCTGAAAATTGGAAAACAAGGACTCTAGAGAAGAAAGCTTGAACTAAACAGTGAAGGACCACATGCTTGGTTCCTGTGCTAAGGAATGCAAAAGCAATCCTGAAAACTTTGGCGAACCACTAAACAGTTTTAAGCAGTCAAGTGGCACGGTTAGATAAGCGTCCTAGAAATACCACTTTGGTAGAAATATAAATAATGGGTTGGAAACAGGTAGACCGAACGTAGAGCAAACTGTTAGGAGAATGCAATAGTAATCTAGGAAAAATACATTGAGAATCAAACTAAAATTTTTTACTTTACAAATGGAGAAGTAGTGACCATCTTTGGGACATACGTACCAGGAAGAGTTACAGTTGTTGAGTAATTTGATTCAGGGTTTGAACAAGTGACAGAAATAGATGAGTCTATGATAAATTCCAGGTTTCTGATAGGCCTGACATGACGTGTGATGAGGTTTGTCATTTGGATGAAGTATAGAAAAAGTTTGCTATGGGTGGGTATGAGGGAGAGAACAACAAATTATGTTTTGCACCTATGGAAACTGAGATATCTATGGAACATCTAAACAGAGATGCCTAGTTGACAGCTCATAGAGTCCTGATGATTAACAGTGAAATCCATACTAGAGATCTAGACTTCAAAGTCATTTACACACATGGTGTAACTCAAGACATGAGAGTAGATAAGGTCATCCATTGAATGATCAGGGTATAGACTTGGACCTCAGGGATACTACAACTTTTAAGAGCTTTTTAAAGGAAATGTAAATCATGAAAGAAAGGGTTAAAGATGGAAATAAGAGGGAGATGAAAGAAAATACTTTACACACACTAGATGACAGCTAATAAATACAGTAGAAATGAAATCATTAAAAGCTAAAATTGTAAAGTTTGGTGAGGAACAGGATATATTTTCATTTCAAAATATTTAAGAAATTAGTTACAAAGGAAGAAAAAAACCCAATACTTCTATAGTGGAGGAAGCTGATGGACATCATCGTAACCAAGTAATTAAGGGAATACAGATGGTGGACTAAGCACATGTCTAAGTCCCTCTGGAAACCAAGACTTGAATTGATAATTAAATGGAGACTTCTGGTCACCTAGTGAGCCCTAGGACATGGCTTAGGGCTGTTAATTTGGACTTCATACCACTGATAGGGAAACCTCCTCCCTTTAGCTGACTCCTGCTTCTAGCCAGTCCTGGCTTTCATGGACCGAAGGTACCTCACCATTTTGACTTTTTTTTTCTCTGTCTTGGCTGGCTGGCAGAATTGGGTCTTGACTAACAGCTAGTCTCACGTGCACTGCTGGTGGGGTTGGTAGATGAAATTTCCATATTTTGAGAGCCTGGCTTAGGACTTTGTGCATCTCACCACACTTGGCCTCTCTTTCTGCCTCTGCCATTGTGTCATTTGTACAGAAGCATTGGGTGGCTAGCTTGTGTGGGATGTCATCTTGGATACGGAGGCCTCAGCTGGACCTAATTCTTAGCATGGGAGGCAGTGCCTGCCCACAGGAGAGTGCTTTTCTGGCAGAAAAGAAGTAGTTTATACAACATTACCTATGGCTGGGGCCTGGCAACAGAGACTCTGTGCGTCTCGTCACCTTTGGCATCTCTTTCCACCTGTGTCATAGTGTAGTTGTATGGAGGTGCCAGGTGGCGACCTTGTGTGGGATGCCATCTTGGATATGGAGGCTTTAGTGAGATCTGATTCCTAGGCTTGAAGGCAGTGCTTGCCTGCAGAAGAGAGCTTTGCAGGTAGAAATCAGTATTTTACACAGTGTCGCCTTCAGCTGGGGCCTGTCAACAGAAGCCAACAGGGCTTGCTGCATTTTGAACTAGTTTATAACATCTGGGGTTGGATATAGAGTTGCTTACTTTGCCAGTTGGGAAGAGGGCCCTGTACACCCTGAAAACCTGACTGACCTGGGAAGTGGAGAGATATCTTTTACCTTTCATTTTAAACAGACTTAGAGAAATAACTGCAGTCCATCCTCACAGCACCTCTCCCAGCCTTAACTGACTCACATGAAGCCCCAAAAGCAACAGACTCTGGAGAAAACCATAACCAGAAAATCACCCATTCCTTCAGAAGGCCCCCAAATGAAACAACCAAAGAGATTTCTAGAAGAAGAAACTTTTCTGAAGTTATTGGAAAGTGAATACAAAAGGATTATCAGGTGTCAAGTACAAAAAAATTATATAAAGACCCCTCCTAGACCTTATACAAAATGCAGCAGAGCAAAATGAAAAATTAAGCACGCTGTTCGACCTGATGGCACACCAGTACTCTGAAAATCCAGCAGATCAAGAACAAAATCAAAGAATAGAACTTCAATTCAAAGCCAAGTAAACAGAATAGAACAAGTGGAAGAGACAGTTTCTGACTCAGAAGACAGAGCTACTGACTCCAGCATCTATGAGGAAAAATCAGGAAAAAAGAAACAAGAAAAGTTAAGAAGCATTAAGAAGCATTTGGGACTCTATTAAGAGGAGCAACCTCTCACCCTGAACAGGACTAGACAACTGAGAACACAGAGAGAATTGTTGCTGAGCTGTTGACATAGAACTTTCTAGAAATTATGAAGAGATGCATATCGATGCATATGTCACTCATTATAGATCTTAACCAAGTAATCCAAATTTGCAACATAACTGATTTGGACAAACGAGCATTGCATGCCTGCAGAGACACTGAGGACACCATAGCACTTATGTAGCATTCCTGTAAAAAATGCACAACCTGAATTTAATCATGAAGAAACTTCAAATTCTAAATGAAGGGTATTCTTTGAAACAACCAAGCTATAAAGTAAATACTTAAGATAAAAAATGTCAAAGATTGAGAGACTACAAAAGCTCAATAAATGTATTTAATGTTTAATGTTGCACTAGATCCTCGATCAAGAAAAAAAATAGAGTATAATTTAGATACAATTTGAATATAGAGAATGATCAAGTAATACTGCTATATCAGAGGAAAATTTCCTGATTTTGTTAATTGTTCTATGGTTGTGTTTTAGTCAGCTAGGGCTGCTCTAACAGAAATACCACAGAGTGGATGGCTTTAACAAAGGAAGGTTTATTCTTACACAGCCCGGTAGGTTGCAAGTCCATATTCAGGGTGTCTGCTCCAGGGGAAGGCTTTCCCCTTGTCCGCTCTGGAGGAAAGTCCAGTATTGCATCAATCTTTGTCCAGGGAGCGTCTTGGCACAGGAACCTCAGGTCTGAAGGATGCTCGGTGCTGCTGTCTTGATGGTATGAGGTTCCCAATTCTCTACCTGTTTCTCTGTCCTTTTATCTCTTGCAGGCTGAAAGGATTAAGGGTGGGGCAAGCCATACTCCAGGGAAACTCCTTTTACAGTAGAGCAGGGAAGTAATCCTATGCAGGAATTTACAGCCCCACCCTAATCCTTTAACAAACAGTATGGGGAAACCACAAAATGGAGGACAGTCACAAGATACTGGGAATCATGTCCCAGCCACATGGCTACAAATATTTTTGGGGGGACACAATTCAACCCATGACAGGTTGTATAGGACAACTTTCATGTTGGGAAACAGAGAAACATTCTGAAGTTTTTAGCAGCAAAGAGGCATGATGCTTTCAACTTATTCTCAGGTGGACATTGTCTTAGGCATCTAATACTGCTCTAACAGAAATACCACAAGCAACATGGGCTCCAGGGGAAGTCTTTCTCTGATGGCTCTGGAGGAAGGTATTTGCCGTCAATGTTCCCCTGGACTGGGAGCTTTTGAGGTGCAACAATCCTGGCTCTTTTCCAAAGGATGTGCTCTGCTCCTGGTATTGCTTGTTTCTTCTTCTTTTAATATTTTATTATACTTTAATATTACAATCCAAGTCAATTTGCCTTACAAAACCACACACACATACCTCTGTGCACCTCTAGCTGCTCTCCCAACCTTGTCATATCACACTCCTCTTTTCCACCCTGTACTTCCTGTATTCATTTAATCAGCTGCTTTCCCTTCCTCTCCACCTTGCCATCTCACCTCTAGAAAGGAGCTACGCCAACAACCTCGTGTATATATTTAAGCCAGAAAGCATCCACTTCACCAGCATCACTCTATGTCTTATAGTCCAGTCCAATTTTTGTGTGGCGAGTAGGCTTTGGTACTCGTTTCAGCTCTGGGATAACAGCAGTCTGGGGCTCATATTCTCAGGGGACTCTTCAGGATGTTGAACTGTCAAATGTGGTCTTCTAACAGAGTTCAAGATCTGCACTCTCATTTTTCTCCTGCTACAGTCAGGGACTTTACATTGTGTTCCTTGTCATAACAGTCGTTGGTGGTGGCTGGGCACAATCTAGTTCTATGGTCTCATGCTAGCATATTCTCCCATTCATTTGCCCCCTTATGTCTCCTGGGCTTATATTTTCCTCATGTCTTTGATATGTAGATTGCTTTGGGTAAAATAGACAATGTCATAACGTTATGTCTTCCTATCCTTGAGCAAGGTATGCTTCTTCACTTATGTAAGTCTGTTTTGGTTTCCTGCAATAGATAACTTACATCTCTGGTTAGATTTAGTCGTAAGTATTTTATCTACTTGGGGGCTATTATAAATGGTACTGATTTGTTGATTTTCTCTATGTTATGTAGATGCTCCTTATTGCATGGAGCAATTTCCCTTCTATTACAATTTTTCTGAGAGACTTTAACATGACTGCATACTGAACTTTGTCAAACGCCTTTTTTGTACTGATTGATGTAAATCAAGTTATTTTTAGATTTTGTTTTATTTATGTGGTTGATCACATTAATTTTTTTTTCTTTCTGATGTTGAACCAACCCTGCGTCTGTGGTATGCATCTTACTCGGTCATGGTGAATTTTTTTTTTTTTTTACGCCACTAAATTCTATTGGCTAGGATTTTGTTGAGAATTTTTGCATCTAGGTTCATGAGTGATCTTGGTCTGTAATTTTCTTTTTCTGTGGGGTTTTAACCTGCCTTTGTTATCAGGACTATGCTGGCTTTATAGAATGAATTTGAAATTTTTCTATCCTTTTCATGTTGTGAAATAGCTTTAGTAATAGTGGTGTTAACTGTTCACTGAAAGTTTGGCAGAATTCTCCAGTGAAGCCGTCTGGGCTAGGACTCTTTTGGTGGGTATTTTTTTTATTACTTTTTCAATCTTTTCTTTTGTGATGGGTTTATTAAGTTGTTCTATTTCTATTTACGATAATTTTGGTAGGTGGTATGATTCTAGAAATCTGTCCATTTCCTCTAGGTTTTCAAATCTGTTAGAGTACAATTTTTTGTAGTATTCTTTTATAATAGTTTTAATTTTTGTTGGATCTGTTGTAACATCTCCCATTTCAATTCATATTTGGACAACCCAATATTTTAAAGGGCAGTGTAGCAGGGACAGGAGTCTGGGGATTATAGTCTCAGGGGACATCATGATCAATTGGCATAATTATTTTTCCCTAAGAAATTGTTATGCACCCCATATTAGTGAGTGGCACTTGGGGTCTTAGACACTGCCATCTAAAGAACATCAGGTCACTCGTTCCAACCCACCTAGAGTAGATGAAAACCAAGAACACCAAGACATGAGGAAAATATGTGCCCAGGAGACAGAAGGGCCCATATGATTGACAGACATGTCAACATGAGACCTGAATAACTAGACGGTGCTCAGCCACCACCAAAGACTGTCCTGATGGGAAACATGATGTATAATCCCTGAAGTAGCACCAGCAAGAACTCTATTAAGAGACCAGATCTGATGGTTTGACAACCTGGAGTGTCCACTGAGAACATGGCCCCGGACTTGCTGCTATACTGGAGCTGAAAACAGAACTGAAGTCAGCTCTTCAGACAAAGATTAAACTGGAATATGGGACATAGAGTGATGCAGGTGGTGTATGTACTTCTTGGATTAATATATATATGAGGATGCCTAACTGGTTCCTCCCTAGAGGGAAGAGGGGAAGGTGAAGAGGAGGGACAAGTGTTCACTGAGTAGATACTGAAAGTACAGAGTGGAAAGGAAGAGTGTGCTGTCAGAGGGTGGAAGAGCACATAGTGTTGCACAGAGGCACATGTTCAGGATTTTATGTTGCAAATTGACTTGGATTGTAAACATTCACTTAGTCACAAAGTCATTAAAAAAAATCCAATGATCTATGAGTGCACTGAGAAAGATAGGGGTAGTTCTCAGGTAAGGGAATCCAGTAGAACTTCTTTTCTTTCCCTTTCCTTTGTTTTTCTCTTCAGTTCCAGGAGAGTAAGTCAGGGCACATGTGTAAGATGTCCTACTTCTAGCCCAGGTAGAGTGTCAGAGTTTAGTGCTTGCTGCTTAGCGGAGAAAGGTGAGGGAAGTGCTACAAGAAGGGACAGAAATCAGTACATAGGAAAGATTTTGAGCCTGTAAGAGTTCATGGGCACCTAGCTTGCAATGCTTGGATGAAAGTCCTCTGTGATTCTTTAAATCTCAGCTTACCCACTGAGAAAGACACACTCTGCACATGGCACTCCTGCTGTGCTTGGCTAACCCGCTGCTGTGCCACAGTTCTTCTTAGCTGGCTGAAGTAAGTCCTTCTGCAGGATGCAGATTAAAACATGGTTGAAGTGTTCCTCAGTACCTGATTTGTCCTCCACGTCACCTAGTCTGATCTCTCAGGTTTCTGCCTGATTTTCTGCTCGTTTCCCTTTCTTTTGTATCCCAAGAGATTGCCTGAAGGTGCAATACAGTCTTATACATTGAGTCCTGCGCTACCGACACAGCTGCCATCTATCCTCTTTCATTAACATCACAGAGGCAGGATTTATAATGTATAAGAACATCACACAATACCAGGAATCATGGTCTTGCCAAATTGCTACTCACATTTTTTGGAAAACAAAATTCAGTCCATGACACAGATGCTAGATGGATGATGGAAAGATGGATGTATAGGTAGATGCATAGATAGAACGATAAAGCAGAAAGACATAGCAAATAACTTGTGAAACTCTAGAAAGAGTAAACAGAAATTCTTTCTGTTAATCTGCTACTTTTCTGTAAGTTTAAAATGATATCAAAATAAAGTTATCCCCCAAACGTACAAAGTAAGAAGGACAAAACAGTATCCTGACAGTGGGTTAAAATACTTATATTTAACTAGTGATGATCACCTTTGTTGTTCTTTCCATATTTTCTGGAAACAGTTCATACTGTTGTCAAGATTAGCTAGGAAACTTGATCTCTGCTGCCACATACTAACATATTTAACTCCAGAATCTAACACTTTCTAGGGATAACAAAGGTTGTCATTGAATTTATGCAATCTAACCTTTGTTCAAATGTTATTTGTTTTTCAAGGTTTAATGAATGTATCAGTAAGTAACTCAGCATATATAGTTACTAATTCTACGACACTAATTTAACCTATCAGAATGTCTTAATTTTATACAGGATTGTTGTGAATCAGAATTGACTCATAAGCAACAAGGTTTTTTGTGTTTGGGGTAGGTTACTATGTAAACTGAACTCGGGGTCTTACTCAGAGAAAAAGAAAAGCAATAATATATTGGTTATGGCATCTTTATATGCTGTCTCTAACTGTCATTAGCATGACATGTGGTTTGAATGGGCTCAAGTCACAATGTCCCATCCACACACTCCTCTGTAATGTCCTGCCAAAATCAACACAAGTTCAGAGGAATCAAAGCCATACATTCTCTGCATTAGTATAGGACATTAATCAAGAAGTCATCTTATCTTAAAAATCAATGCTAAAAAATAAATTGTACAGGTCTGACGTCAAATCGAGTGCTCAGAGCCACTCTAGCTGCAAAGAAAGCTGGCTTCACTAGGCCATCGCTCCATCTACAACTTGGGTTCAGCTTCAGTGCCAGAGACAGGCAATTTCAGGCTGCTTCAACCTAGTAGAGCAGCAATATCAATAAGCTGTACAGTTTTATTAGGTTTATCAAACAGCAGTCTGTCTGGTCTGCTGGCCAGAATGTGCTGATCTATTATCATAACTCTAACACAGTTAATCTCACAACAGTAATCTGTGAATACCATCTCACAAAAGTGCTTAAAATATGACTGGCATTCCTTTAAAGCACTAAAGAGTCCGATTCAAAGTATATTAGAGGCCAAGGTAGTGAGGGAATTCTATGTGTAAATGGAAACATTACAATTTGATCTTTTTTTTTTTTTTTTTAGCAGTAATATAATTAAACTGTGGGACCTATCTCCTTTCTAGAGAAATGACTTTTACACTTGCTTGTTATAGTGTAGAAAAATAAATAGTTAGCATTTGTGTTGTGCTTTGTATTATAAATACCACTTTCATATTCACCAGTTTGACTGCTTTAATGAAAAGATTAAATTGGGGCTAGTATTACTACTTTTGGAAACCCTAGTGGCATAGTGGTAGAGTGCTACAGCTGCTCACCAAAAGGTTGGTGGTTCAAATGTACCAGGTACTCTTTGGAAACTCTATGGGACAGTTCTACTCTGACCTATAGGGTTACTATGTGTTGGCATCGACTCATGGCAGTGAGTTTGATTTTGGTTTGTTTTATTACTACTGTTACAGATAAGAGAATCACACAGGGTTAACCAATCAGCTCATTGAAAACAGCAATATTATGGTCAAGGAATAATTCATACAACTGAAATAGGACATTCTGCATAAGTATACTGTTTTCTAATTTAACAAATTTCTGTCTTAAATATGGTGGAATGGCTATTGGATGATGCCATTCTGTCTCTACTCATTTAATAGGGTATTAAGATGGAACTGCTAATACAACTTTGCCCCAGAGATCAATTGAATAGAAATTATGCACTAAAGTGACTACAAACATCCTTACCAACATCTCTCCCCCAAGCAGAGCTTAAAGCTTTTTATGACTTGCCAAAATTGTTATTTTTTTCATTGGCCTCATTGAGGAAAAGAAAATAAATAAAAACTAGGATACTACACTATCTCTTTCCTTCAGGTACGTATTTGCTTTGGATGATGTGCAACTTTAGAAGCAGTAAATGGTAATCAACTTTATCTACCAATTAATGACATTGTCTCTGATGCCACTTCCAACCACATGTAACCTTTTTGCATCCGGGAGTCAAAAAATACAAAGTTTAGCCTGACAAAGTACAACTCTTAAGAAATCCTTCAGTGTGTCTCCCAGGTAGAGTTCCTTGTTCTCTCTGTTGTGTTCACACTATTCCTTCCACAAACTTATGTGATGATTTGCATCACGCTGTCCTGCAAGAACTTTTAAACAGAATTTCTCCCAAACTATATCTGGAAACTCTTAATGACCTTATTTTTTAACATATATATTTAATTTTTGATTCATGTACACTTAACACGGTGACTTGGCACATAGTATCTCTCATGTGTAATCTAAACATGTTTTGTTGAATATAATAGAATGTTAAAAAGTCCCTGAAGGGTGCAAATGCTTAATACACTCAGCTGATATTTGAGTTTGGCTCTCAACTTCTGAAAAATTAACCAATGAAAACTCCATGGAGTACAGTTACAATTTGATGTAACATGGATGTCACAATGAGTTGGAGTCAACTTCAAGGCACCTGGTTTTTAATAGGATTAAGATGGAACTTGTAACTTAACTTCTCACCAGAGAACAACATAATAGAAATTAGATACCAAAGTGGTTGTGAAGACCCTTACTAACACCCCTCTCTGATGTCGAATTTAAAAGAGAAACATCTGTAATCCAGGTTCACAGTTCTTTATCCTTTAACATACCAAAGAACAGTAGAGAAGATTTTGAGAAGAATTTCTTCAGAATCCCCTACACTTTGACTCCAAAGGAAAGTAGTATGGTGGGTGGGTGCTGCCCCTTCATCTGAAAACTGTGATGTAGGCTGGTGTTAAACAAAAGTAAAAGAAGGCTAGCAAAGAATCTAATAGTAAGGAGTGATATGTTTCATATTTTCCAGAATGCTTCTAATATCATACCCTTTCCTGTGGTTCCTGTTGTCAAACCACATGTTCCAGTTTTTATGGTACAAAATATCATTGTTATGCCTAAAGATGACTGAGAAATTAATAAAAAAAAGATGCTAGGATTTGCAGATTTTTAAGTCTTAGGAGCTTGAAAGGAATGGTAAGGAGAAAGACGATACATGGGTTTAAAGAAGGTAGGGCAGTTAAGGGGTGTTTCTGTTATTCTTTCAGTTGTGGAGCCTTAAAACATTTGTTTTAAGGCCATCTGCTGGCTTGAACAATCAACAAAAGTTTTCAGTGAAACTAATGAAATCTTAAATAACTCTAAAAAATTGGGGGAGGGACAGGACAGGAGTGAATTATGAGACTACAGGAGCACTGCTGTTGGTGATTCAGTGGTAGAATTCTGTCCTTCATATGGGAGACTTGGGTTCAGTTCCCAGTCAACGTGCCTCATGTGTACCCATCACCCTTTTTTCTTTCAGTGGAGGCTTGTGTGTTGCTGTGATGCTAAACAAGTTTCAGTGAAGCTTCCAGATGAAGATGACTGAGAAGAAAGACCTGATGATCTACTTCCAAAAATCTGTCAATAAAAGTCCTGTTAATAACATGGTCCAATCTGCAATCAATCATGAGGATGGTGTAGGACGGGACAGCAGTCCGTTTCCCTTGTGTATGGATCTAGCCATGAGTTAAGGGCAACTTGAAGGCAGTTAACAATGAAGAGTGCATCAAAACACCTAAAGCCAGGAACACACCAAAAACAGAGAATCGTCAGGTACTTGGGAGGTTTTCTTTCTATTTTTCATTTTGAGTTCATCTGCAGGTCTGTTCTTTGTGTAATTTTATTTGCAACTCAGTCACAAAATAGTACCATTACTAGCTATTATAGAATATCTGCTTTGTGTTTTCTTTATTACTAATTTGATGCTCACAAAAACCTTATGAGGTAGTCCCACTTTATAGATGAAGAAATTGAACTTTCTTAAACTCTAAATGGATAATAGCAAAGCTTTGAAAGTAGGCTTCTTTGAATCCAGAGCCAATACTATTAACTACCATGACAGTCCTCCCTGGCAGTAGGTGCTCTCTACAAGTCTCATATTTACACCTTAGAGATCAAGTTCCTGGACAAGAGTAACTCTGCTTCCTCAGGCCTGATTCTGTCCTTGAGGGGAAATATCTGACAGATCAAGACTGAGTCAGAGTCTGGTGGGGATGAGCATGTTTTCTAAACACTGGGTGTGTGTTGCCCATAACCAGAGGATCTTGGTCAGAGAAGTGTTCTACTCCTGAAAAAGATGACTCATAACCCAAAACACATTTATTATTCACTCCTTTGAAAGTGGCATTACAAATGTTTGGTTACAAGTTAATGTGATGTGATTTAACAAACATTTATTAAACATCTATTATGTATATGATATTATTGAGGCTGGTTGACTTAGCAAATAAGGATGCCTAGCTAAATTTCAACTTCAGATGAAGGATGAATCTTGTTTCTTAGTGCTGTCATGTCCAAAATGTTGAATGACTATCCTGTATTTTATTTCAGAACTCTAGGTATAATTTTGTTATGTCATGAGGAATAAAGAAACTGGTCATTGTTTTGGCCTAGTCATTTAAAACTTATCCCCAGACAGTTTAAGCTAATATAGACAACCTTGACAAGAATTATCTCTCTCATTCAGCTTGGACCCTCTCCCAATATCAGCTATCTTTTTTTTTTTTTCCTAGACAGGGGAGATTATTACTAAGATTGTTATCTGTGGAGTTATTCTGGTGCTGATGAAAAGAATTAGCTTGTTGAAGAACCCTCCAGCCAGACCTCATTGCAAACATAGATCTTTGGAATTGGTATAGGTTAAATCAATGATTTAGAATCATTTCCCTTATCTTATTTAGAAAATTAATTGTTTTAAAAATATCAAGTGGGTGGGAGATGGCCAATTTAAAATGATTACATGAACTCGAAATAAAAATCAACTTTTTGTTCAGAAGAGACTTCTGTTCAGGTGTGTGTTACAATGACTTGGCTCTCCAAATACCAGTTCATCAAGATGTGTCCACTTTGCTTTGTTAGCTCACCATACTGTACCCCTTCCACTATCTAACTCCTCTTTACCACGCAGACACACACACACACAGGAGTACTAAGTCATATGGATTGCCCAGTTTTTGCTTAGAAAAAGATACATATGACTTTGGCAGAGTATACCTATATTAACTACAATATGCCCATGCAATCCTCCCATACCTTTCACATCTGGCTCCAGACCACATCCAAGATACCTGAGGCACTGACTGTACTTTATGAAGTCTAAAATTTTCAACTGGTTGTGTCTTTCCATGCAAACTCATTAGGCACTATTTACATCCGCTGCAGCTGCAATGAGAGAGGTTCTGAACTCTGGCATTCTACAGTAGGCTTTGTTTCTCATTTACATTTGCATATTAAAGTGTTTGCCTGAAATAGGCTATTGAAATTAATTCAGGATTAATTGGTGTCTTTATCTCATTAGGACAATCTAATTTAAGGATGATGAAATTGTTTAGCCTCCCGTTTGCATAATTAGATTGCTTTGAATTGCTGTCATTATTGGCTCTTTAGCATCATCTGTAGGCCTCAAACAGACAGGAGCTTCAACCTCATAAAGACCAATCATGTGTTACAGCAGAGAGTTGTTAACCCCTTTTAACCCAAACTTACTTGGATTAGCAGCCACAATAAGCTGGCTTGGGTCTCTGAGAGCCTTGAGTGCCTTTCTTGTTTAATTCTTGGTATTCAGATTGATGCATGTTTCTGCTTTTAATATTTTACTTCAGAAACTTACAGCATCTCTTCCAGAAGAAGCACTCATCTCTTTCGTGTTGGATGTTGTCTTGACCTCCCATAATTGTAAATTTCTCTCTTTGTGCCTCTTTAGCTGATTGGAAATTCTTCCATAACCTCAAAATGTGACATCCCAGTACTCTGAGTGAGTGTTGGACTTCTACCAAAACTGATACTTGTCTGAATGTTCATTAATAAGTGTCATTATTGTATCATTGTGTTACTGGATAAAAGAGATATAGGCAGCCAGCTAATATTGATTTAATTGTTTTTCAAGCATTTATTCACCTAACATTTATCAAGTACTTTACCAAGCACCTTTTGTGTTCCTGATACTGGATCAAAAACTGAGAAATTAATGGAGGAAAAATTCACAGCCTCGCTTTCCATTTTGTTGGAAAAGGTTGGATTAGAACAAGTGACAAGAAATCTGAGTTCTGGTGCCTGTTTAGCCACAGACAACTGTGTTACTTTCAGGAAGTCAAAGAACCTCAGTAAACTTTAATTTCCTTATCTTGCTTCCCCAACTGAAGGTTATACTACGCTGCATATTATGATCACCTGTGAGCTTGTGACACTATCTGTGACTGAGCCCACTCTTTTATAAACTGGCAGTGGACCTGAATATTCTTTGAAGTTAGGTGAATCTAATACTCTGGAAGGCAGTTTCCTATATGATTTTAAATAATAACAATAATAATGTTTTATTATGATCGAGCAATCACATTCCTTGGAATATATCCTAGAGAAATACGAGCGATTACGTGAATAGACACACACCCATGTTCACCGAAGCATTGTTCACAATGGCAAAAAGGTGGAAACCACCTAGGTACCCACGAACAGATGAATGGATAAACAAATTATGATATATTCACACAATCGGGGAGTATGCTGTCATGTTATGCAAAAATAAAGAACAATCGTGCATCCACAAGGCATCTCATAACATGGATGAATCTGGAAGGCATTATGTTGAATGAAATTAGACAAAAAAGGACAGACATATGAAATCATGATGACAAGAACTCAAGAAAAGGTTTAAATACAGAAGAAAACATTATTTTATTGTTATGAGGTTTGGGATGGAGGGTAAAGAGTATTTACTAACTAAATAAAAACTAAAAACCAAACCCACTGCTGTCAAATTGTTCTGACTTACAGCAACCCTACAGAACAGAGTGGGACTGCCCTATAGAGTTTCCACGGAGGGACTGGTGGATTTGAACTGCCTACCTTTGGGTTAGCAGCCGTAGCCCTTAACCACTACACCACCAGGATTTCCATATTAAGTAGGTAGTAAATAAGAATTATCTTTTAGGTGAGGGGAAGGATGACACATAGTACTGGGCAAGTTAGCACCACTGGATTAAATCAAAAGCTAAGAATTTTCCTGAAGACAACCAAACACTTCAAGGGACAGAGTAGCAGGGGCAGTGGTCTAGGATAATGGTCTCAGGGGATATCTAGGTCAATTGGCACAACAAATTTATTAAGAAAATGTTCTGTTTCCCACTTTGGTTAGTAGTCTCTGGGGTGTTAAAAACTAGCAAGCAGCCACCTAAGTTGTACCAACTGGTCCCAACTCACTGGGAGCAACACAGAATGAAAAACAACACGGACACAAAGAAAATATAAGCCCAAGAGACATAAAAGGCCACATAAATCAAGAGATTCCATCAGATTGAGACCACAGGAACTAGTGTCCAGCCACTGCCAATGACCACCCTGACATTACACCAACTACCCAACTATCAATAAACCTAGGTATAGCCATCCTCCTATGAGCTGGAACAGTATTCTTAGGATTCTGCCATAAAGCTAAGGGTCCTCACCGGGGCACTTTCTTCCACAAGGTACTCCATTTGCATTAATCCCTGTATTAGTAATTATTGAAACTATTAGCCTTTTTGTTCAACCAAAACCCCTTGCAGTACGATTAAAGAACACAACGGAGAGTCCCTGATGGCACAGGAGAAAAGTGGGTGTGCAAAATTCAGAATTTTAGTAAAACGACGAGACTTGATGATCTGACTGAGATTGGAGGGACCCAAGAAGACATGGCCCCTGATTCTGTTAACCCAGAACTGAAACCAACCCTTCAACAGAGAATACACTGTACATAAAATGATACTTGTAAAGAGAATGCTTCCTATCTCTAGCAGATACTTGATACTAAATGGGCAGCTACTGTGTGGAGGTGAGATGAGAAAGTTTAAAAGAGACAGGAGCTGATCGAATGAACACAGGAAATCTGGGGTGAAAGGAGGAGTGTGCTGTCACGTTATGGGGAGAGTAACTAGGGTCACATGACAATGTGTATATAAATTTTTGTATGAGAATCTAACTTGAACTGTCAACTTTCACATGAAGCACAAATTACTTATTACATTTCAGTGAGAAGTTTACACAGCAATTTAGGTTCCCATTCAACATTTTCTATACAAGTTGCCTAGTGACACTGGTTGCATTTTTCACAACGTGAAATGTTCTGATCGTTGTGTTCTAGTTTCCTAAATGATTTTAAAGATGTTCCTATTATTAAAACAAAAAAGCTGGCAGTTTTACTTTATTTTATACTTCCTCATGAGAATGATCTGATTTTAATATCTTCAGATATTAAGAAGAACTGAAATTACGGAGTAAAGACAATGTTTAGATTTCAAATTGAGAAAAAGTAAGAGCTATAAAAATCAATCCTCCGCCTGAAGAAAACATACCCGAGGAAATTAGACCTTTAAATTAACAACAGCACAAACAATGTAAGGTAAACCAGCAACAAACAACAAGTAGGATCCGTAAAATGTTTGGCAGCATTTATTTTCTCTGAAAAAGTGAGGTAGCTTATAGAGTCATTTACTATTTTAAAGCTCCATAACGCTCATGTCAGCTGAATTTCTCTTAAATTCTTGGTTCTGCTGGCCATAAAACGATCACCAATTTTTCAGTATTATCAGATAGGAAAACACTCCTAATGATGACACTAAGAGAAATGAGGAGAGGGGAAAAAAAAAGTTTTAGACATGAAATTATAAATTAGATCACATTTTGGAACTCTTTCACAGGATAATTCAAGAGTCCTTTATGAAGAGCTTTAATCAATTATCCGAATCAACAATATTATGATAGAGTGATGCATTGTTACTCTCATTCCAGTTTTGTAAAAATAAATTCATAAGAGAACTATCTACCATGAAGGATTATAAAACTTGATTTTAAAAAATAAAAATTTACATCCACTAAACTGTGTTCTCAGTTTTGTCTGTCTTCATAGCTAAAAGGATAGAATCATGATTACATACTTACATCATGTCAGAATAATAAACATCTTGAGGAAGAGGCAAAACAACCCATACGAGTAGGAGATGAGAGTCTTCGGTTTTAGTAACAAATTGTATGTGTTAGGATAATTCATTCAACTTTCAAGATCTCAGTTTCTTCAATTTAAAATGAAAGAATTGTTCTGAAAGCCTTTCTATAGCTAGAATTATATGTTCAAAATTTTATTACAACTGACTATATTCTAGAAAATTGGATGTCTCACCAATTTTGAAACAATTGGGATTGTGTACAAAATCAGACCATAGGTCTAGATACCCGAGTAAGGTCTATAGATAACCATGCCTTTTCTCCCATTACAGCATCGTAACAGCAATCACCATCACAGCAACTAAAACTACAACACCACTCACAAATGTGTGTCGAAGGATGGCAATAAGTCCCAAACGGGAGGTCTAATTAATAGAAAATATTTGTGGAGTAGATGACAATGACTAATCCATTATACATCCTCGAATACATAGCAGGTTCCAGAAAATGATCACCTTTAATCTAGACCACCATGTCCCCAGCTGGGCAGGACGAATAAGTATAGCACCAGCTTCTCTGAGCAGGAAAGAAGGACAGGGCAGCAGAGAAGCTGCTTTCTGAGTCAGCTCACGTTTGGCAGCATCTGGTTATGTCTCATCATGCTGCAAATTTACAACCCTGGAAACAACATGGTGATGCTGATGCTCCTTTTTGAAGAGAAGCTGAACTATAAACTTATGACCAGAGTAGTGGCAAGAGGCTATGGCTCTTTTCTCTGATCTGAACACTCTCTGGCCTAGGTCAAACAGCTAAAAGCTTCTACTGCTTATCCTTCCTAAGCAATGTCATGGATAAACATTGAATGAGGAAGGCTAACTGACAAAGAAGCAGAAGGTTACAAGGAGATAAAACTCAGGAGAAGCCTAGTGAGATTTATTGGTGGCCAAACCCCACAGAAATCAAGAAACAAGGAAGACTTATTACTGAACAAGTCTAGGATACTTATTAAACCACAAAATGAAAAATTCATCAGATTACAGGGCAGATCTATTCTCAGAAGCTATCTGGGGTTTGCTTTTTGATAAGGATGAAACTCAGAGGATCAGAGACCAGCTGTTGTGCATGTGTAGGTATTATGATTACCCCAAACTTTTCATCACAGCCATGTTGCAAGATGAGAGATAGTTTTTTTCTCAAGTACTATATTTTCAACAGCAGGAGAAAAGAAATAGCCTTTCTACAATGTAGTCTCCTTTGAGAAATTTCTGAAGTCAGACTGAGATTCCAAAACATTTTTATTTTTGAATTTACTAGAATTACATCTATATGTATATGTTTTTGTTTGACAATCTTTATACTGGAAGAATGATTTCTGAGTAGTAGTATACTAAAAATGCCATAATTTTAAGACTTCTGGTGAATCATAGTGGAGTAAAAGTTTGATTTCACGTCATTCACTGAAACTTGCTCTATGAAAATAAAAACATCTCAATAAAGGCACATAATTTTGTACAAATAAATTGGTTAAGTCTTGCAAGATCCAAGTAATGATAGTTCCTTCAGTAAGGAAGGTGGACACAAGAGGTGTAGAAAGTATTCCCAACTCAACTCAGCTCTACTCCAAGAAGCATGAAACCAAAACCAAATCTATTGCTGTTAAGTCAATTCCAACTCTTAACAACACTAGAGGACAGAGTAGAACTGCCCTATAGGGTTTCCAAGGAGCATGTGGCAGATTTGAATTGCCCCCCATTTTGCTTAGCAGTTGTAGCTCATGACCACTATACCAACAGGGTTTTCAAGAGAAGAGGGAGGTGTGAGAATATTAAGAAAAGAATTTTCCAGTGTTTACCAACTTTATTTCTTACTACCAACTGAAACACAAAAGGAGCAAAACATTTGAAAGGAGAGAATCACAGAGTAAACAACTCAGAAGTTGCTGGCAAAAAACGACTGAACAAATAAGTAACAAACAACTGAATAAATAAGTACTAATAAAACAAACAACCTCATGGTATGTCATGTACTCTTCTTATCACAGCAATCTATTCATACAAGAGGTAGTTCTGGAAAGTTTAGGAAATCAGTTAACACAGATTGGAAAACCCAGATGTGGTAAAAAAAAATTCTTTTAAGGCAACATACTCTAATTGAAGATGCTGATTTCATCAGCTCATTTTCTGAATTTATTCTTATTAGTGGGCCAAGAGCTATTTGTTGCTTTTAAAGATTAGTATGAAAAACACTATCGAATATTTTTTATATGTGCTAATGTGGAAAAAGCACCTCCAAAAATCTACCAGAAGAAAATAGATATGTTTAGGAAGAGAGAGGTTGACAAAACAAGGGGAAAAAACACAATAAATGGAAGTGATTGAAGACACATTTTACAATTAATAAGGAAACAAATTTCTTGTAAGAGATAAAATGTTTTACTACAAGATTGAAAGAATATTGTCTCACTCAAAGAAGAAATGTAAGCTGTCAACTAAAAATAGCACATGAAAGTTGTTAAAAAAAATGAGCTGAGAAGTAGAGCTAAGATAGCCAAGTAGTTACATGCTTCTTGGGATCCCTTTAACAACAAACATCAAGAAAAACAAATAGATTACATATGACATTCTAGGAGCCCTGAACATCAAAGAGAAAGCTGAGAAATCAGACTGAGCAATAGAGAAGGGAGAGTAGTCCAGTAGGATGGTCCGGATCTGACCAGGTGGGAATCCATACCTCATAGGGGGATCCATGACTGCCAGCATGGTGAGTAAAGTGGTGGCATTCAGGGAGCACCTTCCTTAGTGGGAGAAGCTGAGCTGTGGCCACTCACATGTCCAGAATCAGCAAACAGCTGTTTTCAATCATCAAAAGCATTTGCTTGCATTTAACCAGCTGCATGTTGATCAAAAACTTTCCATCAGGCAAAACCACTCTCCCTTTCCCTACTATGCCCTGTATCCCTTCTTTCTGCACTGCAGTGGGCTTGAAAATTCTGATGTTCTACCTGGGCCACAAAGAGGAAACTTATATGTACCCTGAGCTAGTGTCCCACACTGGGAGAGGGAACAATTTAACAAACAAGGGGAAAAAAACTGCTGACTCCCCTAACCTGGGAACTCAGGTCAGAAACAGATCTTTTACCTAGGCATGGGGATAATGGGTCCATATACTTTGAAAGCATTTCATCAATAAATACAGCACATATCATCCTGGAGCAAAAATTGTCTGCCCTCTCACATTAAAGAAGAGGACAGGCCTTCCTCACAGGGTTGACAGCTGTCAGCCCCCTACATCTCTCAGCATGTTGAGACAGCTATCTGTGCCTCTGCCAATCACCCTTGCCAACCTAGGACTGTCACGTAGAGCCTGCACCACCTGCTTGCCAAATGACAGCCCAGGCACCTAAACTGAACACATACAGGAATAGTAAATAGACACCAAGGCCCACTTACGTAGTAATACCTCTAAGTATCTGGTGACAGGACATTAGAATCTCTAAGGCACCAATAATTAAACTAGCTTACCTGACCAGCCTTTTTGGGCATTTCAAAATAATTTTTTTTTAAAGTTATAACACAGCAAGCAAACATAAATACAAAAATTTTCTGATGCTTCAGAAACAGCAGTTGATATCAAATCACTTAAAAAGACAGACCAAGATGGCTTCAGAAAGCTCCAAAATCAAAGAATTAAGAAATTTTTCAGAAAAAGAAAACTTCCTGGAATTTTCAGAGGTAGAATACAAAAGCTTAATATTTAGAACTCCTTAAAAGATCAACAAGGAGATCAAAGCAGAGTATAGCACAATGACAGACAGAACTGTCTCTAAGAAGTTCTTGAGCAAGAATAATCTGAAATTCAGCAAATAAACAATAAAACTAGAGTTGGACAACTCACCAGAAAGTTAAAGGAGCAGAATTGAGAAAATGGAATGCAGAACTAGTGAGATGAAAGGTAAACTAATTGATACCAACATAACTGAGGAAAAATCAAATAACTTTTAAAAAATGAAGAAACAGAGTTATGTGGGATACTATCAAGAGGAATAATTTACAAGTGATTGGAGTACCAGAACTGGGGGAGGATGGAACAACAGAAAATACAGAGAGAACTGTTGAAGATTTGTTGACAGAAAACTTCCCCAATGTCATGAAAAATTAGTTGATATTTATCTAAGATGCTCATTGAACCCCACACACAATAGGATCAAAAAGAAAGACACTGAGACATATTACAAACCTTCTTGCCAAAACTAAATATAAGGAGAGGCATTTAAAGCCAGTTAGAGTTAAACAAAAAATAATCTACAAAGGAGACTCAATAAGACTAAAGTCATACTATACAGCAGAAATCACAGTCAGGAAGGCAACGGAAGGTCATATGCAAAGCTTTGAAGAAAATAAAAGCCAGTCAGGAATTATATATCCTGCAAAATTTTCTATAAACATAATGGTGAAATTAAGATATCTCCAGATAAACAGAAATTCAGAGAATTTGCAAAAAATGACAGAAATATTAAAGAAAATTCTTTGAGTGCCTGGCCACCACCAAAAACACCCATGATGGGGGACACAATGAAGCAACACGAGGAAAAGACATGTACAGCCCAAGAACTCTACTAAAAGACCAGAATTGATGGTCCAACAGCCTGGAGGATCCCCTGGGAACATGCCCCCAAGACCTGCTGCTGGCTCTGACTAGAAACTAGTACTAAGCTCAACTCTTTAGACAAGAATGGACTGGACTCGTGGACAGTGTTGTGTGTATACTTCACAGTTGTATGCATTTGTAGAAGAGTATCTTTCTAGATGGGAGGATCTTTCTAGATGGAAGAGAAGAGGGTGGAGAGGAGGGGACAGATGCTTGTTAAGCAGATACTAGAAACATGAGAGTGGAAAAGAGGAGAGTGCTATTACCAGGTGGGGAGAACAGAAAGAGCTACAGATGAGTGAGCATGCAAAAATGATTTGGATTGTATATTTTCACTTAATCACAAAAAAAAGTTCTTTGATTACAAAATCAATAACATCAGATAACAACTCAAGGCTAGAACACAGACCAGAGCAATCAGATTTCAAGCAAGATGAGGAAACCACAAAAATAAATCAAAGCTAAAACACTGAAAATAGGGAAACATATGTTAATACGGAGAAGATGAAAACATTATATCAAAAATAATGTAATCATAGATCTTTAATACAGAGAGGAAATCAAGTGAAATGAAGAAATAAAAGACTAGTTTAAATTTAAAACAATAGGGGTAAATATTAAGGTAACCACAAAGGAAATTAACAACCCTAAGTATCAAAAAACAAACAAACCAAAAAAACCGGAATCATGAAGTCTCAGCAAATACAAAACCAACAACAATGAAAAAGATGAAAATCCAAGGAGAAAACAACTCAGCACAGAAAATTAAGTGGAACCAAGAAACTGTCAACAATACACAAAAAAGACATCAAAATAACACCAGTAAATTCTTATCTATCAATAATTACACCAAATGTAAATGTATTAAATGCACCAATAAAGAGAGTGTCATAATGTATAAAAATGCACATGTATTCATCTTTATGCTGCCTATGAGACACACCTTAGACTTAAAAGACACAAACAAGCTAAAACTCAAAGGATGGAAGAAATACATACCAAGCAAACAACATTCAAAAAAAGGAGGAGTGGCAATACTAATTTCTGATATACTAGACTTTAAAGTAAAATCCATTAGAGTGGACAAGGAAGGTCACTATACAATGATAAAAATATTTACTCACCCAATAATAGGGCTGAGTACATAAAACAAACTTTAACAGCATTGAAAAGTAAAATAGACACCACCACAATAATAGTAGGAGATTTGAACACACAACTTTCAGTGAAGGACAGAACATCCAGAAAGAAGCTCAGTAAAGACACAGAAGACATGAACGTCACAATCAACCAACTTGATCTCATAGACATATATAGAACACTCCAACCCCACAGCAGACATGTACTTTTTCCATGGAACATGGAACAAACACACGGAACATTCCCCAGCATAGACCACATATCAGGCCATAAAGCATGCTGTAACAAAATCCAAAGCATTGAAATATTGCACAGCATCTTTTCAGACCATAAAGACATAAAAGTTAAATCAATTATCAGAAAGCAAGGGAAAAAAATCAAACACACGGAAACTGAACAACACCTTGCTCAGAAACTATTGGATTACAGAAGAAATCAAAGATGGAATAAAGACACTTCCACAAACAAATGAGAATGAATCACATCCTATGAGAACCTTTGGAACACATTGCAAGCAATGCTCAAAATAAATTTATTTCAATAAATTCACATATTCAAGAAGAAGAAAGGGCCCAAATGAACTCTTTAACCCTAAAACTCAAATAAGTAGAAAGAGAGCAGCAAAAGATAAAAGCAAATAATAAATATTAGATGACAACTAAATAAATTAGAGACTAGAAAAATGGCAGAAAGAGTTAACAAGACAGAAAGCTGATGTTTTCAAAAGGTTCACAAAGCTGAGAGAACCACTGGCCAAACCATAAGAGAAAAAGAAAACAATTCTAATAAGAAATGAGATAGGTAACATCACAACAGATGCAACTGTAATTTAAAATAATAAAAAAAAATCATAGCAGATTGCTATGAAAAGTTATACTCAAATAAACTTGAAAACTTAGAAGAAATGGGCAAATTTTCAGAAACATACTTTCTCCCCACACTAACACAATCAGAGGTAAAGTGACTAAATAAACCAATAACAAAAGAAGACATTGAAAAGATGGTTACGAAAATTTCCAACAAAAAAAACTCTAGTCTCAACAGCTTCACTGGAGGATTTCAGCAAACTTTCAGAGATGAGTTAACACTACAGCATAGAAAAAGATGGAATACTCCCAAACTCATTCTATGAAGACAGCATAACCCTGATACCCAAACTGACTAAGACAGCAAAAAAAGGAAAATTAGAGACCAATATCTTCAATGAACTTTGATACGAAAATCTTAAAAAAAAAATTCTAGGCAATGGAATTCAACAGCATATCAAAATAATAACAATAATAATTCATCTTGACCAAGTAGGATTCATATCAGGGTTGCAGAGATGATTCAATATCACAAAAACATCAGTGTAACCAACCACATAAATAAAGCAAAAGACTAGAAACACTTGATTTCGAAAATTGATGCAAAAAAGGGATTTGACAAAGGCCAGCATCCATTCCTGTTGAAAACTCTCAGTAAAATTGGAAAAGAAGGGAAATTCCTCTTCATAATAAAAGACATCTATGCAAAGCCAACAGCCAACATCATTCTAAATGGAAAGGGCATGAAAGCATTCCCTTGAGAACAGGAATCAGATAAGAATGCCCTCTGTCACCACTTTCATTCAACATTGTTTTGGAAGTTCTAGCTAGAGCAATTAGGCAAGATAAAGAAATATAGGGCATCCAAACTGGTAGTAAAATAGTAGAAGTATTTATATTTGTGTGTGGATGAATGATCTTATATAAAGAAAATCCTAAAGAATCCACACATACAAAACAAATCTGTTAGAATTAATAGAAGAGTTCAGCAAAGTATCAGGACAGACGACAGTCATACAAAATTCAGTTGGATTCATCTGCAACAACAAAGAGAATGTCACAGAGGAGATCACTGAACCAATTTTTACAATAGTCCAAAAAGATAAATATTTAGGAATAAGTCTAACCAGAAATGTAAAAGACCTATTCAAAGAAAACTGAAAGACACTGTCCTGCAAGAAACCAGAAGAGACCAACATCAGTGGAGAAACATGCCTTGCTCACCAATAGGAAGACTCACAATGTTGTGAAAATGTCCATCGTACTCCTAACAATCTATAGATACAATGCAATCCTGATACAAATTCCAATGGGATTGTTTAATCAAATGGAGACAAATCTCCAACTTCATATGGAAAGGAGTGTAGCCCCATATAGGTAGAGCATTACTGAAGAACAAAGTGGGAGGGCTCACATTATCTAACTTTAGGACCTATTATACAGCTACAGGTGCTCCTTGAATACTCTAGAGGTCAGTTCTACCCTGGCCCTTAGGGTCGCCATGAGTCAGATCTGACTCGACGGCACTTGGCATACAGCTACAGTAGTCAAAAGAGCCTGGTATTTGCACAACAGACGCATAGACTGATAGAAAAGAATTGAGAATCCCGGACATAAAATATTCCACCCATGAGAAGCTAATACTTGATAAAAGCCCAGAGTCCATAAATTGGTGAAAAGAGCCCCGATAAAGTGAACGTTTACAATTCTAGTTAATTTGTCAAATGACCACCTGAACACATACCTCTATGCAACTTCAGTGCTTTCCCAACCTTGTGAAAGCACACACTTCCTTCCACTCTATGCTTCCTGTATTCATTCAACCTATACCTTTGACCTCCTGTCTACCTTCCCTTCTCACATCTAGAGAGGAGCCGGTCGGACAGCCTCATGTATTCATTTAAGCTAAGAAGTACAGAAAACACCTGCATCACTCTATGTCTTACAGTCCAGTCCACGCTTTGCTTGAAGAATTGGCTTTGGTACTGGTTTCAGCTTTGGGCTAGCTGCAAGTCCGGGGACCATGTTCTCAGGGGACTTTCCAGGATATCAGACCATGAAGTCTAGACTTTTAATAGAGTTCCAGTTTTGCACACCTATTTCTCTTTCACTACTACTGTATCACATTCCCTGTTGGGGCAGTTATTAGTGGTGGCTGGACACCACCTAGTTCTTCGGGTGTCATGCTGATGTAGTATCCCAACCATATGGATCTTTCTGTCTCCTGGGCTCATATGTTTCTCATGTCTTTGATGTCCTTCTTTTGCATCTGCTCCAGGTGGATCAGAACAAATTGATGCTCCTTAGATGGAGCTTGTTAGCTTTTAAGACCCCAGACACCACTCACCAAAATGGGATGCAGAACACTTTTCTTAAAAAACAAAAACACTACTTAGGCTAATTGAGCTATATGTCCCCTGAAACTCTAAGTCCCCAGACTCCTATCCCTACTACTCTGTCCTTTAACATGTTGGGTATTTAAAAAATCCTTTGTTTTTGGTGTAGTTCAGTTGTACCAGCCTCTCTTCTACTGCATGTTGTTACTGCTTTCACCTAATCCAATTCATATCTACTATCTAATCTATGAATCTTCTTTTCCTTCTCTCATTACCCTTGTACCCCTCAAAGATTATTTTCTTCCTTGCTTAAATCTTAAGTCCTTATAATAGTGGTCTCATACTGTAATTGTTCTTTTGCAACAGACTAATCTTACTCAGCATGTCTTTCAGATGACTTCATGTTGTATTTCCTAAAATCGCCACTATTCTTTACTGTTGCACAGTATTTCGTTCTGTGAATATACCATAGTTTGTTTATCCATTCATGTGTTGATAGGCACTTAGGCTGAACTTTTTACTATTTTGGACAGCGCTGCAATAAACATTGGTGTGATTGTATGTTTCATGTGACAGCCCTTATTTCTCTAGGATATATTCTAAGCAGTGGATTTCGTGGGTTTCCTGGATTGTTATGATATTTCTATTTCTAGCTTTTTAAAAAAGTAAAATCTATTTCCTCTTTATGAGCAAGGTAGGTTACTTACGTAGTTCACTTTTGGTTTCTTGAAGCAGAGTCTTGTGATTTTCTCTGTATAAGTCTCTTGCATTGCTGGTTTGATTTATTCCTAGGTATTTTATCTTCTTGGGGGTTATTGTGAGTAGTAATGGGTTGGTGATTTCCTCTTTGGTGATCTCCTGTTCTTATTTGTACCATTTTACATTCCCAACAGCAGCAAAGAGGAGTTCCAGTCTCTCCATAATCTCTCCAACATTTATTGTTTTGTGTTTCTTTGATTAACGCCAACCTTGTTGGGGTGAGATGGTATCTCACTGTAGTTTTGATTTGCATTTGTTTAATGACTGATGATCATGAGCATCTCCTCATGTATGTGTTAGAATTCTGGAAGCCTTTTTTGGTGAAGTGCCTGTTCATATCATTTTCCTATTTTTTAATTGAGTTATTTGCCTTTTTCTTGCTGAGGTTTTGAAGTACCTTGTAGATTATGAAGATTAGATGCTGACCAAATTTGCAGTTACCAAATGTTTTTTTCTTAATCTGTAGGTAGTCTTTTTCTTCTTTTGGTAAAGTCTTTAGATGAATATAAATGTTTGATTTCTAGGAGATCTTATTTATCTATTTTACCTTCTGGTGTTTGTGCATTGTTGATAATATTCTATAGTCTATTTTTTTGTGTATTAGGACTCCAGTGTTGTCCATATTTTTTCTTCAGTGATCTTTATTGTTTTATGTTTTAGATTTAAGTCTTTGATCTATTTTGAGTTATTTTTTGTGCAGGTCTTGTTTCATTTTTTTGCAGATGGATATCCAGTTTTGCCAACATCATTTGTTGAAGAGACTTTTTTTCCCCTAATGTACGGACTTTGGACCTTTGTCAAACATTAGCTGCTCATATGTGAATGGTATTATATCTGAATCTTCTATTTCATTCCATTGGTCTTTGTATCTGTTTTTGTACCAATACCAGGCTACATATAAGAAAGTTTTTCAAGCAAATGTTTTGCATCCCACTTTGGTGAGTGGCATCTGGTGTCTTAAAAGCTAACAAGAAACCATCTAACAAGTATTAATTGGTCTCAAGCCTCTTGGAGCAAAGGAGAAAGAAGAATATCAAAGACACGAGAAATGTGTGAACCCGAGAGACAGAAAGTGCCACTTATACCAGAGACTTCATCAACATGAGACTGGATAAACTAGATGGTTTCCAGCTATCACCAAAGACTACCCTTACAGGGACTACAACAAAGAGGGCTTGAAGGAGAGGGGAAAATGTGGGGTGCAGAACTCAAACTAGTAAGAAGAGCATACCTGATGGTCTGACAGACTGGAGGGTCCCTGGAAAACATAGCCCGCATATTTTGTGGCAGCCTGGAACTGAAGCCATTCTTGAAGCTAAATCCTCAGCCAAAGATTGAGCTGGTATATAAGACATAAAATGATACTAGTGAAGAGTGTGCTTCTTGGGCAGACACAAGAGTCTAACTGAGGAGCTCTGGTTCAGAGGTGAGAGGAGACAACACAGGGGTACAGGAGGTATTAAAGGTGCGTGGGAATTATAAGTGGTGTGGAGTAGCGTGCTGTCACAGCGTGTGGAGAGTAGCTAGGATCACATGGCAAAATGCGTGTAAGTTTTGTGTGAGAAACAGACTGCAATTGTGAACTTTCACTTAAACACAGTGAAAAATATAAAAATATTTTAAAAAATGACTGAACTCAAGAAATATATACGTAAGTTACAGAACAAAAACTACATTAAAAGCATTCATAATACTATGAGAATACACATTGCTTAAAATAGAGTTAATATTACAAAGTATGGCTTGGTACAATGAAAAATAGAGAATAAACAGCTGTTAGATAATGCTGGGTGAAAATGGAGATAAAAAATTTGCATAATTGCTAATTCTAAAGAAGAGAATAGAACAAATAGGAAAGTAAAACTCTCAAAAGTGTAACAAAAGAATACTTTTTGCAACAAAGAAATAATTAAAAATATAGACCAAAAAGGACTTGAGTAAATTTTTTTAAAAGACAATTGAAAATTTTCAGGAGAAACAGTTTAAGAAAAAGTTATTGAAATTCAGATTTGAGGACTAATAAAAATTCTATTAAGATCACTGCAGTAAAAAAAGATCATCAAAAATGGAAAATAAAATAACTTGATAATAAATTAGAGAAAAAATCCAGTGCCATGTGTAATGGCAACACAGTAGAAACATTCACATTGAAGACACAGAAAAAGTAAGAATATTCATTAACACCGTTGTTATGTAACTCTGTTCTGGAGTTACTAGTAAGTGATATTAAGAAGAAAAGTAAAACAAATGATTAAATACATCAATGGAAGGAGTAAAATAACCAGTTTTAAAAGTTAAAAAATACAAAAACAAGTGACTGAAAAGATATTAGTAACACAAGTAGCTACTAATAAAAGGAAAATGACAGCATTCCTTGACACCATTGAAACAACAGAAAAAACAGATTTCTGACACCTTGCTGAAGTTAGAACAGTTAAGCATCAGAGGATAACGTACTTCCTACTACTGTGAGAATTTTTTTTTTATTTTTAATGGAAACTATCACAATTGGCCTTTGACTATAGTAATCTTGTCCATTTTTTTTCACTCCTGCCCCTTACACAATATTTCACAAGTATAGCCCGTGTTACAGAAGCTCAGATAAAGAAAGTGTAAATTATTTTGCACATAAATTCAACAGTAATATTTTTATTCTCTTTTAGCATTTTGATAAAAGATTTGAAACTTTGAAACACAAGGTTGAAAGGAGAGTATCCAAAGAAGCAGATCAATCATCATGAATAGATCTGATAGTAAACACAACTAAAGAGAGAGAAGGTAAATTGCGAAATACTAACCCACTACCGTTGAGTCAAGTCTGACTCATAGTGACCCTAGAAATCAGAGTAGAACTGCTCCATGGAGTTCCCAAGGAGGACCTGGCAGATATGAACTGATGACCTTTTGGTTAGCAGACATAGCAATACAGTTGCCAAATATTTTTTCCCATTCTATAGGTGGCCTTTTAATTCTATTAATTAAGTCTTTGGATGAGCAAAAGTGTTTGATTCTTAATAGTGTCATTTATCTATTTTCTCTTGTGTTGACTGTGGTTGGTTTGACAGATTTTGAAGTCTGTCTACATTGTGTATTAAAATTTCCCTTGTTGTTCCTACTTTTTCTAGGATGAGCTTTATTGTTTTAGATTTAGGTCTTTTTTCCGATTTGAGCTGGTTTTTGTGCAAGGTGTAAGATACAGGTCTTGTTTCAATTTATTGCAGATGGATATCCAATTTTGCCAGCACCGTTTGTTGAAGAGGTTGCTTTTACCCCAGTTTAATGTCTTAGGGACTTTGTTGAATATCCACTGTTCATAGGCAGATGGTGTCATCTCTGTGGTCTCGATTCTGTTCCACTGATCTATCTGTCTACTTTTGTACCAGTACCAGTACTAGTATGGCAGTGTAATAGATTCTAAGGTAGGGTAATGAGAGGCCTCCCAGTGTGTTCTTCTTCTATAGTAGTGCTTTGCTTATTCGGGTCTTCCCTTTCCAAACAAAATTGGTGATTTGTTTCTCTATCTCATAAAAAACTGACACTACAACTTGTATTTGGATTGCATTATGTAAATAGATTGCTTTGGGTCAAATAGACATTTTCGCAATGTTAAGTCTTCCTATCCATGAGCAGGGTAGGTTTCTCCATTTATGTAAGTCTTTCTTAGTTTCTTGTAGTAAGGGCTTGTAGTTCTCTTTGTAAGGATCTGTTATTTCTCTGGTTAGATTAATTCCTAGGTACTTTATCTTCTTAGGGGCTATAGTAAATGGTATTGATGATGTCTTCATTAACAGTCTCTTTGTTGGTATAAAGGAATCATACAGATTTACTTATGTTCATCTTGCACCCTAGACTTTGTTGAACTCTTGTATCAGTTTGAGTAGTTTACTTACGTATTCTTTGGGATTCTCTGAATATTCAATCACATCATCTGCAAATAGGGAGATTTTGACTTCTTCTTTGCTGGTGCAGATGCCTTTCATTTCTTGGTCTTGTCTAATTTCTCTGGCTACAACTTCTAGTCTAATGTTGAACAGGAGAGGTGAGAGTGGACATCCTTGTCTAGTTCCTATTCCCAAGTGAAACTGTTTCAGTCTCTCTCCACTCAGGATGATGTAGGTAATTGGCTTTGCACTGATGCCCCTTATTGCATTGAGGAATTTTTCTTCTACTCCTATATTGACGGACAATTTTAGCATTAACGGATTTTGGACTTTGTCAAATGCCTTTTCTGCATAAATTGACAAAAACAGGTGATTCTTAACCTTTGCGCTGCTTATATGGTTGATAACCATAATTGTTTTTCTAATGTTGAACCAGCCTTGCATCCCTAGTATGAATCCAACTTAGTCATGTTGGATTATTTTTTTGATATATTGATGTATTCTGTTGACAAGAATTTTGTTGAAGATTTTTCTGTCTAGATTCATAGTGATATCAGTCTATAATTCTCCTTTTTGGTTGGGTATTTCCCTGGCTTTGTTATCAGGGTTATACTGGCTTCATAGAATGAATTTGGGATTATTCCATTCCTTTCTATACTGTAAAATAGTTTCAGTAGTATAGAGATAACTCTTCTCTTAATGCTTGGTAGAATTCTACAGTGAAGCCATCTGGGTCTGGACTTTTTTTTGGTTGACAGTTTTTTGATGAGTTTTTCAGTCTCATCCTTTGTGGTAGGTTTACCAAGTTGTTCTGCTGCACTTTGTGATAATTTTCATAGGTGATATGAATCAAGGAATTTGTTCATTTCCTCTAGGTTTTCAAATTTGTTAGAGTCTTTCATAGTATTTGGTTATGATATTTTTGATTTCTGTTGGATCTGTTGTGACCACTCCCCTCTCATTTCTAATTTGAGTTATTTGTTTCTTTTCCTTTTTTTTTTTTTTCACTAAGATTAGCCAATGGTTTGTCAATGTGGTTGATCTTTTCAAAAAAGCAGCTTATGATCTTTTCAATTTTTTCAACTGTTTTTCTATTCTCTAATTCATTTAATTCTGCTCTAATCTTTATGATCTGTTTTATTCTGATGCCTGAGGGGTTCCTCTGTTGTTCTCTCTCTACTTGTTCAAGCTGTAGCATTAGTTTTTGATTTTGTTTCTTTCTTCCTTCCGGAAGTGTACATTTGTGGAGATAAACTGACCTCTGAGCACTGGTTGGCTGTATCCCATAGGTTCTGGCAGGAAGTATTTTTGTTCTCATTGGAATCCATCAATTTCTTTAGTTCATCCTTGATTTCTTCTATAACCCATGGTTTTATGAGGAAGATATTGTTCTGTTTCCAACAGTTCCACTTTCCATCTATGTTTTTATTGCTATTGATTTTGACTTTTATGGATTTATGATCTGAGAAGATGCTTTGTGTTAATTCAGTGGTGTGGATTTTGTTGAGAATTGCTTTATTTCCTAACACATGATCTATTCTGGAAAATGTTCCATGTGCACTAGAGAAGTAGGCATAGTTGTCTGCTGATGGGTAGAAAGTTCTGTATATGTTGACGAGGTTTAGTTGTTTAATTGTGGCAATGAGGTCTTCTGTATCTTCACTGAGCTTTTTTTTAGATTATCTGTCCAATATTGAGAGTGGAGTGTTGAAGTCTCCCATTATTATTGTGGAGTGATCTGTCTCATTTTTTAGTGTAGTCAGTGTTTCTTTGATGCATTTAGGTGCCCTAATGTTAGGTGCATAAATATTTAATATAGTGAAGTCTTGCTTGTGTAGTGAACTTTTCAGCAATACATAGTGTCCGTCCTTGTCCGAGATGGTGGATTTTACTTTAAAATCTATTTTATCTGAGATTAGAATTGCCACACCTGCTCTTCTTTGTTCATTGTCACTTGATATATATTCTTCCATCCTTTAATTTTCAGTTTGTTCTTATCTTTAAGTCTAAGGTGAGTTTCTTGTAGGCAACATATGGATGGGTCAAGTCTTTTGATCCAAGATGACACTTGGTGCCTCTTTACTGGAGCATTCAGTCCATTCACATTCAATGTAATTCTAGATAGGTGTGTGTTCAGTACTGCCATTGTGATATGGTTATTTTTGTGTTGATGTTTTCTCTGTTGTTCTTGTTAATCTGTTCTGGGACATTCTTTTTTGTGAGTTGATTTTTCACCTTTTTCTGATCTGGTTTTGTGATTGTTTAAACTCCTGTGTTACAATTCTTGCTATGGCATATTGCATCTTTGTTGTGTTACGACTGCCCCTATGATCCCCCTTAATAAACTATGTATAAACCCAATTTTAATTACTAGAAGTCTTGTCCACTTTCTCTCCATCTGGAAGGACTATAATGACTGTAGTACATGCCTCTTTTTAATATGATGTCACCATAGTTTTCATGGTAATCACTAGATTATTTCTTTCAGTATTAAAGCTTTGATTGATTTTGGCGCCTTCCCTAAATGAGTAGGATTCTGGATGATGTGTGCTTCTAAAACATAAAGTTAGTGGTTTTGTTCTTCTGAGCCAAAGCCAAGAGATTGTTTCAGAATTTCTTGGAGCTTTGGTTTGGTTTTTACAAAGTCTCTAAGCTTCTGTTTATCTGCTGGTGTCCTAATTTCATTTTCATGTATGAAAAATAGTTTTGCAGGATATAGAATTCTTGGTTGGAAGTTCTTATCCTTCAAGGCTTTGAAAGTGTCATGCCATTGTCTCCATGCCAGCATGGTTTCTGATGAGAAATCTGATGAAAGCCTACAGGGTTTCCCCCTGAATGTTAGCTTTGCTTTAAGTCCTGCTGCTTTTAACAGTTTCTGCTTGTTTCATTTTGTTAAGCTTGATTGTATTATGTCTTGGAGTCTTTCTTTTGAGATCTATATTTAGTGGTGTTTCATATGCATCTTGTATATCTATATTCTCTTCCTTCGCGATTTCTGGGAAGTTTTCTGTCAGTGGCTCAGCAGCCGTACTGTCTGTGTTCTCTGGTGTCTTGCCCTGTTCAGGGAGTCCAATTAATCGTAGGTTGTTGCTCTTAGTAGAATCCCACAGGCTTCTTAATACTTCTTCATTTTTCTTACTGATTTCTGCTCATAGATGCTGGAGTCACTAGCTCTGTCTTCCAGATTAGAAGTCTTTTTTCCATTTGTTCCAGTCTGCTTTGTTGGTTTTGAATGGAAGTTTCTATGTCTTTGATTTTGTTCTTGATCTGTTGGATTTCAGAGTACTGGTGTTCCATCAGATTAAATGGCTTGCATAATTTTTCATTTTGCTCTGCTGCATTTTGTATAAGGTTTAGGAGGTCTCTGTATGTAATCTTTTTGTATTCACCTTCTGATAATGTCAGAAAAGTTTCTTCATCCATAAAGCTACTTGATTGTTTCATTTGGGGGCCTTCTGAAGCCATGAGTGGTTTCTTGTTTACCATTTTCTCAAGGATCTGTTGCATTTTGGGCTTCTTGTGAGTCAATAAAGACTGGGAGAGATACTGTGAGGACAGACCACAGATGTTTCCCTAGCCATGGGCTGTCAAGTCAGATCTGATGTTTCTCTAGGCCATCTTAAAATGAAAAATAAACAGTATATGACTACTTACCAAGTCAGTCTGGTTTTCAGGTGTAGAGGTTCCTCTTTCCAATTGTCATGTAAGCATATCTATATCCAATCCCAGACGATATGAACTAGTTCAAAATACAGCAATGCTACTGCCTTGTTGGCTTCTGCTGACAGGCTCCAGCCATAGGCAACACTGTGTAAACTACTGCTTTTCTGGCAGAAAAGCTATCTCCTGTGGACAGGCGCTGGCTGCCAGGCTAAGAATTAGGTCAAGCTGTGGCCACCATTTCTAAGATGGCACCCTGCACAAGGTCACTGGCTCTTCCATACACAATACCCTGTGGCAGAGGCAAAAAGAGAGGCCAAAGGTGCTGAGGTAAAGTTAGCCCTCAGCCTCTGTTGCTGGGCACCAGCCGTAGGCTACACTGTGTAAACTACTGCTTTTCTGTTGGAAAAACTCTGTCCTGTGGGCAGGCATTGGCTCCCAGGCTAAGAATTAGGTCCAGCTACAATCTCTGTATCCACATGGCATCCCATGCAAGGATGCCACGGCTTCTGTACAAACGACACTGTGGCAGAGGCAGAAAGACAGGCCAAAAGTGGCGAGATGCAGAGTCCTAAGCCTGCCTCTCAAAATGTGGCAATTTCACCTGCCTATCCCACCAGTGGTGCATCTGAAAGTAGCAGTTAGGCAAGACTCAGTTCCGCTTGCTGGCCAAGACAGAGAAAAAAAAAATTAAAATGGTGAGTTACCATCATACCATGAGAGGCAGGATTAGCCAGGAGTGGGAGTCAGTGAAAGAGAGGAGTTTTTTCATTCAGTGGTATGAAGCCCCAATTAACAGCCCTGTGCCATGTCCTAGGGCTCAGTAGGTGGCCAGAAGGCTCTGTTTGATTATCAGTTCAGGTCTTGGTTTCTAGAGGGGTTTAGGGAAACATGTGCTTAGTCTCCCATTCCTCTCAGGAATAAATCTAACAAGAGAAGTAAGAGACTTATACAGAGAAAATTACAAGATTCTACTGAAAGAAACCAAAGGACATTTACAGAAGTGGAGAAATCTACCTTGCTCATGGATAGCAACACTTGCCATTGCCAAAATGTCTCTTCTACCCAAATCAATCTACATATACAGTGCAATCCTGATACAAATTCCTGTGACATTCTTTAAGGAGATGAAGAAACAAATCAACACCTTTGTTTGGGAAGGGAAGAAATTCCACATAAGTAAAACACTACTGAAGAAGTGAAACACAGTGGGAAGCCTCACACTACCCAACCTTAAAACCTACTGCACTGCCACAGTCATCAAAACGGCACATACTGGTACAAAAACAGATATACAGACCAATGGAACAGAATAGAGAATCCAGAAAAACACCACCCTCCTATGAACAGTGAATATTTGACAAAGGCCCAAAGGTTGTAAACTGATGTAAAAACAGTCTCTTTAACAAATGGTGTTGGGAAAATTGGATATCCATCTGCAAAAAATTGAAACAAGACCCACATCTCACACCTTACAAAAAACTAACTTAAAATGAGTCAAAGACCGAAATATCAAACCTAAAGCAATATAGATTGAGGAAGAAGAAATAGAGACAGGAATGGAAGTTCTAATACATGGCTCAGACAGACCACAAAGTCTTACCACCGGTTCTCAAATAACAGATGAGAAAATAGATAAATATGATCTACTAAAAATGAGTCACATATGCTTATCCAAAGACTTCATTAAGAGAATTAAAAGGCTGCTTCAGAATGGAAAAAATATTGGGTAACAGTGTATCAGATCAATGTCTGATTTCTATAATCTACAAAGTACTACAAAATATCACTAAGAAAGAGACAAATAATCCAAGTAAACAATGAGCAAAGGATATTGACATACATTTCATCAAAGAAGACATTCAGGCTGCCAAAAGACACACAAAGAAGTGCTCATGATCATTGGCCATTAGAGAAACCCAAAACAAAAGTACAATGATATGCCATCTCACTGCAATGAGGTTGGCAATAATCTGAAAAACACAAAACAACAAATGCTGGATAGGCTCTGGAGGAACTGGAAATCTACACTGCTAGTGGTAATGTAAGATGATACAGCTTCTTTGGAAAGCAATTTGGCACTTTATTAAAAAGCTGGAAATAGAAATACCATATGATCCAGCAATGCCACTTTTTGGAATATATCTTACAGAAATACAAGCTGTCACATGAACAGATACATGCACACAAATGTTTATTGCAGCACAGTCCACAATAGCAAAAAGATGGAATCAATCTAGGTGCCCATCAACGGATGAATGGAAAAACAAACTATGGTATATATACATGCTGGAAGACTATGTGATGTTAAAGAATAATGATGATTTTTAGGAAACATCTCGTAACCTGGTATCAACTAGAAAGCATTATGCTGAATGAAATCAGTTAGCTGCAAAAGGACAAGTATTGTACGAGCCTACTATCATATGGACTTAAAAAAGGACTTATGCTCAGAAGAAAAGACTCTGATGCCTAAAAAGTGGGTAGGGAGGGAGAGGGTTGCTCACAGATTAGATAATTGATAGGAATTTGGTTAGGTGCAGTGTGTGACAGCACTCAGTATAAGGTAGGCCAATGTAAGTGGACTACAGCATAAACTAAAAGCTTCATCTAATTGAACCCAACATTTCAAAGGATAGATAGCAGAGGCAGGGGGCTGGAGACCATGTTTTCAGGGGACATCAAAGTCAATTGGCATAACTAGCCTTTTGCTAAGAGAGTTTTCTGTACTCCATAACGGTGAGTGGCATCTGGGTTCCTAGAAGCCAGAAAACTGGCATCTGTGGAACAGATACAGTTGGAACAATTGATGACCTAGAACATCAAATACACAAGGGTAAATGATACCAGAAGACAGAAGGCTTACCATGATTGGGAGACTACATCAGTGTGAGACAGGAAGAACTAGATGGTGCCCGGCCATCACCAAAGACATCCTTGATAAGGGACACAGTGTAGAGTCCCTGATGTAGCACAAGAAAAAGTAGTGTGTAGATCAATAACTCTACTAAAGGACCAGAATTGACTGTCCAACAACCTGAAGGGTTTCCTGGGAACATGGCCCCTTAACTTGCTGCTGCCCCACACCTGAAACCAGTACTGAAGTCAACATTTCAGACTAAGAATGGACTGGACTTGGGGACACAGAGTGAGCATAGTAGTGGTATGTCTACTTTATGGTTTTATACATTTATAGAAAGTTATCCTGCTGGTTTCTTTCTAGAGTGGAGAGTAGAGGGTGTAGAGAAAGGGATAGGTGTTTTCTGGGAGATTATTGTAGTAAAGAGTGAAAAGGAGTAATGTGCAGTCACCAGGTAGGTAGAGTAGATAGAGTTGTAGAGAGGCAGGTATGCAAAATTGACTTGGATTTTATAATTTCACTTAATCACACTAAAAAATTTTTAAAAAGAATTATTAAAAGGAATCTTTCAGTTAGAGGCCAAACAACATGAGATGACAACTTCAATCTAGTGCATATGACTGTGTCAGCCAGACCCTAACCTGGGTAATGAAGTCTCAAGGATTATTGAAAACATAAATATTTGAAACAGGGAGCCAGAGAGATTAATCTGTAAATGACATCAACTTCAGAACAATAGAAGAGGGAATAAACAATGTAGATCTAGTACTTTCTAATGGAGTTCAAGGCAAGACACCACAAGGTAGACTGGTTCAAGTCTAGAAAGACAAATGGGGGTTAATTTTAGAAGGAAAACAAAGTTGCAATAAAAGCAAAATTCTTAAAAAAAAAAAAAAAAAGAAATCCACAAACAAAAGAAATTCAGCACAGGAGAGTAAGAGAAACAAAGTAAATGTCAGAACTACAAAACAGCACTATGAAACGACAATAATAAACTCACCAAGACAAAAATCAAACCCACTACCATCCAGTTGATGCCAACTCTTAGTGGCCCTATAGGACAGAGTAGAACTGCTCCGTAGTTTCCAAGAAACATCTGGAAGATTTGAACTGCTGACTTTCTGGTTAGCAGATGTAGCACTTAACCACCACACCACCAGGATTTCCAATAAGCCAATACCTCTCAACCATTGCACTGAATATAAATGTCCTAAATGCACCCATAAAGAGACAGAGAGTGACAGAAAGAGTGAAAAAAAGAAAAAAAAACAAACAAACAGAAAAACAGCATTCATCAGTACGCTGCTTACACAAATTCATCTTAGAAACAAAGATGCCTGGTACTGGTACAATGAAATATTCGTTGACCAATAGAACAGAGTTAAGAACTCAGGTGTAAATCCATCCACCTGTGGTCACCTGGGCATAGTGGCATAGTAATTAACTGATTAAGTGCTACATCTGCTAACCAAAAGGTCAGCAACTGAAATCCACCAGGCCTCCTTGGAAACTCTGTGGGGCAATTCTATTCTGACCAGTAGGGATACTATGAGTCTGAACCGACTCAATGGTAGTGTTTCCCTGTTTGTTTGTTTTTTACGGTCACCTGATCTTTGCTGAAGGCCCAAAGTCTGTCAAATGGGAAAAAGGTAGTTTTTATAGCAAATGGTGCTGGCAAAGCTTGATGTCATCTCATGGCATGTAGAAACTGGAAGCCATTATGCTGAGTGAAATGAGTTAATTACAGACATACAGGTATTGTGTGAGACCATCATTATGAAAATTCATGAAAAGGTGTACACACAGAGGGAAACAATCATTGATGGTTACCAAGGAGGGGAGGAGTGTTGATAGAAAAAAAAGAAATGATATGCAGAGATTATGATTTATGAGTAACATTAGTACAAGAAGCATTACTAAATATTCTGTATGGTCATGTATGTCAGCTAGTGCTACTCTAACTGAAATATCACAAAGTGGAAGGCTTTAACAAAGGAAGGTTTATTCTTACACAGTCCAGTGGGCTACAAGTCCAAATTCAGGTTGTCCACTCCAGGGCAAGGCTTTCCCCGAGTCAGCTCTGGAGCAAAGCCCTGTATTGCATCAGCCTTTGTCCAGGGAGCATCTTGGCACAGGAAGCTTGGATCTGAAGGACGCACTCTCCTCCTGGTGCTGCTTGCTTGATGGTGTGAGGTTCCCAATTCTCTGTCTGCTTCCCTTTCCTTTTATCTCTGATAGGATGAAAGGATTAAGGGTGGTGTAAGCCACACTCCAGGGAAGCTCCCTTTACAGTGGATCAGGGAGGTGATCTTCTGAAGGGATTTACCGTCCCACCCTAATCCTTTAACATACATCACAGCAGAATCACAAAATGGAGGTCAGTCTTAGAATACAGGAAATCATGGCCCAGCCACATGGCTTCACTTATTTTGGGGGGTGACACAATTCAATGCATGACATATGGGGAGGGGTGACACCAATCCTAGCACCAAAAAATAATATTTCTAATGTTCATCTTTTTCAAAAATACTAGAATAGTTTTACAAATATGTAAACACAGGTTATAATGAAGCCAACGTCCCTATGAGGTACTAAAAATCATTGAGTTAAAAGGGCATTCCTCAGTGAAGAAGACTCATCATTGGAATAATAACAATAGCAACAAAAGCCCACAAATTCATATAATAATACATTATCAGATAAATAGCTACATCTCAAACAACTATAAAAAGTGAACTCTTCAATTTAAAAGGATAGTGTGGTTGTGGTAACTGGCTAGTCATTTGGAAAAAATCCACATGTATTAAATAGTAATATAAAAAATGAAATAATAAAAGTAGTATTAACATGGAGAATTAAAAATAATAATAATAAATATTGTTGTATTTGACCCCAACAGCACATCGACAGCAAATTCTTAACAGAGAAAACCATAAACGAAGTCAAAAGGTATATTATGAATTTATAAAGAAATAATAATAACAGTTAGTGACATTAAAATAATCAAGCCCACTGCTGTTGAGCTGATTCTAATTCATAATGACCTTGTAGGACAGAGTAGAACTGCTCCATAGAGTTTCCAAGGAGCACCTGTCAGATTTGAACTGCCAATCTATTTGGTTAGCAGACATAGCCCTTAACCACTATACCAGCAGGGTTTCTAATTTGTGACACAGTCACTGGTAAACTTCAAGAAGACCACAGGATCTGTGCTGTTTTCAATTCGGGTTACTTAGATCTTCCCTCCTTCCCAGGCTCAGTGGCATGGTATCCAAAGCCTGGCAGACAACGGGATATATTTTAGAACTTGGTTAAAAGCATCATTTCAAGAGCACAGTAAGTATTTTGTTTGAAACTTGAAGCTTTCTGGGAAATAACTAATCTCAGAGTGTTGTAGGTATTGGACTTCACTCAGAGCTCAGCTAAGTAGAAGACTGGGAGCCTTCCTATTTCTAGAAAATATTAATTAAAAAAATGACAAAAAAGCAAATATTGAGTCTTCCAAGCTTAAGTGAAAGGTCACTATAAGATAATTTGGGTCCACATGCATAAATAAAGAGCATCATTAAAGAGAACTACATAGATATTATAAAAGAAAGTATAAAATAGTCTTGCTAGCGGTGTGGAGTCAAGAAGACAGACTAGAAACATGTCTTCTTAATTCCCTCTGAAAACTAAGGCCTCAATTGATAATTGAACTGAGCTTTTTAAACACCTGGTGAGCCCTAGGACATGACATAGGGCTGTCAGTTTGGACTACATGCCGCTAAATGGGAAACTTCCACTCTCTTGCTGAGCTCTGCTCTTATTGAAAGGTCAGCTTGCCTGGACTGAAGGTACTGATATTTTGAACTTTTTCTTCATTTTGTTGGCCAGTAGATGGGGGATGTGCATGAGCTGGTGGCTACATTGAGGAGCAATGCTGACCTGCACAGTGTGCGCTGCAGCAGAGAGACAGTGTGTGGAATACCCATGTTTTAAGATCCCAGAAGAAGACTGAAGGCACAACAGCCCTCCACCCTCACTTTTTGAACCTCCACCGTAGATATGGCAGTTTTGTGGTGGAAGGGGTAGCTTAACTGGGTCGCCATTTTGTTCAGATAGGAGGTGGAGGTACCCAACTGGAGGTCTCAGCAGGGGCTGATTTCTAGGCTGGGAGGCAGTGCGAGACTGGGAAGTGTTTTTCAAGCAGAAAGGCTGTGTTAAGCAGAGTATTGCCTTACGGGTTATGCCTGGCTGGTGATGGCAGTAGTGCATCAACCCCTCCATGCTTTGAACTACATCATAGCATCTGGGGATGGCTGAAGTGGTGCCTCCGTTGTCAACCAGAAGGAGGGGCCTGCCACATGTGACAGCCTGACTGATTTTGGAAACTGTCAGACGGCTTTCAGCTTTTTAAAATAAGACTGCCTGGAGAAATAACTAACGTACATCCCAACAGCATCTCTTCCAGCCTTTACTGACTCATATTATAGGGTTGGTTGATGGCTCCCCAGTCATTCCATAAGTAGTGCAGTGTCTTTGCCAGCCAGGAGGTAGAGTCTGCCACCCCAGAGAGTCCACTGGAGCCAGTCGTTAGAGTACACAGAGGTGGCTGGTGACCAACTCCCTTCTCAGAACTACACCATTACAACCGTCAAAAGATGGCAGAGTAGACACACACGTCTCATCATTTCCCTCTGAGAACTAAGGACTGGATGATATTTGTATGGAGCACTGAACATTTGGGGAGCCCTAAGACTTCACATATTTGACTAGGCACCAGTATCAGACTAATCTTCCCCTCTCAAGAACTATCCAGTGGCCATCTGACCTCTGCTTCTGCTGTTTCACAGTATTGGAGAACTACAGCTCCTGAGAAAGGCCGGCAATGTAATTTCATTATCAGCTGGCAGGTGGAGTCTGACTGCCTGTTCAGGCCAGTGCATTGGACAGCTCCCAGCTCCCAGTTCAACACCTGGCCAGCTCCCCACATAGAAGTGTAGTTTACGTTTAAGGCTGAGAGGCTTATGTATTCGCCTGGAGATCCGTCTGTTAAGAGGCCCAGCAATTTTTTCCTCCTGCTCTTTTCTGACTCACATAGTAGGGTTGGCTGACAGCCCCCAGTTTCTCCATAAGCAGGGCAGCCTCTTTGCCACCCAATAAGCAGAGTCTTCCAAACTTGAGAGTCCACCTGGGGCAAATCACTAGAGTATTAGAGACAGCTAGTGACTAACAATTCTCTTAGATCCAATACCAGAGAAATCAAACAGTGTCTAGACGGCAGGCAGGCAGCAGACTGTAATTAATCATTTAAAGAAGCAGCCTTCAAATGCTCCAGAAAATACCCTAAAGATTCAAAAAATTTCCAGATGAAGAAGCCTTTCTGAATATACCAGAGGTTGAATACAAAAGATTTATATATAGAACCCTCCTAGAGATTAAACAAAATGCAGTAGGAACAAAATGAAAAATTTGGAAAGCTATTTGAATTGATGGAGCATGAATGATCTGAAATACATCAAATCAGTAACAAAATTACAGAATTAGATAATTCTATCCAAAGCCACAAAAGTAAGATTGAACAGATGGAAGTTAGACTCCATGACCTAGAAGACAGAGTAATGGACACTATCATTTATGAGGTGAAATCAGAGAAAGAAATAAGAAAAATGAAGAAGCATTAAGAAACATGTGGAACTCCACTAAGAGGAATAATTTGCATTTAATTGGAGTTCCTGAACAAGGGAGGATTAAAGACATTATAGAGAGGATTGTTGTAGAGATGCTGACAGAAAAATTTCCTGAGATTATGGGCAAAGAGCACACAGGTGTCCAAGATGTTTATCAAACAGTGCAAAAGTTAGACCCCAAAAGAAAGAAGCCAAGGCATATTATAATCAAGCTTAATAAGCTAAAACATAAACAGATGCTTATGAAGGCAGCAAGGCTCAAAACAAAATTAACACTCCAAGGGAAACCCTGTAGGCGTCCACCCGACTTTTCTGCAGAAACAATGCTGGCTAGAAAACAGTAGGCAGGCACATTCAAAGCCCTGAATGAGAAAAGCTTCCATCCTAGAGTTATTTATCCTGCAAAATTGTCTATCAAATATAATGGTGAAATTAAGACTTTTGAAGATAAAGAGAAATTTAGAGACTTCATGAAAACTAAACCAAAATTACATGAAATATTGAAAGAAGCTCTTCCCTAAAATGTACATTTTAGGTGACAATTGAGGTCACTTCATCCAAAATTCTCATCAGTTAAGGAAGCCACAAACCTTCATCAAAACTACAGTATTATAATAAGGGAATCTGTGATCATGTCATGACAACTATAATACCATCACATTAAAAGAGGGATACACTACAGTAGTTATAGTTCTTTTAGATGCAGAGGAACTTTCAGAGTTATGAAGCAGTTAAAATTGGGTTTAATCTTAGTATGTTAAGGGGGCTAATACACGTAACCATAAAGCAGATTAATGATGCATTGTATCAAAATAAGAAATGTAATACAGGAGTCTCAACAAACACAAAACCAACACTGAAACAACAACCCATAAAGAAGAGGCCCCAGAACACAACATTAAGAGCAAGATAGAAAACATCAACATAAAAGTAATTACATCAAAATGATGGCACTAAACACATACCTATCAATAATTACTTTGAATGTGAATGGACTGAACACTCCAATAAAGAGACCGCGAGTGAGATTCTGGATCGAAAAACATGACCCATCTATATGTTGCTTACAAGAAATACACCTTAGACTTAAAGATATGAACAAATTGAAAATTAAAGGTTGAAATAATATATATCAAGCTAACAATATACAAAGAGCAGTGAGGTAATATTAATCTCAGATAAAGTAGATTTTAATGTAAAATCCACTGTTGTGGACAAGGATGGTCACTATTTATTGCTGAAAGATTCAATACTTAAGCAAGAGTTAACAATATTAAATATATCTGCATTCAATACCAGAGCACCTAAATATATTGAACTAATACTGACAACAAGGAAAAATGAGATAGATCATTGCACAATAATAGCTGGAGACTTCAACACTCCACTTTCAATGATGGATAGATCCTCCAGAAAAAAGCTCAGAACAGATGCAGAAGATCTTATTGAAACAATCAACCAATTTGACCTTATCGACATATACAGATCTTTTCATCCATCAGCAGATAAGTACACCTTCTTCTCCAATGCACATGGAATGTTCTCAAGAATAGACCATGTGTTAGGTCATAAAGCAATTCTCTATAAAATCCAAACCATTGATTTACTGCAGAGTATATTCTCAGACCATAGAGCTATAAAAGTTGAAATCAATAACAGAAAATTCATAGGTAGAAATTCAAACTTATGGAAACTGAACACCATTTTGCTCAAAAAGTCTTGGGTTATAGAAGAAATTAAGGACAAAATAAATAAATTTATGGAGTCCAATAAGAATGAAAACACATCCTACCAAAATTTACAGGATGCAGCAAAAGCAGTTCTCATAGGTCAGTTTATCTCTACAATTGCACACGTCTGGAAAGAAGAAAGAGCCCAAATTAAAGAATTAACCTTACAGCTTGAACAAGTGGAAAGAGAGCAACAGAAGAACCCCTCAAGCTCAGAAGAAAACAGATTATAAAGATTAGAGCAGAATTAAATGAATTAGACAATAGAAAAACAATTGAAAAAATTAACAAAATCAAGAGTTGTTTCTTTGAAAAGGTTAACAAAAGTGATAAACCATTAGCTAAACTTACAAAAGAAAAACAGCAGAAGATACAAATAATCTGATTAAGAAATGAGATGGGAGATGTTACAACAGACCCATCTGAAATAAAAAAAATATAACAAAATACTGTGAAAGGCTGTACTCTAACAGATTTGAAAACCTAGGGGAATGGACAAATTAATAGATTCATATGACTCACCAAGATTATCACAAACAGAAGTAAATCATCTTAATAAATCTATCATAAAAGAAGAAATCGAAAAAGTCATCAAAAATCTACCAACCAGAAAAAGTCCTGGCCCAGATGGCTTCACCAGAGAATTCTATCAAACTTTTAGAGAAGAGTTGACTCCAATACTATAGAGGCTATTTGACACCATAGAAAGGGTTGGAATACTCCCTAATTCATTCTATGATGCCAGCATAACCTTGATACCATAGCCAGGGAAAGATCCCACAAAAAAAGAAAATTACAGACCAATATCACTCATGAAGCTAGATGCAAAATCTTCAACAAAATTCTAGCCAATAGAATTCAACAGCATATAAACAACAACAACAACAGAAAAAAACATTCATCATGATCAAGTTGGTTTCATTCTAGGGATGCAAGGCTGGTTCAGCATCAGAAACAATTAATGTGATCAACCACATTAATAACACAAAAGAAAAGCATCACCTGATTTTCTCAATTGATGCAGAAAAGGCATCTGACTAAGTTCAACACCCATTCAGGCTTAAAACTGAGGGGAAATTCCTCAATGCAATTGGTAGCATCTATGCAAACCCAACTGTTTTCATCATCCTCAGTGGTGAAAGACTGAAAGAATTCCCTTTGAGAATGGGAACTAGACAAGGATGCCAACTCTCACCACTTCTATTCAACGTTGTACTAGAAGTTCTAGCCAGAGCAATTAGACAAAGCAAAGAAATAAAGGGCATCCATAACGGCAATGAAGAAGTAAAAATCTCCCTCTCTGCAGATAATATGACTGTTTATACAGAAAATCAAAAGCAACCCATCAGTAAACTATTGGAATTAATAGAGGAGTCCAGCAAAGTATCAGGATACAAGGTAAACATAAGTATATTAGTAGGATTCCTTTATACCAACAAAGACATTATTAAAAAAGAAATCACCAAATCAATTCCATTTACTATAGCCCCCAAGAAGATAAAATACTTAGTCATAAATCTAGCTACAGCAATATATAAGAGATCTTTACAAGGAGAACTACAAGACCTTACTACAAGAAACTAAGACAGACTTACATAAATGGAATAATCTACCCTGCTCATGGATAGGAAGATTCAACATTGTGAAAATGTCTATTTTGCCCAAAGCAATCTGCTTATATAATGCAATCCCAATACAAATTCTAGTGACATTTTTTAATGAGATGCAGAAACAAATCATCATCTTTGTTTGGAAAGGGAAGAAACCTTGGATAAGTACAGCACTACTGGAGAAGAACACACTGGGAGGTTTCTCACTACCTGACTTTAGAGTCTATTTCACTGCCACAGTAGTCAAAACAGCCTGGTACTGGTACAAAAAGAGAGATATAGACCAATGGAGCAGAGTAGAGACCCCAGAGACACCACTGTCCTCCTATGAAGATCTTATATTTGATGAAGTCCCCAAGATTTTAAACTGGGGTAAGAACAGTCTCTTTAACAAATGGTGCTGGCAAAACTGGATATCCATCTGTAAAAAATTGAAACAAGACCCATATCTCACGCTTTATACAAAAAACAACTCAAATTGGATAAAAGATCTAACTATAAAAATCTAAAATGATAAAGCTCATCCAAGATAAAATAGGATTAACAATGTAAGTTTTAATACACAATGCAGACAGACTTCAAAATCTGACAAAAAAAGACACGTTCCACAAAAGAGAAAATAAATAAAAGGGATTACTAAGAATCACACACTTTTGCTTATCCAAAGTCTTCATCAAACAAATTAAAAGACCAGAGGTCATCAGGATGATATCCATGACCTTTGGTTGGAGGAAGGAGAGTGTGTGGAGAGGAGGGGAAATGAGACTGTTGGGAGGATGAGACGTGTATGGAGCAGAGAGGAATAGTGTGCTGTCACCAGGCAGGGAGAGCAGTGGAAGCTGCATATAGGTGGGCATGTAAATTTATACAGGAATGTACATTTGCACTCAGTTATAAAAAAATAAAAAGAATTAAAAGACCACGAATGGGAAAAAAAATTGGCAGCTCTATGTCAGACAGATGTCTGATCTCCATAATCTATAAGGTACTACAAATATCAAGAAGAAAATAAATAATCCAATTAAGTGATGGGCAAAGGAGATGAACAGACATTTTTCTAAAAAGGATATCCAGGCAGCTGAACAACACAAGCAGAATTGCTCACAATCATTAGCTATTAAAGAAATTCAAATCAAAACTGCAATGAGACATCATCTCACCCCAACAAGGTTGGCCATGATCCAAAAAACACAAAACAACAAATGCTGGTACTGGTATAAAAAGAGAAATAGAGACCAATGGAGCAGAGTAGAGAAAATGGAACTCTCCTACACTGCTGGTGGGATTGTAAAATGGTACAACCCCTTTGGAATACAGTCTGGCACTTGCTTAAAAAGCTGGAGATAGATATACCATTTGATCCTGTAATTCCACTGTTCAGAATTTATCCTTCAGAAACAAGGGTTGTCACACAAACAGACACATGTACACAAATGTTTGTTGCAGCACAGTCCACAATAGCAAAAAGTTGGAATCACCTATTGACGCCCATCAATAGATGAATGGATAAGCAAACTATGGTACATATACTTAGTGGAACGCTATGCTATGATAAAAAACAATGACAATTTTAGAAAACGTCTCGTAACATGGTCTCATTTGGAAGACATCATGCTGAGTGAAATCAGTGTCCAAAGGACAAATTTTGTATGAGACTCCTGTTATAAGGACTTAACAACAGAATTATTTGTAGAAGAAAATTACTGTGTTGGCTACATGGGTGGGTGGGGGCTGAGGGTTTATCACAGTTGAGGTAATTGATACATGTTAGAAATTTTATTATTTTTCTAATTAATAAAAAATAAAACAGTAAAAAAAGAAAAAGAACTATGCCTAATCTCCTGTTGAGGCAACACCAGAGAAAATAAACAGCCTCTAGATGCCCTGAAAGCAGCAGAACATCAACAAACATTTAAAGAAACAAACAAACATGGTTCCAGTAAACTCCCAAAATAAAGAATCAAAAACTTACCAGATGAAGAAGCCTTTCTGAAACTACTGGTGGTCAAGTACAAAAGAATTAAATAGAGAGCCCTCCCTAGGGTTGCCATGAGTTGGATCTGACTCGACAGCACTTGGCTGGCCTAGAGATTAAAGAAAAAATGTAGCAGAGCAAAAGAAAAAATTAAGCAAGCTGTTCAAAATGATGGAACATCAACATTCTGAAATCTGACACATCAATAACAAAAATACAGAATTAGACAACTCATGTAAAGACAAAAGAGCAGAATTGATGAACTAGAAGTCAGACTTAATGACCTTGAAGACAGAGCAACTGACACCAGTATTTATGAGGAGAAATCAGAAAAAATAAATACGAAAAATGAAGAAGAATTAAGAAACATGTGAGACTCTATTTAAAGGAATAGTTTATGACTAATTGGAGTTCCAGAACAGGAAGGGATAGCTGAAAACACCGAGAGTATTGCTGTTGAGTTGCTGACAGAAAACTTCCCTGAAATTATGAAAGAAGAGAACATGGACACCCAAGATGTGTATAGAATGCCACAAAAAATAGACCGCCAAAGAAAAACACCAAGAAACATTATAATCAAGCTTAATAAAATAAAACAGAAACAGAAACTCTTAAAGGCAAAGAGACTCAAAACAAAACTAAGCTGTAGGCTTTCCTTTGACTTCTCAGCAGAAAAAATGTTGGCATGGAGGCAATGGGATGACACATTCAAAGCTTTGAAGGAGAAAATCTGTCAACCAAGAATTGTATATCCTGCAAAACTGTCTTTCAAATACGAAGATGAAATTAAGACATTTGCAGATAGAAGCTTAGAGACTCAGCAAAAACCAAATCAGAAGTACAAAAAATACTGAAAGAAGCTTTTTTCTCAGAAAAACAAAACCATTGTTTATTTAAGGAGGCAATGCAGGACACAACATCCAGAAAACTCAACTGAAAAGTCACAAACTCAGTCAAAGCTACAGTATTAGAAGAAGGGAACCAATGATCATATCACAAAGACTGTAACACCATCACTTTAAAAAGAGGAATATACTACAGTAGTTATAGTCTTTCCAGATGAAGAGGAAGTTGATAAGATATGTAGAAGTTCAAATTGCATTTAAACTTAGAAGATTAATGGGGATCATAGGGGTAGCCACAAAGCACAACAATAATGCAACACATCAAAACAGGAAACGTAACACAGGAGTCAACAACCACAAAACCAACACTGAAAAAGATGAGAAGTCAACCCATGGAGAAGAACGCCAGAGAATGTAATATTAAGAACAACATAGAAAATACCAGCACAAAAAGAAATACATCAAAATGACAGAGCTAAACATATACCTATCGATAATTACACTGAATGTGAATGGACTGTAGACTCCAGTAAAGAGACAACAAGTGACATTCTGAATTAAAAGACACAATGCTTCTATATGTTGCTTACAAGAAACACACTTTAGACTTAAAGATATAAACAAACTGAAAATTAAAGGCTGGAATAATATATACCAAGCTAACAATATAGAAACAAGAGCAGGTATGGCAATACTAATCTCAGATAAAATAGATTTTAATGTAAAATCAATCATCATGGACAAGGATGGTCGCTATTTATTGCTGAAAGATTCAATACACAAGCAGGACTTAATAATATTAAATACGCACCCAATACTAGAGCATCTAAGTACATCAAACAAACACCGACAACATTGAAAGATGTGATAAATCACACCACAATAATAGTTGGAGACTTCAAAACTCTACTTTCAGTAATGGACAGATCATCTAGAAAAAACCTCAGAAAAAGACACAGAAGTTCTTATTACCACAATTAACTGATTGACCTCATTGAGATTTAAAGAACTTTTTAATCTGTCAACAGATAACTACACCTTCTCCAACGAACGTGGAATATTTTCCAGAATACACAATGTGTTAGGACATAAAGCAAATCTCAACAAAATCCAAGGCAATCTCATGGACACTGAATAACATTTTTATCAAAAAGCCATGGCTTATAGAAGAAATCAAGGGTGAAATATAGAAATTTATTGAATCAAATAAAAATAAAAACACATTCTACCAGAACCACAGCCAAAGCGGTGCTCGGAGGTCCATTTATTTATATAAATGCACATATTTGGAAGGAAGAAAGGACCAATATTAAAGAATTAACCTTACAACTTGAACAAATAGAAAGAGAGCAACAAAGGAACCCCTCAGGCACCAGAAGAAAACAGATTATAAATATTAGCACAGAACTGAATGAATCAGAGAATAAAAGAATAATTGAAAAAACTGATATGACAAGATCAATAAAATTGACAAACCGTTGGCTAAACTTACTATACAAAAATAGGAGACAAAACAAATAATCTGAATAAGAAGTGAGATGGGAAATGTCACAACAGATCTAACAGTAATCAAAAGTATAGCAGAATGCTGTGAAAGACTGTACTCCAAGGGATTTGCAAACCTAGAGGTAATGGACAAATTCCTAGATTCACGTCACCTACTAAAATTATCACAAGAAGTAGAACAACTTAATAAATCCATCACAAAAGAAGAGATTGAAAATGTCATAAAAAATCTACCAACCAATAAAAGTCCTGGCCCAGATGGCTTCACCACAGAATTCTACCAAGCTTTTAGAGAAGAGTTAACTCCAATACTACTGGGACTATTTCACAGCATAGAAAGGGAAGGAATACTCCCAATTTCATTCTATGAAGCCAGCATAACCCTCATACGAAAGCCAGGGAACAATCCCACAAAAAAGGGAAATTACAGACCAATATCACTCATGAACCTAGATGCAGAAATCTTCAAAAAAAAAAAAAATCCTAGCCAATAGAATTCAACAACCTATCAAAAAAGTAATTCCTTATGACCAAGTGAGATTGATGTCATGGATACAATCTTGGTTCAGTGTCAGAGAAACAATTAAGGTGATCAACAACATGAATAAAACAAAAGATAAGAATCACTTGATTTTGTCAATTGATGCAGAAAAGGTATTTGACAAAGTCCAACAACAATTCATGCTAATAACTCTCAGCAAAATAGGAAAAGAAGGCAAATTTCTCAACATAACAAGGGCTGTCTATGTGAGGCCAACCACCTACATCATCCTGAATGGAGAGGGATTGAAATGCCCCTTGAGAACGCAAAGTAGACAAGGATGCCCAGTCACCACTTCTATTCAAAATTGTATTAGAAGTTCTGGCCAGAGCAATTAGACAAGACAAAGAAATAAAAGAAATCTGTATCAGCAAAGAAGAAATAAAAATCTCCTTAGTTTCAGATGATATTATTGAATATGCAGAGAATCCTAAAGCATCTGTAAATAAACTACTCAGACAAATAGAGGACTTCAGCAAGTATCAGAATATAAGATAAACATAAGTAAATCGGTAGGAATCCTTTATACCAACAATGAGATCATTAAAGAGAAATCACCAAATCAACACCACTTACTGTTGTCCCAAGAAGATAAAATACCAAGGAATAAATCCAACTAGAGAAATAAGAGACCTATACAAAGAAAAGTACAAGACCTTACTGTAAGAAACTAAGAGAGACTTATATAAATGGAGAAACCTACCTTCCTCATGGATAGGAAGACTTAATATTGTGAAAACCTTGATTTTACCCAAAGCCATCTACATATACAATGCAATCCCAATACATATTGCAGTGACATTTATTTTATTATGATTTAATGAAAATGTACGTTCCCATATAAATTTGCATGCTGACATACATGCAGCTTCCACTGCTCTCCCTGTACGGTGACGACACACTCTTCCTCTCTGCTCCATACACGTTTTATCTTCCCAACAGTCTCCTATCTTCTCCTCTCCACCCATTCCCCTTCCTCCAGTATGAGGTCAACAGGACAACCTCCTATAGATGCCTAGAACCAAAAAGTGCCCACACAATATGGTCACTCTGCATCACCGAGTCCAATCCACTGCTGTCTGAAAAGTTGACCTTCATTATGATTTATGGACAGTGCAGCATCAGGGCTAGGGGCCCCACTCCCAGAAGAATCCTGAGGCCCCTGAAACATCAATTGCAGTCTTTTAGTGGAGATCTTATTTATACTTGTGTTGCCAGTGAGACTCAACTTTGTGAGCTCCATCGTGGCTATCACTGGTGGTGCCTGGGCACCATCTGGTTCTTCTGGTCATGAGTCGATATAGGCATCTACTCACGTGCGTCTTTCTGTCTTCTGGATCCTCTTTCCCCCATGTCGTTATGGACCTTGGTGATCATCCATTCCTGCTGAGTTGGAACCGTTTACTGTATCCTCGGATGGCAGCTTGGCAGCTGTTAAGACCCCAGATGCCACTCACCAATGTGGGGTGCAGAGAGCCCTCTAAGCAAAACGCTAGTTGTGCCAATTGGCCTCGATTTCACCTAAGAGCATGGTCCCCGGCCCCCCGCTCCAGCTACTCTGTCCTTGCAATATTGGGTTAAGATGGGAGGAGTACACAAGTTGTGTTGAAGTCCCGTTAATACTGATATTCTTACGAATGTGTGCTGTCACCATTTTCACACAACCAAATTTCTAACAGCTATCAAATCTAAACTCTCCCCCCCTCCCGTCCTCCCTACCTTTGCAGCCATCAAAGAATCTTTTCTGTTATGCATGAGTTGCAGTGACATTTTTTAATGAGATGGAGAAACAAATCACCAACTTTGGAAAGTGAAGAAATTCCTGACAAGCAAAGCACTACTGAAGAAAAAGAACACACTGGGAGACATCTCACTACCCAACTTTAGAACCTATCGCCCTGCCACCATAGTCAAAACAGTGTGGTACTGGTACAAAAAGAGACATATAGACCGATGGAACAGAGTTGAGATCCCAGAGATGCCACCATCCTCTTATGAACAGTTGATGTTTGTCAAGGGCCCTAAGATTGTAAACTGGGGCAAAAGCAATCTCTTTAACAAATGATGCTGGCAAAATTGGATGACCCTCTTCAGAAAATTGAAACAAGACCTATATTTCACACCTTACACAAAAACCAATTCAAATTGGATAAAGATCTCACTATTAAACCTACAATGATAAAGATCATCCAAGAAAAACAGGATCAGTTATGGAAGTTCTAATACACAGCTTAAACAGACTCCAGAATCTGACAAAGAAAGCACAATCAACAGAAAATAGATAAACGGGAACTACTAAGAATCAAACACTTTTGCTCATCCAAAGACTTTATCAAAAGAATTAAATGACCACCTACAGAATGGGAAAAATATTTGGCAATTATATGTCAGATTAACATCTGATCTCCATAATCTACAAACTACTGCAAAATATAGACAAGAAAAGGGTAAATAACTCAGTTAAGCATTTGGCAAACAAGATGGACAAACACTTCACTAAAGAGGACATCCAGGCAGCCAAAAGACACATAAGGAAATGCTCTCAATAATTAGCTATTAGAGAAATCCAAACCAAAACTATGATGAGATACTATGTCACTCTAACAATGTTGGCCATGATCCAAAAAACACAAAACAACAGTTGCTGGAGAGGCTGTGGAGAAATTGGAACTCTCTGACACTGCTGATGGGATTGCAAAATGGTATAACCTCTTTGGAAAGCAACCTGGCACTTCCTTCAAAAGCTGGAAATAGATATACCATTTGCTCCAGTAATCCCACTGCTTGGAATGTATCCTACAGAAGCAAGGATAGTCACATGAACAGATACATGCACATGAATGTTTATTGCAGCATAGTTTCCAATAGCAAAAAGATGGAATCATGCCAGATGCTCAGCAACAGATGAATGGATAAATAAACTATGGTACATATACTCAGTGGAACGCTATGCAATGATGAACAATGATGATTTTAGGAAGCATCTAATAACCTAGTTTTAACTGGAAGACACAATGTTGAGTGAATTGAGTCAGCGGCACAAAGACAAATATTACATGAGACCCCTACTGTAAGGACTTAAAGCAGACTCATGTATAGAAGGAAAGACTCTGTTGGCTATAAGAGTGGGGAGGGAGGGAGAGGGCTGGTCATAGATTAGATAGTTGACAGCAATTTGGTTGGGTGAAAGTAGTGACAGAATGCAGTAGAAAGAAGATCAGCTTAACTGGATTTCAACATAAACTGAAAACTCTTCTAATATTAAGCCAATTTTGCAAGGATAGAGTAGCAGGGGCAGGGATCCAGGGACTATGCTCTCAGGGGACATTGAAGCCAATTGGCATAACTACCTTATTGCTAGTAGAGTCTTCTGTACCCCATATGTGTGAGTGGTGTCTGGGGTCTTAAATGCTAGCAAACTGCCATCTGAGGTACGCCAAATGATCCCATCGCATCCAGAACAGTCACCAAGGACAACAAAGTCAGGAGGGAAAGGAGCCCAGAAGACAGAACACATTTGAATGGGTGACTACGTCAACACGTAGCCAGAAAAACTAGATGGTGCCTGGCCACCACTATTGACAGCTGTGATGGGGCACACAATGTCAAATCCCAGTGGCAATATGAGAAAAAGAGGGGTGAACCTCAAGATCTTCACTAAAAGACCACAACTGGTGGTCTGAAGACCTAGGAGTTCCCTTGGGTATATGGCCTCTAGACCCACTACTGCCCGTGATCATAAATCATTACTGCAGTCAACTCTTTGGGCAAGAATGGATTGGACTCAGGGATACAAAGTGACCATATGGTGTGTGAACTTTATGATTCTATGCATATACAGGGTGCCATTCTACTGGCCTCTTACTGGAAAGGTGAGGAAAGGATGGAGAGGAAAGGACAGGAGCTTGTTAGGAGGATATGACACGTATAGAACAGAAAGGAGGAGTGTGCTGTCATGAGGCAAGGAGAGCAGAAGGAGCTGCAAATAGGCAGCCATGCAAATTTAACTTGGATTGTATACTTCCACTCAATTACAATAAAAAAACATTTTTTAAAAGTTTTGTTTGTAGTACTTAGCTGTTGTAAAAGACAACTAGATAAAGAAACAGTTATGAAAATAGAATTGATGGGCTTAGAAAAACACAAAAATGAACTGATTGCCATCGAGTCTATTCCAGTTCTTAGAAGGTGTAAAAATGTTCATGGAATAGTCTTAAAATGGCACACTGTTAAACTTGATGAACATATTCTATTCAATCCTTGTCAAAATTCCAGCTTTTTTTTTTTTCTTTTTGGCCTAAAATGATAAGCTAATCTTAAAATTTACATGGAAATTAAGCTACTAAAGTATAGGTAAAATAATCATAGAAAAGAATGAAATTTCATATTTAACAATTTAAAAATCTACTGCAAAGCTATTGTAATCAATCATTGTTGTATTAACCGTTGTTGTATTGATGTATATACATCAATGGCATAGAAATAAACCTTCATGTTTAATGTCAGTTGTTACCAAATAGAGTGCCAAACAATCCAATAGTGGAAAGAATAGTCTTTACAAAAAGTGATGCTGAAACAACTGGATATCTGCTTGCAAAAAAAAGAAGTTTGATTTCTATCTCATATCATATAGAACAATTATATTGAGTGGGTTATAAATCTAAATGTAAGAGCAAAGCCTATAAAATTCCCAGTGAAGGGGGACATAGGAGTACATCTTAATAAAACTATGTTAGGCAATGGTTTCTTGGTATGACACCAAAAATATAAGTGACTAAAGAAAACATGTATGAATTAGACTACCCCAAATTAAAAATTTTTGTCTGTGAAATGACACCATCAAGAAAGTGACAAGACAACCAACAGAGTGAGTGAAAATATTTGCAAATCATGTACCTGGCAAAAGATTTGTGACAAGAATATGTAAAGAAAACTTACAGCTCAACATTAAAGACAAACAATCCAATTAAAAATAAAAGACCTGAATAGACACTTATCCAATGGAGTTGTACAATGGTCAACAAAAACCATCATCTGTCTTTTGGGAAATACAAATGAAAACAATGATGAGATACCAATTCACACCCACTAGCATGGCTAAAATAAAAAGATAGTAATAAGTGTGGGCAAGAATATGGAAAAGCTTAAACCTTCAAATGTCGTTGGCAGTATAAAATAGTGCAGACACTTTGAGCAACAGTTTGACAGTTCCTATGTTAAACATAGAGTCTAGTAACTCCAACTACTAGGCATATACCCAAAAGAAATAAAAACATAGGTCCACAAAAAACTTGTGCACAAATAATTGCCACAGCATTATTTATAATAGCCCCAAATGGAAACAACTTAGATATCTATAATGATAAATCATGAGTGATAGATCTTCGTTGATGGTGAATGGATACAGCATACACATATAATGAAACATTATATAGCCATAAAAAGAAATGAAGTACTGATGGGTCCTATAACATGAATGAACCTTGAAAATATCATGCTAAGTGAAAAATTTCAGTCACTAAAAGATACATATTGTATGATTCCACCTATGTGATACATCCAGAACATGTAAATCCATAGATTTAGAATGTAGATTAGTGCTTGTCTATGACTGGAGTAGCAGAAATGAAGATGGGGAATGATTGTTAATGTATACATTATTTTGGAGGAAAAATTAAAAATATTTTAAAGTTAGAGTGTGATGATAGTTTCACAGCTCTATGAATATAAAACCACTGACCCAAACACTTTAACTGGGACAATCTCATGGTACATGAAATATCTACGAACAAAGACTTTACAAAAAAAAACAAGTCAACCTAACAGAAAGACAGTTTTTTATCTAATGACACAAATAAAAACATAAATTGCTAATAATTGTATAGAAATATGATGATTTAAAAAATTAATTAAAATAGAAGCTCACCTCATGATTCAAAATGGATGCTGTAGCTCCGGGCATCACACAAAAGGGGAAGAGCCAAAGCTGTTGTCATCGAGTGGATTCTGACTCGTAGAAAACTTTTAGGTCAGAGTAGATCAGCTCCATAGAATTTCCAAGGAGCACCTGGAAGATATGAACTGCTGACCCTTAGATAAACAGAAGTAAGAATTAATCACTACACCAGCAGGGTTTCCAGGTATCACACAATTTTTTTTTAATCCTTAGCCCTCTATTTAAAATGGAACCACTTAATCACTATCACAAGTAAATTACATCTACTGTAATTTACAATGTCAGAGCTGAAATTAAATTTACACTGGCCTTTTTCACCGTTGCTTTGGAAAATCTCTCTCATAAATTAATACAAACAAAAGGTCCCCCCCCAATTATGTCACATGCATTCCACACATTTTTATGTTATTCAACCGTATACTTGTCTATTGGTTTCTTCAAAGGTTCTATCTGGTAAACAACTGTTTCCCTAGTTCTACACACTTCACAGCTAAGATCTATGTGCCCTACAGAAGATCACTGAATTCTGACAGTTATTACATCATCTCCAATATTCACATCTGGCAATATTATAAAGTGACAATCCCCTCATAATTTCTTTTGAATTTACTCTGGTAATGCTAATCGTAAGTGATGAACTTTGTGCATTTTGTGGACATAATGGGCAATTCCTTATGACTGAAATTCTTATTTTGTTCTATACTAAGGGACACTAGTTGTAACAATTGGTGATTTTGTCAGCTAAAGGCACTGCCAATGGCATTTGCAAAGAAGAGACATCAAAATGAGCATCAGTGAGCTACTTTCCAACCCTTGTTAATACTATAATATCTATGCTTGAACACCCTTTAATAAGTTGTCCCTAAGTGCTGATGACTTTCTCAGCTCACTTTCTATCTATTACAAATCATTCTCAAAAGGCCAAAGTCACTCATGAGGCTTTTAGAGATAAATATCTTTTAAAAAGTTAACTCTGAATATACTTGTCTCAAATTAGGTACATCTATGGGTAAAGGTGGAAAATGTAGGTGATGCAAATAGTTAATGCTACTCAGCTGCTGATAGGTTGGAAGTTTGCGTATACTTAAACGCACCTCAACAGAAAGGGTTGGTGATCTACTTCTGAAACATTAGCCATTGAAAACCCTATCATGCACAGTTCTACTACAACACACGGGTTTGCCATGAGTCAAAATTGACTCAAGGGCAACTTATTGGTCATGGCTAAGGGTAGTAATAGATATCCATGTAACTTCCAATGAAACGTCTAGTTTCAGTGACATGCTAGACTTGCTTCTGCATGAAGGCTGTTCTTTTCTGGGATTATTAAACTTGTGTCCTCTGTATAGATAGGATCTTACTCCAAAGCTATACAGACACATTATTAATTATTAGAAAGTAAATAGTAATCATGGATAAAATATAAAATGAAAGAGCAACAACAGTTAATAGGAAAAAAGCAAATTTTTATTGGACATCTATTATTGACAAAAATTATGGTAGGTACATTATGTACTTTATCTGTATTAGCTCCAACAACAAATATTCACGCAAACTAAGGCAGAGAGAGTTTAAATAGTAAACATAAGAATTTCAAGGTCATACAGGCCATTAGTAAAGTCATACCTCCTATACATTCTTTTTCAATTGTTTGATACTATGTTCTCCAAGAATTTTGCTCTTGACTGCCTTCCGGCTGACTATGGATGTTTCTATATCCTCCTGTGCTTCCCTCTACTGTAGTCTTATCACAGTGAACTAGAAATTTCACTTGATCTCAGCTGAACTCTAACTTCTGAAAACAGGAAAGCTATCCTATTCATCCCTGTAGCCCAAGACCCCTTAATGTGGTGTTGGACTAGTCATGCCGCAGTCACTCATAGTGATCCTTTAAAATACGGTGGAACTGCCTATGGAGTTTCCAAGAAGAAGCTGGTGGAAGTGAGCTGCTAATCTCTTGGCTATTAGAAACAGTCAAATAGAGAGTAAATAGATGAATGAACGGATAGAGCAAAGATTAATAAGACAAGGTCACTATGTTAAGAAGCCAAACACTTCAAAGGTGGTCAGGGGAGAGGTCCTAAGAACTAGAAATCAGGCAACCTCTTTAACTCATTTATACCTGTGTAGCGTAGTTTCCTAGGTGAATGCAATGAATTTCAGTAATTCTTTCTAGATTAACTTCATTTTACAATACAATAAAGATCCTATACACCGTATCACAGAGCTCTTGGAAAAGTTAATGATACATTTCAATTTTAAAAGCATGTAAATGTTTGCAAGAAGTACAATTTAACAGTAAATGACTATTACTTAAACTTTATTATTTCCTGCAGCAGATATTCAGCCTGAAATTGGTAACAAGCCCATCAAGCCTGAAAGTATCACATTCATTCTTGCATTCTTCAGCGTGAAGATAGTAACAATTTGCTATCTCCTTGCAAACAAATTTGTGTTTAGCAAGTCAATCTTATTCTATTTTGTGAATTCAGTTATCAAAAAAGTAAATATAAATGTATGTTTGAACATACATGTGCATGTGATATTTTCTACATATGTATGTTTTGTTATAATACATAACATCTTATGTGTGCATATTGACAGTAGTTATCTTCTATAGTACAGCTATTGATACCAAAGAAAACTCTGAAGTTCATGACTGTCTGCTACCAAAACTCCAATCGCAGAGTCACATATTTTTGGATGAGTGATCAAAAGTTTATTTGCATACTAGTCTGCAAGGGACAGGGGGATATATTTGTCCTCAAAGCCTGTCCAGATTTGTCAGGCAAGGTTGGGGTAGTTAAAGGAAAAGACCACATGCAGATGTAGGGAACAACATGGGCAGCTGGGGGTGTGTCAGGGAGTTGAGTGGGTGAAGGCTGACATTCATTGCCTATAGTTTACCAACTCTGTAGTAGTGCCTCCAAGAGCCTCACTCTTAGCATTGCCACTTGGAGCTTGTGGAATGTGGATGTCATGTCTTTCCTTGTGGGTTGGGAGTGATCTGAAGCAATGCCTCTCAAAGCCCTTGGTCTTATCTTCCCCTACCCCCTGGAGTTTCCAGCCTCCAGTTTCGATTCCCACCAGTTGTTTTTATCCTTTACAGTCTTAGTAAGAAAGGCTACCAATTGTTCTGACTACTTCCTGCTGAGTTGGGGCACAGGAAGGGATGAAAGTCGTCAGTACAGGACAGACCCCATTGGAGGTGTAAAAAGTCACCATATCCCATTGGACCCAAGAATATATTGACTCCAAGGGGATATTGTTAGGAATAAAAACTTCCTCCACCGCTGGTAGGGTCTGGGCCATTCCCTTGACAACTGTTTTCAGGATATAGGGCCCAAAGATGTAAATGAGGATGTTACTAAACAAGGGGGGAAATGGTTCAACAATGTATAGGCCCAAACCATTTACACAGCTGGGTCCACCAACCTAAGTGGTAAAGAGGACCAACTCAGGTATTTCTTTAAGGGGTTGCATGAAGTAAGTTATTTACAGGGTTTTAAACCTAACACAGTAACAAATCTGTGCCTGTATGAAGGACATCCTGGTTCAAACAGTATAACCCAGGTGTCTGGCATGGCAGTATCCCAAAACACCTCATGTGATCAAACTATTTCTCTGGAATATATCCCCAAATCAACAATACAACCAATTGTAAGTCCCATTTGTGTTCCAATCAGTATTTTTGTTCCAGAAACTTAACAGGCCATTCAGGGACACATGGAAAGGAGTGTCTTTTTAACTGTGGCTTCGTTAGACATTATCAGACATAAGAGAAAACTGCATCAGACAAAGACTAAACTCAAACTTTGCACAGTTCTGCCTGGAGAGTGGGGCCCATTGGGTAATTCAAGTTAGAGAAGGTGGGCCTCTTGTCTAAGACAAGTCTAATTTTAATTTTCTAAGTCCACATCAAAGTGTAACCATTTGGTCTCTCATGGAGATGTTGATGTGTGGCCAGGGGGAAGATGGGCCTTAGGACCCCCATCAGTGTTCAGTTTCTTAGACTTATCTTCTGAGAGAGTCCAGGAGGGTCTATCCATCTGGGTCTTTTGGGGGAGAAGTATACTGAATGTCCTGTTTTAGGGCACTCAGGACACTCCACCTTTCTGTGGCATAATTTTTGACAGCACCAGTATTTTACAGGATCCATATTCACTGGCTAGTAAGGTAATCCATGTCCTGATCTCTGGGGGCCAAGTGGGTTACCTCGAGGTGGACCTTGGCTGGGACTTTTAAAAATATTTTTCTCTTTGATGCCAAAATCTCTGTTATTAAAATGTCTTAGAGATTTCCTCTACTAATTGGAAGTATAGACTAAGGTTCTGCCTCAAAATTTTGTAGCTTTTATCTTACGCCTTATGTGGACTGGGATATAAAATATATGGCCATAACACTTTTCCTTCTTTATTTGTTTACCAAACAGAAAGTCTGGAGTAAAATAGCCAGACTATGTTATCTGGACCATTTTCTGACTCAAGTGGCTTTAGGAACCAGTTTTTTTTTTTTTTTTCCTTTTAAAAATGCAGTAGCCTGCATGGGTTGCCTCAGTCTCTATGAAAGTCAGAAGTCCAGCCCCTAGAAGAATTACATACCCTATTATAAAACTCTCAAAGTATACAATAAGTGGTAATTGAACACGATCTGGCTTTTAAGATCTCAGGTGCCGTATAGTGAACTAGGAAACAGAACAAAAGCACCATCAATATTAGGCCAATTATCTGAAATAACCAGTGAAACTGTGACCCTAAGGCCTCTGAGACAGGAAACAACCCTCAGCAGTAAGTATATTTTTGTAAAACTTCAGGTTTCACGTTAATATAAAAAGTGCAACATTTATCTGTGAACTTAAACTGTTTCTTGATAGAATAAGAAACTCTAATGTGATTTTAATTTGTAAAACTCACAGCCTAAATTTTAAACATTTCTCTGGTGATGATATTTATAGCTCTGCTAAGTTTTCCCACAGGAAGCTCTAACTGAAGAGTTACAACAACCCAAACCCATTAGTTAAACAACTTTAGGGGAAAGGAAAATGATTTCCCAGTTTTTCTCTGTTTTGTCTAATTTTGGATCATCTGTAGTCTTAGAGATCATCAGCTTTACATAAGAGTTATGGATTTCTCGTGTCACAGTGCTTTTCACCAGCCTGAAATCTCTGTTGAGACAGTCTAATTAATTGTTTCCAGAAAATTAACAAAAACTGTAGCTGACAAAAAACACTTAATATGACCATGATCAATAAAAACAGCTGTCTTTAACAGGGAAAGAAGTCAATTACAAGGAGTATAAAAGCCAAATAAAACCCAATCCACTGGGAAAAAAACCTTAGACAATATTGTTAAATACAGTCATTACTCACATTTTAAGGAACTCTAAACACCATACATAATAGTCTTGTGGTATAATATCACAGTCAGGGTATACCAAGATTATTACATCTTACAGAGCACAAAAATAAACTTATAGGCAAATAACCTCAATGTCTCAGTCAAAGCATTGGCTTTGATGATGTCAGATTAAATAAAATATATTTATGACATAACACCCTTTGTTCTCTAAAGAACTATCACCTTGCAACATGTAAAAGTTTTACCCCATTGCAGCAAAAGCCTTAAATTCCAGTTCAAAATCTAGAAATTCCTCTTTAGCTGTGAGATTTACAATACAATTTATCTGCTTCCAAAATACAGAACAGGCAGGCACATGTCAGCTATTTCCACTACAAATGGGAGAAAGAAGACAAAACAGGTAACAAGCGAAACATTTTACAGTAGCCCTGAAAGCTTTGAAAAGAATTTTCCTTTCTCTGAGGCACTTTTACAATGGCTGTGTCCTACAGACTCTAGGCATTGGCCACCCCCTCCAGGTTCTGAGTGGAAGCTGCCCCAACCCTCTCCTATAGCTCTGCTTTCCAGGCCCACAATACTTCTTGCTCCCTTGGCTTAGGTGCACAATTTCCCAAGGCAACAGGAGCGGCAACACCACAATTAGAAACATCAGGGGGTGTGGCTCCATCCTTTCAGATCCTGAAGTATATACATCTGAGACTGAGGCAGTTCAGCTTCCTATGCCCAGCTTTTGTTTCCTAACCAGGTCAAATTAGCAATTTAAAATAGAATCAAACACACTGTTATGGAGTTGATTTTAATTCACAGCAGCCCTATAAAGTCAGCAATTAAGGGACAACAATAAAATCATGACTTAATATTATGCATCTGTTAGATAATATTACAAAGGAAAAAAATCTACACACTTCAACCCAATAAAAACTGGGCACTTTTGATTTCAATCTGTGCCACAACCTTTTTAGCTCTTTCCTCTTTTTCCAAACTTTGTGTCTCAGTTTTGACTCAGGAATTTTAATCTAACAAGAAACAAAACCTTTGCCTTCAAGGAATAAATTAACCATTTACTCAGAAGTCAGAAAATTTTGCTATTTATCAGCAAAAAAGCCAATTTTTCTAGCATTAATGTTCGTAGGAATCTCATAAATTAAACAATTAAATAGTTAGATGAACAAAACCTTTTACCATACGAAATAAACATTTTTAATCCTAATCTAATTTAACTCACACAGTTTCCGTCAACTGGCTTTGGAAATCACAAAGTCCCATCCCTGATGTAGATATATCACTAAATCTCTTATTAGGGCTGAAACATCCCTCCAGGCCATTTCAGATAGGTCTCATAGTTGCCCTGCAATAGGCAGAACTTGTTTGGAGTCTTTAATATTTGGATTCACACAATTTCTGATAATTAAAGTAGCAATTCTTATCTGCTTTCTGTCATAAAAAAGTCTCTACCCAATTATAAAGTGTTTTTCAAAAGCCTCCCTGCAGCTATTACTTTGGGGGCTGATCCTGCTCTGCCTTCTATTTCTTCATAGAGGGCAAACGATCATTAGTTTCCCTTTTACTATTCTGGAATTGTTACTTTTCTTTATGACAAAACTACATCTTTGTTCAAGGGCTATAAAGTTAGTATTTTTTTTAGCCCAGTGACAGTATGTCTGGATCTACTTGAAATTAAGCTTCCTTATCTATTTCAGTTTAGCTCGCTTTGGTATGAAAGACCTTTTCTGACCTGACAAACAAGTTTGTCTTGAAGAATTAAAACAAGAAATATCTTGACATTAGACCAAATAAAGCCTACATTGGAGATGACAAGACAAGGAAGTCTGGACAGGACATACAAAATTCAGACACATAAGAAACACTTAATGAGCATAGGTCATTATACAAAAACAGAGATATTAAATAAGACAACATAGGGAGGGTGAAATTCTGAGGTTGAATTGCCCAAATGTGTGGCCCAAGTCCAAATTTGTAAAATTCTGCACAGACATTAAACATTCAGCCTACTGTAATCACTTTCCACAAAAAATTATGAATCTGGAATCCCCACAAACAGCTTGTTTAAAGTACAACAATGAAAAAGATGTTTCTAAAATCTCAAAAGGGCAAATAGGAAACTACACCATAAATTCATTTATCTTATCAAACACCCACAGGAAGCTTCACTTTATCACACATGCAGCCTCACTTTACCAGACAAGCATGCAGCCTGTTCCTGTCTAAGTTAAAATGAGCTTAGGGAGCACTTTCCCAGGCTACTTCAACAAAGTCCAGGCATTCACCCAATCCATCAGTCCTCTCAATCATCCACTCAGGCAGATTTCAAGCTTTGCATGCTATTATACTCTGTCTCTCTCACACACACACGCACTGAGCAAGCTCTACCACACTCACACACCCAGAAAAAAAGCCAGAGGCTGTTTGCTCTGCCAGAAACTAGTACATTCCTCTCATCAAGAAAAGAAGAGAAAGGGAAAGAAATACCCTGGGGAGAAATGACCAGGATTTATCCTACTAGCCAGAGATATCCAGCAGAGGGAATAATTGCCCCAGGGGACCAGTTTGCTAGGAGAAGCACCCTAACCAGTAGAAAAACCAGGCTCCAGTCCACAGCACTATGGGAAGGGAAAATGTGTGGAAATGAAAACCTAGAAACTCTAAATAAAACAACAACAACAAAAAACACCCATTTCTTTTTCCCTTCAAAACATTTGATCACTCAACACTGGATAGCACAGTTAGAAGCCAACGATCTCCAGGCAGTGGGAGGGAGTCGGCAAAACCTTATATCTTGAGGCCACATAAGGAGCTCAGTCAGGAGCTTGTCAAGCTCAGGCAGCTCTTCCCCCTGGCTGGCTTGCCATAAATTGTTGCTGGAGAAATCTCCTTAGTTTGTGGCTACCTGCCACCAGAAAACCCAACTGCAGAAACAGGTATTTTTGGATAAATGATTAAAAGTGTATTTGCTTGCCAATATGCAAGGGACAGCTCATCCTCAAAACCTGTCCAAATTTGTCAGGCAAAGTCAGATGTGTGTAGGCAGTTAGGGGTGCATGGGGTAGTCAGCTGGGTGAAGGCCAGCTGGGTGGAGGTTGTCTCCTTTGCAATGTTGCAAGCCACCAAAGTCGTGCTAGACACTATCTGGACAGCAATCTGAAAGAAGAATGTTCAAACACACGTTACTGTCCTGCCTGCCCTCCCGCTTAATTGTTTTCATAATTGGTTAGAGCCCCATTATCAAGATGAGTCATTCACTGCCTATAAATCTGCAGCAGTGCCTCTGAGAGCCCTATCCTTAGGGTAGGTGCTATCTCTAGGTGCTACCTGGAGGTCATGTCTTTCCCTGCAGGTTGCAGGTGATCTGAAACAATGTGTTTTAAGGCCTTCAGTCTTAGCCAACACCCTGGCTGGGGTACGGAGGGAGCATTCGACCTCTGATTTCATGATGAGTGGCTCGGGGACGGAGGGAGCATTCAACCTCTAATTTCATGATGAGTCAGAATTCAGTTCAACAACAATGGCTTGGTTTGTTTTTTCTAATCATTAGATTTGGTAATTACTGGCCGTTTTAGTATTCTGCCACCTTTTTTCACATTTTTGACAATAAGCATGCATTACTTACAGGAATCATAATAACTTACACCTGTTGAACACACACTGTGGGACATACTAAGCTAAAACAATTATAAGACTTACTCTATTTATTACTCATTGCAACCCCATTAGTTGGGTATTAACTCTACTATATAAATTAGAAAAATATTTTCTCCATTTATCGTGATGTTGCTTACTGGTTCAGTTGTGAGGACCTTGGTTTTCTTTATGTTAAGGTGTAATCCACACAGAAGGCTGTGGTTTTTAAATGTCAGCTTCAGCAAGCAAGTTTGCATTATCTGCATAACATAAATTGTTAATGAGTCTTCTTCTAATCCTGATGCCCTGTTCTTTCTCACATAGTCTTCTTGGATTACTTGGGTTACTTGTTCAGCATACTGACTGAATAGATACGGTTAAAACATAAACCTTGACGTATGCTTTTTCTAACTTGAAGCCACACAACGTCTTTTTCTTCTGTTTGAACGACAGCCTTTTGGTCTAAGTATAGGCCCTTCTGAGTACCATTAAGTGTTCTGGAATTCCCATTCATCACAATATTACTCATCATTTGTTATGATCTACACAATCGAAGGCCTTTGCATAGCCAATAAAACACAGGCAAACATCTTTCTGATATTTTTGGCAGAGGTCCATCTGACAGTAGCAATGATATCCCTGGTAACATCTCTTCTGAATCTAGCTTGAGTTTCTGTCAAAGTTCACCCACAACTGCTGTTGACAGATCTTTAGCAAAATTTTAATTGCATGATATTACCTGATGATTTTCATATTCTGTTGGATCAACTTTCTTTGGAATGGGCACAAATATGGATCTCTTACAGCTGGTTGGTCAGGCAGCTGTCTTTTAGGTATCTTGGCATAGACGAGTGAGGGCTTCCAGTGTTGCGTCTGTTTGTTGACACATCTCAGTTGGTACTCAGCAATTTTCTGGAGCTTTGTTTCTCACTAATGCTATCAATACGGTTTGAACATTTTCCTTCAGTCCCGTTGGTTTTTGATCATACACGAATGCTACTAATTGAAAGGGTTGAAACAATTATTTTTTGGTACAGTAACTCTGTATGCCTTCCATCTTTTTTGAATGCTTACTCAATATTTTGCCCCTAGACTCCTTCACTATTGTAAATTGAGGCTTTAATTTTTCTTCTTTCAGCTTGAGAAATACTGAGCATGTTCTTCCCTTTTGGTTTTCTAACTCAGTCTTTGCATTTTTCATTATAATACTTTACTTGTCTATTCAAGCTGACCTTTGAAATCTGTTCACCTCCTTTATTTCATAATTTTTTCCATACATTTTAGCTGCTCTACATTCAAGAACAAGTTTCAGTCTTTTCTGAAATGCATTTTTTGTTGTCATCATTATTTGTTTTTATTTATTAATATTATTTTGGTTATTGCACTTTAGATGAAGGTTTATGGACCTAACTAGCTTCTCCTAAAAAATTAATACACATATTCTTTTGTGACATTGGTTGCCTCTCTATGAAATGTCAACACTTTTCCTTGTCCACCTTAAGTTCACTATTAGTATCTCCTTCTGAGTCGGATCCGACTCGACGGCACTTAGCTTGGCTCTGCCTTCTTATCCTTGCCCCTAAACTAGTGTGCCCATCTAGTCTTGTTTTGCTTTATGGGCCTGTGTAAGGTTTGGCTAAAGGGTGAGCCTCAGGAGTTACTTCATTACTGTGCTAAAATGGTGTCTAGAGACACAGTCCTGGGTTTTCTCCCATCTTTGTCAGAAGTCAGTCTAGTCATTTTTGGTGAGTTAGAATTTTATTTTATATTTTACTCCAGCTCTGTCCAAGACCTTCTCTTGTGATTTCTGTTAGAGCAGTCAGTGGTAATATCCTGCTGCCATCTAGTTCTGCTGGACTCAGACTGCTGAGGTTTTGGATGTGGTGGTCCATTCTTCCTTTAGACTAATCTTTCCCTTATGTCTTTGGCTTTGTTCTATATCCTTTGCTACAGATGGAGTGAAACCAGTGGAATTGTTTTAGATGGCCACTCACAAGGTTTTAAGACCTCGGAACTAGTCACCAAAGTAGAATATCGAACGTTTTCTTTACAACTTACATTATGTCAATTGCACTAGATGTCTCCCAAGAGCATATTCTCCATGGCTCTCAGCCCAGTAATTCCATCCCTAGGGAGTATGGATGTGCCTATGGAGCTGCCATGACACTACCTTGTGCAAGTTGTGCTGGCTTCTCCAGTGTTGTGTTCTGTCTTACCCATCACGAAAATTACCACTTACCTACTGCATACCTCCCTTCCCTCGTAACTTTCTAACATCGTTTTTTTGTGTGTGTGTGCTTTTTTCATGAGCTTTCAAAACAGTGGCATCATACAATATTTGCCCTTTTGCAATTGACTTATTTTACTCAGCATAATGCTCTCCAGATTCATCTGTGTTGCGAGATGCTTTACAAATTCATCACTGTTCTTTACCATTGCATAGTACTCTATTGTATGTACCATAGTTTGTTTATTCACTTATCAGTGATGAGCATCTAGATTATTTCCCTCTTTTTGCTTTTGTGAACAATGTTGCAGTGAACATGGGTGTGCATATGCTTATTTATGTGATGACTCTTACTGCTATATGATATATTCCTAGGAGCGGGATTGCTGGATCACAATATGGTGTTTCTATTTCTGGCTTTCTAAGAACGTGACGTATCATTTTCCAAAATGATTGTATAATTTTTTATTTCCATCAACAGTGCATAAAAAAGTTCCTATCTCCACAAGCCTCTCCAGCATTTGTAATTTTCTGTTCGTTTTCTTTTTAATTTATTTGTATTTTTTAAATTCATGCCAGTAGTGTGCCAGTACATCATTATCTCACTGTGGTTTAAATTTGCATTTCTCTAATGGCTATTGATAGCAAACTTTCCCTCACATATCTGTTTGTAGCCTGAATGTCTACTTTGTTACAGTGTCTATTCATTTCTTGTTTTTTTGTTGTAGAGGTGTTGGATTTCCCTGTGGATTTTAGAGATTAGACCTTTGTAAGCTTTGTCATAGTCAATTTTTTCCCCCTGCCTTTAGGTTCTCTTTTTACTCTTGGTGAAGTCTTTTGACGAGCAAAAGTGTTTAACTTTTAGAAGACCCCAGTTAGCTAGCCTGTCTTCTGGAGTTTGTGGATTGTTATTTATGGTTTTCATCTGTCCATTCGATGTATTAGGGCCTCTAGAACTGATCATATGTTTTCTTTGATAATCTTCATAGGTTTTGGTTTCATATGTAGGGTTTTGATCCTTTTGGTTTTAGTTTTTGTGTCCTGTGTGAGTCATGAATTCTATTTTATTTTGCTGCAGTCGGGCATTCAGTTTTGCCAGCACATTTGTTAAAAAGACTTTTTCCCTATTTCATGGACTTAGGCCCTTGATGAAGATTCAGGTGGATGGATTTACATGTGGATTCCATTGTTCAGTGCATTTGTCCTTATAAACAGCTTCTTTTGACTAGGGTAGCTGTCTGTATAGGAGGTTTTGTGTATTCTTATTTGATTCTTCAATATTGCTGTATTTATTCAGGGCCTCTTCCCATTCCATATTAAGTTAATGATTAGTTTTTCTCTCAGAGATTGTTGCTGGCGATTGAATCAGGATTTCATTGTATTTGTAGATTACTTTGGGTAGAAATGACATTTTCACAACATTGAGTCTACCTACCTCCATGATCATGGTTTGTTTTTCCATTTGTGTAGATCCCTTGATTTCTCACAGTAGTGCTTTTTAATTTCCTTCTTGTAGATCTTTCACATCCCTGGTTATATTTACTCCTAAATATTTTATTTTTTTAATATATTACAGATGGCTATTATAAATAGTATTGTGTTCCTGATTTTCTTTTCAATGTTCTCTTTATTGGTGTGTAAGAATACAACTGATTTTTGTATGTTTATCTTATATCTTGCAACTTTGCTGAATCTTTCTATTAGCTCCAGTAGTTTTCTCATGGAGTCTTTCGGGTTTTCTATGAGTAGTGTCATATTATCCACAAATAGGGACAGTTTTATTTCTTCCTTTCAATTTGGATGCCATTTACTTCTTTTTGTTGTCTTATTGCTTTAACTAGGACTTCCAATACAATGTTAAACAGGAGTCCTGAAAAAGAGTATCCTTGTCTTGTTCTTGTTCTCAAGGGGAATATTTTCAGCCTCTCTCCCTTAACAATGTTGGCTGCAGATGTTACATAGATGCCCTTTATTATATTGAGAAATTTCCCTTCTATACCTATTTTATTGAGAGTCCTTATCATGAATGTGTGTTGATGTTGTTGAGTATGCTTACTGTGTCAGTTGAAATGATCATGTGATTCTTTTTTATGCAGCAAATTACACTGACTGATTTTCTAAAGTGGAACCACCCTTGCATCCTGCACATTCTGCATTATTTTCTTCTTTTAAAATTTATTCTGATTTGGTAAAAGTGTACAATCCAATACACATTTGCATGCCCGCTTATGTGCAGCTCCCACTGCTCTCCCTGCTAGGTGACAGCACACTCCTCTCATCCATTCTATACATGTCATATCCTCCTAACAATCTCTTGTCCCCTCCTCCTGTCCTCCCCCCAGTAAGAGGCCAGCAGGACGACATCCTATAGATGGATAGAACCATAAAGGACACACGCGATATAGTCACTCGGTGTCATCGAGTCGAATCCTTCCTGTCTGAAGAGCTGGCTTCAGTAATGATTTATGGACAGGGGCAGCACCAGGACCAGGGACCATACTCCCAAGGAAACCCAGAGGCCCCTGGGCCATAAATTGTGCTCTTTTAGTGGATTTCTCAGGGTACACCCCCTTTTCTTCTCATATTGCCAGTGAGACTCAACTTTGTGAGCCCCATCATGGCTATCACTGGTGGTGGCCAGGCACCATCTGGTTCCTCTGTTCACATGTCAATGTAGCACCCACTCACATGGGTCTCTCCGTCTTCTGGGTTCTCTTTCCGCCATATCGTTTTCATCCTTGGTAATCATCAGTTCCTGCTGAGTTGGACAATTTGGTGTGCCTCAGGTGGCAGCCTGCTAGCTTTTAGCAACCCAGACGCCACTCACCAATATGGGGTGCAGAAGACTCTCTTAGCAATATGCTAGTTATGCCACTTGGGCCTCGATGTTTCTGAGATCATGGCCCCCAGAGCTCTGCCACTGCTATTCTGTCCTAGCAAGCTTGGGTTGAAACTGGAGGAGTAATCATGTTATGTTAAAGTCCAGATAAGTCAATCTTCTGTCTAATGTGTGCTGTCACTGATTTCATACAACCAAATTTCTAGCAACTATCTAATCTACTTCCAACCCTCTCCCTCCTTCCCTCCCCACCCTTGCAGCTGTTAAAGATTCTTCTGTATATGAATCTGTTTTTAAGTCCTTGTAGTAGGGGTCTCATATAATATTTGTCCTTGTGCCACTAATTTCACTCAACGTGTCTTCCAGTTGAAATCAGGTTATGAGATGTGTCATGGATTGAATTTTGTCCCCCGAAAATACGTGTAGCCATGTGGCTGGACCATGATTCCCAGTATCTTGTGACTGTCCTCCATTTTGTGATTTTCCTATGCTGCATGTTAAAGGATTGGGGTGGGGCTGTAAATCCCTACATAGGATTATCTCCTTGCTCCACTGTAAAGGTAGTTTCCCCGGAGTGTGGCTTGTCCCACCCTTAATCCTTTCATCCTACGAGAGATAAAAGGACAGAGAAGCAGGCAGAGAATTGGGAACCTTGTACCATCAAGAAAGCAGCACCGGGAGAAGAGTGCGCCCTTCAGACCTCAGGTTCCTGTGCCAAGATGCTCCCTGGACAAGACTGATGCAATACTGGACTTTTCTGCAGAGCTGACAAAGGGGAAAGACTTTTCCTGGAGCAGACATCCTGAATTTGGACTCAAATCCTACCGTACTGTGTAAGAATAAACCTTCCTTTGTCAAAGCCATCCACTCTGCGGTATTTTTGTTAGAGCAGCCCTAGCTGACTAAAACAAGATTCTTCCTAAAATCATTATTATTCTTTATCATTGCATAGTGTTTCATTGAGTATATATACCATAGTTTATTTACCCATTCACCTGCTGTGGGGCATCTGGGTTGATTCCATCTTTTTGTTATTGTGAACTGTGCTGCAATAAACATTGTGTGCATATACTTGTTCATGTGACAGCCTCTGCTTCTGTAGGATATCTTCCAAGCAGTGGAATTACTGGGTCAAATGGTATATCTATTTCCAGCTTTTTAAGGAAGCCCCAGATTGCTTTCCAAAGAGGTTGTACCATTTTTCAATCCCACCAACAGTGTAGGGGGAGTTCCAGTTTCCCCACAACCTCTCTAGCATTTGTTGTTTTGTGTTTGTTGAATCATGCCAACCTTCCTGGCGTGAGATGATATCTCATCGTAGTTTTGATTTGAATTTCTTGAGTAGCTAATGATTGTGAGCATTTCTCATGTGTCTTTTGGCTGCCTGGATATCGTCTTTAGAGAAGTGTCTGTCAGTCTCCTTTACCCAGTCATTTAGTTGGATTATTTTTCTTTTTCTTATTGATATTTTGTAGTACCTTATAGATTATGGAGATCAGATGTCAGTCTGGCATATAGTTTCCAAATATTTTTCATTTAATTCTTTTGATAAAGACTTTGGATAAGCAAAAGTGTTTGATTCTTAGTAGATTCTATTTATTTTCTCTTCTGTTGATTGTGCTTTGTCAGAATCTGAAGTCGCCTAAGCTGTGTATTAGAACTTTCATTGTTGGCTGTATTTTTTTCTTGCTTGATCTTTATCTTTGATATTTAAGTCTGCCTTCCATTTTGAGCTAGTTTTTGTGTAAAGTGTGAAACATGGTTCTTGTTTCAGGTTTTTGCAAATGGATATCTAATTTACCAACACCATTTGTTAAAGAGACTGTTTTTACCCCAGTTTACAATCTCAGGGCCTTTGGCAAATATTAACCATTCCTAAGAGGATGGTGGCATCTCTGGTGTCTCAACTTTGCTCCATTGGTCTATATGTCTCTTTTTTATGCCAGTATGAGGCTGTTTTGACTGCCGTAGCAGTGTAATAGGTTCTAAGGTCAGCTGGTGTGAGACCTTCCAATGTGTTCTTTTTCTTCAGTAGTGCTTTGCTTGTCAAGAGTTTCTTCACTTTCTAAAGTTGGTGATTTGTTTCTCCATCTCATTAAAAAAGAGACAGTGGAATTTGCACTGGGATTGCATTATATAGGTAGATTGCTTTGGGTGAAATAGACATTTGCACAGTGTTAAATCCTCCTATCCATGAGCAGAGTAGGTTTCTCACTTAGGTAAATCTCTTTTGTTTTGTTGCAGTAAGGTCTTGTTGTTATCTCTGTATAGGTCACTTATTTTTCTGGTTAGATTTATTTCAAGGTTATTTTAATTTCTTGGGGGCTATAGTACATGGTATTGATTTGGTGATTTCTTCTTTGATGATATCTTTGTTGGTATGAAGTTGTCCTACTGATTTTCTTAGGTTTGTCATATCCTGATACTTTGCTGAACTCTTCTATTAGTTCCCACAGTTTATTTACGGATTCTTTAGGGTTCTGTGCATATACAAATATATCATCTGCAAATAGGGAGATTTTTACTTCTCCTTTGCTGATGCAGATACCCTTTATTTCTTTGTCTGCTCTAACTGCCCTGGCTAGAACCTCTAGCTTAGTGTTGAACAGAGGTGGTGAGAGTGGACATCCTTGTCTAGTTCCAGTTCTCAAGGGGAATTATTTCTGTCTCTCTCCATTCAGGATGATGTAGGCAGTTGTCTTTGCATTGATGCCTGTTACTGCATTGAGAAATTTCCCTTCTACTCTTATATTGATGGTAGTTTTTAGCATTGATGAGTTTTGGACTTTGTCAAATGCCTTTTCTGCATCAGTTGACAAAAACGGGTGATTCTTATCCTTTGTGCTGCTTATACAGTTGATAACAATAATTGTTTTTCTGATGCCGAACCAGCCCTACATCCCTAGTATGAATTGAACTTGTTCGTGATGAATTATTTTTTTAATATGTTGTTGAATTCTGTTGGCTAGGATTTTGTTGAGCATTTTTGCATCTAGGTTCATGAGTGATATTGGTCTGCAATTTCCTTTTTTTTTGTTATATCTTTCCCTGGCTTTAGTATCAGGGTTATGCTGGCTTCACCAATTGAATATGGGATTATTCCATCCTTTCCTATGCTGCTGTGAAATAGCCTCAGTAGTATTGGAATTAACTCCTCTCTAACAGTTTGGCAGAATTGTCCAGTGAAGCCAGCTGGGCCAGGGGTTCCCCCCCCTTTGGTAGTTTTTTGATTAATTTTTCAATCACTTCTTTTGTGACAAGTTTATTAAGTTGTTCTCCTTCTCCTTGTGATAATTTTTGTAGGTGATATGAATCTAGAAATCTGTCCATTTCCTCTCGGTTTTCAAATTTGATAGAGTACAGTCTTTCATAGTATTCTGTTGTGATATTTGTGATTTCAGTTTGGTCCATTGTGGCATCTTCCATCTCATTTCTTACTTGGGTAATTTGTTTCCCCTCCTGTTTTTCTTTTGTCAGTTTAGCCAGTGGTTTGTTCGTTTTGTTGTTCTTTTCAAAGAAGCAGCTTTTGGCTTTGTTTATTTTTTCAATTGTTCTTCTATTGTCTAATTCATTTAGTTTTGCTCTAATCTTTATTGTCTGTTTTCCTCTGGTCCTGAGGAGTTCTTTTGTTACTATCTTTCTACTTGTTCAAGCTGTAGGGTTACTTTTTTGGTTTAAGCCCTTTCGTCTTTCCAGATGTGTGCATTTAAAGAGATAAAGTTACCTTTGAGGACTGCTTTGGCTGTATCCCATAGGTTCTGTTAGGATGTGTTTCCATTCTCTTTTGATTCTGTAAATTTCTTTATTTAATCCTTGATTTCTTGTATAACTGATGGATTTTTGAGCAAGGTGTTCAGATTCCATGAGTTCAAGTTTCTTTTTATGTTTTGTCTGCTTTTGATTTCAAATTTTACTGCTTTATGGTCTAACAAGGTGCTTTACAATAATTCAGTTCTTTGGATTTTGTTGAGACTTACTTTATGCCCTAACACATGGTCTATTCTGGAAAATGTTCCATGTGCATTGCAGAAGAAGATGTGCTTATCTGTTGGTGGGTAAAAAGTTCTGCATATGGCAATGAGATCTAGTTGCTTAATTTTTTGTAATAAGACCTGTATCTTTGCTGAACTTGTTTCTTGATGGTCTGTCCATAATTGAAAGTGTAGTGTTGAAGTCTCCACTATCATTGTGAAGTGATCTATCTCATTTTTCAATGTTGCCAGTGTTTGCTTAATGTATTTACATGCTCTGGTATTGGGTGTATACATATTTAATATTGTTATGACCTGCTTATGTATTGAACAGTTCAGCAATAAATAGTGACCATCTTTGTTCAAGATGGTGGATTTAATATTGAAGTCTATTTCAGTGGAGATTAGTATTGCCACTCTTGCTCTTCTTTGCTTGTTATCTTGGTTTGTATATGTCCACACTTTGATTTTCAGTTTGTTCATATTTTTGATTCTGAGGTGTGTTTCTTGTAAGCAATATATAGACGGATTGTGTCTTTTCATTCAGGATGTCACTCTCTGTCTCTTTATTGGAGCATTCCGTCCATTTACATTTAGTGTAATTATTGATAGGGATGTGTTTAATGCTGTCATGTGTTTTTGATGTTTTCTGTGTTGCTCTTAATATTCTGTTCTGGGTCATTCTTCTTTATGAGTTAACTTTTTATCTTTTTCAGTGTTGGTTTTGTTTTTGTTTAGAGTCTTCTAATTATGTTTCTTGTTTTCATATGTCACATTGTTATTTTGCATTTTTGCCACCCATATGATCCTTTTTACTAGTCTCAGTTTAAACTTCTACATATCTTTTTAATTTCTTCTCCATTTGAAAGGGTTATAACTAGTGTGATGATTTCATCGTAGTGTGATGATGTTTAATATTGTAGACTTGACTGATATTTATGACTTCTGTAACTGAGTGGAATTCTGGATGTTGTGTCCTGCATTGCGTCCTTATGGATACACTTGATGTTTTTGTCTTTCTAAACAAAGAGCTTCTTTCAGTATTACTTGTAGTTTTGTTTGGTTTTTGCAGAGTCTCCAAGCTTCTGTTTATCTGTGAAAGTCTTGATTTCACCTTCATATTTGAGAGATAATTTTGCAGGATATGTAATTCTTCATTGGAAATTTTTCTCCTTCAGGCCTTTGAATGTGTCATCCCACTGCCTTCTTGCCAAGATCGTTTCTGCTGAGAAGTCAGAAAAAGCCTACAGAGCTTCCTTTTGTATGTTAGCTTTGCTTTAAGCCTCACTGCCTTTAATATCTTCTTATTATGCACTTGGCTTGGCTTGGCTTATGATTCATTTTACTAAGCTTGAGTATAACGTGTCTCAGGAACCCTGGTGGTATAATGGATTAAGTGCCACATCTGCTAAGCAAAGGTTGGCAGTTCGAATCTGCCAGGCACTCTTTGGAAACTCTAAGGTGCACTTCTACTCTGATCTCTAGTGGTGCTATGAGTTGGACCCAACACGATGGCAGTGGGTTAGGCTTATAGAATGTCTTGGTGTCTTTATTTTGGCATCTGGTTTTTGTGTCATTCTATGAGCATCCTGGATATCTATGTTTTCATCTTTCATAATTTCAGAGAGGTTTTCTGTCAGCAGCTCTGCAACAATATTCTCTGTATTTTTAGCTATCCCTCCCTGTTCAGGAACTGCAATTATTCATACGTTATTCCTCTTAATAGTGACCCACATGTTTCTTCATGCTTCTTCATTTTTTCTTATTTCTTTTCTCCAATTTCTCCTCATAAATGCTGGTTTATCTACCTTCAAGCTCACTAACTCTGGCTTCCACCTCCTCAATTCTGTTCTTTCGGCTTTGAATTGAACTATCTAATGCTGCAATTTTATTATTGATCTGCTGGATTTCAGATTGTTGATGCTCTATCAGTTCAAATAGCTTACTTAGTTTTTCATTTTATTCTGCTGTATTTTGTTTAATCTTTAGGAGGGTTCTGTATATGATTCTTTTGTACTTGACCTCTGATGATTTCAGAAAGGCTTTGAGTGGTAAGTGTTTTGATTCTTTATTTTTGGAAATTCCTGGAGCCATGGTTGACTACCCCTTTAAGTGTTCAGCTATTGTTTGTTGCCTTTGTGCCATGTAGAAGCTGTTCAGATTCTCTGGTGTTACCTCAACAGGAGCTGAGGTGTACTTCTAAGAGGGGAGTAAGGGCACTACCAGATTTGGTCACCAGCTGTCACTGTGTACTCTAATGACTGGCCCCAGCTGGATACTTTAGGGTGGTAGGCTCCACCTCCTGGCTGGCAAAGACAGCACACTATTTACAGAGTCACTTGGGGGCCACCAACTGGCACTATGATGTGGATCAGTGAAGGGTGGTAGGGATGCTGCCATCCTGTTCAGCAGTTAGTTCTCCAGATGGTGTTATTTAAAAAGCTGCTTTATTGCTGAGTGAGGAGCTGTCTGATGGCTGCTGAAATCAGTTAAGTCTCCAGGTGTGGCAGGCCCTGCCTTCTGGCTGACAATGAAAGCCCCCCATAGGCCATCCCTAGATGCTGTGATGTAGTTTAAAGAATGGAGGAGTTAGGGCCTTGCTGTAATCATCTGCCAGGCCCCACTCATAACTCTAGGCACCACTATCCTAAACAGAACTTTTCTGCTGGAGAAGCACTATCCAGACAGGGACTACTGCTCAGCATGAGAGTTAGCCCCAGCTGAGACCACTGGGTGGCTGACTTTACCTCCTAGCTGGTTCAGATGGAGTCTTGCCAAAGCTGCCTTTCCTGCTGTGAAACAGAAGAATCCATGGTGCAGCTGAGAGAAGAGAGGGTAGATGGGTAGTGGTGCCCTCAGTCAGCAGCCAGGCTCTCAATATGTGGCCATCCGAAGCACAGTCTCTCTGATGCACTATATGCTCTTTACTAAGCACTGCAGTTCAGCCAATTAGCTGGCTCATGCCCAGTCACCACCTCCTGGATAACAAAGGAAGTGTCAGTACCTGCAGTCCTCCAAAATGATGAGTCAGCAGAAACAGGACTCAGTATGCAGCTGCCTTGTCTTTGAGAGGGGTAGCTTGCCCCTTATTGGCACCTAGTCCAATCTGAAAGCTCTACGCCAAATTCTAGGGTTCCAAGGATGTCCATGCTGCTCCATTCAATTATTACTCCAGGCCTTAGTTCTCAGAAGGAATCAAAGAGACATATCTAGTCTGCTATCTTGGCCCTGCCCCACTTTTTTTTTTTATGTCTGAGTATGTGGGCTGGGCATTCTTGGTCATTTGCTTATCTATCAGGATGATGCTTCTCATCACCTTTCCAATCAACAAAGCCATTCACTCAACTAAGGTGCAACAGGGTAGGCCCAGGAGGAGAGTGGGTTGTTTTGGAAATGTATCGAGGCTGACAGAACAGGGCTGGTGGTCACTGTGGGGTAGTCTTTAGTAGACTACCTGCTTATATTTCTTGGGGGTGCCAGGTCAGCACATGGTTCAAAGAGTCAGGAAGGAAGGTACGGTTTGTAATGTATGGAGCTAAGTGGGATGGGAAAGAAGAGAAAGAGGAGAGAAGAAAAAGAGGAGAGAAGAAAAAGAAGCCAAAACCAAAAAAAGTTTCTGAGAGAGCCTACTGTTGGAGACCCAGGGAAGCCGTATGCCATTGGCTTTCTAACCAGTTGGTGAGGTATAACCCATGAAGAAGAGACAGATATGGCACAAACACTTAGTGGGCAGAAGAGAGTCAAGGAATGAAGGAAAAGAGAGATTAAAAAAATTTAAAAAATAAAGGCACACATGGCCAGGAGAATGGAATGGAAGCAATGTAACAAGAGACAAGAAACAGAACAAAAAAGATGTCAATTGGCTGGGAAGAAGGAAAGAAAGGTAGAGAGGGACAAGAAACAAAGAGAGGAAGGAAGGAAGGAAGGAAGGAAGGAAGGAAGGAAGGAAGGAAGGAAGGAAGGAAGGAAGGAAGGAAGGAAGGAAGGAAGGAAGGAGGGAAAGAAGGAGGGAAGGAAGGAAGGAAGGAAGGAAGGAAGGAAGGAGGGAAGGAGGGAAGGAGGGAAGGTAGGAGGGAAAGAAGGAGGGAAGGAAGGAGGGAAGGAGGGAGGGAAAGAGGGAAGTAAGGAGGGAAGGGAGGGAGGAAGGAAGAAAGGAAGGGAGGAAGGAAAGAAGGAAGGAAGGAAGGAAGGAAGTAAAGAAGGAAGGAAGGAAGGAAGGAAGTAAAGAAGGAAGGAAGGAAGGAAAGAAGGAAGGAAGGAAGGAAGGAAGGGAAAATATCCACTAAAGGAGTCCTCCAGAAGCAGACGCCCAGCTAAGTGACACTTGACAGCCCATCAAGGAGTGGAGACGGCACATGGCACCCGGTGTTCAGGAGAAAAGAAGGAAAGGATGGTAAGGAGGAAAAGAAGTCAAGGAAGGGAGAAAAAGAAAAAAAAAAGGAGCCTACTAGTTTGGCAACGGGGATCAGGCAAGTAGCTAACAAGTCAAGCAGCCCTGCATAGCCTGTCTAGAAGAGGTAGAGATGGCACAGAGGTCTGGTATTCAGGAGAGAGGAAAAGAAGGAATATAGGGAGAGACAAAAAGGTGAGAAATGAAGAAAAATAAAAAGCCCCCAAACCCCAAGGGTGTGGTGATTTGGATTGGGTAAGTGATTCCCCATCTGAGTGGTGCTTCACAGTCTGTCAAGACAGGTGGGGATGGCACATGGAGCCAGCTGTTAGAAAGGAAAAAAGGAGGTGTGTGTATGAGAGAGAAGAAACCAAAAAAGTAGAAAAATCAACAGCAAAGAAAGAAAAAAGTGAAACAGCTATTTCAGTGTGGGTGGAACGAATCTATTTGGTAAGGAGCAGATGCCTTACTGGCTGAATGACCTTGGCCCTCTGGGAAGCAGTGAAGGCCCCACATGGGAAAGAAGGGTAGAAAGAAAAGTATGCATCCCTGATTACTGGGTGTTCTGACTCTTGCTAGGAGATCATTAAACAGTTTTCTCAAACTCCATGTCTGCGGTTCTCAATGGCTAAGGAATCCAGTATGGTAAATCCATGCCACATTAGTGGAAAGTGACCTCTGCTTTATGTCTTTCTTCCCTCTCTATTCTCATCAGTTTCTTATTGCACTCAGAATAAGAATGTTTAGGATTCCAGGACTGATGTTTGTTTCTGTTTTACTTAGTTTTCCAGGTCTTTGCTGTGGTGGTGCTCCTGGCTGTAGTATTGCATTGGTTCTTCCCTTCTCTGACCTCCATTTTAGTCCTTTCTTTCTTTCCTGTCTTTTTAGTGACCTCTTGCTTCATGTATGATGTCCCAGATGTTATCCTACAACTTGTCTGGTCCTTGGTCACTGATATTCAGTTGGTCAAATCTATCCTTTGAGAAGAAATAACTAAACACAGCCACACTATAGGACAGAGTAGAACTGCCGCATAGGGTTTGCAAGGAGCACCTGGTAGATTTGAACTGCCAGGCTTTTGGTTAGCTGCCATATTCTTAACCACTATGCAGCCAGGGTTGAGATGGTCTCCAAATTCAGGTAGGATATACACAAGTTCCTGCTTTGACTTGTTATAATTTTCTTCAGCTTCAAAATTAATGGTCTATTTTGCAGTCAACTCCTGTCTCTGTTCTGATTGATTATATTGAATTTCTCCATCATCTCTTGCAAGAGATTTAGTCAATTTGATTCCTGTGTATTCCACTGGGTGAGGCCCACAGGTAAGTGATTGTTTATGTTGAAAAAAGGTTGCAAGGAGTAAGTTGTTGGTCTTGTAAAATTTTATCACATGGTCTCCAGTGTCATTTATAGTACCAAGACTACATTTTCCAACTACCAATCCTTCTTCTTTATTTCCAGCTTTTGAATTCGAATCACCAGTAATTATCAATACATCTTGATTGTGTGCTTGATCACTTTCAGAATGCAGAAGCTGTCTACAATCTTCAATTTTTTTTAACTGATTTTCCTTGTAGGTGTATGGTCAACCCGCTGCAAAAGAGCTCTAAATTGTTAAAATGAAAGATGTTAGCTTGAGAACTGATGTTTGCTGACCTAAGCCATAGCATTTTCAACTGGCCTTATATGTATGAAAAATCTGAACAGTGAATAAGAAAGACTGAAAAAGAATTGATGTCATGGAATTATATTGGTGGTAAAGAATATTAAATATGACATGTACTGCCACAGGTATGAACAAGTCTGTCTTGGAAGGATTACAACCAGAATATTCCTTGGAAGTAAGGATGGTGAGATTCTTCTCACATACTTTGGACATGAGGGAAAAATTGGACCCTGGAGAAGAACATCACGTTTTGTAAGGTCAATGAAAGAGAGGAAGTCCTTCAACAAAGTAGACTGATGCAGTAGCTGCAACAGTGGGCTTAAGCATAGCAATTATTTGTGAACACAAAAAAGCTAGAGCAACTCATTTCACTCATAGTTTTTGAAAGATTCAGAGGTATCACTGAACCACAACTAATGTAATATAAAAAGCTAACTCTTTTTTGTAATGCTTTGCACTGGCAGGAAAAAAAAGTGTTTTTATGATGCTTTAGAGAATTAAGAAAAGAAGGGAATGTGTGTATACCTGTTCCTCGCTTATGGATTACCTCATTATCTGACATTTCTTATTCACTATGATAGTAAAAACTCTGCCACCTTCCAACTGTGGTCAAGTTGATTCTGACTCATAGTGACTTCATAAGACAGAGCAGAACTGCTCCATAGAGCTTCCAAGGATGGCTGGTGGATTTCAGCTGCCAACCTCTTGGTTAGCGGGTGTAGCACTTAACCGCTACAACAGGGTTTACAGTAAAAATTCTACTGTTTGATTATTTTGTACCTTAACAGAATACATCTTGCAGTAAAAAATATCAAAGTGCAAGGAAAACATAATACTGACTATGATGGTTAAGGTTATATATCTCCTTTTTTTCCCCCCTTGGCCATGAATATTAGTAGATTGACAGTTATATAATACTATAATTTGGAAGTTATATAATGAGGTAGTCATTCTCCATTTTTTGATTTGATGTGGTCATCTTCCATTTCATATCATGTCAATTTTTGATAATTACATGGTCTTTAGAAACTATTTCAGTAAGTGAGGAACCAGTGGATAGCTGCACAGGTAGAGGAATTTTACTGAGGTTGATTAAACATCATAGGAAGGTATATTTGTATTATCTCTTAAAATTTGCACAGTCAGTCTGGTATAAAGTCAGTCTGGTATAAAGCATAAAATATACATTTTCAATCCTTTTTCTATTTTTTAGCTTTCTAGATATAAGTAGGATGCTTTATATTAAATGTATACACACATAGCTTTTTGTCTATGATAAATCTTCATTTTAAAAAAATATTTACCACAGTTTCGCTTCCAAGTTATTTATTTATTTTTATTTATTTATTTAATATGACTGAGTGAAAATCTACATTCCCGTATAAATTTACATGCCCACCTATGTGCAGCTTCCACTGCTCTCCCTGTCCGGTGACAACACACTATTTCTCTCTGCTCCATACACGTCTCATCCTCCCAGTAGCCTCCTTTCCCCTCCTCTCCACCCACTCTCCTTCCTCCAGCCAGAGGTCAGCAGGATGATATCCAATAGATGTATAGAACCATAAAGTGCATCCAATATATGGTCACTCCAAGTTATTTTTGTAACTGTAAACAGAACTCTGTGAGTCTTCTATAATCTTGATTACAAAAATAAACAAAGTTAAATACTTTTAAGAAGTTAAGAAGTGCCTAGTTGCTTACTTCAAGCATATCCTAGACAACGAAAACATTCAGTGTATTTGGACAAATAAATGGGAACCTCCTTCAGAAATAGATCAGTGAGTCCCTGTTCAGTAGTTCTAAAGGTGCACATATATAAGCATTGAAGGGCATTTTAGAAGTAAAAGTACAATAAGAGTCAGTATGTCTCCAGCAATCTTCACTGAAGAAACAAAGACGTATTGCCACAGAAAAAAGTGGAAAATAAGTTTCTGAAAAGATTTGAAAATTCAAAGACCTAAGGTGGTAATTTCCTAGATATGTTTTGAGTCAATGAGCAAATTTTTTGGTCACTGTTTTAGTCAGCTAGGGCTGCTGTAACAGAAATACCACAGAGTAGATAGCTTTCACAAAGGAACATTTATTCCTACACAGTCCGGTAGGCTACAAATCCACATTCAGGGTGTCCACTCCACGGGAAGACTTTCCCCTTTGTCAGCTCTGGAAGAAAGTTCAGTACTGTATCAGTCTTTGGCCAGGGAACATCTTGGCACAGGAACCGCAGATCTGAAGGACACACTCTTCTCCTGGTGCTGCTTTCTTGACAGTATGAGGTTCCCAATTCTCTACCTGTTTCTCTGTCCTTTTATCTCTTGTAGGATGAAAGGATTAAGGGTGGGGCAAGCCACACTCCAGGGAAACTCCCTTTACAGTGGCGCAGTGAGGTAATCTCATGAAGGGATTTACAGTCCCACCCTAATCCTTTTACATACAGCATAGGAAAACCACAAAATGGAATCTTGGCTCAGCCACATGGCTACAAATATTTTGGGGGGGACACAATTCAATCCATGACAGTCACTTAGAGAAGTTCTAGAAAGTGTTACTTTCTTTTATTATCTCTAGTAAACTAACTAGATTAGGGTGTAACACTGCTATTGCAGTGACTCAAAGCTCCTCAGAAAAGTATACAAGACTGTGTGCTGTGCATAGAGCAACAAAAACGTGCCTGGGTGCTCTGTATATTGGTTATGTCTAGAAGGTGAGCCATCCCATTTTTTTTTTCTTTTAGAGCAGCAAAAGGCTTTTATTAGAATAACAATCAAGGCTCTGGCATTTGCTGCTAAGCGTGAGATCAATGAGTTTACTCTTTTACATTTTAGGTCCCTGCTGGATTTAAAAAAAACAGTGAAGGGAATTGCCTTAGTCACCTGGTACTGCTCTAACAGAAAATGGCATGAGTAGAGGGCTTCATAAGGAGAAACTTGTATTGTCATAGTCCAGTAAGCCACAGTCTAGTAGGATAGGTCCAAATTCAGTGAAAGCATCTTGGCACAGGAACCTCAGGTCCAAAGGAGGTGTTCTGCTCTTGGTGCTGCTTTCTTGGTGGTGTTAGGTTCCCAAATTCCTCTGCTCAGTTCTCTCTCTTATTTCCCACAAGCTTGTAGCTTGAGTCCTGCCTCATTAATACAACTGCGGCCCATTCTGTGTCATCAGTATCACAGAGGCATGATTCACAACCCATGGGAAGAATGGCACCATATTGGGACTCCTAGCTGAGTCAAATCAATACATACATTTTTGGGGTGACACAGTTCAATCCGTGACAGGAATAATGTCGTTGTTAGATGCCATCAAGTCTGTTCTGACTCACACCAACCCTATGCACAAAGGAAGAAAACAATTCCTAGTCCTCCCCCTTGCCAACAATTGTGCTCATTTTTGGAGCCCCTTTGTCAATATTTCTTGATGCGGGTCTTCCTCTTTTTAACTGACTCTCTACCAAACATGATGTCCTTTTCCAGGGACTGATCCCTGCTGATAACATCACCAAAGTATTTAAGATATAGTGTTGCCATTCTTGCTTTAAAGGGGTATTCTAGCTGCACTTCTTACAAGACAGATCTCTTTGTTCTTTTGTCAGTCCATGGTATAGTCAATATTCTTTTCCAACATCAAAATTCAAAGCCATCAATTCTTATTCTGTCTTACTTATTTATTCTCCAGCTTTAACACGTACATGATGCAACTGAAAATACCATGGCTTGGGTCAGGTACACCTTAGTCTTCAAACTGACATCTTTGCATCTCATCCCTTTAAAGAGGTCTTCTGCAGAATATTTGCCCAATTCAGTGTGTTCTTTGATTTCTTGATTGGTGTTTCCATAGATGCTGAGTGTAGATCACAAATAAAATTAAATCTCTGACAGCCTCCATCTTTTCTCCATTTTTCATGACATTGATTATTGGCCCGGCTGGGAGAAATTACTTTCTTTGTGTCGAGGCATAATCTGTATTGAAGTTGTAGGCTTTGATCTTCATCATTAAGTGCTCCAAGTCCTCTTCACTTCTAGCAGGTAAGGCTGTATTATCTGAAAATTGCAGGCTGTTAATGATTCTTTCCCCAATCCTGATGCCCTGTTCTTCTTCATACAGTCCAGCTTCTCGGATTTGCTCAGCATGCAGATTGAATGGGTATGGTGAAAGAATACAACCCTGGCACACACATTTCTGGACTTTAAATCATACAGTATTCCCTTGTTCTGCTCAATGACTGCCTCTTGATCCATGTACAAATTCCTCAAGAGCATAATTAGGTGTTCTGTAATAATATTAGCCAATAAAATAACAAGTTGTCATCAAGTCAACTCCAGCTCATGGTGACCTCATTTGTATCACAACAGAACTATGCTCCATAAGGTTTTTAGTGACTTTTTCCAGGATACTTTTCTGAGGAACCTTTGAGGGGACTCAAACTTCCAATTTACCAGTTAGGAGCCAAAGTTTCTAACTGTTTGAAGCACCCAGGGACTTTAGTCAACACTATGAGACTAAGTAAGAGTCTAAAAAGTATAAAGACACAGGGCTTAAATATGATAGTTGAGGAAATACACTTCTGAATTCTTAATCTCTTTCTTATACGAACTAAAAAGTGATTGGAAGAAGTCATGATAATTAGTCTGAGGAAGAAAACAAATATGAAAAACATGGCCACAAGAATAAAAAACTTGATGCTATTGAATTGATTCTGACCCTATAGGGCAGAGTAAAACTGCTCAACAGGATTTCCAAACCTGTAATATTTATGGATGCAGACTGCTATGTCTTTTCCCATGAATGGGTAGTGGGTTTAGAACCAGGGACTTTGGATAGCAGTTGAGTACTTAACCACAGAACCACCAGAACTGTTTTAGAGAGATGGCATCTATTTCTAATATAAAAAGTCCAATAAAAGACAAATGGATTTAGATTTGGCTATAAGGTATAACTAGTACGGAAGGGTAGAAGACCCAGGGTAGTAGATTTTGTTTAATATTAGGAAGACTTTTAATAAGAATTTTTCAATATGGGCTATTGTGTTAAGTGGGATAAATCCTTCAACAGGATACATTCAAAGTAGAATCTTTTTGATAATCTCAAATAGATGCTAATGAAGGACTGGGATGTTACTTGGAAATTTGGGAATCAAGTCTCTAATGGCCTTTTAACTTTAAAACTCTCAATACAATAACAGCATTAGTCTCAGACTGCGTTAACAAAAATACAGGATCATGGGAGGAGCAAAATTCTTCACTACACTTTAATCTAGACCATGGCCTGTGTTACTGATGAGAAGGTAAAGAACTGGAATGATACTGGGAAGCCAGGTAGATACAGATATAACATCAAACAATGATAACAATGTGTAGAGAACTCGAATTGAATAAACAAACTACTTACGATCACAGATATATGCAAATTTCACCCCTGTTTCAAAGTCCAGCTCAAAGTTCATCTCTTTGGGAGACATTTCCTTGACCCTCGACAACTACTAGGTAGCAACTGTTCTAGACAATGTATATTATGCTGATTGCTTAAGTACTTGTAGTCAGATCTCCCACCAAAAACCTGATGTTTATCTTACAAATACTGAAAATATTGAAGCACTTTGAAAATTACGTTTCAAAATCTCTGATGATAATTTTTCTGATCACTAATTGTATTTTCCTATTTTGTCTTTCCTTTCCCTCAGTAATCTCAGTTCTTAAGTTATTGATGATGGTGATTTCGTTAAATTTTCTTCCTCTAAACTCTTGTTGTTTGGGCATAACTAAGTTTCCAGATTGCTTAGGAAACCAAACCTAGTCAGCAGCTGCCAGGGCATAACAATAAGTTCCCATTCCAATTCACCTCTTCTTGTCAGAGGTGAAATGGACAACATGTATCTTCGCAGAAGAAATGTTTAAAAGGTAGCACATTTAATTAAAATTTAAAATACATTTTGCAATGTGTTAGTCCATGAAACCCTCCCACCATCCCTCCCGAGAGAGTTGCAGTAGGAAAAGAGAGCTGCATTGCTGTTAGAATCACAGACTCCAGGTTGTAACAAGCTATTGTTTAAGATCCAGGCACCACTGGGGACTTGCTGGGAGACTGGAGCTGTGTTTGCAGGAGTACCAGCATCTCTGGACAAGCAAATGAAAACCACCTGCCAGAGTGATGATAGCCAGGAGCCTTCCTTGGGCCAGGCAGGCAGAGTCAATTGTCCTTAGGAAATGAAGGGAAAAAAGAGTTAAGCCTCACAGAAATTAAAATGGTTCAAGAGGTGTACAATATAAGGATAATGGTTTCAGCTGTTTTTAGTAGAGTTGTCACACTTTCATGAGCACTTTTTCTTCATGTTGTATCAACATAATTGAGAATCATTACTGAGGAGTCAGTTATTTGTGTTAACTTGCTATGTACAATATTAAAAAAATCTAGTTTCTCATTATTTACTATAATTTGTGCATTCATACATTAATTTATTCAATAAACACATATTGATTGAATACCAGGTGGACACAAAGAACTATACTGGGTACAGAGTGACACAAAGAAGGGTGAAGGGCAGTGCTCATCTCAAGAAGTTCAGTCTGCTCATAGAAGTAAGTATTCAGGCTCCATCAGGACTCAGAGATGCATACCGCATGGTTAAGATCAAGATGCTTTGGGAAAATAATAAGACAGGAACAAACCCAGGTTGAAGTGATGGTGAGGGCAGGAACCTAAGCTGAGGCTGGAAGACAGCATTCTTTCAACTAGAAAATAAGTGGGAAATAAACATGAAACTGAGGCTTCTATGTGGAGGAAAATACCAGATGTAAGGGAGCAGAGAAAAGGCAAATTATATACCTTATGGGGGCTATCCGCTCTGGTACGTGGAATGTCAGAAGGAGAAGCTAAGAGTTGTGATGTGTAAGACAATTTCAAAGAATGGCAAATTGTCTAATTTAGCTGATGCAAATGATAAGATTTGGGGTAGAATGTAATTAGATGTTAAACTGAAAACTCAGCATGAAGCTTATTGTCTGCTTATGGAGCTCACTCTGACGGTATCACTTTCCTGCCTAATGAATAATGGAAGCCAATGAAGGCTTTTGAGTAGGAGAGTAATGTGATTCAAACAGTGAACTGATATGGTGTGATTCTCACATTTTAAAATGCTGTCATTAAATGCCAATATGGTTTTCGTTTTTCTCAGTGTAGCCCCTCTGCAGAACCAAAGCTAGTTGTTTTACTGTTTCTCATGCTTAAACTGTACACATCATTCTTAGCCCATGTGCCAGAACTGTAAGTCCTTCTACCCTGTCATCCACTACATTTTAAGATTCAATATGAAACATATTTTTTTCAGAAACTTTTCCTGATTGTCTCACATTCATCTTTGATCTCTTTATATCTTTCAATATGTATGCATTTCAATATGTAGTATGCTGTTGATTTATTTCCCTATATCAGTTGCAATTTTTGAATATATATATTTCTAGTATTAATATTAGAGGTGGTACCTACTACTTTGATTTCTGTTGAATATTTCCTGAGTAGCAATAATATAATGTTCAGTACCTAGAAGTTACTTGGAAAATGTTCTAGCTAGCAAACTCTTTAGGGAAACTTATATTTATTTGGCCTAGCCCTTCTTCAGATCATTTGGCCAAATCTAGTTTTCTCTAAATGATATTTAATGGCTAAACTCTCAAATTCTAAATTGTGCTGTCTGTAATACATACTTCCCAGATGGTTCTATTGTTAAAATAATATTGCAGAGCTCTTGTGTCTTTCTAACTAACTTTCTCTCCCTCTAACACCTCACTAGTATTGCATCCAAGCCACAGAGGCCTGGCGATGACATGAGTTGCTTAGAAAACCAAATGCTATATTACAGTGACTTCACTGCAGGTTCTAAGAACAACTGTGTCAGGCACAAAGGGAATCCTCATTCAACATGTTGCTCAAGATGTCTATACCACAACTTGTTGGTTGCTGCTTTCTTCTTTAATTCACAGTTTTAACTCATAACTTTGCTAAGGAACATAAAAATAATCAGTCCTCATGGAATCAACTCTAAGTCATGGTGACCTCGTATATGTCAAAGTAAAACTGTGTTCTATAGAGTTTTCAGTGATTGATTTTCAAGTAAGTCCTTACACATTTCTTTGAAGGAACTTTTGCAGGGACTTGAAAACCAACCTTTCTGTTAACAGTCATTTGTACCACTCATGTGTTTCTGCCCAAAGGAAATGACCTTTAATGAGTCAGGGGAATGGCTATCATAATCTTGACTGATGCTTGAGACCTAAAAAGATTGCTCTTCTCCTAGGGAGAGAGTATATGATTTAATTAAGATCCAAAGCACATGTCTGCAGAACCTCCTAATAAAGGTTACCCACAGGAAAGTTGTAAACAAGAACACAAGATGTCATTTTGTTCATTTTGAGCAAATGATGAAAACCAAAATAATTTTTATCTTTATCTTCATCACCAGCAAAGCTTAGCACTTGGAAGAGAATCCGACTTCATAAAAACAAAACAAAAAATACCCAGCCTTAAATACAGGAGATTTGGGCACTAGTTTCAAGTTCTGATTTTCACTAAATGTTTCTTAGGGGGAATTTGTAAAAAAATTGTTGAGCCTTGGTCTCAGTTACCCTAGCAAACATTTTTTAAATGGATAATTATGAAAGGTGTATGAATTACAGCTAGAAAAGTGATTCTTAAATTAAAATATTCATAGATAAAATGTTACATTATTTTATAAAGTGAAAAACATCTGATACATGTCTTAGAGTGAAACAGTCCAGAGATAAGTGGTGAAAATTTTACTTAAAAGAGGCCTTGAACAATCTGGTCTTTATTTGCTTCATGAGCTAAATCTACGTACCCATTGCTGTCCAATTAATCCTGACTCATAGCAAGATCATATATGATAGAGCAGAATTGTCCCTATAGGATTTCCAAGGACTGGCTGGTGAATTTGAACTGCTAATTTTTTTGGTTAGCACCTGAGCTGTTAACCAGTGGCCCGGCTTAGGAACACCTAAAAATAAGTAGCAGATTCAGCAACCACATCATAGGTTAAAAACCCAAGAAGACAAAACTTTTTTAAGTGCAATGACTTAAGTTCAGATGTGACTAACTTTGGAATTAGCAGCAGAATGCAGCAAATGTGTGGAGAATGGAACCAATAGTCAGAGATAGAAGGGAGGCAATGACAGGAGTGACTGGCATGAAGAAGATTCAGGACATGTCTGTGGGAATACAGTCCACAGCAATGGCGAGACATAGAAGTAGACAGGATTCGTAGAGTCAAACTAACCAAGACTCTGGTACATAGCAGGGCTTCGAACACTTCGCTGGTGTCATGGGTTGAATTGTGTCCCCCCAAAATATGTGTAGTCATGTGGCTGGGACATGATTCCCAGTATCTTGTGACTGTCTTCCATTTTGTGGTTTCCCTAAACTGTATGTTAAAGGATGGGGGACTGTAAATTCCTTCATAGGATTACTTCCCTGCTCTGCTGTAAAGGGAGTTTCCCTGGAGTATGGCTGGCCCCACCCTTAATCCTTTCAGCCTGCAAGAGATAAAAGGAAAGAGAAGCAAGCAGAGAATGGGGAAACTGGTACCATCAAGCAAGCAGCACCAGGAGAAGAGTGCATCCTTCAGACCTGAGGTTCCTGCACCAAGACGCTCCTTGGACAAAGACTGATGCAATACCAGACTTTCCTCCAGAGCCCACAAGGGGAAAGCCTTCCCCTGGAGGGGACACCCTCAATATAGACTTGCAACCTACTGGACTGTGTAAGAATAAACCTTCCTTTGTTAAAGCCATCCACTCTGCGGTATTTCTGTTAGAGCAGCCCTAGCTTACTAAAACAGCTGGGGAACCAGCAAAGACAACAAACAGGAGAAAGAAAGATTAAAAGCAAATAAGGTTTCAAACTTATGGGTAATTAATAAATTTATCAGGATCTCAATACAGAGCAACACTAGGATACAGGCACCAAGGCTTGACTCAAGATGAGCAGCTGGTCTCTAAATAAGGTAGAAACCTAGTCATATAAACATGAGAATAATAGTAATACTAGTATTAATAATGATACCAGTGAATGCTTATAAGTACATCCTATGTTCTGGATATAGTTTTGTGGTACATACATTAACTTATGTACTTATACAATAATTCAATAAATTTATTGTTATTACCAACATTATAAAGAAGGGTATAGAAATTTACTTCCTAAGAGTCACAGCTGCAGAAAACCCCATGGAGCACACTTCTACTCTGAAACCCATGGGGCTGTCATGAATTTGAATTGTTTTGATGGCAGTATTTTATTTTTTGTCTTTATTTTATAGATGACAAAACTGAGGCAAAGAAAGTTTAAGCAATTTATCCAAGCATACACAAGGAATTTCCATCCAGGCATCTGACTCTACAGCTCTAGATTTTAAGCTGAGCTACTAAACATGCCCAGAATGAGACTATCAACAAAGTTAACTTCACATTGTCTAATTTCCATTAGCATATGGATGAATTCCCAGTGGTCAGGGATGATGGAGATAAAGTGGAAATTTATGATTACTTTTTAGAGAAGCCCATATCTGAACTGTAAAAACCATTTTAGTACCAGGTCTAACCTATAAGGAGAAGGTGAAATCATAGAACAAGGGAAAAGGTGGTAACAGTTAAAGTGAGGTGTAGGACAAGATAAATTGAGGTATGCAGCCAACAGATATATCGTTGATGAAATCAAGACTCATGTAGCATGAGTAGGGAGAGGAATTTGAAAAATATAAACTAGACTGAAGGTAGTTAGGTCCAAAAGATATGATTTGCAATCTTTAGATAACTCTCACCTGGAGTAAGGACTGGATGGATTTGTATGCTTGCCCTCCCCACCCGACAGCTTGGAGAAAAGGCAAACAGGACCATTATTTTCCTTGAAAAGAAGCTGGCTGTAATTGTGTTTCTTTGATTCCTCTCTTCAGACCTGCTACTCTAGCTTAATTACAGCATTGATTCTCTTTGAGATAGCTATGAATAAAAGGAGTATAGGTCCACATCTTCAAGCACATGTGACTCAGGCACAACTCAATACCCAGTCGTTCAACTTCACTGTAGCACGCATCCCCGGGAAGTTGACTGGTAATTCTTCAGAAATAACCTTATGAAATTGTCAACTTGGAATTTTCTAAAATTCAACAATGAAAAATAAATCAGGCTCTGAAAGTTTCCTTTCCTGATTGCACTTTCAGGATACGCCCACAAAGGGGAAAGAGTCCTCTCCCAACTTCTCCCCTTTCCCTCAAATAAAAAGTAAGACCTAAACTGGAAGTATACAGAATGAATCATGATCAGTGGGACTCATCATTCTCTGCACATTCCCAGAATATTGCCCAAGAGGTTTAGTTTATCTGGGTAAAATGGCTCATGATATGACACTGGGGTTTCTGCAGTGTGTTGAACACATTCCTCCACTTAACTCTGGTATTAACCTCACAGGCCTTCTAAATGTGAAAGTTAAATTAAATCCAAAAAATATTTCTTGAGATCTTGCTAATACTAGACATTAGAGAAACAAGATGATTAAGAAATGGTCTCTGCTATATTTGCCATGATTTGTTATTATTTTGTAGTCTAATTAAACAAAGAAATACCAGGTTTAATATTCTTAGTAAAAGAAAAGGTAAGTAACCCAGAGATACTATGATAGTTTGAATTCCAGAGACCCTGCATTTTTGTACTAAGACTTTTTTCTTTATTGACATATACGTATCAGAAAATACACAGATTGTGAGTGGACAGTTCAATGAGTTTTAATAAATTTACATGTTTGAAGTTGGACCCAAATTAAGATGCTGTTTTCATCACCCCAGGAAATTTCCCTGTTTGTTTTCCCAGTTGACACTTCACCTTAAGCCTTGAAGAGAGAAACACATTCTGATTTCTATTCCTATAGATCTAGTTTATCACTAGTATGGAGTCCCGGGGTGGTGCAAATGTTTAACACACTCAGCTGGCTGCTAACAGGAAGTTTGGAAGTCCTTGCAGAGTCATCTCAGAAAAAAAGGCCTAATGATCTATTAAAAAAAAAAATCCTATGGAGCACAATCCTACTTTGACATACATGAGATCACTATGAGTGAGAGTCAACTTCATGGTAACTTAGTTTTTGGTACAATTATAGTAAACAACAAAAACATTATATTAAAGTGAAAGAGCCAAATAGAAAGTAATATTTGGCTTCCTTAGTTGAACATAATGTTTTTAAAATGTATTCATGCTGTTACATGTATTATTTCAGTAGTTCACTACTTCTTGCTACTGAATAGTATTCTGTTTTATGAATATATCAGAATTAGTTAACCCATCTTTCTATAGATGGATATTTGGAGTGTGTCAGTTCTGGGCAATTGAAAGAGACATTAAGAGCATTGCTGCCCCCTTTCTCTTTTGTAGACATATAGTTTTATTTATCTTGGCTAAATACCTAGAACTGGAATTTCTGGTTATAGGGTGAGTGATTTTACTTTATAAGAAACTATCAAGAGTTTTCAAGATGGTCCTACTATTTACAGTTTGGCCAGCAATGTATGAAAATTTCAGCAGCTTAAGATTCTCAACACTACTTGATGTTATCAATCTTAGATATTAATCATTCTAGTAAGATTGGACGTCAACATTAAAAAACACTTCTCCCTACTGGGCCAATAAGCAGCATCATGATAAATGCAGAAAATATTGAAGTTGTGCCTATACCAACCACTCTGCCATTTAGAATAGTATGCAGGAGCCTGCAACCTATACGTCATGACTTACTGCCTAGACATCAGAGCTGAATCCATATTAGGAAAGTAAACTGTACATTTTAAAACAAGAAGCTGGAATACAGTAGACAAACATAAGATGAATAACTACAATTTACTGATGGCTGAGAAATAGCCATCACTCAATATGAAAACATTTAAAGGGGTGGACCATAATCTCTTCAGAAAGCTCCTAGAACAAAGGATAAAATTTTCCAGAGGAAGAGAATTTCCTGGAATTATCAAAGGTAGAATACAAAAGATTAGTAAGTATATAAAACTCTTTAAGAGATCAGGAAAGAGATAAGGCAAAATGCAGCAGTTTAATGATAGATTCAATAAGCTACAAGAAAGCACTGAGTGGCAAGAATTAGAAATTCAGAAAATGAATAATAAAATTACAGAATTAGGCAACTCAATAAAAGTCAACTGAGCATAACTGAGGCAATGGAAGGCCAAATTGGTGAGACTGAAGATAAAGCACAATGACATCAACATATTTAAGGAGACATCAGATTAATGAAGTAAAAAAAAATCATAAAGTGCAAAGAATTACGTGGAACTCTATGAGGAACAATAATGTACAAGTGACTGGAGTACCAGAGCAGGGAGAAGAAGGTAACAGAACATATAGATAGAATTGTCAAAGATTTGTTGACAGAAATCTCCCCTCATATCATGAAAGATGATAAGGTACTATCCAAAACATTCATTGAATGCCACACAATGTAGATACCAAAAGAAAGGCATCAAAGCACATTATAATAACCTTGCCAAAACTACAGATAAGGAGACAGTTTTAAATGTGGCTAGAAATAAAGTCAGACCTGACTTGATGGCAGGTCTTTTTCTTTTTTTCTTTTTTAAGAGACAAACAAAAATAACCCATAAAGGAAAACCTATAAGAATAAGCTAAGACTACTGAGCAGAAACCATGCAAGCAAGAAGATAATAGGCTGACATACACAAAGACTTGAAGGAAAATAATTGTCAATAATTATATATCCAGTAAAATTGTCTGTCAAATATAATGGCAAAATTAGGACATTTCTGGATAAGCAGATATTTAGGGAATTTTCAAAATCAAATCCAAGTTACAAGAAATACTAAAGGGAAACACATGATTAGAAAACCAATGCCAGCAGGTTACAACCCAAGTCCAGAGCACAGAACAGAGGAAACGGATATCAACCCAAATAAGGGAATCATAAAAATAAAGCATAGGCAAAACACTGACTATAGAGAAATAGAGATGTCATTGTGTAAACATTATAACAAAAAAGAGGGACTCAAAAGAAAATGTAATGAAAGACTGGTTTATATTTAGAAAAATAGGGTAAAATATTCAGGTAACCACAAAGGAAGTTATCAATTTTATACAACAAAATAAAAACCAAACAAAAAAATTAAGTCTCAGCAAATACAAAACCACCAACATTGAAAATGATGGGAAAAAACCCACAAAAAAACAAAAAAGATTCAGAACAAAAAATGAAAGTAAACAAAGAAATTGTGTACAACCCACACACAAAGACATAAAAGTGACAGCAGTAAACTCGTATCTATCAACAATCACACTGAGTGTAAATAAACTAAATACACTGATAAAAAGAGAATGGCAGACTGGGTAAAACAGGACCCATTTGTATGCTGCCTATAGCAGACTCACCTACGATTCAATGACACAAACTACAACTCAAAGAATGGAGAAAACATATCAAGCTAACAACATTGAAAAAAGAACAGGAGTGGCAATATTAATCTCTGATAAAGCAGACTGTAAAGTAAAATCCACCACATTGGATAAACAAGGACATTATATAACTTAAAGTATCAATATTCCAGGAGGAGTATTGATCTACACACGTACACATTTACAGGGCTCCAAAATACATAAAAGAAACACCAACTGCATTGAAAACAAAAATAGACAGCTTCACAATAATACTAGGAGACTTCAACATACCACTCTGAACAAAAGACAGAATACTCAGAAAGAAGCTCACTAAAGACATGGGTGATCTGAACGTCATAATCAACTAACCTGACCTCATAGACATATATAGAACACTCAACCCAACAGTAGCCAAGTACATTTTCTTTTCCAATGCACATGGAGCATTCTCCAGAATTGACCATAAATTAAACCTGAAAGCAACCCTTCACAAAATTCAAAATATCAAAATACTGCAAAGCATCTTTTCAGATCACAGAGCCATAAAAGTAGAAATTAATAACAGAAAAAAGAATCAAACACACGGAAACTGAACAACATCTTGCTAAAAAATGACTGGGATATAGAAGACATCAAGGATGGAGTCAAGAAATTCATAGAATCAACTGAGAATGAAAACACGTCCTACCAGTATCTACCGGTATCTGTGGGACACAGCAGAAGCAGGGCTCAGAGGTCAATTTGTCTCTGTAAATGCACACTTCCATAAAAGAAGAAAGAGCCCAAATCAAAGAATTAGCTCTACAACTCAAACAAGTGGAAAGAAAGCAGCAAAAGAACCCCTCAGTCACCAGAAGAAAGAAAATAATAAAAATTAGAGCAGAACTGAATGAATTAGAAAATAGAATAATGACTGAAAGAATTATCAAGATCAAAAGCTGGCTTTTTAAAAAGATCAAAAAATTTGATAAGCCATTGGCCAAACTGATAGAAGAAAAACAGGATATGAAGCAAATAACTAGGATAAGAAATGAGATGAACTGTATATTACAATGAACAAGCTGAAATTAAAAGAATTATAACAGAATACTATGAAAAATTGTACTCTTATCTATTTCAAAACCTGGAGGAAATGGACAAATTTCCATAAACACATCACTTACCAAAACTAGCATGCATAAAAGTAGAATTAACAAACACATTACAAAAGACGATATTGAAAAGGTAATTTAAAAACCTCCCAACCAATAGAAGAACTGGCCCTGACAGATTCACCGGAGAATTCTACCAAACTTTTAGAGAAGAGTTAACATCGCTATTGCTAAAGGTATTCAGAGCATAGGAAAGGATGGATGGTGGTGCAATTTACACGGGACACCATTTGCTGGCGAGATTTATATGGGACACAATTTGTTGGAGTGATTTAGGTGAGGCGCTGAGGTTGAAGAAATTGCACTGACACCAAACTTCAATTTGCTGTAGAGCAGAAAAGGGACAGTACCCTGCAAGTAGGGACTGAACCCAGTTTGTTTAACTCACCAGATTTTATTTAGCAAAGCAAACAAGTTTTCTGCTGGGAAAGCAAGAAAAGGCATTTTATCAATGTTCCTTACTTCAAAAGAAGAAGCAGCATGCCCAGGAAGGGGGATGAGACAGTCGTTGAATAGTTCTCAGTGAATGCTGTTTTCAGCATGCATTGTTTTCAGTACACTGAGAAAATCTTATCTTGAGGGATTTTGCTCTTCTCAAGACAAGCCCCTATCTTGACAAAGACCAGGTTAGGGTAGGCAAGATTTTACATTCTTTCCAAATGTGCGCATCCCCACAGATGGAATGCTCCCAAATTCATTCTATGAAGCCAGCATAACCCCGATACCAAATCCCACTAAAGGCAGCACAAAAAGAGAAAATTACAGACTAATATCTCTCATGAACTTAGATGCAAAACTCCTCAACAGAATTCTAGCTAGTAGAATTTAACATTTCCAAAAAAAAAAATCACCATTACAAGTAGAATTCATACCATTCATACTAGAGCTGCAAAATTAGAAAAACTAGTGTAATCGAACACATAAATAAAAGACAAGAACTACTTGATTTTGCCAGTTCATGCATTTGACACAGCTTCTGACAAAATCTAACCCCATCCATGTTAAAAACTCTAAATAAAATAGGAATTGAAAGGAAATTCCTCAATATAATAAGAGACGTTGATGTCAAGCCAACAGCCAACATCATCCTGAAAGGAGAGAGTCCGAAAGCGTTCTTCTTGTGAACAGAAACCAGAAAAGGATGTCCGTTATCAACACTCTTATTCAACATTGTCTTGGAGGTTCTACCCAGAGCAATTAGGGAAGATAAAGAAATAAAGGACATCTAAACTGATCAGGAAGAAGCAAAAATGTCTCTATTTTCAGATGACATGATCTTAGACACAGAATACCTTAAAGAATACACACACAAATGCACACACATGCACCTCAACCCCCCCCACCAAAAAAAAAACCCTGCTGGAACTAATAAAAGAGTTCTGCAAAATATAGGGATACAAAATAAACATTCATGAGTCAATTTGATTCCATTACACCAACAATGAAGTCACCAAAGAGGAAATCACCAAATCATTACCTTTTACAATAGCCTCCAAGAAGATAAAATACTAGGAATAATTTTAACCAAAGATATTAAAAGCCTGTTTAAAGAAAATTACAAGACTCTACTGCAGGAAACCAAAAGAGACTTACATAAGTGGGGAAATCTACCTTACATATGGATAGAAAGAACTAACAATCTCTAGATGCGACTTAATCCCAACGTAAATTCCAATGCCGTTTTTTAATGAGATGGAGAAACAAATCACCAACTGCTTATGGAAAGAGAAGAAGACTGGGATAAGCAAATCTTTACTGAGGAAGAAGAATAAAGTGGAAGGCTTCACTCTACTTGACTTTAGAACCGATTACATGGCCACGGTAGTCAGAACAACTGGCACTGATACAAGAACAGATACATAAATCACTGGAACTGAACTGAGAATCCAGATATAACATCATCCACCTATAAGCAGATGAAATTTGAAAAAGATCCAAAGTCTATAAACTTGGGAAAAGATAGACTCTTTAATAAATGGTGTTGGCATAACTGGATGTTGTTGTTGTTGTTAGGTGCAGTCATGTCGGTTCCAACTCATAGTGACCCTATGTACAACAGAATGAAAACTATGCAGTCCTGTGCCATGCCCACAACTGTTTAGCTTAAGCCCACTGTTATAACCACGTGTGTCAATCCATCTTGCTGGGGGTCTTTCTATTTTTGGCTGACTCTCCGCTCTAGCAACTATGATATCCTTTTCCAGGGAATGATCCTCCTGACAATATGTCCAAAGTATGTGAGACTCAGTCTTGCTATCTTTGCTTTCAAGGAGCACTCTTGTTGTACTTGTTCCAGAATAGATATTTGTTCTTTTGGAAGTCCATAGTTCAGTCAATATTGTTCTCCAATACCACAATTCAAAGTCATTGATTCTTCTTCTGTCTTATTCATTGTCCAGCTTTCACACGCAAGTGATGTGATTGAAAATAGCATGGCTTGTGGAGTCCTTTGGAAGTCATTATGCTGAGTGAAACTAGTTAGTTGCAAAAGGACAAATATGGTATGAAATGACCGTTATAAGCACTTCAAAGTTTTAAGCACAGAAGAAAACAATCTTTGATGGTTACAAGGGTAAGCAGGGAGGGAGGGGTATTTATAGATAACACAGAGGAATGGGGTTAGGTGAAAACAGTGATGGCACATGGTACAAGGGAGGTTAGCACAACCAAAAGAGAAAACGTTTTGTAAATACAACTCATCATTTCAAAGGACAGTGCAGCAGAAGCAGGGTTTTGGGGACCATGGTTTCAGGAGACATCTACGCTAACTAGTATAATTAAATGCTTTCTTGGAAAAAAGCTATTCTCCATACCACTTTGGTGACTCGTGTCTGGGGTCTTAAAAGCTAACACGCAGCCTTCTAAGTAGCATCAACTGGTCCCAATCCATGTGGAGCTGAGGAGAATGAAGGATATCAAAGACAAGAGGAAAATATGACCTTAGCAGATGGAAGGTGCCATGTGATCCAGAGACCACATCAGCATGAAATTAGAAGAACTAGATGGTGTCCGGTCACAATCAATGACTGCCCTGACAGAGAGAATGTAAAGTCCCTGATGTAGCAGGTGAAAAATGGGTGTGCAAAACTAGAACTCTAACCATGTTTGATGGTCCATCAGATGCCGGGAGCCGGTCCCAACACTTTGTAGGGTCCCGCACGGAGGGAGGGAGAGGCGCGGCGGGAAATGAATCAAGGAGACAGAAAAGACTTTTCTGGTTTAAGGCAGCCCGACCCAGAGAGCAAGAGAGAAGGCTGTCTGTCTTTATTGTTTTTATAGTAAGAGTGACGTGAATTTTACCTGCCCACTGACCACACAATCTATTGGCTAGTTTAAAACCAAAACCTCATGGTTGGCAAATTTGAAACCAAAAACCTCATGGTCTTGAGGTGATGTAATTTTTTACTCTGCCACATGAGCTATTAGTTAACTGAAACCTGGTGATCCTTTTAACTGTCAAAGCTTTTTAGATAATGGCCTATGGATGCCTCGAGCTCAATCAGCCCTACTTATACCTCAAGGTTAAAAGTTTCACGAGGAAGGGTCTAAAGTTTATGATCTCTATTTGTTCCTACTTTGCTCTTTATCTCCTCCTGCAGGGATAGTAAACATCTACTGTCCCCCACCCTATGTTCTTCTCAAGCTGTTCTAAAGAGGATAATTCCTTTCACATGGGTGGGGATGTGCAGTTGGGGGAAGTCAGCAGGGGTTGGGCCGGCCTCGTTGCTCTCAAAGCTGGCCTGTGTTAGAGATCATTCCTCTGAGCTCTTTTTCCTCAGAAAATTCCTGTACAGTTTTCCCGATATTATTTCATAGACCAAGGGGGTAGTAAAAGGGGCCCCTCTCAGAAGGCATCTCCCCTGATCCTTGTGCCAGGAGAGGAGGGGGTATCTTTTTGAAGAAAATTTGATTAGGAAGCCAAATAATATCAAGGGCAGTAGGCTAAAAAACATGTCACAGGTGGGATGCTTCAGCCCGTCATTTGCAGGAGCTCGTGACTTTGTCTACAAGGCTGATGGCGGACCTCCGCAATCAGAGTGGAGGGTCCCCTGAAGACATAGACTCTTGACTTATCTCAGACCTGAAACCATGACCAAAGCCGACTCTTCGGACAAAGATTTAACTGGCCTGTTAGACATAGAGTGATGCTGGTGAAGACTATGTGTCTTGGCTTAGATATATATAAGAGGCTGTCTGAGGATCTCTTGTCCAGAGGTGGGATAAGAGGGTGGAGGGGAACAGGAGTTGGTTGAATGGATGTGGGAATCACAGGGCAGAAAGGAAGATAAGTGTGCTGTCACCAGGAGGTAAGGGGGAAGAGCAGTTAGTTTACATAGTGGTATGTTTTATATGGCAGATTGATTTAGATTGTAAACTTTCACTCAAAACACAATAAAACATTTTTTCAAAAGACTGTTAAAAAATGAAGATGTCACTTTGAAGACTAAGGTGACCCTGATCCAGATCATCCTATTTTCAATCACCTCATGTGCCTGAGAAAGCTGAACAACGAGCAAAGAAGACCAAAGAAGAATTTATGTTTTGGAATTATGGTGCTGGCAAAGAACAGTGAATATACCACACACTGCCAGGAGACGAAACAAATCTGTTGTGGAAACATTACAGCCAGAATGCTCCTTGAAAGCAAGAATGGCAAGACTTCATGTCACTTTGGACATGATATCAGGCAGAATCAGTCCCTGGAGAATGATAGAGAGTCAGAAAAAAGAGGAAGATCTTTAATGAGATGGACTGACACAGTGGCTGAAACAATGACCTCAACCAAAACAAAGACTATGAGGAAGGTACAGGACCTAGTTGTGTTTCCTTTAGTTGTACGTAGGCTGGCTGTGAGTCGGAAACAACTCTACGGCACCTATCAATAACAGCAAGAGTAAAGTCATATATGAGAGTTTCAATCCGCATTTTCTTTAAGACTAACAGTGTTGAGTCTTTTCATACATTTGTTGGCTATTCATTTATGTTCTTTTGTGAAATATATTTGAAACATTTTGCACATTTCTAATTGGATAGTGTCTTAGTCACCTGGTACTGCTCTAACAGAAAATATCACGAGTGGAAGGTTTCATGAAGAGTAGCTTTATTGAGACAGTCCGGTAAGCTGCAAATCCATTTACAAATTGTAGGTCCATTCAGTAAGAGAATTTATCACTGTCCAGTAGGCTGTGGAAATCTGGTGAGAGCATCTCGGCACAGGAACCTCGGGTCCAAAGGATGTGCTCTGCTCTTGTTGAAATGAGGAAGGGCCCGGTAAAAATTGGAGGTATTGAAGAAAGCCCCAGGAAACAACTTAATAGCAGAAAATACCATAGAATAATCTTACCTTTGTCTTACAAAACACTGTCACAAGACAAGCCTGGGGGCAACCTTGCAAGTGACAGCCTGCAAGTGAGCCCTAGACCTTGACCACATTTTATAACTAATAGGAGTTAACCAATCAATGTAAAGGTCAGTTCACCCTCCCTACTTTGCAATCTCACGACTTAAATACTGGGTGCTGAGGAAACTCCCCGTCACCCCCTGCTCTGTGTAGCTTGGGGTGCGTCCCTGGTGCACCAGTATTTTTCCTATTGGGCACATTTTTTAATAAAATTTAACCTTTAAAGTAACAGTGTCGCATCTTGAAAATCGCGGACCCTAACACTCTCAGTGTTTCTCTCTTGGTAGTATGAGGTTCCCAATTCTCTGACTGCTTCTCTTTCCTTTTATCTCTCGCAGGATGAAAGGATTAAGGGTGGGGCAAGCCACCCTCCAGGAAAACTCCCTTTACAGTGGAGCAGGGAGGTGATCCTATGAAGGGATTTACAGCCCCACCCTAATCTTTAACATACAGCACAGGAAAACCACAAAATGGAGGACAGTCACAAGATACTGGGAATCATGGCCCAGCCACACAGCTACACATATTTTTGGGGGGGGACACAATTCAATCCATGACATCCCACACTTTGGCACCGCAAAAAAACACATCACTAAAACATGTAACACATTCATCCCTTCATAGCAAAATTATGTCCACTCCATACGATAGAAGTCTTAATCAGTTCCAAGCCCCAAATTCAGAAATTCCTTTATATCTAGGAAACCTAGAATGTAAGCTATCTGTTTCCAAAGGTACAGTGGCAGAACAGGCACAAATTAGACATTCCATTACAAATTGGAGAAATTGTAGGGAAAGGAGGTATTAACAGGCAACAAGTGAGTCAGCAGAACACATTACATTAGCCCTCAAAGCTTTGGAAATAATCTTCCACTTTCTGAGACATTTTACACAATGGCCCCGCCTTCCAGTCTCTAGGTATCAGCCACATTCTCTGGATTCTGAGTGGAGACCCCCACCCTGTACTACAACTCTGCCTTCAAGGCCCACTTTGACAGAAACTCTGCCCCAAGGGCTTTAGGTGCACCCTAAGCCCATCTGAGTGGCAATTATACCCTTACAAACACAAGACACCACGGTTCCACCCTTTCAAACCCCTGAGGTCATGGCCATATCACTTGAGACTGAGGCAGCTCAGCATCTCACGCTGTTTGTCTCTTTAGCTTCAGCTCCCTTTGGCTGCATAGTCTGGGCCTCAGGCCCACATCTGCCCTCCTGGGGCAACTGTTCCAAAGCTCTGTAGCTCCACTGATTCAAGTGCCTGGAGGCACCCCACTCTTGCTGGAGAGTGTCCTGCCCAAAGGCACTCAGCTCTCTCACTTTGTGGGTCAGCAAGGCCAGCTCCACCAATTTAAGTGCCAGGAGGCACCCCGTTCTGCAAGGAAAACTCTGTGTGTAGGCATTCAGCTCTCTCGCTCCGTGGGTCAGCTCCAGCACTGCTCCTGGTTCTGCTGCTGATGCTGATGCCACCAGTCCTCCACCTCTCACCATCTGCGCCTTCTTTGTTCCTTCTGAATCTTCTGTTCATTTGCAGTTTCAAAATGGCTTCCACATTTTAGGCATTTGCTAGAGCAGCACCCCCACTCTCACGGTACCAAATTCTGTTTTAGTCAGCTAGGGCTGCTCTAGCAGAAATACCACAGAGTGGATGACGTTAACAAAGGAAGGTTTGTTTTTACACAGTCATATTCAGGGTGTCTGCTCCAAGGGAAGGCTTTCCACTTGTTGGTTAAGGAGGAAAGTCCAATATTGCATCAGTCTTTGTCCAGGGAGCATCTTGGCCCAGGAACCTCGGGACTGAAGGGTGTACTCTTCTCCTGCTGCTGCTTTCTTGACGGTATGAGGTTCCCAGTTCTTTGCCTGCTTCCCTTTCCTTTTATCTCTTGTAGGATGAAAGGATTAACGGTGTCTCAAGCCACACTCCAGGAAAAGTACCTTTACAACAGAGCAGGCAGGTGATCCTATGCAGGGATTTACAGCCCCACCCTAATCCTTTAACACGCAGCATAGGAAAACCAAAAAATGGAGGACAGTCACAAGATACTGGGAATCACGGCCCAGCCACATGGCTACACATATTTTTTGGGGGACACACAGATAGTATATTTTTTCAGTGATACATAGGAATCATTTTTTTAAATATATGTTTTAGAGCAGGACTAGGGTTACAGAAAAACTACCCGGTGAGTACAGAGTTTCCATATGCTGTCTTTACACTTGTTACAATTGAATTTATACGTTATTATTAACTAAAGTTCAGTTTACCTTAGGGTTCAGACTTTGGGTTGTGCGGTTCTATTCACTATGCTGTGTATTCATCTTCATAACATCAGGAAGAAGAGTTCCGTTGCCTTGAAAAGTCTAGCACTTCACCTATGTTTTCTTCTTCTCACCCTGCACCATCACCTGGCAAACACTGACTTTTTATTGTCTCTGTAGTTTGCCTTTTTCAGAATGTCATGTACTTGGAATCACATAGTATGTAGCTTTTTCAGAGAGGTTTCCATCACTTAACAATATGTATTTAAGATTCTTCCATGTCTTCTCATAGCTTGGTATTTCTTTTTGTCACTAAATAATAGTCCATTGTACTTAGGTCCCACAGTTTGTCTATTCACCTATTAAAGAACATCTTTGTCAATTCAAATTTTGTGACTGATAAAAAAAGCTATTAAACATCTATGTGTTGTCTTTTGTGCAGATATAAAATTTCAATTTGTTTGAGTAAGTACCTGGGACTGTGATTGCTAATCTATACAGTTAGCTTTGTAAGAAGCTGCTAGACTGTCTTGTCTTCTACAGTGGCTATGCTAGAGTCAGGGGCAAAGATGGGAGAATAGGCAGATGCTTCCTGTGATCCCTCTTACAACAAACACTCTCCAGTAAATAAGAGAATATATTACATATGACTATCTAGGGACCCTGAATATCAAAGACAAATTTGAGGAGTTAGACTGAGTGGCAAGGGGAGGGAAAGTTCAGAAGTGGTGAGGATTTGTCAGAATTGACCTGCCCAGGACTGTGCAGGCTATATCAGACAGCGCACAAGCTGAGGCTGAAGTAAGCAACAGTGCCTGCAATGCATTTTCTACACAGGGAGAAGTGGAATGACAGAGTCTGCTCAAGTTTTCAGAACCAGGGAGAAGCAGCACTGAATCTTCAGAAGTTAAATGTAAGTGTGTAAACTACCCTGATGGGTTTAAAAAACCCCTTCCTCCTCTGGAAATTACCTCTTTCCCATTTACCTGCCTTCTACCTGCTCTGCTCTGGAGCCCATCCAGCTTCAGCAATTGCTGCACAGCTCCCCCTACCCCGGGCTCGAATTGCAGTCCACTGTATGCCCCAATTCAACTCCACAGCACTTGGCTGGCTTGGATATGCCCTGATACATTCTCTCAGGTTTGGAGAGGGAACAAATTAACAAACAATAAGAAAGCAGAAGTGGCAATATTAATCTCTGGAAATAGAATGTGAAGCAAAATCCACCATGAAAGATAAGAAGGGACACTGTACAATGATTAAAGTGTCAATACACCAAAAAGACATAATGATAAATGTTTACAAGGCCAATGACAGGCCTCCTAAATACATAAAACAAACTCAGACTGCGTTGGTAACAGAAATAGACAGTTTTACAGTACTAGCAGGAAGACTATAACACACTACCTTTGATGAAGGACAGAGCATCCAGAAAGAAGCTTAATAAAGACAATGAAGATGTACATATCACAATCAATCAACTTGACATCATATACATGTACAGAAAACTTTGCCCAACAGCAGCCAACTGTATTCTCTTTCCAAAGCATGTAGAACATTCTCCAGAGTAGATTATCTATTAGGCCACAAAGCAAGCCTTAACAGAATTCAAAGCTTTGAAATACTACAAAGCATTTTTTCAGACCACAGAGTCATAAAAGCAGAAATGCATAACAGAAAAAGTAAGGAAAAAAATCGAATACAAGGACACTGAACAATATGTTACTCAAAAACTACTAGGTTTGAGAAGAAATCAAAGATAGAATACAGAAATTCACAGCATCAAATGAGAATGAAAATACTTCTTATCAAAACCTTTGGAACACAGCAAAAGTAGTACTCAGAGGTCAATTTATTTCAATAAATGTACACATGCAAAAAAGATGAAAGGGCCGAAGTCTAAATATTAATGCTAAAATTCTAATAAACATAAAGAGAAGCCCACTACACCAGACAAAAAGGAAATAATAAAAATTAGAGAACAAATAAATGAAATAGAGAACCAAAAAACAACTGAAAAACTAGCTCTTAGAAAAGATTGATAAAATCGATAAATTGACATAACTGATAAAATTGGCCAAACTGACAAAAAACAAAACAAAGGCAGCAAATAACCCAACTGAGAAATGAGGCGAGTGATACTACAACTGACCCTACCGAAATTCAAAGAATCATAACAGAATACTAGGAAAAGTTGTACTCCGACGTGCAAAGTCCTGAAGGAAATAGACAAATTTCTAGAAAAGTGCGACCTAAGCAAACTAACACAAACAGAGGTAGAAAAACAAATAAACCTGTAACAAAAGAAGAGATTTAAGAGATAATTAAACAGTAACAACCCAAAACTCCAAACAAAAAGAAAAAGCTCTGGCCCTGACAGCTTCACTGGAGAATTCAACCAACCTTTCAAAGAAGAGTTAATACTAATACTAAAGATATTTCAGAGCATAGAAAAGGATGGAATATTCTTGAATTCATTCTATGAAGCCATTTTCTGATACTGAAACTCAGTAAAGACATCACAAAAAAAGAAAATTACAGATCAGTGCTTTACTTATCTGCTACTGCTCTCTAACAGAAATACCACAAGTGGATGGCTTTAACAAAGGAAAGTTTATTCTTACACAGTTCGATAGGCTACAATCCTGAATTCAGGACGTCTGCTCCAGGAGAAGCCCTTCCCTCTGTTGGCTCTGGAGGAAAGTCCTTGTGTTGCATCAGTCTTTGGTCAGGGAGTATTTTGGTGCAGGAATCTCAGGTCTGAATGATGTAGTCTTCTCCCAGTGCTGCTTTCTTGATGGTGTGATGTTCCTAACTCTCTGCTTGCTTCTCTTTACTTTTATTTCTTGTAGGATAAAGGCCACACTCCAGGGAAACTCCCTTCACAGTGAAGCAGGAAGGTGACCTTAGGAAGTGGTTTACAGTCCCACCAGAATCCTCTTTAACACACAGCATAGGAAAATCACAAAATGGAGGGCAATGACATATTTCTATACATACTTTTGGGGGGAGACAATTCAATCCATGACAATATCTTTCAAGAACACAGACATAAAAATCTTCAATAAAATTCTACCCATTAGAATTCAACAATATGTCAAAAAATAATTCACCACAACCAAGTGATCATACTAAGGATGCAGGAATAGCTCAACATTAGAAAAATAACCAATGTAATAAATAAAACAAAAGATAAAAACCACATGATTCTATTGATTGACACAGAAAATGCATTTGACAAAATTCAATGTCCATACATGATAAAAACTCTAGGAAAACAGGAAAAGAAGTTCCTCAGCATCATAAATCATTTATACATCATTTATACAAAGCCAACAACTAATATCAACCTAAATGCAGAGAATCTGAAAGTAAATTTTTTTTCCTTGAAAATGAGAAGAGAACCACACAGGGATATAATTTTATCATCACTCTATATAAAATTGTGTTTTCCGAGCCAGGGCAATTAGGGTCAAAAAAGAAATGAAGACGGCACTCAGCACTTGGCTGGCCTAATGAGTAAGCAGAAACCCTGATGGTGTAGTCATACAGTGCTACGGCTGCTAACCAAAAGGCTGGCAGATCTATATGAAGAAAACTATAAGACACTACTGCAGGTAAACAAAAGATACGTTCATTAATGGAAAAAACAAAGTGGGTGTAATATTTTGTGTTCTACCAACAATGAATAAGGATTTCTGTTGTCCCACATTCTTCCTAATATTGAGTTGTTGGTAAGAATTCTTATTGAAATTCTTTATATATGCTGAAAACAAGATCTCTGTCAAATATATGCATAGTGAATGTAGATCATCATTTTATTTTCTTAATAATGTCTATTGAAGAGCAGAAAATTTCAAATTTTGATGTAGTTCCAGATACTTTAATGAGTAGTGCCTTTTGTGTCTTATTTAAAAAAGTTTTCCTACTCCAAATCCATGAAGGTATTATCATATCTTTTGTTTCATAAGTTTTATAAACTTACATTTTATGTTCAGATCTATGATTCTTCACAAATAAATTTTTGTGTATGATGTGAAATATGAGTCAATTTAATCTTCTTTCCAAATAGTTATCTTTCTGTTTCAGTATAATTTGTTGAAAATGTTTCCCTTTTTCTATTGTATTCAATGGACAAATTGGTGATTCTGTTAAAACTCAATCAAATTAATATCTCCAAATCTGTTTCTAGACTTTCTATCCTGTTACATTGATCCATTTATGTTTTTGTTAGTACAATGCTGTCATGATTACTGTAGCTTTTGTTGTTGTTGTTAGGTACTGTTGAGTCGTTTGCAACTCATAACCACCCTATGCAAGATAGAATGAAACACTGTCTGGTCTTATATGATGTCCACAGTCTATTTTTTTTAATGATTGAATGAAAATATACTTTCCCATATAAATTTGCGTGCCCACTTACATGCAACTCGCACTGCTCTCCCTGCTGGGTGACAGCACACTCTTCCTCTCTGCTGCATACCTGTCTTATCTACCCAGAAATCTCCTATTCCCTCCTCTCCACCCACTCCCCCACCTCCAGGGGGACATCCTATACATGCATAGAACCATAAAGTGTACACACGATGTGGTCACTCTGTGTCACCAGGTATAATCCATTCTTGTCTGAAGAGTTGACCTCCATTGTGATTTATGGACAGGGGCAGCATCAGGGTCAGGAGCCATGAACTCAGGGGAAATCTGAGGCCCCTGGGCCACCAGCTGTGGTCTTTTAGTGGAGATCTCAGGGTGCACCCATTTTTATTCTTGTGTTGCCAGTGAGACTCACTTTGTGAGTCACAGCTATCATTGGTGGTGGCTGGGCACCATCCAGTTCTTCTGGTCACAAGTAGATGTAATGATCCACTCACGTGGGTCTCTCTGTCTTCTAGGTTCTCTTTTCCCCATGTAGTTTTGATCCTTGGAGATCATCTGTTCTTGCTGAGTTGGGACCACTTGGTGTAGCCTCAGATGGCAGCTTGGCAGATTTTAAGAACCCAGACATCACTCACCAATGTAAGTTGCAGAAGGCTCTCTAAGAAAAATGATAGTTGTGCCAATTGGCCTTGAATTCACCTGAGAGCATGGTTCCCGGTCCCCACCCCAGCTACTCTGTCCTGGCAATATTTGGTTAAGATAGGAGGAGTAATCATGTTACACTGAAATCCAGTTAATATTGATCTTATTTCTAATGTGTGTTGTCACAGATTTTACCCAATCAAATTTCTATCAACTATCTAATCTAAACCCTCCCCTCCTTGCCCTCCCTCCTTCTTTGCCCTTGCAGCTATCAAAGAGTCTTTTCTTTTATGCATAAATCTGTTTTTAAGTTCTTATCTTACAGGTCTCCTACAATATTTGTCCTTTAGTCGCTGACTACTTTCATACAGCATAAAGTCCTCCAGTTGAAACCAGGTTATCAGATGTTCACTGAAATCATGGTTGTTCTTTCTCATTGCATAGTGTTCCACTGAGTATATATACCCTAGTTTACTTATTCATTCTTCTGTTGTTGGGCATCTGGGTTGATTCCATCTTTTTGCTATTGTGGACTGTACTGTGGTGAACATTCCTGTGAGTGTACCAGTTGGTGTGAATGGGCTTGATTCTGTAGGATAGATTCCAAGCAGTGGAATTACTTGGTCAAATGGTATATCTATATCCAGCTTTTTAAGGGAGCACCAGATTGCTTTCCTAAGAGGTTGGACCACTTTGCAATCCCACCAATAGTGTAGGAGAGTTCCAATTTCTCCACAGCCTCTCCAACATTTGTTGTTTTGCATTTTTTGGATAATGACCAACCTTGTTAGAGTGAGATGGTATCTCGTTGCAGGTTTGATTTGAATTTCTTTAATAGCTAATGATCGTGACCATGTCCACATGCATTTTTTGGCTGCCTGGTTCTCCTCTTTAGACAAGTGTCTGTTCACCTCCTGTGCCCATCACTTAACTGGATGATTTATCTTTTTCTTATTGATATTTTGCAGCACCTTATAGATTATGGAGATCAGGGGTCAGTCTGACGTATAGTTGCCAAAATTTTTTTCCCATTCTGCAGGTGATCTTTTAATTCTATTGACAAAGTCTTTGGATGAGCAAATGTTTGATTCTTAGTAGCTCCCATTGATCTATTTTCTCTTCTGTTGACTGTGGCCTGTTTGTCAGATTTTGAAGTCCTTCTCTCTTGTGTATTAAAACTTTCATTGTTGATCCTACTTTTCTTGGATAAACTTTATTGTTTTAGATTTGGTATTTAGGTCTTTTATCGAGTTTGAGTTGGTTTTTGTATAAGGTGTAAGATATGGGTCTTGTTTAAGTTTAATGCAGATGGTTATCCAATTTTGCCAGCATCATTTGTTGAAGAGATTGTTTTTACCCCAGATTAATGCCTTAGGGCTTTTGTCTAGTATCAACTGTTCATAGGAGGATGATGTCATCTCTGGGGTCTCAATTTTGTTCCATTGATCTAGCTGTCTCTGTACCAGTACCAGGCTGTTTTTGACAACTGTGGCAATGCAATAGGTTCTAAAGTTTGGTAGTGAAAGGTCTCACAGTGTGTTATTCTTCTTCAGTAGTGCTTTATTATCTGGGGCTTCTTCCCTTTCCAAGGTCAGTGATTAGTTTCTCCATCTCATTAAAAAATGTCACAGGAATTTGTATTCAAATTGCACTATGTAAGTAAACTGCTTTGGGTAAAATAGACATTTTCACAATGTTAAGTTCCTGTTCATGAGCAGAGTAGGTTTCTCCATTTACATAAGTCTCTCTTAATTTCTTATAGTAAGGTCTTGTAGTTCTCTTTGTAAAGCTCTCTTCTTTCTCTGGTTAGATTCATTCCTAGGTATTTTACCTTCTTGGAGGCTATAGTAAAAGGTATTGATTTGGATGTTTCTGCTTTAATAATATCATTGTTGGTATAAAGGAATCCTACTGATTTACTTATTTATCTTGTATTCTGACACTTTGCTGAACTCTTCTATCAATCTGAGTAGCTTACTTATAGATTTTTTTGGGATTCTCTGAGTATACAATCATATCATCTGCAAATATGGAGATTTTTACTTCTTTGCTGACTCAGATGTCCTTCATTTTTTGGTCTTGTCTAATTGCTCTGGCTAGAACTTCTAGTCCAACGTGGTATAGGAGAGGTGAGAGTGGGCATCCTTGTCTAGTTCCTATTTTCAAGGGGAATTGTTTCAGTCTCTCTCCATTCAGGATGATGTAGGCAGTTGGCTTTGTATAAATGGCCCTTATTGCATTGAGGAATTTGCCATTATTCCTAGTTTGCTGAGAGGTTTATGCATGAATAGATATTGGACTTTATCAAATACCTTTCCTGCATCAATAGACAAAATCAGATGATTCTTGTCTTTTGTGATATTTATGTGGTTGATCACATTCATTGCTCTTCTGATCCAACTTGTGTGCCTGGTATGAATCCAAATTGGTCATGATGAATTATTTTTTTTGATATGTTGCTGTATTCTATTGTCAAGAATTTTGCTGAAGATTTTTACATCTAGATTCATGAGTGATGTTAGTCTGTAGTTGTCCTTTTTTGTTGCATTTTTCCCTGGCTTTGGTATCAGGGATGCTGACTTTATAGAATGAATTTGGGAATATTGCATCCCTTTCTATACTGTGAAATAGTCTCAGTAGTAGTGGAGATAACTCTTCTCTCTTCTCTAACAGCTTTGTATAATTCTGTGGTAAAGCCATATTGGCCAGGGCTTTTTTTGTTTGGTAGTTTTTGGATGACTTTTTCAGTCTCTTCTTTGTAATGGGTTTATTAAGTTGTTTTGTTCCACCTTGTGATAATTTTGGTAGGTGACATGAGTCTAAGAATTTGTCCATTTCTTCTAGGTTTTCAAATTTGTTAGAGTACAGACTTCTGCAGTATTCTGTTATGATATTTTTGGTTTCTGATGGATCTGTTGTGACAACTCCACTACCATTTCTTATTTGGGTTATTTGTTTCCTTTCCTGTCTTTCTTTAGTAAGTTTAGCCAATGGTTTGTCAATTTGGTTGATCTTTTCAAAAAACCACTTTTGGTATTTTCAGTTATTTTATTTGTTCTTCTATTTCTCTAATTCATTTAGTTCTGCTCTAACCTTTATGATCTGCTTTGTTCTGGTGCCTAAGGGGTTCCTCTGTTGCTCTCTATTTGTTCATGCTGTAGGGTTAGGTCTTGGGTTTGGGTTTTTTCTTGCTTCCGGATGTGTGCATTTATAGAGATAAACTGACCTCTGAGGACTGCTTTGGCTGTATCCTGTAGGTTTTGGTAGGAAGTGTTTTCATTCTCATTGGAATCCGTAAATTTCTTTATTTCTTTATGTTTCTTCCATAATCCATGGCTTTTTGAGCAAGATATTGTTCCATTTCCATGAGTTCCACTTTCTATCTATGTTTTTTTCTGCTATTGATTTTGACTTTAATGGCTTTGTGGTCTGAGAAGATACTTTGCAATAATTGAATGGTATGGATTTTATTGAGATTTGCTTTATTTCCTAACACATGGTCTATTCTGGAAAATGTTCCATGTGCACTGCATAAGAAGGTATAGTTGCCTGCTGATAGATAGAAAGTTATGTATATGTCAATGAGGTCTAGTGGGTTAATTGTGGTAATAAGATCTTTTATGCCATTATTGAACTTTTTTCTAGAAGATCTGTCCAATACTGAAAGTCAAGTGTTGAAGTCTCCCACTATTATTGTGGAGTGATCCATCTCATTTTTGATGTAGTCAGTGTTTCTTTGATGTATTTAGATGCTGTAGTATTGGGTGCATAAATATTTAATATTGTTAAGTCCTGCTTGTGTACAGAACCTTTCAGCAATAAGTAGTACCCATTCTTGTCTATGGTGGTGAATCTTACACTAAAATCTATTTTATCTGAGGTTAGTATTGCCACACCTTGTCTTCTTTGTGTATTGTTAGCTTGATATATATTCTTCCATCCTTTAATTTTCAATTTGTTCATATTTTTAAGTCTAAGGTGAGTTTCTTGTAAGGAACACACAGACAGGTAGTGTCTTTTGATCCAACATGCCACTCATTGTCTCTTTATTGGAGTGTTCAGTGCAGTCACATTCAACGTAATTATTGATAAGTATGTGTTTGGTGCTGACATTGTGATATGTTTATTTTTGTGCTGATGTTTTCTCTGTTGTTCTTATTAATCTGTTCTGGAACATTCTTCTTTGTAAGTTGATATTTCACCGTTTTCAGGGTTGGTTTTGTGGTTGTTGAGACTCTTGTATTATGTTTTTTGGTTTGATATGTTGCATCATTGTTGTGCTTTGCTGCTGCCCCTGTAATCCCCCTTAATAGTCTATGTTTAAACCCAATTTTAACCACTACAAGTCTTATTAATGTCTTCTCCATCTGCAAGGACAATAATTACTGTAGTACATCACTCTTTTTAATATGATGACATCGTAGTTGTCATGATATGATCACTGGATCACTTCTTTTAACATTACAGCTTTGATTGTGTTTGGAGCTTTCTCTAACGGAGTAGGTCCTGTATTTCCTTCTAAAATATAAAGGTAATGGTTTTGTTCTTCTAAGCCAAGAGCTTCTTTCAATATTTTTTACAGCTTTGGTTTAGTTTTTACAGTGTCTCTGAGTTTCTGTTTATCTGCTAATGTCTTGATTTCATTTTCATGCTTGAAAGATAGTTTTGCAGGATATATAATTTTTGGTTGGAAGTTCTGCTCCTTCAAGTCTTTGAATGTGTCATGCCACTGTCTCTGTCCCAGCATGGTTTCTGCTGAGAAATCTGACTACAGCCTACAGGGTTTCCCTCTGAGTATTAGCTTTGCTTTGAGTCTTATTACCTTTAAGAGTTTCTGCTTATGCTTCATTTTGTTAAACTTGATTATAATATGTCTTGGAGTCTTTCTTTTGAGATCTATATTGAGTGGCATCTGACATGCATCTTGCATATCTATATTCTCTTCTTTCAGAATTTCTGGATGTTTTCTTTTAGCAGCTCAGCCACAATACTCTCTGTGTTTTCAGGTGTCCCACCCTGTTCAGGAACTCCAATGAATCATGTATTATTGCTCTTTATAGAGTCCCACACGCTTCTTAATGCTTTTTCATTTTTCTTGTTTCTTTTTCTGATTTCTCCTCATAGATGCTGGAGTCAGTAGTTCTGTCTTCAAAGTCAGAAAGTCTCTTCCACTTGTTCAATTCTTTTTTCTTGTCTTTTAACTGAGTTTTCTATGTCTTTGATTTATCTGTTGGATTTTAGAGTACTGATGTTCCATCAGATCAAGTAGCTTGCTTAATTTTTCATTTTGCTCTGCTGCATTTTATATAAGGTCTCGGAGGGCTCTATATATGATCCTTTTGTACTTGTCCTCCAAGAGTTTCAGAAATGTTTCTTCATCTTGGATGTTCTTGTATCTTTCTTTTGTGGACCTTCTGAAGCCATAGGTGAATTCTTCCTAATGTTCTGGTCCAAAGTTTGTTGCTTTTCTTACATCTGAAGGTTGTTTTGTTTTTCTGGTGTTACCTTAATGGGATCTAAAGCTTAGTCTGAAAAGGAAGTTGATCACCAGACACCTCTATATACTCCAGGGCCTTGGCCCAGTGGAATCTGTGGGGTAGCAGGCTCCGCCTCCTGATTGGCTAAGGCACAGCCCCACTTATAGAGTCACTGCAGAGCCATCAGCTGGCCCTATAACGTGAGGCAGTAAAGGCTGGAAGAGACGTCATCTGGATGCACCACAGTCATTTCTCTATTGTAAAGTAAAAGGTATCTGGTAGCTTCCAAAATTAGTCAGGCTTTCCGGTGTGTAAGTCCTCTTCCCAGCTGGCAAAATAAGCATCTCTATATCAAAGACTGCTTTACTGCTGGGATAGTGCCCTCTGGTCAGGCACTGCCTCCCAGCCTGGGAATTAGGTCCATCTGAGGCTTCCATACAGCAAACTCAGCCTCCCAGTGAATCGAGATGATGACCCCCACGAGCTCTCCTGCCCACCTCAGAAAATGCTATTCAACAGTGGAGATTCTGAGAGAGAGATCCGAGGTGCCGAGGTGCAGAGATTCCAAGGCCAGGCCCTCCAAATGTGGCAACTCCGCTTGCTGATCTCATCAGTGTTGCGTCTGAGCTGTGCTGCCAGTCAAACCTCAGCCCCTTCTGCCGGCTAAGACAGAGGGAAAAAAAAGTTAAAATGGTGATTTACCTCCAGTCTGTGAGAGCTGGTACTCAACAAGGGAGGGAGTTGGTGAAAGAGAAGTTTCCCGCTAAGTGGTATGTAGACCAAATAGACAGCCCTATGCTGTGTCCTAGGGCTCACTAAATATCCAGAAGCCTCCTTTTAATTATCAATTGAGACCTTTGTTTCCAGAGTGATTTAGGGAGATGTGTATTTAGTCTGCCTTCTTGACTCCACTCCCGAATCCTTTTATAAGAATAAATTTAGTTATTCCAATTAATTTAGGTGTCCCCAGAAACTATGGTCCCAACCCCTTTCCCTGCTACTCTGTTCTTCAAAATGCTGGGTTATATTTAGGAAACCTTTTAGCTTTTGGTACTGTTCAGTTGTGCTAATCTCCCTTCTACAATGTGCTGTCACTCCCTTTGCCACATCCAATTCCTATGTATTATATAGTCTATGAAAATTCTTGTTCCACCCTCTTCACCCTTGTAACTATCAAGGATTTTCTTCTGTGCTTAAACCTTTTCTTAAGTTCTTATAATAGTAGTTTTATACAATATTCTTCCTTCAAAACTGACTAATTTTACTCCGCATAATTTCTTCAAGGAGACTTCATGTTAGAAGATGTTTCCTAAGAGCTTGGTTGTTCTCTATTATTGTGTAGTATTCCATTGTGTGAATATGCCATAGTTTGTCTACTTTTCTGTTGATGGGCACCTAGGTTGATTCTATCTCTTTGCTGTTGTGGATATTGCCGCGATAAACACTGGCATGCATGTTTCTGCTTGTGTGACAGCCTTTATTTCTGTAGGATATATTCCAAGAACATATGCTGAATCATGTTTCATTTTCTAGCTTTTGAAGGAAGTGTCAGATTAATAACCAAAATGCTTGTGTCATTTTACATTCCCACCAGCAGTGCAGAAAAGTTCCAGTCTCTCTACAATCTCTTTAATATTTACTATTTTGTGTTTTTTGTTAACTGATGTCAGCCTTGTTGGAGTGAGGTAGTATCTCATTGCAGTTTTGATTTGGGTTTCCCTAATGGCTAATGACTGTGAGCATTACTTCATGTATCTGTTAGCTGCCTGGATGTCTTCTTTGGTGAAGTGTCTGTTCATATTCTTTGCACATTTTTTAATTGGGTTGTTAGTCTTTTTCTTGTTGAGGTTTTGTAGTAACTTGTAGATTTTGGAGATTAGATGGCAATCAGATTCTTGTTTGCCTACAATTTTTCGCAATCTGTAATTAGTCATTTTACTCTTTTGGTGAAATCTTTGGATAAGAATAAGTTTTGATTTTTAGGAGTTCACAGTTATCTTTTTTCTTTTCCAGTGTTTGTAAGTTGCTAGTAATATTTTGTAGTCTGTTTATTCTGTGCATTAGGGTTTCCAGTATTGTCCTTATTTTTTCTTCCATAATCTGTATTGTTTTATAATTTTTATTTAGGTCTTTGAGCCATTTTGAGTGAGTTTTTGTACATGATGTGGGTTATGGGCCTCCCTCCATTTTTCTCTCCCTCCCTCCCTCCCTCCATCTTTTTTTCTTTTTTTGTGTGTATAAATGTCCATCTGTGCCAACAGAGATCTGTGCCAACTTGTTAAAGAGACTGTCTTCTCCTCAGTTTATGGACTGTGAAGTTTTGCAAAATTTCAGCTGCTCATAGGTGGCTGAAGTCGTAGCTGGATTCTCACTTCTGTTCTGTTGATCGATGTACTTATTTTTGTACCAATACTGGGCTGTTTTGACTACTATGGCAGAGTAATAGCTTCTAAAGTCTGGTAGTGTGAGGCTTCCAACTTTGTTCTTTATCTTCACAAATACTTTACTTATCTGTGGCTTCTTTCATTTCTATACGAAGTTGGTGATTTGTTTCTCCATCTCATTAAAAAATAACACTGGAATTAGTTAGCTTTGTAACTATAGAGTGTTTTGTATAGAATAGACATTTTTTCAGAGTGTTAAGTCTTCTTTTCCATGAGCAAGGTGATCTCTTCAGTTTTCTTGCATTAGAGTTTTGTAATTTTGTTTGTATAGATCTTTTATGTCTCTGGTTAGTTTTATTCCTAGGTGATTTATCTTCTTGGGGGATGTTATAAACGGTGTTGATTTGGTGATTTCCTCTTTGGTGATCTTTTTGTTGGTGTAAAGAAATCCAGCTGACTTAAGTATGCTTATTTTATATTCTGGCACTCTGCTGAACTGTTGTTCAATCAGGTTTTTTTTTTTTTGTGTGTGTGTGTGTGTGTGGATTATCGTTTAGAGTTTTCTGTGTGTGAGATTATTTCATCTGCAAACAAACATACTTTTACTTCTGCGTTACCGATTTGGACGCCTTTATTTCTTTGGAAACCCTGGTGGCATAATGGTTAATCACTATAGCTGCTAACTAAAAAGCTAGGCAGTTTGAATTTATGGGGCATTTGTACTCTGTCATGTAGTGTCACTATGAGTCAGAATCAACTTGACAGCAGTAGGTTTGATTTTATACACACACATATTATACATATTATAAATATAATATAAAATAATGTACTATAAAGAAAATAATATAATAAAAATAAAATGATGATATGATATGATTAATATAATTACTATGATATGATTAATATAAATAATGTAATACCATGTAACATAACATAATATAACATACATAACATAGCATATATGTCTTGCCTGATTGCTCTGGCTATAAATATATATATATATATACATATGTAGCCACACAGTGGTTCCAACAAGGAGTGAAAATGTAACAACTACTGTGTGTATATATATGTGTCTATATATAATGTACATATCTTTCCTTATTGCTCTGGCTAGAACCTCCAGGACAAAATTGAATAAAGGTAGTGACAAAGGGTATCCTTATCTGTTTCCTATTCCTCAGTGGGAATGTGTTCAAACTATCTACATTTAGGATGATGGTGGCTCTTGGCTTTGTGTAGATGCTCTTTAGCAAAGTTGTTTCTTGGAAAATATTCTGCGTCCCCCATTGGTGAGTGACATCTGGTTTTTAAAAGCTAGCTAGCTACTGTCTAAGAAGCATCAATTTGTTCCAGACCACCTGGAGCAGAGGAGAATGAAAGGTATCAAAAACCTAAGGAAAACAGGAGCTTAAGAGACAGAAAGGGCCACATAACCCAGAGACTACTTCAGCATGAAATCAGAACTTGATACTGCTTTGATGATACCAGTGTCTGTCCTGACAAGGCACACAACAAAGTATGTTCCCGACATAGCTGGAGAAAAACGGAGTGCAAAACTTGATCTTTATTAAACAGAGCAGTCTTAATGGTCCAAGAAACTGGAGAGTCCCTAGAAGCCATCGCTCCTGGACTCTGTTAGCCCAGAACTGGAACCATTCCTGAAACCAGCTCCTCAGACAAAAATTGGATTGAACTATAAGACATAAATGATAAAATGATACTGGTGAGGAGTATGCTTCTTGACTTAAGTAGGTTCATAAGACTAACTGTGCAGTTCCTGTTCATAAATGAGATGAGATGGCAGAGGTTGAGAGGAGCTAGATGAATAGATACAGAAAATAGACAGTGGAAAGGAATGTGGTATCACAGTGTGGAGAGAGCAGCTAGAGTTAACACAGCAATATCTAAGTTTTTGTATGATAAATTGACTTGGACTGTAAACCTTCACTGAAAGCACAATAAAATCTATAAAAGGAAAAAGAAAAGTAAAAGAGAGAAACTTTTAGAAGACCCTAAGTCTTAAGTACCGGGGTGTTAATATTTTTTGGTCATTGCACTGGAAACTCTTGTGGAGTAGTGGTTAAATGGTGTGGCAGCTAACCAAACATCAGCAGTTTAAATCTACCAGGCACTCCGTGGAATCTCTATGAGATAGTTCTACTCTGTCCTATAGGGTTGTTAGGAGTCAGAATTGACTAGATAGCAGTGTGTTTCAGTTTGGTTTGGTCAAAGGAACTAATATACAGCCACCCTCTATGATGCTATGATGCTGAACAAGTTTCAGTTGAGCTTCTAGACTAAGACAGACTAGGAATGAGGGCCTGGTGATATATTTCTGAAAATTAGCTAAAGAAAACTCAATCGTTTGCAATCATACAATCTGAAACCAATCAAGGATTTTGCAAAGACTGATCAGTATTTCATTGCATTGTGCATGTTGTCATAATTAGTCAACGGCCTACTCTAATTCAGCTAAGAAGCCCAATAACCAGATCAACCCATGGAAAATTAGGTCCAAGTTATGAAAAAAAAGTCCCTAAAAAGCAATTACTCCAGAATAACAGTCTAATAATTTCTTACGACTTCAACTACTTTGTAGTAGGTATTCTGGGCCACAACAGAAAAACTTTACAACTTGACACATGTACACTAACATACATAATTTAGACAAAAGCAATTCAGTGAAAAATAAATTGATCATAAAGATAGTAATCTTCATAATAAGATATATTATTACTGAAGACGCATTTACTAGGTGTCAACCGTTGTTCTCAGTGCTTTACATGTATTAACTCTTTGTAGTGACTGTAACTCAATAAGGTAACAATGCTCTACAAATGTTGGGGCAATTGTAATAGAGTCTACTCATATAGGCAAAGGACTTTGTTCTCAGTAGTTACCACTAAAAAGCAATAAACCAACTAAAACATAGTCTGCATTTTATGACTGCTGTTGTTAGTTGCCATCAAGTGGGTTCTGACTCATACTGATACTGTGTACAACAGAATGAAACACTGCATCCTCCAGCATCGTCTTCTTAACTGTTGCTGTGTTTGAACCCACTGTTACAAACACTGTGTAAGCACATCCTGTTGAGAGTCTTTGTCTTTTTGAACAACGCTTTGCTTTACCCAGAATGATGTTCTTTGCAAGGTACTGGTCCTTCCTAACAACATGTCCAAAGTATGCAAGATAAAGTGTTGTTATCCTGTCTTCTGTCTGACTTCTTCCAAGACAGATTTCTTTGGTTTTATGGCAGTTTGTATATTCAGTATTTTTCACCAAAATCTTAATTAAATTATATCAGTTCTTCTCTACTAAATGACTAGAATACATGGTCCAACAATCTAGAGCTAAAACCTGTACTGAAGCCAACACTTCAAACAAAGAATGGGCTGGACTTGGGGACAAAGAGTGATTCATGTGGTATGTGTATTTTATGGTTTAATACACATATGAGGCTATTCTACTGGTTTATTTTAGTGGGAGAGTTATTCTAACCCAACAGCCACTCCATGAGAGAAAGATGTGGCAATCTGTTTCCATAAAAATTCACAGCCTTGAAAACACTATGGGCCATTCTACTGTGTCTTATAGGGTCACTATGAGTTACAATCAACTGAATGGTAGTGGATTTGGTGTCTGTGTTTTTATCAGGTTAAGAGAATTTCTCTTTTTTTAGAGTTTTTGTAAACAAGTGTTGAAGTTTGTTAAGACTTTCTTTTGCATCTGTTTAGATACAATCGTGACTGACACTGACTGATTTTCAAATGTTAAATCAATCTTTCACTCTTGGGATAAACTCTCTTAGTCATGGTGTCATATCTTTCTTAAACACTGAAAGATTTCTTAATATTTTGCTTTCAACTCTTGCATCTATGATAAACATTTGTAATTTTGTTTTATTGTAGTAACCTTGTTCTATTTCAATACAGGACTTTTAACTGGTTTTATAATATTCATTGTGGTGTGTTTCATTTTTCATTATTCTTTCAGATAATTTTTATGCTATTATTTCTTTAAATTTTTGGTAGAATTTACCAACAAAGCCATACCAGCTTAAAGTTTTATTTGTAGAAAGACATTTTTAAAAAATCTCAACTTCTTGAAAGGTATGGGACTATTCAAATTTTCTGTTTCTTACCCTATCAGGTTCCATGAAGCTTTTTTAAAAATTTGTTACAGCAAAGCTATTAAGTCATTGTTATAAAAGTTGTTTATATTATTTATTTTTTCTTTTTTAGTGTTTGTAGGATGTATTCTGACACTTCTTCCTTCATTTATGATAGTGGTACTCTCTGAACTGTTAATACATGTCTTTCGTCTTGCAATTGTTCAAACCCCACTATGATGCAATAGAGTTGTTTTTTGTTGTTGTTGTTGTTATTGTTTTCAAAGTGGCTTCACTGGCCTTGCATTTGCAGCTTCCTGAAAATAATTGCTAAGGTCACAGTCTGTCAAGTGATTGGTCTGTTTGCTGTCTACGTAAGTGCCTGAGTGGCTTGCAATGACTGACAGGTTTATTATTCCAAAAATGGCTGGCAATCCATCTGATTGCGAAATTTACTATTCTGCTAGGAAAGCCACAACTTGAAATTGACAAGGAATTCCCCTACTTAAGTAGCTGATCTCACAGAGTTTTTTTTTTTTTCTTTTTGCAGGGATGGGGAAGTCTTCCTAATCAACTAGAACCTGGGGAGAAGTGTATTCTGTGGACTGGGATCTCCGCATTGTGATCCTTCTAGATCCAAGTCAAAGCACTGTGCTAAATTGGTAATGCTGAGCTGAGAACACTAAAGACCTAGAAAGATGACAGCAACCACAGCAGAGCTGAACAGCAGAAAAATGATAGCAGTGATGCAACCAGTGGGAACCATGAGATTGGCAGATGGTGGCCGTAGCTGAGAGGGCACACAGAACAGATGGCAGTGAGGGGTAGAGTCATCACATGGAGTGGGGCTGGGTAGTTCTGGGCAGGAGGTCACCAGTGGAGCTAAGAGCGCTGTTAAGGGAGAGCAGCTACAGCGTGAGCCTGGGCAGGCCCATGCCCACGCAGAGCAAATGGCAGCATGGTAAGCCAAGCTGACCTGCCTTTGGCAGCAACAGACATGCTGACTGTGCTGAGAGCTATTCATCTCCTATCTGCTCCTGCTGTTTCCTGTTTGCTTTCTGTAAGTCATTTCTTTCTGTTGACTGTTTACCTTCTTACAATTGTTGTGTATGTCATCCAGTCAATTCTGACTCATAGTTACTGTAGTGGTTTGAATTGTGTGCCCCCAAAATGTGTGTAGCAATTTGACTAAACCATGACTCCTTGTCCTGTGTGATGTTCCTATGTGATGTAAAACTTGCCATTGTGGTGTTAAAGAGAAAGGATGGGTGGCAATTGAGTTGGTGGGGCAGAACTTGACATGTAACAATTGTATTGTGCCTTGAGGCAATCTCTTGGAATATAAAGGAAAAAGAAGCAAGCACAGAGTTGGAGACCTCATACCCCCAAGAAGCAGGACTGGGAGCATGGCACATCCTTTGAAAAGGACCTGAGGGCCCTGCACTTCAGAAGCTTGAATCTGGGGGAGGAATGATGACAAGGACCTTTCTCCAGAGGCAACAGAGAAAGCCTCTCCATGGAGTTGATCCCCTGACTTTTGACTTATAGCTGTGACTTGACTGTGACAGAATATGATTTCTTTTTAAAGACATCCATTTGAAGTGTTTCTGTTATAGCAGTACTAGATGACTAAGACGCGACCCTATATGATACAATAGAACTCTCCCACAGGACTTCTAGGCTGTAGTCCTTGTAAGAGCAGATTTCTAGGTCCTTTCTACTTCAGTGAGGCTGGTGAGTCTAAATTGCTGACCATTCAGTTGGCAGCTAAACTCTTATCACTCTGCCACCAGGGTTCCTGACAAATAATAGCTTTCAGTTGTTACGAGCCTATGTGATGTAGTGGTTAAGAACTTGGTTGTTAATAAAAAACGTCAGCAGTGCAAATCCACCAGCTGCCCCTGGGAAATCCTATGAGGTAGTTCTGCTATGTCCTATAGGGTCATTTTGAGTTGAAATTGACAGCAGTGGGTTTGGTTTGGTTTTAAGTTGCCACCACTCTGTAAAGTATCTTTGTGTGTTTCATACAATTGCCTTGGATAGTAGCACTAGCACTCTTGCTATGACTTGGGATTTAGAGGTATAACCTGTATGTGCATTTTCACACATACACTTTTACGCATGTAGTTCACACACAACCATGTACACCTTCATGTTTACATGAAAGGCAAAGAAAGCACTAGCCATAGAACCTTTCTCTCACACAGACACTTAGTTTAAGGAACTATCTAGATATTTCACCCATGTTTTTCATCCACATTCTATTGGTCCAGCCTTATTATGTGTGTGTCATGTTGTAATTTCCAAAGATGGCTTCAACTATAGTTTCTGTCTTACATGGCCAAGGCCAAGTGCCGTCGAGTCGGATCTGACTCATGGCATACTCTTCTTATAAATCTGATACTTCCTCTCACTGAGAAATGGTGTCCACATTCCATCCCCTGGAATCATGGCTGGATTGCAACTATGGCAGAAGAGATACTACATAGCTTAAGATGATGCTACATCATAAGAGCCAACACAGTTTTCAGATGGGTTGTCTTGGGATCTTGCTTGTGGACCCCATATCTATCATATATGCAGTCCATGAGGTCACTGTGCTGTGATCAAGTCCAAACTAGACTACGGAAAGGGAGCCATGTGAAGAAGCTCTGACATTACATGAAGAAAGACAGATTTGTAGGGAGTGTCCTGATGCTCCAGCTTCCTGCTGTTTTAGTTCTGTTTTCCACTGACCAAACTCATGTGAAAGGCATGAATCGAACTACCTTGCCAAGTCCCTAGCAGATTACTTAGCCACAAAAATATGAAGAAGAAGAATAACATGATTGTTATTAAGCTACTAAGTTGGGATGATTTTTCTGAAGCAAAAGAAAACAGGAACAGTATTGTAAGAGAAGAGGACTGGGAAATGTTATCTTTATTCTTGGCAGCATTGTACACCTCTCAGCACAGGCATTGTTAGGAAAGACAGAACAGAAGAATGGACATTGGGGGCATCTAGAAGTCGCTACCTCATCTTTCATAATTTATAGCTGACTGATAAAATACATAAATAGATAATCTCAATGTATTTTAAAATGGTAAATGCTTTAATTTAAGTGTGCCTAGGGTATGGGGTCACTATGATTACGAATCAACTCAACAGCAATGGATTTTGTTATTTTGGTTGAAAATATAGGAATGAGCACATTCGTCTGAGTCTGGGAGTTTAAAGAATTTTTCTGTCAGGAGATTGAAAAACATTTCTGAAGTTGGAGAAACATATTTAGTCTGAGTTGCAATACTGAATGAGTCCATAAACAAAATATTGAATGACTCAGAAAATATCAAAAGAAGATGTAGAGAATGCACAGAGTCACTGTACCAAAAAGAATTGGTTGACATTCAAACATTTCAGGCCAAGCCAAGCCAAGTGCCGTCAGGAGGTAGCATATAATCAAGAACTTATGATACTGAAAGAAGAATTCCAAGCTGCGCTGAAGATATAAGCAAAAAATTAATCCTCAGGGATTGATAGAATACTAACTGAGATGGTTCAACAAGTGGATGCAAGGCTGGAGGCTCTCATTTGGCCTATGGCAAGAAATCTTTATCACAGCTGCCAGGTCAACCACACATCCATATGTGTACCCATGCCAAAGACAGGTGATCCAATGGCATGCAGAAGTTACTGAAAAATATCATTAATATCACAGACAAGTAAAATTTTGCTGAAGATCATGCAAAAGTGGCTATAGCAGTACAACAGGATACTGCCAGAAATTCAAGCCAGATTCAGAAAAGCACAATTAAGTGTCCCATGCTTTACAATGTTATCCATAATTTGTTATGATCCACATAGCTGAATGCCTTTGCATAGTCAGTAAAACACAGATAAACATCTTTCTGGTATTCTCTGATTTCAGTGAAGATCCATCCAGCAATGATGTCCTTCATTCCACATCTATTGTTTCACAATGCATCCTTCAATTTCTTGACTGCTGCTTTTAGTGAGCTACCCATATTAACTATCTAATCTCACTTAACCTGCATAACAATACTTTGATGTAGATAGTATCAGCCCTGACTTACAAATGAAAAAATGTAGCTTTATAAAAGCTGTATATCTAGTAACTGGAAAAATTTAGTCTCTAATCCAAGTTTTTTGACTCTGAAATCTGGATTTGATCTGAGCCATGAAGAAGAATTGGAATACTCAGTGAGTAACAGATAAAGTGGGAAAGTAAAAAGCTTTCCCATTTTATCTATTACTCACTGCAAAAGCAAGAAACAGTTTGTGCAGAGAGCTTTAGGCAGTTTGGGATTATTTAAGCAGAAAATTTAAGGCAGAAAGTGGAAAAATACGTTGGAGTATAAATAGTCATCAAATTACGGAGAATCTTAAATGGTAGGCTAAAGACTATGTGTTTTATCTTCTGAAGGTTGAGAAGATATTGAAAGAGCTTAAGCAAGATACAGTGACAAGATCCTGGGTTTTGGATCTATTACCCAGGTTGGGGATGCAGGCTGGATTCCAAAAGGGCAGTCCTATAACCAGAACCACCAATCAAGAGAAAATATCATTAGGTCATCATAAAATAAAATGATGGACTTGAACTAGGACAGCACAAGTAAAGCTGGAGATGAGAAGATGAATTCAAAAATTATTTAAGAGGTAAAATCTGTAGTAATTACTCACAGGATCTGGGTAGATAATAGCTAAGGGGAATTGTTGGATGATGCTCTGATTTCTGGATTAGGGGGCTGTGTAGACTCAGATGTAGAAGAATTAGCAAATAAGTGTGGGTTGGAAATCTGTGTGAATTTGGTTTTGAATTGTTGAGTTTTACACGCATTCTTAGGTATTTAATGCTGCTATTACAGAAATATCCCAGGAGGGTGTTTTTAGCAGAGATAAATTTATTCTCTTACAGATTAGGAAGCTAGAAGTCTGAATTCAGGGTGCTAAGCTACAGAGGAAGGCTTTCTCTTTATTGGCTCTGAGGGAAGTTACTTTTCATCAATCGTCCCCTGGTCTACGAGCATCTTTGCACAGGGATCCCATATCCAAAGGACATATATTGCCCATCATTCTGTTTTCTTATTGGTTTGAGGCGTCCCTGCCTCTTTGCTCACTTCTGCATTTTATATCTCAAGAGCAATTGACTTAAGACACATCTTATCATATAGATTGACTCCCACCTCATTAACATAACTGCCTGTAATCCTTCCTCATTAACATCATAGAGATAGAATTTACAACATACAGGAAAATACCTGCACCATATCTGACAATGTTTGGCTGCTATTCATAAGGGTTTCCCTGGCTTCTGGGTCCTTCTTCCTAGCCTGTCATAGTCTGGAAGCTCAGCTGAAACTTTTCTACCATGGGTAACCCTGCTGGTACCTAAATACGAGTGGCATAGCTTCCTCCATCACAGCCTCCACTGAAAGACAAGAAGGGGCTGCTCACTCCCTCCTTACTCGATAGTGTTACCCTGATTACCTGATGGCATTACGCTCCGTAACTATGCTGTTACCCTCTTCGCCAGATGCTGTTACCTTCCTTACCTGATGCTACTACCTTCCTTACCTGATGGTGGTGCTCTTGAATGTCAAGCAGCTAAAACAAAAGGAAGGAATGATGACGTAAAAGACCTAAACAGAAGATTTCAGAAAGCAGCTCTAGAAGACAAAAGAAAGTATTACAATGACATGTGTTAAGAGCTGGAAATGGAAAACCAGAGGGGAAAAACGCATTCTGCATTTCTCAGGCTAAAAGAACTGAAGAAAAAATTCAAGCCTCAAGTTGCGGTAGTGAAAGATTCTGCAGTGAAACTATTAAACGACTCAAAGAGCATCAAAAGAAGATGGGAGGAATATACAGAGTTATTATACCGGAAACAATTGGTGGACGTTCAGCCATTTGAAGAGGTAGCATATGATCAGGAACCTATGGTACTGAAGGAAGAAGCTGAAGCTGCTTTGAGGGCGTTGGAGAAAAGCAAGGCTCCAGGAATTGATGGAATATCAATGGAGATATTTCAACAAACAGATGCAGTGCTGGAAGTACTGACTCGTCTATGCCAAGAAATTTGGGGGACAGTTACCTGGCCAACCGACCAGAAGAGATCCATATTTATATCCACTCCAAAGAAAGGTGATCCAATTGAATGTAGAAATTACTGGACAATATCATTGATATCACACACAAGTAAAATTCTCCTCAAGATCATTCAAAAGCAACTACAACAATATATTGAAAAGGAACTGCCAGAAATTTAAGCTGGGTTCAGAAGAGAACTTGGAATCAGGGATATCATCGCTGATATCAGATGGATCTTGGCTGAAAGCAAAGAATACCAGCAAGATTCATCGACCATGCAAAAACATTTGACTGTGTGGATCATACGAAATTATGGCTAATGTTGTCGAGAATTGGAATTTCAGAACACATAACTGTGCTCTTATGGAATCTGTATATGGATCAAGAGGCAGTTGTGTAAACAGAACAAGGGGACACTGCATGGTTTAAAGTCAGAAGAGGTGTGCATTAGGGTTGTATCCTTTTACCGTATCTTTTTAGTCTGTATGCTGAGAAAATAATCTGAGAAGCTGGAATATAAAAGAAGAATGAAGCAACAGGATTAGAGGATGACTTGTTAACAACCTGCGTTATGCAGACAACACCACCTTACTTTCTGGAAATGAAGATGATTTGAGATACCTACTGATGAAGATCAAAGACCACAGCCTTCAGTATGGATTGCACCTCAACATCAGGAAAACAAAAGTCCTCACAATGGACCAGTGAGCAACACTGTCGTAAATGGAGAAAGGATTGAGGTTGTCAAAGATTTCATTTTATTTGGGTCCACAATCTATGCCCTTGGAAGCAGTAGTCAAGAAATCAAAAGACACAAAAGACACATTGCACTGGGAAAATTTGCTGCAAAGGACCTCTTCAAAGTGTTCAAAAGTAAGGATCACCATGAAGACTAAAGTGCTCCTGACCCAGGCCATGGTATTTTCAGGTGCATCATATGCATGCAAAAGCTGGACTATGAACAAATAAGACAGAAAAAGAATTGATGTCTTTGAATTGTGGTGTTGCAGATGAATATTGAATGTACCATGTACCACCAAAAGAACAAACAGATCTGTTCTGGAAGAAGTCCAACAAACGTCCTTCTTGGCAGCAAAGATGGCAAGACTGCTTCTTACATAATTTGGACATGCTGTCAGGAAAGATCTGTCCCTGGAGAAGGACATCATGCTTGGTAGAGCGGAGGGTCAGCGAGTAAGAGGAAGATCCCCGACAAGATGGATTGACACAGTTGCTGCAACAATGGGCTTAAGCATGAAAACAATTGTGGACACGGCACAAGACTGGGCAGTGTTTCGTTCTGTTGTTCATAGGGCCACTACAAGTCAGAACTGACTAGATGGCACCTAACAGCAACAACAGGAAAATCCCAGGTGAAAGGGACACCTCTTTCAGTCACCCAGAACAAAAACACCTCAGCCTGATCCTTGACTCTTTTTAATCTATCACACTTAACAATTTATCAACAAATCCCACTAGCTGTACATTCAAAGTAACTAAAACCACTTGCACCATCTTTACTGCTGCTACACTGGTCCAAGTCCTCATCATATACATAAATAAATATGGGTACAAACACACATGTGTATATATATATATATATATATACTTATATGTGTATATGTGTCTGGCCCCTAGGGTCGCCATGAGTTGGATCCGACTCGACGGCACTTGGCTATGCGTGTATGCAAGGATTGCCAATGAGTTTGCAAACTCATCCTAGAAAAAGTGTTGCAGTCACCTTTGAAGTACTTGACTTGGAAAGCTATGCACTGATGCCAGTGCCTAGTCTACACTTCAAAGCAGGTTTGGAACTCTTTCTGGAATGGCCATCAGAACTGTTGTGGTATTACCCTTGATGTCCTGAATGTCATCGAAGTGTCTTGCTTCTAATACTTCCTTTATCTTTCGGTAGAGAAAATAGTCCATAAGGGCCAGATTCGTTGAGCAGGAAGCATGCTCCAGTAATTATTTTGTTTACTGATTAAAAACTCCCTCATAGACAACTATACAACTAAAATCACGAACGTGCCACCTTGTTATCATGCGACCAGGCAGCAACGGCCATTCTGAAAAGAGTTCCAAAATCGCTTTGAAGGGTGGAATAGGCTCTGGCACCAGTGCATAGCTTCCTGAGGGAAGGACTTCAGAGTGACCCTAGTGACAGTCAGCAATTAGGTATGTAACTCTGAGAACAATCAAGTTTGTGGACTCGTCAGACCTCATGTGTGTGAGTGTGTGTGTGTGAGTGTGTGTGAGTGTGAGTGTGTGTGAGTATGTGTGTGAGTATGAGTGTGTGACTGTGTGTGTGTGAGTATGTGTGTGTGTGAGTGTGTGTGTGTGTGTATGTGTGTGTATGTGTGTCATATGAGTCAAAAATGACCTCTTGGTACCAGCGTCTGCTCGTTTACTTTTTCATAGCAAAGTAAGGCCCATTAGCCTCCCAAATCCCCCAGGTCAGAAGTTTACATATCCATTTGTTTCCAAATTAGACCTAGTAAGCGGGTTTTTGGTCAGAGCCTTCTGACTTTACGTACTCTGAGTTGCACTCAACTTCTGCTAGCCCTATGTAAGACAAAAGCCTGTAATGATAAGGACCCTAAGATTTTTCTGCCTTCGCTGCTCTCTGACTCACAGACACATCACCTTACCTGAGGAGACCATCCTGTTAGGTGTTCATAAGATTTCTCTGCCAACTCCTCTTCCTTAGAGGCCTCCATGCCCTCTCTCCCTGGGCCACTTGTCTCTGAAAAACAAGGAGAACTGCTGGGGTCCCCCACATGTGGCTGTGCATGAGGTAGCCTCAATAAATATTTTGCTGTGTAGCACTATCTATGATCATGGAATTTTCCTTGATCGCTCTCCAGTACTCTCAAACGCAGTACACTTATTACCTCACTTCTATGCTTTGCTCTTATTTCTACTTTCAACATAGAGGCCTAAATCATCCCATGAAATATAAGTCAGAGAAACACACCACTCTGCTCAAAATCCCCCACTTCTTTCCAGTCTTTTTCAGCATAAAAGGCAAAGCCTTACAATGGCCTGTATGGCAGATGGCCTTCCTTACCATGGGAGCTCCATGCCTCACCTTCCACTTGTCTTCCTCTCTCTTCACCCAGCTCTCGTCCCTCTGTTTCCTCTCAGCATTCCAAGCAAACTCTCACAGAGAGCCTTGGACCCTGCTTCTCACTTTGTGTGCAAGTGGCTTCTCTACTAAAATAATAATAGCCAAAGCCAGCCAAGTGTAAAACATGTAACAGCCAGAACTCTGCAGAGCTGCCTTGTTTTTCCAGAGCTCACAAGTTTCCTGACTTTGACAGGGTACAGGTGGCTACTTTTCTAACACTCTTTATTAGTGGAAAATACGTGTGTTTTCCTTCTCTGGTAGGTTTCTGCTTTACACAGATTCCAGCTTTCTTAAATTTTACTATCTAACTACATAAGTACATACATGTTCTGTTGCTGTTATTAGGTGCCATTGAGTCAGTTCCAACTCATAGTGACTCTATATGCAACAGGACAAAACATTGCCTGGTCCTGTGACATGCTCACAGTCAATAGCATGGTTGAGATAGTTATTGCAGCCACTGTGTTAATGCTTCCTGTTGAAGGCACTGACTTCTACTTTACCAAGCATGATGTCCTTCTCCAGAGGGCTGATGCCTCCTAATAAAGTGTCCAAACTATGTAAGATGTAGTCTTGCTTCTAAGGAGCACCTTGGTTGTACTTTTTCCAAGACAGATCTGTTCATTTATCCTTGCTTCTAAGAAGCATCCTAGTTGTACTTTTTTCAAGACAAATCTGTTCGTTATTTTAGCAGACCATGGTATATTCAGTGTTCTTCTCCAACACAATTCAAAGGTATTCTTCTTCTCTCTTCTTTATTCATAGTCCAGCTTTCACAGGTATGTGATGTGATTGAAAAAAACTACAGCTTAAGTCAGAAACACCTTAGTCTTGAAGGTGACATCCTTGCTTGCCAACGTTTTAAAGAGGTCTCTTGTAGCAGATTTACTCAATGCAACGCACCTATTGATTTCTTGACTGCTGCTTCCTTGAGTGTTGCTTGTGGATCCAAGTAAAATGAAACCATTGCCAAGATCAATCTTTTCTCTATCATGCTGTTGCTTACAGGTCCAGTTGTGAGGACTTTTGCTTTCTTGATACTGTGGTGTAATCCATACTAAGACTATAGTCTTTGATCTTCATGAGTAAGTGCTTGAAGTCCTCTTCACTTTCAGCAAGGAAGGCTGAATTATCTGTATAACACAGGTTAATGAGTCTTCCTCAATCCTGATACCCTGTTCTTCTTCATAGAGTCCAGCTTCTCAGATTATTAGCTCAGCTTACACATTGAATCAGTGTAGCAAAAGGACACAACCCTGATACTCACCTTCCTCACTTTAAACCATGCAGTGTCCACTTGTTCTGTTTAAACAGCTGCCTGTTGATCCTGAAGATCAAGAGCAAAATAAACTGTTCTGGAATTCCCATTAACTGAAACATTATCCGTAAGTTATTGTGATCCACAGAATTGGATGCCTTTGCATAGTCAGTAAAACACAAGTAAACATCTTTCTGGCATTATCTGCTTTCAACTGAGATCCACCTGACATCAGCAATGACATCTCTGGTTCCATGTCCGTTTCTAAATCTGGCCAGAACTTCTGCCCATTCCCTGCCAATATACTGCTGCAGCCACTTTTATATGATCTTTAGCAAAACTTCACTTGCATGTGGTATTAATGATATCGTTTGATGATTTTGTGCCTTCAGTTGGATCACCTTTCTTGGGAATAGGCAAAAATATGGATCTCTTCCAGTCAGTTGGCCACTTTGCTGTCCTCCAAATTTCTTGGCATAGACAAGTGAGTACTTCCAGCACTCCATCTGTTTGCTGAAACATCTCAACAGATAGTTCATCAATTCCTGGAGCCTTGTTTTTTACCAGTACCTTCAGCGTAGCTTTGACTCCTTTCTTAAGTGCTATCAGTTCCTGATCACATGCTACCTCTTGACATTTGAATGTTGAACAGTTCTTTTTTAGTATAATGACTAATATGTTCCTTGTATCTTCTTCCGATGCGTCTTGCATCATTTAGTATTTTCCCTGTGAAGCCCATCATAAGGATTCCCAGCCACTCAATGTTTAAGTACTCAGCTGCTAACCAAAAGTTCAATGATTTGAACCCACCACCCACTTAGTGGTAGAATGATGTGGCAGGCTGCATTGCTTAATATTACAGTCTTGGAAATCCTATGGGGCTGTCTCAGTTTGTTCTATGGGGTCTCTACAGAGCTACTATGAGTAGAAATCAACTCAAATCGCAAGGAATTTGGGTGCTACATATATTCATAGTCGTTACATTGGCTATTTTGAAAAATACTGTCAGAATCATTCTGTATAAGCCTTTGATATGTCTATGTATACAGTTCAGTTGCATATGTAACTGTTGTTTTTGTTGTTAAGTGTCATTGACTCAGAGTGGCCATGTGTACAACAGAAAGAAAAACTTCCCTGTTCTGTGTCATCCTCTCAAATCACTACTATGTGTGAGCTATTGTTGTAGTCATCATGCCAATCCATTTCATTGAGGGCCTTCAATTTTTTAGTGGCCCTCTACTTTACCAATCATGATATTCATACAGGGACTGGTACCTTCTGATAACATGTCCAAGATATGTGAGATAAAGCCTCACCATCCTTTCTCTCAAACAGCATTCCTGTTGTACTTCTTCCAATACAGATTTTATTGTCCTTCTGGAAGTCTATGCTATATTCAGTATTCTTCGCCAACATCATAATTCAAAGGCATGTATTCTTTAGCATTCCTTATTCATTGTCCAGATTTCACATACTTTTATATATGAGGCATTTGAAAGCACCATGGCTTTGATTAGGTGCACCTTAGTCTTCTAAGTAATGTCTTTGTTTATCAGCACTTTCAAGAAATCTTGGCTGATTTCTCGACTACAGTCTCCATGAGAACTGGTTGTGGATCCAAATTAAATGAAATCCTTGATCAAATCAATAGTTTTTATTTTATTATCTCCTATTGGTCCAATTGTGACAATGTTTGTTTTCTTTATGTTGAGGTGTAGACCATACTGAATGCTTGTGGTCTTTGATCTTCTCAGTAAGTGCTTCAAGTCTTCTTCATTTTCAGCAAGCAAGGTGTGACATCTGCAAATTCCAGGTTGTTAATGAGTCTTCTTCCAATTGGAATGTCTTGTTCTTCTTTGTATAGGCCAGCTTCTTGGAGTATTTGCTTCGCATACAGATTAAGTGAACTATAAGTTTTTTGTATATAAATACATGATCACAGTGGAAATTATTGATTCATGTGGTTCTTTTAAATCCAGGTTTAGTATATTCCACTCAAAAGCTGTTCAAAGATACTGTACCAATTTATACTTGCACAAACATGTACATGGATATTCCCTGGATATCTTATTTAAAAGTGTACAACCTCCCACATACTCATAATATAGAATGAACACACCCACACAAACATTATTGTGGGTAAGTGCTGTTGAGTCAATTCTGCCTCATAATGACCAGCGTGACAGAGTGGAACTGCCTTGTAAGATTTTCTAAGCTATAATCTTTATGGGAAAAAACTGATAGGTCTTCCTCCAATGGAACCTCTGGGAGAGTTCAAACTACCAACCATTCTGTTAGCAGCTGAGCACCTGCTTAACATTGAGCCTCCAGTGCTCCTCATAAAAACACTACTCACATTAAAAAAATAACACTCTGTCCCATTGTAAAGCACTCTAATAACTCTCTTTGCCCTCCTCCAAACAGTTAATTGGCATCATGATTTCTAACATCGTATATGAGCTTTATTATTTTTATTTATTTTAAATAATCAAATGAAATAATGCAGCACATACTCTCATGGTCTAGCTCTTTTACGTTGTGTAAATATATTTATTAATTTTCATTTTCGTATAGTATGTACTTCAGGGCATGAAAATGCCAAAATATTTATCCATTTTTCTGGTTGTAGATACAACGTCTGCCAATAAGGTTCTTGAACTCATCCTAGAAAAAGTACTAAATACCTCAATGATGAATATCACTACTATCACCTTCAAAGTACTTCCCTTGTGAGGCTATGCACCAATTCTACTTCCTACTTTATTCTTTAGTTTTGGAACTCTTTTTCTGGAATGGCCATCAGAGCTGTCATCATGTTACCTTTGATGTCCTGAATGTTATCAATATGTCCTTCTTCCAATATTTTCTTTATCTTCAGGTAAAAAAAAAAAAAAGTCAATGGGGACCAGATCAGGTGGGGAGGGAGGGAGTTCTAATACAGTTATTTGTTTACTGGCTAAAACCCCCCTCACAGACAACAACAATACAATTAAATTCATGAACTTTCCCCTGTGCCATTGTGTGCAATGTCCATTCCAGTAAGACTTCTAAAAATTTCTTTGAAGGGTGGACTACGTGCTGGCATCAGTGTATAGCTTCCCAAATGGAGTACTTCGAAGGTAACTGCTGTGATATTCACCAATGAGGTAAGTAACACTTAGAACAATTAAGTTGGTAGACCTAACTGGCAGACATTGTATTTGGATTATCTCTAGTTTTGGGCTATTTTGAGTAATAGTGCCAGAAGTGTTCTTGTACATGTCTTTGATACGTATGCCTATAAAATTTAGTTGGATGCATAATTCAATATAGAATAACTGGGTCATAAGATATATTTAAGTTCATATTTTGTAGATTCCATTGAACATAATTATACAAGTTTGTCCCAGTTAGACCCCTACCAATTTGTGTACAATTTTCACCAGTACTTGTTATCAATGGCTTTTCTGGTGGGTATGTAGTAGGTCAAGAACAAGTGAACAAAATTTAAGATCATGAACTGGTTATAACCTCAAACTACATGATTGTATGATTTTTCTTAGCAATGCCACTTGTCAAATTAAAGAACAGTAACTGAAGATGGTGAAAGGAGTGTTTGGACTTTGCTGGGAAGGGACAAAGTAAGAGATCAAGCACAAGGGAATTGAATGTATTGATGACAGAGTGATTCTAGTAATCAACTGTGTAGTCTAAGTTAGGAAAAGCAACTTTGTTGAGTGATCAAGAAACTTGCGTCTCTATGAGGCTGAATACTAGATTTTACAGCAGACAGGTGGTTGGCCTTTTGAGAGAACAAGTTTCCACTCACTCTGGTTATGGTTTCCCATTAAACTATCTCTCCTTCACTAGCCAACTAACTCTTTAGAAATCTCCATATTATTGCTAGGCTTATTAGCAAGTGAGAATCAGGTCACACATTAAGTTCTCAAATATATCTATAACTATGGGAACAAGGGACTGAGTATTTGAAACCAAGACTGTTGCAGAACATCTGTGAAGCTACACTTTCTTTGGCTATGAGATTCTATGTTACATCAAGGATTTTGAAGGCTATTTCAGTGCCTCATGGGCCACTATTTTTCATCCAAAGGATAAGGTAATTCACATGTCCGTAAACTCACCAGGGTAGGAGGCAAATTGTGGCTGGATTAGGGGTACTTCAGTTTGCCTTGTAGAAAAGCCTTCCCTGAAGGAAGAAGTCTGCCCACCCCCACCAGTCACGGTTCAACCTGGCTTTAATTAGGAAAGCCCTGGGTTTTCTGTAGCAACTGCAGGACTTTCAGAGATACTTCAGGCTCTGCTTGGTTGCTAGAGAAACAAAAGCAGGGGCAATGGTAAGCTGGGCACTGTGGGTAGCTGTGGGTAACTTCCTATGGGAAGAATGTTTGTGACTCCTGAGTTCTTACTCAGGTAGATTTCACCATCTCTAGTATCACCACTTTCTAACAGAGAAACAAAAAAGTAATGGACATTCCTCACTTTAGTCTGAAGTCAATGAAGCATATACTCCTCATCCTAGCCTTCCAACCCCCCAGACAGATTTATGTGTACATGATTAACTGGCAAACAGTAATCATAAGATAACTGTGCAGAGATGATTTTTAGCTTCAAAGACAGAAGTTGTTACTTACAATGTGGGATACTCGAGAGGCATCTGTATAGAGATACCATTGGGAAAGACCTTCACAAAGTTTGAGAAATGTCTCCAGTTATTTTCAGAGCAATACAGGAAAACTTCTCAGGCTGAAACAAGAAAGGCAATTAATTTCCTGTTCAGAACAAAGAGACATCTGTGCAAAGTATTCTGGCTATTCACAAGGGAGAAGCCCTGTGCATGAAGAATATATTCCAACAGCACATCTCTCTCCTTTTCACCCCCAGTTCAAAAGCTCCAGTTAGTCTCCTGCAGAATTACTCATCGTGTTCTAATGAAAACACAAGTGTGTTAATAACTGATTTCCAGTCTTCTCAAGACCACAGGAGAAAGATGTGTTGTTGACTTTAATTATAATACTTGTAGGCAATTTAAAATGAATTTTAGGACTCTCTCAACCTCGTGGAGCTCTGATGATACAAAAGTTATGAGGTACAGCTGTTAACTAAAAGGTTGGGAAGCTTGGATCTACCAGTTCCTCATTGAAAAGCGCTGCAGGACAGTTCTACTCAGTCCTATAGGGTTGCTATGAGTCAGAATCAACTTGGTGGCAATATGTTTGACTTTTTTTTTGTCTGAACCTCAAAAATTAACAGTATCCTTAAGTGGTGGTTAAGACTGTGTCAACTTGTCAACTCCATGTTTAGTTGCTGTATAAAGTGGCAAGGGCAGGGCCTTTCATGGCTTTCTGCCTCTCAGCTCTCTTCTACCACTTACTTCCGGAGATGTTTCCAGCATCTCCTGCCCTCTTTTGCATCTGGTTTATGGACGTGAAATAACAGCTGATGGATTCATCAACCCTTATAGCAAGTGAGTGAGAGTCCTGCCAATCCCGGACTTGCCAGGCCTGCAGCTCTATAAATCAGCAAAGACTTTGCAGTTTTGCCTGCCGGCTTGGGATCTGTTGTCCTACACAGCCAGTGTTGTAGAACTCTGGTCACCATCTCCCGTGGCTACATAAGGTTTGTACCAGGACTTGGGATGTTCAGCTTCTACAGTTGTATGAGCTGTTTCCTTTATATACATCTTTCCTTATACATATACATGTTACTGGTTTTGCTTCCCTGGAAAACCCAACCTAAGACAATTCAGTACTGAGAGAGTAGGGTGCAGCTGTAACAAATATCTAAAATGTGGTAGTGGTTTTGAAACTGTGAATGGATAAAAGACTGAGGAGAGCTGTTAACACCAATAAAGTCTTAGATAGTGAGAAACAAGCAGCAGAGGACCAGTGGCAACAGCAGCAACAGACAGGCAGCAGTAGAACCAGACCAGGGTGAGACAGTGCTGGAGCCAACTTATGGAGCAAGAGAGCTGAGTGCCTGTACACAGAGGTTTCCTGGCATTGTGGGTTGCCTCCTGGCACTTGAATTGCTGGAGCTAGGCTTGCTGACCCATGGAATGAGAGAGCTGAGTGCCTGTGTGCAGGAGCCTTCTTGGCAGAGTGAGATGCTTCCTGGCCCTTGAATCTGTGGAACTCCAGAGCTTTGGAACACTTGCCCCAGCAGGGCAGGTGTGGGCCAGTGGCCCAAGTGATGAGACCATAGGAAGCAGACAAAGAAAAAGAGAAGCTGAGCTGCCACAATCTCAATAGGTATGGCCAGCACCTCAGGAGTTTGAAAGAGTGGAGCATGGCTTCCTGTGTTTTTAAGGGCGGAATTGCTACTCAGCTGGGCTTAGGGTGCACCTAAAGCCAAAGGAGCAGAATTGCTAGCCAAAGGGGCAGGGTTCCTATCCAGGTGGGCCTAGAAGGCAGAGTTGTTATGATGTTGGAAGCTATGCCACTGGTACTCAAATACCAGCAGGGTTGTGTGGTCGACAGGTTTCAGTTGAGGGTCCAGACTAAGACAGAGTAGGAAAGTGGACACGGCAATCTACTTCTGAAAAGAATTAGCCAGTGAAAACAATAAGAATAGCCACAAAGTTTTATCTGATATAGTGCTGGAAGACAATGCTAGAAGATGAGCCCCTTGGGTTGGAAGGTACTAAAAAGACAAGTGAAGAAAAGCTGCCTCCTCAGAGTACAGCCAACCTTAGTGACATATGTGGAGTCAAAATTTGAGACCTTCATTTGCTGATGAGGCAGAACTCAAAATATGAAGAAACAACTACAAACATCCATTAATAACTGAAATGTAAAATGCGTAAAGTATGAATCCAGGAAAATTAGAAATCGCCAAAAATCAAAGAGAACATATAAACATCAATATCTTAGGCACTGGTGAACTGAAATGGTCTGGACTTGACCATTTTGAACTAGACAATTGTAAATCTACTATGTCAAGAGTAAGAATGACAACTTGAAGAGGAATAGAACTGCATTCATTGAGGAAAAGAAGATTTCAAGATCTATCCTAAAATACGATGCTGTCAGTGAGAGGATAATATCTATATGCCTACAAGGAAGACCAGTTGATACGACTATCATTCAGATTTATGTATCAACCACTAAGACCAAAGATCTTTATCAACTCTGAAGTCCAAAATTGATCAAATACAAAATCAAGATGCACTGATAATCACTGGTGATTGGAATTCAAATGCTGGAAACAAAGAAGAAGGTTCAGTAGTTGGAAAATGTGCCCTTGGTAATGGAAATGATGTCACAGATTACATGACAGAGATTTGCAAGGCCCATGACTTCACTGCAAATACCATTTTTCAACAACATAAACAGTAACTATTTATGTGGCCCTCCATACATGGAATATACAAGAATCAAATTGACTACGTCTGTGGCAAGAGTGATGAAAAAGCTCATTATCATCAGTTAGAATAAAGACAGATGAAACAGATCATCTATTGCTCATATGCAAGTTCAGTTTGAAGCAGAAGAAAACTGGAACAAATCCACCCAAATCAAAGTATGACCTTGGGTATTTACAGTCCATCTCAAGAATAAATTGCATTCATTTAACACTAATGACTGAACACCAACACACTGCGGAATGACATTAAAGACACCATGCATGAAGAAGGTGAGAGGTCATTTAAAATTCAGAGAAAAAAGAAAAGATCAAAATGAATATGAGAAGAGACTCTGAAACTTGCTCTTGAATATCAACTAGCAAAAACAAATGGGGGAAATGATTAAGGAAAAGAATTGAACAGAAAATTTCAAAGGGTGGCTCAAGAAGACAAAGTAAACCATTATAATGACTTGTGCAAAGGGCTGGAGTTAGAAAACCAAAAGAAAAAAAAATGTTAGGCATTTCTCAAGATGAAAGAACTAAACATTTAAGCCTTAAGTTACAATACTAAAGGATTCTACAGGAAAAATATTGAAGAGGCAGAAAGCATCAAAGGAAGATGAGAGGAATATACAGAGGTATTTTATTAAAAAGAATTTGTCAGTGTTCTACCATTCTATGAGGTAGTATACGATAAGGAACCAGCGGTGCTGAAGGAAGAGGTCCAAGCTACGCTAAAGGCATTAGGGAAAAGTAAGCCTCCAGAAATTGAAGGAACGTCAATTGAAGTGTTTCAACAAACAGATGTAGTGCTGGAAATGCTTGTTTATCTATGTCAAGAAACTTGAAAGCCTCCTGGCATACTGACTAGAAAAGACCCATACTTATGCCCACTCCAAAGAAAGGTAATTCAATCCAAAGTGGAAATTATTGAACAATAGCATCAATATCACACACAAGTAAAATTTTACTGGACATTATTCAAAAGTGGCTGCAGCAGTACATCAACCAGGAACTTCAAAAATTCAAGCTGGATTCAGAGGAGGACGTGGAATAAGGGATATCACTTTCCTGGTCAGGTGGATCCTGAATGAAAACAGAGAACAATAGAAAGATGTTTATTTGTGTTCTATTGACTATGCAAAGGCATTCAACTGTGTGGATCACAAAAAAATATGGATAATGTTGGAAGGAATTGAAATCACAGAACATTTCATTGTTCTCATCAGGAACCTGTACCCAGAATAACAGGCAGTCACTGGAACAGAATGAGAGAATACTACATGGTTTACAATAATGAAAGGTGTGCAATGGGTTGTACACTTTCACCATAACTATTCAGTCTGTATGCTGAGTGAATAATCCAGGCAACTGGAGTATATGAAGAAAGGTGTGAAATCAGGATGGAGGAAGACTCATTAACAACACGCATCACGGATCTTGCTTGTTAAGAGCAAAGCCAACTTGAAGCACTTACAGATGAACATTAAAAAAATTACAGCCTTCAGTGGGGAGTGCACTGCAACATAAAGAAAACAAAAATCCTCACAACTGGATCAAAATGCAGCACCGCAAGAAATGAAGAAAAGATTCAAGTTGTCAAGAATTTCATTTTACTTGGATCCACAATAAATACCCATAAACACAGCAGTAGGAAAATCAAACAACACTTTGCATTGTGCAAATTTTCTGCAAAAGACCTCTTAAAAGTGTTAGATAGCAGTGATGTCATCTTAAAGACTAATGTGCTTCTGACCCAAACCGTGATGTTTTCAGTCACCTCTTATGTATGCAAAAGGCCAGGGAATGAATAAAGAAGATCAAAGAAGAGTTGATGTCTTTGAATTATAGTGTCAACAAAGAATATTGAATATACCATAGACTGTCCAAAGAATGAACAAATCTGTCCTGGAAGTAAAATAGCCAGAATTCTCCTTAGAAGCACTAATGGAGAGACTGTGTCTCACATACTTCGGACATGTTTTGAGGACGGCTCACTCCTGGAGAAGGACTTCATGCCTGGTAAAGCAGAGGTGAGCCAAAAATAAGAAAACTCTTCAATGCGGTAGGCTGATAACAGTAGCTGCAAGAATGGGCTCAAGCACAATATGAGGTTACTAGGATTTGGAACTGACTTGAAGGCATCTAACAACAACATCATAGATAATTACCTCAGTTTGGCCTTAAATCTTAGAGCAAGGACAAAAAAAGTATTAAAAATATTTAGTAAATTTTACAACATTTGTGAAACTTAGAGAAGATATCAAATTTTCACTATCATACCTGTAGCTTAATGAGTATGAGACTGTCTGCCTCTCTTTCACTTATTTATTTTTCAGTTATGTTTTCCCACATGATATAAATTTGGTAGATCTCTGGTGGTATAGCAGAAAAGCTTAGTGGCTAACCAAAAGGTTGGCGGTTCAAATCCACCAGCCATTCCTTGGAAACTCTGTGAGACAATGCTACTCTGTCCTATTAAGCTGCTATGAGCCAGAACTGACTCAATGGCAGATAACAACAACAGCATTACATATGTTTTGCACCATATCTTGTTTTAGTCAGTGGGGTGTTAGAAAATAGGAATGAGTAGAGACTTGCAAAGCCCTGATTGACTGGGGCTTTCCCTCTCTTACTGTGTCTGGAACCCTGAGATGACTCTTACATGAAAAAATTCAAGCTAGTCCGCTGGAGAATGGAAAGCTGTCATGTTGGAGGAACAATGTGATCCTGGCTAACAGCCTGCCATTAGGCAGATAGATTAGCAGCACTGTCCTGAATTAACTACCCATCATCTGATTTGCCACTAACTGCAGTCCCATGAGCAAGTCTGGTGGAAAACAGCTAAGACGATCCAGACTGAAAAACTGCCCACCCAACCCACAGAATCATGAGCTACATAAATGTATACCGTATTAAGCCTATAAATTTTAGCAGTGCTTATTATACACCAAAAAGCTAACTGATGTTGGGAAGGAAAAAGATAAAGGCAGGAAAAGGTCTTAATGTAATGTGTACTTTGTCTCAGTTTCCAATTCTGTAAAGAAGACATAATTGCGTTTCATAGATTAGTAATTAAGCGAGATACAGAAAGGTTGTGTTAGAATTGTTTCTTTTACTTGTGGTATGATACAGAATTAGTGCTCAGTCAACATAAAGGGCTGGTCTGGCTGTGTAGAAGATGAGTCTTATGCTGATTTATAGTACTTAGATAAGAAACAGAGGGAACAGTTCACGGAAATAAACACTGATCCTGCTGAAGAAGGTATATGTAAATGAATCAGTCAGGTACCTCCTTATTTACAAAAATACTCTGTTTTCTTTTTCCTCTTGGTGTAAAAAAACTATGAACAAGTTATCGTAGCCTTGTGATTAAGAAATCAGTTATGAAATAGTAAAAAGACTGTGACTCGACGGCACTTGGCTTGGCAGTAAATAAAGAGGGTTCCAATTAAGTCATCTGAGGATGGTCATAACTCTTTTGAAAACTCTTTCGAGAAAAAGGCTGGCTAATTTTTGTTTTTAAAGTCACTGGGACCTTTGAGTTCTAATAACCTGTAATCCAAGGGTCATGGTGATTAATGCAGTTAGGAATAATAAAGACAAAGTCATGCTAAAGTGATTGCCTGGGAACATACAGGAAAAGTCATTTTGAGAAAAAAAAAAAGAAAAACAATTTCCTGTGTAATACTGAGGGACTGAACTGTTCTGACTCAGAACACTCCTTGAAAACTGCAGAGTAGCCTGTGATTCATCTCTCTTCCCAGTAACAGATCTGAAGGTTGACTATGTGTCTGTTAATTGATCATCTAATTAGTGAACGTGAATGTGATTGTTAGAAATTCTTTCAAATGGCTTACAATTTCAGATGAACATTGTCGTATATTTTCTCTCTGGTCAACAAAAAGTTATTCATCAGAAAAGCTGGGGGAGAGGATGGAAGCTAGAACAAAGAATTCTCCCCCTTCCCTTTTGGTGTTGTTCAAAACATTTACATTAGCCTGAGTGTGATAAATGGATATGTCACCTCCCTGAGAGATAAGGCTCTCTGACCTTCAATCCTTGGATAAACCATTAGGTAAAATTATGAAAAAGGAAACTTCAGTATGAAAGTAGAGATTATCCCTTTTTGGATCCCAAATTCTCTGTCACTTATCTTCACTCTCCTCCCTCCACCTTCCTTTTTACCTTTTGTCTAGATTTTCAAAACTACAACCCAGATGAAGGGGAATTCATTCATGCTCAATGCATTGCAGCATTTGTTCCTGGAATCTGGTGGTAAAAGATCCAAAAATTAGTCAAGTCTTGTACCATGGCCAGACTTGGTATTTTGTGATCTGGATGAAGAGGGGGCTCTTTTGGAAAGTCACGTGGGCAAGTGTGCTCTGCAGACCTAGAGAACCAAGTGGCAGTTTCCAAGGGGTGCAGAAGTTTATTGCCACTGATTTTTGAACATGTAATAATGGTTTCTTGTCATCACATAGCATCAAGTTGATTCTGACTCATTGTAACCTTGTATGACAGAGTAGAACTTCCAGATAGAGTTTCCTAGCCTGTAATCTTTACCGAAGGAGATTGCCAAATCTTTTCTCACTTTGAACAGCTGGTAGAGTTGAAAACTGACCTTTCCTTTAGCACTTAAAGTCACTGCACCACTAGGGCCCCATAAGAATGGTTTGGAGACATTAATCTGGTCCTCTCATTTCAGTAAAAACAAAGTATCCAGGAGACTGAGGCATGATGTCAAATGTAACAAATCTAGTTAGTGTCAGACAAGTCTCCTCATACCTGGTCTTGTCTGTCTTCCAGAATGGTATGCTGGCAACCTTTAGTTAAAGCCCCTTTATTTCACTAATTCATTTGTTCTGGGATGGATTTTCTGTAATATTTCCATCATAGCTAGGAAATTACTGATTGTTTAGATGTGTATAATCCTTTTTTTAAACACTGAAGAAACAAAAAGGATAGGGTTTCTTCATCCAGGGGACTATTATGGTTTAAAGAAAACACACACACACACACACACACAAGAATCAATGAGAACACTTGCTAAAATATGCCACCCATGTCTTACCATGAACTCTTGTGAATGTACATTCAACATGAAATGTCTTTTATCCCCGCATTCACTGATAAATGTTCTTCAAGGCAGAGAACACTACCCGCTCCACTAGCAGAATTAGTTTTACTGATCTTTTCAGGTGATTTGGTTACAGTGAAAACAGATAATGGTGTATGGGTTTGCTCTAAAATTGGAACAGTTTTAGTGACAGTTTAGTGTGTCAAAATACCTAACCCCTGTTTATTTATCAAATATTTAGAAGAAATATATTCTACCTTTTCTTTCTCAGTAGCTTATCAATTTGATTAATGTTAATTGTACCATTATTGTTATGTTGCTGGACAAATTAAAGATGCACAGATAGATGTAAAAGGAAAAATCAGGGGTGATACGTCAAATAGGGAACAATGTAAGGAAAAGCATCGTGAAGAGAGATGGGTAAGAGAGTCGTCAAGTTCAGCCTTGGTTTTTGAAGAAACTTAAGCCCTATTGTATGAAATAATGATGTGGCTTTCCTGATAAAAAAAAGAAGAAACAAAACTTTTATAAGTTTCTGTTTCCTACCCAGTAAAGTAGCTAATTACAACCTATTAATCACCTACCTTTCCAAACTAGTCACCCTGTCCCGTATACTGTGTTCTGCCCCAAATCTTCTATTTATCATTTGTCAAATACATCATTCCATATCTTTCTATGGACTCTAGTGACTGCATACAAATGCATCTGGAATGTTTTTTCTTTCCACATCCACTAATAAACTTTACTTTGTATTCAAAACACAGGATGTTACCCTCTTGTACTATGCAGAATTAATTGTACCCTAATCTATGTCCGACTAGACGGCACTTGGCTAATCTATGTCCCTACAATGCTTTGTTCATCTATTTTGTTATAATGCTTCAATATTTTTGTTTACTTTGATAGAATATGAGTTCTGTAAAGGTAGAAATGTATATACTTTATTCACATTGTTCCAGTATGTGCCTAACACATAGTTAATACATGTTTTTTGAAATAAACTCATGTATATTCTTGTATTTCCTGCAAGCAAGCAGTAGTAGTTCTCATTATTGAACTTTATAGATTCCCTGACTCTCAAGCTCCTTTAAGAGTGCTTCCTCGCCTGTCCTAGCCGGAGCAGTCATGCTCTAGTGACTCCAGATGGTTGGCATGGGCCTTGGGCAGCTGGGTAGGGAATGCACCTTCCATCTGATTGCACTCACCGTGGGTGGGCAGGTGCTCTCTGTCAGGAAGCTGCAACCAGAAGCCAAGAGGGTGGCTCACTGAGGTAAAGGCAGGAAACACAAATGACCAGAATTCAAAGGTCCATGTTGACCTCAGTCTTACAAGTGATTGTGCAGTTGACCTTGAAATAACTGCTTCCTTCCTTATATCAGTCATTTCCATTATTATCACCTAAGCGATTGGCCTCTTCCTTTGGTACATTTCCCTTAAATTCCATATCCAACTTGGGGAATAAGTCATCAACAACCACAACACGCTATTAAGTCAGTTGTTTGGAGTGCTAGCAAATTCTCATTAGGTGGCAAAATTTATAATGTCATGGACTCTGTCCAGTTGGGCAATTACAGGTAGATAAAGGAAGTGTTGAGGCCAGCTTTCTTCAGTATAGGAGAACTCTCGGAGAAACTGATCAAGCTCTTTCCAACCTGGAGTTTTCCCTGATGGATCGACCTTCCATACTGTTTCCCAGCCACCAGCAAGCATTTCTCCCAGATATTACAAAAGCGTCCTAACTGGTTCCCTGGTTTCTGCCGTTACTTCTCTTTCAGTCTTTTTCTTCATGAAAAAGTGAATTTCTTTAAAAACAAAATTCACTCCACTGTACAAAGTCCTCCAGTGATTTTCCATTTCCTTCTGTACAGAAAGATGCTGAAGTCCTAACAATGACCTACAGGGCCCACATAGCTGAGATCTCTATTACCTGTCAGATCCTATTTTCCATTATTCTGTCCCTCCCTCTCTTTTTTCTAGACACAATCATCTCCCTGCTTATTCTCAAATATACCAGATGCACTTCTACATCAGGGCCTTTAATTTTTCCTGAGTTGTTCTTTTTCCAGTATTGTCTTAAATATCCCATATCTAGTATTGTCTTAAATATAACACTCTGTCATCTTATAGTTTTACGTGACCACTGTTTTAGTCAGCTAGTGCTGCTCCAACAGAGATACCACAAGGTGGATGACTTTAACAAGGGAAGTTTATTCTTATACAGTCTCTTAGGCTACAAGGGCAAATTCAGGATGTCTGTTCTGGGAAAAGGCTCTCTTCCTTGTTGGCTCTGGAGGAAAGTCACTGTATTACAGCAGTTGTTGTTCAGGGAGCATCCTGGCACAGAAACCTCAGGTATGAAGGATGTGCTTCACTCCTGGTGCTGCTTTATTGATGGCATGAACTTCCAAGTTCTCTGCTTGTTTCTCTCACTTTTATCCCCCATAGAATGAAAGGAGAAAGGGCAGTGCAAGGAAGAGTGTTGCATTCCCACCCTAATCCTCTTCATTTTTTAATTATTGTTATTTTTTATTATGGTTGAATGAAAATGTACATTTCCATATAAATTTACATGCTAACCTATATGCAACTCCCACTGCTCTCCCTGCTCGGTGACAGCACACTCTTCCTTTCTGCTCCATAAGTGTCCTATCCTCCCAACAGTCTCCTGTCCCTTCCTCTCCACTCCCTCCCCTTCTTCCAGTAAGAGGTCAGCAGGATGATATCCTATAGAAGCATAGAACCATAAAGTGCCCAAAAATATAGTCACTCTGCGTTGCCACGTCCAATCATTACTGTCCAAAGAATTGACCTTCACTAGGACTTATAGACAGGGGCAGCATGAGGGTCAGGGGCTGTTTTAGTCAGCTAGGGCTGCTCTAACAGGAATACCACAGAGTGGATGGCTTTAACAAAGGAAGGTTTATTCTTACACAGTTCGGTAGGTTGCAAGTCCATATTCAGGGTGTCCTTTCCAGGGAAAGGCCTTCCCCTTGTCGGCTCTGGAGGAAAGTCCGGTGTTGCATCAGCCTTTGTCCAGGGAGCGTCTTGGTGCAGGAACCCCAGGTCTGAAAGACACGCTCTTCTTCCGGTGCAGATTTCTTGATGGTAATGAGGTTCCCAATTCTCCTTGTTTCTCTTTCCTTTTATCTCTTGCAGGCTGAAAGGATTAAGGGTGGGGCAAGCCATACTCCAGGGAAACTCCCCCTACAGCAGAGCAAGGAAGTAATCCTATGCAGGAATTTACAGCCCCACCCTAAATCTTTAACATACACCTTAGCGAAACTACACATTTTTGGGGGGACACAATTCAACCCACGACAGGGACGATGCTCCTAGGGGAACCCCAAAACCCCTAGACCACTAATTGTTGTCTTTTAGTGGAGATCTCAGGGTGCACCCCTATTTATTCTTGTGTTGCCAGTGGGACTCAGCTTTGTGAGTTCCATCACGGTTATCACTGCTGGTGGCCGGGCGTGATCCGGTTTTGCCGAGTCATGTGTCAATGTAGACACCCGCTCACATAGGTGTCTCTGTCTTCTGGGTTCTCTTTCCCGCATGTAGTTACTGACCTCGGTGACCATGTGTTCCTGCTGAGTTGGGACCATTTCCTATACCTTCAGACGGCAGCTTGGCAGCCTTTAATACCCCAGGTGCCACTCACCAATGTGGGGTGCAGAAGGCTCTCTTAGCAAGATTCTAGTTGTGCCAGTTGGCCTCAGTTTCCCCTAAGAGTATGGTCCTTGGCCTCTTGCCCCAGCTACTCCGTCCTTGCAATATTGGGCTAAGGTGGGAGGAGTACTCAAGTTGTATTGAAGTCCGATTAATATTGATCTTCTTACTAATGTGTGCTGTCCCCAATGTCACCCAACCAAATTTCTAACAACTATCTAATCTAAATCCTACACCCCTTACCCTCCCACTGTTGCCAGCCTTGCAGCCATTAAAGAGTCTTTTCTTTTATTCGTGAGTCTGATTTTAAGTTCTTATTGTAGGGGTCTCATACAATATTTGCCCTTTTGTCACTGACTGCTTTCACTCGATGTAATGTCCTCCACTTGAAACAAGGTTATAAGTTTCCTGAAATCATGACTGTTTTTTATCATTACATAGTGCTCCATTGAGTATGTACACCATAGTTTACTTATCCATTCCTCTGTTGCTGGACATCTGGGTTGATTCCATTTTTTTTTGCTATTGTGGACTGTGCTACAGTAAATATTCATGTTCACATATCAGTTGGTATGAGTGGCCTTGATTCTGTAGGATATATTCCAAGCAGTGGAAGTACTGGGTCAAATGGTATATCTATATCCAGCTTTTTAAGGGAGCACCAGATTGTTTTCCAAAGAGGTTGGACCATTTTGTGATCCCACCAGCAGTGTAGGAGAGTTCCAATTTATCCATAGCCTCTCCAACATTTGTTGTTTTGCGTTCTTTGGCTCATGGCCAAACTTGTTCAGGTGAGATGGTATCTCTTCATAGTTTTGATTTGGATTTCTTTAATAGCTAATGATCATGAAAGTGTCCACATGTGGGTTTTGGCTGCCTGGATCTCCACTTTAGACAAGTGTCTGTCCATCTCCTTTGCCCATACTTACCTGATTTATCTTTTTCGTATTGATATTTTGTAGTACCTTGGAGATCAGGTGTTGGTCTGACATATAGTTGGCAAATATTTTTTCCCATTCTGTGCCAGCTAAGAGTCTTCGAGTCAGATCTGTAGGTGGCTTTTTAATTCTGTTAATAAAGTCTTTGGATGAGCAAAAGTGTTTGATTCTTAGTAGTTCCCATTTAACTATTTTCTGTTGATTGTGGTTGGTTTGACAGATTTTGGCGTCTATGTTGTCTATTAAAACTTCCATTGTTGTTCCTACTTTTTCTGGGATGAGCTTTATTGTTTTAGATTTGATATTTAGGTCTTTCATCCAGTTGAAGTTGGGTTTTGTATGAAGTGTGAGATACGGGTTTTGTTTCAGTTTATTGCAGATGGATATCCAATATTGCCAGCATCATTGAAGAGATTGTTTTTAGCCCAGTTTAATATCTTACTGCCTTGGTTAAATATCAGCTGTTCATAGGAGGATAATGTCATCTCTTAGGTCTTGATTCCGTTCCATTGTTCTGTCTCTTTTTGTACAAACAGCATGATGTTTTGACTACGGTGGCAGTGTAATAGGTTCTCAAGTTGGGTAATGAGAGGCCTCCCAGTGTGTTCTTCTTCGTTAGTAGTGCTTTACTTATCTGAGGCTTCTTCCGTTTACAAATAAAGTTGGTAATTTGTTTCTCCGTCTCATTGAAAAATGTCACTTGAAATTGTGTTGGGATTGCATTGTATAAGTAGATTGCTTTAGGTAAAGTAGATGTTTTCACAATGTTAAGTCTTCCTATCCAAGAGCAGCATAGGTTTCTCCATTTATTTAAGTCTCTCTTAGTTTCTTGCAGTAAGGACTTGTACTTCTTTTTGTAAAGGTCTGTTATTTTTCTGGCTACATTTATTCCTAGGCATTTTATCTTCTTACAGGCTATAGCAAATGGTATTGATTTGGTGATTTCCTCCTTAATATTCTCGTTGTTGGTATAAAGGAATCCTACTGATTTACTTATTTTTTCCTTGTGTCCTGATACTTTGCTGAACTCTTCTATCAGTTTGAGTAGTTTACTTATGGATTCTTTGGGATTCTCTGCCTATACAATCATATCATCTGCAAATAGGGAGATTCTGACTTCTTTTTTGCTGATGCAGATGCCGTTTATTTCTTGGTTTTGTCTAATTTCTCTGACTAGAACTTCTAGTCCATTGTTGAATAGGAGACGGATGAGTGGGCATCCTTGTCTAGTTCCTGTTCTCCAGGGAAACTGTTTCAGTCTCTCTCCATTGAGACTGATATAGGCAGTTGGCTCTGTAAATGGCCCATAATGTATTGAGGAATTTACCGTCTATTCCTATTTTACTGAAAGCTTTAGCATGAATGGGTGTTGGACTTTATCAAAAGCCTTTTCTGCATGAATAGACAAAATCAGGTGATTCTTGTCTTATGTGTTATTTATGTGGTTGATCACTTTAATTGTTTTTCTGATGTTGAACCAGCTTGCATCCCCGGTATGAATCCAAATTGGTCATGATGGATTATTTTGTTGATATGTTGTTGTATTCTATTAGCAAGAATTTTGTTGAAGATTTTTGCATCTAGATTCATGAGTGGTATTGATCTGTGGTTCTCCTTTTTGGTTGGATCTTTTCCTGGCTTTGGTCTCAGGGTTATGCTGGCTTCATACAATGAATTTGGGAGTATTCCATCCTTTCTATACTGTGAAGTAGTCTCAGTAGTATTGGAGATAACTCTTCTCTAAAAGCTTGGTAGAATTCTGTGGTGAAGCCACATGGGCCTGGGCTTTTTTTGTTGTTGTTGTTGGTAGTTTTTTGATGAGTTTTTTTCAATCTCTTCCTTTGTGATGGGTTTAAGTTGTTCTGCTTCACCTTGTGATAATTTTGGTAGGTGATATGAATCAAAGAATTTGTCCATTTCCTCCAGGTTTTCAAATATTTTAGAGTATAGACTTTTGCAGTATTCTGTTATGATAGTCTTTTTATTACTATTATTACAACTGAATGAAAATGTACATTCCCATATAAATTTACATGCCCACCAATATGCAGCTTCATGGATTGGACTTGGCAACGCAGAGTGTTACGATATTCTCAGTTTCTGTTGGATCTGTTGTGACAATGGCCCTCTCATTTCTTATTTGGGTTATGTGTTTGCTTTCTTGTTTTTCTTTACTAAGTTTAGCCAATGGTTTGTCAATTTTGACGATCTTTTTAAAAAAAACAGTGTTTGGTCTTTTCAATGTTTTCAATTGTTCTTCTATTCTCTAATTCATTTAATTCTGCTCTAATCTTTATGATCTGTTTTCTTCTGGTGACTGAGGTGTTCCTCTGTTGTTCTCTCTCTACTTGTTCAAGCTGTAGGGCTAATTCTTTGATTTCGTTTCTTTCTTCCTTCCAGATGTGTGCATTTGTGGAGATAAACTGGCTTCTGAACATTGCTTTGTCTGTATCCCATAGGTTCTTGTAGGAAGTGTTTTTGTTCTCATTGGAATCCATAAATATCTTTACTTCATCCTTGATTTCTTCTATAACTCATGGTGTTTTGAGCAAGATATTATTTTGTTTCCATGAGTTCCAGTTTATATCTCATTTTTTTCTGGTATTGATTTCTACTCTTATGACTTTATGATCTGAGAAGACTCTTTGCATTAATTCAGTGATATGGATTTTGTTGAGAATTGCTTTATGTCCTAACACATGGTCTATTCTAGAGAATGTTCCATGTGCACTGGAGAAGAAGGTGTAGTTGTCTGCTGTTGGATAGAAAGTTCTGTATATGTAGATGAGGTCTAGTTGGTTAATTGTGGCAATAAGGTCTTCTGTGTCTTTAGAGCTTTTTTCTAGATGATCTGTCCAAAATCGACAGTGTAGTGTTGAAGTCTTCTACCGTTATTGTGGAGTGATCTATCTGCTTTTCGAGTGTAGTCAGTGTTTCTTCAGTGTATTTAGGTGCTCTAATATTAGGCTAATATTGCCAAGTGCCAAGTGCCGTCGAGTCGGCTAGTATTAGGTGTGTAAATATTTAATATTGTTATGTCCTGCTTGTGTACTGAACCTTTCAGCAATAAGTAGTGTGCATCCTTGCCCACAATGGTTGATTGTACATTAAAATCAATTTTATCTAAGATTAGAATTGCCACAACTGCTCTTCTTTGTTCATTGTTAGCTTAATATGTAGTTTTCCATCCTTTAATTTTCAGTCTGTTCTTATCTTTAGGTCTAAGATGAGTTTCTTATAAGCAATGTATAGATGGGTCATGTCCTTTGATTCAAGGTGTCACTCGATGTCTCTTTACTGGCCCATTCAGTCTTTTCACATTCAATGTAATTATTGATTGGTACATATTTAGTGCTACCATTGTGATATGTTTTGATATTTTCTCTGTTGTTCTTATTAACCTATTCTGAGACATTCTTTGTGAGTTGAATTTTCACCTTCTTCAGTGTTGGTTTTGTGGTTGTTGAGACTCCTGTATTACATTTCTTGATATTGTATGTTGCTTCTTTGTTGTGCTTTATGGCTGCCCCCTGATCCCACATACTAAACTGTGTATAAACCCAATTTTAATTACTACCAGTCTTGTCAACTTCCTCTACATCTTTAAGGACTATAATGACTATAGTACATCTCTCTTTTTAATATGATGACATCACAGTTTTTATGACATCATCACTGGATTATTTCTTTCACTATTATAGATTTGATTGAGTTTAGAGCCTTTCCTAACTGAGTAGGATTCTGGATGTTGTATCCTTCTAAAATATAAAGTTAGTGGCTTTGTTCTTCTAAGTTAAGGCCCAGAAATTCTTTCAGAATTTCCAGTAGCTTTGGTTTGGTTTTTACAAAGTCTCTGAGTTTCTGTTTATCTGCAAATGTCTTAGTTTCATTTTTATATTTGAAAGCTAGTTTTGCAGGATATGTAATTCTGTTTGGAAGTTTTCCTTCAAGGCTTTGAATACATCATGGCACTGTTTCAGTGCCAGCATCGTTTCTTCTGAGAAATCTGACGAAAGCCTACTGGGTTTCCTTCTGAATGTTAGCTTTGCTTTGAGTCTTGCTGCCTTTAAGAGTTGCTGCTTATGTTTCATTTTGTTAAGCTTGATTATAATATGTCTTGGAGTCTTTCTTTTGAGATCTATATTGAGTGGCATTCAATACATATCTTGGATATCTATATTCTTTTCTTTCATGATTTCTGGGACGGTCTCTGTCAATAGCTCAGCAACAACACTCTCTGTGTTCTCAGGTGTCTCTCTGTGTTCAGGGACTCCAATTAATCGTAGGTTGTTCCTCTTAATAAGATCCCACATGCTCCTTAATGCTTTTTCATTTTTCTTGCTTCTTTTTTCTGTGTTTTCCTCATAAATGATGGAGTCAGTAGCTCTGTCTTCCAAGTCGGAAAGTCTCTTTTCCTTTTGTTCCTTTCTGTTTTTTTGGCTTTGAAATGAAGTTTCTATGTCTTTGGTTTTGTTCTTGATCTGTTGAATTTCAGAGTACTGGTATTCCATCATATCAAACAGCTTGCTTAATTTTTCATTTTGCTCTGCTGCATTTTGTATAAGGTATAGGAGGGCTCTGTATGTAATCCTTTTGTATTCACCTTCTGATAATTTCAGAAAAGTTTCTTTATCCAGAAAGCTCTTCTAAAGCTATGGGTGATTTTCTGCTTACCATTTTCTCCATAGTGTGTTGCTTTTGGGGCTCCGTGTGAGTCAATAAAGGCTGGGAAAGATGCTGTGAGGATGGACTGCAGTTGTTTCTCTAAATCGTCTTAAAATGAAAAGTAAAAGGTATCTGACCACTTCCCAGGTCAGTTAGGTTTCCAGGTGTACAGAGCCTTCATCCTAACTGGCAAAGTAAGCACCTCTATATCCAACCTTGGATGTTATGAACTAGTTCAAAATGCAACAAGACTACTTCCCTGTTGGCCTCTGGTGACAGGCCCCAGCTGTAGGCGACACTGTGTAAAATACTGATTTTCTGCCTGCAAAGCTCTCTTATGCAGGCGAGTACTGCCTTCAAGCCTAGGAATCAGATCTTGCTGAAGCCTCCATATCCAAGATGGCATTCTGCACAAGCTCAACACCTGGCACCTCTGTTCAACTATACTATGGCAGAGGTAGAAAAAGAAGCCAAAGGTGCCGAGATGCAAGAGCCCACAGTCTCTGTAGCTGGGCCCCAGCCGTATGTGATACTATGTAAACTACTGCTTTTCTGCCAGAATAGCATTCCGGTGCTACGTCCCAGGCTAAGTGTTAGATCCAGCTAGGCCTACGTATCCAAGATGGTGTCCTGCACAAGCTCACTGCCTGGTGCTTCAGTACAAACTGCGCTATGGCAGAGGTGGAAAGAGAGGCCAAAGGTGGCAAGATGCACAGAGTCTTTAGCCAGGCACTCAAAATATGGCAATTTCACCTTCCAGTCCCACTAGTGGTGCATCTAAGACTAGCCGCTCGTCAAGATCCGGCTCCAACAGCTGGCCAATAGAGAGGGAAAAAAAGTCAAAATGGTGAGTTACCTTCAGTCTGTGAAAGCCAGGACTGGCCAGGAGCAGGAGGCAGCTAAAGAGAGGAGGTATTCCATTCAGTGGTTTGAAGTGCAAATTATCAGTCCTATGCTGTGTCCTAGGGCTCACGAAGGATCCAGAAGGCTCCTTTCAATTATCAATTCAGGTCTCGGTTTCCAGAGGGATTTAGGGAGACATATCCTTTGTCTGCCATCTTGACTCCACCCCATCACCCCAATCCTCTTTTAACACAATCATCCTACCTACTAGCCACAGGCAGAGATTGGGATGTATAGCATAGGAAAATCACAAAATATTGGGAATGACGGCCTAGCCAAATGGCTACTGACATTTTGGAGGGGACAGAGTTCAATCTATGACAACTGCCCTTTACAAAATTGAAGTACTGTCCTCCACAACACTCTTAATCACTCTTCCCTGCATTATTTTTGTCTAGTCCTTATTACTAGCTGACATACATATTTTACTAATTTATTGCTCTATTATCTGTATCTCCCTAATATAACACAAGCTTTCTGAAGGAAGAATTATTCACATGTGTTGTTCACTGCTGTATTCTCATTGCCCAGAGCAGTGCCTGACACAGAGCAATTTTTTTTTTTTAATGAGCACAAGATATTGAGCAGACCAATCTCAGTGCCTTCTGTGTAAACTATGATGATTAATTTTACATTCAAATTGGCTGGGCTATGGTGCCTAGTCTTTTTAGAAAATACTCATTTAGTTGCTGCTACTAATATAATTAAAAACCAAATCCATTGCTATCAACTCACAGTGACCGTATAGGTCAGAGTAGAATTGCCCCCATAGAGTTTCCAAGGAGAACCTGGTGCACTTGAACTGCTGACCAAAACGTTAACAGCCCTAGCACTTCACTACTGGGCCACCAGAGTTTCCTAAAATTACATGTAATTAAATCAGTTTACTTCAAGTAAAGAAGATTACCTTCCATAATATGGGTGAGTTTCAGTCAATCAGCTGAAAACTTTAAGGGCAAAAGGAAAGTTTTCTGGGTCTGTTCTGACTCCAGAAAATATATGGTGCCAGAACATTATTACTATTCACTCTTTTGGTCACCTTATCTATAAATTTTGGAGCACAGGCCTACAGATATTGCCATGTCTCCAGCCTGTCACCTGCACTATGAATTTGGGAGTTAGCCAGACTTCAACAATCTTATGAGCCAATTCCTTGAAGTTCCTGTCTCTCTTACATTTTATATATATACATGTATAAGTGCATGTATGTATATATATTACATATGTATATATACAGTGTTATATGTATGCAAACCCCCACTTCTCTGTAAGTTTGTAGTACTGTGGGGGTCTGTGTATTGCTGTGACACTGGAAGCTATGCCACTGGTATTGCATTATGTAAATGACATGCCTTACTCACCGAAAGTGAAGAGGATTTGAATCCCTCACTGATAAAGATCAAAGACCACTGCCTTCATTGGGGATTGCACCTCAACATTAAGAAAACAAAAATTCTCACAACTGGACCAGTAAGGAACATTCTGATAAATGGAGAAAAGACTGAGGTTGTCAAAGATTTCATTTTACTTGGTTCCAGTATCAACACCCATGGAAGCAGCGATCAGTAAGTCAAAGACACATTGCATTGGGAGAATGTGCTCTGAAAGACTTCTTACAAGTGTTGAAAAGTAAAGATGTCACCTTAAATACTAAGGTGTGCCTTAGCCATGCCATGGTATTTTCAATCAGATTTCATACTTGCAAAATCTGGATGATGAATAAGGAAGACAGCAGAAGAATCAATGCCTTTGAATTGTGGTGCTGGAGAAGAATATCGAATGTGCCATGGACTCCCAGAACAACAAACAAATCTGTTCTGAAAGAAGTACAAGAACGGTCCTTGAAAACAAAGATGGTGACACTGCATCTTATATACTTTGGACATGTTGTCAGGAGGGATCAATCCCTCAAGAAGGATATCATGCTTGCTTGAAAATTTAGAGGGTCAGCGACAGAGAGGAAGACCCTCAACAAGATGGACTGACACAGTGGTTGCATCAACAGGTTAAGCATAAAAAGAGTTGTGGCAGGTACAGCAACAGGCAGTGAGTGTTTCCTTTTGTTGCACATAGAGTATGACTCAGAACTGACTTGATGGCATCTAACAACAACAACAACATGTATGTAAAAAAAAAAGTCGATTGAGACAATTCTCTCAGCCATCCCATATGTAAAGGGCCTTCCAATAAGGGTGTCCTATCTTTGAACTTGAGTAAACCAAGTTGTGTAAATGATATAGGTTTAATTATTTTATTATTTTGAAGTACATTTGATGGTACTATGTGTGGAAACAAACTGGGTAAATAGTTGCATCTTCCAAATGGGGCCAAAAATAATCTGTTATCGTATCCTGATACCTTCTGCCTTTGACAGTCAAAGCTTTTCCTCATTCATTTTTAAAATATAAGGACCAATAATTCTGCTGGACCAAAATCCACACCAAGTGGTCACTTTGGGGGAATGAAGTAGATGTTCTTCAATACCCACTGGATTCTCATTGCTCCAAATGCAGCAGTTTTCTTTGTTAATAAAACCATTCATCCAAAAATGGACTTCATTCCTGAAGATGACTTTTTGGTCAAAGGCAGTGTCAGTTTCCAGTTGCCCCAGAGCCCAGTCATCAAGTGTAAAGTGCTATCTGAAGTCATTGCACTGTAGTTCTTAAATTAAAACAATTTTGTAAGGGTAAAACTTCAAGTCCAGATGCAAAATTTGCCAAACTGTGGTCGACAAAAGATCCAGTTCTTGTTCTTAGTGAGAAACTGATTGGGATGGATTCTTGTGTACACTCTAACAAATGGTGGTGATGTTTTCATCAGAACGTGTGGTTCACTGATGCACAGGCATTGTCTGATTGGCAACAGATTCAGTTGTCTCAAAGTTTTTGATTAAACAACACATTGTTCTCTTAGCAGACAATTATGTGAATCGTAAATTTCACACAATGAACAGAATGTTTGGCGAATGGAACCCCATTTTAATAAGAAACTTTAATAATTTCTACATGTTGTGGACTCGTGTAACTTATCATGGCTGTTTGTCCAGACTAATAAAAAAAACATGATAAATATGGCCAGTACAGCTTCACAAATATGGAGGTTGTGAGCTGACAAAAATAGGACATCCTTATTTGAAGACTCTTTTGTTTGTGTGTATGTATATATGTAGCTATCACTTTTTATGTTTTTCTGGGGAACCCTAAGACACATTCAATCCTCAGTGAATGCAAAATGTTTTGTCTACACTCCTTGCTGAGATAAGCCATTACTTCTGCAGCTATGGTCACACTGTATACCACATGACTGTGATTTTATCTTCCTCTACTCCTGCTGGAAACTCAGATGACACAGTGGCTAAGTGCTACATATACTAAACAAAAATGTCAAGAGTACAAATTCACCAGGTACTCCTTAGAAACCCTGTTGGGTAGTTCTACACTGTCCTATAGGGTCAATATGAGTCAGAATCGCCTTGAAGGCACTGGGATTGATTTTCATTTTTTCTATACCCCTGATGTAGTTGATTGAGCCAAAAGTGGATACCTGACTGAGTGGAAATTAGGGTATAGATTGTTTTGTAGTCCAGAGGAAAGAACTTTATCCTAACAGTAATGATAGTGATTAGCTAGATTGATTATTGGCTGTCATAGGAATTGGCAGTAGGAAATAAGAGTAGGGTTAGATAGCTAGTAGCAGAAAGGGAAACAAGAAAGAGTGTATAAGAAACACAGAGACAGAAGAGAAGAAAGACAGTAATAAAGGGAAAGAACAAAGAATGTACGCTGTATTTCAAAGATTTGTTGTTAAGTGCTGCTGAGTAGATTCTGACACACAGTGAATGAAATGTTGCCCAGTCTGACACAATCTTCAGAATTGTGTCTATGCTTGAGCCCAGTGTTTCAGCCACTGTGTCAATCTATTTTTTGAGAGCACCTTTTGTGCTGACCCTCTGCTTTACCAGCTGTGATATCCTTCTCCCAAGACTAGTCTCTCCTGATAACATGTCCAAAGTAAGTGAGATGAAGTCTCCCCATCCTCATTTTAAAGGAGCATAGTGGCAGTAATTCTTCTAACAGGTCCATTTATTCTTCTGGCAGTCCATGACATGTTCACGATTCTTTGCCGATACTACTATTCAAAAACATCAATTCTTCTTCAGTCTTCCGTATTCATTCCTCAGTTTTTGTATGCGTGAGGGGTGACTGAAAATACAGTGGCTTAGTTTAGCAGGAACTTAATACTGAAAGTGATATCTTTGTTTTCCAGTACTTTAAAGAGGTCTTTTACAATAAATTTACCCAAGGCAATGCACCATTGGATTTCTTCACTGCTGCTTCCATGACTGTTGATCCAAGTAAAATGAAATCATTGACATCTTCATTCTTTTCTCATTTTATCATGATGTTTCTTATTAGTCCAATTGCAAGAAGTTTTATTTTGTTTTCATCAAGTGTAATCCACACTGGAGGCTCTGGTCTTTGACCTTCATCAGTAAGTGCTTCAAATCGCCTTTACTTTCAACAAGCAACAAAGATTTAGCATGGAGAAATAGTGCACAATATCTCATTGATCATTTTTTAGTGATTACAACAGACCAAATTGAAATTGAAAGTATCATAACAGAATACTATGAAAAACTGTACTCTAACACATTTGGAAAACCAGAGGAAGTGGACAAATTTCTAGATTCACATTACTTACCGAAATTGTCGTAGAGAAGTAGAACAACTTAATAAACCCATCATGAAAGAAGAGATTGAAAAAGTAGTAAACACACACAAAAAAATCTATCAACCAAAAAAAGTCTTGGCCCAGACAGCTTCACTGGAGAATTCTACCAAACTTTTAGAAAGGAGTTAATTTCAATATTACTAAAGCTATTCCACAACACAGAAAAAGGACAGAACATTCTCAAATTCATTCTATGAAGTCAGCATAATCCTGATACCAAAGCTGGGTAAAGGCAGCACAAAAAAAGAAATGCACAGACCAATATCACTCATGAACCTTGATGCAAAAATCTTCAGCAAAATCCTACCCAGTAGAATTCAACAACATCTGAAAAAGATAATTCATCATGATGAAGCAGGATTCATACCAGGGATGTGGGACTGGTTCAGCATCAGAAAACAATTACTGTGATCAACCATATACATAACATGAAGTATAACAATCACTTGATTTTACCAATTGTTGGAGAAAAGGTATTTGACAAAGTCCAACACCCATTCATGTTAAAAGCCCTCAGTGAAACGTGACTAGAAATGACATTCCTCAATACAATAAGGGGCATCTATGCAAAACTAACCACCAACATCATCTTGGAGAGAGACTGAATTACCCCTAGGAACAGAAACTAGAAAAAGATCCTCACTGTCACCACTACTATGCAAGTCAAGAACTCCACTAAAAGACCAGAACTGATGATCTGATAACCTGGAGGGTCCCATGGGAACATGACCCCTAGACTTGCTGCTGCCCCACCTCAACACTTCAAAGAATGGACAGTACTCAGGGACATAGAGTGAATATATTATGTGTATGTCCTGGCAGGAACAGGTCCTATGGTGGCTCATTTCAGAGAGCAGAAGTCCTGCTCTCTGACCTGCCAGTTTGGGATTCAAAAATACCTGAAGCTCTGTAAATCAGGAGAAGCCTTGCACTCTTGCATGTTACTCTTAGGATTCATAGATCTTCACAGCCTGTGAGGAAGAATTCTGCTCTCTGACCTGCCAGTCTTAGGCTGTCCCACCCCAGCTGCTATGTGATCAGGAGAAGCCCTATCATGAACATCTTGGGACTTTCCAGGGTCTATAGACCAGTAGCTTTTTCACTAATGTGAATCTCTCTCCACATGTGTACATATTTATACATTTTACTGGTTTTGCTTCCCTAGAGAAGCCTAAGACATTTGATGCTGAGAGTGGTTCTAGTGAAGTGAAGTAGTAAGAATGAGTTTTCTAAACTGGTTTTCAAGTCTGGTTAGCCTTAAAGACATTGACATTTACTACTAGATGCTTCTAGTAGTAAAGAGGGTATTGCTAATCTATAGCATGAAGTGACAATTCAAATATGCAAAATATCACTACCAGGGTAGCAGGTACCGGTAAAGGCGAGACTCTAGGTGATTGCACATTTGATGCTTTTCTACAATTTTGTCAGAATGAGAAATATAAGGAAGCTGGTTGTTTGGTCCTACTTTCACTAGACAAAGGCGTGAAAGAGATATGCTCAGGGCTTAAGATTCAAAGCTCAAGTGCGACATAAACAACCTTAAAGTTTCCACTTGTGTTTTGAAAGAAAGCCTTATTACTTGTACCAGCAGAGCTGGTAGTGTTGAAAACCAAACCCAGAATGTTATTGCAAGAATTACAATGCCAGTTCAACTGCTAACCTTGAGAAGTGTCTGAGATAAAAGTAAGGACATTAGTTGGGAAAAAATGGGATCTGGAAACTTGGGATGGGCACGTATGTGCAGTTAATCAGAAAACTGAAGATATTGAGACACTAAATTCCATTGAATTTCTCACACCAGCAAAACTATTCCCACCTGAAAAAATTTCTTCATGTTTGTCTGCTGTACCACATTGTCCAGGAAAACCATCTAATGAAATCAGCCCAAGGCCAGCTATGTCTAAAGAGTCCTTGTCTAAGTCATTGCCTGGAAAAGTGCGCAAAACAGACATTTTACAAGACAATGCTGAATGCTTTTTTTAAAAAAAACTCCACATCATTGATTCTGGCTTCTAGACCTAAGTCCCAGTAAGCCCCCAAAGGAGAAGTGCATGATGTGACCCAGAGGGCGGTATGCTATACTCTGTTAAGAACTGCTTGACTTTTTCTAATATGTGTAAAATGAAACTTGGGTAAAATGTATGAAGATAGGTATTAAGGGTGTGAGATAATGGTGCAAGGAACATAAAGCTGTATCGGTCTGAGTTTATTGATATGGATCCACTAAGCACAGAGTCCTCATTCACTGTTTCAGACAAAGAAGTTAGGAAAGTATCTAATAGTTTCTTTGGTTGGGCTGCTGAAATATGGATTATATGGTCCAAAAAAAACCTACTGTTGTCAACTCTGTTTGACTCATAGGGACAGTATAAGAAAGTATAACTGTCCTATAGAGTTTCTAAGGAGCACCTGGTGGATTCAAACTATCAACCTTTTGGTTAGCAGATGTAGCACTTAATCACTATGCCACTAGGGTAGCCTATGATAAATCAAGTTGAAGTACCAGACCTGCCTTCTTTCCCTGTAGAAAAAAGTACCCCTAAAAAATAAATTTCAAAGTAATAATGAAAGATAAAAAAGAAATTTGTGATCCATTCAATTACTAGTAATACTGTTTTTCGCCTTATAACTTCTTTTCTTGCTCACTACTTCAATTAATGTTAAAACACGATCATAATTTACACTTAAAGGTTATTGTGAACAGCAAACATCATTTGGTGGTGCTATCAGAGCATTTCAGATATTCAGATCAAACAAGAACCCGGAAATTGGGAGTTGTTTTTCATAGAACTCTACAAAATACTAAAGGAAAGAACCTACCAAATGGAAAAAGCTGGAAGGCTTAATATTTCAGATGAATTTCTGATCCACTCTTCAGTTACATTTTCTTAATGCTGTTTTTGCAATATTTAAATGAGGTTCTAAAATATTACAAATAATGCCTTGTTGATCTTTTCTTTAAGTGACAAAAATCAAAGGATACCCAAGTATAAACTTTTGGTGATCAAAATGTTTGGGCCATAGTTTAGACTTCTAAAGAAAAATGACACCTTAGCCACAACATTTGAAAAATTTTATTTTGCCCCAAGGTGATCATTGAATTGTACTACTGTACAGAAATGGTCTGTGCTAGCATACTAAAATAAAACGTGCATATGATTTGATTACTTTCACAATTCACTGTTTTCTTCAATAGTAAATTGGAATGTCCTTGTGTGCTGTTGGCAGTGGGTATATGCGGTCAAGTCATTTCTGACTCACAGAGACCTTATAGGCAGAGTAGAACTAACCTATAGTTTTTCTTAGGCTGAAATCTTTACAGGAACAGATTCTGAGGTCTTTTCTCCCACAGAGCAGCTGATGGGTTTGACTCACTAAAGTTTGGTTACTGATTCCAAGTAGCCACTAAGAATTTAAACCACATGAATTGGGCTTCAAATGTACTTTTGTTTGTTTGTTTGTTTGTTTGTATCGTTATTGCCCTTCTAGGAGTCCCTGAGTGGTACAAATGGTTAATATGCTTTGATGTTAACCTAAAGGCTGGATGTTCAAATTCACCCAGAGGTACCTTGAAGAAAGGCCTGGTGACCTACTTCTGAAAAATCAGCCATTGATAATACTGTGTTGCACAGTTCAACTCTAACACCCGTGGGATCACTACTTCTGAAAAATCAGCCATTGATAATGCTGTGTTGCACAGTTCAACTCTAATACCCGTGGGATCACTACTGCTTGAAACTGACTCAGTGACAACAGCTTTTGGTCTTTCCACTAGTACTGATCCTAATGTACCATTTTTGGTTATATCACCTGTCACACAGTAATTAAAACATTTCTTTTGATCCTGGCTCTTCTGTAGTTACAGAAAATGTCTGTTAACACTTCTGCCTTGCACCAGATTCGTACCAGGAGCAGCTGTATACTCTACACATCGTGTCGTTTTTACCCTCACAGAAAGCAAAACACCTGTCCCCAGAACAAAGTGGTGGTATTTGCTTTTTCACCTTGGGCCACTGATGTTTTATAATGCTCACATGGTGTCAACTGATTTTGAGATTGCTAATGATGTGGTATTCTTAATGACCTCTAAGGAATCCTTTTGTTACTAAGGTGGCACGAGTTTCACAGATTAAGTGCTGAGCCTGACCTGGGGACCCAAAGAATGTAATGCTGAATCCTAACTCCAAAGTTTTCTTGGCTTCTCTATGTTTGATAACAAAATATTCCCTGCAATTTTTACCACAAAACATCATTTTACTTTCGTTCAGGAGAAAAACACTCAATTACTTTGCTGGAAAGGTCACTGCGCTTCACTCTTTAATCGTGCAAAAACTGCAGTGTCTTCATGCTGCTCTCTGAAAATAACATAGAAGTCACCGACAACTAAAGTTTAATGTATCTGCAGTCTTGTGAAATACAGTTTCCAAGAATTCGTCTTCATCCTTTTTTCCCCATCTGTTGTTTCTTTTTTGTGATTTTGTGAAAGTATAAAGTCCAAATCAATTTTGCATCCCCACCTTTCTGTAGCTCCTTCTGCTCTCCTTGTCCAGTGACAGCACACTCTTCCTTCTCATTCTATACTTGTCATATACTCCCAACAATCTCCTGTCCCCTCCTCTCCACTGGTCTCGAAAGAGACCAGTAGGACAGAATCATCTAAATGTAGAGAACCATAAATACACAAACCATGTGGTCACATTTTGTCCCCGAATCCAGTCCATTTTTGTTCGAAGAGTTGACCTCAGTAGTGTTGTCTGGTCAGGGACAGCAGCAGGTCTAGGGGTCATGCTCCCAGGGGACCCCTCATGCCATCAGATCATCAATTGTGGCCTTTTGGTAGAGTTCTTCCATTGCACTGCCCTTTTTCTCAAGTTGCCATGGGGACTCAACACTGTGTGCCCATCAGGGCTGTCTTGGGTGGTGGTCAGGTACCATATGGTTATTCTAGTCACACATTGATACTTTCACCCAGTGACATGGGCCCTTCTGTCTCCTGGGCTCTTTTTTCCTTGTGTCCTTGTGGTTCTTGGTGATCATCAGTTTTGGGTGAGTTGGGACAAATTGATGTGCCTCGGATGGCAGCTTGCTAGCTTTTAAGACCCCAGATGCCTCTCACCAACATGGGGTGCAGACTCTCTTAGCAGCAGGCTCATTATGCCACATGGTCCTTGATGTTCCCCAAGAGCATGGTCCCCAGGATCCATCTCTGCTACTCTATCCTTGCAGTATTGGATTGAGATCAGGAAGAGTTTTCAGTTTACGGTGAAGCCCATTTAAGTTGATCCACTTTCTACTGTGTGCTGTCATGGCTTTCCCCTAACCAAATTTCTATCAACTACTAACCCTCTCCCTCCCTTGCTTCCCTTATAGCCATCAAAGAGTCTTTTCTTCTGTAAATAACTCTGCTTTTAAGTCTTTATAATAGGGGATCTCATAAAATACTTGCCCTTTTGCCACTAATTTCACTCAGCATGTCTTCCAGTCAAAACCGGGTTATGAGATGCTTCCTAAAGTCATTGTTGTTCTTTATGATTGCATAGTATTCCTCTGAGTATATGTTCCATCGTTTGTTTATACATTTGTCTGTTGATGGGCATCTGGGTTAGTTCCATCTTTTTGCTATTGTGGACTGTGCTGCAATAAACATTTGTGTGCATGTATCTATTCGTGTGACAGCCTTTGTTTCTGTAGCATATATTCCAAGCAGTGGGATTACTGGATCGAATGGTATATCTATATCCAGCTTTTTAAGGAAGTGCCAAATTGCTTCCCAAAGGGGCTGTACTATTTTGCAATCCCACTAACAGTGTAGGAGAGTTCCAGTGTCTCCACAGCCTCTTCAGAATTTGTTGTTTTTGTTTTTGGATCATGGCCAATCTCGTTGGGGTAAGGTGGTGTCTCATTGTAGTCTGATTTGGATTTCTCTGACAGCCCATGATAGTGAGCATTTCCTCATATGTCTTTTTGTCACCTGGATGTTCTCTTTGGTGAAGTGTCTGTCCATTTCTTTTGGCCATTGCTTAATTGGGTTATTTATCATTTTCTTGTTGATGTTTTGCAGTACCCTGTAGATTACAGAGATCAGACGGTGGTCTGACATGTAGATGCCAAATACTTTATACCATTATGAAGGTGGTGTTTTTAACTCATTTGTTAAAGTCTTTGGAGGAGTAAAAGTGTTTGATTCCTAGTAGCTCCCATTTATCTATTTTCTGTTAATTGTGCTTTGTCAGATTTTGAAGTCTAACGAAGCTGTGTATTAGAAGTTCCATTGCTGACCTTATTTTTTTTCTTGCTTGTTTTTTATTGTGCTATTTTTTTTATTTGGCTCTTTGATCCATTTTGAGTTAGTCTTTGTGTATGGTGTGAGATATAGGTCTTGTTTCAGTTTTTTGCAGATGGATATCCAATTTTGCCAACATCATTTGTTAAAGACACTATGTTAATGACAGTTTACAATCTTAGGGCCTTTGTCCAATATCAACTGTTCATAAGAGGGTGGTGGCATCTCTGGGGTCTCAACCCTCTTCCATTGGTCTGTATGTCACTTTTTGTATCAGTTCCTGGCTGTTTTGACTACTGTGTGGCAGTGTAAGAGGTTCTAAGGTCTGATAGTGTGAGTCCTCCCACTGTGTTCCTGTTCTTTAATAGTGTTTTACTTGTCCAAAGTTTCTTCTTTTTCCAAAAAAAGTTGATTTGTTTCTCCATCTTATTAAAAAATGACGTTTGTATTGAGATTGCATTGTGTACATAGATCACTTTGGATAAAAGAAATTTTCACAATGTTGAGTCTTCCTATCCATTAGTAGCATAGGTTTCTCCTCTTATGTAAGTCTGTTTTGGTTTCTTGCAGTATTGTAGTTCTCTCTTTACAGGTCTCTTATTTCTCTAGTTAGATTTATTCATAGGTATTTCATCTTCTTGGGGAATATGGTAAATGGCATTGATTTGGTGATTTCTTCTTTGATCATCTATTTGTTAATATAAAGGAATCCTACAGATTTACGTTTACTTGTATCCTCATGCTTTGCTGAATTCTTGTATTAGCTTCCACAGTTTACTTATAGATTCTTTAGGGTTTTCTGTGTATATGATCATATTTTCTGCAAACAGGGAACTTTTTACTTCTTCTTAGCTGATATGGATGTCCCTTCTTTCTTTGTCTTGTCTAATTGCTTTGGATAGAACCTCAAGTACAATGTTGAACAGAGATTATAAAACTGGGCATCCTTGTCTAGTTTCCATTCTCAAGGAGAATTGTTTCAGTCTCTATCCATTTAGGATGATATGGGCAGTTGGTTTTGCATAGATGCCCCTTATTGCATTGAGGAATTTCCCTCTATTCCTATTTTGCTGAGAGTTTTTAGCATGAATGACTGTTTGACTTTGTCAAAAGCCTTTTCTGCATCAATTGACAAAATCAAGTGATTCTTATCCTTTGTGCTCTTTATATGGTTGATCACATTAATTGTATTTCTGATGTTGAACCAACCTTTAGCTTACTTAATTTTTCATTTTGCTCTGCTGCATTTTGCTTAATCTCTAGGATGGTTCTATGCATGATTCTTTTGTACTCGACCTCTGGTAGTTTCAGAAAGCTCTCTTCATCTGGGAAATTTTTGAGTTTTTATTTTGGCAGTTTTCTGGAGGCATGGTGAGCTGTTTATTTAAATGGTTTGTTGCTTTTGAGCCTTCACAGGCTGTTTAATTTCTCAGGTGTTACCTCAACAGGAGTTGAGGAATAGTTCTGAGAAGCAAGTTTGTCACCAGCCACCTCTGTATACTCTAGAGACTGGCCCCAGTGGACTCTCTGGAGTAGCAGGCTCTGCCTCCTATCCAGCAAAAATGGAACACTACTTATGGAGTCACGGGGGTCCACCAACCAACCCCATGATGTTGGTCAATAAAGGCTGAAAGAGATGCCATCTCACCAATCAGCAGGTATTTCTTCAGGAAGCCTTATTTTAAAAGTTTAGCAGCTGTGCAACAGTTGCCCAAATCAGTCAGGCCATCAGGTATGGTGGGCCTGCCTTCTGGCTGACAATGGAAGCAACTCTTCAGCCCTCCCCAGATTCTATGAGGTAGTTAAAAGTAGGGAGAGTTTATGGTCTGGCTGCCATTCTCAGCCAGTGTCTACCCATAAAGTAACACTGTGCTAAACACAGCCTTTTTCCTTGAACAGCACTCTCTAAGGTTCTTAGTTTTGGAATCAGCCCTTCTTGAGGCCTCCAATTGGGTGACTTTGATGCCCAGCTGGCCAAGGTGGTGTCCCTGCTGAGTTCCCCTTCCCACTGGGAAACAGCAGAATCTATTGTGGAGCTCAGAAAGGAGAGAGTGGGGGCAGTGGTGCCCTCAGTTGGGAGTCAGGCTCTCAAATTGTGGCTATTCCATGCACTGTCTCTGCTGCACAATATGATGTCTACTTTAGCACTGCAATTCAGTGTATTTGCTGTCTCATGCCATTCCCTGCCTCCTGGATAACAAAAAAATAAATAAATAAAAAGAAGAAAAAAGCATCTGTACCTGCAGCCTGCCCAAGCAACGAGTCAGCAGGAACAGGTCTCAGTGCACTGCGGCTCATCAGAAATATGTAGTTTACTCTTCAGTGATACAAAGTTCCAATCTGATAACATTGTGCCATATCCTAGGGCTCCCTAAGAAGTTAAGTTTAAAGATACAAGGATTGTCCCCCATGGTGGACAAAGAAAACCTTCTCCTAAACCTGGCATCCTGAATTTGGAGATCTAACCTCTTAAACTGTAAGAAAACAAGTTGCTGTTCATTAAAGCCTGTTTCAGTCATCAAATACTGCCTTATAAGAGAAATACCACAAGTGGGTAAATTTAACAAAGAGAAAATTTGTTCTGTCATAGTCCAGTATGCTACAAGTCGAAATTCAGGCATCAGCTACAGAGGGAGGATTTCTCTGTTGGCTGTGCAGGAAGGTCCTTGCTGTGTTCCCCTGGACTGGGAGCTTCTGAGGTGCAGGGACCTCAGATCATTTCCAAAGGATGTGCTCTGCTCTTAGCACTGCTTCTTGGTGGTATCAGGTCCCCAACTCTCTGCTTGCTTCCCTTTTGTTTACATCCTAAGCGATTGCCTCAATGCACAATCTTATGCATTGAGTTCTGACCCACCAACAGAACTGCCGCCTATTCTCCCTCATAAATATTATAGAAGCAGAGTTTGTAGCATATAGAAGTTTCACACCATACAAAGCATAGCCTAGTCAAATTACAATACACATTTTTGGGGGAAATGCAATTCAATACATGACAAAGCCATTCACTTGTGGTTCTTCTGTCATAAAAGCACTGGAGAACTAAAACAAGTTAGTTGCAAAGTGCTTAAACTTTGTGCCACTCAGAGACTCCTTGACTCAGTAAACACACTTGATGAGTATTTCTTGAATGAATAGTGAAATGTATTGATGGAGGCAGGAGTGTCAATCTTGAATGTTCTCATCCTCTATGGAAAGAAATCATAGTTCCTCAAAGTGGCTGGAGTTGAAAGCAAGAGGCAAGTGCTTTCTCAGATAGCAATACAGACCTGAAGGCAAGTTTATAACTGACCTGACATACAACGTGTTTAAGCCTGGGTACTTTTCCTTTGGACTATGAAATTTATATATGACTTCCATCTTCATTGCCTTGTTCCTATGATGTAATTCCCTTTAGTTTTACACAGATATGGTAAAGTTCAATAAATCCAAACTTGGTTATGGTAGCTATTTGGAAGAAAGTTGGAGGAACTGAAGTAGGCCTCACTTTCACCCTGTCACCTCCACAGAACCCCCCATGAAGGGATCAGCTTGTTTCATGGTAGGGTGTGTCCTGTGGACTCCAGGCCATGAACTGTGTAAGTGAACAGTGCTCACAGCAAACCATCACATGGTAATCAATGTCATTGTTTGGGAGCAAGTGTAAGTCAAGCCTCGCTCTTTCCTAAATAGATTAGTTGGAGGTATGGGGGTGACATTTATGGAGATGGGAAGGACTAATACTTGAGACACACATAATGTGTAAAATCAGACCTCAAAAATAAATAAATAAGCTTTCTGAGACTTAATTCTTGGTTTAATGCTTTTTCTAGGATTCCAGTCATTTTTCTGTATTCAGTTTGTCTTTATTCCAAATATTTATGGATCCTATTTCCCTGGTCTACAATATGAGCAAACTCCTTACACTTTAACTTGCCTCATTTTGTGTGTGTCTTCCAAGTAATCTTGAAGTCTGTGATTTTACATGAATCTTAGAACTCAATGAATCTAAATTTTAGCAAATATTAGCAGTGTCTCTGCTTTCATCAACATGGAATTTACTAATAATTCTAGTAAAGGGCAATTAAGAAATGAGAAGAAACTATATATATATATACATATATATATATAAATGCTGTGATCTATGCAGACTGTTATTTTTGTTTGTTCTCTATCCACAGTTCCACAGACAATAGGAAAATGTTCCCAAAAGAAAGCCAGACTGATATGGGTATTTTTTTTTTCCTTCTGTCTCATGTCTATATTTTCTAAAGCCTATTTTGTGTTTTAAGAAATGAGAAAAAGAAAAATAGTTTATATTGATTTGAAATAACATGTATGATTTTGTCAGAAATGACAACAACCCAGTCTTTTCCAATGACTTGTTACCCAACATTTGTTGAGTCCAAACCAGCAAAGCCCAAAGGCTGGACATAGCTGGCTTTGGAAACTGTCCAGCTCAGTGAAGTCACACAAAATTGCAAATGTCCCATTGGTGTGTTGTTTCTTTCCTCTACAATAATTGCCTTTCTTTTAGATTTCAGTGTTTCCCTTTTGTGTTTACGATAACAGAAGGATGCTTTATTGCATTTCTCCAGGCCAGTTGCCATGGTAATCAGCAGTTGCTGTATGCTGTAAAAATAAACCTCTTTCCTTGATAGATTTCACTTGAGTGAAAATAATCCTTAAAAATAGGTTGAAATTTACATACTAACTCTTCTAGCACGTTCAAGTGGAGAAAAGGGGATAAATTACTTCATCATTTGATGAGCTATTAGGGTAGGGGCTACTAGATGAGATTTGAGCAAAGGAGTCTGTTGTATGCCAGTAGGAGATCTACTAAATTTTAGTATAAGACCACCAAATTTCTTCCGCTTTTATCAAGCCTTTTCTCATTAGTATAATATGATGGTTAAAGGGATTATTAGCAAAAACTAAAACTTCGGTGGACATCAGACATAGCAAGTACTAGAAGACCACAGGTAACTTTATAGTTTGATCTTGCTAGACAAAGACAATTGTTTCTCAAACTGAGTTGCAGAAAATGTAGATAGGATGCTGTTCCAGAGTGTGTTAATAAGGTGTTCTGTGGTCAAATATATTTGACAGACATCCCATACTATACTCATAACATATGCTATTATGTTTAAGTTTCTGAGACAACCTGTAACCAAAAAAAAAAAAAAAAAATTGCTTGCCTGTATTTACTAGACAACTTAGATGTATTTAAGTAGAAATGTCCTTGGTGAAAAAAAAAAAAAGAATTCCATTTTGTGAAAACTTTAAAAACCTTCCTGTTCTTTTTTCTGTGATTCTAAATGACTTTGTGAAGATGGCCTAGCAGACTAGAAAACCTACAAACATCTTTTTAATGTGTTTTTTCCAAGATATAAAGATAAGAAAAAAAATACAGCATATGCGGTAGTGGTAAAGTTGGTACAGAAAAACTAAATAATGATATATAGGAAAAATAATCCACCTAGAGTAATTGCAGAGGAATTTAACAAAATACAAGACTGGCAGTTAGAATCCACCAGGTGCTCCTTGAAAACACTATTGGGCAGTGCTACTTTTTCCTGTGGAGTCACTATGAGTTGGTATCAATTTGATGGCCATGGGTAAGGTAAGTGTAAATTCTGTTTCAGAACAAAATTAGAATTGTCTACACAATTATTCTAGTAACATGAACTGAATTACTATATCAAGTATCAACATATGATCATAAATAATTCTTTTTTGTTTTTAAAGAAGCTTATCTGAAAGATTTTTAAGGGTTCACATTAAGTATATCTTTTCTCCCTCCAAGAGACTGAACACTGAGCTAAAATCTTACTGGCTTTCCTTGGTTTTATTCTCACATCTGTTATCTTTTCCTGGTTCAGGTGTCTTACATTAGTACTGTATGTAATGTGGGAGTCTCATTTATAAATGAACAGGTAATAATTTTGCTTCCTACTCACCTCCCATGAATTTCTGGATACTAATTAGACAATTCCTAAAATGTCATCTTAGTTTCTTAATCTAGGTGGGAGAATCATTTCTTACTTTACCGCCATCATATTTCTCCTGTTTGTCAGTTTACTAATTCGAAGATAACAGTGTTTACCAGTATGCTAAAACCCTCCGAAGTATTTATCAGCTTGTTGTCTCTGACCTTTTATCTTGTTCCCTTGAAAGGAGGAACCATGGCCTGATCATGCTGGCACCTGTGAAAATTTGTCTAATTCAGATGAATTATGTGTGTTTTTCTATGTATACACCTATCTAAAGATAGCAATATAGTATTTTCCTATATACACATATATACACATGCATAAGTACACATAAACACACACACATATAAGCACATATATGTGTGCATGTATGTGCTTTATGTACACATATAAAATACACACACTTTTATATAAGCATATACTTTGCCAAATATATACATATTTCAAAATTTCAAGATATTTGTAAATAAACAGATCTCAGTAGTGTATAGGAAAATTTCTTTCCTGTTTAACCCTGACCTCATCTCACAAAAGTTAATATGAATCATACCTAAACTACAAAGCTCTAATGAGAAAATATAAGCAAATACCTTTGCAATTTGAAATATGAATTCTGACAACTAAGTTTGTGAACTCTTCCAAGAAGATTACTACAGTCATCTTTGAAGTACTCCCCTTAGAAAGCTATGCACCAATGCCAGTGCCTAGTCCACCCTTCAAAGCAGTTTTGGAACTTTTTCTGGAATGACCATCAGACCTATTGTTATATTACCCTTGATGTTCTAAATGTCATCAAAATGTCTTCCTTTCCATATTTCCTTTATCTTTGGGGAAAGAAAAACGTCATTGGGACCAGAGCAAGTGAGTAGTGAGGCTGCTCCAATACAGTTGTTTGCTGGCTAAAAATTCCTCCTAGACACTGCCATGAGAGCTGGTGCATTGTTGTAATGCAAGAACTGAGAATTATCAGTGAAAAGTTCAGATGATTTTCATCTTTTTCAAGTAGTCTTTTCAGCACTTCCAAACAGCAAACTTGGTTAACTATTGTTGGTAAAAATTCATAAGCAACAATCCCTCTGATATCAAAAAAGGTTAACAACATTGTTTTGACTCTTGATTTGGAGTGATGCAAGTTGTTTGGTCATGGAGAATTGGCTGACTTCCACTGTGCACTTTGACTATTTCAGGTTTGTGTTGGTGCACCCATGGCTCCAAACATTGTCTTCCCTCTCCAAAAGGTCTTGGCAAACTTTGACTCTCCTTTGCTTTTGTTCATTGGTGATATCTTTCAGACGATTCTGCACACACCTTTCTCATGTCAAGATTTTCCTGGTTCTCTATTGATGCTTTTTGGTCTGCTATGCTTCTCATAGTCAGATGATGATTTTGACACACAATTTGATGAATTTTTTAAATGTTTTCATCAGTTCTGCCCATTACTGGCTTTCCTGACCTCTCTTCATCAGTGAGGCTTTCTTTCTCTTCAGAAAAACATTTCATCCATTTGTACACTGTCATTTTCTTCATGGCATTATCCCCCAAAACTTGGACTAACATGTCCCTTATTTCAGTTTCACTCTTGACAAGTTTAAAAAGAAATTTAATGTTTTTTCATTGCTCTCATGCAAGCCCCAACATTCTCATGACAGCACACAAAAGCATACAGTGACAATAATGAATGCCACTCAGCAAGACATTACCACATGTTGACATGAACTCAGTTGTGGGACACAGTTATACTTAGGCTATGAAACCTTACTGACTTATTTGTACAGCGCTGACAACATAAGTGTACTGTGGCAAGGTTACAAACTTGTCAGACCTTGCAAACAAGATCTCTTAGTCAGAATATAACAAAGAAAAACACAAAAGGAGGGAAAACAATAAGTTAGATTTCATAAAAATTTTAAAATTCTGCCTATCAAAGGATATTAGTTATTGCTTCTGTAATGCTCTTTCTTTACATAGATCTGAGTTTCTGGTTCATGTCATTTTCCTTCTCTCTGGGGTATTACTTGTAACATTTCTCACAAGGCAAATCTACGGACAACAATAAATGAAGATAAAATGTTTTATTTTTCTGATCCTTAACTGATCTAACAGACAATGTTTGTTCACAATAATAATAAAATTATATGTTGGATGATTACAAATTATTGATAAGTGAAAAGAGTGACAGTAATGTTACAAGAGAAAGGAGTGAAGAATTGGGAATACTGTAAGTGGTACATGCTTTATCTGTAAAGCACTATGGGGTTATTTGAAACTGGATTTATATTAGTTATAAATATATACTTCAAACTCCAGAACAATCACTATTTTTTAAAAAGAAATGGAACTGATGTGTCATGAAGAGAGAAAAGATGGAATAAAAAATATGCTCATTTAAAACCTGAGAAGGCAGGAAAGAAGTGAAAGAAAAAGAACAAAGCCAAGCCAAGTGCTGTCGAGTAGGATCTAACTCATGGAAAGCAACAAATTTAAAACACAAGTATGGTAGGTACTAATTCAACTATTTCAATAATCACGTCAAATATGAATTGGTTTAAGTATCCTATTAAAACACAGAGATTATCAGAGCAGATAAAAAAAAACCAAGAGGGTTGGGCCAAGATGGCAGACTAGTCACAGGTCTCTTCTGATCCCTTTAACAACTAAGGCCTTGGAAAACAGCTAAATGGAATACAAAAGACATTTTTGGAGACCCAAGATCAGGTGGAAATGCATGGGATCAAACTGGTGGACACAAACGAGAACAACTACCTTTGTCAGAAGTGAACTGGCATTTCAAAGGGTCTCACTTCTGCTGATGTGGCATGAGAGAGGTGGCTCAGGTATCGAGGCCACCTTTGTGGGCTTTGAGGCTAGGACTGGGATGGCAGTCCCTGGGAGAGTGACTGGAGAGAGCTGCCATGCTAAGCAGAAGTTCCCCGCTAGAGAGTGTGTCTTTCAGCTGAGAGATTGAGCCTGAAATACCTGTACCTGGGGAGTGAGGCAGTGGCTGACAGATGAGTACAGCAGTGCCCTTTTACCACTTGCTTCTCTGAGTTACACCGGAGGTGAAATTCTGGTGTACCACTTGGACCAAAAGTGGCATTGTATGCATGTGCCCTTTTTTCTTCAAAATGGAGAAACAAAGGGAAGTACATACGCAAAACTCTGCTGAAGCCCCTGAGTTGTGATCCAGAGCCCACGTCAAATTCCAATGATCACTTCAAGGTAGGTGATTATGATTCCTTGAGACTCAATCCTTTCCTATGTTCTGATTTCCCTCCAAATTCCCAGACTTTTATACCTACTTTCCACCAGAGACTAAATTTCTTCTGCAACAGCCAGGACAAGAATGTCTAATGTACCATACTTAAAAACCCAGTGCCGTCGAGTCAGGTCCAACTCATAGTGATCCTAGAGGCCAGAATAGAATGGATTTCCAAAAGAACAAACAGATCAGCTATAGAAGTACAATCAGAAGCAAAGACTGCATCTTACATACTCTGGATATGTTGTCAGGAAAGATTAGTCCCTGGAGAAAGACATCATGCTTGGTAGACTGGAGTGAAAAAGAGGAAGGACTTCAATGAGATGGACTGACACAGTGGTTGTAACTATGGGCTTAAGCATAAAATCAATTGTGGACATGGTGTAAGACCAGGTAGTCTTTCGTTCTGTTGTGCATAGGGTTGAGATAAGTCAGAACTGACTCGATGGCACTCAAAAATAATACCCAGGAAGAAGTGGGACATTTACTTGTGAGCCCTGAGCTTTTCTCCTGGACTCAGAGAGGGATAGAAAGGGAGGGGTAGCAGATCAGTTCCACTGGCTTATCTGAGCTACAGATTGCTACACCTATGGACTCACAGAAAAAAATTCAATTTTTGTGACTCATACTTTTTCCAACACAATGACTACACTTCCTATACTCAGCCTTTTCCCCCTCCATTCTCCAATCTACATTTGACTTTCAATTCTAGAGCTCTACCTGGGCCAGTAGTGGAGTTTTATATGTGTGTGTCCAGAACTTTTTCCCTGTACCTGAGTAGGGAAACAAAAGAAGGGCTGTAAGAAGAGTTCTCCTGGCTCCCCTGAACCAACAATTCTTACTATATTTCTCAGTGTAGTCATCACTCCAATCATTGAGTGGTAGACATCAGAATTGCTAGGGCTCCAATAACAACACTAGCTCAAAGGACTAGACTATTTGGACAATCAAAATCAAATTAAGCCTTAAAAGCTAGCAAGCTGCTATCTGAGAAACATTAGATGGTACCAACCCATCTAGAACAGATGATGACCAAGAACATCAAAGACATGAAGAAAAATGAGCCCAGGAGGCAGAAGGACCTATATGAATGGGAGATCGCTTCAGCACAAAACCAGAAGAACCAGATGGTGCCCAGCCACCACCAAAGGCAGCCGTGATGGGGGCACAATGAAAAGCCCCTGATGTAACATCTGAAAAAGAGGTGTATAATTCAATAACTATAAGACCAGAACTGATGGTCTGATAGCCTGGCAGTTTCCCTGGGAACACGGCCCCTAGACTTGCTGCTGGACCTGATCTGAAACCAGTACTAAGGTTAACTTTTCAGACAAGAATGGACTGGACTCAGGGACATGGGATGAGCACGTTGTGTGCATACTTTATGGTTTTATACATTTATAGGAGGCTGTCCTACCAGTTTCTTTCTACATGGGAGAAGAAAGGATAGAGAGGCAGGGACAGACGTTTGTTAAAGAATGAAAAGGAAGAGTGTGCTGTCACAGGGTGTGGAGAGCAGATGGAGCTGCAGAGAGACAGGTATGGAAAACTGATTTGGATTTTTACTTCCACGTAATCATAATTAGAAAAATGAAAAAAATATTTGTGTAAAACTTAGAAACTAAAAAAATCAAAATATGTTTATGCATTTATATATGTGTGTGTGTTAGATTACAGTTACCTAACAATTAAGTCACAACAGCTTTCTGATAGCTCAGAGACAACAGTTAATTTCTACCCATTTAAGAAGCAGACCACCATGTCTCCAGAAAACTCCCAAAATATAGAATCAAAAATTTTCCTGATGAAGAAGCACTGATGAAATTATGGGAGGTGGAGCTTAGACAAAGTAAAGCAGAAAAAAATGAAAAATTAAGCAAGATACATTTATGGCCAGAACAAAAATGATCTGAGATCCTCCAGATTTATAATAAAATCACAGAGTTAGACAACTGAAAGTCAAAGATGCGGGATTGAGGAAAAATGGAATGTATAATCAGTGAGACTGAAGATAATGCAACTTACACCAGCATTTATGAGGAAAAATCAGATAAAAAAATCAAGAAAAATGAAGAGTCATTGAGAGCTATGTGGGACTCTAACAAGAGGAAAACTGATGAGTTATTGAAGTACTAGCACAAGGAGGGATAATGGAAAATACAGAGAGAACTGTTGAAGAGTTACTAACATAAAAGTTCCTTGACATGAAAGATGAGAAGGTATTTATCTAAGATGCTCACTGAACTTCATGAAAGGCAGATTCCCTAAAGAAAGATACCAGGGCATATTGTGATTATAGTTATAAAATGTTTAGCAAAATTGAATGAAGAAGATGCTCTTAAAGGCAGCTAAGTATCAACCAAAACTAATTTACAAAGCAGAGTCCTTTAGACTAAGCTCTGATTATTCAGCAAATACTACGTTGGCTAGAAGGCAACAGGATGACACATAAAAAGTAGTGAAGGAAAAAAAAATCCAATCAAGAATTATATATCCACCCCAAACTGTCTCTCAAATATAATGGTGATATTAGGACAGTCCCAGGTAAACAGAAGCTTATAGACTTGGCAAAAACCGAACTAAAATTACAAAGAATGCTGAAGGCCCTTTCTTCATTTTGGATGTGTGCATCTATTGAGCTAAATTGACCTATGAGTACTGCTTTTGCTGTATCTCATAGGTTCCTGGTAGGACGTGTTTTCATTCTCATTTGATTCCATGAATTTCTTTATTGCAACCTTGGTTTCTTCTATAAACTATGGATTTCTAATTTCTTCAATTAGAAAGTCAATAACATCAGACACATATTCAAGAATTCAGTGAAGGACATGGCATCTAGAGTACTATTTGGTTAAGGAAGTCACAAAGCTCATTCAAAGCTAAAATGTTAAAATTAGGGAAATGGAGATCTTAGTACGTAAATTGTGGCAACATTATATTAAAAACAGGGACGTATTAATGTATTCATAGACCTTTGAGATGGAGAGGAAGTCAAGGTGATGCAAAGAAGTTAAAAATATGTTTAAAGTTAGAATATTAGGGGGAATAGTGAGGTAGCTGGAAAGCTAACTAACAATACTACACATCAAAACAAGGAACACAATCTAGAAGTCTCAACTGATACAAACCATCACTGATAAATATGAAAGAAAGCACACAAAGAAAAGTGACTCAGAACAAACTATTAAGTGGAACAAAGAAACTGTCAATGGCACATAAATAAAGACACCAAGACGACTGCACTAAATGCATACATATCAATAATTACATTGAATGTAAATGGATCAGAAGCACCAAAAGACAGAGTAATAGGTTAGATGAAAACACATAACTCATCTATACATTGCTTACATGAAACATACCTTAGAGTCAAAGACACTAACAAACTAAAAGTCAAACAGTGGAAAAATATATACCAAGCTAACGACATGCAAACAAGTGGCAATAATAACCTCAGATAAAATAGGTTTTAAAGTAAAATCCATCATAGACAAGGATGGTCATTATTTATTGATTAAAGTTCAATACATAAGAATATAACAATACTGAATATTTACTCACCCAATATCAGAGCTTCTAAACATATCAAACAAAAGCTGACAACACTGAAAAGTGAGATTGCTCCACAATAATAGTAGATGTTAACACCCCGCTTTCAGTAATGGACAGAACATCCAGAAGAAAAATCTCGGTAAAGGTACTGAAGATCTTGTTGCGACAATCAACCAACTCCACTTTATAGATATATACAGAACTCTCCAACAAACAACAGATGAGTACACCTTCTTTTCCAATGTACATGGAACATTCTCTAGAATAGAACACTTATTCTCCAGAATAGAATGCTGTATTAGGCCATAAAGCAAGTCTCAACAACAAAATCCAAACCACTGATATATTGCAAAACATCTTCTCAGACCATAAAGCCTTCAATGTTGATATCAGTAACAGAAAAAACATGGGCAGAAACTCAAATTCATGGAAGCTCAACAATATCTTGCTGAAAAATTCATGAGCTATTGGAAGAAACCAAGGTTGCTGTCCTAGTCACCGGGTACTGCTCTAACAGAAAATACCATGAGTGGAAGGTTTCATGAGGAGAAGCTTTTACTGTCACAGTCCGGTAAGCCACAAATCCATTTACAAATTGTAAGTCCATTCAGCAGGAGAATTTACCACAGTCTGGAAGGCTAAATCCAAATCCAGTGAGAGCTTCTCAGCACAGGAACCTTGGGTCCGAAGGACATGCTCTACTCTCGGTGCTTCTCTCTCAGTGGTATGAGGTTCCCAACTTCCTCAGCTCACTTCTCTCCCTTATATTCCACAAGCTTGTAGCTTGGGTCCTGCCTCACTAACACAACTGCAAACCGTTCTCCATTATCAATATCACAGAGGCAGGATTCACAACACATGGGAGGAAGGGCACCATATTGGGACTCCAAATCAAGTAAAATCAACACATATGTTTTTGGGGGGACACAATTCAATCCTTGACATCCCTCCCTTTGGAACCCAAAAAATCATATCATTAGAACACAAAATATAGTCATTCATAGCATAGCAAGTCTTCATTCATAACATAGCAACAGTTTTCATTCCATAACACAGCAACAGTTTTCATTAATAGCATATACCAAGCAGATTATCAGAACACATTACATTAAATATCATGGCTTCAAAAACATTATTTCACACTCTGAGACATTTCATAACCATTCTCTTCAAACTCTTGATATTGGCCACACTCTCCAGATTCTTAGTGGAGGCACCTGGGCTTCATCTTGGCCTTCTAAGCCCACTTGGACAGAACTCTGCCCTCTTGGCTTTAGGTGCACCCTAAGCCCAACAGAGTGGTAATTCCACTCCCACAAACACAGAAAGCCCTGGCTCCACCTTTTCATGGCCATATCTTCTGAGACTCAAGCAGCTCAACTTCTCGCCAACCTTGGGCCGCAATCCCATATCTGCCCTACAAGGCAAGTGTTCCAACACTCCGTAGCGCTGTAGCTTCACTGATTCAAGTGCGTGGAGGCACCCCACTCCATCAAGTAGCCACCTGCACACAAGCACTCAGCCTTCTTGTTCTGTGGGTCAGCAAGCCTAGCTCTGCCTATTCAAGTGCCCAGAGGCACCACACTCCACCAGGAAGCCTCCTGTGCACAGGCATTCAGCATTCTCATTCCGTGGGTAGGCTCCTGGTTCTGCTGCTGTCAGTTCACTGCTGCTGTTGCTTTCCTCACCATCTGCTGCCCTCAGGTGCTAGCAATTCTCTTGGGTGTCTTCTTTCATCCACTCACAGTCTCAAAAAAAAACTTCCACATTTTAGGTGTTTGTTAGAACAGTACCCCACTCCTGGTACCAAACTCTGTCCTAGTCACTGGGTACTGCTCTAACAGAAAATACCATGAGTGGAAGGTTTCATGAGGAGAAGCTTTTATTGTCACAGTCCGGTAAGCCACAAATCCATTTACAAATTGTAAGTTCATTCAGTAAGAGAATTTATCACAGTCTGGTAGGCTAAGTCCAAATCCAGTGAGAGCATCTCAGCACAGGAACCTTGGGTCCAAAGGACATGCTCTGCTCTCGGTGCTTCTCTCTCAGTGGTATGAGGTTCCCAACTTCCTCAGCTCACTTCTCTCCCTTATATTTCACAAGCTTGTAGCTTGGGTCCTGCCTCACTAACACAACTGCAAACCATTCTCCATCATCAATATCACAGAGACAGGATTCATAACACACGGGAGGAAGGGCACCATATTGGGACTCCAAACCAAGTAAAATCAACACATATGTTTTTGGGGGGACACAATTCAATCCATGACAGTTGCAATAAAGAAATTCACGGAATCAAACAAGAATGAAAACACTCCCTACCAGAATCTATGAGATACACCAAAGGCAGTATTGATAGGTCAGTTTATCTCAATAAATGCACACATCCAACATGAAGAAAGGTCCTAAACCAAAGAATTAACCCTACAAATGGAAAAAGTAGAAAGAGAACAATAGAACCTCTCAAACACCATAAACAATAAATAATAAAAATTAGAGCAGAACTAAATGAATTCAAGAATAGAAAAAAGATTGAAAGAATCAACAAGACCAAAAGCTGATATTTTTAAGTAATAAAAAAGAGTTATAAATCATTAACCAAACTCACAAAAGAAACACAGGAGATGAAGCAAATAACCTAATTAAGAAATGGGATGGGAATGTCACAACAAACCCAATCAAAATTAAAAGAATCATACCAGAACACTATGAAAAAATTGTACTTCAATAGATTTGAAAACCTAGAGGAAAAGGACAAATTTCTAGACTCACATCACCAAACAAAATCATCACCAAGAGAAGTAGAACAACTTAATAAACCCATCACAGAAGAAGAGATTGAAAAAGTAATAATAATAAAAAAAAAGTGAACTAAACTAAACAAAGTCCTGGCTCACATGGCTTCACTGGAGACTTGTACCAAACTTTTAGAGATGAGTTGATTTGAATACTACTGAAGCTATTTCACAGAATAGAAAAGGATGGAAGACTCCCAAATTCATGCTATGAAGCCAGCACAACCTGATATGAAAGCCAGATAAAGGTAGCACAAAAAAGAAAATTACAGACCAATATCTCTCGTGGACCAAGATTCAAATATCTGCAACAAAATCCTAGTCAATAGAACTCAATAACAAATACAAAAAAATAATTCATTATGACCAAGTAAGATTCATACCAGGGATGCAGTGCTGGTTGGTTCAACATGAGAGAAACAATTAATGTAGTCAGCCACATAAATGAAACAAAAGATAAGAATCACTCAGGTTTATCAGTTAATACAGAAAAGACATTTGACAAAGTCCAACACTCATTCATATTAAAAGCTCTCAGCAAAATAGGAACAGAAGGGAAATTCATCAACATGATAATGGATATTTACTCAAAGCCGATAAGTCAACATCCTCCTAAATGGAGAGACACTGAACAAATTTCCTTGAGAACAAGAACAAGACAAGGATGCCCATTGTCACCACTTTTATTTAACACTATGCTGGAGGTTCTTTATCTTATCTTCAGATAAGATGAAGAAATAAATGATATACACATTAGTACAGAAGAAGTAAGAGTATCCTTCTTTGAGACAACATTTTATACACAGAAAACCTTGAATAATCCATAAGTAAACTACTGGAACTAATAGAAGAGTTCAGTGAAGGATCAGTATATAAGATAAACAAATTAATCAGTAAGATTACGTTATACCACCAGAGATCATCAAAGAAGAAATCACCAGGTCAATGTCATTTAAAATAACCCCCAAGAAGATAAAATAGCTAGGAATAAATCTAACCAGAGATGTAGGAGAGTTATACAAAGAAAATTGTAAGACCTTACCTCAAGAAATCAAAAGAAAGTTACATAAATGGATAACCTGCCTTGCTATGGATAGGAAAACTTAACATTGCAAATAAATCTCAATCTACTCAAAGCAATCTGTATATACAATGCAATCTCCATACATATTTTAATGAGATGGAAAAACAAATCACCAACTTCATTTGGAAAGGGATGAAACCCTAGATAAGCAAAGCACTACTGAAGAAGAAGAACGTGGTTGGAGGCCTCACACTACCTGACCTTAGAAACTGTTCCACTGCTGTGGTCATCAAAACAGCCTGTTGCTGGTACAAAAGTAGGTATATAGAACAAAGGAATAGAATAGAGAATTCAGAAATGAACAACTCAGGAAGCATTAAAAGAAGATGGAAGGAATACACACAGTCATTATACCAGAAAGAACTGCTCTATGTTCAGCCATTTCAAGAGGTAGCATATGATCAGGAACCAATAGTACCAAAAGAAGAATTGAAGCTCAGTTGAAGTCTTTGGCAAAAAAAACAAGGCTCCAGGAACTGATAGAATGTCAATTGAGGTATTTCAATAAAAGGATACAGCACTGTAAGTGCTCACTTGTCTATGCCAAGAAATTTGGAGGACAGCTACCTGGACAACTGACTGCTAGATACCCATGTTCCTAAGCAAGGTGATCCAACTGAATGCAGAAATTATCAAACAATATCATTAATATCACATGGAAGTAAAATTTTGCTAAAGATCATTCAAAAGTGACTATAACACTATATGTGTAACCACTTATCTGATTGATGTCTAATTTCCACAATTTAAAGGGTGTTGAAAAATATCAACAAGAAAAAGGCAAATAATCCAATTAAACAAGGGCAATGGATACGGACAGACATTTTTCTAAAGAAGACATTCAGAAGACACATCAGGAAATGCTCACGATCATTAGCCATTAGAAAAATCCAAATCAAAACCACAATGAGATACCATCTCACCCCAACAAGGTTGACAATAATTAAAAAAAAAAACAAAACACAAAACAACAACTATTGGAGAGGCTGTGAAAAGTGGGAATATAAAATGGTACAACCTCTTTGGAAAGCAGTTTGTCAGTTTCTTAAAAAGCTAGAAATGGAGTGGAGTCTAGATGGCAGAGTAGACACATGATTTCTTAATTCCGTCTGAAGACTAAGGCTTGGATTGATAATTAAATGGAGCTTTCTGGACACTCAGTGAACCCTGGGATACAGCATCTGGCTGTCAGTTTGGACTACATGCTGCTGAACAGGAAATTTCTTGTCTTTCATAGAGTCCTGCCTACTCTTATTAAACTGCCTGGCTCTCTTGGACTGAAGGTAACTGCATTTTTAATTTTCTTTTTTTCTTTTTGTTAGCTGACAGGTGGAGGATGGGCTTAATTGGCTGCTACGCTGAGCTGCAATGCAGGTGGAATAGCCATATTGTGAGAGCCCAACTCCAGACACAGAGCACCACAGCCCCTCCAAAAACTCTCTTTACAGACCTTCACCACAGGTTAGCCTAGTTCACAGTAGATAGGAGTGCTTGACTGCAATGCCATATTGTCTGATTGGGAGGTGGAGTTAACCAGTCAGAGGCCTCAGCAGGGGCTAATTCCCAGGATGAGAGGTGGTGTCAGCTCAGAGAGTGCTTTTCCTGCAGAAAAGCTGTGTTTAGCACAGCGTAGCCTTATGGGTGAGGTCTGGCAGGGGATGAAGCATGCCAGAAACCTGTCCCTACTTTGAAATACATCACATCACAAAGGGACAGTAGAAGAGGTGCCCTCATTGTCAGCCAGGAGGATTGGCTTGCCACACCTGATGGTCTGACTGATTTGGGAGCTTTCAGATAGCTTTTACGTTTGTAGAATAAGACTACCTAAAGAAATAACTGTGGTGCAGGCTAACAGCATCTCTTCCAGCTTTTAGTGACTTACATCATAGTGTCAGCTGATGGCCCCACAGTGACTCCATAAGTAGGGCTATGTCTTTGCCAGCCAGGAGGCAGAGTCTGCTATCCCAGAGAGTCCACAGGGCCCAATCACTGGACTACACAGAGGTGGTTGGTGACCAATTTCCATCTCAGAACTGTGCATCAGTTCCTGTTGAGGCAACACCAGAGAAACTAAACAGCCTCTAGATGTCCTGAAAGCAACAAACCCTAGTCAAACATTTAAAGAAACATCTAGCCATGGGTCCAGAAACTTCCAAAATTAAGAATCAGAGAACTTTCTATATGAAGCCTTTCTGAAACTCACAGGTTGAGTACAAAAGAATTATATATAGAACCCTCCTAGATATTATGTAAAATGGAACAGAGCAACATGAAACGTTAACAAACTGTTTGAACTGATGGAACTTCAACATTCTGAAATCCAATGTGTCAATAACAAATGCAGAATTAGACAATTCAATTCAAAGCCAAAAGAGCAGAATTGAAGAACTAGAAACTGGACTTACTGACATTGAAGATAGAGGTACTGACATCAACATTTATAAAGAGAAATCAGATAAAAGAAACAAAAATGAAGAAGTATTAAGAAACATGTAGGATTCTATCAAGAGGAATAATCAACAATTAACTGGAGTTTCAGAGGAGGGAGGGACATGGGAAAACACATAGTATTCTTGTTGGGTTGCTGACAAAAAACTTCCCTGAAATTATGAAAGAATAGAACATAGATATCCAAGATGCGTATCGTATGCCACAAAAAGTAGGCCCCAAAAGAACGACACCAAGCCATATTAGGATCAAGGTTAGCAAAATGAAACAAGCAGAAACTCTTAAAGGCAGTGAGACTCACAGTAAAGCTGACATTCAGAGGGAAGCCCTGGAAGCTTTTGTCTGACTTCTTGGCAAAAATAACTTTGGCAAGGAGGCAGTGGGGTGACACATTCAAAGTCTTGAAGGAGAAAAACTTCCAACCAAGAATTAGACATTCTGCAAAATGCCTGTTCAAATATGAAGATGAAATTAATGCATATGGAGATAAAGAGAAAATTAGAGACTTTGTACAAACCGAACCAAAACTATAAGAAATACTGAAAGAAGCTCTTTGATGGCTGGGGGAGGGGAGTGCCTATTAACTGTATAATTAAGGAGGTAATACAGGACACAACATCCAGAAGGCAACTCGGTTAGAGAAGACACAAAACTCAATCAAAGCTATAATGTTAAGAGATCCAATGATCATATCATGAAAACTAAGATACCATCACATTAAAAGGAGGATATACTAAAGCTTATACTACAGTAGTTATAGTCCTTCCAGATGGAGAGGAAGTTAATAAGTACAAGTCAAAATTGAGTTCAAACTTAGATTATTAGTGAGGATCACAGGGTAGCCACAAAGTACAATAAAGATACAAGATATCAGAACAAGAAACGTAATGCAGGCATCTCAACAAATTCAAAAGCAACACAGAAAACAATGACAAATCAACCCATAAGTAAGAGTGACCCAGAACAAAATATTAAAGGCAACAGAAAAAAACACCAGCACAAAAATAAATACGTCAAAATGGCAACACTAAACATATATCTATTAATAATTACACTGAAAGTAAACAGACTGAACACTTCAGTAAAAGACGAGTGACATCTTGGATCAAAAGACACAACCCATCTATATGTTGCTTACAAGAAACTCACCTTAAACTTAAAGATATAAACAAACTGAAAATTAAAGGATAGAATAATATATACCAAGCAGACAATATACAAAGAAGAGCAGGTGTGGCAATACTATTTTCAGATAAAATAGATTTTAATGTAAATTATGTCTTCGTGGACATGGATGGTCACTATTTATCACTGAAAGATTCAATACATAAGCAGAACATAACCATATTAAGCATTTATGCACCCAACATAAAGCATCTAAATACATCGAAGAAACACTATGTTGAAAAATGAGATAGGTCACTCCACAATAATAGTGGGGGACTTCAACACTCCATTTTCAGTATTGGACAGATCTTCTAGGAAAAAGCTCAGAAAAGACACAGAATATCTTATTGTCTCAATTAACCAATTAGACTCCTTCCATGCAGAACATTTTCTGAAATAGGCCATATGTTAGGACATAAAACAAATCTCAATAAAATCCAAACCATTGAATTATTGCAAGCATCTTCTCAGAACATAGAGCCATAAAAGACAAAATCAATAGCAGAAAAAAACAAAGGTAGAAATTGGAACTCACAGAAACTGAACAACTCCTTGCTCAAAAAGACACGGGTTATAGAAGAAATCAAGGATGAAATAAAGGAATTTATGGATTCAAATGAAAATGAAAACAAATCATACCAGAACCTATGGCGTACAGTACTCAGAGGCCAATTTATCTGTATAAATGAACACATCTGGAAGAAAGAAAGGTCCTCCATAGCTTGAACAAGTAAAAAGAGAGCAATAGAGGAACCTCTCAGGCAGTAGAGGAAAACAGATAATAAAATTTAGAGTAGAATTAAATCAACTAGAGGATAGAAGAATAATTGAAAACCTTGGTAAGACCAAAAGACTTTTTTTTTTTAAAAGATGAACAAAAATAAGAAGCCGCTGGCTAAACTTACTAAAGAAAAACAGGAAAGGAAACAAATAACCAACCAAGAAATAAGATGGGCGATGTCACAACAGATCTAACAGAAATCAAAGGTATCATAATTAAATACTATGAAAGACAGTACTCGAACAGATTTGATGATCTGTAGAAAATGGACAAATTCTAGATTCATGTCACCTAACAAAATTATCACAAGAAGAAGCAGAACAACTTAATAAACCCATCACAAAGGAAGAGATTGAAAAAGTCATTAGATACTATGAACCAAAAAAAACCCTGGCCCAGATGGCTTCCCTGCAGAATGCTACCAAACTTTTAGAGAAAAGTTATTTCCAATATTACTGAGACCATCTTACAGCCCAGAAAGGGATGGAATACTCCCAAATTCATTCTATGAAGCCAGCAAAACCCTGTCACCAGGGAGAAATTCAACAAAAAAGGAGAATTGGAGATCAATATCACTCATGAACCTAGATCAAAAATCTTCAACAAAATTCTTGTGAAGAAAATTCAACAATGTATCAAAAAAAATCATTCATCATGACCAAGTTGGATTCATACCTGGGATGAGAAACAATTTATGTCATCAACCACATAAATAACACAAGAGACAAGAACCACCTGACTTTGTCAACTGATGCAGAAAAGGCATTTGACAAAGTCCAACACCACTCATGCTAAAAACTCTCAGCAAAATAGGAATAAAAGACAAATTCCTCAATGCAATAAGGGCTGTCTATCCAAAGCCAAGTGCCTACATCATCCCGAATGGAGAGAGACTGGAAGAGTTCCCCTTGAGAATGGGAGGTAGGCAAGGATGCCAACTTTCACCTCTCCTATTCAGCACTGTACTAGAAGTTCTGGCTAGAGCAATTAGATAAGGCAAAGAAGTAAAGGTCATCTGCACTGGCAAAGAAGAAGTAAAAATCTCCCTAGTTTCAGATGATATGATTATATATGCAGAGAGTCCTAAAGAAGCCAAAAGTAAACTATGGGAACTAATAGAAGATTTCAGCAAAGTATCAGGATATAATATAAAAACATAAGTAAATCAGTAGGATTTGTTTATACCAACAAATAGATGATCAAGGAAGAAATCACCAAATCAATGCTATTTGCTAAAGCCTCCAAGAAGATAAAATACCTAGGAATAAATCTAACTAGAGGAATAAGAGACCTATACAAAGAGAACTACAAGACCTTACTGCAAGAAACTAAGAAAAACTTACATAAATTGAGAAACCTACCCTGCTCACGGGTAGGAAGACTTAACACTGTGGAAATGTCTATTGTAACCAAAGCCATCTATATATGCAATGCAATCTCAATACAAATTCATGACATTTTTTAAGATTTTAAGACATTTTAATGAGATGGAGAAATAAACCACCAACTTTTTTCGGAAAGATAAGAAACCCTGATAAGCAAAGCACTACTGAAGAAGAAAAACACACTGGGAGGCCTCTCATTACCAAATTTAGAACCTATTACACTGCCCCAGTAGTCAAAACAGCCTGGTGCTGGTACAAAAAGAGACATATAGATCAATGGAACAGAGTTGAGACCCTAGAGATACCGCTGTTCTCCTATGAACACTTCATATTCAACAAAAACCTAAGATTGTAAACTAGGGTAAAAACAGTCTGTTTTACAAATGATGTTGACAAAATTGGATATCCATCTGCAATAAATTGAAACAAGACCTATATCTCACATCTTGTACAAAAACCAACTCAAATTGGATAAAACATCTAAATATCAAACCTAAAATGCAAGCAAAAATAGGATCAACGATAGAAGTTTTAATACACAACTTAGGCTTCAAAATTTGGCAAAGCACGATCAACAAAATACAATATAGATAAATGGGAACTACTAAGAATCAAACACTTTTGCTCATCCAAAGACTTTATCAAATGAATTAAAAGACCACTTACAGAATGGGAAAAAATATTTGGCAAGTATATGTCAGATCGATATCTGATCTCCATAATCTACAGGGTACTACAAAATAACAAGAAAAGGATAAATAACTCAATTAAGCATTGTGCAAAGGAGATGGACAGACTCTTCTCTAAAGAGGATATCCAGGCAGCCAAAAACACATGCAAAAATGTTCACGATCGTTAGCTATTGAAAAAACTCCAAATCAAAACTTCAATGAGATACCACCTCACCCAACAAGGTTGCCCATGATCTAAAAAACACAAAACAACAAATGCTGGAGAGGCTGTGGAGAAATTGGAACTCTTCTACACCGCTAGTGGGATTGCAAAATGGTACAACTTCTTTGGAAAGCAAGCTGGCACTTTCTTAAAAGGCTTGAAATAGATATACCATTTGACCCAGTAATTCTACTGCTAAGAATATATCCTACAGAATCAAGAGCAGTCACAGGAATAGATACATGCACATGAATGTTTACAGAGCACAGTCCATGACAGCACAAAGATGAAATCAACCCAGTTGCCCAACAACAAACGAATGGATAAACTATGGTAATATACTCTATGGGTTTCTATGCAGTGGTAAAGAACAATCACGATTTTAGGAAGCATCTTGTAACCTGGTTTCAATTGGAAGACGTTATGCTGAGTGAAATCAGTCAGTGGCACAAGGACAAACATTGTATGAGACCCCTACTATAAGGACTTAAAAACAGACTCAGGAACTGAAGAAAAGTCTCTTTGATGGCTGCAAAGGAGAGTAGGGAGGGAGAGAGAGAGTTGGTTATAGATTAGACAGTTGATAAAAATTTGGTTGAGTGAAATCAGTGACAGCACACATTAGAAAGAAGATCAATTTAACTGGACTTCAAGATAACCTGAAAACTCTTCCAATCTTAATCTAATATTACAAGAATAGAGTAGCAGAGGGGAGGTCAGGATACCATGCTCTCACGGGACATCGAGGCCAACCTGCATAACTAGCCTATTGCTAAGAGAGTCTTCTGCTCCCTGTGTTGGTGAGTGGCATCTGGAGTCTTAAAATCTAGCAAGCTGCCATATGAGGTACACCGAATGGTCCCAACTCATCTGGAACAGAGGATCACCAAGGATCACAATGACATGAGAGAAAAAGTGCCCAGAGGACAGAAGGACCCATGTGAATGGGTGACAATGTCAACATGGGATCACAAGAACCAGATGGTGCCCTGCCACCACCAATGACAGCCATAACGGGTCTCACAATGTCGAGTCCCAGTGGCAACATGACAATAAAAAGGGGTGCACCATAAGAATTCCTCTAAAACACTGCAACTGATGGTCCAGTGGCCTGAGAGTTTCCCTGGAAGCATGGTCCCGAGACCTGATGCTGCCCCTGATCATAAATCATTACTGAGGCCAACTCCTTGGACAGGAATGGATTGGACTCGGGGACACAGAGTGATCATATCATGTGTGCACTTTATAATTTTGTGCATCTATAGGACATCATCCTACTGGCTTCTTACTAGAGAAGAGTGGAGAGGGTGGAGAGGAGAGGAGAGGAGAGGACATTGTCAAGAGGTATGACATGTACAGAACAGAAAGAAGGAGTGTACTTTCTCCAGGCAAGGAGAGCAGAAGGAGCTGTGGATAGGCAGGCATGCAAAGTTAAACTGGATTCTACATTCAATCACAATAAAAATAAATACATAAATGAAGTCATAAAATGATTTCTTTCGTAATTTCCATTTTCTAAGTACATCTTCATAGGTATGGATTCTTCTCTCAGTTTTGCTCCCAGTCAGTGCTCATCAGTCGACCACAGAAAATTAAAGAAAGAAGTACAATACCAGGTAGTGTACATACTCATTTTGTCTTCTTTGCCAATTAATAAGAGGAAATCAATAGGTTGAACTTTATAATCTATTGCCATCGAGTCATGGATAGTCATAAATTTGGAGCTCTAATGTTCTTTTTATTAACTTCTAAAAAATTGTAGTTTTGTAGATTAAAACATACATCAATCCAACCATTTCTACATAAGAGGACTGCCAATTAAGCTCACAAACTTACCCTAGACAAAGTGCTACATACTTCATTGTTGAATCTCACAATGGTCACCTTTGAATTACTCCCCTTGCAAAGTTATGCATTGATGCCAGTGTATAGTCCACTCTTCGAAACAATTTTGGAAGTCTGATTCTGGAATGAGCACCAAACCTGTTGTTGTATTATCCTTGATGCCTTGAATATCATTAAAATGTCTTCCTTTCAATATTTCCTTTTATCTTATGGTAAAGAAAAAAAGTCGGTGATGGCCAGATCAGGTGAGTAGGGATCAGGTTCAAATACAGTTATTTGTTTCCTGGCAAAAGCTCCCTTACAGATAACTGTACAATTAAGTTCACAAACTAACCTCCTTGCCACCATGCAGAGTAATAGTTTCAAGAAGAGTTCTAAAACTGCTTTGAAGGGTGGACTAGGCACTGGCACTGGTGCATAACTTCCCAAGGGGAGTACTTTAAAGTTGAGCATGGTGGTATCCAACAACGTGGTATGAGGCACTCAGAACAATTAAGTTCACAGACTTAATTGTCAGATCTTGTATAAAATTCAATGACATTGGTTATATTCTTTTAGTTGTGCCATTTTTCTCATTGTCTTTTTTCTAAATTGTTTCACCATCCTTAACACAATATCACTGCCCCCTAAGAGTCTCACATGATCTTTTAAGCAGGTTTTTGAACCAGTCTGAACTGTTTTAGTCTGCGCCAATGTAGTGAAACAAGAATAGACCTCAATTTCTACAGTTTGAGTGATCTGAAATTGCAGCCAGAAAGGGAAACATGGCAGTTGCAAACCCTGGAATGGGAGACTCAGAAGAGGCACAATGAGCCCATTCAGGAGCCTGATGCATTAGATTGGATTATTGGCAACACTACAGAGCACAGCAGGTATTCAGAATGATGCAGTTGTCTGCCGTCTTTGAGCGGCCACCGCTGTTCCTGACTCTACTCAGATTCCCACAGGCAAGCCATGTAGTTGTTCTCCAACATGAACATGCTCTTGATTTTTAAGATTCAATTTTTTTTTTTTTTAATTCAGACCTGTCCCGTTTCAGATTCTCAGCCATAACTGGCTGAGGAAGAGCTAGTTTGAAGTCCTACTTCTCAGTTGCTGTTGTCTATTTGATCTCATATAAATAAATTTTTGAAAGAGTATAACGCTCAAGGAGAACATTATTTTCCAGTTAAACTATTTTTTGGTTTCAAGAGGACTTCAGGAGATTTTTTTTCCCAACGGCTTTATTTTTCTTTGTGTTTGAGGTGAAAGTCTGCAGTTCAAGTCAGTTTCTCATACAAAAACTTACACATACTTTGTTATGTGACCCTAGCTTCTCTCTCCACACTGTGACAGCCTAGTCCTCCTCGCCAGCCTGTGCTTCCCATGCCAGTTCAACCAGCTACTGTTCCCCTCTCCATTCTCGTCTTTACCTCCAGACAGGAACTTACCAGTTAGTCTCCTCTACCTAGTTAAGCCAAGAAGCACACTCTTTACCAGTATTATTTTATGTCTTATATACCAGTTCCATCTTTGTCTGGGGAGCTGGCTTAGGGAATGGTTTCAGCTCTGGACTAACAGAAAGTCTGGGAGCAGTGTCTTCTGGGGAACTTCTGCCCTGTCAGATCATTAAATCTTGTCTTTTTACTAGACTCCAAGTTCTGCACCCCATCATTTCTCCCATTCCACCAGAGATCCTTTGTCGAGTTCGCTGTAAGGATAGTCATTGGTGGTAGCCAAGCACCATCTAGTACTTCCAGTCCCATGTCAGTGTAGTCTCTGGTTTATGAGGCTCTTTCTGTCTCTGGGACTCATATTTTCCTTATGTCTTTGATGATCTTCATTCTCTTTTGTTCTAGGTGGGTTGAGAATAATTCATGTTAGTAACTGGCTGCTTGGTAGCTTTTAAGCCTGTAGACACCACTCACCAAAGTAAGATAAAGAACATTTTCTTAATAAACTTTGTTATCCCAGTTGAACTAAGTGTCTGCTGAAACCATGGTCCACAGACCCTTGCTTCTGATACTCTGTCCCACAAAGTGTTTGGTTGTATTTAGGAAAGTTCTTAGCTTTGGGTTTACTCTAGATGGGTTGACTTCTACTATGTGTTGTCCCTGTCTTCACTTAAACTAATTCTTGTCTACTGTCTAATTAGTGAATATACCTCTCTTTCCTCCCTATGCTACAAAGCATCAAAGGATGTTTTCTTCAGTGTTTAAATCTTTATTTCAGTATTTATAATAATGGTCTCATACAACATTCATATTTTTGTAGCTAATTTCACTGAGCATAATGCCTTCCAGACTCTTCCATGCTAAGTTTCTCAAATTCATCATTGTCCTTTAGCACTTCACAACAGTCCATTTTCTGACTATATCACAGTTTGTTTACCCATTTATCCACTGATAAACACCTAAGTGGATTCCATCTTTTTGGTGTTACGGACAGTGCAGAGATAAGCATTGGCATATACGTTTCTAAAGGGTCTTCCAACAAGTTATGTAAATGATACAGTTCTAATTATTTTATTAGTTTGAAGTACATTTGATGGTATTACGTGTGAAGAAGAACTTTGGGTAAGTGGCCACCTCAGCACCTTCCAAATAGGGCCAAAAATAATCAGTTATCATAGCCTAATATTTTTTGCCACCAATAGTCACAGGGTCTCCTCATTCATATCAATCATAAGGCCAGTGATTCCACTGGACCAAAATCCAAACCCAGTGGTAACTTCTTCGTCATGAAGTGGATGTTCTTGGATCTCCATTGGAATCTCGTCATTCCAAATGCAACAGTTTTGTTTGTTAACAAAACCATTCATCCAAAAATGGGCCTCATCCCAGAAGACAACTTTTTGGCCAAAAGCAGGGTCAATTTCTCCTTGCTCCAGAGCCCAGTCAGCAAATGTACAGCAAATTTATGGTCAATGGACTTCAGTTCTTGAGTTAAAATAGTTTTGTAAAGGTAAAGCTTCAAGTTCAGATGCAAAATCTGCTGAATTGTGGTTGACAACAGGCCCAGTTCTTGTGCTTGGTGAGAAGTTGATTGTATACTCTGACAAATGGTAGTGATATTTTCAATGGAACATGTGGTTCATTGATGCACAGGCATTGTCTGATTAGCAACATATCTGGTTGTCTCAAGTATTTTGATTAAATATTGAATTGTTCTGTCAGTGGGATGATTATGTGCATCATAAATTACATGTAATGCGTGGAATGATTGGCAAACAGAACACCCATTATGATAACGAACTTTAAATCATGCAAGTTTTCATAGTTATTAGTCAAGACTAATCAAAAATGTGATAAATATGCCCTCTACAGCTTCACAAATATTGCCACTATGAGTTGTCAAAAAAATATATATATCCTTATAGGAAGGCCCTTTATTCATATGACAGCCTTTATTTCTCTAGAATATATTCCAAGAAGTAGAATTGCTAGATTATATGGTATTTCCATTTCTAGCTTTTCAAGGAAGTATCTAATTGATTCCCAAAGTGGTACTACTTTCAATTCCCATCAGCACTGAACAAGTGTTTCAGTCTCTCTACAGACTCTCCAGCATTTATTATTTTGTGTCATTTGGATTACAGCCAGCCTTGCTGGGGTGAGATAGTATTTTACTGTAGTTTTGGCCTGCATGTCTTTAATAGCTAATAATGGCAAGCAATTACTCATGTACCTGGTAGCCACCAGAATGTCTGTTTTGTTAAAGAGTCTGTCTGTATCCTTAGCCATTTTCTAATTGGGTTACTTGTCTTTCTGTTGTTGAAACTTTACAGTATCTTGTAGATTTTAGAGACTAGATGTAGGTTGGATTTGTCATATCTAAAACTTTTTCTCCAGTCTATCGTTTGTCTTTTTAGTCTTTTGGTGAAGTCTTTGGATGAGTACAAGTGTTCAAATTTTAGGAGTTTCCAGTTATCTATTTTCCCTTCTACTGTTTGTATACTGTTAATAATATGTATTTCATTTATCTCATGTATTAGGGCTGCCAGCAGTGTCTCTTTTTTTTTTTCCATGCTCTTTATCATTTTAGACTTTATATTTTAGTCTTTGATGCATTTGGAGCTAGCTTTGATGAATGGTGTGAGACTTGCATCTTGCTTCATTTTTTGCAGACGGGTATCCAGTTATGACAACACTATTTGTCAGACTATCTTTTCCTGAGTTTATGGAGTTCAGGTCTTTGTCAAATATCAGCTGCTCATAGGTGGATGATTTTATGCCTGAATTCTCAATTCTGTTCCATTGGTCTCTATATGTGTTGTGCCAGTACCAGCCTGTTTTGACTACTGTAGTGATATAGTAGGTTCTAAAGTCAGATAGTGTGAGCGCGAGGATTCCAATTTTTTCTTCTTTTTCTTTAATGGTTTGCTTATCTGGACTTTCTTTTCTTTCCACATGAAGTTGGTGATTTGCTTTTCCAACACATTAAAAAATGCCATTGGAATTTTGAAATGGATTGCACTGTGTCTGTAAATCACTTTGGGTAGAATGGTCATTTTCACATTGTTGAGTCTTCCTATCCATGAACAAAGTTGTTTTATGCACTTGTTTAGTTCTCTTTTGGTTTCTTGTAGAAATGTCTTGTAGTTCTCTTTCTATAGGCCTTTTACATCTCTGGTTACATTTATCCGTAAGTATTTTATCTTTTGGAGGGCTATTGTAAACGGTATTGATTCAGTGATTTCCTCTTTGATATTCTCTTTGTTGATATAGAGGCTTCTAAATGATTTGTGTACATTTATTTTTACCCTGATATCTTACTGAAATCTTTTGTTAGTTCCAGTCATGGTTTGATGAAATCTTCAGGTGGTGTGTGTGTGTGTGCGTGTGTGTAACATCATATAACCTGCAAATGGATATACTTTTACTTCTTCCTTAATAATTTGGATGCCCTTTGCTCTGGGGGTCAGTTCTACCCTGGCCCCTAGGGTCGCCATGAGTAGGATCTGACTCGACGGCACTTGGCTGGCTTATTTTTTTTCTAGTCTGCTCTGGCTAGAACATCCGGCACAATGTTGAATAAAAGTCATGAGGAATGGCATACTTGTCTGATTCCTGTTCTCAGTGGTAATGCCTTCAGATGCTCTCCACTTAGAGTGATGTGGGCTTTTAGTTTTGTATAAATGTATTTTATCATGTTGAGGAATTTCCCTTTTATTCCTATCTTGGTGAGAGTTTGTTATACGAATTGTTGGGCTTTGTCAAATGCCTTTCCTATACCAACTGAAAAAAAAATCAAATGATTCTTGTCTTCTGTTTTATTTATGTGGTTAATTATACTGGTTGTTTTTCTAATATTGAACCACCCCTGCCTACCTGACATGAGTCCCTTTTGGTCATGGTGAATTATTCTTTTGATATGTTGTTGAATTCTATTGGCTGAATTTTGCAGAGGAATTTTGCAATTAAGTTCATGAAAGATATTAGTCTCTAATTTTTCTTTTTTCGTGGTGTCTTTACCTGGTGTTGGTGTCAGAGTTATGTGGGTTCTTAGTATGAGTTTGAGAGTATTCCTTCATTTTCTATGCTCTGAAACACCTTTAGCAACAGTGGCATTAATTTTTCTCTGAAAGTTTGGTCAAATTCCCCAGGGAAGTCATCAGTTCAAGGGTTTGTTGTTGTTAAGAGTTTTTTTCATTACCTCTTCAATCTCTTCTTTTGTTACTAGTTTATTTAGTTGTCTTACTTCTGTTTGTGTTAGTTTATGGATGTAGTGTGTGTCTAGAAATTTGTTGATTTCTTCTAGATTTTCAAGTGTGTTAGTGTACAATTTTTCATAGTATTGGATTATGAAATTTTTAATTTCATTTAGATCTGTTGTGATATTTCTCATCTTATTTTTATTCTGGTTATTTGTTTCCTCCGGGGCTTTTTTTTTTTTTTTTTTTTTGTGTGTGTGTGTGTGTGTGTGTGTGTGTGTGTGTGTGTGTGTTTGTGTGTGTGTGTCATTTTGGCCAGTTTTATCTATTTAGTTGACCTTTTCTAAGAATGAGTTTTTGATCTTTTTAACTCTTTCAGTTGTTTTTCTATTCTCAATTTCTTTTAGTTCTGCTCTAATTTTTATTATTTGCTTTCTTCTGGTACACCAGGGCTACTTTTACTGGTCTCTTTCTATATGTTTAGTTTGTAGAGTTAATGCTTTGATTTGGACTCTTTTCTTCTTTATGGATGTGTGCATCTATTATAATAAATTGACCTCTCAACCTTATTTTTGCCGTATCCCAAACTTTTTGGTAAGATGTGTTTTCATTCTCATTTGATTCTGTGAATGACTTTATTCTGTCCTTGATTTCCTCTATAACTCAGTATTTTTTTGAGAAAGGTGTTATTCAGTTTCCATGTGTTTGATTTTTTTTCCCTTACTTTTTCTGCTATTAGTTTCTTCTCTCAGGGCTATATAGTCTAAAAAGATGCTTTGCCATATTTGAATGCTTTGGATCTTGTTAAGGCTTGCTTTTTGACCTATGTGGTCCATTATGGAGAGGGTTTCATGTATTTTGGAAAAGTAAGTATCCTTGACTGCTGTTGGGTGGAGTGCTTTGTATATATTAATGTGACAAAGTTAGTCTGTTGTGGCATTTAGATCTGTGTCTTTATTGAGCTTCTTTATAGATGTTCTCTCCTTCAAAAGTGGTGTATTGAAGTATACTATTATTGTGGAGGTGTCTATTACTCTTTGAATGCTTTCTGAGCTTGTTTTATGACTTTAGAAACACCATCACTGGATGCATAAATATTTATTACGATTGTGTCCTTCTACAGTATCAACCTTTTAATCATTATACAAGGTCTGACAGTTAAGGCTATGAAATTAATTGTTCTAAGTGCTGCATACCACATTGCACTGATGCCAGCACCTAGTCCACGGCTCAGAACAATTTTAGAACTCTTTATACGAGGCAACAGTGGCAAGGTGGCAAGTTCATGAACTTAATTCTGTAGTCGTTTGTGAGGGATTCTTTTAGCCAGTAAACAATACAGTTGTATTGAAACTCCTTCCCTACCCATATGATCTGGCCCCCAGTGACATTTTCCTTTACCCAACAACAAAGGAAACATTGAAAGGAAGAAATTTTAATGACATTCAGGACATGAAGGGTAATACAACAACATCTCTGATGTTCATTCCAGTAAAAGACTTCCAGAATTGCTTTGAAGGGTGGACTGGGCTCCCAAGGGAAATACTTCAAAGGTGACTATAGTGATGTTCATCAGTGAGGTATGTAGCCCTTTTTCTAGGATGAGTTTGCTAACTTAATTGGGAGTCCTTGTATAGTGTTATTCCTTATCCACTGTGTTGGATTTTGCTTTATGGTCTCTGATTTAGTCAGCTGGTACTGTTCTAATAGAAAATACCATGAGTGGAAGCCCATACAAAGAGAAATTTTATTGAGACAGTCTGGTGGGCCATAAGCCCAAATTCAGGATGTCTGCACCAGGGGAAATTTCTCCTTCTTGTTGGCTCTGGCAGAAAGTCCAGTTTTGCATCAGTCTTTGTTTAGGGAGCGTCTTGGTGCAGGAATCTCAGTTCTGAAGGATGTATTCTTCTCATATTGCTGCCTTCTTGATGGTGTGAGGTTCCCAATTCTCAACTTGTTTCTCTTTCCTTTTATATCTTGCAGGATGAAAGGATTAAGGGTGGTGAAAGTCATACTCCAGGGAAACTCTCTTTACAGTGGAGCAGGAAGGTGATCCTAGGAAGGGATTTACAGGTCCACCTTAATCCTTTAGTGTACAACATAGGAAAATCACAGCATGGAGGGCATTCACAAAATACTCAGAATCCTGGCCCACCCACACGACTATACAGATTTTTGGGGGAACGCAATTCAATCCATGACATACCACCTTTTGGCAAACCAAAAATCACATCTTTGAAACATGTAACACATTCATCCCATCATGGCAAAATCACATCCATCCCAAATGATAGAAGTCTTAAATAAGTTCCAAGTCCAAAATTTGAAAACTCCTTTACATCTGCAAAACCTGGAATATAAGCTATCTGCTTCCAAAAGTACAGTGGCAGAACATGCACAGGTTAGACATTCTATTACAAATGGGAGAAACTGCAGGGTAAGAAGGCATTAACAGGCAACAGGAAAGTCAGCAGAACTCATCACGTTAGCCCTCCAAGCTCTGAAAATACTCTTACATTTTCTGAGACATTCTACACAATGGCCCTGTCCTCCAAACTCTAGGCATTTGTCACACTCTCTGGATTCTGAGTGCAGACTCCCAGCCCTATGCTGCAACTCTGCCTTCAAGGCCCACTTAGATAGAAACTCTGCCCCATCAGCTTTAGGTGCACCCTAAGCCCAACTGAGTGGCAGTTCCACCTTTACAAACACAGGACACCATGGTTCTACTCTTTCCAACCCCTGAGGTCATGACTATACGTTTTGAGACTGAGGAATCTGGACTTCTCATGCTGTTTGTCTCTTCAGCTTCTACTTCCTATGGCTGCATGGCCCAGGCCTGAGGCCTGCATACGCCCAACTGGAGCCAAGTGTTCCAAAGCTCTGTAGCTCCACTGATTCAAGTGCCTGGAGGCACCACACTCTCCCAGGAAGCCTCCTGCACAAAGGCACTCAGCTTTCTTGCTCTAAGGATCAGCAAGGCTAGCTCCTCCCAGAGGCACTCTGCTCCACCAGGAAGCCTCTGTGCACAGGCACTTAGCTCTCTTGCTCCATAGGTTGGTTTCAGTGATGCCTCTGGTCCTGCTGCTGCTGCTGTTGCTGTCACTGCCGCTGCTGCTGCCGCTGCCACTGCCACCAGCCCTCTGCTGCTCGATTCTCACCATCCGCTCCTTTTTTTGGTGTTAATAGGTCTGCCCGATTCCTTCTGAATCTTCTGTCTATTCACAGTTTCATATGGCTTCCACATTTTAGATATTTGTTAGAGCAGCACCCCAATCTCACAGTACCAAATTCTGTTTTAGTAACCTGGTACTGCTCTAACAGAAAATACCATGAGTGGAAGGCTTTATGAAGAGAAATTTTATTGACATAATCTGGTAGGCTACAAGTCCAAATTCAGGATGTTCACTCCAAGGGAAGTCTTGCCCCCTTGTTGGTTCTGGCGGAAAGTCCAGTATTGCATCAGTGTTAGTTGTATGAGGTTCCCAATTCTCAGCTTGCTTCTCTTTCCTTTTATTTCTTGCAGAATGAAAGGATTAAGGGTGGTGAAAGCCATACTCCAGGGAAACTCTCTTTACACTGGAGCATGGAGGTGATCTTACAAAGGGATTTACAGTCCACCTTAATCCTTTAACATACAGCACAGTAAAATCACAAAACGGAGGACAAGCACAAAATACCAGGATCATGGCCTAGCCACATGGCTATGTAGATTTTTGGGGGAGACACAGTTCAATCCATGACAGTCTCTTTTATCAGAAATTAATGTTGTTGCTGATTCTCTTTTGTGAATGTTGTTTGCTTGATATATTTTTTTCTTATCGTTTGAGTTTTGTTTGCTCGGGTCTTTAAGTTGTGTCCCTTGTAGGCAACATATAGATGAATAGTTTTTTTTTTTCAGTTCATTCTACCACTCTGTCTCTTTATTGGTGCATTTAATCCGTTTACATAATTATTCATAGGTATGAACTTAGTGCTGTTATTTTGATGCCTTTTTTGTGCACTGTTGGCAATTTCTTTATTACACTTAATTTTCTGTACTGAGTCATTTTTCTTCATGTGTTTTCCTTGCATCATTTTTACTGTTTTTTGTTTTGTATTTGTTGAGACTGCATGTTTTTCTTGTTTTTTATTTTGATGTGTAGAATTGTTAATTCCTTTTGTGATTACCTTATTGTTTATCCTATTTTTCTAAATTTAAGCCAGTCTAATTTCTTTTTATTACCTTGACTTCTTCCCTATTTGAAAGATCTACAAAAACATTTCTTTTTAGTTCCTGTTTTTTGTTATAATGTTGCTGGCTAGACACAGTTACCTGTGTTTCTCTATTTTCATTGTTTTAGCTTAACGTTTTTGAGCACGTGGGTGATTCCTCTGTCTGGGTTGACATCTGATTTATATAATTCTTGGTTGTCAGTTTTTTTTTTTTCCTTCAAGGGTCTGTGTATGTAATCTCATTGTCTTCTTGCCTGCCTGGTTTCTGCTGAGTAGTCTGAGCTTAATCTTATTCATTTCCTTTTGTAATTTTTAAAAAAATTTATTCTGAGCTACTTTTAAAACTTATTTCCTTATCTTTAGTTTTGGAAAGTTTGATTATGTCTTAGCATCTTTTTGGTGGTGTGTGAGACTTACCTTGGGTGGACTTGGGTGACTGTCTTGGATAGATACTTTTCGTCTTTTAAGATATCAGGGACATTTCTGTCAAAAAATCTTGAGCAATTCTCTTTGCATATTCTGTTATCTGCTCCCTTCCCTCAATTCTGGTACTCTAATCACTCATAGATTATTCTTCTTGATAGAGTCCCACATAATTCTTAGTGTTTCTTCATTTTATAAAACTTGTTTTTTCCCCAAATATTTTACTGCTAAGTGCTTTTTCTTCATTCTGGCTTCCATTGCCTCAATTCTACTCCTTTGATTTTCTACTGAATTGTCCAGTTCTGAAATTTTGCTATTTATCTTCTGAATTTCTGCTTTCTGTTTCTCTATAGTACTTGCAGTCTTTTGAAGTTGTCATTATGCTCTGCTGTGTTTTGCCTGTCCTGGTCTCTTGAAGATTTCTAAACATGAATCTGCTGTAGTCTAAGCCTGATGATCCCAGGATGTTCTCTTCATCTGGAAAATTTTTTGATTCTTTGTTTTAGGAGCTGTCTAAGGCCATCATCGTCTGACTCTTTATGTGATTTGATATTAACTGTTGTTTCAGAGCCATCAGTAAATTGTTGTTTGTATTTTCTTTGTGTTTTCTTAGAGTATTCTAGCTTCTTGTTTTGCTTTGAAATAATAAATATGCTGATTTTGAGAGCTAGTTTTGTATCAGTGTATTTGAAACTCAAATGTTCTGTCGCTAGGTGATTATAGCTCTTACTAGGCATGTGACCCTGGAGTCCATTTACTTTTCTCATATGTATTCAGCTCTAGGATTCACATACTCAGTTTCTAAGTGTGTGGTACATACTCTCCCCTACAGTTCTGGATAGGCAAGGGTATTTGGTGTACGTATAGGTATCTGGCTGTACATGCTTAAAAAGGCAGGATATTTAAAGCTATCTATCATTGTCTGAGAGGAAAATGTGCCCTATTTCTTAACGCATGTGGGTGATAGATTTTGCAGCTTGACTATGGGTGCTTGATGCTGTATGCAGAGCTGAGAGGCATTTAAGATCCACAGACCCCTTATTCCTGTGTCTAGGCAGAGGAGCTGTTTCTGCCCAGTGTTCCTGGCTCAGAGGACCTGGCAGATTATTTATATTTTTCCTCTGTTTGTTATATTGTTTCCTCTGCAATACTGGGAGAATGGCTCTGGTCCTACTTCCAGTCCACGGAATGCGTCAGTCTGTGGAGGCAGTGCCACACAGAGAAGTGAGGCAGAAACACTGGTAAAAATGAGTGGCTTGTCTGATGGAAAGTTTCAGATTGACCGTAGTTCATTAGATGCAAGTTACTTAGCTTTTGGTGGTTGAATGCTATTTTTCAGTAATGCTGGAGCCGTGAGTGGACTCTCCACTGCTTAGTCTCTTCCTCTATGAAAGATGCCTTCCTAATGCCACTGCTCCCATCACCATGCTCACTGTGGCCAATCTGCCCACCTGCTGTGTCAAGTCTGGCCAGTCCTAGGCACTTTTGGACCTACTCTTCATTTCTTGTTGTTCAGTCCAATTTCTCAACTTTCCTTTTGATATTCAAGACTCCTAGAATATCATACATAATCAATTCATTTGTTTTTTTGGGGGGGAAGTCTTTGCTGTTAAAAGGATCTCAGGAAGCATCTGATCACACCATCATCTTAGCAATGCATCTAATGTTCACTTCTTAATATTTGCCTTAAGACACCAATAAAGTGTAATCAGGCAAGGCAACAGGGTTTTGCATTTCCATTCTGTTTTAGTCAGCTAGCCAGGAGTTGGATCCAACTCGACAGCACTTGGCTTTGGCTTGGCTAGTGCTGCTGTAATAGAAATACCAAGAGGTGGATGGCTTTAACAAAGGGAAGTTTATTCTTACACAGTCCAGTAGGTTACAAGTCCAAATTCAGGAGGTCCACTCCAGGGGAAGGCTTTTCCCCTTGTTGACTCTGTCAGAAAAGTCTGATATTGCATCAGTCTTTGTCCAGGGAGCATCTTGGCGCAGGAACTTCAAGTGTGAAGGATGTCCTCTTCTCCTTGTGCTGCTTTCTTGATGGTGTGAGGTTCCCAGTTCTCTGATTGCTTCCCTTTTATTTTATCTCTCATAGACTGAAAGGATTTAGGGTGGTACAAGCCATACTCCAGGGAACCTGTCTTTACAGTGGAGCAAGGAAGTGATCTTATAAAGAGATTTAGAGTCCCACCCTAATCCTTTAATATACAGTATAGGAAAATCACAAAATGGAGGACAATCATAAAATATTGGGAATCATGACCCACCCACTTGGCTACACAAATTTGGGGTGGACATCCCACCTTTTGGCACCCCCAAAATCACATCTTTGAAACATGTAACACATTCATCCCATCATAGCAAAATTACGTCCATCCCATATGACAGAAGACTTAAATGAGTTCCAGGTCCAAAATACAAAAACTCTTCTACATCTGTGAAACTTAGAATGCAAGCTATCTGCTTCCAAAAGTATAGTGGCAGAACAGACACAAGTTAGAGATTCCATTACAAATGGGAGAAATTGCAGGGAAAGAAGGCATTGACAGGCAACAGGCAGGTCAGCAGAACGCATTACATTAGCCCTCAAAGCTTTGAAAATGATTTTCCATTTTCTGAGACATTTTACACAACAGCTTTGCACTCCAGACTCTAGGTATTGGATACACTTTTTGGATTCTGAGTGGAGACCCCTGACCCTGTGCTACAACTCTGCCTAGAAAGGCCCTCTAAGCTTCAGGTGTACCCTAAGCCTAATTGAGTGGCAATTCCACCTTTACAAACACGGGATGCCGTGGTACCACCCTTTCTAAAACTTGAGGTCATGGCCATACATTCTGAGACTGAGGCAGCTCAGCTTCTTATGTTGTTTGTCTCTTCAGCTTCTGTTTCCTATGGCCACATGGTCCTGGTCTTAGGAAACATCTACCCTGCCAGGGCAGGTGTTCCAAAGCTTTGTAGCTCCACTGATTCAAGCACCTAGAGGCACCCCACTCTTGCTAGAAAGCTTCCTGCACAAACACACTCAGCTCTCTTGCTCTGTGGGTCAGCAAGGCTAGATCCATCAATTCAAGTGCCCGGAGGCACCCCTTTCTGTCAGGAAGACTCTGTGCATAGGCACTTAGCTCTCTTGCTCCATGGGTCTGTTCCAGCGCTGCCTCTGGTTCTGCTGCTGCTGCTGCCACTGGTTCTTGGCTGTTTTCACTATCTGTGGCTTCTGCAGTGTTAGCATTTCTCCTTGATTCCTTCTGAGTCTTCTATCCAGTCATAGTTTCAAAACTGCTTCCACACTGTAGGTATTTTGCTAGAGCAGCACCCCACTCCCACGATACCAAATTCTTTTAGTCAGCTAGTGCTGCTCTAACAGAAATACAATGAGGTGGATGGCTTTAACAAAGCAAAGTTTATTCTTACACAGTCCAACAGGTTATAAGTCCAAATTCAGGATGTCTGCTCCAGGGAAAGGCTTTCTCTCTTGTCTCTGGAGGACAGTCTGGTATTGCATCAGTATTTGTTCAGGGAGCATCTTGGCACAAGAACCTCAGGTCTGAAGGATGTGCTGTTCTCCTGGCGCTGCTTTCTTGATTGTGTGAAGTGCCCAGTTCTCTGCTTGCTTCCCTGTCCTTTTATCTCTTATAGGATGAAAGGATTAAAGGTGGTGCAAGCTCCAGGGAAACTCTCTTTACAGGGGAGCACGGAGGTGATCTTATAAAGGGATTTACAGTTCCACCTTAATCCTTTAACATACAGCATAGGAAAGTCACAAAATGGAGAACAATCATAAAATATTGGGAATCACAGTCCAGCCACATGGCTATACAGAATTTTGGGAGGGGACAAAATTAAATCCATTACATATTTCTACCCTCTTCCTGTGGGAAGTTGTTGTTTATAATATACTGAAGCATAGTCTGTCTTTCCTTTCTCTAACCTACTTTTTACTTGAGGGAAGTGAGAGAAGGGGTCCAGAAGAGTAAGTGTTAAGATCCAAAGCCCTTTGTCAGACTCCAAATGGATCTTCTTTTCTAACAATGAAATTTCAATTTTATTTTCTGATTTTCATGTAAAATTTAAATAGTAGAAAAGATTAAAACTTTTGCTGACAAAAATACTGTCATTTTCCATTCTGTCAAATACAATATAATCATAATCTATATAATCCTTACACTTTGGTGTCTTTTTTGTTTATTTAGAAATGTGTTTATGGGAGAGAAAAATAATTGTGTTTCACTCTCTTGAAGGCAGTGACTCTGTCATATTCATCTCTGTAACTAGTGAACAAAGAACAGTAATATATGCTGGTTAGATAAGTAAATGCATGGAGTAAATGTGTCTTTTCAAAAATTTGTGTATGTACTATTAAAAATATAGTCCTAGTATCATTGGATTTAGGAATTTAGTCTTTCTAATTCTATAGAGAGAATTCTTCAGTGATTTCTCTAGTGAATTACCACGAGATTGTTGTTAGAGCTTCTACCAGTATGAGGTATAGAATAACAGGAAAATTACCCTTAGCCTTAACTTTGTGTAGGCAAGATACATTTACATTCCTATCTGGAGTATAATGAAGTTAAATAAACAAATGTTCACGGGCACTGAAAGTGCTGTAGAACTCTTCACTGCTGCTGTTGAAATTTGGAGAAAAGATCATGTTTAAAGTATACTGGGATAGCTATTAGAAAAATGCTGCTTAAACATACATTGTAGCTTGCATTTTGGGATATTATTTTTCTCCATCCTCTTAACCATTTCTGTGCCCTTGTTTTTGATTTACCCTCAATAAGAAAGAGATAATGAACTAAGACAACATGCCATTTTGGGGAAGTTCATTGCTTTCTTTCAAGTGAAGATTCTATGTGTACTATAAGGTTTTGCTTGGAGAGAAGTAAAGCTTTTGGAATCAAAGGCAAAGCCAGCACATTTAAGCATTTAATGCTTGCATCTTGATGATTTCATTATTGACTTCTATTAAGCTCTCTCTGGGCTAAGAACCAAACACCCCCACAGCTCCACAAAACTGCATTGCTGGCTCTATTTGCTATTAAGTTTAAATTCTCGTTTCTCCCCATGACATGCTTACAAGCTTGTGATGACTTCCTCCTGGTCCTACAGAGACATCTGCAGATGCTGTATTAACTCTCTAACCTTCCACACTCTCTACCCCATCAATAATAGTTTGTTGATTCTCTGAGTATTTTCACTCACAGATTTTTTTTTCCTTTGATTTTTTTTTTAATATATTTTATTATGATTGAGTGAGAATATACAATCCCATATAAATTTGCATACCTCCCTGCCTGGTGACAGCACACTCCTCTGTTCTGTACATGTCATATCCTCCTAACAATCTTCTATCCCCTCCTCTTCACTGTCTCTCCCCCATCCAGTAGGAAGTCAGCTGGATGACATCCTATGGATGCAAAGAACCATAAAGTGCACATGTGATATGGTCGCTCTGTGTCACCAAGTCCAATCCATTTCTGCCTGAAGAGTTGACCTCCTCACAGATTCTTATATTTGCTCTGTCTCTCTTTCTTCCTCTCTTTTTCTCCCCACCACCCTCTCTTTTACTCCCTCTCCTCTACTTCAGTCCCTTTCTCCTTGGTCCTGAGGTCATCCTCAGTTTTGAAACAAAACCAGATTCTTCTTGCAAGGTGAGGCCAACCATCAGGAGTAAAGTAATGAGATTATGATTAAAAATATACCTTGATAGAAGATTTTCCATCAACCAGTCACAAAAATCTTATCTCTGGTACACAATTCATGACTCAAAGTATATATAACTCAGGCATGGAGTATGAGATACAAAACTCTTTATTTGGCACCCATGACTCTTTGTACACCTGAATGTCTCTTTTGTGCAATCTGCAGCCTCCAAGAAAGGCAAATTTTGTTCAGATCAACCACAGTCATTTTTACTTTGACTTATTGAACCAAAGAGGGTCTGTGGGAGTATTGCCTGGTCTGTGAGGTGTGGCATTAAGAAATGAGACTTGTGTAGGAAATCCAAAAACCAAATAGAGTTAGTACTCACAGGTCCAGAGAGGAAATTATAGCGCACCTTGATGCAGGGCTGCATAGAGGGTTGTACCTAGGGGCAAAGCAACTATAGGCTGGAACTGTAGAAGAGGACTTACGCATGGCAAGTGGGGTGGGGCCTCAGAGTTCATATGTACTTAAGTTTTACCAGTCAGTTTGTTTGAAGAGCATTAGAGCAGGAAAAGAAAAAAAAAAATTGTCACAGGGAATCGTATGGGTCATGCCTGGGAGGGGCAAGCAGCAACTATGGTTGTTAAGAGACTAGGTTTTGTGAGAGCAAAAGGTCTGTGTCACATGAAACTGTATGGGGCACAAAAGGGAAGGTTAGTTAGAGACCACAACTGTTGAAAGACTGTGACAATATAGGGTTGGCTATGTTAGAGACTCAGACAAAGGACAACTAGGAGGAATTAATAAATATTGAAGTAGCAAATTATGTGAGCCATACATTGGCCTCATGACAACCAATGAATTAAGATAACTCTTAAGGTACAGACTTTCAATTTCAGGGGTTTAACATAAATGAAGTTCATTTCTAGTCAGTTAATGAGGGTATCCCTGGTTGACAAGTGGCTTTTCTTCACATGGAGAATTACAAACTCTAATGCCTTTTATTTTATAGATCTGCCAGTCCACAGGGCCTAGGGTACTCTGTTTTCAGGAAGTGGATGAGGAGAGAAAATGAGATGACTAATCTGCTTCTCAAATGTCTCAGTCTTGAAATGTGACACACTTCACTTCCTCTCACATTCAAGAGAACTAGCCATGTAATCTTTGCTGGATGTAAGGGAATTTATGAAGTACTCTCCCTGGTGGAGCAGCTATGTTCCATTTACAAATCGTTATTGTGGAAGGAGGAGCAAGAATCATGGGTCTGCTGACAATCTCTGTCACAATTCCCTTCTATAATTCAAATTATATATATATATATATAATACATATTTAATGTCTATTTCAAACCTATGGTTGTTGTTGGGTGCCACAGAGTCAATTCTGACTAACAGCAACCCTATGTTACAGAGTAGAACAGCCCTACAGGATTTCTTCTGCTGCTCAAGAAATTTGGAGGATAGCTATCTGGCCAACTGACTACAAGAGACCCATGTTTATGCCCGTTCCAAAGAAAGGTGATCCAATCTAATGCAGAAATTACCGAACAATATCACTGATATCACACACAAGTAATATTATGCTCAAAATCATTTAAAAGCGACTGCAACAGTATATTGACAAGAAACTGCCAGAAACTCAAGCTGGATTCAGAAGAGGAAGTGGAACCAGAGACATCATTGCTGATGTCAGATGGATCTCTGCTGAAAGCAAAGAATACTAGCAAGATGTTTACTTGTGTTTCATTGACAATGCAAAAGCATTTGATTGTGTGAATCATACTAAATTATGGCTAGTGTTGTGGAGAATGGGAATTCCAGAACACAGTTGTGCCCTTAAGGAATCTGACTATGGATCAAGAGGCAGTTGTGCCAACAGAACACGGGGACACTGCACAATTTAAAGTCAGAAAAGGTGTGCATGATGGTATATCTTTTTATCATAACTTTTTAATCTGTATGCTGAGCAAACAATCTGAGAAGCTGGATTATACGAAGAAGAAAGAGGTATCAGGATTGGAGGATGACTCGTTAACCACCTACATTATGCAGACGACACCACCTTACTTGCTGAGAATGAAGACGATTTGAGACATTTACTGATGAAGATCAAGGACCACAGCTTTCAAAATGGATTGCACCTCAACATCAGTAAACAAAAATCCTCACAACTGGACCAGTATGCAACATTGTCATAAATGGAGAAAGGATTGAGGTTGTCAAGGATTTCATTTTACTTGCATCCACAATCAACTCATGGAAGCAGCAGTCAAGAAATCAAAAGATGAACTGCATTGGGAAAATCTGTTGCCAAGGACCTTTTTAAAGTATTCAGAAGTAAGGATGTCACCTTGAAGACTAGAATGTGCCTGACCCAAGCCATAGTATTTTCAGTTGCCTCATATGTATGTGAAAGCTGGATCATGAACAAAGAAGACAGAAGAAGAATTAATACCTTTGAACTGCAGTGTTGGAGAAGAATGTTGAATGTACCATGGACTTCCAAAAGAACAAACAGATATGTTCTGGAAGAAGTACAACCAGGATGCTCCTTGGAAACAAAGATGGCAAGACTGCATTTTACATACTTTGACATGTTTTCAGGAAAGATCAATCCCTAGAGAAGGACATCATGCTTGGTAGAGTGGAGGGTCAGTGACAAAGAGGAAGACCCTTGTCGAGATGGATTGACACAGTGGCTGCAACAATGAGCTTAAGCATAGAAATGATTGTGGACATGGCACAAGACCAGGCAATGTTTTGTTCTGTTGTTCATAGGGTGACTATGAGTCAGAACTGACTTGATCACGCGTAACAACAACAATCTTTAAGGAATCAGATCACCCAATCTTTCTCATGCAATATTTTCTCTTTTGGTTACCAGTCAAATGTCTAACTCTTGTGCCACCAGGGATCCTGGTTTCAAACCTAGGAGATGATGTAACTATATAAAATTTCAGTTTCTACCTGAATTCTGTTTTCTCAGATTCACACTTGAGAAGGAAATTCTTCTTGAATGTGTGATGATACCTTATGTACTAAAGACATCCATTTGTAACACATTAAAATAAAACTTTATTACAGAGTATAGATATTCCAGTTTACAAGGTGATGACACAACTTGATTGCCTGATTTAAACTCAATCCAATAGAATATATTAAATACCTTTCTATGCATAAATAGAATAGAATCAGTCACAGCTGATTCATAGAACATCCTACAGCTCATTTATAATCTTTCAAAAGGATTTAGATTCAAAGTAGACCGTGTATCACTTAACACATCTCAGTAAAATTCTTATGTAGCCTAGCTAAACACCTCTGGAGGCCTGGGTACCAGCACCATACTTATGCTCTCCCTTTCTTCCATTTCTGACTGGCCTGGACAGTTCTGAGCCTTAGGTTACTCCTCACTCAAATGAGAAGATTACACCAGATATGGTCTTAGACTTCTTTCACTTCTCATGCTCTATACTTCTTCATGCCTTTGATGTTAATGGCCACATGAGTCGGATCCGACTCGACGGCACTTGGCTTGGCTGGCTCCAAAACCAGGGAAAGAAAAGAACAGTTTTATTACTGAAGTACAATCTTATTTAGTACTCTTCAGAAGTAGCAGTCCAGACTCATATTCCTCAGAGACAGATAATAAAAATACCAGATACTGTAAATTGAGAAATTTAGTCTTTCAAGAGTTGGAGGAAAAAAAAAATTACCAAGCCAATTTACCACCCCATAAGTCATCAAATACTTCATATTCAGAGCTGCAGGCAGACAGTGTGGAGTCAATATTCTTGCAAAGAAACCCAGTGAATTTATCAGAAACGGGTCTTCAGGTTTGCTAGATAGAGTAGAAGTTGACAACTACTGCCTTCAAACTTAAGTTTGTGAATATGTACAGATGTTCTACCTTAGGATGAGGCATACCACAAATGGATCAATTTTATTGTTGCATCTGACCACCAGACATCTGACACAGAAATTATCCTATAAAATACTTAATTTTTCACAGAGCATTAAATGCAGTAACAGCTCCTAACCAGACGTGTAGTTTTCTTGAAATAAGTATATTCAGGAGAGAGAAAGAGAAGAATGAAATATTATTGATGGAAAGCAAGTAAAAGTCCCAAGAAGGATATCATTTTGTCTTTAGAGGTGGGAAGTAATGCTCAACAGACTCCAGAATAAAAATTTTAGAAGTGGAGGCAACTCTGTACTGGCTATCAGAGAAAACAGTCAAGCCAAGAGCTAGTCAACTCCTATTCTTCTGTGTTCCTTCACCCCTTAGGATAGTACATGGAAATTGCTTAGGAAGACTGTAGATTAATCACTTTTATTTCAAATAAAATAGAAAAGTATTTTGAACAAAATGAAAGTACAACAAATCTGTCTGGTTTGTTGTATTGTGGTGGCTTTCATGTTAATGTGATGCTAGAAGCTATATCATTTATGTTCAAATACCAGCAAGTTCATCCATGATGGACAGGTTTCAGTGGTTCTTCCAGACTAAGAGAAATTAGGAGGAAAGAGCTGGCAATTTGCTTCCAAAAACTGGCCAACAAGAACGTTATGGATTACAACAGAAGATTTTCTGACAGAGTTGTAAGATGGGTCCTGTAGGTTAGAAGGCAAAAATTGATTTAAACACAGTAGTGACTATTAGGATTGTGCAGGACTGAGCAGTATTTTATGTTATACACAGGGTCATTGTGAGTCAGAGCTGACTAGATAGCATCTAACAACAACAGTTTTGAAAAGGGAGGGGAGGTTAGATAAGACACTCAAGAATTTGCCAGATTTCAAATTGAAAAAACCAAATGCTAACTCCATTTTCTTTTAAGGAATAAGAGAGAAAACAATTTATGTTGACTGGCAAAGGACTAGGAGAGGACTGTGGTTACAAAGCCAACACAGTTAAGCCAAAGCAGTTGTGCAGTATTTAACAATAATGATGAACAGTTAGCTGCTGTTAAGTCAGCTCCTGCTCATGGGTAACTTATGGACAATTAAACTAAATTATTCTCGCAATCACCAGCATGTTTGAGTCTATCTTTGCAGCTATTCTCCCAAGGCATGTCATTGAGGGTCCCCTTGTTTTCACAGGTCTTCTTCTTCATCAAACATATTATCCTACAGCAATTGATTCCTTTTGATGACATATTCTAAAGCACGCCTAAATGGTTTTCTGCGTTCTCATGGCAATGGTACAACATCATGATTCATAAGGTTGCCACAAATGAGTTTCCAGAAGTAGATTGCCAGGTCTTTCTTCCTACTCTGTTTTAGTCTGGAAGCTCTGCTAAAATCTGTCCATCATGGGTGACCTTGCTGATATTTGCAATACTGATGGCACAGCTTCCAGTATCAGAGCAACGCAAAAGCCGCTATAATAAGACAAACCGATAGATGGATGATGGATAACAATAAACCCCAAACTAAACCAGTTGCTGTTGAGTTGATGGAAGCAATTCTGTTAATTTAAGCATCAGAGAGTGAAATCCAAATTGAAAGACTTTGGCTGGTCGGCTGTAGTGAAGAATTGGGACATGGTTTAAATGAAGCAGCGCTTGATGATAGTTGGAGACTAACAAGATACCTAATGCGAGCTCATACTTTTTATTTCCTATATCTTGCTCTGGAAACCCTGGTACCATACTGGTTAAGCATTACAGCTGCAAAACAAAGGGTCAGCAGCTTGAATCCTCCAAGTGTTCCTTAGAAACTCAATGGAGCAGTTCTACTCTGTTCTACAGAATTGCTGTGAGTCAGAATTGACTCGATGGCAGTGGGTTTCCATATTGTTCAAAATGGCATACACTTTTCACTAATGACACGTAAATGTTCTATTTTTAAAGAGTTTGTTTTGGAGAAAAATCATAGTTTTTCTAGAAAGTGCTGTATTTTATTTTTTCTTAGTTATCTGTGCCTGAATAACAATGGTAACAGTTTGTTTTGACATGGCTAGGTACCACGACCTTGTAATAGATATACAGTTTTCAAATACCAGGTTTATAATAAGCTCTAATTTTTAGTTCTGTGAACGTATAGTTACAAAAAAAAATCACATCATTAAATTCATTCTTTAGGTCTCATCATTTCAGAGAATTAGTGTATGTCATTGAACCCTATAATCTTAGAGTTCCAGGACCTTGGATGTCATCTAAGCCTGTGTTTCTCACTTTTTCTTTTTTTTTATTATCACACCCGTATAGAGAAAAACTAAATTATAATAAGCTCTCCTAAATAAGAAACATTAAATACTAAAGAATATAATTTTGGGATTGGGCTCAGCTTTGGAAGGTAAGAAGTCGTTATAATATCTTTCTCTTTTCACGCCTCAAGAACCAAATTTCACCTGCGTGGGGACACCAGTGTCCTGGTGAGAATACATCATCTGGTCTAAAATCCTTATTGCTGTTGTTGTTGTTAGCTGCTGTCAAGTGGGCCTCAGAATCATGTCAACCCCATACACAAAGGAACAAAACACTGCCCGGTTCTGCACCATACTCATGACTGGTTGAGGTTTGGACAATTTTGCATGGAGTTTTCATTGGCTAATTTTTGGAAGCAGATCACTAGCTCCTCTTCGTAGTCTGTCTCAGTTTGGAAGCTCTGCTGAAACCTGTTCAATCACAGCAACGCACAAACCTCCTGACAGATGAGTGGTAGCTGTAAATGAGGTATGTTGGCCAGGAATTGGACCCAGGACTAGAATTCCTGCGTCAAAGGTGAGAATTCTGCCACTGAACCATCACTGACTTGTCTTTATTTTGCAAATAAGGAAATGGAGCCCAGAGTGGACAGCGACAGCGGGCACTCAGCATTTTGGTGCCAGGACCAAGTTGAGAACCTGATTTTTTGCATTCTCATGGCAGTGTTCTTCCCCATCTCTACTCTGTTTCCCCATCCCAACAGGTCTAGGTGGGCATATCACAACATGGACAAGTGTACAGTGGGGGAGAGGCACAGTGAGCCCTTCATATCCAGCTTGACACCAACTTATAGGACTTGGCAAAAGAGAATTCTTTCACAAGGGGTAGAACCTGAGCTAACATCTGTCACTCAGACCGGTGTCATCTTTGGAATTCAAGCTGAGTGACTGTGTTACTCTGGGTTTCTCAGATAAAGAATATAAGAAATCTATATCCACTTCTGACAGCAAGAGTAGTCCTTAAAGCCAACTGGCCCATCTCTCTGAGGAAGTACTCAACAGAGTCAAATGTCTAACAGAGGAAAAAAAGAGGAATGAGTTTTTCTTTTAGAGGACTGACCATTGAAAGCATCCCTCTTTTGGAGAAATAGGCTGAATGGATAGCATTTCCAGCAGCAGTCCCTGAAGTAGAACTGAATCAGGACAAATGAGTGCAGAAAGATTTCTCACTCCTCTATTTATGTGTGCAGATAGTCCAATATGTTCTTAAGATCAAGCCCTTAGAATCAGATTAAAGGCAAAACAGGTAGCATTTCTGAGGAGGGACAAACAAGGCTGGTAACTGAAAGCATTATGGTTATGACTGAGAATTATCATGAAGAGTGGTGGTGTGTTGAAAAATAGACTATTTGAATGTCAGCCTTAGTAATTTATTTAAATGTTATGGCTGCTCTGTGACTCCCAGTGGAATTTCTCGCTCACATTTTTAATATCAAGTAACTTTAAACAGCCCATATACAAATTTCAGAAAATGAAATCATTCATTTTTTTGCAAAGCAATCTTAGCATTTTCGTTTGCTAACTGGTAGCAGTTGGTCCAAAGAAATGAAGCACTGATAAGAGCCTTTATAATCACGCACCCAATTGCCCACTTGGTGTTGGTGTGTTGCAGGATGTCTTAAACCACATACAAGGGTATTCCAGGACTTGCTTTAAGCTTTGCAGGCATAGGGGAAGAAAGCCACAAAGCAAAATAAAAAAAGTAGCAATCTTTTGATCTTTGAGACTATTAGTGATCTCATCTGTTACACTGGAGATTAAAAGAGCAAATTTTTCCCATATTGCCCTAATCAGTTACATACCCACCAATAAATAAACAATGACTGAGTGATGCTTCCAGCTTCAATGCCAATATTTTTTAAGAAGGGCTCCTCATAGTATTAAGGATACCTTCTTAACCCTGCTTTTTAATATCAACTATTCTTTAACAAAAGCCATTAACACAGTTATGAGTGTGTTTTTAAATCTTGTAAAAATTTTCAGAAGGTGCTGGTAGAGGAAGCTGCACTCCTCAAATGTCTCCACAACATTGGCAGCCTTGGATGAGGAACAGGGGCTGGCAGAGAATACAAACTATTTTCTTATAGCTTCCAGTGTGCCTTAACAATACTGTAATTTTCTCCCCTGAATTTATTGCCTTGAGACAATCTTTAAATCTTAAATCAAAAGTATTCCCTAAAGTCTTTTTAAAACCAAACAATAACTTAGCTTAACTAGTAAAAAAATGTCTGTCTTGAACATTACGCTCTTTTAAGAAGTGTCTGTTTGAGATCAAAATGACAAGAGAAACTGGAAAGATTAGATAGGAATCTTTCTTAGAAGCCAGTGGGTTTGTGTTATTGAAAGAAGGACAACTCAGAAAAAGAAGGAGAGAATGGTTGCACAACTGAGAGTATAATCAATGTCATTAAATGGTACACGTAGAAATTGTACCACTGGTGTATGTTTCATTGTGTATGTTCTTAACAACAACACAATAAATTTTAAAATACTACAATTTTTTGTGTGTTTCATGATGTAACACAGTGAAGGTGTGTCCTTCCCAGCATGACACCTGAATCAACTAAGAGACATCAAACATTTGAGAAAGAGAAAGACTTTATTGCAAGCCAGTCAAGCAAGGAACTTGAGAGTCTAAATCTTGCCTCATGCTCTGAATTTGGGGATTTTAGGGCAGTTCTACAGTACCAGACAGGGAATTTATGCATAATTCTGGGAGTAGGTGGGCAATTCCAGGAACTACTTAACATGATGAGGTTACATCAAGGGGCGCGCAACGGTGGCTTAGGAGGATGTGTTTTCTGAAGTTTATCCAAGGGCTTATTGCTCAAGTCTGAATGGAGGCGGTGTTGCCAATTAGTGAAGTGGTTTTAAGCAGAAGAGCAGTAAGATGACCTTCGGCTGCTCCAAAGAACGCCATAGCAGGAAGTCACAGACCCTAAGTGTCATAGATTGCCTTGTGTCCCCCCCCAACTGTATGTATTGTTTTGAATTGGCTACAAGTCCCCATAGAGTGCAGTTCCTCCCACATGTTGTGAATCGTGCCTCTGTGGTGTTGATGAGGGTACGTGGACAGAGTTGTGTTGGCAAGGCAAGACTCGAGTTACCAGCTGTGGGATGTAAGGGAGAGAAGTGAGCAGTGTAAGTTGCGAATCTCATGCCACCCAGGAGGCAGCTCCAAGAGCAGAGCGTGTCCTTTGGACCTGAGGTTCCTGCGCTGAGATGCTCTTCTTGAATTTGGACTCAGCTTACGAGACTGTGATAATTTCTTTTATTGAATGGACCTATAACTTGTAAATGGATTTGTGGGTTACTGGACTGTGACAATAAAGATTGTCTTCATGAAACCGTCCACTTGTGGTATTTTTGTTGGAGCAGTACCTGATGACTAAAACACTACATAAAAGACTGGAAAGCACTTGCATAGACTATTGTAACTACATTCCTCGTGCCATCAAGGTTTAAGGATAATAGTTTAGTTTGTCCTAAGAACAAAATGGTTAGTCACAGGTAGGATTGTGGAGAGGGCTAGAGATGACCACATTTGTTGTCTTCTGCGCATCTGACACTGCCCTAGCAAATTTACAGTGTTTCAAACATTCTCTATCAACTATAGGATACATGTATGACAATATACATTTAACATGGAAAAAAGTCTCCAGTTGCCCAAATTCATCCAACCTGTAGAAGAAAAGTGGTTCAGAAACAACTCATTCAGACTCAAGCTGCCACACTCAAACCATAAAAAGGATCTGATACAAGATACTAGTGTCTGACAGTGGCCTCACATGCTCCTCCTGCAAAGGCTGTTGAGTGAAGGGATCGACCCCAGTCACCTGAGAAGCCACTAGAACACTTAACCCATCCAATAGCAAGTGAAGAAATTGGAAAGAAGCTAAATATATACATATATATTCTTTTTTAAAAAAGCAAAACAGGTAACTATGTAATTTACAAGCCAGGAAAAAGCTGAGATAATTTTCCACAGCACAACAATATTACAAAATTAGCTGTCTGTACATTTAAAATTAGATTCAGTTAATTTAAAACATGACTAATTTTCAAATCCAGGATGACACATTTCATAAATAATGACACATCCATGTTTCTATGTTATGTCTTTGGGAGAACCATGGGTCTAAGATCATTCTGTGCATAAAAAGTATATAAAGATGTAAAAAGTATAAAGAACTGGGGTTTAGGAAGCCTACACAGGTAAACTAACGAATGGGCTCTACTTTCTGGATAAGTGAAACTCCACACGCTGCTTTTGGCTGAGAAGTTGAAGCTGAGCTGTAAATAAGACTGAAATCTAAAACAATGGTGAAAATGCACAAGGGAAATACAGTGGTATTAAAAAAACAGAACACTGAGAACACTATGTGAACTCTGGATCAGGTAATTTTTTTAGAACAATTAGAGCACAAAGTAGAACTTTACACAGTATATGACAAAGATACTTTATCTTTTTTATTCTTGAGAGAAATCTAAGGCTTCATGCTAAGGAATCAGGTGCTAGCATTCACAGCTAGATTCTCTGAAAGATAAGAAAATAAAGTTAGAGATGTTTGGCTGAGTGCTAACCTTCAGAAATGCTGCCAGAAGGTCGGGAGACAGTGGGAATACTATGTTCCTCTTTCATTTGCAGAAACGATACAGAAACGATGCTGAACGGACCACAGGACACCCGGTCTTTCGTGAAGTTAAAAATCACCTTGTTTATTTATGTCCATACACCAGCAGGCACAGATACTCTACACACACGTACTTCTCACACTATCTGCTCGTTTCAGAATTGCTATTAAAGAGGCTTGATTTGGTAAAAAAAAAAAAAAGAGACAGAGAGAAAATCTGACAAGACTTATTGTAATCACTCGATATTCTTCTGTTGGCCAGAGGAGCAGTAGAGAATTGTATGCTAATAGTAATCATAATCCCATGCTAATTTATTTTATCAAATTAAAGCAAATGCTGCTCTTTGAGCCCCAGGGACCTTTCATTCTCTCCCGGCATCCCCACAGTAAGCTAGAATCCATTTAGTTGGAGAGTTTGCCAAGAATATAAATTAATAAAACAGGATTAAGGGGAGATACAGTATAACCAATTCCTTAATCCCAGTGAATAATTAATGATAGTGATTCATGATTTGGCTAAATTCTCCGTGAATGTGAATAACAAACAGCTTCAAAATAAACTTGCAACAAAAACTTATTGAGACAAGTTTCGGGTAAGAAGAAGCTTTTCTTGTAGGAATCGATGGTGAAGCAAAATCTGAAGAGGTCTCCTTTCTTTGCATGCCTTTCAGTCATATTTCAGGGTGAAAGACTAATTTCACCATCCACGTAATCTTCCATATTTAATTCTCAAAACTATATCAGAAAATTCTGCCATCACTAGGTAATCAACTCAGTAATGGATTTAACTTATACTTCTGAAAAATTGATTACATAAAAAAATTGATAACATAAAAAAATTGATAACATAATAGAGCTCAGAAAATTTAGGAGCCAAGATTGTTGCTTCCCCACATATCCATTCTAAATAAAAATGTTGTTTAGTGGCTAGTGTGTTCAAGCTAGCAGCCACTAAATAAACAAAGAACTAGGGAAGCAAGGTGTACAAAAGATACAAAGTTGATCCTTTCATGGAGTTTATATTACAGGGTTGCTAAAATGGATCTGTTCATTTGGTTGTGGGGTATTTTTTCAAGAACACTGTGATCGGTTTAATTTGTCCTTAAAATCATGCCAATAAACTCCTGTAAAGTATGTTTTTCATGACAATTGTATGATTTCTATACATAATGGCTAAACTCAACTGATGGAGTCTTGGCTAATGAGTAAATTTTGAGACTTATCATTTCTTCCGTTGGTTACCTCATGACTCCCAGAGTATTTTCTCTCCATATGGTCTGCATTTTCCTTTGCTCTTGTCTCTGGGTATCTGTAAAGGATATCAAAGGGACATAAAGGGTTTCAAATGAGATTGATTGACTTATTCATCAGTACCACCTCACAATCCACAACAAATTATTCTTATTGTCTTCAAATTTTCTAATCCGCACCTAATCCTACAAAGACAGGACTGCATTTAAATGGTCTACACCAGTGGTTTTCCACCCTATCAGACTTATCCCCTTCATGAAAACCACTTCTAACATCCTGGTTTCTAACCCAAAATAAAGTTAATAGGTTACAAACATGATTTTTTTTTAAAACCAGTATAGTTCCCTGCTTGCAATATAAACAAATTAAAGGAAATTAATGTCTAATATGATATTCTATATTTCAGTGTTGGACTGCTGCACTAGAAGTCATAATTATGTCATAAGATACTTGCATCTCTGTGTAAATTTACTGTGAACATGATAGCTACAGATGTAAACTAGTGCATTTCTGTTGTGTTGGCTACCTATTACCACAGTTTAAAGGGAAAGTTTCCCTTCTCTTTAATGATGTGATTTTCAAAAATGATTACCAGATTATACGAAACTTCAAACAAAATGAAGCAAATACTTTTCTTAATTGACGTGAGTGGTAGTTTTCCATTCTTGGAAAACTTGATACTTACAAAAATCATACAAAAACATATCACAGATTAAATTTAAAATGGCTTTAGGTTTTAAACTCAAATCAGTTAGAGTTGATTTTCCACTCTCCATGAATGTTGTGTAGCACACAGGACAAATCTTCTTTATTGTGCATATTGTTCCATAGATGCAAAGCCTTGAGCAACAAAAGTCAAGCATTCTCTCCAATCACTGTGGCAGCAAAAGAGTTTCCACACACTTCCAGAAAAAGTTCTAGAAAGCAGTACCACTGGTTTCTAATGGTCATTGCTGGAGAGTTTTGCAACTAATATACTTAAAAATTTATAAAGAAAGGAAATTTTCTTTGAAAACTTGATCAGAGGCTTAAAGTTGGCAATTGGAGAAGCGATTATGCTAGTATTTCCAGCTTCCTGTTAAATATTATAATATCTCTGAATATCGGAAAAGTTGAACAAGGGAAATTGAGTCCTGCTTAAGTTTAGTGTAGGTGCCATTTAATCAGTTTTCAGAATATCCTGTATCTGAATAACTGCATGTAGATGTTGTTGTCTGACAAGCTTTCTGGGAAGAACCATTCATTCATTCATGTGTCAAATATTCATAAAGATTCTCATGCATGTTATGCTGTCAAAGATAAAAGAAGTAAAACACTTGCTTCCTAGCCTCATAGAACTCCCTACTCTTCTAGTGAGATAAAGCATAATGCAATATTAAAAATTCCATTCCTACAAAAATCTCATACATTTTAATATGAATCCAAATATCAGAACTTGCTCATAACAACCTGCCAAATAACTGGGTAGATGAGAATGAATTTTATACATAATTTTCACCATTAGTCTTTTTTGTTGCCCCCTCATGAACACAGTAGATAAAACAGCTCAGATCTGCCTCTAAGGTTTGTGGAGTTCCAGGCAAATATCTTTGTGGGATTTCTGTCTATGTGAAGAATAATGAAAGCATGTATTATGAAATTTATTCACTCATGTAAGTTCTGTGATTTATTAATGAATTTTTAGGTTAATGAGTAGAGAAGATATATTTAAGTATTTTTTGTTTAATCAGTGCCTATAAAGATTCTTCACAGAGTCCTGGCACCATGTCTTCCTGTTCATGTCTAATAATCATATCTTTGCACTTTTTTTAACGTGCTGTCCCTGAATAAATTCATATCTCTCCTCATGTGAAAAAATCTTTGAAGCTGGTTTTAATGAAGCAGTATAGGTTTCCTTGCCTGTTTTCTCAATACCATCAATTAATGTTGGTCACCCCATTTCTCCTGATGCTGCATCATCCATCTTGCTGGCAGTTAATAATCTCTTTGATGGTTCTTTTGTATTAATGACGATCACAAACGAAGATCTGATTCAGGATATGCAGGAAAATGTGAACAATTAATTTTTAAATGTATCACTTAGAATTTTGTAGTAATAAGACCTATTACAACCATGTGTTCTCTTGAACTCTTTAGGCTGAAATCACTGTATTCCCACAATGTAATCTCTTTCAGGATTAATTTCATCTGTCTTTGACACACCACCACCAATGGAAAGGTGGTGTGAGGAGGGCAAGAAGAATGGTCACGTCTGCACATGGAATATCCATCCACAGTCCAGTTTGATAGGCTGAATAATGGCCTCCAATGATATCCAGGTCCTAATCTCTAGAATCTGTGAATGCTACCTGATACAGAAAAAAACAAAACAAAAACTTTGTAGAAGTGATTACGTTAAAAATCTAGATATTGGAAGAACATCCAGGGAAACTGTCCCCCCAGGGTTTTCAAGGAACAGCTAGTGGATTTGGACTGCTAACCTTTAGGTTAGCAGCTGACTCTTAATCACTGTACCACCAGGGCTTCGAGATAACCAGTGTGGGCCCTAAACACAATAACAAGTAGGAAGTCTGACAATTAATTTCACAAGCACATCCTAGAAAAAGTGCCACATACCTCATTGCTGACTATCACTACAGTCACCTTTCCAAGTCCTCCCTGAGGAAGCTATGCATTGATGCCAGCACCTAGTCCACCTATCATGGATTGAATTGTGTCCACCCCAAAATATGTGTAGTAATTTGGCTGAGTCAGGATTCCCTGTAGTCTCTGATTTCCCTACACTTCATGTCTTTCTGATACTGTAATTTCTAATCTCTGCCTGTAGTTAACAGACTGGGTTATGTTAGAGAGGATTAAGGAGGGACTCTGGATCCCTACATAAAATCACCTGCCTGATCCATCGTAAAGGGAGGCTTCCTGGTGCATGGCTTGCCCTGCCTTTTATCCTTTTATCCTACAGAGATAAAAGGAAAGGGAAACAAGCAGAGTTGAGAATCTCACACTATCAAGAAAGCAGTATCAGGAGAAAAGCATGTCCTTCAGATGTGAGGTTCCTGCACCAAGATACCACTGGGAAAAAGACCGATGGCAACACAAGGAGTTTCCTCTAGACCCGACAGTAGGGAAAGTCTTCCCCTGGAGCAGACATTCTGAATTTGGACTAGTAGCTTACCAGACTATGTAAGAATAACCTTTTCTTTGCTAAAGCCATCTACTTGGTGGTATTTTTGTTAGAGTAGTACCAGATAATTAAAACACCACCCATTAATGCAGTTTTGGAACTCTTTTTCTGGAAAGGCCATTGGAGTTGTTGTCCTAGTATACTTGATGTCCTGCATGTCATTAAAATGTCTTCCTTTCACTATGTCCTTTAGCTTTGGATAAAGAAAAAAGTCACTGGGTGTCAAATCAGGTATGTTGGGAGGGCGTTCCAATACAGTTATGTGTTTACCAGCTGAGAACTCCTTCATGAACAATTATACAGTCAAGTTTGCTAACCTGCCACTGTGCCACTGTGCACAACAGCCATTGCACAAAGAGTTCTCAAATTTCTTGCAAGGGTGAACTAAGTGTCACTGCATAGCTTCCCAAGGAGAGTTCTTTAAGGTGACTGTAGTGATATTCAGCAACGAGATACGTAGTACTTAGAACAATTAAGTTCATGGACTTAATTGTCAGACTGCATAGCCTTATAAGAGGGAGGCAGAGACTGATTTTAGAGGAGACGAGAAAACAATGGGACCATAGAGGCAGAGATTCAGTGATGCGGTCACAGGTTCAAGAATCATGGTAAACACTAGAATTTAGAAGAATTTCCCTGAGAGACTCAGGGGGGAGCATAGCCCTAGCAATACCTTCATTTCAGCCTTGCAAAGCTGGTTTGGGGCTTCTGGTCCCCAGAATTGTGACAGAATAAATTTTTATTCTCATACTTAACCAAGTTTTTGGTAATTTGTTACATGAGTCTTAAGAAACTAAATTATCCAGCATGGCTTATATCTAACTCAAGAGAGGAGTTACTACACTGGTTGGATAAGATAAGACACTGATTGAAACCTCCTGTTGAGATTATGAAACAATGGTCTTGAAATCCATCAAATGATTTAGTCACAGCAACCTACAGAGTCTGACATGTAGCAAAGAGCTTCAGAGGGAATAGATGTCAGCAGCAGACTAAAGCCAGTACCACTCCTGGAAAACAAAGGAGCCAGAGCTAATACAAAGGCACATGTACACAGCTAAACGCCAAGGTTCAGTAGTGGGAAATCGGTAGCCCAGATCCCTAAACTCCCCCTGTTTCCAATATGAATATCAACTGAAGTCAGCATGTCAACACCATTCTAACAGTTGAATCTCTTATAATAAGGCAAAAACAAATGCCTCACAAGCCAGCCAAAGTGGTTCACTTGCTACATTGATCTAACCAGTCCTCACAGACACCAAGGCTGAAGCTCTTTGGTTATCTGAAAGTCCATCTGGTTAATTCCACATGTGATATAAAAGTTACAGGGTGACCTAACTGGTAAAGAGGGGACTGGAGTCTTCTCAGGTTTCAGTCGAGGTCATAGGCACCCTGCACCGATGGCACTGATGGTACCAGCTGGGCCTGGGCACTGGAGGATGACTTAGAAATTTTTGGAAGGCAGGCATTCCAAAGAACAAGGGCACTGCTGTTCTGGGTTCAAGGACAATATTGGAAAAATTCATCAGCATCTATATAGAAGGATATATTTTAAATTTCTGGTGAACTATCCAGTCTTTCAGTTTAGGTAAAACTGAAATAAACGTGATGTCAGCATGGTCCCTTCAAAATAGCCTAATTCAGTTTGGATCCTTGTATCAGTGTTAAAACTTTGAACTTAATGAAGTCTGAATAGAATTAATAATTTAAGCACTTCTTGGAGATTTATATGTGGCAACAACAAATTGACTTTTAATTACAATCATTTTAATCATATATTTATTAAGGATGTATTGTATTCACAGCACTGTGCTAAACACTGATTAGAATAAGGAAAACACTGAACTCGAATCTTGCTTTCAGGGAACTTATAATCTGTGTAAAAAATGAAGAGGGAGAAGACTAATGAAATAAGTAGTCCAAATGTGACAACAAAAAAGATTATTTCCGGATATAATACAAGTTAAAATGCATTTAATTCCTGAGATCTTTTTTTTTTTTTTTTTTTACTTATTTCTTGCTGTTGAAACAGTTTAACTTATCAAATCAGTCAATCGAGAGACAAAATTGTAAAGGAATCTTTTCAACATTTTTTGTCTGTTCACATTCGCTTCAAATTAGTAGGAAGTTTGCACTAGCCTTATGCATGAAACACTATGTATATTTAATCAATAATTGCATAAAATGTGTTAAGAAGCCGGCAGCACTTAAATGCCGGGATGAGCTATTTTAGCCTGTGAAAACTTACTGTTGCCAGCCCCTCTTCTATACCAGAAAAGCACGCTCTATCTCACAACTGCCAAACATAGGAAGTAGCCACTCAGTAGAAGTCTTTATTTTATACACTCAAAAAGAAATGGGCTCTGAATATCCTCCTTTACCTGGGAGATAAGATACTGATCTTTTTGCTGACTCTCAGTTGGAGGAGAGCCAGGATAATAATGGCTATCTGAGGATCTTCAAAGATTTAATCTCGGAGATGAGTTCTTTGCAGGGCTCAATTCCTTTTGCTTTGCCAGACTGTCTACTTTCTGAAATGGCCTTTAGTATAAAGGTACCTGACAGAGGTATACACACCCTGAAAGCTAAGTTATGGAGCTGCATTTCTAGCACTCAGGTGCCCTCTCTGGAGGAGGCTCCAATGCTGCTTCAGGGCAAGAGTTGTACTGCAAGCAACCAAGCGCAGACTGCGCTGACTTAGCCCAGGTACCTGCGTGGTTCATTGCGCACACTAAAGAGATTATGTGATAGGCTACGGCACTTGGCTTAGGAGGTACAGAAAGGGTAGGGCAAAGCAGTGAGCAGACTTGGAAGCAGAAGTCCAACTGAGCTAAATTCAGTTCACATTCATTCATGGCGTTCATCACGCACCAAGTTGTTTTGAATGCCTACTGTGTGCTAGTCATTATTTTATAGGCTTGGATACTATAGGGAACAAGGCAATCTCTCCCCTCATAAAGCAACATTCAGATTAACAAAATACGAGATCTGAAAATTAAGTTTGCAAACTTGTCTTAGAAAAAGTACTACATCCTTCATTGCTGAATATCACTACAGTCACCTTTGATGTACTCCCCCTGGGAAACTATGCCCTGATGCCAGTGCCTTGTTCACCCTTCAAAACAATTTTGGAAGTCCTTTTCTGGAATGGCCATTAGAGCTGTCATTGTATGCCCCTTGATGTCCTGAATGTCATCAAAATGTCTTCTTTTCAATATTGATCTTTGGGTGAAGAAAAGAAGTCATTGGAGGCCAGATCAGGTAAGTAAGGAGAGTGTTCCAATGATTATTGGTTTACTCGCTAAAACCCCCCTCACAGACACCTGTACAATTAGGTTCACAAATTGGCCACCTTGTCACAGTGTGCAATGGCCATTGTAGAAAGAGTTCCAAAATTGCTCTGAAGGGTGGACTATGTGCCAGCATTGGTGCCCAGCTTTCTAAGGGAAGTACTTCGAAGGTGACCATAGTCATATTCAGCAGTGAGGTATGTAGCACTTAGAACAATTAAGTTTGTGGGACTTAATTGTCTGACCTCACATACAGTAAGCATACATACACACACAAAGACACAAAGACTGTCAGATAGCAGCAAATGTTTTGAGAAATGCAGGATAGTATATTAGGATAAGATGAGGTTAGTTTGTTTTAATAAAGAAATCCGTTATTATAAGTTAAGTGGGTTCAAAAAGATAGAAATTTACATCTCTTACAACGCTTTGAGGTGAGTGTTCCAGGTTTGCGTACAACTGAGCTCCACAAGGTGATCTAGGCATTTAGATTTCTTCCATTGTGCTGCTCCACAGTCTCCTAGGGCCTTGTTATTTGCAAGATTGGGTGGCTGAGAAAACTGCAGGGGGATAGCATCTGACTTCCTCTATCTTCACAAAGGGGAAGGAAAATCAAGATCAACAGCCCAAGGCTGGTCTTAAGAGGTGGAGGTCAGACACGCCTTCTCTGTCTGCCATTTTTACCAGCTCTTGGCACCAACTGTTCCTCCCATAGTACTCTCAGCTTTTTTGCTGGGTTTGATAATTCGCGACTGTGGCCACACAGAACTCGTAGTCAATATGCACAATTATGTGGTTTATTAGCTTTGAGGAATTGATTTTTGAAGTGAGAAATAAATGAACCGAAGGAGTAAGCCACAGGAATACCTGAAGAAGGAGTCTACTAGACAGATGAAACACAAAGTCCAAATGACGGGAGGTGAGAGAGTGTGTGGCTTTCTTGAGGAGCAACAAAGGAATTTACGTAGTATTAATCTAGTTAGTGAGGGGAAAAGGAGCAGTAGTGGTTAGTGACAGAATACTTACCTTCCATGTGGGAGACCTGGGTTCTATTCTTGGCACATGTACCTCATACACAGCCACCACGCATCTGTCAGTGGAAGCCGGAATGTTACTATGATGCTAAGGAAGTTTCAACAGAGTTTTCCAACTTAGACAAAGTAGGAAGGTCTACTTTCAAAAGTCATCCATTAGAAACCTTATGGATCACAATGATCCTGTCCCATGAAGCAAGAGGTTGTCATAAAGTGGGGGCCAACACAAAGGTGGCTAGCAACAGCGATGAGGGAAATCTTAAGTAGCTTGGGACCAGATCATGAAAGAAGGATTTTGCAGGTCTTGATAAAGGTCCAGAGTCCATTCTTAGTACAAATGGTACTGTAGAAAGGACCTTGACTAAAAGTGGGCAACAGGGGTAGAAAGCAGATGTGAAAATGTTAAACACCTTCATCCTTGTAGAATACATTGACCCTAAGGGCATCTAACGTGGAGATGCAAAACACTTCAAGATCACAGCTTCCAAACTGGCTGTCATGTGCTTTCTAAGAAAAGAGATTTTGCTTTTTTGGGTTTATGACTCGATGGCACTTGGCTTGGTGTTATTCATTATCAGGAACAAGAATTGCAGCATCCTGCTAATTGCCACCATCATTCAACAAAAACATTACTGAAAGTATTTATCTTATAGTGTTTACAGCAATATTTCAGATTACTTGAGAGTTTATTTATAATAATGGAAAAATACTTAAAATAATTTATATAGGTTGCTGTTTCTAAGAGATTGATAACAGTGAGTGTGACTCAATGGCACCTGACTGGCTATAAGTATGTGAAAACACATGCTTTGCTATAAAAGAATGAAAAATGCAACTAAAGTTTAACTTAATATATTACAAAATTACAATTTATGTAGTTTCTGTTTGCTAATCATTGTGTTTCCCCATTATCATCTAAGTAGTCTGCAAGTGGTGGGTAATTAAAATGTTAATGTTTCTCTTTGATCTCAGATGCAACATTAACACAGAAGATTTTCCCCACTTTAACAAGTGTACAAATATCAGACCTTTTAACAAGATGTTTTATTGTGATTAAGTACAAGATTACAATCCAAGTCAAGTTGCCATATAGAACCCTGCACACACACTTCTGTGCCACTCTAGCTGTTCTCCCAACCCTGCGACAGCACACTACTCCTTTCCACTTCCTATGTCCATCCAACCAACTCCTGACCCCTCTTGTCCACCCTCTGCTCTCATTTCTATAGTGGAGCTGCTCCAACAACTTCATGTTTTACAGTCCAGCGAGTTTTTGTCTGAAGAGTTGTCTTTGGTGCTGGTTTCAAATATCAGACATTTAAGAAATAAACTTCCTTGTTCTACTGTCCTTCCATTGTATCCATCTAGGTAAAAGGTCGGTGCAAGATGAATTAAATTATCAACCCTAGTTGACTCATTGTCTAGAGAGCTTAATGGTACTGTAGAAAAATATATATCAAAACCTAGAGATACTGTGAACTCTCAGCAAAGTCTAGCATTTCTCATATAGCACCCTAATTTGCTTTTTCTTTCTTCCTTTTTTTTTTCTCTCCACTTTTCCTATATTGTCCATAGGCATCCCTGGGTGGTGCAAGTGATTAACATCCTTGGCTTCTGGCCACAATTTTAGAAGTCTGTGTCCACTCAGAGGCATCTTAGAAGAAAGGCCTGTGGATCCACTTCTAACAAAATCAGCCAATGAAAACTCCGTGAAGCACAGTTCTACTCTGATACACATGGGATTACCATGAGTTGGAACTGACTTAACAGCAAATGTTTTGGCTTATTATCCATAATGGCTATTTCCATTCTTCTCTGCACTCTTGAAATACTTAATAATTTCCCTTTTCACCAGCTTACAAGAGCTTCTATATTTTCTGCTACCAAATTTGCTATCTAAAAATACTCTCCTCCACCTCTCCCATGCCACACACACACATACTGATACATACTCTTGTCCCTTTCCCACTTGTTAGGATAGAAGAAGTATCTATTTGTCAAAGACAAAAATCTGACATAAGCCCTGGTCCCATTCTCTTTAGCCTTCTTAGGTAATTTGCATATCAACCACCATGAGCCGCTTTTTCTAATAACTCCGATTTTTCCCTCGTTTGTTGGTTCTTACCCATAAACTTTTAAGTTACCCCATTTTTATCCTATCTCTCTTACATTTTTAGAGGTTCACTTGCGGCTTTATATCCTTAGCTGCATTTTATTTCTCAGATGAATGCAGTCTGGCTTCCTCCATCACCCTACTAAAACTTCTTAAGGTCTCCAGTTTAACTTGTCTCTTAATATAAGGATCATTTATTTCAGACAAACTGTAATTTGTCTGGGGCCTTGCTGCTCACAGTGTGATTCCCAGAAATGGCAGCAGCAGCACCTGAGAACTTGCTGGAAACACAGTTTCAGGTCTAACCTCAGACCTGCTGCATTGAGTCTCAGGAGTTGGGTCCCAGGAAACTGTTTTAATAAACTTTCTAATGATTTTCATGTCCACTGTTGCTCCTAAACTACTGGCTTAGACAAATGAAATGCAATAGTTCTTCCAAATTCCACACACAGTGATACAAAACTGCTCCCTCAATCCTAGGCACCAGTTCCAGGGCTAGAATCTCTTACAGTCTGTGTCTTTTTCTTTTGGATGCAAACAGTTGATATGTAATGGATGCTGTTGCCCTTCCTGGGCCACAGATTGACTCTTTTTCCTACAAAAAGACTCCTATCTATGATAAATCCTGAGAGTTAGTTAAGGCCTAGGACATGTACCAAATAAGAAGCAGGAAGTAACCACAGTAAAACAAAACAGAATAAACACAGCGAAACAAAAACACCAAACCAGTTGCCATTAAGTCAGTTCTGTGTCATGGTGATCCCATGTATGTCAGAGTTGAATCATGATTCAGTGGGTTTTCAATGGCTGATATTTTGGAAATATATCACCAGGCCTTTTTTTCAAGGCACATCTGGGTGCACTCTAACTACCAAGATCTCAGTTAGCACCTGAACACTTAACTGTTTGTGCTGCCCAGGGAGCCCTAAGCCTACCACAAATTGAACTAATTCTTTTATGTTATTTCTTCTTCTTTTTGAAACAGAAAGACTCATCCAAGTCTCACATCAGCAATCAGGCATTTATCTTCATAGGTTATTGACTCCTGTGTGAATCATGGTTCAAAACTGTAAGCAGTGGAAAAAATATTGGTTAAGTAAGCAGAGAAAGAATTTACTGAAAGGATATAAGTGAGTTCATGAAATCTATGGGAGGGTTTATTAAACAAACTTGCTCCAGTGTTGCAGGAGCAATAGCTGCAAACACTGAAGTAGACTTAATATAGTGGGAAAGCCACTGGTCTAATGGATGTCACAGTTGCCAAGCACATTGCTACTGTGTCCCAAACTTGCCTTGTAATCAACGGTGGCTCAAAGTTTGATACCCCCACCATTACCTTCACCAGAAAATGTATTCCACAGGATCTCACTCCCTGTTTCTTGAGTAGCTCAATTGTTACTCAGAATTCCCAGAAGATGTTTTTGAAAAGGTGGCACTCAGATCACATTTCTGTACTCTAGTTGCAAAGACTAGAAAAAATGTGCTTTCAGGTTTCTGTCTCAGAAAGGCAGAAATAAAATACGGAAAACTACTCAAACATAGGAAGGGTTTTAAGATTTGGCCAAGGAAAAAGAATTGCCAGTGTTTACTGTAACTTTAAGTAGGTGTTCAGAGAAGGGCATACATGTTGGGTTAGTATGTGTGCCAGTGAGGTGGGTAAAGCTGGAACATGAAGTTGATTTTGACTCATAGAGACCCCAGAGGGCTTTCTAAGTCTTAAGTGTCTGTGGACACAGGCTGCCACATATTCTCCCATGGAGTTTCAGACTGTTGATCTTTCAGTTCGTAGTAGATCGCTTTTGGCTAAACCAATATATTACGTTTAACCCTGGTAAAGTTCAGTAATAATTAAGTACACAACCATTTTTAATGTCCAATCATTTTGTGTATTTAAATTAAATCATATTCAGTATGATTTTTGCTTCTTTTTTCAAGTTTACTATCCTATTCTTTAGGAAATGCTCCACGCAGTATTTGTAACGTCCAGTTTTCTTTTTACCTCTCATTAACAGTTGATAATGCTATGCATTGCTTACTGTTCTTTCTGGCAAATCTGTAAACTGTGATGATACACAGCAATTCTGAGAGACATTTTAGAAGGAGACCCTATGTTTCATCTCTTGTGTCCAACACTTAATAGAGTCTCAGAAAATACCCACTGAACAATTTTATCTGTGAATGATGGGTAGAATAATGGGGATACAGCAAAACTCTGTGTTTGTTTCCCACACAGAAATGTTATTTTTCTTTGTTGCTTCCTTAGGCACATGATTTATATATTTATCGCCCATTCTAAACCTTATGGAGATGCCATAAACTGACTGATAACAGTTTTGAAGACAGGAGACTCCGAAAATAGACGTTAGTTCTCAAAATGTAGGTTGAAGCTAAGAATGCTTTATTTTGTTTGGCTTTTATATCTTATAATTAAAATGGAGCTGGGAGTAGGCAGATGGTATGCTCCTTTAAGACTGTCAAATGCATTCCACTTAGGATTTTTTTTTTCCAATAAAAAAAAGGAGACCTAGAGAGTTTACATGACTTGCTCCAAACTTATGGCAGCAGTGGTGGGAGCAGACACAGAATTTCTTAGGTTTCAGTTCATAGTTACTTTCCAGCTACATAATGCTGCCCTTTTAGTCTACATTATATGAGAAAGTGTAGAGTTTCTAATATTTTATCTAAATATGAAATTAAATGTGTTACTTAACCAGAGGATGAAATTGTTAGGTGAGGTATTAATGGTTCAGCGCTAGAAATCTTGCCTTGCACGCAGGTAGCATAGGTTTGATTTCCTGGTCTATGTACTTTATGCACAGCCACCACCATCTGTCAGTGGAAGCTTAAGTGTTGCTGTGATGCTGAACAGTGAAGTTACCAGACTGAGATGGATTAGAAAGAAAGGCCTGGCAACCTACTTGCTAAAATCAGCCAAATGAAAACCCTGTGGGTCACGGTGATCTGGCAGGAGCAGTTAGCATTCTGTTATGCTGTGTACAGTCACCATGAGTCAGTGGCTGACCCCACAGCACTTGAATAACAGTAACAACAAAACAAAAACATAGCCTCATGATGGGGAAAGAGCACTAGATTAACACAAAAAGTCCTAAAGCATTTTAGGGATTATGTTGCACAATCTCTCTTAAGCAGGAGTTCCATCCACAGCACCTGCTGTGCGTTTGAATGCAGAGGCTCCTCTCGGGTCTGCCACTTCCTAACTGTGCTCCTTTGCATTTATTTCCTGTAATCTTCACCACCTCATTTGTTAAGCAAGGATAATAATATCTGGCCCAGCTGACTTAACAAGGTGACTATGAGGATACAATAACCCAGTACGTGAGTGCTTTTTGAATATAGTTATATAAATACTGCATATAATTTCTCTGGAAAGATTCTTGGAGGCCATATCATTATAGAAAGTGAACTTCTCAAAGAATCCCTGTGAATAAGTCTGAAGTACTATCCACTACCCATCATTAAGACTAACCAGGAAAACACTCTTCTGAATTTGTAGACATCTGTATTGCCATTTCAGTCTGCTGGGGCTTTTGTTCACCTACCACTTTGAGATTCTGACTTGTCTCTCTGACTCTAATGTGAAGGATCAAAGGCTAGAGATGTTTCTCCTCTGTTCTTGAGACAGACCTGCAAGGGAGTTTCAAAGAAATGGAAGGCTGTATCCTGGGCCTGAAATAGTTGGTAAATAGGCCAGTGAACTCTTTTTTTTGTTTGTTTTATTGAAGCACTGTCAGATTATTTATGTGGTAGAATTAAGGTATCCATTAGCATGGATGTGAAAAGGGTGACTGGGAGAGAATTCCTGGTGAGTTCACCACTGTAAGTTGGGGAGCAAGCTGAGAATGTATGTCTGCCTGATTCCAGCCTCTTTTCTTTTCACTGTACCAGGCAGGCAGCTTGAATAAAGAAAAGGAAAAAAAGCTGAGCAAAACCAAGGCTAAGAGCCAACTGGGAGAAGAAATAGAGTTGTAAGATTTTAGAAGAGTACTTAAATTCTGTAGTTAAAATGGAAAAGGACATGAAGAAGTAACTTCAAGGAGTTTACAAAAAGAGAAAACAGTTTATAGCTCTCTTAGCTTGTGGATTTGGAGGGTTGTTAGTAAATTTTATTGTTTTAATTTGAGAATGAATCAGCATTGCTTTGGGCAGCACAGCTGTCACTGCCAGCAAGAGAATAACACAAGATTAGATTCAGCAGACAACTTTGGAAAAAGACGATTTCATTTTTCTCTCTCACTTGCCCAGGTCTTATTCCCAGCCTTTCAGTTCACGGGATGGCTGAAGTTTTTAAGAGATGGGAAATTACACGTGAAGTGACTTAGTAAACTGATTCTATGCATCATTTAGAGTAGCAAGTATAAAGCTGTCAAATCAACCACTATTTATGTTGACTCCTCTATTACTAAATGGGATGGCTATTATTTAAGACCATCATAATCATATTATGTGATCAAATGGATAAAAATCAAACAGTAAAATGGGCTGTACTCCACCTTTGCCTTCTTTATCTTGGTAAATAGTGCTTTGTTAGCTATTGAGCCCACCCCCAACTTCAGGAGACCCCGTGTGTTACAGAGTATAACTGCTTCCTACAGTTTTCTTGGCTGTAATCTTTACAGAAGCAGATCGTCAGGTCTTTCTCCCACAGAGTCACTGAGTTAGTTTGAACTTTCAACTCTTTTGGTTAGTAGAAGACTACAAACTACCTATGTCATCAGGCTTTACTCTCTTATAAAGTGTGCGCATTATTAAGGTTGCTAGAGTTAGCAAATAAAAATACAGAACACCTAGTTAAATTTTTTTAGTATGCGTCCTATGAAATGTTAAGGAAATAATTACACCAAAAAATTATTTGTTGTTTATCTGAAATTAAACCTTAATTAGGTGCCCTGCATTTTATCTGGCAAACTATCTATCCATGAGTCGGATCCGACTCAACGGCACTTGGCCTGGCATATCCACTTTCTTACTTGAGGCTAACAACAAATTTTGAGTTGGCTAGGAATTATGATAGGAAACCCTGGTGGTATAGCAGTTAATTGGTATGGCTGCTTACCAGGTGCTCTTGGAAACTCTATGTGGAAGTTCTACTCTGTCCTATAGTGTCTCTGTGAGCCAGAATAGATTCAAGGGCACTTTTTAAAATTTTTGGGGGGAGTTATGATCATAATTTTCAAATAGAAAAAGCCCAAACACTTTAAGTGACTTTCCAACTGCTCTCTTAAGTCTTTGGCTACACAGTGGTACCTATTATCATAGCCTACATATGTCAGGAAACTTTCAGCAGAGTAGAAGACAGAGAGATAGAGAGAGGAAGAGAGTTAATAATGGGGAGATAGAAGACATCTCTGATACTGGAAAAGAAAAGATCTCTGATATTGGAAAAACTATCTCTGCAGGTGGGATAGACTACAGATTCCAAAGAATTATGTTGGCAATGTGTTTGATTTCGACAAGATCAATAATCAAGGCATCAGACTGAGAGCAACGCATGATAACAGGGATCCTCTCAATAGAGGAGCCCTCGTGACACAGTGGTTAAGTCCTTGTCTGCTAACTCAAAGGCCAACAAAGTGTTCTAGGGGAAACTTAGTTATTTAGGGAAGAGAATGGGGATATTAGCCACAGGTGAGAGTTGAGCAGCCAAGTCCAACCCTTAGAGAATGCAAAGAAGAAATAAAGTACCAGATACCTTACAAAGCTCTGGAAGCACATTGGTAAGCCCTTGGCTACAAATTAAAAGTTAAAAGGTTGATGGTTTGAACCCATCAGCTACTTTGCAAGAGAAAGATGTGGCAGTCTGCTTCCATAAAGATTTACACCCTTGGAAACCTACAGGACAGTTTTACTCTGTCTGAGTTTGAAATTGACTTGATAGGGACAGGTTGGTTTGTGTGTTCATTTGTTTGTTCACTCGTTTGTTTTTTTTTTTTGGACCAGATACTGTGATGACACAGAGGAAGGAATGTTTGAGTTGTGTTTCAGAAGTAGAAGGAAGACTGCTGGCAGCCACTCAGGGAAGAAAGAACACTAAAGGATAAAGTTTCCTTCTCTTTTTCTTTCACTAAAACCTACCATATCACATGAGTGGGATCCGACTCAACGGCACTTGGCTTAGCTAAAACCTGCCGGATAGATTTAAAGATTAAATGACAAAAAATAAAAAATGCAAGACTATGTAAATGTACACTGAACTGGTCTGAGTGGGTATAGACTTTCTTACCTAAAATGACGAGATACCTTTCTATTACTATTGCACTTCAGATGAAGATTTATAGAACAAATCAGATTTCATTAAAGAGTGAATACACGTATTGTTTCTTGATATTAGATCTTCAGTGCTGTCATATGTCAATACTCTCTTTTCTTAACCTTTAGTTCCCTATTACTAGCTTTCCTGTTCCCTCTGTCTTCTAGTCCTTACCCTCAGCTGGTATCACCCTTTAGTCCTGTTCTCTTTTATGGATCTGTCTAATTTTAGGCTGAAGGAAGAGCCTCAGGAAGTCATTGACTTTTCTCAGCATAAATTGAACAAAAGAAAACTCAAAGCAAACTATTTTAACCACATGAACGTATATGTATTTTTTTATTTTGCCACATATCATAAAAAACTGGATAGTCAGTTGCCAAATGGGAAAACATTTCCAATATGTATGCCTGAATATATGTATTTTTACTATTTAAAAAAATATTTATAACCATTAACATCTATTTTGGTAGGAGAAAGTCAGTGCTAGTGAAAATATAATATAAATTATGTGTCACTTGAAGTAAATTCTATATAGTCTGTTAGATTAGCAATTGGCTATTTTACAGTGGCTCAAAAACTGTATAAGCTCTGATAAAATAATGCCACATTTAGGAATTATTTCTGAGGTATTAATTAGAAATTCAAATGCAATTTATTTGTAAAACTTTAAAATGAGCCAAGTGCTGTAGAGTCGGAGCTGACTCATGCATAACCTAAATGTCTTATCATATGGATTACTTAAGTAAGCCACTTGTACCTAGAGAACAGAATATTAGATAACTCCAAGAAGTTCTACTTTTTTTGGATATACCATAATGGGGACATTCTTCAGATAAACAATTAAGTAGAAAACAAAGGGAAAAACTGTCTGTCTATATATATACATATATATATGCATATATATATGTATATATGGGAAAATACATATACACTTACCTAAAAGAACCTCACTACAACAATAATGAATATATGAGTGGTTTCAGTATTTCCCTATTTATTTTATACATTCCTTTCTTATAACTTTCTAGAGCTTAAATTTAATATTTTGAAATTAAACTTTTTAATTAAATACAACATATATTGAAAAGTTTACAGATCAGAAATGACCAACTGGATGAATCTTGACAAGTCTGAACACATTCTTGTAACAACTACGCAGCTCAATAAACAACACACAGTCAGCATTCTCCCAGTTGCTATCCTGATCTCTACTACCTGATTTTGAACTTTTTAAAAAGTGAAACAGGTGGAACCAATATGGCGGACTAGACACACATCTCCACAATTCCCTCTGAAAACTAAGGCCTGGATTGATAATTGAATGGAACACTTAGGATACCCAGGGAGCCCTAGAATGTAACATAGGGTTCTCAGATAGGACTACACATCACTAAATGGGAAATCACCTCTCTCTGACAAGGCAGAGCATGCTGAGCCCTGCGCCTGCTGATTTGCTGCTTGAGCAGACTGCAGGTGCTGACACTTTTTTCTTTTTTTTATTGTGTTCTGTGGAATGTGGGGGATGGCATGAGCCAGCAAATACGCTGAACTGCAGTGCGAAAGTAAACAGTGTACAGCACAGCAGAGAGACAATGTGTGGAATAGCTACCTTTTGAGAGTCTGTCTCCTGACTGAGTGCACTACTGCCCCCTTCCTCATGTTTGAACTCCATTATAGCTTCTGCTGTACCGCTATGGGAACAGAAGCTCTGATGGGACATCCTGGTTGGCTGGGAGGCAGAGTCTCCCAACTGGCAGCCTCATCAGGAGCTAATTCCCAAGCTGACAAGAAGTCCACTCCAGAAAGTGCTTTTCCATCTGAGAGGATGTGTTTAGCACAGAGTTGCCTTACAGGGAAGGCTGAGGTGAGGATGTCAGCAAGGTTGTAAACCTTCCCTACTTTGAACTACATCATAGCATTTGGAGACAGCCAAAGAGGTGCTTCCATTGTCAGCCAGAAGGCAGAGCCTCCCAAAACTGATAGTCTGACTGATTTGGGCAGCTATCAGACAGTCCCTAGCTTTTGAAAATAAGACTGCCTGAAGAAATAACTGCTGAGTGGCCAGGTGGCATCTCTTCCAGCCTTTATTGACCCACATCATAGGGTCAGTTGACAACCTCCCAGGAATTCCATAAGTAGGATGCCATCTTTGCCAGCCAGGAAGCAGACCCTGAGCCCCCTAGAGAGTCTACTGCAGCCAATCACTAGAGTATACAGAGGATGCTGGTGACCAACTCTCTTCTCAGAACTATGCCTCAGCTCCTGTTAAGGTAGCACCAAGAAAATAAACAGCTCCTATATGGCCCAAAGGCAACAAACTATTCCTAACCATTGTAAGAAACAGTCTACCATGGCTCTGCAAAACTCTCAAAATAAAGATTCAAAAAACTACCCAGATTAAGAATGCTTTCTGAAATTACCAGAGGTCAAGAACAAAAGAAATATATAAAGAGCACTCCTAGAGATTAAACAAAATGCAGCAGAGCAAAATGAAAACTTAAGCAAGCTATTTGAACTGATAGAACATCAATGATCTGAAATGCAGCAGATCAATAACAAAATTACAGAAATAGGCAATTCAATCTAAACCCAAAAGAGCAGAATGGAGGAGATGGAAGTTAGAGTCTGTGACCTTGAAGACAGAGCAACTGACACTAGCATTTACAAGGAGAAATCAGAGAAAAGAAATAAGAAAAATGAAGAAGTATTAAGAAAAACATGGGACTGTATCAAGAGGAATAATCTATGATTAACTGGAGTTCCTGAACAGGAAAGCATAGCTGAAAATACAGAGAGTATTGCTGTGGAGTTGATGATAGAAAAATTCCCTGAAATTACAAAAGAAGAAAACATGGATATCCAATGTGTGTATCGAAGGCCACAAAAACTTGACCCCAAAAGAAAGACACCAAGACATATTACAATCAAGTTTAATAAAGTGAAATGTAAATAGATTCTCTTAAAGGCAGGGAGGCTCGAAACAAAGCTAACATTGAAAGAGAAACCTTGTAAGCTATTGTCTAACTTCTCAGCACAGATGATGTTGTCACAGAGGGAGTGGGATAACACATTCAAAAGTTGAAGGAGAAAAACTTCCAACCACGAATTATATATCCTACAAACTGTCTCTCAAATATTAAGATAAACTTAAGACATCCACAGAGAAACAGAATCTTAGGGAGTTTGTAAAAACAGACCATAAGAAATACTGAAAGAAGCTCTTTGCTTACAAAAACAAAATCATTAAGTATATACTTAAGGAGGTAATACAGGGCACAGCATCCCAAAACCTACTCAGTTCAGGAAGTCAAAAACCTCAATGACAGCTACAATATTAAAAGAAAGGAACAAATGATCATATCATAAAAACTAAGACAGCATGACACTAAAAAGAGGGATATACTACAGTAGTTACAATCCTTTCAGATTGATAGGAAGTTAAAAAGATATGCAGAAGTCAAAATTGCATTTAAACTTAGTATAGTAGGAGGGATAATAAGGGTAACCACAAAGCACAATAACAACACAACACATCAAATCATGAAATGTAAGACAGCAATCTCAACAACCACAAAACCAACACAGAAAAAGTGGAAAGGTCAACCCATGAAGAAGAATGACCCAGAGTAGAATATTAAGAGCAACACAGAAAAAAACCAACACATACACAGAATCAAAAAAAAATTCAAAATAACAGCACTAAATATATACCTCTCAATAATTACACCAGAGGTAAATGCATTGAACACTCCAGTAAAGAGATAATGAGGGATATGCTGAATCAAAAGACAAGATTGGTCTATGTGTTGCTTACAAAACACACCTTAGACTTAAAGAAATGGGCAAACCGGAAATTAAAGGATGGAATAGCATATACCAAGCTAAAATATACAAAGAAGAGCATGTGTGACAATACTAAACTCAGATAAAATAGATTTTACTATAAAATCCACCATCATGGACAGGGATGGTCACTATTTTTTGCTGAAAGGTTCAGTACACAAGCAGGATTTAACAATATTAAATATTTACACACCCAATACGAGAGCATCTAAATTCATCAAACGAACACTGACTACATTGCAAATAGAGATAGATCATTCCACAGTAATAGTTGGAGACTTCAACATTCCACCTTCAGTAATGGACAAATCATCCAGAAAAAAGTACAGTAAAGACACAGGAGACCTTATTGCGACAATTAACCAACTAGATGTCATTGACATATACAGAAATTTTTATCCATCAACAGACAAGTACACATTCTTCTCTAATGTACATGGAACATATTCCAGAATAGACCCTGTGTTAGGACACAAAGCAAATTTCAACAAAATCCAAACTACTGAATCATTGCAAAGTGTCTTCTGGACCATAAATCCATAAAATTCAGAATCAATGGAATTGACATATAAATTAGAATTCATGGAAACTGAAAAATGCCTTGCTCAAAAAGTTATGGGTTATATAAGAAATCAAGGACAAAATAAAGGAATTTATGGAATCAAATGAGAATTAAAACACATCATACCTAAATCTATGGGATATAGCCAAAACAGTGCTCAGAGGTCAGTTTATCTCTATAAATGCACAGTCTGGAAGGAAGAAAGGACTCAAGCCAAAGAATTAACCCTGTAGCTTGAACAAGCAGAAAGAGAGCAACAAAACAACCCCTCAGGCACCAGAAGAAAATAGATTTATAAAGATTAGAGCAGAACTAAATGAATCACAGAATAGAACAATTGAAAAAATTAACAAAATCAAAAGCTGGATTTTAGAAAAGATCAACAGAATTGATAAACCATTGGTGAGGCTTAAAAAACAAAACCAGGAGAGGAAATAAATAACCCCAATAAGAAGTAAGATAGGAGATGTCACGACAGATGCAAATGAAATCAAAGGTATCATAACATAATACTATGAAAGGTTGTACTCTAAGAGATTTGAAAACCTACAGGAAATGGACAAATTTCTAGATTCATATCACCTAGAAAAATTATCACAAGGAGAAGTAGAACAACCTATTAAATCCATCACAAAGGAAAAGATTGAAAAAATCAAGAAAAATTACCAAGCAAAAAACATCCTGGCCCAGATGGCTTCACTGGAGAATTCTACCAAACTCTCAGAGAAGAGTTAATTCCAATACTATTGACAGTATTTCACAGCATAGAAAAGAATAGAATACTCCCAAATTCATACTATGAAGCCAGCATAACCATGATACCAAAGCCAGAGAAAGAGCCAACAAAAAAAGGAGAGGTATAGACCAATATCATTCATGAATCTAGATGCAAAAATCTTCGAAACAAATCCTTGCTAATAGAATTCAACAACACATCAAAAAAAAAAAAAAAAAACCATCATGACCAAGTTGGATTCATACCAGGGATGCAAGTCTGGTTCAACATCAGAGAAACGATGTGATCAGTTACATAAATAACGTAAAAGATAAGAATCACCTGATTTGGTCAATTGATAATGGAAAAGACATTTGACAAAGTCCAACACCCATTCATGCTAAAATCTTTCTGCAAAGTAGAAATAGAAGGGAAATTCCACAGTGCGGTAAGAGTCATCTATGCAAAGCCAACCATCTGCATCATTCTGAATAGAGAGAGACTGAAAGAATTCTCCTTGAGAGTGGGAATTAGCCAAGGATGCCCACTCTCACCACTTCTATTAAAGATTGTACTAGAAGTTCTAGCCTGAGCATTCAGACAAGACAAAGAAATAAAGGGCATCTGTGTTAAAAAATAAGAAGTAAAAATCTCCCTATTTGCAGATGATGTGATTGTATATGCAGAGAATTCCAAAGAATCCATAAGTAAACTATTTCAACTAATAGAAGAGTTCAGCTGCGTATCAGTATATAAAAGAAACGTAAGTAAATCAGTAGGATTCTTTTGTACCAACAAAGGGATCATCAAAGAAAAACTCCCCAAATCAATACCATTTACTGTAGCCCCCAAGAAGATAAAATACACAGTAATAAATCTATCTAGACAAATCAAAGATCCATACAAAGAGAACTGCAAGACATTGCTGCAATAAGCGAAGAGAGACTCACATAAAGGGAGAAAGCTACTCTGTTCTTAGTACTTAGTACTGTGCAAAAGTCTATTTTACCCCAAGACATCTACATATACAAGCCAAAGCCAAGTGCCGTCTACATATAGAAGGCAATCTAAATACAGACTCCAGTGAATTTTTTTTAATGAGTTGGAGAAACAAATCACCAATTTTGTTTGGAAGTGGAAGAAACCCCAGATAAGCAAAGCACTACTAAAGAACAGGAACACAGTGGGAGTCCTCACACTAATTTACCTTAGAACCCATTACACTGTAACAGTAATCAAAACAGCCTGGTACTGGTACAAAAAGAGACATATACACAAATAGAACAGAGTTGAGACCCCAGAGATGCCACCAGCCTCTTATGAACAGTTGATGTTTGACAAAGGCCCTAAGATGGTAAATTCGGGTAAAAACAGTCTCTTTAACAAATAGTGCTGGTAAAACTGGATATCCATCTGCCAGAAACTGAAAGAAGACACATATCTCACCCCTTACACAAAAACTAATCAAACTGGATGCCAAGCCAAGCCAAATGCCATTGAGTCAGTCAATCAAATTGGTTAAAAGTCCTAAACATCAAACTTAAAACAATAAAGATCATGCAAGAGAAAATGGTATCAACAATGAACGCTTCAATACACAGCTTAAATAGACTTCAAAATCTGAAAAAGCAGGATCAACAGAAAACAGATAAATGTGAACTACTGAGAATCAAACACTTTTGCTCACCCAAAGACTTTAGCAAAAAAAATTAAAGGAATCTCTACAGAGAAGGAAAAAATATTTGGTGACTACACGTCAGATCGTCATCTGATGTCCATAATCTACAAGGAACTGCAAAATGTCAACAAGAAAATGGTAAATAACCCAATTAAGTGACGGGCACAGGAGATAGACACATCACCAAAGAAGACATCCAGGCAGCCAAAAGACAAATGAGAAAATGCTCACAATCATTAGCTATTAGAGAAATCCAGATCAAAACTAAAATGAGATACCATTTCATCCCAACAAAGTTGGCCATGATCCAAAAAAAACACAAAGCAACAAATACTGGAGATGCTGTAGAGAGATTAAAACTATCCTACACTGCTGGTGGGATTGCAAAATGGTATAATCTCTTTGGAAAGCAATCTGGAATCTCTTTACAAAGCTGGAGATTGATATACCATTTGACACAATAATCCCACTGCTTAGAATATATTCTACAGAATTAAGGGCAATCACAAAAACAGATACACACACATGAATGTTTACTGCAGCACGGTCCACAAGAGCAAAAAGATGGATTCAACCCAGATGCCCAACAATAGATGAATGGATAAATAAACAAAGGAACACTATGCAATGGTAAAGAACAATGATGATTTTAAGAAGCATATCATAACCTTGTTTCAACTGGAAGATATCATGTTGCATGAAATCAGTCAGTGAGAAAAGGACAAATATTGTATGAGACGCCTACTATAAATACTTAAAAGCATTCTCATGTACAGAAGTAAAGACTCTTTGATGGCTGCAAGGGAGGGCGGAGGGAGGGAGAAGGCTCATTATAGATTAGATAGTTGATTGAAATTTAGTTGGGTGAAATCAGTGGCAGCACATATTAGAAAGAAGACCAACTTATCTGGACTTCAACATGAACTGAAAACTCTTCTAATCTTAACCCAACATTGCAAGGATAGAGTAACAGGGTCGGGGTTCTGGAGACCATACTCTCAAGGGACACCGAGGCCAACTGGCTTAACTAACCTATTGCTAAAGAGAGTCTTTTGCACCCCATATTGGTGAGTGGCATCTGGGGTCTTAAAAGTTAGCAAGCTGCCATCTGAGTACACCAAATGATCCCAACTGAGTCAGATCAGGTGACCACCAAGGAAAACAAACATATGAGGGAAACAAATCCCAGAAGACTGAAGGACCCACGTATATGGGTGATTGTATTAACATGTGACCAGAAGAACCAGATGGTGCCTGGCCGCCACCAATGACAGCCATGAGGGGAACACAATGTCATGTCCCAGCGACAACATGAAGAAAAGAAGGTTGCATCACAAGAACTCCACTAAAAGACCACAACTGGTGGTCTGAAGGACCAGGGGTTCCCCCTGGGATCCCTAGGCCTGCTGCTGCCCCTGATCATAAATCATCAGTGAGGTCAATTCTTTGGACAGAAATGGATTGGACTTGGAGATACACAGCAAACATATGGTGTGTCCACTTTATGGTTCTGTGCATCTAGAGGATGCTGTCCTACTGGCCTCTTACTAGAAGGGAGAGGAGAGGAGGAGACAGGAGACTTTTAAGAGGATATGACATGTATAGAATGTAAAGGAAGAGTGTGCTGTCACCAGGCAAGGAGGTCAGAAGAAGCTGCAGATAGAAGGGCATGCAAATTTAACTTGGATTGTGTACTTTCACTCCATTGCAATAAAAGATAAAAAAGCTGGAAATAGATATACCATTTCACTGAGCTATCCCACTGCTCAGAATATATCCTAAAGAATCAAAAGCAGTCACATGAACAGACACAGGCACACTAATGTTTATTGCAGCACAGTCCACAGTAGCCAAAAGATGGAATTAACTCAGATGTCCAACAACAGACGAATGGATAAACAAGCAATGGTATGTACATATTGAATGAAACACTATGCAGTGATAAAGAACAAGGATGATTTTAGGAAGCATCTTGAAATCTGGTTTCAATTGGAAATTGTTATGCTGAGCAAAATCAGTTAGTGGCACAAGGACAAATATTGTATGAGACTTCTACTAAAAAGACTTAAAAATAGACTCATGTACAGAAGAAAAGACTCTTTGATGGCTGCAAGGGAGGGGAGGAATGGAGTGAGCTTGTCGTAGATTAGACAGTGGATAGAAATTTGGTTGAGTGAAAGCAGTGACAGCACACGTTTAGAAAGATCAACTTAACTGGACTTCAACATAAACTGAAAACTCTTTTAATCTTAACCCAATATTGCCAAAACAAAGTAACAAGGACAGGCATCTGGGGACCATGCTCTCGGGGTCATTGAGGCCAATTGGCATAACTAGTCCACTGCTAGTCTTCTGCACATCATACCGGTTCTCTTTTTGATAGAAGAGCCTCTGTGGCACAGTTGTTAAAGTGCACTCAAGTGCTAAACAAATGGTTGGCAGTGCAAAACCATCAGTGTCTCTTCTAGGAGAAAGATGCTTCAGTTTCCTTTTATAGAGATTTACAGCCTTACAAACTCTATGGGGTTGCTTTGAATTGACTAGGTTTTTTAGTGTTCTTATTTATTATTGGTAGAGATTTGGGCTATGTTAAAGACTGAATTTTATCTCACAAAATGTGTTGAAATTCTAACCCTTGCACCTGTTAACATGACTCAGTTTGGAAATTAGGGGATTTTCTTTTGTAATGTTAAAGATGCTGTATCAGTGTAGGGCAGGTCTCATATCTAATCAATACTGAGTTGTAGGAAGAGAGGAATAGAAACAGAGATGCACACAGGAAGAAGACAAATGACATATGAGAACCAACCGATAACTAAAGAATTGTCAAAGACTGGCAGCTGACACCAGAAACTAAGACAGACCATCACAGAAGGAATCAATACACTAAGATTTGGACTTTACGACCCAGACTTTGAGAAAATAAATTTCTACTCTTTAAAACCATGCATTGTGGACATTCCAATCAATTGTCCCAATATTGATTTTAGTGCTTGTGGTAGTCAAGATTGTGCCAACTTGGCAACTCCATGATTAGCTACTGTATCAAGTGGCAGGGCAGGACAGGGCCTATGGTGGCTTCCCTCCTACTAGCTCTCATCTCTGCCTTCCACCATCTACTTCCTGTCTGCTCACGTTGCCAGAAGCTCCTGCTCTCTTTTGGCATCTAGTTCCTGGACCTGAACTAGCAGCTGTTGGATGCATCAACCCTTACAGCCAACACTTCAGAGTCCTGTTCCCTGACCTGCCAATCCTGGGATTGCCAGCTTCTGCAGCTTTGTGAGTCAGCAGAGACCTCACAGTCTCACCACCAGCTTGGGATCCACTGACCTACACAGCCCATGATCTAGAACTCTGGTCTCTGACCTGCTGATCTTGGGTTCACCAGCTCCATTGGCCACATAAGGCTTGTGCCAGGACTTGCGATGCTCAGCTTCTGCAATTACATGAGCTGCTTCCTTTACAGGTAAATCTTCCCTTGGCTTGGCTGTACATGTATATGTTACTGGTTTTGCTTCTCTAGAAAACCCAGCCTAAGATAGTGCTTCTGTTCTGTATTCTTGTTCACTGTGTCATGCATGGAGGCTTCATGAATCCATCCGACTCGACAGCTCTTTGCTTTGACCCACAAAAAAACCTATTGTGCTGAGGAAATCTTTAAAACAAATCTTTAAACCAAAAAATAGCTTAATTTGATAACTAATTTTCTCATTGAATGTTATATTCTTTTATAGACTTATATATATGAGATCAAATTGACTACAGTCAGTCAAAAGCAGTTCTTCAAACTAGGTCTTCCTAGGTAAGTTATGGCCGAGGAAGTGAAATTAGAACAGACATGAATTTCTAAAAAAATTGTAAAATCTTAGAAAACAAAAGCAGTGTACATATTGGATAGAAACTGCATTTCTTGCCCCTGGGATTTTGAGCAGAGTTGGAAACAGTGGTGTCCTGTTCAAAGACGGCAGCCAACCACATCATCTGGAATATGTGTTACTCTCTGCAGTCTTGCCAATAACCCAACCTCATGCATCAGGCTCCTAAAGGGGTTCACAACACCTTTTTTGAGTCTGCTATTCCGGGGCTGGAAACCCTGGTGGTATAATGGTTAAATGCTTTGTCTGCTAACCAAAAGGTTGGCAGTTCAAATCCTCCAGGTGCTCCTGGAAAACTCTATGGAGCAGTTCTGTTCTGCACTATATAGTTGCTATGAATTGGAATTGACTCAACGGCACTGGCTTTTGGCTATTCCAGGTATATGACCAATTATCATTTCAGGTCACTCAAACTGTAAAAATTAATGTCTATTCTGGTTTCACAACACTGGCTTTGAGTAAACCAGTTCTAACTGGTCCAAAACCCTGTTTAAAAGATCATATGAAAATCTTAGAGGGTAGTGATTTTGTGTTAATGAAGGAGAAACAACTTAGAAAAAGATAATGAGAAGGTGGTACAACTAGAAGAATGTACACATTGAATTGTATATGTAGACATTATTGAATTAATGTATGTTTTGCTCTCTATATATTTCCTAAAACTAAAATTGAAAAAAAAAGTTCATAACAAAAATCACTCATACTGAGACACAGTAGACAAAGGCTGGAGTTTTGGAGGTGGCACAACTACAAGAATGCACTCATTGAACTGTATATGTAAACATTATTGAATTGATGTATGTTTTGCTCTATGTATAATTGCCAAAACTAAAATTAAAAAAAAAAAAGTTCATAAAAAAGGACTCATATTGAGACAGCATAGACAAAGGCTGGAGTTTTTGGAGGTGGCAAAACTACAAGAATGCACCCATTGAACTGTATATGTAAACATTATCGAATTGATGTATGTTCTGCTCTATGTATAATTGCCAAAACTAAAATTAAAAAAAAAGTTCATTAAAAAAACACTCATATTGAGACAGAATAGAAAAACGCTGGAGTTCGGGGACAGAAACCTTGCCTGAGAAGAAGGTTCCTTCCTCTTCTCTGCCTCATCAAATAATCTTAAAGTTCTCAGAAACACCTGGTTGGTAATCTTGATGCAGGTGCAGACACTGGTGAGGTGACCGAGAGATGATACTCTGGGTGTACCAGAAAAGCTAAACCAGGGTGAGGAATTGAATTGAGAGAACCAGAGATCTACTCACCCATGTCAGCTCATAATAAGTTTTGCCAGCCGCTCAGAAGCTTAAGCAACGGACACCATCTCATGTTCCATGTGCTGGTGCATCTCAGAAAGAGCTAAGGGCACATATACCATTAAGAACAATTAAAGAAAAATAGAAAGAGGTGGTTTTGATTGGCTGAGAGACTGGGCTTCTAGGTCCCTATAAACCTTAAAGTTCCCACCCCCCGGGTGTTCTGGGCCTTTGCTTCACCTAGTGTTATGTACTCCTTGGTGGGCTGCAAGACGTTTGAATTTTAACTTGGTCTTGTACTTCCTCTAAAAGTTATTTTCTGGTGGGTAACAAAAGTCACAGCAACAATTTGTGATACTGTTTTATGAAAGTAACACAAGGCAAAGAGTTGCCTACTTAGTATTTTTCTACATGTCTTTAGGGTGATCATAAGTACGCATTTCTGTTTGACATATTATCCTGGAGTACAATTACTGGGCTTTAGCCTTGTGTGTTTAGCTTTCCTAGACAATGCCACATTGTTTTCTAAGGTGGATGAGCCAATATTTACCCCTACAAGAAGTGTATGAGATTTCTAGTTGTTCCATATTGCCATGGCGTTTAGAATTGTCAGTCTTTTCTCACGATCAGCCATTCTGGCAGGTGTATGCTGAGTTAATTGTGATTTTAATTTGTATTTCTAGGACGTCTAGTAGAATTGTGTATCTTCGTATATATTACTTGATTTGGAGGGGCATCCTCTAATGGAACATTTTTTTCTGTATTTATTCTATGAATCTGTGGGAGCTCGTTATATATACACCATATATTTCATATTTTGAGTATGTATGTGTATGTTTATATGTGAGTGTGTGTGTGTGTGTGTGTGTGTGTGTGTGTGTGTGTATTCCAAACACTGTTTTCCGCTTGGTAGTGTGCCTTTTCATTCTCATAATGATGTTTTTTATCATCGTAAATTCTTCACTTTAATGTAGTAGAATTTTCAAACGTTTCATTATGGTTAATTCTTTTGTGCCTTATACTAAGGTCATGAAAAATTCTTGGGTTGTCTTCAAGTGGTGCTATTTAAAAAAACTGAATTTTTAGATTTATGTAATCCAGAATTAAATTTTGTGTATGCTATGAGGTGAGGGTCAAACTTCCTTTCTAAAGAAAAAAAAACAAAACAACAACAACAAAAAAACCCTCATGTTCATTCAATGAAATCTGGGCTATTTATTTAAAAGACCTTCATTTTTATGAAACAGCAAGTGACTGTGATAGTACTGCTCTGTTTCTGGACTTTTTGTTTGGTTTGGTTGGACTGTCTCTGTCCATCTTTCTACTTATTAACAGAGTCTTAGTTATAGTAACTTTCTAAGTCTTGACAGCAGGCAGAATAAATTCTCCAAACTTTGTTATACTTATTCAAGAACATCTTGGCTACCCTAGCCTTTATTTTACATTAAGCATTCCACTAAAAATCTGTTGAAATTTGATTGTGATTGAGTTCAGTCTGTAGGTTAAAATGGGAAAAATATTTATCCTTATAATATTGAATCTTCCAAACTATAAATATGACATTTTTCTAAATTTATTTACATTTACTTGAGATCTTTCAATAATGCTTTATAGCTTTTTGTGTATTGTCTTCTACATCTTTTTTAAAAAAATTACTAGAAGGTCTTTTCAATTTTTTCAATTGTTTTTCTATTCTCCAATTCATTTAGCTCTTCTCTAATCTTTATGATCTCATTTCTTCTGGTGCCTGAGGGGTTCCTCTGTTGTTCTCTTTCTACTTATTCAAGCTGTAAGGTTAGTTCCTTGCTTTGGTTTCTTTCTTCCTTCCAGATGTGTGCATTTATGGAGATAAACAGACCTCTGAGCACTGCTTTGGCTGTATCCCATAGGTTCTGGTAGGAAGTGTTTTTGTTCTTATTGGAATCCATGAATTTCTTTACTTGATCCTTGGGTTCTACACATCTATAGGATATCAGCCTGCTGACCTCTGGCTGGAGGAAGGAGAGTGGTTGGAGAGGAGGGGAAAGGAGACTGTTGGGAGGATGTGACATGTATGGAGCAGAGAAGACTAGTGTGCTGTCACCGGACAGGGAGAGCAGTGAAAGCCGCATATAGGTGCGCATGTAAATTTATACGGGAATGTACACTTTTACTCAGTCATATTAAATTAAAAAAAAATTACTAGATTTGTTTTTGATTTTTCAAAGTGATTAGACAATATTTTTAAAATTTTATTTTCTAATTTTTGTTGAATTATAATTGTCTTCTGCATATTGAAATCATATCCAATGACCCTACTAATTTCAGTTTATTAGTTATATTAGTTTGAGAGTCTATAGAATCTGAACAAGTCAACAATTAATAATATTTTATTTTTTCCATTCCAACTTTTATCCACTTATTTGTTTATTCTTTATGCATAGTCTAGGGCCTCAGAACAGAGTTAAATAGAAATTGAAATTGGTAGCTGTGTTTGTCTTATTTCAAAGGGATGTACTCTCAATATTTTTCCTTTAAGTATTATTTTTAGAAGACTTTTTGTAGATATTGTCAAGTAATTCTTCTATATACCTATTTTAGTTTTTTAAATGTTAAATTTTATCATGTATTTTTCATTCAATGATTAGAGATAATCTTATTCACCATATGTCAGTACAGTGAATTTAGATTATTTTTTAGACAATTACTTTTTAAATATTCATATTCCTAGAATAAACTAATTTGGTATTAATGTTTTCTCCTTTTTATCTAAGATTGCATTCAGTTTGCTAATAATTTGTTTAGAACTTTTGCATATATAATCAAAGTGAAATTGGTCTAAACTATACTTCCTTGTAAAATCCTGAGGCAGGGCCAAGATGGCAGCATGGCCACATGTCCTTGCTGATCTCTGTATCGACTAAGAACTAGAAAATCAATAAAACAGACTAAACTGAGCATTCCAGGAAGCCTGAACATCACATGGAAAACTTAAAGAATGACTGGGTGATGGGAAAGGGAGTAACACTGGCAAGTTCCTGGTCCAGTAAACAAAACAGGAAAGAGTTAAACAACCCAAACCAGACATAGAAGCACAGGTAAAACAGTGTGGCACAGGGCAGAGAGACTCTGCACTGGTTGGAGGTGAACTGGACACAGGAACAATTTCCTCGGCAAAACAAAGCTGTGGCATGGAACTGAGGGACACCACATGGGTCAGAACAGCCTTGAGACCAGCAAAGGAGACTAAAGGAGACTGGGCCCAGGCTAAACAATGTTGTGCAGGGATGAGGGTCTCTGCATGGCCTAGAGGGGCTAGGGACCAGGTGGACTAGTGGGGTTTAGGGCCCATCAGCTGGAGGGGCTTAGGATTCTGAGGACTGGGGCACTGGTGCAGGGGAACGTGTGGGATACGGTTGTAGCACAAGAGGGTACACACAGCCTGAGGTAACAGTGCTGGGGAGCATGGATAGCCAGGATTAGTGGGGGTGGGTGAGAGCATGCCAGGTGGGGCTGAGGTCAGCTGTACCTCATAGTCAACCACAATGCAAGGCATAAAGGTCTCAGGGCAGAAGATCACTTGACCACATGGAGAAATGCCAACTCGGGTCCAAAAGAGCCATGCCAGAAAGGTTGTCTGAATTATGGAGGCTCCAAAATCAAAACCAAACCAACTGAGACAATTTGAATATCTATAGATAAAATTTAAAGCGCTATACCCAAGCAAGTAAATTACAATGAGTTTATGATGGCATGGAGACAACAAGCAGTGTCTAAACATCTAAAGAAGCAGATTACCATGGCTTCTGAAAACTTCCCCTAAAAAGAATCAACAAATTTCCCAAATGGAAAAAAACTTCATGCAATTATTTGAGGTAGAATACAGAAGAATGGAGTGCATAGCAGTACAAGATATGAGGAAAGAGTTCAAGCAAAGTGCAGCAGAGCCCACTGAAAAATTAAATAATCTGCAGGAAATGCTTGGGCAGTAATGATCCAAAATTTTACAGATTAACAATAAAATTACAGAACTAGAAAATTTGATAGAAAGTCAAAGGAGCAGAATTATGATATGGAATACAGAATTAGTGAGATTGAAGACAAAGCAACAGACTCCAGTATATATGTGGAAAAATGAATCGATTTTTAAAAATGGAAGAATCATTGAGTTATGTGGGATTCTTTCAAAAGGAATAATTTACGAGTGATTAGATTACCAGAACAAGAAGGGATGACAGAAAATACAGGGAGAATTGTTGAAGAATTGCTAACTTAAAACTTTCGTGATATAATGAAAGATGAGATTTTCATTCATGATGCTCTTGGAACCCCACACAAGATATATCGCAAAAGAAGAACACCAAAGTATATTACAGTCAAACTAAATAAAGCTAAAGACAAAGAGAGACTTTATAGGCAGGTAGTCTTAAGCAAAAAATAACCTACAAAGTGAAACCTTTGAGACTGAGCTAGGCACGGGTGTGGGAGCACAGGCGATACAACGATACAATGGACTAGACACACATCTTCTTAATTCCCTCTGAAAACAAAGGCCTGGGTTGATAATTGAATGTAGCTTTCTAAACACCCAATGGGCCCTAAGTCACAGCAGAGGTCTGTTGGACTGGACTGCATGAATACATGCCACAAAATGGGAAACTTTCTCTCTCTCACTGAGCCCCATTCCTGCTGTATAGCTGCTTGTGTAGACTGAAGTTACTGGCCTTTTAATGTTTTTTTTCTTTTGTTGGCCAGTAGGCAGAGAATGGGCAGGAACTGGCAGATACATCAAGCAGTAGGGCTGAAGTGAACAGTGTGTGCTGCAGCAGACGGACAGCATGTTGGATAGCCACGTTTTTACAGCCTGGTTGTGGACTGAGGGCACCACAGCCCCTCCACTCTCTCTTTTCTGAGCTTTGCCATAGATGCTGCTGTTTCGTGGAGGGAGGGGCAGCTTCATCTTGATGCCATCATGGTTGGCTAAGAGGTGGAGTCACCAAACCAGAGTTCTCAGCAGTGGCTAATTCCCAGATTGGGAGGCAGTGCCAGTCCAGGGAGCATATTTCTAGCAGAAAGGATGTGTTTAGCACAGTGTCGCCTTACGAGTAAGGCCTGTCAGAGAAAAGCAACAGGGCTGTAACCCTTCTGTCATGGTTTGAATTGTGTCCCCCCCAAAATGTGTGCAGCCACGTGGCTGGGATATGGTTCCCAGTATCTTGGGACTGTCCTCCATTGTGTGGTTTTGCTAACCTGTATGTTAAAGGATTAGGGTGGGGCTGTGAATTCCTGCTATGGGAAAGTTTCCCCGGAGTATGGCTTGCCCCACCCTTAATGCTTTTAGCTTGCAAGGAATAAAAGGAAAAAGAACCAAGGACAATTTGAGAACCTCACTACCATCAAGCAAGCAGCACCGGGAGCAGAGCGCGTCGTTCAGACCAGAGGTTCTTGCGTTAGGACACTCCCTGGACAATGACTGATGCAATACCGGACTTTTCTCCAGAGCCGTCAAGGGGAAAGTCTTTCCCTGGAGCGGACACCCTGAATATGGACTTGCAACCTACCGGACTGTGTAAGAATAAATCTTTTTTTTTTTTGTTAAAGCCATCCACTCTGTGGTATTTCTGTTAGAGCAGCCCTAGCTGACTAAAACAGAATTGGTACCAGGAGTGGGGTGCTGCTCTAGCAAATACCTAAAATGTGGAAGCCACTTTGAAACTGCGAATGGATAGAAGATTCAGAAGGAACAAAGAAGGCGCAGATGGGGAGAAACAACAGAGGACCGGCAGCAGCGGCAGCGGCAGCAGCAGAACCAGAGGCAGCGCTGGAGCCGACCCGTGGAGCGAGAGAGGTCAGTGCCTGCGCAGAGTTTTCCTCGCGGAACGGGGTGCCTCTGGGCACTTGAATCAGTGAGCTGGCCTTGCTGACCCACGGAGTGAGAGAGTTGAGTGCCTTTGGGCAGGACGCTTTCCAGCAAGAGTGGGGTGCCTCCGGGCACTTAGACCAGTGGAGCTACGGAGCTTTGGAACACTTGCCCGGCAGGGCAGATGTGGGCCTGAGGCCCAGGCCACGCGGCCATAGGAAGCTGAAGCTGAAGAGGCAGATAGCGTGAGAAGCTGAGCTGCCTCAGTTTCAAGAGGTATGGCCATGACCTCAGGGGTTTGAAAGGGTGGAACCATGGCGTGCTGTGTTCGTAAGGGTGGAATTGCCACTCAGTTGGGCTTAAGCGCTCCTAAAGCCAATGGGACAGAGTTTCTGTCCAAGTGGGCCTTGAAGGCAGAGTTGTAGCACGGGGCTGGAGGTCTCCACTCAGAAACCAGAGAGTGTGGCTGATACCTAGAGTCTGGAGAGCATTGCTGTTGTGTAGAATGTCTCAGAAAATGTAAGAGTATTTTCAAAGCTTTGAGGGCTAATGTAATGTGTTCTGTTGACTTGCCTGTTGCCTGTTAATGCCTTCTAAGTTTCACAGATGTAGAAGAGTTTTTGTATTTTGGACTTGGAACTGATTTAAGACTTCTGTTATATGGATGGACATAATTTTGCTATGGTGAGATGAATGTGTTAAATGTTTTTGTGATGTGATTTTTGGGTTGTCAAAGGGTGGGATGTCATGGTTTGAATTGTGTCCCCCCCAAAATGTGTGCAGCCACGTGGCTGGGATATGGTTCCCAGTATCTTGGGACTGTCCTCCATTGTGTGGTTTTGCTAACTTGTATGTTAAAGGATTAGGGTGGGGCTGTGAATTCCTGCTATGGGAAAGTTTCCCCGGAGTATGGCTTGCCCCACCCTTAATGCTTTTAGCTTGCAAGGAATAAAAGGAAAAAGAACCAAGGACAATTTGAGAACCTTGCTACCATCAAGCAAGCAGCACCGGGAGCAGAGCGCGTCATTCAGACCAGAGGTTCTTGCGTTAGGACACTCCCTGGACAATGACTGATGCAATACCGGACTTTTCTCCAGAGCCGTCAAGGGGAAAGTCTTTCCCTGGAGCGGACACCCTGAATATGGACTTGCAACCTACCGGACTGTCTAAGAATGAATCTTTTTTTTTTTGTTAAAGCCATCCACTCTGTGGTATTTCTGTTAGAGCAGCCCTAGCTGACTAAAACACCTTCCCTACTTTGAATTACAACATAGCATCTGTGACTGTGAAAGAGTGCTTCTGTTGTCAGCCAAAAGGCAGGGCCTGCCATACCTGACAGCCTGAATGACTTTGGAAGCTGCCATATAGCTTTTAGGCTTTTAAAATAAGACTGCCTATAGAAATAACTACTGCGAAGCCTAATGGCATTTCTTCTAGCCTTCATAGACCCACATCATAGAGTCGGTTGACAGCCTCCCAGTGACTCCATAAGTCGAGTGCTGTCTTTGCAAGCAAGGAGGTAGAGCCTGCCACCACAAAGGGTCCACTGGGACAGTCACTAGAGTACACAGAGGCAGACACTGACCAACTCCTTTCTCAGAACTATGCCTCAGCTCATGTTCAGGCAAAACCAGAGAAAATAAAGAGCTTCTACATGGCCCATAGGCAAGAGGTCATCACCAAGCATTTAAAAAAACAACCCACCGTGGCTCCAGAAAGCTCCCAAATAAAAGAATCAAAAAATTCCCCAGATGAAGAAGGATTTCAGAAACTATCAGAGGTCGAGTACAAAAGAATTATATATACAACCCTCCTAGAGACTAAACAAAATGCAGCAGAGCAAAATGAAAAATTAAGCAAGCTATTCAAACTGATAAAACATCAACATTCTGATATCCAACAGATCAATGACAAAATTAAAGAATTAGACAATACAACCCAAAGCCAAAAAAGCAGAATTGACAAGGTGGAAATTAGACTTAGTGACCTTGAAGACAGAGTTACTTACACCAACATTTATGAGGACAAATCAGAGAAAAGAAATAAGAAAAATGAAGAAGCATTAAGAAACACATGGGACTCTATGAAGAGGAATAATCTATAATTATAATAATCTATAATTGGAGTTCCTGAATGGGGAGGGATAGCTCAAAACACAGAGAGCACTGTCATTGAGTTACTGACAAAAAACTTTCCTGAAATTATGAAAGAAGACAGCATAGATATCAAAGATGTGTATTGAATGTCACAAAAAATAGACCCCAAATAAAGATACCAAGACATATTATTATCAAGCTTAATAAAATGTAACATAAGCAGAAACTTGTAAAGGCAGCGAGACTCAAAGCAAAGCTAACATTAAGAAAGAAGCCTGGTACGCTTTTGTCTGACATCTCAGCAGAAATGATGTTGGCTAGAAAACAGCAGGATGACACGTTCAAAGCACTGCAGGAGAGAAACTTCCATCCAAGAATTATATATCCTGCAAAACTGTCTTTTAAATATGAAGCTGAAGGTAAGACATTTGCAGATAAACCGAAGCTTAGAGACTTTGTAAAAACCAAACCAAAACTATAAGACACACTGAAAGAAGCTCTTTGTTTAGGAAAACAAAACCAATAAGTGTATACTTAAGGAGATAATACAGGGCACAAAGTCCAGACACCTACTCAGGTAAAAAAGTTACAAAACTCAATCAAAGCTATGATATTAAAAGAACCAGTGACCATATCACAAAATCTACAACACAATTACACTAAAAAGATGGATATACTACAGTAGTTATGGTCCTTTCAGATGGCTAGGAAGTTAAAAAGATATGTAAAAGTTAAAATTGAGTTTAAGCTTAGAATGTTAAGGGGGATTCTAGGGGTAGCCACGAAGCACAATAACAATGCCTCACATCAAAACAAGAAACGTAAGACAGGAGTCTCAAGAACCACAAGACCAACACCAAAACAGATAAAAAGTCAACCCAGAAAGAATGACCCAGAACAGAATATTAACAGCAACAGAGAAAACACCAACACAAAAACAAACACATCAAAATGACAGCACTAAACACATACCTATCAATAATTACATTGAATGTGAATGGACTGAACCTTCCAATAAAGAGAAACGAAGTGACATCTTGGATCAAAAGACATGACCTGTCCATATGTTGCTTACAAGAAACTCACCTTAGACTTAAAGATATGAACAAACTGAAAATTAAAGGATGTAACAATATATACCAAGATAACAATAGATGAAGAGCAAGTGTGGCAATACTAATCTCAGATAAAATAGATTTTAATGTAAAATCCACCATTGTGGACAAGGATGGTTACTATCGATTGCTGAAAGTTTCAATATACAAGCAGGACTTAACAATATTAAGTATTTATGCACCTAGTACAAGAACATCTACATATATCAAACAAACACCAACTACATTGAAAAATGAAATAGATCACTCCACAATAATAGCTGGAGACTTCAACATTGCACTTTCAGTAATGGACAGATCATCTAGAAAAAAGCTCGGTAAAGACACAAAAGATCTTGTTGTCACAATCAATTAGACCTCATCAACAGATACAGAGTTTCTTATCCATCATCAGATAATTATACCTTCTTCTCCAGTGCACATGGAACATTTTCCAGAATAGACCATGTTCTAGGATATAAAGCAAATCTCAACAAAATCCAAACCACTGAATTATTGCAAAGCATCTTCTCGGACCATAAAGCCATAAAAGTTGAAATCAATAGCAGAAAAACAGATGGAGATTGGAACTCTTGGAAACTGAACAACAACTTCCTCAAAAAGCCATGGATGATGTCATGGATTGAGTTGTGTCCCCCCAAAAATATGTGTAGCCATGTGGCTGGGCCATGATTCCCAGTATCTTGTGACTGTCCTCCATTTTGTGGTTTTCCTCTGCTGTATGTTAAAAGATTAGGGTGGGGCTGTAAATCACTTCATAGGATCACCTCCCTGCTCCACTGTAAAGGGAGTTTCCCCGGAGCATAGCTTGCATCACCCTTAATCTTTTCATCCTATGAGAGACAAAAGGACAAAGAAGCAGGCTGAGAATTGGGAACCTTGTACCATCAAGAAAGCAGCATTGGGAGAAAAGCGCACATCCTTCAGACCTGAGGTTCCTGTGCCAAGATGCTCCCTGGACAAAGACTGATGCAATATCAGACTTGCCTCCAGTGCTGACAAGGGGGAAAGACTTAACCCGGAGTGGACACCCTGAATATGGACTTGCAGCCTACCAGACTATGTAAGAATAAACCTTTCTTTGTTAAAGCCATCCACTCTGTGGTATTTCTGTTAGAGCAGCCCTAGCTGACTAAAACAGGTTATAAAGGAAATCAAGGATGAAATAAAGACATTTACAGAGTCAAATGAGAACAAAAACACACCCTATCAGAAGCTATGGGGTACAGCCAAAGGAGTGTTCACAGGTCAGTATATCTCTATAAATGCACCCATTCAGAGGATCCAAACCAATGAATTAACTACACAGCTTGAACAAGAAAAAGAGAGCAATGGTGCCCGGCCATCACCAGTGATAGCTACGATGGAGCTCACGGAGAGGAGTCTCATTGGCAACACAAGAATAAAGAGGTGCATCATGAGATCTCCACTAAAAGACCTCAATTGATGGTCCAGCGGTTTTGGGGTTCCTCTGAGAGCATGGCCCCTAGCCCTGATGCTGCCCTTTCCCATAAATTATAACAAAGATCCACTCTTTGGACAGGAATGGATTGGACTTGGCAAGGTAGAGTGACCATATATTGGAAGCACTTTATGGTTCTATACGTCTATAGGATATCATCTTGCTGACCTCTGGCTGGTGGAAGGGGAGTGGATGGACAGGAGGGGAAAGGAGACTGTTGGGAGGATGAGACATGTATGGAGCAGAGAGGAATAGTGTGCTGTCACTGGACAGGCAGAGCAGTGGAAGCTGCATATAGGTGGGCATGTAAATTTATATGTGAATGTACATTTTCACTCAGTTATGTTACATAAAAATTAAAAAAAAGAAAAAGAAAAAGAGAGCAACAGAGGAACCTCTCAGACACCTAAAGAAAACAAATCACAAAGATTAGAGTAGAGCTAAATGAATTAGAGGATAGAAGAAAAATTGACAAAACCAAAAGCTGGGTTTTTGAAAAGATCAACAAAATTGACAAGCCATTGGCCAAACTTACAGAAGAAAAACAAGAGAGGAAACAACTTGATGAAGAAAGGAGGTGGAAGATGTCACAGCAGAACCAACTGAAATAAAAAGTATCAACAGACTGCTACAAAAGAGTGCACTCTAACAGATTTGAAAACCTAGAGGAAATAGAAGAATTCCTAGGTTCATGTCACCTACCAAAATTATCACAAGGAGAAGTAGAACAACTTAAACTCATCACAAAGAAAGAGATAAAAAAAAAAAGTCATCCAAACACTATCAACTGAAAAAGCCCTGGCCCACATGGCTTCGTCATACAATTCTACCAAGCTTTTAGGGCAAAGTTAACTCCAATACTACTGAGAATATTTCACAGCATAGAAAGGGATGGAATACTCCCAAATTCATTCTGTGAAGCCAGCATAACCCCCACAAAAGAGGAGAACTATAGGCCAATATCACTCATGAAACTGGATGTGAAAATAGACCTCGAGAACATATCAAAAAAATAATTCATCAGGACCAACTGAGATTCACACCAGGGATGCCACACTGGTTCAGCATCAGAAAAACAATTAATGTGATCAACCACAGAAATAACACAAAAGATAAGAATCACTTGATTTTGACAATCGATGCAGAAAAAGCATTTGACAAAGTCCAACACCCATTCATTATAAAACCTCTCAGCAAAACAGGAATAGAAGGCAAATTCCTCAAGGCAATAAGGGGCATCTACACAAAGTAAACCACCTACATCATCTTGAACGGAGCGAGACTGAAAAAATTCCACTTGTGAATGGTAAGTAGATAAGGGTGCACACTGTTACCACTTCTATTCAAAATTGTGCTAGAAGTTCTGGCCAGAGCAATCAGACAAGACAAAGAAATAGAGAGCATTTGCATCAGCAAGGAAAAAGTAAAAATCTCCCTATTTGCAGATGATATGATTGCATATGCAGAGAATCCTGAGGAATCTATAACTAAACTACTCAAATAGAAGAGTTCAGCAAAGTATTAGGATATAAGGTAAACACAAGTAAATAATTAGGATTCCTATATGCCAACAAAGAGACGTTAAAGAAGAAAAAACCAAATCAATACCATTTATTATAGCCCCCAAGACGATAAAATACCTAGGAGTAAATATAACTGGATAAATAAGAGATCTAAACAGAGAGAACTACAAGACCTTACTGCAAGAAACTGAGAGACTTACATAAATGGAGAAAGCTACCCTGCTTTTGGATAGGAAGACTTGACACTGAGAAGACATCTATTTTACCCAAAGTGATCTGTGTATACAATGCAATCCCAATACAAATTCCAGTGACATTATTTATTAAACTGGTGAAACGAATAACCAAGTTTGTTTGGAAAGGGAAGAAACCCCTGATAAGCTAAGCACTACTGAAGAAGAGGAGCACAGTGGAAGGCCTCACACCACCCAACCTTAAAACCTATTATACTGGTCCAGTAGCTAAAACAGCCTAGTACTGGTACAGAAAGAGACACACAGATCAAGGGAACAGAGTTGAGATGCCAGAGATGCCATCATTTTTCTATGAACAGCTGATATTCGACAAAGGCCCTGAGATTGTAAACTGGGGTAAAACAGTCTTTTTAACGAATGGTGCTGGTAAAATTGGGTATCCATCTGCAAAAAATTGAAACAAGACCATATCTCACACTTTACACAAAAACTAACTCAAAATGGACAAAATATCTAAATATCAAACCTAAAATGATAAAGATCATGAAAGAAAAAATAGGGTCAACAATGGAAATGTTAATATACAACTTAGACTGGCTTCAAAATCTGACAAATGAAGAACAATCAACAGAAGAGAAAATAGATAAAGGGGATCTACTAAGAATCAAACCCTTTTGCTCACCCAGACTTTGTAAAAAAAGTTAAAAGACCATCTACAAAATGGGGAAAAAAATATTTGGCAACTACATGTCAGACCTACGTCTGATCTCCATAATCTATGGAGATAATCTATAAGGTTCTGCAAAGTATCAACAACAAGGAAAAATTAAATGACCCATTTAAGTCATGGACAAAGGAGATGAACAGACACTTCACTAAAGATGACATCCAGCCAGCCAAAAGACACATAAGAATATGCTCACGATCATCAGCTATTAAAAAAATCCAAATCATTACTACAATGAGATACTATCTAACCCCAGCAAGGTTGGAATGATCCAAAAAACACAAAACAACAAAAGCTGGAGAGGCTGCGGAGAAATTGGAACTTCCTGACACTGCTGGTGGGATTGTAAGTTGGTACATCTCTAAGGTGCTTCCTTAAAAAACTGGAAATAGATATACCATTTGATCCAGTAATCCCACTGCTCCAAATACAGCCTACAGAATTAAGGGCAGTCACATGAACAGATACATGCACATGAATATTTATTGCAACACAGTCCACAACAGCAAAACTATGAAATCAACCCGGATGCTCAACAACAGATGAATGGATAAACAAACTATGGTACCTATACTCATTGGAACACTATGCAACGATAAAGAACAATGATGATTTTAGGAAGCATCTCATAACCTGGTTTCAGTTAGAAGACATTCTGCTGAGTGAAATCATCCAGCAGCACAAGGACAAATATCAAATGAGACCTCTATTATAAGGACTTAAAAAGAGACTCATGTACAGAAGAAAAGACTCTGATGGCTGCAAGGGAGGGAAGGGTGGGAGAGGGCTGTTCATAGATTAGGTAGTTGATAGAAATTTGGTTGGGTGAAATCAGTGACAACACACATTAGAAAGAAGACCAACTTAACTGGACTTCAACATAAACTAAAAAGTCTTCTAAATTTCCCAATATTCCAAGGCTAGACTATCAGGTGTAGTGTTCTGGGGACTGTGTTTTCAGGACACATCAAGGCCTATTGGCATAACTGGTCTATTGCAAAGAGAGTCTTCTGCACCCCTTGTTGGTGAATGACATCTGGGGTCTTAAAAGTTAGTCAGCTGCCATCTGATGTACACCAAATTATCATCATTATTGGTCTATTATTTTCATTCATGATATAGGTAGTGTTGCTATTGTTTGGTGCTAGGTGTAACAACAAAAGACAATTGATTTGTTTGTTTGGTAGTCAAACTCAACAATTATTTGGTAACGACAAATATCAGGGGCACTGATTCTTCTTCAGTCTTCCTTATACATTGCCCAGGTTTCTCATGCATATGATATTAGAATCAGTAAAATTATAGCATTGTCTTAGAGTGCTATAGAAATAAAACACATGTGTTTATTTAGACATAAAATATGGCACTAGGTTATATGTAGAGGGCCTATCCAAAAAAGATTAAAGAGGCACAAAAAATTAAATATATTTACTGCCAGCCAAGTGCCGTTGAGTCGGATCTGACTCAAGTGATCCTTAATTAGCTTAATTTTGCAAATAAAATTATACCTAGGTGAAACTAAAAAACAAAAAGAATGAGCTCAGATTACCTAGCAGAAACCATGCTGCCAAGAAGACGATGGGATGACATATACAAAACCCTGAAGGGAAAAATAAACAACAAAGGAAAACTGCCAACAAAGGATTATATACTGTACAAAATTGTCTCTCAAATATGGAAATGAAATTAAGACATTCACACATAAACAGAAGTTTAGAGAATTTGCTAAGACCAAACCAAAACTGTAAGGGAAATTGAAGGAATTTCTTCAACTAGAAAATCAACAGCATCAGATATGCATTCAAAGATTCAGTGATCAACAGAGCACCCAGATACCATCAGGATAGGAAATCCACAAAAGTTACACAAACTCAAATCAGTAAAAATAGGAAGTCAAAGATCTGAGAATTTAAATGATGATGGCATTATACGAAAAAGATGGAAAAAACATTAACGTATTCATTGATCTTTGAAATGGGGAGCAAGTCAAAGTGATGCAAAGATATTAAAGACTGGTTTAAATTTAGATTAGCAGAGCAGACCACAGGGGTAACTGCAAAGGAAATCTACAATTGTATTCATCAAAAAGATAAACAAAATAAAAAGCAAACAAAACACAAACTCTCAGCAATTACAAAAAAATAAACACTAAAAGACATGAAAAGAACATAAAGAAAAACAACTCAGCACAGAAAAGTGAATGGAATGGGGGATTGTGTACAACGCTCAAATAAAAGACATCAAAATGATGGTACTATGTTCATACTTATCAATAATCACAGTGAATACAAATGCACCAATAAAGAGATGGAGAGTAGCAGACTGGATAAACAAAACATGACCCACCTTATACACTGCCTACAGGAGACACACCTTAGACTCAAAGACACACACAAAAAAACTACAACTCAAAGGATGAGAAAAAATATATCAGGTTAATAAACATTCACAAAAAAGCAGGAGTGGCAACACTAATCTCTGACAGTACAGACTTTAAAGTTAAATCCAACACATTGGATAAAAAGGGACACTACATAATTATTAAAGGCTCAAAACACCAGGAGTACATGACCCTATTAACTGTCTATGTGCCCAATTACAAGGCTCCAAAATACATAAAACAAACACTACCAACACAGAAAACAGAAAAAGATAGCTCCACAATAATAATGGGAGACTTCAACACACCACTCTCAGTAAAGGACAGATCATCTTTTAAAAAGTTCGGGTAGGACACAGAAAATCTAAGTGCCACAATCAACTATCTTGACCTTACAGACACTGTTTTAGTCAGCTAGTGCTGCTCTAGTAGAAATACCACGAGTGGATGGCTTTAACAAAGGAAGGTTTAGTCTTACACAGTCTGGTAGGCTACAAGTCCAAATTCAGGATGTCCACTCCAGGGGAAGGCTTTCCCCCTTGTTGGCTCTAGAGGAAAGTCCAGTATTTCATCAGTCTTTGTCCAGGAAGCATCTTGGAGCAGCAATCTCGGGTCTGAAGGATGCACTGTTCTCCTGGTGCTACTTTCTTGATGGTGTGAGGTTCCCAATTCTCTGCTTGCTTCTCTTTCTTTTTATCTCCTGTAGGATGAAAGGATTAAGGGTGGTGCAAGCCATGCTCCAGGGAAATTCCCTTTACAGTGGAGCAGGGAGGTAATCCTATGAAAGGATTTACAGTCCCACCCTAATCCTTCAACATATAGCATAGGAAAAAAAATCACAAAATGAAAGACAATCATAGAATATTGGGAATCATGTCCCAGCCACATGACTACACATATTTTGGGAGCACACAATTCAATCGATGACAGACATATTTAGAACACTCTACCCAACAACAACCAAATATACTTTCTTTTTCAATAGACATGGAATGTTCTCCAGAATTGACCATGTAGTATGCCTTGGAGCAATTCTTAACAAAGTTCAAATCATTAAATTAATACAAAGCTTCTTTTCAGACCATGAAGCTATAAAACTAGGAATCAATAAGAGATAAAAGATGATGAAACAAACAAACAAATACAGAAACTGAACAACCTTTTGCTCAAAAATGACTGGGTAATAGAAGAAATCAAAGATGGAATAAAATAATTCATAGAATCAAATGATAATGAAAACAAATCCTTCTAGAATTTATGGAACACAGCAAAATCAGTGTTCAGAGGTCAATTCATTTCAATAAATGCACACATCCAAAAAGAAGAAAGCCCCCAAAATAAAGAATTAACTTTTCAATTTGAACAACTGGGAAGAGGCCAGTAAGAGAATCCATCAGGCACAAGAAGTAAGCACATATGTATTTTTTAAAAATACAGCAGAAATGAATAGAATAGAAAACATAAAGATGACTGAAAGATTCAGCAAGACCAGATGCTGGTTCTTTGAAAAGATCAACAAAATTGATAAGCCATTGGCCAAACTGACAGAAGAAAAATAGGAGAGGGAAACAAGTAACCCAAATAAGAAATGAAGTGGGCAATATCACAACAGACCCAACTGAAATTAAAAGAATTATAATGCTACCAAAAAAGTAGACAGCAATAAATTAAAAAACCTAGAGGAAATGGACAATTTTCTAAAGAAACATCACCTACCAAAACTGGCACACTCAGAGGTTGAACGACTAAATAAAGCCATCCCAAAAGAAGAGCTAGAAAAGGTAGTTAAAAATCTCCCAACTGAAAAAAGCCCCACACCCTAAAGGCTTCACTGGAGAATTCAACCAACCATTCAGAGAAGACCGAATACCACTATTACTGAAGGTATTGCAGAACATAGAAAAGGATGGCATGCTCTCAAATTCATTCTATGAAGGCAGTATAACCCTGAAAACAAAACCAGGTAGATACCACAAAAAAGGAAAATTACAGACCTTAGATGGAAAAATCTTCAACAAAATCCTAGTCAATAGAATTCAACAACACCTCAAAAATATAGTTCATCATGACCAAGTAGGATTCATACCAGGGATGCAGGAATGGTTCAGTATCAGAAAAACATTAATGTAATCAACCACATAAATAAAACAGAAGACAAGAGCCACTGATTTTATCAAGTGATGCAGAAAAGGTATTTGATAAAGTCCAACACTCATTTATGTTAAACACCCTCACCAAAATAGGAATAGAAGGGAAATTCCTCCACATAATAAAGGGCATGTATGCAAAACCTGCAGCCCACATCATTCTAAATGGAGAGAAGTTGGAAACATTCCCCTTAAGAACAAGTACCAGACAAGGATGCCCACTGTCAAGACTTCTATTCAGCATTGTTCTGGAGATTCTACCCAGAGCAATCAGACATGATAAAGAAATAAAAGACATCCAAATTGGTAAAGAAGTTAAAGTATCACTATTTGTGGATGGCATGATCTTATATGCAGAAAACTTTATAGAATTCCCTCCAAAAAAGTATTGAATCTAATAGAATCAGCAAAGTATCATGAGACAAGCTAAACATACATAAATCAATTGGATTCCTTTACACCAACAAAGAGACAATTAAAAAGGAAATCTCAAAATCATTACCAAGATGATAAAACACCTGTGAAAAAATTCAAACAGAGATATAAAGGACCTATAGAAAGAAAACTACAAGACCCTACTGCAAAAAAAAAACAAGAGACTTACAGAAGTAGAGAAACCCACCTTGCTCCTGGATAGGAAGACTTAACATTGTAAAAATGTCTATTCTACCCAAAGCGATCTATACATACTGTCTTAGGCTGGGTTTTCTAGGGAAGTAAAACCAGTAACATGTATATATACAATGAAAGAGATTTATATACGAAGTACAAGGAAGGATTTATATACAAAGGAAACCACTCACACAATTGTAGAAGCTGAACACTCCAAGTCCTGACACAAATCTTACGTGGCCACAGGAGCTGCTGAACCCAAGCTCAGCAGGTCAGAGACCAGAGTTCTAGATCACTGGCTCTGTAGGTCAGCGGATCCCAAGTTGGTGGTGAGACTTCAATGTCTCTGTTGACTCATGGAGATGAAGAGGCAGGCAAACCCAGAATCAGCAGGTCAGGGAACAGGACTCTCAAGTGCCAGATGTAAGGGCTGATGAATCCAACAACTGCTAGGTTCAGGTCCAGGACCCAGATGTAAAAGATAGCAGAAGCTGCTGGCAATGTAAGCAGACAGGAAGTAGACGGTGGAAGGTGGAGAGATAAGAGCTGAGGGGAGGGAAGCCACCACAGGCCCCGCCCTGCCACTTGATACAGAAGCCAAACATGTAATTGCTAAGTTGACACAATCTTGACCACCACACATACTCTGACAACAAAGACCATGAACTTAATTGTTCTAGGTGCTACATAGTTCGTTACTAAATATCACTATGGTCACCTTCGAAGTACTCCCTTTGGGAAGCTATGCACTGATGTCAGCACCTAGTCTACTCTCCATAGCAATTTTGGAACTCTTTCTGGAATGGCCATCGCACATAGTGGCAAGACAGCAGTTTGCAAACCTACTTGTATAGTTGTCTGGGAGGGAGTTTTTAGTCAGTAAACAAATAACTATATGGGAACATACTCCCTACTCCCTGATCTGGCCCTCAATGACTTTTTTCTTTACCCACTGACAAAAGACATATTGAAAGGAAGATATTTAGATGACATTCAGCATATCAAAGGTAATACTACCACTGCTGTGATGGCCATTGCAGAAAAAGAGTTCCAAAATTGCTTTAAAGGGTGGCCTAAGTGCTACTATCAGTGTGTGGCTTCCCAAGGGGAGAACCTCAAATGTGACCATAGTGGTATTGATCAATGAGTTATGTAAAACTTTTCTAGGATTAGTTTGAGAATTTAATTGGCAGTCCTTGTATAATACCACCCCAATACGAATTCCATTGACGGTATTTAATGAGATGGATAAACAGATCACCAACTTTGTGTGGAAAGTAAGGACACCTCAGATAAGTAAAACACCACTGAAGAAGAAGAAAGTGAGAGGCCTCACTCTACCTGACCCTAAAATCTGTTACACTGCCACAGTAGTGAAGACAGCCTGATACTGGCACAAAGCAGACACATAAATCAATGGAACAGAATTAAGAATCCAAATAACATCATTCACCTATGAGCAACTGATATTTGATAAAGGCTTTAAGGCTGTGAACTGGGAAAAAGACGGTCTGTTCAACAAGTGGTGCTGGCATAACTGAATTGCCCATTTGCAAAAAAAATGAACAAGACCCATATTTCACATCATGTAAAAAACTAATTCTAAATGCTTTGAAAACCTAAATATAAAAGCTAAACAATAAATATCAAGAAAGAAAAAAATAGGATGACACTTCCAATTCATGCAATTAGCAGTACAAATATCACCAACAACTCACAAACCCCAGAAATGAAAATAGACAATTGGGAACTCTTAAAAATCAAACACTTAAATGCTCATCCAAAGCCTTCGTCAAAAGAGTAAAGGATTACCTTACAGAGTAGGAAAGAATTCTCAGCTACCACATTTCTGATCGGCATCTAATCTCTCTAATCTACAAGATATTCCATGAAACTGAAACAAGAAAAGGACAAATAACCCAATTAAAAATGGGCAAAAGACATGAACAGACACTTCACCAAAGAAGACATAGAGGATGCTAACAGATACCTGAAGAAATGCTCACGATCACTAGCCTTCAGAGAAATCCAAATCAAAACTACAATGAGATACTATGGCACCCCATCAAGGTTTCAAGAATCAAAAAAACACGAAATACTAAATGTCAGAAAGGATGTGGAGAGATTGGAACTCTTTTACACTGTTGGTGGGATTGTAAAATGGTACAACCACTATGGATATTGATTTGGTATTTTCTTAGAAAGCTAGAAATAGAAGTACTGTATAATCCAGTGATTCCGCTCCAAAATAAGGACTCCTACACAAACAGATAAATGCACACCAATGTTTATTGTAGCTCTCTACGCAATAGCAAAAAACTGGAACCAACCTAGATACCCATCAACAAACAAATGGTTAAACTATGGTATATCCACACAATGGAATACTATGCAATTATAAAGAACAATGATGATTAAGGGAAATACCTGAAAACATGGAACCTTCTGGAGGACATTATGTTGAATGAAATTGGCCAGATGCTAAAGAATAAATGTTGTAGCAGACCATTATTATAAGAATACATCAAAAGATTTAAGCACGGAAGAAAATAATTGACAGTTACAAGGGTGGGGAGGGAGGGAGAGAGATTTCTATAGGTAGTGACTGCATGCATTAGAAGAGAAGTATGCACAACCAGACTATATAAAAACTAAATCGTTTCCTAAACACAACACAACCCTTTGAAGAGACACAGTAACAAGGATAGGGGTCAGGGGACATCTAGACTAATTGGAATACCCAAGTTTTTTTTTTTTTTTTTGCCATAAAGAAAATGTTCTGCACACCACTTGGATGAGTGGTAGCTGGGGCTTAAAAGCTAATCAGCTGCCATCTTAATAGCATAAATGGAACCTAACCTACCTAGAACAGGTAAATGGAGGACATCAAGAACAGGAGGAAAATATGTGCCCGGCAGATAGAAGGTGCCATATGAGCCAGAGACTGCTTCAGGACCAGACCAGAAGAACTCAATAATGCCCAGATACCACCAATGACCATCCCGATGGGGTGCATGGAGTAAAACCCCTGATATAGCAGAAGAAATATAAGTTTGCAGAACTAGAACTCTACCCAATGATCATACCTGATGGTCTGCCAGTCCAGAAGTTTCCCTTGAGGACTTGGCCCCTGAGCCCTCTATCAACATCAGACCTCATCCAGCACCCAAAACAGTGCACCAGACAAAGATTGAATTGGACTATATAAGACATGGATTGATGCTGGTGATGAACATCCTAATTGCTGGATGGTGAAGGGAACAAGACTTGGTTGAATGGACATGGGAAGTTCAGGGAGCAAAGGGGGTGTCATGGGGGGTGAAGAGAGGGGAGAGCACATAGAGTAGAATGTGAGTTCTGGGTATAATAGGGCTAATTGATATGAATTGTAAATGTTCTCAGTAAAACATTTAAAATTAAATAAAACAAAATCCTTGTCCTATTTTGGTAATAAGATTATGCTGATTTCACTTATAAAATGTAGGGAGCTTTTGTACTTTTCCTATTCTTGGGAACATTTTCTACTTTGGGGAATACTCCCTACTTTTTGTATTTGGGAAAACATTTCTATTTTGAAAAACAAATTTTCTCAGAATATAAAATAAAATTGCCATTATTTCTGTATCAAACGTTAAGTAGAAGACATTACTGAAGAAGTCTGGTCCTGGAGGTCTCATGTTGGAATATTTTAGTTTCATGAGTGGTATCAGTCTGTAATTCTCCTTTTTTGTTTGGTCTTTCCCTGGCTTTGGCATCAGGGTTATGCTGGCTTCATAGAATGAATTTGGGAATATTCTGTCCCTTCCTATACTGTAAAATAGACTCCGTAGTACTCGAGATAACTCTTCTGTAAAAGCTTGGTAGAATTCTGCAGTGAAGCCATCTGGGCCAGGGCTTTTTTTCTGTTGGTAGTTTTTTGATGAGTTTTTCAAACTCTTCCTTTGTGATGGGTTTACTAAGTTGTTCTGCTTCACCTTGTGATAACTTTGGTAGGTGATATGAATCACAGAATTTGTCCATTTCCTCTAGATTTTCAAATTTGTTAGAGTACAGGCTTTCATAGTATTCTGTTATGATATTTTTTATTTCTGTTGGATTTGTTATGACAACTCCCGTTTCATTTATTATTTGGTTTATTTTTTTCCTTTCCTGTTTTTCTTTAGTAAATTTAGCCAATGGTTTGTCAGTTTTGTTGATCTTTTCGAAAAAACAGCTTTTGGTCATTTCAATTTTTTCAATTGTTTTTCTGTTCTCTAATTTGTTTAGTTCTGCTCTAATCTTTATGATCTCTTTTTCTTCTGGTGCCAGAGGGGTTCCTCTGTTGTTCTCTCTCTATTTGTTCAACCTGTAGGGTTAGTTCTTTGGTTTGGGTTCTTTGTTTGTTTCAGATGTGTGCATTTATGAAGATAAACCGACCTCTGAGCACTGCTTTGGCTGTATGCCATAGGTTCTGGTAGGAAGTGTTTTCATTCTCACTGGAATCCATGAATTTCTGTATTTCATCCTTGATTTCTTCTATAACTCATGGTTTTTTGAGCAAGATGTTGTTCAGTTTCCATGAGTTCCACATTCTATCTATGTTTTTTCTTCTGTTGATTTCAACTTTATAGCTGTATGATCTGATAAGATGCTTAGCATTAATTCAACAGTATGAATTTTGTTGAGAATTGCTTTATATTGTAACACATGGTCTATTCTGGAGAATGTTCCATGTGCACTGGAGAAGAAGGTGTGGTTGTCTGCTGATGGATAGAAAGTTCTGTAAAGGTTGATGAGGTCTAGTTGGTTAATTGTGGCAGTAAGGTCTTCTGTGTCTTTATTAAGATTTTTTTCTAGATGATCTGTCCAATATTGAGAGTGGAGTGTTGAAGTCTCCAACTATTACTGTGGAGTGATCTATCTCATTTTTTAGTGTAGTCAATGTTTCTTCCATGTATTTAGGTGCTCTAATATTAGGTGCATAAATATTTACTATTGTTAAGTCCTGCCTGTGTAGTGAAGCTTTTGGCAATAAATAGTGCCCATTCTTGTCCATGATGGTGGATTTTACATTAAAATCGATTTTATCTGAGATTAAAATTGCACACCAGCTCTTCTTTGTGTGTTGTTAGCTTGATTTATATTCTTCCATCCTTTAATTTTCAGTTTTTTCCTATCTACGGTGAGTTTCTTGTAGGCAACATATGAATGGGTCATATCTTTTGATCCAAGATGTCACTCAATGTCTCTTTACTGCAGTATTCAGTCCATTCAAATTCAATGTAATTATTGATAGGTATGTGTTTAGTGCTGTCATTGTGATGTGTTTATTTTTGTGTTGATGTTTTCTCTGTTGTTCTTAGTAATCTGTTCTGGGACTTTCTTTTTTGTAAATTGATTTTTCACCTTTTTCAGGGTTGGTTTTGTGGTTGTTGAGACTCCTGTATTACATTTCTTGATTTCATACGTTGCATCTTTACTGTGCTTTGCTGCTGCCTCTATGATACCCCTCAATAAACTATGTATAAAGCGAAGTTTAATTACTACCAGTCTTAGTAACTTCTTCTCCATCTGGAAGGACTGCAATGACTGTAGTACATCCTTCTTTTCAATATAATGACATGATAGTTTTCACAATATAACCACTGGATCATTTCTTTCACTGTTACAGATTTGACTCAGTTTGGAGCCTCCCCTAACTGTGCAGGTTTCTAGGTGACGTGTCCTGTATTTGCTTTTAAAATATAAAGTTAGTGGTTTTGTTCTCCTAAGCCAAGAGATTCATTCAGTATTTCTTGTAGCTTTGGTTTGGTTTTTACAAAATCTCTGAGTTTCTGTTCATCTGTAAATGTCTTGATTTTACTTTCATATTTGAAAGATAGTTTTGCAAGATATGTAATCCTTGGTTGGAAGTTCTTCTCCTTCAAGGCTTTGAATGTGTCATGACACTGTCTTCATGCCAGCATGGTTTCTGTTGAGAAATCCGATGAAAGTCTACAGGGTTTCCTTCTGAATGTGAGCTTTGCTTTGAGTCTTGCTGCCTTTAAGAGTTTCTGTTTCTGTTTCATTTCATTAAGCTTGATTATGATATGTCTTGGAGTCTTTCTTTTGAGATCTATATTGAGTGGCATTTGGTATGCATCTTGGATATCTATGGTCTCTTCCTTCATGCAACAATTCTCTCTGTGTTCTCAACTGTCTCGCCCTGTTCAGGAACTCCAATTCATTGTATATTGTTCCTCTTAATAGAGTCCCACATGCTTCTTAATCCTTCATTTTTCTTGTTTCTTTTTTGTGATTCTCCTCATAGATGCTGGACTTAGTGGCTCTGTCTTCCAAGTCAGAAAATCTCTTTTCCCTTTGTTCCATTCTGCTTTCTTGGCTTTGAATTGACGTTTCTATGGCTTTGATTTTTTTCTTGATTTGTTGGATTTCAGTGTTCCATCAGATCAAACACTTTGCTTAATTTTTCATTTTGCTGTGCTGCATTTTGTATAAGGTCTAAGAGGGCTCTGTAAATAGTCTTTTTGTATTCACCTTCCAATAGTTTCGGAAAAGTTTCTTCATCTGGGAAATTCTTTGGTGCTTTGTTTGGGGGGCATTCTAAAGCCCTGGGTGATTTCTTCATTACTCTTTTCTCCAGAGTTTGTTGCTTTTGGTGCATCACATGAATCAATAAAGACTGAGAGAGTTGCTGTGAGGATGGACCACAGTTGTTTCTCTAGGCCTTCTTAAAAAGAAAGGTAAAAGGTATCTGACAACTTCCAAAGTCAGTCAGGTTTTCAGGTGCACAGATCTCTCTTCCAAGCTGGCAAAGTAAGCACCTCTATTTCCAACCCCAGATGTGATGCATTAGTTCAAAATACAGAAAGCTACAGCCCTGTTGGCATCTGCTTCTGGACCCCAACTGTATGCGACACTGTGTAGAATACTGCTTTTCCACCAGAAAAGCACTCTCCTCTGGGCAGGTGCTGCCTCCCAAGGTAGGAATTAGGTCCCACTGAGGCCTTGGTATGGGTATTTTCACCTCCCAGTGGAACAAGATGGCATCCCACACAAGCATCCTGCCCGCCTCGGTACAGGCTACTCAGTGGGGGAGGCAGAAAGAGAGGCCAAAGTGCTGATATGCACAGAGTCTAAAGCTGGGATTTGAAAATGTGGCAATTTTGCCTGCGATCCCACCAGCTGTGTGTCTGAAATTAGCTGCTAGTTAAGTCCCAGCTCCAACCACTGGCTAAGATAGAGAAAAATAGTTAAAATGGTGAGTTACCTTCAGTCTGTGAAAGCCAACACTCACCAACAGTGGGGGACGACAAAAAGGAGAAGGTCTTCCTTTCAGCGATATGAAGTTCAAATTAATAACCCCATGCTGTTTCCTAGGGCTCTCTGGGTGCCCAGAAGATTCCATTTAATTATCAGTTCAGGTCTTGATTTTCAGAGGGATTTAGGGAGACGTGTGTTTAGTCTGCCATCTTGACTCCACCTCCCACATTGGAATATTTTAATTGTACATTCATTTCTTTAATATGTGAAGAAGACTTACAAATTGCTATTTCTTGTGTGAGTTCCAATACGTTGTGTTTTCTAAATAAGAATTTATCTTTTTAATTTAAATTACAAAATGTATTAGCATAAGTTTCATTATACTGCATTTAAATTTTTTCACATCTGTAGTAGTGGTTAAGTGTTACAAGCTACTAACCATAAAGTTGGCAGTTCAAATCCACCAGGCGCTCCTTGGAAACTCTATGGGGCAGTTCTACTCTGTCAATAGGGTCACTATGATTGAGAATCATTTCAACAACAGTGTGTTTGGTTTATAGCATTTTTGGAGCCCTGGTGGCACTGCTAAGCTAGGATCAGCAGTTCAAATCCATCTCCTTGGGAACCCTAAGGGGCAGTTGTATTACATCTTACAGAGTTGTTACAGGTCAGAATGGTCTTGATGGCAAGGGGTAGTATCTTCAGTAATATTCTGTTTTCCATTTCTGATATTAATCATCTGTGCTTTTCCTCTTGTTCACCCTTGCTTGTATATTTTTCTATTTCGTTTATTCTTTTAAAAATTGCCTTTTTGCTTTGTTGGTTTCTTGCAGTAACTTTGTTTTTGTTTCATTAGTGCTTGCTTTCATCGTTATTTTTCATTTTTGTTATTTCATTGCCTTTAACTTGCTATTCTTCTTCTACATTTTGAAGTGAATAATTTGTCACTGATTTTCAGGCTTTTTTTTAGCATATCAATTTGAATGTATAAATTTTTCTTTAGACATAGGTTAACTGAACTGCAGAAGCCCTGCTGGTGCAGTGATTAAGCTTGGAGATTCAAACCCAATGCCACTCTATAGGAAAAAAGATGTAGCATTCTGTTTTTATATAGATGTACAGCCTTGAAATGACAAGATTATGGAAGCTCCATAGATGCATCCAAACTCACTGCAGGACTGAATTACTGGGCTGAAGGCTGTAGGGGCAATGATATCATGGAGCATCTAGCTCAACCGACATAATACAGTTTAGAAACAAAGTGTTGTATGTTCTGTTTGGTGGGTAGTATCTGGGTCTTAAAAGCTTGTGAGCAGCTATCTAAGATACTCCACCATTTTAACTCTGTCTGGCACAAACGAGAATGAAAAAAACCAAGAATTAGTCTAAAGGACATTAATGGACTAAAATTACCACAGCCTCCACTGGACTGAGTCCACTACAGTTAAGTAGTGCCAAGCTACCAATACTGACTGCCTTGATAGTGATCATAGCAGATGGTCCTGGACAGAGCTGGAAAAAAATGTAGAACAAAATTCTAACCCACAAAATAAGATCAGACTTATTTGCCTGGTGGAGACTGGAGAAACTGAGTGTACAGCTCCCATGAAAGCCTTTGCCATCGAGCTGATTCAGACTCATAGTGACCCTAGAGAATGAAGTGGAACTGCCCCACAGAGTTTCCAACGATACAAACTGCTGAGGTTTTTGTTAGTAGCCTAACACTTAACCACTTCGCCACCAGGGTTTCCGGATAGCCCTCAGGTACCCTCTTATCTCAGTAATGAAGTCACGTCTCAGATTTTCTCTTCTGTCAAAGACAGGACAGGTGCATAAAACAAAATAAGACTAACAGGACACGGGCAGCCCAAGGGAAGGGACTAGAAGGCAGGAGGGGACAGGAAAGCTGGTAATACAGGGAATCCAAGGTTGATTAGGGGAAAATATTGACATATCATAGGTTGGTAACCAATGTCCAAAAAAGTATGTACACTAATTGTTTCATTAGAAACTAGTCTTTTTTTTTAAACCTTTGCCCTAGATTAAATTGTGTCCCCTAAATAAGTGTCAACTTGGTTAGGCCATGATTCCCCATATTGTGTGGTTATCCTTCATCATGTGATTGTAATTTTCTGTTAAAGAGGATTAGGGTGATACTGTAACATCTTTACTAAAGTCGCATCCCCGATTCAGTGTAAAGAGAATTTCCATGGGATGTAGCCTGCACCACCTTTTATCTTAAATGAGATAAAAGGAAAGGGAACAAGTAGAGGTGGGGACTTCATACCACCTAGCAAGCAGTGCTAGGATCAGAGTGCTTCCTGACTGAAGAAGTTCCTACTAGTCCAGGGGAAGAAAGATCATAAGGACCTTCCTTCAGCGCCAAGAGGAAGCTTATACATGAAGCTGATACACTCAGTTTGAACTTACAAGGACTGCAAGAAAATAAATTCATTAGAGCCATCCACCTATTGTGTTTCTGTTATAGCAACACTAGGTAACTAAGGCAATCTTTACCTAAAATATAATAATATGAATAATAGAAGGACGCAGGGAGGTTGGGAGGGAGGGAAGGAGAGAGGGAGGAAGGAATGAAAATTCATTCATTTTGCAGCCTTGGAAACCCTCTCAGGCAGTTCTCCTATGTTATATAGGATCTCTATGAGTTGGAATTGATTCTTTGTTGACGGATTGGTTTTGGTAACTGAGTTTAGAAATTTTGATGCATATTTCATAACCAGTTAACTGAAAGTAAGAAACCCCGGTGCTGCAGCGATTAAGAGTTTGGATGCTAAATGAAAGGTCAGCACTATCTGCTCTGTAGTAGAAAGATGTGATAGTCTTTTTCCATAAAGATTAACACCTTAATGAGGAAAGTCTACACTGTCCTATAGGACCACTGGGAGTCACAGCAAATTTTACGGCAACAAGTACAATTTTGAGGGGGTTATTACTGTTGTTATGGAGCTCTAGTGGCACTGCGATTAGGACCTATGACTGCTAATCAGAAGGTCAGCAGTTCACATCCACTAGCAGTTCCTTGGAAACCCCGCAGTTCTGTTTTGTCCTAAAGGGTTGCTTGAGTCAAAATAAACTTGATGGAAGTGGACTTTTTCAGTGGGTGTTATTGTTATAGTTCATTTTTCTGTTTAATTAAATATTCACCTTCTTTGTTGCTCTTGTTTTTTCTTACCTTTCCTTGTTTCTGTGTAAGATCAACTTTCTTCTGCTCAAATATCTTCCATTGTAATGTTTTTCAGGTAGGTTCGCTGATGACAAATTCTCCCAGTTTTGTTTTACCGGAAATTCCTTTAACTTAATTTTATTTATCTGTGCATTACTTTTTAAAATTTTCTTCTTAGATTTTATTGTGCTTTAAGTGAAAGATTACAGTGCACATTAGTTTTTCATTGAAAAATTTATACTGAAATTGTTTTGTGACTGTCATGGAGTGAATTGTGTTCCCTCAAAAACGTGTGTGACAGTTTTGCTGGGCCATGATTCCTAGTATTGTGTGATATTCCTCCATGCTGTAAATTCTGCCTCCACGATGTTAATGAGGGTAGATAGGTGGCAGTTATGTTAGTGGGGCAGTACTCAATGCATAAGATCGTATCCTGCCTTAGGGCAGTGTCATGAAATATAAAGGAAAGGGAGGCAAATGGAGATTTGGGGGACCACATGCCACCAACAAAGCCATGCTGGGAGCTGAGTGCATCCTTTAGAAAGGACTGGGGTCTCTGAGACTCAGAAACTTTCAGTCCAGAGGAAGATTAATGACAAGGACCTTCCTCCAGAACCACCAGAGAAAGCCTTCTGCTGTAGCTGACACCCTGAATTTGAACTTTTAGCTTACTGGACTATGACAAAATAAAATTTCCCTTTTTGAAGCCATCTACTTGTGCTATTTCTATTATAGCAGCACCAGTTGACTGAGACTGTGACAATCTCCACAGTGTGTTGGCTCTCTCTCCTGTTCTCTTTCTACCCTGTTCCCTATGACTACTTGTCCAGTTTTCATGTCCCTTCTTGATTTCTCAGTTATTGTTTTGGGGCAGGTGTTACCCATTTGGTCTTGTATACTTGATTAAATTAAAAGCACTTTCCTACATATATTATTGCATGATTCATCAAAAGACAAAGCAAAACTCATTGCTGTTGAGTTGACTCCAGCTCGTAGTGATCCTGTAGGACAAAGTAGAAGTGCCCCATAAAGGTTCAAGGAATGCCTGGTAGATTCAGACTGCCAAACTTTTGGTTACCAGCTGTAGCTCTTAATGACTATGTCACCAGGGTTTCCCATTTGTTTTATAATCCTGTTTAAATAAATTCCCTTTCATAACTCTGTCTAATCTGTAGCTCATAGTGACTCATAGCAACCCTACAGGACAAAGTAGAACTGTCCCATAGTTTCCCTGGCATTTTAGTTAGCAGCCATAGTTCTTAACCACTGCATCACCAGGATTTCAGAATTGAGTTGGTGGCAACTGCTTTCATTTTCTGAGTTTACTTTTTGGATGAAAGGTGGACGTTAGGGATGGATTCAGTTCTGATTCAGCAGGGTATCTGGAGACAACAGTTTTGGTGATTCCTTCAGTCCATGTCAGACCCACTAACAGGTTTGTGTGTGTGTGTATGTGTGTGAATTTTAATTTTGTTCTATGTTTTTCACCACTCTGCCCAGGATCCTCTGTTGTAATCCCTGTAAGAGCAGTCAGTGGTGGTAGCTGGGCACCTTCTAGTTATTCTGGGCTCAATTTGGTGGGAGCTATAGTTCATGTGATTAAATTAGTCCTTTGAGCTAATATTTTTCTTGTATCTTTTGCTTTCTTCATTTTTCTGTCCTTCGAACGGCATAAGACCATGGCTACTTGCAAGCTTTTAAGACCCCAGATACAACTCACTAATGTAGGATATAAAACATTTTCCTTATGAACTATGTTATGGAAGTTGACCTAGATTTCCCCTGAGACCGTGGTCCCTTGGCCTCATCCCCAGTAACTCTGTTCATCAAGGTGTTTGTGTGGTCTGAGAGGTAATAAAGACTGCCTTGATCAAGTCATGCTGACTTCTCCTAAATTGTGTTTTGTCTTTCCCTTTAATAAACATATCTTGTCTACTATCTAGTTACTACTTTTCTCTCCCTATCCTTCTCCCTTGGAACCATCAAAGATTTTTGTTATTGTTATTGTTTTCCCCATGTGTAAAACTTCTTGGGTGTTTTTATAATAGTAATCTCAGACGATATTTGTCCTTTTCTGATTGATTTATTTCACTCAGTATACAGATCTCCAGATTCATCCATGCGAGATGTTTTACTGATTCAACATTGCTCTGTATTCTATTGTATGCAGATACCATAATTTGTTCATCCACTAATTTGTTGAGGGATATAATTGTACCATTTTATATTCCCACCAGCAGTGCACAAGAGTTTCAATCTCCCTACAACTCTATAACATTTGTTATTTCCAGTTATTTTTTATTTTATTTTTTTAATTAGTACTAATGTCAGCGTGACACGGTAGTTCATTGTGGATTTGATTTGGATTTCTCTAATGACTAATGGTAGTAAACATGTCATCATGTATCTGTTAGCAATTTGGATGTCTTCTTTGGTGAAGTGTTTTTTCAAATCTTTTGCGCACTTTTTAAAGTGGATTATTTGTCTTCTTCTTGATGAAATGTTGAGGAATTATAGATTTTAGGTATTAGAATCTGTCAGATATCCCATAGTCAGTTTTTTCCTCAGTTTGTAGGTTATCTTATTATTCTTTTGCTGAAGTCATTTGATGAGAAGTGTTTTATATTTATTTATTTTAAACATTTTATTGTGCTTTAAGTGAAAGATTACAATCTAAGTCAATTTGTCGTACAAAACCCTGCACACACACTGCTGTACAGCTCTAGCTGCTCTCCCTGCCCTACAGCAGCACACTCCTCTTTTTTACCCTGTACTTCCTGTATTCATTCAATCAACTCCTGTCCCTCTTTCTCCACCTTACCATCTCACCTCTTGTCAGGAGCTTCTCCAACAACTTCATAAATATATTTAAGCCAAGAAGCACACTGTTCACCAGCAGAACTTTATGTCCAATAATTGAGTCCAGTCTTTGTCTGGGAGTTGATGTTTGTACTGGTTTCAGCTCTGGGTCAGCAGAGTCCAGGCACCATGTCCTCAGGGGATGCTCCAGGATGTTGGACCATCAAGTGTTGTCTTTTAGAGGAGCTATAAATGTACACCCCCATTTTTCTCCCTCTATGTTAGGGACTCCTCATTGTGTTCCCTGTCAGGGCAGTCATTGGTGGTGGCTGGGTACCACCTAGTTGATCTGGTTTCATCCTGATGTAGTCTTTGAATCCTATGGCCCTTTTGTTTCTAGGGCTCATAATTTCCTCATGTCTTTGATGTCCTTCATTCTTTTCTGCTCCAAGTAGATTAAGACCAGTTGATACTACTTAGGTGGCAGCTTGTTAGATATTAAGACTCCAAGTACTGTTCAACAAAATGGGATGCAGAAAATTTTCTTTAAAAACAAACAAAAACTTGGTTATGCCAATTAACCTAGATGTCTCTTAAAATCATGTTCCCCAGACTCCTACCCTTGCTACTCTGTCTTCCAAAATGTTGGGCTGTATTTAATAAATCGCTTAGTTGTTGGTATAGTCCAGCAGTGTTAATTGCCCTCCTATCTCATAGTGTTACTCCCTTCACTTAACCCAACTTGTGTCTACTGTTTAATCTACAGATACCACTCTCCCTTCCATTCTTCCCTTGTAACCATCGAAGATTCTTCTGTGCTGAAACCTCTTCTTGAGTCCTTAAAATAGTGGTCTCATACAATATTTGTCCTTTTGTGACTACTTTAGCTCAGCATAATGTCTTCCAGATGGCTCGATGTTGTAAAAAAAGAGGAAGATCTTCAATGAGATGGATTGACACAGTGGCCGCAACAATGGGCTTGCACCAAGTCCACAATTGTGTACTTTGGACATCATATCAAATGGGACCAGTCCCTGAAGAAGGAAATCACACTTGGTAAAGTAAAAGGCCAGAAAAAAAAAACAGGAAGACCCTCGATGAGGTGGTTTCACAAGTGGCTATAACAATGGGCTGAAGCATAACAACAATGGAAAAGATGGCATAGGAACCGAGAAGAATGAAGAACATAAGACATTCAAAGAACGTACTAGATGAGATAAGGAAAAGGCCACTTGAACTACAGACTCCATCAGCCTGAGACCAGAAGAACTATATGGTGCTGAGCTACTGCCCATGATCACCCTGATAGGGAATACAACAGAGTCCCTGATGGAGCAGGAGAAAAGTAGGGTGCAGAACTCAAATTCGCATAAAAAGAGCAGATTTAATAGTCTGACTGAAATTGGAGGCACCTGGAAGATATGACCCCTGGACTCTCTGTTAACTGAGAGCTGAAACCCCTCCTGAAGCCAGTTATTCAAACAAAGATTAAACTGGACTATAAGAAATCAAATGACATCCTTGAAGAATGTGCTTCTTAGTTCAAGTAGATACACGAGATTAAATGGGCAACTCCTCTCCAGAGGCAATATGGGAAGAAAGATAGGTACAGCAGTTGATTGAATGGACATGGGAAATATAGAGTGGAAAGAAGAAGTGTGCTGTTACATTGTAGAGGGAGAGCAGCTAGGGATCATATAACCAGGTGTGTATAAATTTTGATCAAGAAGCTAACTTGAGTTGTAAACTTTCACTTAAAGCATAATAAAAAAAAAAAAGAAATCAAAGGGTGTCCACTATTATAAAAACTCATGAAAAGGTTTACACATAGAGAGCAACAATCTTTGATGTTATGAAAAGGAGAGGTATTAGGAGGGAAAAACACAAAATAGACAACATATTAAGTGTTAAATTTTACAAAGGATAAGACAGCACACTATATTGTGGAAGTCAGCACAACTCGAGCAAGGCAAGGTCATGGAAGCTTCATAAACACGTCCAGACTCTCTGAGGGACTGAATTAGGGGGTTAAAGACTGAGAACAATTGTCTCAGGGAACACCTAGCTCAAGAGGCCTGACAATTAATAAAGAAAGTATTCTATGCCCTACTTTGATGATTGGTGTATGGGGTTGTAAAATCTTGTGAGAAACCATCTGAGATAGTCTACTGGTCCCACTTCATCTGGAGTAAGAGAAAATGAAGAAAACCAAAGATTAGCACAAAGGACAAACAGACCACAACCACCACAGCCTCCATTGGACTATGTCCGGTACAGCTAGATGGCACTTAGCTACCACTACCAACTGCTCCAACACCAATCACAATATAGGGTGCTAGGAAGAGCTGGAGAAAATGTAGAAAAAAATTCAAATTCACAAAAAATACCAGACTTATTGGTCTGACAAAGGCTAGAGAAATCCTGAAGGCATGGCCCCAAACATTTAATTCAATACTGAAGTGACTCCTAAGTTTTGCCAGTCAGTCAAAAATTAGACTCACCCATAAAACAAAATAGGACTAAATGGGCACACCAGCCCAGGGGTAAGGACAAGAAGGCTAGAGGGAACAGGGAAGCTGGTAACAGAGAACCCAAGGTCAAGAAGGGGAGAGTATTGACACATGATGTGGTTGTCAACCAATGTCACAAAACAATACATATATTAATTGTTTAATAAAAAATTTGCTCTGTAAACCATCATCTAAACCACAATAACAAAACAAAAAATAAATCAACGGGTATACCACATTCTGCAAATCTTCTGCAAAAGAGTGATTGAGATTGTTAAAAACACAAAATAATGTCACTTTGAGGACTAAGGTGCACCTGACCATAGCTATGGCATTTTCAATTGCCTCCCATGTATGTGAAAGCTGGATAATAGATAAGCAATACCAAAGAATCATGGTGTTGGTGAAGAATATTGACTATTCCATGAATTGTCACAAGAATAAACAAAGCTGACCCTGAAGAATTATAGCCAGAATGCTCCTTAAAACTGAAGATGACAAGACTTGCCTCACATACTTTGGACATGTTGTCAGAAGGGACCAGTCCCTGGAGAAGGACATCATGCTTGATACCATAGCAGGTCATTGAAAAAGAAGAAGACCTTCAATAATATGAATTGACACAGTGGCTGCAACAATAGTCTCAAACATACCAAAGATTTTGAAGATGGCTCAGGACCAAAAGTTATGTCTTCTTTTTGTGAGAATGTTGTTTTAGAATTACAATTTAGACTTTAAAGGAGTCTCAGTACTCCTCAGCTGGCCCTTGGGAGCTAATCTACCTTCACATATTTAGTAATTATCCATTGATTCTACCACATTTGGAGCACTTATCATAAGCAAGATATTTGGTTGAGTGATATAGAAATTCAAAGATGGAGGCAGAGTCAAGATGGTGGACTAAGCATACGACTCCCCTATATCCCTCTGGAAACCAAGACCTGAATTAATAATCAAATTGAGCCTTCTCATCACCTAATCAGCCCCAGGACATGGCACAGGGCTATTAATTTGGACTTCATATCACTGAGCGAAAAACCTCTTCTCTTTCGCTGACTCCTGCTCCTGGCTAGCCCTGGTTGTCACGGACTGAAGGTAAATGCACCATTTTGACTTTTTTTCTGTCTTGGCTGGTGGGCGGAGCTGGGTCTTGCCTAGTGGCTAGACTCAGAAACACTGCTGGGGCTATCCCAGCACAAATTCCATATTTTGAGAGCCAGGCTTAGGACCCTGTTAATCTAGCCACTTTGGGCCTGTCTTTTTATCACTGCCACAGTGGGGTTTGTATGGAATCACACTGCCGGTGTGCAGGACGCCATGTTGGATATGGAGATTTTAGCGGGACCTTACTCTTAGCCTGGGAGCCAGTGCCTGCAAACAGGACAGCGTTTCTCTGACAGAAAAGCAGTAATTTACACAGTGTCACCTACGGTGAAGGCCCTGCAACAGAAGCAGAGGAATCACTACCTCTTGGCACCTTTAGCTCCCATATCTGCTGCCTCTGTGGAGGGCACCATCTTGGATACAGTGGCCACAGCTGGACCTAATTCTTAGCTTGGGAGCCAGAGCCTGCCCACAGGAGAGCGCTTTTTCTACCAGAAAAGCAGTACTTTACATAGTGTCACTTAAAGCTGGGCCCCGTCAGCAGAGGCCAACAGGGCAGCAGCATTACTGTATTCTGAACTAGTTTGTATCATCTGGGGTTGGATATAGAGGAGCTTACTTTGCCAGTTGGGAAGAGGGACCTCCACACTTGAAAACCTGGCTGACTTGGTAAGTGGTCAGATACCTTTTGCTTTACATTTTAAGACAGCCTAGAGAAACATCTGCAATCTATCTTTGCAGTATCTCTTCCAGCCTCTACTTACTCACATGGCACCCAAAAAGCAACACACACTTGTGGCATACAAGAAATCACCCATCACTTCAGAAGGCTCCCAAACAAAACAATCAAGGAGTTCTCCAGATGAAGAAACTTCTATGAAAGCATCAAAAAGTGAATACAAAATGATTATATACAGAGCCCTTCTAGACCTTACACAAAATGCAGCAGAACAAAAGGAAAAATTAAACAAGCTGTTCGATCTGATGAAACACCAGTACTCTGAAATCCAACAGATCAAGAACAAAATCAAAGACATTGAAAGTTCCATGCAAAGTGAAGAAAACAGAATGGAACAAATGGAAAAAAGAATGTCTGACTTGGAAAACAGAGCTACTGACACCAGCGTCTATGAGCAGAATTCAGAAAAAAGAAACAAGAAAAATGAAGAAGGATTAAGAACTATGTGGGACTCTATTAACAGGAACAGCCTTCAATTAATTGGAGTCCCTGAACAGCATGAGACACCTGAGAACACAGAGAGTATCGTTGTTGAGCTGCTGACAGAAAACTTCCCAGAAATTATGAAGGAAGAGAATATCGACATCTCAGATGCATGTCATATGCCACCCAATATAGATCTCAAAAGAAAGACTCCAAGACATAGTATAATCAAACTTAACAAAACAAAACATAAGCAGCAACTCTTAAAGGCAACAAGACTCAAAACAATGCTAATATTCATAGGGAAACCCTGTAGAGTCTCCTCAGATTTCTCAGCAGAAACCATGCTGGCACAGAGACAGTGGCACGACATATTCAAAGCCTTGAAGGAGAAGAACTTCCAGCCAAGAATGATATATCCTGCCAAACTATTTTTCAAATACAGAAATGAAATTAAGACATTTCCAGATAAACAGAAACTCAGAGACTTTGTAAAAACCAAACCAAAACTACAAGAAATACTGAAAGAAGTTCTTGGCTTTGACTTAGAAGAACAAAACCACTAAATTTATATTTTAGAACGACACACTACTCAAAACTCTACTCAGGGAAGGCTCCAAAGTCAATCACAGCTTTAATACTGAAAGAAGCAATCCAGAGATCATCATGAAAACTATGGTGCCATCATATTAAAAAGAAGGATGCGCTAAAGTCGTTATAGTCCTTCTAGATGGAGAGGAAGATGACAAGACTGGTAGTAATTAAAATGGGGTTTACATAAAGTTTATTAAGGGGGATCATAGGGGCAGCTGTAAAGCACAACAAAGATATATCACACCATCTCAAGAAATGTAACACAGGAGTCTCAACAACTAAAAAACAGCTCTGAAAAAGGTGAAAAATCAACTCACAAAGAAGAATGTCCCAGAACAAACTAATAAGAACAGAGAAAACATCAACATAAATATAAACATATGACAATGGCAGCAGTGAACACACACCTATCAATAATTACATTGAATGTGAATGGACTGAATGCTCCAGTAAAGAGACATCGAGTGATGTCTTGGATCAAAAGACATGACACATCCATATGTTGTCTACAAGAAACTCTCTTGAGACCGAAAGATAGGAATAAACTGAAAATTAAAGGATGGAAGAATATATATTAAGCGAACAATGAACAAAGAAGAGCAGGGGTGGCAAATCTAATCTCAGACAAAATCACTTTTAATGCAAAATCGACCATCGTGGACAAAGATGGTCACTATTTATTGCTGAAAGGTTCAGTACACAAGGAAGACTTAACTATATTAAATATTTATGCACCTAATATCAGAGCACCTAAGTACATTGAAGAAACACTGATTATACTCAAAAAAGAGTTAGATGACTGCACAATAATAGTGGGAGACTTCAACACTCCACTCTCAATACTGGACAGATCATCTAGAAAAAAGCTCAGTAAAGATACAGTAGACCTCATTGCCACAATCAACTAACTAAACCTCATCGATATATACAGAACTTCCCAACCATCAGCAGACAACTACACCTTCTTCTCCAGTGTACATGGAACATTCTGCAGAATTGACCATGTGTTAGGACATAATGTAATTCTCAACAAAATCCATACCATTCAATTACTGTGAAACTTCTTCTCAGATCATAAAGCCATAAAAGTCGAAATCAGTAGCAGTAAACATAAATATAAAGTGTAACTCTTGGAAACTGAACATCTTGCTCAAAAAAACATGCGTTATAGAAGAAATCAAGGATGAAATAAAGAAATTATTGGATTCCAATGAGAATGAAAACACTTCCTGCCAGAACCTATGGGATACAGCCAAAGCAGTCCTCAGAGGTCTGTTTATCTCCATAAATGCATACATCTGGAAGGAAGAAAAAAACCAAATCAAGGAACTAACTCTACAGCTTGAACAAGCAGAGAGAGACCAACAGAGGAACCCCTCATGCACCACAAGTGACCAGAGAAAGATTAGAGCAGAGCTAAATGAATTAGAGAATAGAAAAACAATTGAAAAAATTGAAAAGGCCAAAAGCTGGTTTTTTGAAAACATCAACAAAATCGATAAACCACTGGCTAAACTTACTAAAGAAAAGCAGGAAAGGAAACAAGTAACCCAAATTAGGAATGAGAGGGGAATTGTCACCACAGAAATCAAAAATATCATAACAGAATACTATGAAAGATTACTGTAACAAATTTGAAAACCTAAAGGAAATGGACAAATTCCTTGACTCATACCACCTACCCAAATTATCACAAGGTGAAGCAGAACAACTTAATAAACCCATCACAAAGGAAGAGATTGAAAAGGTCATCAAAACACTGCCAACCAAAAAAAGTCGGCGCCCAGATGGCTTCACTGCAGAATTCTACCAAACATTTAGAGGAGAGTTATCTCCAATACTACTGAGACTATTTCACAGTATAGAAAGGGATGGAATACTCCCAAACTCATTCTATGAAACCAGCATAACCCTGATACCAAAGCCAGGGAAAGACCCAGCAAAGAAGGAGAACTACAGATCGATATCACTTATGAATCTAGAGACAAAAATCTTCAACAAAATTCTTGCCAATAGAATACAATAACATATCGAGAAAGTAATCCATCATGACCAAGTGGGATTTATACCAGGGATGCAAGGCTGGTTCAACATCAGAAAAACAATTAATGTCATTAATCATATAAATAACACAGAAGACAAGAATCACCTGATTTTGTCCATTGATGTAGAAAAGGCATTTGATGAAGCCCAACATCCATTCATGCTAAAAACTCTTAGCAAAATAGTCATAGACAGAAAATTCCTCAGTGCAATAAGGGCCATTTACACAAAGCCATCATCCTGAATGGAGAGAGACTGAAAGACTTTCCCTTGAGATCAGAAACTAGACAAGGATGCCCACTCTCACCTCTCCTATTCAACATTGGACTAGAAGTTCTAACCAGAGCAGTTAGACAAGACCAAGAAATAAAGGGCATCTGCATCGACAAGAAGTCAAAATCTCCCTATTTGCTGATAATATGGTTGTATATGCAAAGAACCTCGAAGAATGTAGAAGGATACTTCTCAAACTGAGAGAAGACTTCAGCAAAGTCTCAGGATACAAAATAAACATGCGTAAATCAGTAGGATTCCTTTATACCAACAACGAGACTGTTAACAAAGAAATGATCAAATCAATACCATTTACTACATCCTCTAAGAAGATAAAGTACCTAGGAAGTAATCTAACCAGAGAAATAACAGACTTTTAAAAAGAGAACTACAAGCCCTTACTACAAGAAACTAAGAGAGACTTAGATAAATGGAAAAACCTACCCTGCTCATGGATAGGAAGACTTAACATTTTCAAAATATTTTACCCAAACCAATCTACTTATATAATGCAATCCCAGTACAAGTTCCAGCATCATCTTTCAGTGAGATGGGTAAACAAATCACCAGTTTTGTTTGGAAAGGGAAGAAACCCTGGATAAGTAAGGTACTACTAAAGAATAACTTACTGGGAGGGCTCTCATTACCCGACCTTAGAACATACTACACGGCCACAGTGGTCAAAACAGCCGGTACTGGTACAAGAACAGACAGGTCAATCAATGGAACAGAATTGAGACTCCAGAGGTGACACTATCTGCCTATAAACAGTTGATATTTGACAAAGGCCCTAACACTTTAAACTGGGGTAAAAACAGTCTCTTCAACAAATGGTGCTGGCAAAATTGGATATCCACCTGCAATAAACTGAAACAATATTCATGTCTTACACCTTATACAAAAACCAACTCCACCTGTATAAAAGGCCTAATTATCCAACCTAAAACGATAAAGCTCATCCAAGAAAAGGTAGGAACAATAATGGAAGTTTTAATACACAATGTGGACAGACTCCAAAATCTGTCAAACAAATCACGATCAACAGAAGAGAAAATAGATAAATGGGAACTATTAAGAATTAAACAGTTTTGCTCATCCAAAGACTTTATTAATAGAATTAAAAGGATACCTACAGAATGGGACAAAATATTTGGGAACTCTATGTCAGACCGACGCCTGATCTCCATAATCTATAAGATACTACAAAATATCAATAACAAGAAGATAAATCATCCAATTAAGTGATGGGCAAAGGAGATGGACAGACATTTCTCTAAAGAAGAGACCCAGGCAACCAAAAAACACATGAGAACATGTTTACGATCTTTAGTTATTAAAGAAATTTAAATCAAGACAAAAATAAGATACCATCTCACCCCAACAAGGTTGGCCATGATCCAAAAAACACAAAACAAGAAATGCTGGAGAGGCTGTGAAGAAAGCGGAACTCTCCTACACTGTTGGTGGGGCTGCAAAATGGTCCAGTCTCTTTGGAAAACAACTTGGCACTTCCTTAAAAAATGGATATCGATATACCACAGGATATATTCTGTAGGAATATATCCTACAGAATCAAGGCCTTTCACACCAACAAACCCATACACAAGAATGTTTATCGCAGCTCAGTCCATGATAGCAAAAAGATGGAATCAACCCAGATGCCCAACAACAGAAAAATGGATAGGTAAACTATGGTATATATACTCAATGGAGTACTATGCAATGATAAAGAATAATGATGATTCCAGGAAACACCTCATAATCTGATTTCAACTGGAAGACATTATGTTGAGTGAAAGTAGTCAGTGACAAAAGGACAAATATTGTATGAGACCTCTACGATAAGACCTCAAAACCAGACTTGTGTAAAGAAGAAAAGACTCTTTGACAGCTTCAAAGGAGGGGAGGGATAGAGGGTGGGGGGTAGGGTTTAGATTAGATAGTTGCTAGAAATCTGGTTGGGTGAAATCGGTGGTAGCACACGTTAGAAGCAAGAACAATATTAAGTGGTCTTCAACATAACTTGAATACTCCTTCCATCTTAACCCAGTATTGCAAGGACAGAGTAACCATGCTCTTAGGTGAAATCGAGGCCAATTGGCACAATTAGCATTTTGCTAAGTGGGCTCTGTGCACCCCACATTGGTGAGTGGCATCTGGGGTCTTAAAAGCTGCCAAGCTGCCATCCAAGGGCACAGCAAATAGTCCCAACTCAGCAGAAACGGATGCTCACCGAGGACTAAAATGACATGGGGTAAAGACAACTCAGAAGATAGAGACTCACATGAGTGGGTGCCTACATCGACTTCGGACCCGAAGAACTGGATGGTGCCCTGCCATCACCAGTGATAGCCATGATGGAGCTCACTGATTTGAGTCTTACTGGCAACACAGGAATAAAAAGGGGTGCATCCTGAGATCTCCACTAAAAGACCTCAATTGATGGTCCAGCAGTTTTGGGGTTCCTCTGGGAGCATGGCCCCTGGCCCTGATGCTGCCCTTGCCCATAAATCATAACAAAGATCCACTCTTCAGACATGAATGGATTGGACTTGGTGATGCAGAGTGACCATATATCGGATGCACTTTATCATTCTATGCATCTATAGGATATCATCTGCTGACCTCTGGCTGGAGGAAGGTGAGCGGGTGGAGAGGAGGGGAAAGGAGACTGTTGGGAGGATGAGACATGTATGGAGCAGAGAGGAAGAGTGGGCTGTCACCGGGCAGGGAGAACAGTGGAAGCGGCAAATAGGTGGGCATGTAAATTTCTAAGGGAATGTACATTTTCACTCAGTTATATTAAATAAAAAAGTAAAATAAAAATAAAATAAAAGAAATTCAAAGATGACACTATATAAGCCCAACCTCATAGAGTTTGCAGCACTGTAAAAAAAGTTTGAAATGCAGTCATGTGATAACAGTAATTGTGAAAATGTTGAACTTTTATATGTACAAGTCACAATTTTGGAGCCCTGGTGGCACAGTGATGAAGAGCTGTGGCTGTTAATCGAAAGATGTGTAGCTTAAATTTACCAGCTGCTCCTTGGAAGGTCTAGGGGACAGTTCTACTCGGCCCTGTATGCTCACTAGGAGTCAGAATCATCTTGATGGCAATAAGTTTACTTTTCAACAGGTAGATATTATTTTCCATACCATTCTTGAATTGCTCATTGAAGCATCGTAATAATTCTGTGATGTAAGTATTATTATTGTTATTATATCAATGATGGATCAACAAGCTTAAGGATTTTGCTTAGGATCACACTGAACGAGTAATGAGAATTCAGAGTCAGATTGTCAGCATACATGACCTGTATTCTTAATCATCACACAAACAACTTCTCTGGTGGATTTGGTCTGGTTTTTCACATTTATATAGGGAGCGCTGATATTCAGGTAGTACAAGTGATTAGCATTCTTTCTGGTTACTTGTAATGTGTTATATATGTGCTTTATGTATGTACATATATTATTGTTGTTGCATGCCATTGAGCCACTCTGACTCATAGTCACCCTGTGTAAAACAGAATGAGACACACATACATACACATACATGTATGTACATGTATATGAGTGGGGGGGTATACAGGTCTGACAATTAAGTCTGTGAACTGAATTATTCTAAGTGCTGCACACCTCATTGCTGAATATCACTACAGTCACCTTCAAAGTACTCTTCTTGGGAAGCTATATACCAATGTCAGCGCCTAGTCCACCCTTCAAAGCAATTTTGGAATTGTTTCTGGAAAGGTCATTGCACATGGGGCACGGTGGTAAGTTCACAAACTTAGTTGTAGAGTTGTCTATGAGGGAGTTTTTAGCGAATAAACAAATAACCACATTGCGGCATCCTCCCTACTCAACCGACTTGGCCTCCAATGACTTTTTTCTTTACCCAAAGATAAAGCAAACAATGAAGGGAAGACATTTTGATGACATTTAGGACATCAAGGGTAATATGTTGACAGCTGTGATCACCATTCTAGAAAAAGAGTTCCAAAACTGCTTTGAAGGGTAGATTAGCTGCTGGTGTTGGTGTATAGCTTCCTGAGGGGAGTACTTTGAAGAGGACTATAGAGATATTCAGCAATGAGTTATGTAGCACATTTCCTAGGATGAGTTCATGAACTTGTCTGTCCTAAATGTAAATACATATGTATGCATACACACACACATACATACATACATATGCATATAGGACAGAGTAGAGCTGTCCCACTGGTTTCAAAGTAGTAGATGGTGGATTTAAACTGCTGGCTTTTTGGTTAGCAGCTGAGATCTTAACCATTGTCCTATGAGGGCTCTGTGTACATGTGTATATTCATGGCACTCAATAGCACCTAACAAGAGCAATACATAATATTGTATCATTGCTGTTGTTAGGTGCTGTCCAGTCAGTTATGACTAATAGTGACCCCATGTGACAGGTGAGACTGCCCTGTGATGTTTTCTTGACTGTAGTCTTTATGAAAGCAAATTGCCAAGTCTTCCTCCTATGGAGCCACAAGGTACGTTGAAACTGCCTACCTCTCATGTAGCAGCCAAGCACTTGACAATTGCATCATCAAGTCTCCTTACATATATAAAATACTAGTTGTTAAATATTTTATCACTTCTATAAATTATAGTCATAGATCAAATAAATAAATACACAGACACAGACTTCATTACCATTCTCTTTCATATTTCTTTTATCTTCTTATGACATATTGGAAAATGAAACTTAGAAGCAATGGTATACCACAGTGATGATGCATTAGTTGGGCAAATATGAATAAATGACCTTTTAGAGTACAATGGATTTTGAAGTTCCTGACCTCTTGGGAGATGTAGCACCCAGACTGGTATTTTTCCCCTGGGCTTCATCCCCTAACTACTCTTGATAAAGGAGATTATATACTCTCTTGGTAAACATGATGTCATCTTAGTCTAAGGTGTTATTTAAGGGAGAGATTGACTTTAAATTGTCATTCCTATGATGATTAACGAATCTGATATATATTACTAGTTCTTAGCCCATTCTCCATCCTCCGGCTTCCAATTTTGCGGACCAGCTGATGAAAGCCAAATCAAAGCAAACCATCACTACAAATGCGGTTTTAATTCTCTATTAATTTAATCATAAGCAGGCTTGCTACTGAAACCATAATGCATTATAAATGTGTTCACAGAGAGGGCATAATATGGTAGTGATGATGTTTCTTGGGCCTTCCTTTTTTTAAAAAAATACGGTTTAGCATCAACTTGTTCAATCAGAAAAGAGCTGAGACTGATTAAATACCAGGGTTGGACTGTAAAGAAAGAAAAGTCCGTAGCAAATATGCAGTGATTGTTTTAAAATCAAATGTGTAGGAGGATGGATTTCAGGAGATAGCTCAGCAGTTATACTCCTAATCCTGACTGAGGCTGTCGTGTAGTTTCCCATTTGCCTTACAAAACAGAGCAGGATTTCAACAAGTCCCTGCTGGCTGGCCTGTGAGACAAGTGCCACACACTTCCTTCTTGGCATCTAACAATATTGTTATTAGTATTACGAGCTGGAAGAAGAAAGCTACTGATGATAACTTCTGCTTCAGAAAGTTGTATTAACTCATTAAGATCATGAAACTGCCTGGGCTTCATGTAAAGCAACCAGTTTGAAGTGAGATGAAGAACACTTCTAAGTGTTAAGAAGTGTCAAGATTCCGATTTATATCATTAGTGAAGTTGAGGGCAGAACGTTTCATTTTGGAGATTTCTACTTCAAGTTCACCTATTACAGAATATCAGGAACTTTAAAAGTCATCTTATCATGGACTGCTTACTTCTTCATGGCCATTTAACCCTGGCCTAGGCACAACCAACACATGTCTTCATCTGCCCCTCCATTTAAACACCAGGAAAATTCACATTTTGTGGTCAGAGTCTCAGGATCTTTCATTTAGGCTTTGTGTTTTACTTTTCCTTCAGTCTCCTCAAACCTCTAAAAGGAAAAAAAGTCACCTGAGTTGATTCCAACTCATGTGGACCCCAAGTCTTGCGCAGTGAATCCGAACTTCTTAGGGTTTTCAAGGAAACAGATAGGCCAGCCTTTTTTAACTAAATGACTTTGGGTGGATTGATTAGGAAGCAAGCCCTTAATTGTTTGCTAGCCGAAGAGTCCAGATCTCAAACTCTCTCTTACTGCCTGTCCTCTAAAAGGAAATTAGGCGAAGGCGACACAACAAAATTATTTCAAACATTAGAGAAAAATCTGTTGTTTGTTGTTAAGTGCCATTGAGTGGATTCCAACTCACAGAGACCACATGGATAACAAAATGAAACACTACCCAGTACTGCAACATCCTCACAATCATTGTCTTGAGTCAGTTGTTGTAGCTACCATGTCAGTCTATCTCCTTAAGGGTCTTCATCTTTTCCATTGATCCTCTACCAAGCATGATGTCCTTCTCTATGGACTGATCCCTTCTAACAACCTGTCAGAAGTATATGAGAATGCATCCCACCATCCTCACTTCTCAGGAGCATTCTGGATGTATTTCTTCCAAGATAGATTTGTTTATTCTTTTGCCATTCCATGGTACATTCAATATTCTTCTCTAACACCGCAATTCAATGGCTTCACTTCTTCTTCAGTATTTTTATTCCTCATTCAGCTTTCACTTGTATAATAGGTGATCAAAAACAGCATGGCTTGGGTAAGGTGTACCTTAGTTTTCAAGGTGACATCTTTGCTTTTCAACTCTTTGAAGAGAAAATCTACATAACAAACAATTATCCCTGGAAATCTGACAAGAAGCTTTGTAAGTAAACCACCAAAATTTGAATGCTGCTGATTGGAAACTATAATGAATAGTAAGTGTGCGATAAATTGGGTTGAAGAAGAATAGAAAATACTGCAATTTTTTTCCCCTACAGTTCTGGAATTACGAAGTCATTATCTTGTCCAAGTGTTAGGATTGTCTTTTATAATTTCTGATTAGTATGAAAGGCAGGTCACTAAAGCTGAAAAACTCTTGTACCAGAAATAGAGTTTCATTATCTGTTTCTGCTTCTCCTGGTGTCCTTTGGCAAGGTATTTCACCTTTCTTAACTTCTGCATTCTCATTTTAAAAGTAAGTGTTGATACCATGTTGTCTGTTTTTCAACATTCAATTTCCTTGGCTCAATAATCCTCTAATAAGGTACATTTATAGGTGCTTTTATAGCGTCAGTTTTTAAAATTTTTTTGTAGTTACGGCCTTCTGTGAAAATACGATAAAAATTGCTGTAGTAGACATTCTTTGATCTGCTGTCCAATGTGTTTTCCTTTTGGGGTCTTTTCCTCACTCCCATGTGGCTCTGTTGGGACAGCAGTTGGCATTTAGCACAGGCCAAGCTAATTACATTATATTCCCTGAAGCCACTGATTCACTTAAGGAGGGGGATCACGTGACCTATGCCCAAAGCAATAACAGTCCTTCCGAAGAATTTTCTGAACTGGAGACAGAGAATTTCTCCTTCAGTCTTTTGGACCATGAACTGTGTATTGTCAGTCCAGTGCTGCCCTTTGCCTTCACATCTTACCGATGTGTGGAGAAGGCATGCATCTAACAAAGTACAAAATGAGATCAACACATAAAAAGACAGAAAAGGAGATGGAGAGAGCACTAGAGGCAGAGGGAATAAGAGAGAGGATGCCAATGGTGTTGTTTAAGACCATAAAATTGTTAAGGGTGTGCATAGTTGGGCTGATTCTCTGTGATTTGGCAATTATATAATGATGTAATTTGGCAGATATGTGATGATGTAGTCATCTTTCATGATGTGATCTGAGGCAATCAGTCCATCAGGTGTAAGATGAGTTTCTTCAGGGATGTGGCCATTCTGTAAAAGCTTGCTCACTTCTTCTGGATCCTTCATCAGTTTGTTATCATCTAGTCTCTCATTCTTGGAACTTGAACCAGCAGCCTACTATACTGCCTGTTGTTCTAGGGATCTGTCAGCTTCCACAGCCTATGAGCCAGCAGCCTGCTGTTTGATCTGCCAAGCTTGGGTTTGTCAACTCCTATAGCTACATGGTGACCCTAGGAGCCAGACTTGATGGCACGTGGCTGGCTTGGCTATAGCTACACGAGTCAGGAGAAACCTCCAGCCAATTGCTTGACTTGGACTTGCAAGCCTCTACAGTCACATGAGCCATTTCCTTCACATAAATCTCTCTGTCTCTGTGCATATACATATACGTATGTGTATACTTCACTAGTTTACTTCTCTGGAGAAGCCAGCGTAACACAGAAGACAGACTGTAAATCCAACCAATTTCACTATTAGACACTCCAGTTAAGTGATCAAATTAATTCTCTTTATTATCTTTTTGTTTTCTTTCTTTTTTTAATCTTTTTTTAAGTTGTGTGCTTAAACTAGTTTGAGTTGACGTGCCTCACTTTCTCATGAACTTGTTATTGCAATCTATAGCTATGGACTCATTCTTCAGAAAACGAACATATATAAAAACTGCTACTCATACAATTTGCTTCAGAACTTGGGAGTGAGTACAAACCCTATACTTAGCTTAAGAGTATAATAATAACAATAAAATCTCACATTTGTTTAGTTTCTTGCACAAAAAGCAATTTTCTGCAAGATCAAATTCAGTTCTTATAAGAACGCTGCATGTTGTGTATTACCATCACCATTTTACAGATAAAAGAATAGAAGTTAAGAGACTTTCTCAAAGTTAAATAAGTAGGAAGTAAACGACAGTCAAGCTCAAGATGTCACTTTCCAGTTTTGCTTATTAGAGAGAATCTAGTACGTATCATGGACAGAAAACTCCTTTTCCATGCTTTTTACATTTGTAGAATGGTGGAGCAAATTTCAAGCTCATAATGAAAAATTACAATAGTTTTTATTATCCAAGCCAGCTTTCCATTTGTAATTGATTTTTCTCATGTACGAGCATGGCTGAAACCAAGTGTTTAAAATCTTTCCCCTTGAAGATTTAATGACTCCAAATCTATATTTGATTACTTGGTTCCACTGGGGTTTGCACTTGTACAATGGCCAAGACAGAAGAGCCAAAAAAAAAAAAAAAAACAACACTTTTGTTGGTCATGCATTATGTATCTTCTACCACTGGATTTTGGCTGGGACTAAGGCTGTGACGTCTTTACCAGGCTTAGCATTTACTTTAAACTGTTTGCTGTGTTTGAACGTATCCTCTTCAGATTGTGTGGGGTTTAACACATGAGTCAACCACACACAACTTCTCACATTATAAATGCCAAGAAAAGTCAAGGAGATTTAGTTTCCAGGCTTGATCTTTAAATGACCAACAGATTTCATCTTCTTGTAGAAGCATTAAAATCCTTCCCTTCCCCTAGGGCACCTAAGAGTGTATCAGCTCTTCAAATTAGAACTGTGAGGATCAATACCATGATGTTAATAAATACAGACAGGAGGAAAAATAACTAACTGGGACTACAACGCTTGGTTCTGGACCTACTGTTTATTGTATAACCCTCGATTAGTTGTTTTTACCACCCAGTCTATTACCCATGGTGTAAGATTTGTTGCCAGATCATTCCAAAGCCTCATTTCTGCTCTAAAATACTACTCCCCTAAACCATCTCATTTTATTTATAATATGATCTGTGTTCTGCAACACAGTCATTGTCATTGGTTATATATTGGTTATACATTCTATTGAATCTTAGCTATTCAATACAGAGATCTAAATAAAATGTGTTTTTTTTTTCACGTTGGGTGAAAATGTAATAGTTTAGATATGACGCAAACTCTGGTCGTTCAAATTACATATGAGACTATAAGTGTGACTCTAAGACAAAAAAACTACCTGAATTAGATTTGAAGAAGTCTTTCTAGGTTTTAGTTCATAGTTTTATTTAAAATCAATTGTTCTAAATCTTTACTGAGATACTGGAGGATACATAGGAAAATTTCAGGTTATGCTGAAAAGGCTCCCATTGGTTATATCTAGAACCAAGATAAAATACACAGCAGATGTCACTGTCAGTATAAAAGTAAATTGAAACAGCATAATTAATTTGGAAATAAGAAACAATGTTTTCTTTATATATAACATTCTTAAGCCATAGCAGCAGGTATAAACAGCTCATGGTATCAGTCCACAGAGTAAAACTATCTTAACAAGTTATCTGAAAAATGTTCCTAGCTATAGAAACAAGCTTCAGTTTGTTGAATTTTAGTTGTATTCTAGCTTTAAAGACAAACTAACAAAATACCTTTAATGACTCTCTGCTGCCTATTAAACAAGTACAAATAGCTTCATATTTAAGATTCTTCATACTCTGACAACACTCACATTTTTTTTTTTTTGGCAGCTTGTTAGCTTTTAAGGCCCCAAGCACCATTCACCCAAGTAGTATGCAGAATGTTTTTTCAAGAGAAAAAGGAAAAAAAAAAAAGAACTTGGGTATGCCAATTAGTCTAGATGTCCCACCCTCAAATTTTCAGCCTCATTTTTCTAAATTCCAGCAGTTTTCAGCCAAATACTACCACAAGTTTTTTTCAGTTGGCCTCGTACTTTCTCACTGCTATGTCTTTTACTCATTATCTATTTTTAAAAACATACTACCTCTTAAACTGTGGGCAATATGTCACTTCCTCCAAGAGAATTAATTCTTTCCACCTTCCCTCTCTCCTCTTCTGTGTCCTTACAACCTTTTTCTGGTACCTCTCTTGTTATGTTTAACTCATTCTGCCTTATAGCATAGCTTGTGTCACAGGGATGACAAATTGAGTTGTTATTGGCTTAAAGGAAAGTTAGTATACTAAAAACCAGAACTTATAAAACACATTCACTAGGAAATGATTATTTTCATACCAAGAAGATTCTTTGGTTGATAATTTGCTGGGAAATTCCATGAGACAATAAATAACTTTCAATTCTCTGATCATTATTTGATTCATCATGGTTAGATGTAACTCAACTCTGTAGTGCACACAACTATTGTATAACTTGAGAGAGTAGAACATAAATAGTATTTATTATAGCTCATACAAATCTAAAACTTGGCACCAATATGCTAGTAGCGGCACTGGACCACTCATTTGAAATAAATACAAATAACCCAAAACGAAACCTATTACCACTGAGTCTATTCTGACTTATCCCCATGAGACAGAGTAGAACTGCCCCCATAGGATTTCCAAGGCTTTATGTCTTTACGGAAGCGCACTGCCACATCTTTCTCCTGTAGCAGGTGGCAGGTTTGAATGGCTGATCATTCCGGTTAACAGCTGAACACTTAGCCTCGGCACCACCAGAGCACCTTAAGAGTTTGGTAGAGTCTGCTATTCCAGAGATCTCAGGTCCTTTACACTAGACAGGAGTCTCAGGTCCAACCCACCACTTAACATCTTTCAGAATCTTTTAGCAGGATCATTTGAGACTTTAGTCATTTTATGAAATTACCAGCAGCCTTACCAAAGGAACATGAACAACAGTGTCTTTGCTGAACAGAGAAAATGTGGTTACTTTGTGCTGAAGTGGCAACAAAGACTTTCATCTATTTGCAGGAAGAATATTGTGGGATATTTGGGTGCTGAATTGGTCTTTTTCTTTTTCCACTCAAATCCATCATTCTTCCTTTAGAAGTCTTAAACTCTACAATTCCTAGACTCCCTTCTAATTCCAAGTTGGTTTGACCATGGAGCAGAAGTGGAAGACTGGAGAGTGTGTAGAATGGAAAATTCAAGATATCTTGTTTTCTCTCACTCGATTCCATATGATGTATCTGGCTATGGCTGTAATTCCTCTGTTCTTCCATCAAATAGCAACATCATTTACCTTTGCTTCTTCAATACAAGTGTACCACAGCTCCAGCTTTGCCTGTGACTCGATCCTGGACTACGGTAACTCTATCTCTTATATATGTGTCTCTAGTCTTAGGATTGGTAGTGATTCCCTACTTTTGCTAATCTTTGGGTTCCCCTCCTCCCTTTTTGTCTTCTCAATTCTTTCATCATCAGTATAACCAATTTTCTGCATTAAATTCCCTCTGTTTGAAATTTATAGAGTGATTTCTGTTTCATTGATTGGCTGTGGCCTCATAAAGGCTTAAGTTCTGAAATTCATTTTGCCAAAGAATAAGAAGAAAAATGGTGAAGTCCTTTTTGTGTTAGGTATATTTACATACATTATGAGTCTTAACACTATCAGATGAATTTTATTATTTGCATTTTGCAAATGAATAGCTTATAAATAAAGAGTTTGTGGACTAAAAGCTTGATAGTATCAGAGGTAGGATTCATTTTTGGCTTTTTTGTATTTCCAGGCCTCTTCCACATGCAAGTGTCCAATTCTTTTCTGACTGGGATTGCTCAAAACTCAAAATCAGATGTTTACACAGTCTTTTTACCCTTCAACCCAGAACTATCTTATAAAACTTTGTGTACCATTAGTCTGAGATATTTTTATTATGGAGAGCAGTTAAAGGAAGTTGAATAGAAAAAATGATTTGACTTTCAATTAGGGTCAAATTTGTTCTTTTTCTTCCTAAACATCCTGTGCAGTTTCACACTTAAGATGATGTAGGTAAGGGTCATACAAAATGCTCTCCTTAGTCATCCTAGACTTTGGGCTAAACTGTTCTGCTTTAAGAATGCAGTAGAAAAGAGAGAATGAAAAAATCATCCATCCTTGTATTTTTTTTTTCCATTGTGAGATATGGGATCTGTTATTTGCCCTAAGAATTAAAACTTCACTTATTTATCAGCCATTCACTCTAAAAATATGTTTTTGAAGACCCCAAACATGAGTGTTTAGTCAGATGCTGAGAGGTTCACTTGTAAAAAATGAACTAATTCTATACACACATATAAAATGCGTGTATGCACATGGCCTTTCCCTAACTCCTGGTCTCCATCTTCTCACTGTATCTTTAGAACCAGACTACTGAGACAATCTTCTGGATTTTGGTTAGGTTTTCCTGCAGCTGTCACTTCTTTCTACCACCTTTCAAATACCCTTCTAGCCTTGGTCTTGTAGTTTCCAGCTCTCTCCTTGGCAAAATGCCCCTTTATCCTAGGGTTCCTCTGAAGACTCTGCCTCTCTTTTGCAGCATGTACACCCCTGGATGCACATTGTTTTAGTCAGCTAGGGCTGCTCTAACAGAAAGACCACAGAGTGGATAGCTTTAACAAAAGAAGGTTTATTCTTACACAGTCCATAGGCTGTAAGTCCAAATTTAGGATGTCTGCTCCAGGGGAACATTTTCCCCTTGTGAGCTCTGAAGGAAAGTGCAATGTTGTATCAGTCTTTGTTCAGGGAGCATCTTGGCACAGGAACTTCAGGTCTGAAGGATGCTCTCTTTTCCCAGTGCTGTTTTCTTGACAGTGTGAGGTTCCCCCTTCTTTGCTTGCTTCTTTCCTTTTATTTCTTTTAGGATTAAAAGATTGAAGGCCAGCAAGCCATACTCCATAGAGACTCCCTTTACAGTGGAGCAGGGAGGTGATCCTGTGAAGGGATTCACAGCCCCACCCTAATCCTTTAACATACAGCAGAGGAAAATCACAAAATGGAGGACAATCACAAAATATTGGGAATCATGGCTGGGCCACTTAGCTACATAGATTTTGGGGAAACACAATTCAATCCATGACACGCATGTATAAACCACCTCTTCCACCCCAACCCCTACCCCACTTACTCTCATGCATTGGAGGTCCAATTATTATCTTCCAAATTGAGAGTACTGTAATTTTTGAGGATGTGAAGATTTGGGGAGCTGGATAAGAAAACAAATGATCAAAAGGAAAGTTTGAAAGAAAATGGGAGGAAACAAGCTAATTTAGCTTTAAGGCTAGGATGGTGTGAGTAGTGCAAACCAGCATGAAGGTCTACTGGGCATGGCCATCTGGGTGAATGAGTGAACTCTGTAAGATCCTGGACATACATTCTCTAGACCTCAAATAGTGGATAATAAGTAGATGCTCAAGCGCAATACAAGGACCTTTATAAATTTTAAAACTTGACAAAAATTCCATTGGAGCTCTCTTGATCTGGTGTTTTTGTGTATGTATGTGCTAGAGGTACACAGGGGAATAAGTGTGATAACTGCAGGGTGAGGCTATTAAAGAATAAAGTTAAACATTGTATGAGCAGTTGAAATTTATGATCTTTTGGTTTCCTTTCAACACTGACTTCTACCTTTAGTCCAACTATGTGTCTACATATGAGTAGAGCTATTTTTGCCTTGATAGCTTCTCGACTTCCACTCAGGCCTTTGTAATTTTAAACTATATTCATATTCTCAAAAGCTATCTTTTTGGTGTGTCTTTTTTTTTTAATTTAACATGACTGAGTGAAAATATACATTCCCGTATAAATTTACATGCCTACCTATATGCAGCTTCCACTGCTCTCCCTGTCCGGTGACAGTACACTATTCCTCTCTGCTCCATACATGTCTCATCCTCCCAACAGCACCCTTTCCCCTCCTCTCCACCCACTCCCCTTCCTGCAGCCAGAGGTCAGCAGGATGATATCCTGTAGATGTACAGAACCATAAAGTGCATCCAATATATTGTGACTCTGCATTGCCAAGTCCAATCCATTCCTGTCCAAAGAGTGGATCTTTGTTATACTTTGTGAGTAAAGGCAGCATCAGGGCCAGGGGCCATGCTCTCAGGGCAACCTCGAAACCACTGGACCATCAATTGAGGTCTTTTAGTGGAGATCTCAGGATGCACCCCTTTTTATTCTTGTGTTGCCAGTGAGACTCCTCTCTGTGAGCTCCATCGTGGCTATGACTGGTGGTGGCCAGGCACCATCTGGTTCTTCCAGTCCCAAGTTGATGTAGGCACCCACTCTTGTGGGTCTCGCTGTCTTCAAAGTTGTCTTTACTGCGTGTCATTTTGGTCCTCAGTGAGCATCCGTTCCTGCTGAGTTGGGACCATTTGCTGTGTCCTCGGATGGCAGCTTGGCAGCTTTTAAGACCCCAGACGCCACTCACCAATATGGGGTGCAGAGAGCTCTCTGAGCAAAACGCTAGTTGTGCCAATTGGCCTCGATTTCGCCTAAGAGCATGGTCCCCTGCCCCCTGCCCCAGGTACTCGATCGTTGCAATATTGGGTTAAGATGGAAGGAGTACTCAAGTTATACTGAAGTCCATTTAATGTTGTTCTTGTTTCTAATGTGTGCTATCACTGCTTTCTCCCAACCAGATTTCTAGCAACTATCTAAACTAAACCCTCCCCCCCTCACCTACCCTTCCTCCCTTCCCTTGCAGCTGTCAAAGAGTCTTTTCTTCTATACACAAGTCTGTTTTTGAGACCTTATCGTAGAGGTCTCATACAATATTTGTCCTTCTGTCGCTGAATACTTTCACTCAACATAATGTCTTCCAGTTGAAACCAGGTTAGGAGATGTTTCCTGGAATCATCATTGTTCTTTATCATTGCATAGTGGTCCACTGAGTATATATACCATAGTTTATCTATCCATTCCTCTGTTGTTGGGCATCTGGGTTGGTTTCATCTTTTTGCTATCATGCACTGTGCTGCGATAAACATTCTGGTGCATGTGTCTGTTGGTGTGAAAGGCCTTGATTCTGTAGGATATATTCCAAGTAGTGGAATTACTGGGTCAAATGGTATATCGACATCCATTTTTTTAAGTGCCAGATTGCTTTCCAAAGAGGCTGGACCATTTTGCAACCCCACCAACAGTGTAGGTGGGTTCCACTTTCTCCATAGCCTCTCCAGCATTTGTTGTTTTGTGTTTTCTGGATCATGGCCAATCTTGTTGGGGTGAGATGGTATCTCATTGTCGTGTTGATTTGAATTTCTTTAATAACTAAAGATCGTGAACATCTCCGTATGTGTTTTTTGGCTGCCTGGGTCTCCTCTTTAGCGAAATGTCTGTCCATCTCCTTTGCCCATCGCTACTGGATGGTTTATCTTCTTGTTATTGATATTTTGTAGTATCTTATAGATTATGGAGATCAGGCGTTGGTCTGTCATGGAGTTCCCAAATATTTTTTCCCATTCTGTGGGTGTTCTTTTAATTTTATTAATAAACTCTTTCGATGAACAAAGTGTTTGATTCTTAGTAGTTCCCACTTATCTATGTTCTCTTCTGCTGATTGAGGTTTCTTTGACAGATTTTGGAGTCTGTCCTCATTGTGTACTAAAACTTCCATTGTTGTTACTACTTTTTCTTGGATGAGCTTTATTGTTTTAGGTTTGATATTTAGGTCTTTTATCCAGTTGGAGTTGGTTTTTGTATAAGCTGTAAGATATGGATCTTGATTCAGTTTATTGCAGATGGATATCCAATTTTGCCAGCACCATTTGTTAAAGATACTGCTTTTACCCCAGTTTAATGTCTTAGGGCCTTTGTCAAATATCAACTGCTCATAGGCAGATGCTGTCATCTCTGGGATCTCAATTCTGTTCCATTGATCAACCTGTCTGTACTTGTACCAGTACCAGGCTGCTTTGACCACTGTGGCATTGTGGTATGTTCTAAGATTGGGTAATGAGGGGCCTCCCAGTGTGTTCTTCTAATTTAAAAGTAGCTTACTTATCCAGGGCTTCTTCCCTTTCCAAACAAAATTGGTGATTTGTTTCTCCATATCATTAAAAAATGACGCTGGAACTTGTATTGGGATTGCATTATATAAATAAATTGCTTTGGGTAAAATAGACATTTCAGAATGTTAAGTCTTCCTATCCATGAGCAGGGTAGGTTTTTCCATTTATCTAAGTCTCTCTTAGTTTCTTGTAGTACGGGCTTGCAGTTCTCTTTGTAAAGGTCTGTTATTTCTCTGGTTCGATTAATTCCTAGGTACGTTATCTTCTTAGGGGCTATCATAAATGGTATTGATTGGATAATTTCTTCCTTAACAGTCTTGTTGTTGGTATAAAGGAATCCTACTGATTTACTTATGTTTATCTTGTATCCTGAGACTTTGCTGAACTCTTCTATCAGTTTGAGTAGCTTACTTACAGATTCCTTGGGGTTCTCTGCATATACAATCATACCATCTGCAAACAGGGAGATTTTAACTTCCTCTTTGCCAATGAAGATGCCCTTTATTTCTTGTTCTTGTCTAATTGCTCTGGCTAGAACTTCTAGCACAATGTTGAATAGGAGAGGTGAGAGTTGGCATCCTTGTCTAGTTCCTGATCTCAAGGAAGTCTTTCAGTCTCTCTCCATTCAGGATTACGTGGACAATTGGCTTTGTAAAAATGGCCCTTATTGTGTTGAGGAATTTTCCGCCTATGCCATTTTGCTAAGAGTTTTTAGTATGAATGGTTGTTGGACTTTATCAAATGCCTTTTGTGCATCAGTGGACAAAATCAGGTGATCCTTGTCTTTTGTGTTATTTATGTGGTTAATCACATTAATTGTTTTCCTGATGTTGAACCAGCCTTGCATCCCTGGTGTGAATCCCACTTGGTCATGATGGATTATTTTCTTGATATGTTGTTGTATTCTATTGGCAAGAATTTTGTTGAAGATTTTTGCATCTAGATTCATGAGTGATATCGGTCTGTATTTCTCTTTCTCTGTTGGATCTTTCCCTGGCCTAGGTATCAGGGTTATGCTGGCTTCGTATAATGAGTTTGGGATATATAATTCTTGGTTGGAAGTTCTTCTCCTTCAAGGCTTTGAATGTGTCATGCCACTGTCTCTGCGCCAGCATGGTTTCTGCTGAGAAATCTGACGAGAGCCTACAGGGTTTCCCTCTGAATATTAGCTTTGCTTTGAGTCTTGCTGCCTTTAAGAATTGTTGCTCATGTTTCATTTTGTTGAGCTTGATTATACTATGTCTTGGAGTCTTTCTTTTGAGTTCTATATCGGGTGGCGTATGATATGCATCTGAGATGTCTATATTCTCTTCCTTCATGACTTCTGGGAAGTTTTCTTTCAGCAGCTCAACAACGATACTCTATGTGTTCTCAGATGTCTCACCCTGTTCAGGGACTCCAATTAATCGAAGGCTGTTCCTCTTAATAGAGTCCTACATGCTTCTTAATGTTTCTTCACTTTTCTTATTTCTTTTTTCTGATTTCTGCTTATAGGCGCTGGCATCAGTAGCTCTATCTTCCAAGTCACAAATTCTTTTTTCTATTTGTTCCATTCTGTTTTCTTGGCTTTGCATGGAAGTTTTGATGTCTTTGATTTTGTTCTTGATCTGTTGGATTTCAGAGTACTGGTGTTCCATCAGATCGAACAGCTTGCTTAATTTTTCCTTTTGTTCTGCTGCATTTTGTATTAGGTCTAGAAGGGCTCTGTATATAATCATTTTGTATTCACTTCCTGATGCTTTCATAAAAGTTTCTTCATCTGGAATACTCCTTGTTTGCTTTGTTTGAGAGACTTCTGAAGCCATGGGTGGTATCTTGTTTGCCACAAGTGTGTGTTGCTTTTTGGGTGCCATGTGAGTAAGTAGAGGCTGGAAGAGATACTGCAAGGATAGACTGCAGATGTTTCTCTAGGCTGTCTTAAAATGTAATGCAAAAGGTATCTGACCACTTCACAAGTCAGTTAGGTTTTCAGGTGTTGACGTCCCTCTTCTCAACTGAGAAAGTAAGCACCACTATATCCAACCCCAGATGATAACAAACTAGTTCAGAATACAGCAATGCTACTGCCCTGTTGGCCTGTGCTGACAGGGCCTAGCCTTAGGCAACACTGTGTCAAGTACTGCTTTTGTGATAGAAAAGGCTCTCTGTGGGCAGGCTCTGGCTCCCAAGCTGAGAATTAGGTCTAGCTGCGGCCACTGTATCCAAGATGGCGTCCTCCACACAGGCAGAAGATAGAGGGGCTAAAGGTCGCGAGAGGTAGTGATTCCTCTGCTTCTGTTGCAGGGCCCCCGACATAGGAGGCCTTCAGTAAATTACTGCTTTTCTGTCAGAGTAGCGCTATCCTTTCGCAGGCGCTGGCTCCCAGGCTAAGAATTAGGTCCTGCTAAAATCTCTGTACCAATATGGTATCCCGCACACTGACTGCGAAATTCCGTACAAACCCCACTGAGGCAGATATAAAATGAAAAGCTTAAAGTGGCTAGATTAACAGAGTCCTAAGCCTGGCTCTCAAAATATGGGAATTTCTCCTCTTATCCCCCAGCAGTGCATCTGAATCTATCCGCTAGGCAAGACTCAGCTCCGCCTGCTGGCCAAGACAGAGGAAAAAAGTAAAAATGGTGCCTTTACCTTCAGTCCATGAGAGCCAGAGCTAGCCAAGAGTGGGAGTCAGCGAAAGAGAGGAGGTTTTTCACTCAGTGGTATGAAGTACCAATTAACAGCACTGTGCCGTGTCCTGAGGCTGATTAGGTGATCAGAAGGTTCCGTTTTATTATCAGTTCGGGTCTTGGTTTCCAGAGGGATATAGGGAGACATGTGCTTAGTCCATCATCTTGACTCCGCCCTTGGTGTGTCTTAAGTATCCACATAGGGTCAAGTATGTGATTGTTGTTACTAGGTGCTATTGAGTCAATTTTTTATTTACAGTGACCCAGTATGACAAAGAGAACTACCCCGAAGAGTCTTCTAGGTGGTAGCCTTTTTTTATTATTCTGTTTTAAGTGAACGTTTACAGTTCAAGTCAGTTTCCCATACAAAAATTTACACACAGTGTTTTGTGACCCTACCTACTCTTCCCACACTGTGACAGCTCACCCCTCCTCTCCACTCCACTCCATATTTCCCCAGTCCATTCAAACAGCTTCGGTCCCCCTGTACCTTCTCATCTCACCTCAGGCCTCAGGACAGGAGATTCCTAGTTAGTCTCATTTATCTACTTAAGCCTGGTAGCACACACTTTACCAGCATCATTTTAGTCTTATGGACCAGTTCAATCTTTATCTGAAGAGTTGGCTTTGAGAGTAGTTTCAGTTCTGAGATGGGGCTGATAACTTCCAGTACCTCTCCAATCTATAAGACCATTAATTGTGATCTTTTTACTAGAGTTCAAGTTCTGAGCACCACATGTCTCCCACTCCATCAGGGACTGTTTGTTGCATTACCTGTAAGTGAAGTCTTTGTTGGCAGCCTGGCAACATATAGTTCTTATAGTCTCATGCTGATGTATTACTTGGTTTATCGTGGTGTAGTGGTTAAGTGATACAGCTGCTAAACAAAAAGTTGGCAGTTTGCGTCTCCCAGGTGCTTCTTGGAAACTCTATGGAGCAGTTCTACTCTGTCCTATAAGGTTGCTATGGGTTGGAATTGACTTGACAGCAGTGGGTGGTAGTGCTATCGGTCTCTTGGGCACCCATATTACTTCTATCATTGATGTTCTTCATTTGCCTTTGTTCCAGCTGGTTTGGGACTAAGTGATGTTTCTTAGATGGCTGCTTGCTAGCTTTAAGACCTCAGATACCATTCAGCAAAGTGGGATATAGAATATTTTCTTAATAAACTTTGTTATACCAGTTGACCTAGTTTTCCTCTGAAATCATGGTCTCCAGACCCCTGCACTTGTTACTGTGTCCCTCAAAGCATCTAGTTGTATTTAGGAAACTTCTTAGCTTCTGGCTTAGTACAGTTGTGCTGTCTTCTCCTCTAGTATATGTTGTCACTCCACTCGCCTAAAATAATTCCTGTGTACTACCTAATTAGTGAATACCCTTTTCCCTCCCTCCTTTCCTACCATCATAAGCACCAAAGACTGTTTTCTTCTCTATTTAAATCTTTTCTTGAGTCCTCATAGTAAGGATCTCATAGAATATTTGTCCTTTTGCAACTGATTTTGCTCAGCATATGCCTTCCAGATTCCTCTTTGTTATGAGATGTTATGTTTATCATCCTTCATCATTGTGTAGTATTCCATTGTGTGAATATACCATAGTATATTTACCCACTCATCCATTGATGGGCACCTAGGTTGATTCCATCTTTTTCCTGCTGTGATGAACATTGCTGTGCATGTATCTATTTGTGTGACAGCTCTTATTTCTCTAGGATATAGTTCATGGAGTGGGATTGCTGGATCATGTAATACTCCTATGTCTAGATTTTAAAGAGGTGCCAAATGAATTTCCAAAGTGATTGTGTCATTCTGCATTCCCACCAGCAATAAGTATTTCAGTCTCTACATTTATTATTTTGTTTTTTTGTATTAATGACAGCATTGTTGAGATTATGTTTTAATTTGTTCTCTCTCCAGGTCTGGGAGAATGGCTTCAAGTGTGCATAACATGTGCTATTTCTTTCCCAGGGAATGTGTCAGTTTCTAGAGCTGGCTCAGGGACAGTGCTGGGGGTGGAAGGTGGGTTGGGGGACAGGTTAGAAGGAGAAAGATTTATCCTGAAGTAAAGTTTTAGATCTGAATGCAACAGGGTATATGCAGGCTACTTAACTTTTGATGATCGAATGCCATTTTTCAATGATTCTGGAGGTGTGAATAGACTCTCTGCTGTTTGGTCTCTCATGATACAGAAAATGAGTTCTGAACACCACTATTCCTCTTGCTGTACTCAGTCTAGCTTATCACCCTGAGAGGTACTGATACCCACTGGGTCAGATGTGATCTCTCCTTGATACTCCAGAAACTTCTTTCCCTATCACTCAGTTTGATTTCTCAACTTTACCTTTGATGTTCAGGGCTCCTAGGATGTCATGTATACTTGATTTATTTGTTTTCTTTCTTTTCAGGTCTTTCCTGTAAGAAGGATCACAGAAAGTGTCTTACTACTCCACCGTCTTAACCCCACCCTAAGATGTAATCTTTATGGAAGCAGATGGCAAGGTCTTTTATTCATGGAGCTGCTGCATGGGTTCAAATTGCGAACCTTTACATTAGCAGATGAGTGCTTAACCTTGGTGCCACCAAGGCTCCTAAGTATGTGACAGGAAAGAGAAAAAATGTGAAGCAAATAAAAAATAATTCTGGTAAGGTCAACTTCATTTTCCACAATTCAGCAAAAGATTCTGGAAGAAAAATGCCAACATCTTTTCTCAAGCATCTTTATGCCAAGAAAAAGAAATGGAAAACACCCACTACCGTCGAATTAGATCTGACTCATAGCAATCCTAGCAGTCAGAGTAGAGCTTCCAAGGAGTGACTGGTTGATTTGAGCTGTTGGCTTTTTGGTTAGCAGACACAGTGTTTAACCTTAGCGAAAATTTTTTGTGGGAGAAACAAAAAGGTCGAGTTCCTGAAGGGTGTTCTCAGAGTTGCACCTGAGTTCCTGCTGGTTAAACCTCATCACCTAGGCCAACAGGTAATATGGTTACCTGAGGAGAACCAGATCATTTGTGTGTCACAAGTTTGACAACTCTATATGCCTGAGAAACATTAAACTTCAGCCTTACACATGTTAGGAGCACTTGGGCTGCTGTCACTATCTCCTTCCCTGCTCTCCAGGTTCCTTCTTCTTGCTGTGGTTTTTACATTGTGACTACCAGGGGAGTGGTTGCTGTGCTTTGCCCTTTGTAAAGTTCCCTTTGGATTCCTCTTCCTTTTTCTACTACCAACAGAGCAAAGTCCTCACCCTTAAGCTTAACTTACAACTTTGGCTTTATCTTGTAGTTTCTGTCTTGAACTTTCCACTCTCTTTTAGGTACACTGTTCCCCACTAGAACCTATTGAATTCTCTGACTCTCCAGGCTAACTGCAAAGTCAGCAATTTCAATCCACCAGACATTCTTTGGAAAACCTGTGGGGTGGTTCTACTCTGTCCTATAGGTTCACTATGAATTGTCATCAACTAAATGGTAAAGTGATTTTTTTTGTCTTATTTTGTTTCCCCAAACCTAGAATGTACTCCAGCCAGCAATCTCTGTTATATCTAATTTTTTATCTTTTCTTCAAAACTGAGCTCACCTAGATCCCAGAGGCATTTATCAGAGACAAGAATGTGCTTGTGAGATAACCACCACAATCACTGACAAGCTGTTCTCTGCAGGCCAAAGCTAATGGTAGGCAATGACCTTACAGAACTGGTTCCTCCGTAGCAATGGGATGGCAAAATCTGAAAATACTAGTGACGTACAGTGGCTCTGAGCATCAAAATCATTGTAGGTACAATTACAGTAAGCAGTGGCAAGGTCAGAATTACAGCTGGGGACTGAACACAACTTCCCCAGGGAAAATCTGGATGGATCATAGGCAAGGATATTATTAAATCTATAAAACCAAATGATATGCAAGATGGATAATCACTAGCCTGAGGTCAGCTATCCCAACAAAATTTCATCATACCTGTTTTCCAGAGCTGAGACAGTATTCGGAGAGGAATTCTCTGACTGAAGGTCAGGTCAAGTCCCCAGGAAAAACCTTGCAACAGTATGGCAAATGTACGTGGTAATGACTCAGTCCCTCCTAAAAAACAAAAACAAAAACAAAAAAACCCTATGGTTTTTATGGCATTTATGCATGAAGAAATATTCAAACACTTTGAAGACTTTTGCACATAAGATTCATGATTACACTAAATATCTGGAACCTGAAGTGTTATTATGCCCCTTTCCTTTACCATGTAGAATTTTCTGCCATAACGTTTTTCACTCTGTATTATCTATGTACCATGAGGACTAGGTCTGTGTTATGTTTTTATAGGTTATCTATGTCTGCTCTTGCATGCTAGTTTTTATTTTTGTTGTTGTTGTTGTTTTACTTATTTCTGCACAATTACTTGAGTAAGCCATGCAGTGTAGCTGCTTCTTTATACATACTATTACCCACATAGGAGCCCTGGTGGTGAAATGGTTAAGAGCTCAGGCTGCTAACCAAAAGTCAAACAGTTCAAATCCACCAGTCATTCCCTGCAAACTATATGGGCAGTTCTATTCTGTCCTGTAGGGTTTTAATGAGTTAGAATTGACTCGACAGTCAACAACAACAACATGCAGGCAACTTCTGGTTCATTGTCTCTTTCTGTAAATGAAGTTTTCTTGGAACACATTTATACTCATTCATTCACATATTGTCTATGACTACTCTTATACTAGAGTGGCAGAACTGAGTTATTGAGACATATTTTGTGGCCAGGCAAATCCTACAATATTTACTATCTGGCCCTTTACAGAAAAAGTTTGTCAACCTCTGCTTTAAGTCAACTGCTGAAGATATCAAAATTGAGTTTTATTCTCTGTCTTTCATCAGGAAACCCTGGTGACATAGAGGGTTAAAGTGCTACTTCTGCTAACCAAAAGGTAGGCAGTGCAAATACACAAGGAGCTCCTTGGAGACTCTATGGGGCAACTGAACTCTGACCTATAGAGTCACTATGAGTCAGATCTGGCTTGACAGCAGTGGGTTCAATTCAGCTCAGTCTTTCATCAACATTTTCAGAGGTAGATTTTTTTTTTAATTAAATAAAAGACACAGATACATTTTGCCCACACAGAGCAAGCCCAACTCCAATGTTATTTCCATTTTTGAAAGGTGAATACAGGGAGGCAGGGCCAAGTTGGTGGACTAGATGCACATCTCCTCAATTCCCTCTGAGAACTAAGGCTGAAAACAGTAATTGAAAAGAGCAGTGTGGACCTTCTAGGAGCTCCAAGATCAGGTATAGGGTCATAAGATTAGACAGCATAGCAGGAAGGGGGGAAATACCTTGTCAGTGGAAAGACAGCAGCACAGTGCATACTGGTGCCTGGAAGGATTGCAGGTATGGATGTCTTCTTTGTTGGCCAGGAGGCTGGATTAGGTTGGCCGAGATTCTGAGCCTGGCATGGCCCAGCTACCTTGCTGATCTGCAGTGCCTAAGTAAACAGCTATTTCATAGCAGAAAGACTGTGCTTAGGTTAGCCACATTTGGAGAACCCAAAGGTGGGAAGTGACTGAGGGTGCAGTGTCCTTTCCTGCTCTCTTCTATGAGCTGTGCCACAGGTTCTGATGACTCATGGTGTGACACTATCTTGGTTAGCTGAGAGGTAGACTCGGCCTTGTCTGAGGGCTTAGCTGAGGCTAATTATCAAACTGAAAAATAGTGCCTGTTTGGAAAAGTAGCTTACACCTTTATCAGCCAAGAGGTGGGGGCCTGTCACCCCTGAGGGTCCTGCTGGAGCCAGCCACCAAGCTGAGCAGCACCACAGGGCTTGACGGAATCTATATTGCCAGAGAAGCTGTTCATAAGTCACCTGCACCTAAAGAATGCAGTGGTGGCTGGTTTCCAAATCAAGCAGTCCCCTTACTCATGATCTTCTTAGACCTATGTCACACTTCTGTTGGTGTAACATCAGAGAAACTGAACAGCATCTGGATGGTGTGAAGACAACAATCAATATCTAACTATTTAAAGAAGCAAACTATGGCTCCAGAAAACTCCCCAAACAAAGATTTAAACAACTTCCCAGATGAAGAAAACTTTGTGAAATTATCAGAGGTAGAATACAAAAGAATTATGTATAGAACTTTCCTAGAGATCAAACACAATGTAAACAGAACAAAATGCAAAATTAAGTTGCTGGAACATCAATGAACAAAATTCCAGCAGATCAGTAATAAAGTGATAGATTTAGACAATTCGGTGAAAAGCCAAAAGAACAGGACTAAGAAGTTGGAAGGCAGAGTCAGTAAACCTGAAGATAAAGCAACTGACACCAGTGTTTATGGGGAGAATTCAGAGCAAAGAAATCAGAAAAATGAAGAAGCATTAAGAAAGTGTAGGACCCTATCAAGAGGACTAATCTATGAATAACTGGCATTCCTGACAGGGAGACATAGCTGAAAACACAGAGAGATTTGTTGAAGAGTTGCTGACATGTAACTTCCCTGAAATTGTGAAAGAACATAGATATCCAAGATGCGTACCAGATGCCACAAAAACTAGACCTCCAAAAAAAGAGACCAAGACATACTATAATCAAGCTTAATAAAATGAAACATAAAGAGAGGCAGCATAACTTAAAACAAAACTAATATACAAAAGGCAAGCCCTATAGGCTTTCATCTGACTTCTTGGCAGAAACCGTGTTTGCAAGAATGTAGTGAGATAACACATACAAAACCTTGAAGGAGAAAAATTTCCAACCAAGAGTTATATATTTGGCAAAATTGTCTCTCAAATGTGAAGGTGAAATTAAGGTAAAAAGAAGCTTAGAGACTTTGTGAAACCAAACCAAAACTACAAGAAATACTGAAAGAAGCTCTTTGTTTAGATAAACAAAAATAACAAATGTATACTTAAGAATGCAATGCAGAACACAGCATCCAGAATCTTATTCAGCTAGGGAAGTCACAAAGCTCAATCAAAGCTAAAATTTCAATAGGGACCCAGTGATCTTAACATGAAAAATATGACATCATCACAATATAAAGAGGGATATATTACAGTAGCTATAACCCTTTCAGATGTAAGGAAAGTTAGGATGATGTACAGAAATTAAAGATTGGTTTAAATTTAGAACATTAAGCAGGATTAAAGGGATAGTGACAAATCAAACTAACAAAGTGACATATCAAAAAAAAAATAATAGCACAGGAGTCTCAACAATCACAACCAACACTGAATAAGATAAAAGGTAAACCTATAATGAACAACAACTCAAAACAGAATATCAAGAGAAACAAAGAAAACATCAATAATAAAATAATAAAGGCATCAAAATGGCAGCACTTTACACATACCTATCAATAATTACACTGAATGTAAATAGATTGAATGCTCCAATAAAGAGGAAAAGAGTGGCAGCCTGGATCAAAAGACATGATCCATCTATATGTTACTTATGAGAAATGCAACTTAGGCTCAAAGATATAAACAAATTGAAAATCAAAGGATGGAAAAATACATACCAAACTAACAACACACAAAGAAGAGCAGGACTGGCAATACTTATCTCAGATAAAATAGATTTTAATAGAAGGTCCAATATCATGGACAAGGATGATCACTATTTATTACTGAAAGGTTCAATACATAAGCAGGGGATAACAATATTAAATATTTATGCACCCAATACTAAAGCATCTAAATACATCAAACAAACACTGACAACACTGAAAAATGAGCTACATCACTCCACAGTAATGGTACAAGACTTCAGCACTCCACTTTCAGTAATAGACAGATCATCCAGAAAAGAAACCTCAGTAAAAACGCAGGTGATCTTACTGCTACAATTAGCAAATGAGACCTCACTGACATATACAGAACTTTTTGTCCATCAACGGAGAACAATACCTTCTTCTACAATGTACATGGAATAAACTACATGTTAGGACATAAAGCAAATCTCAATAAAATCCAAACTGTTGAATTACGGCAAAGCATATTCTCGTACCATAAAGCCATAAAAGAGGAAATCAGTAACAGAAAAAAACGTAGTTAGAAACTTGAACTCTTGGAAACTGAACAACACCTTCCTCAAAAAGCTAGGGGTTATACAAGAAATCAAGGACAAAATAAAGAAATGTATGGAATCAAATGAAAATGAAAACACATCCTACCAAAACTCATGGAATACAGCCAAAACAGTGCTCAGAGATCAATTTATCTTTACAAATGCACACATCCAGAAAGAAAAAAGGGCCCAAATCAAAGAATTAACTCTACAACTTGAATAAGTAGAAAGAAAGCAACAAAGGAACCCCTCAGGCATCAGAAGAAAATAGATAATTAAGATTAGAGCAGAACTAAATAAATTGTAGGATAGAAAAACAATTGAAAAAACTAGTAATAACCAAAGCTTATTTTTTGAAAAGATTATCAAAATTGATAAGCCATTGGCTAAACTTACAAAAGAAAAACAGGAGAAGAAACAAATAGCCTGAATAAGAAATGAGAGAGGAGATGATACAACGGACCCAACTGAAATCAAAAGTATTGTAACAGAATACCATGAAAGACTGTACTCTAAGATGTTTGAAAACCTAGAGGAAATGGAGGTATTTTTAGATTCATATCACCTACAAAAATTATCACAAGGAGAAGTAGAATAACCTCCTAAACCCATCATAAAAGAAGAGATTTGAAAAAGCAATTAAAAAAACTACCAACCAAGAAAAGTCATGGCCCAGATGGCCTAGCCGGAGAACTCTACCATGCTTTTAGAGAGGAGTTCATTCCAGTCCAATAAAGTTATTTCATAGCATAGAAAAGGACAAAATACTCCCAAATTCATTCTATGAAGCCAGCATAACCCTGATGTCAAAGCCAAGGACACCACAAAAAAATAAAATTGCAGACCAATATCACTCATAAGCCTAGATCCAAAAGCTTCAACAAAATCATAGCCAATAGAATTCAACAACATATCAAAAAAATAATTCACCAAGACCAAGTGGGATTCATACCAGGGAAGAAAGGCTGGTTCCCCATCAGAAAAACAATTACTGTGACCAACCACATAAACAACACAAAGATGAGAAACACCTGATTTTGTAAATTGATACAGAAAAGACATTTGACAAAGTCTAACACTCATTCATGTTAAAAACTCTCAGCAAAATAGGAATAGATGGCAAATTTTTCAATGCAATAAGGGGCATCCATGCAAAGCCAACCATCTACATCATCCTGCGTGGAGAGAGACTGAAAAATTCTCCATGAGAATGGGAACAAGAGAAAAATGCCCACTGTCACCACTTTTATTCAACAGTTTTAGAGGTTCTAGCCAGCGCAATTAGACAATACAAGGAAATAAAAGGCACCTGTGTACACAAAGATGAAGTAAAAATTTCCCTGCTTGCAGTTGATATGATTGTATACACAGAGAATCCTAAAGAATCCATATGTAAACTACTTGAACTAATAGAAGAGTTCACTAAAGTATCAGGGTATAAGATAAGCATAAGTAAATCGGTAGCATTCCTTTACACCAACAAAGAGAACATCAAAGTGGAAATCACCAAATCAATAGAGTTTAACATAGCCGCCAAGAAGATAAAATACCTAGGAATAAATCTAACCAGAGACCTATGCAGAGAGAATTATAAGACCTTACTGAAAGAAACCGAAAAAGACTTATATAAGTGGAGAAACCTACCCTGTTTTTGAATGGGACGACTTAAAGTTGTGAAAATGTCTATTTTACCCTAAGTGATCTACCTATACAATGCAATCTCACTACAAATTCCAGTGACATTTTTTAATGAGATGGAGAAATAAATCACACAAAGGGAAGAAACCCTGGATAAACAGAGCACTACTGAAGAAGATGAGCACAATGGAATGCCTCCTACTACCTGACTTTAGAACCTAATATACTGCCAGTATACTCAAAACAGCCTGTTACTGGTACATAAAGAGACATATAGATCAATGGAACAGAGTTGAGACCCCAGAAATATCACTGTCCTCTTATGAACAGTTGATATTTGAGAAAGGCGCAAATGTTGTAAACTGGAGTAAAAACAATCTCTTTAACAAATGGTGTTGATGAAACTGGATATCCATTTGCAAATGACTGAAACAGGACCCGTATCTCCCCTTACACAAAAACTAAGTCAAAATATATCAAAAACATAAATTCCAAACCTAAAGCAATAAAGATCACGCAAGAAAAATTAAGGTCAACAATGGAAGTTCTAACACACGGCTTAGATAGACTTCAAGATCTGACAAACAAAGCACAAACAACAGATGAGGACATAGGTAAACAGGAACTACTATGAATCAAACACATTCATCTAAAGACTGTATCAAGAGACCTAAAAGACTACCTACAGAATGGGAAAATATATTTGGTAACTATGTGTCAGACCAACATCTGTTCTCCATAATCTACAAGGTACTGCAAAATATCAACAAGAAAAAGATGAATAACACAATTAAACAGTGGGCAAAGAAGATGGGCAGATACTTCACCAAAGAAGTCATGCAGGCAGCCAAAAGACATATGAGGAAATTTTTAATCATTAGCTATCAGAGAAATCCAAATCAAAACTATAATGAGGTACCATCTCACTCCAACAAGACTGACTATAATCCAAAACAACAAATGCTGGAGAGGCTGCAGAGAGATTGGAACCCTCCTACATTGCTGGTGGGATTGCAAAATGGTACCACCTCTTTGGAAAGCAATTTGGTGCTTCCTTAAAAAACTAGAAGTGCCATTTGATCCAGTAATCCCACTGCTTGGAATATATCCTACAAAATAGAGGTGACCAAATAAACACATACATGTGAACGAATGCTTGTTGAAGCCTTGTCCACAATAGCAAAAAGATGGAATCAACCCAGATTCCCATCAACAGATGAATGGATAAGTAAACTGTGGTACATATACTCAGTGCAATGAATAAGAACAATGATGATTTGGGGGATCATCTCCTAACCTGGCTTCCATTGGAAGATATAGAAGACATGCTGAGTGAAATCAGTCAGTGGCAAAAGGCCAAATATTTTGTGAGACCTCTGCTATGAGGAAATAAAAATAGACTTATGCACAGTAGAAAAGACTCTGATGGCTACAAGGGTGGGGAGGGAGGGAGAGGGTTGGTCACAGATTAGTCTATAGAAATTTGGTTAGGTGAAAGCAGTAACAGCACACAGTAGAAAGTAGAACAACTTAAGTGGACTTCACCATAAACTGAAAGGTTTTCTAAACTCAACCAAGTATTTCAAAGGATAAAGTAGCAGGGAGGGTTGTCTTAGGATCATGTTTTCAGTGACGTAGAGGCCAATTTGTGTAACTAGCTCACTGCTAAGAGAGTCTTCTGCACCTCATATTGGTGTGTGGCGTCTGGGGCTTTAAAAGCTAAGAAGCTACCACCTGAGATACACCAAGTGGTCCCAACTCTTCTGGAACAGATGATGAACAAGAGCAACAAAGGCATAAAGAAAAAAGAGCCCAGGAGACAGAAGGACCCATATGAATAGGAGACTGTATCAATATGAGACCAGAAGAACAGAATGGTGCCCAGCCTCCACCAAAGACAGCTGTGATGGGGGACAAAACGTGGAGTCCCTGAGCCAATATGAGAAAAAGAAGTGTACAGCCCAAGAACTCTACTAAAAGGCCTTAACTCATGGCCTGACAGCCCAGAGGATCCCCTGGTAACATGGCTCCTAGACCTGCTGTCTCTGACTCAAACCTGGTAATAAGGTCTACACACAAGAATGGACTGGACTTGGGGAAACAGTATGACTATATGATGTGCATACTTTATGGTTCTATGCATTCGTAGGCAGCTGTTCCTACTGGTGTCTTTATAGATGGGAGAGAAGAACATAGAGAGGAGAGGACAGATGCCTGTTGAGAGTATACTAGAAATATAGTGTGGAAAAGAGGACAGTGCTATCGCCATGTGGAGAGAGCAGAAGAAGCTGTAGATAGGCGGGCAAGCAAAACCAATTTGGATTGTATACTTTCACTTAGTCACAAAAAAAAGTGAATACATCTTTCAGGGGGGCTGTGGTATGATCTGTCTGTTTCAAGACACTGTGCTATCATAGACATTGGAGGCAGAGAAGGGCAGACAGCTGGCTGAGGCCACTCCCTGACAGGGATTCTTAAATAGAACAGCAGCTTTCTTGAGGATCACAATGTCTGGTGTTCTATTTATGAAATATTTTCCATCATCCTATTACTCTTTCTTCACCAAATGTCACTTCGTAAAATCATGGCTGGTCATACCCCTCTTCAGGCTGTTTGGAAGGATTCCCCAACTAACATTTGTCAATGTGCTCTGAAGATTGAAGCTCATTATGTCTGTGTTAAGTATTATTGATTAAAATGGCCTTCTGCTCTCTCTTTACAGTCTTCCCACTAATTATGTCCATGTTTCATTTTTCTAAGTGAACATCAATGTCACAAAGAGGATCTCTTACAGAAAATCTGAGAGCCCAGCACTCTCTCTCTTAAAACAAATAGATTTTTCATTGAAATCAACATATCTTTCTGAATCGAATAGGTTTTCATGAAGCCAATAAATTTCTTCAAAACAATGCATTTTTATTACAACATATTTTTGTTCAAACCAATACTTTTTGACAACCAGATATTAATGACTTGGCCAGAACTATAAATTTACCCCAAACTATGTGTTTTCTCAGCAGAAAATAATTTTTCTTATACAAACACATTTTTATTTGAATCAATCCTTTTCTGAAATCAGATATATTTCTGCAGGGGACACTGGGAACCTCTTTAATAAGATATGTCATTTTGTTTAAAGGAACACAGTCTGACTTTCAAGTTTCTCTAGTGATTTACCTTAAACATCTTTATTCAAAAACAGTGAGGTAAAAGCTATTAAAGAACATCATTTTTTTTTTTTTTTTTTTGGCCAGAAAAACACCAGCTAGCAGTCCCTTGGAATGTAGCAGAGATGCAGATCCTATTCATATTTAGGGTTGCTCTGTGCATATATTAAATATATCATATGAAAGCCACACTATTTAGACTCTGTGGCTCTGGAAAGCAGTGCTGTTTCTGCTTTTATTTTTCCCTTGTCTTTTTTTTTCAAAGTTATTTTTGATTTTTTATTATGATTGAGTGAAAATGTACATTCCCGTATAAATTTGCATGCCCACTTATATGCAGCTTCCACTGCTCTCCCTGCCTGGTGACAGCACACACTTCCTCTCCACTCCATATATGTCTTACCCTCCCAACAGTCTCCTATCTCCTTCTCTCCACCCACTCCCCTGTCTCCATTAAGACGTCAGTGGGATGATATCCTATAGATGCACAGAACCATAAAGTGTACACACAATATGGTCACTCTGTCACCAAGTCCAATCTATTCCTGTCTGAAGAGTTGACCTCCATCGTGATTTACAGACAAGAACAGCATCAGGATCAGGGGCCATGCTCCCACGGGAATCCTGAGGCCCCAGAACATCAATTGTGTCTTTAAGTGGAGATGTCAGGGTGCACCCCTTTTTATTCTTGTGTTTCCAGTGTGACTCAACTTTGTGAGCTCTATCACAGCTGTCACTGGTGGTAGCCAGGAACCATCTGTTTCTTCTGGTCATAAGTCGATATAGTCACCCACTCACGTGGATCTCTCTGTCTTCTGAGTTCTCTTTCCACCGTGTAGTTTTGGTCCTTGGTGATCATCTGTTCCTTCTGAGTTGTGACCGTTTGGTGTACCCTCAGAAGGCAGCCTGGCAGCCTTTAAGACCCAAACACCACTCAACAAAGTGGGATGCAGGAGACTCTCTTAGCAAAATGCTAGTTGTTCCAATTGGCCTCAATTTCCCCTGACAGCATGTTAACTGGACCCCTGCCCCAGCTACTTTGTCCTTGCAGTATTGGGTTAAGATGGGAGGAATAATGATGTTATGTTGAAGTCCAGTTCATATTAATCTTCTTTCTGTGCTGTCACAGATCTCACCCAACCAAATTTCTATAAGCTGTCTAATGTAGACCCTCACCATCCCTCCCTCCCCACACTTGCAGCTGTCAGAGTCTTTCCTTCTATGCAACTCTGTTTTTAAGTTCTTATTGTAGGAGTCTCATACAGTATTTGTCCTTTTATTGCTGACCACTTTCACTCAGCATAATGTCCTTGAAACCATGTTACGAGATGTTTCCTAAAATCATATAAGTTCTTCTGTGTCTACTGAGTTTTTTTCTAGACGATCTGTCCAATATTGAGTGGAGTGTTGAAGTCTTCCAATATTATTGTGCAGTGATCTACCTCATTTTTGAGTGTAGTCAGTGTTTCTTCAATGTATTTAGGTGATCTAATGATAAGTACATAAATATTTAATATTGTTAAATCCTGCTTGTGTATTGAACCTTTCAGCAATAAATAGTGCCTATCCTTTTCCTCTATGGTAGATTTTACATTAAGCCAAGCGAAGTGCCGTCAGATGAGATTTTACATGAACATCTATTTTATCTGAGATTAGAATAGACACTCCTGTATTCTTAGCTTGATATATATTCTTTTAATTTTCAGTTCGTTCATAATTTTAACTCAGAGGTGAGTTTTTGCAGGGAACATATGGATGGATTGTGTCTTTTGGTCCAAGATGTCACTCAGTGTCTCTTTATTGGGGCATTCAGTCCATTCACATTCAATGTAATTATTGATAGCTTTGTGTTTAGTGCTATCATTGTGGTATGTTTATTTTTGTATTGATGTTTTCTCTGTTGTTCTTATTAATCTGTCCTCAGACATTCTTCTTTGTGAGTTGACTTTTCACCTTTCCAGGGTTAGTTTTGTGGTTGTTGAGATTCCTGTATTACATTTCTTGATTTGATATGTTGCATCTTTATTGTACTTTAAGGCTGCTCTTATGATCTCTCTTAATTGCTACCCGTCATATTAACTACCTCTCCATCCAGAAGGAGTACAATGACTGTAGTACATCCCTCTTTTTAATATGATGACACCATAGTTTTCATGATATGACCACTGGATCATTTCTTTCAATATTACAGGTTTGATTGAGTTTGGAGTCTTCCTCAACTGAGTAGATTTCTGGGTGATGTATCTTGTATTTGCTTCTAAAATATAAAGCTGGTGGTTTTGTTCTTCTAAGCCGAGAGATTCTTTCAGTACTCCTTGTAGCTTTGGTTTGGTTTTTACAAAGTCTCTGAGTTTCTGTTTGTCTGTGAATGTCTTGATTTCATTTTCATATTTGAAAAATAGGTTTTGCAGGATATATAATTCTTGGTTGGAAGTTCTCCTTCAAGGCTTTGAATGTGTCATGCCACTGTCTCTGTGCCAGCATTGTTTCTGCTGAAAAATCCAGTGAAAGCCTACAGGGTTTCCCTCTGAATGTTGGCTTTGCTTTGAGTCCTGCTGCTTTTGGAAGTTTCTGCTTATGTTTCATTTTGTTAAGCTTGATTAGAATATGTCTTGGAGTCTTTCTTTTGAGATCTGTATTGAGTGGTGTTCGATATGCATCTTGGATATCTATAGTCTCTTCTTCCATAATTTCTGGGAAGTTTTCTGTCAGCAGCTCAGCAACAATACTCTGTGTTCTCAGGTGTCTTGCCTGTCCAGGAACTCCAATTAATTGTAGATTGTTCCTCTTAATAGAATCCCACATGCTTCTTAATCCTTCTTCATTTGTCTTGTTTCTTGTTTCTGATTTTTCCTCATAGGTGCTGGAGTCAATAACTCTGTCTTCCAAGTCAGAAAGTCGTCCATTTGTTCTATTCTATTTTCTTGGCTTTGAAATGAAGTTTCTATGTCTTTGATTTTGTTCTTGATCTGTTAGATTTCAGAGTACTGGTGTCCCATCAGATCAAACAGCTTGCTTATTTTTTCATTTTGCTCTGCTGCATTTTGTACAAGGTCTAGGAGAGCTCTCTGTATTCACCTTCTGATAGTTTCAGAAAGGTTTCTACACCTGAAAGTTCTTTGGTTCATTCTTTTGGGGGTCTTCTGAAGCCATGGGTGATTTCTTTATTATACTTTTCTCCAAAGTTTGTTGCTTTGGAGGCATCATGTGAGTCAATAAAGACTGGGAGAGATACTGTGAGGATGGACAGCAGTTGTTTCTCTAGGACATCTTAAAATGAAGGGCAAATGGCATCAGACAACTTCCAAAGTCAGTCAGGTCTTCAGGTGCACAGGTCTCTCTTCCCAGCTGGCAAAGTAAGCACCTCTATTTCCAACCCCAGATATTATAAATTAGTTTAAAATATAGAAAGCCTACTGCCCTGTTGTCCTTTGCTGCTGGGTCCCAGCTGTATGCGACACTGTGTAGAACAGTACTTTTCTGCTGGAAAAGTCCTCTCCTCCAGGAAGGCACTGCCTCCTAGCCTAGGAATTAGGTCCTGCTAGGGCCTCTGTATGCGTATATCTGCCTCCCAGTGGAACAAGGTGGCATCCCGCATAAGCTACTCCTGCCACAGCACTGCACAGGCCACTCAATGGCAGAGGCAGAAAGAGAGGCCAAAGGTGCCGAGATGCACATAGTCCAAAGTTGCATCTCAACGTGTGACAATTCCGCCAGCAGATCCCACCAGCAGTGCACCTGAGGCCAGCTGTCAGTCAAGGTCCAGCTCCACCCACTGGCCAAGACAGAGAAAAAGAAGTCAAAATGGTTAGTTACCCTTGATCCGTGAAAGCCAGCACTCACCAAGAGCGAGGGTCAGCAAAAGAGAAGAGGTTTTCTGTTCAGTGGTATGAAGTCCAAATTAATAACCCTATACTGTGTCCTAGGGCTCACTAAGTGTCTAGAAGTTTCCACTTAGTTATCAGTTCAGGTCTTGGTTTCCAGAGGGATTTAGGGAGCTATGTGTTTAGTCCGCCACTTGACTCCATCCCCATTTTTCCTCCTCTTTAGGAAAATATCTTGACTTTTTGGACTTTTTGTATATTTAGCCAGAGACTGAGAGACCTACTATGAGAAAGGAACATCATTACTACCAGTTGTCTTTATACATCAACCTGCTCTGGAAGCATGTGCACATTTTCCTAGATTAAAAAGAAACTCTCCTTTGAGTCAATTCCAACTGACAGCAACTCTACAGGATGGAGTAGAAATGCCCCTAGAGTTTACCAGGAGTGACTGGTGGATTTGTTTGAACTACCAACCTTTTGGTTAGCAGCCATAGGTCTTAACCACTATACTACCACAGTTTCCTTTTAGGTCAAGTATAAAAAAATTGAAATTGACTTAAGAGTTGTAAAATGTTTCTGGTCTCAGAAAGGTTAAAGGAAAGCATGAACACAATCTCCAAGCAAAATTCAGAAGTCAGATATAATCAATAAAAAGTATATTTAAAGAGTTTTCTATTAGTTCTCTTGTTCTTTTCTGGCACAAGTGCGTATACAGTTGATCAACTTAAGACCTCACCAAAAATTCATCACTTCTGTAATGTCTAGGAACTACTATCTTTGCCTCAACTAGAGCAAATTTATGGGACCTGTGTTTCTTGCTACCAGTATAAGCACATTCATTTTTGTATTTCCTACTTATTTTCAGAAAATAACAAAATGAAATCACAGAAGGAATGTTTGAATAATTAGACAATTCTTTTCCAGACAAAGCTGGACTCTTTGTGAGCAAGTTGTGTTGTCACTCAATATATTCCATTCTTAGCTGATATGGAAAAGTTCACACTCAGGGTACACCATACAATTTTTAGATGCCAACATATAATGTAGGAAAGCCTGTACTGTGCAACAGCTAGAGACCTAATAGAATGGAAAGGCACTGCAAATGATATGTTCAGGTTTTTGTTAATAAAATAATTAATGTTTAGCATTTTCTACATGCAAGGCACTGTGCTAGGAACTTCATATCCATTTTCATATTTCTTTCTTATGACAAAGCTGTGAAACAAGTATTCTCATTCCCAGGCTTAGGAAGCAAAACAAAAACAAATAAATTTAAGGAGTTATTTGCCCAAACTCATGTAGGTAATAAATTATAAGTCATACAGAAAGACTTTAAAAAGAAATTTACTTAACTTTGAAGCTGGTGCTTTCCATACCAGGCTCTACTGCCATCTCAGTGCCCTTGTTTGTTACAAAAGTAACTGTGGTGGATTGAATTTGACCCCATAAAAATATGTTCCACTCATAACCTCTGGTGTCTGTAAATATGAGCTTACTTGAAAGTAGGGTCTTTGCAGGCACAATTAGTTAAGATGGGTTCATACTGGATTTTTTGAGTGGACTCTAATTTCAATGACTGGTATCTTTATAAGAAGAGGAGGGGACACACATACGTGCAAAGAAGTCTTGTAAAGATGGAAACAGAGACTGAAAAGATAGAGATAGAAGTTGAGGAACACAAAGTATTTCCAGGAGCCAACAGACACCTCAAAGACAGAAAGATGGATTCTCTCCTACAGTATTCAAAAAAGCAGTTGATTCCTCCAATGCCTTTATTTTACACTTTCAGATGAGTCAAAGAATAAAGTTCTATTGTTTTAAACCACCTTGTTTGTCATACTGTGTTCCAGCCCTAGGAAGTTAATGCAGTGATTGTGAATAGTTTCTCCCATAAACCTTAGTTTTCTCATTTTTACTCTTTGCTTGGAGATGGTCCTCCTTCCACCTGCTTGGTTTTTTTGAGACCCAAATGAGTACATGAATAGGGAAACAATCTGAAAACAAGAGTTTGTTGTATAAATATATAAAGTAACACTTCGTAAAACCAAATTAATTTTTCCAAAGTGGATTTTGAGAAACAGCAATGGATCTTTGTCACATTTATTAATTGATTACTTCACTGCTTTGTGAAAATGCTTGTGTGGGGATGAACATTCCTAACCAACAGTAGAAATATACGCATACGCTTGTGTGAGGGAACTTGGTTAACACACAGTGAACTGAGATTGTGTGGTATACAGATGGTACAAGGTAAATAAACAAGCAGTAATTAACATATCATAAACTTATAGAACTGTTTTTAAAGTTACAAATAGCTGTTTACTTAAACATCTCTTCTGATTTTCACAATGACTCTGAGACAGGTAAAGCAGGGGCACAATGTCCCACTTAAAAAGTGCAAGTGCTGACACTCAGAAAGATCTGCTATTTGCCAAACAACATGCAACATAAATAAAAAATTGAGAAGTCTAAGGCTCTTTCCACTTCATCATATTGAAAAGTATTCAGCTGTCAAACAAGAAAGTATAGAACAACATAGTGTAAGGAAAGGAATGAAAGGAAATATATGAAACATTCACTGTACAAAGCATTTATAAATCTATATTTTACCTCATATTTTCCTTTGACTCAACCTTGCGTTTTATAATCTTCTCAGAGTTACTGAGATCATCGCTGACAGACAAAGAATGATAATTAAGTTCTCTGATTTTAAGTCCAATGCTCTTTATAGGAATCTATACGCAGCAGTGGATTTGTTTTGCATACATGTAAAAGGGGACCCTAGAGGTGCAGTGATTAAGAGGTTGGCTGCTAAACAAAAGGTCAGCAATTCAAATCTACCAGCCACTCTTATGAGTCAGAATTGGCTTGATGACAACAGGTTTGGGTTTGGTCTTTGGATGCTCAGAAGTCAGGGACCATAGTGGCACAGTGTTTAAGTGCACAGCTGCAAACCGAAAGGTCAGCAAGTAGCACCCATCAGTCAATCTACTGAAGAAAAATGTGGCAGTCTGCTGCTGTAATGATTACAGTGTCGAAACCCTATGGGACTGTTCTAATCTGTCTTTTGTCACTAAGAGTTAGAATTGACCCCACAGCTTGCTGGTATTTTTTTTTTCTTTTCCTTTTGGTAAAGTACTTGCAAGGACTCCTTAAAGTGTGAAGTATACCAAAGCAACGCATTGTGTGAATTCTTGACTGCTGTTTCCATGTGTGTTGATGTGATGATGTCAATCCAAGTAAAATTAAATTTTTGACAGCTTCAATGTTTCCTCCACTTGTTAATTTGAGGTGATGTTTCTTATTGTTCCAGTTTTTAGAATTTATTACTGTTGGGAAAATCTACTACAGAAAGACCTGTTTCAAGTGTTAAAAACCAAAGATCTGAAGCAGGATTAAGATGACGGAGTACCCACATATGTTCTCTAATCTGTCTGACAAAAAAGCACCAGAAAAACAACTGACCAGATTATATAGGACATTCTAGGATCCCTGAATAACAGGTGGAATGCTGAGAGTCAGACTTGGTGAGAGGGAGGTGAAAGCATGTCCATAAGCAACAACTTAGGCCAGAATTAAATGCACACCGTGTGGAGGAATGCACTTCAGCCAGCAAAGTGGACCCATAGCACTGCAGTGGCCAGTGGCCAATGCTGTGAGTGTAAAACATCTTTCCCAGCAGGGAAGCTGAGCTTCAGATGGCCACACTTAGTGAACTGAAGAAGACTTTCAGCAGATCATCATAAGCTAAGTGCTTGCCAACTCTTGCAGATTTAAACCTTTCCTACACGCCAATTTCCCTTCCCTTCCCCAGCGCTTCCTCCCTTCTTTTCTCTGCACTTGGTGTTAAACTCTGATGCACTACCTAGGCTGGAAGTTGGACATCTTATGTACATACCTGGAGCTATTCTCCCAGACTTGGAGAGGGAAGAGAAGAGAGGGGGGAAGTTCTGTGGGCTCCCCTGAGCTGGCAACTCCCCCTATCTTGTTCAGCATGCTCACAGCACTAACTGTCTGGTGACAGGGCATTGGAATTTTTAAATCCTTACCAATCAAACAACCTCAAATGACCAGACTATTTGGACACCCAAAAACGGAATAATAAAAAAAAAAAAAAAAAACATACACATGTAAGTTAGAAAACAATAACCAAACAAATAAATTGCAAGTTTCTAATGGTTCGGAGGCAACAATCAAATTCTAACCATTTAACGAAGCAGACCACCATGGCTTCAGAAAACTCCCACAAAAAAGAATCAAAAAATTTTCCAGATGAAAAAGACTTTCTGCAATAAGTCGAGGTGGAATACAAAAGAGTAATGTGTAGAGCTTTTTGAAACATCGGGAAGAAGAATAGACAAAGTGCAGCAGAACATAATGCAAAATTAAATATCTGCAAGAAATACTTCGGCAACAATAATCTGAAATTCAGTAGATTAACAAAAATATTACAAAAATAAGCAATTAAATTAGAAGCATCATTGAGCTAATAGAATGCAGAATTAGTGACACTGAAGATAAATCAACTGACACCAGCATGTATAAGGAAAAATCAGATTTAAAAAGTTACAAAAAATGAAGAATCACTGAGTTATGTGGAAGCTCTAGGAAGGGGAATAATTTATGAGTGATCAGAGTACCACAACAACAGGTATAACAGAAAATACAGAGAGCACTGTTGAAGGAAGAAAACCGCCAACCAAGAACCATGTATCCTGCAAAACTGTGTCTCAAGTACAGTAGCAAAATCAAGAAATTTACAAATAAATGAGTTTAGCATTTGCAAAAACCAAACTGAGATTAAAAGAAACACTGAAGAAAGTTCATTGATTAGAAAATCAATAACATCAGCGAGGATAGAGTAGCAGGGGCGGGGTCTGGGGAACATAACTCTCAGGTGACATTGAGGCCAACTAGCTAAGAGAGTCTTTTGCACTCCATGCTGGTGAGTGGTGTCTGGGGTCTTAAAAGCTAACATGCTTCCATCTAAGGTACACCAAATTGTCCCAACTCATCTGGAACAGGTGATCACCAAGAATATTTCCAGAGTAAACCATGTGTTAGGACATAAAGCAAATGTCAACAAAATCCAAACCACTGAACTATTGAAAAGCATCTTCTTGGACCATAAAGCCCTAAATGTCTAAATCAATAGCAGAAAAAACATGGATAGAATTTGGAACTCATGGAAACTGAAAAACACCTTGAACAAAAAGCCATGAATTATACAAGAAATCAAGAATGAAATAAAGAAATTTATGAAATCCAATGAAAATGAAAATGAAAACACATCTTATCAGAACCTATGGGATACAGTCACAGCAGTGCTCAGAGGTCAATTTATCTTTATCAATTCACGTATCTGGAAGGAAGGACCCAGACCAAAGAATTAACCCTACAGCTTGAACAAGTAGAAAGAGAGCAACAGACAAACCCCTCAGACACTAGAAGAAAACAGATAATAAATATCAGAGCAGAACAAAATGAATTAGAGAATAGAAAAAAATTGAAAAAATTGACAAAACTAAAAGCCAGTTTTTTTTTTTAAAGATCAACAAAATTGATAAACCATTGGCTAAATTTACAAAAGAAAGACAGGAGAGGAAACAAATAAACTGAGTAAGAAATGAGATGGGAGATGTCACAACACACCCAACTAAAATCAATAGTATCATAACAGAATACTATGAAAGACTGTACTCTAACAGATTTGAAAACCTGGAGGAAATGGACAAATTTCTACATTCATACCACCTACCAAAATTATCACAAGGTGAAGTAGAACAACTAAATAAACCCATCACAAGGGAGTCAAAGCCAAAAGCCAAGTGCCATCGAGTCAGATCCGACTCATGGCAACCCACAAAGGAAGAGATTGAAAAAGTCATCAAAAAACCACCAACCAAAAAAACCCCTGGCCCAGATGGCTTTGCTGGAGAATTCTACCAAATTTTACAGAAGAGTTAACTCCAATACTACTGAGACTATTTCATAGCATAGAAAGAGATAGAATACTGCCAAGCTCACTCAACAAAGCCAGCATAGCCCTGATACCAAAGTCAGGGAATGATCCCTAGATGCAAAAAAATCTTTAACAAAATCCTTGCCAATAGAATTCAGATAACATATCAAAAAATAATTCATCATGACTAAGTGGGATTGACACCAAGGATGCAAGGATCATCATCAGGAAAAAAAGTTAATGTGGTCAACGACATAAATAGCACAAAGATAATAATCACCTGATTTTGTCAATTGATTCAGAAAAGACATTTGACAAAGTCCAACACCAATTCATGCTAAAAGGTCTCAGCAAGATAGCAAAAGAAGGGAAATTCCTCAACACACAAAGGGGCATCAACACAAAGCCAGCCACCTACATCATCCTCAATGGAGAGACACTGAAAGAATTCTTGAGAATGGGAACTGGACAAGGATCCCCACTCTTAACACTTTTATTCAGCATTGCACTAGAAGTTCTGGCCAGAGCAATTAGATAAGACAAAGAAATAAAGGGCATCTGCACTGGCAAACAAGAAGAAATAAAGAACTCCCCTTTCCCAGATGATATGATTGTATATGCAGAGAATCCTAAAGAATCCATAAGCAAGCTACTCGAACTAATAGTTCAGCAAAGTATTGGGATATAAAACAATGTAAAATAAGGATATAAAATAATATAAAATAAGGATATAAAATAAAATAAGTGAATCAGTAACACTCCTTTATACAAACAAGATCATCAAAGAAGAAATCACCAAATCAATACCATTTTCTACACCTCCCAAGAAGATAAAATAACTAGGAATACATCTAACTAGAGAAATAAGCGACTTATACAATCACAAGACCTTAATGCAAGAAACCAAGAGAGACTTATGTAAATGGAGAAACCTACCCTACTCATGGATAAGAAGACTTAACATTGTGAAAATGTCTATGTTACCCAAAATGATCTGTACATACAATGCAATCTCAACACAAATTCCAGTGACATTTTTAAGTGAGATGGATAAAGAAATCACCAACTTTGTTCGGAAAGCGAAGAAATCCTGGACAAGCAAAGCACTACTGAAGAAGGGGAACACAGTGGGGGACCTCACCCTACCCAACTCAGAACCTATTATACTGTCACAGTAGTCAAAACAGCCTGGTACTAGTACAAAAAGAGACATATAGACTCATGGAACAAGGTTGAAACACCATAGATGCCAACAGCCCCTTACGAACAGCTGATATTAGACAAAGGCTCTAAGATTGTGAACTGGGCTAAAAACTGTCTCTTTAGCAAATGGTGCTGGCAGAATTGGGTATCCATCTGTCAAAAATTTAAACAAGACCCGTATCTCACACCTTGTACAAAAACTAACTCAAGTTGGATGCCAAGCTAAGCCAAGTACCGTTGAGTTGGATAAAAGACCTAAATGTCAAACCTAAAATGATAAAGATCATGTGAGAAAAAATAAGATCAACAATGGAAGCTTTAATGAACATCTGAAAAAGGCTTCAAACCCTAACAAACAAAGCACAAAAAACAGAAGAGGAAATAAATAAACGGAAACTATGAAGAATCAAACACTTTATAAAAGAATTTAAAAAACCACTCACAGAACGAGAAAAAATATTTGGCAACTACATGTCGGACCAATGTCTTACCTCCATAATCTACAAGGTACTGCAAAATATCAGCAAGAAATAGATAAATAACCCAGTTAAACAATGGAACAAATGGTCTACCTATTTCCAGCTTCTTAAGGAGGGTCCAAATTGCTTTCCATAGAGATTGCACCATTTTACAATCCCATCAGCAGTATAGAAGAGTTCCAGCCTCTCCAGTATGTGTTGTTTTGTGTTTTTTTGGATCAACTTTCTGGGGTGAGATGGTATCTCAGGATAGTTTTAATTTGAATTTTTCTAATAGCTATGATTGTGAGCATGTCCTCATGTGTCTTTTGACTGCCTGGATGTCCTCTTAGTTGAAATGTCTGTTCATCTCCTTTACACATTGTGTGTTCAGAGATCTTTCAGATGAAGAAGAAGTTAAGGCAATACACAGAATTTAAAGACAGGTTTTAACTTATAATATTAGGGGTAAATATTAAGGTAATCACAAAGGAAATTAACAATCCTACACATCAGAACAAGAAACAAAATCTAGAAGTCTCAACGGGTATAAAACCAAGAACAATGAAATGGATGAAAACAAAACCCATAAAGAAAAATGACTCTGTACAGTAATTAAGTAGAACTAAGAAACTATCAACAACACAAAAATTAAGGCATCGAAATGTCAAAACTAAATTCAGAACCATCAATAATCACTTGAATGTAAATGGGTTAAATGCACCAATAAAGAGATGAAGAATAGCAGAGTAGGTGAAAAAATAAACAAGATTCACGTACACGCTGCTTACAAGAGACACATCTTAAGCATAAAGACACAAACAAACAAACTCGAAGGATGGAAAAATACGTACCAACCTAACAACAGTCACAAAAGACCAGTAGTGGCAATATTAATTTCCGAGAAAAGAGACTTTAAAGTAAAATCCGCCACAATGAACAAGGAAGGTCGCTGTTTATTGCTTACAGGGTCAATACTTCAGGAGTTCATAACCATATTAAGCATTTATGCTCCGAATGACAGAGTTTCTCAATACATCAAATGAACTCCTACCATGCAGAATAGTGAGACAGACAGCTGCACAATAACAGTAGGAAACTTCAACACATGATTTTCAGTGATGGACAGAACACCCAGAAAGCAGCTCAATAAAGATGCAGATGATCAAGATGCCACAATGACCAACACAACCTCATAAACATATATATAACACCACACCTAACAAAAGACAAGTATGCTTTATTTTCCAGTGCATATGGAACTTTCTCCAGAATAGACTACATGTTAACCCATAAAGCAAGTCTTAACAAAATCCAAGGCATTGAAATATTGCAAATCATCTTCTCAAACAATAAAGCCATACAAGTGGAAATCAAAAGCAAAAAAAGTAAGGGTTAAAAATCAAACACACAGAAACTGAGCAACACCTTGTTCAAAAACTTCTGCACTATAGAAGAAATCAAGAGTGGAATAAAAAAATTCATAGAATCAAATGAGAACGAAAACACATCCTACCAGAACCAACAGGACACAGCAAAAGCAGTACTTGAAGGTCAGTTTCTCTCGTTAAGTACACATCTTTGAAAAGAAGAAAGGGCAAGTAGAAAGAGAGCAATGAAAGAACCACTCAAGCTCCAGAACAAAACAGATAAAAAAATTAAAGCAGAACTCAGTGAATTAGAGAATAGGAAAACTATTGAAAGATTTAACAGGAGCAAAAGCTGGTTGTTTGAAAAGATCAACAAAATTAATAAATCATTGGACAAACAGACAAAAGAAAAACAGGACAGGAAGCAAACAACTCAAATAAGAAATGAGATCAGAATATTACAACAGTCCCAACTGAAATTAAAGGAATCATAACACAGTACTATGGAAAACTGTATTCTAATAAATTTGAAAATCTAGAAGAAATGAACAAATTTCTAGAAACATACTACCTACCAACACAAACAGAAAGTAGAACAAATGAATAAATGTATCACAAGATAAGAGATTGAAAAAGTAATTGAAAAACTTCTGACTAAAGAAGTCCTAGCCCAGATGGCTTCTTCGAAGAATTCTACCACATTTTGGGGAAGACACAATACCAATACTACTAACGGCATTTCACAGTATAGAAAAGGAAAGAATACTCCCCAGTTCAATCTGTGAATACAGCATAAACCTAACACCAAAATCAGGCAAAGACAACACAAAAAAGAAAAATTATAGAACAGTGTCTCTCATGAACATAGACACAAAATTATAGCCAATAGAATTCAACATATCAAGAAATAATTCACCATGAAGAAATAGGATTCATACCAACGATGCATGAATGGTTCAATGTTAGTAAAACAAGAAAGTCTCTGGATGAGCGAAAGTGTTTGATTCTTAATAGTTCCCATTTATCTATTTTCTGTTGATTGTGGCTTGTTTGAGAGATTTTGAAGTCTGTCTACATTGTGTATTAAAACTTTCATTGTTGTTCTTACCTTTTCTTGGATGAGATTTATCGTTTTAGGTTTGATATTTAGGTCTTTTATCCAGTTGGAGCTGATTTTTGTATAAGGTGTAAGACATGGATCTTGTTTGAATATATTGCAGATGGATATCCAATTTTGCCAGCACCATTTGTTGAGGAGACTGTTTTTACCCCAGTTTAATGTCTTAGGGCCTTTGTCAAATATCAACTGTTCATAGGCAGATGGTGTCATCTCTGGGGTCTCAATTCTGTTCCACTGATCGATCTGTCTGTTCTTGTACCAGTACCAGGCTGTTTTGACTAATGTGGCTGTGTAGTATGTTCTAAGGTCGGGTAATGAGAGGCCTCCCAGTGTGTTCTTCTTCTTTAGTAGTACCTTACTTGTCCAGGGCTTCTTCACTTTCCAAACAAAATTGGTGATTTGTTTCTCCATCTCATTAAAAAATGACACTGGAACTTGCATTGGGATTGCATTATACAAGTAGATTGGTTTGGGTAAAATAGACATTTTCACTACGCTAAGTTTTCCTATCCATGAGCAGGGTAGGTTTTTCCATTTATCTAAGTCTCTCTTAGTTTCTTGTAGTAAGGGCTTATAGTTCTCTTTGTAAAGGTCTGTTATTTCTCTGGTTAGATTAATTCCTAGGCACTTTATCTTCTTAGGGGCTATTGTAAATGGTATTGATTTGATGATTTCTTTGTTAATAGTCTCATTGTTGGTATAAAGGAATCCTACTGATTTACTTATATTTATCTTGCATCCTGAGACTTTGCTGAAGTCTTCTATCAGTTTGAGTAGTTTACTTATAGATTCATTGGGATTCTCTGCATATACAATCATATCATCTGCAAACAGGGAAATTTTGACTTCTTCTTTGCCGATGCAGATGCCCTTTATTTCTTGGTCTTGTCTAATTGCTCTGGCTAGAACTTCTAGTCCAATGTTGAATAGGAAAGGTGAGAGTGGGCATCCTTGTCTAGTTCTTGTTCTCAAGGGAAAGTCTTTCAGTCTCTCTCCAATTAGGAAGACATAGGCAGTTGGCTTTGTAAAAATGGCCCTTATTTTGTCGAGGAATTTTCCATCTGTGCCTATTTTGCTAAGAGTTTTCAACATGAACAGGTGTTGGACTTTATCAAATGCCTTTTCTGCATCAATGGACAAAATCAGGTCATTCTTGTCTTTTGTGATATTTATGTGGTCAACAGCACTTGGCTTGGCTTGGCATGTGGTTAATCACATAAACTGTTTTTCTGATGTTGAACCAGCCTTGCATACCTGGTATGAATCCTACTTGGTCATGATGGATGATTTTTTTGATATGTTGTTGTATTCTATTGGCAAGAATTTTGTTGAAGATTTTTGCCTCTAGATTCATGAGTGGTATCAGTCTGTAGTTGTCTTATGTGGCTGGATCTTTCCCTGACTTTGGTGTCAGGGTTATGCTGGCTTCATAGAATGAGTTTGGGAGTACTCCATCTCTTTCTATACTGTGAAATAGTCTCAGTAGTATTAGAGATAACTTTTCTCTAAAAGCTTGGTAGAATTTCACAGTGAAGCCATCTGGGCCTGGGCTTTTTTTTGCTTGGCAGTGCTCTGATGACTTCAAAATCTGTCAAACAAACCACAATCAGCAGAAGAGAAAATAGATAAATGGGAACTACTAAGAATCAAACACTTTTGCTCATCCAAAGACTTTATTAATAGAATTAAAAGGCCACCTACAGAATGGGGAAAAAATATTTGGCAACTCTATTTCAAACCGACGTCTGATCTCCATAATCTATAAGATACTACCAAATATCAATAAGAAGAAGGTAAATCACCCAATTAAATGATGGCCAAAGGAGATGGACAGACACATCTCTAAAGAGGAGATCCAGGCAGCCAAAAAACACATGAGGACACTTTCACGATCTTTAGTTATTGAAGAAATTAAAATCAAAATGATAATGAGATACCATCTCACCCCAGTAAGGTTGGCCATGATCCATAAAACACAAAACAAGTGCTAGAGTGGCTGTGGAGAAAGTGGAACTCTCTTACACTGTTGGTGGGGTTGTAAAATGGTCCAGCCTCTTTGGGAAGCAATCTGGCGCTTCCTTAAAAAAAATGGATGTCGATATACTATTTGACCCAGTAATTCCACTACTTGGAATGTATCCTACAGAATCAAGGCCTTTCACACCACTGGACACATGCGCAAGAATGTTTATCGCAGCACAGTCCATGACAGCAAAAGGATGGAATCAACCCAGATGTCCAACAACAGAGGAATGGATAGGTAAACTATTGCATATATACTCAATGGAGCACTATGCAATGATAAAGAATAATGATGACTCCAGGAAACATCTCATAACTTGGTTTCAACTGGAAGACATTATGTTGAATGAAAGTATTCAGCAACAAAAGGACAAATATTGTATGAGATCCGTACGATAAGATCTCAAAAACAGACTTGTGTATAGAAGAAAAAACTCTTTGACGGCTGCAAGGGAGGGGAGGGAGGGAAATTGAGGGGGGAAGGTTTAGATTAGATAGTTGGTAGAAATTTGGTTGGGTGAAATTGGTGATAGCACACATTAGAATCAAGAACAATATAAAGTGGACTTCAGCATAACTTGAGTACTCCTTCCATCTTAACCTTCTATTGCAAGGACTGCACCCCTTTTTATTCTTGTGTTGCCAGTGAGACTCAACTTAGTGAGCTACATTGCAGCTATCACTGGTAGTAGCCAGGCACCATCTGGTTCTTCCAGTCCCAAGTCTATGTAGGCACCCACATGTGAGTCTCTCTATCTTCTGGGTTGTCTTTACCCCATGTCATTTTGGTCCTCATTGCACATCCATTTCTGCTGAGTTGGGACCATTTGCTGTGTCCTCGGATGGCAGCTTGGCAGCTTTTAAGACCCCAGACACCACTCACCAATGTGGGGTGCAGAGAGCCCGCTTAGCAAAATGCTAGTTGTGCCAATTGGCCTCGATTTTGCCTAAGAGCATGGTCTCCAGCCCCTGCCCACCTACTCTGTCCTTGAAATAGTGGGTTAAGATGGAAGGAGTATTCAAGTTACACTGAAGTCCACTTAATATTGTTCTTGTTTGTAATGTTTGCTATCTCAGATTTCACCCAACCAAATTTATACCAACTATCTAATCTAAACCCTCCCCTCCTTGTCCTCCCTCCCTCCCCTCCCTTGCAGCCATCAAAGAGTCTTCTATGCATAAGTCTGTTTTAATATTTGTAACATCTAACATATATGTTTTACATTTTACTGTGCTTTAAGTGAAGAAGAACTGATGCACCTGAATTATGGTATTGGTAAATAACATTGAACTTACAGAATGAACAAATCTGTCTTAGAATATACAGAGTGCTCTTCAGAAGCAAGGCTGACAATATCTTATCTCATGTCCTTTGGATGCTTTACTAGGAGGGACAAGTCTCTAGATAAGAACATGGAAGACCCTCAGTGAGGTGAACTGACACAGTGGCTGTGACAATGGGCTCAAACATAGCAACAGTTGTGAGTGTGGCACAGAACCAGGCAGTGATTTGTTCTGTTGTACATAGGTTGCTGTGAGTTGGAACTGCCTTGATGGCACCTAACAGTAACAGCAACAATGTTCCAGTGCAATTTGTGAATAAGACAGTACTGACTTGTTTCTGGGGAAACTTGGAAGCTAGGGAGATGCACCAGGAGAGGCTGCAAACATCACAGAGACATGCTTGGCTGAGGCCGTCAGCTGACTTGCCATCAGATGCTGCAAAATGGGCAAGTCTCTGGGGTCTCCTACCTGAACATACGAAAAGACAATCTGGAAAGGCAGATATTAAACAAAGGTTGATTCCCATAATTTGATACATGTAAAAATAAGCTCCATCTTCTGCAGATTCAATTTAACATAAGACATATTATTATATGTATACAGCACCTATTGTATGTTAAATACTATGAGATGTATATGATCCAACAGAAGATCTTACACAAAAGATTAATTAGATCCAGTGTTTATGGATCTCAGTTTTCTCCTGTGCAAAATAAACACATTAAAATACATAATTTTCAGATAAGTATGAGTTTACCACAACAAAACATAGTCCCTGCCTGCTAGAATTTATAATCTGGTGGTCACAAAAGGTAGAATGCCAGTATTATATGGGACCATAGAGCTCAGTTCAAACACTGACAGAGGAGTCACTTGAGGTAACATTAGAGCCTGAGTCTTCTGCAGCCCCATTAAGGACTCCACCTACCACAGCTCAGCAGATCTCATTAAATATGCTACAGGCGTGCTTCCCACAATGAAAGAGACTGGAAAGGACATCAGGTCCGACTGCTCCTCCAGTCCTTAAACCTGTTATGGAACAGGCTCACCACAAGGTAGACATCATAGCTAAGCTTACGTGTACCTGCAGCAGAGAAAGTGCACTCGGTCCGAAGAGAAATAATTCTTTTTGTAAAGCTATACTTGTTACATTTTTCCTTAAGTGAAGCTTTCATCTAACACCAACCAGTAGAGCCACTGAGAACATGTTCATGACCTCTGTTGAATACTTGCCTTGTTTTCCCAACTAATTTATAATTTCTGGCATGGATCTATGCAACAGGCTATACCAGGTGGTTTCTGGGATAAATGATGAGTCACACTTGGAAAAAGCTATGAAATTCTGAGAAACACTTCATTTCACACCAATTAAGAAGACATTGATCTTCACATGGTAAGGAAGATGACAGCCAGTATAGTTTAGAACACTTTCCTCAAGTGCAGAAACAGTTTTTCCTCCTGTATCTTCATCATCTCCCTTTTCTCTGGGGACGCTATTACATGTCTCCACCCACTGTCTTTGGAACAGACCCCTTATGAAACTAGGATAATAGAATGTGGACTTTGTGTAGCCAAGAAAGGGGGCAGATATTTCTGGAGCACAACAGTAGGCTATATATATGAGGACTGCCAGTTAAGTTTGTGAACTCATCCTAGAAAAAGAGCTACACATCTCACTGCTGAATATCACTATAGTCACCTTTGAAGTACTCCCTTTGGAAGCTCTGCACTGATGCCAGTGCCTAGTCTACTCTTCAAAGTAATTTTGGAAGTACTTTTCTGGAAGGTCCATCAGAGATGTTGTCATACTACCCTTGATGACCTGAATGTCACTGAAATGTCTCCCTTCAATATTTCATTTATCTTTGGGTAAAGAAAAAAAGTCATTGGGGCCAGATCCAGTGAGTAGGTAGGGTGTTCCAATACAGTTATTTGTTTACTGGCTAAAAACTTCCTCACAGAAAACTATACAATTAAATTTGCAAACTTACCAGCTTGCCACTGTGTACAATGGCCATTCCAGAAAGAGTTCCAAAATTGCTTTGAAGGGTGGACTAGGGGTTGGCATCGGTGCATAGCTTCTCAAGGGAAGTGCTTTGAAGGTGACCATAGTGATAGTCAGCAATGAGTTATGCAGCACTTAGAACCCTTGGAAAAAGCTATGAAATTCTGAGAATCACTTCATTTCCTACCAACTAAGAAGACATTGGTCTTCACATGGCACAGACAATGATAGTCAATGTAGTTTAGGACACTTTCCTCCAGTGCAGGGCCAGTTTTAACTCTTGTATCTTCACCATCTTCCTTTTACCTGGGGACACAATTACATACCTCCACCCACTGTCTTTGGAACAGACTCTTATGATACTAAGATAACTTAGAACAATTAAGTTTGTGGACTTAATTTTCAGACTTCATGTGTATGTGTGTGTGTGTAGGTACATATGCATACACACACGTATATACATATACACGTATACATATATATGTATGTATATACATATATATGTGTACACACACACAAGTGATAGTGTAGTAGTTAAACAAAAGGTCGGCAGTTTGAATCCATTAGCACTCCTTGGAAACTCTGTCCTGTAGGGTCATTGTGAGTCAGAATTCACTTGATGGCAATGTACTCGATTTTTCTTTTTGAGTGTGGGTGTATACATATACACACATACATATACACACATATGTACACATTTATGTATATGTATACATATATACACATACCTATACATATATACATGAATGTACCTATGTGTGTATATACATGTATATATGTATATGTGCATATAGATGCATGAGTGTATACATGCATATGTGTATATATGTACATGTGTGTATTTGTGTATACGTACATGTGTGTATATGGATACATGTGTGTGTGGAGAGAGAGAGCCATACAGAGTCTTGTTCATCATGTTAGGGCTTCATAGGATAGCTGCTCTGGGAAGGGTCCCATCCTTCAATCCTCCTCTATCCCATATCTTGCACATCTGAGACTCCCTTACTTCCTGTCTACACTGTTAAGGAAATACTTGTGCCAGGCTGAGAGGAGGAAAGCAGAATGAGGAATGAATATGGAAGAGAAAAAAAGCCAGCCAGCCAAGTGAAAAGAAAGAAGAGTGTGGAAAAGAAGAAAAAGGAAAGGAAAAGAGTGTTTTAAGAGAAGGAAAGACAGAAACAGGAGGCCAGGATGGAAAGACTTCTTTAACTCTCATCTCAAGTAGAGGCAGTATGAACTGAAATTCAAATTTAAGTAAAAAGCAGTGAACTCTTCTGCATTCAGTCTCTGGGTTGTGTAAATGGTTAATGTAGTTGGCTGATAAACAAAAAGTTGGAGGTCCAAGTACATCCAGAGGTGCCTCAGAAGAAAGGCCTGGCAATCTACTTTAGAAAAGTCAGTCACTGAAAATCCTAGAGAGCACAGTTCTACTCTGACTTACATGAAGTTTCCAGGGGCTGGAGTAGGTTCAATGCTCTCTGAGGGATTTTGCATTATTCTCTGGACTTTATGTGTCCACTTGGTTATCACAGTCAGATATTTTGGTAATGCATCTGGGAAACGTATCCACCCTTCAAAATGTAGGAGAACAAGGAATGCTTACATGGGTAAGGCAAAAGACTTCTATAAAGTGTTGAAAAAGCAGAGACATTATCCTGAGGACTAATGTGCACCTGACCTAAGTTGTGTTTTCAGTTGCTTCATGTGTATATGAAAGGTGGACAATTAATAAGGAAGACTGAAGAATAATTGATGCCTGTGAATTGCAGTATTGGTAAAGAATATTAAACACACCATGGACTGCCAAAAATAAAAATAAAAATAAAAATAAAATTATCTTGGAAGCAAGGATGACAAGACTTCATCTTTTATACTTTGAACATGTTGCCAGGAAGGAGCAGTTCCTAGAAAAGGACATCATGTTTGATAAAGCAGTGGGTCAGTGAAAAAGAGGAAGAACCTCAAGAAGATGGGTTGACACAGTGGCTGCAACAATGGGCTCAAACACAGCAACGGAAGTGAGGGTGGTGCAGGACCAGGCAGTGTTTCTTTCTGTTGAACATAGGGTTGCTATGAGTTGAAAGTGACTCAAGAGCACTTAACAACAGATAGATAAGAAAATGAAGAGAGGTCTTTCCATCAGCATCAAAAGTAAAACATTCATTCACTGTTAAAATCAGTTTCATTATTCATTTATGAATTCACTCCTTTAAATAATAAGTTTGAACACATTATGTTCAAAGAACTTTATAGAAGATGTGTTTTTTCTTTGTACTGGTAGTTCATGACGTATTGTGGAAATGAGATGTTAAACTGTGGCATAAGTTAAGAGAATTTCACAGATAGATTTAACCTTAAGGACCAAATGAGTGGTATCAACAATAATTTCTGAGTTCATGGAAAGATTCTACTTGAGAATGGTTTGGGAAGGCTACAGCGAGAGGGTGAGCATTCTCCTGGCTCTAACAAATGAGTTGAAAGTGGACAAAGAAGCCAGCCAAGTGCCATCGAGTCAGATCCGACTCATGGCGACCCTAGAGGCCAGAGTAGAACTGGCCCCTAGAATGTTCAAGGAGTGTCTGCTGGATCTGAGCTGCCAACCTTCTGGTAGCAGTGGTAGCAATTAACCCACTACACCACCAAGGTTTCCCGTACGAAGAAGAGAGAATACATAATCTTAGATGTGGGAAGTAAAATGTCAACAGTTCAAGGAAGAATGACCACACCATAGTGAATAGTGATATATACAATTTAATGGAAGCCAGGTATTGTTAAGAGCAATCCATGTAAGAATAATCAGCACTTTGGAATCCCTACGGGCTTTTAAAAATCCTTTTGCCTAACCAATTATGTTAGATAGAATCTTGAGGGTGGAATCCACAAATCAGTATTTTTTTTTTTTTTTTAAAAGCACCTCTGATAATTCCAAGGTTGAGACTATTGCTTTGCAGGTATTCACTGTATTTATTTTCAGTATTTCTTCCCCAGAAACACAAGTTAAGGAAAGGCTTTTCTTAAGAGGGACCTCTGCTGTTGTATTAGAAAAGATGTGTTGCAATACTATATACTTATTTACCTGCTCAACAAATTCTAAATAGGTGTGTCAGGTACTGTGTTAGTACTGGGGACTCATGAATCAAAAAATCTAAAATATCATTGCTCTCATGGCTTTTGCATTCTGTTAAGAAGATATGAACAATAAATGAATTAAGTAAATTATTCACAGTATAGGAAATCTCAGTGGTGTATTGATTAAGTGCTACAGCTGCTAAGCAAAGAGTCAACAATTTGAATCTGCTAACCACTCCTTTGAAACTCTATGGGACGTGTCTACTCTGTCTTATAAAATCACTGTCATCAAGTCAGCTCATCAGAAATATGTTTGTTTTCTCTATATAGAGTATTAGAAAGATATGTCATGAAAAAAATAAAACAGGAAAAGGAAATGGAAAGCATTGCAGACAAGATACATGATTGTGAGAATAAAAACCTGAAGGAAGTAAGGGAGGGAGCCATAAATCTATGAAGAACATTTCAAACAGTGGGAAGAGCACGTGTTCAGGCCATCAAATGAAAATCCACCTTGCCTATCCTCAGCAGCCTAACCAATCAAAAGAGGGTGAGCATGTGGGAAAAGGGACAGATATGAGGACAGATATAGAAATACTGGCGGTATAATGGTTAAGTGCTGTATCTGCCAACCAAAATTTCAACAGTTAAGATCTGCCAGGTACTCCCTGGAAACTCTATGGGGCAGTTCTACTCTGTCCTATAGTGTTTCTGTGAGTTGGAATTGACTTGATGACAGTGGTTTTTTGTTTGTTTGTTTTGGTTGTTTTGTAAGGTTGAAGGGGTAGGAGAGCATAGGACACATAGAATAAGTATGGCCCTGCAGGCCACTGTGAGGGCTTTGGCTTTACTCCTCATGAGATGGGAAACTTTACAGACATTTGAGCAGATAACTGTCACAACTTGACTCAGATTTTCTGAAAAAACTCAAATGACTTCTGTGTTCAGAATAGATGGATGGAAGTGTGCACAGTTCTCAAATCCCTAGCCATCATTCCTCTATTGTTTTAAGTTAATAGTAAAATAAAATAATCCCTTTCCTCTGTCTGTGCCCCAGTGTTACTAGGTGTTATCATGCTCAATTTGACTTGCAAAACCCCAATAACAGGGGTGGGACCAAGATGGCATACTAGATACATGTCTCCTTGATTCCTTCTAAGAACTAAGGCCTAGAAATATAATTGAATGAAACAGTATGGATATTCTGAGAGTCTCAAGATCCAGTGAAGGGTTGTGAGATTGGAATGGGCAATAGGAGTGGGGAGCTACATCTGTTGGAGGACAAGCAGCGGTTCACTGATTCCTGCTCCCGCTGGTGTTTCATGTGAGAGGATTACAGGTATGGATGTCTTCTTTGTTAACTGGAAGGCTTGGACTGGACCTTAGGTGCCTGTGAGTCTGCCATGAGTCTCCTACTATGCTGAACTGCAGTCCTTAAGTAAACAGCATATCCCATAGCAGAGAGACTGTGTTGGGACAGCTGCATCTAGAAAATTCAGCTGTGGCTGGCAACTGAGGGTGCCAGTGCCCCTGCATCCTCTCTTCTCTGAGCTGCACCATAGATACTACTGACTCACTGCAGGAAAGGTGACTCAGGTGGGATGCCATCTTCTCAGCTGAGAGGCAGAGTTAGCCAAGCCTAAGGTCTCACCTGGGGCTAATTCCATGCTGAGCAGCAGTGCCTGTCTGGAGAGGGCTCCCAGCAGTTAAACTGTTTTTAAGACAGTAGTACCTAGAGAACTCAATGGGGGCTGGCAGCTGAGTGCAGTGGTTCCCTAACTCCTCCCTTCCTTTAGCCATGCTACATCATCTGGGGACAGCCTACAGGGTGACATCTCTGTTACCCAGCAGGTAGGCCTGCCACCCCTGAGGGCCTGGCTGCTTTCAGCTGTAGCTGGTCAATGCCTCTCTCAGCAGAAAATCAGGTTTTAAGATAAGAGCAACTAGAGAGCACAGCAGTAACTGGTGCCATTTCCACCACCCTTCACTGAGCCACATCATAGCATCAGCTGATGGACCCCCTAGAGACTCCACAAGTAGGGCACCATCTCTGCCACCCAGGAGGTGAGGCCTGCCACCTCTGAGGGCCCAGCTGGTTTGCAGGCTGCTGGACAGAGCCCTCTCTTAGGAGAAAAGTTGTTTTTAAGACAAGGGCATATAGAGAACACAGCAGTCCCTGGCAGCCAAGTGTGGGGACATTCTTCTCCCATCACTTCCCTGAGCTATGCCATAGTCTTGACCAGTATGAAGATTGAGAGTCGGTACAAGTAGTTTACCACCTTTAGCAGCTAGTTCAGCCTGCAAAACCTGAGGGCTCTGCTGGACCCAACCGCAAAACCAAGAATCACTGCATGGCTTGAGTGTCTATATTGTCAGACAATATATACATAAGTCAGCTGCACCTAGAGAATGCAGTGGTGGCTGGCCACCAAATTTAGCAGTGCACTTACTCCTTTCTTATAACTATGCCACAGCTCCTGTTGGTGTAACAGTGGAGAAACTGAACAGCTTCTAGATGGCATGAAGACAACAATCAATATCTAAACATCTAAAGAAACAGACCACCACGGCTCCAGAAAACTTCCACAGTAATCAAAAAGCTTTCCAGATGAAGAATCCTTTGTGAAATTATCAGAGGTAGACTACAAAAGAATTATGTACAGAACACTTCTAGAGACTAAACAAAATGCAGCATAATAAAATGAAAAATTAAGTAAGTTATATGAACTGTTAGAACATCAATGATCTGAAGTCCAGCAGATCAATAATAAAATTACAGAATTGGACTATTCAGTGCAAAGCTAAAAGAGCAGGATGGAGGAAACGGAATGCAGAATTAGTGAGCTTGAAAATAAAGCAAGTGACATCAGCATTTATGAGGAGAAATCAGAGAAAAGAAAGGAAAAAAAGATGAAGAAGAGTGTGGGACTCTATTGAGAGGAGTAATCTATGAATAATTGTAATTCCTGAACAAGGAGGGATAGCTGAAAATACAGAGAGAATTGCTGAAGAATTGCTAACAGAAAACTACCCTCAAATTACAAAAAAAGAGAACATAGATATTCAAGATACTTATGGAACACCACAACAACTAGACCCCCCAAAAAGAAACCAAGGATTAAAAAATGAAACATAAACTGATGGCAGGAGTCACCACCGTGAAGACAATGCTGCAACTGAGCATGTTGCTCACTGATACACCAGGGGTTGGAAAAATCACACTAGACAAAAAACTTACATCAAGATCAGGACAAAATACATTAATGTGGGTGATTTAGCTAAAGAAGGGTAGTTGTATGATGGCTGTGATGTAGAGTACGATTGTACCATTTTAGAGGAAAATAGAGTAGTTGATGAATTAGAAAACCAAATGAAAGAAGGTGGAGTTATTGTTGATTAACATGGTTGTGATTTCTTTCCTTAATGTTGGTTTCATACCATTTTTGTGCTGAGAACAGATAACAGTGTATTGTACAAAAGGCTTGAAACGAGGGTTGTAATGAGAAAAAACTGCAAGAAAATATTGGATCCGACTAGACGGCACTAGGCTTGGCTTTTATGAAAAAGCCATGGCGTCCTACAAGGAAAAAATAGTGCATCAGCTGGCTAGCAATAAACCAGAACATCTAGAGAATAATATAAATCAGATACTTAAATGGATTGAACAGTAGATCAAAGATCACAGCTCTTGACTTATAAGACTGTGAAATGACAGTAAATCTATCATTCTACCTGCATCATAGAAATTGTCCAAGTATCAGTAAAACTGTTGTATGAAAATTGTGTTGCAGGACCAGCATGTGGATAGTATGAAAAGTTTTTGCATAGGTTCTTTTTTTCCATGAGAAAGCTAAATGGTCTCAAATGTAATGACTATAGCATTATTAAGAGTTGAGCATAAAGGCTGTCATTATTTCATGTTTTGAATGTTAAAGGGTAAATAAATCTGATGAAGTGGGATGGGTATCTGTTAAATTTGTTACTGAAGAAGATGATCTCTTAAAATAAAACTTAAGGCTTAAGGTAAAAAAAAAAGAAACATAAACAGTGGCTCTGAAAGAGTGAGACTTAAAGCAAAAATAGCATACCAAGGGAAGCCCTGCAGGCTTTCATCTGACTTCTTAGCAGAAACCATGTTGGCTAGAAGATAGTGGGATGATACATACAAAGCCTTGAAGGAGAAAAATTTCCAATCAAGAATTATATATCCAGCAAAACTGTGTCTCAGTTGTGATGGTGAAATTAAGACTTCAGATAAACAGAAGCTTAGTGACTTTGCAAAAACCAAACCAGAACTACAAGAAATAATGAAAGAAGCTCAAAGTTTAGAAAAATAATAACATCAAATGTATGTTTAAGGATGCAAAGCAGTACACAACATCCAGAGACCTTCTCACTTAGGGAAGTCACTAAGCTTAATCAAAGCAAAAAGATGAAAAGTAGGGAACCAGTGATCTTAACATGAAAACTGTGATATTATCACACTACAAAAAGGAATATGTTATAGTAGATATAACCATTTCAGATAGAGAGGAAATTAACAAGATATAGAGAAGTTCAAGATTGAATTAAACTTAGAACACTAAGGGGGATCAAAGGAGTGGCCACAAAGCAAACTAACAATGTGACATATCAAAACAAGGAATACAATATAGGAGTCTCAACAAGCACAAAACCAACACTGAAAAAGGTGACAAGTAAGCCCATAAAGAAAAATGATCCAGAACACAATACTAAGAGAAACAAAGAAAATATCAACAACACAAAAATACAGGCACCAAAAGGACAGCACTAAACCCATACCTATCAATAATTACACTGAATGAAAATGGACTGAATGTTCCATTAACAAGGCCAAGAGTAATAGCTTCGATGAAAAAACCACAATCTGTCTATATGTTACTTATAAGAAACACACTTTAGATTCAAAGATATGAACAAACTGAAAATCAAAGGATGGAAAAATATATACCAAGCTAACAATATATGAAGAAGGCCAGGATTGGCAATTCTAGTCTCAAAAAAAGATTATTATTATTTTTTATTGTGATTCAGTAAAAGTATACTATTCAAATCAATTTTGCATACCCACCTATCTGCAGCTTCCTCTGATGTTCTTCCTCAGTGAGAGCACACTCCTCCTTTTTATTCTATACTTGTTGTATCCTCTTGGCAATCTCCTATCTTCACATGTTACTTTGTTCTCTCCCATCTAGAAAGAGATTAGTAGGTCAGCATCCTATAAATGCATATAAATGCATAGATCCATAAAGAACACACACCATATGATCACATTGCCCACTTATCAGCAGCTCCTTCTGCTCTCCTTGCCCAGTAACAGCACACACCTCCTTTTCATTCTATACTTGTCATATCCTCTTAAAAATCTGCTGTCCTCTTCTTTTCACCCCGTTCTCTCTCACTTAGAAAGAGGCCAGTAGGACAACATCCTGTAAATGAGTAGATCCATAAAGTGCACACTCCACACTGTCACATCGTGTCCCCACGTCCAGTCCATTTCTGATCAAAAAGTAGACTTCAGTAGTAATTTCTGGACTGTGACAGTGGCAGGTCTAGGGACATGTTCCCAGGGGAAACCCCAGGCTGTCAGACTATAAATTGTGGTCTTTTAGCAGGGTTCTTTTTCTCTGATGTTGCCACAGGGATTCAACCTTATGTGCCCCATCATGGCTGTCTTTAGTGGATGTCGGACACTATATGGTTCTTCTGGTCACATGTTAATACAGTCTCTCACTCACATGGGTCCTTCTGTCTCTGGAGCACTTTTTTCCATGTGTCTTTGTTGTTCTCAGTGACCATCTGTCCTGGATGAGTTGGGACCATCTGGGGTATCTCAGATGGTAGCATGCTAGCTTTTAAGACTCTAGATGCCTCTCACCAATACAGGGTGCAGAAGACTCACTTAGCAATAGGCTAGTTATGCCAGTTGGCCTTGATATCAAGCGAGAGGGTAAGCCTCAGAACCTGTCTCTGCTACTCTATCTTTGCAGTACTGGATTGGAGATTAGAACAGTTTTCAGTTTATGTTGAAGTGCAGTTAAGTTGGATCTGTTTTCTACTGTGTGCTGTCACTGCTTTCACCTAACCAAATTTCTGTCAACTATCTGATCGACGACAAACCCTCTCCCTCACTCTCCACCTTTGCAGCCACCGTAAAGTCTTTTCTTCTGTACATAGGTCTATTTTTAAGTCCTTACAGTAGGGTCTCATACAATGCTTGTCCTTTTGCCGCTGACTAATTTCACTCAGCATAATATCTTCCAGTTGAAACCAGATTATGAGATGCTTCCTAAAATCATCATTGTTTGTTATCATTGCATAGTCTTCCACTGAGTATATATACCATAGTTTGTTTATCCATTTATTTGTTGCTGGGCATCTGGGTTGGTTCTATCTTTTTACTATTGTTGAATGTGCTGCAGTAAACACTCGTACACATGTAACTGTGTGACAGCCTTTGTTTCTTTTTATAATTTTTTTATTTATTAATTACAGTAAAAGAATAAGATTTCTAACATCTATCAATTATCTCATCTATGAAAAACCCTCACTCCCCCACCCTCGTAGCCAACACAGTTATTTTCTTCTGTAAATGATTCTATTTTTAAATCCTTATGACGGGTAGCCAGGCATATAATATTTGTTCTTTTGTCACTGACTAATTTCACTCAGCATGATCTGTTGCAAATGAGACCATGTTATGAGATGTTTTCTAAAATCATCATTGTTTTTTTATCATAGCGCAGTGTTCCATTGAGTATATGTACCATAGTTTGATTATCCATTCATTTGTTGATGGGCCTCAGGGTTGATTCCATCTTTTAGCTATTGTGGACTGTGCTGCAACAAACATTCGTGTACATGTCTGTTCATGTGACAACCTTTGTTTCTGAAGGATAAATTCCAAGCAGTAGAACTACAGGATCAGATAGAATATTTATTTTCAGCTTTTTAAGGAAGCACCAGATTGTTTTCCAATGAGGCCGTACCATTTTGCAATGCCATTAGCAGTGTAAGGGAGTTCCAATCTCTCCACAGCCTCTCCAGCATTTGTTGTTTTATGTTTTTTGGATCATGGACAACATTGTTGGGCCAAGATGGTATCTCACTGCAGTTTTGATTTGGATTTCTCTGACAGCTCGTGGTGGTGAGCATTTCCTCATGTGTCTTTTGGTTGTCTGGATGTCCTCTTTCATGAAATGTCTGTCCATCTCCTTTGCTTATTGTTTAATTGGATTATTTGGCTTTTTCTTGGTGACATTTTGTATATCTTATAGATTATGGAGATCAGACACTGGTCAGGCAGGTAGTACCTAAATATTTTTTCCTGTTCTGTAGGGGGTCTTTTAACTCTTTTGATAGTCTTTGAATGACCAAAAGTGTTTGATTCTTAATAATTCTCATTTATCTATTTTCTCTTCTGTTGATTGTGCTTTGTTTGGCAGCTTTTGAGTTCTGTCTACATTGTGCATTAAAACTTCTGTTATTAATTCTATTTTTTTCTTGCATGTTCTTTATCATTTTAGGTTTGATATTTAGATCTTTAATCCATTTTGAGTTAGTTTTTGTGTAAGGTGTGAGATAAGGGTCTTGTTTCAGTTTTTTGCAGATGGATATCCAATTTTGCCAGCACCATTTGTTAAACAGACCATTTTTACCCCAGTTTAAAATCTTAGGGACTTTGTAGAATATCAGCTGTTCATAGGAGGATGGTGCCATCTTTGGGGTCTCCACTCTGTTCCATTGGTCCATATGTCTCTTTTTGTACCAGTACCAGGCTGTTTTGAATACTGTGGCAGTGTAATAGGTTCTAAAGTCAGGTAGTGAGAGGCCTCCCAGTGTGTTCTTCTTCAGTAGTGCTTTACTTATCCAAGGTTTCTTCCTTTTCCAAACAAAGTTGGTGATTTGTTTCTCCATCTCATTAAAATTGTTGCTGGAATTTATATTGGGATCGCATTGTATATGTAGATTGCTTTGGGTAAAATAGACATTTTCACAAGCTTGAGTCTTCCTATCCATGAACAGGGTAGATTACTTCATTTATGTAAATCTATCTTAGTTCTTGCAGTAAGGTCTTGTAATTTTTACTTCTTTGCCAATGCGGATGCCCTTTATTTCTTTGTCTTGTCTAATTGCTCTCACTAGAAACTCAAGTACAATCCTCAGTAGAAATGAGAGTGGGCATCCTTGTCTACCTCTCATTCTCATAAGTCTCTAGATTTATTCCTAAGTATTTTATCTTAATGGGGCCTGTAGTAAATAGTATTGATTTGGTGATTGCTTCTTTAATGATCTCTTTGTTGACATAAAAGAAGCCTATTGATTTACTTATGTTTATCTTATATCCTGATACTATGCTGAACTCTTCTAGTTCCCACAGTTTATTTATGGATTCTTTAGGATTCTCTGCATATACAATCATAAATGGAAAAAAAAAAAAACCCACTGCTGTCAAGTTGGGTCTGACTCACAGGGACCCTAGAGGCCAGAGTAGAACTTTCTCATAGTGTTGCCAAGGAGCAGCTGGCGGATTTGAACTGACATCGTTTTGGTTAGCAGGCATAGTACTTAACCCACTCTGCCACCAGGGTTTCCATATACAACCATATCATCTACAAATAGAGAGATTTTTACTTCTTTGCCAATGGGGATGTCCTTTATTTCTTTGTCTTGTCTAATTGCTCTCGCTAGAAACTCAAGTACAATCTTCAGTAGAAATAGTGAGAGTGGGCATCCTTGTCTACCTCCCATTCTCAGGGGGAATTCCTTAGTCTCTCTCCATTCAGGATGATGTAGGTGGTTGGCTTTCCATAGATGCCCATTATTGCATTGAGGAATTTCCCTTCTATTCCTATTTTGCTGAGAGCTTTTAGCATGAATGAGTGTTAGACATTGTCAAATGCCTTTTCTGCATCAGTTGACAAAATCAAGTGTTTCCTATCCTTTGTGCTATTTGTGTGGTTGACCACATTAATTATTTTTCTAATGTTGAATCAGACTTTCATCCCTGGTATGAATCCAGCTTGGTGATGATGAATTATTTTTTTGATATGTTGTTGAATTCAATTGGCTAGGATTTTGTTGAAGATTTTTGTGTCTAGGTTTACGAATGATATCAGTATGTAATTTTCCTTTTCTTGTGAGATCTCCCCCTGGCTTTGGTTTCAGGGTTTTGCTGGCTTCATAGAAACAACTTGGGAGTATCCCATCCCTCTCTGTGCTGTGAAACAGTCTCGGTAGTGTTGGAATTAACTGTTCTCCAAAAGTTCGGTAGAATTTTCTAGCAAAGCCATTTGGGCCAGGACTTTTATTGGCTGGTAGTTTTTTGATGACTTTTTCAATTTCTTCTTTTGTGATGGTTTTATTAAGTTTTTCTACTTCTCCTTGTGATAATTTTGGTAGGTTATATGAAGCAAGAAATTTGTTCATTTCTTCTAGGTTTTCAAATTTGTTAGAGGACAGTCTTTCATAGTATTCTGCTATGATTTTTGATTCGATTTCATTTGGGTCTGTTGTGACATCTCATTTATTATTCAGGTTATTTGTTTTTTCTCTTGTTTTTCTTTTGTGAGTTTAGCCAATGGTTTCTTAATTTTGTTGATCAGCTTTTGGGTTTAATTTTTTCAACTGTTCTTCTATTCTCTAATTCATTTAGTTTTGCTCTAATCTTTATTATCTGTTTTCATCTAGTGCCTGAGGGGTTCCTCTGTTGCTCTCTTTCTTCTTCTTCAAGCTGTAGGCTTAAATTTTTGGTTTGGACCCTTTCCTCATTCCAGATGTGTGCATTTATAGAGAGAAATTAGCCTCTGAGCACAGCTTTTGCTGTATCCCATAGATTCTGGTAGAGCGAGTTTTCATTGTCATTTGACTCCATAAATTTCTTTATTTCATCCTTGATTTCTTTTATAAACCATAGCTTTTTGAGCAAGGTATTGTTCAGTTCCCATGAGTTCCAATTTCTACCTACGTTTTTTTCTGCTGTTGATTTCAACTTTTATCGCTTTATGGTCCAAGAAGGTGCTTTGCAATTACTCAGTCATTTGGATTTTGTTGAGACTTGCTTTATATCCTAACATATAGTCTATTCTGGAAAACATTCCATATGCAATGGGGAAGAAGGTATACTTATCTGTTGCTGGGTAAAAGGTTCAGTATATGTCAATCAGGTTTAGATCATTGTTGCAATAAGATCTTTTGTATCTTTACTGATCTTTTTTCTGGATGATCTGTCGTTACTGAAAGTGGAGCGTTGAAATCTCCAGCTACTGGTGTGGATTATTCTATCCTGTTTTTCAATGTAGTCAGTGTTTGAGGTATTTAGATGCTCTGCTATTGGGTGAATAATTAATACTGGTATGCTTTTCTTATGTATTGAATATTTCAGCAGTAAACAGTGACCATCCTTGTCCATGATAATGGATTTTACATTAAAGTGTATTTTATCTGAGATTTGTATTGCTGTTCCTGCTCTTCTTTGTATGTTGTTGGCTTGGTATGTTTTATCCATCATTTAATTTTCAGTTTGCTCATGTCTTTGAGTCTTAGATGTGTTTCTTGAAAGCAACATATAGATGAATCATGTCTCTTGATCCAGGATGTTCCTCACTGTCTCTTTATTGGAGGTTTCAGGCCATTTACATTCAGTGTAATTGCTGATAAGCATGTGTTTAGTGCTATAATTTTGAAGCTTTTATTTTTGTGTTGTTAATGTTTTCTATGGTGCTCCTACTATTCTTTTCTGGGTAGTTCTTCTTTAAGAGTTGATTTTTCATCTTTTTCAGTGTTGGTTTTGTGTTTGTTGAGACTCCTGGATTATATTTCTTTTTTCTTTTGATACGTTGCATCTTTATTTTCCTTTGCAGCTTCCTCTATGAACCCCCTTACTATTCTAAATATAGAACAGATATCAACTTTTGCATATCTTTTTTAATTTCTCTCTGTCTGAAAGGATTGTAGCTATAATATATCCCTGTCTTTAGTGTGATTGTGTCATAGTTTTTGTGATGTGACCACTGGTTCCATTCTTTTAATATTGTAGCTTTGTGACTTCCCTAACTGAGTAGGATTTGGGATGCTGCTCCCTGCATTGCCTCCCAAGTATACACTAAATGTTTTTGCTTTTCTAAGCAAGGAGCTTCTTCCAGTATTTCTTGAAGTTTGGGTTTGCTTTTTACAAAGTCTCTAAGCTTCTGTTTATCTGCAAATGTCTTAATTTCATCTTCATGTTTGAGAGACAATTTTGAAGGATATATAATTCCTGGTTGGAAGTTTTTCAAAGTCAAAGTTTTGAGTGTGTCATTCCACTGCCTCCTTACCAACATCATTTCTGCTGAGAAATCAGATGAAGCCTAAAGAGCTTCTGTCTGAAAGTTAGCTATGGAACAGCTCAGAAAAGAGAGGGTGGAGGGGCACTAGTGTCCTCGGTGAATAGCTGGGCTCTCAATATATGGGTATCCCAAGTAGTCTGTCTGCTATGCTATGTGCTTTTTACTTAAGCACTGCAGTTCAGCATATTACCTGGTGCATGCCCAGCCCCCACCTTCCAGATTACAAAGAAGGAGTCAGTACATATAGTCAGCATGTGCTGCCTCATGTCAGAGAGAGACAATTTTCTGCCTACTGGGGCATAGTCCAAACTGACAATCGTATCTAGATCCTAGGTCTCCCCAGATATGCAAGCTTCTCCATTCAATTATCATTCCAGGCCTTAGTTCTCAAAGGGAATTGAGGAGACATGTGTCTAGACCACCAACTTGGCCCTGTTGCCTGTTTCCTAAAGTAGATTTTAGTGTAAAATCCACTATAATGGACAAGGGTGGTCACTATTTATTGAAAAAAGGTTCAATATTAAATATTAATGCATGCAATACTAGAGCATCTAAATACATCAAACAAACATAGATGACATTAAAAAACAAGATAGATCACTCCACAATAATATTAGGAGACTTCAACACTTGACTTCAAGATTCCACTTTGGTAATATACAGATCATCCAGAAAAAAAGCTCAGTAAAGATACAGAAGACCTTATGGCAATAATCAACCAACTAGACATCACTGACATGCATAACTTTTTACCCATTGACAGATAAGTGAGCCTTGTTTTTCAATACACATGGAACATTCTCCAGAATAGACCACACATTAGATCATAAAGCCAGTCTCTACAAAATCCAAGACATTGAATTATTAGGAAGCATCTTCTCAGACCACAAAGCCATAGAACTTCAAATCAATAACAGAAAAAACATAGGTAGAAATTTGAGCTGATGGAAACTGAACAACTCCTTGCTCAAAAATCTGTGGGTAGAAGAAATCAAAGACATAATAAAGAAACTTATGGAATCAAATAAGTATGAGAACACATCATGCCAGAACATACGGGATATAGCAAAGGCAGTGCTCACAGACCAATGTATCTCTATCAGTGCATACATCTGGAATGAAGAAAGGGACCAAACCGAAGAATTAACCCTACAATTTGAACAAGCAGAAAGAGAAACAAAAGATCCTTTGGGAATCAGAAGAAAACAGATAAAGATCAAAGCAGAGTGAAGTGAATTAGAGAATAGAAAAAATTGAAAGAACAAAAAAACCCAAAACTCTTTCTTTGAAAAGATCAACAATATGATAAGCCATTGGCTAAACTGAAGAAAGAAAAACCTGAGAGAAAAAAAAAGAACCCAAATAAGAAAGAAGACTGGCAATGTAACGACAGACCCAACCAAAATCAAAAGTACCAAAACAGAATACTATGAAAAATTGTACTCTAGAAGACTTGAAAACCTAGAGGAAATGGACAAATTTCTAGATTCACGTCACCTACCAAAATATTCAAAGGAGAAGTATAACAAATTAATAAATCCATCACAAAAGAAGAGACTGAAAAAAAAATATCAAAAAACTACCAACTAAAGAAAGTTCTGACCCAGATGGTTTCTCTGGAAAATTCTAAGAAACTTTTAGAGAGGAGTTAATTCCAATACTACTGAGGCTAATTCATAGTACAGAGAAGGATAGAATACTCTCAAATTCATTCTATGAAGCTAGCGTAACACTGATACCGAAGCCAGGGAAAGATACCACGAAAAAAGGAAATCACAAACTAATATCACTCATGAACCTAGATACAAAAATCTTCAATAAATCCTAGCCAGTAGAATTCAACAACATATCAAAAAAATAATTCATCATGATCAAGTTGGATTCATACTAGGGATGAAAGTCTGGTTCAGCATCAGAAAAGCAACTGACGTCATCAATCACACAAATAACAGAAAAGAAAAGAATCACCTGATTTTGTGCTTGATGCAGAAAAGGTATCTGACAAAGTCTAATACGCACTGATGCTAAAAACTCTCAGTAAAGTAGGAATAGAGGAGAAATTCCTCAGCGAAATAAAGGGCATCTATGCAGAGCCAACCACCTACATCATCCTGAATGGAGAGAGACTGAAGGAACTAGACAAGGATACCCACTCTCACCACTTCAACATTGTGCTAGAGGTTCTAGCCCAAGTAACTAGACCAGATGATGAAATAAAGGGCATCAGCACCAGAAAAGAAGAAGTAAAAATCTCCCTGTAAGCAGATGATATGATCATCTGCTAGAGAACCCTAAAGAATCCATAAATAAACTACTGGAACTAATAGAAGAGTTCAGCAAAATATCATCAGCAAAGTATCAGGAAATGAGATAAACAAGGAAATCATTAGAATTCCTTTACACCAACAAAGAGAACATTAAAGAAGAAGTGATCAAATTAACACCATTTAGTGCAGCCCACAAGATGAAATACCTAGGAATAAATCTAGCCAGAGAAATAAGAGACGTATACAGGAAAAAAAATTAACAAGACCTTTCTGCAAGAAACCAAAAGAGACTTATGTAAGTGGAAACAACGACCTTGCTTATGAATAGGAAGATTTAACACTGTGAAAATTTTTATTTCACCCAAAGAGATCTACATATACAATGCAAATTCTAGTATCATTTTTAAGGAGATGGTAAAACAGATCACCAACTTTGTTTGGAAAGGGAAGAAGAAACCCAGGTAAGTAAACACTATTGAGGAAGAGGAACACAGTTGGAAAGTCATACTACCAGATCTTAGAACCTATTACACTACCACAGTAGTCAAAACAGCCTGGTACTGGTACAAAAAGAGACACATAGACCAAAAGAACAGAATAGAAACCCCAGAAATATCATCCTCCTCTTATGAACAGCTGTTATTGAAACCAAAGCCCAAGAGTCATAAACTGGGGAAAAAACAGTCTCTTTAACAAATGGTGGTGTGAAAATTGGGTACCCAGAAGCAAGGCTAAGATGGCAGACTAGGCATATGTCTCCTCAATTCTCTTTGAGAACTAAGGCCTGAATTGATAACTGAATAGAGAACTCTGCACACCCAAGGAACCCTAGGATACAGCATACAGTTGTCAGATTGGACTACATGCCACTAAACAGGAAACTATGTCTATCTAACATGAGGCAGTGCACACTGAGTCCCATACCTGCTGACTCATCTCTTGGGCGGACTGCAGGTACTGATTCCTTTTTTGTTATCCAGGAGGTGGGGGAAGGGGTGAGCTACCAAATACACTGAAATGCAGTGCTAAAATAAACAATCTATATAGTACAGCAGAGAGATGGTGAGTGGGATAGCCACAATTTGAGATCCCTTCTGCTGACTGAGGGCACCACTGCCTCGCCACACTCTTTTCTGAGCTCCCCCAGAGATTCTGCAGTTTTGTGGCATGACAGGCAGCTTGGCTGGGATGCCATCATGTTCATCTGGGAGGCAGAGTGACCGAACTGGAGGACTCAGCAAGGGCTAATTGCCAGGCTAAGAATCAGCGCCAGTTGGGAAAGTGATTTTCCAGTACAAAGGCTGCGTTTAGTCCAGTGTAATCTTATGAGTGAGGCCAAGCTGAGAATGGCAGCAAGGCCATAACCCCTCTCTACTTTGAGCTATGTCACGGCATCTGGGGATGGCTGAAGAGATGCTTTTGTTATTAGCCATAAGGCGGGGCAGAGATTGCCACACCTGATGGCCTGAGTGATTTTGGCAGCTGTCAGACAGCTCCCAGCTTTTTAAAATAAGACTGCCTGAAGGAATGGCTACTGAGAAGCCCAGCAGCATCTCTTCCAGCCTTTATTGACCCACATAATAGGGTCAGTTGATGGCCCTGCAGTGACTCTGTAAGTGGGATGCCATCTTTGCCTGATAGGAGGTAGAGCCTGCCAGACCACAGAGTCCACTGGGGCCGGTCACTAGAGCCCACAGAGATGGCTGGTCACCAATTCCCTTCTCAGAACTGTGCTGCAGCTCCTGTTAACACCAGAGAAACTAAACAGGCTCTAGATGGCCCAAGGCAACAAACCATTGCTAACCGTTTAAGGAAACAATCTACTATGGTTCTGAAAAACTCCCAAGTTAAAGAATCAAAAACTTCCCAGTAGAAGAATGCTTTCAGAAATGATTGGAGGTCGAGTACAAGAGAATTATTATATAAAGAGCCTTCCCAGACATTAAACTAAAAGCAGTAGAGCAAAATGAAAATTTAAGCAAGCTGTTTGAACTAATGGAAAATCAACAGTCTGAAATTGAGCAGGTCAAAAACCGAATTCCAGAATTAGACACTTCAATCCAAAGCCAAAAGACCAGAACTGAGGAGATGGAAGTAAGACTTAGTGACGTTGAGTATACAGCAACCAACACCAGCATTTAAGAGGAAAAAATCAGAGAAAAGAAATAAGGAAAATGAAGAAGCATTAAGAAACATATGGGACTCTGTTAAGAGGAAATCTGTGATTAACCAGAGTTTCTGAACAGGAAGGGATAGCTGAAAACGCAGAGTATTGTTGCAGAGTTGCTGACAGAAAAGTTCCCTGAAATTATGAAACACAGATAATATCCAAGACATCTATCAAATGCCACAGAAACTAGACCCCAAAAGAAAGACACCAAGACACAGTATAATCAACTTTAATGAAATAAAAAATGAACAGACACCTTTAAAAGCAGTAAGGCTCAAAGCAAAGCTAACATTCAGAGGGAAATGCTGTAGGCTTTCAGCTGACTTCATGGCAGAAACAATGTTGGCAAGGAGGCATTGGGATGACACATTCAAAGCCTTGAAGGAGAACATTTCCAACCAAGGATGATATATCCTGAAAAATTGTCTCTCAAATATGAAGATGAAATTAAGACATTTGCAGATAAACAGAAGCTTAGAGACTGTAAAAACCAAACCAAAACTTCAAGAAATACTGAAAGAAACTCTTTGCTTAGAAAAACAAAACAATTAAGTGTATATTTAAGGAGGTTATGCAGGGCACAGCATGCAGAAACCTATTCAGTTTGGGAAGTCACAATACTCAGTCAAAGCTACAATATTAAAAGAAGGGAACCAGTGATCATATCATGAAAACTATGACACCACCACAATAAAAAAAAGGAATGTACTCCAGTAGTTATAGTCCTTTCTGATGGGCAGGAAGTTAAAAAGATATGCATAAGTTAAAAGTGGATTTAAACATAGAATACTAAAGGAGATGATAGGGGTAGCCACAAAGCACAATAACAGTGCAACAAATTAAAACAGGAAATGTAAGATAGGACTCTCAACAAACAAAAAACCAACACTGAAAAAGAGGAAAAATCAACCTATAAAGAATGACCCAGAACAGAATATTAAACACCAATACAAAGAATAGCAAACACCAACACAAAAATAAATGCATCAAAATGACAGCACGAAACACATACCTATCAATAATTACACTGAATCTAAAATGGACACAATACTCCAATAAAGACACAATGAATGATATCCTGGATCAAAAGACACGATCCATCTATATGTTGCTTGCAAGAAACACACCTTAGACTCAAAGATATGAGCCAAGCCAAGTAATTAAAGGATGGAATAATACATACCAAGCTAACAATATATGAAGAAGAGCAGATGTGGCAATACTAATCTCACATAAAATAGATTTTAACATAAAATCCACTGCTGTGGACAAAGATGGTCAGTATTTATTGCTGAAAGTTTCAATACACAAGCAGAACTTAAGAATATTAAATGTTTAGACATCCAATACCAGAGGATCTAAATACACTGAAAAAATGAGATAAAGCACTCCACAAAAATAGTTGGAGACTTCAACACTCCATTTTCAGTAATGGACAGATCATCCAGAAAAAGGCTCAGTAAAGACACAGAAGTTCTTATTGCAACAATTAACCAACTAAACCTCATTGACATATACAGACGTTTTTACTCATCAACAGATAAGACACCTTCTTCTCCAGTGCATTTGGAACAGTTTCCAGAATAGATCATGTGTTAGGACATAAAGGAAATCTCAACAAAATCCAAACTATTGAATCATGGCAAAGCATCTTCTCAGATCACAAAGCCATAAAACTTGAAATCAACAGCAGGAAAAAACATAACTAGAAATTGGAACTCATGGAAACTGAACAAAATCTTGCTCAAAATCTGTGGTTTATAGAAGAAATCAAGGATGAAATAAAGAAATTTATGAAATCAAATGAGAACAAAAACACATCCTCCCAGGACCTCTGGGACACAGCAAAAACAGTGCTCAGAGGCCAATTTCTCTCCATAAATGCACACATCTGGAAGGAAAAAAGGAACTCAAACCAAAGAATTAACCCTACAGCTGCAACAAGTAAGGAGAGAGCAACAGAAGAACCTCTCAGGAACCAGAAAAAAACAGATAATGAAGATTAGAGCAGAACTAAACGAATTAGAGAATAGAAGAACAGTTGAAAAAATTAAGAAAATCAAAAGCTGGGTTTTTGAAAAGATCAACAAAATTGATAAACCATTGGTTAAACTTACAAAAGGAGAACAGAGAGGCAGCAAATAACCCCAAAATGAAAAGAGATGGGAGATATCACAGCAGACCCAACTGAAATCAAAAGTATCAGAATACTACAAAAGGCTGTACTCTGTTAACAGAGTTGAAAACCTAGAGGAACTGGACAAATTTCTTGACTCATATCACCTATCAACATTATCTTAAGGCTAAGTAGAACAACTTAATAAACCCATCAAAAAGGAAGAGATTGAAAAAGTCATCAAAAAACTACTAACCAGAAAAAGTCCTGGTCCAGATGGCTTCACAGGAGAATTTTACCCAACTTTTAGAGAAATTAACTCCAACACTACTGAGACTATTTCACAGAATAGAAAGGGATAGAATACTGCTGAATTCATTCTATGAGGGCAGCGTAACCCTGATGCCAAAGCCAGGGAAAGATCTCACAACAAGGACAATTACAGACCAATATCACTCATGAACTGAGATACAAAAATCTTCAACAGTGAAATTGAACATATCAAAAAAATAATTCATCATGACCAAGTTGGATTCATAACAGTGATGCAAGGCTGGTTCAGCATCAGGAAAACAATAAATGTGATCAATCACATAAATAGCACAAAGAATGAGAATCACCTGATTCTGTCAATTGATGCAGAAAAGGCATTCGACAAGTCTAACACATATTTACACTAAAAGCTCTTAGAAAAATAGCAATAGAAGAGAAATTCCTCAACACAGTAAGGGTCATCTACGCAAAGCCAACTGCCTACATCATCCTAAATGGAGAGAGACTGAAAGTATTCCCCTTGAGAATGTAACTAGACAAGGATGCCCACTCTCACCACTTCTGTTCAACATTGTACTAGAGATTCTAGCTAGAGCAAGTAGACAAGACAGAAATAAGATGCATCCATATCAGCTAAGAAGTAAAAATCCCCTATTTGCAGATGATATGATTTTTTACACAGAGAATCCTAAAGAATCCATAAGTAAACTACTGGAACTAATGGAAGTGTTCAGCAAAGTGTCGGGATATAAGATAAATATAAGTAAATCTAAGATTCCTCTGTGCCCTAGCAAGAGAAATCAAAACCCTTGCCAATTAGTCAATTCTGATCTGTAGTGCCACTACAGAACAGAGTAGAACAACTCAGTAGGATTTCAAAGGAGTGGCTGGTGGATTCAAACTACTGAACTTTTGTTAATGACCAGGATCTTTTTTTTAAATATTTTATTGTGATTCAAGTTTACAATTCAAATCAATATGCCACATAACACCCCGAACACACACCACTACACAACTCTTAACTGATCTCCCCATCCACCATCTCAGGACAGCACACTCCTCATTCTCGCCTTCTACTTCCATATCCATTCAGCCAACTCCTGTCCCCCTCCACCCTCTCATGCTGTCGCTAGAGAGGAGCTGCTCAGCTCCTCATGTGTGTTTATGAGTTTGCCCTAGAAAAAGTGCTACGTATCTCACTGCTGAAAATCACTATGGTCACCTTCAAAGTACTCCCGTTTGGGAAGCCATGCACCCATGCCAGTGCCCAGTCTACCCATCAAACGAATTTCAGAGCTGTTTTTCTGCAGTGGCCCTCAGAGCTGTCTTCATGTTATCCTTAATGTCCTGAATGTCATCCTTTCAACATTTCCTTTGTCTTTGGGTAAAGAAAAAAGTGATTGGGAGTCAGGTCAGGTGAGTATGGAGGGTGTTCCAATACAGTTATTTGCTGACTAGAGAAAAATGTCCTGACATACAACTACACAATTAACTTTGGTAACTTGCCAGCATGACACCCTGCACAATGACCATTCCAGAAAGAATTCCAAAATTGCTTTGAAGGGTAGACTAGGTGCTGGCACTGGTTTATAGTTTCCCAAGGAGGGTATTTCTAAGGTGACCATAATGATATTCAGCAGTGAGGTATGTAGCACTTAGAACAATTCAGCTGACGGACTTAATTTTTTGTCTTCATATATTTAAGTCAAGGAGTATATTCTTTGCCAGCATCACTCTGCCTTATAGTATAGAAAATATACAGTGCAAGTCAGTTTTGCATACCTGCCTCACTACAGCTCTATCTATTCTCCCCACCTGTGACAGCACACTCCTCCTTTTCGCCTTTCACTTCTAGTATCCTCCCAACAAACACCTGTCCTCACCACCCTGGCCTTTCCCCTCTAGAAAGAAACTGATAGGACAGCCTTTTATAAATGTATAAAATCATAAAGTACACATATCCCACGCTCACTCTGTCCCAAAGTCCAGTCCATCTTTTGCCTGAAATGTTGACTTCAGTACTGGTTTTGGGTCTGAGGCAGCAGCAAGTCTAGGGGCCATGTTCCCAGAGGACCCTCCAGGTTGCTGGAAACCATCAATTCTGATATTTTATTAGAGTTCTTGATCTACACATCTCTTTTTCTCGTGCTATGTCAGGGACTCTACATTGTGTCCTCTATCAAGGCTGCTTTTGGAAGTAGCCAGGCACCATCTTGTTCTTCTGGTCTCATACTGATACATTCTCCTTATTATATGGGTTCTTCAGTCTCCTGGGCTTATTTTTCCTCATGTCTTTGATGTCCTTGGTCATCATCTGTTTAGGTGGATGGGAATCAGTTGATGTTCATCAGATGGCAGCTTGCTGACTTTTAAGACTCCAAATGCCACTCATCAATATAGGGTGCAGAAGACTCTCTTAGGAAAAGGTTGGTTATGCCAAATGACTGCAATATCCTCTGAAAACATAGTCTCCAGACCCCTGTCCCTGCCACTCTATCCTTTGAAATTTTGGGTTGAATTTAAAAACCCTTTTAGTTTATGGTGTAGTCCTGTTATACTGACCTGCTTTCTACTGAATGCAGTCATACTCTTCACCTAACCGAATTCCTATTATCTACCTAATCCATGAACAACTCTCTCCCTCCCTCCTCATCCTAGTAGGCATTAAAGAGTCTTCGATGCCATAAGTCCTTTTTGGAGTCTTTATATTAGTGGTCTCATACAATACTCACCATTTTGCGGCTGACTGATTTCACTCAACATAATGTCTTCTAGTTGATACCAGGTTATGGCATACTTCCTAAAATATCATTGTTCTTTATCATTGTATAGTGTATTGTTGTGTATACATGCCATAGTTTGTTTATCCATTCATCTGTTTATGGGCACCTAGATTGATTCCAACTTTTTGCTATTGTGGAGTATGCTTCAATAAACATTTATGAGAATGTGTCTGTTCATGAGACACCCCTAATTTCTGCAGGATATATTCTGAACAGTGGGACTGCTGGTTCATACGGTATTTCTAGTCCTAGTTTTTTGAGAAAACAGTAATATGCCTTCCAAAGAGGTTGTACCATTTTTCATTCTCACCAGCAGTATAGGAGAGTTCCAATCTCCCCACAACCTCTCCACTGTTTTTTGTTTAGTATTTTTTGGATCATTGTCAATCTCACTGGGGTGAGATGGTATCTCACTGTAGCTTTGATTTGGATTTCTCGAATAGCTAACTCTCGTGAGCATTTCCTCCTGCGTCTTTTGGCCTTTGGGTTGTCATCTTTGGTGAAATGTCTGTCCGTGTCCTTTGCCCATTGTTTAATTAGGTTGTCTTTTTCTTGTTGATATTTTGCAGTACCTTATAGATTATAGAAATTAGTTGAGCTCTAATACATAGTTGCCAAATATTTTTTTCCCATCCTGTAAGCAGTCGTTCAACCCTCTTGATAAAGTCTTTGGATGAGCAAAAGCATTTGATTTTTAGTAGTTCTCATTGGTCTATTTTCTCTTCTATTGTTTGTGCATTGTTAGTAAGATTTTGTAGTCTGTTGAGCATTTGAACTTCCATTGCTGTCTCTATTTTTTTTCCATAATCTTTATCATTTTGGGTTTGATAATAGGTTTCTGATCCATTTTGAGTTAGTTTTTGTGTCACGCGTGAGATATGGGTCTAGTTTTAGTTTTCTTTGCAGATGGATATCCAATTTTGCCAACACCATTTGTTAAAAAGAAGGTTTTTACCCCAGTTTACAACCTTTGGGCCTTTGTCAAACATCGACTGTTCATAAGAGGATGGTGATATTTCTGGGGTCTCTCTTCTGTTCCATTGGTATATATATGTCTCTTTCTGTACCGGTACTAGACTGTTTTGACTACTATGACATTGTAATAGTTCCATGGGTTGAATTGTGTCCACCCACAAATATGTGTAGTAATTTCCCCACAAATATGTGTAATAATTTGCCTGGGACAGGATTCCTGTATTCTATGATTGTCCTCCATTTTGTGATTTTTCCTATGCTGTATGTCAAAGGATTAAGGTGGGACTGTAAATCCCTTCCTAGGACCACCTCCCTACTCCACTGTAAAGAGAATTTCCCTGGACTATGGCTTGCAGCACCCTTAATCCTTTCATCCTAGCAGAGATAAAAAGAAGAGAAACAAGCAGAGAATTTGGAACCTCATACCACCAAGAAGCAGCACTGAGAGTGGAACACATCTGTTGGATCTGAGGTTCCTGTGCCAAGATGCTCTCACTGGATTTGGACTCAGCCTACTGGACTGTGATAACTTCTGTTATTGAATGGACTTGTAACTCATAAATAGATTTGTGGTTTACCAGACTGTCAATGAAATTTCTCTTCATGAAACCATTCACTCATGGTGTTGAGGAATTTCCATTTTCTGTCAGAGCAGTACTAGTTGATGATTAAAACAAATATGTTCTAAGGTCAGGTACTGTGAGCCCTCCCACAATGTTCCTCTTTCTCAGTACTGCTTTACATATCCAGGATTTCTTCCCTTTCTAAAGTTGGTGATTTGTTTCTCCATCTCATTAAAAAAACGCCACTGGGATTTGTTTTGGGATTACATTGTATATACACATCAGTTTGGGGAGAATAGACATTTGTACAATGTTGAGTCTTCCTATCCATGAATTAGGTAGATTTCCCCACTTATGTAAGTCTCTTTTGGTTTCTTGCACTAGGGACTTGTAATTTTCTCTGTATAGGCCTCTTACATCTCTGGTTACATTTATTCCTTGGTATTTTATCTTTTTAGGGGTTATTATAAATGGTGTTGATTGGGTAATTTACTCTTTGATCATGTCTTTGTTGGTGTAAAGCAACCCTACTAATTTATTTATGTTTATCTTAAATTCTGATACTTTCCTGACCTCTTCTATAAGTTCCTGTAGCTTATTTATGGATTCTTCAGGGTTTTCTGTATCATCTGCAAATAGGAATACTTTTACTTCTTTACTGATGTGTATGTCCTTTATTTCTTTGTCTTGTCTGATTTCTTTGGACAGAAACTCTAGAACAATGTTGAATAGAAGCTGTGACAGTGGGCATCTTCGTGTAGTTCTCATTCTCAGGGGGAATTCTTTCAGTCTCTTTCCACTCAGGATGATGTTGGTGGTTGGCTTTGCATAGATGTCCCTTATTGTGTTGAGGAATTTCCATTTTATTGCTATTTTGTTGACATTTTTTAACATGAATCAGTGTTGGACTTTGTCTACTGCCTTTTCTGCATCAACTGATAAAATTAGACGTTTTTAATCCTTGTTACTCTGGGGGTCAGTTCTACCCTGGCCCCTAGGGTCGCCATGAGTTGGATCTGACTCGATGGCACTTGGATTGGCAATCCTTTCTGTTATACATGTAGTTGATCACGTTAGTTATTTTTCTAAAGTTGACCCAACCCTGCATCCTGGTATCAATCCTACTTGGTCAGGATGAATTGCTTTTTTGATGTTGTTGAATTCTATTGGCTAGAATTTTGTTGAAGATTTTAGCATATAGGTTCATGAGTGATATTGGTCTATAACTTTCTTTTTGAGGGGGATCTTTTCTCAGCTTTGGCATCAGGGTTATGCTGGCTTCATAGAATTAATTTGGGAATGTTTCGTCCTTTTCTACTTTGTGCAATGGCTTCAGTAGTATTGGAATTAATGCCTCTCTAAAAGTTTTAGAGTATGACTTTTCATAGTATTCTGCTATGATACTTTTAATTTCAGTTGGGTATTTAGTGATATCTCCCTTCTTATTTCTTATTTGGGTTATTTGGTGCCTCTCTTGTTTTTCTTTCATGAGTTGACTCGGTGGTTTATCAATTTTTTTTTATCTTTTAAAAAAAGCTCTTAGTTTTGAATTGTGTTTCTATTCTCTAATTCATTTATTTCTGCTCTAATTTTTATTATGTTTTCTTCTGATCACTGACGGGTTTTTCTTTTGTTCTCTTTCTATTTATTCAGTTTGTAGGATTAATTCTTTGGGATCTTTCTTCATTCTGGATGCATGCCTTTATAGAGATAAACTGACCTCTATGTGCTGTCTTTGCTGTATCTCATAGGTTCTGGTAGGGTGTGCTTTCATTTTCATGTGATTCCAACAATTTCTTTACTGCATCCTTGATTTCTTCTATAACCCAAGAATTTGTTAGTCAGATGCTCAGTTTCCATGAGTTTGAATTTATGTTCATATTGTTTCTGCGTTGATTCCAACTGTTAGGGCTTTATGGTCTGAGAGGACCCTTTGCAATACTTCAGTGGTTTGAATTTTGAAGACTTGCTTTGTGGCCTTATATGTGCTCTATTCTGGAGAACGTTCCATGTGCATTAGAAAAAAAAGGCGAACTTGTCTGTTGTCAGGTAAAAAGTTCTGTATGTGTTGATGAGGTTGTGTTGATGGATTGCTGCGATAAGATCTTCTGTAGTTTTTTTCTGAATGACCTGTCCACTACTGAAAGTGGAGTCTTGAAATCTCCAATTCTTATTGTGATCTATCTCATTTTTCAGTGCTGTCAGTGTCTGTGTGATATATTCAGGTGCTCTGATATGGGGTGCATAAATCTTTCCTATTGTTATAGCCTTGCAATTTATTGAAACTTTAAGTAATAAATAAATAGTGACTATGATGATAGATTTTACTTTAAAATCTATTTTATCTGAGATTAGTATTGCCACTCCTGTCTTCTTTGCATGTTGTTATCTTGGTATATATTTTTAAGCCTTAGATTTTCACTTTGTTCATATCATTGAGTCTAGAGTGTATTTCTTATAAGCAGCATATAGATAGATCATGGTTTTTTGATCCAATCTGTTCCTCTCTCTTTATTAGAGCATTCCTTCCATTTATATTCAGTTAATTATTAATAGATATGTATTTAGTGATGTAATTTTGTTGTTTTTATTTTTTCATTGTTGACATTTTCTTTGTTCCACTATTCTCTTGTGAGTCGTTTTTCTTTATGGGTTTTCTTTTCACCCTTTTCAATGTTGGTTTTATGTCTCTTGAGACTTCTGTATTGTGTTTCTTGTTTTGATATGTAGTATTGGTAGTTTGCTTTGTGACTAATGCTATGTTCCCCTAATGTTTTAACTTTAGAATCAATGTTTAATTTCTTTATTTCTGGAAGATCTATGAATATTGTAATATATCCCTTTTTATAGTGTAATGTCATCATAGTTTACATGTTGAGATGTTTCTCTAATTTTAATATTTGACTTTGATCGAGCTTTGTGACCTCCCTAAATAAGTAGGACTATGGATGCTGTGTCTTGCATTGCATCCTTGAGTATACATCTGGTGTTATTGATTTTCTAATGGAAGAACTTCCTCTAGTGTGTCTGGTAATTTTGGTTTTGTTTTTGCAAAGTTTCTAAGCTTCTATTTATCAGAGAACGTCCTAATTTCACTGTCATATTTGAGAGACAATTTTACAATAATTCTTAGTTGGAAGTTTTTTTCCTTCAAGGTTTTGTATGTGTCACCCCATTGTCTTATTCCCAACATGGTTTGGGCTGAAAAATCAGAGGAAAGTCTAAAAGACTTCCCTTTGTATGTTAGTTTTGCTTAAGCCTGGCTACCTATAAGAATCTCTCTTCATGTTTCATTTTATTAAGCTTGATTATAATATGTATTGGCATCTTTATTTTTGGATCTACCTTTTGTGGAGTTCAGTGAGCATCTTGAATGCCTATCTTCTCTTCCTTCATAATGTCAGAGTAGTTTTCTGTCAGCAACACTTCAACAATTATCTCTATTTTCTGCTATCTTTTCCTGTTCTGGAACTTCAAGTACTGTAAATTTTTCCTCTCTATAGCACCCCCTATGATTCTTAATGCTTCTTCATTTTTCTTGATTCTTTTTATCTGATTTCTCATCATAAATGCTGGTGTCAATTGCTTTATCTTCAGTCTCACTAATTCTGTATTCCATTTCCTGAATCCTGTTCTTAAGACTTTCAATCAAATGGTGTAACGCTGTAATTGATTATTGATCTGCTGAATTTCAGATCATTGTTATTCTAGCAGTTTATATAGCTTGTTTAATTTTTCAATTTGTTTTGCTGCACTTTGTCCAATCTCCATCCTAAGATGTAGAAAGGCTCTATACATAATTCCTTTGTATTCTAACTCTGGTAATCTTAGGAAGGCTTCTTCATCTGGTAAGTGTCTTGATTCTTTGTTTTGGAAGTTTTCCAGAGCCATGGTGGTCTCCTTCATAAAATGGTTGGATATTAATTGTTGTCTTTGAGCCATCAGAAAGCTGTTCAGCTTCTGCAGTGTTGCATCAGCAGAAGCTATGGCATAGCTCAGTGAAGGATGGGGGAAGGGCACTGTTTTACTTCACTGCAAGCCACTGCTGCATTCTTTAGGTGTGGCTGCCCTAAGTACAACTTCTCTACTGAGAGAGATGCTGTCTAAACAGGAGGTACTGCTCAGCTTGGCAGCCAGTGTCCAGCTGGGGCCTCAGGGGTGGTAGGCTCTGTCTCCTGGCTGACATAGATGGTGTGACTCTCCTGAGTGAGAGTCACGTCAGCAGACACTGCATTGTAAACCACAGAAGGGAGGAGGAAAGTGCATTTCCTCTCTCAGCCACCAGCTGCTGCTGCATTCTCTAGGTGCAGCTGTCTTAAAAAACAGCTTCTCTGCTGAGAAAGGCACTGTCTGGGAGCAGCTAGTCCCAGCCAGGCCCCTAGGCTCAGCAGACTCTGCCTTCTGGTTGACAAAGATGGTAAGCTATTTGCAGAGTCTCTCTGGAGTCATGTTATCAGACACTATGCATGGTTCAGAGAAGTGAGGGCAGAAAGACACTGCCACACTTGGTTGCCAGTTGCTGCTGTGTTCTCTAGGTGCAGCTGTCTTTAAAACAGCTTTTCTGCTGAGAGAATCACTATCCAGACAGGCTTTTCTGCTAAATGTGGTAGTCAGCCTCTGCTGGAGCCACAGGTGCAGCTGACTCCACCTCAGTGAAGTGCCTCCTTGCCTGTGCTGCACTGGCAGAGTCTATCGTGCAACCCCAAGAAGAGAGGGGGGAAGGGCACTTCTGGACTCAGCCAACAGTTGCTGCTGGGTTCTCTAGTGTTACTGTCTTAAGTATAGCCTCTCTTCTATGAGATACACTGTCCACTTGGGGGCTGTTGCCCAGCATGGCAGCCAGCCCCAGCCAGGCTCTTAGGCACAGCAATCCCAGTCCCAGTTTCCTGGTTGACAAAGATGGCATTGGTACCTGTAAGCCTCTCTGCCACTGGAATAGCTGAAGTGGGATGCTTTGCACTGCCATCCCCCCTCTGACAAAGGTAGCTTTCCTCTTCCTGTCTCCCAATCCAGTCTCACAACTTTCTACCTGATCTTGGGACTTAAAATGTCCACTCTGCTCCATTCAGTTATTTTTCTAGGCCTTATTTTCCAGAGGGAATCAAAGAGATATTTGCCTTCTTACTATATATGTAATTTTTGAGTATACAAATAGTTTGATTGAGCTAGTTCAATTATTGGAGCCTTAGAAATTCCACAGGCCAGTCACTGAATGGTTAGAGCTGTGAATATTTAGGGGGAGTTCCTAGCTCAGCTCAGGGAAGGCAATGGAGATTTTCATTTCCCCCCATCTTTTGTTTCCCTCTTCAAGTCCAGGAGAATACCTTAGGTATGCTTCTAATGTCTCATTTCTGGCTCAAGTAATGTGCCCAAGTTTAGTACCAGGTACAGAGCAGAAAAGGGAGGGGAAGGGGTTAGGGAAAGAGAGAAAATAGCATGTAGGAGAGATTTGAATCCACAAGAACTCAAAAGCACTTAACTCATGATGCTCAGGTGAAAGTCTTCTGCAGTTCTGTACGAGCAGCCATTCAAAGCTCATCATCCCCCACTGAGAAAGATACATTCTTCTGATGATGCTCCTGCTCTGCTCAGCTACCATCTGCTGTGGCATCAAGGGGAATCATCTATTAGCGCTATGTTAGACAGTAGTCTGTTATGATCCACACAGTTTCCACTGGCTAATCTTCAGAAATAGATCTCTAAGCCTTTCTTCCTAGTCTGTCTTAGTATAGGAGCTGTGCTGAAACTTGCTCACCATGGATGACCCTGCTGGTATTTGACACACCAGTAGCATAGCTTGCAGCATCATAGCAACACGCAGGCCACCAGAGTATGACAAACTGACAGATGGGTGCTAGCATGACAATTTAGCTTGGATGCCTTAAATGTCAAGAATGAATAGTAACATATACTATAATTTCCTAATTTTATACATTTTCTTATTTGCCATTCTAAGCGTTCCCTGGAATTTAGATGTACATAAATAGGCCCTAATATTTTAGATGAAATTCTGTTGCTTCTCTATTTTGAGATTATGGTCTTTCAGGAATACGGGAGAAAAATTAAAATGGCTAGGGTTTTCTTACAGTGTTGTTTCCAGCTCCTTTGCCAGCCAGAAGGTACCTGACAATCAGGACCAAGCAGCCCTGTACCATCAGGGCTGCATGTGTTTTCTTTGTTCATTCTGTGGGAGGACATTTGAAGACCCTTGAGTCATGTAGGCACACCTACTGAGACACAAGAGTGAATTAAAAGTGGATTTAAAGAGCATACAGTAATGATAAATTGTAGTTCTGAAAGGAATAAATTTACCACCTATCCTCCTTTAGGCAACAAAGAAACAGATAAAGGAAAGGAGCAAAACTTACCTTAAACAACAAGTATGGAGTTAATTTTCATTCTACAAAAAAATACATTAGAACAAGAATGTTTTATATTCATGTATATTAATATTAATTTATAGATAGTCCCTTGGTGGTGCAAACAGGTAATGCATCCACCTGCTAGTCTAAACTCTGAAGGTTTAAGTTCACCCAGAGGCATCTTGAAATAAAGGGCTGGCAACCTACTTCTAAAAAGAAGTGCACTTTCAAAAACTCTATGAAGCAGTTCTTATCTGAAATACCTAAGGCCTTCATGAGTCATAAACAGCTTTACAGCAACCGGTAAAATGTGCATACAAGCAAAGTTCTAATGTTCAATAAAAGTACAGAATTAGAATGACCAAAAGAGTTCCCAGGGCACTTAAATCTAACACATTGTCATGGACTGAATTGTGTCCCCCCAAATGCTGTGTGGCTGTCTGGCTAGGCCCCGATTCTTGGTATCACGTGATACTCCTTTTTTTGTTGCTGCTCCTACGATGTTAATGAAGGAGAATGGTTAACAGTTGTGTTGGTGAGGCGGGACTCACTGTGTAAGATTGTTTTATGCCTTAAGGCAGTGTCTTGAGATATAAAGGAAAGAGGCTGGCAGAGAGAGATGTGGAGAAAAGAAGCAGTGCCAGGAGCTGAGTGAGTCTTTTGGGAAGGACTGGGGTCCCTGCGCTTCAGCTTCCAGTCCAGGAAAAGATTGTCAACAGTGACCTTCCTCTAGAGCCATCAGAGAAAGCTTTCCTCTGGAGCTGACACCCTAAATTTATTTTGTCATAGTTACATGACAAAATAAAATCTCTTTTTAAAGCCATCTACTTGTGGGATCTCTGTTATAACAGTACTAGCTGTTGAAGACACCCGTTAAATGACAAACACTTTTAGAAAATTTGAGTGGAAAGTTCCGTAAGAGTCATTTAATTCATTTGATACTTGAATCTCTTCTGCCAAGTCTGGGCAATGGGGCTGTCCAGCATATGCCTTCTGTTGATAGGAAATCCGATCACTGAGAGTGCTCATCCAGGGCTCAGTTTCCTCCTAAGCAGTCTAGTTAGTCATTCTGTGTCAGCAAGACTGCCATTGTTTCCTCACAGGACCAAGAAGGCCATGAACGTGTAAGAAATGCCACTTCAGGATCTATATCCTATTCAGCCCAGAGTTCTGTCTCTGACTATGGAATTGAAAGAAAGCACAACAATTGCTCTTCATGATATTTTAGCAGGGACGCTTTTTACACTGCCTACATTTAGCCTCTATGTTTCATGGAGCAGCCCGTTGTGTTCTTTCATTTCAGAGAGATCAACACTAAAATTAAGATTATGAACTTCTCTCACAAGTAAGCGGAGTATAATTTATCACTACAGGTTGATGGATTGTAGATTTACTACTATGTTTTATCTTTGCTTTTCACTTTGGTTTTCTTATTCTGATTCAGTATTTCTCAAAGTTTCCCAGCAAAGTACTTCAGCATCATAAACACCCAAAATCTGGGCTCTTCAACAAAAAGCAATATATATTTTAACTTCATAAATAATCTGAATTTTGAATTTGTATCATTAAATATATATTTGGTTTAGTAAAACGTAACATTTTAAGTGAACATTAATGTTGATGTTTGTCCTGTGAATTTACATTCCTCCTGGCTAATCAAGAGGGATCTATGAGACGGTGAAATATTTTTTTAAAAAAGGTGGAATTCCACCCCTATAATGTCTCTTGGTGTTTTAGTCAGCTAGCGCTGCTCTAACAGAAATACCACAGAGTGGATGGCTTTAACAAAGGAAGGCTTATTCTTACACAGTCCGTTAGGTTACAAGTCCAAATTCAGGATGTCTGCTCCAGGGGAAGGTCTTCCCCCTTGTCCGCTCTGTAGGAAAAGTCTGGTATTGCATAAGTCTTTGTCCAGGGAGTGTTTTGGTGCAGGAACCTGAGGTCTGTAGGATGCACTTTCTCTCAGTGCTGCTTTCTTGATGATGTGAGGTCCCCAGTTCTCCACTTACTTCTCTTTCCTTTTATCTCTTGTAGGAGGCAAGGGTTAACGGTGAGGCAAGCCATACTCCAGGGAAACTCCCTTCACAGTGGAGCAGGTAGGTGATCCGATGAAGGGATTTACAGTCCCACCCTAATCCTTCAACATACAGCATAGGAAACTCACAAGATAGGACAATCACAGAATATCGGGAATCATGATCCAGCCATGTGGCTACACATATTTTGGGGGGGACACAATCAATCCATGACACCTGGTCTTTCACAATTCCTTTCTTGTTCTTGCTGACCCAACCCAAAATCAGGATGCTCTAGGTTCTCTGATGATTCTAAGATCAAGGAAAATACCTTTTCTCCAGAAGGCTCTCCTATGCTTAGCTGTTCTCTGTCCATCCATCCACCCGTCCATCTAAATTCATATTTATTGAGTGTCTACTATGTCCCAGACACTGACATACTCTACTATCCTCCTTTTTCTCCGTTCACATACACACACATACAAAATTTCTCCTTTAATTTCAATCTCTGTATTATCATGAATGTGAAGTAAAGAAGGAACTTCAATAATGTGTAACTCCTATATGAAGGCCTATAGCTCAATTTTACAACTTGTTGTCTAGTATCTCTTTGTGACTTTCTTGAACTTGGACCACAGAATTCTGGTCTTTACAATTGAATCTTCTCAAGCTTCTTATATACTTGATCATCAGCCTATTTCCCGCCCCCCCCCCAAGGGATAGGGCAGAGAAAACAGGGTTGATATGGTTTATTAGTTTTTATTGTGTCTTACTAGCTGCTTAACATTCAGCAGGCTGCTGAGGATTCCTTTCCTCCCTGAAAAATAGAAATAGTAATGTATGTAACATGTGAGGTTTGCTGAAGTGAAGTTCAATAAGTCTAGTAATTTGAGACACATCAATGGGTCTGACTCAACATAGGTATTCAATAAGTAATTACGCTTCGACACACAGCTAAAGTCAAGCTTCAGCTGCTTTCTATGAGTACTCAGTGACCCACAGTCCAGTTTATGCACAACCCTAAGGCAGCAACAAAGGCTGAGGAAATGTTTTTGAGAAAGAAGTATATACATACTAAAATGTAGAATTTGGTGGAGTTTCTCACCCTCATTTTATATTGAATTAGCAATGCATGAGTCTGGGAGCTCCATCATCTTTTTAGAGCTTAACAGCTTTTAAAGATCCTGGACCTGCTTAGAAGACACACTAGAAACTCCACAAACAGGAAGTATTAGAAAAGTAATAACCATCTCCTTAGCATGCCTAAAGGTGACACAACAATAGTAAAAACTTTCAATTCTCTGACTTACCAGATAAAATGTTGATTTCAGCTGTATGGGGGGGCCCTGACTCATGGTGACCCCATACACAACAGAGTAAGACTTTTGATCTATACGAGTTTCATTGATTTGTTTTTGGAAGTAGATAGCCCATCTTTCTTCCTATTCCAACTTACTGTAATTTTCTGATCAACACTGTTCAGCATCGTAACAACACACAAGTGTCTACTGACCAAGGAATAGTAGCTGCACTTGTGGTGGATTGGCCAGGAGTCAAGCACTGATATCCCACATGCAGTGTGAGAATTTTACCACTGAGCACCACTGCCCTCTACTGAATACAATGAGTGACATTTATTGAGCATCTACTATATATCACATTGGTTACACATTTGGTTTAGGCCTCACTAGTATTCTGGCCTTAGTACGTAAACAAACTCATGCTTTTGGACATAAAGCTGTGTGCCAAGGATTGTACAGGTACCCATGTAAAAATCTGGGAAGTGAAGCTTAATCTTTCTGATTCTAGCACCCACAAACTTAATCTCTAGGCTGGACAACTTCATTATCTTTCTATTTCCAACACAGTCTGTATTAATGCAGTTTAGGCCAATTAGTTTTTCTAGGCTATCTTCCAGTATAATCCCTATTCGAATGAAGGAAAAAGGTGACAAAGAAAATGAATCCAGAAAACTAAAATGGGTAGGAGAAAAGATTGCACAACCTTAGAAATAATTTGCAGAATGAGACCACAGAGCTAACTCCTGGCACAGAGGACGTCAGGAGGACTGGCAGTGACTTGTGTGAGCCGCTCTGTGCTTCTTGGAGGAAGGAGCTTTGTAAATAACCAAGGCTACTTTTCTCTTTAAAAGAGAATTAAATGACTGTTGACTGTTTGCTTAACTAGCACAACTTGACCTTTACTGCTAGTGACTTTTCCCCTGTAAAAGGCAAGACCCTGGAGATCATAGGGCATCTCCAACATGTGGTGCTGCCAAGAATTTGCATTGAGGGTTCCCAGTAAACCATCTTTGTCCTGTACAGAGTCTCCCAGGCAAGCATGAGGAGTACATGGAATAAGTAGAGGGCTGGGTGCCATGGCATTTGTTTTCCATTGAATAGGATTATGGATTCGGACATGAATGATTAATCACCAATTGCAGGAAAGAGTCCACTCAGAATGGATGGTACACACAGTCTATTCCAAACAGCTGCCTGGTGTCCTGTTCCTTGTGCCCTCCCCACTCTTTCCTCAGATTCTTCATTCCTTGTTTCTCCCTTTCTAATTCTTCTTCTAATTCTTTCTCTCCTTTTCCTCTTCACTTTTTTTTTTTTTTTTTAGCAGCTTTTCTCCTTCTTTCCCATTCTGTTTCTTTTGGAATCATTTTTGTATTATCCAGCCCCTCTCCCCAACCTCTTTCTTTCTTCCTTCTCTGTTGCTCTGCACTTTTTGCCTTTCTTATATACCAAGACATTACTTAGAGGTGGAGGTAGTCCAAGGAGGGAGAACACCAAGAGGTTTGCAAGCTGAGGTGAAGGAGACTGACCTATGTTATAGCTTCTGCCATCACTCGTGTCCCTCAGCTGAATGAATTTTACAGAGTCATGCACACACAATTTTCTATTGTGAAGACCGCAGTTGGAGCAGTACCTATATTTTCATTTGTCTAAAGTTCTGGAGGCTTTTAACAGTTCCCTTTTTATGGGAGTAGATTAGGAGGTAGAATACTCCTTTCGTGTTGGTTATAGCTTGTTATCATGGTATTTAACTTTACAAGGTTTCCTATAACCAATGGTTTTGGAAGACTGTATTTACTGTAACTCCTCCTTGGAAAATGATATCATCACAAATCTGGGAGTACTGATGATGCAGAACAAAGACTCCAGAGCTTGACTTTCTCATTGGGCTCCAGGCTTTACACTTCCTAGCTAATTGTGTTACTCTAAATCAGTGGTTCTCAGCCATCAGCATGCAAAAGAATCATCAGGAAAACATGTAAAAATGCAGATTGCTTCTTTCCAACTCCAGAGTTTTGATTTAGTAGTAAGTATTGGGTAAAGTCTAAATCTAGGGTCACCATGAGTTAGAATCGACTTCAAGGCAACAAGATTTGTTTTTTTGGTTTTACAGGGTAGAGTCCTCTGGGTATCATAAATAGTTAGCATGCTTGGATGCTAGCCAACAGGTTAGAGGTTCAGATCCACTCAGAGATATCTCAGAAGAAAGGCCTGACAATTTACTTCCCAAAAGCCAGTCATTAAAGACCTTATGGATTACAGTTCTGTTCTTACACACACGAGGTCTCCTTGAATGAGAATTGACTTGCTGGCAACTGGCCCCAAAATGTGCATTTCTAAGTGGTTCTGAGGCTGCTGCTCCAGGAACCCACATCAAGAACTTTTGTCTTACCTGATTTCCTTGGCCTTTGTGCTTGTGTTTCTTCCACCTTCATACATGCATGTAGATCTGTAGCCTAGAATCGGTAGCACACAAAATTTGAGATTTCTCCTAGATAAAGGAAACGTTTATAACAGAGTTCACCAAAGATCAGAAGAGGAGTGTGATGTAGCCAAGTAAACCATCTAAGACAAAGGCATGAAATCACTACTGTTATTTCTCAAGTCTCCCAAATCTAATATATGCGTACATACACATACACATATATGTGTACATATATATATATACATATGTTTACATATATATATGTACACACATACATACACACACACATACATAAAACTGTCACCGTCAGGTAGACTCTAACTCATAGCAACCAGATAGGACAGAGCAGAACTTCTACACAGGGTTTCCAAGGAGTGGATTCAAACTGCCAGTCTTTTTGGTCAGCAGCTGAGCTCTTAACCACTGCTCCACCAAGACTTCATTTTCTATACACTCTCTTTAATAGAGTGCTTTCTTCTCTATTAATTGTCTAACAAACATCTGCATAACCTTCTCTCCGATTCTGAAGTCTCACCGATTAAGTCCAAATGGTGACCTATAGCAAAACATGACCAGCCAGTCTTTGAGGTGGTGCCTACTTGAGATATTAAAGTGATTTATTTTTTTTCTTCTCTTAATTTAACTAGCCAGGCCAAACAAATTAGCAAGCTGGAAGGCCTTAAACTATTTGAGCACCCTTCACACTCCCCACACTATCCAAATTACAGTGTGACTGCCTGCTGCTAGGTATGCTTTTAGCAGACTGGAATCAATTAGTGATTGTAATGGAAACTGAATGTAATTAATTATGTAACTTGGGGCTGTTCAAAGCTGATTACACTAAAATTACATCATGGGGTGGGAGGGCTTTACAAAGAATTGCCACAGAAGGAAAATAAGGATGAACGGTCCATAAATGCTTGACTCAAGTTGGACATTCAAGGGGAGTCTGCTCTAATGACATATATATATTTATCATACCCAGATGTATATGTATTTGTCATATCCATATATATATATATATATATATATATATTTATCATACCCGGATGTGAGTTTCTGGGCATGTGGCAACAACTGCACAAACCTTAAATGCTTGATTTGTAATAATGAGGAATAACTTCAAGTGTTGACCTCTCTGGTGTACTGACTGTGTAAATGAAATCAGCCGCTTGAAACAAATGGCCCCAAATCCAAGGCTGGCTTTTCATAGATTAGCCTATCAGACCAAAGGCTCCTGAAGACACTGGCTTCCTACTAACTCACATGGAGTGATACTGTGTGTACTGCTGACCTCACCTACTGTAAAGATAGTCCTTTACAGAAATTGCCTCAGTGCATTTGGAATCTATCTCAGGCATAAGGCTGGAAAGCAGAACGAAGGACATTTGCCTTTGATGAAGAAATATGATGTTATAGCCCATGGAAAGGTGATTGCTGCAATACACATGGTCCCAAAAAGCTGAGCTGTCACATTTAGCTAATGGATGGAAGCATGAAAATCTTTTAAAATATCAAAGTTTAACATTTTTCCAGTAATATTAATTCACTTACCCTGTACATAATTTTTTCAGATTACTCATTAAGCTGTTAAAACAGCTTTATACAGAATGTGAGAAATATGGTTGCTTATACATGACTAAGAGCCTCTCAGGTTTTGTATCTCCTAATTTTTTTTCAGTATAAATTTTTACTAGAGTGCTTTATTAACATAGTTTTTTGCACATAATTTCCCTGGTGGTTTTTTGTTTTAAAAGACAGTGTGACTGGAGTAAAGGAGCTGCCAGTATTTAATAATGTTTGCATTTAAATATTCTACACAGATTTTGAGGTTAGAACTATGAAAGCGATGCTATAAGAGACAGAGTTCACAATTTTGCTCTTGCTGCTGTGTGTTTGGAGGCTTCTCCTGGTGGCACAGTGGTTAAGAACTATAGGCGCTAACCAAAACTTCAGCAGTTTGTGTCCACTAGCTTCTCCTTAGAAACTCTGTGGGGCAGTTCTGTTCAGTCCTAACAGGGTCACTGTAAGTCAGAATTGACTCCACAATAATGAGTTTGGTTTCTGTTTGGTTTAGCAATAGGTTGTCAGGAGATTTCATCTCCCCTAATTTTATACTGTCCTGTTAACTATATATGTGGGAACTATTTATGTAGGGATTGATACTCCTGTTAGATTTATTGATACCAGAATTACACTTTCTTCCAGAAAAGTATGAGGTCTGACAATTAAGTCTGCAAACTTAATTGTTCTAAGTGCTACACATTTCATTGCTGAATATCACTATGGTCATCTTTGAACTACTCCCCTTGAGAAGCTATGCATCTATGCCCACTCCTAGTCCACCCTGCAAAGCAGTTTTGGAACTCTTTCTGGAATGGCCATTGCACACAATGGCAAGGTGGCAAGTTTGTAGACTTAACTGTATAGTTGTCTATGAGGGAGTTTTTAGCCAGTAAACAAATAACTTTTGGAACACCCTCTCTACTCATCTGGTCTGATCCCCAGTGTCTTTTTTCTTTACCCAGAGATAAAGGAAATATTAAAAGGAAAGAATTTTGATGATATTCAGGACATCAAGGGTAATATGATGACAGCTCTGATGGCTATTCCAGAAAAATAGTTCCAAAATTGCTTTGAAGGGTAGGTAAGGCACTGGCATAGCTTCCCAGTGCATAACTTCCCAAAGGGAGTACTTCAAAGGTGATCATAGTGATATTCAGCAGTGAAGTATGTAGCACTTCTCTAGAATGAATTCACAAACTTAACTGGCGGTCCTCGTACAACTAGAACAGTGTATGCCTTTACGGTGTGCTCTACAAAATAAAATTAAAGACATCTTTTTTTCCAAGATATCCTTTTTGAGAGGCAGGGGTGGGGATAACTTTATTTGCCTGAACACTGAAGATTGGGTCAGGGCACACAAGTCAAAGATACTCTAGAAGAATGGTGGTTCAATCACCAGTGGCTTCCCAGGCATCTGGTAAGTCGACTTCTCTCTTGTGGGCTTTCTAACTCTTTAACTTCTGGCTGAGACTTAAGCATAATGTAAGTTTCAATTTCTTGCATTCAAATACTTTCCCAAAAAGTCTCACATTAATGAGGGTGGTTCTGTACCACCGGACTTCTGTTTATTTTCATAAAATGAAAATAAAGTGACTTTCCGACTTTTAAAGTAGTTCACCTGGAAGTTCCCCTAGGGAAGTAATAGTTAATCTGAGAGCAGGCAGGAACTAAAGTGTAACAGAATTTCATGGAGCTTAGTTTTGCCACCAACCTCTCTTTGTGTACATTTCCTCGTATGTGCAGTGGGAATACACCCTTTAAGACACAGAATCATGTAGAATAAATGAAATCAAGTGAAATTAGAAGAAAGTTGTTCTGTATTGTTGTTCTGCAACCTAGAATGTTGTTCTGCATTGTTCTGTGCATTCTCAACCTGTTCCCCACCCCCACCTATCCTGCCGCCACCAAACGATCAAGAAATACCAGAGGAAAATCCCAAGGTCAGGGATCATGTAGAAGATGACTTTTGTTCATGACCCACTAGGCATAGGTGAGCCTTCATTGCAGATCATTGTCTAGAGCCTCCTAACCCTGTCTTAACATGTCCAGGCAACACAAACACTAACAATCATCATGAAAAGGTACAACACAATGCAACAACAAAAATCGACTTGTAATTGAACAGAATTTTGTTTTGGTGAAGCAAGACTTGAAAATCTGTCATTGTTTGTCATGAGAGCTGGGGAATCCAGTATCTTTAACATACGTGGTAAGAACAATAAGCACAGACTGAAGTTCCTTGGGAGCCTGGGAAGGGCACCTCATGCTAGGCTGAGAGCCAGTCGGGCTAAAGTGGCTTGACAACTGGAATCTGTAAGGGAAATACTGTCAAAAAGCTTGTTTGTCTTTCGTCAGGTCAAATTTAGATATTACGCTTAGAGAAAATGGACTGATTGCAAAAATAAAATTTGAGAGTCTATCTGACCTGAATTATGGGTGCAGTACTAACTGTATTAACTACACATAAGGCCTAACATTTTTTAATTGTGATTAAGTGAAAGTACACAGTCCAAATTAATTTTCATGCCCACCTATCTGCAGCTCCTTCTTCTCTCCGTGCCCAGTGACAGCACACTCCTCCTATTCATTCTGTACTTGTCGTATCCTCTTAAAAATCTGCTGTCCTCTCCACTTCACCCTCTTCCCTCCCATCTAGAACCAGACCAGTAGGACACCATCCTATAAGTGCATAAATCCATAAAGTACACACACCATATGGTCACATTGTATCCCTGAGTCCAGTCCATTTTTGTCCAAAGATTTGACTGCAGTAATGTTTTCTGGGAAGGGACAGCAGCTGGTCTGGGGGCCACTCTCCTAGGGGATCCTCTAGGCTGTTGGGCCATCACTTGTGGTCTTTTAGTACAGTTCTTGATCTGCACCTCTTTTTTTTCTCATGTTGCCACAGGGACTCAACATTGTATGCCCCATCCCAGCTGTCTTTCATGGTGGCTGGGCACCATCTGGTTCTTCTGGTCACATGTTGATGGTCACTTGTTCACACTGGTCCTTCTGTTTCCTGGGTTCTTTTCCCTCATGTCTTTGTTGTTCTTGGTGGTCATCTGTTCCTGATGAGTTGGGACAATTTGGTGTACCTCAGATGGCAGCTTGCAAGCTTTTCAGAACCCAGACACCAGTCACCAGTACGCGGTGTGGAAGACTCTCTTAGCAATAGGCTAATTATGTCAATTGGCCTCAGTGTCCCCTGAGAGCATGGTTCCCAGACCTCTGCCCCTGTTACTCTGTCCTTTCATTATTGGGTTAAGATTAGAAGAGTTTTCAGTTTATGTTGAAGTCCAATTAAGTTGATCTTCTTTCTACTTTGTGCTGTCCCTGCTTTCACCTAACCAAATTTCCACTGATTAATCTATGACCAACCATCCCCTCCCTACCCACACTTGTAGCCATCAAAGAGTCTTTTCTTCTGTACGTAAGTCTATTTTTAAGTCTTTATACTAGGGATATCATACAATATTTGTCCTTTTGCTGCTGACTAATTTCACTTGGAATGTCTTCCAATTGAAACCAAGTTATGAGATGCTTCCTAAAATCATCACTGCATAATGTTCCATGAAGTATATGTACCATACTTCGTTTATCTATTCATCTGCTGATGGACAATTGGGTTGGTCCCATCTTTTTTGATATTGTGGACAATGCCACAATAAATGTTCATGTACATGTACATGTATCTGTTCACGTGACAGCCTTTGTTTCCGTAGAATATATTCTGAGCAGTGAGATTGCTAAATCAAATGGTATATCTATTTCTAGCTTTTCAAGGAAGTGCCAAATTGCTTTCCAGAGAAATTGTGCCATTTTGAAATCCCACCAGCAGTGTAGGAGAGTTCTAGTCTCTCCACAGCCTCTCCAGCATTTGTTGTTTTGTATTTTTTTTTTTTTTTTTGGATCATGGCCAACCTTCGGTGTGAGATAGTACCTCATTGCAGTTTTGATTCATATTTCTCTGACATCTCATGATCCTGAGCATTTCCTCATGTGTCTTTTGATTGCCTGGATGTCCTGTTTGGTGAAGTGTCTGTCCATCTCCTTTGTCCATTGCTTAACTGGGCCATTTACCTTTTTCTTATTGATATTTTGCAGTACCTCATAGATTACGCAGATCAAAGGTGAGTCTGACATGTAGTTGTCAAGTATTTTTTTCTCATTCTGTAGGTGGTCTTTTAACACTTTGGTAAAGTCTTTGGATGAGCAAAAGTGTTTGATTCTCAGTAGTTTCCATTTACCTATTTTCTCTCTTGTTGATCCTGATTTGTCAGATTTTGAAGTCTGTCTAAGCTGTGTATTAGAACTTCCATGGTTGACCCTATGTTTCTTGAATGATCTTTATCATTTTAGGTTTGATATTTAGGTCTTTGGTGCATTCAGGGTTAGTTTTTGTGCAAGATGTGAGATATGGGTCTTATTTCAATTTTCTGCAGATGGACTTTCAGTTTTGCCAACACCATTTGTTAAAGAAACTGTTTTTACCCCAGTTTACAAGCTTAGGGCCTTTGTCAAATATTGACTGTTTGTAAGAAGATGATGGCATCTCTGCGGCCTCAGTTTTGTTCCATTGGTCTATATGTCTCTTTTTGTACCAGTACCAGGCTGTTTTGATTACTGTGGCAGTGTAATAGTTTCTAAATTTGAGTAGTATGAAGCCTCCCACTGTGTTCCTCTTCTTCAGTAGTGCTTATCTGGGCTTTCTTCTCTTTCCAAGCCAACTTAGTGATTTTTTTCTCCATCTCTTGAAAAAACAATGATACTAGAATTTGTTTTGGGATTGCATTGTGTACCTAGATCACTTTAGGGCCAAAGTTTTTCTTTTATCAGCTGATTTCAATTCTTTGTTTCTTTTCATGTAAACAAATTTTGTGGGTGTGGAAAATGACAAGGGGGTTGGAGATGGGAGAACAAACTCAGTAAAATTAAACCTTGAAAAAATAACTAGTCCTAATTTTAAAAGTAAACATGCAACTTAAAGCTTTACAAACCCTCTTCTCTGACCAGGAGCAGAGACAAAAAAATATATCTTTCCAAGGGCAACCTTCATTTGAAGTGTCTGATCTTGAAAGTGTACATAAGGCTGCAGCTTTTCAGTCAGGTTAAGCAACTAATTTGAAAGGTTGGCCTCTAAAGACCCTCCTCTGTCTTTATTTTTCTTGACATAAAGAAACGCCGGGAAATTTTGATCTCAGAATCTCTAGGAGGTAGTACAGTACCAAGCTCAGAGTACTTGCTCAGTAACTTTATTTGTGAATGAATGAATAAATGTATATTGTGTGAGTCACTTATTAACCCCAGTTCTCTACTTGTTGCTATTAATTGCCTTAGAGTTGATTTCAACTCATGGCAACCCCATGACTTACAGGTTTCTTGGCAGAAGCAGACGGCCAGGACTTTTCTTCTGCAGTACTTCTACATGGGTTTGAATCACCAAATTTTAGGCTGGCAATCAAGGCAGCACAACCTAGAGATCTCTATTTCATTTTACATTTATGGAACTAACTAGGAGATGTTTATGGGGTACATGTAATGTGTGTGTAGTGAGCTCTGGCAGTTCAGTGGTTAACAGCTTGCCTGGTAAGCAAAAGTTTAGCAGTTTGAATCTACCAGATGATCCTTGGAAACCCTGTATGGACATCTCCACTTTATCCCACGGGATCACTATGAGTCAGAATCAACTTGAAGGCAAACAACAACAATATGTGTATAATGAAATATACTGTGACGGTACCAGCCGTCAGACGAACAGAGCTGAGGGGAAAGTGCGGGAGCTGAATAAGACCGAAACAATCACATCAGGGGGGACTCAGTCAAGCTGAGACATTTATTTCTTTTCTGAGCAAACTTTTATACAGCACACACTTCTTTCTTTATTCTTAACTCTGGTGTTTCTCACGCACCTGTGTTCCCTAGTTCTCAAAACCTATCTAATAATTAGCCCTAAGCAAATTGCAACAGCTTATGGGATGGGTAGTGGGATTCTAACTGTCAAGGGTATTGCGCCAATGCGATACCCCAGCTGTCGGAGTTGGTGAAGAGCAAGTGAATTTTCTGTTTAAGAATTGGTAAGATAATTTTAGGGGGCTCTTTGCCGAAATATTGGTGAGCTTCTGTGTGACACTGTTGAACTAAGGCAGCTAGTATTTCATCATAGGGTTGTAGTACTCTGGAAGGTGATATGGGCAAATGAATCCAAAGAAGAGGACCCTCCTGCCAAAGAACAGCGGTTGGCATATGTTTTGTAGGAAGGACACAGGCACACCAGGTTCTGTCATAATCTAAATATGTCACTTGTTGACTGGAAAGGGCCTTCTCAATCTTTTGTAAGGCCAGGTGTCCCTCAACAGTAAGTTCTCTGAGAGACGTAGGATTAGAATTTCCTTATCTGACTCGACGGCACTTGGCTGGCTTGGCCATATCAAATAAGGGTTTGAGATCTGCCGTGGTTATTCCTAAGCTTGATCTGAGCCAATTAATGTCCCCCAAGAGCTTTTGAACATCATTGAGGGTTTTTAAGTTGTCTTTCCGTAGCTGAATTTTTTGAGGAATAATATGTTTAGGATATAACAAATAACCCAAGTAAGAAAAAGGTGAGGTTAGCATTTTCATAAGCTAGCTGTTTAATTAAGAGCATTCCAGCTTCAGTGACACCCAAAAGCCTTTCTGCTGTTTTTAAAAGGCGGGAGACAAAATCTTGATAGGGCTCATCAGGGCCCTGCCTAATCTTAGACAAGTCCTCAGTTGGCTTGCCTGTATGGGGGTAACTTGTTCCAGGCTTTTTTAGCAGCCGCATTGATCTGCGCATAAATTCCTGGGTTATACTTTAACTGATTACTCAGGTCGCCCCACTGCCCTTCCCCCACCAACATCTCGTAGGGAGCCGCGACCTGGTTGAGTCTATTTGTGTCTGCAGTTGTTCGACATTGGTCTGAAAACTCTGATTTCCACAGCAAAAAATCCCCCCCCTCGAAAGACATGCTTTTACCAGCATTTTCCAATCTGCCGGAGGCAGAGTATCCGTGGCAATGTTTTCCAGCAGCGCCAGAGTAAAAGGCACTGCAGGGCCATAGGACATGCTGGAAGTTTTTAGTTCTTTTAATTGCTTAAAGGGAATTGGCCTATGCCTTCTTTGTGGATTTCCCTGCTGATCTAATTCCTCATATACTGGATACAAATGCTCAAATCCCTCCGTGCTCTCCCCTTGTCTAGCTGCTTGTTGAAGAGATTCCTGCACAGGGGATATTTGCATTTTTATAGGCTAGAGCCGGGGTGATTATACCACCACGATCACCGGCTTCCGAACTGCTGGGTCAGGTGGATCTAAGCCTGCTATAACACTGGGTGTGGGGCTGGGTAGCAATGGAAGACTTAATGGTTTCAAAGGGGAAAAATGAGTCAACAATTTATTAAGTTGCTGTTGCATCTCCTCAACAGCCTTAAGGAGATTGGGGTCACTTGCTGGAGGAGCAGGTTCGGCCAAATTGATCAGGGCTGCAGGGTGATCTCTGGGATGATATAAAGCAGCTGCCTCTAAATCAGCTGCGGACGCGGGGTCTAACTCCTCATTTTCCTCATTCTCTTCCTCCAAAAGAGGCATGCTGGGGAGAATTCCATTACCAGCCCTGTTATTTTCCCTTTCGTTTTCTGTTATGGAGGAGGAAGGAACCTTCTCTATTTCATGACGGAGATCCAAACAATCCCTGACTAATGACCAAAGACTAAAGGCATCTATGGGCATTTTTTCTGGCCCATGGGCAGAAAAATAAGCTTTCATTTTTTCTGCTACTTTCATCCATGTTGCTAAATCAACACTTCCCTCTTCAGGAAAACAGGGATATATTTTCTCAACAAATTCAAGAAACCTTAAAAGTTGATTGTGCCCAACCTTCATACCCCGACCTTTTAGCATGTGTCCGAGCATTTGTGCAAATAGGATTCTACTGCTGGTAGTTCCCATTCTTCCCCTGATGTTTCTCTAATATCGCCGCCCCTTTACTTACCTTGTGTGCACACCTTATAACTCGCGGCGGCTCCTCGCAGTGTTCTTTTGTACCTCAGGTCCCTTGTTCGGGCGCCACTTGACGGTACCAGCTGTCAGATGAACAGAGCTGAGGGGAAAGCGCGGGAGCTGAATAAGACCGAAACAATCACATCAGGGGGGACTCAGTCAAGCTGAGACGTTTATTTCTTTTCTGAGCAAACTTTTATACAGCACACACTTCTTTGTTTATTCTTAACTCTGGTCTTTCTCACGCACCTGTGTTCCCTAGTTCTCAAACCTATCTAATAATTAGCCCTATCCAAGGACAACCACATGTTGTTATTCTTTCTTGGGATATTGCTAAGCAGTCAGTTCTCATGACCTTGCTGGCACAATATTTTTCTTAAGTGAGCCTTGCCCAGTAAATTTCTCTAAGATTTTCTTTAAGATGATTTCGGCTCCCGACAATACTGACACTTTTTAATGTTTGCTTCCGTAAGTGGATTGATATTACCAACTCAAACACTTTTTTTGTCAGGAAATACCTTTATATGATCATACATATACTATTCACTATTGTCCCTTCACTAAAAATTACAGGTTAAGACATTCTGTTTTTATTTCAACATGTTTAAAAAGTAACTTTTTAAATTTATTACTTGTCATTATTTGGGGAAGAGCTGCCTCCTCCAAGTACAGTTGACCTTAACGACATGGATGGACTAAAGCATTGGGGCCTTTATTTGTTGATGTGACGTGACTGAAAATGAGAAGAAACAGCTGCAAACATCCATTGGACTTGGTAGTGTTTTGTTGTTCTACATGTGAGATGGAACTGACTCAACAACACCTAGTATTTGTCATCTTTTCATAGCAAAACTTAACAGCCTATACCTGATGTTATAGGACATTGATTGTAGTACATGTGCTTAAGTTTATCTTAACTGTGAAGAAAATAGTTATTTTTAAATAAGTAAATGTTTGTATAACACATGTTGAAAGGTAGTAGTATCCTGTCTGAGCCCCTTGGCCTGTTTGTAAGAAGCAATTGCTTTCAACTTTTTAAACTATTTTGAACTGATTTCCATGATGTGTAATAAGCTACCTATACTCATATTTCTTAATTTTGCATTTTAGGCATTGTCTTTGAACTTCACAACATATAAAATAAGGATTGCATTCATTCTCTTACACACACACACATTCATGCACATCCTACTATTCTCCCTTTGTCCAATTTCCTTATTTAGTGCTTCTATGAACAGAAATATCACAGTGAGTGACTAACACACATAAATTTGCTTTCTCAGCTTGTTGTTGTTAGATACCATCAAGTCAGTTTGAAATTGGGTCAGGCGCACCTTAATCTTTGCCTTTCAACTTTTTTTTTAAAATTGTGATTAAGTGTAAGTGGTATACAATCCAAGTTAAATTTGCATGCTTGCCTATCTACAGTTTGCTCTGTCCTCCTTGCAAGTTGACAGCACATTCTTCCTTTCCATTGTATACATGTCATATCCTGCTAACAAACTCCTATCCCCTTCTGTCCACCCTCTTCTCTCCCTTCTAGTAAGAAGCCAGAGGGATGGCATCCTGTAGATACATAGAACCATAAAGTAGACACACCATATGGTCAGTTTGTGTCCATGAATCCAATCCATTCCTGTCCGAAGAGTTGATCTCCGTAGTGATTAATGATTGGGGGCAGCAAAAGGTCTAGGGGCCATACTCCCAGGGGAAGTCCAGGGCCATCGGACCATCAGTTGTGGTCTTTTAGTGGAGTTCTTGAGGTGCACTCTTCTTTTCTTGTGTGTTGCCACTGGGAGCCAACACTGTGTGCCCTATCATGCTGTCATTGGTGGTAGCCGGGCACCGTCTGGTTCTTCTGATCACAGGCTGATACAGTCATCCACACACGTTGTCCTTGGTGATCATCTGATCCAGCTGAGATGGAAATGTTTGGTGTACTTCATATGGCAGCTTTTTAGATTTTAAGGCCCCAGACACCACCTGCCAATACGGGCTGCAGAATACTCTCTTAGCAATAGGCTACTTATGCCAACTGGCTTCAATGTCCTCTGACAGCATGGTCCCAAAACCCCTACCCCTGCTACTCTGTCCTTGCAGTAATAGGCTAGGAATAGAAGAGTTTTCAGTTTATGTTGAAGGCCAGTTAAGATGATCTTCTTTCTAGTGTGTGCTGTCACTGTTTTCACCCAACAAGTTTCTGTCAGCTATCTAATCTATACTTCTCTCTCTCCCTCTCTTCCTCCTCTCCCTTGTAGCCACCAAAGAGTCTTTTCTTCTGCACATGAGTCTGTTTTTAAGTCCTTATAGTACATGTCTCATACAATATTTGTCCTTTTGCTGCTGCTTACTTTCACTCAACATAATGTCTTCCAATTGAAACCAGGTTATGAGATGCTTCCTAAAATCATCTTTGTTCTTTATCATTGTGTAGTGTTTCATTGAGTATGTATATCATAGTTTATTCATCAATTCGTCTGTTGTTGGGTATCTGGGTTGATTCCATCTTTTTGCTATTGTAGACTGTGCTGCAATGAACATTTGTGTGCATGTATTTGTTCATGTGACAGCCTTTGCTTCTGTAGGATACCTTCCAAGCTGTGGAACTACTGGGTCAAATGGTATATCTATTTCCAGCTTTTTAAGAAAGTGCCAGACTGCTTTCCCAAGAGGTTGTACCATTTTGCAGTCCCACCAGCAGTGTAGGTGAGCTCTGATTTCTCCACAGCCTCTTGTTTTTTGGATCATGGCCAACTTTGTTTGAGTGAGATGGTATTTCATTGTAGTTTTGATTTGGATTTCTTTAACAGCTAACGATCGTGAGAATGTCTTCTTGTGTCTTTTGGCTACCCGGATGTCCTCTTTGGTGAATGTGTTTTCACTCTCGTTTGAATCTATAAATTTCTTTATTTCATCCTTGATTTCTTCTCTAATCCATGGCTTTTTGAGCAAAGTGTTGTTCAGTTTCTACGAGTTCCAATTTCCATCAAACTTTTTTCTGTTATTGATTTTGTCTTTTATGGCTTTATGGTCTGAGAAGATGCTTTGCAATGATTCAATGGTTTGGATTTTGTTGAGATTTACTTTATGTGCTAATACATTGTCTCTTCTGGAAAATGTTTCATGTGCATTGGAGAAGAAGGCATACTTATCTGTTGATGGATAAAATGTTCCGTATATGTTGACGAGGTCTAATTGGTTAATTGTTGCAATAAGATATTCTGTGCCTTTACTGAGCTTTTTTCTAGATGATCTGTCCATTACTGAAAGTGGAATGTTGAAGTCTCACACTATTATTGTGGAGTGATCTACCTCATCTTTCAGTGTAGTCAGGGTTTGTTCAGTGCATTTATATGCTCTGGTATTAAGTGCATAAATATTTAAATCTTGCTTGTATATTGAACCTTTCAGCAATAAATAGTGGCCGTCCTTGTCCACAGTGGTGGATTTTACATTAAAATCTATTTTATCTGAGATTAGTATTGCCACACCTGCTCTTCCTTGTGTATTGTTAGCTTGATATATATTCTTCCATCCTTTAATTTTCAGTTTGTTCATATCTTTAAGTCTAAGGTGAGTTTCTTTTAAGCAACATAGAGACGGATCATATCTTTTGATCCAAGATGTCACTTGTTGTCTCTTTACAGGAGTGCTCAGTCTGTTTGCATTCATTGTGATTATTGACAGGTATGTGTATAGTGCTGTCATTTTGATGTATTTATTTTTGTGTTGGTGTTTTCTCTGTTGCTCTTAATATTCTGTTCTGGGTCATTCTTTACGTGTTGAATTTTCAGTGTTGGTTTTGTGTTCATTGAAACTCCTTTATTACAGTTCTTATTCTGATGTGTTGCATTGTTATTGTGCTTTGCAGGTACCCATGTAATGCCCCCTTAATAATCTGAGTTTAAACCCAATTTTAGCTTCTGTATATTTTACTAATTTCATTTCCATCTGAAAGGACTGTAACTACTGTAGTATATCCCTCTTGTTATTATGATGGTATATTAGTTTCCATGATAAGTTCACTGGTTTCCTTTTTTTAATATTGTAGCTTTGATTGAATTCGGTGCCTTACCTAACCGAGTAAGTTTCTGTATGTTGTGTCCTTCTCTGCCTTCTTAAATATACACTTAAGAGTTTTGTTTTTCTAAGCAGACAGCTTCTTTCAGTATTTCTTGTAGTTTCTGTTTGGCTTTTTCAAAATCTCTGAGCTTCATTTGTCTGCAAATGTCTTAATTTCATCTGCATATTTGAAAGACAATTTTGTAGGATATATAATTCTTGGTTGGAAGTTTTGCTCCTTCAAAAGTTTGAATGCGTCATCCTGCTACCTCTGTGCCAATATCATTTCTGCTGAGAAGTCAGATGGAAGCTTATAGGGCTGCCCTCTGAATGTTAGCTTTGCTTTGAGTCTCGCTGCCTTTACAAGTTTCTGCTTATGTTACATTTTATTAAGCTTGATTACAATATGTCTTGGTGTCTTTCTTTTAGAGTCTATTTTCTGTGGTGTTTGATACATGTCTTGGGTATCTATGTTCTCTTCTTCCATATTTTCAGGGAAGTTTCCTCTCAGCAACTCAGTGTTTTCAGCTATCCGTCTCTGTTTAGGGACTCCAATTAATCATAGATTATTCCTCTTGATAGAGTCCCACATATTTCTTAGTGCTTCTTCATTTTTCTTATTTCTTTTCTCTGATTTCTCTTCATAAATGCTGGTGTCAGTAGCTTTATCTTCAAGTTCGCTAATTCTAATTTTTAGTCTATCAAGTCTACTATTTTGGCTTTGAATGGAATTGTCTAATTCTGAAATTTTGTTGTTGAACTGTTGGATTTCAGAATGTTGATGTTCCATAAGTTTGAATAGCTTGCTTAATTTTTCATTTTGTTCTGCTGCATTTTGTTTAATCTCTAGGAGCGTTCTATACATAAATCTTTTGTACTCAACCTTGGGAAACCTTGGTGGTATAGTTGGTTAAGTGCTACCACTGCTAACCACAAGGTCAGCAGTTCTAATCCACCAAGCACTCCTTGAATACTCTAGAGGGAAGCTCTCCTCAGGCCTCAAGGGTCACCATGAGTTGTATCTGACTTGACAGCACTTGGCTGGTACTCGGCCTCCAAGAGTTTCAGAAAGGCTTCTTCATCTGGAAAGTTTTTTGAGTCTTCATTTTGGGAGTTTTCTGGGTGCATGTTAGGATATTTATTTAAAGCCCTGGCGATAGTCTGCTGCTTTCAGTACATCTAGAGGCTGTTTAGTTTCTCTGGTGTTTCCTAAACAGGAACTGAGCTGTAGTTCTGAGAAGAAAGTTGTTCACCAGTCACCTCTTTGTACTCTAGTTAGTGACCCCAGTGGCTCTCTGGGGTGGCAAGCTCTGCCTCTTGGCTAGCCAAGACCCTTCCTATGGACACACAGGGGTGTCATCAGTTTACCTTATGATGGGGTTGAGTAAACGGTGGAAGAGATGCAGTCAGGCTTCACAGTAGTTATTTCTCCAGACAGTTCTATTTTAAAAAGCTAAAGGCTACCTGCCTGTTAACCAAAGTCAGTGAGGCCGTGAAGTGTGTTAGGCCTTTTCTTCAGGCTGAGGACAGCAGGTCCTCTTAAGCTGTTGGGAAATGCTATAGTGCAGATTACAACAGAGACGGGGCACTGTGCTGCAATCACCACCCTCCGTGTGGCACCCATGAAGCAACACTATGCTGAACACAGCCCCTCTGCTGGGAAAGTGCTCCCTGGATGGCACGGTCTCCCAGCCTGGAAATTAGCTCCTGGTGAGGCCTCCAATTGTGTAACTCTGCCTCTCAGACAAACAAGCCAGCATCCCAGTCAAGCTACCCCTCCCACTGAGAAAAAGGCAAATCTCTGGCAGAGCTCCAAAAAGGGAGGGTGGAGGGGCTGTGGTGTCCTTACCACCAGGCTCTCAAAATGTGGCTATCCCATACACTGTTTCTCCACTGTGAGGCACGCAGTTCACTTCAGGATTGTGTTTCAGAGTAGCCACTAGCCCATGCCCCTCCTCTGACTGCTGTCCAACAAAAAGAAAAAAAAGCTAAAAGCACCAAGTACTTTCAGATCATGTGAGATGTCCTCTCAGAGAGAGTGGACTTTAGTGGTAGAGAGGAAGTTTCCTGCTTAGTGGCATATATTTCAGAGTCGCAGGCCTATGCCATGTCCTAGGGGGACACTATGTGTCCAGAAATTATCAAGTCAGGTCTTAGTTTTCAGAGGAAATCAAGGAGATGTGTGCCTAGTCTTCCATGTTAACGCCACCCCACTGTCTTTCAAAATTTTTAAGTGGACTTTTGCTGCACTTTTGCCCAATGCAATTCTTTTGATTTCTTAACTGATTTATTGATGATGTCAAACTTTTCTCCATTTATCACAATATTGTTTATTGGTCCAGTTGTGAGGATTTTTGTTCTCTTTATGTTAAGGTCAAGTCTGTGACCTTTGATCTTTATCAGTAAGTGCTTCAAGTTCTCTCCAGTTTCCAAAAGCAAGGCTGTGACATCTGATTAATACAGATTGTTCAGTGAGCCTTCTTTCAGTCCCAATGCCATGTTCTTTATATAGTCCATTTTCTTGGATTATTTGCTAAGCACAAAGATTAAATAAAGTGTAGTGAAAGGATACAAACCTGACACACACTTTTGTTGCCTTTAAACCATGCAATATCCCCTTGTTCCATTCCAACAACTGCCTCATAGTACATTTACAGGTTCTTCCTGACCACAATTGTTTTGGATTTCTCATTCTTCGCAATATTATTCACAATTTGTTATAATCCACACAGTAGAATGCCTTTGCATAGTCAATAAAACACAGGCAAACATCCTGGTATTCTGTGCTTTCAGCCAGGACCCGACATCAGCAATGATATCTCTTTTCTACATTCCTTTTGAATCCAGCTCAAATTTCTGGCAGTTTACTCCCATTATACTGTTGCAGCTTCTTTTGAATAATCTTCAGCAAAATTTTAATTGTGTGTGGTGGTTGGTTCGGGTGATGGCAATCATATTGTTTGATAATTTCCACATTTGGTTGAATTACCTTTCTGGAATAAGCATGAATATGGATCCCTTCTAGTCTGGTCGGGTAGCTGTCTTCCAAATTTCTTGGCAAAGATAAATGAGCACTTACAGTGCTGCATTCGTTTGTTTGAATATCTCAACTGGTATTCAATTCCTAAACAAAAATTGCTTTTGAGTCAATTCTGACTCATAGCAACCCTATGGAATGGAACTGCCCCATAGAGTTTCCACGGAGTGCCTAGTGGGTTCAAACTGCCAACCTTTTGGTTAGCAGCGGTAGCCCTTAACCTCTATCCCACCAGGGTTTTCTTTCAGTTCCTGGAGCCTTATTTTTTCATCAGTGCCTTTAGTGCAGCTTGGACTTCATCCTTCCTTACCTGTTACTTATTACCATTAGCTCCTGGTCATATACTGCCTCCTGAAATGGCCAAATATTGACTAACTCTTTTTGGTATAGTGATTTTCAGGAGACTAGAAGTCCAAATTCAGAGCACTGGCTTTAGGGGAAGATGTCCTCTGTCTTTTGGCTCTGCAGAAGTGTCCTTGGTACTTTTAAGTTTCTATTCCTCGACTCCTTGGCGATTAAGTGGTTTGTATCTTCCCCTCCTTTTGCGGTTGCTTGTTTAATCTGCTGTTTTACATGCCTGAAGGGATTTATTTAATCATAGCCTACACTAACACTGCCTCATTAATATAACAAAGAAACCTCATTCCCAAATGAGATTATAACCACAGTCACAAGGATTAGAATTTACAATACAAAGTTGTGAAGGACACAATTAAATCCATAACAGTCATTTTGCAAAGATTTACTGAAGTGTATAGGTAGTAAAAGGTCTTCCAATAAGAGCATTGTATCTTTGAACTTGAATGACACAAGTTGTGTAAATGATACAGTTTTAGTATTTTGAAGTACATTTGATGGCATTGTGTGTGGAAAGGAACTTCAAGTAAATGGCTACCGTGGCACCTTCCAAATGTGGCCAAAAATAATCGGTTATGATAGCCCAGTGTCTTTGAGCATTGCCAGTCACAATCTCTCTTCCTTTCTGTTAGAAAAAATAAGGACCAATGATTCCACTGAACCCAAATCCACACCAAACAGTAACTTTTGGTAGATAACGTGGGTGTTCTTGAATCTCTATTATGCTCTCATTACTCCAAATGCAATGTCCAAAAAGTGGCCTGCTAGCCAAAGATGACTTTTTGGCCAAAAGCAGGATAAACTTCCAGTTTCTCCAGAGCTCAGTCAGCAAATATAAGGCACAATCCATGATTGTTGGACTTCAGTTCTTGAGTTAAAACAATTTAGTAAAGGCAAAGCTTCAAGTCCAGATGCAAAATCCACCCAACTGTGGTCAACCAAAGGCCCGTTTCTTGTACTCGAGAAGAAATTGATTGGTATGAATTCTCCAGTACACTCAGGCAGTGGCAATGTGTCCACTGTAACATGTGGTTCATTGACGCACAGGTGTTGTCTGATTGGCAACACACTTGGTTGTCTCAAATTTTTTAATTAAACATCAAATTGTTCTCTTGGTGGGACAATTGTGTGTGTCGCAAATGTCAGAGAATGTATGGTATGTTTGGTTAACATTATTTTGATAATAACTTTAATAATTTATAAGCATTGCAGAATCCTGTATCTTCTCATTTCTATTTATCAAGACTAACTAAAAAAATATGATAAATATGGCCACTATAGCTTCACAAATATTGCCTCCATGAGCTGTAAAAAATAGAACATCTGTATTGGAAGACCCTTTATGTGGTAAGCGGGACATGATGGCCCAAGATGGCGCCCAGGGCCAGAACAGCCCCCAACCACACCCCTGTTTACCAGACCTAGGGCTTTCATGGCGCATGCCTGTGGGCAGTGGCTTCCCACTAGCCTATCGTGGGCCTCCATCTTGGGAGAGCGTGGCACATGAGGATTGGAGGAATCTAGGGTATAAATTGAGCAAGCACCAGGAAAGGAGGGGGAAGAATAATAGGAGAATAAGAAGGATAAGAATAAAGTCAGCAACCAGTAAGGCGGCTCGTATCCGTGTGTCCTGTCTTCTTTCCGCCAGCGGACAGTTAGGCAGCGACACCTTTATATAAGTTACGATGATTATGTAATTATTGCCCAGCCACAGATAACTTTGGACTGTACTTCTTTCTTGTATGATATTTTGTTTTTCCTGAGTTACTAATCACTGTTTTCTTTTTCATATTCAGTTTTCTTTGTTCTTATTAAAAATTTGTTTTGGAATTTTCTGATTGATTTCCAATACTACCTTCTGAAATGGTCAAACAGAGTTGGTAACTAGGGATGGACTACCAAATAAACTATGCATGCAACCCTGATGGTGTAGTGGGTTAAGTGTTACATCTGCTAACCAAAAGGTCAGCAGTGCAAATCTACCAGGTACTCCTTGGAAACTCTATGGGGCAGTTCTACCCTGACTTCTAGGGTCACAGTGAGTCAAACCCAACTCGACAGCAGTAGGTTTGGTTTGGTTTGGTTTTTGCAGGGACTTACTTGGGCAACTACACAATTTGGTGTGCTTCTAATCACACCAATGTAAGTCCATGTGTATCTTGCTTACTGATCATTGTGGACTGAATTATGTTCCCCAAACATATGTGTCAACTTTGCTAGTCCATTTGTTTGTTCACTTTTTTGTCATCTGATACGATTATCTTATATGTTGTAAATCATACCTCTGTGATGTTAATGAGGCAGTATCAGAGGCAGTTACGTTAATAAGGCAAAATTCAACGTACAAGATTAGACTGTCTATTAAGCCAATCTGGTTTGAGATATAAAGGAGACTAGAGTAACACTGCGACCTCATACCACCACAAAAGCAGTGCTGGAAGCAGAGCACATCCTTTGGATCTGAGATCCCTGCACTCAGAAGCTCCTAGACTAGAGCAGGATTGATGACAAGGACCTTCCCCTAGGGTCAGCAGAGAGAAAGAAAGCATTCTTCTGGAACTGGCACTATGAATTTAGATTTCTAGTCTCCTAAACTGTTAGAGAATGGACTTCTATTTGTTGAAGTCACCCTCTAGTGATATTTCTGTTACAGCAGCATTAGATGACTAAAACACTGATGAATCTGCCCCTGCGGGTAAGCTACAGGTTCTGATTTGCTTTGTGTATTTCACTTGTTTAGAAGACATTTCTGCTGAACAATGCCTGGCTCCCCAGGAGAGTTGCTCAGCATCACTTCAAGAAAGCTATTTGCTCCTGCCCTATGTTGGATCTTTGTTTCTTGGTTTCCTCCTGTAGTTTCTGAGAAAATGTACATGGGAGATGAAATGCTGAGACCCTGTTGATTCCAAATGTGTCTTCATTCTGTCTTCCCACCTGATAAGTTTAGTTCAGTAAGAATTCTAGAAGTATAAAGACACTGTCTTCTGACTTTGAGTATTCTATGAAGTAAAATATCACTCTGATTACTAGTCCTTTGTAGCAGACCTATTTCCATTCCCCCCTAAAAATTGCCTAGATCGCTTCTGCTGTCTCAGTGTCATGATGGCGAGTCTTGGTAGAGATCTATTTCCATCTACTATGATGTGCTCTTAATGGGCTTTTTCAGTATTGAAATTTATCACTCTGACTTGGGGGAAATGTATTTATTTAATTTCTTTGGTTATTTCTTCTTACCTCCTTGTTCTCTTTCTAGAAATCTTATTATTCAGATATTTGTCTCTATGCACTGATCTCCAAAGTTTTTCTCTGAATTTCATGCTTTGTCTTTTTTTGTTCCCTTTGAAAGCTCCTACATGTAGAATCTTGCCCTTGTTTCATGCATGCAATCAGTATCTGTTTGGATATTAATCAATAGGATTTTTCCTTCTGTTCTCTGTAATTTTATGTTTTTCTCTAAGTTTCTTTTTCTTTTTTTTTCTTCTTCTTCTCCTTCTCCCCACCCAGCTTGTATGTATTGGTCTTCACCTTTCATGTTAAGTATTTTCTTCAGCTGTCTGGTGCTTCTGGGTTATGCATGTATACTTAAGAGTGAGTCACTAAAAATCTGATTGTCTATGGGTAAGACTGATAGGCAGTCTTCATAGAAGGATAATTGGTGGGGACCTTGTGGATACTTTCAGAACAGGTATCACTGTATCTTATCTCTTGCCTGAATTTCCTTAGTGAGGAATTCTGCTTTCTGTTTTTCAGGGGTATTGAAAATAAAACAATATTAGCATCTATATATTTTATTGTTGTTTAATTTTACTCTAGCATTTTAAAGTAACAAGTCTCCACATATACAGTTAGGAAATTGTGATAGAAACCACTGAAGAGAATATTTATAATTTGTCAAAACCTCGTAACAAAAATTTTTAAAGAAAAAGTGTTGTTTGTAAGGCAGTAACAGTTAAAGTCCTGTGTGAAGTAAATGGTTGGTTTCCCTCTTCATGTTTTCTTGTTTGATTCATGGAAATTAACAAGAAGTAATACCAACAATGGCACTTGGCTTGGCTAATACCAACAAGATTCTTGAAATAACCAAAAGGTAGGGCACCTCTCTATGTCCAGATAAGGCTTTAATTCATATAGTTCTATGTCTTAATTGCACACACCAGTTCTCTTCTTGTGCCTTGGTGCTGGATGTTACTGGTAGAAAAATGAAAATAAATGAATAGATAATAGAAATCCAATATCTTCAGTACATGTGACTCTGCAGAACCTGGAAGTCAAAACCACTCAGAGTTGTAATTCTAGTAATATATTAAGTGGAATTTCCCTTGGGACCTCAAATAGGGAAGCTCTGAGAGGGGGGGAAAAAAAAGCAGTGCATTTACTTCTTATCCCTAACAGCTGGCCTGAGATTGCTGTCTGCTATTCCTGCCTTCACTGAGTTTATCAGGAAATAAGAGCTGGTAAATGATTTGGTGATTTTCGAATAAAAGCTCTCTATAATACTGTGAGTTGGATCTGATGTCAGTGTTTTTTGTTTTGTTTGTAATAATACTAAGAACTGTCAAAGTGTTTTTTAAAAAATGACCATAGAACATTGTTGCCACCAAGAAATTTTTGTAGGTTGTGATAAGCATTGTGAAACATTGCATTGTTGGTCACCAATCAGGTGATACATCATTCTAGAGATGGATGAAGTTATTTCCACCATTTCCAATGCCAAGGAAACAGAGGGTGCCTATGGCCATTACATCAAAGCTGTAAACCTTGTCTCTTTGCCCCCAGTGTAATACACTCTAAATTGGTCAAGGTAAAAAAAAGAAGTCCAAGAAAACCCCGAGAGAAAAACTGAAGGAAAAAAAAATCTTCCCAGACTCTTAATGCACATATACACACACACACATGCACATGCACACACATGCACGCACACACACACACACACACACACACTAGGTTAACAGAAAAAAAACTCTAATAATAAGTCATACAGAACTGAAAAAGTGACTAAGAACTGATTCCTACTATAATGGTGCTTGCTGTCAGATAGTTGATGTATATTTTTTAAAACTGGACAAGTTAAAGATGATGAGATGATTCCCTGTTTTACAGAAGGATCCACCTCAGAGCTCCTTTCTTGAACTCCTTGAGCCTTCATTTGACGGATTTTAGATCATTAACTCAAGCCCTTGACAAAGAAGTAGGGTTGAGGGCAGAGGAGCAAGGACAACTGCTGTCATGTGAAGAACAATTAAGAAAAGAAAATAACTAATTTGGGGAGCTGGAAACTTGGAACTTGTCTGTAAATTTTGTTTTTTGAGCAGCTTTTGAAGAATAAGACTTCAGTGACTGGCAAACTACATCTACATAAGTCTGTAAAACTCTTTTTTTGTTTTCTCCTCTGGCAGCATCAATGTCATTTCATTGACGTGGAGGAACTTCTGCTTTCTTTCTGGGTTTACATTAGCAGTTCTAAGATTTAAATTTCATAACCAGCAAACTTAGAACAACTACAGCAACAGAAGATTTGTGCCTAGATGGGTGGAGCAGAAGACACAGGGCTGCTAAATATTTTTGTTAAACAAAATAATATACTTTTTCCATTTCACATAAGAGCATCTACAGAATGAAACAGTAGTATTAAGAATACCGTCTCAAAAATAAAAAGCAATGTTTTACTTTAAGTTAGCTTAAAATAATTTAAGAAAACACCTCATTGCATGGTCTTCAGTTTTTTAATCTGGAACATGCCACTGAACACCTTTCCAAGGTACAGTTTCATGAGCCATGGATTCAGACATTGCAGGTGCCTAAAGTCTTGTGTTTGATCACATTTGCACTAAGAACTAGAGTTACAAAATGACTTAGGTGTTATCTTTTTTAAAAAAAAAAAAAGAGAGAGAGAGAGAGACAGAATGCACTGGCTTGTTTAGAGCTGACCAGCAAAAGAGGAACTGTATGGCTGCTTGACCCACCAGCTGTCCAGTGCAATGCACTTTATAAAGTTGCCTGTCATGCTTCCTCTGGCCAGACGTGCTAGTAGTTTGGCACAGTTGTTAATTGTGTGCAAGTTGTTTAAAGAAAGAAACCATTTAAGTTGAAGAGTTTCATTATCAAGAAGCATTTATTGTGCAACAAACTGAAAGGCTGGAGGTTGCAGTCCACACAGTCTCCTTTCCACTGAAAACTCTAGGTAGCACTGTTCTACTGTTTTTACACATACAGTAAACTCAATGCCAACTGTCACCATTACTCTGAGCAAGTCCCAGTGAATGAGGACGAGTCTCTGTTTTAGCTGCTCATAATCTGGTTTCCATGGTGGGTTAAGGACATGAAGTTCATCCAGCAAAATGAGATAATTTAGGATTGAACACTCCTTGAGTGGGTAGGCAGCAAACATCAATAGAGCCTGGGGAAGTGGCACAATTACATATTTTTAAGAACTACTTGTTGTTTTTAAGAACTGGCGTTGTCACCTGTGATTTAGCCTTTGGGGCCAAAATTTGCACCTGAGCCTAAGAACTAAGAAATTTGTATCTTGCCTGTCCTCTTACAAGATTTTGCATGACTTCATCTTTGTGGTTTTGGGTCTGATAAGATAAAGCACTCAGGAATAAAGGAGTTTTTACCAGGGTTTGAGGACTGGCAATGAAATGTATAACACCCCTTTTTCAACCTCATTAAATGCTTCAACCTTCGCTATTAAAAATGCTCTTGACCTTGTAGGACAAACTCTAGAAGCAAATTTCTCATTTGCTGGCCTCTCCCTGGGCCTTCTGTGACATACTGTCATTCAGACAAGTAGTGTGCTTAATGGGTTTATGGGAAAGTCTTGGCCTGCCTTTCCATCTGCACCTTCTGCTGGCTCCCTTCAAAAAGCACTGGCATGCCATACGACATTCCCTTGAATTATTTAGATTGGTAAATCTTTCTGCATCTCACATCTTTAGTCCATCTGTTAGCCGGAGCTTTGCCTTTATAGGAAGTGTCCTTTATGCACGCTGGCATCTGTCAGCAGTACACTTTCCTCTTTTATTCATGATCTTCTATGGGAGAGGGTACAAGCTGCAGAACTGCCGCATGCCTGGTATGCATTTCATTTTAATGGAAGATTACATGACTGGGGTGCTGGTTTATTACCTTGCTCCACATGCTTCCATTCATCACCTGGCAGCCCCCTTCACCCAGCCTGTTTGGAGGTGCAGGCCTGCTTGCATCCCCTTGTTTCCAGCTTTACTCAGACAGTGGGCTTGATGGGAGAGAGAAAACTTGTGCTTTAAAAGAATCTGAAAGATGCAAGAGAAAAAGAAAAATACAGTGGCAAGTCAAGGCCAGGAAGAAGGGAAAAGACCTTGACCTAAGGCTGCTATCCAGATGAGGACGTGGAATTATTTATACAGAACACGATGTTACCATGAATACTTTATCCTGAGTACATCTTCCCTGGAAATCATGCACCTGAATGTATATATTTTCCACTTTTAGGATAATATCATAGTAGAGGAAACTTCTCATCCATTTTTCTTATAATACTGGGATAGCCTTTATAATAATGCTTATCAAATGTGGATTATGTTCAGGGAATGATCTACAAAAAATTTAAATTATTCTATGTTATTTTGATGTTAATATAAAACTAATCAGTATAAAAACAACAACAGCAAAAAACCAAACCCACTGCCATCAGGTCAACTCTGACTCATAGTGACCCTATGGATGGAATAGAACTACCTCACAGAGTTTCCAAGGCTATAAATCTCTACAGAATCAGACTACCACAACCTTCTCCCACAGTCATTTGTAGGATAGAACCACTGACCTTTTGTTTAGCAGCTGAGCACATATCCGCAGTATCATCAGGGCTCTACTCAATATAAAAGCAAAAACCAAACCCATTGCTGTTGAGTTGATTTCAACCATTAGTGGCCACATGGGAAAGAGTAGAATGAACCATAGGTTTTCCAATGAGTAAATGGTGGGTTCAATCTACCAATCTTTCGGCTACCAGACAAGCTCTTAACCACTATGCCACCGTGGCTACCCAGTCTATGTAAGGATAATCGGAATAAAGTGATCATGTTCCTGGACTGCCTGGAACAGTCATGGTTTGTGCCTTCTGAAAATCAATTAACACCTGAAAATTATTTTTAGCACCCCTTTTCACTTACAAAAGTGTACTAATTTAGAAGATACATTACATACCCTAATGCTAAATCCTGTGGATGGAGAATCGCTTGTTATCTGATTACCACAAATGTGTGATTCAGTGTCCATGCCAGTGGCCATGCTTGCTTTCCTGTTGGTTCTATATCATGCTACCATACCATGGGAATATAGGTGTATGCCCAGTGAGGAAGAGATCAATATCTACATCCAAAGATATTTCTTCCTTCTAACTCAGGTCTTTGTATGCACTATACATTTTTCTAAATATTGAGGAATTAGTGTGAAGAAATCGAGTCTTCATTCTTGTTAAAAATGACAAGAATTATATTCAGAGAGTCACTTAGCATCTATTAAGCATGTTTACACACATAAAGCATATGTATTGGGTAGTGGTCCATTATGAACACGGACTTTAGGCAGCAGAGATAAGCAGAGTTAGGGAAATGGCAGATCAAGAAAATAGTAACAACCATTGCCAGTTCAGATGGATGGCAGGTATACAAGCCAGGTCCATTCTGTCCTCCAGTCTATTTGCTACATTTTAATGGGAAATAAGCAGGATACAAGTTGGAAGGTTTTACTTGTTTGGGAGGCCTATGAAGAACTTGAAAGTGACAAGGAGATGTCTAGATGAATCCTGGAAGTACATGTAAGGATTTTCAGAAATGTCACTGGAAAGGAACACTGTGGAAAAAAGCATTAATAAAGGAGACTTCTAAGATGTAATCAAGTGAGAACCTGTAAGTAGAAATCTGAACTGTAGTTCAATGGAAATTTCATCAGTCCATTTTATTTTCTATTTCTACTTACATTTGTAAATTTCAAGAGCTGTCTCTTGTTCACTGAACTTTTGTTTTTCACATCATCCTATTTAAAGTTTATTAACACAATATACTCTCTTTTCCACTCTGAGGATGTTAACTACAGTAAGATTGTTAACACTTCTTTCTGCTCCTTGCAATTTTCTTTGTTCCCTATGAATTCTCTTACTGCCTTTTAATTTGTTGATTTTGGTTCTATTTTTAATGGTAGACACTTCTTATATAAAGTAACTTTTGACAGTCCATTTATAAACAAGCAGCTTTAAAAAGCCAATAGTACTGTATGCCTGGGAAGGCTTGTTTACAGGTAGGATTCACTGGGTGGTCAATTATAACTCATGGTGACCTCAGGTGTGTCAAAGTAGAACTATGCTCCATAGAATTTTCAGAGGCTGATTTTTTTTAATGTAGAATGCCAAATCTTTCTTTGAAGGTGTCTTTGAGAGGTATTTTAACCTCCCTCCAACCTTTCTTTGGCAGCCAAACGTGTTAACAGTTGACACCACCCAGGAACTCCAAGGCGATTGGGCAGGGACATGTATTTTGGACTCATAAGTTGAGCAGGAACCACTTGGTGGAGGACTCCCAAGTGCCAGTAAGATAGAAAGTCTCTGACTGACTAGTTTGTCTGGAATGATAAATCAACAAACAAACTCATTGCTGTCAAGTCAGTTGTGACTCATTGTCACCCTATAGGACAGAGTTTTCAAGGAACAGCTGGTGGATTCCAACTGCTGGCCTTTCGGTTAGCAGCCAGGCTCTTAACCAATTTTGTGCCTGTATGTTCTAAGCTGTCTGTGTTTTAGATGGTTAAGGGGAAACAAGTAGGAGGAGGGGAGACTGGAGTACCTCGTCATTTACTAACTCCCCCATTTCCTGTATGACACCTGATCCTCTTTCTTTGACAAGGCTGACATCCCCTTGTTTAGACCATCAAAAAGCCTTTTTGGTTACAGAGTAAGTCTTCTATCTTCTGTCATCATGGGGAGAAAGTAATCACCTATCACAGATGGTTGGAGAACAGAGCCTGGGAACTAACTGGACTGTAAACAAACTCTCAAGCACCCTTCACACTTCAGTCCCTTTGTGCCCCCACCTTCAAAAGGAACGGGTGCCTCCAATCCCTAAGCCTTTTCAGGGTTCAGAATATTGGATTAAGATACTTCTTCTTGGTCGTTGTTTGAAGACTTGTGTTTAGTTATTCTTGTTCCCATCCATCAGCTACTGCAGTCAATCTTCTTTCTCACTTCCAAAATGTTATCTATATCTTTGATCTGCTACTATGGTCTCCTCTGTTCTTTTTGAATTTCTGGATTTATATCTCATTTACAATTCTTTCTGTATAACTGTAATGAAGTTCCAGGTAGAAGCAGAGATAAACATTGTTTTGTGTGTCTTTCAGCTTTAACTGGAACTGTCCAATCTGGGTAGCTGCACAAGGCTTCATGTTCAGAAGGACCCAGTGTTTGTTTGATTCTCTACTGTCACCATCTTGGAATTCTTAATAATGTTTTAACAAGGGGCCCTGGATGTTCATTTTGCACTGAACTTGACAAATTATGCAGCCAGTCCTGCCTGACATATTGCACTAATAGGTTTGCTTCTGAGGGGATGTAGGGTGATTTTAAACCAGTCTGGGCTCCCAGTTGTGAGAAAACAGGAATGATCACAGAAATTTTCAAAGTTTGTTGTTGTTGTCAGGTGCCACTGAGTTGATTTTTAACATAGCAACCCCATGTGAAAGAGTAGAACTGCCCTAAGAGGTTTGCTAGGCTATAACCAGTAATGAACAGACTGCCAGGTCTTTTTCCCATATAGCTGCTGGGTGGTTTCAAGCCACCAACCTTTTGGTTAAGCAGTCAAGCACTTAACTATTGTACCACCAGTGCTCCTTACCAAAGCTTAGAGTCTGCGAATAACATAAGATGCAGCCTAAATGGATCTACAGTTGCAAACACAGGTACTCAGATTCCAAACAGGCAACCTAAATACAGAAAGGAGCTGGTATAATAGAGTAAGATTAGCTATTGACAAGCAGAAAGATCACTTCCAGCCTAAAATATTCTAATTCAATTTTTAAAAGACTGACTTTATTGAACAGCTTATAAAGTTAGGCCACCAATTTGCAACTCACGCTTTCGAGCAATCCAGACATCCCGGCAAATCCACGGTTATTTGCCAAGACATCTGCATAGCTTGCACAGCTTGTTCCAAACTAAGGATTTTCTCAGTCAAACTAGGATGTCAGGTCAATTCTTATATTGATTCTCAATTATGCTGTCTGTTGCTTCCCAAAGATACAAATGTATGTTTTACACTTAGGACACACATTTGGCACTCAACCTTGTAATTCATTGAATCCTCTTGTTTCCCTTTACTTTGAGCAGCCTTATGCTTGTCAGCTGTATGTGATATTGGCTATAATCTGATTAGATAATTGTGGCGAAGCACTAATCCCTGAGCAGATGGGCTAAACCTTTAGGGTGAGCCCTGTTAATATGGTGAATGAGGGCACTAAGAACGTGTCTAAACGCGACAGAAACAAAAGGTATGTACATACAAGCACCCTTCCCACACACTAGATTCACCGAAACAGCTGGCCAAAGACGCTAGCCCTGACTGTGGCTGCAAGCACTCCAGAGAGATGGAGTAGGGTGGATGATAACTTCAGCAGCTAAACACTGATGCCTTTAACTCCTGAGTATCATTCAAGGTACAAACTGAATCACAGAAGCACAATATAATGTGGGCAGTTTGTTCCCCATTTTAAATTTATTCATTTGCTTTCTTCTAGCATGTTCAAAGGCACATAGACATCCTAACTGAAATCGCTTACCTGTATTTTTAGGACTCTCAGAACACACGCACACACACACGTACACACAAACCTGAAGTCAGTATGGCCTGGCAGGGTGACCTGTGAGTGCTCACATGTTATCATTATCAAGTACAGCCAAAAAGTAGATGACTGAAAATCAAGTTTCTTTGCTACTGAAGATGGGGTGGGGGAAAAAAAGTTGCTGTTGAATCAATTTTGACTAACATAGTGGCCTAATATAGGACAGAGTAGAAACTGTAGAGTTTCCAAGAGTATAGTCTCATGGAAACAAACTACCACATTGTTCTCCCAGGGAGCAGCTACTGGGTTTGAATCACTTACCTTTCAGTTTCCAGCTGAGTGCTTAACTGCTGCACTGCCTGGGCTACTGAATATGGGGTACCTTGCACAAGTCACCACTTCTGTGAACATCTGTGTTTTTATTTGTAAAATGAAAAAATAGTAATAGCTACGGTACTGGGTTATTGCAAGGATCAGATGAGATGAATGCATCACTCTGTCACATAAATGTTTGAAAGAATTTATAAGCCCAGCACCTAGAACAAAGGTACTAAGTTCTACCTTAGATTCAAATTCCATCAGTAGCTCAAAACAAGTTCCAGTAAATTGAACAGGTTAAAATTTTAAAAAGTATCTTCTCTGATAATGATGGAATGAAACTAGCAGAATGAAAACTAGAAATTAAACAACACAGAGGTAAACAATTAATAGGTCAAAGAAAATTACAAACGAAATGAGAAAATACAGATGAGAGAAAAAGAAGTCACAACATATCAAAACCTATTAGATGCAACAAAGGCAGTGATCAGTGAGAAATGTATAGTTATAAGTGCCTACTGTGGTGGTCAGGATTATGTCAACTTGGCTACCACCTATTTGGCTGCTGTATTAAGTGGCAGGGCGGGGTTTGTGGTGGCTCCCTGCCCCTCGGCTCTCATCTCGTGACCTTGGACTACGGCGGCTGATCGCTCATGTGGCCAGGAGCTCCTGCTCTCTTCTTCCAGCATCTGGTTCCGGGACTTGAGCTAGCAGCTGTTGGGCTCATCAGTCCTTACAGTCGGCACTTGAGAGTCCTTCTCTCTGACCTGCTGATCCTGCGTTCGCCAGCCTCTGCCCAGTCCTGCTCCCTGACCTGCCGATCCTGGGTTTGCCAGCCTCTGTCACTTCGTCTCACCACCAGCTTGGGATCCACCGACCTCCAGCCTCTGTCGCTTCGTCTCGCCACCAGCTTGGGATCCACTGACCTACACAACCGGTGATCTGCAACTCTGGTCTCTGACTTGCTGACCTTGGGTTCCTCAGCTTCCGTGGACACGTGAGGCTTGTCTATATTTGTATCTATCTATCTGTCTATATATATATTATAAATCTTTCCTTGTACCTACACGTGTTACTGGTTTTGCTTCCCTAGAAAACCCAGCCTAAGACACCTACCTTAAAAAATAAGATCTCAAATAACTTTACGCCTTGAGGAATTAGTAAAAGAAGTGTAAACTAAATCCAAATCTACTATAAGGAAAAAAATAAAGGTAAGAATAGAGGTGAAATAGAGACTAGAGAGAGAGTAGAGAGAAGTAACAAAACCAGAAGTTACTTGAAAAGATCAACAAAATCAGCAAATGTTTAGTAAGGTTGGGAAGGAGGATGTGGTTGTGGATTGAATTGTGTTCCCAAAATATATGTGTTGTGTATCCTAATCCCTGTACCTGTGGATAAAGAACCTTGGTAGTCCAGTAGTAAAGGACTCAGCTGCTAATCCAAATGCTGATGGTTAGAACCCACCAGCCACTCCACTGGAGAAAGATGTGGTAGTCTGCTTTGGTAAAGGTTCAGAGCCCTGGAAACCCTATGGATCAGTTCCACTCTGTGCTACAGAGTCCCTGTGAGTTGGAATCAACTCAGTGGCAATGGATTTGGTTTTATACCTGTGTATGCAATTGCATTTGAAAATAGTTTTTCTTGGCTATGTTAAAGAGGTTATATCAGTGTAGGATGTGTCTTAAGCTAATCATTTTTTTTTTACATATAAAAGGAGCAGACTGGGTATAGAACAAAGGAAAGACAAATGGGAAAAGATTGATACCACATGGAGATAATCAAGAAACCTAGAAGAGAAGCTAAGACACAAGGATTTTCCCTAGAGCTGATGAGAACGCCTTCCCCTAGAGCTGAGATCTTGGATATAGATTTCTAGCTTTCTAAATACGAGGAAGTCAATGTCTGCCCACTAAAGTCACATACTTGTAGTATTTTTTTTTGTTACAGTGGCTCTAGATCACTAAAACAGATGCAAATATGTAAATGAGAAATAAAAGTGGAGACATTATTATTAACTATACAGAAATAATATGCTTTTAAGAGAACATTATGAACTACTACAAACCAACAAATTAAATAATTTAGATAATATGGACAAGTTCCTAGAAATATATATATATATTTTAAAAAACATCAAACTTATTACCATTGAGTTGATTCCAACTCATAGTGACCCTTTAAGACACAACAGAACTTCTCCATAGGATTTCCAGAGAGTAGCTAGCAGATTCCAACTGCCAACTTTTTTGGATAGCAGTTGCACTCTTAACCACTGTACCACCAAAACTCTAAACTATGTACATTGCCTCAAGAATAAATAAACCATAGAATAAATAAACCATAGAACCATAGCAAACAAGGAGGTTGAATCAGCAATCAAAAATATCCCAACAAAGAAAAGCTCAGGAACCCGAAGCTTCACTGGTGAATTCTATCAAACATGAGAAGAATTAGCATCAATTCTATTCAAACTCTTCTAAAAACTAGAACAGAAATTTTTATTTTCTAGAGTTGTCTTAACAAAATAACAGAAAGTATGTAGCTCTAAAAACCAGAAGTTTATTGCCTCACAGTTCTGAAGAGTAGACATCCAAATTTAGGATATCAATAGGGACATGCTTTCTCTGACCACTCTACGGGAAGATCCTTTCTTGTCTCTTTCTGCTGCTGGTAGTCCCAGGTGATTCTTGACATTTTATGGCATTTAGATATATCTTTACCTAGCAGCTGTGTTTCTTTTGTGTAACTCTGTTTCTGTGTGTGCTTTTCCTTTTTATGAGACATAACTCAGAAAAGATGAAAACTCTCCCCACCGAATATGACCTCCCAAATTTAACTAATGTTGTATTTTCAAAGAAAGAACCTATTTTCAAGGGGATTACAATTTAATATATAATTTTGGGGACACATTTCAATTCAGAACAAAGAGAGAAAACTTACTATTTCATTTAATAGCACCAACATTACCGTGACACCAAAGCCAGATGAAGACACACAAGAAAAGAAACTAGAAGCCTGTATCTCTTACAAACCCAAGTGCCAAAATCCTCAAAAAACTAAATAAATACTGGCAGGCCAATACTGTATTAAAAGAATAATACACCAAGACCAAGTAGAACTTATCCCCTCTTGGAATGCAAGAGTGTCTCAACAAGGAAAATCAACCAGTGAACAATAGAATAAAGGCAAATAACCACTTGATCATCTCAGTTAATACAGAAAAGACATTTGAGAAAATCCAACAGCTTTTCATGATAAAAAAGCATTCAGCCAACCAACAAAGAAAGTACATTCCTCGATATTAGAAAGTGTTTATCAAAAAACCACAGTGGATCTTGTTATTTGATGCTGAAAGACTGAAAACCTTCCTCTTAAGACCAGGAACAAGACAAGGAGAGTCATTCTTATCTTAATTATTAAATATCTTACTGGAAGTTCTAACAGAGGAATTAAAGAAAAAATAGATAAATAAAAGGCATCAAATTTGGAAAGAAGTAAAACAGTCTCTATTCAAAAACAATTGTGTGTATGTGTGTGTATAGTAAACCCCAAACAATTCACAAGAAATCTCTGAGAGCTAATAAATGAATTCAGCAGTTACAAGAATAACACATGAAAGTCATCAGTTATGTTTCTATAACACTAGCAGCAATCTGAAAAAAAAATTGAGAAGACAATTCCATTTACAATAGCATCTAAAAGAATAAAATATCTAGAGATAAATTTAATCAAGGAGGTCAAAACAACTTGTGCAGTGTAAATTGTAAAACATTAGTGAAAGAAATTTAAGAATAGCTACATAACTAGAAAGATATTCTTTGTTAACTAACAGAAAGACTTAATATTGTTAAGATGTTAATGCCACCAAAACAATCTAGAGACTCAAGGTGGAGAGAACAGTCCAAGAGAGCAGAACAATCAGACTCTTCCAGTGATCCCTCTAACAACAAAGATCTGAAAGAACAAATGACTTGATTACATATGACACCCTAGGAGTCTCAAACCTCAAAGGAAAACTGAGAAATAAAGTTAAAAAATGAATGGGGAAGTGAGACTAGATCCAGAAGTATTTAAGACTGGCCAGACCTAACCTGTGGGGAATCAGCCACAGCCATCAAGGTGAGCAAAACAGCGGCATTTGGAGGGTTTCCTCTTCAGTGGGAAAGTTAGCAGAATGTACAGCTGAGCTGCCAGAATCAGTGAAAAGTGGCATTTGACCATAAAAAGCTAAGTGACTAGAATCTGCCTATTGTTCATGGGTCTAAATTTTTTGTTATGGAGGCAGGGAATAAACTTCTATGCCTTCTCCCAGTACTTGTCTCTCTGTTATCTACACCACACCTGGGTATGGAGTCTGATGCCATTAACTGAGTTGCAAGAAGGACTCCTTAAGCCTTTTTGAGACATTCTCACAGACTTGAAGACAGAACAATCTAACAAACAGGGTGAAGAGGGGGAAAACATCTGCAGACTTACCCAAGTTGGAAACTCTGGGCGGAAACAGTGTCTTCACATAGAGTCATATGTAGGGGAACACATCTGCAGACTTACCCAAGTTGGAAAATCTGCATCAAAGCAGTGTCTTCACAGAGTCATATGTAGGGGACACACTATCCTCGGAGATACTCAGCAACAGATGTTAGATCCCTGTCTTTCTTGGCCCCTGGTTGGTGCCTACACCAATCACTCCTCCCATCTAGGACAGTGTAGGAGACACTGCACCACACACTTGGTGACTGACTACCTGGACACCTGAGCTGAATTCACAAAGAAAAGTACATAGACTCTTGGGCTCACATGTCTAGTAACAGCTCTATTTACCTGGTGACAGGATGTTAGAGCTTCAAAAGTACCAGTAACCAAACTGGCACATGTGACCATCCTATTTGAACATTTCAAAACAAAACAATAAGATAGAACACAGCAAGCAGACATAAAATACAAAGCTCAACAAGTTACTGATAGCTTACAGATAACAGACAATATCAAATCACTTAAAGAGGAAGACCATCGTGGCTTCAGGAAGATCCAAAAACAGAGAATTGAGATATTTTTCAGAGGAAGAGAATTTCCTGAAATTATCAGAGGTAAAACACAAAACGTTAATATTTTGAACTCTTCAAGAGATTAAGAAGGAGATGAGAAAAAATTAAGCATAATGACAAATTGAACAGCCTTTAGGAAGCATACAGCTGCAACAATTAGAAATGCAGAAAATTGATAATAAAATTATAGAATTAGACAGCTCAAGTCAAAGGAGCAGAGTTGAGGCAATGGAAGGCCAAAGTAGTTAGACTGAAGATAAAGCATGTGATGGAAGCATAAATGAGAAAAAAAAATCAGATTTTTTCTTTTTTTTAAAAATCAAGAGACCCTAAGAATTATGCAGAACTTTATTAAGAGGAATAATCTATGAGTGACTGGAGTACCAGAACTAGGGAGATAACAGAAAATACAGAGAGATAATTGTCAAAGATTTATTGAGAGAAAACTTCCCTGATGTCACGAAAGATGAGAAGACATCCATCCAAGATGCTCACCAAACATCATACAAGGTACACCCCCAAAGATAGACACCAAGACATATTATAATCAAACTTGCCAAAACTAAGAAAAGGACACAATTTTAAAAATCACTAGGGATAGATAAAAAATAACCTACAAAGAACACTAGATAAGACTAATTTGGGGCTATCCAGCAGAAACCATGCAGGTAAGAAAGCAATTAGATAACATACACAAAGGCTTGAAGGAAAATAATTGCCAACAAAGAATTATACATTCAGCAAAACTGTCTCTCAAATATGAAGGTGAAATTAGAGCATTTCTAGGTAAGCAGAAATTTGCAAAAACTGAGCCAAAATGACAAGAAATACTAAGTCAGCCAAGTGCTGTTGAGTCAGATCCAAAGGGGATCCTATAGTTAGATAATCAATATCATCTGCTAACAACCCAAGACTAGAACACAGAGCAGAGGAACTGGATATCAGTCCAATCACAAAAATAAATCAAAGGCAAAACCCTGTAAATAGGGACACAGAGTTGTCATTATGTAAACATTGTAAGGAAAAGAAAGGGACTTAAGAAAATGTAGTCATAGATCTTTCATATAGAGAGAAGTCAAGGGTATATAAAGAAATTAAAGACTGGATTAAATTTAGAAAATTAAGGGTAAATGTCAAGGCAACCACAAAAGACATTATTAATCCTACATACCAAAATACAAAACGAGAAAAACATAAAGTCTCTGAAAAGACCAACATTGAAAAAGATGAAAAGAAAATTACACATATATTAAAAAAGAATTAAGCACAGAAAATTAAATAGAAAATAATTGTTTACACTGAACAAAAAAGCCACCAAAATGACAGCACTAAATTCATCCAAATCAATAATCACTCTGAAAGTAAATTGATTAAATGAACCAATAAAGAGAAGGAGTATAAGTAGAGAAATCTATTGAACTCATTGATAGGAAGACTCAATGTCACCAAATGCCTATTCTACCCAAAGTAATCTATAGATGCAATGAAATCCAATACAAATTCCAATGGTATTTATTTTAAGGAGATGGAGAAACAAATCACCAACTTCTTATGAAAAGGGAAGAAGCCTCAGATAAGTGAAACATTACTAAAGAAGATGAACAAAGTGGGAGGCCTCACACTACCTGGCCTTAGAACTTGTTACACTGCCATGGTAGTCAAAACAGCTTGACACTGGTACAAAAACAGTTACATGGACCAACAGAACAGAACTGAGAATCCATACATAGCATCATCCACCTATGAGCAGCTGATACTTGACAAAATTTCAAAGTTTGTAAACTGGGGAAAAGATAGTCTCTTTAACACATAGTGTTTGCAAAAGTGGATGTCCAACTACAGAAAAATGAAACAAGACCATTCACAAAAACTAACTCGAAGACCTAAATTTAACATGATATACATTATGGAAGAAAAAATAGATACTGCTGGAAGGCATAAGAAGACTACAAAACATCACTAACACTGCACAAACAGTAGGAAAGAAGAGATAAGTGGAACTACTCAAGATCAAACACTTATGCTCATCCAGTGTCACAAACTGTATTCTGTACCCCCCAAAATGTATATATTGACTTGACTTGGCTATGAGTCCCAGTATGGTGCAATTCCTCCCATGTTGTGAACCCTACCTCTGTGATATCGATGATAGAGAAGGACAGCAGTTGCACGGATGAGGCAGCACTCAAGTTACTAGCTATGGGATAGAAAGGAGAAAACTGAGCACAGATAGCTGGGAAGCTCAAACAGCCAAGAAGAGTGGAACTTGTCATGTGGACCTGAGCTTCCTGTGCTGAGATGTTCTCCTGGAACTTGGACTCAACCTAGCGGACTGTGACAGTTTCTCCTATTGAAGGGACCTCTAACTCACAAATGGGTTTGTGGCTTGCCAGACTGTGTCGATAAAGTTTCTCTTCATAAAGCCTTCCACTCATGGTATTTTCTGTTACAGCAGTACCAGGTGACTAATACAGAATTTGGTACTGAGAGAGTGGGGTGCTGCTCTAGCAAATTTCTAAATTGTGGGAGCCATTTTGAAACTGTGAATAGAAGATTCAAAAGGAACCAAACAAGGTGCAGGTGGTGAGAAACAAGCAGCAGAGGACTGGCAGCAGCAGCACCAGCAGCAGCAGAACCAGAGACAGTGCTGGAACTGACCCACAGAGCAAGAGAGCTAACTGCCTGTGCACAGAGGCTTCCTGGTGGAGCTGGCTGCCTCTGCATACTTGAATCGGTAGAGTTAGCCTTGCTGACCCACAGAGTGAAGGAGCTGAGTGCCTTTGTTCAGAAGGCTTCCTAGCAGAGTGAGGTGCCTCAAGGCACTTGAATCAGTGGAGCCACAGAGCTTTGGAACACCTGTCCTTGGCAGGACAGATGTGAGCTTGACGCCGTCCTTGAGGCCACTGGAAGCAGAAGCTGAATAGATAAACAGCATGAGAAACTGAGCTGCCTCCGTATCAAAAGGTACGACCATGACCTCAAGGATTTGAAAGGGTTGAGCCAGGGCTTTCTGTGTTTGTAAGAGTGGAATTGCCATTCATTTGGGCTTAGGGTGCATCTAAATCCAATGGGGGCAGAGTTGCTGTCAAAGCGAGTGTTTCTAGGCAGAGTTGTAGCACAGGGCCAGGGGTTTCCACTCAGAATCCAGAGAATTTGGCCGATACCTAGAGTCTGGAGGGCAAGGCTAATGTGTAAAATGCCTCAGAAAACTGAAGATTATTTTCAAAGCTTTGAAAGCTAATGTAATGTGTTCTGATGACTCGCTTGTTGCCAGTTAACGCCTTCTTTCCCTGAAACTCTTCCCATTTATAATGGAAATGTCTAACATGTTCCTGTTCTGCTATTGTACCTTTGAAAGCAGATAGCTTGCATTCTAGGTTTCACAGATGTAGAAGAGTTTTTCTAGTTTGAACTTGGAGCTGATTTAAGACTTCTATCCTATGGGATGGACATGATTTTGCTATGATGGGATGAATGTGTTACATGTTTCAAAAATGTGATTTTGGGGTGCCAAAGGGTGGGATATCATGGATTGAATTGTGTCCCCCCAACAATATGTGGAGCCGTGTGTCTGGGCCAGTATTCACTGTATTCTATGATTGTCCTCCATTTTGTGATTTTCCTATGCTGTATGTTAAAGGATTAGGGTGGGACTATATCCCTTCACAAGATCACATCCCTACTGTACTGTAAGGGAAGTTTCCCTGGAGTATGGCTTGCACCACCCTTAATCCTTCCATCTTACAACAGATAAAAGAAAAGGGAAGCGAGCAGGTAATTGGGAACCTCACACCATCAAGAAAGCGGCACCAGGAGAAGCGTGTATCCTTCACACCTGAGGTTCTCATGCCAAGATGCTCCCTGATGCAATACAAGACTTTCTTCCAGAGCCAACAAGTGGGAAAGCCTTCCTCTAGAGTGGACATCCTTGAATTTGGACTTGCAGCTTAAGTGACTGTGTAAGGAAATTTTCTTTTGTTAAAGCCATCCACTCATGGTATTTCTGTTAGAGCAGCGCTGGATGACTGAAGCATGCAGGGACAAACAAAAGAGCAAAAATACAGCTTAAAGACTGGAAGAAAATTTTTGGCTACCACAAATACAATCTACAAGATACCACAAAGCTTCAACAACAAAACTACAAATAACCCAATAAAAAATCATGAAAGATATGAACATGCACTCACAAAAGAAGACATTCAGGTAACTAACAGACATATGAATATGTGCTCACAATCATTAGCCACTAAAACCAAAACCAATTCCACTGCCATGGAGTTGATTTAGATTCATAGGACCAGGTAGAACTGCTCCATAGAGTATCCTAGGAGCCTGCAGGAGATTTGAATTTGAACTGCTGACCTTTCGGTTAGCAGAAGTAGCACTTAAACACTAGGCAACTAGGGTTTACAGCAACTAGAGAAATAAAACTCAAAACTACAATGAGTTACCCCAACAAGGCTGGTATTAATCCAAAGAATACACGATAAACTTAGACATTCTGTGGAGAGATAGGTACACTTGTATACTGCTGGTGGGAATGTAAAATGACATAACCACTATGGAAATAGATTCAGTGCTTTCTTTTTTAAAAAATATATATTGTGATTAAGTGAAAGTTCACCATCCAAGTCAATTTGCCGTTTAAAACCCAGAGTACCTTCCTCAGTGCAACTCCGTCTGCTCTCCTTAATCTGTGACAGCACACTCTTCTTTTCCACTCTTTACTCCCAGTATTCACTCAGCCAACACTTGTCCCCACTTCTGCATCCTCTCCTCTCCACTCTAAAAAGAAACCAGTAGGACAGCCACACATACATTAAACCATAAGGTACACACACAACCTGTGTCACTCTGTGTCCACAATCCAGTCCCTTCTTTGTCTGAAATGTTTGCTTCAGTACTGGTTTCAGTTCAAGGCTAGGTGCAAGTCTAGTGGCCATGTTTCCAGAGGACTCACCAGCTTGTTGGACCATCAGATGTAGTCTTTTAATAAACTTCGTGATCTTCACACCCCTCTTTCTCACGTTCCATCAGGGTCTCTACATTGTGTTCCCTAGCAGAGCTGTCTTTGGTGGTAGCTGGGCATCATCTAGTTCTTCTGTTTTCCAGCTGATGTAGCCTCCCAGTCAAATAGGTCCTTCTGTCTTCTGGGCTTATTTTTCATCATGTCTTTGATGTTCTTGGCTGTCTTCTGTTCCAGGCGGGTTGGGACCAGTTGATGTATCTGAGATGGCAGCTTACTGGCTTTTAAGACTCCAGGTGCCACTCACAAATATGGGAGTGCAGAAGACTCTCTTAGAAAAAGACTCGTTATGCCAGTTTAATTCAGTGCACCTTGTAAACATGGCCCCCAGACCCCTGTTCCTGCTACTCTGTCCTTTGAAATTTTGGGTGAAATTTAGAAAACCTTAACTTATTGTGTTTGTTGTTGTGGTGGTGGTTGTTGTTTCTAATTGCCACTGAGTCAGTTCCAACTCATAGCGACCCTATGAACAACAGAAAGAAACACTGCCTGGTCTTGTGCCATGTCCACAACCATTTTTATGCTTAAGCCCATTGTTGTGGCCGCTGTGTCAATCCATCTCATCATGGGTCTTCCTCTTTTTCACTGATCCTCCACTCTACCAAGGATGATGTCCTTCTCCAGGGACTAATCCTTCCTGACAACACGTCCAAAGTACGTAAGGTACTGTCTTGCCATCTTTGCTTCCAAGGAGCACTCTGGTTGGGCCTCTTCCAGAACAGATCTGTTTGTTCTTTTGACGGTCCATGGTACATTCAACATTCTTCTCCAATACCAAAACTTATGGTTTAGTCCAATTAAGCTGACCTGCCTTCTACTGCATACTGTCACTCCCTTCACCTAACCAAATTCCTATAGAGTAACTAATCTATGAATAACCCTGCCTCCTCACCCTTGTTCCTCCCACTCTTATAGCCATCAAAGAGTAGTTTCTTCTATGTATAAGTCCTTAAAATAGTGGTCTCATGCAATATTTGTCTTTTTGTAGCTGACTGACTTCTCTCAGTATGTTTTATAGTTGATTCCAGGTTATGAGATGTTTCCTAAAATCATCATTGTTCTTTATCATTGCATAGTGTTCCATTATGTCTATATACCATAGTTTGTTTATTCATTCATCTGTTGATGGGCACTGCACTCTTCTCCAGTGCTGCTTTCTTGATGTTGTGAGGTTTCCAGTTCTCTGCTTTCTTCCCTTTTCATTTATCTCTTGTAGGATGAAAGGATTAACGGTGGTACAATCCACACTCCAGTGTAACTCCCTTTACAGTAGAGCAGCCAAGTGATCTTAAGAAAGGATTTACAGTCCCACCCTATTCCTTTAACACACAGCATAGGAAAATCACAAAATGGAGGACAATCATAAAATATTGGGAATGATGGCCCAGGCACATGGATACACATATTTTTGAGGGGACACAATTCAACCCCTGACAGTCACCTAGCTTGATTCCATATTTTTGCTATTTTGGACAGTTCTGCAATAAACACTTTTGTACATGTATCTGTTTGTGTGACAGCCCTTATTTCTATAGGATATATTCTTAGCAGTAGGTTTGCTGAGTCATGTGGTATTTCTGTTTCCAGCTTTTTGAGAAAGTTCCAAACTGCTTTCCAAAGACCTTGCACCATTTTACATTCCTACCAGCAGTGTAAAAGAGTTCCTGTCTCTCCAAAGCCTCTACAGTATTTGTTGTTCTGTGTTTTTGGATTAATGCCAACAATGAGATTATTAAAGAAGAAATCACCAAATCAATACCATTTATTATAGCTCCCACAAAGATAAAATACCTAGGAATAAATCTAACTAGAGAAATAAGAGACCGATACAAAGAGAACTACAAGACCTTACTACAAGAAGCTGAGAGGGAGTTACAAAATGGAGTAACCCACCCTACACATGTATAGGAAGACCCAACACTGAAAATGTCTATTTACCAAACAATCTACTTATATAATACAATCCCAATACAAATTCCAGTGACATTTTTTTAATAAGATGAAGACACAAATCACCAACTTTGGAAAGGGAAGAAACCTCAGACAAGCAAAGCACTACTGAAGAAGAAGAACCCAATGGGATACCTCTCACTACCTGACTTTAGAAACTATTGCATTGCCACAGTTGTCAAAACAGCCTGGTACTGGTACAATGGAACAGAGTTGAGACCCCAGAGATGCCACCACCCTCCTATGAACAGTTGATATTCTACTTCTCTTTTTGATAATTTTGGTAGGCAATGTGATTCTAGAAATTCGTCCATATCCTATAGGTTTTCAAATCTAGTAGAGTACAATTTTTCATAATATTCTTTTAAGAAACTTTTAATTTCTGTTGGGTCTGTTGTGACATCTCCCATCCTATTTCTTATTCAGGTTATTTGTTTCCTCTCTTGTTTTTCTTTTCTAAGTTTAACCAATGGTTTACCAATTTTGCTGATCTTTTCAAAAAACTAGCTTTGGGTTTTGTTAATTCTGTCCATTTTTATTTTCTATTCTGTGATTCATTTAGTTCTGCTCTAAATTTTATTATCTATTTTATTCTGGTTCCTAAAGGGTTGTTTTGTTGTTCTCTTTCTAATTTTTCAAGTTGTAGGGTTAATGCTTTGGTTTGGGCCCTTTTTTTCCTTTTGGGTGTATGCATTTATTGAGATAAATTGACCTCTGAACACCGCTTTTGCTGTATCTCATAAGTTCTGATAGAATGTGTTTTCATTCTCATTTGATTCCATGAAATTCTTTATTGTATCCGTGATTTCTTATATAACTCATGAATTTTTGAGAAGGATGTTGTTCAGTTTCCATGAATTTGAATATCTACCCATGTTTTTTCTGCTATTCAACTCTTATGGCTTTATGGTCTTAGAAGATGCTTTACAATATTTCAGTGGCTTGGATTTTCTTGAGACTTTCTTGATGACCAATATAGGGCCATAAAGCTGGCTCTATTTTTTTTTTTTTTTTGCTGTGTTGGTAACAAAAATGTACTTTTCTGTTGTTAGGTGTAGAGTTCTGTATACGAGGTCTGACATTTAAGTCTGTGAGCTTAATTGTTCCAAGTGCTATGTATCTCAGTGGAAAGCTATGTACCAATGCCAGTGCCTAGTACACCCTTCATAGCAGTTTTGGAACTCATTCTGGAATGGCCATTGAACTGAGTGGCACAGTGGGAAATTTATAAATACAATTGTAGACTGGTCTGTAAAGGACTTTTTAGCCAGTAAACAAATAAGTATATCAGAACACTCTCCTTACTCATCTGATCTGGCTCCCAGTGACTTTTTTTTTTATCTAAAGATAAAGAAAATAATGAAAGTAAATCACTTTTGAAGACATTCAGGACATCAAGGGTATTATGACAACAGCTCTGATGGTCATTTAAGAAAAAGTGTTCCAAAATTCCTTTGAAGTGTGGAATAGGCACTGGTATCAGTGCATAGCTTCTCAAGGGGAGTACTTCAAAGGTAACTGTAGTGATATATACAACAATGAGATATGTAGCAACTTTTCTAGGATTAGTTCATGTACTTAACTGTCAGAATTCATGTCTATGAGACTGAGTTTTTGATTGTCCCAATATCATCTTCCATATCTTTATTGAGTTTTTTTCTAGATGATCTGTCCATTAGTGAAAATAGAACGTTAAAGTCTGCTACTATTATTATGGAGCCATCTGTCTCATTTTTTAATGTTGTCAGCATTTGTTCAATGTATGTAGATGCTCTGATATTGGTTGTGTAAATGTTTAGCATTGTTGTATCCTCCTTATGTATTGAAACTTTAAGCATAGGTTGTGACAATCCTTGTCCATGATGGTGGATTTTACTTTAAAGTCCATTTTATCTGTCATTAATATCGCCTTTCCTGTTCTTTGCATGTCGTTGGCTTGGTATATATTTTTCCATCCTTTGATTTTCATTTTATTCCTATCTTTGAGTCTAACATGTGTTTTTGTAAGCAACATATAGAAAGATTTTTTGTTAAGTGCAACAAACTCTCAATAATACAAAAAGGCACCACAATGACAGTACTAAATTCATATCTATCAACACTTACACTTAATGTAAATGGATTGAATGCCCCAATATAAAGACAGAATAACAGGTTGGATCAAAAAACCCACTCTTTATGTTTCATTTTGTTAAGCTTGATTATAACATGTCTTGGTGTCTTTCTTTTTGGATTTGGAATCTGTGGAATTTGATGAGACTCTTGGATAGATATCTTCTAATCTTTCCTGATGCCGTGGAAGTTTTCTGACAGCAACAATTCAAATTAAATTTGCATGCCCGCCGATTTGCAGCTCCTTTTTGTCTCCTTGCCCAGTGACAGCACACTCCTCCTTTCTGTTCTATATATGACATGTCCTCTTAACAATTTCCTGTCTCCTCATCTCCACTCACTCCTCTTCCTTCTAGGAAGAGGCCAGTAGGACAGCATCCTATAGATTCATAGAACCATAAAGTATACACACCATATGGTCACATTGTGTCCCCAAGTCCAATCGATTCCTGTCCAAAGAGTTGACACTAGTAATGTTTTCTAGTCAGGGGCAGCAGCAGATCTTAGTATCATGCTCCCAGGGAGCCCCCAGCCTTCAGGCCATCAATTATGGTCTTTTAGTGGATTTCTTGAGGTGCACACCGCTTTTTCTTGTGTTGCTGCTGGGACTTGACGTTGTGTGAGCCATCTTGGCTGTCTTTGGTGATGGCCAGACACCATCCAGTTCTTCTGGTCATATGTTGATACAGTCACCCATTCACATGCATCTTTTTGTCTCCTGGGCTCTTTATCCCTTGTGTCTTTGTTGTTCTTGATGATCATGTGTTCCAGCTGAACTGAGACCATTTGGTGTACTCAGATGGCAGCTTGCTAGCTTTTAAGACCCCAGATGCCACTCACTAATATGAAGTGCAGAAGACTCTCTTAACAACAGACTAGTAGTGCTAATAGGCTCTGATGTCCCTTGAGAGCATGGTCCCCAGACCTCTGGCCCTGCTACTCTATCCTTGCAATGTTGGGTTAAGTTTAGAGGAATTTTCAGTTCGTGTTGAAGTCCTTTTAAGTTGATCTTCTTTCTACTGTGTGCTGTCACTGCTTTCACCCAACCAAATTTCTATCAACTATCTAGTCTACGACCAGTCATCTCTCTCCCTCCCGTCCCTTGCAGCCATCAAAGAGTCTGTTTTTAAGTCTTTATAGTAGGGGTCTCATACAATATTGTCCTTGTGCCACTGACTGATTTCATTCAGCATAATGTCTTCCAGTTGAAACTAGGTTAGGAGAAGCTTACTAAAGTCATCATTGTTCTTTATCATTGCCTAGTGTTCCTTTGAGTACATGTACCATAGTTTGTTTATCCATTCATCTGTTGTTGGGCATCTGGGTTGATTTCATCTTTTTGCTATTGTGGACTGTGCTGCAGTAAACATTTGTGTGCATGTATCTGTTTGTGTGACTGCTCATGATTCTGTTGGATATATCCAAGAAGTGGGATTACTGGGCCAAATGGTATATTTATTTCCAGCTTTTTAAGGAAGCGTCAGATTGCTTTCCTAAGAAGTTGTACAATTTTGCAATCCCACCAGCAGTGCAAGAGTGTGAATTTCTCCACAGCCTCTCTCTCATTTGTTGATTTGTGTTTTTTGGATCATGACCAATTTTGTTGGGGTGAGATGGTATCTCACTGTAGTTTTGATTTGGGTTTCTTTAATAGTTAATGATCATGAGCATATTCTCATGTTTCCTTTGGCTGCCTGGATGTCCTCTTCAGTGAAGTGTCTCTCCATCTACTTTGCTCACTGCTTAATTGGGTTATTTACCTTTTTCTTGTTGATATTTTGCAGTACCTTGTACATTATGGAGATAAGACTTTGGTCAGACACGTAGTTGCCGAATATTATTTCTCATTCTGTAGGTGGCTTTTAAATTCTTTTGAAGGTCTTTAGAAGAATAAGTGTTTGATTCTTAGTAGTTTCCATTTATCTATTTTCTCTTTTGTTGATCATGCTTTTTTGTCAGAATTTGAAGTCTGTCTAATCTGTGTATTAAAACTTCCATTGTTGGCTCTATGTTTTTCTTGAGTGATCTTTATTGTTTTAAATTTGATATTTAGTTCTTTTATCAAATTTGAGTTAGTTTTATACAATGTGTGAGATATGTGTGCTATTTCAAGTTTAGCCAGATGGATATCTGATTTTGCCAGCACAATTTGTTAAAGAAGCTGTTTTTACCCCAGTTTACAATTTTAGAGCTTTTTCCAAATATCAGCTGTTCATAGGAGGGTGACGGCATCACTGGGGTCTCAATTCTGTGCCATTGGTCCATATGTCTCTTTGTGTACCAGGCTGTTTTGACTACTGCAGCAGTGTAATATGTTCTTAAGGTTGCGTAGTATGAGGTCTCCCACTGCTTTCCTCTTCTTCAGTAGTGCTTTGCTTATCCAGGGTTTCTTCCCTATCCAAACAAAGTTGGTGATTTGTTTCTCCATCTCGTTAAAAAATGTCACTGGAATTTGTATTGGGATTGCATTATATGTGTAGATCACTTTAGGTCAAACAGACATTTTCGCAATGTTAGGTCTTCCTATCCGTGAGCAAGGTAGGTTTCTCCATTTATGTAAGTCTCTCTTAGTTTCTTGAATGAAGATCTTGTAGTTCTCTTTGTAAAGGTCTCTTATTTCTCTAGTTACATTTATTCCAAGGTATTTTATCTTCTAGGGGGCTATAGTAAATGGTTGGGAAAATATTTGATTCTTTATTTTGGAAGTTTTCTGGAGCCATGGTGGTTTGCTGCTTTAAATGGTCAGAGATTGACTGTTGTCTCCAAGCCATCAGAATACTGTTGTGATTCAACAGTTAGGTTATTGCAGTCTAATTTACATATGTATACATGTGTGCATGTGCAATCTAATTTATATATGTGTGTGTATACACATATATGTATATACATGTATACACATGTACAATACATATGCGATCTAACTTATACATACATATATTCCATATGTACATATACATATGGAAACTCTGGTGGTGTAGTGGTTAGGTGTTATATCTGCTAACCAAAAGTTTGACAGTTCAAATATGCCAGATATTTCTTGGAAACTATGGATCATTTCTGCTCTGACCTGTAGGGTTTCGATGAGTAGGAATCAACTTGATGGCACTGGGTTTAGTTTTCTGGTTTTATATATATATATGTATGAGGTCTGATGATTATGTTCACGAACTCATTCAAGAAAAAGTGCTACATACCTCATCACTGAATATTACTGTGGTCACCTTGGAAGTACTCCTTTTGGGAAGCTAGCACCAGTGCCAGTGCCTAGTCCTTAAAAGCAATTTTGAAACTCTTCTTTTGTAATGGACATCAGAGCTGTCTCATATTGCTTTTGATGTCTTGAAAGACATCAAAATTTCTTCTTTTCAATATTTCCTTTATCTTTGTGTAAAAAGAGAAGTCATTGGGTGCCTGATCAAGTGAGGTGGGAGGGTGTTCCAATACAGTTATTTATTTACTGGCTAAAAACTCTCTCACAGACAACTATACAGTTAAGTTCACAGTCTTGCCACCTTGCCTACATGTGCAATGGTCATTCTAGAAAGAGTTCCCAAATTGCTGTGAAGAGAGGACTAGGCTTTGGCATCAGTTCATAGCTCTCGAAGGGGAGTATTTTGAAAATATCACTTAGAACAATTAAGTTCATGGACTTAATTGTCAGATCTTACACACACACACACACACACACACTCACACACACACCCTTAAATTTGCTTTTAAGTGTCCAAGTAGTCTAGTCATTTGAGTTAGAGTAGTTTGTGGAGCCCTAATAAACCTGAAATCCTATCACCTGATGGTTGGGGTTATGACTGCACTGAGAGATGTAGCAGGAGTTGCTGGCTCAGGCGAGCCAGTGGAATGCTTAGTCCAGCCCCCTCCCATTTGTTTCTCTACCCAGCTCTGGGAGAAAAGCTCAGGGCACACACATAAAATACCCCCACTTCTGGCCCAGGTAGCTCTAGAATTTAGAACCAGTATAGAGCAGAGAAGTGAGGAAGAGAAGGCTTGGTATAGGGAGTGAAGTGGTGCATAGGAAAGGCTGGAGTCACAAAAGTTGTTGTGCACTTAGCTTGCAATGCTCCTGTAAGTGCAGCAGTCTGTAGCCCTGAGAAGCCAGTGGAATTTGTCGTCTCTCCCTCCCTTTGTTTTCCTCTGTGAGTCCAGGAGAAAATCCCAGGGATCACAAATAAAGTGTTTCACTTACCCCTAGATAGTGTCCTGTATTTTAGCCTGAGGTGTAAATCAGAGAAGGTAGGTAAGGAAGGCTGAAGACAGGGAGAAAAGTCAGCACATAAGCAAGTACTGTGCCCCAAGGTATCCTGAGCACTTATCTTAAAATGTGTGGAATTTGCCTGGTGCTTTGTAGATGCAATGATCACCTGGATCAGCAGAAGTTTACTGTATCCTTCCCTTTGTTTACTTCCTGAGTCCTGAGGAAAAGCTCAGGACACACATGTACAATCCCAGTTCCAATTCAGGTATTGCACTAGAATTTAGCTTCCAGTATAACTCAGAGAAGGGTGGGGTAATATGCTGCTATAGTAGGTTGCCAGCCACTGCTGTGTTCTCTAGGTGCAACTGTCTTAAGCACAGCTTCTCTACTGAGAGAGACCCTGTCCACTATGGCAGGCTGTCATGTGCAGCAGTCCCAGTCCTAGCCTTCCAGCCAACAAAGATGGTGTCCATACCTGTGCAGCTTCTCTTTTGCTGTGGCAGCAGAAGTGAGACCCTTTGTGTCTATGTTTTGCTTCTGACAAATGTAGCTGTTCCCTTTCTTCTCACCCAGTCTGATTTCAACTTTCTGCCTGATCTTGGGGCTCCTAAAATGTCCATTTTGTCCCATTCAGTTATTTTCCAAGGTTTTAGTTTTTAGATCCAAGAAGACATATTACTAGTCCACCCTACCCTCCTGGTGCTTTCTTAAAAGCTGGAAATAGAAATATGATGTAACTCCTTGGAACATATTCTAGAGACATAAATGCTGTCACATAAATAGATGCATGCATACCAGTGCCTATGGCAGCACTATCCAGAATAACAAAAAGATGGAATCAACCTAGAGGTCCATCAACAGATGAAAGCATAAGCAAATCATTGTATATTCACACAATATAATGCAATTCAATGATAAAGAACAATTCTGACCTTGGGAAACATCTCACAACACAGGGTAATCTAGAAGTTATTATGCTGATTGAAATTAGTCAATTGTAAAGGAACAAATACTGTATGAGACCACTATTATAAGGACTCAAGAAAAGGTTCAAATACAGAAGAGGAGAATCTTTGATGATTACAAGGGTGAGGAGGGAGGGATGTGGGTATTCACTGATTACATACTAGACAGGAATTAGGTTAGGTAAAGGGAATACCAATGCACAGTAGAGAGGTAGTTAGTACAGTTGGACTGAAATAAAAGCTAAGACATTTCCTAAATATAATCTAAACACTTAGAAGGACAGAGTAACAGGGACAAGAGACAGGGAAACATGATTTTGGGGACATCCAGGCCAATTGGCATAACAAATTTTTTTAAGAACATGTTCTGCATCCCACTTTGGTGAGTGGCATCTGGGGTCTTCAAAGTTATTAAGCTGCCATCTAAATCACATCAATTAGTCTCAACCCACACGGCACAGAAGAGAATGAAAGACATCAAAGATAAAAGGGAAATATGAGCTCAAGAGGCAGAAAGCTCCATATAATCCAGAGACCATATCAGCATGAGTCCAGAAGAACTAGATTTTTCTCAGCTACCACTAATGACTGCACTGACAAGGAATACAACATAGAGTCCCTAATGTAGCAGGACAAAAATGGGTTTGCAGAACTAGAACCCTACTAAAAGATCAGACATCTAGTAGATTGGAGGGACCCCAGAAGACATGGTTTCTGGACTCTGTTAGCCCAGAGCTGAAACCAGCTCCAAACCCAACTCTTCAGACAAAGAAGAAGGCTCACCATTCCTGATTTAAAAATGTACTCTGAATTTACAGTAATCAAAACAGTGTGGTACTAGTATAAGTGTACACATAGAAACCAATGCAGTAGAAATGAGTGTACATAAATAAATCCGTACATCTAAAGTGAACCAATTTTTGACAAAGATTCCAAGTGCATTCAATGGGGAAAGAATAGTCTCTTCAACAAATGACTTTGGGAAAACTGGGTTTCCACTTGCAAAACAATGCAGTTAAAACCATATAAAACCTTATAATGTGTGAAAACTAACTTCAAATCAAATCCATGGAACTCTTAGAAGAAAACAGAAAAATGACTCAAGACCTGGTTTCTGACAACAAAATTTTAGATACTACCAAAATCCATGGCAACCAAAAGGTAAAATAGATAAATTGGACTCTATCAAAATTAAAACCTTTGTCTCAAAACTTCAAGGGTTATAGAAGACTTCAAGGATGCCATAAAGAAATTCATGGAATCAGATGAGAATGAAAACACAACCTACCAGAACCTATGAAATACAACAAAAGCAGTGTTCAGAGTCAATCCATCTGAATCAATGCACACATCCCAAAGGAAGAAAGGACTCTCAGCTACCACTAATGGCTGCACTGACAAGGAATACAACATAGAGTCCCTGATACAGCAGGACAAAAATGGGTTTGCAGAACTAGAACCCTATTAAAAGATCAGACTTGACCTTACAAAGAATTGACCTTACAATTTGATCAAGCAGAAAGAGACCAACAAAAGAATCCCTCAGGAGCCATAAGAAAACAGATAACAAAAATTAGAGCAGAACTAAATGAATTAGAGAATAGAAAAACAGTTGAAAGAATTAACAAAACCAACAATTGGTTTTTTGGAAAGCTCAACAAAATCAATAAATGATTAGTTAAACTCACAAAGAAAAACAGAGGAAATAACTTAAATAAGAAATGGGATGGGAGATGTCACAACAGACTCAGCCAAAGTTAAAAGAGTCATATGAGAAACTGCACTCTAATAGATTTGAAAACCTAGAGGAAATAGATCAATTTCTAGAATCACGTTACCCACCAGACAAGTAGAACAACTTAATAAACCCATCACAAAAGAAGAGATTTAAAGAGTAATAAAAAAACTACCCACCAAATAAGAAAAAGACAAATAATCCAACTAAACAGTAGATAAAGGATATGAACAGACACTTCAAGAAAGAAGGCATCTAGGCAGCCAAAAGACACATAGGGAAATGCTCACCATTATTAGTCATTAGAGAAATCCAAATCAATGCTACAGTGAGATACCATCTCACCCCAACAAGGTTGGCAATAATCCAAAAAACACAGAACAGCAAATACTGGAGAGACTTTGGAGAGGTTGGAACTTTTCTACCTTGCTGGTAGAATGTAACATGGTGCAAACACTTTGGAAAGCAATTTGGCACTTTCTTAAAAATTTAGAAATAGAAGTACCATATAACTCAGCAATCCCACTGCTAGGAACATATTCTACAGAAATAAGGTCTTAAACAGATATATGAATATGAGTGTTTATTGCAGCACTGTCCGCAATAGCAAAAAGATGAAATCAACCTAGGTGCCCATCAACAGAAGAATGAATAAACAAACTATAGTATATATACACAATGGAACACTATGCAATGATAAAGAACAATGATTATTTTAGGAAACATCTCATAACCTGGAATCAACTGGAAGACATTATACTAAGTGAAATCAGTCAGCTACAAATGGACAAATATTGTATGAGACCACTACTATAAGGTTTAAAGAAAGGACTTATGCACAGAAGAAAATACTTTTTGATGGCTACACGGGGTTGGGGGAGGGAGGGAGAAGGTTATTCATAAATTAGATAGTTGATAGGAATTTGGTTAGGTGAAGGGAGCGACAGCATGCAATAGAAGGCAGGTCAGCATAACTAGACTACACAATAAGCTAAAAGGTTTTCTAAATTCAGCCTAACATTTCAAAGGACTGAGTAGCAGGTACAAAGTTCTGGGGACCATGTTTACAGGGTACTTTGAAGTCAGTTGGCATGACTAGTCTTTTTCTAAGAGAGTCTTTTGCACCCCCGTATTTTTGAGTGGCACCTGGGGTCTTAAGAGCCAGCAAACTGCCATCTGAGGTACATCAATTGGTCCCATCCCAACTGGAACTGATGACAACCAAGAACATCAAAGACATGATGAAAAATGAGCCCAGGAGACAGAAGGACCTGTATGATTGGGAGATGACTACATTGGCTGGAGAACAGAAGAACTAGATGGTGCCCAGCCACCACCAAAGATAGCCCTGATAGGGAATACAATGTAACATGAGAAAAAGGGGTGTGCAGATCAAGAGCTCTACTAAAAGAAGAGAGTTAGTTGCCTGAAAACATGAAGGAAGGGTATCCTGGGAACATGACCCCTAGACTTGCACCTAGCCAGGAACTGAAACCAATACTGAAGCCAGCATTTCAGCCAAAGCATGGACTGGACTTGGGGACACAGAGTGATGCAGGTTGTGTGTGTATCTTATGGTTTAACATATGTGAGGCTGTCTTCTGGTTTCTTTTTGGAGGGTAGAGGAAAGGGTAGAGAGGAGATGACAAGTGTTGGTTGAGTGGATACTGGAGGTAAAGAGCAAGAAAAGAAGAGTGTTGCTGTCAGAGCGTTAGGACGACAGGTAGAGTTGCAGACAGGTGGGTGCTAAAAGTTTTATATGGAAAATTGAGTTGGATTATAAATTTTCACTTAATCACAACAGAAAAAGTTTTTAAAAAATTAAAAATTTTTGTGCATCAAAGGACTTCAAAAGACAGTGACAAGATAAAATATTAGAGAGCTATGTATCTGATAGAGTTTAATAATCAGAGTATATAAAGATCTTCTACAAATCAACAACAACAAAAAAGAAACAAACAGCCCAGTTAAAAAATGGGTGAAGGACTTTCTCCGAAGAATATCCAAGCATCAGTAAGCACATAAACTGATGTTCAATAGGATTAGTCTTTAGAGAACTGCAAATCAAAACCACAGTGAGCTATGCTTTATATCCAAAGATAGCAATTATCAGAAAAATGAAAATATAACAACTGGTGGCAAGAAAGTGAAGAAACTGAAACCTTTGTGCATTGCTGGGGCAAATGTAAAATGGTACATCCTACTGAATACATTTTGACAGTTCCTCAAAATGCTAAATACAGAACTACCGTATGACCAAGTAATTCCACCCTGGGTGTATACCCAAAAGACTTGAAATGAGGAGTCAAACAGATAGTTGTACATCAATATTTATTATTCACCAAAGCCGAAAGGAGAGGACAATCCAAGGGCTAATCAACGGATGATTGGATAAACAAACTTAATGTATACATACAATGGAATATTATTTAGCAATAAGGAGAAATGAAGTTCTAGTACATGCTATGATGTACGCAAACTTTGAAAAGCTTATGCTAAGTGAGATAAGTGAGACCCAGCCAAGCCAAGTGAGACACTAAAGGATAAACATTGCATAATCTCACTTATACGACATGTTTAGAATAGGCAAATGCATAGCAACAAACTTCAGTGGTTAACTAAGACTCAGAGTAGGCAGGAATAGAAGTTATTACTTAAAGGGAACTTGAAGTTATCACTTAAAGGATCCTTCTAACTTAAAATATTTTGGAACTGGATACTGTTGATGATTGTACAACATGATGCATGTGATTAACGTCATTAAATCGTACACTTAAAAGTGGTTCAAATAGCAATAATAATAATATCCAAAAATGACCATCCTCTGGTGGAATAAAAAGCATCTCTCATGAATCAGGTATGACAAGTTACTTCTATCCAAATGAATCAGTCTTGTGTAATTTACTAGATATGGTGGAATTTTGTAGTGCGGGTGTCTTGGTCACCTAGTGCTGCTATAACAGAAATGTCACAAGTGGATGGCTTTAAGAAAGAGAAACTTATTCTGTCACAGTCTAGTAAGCTACAAGGCCAAGTTCAAGGTGTCAGATCCAGAAGAAGACCTTGTCTGTCAGCTCTGGAACAAGGTCTTTGTCGTCAGTCTTCACCTGGAGTACGAGCTTCTCATCACAGGAAACCTGGATCTGAAGGACATGCTCTGCTTCTGGTGCTGCTTTCTTGGTAGAATGAGGTTCCCAACTCTCTGCTTGCTTCTCTTTCCTTTTATCTCTCATAAAAGGTGGTGCAGGCCACACCCAAGGGAATCTCCTTTTACATCGGATCAAAGATACGACATGAGCAAGGGTGTTACATCCCACCCTAATCCTCTTTAATCACAGGCAGAGATTATGATTTATAATGCATAGGAAAACCACAAAATGGAGGAGCACCACAAGATACTGGGAATCATGGCCTAACCAAGTTGACAAATATTTGGGGGGACACAATTCAATCCATGACAGTTAGTTTCCTATTGCTGCTATAGCAAATCACCACAAACTTGGTAGCTTAAAACAACAAAATTTATTCTCTTATTGTACTGGAGGTCAGAGGTCTGAAACCATTTTCACCGGCTAAGGTCAATCTGTACCTACAGCTGGTTCCTTCTTGAGACTTTAGGAGGGGACCAGTTTCCTTGTCTTTCGGAGTTTCTGGAAGATATATCTTCCTTGGCTACTGATCCACTTCTCACATCATTCCAATCTTGTTTCCATTGTAATTATATCTTCTGTATCTTGTAGTCAAAATTCCCTTTTATAAGGATATTTTTTCCTAATATTTATAACCCAAACTAATAATCCAGAATAATCTCCCCACATCAAAATCCTTGATCTAGTCACATCTTCAAAATATCTTTATATAAGGTAGCAGTCACAGGTACCAAATACTAGACCCTGGATATCTTTGGGGACTGCAGTGCATAGTATGGGGACTGCATACTTAGCATGGTCTTTCCAACTTTGGTCTTCTAACTCGTACACGGTGATTCAGTGGCACTATGCAAATAAGGTATACCACACCTGTGATAGCTGGGGTTGTGTCAGTTTTGCTAGGCCATGATTTCCAGTATTGACCATTATCCCCATTTTATGTAAATCCTGATTTCTACATGTTGTTAATTAGCCAAGATTGGTGTGGGTTGTATTTTGAGTGGCTTCCGTGGCATGTTACCTGCATCCAAGCTATATATGTGGGTACCTTGGTGGGGCTCTCTCTCTGTCTCTCTCTGCATCTGGATCCTATGTTGGCTCAGTGATTGTCTGACTTCTAGTTCTTGATACCTGTGCCAGAAGTCAGCCATCTGATCCACTGATTCTGGAATTCATCAGTCTCCACAACCATAAGGTCAAGAGGCCTGTCTTCTGTCCTGATTTGACAGTTTCTGCAGCTTTGTGAGCTAGCAGCCTGTGATCTAGCCTGCTGATTTGTATTTGTCAGTCTCTACAGCCATGTGGATGGGGAGAAACCTGTGTTTGACTCCTAAATGTGAGATTTGCCAACCTTCACAACTATGTGAACTATCTCCTTAAATACAGTGAGTTCTGTAAGAGCTTACAGAGAATTACAGAACCTAAAAACAGAAGGGAGAACACTGCGGGGTAAAGGAGCAGTTAGTGTTAGAGATGATGGAATGGTACAGCAGTGTGGAAAAGTGGACATTTTAACCTCTGCCTCACAGGAACCAAATCTGTACTGGTGCTTATAGAGGAAATCACCTATTTGGGACCATTGTTCAGTCAACCACATAGTGTTTGAGGAAGATTTATCTGGAAGCAGTGTACAGAATGCTTTCAATGCCATTTCGTATATGGAACGTACTCAGTATTTTGTAATTTGCTATGGAGGTTTTTATGTGCCCTGGTCTTTTCAGAGGTCTTAATTTCTTAAAGAAAAAGTACACTTACATTGCAGAGATACTGCTGGAACAACTGGAAATTAATAGGCCCTATCTACAGCTAGTGGAAATGTAGTGTAAAAGTTCCTTGAACCCAGGATGGTTCTGGATTTTATGATTCAGATAACATAACTACTATTCCTTGGAAACAGAAAAGAGACTGCATGGGCCTCTTGGTATCACTCTAGTAACTCAGTGATCTTTAACCTTTAGAGAACCTATTTTCCGAAGAATTGTTTTCTTTCTTAACTTTGACCCTGTCCAAAGTAACTGGTATTTCCTTCTGTCATGGATTGAATTGTGCTCCCCCCAAAATAGCTGCCAACTTGGTTAGAATGAGTCTCAGTATTGTGAGATTGTCCACCGTCTTGCCATTTGATGAGATTTTCCTATGTGTTGTTAATCTTATAGCTACGCTGAAAGACTAATAGCAGTTACACTGATGAGATCCACAAGATTAGACAGTGTCTTACGTCAATCTCTTCTAAGGTATAAAAGAGAGAATCCAGCAGAGAGACAGAGAGAACTCATATCACGAAGAAAGCAGCACCAGGAACAGGGTGAGTCCTTTGGACCTGAGTTTCCTGCACTGACATGTTACTAGACCATGGGAACACTGATTACAAGGACTTTCCTCCAGAGCTGACAGAAAGGAAAAGGCTTTTTCTGAAGCCAGTTCCCTTAATTCAGACTTCTAACTGACTGGACTGTGAGAGAATAAACTTTTTGTTGAAGCTATTTCTTTTTCAGCAGCACTAGATGACTAAGACACTAATACATGTTAGGTTCATCAAATTTTACTGTACCAGAAATTGACAGTGGCTAACTCACAGTAATATCTAAAATACTTTCAGCAATTATTATGCGTTAGGCATTGAATTAAGCATAATGTTTTACATACTTTATCAGTCCAACAACACTTTTGGATAGATAACAGTGTCGTTACCACTTTGCTAAAAAGTAAGATGCAGTTAATAAAAGCTAATTAACTTCTCCAAGGTCACCTGCTAATAGCCTGCCTGGTTTTGTTTCTGTACCTGTCTTACCCTAGCTACTAGGCTATAGAATTCCTAAAGGTAAAGATGGCATATTGACATGCAGTGTTCCAACTTAGCTCCCATTATAGTGCATTAATTCAAGTGAAAATAAATTCAAACAACAACAACAAAAAAAAAAAAAAAAAAAGAAAAAACAAATGAAGCCCACCTGGAACTAGGATGTTAGCCCATGAGAAAATAATTTTAGATGTATAAATGTAATCTATACCATCTATTCAGAAATCTACTAATTATAGAAGGTATTGGGCATCAAATTTACCTCCATTCTCTTTTCTAATGTTTTGTGACTGTGGCCAAACACTTTAACAATATAATTAAGTTCTGATTCTTTTTATTGGCTTTCTCTCTCTTTTAGAACTATGTAGTCAGGGAAGAAGATTTCTTGCAAGAGATCTGTCATACAGAAGCCAAGTACTTCTGGTATCTCATTAGATGCTGATGGTGTTAGACTTAAAGGTGACACTGAAGCCTAATTAAACATTATGCCAGTGCACATATTCTGCCAGTTAAAACCCAACACATTACAGATTTCAGTCTGGGATAAGTTAAAAAGGAAACTGTTAACATTCAAAGGACCATGTTAAGTGCTTTAAATACAAATTTTGAATTTAAAACACAAATAAGTTGGTGTCTACTCTCAAGATGAAAGAAAATTGAGTGGGTAGAGAGAGTTTTATTTCATTGTTTCCTAAGCACTAAAATTTTGACTCTCATAGCAAACGCGCTCTCTAATAGCAGTGTTAGAAACGGCAAGAGTAACTGGCCTGCAGCTAATGATTCACTTTTGGCTCTTCACTAGCTTAATGGAAACCAGGAAGCCAACCAATCCTGTCAATGTTGACAAGCCAACACATGTATTTAAAAAAAAAAAAATTAAACAAAAAACTTCTTTTAGGTTAAAACAGACAGGACAACAGGCACTTCTTACATCTGCACAGCTGTAAGTAAGATCTGCATCAGACTTCATCAAAATGTAACAGACAGAAGGTTAGGAAAATTCAGACCAAAAACCAACTGCCATTGAGTAGATATACACTCAAAGTAACCCAAGAAGACAGAGTAGAACTGCTATCTAGAGATTCCAAAGGGCACCCAGTTGATTTGGATTTGAACTGCCAATCTTTTCATTAGCAGCCTATAGCACTTAACCACTATGGCACTAGGGCTTCCAGAGGAGTGAAAGAGGTTCTAAAATCCAAGGTAAGAGAACTCTAGAGGTTCCTAGCTTGGAATTAAAAAAAAAAAAAAATATTGCTGTGGAGTCAATTCCAAGTCATAGCGACCCCATAGAACAGAGTAGAACTGCCTCATAGAATTTCCAAGGAATGCTTAGTGGATTTGAACTGCCAACCTTTTGATTAGTAGCCTAGCACTTAACCACTATGCCACAAAGGTTTCCAAGCCTGAAATAGAGCTGAGTATGTTTGTTATGTTCTGCTGCTATTCATAAGGTTTTCACTGGCTAATTCTTTTTGAAAGTAGACTGCTAGTTTCTTCCTAGTCTTAGTCTGGAAGCTCAGCTGAAACCAGTCCTCCTTGGGTGACCTTGCTGATATCTGAGTACCAGTGGCACAGCTTCTGGCTTGACAGCAACATGCATGGCCCCACAATGTTGAAAAGTAAAGATGTTACTTTGAAGATTAAGGTGTGTGTGACCTGAGCCATGGTGTGTTCAACTGCTTGTTACGTGTACTAAGGCTAAACAGTGAATAAGGAAGACAGAAGAAGAACTGATACCTTTGAATTGTGATGCTGGAGACAAATATTGAACATATCATGGACTGCCAGAAAAAAAAAAAGGCAGATCTGTTGTGGAAGAAGTCCAACCAGAGTACTCCTTGGAAGTGAAGATGGCAAGACTGTGTCTTACAAGCTTTGGACATGTTGTCAGCAGGGATCGGCCCCTGGAGAAGGACACCATGTTTGGTAAAGCAAAGAGTCAGCAAAAAAGACACTCAACAAGATGGACTGAACCAGAGGCTCCAACAACGGGCTTCAGCATAAAAGCAATTGTGGGGATGGTGCAACACCTGGTAGTATTTTGTTCTGTTGTGAGTAGGGTCACCATGAGTTGAAACTGACTCAGTGACACCTAATCATAACAACAGCATATTTTCTATGACAATCTGACTTCCAGAGGAAGCATGAGGAGGGTATATCACAGGAAAAAGTGATGTCAGGGTGGAAAAATACAGGTGCTCTGTCTAGTTTTTCATATCTCCTGCCTCAGCCTCACCCTCCACTGCCACTATTACCTATAACAAAGTCTAACAATTAAATTTGCAAACTTAGTTGTTCTAAGTGCTACATACGTCATTGCTGTGAAGTACTCCCTTGGCGAAGCTACACACCAACACCAGTGCCTAGTCCACCATTCAAAGCAATTTGGGAGCCTTTCTGGAATGGCCATTGCACACAGTAGCGCAGTGACAAGTTTGCAAACTTAATTTTATAGCTGCCTGTGAGGGAGTTTGTACCAGTAAACAAATAGCTGTGTTGGAACACCCTCTCTACTCTCCTGATCTGGTCCCCAGTGACTTATCTCTTTACCCTGAAATAAAGGAAATATTGAAAGGAAGACACGTTGACACCATTCAAGGGTAATACAAGAACAGCTCTGATGGTCAGTCCAGAAAAAGAGTTCCAAAATTGCTTTGAAGGGTGGACTTAAGTCAGTGCCTAGCTTCCCAAAGGGAGTACTTTGAAAGTGACCATATTCAGCAACACGGTATGTAGCCCATTTTCTAGGATGAGTTCGTGAACTCAATTGGCAGTCTTTGTACAGGAGTAAGAACTTGATGAGATTTCATCATCCTGCTATGTATCCTGGGTCTAGTTGCTTTTCTACATTTACCATTTCTCAGTTCTCCCTGTTTTGGAAATGTTATTTACATTCATCCAATTACTACCAAGTTATCACTGTGTTCTTATTCTGGGCAAACACACAATCAAAAATGCTTGCTAACCTGAAAGAGTTTGCATTTGAGAAGGGAAAAAAGGCACAGACACATATTTCACCTGCTGTCCTTCCAAGTGATAAAGACTTTCTTGGTGAGTGACACAAAGTGATATATCCATCAAGGCAGAGACAAAAGTGTGTCCCAGGCACTTGAAAGAGAAAGTATCTGTGTAGGTCTTACAAAGACAAAATATTTAAGTGGGACCTTAAGATAAAAATAAGACTTTGACTGACCTCAAGTAGATGTAAGACATACACCGAAGAATTTCGAAAACACTGTTTGTAAGTTAAAACCTTGAAAAGATTGACAAGGACAAGGTAAAAGATAAATTCGACCAAACCAATTGCCGTTGAGTTGATTCCAACTCATAGTGACCCTAGAAGACAGCGTAGAACTGTCCCATAGATTTTCCAAGGAATGTCTGGTGGATTTGAACTGCCATCCTTTCGGTTAGCAGCCAGAGCACTTACACACTATGCCATCAGGGTTTTCCAGGTAAAAGTTATATCTATTCAACTCAGTGAAAAGAATTACAATTTGATTACTTTCTTTTCTGGGTTCTTTGTTAAGTTATTGTTGGCTCTGAGGCATTTTATATTGCCTTTCAAGTAACTGAAATGACACAACAGACTACTCTGAATTTTTGATAACTTTGGTCCTGAAATATAAGGCAGACTTAGGATGCAGAGATCTGATTGAGCAACTAATCTAGAAAACTGGACATAGTTGGTTTTATAAATCTTGTCATTAGATCATTAAAATTGTTTAAATTGTGTAACCTCTTCAGAAGGAACTCCACAAGCTTTGGTCAAAGCTCCATGCCAACAGTCAACCCAATTTATTTTGTTTCCATTAAATTCAGTTCATACCATGTGTGCAGTATTCCATTACACAGATGAAGAATCCAAACAAGTATGCACACACACATACATACACATGCACATACACTATTCTCTTCTCTCAAGGAGGTTACAATTTTGAGGCAGGAAAGAATTCACATGTATGAAAAAACTATAAAACAGTAATGCATTATATAATCATATTAGACTGAAAATAATTCATGACAAAACCTATAGTGCAAGACAAGTTCTGTGGGTGTCAGGAATGGAGGAAATAAGAGCTCGAAAAGCTTAAGTGAAATTGGTTCAAGTGATTAATTTTTAAAATGTGCAAACATTATCATCTTAAAGAGGATTTAATAATTTTATCAGTATGTAGTTTGAGATCTAAAAGTAAAAAGTGACACAGATTTATCAGAATTTTTTTTTAAAACTTGTTCAAATTTACATTTTTTTTACAGTTTCCTTCTCTAAAAAATACCTTTAACACATTAAGCTGGTTAATTTTCATAAAATTATGGAGAGAAAACTGTGAAACTAATGTTTTTTTCAAAATCTTGATTTTAAGGGTAAATTAAGTATAATTTACTAAACAACATAATTATAGGAAAATTGATTGAATGGTATTTTGTGGATTTTGCTGACGGAAATAATTAAATGATAATTGCTCAATAATGTCAAATTATTTTCTGCTGTATACAATTATTAATTACATGCAAAAAATCACATAGTTTATTGGTTTTCTTTTGGCAACTACAATAATTGAATACATTATTTAACAGCATACAAATAACTGTGTAGTATTCAATGATAAGGTAATAACTGATTGGAAAGTAATGGATGAATTTAGTCTTCACACTCTGTAAGCAATACTACAGGGAATGAAAATGCATATAAAATTTTGAAAAAGGAGTAAGTCACATTTTTGTTATTGTAAGTCAATGAAAGCCACTGCCCTCAAGTTGATTCCAACCCATAGCAACTCTGTAAGTCAAAGTAGAACCTGCCCCGTAGAGTTTCCAAGGAACTCCTGGCAGATTTGAACTGCTGACCCTTTGGTTAGCAAATGTAGCACTTAACCACTATGCCACCAGGGTTTCCAGCTTTTGTAAGTCGATCAATTCTTTTAAAGTTAATTTCTTTCTTATTTTTTAAAGGGAGTTAGAATATAACTTTGTACCTTTAATCACTTTTTTCCTGAAAAAAAACTGATAGAATTACAGAAGCCCAAACATTGCCATCAAGCATGGAAACTTTCCCACAATATGCTGTTTTTGTTAGTTGTCATCGAGGCAGACTCCGACTGATTATGGCATAATGTAATGAACTACTTCTTGGTTCTGCATCAAGCCCAGGATTAGTTGTGGATGGAATCGATGTGATCTACAGATTTTTCCACCAACTGGTTCCTGGAAAACCTAGAGGGCAGTTCTGCTCTGTCCTATAGCATAACTGTGAGTCAGAATGGACTGGATGGCATACAAAAACAACTTGTGGTAAAAAATAAAAATAAAAAGTTTGAAAACAACAGTATCAATGTTCTTTATGGGCTTAATCTCCCCCTCCACCCCCAAAACAACCCACTGGCATCAAGTCAATTCCAACTCATAGTGACCCTGTAGTGTAGAGTAGAACCTCCTCCGAGAGTTTCCAATGAATGCCTGGTGGATTCAGACTATTGACCTTTTTTAGCAGACTTAGCATTAACCACCAGGCCACCAACAGCAGTCGATAAAGGTGGCAGCATAAATAATTCAATTGACTGCAACGTTTAAGGTTGATGAGGGGATCTGGGGTGGTTGGGGAAGTTTAAAAATAGTCAGTGTACCTCCTATCTGTAATGCTACTACCATTACTTTGTGACCTTGTAAAGCCTTTGTCTCTTTGCCGTCTAATAGAAAACGATAATAAATAATGTCACGTCACAAAAGACCTACATGAGGTTTTACCCATTTTTTAGCCATAATGCATTATGTATATTGAAGAGTTGAATTAGAATTAACTTACATGATATTACATGGACTATGTAAGTTTATCATGAAAACAGGGAAAGAAACAATCCTCACTTATCCCTTAATTCCCACTTTAAAATCAAGACTCCAAGTTTAGTTCTTCTTTCCTTATTTACCTTGGAATTTCATTTACTCTCATTCATTAAATCATTTAATACATATTTCTTTTTTTAATGTTCACCATGAGCCAAGCACTGTGCCAAAAGTAGAAAGACAAAGATGAATATGCTCTAATATAGCCTCTGTCTCCACATTGCTTACAAAACGTTGAAAAGGACAAGCTGTTATTTATTGCCTTTGCTTTTTACACAGTTAAATTCTGAACTCTTACATTATTCTGCCTCACACTTCCCAGTCATTCTCAGATCCCCTGGGTTCCAGTTTCAAAGAGTTGCAGGTAGTTCACTGTAGCTGCAACTTAGGGAACATGAGAACTGAAGCAAGACTGCAAAGAACCTCAGCTGTGTTTTTTTTTTAAGTACAAAGGGTTTAAACATGGCAGTGATGTGACCAGATCATCACTTGGCAAGATAACTAGTAAAAGCATAGACTGAAGAAAGAATTCTATAATTCCATTAAAAAGTGGAAGAGATGATGAAAGATCTGAAATAGGATAAACAGTGAAAGTGCAAAGGAGCAATAATCACAGAGGTATTCAGAAGAAGAATCAGTAAAATATGAATACGGGAGTGAAGAAAAATGGTACATTGATCAAGCAAAGCCCATTCCCTTTTGCCTAGGGTGGGTGGAGGCAGTTCTTTATCTATAGCTATGTCACTGTCGCCAGAGAGCTTTGTGCTGTGGGTGTCCCTCCAAGCCCTCCCCACCCCCGCCTCAGCTTTCATTAAACAAAATGCTCTTCTTAAATGCCTTCTATCTAAGACCTGGCTGCTCTACCCCAAGCCATTAGTGGGAACAGAACATTAATAAGGAGGAACTGAGTATCTCTAAGAGAGGTTGACCTTCAGTGGAAGCAGGGTGCCCATTATAATATAATGATAAATCACAAGCTTTTCCCTTCCATTATTTCCCCAGAGGATTCCTCTCTGAATGCATAAACGTACTGGAAGAGAAAGGAAAAAAAAAGAAGAAGAAGAAGGAAAGAAAGAAAAAGCAACAGATGATCAGGAAGCAGAAAGAGAGAACAGGCAATCAGTAGACTCCCAGTAAGTTTTAAAATAATGAACTCACCACACACATCCACATATCCGTGTATAGTGAAACTTTACCACAATCTTGTAAGGAAAAACAACCATGAAAAAAATGCATACATGGATTTTAAGATACAAAAGCCTCACTCTGAGAGTTATAAAAACAAATGACATCTCTAGGAGTGCTTGATAATATAATGTTTTTGTCTTTGCTGCAAATGCAAAGGCAAATTAAATGAAAGGCATAAGGGGAAGAAAACTGTAATCAAATAATTTATAACCAAGCTTATTACCTACTCTGCTTAGCCAGTCTTTCAGTTGTCTTGCTGATCCCCTCACTCTGTGTGTCAAAAGGATGCACATTTAACAGAATAGGCCTGTAGGGAGAAATGTTTAATGGATTCTCCTCTTTTGATAAGGAGCCCGGGTGGCTCATTGGTTAAACTTTCAGCTGCTAACCAAAAGGTTGGCATTTTGAATCCAGCAGCCACTCCTTGGAAACTCGGTGGGACAGTTCTATTCTGTCCCTATTGGATCACAATGAGTTGGACAGCAATGGACATTTTGGTTTTCTTTCTCATGATACATAGATCAAGAAGCAGCATCAAGAAGGTTCTAGCCACTCTTTCTAGGCATAGGTTGATGTCTGCAAGACACCTCCATAACTATTGCCGAAGATTTGCTCTTCTTTCAGCCACAGCACTGTGGCTATCAGGGTGACTTTTGACTCTAGACCCTAGGATATACCAGCCAAATATTGAAATGATTTTCAAAGCTCTTACAAGATGGCTCTGTTCAATGAAAACAGGATCAATATGAGAGCATAGTGGAGATGAAGAAGGCAGATTCCAAGGCACTTGATCTGAACATTGTGTTGAGCATAGTTTGTACATGGATTAGATGTATGAATTGGTACAGGGATTAAGTGTCTGCACATAGTTGAAAATGTCAAAATCTCTTAGTGACTTCTATTACTACCCTACCTCTGATAACAAGGCTTTCAGTTTAGACTAAATCTTTCCACTTTGGAAACCTTGTCTTCCACTAACAACACTTGGCATGGATTACCTCAAGTTTTGACCCTCATTTATTCCCCCTTCTTGTTGAACTTGATAAAACACCACATAACTGGTTTTGGTTCAGTGGAAATGGTATATGGTTTGGAAATTAAGCTTAGCCAACACCAATCTGCTTGTAAGGAGTGAATCTGGATAGATGAAAATTAGAGGTTAGTACTGGGATCAAGAAACATCTAGCTGCTCTAAGCTCTTTTTATCACTGCAGGCACTTTCAGGTGTGTGTGTGAGTGTGTGTATAGCCCTTTAGTGGACATTTAATAGTTGGCCGCAGGTTTAGTCCCATCCTTACTAAAAAGCTTCAATTTGATTTGGAGAGCCAGATTTGTATAGCACTAGGGATGTAGACTTGACTTCTGGCTGTAGAAATAAAGTATATGAATGAGACCAAGCCAGCTGGTACATTCCACCACTTTCTAGAGTCTTACTTTTAAGACTTGATTTATGAGCTAAGCTATTCCAAATAAAGTAAATTTCAGGACTTTTTTTGTGGATGCTGGGCCATTAGATACCATGTCTCTTCTGCAGATGTTAACAAAGAAGCATGCAGCTGTTGCCATGGCCTCTGCTGCCTTGGAACCATGTTGAAGTCCAACTTAGAAAGCAACCCCCACAAGGTAAGGCACTACTAAGAAATGGAATGGGAATGAGTAATATTGTAACCCCATATCAAGCTTTCCTGAAAGTAGACCTGTCTCTGGAAATTCGATTTATAAGAGACATTACATTAAATTTGAGCCCATTTTGAGTCAGATTTTCTGTTATTCACAGTCAAATGTATTTTTAAGTAATGTGCTTGTGAAGTTTATATATTTTTTATATCCCCGGTTTCATTATGGGTTTTGATCAAGATCATCCGTAAAACTGGTATATGATTTATAAACAGTAACCGTGTTTCAAATGTATTGCACCCTCAAGCAAAAAGAAACTGAAAAAATGAAGGACATAGTGCAGAATTATTGGTTAACTTCCTTTTTTCTTCTCTCTATTGATCGTGTATCTAATATTGAAATCCTTCCTCCAACATATGAAAACAAAAGAAAACGAAAAACCAAATCCATTGCTGTCAAGTCATTTTGGACTCATAACGGCCCTATAGGACAAAGTAGAATTGCCCCATGCAGTTTTCAAGAAGTTACTGTTGTGTTCGAACTACTTAACTTTTGGTTAGCAGCCAAACACTTAACGGCTGTGCCACCAGGGCTCCTCTAACATACTAGATGTGCCTTGTTTCCGTTATACAGACTTTCTACAACGTCATGAAAAAAAAAATGTTTTCCAAACCCACCTATTCTCTTTTCTTCATGGCTTTTTTCTTTTTTTAATTTTGATTCCTTAGCTGTCTTTAAAATGACACTTACAGATATTTTCCCCTTTGTTTTCACAGGCATTGCGGTTAGCCTTACTTGCATGGTAAAGGATCAGATCATCTTTGGCTTGAACTGAGAAATATTTTCTCCAAGACTACTGATTTATGCCTCAGATTTTTCATATACACTCTAATAGTGCTTTCCATCAATAGCTACTTTATATGTACAAACTATTCATTGCTTTCTAATAACCCCCACTGCTTTTTCTTAGCTGTGTTGCTAACATCTATTTTTTGAACCATACATCAGTTCAGTAACTCAGTTACTTTTGAGCCATCATGATTTTCATCCCTTTTCTGATTTATTAGCAGACTAGTCTCTTGCTAGTATGCTTTTCTTCTTTAATATATTTGTGAAAGACTCTTTGACCCCAGCTGTCCTGAATGTTTTACTGTGTTTGCTGGCCAAGGCCTATGCAGTGGGTGTAGTTTTATGAATCTCAGAGTGGGCTTTGCTTTTAAAAACTGCTTTTTACTTCATTTAAGTAAGATGTCTCCAACTGTGTTTAGACTACAAAACCATTTGTAACTACCTCCTCCACTTTGGCCCCAAATATTTTTTATTCACAGACTTCTAGATTGCAGCCACAATGACTCATATTTTTACATTTTGCTATGAACTTATACTAGCACTATTTGGAAGAACTATTAGTCACTGGTCTCATTTCCAGGTCTGCCCTTACTGCGAGAGCCTTAAATCAGAACGCTGGTCTCACTGGCGACATTCCTATTGTTACTCCTCTGCCCAGTGATACACAGCATCTCCCGCCACCAATCTTCAGAAGCTCATGGTATTCGGTGAGTAGTCCACTTAATATTCACATGAAGTCTGGCATTACTAGATGCTCTTGTGACTGACTGAAAGAGCTTCTGGCTAATTTAGTGCCAATAAGAGCTAAACAAACAAACAAAAAAAGGTAATCATGCCCACATTTATGCTATATTTTTAATACAAAAATGGCACAAACAGAGGCAGAACCAAGGCAGTGGAATAGTTAGATACTTCCTGTGATACCTCTGACAACAAAGGCCAGAGAAAACAAATTAACTGATTTTATATGACAATCCAGGAGCCCCAAATATCAATGACAAAGTCAAGGAGTAGGACTTAATATCAAGCAAAGGGAAAGACAGCTCAGAAGCTACAAGGATTTGCCAGACCTGACATGGACATCACCTGGCAGGTTTAATTGGCACTTGTACTCAGGCTGAGGCAAACAGTAATATTCAAGACAGAATGTGATTTTCCACATAGGGAGAAATCAAGCAGTAGAGAGAATGCACAAGCCTCCAGAACCAGGAGGAAGTGGCTCTAGATCTGCTAAAGTTAAGTGTAAGCTTCTAACCTGCCACATGGAATCAAAATAACCCTTTCTACTTTGAGAGTACCTTTCCCCTTTCCCCTGCCTCCTGTCTGCATTACTCTGATTTTTGTCCAGCTTGAGCAATTGCCATGACCTCTGAGCCAGAAGTGGGACCTGTTGTGCACCCAAGCCAGTCTCCTAGTTTTGAAGAGGAAACAAATGCACAAATTAAAAGTGAGAAAAATAATCTGCCAGCTCCCCTAAACTGGAACTTCAGGGTAGAAAGTGCCCCTTTGCCTAAGTACAGGTAAAAAGGGTCCAGGGACTTTGAATGCCTTTCACCTCAGCCTAGACCTGTGCAGGCCCATTTTAACAGTGGAAGCTCTCATTAGCATAGTAGAATAAGGTATATACCTGAAGCATATTTTCAACTGCAAAAACTAAGGGGGAGTGACAGATTCATGACATTTGACACCACCCTGACTAATAAGTAGAGTCCTCACCTGCCCGCATCAATGGCCTGAAGACTCCTGGATCCACACGCTCTGTTTAGTCTCTTATGACAGGGATTTGAAGATAAGTGATATCTCCCAGTTCTTACAGATAACACCCATTGGGTGCCCAAGGCCTATCTGTAAAATCCACTAGTTTAAGTGCTCTGTGGAACAGGGTGGGGCATGCCTTCTACTGAGGTACTCATGGACAGATGTCTGACCCCTACTTAGCTCAGTATATAACACCCTACTGTAACCACACTCGTGTGTCTATTTCAAGCACATCCTACATAGCCTTGCATGTCTAGGTAAGAGCCTGGACCTCACACTCAGTGACCAATAACTTGACACCTTAGTAGAATACACACAAGAAAAGTAAACAAACTTCTGGGCTCAGGTATCTTGTAGTAGCTCTAACCACCTGATGACAGGACACGAGAACTTCAAAGATGCTAATAATCAGAGTAACTCATATGGTCAGCCTACATCGATGTGCCAAAACAAAACAAAAAAAAGCAAATGTAAAATAAATAAATATAATGACTTACTGATGGCTAAAAAGCAATAGTCAACATCAAATCACTTAAAGAGGCAGACCACGATGGCTTCAGCAAATAACAAAACAACAAACCAGGAAACTTTCTAGAGGAAGAGAAGGTCTTGAAATTATTGGAGGCTGAATTTAAATAAATAAATAAATAACAATAAACAATGCTCTTCAAGAGATTAAGAAGATCAAGTAGCATGTAGACAAAGACAAGGAACACACACATAAAACAATAGATGAACTTAAGAAGGTTATAAAAGAACAAATGATGAATTAACAGGCTACAAGAGTCCATAGAAAGATAGCAGATACAAATCCAAAAGATTAACAGTGAAATTTCAGAATTATAAAACATAAAAGAAAGTTAAAAGAGCTGAATTGAGACAACAGAAGTCAGAATTAATGCTACTGAACATAATGCACTTGACAGGAATGTATTTGAAGAAAAACTGAATAAAATAATTTTTAAAAGTGAGGAAACTTCAATAACTTTGAGGGACTCAATCAAAAGAAAAAAACTTACGAGTGATTGGAGTACAAGAACAGAAAAGAGGAGGTAACAGAAAAGACAGAGAACTGTTGAAGACTTGTTGGCAGAAAACTTCCCTGATTTTGTGAAAGATGAGATATCTATTCAAGAAGGTCATTGAACACCATACGGGCAGATACAAAAGAAAGAAACCAACACATGTAATCAAACTTGACAAAACTAAAGAAAAAGAGATAATTTTAAAAGTGGCTAGGGATAAAGGAAAAGTCATCTACAAAAGTCAGTCAGTAAGAGTAAACTCTGACTACTCAACAGAAACCATGCAAGCAAGTGGGCAATGTGATGACATACATAAGGACTTGAATGAAAAAAAAAATTGCCAGCCAAGAAATAAATATCCAGAAAAACTGATTCTCAAATATGAAGGCAAAATTAGAACATTTCCAGATAAACAGAAATTAAGGATATCTGTAGAAACCAAAGAAAAGCAAACCAGAACTACAAGAAATACTACAGGGAGTCCTACAGTTAGAGAACCAATACCATCAGAGAACAAGTCAAGACTATAAAACAGCAGAGAACAACCAGATATCAAACTACATAGAGCAGTAGTAAAAATAAGTCAAAGCCAAAATACTGGAACAGAGATATCAATATGTAAAAGATGACAGCATTTGAACAAAAAATGACTGAATAATGCAGCCATTGAACTTTCTCACGGGGAGAAGTTTAAGACAGTCTTACAAAATCAAAGACTGGTTTAAGCTTAGAAAAATAGAGATGAATTTTAAGGTCCCTGTAATCCTTCACATCAAAATGAAAAAGAAAAACATAAAGACTCAGGAAATGGAAAATCAACAGCAATGAAAATACATAAATAAAACTGACACATCACAGAAAATTAAGGGGAACAAAGGAAATATTAACAACACAATACATCATAGTGGCAATACTAAACAATATCAACAAAACAATACATCATAGTGACAGTATTAAATTCATATCTGTTGATAGTTACACTGAATGTAAATGGGATAAATGCACCAATAAATAGATAACTAATAGCAGATTAGATTAAAAAAAACAATCCATTTATGTGCTGTCTTCAAAAGACACACCTTAGATGCAAATACACAAAATAAAGCTCAAAGAATGGAAGAAGTACATCAAGCAAACAACAATCAAAAATAAAGCAGGAATGGCAATATTAATCTGTGACAAATAGACTTTAAAGTACAATCTACCACAGAAGTTAAGGGAGGACACTACACAATGATTAAAGGGTCAATATATGAGAACATAACCAAAATAAATATTTATACACCAAATAACATGTCTCTAAAATACATAAAACAAACTCGAACAGCACTGAAAAGAGAAACAGACAGTTTCATAATATTAGTAGGAGACTTCAAGATACCACTTTCAGTGAAGGGCACAATATCTAGAAAGAAGCATATTAAACACGTGGAAGATCTAAACGCCTTAGCAGACCAACATGATCTTAGGGTTATACAGAGAACACTCCACCCAACAGTAGCTAAGTATACTTTCTTTTCAAACGTACATGGAACATTCCCTAGAACAGACCACATATTAGTCCACAAAACAAGCCTTGACAGAATCCAAAACACTGAAATATTACAATGCATCTTTTTCTAACTATAAGGCCATAAAAGTAGAAATCAATAACAGAAAAGGGAAGGGGAAAAAATTCAAATACAAGGAAACTAAACAACATCTTGTGAAAAACTACTGGGTTGTAGAGTAAATCAAGGATATATTAAAGAAAATTCACAGAATTTTTGAAGAATGAAAACACATCCTGCCAGAACCTTTGGGACACAGCAAAAGCAGTGCTCAGAAGTCAATTTACAGGAATAAATATGCACATCCAAAAAGAAGAATGAGACCAAATCAAAACATTAACACTACAACTTGAACAAATAGAAAAGGAACAGCCAAAGGAGCCCAAGGACACCTGAAAAATGAAATAATTAGAGCAGAAATAAATGAAATAGAGAAAAAAAAAAACAATGGAAGGGATTAATAAAGCCAAAAGTTGGTTCCTTAAAAAGATCAACAAAATCAACACATCATGGGCAAAACTGACAAAACAAAAACAGGAAAGTAAACAAACAATCTAAGTAAGAAACGAGATGGGCAAAGGCACAACATACCCAAATGAAAGAAACATAACAGAATACTTTGAAAAAATGCACTCCAACAAACTTGAAAACCTAGAAAAAATGGACAAATTTCTAGAAATACACAAACTATCTAAACTAACACAAACTGAGGCAGAAAAAAATAAATAAACTTATAATGAAAGAAAATATTGAAGAGATAATCTAACTCCCCCCCCCCCCAAAAACCCTGTCCCTGACAGCTTCACTGGAGAATTCTACCAAACTCTCAGAGAACAGTTAACACCAGTACTGCTAAAGATATTTCAGAGCATAGAAAATGTTTAAACACTTGTAAACCCATTCTGTGAAGCCAGTATAAAACCCCAATACCAAAAAAGTATATTACAGACCAATATAATATCCTCTTCAATACAGGTGCAAGCATTCTCAACAAAATTCTTGCCAATGTAATTCAACAATATGTCAACAACAAAAAATTCACCATGACCAAATGGGATTTGTAGCAGACATGTAAGGATAATTCAGCCTTAGAAATACAATTAATGCAATCCATATATACAGAAAACAAAATAACTGCAAGATCTTATCAATTGATGCAGAAAAAGCATTTCACAAAATCCAATACCCATTCATGATAAAACTCATTAGTGATAGAAAAGATGTAACAATACAAAAAAGATCATTTATACAAAGCTAACTGTCAGCATCATCCTAGATCAGAAGAGTCTGAAAGCATCCCCTTTCAGAACATGAACAAGACAAAGACGTGTTGGAGGCTGTAACCAAAGCCATAAAGCAAGGTGTCTAAACTGGTACAGCAGAAGTAAAGGTGTCCTTATTTGCAGATGATACGTTCTTATACACAGAACACTCAAACAAATCTACAAAAAAAGCCTACTAAACTAATGGAGGAATTCAGCAAAGTAACAGCATACAAGATAAACATACAAAAATAGGTTGGATTCCTTTATACCAACATAAAGAACTTCAAAGAGGAAATCACAAAATCAATACCATTTAAAATAGCTGCCCAGGAGCTAAAATACTTAGGAATAATCTTAACCAGCAATGTGAAACATCTGTACAAAGAGAAGCACAAGACACTACTGTAAGAAAACAGACTTCCATAAATTAAAAAAAACATACCATGGTCATAGATATGAAGACTCAACATTGTCAAAACATCATTTCTACCCAAAGCAATCTACAGATAAAATGCAATCCCAATCCAACAACGTTTTTTAATGGGAGGGGAAAAAAGTCATCAAATTCATATGAAAAGGGAAGAGGCCCCTCATACAACAGATACATACACCAATGGAACAGAATTGGGAAACCAGACCTAAATTCATTCATCTATAAGCAGATGGTACTTGACAACAGACCAACATCCTTTAAATGAGGGAAAAGACAGTTTGTGCAATAAATGATGCTGATTCAACTGGACATCCATCTGCAAAAAAATTAAACAAAACTCATACCTCACATCATTTACAAAAACAAACTCAAAATTAATCAAAGATCTGTTTATAAAATCTAAAATAATGAAGGCCTTAAAAGAAAAATTAGGCGAAACTGTGGCATAAGCAGAATGCAAAACATTACTAACATTGCACAAATACCAAAAGTGAAAATGAGTACCTAGAAGTCCTAAAAATCAAGCATTTCAGCTTGTCAAAAGGCTTCACCAAAAGAATAAAAAGACAACCTACAGGCTGGGAAAAACTTTTTGGATATGAGAAATACAACCAGTGTCTAATTGCCCAAATCTATGAGATACTGCAAAACCTCAAAATCAAAAAGACAAATCATTCAATTTAAAGAATAAACAAAAGATATGAACAGGTACTTCACCAAAGAAGACATTCAACTGGCAAACAGACGTATGAGGAAATACTATCAGTAGCCATTAGAGGAACGCAAAACAAAATTACAATGATCCCAACAAGGCTAGCATTAATCTAAACACACAAAATAACAAGTGTTGGAGAGGTTGTGGAGAGAATGGAACGCTTACAAACTGCTGGTGGGAATGTAAAATGCTACAACCAATATTGAAATCGATTTGACACTTCTCTAAAAAGCTAAAAATAGGTGGGCCACATGATCCAGCCATCCTACCCTTTGGAATACATTCTAAAGAAATAAGAGATGTCAAATGAATAGATACATACACACCCATGTTAGGTGCAGCACTGTTCACAATGGCAAAAAACATGGAAACCACATAGGTTCCCAAATATACACATAAACAAATATACATATGATGGAAGTCAACACAATGATAAAGAACAATGGTGGATACACAAAACATCTTACAACATGAACAATTCCTGAAGGCATTATGCTAAGTGAAACTAGTCACAAAAGGACAAATACTGTATGAGACCATTATCATAAGAGATCAGTTAAAGGTTTAAATACAGAAGAAAATATTTTTTGATGGCTATAAGTGTAAAAAGAGAACGTGAGGAAAATTCATTAACTAGATAGTACGCAAGAACTATTTTAGGTGAAGGGAAGGACGACACACAATAAAGGCGAAGTCAGCACAATCCAACTAAACAAAAAGCTAAAAATGATCCTTACACCACCAAACACCTCGACGAGCAGGGACAGAGATCTGGAGACCATGGTTTCAGGGAATATGTATGTCAATTGCCATAGCAAAATTGATTAAGAAAATCCTTTGAATCCCACTTTGTGAGTGTCATCTGGGGTCTTAAAAGCTAACAAGCAGTCATCTAAGATGCGTCGGTTGTTACTAACCCATATGGAGCAAACAAGAGTGAAGAACACCAAAGACACAAGGAAAATATTAGCCCAACAGACAATAGGCCTACATAAACTAGAGATTCCATTAGCCTGAGACCGAAAAAACTAAAATGGTGCCTGGCTACCACCAATGACCACCCTGTCAGGAAACACAAGAAAGAGTCCCTGAAATAGAAAAAGAAAAGAGGAGTGCAAAACTCAAACTGAAGTAAAAAGTTTAGACTTAATGGTCTGACTGATACTGGAGGAACCTCCACAGACAAGGCCCTCAGATTTCCTTGAGCCAGAACTAAAACCATGTGCAAAGCCAGCTCTTCAGACAAAGATTAAACTGGACTATAAAACATAAAATAATACTCATGAGTAGTATGCTTCTTAGTTCAAGTAGATACAAGAAAGTAAATAAATAGGTAGCTCGTGTCCGGAGGCAGAAAGAAAAGTCAGAAAGGGTTATGAGCTTTCCGAACAGACATGCAAAATCCAGATCGGAAGAGAGAGGGCGCTGTCACATTATATGGCTTGCAACTAGGGTCACATAGCAGTATGACTGTAAATTTTTTTTTTAATTTAATATGACTGAGTGAAAATGTACATTCCCGTATAAATTTACATGCCCACCTATATGCAGCTTCCACTGCTCTCCCTGTCTGGCGACAGCACACTATTCCTCTCTGCTCCATACATGTCTCATTCTCCCAACAGTCTCCTTTCCCCTTGTCTGTAAATTTTTATATGAGAAAATAACTTGAGCTGAAACTTACGCTTAGGCACAATTTAAAAAAAAACTTCAAGTGGTCACAGCAAAGAACAAAATTATTTCTACCATCCTTGCCTTCGTTACTTCTCTCTTCAAACTTTTAATCACCATTATTTAAATAGGCTAATTTGATTCTCTTTTTCCAAAGGCAACAACTGGTGATTTAAAAAAAAATTGGAGGCCTCACAACACCTGACCTTCGAACCTATTACATTGCCATGATAGTCAAAACAGCTTGGTAAAGGTACAAAAACAAATATACAGATCAATGGAACAGAATGAAGAATCCAGTAATAACTCCATGAACAGCTGCTATTTGACAAAGGATCGCAGGCTTCGAACTGAGGAAAAAACAGTCTCTTTAACAAATGGTGGTGGCAAAATACTGCAAAAACCTGAAACAAGATGCATATCTCACACCTTACAGAAAAAGCAACTCAAAATGGATCAAAGACCTAAATACCAAATCTAAAATGATAAAGATTATGGAAGAAAAAGCAGTGACAACACCAGAAGCCCCAATACACAGCTTAAACAGACTACAAAATATTACCAACAATATACAAAAAGCAGAAGAGAAAATAGATAAATGAGAACTACTAAAAATCAAACACGCTCATCCAAAGACTTTATCAAGAGAGTAAAAGGAATGCCTATGGACTGGGAAAAAATATTTGACAACCATGTATCTGATCAACATCTAATTTCACAATCTATCGGATATTGCAAAATATCAACAAGAAAAAGACAACCTTGTTAAACAATGGCAAAGGATATGGACAAACACTTCTCCGAAGAAGACCTCCAGGCAGCCAAAAGACATAAGAAATCACAATCATTAGCCATTAGAAAAATTCAAATCAAAACCACATTGAGATACTATCTCACCCCAACAAGGCTGTCACTAATCCAAAAAACACAAAAGAACAAATGTTGGAGAGGCTGTCGAGAGATGGAAATGCTTCTACACTGCTGATGAAAATGCAAAATGATACAACCTCTTTAGACAGCAATTTGACATTTTCTTAAAAACCTAGAAATAGCAATACCATATGATCCAGCAATCCTGCTGCTTGGAATATATCCTACAGAAATAAGAGCTGTCATGTGAACAGATACATGCGTGTGAATGTTTAGTGAAGCATTATCTACAATAGCAAAAAGGTGGAATCAACCTAGCTACCCATCAACAGATAAATGGATAAACCAGCTATGGTAAACATACACAATGGAACACTATGCAATGATGATTTTATGAAACATCTTGTAACCTGGAATCAGCTGGAGGACGCTATGCTGAGTGAAATCAGTCAGCTACAAAAGGACAAATATTGTGTAAGACCACTATTATGAGGAAGTAAGAAAAGACTTATGCACAGAAGACAAAAATGTTTTTTAAAAATTGTTTTATCATGCTTAAGTGAAAGTATACAACCCAAGTCAATTCTGCATACCAATTCTCTACAACTCTATCTGCTATCCCCACCTCGTTTATCTCATTTCTAACATCCTCCCAAAGAACACTAGTTTCCTTCTCTCCACGCCCTCCTCTGCCCTCTAGAAAGAAACCAGCAGGACAACCTTTTATAAAGATATAAAATCCTAAAGTATGCATACCACATGCTCACTCTGTGTTCTTGAGTCCAGTCCATTTTTTGGTCAGTGCTGGTTTCAGGTCTGGGGCAGCAGCAAGAGGACCCTCCAGGTTGCCAAACCATCAATTTTGACCTTTTAGTAGAGTTCTTGATGTGCACACCTCTTTTTCTTGTGCTACGTCAGGGACTTTACATTGTGTCCCCTATCCAGGCTGTCTTTGGTGGAGACTAGGCGCTGTCTGGTTCTTCTGGTCTCATGCTGGTGTAGTCTCCCACTGATATGGGTCTTTCTGTCTCCTCGGCTCACTTTTCCTTGTATCTTTGATGTTCTCAGTCAACAACCAGGTAGTCTGGGTCCAACTGAGATTCCTCAGATGGCAGCTTGCTGGCTTTTAAGACTCCCAGATGCCACACACCAAAATGGGGTCCAGAAGACTCCTAGCAAAAGGCTAGTTATGGCAAGTGAGTTTGATATCCTCTGAAAACACATTCCCCAGACACCTGTCCTTGCAACTCTACACTTTGAAATGTTGGGTTGAATCTAGTAAACCTTTTAGTTTATGGTCTAGTGCAGCTACACTGAATTGCCTTCTACAGAGGACTGTCACGTCCTTCACCTAACTGAATACCTATCAACAATTTAATCGCAACCCAGATGCCCAACAATAGAAGAATGGATGGGTAAACTATGGTACATATACTCAATGGAGCACTATGCAATGATAAAGAATAACGATGATTCCAGGAAACATCTCCTAACCTGGTTTCAACTGGAAGACATTATGTTGAGTGAAAGTGGTCAGCCACAAAGGGACAAATACTGTATGAGACCTCTACGATAAGATCTCAAAAACAGACTTGTGTATAGAAGAAAAGACTCTTTGACAGCTGCAAGGGAGGGGGGGGGAGGGAGGGTGACGGGGGGAGGGTTTAGTTTAGATAGTTACTAGAAATCTAGTTGGGAGAAAGCGGTGATAGCACACATTAGAAACAAGAACAACATTAAGTGGACTTCAGCATAACTTGAGTACTCCTTCCATCTTAACTCAATACTGCAAGGATAGAGTAGCTGGGGCACGGGGCAGGGGACCATGCTCTTAGGCGAATTCCAGGCCAATTGGCACAACTCGCGTTTTGCTAAGAGAGCTCTCTGCACCCACATAGGTGAGTGGCGTCTGGGGTCTTAAAAGCTGCCAAGCTGCCACCCGAGGACTCAGCAAATAGTCCCAACTCAGCAGGAACGGATGCTCACCGAGGACCAAAATGACATGCGGTAAAGACAACTGAGAAGACAGAGAGACCCACAAGAGTGGGTGCCTACATCGACTTGGGACCGGAAGAACCGAATGGTGCCCGGCCACCACCAGTGATAGCCACGATGGAGCTCACAGAGAGGAGTCTCATTGGCAACAAAAGAATAAAAAGGGGTGCGTCATGAGATCTCCACTAAAAGACCTCAATTGATGGTCCAGTGGTTTGGGGGTTCCTCTGAGAGCATGGTCCCCAGCCCTGATGCTGCCCTTTCCCATAAATTATAACAAAGGTCCACTCTTTGACAGGAATGGATTGGACTTGGCAATGCAGAGTGACCATACATTGGAAGCACTTTATGGTTCTATACATCTATAGGATATCATCTTGCTTACCTCTGGCTGGAGGAAGGGGAGTGGATCGAGACGAGGGGAAAGGAGGCTGTTGGGAGGATGAGACATGTATGGAGCAGAGAGGCATAGCGTGCAGTCAACGGACAGGAGAGCAGTGGAAGCTGCATATAGGTGGGCATGTAAATTTATACGTGAATGTACATTTTCACTCAGTTATGTTAAATAAAAATTATTTAAAAACATTACAATTTAAATAATTTAAAAATTATTAAAAAACAATTTAATCGATGAACAACCCTCTCACCCTCTCTCCACCCTTGTAGCCATCAAAGGATAAGTCCTGTTTTACATTCGTTGTAAATAGTGGTCTCATACAATATTTGTCCTTTTGCAGCTGACTGATTTCACTCAGCGTGTCTTCTAGTTAATACCAGTTTATGAGATGCTTCCTAAAATAATCAATGTTCTTTATCATTGTATACTGTTCCACTGTGTATGTATACCATAGCTGGTTTATCCATTCATCTGTTGACAGGAAGCTAGGTTGATTCCACCTTTTGCTTTTGTATAGTGTACTGCAATAAACATTTGTTTGTATGACAGCCACTATATCTATAGCACATACTCCAAGCAGCAGAATTGCTGGATCATATGGTATTTCTATCTCTAGCTTTATACGACAGTGCCAAATTGCTTTCCGAAGAAGTTGTACCATTCTGCATTCACACCAACAGTGTAGGAGAGTTCCAATCTCTCCAAAACCTCTCCAGCATTTATTTTGTGATTTTTGGATTATTGCCAATCTCATTGGGGTGAAATGGTATTTTGTAGCTTTGATTTAGATTTCTGTAACAGCTAGTGATCATGAGCATTTGTTCATGCATGTCTTGGTTGCCTGAATATCTCTGGTGAGGTGTCTACCCATGTCTTTTGCCCATTGTTTAATTGCATTATCTGCCTTTTTGTAGATATTTCATAGTACCTTGTAGATTACGGATATCAGATGCCTATCAGATATAGTTGCCAAATATCTTTTCCCGTTCTGTAGGCAGTCTTGTAACTTCTTGATAAAGTCTTTGGATGAGAGTAAGTGTATGATTTTCACTAGTTTGCATTAATCTGTTTTCCCTTTCTGTTGTTTGTACATTGTCGGTTAAGATTCTGTAGTCTGTTTAAGCCTGTTTTAGGGTTTCCAGTGTTGTCACGATGTTTTCTTCCATAATCTTATCATTTGAGATTTGATATTTAGGTCTTTGATCCATTTTGAGTTAGCTTTTGTGCAAGATGTAAGAAATGGTTCTCGTTTCAGTTTTTTACAGATGGATCTCCAATTTTGCCATCACCGTTTGTTAAAGAGACTGTTTTTACTGCAGTTTATAACCTTTGGGTGTTTGTCGAATATCAGCTGTTCATAGCAGAATGTTGATATTTCTGGGTTCTCTATTCTGTTTCATTGATCTATATATCTGTTTTTGTACCAGTACAAATTGCGGCAGTGTAATAGTTTCTAAAGGCGGGTAGTGTGAGGCTTCCCACTGTGTTCCTCTTCTTTAGTAGTGTTTTATGTATCTGGGGTTTCTTACCTTTGCAAACATAGTTAATGATTTTTTTCTCCATCTCATTAAAAAAATGACATCGGAATATGTATTGGATTGAATTGCACATGGAGATTATTTGGGGTAGAATAGACATTTTCACAGTGTTAAGTCTTCCTATCCAAGAGCAAGGTAGTTTTCTCCACTATGTAAGTCTCTTGGTTTTTTGCAGCAGGGACTTGTAATTTTCTCTGTAAAGGTCTCTTACACGTCTGGTTAGATTTATTCCTAGGCATTTTATTTCCTTGGGAGCTATTGATTTTTACTATTTCCTCTTTGATGATCTCTTTGTTGGCATAAAGGAATCCTACTGGTTTAGTTAAGTTTATTTTATATCCTGATACTTTGTTGAACTTTTATATTAGGTCCAGTTGTTTATTTATGAGTTCTTTAGGGTTTTCTGTGTATACAATCATATCTGCAAATTAGTTTTACTTCTTCTTTACTGATGGCGATGCCATTTATTTCTCTGTCTTCTGTGATTGCTGTGGCCAGAACCTCTAGCAGAATGTTAAATAGAAGTGGTGACAGAGGTCATCTTTGTCTAATTCCTCTTCTCAGGGGGAATTCTTTCAGTCTTTCTCCACTCAGGATGATCTTCGTGGTTGGCTTTGCATAGATGCCCCGTCTTGCATTAAATAATCTTTCTTGTATTCCTATTTTGCTAAGAGTTTTTGACATGAATGCATATTGGACTTTGTCAAATGTCTTTTCTGCATCAATTAATAAAATCAAATGATTTTTATCCTTTATGTTATTTATGTGCTTGATTGCATTAATTGGTTTTCTGATGTTGAACCAACATTGCATCCCTGGTATGAATCCTTCTTAGTTATGATGAATTATTTTTTTGATATATTGTTGAATTCTTTTGGCTAGGATTTATTTGAAGATTTTTGCATCTAGGTTTATGAGTGATATATTGGTCCATAATTTTCTTTTTTTTGTGGGATCTTTACCCAACTTTGGCATCAGGGTTACTCTGGCTTCGTAGAATAAATTTGGGAATTTTCCATCCTTTTCTATGTTGTGAAATGGCTTCAGTAATATTGGATTTAACTCCTTTCTAAAAGTTTGGTAAAATTCTCCAGTGAAGCTGTCCTGTGCCAGGACTTTTTGGTTGGTAGGGTTTTGATTACATTTTCACTTTCTTCTTTTGTGATGTTGTTTATTAAATTGTTCTCCTTCTCTTTGTGATAATTTTGTAGTTGATGTGAATCTAAAGATTTGTCCATTTCCTCTAGGTTTTCAAACCTGTTAGAGTACAATTTTTCATTTTATTCTGTGATGATACTTTTAATTTTTATTGGGTTTGTTGTGACACATCCCGTCTCAGTTCTTATTCAGGTTATTTGTTTTCTCTCCTGGTTTTCCTTTGTGAGTTCAGCCAATGATTTATCAATTTTCTTGATCTTTTCAAAACAACTTTTCACTTTTTAATTTTTCCAATTGTTTTTCTATTCTCTATTTAGTTCTGCACTATTTTTTTTTTTTTCTGTTTTCTTCTAGTGTGTGAGGGGTTCTTTTGTTGTTCTCTTTCTACTTCTTCAAGTTTTAGGGTTACTTCTTTGGTTTGGGCCCTTTCTTCGTTTCAGGTTTGTGTATATATAGAGATAAAATGACTTCTCTGTTCTGGTCGTTTTATCTCTGCGTATCCCTTCTGACCCATAGGTTCTGGTACAACGTTTTCATTCTCATTTGCTTTTATGAATTTCTTTATTGCATCCTTGATTTCTTCCATAATGCATGAATTTCTGAGCAAGGTGCTGTTCAGTTTCCATGAGTTTGAGTTTCTATCCATGTTTTGCTGCTATTGAGTTCAACTGTTACGGCTGTGTGGTCCGAGAAGACACTTTGCAATAATTCAATGATTTGGATTTTGTTGAAACTTGCTTTATGGTCTAATACATGGTCTATTCTGTAGAATGTTCTATGTTTGTTGGAAAAGGAGATGTACTTGTCTGTTGGGTGAAAAGATCTGTATATGTCCAAGAGTTTGAGTTAGTTGATGGTGTCGATAAGATCTTCTGTATCTTGATTGAGCTTTTTTCCTGGATCATCTCTCCATTACCAAAAGTGGAGTGTTGAAATCTCCAACCAGTATTGTGGAATGATCTATCTCATTTTTAATTGTTGTCAGCATTTGCTCAATCTATTTAGATTCTCTGATTTGGGGTGCATAAGTATTTAATATTTATATATTCTCCCTATGTATTGAAACTTCAAGCAATAGTGACCATTGTTAGCCATGATGATGGATTTACTTTAAAGTCTATTTTATCTGGTTTAATATTGCCACTCTTGCCCTTATTTGCATGTTGTCAGCTTGGTATATATTTTTCCATCCTTTGATTTTCAGTTTGTTCATATCTTTGAGTCTAAGGTGTGTTTCTCGTAAGCAGCACATAGAAGGACTGTGTTTTTTGAGTGAACCTGATACTCTCTGTCTCTTTATTGAAGCATTCAGTCCATTTCCCTTCAGTGTAGTTATTGATATATATGTATTTAGCACTTTCATTTTGTTGCTTTTATTCTTGTGCTGTTGACATTTTCTTCGGTCCACTTTATATTCTGTTCCAGGTAGATTTTATGGGTTTTCTTTTCATCCATTTCAGTGTTGGTATGTCTGTTGAGACTTCTGTATTAAGTTTCTCGTTTTGTTATGTAGTATTGTTTGTTTGCTTTGTGGCTATCCTTTCCCTTCCCCTAATGTTCTAGATTTAAACCAGTCTTTAACTTATTTATATATCCTTAACTTCCTCGCCATCTGAGAGGGCTGTGAATTGTCATATGTCTCCGTTTATTGTGTGATGTTGTCATAGTTTATATCTTAAGCTATTTCCCTAATTTTAGTATTTTAGTTTAGAATGAGGTTTGCGACTTCCCTAGGTAATTAGGACTCTGGTTGCTGTGTCCTGCATTGCATCCTTGAGTATACAACTGGTGTTATTGATTTTCTAATCAAAAGACATCCTTCAGTATTCCTTGTAATTTTGATTTGTTTTTTGCAGTCTCTAAGCTCTTGTTTATCTGAGAATGTCCTATTTCATCATCATATTTGAAAGACAATTTTCAGAATATGTAATTCTTGGTTGGAAGTTTTTCTCATTCAATGTTTTGTATATGTTACCTAAATGGCTTTTTGCCAACACGGTTGCAGATTATGGAGATCAGATGTTGGTCCAACATGTAGTTGCGAAATATTTTTTCCCATTCTTTAGGTAGTCTTTAATTCTTTTAATAAATTCCTTGGATAAGGCAGCATGTTTGATTCTTAGGAGTTTCCATTTATCTACTTGTTCTTATGTTGGTCATGCTCTGTTTGCCAAATTTTGAAATCTGCCTAAGCTGTGCATTAAAGCTCCCATTGTTGAATCTTTCTTTTTTTGAATGTCCTTGGCTGGCTGGCTTTAATTTTAGGTTTGATATTTAGGTCTTTTATCCAATTTGAGTTAGTTTTTGTGTCAAGAGTGAAATATGAGTCTTATTTCAATTTTTTGGAGATAGATATCCCAATTTTGCCAGCACGATTTGTTAAAGAGACTGTTTTTATCTCAGTTTACAATCTTAGGATGTTTGCCAAATATCAGTTCCTCATAAGAGGATGGTGGCATCTCTGGGCTCTCAGCTCTGTTCCATTCATCTCTATGTCTCTTTTTGTACCAGTACCAGGCTGTTTTGACTTCCATGGCAGTATAATAGGTTCTAAGTTTGGGTAGTGTGAGTCCTCCCACTGTGTTCCTGTTTTTCAGTAGTGCTTTGCTTATCTGGGGTTCATTTCCTTTCCAAACAAATTTAGTGTTTTCTATCTCCACCTCATTAAAAAATGCCACTGGAATTTGTATTGGGATTGCATTGTGTATTTAGATCACACTGGGTAAAATTGACATTTTCATGATGTTAAGTCATCTGTCCATGAACAAGGTAAGTTTCTCCATTTATGTAAGTCTCTCTTGGTTCCTTACCACGAGATCTCATGGTTCTCTTTGTGTAGGTCTCTTATTTCTCTAGTTAGATTTATTCCTAGGTATTTTAATTTCCTCGGGGCTATAGTAAATGGTACTGATTTGTTGATTTCTTCTGTAATAATCTCTTTGTTGGTATAAAGGAATCCTGCTGATTTCCTTATGTGTATCTTATATCCTGATACTTTGCTGAATTCTTCTGTTAGTTTGAGTAGTTTACTTATGGATTCCGTTGGATTCTCTGTGTATACAATCATACCACCTACAAATAAGATTTTTTATTCTTCTTTGTTTATGTGGGTGCTCTTTATTTCTTTGTCTTGTGTAATTGTTCTGGACAGAAATTCTAGCACAATGTTGAATAGAAGTGGTGAGAATGGGCATCTTTATCTAGTTCCTGCTCCCAAGGGGAATTCTTTCAGTTTCTCATCATTCAGGATAATGTAGGCAGTTGGCTTTGTGTAGATGCCCCCTATTGCATTGAGGAATGTCCCTTCTATGACTACTTTGCTGACAGTTTTTAGCATGAATGGGTGTTGGACTTTGTTGAGTGCTTTTTCTGCATCAATTGACAAAATTAAGTGGTTCTTATCTTCTGTGTTATTTACATGGCTGATGACATTTTTTTTCTAATGTTGAACCAACCTTCCATCCCTGGTATGAATCCAGCTGTGTCATGACAGATTATTTCTTTTGATGTGTTGCTGAATTCTATTTGTGAGGATTTTGTTGAAGATTTTTGCATCTAGGTTCATGAGTGAAATTGGGTTGTTGCTTTCCTTTTTTGTGGGATTTTTCCCTGACTTAGAAACCCTGGTGATGTAGTGGCTTAAGCACTACATCTGCTAACCCAAATGTCAGCAGTTCAAATCCCCCAGGTGCTCCTTGGAAACCCTATAGAGACCATTCTAATCTGACCTCTAAGGTTGCTGTGAGTTGGTCAGGAATTGAAGGCATTGAGTTTGTCAGTGAGGTTTTCCCTGGCTTTGGTATCAGGGTTGTGCTGGCTTTGTGGAATGAATTTGAGAGTATTCCATTCTTTCTATGCTGTGAAATAGTCTCAGTAGTACTGGAGTTAACTCTTCTTAGAAATTTGGTAGAATCTTCCAGTGAAATCATTTGAGCCAGGGCTTTTCTTTTGGTTGGTAGTTTTTTGATGACTTTTTCAATCTCTTCCTTTGCGATGGGTTTATTAAGTTGTTCTCCTTCTCCTTGTGATAACATTGGTAGGTGATATGAATCTAGAAATTTGTCATTTCCTCCAGGTATTCAAATCTGTTAGAGTGCAGTCTTTCATAGTATTCTGTTATAATGAATTTGATTTCATTTGGGTCTGTTGTGACATCTCCCACCTCATTTCTTATTCGTATTACTTGTTTTCTCTCCTGCTTTTCTTTTGTAAGTTTTGCCAGTGGTTTATCAGATTTTCCCAGTGCACTGCATCATTTGATTTCTTGACTGCTGGTTTCATGGGCATTGATTGTGGATCTAAGTGAAATGAAATCCTTGACAACCTCAACCCTTTCTCCATTTATGACAATGTTGCTTATTGGTCCAGTTGTGAGGATTTTTGTTTTTCTGATTTTGAGGTGTAATACATTCTGAAGGCTGTGGTCCTTGATCCTCATAAGTTTCTCAAATTTTCTTCATTTCCAGCAAGTGTGTCATCTGCATAACACAATTTGTTAATGACTCATCTTCTAATCCTAATGCCTCATTCTTCTTTGTATAATTCCACTTCTCAGATTATTTGCTTGGCATACAGATTAGAAAAGTATGGTGAAAGGATACAACCCTGATGCATGCCTTTCCTGACTTTAAACCGTGCAGTGTCTCTTTGTTCTGTTCACATGACTGCCTCTTGATCCATCTACAGATTTCTTAAAAGCACAATTAGGTGTTTTGGAATTCCCATTCTCCACAACATTAGCCCTAATTTAGTATGATCCATACAGTCGAATGCATTTGCAGAGTCAGTGAAATGCTAGTAAACATCTTTCTGGTATTCTTTGCTTTCAGCCTGAATCTATCTGACATCAGTGATGATCTCCCTGGTTCCATGTCCTCTTCTGAATCCAGCTTGAATTTCTGGCAGTTCCTTGTCAATATACTGTTGTAGTCACTTTTGAATGATCTTGAGCAGAATTTTACTTGCATGTGACATCAATGATATCGTTTGGTAATTTCCACATTTGGTTGGATCACCTTTCTTTGGAATGGGCATAAATATGGATCTCTTCCAGTTAGTTGGCCAGCTAGCTGCCCTCCAAATTTATTGGCATAGATGAGTGAGCACTTCCAGTGCTGCATCTGTTTGTTGAAATATCTCAATTGATATTCCATCAATTCCTGGAGCCTTGTTTTTTTGCCAATGCCTTCAATGCAGCTTCGACTTCTTCCTTCAGTACCATTGGTTCCTGATCATATGTTATGTTATCTCTTCAAATGGCTGAACATCAAACAGTTCTAACTAGTCATAACTAACTTTTTTCTAAGACAGTGTTCTTTACCCTATATTTTTGACTGTAACTTGTAGTCTTAAAAGCCAGTAAGCTGGCACTAAGGAATATCAGTTTGTCCCAGCCCACCTGGACAATATCAAAGACAAGAAGAAAATTGAGCCCAGGAGACAGAAGGACTGATATGATTGGGAGACTACATCAGCTGGAGGATCGAAGAACTAGGTGAAGTCCAGCCACCACCACTAACAGGGAACTAAATGTAGAGTCCCTCACTTAGCATGAGAGAAAGAGCAGTACAGAATTAGAACTCCATTAAAAAGATCAGACATGATGGTTTACACCCTTGAGGGTCACCTGGGATCATGGTCCCCAGACTTGCTGCTAGCACAGAGCTGAAACCAGTACTGAAGCCAACATTTCAGAAGAAGAATTGGCTGGACCTGGGGACATGGTATGATGCACACAGTGTATGTACTTTATTATGTAATATGTATATGAGGCTACCCTACTAGTTTCTTTTCAGAGGAAAGGCAAGAGGGTGGAGAGGAGGGGATAACAGTTGGTTGAGAGGATTCTGGAAGTAAACAGTCGGAAGGAAGAGTGTGCTGTCACAGGAAGTGGAGAGCAGATAAGGTGTTTAGGGTTTTATATGGCAAATTTTCTTGGATTGTAAACTCTCACTAAATCACAATAAAAAAAATTTTAAATACACACAAGGTTCATTAAAAAAATGATGAGAAAAAAATCGGTAGTCAGCTCTGGGAATATCAATACTGTGCATTAGAGACATTTACCATAAAACCAAAAGGAAGCAAAACAAAACAAAGAAACAAAAGTAACAGCAATAAACTGAAAGATTAAGATTAAGGTTCCCTTCTTCATATGTATATAAACTGTGTTCTCTAAAATCACCAGAATGTTGGTTCTTTTTTTAATTTTACATTTATTTATTTATTTATAAGTATTTTATTGTGACTGAGTGAAACAATACAATCCAAATTAAATTTGCATGACCGCCTATCTGCAGCTCCTGCTCTCCTTACCTGGTGACAGCACTCTCCTACTTTTTGTTTTACATATGTCATATCCTCTTAAAAATCTCCTCTCTCTCTCTTCTCACCTTCTCCTCCCCCTTCTAGTAAGAGGTCAGTAAGACGGCATCCTACAGACGCACAGAACCATAAAGTAGTCACTTTTGAATGATCTTGAGCAGAATTTTACTTGCATGTGACATCATATGATCACATTGTGTCCCCACGTCCATTCCATTCCTGTCCAAAGAGTTGACCCCAATAACGTTTCCTGGTAAGGGGCAACAGCAGGACTGTTTGCCATGCATCCAGGGGACCCCCCCAAGGCTGCTGGGCCATCAATTTCAGTCTTTTAGTGGAGTTCTTGTGGTGCACACCTCTTTTTACTGTGTTGCCACTGAGACTCAACATTGTACACCCCATCACGGCTGTGCCAGACACATATGTTGACACAGTTACCCATTCAGGCTGGTTTTTCTTTCTCCTGTTCTCTTTTTCCCTCATGTCTTTGTTCTTGGTGATCATCTGTTCTGGATGAACTGGGACCATTTGGTGTGCCTCAGATAGCAGCTTCCTAGCTTTTAAGACCTCAGACAATGCTTATCAATATTGAGTGAAGAAGACTCTCTTAGCAGTAGGCTAGTTATGCCAATTGGCCTCATTGTCCCTGACAACATTGTCCCCAGCCCCCCACCCCTGCTACTCTCTCCTTGCAATATTGGGTTAAGATTAGAAGAGTTTTCAGTTTATGTTGATGTTCAGTTAATTTGATCTTCTTTCTACTTTGTACTGTCACTGCTTTCACCTAACCAAATTGCTACCAATGGTCTAATCTATAACCAGCCCTCTCCTTTGCTTCGCACACTTGCAGCCACCAGAGTCTTTTCTTCTGTACATGAGTCTATTTTTAAGTCCTTATAGTAGGGGTCTCATACAATATTTTTCCTTTTGCCGTTGACTGATTTTACTCAGCATAATATCTTCCAATCAAAACCAGGTTATAAGATGCTTCCTAAAATCATCGTTGTTCTTTATCATGGTGTGGTATTTGATTGACTATACGTACCATAGTTTGTTTACCCATTCATCTGTTTTGGGGCCTCTCAGTTGATCCCAGTTTTTAGCTATTGTGGACTGTGCTGCAATAAACATTTGTGTGCATGTATCTGTTTGTGTGACTGTCGTTGATTCTGTAGGATATTCTCCAAGCAGTGAGATTACTGGACGAAACTGTGTATCTATTTCCAGCTATTTAAGGAAGTGTCAAATTGCTTTCTGTAGAGGTTGTGCCATTGTGCAATCCTACTAGCAGTGTAGGAGATTCTGAATCTCTCCACAACCTCTCCAGCACTTGTTGTTTTGTGTTTTTGAATAATGTCCAACCTTGTTGGGATGAGATGGTATCTCCCTGTAGTTTTGATTTGGATTTCTCTTATAGCTAATGATCATGACCATTTCCTCATGTGTCTTTTGGCTGACTGGATGTCCTCTCTAGTGAAGGATCTGTCTATCTCTTGTTCCCATCACTTAATCGGGTTGTTTATCTTTTTCTTGTTGATATTTTGCAGCACCTTGTAGATTATAGAGATCAAACGTTGGTCAGACATGTAGTTGCCAAATATTTTTTCCCATTCTGTAGGTGGTCTTTTGATTCTTTTGATTAAAGTCTTTGGATGAGCAAAAGTGTTTGATTCTTAGTAGTTCCGGCTTATCTATTTTCTCTTCTGTTGATCATACTTTGTCAGATTTCTGAGTCTAAGTCCTGTATTAAAACTTTCATTATTGATCCTATTTTTTCTTGCATGATCTTTATTGTTTTAGGTTTGATATTTAGGTCGTTTATACAATTTGAGTTAGTTTTGGTGTGAGGTGTAAGATATGGGTCTTGTTTCAATTTTTGAAAGATGGATATCCAATTTTGCCAACACAATTTATTAAAGAGACTGTTTTTACCCAGTTTACAATCTTAGAGCCTTTGTCAAGTATCAGCTGTTCATAGGAGGATGATGGCATCTCTGGGGTCTCAATTCAGCTTCATTGGTCTGTGTGTCTCTTTTTGTACCGGTACTAGGCAGTTTTGGCCAGGCAGTGTAATACGTTCTAAGGTCAGGTTGTGTGAGGCCTCCCACTGTGTTCTTCTTTAGTAGTGCTTTGCTTATTTGGAGTTTCTTCTCTTTCTAAACAAAATTGGTGATTAGTTTTTCCATCTCATTGGAAAATGTTACTGGAATTTGTATTGGAATTGCAATGTATATGTAGATTGTTTTGGGTAAAACAGACATTTTTCACAACCTTGAGTCTTTCTATCCATGAGCCAGCCAAGCCAAGTGCCGTCGAGTCAGATCCGACTCATGGTGACAGTTCTATCCTGGCCCCTAGGGTTGCCATGAATCAGATCTGTGAGCAGGATAGGTTTTTACATTTATGTAAGTCTCTCTTCGTTCCTGACAGTAAGGCCTTGTAGTTCACTTTGTATAGGTCCCTTGTTTCTCCAGTGAGGTTTATTCCTAGGTATTTCATCTTCTTGGGGCTATAGTTCATGGTTAGTGGTACTGATCTGGTGATTTCTTCTTTGATAATCTGTGTTGGTACAAAGGAATGCTACTGATTTAATTATGCTTATTTTATATTCTGATAGTTTGCTGAACTACTTTATTAATTTGAATACTTTACTTACGGATTCTTTAGGATTCTCTGCATATGCAATCATATTTTCTGAAAATAGAGACAGTTTTACTTCTTCTTTGCCCGTACAGATGTCCTTTATTTCTTTTCCTTGCCTAATTGTTCAGGCCAGAACTTCTAGTACAATATTGAATAGAAATGTTAGGGGTGGGCAACCTTGTCTAGTTTCTTTTCTCAAGGGGAATTCTTTCAGTCTCTCTCCATTCAGGATGATGTAGGCAATTGGTTTTGTGTAGGTACTCCTTAATGTGTTGAAGAATTTCCTTTCTATGCCTATTTTACTTATAGTTTCTAGCATGAATAGATATTGGACTTTGTTGAATACCTTTTCTGCATCAGTTGACAAAGTCATGTGATTCTTATCTTTTGTGTTATTTATGTGGTTGATGACATTGTTTTTCTAATGTTGAATGAGCTTTGCATCCCTGGTATGAATTCAACTTCATTCTGGTGAATTATTTTTTTGATTGTTGTTGAAATCTATTTGCAAGGATTTTGTTGAAGGTTTTTACATCTGGGCCCATGAGTAATACTAGCCTGTAATTTTCTTGTGAGATCTTTCTCTGGCTATGGAATCAGGGTTATTTTGGCTTCATAGAATGAATTTGGGAATATTCCATCCCTTTCTATGCTGTGAAATAGTCTCAGTAGTATTGGAGTTAACTGTTCTCTGAAAGTTTGGTAGAATTCTCCAGAGAAGCCATCTGAGCAAGGACGTTTTTTGGTTGGTAGTCTTTTTATGACTTTTTCAATCTCTTTCTTTGTGATAGGTTTACTACATTGTTCTACTTCTCCTTGTGATGATGTTGGTAGGTGATATGAATCTAGAAATTTGTCCATTTACTCTAGGTTTTCAAATCTGTTAGAGTACAGTTTTCCACAGTACTGTATTATGATACGTTTGATTTCAGTTGGGTCTTTTGTGACTTCTCCCATCTCATTTATTTTCACTGTTTGTTTCCTCTCCTGTTTTCCTTTTGTAAGTTTCGCCAGTGGTGTCTTAGGCTGGGTTTTCTAGGGAAGCAAAACCAGCAACACGTGTAGGTATAAGGAAAGATTTATAATATATATATATATACACAGATAGATAGATACAAATATAGGAAACAGCTCACGTAATCACAGAAGCTGAATGTTGCAAGCTCTGGCACAAGCCTCACATGTCCACGGAAGCTGAGGAACCCAAGGTCAGCAAGTCAGAGACCAGAGTTGTAGATTACCGGTTGTGTAGATCAGTGGATCCCAAGCTGGTGGCGAGACAAAGCAACAGAGGCTGGAGGTCAGTGGATCCCAAGCTGATGGCGAGACAAAGCAACAGAGGCTGGAGGTCAGTGGATCCCAAGCTGATGGCGAGACGAAGCGACAGCGGCTGGCGAACGCAGGATCAGCAGGTCAGGGAGCAGGACTCTTAAGTGCCAACTGTAAGGACTGATGAGTCCAACAGCTGCTAGCTCAAGTCCCGGAACCAGACACTGGAAGAAGAGAGCAGGAACTTCTGGCCACGTGAGCGATCAGCAGCCGTAGTCCAAGGTGGCAAGATGAGAGCCGAGGGGCAGGGAGCCACCACAAACCCCACCCTGCCACTTAATACAGCAGCCAAATAAGTAATAGCCAAGTTGACATAATCCTGACCACCACAAATGGTGTATCAATTTTGTTGATCTTTTCAAAGAACCAGCTGTTGGTTTTGTTAATTTTTTCAATTGTTCTTCTATTCTCTAATACATTTAGTTTTGCTCTAATCTTTGTTATCTGTTTTCTTCTGGTGTCTGGGTGGTTCCTTTGTCATTCTCTTTCTACTTGTTCAAGCTGTAGGCTTAATTCTTTGGTTTGGGTACTTTCTTCCTTCCAGATGTGTGCATTTATAGAGATAAATTGATCTTTGAGCACTGCTTTGGCTGTATCTCATAGGTTCTGGTAGGACATGTTTTCATTCTCATTTGATTCCACAGATCTCTTTACTTCATCATTGATTTCTTGTATAACCTGTGGCTTTTTGAGCCAGGTATTGTTCAGTTTCCGTGAATTCAGATTTCTATCTGTTTTTTTCTGCTATGGATTTCAACTTTTATGGTTTTAGGGTTTTATAGTCTGAAATGATGATTTTTAATAATTCAATGGTTCAGATTTTGTTGAGACTTGCTTTTTATCCTAACAGATGGTCTATTCTGGAAAAATTTTCAATGCACGTTGGAGATGCAGGTGTATTTATCTGTCGATGGATAAAAGGTTCTGTATATGTCAGTGAGGTCTAGTTGGTTAATTGTTGTGCTAAGATCTTCTGTGTCTATACTGAGCTTTTTGTCTGGGATGATCTACCCATTACTGAATGTGGAGTGTTGAAGTCTCCAGCTATTATTGTGGAGTGAACTGTCTCATTTTTCAATGGAGTCAGTATTTCTTTGATGTATTTAGATGGTCTGGTATTGGTTTCATAAATATTTAATATAGTTGGGTCCTGCTTGTGTATTGAACTTTTCAGGAGTAAATAGTGACCATCCTTGTCCAAGATGGTGGATTTTACATTAAAATCTATTTTATCTAAGATTAGTATTGCCACACTTGCTGTTCTTTTTTTTTGTTAGCTTCGTATATATTACTCTACACTTTAATTTTCAGTTTGTTCATATCTTTAAGTCTAAGGTGAGTTTCTTGTAAACAAAAATATTGACAGATCATAACTTTTGATCCAGGATATCACCCACCTCTTTATCAGAGCATTCAGTCTGTTTACATTCAGTGTAATTGCTGATAAGTGTGTTTAGTGCTGTCATTTTGATGTATTTATTTTTGTGTTGGTGTTTTCTATGTGCTCTCAATATTCTGTTCTGGGTCAACCTTCCTTATGATTTGACTTTTCATCTTTTTTGTGTTCATTGAGACTCCTGTGTTATGTTTCTTGTTTTGATATGCTGCGTTGTTATTGTGCTTTGTGGCTACCCCATGCTCCCCTTTAATATTCTAAGTTTAAACATAATTTTAACTTCTGTTTTTAACATCCTCTCCATCTGAAAGGACTATAAATACTGTACTATATTCCTCTTTTCAGTATGATGTCATCATACTTTTCATGATATGATCACCAGTACTCTTCTTTTAATATTGTATCTTTAATTGAGTTTTGTGACTTCCTTAACTGGGTAGGTTTCTGGATGATGTGTCTTGCATTGCCTATACATTAAATGTTTTTGTTTTTCTGAGCAAAGACCATTTCTCAGTATTTCTTGTAGTTTTGGTTTGGTTTACACAAAGGTCTTTTAGCTTCTGTTTATCTGTGAGTGTCTTAATTTCATCCTCACATTTGACAGACAATTTTGCAGGGTACATAATTCTTGATTGAAAGCTTTCTTCCTTCAGGGCTTTGAATGTGTCAGACCACTGCTTCCATGCCAATATTGTTTCTGCCAAGAAGTCCAATGAAAGCCTACAGAATTTCTCTCTGAATGTTAGCTGTGCTTCAAGCCTTACTGCCTTTAAGAGAATCTGTGTATGTTTCATTTTATTAAGCTTAATTATAATATGTCTTGGTATCTTTGTTTTGGGGTCTAGTTTTTGTGGCATTCAAAACACATCTTGGATATCTATGTTCACTTCTTTCATAATTTCAGGGAAGTTTTCTGTCAGCAACTCAACAATGCTCTCTGTGTTTTCACCTATTTCTCCCTGTTCAGGAAATCCAATTAATCATAGACTTTTTCTCTTAATAGAGTCCACATATTTTTTTAATGCTTCTTAATTTTTCTTATCTCTTTTCTCTGATTTCTCCTCATGCTGGTGTTAGTTGCTCTACCCTCAAGGGCACTAAGTCTGATGTCTGCCTCCTCAATTCTGCTCTTTTAGCTTTGGATTGAGTTGTCTAATTCTGTAATTTTGCTATTGATCTGCTGGATTTCAGATCATTGTTGTTCCATCAGTTCAAATAGCTTGCTTAATTTTTTTGTGTTGCTCTGCTGCATTTTGTTTAATTTCTAGGAGGGCTCTCTATATAATTCTTTTGTACTTGACCTCTGATAGTTTCCACAAATCTTCTTCATTTTGAAAGTTTTTTGCTTCTTTAATTTGAGACTTTTCCAGAGCCATAGTGGACTGCTTCTTTAAACACTCAGCAATCATTTGTTGTGTTCAGGCCATCTAAAGGTTCTGGTGTTACTTCAACAGGAGCTGAGGCATAGTTCTAGGGAGGAAATTGGCCACCAGCTGTCTCTATGTACTCTAGTGACTGGCCCCGGTGGATTCCTTGGGGTGGCAGGCTCCACCTTCTTGCTGGCAAAGACAGCTCCCTATTGATGAATTCATTGGGGGCCATCAACTGACTCTTAATGTGGGTCAGGAAAGGCTGGAAGACATGCTGCTGGGTTACTCAGCAGTTATTTCTCCAGCCAGTCTTATTTTAGGGAGCTGAGATTTGATCAACAGCTGCCGAAATCAGTGAGGCCATCAGGAGTGTCAGGCCCTGTCTTCTGGCTGACAATGGAAGCATTTCCTTGGTTGTCCTCAGATGGTGTGATGTATTTCAACTAGGGAGAGCTTACTTGTAAGGTAACACTGTCTTACAGAACCTTTCTGCTGGAAAAGTTCTTGCTGGACTGACACTGTTTCTCATTTTGGGAATTAACCCCTGCTGTGGCCTCCAGTTGGGTGAATCCAGCTCCCAGCTGACCAATATAGTGTCCCAGCTAAGCTGCCCTTCTTGTCACAAAACATCAGAATCTATGGAAGAGCTCAGAAAGAGTGGGTTGGGGGGGTAGTGGTACCTTCAATCAGGACCTGGGCTCTCAAAATGCAGCTATCCCACACATTGTCTCTCTGCTGCACTATATGCTGTTTACTTTAGCACTGTAGTTCAGTGTGTTTGCCAGCTAACGCCCATCCCTCACCTCCTGGATAACAATGATGGCGTCAGTATCTGTAGTCCACCCAAGGGGTGAATCAGCAGGAGTGGGGCTCAGCACATGCTCCCTTGTCAGAGAGAGGTAGTTTCCCATTTAGAGACGAGTAGTCCAATCTGACAATGCTATGTTATATCCTAAGGCTTCCTGGTTATCCAGAGTGCTCCATTCAATCATTAATTCAGGCCTTAGTTCTCATAAGGAATTGAGGAGATGTGTGTGCAGTCTACCATCTTGGCCCTGCTCCCCCGAATTTTGGTTCTTAATGAGTCTGATCAAAATAAAATAGTGCAGCTAGTCAGAAATCCCTTGGTAGTTGACCCAGAATCCTCCATGTTTATTTCCACGGAGGATGCAATTGCTAACTGGCCATTAGTCGACATACCTACTTCTCTTGCAGCTTTAGGACACTTCATAAAAGTAAGCCCCAGTGGAATTTTGATTTGACCTGGCCCTGGAGACATGGCAAATAGTAGTGGCTCAATAAATGTTGTTGAATGAGTAAAGTAATTTGAGCTGGGAAAGGAAACAGAGAGCAAAAGGCTCTGCTGCTCTAGAATGTTAGATGCACCATTCCTGATCTAGGCCTAATTCCTGAACACTGTCTAATTCTTTCAGTACTATAGCTCACTGCTGGGACCTCACCTTGCTTTGTCCATGAAATTCCAAAGATACCATCTTGCCTGGAGGGAATAATCATACTCTGGGGTCAGAATGGAAGAATTTTTCAATGATCTTGATTTTTTTTTCTTGAATCAGAGGTCAACTAGCTATTGAAACTTTGATTTGGCATGAGCAACACAATTTTATTACATATGTATGTAATGAAAGGTAGTGATACATCATAATTTAAGAATGAGCTTCCTTTGGAACCTACTATGCATGCCTCCTGACACATTGCAGTTAAAAATTCTATAGAGATAATAATTCTGTTACAATTTATAATCATTTTTGCTGTTGTCATATTTGTCCAAGCAGCTCTTGCTTTGAAGCCATTGTTCTTCACTTATGCTTTCTTAGTTATCTAATACTGCTATAGTAGAAGTACTACAAGTGCATGGCTTTAACAAAGTGTTTATCCTCTCACAGTCCAGTAGGCTAGAATCATGAAGTTAAAGAAATGGCTCCAAGGGAAAACTTCTGTTTTGGTTTTGGTGGAAGGTCCCTGTGATGTGTCAGTCTTGCCCTTGGACTGGGAACATCTCAGCACAGGAACCTCAGGTCCAAAGGATACACTCTGCTCCCAGGACTGCTTTATTGGTGGTATGAGGTTCCCATCTCTGCTTGCTTCCATTTCATTTTTATCTCTCAAGAGGTACAGGTTACAGAGAAACACCCTTTACACTGGATCAGGAATGTGACCTTGGTAGAAGTGTTATAATCCAACCACAATTCTCTACAAAATAATCTAATGTTGCCTCTCTAGCCACAGGCAGAGGTTAGTATTTACAGCCAACAAGAAAATCAATTTTAAGATGGAGGACAACCCTACAGTACTGAGAATCATGGCTCAGCTGTGATTTGGGGGACATATAATTCAATCCATGATAATGACCAACAGCAAGACTCTCTGACTACGTGAATAAAGAAAGAATTTAGTGGTTGAAAGTATGTAGAATGAAGAATTCCCAGCTTGGCACTTGCTAAGTATCCCCACTTTAACCCTTACCCTCTGTAGGTAAGAGTTGTGGTTACATTTTGTTTGATAACAAGAAAGGAGGTTCCAAAGTTTTGAGATTCATTGTAGACCTTTTATCTACTCACAGATGAAGAAAGGCATCTCTTGCTTGGAAAGATTTCAAAGATATAGAGACATCTTCCCCCAAATAAATCTAATCCTATAATTAGAAACACATTCCTTTGGCCTAAAGCTTTCTGGTCTGTTACAGCACAATTGCCCTTGGGATAAGTAGCACAGAAAGCTTTAGAAACCATTAGTATGCGTTAGTTTAATAGATCTTTTCTGGATGAATTGGGAGAAGAGGAAAAGACTTTAAGAAGGAAAAGGAAAGGAAGTTCTATTTCTTAAATGTATTTTACATGTTTCCACACTGAATCCTCACATGGCCCAAGCTCCATTTTTCAGATGTGGAAGTAAGACCACACAAAGATTAGGTAAATTGCCCAAGACTACCTGACTGGTAACTGAGAGACTTGGGGCTTAAAACTGCTGTACCTGATCTCAAGCCGGGCTCTTCTCATTAAAAAAAGTTAAGAATACAGAGTTGCAAATCAGGGACAGGAAAAACAGTACCACTGAGGAAGGGGGAAGGATGAGCAAGTTGGAAAAAAAGGAAGTCAGCACTTTTAAACTGTGGTTACTAGTTCTGAAAGTCCTAACTGGATTTAACCCAGGGAAAAAAAAAATAGGGTCTCCCTCCTTCACCCTCTGCTGTTTACTAAGCCAGACTAGTATATGGTTTGACTTAGAGAGGAGTCCTGGGTGGTGCAGTTAGATGTTTGAGTCCATTCAGAGACACGTCAGAAGAAAATCTGGTGACCTACTTGTAAAATGTCAGTCAGTGACAACAGTACAGAGGACAGTTGTGCTCTAACACATACAGGGTCACCATCAAGTTGACTCAGAAAACTATTTTTTCTCTGCTTTTAGTTGAAAGACTGTGAAGTCAGCTCGAGTTCCTATATAGTCTGGAACTTTGAAAAACATACTTCTCATTTTTTTTCACATCTTTAAAGTCCAAAATGATAGAAGTTTGCTCATAGATGTATTGTAATAATTAAATGTGGCTATTAAACTGAAGAGAAACTCCTCCAGCCTCAAAATCCATTGCCACTGGGCTGATTCTGACTCAGAGTGAATATAAAGAGCAGAGTGGGACAGCTCCATAGAGTTTCCGAAGAGCACCTAGCAGATTCAAACTACTGACCTTTGGGTTAGCAGCTGTAGTATTTCACAACTATACCACCAGGGAGGAAGAGAGTACATGCACAGTCAATGCTTGGTATTACTATTCTTCAAGAAAAACAACGGGATGGTTTGCAGGTAGATCCTCCCAGTCTTTCCCAGGAGTAAAGAAGAGCTTCAGATTTGACTTTATTACAATGAGGCTTGATTTCACACTGTCATGTCCCCCCAAAAATGTGTGTAACAGTTTGGCTAGGCCATGATTCCTGGTATTGCATATTACTCCATGTTGTAATCCCTGCCTCTATAATGTTAATGAGAGAGAGTGGGTGGCACCTGTGTTGGTGTGGGAGGACTCAATCTATAAAACTATATTGTGCCTTGAAGCAATCTCTTGAGATACGAAACAAAAAAGCTAGCAGAGAGATCCAGGGACTTCAGACCACCAAGAAAGCAGTACTGGAAGCAGAGTGCATCCTGTCAAAAGGACTCAGGGTCCATGCACCTCAAAAGCTCCCGGGCCAGGGGAAGACTAACAACGGGGGTTTTCTTCCAGAACCAACAAAGAAAGCCTTCCTTTGGAGCTGACACTCTGAATTTGGACTTGTAGCTTACTGGACTGTGACAAAATAGATTTCTGTTCATTAAATCCATCCACCTGTGGTATCTCTGTTATAGCAGCACTAGATGGCTAAGGCACATACTGATATTTTGAGCTTACTTGTGTGTTTATTTGCTTTTCTTCCTACACGGGAATTCTTATCTCATTACAGTCCTGGAGGAAACCCTAGTGCTATAGTGGGTAAAGTGCTATGTCTGCTGAGCAAAATGTCAGCAGTTGAAATCCACCAGGATATCCTTGGAAACTCTATGGGGGCAGTTCTACTCTGACCTCTAGGCTCGCTATGAGTCGGACCCAACTCCAGGGCAGTAGGTTTGGTTTTTAAAGTCCTAGAAGCTTCCTGTCTCATAGTATGGGGCAGAAAAACACTCCAAGTGTAATTTACTCAGAGAAGAGAGAAACAGAGGGACATGCACAGAAAAAAAGGGGTCTAAAAGTACTTCAGGCCCTAGAAGCAGGGATAGAAAGTCAGCTCATGCCTTTCCTTTGTTGTTAGCTACTGTTGAGTCAGCTTCAACTCACAGACCCAGTGTTCCACAGAATGAAACACTGCATGATCAAATGCCATCCTCACAATCACTGCTACACTTGAGCCCATTGTTGCAGACATAGTGTCAAGCCATCTATTGAAGATCTTCCTCTTTTTCTCTGACCCTCTACCAAGCATGATATTCTTCTTCAGTGTATGGTCCCTCCAGGTAACATGTTCAACGTAAATGAGAAGTAGTTGCCAACACTTTAATTCAAAGGCATAAATTCTTCTTCAGTCTTTTTTATTCAATGTCTTGCTTTTGCCTGTTCCTATGCAGTGACAGAAAATACCATGATATGGATCAGGCCCACTTTATTCTTCAAAGTGATATCTTTGCTTTTTAACACTTGAAACAGGTCTTTTGTGATGGATTTGCTCAATGAAATACACTGTCATTTGTTTTCTTGATTGCTACTTCCACAGACGTTTACTGTGGATTCAAGTAAAAAGAAATCCTTAACAACATTTCTGCATTTATCATGATACTACTTATTGGTCAAGTAGTAAAAATTTCTGTTTTCTTTATGTTGAGGAGCAATCTATAATAAAGGGTTCAGTCTTTGATCTTCAATAGTAAATGCTTCAAGATCTCTTCACTTCCAGCAGGCAAGACTATGTTGTCTACAAATTGCAAGTTGTTAATGAGTCTTCCTCCAGTCATGATGCCTATTTTTCTTAATATAGTCTGGCTTCTCAGGTTGATTGCTCAGCATACAGACTAAATAAATACAGTAAAAATATACAATCCTGACACAAACTTTAAACCATTCAGTATCCCCTTGTTCTGTTCAAATGACTGCCTGCTGGTCTACATACAGCTCCCCCGTGAGCACAAGCAGGAGCTCTAAAACGTCCTTTCTTTTCAATGCTACCCGTAATTTGTTATGATCCACACAGTTGAAAGTCTTGCATAGTAAACAAAACACAGGTAAACATCTCTCTGGTAGTCTTTATTTTTACCCAAGATCTACAGGACTTCAACAATGATACACCTCATTTCATGCTCCATTATGAATTCAGCTTGAATTTCTGGCAGCTCTCTGATACACTGCTGTAATCATTTTTTAAACTATCTTCAGCAAAATTTAACTTCTGTGTAATATTATTTGACAGATGATTTCCACATTCTATTGCATGACCTTTCTTCAGAATGGGAAAAAAATATGAATTTCTTCCAGTTAATTAGCCAGGTATTTTTCTTCCAAATTTCTTGGCATAGACAATGAGGTCTTCCAATGTTGCACCCATTTGTCAAAATATCTCAGTTGGCATTTCCTCAATTCCTGGAGCCTTGTTTTTCGTGAGTGTCTTCAGTGCAGCTTAGACTTCTCAATTCTTGATCATTGATTCATGATCATATGCAACCTCCTGAAATGACTGAACATTGAACATTATTTTTGTTATGGTGACTCTGTGTATTGCCTCCTTCTCTTTTGATGATTCTTGTATCATTCAATGTTTTGCCCATAGAATACTTACTTATTGCAACTTGAGGCTTGAATTTCCTCTTCAGTTTTTTCAGCTTTAGAAATACTGAAAGTGCTTTTCTTTTTTGGTTTTCTAACTCCAGGTATCTGCTTGTTTCATTATAATAGTTTAGACTGTCTTTTCAAGCTGACTTATGAAATCTTCTGCTCAATTTCCTTTCTTTTTTGACTGTTCTTTCTGTTTTACTCTACATTAAAAAGAAAGTTTCAGAGTTTATTCTGGTATCTGTTTTGATCTTTTCTTTCTTTTCTGTGTTTTAAATGATCTTTTGTTTTCTTTGATGCCATCCCACAACTCCTCTGGCCTTCAGTCATTAATATAAAATGTGTCATGTCTACTCTTTGATATGGTGTGTAAATTTCAGGTGAAATGCACTCAAGATTGTACTTTGGCTCCCGTGGATTTATTTTAATTTTTTTCAACTTCACCTTGAACTTGCATATGAGGAACTGATGATGGTCTGTTCTGTAGTGGGCCCATGTTATTCTTCTGATTAAAAACACTGAGCTTCTCTATTGTCTCTTTCTGAAGATATAATCAATCTGATTCATAGTGAGGTCTGTGTGTATCATCACTATCTTAGGCTGGGTTCTCTAGAGAGAAAAACCAGTAAAACATAAAACATATAAATATAAATACAGAAGATTTATATCAAGAAAACATCTCATGTGATTGTAGAGGCTGATATGTCCCAAGTCTGTGGATCAGGATGGAGGATCCTCTTGATTCGTATAGTCGTAGGGGCTAGTGAACTCAAGATCAGCAGGCTAGAGAGCACAGCTCCCACTCTCGGGTTGTGAAGATCTATGAATTCCAAGTTAAGTAGATAAGCTCATAACTCAGGTCCCAAGAGCCAAAGGTCAGATTAACAGGAGGCAGCTGCAAAATCCAGAACAAGTAAAAAGCCTGAACATCTGCTCATATATGGATGCAGCCACATCTCCAAAGAAAGTCCCTTTAAACAGATTGACCACTCACAGCAGATGCACTCACGGGAGTGATCACATGTAAACACTGAGAATCATGGCCCAGCCAAGCTGATATACAATCCTAACCATCATAGTCAACATTTATGTTGTTGAAAAAAGAAATTTGCAGTGAATTAAGTTCTTGGTCTTACAAAATTCTACTGGCTAACCTTTGGTCTCATTTCTGTCACCAAGGCCATATTTTCCAACCACTAACCCATCTTTTTTGTTTCTAACTTTTGCATTTCATTCACCAGCAGTTCTCAGTGCATTTTGATTGCATGCTTGATTAATTTCAGACTGCAAAAATTGGTAAAAATCTTCAATTTCTTTATCTGTGGCACTAGTGTTTGATGTGTAAATTTGAGTAATAGTCATATTAACTGGTCTTATAGGCATATTAACTGGCCTTACAGGCATATGGATATTATCCTATCACTGGCAGCACTGTACTCTCCACCATGGGTGACCAAGTGAGAAATACTGGAGGAATAGCTACCAGCATCACAGCAACATGCAAATCACCATAGTACAACAAACTAACAGATGAATGGGGGTCTTTTCTTTCTTTTTTTAAAAAACATTTTATTGTGCCTTAAGTAAAAGTTTACAATCGCTTTGCCATATAGCATCCTGAACACCATAGTGTACCTCTACCTGCTCTCCAGTCCCCCCCACCCCATCCCATGAGAACACATTCCTCCTTTCCACCCTGTACTTCCTCTATCTATTTAACCAACTCCTGTCCAGCTCTATCTTCTCATTTCACGTCCATAGAGGAGCTTGTCAAGCAACCTCATGTATATATTAAAGCCAAGAAGCATATTCTTTCCTGGTATCGCTCTAGCCAGCCCAGTCTTAATCTGAAGAGTTGGCTTTGGTGCTGGTTTCAGCTCTGGGGCCATGTCCTGAGGGTACCTCTTCAGCCTGATGGACCACCAAGTGTGGTCTTTATTTAATAGAGTTCTAGTTCTACATACCCTCTTTTCTACCTTTTTCTTAAATAAATAAATAGCCTTTAAAGGTGGTCAAATATTTCCAATGTCTCTGTCACAATAAAGGGGTGAATCTGTTGGGGGCATGAGTGGGAAAGTCAGCAAATGAGGGCCAGTAAGCAGATTTTCCAAAGGATAAGAAAATCACTCATTCTGGCTTAAAAAACTGAGCTTATGTGGCATGGCGGAGAGGAAGCTATTCCCTGACATTGAGAAAGCACATCTAGTCACCAAAAAAACCAAACCTGTTGCCAATTCATAACAGCCCTATAGGACAGAGTGTAACTGCCCCATGTGGTTTCCAAAGACTGGCTGGTGAATTTGACCTGCTGATGCTTTGGTTAGCCGTGGAATGCTTAAAAACTAAGCCACAAGGGCTCTCATCTAGTCACAGTGTAGCATAATATCCAGTGAGAAACATTATTTTTCCTTGAGCTGCAGTTGTAGATACAAATAAGACAGAATAAATAGAATTTTCGAAGCGTTTGAATATTGTCACTGAAAATGGATTGGGGCTGGGTAGACAAGAAGAGGATAGGAGAAGAAAAGAGGCTGAAACACAAAACAAAACAAAGCAGAAACACCCAGGAGAGTATGAGCTCCTTAACTTGTAATAATCCAGCTTTTGTTAGCTTGGCTTTTGAGTATTAAGCACTCAGTTCCTCTCCATTGATTTGTAATGAGGCTGGGAGGCTCACAAAGCCTTATTCAAGCCAGGATACCTTTAATACAAACTCTTCTATGAAGAGGGCTGGCAGATAGCATCTGTGGAGAGGATGTGTTGGAGAGAGCTCGTGCTGCCCATTATGAGGTTTACATTGGGCCAGAGAATGAGGTAGGAGCTTCATTAGTCTGATAAAAACAGACAGACCAACTTTTCATTAGAGCGATGCACAAATCCACTTTTCTTGGCTTTCTTCCTTTACATTATGAAAGCATTATCAGGATCAAGCTTATGGGACTCATTATTCCACACAAATACTGAGTGTGAAGTGGGGAGGCAAAGTGTAAATTGTGGCATCCATCTTGGAGTAGGAATTGACCTTTGCTAACTTTCAAAGCAGCAGAACTGAGTTAACCATAAGCCAAGCTTCCCAGCTCCATGAAATTAAAATCTGTAGGATAATATACTTTGTTTCTACTCTTATGAGAAAATAGTAGAACTTTCAACCTTTTACAATAAGAGACAAAATCCAGATAGTCTCTGGATTACAGAGAAATCCTGATATTTTTGTGTCTTATGATCTCTGTTCTAGTCAAGATGGTTCTATGCAAATTAAGTAAGCCATATATTGCTTCATTTTTTCCTTACATCATGTTTCATTATTAAATGACAGATAATACTTATAAAGTTGTCTTCCCACTGCTGTCAAGTCAATTTCAACTCATAGCTACCCTATAGGACAGAGTAGAACCACCCCATAGAGTTTCCAAGGAGCACCTAGCAAATTCTAACTGCTGGCCATCTGGTTAGCAGATGTAGCACTTAACCACTATGCCACCAAGATTTCCTATAAAGTTGTCTAGTAGATTTAAATTAAAATTTGGGATGGAGGAATGGACATGGTGACTAGGTTCAATATTCTTACACTAATTTTTTGTATTATTATTGTTAATTTTTGCTTTTCAACTTTGGCCCCTGCTATCTTTTACTCTATTTCTTTGTCCAGCTCACTTTCTATACTCTCAGCTCTTCACCATCTACAAAACCAAGGAAATTATACCACCAAAAGCCCATATCTTTGGAGCCCTGGTGGCATAATGTTTAAGAGCTCAGCTGCTAACCAAAGGGTCAGCAATTAGAATCCACTAGATGTTCCTTGTAAACCCTATTAAGCAGTACTGCTCTCTCCTGTAGGGTTGTTAAGAGTAGGAATGAACTTGATGGCAGTGAGTGTGGTTTTTATTTAATGTGCCTAGTGACTAAAAACATCTGTATCTTCTTTCCCTTCACTGCTTTATGTAAAATGATCTGTAATGTTTAAAAGTACATTTTATCAGGTGAATTTGTTTCAAACCATTTTATTATTGTCTGATAATACCTTTAGAGTGAGGCTCCATATTACTTTAAAAACAACAGTGTAATGTGGCATTGTAGTTAAGTGCTATAGCTGCTAAGCAAAAGATCAGCAGCTAAAATCTACCAGATACTCCTTGTCAACTCTATATGGTTTGCAGACTTAGCACTTACGGTAGGCAGATATAGCACTTAACCACTAAGTCACCAAGGTTTCCTATAAAGTTGTCTAGTAGATTTAAATTAAAACTAAAAGTAACCTCTATATAGTTCTACTTTGTCCTATAAGGTCATTATGATTTGGCAGTGACTTGATGGCAGTGGTTTTCTTTTTTTTTTTGGTTTGGTATCAGTATGTTATGTCCCAAGTTCTGAAAGATAAATTTACTCAAAAAGAAACATACTTAAGTAAACTCCCTGGGGTGCCTTAGGATCTGACCACTGTTGGTCAGGGCTTAATATATTATGTATGGTGCAGTATGTAATCAGCCCATGTTTGCAACAACCATGGTGATTACGATGATGAAGCAACCTCATCAATTTCTGTCTCTCCTTCTGTATATTTCACTTCCAATTCTAAATGGCAGAGGCTAAGAACCCAAGACATCAACTGTATCTACTTGCAGAGATCTGGTTATTCAACACTATGTGGTAAAGCAGTCCAAGTTCTAGACCATGATTTTTTGACGTAAGGTGTCATTTCAGGACACCTCCCTCAGGTAGACTCTGGAATCAGTCAAGTCCAGAGACAGGAAAATCTGAGGTATGTAGTTCTCCAAACTCACACAACAAGACAGGGAACAGGTATTATTCTTCCCTTTAGGAATGTCTGAGTTTACTAGAAAAATAACTAATTTGACTTCAGTAGGACAGTATTTAGGGTCCTGTCACAAACATACAGATAATAGCATGTTTGCTGATAGGAAGACCCAAACTGGTTTTCTTAGTTTGTGTAAATACCTATGAAGACTCATCATTTTCTGCTTTTTCAATCTTTGGTTAGACAAAGGTTTGTTATTGTTAGCTGCCGTTGAGTCAAACCCTGACTCTTGGTGGATCCATGTGCAATAAAATCACTGTTGTAACTCATATTGTTTTCACTGGCTGATTTTTTTGGAAATTGATTGCCAGGACTTTCTTCCTAAGCTTAGTCTGAATGCTCCATTGAAACCTGCTCAGTGTCATGGCAACATTCAATATACAGTGACAGATAGGTGGTGACAGCACAAGAGGTGTAATGGCTGGAAATTAAATCCAGGTCTCCGCATCAAAGGTGAGAATTCTACCAATGAACCACCAACTTCCCTGAGACAACGGTGACCCATATTTATATCTTAACAATTTTTAAAAAGGATAAAGTACTGGTACTCCCTTAACTTTTTCTGTGTTGAGGCTTTTACAGGCATTATTGTAAACGCTAATTTGTTGTTCAGGCATAAACAGTGACTGAACCAATGAGAAGTTTAGCGCATCATCTGCCCAAGTCGACATCCTTGAGGTCTAAATGTTAATTTTCGTCTGTTTAGCCAAGGTTTAAACCACTTCCCCTTTATATAACTGGCACTAAATGGCCTGGGTTATTTCATTCTTTTTAGTAATAAATATAATTGGGTTCCAGTTCTGAAAACAATCTCTGCTTGAGAACTTATCCCAAGAGAGGTGGAGTATGGTATGGAGGTCAAGCAAGGGGTGATAGATTGAAGAATTATGGATCATACCTTCAGCTTTGTTACTTTAACTGCTTTTAGCATCACTGTGAAAGAAGACCAATCCAGCAATGTTTAAGCACTTAACAAAATAAAGCAAGAATTGGGAGGCATGAGAAACAGGAATAGGTGAGCTCTGTCTGGTATTGGGCTTTCTGAGGTCGAATCACATGTCACTCCAACTTTTTCAGGCACCAGCAATGGAATAAGTGGAAGTGATGTAGCCATGGTGATGTCAAGCTTCTCGAAACAGTTCTGGTTCTAATAGTGTGTAAATAGAATAACAACAATGACTGTGTAGGATGTTTGGGTTAATAAGGAGTCACAGATTGTTTAGGGCTCCAGCATGGGTCAGCAAAGCAGGAAAAGTACTCCCAGGACAGTAAAGAAGCAGCTGAGAACATTCTGATGATTCTGCAAGGGCCTCTAAATTTGGACAAAGAGGCGCTGGGTACATGGACTTTGACCACGGGGTAACTGCAAATATTTTATCAGGAATGTGTTCCAACGCTGAAAGCCAAAGACAAAGCATGCTGAGACACTTCCTTTGGAACTTATCCCAAGAGAGATTAGATATGGTATGGAGGTCAAGCAAAGGGTAATAAATTGAAGAATTATGGATCATACCTTTAGCTTTGTTACTTTAATTGCTTTTAGCATCACAGTGAAGGAAGACCAACCCAGCAATGGTTAAGCACTTAACAAAATAAAGCAAGAACTGGGAGGCATGAAAAACAGGAATAGGTGAGCTCTGTCTGATACAGGGCTTTCTGAGTTCAAATCATGTGTCATTCCAGCTTTTTGGAAGCCAAGATCACACAGATAAAAGGATAAAAGGGAAGAATTGAACACAGAGATTATGCATTTAACCAAGGTTTCAAGCTTTAAACCAAAGGGGAAGACTGATGTGAATTAGTAAAGCTTAGTTCTCTGCCAAAAGCTTAAAGCCATCTATCTGCATACCAGATTCTTATAACTATAAGAGTTTCTATAAAGTGATAAAAAGGAGTGAAGCCATTGCAGAAGACTTATCGAATAAAACATGGATTATAAAAGATTCCCTGAATGAAGCAACATGATGCAGCAATTTCAACTTATTTTGGGGAACAGAGACCAGGCTGAAAAGTGACGGTAAGTGAGGACCTAGAGAGAGTGGCTGCAGCTGGCATTTTTAAGATCAGAGATGAGGAAAGGAATGAAATTGGAGAAGAGAGATAACAAAACTTGTAAAGCCAAACATTCAATCAGGCTAAGGACAAACTCAACACACAGAGAAAAGATAAAGTTAACACACACAAAAAGAGAGGGTACCTTGGAAGAAGTAGGGGGATCCCCTAGTCATCCACTTGCAAGATTTTTGCTTCCTGTTCTCCAGGTCAAAATGTCTTAGACCTACTCTGCAGATCTAAATGTCTCAGTTTCAAAGGTAGGAATGCTTCCACCACTAGACACATCATTGATTCTACTGAACTGGAAGCTAAAAATGCCACCAGTCTATTTAATGCCTCTGGATCAACAGGCATGAAGGGAGTTATCATATTGGTTGATCCCAACTACCATGATGAAATTGGTTTGACATCACATAATGAAGGTAAAAAAGAGTATATCTGGAACATAGGAGATCCCTTAGGACACCTCTTAGTACTACCATGTCCTTTGATTAAAGTTAATGGAAAATTACAGCAACCCAATTCCAGTGCGACTACTAAAAGCCCAGACCACTCAGGAAAGAAAGTTTGGGTCACCTCACCAGGCAAGGAAACCACTACCAGTTGTGGGGAATACAGAATGAGCTGTAGAAGAAAGTAGTTCTGAATACCAGTTACAACCATGTGACCAGTTGCAGAAATGAGGACTGTGTTGTATTTCTGCTCTATGTGTGTGTCTCAGTTATTTTTGTTTTCTTTACTTATAAAATATAAGCTGTAAATGTAGTTAATGCATTTTCAGTTATATGTGTATTGCATGTATAATATTAGATGTAAGTATGACTTTGCAATTGTAAGTATGACTGTAATTGTATTTTTGCTCTATACGTGTGTCTCAGTTATTTCTGTTTTCTTTACTTATAAAATATAAGCTGTGAATGTGGTTAATGCATTTTCAGTTATATGTGTGTTGCATATATAATGTTAGACGTAAATATGATTTTGCAATTGTGTTGATTCAGATTATGGATAGTACATGAAGATGTATACAGATGATAAGGTGACAAGGGGTGAATTGTGATGTTAAGACTGTGTCAGCTTGGCTGGACCAACAGTTTGGCAGCTGTATGAAGTGGCACGGGTGGGACCTGTGATGACTCAGTGCTCATGCTTAGTCTTCATTTCCCCTCCTCCTGGCACATCCTCCTTCCATCTACTCACATTGCCAGCAACTTCTACTCTCTTGTTTTCTTATGTCTGGTTCTTAGAACTTGAACTAGAAGCTCTTGAGATTCACTGTCCCTCATAGCCTGCAAGTCAGAGTCCTGTTCCCTGACCTACTGGTCCTGGGTTTGCCAGCCCCTTCAGCTCCATGAACCAGGAGAAAACTTGCAGTTTCTCCTGCCATCTTGGGATTCACTGACCTACACAGCCTGTGATTTGGAGCTCTAACCTCTGGCCTCCCTGCATGCCTTAAGTTCACCATCAACTACGGCTGTGTGAGGCCTGTTCTCTCATCCAGGAGATTTCACTGGGACATTTCAGCTCCTACAATTGTGTGAGCTATTTCCTTTATATAAGTCTTTATACATACCCTAGGGTCACCATGAGTCCATGAGTTGGATCCAACTTGATGGCACTTGGCTTGGCTGGCACATGTATCATACATGTTACTGGTTTCACTTCCCTGAAGAACCCAACCTAAGACAGAGGGTATGAGATAAAGTAGAAATATTGATGACTTTTGAACAGGAAAGCTTCCTCTGTCAGTAAATGAAGGGGAAAAAATGGTTATATTGAACTATATATAAAGATAAATGAAATCTAGAGGAAATGAACAAATTTCTAGATTCGTATCACTCACTGAGATTATCATAAGGAGAACTAGACCAACTTAATAAATCTATCACAAAGGAAGAGATTGAAAAAGTCATCAAAAATCTGCCAACCAAAAAAAATCCTGGCCCAGATGGCTTCACCAGAGAATTCTACAAAACTTTTAGAGAAGAGTTCACTCCGATACTACTGAGGCTATTTAACACCATAGAAAGGGATGGAATACTCCCAAATTCATTCTATAAAGCCAGCATAACCCTGATACCAAAGCCGGGAAAGATCTCACACACAAAAAAAGAAATTGACAGACCAATATCACTCATGAACCCAGATACAAATTCTTCAACAAAATTCTAGCCAATAGAATTCAACAGCACATAAAAAATAATAATTCAACATGATCAAGTCGGTTTCACTCCAGGGATGCAAGCCTAGTTCAGTATCAGAAAAACAATTAATGTAATCAACCACATTAATAACACAAAAGATAAGAATCACTTGATTTTGTCAATTGATGCAGAAAAGGCATTTGACAAAGTTCAATACCCATTCATGCTTAAAACTCTCAGAAAGACGGGGATAGAGGAGAAAATCCTCAATGCAACTGGTAGCATCTATGCGAAGCTAACTGCCTTCATCGTCCTGAATGGTGAAAGACTGAAAGAATTCCCTTTGACAACGGAAACTAGACAAGGATGGCCACTCTTACCACTTGTAGTCAACATTGTGCTGGAAGTTCTAGCCAGAGCAATTAGACAAGAGAAAGAAATAAAGGGCTTCCATATCAGCGATGAAGAAATAAAAATCCTTCTCTTTGCAGACGATACAATTGTTTATACAGGGAATCCATCAGTAAATTACTGGAACTCATAGCGGAGTTTAGCAAAGTAATGAAATACAAGATAAACATAAGTAAGACAGCAATATTCCCTTATACCAACAGTGACATTATTAAAGAAGAAATCACCAAATCAATTCCATTTGCTATAGCCCCCAAGAAGATAAAATACCTAGAAATAAATCAAACTAGAGAAATAAGATATCTTTACAAAGAGAACTACAAGACCTTACTACAGGAAACTAAAAGAGACTTACATAAATGGAGATACCTACCCTGCTCATGGACAGACAGGAAGACTTAACATTGTGAAAATGTCTATTTTACCCAAAGCAATCTACTTATATAATGCAATCACAAGACAAATTCCGATGACATTTTTTAATGACATGGAGAAACAAAACACCAACTTTGTTTGGAAAGGGAAGAAGCCTGGATAAGTGAAGCATTATCGAAGAAGAAGAATACATTGGGAGGCCTCTAACTACCAGACCTTAGAACTTATTACACTACCACAGTAGTCAAAACAGCCTGGTACTGCTCCAAAAAGAGACAGATAGATCAATGGAACAGAAATGAGACCCCAGAGATGACACCATCTTCCAATAAACAGTTGATACTCAACAAAGGCCCTAAGACATTAAACTGGGGTAGAAACAGTCTCCTCAACCAATGGTGCTGGCAAAATTGGAAATCCATCTGCAAAAAATTTGAAACAAGACACATATCTTACACCTTGTACGTAAACCAACTCAAACTGGTTAAAGACCTAAATGTCAAATCTAAAATGATAAAGCTCATGCAAGAAAAAGTAAGAACAACAATGGAAGTTTTAATACACAATGTAGACAGACTTCAAAATCTGTCAAACAAACTACAATCAACAGAAGAGAAAATAGATAAAGGGAACTACTAAGAATCGAACACTTCTGCTCATCCAAAGACTTTATTAATAGAATTAAAAGGCCACCTACAGAATGGGAAAAACTATTTGGCAACTCTATGTCAGACCATCGTCTGATCTCCATAATCTATAAGGTACTACAAAATATCGATAAGAATAAGATAAATCATCCAATTAAGTGATGGGCAAAGGCGATGGACAGGCACTTCTCTAAACAGATACAGGCAGCCAAAAAACACATGCAGACATGCTCACAATCATTAGCTTTTAAAGAAGTTCAAATCAAACTACAATGAGATACCATCTCACCCGAACAAGGTTGACAATGATCCAAAAAATGCAAAACAACAAATGCTAGAGAGGCTGTGGGGAGACTGGAACTCTCCTACATTGTTGCTGGGATTGCAAAATGGTGCGACCTCTTTGGAAAGCAATCTGGTGCTTCCTTAAGAAGCTGAATATAGACATACCATTTGACCCAGTAACTCCATTGCTCGGAATATATCCTACAGAATCAAGACCATTCACATCAACTGATGCATGCATACAAATGTTTATTGCAGCACAGTCCACAATAGCAAAAAGATGGAATCGATCCAGATGCCCAACAACAGAGGAATGGATAGGTAAACTATGGTATATCAGTGGAACACTATGCAATGATAAAGAACAACGATGATATTAGAAAACATCTCATAACCTGGTTTCCATTGGAGGACATTATGCTGAGTGAAAGCGGTCAGCAACAAAAGGACAAATATTGTATGAAACACCTGCAATAAGAACTTAAAAACAGATTCATGCATAGAAGAAAAGACTATTTGATGGCTGCAAGGGTTGGGATCGAAAGAGGGTGACAGAAGGAGGTTAGATTAGATAATTTATAGAAATTTGGTTAGGTGAAGTAAGTGACAGCACAGATCAATTTTAACTGAACTTCAACATAGCATGATTAGTCCTCCCATCTTAACCCAATATTGCAAGGACAGAGCAACTGGGGTGGGGGTGCTTGGGACCACGGTCTCAGGGGGAAATCAAGGTCAATTGGCACAACTAGTGTTTTGCTAAGAGAGCCTTCTGCATCCCACATTAGTGAGTGGTATATGGGGTCACAAAAGCTGCCAAGCTGCCATCTGAGGGTACAGCAAATGGTCCCAACATAGCAGGAATGGATGATCACCAAAGACCAAAACCATATGAGGGAAAGAGAACCTGGAACACAGAGAGACCCAGATGAGTGGGTGACTACACTGACTTGTAACTGGAAGAAACAGATAGTGCCTGGCCACCACCAATGATATATGTGATGGAGCTCACAAAGTTGACTCTCACTAGCAACACAAGAATAAAAAAGGGTGCACCCTGAGATTTCCATTAAAAGACCACAGTTGATGGTCCAGGGGTCTCAGAGTTCCCCTGGGTGCAGGCCCCTGGCCCTGATGCTGCACCTGTCTATAAATCATAATGGAGGTCAACTCTTTGGACAGATGGATTGGACTTGGTCACACAGAGTGATCGTATCATGTGTGCACTTTACGGTTCTATGCATCTGTAGAACGTCATCCTGCTGGCTTCTTCTTGGAGGCAGGTGAGTGCGTGGAGAGGACAGCATAGGAGATTTTTTGGAGGGTAAGACATCTATGGAACAGAGAGGAAGAATGTGCTGTCACTAGGCAGGGAGAGCAGTGGGAGCTGCATATAGGTGGGCATGCAAATTTATGTGGGAATGTACATTTTCACTCAATCATAATTAAAAAATAAACAAAAAAAAACCCAGCTTTCCTACTGAAAGAGTACTGTCTAGGCACTGTTGTTCAGTGTGGCAGCTAGCCCAAGCCAGGCCCTCAGGTGTGGCTGACTCCACCTCTCAGCTGACTATGATGGCATTCTACCTGTGATACCTCTCCTGTGCTTTGTGGGCACAATCTATGGTACAACTCCAAGAAGAAAGGAGGGGAGAGTACAGGTACCCATGGCCACCAGTTGCTACTGAGTTCTGTAGATGTGACATCTGCTGCAAGAAATGTTATCTATTTAGCTGCTGCAGGTCACCACAGCAGCCAGCCCCAGCCAGACTCTCAGGTGTCCTTGCCTACAAGATAGTGTCCGTGCCTACAAGCCTGTCCACTGCTGTGCCAGCAGAAATGGGACCATTTGTACTGCCATCTTGTCTCTGACAAAAGTAGTTTTCCCCTTTTTGTCACCCAGTCCAATCTCACAACTGTCTGCCCAATCTTGGGGCTCCCAAAATGGTTACTCTGCTCCATTCAATTGTTTTTCTGGGGCTTAGGTCTCTGTATTTTCATCTCTCCCTCCTTGTTCAGGAACTCCAGTTGTTCACAGATTATTCCTCTTAATGGAATCCCACATCTTTCTTAATGCTTCTTCATTGTTCTTATTTCTTTTTTATGATTCCTCCTTATAAATGCTGGTGTCAGTTGCTCTATTCTCAAGGTCACTAAGTCTGACTTACATCTTCTCAGTTCTGCTCTTTTGGATGTGGATTGAATTGTTTAATTCTGTATTTTTTTAATTGATTGCTGGATTCCAGATTGTTGATGTTCTATCAGTTCAAATAGCTTGCTTAACTTTTTATTTAGTTCTGCTGCATTTTGCTTCACCTCTAGGAGGGCTCTTTATACAATTCTTTTATATTCACCCTCTGATAGTTTCAGAAAGCCTTCTTCATCTGGGAAGCTTTTTTATTCTTTATTTTGGGAGTTTTCTGGAGCCACGGTGGACTACTTCTTTAAATGGTTAGCTATAGACGGTGGTCTGCATGTCAGCTAGAAGCTGTTTGGTTTCTCAGTGTTATCGTAACGGGAGCTGAGGTGTAGTCCTAAGAGAGGAGTTGGTCACCAGCCATTTTTATGTACTCTACTGACTGGCCCCATGGATTCTCTGGGGTGGCAGGCTCTGCTTCTCGGCTGGCAAAGACAGTACCCTACTTACGGAGTCACTGGGGGGCCATCAGTCAGCCCTATGTTGTGGATCAGTGGAGGATGGAGGAGATGCTGCTTGGTCTTTCAGCAGTCAGTTCTCCAGGTGGTCTTATTTAAAAGGGTACTTTACTTGTGAGCCAGAAGCTGTCAAATAGCTGCTGAAAACAGTCAGGCTCTCAGGTATGGCCATCCCACTTTCCAGCTAACAATGAAAATACCTCGAAGTAGAATGAGGTTAGGGCCTTTATGTCATCCTATGCTGGGCCCACCTGTAAATCTATACATGAAGTGTCTCAAATGCTGCTTTGCTGCTGGAGAAGCACTTGACAGATGGGCTACTGCTCCACTTGAGAATCAGCCACAGTTAAGACCCCTGGCTGAGTGACTCTGCCTCCCAGCTGACCAAGATGGCATCCCAGCCAAGCTGCCTTTCCTGCTGTGAAACAGCAGTCTATGGTGCAGCTCAGAAAAAGAGAGAGTGGAGGGGCAATGGTGCTCTCAGTCAGTAGCAGGGATCTCAATGTGTGGCTATCTCACACACTAGCTCTGCCATGCTATACAGTGTTTACTTAAGCACTGCAATTTGGCGTGTTTGCCAGCTCGTGCCCAGTTCCCACCTCCTGGATAACAAAGAAAGCATCAGTATCTGCAGTCCTTCAAAATGGTAAGTCAGTGTCGGGGGCCATGAAAAAACTTCAGGCCCCAAAAAACAGGAAGTCTGGGAAGCCCCTGAAAACGCGCGTGCGTGAAAATTACCCAGCGTCACTGCCCAGCGTCACTGCCTAACGTCAACTGTACAGGCATACTGTCTGCCCAATCATAGAACGCCAACTGTCTCATACCAGCTATCTTCTGGTCCTAAGCCCTTCCCCTCCCCAACTTCTATATATATTACTCTGCTACAATAAAACCTCGAGGCTTGATCAGAATTTTGTCTTGCCTCCATTTCTTTGCGTCTCTTGCCCCACTTTCATTTTCACAGGCTCCCCCTCGTCCCTCCGTTGATTTGCCCCACGGGTCGGGGCAAGTCAGCAGGAGTGGGCCTCAGTGGCTGCTGGCTCATCTTTGAGAGCGGTAGTTTAGGCCATTACTGGTGCCCAGTCAAATCTGACAACACTGCCAGATCCTAGGGTTTCCCGGATGTCCACTGCTCCATTCATTTCTCATCTGGGGCCTTAGTTCTCAGAGGGAACTGAGGAGACATGTCTAGTCTACCATCGTGGCCTTCCTTCCTCGGTAGTGAAAACTAAGACCTCAACTAATTTGCCTCATTCACTTATGTAACCAAATGAGCATTCTGTGAAATGTTTTATGGCCTGAACTTAGGCAAAATTAGAATATACTTAATAGGAAACAATGTTCCTTTTAACTACAGAGAAAAATTCATATTTATGTAGCTTTTCTATAAGTACAGCTTTGGGGTCAGACTAAGCTGGCTTCCAGCTTTAGCCACTCAGTAGTAATGTGACCAAAAGTAAGTTAGTCAATCTGGCTGAGCCTCAGTTTCTTCAGTCATCAAACAAGCATAATAATATGCAAATCATGTCAATTTTCTTAGGAAAGTTTACGATCAGGATCTTGAATTCTAATTTTTTTCTATCATAGGAGGCATATCCTTTATGACTTTAAATTCTAATTTGATCTTGGAAATTCGTTTTCCTGCTCCCCTGATCTCTAAAGTAGAGGTAGGTCTGACCAGTCTTCTCCATGCCTCCCTTGCCTGTGCTCCACCGTATTTCCAGGGTTTCTAGAGTGTGAGAACATCTCCAACAAGGAGACTTTCCCCAGATCTATCCTACAACATCAATTGTATAGGAATGAAGAGATGAGGGAAAAGTGTATCAATCAGCTCATTCCTGTGTGTAAACCTTCATTTCTACTATAATTCCTGCATCTAATACTACAGTTCCTCTGGCTTTTCAGTGGAAAATGTTCAACACAGGGAGTATGACTTAGTAGGATATACAGTGGTTACAATAACAGTACTTATTTTAATTTATGATTAATATTCATTAATTTGATCATTGTAAATGAGAGATACAAAAGAGAGGTCCTTCTTGAAAAAAAGTCCAACATGCCAGACCATAGGCATTTTCTCTTCAGGTAGACAACGTTTGATCTCACTTTGTCTTAGTTAAACTAGCATTGGTCTCTTAATCTGAATAACATGTCTGTGTACTGCTTTTGCTAAAAGTAGAGGGTTCGAGAGGACTGAGTTCTGAGTAGCCTTACTTTTCCCAGGAAAAGTACCAAAAAGGAGTCTTGGGAGCACGGAGGCTGAACATCTTCTACTTTTTGCACAGTTCTTAACCAGACTCATGCTGCCTTGGGCTTTCAGGCAAATGCTTCTCCTGTTAAGTATGTTGTTTAGTCAGGAGAGGGGAGTGGGAATTTGGGAAGTGATAGGATATATTGATGTTGTTAGCTGCCATCAGGTGTCTCCTATTCACAGTGACTTTATGTATCACAGAACAAAATGTTGATAGGTCCTGTGCCATCTTCACAATTGTTGGTAAGTTTGAGTTGACTGTTATGTCAAACCACCACTTCAAGGATTTCACTCATTTTTACTGACCCTCTATTTTTACCAAACATAATGCCCTTTTGTAGTGGTTGGTCTTTCCTGATAATGTGTCCAAAGTAAGCAACCCAAGTCTCTCCAGCTTCACTTCTAAGAAGCCTTCTGGCTACATTTATTCTAAGAGTGATTTGTTCATTATTTTGGCAGTCTGTGGAATATCAGCATCCTTTGCTCAACACTATTTGAATGTGTCAGTGCTTCCTCTGTATTCCTTCTTCACTCTCCAGTTTTCACATGCATACAAGGCAACTGAAAAGTCCATGAATTGGCTCAGCTATACCTTAGTCGTTAAAGTGACATCAGAACATATTGGGTCACACATTAATTTATGCCAAAATCAAAGATTCAAGTACCAGTCAGTCAGCAGATATACATTCCTGGTTTGCACACACTGCTGACCCAGAGGAATCTTGGGCCTTCCTAGACACATAGAGATCCTGCTCTTCGGAAGCAGGATGCTCTGGCTCTACATGGTCATCCGCACTCTCACTAACCTTCCAATTGCCGGGAGTTCCAGCAGGATACCTTCTTCTAACACCAGAGCAGAGACCCTTGAACCTGATGACAGTGTCCCCTGTGAGCAACAAGTACCAGCTGCTGCCAAGGCAGTCCTGCAAGATTCAGTGTGAAGCGGCACTGTTCCCAAGCTGTTTGGCTTCTCCCCAGCCCCATCACAGATCAGGTCCAAAAATCCAAGCCAGTGTCTGTGAGAGACAGATTGAGTGGTTTTGGCTGGTGCAGACAGCAGCTGTGCTGGAGGGGGTGGGGTTGAGGTCCTTAGGTAAGAGAGGGACCAAGAGGAAGAACTTGAGTCTGAGGTTGTCCACCAGGCATCCAATAATAAACCAGTCTGTGAGCAGTACCAGTTTCTGACTCCTTTCACTTAATGAGGTAATAAATATATTACTGCACCATGAAATGACCTCTGGGTGACTACAGAATACTTAACCATTGATTAATCTTCATCAATTAGTGAATCTGAACGTGAGAGCCGCTAAACAGAGTGGAGAGAAGAGGGCTTGCTATGTTCCCAGGGCAGGAAAGACTCTGCCATCAGCATGGAGCATTGCTGTGAGGAGTTAGCAACTCATTTGACATAGAATCCACCCACTAGGGTTGACAGTGCCTGTGGGTGCCATGGGTGCCACTGAACTCTCAAGAGTTGGTGTAAAACAAGACTTGATAAAGTGATAGCAAAAGAGGTAAGAGAAAATATGGGAAAGATAGGAGAAGCAGTAATTCAAGTCAAGTTTTATTTATTATCTATTATTTGCCAGGAGGAGGAGCCTGTTACTAGAAAAGTCTGAGAGTTCAGCTACCTGCCACAAAAAGCCAATTCACTGAGACAGGAGCTTTTGGGATGAGATCAAAGGTTCTATTTGCCAGCCGGCATTGCAAAGAGACAGGGAGATAGTCTCATCCTCAAATCCTGCCCAAATTGGTCAGGCAAATTCTGAGTATTTAAAGGGAAACACCACATGCAGATACAGGGAACAATGTGGGCAGTTGGGGCATCTGGGGGTCGACTGAGTGCAAGTCAGCTGGGTGGAAGCTGACTAGGCAGAGAAGGTCAACTGGGTAGAAGTCAAATGGGTGGAGGGATGCCTCACAATCTCTCAGGCCATCACCAGCCATCGAGGACAACAAAGTGGTGTTAGACTCGTCTGGCCAGTAACCTGGAAGAACAATGCTCAAACACAAGCTACTTCTCCATCTTTATTGGTTTTATCAAGACAAAAGGAGTCATTTATTGTCTGCAGTTCACAGAATCTATAGTGGAGCCTACAGAGTACAGAGGGCCCCACCCTAGCATCACCACCTGCATCTTGTGCAGTGTGGAGATCATGTCTTTCCTCTCGTTTTAGGGGTAATCTGAAACAATGTCACCCACATCCCCTTAGTTTTGAGCACTCCTGACATGGAAGCTATTTCAGCCTCTGGTTTCAATCCCCCCTTTTGTTTTAAACCTTCGCAATCTTGGGAAGGGGGCACAGACCATTCTGACTACTTCCTGCTGAATAGGGGAACCAGAGGGGATGAGGGTTACCCATAGAGGGGAGATTCCACCGGAAGTGTAAAAAGCCCCTACATGCTATTGGACCCAAGAGTAGGTTGACTCCAGTGGACGACTGTCAAGAATAAACTCGCCCCACAGCTAGTGAGGTCTGAGCTGTTCCCTTGGTAAGTGTTTTCAGGATACAGGGCCCAAAGTTATAAATGAGGACCATTATAATAGTTAATAAGAAGGGACAGTCTCAGGAATTTACAGACTCAAACTATAGAAAGCTGGCTCCACTAACCTGAATGGTAAAGGGGACCAACTCAGGCACCTTCAGACGGTGGTTTAGAGTCAGTTGCTCCCAGGATTTTAAAACCTGACTCAGCAGAACGGCACATGTATGAAAGACATCTTGGTTTTAAACAGTACAATCCAAGTATTTTGCATGGCAATTCCCCAAAACCCCTCATGCAACCAGACTATTCTTTGGTATATATCTGTAAACCTGGTATATATTTCTAAACCAACGACATAGTCAATTTTAAGTCTTGTCTGTATTTTAATCAGTGATTTTTGTCCCAGCAACTCAATATGGCATTCAGGGACACACGGAAAGGAATGTCTTTTTTACTGTGGCACTACCAGACATAAGAGTAAAGTTCTATCAACTATGAGTACTTTTAGAACTTAAGCTGTATACAGCCCCACCTGGAGAGCGAGGGCCCACTGGGTAAACCAAGATAGAGTAGGTGGCCCTCTTGTCTAAAACAAGCCTAGTTTTACTTTTCAAGTCCTCATCAACGTGTAATCCTTAGCTTTTCTATGGAGATGTTGATGTGTGGCCAGGAAGCAGATGGACCTCGGCACCCCCATCCATGGTCAGTTTCCTGGACTCCTCTTCTGAGAGTCTATGGCCTGTCTATCTAGGCCCTGTGTTGCGGAAAACCAACTGAACATCTTGTTTTAGGGCACCTGGGACATTTTGCCTTTCATTGGCCTCATTTTGACAACATTTGTATTTATCAGGGTCCACATTCACTGACCAGGGAGGGACTCTTCGCACTTGGCTGGCTTTGGCTGAGGTACTCTTTAGGTTTGTCTCAGAGAACTCGCCATAGTTTTTCATTAGTTATTTCAGATAATTGGCTTGATATTGTTAATGTGCTCTATTTTCTTGTTCACACTGTATAATACCTGAGATCTTAAAAGCCTGATGATGTTCAATTACCGTATATTGAACACTTTGATCAAAGATTTTATAGTGAGATACAAAATTCTTCTAGGGTCTGGATTTCTGATTTCTGTAGAAATTAAGGTAGCCTATATAGGCTACTGCTTTTGGAAAAGACTGGTTCTCTTAGACACCTTAAGTCAAATAATGGTCCAGAAAAACTAGTCTACTATTTCACTCTGGACACTGTTTAAAAAAAAAAAAAAAAAGGCCATTAGGGCCATACATTTTTGTGTCTTGGTCCACATCAGACATAAGACTAATTATAAAAGCTTGAGGCAGAACCTCAGTCCACACTCCCAGTTGGTGGAGGAGACTCTTAAGATATTTTAAATAATTAAATAATTGAGATTTTGGTAGCAGAGAGAAAAAAGGATAAAAAGAAAGCCCAGTTTTGGCTATAGCCCTTCAAGTCCACCCCGAGGTAACCTAGTCAGCCCTAGACATGAAGACTAAAGAGTCATGAGGTGTTCATGTATAGCATTAGTAACCTTTCATGTGCCTCAACAACAAGTATATTTTGTAAAATCTCAGATTTTAAAGCAATATATAAATTGTAACATTTATCTGTCAAGACTTAAACTGTTTTTTTTTCCTTTGATAGAATAGTAAACTAATGTGATTTTAATTTGTAAAATCACAGCTAAAATATTAGATGTTTTCCCAGTTATTATTATTTTACTAAGTTTACCCACAGGAATTTTGAACTGCAGAATTACAAGAACACAAACTGATTTTTAAACAATTTTAGGAAAAAGAAATGATTTTCCAGGTGTTTTTTTTCTTTGTTTCACTTAATTTTGGAACAGCTGTCATCTGTGAGGTTACCAGCTTTGCACAAAAGCTTTGGGTTTATCTTGAGTCGTAGTCCTCTTTTACCAGTCTAAAATCTCCATTGAGATATTTGGTTAATTAGCAAAAACTGTAGATTACAAAAAAACTTCTTAACAATGACAAGAGTCAGTTACAAAGCAGGACATAAAAGGTCAAATAAAAATCTGCTGGAAAGAACCTTAGACAATATTCTTAAGCACAACCATTACTCATTTTTAAGAAACATTGAACAGTATGTATAATCTCAAGGTACAATCTCACATAATCAGGGTATACCAAGATTATTAAGTCTCTAAATACTTAAATAGTATAAAAATGAATCTACAGGCAAATAATTTGAATGTCTCAGACAAAGCATTGGCTTAGATAATGTCAGATTAAATAAAATATATCCATGACAACTTATCCTTTGTTCTCCAAAACACTATTACCTTGTCACATGAAAAACATTTACCCCCTCACAGTGAAAGTCTTAAAGTCTAAGTTCAATGTCCAGAAATTCCTCTTTAGCTGTAAAATCTAGGGCACAAGTTATCTGCTTCTAAGTTATAGAACGTGCAGGCACACATTATCCATTTCCATTTGTAAATGGGGGAAAAAAAGGCACAACAGACAACAAGACAGTAGCCCTCAAAAGTATTCCAAGCAGTTTTTCTTTCCTGAGTCATGTTACACGACGGTCCTCTTCCCTAGACTTAAGGTGTTTACCACCTTCTCCAAATTTTGAGCGGAAGCGCTGCTGGCCCTGTACTACAACTGCCTTTCATGCCTCTGGGACAGCAACTCTTGTTCCCTCCACTTCAGGCACACAATTTTCCAAGTGGCAACTCCACAGTCAAGGGCTGTGTCTCTATGCTCTCAAACACCGAGGCACAGCCATAGCTTTTGAGACTCAGGCAACTCAGCTTCTCATGCTGTCCATCTCTCCAGTTTCTACTTCTTATGGGCCTCAGGCCTGTACCTGCACTGCTATTTTTTCCACCAAGTTCAGTTAGCATTTTAAAACCAAATCAAACCCACTGCTATGGTGCTAATTTTGATCTATACTGACCCTACTAACAGAGTAAAACTGCCCTACGGAGTCTCCAAGGAGTGTCTGATAGATTTGAACTGTTCACCAACTGGTTAGCAGTTGTAGTACCCAACCACTTCAGTCAGTTTCTCTAGTTAGCAATTAAGAAAACGAAACAATCATGACTTAATGTCATGCATTGTTGGATAACATTAAAAAGAAATAACACACATGTATTTTAACCCAATAAGAACCAGGCAGCCTTTTGAGTCCTATCTGTGACATAACTTTTTAATTTTTCCCTCTTTTCTCTCACCTTGAGACTCAGTTTCAACTCAGGAGTCTCATCTGAATGAGGGACAAGACTTTTGCATAAAATTGTTTTACTCAAAAGTCAAAAAACTTTGCTATCCAATTTTTTCTAATGTTAATGTTCTTAAAGATCACATGAATCAAGCCATTGAATGGTTAGACAAACAAAACTTCTGAAAATACCAAAGATATAGTTTTCAATAAACTTTTGTAAAACATTCTTGAATTCACAGTATACCAGGTATGTATTAACCCAATTACCCTAAAGTCTGAGGCTGAAATAAAGCTTGTTTATTAACCATTCCAGATCTTTTCATCAGTTGGCTTTTAGAAATTATAAAGTCTCTGTTTAACCAATTACTGATATACACAGAACTTCAAATCTGATTAGGGTTTGAATTTATCCAGTTTCTGATAATTAAAGTAGCAATTTATATCTGCTGTCTTTTAAAAAGGTCTCCACCGTATCATAAAGGTTTTTTTTTTTTTTTCAAAAAGCTTTCCTGGGGCTATGACTTGAGGCTGATCTTGCCCTGTAGAGTTAGTTTTTTCTTTCAACCCAGTGACAGTATATCTGGACCCACTTGCAATTTGGCATTCTTATTTATTTTAGCTCAAGCAAGACTCTCCCACCCCTGATCTGGAGGATATGAGAATGGAAGATATTTTCTAACCCACCAAACAAGTTTGTCTCAAAGAATTAAAACAGGAACTATCTTAACAATAGACCAGGTGGGAGGGGTGGTGTTCTGATACATGTGCAATGACAAAGAAGTCTAAGACACACAAAATTCAGACACATAAGACACTTAACAGGCAAAGATATGTTTTACAAAAACAGAGACATTGAATAAGACAACACTGTCTGGCTTGAGGCCAAACTTGGCAAGTCTTGTACAGACATTGAACACTCTGTCCCCAGGGATCAGACACTTCTCACCGAAAATTACAAATTTGGGGTCCCCATAAACAGTTTATGTATGTACAACAATGAAAAACACATTTTTGAAAGCTTACAAAGATAAATACAAAGCCACAGTATAAATACATGTACCTTATCAAAACAGAAGGCCTCACTCTACAACACAAACTGAGCTTCACCAGATACACACACAGCTGTTGAAATGAGGCATAAGTGACAGCCTTTGAGGAAGGGCGCAATAAAAATTCAAGGTATTAAAGAAAGCCCCAGGAAACAACTTAAATATCAGAAAATACCATAGAGTAATCTTACCTTTATCTTACAAAACACTGTCACAAGACAAGCCTGCAGGCAGCCTTGCAAGTGACTCCTAGACCTTGACCGTGGACAGCCTGCAAGTGACCCTTAGACCTTGACCACATTTCACAACTAATAGGAATTCCAGGTGTCCTTAACCAATCAATGTAAAGGTTAGTTCCCCCTCCCTGCTTTGCAATCTCACAACTTAAATACTGGGCACTGAGGAAACTCATGGTCGCCCCCTGCTCTGTGTAGCTTGGGGTGCGTCCCTGGTGCACCAGTATTTTTCCTATTGGGCATATTTTTTTAATAAAATTTAACCTTTAAAGTAACAGCGTCACATCTTGAAAATTGCAGACCCTAACACAGCCTGTTCCTTTCCTAATTAAAGTGAGCTCAGTGAGTACTTTTTTGAGCTACCTTGTCAAAGTCCTGGTACTCACCCAGCCTGTCAGTCTCACCACTACATGCATGCACAAACTGAGCAAGCTACACCCCACTCATACCTCCAGAAAGAAAAGCCAGAATGCTGGCTCATCGGAAACAGGGAAAAAAAAAACAGAGGACATGTCCTTGCCAAAAACTAGCATGTTCCTCTCATGGAGCAAAAAACAGAAAGGGAAAGAACTGCCCTGGGAAAAAAAAAGACCGAGATTTAGCCTACTTACAGAAGACATCCAGCAGAGGAAAAAAGAGACCCAGGAGACCAGTCCACCAGGAGAAGCACCCTGGTTGACTGAAAAACCAGGCTCCAGTCCTGGATGCTATGGGAAGGGAAGACGTGCAGAAACAAACCCAGAAATCCATCTTAGCCATGCAAATGTTTGATAGTCACTCATAGAGAGTGCAGTTAGAAGCCAATGATCTCCTAGTGAGAGAAGGGAGCCAGTGGTTTTCTTGGAGCCCCTTAAGGCCCCCCCCCCATCCCTTGTCCCACCGGGAGATCTAGCCTAGGCAGCTCACGGTCCCAAATCAGTGACCAGAATTTGTTACAGGAAAAGCGCGGGAGTTCGGCTACCTGCCACAAAAAGCCAATTCACTGAGACAGGAGCTTTTGGGGTAAGATCAAAGGTTCTATTTGCAAGCCGGCATTGCAAAGAGACAGGAAGATTGTCTCACCCTCAAATCCTGCCCAAATTGGTCAGGCAAAGTCTGAGTATTTAAAGGGAAAGACCACATGCAGATATAGGGAACAATGTGGGCAGCTGGGGGTTGACTGAGTGCAAGTTAGCTGGGTGGAGGCCCACTGGGCAGAGGAGGTCGACTGGGTGGAGGGCTGTTTCACAATCTCCCAGGCCGTCACCGGCCATCAAGGACAACAGAGTAGTGTTAGACTCATCTGGCCAGTAGCCTAGAAGAATAATCCTTAAACATAAGTTACTTTTCCATCCTCCTGGCCTTCTTCTTGATTTTTATTATTGGTTTGATTGAGACAAAGGAGTCATTTATTGTCTGTGATTCACTGAATCTTTAGTGAAGCCTACAGAGGGCCCCACCCTAGTGTTACCACCTGGGGCTTGCGCAGTGTGGAGGTTATGACTTTCCTTTTGTGTTAGGGGTAATCTGAAACAATGTCACCTAGGTCCCTTAGTTTTGAGCACCTCTGACATGGAGGCTTTTTCAGCCTCATGTTTCAAGCCCTGGTGACACAGTGTTTTAGAGCTACAGCTGCTAGCCAGAGGTTGGCAGTTTGAATCCACCAGCTGCTTTTTGGAAATTTTATGGAACAGTTCTACTCTGTTCTGTTGGATTGCTAGGAGGTGGAATGGATTTGATGAGCACAAGACTGTAAGAGCTTTTTTTTTTTTGCTAGGTACAGTCCCTTAGCAGTGAAGATGTTTAATGCATTCAGCTGCTAGCCAAAAGGTTAAAGGTTCAAGTCTACCCCGAGGTACCTCAGAAGAAATTGAAAACTCGGAGCACAATTCTACTCTGACACATGTAAGATGTCCTTGAATCAGAATCAACTCATTAGCAACTGGTACTGATATCTGCCAGGAACTGAGGTTTTCAAGATGAATAAGATACTTTCCTTCTATTGATTTGTTCATAGTTTATTAGGAGAAATAGATGATTTTAATTTTATGTTCAATACACTAATACTCAGCAGTTTCTGGAAAATTCTGGAAACATACTATAGATCAAAGGGCATTGAAGCATTCACTTAATATGCACACAACTGAGATTAAAGGAATCCTGAGGTGAAATAATAATAATAAATTGCTTTCTTCAGCAGGGGGAGGGGCAAGGAAATTATTTACTGATGTTATTTCATCACTTCCTCTAGAGTTGTGCTGGTGGCCCAGGATGTTATTAAAGGCAGCACAGCTCAGGATTGCTGCTTTTTTGCTTACTGGCTGTAGGGCATAGTGCAAGCTCGTTCATTACATTGATCTTTTGTTTTCTTGTCGGCTTGATAATTATACCCTCCGCACAATGTTTGTTGGGAAGATAAGAAATAATTGTGTGGATGTAGAAGTCTCTGGCACTTAAGAGTTACTTACAAATGTAGTACGGTTACTATTCTGTTTGGCAGTATAAAATGGAATTCTTTCGTCTTACTCAGAAACCCTCAATATTTATTAATGATCATAGAAAAGGATCTACGACACAAGGAAAATAAAGGAGTTTCCACCTGCAAACAAGATAAAAATTACTTATAAGCACAGGTCTTGCCTTCAACCAATGTGAGTTTGAATCTCATCACTGGTGTTTACTAGCTGTGTGACCTTAAGCAAATTACTTAACCTTTCTGGTCAGAACTTCTGTTTCCTTATCTGTTAGACGAAGTTAATGACAACACCTGTCTTTTAGAGTTGTCATGAAAATAAAATGTCACATTGCATGAAAAGCACTTAGCTCAGAACCTGGCATTTAAAATTGCTTAAATGTTAAGTGTTAAAATAATCATTTATAATACTGTTATTTGAGGGGATCACAGTGAAATCCCAGTGGAGCAAACTATTCTACTACCTGGTGAAAAATCAATCTCTTCTTCCCGCCTATCCTCCCTACTACCTTCCTTTCCCTTACTCAGGTCCCAAACACATTCACCCAAATATTTTTTAATGTGTTGTGCAACAGTAAACTCTAGCACTCCAGTGGGGGCATTTTCTAACGTTCAAGTTGTAACAGCTTTATTGTTAGTTGCTGTCAAGTCAGAGCCTACTCACTTAACGTTTAACAGAAGGACATGTTCTGTACTGTACTACAACTGGAGACTAAAATAGCCTCTACGTCAGGAGTGAGAGACGTTGTTTTAGATCACCCCTAACTTAAAAGGAAAGACATGACCTCCCACTGCACAAGCCCCAGGTGTGGTGCCCACTATAGTCTTCACTATAGATTCCCATGAACTACAGACAATAAATGACTCCTTTGGTCTTGATAAAACCAATGATAAAAATCAAGCCAGAGGCCAGGAGGATGGAGAAGTAGCTTGTGTTTGAGCATTATTCTTCTAGATTACTCCCAGAGGAGTCTCACACCACTCTGTTGTCCTTGATGGCCGGTGATGATCTGGGAGTTTGTGAAACAGCCCTCCACCCAGTCGGCCTCCACCCTGTCGGCCTCCACCCAGCTGACTTGAACTCAGTCAACCCCCAGATGCCCCAACTGCGCACGTTGTATCTGTATGTGATCTTTTCCTTTAAATACTCAGACTTTGCCTGACCATTTTGGACAGGATTTGAGAATGAGAATAGCTCCCTGTCCCATTGCAATGCCAGCTTGCAAACACAACCTTTGATCTCATCCCAAAAGCTCCTGTCTCGGTGAATTGACTTTTTGTGGCAGGTAGCCAAAGTCCCATGCTTTTCCAGTAACAATACTCACAATTTTGGTATGTCTGAACCCATTTTTGCAGCTATCGTGTTAGTTCACCTCATTGAGGTTATCTCTCATTTTTGCTGACACTCTGCTGAGCCTGATGTCCTTCTCCAGGGATTGGTCTTCTTGATGATGTGCCTGAAGTAAGCAAGGTGCAGTCCCACCGTTCTTCCTTCTAAGGTGTATTCTTCAAAACTGATTTGTTTGTTCTTCTGGCAGTTCATGGCTTATTAAGTATTCTTTGTCAACACCACAATTCAAATGCATCAGTTTTTCTTTTTCATTGTCCAGCTTGAAAAGACCACAGCTTGCATCAGGTGTATTTTAGTCATCTTTACTTTTTGAAACTTTACAGAGGTCTTTTGAAGCCAATTTTTCCCATCGCAATACATCCTTTAATTTCTTGACTCTGCTTCCATGAGTGTTGATTATTGATTCGAGTAGAAAGGAGGAACCCTTCAGAGATTTCAGCAGGACTGATCTCTTTCTGTGTTTCTTTTCCACTCTGATAGTAAAATTACAATTTGCTAGTCCTGGGAATGGTTTTAAAAGTTTGTGCTTTTCTCAGTAGAAATCACAGGAATGAGTAAGACAGTATTCTTACCTACAAGGAGTTTACCATTTTGAGGAGAAAACAGCAACACCAATAGGAACTCAAATATAAGTCTAAGTGTTTTGAAAGCTATAAAAGACTTCAGGAACTTGGAGAAGGGAATAAGTGTTGAAATGAGGCATAAGTGGCAGCCTTTGAAGAAGGGTGCAGTAAAAATTCAAAGTATTAAAGAAAGCCCCAGGAAACAACTTAATAGCAGAAAATACCAGAAAGTAATCTCACCTTTGTCTTACAAAACATCTGTCACAAGACAAGCCTGCGGACAGCCTTGCAAGTGACCCCTAGACATTGATCACATTTTACAACTAACAGAAATTCCAGGTGGCCTTAACCAATCAATGTCAAGGTCCGTTCCCCCTCCCTGCTTTGTAATCTCACGACTTAAATACTGGGTGCTGAGGAAGCTCGTTGTTGCCCCCTGCTCTGTGTAGTTTGGGGTGCGTCCTTGATGCACCAGTATTTTTCCTATTGGGCATATTTTTTAATAAAATTTAACCTTTAAAGTAACAGCGTCACATCTTGAATATCGCGGATCCTAACATAAGAACTCACATTTGGGTGATAAGATGATTTTCAAGAAGGAAGCAACATCTGAATTAGGTTTTAAAGGTAAGTAGTTTTCAATAAAGGAAAAAGATGAGCACAATTATTCTAAACTGAAGAAACAGCACAAATGTTTTCGAATAAATGCATTTTTGCATGTGGAATAGTCTAGAAATGATGATATTTTTATAATTTTTGACCTGTAATTTCTATGCTGTTAGTTTTTACAGCTTATTTGTTTGCAGCTGAGTCCTCCAGAGCCAATAAAAGAAAGTCTGGTATCACATCAGTCTTTGTTCAGGGAATATCTTGGCACAGGAACCACAGGTCTGTAGGATGGGCTCTTCTTCTGGTGCTACTTTCTTGATTATGTGAGGTTCCCAACTCTCTTCTTGCTTCTCTTTCCTTTTATCTCTTGTGGGATGAAAGGATCAAGGGTGATGCAAGCCATACTCCAGGGAAACTCTGAGGTACAGTTTTGGTTCCTGGGGTTCATAAGAAATTTCATATTATAAAAGCTTGTTTTCTGTTCATGGGAGCCATGAAGGATATAGAGATATTTTTCTGGTTCTCTACAAGACTGCATTTTGTAAATGACAATGTCTACTAGAATCTGAGTCTGCCCTTGAGAAAGACAGTTTGTAAGAACCATGAAGAAATAATTTCCTTTTAGCATGTTATAAAGATTCATTAGCATATAATCTGGGATGGATAAAATTCAAATTAAAAAGAAGGAAGGAAAAGAAAACAAGTACAAAACAATAAAATCCCAATTCAATGAAATGTTCCCTACTATCCCATGGGAAGTCTTGAAAAGCGGCTAGCGAGAGGAATTTGTTGAGGGGCAGAAGGAGCTGAGGCTTTGCTATTTTCCAAGTATTAGGTGGGCTCCCCCACCAAAGAGAAATCGCCACGACTTAACCATCCCCTAGATTTTCTGTCTCTCCTCTTCTAGTATACCTTTGAGTACCTACATGAGAAGAAATAAAAAGACAAGTAGATTTCAAACCAGAAACAAATGGAAACCAGTTTCTCTGAGACAAAAATACAATCAACAAGATAGCAAGTAGCAAGAGAAACCTGGAAAGCAGAAATGTTAAAAGCAAGTGCTCCAGTCTCTCTCAAAAGGAAATTAGATATGAACTGCCCGGTGATACAGCAACAGGAAGGTCAGTGTTATTTTGGGCTGAATCCAAAGAGGCTTCAGGCATCTCAGGACAAGAAAAGAATAGGAAAGGAAAGGAAAAAAGAAAAACATGTACATACTACAGAGGGTTCAGAGAAAGGCAATAGCATTGATTAAAGAATGGCTGTTGGCCTTGCAGTAAAAGATTAAAGGCACAAGATAGGCAGGAGCAGCCAGGGAGCTTGGTGCCAATTGTATATTAATAGCACTTTGTGGTAACAAAGCACTCAACACTATGTTTATTTCTTATCTCTTACATGGCTTGTTCCTTCCTTGTAAAATGTATTCCTTCATCCAACAGTCATTTATTTATTGACCACCTGCTTTGGGCCATTTATTGTGCTGGTAAGTCAAAGTTAAACAAGCTACAGCCTCAGTCCTTGAAGGCTCACTGGCAAAAAGAGACCAGGACAATCAGTAAATGGGGTGCTGTGGGGTGTGTACTCAACACGTGTCAACAGCTCAAGAAAATAAATTATTAATTGTGCCTTTAAGGGGGCAGGTGAATCTTTAAAGAGAAGGTTATCTTTAGGCTGGATTTTTGCAGGATGAATAGGTCTTCACAAAGTAGAATGGGTGGGGCAGGGGGCAGAGTGTACAAAGGACATCCTAAGCAGAGGGAACAGATTAAGGAACATGGCCCAATGAGGCAAAAACCTAACCATGAACAGAGTACTGAGGGAATGGTGGAAATCAAGTCACAAAAGGAACCAATCATTATTTAGAATATGATGGCATATTCATATCTGATTGGCATACAACTTGGCAACAAATGTCTTTGAAGGTCTATAATGAAGCACTTAACTATACTGTGTAAGATGTAGAAAGGTGGATATAACATAATTTCTGACCTCAGGGAGTTTATCCATCATATTCTGTCAGTCAGGTGCAAGTCCCAGGGACAGCCTAGATTAAAATGCAGGGATTATAGAGAGCCTGAACATCAGCAGACATGTATGTGTCACTGGAGGACAATCTTTGGAGAAAAGCTACCACAGTTCCAAATGACAATAAGGACTGCCAAGGAGTAAAGGATAATTATATATAGTACTGTCAGAAAAGATACTTCATGAAGGAAGTAGAATTTGTGGTAGGCCTTCAAGGTTCCTGTAAGAAGAGAGAAGAGCTCATGGTGAAATTAGCACTCTCAGGAGGACCTGGGTTTGAATCTCTGTCCTACCACTTCCTTCCACATGCCTTTGTGTATAACACTGAATGAGGTTTTTGAAAAAAGTAATTATAATGCCTGTTAAACTGACTGAATCCAAGCCAGGACAAATTAAAGAGGAAGTATTACTAATATTCACAAAAGATAGCATTTCCAGCAGTGCAAAAATTGAAGTCAAAAGATATAGCGAGTATATAGTGACGACTGAGTTACAACATTATGTTACTAGTATTCAGAATGAACTAGAGGGGAAAGTTATAACAAGAGCCTAGATCCCACAGCATTTGCATTTGTTATAAGTTGTATTTCCTCAAATGTATGTGTGGATAATAATTTAGCTAGACACCACCATGGTGTGATTAGACAGCAAAGAAAGACTCTGTTATCCCCAAATGTCATCTTCTCTAATATGCCCAAGGGTCTTCTACTCCATCATTAGTAACTCATTCTTCTCAGTTAAGATATCTTATCCCCTGGGATCTCCTGTCACAATGGAAATACTTGGGAAGAGATAATACATTAAGATATTATCAATTACTAACAATGTGTTATACTCTTGAGATTACTTTTCAACTATAATAGTCAAGATATTCTAGGAAATGCAGTAGTTAAAAAATAATAAAGAAAAATTCCCTCAAATTTTTATCCTTTTACCTGACAAAACTTAATATTCATATGAAGTCTCCTGCATATATGGGCAATTCTCCAGGGCAGCTGCCCGCCATGTGTTGACTCAGCATTGGAAGCTTCTTTGATCTTATGACATCTCCATATAAACACATGCTGTCATGATAACCACAACAGGAGAAGAAAGGATCAGGGAGATACGTACAGTTAATTGCTTGTAAAGAAAGTGTCCAGCACTCATCTATCAGTTTGTTGTAACGTGGTGGCTTACGTGTTGCTGTGATGCTAGAAACCATGCCACCAGTATTTCAAATATTAGCACAGTCACCTGTGGCCAGGCAGGTTTCAGCACAGCTATCAGACTAAGACAGACTAGGAAGGAGGACCTGATGGATCTACCTCTAAAATAGCTGACCGATCATGAAATTATAAATAATGATACATTTTCTGATATAGTGCAAGGAGATGAGCCACTCGGAATGGAAGGCACTCAAAATATAATTGGAGAAGAGCTGCCTCCTCAAAGTAGAGCTGGATTTAGTGACTGCCATGGATCAAATTGTGTCCCCCCAAAAATATGTGTAGCCATGTGGCTGGCCATGATTCCTAGTATTTCTTGATTGTCCTCCATTTTGTGATTTTGCTGTGCTGTATGTTACAGGATTAGGGTGGGGCTGTAAATCCCTTCACAGGATCACCTCCCTGCTCCACTGTAAAGGGAGTTTCCCTGGAGTGTGGCTTGTACCACCTTTAGTCCTTTCATCTTAGAAGAGGTAAAAGGAAAGGGAAGCAGGCAGAGAACTGAGAACCTCACACCATCAAGCAAGCAGCACCAGGAGAGCATATCCTTCAGACCTGAGGTTCCTGAGCCAAGATGCTCCCTAGACAAGGACTGATGCAATACTGGACTTTTTTCCAGAGCCGACAAGGGAGAAAACCTTCCCCTGGAGCAGACATCCTGAATTTGGACTCCTAGCCTACCTGGCTGTGTAAGAATAAACTTTCCTTTGTTAAAGCCATCCACGCTGTGGTATTTCTGTTAGAGTAGCCCTGGCTGACTAAAAAAATGACATAGATGGAGTTAAACATTTAAGACCTTTATTTACTGATGTGGCACGACCCAAAAGCAGAAAAAAAAAAGCTGGAAGCATCTGTCAGTAATCAGAATGTGGCATGCACAAAATACAAATGCAGGAAAATGGGAAATCTTAAAAAATGAAATAACCTCATCAAGATTTATATCCTAGGCATTAGTGAGCTGAAATGGGCTGGTATTAGCAATTTTGAACTAGATAATCATATGACTAACTACCCTAGTAGGGATAAATTGAAGAAGAATGGCATCACATTCATCAATAAAAAGAACACTTTAAAATCTATCCTAAAGTTACAATAATGTCAGTGATAGGACAAAATCCATATACCTATAAAGAGGATCAGTTAATACCACCATTACTAACCAAATGTTAATGCTAAAGATGAAGAAATTGAAGATTTTACCAAATCCTGCTATCTGAAATTGATCAAGCATGCAATGAAGATTCAACGATAATTACTGGTGATTGGGATGCAAAAGTTTTAACCAAAGAAGAATCAGTAGTTGGAAAATACAGCCTTGGTGACAGAAATGATGCCAGAAATGGCATGATGGAATTTTGCAAGACGAGTGACTTCTTCATTTCAAATACTTCTTCATTTTAACAATGTAAGTGGCAACTATATATATAGACCACACCAGATAGAACACAGGAGTCAAATTGATTATATTTGTGAAAAGAGATGACAAAGAAGGTCAATATCATCAGTCAAAACAAGAAAACAGTCTAGCTGTGGAAAAGATCACGAATTGCTCATACATAAACTCAAGTAGAAGCTGAAGAAAATTAAAACAAACCCACGGAATCCAGAGTATAACTTTGAGTATATTCCCCCTTGTCATGGATTGAACTGTGTCCCTCTAAAAATAGGTGTAGCCATGTGGCCATGATTTCCCCTTATTCTACAGTTATCCTCTATTTTGTTATTTTGCTGTGCTATATGTTAAAGGATTACGGTGGGAGTGTAAATCCCTTCAGAAGATCACTTCCCTGCTCCATTGTAAAGGAAGTTTCCCTGGAGTATGGCTTGCCCCACCCTTAATCTTTTCATCCTACAAGAGATAAAAGGAGAGGGAAGTAAGCAGAGTATTGGGAACATCACACCATCAAGAAAGCAGCACCAGGAGAAGAGTGAGTCCTTCAGACCTGAGGTACCTGTGCCAAGATGCTTCCTGGACAAGGACTGATGCAATACTGGACTTTCCTCCAAAGCCAACAAGGGGAAAGGACTTCACCTGAATTTGGACTTGTAGCCTACTGGACTGTGTAAGAACAAACTTTCCTTTGTTCAAGCCATCCACTCTGTGGTATTTCTGTTACAGCATCACTAGCTGACTAAAACACACCTGAATTTAGAGACCATCTCAAGAACTGATTTGACACATTAAACAATAATGACTAACATCAAAAAATAACTCATCATGACCAAGTTGGATTCATACCTTGGATACAAGGCTGATTCAACATCAGAAAAAGAATTAATGTAATCAACTACATTAATAACACAAAAGATAAGAATCACCTGATTTTGTCAATTGATGTCGAAAAGGCATTTGACTAAGGCCAACAGCGATTCATGCTAAAAACTTTCAGCAAAATGGGAATAGAAGATAAAGTCCTCAATGCAATAAGGACCATCTACACAAAGCCAACAGCCTGCATTATCCTGAATAGAGAGGAACTGAAAGAATTCCCCTTGAGAAAGTAACTAGACAAGGATGCCCACTCTCACCTCTCCTATTCCACATTGTTCGAGACAAGTTCTGGAGAGAGCAATTAGACAAGACAGAGAAATAAAAGGCATCAACATCAGCAAAGAAGAAGTAAAATCTACCAATTTGCAGATGACATGATAGTGTATGCAGAGAATCCTAAAGAATCCATAGGAAACAACTCAAACTAATAGAAGAGTTCAGCAAAGTATCAAGATACAAGGTAAACATAAGTAAATCAGTAGGATTCCTTTATACCAACAAAGAGATCATTGAAGAAGTAATCAGCAAATCAATACTGTGGTGGTCAGGATTATGTCAACTTGGCTACTACCTATTTGGCTGCTGTATTAAGTGGCAGGGCAGGGTTTGTGGTGGCTCCCCACCCCTCGGCTCTCATCTCGTGACCCTGGACTGCGGCTGCTGATCGCTCATGTGGCCAGGAGCTCCTGCTCTCTTGTTCCAGCGTCTGCTTCCGGGACTTGGGACTTGAGCTAGCAGCTGTTGGGCTCATCAGTCCTTACAGTCGGCACTTGAGAGTCCTGCTCCCTGCCAATCCTGCACTCGCCAGCCTCTGCCCAGTCCTGCTCCCTGACCTGCCGATCCTGGGTTCGCCAGCCTCTGTCACTTCATCTCACCACCAGCTTGGGATCCACCGACCTCCAGCCTCTGTTGCTTTGTCTCGCCACCAGCTTGGGATCCACTGACCTACACAACCGGTGATCTGCAACTCTGGTCTCTGACTTGCTGACCTTGGGTTCCTCAGCTTCCGTGGACACGTGAGGCTTGTGCCAGAGCTTGGGACATTCAGCTTCTGTGATTACGTGAGCTGTTTCCTATATTTGTATCTATCTATCTGTCTATATATATATATATATTATAAATCTTTCCTTGTACCTACACGTGTTACTGGTTTTGCTTCCCTAGAAAACCCAGCCTAAGACAATTTGGTACCAGGAGTGGTTCTAGGGAAACAAAATTGTAAAAATGAATCCTTTCAAGTGGTTCTTGAGTCCGGCTCATAGTAACACTGTTGCTAACTCTGCTCCTATCGGTAAAAATTGCCCTGCTAGTCCATGGGCTGAGGTGGCGGTACACATCTGCAAAATAGCCCCACCGATAGATCAAATACTGGTGAAAGGTGACCCTCAGGGTGAAAACATGTGTGATGACTTTTCGAAATGATGTGTGGATGAGCAGTACAAGGGAATTGGTTGGCTGGTCCTACTTGCATTAAATAAGCTGGTGAAGGAAAAAGATGAGCTGGGGCCTTGGAATCAAAGCTCTCATGTCGCGTAAGAGACCTCAAAACTACTGCTTGTGCTTTAAAAGAAAACCTCATTACCTGTAATAGCAGAGCCGAAACTGCTGAAAGCCAAACCCAGATGCTTATCATTAGAGTGGCGGAATTGCAACGCCAGCTCAATTGCCAATCTCAAGAAGTATCTGAAATTAAAGTGAGGGCACTGATTGGGCAGAAATGGGACCCTGCAACTTGGAATGGAGATATATGGGAGGATGATACGGAAGCTGGGACGCTGAGCCCCTCACTTCCAGTAAAGCACTCCTGCCAGCTGAACCACACCCGTGTGAAGGGATTACTTCGCCTTTGTCTGCGAAGCCGCCCCACCCAGTAAAGCCATTATCCCCTCCGCTCCAACCTAATGAGATTAGCTGCAGCCCCCCTGCCGCTGAAGAGCGCCTGCCAGAGCCATTGCCTGGGGCGCGGCCTAAGGCAGAGGCTTTAGGAGAGCCTGCTGAAGATTCTAAGAACACTTCGGCACTGCCGATTTTGGCTTCTAGGCCTGTAACTAGACTTAAATCCAAGCAAGCTCCAAAAGGTGAAGTACAAAGTGTGATCCAGGAGGAGATACGCTATACTCCAAAGGAACTACTTGACTTTTCTAACACATACAAACAGAAACCTGGGGAATATGCTTGGGAATGGCTGCTAAGGGTGTGGGATAATGGTGCAAGGAACATAAAGCTGGATCAGTCTGAATTTCTTGACCTGGGTCCACTGAGCACATACCCTTCATTCAATGTTTCAGCTCGAGAAGTTAGGAGAGGACCTAATAGTTTGTTTGACTGGATTGCTGAAGCATGGCTGATGCGGTGGCCTACATTAAATCAAGTTGAATTGCCAGACTTGTCTTGGCGTACTGTAGAAGAGGGTATCCAAAGGCTTAGGGAAATTGGCATGCTAGAGTGGATTTATTCAGTTAGGCCTTCAAATCCACACATAGCATGTCCAGAGGACACAACTTTCACCACAACCGTGAGAAACAAATTTGTGAAGGGAGCTCCAGGATCCTTGAAGACTGCTGTGATTGCCATTTTATGTAAATCAGACATGACAGTGGGAGCTGCCCTAGCTGAATTAAGACACCTAACTACAATGGGGCTGACTGGATCCCGTGGTGGTAAGAGTCAAGTGGCTGCACTCAGTCGACAAAGACGAGGTGGGCGTGTTTACAGTAATGGACAGCAGAGGCAAAATAGTAATCGTGATAATCTGACTCGTGTGGCCATGTGGAACTGGCTCCTTAGTCATGGTGTCCCTAGCAGTGCAATAGATGATCAGCCTACTAAGTATTTACATGATATGTATGAAAGGATGAACTCTAGGTCAGGTGAACAGCAGTCTAACTCAAATCGCCAGAAGAGAGAGTCGCGGTCCCTCAATCAATTTTCAGACTTGAGCGAGTTTAAGGACCCACAGCCCCTTGAATGAAGGGGAGGCCAGGTCCCTTTGAGGAAGAATTCTGGTACCCTGCCAAAACTTTACACTGTTAATCTTTCTCCTGCCCTTCCCCAAAGGGATCTATGGCCTTTTACAAGAGTGACTGTTCACTGGGGCAAAGGAAATAATCAGACTTTTCGGGGACTACTGGATACTGGCTCTGAACTGACACTAATTCCAGGAGACCCAAAACGTCACCGTGGCCCACCAGTAAGAGTGGGGGCATATGGAGGTCAGGTTATTGATGGAGTCTTGGCTCATGTTCATCTCACAGTGGGTCCAGTGGGTCCCCGAACCCATCCTGTAGTAATTTCCCCAGTTCCAGAATGTATAATTGGAATAGATATACTCAGCAATTGGCAGAACTCTCATGCTGGAGCCCTGACAAGTGGAGTGAGAGCTATTAAGGACTTGAAGCCACCATTAAGGACTTGAAGGACGCAGGGGTGGTGATTCCCACCACGTCCCCATTCAATTCGCCTATTTGTCCTGTGCGAAAAACGGATGGATCTTGGAGAATGACAGTAGATTATCGCAAACTTAACGAGGTGGTAACCCCCATTGCAGCTGCTGTTCCAGATGTAGTTTCACTGCTTGAGCAAATTAATACATCTCCTGACTCGACGGCACTTGGCTGGCTGGCTGGTACTTGGTATGCACTATTGATCTGGCTAATGCTTTCTTCTCCGTACCTGTTTCCAAGGACCACCAGAAGCAGTTTGCATTCACCTGGCAAGGCCAACAATACACTTTCACTTGCCTGCCTCAGGGCTACATTAACTCTCCAGCCCTATGTCATAATCTAGTCCGCAGGGACCTTGATTGCTTCTCTCTTCCACAAGATGTGACACTGGTCCATTATATAGATGACATTATGCTGATTGGACCTAGTAAGGAAGAAATATCAGTGACTCTGGACTTCCTAGTTAAACATTTGCGTGCTAGAGGGTGGGAAATTAATCCCACAAAAATTCAGGCACCTTCCAACTCAGTGAAATTCCTAGGGGTCCAGTGGTGTGGGGCATGTCGTGATATCCCTTCTAAAGTGAAGGATAAGTTATTGCACCTGGGTGCTCCAACAACTAAAAAAGAGGCATAGCGCCTAGTGGGTCTCTTTGGATTTTGGAGGCAACATATTCCTCATTTGGGTGTGCTACTTCGGCCTATTTATCAAGTGACTAGAAAGGCTGATACTTTTGAGTGGGGCCCAGAACAGGAGAAGGCTCTGCAACAGGTTCAGGCTACTGTGCAGGCTGCCCTGCCACTTGGGCCATACGATCCAGCTGATCCAATGGTGCTCGAGGTGTCAGTGGCAGATAGAGATGCTCTTTGGAGTCTTTGGCAGGCCCCTATTGGCAAATCACAGCGCAGACCTTTAGGATTCTGGAGCAAAGCTCTGCCATCCTCTGCAGATAACTACTCTCCTTTTGAAAAACAACTTTTGGCTTGTTACTGGGCCTTAGTAGAAATTGAGCGCTTAACCATGGGACACCAGGTCACCATGCATCCTGAGCTGCCTATCATGAACTGGGTATTGTCTGACCCACAGAGTCATAAAGTTGGACGAGCACAGCAGCACTCCATCATTAAATGGAAGTGGTATATACGAGATCGGGCCAGTGCAGGACCTGAAGGCACAAGTAAATTGCATGAGGAAGTGGCCCAAATGCCCATGGTCTCCACTCCTGTAACATTGCCTCCTGTCTCCCAGTTTGCACCTATGGCCTCATGGGGGATTCCTTATGACCAGCTGACCGAGGCAGAGAAAACTCGTGCTTGGTTTACAGATGGTTCTGTGTGGTATGCCGGCACCACTTGAAAGTGGATAGCAGCAGCACTACAGCCCCTTTCTGGGACCTCCCTCAAGGACAGTGGTGAAAGCAAATCCTCCCAGTGGGCAGAACTTCGAACAGTGCATATGGTTGTTCACTTTGCTTGGAAGAAGAGGTGGCCAGATGTGTAGCTGTATACCGATTGATGGGCTGTGGCCAATGGCTTGGCCAGTTGGTCAGGGACTTGGAAGGAACATGACTGGAAGATTGGAGACAAGGATTTATGGGGGAGAGGTATGTGGATAGACCTCTCTGAGTGGGCTAAAGAAGTGAAAATATTTGTGTCTCATGTGAATGGTCATCAAAGAGTAACCTCAGTAGAGGATGAGTTTAACAATCAAGTGGATAGGATGACCCATTCTGTGGGAACCAACCATCCTCTTTCTCCGGCTACCTCTGTCATTGCTCAGTGGGCCCATGAACAAAGTGGTCATGGTGGCAGGGACAGTGGTTATTCATGGGCCCAGCAACATGGGCTCCCACTCACCAAGACTGACTTGGCTACAGCCACTGCTAAGTGCCCAATCTTCCAGCAGCAGAGACCAACACTGAGTCCTCGATACGGCACTGTTCCTCGAGGTGATCAGCTGGCAACCTGGTGGCAAGTTGATTACATTGGACCGCGTCCATCATGGAAAGGAAAGCGTTTTGTCCTTACTGGGATAGATACTTACTCTGGATATGGATTTGCCTACCTGGCACGACATGCTTCTGCCAAAACTACCATCCGTGGACTTACAGAATGCCTCATCCACCGTCATGGAATCCCACACAGCATTGCCTCTGATCAAGGGACTCACTTCACAGCAAATGAAGTGCAGCAGTGGGCCCATGCTCACGGAATTCACTGATCTTACCATGTTCCCCATCATCCTGAAGCAGCTGGCTTGATAGAACAATGGAATGGTCTCCTGAAGACACAATTACACTGCGAGCTAGGTGGCAGTACCTTGCAGGATTGGGGAAATGTTCTCCAGGAGGCTGTGTATGCTCTAAACCAGTGTCCAATATACAGTGCTGTTTGGCCTATTGCCAGGATTCATGGGTCCAGGAATCAAGGGGTGGAAATGGGAGTGGCACCACTCACTGTTACCCCTAGTGACCCACTTGCAAGATTTTTGCTTCCTGTCTCCATGACTTTATGTTCTGCAGGACTAAATGTCTTAGTTCCAAAGGGAGGAATGCTGCCGCCTGGAGACACATCAACGATTCCACTGAACTGGAAGCTAAAATTGCCACCAGGCCATTTTGGGCTCCTTGTACCTCTGGATCAACAGACAAAGAAGGGAGTTACAATACTGGCCTGTGTGATTGATCCTGACCATGAAGATGAAATTGGATTGACATTACATAACGGAAGTAAAGAAGGGTATGTTTGGAATGCAGGAGATCCCTTAGGATGCCTCCTAGTACTACCATGCCCTGTGATTAAGGTCAATGGAAAACTACAGCAACCCAACTCCAAAATGAGTGATAATAGCCCAGACCCTTCAGGAATGAAGGTTTGGGTCACCTCACCAGGCAAGGAACCACAACCAGCTGAGATACTTGCTGAGGGCAAAGGGAATACAGAATGGGTTATAGAAGAAGGTAGTTCTAAATATCAGTTATGGCCACGCAACCAGTTGCAGAAACGAGGACTGTAATTGCTATGAGTATTCCTGCTTTGTATGTGTGTATTGGATATTTTGTTTACTTATGAAACATTAGATGTAAATGGGTTAATGCATTTTCAGTTGTACATGTGTTACTTATATCATGTTGACATAAGTATGACTTTGTAACTGTACCCCTTCAGAGACTGTGCATGGTAAGGTGAGATGTGTGCAGATGCCAAGTTGACAAGGGGTGGACTGTGGTGGTCAGGATTATATCAACTTGGCTACTACCTATTTGGCTGCTGTATTAAGTGGCAGGGCGGGGTTTGTGGTGGCTCCCTACCCCTCGGCTCTCATCTCGTGACCCTAGACTGCGGCTGCTGATCGCTCACGTGGCCAGGAGCTCCTGCTCTCTCGTTCCAGCGTCTGCTTCCGGGACTTGAGCTAGCAGCTGTTGGGCTCATCAGTCCTTACAGTCAGCGCTTGAGAGTCCTGCTCCCTGACCTGCCAATCCTGCACTCGCCAGCCTCTGCCCAGTCCTGCTCCCTGACCTGCCGATCCTGGGTTCGCCAGCCTCTGTCACTTCGTCTCACCACCAGCTTGGGATCCACCGACCACCAGCCTCTGTCGCTTTGTCTCGCCACCAGCTTGGGATCCACTGACCTACACAACCGGTGATCTGCAACTCTGGTCTCTGACTTGCTGACCTTGGGTTTCTCAGCTTCCGTGGACACGTGAGGCTTGTGCCAGAGCTTGGGATATTCAGCTTCTGTGATTACGTGAGCTGTTTCCTATATCTGTATCTATCTATCTGTCTATATATATATTATAAATCTTTCCTTGTACCTACACGTGTTATTGGTTTTGCTTCCCTAGATTACCCAGCCTAAGACAAATACCATTTATTATAGCTCCCAAGAAGATAAAATACCTAGGAATAAATCTAACTAGAGAAATAAGAGCCCTACACAAACAGAACTAGAAGACCCTACTGCAAGAAACTAAGAGAGACTTACATAAGTGGAGAAACCTACCCTGCTCATGGATAGGAAGACTTAACATTGTGAAGATGCCTATTTTACCCAAAGTGGTCTACATATACAATGCAATCCCAATACAAATTCCTGTGACTTTTTTAAGGAGATGGAGAAACAAACCACCAACTTAGTTTGGAAAGGGAAGAAGCCCTGGATACTACTGAAGAAGACCATACTGGAAAGTCTCTCACTATCCAATTTTAGAATTTATTACACTCCCACAGTAGTCAAAACAGTCTGGTACTGGTACTGGTACAAAAAGAGACACATAGACCAATGGGATAAAGTTGAGACCCCAGAGATGCCACCATCCTCCTATGAGAAGCTGATAGTTGACAAAGTCCCTAAGATTGTAAACTGGGATAAAAACAGTCTCTTCAACAAACAGTGCTGGCAAAATTGGATATCTATCTGCAAAAAAATTGAAACAAGACCCATATGTCACACCTGACACACACGGAAAAATCTCAAATTGGATAAAAGACCTAAATATCAACCTAAAATGATAAAGCTCATGAAGGAAAAAAATAGAATCAACAATGGAAGTTTTAATACACAGCACAGACAGACTTGAAAATCTGACAAATCATAATCAACAGAAGAGAAAATAGATAAATGGGAACTACAAAGAATCAAACACTTTTGCTCATCCAAAGACTTTATCAAAAGATTAAAAAGACCACCTATAAAATGGAAAAAAAAATGGGAACTTTGTGTCAGACTGATAGCTGATCTCCATAATCTACAAGGTACTGCAAAATATCAACAAGAAAAGGGTAAATAACCCAATTAAGCATTGGGCAAAGGAGATGGAAACACCCTTCTCTAAAGAGGATATCCAGGCAGCCAAAAGACACATGTGGAAATGCTCACGATTATTAGCTATTAAAAAAATTCAAATAAAAACTTTTGATGAGATATCATCTCAGCCCAACAAGATTGGCCATGATCCAAAAAACATAAAACAACAGATACTGGAGAGGCTGTGGAGAAATTGGAACTCCCCTGCACTGCTAGTGGGGTTGCAAAATGGTACAACCTCTTTGGAAAGCAATCTGGTGCTTCCTTAAAAAGCTGGAAGTAGATATACCATTTGACCTAGTAATCCTACTGCTTGAAATATATCCTACAGAAGCAAAGGCAGTCACACAAACAGATGCGTGCACATGAATGTTTATTGCACCACAGTCCACAATAGTAAAAAGATGGAATCAAGTCAGATGCCCAATAACAGATGAATGGATAAACCAGCTATGGTATATATACTCAACAGAACACTATGCAATGATAAAAAACAATAATGATTTTAGGAAGCATCTCATAACCTGGCTTCAACTGGAAGCAATCATATTGAGTGAAATCAGTCTGTGGCACAAGGACAAATATTGTATGAGACCCTACTATAAGGACTTAAAAATAGACTTATGTACAGAAGAAAAGACTCTTTGACAGCTGAAAGAGAGGGGAGAGAGAGTGAAAGAGGGGATTGTTTATAGATGAGATAGGGGATAGAAATTTGGTTTCGTGAAATCAGTGACAGCACACATTAGAAAGATCAATTTAGTTCGACTTCAACATAATCCGAAAACTCTTTCACTCTTAATTCAATATTGCAAGGATAGAGCAGCAATGGCAGGAGCCAGGGGACCATGCTCTCAGGGGACTTTGAGACCAACTGGCATAACTAGCCTATTGCTAAGAGAGTCTTCTGCACCCCATGTAAGTGAGTAGTGTCTGGGGTCTTAAAAGCTAGCAAGCTGCCGTCTGAGGAACACCAAACTGTCCCAACTCAGCTAGAACCGACCAACAATGACATGAGGGAAAAAAAACCCAGGCAACAGAAAGTCGCACGTGAATGGGTGACTACATCAACATGTGACCAGAAGAACCAGATGGTGCCTGGCCATTACCAATGACAGCCATGATGGGGCTCACAATGTTGAGTCCCCATGTAAACATGAGAAAAAAATGGGTACACCTGAAGAACTCTGCCAAAAGAGCACAATTGATGGTCGAAGGCCTGAGTGTTCCCCTGGGAACATGGCCCCTAGAGCTGATGCCTGGCAATTAGTTCAGAAGTTCCTCTTACAGGTGCAGTCTAGAATGTCTTCATTTGCTTCAGGCTGTGTATCTGCACATTCAGGTGGCTCTCTGGGTTCTTGTGTCCTTCCCAAGCTGCAACCTTCTCTGCCAGTGCTCAAGCTTGCACATCTGAAACCTTACCCTCCAGATTTACCTCTTCCACCAGCCCTGACACCCTAGCCTGCTTGGTTGATGATGCAATGGCATTTCCAGATGTCTTACCAAATAACTAGATGTTGCCCCTGCGTGTACCTCCTGCCTGGGCTGGGGGGTAGGTGGATTTCAAGCCATATACATCTCCTAGAACATTCATATGACCTCGCTGACAGTGTGTATTACTATTTCCAAAGATATCTGCTATTACTTTTTTACTTATTCTTTGTTATATGTAAGAGCCGAAATTAGACCCAAGGGCATCATGACTCTTGGGAAATGTGATCCCAACTGCTGTCCTCATTCCTTTAGGTACAAATTTGACCATCTGTTGGATAGTCTGACCTCTCAATAGTAGCCAGCATTGTGAGGTTGACCTGAGTAAATCTAGAAGCACTGATGAAAGCATAAATGTGTATGTGTGAGAGGGAGTCTACTAGAATTCATAAAAGTTTCTTTAGAACACAAGTATAGGCAGCCTGGTGGTATAACAGTTAAGCACTTGGCTGCCAACTGAAAGGCTGATATTTTGAACCACAGGTGGCTCCATGGAAAAAGACATGGTGATCTGCTCCGTAAAGGTTTCTGTTGCCTTTAGGTGACATCCAGTTGATTCCAATTTATAGTGACCCTATATACAACAGAGTGAAACACTAATCACTCCTGCACCATCCTCACAATTGTTGTATGTTGGAGCCTATTGCCACAACCACTATGTCAATCCATCTCATTGAAGGTCCTGTTCTCTTTTTCATTGACCCTCCACTTTACAAATTATTGCATACTTCTGCAGGGATTGCTCCTCCCCGATAATGTGCTGAAAGCAACCTAGATGAAGTCTCACCATCCTCCCTTGTAATGAGTATTCTGGCTATGTTTTTCCAAGTCTGATTTGCTCATTCTTCTGTTAGCCCGTGGTATATTCAATATTCTTCACCAACATCACGAGTCAAATGCATCAGCTCTTCTTTAGTCTTCCTTATTCATTGTCCAACAACCTAGAAAACCCTATGGGGCTCCCAGGCTTTATACATAAATCTGGGCTTTATACAGAAAGTAACTGAGTAGCACACTACAGCCATAACAGGACAAAAGTGTAGTTGCTTGAAAGGTCATTGTTAAGGAAAATAAAACAGTGGTGTCGTAGACAGAATTTAGGGATAAGAGAAAAAGAAGGCATTTTAGAAAAGGGCCAGGTGTTAGTATTGTTTTATGGAACTCACAAAAAGAGCAGGGAGCTGGAGGATTACCAAGCAGAAGGGGAAAGAAACAATGAGCGTGCACTAAACTAAAATGAAGGAGTCGGTCTACTTTTTCTTTAAGGTAGAGATCTGAGAAACTGCCAGTGACTTGGCGTCTTTCCCAAGTGGCCATTTCATTGCTCTGAAGCACTGGGTTCACCTGTCTTCAAATTGTGTCTGCATCGAGATTTCAACACAAACCACAAGCTCACTCCATTTAAACATTCATATTTTGATTTCTAATTTTTAGTCATACTCAAGATTTCTATTTTATTAGTGGAAAAAGATGAGAGCCCTCCAGTGGCCAAAAGCAAAACCTGTAAATATATACCACCTCTAAGTAAAGTCTCTTTACCCTTGTGGGAGAAAAACCGTTGTCTCTGTATTTCAAAAGCTGTGAATTCAGCGCCAATAAAGGTCATACTTTCATTATCAATCCACTGACTCTTAAATAACAGCTTTTCTCAATGTGACTAGGTAGATGGACAACTTTGGAAGCAGGATCAGACGTAAAACAAAAAGCAGCTCCTTAATGTATTTTAAGTAGAGGTTTGTTATTTAAAAATAAAGCAAAAGAGAAGAAAAATCAACATGCATAGGGTCAACTTAAAAGCGCTCATGTACAGAGGAACTTAACTCCTCTACTGGAAGATATAAGTCTGCAGCCATGAGGAACTGCTTCTAAATTCCTAATAGGGATTTATGTAGATCTCGGGCTGGACTGGTTTTTGCTCCCTTTGGTTTATCTATGCTGTGCACTTTCCCTTATCCATGCTAATGGAGGGGATCAGTAGTGCAGATAATTGAAAGGTTATATTCCAGCAAACTACTTTGTGGTAGCTGCCAAAAACTCCCCAGTGTAGCATGGTTAATGAAAATTCAGGCAATGGCACAGTTCTTATCATACAGCAGCCCAGAAAAATGATAATAGCTATTATTTATTGAGCCCTTACTACATGCCAGATTAAATGTTTTGCGTTCAGTTATCTCGTTACGTCCTCATCTACAACCCTGTAAAACTATTATCATGTTCTCTCTTTTACGGGTAAGGAAACTGAGGCTCAAAGGGTCAAGTACCTTACAGTGTCCACTCTTCTTGTAAATAGCCAAGCCAGCCAAGCGCCATCGAGTGGGATCCAAATGGAAAAGTCATATTCAGAACAAAGTTTTCTACCAAAGCGAAATCACACAGCCATTGTGCTGTACCACCTCCACATATTATAACGCACAAAACCCATGTTTGGGGAAAATTTTCTGCACATGTAAAATTTTGGAAGTGAATTCAGGGAACTAGTTCTGCTCTGTTTTTACGTCTGTTCGAATAGATTCTGACTCATAGTAACACCATGTAACACAATAGAACTTTCTCATAAGGTTTGCTAGATTGTAACCTCTACAGAAACAGAGCTTCAGGTCTTTTCTCCCAGGAAGCTAATGGATGAAATTAAACTTCCCAACTTTTGATTAGCAGCAGTGAGCTTTAAGCACTGCACCACCTGGGTTTCTTGGTTCTGCCCTAACCCTCCATAAATGGATATTTGCAGGCTACTCTTATTATTCAGAGGCTTACTGGATCTGAGGTCCTCCCCCCAAATTTGTAGTTAATCTCTGTATGAGGGAGGAATTTTATATTCTACATGCAATGGATACATTTTAATCTTTATCTCACTGAGGTTCTTCGCAGAATTTGATTTTATAACAGCTCCTTTATTGAAATTATTTCTTATTTCAAGTCTAGAGTCCCATTCAATCCTTGTTCTTCCATTACAAATTCTTTTGATTTCTGTCAGTATGGCCCCTTTACCCATCCCTCAAGTATCTACTTCTCTACGACGTTACCCTTTGCTCTCTTCTTGGCTTGTTCTGATTGTTCTTAGCGTAACTTCAGCTGTGTGAGAACCCATGTGCCAACGACCCAAGAGTCTGAATATACAGATGTGCCCTAACAGCACACTGCCAACTGCCAATTAGTGATTTCCAATCGAATATCATGTTGGCATCTCAGACTCTTTGATTTAGCATATATTGCTTAGATTGCTAAGAAAATTATATTTTTACTTAGCAAAGTGCCTAGCATTTAATAGCTGTCTCTGATACAGTATCTGATATATTACTATCATTATCAATAAGCAATGGATGAATAAATCTATAATTGTATAAAGTCTAAACTTCTTAGCCAAGAAAATAGAGACAATTTGATACTAGCCATACATCAATCTTCAGTTTTACTCCCCCCTTCATTCCCTCTGGAAACCCTGGTGGTGTAGGTTAAGTGTTATGTCTGCTAACCAAAAGGTTGGTAGTTCAAATCCACCAGGTGCTCCTTAGAAACTCTATGGGGCAGTTCTGTTCTGACCTCTAGGGTTGCTATGAGTCAGACCTGATTTGACAGCAGTGGGTTTTGGGTTTTTCTCATTTCCTCTATTGCCACCCCAACCCCATCTACCTTCAGATATCCTAAGATCATTTATTAATTTTTATCAGTTTCAGTATAGACAGTATTTTGTCCCCTAGCCTTGGATTCTGTGCATATTGTTCTCTTTACTTTCTTTTTACCTTTTTAACTGTTGCTCATCTGGTAAAAGTCATTCTATATGCTCCTTCTTTCATTTCTTTTTTATTGTGATTCAGTGAAAGTGTACAATCCAATTTAAATTTGCATGCCTGCCTATTTGTAGCTCCTTCTGCTCTCCTTGCCTGGTGACAGCACACTCCTCTTTCCATTCTATACATGTCGTATCCTCTTAACAATCTCCTGTCCTCTTCACCCTCTCAACACCTCTCTAGTAAGAGGTCAGTAAGACAACATCCTATAGATGCAAAGAACCATAAAGTGCACACACGATATGGTCACTCTGTGTCCCCGAGTCTAATCCATTCCTGCCCGAAGAGTTGACCTCAGTGATGATCCATGATCAGGGGAAGCATCAGCTCCAGGGGCCATGCTCCCAGAGGAACTCCCAGGCCTTGGTACCATCAATTGCAGTCTTTAAGTGTAGTTCTTAGGGTGCACCCCTTTTTTTCTCATGTTTCCAGTGAGACTCAAGATTGTGAGCCCCATCACGGCTGTCATTGGTGGTGGCCAGGCACCATCTGATTCTTCTGGTTGCATGTTGATATAGTCACCCATTCACATGGGTCCTTCTGTCTTCTGGGTTCTTTTTCCCTCATGAGGTTGTTGCACCTGGTGATCATCTGTTCCAGCTGAATTGGGACCATTTGGTGTATCTGAGACGGCAGCCTGCTATATATGCTCCTTCTTTTTGCAGACTTCTCACAGGCAAAGTGAGTACTGCTTTGATCGGTGATCCTCTGGTACCTTATACACTTGGGCAATATGAAATTTGTATTGTAATATAAAACTTTATCAGTGTATATGTCTTTCCCATTCACCATCTGAGGTAAAGGACTGAGGTGAATGTTTCTTTTTATTATCAAGCATATTCCCTAACACACAATAGAGTTTTCATGAATAAATAAATGATGCAGAATTCATCTCTTTGAAATATACTAGTACAGACAAAGTATAGAGAAAACTGAATTAACTAGATTGATCTCAGCAAGATGCCCGATGAAGGAAAAGAAACTTCAAAACTTACCCCACTTCTGAAATCATATAGAATTTAGAGTACAATACAAAAGAGAATTCCATTCATAAACTTAAGAAGAGGGGTAGAAGCAAGTGAAGAGATGGAAGAGGAACTATGAAATCAATTAGAATAAACAGATGAAATTTACATGAGGTAGACATTGGTACAAAAATGTTGACATCTCATCTTTTTACTCACTAATGTAAAACTAGTCTCATTTCAGCCTAAAGGAAGCATCAGTCTTCTAGCATTCTCTTCATGTCCCCACCCTCCAATATGCCAAACTTGAAAGATGTTCCTTTGCTTCCCTATTTTAGTCCTTACTAATGTTATACTCTTAGTCAAGTGATCTCAGGTACAAAGGAATCCATGGTAAGCAGAAAAATCCCAGCAATAAAAACCAAACAAAACAAAATCAAGGATTCTATTTATACAAAATATCAGTGGTGGTTCAGTGGTAGAATTCTCACCTTCCTTATGGAAGTCCATGTTTGATTCTGAGCACCTGAAGTGCAACCACCATCCCTAAGATGCACTAGGAAGACAGTGGAAAGAATATACCAAATCAAGATCTGGTTGACAATCAGCCATTTACAGAGGTAGCTTGTGATCAGGAACCAATGGTAATAAAGGAAGAAGACAAAACTTCATTGAGGGCATTGGTGTCAAACAAGGCTCCAGGAATTGTTTGAACATTGTTTTAGTTATCTGGTACTGCTCTAACAGAAATACCACAAGTGGATGGCTATAAAAAGAGAAATTTTATTTATCACAGTTCAGTAAGCTAAAAGTTCAAATTCGTGGTGTCAGCTCCAGAGGAAAGCTTTCTTTGTTGGCACTGGAGAAAGGTCCTTGTTGTCAGTCATCCCCTTGACTGGAAGCTTCTGAGGCACCAGCACCCTGGTCCTTTCCAAAGGATGTACGTAAGTCTAGGCATTGCTTTCTTTCTGGTAGTATGAGGTCCCCAAATGTCTCCTCAGCTCTTCTTTATATCCCAAGAGACTGCCTCAGGGCACAAACAAAGTAATACATTGAATCTTGCTCTGCCAACACAGTTGCTGCCCATTCACCCTCATTAACACCATAGAGGCAAGAATGTCAACATGGAGGAACACCACGCAATACCAGAAATTATGGCCTAGCCAAATTGCTACAGATTTTTTAGGGAACACAATTCAGTCCATGATGAATATTCATTGAGATGTTTCAACAAATGGATCCAGTGCTGGAAGTGCTCACTCATGTATGCCAAGAAACTTGGAAAAGAGCTACCTGGCCAACTGACTGGAAGAGATTCATATTTACGCCTATTTCCGAGGAACGTGATTCAACCAAATGTGGAAATTATCAGGTGATGTCATTGATACCATATGCAAGTAAAATGTTGCTCAAGATCATTCCAAAGTGACTGTAACAGTGTACTGACAGAGAGCTGCCAGAAATTCAAGCTGGATTCAGATGAGTACATGAAACCAGAGTTCATGTGAGATGGATGTGAACCTTGGTGGCATCTTTCTTAAATGTTATGTCTGCTAACCAAAAGGTCAGCAGTTTGAATATTCTAGGTGCCCCTTGGAAACTCTATGGGGCAGTTCTAGTCTGTCCTATGGAGTCGCTATGAGTCAGAACCTGGTAGCAATGGGTTTCGTTTTTTGGTTTAGAAGATCAGATAATGCTAAAAGAAAAAAGAAAAGAAATGAAACCCACTGCCATTGAGGCTATTCTGACTCATAATCATCCTATAAGTCAGAGTAGAACTGTCCCATAGAGTTTCCAAGGAGCACTTGGCAGACGTGAACTTCTGATCTTTTGGTCAGCAGACATAACATTTTATCACTACACCACCAGGGTATCCCAGATGATGTTAGGTGGATATATTTACATCTGGGTTCTCAATTCTGTTCCATCAGTCTATGTATCTGTACTAGTACCAGGCTGTTTTGACTACTACAGCTGTAGAGTAGGTTTTGAGATCAGGTAATGTAAATCAATCTACTTTATTCTTATTCAACAATGCTTTACTTACCTGAGGCCTCTTCCCATATAAAGATAACTATAAGTATTTCCCTCTCTTTAAAAAGTGTTTTTGGTATTTGGATTAAGATTGCATTGCATTTGTAAATTGCTATGTGTAGAATTATCATTTTCACACCATTGAATCAACCTACCCATGAGCGTGGTATATTTTTCCTTTTATGTAGATCCATTTTGGTTTCATGTAGTAGTACTTTGAAGTTTTCTTTGTATAAGTCTTTAAGGTCCCTGGTTAGATTCTGTATGCGTTTTATTTTTAGGGCAGCTCCCACTTGTCTGTCAGTGAAGGCTTGTTTGTTGCTGTGATGCAGGAAGCTGTGATGCTGGTATTTAGGTACCAGCAGAGTCATCCATCGTAGAAAAATTTCAGCTGAGCTTCCAGACTAAGGCAGACTAGGAAGAAGGATCTGGCAGTCTACTTCTGAAAGGAATTAGCCTGGGTAAACCTTAAGAATAGTAGCCAAACATTGTCAGATATGGTACCAGAAAGTGACCCCCAGGTTGGAGGGCAATCAGTAGATGACTGGGGAAGAGCTGTCTCCCATCTCCTCAAAGTGGAGTTCAACTTAATGACATGGATGGAGTAGGGCCTCTGGGATCTTCGTTTGCTGATATAGCACAACTCAAAATGAGAAGAAACAGCTACAAACATCCACTAATAACTGGGACATGGAATGTATGAAATATGAATCTAGGAAAACTGGAAATTGTAAAAAATGAAATGGAAGACATAAACATTGACATCCTAGGCATTAGTGAGCTGAAATGGACCAGTTTGGGCCATTTTGAATACAACAAGCATATACTCTATTATGCTGGAATGAAAACTTGAAGAGGAATGGTGTTTCATTCATCATCAAAGAGAACATTTCAAGATTTTTCCTGAAGTACAATGCTGTCAGTGATAGCATAATATCCATGTGCCTACAGGGAAGGCCAGTTAATATGACTACTATTCAAATTTATGCAACAACCACTAAGGCCAAAGATGAAGAGATTGAAGATTTTTACCAACTTCTGTAGTCTAAAATTCATTGAACACGCAATCAGTATGCATTGGAAATTACTGGTGACTAGAATGCAAAAGTTGGAAACAAAGAAGAAGGATCGATAGTTGGAAAATATGGCCTTGGTAATAGAAATGATGCCGGAGATCACATGATAGAATTTTGCAAGACTAATGACTTTTTCGTTGCAAAATCCTTTTTAAACCAACACAAGTGGCAACTGTACACATGGACCTCACCAGGTGTAATGCACAAGGATCTGAATTGACTACATCTGTGGAAAAAGACAATGGAACATCTCCATATTAGCAGTCAGAAAAAGACCAGGTGTGGACTGCCTCACAGATCATCAATTGCTCCTATGGAAATTGAAATTGAAACTGAAGGAAACTAGAAAAAGTCCATGAGAGCACAAGTATAACCTTGCATATACCCCACCTGAGTGTAAAGACTTTCTCAAGAACAGATTTGATTGACCAATAAAGACTGAAGACCAGATGAATTGTGGAATGACATCAAAGGCATCATCCATGAAGAGAGCAAGAGGTCATTAAGAAGACAGGAAAGAAAGAAAAGACCAAATTGGATGTTAGAAGAGACTCAGAAACTTGATCTGGAACACCGAGCTGCTGAAGCAAAAGGAAGGAATGGCAAAATAGAAGACCTAAACAGATTTCCAAGATCAGCTCAAGAAGATGAGAGAAAGTATTATAATGACATATGCCTAAGAAATGGAAAACCATTTCTGGAAGGACATGTTCTGCATTTCTCAAGCTGAAAGAACTGAAGAAAAAATTCAGGCCTCAAGCTGCAATAGTGAAGGATTCTACAGGGAAACTATTAAGTGACTCAGAAAGCATTAAAATAAGATGGAAGGAATACACAGAATCATTATACCAAAAAGAACTGGTCAATATTCAGCCATTTGAAGAGGTAACATATGATTAGGAACCAATGGCACTGAAGGAAGAAGTCAAAGCTGCTTTGAAGACACTGGCAAAAAACAAGCCTTCAGGAATTGATGGAGTATCAGTGGAGATATTTCAACAAACAGATGTAGTGTCGAAAGTGCTCACTCCTCTATATCAAGAAATTTGAAGGGCAGATACCTGGCCAGCTGACTGGAAGAGATCTGTATTTATGCCCATTCCAAAGAAAGGCGATCCAACTGAATGCAGACATTATTGAACAATATTACTAATATCACATGCAAATAAAATTTTCTTCAAGATCATTCAAAAGCAACTGCAACAGTATATTGGCAAGGAACTTCCAGGAATTCAAGCTGGATCCAGAAGAGGATGTGGAACCAGGGGTATCATTGCTAGTGTTAGATGGATCTTGGCTGAAAGCAAAGAATATGAGAAAGATGTTTACTTGTGTTTCATTGATGATGCAAAAGCATTTGACTGTGTGGATCATAACAAACTGTAGCCTATGTTTCAGAGAATGGGAATTCCAGAACACCTAATCATGCTCTTAAGGAATCTGTATGTGGATTAAGAAGCAGTCGTGTGAACAGAACAAGGAGACACTCAATGTTTTAAAGTCAGGACAGGTGTGCTTCAGGGTTGTATCCTTTCACCGTACCTTTTTAATCTGTATGCCAAGCAAATAATCCGAGAAACTGGATTATATGAAGAAGAATGAGGCATCAGGATTAGAGGACGACTCATTATTAACCACGTGCATTAAGCAGACAGTTATCAATAGAAGTAGGTACACTAATCATGGTGAGAGAGATCCTATGCTTTGGGGCCCATATGTAGCCTCTGTCCCTGTCACCACTGTCACTCTGTTCATGGGATCATTGTATCATCACGGGTTGAATGAGGAGATGAGATGGCTGGTTGTGTGCCTCAGATGGCAGCTTGCTAGCTTTTAGGAGCCCAGATGTCATTCAACAATATGAGATGCAGAAGACTCTCTTAGCAATAGACTAGTTATGCCAATTGGCCTCAGTGTTCCCCCAGAGCATAGTCACCAGACCACTGCCCCTGCTACTCAGTCCTTGCAATATTGGATTAAGATCAGAAGATTTTTCAGGTTATGTTGAATTCCAATTAAGTTGATCTTCCTTCTACTGTGTGCTGTCACTGCTTTCACCCAACCAAATTTCTATCAACTATCTAATTTATGACCAGCCCTTTCCCTCCCTCTCCTCCCTCGCAACCATCAAAGAGTCTTCTTCTATACATGAGTCAGTTTTTAACTTCTTATAGCAGGGGTCTCATACAATATTTGTCCTTGTGCCACTGATTTCACTCATCATAGTGTCTTCCAACTGAAGCCAAGCTGTGAGATGCTTCCTAAAATCATCATTTTCCTTTATCATTGCATAGTGTTCCATTGAGTTTATGTACCATAGTTTGTTTATCCATTCACCTTGTTTATCCATTCACCTGTGGTTGGGAATCTGAGTTTTTTCATCTTTATCTATTGTGGACTGTACTGCAATAGACACTCATGTGCATATATCTGTTTGTCTCACCGCTCTTGATTCTGTAGGACATATTCCAAGCAGTGGGATTATGGAGTCAAATGGTATAGCTATTTCCAACTTTTTTAAGGAAATGCCAGATTGCTTTCCAAAGAGGTTGTACCATTTTACAATATCACCAGCAGTCTAGAAGAGTTCCAATTTCCTCACAGCCTCTCCAGCGTTTGTTGTTTTGTGTGTTTTGGATCTTTGGCCAACTTTGTTGGGGTGAGATGATAGCTCATCATAGTTGACTGTGAACATAATGACTGTGAACATTTCCTCATGTGTCTTTTAGCTGCCTGGATATCCTCTTTAGAGAAGTATATGTCCATCCCCTTTGCCCAATGATTAATTGGGTTATTTATTGCTTTCTTGATGATATTTTGTGGTACGTTGTATATTATGGAGAACAGATGTAAGTCTGACATATAGTTGCCAAATATTTTTCCCTATTGCATAGCTCGTCTTTTAATTCTTTTGATAAAGTCTTTGGATGAGTGTTTGATTCTTAGTTGTTCCCATTTATCTCTCTTCTGTTGACTGTGCTTTGTCAGATTTTCAAGTCTGCCTAAGTTGCTTATTAAAAATTCCATTGTTGATCCTATTTTATCTTGCATGATCTTCATCATTTTTAGGTTTGATATTTAGGTCTTTTATCCAGTTTGAGTTGTTTTCTGTGTCAGGTGTGAGATATGAGTCTTTTTTCAATTTTTCCAGATGGATATCCAATTTTGGCAGTACCGTTTGCTAAAGAGACTGTCTTTACCCCAGTTTACAATATTAAGGTCTTTGTCAAATATCAACTGTTTGTGGTGGCACCTCTGTGCTCTCAACTCCTGTTTCAGTCAGCTACAGCTGCTCTAGCAGAAATACCACGAGTCGATGGCTTTAACAAAGGAAAGTTTATTCTTACACAGTATGTTAGGCTACAAGTCCAAATTCAGGATGTCTACTCCAGGCAGAGGCTTTCCTCTTTGTTGGCTCTGGAGGAAAGTCTGGTATTGCATCAATCTTTGTCCAGGAAGCATCTTGGCACAGGAATCTCAGGTCTGAAGGACATGCTCTTCTCCTGGTGCTGCTCGCTTGATGATGTAAGGTTCCCAATTTCATGTTTGCTTCCCTTTCCTTTTATCTCTTGAAGGATGAAAGGATTAAGGGTGGTGCAAGTCATACTCCAGGGAAATTTCCTTTACAATGGAGCAGGGAGGTGATCCTATGAAGGGATTTACAGTCCCACCCTAATCCTTTAATATACAGTATAGCAAAAGCACAAAATGGAGGACAATCATAGAATACAGGGAATCATGGCCCAGCCACATAGCTACACCTCTTTTTTGGGGGGACACGATTCAGCCCAAGACTTCCCAGCCTTTGTCACCCCAATAATCACATCTTTGAAATGTGTAACACCCTCATCTCATATAATAGAAGTCTGAAATCAGTTCCAAGTGCAAAATTTAAGAATTCCTTTAAATTTATGAAACCGAGAACACTATCTGTTTCCAAAGCTACAATAGTAGAACAGGCACAAGTTAGACATTCCGTTACAAATGGAAGAAATTGCAGGGAAAGAAGGCATTAACAGCCCCCGGGCAAGTCAGAAGTACTCATTACCCTAGCCCTCAAAGCTTTGAAAACACTCTTACATTTTCTGAGACATTCTGCAGTGACTCTGCCCTCCAGACTCTAGGTATTGGCCACATTCTCTGGACTCTGAGTGGAGACCCCAAGGCCTGTGCTACAACTCTGCCTTCAAGGCCCACTTGGACAGAAACTCTAGCCCCACTGGCTTTAGGTGCACCCTAAGCCCGAATTAGTGGCAATTCCACTCTGACAAAACACAGAAGCACTGGTCCCACCCTTTCAAACTCCTGAAGTCATGGCCATACCTTTTGAGGATGAGGTGGTTCAGCTTCTCATGCTGTTTGTCTTTTCACCTTTGCTTCCTGTGGCTGCATGGCCTTGGCTTCAGGCTCAAATCTGCCCTGCTGGAGCAAGTGTTCCAAAGCTCTGTAGCCCCACTGATTCAAGTGCCTGGCAGCACCCCACTCTTGTTGGAAAGCCTCCTGCACAAAAGCACTCAGCTCTCTCACTTTGTAGGTCAGCAAAACTAGCTCCACTGATACAACTGCCCAGAGGCACGCCTTTTCTGAGAGGAAAACTCTACACAGGCACTTAGCTCTCTTGCTCCATGGATTGGCTCCAGCACTGTCTCTGGTGCTGTTGTTCCTGCTGCTGCTGCTGCTGCCAGTCGTCTCTTGTTGATTTGAATTTCTTTAATAACTAATGACTATGAACATTTCCTCATGTGTCTTTTAGCTGCCTGGATATCCTCTTTAGAGATGTATATGTCCATCTCCTTTGCCCAATGCTTAATTGGGTTATTTATTGCTTTCTTGATGATATTTTGCAGTACCTTGTAGATTATGGAGAACACCATCTCACCATCTGCGCCTTCTTTGTTCCTTCTGAATCTTCTATCCATTTGCAGTTTCAAAATCGCTCCCATATTTTAGGTATTTACTAAGCAGTACCCCACTCCTGGTACCAAATTCTGTTTTAGTCAGCTAGGGCTGCTCTAACAGAAATACCACAGAGCTGATGGCTTTAAACAAAGGAAAGTTTATTCTTACATAGTCCAGTAGGCTACAAGTCCAAATTCAGGATGTCCACTTGAGGGGAAAGCTTTTTCCACTGTCAACTCTGGAGAAAAGTCCAGTATTGCATCAGTCTTTGTCCAGGGAGCTTGTCGGTGCAGGAACCTCAGGTCTGAAGAACACACTTTTCTCCCAGTGCTGCTCGCTTGATGGTGTGAGGTTCCCAATTTTCTGCTTGCTTCCCCTTCCTTTTATCTCTTGAAAGATGAAAGGATTAAGGATGGTGTAAGACACACTCCAGGGTAACTCCCTTTACAATGGAGCAGGGAGGTGATCCTATGATGGGATTTACAGTCTCACCCTAATCCTTTAACATCTAGTATAGCAAAAGCACAAGATAAAGGACAATCATAGAATACGGGGAATCATGGCCCAGCCACATGACTACACCTCTTTTTGGGGGGACATAATTCAGCCGAAGACAACTCTATTCCACTGGTCTATATATATCTCTTTGTGCACCAGTACCAGTCTGTTTGGATGACTGTGGCAGTGCAGTAGGTTGTGAAGTCGGGTAGCGAGAGGCCTCCCAGTGTGATCTTGTTCTTCAGTAGTGCTTTGCTTATACAGGGTTTCTTCCCTTTCCAAACAAAGTTGGTTATTTTTTTCTCCACCTCCTTAAAAAATGTCACTGGAATTTGTATTGGGATTGCACTGAATATGCAGATTGCTTTGGGTAAAATAGATATTTTTACAATGTTAAGTCTTCCTATCTATGAGCAGGGCAGGTTTCTCCGTTTATGTAAGTCTCTCTTAGTTTCTTGCGTTAAGGTCTTGGAGTTCTCTCTGTATAGGTCCCTTATTTCTCTAGCTAGAATTGTTCGTAAGTGTTGTATCTTCATGGGGGGCTATACTAAATGATATTGATTTGGTGATTTCTTAATAATCTCTTTTTTGGTTTAAAGGAGTCCCACTGATTTACCTATGTTTATCTTGTACCATGATATTTCACTGAACTCTTCTACTAGTCTGAGCAGTTTCCTTATGGATTCTTTAGGATTTTCTTCATATACAATCATATCATCTGAAAATAGGGAGATTTTTACTTCTTCTTTCACTCGGCTCAGCTTGCTAAAGTGGATGCCTTTTATTTCTTTATCTTGTCTAATTGCTCTGGACAGAACTTCTAGTACAATATTGAATAGAAGAGGTGAGAGCGGGCATCCTTGTCTAGTTCCTGTTCTCGAGGGGAAATCTTTCAGTCTCTCTCCATTCAGGATGACGTAGGCAGTTGTCTTTGTAAAGGTGGCCCTTATTGCATTGAGGAATTTGCCTTATATTCCTCTTTTGCTGAGAGTTTATAGCATGAATCAGTGTTGGACTTTGTCATATGCCTTTTCCGCATCAATTGACAAAATCAGGTGATTCTCATGTATTATTTATGTGGTTGATCACGTTAATTGTTTTTCTGATGTTGAACCAACCTTGCATCCCAGGTGTGAATCCAACTGGGTCATGATGAATTTTTTTTTTTTTTTATATATGTTGTTGAATTCTATTCACAAGGATTTTGTTAAAGATTTTTGCATGTAGGTTCATGAGTGATGTTGGTCTGTAGTTCTACTTTTTTTGTGGAACCTTTCCCTGTATTTGGTATTAGAGTTATGTTGCCTTCATAGAATGAATTTGGGAGTATTCCGTCTCTTTATTTGCCTTAAAATACTCTTAGTGGAGTTGGTGTTAACTCTTCTCTAAAACAATGGTAGAATTCTGCAGTGAGGCCATCTGGGTCAGGAGTTTTTTTGGTTGGTAAATTTTTGATGACTTTTCAATCTCTTCCTTTGTGATGCATTTATTAAGTTGTTCTCCTTATGATAATTTCGGTAGGTGATATGCATCTAGGAATTTGTCCATTTCCTCTAGGCTTTCAAATATGTTAGTCTTTCATAGTATTCTGATAAAATACATTTGATTTCAGATACTCTTGGTATCTGTTGTGACGTTTCGTGTCTCATTTCTTATTCAGGTTGTTTCATTTCCTGTTTTTCTCTAGTAAGTTTAGCCAATGGTTTGTCAATTTTGTTGATCTTTTCCAAAAAACAGCTTTTGATCTTATCAAGTTTTTCAATTGTTCTTCTAATCTCTAGTTCATTTAGTTCCTCTGTAATCTTTTTTACCTGTGTTTTTCTGATGCCTGAGTGGTTCCTCTGTTGCTCTCTTTCTACTTATTCAAGCTGTAGGCTTAATGCTGTGGTTTCTTGTAAGCAACATAGAGACAGGTCATGTCTTTTGATCCAAGATGTCACTCACTGTCTCTTTACTGGAGCATTCAGTCCATTTACATTCAGTGTAATTATTGATAGGTATATGTTTAGTGCTGTCATTTTGATGTATTTATTTTTGTGGTGGTGTTTTTCTCTGTTGCTCTTAATATTTTGTTCTGGGCTATTTTTCTTTATGGGTTGGTTTTTTCACTCTTTTCACTATTAGTTTGTGTTTGTTGAGACTTCTGTGTTGCATTTCTTGTTTTGATACACTGCATCTTTCCCACTCTTTGTGGCTACCCTTTTAATCCCCCTTGATTATCTAGGTTTAAACAAATTTTAACTTCTACATATCTTCTTAACTTCCTCTCCATCTGAAAGTATTATAACTACTGTAGTATATTCCTTTTTTTAATATGATGGTATTATACATCCATGATATGATCACTGGATCCCTTCTTTTAATATTATAGCTTTGACTGAGTTTTGTGCTTTTCTTAACTGAGTGGATTTCTGGATGTTGTATCCTGCATTGTCTTCTAAAGTATAGAGTTAATGTTTTGTTTTTCTAAGCCAAGAGATTCCTTCACTACTTCTTGTAGCTTTGGTTTGGTTTTCACAAAGTCTCTGAGTTTCTGTTTTATCTGTGAATGTCTTAATTTCATTTTCATGTTTGAAAGATGGTTCTTCAGGATATATAATTCTTGGTTGGAAGTTTTGCTCCTTCAAGGCTTTGATTGTGTCCTCCCACTACCTCCATGCCAGCAACTTTTCTGCTAAGAAGTCAGACCAAAGCTGACAGAGATTCCCTCTGAATATTAGCTTTGCTTTGAGTCTCACTGCCTTTAAAATTTTCTGCTTATGTTTCATTTTGTTAAGCTTTATTATAATATGTCTTTTGTCTTTACTTTGGGGTCTATATTATGTTGTATTTGCTACACACCTTCGATATCTATGTTCTCTTCTTTCATAATTTCAGGGAAGTGTTCTCCTAGCAACTCAACAACAATAGTGTCTGTGTTTTCAGCTATCCCTCCCTGTTTAGGTGCTCTACTTTATGACAGATTATTCCTCTTGATAGAATCCCATATGTTTCTTAATGCTTCTTCATTTTTCTTGTGTCTTTTTACTGATTTCTCCCCATAAATTGTAGTGTGAGTAGCTCTTCCATCAGGGTCTGTAAGTCTAGTTTACATTTGTTCAATTCCGCTCTTTTGACTTTGATTTGAATTGTTCAGTTATGTAATTTTGTTATTGATCTGTCAGATTTCAGAATGATGGTATTCTATCAGTTCAAACAGCTTGCTTAATTTTTCATTTTGCTCTGTTGAATTTTGGATAAAGTCTAGGAAGACTCTGTATATAATTCTTTTGTGCTGAACATCCTATTGTTTCAGAAAGGCTTCTTCAGGTAGGATGTTCTTTGGTTCTTTATTTTGAGAGGTTTTGGAGCCATGGATGGATTTTTCTTTAAATGTTTGGCCAAGGTTTGTTGCTTTCTAGATATCTAGAAGCTGTTTAGTTTCTCTGGTGTTGCCTTAACAGGAGCCAAGGCACAGTTCTGAGAAGGAAGTTGATCACCAGCCACCTCTATGTACTCCAGTGACTCAGCCCAGTGGAATCTCTGGAGTTGCTGGCTTCTCCTACTGGCTGGCAAACAGACAGGCCTACTTACGGCGTCACTGTGGGGCCATCAGGTGATCCTATGATGTGGGTCAGTAAAGGCTGTAAGTGATGCCATTGGGTTGCACCACAGTTATTTCTCTAGTCAGTCTTATTTTGAGAGGTAAAAGCTACCTGAGAGCTTACAGAATCAATCAGGCTGTCATGTATTTAAGTCCCCCCCCCTTCCAGCTGGCAATGGAGGCACCTCTATAGTCATCCCAGATGCTGAGATGTAGATCAAAGTATGGACAAGCTACCACCCTGCTGTCATCCCCTGTTGGGCCACACCCTTAAGGCATACTGTGCTAAACACAGCTTTTCTGCTGGGAAAGCACTCCCCAGGCTGTCACTGCCTCTCAGCCTAGGAATTAGCCCCTGCTGAGGCCTCCATTTGGGTAACTCTGCCTCTCAGTCAAACAAGGTAGTGTCATGGACAAGCTGTCCCACGTGCTGCAACATAGCACAATCTATGGCAGAGGTCTGGAAAGAGAGGGTGGAGGTGCTATGGTGCTCTGAGTCTGGAGCCAGACTCTCAAAATGTGGTTATTCCACACACTGATCACATCAGCCATGCCCCTGAGCTTTGCTTCCAGTTAAGCCCAACTCCTGTTTGCTGTCTAACAAAAAGAAAAAAAGTTCAAAACACCATTTACCTTTAGTCCTTGAGAGCCAGACATTCAACAAGGGCAGGGATCAGCAAAGGAGAAAAAGTTTCCTATTCAGTGGCATGTAGTCCAAAATGACAGCCCTATACCATGTCCTAGGGCTCAATTTAATTATTAACCCAGACCTTAGTTTTCATAGGGAATTAAGGAAACACGTGTCTAGTACATCATCTTGACTCTGCCTCCTATATTTTACTCTTAAAAGGAAAAAAATATGCCTTCTCCTTCTTTTCTCCTTTTCCACTAGATTGAATAAAAATGTTGTGCAAGATATTTTTTATTGTATCATGAGGGCATTACTTTCAGGATGGAAAAGTAATGAGACAAAGGAATCCTGAGTCCCTCATACCATTGAATTGCCTTATCTGTGGTATCAATCACTTCTACTACCTCACCAAACATCTGCTAAGTCTGATCTTTAACTTCAGCTGAAGCTACAATGGAAAGTTCCATGAAGGCTGTGACTCACTTCAAATTGCATCAACTACATTTCACTTATGTTCACATTCTGCACTTGGCTTCTCCTACAATTTGAACACCAGAAGAAATTTCCTAAGTCAGTACTTACATGTAGCCGGGAGATACAAGGAAGTTCACAAGCTTTGAGAAAATTAAACCAATTGGGAATGGAAATCATTGGTCAAATGTTCCTGCTTCCCCTTTCTGGGTCAACAATTCTGGGAGGTCTTCTGAACACTTCTCATGAGGCCTCTGCAAAACCTGTCTCCAGTTCCCTTAGTTTTATTAGCTACCATAGATGTTTTGAAGAAAGCTAGGACTACGCTGAACAAATATATCTGTTTCATATGCTATTAATTTCTATCTTGATATATCTTTTCAGCTTCAATTCTTATATCTATCTGTTGTCATTTGATACTTTTTTGTTCAAATTCCAGATAGAAAATTTCCCCCATTCCCTTTTACATGCATTTGCATTTTTTAAATATTCACAAGCTGAATCATACAATATTTGCCATTTTGTGTTTATTTGACTTAGAATAATGCTTTCAAAGCTCACTCGTATAGTATCACAGTCTGAACTTCACTTCTCTTTATGGGTGAATAATATTCCATTGTATGTGTATACTTCACTTTATCCATTCATCTGTTAATGGATATGAGTTGTGTCCATCTTTTGGCTATTGTAAATAGTGCTTCAATGACCACTGATGTACAAGTATGACTTAGCTCATCCTTTCACATTAGATAAATCCATAGCCTATAGATGGATTGACTGCCTTTGGAGAAGAAGTACAATGTTGGGCAAATAAACCATTTTCAGGAAACAGGAGGGCATGTGGTAATGAACAGTACCCTTCTTCACCATGGGAATAAATGAGACAGTTACTTCCAGAAGAATCTGTGAGTCTGGTCAGTGTTGCAACTGACATAATAACATAGTCCTCAAGTCATCCAAATCTTCTCCATGGGTGTTTCTCATTTCCATTTCTTCATCTTCATTTCATAGAACTACCCTGTGTTTATTAATCTATGGTAAGTAGCCACAAAAGTCTTCTATAACAGATTCCATTCCTCAAATTTTCATTCAGCTTTCAGAACTCTGCCATTTAATCTTTCTGAGTCATCACTTTGATCATTATCCTCCCCTGTTCTGGTAACTACTGTAGGAATTTCTTGTTATATATCTTGGCTATCAAATATAAACCACTAAGCCTAATATTTAAGGACACTCGTCAACTACCCATTGGGGTACAAATTTCTCTAAGGTTCAAACTATATTTTCCAGTTCTTTATATGTCTTCTAAAGTACCTGAAGCATTTTAAGCAAACGATACATGCTTAGAAGATGTATACTAAATTTAATTTGATAAATGTTTCTAAATCTTTCAACTGTCACCTTCCTAGGTACACAAGGAAGCTTCCTATCTGAGAAAGTAATATTCTCTCAATGAAAAACACAGCTAAACAAAAGAAGAATGGGCTATAACATAAAAAAAAAAAATGGCTGCTGTTAAGTGGCATCAACAGAAATTTGCGGGTAACAAAATACATTATATGTTAGAATTGGTCATATTCAGAGACAATACATAGTTCCAAAGTTATTCTTCATTTTTACCTTGACTAAATGACTAATATGAGTTGCTATTTGATAAATTTTATTAGTATCTCTTACTTAATCATTTAGATGAAAAAATATACATGAAACTTGGTCAACATGAAAAGACATAAACACAATGTTCCCCTAAAAAAGATTATTTAAACACCATTAACTAACTTTTACTTACTACAAATTTTTGTTATAATATTTTAAAATGTCTCCATGTAAATGACACATGTTATGAAGAGAATGGCTTTTCCTATATATGGCTAAAGTTGACATTGTGTTATACAGTTCAGGACTACTAAGGGCAAGAAAATGTAGTCATTTAACTCCTGTAATAACGATAAGTATCAAAGTCATATGGGAAAACTGGTTCCCTACAGTCAATGTGAGGATTCCAGTTCACCTTTAAATTGTGTTTGGGAAATGAAGTCTTATAGATTCTGTTGAATGTTATGGATGGAGTTCTCCTTAATGGGAAAGAAAAAAAAACAAATTTATCCACAATATATTGCATATAATTCTAAGGAATAAGCCTCATGGACATCCTGAAATCTACCCGCTGATCATTGGAGATCTCAAATTTTAAAACCTCCACTTTAAGCGTTGTCTCCAGAATTACAACATACTTTTAGGGAGCATGGTTGGACATTCATGCAGTCAGTGCAAAGCCCTTCCTTGTGTCAGGTAGTGTGCAAGGTCCTAAGGAAACATAAATAACAAATATTTCTTTCCCTAAAGAGGTTTATAAACTGACATGAAGAGACTAAAATGTGTGTAAGTGAAGTGAGATTTCCTTGGTACTGCAATAAAAATAAACCCTATGGAAAAACAACTAGTGTAATATTAAGGTGCAGATTGTGACTACAGACTGCCTGGGGTTGATTCCCACCTTGGACTTTTAGAACTAATGTGACATTCTGCGAGTGACTGAAGCTCTCTGTGGCCTGGTTTCTTTTTCTATATATTGCAGATGATAATACATCAACTCATAGAACTCTTTTGAGGATTAAATTTCTAGATGCATGTAAATCATTTAGAACAGCACCTGAACCATAGTAAAGACTCATAAATTATGATTATTTTACTCACTGGAGGAGAATACTTTCAACTGGAAAAGCTCCCTTACATGACAGAAAAAAAGGAAATGGCTAATTAGGGGTATTGTAGTGAGTAGAGCAAAGAACAGAGAATGAAGTGCGCTGTTTTCTTTTTTTCCCTATGAGCTGCCTTCTAGGTTTTATAGGAACTCAGTCTTCCAGCATCATCAAGAGGCCTCAGATGTGGGATGCTTTTCCCTAGGAATATCCATCATCCTAATAAATATTTGCAGCCAGTACTGCTGTGCAAGCAGAGTATGTGACTTGCACAAGGTTGTCTGGGGGAGTGCCCACAGAAAGGTGAGGATCCTTCTCATTCTTGCTTGGTTTCTTCTCCGGTGCACCAGATGGACTTCCAAATGAAAATTCATTTATTTGATTTATCTGATGAAGTACACATCCTTTTAAAATGACAAAAAATTATCTTATATGGGCATTACAGCAGACTTCTTTTTCCCCCTAAGGACATAGATCCACTTTTAGCAATATAATAAGAAAGTCATCAGAATTATTATCATGACATGATATGAGAATACTATTTGCTGTTTACTTGAATCTCTCCAGTAATAAGACAGTTCATTTTAAAAATTAATCAGTGTCTTTTTAGGTACATTAGTAGGTAATGCATAAAATATTAAGTTTTTTATCTAACAGTTTTAATACAGTTTCCAATTCCTGTGGTAACATTTTGTATAAGCCACATGCAAAGTTTTAACTGTGCTTCTTGCTTCTTTGCCTTCAGTTTTTGTTTTCTTGGAGTGAATAACTCAATGGTAGCTCTATTAATAATAGGATCAACTGTAACAACTAGAATTACTATTCTTGGAACAGGTTTTTTATGACTTTTTTTTGTGTGTGTGCATATTTGAAACACAGTAGAAGAGCCTGACTGGACCCCAAGAAAAAATAGGTATAATTTCATGGGCAGGAGGAAAATCTTACTGATTTAAAATCCTGTCCGATTTTTTTTCATTCTTGAAATTCCGTAGTTAAGATTTCAGTCTTGATTACATATATGTAATAACCTTGGTGTCTGTAACTTTCTTCACCTCTGCCTCTGAAAACTGATAATTGATATGACATGGATAACATTCAGAGGCTGGGTTGGATGAGGTGTCAGAATGGAAACTGAAAACACGGGGTCTGATAGGATTCCAGTTAGCGATGCAGGCAACTTTAATTCAGTGAAAGGGCTTGGTCCGTGCCTTAAATTTGTTGTTTCTGAGGCTTCTAACTTCAGGCTTCTTCTCTGACCCTGCTCTGTCCCTTCCTCCTGCTGGTTTCATCTACTTCAGAGCTGGACTAGGTGTCTACTAGCTGATGACTTCAAACCTTCCTCCCTAATCACCATTCTGAGAGTTTGGCTGCTACTTACAGCTACCAGCAGTGTCTCTGCTTGAAATGTCTGCTTAGCACCCTCTTCTCCCTTTAAGCATCAGTGTCTCTTTCATGGGTCGTATACACTATGTCCTTCTGCTGCAGAACTCACTGTGTTGAATTACACTGGTTCTTTTGCTGGTTATCAGCATCAGACAGGGAGTCTCTTAGGGGCAGGCATGATATCTATCTCTTGTTTACTCACTCATGATTCATTCAACAGATTTGAGATTCATATTTAGATCCATACTTGTACTTGGCCAAAGAAAGTGGCCAGTGAATACTTTTTGAATGAATAAGTGAGAAAATAAATGAATGAATAAAACAAGAAGACTACAGACTCTAATGACAAATTTGCCCTTCTTTACAAGTTGACCCAGGGTCAGCCGTGGTCAGTGATGCTCAGAAGCAGCCACCAGAAGCAAACACATGACTATTGCTTTTCTGGAATATGGTATTGCAGAATTCAGAATTCAACAAAAGGCAGTGTGATCAGGGTGAGAGTAAGCAGCTTGATAACATCAGAGCCCGGTTGCCATTTCTCATGGCAGACTAAATGATGACTGATAGTCTGTCAGACATCTATTGAAATTCCTGGAGCGTATGCCTGATGGCTTCTGAATGGAGTTAGGAAACACATTTCCTCCTTAACCTTATCCAGCCGTTCTAGCAACCTGGCTTTGTTTCTTGAAATTTCTATCTAGAAAGTACTTCCTTTGACCCCCTTGGGTAGCTAGAAATGAATTGGAGTATTGTTTGACTGGATCATTAACATGTCCAGAAATGGAAACGGGGGAAATACACCTTGAGGTTTTCCAAAGACCAGCTTTACAGGGAAGAACAACTATTTTTCATTTGAAACCAACATCTGAAAATGAACCTGGGTACTAACAAATGGCTAGAGGAACTGGCTCAAGTTCTCTTTGAGGCAAAACCAAAGGACAGTACTGTTTTGCTTTGTTTCATTGTCCAAAAGATTTGCATCCTATCTAGTTTCTTTGTCTATTTCAAAGAAAATACAATCATAGGCTGCTAAAGCAAGAAGGAAATTCAGTAGCTAGTTCAACATTTTCCTGTTACAGATGATGAAATTGAATCCCAGAGATATGAAGTTGCTTGCCTAAGGTTATTCAACTACTTGGATACCTATAGTAGATCAAGGTTTGTGGATTCCTGGCCCATTCTTTGTCTTCTTTTATCTTGTCTTGTTTGGTTTCTGACTGTGCAATAGAATCTTCAGAAAATATACTGTGTTGCAGTGCACACTGAACTCACAGAGCCTCAGTATTAGACAAGAATTGTTGAACATTATGTGTAAGGCATTATATTCACTCCAGGGAGGACTCAAAGATGAATTAGACACTCACTCAAGTCTTCATGAAGCATGTAGTCTACTCTCTAATAGGGTGAAAAGATAGCTTCAGAAATGGTCATCAATGCCGGGACAACAAGAGAAAAGTTTTCTTGGGAGCCTAGAAACTGGATCTGCTATTGTACTCTATAATAAAATCTGACTACAAATTGCCAGCTATCATTTTGGTAACCATTCTTACAGACTTCCAGGGGATCTCTTTTCTGGGTGGTAAACAGGAGGCACAGTTGCTCACCAATCTCTCATTTTCCGTTTCTGAGTTGTCATCCTATATTTCTCTAGGGCTGTATGGCTTCACCCACCCAAATCCCAAATTAAATTACCATGAGCATTATTGCTAAGTGGAAGAAGCTGTGCTCAAAGTGACTGAGAAGTCCCACATGTGTTCTACAAGTATTTGAACTAGAGGGATAATTAAAACTTAGGTCAGAGGTTGAAAACTGGTGGCCCTGAAGGCAGAATCTGGCCTATGGGTATATTTTGTTTGACCCATCTAGTGTTGACAAATACAGTGTTTTAAATTTGAACTAGTACCAGTATCCAAATACTGACAAATTTCACCCGTAAATATGGCTATCCAGACTCCATGGAAAAACTGGGGATTCTGCCCATACCATTTGCTTTTTCCACATGGCAGTGATCACTTGGAAATCAGCAACCCTTAGGGAGAACATAGACTGTGCAGCCTACCATGGCCCCCATCACTTGATGTTATTTTTGCAAAGCAGAGGACCAGCATAAGATACCATTTATCACATCTTACCCGCATGCTTCATTGGTTTATATCAATACCTGGTTTTGCAGGTAATGGGCAGGCCACTTCTGCACCAGGCAATGTTAACAATAATTTCAGCTATTACAGAAGTTTTACAGAAGTTAGTTTACATTTCTTTACATTAGTTTACATTTGATTAGTATGGGATGTTTACAAACTGGTTTTTCTTAAATATGAGTCATCACAATTCCATTAAATGAGTGAGAGAGTTATGTCTATGTGCATTTCTAGCTAAAGGCACTGAATTTTGGTTAGGTAAAACAGGCTCCTTAAGGTTATAAATATCTCAAATTATCTAGTCCAAGTTTCTTTATGGCACATCTGCACTTTGCAACACAGCAATAGGTGCTAAAATCCTAGGAACACAAAGTAAGCACACAGTTGTGCTTTTGGTCGCTATGCTATAGTAGTTCTATTGAAATAAATCTGCATTAATACACAATGGCAGTAATCTCATGGTACCCCGGTGGCACAATGGTCAAGTGCTCATCTGCTAAATGAAAGGACAGCCAATAAAACCCATCAGGCACTCTGCAGGAGGAATGATCTGGCAATCTGCTCCATTAAAGGTTACAGCCTAGGTAAGTCTATGGGGCAGTTCTGTTCTGACCTGTAAAGTCCCTGTGAGTGGGAATTGACTTGCAGTACACAAGACAACAACAGTAATTTCAGCTAGATTGGTATACCAATATAAGGTTTCAATTTCTAATTGATAACATTTCTTGCTGCAACTATTTGAATTTTGAATTAAATTCTAGCATAGAACATTGCAGCTATAAATAAGGCACTTTGTATGTAACTTAGTCTAATTCCTTGGTTTTACAGAGTCAAAGAAATGAATGGTATGACCATGGTATGGTAAATATTGCCAGGGTCGGCATGAGAACCTTAGGTTTCCCGATCTTAAAACCTCCTGTTGCTCTTTATTTTGTTACATGTGTTCACTGAGGACAACATATTGAATTCAAGGAATTACAAAAATCCCTGTAGAAATTACCAAATACATAAAAAGGGAATTCCTCCCTGCTCTTAAGGAGCTGAAACGTTTTTCTATGGAGTTAAAAAAAGAACATGTAATATATATATATAATATATATGTAATATATATATAATAATAGAAAGAGTTCTTATTAAAAGCCAAACAAACTAAATTGCATGGAGTTTCTTTTATCTTTCCTTCTTTCAAAGTATTATGGGTAGAGTACATAAAGATCCTCATGATATAGGCTGGAACAAAGGGAGCAGAACCCAGGGGCTGATAGCGTGGGGTTATGGACACTAGGGCAGTATTTAGAGCTGAGTCCAAGCCTGTGGGGATTTAGGCAACAGCTTTGCCTCAGCATCAAGAAGTGCAGCACAAGTCTAGCTGTCAGCCCACCCATAAGAGAAAGGACTTCCACTGTGAGGGACAGGGTTCACATAAAACATAATTAATTAAATGAATATGTTGTGTCATACTTACATATATCACTTTTGAATATTGGATATAAGTTTGGTGCAAGTCCACTGTAGTTTGAGGAGCAAGCAAGGAGGTTCCGAGGCTATCATTTGGTAGCAGGAACAAAGACCTTCAGATAGTTTGTGAGGAGGATGAAGAATGTGATCCTGGTCCCCAGTAAAGGGCTGTCTTTAGTCCGTTACTCAAATAGTCAGGAATTTAATTTATCTTTGAACTTCAGCTTGATAGGATACAAAAATTTTAAGTGGAGAAACCAAGGCAAAAACAACACATGTGATACAAACAACATCAACACAGAAGAGGCAGTAATGTCAGAGGATGTGGGAAAAGACTGAAAGTAAGGAGCAAAAGCCTCCTTGGGATTTATTACCTGAACTCTGGGATTTCATTCTCTAACCATAAATCTAAGAACAGATTCCATCCGCTGGTAGGTGGCAATAGGTAACATAATACTTAACTGGGTCACAGTCACCTCATGACCTGACCTAGCCTGGAAATGGCAACTACGGCTCTTGCTGGGAAAGCCCAGGTACACCAGAACTGACGATGAAAATGTTGATTCTATATTTGGTTCTGTGCTAGAAAAGTAAAAATTCTCAAATCAGTGGAATGTTTAGCATATGTACACCAATAATCCAGAGATATTGAAAATCTAAACTAAGGATTACCTCACATGTTTCTCTCTTAACAAGAGAGATTTAAATAATTTAATGTTTTTTCATTTGCCTGATGTATCTCCTTCTGATGCTGCATTCTGATTTTGGAAAACATTACCAAATCGCATAGGAACATTAAGCATTTCAACCAGTATTCTTAATCTTTCTAAAAACAACTCTCTATGTTGTTGTGGAAGAAAAGAATATTTCTTTTTTTAAAAAAATCACTTTATCAGCATTGGTGGTTTGCCTTATAATTTAAAGGCATTAGAAAGAAATAGAGTGAAAACATGTACTCTTGAATTTTGAATGAGACCCCTGCTCTTCAGAAACAAACAGAACTAATTGATCTTCCGAAGTTTCCATGTGCTTGATTCCACATGCTTAATAATGCAGTGGTCACTGGTTATTGTAAACTGGAAATATATGAGATCATTTGATTTTATTTTTCTCTGGGATTCCTCTCTTACCACAGGGTACTGAGAGAGACACATCTAAGTCATCTGCAAAGGATTATCTACTTTTCCATTTGTACATGAAAAATCTTTCAATGACGAGGAAGGGCTAGTTTACTTTTGACATATTTGTTAATAAAAACAATAACAGTGCTTGGTACCATATAGTCTTCATAATTTACCTAGTGTTTTCACATCTTCCACTTTACATTGTCAAAGAATTCCTTTCAGGACGTAGGTCAAGTATTATTGTCTCAATTTTAGACCTGCAGTAACTGAGATACAGACAGGTAAAGTAACTCGCACAAAAACATGCCACTGGTAGAGACGAGACCAGAATCTTCAGAAGGACTCTGCTTGTGTACGTAGTGTGAGTATGTGTGTGGTGTGTTGTCAAACTACGTCTTTTATTCCAGGAAGAAAGGAAAAAAAAAGTTTTGGTTCAACTACCCCAAGACATGCTTCTGCAACAAAAATTTTTCCTTTACCTGGTAAAAATTCTCAACTAGTCAAAAGGAAAGTTCAAGGCAAAGACATCTGCTTTGCTTAGGCTGAAGTGAGTTGTGCAAAACAGGGAACTAGGAGAGGTAAAGAGGTGGAGAAGGTAGTAAGGGCCACAGGAGGGTACTGAGCAGCTATGGGAGCATGAAGAAAAGTCATCAGAAAAAGTTAGTTGGATTTTTTTTTTCTCCTTCAAGAGAAGCCTTCACCTTGCAAATTTGCTTTCTTGGATGAAAGTCCCTGAACATCAGTTCAATCCATCTCCACTACTGAATGTATACATGGTATCTATGTATACAGCATTATCTATTGAAACCATGTATTCAGTCATGAGTGCAATACCATGGGGAACATAAAAGAATGTTATGGATTATATCATGCCCCCCCAAAACATGCGTATCGATTTGACCTGGCTATGAGTCCCAATATGGTACAATTCCTCCCATGTGTTGTGAATCCTGCCTCTGTGGTGTTGATGAGGGAAAACAGACAGTAGTTGTGTTGGTGAGGCAGCACTCAAGTTACCAGCTGGTGTGATATAAGAGAGAGAAATGAACAGAGTAAATCGAGAACCTCATACCACCAAGAAAGCAGCACCAAGAGCGGAACATGTCCTTTGGACCTGAGGTCCCTGTGCTGAGATGCTCTCATTAAATTTGGACTCAACCCACCAGACTGTGATAATTTCTCTTATTGAGTGGACTTGTAACTCGTAAATGGATTTGTGTCTTACCAGACGATGACAATAAAGTTTTTCTTCATGAAGCCATCCACTTTGTGGTGTTTCTGTTAGAGCAGTACTAACTGACCAAAACAGAGAAGAACATATTACACAGTATCCATAATAAAGGAGCATGCAATCTTGCACAGGAGAAGGGATGTGGTGGCAACACATGTGAGGCACTTGGAGAAAAATCTAAGTACAGTGTATAACAAAGTGCTAATCTGAAGCACTCAAGTGTGCTTCAGGAGGTGTGCTGGGAAATAACAACAGATATGCTGGGAAATCAAATAGAAGAGAAACTGCTGTTCACAGAAGTTACAATGGAAAGTTTTGTGCAAGAAATCGGGCTGGGAATGAGTAAGAAAGTATTGAATCATCAAGTTAGAACTGGCATGTAACATTAATGATGGAGTCCAATGTGTCACTCTAAAGCAGAATTCTCTGCAAAGTGTTGGACAACTAGGTAGCTAACTTCAAACTGAATGGTTCAGAGATACAGATTGTTGCTACCAGGATAGATACCCAATCATGTCTTAGCACTGTCTCATAAACTTACCTGTGGAAAGTTATATCCTGTTTTTTTAACTGAATTCAGTCCTTTTGCTTCTCATTTTCTGGACCTGTCTGTACAGAATAATCTAATTCCTCTTTAATATGAGAGTTCTTTAAGTTTTAGAAGAGAGCTCTTGAATCTTCCCAAGTCACCTTCTTTTCAATCTGAGCATCCGTCAGAGTGGGTTGGGGAAAAGAATCAGTGAAAGATGCCTCTTTTGTCAGCTAGAATCATTTCTTTGCAGATTGAATGTAAATCTAGAAAAGTGTGGTTGTATTAAAGCATTAGTGAAAAGAATTGTGAAGTTCCAAGCTGAATGAAAATACGTTTAATTTTTTATTTTATTGCCTTCATAAAACCCAGTTAATTACTATGGAGATTTTTCCCTTCTCTATAATCCTTGAATTCTTGTTTGGTAGAGTAACTAGAGCTTAAAAATGTTGACATGAGCAAATAACTAAGATTATGTATGTAATACTTAAGTCAGAATCTGCAATATAGCCTTTTCATTTTGTAGGAGTAGTCCTTCATCTCAGACATCACCTGCCCCAACTCTTCTCCTTTACTTATAGATGTAGCAACTTATCTTCTAACATTTTATTCCAGAAACTATAGAGAATATACTCCATGTGAGTTTCTCATGACCTCTAATGCCCTCTAAATTTAGACTTAAATCTTAGACTACTATGTTCAGAATAACTTGTCCTATAAAATCCCCTGGAAATCCATTTAAAAGTTGCTGATATATCAGTCTAGAAAGACACATGTAGAAATACTCATGATCATTAGCTGTTAGAGAAATCCAAATCAAAACTGCAATAAGATACCATCTCACCCCAACAAAGTTGGCCATTTTCCAAAAAACAGAAAACAACAAATGCTGGAGAGGCTGTGGAGAAAGTGGAGCTCTTCTAGACTGCTGGTGAGATTGCAAAATGGTACAACCTCTTTGGAAAGCAACTTGGCACTTCCTTTAAAGAGATGGAAATAGATACACCATTTGATTCAGTAATCCCATTACTTGGAATATATCCTACATAAGCAAGGGCAGTCACATGAACATATACATATATATAAAAATGTTTATTGCAGCACTGACCACAATAGCAAAAAGATAGAATCAACCCAGATTTCCAATAACAGATGAATGGATAAATAAACTATGGTATATATATTCAATGGAACACTATGCAATGATAAAGAACAATGATGACTTTAGGAAGCATCTCATAACGTGGTTTCAATTGGAAGATTTTATGTTGAGTGAAATCAGTCAGCAGCACAAGGACAAATATTGTATGAGACCTCTACACTGAGGACTTAAAAACAGACCCATGTACAGAAGGAAAGACTCTTTGATGGCTGCAAGGGAGAGGAGGGAAACAGTTTGGTTATAGATTAGATAGTTGATAGAAATTTGGTTGGGTGAAATCAATGACAGCACACATTAGAAAGAAGATCAATTTAACTGGAATTCAACATAACTGAAAACTCTTCCAATCTTAATCTAGATTGCAAGAATAGAGTAGCAGGGGCAGGGGCCTGGAGACCATGCTGTAAGGGGACATTAAGGCCAACTGGCATAAGTAGTCTACTGCTAAGAGAGTCTTCTGTGCTCCACATAAGTAAGTGTCATCTGGGGTCTTTAAAGCTAGTAAACTGCCATCTAACACTAAATGGTCCAAACTCACCTGGAACTGATGATCACCAAGGACAACAAAGACACTAGGGAAAAAGATTCCAAAAGACAGAAAGTCAGCACACAATCAAAAGAATCAGATGGTGCCCAGCCACCACCTGTGACAGCCATGATGGGACTCACAATGTTGACTCTCAGTCACAACACCAGAAGAAAAGGGTTATACCCTAATGAGTCAACTAAAGGATGCAACTGATGGTCCAAAGTCCTGGAAGGTCCCCTGGGAGTATGGATCCTAGACCTCATGCTGCCCCAGATCATAGATCATTACTGAGGCCAACTCTTTGGATAGGACTGGAATGGTCACAAGGACACAGAGCGACCATATCATGTGTGCACTTGATGGTTCTACACATCTACAGGATGTCGTCCTACTGGCCTCTTGCTAGAGGGGAGTGAAGAGGGTGAAGAGGAAGGGATGGGAAATCATTAAGAGGATATGATACATATGGAATGGAAAGTAGGAATGTGCTGTCACCAGGCAAGGAGGGCAGAGGGAACTGCACAGAGGCAAACATGCAAATTTGAATTGTGCTGTAAAGTTTCATTAAATCACAATAAAAAAGAAAAGTTAAGAGATTTATGACATAAAAATTAAATACAGTAAATATCCCTTGTTTTTTTATATATTCTGACTTAAGCACACTAACTGAGAAAAGACAGTTTTTTTAAATTGTCTAGTGGATAAATGGGATAATTAAATATAAACGACTATTAAGAATATTAAGCAATTATTGTTAAATTTGTTAAGAATGACATTTTGTTTATGCACTTTCTTTGAGATACAAAACACTTAGAGGGAAAATGTCTAGTATTTCATTCAAGTTACTCTTGGGGAAAAAAAGGTGGGAATATGGAGGAAGGATGAACCAAGGGAATAAGTGACATTCAGTGAAGCTGGGTCATGGATACTTTTCAGTATGATTGAAAATTTCTACAATGTAAGTTTAAAAGTTGGGTGGTAGAAAAGGAAACACTAAACTGAAAGATTCATGTTTTTGCACAGTGACACTTAAGTTATTGGGCAGTAACAAAAAATACTCTGTGTAAAATGCACCAAGGCTTTGGCTTTGATACTAACAGCACTACCTGCCCTTCTCTCTCAATCCCATCTCCTATCACCTACTCCACCTTTAGGCTTACAATGGTCTAACACCCTTCTCACCCACAGGAGACCATGGCAATTGGCCAGTCAGTGCTGGATGGCAACCAAGTGGAATTGAAATGAGGTCATCAAAACTACAGTCAAGGAATACAGGGCCAAGATGGTGGACTAGTCACACATCTCCTTGATTCTCTCTGAGAATTAAGGCCTAGAAAAACAACTGAATGGAGCAGGGTGGCCATTCTGGGAGCCCCAAGATCAGGGGTAAGGTTATGAGATCAGACTAGGCTACAGGAAAGGGAAAACTACTTTTGTCAGAAGCAAGACAGTAGCACAAACAGTGCTGCTTCTACTGGCACAGAAGCTGAGAGGCTTACAGGTATGGACACTGTCTTTGCTAACCGTAACACTAGGACTGGGACTGGGACTGCCAAGCCTGAAAGCTCGGCAGGGGTCAGCTGCCATGCTGATCTGCAGTGCCTAAGTAAACAGCGTCTTTTGAAGCAAAGAGGCTGTGTTTAAGACACTTACATCTAGAGAATCCAGCAGCAGCTGGTGACTGAAAGTACCAGAGCCCCTCCCCTCCTCTGAGCCTTACCATAGGTACTGCTGGCTCAGCACAAGAGAGGTGGCTCAGGCAGGACACCACCTTAGTCAGCTGAAAGGCAGAATCAGGCACATCCGAGGGCCCAGAAAGGGCTGGCTGCTACACTGAGCAATAGTGCCTGACTGGACAGGGCACCTCAAAGCAGAAAAAATGTTTTTAAGACAATCATACCTAGAGAAGGTAGTAGCTGCTGGCAGCTGAGTTTGGGATCACCGTTATCCTCCCTTCTTTGAGCCACCACATAGCGTCTGCAAGCACAGCCAATAAGAGACTCCACAAGTATGTAGCCATCTTTGTCAGCTAAGAGGCAGGACTTACCACTCCTGAGGGCCCAGCTGATACTGACTGACGCTGGATAATGTCTGTCTCAGCAGAAAAACAGTTCTCAACAAAATTGCATCCAGAGAACATAGCAGTGGCTGGTAGCTAAGTGTAGCAGTGCCATTTCCCCCTCCTTCACTGAGTCACACCATAGAGTCTGCTGACAGGTCCCAAGAGACTCGATAAGTAGGGTACCATATTTGTCAGACAGAAGATGGGTCCTGCCACCCCTGAGGGCTTAGATTTACCTCCTGCTGCTGAACAGTGCCTCTGCTAGCATAAAATCAGTTTTTGAAATAAGCACAACTGGAGAACACAACAATGGCTGGCAGCCAAGTGTGGTGGCACACTTTTCTCCTCCCTTCTCTGAGCTATGCCATAGTGCCTGCTGGAATGACTCCAGAGAGTTGGTATAAGTAGGTTGCTGTCTTTATCAGCCAGGAGGTGGGGCTGCTGCTGCTGAGGGCCCAGCTGGAGCCAGCCACCGTTTGTGTGGCTGGACAACACATCTCTAGAGATGCTGTGCCTGACAGCCAAATCTAATAATGCCCTTTTAAAAGCTACATCACAGCTCCTCCTGGTGCAACACTGGAGAAAGTGAATTGCTTTTTGATGGCACAAAGACAACAATCAATATCTAACCGTTTAAAGAAGCAGAGCACCATGGCTCTCGAAAACTCCAAAATGGAGAATCATAACACTCCTCAGATAAAGAAACCTAGTGGAAATTATTGGAGGTAGAGTACAAAAGAATTATTTACAGAGTCCTTCTAAAGATTAAATGAAGTGCAGTACAATAAACGAAAGATTAAACAAGCTATAAGAACTGCTAGAACATCAATGATCTGAAATTCAGCCAATCAGTAATAAAATTACAGAGTTAGACAGCACAATACATGGCCAACAAAAAAAGCAGGATTAAGGAAATGGAAACAAAGTTAGCAAGGCTGAAGATAAAGCAACTGATATCAGCATTTATGAGGAGAAATTAGGTAAAAGAATCAAGAAAAATGAAGAAGCATTAAGAAGTGTGTGATTCTCTATCAAGAAGAATAATGTACAAATAATTGGAGTTACTGAACAGGAAGGGATAGCAGAAAATACATAGAGAATTGTTGAAGAGTTGCTGATGGAAAACTTCCTTTACATCACGAAAGAAGAGAACATGGCTCTTCAAGATGCTTATTGAACTCTACAAAAGGTGGACCCCAAAAGAAAGATACCAAGAAAGACTATAATCAGGCTTAATAAAATGAAACATAAGGAGAGACTCTTAAATTCAGCTAGGCTTAAATCAAACTAATGTACAAAGGGAAGCCTTTTAGGCTGTCCTCTGACTTCTCACCAGAAACCATGTTGGCGAGAAGGCAGTAGCATGACACATACAAAGCCTTGAAGGAGAAAAATTTCCAACCAAGAAGTAGATATCCTGCAAAATTGTCTCTCAAATAGGACAGTGACATTAAGACATTCTCACATTAGGGACTTGCAAAAACCAAACCAAAATTAGAAGAAATACTGAGAAGCTCTTCAATTAGCAAATCAATAACATTGTATGTATACTCAAGGATGCAATGCAAGACACAGCATCCAGAGTCCAACCATGCCAGGGAAGTTACAAAACTCAATCAAAGCTAAAATACTAAAATTAGGGAAACAGAGATCTTAACATGTAAACTATGAAATTGTCACACTATAAGGAGGGCTATAATACAGTATTTATAGCCCTTTCAGATGGAGAAGAAGCTAAGGAGATATACAGAAGTTAGATTGTTTTAAACTTAAAATGTTAATGGGAAACAAAGCAGTAGCCACAAAGCATACTAACAATACTACATATCAAAACCAACAAAGTATGTGAATCTCAATAGACACAAAGCCAACATTCAAAAGGAGGAAAAGAAAACCCATAAAGAAAATGACCCAGAACATGATATTAAGTGGAACAAAGGAAACATCAGCAACACAAAAATACAGGTACAAAAATGACAGCATGAAATACATGTCAATAATTAGATGAATTGAGTGCTCCAATAAACAGACAGTAACAGGCTGGATCAAAAAACATGATCCATCTATATGCTGCTTCCAAAAAACATATTTTAGACTCAAAGGTATGAAGAAATTGACAATCAAATGACAGACAAATATATACCAAGCTAACATCATGAAAAGAAGAGGAGTGGCAATATTAATCTCAGATAAAATAGATTTTAAAGTAAAATCCACCATTGTGGATAAGGTTGGTCACTACTTATTGTTTAAAGGTTCAATACATAAGGCAGATAGAACAATATTAAATATTTATGCACCCAATACCAGAGTATCTAAATACACAGAACTAGTGCTGTCAACACTGAAAAATGAGATAGATCACTCCACAATAATAGCAGGAGACTTTAACACTCCATCTTCAGTAATGGACAGCTCATCTAGAAATAAGCTCAGTAAAGATACAGAACACCTCGTTGCAACAATCAACCAACTAAACCTCACTGATTTATACAGAACTTTTACCCAACAAAAGACAAGTACACCTTCTTTTCCAATGCATATGGAACATTCTCCAAAACAGACCACATATTAGACCATACAGCAAGTCTCAACAAAATCCAAACCATTGAATTATTGCAAAGCATCTTCTAAGACCATAAAGCCATCAAAGTTGAAATCAATAACACAAAAAAATGGGTAGAAATTTGAATTCATGGGAACAGAAGAATGTCTTGCTAAAAAATTCACGGGTTATAGAAGAAATCAAGGATGCAATAAAGAAATTCATGGAATCCAATGAGAATGAAAACACATCCTACCAGAACCTATGGGATACAGCCAAAGCAGTGCTCAGAGGTCAATTTATCTCTATCAACACACACATCCAGACTGAAGAAACAGCCCAAACCAAAGAATTAACCCTATAACTTGAGCAACAGAAAAAGAACAATGAAAGAACCCTTTGGGCACCAGAAGAAAACAGATAATAAAAATTAGAGGAATTAGAGAATAGAAAAATAATTGAAATAATTAATAAAACCAAAGGCTGGTTTTTTGAAAAGGCCAATAAAATAGGTAAATCATTGACTAAACTCACAAAAGAAAAACAGGAGAGGAAACAAATAACCTGAATATGAAACGAGATTGGAGGTGTCACAACAGACCCAACTGAAATTAAAAGTATAATAACAGAGTACTAAAAAATTGAACTCTAACCTATTTGAAAATCTAGGGGAAATGGACAAATTCCTAGATTCACATCACCTACCAAAATTATCACAAGAAATAGAACAACTTAACAGACAACTTAATAAACACTTCACAAAAGAAGAGATAGAAAAAAATAACAAAAAAACTAACCAACCAAAAACAGTCCAGGCCCAGACATCTTTACTGGAGAATCCTACCAAACTTTTATAGAGGAGTTAATTCCAGTACTACTGAATCTATTTCACAACACAGAAAACAATGGAATATTCCCAAATTCATTCTATGAAGCCAGCATAACTCTGATACCAAAGCCAGGGAAAGATCCCACAAAAAAGGAAAATTACAGATTAATTTCAACCACAAACCTAGATCCAAAAATCTTCAACAAAATCCTAGCCAATAGAATTCAACAACATATAAAAAGAAAACAAGTCATCATGAACAAGCTGGATGCATACCAGGGATGCAGGGCTGTTCAACAACAGGAAAACAATTAAGTGATCAACCATATAAATAACACAAAAGATAAGAATCACTTGATCTTTGTCAACTGATACAGCAAAGTCATTTGACAAAGTCCAACATCCATTCATGTTAAAAACTGTCAGTGAAATAGAATAGAAGGGAAATTCCTCAATGCAGTAAGGGGCATTTACACAAAGCCAATTGCCAACATCATCCCAAATGGAAAGAGAATGAAAAAATTTCCCCTGAGAATGAGAACTAGACAAGGATGACCACTCTCATCACTTCTATTCAACATTGGGCTAGAGTTTCTGGCCAGAGTAATTAGGAAAGACAAAGAAGTAAAGGGTATCTACACTGGTAAAGAAGAAGTAAAAATATCACTAATTGCAGATAATGTGATCAAATACACAAAAAACCCTAAAGAATCCATAAATAAACTATTGGAACTAGTAGACGAGTTTAGTAAAGTATCAGGACATACGGTAAACATAAATAAATCAGTAGGATTCCATTACACCAACAAAGATTCCTTTACACCAAATCAATACCGTGTACTATAGTCTCCAAGAAGATAAACTGTCTAGAAATAAGTCCAAACAGAAAAAAGTCCCATACAGAGAAAATTACAAGGGTATATTACAAGAAACCAAAAGATACCTACATAAGTGGAGAAGCCTACTTTGATCATGGATAGGAAGACTTAACATTGCGAAAATGTCTGTTTTACCCAAAGTGATCTACATATACAGTGTAATCCCAATACAAATTCCAGTGTCATTTTTTAACGAGATGGAGAAACAAGTCACCAACTTTGTTTGGAAAGACAAGAAACCCCAGATAAGTGAAGCAGTACTGAAGAGGAACACAGTGGAAAGTCTCACACTTGGTACTACTTGGTAGTACCAACCTTGGTACTACTACACTGCCATGGCAGTCAAAACAGCCTGGTACTGGTACAAAAAGAGACATACAGACCAATGGAAGGGAAAAGAGAACACAGAAATATCACCATCCTTCTATGAACAGCTGATATTCAACAAAGGCCCAAAGTTTGTAAACCACAGTAAAAACAGTCTCTTTAACAAACGGTGTTCACAAAATTGTATACTCATCTGCAAAAAAACTGACACAAGACCCATGTCTCACACCTTTCATAAAAACTGACTCAAAATAGATCAAAAACCTAAATACCAAAGCTAAAACAATAAAGATCATGTGAGAAAAAATAGAGACAACACTGAAGTTCTAATTCACATCTTAGACATACTGCAAAATCTGACCAAGAGTGAACAAACAACAGAAGACAAAACAGGTAAAAATCAAACACTTATGCTCATGCAAAGACTTTATAAATAGTTAAAAGACTACCTACAGAATGGCAAAAAATATTTGGCAAGTATGTATCAGGACAACATCTGATTCTAAAATGTACAGGGTACTGTAAAATATCAACAGTAAAAATGTAAATAACCTAAGTAAACAACGGATAAAAGAGATGGACAGACACTTCACCAAAGAAGACAGCCAGGGCCAAAAGACACATAGAGAAATGCCTACAGTCACTAGCTATTAGAGAAATCCAAATCAAAACTACAATGAGATACCACCTCACCCCAACAAGTTTCTCAATAATCAAAAAATACAAAACAACAAATGCTGGAGAGGCTATGAAGAGATGGAAACTCTTCTGCACTGCTGGTGGGAATGCAAAATAGAATAACCTCTTTGGAACACAATTTGGCACCTTCTTAAAAAGCTAGAAATAAAAATACCGTATGCTCTACCAATCCTGCATCTTGGAATATATCCTGCAGAAATAAACGCAGTCACATGAACAGATACATGTACACAAACGTTCATTGCAGCACTGTCCACAGCAGCAGAAAGATGGAATCAGCCTAGATGCCCATCAACAGATTAGTAGATAAACAAACTATGGTGCATAGGTGCAGTTGGAACACTATGCAATGACAAAGAACAGTCATGATTTTAGGAAGTATCTTATAACCTGGTTTCAACTGGAAGACATTATGCTGAGTGAAATCAGTCAGTGGCAAAAGGTCAAATATTGTATGAGACTTCTGCTATAAGGACTGAAACATAGACTTATGTGCCGAAGAAAAGACTTTTTGATGGCTACAAGGTTGGAGAAGAAGGGAGAAGGATGTTTATAGATTAGATAGTTGATAGGAATTTGGTTATGTGAAGGGGGTGACAGCATGCAGTAGAGCCAGGTCAACATAACTAGACTACATCACGTACTGAAGCTTTTCTAAACTCAATCCAACATTTGAAATGATAGAGTAGCAGGGATGCGGGTCTGGGGACCGTTTTCAGGGGACATTGAGTCAATTGGCGTAACGAGTCTTTTGCTAAGAGCATCTTCTGCACCTCATATTAGAGTCTTAAAAGCTAGCAAGCTGCAACCTGAGGAACACCAAATTGTCCCAACCCATCTGAAACAGATGATAACAAAGAACATCGAAGACATGAGGATACGTGAACCCAGCAGACAGAAGAATGCATATGAATGGGAGACTGCATCAACAGGAGACCAGTAAAACCAGGTGGTGCCCGGCCACCACCAATGGCAGCCGTGATGGGGAACAAAACATAGAGTCCCTGATGTAGAACAAAAAAAAACGTGTTCAGTTCAAGAGCTCCAGCAGCCTGGAGGGTGTCCTGGGAACACGGCCCCTAGACTTCCTGCCGGCCCCGACCTAAAACCAATCAACTCTTCAGACAAGAATGGACTGGACTTGGGCATACAGTGTGAGCACATGGGTGTGTACTTTATGGCTTTATACGTTTATAGGAAGCTGTCCTACTGGTTTCTCTCTAGATGGAAGAGGAGAGTATGGAGAGGAGGGGACAGATGTTCATTAAGAGGGTACTAGAAGAATGAAAGGGAGTGTGCTGTCAGAGGGTGAGAAGAAGAGATGGAGTCGCAGATAGACGGGCACGCAAAATTGATTTGGATTGTATACTTTCACTTAATCATCAACAAAATAATCAAAGGAAAACAAAAAACAATGCAGTTATTTCCGAGGGGATACAAGACTTGGTGGAGTAAGCTACTGAGTGTTGGGGAGTACAACATTTAGAAGGACATTGTAGCCCACACTAAAAAGGAGTCAGCCCACAAGTACAACCCCACTCGGCAGTGCATTATGGGAGGAACTTACGTAGTTCGGTCATATGTGAAACCAAATACCTCATCTGCCTTGACCAAATGTTCATTTTTCTGTTCAAATCTCATTAAAGCATAGACTATGTCCATACACACAGTGATCCATCCAAATACATTGGCTGTAGCCTAAATTCCAATTATCAGTGACTGAAATCTTCAGCCTTGCTAAGGGAACACCTCCATCTTTGAATCTTCATTGTGTTGTTTTGTACAGGGTCTTCTCTGTAGTGTTTTTTTTTTTTTTTTTTTTTTTTGTGGTTGTAAAACGTTAGCAAAATGGCTTACATTTGTATTAATTTTCTGTTCCAACTATCCCCAACTTCATGTTTTTCTTTCCTCACAATCTGTTCCTTTAAAAAAGAATACGTCTGTTATAGATGTGAAAAACTACATGTGTGTGTTTGTGTGTTAAAGAAAACTGCCATGGAGTGGATTCTGACTCTAGCAACCCTATAGGACAGAGTACAACTACTCCATAGAGTTTCCAAGAAGCACCAGGTGGATCTGAACAGCCAACCTTAATCGCTATACCACCAGAGTTTCCATATCTCTTTACATATGTATATGTACATGCTTATATTCAATCTATGTATCTATCTAGATAATATGTCTCCTGTGGGCATTATGAGTAATCAGTGAGGATGATTCTGACTTATGAGGTGTAGGGGGAACATGTTTTTTTATTTTAAAATGAGAAAATTGGGAATCCTTTTATTATAAACCATGTTGATTTTTTCCTGGGAAAAGGAATTCCTGTTTTTTGTTAGTAGCCTTTAAATTGACCCCCAGATCATGCTTAGCCCATGTGTTATAGAGTAGAAGTGCTGCATAGGGTTTACTAAGATGTAACCTTTATGGAAGCAGTTCACCAGGCCTTTCTTACACAGAGCTGCTGGGTGGCTTGAATTGCCAACCTTTACGTTACCAGCCCATAGCAAGCTGCTCAGATTAGTGAAGCTCCTTGGAGTGCCTATAGTAGATACTTATATACCTATTCCCAGCTTGGACATGTAGAAACCCTAGTGACGCAAATAGGTATGTGTTCAGCTATTAATTAAAAAGGTGGCAATTTGAAGCTACCCAGAAGCCTTGTGGTAGAAAGGTCTAATGATCTGCTTCCATAAATACTGCAGGGAACAATTACTCAGGGAACAAATACTCTAGGGAACAATTCTATTCTACTTTAGTCATATGGATTGCTGTGAGTAGAAACTGACAGCAGCACATAATATCAATAACCTTGAACTTGGCCTCTCTTAATCTTAATTTCTCTTCCTATAAACACTGTGTAACTCAATTATATCACTTTAGGAATGGGAATTTTAAGTTAAAGAAAAAAGACAAATGAGCACTAGGATGAGTTCATTACCCTGAAACCACGAGTTCTCTGTAGACTCGTTTTGCCCATCACAGCCTCTCCATTTAATATCACATATAAGAGGACTATGATGGTTCAGAAACTATGGTGGCATGGAGGTTAGGTGCTATGGCTACTATCCAAAAGGTCAGCCATTCAAATTTGCGAGGTGCTCCTGGGAAACTCTATGGGACAGTTCTCTTCTGTCCTATAGGGTTGCTATGAGTCAGCATCAACTTGACAGAATTGGGTTAGGTTTGATTTGTTTTTCTGATGATTAAGGTTGTGTGTCAACTTGACTGAGCCATGAGTCTCAGTTGTTTGGAAGTTATGTATTGATCCAGTTCATTATGTAGCAGTGAGTTTGGCAATTATATAATGATGTAGTCATCCTCCATGATAGGGTCAGCCAATCAGATATAAGGGGGGTTTCTCAGGGTATGTGGTCCAACAGAGAGACAAAGCCTTCTTCTGGAGCAGGCAGTCTGAATTCAGACTTCTACCCTTGCAAACTGTGAAAGAAATAAGCTTATCTTCGTTTTAACCATCCACTTGCGGTATTTCTGTTATAGCAGTGCTAGACAACTAACACAAGGTAAACGTCACTATTGGCATTTTATAGAAAATACAACTTAAAACTCTTGAGAGTCAATATACAGAAACAGTTTGAGGGGTAAAGTGTTGTAAAAAAAAATACTCTTTGAGACTTTTATTCCAAAATCACCTCTTTCATTTTTTTCTTTCTTTACATTATATTCAGGTCTTCAAACAGGGTTTGTTCCTGTTTGAATTGCTGCTGAGAATTTGCATTTCTAATAAGTTCCTGGGTGATGCTAATGCTGCTGGTTAGGAATTAGTTCTGAGAATCACTAGTAGAGCAGTAGTTCTCAAAATTTATTATGTATGAGAATTACCTGGGAATTTTGTCAAACTAGATTCTGATTCAGTACATCTATGGGTGGATATGCAAATTCTCAGCAGGCGTTTGAACAGAAACAATCCAGTTCAAAGCTCTGGTTTTATTTATGTATAAGCCCTATATCCCAAATCCAAAGCCACAAACCCATTATTGTCCAGCGAAATCCAATTCATAACAACACTATAGGACACAGGAGAGTTGCCTTGTAGGGTTTCCAAGGCTGTAATCTTTATGGAAGCAGACTGCAACATCTTTGTCCTGCAAAGTGGCTGTTGTGCTTGTACTGGCACCTTTTAGATAGCAGCCAAGCACTTACCAACTGAATCACCAGAGTTCCTTGGGCCCTCTGTAAACTACAACTTCCTCAGGGAAAGGACCCTTTCTTGTTCAACCCTTCCTCCACTTCTGCAAAGACTAAGCCTGGCATGTAGAAGTGCTGGATGAGGTTTGTTGTCTCAGTGTCTGTTAGCGATAGGCCTGTGGTCCTTGGACCATCCCTCTGTTTGCCACATAGAGGTACCTCTCCCACTCTCTTGCTGCTTGAGGTTAGTCGCCACCAGGCCAACCTATCTGCACAAGAGATCATGAACAGGACCCCAAAATTCATTTATTATCCACCTGAGGGCTGGCTGCTTCCAGCTGCTCTCTTTTCCAGGCAGAGGCAACTCTGAAAGAACAAAAGGTAGCTCCACTTGTTTCCACAATGTCCAAGGGCAAATACGGGAAATGTGGAAGGTGAGAAATAAAAGAGAACCTAATTCATAGCCAAAGTTTAAATCATACTTATATCAGTCAGTGCCTTCTAAATCTAACAGTCCTTCAGAGAAACACTAAAATGGAAACACTAACAATGCAAAATAGACTCATTTGCAAATAACTCATACCCAGGTAGTTTTCTCACTAAAGGGACGGTCTTCTGGATCTAGATTACTTATTTTGACTTTTTTTTTTTTTTTTAACAAAAATGTTCCAACAACTTTAGCTGTGAGTAATCAGAAAGGCTAAGTATATTTCCTCAGGACATCCTTTGTTAGGTTCTTGTATATTACTGCACAGAAAAGAGAATCTACAGATACATACACACATACGGATGACTACTATTACCAAACAGTAACACAGACAGAAATACTGAATAATGCATCAGAAAGAACAAAAATCAGAAAACCTTCCAAAATGCAAAATTTAGAAATATCGTCAATCTACATACCATTTGCCATTGAGTCAATTTCAACTCATAGCGACCCTACAGGACAGAGTAGAGTTGCCCTGTAGGGCTTCCTAGGAGCAGCCAGTAGATGTGAACTGCCACCCTTTTGGTTAGCATCCAAGCTGTTATCAACAACCCTACCAGAGCTCCTTAATGTATATGAGACCTTTCTTACTACTGCTTAGAGACCTTTTTTTGCCCATCTTAGTCTAATAGTAGTTACAAAGATAATTCATAGGTATAAAATTATCAAATACATTTTGTGTTCTCTTTTTGTTTCTGTTCACTCCATTTTTCCCTACCCTTTGTGGTACATGTAGTGCCAGCTGTATAACCAATTGCTGTCAAGTGTGTTCTGACTCATGGTGATTCTGTGTGTGTCAGTATAGAGTTGTTTTCCACAGAGTTTTCAAGTTCTGATTTTTCAGAAGTAGATTGCCTAGCCTTACTGCTGAAGTACCTCTTGGTGGATTCTGACCTCCAACCTTTCAGTCTGAAGCTGAGTACACTAATTGTTCACACCATCCAAGGACTCCTGCCCACTGTGTTAAAGGTGATAATACTTATTATCCATCTTTTAGAATGGTTGTCAAGCCTTAAATGAGGTAAATCATATAATGTGCTCATTATACATTACTCTTTTGAAACTGGTGGTTTGTAAAAACATTACTTTAAAGGAAAGTTAGTAAAACTCTACTAAATGCATAAAGATTGTTTTCTTGTCTGTTTTCTTTTATTTTTCACACCATTCCTTCTTGGACCCCAGTCTTCTAAGAGGATACCACAGGATCTGTGTGGGGAGGTGACATAAAGGAGAGGGTAACAGGGAATCCTAAGTCCCACACTCTGTTATGCCTTTAGACTTCTCTGTAAGATACCATTTGGAGAGAAGATCTGGAAACTAGAAATACTAGAAAATCACTAAATTCAACAAATTTTCTCTTTTGATGTAAGCTTTGTGAATGCACACCTTGGTCTGTTGCAGTCACTGAGACTCCTCAGTGCCGAAGTGGTGTTTATCACAAATAAAGCTCAAATGTACATGATGGTTACACATGTGATGATTCAGGGCACAGTGCGATACTCTTCAATAACATCTAGTGTAAAATGAATTAATTGTATTTTAAAATTCCTATTCTACCCATTTCTTTACATGATCATGAGTCCACTGTATTTCCCATTTCACTGAATAAATATTTAATAGAGTTTGGCTTGGCATAATATTTCCGTGCCCACCAGCTGCAGCCAAGTTAATTCTGATTCATAAGAACCCTACGTATGTCAGTGCGGAACTGTGTTCCATAGGAAATACAAATGGCTGTTTTCTTTTCAGAAGTAGATAACCAGGCTTTTCTTCCAAGGTGACTTTGGTTGGGCTTGAACAGCCAATCTTAACCATTTGCAACATTCAAGGACTCCATTCCGGTGCTAGGCACTGGAACTTTAGAGATCATCAGAATCCAATCTCTGTCCTCAAATCGCTCATAATCAAAAAGGAAAAAAAGGTATAAATAACACTACTAATATAAGAGGACAAGCTATAGTCATAGGGCAAATACCATGTTAAAAAGAAAGGCATTTAACACACTTACAGGTGTTCAGTAAAAGCTCCTTAGGAGACAGAGCCAACATGGTGCCGTAGACAGATGCACCAATGAAAAATGGAATGAACAGCATTACTACAGCGAAGACCCTGAGAACTAAGTAAAATATAAAATCACCAATCCTGGGGTGCTGACCACCAAATGAAGTGCTAAAGAATTAGACCAAATACTGAGTGGAAAAAGAAACAGAGATACAGAATGGAGGTCTCCTGACAACTAACATGGCAGAGTGTGACCGGCTTGAAGTAGAGCCAGTAATGACCCTGGACAGGCAGTACAGGAACACAACTTAATGGAGTACCCAGTAGAAGACATAGTACCTGGTAAGCAGAGAAGCACACCTTTTCACCCCTCACTCTTCTCGTGAGTAGAAGCAACAATCTTCCAAACCCAGCATCTCCCACAGCTGGTATTCACAATATGAGTCCCCCTCAACCTCTCAGGCCTAATCCATTCCCTCCCAATGTGTAGCTTTTTATTATTTACATTTTTTTCTTTCTTTCTTCCTTTTTTTTTTCTCGCTCCTACCTAGCCCTGTGTACCACTTACCCCTTCCTGTTGACTCCCAGTGAACTACCTTTACTTTCCCATTCTCCCTCCTATCTAGCCGTATGTGGACACCAGATCCTTACCACCTCCACTTGCTGGTCTCCACTGCACTGCAATTTTTTCTCTTTCTTCCTTTTCTTTCTCCCTACCAACTCATCTCATATGGCATCTCATGCCTTCTTGTAGACTCTACCATAATGTCACAGCTAGATAGCTACCAGCCCACCACTGCTCAAGCTCTACCTCATCCATACTTAAGCAACCCTCAGTGTGCCACCTTTTATTTCTCTTTTTCTTTCTTTTTTCCTTCATTTCTTTCTCTCTCCCACCTAGCTCCAATCATTACTTGTACCCCTATTCTCACCAGCTCCCAGGTCTACACTGCACATACAAACTGGCACCAATCATATCACTAGCTTTTTTTTAAAAAAAAAAACAAAACCTTTTCGACTTTCTTCCTCCCACCTAGCCCCATACACCACCTCCTCCCCTTCCCAGGGGCCCCTGAAACGCTGTCACAGATATAGTGCCACTGGTGCACTGGACTGTTGCTGCCCTCAGTCTGCCCTAACCCACCTCCTAGACTCCAACATACCAACATTTTTCTCTTTTCATCATTTTTCTTCTTATCCACACCCACCTAATTCTTTATGTCACGTATCTCCCTTTTTGCCAGTCCCTGGGTCTGTCACCCCCGACTTGTTCCTGCTGTGCCCATTTTTCTTGTCTTCCTTTTTCCTTTCTCTGTCCCTCCTAGACCTGCACATCACCCCCAGCACTGCCCCCCGTCCCACAACTCAGCTGGCTCCTGTCATCTCAGCTAAATTACCCCCGGAGCTCAGGCCTGCTGTAAAACTGGGTCTACCCTGCTCCTCCCTACCTGCTACTTGACCAGCTGCTGAATGATGATAGATAAGCCCATACTGACACTCTCACCCATCTAGTAAGGGGTTGCAAATACTCTCACATTGCTAGATTAACATCATGAGGCAGACAGTGACTGCTAAGTATGCCTTCAGCCACCTTGTCAAATCCTTGGACACCAAAGTGGGCTCACTGACCCTGCTGCTGCCCTGCCCACCCAGATAAGGTTGTGAGAGCTATCATGCCCATAGATAGTCAAGCAGCAAAGCATGCCAAGCCTGTATACCCTGATATCAAAATAAAATAAAAAAGCAGAACAAAACAAGTGAACAAACAATCAATATTTTATGTCTTGGTGACACTAAACAATACAAAAACATATAAAAAGGCAGGATAAAATGAATCCTGCATATGGTCAAAGCAAAGAATCATTGTTTTAGTCAGCTAGGGCTGCTCTAACAGAAACACCACAGAATGGATGGCTTTAACAAAAGGAAGTGTATCCTTATGTAGTCAGTAGGTTTCATGTCCAAATTCAGGATGTTTGCTCCAGGGGAAGGCTTTCCCCCTTGACAGCTCTGGAAGGAAGTCCAGTATTGCATAAGTCTTTGCCCAGGCAGCATCTTGGCACTGGAACCTCAGTTCTGAAGGATGTGCTCTTCTCCTGGTGCTGCTGTCTTGAGGGTGTGACGTTCCCAATTTTCTGCTTGTTTCCCTTTCCTTTTAGCTCTTGCAGGATGAAAGGATTAAGGATGGAGCAAGCCATACTCCAGGGAAACTCACTTTACAATGGAGCAAGTAGGTGACCTTATAAAGGGATTTGTAGTCCCACCTCAATCCTTTAACATACAGCATAGGAAAATCACAAAATGGAGGACAATCACAAAATACTGTGAATCATGGCCCAGCCACATGGCTACACAGATTTGTGGGGGGACACAATTCAATCCATGACATCCCACCCTTTAGCACCCCAAATACCACATCATTGAAACATGTAACACATTCATCCCATCATAGCATAATCATGTCCATTCCACATGATAGAAATCTTAAATCAGTTCCAAGTCCAAAATTCAAAAATTCCTTTACTTCTGTGAAACCTAGAATACAAGCTATCAGTTTCCAAAGGTACATTAGCAGAATAGGCACAAGTTAGACATTTCATTACAAATGGGAGAAGTTGCAGGGAAAGAAGGCATTAACAGGCAACAGGAAAGTCAGCAGAACTTATTATATTAGCCCTCAAAGCTTTGAAAATAATCTTCCATTTTCTGGGACATTCTACACAACAGCCCTGCCCTCCAGACTCCAGGTATTGGCTACACTCTATGGATTCTGAGTGGGGCCCCCAGCCCTGTGTTACAGCTCTGCCTTCAAGGCCCACTTGGACAAAAACTCTGCTCCATCAGCTTTAGGTTCACCCTAAGTCCAACTAAGTGGCATTCCACTCTGATAAAACACAGGATGCCATGGCTCCACACTTTCATACCCTTGAGGTCATGACCATACCTTTTGAGACTAAGGCAGTTCAGCTTCTTATACTGTTTGTCTCTTAAGCTTCTTCTTCCTACGTTCACATGGCCTGGGCCTCAGGCCCACATTTGCCCTGCTGGGGCAAGTGTTCCAAAGCTCTGTAGCTCCACTGATTCAAATGCCCGGAGGCATCCCACTCTCACTGGAAAGCCTCCTGCACTAAGACACTCAGCTCTCTTGCTCTGTGGGTCAGCAATTCTAGCTCCACCAATTCAAGTACCTGGAGGCACCCTGCTCTTCTGAGAAAACTCTGTGCGCAGGCACTCATCTCTCTTTCTCCATGGGTTGGCTCCAGTGCTGCCTCAGGTTCTGCTGCTGTCACTGCTGCAGCAGCTGCTGCTGCCACCAGTTGTCTGAGTCTGTTTCTCATCATCTGCACCTTCTTCAGTGTTAAAAGTTCCTCTTCGTTCCTTCTGAATCTTCTATCCATTCACAGTTCCAAAATGGCCTCCACATTGTAGGTATTTGCTAGAACAGCATCCAACTTTCATGGTACCACGTTCTGTTTTAGTCAACTAAGGCTGCTGTGACAGAAATACCACAGAGTGGATGGCTTTAACAAAGGAAAGTTTATTCTTACACAGTCCAGTAGACTACAAGTCCAAATACAGGGTGTCCACTCTAGCAAAAGGCTTTCCCCCTTGCTGCTTCTGGAGGAAGGTCCTGTATTGTATCAGTCTTTGCTCAGGGAGCATCTTGGTGCAGGAACTTCAGTTCTGAAGGACTTGCTTTTCTCCTGGTGCTGCTTTCTTGATGGTATGAGGTTCCCAATTTTCTGCTTGCTTCCCTTTCCTTTTATCTCTTCTAATATGAAAGGACTAAGGGAGGAGCAAGCCATACTCAAGGGAAATTCCCTTTCCAGTGGAGCAGGGAGGTGATCTTATAAAGTCCTATAACTTTCTGGTAGTAGAAAAGACATTGGAAGAACCTGGCATGAAATTGTAAAAACTAATACTTAGGGCTCTCCAACAGATGAGGAGGAAACACTGGTAGCATAGTGGTTTAGTGTTACATCTGCTAACCACAGGATCAGAAGTTCAAATCCATCAGACACTCCTTGGAAATTCTATGGGGCTATTCTACTCTGTCCTCCGGGGTCACTATTAGCCAGAATTGACTAAGGAAGTATATTTGTTTTTGGTAACTGATTAGGACAAATATCAAGGAATAGTTGGACAAGAGAGAGAAGAAGATAGACAAAATCATGGAAAACACAGACAAAACCCACAAAATCTAGGAAAATACAAAGCAATAGAAGATTTCACGAAAATAACACAAGGCAAACGTGAACATAAATAATTAGAAATCATTAAAAAATAGTAACTATAAATTCAAAAGATTAAAATAAATCAGAAAATAACAGTTGTATAGAGGGTTTCAGGAGCAAATTTGAAACAACAGAGGATGGAATCAGTGGATTGAAGACAAATCTATAGATGTCACACTGAGGAAAAATCAGAGAGAAGAGTAAGAAAAAGGAAGGAAACCTAAGAAGTATGTGGGACACAATCAAGATTAAAAACATGTGCATGATCAGAGTTCCAAAACAGGGGGAGAAGATAGAAAACACAGACAAGATTGTTGAAGTTTCACAGCCAGAAAAATTTCTAAATATCATGAAAGATGAAGAGCTGACCATCCAAGAGGGACAACAAACACCAATAAGGATACACTTCAAAAGAAAATCATCAGGACATTTTATAATCATATCTGCCAGGACAAAAGACAAAGAAACAATTCTAAGAGCAACTTAAGAAAAACAAATAGTTATTTACACAGTGGAAAAATAAGATTAAACTCTGATTACTCACCAGAAATTATGTAGACAAAAAGGCAATGGGAGGACACATATAGAAACTTAAAAGAAAAAAATGCAAACCAAAAATAACATATCCTGTAAAACTGTCTCTCATATGCAATGTGAAATTAGAATATTTCCAGATAAAGAGAAATTAAGAAAATTCATAAAAACAAAACCAAACTTACAAAAAATATTAAAAGGAATCCTTCAGTTACAGAACCAACAACATCAGACAACAATCAAAGTCTAGAACACAAAACAGCATCAGCCAGATCCAACCTCAGGTAAAGAATTTCTAATAATAAAGCAAAGTTACAAGATTCAAGAACAGAAAACAGAAACATCAATTTGTAAATGATGACAACACCAAAACAATAAATAGGGGACTGAATTGTGCAGGTATAGAGTATTCAAATGGAGAGGAAGTCAAGTCAAAATCACATAATAAAAGACTTAGGAAGATGAGAGTCAGTTTCAAAATAACCACAAAGAAAGTTAACAAAAGTACTCAACAAGAAGAAAAGCATAATAATTCAGCAAACAAATTACAATAACTAAAGCAATGAAAATAAAATTCACAGAAGGAGCACAGCCCAGGAAACTAAGAGGAACAAAGAAAATGTTAGCATCATGGCACAAATAAGCCTGTACATATCCATAATCACACTGAATGTAAAAAACTTATATGCACCCTTAAAAAGACAAAATGGCAGAATAGATTTAAGAAATGACCCATCAATATGCTGACACACCTTAGACACAAAGACGTATTAAAAATCAATGGATGAAAAAAAATCAGGGAAACAGTAATGAAAAAAGAACAGGAGTAGCAACATTAATCTCAGACAAAACAGACCTTAAACAAAGTCGAACATAAAAGACAAAGAAGGATGTTACATAATGATTAAAGGGACAACACACTAAGAAGATGTATCTTTAGTAAATATCCGTGCACCCAAAGACAGGGCTATAAAATACATAAAAATGAATTTTAACTGCACTGGAAACAGAAGTAGATAGGTCCACATAATAGTAAGAGATGTCAATACATGACATTCAGTAAAGAAAAGAACACCTGAAAACTCAACAAAGATACAGAAGATCTAAAGGCTGCAATCAATTTAACCTCACAGGTATATATAGAACAGTCCACCCAACCACACCAATATACATATACTCTTCCACTGCACATAGGACATTATCTACAGAATAAACCACATTTAAACCACAAAGCAATGCACAATAAAATACAAAAACATTGAAGTAAGGTATTGGTGGAGCCAAGATGGCAGACTACATACATGTCTCCTCAATTCCCTCTAAAAACTAAGGTCGGCAATGATAACTGAATGGAACACTCTGGGCACCCATGGAGCCCTAGGATATGCCATAGGGCTGTCAGATTAGACTACATACCACTAAACAGGAAAGTACCTCTCTCTGATGAGACAAAGCATGCTCAACCTTGCTCCTGCTGATTTGCATCTTGGGAGACTACAGATACTGACACTTTTTTCTTTTTCCTTTTCTCTTATCCAGGAGGTGGAGGATGACATGAGCCAATGACTGTGCTGAACTGCAGTGGCAAAGTAAGCAGCATATAGCACAGCAGACAGAAAATGCTTGGGATAGCCACATTTTGAGAGCCCCACTCCTGACTGAGGGCACCACTGCCCCTCCAACCCTCTCTTTTCTGAACTCCCCCGTAGATTTTGCTGCTTTGCAGTGGGAAGGACAGCTTGGCCGGGATGCCATCTTGGTCAGCTGGGGGGCAAAGTTACCCAACCAGAGGCCTCAGCAAGGTCTAATTCCCAAGCAGAGAAGCAATGGCACTCCAGAAAGCACATTTCCAGCAGAAACGCTGTGTTCAACACAGTGTTACCCCACGGATGGGGCCCGGCTGAGGATGGCAGCAAGGTTGTAACCCCTCTGTATTTTGAACTACATCACAGCGTCAGGGGAAGGCTGAAGAAGTGCTTCCATTCTTAGCTGGAAGGCAGAGCATGTCACACCTGATGGCCTAACTGATTTCAGCTTCTGTCAGACGGCTTCTTAACTTTTAAAATAAGGCTGCCTGGAGAACTAACTGCTGAGTGGGGCACTATCTCTTCCAGCCTTTATTGACCCACATCATTGGTTTTGTTGATGGCCCCCTACTCACCAAATCTTTTCCATACTGGTTGTGGAGCCTGCCACTGAAGAACATACAATGGGGCCAGTCAATAGAGTACACAGAGGTAGTCCCTTCTCAGAACTACAACTCAATTCCTGTTGAGGCAACACCAGAGAAACTAAACAGCCTCTAGAGGGCCCAAAGGCAACAAACCATCTCTAACTGTTTAATGAAACAGACCACCACGGCTCCAGAAAACTCTCAAAATAAAGAATAAAAATACTTCCCAGATGAAGAAGCCTTTCTGAAACTATTGGAGGTTGAGTATGAGAGAATTACATATAGAAACCTCATAGATATTAAACAAAATGTAACAGAACAAAATGAAAAATTAAGCAAGATATTTGAACTGATGGAATATCAATGATCTGAAATCCAACAGATGCAATAACAAAATTAGGCAATTAGACCATTCGATACAAAGCCAAAAGAGCAGAATGGAGGAGATGGAAGTCAGACTTAGTGACCTTGCAGACAGAGCAACTGACACCAGCATTTATGAAGAGAAATTAGAGAAAAGAGAAAAGAAAAATGAAGAAGCCTTAAGAAACACATGGGCTCTATTAAAAGGAATAATCTACAATTAATTGGAGTTTCTGAACAGGGAGGGATAGTGGAAAACACAGATAGTATTGTTGTTGAGTTGCTGACAGAAAACTTTGCTGAAATTATGAAAGAAGAGAACATAGATATCTAAGACATGTGTTGAATGCCACTAAAACTAGACCCCAAAAGTAACACAACATATTATAATCATATTATAATCAAGCTTAATAAATCAAGACATATTATAATCAAGCTTAATAAAGTGAAGCATACAGATTCTCATAAAGACAGCAAGGCTCAAAGCAAAGCTAACATACAGAGGGAAGCCCTGTAGGGTTTTGTCTGACTTCTAGGCAGAAATGATGTTGTCAAGGAGGTGGTGTAATGACACACGCAAAGCCTTGAAGGAGAAAAACTTCCAACCAAGAACTATATATCCTACAAAACTGTCTCTTAAATATGAAGATGAAATTAAGACATTCACAGATAAACAGAAGCTTAGAGACTTTGTAAAAACCAAACTAAAACAACAAGAAATACTGAAAGGAGCTCTTTGCTTAGAAAACAAAACCAGTAAGTGTATATTTAAGAAGGTAATGCAGGACACAGCATCCAGAAACCTGCTCGGCTAGGGAAGCCATAAAACTCAAGCAAACCTACAATGTTAAAAGAAAGGAACCAGGGATCATATCACAAAAACTAAGACAGCATCACACTGAAAATAGGAATATACTACAGTAGTTACATTCTTTTCAGATAGAGAGGAAGTTAAAAAGATATGAGGAAGTTAAAATAGGGTTTAAACTTATACTAGTAAAGGGGATCGTAGGTGTAGCTGCAAAGTACAATAACAATGTAGCATATCAAAACAAGAAATGTAATACAGGAGTCTCAAAAAAACAAAAAAACAACACTGAAAAAGTTGAAAAGTCAACCCATAAAGAAGAATGACCCAGAATAGAATATGAAGAGCAGCAAAGAAAACACCAACACAAAAATAAGTACATCAAAACGACCACACTAAACTTACACATGTCAATAATTACACTGAATGTAAATGGACAGAATGCTCCAATAAAGACATAAGGAGTGATATCCTGCATCAAAAGACACAACCTGTCTATATTTTGCCTACAAGAAACACACCTTAGACTTAAAGATATAAACAAACTGAAAATTAAAGGATGGAATAAAATATGCCAAACTAACAAAATACAAAGAAGAGCAGGTGTGGTAATACTAATAGCAGATAAAATAGATTTTAATTTAAAATCCACCAATGTGGACAAGGATGGTCACTATTTATTGCTGGAAGGTTCAATACACATGTGGAATTTAACAATATTAAATATTTATGCACCCAATACTAAAGCATCTAAATACATCAAAGAAACACTGGCTACATTGATAAATGAGATAGATCACCCCACAATAATAGTTGGAGACTTCAACACTCCATTTTAAGTAATGGACAGATCATCCAGAGAAAAGCTCAGTAAAGACACAGAAGAGCCTATCATTACAATTGTCATGGATAGAATTGTGTCCCACCCCAAAAAAGGTGCAGCCATGATTCCCTGTATTCTGTGATTGTCTTACATTTTGTGATTTTCCTAACCCGTATGTTAAAGGATTAGGGTGAGACTATAAATCCCTTTATATGATCACCCCTCTGCTCCACTGTAAAGGGAGTTTCCCCGGAGTATGGCTTGCCCCACCCTTAATCCTTTCATCTTACAAGAGATAAAAAGAAAGGGAAGCAAGCTGATAATTGGGAACCTCACACCATCCAGCACGCAACACCAAGAAAAGAGCATGTCCTCCAGACCTGAGGTTCCTGAGCCAAGATGCTCCCTGAACAAAGACTGATGCAATACTGGATTTTCCTCCAGAGCAGACAAGGCGGAAAGCTGACATCCTGAATTTGGACTTGCAGCCTACCAGTCTGTGTAAGAGTAAACCTTCCTTTGTTAAAGCCATCCACTCTGTAGTATTTCTGTTAAAGCAGCCCTGGTTGACTAAAACAGAATTTGGAACCATGAGAGTGGGGTTCTGCTCTAGCAAATACCTAAAATGTGGGAGCTATTTTGAAACTGTGAATGAATAGAAGATTCAGAAGGAACGAAGAAGGCACAGTGGTGAGAAACAACAGAGGACTAGTGGCAGTAGCAGTGGCAGCAGCAGAACCAGAGGCAGCACTGGACCCAACCCATGGAGCCAGAGAACTAAGTGCTTGTGTAAAGAGTTTTCCTCATGGAGCGGGGTGCCTGCGGTCACTTAAACCAGTGGAGCTAGGCTTGCTGACCCACAGAGCGAGACAGCTGAGTGTCTTTGTGCAGAGTGCTTTCCAGCAAGAGTTGGGTGCCTCCGGGCACTTGAATCAGTGGAGCTACAAAGCTTTGGAACACTTGCCCCGGCAGGGCAGGTGCTGGCCTGAGGCCTTGGCTATGTGGCCACAGGAAGCCAAAGCTGAAGAGACAAACAGCATGAGAAGCTGAGCTGCCTCAGTCTCAAAAGGTATGGCCATGACCTCAAGGGTTTGAAAGGATGGAACCACGCTGTTCTGTGTTTGTAAGGTGGAATTGCCACTCAACTGGGCTTAAGCGCTCCTAAGGCCAATGGGGCAGAGTTTCTGTGCAAGCGGGTCTTGAAAGCAGCATTGTAGCACGAGGCTGGAGGTCTCCACTCAGAATCCAGAGTGTGGACAATACCCAGAGTCTGGAGGGCAAAGCTGATATGTAAAATGTCTCAGAAAATCTTTGAGGGCTAATGTAGTGAGTTCTGCTGACTTATCTGATGCTATTAATGCCTTCTGTCCTTGCAAATTCTCCCATTTGTAATGGAATGTCTAACTTGTGCCTGTTATGCTGTTGTACCTTTGGAAACTGATAGCTTGTGTTCTAGGTTTCACAGATGTAGAAGAGTTTTGGTATTTTGGACTTGGAACTGATTTAAGACTTGTCACGTGGGATGGACATGATTTTGGTATGATGGGATGAATGTAACGTGTGTGTGATTTTCAAGGTGCCAAAGGGTGTGATGTCATGAATCTAATTGTGTTCCCCATAAAGGAATGTAGCCAAGATTCCCTGTATCCTATGATTGTCCTCCATTTTGTGATTTTCCTGTCTTGTATGCTAAAGGATTAGGGTGAGACAGTAAATCCCTTCACAGGATCACTCCCCTACTCTACTGTAAAAGGAGTTTCCCTGGAGTATGGCTTGCCCCACCCTTAATCCTTTCATTTTACAAGAGATAAAAGGAAAGGGAGGCAAGCCAAGAACTGGGAACCTCACACCATCAAGCAAGCAACACCAGGAGAAGCACATGCCCTTGAGACCTGAGATTCCTGCTCCAAGATGCTCCCTGGACAAAGACTGATGCAATACTGGACTTTTCTCCACAGCCTACAAGGGGTAAAGCCTTCCCCTGGAGTGGACATCCTGAATTTGGACTTATAGCCTACCAGTCTGTGTAAGAATAAACCTTTCTTTGTTAAAGCCATCCACTCTGTGGTATTTCTGTTAGAGTAGCCCTAGCTGACTAAAACAACAATTAACCAATTAGATCTCCTCAACTTATACAAAACTTTTCCTCCATCAGCAGATAAATACATCTTCTCCAATGCACATGGAACATTTTCCAGAATACATCATGTGTTAGAACATAAAGCAAATCTCAACAAAATACAAACCATCGAATTACTGCAGACCATAAAGTCATAAAAGTCAAAACCAATAGCAGAAAAAGCATGGATAGAAATTGGAACTCATGGAAACTGTATAACACCTAGCTCAAAAAGCCATGAGTATTAGATGACATCAAGGACAAAATAAAGAAATTTATGGATTGAAATGAGAATGAAATTACTTCTTACCAGAACCTGTGAGATACAGTCAAAGCAGTGCTCAGAGGTCAATTTATCTCTGTAAAAGCATACGTCCAGAAGGAAGAAAGGACCCAGACCAAAGAATTAACCCTATGGCTTGAACAATCAGAAAGAGAGCAACAGAAGAACCCCTCAAGTGATAGAAGAAAACAAATAATAAAGTTTCGAGCAGAACTAAATGAGTTAGAGAATAAAAGAAAAATTGAAAAAATTAACAAAAGCTGGTTCTTTGAAAAGATCAACAAAATTGATAAACCACTGGTGGAACTTACAAAAAAAACAGGAGAGGAAATAAATAACGCGAATAAGAAATGGCATGGGAGATATCATAATAGACCTAACTGGAATCAAAAATATCATAACAGCACACTGTAAAAGTCTGTGCTGGAACAGATTGGAGAACTTAGAGGAAATTGAGAAATTCCTAGATTTACACACCTACCGAAATTATCACAAGGAGAAGTAGAACAACTTAATAAACTCATTACAAAGGAAGAGATTGAAAAAGTCCAGAAACTATCTACCAAATTTTCAGAGAAGAGTTAACTCCAATACTACTGAGACTATTTCACAGCATAGAAAGGGATGGAATACTCCCAAATTCATTCTGTGCAGCCAGCATATCCCTAATACCAAAGCCAGGGAAAGACTCCACAAAAAAGGGAAATTATAGACCAATGTCACTCATGAACCAAGATGCAAAAATCTTCAACAAAATCCTTGCCAACAGAATACAACGTATCAGAAAAATAATTCTTCATCACCAAGTTGGATTCATACCAGGGATGCAAGGCTTGTTCAACATCAGGAAAACAATCTGATCCACCACATATATAACACAAAAGACAAGAATCATCTGATTTTGTCAGTTGATGAAGAGAAAGGCATTTGACAAAGTTCATCAACCATTCATGCTAAAAACTCTCCGCAAAATAGAAATAGAAGGGAAATTCCTCAACACAATAAGGGGCATCTAAGTAAAGCCAGCTGCTCACATCATCCCGAATGGAAAGAGACTGAAAGAACTCACCTTGAGAACAGTACTAGACAAGGATGTCCATTCTCTCCACTTCTGTTCAATATTGCACCAGAAGTTTGGGCCAAGAAAAAGAAATAAAGGGTATCTGCATTGACAAAGAAGAAGTAAAAATCTCCCTATTTGCAGAAGATATAATTATATATGCGGAGAATCCTAAGGAACACATAAGTAAACTACTCAAACTAATAGAAGAGTTCAGCAAAGAACAGGATATAAGATAAGCATAAATAAATCAGTAGGATTCCTTTATACCAACAAAGAGATCACTAAAGAAGAAATTTCCAAATCAATACCATTTACTAAAGTCCCCAAGAAGATAAACTACCCAGGAATAAATCTAACCAGAGAAATAGAGACCTATCCATACAGAGCTACAAGACCGTACTACAAGAAACCAAGAGAGACTTACATAAATGGAGAAACCTACCCTGCACACACATAGGAAGACTCAACATTGTGAAAATGTCTATTTTTCCAAAAGTGATCTACATATTCAACACAATCCCAATACAAATTCCAGCCACATTTTTTAAGGAGATGGAGAAACATATCACCAATTTTGTTTGGAAAGGGAAGAAAATCCAGATAAGCAAAGCACTACTGAAGAAAAGGAAGACAGTGGGAGGTGTCACACTACCTGACTTTGGAACCTATTATATAGTGCCACAGTAGTCAAAACAGCCTGGTACTCGTACAAAAAGAGACATATAGACCAAAAGAACAAAGTTGACACTCTGGAGATGCCACCATCCTCTTATAAACAGCTGATATTTGACAAAGGCCCTAAGGTTATAAACCGGATTACAAACAGTCTCTATCAAATGGTGCTGGCAAAATTGAATAGCCATCTGCAAAAATCTGAAAGGAGATCCATACCTCACATCTTACACAAAAACTATATAAACTGTATAAAAGATCTAAATATCAAAACTAAAATGATAAAGATCATGACAAAAAAAATAGGGTAAACAATGGAAGCTTTAATACCTGGCTTAGGCAGACTTCAAAATCTGACAAAGCGCTACCAACAGAAGAGAAAACAGATAAATAGGAGCTACTAAGAACCAAACACTTCAGCTCATACAAAGACTTTTCGAAAAGAATTAAAAGACCACTTACAGAATGGGAAAAAAAAATTGACAACTACATGTTGGACTGACATCTGATCTCCATAATTTACAAGGTATTGCAAAATATCAGCAAGGGGAAGGTAAATAATCCAACTAAATGATGGGAAAAGTGATGGACAGACACTTCACCAAAGAGGACAGCCGGGTAGCCAAAAGACATACAAGGAAATGCTCATGATCATTAGCTTTAAAAGAAATCCAAATCACAACTACAAACCATCTCACCCCAACAAGTTTGGCCATGTTTCAAAAAACACTAAACAACAAATGCTAGAGAGGCTGAAGAGAGATTGGAACTCTCCTACACTGCTGGTTGGATTGCAAAATGGTATAACCTCTTTGAAAAGCAATCTGGCACTTCCTTAAAAAGGTGGAATTAGATATACTGTCTGATCCAGTAATCTGACTGCTCAGGATATATCCCACAGAATCAAGGGCAGTCACACGAACAGATATATGTGCACAAATGTCTATTGCAGTACAGTTCACACAAGCTAAAAGATGGAGTCAACCCAGATGCCCAACAGCAGATGAATGGATAAACAAACTATGGTGCATATACTCACTGGAATACTATGCAATGATAAAGAACAATGATGATTTCAGGAAGCATCTCATAACCTGATTTCAATTGAAGACATTATGCTAAGTGAAATCAGTCAGAGGCACAAAAATACAGATATTGTATGTGACTCTTACTGTAACGACGTAAAAATAGACTTCTATACAGAAGAAAAGACTCTTTGATAGCTGTAAGGGAGTGGAGGGAGGGAGAGTACTTGTCATAGATAGTTGGTAGAAATTTGGTTGGGTGAAAGCAGTGACAGTACCCAGTAGAAAGAAGATCAACTCAACTGGACTTCAACATAAACTGAAAACACTTCTAATCTTAACTCAATATTGCAAGGATAGAGTAGCAGTGGCGGGGGCCAGGGGACCATGCTCTCAAGGGACATCGAGACCAATTGGCACAACTAGCCTGTTGCTAAGAGAGTCTTCTGTACCCCATTTTGCTGAGTGTCATCTTGCCTCTTAAAACCTAGTAAGCTGCCACCTGAGGTACACCAAATGGTCCAACTCATCTGGGACAGACGATCACCAAGAACAACAGACAAGGGAAAAAGATCCCAGGAGACAGAAGGATCCACGTGAATGGGTGACTGTATCAACACGTAACCAGAAGAACCAGATGGCTCCCGGCCACCACCAAGGACAGTTGTGATGAGGCACACAATGTTGAGTCCCATTGGCAACATGAGAACAAGAAGGGTACACCTCAAGAACTCCATGAAAAAGACAGCAAATGATGCTCTGGCAGCCTGGTGGTTCCCCTAGAAGCATGGCCCCTAGACCTGCTGCTGCCCTGACCAGAAAACATTACTGACATCATCTCTTTGGACAAGAATGGACTGAATTCAGGGATACAATGTGACCAAGTGGTATGTATACTTTATGGGTCTATGCATCTACAGGTTGCTGTCCTACTGGCTTTTAGTAGAAGGGAGAGTAAAGGGTGCAGAGGAGGGGACAGGAGATTATTAAGAGGATATCACATATACAGAATGATAAGTAGGAGTGTGCTGTTACTGGCAAGGAGAGCAGAAGAAGCCACAGATAGGCAGGCATGGAAATTTAATTTGGATTGTATACTTTCACTTAATCACAATAAAAAGAGTCAAAAATATTGAAATAACATAAAGCATTCTCTCTGGTCACAAAGCCATAAAAGTAGAGATCACTAACAAGAAGAGTAAGGAAAATTATAATCAAACTCATGGAAATCATACAAAACTTAGAAAAACAGTAAACACAGTGCTCAGAGGTCAATTTGCAGCAATAAACACAGACATCAAAAAATAAGAATGAGCCAAAATCAAAATGCTAGCCCTACAACTCAAACAATTAGAAAGAGAACAACAAAAGAAACCTATAGTCACCAGAAGAAAAGAGAATATCAGAACAGAAGTAAACAAAATAGAGAACAGACAAACAACAGGAAAAATTAAAGAGACCTCAAATTGGTTCATTGTAAAGATCAATAAAGTTGACAAACTGCTGGCCAAAATGACAAAAGAAAAACAGGAGACAAAGCAAACAACCCGAGAAATGAGAATGAGAGGCATTACAACACACCCAACTGAAATAAAAAAGATAACAGAATAATACAAAAATAAATTGTACTCCATTAAATTTGAGAATGTAATGAAATAGATAAATTTCTAGAAATACTCTGCCTACTCTGAACTAACAAAAACAGAAATTGAAAATCTGAACAGACTTACAACAAGAGAAGAGATTGAAGAGGATATTAAAAATAAAATAAAAAGCTCCCAACAGCAACATAAAAAATTTGTGGCCCAGATGACTTTCAACTCATAAAAGTAGAAATAAAAGTAGTCTTTCAAACTCAGAGAACAGCTCACTTAAGTACTACACAAAGTATCTGAGAGCATAGAAGTGGTAGACATACTCTAGGATTTCATTTTACAAAGAAAGTATAACCCTGATATCAAACCCAGGCAAAGACACTTCAAAAAAAAGAACATAACAACAAAGTCTCTCAGAAATACAGATACAAAAACTCTCAGTAAAATTCGAATCACTACAGATCAGCATTACTGGAAAAAAAAAATACACTATGGCCAAGCAGGATACATACCAGATATGTGGGGGATGTTCCAACATTAAAAAAAAAAAAAAAAAATCTATTGAGTAATCTACCACATAAACAGAAGAAAATAAAAGAACCACATAGTCATCTCAATAGACACTGAAAAGACATTTGGCAAAGTCCAACAGTTGATAAAAAAAAGTTCATAAAACTGAAATAGAAGGGAAATTCTTCAATATAATAAAGGATATCTATACAAATGGAACAAGCAACATCATTCCAAATTGAGAGAGACTGAAAGCATTCCAAGTACAGAAGAAGACAACGATGCCCTTTATCACCACTCCTATTCAGTATTGCCCCCATTTCTCAGTGTTTCTTACTGCAGGGTCTTTTATGTTGCTGTGATGCTGGAAGTTACGCCACCAGTATTCAAATGTCAGCAGAGTCATGTATGGCAGACAGGGTTCAACTGAGCTTCTGAACTAAGACAAACTAAACAGAGTACTCAGTGGTCTACTTCTGAAAAGAAGTTGTCAGTGAAAACTTCACGAGTAGCAGTGGACTATTACCTAAAATAACATAAGTGCCCAGGTTGGAAGGCCTTCAAAAGATGACTGGGAAAGAGCTATCTCCTCAAAGTGGAGTCAAGCTTAATGACTTGAATGGAGTCAAGCTTCAGAGACTTTCATTCACTAATGTGACATGATTCAAAATAAGAAGAAACAGCTGCAATTGCTCAATACTAAAGTTCAAGTTGAACCTAAAGAAAATTAGAACAAGTTCACAAGATCCGAAGTCCACCCTTGACTACATCTAATCTGAATTTAGAGACCATCTCAAGAATAAATTTAACACATTAAACAGTAAAGACTAAAGACCAGATGAATTGCGGAATGACATCAAAATCAGCATACGTGAAGAAGGCAAGAGATCATTAAAAAGACAGGAAAGACAAAAAAGATCAAAATGGATGTCAGATGAGACTCTGAAACTTGCTCCTCATTGTCGAATAGCTGTAGTAAAATGAAGAAATGAAGTAAAAGAACTGAAGATTTCAAAGGAGAAGACAAAGTATTGTAATGACATATTCAAAGAGAGAGAAAACCAAAAGGGTAGAACACAACTGGCATGTTCAAAACTGATAGAAACAAAGAAAAAATTAAAGCCTCAAGTTGCAATATTGAAAGAGTCTATGGAGAAAATAATAAATGATACAGGAAGCATCAAAAGAAGATGAAAGGACTACATGGGAGTCGGTATACCAGAAAAAAACTGTTCAATGCTCAACCATTCCAGGAAGTAGCATATGATCAGGAAACGAAGGTACTGAAGAAAGAAGTCCAAGCTAAACTGAAGACATTGGTAAAAAACAAAGACTTCAGGAATTCATGTTTCAACAATAGATGCAGAACTGGAAGTGCTCACTTGTCTATGCCAAGAAATTTGGAAGTCAGCTACCTGGCCAACTGACAGGAATAGATTCATATTTATTCCTATTCCAAAGACAGGCAAATGACTGAATGAAGAAATTATTGAACAACATTGTTAGTATCATATGCAAGCAAAATTTCGCTGAAGGCTATTCAAAAACAGTTGCAGCAGAATATTAACAAAGAACTGCCAGAAATTTAAGTTGCAGTTGGAAAAGATTGTGGAACCAGGGATGCCACTGCTGACATTAAATGCATGCTGGCTGAAAGGAATACCAGATAGATGTTTGTCTGTGTTTTATTGACAGTGCAAAGGCATTTTACTCTGTGGATCGTAACAAATTATGGATAATGTGGTGAAGAATGGGAATTATAGAACAGTTAATTATACTTATGGGGAACCTGTACACAGATCAAGAGGCAGTTTTCTTCCAATAGAACAAGGGGATACCATGTGGTATAAAGTCAAGAAAGGTGAGTATGTCAGTACTGTATACTTTCACCATACCTATTCAATCTGTAGGCATTGCAAATGTAATAGGCAATTTTATAATGGAAAATTAAAAATGGACAGCCAAGATTTAATTCTTTTTATAAAATTGACTTTTTTATTTGGCTTTTCTCCTGTCTTAAAAATTCCCGGTTTCTTTTACCTAGTCCCTGGCAGGAAGTCACACAGTAGCTGACAGAAGCCACAGATATAACATCTCTGCAGTTTTTCATAATGTTTTTAGACACATCAAAACAGATAAGGAGACAATAGGAGGTGCTAGGTGCCAGGTGCCAGTTGGGACCCCCTGCTTCAGATGGCAACCGAAAACAATCCAGATCCCTGCTCCTGATGCATATCTTCAGAGGACCCCTGAGTCCCTTGAACAGGTACCCTTCTTCACCCCAAATCAATCACACTGTTTCAGTGATGTTGGCACCTATACCTGTATTTGCACTTGCATGTGGAGCTCCTCCCTTATATACTCAACCTCACTTGATGATTTTCGAACAGGTTTTTGATCGAGAGATTCCTCCCTGTTACTTGTGTCTGCTAGCTCATAATAATAAACTTTGTTGATTACTCACCCAAATATGTGTCTCAGAGATTGGCTTTTGGGAGCAAGCAATGTGGATCTGGAGTTTTGTCCGTTACCACAGATAATCTGAGAAGCTGGATTCTTTGAAAAATGGAGCATCAAGATTGGAGGAAGATGAATTAACTATCTGTTATACAGATGACACAAACTTGCTTGCTAAGTGAAGTGGACTTGAACTATTTACTGATAAGGATTAAAGACCACAGCCTTCGGGATGGATTATACTCCAACACAAACAAAACAAAAATCCTTGTAACTAGATCAAGAGGAAATATCATGATAAACAAAGAAGACTGAAATTGTCAAGAATTTTGTTTTACCTGGATCCATATCAACACCCATGGAAGCAGCAGTCAACAAATCAAAAGTCATTGCATTGGATAAATCTACTGCAAAAGTCCTCTTAAAATGTTCAGTAGCAAAGATGTCACCTTGAAGACTAAGGTGTGCCTTACCCTAGCCATGGTATTTTCAATTGCCTCATATGCATGCAAAAACTGGGTACAGAAAAAGGAAGACCAAAGAAGAACTGATGTTTTTGAATTGTAACTTTGGAGAAAAATACTGAATGCACTGTGGACTACCCAAAGACCAAACAAATCTGTCTGGGAAAATGTACAACCAGAACACTCTTTAGAAGCAAGGCTAGCAAGACTCCATCTCCTGTTCTTTGGACATGTTATCAGGAGGATCATTCCCTGGAAAATGATATCATGTTCGGTAAAGTAGAGGGTTAGTGAAAAAGAGGAAGACCCTCGATCAGATGGATTGACACACTGGCTTCAACAACAAGCTGAAGCTTAACAGCGATCACAAGAATGGCACAGGACTGTGCAACATTTCATTCTGTTGCACATTGGTATGATGAATTGAAATGTGTCCCCCAACACACCAAAATATACATAGAAATTTGGCCAGGCCATGATTATTGTTACTGTGTGATGTTCCTCAATGCTGTAAATACTGCCTATATGATGTTAATGAGGAAGGATGGATGGAGGCTATATTGGTGGCACAGGACTCAATATGTAAAATTGTACTGTGCTTTGAGGCATAAAGGAAAGAAGCTAGCACAGAGTGCAGGACTTCATACCACCAAGAAGCAGTGCTGGGAGCAGAATGCATCCTTTGGATAGGACCTGTGGTCCTTGTGGCTTAGAAACTCCCATTCCAAGGGGAGACTCACAACAAGGACCCTCTTGTAGAGCCCCAACAGAGAAAGACTTTGGTCTGTGACAGATAAAACTGCTGTTTTTAAAGACATCCACTTGTAGTATTTATGTTATAGAAGCACTAGATGACGAACACGATTGGATTATTGTGATCTGGAAATGCTTCAATGGAACTGAACAGCAACAATAGATAACATTGTGTTGGAAGTCCTAGCTAGAGCAACAAGGCAAGAAGAAGTAATAAAGGACAAGTTACAAAGAAAGAAGTAAAACTATCCGTAATGACAGATGACATGACATCCGAAGTAGAATTATTCAACAGTATAGTAATAGGGAACCCAAGAGTGAGAAAGGAGAGTTCTGGTAGTGTTGTGATGTTGGTAAACACTTTCACAAAGTAATATGTGTACTAACTGGTAAATGAGAAGACAGTTTGTTCTGTAAGCATTGTCTAAAGTACAATAATAATAATAAAAAGACTCAGCAGAGTAGCCAGACATGAGGTCATTGCATAAAAATCAACTGGATTCCTATATACCAACAAAGAAAACTTTAAAAAGGAAATCAGGAAAATAATATCATTTAAAATAGTCTGTGAAACAATAAAATGCTTAGAAATAAATCTGACTGTGTATATAAAAAAACCTGTACAAATAAAATTACAAAATACTGTTGTAAGAAACCAAGAGAGACCTACATAAATGGAAAAATGTTACATTCTCATGGATAGGAAGACACAGCATAGTGACAATGTCAATCCCTCATAAAGTGATCTACAGATGTAACACAAGCCTAATCCAAATATTAACAGTACTGTTTAATGAGGTGGAAAAACTTACCTTCAACTTTATATGGAAAGGAAAGACTCCCTAAATAAGCAAAGCATTATTGAAGAAAAGGAACAAAGTAGCAGGCTTTGCTACCTGATCTCAGAACAAAGTATATTGCCACAGTAGCCAAAACAGCCCAGTATTAGTAAAATGACATACACGTAGATTAGTGGAAGGGATAGAATCGAGAATTCAGAAGTACATTTATCCACCTATGGTCAGCTGATCTTTGACAAAAGACTGAGGTAAACTAAATGGGAAAAAGACATGACTTTTTTGTTTGTCATTTTCATTGTCAGGTGCAGGTGTGTCAGTTTTGATTCTTAGTGACCCAGTAAACAACAGAACAAAGCACTGTCTGGTCCTACACCATCCTTAAAGTTATGCTTGAGTCCATTTTCTGCAGCATGATGTCAGTCCAACTCATTGAGGGTCTTCTTTTTCACTCATCTTCTTCTGTACTGAGTGTGATGTCCTTCTGCAGGGACTGATCCATCTTGACAACGTACATAAAGGATGTGAGACAAAATCTCACCATCCTTGTTTCCAAGAAGCACTGTGGCTGTATTTCTCCAAGAAAGAATTTTTGTTCTTCTGGCCATCCATGGTATATTCAGTATTTTTTGACAACGTCAAAATTCAAAGGCATCAATTCTTCCATCTTCCTTATCCATTATTTAGCTTTTGCATGCATATGAGGCAGCTGAAAGCATCATGGCTTGGATCAGGCACACCTTACTCTTTAAGGTGACATATTTGCTATTGAACACTTGAAAGAGGTCTTCTGCAGTAGTTTTGCCCAACGCGACGTCTTTTGATTTGTTAATTGCTGCTTCAGTTGGTGTCAACTGTGGATCCAAGTAAAGTGAACTCTTTGAAAACTTCAATCTTTCCTCTGTTTGTGATGATATTACTTCTTCACCCAGTTGTGAGGATATTTTTCTTTATGTTCACACAACATTGCTTAACATCAGTAGGTGCTTAAAGTCTTCTTTACTTTTGTTAAGCAATGTTGTGTCATCTGCATGTCACAGGTTGTTAATGAGTCTTCCTCCAATTCTGATGCCTCATTTTCTTAATATATTTTAACAAATGGTGCTTGCAAATCTATAAAAATTGAAACTGGGGGACAGAGTCAAGATGGTGGACTAGACGCACATCTTCTTAATTCATTCTGAAAACTAAGGCCTGAATTGATAATTAAATGGAGACTTCTGGACACCCAGTGAGCCCTACGACACGGCATAGGGCTGTCAGTTTGGAGTGCATGCCACTGAACAGGAAACTTCTTTTTCACTGACCCCTGCCCTTGTTGAATGGCCAGCTCTTGCAGACTGAAGGTTTAAACTTTTTATTTTTTTAGTGTGCAAGGCAGGGGATAGTCTTAACTGGCAGCAAAGCTCAGCTGAACTGCTGACATGATCAAGAGGTGAAATAGCCACATTTTGAGAGCCAAGCTAGAGACTCAGAGCACCACAGCCTCTCCACCCTCTCTTTCTGGACCTCAGCCATAGATTTTGCTGTTTTGCAGTAGGTAGGACAGCTTAGCTAGGATGCCATCTTGTTCCACTGGAAGGTGAAGCTACCCAAACAGAGGACTCATCAGGGGCTAGTTCCCAGGCCTGGGGAGTGCTTTTCCAGCAGAAAAGCTACATTTAGCACAGTGTAGCCTTACAAGTGGGGCTGGCAGAGGATGACAGCAGGGTAGTAGCCTATCCATACTTTGAACTACATCACAGCATCTGGGGACTGATATAGAGGTGGTTCCATTGCCAGCTGGAAGGAGGGGCTTGCACACCTGACAGCATGACTGCTTTTGGAAGCTGTCAGATAGCTTTTACCTTTCAAAGTAAGATAGCCTAGAGGAATAACTGTAGTGCAGCATGATGGCATCTCTTTCAGCCTTTACTGACCCACATCATACAGTTGGCTGATGGCCCCCAGTGACTCCATAAATTGGGCTGTGTCCTTCCCAGTCAGGAGGTGGATCCTGATACCCCAGTGATCTCACTGGGCCCAGTCACTGGAGTACATAGAGGTACTGTTGATCAACTACCTTTTCAGAACTGTGCCTCTGCTCCTGTTAAGGCAAAACTAGAGAAACTAAATAGCTCTATCTGTTCAGAAAGCAACAAATCCTGGCTAGGCAAAGAAAAATCCACCCACGGCTCCAGAAAAGTCCCAAAAGAAAGAACCAAAGAACTTCCCATGAAGAAGCTTTTCTGAGAGCCCAGCTTTTCTGAAACTATTGGCAGTCGAATACAAAAGGATTATATATAAAGTCCTCTGAGACATTATACAAAATTTAGCAGATCAAAATGAAAAATTAAGGAAGCTGTTTGAGCTGATGGAACACCAGTATTCTGAAATCCAGCAGATCAGTAACAAAATCAAAGAAACAGAAAATTCAATTCAAAGGCAAAAGAACAGAATTGAACAAATGGAAAATAGACTTTCTGACTTGGAAGACAGAACTACTGACTCCAGCGTCTATGGGGAGAAATCAGAGGAAAGAAACGAGACAAAGGAAGAAGCATTAAGAAACATATGGGACTCCATCAAGAGGAAATGTACAATTTATTGGAGTTCATGAACAAGGAGGGACACCTAAAAACACAGAAAGTATTGTTGTTGAGCTGCTAACAGAAAACTTCCCTGAAATTATGAAAGAAGAGAACATAGATATCCATGATGTATATCAAAATCACACAATGTAGACCCCAAAAGAGAAAACAAGATGTCTTATAATCAAGCTTAACAAAATGAAACACAAGTAGAAACTCTTAAAGGCAGTGAGATTCAAAGCAAAGCTAACTTTCAGAGGGAAGCTGTTTAGGGTTTTGTCTGACTTCGCAGCAGAAACGATGTTGTCAGTGAGGCAGTGGGATGACACATTCAAAACCTTGAAGGAGAAAAAATTACAACCAGGAATTATATATCCTGCAAAACTGTCTTTCAAATATGGAAATAAAATTAAGACATTTTCAAATAAACAGAAACTCAGAGACTTTGTAAAAACCAAACCAAAGCTACAAGAAATACCAAAAGAAGCTCTTGGCTTTGAAAAACAAAACCATTAGCTGTATATTTTAGGAGACAATGCAGGACGCATCATCCAGAAACCTACTCAGTTAGGGAAGGCACAAAACTCAAAGCTATAATATTAAAAGAAGGGATCTAGTGATCCTATTATGAAAACTATGATACCATCACACTAAAAAGAGGGATATACTACAGTAGTTGTAGTCCTGCCAGGTAGAGAGGAAGTTAATAAGATATGTAGAAGTTAAAATTGGTTTAAACTTAGATTATTAATGGGGATTATAGAGATAGCCACAAAGCACAATAAAGATGCAGCATATCAGAACAAGAAACATAAAACAGGAGTCTCAACAAACACAAAACCATCACTGGAAAGGGTGAAAAATGAACCAATAAAAAAGAATGACTCAGAACAAAATATTAAGAGCAACAGAGAAGACATAAACACAAAAGTAAATGCATCCTAATGACAGCACTAAACACATACCTATCCATGATTACACTGAACGTAAATGGACTGGGTGCTCCAGTAAAGGGACTACAAGTGACATCTTGGATCAAAAGATACAACCTATTTATATTTTGTGTATAAGAAACTCACCTTAGACTTAAACATATGAATAAACTGAAAATTAAATGATGGAATAACATATACAAAGCTAACAATATACAAGAAAGAGCAGCTGTGGCAATACTAATCTCAGATAAAATAGATTTTAATGTAAAATCCATCTCATGGACAAGGATGGTCACTATTTACTGCTGAAAGGTTCACTATGCAAGCAGGATTTAACAATATTAAATATTTATGCACCCAATACTAGAGCATCTAAATACATTGAAGAACACCAACTACATTGAAAAGGGAGATAGATCACTTTACAATAAAAATGGGAGACTTCAACACTCCACTTTCAGTACTGGAGAGATCTTCAAGAAAAAAGCTCAGTAAGGACACAGAGGATCTTGTTGCCACAATGAACCAACTGAGCTCATTGACATATACAGGACTTTTTATCTATCAGTAGATAACTTCACCTTCTTCTCCAGTGCACATGGAACATTTTCCAGAATAGACCCTGTGTTAGGAAATAAAGCAAATTTCAGCAAAATCCACACCATTGAATCATTGCAAAGCATTTTCTCAGACTGTGAAGCCATGAATGTCAAAATCAATAGCAGAGAAAACATAGATAGAAATTGGAACTCATGGAAACCGAACATCTTGCTCAAAAAGCCATGGGCTATGGAAGAAATCAAGGATGAAATAAAGTAATTTATGTGTTCAAATGAGAATGAAAACACCTCCTATAAGAACCTATGGGATATTGCCAAAGCAGTGCTCAGATGTCAATTTATCTCTATAAATGCACACATCTGGAAGGAAGAAAGAACCCAAACAAAAGAATTATGACTACACCTTGAACAAGTAGAAACACAGCAAGAGAGGAACATTTCTGACACCAGCAGAAAACAGATCACAAAGATTAGAGCAGAAATAAATAAATTGGAGAACAGAAGAACAACTGAAAAAATTAAAGATGGTTTTTTGAAAAGATCAACAAAATTGACAAACCACTGGCTAAACTTAATAATAAAAAAAAAAAAACAGGAAAAGAAACAAATAACCTGAATAAGAAATAAGATGGGAGATGTCACAAGAAATCCAGTAGAAATAAAAAATATCATAACATACTACGAAAGACTGTACTCTTAACAAATTTGAAAACCTACAGAAAATGGACAAATTTCTAGATTCATATCACCTACCAAAATTATCACAAAGTGAAGCAGAGCAACTTAATAAACCGATCACAAAGGAAGAGATAGAAAAAGTCATCAAAAAACTACCAACCAAAAAAAGCCCTGCCCCAGATGGCTTTACCACAGAATTCCACCAAGCCTTCAGAGAAGTTACTTTCGATACTACTGAGACTATTTCACAGCATGGAAAAGGATGGAATATTGCTTTCATGGATTGAATTGTGTCCCTCTACCCCCAAAATATGTGTAGCCATGTGGCTGGGGCATGATTCCTAATATTTTGTGATTATCCTCCATTTTGTGATTTTCCTGTATAGTATATTAAAGGATTAGAGTGGGACTGTAAATCTCTTCATAGGATTACCTCCCTACTCCACTGTAAAGGAAGTTTCCCTGCAGTGTGGCTTGCCCCACTCTTAATCTTTTCATCCTACCAAAGATAAAAGGAAACAGAACTAAGCAGAGAATTGGGAACCTCACACCATTAAGAAAGCAGCACCGGGAGAAGAGCGTGTTCCTCGGACAAAGACTGATACAATACTAGACCTTCCTCCAGAGCCGAAAAGGGGTAAAGCCTTCCCCTAGAGTGGACTTTTTGAATTTGCACTTATACCCTAACGGACTGTGTAAAAACAAAATTTCTTTTATTAAAGAAATCCACTTCTTGGTATTTCTGTTACAGCAGCATTAGCTGATTAAAACAATTCCCAAATTCATGCTATTAAGCCAGCTTAACCTTGATACCAAAGCCATGGAAAGATCCCACAAAAAAAGAACTACAGACCAATATCACTCATGAATCTAGATGCATAAGTATTACACAAAATCTCTGCCGGTGGAATTCAACAACATATCAAAAAAAAAAATTCATCACGACCAAGTTGGATTCATACCAGAGATGCATGGCTGGTTCAACATCAGAAAAACAGTTAATGTGATCCACCACATAAATAACACAAAAGACAAGAATCACCTGATTTTGTCAATTGATCCAGAAAAAGGCATTTGACAAAGTCCAACACTCATTCATACTATCAACTCTCAGCAAAATAGGAAGAGAAGGCAAATTTCTCAATGCAGTAAGAGCCATCTATACAAAATGAACTGCCTACATCAATCTGCATGGAGAAGACTTAAAGAATTCCCCTTGAGAATGGGAACTAGACAAGGATACCCATTCTCACCTTTCCGATTCAACATTGAACTAGAAGTTCTGGCAAGAGTATTGAGACAAAATAAAGAAATAAAGGGCATCCACATTGGCAAAGAAGAAGTAAAAATCTCCTATTTGCAGATGATATGATTGTACATGCAGGGAATCCTAAAGAATCCATAAGTAAACTGTTAAACTAAACAGAACACTTCAGCAAAGAATCAGGATGTAAGCATGAGTAAATCAGTAGGATTCCTTTATAGCAAAAAAGAGATCATTAAAGAAGAGCACACCAAATCAATATGATATACCGTAGCCTCCAAGAAGATAAAAATCTAACAATAAATCTAACCAGAGAAATAAAAGAACTTTACAAAGAGAACATGAAGACCTTACTGCAAGAAACTAAGAGACTTACATAACTGAAGAAACCCATCCTGCTCATGAATAGGATGACTTAACATAGTGAAAGTGTCTGTTTTAGCCAAAGTGAACTACATATTCAGTGCATTCCCAACACAACTTCCAGTGACATTTTTTAATGAGATGGAGAAACAAATCACCAACTTTGAAAGGAGAAGAAACACCAGATAAGCAAAGCACTACTGAAGAAGCACATACTTGGAGGCCTCATATCACCCAAGTTTAGAACTTATTACAGTGCCACAGTAGTCAAAACAGCCTGGCACTTGTACAAAAAGAGACATGTAGACCAATGGAATAGAGTTGAGACCCCAGAGATACCACCACCATTTTTTGAGCAGTTGATATTTGACAAAGGCTCTAAGATTGTAAACGGGTAAAAACAGTCTCTAACAAATGGTGCTGGCAAAATTGGATATCCATCTGCAAAAAATTGAAACAAGACCCATGTCTCATACCTTACACAAAAACAAACTTAAACTGGGTAAGAGACCTAAGTAGCAAAACTAAAACAATAAAACTCGTGCCAGAAAAAATAGGATCAGCAATGGAAGTTTTTTTTTTTCCCAAAGAAAGTTATTTTATTTTGTTAAAAGTTCTATTTTTTCCTTGTTTTCTCTTTTTTTTATTATTTTTTATTGTGATTGAATGAAAATGTATATTCCCATGTAAATTTGCATACTCACCTATATGCAGCTTCCACTGCTCTCCCTGCACAGTGACAGCACACACTTCTTCTCTGCTCCTTGCATGTCCTATTCTCCCAGCAGTCTCCTATCTTCTCCTCTCCACCCACTCCCCTTCTTCCAGTATGAGGTCAGCAGGATGACATCCTATAGATGTCTAGAACCATAAAGTGCCCACAAAATATGGTCAGTGTGCATCGCCAAGTTTAACCCACTGCTGCCCGAAAAGTTGCTCTTCATTATGATTTATGGGCAGGGGCAGCATCAGGGCCAGGGGCCATGCTCCCAGGGGAACCCTGAAGCCCCTGGACACCATCAATTGTGGTCTTTTAGTGAAGATCTCAGAGTGCACCCCTTTTTATTCTTGTGTTGCCAGTGAGACTAAACTTGGTGAGCTCCATCATGGCTATCAGTGTTGGTGGCTGGGCACCATCTGGTTCTTCTGGTCACAAGTCGATGTAGGCACCAACTCATGTGGGCCTCGCTGTCTTCTGGGTTGTCTTTCCCCCATGTCACTATGGACCTCGGTGTTCATCCATTCCTGCTAAGTTGGGACCAACGCTGTACCCTCAGTAGCAGCTTGGCAGCTTTTAAGACCCCAGACACCACTCACCAATGTGGGGTGTGGAGAGTCCTCATTAGCAAAATGCAGTTGTGCCAATTGGCCTCTATTTCCCCTGAGAGCACTGTCTCCTGCACCCCGCCCCAGCTACTCTGTCCTCGCAATATTGGGTTAACATGGGAGGAATACACAAGATGTGTTGAAGTCCAGTTAATATTGGTCTTTTTACTAATGTGTGCTGTCACTGATTTCACCCAACCAAATTTTTAAGAACTATCTAATCTAAACCCTCTCCCCCTTACCTTCCCCCCCTCCCCATCCTTGCAGCCATCAAAGAGTCTTTTCTGTTATACATGAGTCTGCTTTTAAGTTCTTATTGTAGGGGTCTCATACAATATTCGTCATTCTATCACTGACTACTTTCACTCAGCATAATGTCCTCCAGTTGAAACCGGTTAAGAAATGTTTCCTGCTATCATCGTTATTGTTTATCATTGTGTAGTGTTCCATAGAGTATATTTAAATAGTGTCCTCTGTTGTTGGGCATCTGGGTTGATTCCATCTTTTTGTTATTGTGGACTGTGCTGTGATGAACATTTGTGTGCATGTATCAGTTGGTGTGAATGGCCTTGATTCTGTAGCATAGATTCCAAGCAGTGGAATTACTGGGTCAAATGGTATATCTATATCCACTTTTTTAAGGGAGTGCCAGGTTGCTTTCCAAACAGATTGCACCATTTTACAATCCCACCAACAGTGTAGGAGAGTTTCAATATCCCCACAGCCTCTCCAGCATTTATTGATTTGCATTTTTTGGATCATGGCCAATCTTGCTGGGGTGAGACAGTATCTCACTGTCATTTTGATTTGAATTTCTTTAATAGCTAACGATCGTGAGTATGTCTGCATGTGTTTTTTGGCTGCCTGGATTTCCTCTTTAAAGAAGTGTCTGTCCATCTCCTTTGTCCATCACTTGATTGGATGATTTATCTTTTTCTTATTGGTATTTTGCAGTACCTTATAGATTACGGAGATAAAATATTTTTTCCCATTTGTAGGTGATCCTTTAATTCTATTAATAAAGTCTTTGGATGAGCAAAAGTGATTGATTCTTAGCATTTCCCATTTATCTATTTTCTCTTCTGATGACTGCAATTTGTTTCACAATTTTGAAGTCTGTCTACCCTGTGTATTAAACCTTCCGTTGTTTTTCCTACTTTTTCTTGGATGAACTTTATCGTTTTAGATTTGATATTTAGGCCTTTTATCCAATCTGAGTTGGTTTTTGTACAAGGTGTAAGATATGGATCTTGTTTTACTTTAGTGCAGATGGATATCCAATTTTGTCAGTACCATTTGTTGAAGAGATTGTTTTTACCCCAGTTTAATGTCTTGGAGCCTTTGTCGAATATCAACTGTTCATAGGAGGATGATGTCATCTCTGGGGTTTCGATTCTGTTCCACTGATCTATCTGTCTGTTTTTGTACCAGTTATCAGGCTGTTTTGACTACTGTGACAGTGTAATAAGTTCTAAGGTCGGGTAATGACAGGCCTCCCAGTGTGTTCTTCTTCTTTAGTAATGCTTTACTTATCCGAGGCTTCTTCACTTTCCAGACAAAGTTGGTAATTTGTTCCTCCATCTCATTAAAAAGTGTCACTGAAACTTATGTTGGGATTGTATTACCTAAGGAGATTGCTTTGGGTAAAATAGAAATTTTCAAAATTTTAAGTCTTCCTCTCCATCAGCAGGGTAGTTTTCTCCATTTATGTAAGTCTTTCTTAGTTTCTTGAAGTAAGTGTTTGTAGTTCTTTTTGTTAAGGCCTATTATTTCTCTGGTTAAATTCGTTCCTAGGTACTTTATCTTCTTAGGGGCTATAGTGAATGGTATTGACTTGGTGATTTTTTTCCTTAATAATCTTATTGTTGGTATAAAGGAATCCTGCTGATTTACTTATTTTTATCTTGTATCCTGAGACTTTGTTGAACTCTTCTATGAGTTTGAGTGATTTTCTTATGGATTCTTTGGGATAGTCTGCATATACAATCACACCATCTGCAAATAGGGAGATTTTTAGTTTTTCTTTTCTTTGCAGATGCCCTTTATTCCTTGGTCTTGTCGAATTGCTCTGGCTAGAACTTCTAGTCCAATGTTGAATAGGAGAGTTAAGAGTGAGCATCCTTGTTTAGTTCCTGTTCTCAGTGGAAACTGTTTCAGTCTCTCTCCGTTCAGGATGACATAGGCAGTTGGCTTTGTATAAATGGCCCTTATTGCATTGAGGAATTGGCAGTCTATTTCTATTTTGATGAGAGTTTTTAGCATGAATGGCTGTTGCACTTTATCAAATGCGTTTTCTGCATCAATAAACACGATCAGATGAGTCTTGTCTTTTGTGATATTTATGTGGTTGATCATGCTAATTGTTTTTCTGATGTTGAGCCAGACTTGCATCCCTGGTATGTATCTCACTTGGTCATGATGGATTATTTTTGGGATATGTTGTTGTATTTTATTGGCAAGAATTTTGTTGAAGATTTTTGCATCTAGATTCATGAGTGATATTGGTCTGTAGTTCTCCTTTTTTGTTGGGTCTTTCCCTGGCTTTCGTATCAGGGTTATGCTGGCTTCATAGAATGAATTTGGGAGTATTCCACCCCTTTCCATACTGTGAAATAGTCTCAGTAGTATTGGATATAACTCTTCTCTAAAAGCTTGGTAGAATTCTGCAGTGAAGCTATCTGGGCCTGGGCTTTTTCTGGTTGGTAGTTTTTGGATGACTTTTTCAATCTCTTCCTTTGTGATGGGTTTATTAATTTGTTCTGCTTCACGTTGTAATCATTTGGGTAGGTGATATGCATCAAGGAATTTGTCCATTTCCTCTAGGTTTTCAAATCTGTTAGAACACAGTCTTTCAAAGTATTCAGCTATGATATTTTTTATTTCTGTTCGATCTGTTGTGATATCTCTCCTTTCATTTCTTATTTGGGTTATTTGTTTCCTCTCCTGTTTTTCTTTAGTAAGTTTAGCCAATGGTTTGTCAATTTTGTTGATCTTTTCAAATTAGCTATTGGTCTTTTCAACTTTTTCAATTGTTTTTTATTCTCTAATTCATTTATCTCTGCTCTGATGTTTATGATCTTTTTTATTCTGGTGCCCGAGGGGTTCCTCTGTTGTTCTCTCTCTACTTGTTCAAGCTGTAGGGTCAGTTCTTCGATTTGGTTTCTTTCTTCCTTCCAGATGTGTGTGTTTATGGAGATAAACTGAGCTCTGAGCACTGCTTTGGCTGTATCCCATAAGTTCTGGTAGGAAGTATTTTTGTTCCTGTTGGAACCCATAAATTTTTTTATTTCATCTTTGATTTCTTCTATAGCCTATGAGAAAGATGTTGTTCAATTTCCATGAGTTCCACTTCCTATCTGTTTTTTATTCTGTTAATTTTGTCTTCTATGGCTTTATGTTCTGAGAAGATGCTTTGCATTAATTCAGTGTTATGGATTCTGTTGAGAATTGCTTTGTGTCCTAACATGTGGTCTATTCTGGAGAATGTTTCATGTGCACTGGAGTAGAAGGTGTAGCTGTCTACTGATGGATAGAAAATTCTGTATATATCAATGAGGTCTAGTTGGTTAATTGTGGCAATATGTTCTTCTTTCAGTTTTTTTCTTGACTATCTGTCCAATATTGAGAGTGGAGTGTTGAAGTCTCCTACTATTATTGTGGAGTGATCCATCTCAATTTTGAGTGTAGTCAGTGTTTCTTTGACATATTTAGGTGCTCTAACATTAGGTGTATAAATATTTAATATTGCGAAGTCCTGTTTGTGTATTGAACCTTTCAGGAATAAATAGTGTCCATCCTTGTCCACAATGGTGGACTGTACATTAAAATTGATTTTATCCTAGGTGAGAATTGCCACAACTGCTCTTCTTTGTTCATTGTTGGCTTGATATATTCTTCCATTCTTTAATTTTCAGTTTGTTCCTATCTTTAAGTCTAAGGTGAATTTCTTATAGGCAACATATAGAGGGGTCATGTCTTTTGATCCAAGATTTCACTCTATGTCTCTTTACTGGAGCTGTCAGTCCATTCACACTCAATGTAATTATTGATAGGTGTGTGTTCAGTGCTGCCATTGTGATATGTTTATTTTTGAGTTGATGGTTTCTCTGTTGCTCTTATTAATCTGCTCTCCAACCTCTTCTTTGTGAGTTGAGTTTTTCACCTTTTTCATGGTTGGTTTTGTGGTTGTTGAGACTCCTGTATTACATTTCTTGATATATGTTATTTCTTTGCTGTGCTTTGCAGCTGCCCCTATGATCCCGCTTACTAAACTACTTATAAACCCAACTTTGATTGCTACCAGTCTTGTCAACTTCCTCTTGATCTGGAAGGACTATAACGACTGTAGTATATCCCTCTTTTTAATATTATGATATCACAGTTTACGTGATATGATCACTAGATCATTACTTTCACTATTATAGCTTTGATTGTGTTTGCAGCCTTCCCTAACTGAGTAGGATTCTGGATAATGTGTCCTTCTAAAATACAAAGTTAGCGGTTTTGTTCTTCCAAGCCAAGAGATTCTTTCAGTATTTCTCATAGCTTTGGTTTGAGTTTTACAAAGTCTCTGAGTTTCTGTTATCTGTGAATGTCTTAATTTCATTTTCATATTTGAAAGATCCGACTCATGGCACTTGGCTTGGCTTGGCATTTGAAAGATAGTTTTGAAGGATAGATAATTCTTGATTGGAAATTCTTCTCCTTCAAGGATTTGAATGTGTCATGCCTCTGTCTCCATGTCAGCATTGTTTCTGCTGAGAAATCCAACAAAAGCCTACTGGGTTTCCCTCTGAATGTTAGCTTTACTTTGAGTCTTGCTGCCTTTAAGAGTTTCTGCTTATGTTTCAGTTTGTTAAGCTTGATTATAATATGTGTTGTAGTCTTTCTATTTAGCTCAATATTGAGTGATGTTTGATATGTACCTTGGATATCTATATTCCCTTCCTTCATGATTTCTGGGAAGTTTTCTGTCAGTAGCTCAGCAACATTACTCTCTGTGTTCTCTGGTGTCTCTCCCTGTTCAGGAACTCCAGTTAATTGTAGATTGTTCTTCTTAATAGAGTCCCACATGCTTCTTAATGCTTCTTCATTTTTCTTGTTTCTTTTTTCTGATTTCTCCTCATAGATGCTAGAGTTGGTAGCTCTGTCTTCCAAATCAGAAATACTCTTTTTCCATTTGTTCCATTCTGTTTTCTTGGCTCTGAATTGAAGTTTCTATGTCTTTGAGTTTGTTCTTGATCTGTTGGATTTCTGAGTACTGATGTTCCATCAGATCAAACAGCTTGCTTAATTTTTCATTTTGCTCTGCTGCATTTTGTATAAGGTCTAGGAGGGCTCTCTATATCATCCTTTTGTATTCACCTTCCGATAGTTTCAAAAAAGCTTCTTCATCTGGGAAGTTCTATGGCGGTTTACTTTGGGGACCTCCTGATGCCATGGATGATTTCCTGGCCACATAAATATCAACAAGAGAAAGATAAATAACCCAATTAAGCAATAAGCAAAGGAGATGGACAGAAACTTTACCAAAGAGAACATCCAGGAAGCCAAAAGACACATGTGGAAATGCTCACAATCATTAACTATTAAAGAAATCCAAATCAAAACAATGATGAGACATCATCTCACTTCAACAAGGTTTACCATGATCTAAAAAACACAAAACAACAAATGCTGGAGAGGCTGTGGAGAAATTGGAACTCTCCTAGACTGCTAGTGGGATTGTAAAAAGATACAACCTCTTTGGGAAGCAATCTGGTACTTCCCTTAAAAGGTGGAAATAGATATACTATTTGACTCAGTAATCCCATTACTTGGAATATATCCTACAGAAGCAAGGGCAGTCACATGAACAGATACATGTACACAAATGTTTATTGCAGTATAGTCCACAATAGTGAAAAGATAGAATCAACCCAGATGCCCAACAGATGAATAGATAAATAAACTGTAGTATATATACTCAGTGGAACACTATGCAATGATAAAGAGCAATGATGATTTTAGGAAGCATCTGATAACCTGATTTCATTTGGAAGACATTATATTGAGGGAGATGAATCTGCCGTACAAGGACAAATATTATATGACACCCCTACTCTAAGGACTTAAAAACAGACTCAGGTACAGAAGAAAAGATTCTTAGATGGCTGAAAGGGAAAGGTGGGAGGAAGAGAGAGGGTTGGTAATAGATTAGATAGTTGATAGAAATTTGGTTGGTTGAAATCAGTGACAACACACATTAGAAAGTAGACCAATTTAAGTGGACTTCATCATAACCTGAAAACTCTTCCAATCTTAACCCAATATTGCAAGGATAGAGGAGCAGGGACTGGGGCCTGGGGACACTGAGGCTAATTGGCATAAGTAGTCTATTGCTAAGGGAGTCTCCTGCTCCCCATATAGATAAGTGGCATCTACAGTCTTAAAAGCTAGCAAGCTACCATATGAGGAACACCAAATGGTCCCAATTCAGCTGGAACAGATGATCACCAAGACAACAATGACATGAGGGGAAAATAGCCCAGAAGACAGAAAGACCAACATAAATGGGTGACTGTATCAATACGCGACCAGAAGAACCAGATGGTGCCTGGCCATCACCAATGACAGCCGAGATGGGGCTCACAATGTTGAGTCCCAGTGGCAACATGAGGAAAAAAAAAGAGTGAATCCTAAGAACTCCACTAAAAGACTTAAGTGATGGCTGAAGTCCTGGGAGTTCCCCTAGGAGAATGTCCCCTGGACCTGACACTGCCCCGATCATAAGTCATTACTGAGGTCAACTCTTTGTATAGGAATGGAATGGATTCTGGGATACAGAGTGACTTATCGTGTATGTATCTTACGGTTCTATGTATCTATAGGATAGTGTCCTACTGGCCTCTTACTAGAGGGGAGTAGAGAAGGTGGAGAGGAGGGGACAGGAGATTGTTAAGAGGATATGACATGTACAGAACGGAAAGGAGGAGTGTACTGTCAAGGGCAAGGAGAGCAGAGAGAACTGCAGATAGGCAGGCATGCAAATTTGAATTGTATTGTAAACTTTTACTCGAACACAATAAAAAAAATTGAAACTGGACCCATATTTTCCATCATATAAAAAACTAACTCAAAGTGGAACAAAGATCTAAATGTAAAACTTAAAGTGATAAAGATTATAGAAGAAAGCAGAGGGAAAATGTTCAAGGCCCTAATACTTATCATAAATACAATACAAACTATACCAACAATGCACAAGTAACAGAAATTGAACCAGATAACCAGGATCTCCTAAAACTTAAATGTCTAAGTCCATCAAAAGACTTCACCAAAAGAGTAAAAAGAGAACCTACAGACTGGGAAAAAAAATGGCTATGATATATCTAACAAATCCTATAGTATATCAACACCTCAACCTCAAAAACACAAATTAAAAAATGGGCAAAGAATATGAACAGATACTTCACTAAAGATTTTCAGGCAGCTAACAGACTCTTAAGGAAATGCCCTAGATCATTAGCCATTATAGAAACGCAAATCAAAATTACAATAAGAAACCATCTAACTGACATTACTGGCCAGCCAAGCCAAGTGCCGTCGAGTCGGATCCGACTCATGGCGACCCTAGAGGACAGGGTAGAACTGACCTCCAGAGTATTCAAGGAGCGCCTGGTGGATTTGAACTGCTGACCTTGTCGTTAGCAGTGGTGGGACATTACTGGTAGTTATCAAAAAAACAGAAAATACTAAATTCCGGAGAGGTTGAAGTGAGATTGCAACTCTTATGCATTGCTGGTATGAATGTAAATTGTTAGAGCCACTGTGGAAAACCATGCAGCGTCTCCTTTAAAAGCTAGGAATAGAAACACCATATAACTCTGCAATCTCACTCTTAAGAATATGTCCTAGAGAAATAATGTTTGTTACAGCATTATTCACAATAACAAAAAGTTGGAAGTGATCTAAGTGCTCATCAACAGATGAATAGATAAACAAATTGTGGCGCATACACATGATGGAACATTATGAAAAAATAAAGAACAAAGATGAATCTGCAAAACATTTTACAACATTGATGTCTGGAAGGAAAAATCAATCATGAAAGGTCAAATACTGTATGAGACCACTACTATAAGAGCTCAAGAAAGCATTTACACAGAATAAAAACAGTATTCTATTGTTACAAGTTGAAGGGGGGGGTTGGTATACAGATTTTAACTTCAATGAAAGAAAGTAAAACATAGTATAGAAGAAGTCAGCACAACGTGACCAAGGCATACCCAAACACCTAAAGGAACTGACTTACTGGGGCTGAGGGCTGGGAACCCTAGTCTAGGGGTATCTAACTCAACTAGTGTATCATAGTTCATAAAGAATCTACATCTACTTTGATGGATAGCGTTTGGGGTCTTGAAAGCATGTGAGTGGCCATCTGAGATACATCTATCAGTTCCATTTTTTCTAGAGAAATTGAGAATGAAAAAACCTAAAGACATAAGGAAAATATTAGTTCAAAGGACTGATGGGCCACATGAACCACAATGTCTTAGCCATCTAATGCCACAGTAACAGAAATACCATGAGTGGATGGATTTAACAAACAAAAATTTATTTTCTCACAGAAAAGCAGGCTGAAAGTCTAAATTCAGGACATCAGCTCTAGGAAAATTCTTTCTCTGTTGGCTCTGGGGGAAGGTCCTTGTCATCACCTTCTCTTGGACTGAGATATTCTGAATCATGGGTCCTTTCCAAAGGATGTGTTTTGTTCCTAAAACTGCTTCTATCTTGATGGTATGAAGTCCTCAAAACTCTGCTAGTTTCTTTCTTTTGTATATCAAGAGATTGCCTCAAGGCACAATACACTTTTACAGATTGAGTTCTGCCCCACCAACACTACTGGCATCCGTCCTCCCTTATCTAACATCATAGAGGCAGTATTTACAGCATATGAGAACATCATACAATACCAGGAATCATGGCTTAAGCCAAATTGCTACACACACTTTTGGTGGAACACAATTCAACCCAAAACGCACAGCCTCCACCAGCTTGAACCCAGAACTAAGCCATGCCTAGCTACCACTACCAACCGTTCTCACAGGGATTAGAGTAGATGGTCCTGGATAAAATGTGAGGAAACTGTAGAACCAAATGTAAGTTCACTAAAAAAAAACAGAACAGACTTACTGGACCGATAGGCATGGGAGGAACTCCAGAGTTACAGCCCTCAGACAATCTGCTATCTCAGAACTAAAGCTACTCCTGAAGTCTATATTTTAGCCAAAGATCAGACAGGCCTATAAAACAAACAATAATACACCTGAGGAATGCGGCTTTTAGTTCAATCTAGCATATGAGATCAGACGGGCTATACCCACCCAAAAGCAAAGATGAGAAGGCAGGAAGCAACAGGAAAACTGGACAAACTGACACAGGTATCCCAGGGTGAAAACCGAGAGGCAGAAAGTACTGACCCGCTGTGGGGGTTGCAATCAATATCACAAAATAATGTGTACAAAATTTTCAATGAGAAATTAATTTTCACTGTAAACTTTTACACAAAGAGTATGTGCACACACACAGGCACAGACACACACAAGGCTTCCTAAAGGGGTTCATATTTTTCAAGACCCTTCACTAAATCCTCAAGGCCAATGATGCAATCCATAGTAAGAATAAATCGGTGGCGTAGTGGAGTACTTTATGAAAGATGCTGTCATACGTAAAAGAGAACAAGAAGTTCTCTTGTGTGTGGCTTTGCCGCACTCACAGAACTCTGGAGTTACACATCCAGCTGCTAGTAGATTTAATCCTAGCTGGCAAAGTATGATTGTTAGACTGCTACAGAGCACTAGGCTAGTTGTAATAATAATCACGAACTGGCCATACATTATTTCCTTAAAGCAATCAATGATTGCTTGAGATGTGCTGAACACTGCAGAAGTCGGAGATGAACAAAGATCCATTAAATCAGCTTGGCTCTTCCCTCGGGAGCCAAATTCAAATGAGATTGGGTCACAATATTTGCATTTGCTCTAGACTTATAATCAGGTCAACTCAGTGACAGACAGAAGTGACCAAGAAACTGTTAGCTGCTTTGTCCCCAAGTTTTATAGAGAAAATTTCCTACAGCTTGGTTAGTAGAATTACACTTCTCCCTTAGCTCTGAAGAAAACGGTACACAATTTATTTTAAATAAAAAATAGGTAGTAGTATAAAACCATGCTCTGCTTTAAATGATGCCTTTTCCACTCTATTAGTTTTCTAATAAAAAGCAACCCCAAACCAAACCTGTTGCCGTCTATTCCGACTCATAGTGACACTTAAGGACCGACCGGAACTGCCCTATAGGATTTCCATGGAATGACTAGTGAATTCGAACTGCCAACCTTTTGGTTAGCGGACATAACCACTGTGCCACTAGGAGCTTCAATGTAGAATCTCCTTGTAATATATGGTGAAAAGAGTATATTTACAAATACGATGTAATTTTTTTTTTAAAAAAAATAGATACAGATCATCCTTGCATTTTTTTTTCCCCTCCCCTCAATACTCAATTTCTTGCTCCTTTACCACTTACCTCAAGACCCACCCTTGACATCCGGAATAACTCACTGTAAGCACAGAAGAAGATTTAATTCTTGCCTGGCCTGAGAAGAACACTATTCACTCACAAACTCCTTAGGATTCTTTACTGGGGCCCTAGTGAAAAGGAAAACACACTCCTAGGGAGGCCCTTTGGCTGTAAAGTGGTTAGGGTTGTTTGGTCACTTGTTTACCTTCATACACGTATGAAATGGTCAAATTAATTCTACCCCCTAGTATTAATTGTTGTTTTTTTTTTACTCCTTTGGTGCTTGGCCAAAGGCACAGCAGAGTTAGTACCATTAGGAAACGGAGGAATACGCTTACAACCAACCCTTTCCATTCCCAGGGTAAAGGAGATTTTAAGTAACAAGCACTAATTTTGCTAACTACCATCGGTCCAAGGAGCCTTCCTGGTGTAATGGTTAAGCGTTTGACCTTTAACTGAAATGTTAGTGGTTTGAATCTACTCAGTGTTTCCATGGGAGACAAGACCTGTCAGTCTTCTCCTAAAAAAACTCTGTGGGGCAGTTCTACTCTGTTTCAAGGGGTCACTATGAGTCAAAATTAATTGAAAGGCCCCTGACAACAGTAACATCAGTCCAGTCTCATAGCTAATCTTCTAGAGTTTAAATAGGCTTAAAATACACAGCCACCACCTGTTTGTTAGTTTCTCTTACTGTGGTGGCTTGCATGTTGCTGTGATGCTGCAAAATACCACACCTGTATTTCAAATACCGGCAAGGTCACTCCTGGGGAACAGGTTTCAGCGAAGCGTTCAGCCTAAGACTAAGGCAAAAATGACTGGCTACCTACTCTGAAAATAGTCAATGAAAATCTTATGGATCACAACAGAGCATTGTCTGACTTGCTTTTGACACATTCCTAGGAGGGATCGATCATCAGCAGACATCATGTTTGATGAAGGAGAGGGTCACTAAGGGTGTATGAGAGGTTTGGTGAGATGGATGGGAGCATTATCTGCAGGGATGGACTCAAACATGTTGGTGATTATGAAGATGACGCGGGGTTGGGCAATACTTCGTTCTGTTGAACTGAGAGTTGCCATGAGTAGTAGCCAGTTCTGCAGTAGCTAACAACAAAGCTCCTAACTCTAATCATATTTTTCTTCTCTCTCCAATGCTTTCTACCTGATTACCATTGCTTCTACAGGTAAACTAAAGTCTTATTTAATTAAAAAGTATATAAAATTCAGTAACAGAGGTTATGAAAAGAAACTAACAGAGCTTACCTGGTTTTTTGATAAAGCCTAAGGAGTCCTCTACATGAAAAAAAAAATTGAGGATTTTTTCTCTAATAACTCATTCAATACATATTTATTACACACCTCCATTCCTTGAAAAGTATCCACCTAATCATCATAGTTGCCTCTCCTGATGGCTTTCCAGATTGTGGAATTTCTACCACCCAAAACAAAGCCCCTTCAGAGCAGAAACTGCGTCTGTTGGCTTACTTGAGTCACAGATTTATTTAGCTTTGCCCATTTAATTTTTTTAATTGTCTTTGTTTCCAGTATGCTAGAATTGGACCATTTCACATTAACAACAACAAAAATAAATCTGTATCCAGCTTCTGTCGAAAAACTAACACCACTGGAAAAGTTGGGTTTTTCTGTAGCAACAATGACTACGGGCTTGTGCTGACTGTCCTTGAAATGGCACCTATGCTTTCTAGTCTGCCTCAGTAGCTTCTACCACCAGCTCCTCTCAGGAAGCTTCTTTGTGCATTTGAGTTTATGATAGTTGCTTGCTTCACCTCGAAAATTCTTGACTGTGGAAGAAGAGGTAGAAGTCTGGGGATGATCCTAAGGAATGAAAGGACTGAAAGCAGTAAGGAGGTAACAAGGGCTTAGGGAAATGTATGGAGTTAGACTCCACTCAATTCACTGTAGTATGAGGTTTACCACTTTCAGCATTCATCAATTAGGGAAGTGTTTTTCTCTATGAGGCTTAAAAACCTGGCTTAAAAATCTTATAGCTAGTTGTCAGTTAGAGTTATGAAGAATGAATTCCATCATCTCACTATCAAACCAACAATTGTCAGGAGTAATACGTTTGTTGCATAAAGCCTGATTCAGGCATAATCGTGACACTGGTGGCAGACAGACCTTAGGATGATCTTCAATAATTCCCACTTTCTGGTGTTCATGTCTTTGTGTAATCCCCTCCTTTGAGTATAGGAGGTATCAGTGACTTGCTTCTAACCAACAGAATGTGGCAAAGATGATGGGATGTCATTCCTGTGATTTCAGACTCTAGATGACTACAGCTGGAGAACGTCATTGCTGGCTTAATGATGTAAGTTGTTATGTTGAAGAAGCCCATGGGGCAAGGAACTGTAGGCAGATTTAGACACTAAAAAAATAGCCCTTAGGAACTTTGAAAGCCTCTAGGACCTGACGGTGATCTCAGCTAACACCAGCAGAGAATTGGAACTTTTAGTTTATACAGCTACAAGGAAATTAATTCTGTTCAAGAACTTGAGTGAACATGGAAGTAAATTCTTCCCTAGTCAAGCCTTCAAATAAGAATAGTCTGGCTGACACTGTGACTGTAGCTTTGTGAGACCATGTGCAGAACAACTGGCTAGCTTGTTTCTGGACTCCTGACCTACAGAACCAGTGAGTTTTAAATGACTAGGTTGTGGTAACTCTTTATGCAATAATAGAAAATGAATACAGTGCTCTTTCATCTTCTTTCTATCATATTCTTCCCTCTCTTCCTTTCCACAGCTCTGTAATGCCTGTGTGAAACTATCCATTGACCCAGCACTCCCCTTGCTCTCACGCCTCACAATGCTATCCCAAACTGGATTTCTCAGTAGTATTTTATTTTCTGAAATGCTTGCCACAGGCCTTTGCCTTTAGTTTCTGCTAACTTCTGCATTTCCCAAAACTTACCTGTTCCTGGTCCTCTGTGTATTAATATCTCATTGCTGCTGTGACAAGTAACCACAAAGTTAGGGGCTTAAAGTAACACAGATTTATTGTCTTACAGGTCCTGAAGTCAGAAATTCAAATGGATCTCACTGGGCTGAAATCAAGGTGTTTTAAGGGCTGTGTTCCTTTCCAGTGGTTCTTCATTCCTCTCTGTAGGCTCTATTTACCTCACTCAGCTTCTAAAATTTGCTGGCCTTCCTTAGTTCTTGACTTCATCTCTCCCCCCACATTGGGCTGGGTCTTTCTCACATTGTCGTCTCTCCGGTTCATCCCCTCTGCATACCTCTTGCTACTTAGAAACACCCTTGAGATTACCTTGGACCTACCCAGATAGTACAAGATAATAACCCCATTTCAGAGTCAACTGATCAACAACTTTAATTCCATCTGCAACATTAATTCCCCTTTGCCGTGTAACGAAGTAGTTTCCAAGGATGAGAATGTGGACATCATTGGAGGCCTATTATTTTCACTCTCACAGTCTGTGAAACTATAAATTTAAAAAGCAAATTGTGAGACTAATTGAAATTTTAGTGCTAAGAGCTACAATTTGTATCCTAAAGGATCTCTCCAAAAATGTGTAGAACTCTCATATCTGAGGAATTCCTGGCACTGAGGCAAGCCTGTGTGAAAGATACGTTCGAATCAAGGAGAGAGTTTAACAGATCACAAACTATGTCTTACAAATGCTTGCTAGCTTTGCCCATTAGTAAAAAATATTTCTCTTTCTTGTCTGCATAGTCTATATCAGTATTATTCCACTGTCATAATCTAAATAGGTTAGTGGTTGTGGGTTCTGGTGCGGAGGAGGGGAGATGAGAAAACAGGGAGGCTCCCCGCAGAGCTGGGACAATGACTGCACTGCCCTAAGGAGGGTGGCAAGGCGGTGAAGCATTTCAGCTTTTACAACACCCAGGCAGCAGTCAAAGTCAGGGGCTCAGTTTTGTTTTGTGACTCCCCAGCGTGTATCAATTATCTCAATGGGTGTTCCAAATTTTCCAATAAGTCTCTAAACAAAATTAATTTTAATGGCTTTAATTAGCCCTAATTGTATTATTACTGTTATTATATATGCTCCTTCCCTGAGGTCCATGAGAACCAAACCAATAGGCAAATGGGTGACATACGAGGACCAAAACATTAAAAAATTAATTGCCTATATGCTTTCTTATTTACATTTCTAGGTGGAAAATAGGTCAATTGCAAACGCTGTGACACATATACATATTATGAGACAAAGCCAAGGATCGTAGACTCTGATTTATTACTCTTCAAAACGGCTCTTTCCTCCCTGGTTAAACACACACGGTCAAGGGAAAAACACACGCAGAGAGACTTTTTTCCTTTCTTTTTTTATCTGTGTTTTCCTGGCTCTCTAATTCACAGTTCTGAGAACTGTCCGATGGGTCACTGTTCCAGCTCCCCTCCCCCCTTTTTAATCTAGCCATGGTTGTCAAGAGGAAATTAATCTTTTGCAGCCAAATGAAATTTGGTCTTCCCAGCACTGGCCACTAATGAAAAATGCATTAATGGCGAGCATCGGAAAATCCCTGGCTCTCAGTACCAGAGGGTACATTTAAATAATTCTATGAATATAGATCAATAAAACTAATTTACTTATAGCTTTTGTGTGCAGTATTCAAATCTGAATAAAAGTCATTTGTATTACAATGTTTTATATTAATTTGAAGTATCTATTGTTTTACATATTAAATTAATCTTGGTCTTTAGACAGAATTTCATCTATGATATTAAAATATGAAGCTTGGGATTTGGTATTAGTAACACTGTGATTTCATAATTCAGCCTGGTTTGTCTGGATGTCATCTGAAAGGTTTGGAGAGGTCCCAGAGAGCCAGCTATGAGAAACCAGGGATAAATTGGAGAAAGAGCAGAAGGCTTTAATATTCAAGTAAGCAGCATATATCAGCAGCAATACCCAAAGGCCCACTGGGACTTTGGGGGTTTAGGTTGGGAGCCTGCTAAGTAGGAACATGGGAATGCTGGTCGTAAGTGTTCAGAATGTGAAGTGGTGGCTATAGAGTGTAAATATCCTGACTCCAGTGCTGCGATCAAGAGATTACTTCCTGTTTCAGTGAAGATAATTATCCATCAAGTATTTTCTGAGTGCCTTCCGATTTGAAAAATTAGCCACTGAAAATCTTGCTGAGCACAATTTTACTCTGACACACATGAGGTCACCATCAGTCAGAATCAACTAAACAGTAACTAGTTTCTCTTTACTAGGCATGTAGAAGCAAAAGTTAAAAGGCCTAAAATAATATTATTCTAGAAAATTAAAATCAATGTAGGCAAGTTACTGGGCCATTGTGATTCAATGTAATGAGTACTATTCTAGGGATTAAGCCAAGGGCACTTTAAGAGCCTGTCGATATGCCGCAGCTGTCTAGTATTCTCTGAACTTATTTGGCCACTGGATCCTTTAAAAAAAAGAGAGAAAAAACTATTAATTTCCTTTAAACTCTGTTCTAATATATAACTATGGATGTAAAGTAGTGACATAGCTAAGCAAACTTCACTGGTGGAGATTAAAAATTCACCCCCTACAAGCAAAATAATGCAGTGTCTAGCCCCTTTATAACTGCCTCCATGGAAATATTGCTGCAAAGCCTGGACATCTTCTTTTGCCTTTGGCCCAGCAGCTGTAGGGGGTTTCCAGAATGATAGCTTTGCCATGGCCAGGAGCTCAAGAAAAAAAGAAAATAAAGAACTTTCAGAGGGCCATTGGTAGTTGTGATTTTTTTTTTAAATATTTTCAACTATTCACTTGAAATAGTATGCCAAATCAAAAAAAAAATAAAAAAAATAAAACAACCCAATGACCCATAGAATTTTCTGGGAGCACCTGGCAGATTTGAACTGCTGACTTTCAGGTTAGCAGACATAGCACTAAACCACTACCCTACCAGGGTTTTCAAATAGTATTTTTTTTTTTTTTTTTTTTTTTAAAAAAAAACATTGCTGTTGAGTCAGGTCCAAATCACAGAGACCCTAGAGGTCAGAGTAGAGCTGTTCCATAGTATTTCCAAAATGCGCCTGGCAGATATGAACCGCCAACATTTTGGTTAGCAGACATAGTACCTAACCCACTATAGCACCAGGGTTTCCTCCAAGTACCATGGGGACTGTTATTCGTCCGCTAACCTAGGTAAATACTATCTTTCATACCAGTAACCTTTCATCAGTCCCTATCTCTAAGTTTTAGTTTTGGACTCACAGGAACGACCTTTGTAAAATATACAAATACTGTGCATTTTTTGCACAGTATTTGTACATTTAGTATTATTATTGCTAATGTTGTTACTAATTAGTAGTAGTATTGCTAACAAAACATTAAGAAAGAAAAACAAATTACTTTTTTCCTCTCATAGTCCTTCTAGGATTCTGGGGCGGCCAAGGATCATGAGAAGACTACAACTTCATGCCTTCCCACATCTATTGCAGAGGTAAGTGGTAAGGCAGTTTAGAGAACAGAATTATGAGGGATGGGAGCAAAATCTTGTGCTTTTTCTTATTGGCTATGTGACTCAAACCCACGCTACCCAGCTTCTCTGAGTCTCAGTGTGATTATCTGTAATACGAGAATGTAAGCCACCGCTATAGCCTTGTTACATAATTATTAAGAAGACTGTCAAGAGGATTAAAGTTAGAAATGAGTATTTATGTACAATGGCTGTGGGGATGACAGAGTTCTAGAGCATTATTTTATCCATTCACCTAATGTCTGTGCTCATTAAAATGCTATTCTAGCTGCTAGACAGTAGCAGTGAGCAAGAAAGTTGTAACTCCTGCCTTCAACGAGCTTACAGTTTAATGAGCAGTTTAATGGCTTCATGGTGTGTAATTTTGTGGTCACACAGAGCCATCTATACTTAGAAGGGTTGTACATTTGGTTTAATGCTCCAATCTTGCTGTTTCAAAATTCTTAGTAATCGTCAATGTAGACTGCACATTTTCATTTTGTTCTGGGCTGCCCAAAATATGTAACCTCTCTGGCTGGTGGGTATAAGAAGAAACTGTTGAAAAGTAAAAGGCAAAATGTTGCCAGTGTTAGACCATACTAAGAAAGGAAAGAAAAGGACACACAAAGAAGACAGGGGGTTGAGGCAATGTGTGTTAGAACGCCATTGTCTGGTGTAGATCGATCAAAGAGACTGAAGATAGGAAGCAGACAAGAGGAAACTGCCGGCTGACCTGAGTAGAAAAATCTCATTCAGTAACATAAATACAGAAGAAAAAACAAAAAGGAGGAAATCAAAATGAAGAGCAACAAAGAAACAGTCACACTTAAAACTTAGCTGTGGCCATACCAGGTTAAGAGGGTGGAAGGAGAACTTCAGTGGATGGAGTGTGTGGAAGGAGAGTTTTAGTCTAGCCAGAATAGAGCTCACAGGCAGATCATCAGCAAAAGCTATAGAAATTTGGCATGGCCACACCCTTCCATTGTGACTGTTCCTGGACTGACTACTGCTTGAGATGGTAATAGACCTCCGAACGGATGGTCCCTTTCATAAAGCTTTGTTGTTTTATGCATGAGCCCTTGTGGTACCGTTGTCAAGTGCTTAGCACCTAACCAAAAAGTCAGCAGTTTGAACTCACCTGCCACTCCAGGAAGGAACGATGGGCTAGTCTGCTTCTATAAAGATTATAGCCTAAGAAACCCTACTTTGTCCTATAGAGTTGCTATGCTTCAGAATCCACTGAGCGGTAGTGGTTTTTGTTTGATATTTTTAATAGTTCCTGAGTATCCTCAGACTTCTACTAGTGAGCAGGTACCTGCAGCTTCATTCCTGGTTCACCAGGGGACTTGAACCTGAGTAGTTATGTATTTAATGTGTTTTAAAAATCACACCATTCCTCTTTGCATGGCATGTACAGCAGCCTGGGCATTATGTTCTGTTAATTCTCTAGGGCATGTCAAACAATTTGAGATTAATGGATATGATAATTACATTAATTATGGTGATAGTTACACAGGTACATATGTATATATATAAATGTAGACAGAGATATGATGAAATTATAAAATTTAAGTGTACAGAATTTATTGTATGTCAGTGTGTCTTAATACAAATATTAAGACCTTTGGAGTCCTGGCAATGCAGTGGTTGAGAGCTATACCTGCTAACCAAAAAGTCAGTAGTTTGAATCCACCTACCACTCCTTGAAAACCACATGGGGCAGTTCTGCTATGTATAAAGTCTCTATGAGTCAGCATTTAAGATCCTTAGAAAAAGATGTATTCTGATTTTCCGTGTGTTATTTTAAATTGTGTTAATTTCCAAAAGTTGGGAGTTTTTCAGATGTCTCTGATTTTTATTTCCATTTCCTTTTTATTAGAGAATGTATTATTTTGTATGATTTAAATCCTTTTAAAATTGTTAGGTCTTGTCACCTGGAATTATGGTCTGTCTTGATAAATGTTCCATACTCATTTGAAAATAATATGATTGCCAATTGAACTCACCCTAGAAAAAGCACTACATGCCTCCTTCCTGAGCATCACTACAGTCACCATCAAAGTACTGCCCTTGGAGTGCCTAGTCCACCCTTTGGTACAATTTTGGAACTCTTTTTCTGGAATGGCCATCAAAGCTGTTGTATTATCCTTGATGTCCTGTATGTCATCAGAATGACTTTCTCAATATTTCCTTTATCTTCAGGTAGACAAGAAAAGTCACTGGGGGCCAGATCAGGTGAGTAGGGACAGTGTTCCACTGTGCACAATGGCCATTCCAAAAAGAGTTGCAGTACTGCTTTGAGGGGCCGACTAGGCTCTGGTGTCAGTACATCGCTTCCCAAGTGGAGTACTTTGAAGTTGAGCATCGTGATACTCAGCAGTGAGATATATAGCACTTAGAACAATTAAGCTCACAGACTTAATTGTCAGAATTCGTGTCATTGATTCATTTCTGTTGTCCAGTTTTCTACTTGCTTAAGCTGGAAGGGTAAATCTAATCCCCGGATGTTAAATTTTGTATGTTATTTCTGATAGTTATCCTGAGCAAAGTGCTTTACATCTCTGAGTCTTGGTTTCATCTTTTCTTAAAACAGGAGTAATAATACCCATAAGAACTGCAACTGTAGTAGGCACCGGATAAATAACCATTTCCTTCCCTTTATTTTGTATCAAAAGACTCTGTGTTCCTGTCTACTTACTCAAATCATTTCTCATTATGTGGCGAGCAAATTAAAACTTTTTTTTCTTAACAACGTCCCTACCAGCCCCACCTTAAAAGAATCTCTTCTTTCTCCAAAATCATCCAGCAATTATTGTCTGTACAGTTTGCTAGTTAATCATAGGTTCTCCTTAAGAACACATCTACTATTGTCTAGAAATGGTATTTACATTTTTTTATTATTATATATCATCCAGCGTTTGCAAATCTCTTGACCCAACAAGACATAAGCTTATGTGAGGACAGGTAACTATCTTAAATGTGTTGTTACACTGCAGCTCCTAATCAGTACCTAGCATATATTACAAAACCCATTGCTGTTCAAGTTGATCTGACTCATAGCATCTCTGTACAACAGAGTAGAACTCCTCCATAAGGTTTCCAAGACTATAAATGTTTACAGAAGCAGACTGCCGTATCTTTCTCCTACAGAGCAGCTGGTGGGTTTGAACCCCTAACCCTCTGATTAGCAGCTGAGTGCTTAACCAAGTGTAACCAGGGTTCCTTATTAGTACATATTACGTGCTAACCTATTAAAAATTCAATTATGATAAGCATAGTCAAGAAGTCTATTCTTAAAGATTTTTCTCTTTTGTTCTTTTACCTACATCATTCTTAACAGTTATAATTTTATGCCAGAAGTTATCATGTGAGTACTATGGAATTCACACATAGTTTATGGCAGAAAATCAATCTCCCCTCTTCAAAGCACCTGAATGATTAGTTTCTATATTTTTTTCTCTCTCCTAGCCCAATTCTTAGAAGAGGACCATAAAACCGAGGAGTAGGAGATCTGTGGAGGTATAAGCCTCTTGGAGGTCTAGAAGGTGCAGTGGTTGAAGACAAAGATTGTCCAGCTTGAGTGTGTTCCTTGTGTGAACATGAGGTCTGGTGGGCCCCTGACATCAGTAAAGACTCTGACCAAACATCAGCCAGATATATCTTTGTGCTTATGATTTATTGGTTATGGTCAAAGCAAAAGTGTGTGTTCAGTATGACTTGTAGCATTTGTTGTACTACATTCTGCTAACATTAAAGAGAGTTCCCTCCACCTGCACCCCCCTCTCCCCACCTCCCCACCCATCCCCAAATCCTGTGTTGCCCTGTGAGCTTGAAATCTTAATGATGGGCCAACACACCAAAATTCATCTACAAGACTGTGGAGGGGCATTTGGTATCTACTGTTGCTTTCCCTACCCTATGACCATGCATCATTTTCTCTTGAGCTGGAAATTTCCAAGGAGAAATGACACTTTAGTGAATGGTGGTACAGATTTGGAAATCTATTTCATCTCAGTAACTTCCTCAAAAATTGCATGTTTGCTAGTCACATGATGACTAGTATGACTGACAATCCTGAAACCTGCTAGAATCTGTAAATTCCTTTCCATTCTTATGATTCTTAAAGATGTTATGATTATGATTAACCTTTGATTGTAATCATACGGGAGATTAATGGAGTTTAAAGAAACACAACCCATTGTCCTAACTCTCAAGGCTAGTCTCAGTTACTTCCTGTAAGCTGAATAATAGTGCAAGTGTTCTTCCTTCTTACATCCTAGGAACCTCTGGCATTTTACAGGAAAAAAACCTTGAATATTATGACTCATCAGTAAGATAAGAATAAAATCAGGAAATGTTCATTCCTGCTGGAGGGGCTTCACCAGATCTGTTGGTGGTGGTGGTGGTAGCTGCCATGGAATCAGCAATGGCTCATGGGAACTCTATGTACAGGGGATGAGACATTTTTAATTCACGGAGTTTTCAATGGCTGATTTTCAGAAGTAGATTGCAGGCTTTTTTTTCTTTGTCTGTCTCAGTCTGAAAACTCTGCTGAAACCTGTCCAGCATCAGAGCAACAACATCCCATCCCTGACAAATGGATGATGGCGGTGCTTGACGTAACTTGGCCAGGAGTCAAACCCAGGTCTCCCACATGGAAGGTGAGAAGGCTACCTTTTTATTAAGAAAACCTGTGAAGTGTACTGAGTACCTCTGGTTTCATCCCTTCTATCATGGATGCATCTGGCTCAGGTTTCCACGTTTCAGAAACTCGGTACCTTCATGTACTTTCCTTCCTTCTCCCCCACTCCTCATCCTCTAAGTTGGGGAAAGTCTGAAAATTGTCCATTCAAAAATGACTCGTCTCCGTATCCCTTCTTTAACATGGATGAAGCCTTAACCACAAATGGTATTTTAAACATGAGCAAACTGCAATTTAGATTCATGTAAGTCCCTCATAACCCATGGACTAAATTACTACCCAGCCAAGCCAAGTGCCGACCAGTCGGATCCGACAGCCGTTACCTATTCTATCATACCATGAGCGTGGTCCAACTGGATGCACTCACTTGACCATTAGCCATTGTGATGTTCTCTTCCAGCCACAACAGGGGAGCCGAGTGAAAACAGTTCGTTTTCCCCTGGAGCAGCCCTGAGGGAGCCTGCTATTTCACATGCTTCTCTCTAAGAAGCCACCTTCCCTGACTTACAAACAAAACCTTTTTCTCTCAGACCCCACCTGGTCTCCTCTTCCAGAGTCTTTGGTTGGCACGGCGGCTGTTTTGTCCTTTCCTTGACCTGTTCTCTTGTATAAATGAACCAGATACTGGAGGAACGGCTTCCTGTGTGAGTTTCTCTGCTTCGCAGGAGGAAAGGGAGAAGGCAGATTGGTCTCTGGCTTCATATTCTTCTGCCTGCACTTTTCAGTGCCATTGATATCCTAGCTCCCTAGGCCCCGAAGGAGAGCTCTGCTTTCCTTCCATGTCAGGACTTGAATCTAGCCCTCCGTCTCCAACTCCTTTACTTGTCCATTTGTCCTACTGAGCCCTAAGGTTTCAGGAAGTTTGTGAGGGCAGTTGGTGAGGTGAACTGTGTCCCTTGACAAGTATGCAAAGCATTCTGTGATATACTGGATCTGGAAGCCCCTATTATAGTCGATTCACTATTCTGTTTTAAGGTTGCACTCCAGGTTGAAATGGGCTGACAAGGTCTCAGCTTGAGTAGGATTTATTCCCATATATTAATTTTTTTTAATTAGTTCAATGCCCAGGTCATTTCTAAACCAAAAAAAAAAATGTGAAATAAGTTCCTGAAGTAAAAAAGAAATGAAGCATGGTTTAAGTTATTTGTTCAGTTTACACAAAAATGTTTGAAGTCCCAAGCTATTACACATTTCTACCTATTGGCTTAAGCAGTAAAGAGCCACAAACTGCTGAGGCCTTCGCAAATTAATTCTGATTGCTCTCAGCCGCCTTGGCTTCTGCTCACAGATCAACACTTTTTTAAGCAAGTGTAAAGTGCATGTAAAATTTTGAGCATAAAGGCAGAAATTGGGCCTTTTCACTATCTGAAATCCTTTCTGTATCCATGGTTCAGTGAGTATATACGCGTGGGAGAGGCTAAGGGAGGGTGTCTGTGCCTGGCAGATTGTGGGGTGGAGATATTATTGCTCGTGTGTGTGCACATACAGATATATAAACCCCAGATGGTAACGAGATGAGGAAAAGAAACCAACAACACCAGGAGTTATTTTGGGAACAAAACTAGGAATCTGCATATGGCTAGATTTTTCATCCTAAACGCTGCTTTTGCATCTGACAGCTCCTCAGTTGGGTAGAAGCCAGTCCATTGATTAATTCAAATAAATTTTCTTGAGCCAAATGCTTCAGAGATGGGAGTAAAGAGGTGAATGGTCCTTTTTACAAGCCTTAATAGTGCAAATCCCCCAGAAGAGTCCCATTATTTCCCCAAACTCTTTTCTGTCAGTGTAGATATGCAAGTGGAAGTGATGGCAATTAATAGTTAATCATCAAACACAATTGTGGAAACTTAATAAGGTGTCTTTCAGCCTCTGGTGGATGATTAGCTGTGCTGGTTATAGGATACTGCTGATGAGAAAAAAAATCAGGTGTTTGATCTGCAGTTCAATTAGTTTTGCTAATATCCCATACTTGCCAACTGTGCCCTAAACTCTGCTCAGCAGACTTACAAATTCATGCCTCCTGTTTAGGAATTAAAAAGGAGCCTGGCTGCACAATGGTTAAGTGCTCAGAAGCTAACCAAATGATTGGTCACTCGAACTCACCTAGTGGGTTTGTGGGACAAAAGGTATGGCCATCTTCTCCTGTAAACACTGTAGCCTTGGAAGCCCTATGGGGCTTTCTACACTGTCCTGTCAGGTCACTGTGAGTTGGAATCCACTTGACCGCACACAACAACAGAAAGAAAAAAGAAGTGCGTGAATGGAAAAATACAAATTCTTCCCTACTCCAGTTCACCGCTGAACAACCTGGAAAGTATTTGTAGATGAAGGAAATTAAGAAAACAGGAAGAAAGGCATAAGAAGACTACCACTTTCTTTTCTTCTTCTCATCATGCTAATCAATCTCAAACATCTACTGAGGGCAGCTATGGAAAGGATGCAAGGAGTTTCAGGAGTAATCTTACTTTTCAATAGAATTATTTACCTAAAATGCAGTAGGAAGCTATTTTGTTTGTTTTGCTTTGTTGCTTGAAGATTTGATGCTTCCATGGCTTGAAAACAGTTTCAAACAACTCATTGCTGTCAAGTTGAGTTCAACACATAGTGATCCTATAGGACTGAGTCCAGCTGTCCCACAGTGTTTCCAAGGAGTAGCTGGTAGATTTAAATGGCTAACTGTTTGGTTAGCAGCTGATTTCTTCCTCCTCTCCCTCTTCCCTTTCCCTCCCCACCCCAATTTTCTTTCATTCTTTCTCTTTCTTGTCTCTCTCTCTCCCCCCACCCACCCCTTCAGCAGCAGATAAAATATCGTTGAGCTATAATGTGCCAAACTGTGTGCCAGTGACTGGGCCTACAGAAGTAGTGAAAATAGTGCCTGATCTCAAGGAACTCTTGGTTTAGAGATGGAAATAGGCATATAAATAATAAGTTATTGTATTAAGTGGTTTACCAAATGCACATATTTATGCTATAGGAACATAGGAGAGTGAGTCATGAATCAGAGTGGAGAGCACTATAATGGTTCCTGCTTCATTTTATGTTTCCAGAGATAGGCTAGCCTAGTGTTTACATAATTAAATTTTCACAGTCCTTATTCAGAACTATGGGATGGCATAATAGCATTCTTTCCACAAAGCTTTGCATAATTTTCATGACAGATGGAATAGCCTGCATCCATTGCTTTACACAGTAGGTGTGCCTCCTCTCTTCTGAAAATAGCGCCCTCATAGGAGAGAAGCACTGCTCTTCTCTTTAAAGATGTGACTCTACTACAAATAAACAACTACAGCAAAAACCTGTTGCTGGCTGTCAAGTAGATTCTGACTCATGGGTAGTCAATCACAATAGTCCACTCACTAGGCCTCAGAGTTTTTCAAACTGGAACACGGAAAGACAAGCAGTCAAACTTCAGTGGGAAAACATTGAAAGCAAACTTGGGATCTACCAAAGCACTTACCTCTGTCTAGCTCTTAGAGGAAACCCATTTAAGTGAATGAAATAGGGTCACAAAAAGAAACAGAAATCAGAGAGAGACACCTAGTGGAGCTCTGGTTTGGTCATTTCTGTGCCTCTACACTCCCTGCTGCTTGATTATGACGCCAAACCATTTCAATTTTCATCTAAGCTAATTTAAGCAGGTGCTTACCTCTCGTGTCTGAGAGTTCTCACAAGTTTCGATGGCCAAGAGTATTAACACTAGGGTTTCTTTATAAACTAGAATCTATTCAGACTTAGTATGGCGTCAACCTACTAATTACATGAGCAAGATCTGTTGCTACAGACTTGATTTAGCTGGTGGTAATGACTTCTCTTTCAGGATCTTCCCAGTATCCCTGGTGGGATGCTACTTCTAGGCTGCGTAGAGCTACAGCAAAACACAAACAGTGACAGGTTAGGAATGGTTTATAAAATTCAGCTGGAACAGACAGGAGTGTTCTGGGTGATGAGATGCAAGAACACACCCTTTTACAAAATGTAAATTAGAGATGGAATGTCACACCCTACTCCAGAAGATTTGGCTCTAACATACAAGAGGAACTTTCTGTCTTGCAGTGGTGACAAACAGGCACCTGAGGTGGCTATTTGGAAACAAGTTGTGAAAATAGGACTGGCTTATCCACAAAAACTTCAAATTGAACCTACCCAGAACTAAGGTCATCATTTGCTACCAAACCTGTACCTCTTCTAGTATTTTTCAGTTTAGTTGGTGACACCGTAACATACTCAGTACCACAAACTAAGAAATAAGGGCTTTATCCTTAACTGAGTTTTCATCCTTAACTGAGTTTTCTTCCTCAACCCCAGCATCAAGCCACTCAAATCACCCCCCCACACCCCCCCACACCCCACTCATCTTTCAGCTTGTCATGTTGTGGTGACTTGCATGTTCCTTTGATGCTAGAAGCTATACCACCAGTATTTCAAATACCAGCAGTGTCACCTATGGTAGAGAGTTTTCAATGGAGTTTCCAGACTAAGGCAGACCAGGAAGGAAGGCCTGGCAATCTACTTCTGGAAATTAGCCAAAGAAAACCATATGGATTGCCAAGCCAAGTGCCGTCGAGTTGGATCCACCTCATGGCTACCCTATATGGATTATAACTGAGTATTATCTAATATACTGGTGAAAGATCAGCTTCTTAGGTTGGAAGGCACTCAGAATTGTACAGTGGCTGTAATGATGAATGTGAGCAGTTGTTAACAATAGCTCAGGACTCAGCAACACCTCATTCTATTGTACCTGAGGTCACTATGAGTGGGAGTTGTGACTCAATGGCAACTAAAAATAGCTATGTGTATATGCAAATACAAGAATGAATGTATGAACTGATGATCCTAGTGGCATAATGATGAAGTATCATGTCTGCTAACCAAAAAGTCAGGACTCAGCAACACTTACATATATATGTGTACACAAAACCCATGGCCGTCCAGTTGATTCCAACTTACAGCAACCCTACAGGACAGAGTAGAACTGTGGCATAGAGTTTCCAAATAGTTGCTGGTAGTTTCAAACTGCTGAATGAACTCCTAACCACTGTATAACCAGGTCTCTGATGTATCTTCAGTATGTATATGCAATTAATCCCATTGTTTCTCCCCATCTCTACTTCTGATGCCCTACTTTGGACTCTCATTATATTTTGCCAGGTCTGGTTCCATATCCTCTTAACTAGTCTCCCTGCCACCAACACTACCCTCCTCTAATCTATCTCTGACGCAGCTGTCAAAGTGATGAGTCTGAAATGCAAATATGATCCTGTTAAAGCCAGTTGCCGCTGAGTTGACTCTGCCTCATGATTTTCAATTCTGTGTGTCAGAGTAGAACTGTGGTCCACAGGGTTTTCAGTGGTTGCTTTTGGGAAGTAGATAATGAGGCCTTTCTCCTGAGGTTCTTCTGGATGGGTTGGAATCTCCATTCTTTCAGTTAGCAGTCAAATGTCCAACCATTTATGTATGGAGCAGAGATGAAGAGTGCACTGTCACCGTGTGGGGAGAGCAGTGGAAGCTGCATATAGGTGAGCATACAAATTTATATGGGAATGTACATTTTCATTCAATCATAATTAAAAAAAAAATGTCCAACCATTTGCATCACGCAGGGAGAGCTAGGCATATCTCATCACCACAGTGACCTTTATTCTGATAACCTGATGAGCTACGTGAGAGACCACAGTTGGTCTGCTCCAGCCTACCTTCCCAGTTTGATTCTCTGCCACTCTCCGCCTCTCACTTTTCACTCCAGCCATGCTATTCTTCCTGCAGTTGGCTTCCATGCTCTCTGCTTTCTCTGGAGTACTCTTCTTCAGGCCAGGATTAAGACATTCAAAGGTCTTAAACTCAAACACCAACCCTACTGTCATCAAACTGAGTCAGTTCTGACTCATAGTAGCCCTACAGAACAGAGTAGAGCTGCCCTACAGTGTTTCCAAGACTGCAGTCCTTATGGGAGGAGACATATTTCTTTCTCCCCAAAAGCAGCTAGTGAGTTCAAACTACTGAAATTTTTATTACAAATGAGTGCTTTAACCACTGAGCAACCAGAGTCCTCAAGCATGGAAAAAAAAATAGCATGTTCTCATAGAATATTCAGCATTAAAACAACACTAAAACATAAAGCAAGTTCAGCATTATGCTGTTTTCCTCTTAATGACTCATTTTTAATCAAATATCTAGCTAAAGAACTTTTATAATATCTGGGGTATACTGTTGTCTGGATCAAATGATAGAATAAGGACTACTGGTTGATTTCGAAACACTAAGTAAATGGGAGCTCTGAAGTCACAACTTGCAATTGCTCATGCCCTGCCCTCTCTCTTGGTAATGGACACACATGTCTTCCTCTGATAATACCTTTCAACTCATCAGGGAGAAGAAGGGAGAAACAACTCATGTGTAGAGGCTTCCTGATAATGCTATTGGCTGCCTAGAAGGATAGCTTGGGTTTTTTTTGTTTTTTTTTTTTCAGCAAGCAATTACTTAAATGGTGTTTTGGCCCCTTTTTCTCTGAAGCAGGACATAACCTTTATTGACATTGTGGCTGCTGCCACATATGTTACACTGAAAGAGAGAAGGAGCTGGCCCAATCCTTATGATGGATTTGGTGTTGTCAAACCTTCAGCATAATTTGTCATGGGGCAAAAGGAAGCCTGTCTTCAGTGGAAGGTTCTCCAATCCCTGCTAAGTGAGGGAAGGAGGAAGACAGAGCCCCGCCTTCTCCCATCACCAAACTCCTTAATGTCACCTCTGAAGTGAACCAGAGAGAGATTTAAGCCCCATTTCTAGAAGGGCCTGTCACTCTTGCCGGCTGTTGATCATAGCAACTGGAAGCAACTCACAATGCACTGGGAAGAAAATGTCCTGTCTCTGTATCAGAGTCCTCTAAATCTACCGTCTGGAGACAAACAAACACAAGAATACTGTGGGAAAGAACGTTCCTCAGCCAGTGCTATCAACAGCCACAAATGGTGCTCCACACCAGCCCACGAACAATACGTTGCAGGTTTCTATTGGCTGTGCATGTTCAGACTGTTCCTCACATATTTACTCTGTGCATTTTATGGAATAAAGCTCTGTCTGTGCCCACGGTCTAGGACACCTCTACCCTAGGACAGTGGACTTTATGATTTAGCAATCTTAACTGGACTTGGTATTAAAAAGAAAGGTTGTAGTTACAGACCATCCTGATCTGAGGTCCTCTGGAGATAATAAAGCGCTGAGAAGATGCTATCGAATGGATTTGGAGCTTGTCATTCCCTTGAAAGTCAAGGAGACAGCTGATTTAAAGTTTCTAGCTAGGTCACAGAAAAGTCAGCAGCGTCTGCATCCAGCTGAGTTCAGAGTTTGAATATTTATGGTGTCAATCTGAAATCCAGATAACCACAAATAATATAAATCCATTAACTTCCCCTCCACTAGGAAAGCTTTCTGGCTGCTGATGCCTTGATTGTTAGGTTGCTGCAGGACTTGTGCATGGATTTCTGGCTTTGAGGTTTCAGGGCTTTCTTTCTTTTTTTTCTTTCTTTGTCTCTCTTGCTCTTTCTCTCTTTCCCCTTCCTTCTCTCCCTTCACTCTGTCTCTCTCCCCTTCCTCTAGCCTCCCCAGATATCTACAATTCTACCAAACTGCTCTAAGTTGATTGAGGCAACGTCCCAGAAGAGTTAGGCTGGCGTAGCAGTTCAAGGAATGTCTAGCCTTCTCTCCCTTATTGTTGAAACATTATGCCCTCTGAGAATCTCAGCACTACATTATTCAGTTTCTAGCATTTTCATAAAAGATACACATTATCCAGGCTCAGCACTGTTCCTGAATTCTCTTGGCTTATTTGTTTCTCCCATAGGGAAAATTCTTGCCCCTCAAATAATAATTATATCTTATATTTTCTCAGCCACCCTAGAAGACAGTCATTGGATTGTCTGATGGTCTGACTTAAAAAGAAAATTAAAAAAGCAAAATTCTTGCATATTGTGTAATACTTTCATGTATATCATCTTGTTTGAGCCTGTCAACAGCCCTGTAGAGTAGAGATTATTATATCTCTTCTTGAGAGATGAGGAAACTGCAGTTCAGCAGCCAGCTGAGAATCAAATAGCCACATTAGCAAAATTTAACGCTCTTAACCTGATAGGCTTGTATCAGGAACAATTTGCTAAGCCATAGACCACTGAGTAAGTCTCATTTGCGGGAGCCTTGAGTGACCAGCTTGGGAGTCTTGGGCAAATAAAGCAAGACAGATCCAGAAAAACGGCAAAGCCTCAAAAGAGAGAAAAACTGCAGTACCAGGACCTTGGAGTCTGGAAGTGTGTGCAACACTATTGTACACGTAAGCCAAAGATGGCCCCTATGCACTGGTATCAAATTATCTGTTTCTTCATAGCAAGTGAAGTCCCATTAGCTCAAAAAAAGTCCCCACAGAGCCAAACTAAATTTGTACATGTCTAACTGTTTCAAAAATAACCCAAATAAGCAGATTTTTAGTCACTTGGAGCCTGGCTGCTTTATGTATGCTGAGTAACTTTGCCCAATATCTGCTAATTCTAGACAGGATTAAATTACGTAGTTAAGGATCCTAAAATGCTGCTGCCCTCTGAGCTTACTCAGAGACTTTTTGACTTGCTCCTTGGCGTCACCTAGGGACTCATAAGCATCTCTGCTGCCTGTTCCTCTTTCCCAGGGTTTTCAAGCCTTCTGCCCCTTTTGGTGGCTTCCTGTGCTGCTTGCCTGTGGAAGACCTCCTGCGGTGGAGAACCATCCCCTGCATGTGACTGTCCATGTGGCAACTCCAATAAATAACTTGTGCAAGATTGTATCTTGTACTCACATCTTCTTCCTCATCAGCCCCTAATCTCCTGGTACTTGCTGCAAGCACTCATCTGACTTGCAGCGCTTTTGACCTAACTTTCTTTGCTTCACAAACATCACTGTGGTTTTGAATACCAGACTGCACTAACCGCGTTGCAGTCGAGTTGATTCTGACTCTCAGCGATCCCATAGAACAGAGCAGGGCTTCCAAGGCTGTAAGTTTTCATGGAGGCTGACCATAACATCTTTCTTCCACGGTACTGGTGGGTTTGAATTGTTGACCTTTAGTTCAGCAGCAAGAGTGCTTAACTATTGTACCACCAGAGCTCTGTGTCTTAAAGACAGTGGGCAAAATTCCACAATTATCCTCTTTTGCCTTCCTCACCACTGCCATCATCCAGTGTCTGGCCCCATGTCAGGCACCTGAGGGCCTGTGGCAACAGGTGGTCACCCTCGTGTCAAGAAAATTACAGCCTGAAGTGAAGTAATGCAGTCCAACTCAGAGGATATCATCCTGCTGACCTCTGGCTGGAGAAAGGAGAGTGGGTGGAGAGGAGCGGAACGGAGACTATTGGGAGGATGAGACATGTATGGAGCAGAGACGAATAGTGTGCTGTTACTGGAAGTTGGGCATGTAAATTTATATTGGAATGTACATTTTCACTCAGTCATAATAATAAAAAAAGAACTTCTACATAATGAGTCAATCACACAAGTGTTACAGGCTCAAACTGTTAAGTCCACTCGCAGACATGCTCATATATGACATATACAAAGCCCCTGTAAAGCTCTGAATTTCTAGTTTTAGAGCAGCAGTTTCCAACACTCTGTGTGCACTGGAGTCACACACCGGGAATTTTTCAAAATGCAGGTATGTGGGCTTTCCCCACTCTTAGATTAGATTTTGATTCACTTTGCAGAAAGGCCTGGGCAGCTGAAGATGAAAAAGTTCCCCTGCTGATGTTTAACATGCAGCCAGAATTAACAATTACTAGTTTAAAGATTTTGCTCCCGTGGATTCAAGTGTTTTGAGTTCTTCAAGAGATTCTTATGCAGGCTACTTAAGTAATACTACCCTGACACATATTTGCCAGGTACTACTTTCAGTACTCTGGAGCCCTGGTTGCACAGTGGTTAAGTGCCTGGCTGTTAACCAAAGGTCAGCAATTCATATTCACCACTGACTCCTTAGAAATTTCTGGGGCAGTTATACTCCATCCTCTAGGGTCATTGTGAGTTGGAATCTAGTTGACAGCAACAGGTTCTTTGTTGTTTTGGTTTTAAAGTACTTTATATGTACTAAATCATTCATTCCTCCTAACTGCATGCAGACAGTACTTTTACTATCCCCAAGACATAGAGGAAGGAAACTGAGGCAAAGAAGTTAAATAACATGCCCAGAGTCACCCCAAAAGCTGATAGCAGAACTTGAACCCAGGGCAGCAGAATCTGTGCTCTAAGTCACAACACCAACCTCCTAATACTTCCCTGAGGCTTGGCAGCCTTTTAGATAGACACTAAAACTTGCAGACTTATTAAAGAACATTTGGAATTCCTACTCTTGTGTCTGTATGTTTTCATTCAGGGATACTTCTGTCATCTTAGGGGATCAGTGGAAATGATGAGAATAAACTCCTTCAGTCTCTTAGCTTCAGAGAAGGGATTTCTTAAAGTTTAGAACCTACTCATACAATCCCAATGTCCTTACTTTATGAAAAGGAAATCTATGCAATTCAAGCAGGTTTGTTTTTGGTGACAGCTCTCTTCCTGCTCTTAAGGCCAGGAGACCCTTTGAAAGCTTATTTTAAATCTCAAGTTCCTTTTCAAGCAGTTATCATGTTCTACTCAACTTGGCTTGGCTTGACATCATGTTCTACAGTGTAACATGTAGGTAAGAGCCTTCCAAAGAATGCCACCTTCAGAATGGAAAGACACAGTTGCACATTCTTTTTTAAGTCTTATATATCTGAAAAGCTGTCTGAAGTATATTTCAAACCCCAAATGGCTTTGTAATCCTCATTTTCTGATAACAGTAATGAATGACTATATAAATGTAAGTCATTTTTTATTTTTTTGGATACGAAAATGTCACTCAAGGAAATACAAGCCACTCCCATCTTTGTATACGAGAGTTTGAACAAGAAGAAACAGGCTTTAAAACAATGAATTCATTGGACAATTTCCATAGATGTATTTAAGGGCTACTGTTTCTTGAGCCTGGGGCCAAACACATAGGGTCACCCGCAAGATGCAGTTCCTTCTGTTATAATTTGTAAGACATCTGACTTCTCACTGATAGAAGGAGATCCAGTTCAGCCTGAGGGAAAAACTCAGGTCCAGGACAGGTTCATACAAAGGTTTCTAGATCCAAATATAATTTTAAGTGTGGCCAACCTTGCTATTTGTTAGTCCATATTCAATTCAATTTTAAAAAAAATGTCAAATGCCTATTTTACAGAAGGCAAAAGTAACCGTCATTCTTATATGACTATAGTGTCAGTAACGTTATTTTGAGAAAAGTGTTTACTAGCCAAGTAATAAGCTCTGGGCATTTCACTCTTATCTAGAGTTTCATGCTACTTTTTACTACCTCCTACAACCTTTTGGAATCTTCACATCCAACCAGAGAGGTCAGTTGATCCCAAATTGTGGGGGCCATTCAGGTTTTTGTCCAAAGGTGGCACAAATGATTTGCTCTAAGTAACTGAAAGGTTGACATTTCAAACCCACCAAGCAGCACCATAGAGGAAATACCTGATGATCTGTTTCTATAAAGATTATAGCAAATGAAACGTTATGGAGCTCAGTTCTACTTTTTAACGTATGGAGTCACCATAAATCAGAACCAACTGACGGCAATGGTTTGGTTTGGGTCTAGCATTTAGTACTGAAAGTTCTATGTCCCAGAAAACTCATTAGTCTTTGACAAACAAGGATACTTGCCCACTGTACCCCCAACACATCTCTAAGCATCATCTTTTCTTCATATCTCACCTTGTTCAGGTTAAAGTGAAGCATTATTTTTCAGATCATTCAACAGCACTCATTTTCTCAGCCACTGAGGAGAACCTAGGTAATTCTGGATATATGTAAGTCATAGTCTGTTAGGCATGATTAGCTAGCATTACTTTCATAAGTAATGGTAGATTTCTATCCCAGACTCAAAACCAGTTCTTTTAGGGATGAGTCTATTGTCAAAGGACCTAGTGATAAACCGAGACAAATAAGAATGACTCAGCTAAAACTGACAGCGCTCGTTCAATCACCCCATGATCTAATGGTTTTGCTTGAACCCACACAAAAAGGACAGAAAACAATATCTTTTGGCTTTGATGGTGGGTAAAGAGTGCTATACAGTTCCTGCCAAGGCAGCCTTATCCTTCAAAGGAAGCATGGATTGGAGGTTATACGGGGAGTCGGTCCTTTTCAAAAGGAATAGAAGGTCATTTATGTTTCTTTGTGTCTCATAAATCACTAAGTTCCATACTTGAAAACCTGACATCAAAATGCTCAGCCAGAATTGAGAGATGGTTGCTTTGCCTTTGGCGGCATGATACCGGAATCATTTACAGAGCAGGTACCAACAGCCAGCTGACTGTGTGTCACGTCATTCATCACATGAAACTAAACCAACAAGGCGTGAAGAGATGGTTGCAGGAACTCTTGTCAGAGGGGTCAGAGCACTTCATCAAGGTGGCAGGGCAGTGTTTAGGATAGTAGGCCAATGGGAAAGGGTGGTGGGTGCAGATATTTAAGGGGTCCTTTCCTATATTCTAAAAATAAAGTTCTGGGAGACAGAGGCTTACCTTTACTTTTAGGGCACCAAACTGTGTTTTAGAAAGTACTATCACTGCTGACAATACCCTACTACCACATTACTCTTTCTTCCTGCTGGTCCTTTTCAATTTTTATCCCTTATTGTCAATGACTGAAGTGACCATCTGACAAGTTCAAAAGTGGTGTTAATGTGAAATATTATTCAGCCTTTATGAAAGACCTGTATTGTGAATAGACTTGATTACTGAGCAATCACTTGATCACTCAGCCTGTGATAAGATAGTGCCTCTCTATGCAGTACTCTACTTCTGATCTTCTAGATAGGTACAAGGAAAGATGTGGACATTGCTCGTGCAGTACTAGAACTTTACAGATAGAATTTAAAAACTATCTAATCCAACTCACATTCTCCTCTCATGAGTCAGCAAATGTAAGTTCTTATTTAAATTGATATTACCAATTAGCAGTATAGAAAACGCAAGAACTACAGCCCTGTGTTCTTTCAGCAACACCATCTTTTAATTCTGATGAGGCCAACATAAATATAATTCAAAATATAGAAGTTGATAGAAAAATTATTAATTTTTTTAAGTCAACATCAAGTGAGCATTATGAAGAACACATGCTATACCTAGATCATACTTAGTTCAAAAATTCTTGAAGAGGATGTGAAATGAATGCAGGGACAGTTAGCATAAAAGGATTGCAGCAAGCTGTATTCAGAAAAAAAATCAACTTACAAATGATAATAGGTAACATTTATGGGGAACTCACTGTGTGCCAGCATGGTTTTAAATGCTTTACATGCCTTATCTAGTGACCACTAAAACTTGGCAAGTTTTAGAGCTCATTTTACAGATGAAGAAACTGACCAATAAAGTGGTGCATCCAAGGTCATGCAGCTGGTATCTGGACACAAGTTGCCTAATTCTAGAGGTCAAGACGTTAAACATTAAAGCCGAATCACATCCACTTTTGTTGCGGTCTTGCTTGTGATACTACTGAGTTATCCATATCTCCTTTAGGAGACTCCTGAGTGTTCTACAGCTCCAATCAAGAAAACAAGATGAAAAAAGTTATGTTTGTAACTTATCTGAGGTAATTCTATCCTACTTCTAAACTGGCTGGCATGAAGTCTAGGAAAACAGAAGATGAAGAATAGACATTTAAACAGTGTCTCCAACGTAGTGGTAGTAATTTAATATCAGTAAATAAATATAACTAAAAGAAGAATGCATCATTAATTTCATAAAAATAATGCTTAAAAATAACATACTGTGAAGCTTTTCCTGTTTTTACTGTTGTTGTTGGTAACTTTGACTAGGTTCTGACTCATAGTGACCATATAGAACAGAACAAAAACTGCCAGGTCCTATGCAATCCTCACAATTGTAATGCTTATGCCCACTGTTGCCTACTGTGTTCATTTGTGTCATTGAGGGTCTTCCTCTTTTTTGCTGACCCTCTACTTTACCAGGCATGATGTCTTTCTCCAGAAATTATCCCCTCCTGATAATTGTCCAAAGCGTATGAGATGAAGTCTCACCAGCCTCACTTCCAAGGAGCACTCTGGCTGTATATTTTTTTCCGAAACACACTTGTTCATTCTTCAGGTATTCTATTGCATATTCAATAGTTTTCACCAATACCACAATTCAAAAGCATCAATTTGTCTTCAGTCTTCTTTATTCATTGCCCAACTTTTGCGTTTGCATGTGAGGCAATTTGAAAACACCAGGGCTTAGGTCAGGTGCGCCTTAGTCCTCAGAGTGATATCTTTGCTTGCCACTGCTTTAAAGGAGTCTTTTGCAGCAGATTTTTGCTAGGCAATACTATGTCTCCCGGGAGAATTATCTTACCAGGAGGAGTTTTCCAAAGAAAATGACCAATTTCAGTTTTGTCAATAGATCTAGCCTGCTGTAAATTGATGGTTATGGGGGAGGTAGGGGACTAATCAAATACATACATATAAAGGTAATGTCTAACAGGTTTCTCACTGTCAGAGAATGGAGATAAATATAAGAATGGCAAAAACAAAAATCAGCTGTCTCTGGTGTTGGATTGGAATTGGAGGTTTACATGTGACCCTATAATATTTTATTCACACACACATTCCCTAGCATTATCCACTGAGGGTGCTTGATAGTGGTGACACACCAAAAAGCAGTGAGTACACCTAGCTTCCAAGTACCAGCTTGTAAATACCATTCTTTAAAAACCACAACCCCCCCAAAAAAACAAAAAACCCAACTGGTGTTTTAGAGAAAGCAGCTAACTCTAGGACTAGATACAGGAAAAGATTAGATGAGTGTTGACTATCTTGCTCCAAAAAGCAAAGTATTGATCAAGGAATGATTGGGTATGTCAAAAGGCATAGAAGAAGCCAGATCTAAAAGGCCTCTACTAGTCAAGTCCAGGAAAATTTAAGCATAAAATAAGTCATAACAGTAACAGATCAAACCTCTTGAATAAGACAGAAAGCTATGAGTCCGTACTAATATGCATACATATATGTATACAAGTTTGATGCATGAAAAGATGTTTAGATAATTTCAAATTATCTCCCTGCAAAATGCTTATTAATTATAAAGAGGAAAAAGCAACATTACACTCAAGAAATCTGACGGAGAATAAATTGACAACATAATTAAATTAAACATTCCCAGGAATGATATAGACTACAATGAAGACATAAAATCACTTCTGATAGTCCTCTCAAAGTTTCATAATCTAAATCTTACCATGAGACAACACTAAACAAACCTAAATTGGAAGATATTCTACAAATTAACTGGATGCATTATTTACAAATGCTAAATTTGAGAATTTTTTTAAATGAAATCTAAGTATACATAGATTTATAATTTATATCATTCTTCATTACTTTGGAAAGACCTGTGCTTCTACCTGTTATCTTATTCTTTCAGCCTGAAGAAATTTCTTGCAGAGAACTCTAGTGGCATAGTAGTTAAGTGCTATAGCTGCTAACCCAATGGTCGGCAGTTCAAATCTGCCCAGTGCTCCTTGGAAACTCTGTGGGGCAGTTCTACTCTGTCCACAGGGTCACATTGAGTTGGAATCAACTCGATGACAGTGGGCTTGATTTGGTTTTTGTAAAGAACATTTGTTAATGACAAACTCATCAGTTTTTGTGTCTATTAAACATTTATTTTTTCTTCATTATTGAAGGATTTTTTCCTGGATACAGAATTGTATGCTGATGGCTTTTTTTTTCCTCTTTGAAAATAGCATTCCATTGTCTTCTAGTTTACATTGTTTCCATTGAGAAATTAGTGATCTGTCTAATGTTTCATCCCCAAAAATGTAATATGCAGTTGTTGTTTTTTTTTCTGGATACTTTTAAGATCTTCTCTTTACAGATTTTCAGCAGGTTGATTTTGATGTGCCTTAAAGGAGTTTAAGGAACCCTGCTGGCAAAGCGTGTAAGTGCTATGGCTGCTAACCAAAAGGTCAGCAGTTCAAATCTACCAGGTGCTCCTTGGAAAATTCCACAGGGCAGTTCTACTCTGTCCTATAGGGTTGCTATGATTCAGAATTGGCTTGAAAGCAGGAAGGTTTGGTCTGTTTTTTAAAAAGTTTGTATTGTGTTTGTCTTGATTATTGTCCTCCCCCCTCCACCCCCGCTGCCCCAGCTTCTTGGATCTTTGCGCTTTCAACAAATTTGGAAAGTTTGGGGCCATTAACTTTTCAAATATTTTTCTTCCCCTATTGACTTTTGATACTTCAGTTATGCATATGTTAAACCAATTAATATCATCCCGCAGGTCACTTAGACTCTGTTCTCATCAATATCCTTTACTACTGAACTTATTTTCCCATGCATCTATCTTCTAAACTATAGGGAAACAGCTGAGAATTTGATAGGTGAAAAATACTTCTTGATTACTGGAAGGATAGATGTCAAGGATTGGTATTAGCCAAAGACAGAAATTCTGCCTTATACAAGGGATGCCGTGAAACTTCACTCTGTAAAACAGGATACAGATGGCACTTCAGAGTTCCATATAAGTAGCCTAGAAAAATTCTCAAACTTTGGTTCACAACTGTTGCTAATTCTGCAGACATGAATTCTTTCTGAAAGAAGATAATATTCAAGATTTCATATTATTTTAAAAGAGAATTTTCAAATATTATGTCCAGTAAATATCAAATATCTTAAGACACTTAATAAGGCAACATAACTCAGATTAATACAAGCAACAGACAATAGAAACAAGCCAAAAGAGACTTTCAGACATTTAATTAGATTAGACTAGTAAACAGCAGTACTACTAAGGTCACAGAGATAAAAACCAAACTGGGATAGAGACCTTGGAAACTACTAAAAAAGTGACATTTAGATTTGAAAAAAAATCATATTTTAGTTATAAAGTGATTGTAACATATATGACATGTATATAGCATTAGCAGAGATTATCTACAACTCAAAAGAAAACTAACAGGCTGAGGTATAGATCAAAATAAACTCCAAAATCAAAATCAACAAAGAGAGACAAAACAATAGAAAAGGCAGAAGACGAGGTAATCAATATAAAGGATACATCAGAAATCTTAACATACATTTAACAGGAATCATCGAATTAGAGGAAAGAGAAATGACGCTAATAACTATTGGAAAGTTTCTGTAACTGGTGAAAAATAATTTTTCTACTTGCTGAAGAAACTCAGTGAAGCCAGGGAATAAATAAATAAATCTACATCAAGATACAGTGTAGTCAAACATCACAAAGTCACTATCACCCTCATCATTGTCAAAATATTTTGAGAGACAGCTGATCTAATATAAATCTCGATAAACTGCTAGTTACATGTGTCTTGGTTATCTATTGCTGCTATAATAACAGTAATACCACAATATACAATAGCCTAGAAGTCCAAATTCAGGTTGCCAGCTCTAGGGTAATCTTTCTATCTCTTCTGGAGGAAGGTCCTTGTCATCTGTCTTCCCTTGGTCTAGCAGCATATCCGTGCATGAACCTCAGGTCCAAAGGACAAGCTCTGCTTTCAGCACTGCTTACTTTTCTTTTTCTTTTTTTTTTAATCTTTCAATTTTCGTATTAAAAAAAATAATGATTCAGTGAAAGTTTACAAAGTTAATTTGCCGTATAAAATCATGAGCACTCACGTCATTGAAACTGGATCTGCTCTCCCCATCCTGTGATAGCACGCTCTACTTTTCCACTTCTCGCTTTCCATATCCACTCAACAAACATTTGTCCCCTCTTCTCCACCCTCTCTTCTCCTCTCTAGAAAAAAAACCAGTAGTACAGCCTCATATACATGTATTAAATCATAAAGTACACACACCAACTGCATCACTCTGTATTTGCAAGCCCTGTCCATTCTTCGTCTACAGTGTTGGCTTCAGTACTGGTTTCAGCTCTGGGCTAGCAGTTAATCTAGGGGCATGCATTCAGGGGACCCACGAGGTTGTTGGACCACCAGCTCTGGTCTTCTAATAATCTGCACACCCCTTTCTCTCATGCTATGTCAGGAATTTTACATTGCGTTCCCTCTCAGGGCTGTCTTTGGTGGTGGCTTGGTACTATCTACTTCTGTTCTCTTACTGATGTAGTCTCCCAATCATATGGGTCTTTCTGTTTTCGGGTCTCATTTTTCCTTATATCTTTGATGGCTTCTAAGACCCCAGGCACCACTCATTAATATGGGGTGCAGAATACTCTTTCAGGAAAAGATTAGTTATGACAGCTGACCTTAATGTACCCTGAAAATATGGTCCCTAAACTCCTGTCCCTGCTACTCTGTCCTTTGAAATGTTGGGTTGAATTTAGAAAACCTTTTAGCTATGGTTTAGTCCAGTTATGCTGACCTACCTTCTACTATGTGCTGTCACTCCCTTCACCTTACCAAGTTCCTATAGACTATCTAATCTATGAATAACCCTTTCCTTTGTAGCCATCAGAGTATTCCATGCATAAATCCTTTCTTAAGTCCTTAGAATAGTGATCTCATACAACATTTGTTCTTCAGCAGCTGACTTATTTCATTCAACATGTTTTCCAGTTCATTACATGTTATGTTTCATAAAATCATGTTTTATCATTGCATGATGTTCAGTTATGTCTATATACCATGGTTTGTTTATCCGTTCATCTATTGGTAGGCACCTAGATTGGTTCCATCTTTTTGGTGCAATAAGCATACACATGAGTGTATCTGTTTGTGTGACAGCCGTTATTTCTGTAGCATATATTCCGAGCAATGGGATTGCTGGAACATATGATATTTCTACTTCTAGCTTTTTAAGGAAGTGCCAAATTATTTCCCAAAAATGGCTATACCGTTTTTCCTTCCCACCAGAAGTATAGGAAAGTTGTTATCTCTCCACAGCCTCTCCAGTGTTTGCTGTTTTGCGTTTTTTGGATTATTGCAAACCTGTTGGGGTGAGATGGTACCTCACTGTCGTTTTGATTTGGATTTCTCTAATAGCTAATGATATTGAGCATTTCCTCATGTGTCTTTTGGCTGCTTGGATGTCTTATCTGGAGAAGTGCCTGTCTATATCCTTTGCCCATTGTTTAATTGAATTATTTGCTTTTGTCTTGTTGATGCGTTGCAGTAACTTGTAGATTATGGAAATTAGATGTCGATCAGATATATGGTTGCCAAATAATTTTCCCAGTCTGTAGGTGATCTTTTTATTCTCTTGATAAAGTTTTTGGATGAGTGTGTTTGATTTTCTGTCATTCCCATTTATCTATTTTTTTTCTTCTGCTGTTTGCACATCATTAGTAATATTTTGTAGCCTGTTTAAGCTGTGTATTAGAGCTTACAGTGTTTTCCCTATTTTTCTTCCATAAATCTTTATTATTTTGGATTTGATGTTTAGTTCTTCAATCCATTTTGAGGTAATTCTTGTGTAAAGTGTGAGACACAGGTCTTGTTTTTTGGCAGATAGATAGCCGATTTGCCAACACCATTTGTTAAAGACTGTTTTTCCCTAGTTTGTCAATTACAGCCATTCCTCAAATATCAGCTGTTCCTAGGTGGATGGCATTATTTCTAGATTCTCCATACTGTTCTGTTGGTCTCTGTATCTGTATTTATTTATTAATTTATTATTTTTTTACCACTACCATGATATTTTGACAACTGTAGCAGTGAAATAGGTTCTAATGTCAGGTAGTGTGAGGCTTCCCACTGTGTTCTTCTTCTTCAGTAGTGTTTTACTTATTGAGGGTTACTTCTCATTTTGAACAAAGTTGTGTTTGTTTTTCCATCTCTCTAAAAAATGATTTTGCAATTTTCATTGAGATTCTATTGTATATACAGGTTGCTTTGGGTAGAACAGACATTTTCTCAGTGTTAAGTCTTTCCATCCATGAGCAACATAGTTTTCTCCACTTATGGAAGTCTTTTTCGGTTTCTTGCAATAGGGGGATCCTGTAATTTTCATTTAATACGTCTCTTGCATCTCTTGCTAGGTTTATTCCTAGGTATTTTATATTCTTGGGGGCTACAGTAAATGGTATTGACTTGGTGATTTCCTCTTTGATGGTCTCTTTGTTAGTGTAAAGGGATCCTGCCGATTATCTATATTTACCTTACATCCTGATACCTTGCTGAACTCTTCTATTAGTTCCAGTAGTTTACTTATGAATTCTTTAGGGTTTTCTGTGTATGCGAGCATATCATCTGCAAATAGAGATTATTTTACCTTTTCTTTACCAATGCAGGTGCTCTTTATTTCTTTATCTTGACTGATGGCTCTGGCTAAAACCTCCAATACAATCTAGAATAAAAGTGGTGACAAAGGGCATCCTTGTCTGGTTCCTGTTATCAGAGGACATTCTTTCAGTTTGTTTCAATTCAGGGTGATACAGGTAGTAGGCTTTGCATAAATGCCCCTTAGTACATTGAGGAATTTCCTCTCTATTCCTATTTTGCTGAGAGTTTTTAAGATGAATCAGCGCTGACCTTTGCCAAAAGCCTTTTCTGCATCAACTGACAAAGTCAGGTGACTCTTATTCTTAGAGCTGTTTATGTAGTTGATCACATTAATTGTTTTTCTATGTTGAACCAGCCTTGAATCACTGGTATGAATCCAACTTGGTCATGATGAATTACTTTTCTGATATGCTGTTGCATTATTTATTTATTGTGATTGAGTGAAAGTGTACAATCCAGTTTAAATTTGCACGCCTGCCTATATGCAGCTCCTACTACTCCCCTTGCCCAGTGGCAGCACACTCCTCTTTTCTGTTCTACACATGTAATATCCTCTTAACAATCTCCTGTCCCCTCTTCTCCACTCTCTCCACTCCCGTCTAGTAAGAGGCCAATAGGATGACACCCTATACGTGCACTGAACGATAAAGTGCACACACGATATGGTCATTATGTGTCACCGAGTCCAGTCCATTCCTATCCGAGGAGTTGACCTCCGTAATGGTTTATGAACAGGGGCAACATCAGGTCTAGAAGCCATGCTCCTAGGGGAATGTCCAGGACTTCAGACCATCAGTTGTGATCTTTCAGTGGATTTCTCAGGGTGCACCTCTTTTTGTTCTCATGTTGCCCTCTGAGACTCAACTTTGTGAGCCCTACCACAGCTGTCACTGGTGGCGGCCGGTCACCATCTGGTTCTTCTGGTCACATGTTGATGTAATCACCCATTCACAGGGGTCTTTCTGTCTTCTGGATTCTCTTACCATCATGTTATTTTTGTCTTTGATGAACGTCTATTCCAGATGAGTTGGGACCATTTGGTGTACTCAGGTGGCAGCTCTGAGCTTTTAAGACGCCAGATGCCACTCACTAATATGGGGTAGAGAAGATTCTCTTAGCAACAGCCTAGTTATGCCAGTTGGCCTCCAAGTCTTCTAAGAGTATGGTCCCTGGACCCTGCCCATGCTACTCTGTCCTTGCAATATTGAGTTAAGATTGGAAGAAATGTTAGGTTAGGTTGAAGTCCAATTAAACTGATCTTCTTTCTAATGTGTGCTGTCACCAATTTCACCCAACCAAATTTCTATTGACTATCTAATCTATAACCAGCCTTCTTCCTCCCTCTCTTCCCCTCCCTTGAAGCCATCAAAGAGTCTTTTGTTCTGTTAATGAGTCTGTTTATGTCCTTAGAGTAGGGGTCTTACAGTATTTATCATTGTGCTGGTGACTAATTTCACGCAATATAATGTCTTCCAATTGAAACCAAGTTATAAGATGTTACCTAAAGTCAAGATAGTTCTTCATCATTGTGTTGTGTTCCATTGAGTATATATATCATAGTTTATTTATACATTGATCTGTTGTTGCGCATCTGGATTGATTTCATCTCTTTGTTGTTGTGGACTGTGCTGCAATAAACATTCGTGTGCATGTATCTATTTCTGCAACTGCCCTTGCTTCTGTAGGACATATTCCAAGCAGTGGGATTACTGGGTGAAATGAGTACCTATTTCTACTTTTTTAAGGAAGCGCCAGATTGCTTTCTAAAGAGGTTGTACCATTTTGAAATCCCACCAGCAGTGTAGGAGAGTTTCAATTTCCCCTCAGCCTCTCCAGTATTTGTTGATTTGTGTTTTTTGGATCATGGCCAACCTTGTTGGGGTGAGATGGTATGCCATCGTAGTTTTGGTTTGAATTTCTTTAATAGCTAATGATCATGAGCAATTCCACATGTGTCTTTTGGCTGCCTGGGTATCCTCTTTAGAGAAGTGTCTGTCCACCTCTTTTGACCATTGCTTAACTGGATTACTTATCCTTTTCTTGTTGATATTTTGTAATACCTTGTAGATTGTGGAGATCAGATGTTGGTCTGACATACAGTTGCCAAATATTTTTTTCCCATTCTGTAGCTGGTCTTTCAACTCTTTTGATAAATTCTTTGGATGAGCAAAAGTGTTTGATTCTTAGTAGTTCCCATTTATTTTCTCTTCTGTTGATTGTGCTTTGTTACTGAGATTTTGAAGTCCATCTACGTTGTGTATTAAAACTTCCATTGTCCATCTTACTTTTTCTTGGATGAACTTTATTGTTTTAGTTTTGATAATTTGGTCCTTTATACAGTTTGAGTTGGTTTTTGTATAATGTGTGAGATACGGGTCTTGTTTCAACTTTTTGCAGATGAATATCCAATTTTGCCAGTACCATTTGCTAAAGAGACTGTTTTTGCCCCAGTTTAAAATCTTAGGGCCTTTGTCAAATAACAGCTGTGCATGGTGGCATCTTTGGTGTCTCAACTCTGTTCCATTGGTCTATATGTCTCTTTGTGTACCAGTACCAGGCTGTTTTGACTACTGTGGCAGTGTAACAGGTTCTAAAGTTGGGTAGTGTGAGGCCTCACACTGTGTTCCTCTTCTTCAGTAGTGCTTTGCTTATCCAGGGTTTCTTCCCTTTCCAAACAAAATTGGTGATTTATTTTTCCAACTCATTAAAAAATGACATTGGAATTTTGTATTGGGATTCCTTTGGGTAAAATAGACATTTTCACAATGTTAAGTCTTTGTATCCATGAGCAGGGTCAGTTTCTCCATTGAATGTAAGTCTCTCGTAGCTTCTTGTAGTAAGGTCTAGTAGTTTTCTTTGTAAAGTTCTCTTATTTCTCTAGTTAAATTTATTCCTAGGTATTTTATCTTCTTGGGGGTTATAACAAATGGTATTGATTTGGTGATTTCTTCTTTGATAATCTCTTTGTTGGTACACAGAAATCCTATTGATTTGCTTATGTTTGTCTTGTATCCTGACACTTCTCTGAACTCTTCTATCAGTGTGAGTAGTTTCCTTACAGGTACTTTAGGATTCTCTGCATATACAGTCATATCTGCAGATAGGCAGATTTTTACTTCGTTTTTGCTGATGTGGATGCCATTCATTTCTTGGTCTTGTCTAATTGTTCTGGCTAGAACTTCTAGTACAATGTTGAATAGGAGAGTTGAGTGTGGACATCCTTGTCTAGTTCCTGTTCTCAAGGAGAATTCTTTCAGTCTCTCTCCATTTAAAATGATGTAGGCGGTTGGCTTTGTATAAATGGCCCTTATTGCATTGAGGAATTTGCAATCTATTCCTATTATGCTGAGAGTTTTTAGCATGAATACTTGTTGGACTTTATCAAGTGCTCTTCTGCATCAATTGACAAAATCAGGTGATTCCTGTCTTTTGTGTTGTTTATGTGATATATCATATTCACCATTTTTCTGATGTTGAACCAGCCTTGCATCCCTGATATCAACCCAGCTTGGTCATGATGAATTATTTTTTTGATATGTTGTTGAATTCTATTGGCAAGGATTTTGTTGAAGTTTTTTGCATCTAGATTCATGAATGTTATTGGTCTGTAATTTTCCTTTTCTGTGGGTCTTTCCTTGGTTTTGGTATCAGGGTTATGCTGGCTTCATAGAATGAATTTGGGAATTTTCTGTCCTTTTCTATGCTGTGGAATAGCCTCCGAAGTATTGGAATTATCTCCTTTCTAGAAGTTTGGTAGAATTTTCTGGTGAAGCTGTCAGGGACAGGACTTTTTTGGTTGGTAGGTTTTGGTTTTTTTTTAATTACTTTTCTAACCTCTTCTTTTGTGATGGGTTTATTAAGTTGTTCTACATGTGATAACTTTTGCGAATGATGCGAGTCTAGAAATTTGCCCGTTTTCTCTAGGTTTTCAAGTCTGTTAGAATACAGTCATTCATAGTATTCTGTTATGGTTCTTTTGATTTTGGTTGGGTGTGTTGTGACATTTTCCGTCTCATTTCTTTTTCAGGTTATTTGTTTCCTCTCCTGTTTCTCTTCTGTAAGCTTAGCTAATGGTTTATCAATTTTGTTGATCTTTTCACAGAACCAACTTTTGGTTTTGTTAATTTTTTTCAATTGTTCTTCTATTCTCTAATTCAATTAGTTCTGCTCTAATCTAAATTATGTGTTTTCTTCTGGTGTCTCAGGGGTCCCTTTGTTGCTCTCTTTCTACTTGTTCAAGTTGCAGAGCTAATTCTTTGGTTTGAGCCCTCTTTTCATTCCAGATATCTGCATTTGTAGAGATTAATTATCCTCTGAGCATTTCTTTTGATGCATCCCACAGGTTCTGGTAAGTCATGTTTTCATTCTCATTTGATTCCATAGATTTTTGTTATTGCATCTTTGATTTCTTCTATAACCCAAAGATTTTGGAGCAAGTTGTTTTGCAGTTTCCATGAAGTCAGATTTCTCCCCATGTTTTCTCTGCTGTTAATTTCAACTTTTATGGTGTCATGGTCCAAGAAGATGCTTTGCAATAATTCAATGGATTGGATTTTGTTAAGACTTGCTATGCAACCTAATACGTGGCCTGTTCTGGAGAATGTTTCACGTGCATTGGAAAACTAGGTGTACTCATCTGTTGCTGGGTAAAAAGTTCGGTATGTGTCCATGAGGTCTAGTTGGTTGATTGTCGCAAAAAGATCTTCTGTATCTTTACTGAGCTTTTTCTTGGATGATCTGTCCATTACTGAAAATGGAGTCTTGAAGTCTTCTACTATTATTGTGGAGTAACCTGTTTCATTTTTCATGTTATCAGCATTTGTTCAAAGTATTTAGATGCTCTGATATTCGGTGCATAAATATTTAATAGTGTTATGTCCTGTTTATGTATTGAAACTTTCAGTAACAAATAGTGAACATCCTTGTCCATAAAGGTTGACATTACATTAAAGTGTATTTTATCTGAGATTGGTATTGCCACTCCTACTCCTCTTTGTATGTTGTTAACTTGGTATGTATTCATCCATCCTTTGATTGTCAGTTTGTTCATGTCTAAGTCTAAGTTGTGATTCTTGTAAGCAGCATATAGACAGATAGCGTCTTTTGATTCCGGCTGTCACTTTCTGCCTCTTTATTGAAACATTCAGTCCATTTGCATTCAGTGTAATTATTGATAGGATATTTTGGTGACTTTATTTTTGTTTTGTTGATGTCTTCCTGGTTTCTCTTGAAGTTCTTTTCTGGGTCTTTTTTTATGGGTTTACTTTTCATCTCTTTCAGGGACAGCTTTATTTCTGTGTGTTTTATCTTATGGGGGCTATAGTAAGTGTTATCTATTTGGTCATTTCCTGTTTGATGATCTCTTTGTTGGTGTAAAAGAATCCTACTGATTTATTTATGTTTATCTTACATCCTGATACTTCACTGAATTCATCTATTAGTTCTAGTAGTTTGTTGTGGATTCTTTAGGGTTCTCTGTGTATACAATCATATCTGCAGATAGGGAGATTTTTACTTTTTCTTTACTAGTGTTGATGCCCGTTATTTCTTTCTCTTGTCTGATTGCTCTGGCCAGAACTTCTAGCACGATGTTGAATAGAAGTGGTGAGAGTGAGCAATCTTGTCTAGTTCCTGTTCTCATGGGGACTTCTTTCAGTCTATCTCCTTTCAGAATGATGTTGGCGATTGGCTTTACTTAGATGTCCATTATGGCACTGAGGAATTTCCTTCGCATTCTTTTTCTGCTGGGAGTTTCAATATGAATGGACATTAGACTTTGTCTTATGTCTTTCCTGCATCAGTTGACAAAACCAGGTGATTCTTATCCTTTGAATTATTTATGTGGTTGATCACATTAATTGTTTTTCTGATGCTGAACCAGCCTTCCATCCCTGGTGAGAATCCAACTTGATTGTGATAAATTGTTTTTTAGATATGTTGTTGAATTCTACTGGCTTGCAATTTGTTGGAGTTTTGCATCTAGGTTCATGAGTGATATCGGTCTATAATATTCTTTTTTGTGTATGGGATCTTTCCTTGGCTTTGGTATCAGGATTATGTTGGCTTCATAGAATGAATTTGTGAATATTCTGTTCTTTTCTATCTTGTGAAATAGCTTTAGCAGTACTGGAATTAACTCCTTTCTAAATGCTTGGTGGATTTCTCTGGGCTGGGACACCACTTTTTTTTTTTTTTTTTTTTTTTTGGTTGGTAGTGTTTTGAATACAATTTCAATCTTTTCTTTTGTGATGACTGTATTAAGTTGTTCTACTTCTCTTTGTGATAATTTTGGTAGGTGATGTGAATCTAGAAAGTTGTCTATTTCCTCTGGGTTTTCGAATCTGTTGGAGTACAGTTCTTCATACTGTTCTGTTATGATGCTTTTAATTTTGATTGGACCTGTTGTGACATCTCCTGTCTCATTTCTTATTCAGGTTGTTTGTTTCCTATCCTGTTTTTGTTTTGTGAGTTTAGCCAGTGGTTTATCAATTTTGCTGATCTTCTCAAAAATCAACTTTTGGTTTTGTTAATCCTTTTAATTGTTTTTCTATTCTCTAATTCATTTACATCTGCTCTAATTTCTATAATCTGTTTTCTTCTGCTGCCTGAGGAATTCTTTTGTTCTTCTCCTTCTACTTGCTTGAGTTATAGGGTTAATTCTATGGTTTGGCCTTTTCTTGATTTTAGATGCATGTATTTATTGAGATAAATTGATCTCTGAGTACTGCTTTTGCTGTGTTCCATAGATTCTGATAGGAAGTGTTTTCATTATCATTTGTTTCCATGAATTTCTTTATTGCATCCTTCATTTCTTCTATAACCAGGAAATCTTTGAGCAAGGTGTTCTTCAGTTTCCATGATTTTGAGCTTCTACCTATGTTTTTTCTGCTATTTATTTCAACTTTAACAGCTTTATGGACTAAGAAGATCCTCTGCAATATTTCAGTTGTTTAGATTTTGCTGAGATTGCTTTATGTCCTAATAGTTGGTCTATTCTGGATAATATTCCTTATGCATTGAATAGAAGGTGTCTGTTGTTTGTCAGTTGTTGGATGGAGAGTTCTGTATTTGTCTATGTGGTTGAGTTAGTTTATTGTCCCAGTAAGAACATCCATATCTTTACTGAGATTTTTCTAGGTTATTGTGTCCACTATGAAACTGTAGGATTGAGGTCTCCTACTATTATTGTGGAGATATCCATCTCACTTTTCAGTGTAGTCAGTATTAGTTAGATGTATTTAGAAGACCTGATATTGGGTACATAAATATTTAATATCATTATAGTCTCTTTTTGTATTGAACCATTACGTAATAAGGACAATCCTTGCCCATGATGGTGGATTTTATTTTAAAGTCTATTTTATCCGAGATTAGAATTCCCACTCCAGCTCTTCTTTGCATGGTGTTACCTTGGTGTATATTATTTCATTCTTTGATTTTCAGTTTGTTCATATTTTTGAATCTAAGGTATATTTCTTGCAAGCAACATACATACAGATAACATTTTTGATCCAATCCGTTACTCTATCTCTTTATTACAATTAACCTCTTTACATTCAGTATATAATTACTGACAGGTATTAATTTAGTGCCATAATTTTGGTGTTTTTATTTGTGTATTGTTCACAGTTTCTTTGTTCCACTTAATATTCTGTTCTGAGTCATTTTTCTCTATGGGCTTTCTTTTCATCCTTTACAATGTTGGTTTTGTATTTGATGATACTTCTAGGTTGTGTTTCTGATTTTGATGTGTACTGTTGTTAGTTTGCTTTGAGGCTAGTCTAGTATTTCCCCCTTGTGTTGTAAATTTAAACCAGTCTTTAACTTCTTTGTGTCTCCTTGACTTCTTCTCCATCTGAAAGGTCTATGAATACATTAATATGTCCCTCTTTTTAAGATAACGTTGTCATGATTTACATATTGAGATATGTTTCCCTAATTTTAATATTTTAGCTTTGTTTGAGCTTTGTACCTTCCATAATTAAGTAGGACTCTGAATGCTGTGTCCTGCATTGCATCCTTGACTATACATCTGATATTATTGATTTTCTAATCAAAGAACTCCATTAATTCTTGCATTCTGGTTTAGATTTTTTGCAAAGTCTCTAAGCTTCTGTTTATCTCAGAATGTTCTAATTTCACCACCATATTTGACAGACAATTTGGCTGGATGTATAATTTTGTTTGTAAGGTTTTTTTTCCTTCAAGGCTTTGCATGTGTCATCCAGTTGCCTTCTGCCAATATGGTTTTGGGTGGATAATCAGAGCTCGGTCTAAAGGATTCTGTTTTGTAAGTTAGATTTGGTTTAAGTCTACTTTCCTTTAAGAGCCTTTCCTTAGGTTTTTTTGTTGTTATTATTGTTAAGATTGTTTATAATGCGGCTTGGTGTCTTTCTTTTGAGATCTACCTTTTGTGGAGTTCAGTGTGCATCCTGGACAGATGTCTTCACAGTTTTAATGATGTCAGGGAAGTTTTCCATCAACAACTCTTCAACAATTCTATCTATATTTTCTGCTATTCTTCCCTGTTCTGTTACGGCAACCATTCCTAAATTATTCCTCTTGATAGAGTCCCACATAACTCTTAAGGATTCTTCATTTTACTTGATTCTTTTGACTGATTTTTCCTCATAAATGCTGGTGTTGGTTGCTTTATCTTCAATCCTGCTAATTCTGCATTCCAATTTCTCAGTCCTACTTTTATTTTCAATTGAATTGTCTAACTGTGATTTTATTATTAATCTGCTGGATTTCAGATCATTGTTGTTTTAGCAATTCATGTTGCTTGTTTAAGTTTTCATTTTGATCTGCAGCACTTTGTCTAATCACCATCCTAAGATCTAGAATGGCTCTATACATAATTCCTTTGTATTCTACTTCCAATAATTTCAAGAAGACTTCTTCATCTGGGAATTATTTTGATTCTTTATTTTGGGAGTTTTCTGGAGCCATGGTGGTCTGATTGTTCAGTGGTTAGAGATTGGTTGTTGTCTCTGAGCCATTGGCAAGTTGTGATTTAATCATTCGCCAGCCAGCCAAGTGCCGTCAAGTTGGATCTGACTCATGTTTTAGGTTATTGTAATTTAACTCGTCAGTTGGTAGACAGATTTATTTTAATTTCATTTTGACTGTTCAAGTAGTATAATCCTTTGAGCTATAGTGGTTATTGAATCCTTAATAATTCTGATGTCCTGTCTCTCAGTGGTTGGAATGGTGACTACACTGAGAAATGTAATAGGAACTTCTGGCTCAGGAAAACCAAAAGAACTCTTCTTCCAAACCTTTGCTTCCCTCCCCAGATCTGAGAGAAAAACTCCAAACATACATATAAAATACCCCAGTACCCACCCAGGCACTGCTCTAGAATTGAGTGTCAGATGTAGAGTGGAGAATGGAGGGGGGAAAGGCTTGGATTGGGAAGTATTGTCAGTCCATAGGAAAAGTTTGAGTCATGAAAGCTGAACTTTGTAAATTTGTAAGTACAGCAATTGTAGCTCAGAGGAGCTAGTGAAACTTGTCTTTTACCCTCCTCTTGTTTCCCTCCATGAGTCCAGGAGAAAAGCTCAGGGCACACAATAAAATGAAGTAAAATATCCCACTTCATCCTGGGTAATGCACTAGAATCTAGCATTCAATGTAAAACACAGAAGATAGGCTGAAAAGATTGGGATAGGGAGGGAAATCAGCATATAGGAAAGGACTGAGCCCCTCAAAATCATGAGCACTTAGCTTGGAATAACCACTGGAATTCACTTGGGGCTCTGCATTGTAGCTCAGGGGAGTCAGCAAAGGTTTTCTTCTGTACTTCTGTTTGTCTCCCTCACTGTGGCTGAGTGAAATGCTCAGGGCATGAACATACTATCCCACTTCCAGTCCAGATAGTGCACCTGAATTTAGGCTCTAGTGTAGCTCTGAGAAGGGAGGGTGGAATTGCATTGTTGCACTCAGCCACCAGTCACTGCTGTACTCTCTAGGTGCAACTGTCCCAACCTCAGCCTCTCAGCTGAATGAAACACTCACCAGTCAGGAATCTCTGCTCAGCATGGCAGCCAGCCCCAGCCATACTCTGAGGGGCAGCAGTCCCAGTCCTAGTCTCCCAGCAAACAAAAATGGCCTCCACACCTGAGCTGCCTCTCTCCTGCCATGTCAACAGAAGCAAGACTCTCTGCACTGTCAATTTACCTCTGAAAAAAGTAGTTGTTCTCCTTTCTGTTGTGTAGTCTGAACTTAAAACTTTCTGCCTGATCTTGGGGTTCCTGTAAAGTCCTTTTTGTTCTCTTCCATTGTTTTTGAGGTCTTAGTTATTACAGGGATCAGAAGAGACATGGTGGGGGTGGGGCCAGGATTGTGGACTAGACACCCGTCTCCTCAATTCTCTCTGAGAACTAAAGCCTGGCATGATAATTCAATGGAACAGCATGAACATCTGTCGTAGGGTTGTCAGATAGAACCAGGTGCCAGTAAAGGGGAAACTATCTCTCTCTCACATGAGGCCACATGCTGAAACCTGAATCTGCTGACTAACCATTTGGGAGGACTGCAGGTACTGATGCCTTCTTTGTTTTCCAGGAGTTGGGGACTGGGCATGAGCCAGCAAATACACTGAACTGCAGTGCTTAAGTAAACAACATATAGTGCAACAGAGACTGCTTGCAATATCCACTTTTTTCAAGCAGGGATGCTGACTGAGGGCACCACTGCCCCTCGACTTTCCAGTTTCTGAGCTGCACCATAGATTCTACTGTTTCACAGCAGCAAGGGAAGCTTGGGCAGGACAGTATATTGGCCAGTTGGGAGGTGGAGTTACCCACCCAGAGGTCTTAGCTGGGGCTAATTGTCATTCTGAGAAGCAGTGTCTCTCTGGAAAGTGCTTCTCCAGCAAGAAAAAGCTATGTTTAGAACAGTGGTGCCTAGAGTCATGGGTAGGGCCAGGCAGAGGATGGCAGTAAGGCCAAAGTCCCTCCCTATTTTGAACCATGTCATAACATCTGGGGACAGCCTATGAGGTGCTTTCATTGTCAGCCAGAAGACAGGGCCTGCCAAGCATGAGGGCCTGACTGATTTAAGCAGCTGTTGGACAGCTCTTCACTTAGCAATAAAGTATCTTTTTAAAATAAGAGCACTTAGAGAACTGATTGGTGAGCAGCCTGGCAGTATCTCCTCCACTCTTCGTTGATCCACATTATAGCATCAGCTGATGGCTCCCCAGTGACTCCATAAATAGGGTGCTAACTTCTGCAACCAGAAGGCAGAGCCTGTCACCCTAGAGAGTCCACTTTGGGCCAGTCACTAGAGTACACAGAGGCAGCTGGTGACCAACTCACCTCTTAGAACTATAACTCAGCTCCTGTTGAGGTAGCACCAGAGAAACCAAACAGCTTCTGGATGGCATAAAGCCAACAATTCACAGCTACCCATTTAAAGCAGCAGACCACCATGGCTCTGGAAAACTCCCAAAATAAAGAATCAAAAAAACTTCCCAGATGGTCTTTCTGAAACTATTGGAGGTCAAGTACAAAAGAGTTATATAGATAGCCTCTTAGAGATTAACAAAATTCAGCAGAACAAAATAAAAAAATTAAGGAAGCTTCGATAGCACTTGGCTTGGCAAGCTATTTGAACTGATGGAACATCAGTAATCTGAAATCCAGGAGATCAATCATAAAATTACAGAATTAGACAATTCAATCCAAAGCTAAAAGAGCAGAATGGAGGAAATGGAAGCCATAGTTAGCGAGCTTGAGTATAGAGCATCTGACACCGCATCTATGAAGAGAATTCAGAAAAAAAGAAATAGGAAAAATGAATAGCATTAAGAAACATGTGGGACTCTATTAAAAGGAATAATCTACGTATAATTGGAGTTCCTGGATAGGGAGTGATAGCTGAAAACACAGACAGTGTTGTTGTAGAGCTGCTGACAGAAAACTTCCCTGAAATTGTGAAAGAAGAGAACATAGATATTCCAGATGTGCAGGAACATCATAAAAACTACACCCTAAAATAGAGACAACAATGCATATTATAATCAAGCTTAATAAAATAAAACATAAAGAGAGGCTACTAAAATTAGTGAGGCTTAAAGCAAAGATGACTTACAGAGGGAAGCACTGTAGACTTTTGTCTGACTTTTTGGAAGAAGTGATGTTGGCAAAAAGCAGTGGGATGACACATTCAAAGACTTGAAGGAGAAAAACTTCCAACTAAGAATTATATATCTTGAAAAGCTGTCTCTCAAATGTGACAGTGAAATTAAGATATTTGCAGATAAACAGATGCTTAGAGACTTTAAAAAACCCAAACAAAAACTATAAGAAATATAAAAAAAAAAAGTTCTTTGTTTAGAAAAACAAAAGCCACAATGTATACCTGAGGATGCAATGCAGGACACAGCACCCAGAATCCTGTTCAGCTAGGGAAGCCACAAAGCTCAATTAAAACTACAATATTAAAAGAAGGGAACCAATGAACTGTGACCAGAACATGAAAACTGTGACATCCTCACACATTAAAAAGAGGGATATATCACAGTAGTCATAACCCTTTCAGATGGAGAGGAAATTAAAAAGACATGCAGAAGTTAAAGTCTGGTTTAAACTTAGAATAGTAAGGGGGAACATAGGCGTAGCTGCAAAGCAAAATACCAGTGCGACACATCCAAACAAGAAACTTAACACAGAATTTGCAACAAACATAAAACCAACACTGAAAAAGATGAAAAGTCAACCTATAAAGAATGACACAGAAGAGAATATTAAGAAAGGCATAGAAAACATCAACAACACAAAAATAAATGCATCAAAACAACAGCACTAAGCATATACCTATCATAATTACACTGAATGCAAATGGACTAAATGCTCCCATAATCCATTTATATGCTGCTTACAAGAAACACACCTTAGTCTTAAAGATATGAACAAACTGAAAATCAAAGGATGGGAAAATATATACCAGACAAATAGCATATAAAAAAGAGCAGGAGTGACAATACTAATTTCAGATAAAATAGACTTTAATGTAAAATCCACCATCATAGGCAAGGACAGTCACTATTTGTTGTTGAAAGTTCCAATATGTGAGCAAGGCATACAATACTAAATATTTATGCACCCAATACCAGAGCTTCTAAATGCATTGAACAAGCCCTGACAACACTGAAAATGAGATAATCACTCCACAATAATACTTGAGACTTCAACACTCCACTTTCGATAAATGGACAGATCATCCAGAAAAAAGCTCAGTAAAGATACAGAAGATCTTACTGCACAATTAACCAAGTAGACCTCATCAACATATACAGAACTTTTTACCTGTTAACAGATAAGTACACATTCTTCTCAAAAACACAGAGAACATTTTTCAGAATAGATTATGTGTTAGGTCATAAAGAAAATCTCAAGAAAATACAGTCCACTAGATTATTATACAGCATATTCTTGAATCATAAAGCCATAAAAGTAGAAATTAGTTGCAGGAAAACACAGATAGAAATTAGAACTCACGGAGACTGAACTACACCTTGCTAAAAAAGCCATGAGTTATAGAACAAAAAAAGGATGAAATGAAGAAATTTATGGGTCAAATCAAAAAGAAAACACATCCTACCAGAACCCATAGGATACAGCAAAAGCAGAGCTCAGAGGTCAATTTGTGTCTATAAATGCATGCATGTGGAAGGAAGAAAGGACCCAAACCAAAGAATTAAGCCTAAAGCAGAAAGAGAGCAACAGAGGAACCCCACAGACATCAGAAGAAAACAGATAATAAAGATTAGAGCAGAGCTAAATGAATTAGAGAATAGAAGAATAATTGAAACTATTAAAAAAAAACCAAACTCTTATTCTTTGAAAAGATCAACAAAAATGATAAACCATTAGCTAAACTACAAAAGAAAAACAGGAGAAGAAACAACCCGAATAAGAAACGAGGTGGGAGACGTCACAACAGACCCAATAGAAATCAGAAATATCATAACAGAATACTATGGAAGACTGTAATCTAACAGATTTGAAAATCTAGAGGAGATGGACAAATTTCTAGATTCATATCACCTACCAAAATTATCACAAGATGAAGAATAACAAAATAAATGCATCACAAAGGAAGAGATAGAAAAAATCATCAGAAAAACTACCAACTAAAAAAAGGCCTGGCCCAGATGACTTCACTAGAGGAGTCTAACAAACTTTAGAGAGGAGTTAACTGCAGTACTACTGAGAGTCTTTGACAGCATGGAAAGTGATGGAATATTCCCATATTCATCCTATGAAGCCAGCATAATGCTGCTACCAAAGCTGAGGAAAGATGCCACAAAAGAGGAAAATTATAGACCAATATCTCTCATGAGCCTAGATGCAAAAATTCAACAAATTCATAGTCAACAGAATTCAAAATAGACATAAAAAAATAATTCATTATGTCCAAATGGAATTCATACTAGGGATGTAAGGCTGGTTGGACATCAGAAAAACGTTTAAGGTGATCAACCACATTATTGGCACAAACGATAAGAATCACCTGATTTTGTCAATTGATGCAGAAAAGGCATTTGACTAAGCCCAACACCCATTCATGTGATAAACTCTCACCAAAATAGGAATAGAGCAGAAATTCCTCAATGCAGTAAAGGGCATGTATCAAAGCCAACCACCTACATCTTCCTGAATGAAGAGAGACTGATAGAATTCCCCTTGAGGATGGGAGTTAGACAAGTATGCTCACTCTCACCACTTCTATTTAACATTGTACTGGAAGTTCTGGCCAAGAGCAATTATACAAGACAAAGAAATAAAAGGCATCCACAGTGGCAAAGAAGAAGTAAAAATCTCTCTATTTGCAGATAATATGACTGTATACAAAAAGAATTCTAAAGAATCCATAAGTAAACTGCTGGAATTGATACAAGAGTTCAGCAAAGTATCAGGATATAAGAAAAACATAAGTAAATCAGTAGGATTCCCTTATATGAATAAAGAAGTCATCAAAGAAAAAAATCACCAAGTCAATACCGTTCACTATAGCCACAAGAAGATAAAATACCTAGAAATAAATGTAACTAGAGAAGTTAGAGAGCTATACAGAGAAAACTACAAGACCTTACTGCAAGAAACCAAGAGACTTTACATAAACATGGAGAAACATACCCTGCTGATGGATAGGAAGACTTAACTTTGTGAAAATAGTGATTTTACACAACGCAATCTACACATACAATGCAATCCCAGTAGAAATGCTATTGTCATTTTTTTATTATGATTGAATGAAAATGTACATTCCCATAGAGATTTGCATGCTCACCTATGTGTAGTTCCTACTGCTCTCCCTGCATGATGACAGCACACTCTTCCTCTCTGCTCCATACATGTCCTATCCTCCTAACAGTTCCCTATCTTCTCTACTCCACTCATTCCCCTTCCTCCAGTATGAAGTCAACAGGACGATATCCTATAGTTGCCTAAAACCATAAAGTGCCCACAGAATATGCCTTGAAGAGTTTCTGCTTATATTTCATTTTGTGAAGCTTGATTATAATATGTGTTGGAATCTTTTGAGATCTGTATTGAGTGGTGTTCGATATGTATCTTGGATATCTACATTCTCTTCTTTCATAATTTATGTTAAGTTTCCTGCCAGTAGCTCGGCAACAATACTCTCTGTGTTCTCAGGTGTCTCGCCCTGTTCAGGAACGCCAGTTAATCATAGATTGTTCCTCTTAATAGAGTCCCACATGCTTCTTAATGCCTCTTCATTTTTCTTGTTTCTTTTTTCTTATTTCTCATCATAGATGCTGAAGCGAGTGGCTCTGTCTTCCAAATCAGAAATTCTCTTTTCCATTTGTTCCATTCTGTTTTCTTGGCTTTGAATTGAAATTTCTATATCTTTGATTTCGTTCTTGACCTGTTGGATTTCAGAGTACTGGTGTTCCATTAGATAGACTAGCTTGCTTATTCTTTCATTTTATTCTGCTGTTTTGTAGTATTCTCCTCTGTATAGGAGGGCTCTGTGTATAATCCTTTTGTATTCACCTTCTAACAGTTTCAGAAAGGTTTCTTTGGAAAGTTCTGTGGTGCTTTCTTTAGTGGATCTTCTCAAGCCATGGGTGTTTTCTTGGTTATGTTTTTATCCAGAGTTTGTTGCTTTTGGAGCATCATGTGAGTCAGTAGAGGCTGGGAGAGATGCTGCAAAATGGATCGCAGTTGTTTCTGTAGGCTGTCTTGAAGTGAATGGTAAAAGGCATCTGACGACTTCCAAAGTCAGTCAGGTTTTCAGGTATATAGGTCCCACTTTCCAACTGGCAAAGTAAGCACCTATACACCAAACCTTAGATGTTATAAACTAGATCATAATACAGAAAGCCTACTGCCCTACTGGCCACTGCTGCCAGGCCCCAGCTGTAGGTGACACTGTGTAGAACACTGCTTTCCTGACAGAAAAGCACTCTCCTCCAGGCAGGTGTTGCCTCCCAGCTTAGGAATTAGGTCCAGCTGAGGCCTCCGTATGGGTCTATCCACCTCCCAGTGGAACAAGTGGCGCCCCGCACAAGCCCATCACCAGCCTCAGTACAGGCTACTGTATGGTGGAGGCAGAAAGAGAGGCCAAAAGTGCCATGATGCACAGAGTCCAAAGCTGGGTTCTCAAAATATTGTAATTTTGCCTGCAGATCCCACCAGCAGTGCATCTGAGATTAGCTGCTAGTTGGGTCCCAGCTCTGCCCACCAGCTAAGACAGAGAATAAAAGTTAAAATGATGAGTTATCTTCAGTCTGTGAAAACCAGTGCTTGACAAAAGCGGGGTCAGCAAAATAGAGGAGGTTTTCCATTTGGTGGTGTGATGTCCAGATTAAGAGCCCTATACCTAAGGCTCACGGGGTGCCCAGAAGGTTCCATTTAGTTTTCAGTTCAGGTCTTGGTTACCAGAGGGACTTAGGGAGACACGTATTTAGTCCGCCATCTTGACTCCACCCCGTACATGTAACTTTTATCTGCCATGAAAAACCAGAAAGTTTACGTGACTCATTTAATTTAATTCACTTTACTGTAGTTACCTGGAAAAAAATCTGTAGTATCTCTGAGGTGTGCATATAATGGTATCTAATTTGACTCTAATTTACATTTCTCTGATAACTAATGATGTGGACTTGTGCTCCATATTCTTTTTGGAGACTTACCTGTAAACAAACAAATAAAAAACCTATTGTCATTGAGTCAGTTCTGACTCACAGCAAGGGACAGAGTAGAACTATCCCATGTGGTTTCCAAGGATCACTTGGTGGATTCAAACTGCCATTCTTTCTATTAGCAACTATAACATTCAATCACTATACCAGCAAGGTTTATATATATTGATTTGTAAACTATCTTTTTCTTAAAAAATTATTTTTCTTTTTTATTGTGAGTAAGATAAAGTATACAATGAAAACAAAATGTGCATACCCATCTATCTGCAGCTCCTTCTGCTCTCCTTGCCTGGCGACAACACATTCATCTTTTTCATTCAACATATGTCATATCCTCTTAACAATCTCCTATTTCCTCCTCTCTGTCCTCTCCTCTCTCATCTAGTAAGACGCTAGTAGGACAGCATCCTATAGATGCATAGAACTATAAATTACTCACATCATATGTTCACATCGTGTCCCTAATCTGGTCCATTTCTGTCTGAAGAGATCACATCAATGTTTTCTGGTCAGGGGAGGCAACAGGTCTATGAGCCATGTGCCCAGAAGAATCTCCAGGACTCGATACCATCAGTTGTAGTGTTTTAGTGAAGCTATTGATGTGCACTCCTCTTTTTCTCTTGTTGCCACTGGCACTTGACATTATGTGCCCTATCACGGCTATTCTTGGTGGTGGCTGGGCATCATCCACTTCTACTGGTCACATATTGATACAGTCACCTATTCACATGGGTCCTTCTCTCTCCTGGGCTCCTTTTCTCTTGTGTCTTTGACGTTCTTGGTGATCACCTGTTCTGGATGAGTTCAGACCATTTGGTGTAACTCAGATGGCAGCTTGCTAGCTTTTAAGACCCCAGGTACCACTCACAAATATGGGCTGCAGAAGACTCTCTTAGCAGTAGGCTAGTTATGCCAAATGGCCTTGTCACCTGAAAGCGTGGTCCCCAGACCCCTGACCCTGTTACTCTATCCTTGAATACTGGATTAAGATTAGAAGAGTTTTCAATTTATGTTGAAGTCCAGTTAAGTTGATCTTCTTTCTGCTACGTTCTGTCACTGCTTTCACCCAACCAAATTTCTGTCAATTGTCTAGTCTATGACCAGCCTCTCCCTCACCTCCTCCTTTGCAGCTGTCAAAGAGTGTTTTCTTCTGTACATGAGTCTCTTTTTAAGTCATTAGAGTAGGAGTCTCATACAACATTTGTCCTTGTGCCACTGACTGATTTCATTCAGCATGTCTTTGAAATGAAACCATGTTATGAGATACTTCCTAAAATCACCATTGTTTTTTATCATTGCATAATATTCCACTGAGTACACGCACAATTGTTCATTTGTCCATTCTTCTATTGTTGGCATCTGGGTTGATTCTGTCTTTTGGCTATTGTGGACTGTGCTGCAATAAACATTTATGGGCATGTATCTGTTCATGAGACTGCCCTTCATTCTGTAGGATATATTCCAAAAAGTGGGATTATTGGGTCAAATGGTATAACTACTTCCAGCTTTTTAAGGAAGTACCAGATTGCTTTCCTAAGAGGTTGTACCATTTTGCAATCCTACCAGCAGTGTTAGAGAGTTCCAATCTCTCCACAGCCTCTCCAACACTTGTTGTTTTGTGTTTTTTGAATCATGGTCAACCTTATTGGGGTGAGATGATATCTCATCATCATTTTGATTTGGATTTCTTTAATAGCTAATGATTGTGAGCATTTTCACATGTGTCTTTTGGCTGACTGAATGTTCTCTTTGGTAGTTTCTGTCAATTTCCTTTGCTGATTGCTTAACTGGGTTATTTATCTTTTTCTTGTTGATATTTATAGTACCTTGCAGATTATGGAGATCAGACTTCAGTCCAACATATAGTTGCCAAATACTTTTTCCCATTCTGTAGGGGGTCTTCTAGTTCTTTTGATAAAGTCTTTGGATGAGCAGAAGTATTTTATTCTCAGTAGTTCCTGTTTATTTATTTTCTGTTGATTGTGCTTTGTCAGGTTTTGAAGTCTTCTTAAGCTGTGTATTAAAATTTCCATTGCTGATCCTATTTTTTTCTTGCATGATCTTTATCATTTTAGGTTTAGCGTTTAGGTCTTTGATCCACTTTGAGTTACTTTTTGTGTAAGATATGAGATATGGGTCTTGTTTCAATTTTTTGCATATGGATATCCAATTTTGCCAACACCATTTGTTAAAGAGACTGTTTTTACTCGTTTACAACCTTAGGGCCTTTGTCAAATATCAGCTGTTTATAAGGGGATGGTGACATTGCTGGGGTCACAACTTTATTCCACTGGTATACATGTCTCTTTCCGTATCAGTACCAAGCTGTCTGGGCTACTGTGGTAGTTGTAATACTTTCTAATGTTGGGTAGTGTCAGGCCTCCCACTGTGTACCTGTTCTTCAGTAGTGCTTTGCTTATCTGGGGTTTGTTCCCTTTCCAAACAAAGTTGGTGATTTATGTCTCCATCTCACTGAAAAATGCCACTGAAATTTGTATTGGGATTGCACGGTATATGTTGATCATTGTATGTAAAATAGCTGTTTTCACAATGTTAAATCTTCCTATCCATGAGCAGGGTGATTTTCTCCATTTATGTAAGTCTTTCCTAGTTTCTTGCAGTAATGTCTTGCAATTCTGTTTGTACAGGTCTCTTATTTCCGTAGTTAAATTTATTCCCAGTTATTTTATCTTCTTGGTGGCTATAGTAAATGGTACTGACTTGGCAATTTCTTCTTTCACGATTTCTTTGTTGGTGTAAAGGAATCCTACTGATTTATTTATCTTTATCTTGTATCCTGATACTTTGCTTTTGAACTCTTCTGTTAGTTTGAGTATTTTCCTTACGGATTCTTTGGGGCTCTCTGTGTGTGCAATCATCTCATCTGCAAATAGGGAGATGTTTACTTGCCAGTGCAGACGCCCTTTCTTTCTTTGTCTTGTCTAATTGCTCTGGCCAAAACTTCTAGTACAATGTTGTACAGAAGTGGTGAGAGTGGACATCCTTGTCTAGTTCCCGTTCTCAAGGAGAACTCTTTCAGTCTCTCTCCATACAGCATGATGTAGGCAGTTGTCTTTGCATAGATGCCCCTTATGGTGTTATGGCATTTCCCTTATATTCCTCTTTTCCTGAGAGTTTTTGCATGAATGGGTATTGGACTCTGTTGAATACCTTTTCTCCATCAATTGAAAACATCATGAGATTCTTATCTTTTGTTATTTATGTGGTTGATCACATTAATTGCTTTTCTGATGTTGAACTAGCCTTGTATCCGTGATATGAATCTCATTTGGTCATGATGGACTTTTTTTTTTTGATATATTGTTGAATTCTATTAGCAAGAATGTTGTTGAAGATTTTTGCATCAAGGTTCATGAGTGATATTGGTCTGCAATTTTCCTTTCTTGTGGGATCTTTCCGTGGCTTTGGTATGAGGGTTATCCTGTCTTCATAAAATGAACTGGAGAGTATTCTATCCTTTTCTATGCTGTGAAATACTCTTAGTATTATTGGAGTTAACTTTTCTCTAAAAGGTTGGCAGAATTCTGTGATGAAGCCATCTAGGCCAGGACTTTTTTTTTTTTTTTTTGGTTGGTAGTTTTTAGATGACTTTTTCAATCTCTTCATTTGTGATTGATTTCTTATGTTATTCTACTTCTGTTTGTGATCATTTTGGTAGATGATATGAATCCAGAAATTTGTCCATTTCCTCTAGGTTTTCAAATCTGTTAGAGTACAGTCTTTCATAGTATTCTGTTATGATACTTTTGATTTTAGTTGGGTCTGTTGTCACGTCTCATATCTCCTTTCCTGTTTTTTCTATTGTAAGTTTAACTAATGGTTTATCAATTTTGTTGATCTTTTCAGAGAATCAGCTTCTGGTTTTGTTAATTTTTCAGTTGGTTTTCTATTTTCTTATTAATTTAGCTGTGCTCAACTCTTTATTATCTGTTTTCTTCTGGTGACTGAGGGCTTTCTCTGTTGCTCTCTTCCTAATTGTTCAATCTATAGGGTTAATTCTTCAGTTTGGGTCCTTTCTTCCTTCCAGATATGTGCATTTATAGAGATGAATTGACCTCTGAGCTCTGCTTTGGCTGTATCTCATAGGTTCTGGTAGGATGTGTTTTCATTCTTGTCTGATTCCATAAATTTCTTTATTTCACCCTTAATTTCATCTCAAATCCATGGCTTTTTGAGTAAGGTGTTGTTCAGTTTCCATGAATTCAAATTTCTATCTGTTTTTTCTGCTAAGGTCTCAACTATTATCTTTTATAGTCTGCAATAATTCAATGGTATGGATTTTGTTGAGATTTGCTTTATGTTCTAACACATGATCTATTCTGGAAAATGTTCCATGTGCATTGGAGAAGAAGGTGTACTTACCTGTTGATGGATAAAAAGTTTATTTGTCAATAAGGTCTAGTTGGTTAATTGTCAGATTGTCAATTGTGTATGTCTTCAGTGAGCTTTTTCCTGTATGATCTGTCCATTACTGGAAGTGCAGTATTGAAGTCTCTATTATTGTGGAGTGATCTATCTCATTTTTCTATGCAGTCAGTGTTTGTTAGATGTATTTAGATGCTCTAGTATTAGGTGCTTAAATATTTAATGTTGTTAAGTCCTGCTTGTGTATTGAACATTTCAGCAATAATTAGTGACCGTCCTTTTCTACAATGGTGGATTTTACATTACAGTCTATTTTATCTGAGATTAGTACTGCCATGCCTGCTCTTCTTTGTATATCATTTGCTTGGTGTGTATTATTCCATCCTTTAGTTTGCAGTTTGTTCATAGCTTTAAGTTTAGGTGTGTTTCTTGTAAGCAACATATAGATGGGTGATTTTTGACCCTGGATATCACTCGTTGTCTTTTTGTTGGAATGTTCAGTCCATTTACTTTCAGTGTAATTGTTGATAGGTATGTGTTTAGTGCTGTCATTTTGATGTATTCATTTTTGTGTTGATTTTTTTTATGCTGTTGTTAATATTCCATTCTGCATCACTTTTTTTTTGTGGGTTGACTTTTCATCCTTTTCAGTCTTGGTTTTATGTTTGTTGAGACTCCTGTATTATGTATCTTGTTTTGACATGTCGCATTATTATTGTGCTTTGTGGCTACTCCAATAGTCCCCCTTAATATTCTAAGTTTAAAAAATTTTAACTTCTGTATATCTTTTTAACTTCCTCTCCATCTGAAAAGACTGTAACTACTGTAGCACATCCCTCTTTTTAGTGTGATAATGTCATAGTTTATGTGATATGATCACTGGTTCTTTTCTTTTAATATTATAGCTTTGATTGAACTTTGTAACTTCCCTGAGTAGGTTTCTGGATGCTGTGTCCAGTATTGTCTCCTTAAATATATACTTAATGGTTTTGCTTTTCTAAACAAAGAGTTTCTTTCAGTATTTCTTGTAGTTTGGGCTTTGTTTTTATAAAGTCTCCTAGCTTCCATTTATCTACAAATGTCTTAATTTTTATCTTCATATTTGAGAGACAGTTTTGTAGGATATGTAATTCTTGGTTGGAAGTTTTTCTTCTTCAAGGTTTTGAATGTGTCATTCTACTGCCTCCTTGCCAACATTGTTTCTGCCTAGAATTCAGACAAAAGCTTACAGGATTTCCCTCTGAACGATAGCTTTGCTTTGAGTGTCGCTGCCTTTAAAAGAATCTTTTTATGTTTCATTTTTACGAAGCTTGATTATAATATGTCTTGGTGTCTTTCTTTTCAGGTCGTTTTTGTGGCATGCTACACACATCTTGGATATCTGTGTTCTCTTCTTTCATAATTTCAGGGAACTTTTGTGTCAGTTACTCAACAATACTCTCTGTATTTTCAGCTATCCTTCCCTGTTCAGGAACTCCAGTTAATCATTGATCATTCCTCTTAGTAGAGTGCCACATGCTTCTTAATGCTTCTTCATTTTTCTTATTTTTCATGTGTCCTAAAACCTTAAGTTTTGGCTTGCATCTTATTTTTATTAAAATTTAAACTTTTAGCTTTTACATTTAAGTCTGTGATCTACTTTGAGTTATTTGTATATATGCTGTAAAGAAAGGCTAGATTCTTTTTTTGAAACATGCATATTCAGTTATTCTGTCACCATTTGTAGCAAAAGGATTCCAAAGTCCAGTCTAAGAAACAATGTGTATTCAGAGGTATCTTCCTTTTATTCTTACCTTCACATCCTGTTTCTTCTCTCTCTTTATCACTATTTTATTTGTTGCATGTATATACCAGATCTGACAATTAAGTCCATGAACTTAACTGTCCTAAGTGCTACATACCTCAGTGCTGAATATCACTACAGTTACCTTTGAAGTACTCCACTTTGGAAGCCATGCATCAATGCCAGCATCTAGAGCTCCCTTGAAAGCAATGTTATAAGTCTTTCTGGAATGGTCATTGTGCATGGTGGCAAGGTGGCAAGTTCATGAACATAATTATATAGTTGTCTGTGAGGGAGTTTTTAGTTGGTAAATAAATGACTGTTGGAACAAGCTCCCTACTTACCCGATCTAGCACCCAATGACCTTTTTCTTTACCCAGTGATAAAGGAAATACTAAAAGGAACACATTTGGATGACATTCAGGATATCAAGGGTAATATGAAAGCTCTGATGGCCATTCTGGAAAAAGAATTCCAAAATTACTTTCAAAGATTAACTAGGTGCTGACATTGGTGCATAGCTTCCCAAAGGTAGTACTTTCAAAAAGACTGTAGTGATATTCAGCACTGAGGTATGTAGCGTTTTTTCTAGGACTAATGCACAAACCTAACTGGCAGTCTTTGTACACATGAGGTCTGATAATTAAGTCTGCGACCTTTCTACCATATGCTTATGTTGGCAGCACTGAACAAACAGCTTGGTAGTATTTCACAGCCTTGGGATATCAGTGTCTCACAGCTGTGTTCATGGGGACATATGGAAACATCTGTTGAGTGGTATTCATTGTTGCTATTGCATGTTTTTGTGGGCTACCATGAGAATGTTAGAGCTTGAATTAGAGCAATGGACAGACATTAATTTTCTTGTTTAACTTGGCAAGAGTGAAAATGAAATCAGGGATGTGCTAGTCCATGTTATGGGGATTATGCCATGAAGAAAACAGCAGTGTACAAGTAAAGTCAACAGTTTTCTGAAGACAGAGGAAATGTCATTGACAAAGAGATGTTAGGACAGCCAGTAACAAGAACTGATGAAAACATTGCAAAAATTTGTCAAATTATGTGTTAAAATCATTGACTGACTGTGAGAAGCATGGCAGACCAAGTAAACATCGACAGAGAAACAGTGAGGAAAATCTGAACTGAAAATCTTGCCATGAGAAAGGTGTGTGCAAAATGTGTGTACAAAAATGAACAAAAGCAAAGGAGAGTCAAACTTTGCAAAGACCTTTAGGATAGGCAAAATGATATATTGGGCTGTGTTATCACTGGTAATGGAACATGGTTGTACCAACTGGATCCTGAAACAAAGCATCAAAGTACACAGTGGAAGTCAGCCAATTCTCTACAACCAAAAATTTGTGTCAGTCCAAATCAAGAGTCAAAATGATGTTGCTAAGCTTTTTGATTATCAGAAGGATTGTCCAGTATGAATTTTTACCAAGTGGACCAACAGTTAACCAAGTTTACTATTTGGAAGTGCTGGAAAGGCTGTGTGACAAAGACAAAAATAACCTGAACTTTTTGCCAGCAACTCATGGCTCTTGCATCACAATGTACCAGCTGACACAGCACTGTCTGTGAGGGAGTTTTTAGCCTGTAAACAGATAACTGTATTGGGGCACCCTACCTACTCACCTGATGTGACCCCCAGTGACTTTTTTCTTTACCCAGAGATAAAGAAACTGTTGGACAGAAGACACTTTGATGACATTCAGGACATCAAGGGTAATACTACAATAGCTCTGATGACCATTCCAGAAAAAGAATCTCAAAATTGCTTTGAAGGGTGGACTAGGTACTGGTATCAGTGCATAGCTTCCCAAAAGGAGTATTTCAATGGTGACCATAGTACCAAAGTGATAATCAACAATGAGATACATGGTATTTTTTCTAGGATAGGTTCGCAAACCTAATTGTCAGACCTTGTACATACAGGTACACATGTTCCTTTGAGGTAACTATAACACTCTTCACGTCGTTCTCTACTACAGCCAGTCTTGTTTTAACCTAATATATTCTGAAGATCTCTCCCTGTCAGTAATTAGATAGATTTGCAATTCCTTTTCAATTGCGTATTGCTCCATTGTATGGATATACGGAATTACAGCCATTCGTAACTGTTCTGTAATATATTTTGCTTTGTTTTTAGTCCTTAGCTATTATAATAGTATTGCAATGAATAATTTTAAAAATATCTGCTTTTAAAAGAGAATTAACAAACTGGTATGCATGTATAGGAAAACTGAAAGAGATATAGAAAGTGTATCATAGTGCTAAAAGATCTGAGCATATTGAAGGTCAGGAGCCACTGACTACTAAAGAATCATACAAGAAGGGTTAGGACTGGAGTAGGGATAGGAGATCTCTGCTGGAATCACTGTACTTAGGCTTTGTCACTGTCTCCACCACTAACTAGTTGTGTGAATGTGGATAATGCACTTAATTTCAAGACTCAATTTTATCACCTCTACAGTGAGATTAGAATATTTTCCTGCATGCAAGAAGATCATGATCTCTTGTGCTCTCTTTTGGGCTTAAAACTATATAAAGCCCTTCTGAAAAGAAGGTGACCAGCCCCTCACCCTCAACATCCCACCTCCAGAATAATGTGGTGGATGGAGCTCTCCATTAAGATGACCTCTCTGGTTCTGCTGATAATTATTTGGGCCATATGTTAAAAAGTCACTTTTAATTTTGTTTCTAAATTTCCTTATTTCTCAAAGGCTGAGAGTAGACTAAATCAATGATTTTCCAGCCAAAAAAAAAAAAAAAAAGTGTTTATTCTAACAAAACCAAGTGCCAATACTTATAAAAATTTAAACTAAAACCGCTCTAGTGAAGATGAGGGTTAAAATTCTGAGGGGCCATGACTCAACCCTCCTAAATGGAGTGGCATGATCATAAGAAATGACTCAGATGAAACAGTCTATAGTTTAACCATTTGAAAGCTGATTGCATGCAGTTTTGGAACTCATATTTTATTATATTAAAATGAGATAGGCCATGTTTTCAGTTGTAGTCTCCTGGAAAAAAATCTTCCACAAGTCAAAATATGGTGTCTATTCTGAACTCAACTCAGAGATTTCCAAAAAGTTATATCCTAAATTTCTGGACACTTTGACCCTCTAATTATGGAGCACCTAAAGCATTCTGAGACCTCTCCTTGACCCAATTCTGTTTTATCTCAGGGAAGAGAGTAATCTCCCCCTAGCAGATAAACTTTTCCTTGCAGGATTTATGACCACCTATTCTCTGGCTTACAGATCAGGTCACTAATGAAAAAGAAGTTCTCTTGGGGGAATTGAGAACAATATAATGAGACAATCAGACTTTTGGCTTTGAAGTTAAATAATTTTGAAGATTTTAAGTTATTTCTCAACTAAAGCGTTTCTAGATATGGCTATGATGATTGTTCCTATATCAACCTAAGTACTAATCTTAGGTTCCCTATTGAAAGACATAACAACTCTTGGCAAGTATTTTATCCCCTCTCTGTGGCCCCAGGCTTCCCACATCTGGACTTTGATTCCCTATAGGCTGCACTGAGAGGCTCCAAACATTAATAAGATGAAATTGATTACATGCAAGCTTCTTGATAATGGAGTACCACAGGAATATCAAGTCCTATCATAAGTCTCAGAGGAATTTGCCCCAAAGAATCTTTGGGGATTGTTAAGACTCAGACTTTGTGCTGAAGGAGGGGAGAGGGTTGAGTCTTGCTAGTTAAAGTCTATGTACACTTTGTTAACAAATCAATGCTCCACAAGTCAGAGGTGCAAGACCACTTTAGTTGAATTGATGGCTGAACTCAGTTAGTTGTTCATACAGTGGTGAAAATGGAATGCTAAGTGCTTTTTAACAGTCATTGAGCACTTTAGGGATTTTGTATCACGGTCCTTTTGTGTCTTACTAAGTTTGTAGTAAGCAAGAATCTCACTAAAATTAGATGAGAGAAACAAGTCATCTAACAATTCTCTTCTCTACCTAGAAATTCCATGAATAAACTACAAAAAAAAAAAAAACTGATCTTTTGGGAGAATAAATGCAATTTGGAAGTAAGTAGAACCGTAGTTTAACTGCCCATGTGCTTGGCTTTTTCAAAGAAAATCAAAGTCGTTTTGCTGGGAAAAACCAAAACCAAACCCACTGCCTTCAAGTCATGTCTGACTCATAGTGACCATAGACTCCTTGAAAACTCTAGAATTCTACAGCCCTGCTGATCCAGTGCAATCTGCAACCATCCATCATCAACATGCTCCCTGGTGAGGAATACTAATCATTTAGTTCTGAAGACAGTCTCTTCAATGGTGTGGGCAGAAACTTAAGGTAAACTAGGCAAGAAAGAAACCCATGAACACATTCATGAAAATTATGCATTTTATGATAAATGATTCACATATCACATAAATAAGCTTAGAGATAGGTTCAAAGTACACAAGGTCTGTGGAGATTTTACCAGCCTTTCATATTTTCTCCAGATCTTCGTGCCTCTTCTTATGTGACAGTTCAGTACTTTTGATGGCAACATACTTCATTTCGCTAAACTATATAGTTCAGTAAACATTTTATTAGTCTGTGTTTTATCGGTCTAAGCCCCGCTGAATCCACACTTACATACATTGACAGCAGAGTAATAATAGATGTTTATGGCTCTGTGTTTGAGTTATATCAATATCTTATCTTCTGAATTTCTAAAGAAGGATTCTCTTACATTGAGTTCTTTTTTGGTTTTCTACATGTTTTATGGCCTATATAGCATCAGCAAACTATGGCATATTTGGACCAACATCTATTTTTATAAATAAAGTCACATTGGAGCACAGTCACATAATTTATGTAGCATCTATGAGTGTATTTACACTACAATAACATAACTGAGTAGCTATGACAGAGACCATGTGCTCTGTGAAGCCTAAAATATTGATTGCCTGGACCTGTGATGAAAAAATTTGCCAACCCTAGGTTTATATTAGTTTGAAAAAAAAAAGGAGGTATTCTTGTCATCACTTGAGTGGTAAGCAATAGTATATAAAAGCCTGCTTCAACCATCTCATGAGAGCCGATGATGTGCTATCTCTTCTCAACTCCATATTCAGTGATGTCATGCTGATAGCTAGAAATTGGCTATGGTGGGAGTATTTATAATAAGGTGATCTTCCAGCACAACATAATTTGATCTTTCTCTCTTTATTTTTCCCAGGAAAGAACTAGTTGTTAAATATTTACCAGAACATCATTGGTAGTAACTCTCTATTAGCCAGAACTCATAGTTAGTAGCTATCTTAGCATTTAATGTAGATCTCATTACCATGTGGATGTAATCAATATTAAATAACTGGATTTCAAGGTATTTAATTTTGCTAATCATGGAACAAATTCAGCTTAATGTAGACATCTTAGAAAGCACAAAGAAAATAAATAAACTTATATGCTCATCACTTATACCATACATAGTAATGACAGAAATGTCTATCTTATATTCATACCTCATAATTTTATTTGTAGATGAGAACATGTTTTCTAAAAAATTATAATTCTATTTTGACAGAGTAATAAAGTGTGCACATTTTTACATTAATAAATATTCTTCTGCAACATCATTTTACTTAGCTGTCTAGTGTTTCTATGCCACAACTCAATTAACTAAGTCTCTATTATCATACTTGGCTTGGCTGGCTATTATCATATATTTAAAAGGCTGTAGGGTAAACCATTATAAATACATATCTATTCACAGCTCTGAAAATTACTTTCACATAAATTTTAAAGCTTTATTTTATTAGGCCACAGATTTAAAGTTAAAGAATTTTATTTTCATTTAACCAAACCTGTCTCAATCCATCACTCATTAACTAAATTTAACATAAGACTCTTATGTTCCAGATACTGTTCTAGAAGCTGAGGATGAAAACATAAAAACATTCACAAAAAACAGCATTCTTGTCACCTTGGAGCCTTCATTTTAAATAACAGTCAGTAAGAGTTTTAAATCAATTCACAATTTAATCAATTAGCAATATAGTTCTATTCAATACAACACAAATTCATTGAGTGCCTACTAAGTGTCAAACATTCTGAAGAAACTACAGTATCATGCTTCATTGTCATGCCACTAACAGCTTCATGAAATAAAATATTTCTTAGGTATTAGTTAAAAATCTTGGTTGTAACTCAGTTCGGGGTAAACTAGCTTAAGAGAAAAGGTGGAATGTATTACAAGAAGAAAAAGTTTATCTCCGAGAAGACGTAATTCCAGAAAAATAGCTAGGCGTCAAAGAAGATCATAATATTAAGGGCTCCAACTCTGTCAGACTCTCTTTCTTTTGTTACTTTTCCTGCTTTCTCTGCTTCAGGTTTCCTGTTCCTTAAAAGTAGATCTGTTTTTTCCTTTCATCAGGAGTAAACACAACTTATGATAGACACATTTACAGGTACATTTCAGTCAAGGGAACTCTAGTAGCACAGTGGTTAAAGTGTTGAACTGCCAATCAAAAGAATGGTGGTTTGAACCCACCAGCTGCTCAATGGGAGAAAGATGTGGCAGTCAGCTTCCATGAAGATTTATAGCCTTGGAAACCCTATGAGGCAATTCTGCTCTGTCCTAGAGGGTCATTATGAGTCAGAAGCAATTCAGTGGTTGTGGGTCTGATTTTCAGTTTTATAGTTCAGTCATTCAGGAAAGATTATTGCTGCCACGCCAATAAACTCCAATGTATGCAGTTGTGAACAGAAGGTGGCATTCCTAACCAGCACTATGGAAGGACAGAAGCAGATGGGCATTTCTTAGGAGTGCCAAGGAGAATACTCGTAACTTGCTGACTGCTCTCCGTGCTCTCTGGGATTCTGGAAGGCTTACTTTGGCTTCTATAGCACGTGGACTATCCTCTGAACTCTAATCTCAGGATACAGCTCTCTGTGTGGAATTCTAGCATCCACTCTTGCATGATTGCTCATCTGTAATAGGAGAGCAGAGACAATATGTCATTTGATACAATACAAAGTCTTGGGCAGTATCTCCTTCTGTTGTACATAGGGTCAGCACCTAACAACAGCATCAAGAGATACTGATGAATCCACAAATGTAGACAGATTCTGAGGAGAAGACACATTTTTGCAGAAGATATGATTGTGGGATGAATGCCTTGTTTTTCAGCCTGTAGATATTTTACCAATTCAATGCTATTTGGGGCAGTTAAAACCCAACAGAAAACATGCAGTCTTTTTGACCTGAAGAACCTGAGACCAGATTTTGGGGCAAGTAAATTTTCTAGACAGTGAGGAAGCAATTTAGGAAACAGTCAGAGAGAAAAAGTCCAGATTCTGTTACATAAACTCTTCCCAAATCTTTGGTTTGGTTTTGTCCTCTATAAAATATTTGGTGCATGCAAAAAGACGACTCAGAGAAACTCAACCAAAGACAAAGATTTTGAACTGAAATTGCAATTAATAGTCAAGAGACACAAATTGAATTTGTGTCCAAGTTAACTGCTTGCTAAAGCAAAATTTATTGATAATTTTTGAAGTAATATAACAAAAACAAGAGTCAACACAACCTAACATTCATGAAAACTGGGATACAATTTAAAATTCCATAACTAGAAAAATGTTAGCTATTCTCCAGTAAAAAGTTAACTGAAATTAACCATGAAGCCACTCTTTTGTTAGAATTTGAAAATAAGAATTGTTAAAACAATATTGTGACTATGCTAAATAATGAAAAGAAAAATACATAATAAATTAAAATGATAGAAAATCTCTGAAAGAAATAACTAAATGGGAATTCTAGAACTAAAAACAGAATAAGAATAATGAATGTAAAAGAACAAGTTAGTGAAAATAGAAAAGAACAGAAATTATTCATTTTGAAGAAAAAAGAGAATTATTAAGAGGAGTAGAAAGACCAGAGCATTGGAACCTGTGTGTCATCGATTGAATTGTGTCTCCTCAAAAATGTGTTAAGCAATTTGGCTATGCCAGGAGTCCCAGGACCATGTGATTGCCCTTCATTTTGTGATTTTCCTGTGCTGTTGAATCCTAATCTCTGCCTGTGGCTAAATAGAACTATGTTAAAAGAGCATTAAGATAGGACTGCTATACCTTTACCAAGGGAGTTTCCCCAGAGGGTGGCTTGCACCACATTTTTCCTTTCATCCTACAGGAGATGAAAGGGTAGAGAAGCAAGCAGGAAGTTGGGAACCTCATACCATGGAGAAAGCAGCACTGGGAGTAGAGCACATCCTCCAGACCTAAGGTTCCTATGCCAAGATGCTCCCTGACCAAAGACCGATGCAAAGTAAGAAATTTTCTTGGGAGCTGACAAAGAGGGAAAACCTTTCCATGGAGCAGACATCCTGAATTCTGACTAGACTGTGTAAGAATAAACTTTTCTTTGCTACAGCTGTCCACTTTGTAGTATTTCTGTTAGAGCAGTACCAGGTGACTAAATCACTTTCATGTAATACTTTTAAAAAACTAACATGTTTCTAATTATTGACAGCAGGGGAGGAGAGATAGACTGGCCAGAAAATAATTTAGAAAATACTTACAGAAAACTAGGGAAAAGCCTGAAAATAGCCAGAGACAACGAACACATTTCACATGCAAGAAAAATGATTTGAATGAGTGCTAAATTCTCTTGAGAAAGTGTGAAGCCCAGAGGAATAAGAGACTGAAAAATCTTCAAAGTGATGACATTAAAAAAAAAACAAAACTATAAAGGCAAACTTCTTTATCTAGCAAAATGAATACTTATGTAAGAAGGAAAATAAAATAGACATTTTAAGATGAAAAAAAGAAAATTTTTGTGAGAAATCTGGCTTTACAAGGAAAACAATAGGACTTTTTCAGAATAAGGAGAAATAATGGGAAAAAATGAAAATATAAATTCTGTGTAAATATAAGGTGCTATGTCTGTTAGCCAAAAGGTCGGCAATGGCACTCCTTGGAAACTCTATGGGGGCAGTTATACTCTGACTTACTGTGAGTCAGACCTGACTCAATGGCAGTGGGTTTCCTTTATTTAGTTTTTTGCAATTTTATTAAATTATGGGAAATAATACATTTTTCTTGTACTTTTATTAAACAAAATCATCTTCTGGGAATTTTAAAGTGCATATATTTAATAATCATGACAAATATAGAATTAAAGATTGAGATGACTACATTTTATAAGAAATGGTAAAATAGGAACTCCAATGATACTGTAAAAAGTAAAATATGTTTGTGGTAGTGCTTGTAAGCAAAACCAACCCCATTGCTGTTGAGTCAAGTTCAACTTACGGCAACCCTGAAAGACAGGATAGACCTGTCTCATAGGGTTTCCAAGCAGCAGCTGGTAGATTTCAGCTGCCGACCTTTTGGTTAGCAGCTGAGATTTTAACCACTGTGTCACTACATTCCATAGAAGTAAATAATAAAAGTAACAAGACAAAGAGTGAACCATTACTGTCAGTAATGACTGAAATCCAATTGAACCAATTTGCCCTAAATAAAAGCTATAAACTTTCAGTACATTGAAAAATAAACCTATCTGAAATCACTGGAAACTAAACCAAAGCTGGAAGGTTGGAGATGGCTTAATTATTTACAGATACCCATTGTTACTACTTTTAGCAAGAGATAGGCACAGTAAGCATAATACAGGTGTTGGAGGTACCAATAGACAACAATTGCAGACTTACGTGCTTGGGTAAGAAGAGGACCGAATCTGTGGCTATTAGAGATAAAAACCAAAACCAAACTTACTGCTACTGAGTCAATTCAGACTCAAAGTAACCTTATTGGACAGAGTAGAAATGCCTCCATAGAGTTTCTAAGGAGTGACTGGTAGACTTGAATTGCCAAACTTTGGGTTAGCAGTCATAGAACCCAACTACTATGCCACCAGGATTTCCACTACTAGAGATAAAAACAAACCCATTGCCATAGAGTTGATTAAAACTGTTTTAGTCAGCTAGTACTGCTCTAACAGAAATACCACAAAGTGGATGGTTTTAAAAAGGGAAAGTTCATTATTACACAGTCCACTAGGCTACAAGTCCAAATTCAAGGTGTCCATTCCAAGGGAAGCCTTTCCCTCTGTCAGCTCTGGAGGAAAGTTCTTGTGTTGCATCAGTCTTTGTTCACAGAGCATCTTGGCACAGGGACCTCAGATCTGAATAATGCTCTCTACTCCCAGTGCTGCTTTCTCAATGGTGTAAAGTTCCCAGTTCCTCGCTTTCTTTCCTTTTCTTTGATCTCTTGTAGGATGAAAGAATAAATGGTGGTACAAGCCATACTCCAGGGAAACTCCCTTTACAGTGAAGCAGGGAAGTGATCTTATGAAAGGACTTAAAGTCCCACCCTAATCCTCTGATATACAGTATAGGCAAATCACACAGTGGAAGACAATCATAAAATATTGAAAACCACAGCCCAGCCACATGGCTACACACATTTTTGGGGGGGACAAAGTTCAATCCATGACACAGATTCATAATGACCCTATAGGACAGAGTAGAACTGCCCGATAGAGTTTCCAAGGAGTGCCTGGTGGATTTGAACTGCTGATGTTTTGGTTAGCAGCTATGGTGCTGAACCCCTACACCAACAGGGTTACGTAATTCAAAGGAAAGAGCAGAGAGAGGATTTCTAAATTCTATCTGCTTAATCTTTGGCCAACTCTGAAAAATGCATACAAGGAGCACATATAGAGTAACTCAGCTAAAGATAGAAAATTCAAATTGACATTGAAAATCTGTCTGAGAAGCAGAAGTAGCAGTTTAATTCCAACCAGATTAAATACCTGTTAAAACAAAAAATAGGAAAGAAAAATAGTGCCACTTTGCCCATTTTTCTTTATGTGTTACTATCAAAAAACAAAACAAAACAAAACAGTATGCTTAAAAAACACCTCACAATGGGGCAGAAGGGGTTGGCAAACAAGTATAGAAGGTGCACATTTTTTGTGTCAAAATATGGTAATCCAAAATTACATACTATGTTAAGCTGGATTTTCTAGAGAAGCAAAATCAGTGAAGCATGTAAACACATATACAGCAAATACATATCAAAGAAATGGCTCATGCAATTGCAGGGGCTGGAACATCCCAAGTCTTTGTATCAGGCTGGAGGCTTCTCCTGACTTGTGAAGCTTCAGGAGTTGGTGAACCCATGATCCTCAGGTCAGACAGAAGGCCTCTGGTTCATACGCTGTTGAGGCTGATGAATCTCAAGCTCAACAAGTAAACTTCTATCTCAAGTCCCAAGAACTGGAGGTCAGACGAACAGGTACAAGTTTCAGAATCCAGAGTTAGCACAAGCCAGCAAGCTTCACCAGAAAGTCCCCCTGCATTGTACGTAGGCCAGAATCCAAAGGAAACTCCTTTTCAATTAACTGCTGCTCATGGCAGATCCCATTGTGAAAGTGATTACAAAATTGCGTACCCGCCAAACCACATCGTGATAGCCAAATTGCTAATAATTATGGCTCAGCCAAACTGACACATAACTGTAACTATCAGTTTTTTGAAGAGAAAAAACAAATAACTGAGACTAACACCAAGATGTCCCAGAGTTTAGAATAAGCAGACAAGGCTGGATTTTCTGTAAAGTTATTCTCAACAAAGTAAATGAAAGTAAAGTTGCAATAGATTAGGAAGCGTAAGCAGATAAATGCCTACATGTGACATAGTCAAATATTGAAAGACAAAGATAAAGAACAAATCTTGACAGCATCAGGAGAAAAATTAAGCATTACCTGAAGAGCAGCTTATTGTTAGTTGCCACTGAGTCAATTCTGATTCATCGAGAACCAGACTGACTTCTTACAAATTCTGTGGAATCCAGAAGAGAATACAAAAATAAATATCTTTAAAATGCTGAAAGAAAAATTGTCAGCACCAGAATTTGGTATGCATATCACTTAATATCACTCAAGATTTAAAGGAAAATAGGTATTTTCAAAAAAGAAAGCTAAGAGAATTCACTACCAGCAGACCTACTCTGTAAGAAATGACAAAGGATTTCCTCAACTGCAATGATGATTTGAATAATGGTATCAATTATATTTCAGCATTACTAGAAGCTCACATCACTGTAATAGTAGAATACAGTTTTTAAGTAAATACGTTACATTCAATAAGACAGAATGCATTCTGGGCCATAAAACAAGTCACTATAATTTAAAATATTTAAAACATATAGAGAATATTCTCTCCCCAGTAAGGAATCAAGCTGAAAAGCAGTAAAGGAAAGATAGCTGTAAAATCCCCAAGCACTTGGAAATTAAATAACACAATTCTGAATAATTCATAGATCAAAAAGATAAAATGAAACATTATATTTTTAACTGAATGATAAGTAAACTACAATATACAAAAAGAAAAACACAAGTGAAGTGTTTACATGGCACTTTGAAACTGAAGTCCAAAGCTGGAGAATTCACAATATCTGTTTTCAAGATTTTTTGCAAAAAGTCAAAATAATTATGATAATGTGATAAAGTTTGAAAAACAGATTAATGGAATAGAACAGCTAACTCACAAATTGATCGACATTTATATGGCATTTGATTTTTGATAATGCATCAGGACAGTGAGGAAAGAAAAATCTTTTCAATCAACAGTGTTGAAATAACCGTATATGCATGTGGAGAAAAGAAAAGATTCTTACAAAATACACAATCGTTAGTTTGAAGCTGCTTATAAACTTCAGTGTGCATGCTAAAACTTTAGAGCATTATGGGCAAAATTTTTATTTAGACAAAGATTTCTTAGACAGGTAGCTGAGACCTAACTGACAAATTAGAATTTATAAATTTAAAATTTTCTCTCATCAAAGTTACTATTAAGGAAAAAAAAAAAAAAAAAAGCCGGGTAGAGGGGCTGGTAAAACATACTGAGACAATAGTTACATACAGATATCTTACAAAAGATGACATACAGAGTATATAAAAATTAATAGTCACCTGAATGTCTAAAATTAAAAAAAATGGCAACATGAGACACTGGTAAAGTTGTCAAAAAACTTTACACATTGTTGGTGGTAGAGTAAAATGGCTCAATTACTATAGAAAAATTTTCTGTTTTTTCTCATAAAACTAAAACATGGCTATCATGTGACTTAGCAGTTCTACCCATAGACATTTTTCTCAATAAAAAGAAAGCATATGAGAAAAATGCTTTGTAAAAGAATGTTCAACATTTCATTTATGATGACTAAACAATTAGAAACAACTGAGATATTCAAAAATTGAGGTATTGATAAATTGACTGAAATAGTCATATGATAAAATACTACTCATCAATAAAATGATTTTTTTTTTAATTTATTGTGATTGAGTGAAAGTGTACAACCCAATATAAATTTGCAGGCCCACCTGTGTGCAGCTCCCATGCTCTCCCTGCCCGGTGAAAGCACATTCCTCCCATCTGTTCTATACATGTCATATCCTCCTAACAATCTCCTGTCTCCTACTCTTCACCTTCTCTGCTGTCTCAGTAAGATGCCAGCGGGACAACATTCTATAGATGCACAGAACCGTAAAGTGCACACATGATGTAGTCAATCTGTTTTGTCAAGTCCAATCCATTCCTGTCCAAAGAGCTGACCTTAGTTATGATTCATGGACAGGGGTAGCATCAGGACTAGGGGCCATTCTCCCATGGGAATCCCAAGGCCCTTGGACTATCACTTGAGGTCTTTTAGTGGAGATCTCAGGGTGCACCCCTTTTTATTCTTGTGTTGCCTACGAGACGCAACTTTGTGAGCCCCATCACAGCTATCACTGGTGGTGGCCAGGCAGCCTCTGGTTCCTCTGAGTACATGTTGATGCAGTCACCCGGCCACATGGATCTTTCTGTGTTCTGGATTCTCTTTCCACGATGTTGTTTTGGTCCTTGGTGATCGTCAGTTCCTGCTGAGTTGGGACCATTTGGTATGCCTCAGATGGCAGCTTGCTAGCTTTTAAGACCCAAGACGCCACTCACCAATATGGGGTACAGAAGACTCTCTTAGCAATACTCTAGTTATGTCAGTTGGGCCTTGACATCCCCTGAGAGCGTGGTCCCCAGATCCCCATCCCTGTTACTCTGCTCTAGCAATGTTGGAAGAGTAACCATGTTATGTTAAAGTCCAGTGAAGTTGATCTTCTTTCTAATGTGTGCAGTCACTGATTTCACCAAACCAAATTTCTATCACCTATCTAATCTCTAACCAGCTTTCTTCCTCCCTCCCTCCCTACTGTTGCAACCATCAAAGAGTCTTCTGTACATGAAGACTGTTTTTAAGTCCTTAGAATAGGAGTCTCATACAATATTTGTCCTTTTGCTGCTGACTGCTTTCATTCAACATCATGTCTTCCAATTGAAACCAGGTTATGAGATGTTTCCTGAAATCACAATTGTTCTTTATCATCACACAGTGTCCCACTGAACATATATACCATAGTTTATTTATCCAGTCATCTGTTGTTGGGCATCTGGGTTGATTCTAACTTTTTGCTATTGTGGACTGTGCTGCAATAAACATTTGTGCGTGTGTATCTGTTGATGGGAATGCCTTTGATTCTGTAGGATATATTCCAAGCAGTAGGATTACTGGGTCAAATAGTATATCCATTTCTACCTTTTTAAGGAAGCAACAGATTGCTTTCCAAAGAGGCTGTACAATTTTATAGTCACACCAGCAGTGTAAGAGAGTTCCAATTTCTCTACAGCCTCTCCAGGATTTGTTGTGTTGTGTTTTTTGGATCATGACCAAGCTTGTCAGGGTGAGATGGTATCTCATCATTGTTTCAATTTGAATTTCTTTGATAGTTAATGATTGTGAGCATTTCCACATGTGTCTTTTGGCTGCCTGGATATCCTCTTCAGAGAAGTGTCTATCCATCTCCTTTGTCCATCACTTAATTGGATTATTTATTTTTTTCTTATTGATATTTTGTAGTACCATACAGATTATGGACATCAGGCATCAGTCTGCCAAATATTTTTTCCCATTCTGTAGCTGGTCTTTTAATTCTTTTTGATAAAGTCTCTGGATGAGCAAAAGTGTTTGATTCTTAGTAGTTCCCATTTATCTACTTTCTCTTCTGTTGATCTTTGTTTCACAGATTTTTGAAGTCTGTCTACGTTATGTATTAAAATTTTCATTGTTGATCCTATTTTTCCTGGATGAGCTTTTTCATTTTAGTTTTGATATTTAGGTCTTTTATCCAGTTTGAGTTGGTTTTTGCGTAAGGTGTGAGATATGGGGTCTTGTTTCAGTTTATTGCAGGTGCAGATCCAATTTTGCTAGCACCATTTGTTAAAGAGATTGCTTTTACCCCAGTTTAAAGTCTTAGGGCCTTTGTCAAATATAAACTGTTCATAGAAGATGGTGTCATCTCTGGGGTCTCAACTCTCTGCCATTGATCTCTCTGTCTCTTTTTTGTACCAGTAGCAGGCTGTTTTGACAATGCTGACAGTGTAATAGATTCCAAAGTCAGGTAGTGAGAGGCCTTCCAGTGTGTTCCTCTTCTTCAGTAATGCTTTACATATCGGGGACTTCTCTTTCCAAACAAAGTTGGTGATTAGTTTCTCTATCTCATTAAAAAATGTCACTGGAATTTGTATTGGGATTGCATTAAGTAAGTAGATGCCTTGGGTAAAATAGACATTTTCACCGCATTAAGTCTTCCTATCCATGAGCCGGGTAGATTTCTCCATTTATGTAAGCCTCTCTTAGTTTCTTGTAGTAAGGTTTTGTAGTCCTCTTTGTCAAGGTCTCTTTATTTCTCTAGTTAGATTTATTCCTAGGTATTTTATCTTCTTGGGGGCTATAGTAAATAGTATTAATTTGATGATTTCTTCTTTGATGAAATTCTACTGATTTACTTCTGTTTATCTTGTATCCTGATATCTTGTATCCGTATAAGTAATTTCCTTATGGATTCTTTATGGTTCTCTGCATATACAGTCGTATCATCTGCAAATAGGGAGACTTTTACTTCTTTGCTGATACAGATGCCCTTTATTTCTTGGTCTCGTCTAATTGCTCTGGCTAGCACTTCTAGCACAATGTTGAATAGGAGAGTTGAGTGTGGTCATCCTTGTCTAGTTCTTCTCAAAGAGAATTCTTTCAGTCTCTCCCTGTTTAAAATGATGTAGGTGGTTGGCTTTGTATAAATGGTCCTAATTACACTGAGGAATTTACAGTCTGCTCCTAGTATGCTGGGAATTTTTAGCATGAATAGCTGTTGGACTCTATCAAGTGTCTTTTCTATATCAATTGACAAAATCAGGTGATTCTTGTCTTTTGTGTTATTCATGCAATAGATCACAATAACAGCTTTTCTGATGTTGAACCAGACTTGCACCCCCCCTTGTGAATCCAACTTGTTCATGATAAATTATTTTTTTGATATGTTGCTGAACTCTATTGGCAAGAATTTTGCTGAAGATTTTCACATCTAGATTCATGAGTGATATTGGTCTGTAATTTTCCTTTTTTGTGAGATCCTTCCTCAGCTTTGGCATAAGGGTTATGCTGGCTTCATAGAATGAATTTGGGAGTATTCTGTCCTTTTCTATGCTATGGAATAGCCTTGGTAGTATTGGAATTATCTCCTCTCTAAAAGTTTGGTAGAATTCTCTAGTGAAGCTGTCTGGGGCAGGACTTTTTTGGTTGGTAGGTTTTTTTTAAATCACTTTTTTAACCTCTTCTTTTGTGATGAGTTTATTAAGTTGTTCTAATTTTCCATGTGACAACTTTGGTCAATGAAGTGAGTCTAGAAATTTGCCCATTTCCTCTAGGTTTTCAAGTGCATTTAAGTACAATCTTTCATAGTATTCTGTTATGGTTCTTTTGATTTTGGTTGAGTGTGTTGTCACAATCCCCCATATCATGTGTTATTCAGGTTGTTTCCTTCCCTGTTTTTCTTTAGTAAGTTTAGCCAAAGGTTTGTCAATTTTGTTGATCTTTTCAAAAAAACCCAGCTTTTGGTCTTTTCAATTTTTTCAGTTGTTCTTATAATCCGTTTTCCTCTTGTGCCTGACAAATTCCTCTGTTGCTTGCTTGCTTTCTACTTGTTCAAGCTGTAGGGTTAGTTCTTGGGTTTGGGTTCTTCCTTCCTTCCACATGTGTGTATTTATAAAGACAAACTCACCCCTGAGCACCACTTTTGCTGTATTCTATAGGTTCTGGTAGGAAGTGTTTTCATTCTCACTTGAATCCACAAATTTCTTTACTTCATACTTGATTTCTTGTATCACCCGTGGCTTTTTCAGCAAGATGTTGTTCAGTTTCCATGAGTTCCAATTTCTGTCTATGTTTTTTCTCCTATCGATTTTGACTTTTATGGCTTTATGGTCTGCGAAGAGCTTTGCAATAATTCAATGGTATGGATTTTTTTGAGATTTGCTTTATGTCCTAACACATGATCTATTCTGGAAAATGTTCTATGTGCACTGGAGAAGAAAGTATAGTTATCTGCTGATAGATAGAAAGTTCTGTGTATGTCAGTGAGGACTAGTTGGTTAATTGTGGTAACAAGATCTTCTATGTCTTTAATAAGCTTTTTTCTAGATCTGTCAAATACTGAAAGTGGAGTGTTGAAGTCTTCCACTATTATTGTGGAATGATCTGTCTCATTTTTGAATGTAGTCAGTGTGTCTTCAATGCATTTAGATGCTCTAGTATCGGGTGTGTAAAGATTTAATATTAGTAACTCCTGCTTGTGTACTGAACTTTTCAGCAATAAATGGTGTCCATCTTTGTCCACAATGGTGGATTTTACATTAAAATCTATTTTATCTGAGATAAGTATTGCCACACTTGCTCCTCCTTGCATATTACTAGCTTGGTATATATTCTTCCATCCCTTAATTTTCAATTTTTTTCCTATCTTTAAGTCTAAGATGAGTTTCTGGTAAGCAACATATAGACAGGTCGTGTCTTTTGATCCCAAATGTCACTCATTGTCTCTTTACTGGAGTGTTCAGACTATTTACATGCAATGTAATTATTGATAGATATGTGTTTAGTGCTGTTATTGTGATGTGTTTTTTATGTGTTAATGTTTTCTTTTTTGCCCTTACTATTCTGTTCTGGGGCATTCTTCTTTATGGGTTAATTTTTCACCCTTTTCAATGTTGGTTTTGTGTTCGTTGAGACTCCTGTATTATGTTTCTTGATTTGATATATTGCTTCTTCATTTTGTTTTGCAGCTACCCTTGTAAACCCCTTAATAATCTATGTTTAAACCTGATTTTAACTTCTACATGTCTTATTAACTTCCTCTCCATCTGGGTGGACTGTAACTATTGTAGTACACCCCTCTTTTTAATATGATGATATCATAGTTTTCGTGATATGATTACTGGATCATTTCTTTTAATATTATAGCTTTGATTGAGTTTTGTGCCTTCCCTAAGTGTTTAGATATCTGGATGATGCATCCTGTATTGCCTCCTAAAATACAGAGTTAATGGTTTTGTTCTTCTAAGCCAAGAGCTTCTTTCAGTATTTCTTGCAGTTTGGGTTTGGTTTTTACAAAGTCTCTGAGTTTCTCTTTATCTGAAAACTTTTTAACTTCATTTTCATATTTGACAGATAGTTTTGTAGCATATATAATTCTTTGTTGGAAGTTCTTCTCCTTCAAGGCTTTGAATGTGTCATCCCATTGCCTTCATGCCAGCATTGTTTCTACTGAGAAGTCAGATGAAAGCATACAGAATTTCCCTCTGAATGTTAGCTTTGCCTTGAGTCTCACTGCCTTTAAGAGTTTCTGCTTATGTTTCATTTTGTTAAGCTTGATTATAACGTGTCTTGAAGTCTTTCTTTTGGGATCTATATTGAGTGGCATTTGATACACATCTCGGATATCTACATTCTCTCATAATTTCTGGGAAGTTTTCTGTCAGCAGCTCAACAATACTCTGTGTTTTCAGGTGTCCCTCCCTGTTTAGGAACTCTAATCTTAGATTGTTCCTCTTAATAGAATCCCACATGCTTCTTAATACTTCTGCATTTTTCTTATTTCTTTTTTCTGATTTATCCTCATAGACACTGAAGTCAGTAGCTCTGTCTTCCAAGTCAGAAAGTCTATTTTCCATTTGTTCAACTCTGCTTTCTTGAGTTTGAATTGAATTTTCTACTTCTTTGATTTTGGTATTATCTGTTGGATTTCAGAATACTGGTGTTCCACCAGTTTGAACAACTTGGTTAATTTTTCATTTTACTTTGCTGAGTTTTGTGTAATGTCTAGGAGGGCTCTATATATAATCCTTTTGTATGCAACCTCTGATAGTTTCAAAAAGGCTTCTTTGCCTGGAAGGTTCTTTAGTTCTTTCTTTTGAGGGCTTTCTGGGGCCACAAGTGAATTTTTCTTTAAATTTCTGTCCAAAATTTGTTGTTTTGGGGGCATCTGGAGGTAGTTTAGTTTCTCCAGTATTACTTCAACAGGATATAAAGCACAGTCTGATGAGGAAGGTGATCATCAGTCACCTCTATGTACTCCAGTGACTGAGGCCAATGGAATCTCTGTGGTAGCAGGCTCCTCCTCCAGATTGGCAAAGACACAGCCCTACTTAAAGAGTCACTGGAGGCCATCAGCTGACCCTGTAATGTGGGTCAGTAAAGGCTGGAAGAGTTGTCATCAGGATATACTGCAGTTGTTTCTCTAGGTAGGCTTATATTGGAAGGTAAAAGCTATCCAACAACTTCCAAATTCAGTCAGGCTGTCAGGTGTTCAAGCCCCTCTTCCCATTTGGCAAAGTAAGCACCTCTATATCAAACCCCAGATGATGTAAACTAGTTAAAAGTAGGAAAAGGCTACTGCATTGCTGCTGTCTGCTGCTAGACCCTACTCCTAAGGTCAGTCTGTGCTAAACACAGCTTTTCTGTTGGAAAAGCACAACCTTGGCTGGCACTGCCTCCCAGCCTAGGAATTAGTCCCTGTCGAGGCCTCTGTCTGGATAACTCCATCACCCGGTCAAACGAGATGGCGTCCCACACAAGCTCTCCTGCCCCATGTGGAATATCCTATTCAGTGCTGGACCTTCTGAAAGAGGGGGTAGTATTGCTGAGGTGCAGAGTCCAGAGCTGGGCTCTCAAAAGGTGGCTATACCACCTGCTCGTCCCATCAGCAGTGTGGCTGAGCTTTGCTACCAGCTATTGCAAGCCCCACCTGCTGGCTAATACAGATAAAAAAAAAAAAAGGCAGACACTGCCTCTCTGCCTGGGAATAAAAGCCCATGCTGAGGCCTCCATTTGGATAATTCTTCCTCCTAGTCAAACAAGATGGTGTTCTACACAAGCACTCCTACCCACTGTGGAATAGTTGGTTCTATGGCAGGAGTTTGGAAAGAGACAGTGGAGAGGCCAAAGTGCACAGGATCCAGCGCCAGGTTCTCAAAATGTGGCTATTCCATTTGCCAGTCCCATCAGCAGTGTGCCTGAGCTTTGCTGCCTGTCAAGCCCAAGACCGGCCTGCTCGCTTCCCTTCTTTCTTTTTGGTGACCCTCATTTGAGGGTCATTCACAGTTTCTACGGGTCACCTACACTTTTTAGTGTATTGGCCCCGTTCTCTGTCTCCAAAGTTAGCATGACAGATTGAGTCCATCTGGTGTTTCTAATCTATTTTGCCTGTTCTTCTATCTCACTTCTCTCTCTTATGCCTTCCTCTTCCATTTTTAGATCATGCTATAACATTAGACCTGCCTAGATAATCTAATATAATCTTTCTGTATTAATGTATACAATCTTAATTCTGCTTGCAAAGTCTTTTGCTCACATATAACATGACATATTCATAGGTTCCAGATACCAGGGCGTGGAGTTCTGAGGCAGGTTGGGTGGGGGTATTATTCTGACTGCTACATCAGTGTTCACTCTTGTAAGGACAACGTCATGATCCAGAATCAGCATAAGTCTGGTTCCCACGAGATGTCCCCACTTCTCCACGTATTGCTATAATAGTCACAGAGATCTCAGAAGAACCCAGACTGTACTTACAGTTAAGTGGTTTATTAGGGTAACAACAGAGAAGTAACAGAATACAATTCTAGATGCAATTCAGAGTAAATGTTAGGATATAATTCATGGAAAATGTATATAGGAAGTTTCCTGAAGCAGAATGTATACCTTAGTCATCTAGTGCTGCTGTACAATGACTCTAATAAAGAAAAATTTATTTTTTCAGACAAATAGGCCAGAAGTCCAAATTCAGGAACTCAGTTCCAGGGAAGGCTTTCTGTCTGTGTGGGCTCTGGAGGAAGGTCCATCTCATCAGTCTTTCCCTGGACTAGGAGCTTCTCCATGCAGGAATCTGAGATCCAAATCATGTGTTCTGCTTCTGGTGTCTCTTTCTTGGTGAAATGATCTCCCACTATCTGCTTGCTTCCTTTTCTTTATCTCTTGTAACATAAAAGGTGGTGTAGGCCACACTCCAGGGAAACTCCGTTTACATTGAATCAAGGATGTGTCCTTGGTAAGGGTATTACAATCCCACCCTAATCCTCTTTAAGATAAAATCACAATCACAAAATGGAGGACAGCTACACAGTAGTGGGTAGGATGGCCTAACCAAGCTGACACATATTTTGGGGGACACGATTCAATCCATGATGGTATATCTCTTCCCTTCACAACTGAGGCAGCTTTAAAGAAGACCCATGCTAGAACAGATCTTCCTCAGGAACATTCTCTGGCTTCTCTCTCCTCAGTACAGTTCTGTCCTCAGCTTTCCAGAGTTTTTATGGGCGAGCCCACGCACTTCCTGTCAATTAACACAGTAGACTTCTTAATCAATCAACTGTCAGGCAGTGATCCCCAGCAATCAAGGTTAAGGTCAACTATAAGGTGGGTCATAAGGTGACCAGTCCTTGAAACCTACCTATATGGATAGCAAACTAATCAGTCCCTTGCAAAGTTATAGCCCAATCAATCATTTTTGGATAATTACAAACCCAGGGCATGAAAGACCATATGAAACAAATCTGCTTCAGCACAATTGTAATGCTATTTTCAACCTTATCTGTAATATATTGAGGGAAAGAAGGGGTACAATAATATCTGCCTTAACTAATTACAAGCTTATGATGAGTTCAAATGAAACAGTGGATAAGGTTTTACAGTTAAAGGTTTTACAGTTAAAGGATTTTTTTTACAGGAGGTATTTACCACATAAGAATGACTGACTTAAAGGATTACAAGTAAACCTATGACTTGAATTTTTACTTCTCCAATCTAATCCTTCAAACTATCTTTAGATATTCTCAACAATGGCAATCTAGATTTTGAAAGTCTTCCACTGTCCCAGTTATTGGTTATTTCCTTCACTTTCCTGTATTCCTAAATCCTGTTTCTGTCTCCCTACCACTCCCTTCTTATGATTCAAAAACCCATATTCATCTTCAGATTATTGATATTTACTTTTTGAGTTCACCTTTTCAGTACCCTAAATTAGATTAGGTATCATTGTATGCGTCCCTCCTAAGTTTAAAGATCATCTCAAGAACAGACTGATGTGTTCATCACTAATGACTAGATGAATTGTGGAATTACATGAAAGATATCATTCATTATGAGAGCAAGAGGTCGTTAAAAAGACAGGAAAGAAAGAAAAAGACCGAATTGGGTGTCAGAAAAGACTCTGAAACTTGCTTTGGAATGTTGAGTAGCTAAAGCAAAAGGAAGGAATGGCAAAGTAAAAGACCTAAATTGAAGATTTCAAAGAGCAGCTTGAGAAGACAAAAGAAAGTACTATAATGACATGAGCAAATAGCTGGAAATGGAAAGCCAGAAGGGAAGAACACGTTCTGCATTTCTCAAGCTGAAAGAACTGAAGAAAAAAGTCAAGCCTTGAATTGCAATAGTGAAGGATTCTGTAGGGAAACTATTAGACACCACGGGAGCATCAAGACAAGATGGAAGGAAGACACAGAGCCATTATACCGGAAACAACTAGTAGATGTTCAGAATTTGAAGAGGTAGCATATGATCAGGAACCAATGGCACTGAAGAAAGAAGTCAAAGCTGCATTGAAGGCACTGGCGAAAAACAAGGCTCCAGGAACTGAAGGAATATCAATGGAGATATTTCAACAAACAAATGCAGTTCTGTAAGTGCTCACTTGTCTACACCAAGAAATCTGGAGGACAGCTACCTAGCCAACTGACTGGAAGAGATCTCTATTTATACCCATTCCAAAGAAAGGTGATCCAACTAAATGTGGAAATCACAGAGTAATATCGTTAATATCACACGCAAGTAACATTTTGCTCAAGATCACTCAAAAGCAACTGCAACAGTGCCTTGACAAAGAACTGCCAGAAATTTAAGCTGGATTCAGAAGAGTACACGAAATCAGGGATATCATCACTGATGTCAGATGGATCTTGGCTGAAAGCAAAGAACATCAGCAAGATGTTTACTTGTATTTCATCAACTGTGCAAAAGCATTTGACTGTGTGGATCATACAGAACAATGACTAACGTTGAGGAGCATGGAAATTCCGGAACACCTAACTGTGCTCTTAAGGAATCTGTGTATGGATGAAGAGACAGTCACTAGAACATAACAGGGGGACACTGCATGGTTTAAAGCAGGAAAGGTGTGTGTCAGCGTTGTATCCTTTCACCATACCTTTTTAATATGTACGCCAAGCAAATAATCCAAGAAGCTGGACTCTGTGAAGAACAATGAGGTACCAGGATTGGAGGATGACTCATTACCAACCTGTGCTGTGTGGATAATACCACCTTAATTGTTGGAAGTGAAGAAGATTTGAGACACTTACTGAAGAAGATCAAGGACCACAGCCTTCAGTATAGATTGCTCTCCAACATCAGGAAAACAAAAATCCTCACAACTTGACCAGTAAACAACATTGTCATAAATGGAGAAAAGATTGAGGTTGTCAAGGATTTCACTTTACTTGGGTCTACAGTCAATGCCTGAGGAAGCAGCAGTCAATAAATCAAAAGATGCATTGCACTAGGAAAATCTGCTGCAAATGACCTCTTTAAAGTATTTAGAAGTAAAGATGTCACCTTGAAAACTTAAAATGCACCTGACCCAAACCACGGTATTTTCAATTGCATCACATACATGTGAAAGCTGGACAGTGAACAAAGAAAAAAGAAGAATTGATGCCTTCGAATTGTGCTGTTGAAAAAGAACGTTGAATGTACCATAGACTGCCAAAAGAGTCAACAGATCTGTTCTGGAAGAAGTACAACTAGAGTGCTCCTTGGAAGCAAAGATGGCAAGACTGCATCTTACATACTTTGAACATTTTGTCAAGAATGATCAGTCCCTGGAGAAGGACATCATGCTTGGTAGAGTGGAGGGTCAGCGAAAAAGAGGAAAACCCTTGACAAGATGGATTGACAAAGTAGCCTCAACGATGGGCTTAAGCGTGAAAATGACTGTGGACTTGGTGCAAGACCAGGCAATGTTTTGTTCTGTTCATAGGGTCACGATGAGTTGGAACCAACTTAATGGCACCTATCAACAACTGTGTGTTTAATATTTGTGGAATTATGAGTTACTGATTTTCTCTATCCTCATATTTTATTTCAAATTTTCTTTTATAATCCTTGTGTCTGTGTGTGTGTGTGTGTGTGTGTGTGTGTGTGTGTGTGTGTGTGTGTGTGTGCTTAAATGTAAAGTCTTTGAAGGCTGTAATCTTGCCTGCCTTGTTCCTGACTGTATACACAGTTCTTATCACCAGTACTAGTAATTAGTGAAGGAACACTGGTAGATAACTGTTAGGCTCTCAGCTGCTAATTGAAAAGTCGTTGGTTCAAAACCACATTAGTGGCTCCACGGAAGAAAGCCTTGGCAATCTGCTTTTATAAAGATTATAGCTGAGAAATCCCAGTGGGACAATTCTGTTCTGCCATGTAGAGTCATCACTGGTTGAAATAAACTCTATGACATCTGACAAGCAAATAGCGAGTGCCCAATAAATACTGGTAAAATGAATGACTGAATGAATGAGGACAGCCATCATCCTTTTAGTACAAAATTAAACTGTTAGCGTAGTTCTTACAAGTTCTCTTACATCCTGTATCAATCTTTCCTGTGAAGTACTTATTCACTTTTTCTGCCTTACTCACTTTAACCAAAAGTCCCTCTGGCCCTGAAACCCTGCCCGATCTTTTCAGCGCTGTCTGGCCTTGACTTCTTACTTGACAAATAGAAGTTGTCTACCAGAAGCACCTTCCAGATCCAGGTTTCTGGTTCTGGACCCTTTGAAACAGCTATGGTAAATTGTCTCACACTTTACTTTTGCTCATTCCTGGGTAACTTTATAAAAATAACAACAAGCAAAAGCAAGACTTTGCACATTGCTATCCAGTGACATATGTATTAGAATTCTTATTTATTTTTAAACTTCTCCCTCAGGCACTTTACCTCCCTCACATTATGTTCCATTATATTCTATTATTGTAGCTGTCCACTGAATAAAGAAAACCACAGGATGCCATTGCCATAGTCCCTAATATAAACACAGTAAGTATGCTTTGAAGACAGATGTAAGTCCTAGTCATGCAACTGCAGCCGAAGCAGAACAACTTGGAGCAGGGAGATGCCAGGAAGACCCAGTTTTAGAAATGGCTGATGAAAACACAAATGATCACTGCGGAGCAGGCCTAGCTCAGGAGCTGCTCCACACAACTGTTGGTGTGGCTGCCTATGAAAATGTGCTCATAGCACAACAAAGTCCATGCAGCTGGACTCTCAACAGACTGGAATTCTTTGTGGAAAACTGGTGAACTGCTGCCAGCTACTAACTCTCAGGTAAATGAGGACAGAAATAAAATATTTTTATTTTAGACTCACATGTAAGCAGACTCACTGAATTTCTATTGCTAAGGCTGAGAGAGAAAGCAAGAGGTTCCTACATCTGGTTTCCATGTGCCCTCCACTCACATACGTCTGGTGGGGAAATGGGCAAGTCCTGCCTGGAAGTCATGATTAAAGTACCCCCAAGTGTCAATGTACCTGATCTTATGAGATCTTATTGATCCTGACTTGAGCTAGGTTTACTTTAGAGTCTCACTCTGATCTGTGAATATGCTTGGGATAAGGCATAATGCAACTGTATCAGAATGAACAATTATTCCTGAAATGTTTAGCTTTAGATTCTTATTATAGACTCAATTAACATTCATCTCGGGGAGTAAGGCCCGTGATTCTGCATTTTAACAAGCACTCTAAATCATTTCAAAGACAGGCTAAGGTTTATGAAGCCTTGCTGAATGAAGCCCATGGATAGACTTCAAGGGACACTGAAAACCCCAAAACTGTATGTAAAATTTTATGCAGTTGATGAACAGAAGGTCCACAGCTTTCATGAGAATTCTAAAGGTGTTTGTGGCCCCAAAATATTTTAAACCAAGTGATTATACCATCATCTGAAGAGATATCTAGCTCCAAGGGCCTCATGGTTATGCTAACTACAGTAACTTAGAGACTAGAATGAAAAATAAAACAGATGTCTCAGTTGAATTAGATCTCTTGTTGCAAAAAACTAGAATTGGTTCTATGGTTTCAGTTTCAGTTATAATGAAAGTTTTGTATTAGATTAATTCTCCATAGATTTGGGACAAAATACAAAACAGAAAAGCATTTTGAAATCCTTGGGAAGAAAACAAAATAAATAAATAACAGGCAGAAACTGAGAGACAGTTTACCCTGAAAAAAGAAAAGCCACACTGAGTTAGCTCCATATTTATACGGACTGTCCCATGGAGGGACTCCCAGTCCTCAAAATACAAGGCATCCACAACACACGACATAAGGGAAGCATCACAGTCTTAAGCCTAAGGAGTGAGAGGATGGAGTTTAGCTGAAATTTGAAATGTCAAATCATAGAGAAGAAAGCCACTACGGAAGACACCTCAAATAAACCTACAAACTCCCCTCGGATACTTGGATATCCTTCATTGGAAGCATGAATGAGTTAGAGGAAAAGCAAAAATGAAAAGACAAAAAAAACCTGAGCAGAGATTTCAGCTACTGAATATCATGGGGCATACACACAGGTACATTGCTTCCAATGAAATTATAGGGACACTACACTTACTGAGGAAAGACTATGTCCTAGAACAAAGGAATTTACCCTAGGACAAAGAGAAATACCAAGGCACAAGTACCCTTGAAGTATAAAACCAAATTTCCAGAAGTTCAGGGTGATCTGCAGACAGTAAGCCACCCTGTGGAGAAGTTATATTCTGTCCTTTTGGGTCCCTGTAAGTTGGAATGGACTTGTGGGCAACAGATCTGGTTTGGGTTTTGGATGTATATGTAATTATTTTATCTTATTAAAATATATATGCACATATTTTTAATATGCATATTTGCGTCAAACCCTAAAGAAACCACAGAGAAGAATAACAGATAAGCCAAAACTAAGCCTTCTGTCATCAAGCTGATTCTGACTCATAGTGACTCTACAGGACAGAGCAGAACTGCCTCCTGGGGATTTCAAGAGGTCACTGCTAAATTTGAACTGCTGACCTCCTGGTTAAGATACATACTTCTCCGGACATAAAGAAAAATTTTTTTAAAAAAACTCATTTAATTTAAAAAAGGGAAAAAAGTGAGAAGAATAAAAGAAAATGTAGATTAACAACCAGCCATGTCAACAATTATATAAATTGAGTGCTCTAAACATTCCAGTTAAAAGATAAAAATGCTTACATTTGAGTAAAACTTTTAAAAAAGCACAACTCTACAGAAATATTCATTTTAAATATGAAAACACATTCAAAAGAGTGGGTGAAAAAGATAAAATATGCAAATTCCAAGCATTGGAAAGTAGAAATGGCTATATTTTTATCAACCAAAGTAAACTTCAGGGGAAAAAATATAACCAGAGATGAAGAACGTTATTTCACAACAATAAAGAGCCACTTTCAAGAAAATATATACCAACTGTAATTGCATATGCACTGAATAACAAATCTTCAGACAAGACTAACAGAAATGAAAGGAGAAGCAGACAAATCCACACTTAGGTTTGAGATTTCAGCAATCATCTCAAATTAACTAATTGAACAAACAGGCAAAAGCATTATAAGGATACCAAAGACTTAAATAATGGTGTCTTTGGATGAAGCAGCAGATTTGCTCAATGTGCCATAAAATAATGGTATACCTTCCTGTAGAACAAAGAGCAGGCTTTCTTGCAACCTTGGAAGATGAAGATAGTGCTTCCCTCTGGAATAATGTGCAGGCATGGTTAAGGTCCAATATAAAATACGTGACTTCCCTAAGCCCAGAGTTCCTCTTGTGTTACACTATGTACTGTATGTACAGGTGACACTGGGTCATCTTTTCATTTTCCTGTGGGAATTAATGATCTGGAAACCAAGTGCTAATGCTGACACTTTGGCTACCATTATTTCGATAAGATAACAAAGTCTTTTATCTCTGACTCAGAAGTTGCAAGTCTTCTGCTAGCATACGTGAAACAGTAGCAAGCTAGCGTGCTAGCGGTTAGGGTAAAATCTCAAGACCTGTATGATTCTTACATTCAGCCTGTTTTCCTGTCATTGAGTCATTAGAGTTCTTTGTATAATTTGGATATAAATTCTTTGTGCTTTTTTTTTTTAAATTGTGTTTTAAGTGAAAGTTTACAATTCAAGTCAGTTTCTGAAATAAAAACTTGCATATACATTGTTTTCTGCCCCTGCTGATCTCCCTACATTATGACAACACACCCCGCTTCTGCACCATGTATTTCTTCTGTCCATTCAGTCATCTCGTCTCCTCCTGCCTTCTCATCTTGCCTCCAGAGAGAAGCTACCCAGTTAGTCTCCTGTATCTACTTAAGCCAAGAAGCCCACTCTTGGCCAGTGTCATTTTATGTTTTATAGACCAGTTCAATCTCTGTCTGAAGAGTTGACTTTGAGAATGGTTTAGTTCTGAGCTAACAGTGAGTCTGGGGAACATGTCTTCTGGGAGCCAGCCAGTCTGAAGGCCCTCAAGTCTGGTCTTTTCACTAGAGTTTGAGTTCTGCATCCCACATTTTTCCCACTGCTTCAGGGACTCTTGGTTGAGTTACCTGTAACAGCAGTCATTGGTGGTAGGCAGGCGCCATCAAGCACTTCTGGTCTCATGTTGATGTAGTCTCTAGTTCATGTGGCCCTTTCTGTCTCTTGGGCCCATATTTTCCTTATGTCTTCGATGTTCTTCATCCTCCTTTGCTCAGTGTGGACTGGGACCAACTGTAGATGGCCACTTGCCAGCTTTTAAAACTCCAGGTGCTATTCACCAAAGAGAGATGCAGAACATTAGTTTAATAAACTTTGTTGTGCTAATTAACCTAGGTATATCCTGAATGGATACAGATTCACTGTCATATGTGTTTTGCAAAGATTTTCTCTCAGCCTGTGACTCTAGGACTTTTTTTTTCTTTTAATATTTATCATATTACTTATGCTCCTGCCTATGTGAATACAGTTAATTCAGTTTTATTTGATAGTTAGATTCTTGTTCTTTCTCCAGCAGCTTTGAATCACTTTTCTGTCTGGCTTTGAACTCACTGCTCTCAAATCAAAGTGCATCACCCTCACCCTCATGCTCTGTAGATCTGAGGCTACTCCTCTCTGTCTCCTCCTAGCTAGCCTGGGTCTACAGGACAGCATACCTCATGCTGTCATGTGAAAATGTCCTTTTCCTCTTCAGTCTGTCCATGGCTCTCCCTAATCCCTCAATCACTTATCCTGCTCTCTATACCCAAAACATCCTTTTCCTGGAAAGAACAGTTGGCATTGTATTTTCCTGGAAGATCCTCAAAGAGTCTTAGGCAACCTACTTTCTTTACTACCTAGTGAGATCATGGCTGCTGCTTGTTGCATTCTCACATCATGATAAGGGTACAGAAGCTCCTTATCATTCCTCCAGCTCTTTCTCTAACTTTTACTGACAGGAAGTACAGATCAAGGGTATTTCAGACCCACAAGGCACGGGAAAACTACCCATTAAGGTTTAGCTCAGCTCAGCTCAGCACCCTAGTCCAACAGAAGCAAAAAACCTGCAATGGATAGAGCATGCAAAATAGAAAACAGACTCGGTAAGAACTGAGAAAAAGAACTCTAGCGTATAATACTCCTTTCCAGTATCTGAAACACATCCTATTGTTTAATTTGTATTTAGAGGGGTATTGAACTGAGTATGAGGTTACCTCATGCTCTCATATGGAAAGATCTTTTTCGCTCCGTCTTTCTATGGCTCTTCCTAATCCCTCAGTAAATTCTCCTGCCCCCTATATCACAAGCTATTGCACAAATCAGGCGTGTTGCTTAGTACGAGCCCATTAAGCTCAACAAATCTATCCCAAGCACCCTTGCCTATTCCTTTCTCTACTATTTCAGTTGAATTTTACAGTATTTGCTACTAGACAGATTTGCATGTTTTTTTAATGCAAGAAAATGGTGCATTTAGGCTAAGATATTGACGGGACAAGAATTTGGGAATGCTGAAGAGATGGAGGGGCTGACATGGTAAATTGGGTAAGACCAAAGCCAAAAGAATTTTGGCAGTTTTGTTGAGTTTTTGAAAAACATATGCAAGACCAGATTAAAACACTCTTCAAACTAGCAAAATCCAGGGCCAGGATGCTTCCGCTACAATGTTCAGGCTGGCTGGCACTTCTAATTTTAGATTCCCATTCAAATGTCACATCTGACCTTTACTCATTTTAATTCAATTCAGTTCAACAAAATTTATTGAAGCCAACTTTTCCAGGCTGCTGCACTAAAAGACTTTAAAGAACATAGCACTTAGAAGTAAGATTATCTTCGAGCTTTAAGATACAAACCCGAAGTAAGGAAACAATGGTTCTCAGAGCTTTTTCTCAGTTTACAATTTCTCCACTTGAGTTTTGTAAGCATGGGCAACAATAACCACTGTAAACCAGAGACAGAGAAAATAGATGAAGGAAGAAAAGGAAAAGGAGAAAACATAAAATAGGGCAAATGGAAAGAGGAGATAGAAAGGAGGGTAAGATACAAGATAATTCAGGAATTATACTGGTATTACGAGTCCTAATTTCTTCAGTTCCTGAAGATAGGCAGCCTGATACAACGCGGTTCTACTGAGTAGAGATTGATAGATCCAACCTGACTTGAACAAGCAACTTCGTCTCTCTGATTTTTAAATAGTAAAATTATGCTGTACAACCTTGTATTTCAAAATTGTTCAGAGAATCAATTTAAGGGAAGTTTTAAAAAGTGCTTCATCTACCAAATGTTTATACTTGAAACTTTTATAGAGTCATGCCTTTCTTCTTTTCTTCTTTCAGGACCCATCCTCAAGGAACATTCTGAGATCCAGTGAAGATACTCTACCTCTTCAAGACTCAGTTTCCTTATGAGGGACATGTCAGTTATTATGCCATTAGATTGTGGTGTGAATCAGATGGATGCTAAATGTTTTTTCCACATGATATGCCCTCAGTAATTGTTAACTATTATATTTTTCACCCTCTTAAAAAAATGGAAGATTATAAAGCTTACTGTCATTGTACTATGAGAACAAATAAGAAACTGTAGAAATACTAAGGTTTTGTTTTGTTTCAATTTATTTTTGGTATATCTAGCACTGAACAAAGTACTGTGCAGCAGAACTCATCAATAGATGTTTGTTGGATAAAAAAATGCCTGTGAATGTGTCTCTCTTGTCTTTGCTATCCTTTTCATATCCTTTTTGCTCTCTTCTTTTCACCTTTGTTTTTTTCTGTTTGTCCAACTAGAATTATATTTCCCCATGAGCTCATGATTTTAATCATTCTTATTTTTTTCAAACTCATCTGTAGCTGTTTTTATCAGCTTCTCTAGATAAGTTAGCTAACTCCAGTCAAATTATACCTTCTCTTTGTCTATAATCTTTTCTCAGAGGGGATTTCTTGGACCTAGTTTTCCCCCGGAGGCCACTATTTGTGTTTATTGATTAAATTTGGTCACCTTCACTTATTTGTAAGCTGGAGAGCTAGATTCAGAAGCTACAATGGTGATCAGGTTTCTCCAAGGGTGATTTCTACACGCAGGAAGGCAAATCAAAAGCCAGAATAGAAACTACAGTTTTAACTAAAATGCAATCAACAGGGAGGGCTTACCTACCAGTTAGGAGTAAAATATTGTCTGTGGATATTCAGATTTTTATCATTTCATGATAATAAATCTGACCCACTGATTAATAAATACACAAGGAGATGTTATGAGTTAAAATAACTTTTGTTTTAAAATAGTATCTATCTCTGGAGAGAGACTTAAAGATTCTTCCAAAGACATGTCTACAACTTGTCATTGTCCAACATATTAACCTGTGTACAGAAATGTTCTTTAGTCAATGTCCCAAAATGCCATTTTAAGCACTTTATGAATTATCTAAGGGCCTCTACATTTCATAAGAGATACAGTTGATATTTGATGTAATCAATTGTTCCAGTAACCTAATTCCCCCTCATCTGCCAAATGAATACATAGATTGTTGCAGAAATGTCACTGGTGAATTCAAACTCATAAAAATGGAATTCCAGCCAATTGCTCTGTAACTAAAAATGCCCACATCATGACAAGGTAGAAACACAGATGAGATCTAGGACCCTGGCAAAAATGTGAAGAAATTGAAAAAGTATGCTTCAGTTATTAACTGAGTAGGGAAAGGTCAAGTTCTAGTGTCAGATGTTGGAAGTCAGATAAAAGCTTTTGTATGGGAAGTATCAACCTCTATATAAACTGCACTGCTCCTTACAAGGCAAGAAACAAGAGACCTAGAAATTACTCATTACAATTGCCAGCTTCCCCCTAGTAACATAGCAGGCATTAGAAAATTTACTTATTGAGAAAGTTTGCTATCTGTTCCAATTGGCACTGGCTTTAGAATTTCTTTATGTAAGAGTCAAATCCACCAGGCACTCCTTGAACACTCTGGGGATCAGTTCTACCCTGGCCCCTAGGGTCGCCGTGAGTCGGATCCAACTTGAGGGCACTTGGCTTGGCAAGAGACTTAAAATTTCAAAGCGGAGACAAGGACTTAGCTTGTTGGGAATATAAAATAACATTTGTATAGCATGTTTCAGAGACCTGGTGATGCAGCAGTTGAGAGCTTGACTGGCAGTTCAAATCCACCAGCCACTCCTTGGAAACCCTATGGGGCATCCTACTCTTTCCTATGGGGTTGCAATGTATCAGAATAAATGTGATGGCAACGGGTATTCATGGATTGAATTGCGTCCCCCTAGAATATGCGCAACCTGGTTAGGTCATGATTCCCAGTATTGTGTGGTTGTCCTCCTGTTTGTGATTAGGATAGGATAATAACACCTTACTAAAGTCAAATACCTGATCCAATTTAACAGGAATTTCCCTTTGGTGGTATCTGCACCACCTTTTATCTCACAAGAGATCAAAGGAAAGGGATGAGCAGGGTGGGGAACCTCATCCCACCAAGAAGGAAACACTGGAGCAAGGTGTATCCTTTGGACTTGGGGTACATGTGCCTGAGAACCTCTTCAAGCAGGGGAAGGTTGATGACAATGGCCTTTCTCCAAAGCAGAGAAAGAAAGCCTTCTCCAGGAGCCAGTGGCCTGAATTGGGATTTGTAGCCTACTAGAATGTAAAAACATAAATAAATCTTTTTACAGACTTCCAATTGTGGTATTTCTGTCAAAGCAGCACTAGATGACCAAGATACAGGTTTTATAGAATGTTATATAAGCTGAGAAAACATCACTACCACATTTTGGAAAAAATAAAATGAGCGAGGCTGAGGAAGATTATGGAGAGCCAATCTCCTCTCACAACTTCGCTCCTTAGTCAGTACTTCTGACTAACTCCAGGTTATCGTCTGCTCACAGAGATCTTCTATAGTGAGGTCCAGAAACAAAGATATCTACTGTCAAGTCTTTAAACCCTATCCATAAAAGAAACACTTTTATTATCATTCTTGCAGTGTATTTAATACATACGATTTACAGCTTACTTCATAAGTATTTATCAGTTGTCTACTTTTTGTCAGCCAGATCCTAGAAGCTGTTTGTACAAAGATAAATTAGATATGGCTTTTCTCCTTGAGTAGCACATAGTTTCGTAAGACAGCCATATAAACAGATATCCCCCTACAATAAGCGCAGTGACAGAGTTGACTATCACTGAAAAATATGGCATGTTGGGGTTCCAGTTCAAGTAAAAAGTAATGAGACTTTTCATTGAAGAAAAGATATACGTAAATAATTCAGTATACATAACACATTATTCCCAAAGTAAAAAGATACTTCACACCAACTATCAAATCATAATATTCTGTTATAAATAGTCCATGTAAGTTAAACTTAAAAAAATACCTTCAGATACTGAGGCAAAAGAAGTGAGTTGTCATTTAACATATGTCACTAATTCACCTTTTCTGTCATTATTTAACACTTATTCTGCTACCAGGAACTCTTTGGTAAATCTACAGCACAATTCTACTCTGATCTATAGGGTCGGTATGAGTCATAACCAACTCAACGGCAATGACTTTTCTTTATTATGCTTCAGGCAACACACTAGGCCTCTTACTTGTCTTATAGCTGATCTCAGAAAAACCACATGAAGACAATCTGAACTGCCTCATCCGTAAATCGAGCACTGTGATTTTTATCGCATTTCATTATTATTGCAATTAAGAGTTATTAAAAAAACTGTCAATTCCGACTCACAACAACCCTAAGAACAGGGTCCCAGCAGAAGTGCCCTATAGGATTCCCAAGGAGCACCCAGTGGATTTGAATTGTTGATCTTTTGGTTTACAAGCCAGCTCTTAACCACTGTGCAACCACAGCCCTAAGGATCGCTAAAAAAAATTAGAAATAAAAAACAACTGTCTTTGAGTCAATTCTGACTCATAGCAGCCCTATAGGACAGAGTAGAACTGCTCCTATAAAGTTTCCAAGGAGTGTCTGTTAGATTGGATAGAACATTATAAATATTTATGTTTCCTTTACTGTATTAGGAAAATTACATATACAGGAACAAAATATTCAGAAATTTCCTAATTTTCCTTAATCCATGAGCCTCTCCTCCTCCTACCCATTGTTACTTGAAAACTCCCTGGCACCTGCTGATTTCCAATAGTTTATTTCAGACTTGAAATAAAACATCATGAAGAACTTTTGGATTTGTGCTGCAATGCACAGAAATGAAATTAGTATTGCTCTCTTCTTAACAACAACAATAACTTTAAGAAAAAGAGGATAATAACTAGTTGAACTCATCAGGGAGCTAAGATCACAAGACAAATAATTAGTCTGGCATCTAAGGAAAGACAAGTGCCTCCAAGAAACACAGGTCCCAAGCACTTGTTTACCTGTAGCACAGCAAGTCAAAAGAGACTTTAGGTACTATACAAACTGAAACCAAAAACTAAGCTCCATGTTTGTAACTAGGAGCTCTGGTGGTGCAGTGGTTAATAGCTTGGCTGTTAACCAAAAGGTTAGCAGCTCAAAGCTACCAGCCACTCCCTAGAAACCCTATGGGACAGTTCTACTCTGTTCTGAAGGTCACTATGAATCAGAATTGACTAAAAAACAATGAGTTTGAATTTGATTTTTGGAAAGATCAGGTGTGGACTAGAGGGAAAAGGTAAAACTCCTAGTTGCTACAAACAGAAGGAGCATTTGCACTACTTGCAGGCTCTTGTCCCTGAATGCTCACAAGAAAGACTGTGGAAGGACAAGAGGCCTGATGGGTATGATGAAACACAAGAGTTGCTTCAGGAAAGATCCCCATATAAATCTTCCTCCTCTGGGAAGCCTATGAAACAAAAGCCTCTGTGGGAAGGACAGAAACTCAGTTAATCTCAGTTCATGGGTGAAGATCCACTCTTTTCCATGGCAGGGAGCAAAACAAAACCTCACCACTTCTGGAGAAAGACAAAGCACCCTCTACCATTAGAAGAACAAAAGCATCACTTAGAAATAGTCATCACCAAGACAAAGAATACAGGGCCTACTTAAGACTGAGGCTGAACCAGAACAAAATAAAAGTCTAAATATTCCAAGCAAACACTAAGTAAAATTCAACAGCAACCTACTAAACAGACAGCCAAGAACACAGAGAAAGAATGTGTCTGAAGTGCAGGCTCAGGGCAAAAGCTTAAAACTGAGAGTGAAACAGAACAATGAAAAATCCTATCCAGCAATAAAAAAAAAAAAAAAGCCTTTCATAAGCCAAGATGGAAAAATTTGAAGCAGGTAATAAATTCAGGGCAAATATACGGACAGCAAAACCCAGTCTAGATCAACTCTTAACTAAATGACTCAATCTCCCAAATTAAATGCCTAGCAGAAGATATGTGTCCTTTTCCAGAAGTAAATACTATTTATTTCAGTTTGTGCTGACCTACAGAGGATGTTCAGCTTTCTGTTAAAAACTACAAATGAGAAAAATAAAATAGGCAAGGAAAAAAAAAACAAATAATACTTGATTAAGAAACATAGTAATCAATAAAACAGTAAGTAGATAACTAACATATTGGAGTTACCTTATCTGGAATTAAAAGCTATTATGATTCGTATATTACGGGCTCTATTGCGAAGGTGGACAACATACAAAAATAGGTGGGGAGTTTCAGTAGAGAATGGATATTATAAGAAATTATCAAACAACAATGCAGCAAGTGAAACAAGAAAACATGTATAAAAAGATTGATCTTGTTGTTAAGTTGCTGTCAAGTTAGTTGATTCATGGTGACCCTACGTATAACAGAATGAAATAATGCCTTGTTTTGTGCCATCCTCATGATCAGCAGTGTGTTTGAATCTATTGCTGTGGCTATCTCGTAAAGGATTTCCCTCATTTTTATTTATTCTCTACTTGATGGTACAATATGATACCCTTTCATAGGATTGTTTTTTTCTTTATAATGTGTCCAACCTTCTAAGGAGCATTCTGGTTGTATGATATCTTCTAAGATAGATTTATTCTTTCTTTGGTAATCCACAGGGACTTAGAGGGCAGAGTAGAATTGACTCATAGGGGTTTCTAAAGAGTAGCCGCTGGATTCAAACTTCTAACCTCTGGATTAGCAGTCAAGCTCTTAAACAATGCACCACTAGGTCTCCCTGTAGTCTATAGTATATTTGAAATTTACTTTCATTGCAAACACAGTTTGAATGCCTCCACTTTTCTTCTGTCTTCTTTTACATTGTCTAGTTTTCACATGCATAGTAAGGCAATCGAAATAATCATGCTTGTGTCAGGTGTACTTCAGCCATCAAAATAACATCATTGCTTTGTAATTCTTAAAAGAAATCTCCTACAATAAATTTTCCCAGTACAATATATAGTTAGATTTCTTGACTACTGATTCCATGGATTTCGATTGCTGATCAAAGTAGAATGAAATCATTGACAACTTCAATTTCTTCTCTATTTCACATAATATTGTTTATTGGTCCAGTTGTGAGGACTTCCACTTTCTTTACATTCAGGAATAATTCATATTGAAGTGTGTAGTTACTCACCTTTATTAGTAAGTGCTTCAAGTTGCCTTCATTTTCAGAATGAAAGATTTCATCACCTGCAAACTGTAGATTAATGAGTCTTCCACCAATTATGATGCTGCATTCTTCATAGATTATTTGTTCAGCACATAGACTGAATGAGTAAAATAAAATATACAACACTTCCATGTTGTAAGATACATATTGCAAGAAAGATACAACCTTTTGCAGTTTTAAACCATGAAACATTCCTTTGTTCTGTTTGAATGATTGTCTCTTCGTCTGTAAAAATGTTCTACATGAGTACACTTTAGTGGTCTGGAATTCTCATTCTTTGTAATGTTTTCTATGATTATGTTCACAGAATACCTTCACACAGTCAATAAAACATAGGTATATGTCTTTTTGGTACTCTCTGCTTCCAACCAAAATTCACCTGACATCAGCAATACTATGTCTGTTCCATGCCATCTTCTGAACTGAGCTTGAACTTTCTGTCAGTTCCCCATTGACATATGGCTGCACTTTATTTTTAAATTGTCTTCATCAAAATTTACTACTGTGTGACATTAGTGGCATTGTTTGATAATTTCTACCTTCTTTTTTGATTGTCTGTCTTGGAAATTAGCACCAATATTGATGTCATCCAGTCAGTTAGTCAGGGAGCTATCTTCCAAGTTTCTTTACATAGACAAATTCTTTCAGCACTGCATTGGTTTGTTGAAGCATCTCAGCTGGTATTTGTCAATTAATAGAGCCTCACTTTTTGTCAGTGCCTTTACACAGCTTGAACTGTTTCCTTCAGTATCAGTGGTTCTTGATCATATGCTATCTCATGAAACAGATGAATATCAAACAATTATTGTTAGTACAATAACCCTGTGTATTGCTACCAGTTTCTTCTGATACTTTTTGCATTATTTAATTTGTTGCCCGTAGACTTCCTTAGTAATGAGTTCAAGACTTAAACTTTCTCTTCTTTTCTTCCAGCTAGAAAACACTAAGCATGTTTTCCCTTTTGTTTTCCTAACTTCAGGTCTTTGCACATTTCACTGCAATACTTCACTTTATCTTCTTAAGAAATCCGTCATAATCTTCTGCTCAATTCTTCTATGTCATCATTTCTCCCATTAACTTTAGCTACTCTGAGCTTAATAACAAATGTTAGAGTCTCTTCTAACATCAGTTTTGGTCTTTTCCTTCCTCCCTGTCTTTTTAATGCCCTTTTACTTTCTTCATGTACTATGCCTTCCTACAACTCTTCTGATCTTTCTTCATTAGAGTTCAGTGTATCAAACCTATTTTTGACCTGAATCTAAATTCAAGTAGAATGTATTCAAGGTTGTATTTTGGCTGTCATGGACTTTCTTTAATTTTCTTCAGCTTCATCTTGAACTTTCATATGAACAACTGATGGTTTATTTTTCAGTTACCCCTTGGTTTAGTAGTGACTGTTGATATTGAGCTTCTCCATCATCTTTTTCCACAGATTTGATTCCTGTATAAATGGTCTTGTTATACTACATGCATAGTCACCGATTATGTTGTTGAAAAAAATATTTCTGATGATTAAATCATTAGCCGTTTAAAATTATATCACAAAATCTCTGACATTGTTTCTATCACTCAGGTGGTATTTTGTAACTGTTGATCATCTTTGTTTCTAACTTTCACATTCCCATCACCAGTAACTATCAAGGCATCTTTATTGCACGTATGATTTTAAATTTCAGATTGCAGCAAGTGGTAAAAATCTTCAACTTCTTCATCTTTGGTGTTCATCGTTGTTAATACAAATTTGAATGATGGTAATATCAAGTGGTCTTCATTGTAGGCATATAAATATAAACTTATCACTGACCATATTATACTTCAGCGTAGATCTTGAAATGTTCTTTTTAGTGACAAAAGCAACACTGTTCCTCTTCAGTTTGTAGTTCCTGGCATAATAGACTATATGATTGTGGAGTTCAAAACAGCTAATGCCAGTCCATTTAGCTTATTAACACCTGAGATATTGATCTTCTCGCATTCTATTTCATTTCTGATAGTTTGCAGTTTTTATTGATTCATACTTTTTATATTACAGCTTCTGCACTTGTTAATTCACTTTTTTTAGTCATGCCATATCATAACTCCACCTGCATTATTATAGTCTAGAAAGGCAGCTCTTTGCTAGTTGTGTTCTGAGTGTGTTGAAACCGAATGGGCTCATCTTCCATCACTATACTGGGTAATATTCTGTTACTATGAATGAATTTTTCCATGAGTAGTTTTTGAAAGTAGATTTTGCCTTTATTCCTAATTTGTCTTAGTATTATGGAAGCTCTCTAGAAATTTGTCCCCTGTGGGTAATCCTGCTGGTATGTAAAATACTAGTACATAGATTCTAGCCTTGTAGAAATACAAAAGCCACCACATCACAGCAAACTGACAGGAAGGTGGTGGAAGAATAATTTTAAAAGAGTCATAAGTGAACTTGAATTTCAATAGATTAAATCATTAAAGATAATTTAACAGAAAAAATACCAAAATACAAAGTATACAAATGAAAAGATAACATAATTTAGCATCCAAGAGCTAAGGGATAGTATCAAGCAGTCAGATATACGTATAATGTGAATCCTAGAAGAAGAAGAGAAAAAAAATGAGAAGAATATCTGAAAAAAGCCAACACTGCTTCCATTGAGTCAATTCTGACTCATAGCAACCCTGTACAATGGGGTAGAACTGCCCCATAGAGTTTCTAAGAAGTGGTCGGTGGATTCAAACCACAGATCTTTCCCTTAGCAGTCAAGCTCTTAAGCCACTGTACTACCAAGGCTTCAATAAAAGCCTTTATTTTTACAATTTTTTTATGAAAGATGTCAAAACACAAATCTAAGAATATCAGAGAACACCAAGTAAGATAAATACTAAAAACAAACAAACAAAATATAGCAAGATATATTAAGAATGCATTAAATCAAACACTAAAAGAAATCTTGAAGGCAGCCAGATTTCAAAAGAAAGAAAGAAATATGCACTGCATATAGAGGAACAAGAAGAAAATAGTTATAGGAGGGAACGTTTCACCAGAAAATATGCAATCATTATTATCAGGTTGTACTATAAGAAATTCTGAAGCTTTTCAGTCAGAAAGACAAGTTTAGAACTTTACAAGGAAATGGAGAATGCTAGAAATGTATGAACGAAGGTAAATAAAAAAATTATTATTTCATTTTTTTAAACTGTTCTGGAAGAAGACTGTCTAATGAAAAATGAGTAGCAATAAATTTTATATTTATAGCCTCTGTAAAAGTGAGACAGAAACAGGACATGGGATGAGACAGAGAATTTGAGAATATATCCTTTTATGGGCATTGCTGTGTGTGTGAAGCAGAATAATATTGTTTAAAGGAAGACTGTGGTTAACTAAAGATGCTTATTTTAAATCATAGAGAAACTTTTAATTTTAATTTTCAAAAAGACACACGTAAAAGGACAAACATGTAGACAGAGTACAATTATAAAAAACAATCAGAAAGAAGGCAGAAAAAGTGGTTAAAGAGAAAAAAGTAAATATAACAAAGAAAAACAACAAGATGTTGCATTTTAATTTAAACATATCAATATTACATCAAGTAAAACATCAATATAACATCAAATGATCTAAACATGTCAATTAAAAAATAGATTGTCGGATAATATTTAAAAATATAAAGACCCAACTACATAGTGTCTACAATAAACATACTCCAAATATTATGAAATGTATACATTAAAAGTAAAACAATGAACAAAAAAAAAACTCCATACAGACACTAGTCAAAACAATGCAGAAGTATGTACTACTATCAGAAGTATGTACTACTATCAGACAAACTAGAAATCAGAACAAGGAATATTAGCAGGAATGAAAAAGGCTAATACCTAATAATATAGTAATAAATTCTCCAAAAGGACATAATTCTAAAAATCTATGTACTTAAAAGAACTTCAAAATACCTGAAACAAGAACCAATAAAACTAAAAGAAAAAATAAGGAAATACTCAATTAATAACTCTTAGTTAATAGAGACTTCAAAATTCTTTTCTCAGTAATCCAGAGGACAGAAAATAAGTTAAACTACAAAAGATCTAAGTAACACTGTAAACAAAAGTGATCTGACATTCACTCAAAAATGCAGATTCAACTTCTTTTCAAGTGCACAGGGATCACTCAAACATTCACCAAGATAAAGCATACAGAAGTCTATTTAAAAAATAATAATAAAATAAAGTAGCCTTGGTAAATTTAAAAGAATTTAATTCATACAAAGTATACCCTCTAACAAAAATAGAACTAAACTACAAAACAAACCAGAAAGGTATCTAAGAAGTCCTCATATATTTGGATATTAATCCCATGGGTCAAATAGGAATTAACAAATAAATTAGAAAATATTTTTAGTTGAGGGAAAATGAAAATACAACACATGAAAGTGTTCAAGTTGCAACTAAATCAACGCTTAAAAGGAGATTCATAGCATTATACGCTTACGTTACCTCAAACCTATATCTAAATGGCCAAATTAAGAAACTAAAAATTGTCACAAGGAGAAGTACGACAACTTGATAAACCATCACAAAATAAGAGACTGAAAAAGTAATAAAAAAAAAACTACCAACCAAAAAGAGTCCTGGCCCAAATGTTTTCACTAGTGAATTCTGCCAAGCTTTTAGAGAAGAGTGAATTCCAATACTAATGAGGCTATTTCACAACATAGAAAAGGACAGAATACTCCCAAATTTATTTTATGAAGCCAGCAAAACACTGATACCAAAGCCAGGGAAAGATCCCACAAAAAAAGAATACTACAGACAAATATCATTCATGAACCTAGAGCAAAACTCTTCAGTGAAATCTTAGCCAATAGAATTCAGCAACACATAAAAACAAATAATAATAATTCATCATGACCAAGCTGGACTCATACCAGGGATGCAAGCCTGATTCAAAATCAGGAAAACAGAGTGATCAACCACATAAGTAACTCAAAGGATAAGAATCAGCTAACTTTGCCAATTGATGCAGAAAAGGCATTTGACAAACTCCAACACCCATTCATGTAAAAACTCTCAGCAAAGTAGGAATAGGAGGAAAATTCCTCAGTGCAGTATGGGGTATCCACGCAAAGCCAACCACCTACATCATCCTGAATGGAGAGAGATTGAAAGAATTCCCATTGAGAATGGGAACTAGACAATGATGCCCACTGTCACCACTCTCACTCAGTATTGTTCTAGAGGTTTTAGACAGAGCATTCAGACAAGACAAAGAAATAAAAGGCATCCACATGTGCAAACCTGAAGTAAAAATCTCCCTGTTTGCAAATGATATGATCATATACACAGGGAATCCTAAACCATCCATAAGGAAACCTCTGGAACTAATAGTTCAGCAAAGTAGCAGGATATAAGATAAACGTAAGTAAATTGGTAGGATTCCTTTAACAAGAAGAACACCAGAGGAAATGACCAAATCAATACCATTTACTGTAGTCCCCAAGAAGATAAATACTTAGGAATAAATCTAACCAGGGAAACAAGAGATCTATACAGAGAGAATTACAAGACCCTAATACAAGAAACCAAAAGAGATTCACGTAAATGGAGAAACCTACCCTGATCATGGATAGGAAGACTTAACATTGTGAAAATGTCTGTTTAACCCAAAGTGATCTACATATACAGTACAATCAGAATACAAACTCCAGTGACATTTTTTAATGAGAATGAGCAATAAATCACCAATTTTGTTTGTAAAAGGAAGAAACCCTGGATAACTAAAGCACTACTCAAAAAGAGGAAGACAGTGGGAGGCCTCCCACTGCCTGACCTTAGAACCTATTACACTGACACAGTAGTCAAAACAGCCTGGTACTGGTGCAAAGAGACACATACACCAATGGAATGAAATAAAGAATCCAGAAATACTGCCATCCTCTTACAAACAGTTGATATTCAACAAAGTGTCAAAGGTTGAAAACTAGGGTAGAAACAATCTCTTTAACAAATGATGTTGGCAAAATTGGATATCCATCTACAAAAAAAGTGAAACAAGACCCATGTCTCACAGCTTACACAAAAACTAATTCTGAATGGATCAAAGACCTAAATATCAAACCTAAACAATTAAGGTCATGCAAGAAAAAACAGAGTAAATAATGGAAGTTCTAATACACAGCTTAGACAGGCTTGAAAAACTGACAAAATGTGAACAGAAGAGAAAATAGATAAATGAGAACTACTAAGAATCAAACACTTTTGCTCAAGCAAAACTTTATCAGGAGAGTTAAAAGCCTACCTACCGAATGGGAAAAAATAATTAGCAACTGTACGTTGGACTAATGTCTGATTTCCATAATCTACAAGATACTGCAAAACACCAACAAGAAAAAGGTAAATAACCCAATTAAGCAATGGGGAAAGGAGATGGGCACACACTTCAGCAGGGAAGGCATCCAGGTAGCCAAAAGACACATGAGGAAATGCTCACGATCATAGATATTAGAGAAATCCACGTCAAAACTACAATGAATACTGTCTGATCCTAACAAAGTTGGCCACAATTCTAAAAACACAAAACAGCAAATGCTGGAGAGGCTGCAGAGAGACTGGAACTCTCCCACATTTCTGGTACAATTACAAAATGGTACAACATCTTTGGAAAGCAATTTGGTGCTTCCTTAAAAAGCCAGAAATAGAAATATCATTTGATCCAGTAACCCCACTGCTCAGAATATATCCTACAGAAATAAAGCCAGTCACATGAAAGATACAAGCATGTGAATGTTTATTGCAGTGCTGTCCACAATAGCAAAAAGATGAAATCAACCTAGATGCCCATCAACAGTTTCATCGATAAACTATGGTACACAGGTTCAATGAAACATTACACAATGATAAAGAACAACGATTATTTGAGGAAGCATCCCATAATCTTGTTTCAACTGAAAGACATTATGCTGAGTGAAATCAACTGTAAAAGGACAAATATTATATGACACCCCTGCTATAAGGACTTAAAAATAGACTTATGCACAGAGAAGAAGACTCTTTGACAGCAACAAGGGTGAAGAGAGAGAGAGAGGGTTGGGCATAGAGTAGATAGTCAACAGAATTTTGTTTGGGTGAAAGCAGTGACTGCATAAAGTCACTGCATAAAGTAGATCAATTTCACAGGACTTCACTATAACTGAAAGGTTTTCTAAACTCACCCTAATATTTCAAAGGATAGAGTAGCAGCGACAGGGGGTCTGGGACTATGTATTCAGAGGACCTCAAGGCCAATTGGCATAATTAGTCTATTGCTAAGAGAGTCTTCTGTACCCCATGTTAGTGAGTGGCGTCTGGGGTCTTAATACTAGCAAGCTACCATCTGAGATACACCAAGTTGTCCTAACTCATCTGGAAGAGATGATCACCAAGAACAACAAAAGCGTGAGGGGAAAAGAGCCTAGGAGACAGAAGGACTCATATGAATGGAAGACTGTATCAACATGGGAACAGAAGAACAAGATGGTGTCCAGCCACCATAAAAGACAGCTGTGATGGGGAACACAATGCAGAGACCCTGAGACAGCATGAAAAAAAGAGATGTGCATCCCAAGAAATCTACTAAAAGACCTGAATTAAGGATCCAACAGCCTGGAGGGTCCCCTAGGAACGTGGCCCCTATACCTGCTGCTGTCCCTGACCAGAAACCAGTAATGAGCCAACTCTTCACACAAGAATGGACTGGACTCAGGAACACAGTGTGAGCATATGGTGTGTGTGCTTTATGGCTGCATGCATTTATAGGAGGATGTCCTACTGGTCTCTTTCTGATGGGAGAGAAGAGGGTGGAGTAGCAGACAGATGTTTGTTAAGAGGATACTAGATATATAGAGGGAAAAGGAGAACTGTGCTGTCACTGGATGGAGAGAGCAGAGGATGCTTCAGATGGGGGGGCATGGAAAACCGACTTCCAACCAAGAATTAGACGTCCTGCAAAACTGTGGGGATGTGTATGTTTGGAAAGACTGTGAAATACTGCTTACCCTAACCTTGTCTGTGTTTAGATAGGGACTTGTCCTTAAAATGGCAAAAGCCCTTAAGACTGGAAAACCACGATGTGCTGAAAACAACATTTACTGAGACTAGTTCAAGGACTTTCCCTCCCACTCCCTGTGAATGCTTCTTCTTCTTTTGAAGTAAAGAACACTGACAAGATACCTTTTCTCACTTTCCCGGCAAAAAACTTGTTTACTTTGCTCACTAAAAGCTGGTGGGTTAAACAAACTGGGGTCAGTCTCTACTCGCAGGAGATTGTCCCTTTTCTGCCCACAGCAAACAAAAGTTTGTTGTCAGTGTGATTTTTCAAACTCAGACTCTCACACACATCACACCCGTAAGTGGTGTCCCATTTCATGCCAGTCCATGGTGCCCCATTTCACACTGTTACATGGTGTCCCGTCTCACACCTTCAAGTGATGTCCTGTGTTAACCACACCTATGGGACACTATGGCTAGTGTCCCATGTGAAACGTGCCAACACAGAACTGTCTTTCTTTCTTTTTTTTATTATGACTGAGTGAAAATGTACATTCCCACATAAATTTACATGCCCACCTATATGCAGCTTCCACCGCTCTCCCTGCCCAGTGACAGCACACTATTCCTCTCTGCTCCATTCATGTCTCATCCTCCCAACAGTCTCCTTTTCCCTTCTCTCCACCCATTCCTCTTACAAATATGTAGATGAAATAAAGACATTCTCAGATAAACAGAAACTTAAGAGAGTTTGTAAAAACCAAAACAAACCTACAAGAAATATTATCTGTCTTTAAGGAGACAAGGCAAGACTCAACATCCAGAAACCTACTCAGTTAGGGAAGACACAAAACTCAATCAAAGCTATAATATTACTAGAAGGGATTCAGTGATCATATCATGAAAGCCATGATACCATCGCATTAGAAAGAGGAATATACTACAATAGTTATTGTCCTTTCAAATGGAAAGGGAGTTAATAAGCTATGTAGAAGTTAAAATTGGGTTTAAACTTAGGTTATAAAGGGGGATCATAGAAGAAATTGGGTTTAAACTTAGGTTATAAAGGGGGATCATAGAAGAAGCCACAAAGGACAACAAAGATGCAGCATATCAAAACAAGAAATTTAATGCAGGAGTCTCAATAAACTCATAACCAACACAGAAAAGGATGAAAGAAGAATGACTCAGTACACAACATTAGGAGCAACAGAGAAAACACCAACACAAAAATACATCAAAATGACAGCCCTAAAACACATACCAATCAATAATTTTACTGAATGTAAATGGACTGAATGAGTCACTAAAGTGACAATAATTGCCATCTTGGATCAAAAAATACAACCTGTCTTTTATGTGTCACTTATAAGAACCTCACCTTAGACTTAAAGATATGAACAAACTGAAAATTAAAGGATAAAATAATATATACCAAGCTAAAAATATACAAAGAAGCAGGTGTGGCAATACCAATCTCAGTGTGCAGGGATGGTCCCTATTAATTGCTGAAAGGTTCAATGTACAGACAGGACTTAATAATATTAAATATTTATGCACCCAGTATTAGAGCATCTAAATACATTTAACAAACAGTGACTACACTGAAATAGGAGATAAATCCCTAAACAACAATAGTGGGACACTTCAACACTCCACTTTCAATGTTGGACAGAAGATCTAGAAAAAAGAACTCAATAAAGACACAGATCTTCTTGAACCAACTAGACCTCATTGACATACAGAACTTTTTATCCTTCGACAGATAAGTACATCTTCTTCTTCAACGCACTTGCAATGTTTTCCAGAATAGACCATGTGTTAGGACATAAAGAAAATCTCAACAAAATCCAAATCATTGAATTATTGCAGAGCATCATCTCGGACCATAAAGCCATAAAAGTCTGAATCAGTAGATGAAAAAACATAGATAGAAAGTGGAACTCATGGAAATTGAACAACACCTTGCTCAAAAAGCCATGGATTATAGGGGAAATCAAGGATGACATTAAGATGTTTATGGATTCTAATGAGAATAAAAACACTTCCTACCAGAACCTACGGGATACAGCCAAAGCAGTGCTCAGAGGTCAGTTTTTTCCTACAAATGCACACATCTGGAAGGAAGAAAAGACCAAAACTGAAGAATTAAGCCTACAGCTTGAACAAGTAGAAAGAGAGCAAAAGAGGAACCCCTCGCTCACCAGATGAAAACATCATAAACATTAGAGCAGAACTAACTGAATTAGAGAACAGAACAATTGAAACAATTGATATGACCAAAAGCTGGTGTCTCGAAAAGACTGACAAAATTGACAAACCACTGGCTAAACTTATTAAAGAAAAACAGGAAAGGAAACAAACAACCAGAATAAGAAACAAAATGAGAGATGTCACAACAGATCCAACAGAAATCAAAAGTCACATAACAGAATACTACAAAAGACTGTACTCTAACATATTTGAAAATCCAGAAGAAACGGACAAATTCCTAGATTTATATAACCTACCAAAATTATCACAAGGAGAAGTAGAATGAGTTAATAAACCCATCACAAAGGACAAGATTGAAAAAGTCATCAAAAAGCTACCAACCAAAAAAAGCCCTGGCCAAGGTGGCCTCACTGCAGAATTCTACCAGGCTTTCAGAGAAATGTTAACTCCAACACCTACTGAAGCATTTCACAGCATAGAAAGGGATGGAATGCTCCCAAGTTCAATCTATGAAACCAGCATAACCCTGAAACCAAAGCCAGGACGAGATCCAACAAAAAAGGAGAATTACAAACCAACATCACTCATGAACCTAGGTGCGAAAATCATCAACAACATCCTTACCAGTAGAATTCAACAACATATCAAAAAAAATAATTCATCATGACCAAGTTAGATTCACACCTGGGATGCAAGCCTGGTTCAACATCAAAAAAAGAATTAAGGTGATCAACCACATAAATAACATAAAAGATAAGAATCACCTGATTTTGCCAATTGATGCAGAAAAGGTATTTGGCAAAGTCCAACACCCATTCATGCTAAAAACTCTCAGCAAAATAGGAATAAAAGGAAAATTCCTCAGTGAAACAAGTGCCATCTATGCAAAGCAGATCGCCTACATCATCCTGAATGGAGAGAGACTGAAACAGTTCCCCTTGAGAACAGAAACTAGACAAGGATGCCTGTTCTCACCTCTCCTACTCAACATTGTACCAGAAGTTCTAGCCAGAGCAATAAGACAAGACAAGGAAATAAAGGGCATCCACATCAACAAAGAGGAAGTAAAAATCTCCCTATTTGAAGATGACATGATTGCATACACACAGAATCCTAAAGAATCCATAAGTAAACTACTCACACTGATAGAAGAGTTCAGCAAAGTCTCAGGATACAAGATAAACATAGCTAAATCACTAGGAATCCTTTACTCCAACAAAGAGATCATTAAAGAAGAAATTACCAAATCAATACAATTTGCTATAGCCCCCAAGAAGAGAAAATATCTAGGAATAAATTTAACTAGAGAAATAAGAGCCCTACACAAACAGAGCTAGAAGATCCTACTGCAAGAAACAAAGAGAGACTTACATAAAAGGAGAAACCTGCTCATGGATAGGAAGACTTAGTATTGTGAAAATATCCATTTTATCCAAAGCCATCTACATATACAGTGCAATCCCAATGCAAATTCCAGTGTCATTTTTTAATGAGATAGAGAAAAAATCACCAATTTAGTTTGGAAAGGGAAAAAATCCCAGATAAGCAAAGTGCTACTGAAGAAGAACGAACCAGGAGGCCCTCTCACTATCCAACTTTAGAACTTATTACACTGCCACAGTAGTGGAAACAGCCTGGTACTGGTACAAAAAGAGACATATAGACCAATAGAACAGAAATAAGAACCAACAGATGCCACCCTCCTCCTAGGAACAGTTGATACTCAATCGAGGCCCTAAGATAGTAACCTTGGGTAAAAGTGGTCTCTTTAACAAAGGTGTGGGCAAAATTGGATAACTATCTGCAAAAAATTGAAACAAGACCCATGTCTCACACCTGACACAGAAAACAACTCAAACTGGATAAAATACCTAAATAGCAAACCTAAAACGATAAAGATCATGCAGAAAAAAAATAAGATCAACGATAAAAGTTTTAATACACAACTTAGACAGACTTCAAAATCTAACAAAGCACGATCAACAGAAGGGAAAATAGATAAATGGTAACTACTAAAAATCAAACACTTTTGCTCATCCAAATACTTTATCAAAAGTTAAAAGACCACCTACAGAATGGGAAAAAATATTTGGCAACTACATATCAGATCAATGTCAAATCTCCATAATGTGCAACATACTGCAAAATATCTACAGGAAAAGGACAAATAACCCAATTAAGCACTGGGCAATGGAGATGGACAGACACTTCTCTAGAGAGGAGATCCAGGCAGTCAAAAGACACATGTGGAAATGCTCACAATCATTAGCTATTAAAGAAATCCAAATCAAAACTACAATGAGATAACCATTTCATCCCAACAAGATTGACCACGATCCAAAAAACACAAAACGGCAAGTGCTGGAGAGGCTGCAGAGAGACTGAAAATCTCCTACACTGATGGTATGTTGCAACCTCTTTGACACAACCTCTTTAGAAAGTAATCTGGCACTTCTTTAAAAAGCTGGAAAAAGACATACCATTTGACCCAGTAATTGGACTACTTAGAATTTATCCTACAGAAGCAAAGGCAGTCACATGAACAGATACACGCATATGAATGTTTATTGTAGCACTGTCCACAGTAGCAAAATGATGGAATACACTGAGATACCCAACAACAGATGCACGCATAAACAAACTGTGGTATGTATACTCAATGGAACATTATGCAATGACAAAGAACAGTGATGATTTTTAAGAAGCATCTCATAACCTGGATTCAATGGGAAGACATTATGTTGAGTGAAAGCAGTGAGTGGCAAAAGGACAAATATTGTATCGAACCCTTACTCTAAGGACTTAAAAAGAGACTCATATACAGAAGAAAATACTCTTTGGTGGCTGCAAGAGAGGGGAGTGAGGGAGCAAAGGAGGGAGGGAGAGGATTAATTATAGATTAGATGGATGATAGAAATTTGGCTGGGTGAAAGCACTGAAAGCACACGTTATAAAGACCAAATTAATAGGACTTCAACATAACCTAAAAACTCTTCCAATCTTAACTCAATATTGCAAGGACAGAGTAGAAGGGGTGGGGGTCTGGGGACCATGTTGTTAGGGGACATTGTGGCCAACTGACATAATTATTGCTAACAGGGTCTTCTGGATCTCATGTTAGTGAGTGGTGTCTGAGGTCTTAAAATATAGCAAGCTGCCATGTAAGGTACACCAAATGGTCCCAACTTAGCTGGAACAGACGATCACCAAGGCCAACTGTGACCTGATGGAAAAAGAGCTCAGAAGACTGAAAGACTCATGTGAATGGGTGACTACATCAACATGTGACCAGAAGAATCATGTGGTGCCTGGACATCAGCAATGACAGCCATGATGGGGCTCACAATGTTGAGTCCCAGTGGAAACATGAGAAAAAAAAGAGATGCACGCTATGAACTCCACTAAAAGACTGGAGCTGGTGATCTGAAGGCCTGGGGGTTCACCTAGGAGCATGGGCCCTAGACCTGATGCTGTGATAGATCACTACTGGGGTCAACTCTTTGGACAGCAATGGATTGGTTTGTCAACACAGGGTGACAATGTCATGTGTGCACTTTATGGTTCTATGCATCTGCAGGATTCCGTCCTACTGGACTCTTAGAAGAGGAGAGTGGAGAAGGTGGATAGGAGGGGATATAAGATTATTAAGAGGATATTATGTGTATGGAACATAAAGGAGGAATGTGTTGTCACCGAGAAAGGAGAGCATAAGGAAATGCAGATAGCCAGGCATGCAAAATTAAATAGTATTGTAAACTTGCACTCAATCACAATAAAAAAAGAAAGAAAAGATTTGATGAGTGAATCCAAGATGCTAGAGCAGTCAGATGCTTCCTGTGATCCCTCTTAGAAGAAAAACTCAAGGAAAATAAATGAATTGATTATATATGATATTCTAGGTGCCCCAAACATTCACAGTTATGTTGAGAAATTGGGCTGAGTGACATGAGAGGGAAAGAAAAGCTTCAGAAGGAGTGAAGAGTAGCCAGACCTGACTCAGCGGGAATCAGCACCACGCAGGCCGGTTCTGTTCTAGTGACAGTATGGTAATACAAGCACTGGCTTTCAGAATTCATTTTCTACATCAGGAGAAACCCTAGGCAGACAGATCCTAATGGCATGAGAATCAGTGAAAAGAGACAATAGATTGTCAAATGATAAATAACTTGCATGTAACCTACTTTGTGTGGATCTAAAAACTCTCCTTTGGGATAATCCTCTCTCCCTTTCACCTATTACCTTCCTTCTCTACACTGGGTCTGAGTCAGATCCAGAGACTGCCGTGGGGCAGCAATAGGACCCCTTACACACCTTAAGCCATTCATTTAGTCTTTGAGAGGGAATGAATTAACAAACAGGGAAAAATATAATCTGACAATTCCCCTAAACTGTGAACTCATGGAAGAAAGATCTCCTTTGCCTAGGCAGAGGTATAAACGGTCCATGGAGTTTGAATGCCTTTCACCCCTGTGTGGATTGATACGGGCCCACTACAACAATACAGTCCTTCATTAGTACAGTATAAAAGAATATATAGCTACACAGTAATTTTATTTTATTAGCTATATGGTGGAAAGACAAGCTCCTGATAGTTGACACCCAGCTGCCTATTACATGTGTATGAGTACATGTCCTCACATATACACAGTATGGGCTTGAGGGTTGCTGGCTACACCCGCACCACCTAGCCACCCGTGACAGGAGCCCAACAATAAGTTGGGCATCCATCAGCTGGATGCAAACCTATCTATGCACACACTTCAGGGAACAGGAAAAGATTTCCTCACAGACACTCAGGGGTAATTGTCAGTCCCCTGCCTTGTTCAGTAAGCGCAGCCAGATACCTGTGCCTACACAAATCATCCCTGCTCATCAAGGACTATAGGTGTGAAATCTGCCCCCCACACTTGGTGCCCAACTTCTTGAATACATACTAAGTAACAACTATAACCAGCGTGTGACAGGACATTAGAAATCCAAAGATGTGAGTAATAAAACTAGCTCATATAACCAGTCTACTTGGGCATTTCAAGATACATTACTAAAACTTAAATAAATACAATAACTTACTGATGGTTTGGAGACAACAGTCAATATCAAATCACACAAAGAGGCAGACGACAATGGCTTCAGACAGAAATTTTCCAGATGAAGAGAATGTCCTGGAATTACAGGATGGAAAATAAAAAGGTAATATACAAAACTCTTCAAGAGATTGGAAAGGATATCATACAAAACGAACAACAAGTCAAGAAAGATACAGACATAGAAATTGGTGAACTTAAAAATTTTAGAGAACAGCATGATGACAAATTGAACAGGAAACAAGAAGCCATAGACAGCAAAAAAGAAATTCAGAAGATTAACATTAAAACTTCACAATTAGACAACTCAATAGAAAGTCAAAGGAGCAGAATTGAGGCAATGAAACATAGAAATGTGAGGCTGAAGATAAAACACTTGACACTAATGTATTTGAGGAAAAGTCAGGTTAAAAAGAAATTTTTTTAAATGAAGACACGTTAACAATTTTGTGTGCCTTCATCAAGAAGAATGACCTATGTATGATCTGAATATCAGGACAGGGGGAATGACAGAAAATACAGAGAGAATTGTTGAATATTTGTTGGCAGAAAACTTGCCTAATATTGTGAAACATGAGATGATATCTATCCAAGCTTCTTATCAAACTCCACATGAGGTAGATCCCCAAAGAAAATCACCAAGATACACTATAATCAAACTTGTCAAAACTAAAGATAATTTGACAATTTTAAAAGTAGCTAAACATAAATAAAAATAATCTACAAATGGAAGTCAGTAAGACTATGCCCAGACTATGCAGCAGAAACCATGTAGGAAAAGGCAATAAGATGACATGTAGAAAGCATTGTGGGAAAGAATATTGCCAACCAAAAATTATTTATTCAGCAAAACTGTCTCTCATACATTGGCAAAATTAGGAAATTTCCAGATAAACAGAAATTTAGAGAGTTTGTGAAAATCAAACTAAAATTTTAAGAAATACTAAAGGAAGCCATTTGATTAGAAAATCAATAACAATCAAAGACTAGAATGTGAGACAGAGCAACCAGATTTCAACCGAAATAAGAAAAACACAAAAATAAATCCAAGTTAAAACATTGAAAATAGTAAAGCTGAGATGTCATAGTGCAAAAGAGGGAATAAAAACATAGTTATGGATCTTTCACATGGAGAGAAAGTCAAGGCAATATAAAGAAATAAAACACTACTTTAAATTTAGAGAAATAAGATAAATTTTACAATAACAGCAAAGGAAAATAAAAAGACTGAGAAATACAAAATCAATAACAAAAAAGGTGAAAAGAAAACACAAAGAAAAACAACTCAGCACAGAAAATTAAGTACAACATAGAAACTGTCAACAATGCACAAAAAGGTATCAAAATGAAAGCACTAAACTATACCTATTAATAAGGACACTAAATGTAAATAAAGTAAATGCACCAGCAAACACAGAGTGGAAGAATAGATTTTAAAAAAAGGAAACCATCCATCTGTATACTGACTACAAAAGATATCCCTTAAAGACACAAACTAAAACTGAAAGCATGGAATATAAAAATATCCAAAATATATCAAGCAAATTACATTCAAGAAAGAGCAAGAGTGAGAATATTAGTTTGTGTCAAAGTAGATTTCGTACTAAACTCCACCAAAGTGAATAAAAAAGAACACCATGTAATAATTAAAGTGTCAATACTCCAGGAGGACATAACCGTATTAAGTATTTACACATCCAATGACAGCGATCCTAAATGCATAAAACAAGCTCTAGCTGCACTGAAAAAAGAAATAGATAGCTGTACAATAGAAGTAAGAGACTTCAACACACCTTTTTCACAGTGAAGGAGAGAACATCCAGAAAGAAGTGCAATAAAGACACAGAAGATCTAAATGCCACAATCAATCGACTTGATGTCTTAGAGATATTTAGAAAACTCCACCCAAGGACAGCCAAGGGTGTTTTTTTCCCAATGCAAATGAAACATTCTCAAAAACTGACCACATATTAGTCCATAAAGCAAGTCTTAAAAGAATGCAATGTAGTGAAATATTACAAAGCATTTTCGGAGTGTAAAGTGATAAAAGTAAAAATAACAAGAGAAAGAAAAAGAGTCAGACACACGGAAACCAAACAATAAGTTGCTCAAAAATTGCGGGGTAAGAAGAAATTAAGGATGGGATAAAGAGATTTTAGAATCAAATGAGAATAAAAACATATCCTATTAGAACCTTTGAGACACAGCAAAAGCACAACTTAGGGGTCCATTTACAGCAGTAAATGCACACATTCCCAAAAAGGGGGCCCAAACCAAAGCATTGACCGTACTAGTCAAACAAAACGGAAAGAGAGCAGCAAAAGAAACCTTCAGGCACCAGAAGTAAGCAGATAATAAAAACTGGAGCAGAACTAAATGAAACAGGTGACAGAGAACCCATTAAAACAGTTAACAAGACCAAAAGCTGGTTCTGTGAAAATGTCAACAAAAAAGGCAAACTGACTAAAACAGGAGGAAGGAAAGAATCTGAATAAGAAATGAGATGGCAATATCAAACAGACCCAACTGAAGTTAAAAAATCACAACACAATACGATGAAAAATTGTACTCTAACATATTTGGAAAACTAGGAAATAGACAAATTTCTAAAAACACACTACCTACCTAAAATAACAAAAAGAAATGCAGAACAACTAACTAAACCTATAACAAAAGAAGAGGCTGAAAAGGTAACTAAAAAACTCCCAATAACAACAACAACAACAATGAAACCATAGCCCTGATGGCTTCATAGGAGAATTCAAACAAACTTTCAGGGAAGAGTTAACACTATCATTTCAGAAGATACTTCAGAGTACAGAAAAAAATGAGATACTCTCAAATTCTTTCTATGAAGCAGTATAACTTTTGTACCAAAACTGGGTAAAGACAGCACACAAATAAAAATTACAGACTCATGTCTCCTATGATCTTAGACACAAAAATCCTTAACAAAATTCTAACAAATAGAATTCAACAACATATCAAAAAACAATTCACCGGGACCAAGTGGGATCAGGGATTCAGAGATGGTTTAATATTAGAAAAACACTCAATATAATCTAGCACATAAACAAAAGACAAGAGCAACATGATTTCACCAACCAGTACTGAAAGAGCATTTGACAAATCCAAGACCTATTCATGTTAAAATCTCTCAGCAAAATAGGAATGGAAGTGAAATTTTTCAACACAATTAAAGATATTGACACTAAGCCAACAGCCAACATTATACAAAATGGAGAGATTCTGATAGCATTCCCCTGAAGAACAAGAACGGGACAAAGATGCTCTTTGACACCACCTTTATTCAACATTGTGCTGGAGGTTCTAGCCATAGCAATGAAGCTAGAAAAAGAAATAAAGGGCATCCAAATTCAGAGGGAAGAAGTAAAAGAATCTCTATTTGCAGATCATATGATATTATGCACAGAAGATGCTAAACAATTTACATACACGCACACAAAAAACTACTTGGAACTAACAGAAGAATTCTTAAAAGTATCAGGATGCAAGATAAACATACAAAAATCAGTTGCATTCCTCTGCACCAACAAAGAGGAAATCACTGAATCAATACTATTTACAATAGCCCTCAAGAAGATTAAGTACTTAGGAATAAGTCTAACCAGAGGTGCAAACAACATATACAAAGAAAATTACAAACACTACTGCAAACAACCAAAAGAGATGTACATAAGCGGAGAAAAACGTCTTGTTCATCGAAAGGAAGGCAGCACACTGTGAAAATGTCTATTATACCCAAAGACATGTACAAATACAGTGTGATCATGATCCAGATTCCAGTTAATTTGTTAAGGAGATAAAAAAACAAATCAGCAACTTCATATGGAAAGGGAAGAAACCCTGGATAAGAACAAGGACTGACAATTAAGTGCACCAACTTAATTGCACTAAATGCTACATAACTCACTGTTGAATATCATCAGTTACCTTTGAGGTACTCCCTTTGGGAAGCTATGCAGTGAGGCCAGTGCCTAGTCTATCCTTCAAAGAAATTTTAGACCTCTTTCTGGAATGGCCATTGCACACAGTGGCAAGGTGGCAAGTTCATGAACTTAACTGTTGAGCTGTGTATGAGGGAGTTTTCAGTCAGTAAACAAGTAACTGTATTGGAACACCTACATGTTCACCTAAAGTGACTCCTAATGACTTTTTTCTTTATCTGAAGATAAAGGAAATACTGAAAGGAAGACATTTTGACGATATTCAGGACATGAAGGGTTATCAATGACAGCTCTGATGGCGAACTCCAGAAAAAGAGTTCCAAAATTTCTTTTTTTTTATGATTGAGTAAAAATACACATTCCCATATAAATTCACGTGCCAGCCTATGTGCAGCTTTCGCTGCTGTCCCTGCACAGTGACAGTGCACTCTTCCTCTCCATTCTATGCATGTCGTATCCTCCTAACAATCCCCTGTCCCCTCCTCTTCACTCTCTCCCCCACCTCCAGTAAGAGGTTATCAGGACGACATCCTATAGATACATAGAACAATAAAGTGCACACACAATATGGTTATTATGTGTCTCCAAGTTCAATTCATTCCTGTCCAAAGAGCTGATCTTCATTATAATTTATGGACAGGGGCAGCATGAGGGCCAGAAGCCATGCTCCCAGGGGAACCCTGAGGCCTCTGGATCATCAATTGCTGTCTTTTAGAGGAGATCTAAAAAACACCCCTTTTCATTCTTGTGTTGCCAATGAGACTCAACTTTGTGAGCCACGTAACCGCTATAATGGCCAGGCACCATCCAGTTCTTCCAGTCACATGTTAGTGTAGTCCCCCACTCATGAAGGTCTCTCTCTCTTCTGGGTTCTTTTTCCCCCATGTCATTTTGGTCCTTGGTGGTCATCCATTCCTGTTGAGTTGGGACCATTTGTTGTATCTCAGATGGCAACTTTTAAGACCCCAGCTGCCACTCACCAATGTAGGGAGTAGAAGACTCTCTCAGCAAAACACTAATTATGTCAATTGGCCTTGATTACCCTTGAAAGCATGGTCCCTGGCCCCCTGGCCCAGTTACTCTGTCCTTGCAATATTGAGTTAAGGTGGGAGGAGTAATCATGTTATGTTGAAGTCCAGTTAAAATTGATCTTTCTAATGCATGCTGTTATTCATTTCACCCAAGCAAATTGCTATCAAGTATCTAATCTATACCCCATTCTTTTCCTCCCTCCCACCCCACCCTTACAGCCATCAAAGAATCCTTTCTTCTGTTTGTGAGTCTATTTTTAAGTTCTTATCATAGGGGTCTCATACAATATTGTCCTTTTGTTGCTGACTACTTTCAGTCAACATAATGTCCTCCAATTGAAACTAGGTTATGAGATATTTCCTGAAATCATCGCTGTTCTTTATCATTGCATAGAATTCCATTGAGTACATATACCATAGTTTACCTATCCATTCCTCTGTTGTTGGACATCTGGGTTGATTTCATTTTTTGCTGCTGTGGACTGTGCTGCAATAAAAATTTGCATGCATTTATCAGTTGATATGAATGGTCTTGATTCTGTAGGATATATTCCAAACAGTGGAATTACTGGGTCAAATGGTGTATCTATTTCCAGCTTTTTAAGGAAGGGCCAGATTGCTCTCCAAAGAGGTTGCATCATTTTGTAATCCCACCGACAGTGTAGGAGAGTTCCAATCTCTCAACAGCCTCTCCAGCATTTGTTGTTTTGGGTTTTTTGGATCATGGCCAAACTTGTTGAGGTGAGATGCTATCTCATTGTAGTTTTGATTTCAATTTCTTTAATAGTTAATGATTGTGAGCATGTCCACATGTGTTTTTTGGCTGCCTGGATCTCCTCTTTAGAAAGAGTGTCTGTCCATCTCCTTTTCCCAATGCTTAACTGGATTATTTATCTTTCTCTTATTGATACTTTTAAGTACTTTATAGATTATGGAGATCAGATGGTCTGATGTACAGTTGCCAAATACTTCTTCTCATTCTGTAGGCGGTCTTTTAATTCTTTTGATGAAGTCTTTGGATGAGCAAAAGTTTTTGATTCTTAGTAGTTCTCATTTGTCTATTTTCTCTTCTGTTGATTGTGCTTTGTTTGTCAGATTTTGAAGTCTGTCTACATTGTATATTAGAACTTCCATTGTTGATCCTATTTTTTCTTGGGTGAGCTTTATTGTTTTAGATTTGATATTAGGTATTTTATCCACTTTGAGTTGTTTTTTGTATAAGGCATGTTTCAATTTATTACAGGTGGATATCCAATTTTGTCAGCACCATCTATTGAAGAGATTGTTTTTACCACAGTTTAATGTCTTAGGGCCTGTGTTGAATAACTGCTCATAGGAGGATGGTATCATCTCTGAGGTCTCAACTCTGTTTCATTGATCTATCTGTCTCTCTTTGGACCAGTACCAGGCTGTTTTGACAACCATGACAGTGTAATAGCTTCTAAAGTCGGGTAGTGAGAGGCCTCTCAGTGTGTTCTTCTCCTTCAATAGTGCTTTACTTACCCGGGGATTTTTCCTTTTCCAGACAAAATTGGTGATTTGTTTCTCCATCTCCTTAAAAAATGGCACCGGAATTTTTATTGGGATTGCATTATATAAGTAGATTGCTTTGGGTAAAATAGACATTTTTACAATGTTAAGTCTTCCTACCCATGAACAGGGTAGGTTTCTCCATTTATGTAAATCGTCTTAGTTTCTTGTAGTAAGATTTTGTAGTTCTCTTTGTAAAGGTCTGTTATTTCTCTGGTTAGATTTATTCCGAGGTACTTTATCTTCTTGGGGGCTATAGAAAATGGTATCGATTTGGTGATTTCTTCTTTAATAATCTCATTGTTGGTATAAAGGAATCCTACTGATTTGCCCATGTTTATCTTATATCTTGAGACTTTACTGAACTCTTCTGTTAGTTCAAGTAGTTCACTTATGGATTCTTCAGGATTCTCTGCATGTACTATCATATCGTCTGCAAACAGTGAGATTTTTCTTTCTTTTTGCTTATGCAGATGCCCTTTATTTCTTTGCCTTGTCTAATTGTTCTGTTTAGAATTTCTAGTCCAGTATTGCATAGGAGAGGTGAGAGTGGCATCCTTGTCAAGTTTTCATTCTCAAGGGGAATTGTTTCAGTCTCCGTTCAGGATGATGTAGGCAGTTGGCTTTGTGTAAATGGCCATTACTGAACTGAGAAATTTGCCACCTATTCCTATTTTGCTGAGAGTTTCTAGCACGAATGGGTATTGGACTTTATCAAATGCCTTTTCTGCATCAATAGACAACATCAGATGATTCTTGTCTTTTGTGTTATTTATGTGGTGGATCACATTAATTGTTCTTCTTGCATCCCAGGTGTGAATCCAACTTGGTCATGATGAATTATTTTTTTGATATGTTGTTGTATTCTATTGGCAACAATTTTGTTGAAGATTTTTGTATCTAGATTCGTGAGTGAAATTGGTCTGTAGCGCTCTTTTTTTTTTTTTTTTTTTGATGGATTTTTCCCTGGTATCAGTGTTTTGCTGGCTTCGTACAATGAATTTGGGAGTATTTCATCCCTTTCTATGCTGTGAAATATTCTCAGTAGTATTGGAGATAACTCTTCTCTAAAAGCTTGGTAAAATTCTGCAGTAAAGCCATCTGGGCCAGGACTTTTTTTGGTTGGTGTTTTTTGATGATTTTTCAATCTCTTCCTTTGTGATGGGTTTATTAAGTTGTTCTGCTTCACCTTGTGATAATTTTGGTAGGTGACATGAATCTAGGAATTTGTCCATTCCTCTAGGTTTTCAAATTTGTTAGAGCACAGTCTTTCATAGTACTCTGTTATGATATTTTTGATTTCTGTTGGATCTGTGTGACAACTCCCCTCTCATTTCTTGTTTGAGTTATTTGTTTCCTTTCCTGTTTTTCTTTAGTAAGTTTAGCCAGTGGTTTGTCAATATTGTTGATCTTTTCAAAAAAACAGTTTTTGGTCTTTTCAATGTTTTCAATTATTCTTCTATTCTCTCTGCTCTGATCTTTATGATCTGTTTTCTTCTCGTGCCTAAGGGGTTCCTCTGTTTTTCTCTCTATACTTGCTCAAGCTGTAAGGTTAGTTCTTTGGTTTCAGTTCTTTCGTATGGATGTGTGCATTTATTGAGTTAAATTGACCTCTGCGGAGTGCTTTGGCTGTGTGCCATAGTTTCTGGTAGAAAGGGTTTTAATTCTCATTAGAATCCATAAATTTCTTTATTTCATCCTTGATTTCTTCCATAACTCATGGCTTTTTGAGCAAGGTGTTGTTCAGTTTCTGTGAGTTCCACTTTCTATCTATGTTTTTTTCTGTTGCTGATTTTGACTTTTATGGCCTTATGATCTGAGAAGATGCTTTGTAATAATTCAATGGTATGAGTTTTGTTGAGACTTGCTTTATGTCCTAACATGTGGTCTATTCTGGAAAATGTTCCATGTGCACTGGAGAAGCAGATGTAGTTGTCTGCTGATGAATAGAAAGCTCTGTATATGTCAATAAGTTCTAGTTGGTTAATTATGGTAATAAGATCAGCTGTCTTTACTGATCTCTTTTCTAGATGAACTGTCCAATATTGAGAGTGGAGTATTGAAGCCTTCCACTATTATTGTGGAGTGATCTGTCTTGTTTTTGAATGTAGTCAGTGTTTCTTCAATGTATTTAGATGCTCTAGTATTGGGTGCATAAATATTTAATATTAAGTCCTGCTTGGGACTTCAGCAATAAATGGTGTCCACCCTTGTTGATGATGGTGGATTTTACATTAAAATCTATTTTATCTGAGATTAGTATTGCCACACCTGCTCTTCTTTGTGTATTACTAGCTTGATACATATTCTTCCATCCTGTAATTTTCGGTTTGTTCATGTCTTTAAGTCTAAGCTGAGTTTCTTGTAAGCAACATATGGACAGGTCCTGTCTTTTGACCCAAGGCATCACTCTTTGTCTCTTCACTGGAGCATTCAGTCCATTCACATTTAATGTAATTTTTGATAGGTATGTGTTTAGTGCTGTTACTGTGATAAGCTTATTTTTGTGTTGATATTTTTTCTGGTTTTCTTATTTATCTGTTCTGGGGCATTCTTCTTCATGAGTTGAGTTTTCACCTTTTTCAGTGTTGTTTCTGTGATTGTTGAGACTCCTGCATTGTGTTTCTTGCTTTGATAGGTTGCATGTTTATTGTGTTTTGTGGCTGCCCTTCTGATCCCCCTTCATAATCTATGTTTAAATCCAATTTTAACTACTGCAAGTCTTATTAACTTCATCTCCATCTGCAAGGATTATAATGATTGTAGTACCTCCTTCTTTTTAAAATGATGAAATTTTTTAATGTTATAGCTTTGATTGAGTTTGAGCCTTCCCTAACTGAGTAGGTTTCTGGATGATGTTTCCTTTATTTCCTCCTAAAATGTAAAGTTAATGGTTTGGTTCTTCTAAGCCAAAGCCAAGAAGTTCCTTTAGTATTTCTGGTAGCTTTTGTTTGGGTTTCACGAAGTCTCTGAGTTCCTGTTTACCTGTAAATGTCTTCATTTTCATATTTCAAAGATAGTTTTGCAGGATAGGTAATTCTTCATTGGAAGTTCTTCTCCTTCAGGGCTTGGAATGTGTCGCCCATTGTCTCCATGCCAGCATCCTTCCTGCTGAGAAATCAGGGAAAATCCTACAGGTTTCCTTCTGAATGTTAGCTTTGCTTTGAGTTTCACTGCCTGTAAGAGTTTCTGCTTATGTTTCATTTTGTTACATTTGATTATAATGTGATTTGGAGTCATTCTTTTGAGATATATTGAGTGGCATTCAATATGCATCTTGGGTAAATATATTCTCGTCCTTCACGATTTCTGGGAAGTTTTCTGTCAGCAGCTCAGCAACAATACTCTCTGTGTTCTCAGGTGTCCTGCCTTGTTCAGGAACTCCAATTAATCATAGATTACTCCTCTTAATAGAGTCCCACATGCTTCTTAAAGCTTCTTCATTGTTTTGTTTCTTTTTTGCTGATTTCTCCTCATAGATGCTGAAGTCAGTAACTCTGTCTTCCAAATCAGAAAATCTCCTTTCCATTTGTTCCATTCTGTTTTCTTGGCTTTGAATTGAAGTTTTTATGTCTTTGATTTTGTTCATGAACTGCTGTATTTCAGAGTACTGGTATTCTATCAGCTCAAACAGCTTGCTTAATTTTTCATTTTGCTCTGCTGCGTTTTGTATAAAGTCTAGGAGGACTCTCTATAAAATCCTTTTGTATTTGCCCTCCTATAATCTCAGAAAGACTTCTTCACCTGGGAAGTCCTTTAATTCTTTCTTTCGGGCTTCTTCTGAAACGACGGGTGAATTCTTCTTAATGTTTTAGTCAAGAGTTTGTTGCTTTTTAGGCATTTGGATGTTGTTTTGTCTCTCCTATGTTACCTAAATGGGATCTAAAGGTCACTCTGAAAAGGAAGTTGATCCCCAGACACTTCTATGTACTCCAGTGACTGGGCTCAATGGAATCTCTGGGGTAACAGGCTCTTTTTCCTGATTAGCAAAGACACAGCTCTACTTGTAGAGTGACTGGGGAGCCATCAGTTGATCCTATAATGTGAGAGCTGGAAAAGTAAGCAGCTCTATATCCAGCCCCAGATTCTGTAAACTAGTTCAAAATACAGAAAGGCTACTGCCCTGCTATTGTCTAGTGGCTACATTATGCAAGACTGCTTTTTCTGTTAGAAAAGTGTTTTCTGGGCAGGTACTGTCTCCCAGCCTGGGAATTAGGTCCACTGAGGCCTCTGTATGAGTAGTTCCACCTCCCAGACAATCAAGATGGTGTCCCATGGAGGTTCTCCCACACCTCCGAATAGACTATCCAATGGCAGAGATTTGGGGAGAGAAGTCAAAAGCACCAGGGTGTAGAGAGTCCAAGACTGGACTCTAAAAATGTGGCAACACCACTCACTGATTCCATCAGCAGTGCATCCAAGTCCCATCATCAGTCAGGACCCAACCCCACCCACCAGCCAAGATAGAGAAAAAAAAATTAAAATGTGAGATACCTTCAGTCCACAAGAGCAAAGTACCCACTAAGGGCAGGTCGGCAAAAGAGAAGAAGTTTCCCACTCAGTGGTATGTAGTCTGAGTAGATAGCCGTATGCCACACCATAGGGTTCACTAGGTATCCAGAAGGCTCCATTTAATCATCAATTCAGCCCTTAGTTTCCCAAGGGATTTAGGGAGTTGCATGTTTAGTTTGCCATCTTGACTCTGCTCTCCCTCCAAATTTTCTTTGTAAGGTGGACTAGGTGCTGGCATCAGTGTACGTCTTCCCAAAGGGAGTACTTTGAAAGCGACCATAGTGACATTCAGCAATGAGATATGTAGCACTTTTTCTAGGATGAGCTCATGAATGTAATTGTTGGACCTCAAAAGCGTTACTGAAGAAGAACAAAGTGGAAGTCCTCACACAACTTGACTTTAAAACCTATTATACTGTCACGGTAGTCAAAACAAACTGATACTGGTACAATAACAGATACACAGACTGATGTAACAGAATTGAGGATACATACATAAAGTCATCTATTTATGGGCAGCTGATTTTTTACAAAGACCCAAAGTCTGTTACTGGGAAAAAAAAGTCTCTTTAACAAATGATGTTGGTATAACTGGTTATCAATCTGTAGGGAGGATGGGGGGAAGAACAAGACCCATGCCTCATACCAAGCACAAGCAAAAACCTCAAAATGGATCAAAAACCTAAACTAAAACAGTAAAGATCATGGAAGAAAAAATAAGGACAACACTAGGAGTCTTAATACGTGATGTAAACAGAATACAAAATATTGCTAAATGATGCACATACACAGCCAGAGAAAATAGCCAGGAACTCCTAAAAGTCAAACATATATGCTCATCCAAAGACTTCACAAGTATAAACACTGGGGTAAATATTTCGGCTATAGCAAATCCCATCAGCATCTAATCTCTAAAATCTACAGGATACACCAAGAACTCAACAACAAAAAGACAAGTAACACAAATAAAAAATGGGCAAAACTGTACAATAGTCATTTCACCAAAGGTGTCACTCAGGCAACTAACAGACATATAAGGAAATACTCATGATCATTTGCTATTGAAAAAGAAATCAGAACTGTAATTCTACCATCTCACCCCAACAAGTCTACCATCACTCCAAAATACTCAAAATAATAAATGTTGAAGAAGTTGTAGAGAGATTTAAACACTAGTGGGGAGGAAGAATGGTGTAACCACTTTGGAAATTGATTTGGCACTTTCTTAAAAAGCTAGAAACAGAAATATGACATGATGTAGCAATTCCACACCTTGAAATATACCACAGAGAAATAAGAACTGTCACATAAATAGACAAATAGCACACCAGTATTTGTTGCAGCACTGTCCACAGTAACAAAAAGATGGAATCAACTTAGGTGCCCATCAGCAAATGAATAGATAAACAAATTATAGTATATTCACACAATGGAATACTGTTCAACGATAAAATTAACAATCAAATGAGAAATATAACATGAAGGAATCTAGAAGGACTGCTGAGTGAAATTAGTCAGTAAAAAAGGACAAATACTGCATGAGACCGCTATTACAAGAACTCCAGAGAAGGTTTAAACACAGAAGAAAACATTCTTTGATGAATTCAAGATTGAGGAGGAAAGGAGACAGATATTCACTAACTGTGTAGTAGACAAGAATTATTTTAGGTGAAGGGAAAGATAACACACATATAGGATAAGTCAACACAATTGGACTGAACCAAAAGCTAAGATGTTTCCTGAAGCTCATCAAATACTTTTAGGGACAAGGAAGCAGGGGCAGGGAGATAGGGATTATGGTTTTAGGGGACGTCTAGATCTATTGGCATAACAGTTTATTAAGAAAATGTTCTGTACCTCACTTTGTTGTGTGTCATCTAGGGGCTTAATAGTTAGCAAGTGGCCATCTAAGAAGCATCAATTTGTCCACACCTGCTTGGAACAAAGGATAATGAAGAACAACAAATATTTAAGGACATATGAGCCCACAAGACAGAAAGGGCCACATAAACCAGAGACTACCTCATCTAGTGACTGGAAGAGCTAGATGATACCCAGCTACCACTAACAACTGCTTTGACTGGGAACACAATTATGAGTCTCTGATGGAGTGGGAGAAGGGTAGAATGCAAGACTCACACTCTAGTGAAAAGACCAGACCTAATGCTCTAACAGCTAATGGGTCCCCAGACCCACGGGCCTCCAGACTCTGTTAGCCCAGAACTGAATCCATTCTTGAGACCAACTATTCAAAGATTGGATTGTACTATAATACATAAAATGATACTGGCAAAGAATGTGCTTCTTGGCTGAAGTAGCTTCAGAAGACTAACTGAGCAGCTCCTTTCCAGAAGTAAGATAAGAAAGCAAAGAGTGGAGGAGCTGGTTGAATGGACAAAGAAAATACAAGGGGGAAAGGAGGAACATGCTGTCACCATATGACAATGTATGTGTAAGTTTTTGTATGACAAACTGACTTTAATTGTAAACTTTCACTTAAAACACAATAAAATATATATTTAAAACATTATGCTAAGAAAGAAGCCACATATTGCATAATTTCATTCATATGAAACATCTAGAATAGCTGTTGTTGTTGTTAGGTGCCTTTGAGTCACCTCCAAGTCATAGAGACAGTATATACAACAGAATGAGACACTGCCCGGTCTTGCACCATATCCATAATCATTTTTTTATGCTTAAGCCCATTGTTGCAGCCACTGTGTCAATCCATCTCTTAGACGGTCTTCCTCTTTTTCACTGACCCTCCACTCTACCAAGCATGATTTCCTTCTCCAGGGACTGATCCTTCCTAATAAGTTCAGAGAATGTAAGACACAGCCTTGCCATCTTTGCTTCCAAGGAGCACTATGGTTGTACTTCTTCCAGGACAGATCTATTTGTTCTTTTGGAAGCTGTATTCACTAAAAGAAGAAAAGAAAGTCAACTACAGATCTCCAGTGAGGGAAGAATTGGTAATAATTGATTAATGGGTATGAAGTTTCCTTTGGGGCAATTAAAATGTCTTGGGCCTAGACAGGCAATGGTTGACAATGTTGTAAGTATATTAATGCCACCAAACTGTACACTTCACAATACTTAATGGTTAATTTTATGTTGTATGAATTTTAACTCAATTAAAAAAGTTAACGGGGGGGAAGATAAAACATGCTGCTCTTTGAAAGACAGAGAATCGATGGACAATTCAGAAAACTGGAAAAGAATATTTGAAAAACACATATTCATCAACAACAACAAAATTATATCCAGACTATGTGAAGGACTCTCAAACTTTACAATAAGAAAACAGATAATCCAGTGTCTTAAATGCAAAAGATTTGAAATGATTCATCACTAATGTAGATACATGAATTGAAAATAAAGATATACAAAGATGCTTGCCCTTATTAATCATTATGGAAATATTTTAAAACCATAATAATACAATGTGTCCCTGCCTTTGAATTGCTGTATTGGTGGAAAATACTGAATATACCATAGACTGCCGGAAGAACAAACAAGTCTATCTTAGAAGAAGTAAAACCAGGATGATCTTAGAAGCAAGGATGAGGAAACTTCATCTTACATACTTTGGACATGTTATCAGGAGGGAACAATTCCTGGAGAAGGACATGGTGCTCGGTAAGGTAGAGGGTCATTAAGAAAGAGAAAGAACTTCAGTGAGATGAATCGACACAGTGGCTGCAACTAAGGTCTCAAACATCATGAGGAAGGTGCAAGAACCGGGCAATGTTTCAATAGTTTGTACACAGAGTAGTTACGAGATGGAATCTACCTAAGGACATGTAGCAACAGCAACATCTTTATTATAATGCTAAAATAAAACAAACAAAAAAAAGGCAATACCTGTTCTTTGAAAGAACTAGAACTCTCCTGGAGATGCTGGTGGGGTAGTGATTTAGAGGTATGGCTACTAAGAACTTTCCTACTTTGCTAGTGGGAATGTGGTTTGGTAGTTGCTTCTACGGTAAGCATATATTTATCATACAACCTAGCATTTCTATTCTTAGGTATTTACCAAAGTAGAAGAACACTTAAAGATCACTTCTATACAGACATTTATAGCAATTTTATTCATAAACTTCAGAAATTGGAAGAACCCTAATATTCCTCCACTGGGAAATGGATACTAAGTATTTATAGTTAGATATATAGTTACAGATATATACTGATAGATTTATTCCACCATATATATATTCTGGAAGCCCTGATGGCATAGTGGTTAAGTGCTATGGCTGTTAACCAAAAAGTCAACAGTTCAAATCTACTCAGCTTTCCTTGGAAACCACATGGAGCAGTTCAGTTCTATCCTATAGGATCTCTATGAGTCAGGATTGACTTAACATCAGTGAGTTTGCTTTGGATATACACTCTCTATAGCACTTGGCTGGCTGGTATATACATACACATATATATATGTGTATGTGTGTCTGTGTACTACAAATATATATAATGGAACACTACTTAGCAATAAAAAGGAGTGAAATATTCACGTATCCAGCAACATGGCTAAATCAAGAATGCATTTTGCTAAGTGAAAGGAGCAGACATAAAAGCCTACATATTGTATAATTTCACTTACATTGGATTTTTGCAATGGTAAAACCGTTGAGAAGAAAACATGTCAATGTTTCTAGGAAACAGGAGAGAGAAGAGAGTTTGATTCAAAGAGGCAAGGGAAAATTTGAAGAGACAATTAAACTGTTCTATATCTTGATTGTGGTGGTAATTACACTACAATATGTTTGTCAAAATTCATAAAAAATATACACTAGTAGGGCTGAATTTTATTTTGTATTACCTTAATACAAATAATTTTAAAAACAAGTAGGTTCCTTCTGAAGAGAGATGAATGTAACTTCTCCTAAAAAGGATTTTTGATATTTTGTCAGAACAATTTTAAGAAGAATACTCTTCCCTGGTACACGTTTCCCTCAACGGGTTTTTTACTGGAGCCACAAGTCCAGGCATCCTCTCAACTCTGTGCTCACTCCTTCCAAATGGCAGAGAACAAGTTTTCTGATTGGCGAGGGAAAATAAGCCACTCATTTGTTCTTGACTGAGTGGATTCAATATAAGAAAAGCTACAGCCACCTGTGTCCTTTTTCTCTGGATATTTGTTATTCCGTGCTTTCCATGTTTGACAGCTGCTAAGCCATGGCTTCTCTTTCTGTTAGGTGGACTACAGTGTCTACTCTGCAGGCCCTGTCCCCACAAAAGCTGGCTTCAAAGTCTGGAGGGGTAGGGAATAATGAAGTCAAACCCAATCCAAGTTCTACACCATTTATTACTGGTGTCTATAGCTTTTGTCTATCTTTTAGATGACCAGCCAAGTGCCGTCGAGTCGGATCCAACTCGTGGCAACCCTAGGGGCCAGGGTAGAATTGACCACCAGAGTATTCAAAGACTGCCTGGTGGATTTGAACTGCCAACCTTGTGGTTAGCAGTGGTAGCACTTAACTCACTATACCACCAGGGTTTCCCGTTTAGATGACAACTGGAAGAAATATCTCCTTAGAGAAACCTTTGACCAAATGTTTGGTAGTGTCTTTTACTATTTGACCAAATGAGAACACGTAAAAATTATGACTAAGTCAATAATATTTAAAAAGAGAGAGAGAGAGAGATGAAAATTTAGTCAATACAAATAACACTTTTCATTTATAGAGGGCAACTTCACAGAGCATTTCCAATTCTGACTTACAGGAGTACATAGAAACCAAACCAAGTAGAATTAGACTTTTTCAAGGCAGGGCCTAGGCATGCATAATTTTAATAAATTTTATGGATGTATTTGATGTACCCTAAACTTGGGGACACTTTTCATTTAATAAATGAGGCAATGGAGAATCATGTAGACAAGGAAATGATTAGCCAAGACCACAAGGATACTTAGTAGCAGTCTGTGAATTGGAATCAGGGAGACCAGATTTCCATTTCAGAGTGTTAACACGTAAGTTTTTTCTGACCTCTTTAAGAACTAGATCAGCTTACAGCACGAATAAAGTACTTGAATATTCTCGTGGTGATTAAAAAGACATTGGAAAATAGTAAAATACGTTACCTAGAATAAGATCAGGCAAACCATCCCAGCTGATTTAAATTCAATTCAAGAAATACATACTGAGTGCTTTGTTGCTATGATGCAATGAAACAGACTGCTCTCAAAGAATGAAGCTATAATATATGATCACTTCTCAGCTGGTAAAATCTTTTCTACTTTTAAACACTCAGAGGATCTAATCTTTATCTATTTACTACCCACTGCTATAGAGTCAACTTTAATTCATACTGATCCTATAGGGTTTCCAAGGCTGTTAATCTTCGTGAAAGCAGACTGTCACATCTCTCTCCTAGGAAGCGGGTGGTGGGTTCAAATGGCCAACGTTATGGTTAGTAGCCGCTTTACCCATTGTCCCACCAGCGCTCTTTATGTCTTTACTACCTCTTCCCTTATTATAAATAGTAAGAAAAAACAGTCAACTTTTGTTAAATCCTACTTAGTGCAAATTCCTGCTAGGTAATTAGGATAGACTAGATGCTTTGTATAAGTTATATTGTTTAATCTTCACAACAACCCTATGAGGCACTATCACTATTGTTTATATTTTGTGAATTAGGAAATAGATTCTAAGTGATAAAGCAAAATTGCTGAAGATCACATAATTCTTAAATTGATAATAAATATACATACATGTGTCACTGGATGATGCAAGAAATTCCACGCTCATCCACTAATCTCAAGGTTGGTAGTCTGTCTAGAAGGATCACAGAAGAAAGGCCTATAATCTGTTTGCATAAAGAATATAGCCAAGAAAAATCTGTGGAGCAGTTTTCCTCTGTAACATTTGGTGTTTCCGTAAGTCAGATTCTACTCCACAGCAATGGGCTGGGTTTTCTGGGGTAGTGTTGTGGGGGGGGTTGTACATATGTATTTTATTATGTCTATATGTTCTATTTTATCCTACTAGCCCATAATTCCTAAAATATGGAAATCACCAAATTATTTTATCTCCTCTGCAGTACTTGGGAGACTTTTGCCAATGTCAAGTGTTGAATATATATTTATTATGGAATAATAGTGAATGACATGTATTTTAGTTAGGTAGAATTTCAGGGAAGGGGCAACAGTTTATCAGGAGTTTGACTGGCTTTCAACATGTTGTGGAAAGGGAGAGAATTCAGAAAAGTATTCAATATACGAGAAGCAGTAAGAGGATTTCCAGAATGGTGTTGTGGCTTGAGGATATCTCTAGGCAGGAAGAATTCTGTTAAGCCAGTCAAATTTAGCAAACACAATCAGTCAGTGTCCAACAAACTCAGAATAATTTATTCAACAAAACCTATGGTAATACTGAGCAACAATAAAGAATAATGAACCTGTGAAACACTCCACAACAAGGGTAATTTGAAGGATATTATATTGAGTGAAATAAGCAGTTACAAAGGGCAAATATTGCATGAGGCCACTATTATTGAAAAGACCTATACACATGAAAAAAAAATTATTTGATAATTACCAGGGAAAGGAGCGGGAAGAAAGACAAATTAGTAGATAGAAGACACATGGTAATATTGGTGAAGGGAAAGGCCATATACTCTATAGGAGAAGTCAGCACAACATGACAAAGGCAGAGTAAGATGCTGAAAGGAATACAAGAAAAAAGGGCACCTATGAGGTCTGACAGTTAAGTTTCTGAACTTGCCTCTGTCTACTTACGTTGGCAGCACTGTACAAACAACTCAGTAAGGTTTCATAAAGTTGGTATATCAGAGTCCCACAGCCGTGTTCATGTAAACATATGGTGGTGTCTTGCTGAGTGGCATTCGTTATTGTTATTGTGTATTTTTGTGTGCCTCACAATGTCAGAGCTTGAATTAGAGCAATGGACAAATGTTAAATTTGTTAAACTTGGCAAGAGTGAAAGTGAAATCAGGGACATATTAGTCCAAGTTTATGGAGATAATGCCATTAAGAAAATGGCAGTGTACAAACAGATTAAACACTCTTCTTTTCTGAGGGTGGAGAAAGGGTCACTGACAAAGAGAAGTCAGGGTTGCCCATAAGGAGGAGAACTGATGAAAACTTGCAAAAATTCCTCAAATTGTATGTCAAAATCATTGACTGACTGTGAGAAGGATAGCAGAGCAAGTAAACATCTACAAAGAAAGGAACATCTTGGCATGAGAAAGATGTGCAAAAAATGGCCCAAAGGAGCTCTCTGACGAACAAAAGCAGAATTGATGTTAGCCAAGACCTTTTGGAGAGGTGAGACGATGTTTTGGGCTATGTTATCATCGGTGATGAAACATGAATGTACCGACATGACTCTTAAACCAAGCATTGGAGTGCACAATAGAAGTGAGTCAATTCTCCATAACCAAAAAAGTTCCATCAGTCCAAATTAAGAGTCAAAAGGATGTTGCTAAACTTTTTTGATATCAGACGGTTTTTTCAATACTAATTTGTACCAGTTTGACAAACAGTTAACCAATTTTACTATTTGGAAGTGCTGAAAAGGCTATGGGAAAAAGTTAGATGAAAACAACCTGAACTTTTTGCCGACAACTCGTGGCTCTTGCATCACAGCAAGGCACCAGCTTACATATCATTGTCTGGGGGGAGTATTTAGCTAGTAAATAAATAACTATATTGGAATATCCTACCTGATTTGTCCCCCAATGACTTTTTTCTTTACCTGAAGATAAAGGTAATAGTGAAAGGAAGACTTTTTTAAAGTTGTGATTAAGTGAAAATGTACAGTCCAAACCAATTTTGCATGCCTGCCTATCTGCAGCTCCTTCTGCTCTCCTTGTTCAGTGACAGCACACTCCTTTTTATTCTATACTTGTGGTGTCCTCTTAACAAGTTCCTTTCCCCTCTTCTCCCCACTCTTTCCTTCCATCCATAAAGACACCAGCAGGACAGCCTCTTATAAATGCACAGAACCATGAAGTACACACAGCATTTGGTCACACTATGTCCCTGAGACCAGTTCCTTTTTGTCTAAAGAGTGGACCTCACCAGTGTTTTCTGGTCAGGTGCAGCAGCAGGTCTAGGAGCCATGATCCCAGGGGATCCTCCAGGCTGTCGGACCATCAGCTGTGGTCTCTTAGTAGAGTTCTTGAGCTGCACCCTTGTTTTTCTCGTGTTGCCACAGGGCGCAACATTGTGCGCTCCATCATGGCTGTCTTTGGTGGTGGCCAGGTACCATCTGGTTCTTCTGGTCACATGTTGATACAGTCTCCCATTCACATGAGTCCTTCTGTCTCCTGAGCTCTTTTTCCCTCATGTCTTTGTTGTTCTTGATGATCATCTGTTCTGAATGAGTTGGGACCATTTGGTGTACCTCAGATGGCAACTTGCTAGCTTTTAAGACTCCAGACTCTGTTCACCAATACGGGATGAAGAAGACTCTCTTAGAAGTAGGGTAGTTTTTCCAGGTGGCCTCAATGTCCCCTGAAATCATGGTCCCCAGATTCCCGACCCTGATATTCTAACCTTGAGATATTGCATTGAGATTAAAAGAGCTTTCAGTTTATGGTGAAGTCCAGTTAAGTTGATCTACTTTCAACTGTATGCTGCCACTGCTTTCACCTAACCAAATTTCTATCAACTATTTAATCTATGATCAACCCTGTACCTCCCCCCACTCCCTTGTAGCTGTCAAAGAGTCTTTTCTTCTTACAGAAGTCTATTTTTTAAGTCCTTATAGCAACAATCTCATACAATATTTGTCCTTTCGCTGCTGGCTGATTTCACTCAGCATAATATCTTCCAACTGAAACCAGGTTGTTTGAGATGCTTTATAGAATTATTATTGTTCTTTATCATTATGTAGTATTCCACTGAGTATATATGCCAGAGTTTGTTTATTCATTCATCTATTGATGGGCATCTGAGTTGATTCCATCTTTTTACTACTGTGCACTATGCAGCAATAAAAATCCATGAGCATGTATCTGTTCATGTGACAGCCTTTATTTCTGTAGGATATATTCCAAGTAGTGGGATTACTGGATCAAATGGTGTATCTATTTCCAGCTTTTTTAAGGAAGCACCAAACTGCTTTACAAAGAGACTGCACCATTTTGCAATCCCACCAACTATGTAAGAGGGTTCCCATCTCTCCAAAGCCTCTCCAGCATTTGTTGTTTCGTGTTTTTTTGGATCATGGCCAACCTTATTGGGGTGAGACGGCATCTCATTGTAGTTTTGATTTGGATTTCTCTGATAGCCAGCGATCATGATAATTTCCTCATGTGTCTTTTGGCTGCCTGGATGTCCTCTTTGGTGTCCATCTCCTTTACCTGTTGCTTAATTGGGTTGTTTATCTTTTTCTTGTTGATATTTTGCAGTACCCGGTAGATTATGGAGATCAGACATGGGTTCAACATGTAGCTACCAAATTTTTTTCTCATTATGTGGGTGATCTTTTAATTCTTTTGTTAACGACTCTGGGTGAGTAAAAGCGTTTGATTCTTAGTAGTTCCCATATATCTATTTTCTATTCTATTAATCACGCTTTGTTTGTCAGACTTTGAAGTCTTTCAAGGCTGTGTATTAGAACTTCCATTGTTGACTATTTTTCTTGCATGATCTTTATTGTTTTAAGTTTGACATTTAGGTCTTTGATCCACTTTGATTTAGTTTTTCAATAAGGTGTGAGATATGGGTCTTGTTTCTGTTTTTTGCAGATGAATATCCAATTTTGCCAATACCATTTGTTAAAGAGAATGTTTTTACCCTAGTTTACAATCTTAGGGCCTTTGGTGAACATCAACTGCTCATGAGATGGTGGTAGCATCTCTGGGATCTGAACTCTGTTCCATTGGACTATATGTCTCTTTTTGTACCAGTGCAATGCTATTTTGACTACTGTGACAGTGTAATAGTTTCTATGATCAGGCAGTAGGGGGACTCCCACTGTATTCCTCTTCTTCAGTAGTGCTTTACTTATCCAGGGTTTCTTCCCTTGAAAGAAAGACATCTTGATGACATTCAGGACAATGAGTGTAATATGAAGACAGCTCTGATGGCCATTCCAGAAAAAGAGTTTCAAAGCCTTGAAGGGTATACTAGGGGCTGGTGTCTGTGCATAACTTCCTAGGAGGACTGAAGAGATATTCAGCATTGAGGCAAGTGACACTTTCTAGGATGAGTTTGCCAACTTACTTGTCATAACTCATATATGAGTAAAGTTTCAGGAAACTAGCATTAACTTAGTATAAATCTAAGGTAGTTATTGATAAGTTATGATGTATACTGTAAGCCTTAGAGCAAATACTTAGTAAACATTAAAAACTCATTGGAAAAATTAAATTATTATGCTAGAAAGTATCTAATTAAGTGAAAGAAGGCAGAAAAGAAGAAACATAGAAACAAAATACCTGATACATAAAGCAAAATGGCAGATAAATCCAACTATATTAATAACAGCAATAATAATTAAACAATCCAATCAAAAGGCAGAGATTGTCAGAGCTGATAAAGAAAACAAGATCCAATTACATGCTATCTGTACTTTAGCTTTGAAGATACAAATAATTTAAAATAAAAGACGGAGAAAGTATACAGTAAATAAATAGCAACCGTAAGAGAACTGAAGTGCTATATCAATATAAGACAAAGGACATCTTTCAACAAAAAAGCATTATTACTGACAAAGAGAGTCATTTTCTAATGGTAAAGAAGTCAGTTCACCTGGAAGATATAACAGATGTAAGCATACATATATGTATCTAATAAAGAAACTCCAATACACAAAGCAAACACAGAACTGAGGAGACAAAAAGGTAATTCAATAATAATAGGTGGAGATCTCAATATTTTGCTTTAATAATGGTTAGAATGCGAGGCAGAAGATGAACAAGGAAATAGAAAACTCAAAACCACTATAAATCAATTAAATCTAACAGACATCTGTAAAACACACCAGCCAATAACAACAGAATATACTTTCTTCTAAAATGCACAAGGAACGTTGTCAAGATCATTTACTCGACTATAAAGCAAGCCTTACAAAACTTAGAAGAATTGAATCATGCAAAGAGTGCTCTGGCTATAAGAGAAAGACATTAGAAGACCTTGACAGAAGGAAATCTTAGAAATTCACAAATACGCAGATGTTAGTCAACATATTCACAAATAACTGTGTATTCAAAGAAGAAAACACAATAGAAATTAGAAAATACTTTGAGTCAAGTCTTCAGACAAGAATGGATTGGACTCAGACGCAGAGAGTGACCTTATCATATGCGCACTTTATGGCTCTGTGCATCTGTAGGATGTAGTCCTACCGGCCTCTTACTAGAGGGGAGTGGAGAGGGTGGAGAGGAGGGGACAGGAAACTATTAAGAGGATATGACATTTATAGAACAGAAAGGAGGACTGTGCTGTCACCAGGCAAGGAGAGCAGAAAGTGCTGCAGCTAGGCGGACATGCAAATTTAAACTGGATTGCACACTTTCACTCAATCACAATAAAAAAAAAAAGAAAAGACTTTGAGATGAACATGAATGAACATTAAAATATAACATACCAGAATTTAAGGGAAGCTGCTAAAGCAATGCTTAGAGGGAAATTTATAGCTGTAGTGTCTAATTAAGAAAAATATGAAAAATCTCAAATCAATAGCCTAATCATTCACTGTAAGAAACTAAACTGAAGCTTTCAGAAGTAAAGAAAGATGAAAATACATAAAACAGAGAAAAAAAAAATCAAGAAAGGTGACAACCGGCCTTTGAAAAGATCCTCAAAAATGGCAAACCCAGCTAGACTAAGAAAAAGAATATTTAAAACATTAAAATCAGCATAGGATACACATACAGATCATTGGAATACAATCGAGAATTTAGAAATAAGCTCTTATGTTTATCTTCAACTGGTTTTCCACAAGGGGAATACCAAAATAATTCATGGAAGGAAGGGCTAGACTTTTCAAGAAATAGTGTTGGGATAACTGGATATTCACATTAATATATATATCATATATTGTATATCATATTATATTATATTACATATTATATATAAGGTATAATATATACTATTATACCTTATATATATATTAATAACTGGATCCAACTCGACAGCACTTGGCTGGCAATATATATTATAACATATAATATATATTAATGTGAATATTCAGTCATACATATATATTAGACTTCTACCTCACATCATACACAAAAATTAACTCAAAATGGATCATAGATAGAACCATATGCTCACCTATAACTTCACCTGTTCCCCTTTCCAGTTACCCGTCCCCTCACTACTAGAGTTTGAGTTTATTCTATTATCATAGTTTTAAACATTGTCAAATGGGTTGTAAATCATTTCGTCTCAGTTTTAGATGAGAAGTAGCACTGTGTTATCATCTGTGACTCAGAACCCTGTGTTATGCTGGGAGCCAGTTTGAAGTTACACGCTTAAATTCAGGTTCTGAGTTCAAATACTGGCTTATGACCAGTTAGCTTGCCACCTTGTGCTTTGGTTTTCATATATATAAAATAACATCACTTACTTGCAGAGCACTTAACGAGCCTAGCGTGCATAGTAATGAGCATCTCGTGTTACCTCCTCCTGCCTTATGAAAGAGCTCAGGAATGAGGTTGGCTTAGTTGGCCTACCTGCTTTCATTCTCTGGAGGTGGAATGCTTAGAGGTCAAAGGGGAAACCTGTTGCCATTGCATTGATTCTGACTCACAGTGACCCTGTAAGACAGATGAGAACTGCCCCAAAGGGCTTCCAGGGAGCAGCTAGTGGATGTGAGCTGTCAGCGTTTTGGTTAACAGCCAAGCTCTTAACTATTGTTCCACCGAACTGTATTTCACCACTATCCGTTAGAAGATTAACAACGGAAGTAGAACCCATGGACTAAGGAAGAGAAAGCTTGGAGTTTTAGGCTTTTTTTGTTGTTGTTGTTACCAAGTAGTGTACAGAGGTTAAATCATTCTAAGACTGTCCTTTTAAAGAAAACCAAAACAGTTGCTATATAGTTGATTCACTTATTGACGACCGCATGTGAGTAAGAGCAGAACTGTGCCTCACGGGACTTTCAATGGCCAATTTTTTGAAGTAGATCACCAGGCTTCTCTTCAGAGGAGCTTCTGATTAGACCCCAACTATCACCTTTTCTATTAGCAGTCAAGCATGCTAGCCATGTGTATTAAGAAGTCCTTTAAAGGAAGTTCTTGAATGAAAAGGAGACTTTAAAAAAGAGTCAACAAAATTCCTAACCCTGCTCATCAGCTATATCATATTACGAGTAAAGAGGGATAATGTCAATGGAAGAATTTGGATTAGAGTTAGACCATATAAGCCTTCACATAAGGATGAAACAGTTTCAAAAACAAAAGCTCTAGTTGTATTCATTACCACTATTCCCAAGATAGCCAATTGTTTTCATTTGGGTCATTTTTACTAAGAAATAGGAAACAAGCAGAAAAGGCTTTTGATTAATGGAGGGAGTTTTCCAGGCAATGTTCAGCACAGCAGTACTTCTTTTCCCCATGTGAGGAAGGAAAGTTCTACAAAACACCTCTGATTGCATCAGGAGAACTTACTCAACAAGCATTCTTGCAACTCAGAAAGAGCTGTGTGACGGTGACTGGAAATGAAAACAGAAAATGCGTGATCCATGAAATGCTGCTCGTGAATTCCATGTAGTCAGGAAAGGTGGTGTATAAAGATAGAACTTGAAGTAATTGCTAGATAAATTAAATATTTTGAGGTTTTAATCTCTGAAATGGATAGTACCCTATCCAATGTTAATGATTCTAGGTGACATTAACAACCTGGTTGACTAAAGACTCAAAATCAGGACTTGTTCAAAGACACGACACCAAACACCCTGGGATGAGAACTTCATCAACACCTAGTGAAAAAGATGTTTCTTTGAATATTTAAAACTAGATCTACATGGCATTTTTCTCTATGTATTATTATTCAATAGCTTTGTGTTTTATTTCATAGTATTCCCATTTTTCACAGTAAGACTATGTGTAAATATTTGAAGCTGCTATTAAAACAATTTTTTTTTATCATACTTTAGATGAAGGTTTACAAAGCAAATTAGTTTCTCATTAAACAACTAATAACACATTGTTTTGTAACATTACTTGCCAATCTCACGACATGTCAACACCACTTTTGTCCTCAGGTTCCCCATTACCAGTTTTCGTGTCCTCTCTTGCCATCTTTTACTTGTTCCTGTGCTGATGTGCCCATTTAATCTGATTTTTTTTTTTTTATGGGACTGTCTAGTCTTTAGCTTAAGAGTGAACCTCAGGAGTGAATTTAGTATTGGTGTTCGGGGGCCTCACTTGTGAGGTTTGTCTAGTCTCTGTTAGATCAGTAAGTGATCTTTAAAACATTTTACTGCAGATATTATGAAGGAGAGCATGGATGTTATCTAAGGGCTGGTCAAGCAGGGCAGAAAATCTGACCTCTTACAGAATGTTGTAGAAATAGAGAACAATTTTTATGAAAGCATGAATCACTTTCAACAATTTTTCATAGAATTAGTAGCCAAGCCAAGCCAAGTGCCGTCGAGTCGGATCTGTCTCATGTGTATTAATAAATTAACAAAGGTAACATTTAGCTCAGTACAAGGAAAAGCTTTCTGCCTAATTTATTTAGGAGTGGGAAAGCCTGTATTATAAAATACCATATTCTTCATCTTGTGGAGGTATTTTTATAGAAGCATAGACTTTCCTCCAGACCAGACAGTGAGAAAGCCTTCCCTTGGAGTAGACACCCTGAATTTGGACTTACAGCCTACCAGACTGTGTAAGAATAAACATTTCTCTTTTAAAGCCATCCACTTTGTGGTAGGTCTGTTACAGCAGCACTAGCTGACTAAAACAGTCATCCTTATTCATTGTCCAGTTTTTGCATGCATATGAAATGACTGAAAATACCACACACAGGTTGGGTCAGGCACATCTTAGTCTTCAAAGTGAGATCTTCACTTTTTTTTTTTTTTAACACTTTAAAGACATCCTTTCCAGCAGATTTTCTCAATGCAATGTTTCTGGCTGTTGCTTCCATGGGCATTGATTTTAGATTCAAGTAAAATGAAATCCATAACAATGTCAAAATTTTCTCCATTTATCATGATGCTGCTTATTGGTCTAGTTGTGATTCTCTTTTTCTTGAGGTATAATCTATGTCAAAGGCTTCAGTCTTCTATCTTAGAAATAGCTTCAAATTCTTTTCACTTACAGCAAACCACACTATATCCCCTTGTTCTTTTTGAACAACTACCTCTGGGTCTGTGTATAAGTTCTGCGTGAGTACAATTACTTCTTCTGAGATTTCCATTCTTTGCAATGTTGTCCATACTTTGTATGATCCACGCAGTTGAATGCCTTTGCATAGTCAATAAAACACAGGTAAACATCTCTCTGGTACTCTCTGCTTTCAGCCAAGATCTATCTGACTTCAGGAATTATATCACTCATTCCCAGTCCACCTCTGAATCTGTCTTAAATGTATGGATGATTCCTGTAGATGTATTGCTGCAAATTATTTTAATTATCTTCATCAAATTTTACTTGTGTATGGTATTAATGACATTGCCCATTAATTTCTATATTCTGTATGATCACTTTTCTTTGGAATGAGCTCAACTATGTGTCTTGTCCAGCCTGTTGGTCAGGTAGCCTTCTTGGTGTATATGAGCAAGATGTATCAACATTACATCAGTTTGTTGAAACGTCTCAGCTAGTATTGTGTCAGTTCCTAGAGCTTTGTTTTTCACCAATGCATTCAGTACCTTTGGTTCCTGTTCATATGGTACCCCCTGAAATGGTTGAAAATTGCCAAGTTCTTTTCCATCTAGTGACTATATTTCTTCCATTTTCTTCTGATTTCCCATAAAGCCAAACCAAACCTACTGCCACTGAGTTGATTTTGACTAATAGAGACGCTATTGGACACAGTAGAACTGCCCTATAGAGTTTAAAAGTAGTGTCTGGTGGATTTGAACTGCCATTTTCTAGGTTAGCAGCCATACTACTTAACCACTATACGACCAGGGTCTCTGTTTTCCCCATAGAAACTTTCAATATTGCAACTTCAGGCTTGAACTTTTTCTTCAGTTCTTTCAGCATGAGGTGAGATGGTATCTCATTATAGCTATGATTTGAATTTCTCTAATGGCTAAAGGTTATGAACATTTTATCGTGTATTGTTAGCATCCTGGATGCCTTCTTTGGTGAAGTGCCTATTCATATACTTTGTCCATTTTTTAATTGGGTTATTTGTCTTTTTCTTATACAGGTTTTGAAGTATCTTTTAAATTATGGAGATTAGATGCTAATCAGATTTTGATAGACAATTTTTTTTTCCATCTGTAGATTGTCTTGTTAACCTTTTGGTGAAGTATTTGGATGGGCATAAGAGTTTGACTCTTTTGAGTTCCCAGTTACCTGTTTTCTGTTCTGGTGTTTCTGCACTGTTAGTAATGTTTTGTAGTCTATTCATGCTGTGTATTAGACCTCTGAAAATTGTTCCTATTTTTTCTTCTATAGTCTTTATTGTTTTAAATTTTATGTCTAGGTCTTCGGCGCATTTTGGGATAGTTTTTGTGCATGGCATGAGACATGAGTCTTGTTTCTTTTTTTGTAGATGGATATCTGGTAATGTCAACATCATTTGTTAAAGAAATTTCCTTTTCCCGGTTTACAGACTTTGGGCCTTTGTCAAATATTAGCTATTCGTAGATGGAAGATGTCATATCTGGAGTCTCAATTCTGTTCCATCAGTCTATGCATGTGTTTTTGTACCAGTACCAGGCTGTTTTGACTACTATGGCAGTGCAATAGGTTCTAAAGTTAGGCAGAGTGAGTCCTCCCACTTTGTTCTTCTTCAGTAAGGCTTTACTCATTTGAGTTTTCTTCTCTTTCTGTATGAAGTTGGTGATTTGTGTCTACATCTCATTAGAAAATGTCATTGGAATTTGCATCTGTAGATCACTTTGGGTAGAACAGATATTTTCATGATGTTAAGTCTTCCTACCAGGGAGCAAGGTAGTTTTGTTAACTTCTACAGGTCTCTTTTGTTTTCTTTCAGTAGTCTTGTCATTTTATGTGTATAGGACTTTCACATCTCTGGTTATATTTATTGCTAGGTATTTATCTTCTTGGGGGCTATTGTAAATGGTTTGATTCAGTGATATCCTCTTGTGTGTGTTCTCTTTGTTGGTGTAAATGAATCCACCTGATGTTTGTATGTTTGTCTTATATCCTGATACTTTGCTGAGCTCTTCTAGTGGTTTTAGTAGCTTTTTTCTGTAGATTCTTTAGAGTTTTCTGTGGATAAGATCATATCTTCCTTGAATAGAAATACTTTTACTTCTTCCCTACCAATTCGGATTTTCTTTATTTCTTCATCTTGCCTCAGTGCTCAGGCTAGAACTCCAGTGCAATGTAGAATAAAAGTAGTGACAAAGGGCAATTTTGTCTGTTTCCTGTTCTCAAGAGGAGTGCTTTCGGACTCTCTCCATTTGGGATGATGCTGGTTGTTGGCTTTATATAAATGCCCTTTATTGTACTGAGGAATTTCCATTCTCTTCTTATTTTGCCAAAAGTTTTTAACAAGAAAGGGTGTTGGACTTTGTCAAATACCTTTTTTACATCAATTGATAAGATCAAGTGATTCTAGTCTTCTGTATTAATTATGGAGTTGACTTCACTGATTGTTTTTCTATTGTTGAAACATCTCTGCATCCCTGCTATGAATCCCAGTTGGTCACGGTGAATTATTTTTTGGATGTGTTGTTGAATTCTACTGGTTAGAATTCTGTCAAGGATTTCTGTGTCAAAGTTTATGTGAGTTATTAGTTTGTATTTTCCTTTTGTGTGTGTCTGTGTGCTGTCTGTACCTGATTTGGTATCAGGGGGTTACACTGGCTTCATAAAATGAACTTGGGAGTATTCCATCTTTTTCTCTATGTAAAATTCCTTTAGTAACAGTGGTGTTAACTCTTCTCTGGAAGTTTGGTAGAATGGTCCAGTAGAGTCATCAGTCCCAGGGCTATTCCCCAACCCCTTCCTTTTTTCATTATGAGTAAGTGCAAGTACGCAATCAAAATCAATTCTGCGTGACCACCTATCTGCAGCTCCATCTGCTCTCCTTACCCTGTGACAGCACATTTCTCCTTTTCTCTCTATATTTCTCATATCCTTTTAGTGAGCACATGTACGCTCCTCTCCATCCTCCTCTATTCCATATAGAAAGATACTAATAGGACAGCCTTCTATAAATGTATAAACACTACATGATTACACTGTGTCCCTGAGTCCAGTTCATTCTTGCCTGAAAAGTTGACCTCAGTAATGGTTTCAGTTCAGGGCCAGCAGCAAGTCTAGGGCCATGTTACTAGGTGACTCTCCAGGCTGTTGAACCATCAGTTACGGTCTTTTAGAAGTTCTTGAAATGCACACCTCTTTTGCTTGTATTGTCTCAAGGACTCTACATTGTGTCCCACATTATGGCTGTCACTGGTGGTGGCCAGGCATCATCTGGTTCTTCAGGTCACATGTTGATACAGTCACCCATTCTTGTGGGTCCTTCTGTCTTATTTGGGGTATTTTCCAGAGCCATGGCAGTCTGCTTCTTTAAATAGTTAGATATTGATTTTCGTCTTCACACCACCAAAAAGCTGTTCAGTTTCTCCAGGAAAAACTGGATAATTCTCTGTATGTATGTAATTCTCAATACATAATGTAACTGTCAATACAAAATTCTTTTGTATCTACCTCTGATAATTTCAGAACGAATTCTTCATCTGACAAGTTTTTTGCTTCTTTACCTGGGGTATTTTTCAGAGCCATGGCAGTCTGCTTCTTTAAATGGTTAGATATTGATTTTTGTCTTAACACCATCAAAAAGCTGTTCAGTTTCTCCAGTGTTACACCAGTGGGAGTGTGGCAAAGCCCTAAGAAGGGAGTAAGGGCACTGCTAGACTCGGCAGGCAGCTTTTGCTGTGTTCTGTAGGTATAGCTGAACTTACATACAGCTTCTCTGGTAATAGAGATGTTGTCAACCCCTGTAATGTTGCTCAGCTTGGCAGCTTGTTCCAGCTGAGTCATCAGGGGTTTCTTCTATAAGCCAGTGGTTTTTCAGACAAGTGTTGTTCAATTTCCATGCATTTGCTTTTTTCCCTTTCCTTTTTCTGTTATTGATTTTTACTTTTGTGTCTTTATGATCTGAAAGATGTTTTGCAATATTTCAGTACTTTTAATTTTGTTAAGGTTGCTTTATGGCCTTATATGTGGTCCATACTGGAGAATGGTCTATGTGTACTGTAAGAGAAAGTATACTTGGCTGTTAGTGGTTGGAATGTTCCGTATGCCCCAATGAGATCAAATTGGTTAATTGTGGCATTGAGATCTTCCCTGTTCTAACTGAGCTTTTTTCTGGGTAATCTCTCCTTCACTGAGAGTCACATTTTGAAGTCTCCTACTATTATTTTATAGCTCTCTGTTGTTTTCAATGTAGTTAGAGTTTATTTCATGTATTTTGAAGCCCTGTTTTGGGTGCATAGATAGTATGGTTATCTACTCCTGGAGTGCCAACCATTTAATTGCTATATAATGTCTTTCTTTATCCAATACGGTAAGCTTTACTTTACAGTCTGTTTTATCAGAGATTACTATTGGAAGTCCTGCTCTTTTGTATTTTAGTCTGTTCATATGCTTAAGTTGTATCTCCTGGAGGCAGTATATAGATGCCAGCCAGCCAGGTGCCGTCGAGTCGAAGTATATAGATAAGTCTGTTTTTTCTAATCTATCTTTCACTCTTTATCACTTCAATCTATTTATATGCAGTGTGATTATTGATAGGTATGAGTTTAGTGCTGTCACTTTGATGTCTTTTTTGTACATTGTAAAAAATTCCTTTGTTCCCTTTAATTTTCTGTGCTTATTCTTTTTTCTTTGTGTTTTCTTTTCATCTTTTTCAGTGTTGTTAGTTTTGTATTTGCTGACATTTCATGTTTTTCTTGTTTTTTGTCTTGAGGCATAGGATAATTTCCTTAGTGTTTGCCCCTATATTTCTAAATTTAAACTAGCTTCAAATTTCTTTATATTGTTTTAACTTCCTCTCTATATGAAAGATCTGTGACTACATTTTTCTTTTAAGTCCCTCTTTTTTTGTTATGCCAAGCCAAGTGCAGTCTAATCGAATCCAACTCACGGCGACCCTAGAGGCCAGAGTAGAACTGCCCTCTAGAGTATTCAAGGAGTGCCTGGTGGATTTGAACTGGTAACCTTGTGGTTAACAGTAGTAGCACTTAACTCACTACACCACCAGGGTATAATATTTACATAATGACTTTTCTGTTTGCTTATTTTCAGTGTTTTGCCATTGACTTATTTTTGTGATTTTACTATTTGGTTGGATATCCAGTTGCTCTATTCTGTTCTAGTTTGGGATTGCTTCCTGATGTTGTTGATTTTCTAACCAAAAGACTCCCTTTAGTATTTCCTGTAATTTTGGTTTGTTTTTTGCAAATTCCCTAAATTTCTGTTTATCTGGAAATATCCTAATTTCTCCTACATATTTGAGATTCGATTTTCCTGGATATATAATTCTTAGCTAGCAATTGTTTTACTTCAAGGCTTTGTATATGTTTTCCCATTCCCTTCTCAATTGCATAGTATCTTCTGAGTAGTCTGAGCTTAGTTTTATTGATTTCCCTTTGTAGGTTATTTTTTTATTTATCCCTGGCCACTTTTAAAATTGTTTCCTTATGTTTAATTTTAGCAAGTTTCTTTGTAATATGCCTTGGTGTCTTTCTTTTGGGATCTGCCTTGTATTGAGGCTGATGAGCATCTTGTATAACTTCTCATCTTTTATGGTCTTGGGATAGCTTTCTCTCTGTATTTTCTGTTGTCACCTCCCTGACTTCTGGTACTCCAGTCACTCATAGATTATTCCTCTTGATAGAGTTTCATGCAATTCTTAGTGTTTCTTGATTTTTAATATTTTTTATCTGACTTTTCCTCAAGTATGTTGGTGTCATATGCTTTACCTTTACTCTCACAAATTAGACCTTCCAATGCCTCAAATCTGCTGCTTTGACTTTCTATTGAGTTGTCTAATTCTGTAATTTTATTCTTAATTTTCTGAACTTTTAGTTCTTGTTCTGTACACTTTACTACAGCCTACTGAATTTGTCATTATGTTCTGCTGCATTTCCCTCATCTCCTTCCTGATCTCTTGAAGAGTTCTAAATATTAATTTTTTTTGTATTCTACCTTTGATAATTCCAGGAAATTGTCTTCCTGTGGAAAGTTTCTTGCCGCTTTGTTTTGAGGGCTTTCTGAAGCCACTGTGTTTTGCCTCTTCAAGTGATTTAATATGGACTGTTGTCTCCAAGCTATCGGCCATATGTTGAATTTATTTATTTCATGTTTGCTTATTGTGTTCCAGCTTGTTTTGTTTTGAAATGTCTAAATATGCAGATCGTGTTTGTTAACTTGGTTACTGAAGTCTTTGAAGCTCTAACTGCCTGTCATCAGGTGGCTAGAGCTGTTGCTGCACACATGAGGTCAGGAGTCTGTTCACTTTTCTGGTATGAATTCAACTCAGGGGTCTAGATAATCAGTCACCAAGTATGTGGTACAGGCTCTCCGTTACTATCCAGGATGGGCAGGGCTGATTCACCTAAGCACAGGTATTTGGTTAGCAGGTGCTGAGAATTCTAGGTGGCTAACAGTCATTGCTGAGTGTTTCTGAGTAAGACATGTCCCCTTATGTGTGATTCTAGGTGAAGGCACTGTTTCTGCCTTGAATTTCTGGCTTCGGTGACTCAGTAAGCCTCTCCTCCTTCCCTCGTCTTCTAGTTTAGGAAAATGGCTCAGGGTTGACTTAAGAAGTGCACTTCCAGTTCAGTTAATGGCATCACACCTTGAATCCAGACACAGAGAGGAGAGGGATAACCACTGCATGCAGGAATAAAGAAAGAGTTTTACCCCAAAGGAAAGACTTTTATTGATATGCAATAGATAGATGTCAGTCCTTTAGCTTTTGATGGCCAAGTGCGTTTTTCACTGGCTCTTTGTTTACAGGGTGGATGCCCACCAAAAGCCACAGCTCCGCTCACCATGCTGACCATGGCTGACTCCCAGAAGGTCAGATCTAGCAAGTCCTAGGTATTTCTGGATCTACTCTTCCTTCTGCATTGGTCTGTTTGGTTATTCAACATTCCCTTTGATATTCAGGGCTCTTGGGATGTTATATGTAATTAATTCAATTGTCCCTTTGGGTCTTTGTTGTTAAAGGGATCACAGGAAGCATCTGACTACTGTGCCATCTTCACCTTATTGCCTATCAGTGCATCTCAGTTGCATGTTTGATCAGTTTTAGACTGTAGAAGTTGGTAAATACCTAGGTTTCTTTATTTCTGACCTACCTATTTCCAGGCACTGTGAGATACCAAGAAAATACCAGTAAATAGCAGAAGGACAGATATATTTGCTTTCATGAAACACATAGACCAATGGTGAGTTAGGAAAATAAGCTGGCCCCTAAGAATTTCTACTAGTCACATGTTTCTAAGATTACAGTTAAACAATTCTGTTGTAGTAGCCCTGCAGGAGTTCCTGGACCGTGCACATATTTAAGCCCTGGCTGGTAAACAAAAGATTGATGGTTCAAATCCACCTGAGGAATCTTGGAAGGAAAGCCTGGTGACCTACTTACAAGAGAGCGCAAACACTGGAAACCCTATGTAAAACATTTCTGCTCTGAAATGCATGTCACCATCATGAATTTAATTGGCTAGCAACTTTTTTTAAGATTACAGTATGAGTCTCATTTGAAATTAAATTTCCAAGTATGCAATAAGTGAGCAAGAATGTTTACTATAGGCATAGAAAAATTCTATGAGCTTACCCAAGAACTTTCCAAAGTGATTTATTTCTTCAGTGTCAGTGAAGACCCAGGTAAGGCCCAACAGACCAGATGTGCCCAATGAGTGGGTGCCTAGATCCTGGAGTGTGCTTTTTGGTCCATGATTAGTTGGTTAGTAAAAGATATCAGGAGAATTTTTTTGTTTGCGTGTTTATTTGTTTCCTAAAAGGAAAAGTGGCCACAGATGAAAGTCATGCAATAAAAAAATAGTAGTATAAAATAGTTGAGAGAAAATAGTCCTTGTTAATTTAAACAGAAGGCTGATAACAAATCACCAGCTAAATACAGAAGTCTTGATTAGGTAGTTGAGCTACCTGACATGCAAACAACAAGGCAGGCCTGCAAAGAAACTATCCCTAAGATGGGAAGAATTGCACAGCCAAGACTATTCATGCCGTAAAGTCCCCAAAGAAAAGTTATTAAGGCAACAGATGTCAGAATGGTAGAAGATGAAGGAAACCATGGAGAGAACCAGGGAAGGAGATGTCTGAAACATTGACAGATGCCCTAGAATGTTCAGTCCTCTTCTTACATGACTTTGTCAGACAATTCATTTCGTGTGAAGTGGGATTTGCCCACATCTACCTCTCCAGGTAAAAGCTAAGCTTCATTCTCAAACCATCTGTAACAGTGATACCTAAAACTAAGAGAACCCCTATAGCGAGTTGCTCTAATGTTGACCATTGTTCTACATGTTCTGATTAGGTAATAATTGCAGGTGATTCTAAAAATATTTGAAAATATAATCACTATATTCCAGAAGATCCTAATCTATTTGGAACCATTAAACCAACCACTGATCAACAATACAATTAAGAGTGGGAAGCAGATTTTCATAAAGACAAATGAAAAGGGAAATAATAAAATAGACCTAAAAGTAGTACCCAAAACAAAACCCACTGCCTTTGAGTCAATTTTGACTGATAGAAATCCTATAGAAAGGAGTAGCACAGCCCCCTTGACTTTCCAAGGAGTGTCTGGTAGATTTCAACTGCCTGCCTTTTGGTTATCAGCTGTAGCACTTAACCAGTACACTAGCAGGGTTTTCCCTAAACATAATACCTGAATTTAAATAAGATTTAAAGAGGAGGGGAGAAAGCATTATTTCTTGAATATTATCAAAAACAGGAATATGGAGTAAAAAATTATCCATCATGCTAGTAACAACACTGATAATCTTATGTCCCCAGATCCTTGGATATATTTAAGTCCCCTACATTCCAGCCACACTGTCTACTCACAGAATTAGATATAATATGGATTCTATTCCTTGATTCCTTTTCTATTCTCAGTCTGGAATGCTCTCCCTATCCTCTCCCCATGTCATGGATTGCATCGTGTACCACAAAAATGTGTGTATCAGTTTGGCTGGACCATGATTCCAAATGTGGAGTCATTTTATCCATGTCCTGTGAATCCTCCTTCTGTGATGCTGAGAAGGGAGAATGGGCAAGAGTTGTGTTGGTGAGGCAGAACTGAAGCTACAGGCTTGTGGGATACAGAAGGAAGAAGTGATCAGAGAGAGTTAGGAATCTCATATCACCAAGAAAGCAGCACTGACAGTAGAACATGTCCTTTGGACTGGAGGTTCCTGTGCCAAGATGCTCTCATTGGATTTGGACTCGTAGTATTAGACTGTGATAATTTCTCACATTGAATGGACTTGTAACTTAGGAGTGGATTTGTAGCTCACTGGACTGCGACAATAAACTTTCTCTTCATGACGCCTTCCATTTATGGTATTTTCTGTTAGAGCAGTACTGGGTGACTGACACACCCCTGTTCTGCCCCACCATGCCACAAACACACCCCCAACAAAACCTTTCCTCTTCATAAATCTGCTCTGATCCGCCTGGTAGGAATTAATTGCTCTGCTATGTTCAATCCAAACAGCATTTTGCTTATCTTTAGTATTTGCTATATTCTACCATAAAGGAGCCCTGGAGAAGTAATGGCTAATGGCTAAGAGCTTGGCTGCTAACTAAGAAGTTGGTGGTTCAGACCCAGTCAGTGACTCCACCTGAGAAAAATCTGGTATTCTGCACCCACAAAAAAACCCTGTGGGGCAATTCTACTCTGTTACCTGGAGTTGTTTGCTATAAGTCAGAATTGTTTTGGCTGTATCCAATAACAATACTCTTGTGTTATATTAGAATCAGATGACTGAGTGGCTGTTTGCTTCACTAGATTTTATGCTCTTTGAAAAAAGTTGTATTATTTATTGTTCATTCTTAAAATTTATTAGCTCCTGGTGTAGTTCTATGGGACAGAGTAGAATCGCCCTATAACATTTCCAAGACTGCAATCTTTACTGAAGCAGACTGCTACATCTTTCTCCTGTGGAATGACTGAACTGGTGGATTAAAACCACCAATTTTTCACTTAGCTGACAAACACATAATCAGTTTGCCACCAACGGCTCCTCCCTTTGCAGGTAACCTATTGCTATTGAGTCAATTCTGACCCTGCAGGACAGAGTAGAACTACCCATAGGGTTTCCAAGGAGAATCTAGTAGATTTGAACTGCTCTGCGTTGTCACCAGGGTTTTACCTTTGCAAGTATAATGTTTTAAATGATACCTGCTAACTAGGGAGCACAGTTAATAATAAAACCAGACACCAGGCCATCTTCATCAATTTCCATACAACTAGTATTTGTATTTGTGGGGTACATCGTTGTTATCCATTCATGCTGAATAGCATATGTTAGAGGGTTCTTGTGTATACCAGGATGCCAGGGTTCAAATCCTGGCTTAGCTATTTTAATAGCTGACCTTAGGTAAATTAATACCTCCGGCTTCAACTTCTTCACTTGTAAAGTGGGAATAATAACAGCACTTACATCGTAGAGATGTTATAAAGCTTAAATGTTTTAATCCACATAAAGCTCTAGAACACAGTGCTTGTTGCATAACAACCATTTAATAAATATTAATTAATTGCTTTCATTATTATTTTCCTATCAACCCTAATTAGCTCTTTCCACTTTACCTTGACTGGTAAGACTATTGTATTTACCTGTAAATACTTGTAGCTGATACCCTTGTTTAACCACTTAATCTTCTATCATCTTTTCTTGATTTGTGTGTTCTTCCACCTCTGAAGCCATAATGCTTAGAAATAGTGAATTTTCATCAGCTCAAAGATAAATTCTAGGTCAAACGTGGTAATTCCATTTTTCAGTGTTCAAAGGTGGGTATGCGACACAGTTCAGCAGTGACGCAGGAGGGGGCATATGCATACGAGTTTCCTAGTGCTTCCCATAACCAGGTACTATACCACAAATTGCACGGCTTGTAAGAATGAAAACTTACTGTCTCACAATTCTGGAAGCTAGTAATTTAAATTCAGGATGTCAGTAAGGCTACAAAGGCTTTAGGGAAAGATCTTTACTGTAGTCTTGGTGCCATGCAGTGGTTAAGTACTTGGCTGCTAACCTGTAGGTCAGTAATTCAAATCTACCAACAGCTCCCTGAGGGAAAGTCATGACAATGTGCTTCCATAAAGATTCCACCACTACCTTCAAGTCAATTTGCACTTGTAGTAACCCTATAGGACAGAGTAGAACTGCCCCCATATAGTTTCCTAGTCTGTAAGTCTTTGTAGAAGCAGATTGCCAACATTTTTCTCCTGCAGAACAGCTGATGGGTTCTGACTGCTGACCTTTGAATTAGCAGCTGAGTACTTTAATCACTGCATCACCACAGGATCCTCTGTAAAGATTACAATTTTGGGAACCCTCTGAGGCAGCTGTACTCTACTCTATAAGGATTGCTATGAGCCACAATGGACTCAAAGACAACAGCTTTAGATTTGGTTTTATTTTTTTTTGGTATTTCAGTTTGTGGTGGCCAGCAGCACTCTCAGGCTTGCAGCTCCAGCAAAACTTCATTATCACGTGGCTGTTTCCCTGTATTTGTCCTTCTGTGTCTCTAGTCCTCTTTTACACGACACCACTCAGAAGGTACTAAGACTCAAACTACTCTAGAATGACTGCATATTAACTGATACTATCTTCAGAGATGATATTCCAAATAAGGTCTTACTCACAAGTACCAAGGGTTGCAACTTCAACCCAATCTGGGGAGGTTTGGAGGGACACAATTTTTTTCCATAACAATATGCTGAGGAAATCCTCCTTTTTTTTTTTTCTTTCTTTCCTATCTCCCTGCCCCTCTTTCTTCTTCCCTTCCTTGAGTAAAGAAACCTGTTAGAAGAGACAGTCCCCCTTCTCTGGGACTATAGGGCCGTGAGGCGACCGTAAGTGCCATGACCACAAGGGTGATGGACACACTGATAACAGAGCACATATAAAGAGCTTGACCCAAACTGACAGTGTTGTCATAACTTGTTTGTCACACTTCTGAAAGTATAAGAAATATCTATGGTACAAAAACTCAAACCCTTTGCCGTCAAGTAGATTTCCACTCGAAGTGTCACCGATTGGGATCTGTGTCCCGAAGCAGTTGGGCCAATGAAACATACTCCAAGTCAGAAAGACAAAGTTTCTTAGGAAGTGGCACCAATAAGAAGTCTGAAGGAACACAGGCTGTAGATTTATGGAGTCCGGAAAAGCAATTTTCACATCAGAGCACATACATTACTTTTTGCATGTAGCCCACAGACAGTTGGATAAGTATAGATCACTAAATAACAATAAGCAATGCTGTATTAAACTAAAGATATATATGTTGGACATCTAAAATGTAATTTGTATGTTTGTAACAGTAAATAGCTAGAGAGAGAGAGAGAGAGATAAAAAATCTCTTAGCTAGTAGAATTGGCCTGCCAAGTTTACTCTGACTGAGATAAGAAGCAAGAAAGTACACACCAAAAGAGCCAGGCAGCCTTCCTAACTGCCATCCTGCAGACTAATGGCTGTCTCCAAAGAGAACAAAGAAGAGGCAGACCAAGGCCAACAGAGCTGAGAAGGCCTCACACCCCTTTGGAAATAGACTAGTTCAGCTGGCATAATAAAAAGGACATTGAAATGAGAACGTACCAAATGCCAGGCTAAAACAAAAGAAGAAAACCTATCAATTACTTAGAGTACTATCGAGGCATTAGTTACGTCAAGCTCTCTGTGGCCTGTTTTGAAAAGGAGAATATATGGCACGAGGTAGGAGGGTCACAATAACAGCCCTATAAGGTAGAATAGAACTGCCCCATAGGATCTCCAAGGCTGTAATCTTTACAGAAGTATAAAGGTTTCATGGAAAAGCTGGTGGGTTTGAACTGCCAGTTCTTCAATTAGCAACTGAGTACTCAACCACTGTACCATGAGGAGTCCTTAACATCTATAGCTGCACTTATGAAAGCAGAACTTCCCAGACTACCCCAAACCAAAGAATCAGGGTATCCAAGCAGCAAAGTCTAGAAAGCTTTGATTTAACAAACTTTCCAGGTGAGAAGTTTGGGAAACACTAACCTATTTTTTATTGAGTTTTCTGATATTTCAGCTAAAATATACTGTCTGATGGAGTCCTTGGGTGGCGCAGATGGTAAGGTACTCAATCTACTCTCTGGAATGGTTGACGGTTCAAACTCACTCAGAAGTACCTCAAAAAAAAAAAAAAAAAAAAGAAGAAGAAGAAGAAGCCTGGCCATCTACTTTCAGAAGGTCATCACCATGAAAATCTATGCAGCAAGTTCTATTCTGATACACGTCAGGTCACCGAGAGTTGGAGTCAATACCAACTAGTGGTATATGCTACCTGACATAACAATTCTTCAGTCCTTTGGTTTATGATGCCAATACTGGAGTACTGTAAACTTTAAAAATATTTTTAATATGACTAAGTGGAAGTACACAATCTGAGTCAATTTGACATGATTGCCACTCTGAAACCCTATCTGCTGTCCTCAACTTCTGACAGCATACTTTGCTTTAATTCTTATTTCTAGTATCCTCTTAACAAACACCTATCCCCTCCTACTCTCTCCTCTCCCCTGTAGAAAGAAACCAGAAGGGCAACTCCTGTAAATGTATAAAACTGTAGAGTACACATGCTACGAACTCCCTCTGTGTCCCAAAGTCCAGCCCATTGTTTGTCTGAAGTGTTGACCTCAATACTAGTTTCAGGTCTGGGACAGCAGTAAGTCTAGGGGACACATTCTCAGGGGGCCTTCCAGGTTGTTGGATCATCAATTCTGGTCTTTCAGCGGTAGCTAGGAACCATTCGGTTCTTCTGGTCTCATGCTGATATAGGTTCCCCAGCATACGGTCCTTCTATCTCCTGAGCTCATTTTTCCTCATGTCTTTAATGTTCTTTGTCATCATCTATTCCAGGTAGGCTGGGACCCATTGACGGCTGGCTTTTAAAACCCCTGACATCATTCACCAATATGGGGTGCAGAAGACTTTCTTACCAAAATGCTCGGTATGCTAGTTAACCTCAATGTCTGCTGAAAGCACAGTCCCCAGACGCCTGTCCTTGCTACTCTATCCTTTGAAATGCTGGGTTGAATTTAGAAAAGCATTTAGTTTATGGTGTTACCCAGTTATGCTGACATGACTTCTGCTGAGTGCTATCACACTCTTCACCTAATCAAATTCCTATTAACTAATCTATGAGCAACCCTCTCCCTCTTTCCGCACACTTGTAGCCATCAAAGTCTTTTCTGTACGCAAGTCCTTTTATAAATCTTTATAACAGTCTCATACAATACTTGTCTTTTCATAGCCGACTCATTTAACTCAGCACAATATCTTCTATTTGGTACTAGGTCATGAGATGCTTCCTAAAATCATCATTATTCTTTATCATTTCATAGCTTACTGTTGTCTATATGTACCATATTTATCCATTCATCTGTTAATGGGCACTTAGGCTGACTTCATCTTTCTGCTATTGTGGATAGTGCTGCAATAAATATTTAAGTGCCTGTATTCATTGATGTAACAGCCCTTATTTCTGTAGGATATATTCCAGGGAGTGGGATTGCTGGATCATACTGTATTTCTATTTCTAGCATTTGTTGTTTTGTGTTTTTTGGATTATTGCCAACCCTGCTTGGGTGAGATGGTATCTCATTGTAGTTTTGATTTGGACTTCTCTAATGACTAATGATCGTGAGCATTTCCTCACGTGTATTTTAGCTCCCCAGATGTCTTCTTTGGTGAAGTCTTTCCATCTCCTTTGCCCATTGTTTAATTGGTTATTTGTCTTTTTCTTGTTGATATTTTACAGTACCTTGTAGATTACAGAAGTTAGATGTTGATCTGATACCTAGTTGCCAAACATTTTTTCCCATTTTGTAGGCAGTCTTTTAATTGTCTTGATAAAGTCTTTGGATGAGCATAAGCGTTTGATTTTTTTTAGTAGTTTCCATTTATCTATTTCTGTTGTTTGTGCATTGTTGGTAAAATTTTGTAGTCTAAGTTGTGTATGTTGTCTTCGATCCATTTTGAGTTAGTTTTGGGGTAAGGTGTGAGATACGGGTCTTGTTTCAGTTTTTTGCAGGTAGATATCCAATTTTGCTAACACCATTCTTCAAAGAGGCTGTATTTACCCCAGTTCACAACCTTTGGGCCTTTGTCAAATATCAACTATTCATAAGAGAATGGTGATATTTCTGGATTCTCTATTCTCTTCCATTTTTCTGTATATCTGTTTTTGCACCAGTACTAGTCTGTTCTAAGGTCAGGTAGCATAAGGTCTTCCACTGTGTTCCTCTTATTCAGTAGTGTTTCACTTATGCAAGCAAAGTTGACTACTTTTTCCCCATCTCCTTAAAAAATGACATTGGAATTTGTATTGATATTGCACTGTATATGTAGATTGGTTTATGTAGAATAGATATTTTCACACTGTTCTTCCTATCCATGAGCAAGGTACGTTTGTCCACTTATATAATTCTTTTTGGTTTCTTACAGTGGGTCTTACAATTTCCCCTTATAGGTCTCTTACATCACTGGTTAGATTTATTCCTGGAATTTTATCATCTTGGGGGCTATAGTAAATGATATTAATTCAGTGATTTCCTCTTTGGTGATCTCTTTGTTGGTGTAAAGGAATCTCACTGAATTTATTTATGTTTGTATCATATCCTGATACTTTACTGAACTCTTCCATTAGTTTCAATAGTTTATTTATGGATTCCCTAGAGTTTTCTGTGTATACAGTCATATCATCTGCCAACAGGGATACTTTCATTTCTTCTTTACCCATGTAGATGCTGTTTATTTCTTTGTCTTGTCTGATTGCTCTGGCCAGAATCTCTAGCACAGTGTTGAATAGAAGTGGTAACAGTAGGATTCCTTGTCTAGTTTCTGCTCTCAAGGAGAACTCTTTTAATCTCTCTCCACTCTGGATGATGTTGGTGGTTGACTTTGCATAGGTGACCCTTATTGTATTGAGGAATTCCCTTATATTCCTATTTTGCTGAGAGTTTTTAACACGAATTGTTGTTGGACTTCGTCAAATGTCTTTTCTGTATCAATTGATAAAATCAAGTGGTTTTTGCCTTTTATTTATGTGATTGATTACACTAATGGTTTTTCTGATGTTGAATTGTCACTACAGCCTTGGTATGAGTCCCATGTGCTCATGGTGAATTTTTTTGGTTACATTGTAGTATTTTATGGGCTACAGTTTTGTTCAGAATTTTTGCATATAAGCTCATGGGAGATATTGGTCTTTATTTTCCTTTTCTTGTGCTATCTTTATCTGGTTTTGATATCAGAGTTATACGGTTCTCATGGAATGAATAGGGGAGTATTCCACTCTTTTCTATGCACTGAAATTCCGTTAGTAACAATGGTATTAACTCTTCTCTAAAAGTTTGGTAGACTTCTCCAGTGAAGCCATCAGTACCAGTGCTTTGTTTTTAGTTGGGAGGCTTTTAATTACTTTTTCAATCTTTTCTTTTTTTTTATTATGATTGACTGAAAATGCACATTCCCACGTAAATTTGTGTGCTCACCTATATGCAACTCCCACTACTCTCCCTGCCAGGTGACAGCACATTCTTCCTCTCTGCTCCTTACATGTCTAATCCTCTCAACAGTCTCCTATCCCCTCCTCTCCACCCACTCCACTTGCTCCAGTAAGAGGTCAGCAGGATGATATCCTGTAGATACATAGAAACATAAAGTGCCCAGAAAACAGTCACTGTGTGTTATGAAGTCCAATCCATTGCTGTCCCAAGAGTTGATCTTCATTATGATTTACGAATAGGGGCAGCATCAGGGCCAGGAGCCATGCTCCCAGGTGAACCCTGAAGCGTCTGGACCATCAATTGCAGTCTTTTAGTGGTGATCTCAGGGTGTACCCCTATTTATTCTTGTGTTGACAGCAAGACTCAGCTTTGTGAGCTCCATCACAGCTATCACTGGTGGTGGCAAGGCACCATCTGGTTCTTCCAGTCACGAGTCAGTGTAGATATCCACTCACATGGGTCTCTCTGTCTTCTGGGTTCTCTTTCCCCCATGTCATTATGGACCTCAATGATCATTCATTCCTGCTGAGTTGGGAGCATTTACTGTTACCCCATGTCATTATGGACCTCAATGATCATCCATTCCTGCTAAGTTGGGAGCATTTACTGTACCCTCAAATAGCAGCTTGGCAGCTTTTAAGGCCCCAGACGCCACTCACCAATGTGAGGTGCAAAGAGATCTCACTAGCCAAATGCTAGTTCTGTCAATTGGCCTCAATTTTGCCTGACAGCATGGTACCTGGTCCCCTGCCCCAGTTACTCTGTCCTTGAAATATTGGGTTAAGATGGGAGGAGTACTCAAGTTGTGCTGAAGTCCAGTTAATATTGATCTTCTTACTAATACATGCTGTCACCAATTTCACCCATTCAAAATTCTAACAATTATCTAATCTAAACCCTCCACCCCTTGCCCTCCCGCCCTCCCCATCCTTGCAGCCATCAGAGTCTGATTTTAAGTTCTAACCATATGGGTCTCATACAGTATTTATTCTTTCATCGCTGGCTGCTTTCACTCAACATAATGCCCTCCAGTTGAAACCGGGTTATGAGATGTTTCCTGAAATGATCATTGTTCTTTACTATACTATTGCATAGTGTTCCATTGATTATATATACCATAGTTTACCCATCAATTCCTCTGTCGTTGGGCATCTGATTTGATTCCACCTTTTTGCTATTGCAGACTTGCTGCAATAAACATTCGTGTGCATGTATCAGTTGGTATGAATGGCCTAAATTCTGTAGGATATGTTCCAGTAGAATTACTGGATCAAACGATATACCCATATTCAGTTTTTTAAGGGAGCACCAGATTGATTTCCAAAGAGGTTACACCGTTTCGCAATCCCACTGATAGTGCAGGAGAGTTTCAAATTCTCCACAGCCTTTCCAGCATTTGTTGTTTTGTGTTTTTTGGATCATGGCCAACCTGGTTGGGGTGAGATGGTATCTCATTGTAGATTTGATTTGAATTTCTTTAATAGCTAATAATCATGAGTATGTCCATATGTGTTTTCTGGCTGCCTGGATCTCCTCTTTAGAGAAGTGTCTGTCTATCTCCCTTGCCCATCACTTAATTGGATTATTTTTTATTAGTAGTATTTTATTACGTATGTTTCATATTGATTTTTTTGTAGTACCTTATAGATTACAGAGATCAGGTGTTAGTCTGATATATAGTTGCCAAATACTTTTTCCCATTCTGTAAGTGGCCTGTTAATTCTATCAGTCAAGTATTTGGATGAGCAAAAGTGTTTGATTCTTAATAGTTCCCATTTATCTATTTTCTGTTGATTGTGATCTGTTTGACAGATTTTGAAGTCTGTCTACATTGTGTATTAAAACTTCCATTGTTGTTCCTACTTTTTCTTGGATGAGCTTTATCATTTTAGATTTCATCTTTAGTTCTTTTATCCAATTTGAGTTGGTTTTTGTGTAAGGCGTATGATGTGCATCTTGTTTCAGTTTGTTGCGGATGTATATCCAATTTTGCCAGCACCATTTGATGAAGACTCTTTTCCCCCAATTTAATGTCTTAGGGCCTTTGTAGAATATCAACTGTTCATAGGCAGATGGTTTCATCTCTTGGGTCTCAATTCTGTTCATTTGATCTATCTGTCTCTTTGTACCAGTACCAGGCTGTTTTGACTACTGGGGCTGTGTAATAGGTTCTAGAGTCAGGTAATGACAGGCCTTCCAGTGTGTTCTTCTTCTTTAGTAGTGCTTTACTTATCCAGGGCTTCTTCCCTTCCCATACAAAGTTGGTAATTTGTTTCTCCATCTCATTAAAAAATGTCACTGGAACTTCTGTTGGGATTGCATTATATAAGTAGATTGCTTTGGGTAAAATAGACATTTTTACAATGTTAAGTCTTCCTATCCATGAGCAGGGTAGGTTGCTCCATTTATGTAAGTCTCTCTTAGTTTCTTGTAGTAAGGGCTTGTAGTTCTTTTTGTAAAGGTCTGTTATTTCTCTGGTTAGGTTTATTCCTAGGTGAAATATCTTCTTAGGGGTTATAGTAAATGGTATTGACTTGCTGATTTCTTCCTTAATAATCTCGTTGTTTGTATAAGGGAATCCTACTGATTTACTTGTGTTTATCTTGTATACTGAGACTTTGCCGAACTCCTCTGTCAGTTTAAGTAGTTTACTTATGAATTCTTTGGGATTCTCTACATACACAATCATATCATCTGCAAATAGGGAGATTTTTAGTTCTTCTTTACCAGTGCAGGTGCCCTTTATTTATGGGTCTTGTCTAATTGCTCTTGCTAGAACTTCTAGTACAATGTTGAATAGGAGAGGTGAGAGTGGGCATCCTTGTCTAGCTCTTGTTCTCAAGGGAAACTTTTTCAGTCTGTCTCCATTCAGGATGATGTAGGCAGATGGCTTTGTGTAAATGGCCCTTATTGCATTGAAGAATTTTCCTTCTATTTCTATTTTGCTGAAAGTTTGTAGCATGAATGGATGTTAGACTTTCTCAGATGCCTTTTCTGCGTCAATAGACAAGATCAGGTGATTCCTGTCTTTTGTGGTATTTATATGGTTGATCACATTAGTTGTTTTTCTGGTGTGGAACCAGCCTTGCATCCCTGGTATGAATCCAATTTGGTCATGATGGATTATTTTTTGGATATGTTGTTGTATTCTATTGGCAATAATTTTGTTGAAGATTTTTGCATGTAGATTCATAAGTAATATCAATCTGTAGTTATCCTTTTTGGTTGGGTCTTTCCCTGGCTTTGGTATGAGAGTTATGCTGGCTTCATAGAACGAATTTGGAGTATTCCATCCCTTTCTATACTGTGAAATAGTCTCAGTAGTATTGGAGAATACTCTTCTCTGAAAGCTTGGTAGAATTCTGCAGCGAAGCCATCTGGACCTGAGGGTTTTTGTTTGGCAGTTTTTTATGACTTTTTCAGTCTCTTTCTTTGTGCTGGTTTTACTAAGTTGTTCTGCTTCACCTTGTGATAATTTTGGTAGGTGATATCAATCAAGGAATTTGTCCATTTCCTCTAGGTTTTTTTGAATTAGAGTACAGTCTTTCATAGTATTCTGTTATGATGTTTTTGATTTCTGTTGTGACAACTCCCCTCTCATTTCTTATTTGGGTTGTTTCCTTTCCTGTTTTTTTTTTTTAGTACGTTCAGCCAATGGTTTGTCAATTTTGTTGATCTTTTCTAAAAACCAGCCTTTGGTCTTTTCAGTTTTTTCAATTGTTCTTCTATTCTGTAATTCATTTAGTTCTACTCTAATCTTTATGCTCAGTTTTCTTCTCATGCCTAAGGGGTTCCTCTGTTGTTCTCTCTCTACTTGTTCAAGCTATAGGGCTAGTTCTTTGGTTTGGGTTCTTTCTTACTCCAGATAGGTGCATTTATGGACATAAACTGAGCTCTGAGCACTGCTTTTGCTGTATCCCATAGGTTCTGGTAGGAAGTGTTTTCATTCTCACTGGAATCCATAAATTTCCTGATTTCATCCTTGATTTCTTCTATAACCCATGTGTTTTTGAGCAAGATGTTGTTCAGTTTCCATGAGTTCCACTTTCTATCTATGTTTTTTCTCCTATTGATCTTAACGTTTATGGTTTTATGATCTGAGAAGATGCTTTGAATTAATTCAATGGTGTGGATTTTGTTGAGAGTTGTTTTGTGCCCTAAAACATGGTCTATTCTGGAGAATGTTCCATGTGCACTGCAGAAGAAGGTACAGTTGTCTGCTAATGGATAGAAAGTTCTGTATATGTTGATGAGGTCTAGTTTGTTACCTGTGGCAATGAGGTCTTCCGTGTCTTTATTGACCTATGTTCTAGACAACCTGTTCAATATTGAGAGTGGAGTGTTGAAGTCTCCTACTATTATTGTGGAGTGATCTATCTCCTTTTTGAGTGTAGTCAATGTCTCTTCAATGTATGCAGGTGCTCTAATATTAGGTGCATAAATATTTAACACTGTTAAGTCCTGCTTCTGTATTGAACCTTTCAGCAACACATAGTGTCCATCCTTGCCCACTATGGTGGATTTTACACTAAAATCGATTTATCTGAGGTTAAAATTGCCACACCTGAACTTTTTTGTTCATTGTTAGCTTGGTATATATTCTTCCATCTTTTAATTTTCAGTGTGTTCATATCTTTAAGTCTAAGGTGAGTTTCTTGTAGGCAATATATGGATAGGTCATGTCTTTTGATCCAAGATGTCACTCAATGTCTCTTCACTGGAGCATTCAGTCCATTCACATTCAATGTAATTATTGACAAGTATGTGTTCAGTGCCGCCATTGTGATATGTTTATTTTTGTGTTGATGTTTTTTCTGTTATTCTTATGAATCTTTTCTGAGACATTCTTTTTTTGTGAATTGGATTTTCACCTTTTTCAGAGTTGGTTTTGTGGTTGTTGAGACTCCTGCATTACATTTCTTGATATGGTGTGTTGCTTCTTTATTGTGCTTTATGACTGCCCCTGTGATGCACTTAATAAACTATGTGTAAACCCAATGTTAGTTACTACCTGTCTTGTCAATTTCCTCTCCACCTGGAAGGGCTATAATGACTATAGTACATCCCTCTTTTTAATATGATGACACCATAACTTTTCATGATATGTCACTGGATTATTTCTTTCACTGTTATAGCTTTGATTGAGTTTAGAGCCTTCCCCAACTAAGTAGGATTCTGGATGGTATGTCTTTCTAAAATATAAAGTTAGTGGTTTTGTTCTTCTAAGCCAAAGCCTAGACATTCTTTCTGTGTTTCTGGTAGCTTTGGTTTGTTTTTTACAAACTCTCTGAGTTTCTGCTTATCTGCAAATGTCTTAATATCATTTTCATATTTGAAAGATGGTTTTTCAGGATATATAATTCTTGGTTGGAAGTTCTTCTCCTTCAAGGCTTTCAATATGTCATGCCACTGTCTGCCTGCCAGTGTGGTTTCTGCTGAGAAATCTGATGAAAGCCTACAGGGTTTCCTCTGAATGTTAGCTTTGCTTTGAGTCTTGCTGCCTTTATGAGTTTCTGCTTGTGTGTAAATTTGTTAAGCTTGACTATAATATGCCTGGGAGTCTTTCTTTTGAGGTCTATATTTAGGGGCATTCAATATGCTTCTTGGATATCTACATTTTCTTCCTTCATGATTTCTAGGAAGTTCTCTGTCAGCAGCTCAGCAACAATACTCTCTGTGTCTAAGGAGTCTCGCCCTGTTCAGGGACTCCAGTTAATTGTAGGTTGTTCCTCTTAATAGAGTCCCATATGTTTCTTAATACTTCCTCGTTTTTCGTTTCTTTTTTCTGATTTTTCATCATAGATGCTGGAGTCTGCAGCTCTGTCTTCCAAGTCAGAAAGTCTGTTTTCCTTTTGTCCATTCTGTTTTCTTGGCTTTCAGTGGAAGTTTCTATGTCTTTGATTTTGTTCTTGATCTGTTGGATTTCAGAGTACTGATGCTCCATCAGATTAAATAGCTTGCTTAATGTTTCTTTTTGCTCTGCTGCATTTTGTATAAGGTCTAGGAGGGCTCTGTATATAATCCTTTTGTATTCACCTTCTGATAATTTCAGAAAATTTCTTTGTCTGGAAAGGTCTTTGGTTGCTTCATTTGGGGGCCTTCTAAAGCCATTGCTGATTTTCTGGTTATGGCTTTCTCAGGGGTCTGTTGCTTTGGCACTTCTTGTGAGTCAATAAAGGCTGGAAAAAATGCTATGAGGATTGACCACAGTTCTTTCTCCAAGTTGTCTTAAAATGAAAGGTAAAAGGTATCTGACCACTTTCCAGGTTAGTCAGGTTTCCAGATGTACAGGGCCCTCTCCCCAGCTGGCAAAGTAAGCACCTCTGTATCCAACCCCAGACATTAAAAGTAGTTCAAAATGCAGCAAGGCTCCTGCCCTGTTGGCCTCTGCTGACAGGCCCCAGCTAAATACTACTTTTTTGCCTGCAAAGTATTCTCCTGCGGGCAAGAGCTGTTTCCGACCCTAGGAGTTAGGTCTCAGTGGAGCTCCTTATTCAAGAAGGCATCCCTCACAAGCTCGCCACCTGGCTCCTCCGTACAACTGCACTGACAGCTGTGGAAAGAGAGGCCAAAATTGCCGAGATGCACAGAGTCCACAGTCACTGTTAAACGGCCCAGCTGTAGGCAATACTGTATAACATACTGCTTTTTTGCTGGAAAAGCACTCTCCTGCAGGCAGGCACTGCCTCCCAGGCTAAGAATTAGGCCCAGCTGAGGCCTAGGTATCCGAGATGGCATCCCACACAAGCTCACACCTGGCACCTACATACAAATGGCACTACGGCACAGGCAGAAAGAGAGGCCGAAGGTGGCTAGATGCACACTGTCCTAAGCTGAGCTCTCAAAATATGGCAATTTCACCTGCCTATCCCACCAGCGGTGCATCTGAGACTAGCGGCTTGTCAAGACTGAGCTCCACTGGCCAGCCAAGACAGATTAAAAAAAAAAAAGTCAAAATGTTGAGTGACCTTTGGTCCGTGAAAGCCAGGACTGGCTAGGAGCAGAAGCCAGCTAAAGAAGAGGAGGTTTTCCGTTCAGTGGTATGAAGTCCAAGTTATCAGCCCTATGCCATATCCTAGGGCTCACTAGGTGACCAGAAGGCTCTATTTAATTATCAGTTCAGGTCTTGATTTCCAGAGGGATTTAGGGAGATGCATGCTTAGTCTGCCATCTTGACTTTGCCCCTCATTTTTTCAGTCTTTTATTCTGTGATGTGTTTATTCAGTTGTTCTACTTCTGTTTGTGCTAGTTTTTGTAGCTAATGTCCTTCTAGAAACTTTCCTATTTCCACGAGGTTTTCAAATTTGTTGGAGTGCATTTTTCTTAGTATTCTGTTATGAATTTTTTACTATCAGTTGGATCTGTTGTAGTATGGTCAGTCTCATTTCTTATTCAAGTTATTTGCTTCCTCTCCTGTTTTTCTTTTGTCAGTTTAGCCAGTTATTGATCTCTTCAATGTTGTTGATCTCTTCAAAGAACAGCTGTCAGTTTTATTAACTCTTGCAATCCTTTTTCTATTCTCTATTTCATTTTGTTCTGCTCTAATTTTGATTACTTGCTTTCTTCTGGTGCCCAAGTGGTTCTTTTGCTGCTCTCTTTCTTCTTGTTGGCCTTGTAGAGCTAATTCTTTGATTTGGGCCTTTCTTCCTTTTCAGATTCATGCAGTTGTTTTTTAAAATAAGTTCATCTCTGAACACTGCTTTTGCTGTGTCGCATAGGTTCTCATAGGATATGTTTTCATTCTCACTCAATTCTGTGAATTTCTTCATTTCATTTTTGATTTCTTCTGTAACCTAGTCATTTCTGAACACAATATTCAGTTTCCAAGTGTTTGTGTTTATTTTTTATACATTTTTTCTTTGTTGATTTCTTCTCTTATGGCTCTGTGAACTGAAAAGATGCTTTGTAATATTTGAATACTTTGAATTTTGTTAGGAATTGCTGTGTGGTCTAGTATGTGATCAATTCTGGAGAATGTTCCATGTGCATTAGAGAAGAAAGTATACTTGGCTGCTATTAGGTGTTCTGTATACAAGGTCTGACAATTATGTTCATGAACTTAATTATTCAAAGTGCCACATAGCTCATTGCTGAATGTCACTGTGGTTGCCTTTGAAGTAGTCCCCTTGGGAAGCTACACACCAATGCCAGTGCCTAGTCCACCCTTCAAAGCAATTTTTGGACTTCTTCTGGAATGGCCATTGTGCACAGTGGCAAGGTAACAAGTTCATAAACTTAATTATATAGTTATCTCAAGGGAGTTTGTACCTAGTAAGCAAATAACTGTATAGGAACACCCTCCCTGTTCACCTGATCTGGCCTCCAATGACTATTTTTCTTTACCTAAAGATAAAGGAAATTTTGAAAGCAAGACTCTCTGATGAAAATCAGGTTGTCAAGGGTAATATGATGGCAACTCTGCTGGCTATTCAAGAAAAAAAGAGTGAGTTCCAAAATTGCTTTGAGGAGTGAAGTCAAGATGGCAGAATAGACACATATCTCCTTAATCCCTTCTGAAAACTAAGGCCTAGACTGATAGTTGAATGGAGCTGTCTGGACACTCAGTGGGCCCTAGGACACAACATAGGGCTGTTGGTTTGTACTACATATCACTAAATGGGAAATTTTCTCTCTTGTGCTGAGCCCCACTCCTGTTGTCTGGTCACATGCATGGACTGAAAGTACTAGTGCTTTTAACTTTTTTTTCTTTTTGTTGACCAGTACGTGGGGGATGGGCATGAGCAAGCAAGTATGCTGAGACAGTGTTGAAGTGAACAACCTGTGCCTAAGTGGACAGTGTGTGGGATAGCCACATTCTGAGAGCCTGGAAGTGGACTGAGGGCACCACAGTCCACCCTTTCTTTGTTGAGCTCTGCCATAGATTAGGCTATTTCCCTGCAGGAGGAGCAGTTTGACTGGGATGCCATCTTGGTCAACCGGGAGATACAGTTACCTAACCAGAGGCCTCAGTAGGGGCTAATTCCCAGGCTGGAAGGCAATGTCAATCCAGGAGTGCTTTTCCAGGAGAAAGGCTATGTTCAGCACAGTTTTGCCTTACAGATAGGGCCTGGCTAGGTATGGCAGCAAGGCAGTAGGCCCTGCCTACTTTGAACCACATCATAGCATCTGGGGGTGGCTAGAGAGGTGCTTCCATTGTCATCTGACAGGTAAGGCCCGCCACAGCTGATGGCCTGACCGATTTTGGAAGCTGTCAGATAGCTTTTAGCTTTTTAAAATAAGACTGCCTGGAGAAGTAAATGTTGTGCAGCCTAACAGCATCTTTTTCACTCTTTACTGGCTCACATCACAGGCTTGGTTGATGGCACGCAAATGACTCTGTAAGTAGGGCAGTGTCTTTGCTAGCCAGGAGGTGGAGCCTGCCACCCCAGAGAGCCCACTAGGGCTAGTCACTAGAGTACACAGATGTGGCCAGTAACCAACTCTCTTCTCAGAACTATGTCCCCAAAGCAATAGACCATCAACCAGCAGTTAACAAAACAGCCTACCAGGCCTCCAGAAAACTCCCCAAGTAAAGAATCATCCCAGATGAAGAAGCTTTCCTGAAACTATCAGAGGTTGAGTACATGAATTATATAGAGAGAACTCCTAGAGATTAAACACAATGCAGCAGAACAAAACGAAAAATTAAGTAAGCTATTTGAACTGAGAGAACATCAATGTTCTGAAATACAACAGATCAATAACAAAATTACAGAATTAGACAATTCAAGTCAAAGCCAAAAGAGCAGAACTGTGGAACCAGAAGTCAGACTTAGTAACCTTGGAGACAGAGCTATTGACACCAGCATTTATGAGGAGAAATCAGAGAAAAGAAATAAGAAAAAGGAGCATCGAAAAACATGTGGAATTCTATCAAGAGGAATAATCTATGATTAATTGGAACTCCTGAACAGGGAGGAGTATCTGAAAACAGAGAGTATTGTTGAGTTGCTGACAGAAAACTTCTCTGAAATTATGAAACAAAAGAACATAAATATCCAAGACATGTATTGAAAGCCATATAAAGTAGATCCCAAAAGAAAGACACTGAGCCATGTTATAACCAAACTTAATAAAAGGAAACAAGCAGAAACTCTTAAAGGCAGTGAGACTCAAAGTAAAGCTAACATCCAGAGGGGATCACTCTAGGCTTTTGTCTTATTTCTCAGCAGAAACATTGTCGGCAAGGAGGCAGTGGGATGACACGTTCAAAGCCTTGAAGGAGAAAAATTTCCAACCAGGTATTATATACGCTGCAAAACTGTCTTCCAAATATGAAGATGAAATTAAGACATTTGCAGATAAACAAAAGCTAAGAGATGCTATAAAAACCACACCCAAACTATAAGAAATACCGAAAGAAGCTCTTTGCTTGGAAAAACAGAACTATTAAGTGTATATTTAAGAAGGCAATGCAGAACGCAACATCCAGAGACCTACTCAGTTAAGGAAGGCGTAAAACTCAATCAAATCTATAGTACTAAAAGAAGAGAACCAGTGATCATACCTTGAAAACTAAGACACTGTCACATTAAAAAGAGGGATATACTACAGTAACTGTAGTACTTTCAGATGGAGAGGAAGTTAACAAGTTATGAAGAAGTTAAAACTAGATTTAAACTTAGAACTTTAAGGGGGATCATAGAGGTAGCCACAAAGCACAATAACAATGCAACATATCAAAACAAGAAATATAATACAAGAGTCTCAACAAACACAAAACCAACACCGAAAAAGATGAAAAATCAACCCGTAAAGAAGAATGACTCACAACAGAATACCAGGAGCAACATAGAAAACATCCACACAAGAATAAATACATCAAAATGACAGCACTAAATACATCCCACTGCTGTGGAGTTGGGTCTGATTCATAGCACTAAACACATACTTATCAATAATTATACTGAATGCAAATGGACTGAGTGCTCCACTAAAGAAATGAGTGACATCTTGGACTAAAAGACACTACTTGTCTATATGTTGCTTAGAAGAAACACACCTTAGACTTAAAGATATGAACTGAAGATTAAAGGATGCAATAATATAGATCAAGTTAACAATATACAAAATTGCTTTGAAGGGTGGACTAGGTACTGGCATCAGTGCATAGTTTTCCAAGAGGAATACTTCAAAAGTGATGCTAGTGATATTCAGCAGTGAGGTATGTAGCATTTTTTCTAGGATGAGTCTGCAAACTTAACTGTCAGCCCTTGTATGTCTATGAGGTCAATTTGGTTGATTGCGGCTTTTAGATCTTCCATGTCTTTACTGAGCTTACCTTTTTTTTCTTTTCCTGGAAGTTCTGTCCTTCATTGAGAGTAGGGTGTTGAAGTCTCTTACTTTTGTTATGGGAAATCCTGGTGACGTAGTGATTAATTATTACTGCTACTCAACAACGGGTTGGCAGTTGAACTCTACCAGGTGCTACTTGGAAACTGTAAGTGGCAGTTCTCCTCTGTTCTTCTATAAGAATGTTATAATTGAGTTAGAATTGACTGGATGGCACTAGGTTTAGTTTCTTGGTTTACTATTATTGGAAACCCTGGCTACATAGTGGTTACATGCTATGGGTGCTAACCAAAAGGTCAGATATTCAAATCTGCCAGGAGCTCCTTGGAAACTATGAGGCATTTCTACCCTGACCTACAACAGGGTCTTTCTGAGTCAGAGCCAACTCAATGACTTGTATTTGGCTTTTGATTTGTTATCATTGGGGAGCTGTCTAGTCCTGTTTTCAATGCTGTTAGTGTTTATGTGTTTGGGAGCTCTGTCATTGGATGCATAGATATTTAATATGGTTATGTCCTCCTGGAATATTAATCCTTTTAACACTATAAAATTTTCTTCCTTACCCAATGTGTTAGATTTTGCTCTAAAGTCTATTTTATCAGAGATTAATATTGTCAGTCCTGCATTTTCTTTTTAATGTTGTTAACCTGATTTATTTTTTCCATCCTTTGAGTTGTAGTTTGTTTGTGTCTTTCAGTTTAAGTTCTGTCCCCTGCAGGCAGCATATGGATGTGTTGTGTTTTTTAGTTTTGTTTTTTTATCCAGTCAGCTGCTCTGTCTCTTATGTGTGCAGTTAGTCTATTTATATTCAACATGATTGTTGATAGATATGAGCTTAATGCTTTCATTTTAATGTCTTTTGTTGTGTGTTGCAGTGATTTCTTTGATCCTTTTAATTTCTGTGCTGAGACTTTTTTCTTTGTGTCTTCATTGTTTTCAGTGTTAGTCATTTTGTATTTCCTGAAACGTCATGTTTTTGTTTTTTTATTCTGAAGCACAGGATTAATAGTTCTTTGTGGTTATCTGAATTTTTACCCCGATTTTTCTAAACCAGTCTTTAATTTTCTTCAGTTGACTTGACTTCCTCTCCGTATGAAATATCTGTGACACCATTTTCTCTTGGCCCTCTCTTTTTAGTTGTAATATTTACATAGTGACATGTCTATTTCCCTATTTTCAGTGTTCTGCCTTTGATTTGTTTTTATGATTTTCCTATTTCATTTGATATCATTTGTTCTAGTCTGTGTTCTCATCTTGGACTGTTAGCTGGTATTATTAGTTTGCTAACAAATGATTCCCTTTAGTATTTCTTGTAATTTTGGTTTGGTTTTTGCATATTCCCTAAACTTCTTTTTATCTAATTTTCTCCTCATATTTAAGAGACAATTTTTCTGGATATAAAATTCTTGGCTGGCAATTATTTTCTATCAAGGATTTGTATATGTCATTCCATTGCCTTCTTGCCTGCCTGGTTTCTGCTGAATAGCCTAAGCTTAGTTTTATAGATTTTGCTTTTAGGTTATTTTTCATTTATCCCTAGCTACTTTTAAAACTGTCTCATTATCTTCAGTTTTGGCAAGTTTGATTATAACGTGCCTTGATGTCTTTCTTGTGGGACCACCTTCATATGGAGTTCAGTGAGTGTCTTGGATAGTATCTTCTTATATTTCATAATATCAGGGAATTTTTATCTCATCAAATCAATTCTTTCTGTATTTTATGTTAACTCTTCCTACTTTTGTACTCCAATAACTTATAGATTATTTCTCTTCATAGAGTTTCACATAATTTTTTAGTGTCTCCTCATTTTTTTAATATTTTTTTTTTACATAATGTTTCTGCAAATACATTCATGTCATGTGCTTTGTCTCCCATGTGACTAATTCGGGCTTCTGTTGCCTCAGTCCTGCTCCTTTGACTTTCTATTGAATTGTCTAATTCTCTACTTTTTTCATTAATTTTCTGAATTTCTAATTCTTACCTCATAATATTTTCTTGCAGTTTGTACAGTTTGTCATTATGCTCTGCTGTGTTTTCTTCTTCTCTGTCCTGATCTCTAAATATTTTTTTTGTGATTGAAACTTTACAGTGCAATTTAAATCTGCGTGCCCATCTCCCTGCAGCTTCTCCTGCTCTCCTTGCCCAGTGACAACACACTCCTTCTTTCAGTTCTCTATGCATCATATCTTCTTAACATTCTTCTGTTCCCTCCACTCCTCACTAGTAAGAAGCCACTAGGACTACATCTTATAGATGCAAGGAACCATAAAATGCACACATGATATGGTCATTCTGTATCCCCAAGTCCAATCCATTCCTATCCAAAGAGTTGACCTCAGTAATGATTTATGATCAGGGGCAGCAGCGGTTCTAGGGGTCATGCTCTCAGAGGAACTCACACACCTTCAGACTATCAGCTGCAGTTTTTTACTGGAGTTGTTAAGGTGCACCCCTCTTTTTCTTGTGTTGCCACTGGGACTTGACATTGCGTGGCCATCACAGCAGTCGTTGGTGGTAGTAGTGCACCATCTGGTTCTCCTGGTCACATATTGATATAGTCCCCCAGTCACATGGCTCATTCTGTCTCATGGGCTCTTCTTCCCTCATGTTGTTATCCTTGGTGATCATCTATTCCAGCTAAATTGGGACAATTTGGTGTACTTCAGATGGCAGCTTGCTAGCTTTTAAGACCCCAGATGCCACTCACTAATATGGGGTACAGAAGGCCCACTTAGCAAAATGCTAATTATGCCCATTGGCCTTGATGTCCCCTGAGAGCATAGTCCCCAGACACCTGCCCCTGTTACTGTATGCTTGCAATATTGGGTTAAGATTGGAAGTTTTCAGGTTATGTTTGAGTCCAGTTAAATTGATCTGCTTTCTAATGTGTGCTGTCACTGCTTTCACCCAACCAGATTCCCTTCCTCTTCTCCTTTGTAGCCATCAAAGAGTCTTTTCTTCTGTACATGAGTCTGTTTTTAAGTCCTTATACTAGGAGTCTCATACAATAATTCTTGTGCTACTGACTAATTTCACTCAACATAATGTCTTCCAATTGAAACCAAGTTATGAGATGCTTCCTAAAATCATCATTGTTCTCTGTCATTGCATAGTGTTCCATCAAGTATATATGGCGTAGTTTGTTTATCCATTCATCTGTTGTTGAGCATCTGGGTTGATTCCATCTTTTTACTATTGTGAACTGTGCTGCAATAAACATTCATGTGCATGTACCTGTTCATGTGACTGCCCTTGCTTCTGTAGGATATATTCCAAGCAGTGGAACTACTGGGTCAAATGGTATATCTATTTCCAGCTTTTTAAGGAAGAGTCAGATCGCTTTCCAAAGAGATTATACCATTTTGCAATCCTACCAGCACTGTAGGAGAGTTCCAATTTCTCTACGGCCTCTCCAGCATTTGTTGTTTTGTGGTTTGGGGATCATGGCTAACTTTGTTGGTATAAGATAGTACCTCATCATAGTTTTAATTCCATGAAGTTCTCTTCCTCTAGAAAATTTGATTCTTTGTTCTGGAAGCTTTCTGCAGAGATCACAGTGCACCCCTTTAAGTGCTTTCACAAGGACAGCTGTTTATGAGCCATCAGTGAAATGTAGTTATTTACTTTATATTTGCCTACTGTGTTCTAGACATTTGTTTGAAAAGATACAGTTTACTTACATGTATTCAACTCAGGTATCCAGGTAGTCAGTCATCAGTTTTGTAATGTTGGCTCTCACCTACTGTCCTAGATGGCGGGGGTGATGAGTATAGGCAGAGGGGTCTGACTACAGCAGCTGAGAAAGCAGGGGGCTAACAGCTGTATCTGAGTGTCTGTGAGATTGGTGTATCACCTTATGTTTGAATCTAGGTAAACGAATAGTTTCTGACCTGATTTTCTGGCTTAGAGGAGTTGGTAGAAATTTTTTTTTCCTTTTATTTTTTCCCTTTTCCTGAATTTACTAAATTATCTTCCCTCTGAGTTTCAGAGAATGGCTCAGGGAAGGTTTAAGGAGTCCTATTTATGTCTCAGTTAATGGCACCAGACTCCAGAGTGGTGTATAGTACAGAGAAGTGAGGGGGAAAATGGTTCAGGGTGGGCTCAAAGAGTCCACTTCGGATTCAGTTGGTGGCTTCTTACTCTAGCTTCAGACACAGTTCGGGGAAGGGAATGGAGAGTACTGGAAGAAGGGAGATAGGCCCATATCAAAAGAAATGTTCAGATTCACCAGTGGTAGATTTAGCTTTCCACAATCCAGTGCTGTCCGTTACTGGTTCCAGAGGTGTGAATGGATTCTCCAGTCTCCTCCACTGAGGGGAACACCTGCCAGCCTCTAAATTAGGCCTACTACGAGTAGGCAGCTGCTGCTTCCCAGCAGTTCAAGTTTGTGGAATCCTATGCACTTCTGGCAATATTCTCTCTTCCCCTTTGCTGATTCTAATTTCTCTGCTTTCCCTTTGATGTTCAGGGCTCCTGTGATGTCATATGTACTGGGTTTATTTGTTCTTTTGGGCCTTTGTTGCTAAAGGGATCATAGGAAATGTCTATTTTGCCATCTTGGTCCCACCTCTAGCAGCCATAGCTTTTAACCACTGTGCAACCATGCCAAAATTGCTTATCAAAGAATGAATGACTCTCCACTAACATGAAATGCAGAGAAAGAGTACCGTCTCATGTACCAAGTGGCCATTTGATAAATATGCTGGCTAACTGACTAGTGAGCAGAGCAACTCTATAAAGATAACAAATTGCACCACTTTTCCCAGGCTAGATTGATTACAAGCATTACTGTGGCTATTTCTTTCCTGCAGCATTTTTCACTATGAGGAATATTAATGAGTTAACAAGCACCCTATCTATGTTTATCTCCTTTCCCTTTTTAACAAGCAATTCAGATGCTAATTGACAAATCTCTGGATTTATAATAACCTGCCCACTGTGAAAATAGAAGTGCAGTACAACTTTCTACAGAGGTACAGAAATAATTATAAGAATTCCTTGGTAAAAATTGAAAGCGTATCAATAACAAAGACTATCCATCTATACGTAGACAGGTATTCCTAAGCTTCTAGGCCATAATATTTTAATCAATCAATCTCTCCCTACATTAATTTATTTATTTAGCCTCTATAATGTACAATGCACTATGCTAGGCACCAAAGGGAATGATGAAAATCCTCTCTATATAAAATTTTGGCTTATTAGAGTGTTGCAAAGAGTTAAGCACTTGGCTACTAGTATAAAAGTTGGTGGAAGGAATTCATCCAGAGGATCCTCCAGAGAAAGACCTGGTAATGTGCTCCTAAATGGTTGTAGCCTTGAAAACCCTACAGAACATAGTTCTACTCTAAATCACATAGGGTAACTATGAATCGAAATTGACTTGAAAAATGTTTTTGTTGTCTTTTGTTTTTCAGCCTAAAGTATGTATAACTGGATTGTAATGAGAAGGCATATAAAGGTAAACAGTTTAAATGAGTCTGTATAGCACTACAGGTATCATGATTTTCAAATATTTTGTTTATATTAATGCATGATAAACTTGATATAATTTATATTATGCATACTTTCCTGAGATGTTTCCCATTTAAAGTACTATGTATACGTGGGAAACCCTGGTGACATATTGGTTAAGTACTACATTAACCAAAAGGTCAGCAGTTCAAATCCACCAGGTGCTCCTTGGAAATTGTATGGGGTAGTTCTACTCTGTCCTATAGGGTAGCTATAAGTTGGCAGGGACTTGACAGCAGTGGGTTTTAATATATATCACTGAAAGAAACAAAACATGTCAGCCCAGAAATGTAAACACTAAAATGTAACAGTGATTATCTTTGAATGATAAGGCTATAAATGATTTTAGATGTACTCATTCTCACTTTTATAACTTACATGACTTTTTTTACAATTGTGTATATAATATCTTTCCTTAATTAGAAAAAAAAATGAGAAAGAAAAACCTCATGAACTGCTTCCAGACCTTGAATCAGACCTTGAAAGTCCTATAGAAAACAGTTCTACTCTGACACACACAAGGTTACTATGAGTCAACTTGATGGCAGCTGGTTTACATCATGAATATCTTTTATATTAAAAAAATGAGACTGTGGACTGTTAGTGTGAAAGGAGGGATACAGAAGGTAAATGCGAAGACCTTAAAGAAGAGAGAGCACCCTGGAGCTGGCATCTTCAAGGCAAGTATTGCAGGGGAGGCTTTGAACGACTGCTAGAATTGGGTTGGTTGAAGATTAAAGAGAGTACTTATGGCTCTGTGTAACATCAACTTGAAGAAAATACAAAGCTAAATCCCATACTGGCCATTACAAAAGCGAATAGATGGTCCTTCAGAAAGTGTTACACTAACTTCCCAGAAGGCATCTCATTTATCTCTTGCTTTTCCCCAACAGCATTTGGCCTCAAAATCTTGTTCCTACTTCACGTTTGTGATTACATGGTTGATCTTTGTATTATGCCCTTGCAATTCATTTTTCCTCTTTAACTTCCCTGCTTCCTTAAGGACACTGACTCGATGTTGCCTTCTTTTGATTTCAGGCCACAATACGACGCAAATGTCACTATAACTATCCCTCAGGACCCATTCTTCCGTTTGGGCACTGGATAGCCCCAAGGTGAAGTCTGCTAGATTCTCACCAACCCTAGAGGAGGGTATGTCAGGTTCTGGACCCTGGAAATGAAATTACAAAGTTTGGAATGTATAGGTAAGTTTGGAGATCAGAGTTCAGAGACAGGATTCATACATGACAATTGAGGGCAAAAAGAATGCCATTACGAAAGAAATCGAAGACCACGGTATTAATTTCTTGCTCCTTCTGTAACAAATTACCACAAACACAGTGGCTTTAACAGCACAAAGTATGATCTTTCTCTTCTGCAGGTGCACTAAAATTGAGGTATCTTCAGGCCTGTGGGCTTCCTGAAGGCTCTAAGGCAGGGTTTTAGTCAGGTAGTGCTGCTCTAAACCACGAGTGGACGGCTTTAAAAGGAGAAATTTTGTTTTGTCACAATCCAGAAAGCTACAAATCTAAATTCAACATGAGAAATTTTCACAGCCCAGTAGGCTAAGGGTCTGAACTCAGTGTGAGAGTATCCTAGCACAGGAACCTGAGGTACAAAAGGCATGCTCTGCTCCCAGTGCTCCTTTCTTGATGGTGTGAGCTTCCCAAATCTTAGCTTGCCTCCCTTTGTTTTATATCCCAAGCAGCTGTCTGAAGCCACAGTGCAATCCCACATATTATTTCTTGCCCCACCAACACAACTAGCATCCATCCACCCTCATAAACATCATAGAGGCAGGAATTCCAACATGGAAAAACATTATACAATACCAGAAATCCTGGCCCTGCCAAATTACTACAGATTTTGCAGGGAACACAATTCAATCAATGACAGACAGTATCCATTTCATGGTCTTCTGAGCTCCTTGAGTCTGTATACATTCCTTACATCTTCAAAGCTTGAAACTGCCAGTCTAGTCTTTCTCATATCACATTACCCTGCTACTGATTTTGTTACCACAAAACATGGGTTTAACCCACCTGCAGCAAGAAGCCAGTACCGAGACAGGGGTAAAGTAAGTGCCCAAGAGATTTATTACATGTCAGCAGGTAAGGGGCTGGGGCAATTTGGGTCCTCAGAGCCTGTTCAACTTTTTCAGCCAATCTTTAGGGTTTTTTTATGGGTAGGTAGGGGTAAACATGTGAGCAGTTAGGAGCATGCGGAGGTCAGCTGGGTAGAGGTCTTCTGGTGAAGAGATACGCACGAACTGGGTGGTAGTCATCTGATGCCTCCATTCATTTCATGATTCTAAGGAAAGGGCTGCAAACATCTTATCTCGGTGGCTCCTACAAAGTAACGTGTGATGTCTGGGGCAGGTAGTCCTAGGAAGTCAAGAGCTCTAAGCAAAACAAGTTTAAAAAATGGAGTTAGTCTTGGCTGCATGCTTCAATTTTCTTTCTTTGTTTCTTTTTTATTATGATTGAGTAAAAATGTACAATCCCATGTAAATTGCATGCCCATCTATGTGCAGCTCCCACTGCTCTCCCTGCCCAGTGACAGCACACTCTTCCTCTCCATTCTGTACATGTCATATCCTCCTAACAATCTCCTATGCCCTCCTCTCCACCCTCTACCCCACCTCCAATAAGAGTTCAGCAGGACTACATCCTATAGATGCACAGAACCATAAAGCGCACGCATGACATAGTAGTCACTCTGTTTTGACAAGTCACATCCATTCCTGTCAGAAGAGTTGACCTCCATTGTGATTTATGGACAGGGGCAGCATCAGGACCAGGGGCCATGTTCCCAGGTGAACCCCAAGGCCCCTGGACCATCAGTTGTGGTCTTTTAGTGGAGATCTCAGGATGCATCCCTTTTTATTCTTATGTTGCCAGTGAGACTCAACTTTGTGAGTCACGTCACGGCTATCACTGGCAGTGGCTGGGCACCATCGGGTTCTCTGGTTACATGTCAATGTAGTCACCCTCTCACATGGGCCTCTCTGTCTTTTGGATTCACCTCCCCTGTGTTGTTTTGGTCCTTGGTAATCATCAGTTTCTGCTGAGTTAGGACAATTTGGTGTAGCTCCAGTTGCAGCTTGGCAGCTTTTAAGACCCCAGATGCCACTCACCAACGTGGGGTGCAGAAGGTTCTCTGAGCAACATGCTAGTTATGCCAGTTGGCTTTGATGTGCCCTGAGTGAGTGGTCCCTGGACACCCACACCAGCTACTCTGTCCTTGCAATATTGAATTAAATGGGAGGAGTAACCATGCTGTGTTGAAGTCCAGTTAAAATTGATCTTCTTTCTCATATGTGCTGTCATGGATTTCACCCAACCAAATTTCTATCAACTGTGTATTCTATAACCTATCCTCCCTCTCCCTCCCTCCACACCCTTGCAGCCATCAAAGAGTTTTTCTTCTGTGCATGAGTCTTTTTAAGTTCTTATTGTAGGGGTCTCGTTCAGTATTTGTCCTTTTGTCATTGACTACTTTCACTCAACGTGACGTTTTCAAATTGAAACCAGGTTATGAGATGCTTCCTAAAAGCATCATTGTTCTTTATCACTTCATAGTGTTCAATTGAGTATATACACCATAATTTGCCTATCCATCCCTCTGTTGTTGGGCATCTGGGTTTATTCCATCTTTTTGCTATTGTAGAATATGCTATAATAAAAATTCTTGTGCATGTATCAGTTGATATGAAGGCCTTTGATCTGTAGGGTATATTCCAAGCAGTGGAACCACTGGGTCAAATGGTGTATTTACTTCAGCTTTTTATGGAAGCACCAAACTGCTTTCCAAAGAGTTTGCACCCTTTTACAATCCCACCAGCAGTGCAGGAGAGTTCCAATTTCTCCATAGCCACTCCAGCACTTGTTGTTTTGCTTTTCTTAGATCATAGCCCAGCTTGTTGGGGTGAGATGGTATCTCATCGTAGTTTTGATTTGAATTTATTTAATAGCTGATGATCGTGAGCAGGTCCACACATATTTTCTGGCTGTCTGGATATCTTCTTTAGAGAAGTGTCTGTCCATCTCCTTTGCCCATCACTTAATTGGATTATTTATCTTTTTCTTATTGATATTTTGTAGTACCTTATGGATTATGGAGATCAGATGTCTATCTGACATATAGTTGCCAAATATTTTCTCCCATTCTGTAGCTGACCTTTTAAATCTATTGATAAAGTCTTTGAATGAGCAAAAGTGTTTGATTCTTAGTAGTTCCCATTTATGTATTTCTCTTCTGTTGATTGTGTTTTGTTTGTCAGATTTTGAACTCTGTCTACGTTGCATATTAAAACTATCATTGTTGATTCTGATTTTGCTTGGATGAGCTTTATCATTTTAGATTTGACATTTAGGTCTTTTATCCTGGCATCCAGTTTGAGCTGGTTTTTGTATAAGGTGTAAGATATGGGTCTTTTTTCAGTTTATTGCAGATAGCCAAGTGCCGTTAAGTTGGATCCAGCTTATTGCAGATGGATATCAAATTATGCCAGCATCGTTTTCTGAAGAGAATGTTTTTACCCTAGTTTAATGTCTTAGGGCCTTTGTCAAATATGAACTATTAATAGGAGGATGGTGCCATCTCTGGAGTCTCAACTCTGTCACATTGTTCTATCTGTCTCTTTTTATAGCAGTACCAGGCTGTTTTGATAATGGTGGCAGTGTAACAGGTTCTAAAGTTGGGTAGTGAGAGGCTTCCCAGTGTGCTCTTCTTCAGTAGTGCTTTACTTATCTGGGGCTCCTCCCTTTCCAAACAAAGTTGGTGATTTGTTTCTCCATCTTCTTAAAAAGGTCACAGGAATTTTTACTGGGATTGCATTATATAAGGAGATGGCTTTGGGTAAAATAGATATTTTCACAATGTAAAGTCTTGCTATCCATGAGCAGGGTAGGTTTCTCTAGTTTGCAAGTCTCTTTTAGTTTCTTGTAGTAAGGGCTTGTAGTTTTCTTTGTAAAGGTCTGCTATTTCTCTGGTTAAATTTATTCCGAAGTATTTTATCTTCTTGAAGACTATAATAAATGGTATTGATTTGGTGATTTCTTCCTTAATAATCTTGCTGTTGGTATAAAGGAATCCTACTGATTTACTTATGTTTGTCTGTATCCTGACACTTTGCTGTACTCTTCTATCAGTTTAAGTAGTTTACTTATGGCATGCAGATGCCCTTTGTTTCTTGGTCTTGTCAAATTGCTCTGGCTAGAACTTCTAGTCCAATGCTGAATAGGAGAGTTTACATCCTTGTCTAGTTCCCGTTCTCATGGGGGCATTGTTTCAGTTTCTCTCCAGTGAGGATGATGTAGGCAATTGGCTTTGTATAAATGGCCATTATTGTTTTGAGAAATTTTCCATCTATTCCTATTTTGCGAGAGTTTTTGGCATGAATGGGTGTTGGACTTTATCAAATGCCTTTTCTGCTTCAATAGACAAAATCAGGTGATTCTTGTCTTTTGTGTTATTTATGTAGTTGATCACATTCATTGTTTTTCTGATGTTGAAACACCCTTGCATTCCTGGTATGAATCCAACTTGGTTAAGATGAATTATCTTTTTGATACGTTGTATTCTGTTGGCATGTATTTTGTTGAAGATTTTTGCATGTAGATTCCTGAGTGATATTGATCTGTAGTTTGCCTTTTTTTGTTCGGTCTTTTCCTGGCTTTGGTATCAGTGTTATGCCGGTTTCATAGAAGGAATTTGAGAGTATTCCATCACTTTCTATGCTGTGAAATAGTCTTGGTAGTATTGGAGATAACTCTTCTCTAAAAGCTTGGTAGAATTCTGTGGTGAAGCCATCCGGGCCAGGGCTTTTTCTGGTTGGTAGGGTTTTTTTTTATGACTTTTTCAATTTCTTCCTTTGTGATGGGTTTATTAAGTTGTTCTGCTTCACCTTGTGATAATTCAGGTAGGTGATATGAATCCAGCAATTTGTCCATTTCCTCTGAGTTTTCAAATTTGTTAGAGTGCAGTCTTTGATAGTATTCTGTTATGATATTTTTTATTTCTGTTGGGTCTGTGTGAGAACTCACCTGTCATTTCTTATTTGGGTTATTTATTTCCTTTCCTGTTTTTCTTTAGTACATTTAGCCAATAGTTCGTCAATTTTGTTGATAGTTTCAAAAAACCAGCTTTTGGTCTTTTCAATGTTTTCAATTGTTCTTCTATTCTTTAATTCATTTAGTTCTGATCAAACTTCATGATATGATTTCCTTTCATGCCTGAGGGGTTCCTCTGTTGTTCTCTCTACTTGTTCAAGCTGTAAGGTTAGTTCTTTGGTTTGGGTTCTTTCTTACTTCCAGATGTGTGCATTTTTAGAGATAAACTGAGCTCTGAGCACTGCTTTGGCTGTATCCCATAGGTTCTGGTAGGAAGTGTTTTCATTCTCATTGGAATCCATAAATTTCTTTATTTAATCCTTGATTTCTTCTATAACCTACGGCTTTTTGAGCAAGATGTTGTTCCATTTCCATGAGTTGCACTTTCTATCTATATTTCTTCTGCTATTGATTTTGACTTTCACAACTTTATGATCTGTGAAGATGCTTTGCAATAAATCAATGGTATGGATTTTGTTGAGATTTGTTTTATTTCCTAACACGTGGTCAATTCTGGAGAGTGTTTCATGTGTGCTGGAGAAGAAGGTATAGTTATCTGATGCTGGTTAGAAAGTTCTGTATATGTCGATGTGGTCTACTTAATTAATTGTGGCAATAAGATCTTCTGTGTCTTGACTGAGATTTTTTCTAGATGATCTGTCCAATATTGACAGTGGAGTGTTGAAGTCTCTCCGTATTATTGCGGAGTGGTCTATCTCATTTTTGAGTGTAGTCAGTGTTTCTTCAATGTATTTTGGTACTCTAGTATCGGGTGCACAAATATTTAATACTGGTAAGTACTGCTTGTGTGTTGAACCTTTCAGCAACAAAGTGTTCATCCTTGTCCATGATGGTGGATTTTACATTAAAATCTACTTTATCTGAGATTTGGATTGCCACATCTGCTCTTCTTTGTGTATTGCTAGCTTGATATATATTCTTCCATCTTTTAATTTTCAGTTTGTTCATATCTTTAAGGTGAGTTTCTTGTAAGCAACTTATGGATGGGTTGTGTCTTTGGATTTAAGATGTCACTCGTCTCTTTACTAGAGAGTTCAGTCCATTCACATTGACTGTAATTATTGATAGGTAAGTGTTTAGTGCTGTCACTGTGATATGTTTATTTTTGTGTTGATGTTTTCTCCATTCTTATTAATCTATTCTGGGGCATTCTTCTTTATGAGTTGAATTTTCACCTTTTTAAGTGTTGGTTTTGTGGTTTTTTGAGACTCCTGTATTATGTTTCCTGATTTGATATGTTGCATCTTTATTGTGCTTTGTGGCTGCCCCTGTGATCCCCCTTAATAATCTATGTTTAAACCCAATTTTAACTACTGCAAGTCTTATTAACTTCATCTTCATCTGGAAGGACTATAACGACTGTAGTACACACCTCTTTTTAATATTATGACAACATAGTTTTCATAATCTGGTCAGTGGATCACTTCTTTTACTATTATAGCTTAGATTGAGTTTTAGCCTTGCCTAACTGAGTAGGTTTCCAGATAATGTGTTCTGTATTTCCTTCTAAAATATAAAGTTAATTGTTTTGTTCTTCTAAGCCAAGAGCTTCTTTCAGTATTTCTGGGAGCTTTGGTTTGGTTTTTACAAAGTCTCTGAGTTTCTCTTTATCTGCTAATGTCTTAATATCATTTTTATATTTGAGAGATAGTTTTGCAGTATATGTAATTCTTGCTTGAAAATTCTTCTCCTTCGAGGTTTTGAATGTGTCATCCCATTGTCTCCGTGTCAGTGTCATTTCTTCTGAGAAATCAAAGTTTTCCTCTGATTGTTAGCTTCGCTTTGAGTCTTGCTGCCTTTAAGAGTTTCTGCTTAGCTTTCATTTTGTTAACCTTGATTATAATATATCTTGGAGTATTTCTTTTGAGATCTACATTGAGTGGTGTACAATCTGCATCTTGGATATCTATATTCTCTTCTTTCATAATTTCAGGGAAATTTTCTGTCAGCAGCTCAGCAAAAATACTCTGTGTTCTCTGGTATCCCTCATTGTTAGGAACTCCAGTTAATCATAGATCATTCCTCCAATTAATCATAGATTGTCCCATATGCTTCTTCCACATCAGAAAGTCTATTTTTCATTGGTCAGTTCTGTTTTGCTTGGCTTGGATTGGATTTTCTGTCTCTTTGATTTTGTTATTGGTCTGTTGCATCTCAGACTACTGGTGTTCCATCAGATCAAACAGCTTGCTTAATTTTTCGTTTTGCTCTCTTGAATTTTGTGTGTCTAGAAGGGCTTTATAGATAATCCTTTATTACACAGTCTCTGATAGCTTCAGAAAGGCTTCTTCATCTGGGAAGTTCTTTGGTTCTTTCTTTTGTGGTCCATCTAAAGCCATAGGTGAATTCTTCTTAATGTTTTTCCAAAGTTTGTTGCTTTTTAGGCATCTAGAGGTTGTTTTGTTTCTCGTTTGTTACCTTAATGGGATCTAAAGCTCAGTATGAAAAGGAAGTTGATCACCAGACACCTCTATGTACTCCAGTGACTGGGCTCAGTGTTATCTCTGGAGTAACAGGCTCCATCTCCTGATTGGCAAAGACATGGCCCTACTTATAGAGTCACTGGGGAGCCATCAGCTGACCCTATAATGTGAATCAGTAAAGGCTGGAAGAGAGGCCAATGAGAGGCACTGCAGTTATTTCTCTAGACAGTCTTATATTGAAAGGTAAAAGACATCTGACATCTTTCAAAGTCAGTTAGGCTTTTAGGTGTGCAAGTCGCTCTTCCCAGCTGGCAAAGTAAACACCTCTGTATCCAACCCCAGATGCTGTAAAGTATTACAAAATCTGGAAAGACTACTGCCTTGCCATCACCTGATGCTGGGCCACACTGTGCAAAACACTGTTTTTCTGCCAGAAAAGCACTCTATGGGCAGGCATTTCCTTCCAGCCTGTGAATTAGGTCCACCTGAGGCCTCCATATGAGTAATACTGCCTCCAAGTCAATCAAGATGGCATCCCATGCAAGCTCTCCCGTCTGTCTTGGAATAAGCTGTTCAGTGGTGGAGATTCAGTGAGAGAAGCCAAAAGCGCTGAAGTACACAGATTCCAAGGCTGGGCTCTCAAAATGCAGAGATTCTGCTCACCGATCCCATGAGCTGTGCATCCCCTCCCCACCTACTGGCCAAGACAGAGGAAAAAGAGTTAAAATGGCTAGGAGAGTCAGCACTCAACAAGGGCAGAAGAGAAGAAGTTTCCTGCTCAGTAGTATGTAGTCCAAATAGAAAGCCCTAAGCTTTGTCCTAGGTTTTACTAGGTGACCAGAAGGTTCCATTTAATTATCAGTTCAGCCTTGGTTTCCAGATGGACTTAGGGAGATGTGTGTTTAGTGTATCTTCTTGACTCTGCATCTCAATTTTCTTCATTTTCAACTCAAATCTTCATTTTCAGTTCACATATATTTAAAGGACTCTAGTGATGACATTAAAGTCCCTGGAGGAGGCAAATAGTTTGCATTCACCTACTAACCTAAAGGCTAATAGTTCAAACCCATCCAGTGACACCAGAGAAAAAAGGCCTTGTGATCTCCTTACATAAAGATTACAGCCAAGAAAACCCTATTGACTGCACAGGGTCTCCATGAGTTGGAATTGACTTGACAGCAGAAAGTTTTTTCATGTTTTTGTCTCTGTAATTTCTCTTTTTTTAAATTTTAGATAAAGGTTTACAGAGCAAATTATTTCTCATTAATCAAATAATACATGTATTGTTCAGTGACATTGGTTGTCACTTCCATGACAGATCAGCACTCTCCTCTTTGAGACTTTGGGTTCCCTGTTACCAGTTTTCCTGTCCCTTCCTGTCCTCTCAGCTTACTTGTAGGCTGGTATGCCCATTTAGCCTGGTTTCATTTAATGGTCCTGTCTAATCTTTGGCTAAAGGCTGAATCTCAGGACTGATTTCAATACTGTTAAAAGGGATTCAGGGGGCCCTACTCTTAAGGTTTCTTCAGCCTTTGTCAGACCAGAATGTCTGGTCTTTTTTGTGTATGTATGTATGTGTATGATCAGAATTTTGCTCTAGATTTTTGTCCAGCTCTGTCAGGGACCCTGTATTTTGGTCCCTGTCAGAACACTTGGCAGTGGTAGCTAGGCATCATTCAGTTTGCTGGATTCAGTCTGGTGGAAGCTGTGGTAGTTGTGATCCATTAGGCCTTTAGACTAATCTTTTTCCTTGTGTCTTTAGTTTCTCCATTCTGTCTTGCTCCAGACAGGGTGAGACCAGTAGAATATCTTCAGTGACCACTGTCATGGATTAAATTGTATCCGCTACAAAAACGGTGTGTAGTAATTTGGCTGAGCCAGTGATTTCCAGTATTGTGTGATAGCCCTCCATTGTCTGATTTACTGATGCTGCAAATCCTAATCTCTGCCTGTGGTTAATAGATTGGCTTTATATTAAACAGTATTAGGGTAGGACTATAAACCCCTTTCTAAGATCACCTTTCTGCTGCAATGTAAAGACTGTTTCCCTGGAGTGTGGCTTGCACCACCTTTTATCGTTTTATCCTACAACGGATGAAAGGGAAACAAGCCGAGTGTTGGGAGCCTCACACCATCAAAGAAACATAACTGGGAGTAGAGTGTATCCTTCAGACCTGAAGTTCCTGAGTCAAGATGCTCCCTGACCAAAGACTAATGCAACACAAGACCTTCCTACCTTCCTCTAGAGCCAACAAAGAGGACCAGTTTTTTGCCTGCAACAGGCATCCGAATTTGGACTTGTGGGCTACCGGACTGTGTAAAAACTTCTCTTTGCTAAAGTCATCCATTTGTGGTATTTCTGTTAGAGCAGTACCAGGTGACTAAGACAGCCACTCATAAGCTTTAAAGGCCCTAGACAGGACTCACAAGAGTAAAATGTAAAACATTTTCTTTATAAACTATGTTATGCCAATTTAGCTAGCTGTTCCCTGAGACCATGATCCCCAGCCTTTGGCCTAGTAATTTGGTCTCTCGGAGTTTAATGTGTCTGTGGACTTCCACGATCTTGCCTTGGTTAAGTGTTCCTGGCTTCTCCAGTACTGTTGTTTACCCTTCACCAAAGTCACCTGTTGTCTAGTTACTGTTTTTCCCTCTCTGTCAAAGATTGTTTCTTTTTGTGTGTAAACCTTTTTGCTAGCTTTTACAGTAGTAGTAAAATACAGTAGTTGTTTTCTTGTGACTGACTTGGTTCACTCAGTGGAATGTCCTCCAGATTAATCATGTTCCATTTTCACCGTGTAGTATCTTGTTGTACGTATCATAGTTTGCTCATCCATTCATCTGTTGATAGCATTTAGATTGTTTCCGTCTTTTACTATTATGAATAATGCTGCAGTGAATATGTGTGTGCATATGTCTATTCATGTGGCAGCCCTTCTTCCTCTGGGATATGTTCTCGGCAGTAAGATTGTTAAATGACATGGTATTTCTATTTCTAGCTTTTTAAGGGAGTACCCTCTCATTTTTTAGAATGGCTGTGCCATTTTTCCTTATCACCAGCCGTGTATAAGAGTTCCAGCCTCCTTTCAGTTTCTGCAGCATTTGCTATTGTCTGTTTTTGATGCATGCCAGCACTGTTGGGGTGCAATGACATCTTATTGTGGTTTTAATTTACATTTCTCCAATAGCTAGTGATTATGAGCATTTTCTTATGTGTTTGTTAGCCACATGGATTACGTCTTTGGTGAAATGTGTGTTCGTATCCTTTGTCTATTTCTTTCTTTTTTCATTGTGTTTTAAATGAAGATTTGTAATTTGTGTCAGTTTCTCAGGCAAAAACTTACATACACTTTGTTTTGTGACCTTAGATATTTTCTGCATACTGTGACAACACACTTCTCTCCATCTTGTATTTCTCATATCCATTTACTGAACACTTGTTCCTATCTACCTTATTGTCTCACCTGTGGACAGGAACTGTCCAGTTAGCCTGCTGTACCTACTTTAGACAAGATGCACTCTCTTCACCAGTATCATTTTGTGTCATATATATGAGTTTAATGTTTCTCTGAGAGATTGGCTTCCAGAGTGGTTTCAGTTACAGGCTACTAGAGAGTCTGGGATCCATGTCTTCCAGGGATCCTTCAGTCTGCCAGACCATCAAGTATGATCCTTTTACTGGAGTTTGCGTTATGTACCCCACATTTCTCCCATTCCATCAGGAGGATGTTGGTGGTATCTGGACACCATCTACTCTCAGGCTGATGTAGTCTCTGGTTTACGTGGCCCTTTCTGCCTTTGGAGCTCATACTGTCTTCATGTCTTTGATGTTCTTTGACGTTAGGACAAATTGATGCTTCTTAGATGGCCATTTGCTAGCTTTTAAGACACCAGACACCACTTACCAAAGTAGGCTACAGAACATTTTCTAAATAATCTTGGTTATGCCAATTGACCTAGATGTCCCCTGAAATCATGATCCCCAGACACCTGTCACTACTACTCTGTCTGTAAAGTGTCTGGCTATATTTAGGAAACTTCTTAGCTTTTGTTTTGGAACACTGGTGCTGACTTCTCGTTTACTGCATGCTTCCCTCCCTTCGCCTAAGACTCGACAGCACTTGGCTTGGCACTATCTAACTGGTGAATATTCCTCTCCATCCCTCCACACTTCATGACCATCAAAGACTGTTTTCTTCTGTGTTTAAACCTATTCTTCAGTCCTTATAATAATGGCCCTTTTGCAGTTAACTAATTTCACTCAACATAATGCCTTCCAGATTCCTCCATATTATGTTTTAAAAGTTAGTTGTTGTTCTTTATTGTTGTATAATATTCCATTGTGTGAATATACCATAGCTTGTTTTTGCATTCATCCATTGAATGTCACTTTTTGCTATTGTTGACAGTACTGTGATGAACAGTGGTATGTATGCATCTATTTGCATGTCTGTCTTTATTTCTCTAGGATATAGTCCAAGAAATGGGACTGCTGGGGTATATGGCATTTCTATTTCTAGATTTTTAAAAAAGGCAGTATCAAATCAATTTTCAAAGTGGTTGTGCCATTTTACATTACTATCAAACAGCATATAAATATTCCAGTCTCTCCACAGCCTCTCCAATATTTATTATTTTGAGATTTTTGATTAATGTCAGCCTTGTTTGGTTGAAAGGTTATCTCACTGTAGTTTTGATTCGCATTTCTCCAGTGGCGAATGACCATGAGCTTTCCCTAATGTGTCTGTTAGCCTCTTAAATGTCTATTTTGGCAAAGTGCCTGTACATATCCTTTGTCTATTTCTTAATTGGAACATTTGTCCTTTTGTTGTAGAAGTTTTGGATTTTCCTATAGATTTTAGAGATTAGAACTTTGTTTTCTCATATGAGGTCTGAAAATTAAGTTTGCAAATTCATCCTAGAAAAATTACTGCATACTTCATTGCTGAGTATCACTACAGTCACCTTTGAAGTATTATGCTTAGGAAACTATGCATCAATGCCAGCACATAGGTCACCCTTCAAAGGGTTGGAACTCTGTTTCTGGAATGACCATCAGAGCTGTCACTGTATTACCCTTGATGTCCTGAATTTCATCAAAATGTCTTCTTTTAAATACCTCCTTTATCTTCAGGTAAAAACAAACAAACAAACAAAAAAATAGTCATTGGGGGCCAGATAAGGTGAGTAGGGGAGAGTGTTCCAATACAGTTATCTGTTTACTGTCTAAAAACTCCCTCACAGACAACTATGCTGTTAAGTTCATGAATTTGCTACCTTGCCACTGTATGTGATGGCCATTCAAGAAAGAGTTCCAAAATTGCTTTGAAGGGTAAACTAGACACTGGCATTGGTTGATAGCTCCCTAAGGGCAGTAACTTGAAGGCAACTGACTTGACGACACTAGCCTTGAACGTAGTGATATTCAGCAATGAGGTATGTAGCACTTAGAACAATTAAGTTCATGGACTTAATTGTCCGACCTCGTAGCCAAAACTTTTTGCCGGTGTTAAGTTTTCTTCTCATGCTTTTGGTGAAGCCCTTTGATGAGCATAAGGGCTTAATTTTTAGAAGATACCACTTATCATGTTTGTTTCTTGGTGCTTATATATTCTTAGTTATGATTTGTATCCTATTTATGCCACATATTCAGGCCTCTAGGGTTGACCCAGGAAACCCTGGTGGTGTACTGGTTAAGTGCTATGACTTCTAACCAAAAGGCCAGCAGTTCAAATCCACCAGGAAATCCTTGGAAACTCTATAAATCAATTCTATTCTATCATACAGGGTCAGTGTGAGTGGGAACCAACTTGATGACAATGGATTTTTATTGTTTTAAAGTTAACCCTATTTTTAGTTCTCTGATCTTCATCGTTTGGGGTATTATATTTAGGTCTTTAATCTATTGTGTACTAGTTATTGTGTATTGTGTGAGATGTGGGTCTTGTTCCATTTTTTGGCAGATGGACCTCCAGTGTAGACAGCACCATTTTCTAAAAAGATCATCCTTGGTTTAAACTTTGAATATTAGAGAGGAACAGTGGTGTAGCCACAAAGCAAACTAATAATACAAAATATCAAAACAAGTACAATACAGAAGACTCAATAGACACAAAAACCAACATTGAAAAAGGTGAAAAGCAAATCTCTAAAAACAACCACAAACAGAATATGAAGAAAAACAAAGAATGTCAACAACACACAAATTAAGGTACCAAAATGACAATGTCAAATGCATATCAATCAATAATTACACTAAACATAAAGTGATTGAATGCTTCAATAAAGAGACAGAGAATAACAGGCTGGATCAAAAAACATGAGCTGACAATATGCTGCTTACAAGAAACACACCTTAGACTCAAAAATACGAACAAACTGAAAATCAAAGGATGGGAAAATGCATACCAAGCTGGCAACACACAAAGAAGAGTAAGAGTGGCAATATTAATCTCAGGTAAAATAGATTTTAAAGTAAAATCCACCATTGTGGACCAGGATGTTCCCTATTTATTGCTTAAAGGTTTGAAACATAAGGAGGATATAACAATATTAAATATCTACACATCCAATGTCAGAGCATCTAAATACATCAAACAAATGCTGACAACATTGAAAAATGGGACAGATAACTCCACAATAAGAGTAGGAGACTTCAACACCCCACTTTCAGTAATGGACAGATCATCCAGAAAAAACTGAATAAAGACACAGAAGATCTTCTTATGACAATCAACCAGCTCAACCTTATAGACATACACAGAACTTTTTATCCAACAACAGACAAGTACACCTTCTTTTCTACTGCACATGGAACATGCTCCAGAATAGAACAAATATTAGCCCATAAGGCAAGTCTTAACAAAATCCAAACTTCTGAATTATTTGAAAGCATCTTCTGAGACCAGAGAGCCATAAAGGTTGAAATCAACAGCAGAAAACACATGGGTAGAAATTCAAACTCATGGAAACTGAGCAACACCTTGCTCAAAAACTCATGGGTTATAGAAGAAATCAAGGATGCAATAAAGAAATTCATGGAATCCCATGAGAATGAAAACATATCCTACTAAAACCTATGAAATACAGCAAAAGCAATGCTCAGAGGTCAATGTATTTCTATCAGTGCCACATATCTGGAATGAAGAAAGGGCCCAAACCAAAAAATTAACCTGAAAACTTAGACAAATAGAAAGAGAACAGCAAAGGAATCTCTTGGGCATTGGAAGAAAACAAGTAATAAATATTAGAACAGAACTAAATGAATTAAAGAGTAGAAAAATAATTGAAAGAATTAACAAAGCCCAAAATTGTTTTTTTGAAAAGATCAACAAAATTGATACACCACTGGCTAAATTCACAAATGGAAAACAGGAGAGGAAATAAATAATCTGAATAAGAAATGAGATTGGAGATGTTATGACAGACCCTACCCAAATTAAAAGTAAATCATAGCAGAATACTATGAAAAAACTGTACTCTAACAGATTTGAAAACCTAGAGGAAATGGACAAATCTCTAGATTCACATCACCTACCAACATTATCACAAAGCAGGGAAACTTAATAAACTAATCACAAGACATTGAAAATGTAATAACAAGAACTACCAGCCAAAAAAACTTCTTGCCCAGTCGACTTCACCAGAAGATTCTACCAAACTTTTAGAAAAGAGTCAATTCTAATACTACCAAAACTTTTCCACAACATAGAAAAGGACAGAACATTCCCTAATTCATTCTATGAAGCCAGCAAAAATCTGATACCAAAGGTGGATAAAGGCCCCACAAAAAAAGAAATTACAGACCAATATTACTTGAGAACCAAGATGCAAAACTCTTTAATAAAATCCTGGCCAATAGAATTCAACAACATATTAAAAAAATAATTCACAATGACAAAGTAGGATTCATACCAGGGATGCAAGGTTGATTCAATATCAGAAAAACAATTAATGAGATCAACCACATAAATAACACAAAGGATAAGAATCACTGCATTTTGTCATTTTGATGCAGAAAAAGCATTTGACAAACTCTAGCACTGATTCATGTTAAAAACTCTCAGCAAAAAGATATAGAAGGGAAATTCCTCAATGCAATGAAGAGCATCTACACAAAACCAACCATGAAAATTATCCCAAATGGAGAGAGCTGAAAGAATTTCCCCCTGAGAATGGGAACAAGACAAAGATGCCCATTGTCAACACTTCTGTTCAACATTGTGCTAGAGGTTCTGAACAGAGCAATCAGACAAGACAAAGAAATGGAGGGCATCCTCATCAGTAAAGAAGAAGTAAAAGTATCCTTGTTTGGTACTATCACAGAAAACCCTAAAGAATCCATAAATAAACTACTCGAACTAACAGACGATTTCAGCAAAGTATCAGGATATAAGATTTAAAAAAATAAATAAATCTGTAAGATTCCTTTACACCAACAAAGATATTATCAAAGAGGAAATCACCAAATCAATACCATCTACAAGAGCCCTAAGATCAGAATATATCTAGGAATAAATCTAACTGGAGATTTAAGAGACCTACACAGAGAAAATTATAAGGCCCTACTTTTTTGAGATTTACATAAGAAACCTACCTTGTCCATGGATAGGAAGACTTAACATTGTGAAAATGTCTATTCTACCCAAAACAATCACATATACAATCAAATCCCAACACACATTCTGAAGTAATTTTTTAATGAGATGGAGAAAAGAATCACCAAGTTTGGAAAGAGAAGAAATCCCAGATAAGTAAGACACTACTGAAGAAGGGGAACACAGCAGGAGGTCTCATACTACTCGACCATAGAACCTATTACACTGCTGCAGTACTCGTAACAGCCCAGTACTGGTACAAAAACAGACCCACAGACCAGTGGAAGGGAACAGAGTAACGAGAAATGTCACCATCCTCCTATGAACAGCTGCTATCTGACAAAGCCCCAAAGGCTGTAAAGTGGTATAACAATAGTCTCTTTAACAAATGGTCCTGGCAAAATTGAATATCCATATGCAAAAAACTGAAAAAACACCCATATCTCACACTTTCCGCAAAAACTAACTCAAAATGGATTGAAGACCTAAATATGAAACCTACAATGATAAAAATTGTGGAAGAAAAAATAGGGACCACAATGGTAGTTCTAATGCATGGTTTAGACAGGCTACAAAATCCTATTAATGATGCACAAACAGCAGAACAGAAAATAGATAAATGGAAACTACTAAAAATCAAACACTTAGGCTCATCCAAAGAAAGTTAAAAGGCTGCCTACAGAATAAGAAAAGTATTTGGCAACTGTGTATCAGATCGATGTCTAATTTCCCTAATCTACATGGTACTATAAAATATCTAGAAAACAACAACCCAATTAAACCATGGACAAAGGAGATGAGCAGATACTTCACCGAGGAAGACATTCAGGCAGCCAAAAGACACATGAAGAAATGAACATGATTATTAGTTATCAGAGAAATCCAAATGATAACTACAATGAGATACCATCACACACAAATGTGATTGGCAATAATCCAGAAAACACAAAATAATAAATGCTATAGAGCTTGTGAAGAGACTGGAACTCTCCAGCGCTGCTGGTGAGAATATAAAATGGTATGCCCTCTTTGGAAAGCAATTTGACACTTTCTTAGACAGCTAGAAATAGAAATACCACATGATCCAGCAATCTCACTGCTTGGAATATATCCTACAGAAATAAAGGCTTCACGTGAATAGATAAATGCACACAAATATTTACTGTAGCACTGTCCACAATAGCAAAAAGATGACATCAACCAAGGTGCCCATCAACAGACAAATGGATAAACAAAGTATGGTATATATACACAACAAAACACTATGCAATGATAAAGAACAATGATGATCTTAGGAAGCATCTCATAATCTGGTATCAAGTATAAAACATTATGTTGAGTGAAATCAGTCAGCATCACACGGAGAAATACTGTACAAATATTTTCAATGACAAAAAAAATGACTACACAGAAGAAAAGCCTCTGATGATTACAAGAGTAGGGAGGGAGGTAGAGTGTTGTCATAGATTAGAAAGTTGATAGAAATTCAGTGACTTGAACACAGTGACAGCACATAGAAGAAGGCATGTCAGCATAACTGGATGACAGTATAGGCTAAAAGATTTTCTAAATTCAACCCAACCTTTCAAAGGACATAGTAGTAGGGACAAGAGTCTGGGGACAGTATTCTCAGGGGACACTGAGGTTAATTGGCGTAACTAGTGTTTTGCTAAGAGTCTTCTGCACCCCATATTGGTGTGTGGTGTCTGCATCTTAAAAGCCAGTAAACTGCCATTTGAGGAACATCAGTTGGTCCCAGCCCACCTGGAACAGATGATACCTGAGAACATCAAACATACAATGAAAACTATGCCCAGGAGACAGGAGGACCCATGTAATTGGGAGACTACATCAGTGTCATGAGACAAGAAGAACCAGATGGGTGCCTGGCCACGAACAAAGACTGCTTTGATAGGGGAACACAGTGTAGAGTTCCTGAAGTAGCATCAGAAAAAGAGTTGTGCAGATCAAGAACTCTATTAAGGAGGCAGAGTCAAGATGGCAGACTAAGCACACGTCTCCTTATATCCCTCTGGAAACCAAAATCTGAAATGATAATCAAACAAAGCCTTCTGATCACCTAGTGAGCCCCCAAGACACAGCACAGGGCTGTTAATTTGGACTTCCTACACTGAACGGAAAACCTCCTTTCTTTTGCTGACTCCCACTCCTGGCTAGCCCTGGCTCTCACAGACTGAAGGTAAATGTGCCATTTTGACTTTTATTTCTCTGTCTTCGCCAGTGGGTGGAGCTGGGTCTTACCTAGTGGCTAGCCTCAGACGCACTGCTGGCGGCATAGGCAGGTGAAATTGCTGTATTTTGAAAGCCAGGCCTAGGACTCTGTTCACCCAGCCACTTTGGGCCTGTCTTTTTATCACTGCCACAGCACGGTTCTTATGGAACCACAGTGCCTGTGTGCAGGACACCATGTTGGATACAGAGATTTTAGCAGAACGTAATTCTTAGCCTGTGAGCCAGGGCATGCAAACAGAACAGAGCTTCTCAGACAGAAAAGCAGTAGTTTACACGGTGTCACCTATGGTGGGGTGCAGCAACAGAGGCGGAGGACTCACTATCTCTCAACACCTGTAGCCCCTCTACCTGCTGACCATGTGGAGGGCGCCATCTTAGATATTGTGGCCACAGCTGGACCTAATTCTTAGCTTGGGAGCCAGAACCAGCCCACAGGACAGTGCTTTTCTACCAGAAAAGCAATAGTTTACACAGTGTCACCTAAGGCTGGGCCCTGTCAGCAGAGGCCAACAGGGCAGCAGCATTGCTGTATTTTGAACTAGTTCGTATCATCTGCGGTTAGTTGTAGAGGTGCTTACTTTGCCAGTTGGGAAGAGAGACCTCTACACCTGAAAACCTGACAGACTTGGGAAGTGGTCAAATATCTTTTGTTTTACATTTTAAGACAGACTAGAGAAATATCAGCAGTCCATCCTCATAGTATCTCTCCCAGTCTCTACTTACTCACATGGGATCCCAAAAGCAACAGACAGTTGTGGCAAACAAGAAATCACCTATGGCTTCAGAAGTCTCCGAAACAAAACAACCAGGGAGTTTTTCAGACGAAGAAACTTTTATGAAAGCATCAGAAAGTGAATACAAAATGATTATATACAGAGCTCTTCTAGACCTTATGCACAATGCAGCACAACAAAATGAAAAATTAAGCAAGCTGTTTGATCTGATGGAACACCAGTACTCTGAAATCCAACAGACCAAGAACAAAATCAAAGACATAGAAACTTCCATTCAAAGCCAAGAAAACAGAATGTGTCAAATGGAAAAAAGAATTTCTGACATGGAAGACAGAGCTACTGATGCCAGCATCTATGAGCAGAAATCAGAAAAAAGAAACAAGAAAAATGAAGAAACATTAAGAAGCATGTGGGACTCTATTAAGAGGAACAACCTTTGATTAATTGGAGTCCCTGAACAGGGTGAGACATCTGAGAACACAGAAAGTATAGTTGCTGAGCTGCTGACAGAAAACTTCCCAGAAATCATTAAGGAAGAGAATATAGATATTCCAGATGCATATCATACGTCATTCAATATAAATCTCAAAGAAAGACTCCAAGACATATTATAATCAAGTTTAACAAAATGAAACATAAGCAGCAACTCTTAAAGGCAGCAAGACTCAAAGCAAAGCTAACATTCAGAGGGAAACCCTGTAGGCTTTCATCAGATTTCTCAGCAGAAATTACACTGGCAGGGAGACAGTAGCATGACACACTCAAAGCCTTGAAGGAGAAGAACTTCCAACCAAGAGTTATATATCCTGCAGAACTATCTTTTGAATATGAAAATGAAATGAAGACATTCCCAGATAAACAGAAACTCAGAGACTTTGCAAAAACCAAACCCAAACTACAGGAAATACTGAAAGAAGTTCTTAGCTTTGGCTTAGAAGAACAAAACCACTACCTTTATATTTTAGAATGACACATCATCCAGAATTCTTCTCAGTTAGGGAAAGCTCCAAACTCAATCACAGCTTTAATACCGAAAGAAACAATCCAGTGATTATCATGAAAACTGTGGTGCCATCATATTAAAAAAGGGATGTGCTACAATTGTTACAGTCCTTCCAGATGGAGAGGAAGTCATCAAGACTGGTAGTAATTAAAATGGGGTTTACATATAGTTAATTAAGGGGGATTGTAGGAGCAGCTGTCAAAACAACAAAGATGCAACATACCATATCAAGAAATCTAACACAGGAGTCTCAACAACTACAAAAACAGCTCTGAAAAAGGTGAAAAATCAACTCCTAAACAGAATGTCCTGGAACAGACTAATAAGAACAACAGACATAACATTAACACAAAAATAACAATATCACAATGGCAGCAGTGAACACATACCTATCAATAATTACATTGAATGTGAATGGATTGAACCCTCCAGTAAAGAGACATCAAGTGACATCTTGGATCAAAAGACATGACCCATCCATATGTTGTCTACAAGAAACTCACTTGAGACCTAAAGATAGGAACAAACTGAAAATTAAAGGATGGAAGAATACATATCAAGCTAACAATGAACAAAGAAGAGCAGGTGTGGCAATTCTAATCTCAGATAAAATCGATTTTAATGTAAAACCCACCATCATGGACAAAGATGGACACTATTGCTGAAAGGTTCAGTACACAAGGAAGACTTCACTATATTAAATATCTATGCACCTAATATCAGAACACCTAAATACGTTGAAGAAACACTGACTACACTCAAAAGAGAGTTAGATGACTCCACAATAATAGTGGGAGACTTCAACACTCCACCCTCAATACTGGACAGATCGTCTAGAAAAAACTCAGTAAAGATGCAGAGGACCTCATTGCCATAATTAACTAACTAAACCTCATCGATATATACAGAACTTTCTATCCATCAATGGATAACTACACCTTCTTCTCCAGTGCATATGGAACATTCTCCAGAATTTACCATGTGTTAGGACGTAACACAATTCTCGACAAAATCTGTACCATTGAATTAATCCAAAGTACCTTCTCAGATCATAAAGCCATAAAAGTTGAAATCAATAGCACAAAAAACATAGATATAAAGTGGAATTTTGGAAACTGAACATCTTGCTCAAAAAAAAAATGGGTTATAGAAGAAATCAAGGATGAAATAAAGAAATTCATGGATTTCAATGAGAATGAAAACACTTTCTACCAGAACCTATGGGATACAGCCAAAGCAGTACTCAGAGGTCTGTTTATCTCCATAAATGCACACATCTGGAAGGAAAAAAAAACCAAATCAAGGAACTAACCCTACAGCTTGAACAAGTAGAGCAAGGACAACAGAGGAACCCCTCAGGCACCAGGAGAAACCAGATCATAAAGATTAGAGCAGAGTCAAATGAATTAGAGAATAGAAAAACAATTGAAAAAATTGAAAAGACCAAAATCTGGTTTTTTGAAAAGATCAACAAAGTTAACAAATCACTAGCTAAACTTACTAAAGAAAAGCAGGAAAGGAAACAAATAACACAAGTTAGAAATGAGAGGGGAGTGGTTACAACAGATCGAACAGAAATTAAAAATATCATAACAGAATACTATGAAAGACTGTACTCTAACAAATTTGAAAACCTAGAGGAAATGGAGAAATTCCTTGATTCGTATCACCTACACAAATTATCACAAGGTGAAGCAAAACAACTTAATAAACCCATCACAAAGGAAGAGATTGAAAAAGTCATCCAAAAACTGCCAACCAAAAAAAAAGCCCAGGCCCAGATGGCTTCACCACAGAATTCTACCAAACTTTTAGAGAAGAGTTATCTCCAATAATACTGAAACTATTTCACAGTATAGAAAGGGATGGAGTACTCCCAAACTCATTCTATGAAGCCAGCATAACCCTGATACCAAAACCAGGGAAAAACCCAATGAAAAAGGGGAACTACAGACCAATATCACTCATGAATCTAGATGCAAAACTCTTCAACAAAATTCTTGCCAACAGAATACAACAACATATCAAACATTAATCCGTCATCACCGAGTTGGATTCATACCAGGGATGCCAGGCTGGTTCAACATCTTGAAAACAATTAATGTGATTAACCACATAAATATCACAAAAGACAGGAATCACCTGATTTTGTCCATTGATGCAGAAAGGCATTTGATAAAGTCCAACTCCTATTCATGCTAAAAACTCTTAGCAAAATAGGCATAGATGGAAAATTCCTCAACACGATAAGGGCCATTTATTCAAAGCTAACTGCCTACGTCATCCCAAATGGAGAGAAAATGAAGGAGTTTCCCTTGAAAACAGGAACTACACAAGGATGCCCACTCTCACCTCTCCTATTCAACATTGTACTAGAAGTTCTAGTAGAGCAATTAGACAAGACCAAGAAATAAAGGGCATCGGCATCGGCAAAGAAGAACTAAAAATCTCCCTGTTCGCTGATGATATGATTGTATATGCAGAGAATCCCAAAGAATCTATAAGTAAAAGACTCAAACTGATGGAAAAGTTCAGCAAAGTCTCAGGATACAAGATAAACAAAAGTAAATCAGTAAGATTCCTTTATACCAACAATGAGACTGTTAACAAAGAAATCATCAAATCAATATCAATATTGCCCCTAAGAAGATAAAGTACCTAGGAATTAATCTAACCAGAGAAATAACAGACCTTTAGAAAGAGAACTACAAGCCCTTACTACAAGAAACTAAGAGAGACTTAGATAAATGGAGAAACCTGCCCTCTTCATGGATAGGAAGACTTAAAATTGTGAAAATGTCTATTTTACTCAAAGCAGTCTACTTGTATAATGCAATCCCAATACAAGTTCCAGCATCATTTTTTTGTGAGATGGAGAAACAAATCACCAATTTTGTTTGAAAAGGGAAGAAGCCCCGGATAAGTAAGGTACTGCTAAAGAAGAAGAACACACTGGCAGGCCTCTCATTACCCAACCTTAGGAAATACTACACTGCCACAGTGTTGAAAACAGCCTGGTACTGGTACAAGACCAGACAGATCGATCAATGGAACTGAATCAAGACCCCAGAGATGACACCATCTGCATATGAGCAGCTGTTATTCAACAAAGGCCCTAAGACATTAAACTGGGGTAAAAACAATCTCTTCAACAAACGGTGCTGGCAAAATCGGATACCCATCTGCAATAAATTGAAACAAGATCCATATCTTACACCTTATACAAAAATCAACTCAAATTGGATAAAAGACCTAAAGATGAAATCTAAAATGATAAAGCTCATCCAAGCAAAAGTAGGAACAACAGCGAAAGTTTTAGTACACAACGTAGAGAGAATCCAAAATCTGTCAAACAAACCACAATCGACAGAAGAGAAAATACATTAATCAGAGCTATTAAGAATCAAACACTTTTGCTCGTCCAAAGACTTTATCACAAGAGTTAAAAGGCCACCTACAGAATGGGAAAAACTATTTGGCAACTCTATGTCAGACCGCCGTCTGATCTCCATAATCTATAAGGTACTACAAAATATCAATAAGAAGAAGATAAATTATCCAATTGGGCAATGGGCAAAGGAGATGGACAGACATTTCTCTAAGGGGGAGATCCAGGCAGCCAAAAAACACATGAGGACATGTTCAGGATCTTTAGTTATTAAAGAAATTCAAATGAAAACTACAGTGAGATACCATCTCACCCCAACAAGGCTGGCCATGATCCAAACAACACAAAACAACAAATGCTGGAGAGGCTGTGGAGAAAGTGGAACTCTCCAACACTGTTGGTGGGGTTGCAAAATGATCCAGCCTCTTTGGAAAGTCATCTGACACTTCCTTAAAAGAATGGGTATAGATGCACCATTTGACCCAGTAATTCCACTACTTGGAATATATCCTACAGAATCAAGGCCTTTCACACCAATGGAACATGCACAAAATGTTTATCACAGCACAGTCCATGATAGGAAAAAGATGGAATCAACCCAGATGCCCAACAATAGAGGAATGGATAGGTAAACTATGGTATATATACTCAGTGGAGCACTATGCAATGATAAAGAACAATGATGATTCCAGAAAACATCTCATAACCTGGTTTCATCTGGAAGACATTATGTTAAGTGAAAGTAGTCAGCGACAAAAGGACAAATATTGTATGAGACCCCTATGATAAAAGCTCAAAAACAGACTTATTCATAGAAGAAAAGACGCTTTGACAGCTGCAAGGGTGGGGAGGAAGAAGGTGAGGAGGGCAGTGTTTAGATTAGATAGTTGGTAGAAATTTTGTTGTGTAAAATCGATGACAGCACACCTTAGAAGCAAGAACAATATTAAGTGGACTTCAGCATAACTTGAATACTCCTTCCATCTTAACTCAATATTGCAAGAACAGAGTAGCTGGAGTAGGGGGCAGGGGACCATGCTCTTAGGCAAAATCGAGGCCAGTTGGCACAACTAGTATTTTGCTAAGAGGGTTCTCTGCACTCCACACTGGTGAGTAGCATCTGGGGTCTTAAAAGCTGCCTGGTTGCCATCCAAGGGCACACCAAATGGTCCCAACTCAGCAGGAACGGATGCTCACTGAGGACCAAAACGACATGGGGTAAAGACAACCCAGAAGACAGAGCGACCCACAGGAGTGGATGCCTACATCGACTTGGGACAGGAAGAACCGGATGGTGTCCGACCACTACCTGTGACAGCCGCGATGGAGCTCACAAAGCTGAGTCTCACTGGCAACATAAGAATAAAAAGGGGTGCACCTGAGATCTCCACTAAAAGACCACAATTGATGGTCCAGGTGCTTCGGGGTTCCTCTGGGAGCATGGCCTCTGGCTGTGATGCTGCCCTTGCCCGTAAATCATAATGAAGATCCACTCTTCAGACACGAATTGATTGGACTTGGCGATGCAGAGTGACCATGTATTAGATGCACTTTATGGTTATATGCATCTATAGGATATCTTCCTGCTGATCTCTGGCTGGAGTAAGGGGAGTGGGTGGATAGGAGGGTAAAGAAAACTGTTGGGAAGATGAGACATGTATGGAGGAGAGAGGAGTAATGTGATGTCACCGGGCCAGGAGAGCAGCGAAAGCTGCGTACAGGTAGGCATGTAAATTTATATGGGAATGTACATTTTTACTCAGTCATATTAAAAATAAAAACGAAGAAGAATTCTATTGAAAGACCAGAGTTGATGATCCGCCATCCTGGAGGGTCTCCTGGGAACATGGCTCCTAGACTCGCTTGTAGCCTAGACCTGAAACCAATATCAAGGTCAAAGAATGGGCTGGACTCGAGGTCACACAGTGAGCATGTGGGGTGTGTACTTTATGGTTTTATGCATTTATAGAAGGCTGTCCAACTGGTTTCCTTCTAGAACAGAGAGGAGAGGGCGGAGAGGAGTGGACAGGTGTTTATCAAGTGGACACTGGAAGTAAAGAATGATAACAAAGTATATGCTGTCACAGAGTAAGGACAGCAGATAGAACTGCATGCAAATTTGACTTGGATTGTATAGTTTCTCTTAATCATAATTATAATTATAATTTAAGAAAAAAAGACCATCTTTTCCTCGCTTGATAGATTTGGGGCCTTTGTCAAAGATCGGCTGACCATAGGTTGATGGATTTACTTCTGAGTTCTCAATTCTGTTCCATTGGTTGATATATCTGGCATTGTAAGAGTACTAGTCTGTCAGTTATCTTAGGTGTACCATAGGTTCTGAGGTGATGCAGAGTGAATCCTTCCACTTTATTCATTTTTCAGTAATGCTTCACTTATGTGGGACCTCTTTCTTTTCCACATAAAGTTCATGATGAATTTTTCTATCTTTTTAAAGAATGTGGTTGGTATTTGCATTTGTGGTTTGCTTTGAGTAGAAATACTATCTTCATAATTTTGTGTCTACTTATCCACAAACATAATGTGATTTTTCATTTATGTAGGTCTCTTTTCATTTCTTGCAGTATGTTTTATAGTTTTTTTCTATACATATCTTTTAGATCCCTAGTTAGAATTACTTGTGAGTCTGAGTTTTTTTTGAAGCACCTATTTACACAGTATTGTTTCCTTGATTTCCTTTTCATAGTTTTTGTTGTACAGGAACTCAGCTGCTTTTGTATGTTTATCTTTTATCCTACTACTCTACCAAATCTATTAGTTCCAGTCGATTTCTCATGACATCTTTTGGGTTTTCTGTATATAGTATCATATCATCTACAAGTAGACATAGTTTTATTTTTTACCTACTGATTCGGATTCCGTTTTGTTTTTTTTTACTAGACTTAATGCTCTAGCTAGGACTTCCAGCACAATAGTAAATAGGAGTGGCGATATAGGGCACTCCTGTCTTATTCCTGTTCTCAAAGGGCGAGTTCTAGCATCTCTCAGTTAAGGAGGAAGTTATCTGTGGGTTTTGTGTAGATGCCCTTTATTATTTTGGGCAATTTCCCTTCTATATTTCATTGAGAGTGTTTATTAGAAATGGGTCTTGGACTTCGTCAAATACGCTTTTTGCATCACATGATATGACGTGATTATTTTATATACTGGTGGATTATGTTGATTTATTTTCTAATATTGAATCATCTTTCCATACCTGGTATGAATCCTGTTTGGTTGCAGTATATTATTTTTTGATATGATGCTTAATTCTATTGGTGAGAATTTTGTTGAAAGTTTTTGCATCTATACAGAGAGATATTGGTCTGTGATTTCTTCCCTCCCTCCCTGCTTCTCTCCCTCTCTCTTTTTCTTTGTTTCTTTCCTCCTTGCCTGGTTTTGTTATCAGGATTATGCTGGTTTCTCAGGCCAAATTTGAAAGTATCCCTTCATTTTCTATGCTCCTATATAGTTTGAATAGTTCTGGTAAAGGTTCTTCTCTCAATGTTTGGTAGAATCCTACAGGGCAGTTGGAGCCGTGGATTGTTGTTGTTCACAGGATTTTTTTTTAAATTCCTTTTCCAACTCTTCTGTTGTTATGGTCTTCTTCAGATTTTGACTTTCAGTTTGTTAGATTGAGCATGTTGTATGTTTCTTGAAATGTGTCCATGTCTTCTGCATTTTTAGATTTGTTACAATATACTTTTCCTTTCAATTCTGTTATGATTTGTTCATGTTTCACTTCGGTGTGCTGTAATGTCCCTCATTTCATTTCTTATTTGGGTCATTTGAGTCCTCTGCTGTTTTGTCAATTTGAGCAAAGGTTGTTTGATTTTCTTAATACTCTCAAAGAACCAACTTTTGATTCTTTTTTTATTATGATTAAGTGAAAGTATACAATCCAGATCAATTTTGCATACCCTCTTCTCTACAACTCTATCTTCTCTCCCCACCCTGTGACAGCAAACTCCTCCTTTTCACTGTTCTAGTGTCCTCCCAACAAACATCTGTCCTCTCCTCTCCCCTCTAGAAGGAAATCAGTCAGACAGCCTTCTATAAATGTATGAAACCATAAAGTATATACGCCACATGCTCATTCTGTGTCTCTGAATCCGGTCCATCGTTCGCCTGAAATGTTGACCTCAATACTGATTTCAGGTCTGTGGCAGCAGTAAGTATAGGGACCATATTCATAGGGGATCCTCAAGTTGTTGGACCATGAATTTTGGCCTTTATTAGTCGAGTTCTTGAGCTGCGTACCTCTTTTTCATGTGTTACATCAGGGACTCCACAACTTGTCCCCTGTCAAGTTCGTCTTGGATGGTGGTTCTTCTGATCTCATGGTGATACAGTCTCCCAATCACATGGGTCCTTCTGTCTCTGGGGGCTCATTTTTCCCCATGTCTTTGATGTTCTTGGTCATCATCTGTTCCAGGTGGGTTGGGACCCATTGATATTCCTCAGATGGCAGCTTGCTGGTTTTACAGACCCCAGATGCCACTTGCTAATATAGGGCGCAGAAGACTGTTATGCCAATTGATCTCAATGTCCACTGAAAACACAGTCCCCAGACACCTGTTCCTGCTACTCTATCCTTTGAAATGCTAGCTTGAATTTAGAAAACCTTTTGGTTTATGATGTAGTCCATTTATGCTGGCCTGCCTTCTACTGAGGGCTGTCACATCCTTCAGCTAACCAAATTCCTATCGACTATCTAATCTACAACCAGCTTTCTACCTCCCTACTCACACTTGTAGCCATAAAAGAGTCTTTTCTTTTGTGCATAAGTCCTCTTTTAAGTCCTTATAATACTTGTCTCATACAATATTTGCCCTTTGAAGCTGACTGATTTCACTCAGCAGAATATCTTCTAGTTGACACCAGGTTACAAGATGCTTCCTGAAATCATCATTGCTCTTTCTCAAAGCCTAGTGTTCCATTGTGTATGCATGCCATAGTTTGTTTATACGTTCATTTGTTGATGGGCACCAAGGTTGATTCCACCTTTCTTCTATTGTCCATTGTACTATAATAAACATTCGTGTGCATGTATTTGTTTGTGTGACAGCTGTTATTTATTTATTTATTTTTATGGTGATTGAGTGAAAGTGTATGATCCAATTTAAATTTGCACACCCACCTACCTGCAGCTCCCTCTGCTCTTCTTGCCCAGTGGCAGCACACTCCTTCTTTCCATTTTGTACACGTCATATCCACTTAACAATCTTCTGTCCCCTCCTCTCTACCCTCTACACTCCTCTCTAGTAAGAGGCCAGTAGGACTACATCCTACAGATGCATAGAACCATAAAGTGCACACACTATTTGGGCACCCTGTCTCTTCGAGTCCAGGTTATTCCCGTCCAAAGAGTTGACCCCAGTAAAAATATACAGTCACTGGCAGCATCAGGTCTAGGGGACATGCTCCCAGGAGGACACCTAGTCCTTCAGACCATCAGTTGCAGTCTTTTATTGGAGTTCTCAGAGTGTACTCCTTTTTCTCTCATTTTGCCACTGGCACTCAACACTGTGAGCCCATCACTGTTGTTACTGCCGATATCTGGGTACCATCTGGTTCTTCTGGTCATGTGTTGATATAGTCACCCATTCACATGGGTTTTTCTGTCTTCTGGGTTCTTTTTCCCTCGTGTTGCAGTTGTCTTTTGTTATCATCTGTTCCAGCTGAGTTGGTACCATTTGGTGTACTTCAGATGGCAGCTCGCTAACTTTTAAGAACCCAGACGCCACTCACCATTATGGAGTGCAGAAGACTCTCTTAGCACCAGGCTAGTTATGTCAGTTGTCCTTGACATCCCCTAAGAGCATGGTCCCTGGACCCCCATCCCTGCTACTCTGTCCTTGCAATATTGGGTTAAGATTGGAAGAGTTTTCAAGTTATGTTGGAGGCCAGTTAAATTGATCTGGTTCTGAATGTGTGCTGTCACTGCTTGTACTCAACCAAATTTCTATCAACTAATCTGTAACCAGCTCTCTCCCTCCCTCCCTCCCCTCCCTTGCAGCTGTCAGAGTCTTTTCTTCTGTACATGAGTCTGTTTTTAAGTCATTATAGTAAGGGTCTCATACAATAATTCTCTTGTACCACTGACTAATTTCACTCAACATGAGGTCTTCCAATTGAAACCAGATTATGAGGTGCTTCCTAAAGTCATCACTCTTCCTTATCACTATATAGTGTTCCATTGAGTATATGTACCAAAGTTTGTTTATCCATTCCTCTGTTGTTGGGCATCTGGGTTGATTCCACCTTTTGGCTATTGTGGACTGTGCTGCAATAAATGTTTGTGTGTATGTATCTGTTCATGTAACTGCCCTTGATTCTGTAGGGTATATTCCAAGCAGTGAGATTACTGGGTCAAGTGGTATATCTATTTCCAGCTTTTTAAGGAAGAGCCAAGTTGCTTTCCAAAGAGGTATACCATTTTTCACTCCCACTAGCAGTGTAGGAGAATTTCAATCTCTCCACAGCCTCTGTAGTATTTGTTGTCTTGTGTTTTTGAATTATGGCCAATCTTGTTAGGATGAGATGGTATAATATTGTAGGTTTGATTTGCATTTCTCTAATAGCTAATGATTGTGAAAATCTCCACATGTGACTTTTGGCAGCCTGGATGTTCTCTTTGGTGAAGTGTCTGGATATCTCCTTTGCCCATTGCTTAATTGGTTATTTATCTTTTTCTTGTTGATATTGTGTAGTACCTTGTTGATTATGGAGCTCAGATGTCAGTCGACATGTAGTTGCCAAATATTTTTTCCCATTCTGTATGTGGTCTTTTAATTCTTTTGATAAAGACTTTGGATGAGCAAAAGTATTCGATTCTTGGTAGTTCAGTTCCCATTTATCTATTTTCTCTTCTGTGGATCATGCTTTGTCAGATTTTGAAGTCTTTCAAAGCTGTGTATCAAAACATCCACTGCTGACCCTATTTTTTTCTTGCATGACCTTTATTTTGTGAGGTTTGATATTGAGGTCTTTGGTCCAGTTTGAGTTGGTTTCTGTGTAAGGTGTGAGACAGGGTCTTGTTTCAACTTTTTGAGGACGGATACCCAATTTTGCCAGCATTATTTGTTAAAGAGACTGTTTCTACCCAAGTTTAGAATTTTAGGGCCTTTGTCGAATATTAACTGTTCACAAGAGGATGATGGCATCTCTGGGGTCTCTACTCTGTTCAGTTGGTCTGTGTATCTGTTTTTATACTGGTACCAGGCTGTTTTGACAACTTTGGCAGTGTAGTAGTTTCTAAGTTTGGGTAGTGTGAGGCCTCACACTGTGTTGCTCTTCTTCAATAGTGCTTTGCTTATCCAGAGTTTCTACCCTTTCCAAACAAAGTTAGTGATTTGTTTCTCCATCTCATTAAAAAACGTCACCGGAATTTGTATTGGAATTATTCTGTATATGTAGATTGCTTTGGGTAAAATAGACATTTTCACAATTTTAAGTCTTTCTATCCATGAGCTGGGTAGGTTTCTCCGTTAACTTAAGTCTCTCTCTTAGTTTCTTGCAGTAAGTTCTTTTAATTCTCTTTGTGTAGTTCTCTTATTTCTCTAGATATATTAATTCCTAGGTATTTTATCTTCTTGGGGGCTGTAGTAAATGGTATTGATATAGTAATTTCTTCTCTGATGATCTCTTTATTTGTATAAAGGAATCCTACTGATTTACTTATGTGTATCTTGTATCCTGATACTTTGCTAGTCTTCTATTAGTTTGAGTAGTTTACTTATGGATTCTTCAGGATTCTCTGTGTATACAATCATACTATCTGCAAATGGGGAAGTTTTTACTTCTTCTTTGCCAATGCAGATGCCATTTATTTCTTTGTCTTGTCTAATTCCTCTGGCCAGAACTTCTAGTACAATGTTGAATAGAAGTGATGAGAGTGCACATCCTTGCTCCCATTCTCAAGGGAAATTCTGTCAGTCTGTCTCCATTCAGGATAATGTAGCAGTTGGCTTTCTGTATATGTTCCTTACTGTGTTGAGGAATTTCCTTTCTTGTTTCTCTGAGAGTTTTTAGCATGAATGGGTGTTGAACGTCGTCAAATGATGTTTCTGTACCAATTAACAAAGTCAGTTGATTCTAATCTTCCGTGTTATACATGTGGTTGATCACATTAACTGTTTTTCTGATGTTGAACCAGTCTTGCATCTGTAGCTTGAATTCAACTCAGTCATGGTGAATTATTTTTTTGATAAGTTGTTGAATTCTATTGGCTAGGATTTTGTTGAAGATTTTTGCATCTAGGTTCATGAGTGACATTGATGTGTAATTTTCCTTTTGGGGAGGATCTTTCCCTGGCTTTGATATCAGGGTTATGCTGGCTTCATAGAATGAATTTGGGACTATTCTATCCCTTTCTATGTTGTGAAATAGTCTCAGTAGTATTGGAGTTAACTCTTCTCCAAATGTTTGGTAGAATTCTCCCATAAAGCCATCTGAGCCAGGAGTGTTGTTGGTTGGTGGTTTTATGATGATTTTTTCAATGTGCTCTTTGGTGATGGGTCTACTAAGTTGTTATACTTCTCCTTGTGATAATTTTGGTAGGTGACATGAATCTGAAGTTTTCCCATTTTCTCTAGGTTTTCAAATCTGTTAGAGTATAGTCTTTTGAAGTATTCTATTATGATACTTTTGATTTTAGCTGGGTCTGTTGTGACATCTCCTGTCTCATGTCTTATTTGGATTATTTGTTTCCTTTCCTGTTTTTCTTTTGGAAGTTTAGCTAGTGATTTATCTATTTTGTTGATCATTTCAAAATACCCACTTTTGGTCTTTTCAATTTTTCCATTTTTTTTCTATTCTCTAATTCATTTAGTTCTGCTTTAATCTTTATGATCTGTTTTCTTCTGGTGACTGAGTTGTTTGTTTGTTGCTTCCTTTCTACTTGTTGAAGCTGTAGGGTTCTTGATTTCTTCTATAACCCATGGATTTTCTAGCAAGGTGTTATTCAGTTTCCATCAATTCAAATTTGCATCTATTTTTTTTTCTGCTATTAATTTTGACTTTTATAGCTTTATGATCTGAGATGATGTCGATTTTGTTGAGACTTGCTTTATGTTCTATCACATGGTCTATTCTAGAAAATGTTCCAAGTGCATTGGAAAAGACGGTTGGTTTATCTGTTGGTGGATAAAAAGTTCTGTGTATGTCAATGAGTTCTAGTTGGTTAATTGTCGCAATAAGATCTTCTGTGTCTTTACTGAGCTTTTTTCTAGAAGATCTGTCCAGTATTGAAAGTGGAGTGTTGAAGTCTCCAACTATTATTGTGGAGTCATCTATCTCTTTTTTTTCAATGTAGTCAGTGTTTGTTTGATGTATTTAGATGCTCTAGTATTGGGTGCATAAATATTTAATATCATTAAGCCCTGTTTGTGTATTGAATCTCTCAACAATAGTGATGATCCTTGTCCACAATGGTGGATTTTACATTAAAATCTGTTGTATCTGAGATTAGTATTACCACACCTGCTCTTCTTTGTATGTTGTTAGCTTGGTATATATTGTTCTATCCTTTACTTTTCAGTTTATTCATATCTTTAAGTCTAAGGTTTTCTTCCTGTAAGCAACATATAGATGGGTTATGTCTTTTGATCCAGGATGTCAAGTGTTGTCACTTTACTGGAGTGTTCAGTCCATTTACATTCAGTGTAATTATTGATAGATATGTGTATGGTGCTGTCATTTTGATGTATTATATTTGTATTGGTGTTTTCTCTGTGCTCTTGATACTCTGTTCTGTGTCAATCTTCTTTGTCTTTTGACTTTTCATCTTTTTCAGTGTATTTCTTTTCTTTTTGAGACTCCTATGTTATGTTTCTTGTTTTGATTTATTGCATTATTATTGGGCTTAGTGGCTACCCCTACGTTCCCACCTTACTATTCTATGTTTAAACCCCATTTTAACTATTGCATATCTTTTTAACTTCTCCATCTGAAAGGACTGTAACTACTGTAGTATATCCCTCTTTTTAATATGATGGTGTCATCATTTTCATTAGATGGTCACTAGTTCTCTTATTTTAATATTGCAGCTTGGATTTAGTTTTGAGACTTCCCTGAGTAGGATTCTGGATGTTGTGTCCTGCATTGTCTCCTTAAATATACACTTAATGGTTTTGTTTTTCTAAGCCAAGAGCTTCTTTCATTATTTGTTGTAGATTTCGTTTGGTTTTCACAAAGGGTCTAAGTTTCTGCTTATCTTCAACTGTCTTAATTTCATGTTCATATTTGAGAGACAGTTTTGCAGGATATATAATTCTTGGTTGCAAGTTTTTCTTCCTTAAGGCTTTGAATTTGTCATCCCACTGTCTCCTTGCCAACATCTTTTCTGCTGAGAACTCAGACAAAAGGGCTTCTCTCTGAATGTTAGCTTTCCTTTGAGCCTCACTGCCTTTAAGAGAATCTGTTTCATTTTGTTAAGCTTGATTATAATATGTCCTAGTGTCTTTCTTTTTGGGTCTAGTTCTTGTGACATTTGATACATGTCTTGGATATTTATGTTCTCTTATTTCCTAATTTCAGGGACGTTTCCTGTCAGCAACCCAACAACAATACTCTATGTTTTCAGCTATCTCTCACTGTTCAGGAACTCAAATTAATTGTATTCTGTTTAATAGAGTTCCACATATTTCTTAATGCTTCTTCATGTTTCTCACTTCTTTTCTCTGATTTCTCCGCCTAAACGCTGCTGTCAGTTGACCTATCCTCAAGGTCACTAAGTCTGACGTCCATCTCCTCGATCCTGCTCTTTTGGCTTTGGATTGGATTGTCTAATTCTGTAATTTTGTTATTGATCTGTTGGATTTCAGATTGTTGTTCCATCAGTTCAAGTAGCTTGGCTAATTTTTCATTTTCGTCTGCTGCATTTTGTTTAATCTCTAGGTGGACTGTCTATATGATTCTTTCGCGCTTGACCTCCAATAGCTTCAGAAAAATTTCTTCATTTGGGAATTTTTTGGTTCTTTATTTTGGGAGTTTTCTGGAGCCACAGTGGACTGTTTCTTTAAATGGTTAGGAACAGTTTGTTGCCTTTGGGTCATCTAAACACTGTGATGTTACCTCAGCAAGAGCTGAGGCATAGTTCTGAGAAGGCAGTTGGTCACCTGTCATCTCTGCATACTCCAGTGACTGGCTCAAATGGACTCCTTGGGGTGACAGGCTCCACCGCCTGGCTGGCAAAGATGGTTCCCCACTGATGAATTCACTGGGGGGGCCATCAGCTGACCCTGTGAAGTGGATTGGTAAAGGTTGGAAGAGATGCTGCCAGGCTGCTGAGCAGTTATTTCTCCAGGCATTCTAATTTTAAGATGCTGGGAGTTGACTGACAGCTGCCAAAATCACTCAGGCAGTCTGATGTGGCAGGCCCCACCTTCCAGCTGACAACGGAAACACCTGTTCAGGTGTCCCCAGATGGTATGATGTAGTTCAATTAGGGAAGGGTTACAGCCTTGCTGCCATCCTTAGCCAGGCCACTCCTATAAGGTAACACTCTCCTACACAGCCTTTCTGCTGGAAAAGCACTTTCCAGACTGGCACTGCTTCACAGGTTTGTAATTAACCCCTGCTGAGGCCTCTGGTAGTGTGATTCTGCCTCCCAGCTGACCAAGATGGCATCTCAGCTGAGCTGCCCTTCCCACTGCAATAAACAGAATCTATGTAACAGCTCAGAAAAGGTGGAGAGGTAGTGGTGTCCTCAGTCAGCAGCCAAGGTCTCAAAATGTGGCTACACCATGTACTGTCTCTCTGCTGTGCTGTACGCTGTTTAGTTTAGCACTACAGTTCAGCATATTTGCCCACCCTCTGCCTCTGAGAAAACAAAGACAGCATCAGTAGCTGCAGCCTGCTCAAGTGGTGATTCAGAAGGAGCAGGGGTCAGCACGTGCTGCCATGTCAGAGACAGGTAGTTTCTCATTTAGTGGCACATAGTCCAATCTGACAACTCTATACTGTATTCTAGGGCTTCCTGGGTGTCCAGAGTGCTCTGTTCAATTATTAATTCAGGCTTTAGTTCTCAGAGAGAATTGAGGAGACATGTGTCTAGTCTGCCATCTTGGCCCTGCCTCACAATTTGCAATACTATTTTAACAAAGTGAAGTCAGATCATACAGGCATAAAAGTGGTAAATTGCACCGTTGTTGTGTTTCATTGAGTTAATTCCAACTCACAGCAACAGAATGTTCCCCATTGCAATTCTTAGGCTGTAATCTTTACAGGAACAGGTTTCCGGGTCTTGTCTCCTTCTGAGTCTCTGGATTTGAACTACTGGCCTTCTGATTAGCAGCTGAATGCTTCCCCAATGCATCATCATAGTTACTTGAAACTGCACCTAGGTTGATTTTAAAAGTAAACCAATAGATTTATTTGATAAAGTCAATTTTTTTTTTCTTTTTTACTTCACAGGCTCAAATAGTCCACGTCTGTCCTCAGAACAATTCTTCCCTTTGCAGCTGAAAGTAGCAGATTTGCCTTAGCCAATTGCGAGTCTCCATCATACTATTTCTCTCCATCTTCTCCTGACTCTCTGCCACCCACAAAAATTAATTTCAGGCAGGTCTTTGTGCTTTGGCTGACATTCAAAGCTGTCACTTCCATGCACACATTAACTTCAAGGCCTCTGTCATTCCTCATGTTAAAATTCTACCACCAGGAAGTCAGCACAGCTTGACTCAGCAAGCTAAGGGGCTGGTTCTGAGCAAGAGACAGTGACAGCAGGCTTCATGTGTGAAAACATCAGTCAATCTGACAGCAATGAGACATCCGCCTTAGAACCAGTTGCAGCTCTTGTTGACCTAAATGGTAAGGTCATCTTTCTCAGCAATTCTCCCACTTTCCCACGAGAAAGGAAGGTCAGGGGTTACAAGACACAGGTTATGAATGTTTTGTGGTTACATGACCACAACAGTGAAGAACAATTAGCGAAGTCCAAAATCTAAGTTTACATTCAAATTGTGAAGGGCAATCACTTGTTGGCTTAAGAGAGACTCTTTAAAATAACAGCCCAAGAAAATTTAGCCACTGCATGGAAAATAGACTATTGGCAATTCTGTGAAGAATCCTAGCATAGGAAATGATATTGAATTCCACCTAGGAGGGCTTCCTTAGCCTACAAATGATACTCAGAGAACTACAGTTTTTTTTCACCAGTGGTCATAATCACTGCCAAAGCAACTTGCCATCCCCATCTTCTCTACCCTGTGTCTGCCCTTTTCCTGCAGTCTGTATTTGCATGGGTTGTACAGATAGTGTGTAACTCTGTGACTGGGGAGAAAAGGTCATAGTTTTAGCACTCATATGTTCACTCATCTTTTCAAACTAAACTAAAATATACATACAAACAACAAAAGCAATCACTTCAAAGCTCATCTGTCACAAGACAGTTTGCGTATACATTTTTGAGTGAAAAACTAACTTACACTGTACCATGTCACCTGAAACATAATAAAATTTTATAAAATGTTCACATGCTATATGAAGTCTTTTATGACTAAAAAGAAACATGTCTCACATTTCTATGATGTCTGACAATAAAATCTGCAACCTTAATTGTTTTAAGTGCTACATACCTCATTACTAATATCACTATGGTCACCTTCAAAGTACTCCCCTTGATAAGCTAGGCGCTGATGCCAGCACCTAGTTTACCCTTCACAGCAATTTTGGAAGTCATTCTGGAATGACCATTTCTCACTGTAACAAGATGACAAATTCACAAACTTAATTGTATAACTGTCCGTGAGGGAGGTTTTAGCCAATAAATAAATAATCATATTGGAATGCTCTCCCTACTCACCTGATCTGACCCCCAAGGACTTTTTCTTTACCCAAAGATAAAGGAAATATTGAAAGAACTTTGACGACATTCAGGACATCAAGGGTAATACCATGACAGCTCTGATGGCCACTCCAGAAAAAGAGTTACAAAATTATTTTGGAGGGTGAACTATATGCTGGCATCAGTGCATAGCTTCTCAAAGGGAGTACTTTGAAGGTTACCATAGTGATATTCAGAAATGAGACACATACCACTTTTTCTAGGATGAGTTCACAAACTTAATTGGTAGTCTTTGTATATGCCTGCAGTATCATTTTGTCTTAATCATTTTAATTTTTAAATATGTGAAACACCTACATGGTCCAAAAGTCATGACTACATAAACATGTATTCAGACTATCCTTGTCCCCTCAACTCTATTCTCCCTACATTCCATAGATAATCACTTCTATCCATTTCCATTTTATCCTTGCCCCTGTATAGTCTTTGAATACCTCAGTCATAAAGCCTGGGACTCTTTAATGCCCTTATGAGAGACATATTTGCCTCTTGTATGGGATCAAAAATATATTGATAACATGGAATATGCTCTGTTTATCATTAAAATGCAAGTGTATACCTCAGACTTGGTGTACACTACTAGTTGCGACCAACTCAGTTCCAACTCACGGTAACTTCGTGTGTGTCAGTGTGAAATTGTGCTCCACAGGGTTTTCAGTGGAAGTAGACCATTAGGTTTTTTTTCTGTATAACTCAAACCTCCAACAGTTTGTTTAGTAGAAATGCACCTTAAACATTTTCACCACCCAGAGACTCCTGGTAAGCACTAGATCTTACTGCAAAATTTTTGCAGTTTTGTATGAAAACAGCTATGGATCCCAAACTCCACTGACACAAACATTCTGTTTGACTGGGTGGATTTTTATTCTTAAGTGACTGTTACAATCATATCATCACAGTGCCCATAATTTGGGAGGGAAGCAGCAAAGAATCACTGGAGAAGAAAAGCTGTTGGGCTTAGCATGAGCTAAGGGTTTTGCTTCAGGAAAGAATCTAGGTTTGGGGCAAATCATTTAAAATCTTTGAGCCTGTCTCAATGCCTATAAAATATGACTCACAACAAAGCACACTTTACAGAAGGTTTGTAAAGATTAAATGAGATAATATGTGAAGAGCAGCTCTACAACTTATTTCTGCTTTTGCAAAGGCTATATAGTACCATATTTTTCACAAAATAGGCATGCTACCTCTTTTTTTAGAAGAGGGGGTGCTAATTTATCTCTTTTGTCTGATGTAACACTCCTTAATCACAAGAATAGATGACCTGTAAAAGTTGTCCATGAGCTTTTTAACATAGCTGCTTTTTAACCTAATTCTTTAACAGAGATTTTGAGCATGAGACATCAGAAAAAATTATGGTTTGGAGGTTGGGTGAAAAGTATAGTGTACTGGAAAAGGAACCGTGAAGTAAGTCAAAGAAAATTATCAAGTTTAAACCTATGTCTTTGGAGCCTGTTTCTTTGGAGCCCCAGTAGCATAATAACCAACAGCTGGGGTAGCAACCAAAAGGTAGGTAGTGGGAATTCACCAGCTGCACCTTGGAAACTTTATGGTCAATTCCACTCTGTTATATAGGGTCACTGTGTGTCAGAATCGACTTGATAACAACAGGTTAGTAAACAAGTGGTTAGGAGAAGCTTCAGGTTAAGACAGATAAAGTAAGTGTGGACTGAGGCAATGGCAGCCCAACAAGAAGGATCTTCTCTGTTGCATGGCAACTAGTTGTCAACAGAGGGTTGCCATAACCACAGAAGGAAAGTTTATGTTTTATGACAGTACAAGGAGACCCTGGGTTAAGAAAGAGTTTCATTATTAAGCCTGTTTTTAAGTCAGATGTGTCCATAATTCAGAAAGGTAGGTACAGTTCATATCCAATGCCAGTTTAATAAAATACTTGTTAGAAAATAGCATACCTTTCTACGCATTAAAAAAAAAATCAAAGATACACTTCCAGATACACTAAAACATCTTTAACATAAAAATACAATAATGATAATAATGTTGTGATGCACATAGCAAGGTAGCACCCATTTGTTGTTTCAAACTATTGTATGTACCTCATATTTTTAATATTACAGGCTTTACTGGGGTTGTTTCATTACAAGTTGGACATTTGTAACCCAGAGACTGCCTGTAATAACTAATGTTTTGTTGTTGTTGTTAGGTGTTGTTGAGTCAATTTTTGACTCAGAGCAATCCCATGTCACAGGGTAAAGCTGCCTCATAGGGTTTTCTAGGCTGTAATATTTTTGAACTATCATGTTGATAAAGAACGTTGTGTATACCATTAACAGCCAGAACAAACAAATATGTCTTGGAGGTGGAACTGCCAGAATGCTCCTTAGAAAAGAGGATAATAAGACTTTGTCTCATTCAGGCATGTCTTTGGGAAACACTAATCCCTGGAGAACGTCATTCCTGGTAAAGTAGAGGTTTAACAACAAAGAAGAAGGCCTTCTGCAGGGTGAACTGGCACAGTGGCTACAGCAATGGATTCAAAGATGACTATTATTGTGAGGCTAGTACAGGACTGAGCAACATTTCATTTTATTATACACATGGTCACTTTGAGTTGAAACAGATTGGACAGCACCTAACAACAACAAATTTTTATGTGAGCAGATTGCTTTGTCAGCACTACCCAGTGTCCCCTTGTATAGCTGTTCAGAATTTACAAAGAAATTTCATGTTCATTTTCTTATCTCATTGGGACCTCTGTTCCAGGGCTTTGTATTGGTTAGAAATGGTTCAGTAACTGGTAGCATAAATAAGGGTAGAATTCACATTGCCCAGCAACCAAATCTGTTACTCATGGGATTTTTTTTACCTGAGTAGAAACAAACAGTGGTGCCCCACTCAAAGATGATGCAGCTTTAAGTGAATGTAGCTCTCCACACATCTGTCAATGAACCAATTTGCCACATAGGTCCTAAGTTTCAGGAGCCTGACACAGCAGATTGCATTACCAGCAGGACTATGAAGACTGCCACACATTCAGAGCAGCACAGTGGGCTACCATCTTTGAGCAGCTCACCAGTTGAGTCAAAATCTGATGAGCAACAGATTTGATTGCTATGCAGTATGTACATTACCCTTGTTTATACAGGTGATTACTGAGCCATACTGAGCAGGTTTGTAGCCCTGCTTTCTGGAGTTCTGTATGTATTATTTTTCTACTTTGTAGATGATAAAGCTGAAGTTCAGATGACTTAAGGGATTTAACAGAGCACACACAGCAATGCCAGGAGGATTCAAATGGAGTCTTTTGATGACAAAATTGAGGTTTTGACCAGAGCTACACAGAAAGGGAATAGCAGACTAAATTACCTGGTTTATCTGGCCCATTATGGATCTATGATTCTCTCTGTGTTTTTGTATTCTGCTGCTCCCATTGCCTGGACTTTTCTACCCAACCCCTCTGGCCTATATAAACACTAATGAGAAATAGAGCATTTTTTCATTGAGATTTATGACAGTTTCAGTTTATGAGGTTGCCCCCCTCTGAGCACCTATGGTTCACCTTATCTGCATACTAATCAGCTCTTATCTATTACCACCCTCCACTATTACTTTGCTTTCCATGCATGATTTGGACTCTCTGATTAGCTGGTAGCCTTCTTCAAAGAAAGAATCAGTTCTGAACCTACTTAAAACATCTATAGCACCTCATAAAGTGTTTTATACACAGTAGAAACTCAATAGTTTTCTTTGATTAGCCAGAATTTAATACCTAAGAATCATGACTATTGTTTTAATCAGAACAAGATGGATCTGACCAGATAAAGAATGAGGGTATTTGCATGCTAACCATTATTCTAAGGAACTTACTTTCTAAGCTTCCGTTTCTTATTTGTAAAATATCTTACATCAAAGCCAAGCATTCTACTACTAAATAAAATCACTGTAATTTTGTGAAAGAAGAAATTACCTCTACTACCTAAAAATTATATGTCCATATCACCTCATCCTCAACTTGAAAGAAAGAATGCACAAGTTAAAACAGAGTTTGTGTATATTATATTCAAAGACTATTGCTTTGCCATGAGTTGGATCCTACTTGACAGCACTTGGCTTTGGCATTACTTTGCAAGTTTTAGGACTCCAAATAATCCACTGTCATTGAATTAACAAAATGTTTTAAGAAGGTAGTGTATCTTGTCTTTACTAGAGGTTGGTAGAGAATAAAAGGTTGGAAGCAACATCGTGGACTTAAACCAGAAACTGAAATGGAGTCTACTCTGGTATCACACTAGTCCCAAGCAACTAAAAATTACATTCAGTCACTCAACTGGTTCATTTGTTTATTCATTCTTCTCTTGTTAAAAATCACAAAATTCAGGTCTCTTTATATGGAAGCAGGGTGTGTGAATGAGAAAAGTGAAAATTGCCAAAGTCTACAAATGAAGTTTTGTGAGGTCGTGAGGTGAGCCTCAGTCAATGGATTCCAGATGTCTAAGCATTTCTGTATGATGTCTTTGAGGGAGGAAGGATTCTGGTAGTTGAGGCAAGACTTCAGAGAATAGCACAGCTAAGACAGACTCGTGCCAAGGAACTTTTCCATTACTGTGTAGTTACATTGTCCAGGGATTTCATTTTATAAGAATGTTTAATGTGCCAAACAGTTTAGATATTTGTGAACTATGAAACATAGGCATAGAAGAGAGAGGGATGAGTATAGAAAACTCAAAAACAAAGCAACAAATTTCACGCTGTACAGAACATTTTCAGTCTTCCTAGTTTGCTCCAACACATGAAGCAAATTGGTAGACAGCTTTGGCAAATCTCTTGTGGATGGAAAGGCCACAGGAATGAACTCAATAAACTGTGGCTGTGGTTATGCTATATTTCTGTATTGACTATCTGAACTCTCGTCCAGATAAGAAGGCTAATAAAAAGCCCTGTCCCAGAATAAATAAGAGAAATCACGTGTTATTTATGTGTAAGTATGTTAATTCAATAAAATAAAAAGTATATAAAATATGAGTGATTATTACCATCAGTACTGAAAGTTGATCTTGGAACGGAATCCCATTACAGCATCAAGTTGTTTATAAGTTACCCTTAGAAATTTCAACTTAATATAAAGCAGATGATGCTCACTTAATGTTTCTTAAAGGCATTACAAATGAGTTATTCAATTTTACTTTGAAAAAAAGTAATTTTATGATAATATTCTGATTATGCCTTCACATCAAATAAATGAACATTTTCAACTTTATTTCCAGGGTAACTCTAATATATTTTAATTGGGAAAAAACATGTTAAAATTAAAACCATACAAATTTGAGAGTGAAAAAAGTACTTTAATTACTGGTGGATACAATATCCCAAAATACCAACAGCATTTCAAATATGTAGGTATATTGCAGGCAAGAAAACATCTTCATTCTGAATTAAATATGCATCTCCTAGATACTGTGGTTGGGCAGATGCATTGGTCTTTTGTTAGTCACAGAACCTCAAAATAAGATGACTTGTATTCTGTTTTTCTTGTAACTTATCCACTTGATAAACGTTGATAGTGTAAAGACTACTTTCTACACTTAACATTGTTTCTTCTCCATTACATATACTAGGATGACTCTTCATGCTAGAAGACATAGGTTACCACATGTGTTCATTAGCTTTTCTTAGGTCAAGCTGTTGTAATGAACAATCCCCAAATCTCAGTGGTTTACAACAAAGGTTTATCTTCATTAACATTACATATTAGTGGCAACCACTTCTGTTTCACATGTGTTCTTTATTACAGGATTTCAGTTAAGTTCTTGGCTGCTAACTGAAAGATTGGCAGTTCCAATTCACCCAGTGACTCCACAGGAGAAAGACTAGGTGATCACTCTGCTACCATAGAAAATGCAGCCTAGAAAACCCTATGGGATGTTCTGCTTTGTCACATGGGGTCAAAATTGTCACATGGGGTCAAAATAGACTAAGAACTAAAACAGAAGGAAAAGTACAAAGGCTGACGAAATTTTGTAGCCATAAACCCCTCGTATTGGAAGGCTCCTAAAGTACAACTGAGAAAGAGCTGTCTCCTCAAAGCAAAGTCAGCTGCAGTGATGCAGAATGGAGGCAAGCTTTCAGGGCATTCATTTGCTGATGTGAGATGGCATAAAATGAGAAGAAACAGCTGCAAACTCCATTAACAATTAGAATGTGGAGTATACAAAGTATGAATTAGGAAAATTAGAGATCATAAAAGTAAAAAGGAGAACATAAACATCAATACACTAGGCATTAGTGAGCTGAAAGTGACTGGTACTGACCTTTTAAATCAGACAATCAATTATGTGGTCTACAATTATAGAAATGAGAAAGAGGAATGGAGTCATGTTCACTGTCAAAAAGAACATTTCAGGATCTATTCTGAAGTACAATGCTGTCAGTGATAGGATAATAATCCATATGCATACACAGAAGACCACTTATTAGACTATTATTCAAATTTACACACTAACCACTAAAGCCAAAGATGGAGAAACTGAAGATTTTCATCAACTTCTGCAGTCTGAAACTGATTAAACATGCAATCAAGATGCATTGATAATTACTTGTCATTGGAATGTGAAAGCTGGAAACAAAAAAAAAAAATCAGTCTTGGTCATAGAAACAACAATGGAGATCCCATGATAGAATTTTGCAATACCAACTGCTTCTATAATGCCAATACCTCTTAACAGAACATAAGCAGTGAGTTATACACATGGACCTCGATAGATGGAATGAATAGGAATCAAATCAACTGCATCTGTGGAAAGAGATGATGAAAAAGCTCTACATCATCAGTCAGAACAATTCCAGGGGCCAGCTATGGAACAGACAATTAATTGATGATATACAAAGTCAACTTCAAGTTGAACTAAATTAGGATAAGTCTAAGAGAGCCAAAGTATGATCTTGAGTATAGATCCATTGCTGTTGAGTCCATTCTGACTCATAGTGATCCTATAATACAGAGTAGAACTGCCCCACAGAGTTTCCAAGGAGCACTTGGTGGATCTGAACTGCTGAACTTTGTGGTTAGCAGCTGTAGCACCTAACCACTAGGACACCAGGATTGGCGTTTCTCAAACTGAAAGAACGGAGGAAAAAATTCAAGCCTCAAATTCTAATTCTGAGCAATTCTATAAGTAAAATATTGAATAATGCAGAAATCATCAAAAAAAGGTGGAAGGAATACACAAAGTACCAAAAAGAACTGGTTGACATTCAACTATTTCAGATAGCATATGATCACAAACCAATGATCAAGAACTAAAGAAAGAGCTCTAAGTTGCCCTGAAAGCACTGGTGAAAAACAAGGCTCCAGAAATTGACAAAGTATCAGTTGACATGTTTCAACAAATGGATGCAGCACTGAAAGCACCCACTCATCCATCTATGCCAAGAAATTTGGAAGACAGCTACCTGGCCAACCAATGGGAAGATATCCATATTTGTACCCATTTCAAAGAAAGGTGACCCTACAGTATGCAGAAATTGTTAAGTAGTGTCAATATCACACAAAAGTAGAGTATTGCTGAAGGTAATTCAAAAGTGGTTGGAGCAGTATATCAACAGAAAACTGCCAGAAATTCAAGCCAGATTTCAGAAGATATGCAACAAGGGTTATCACTGCAAGGTTGACCGTGGCTGAAAGCAGAGAATACCAGAACGCTCACCTGTGTTCTGTTGACTATGCATAGGCATTCATATATATGGATCATAACAAAAAATGGATAACATCATGAAGAATGGACGTTCCAGAACATTTAATTATGCCCATGAAGAACCTATACATAGATCAAGAAGAAGTCATTCAAACAGAACAAGATGATATTGTGTGGCTTAAAGTCAGGAAATGTATGCATCACGTTTGTATCTTTTTATCACACTTATTCGATCTGTAGGTTGACCAAATAATCTGAGAAGCTGGACTGTTTGAAGATCAGGGCATCAGGATTGGAGGAAGACTCAATAATGACCTGCAGTATGCAGATGATACAACCTTACTTGCTGAAAGCGAAGAGAGCTTGAAACACTTACTAAAGAAGAATGAAGGCTATAACCTTTGGTACGGAATACATGTCAAAGTAGAGGAAACAAAAATCCTCTCAAAAGGACCAATAAACAATGTTGGAATAAACAGAAATGATTGAAATTGTCAAGGATTTTATTTTACTCAGATACAGAAATAATGTCCACAGAGGCAACATTCAAGAATTCAAAAGACACATTGTATTGGGCAACTCTGGTGCAAAAGATCTCTTTAGAGTGTTTAAAAAGAAGAAATATAGGGGGCAGGGCCAAGATGGTGGAGTAGACACACATCTCCACAATTCGTTCTGAGAAGTAAGGCCTGGAATGATAACTGAACAGAGCAGTGTGAACACCTGGGGAGCCCTAAGAGCTGTCAGAGCATTGCCAGATTAGACTATGTGCCAGTAATGTAGTAACTACCTCTCAAAGATGAAGAAGCTCCTGCTTCTGCTGACTCAACATTCGGGAAGACTGCAGGTACTGATACCCTCTTTGTTACCCAGGAGGCATGGGGTGGGCATGAGCCTGGGGCCACACATGAGCCAGGTAATACATTGAACTTTAGTTCTTAAGTAAACAGTGTATAGCGCATCAGAAAGACTGTGCTTAAGATGGTCACATGTTGAGATTCCGGCTCCTGACTAAGGGCACCACTGCCCCTCCACTATGTCATTTCCGAGTTGCACTATAGATTCTTCTGTTTCACAGAAGGCAAAGCAGCTCCAGTGAGACACTATCTTGGTTAACTGGAAGGCATAGTCTCAGGTGCTTCTCTAGCAAAAAAGTGGTGCCTAGAGTTATGAGCGGGGCCTGGCAGAGGACAGCAGCAAGACTTCAACCATTGCCTGCTTTGAACCACATCACAGCATGTGGAGAATACCTGTGAGGTGCTCTCATTGTCAGATGGAAGACAGAGGTGGGGATAGGGGTGCCATACAAGAGTGCCTAACTGATTTCAGTGGCTGTTGGACAATTCCTCATTTAGCAGTAAAGTAACTTTTGAAAATATGATCACCAGGAGAACTTACTGTTGAGTGGCCCAGCAGCATCTCCTCCAGTCTTCAGTGATCCACATCATAGTGTAGGCTGATGGCCCCCCAGTGACTCCCAAAGTAGGGTGCTGTCTGTGTCAGCCAGGAGGCAGAGCCAGGCACCCCAGAGAGTCCACCAGCCACTAGAGTACACAAAGGCAGCTGGTGACCAAATCCAATCTTAGAACTATGCCTCAGCTCCTGCTGAAGAAGCACCAGACAAACTGAAGAGCTTCTAGATAGCATGAAGGCAGCAATCCACAGTTAACCATTTAAAGAAACATTCCACCATGTCTCTGGAAAAGTCTCAAAGAATCAGTAAGCTTCCCAAATGCAGAAGTCTTTATGAAACTATCTGAGGTTGGGTACAAATGAATTACATAGAGAGCTCTCCTAGAGATTAAACAAAACACAACAGAACAAAATGAAAGATTAAGCAAGTTATTTGAACTCATGGAGCATCGACACCCTGAAATCCAATAGATCAATAATAAAATTACAGAATTAGACAATTCAAAGCTGAAAGAGCAGAACTGAGGAGTTGGAAACCACAGTTAGTTAGCTTGAGGACACAGCAACTGATACCAGCATTTATGAGGAGAAATCAGAGAAAAGAAATAATAAAACGGAAGAGGCATTAAGGAACATGTGAGGCTCTATTAAAATGAATAGTCTATGACTAACTGGAGTTCCTGAACAAGAAGGGATAACTGAAAATACAGAGAGAACTGTTACACAGTTGCTGACAGAAAACTTCCCTGAAAGTGTGAAAGGGAACATAGATTTCCAAGATGTATATCAAACATCACAAAAAAAGACCACAAAAGAAAGACACCAAGACATATTATAACCAAGCTAAATAAAATGAAACATAAATAGAGGCACCTAAAGGCAGTGACGCTTAAAGCAAAGCCAATATTCAGAGGGAAGCCCTATAGGCTTTCATGTGGCTTCTCAGCAGAATGGATATTGTCAAGAAGGCAGTGGGATGACACATAAAAAGCCTTAAGGGGGAAATCCTTTCAACCAAGGATTATGTATCCTGCAAAACTGTCTCTCAAATATGAAGATGAAATTAAAGACATTCACAGGTAAACAGCAGCTTAGACACTTTGTGAAAAACCAAACTGAAACTTCAAGAAATATTGAAAGAAGCACTTTGCTTAGAACAATAAACACACTATGTGTATACTTAAGCAGCCAATGCATGACAAAGCATCCAGAATCCTACTCGGTTAGGGAAGTCATAAAGCTCAATCAGTGCTACAGTGTTAAAAGGAGGGAACCAGTGATCATATCACAAAAACTGTGACATCATCACACTAAAAAGAAGGATATATTAAAGTAGTTATAACCCTTTCAGATGGAGAGGAAATTAACACACATGCATAAGTTAAAGTCTGGTTTAAACTTAGAATAGTAAGGGGGATTTTAGGGGTAGCTGCAATGTAAAATAACAACGCGACATACGAAAACAAAAAATATGCACAGGAGTCTCAACAAACACAAAACAAACACTGAAAAGATGAGAAGTCAACCCATAAAGAAGAATGACCCAGAACAGAGTATTAAGAGCTACATAGAAAACAGCAACAACACAAAAATAAATACATAAAACTGACAACACTAAACGCATACCTATCAATAACGAAACTCAATTAAAATAAACTGAATGTTCCAATAAAGAGACAGAGAGTAACAGCGTGGATTGAAAAACATGATCTGTCTATATGCTGTTTACAAGAAACAGATCTTAGACTCAAAGATATAAACAAATTGAAAATCGAAGGATGGAGAAATATATACTAAGCTAACAACATACAAAGAAAAATAGAAATGGCAATACTACTATCAAGTACTGTTTTAGTTAGCTAGTGCTGCTCTAACAGAAACATCACAGAGTGACTTGCTTTAACAAAGGAAAGTTTATTCTTACAGTCTGGTAGGCTACAAGTCCAAATTCAGGATGTCTGCTCCAGGGGAAGGCTTTCCCCCTTGTTGACGCTGGAGGAAAGTTCAGTATTGCATCACTCATTGTCCCAGGAGCATCTTCACACAGGAAACACAGGTCTGAAGGAAGCACTCTTCTCCTGGTGCTGCTTTCCTGGTGTTGTGAGGTTTCTAATTCTCAGCCTGCTTCCCTCTCCTTTTATCTCTTGCAGGATGAAGGATTAAGGGTGGTACAAGCTATACTCTAGGGAAACTCCCTTTACAGTGGGCATGGAGGTGATCTTCAAAGGGATTTACAGTCCCACCCTAATCCTTTAACACATAGCACAGCAAAATCACAAAATGGAGGACAATACTAGAATACAGGGAATTATGGCCCAGCCACATGGCTATACCTTTTTTCAATTTAATCCATGACATTCCAAACATGCAATAGACTTTAATGTAAAATCCTGCATTGTGGACAATGGTGATCACTATTTATTGCTGAAAGGTTCAATACATAAGCAGGACATAACAATATTAAATATTTATACACTCAATACCAGAGCATCTCGATACACCAAACACTAATAACACTGAAAAATGAGATAGATTACTCCACAAAGATAATTGTAGACTTTAATACTCTACTTTTAGTAACTCATACACCATCCGTAAAAAAGCTCAGTAAAGATACAGAAGATCTTGTTGTAACGATTAACCAACTAGACCTCATTGACATGTACAGAACTTTTTACTCATCAACACATAAGTACTCCTTCCTCTCCATTGCACATGAAACATTTTCCAGAATAGAAAATGTGTTAGGACATAAAGCAAACCTCAACAAAATCCAAACCACTGAGTTATTGCAAAGCATTTTGTGAGACCATAAAGTCATAAAAGTTGAAATCAATGGCAGAAAAAAAAAGTAGAAATTTATTTAAACTCATGGAAACCAAACAACACCTTGCTCAAAAACCCATGAGTTATAGAAGAAATCAAGAACAAAATAAAAAAATTTATGGAATGAAACAAGAATGAAAACACAACCTACCAGAACCTATGAATACATAAAAGCAATGCTCAGAGGTCAATTTACCTCTATAAATGCACACATCCAGAAAGAAGAAAGGGCCAAAACCAAAGAATTAACCCTACAGCTTGAACAAGTAAGAAGAGAGCAACAGACAAACCCCTTAGGCACCAGAAGAAAACAGATAATAAATATTAGAGCAGAACTGAATGAATTAGAGAATAGAAGAACAATTGAAAAAAAATAACAGAACCAAAAGCTGTTTTTTTTTTCAAAAGATCAACAAAATTAATAAATCACTAGCTAAAGTTACAAAAGAAAAACAGGAGAAGAAAAAATATCCCCAAGAAGAAATGAAACGGGAAATGCCACAACAGATCCAACTGAAATAAAAAATTATCATAACAAAATACTACAAATGACTGTACTCTAACAGATTTGAAAACATTGAGGAAAAGGACAAATTTCTAGATTCATATCATCTACCAAAATTATCACATGGTGAAACAGAACAACTTATTAACCCCATCACAAAGGAAGAGACTGAAAAATATAATCAAAAAACTACCAAAGAAGAAAAGTCCTGGCCTAGATGGCTTCACTCTAGAATTCTACCAAACTTTTAGAGAGGAGTTAACTTCAATACTAGTGAGGCTATTTCACAGCATAGAAAGGGATGGCCAAGCCAAGTGCCGTCTTTCATTCTATGAAGCCAGCATAACCCTGATACCAAAGCCAGGGAAAGATCCCACCAAAAAAAGGAAAATTACAGACCAATATCTTTCATGAACCTAGATGCAAAAATCTTCAACAAGATCCTAGCCAATAGTATTCAGCAGCATATCAAGAAAACTAATTCATCATGACCAAGTTGGATTCACACCAGGGGTGCAATGCTGGTTCAACATCAGAAAAATGATTATTGTGATCAACCACATAAACAGCACAAAGGATGAGAATCACCTGATTTTGCCAATTGATGCAGAAAAGTCATTTGACAAAGTGTAGCACCAATTCTTGTTAAAAGCTCTTAGCAAAATAGGAATAGAGGGGAAATTCCTCAATGCAATAAGGGGCACCTATGCAATGCCAACAATCTACATCATCCTGAATGGAGAGAGACTGAAAGAATTCCCCTTGAGAACAGGAACTAGACAAGGATGCCCATTCTCACTGTTTCTTTTGAGCATTGTACTAGAGGTTCTAGCCAGAGTAATTAGATAAGACAAAGAAATAAATGGCGTCTGCATTGGCATAGACGAAGTACAAGTCTCCCTATTTCCAGATAAAATGATGATATATGCAGAGAATTCTAAAGAATACATAAGTAACCTACTGTAACTAATAGTTCAGCAAAGTATCAGGATATAAGATAAACATAAGTAAACCAGTAAGATTCCTTTATACTAACAAAGAGATCATCAAAGAAGAAATCACCAAATCAATATCATTTATTATATCCCCCAAGAAGATAAAATACCTAGGACTAAATCTAACTAGAGAAATAAGAGATCTATACAGAGAGAACAACAAGATCTCATAGCAAGAAACCAAGAGACTTACATAAAAATGGAGAAACCTACCCTGCTCATGGATAGGAAGACTTAACATTGTGAAAATGTCTGTTTCACCAAAAGTGATCTGCATATCCAATGCAGTGCCAATATAAATTCCAGGGTCATTTTTCAGTGAGATGGAAAAACAAATCACCAACTTTGTTTGGAAAGGGAAGAAAGCCCCGATAAGCAAATCACTACTGAAGAAGAGGAACACAGTCGGAACCCTCACACTACCTGACTTTAGAACTTTTTACACTGCCACAGTAGTCAAACAGCCTAGTACTGGTACAAGGAGAGACATATCGACCAATGGAAGAGAGTTAAGATTCCAGAGATGCCACCATCCTCTTATGAACAGTTGATTTTGGACAAAGGCCCTAAGGTGATAAACTAGGATACAAACAGCCTCTTTAACAAATGGTGTTGGCAAAATTGAATATTCAACTGCAAAAAAAATAATGGAAACAAGACCCATATCTCACACCTTATACAAAAACCAACTAGAAGTGGATCAAAAACCTACTCGAAGTGGATCAAAAACCTAAATATCAAACCTAACACAATAAAGCTCCTGCAAGAAAAAGTAGGATCAACAATGGAAGTTCTAATTCACAGCTTCAACAGATCTCAAAATCTGCCAAAGCACGAGTAACAGAAGAGAAAATAGATAAATGGGAACTACTAAGAATCAAATACTTTTGCTCTTCCGAAGACTGTATCAAAAGAATTAAAAGATCACCTACAGAATGGGAAAATATATTTGGTAACTATATGTCGGATCAATGTCTGATCTCCATAATCTACAAAGCACTGCAAAATATCAAAAAGAAAAAGGTAAACAACACAATGACACGATGGGCAAAGGAGGTGGGCAGACACTTCACCAAAGAGGACATCCAGGTAGCCAAGAGACACATGAGGAAATTGTCATGATCATCAGCTATCAGAGAAATCCAAATCAAAACTACAGGGAGATATCATCTTACCCTAACAAGGTTGGCCATGATTCCAAAACACAAAACAACAAATGCTGGAGAGGCTGTGGAGAGATGGGAACTCTCCTACACCACTGGTGGGATTGCAAAATGGTACAACCTCTTTGGGAAACAATTTGGCACTTCCTTAATTAAGAAGCTGGATATAGATATGCCATTTGACTCAGTAATCCCAGTGCTTGGAATATATCCTACAGAATCAAGGGCAGCCACACAAACAGATACATGCACGTGAATATTTGTTACAGCAGAGTCCACAATTTCAAAAAGATGTAATCAACCCAACAGATCAACGGATAAATGAACTATGATATATATAGTCAATGGAGCGCTAAGTAATGATAAAGAACAACGACGACTTTATAAAGCACTTCATAACCTGGTTTCAATTGAAAGACATTATGTTGAGTGAAATCAGTCGGTGGCACAAGGACAGATATTGTATGAGACCCCTACTACAAGGACTTAAAAACAGACTCATGTACTAAAGAAAAGACTCTTTGATGGCTGCAAGGGAGGAGAGGGAGGGAGAGAGAGTGTTGGTTACAGATTAGATAGTTGATAGAAATTTGGTTGGGTGAAAGCAGTCACAGCACACATTCAAAAGGAGATCAGTCTAACTAGACTTCAACATAACCTGAAACTCTTCCAATCTTAATCCAATATTGCAGGGATAGAGTAGCAAGGAAAGGGTCCTTGGGACCATGCTCTCAGGGGACATGGAGGCCAACTGGTATAACTAGCCTATTGCTAAGAGAGTCTTCTGCACCCCATATTGGGGAGTGTTGTCTGGGGTCTTAAAAGCTAGCAAGCTGCCATTTGAGTACAGCAATTTGTCCCAACTCAGCTGGAACTGATCCTCACCAAGGACAACAATGACATGATGGAAAAAAGAGCCCAGAAGACAGAAAGACACACATGAGTGAGTGACTATATCAACATGTGACCAGAAGAACCACATGGCGCCTGGCCACCACCAATGACAGCCGTGGTGGGGCTCGCAATGTTGAGTCACAATGGCAACATGAGAAAAAAAGGAGTGCACCCTAAGATCTCCACTAAAAGATCACAACTGATAGTCTAAGGCCTGAGAGCTCCCCTGTGAGCACAGCCCTTATACCTGAATTTGACCCTGATCACAGATCACTACTGAGGTTAATTCTTCAGATGGGAATGGAATGGACTTGGGGACACAGAGTGACCATATTGTTTGTGAACTTTATGGTTCTATGCATCTATAGGAGTTCGTCCTACTGGCCTCTTACTAGAGGGAAGTGGAGAGGTTGGAGAGGAGACAACAGGAGATTGTTAAGAGTATATGACATGTATAGAACAGAAAGGAGGAGTGTGCTGACACCAGGAAAGGAGAGAAGATGGAGCTGCAGATAGGCAGGAATGCAAAATTTGAATTGTATTGTAAACTTTCACTCAACCATAATAAAATAAAATAATAAAATACCAAAAAAAAAGTTGGAGATAGATATACCATTTGATCCAGTAATCCCTCTGCTCGGAATATGTCCTACAGAAACCCAAGGCTGTTACACGAACAGATACTGCAGCACAGTCTACAATAGCAAAACGATGGAATCAACCCAGATGCCCAACAACAGATGAATGGATAAACAAACTCTGGTACATATACTCAATGGAACACTATATAGTGATAAGGAAGAGTGATGACTTTAGGAAGCACCTCATAACCTGGTTTCAACAGGAAGACATTATGCTAAGTGAAGTCAGTCAGTGGTCAAAGGATAAATGTTGTATAAGACCCCTACTATAAGGACTTAAAAGTATACTTACATACCAAAAGACTGTCTGATGGCTACAAGAGTGGGGAGGAAGGGAAAGGGCTGGTCATAGACTAGTTTGCAGAAATTTGGTTGGGTGAAAGCAGTGACAGCACATAGCAGAAAGTAGATCCACTTAACTGAACTTTATCATAAACTGAAAGCTCTTCTAGTCTCAACCCAATATTGCAAGGATAGAGTAGCAGAGGTGGGGTCTGGGGACAATGCTCTTGGGCTAAACTGAGGCCAATTATCATATCTAGTCTATTGCTAAGGGAGTCTTGTGCACCCCATTATTGGTGACTGGCATCTGGGTTTTCAAAAGCTGGCAAGCTGCCATCTGAGGTACTCCTAATATTCCCAACTCATCCAGAATAGATGATCACCGAGAACAACAAAGACGTGAGGGAAAATGAGCTCTGGAGACAGAAGGATCCTTGTGAATGGGAGCATATATCAACATGTGATCAGAAGCACCAGATGGTGCCTGGCCACCACCCAAGACAGCTGTGATGGGACACACAATGTTGAGTCCCTGTGGTAACACAAGAAAAAGAGTGGCACTCTTCAAGAACTCTACTAAAAGACCACAGTTGATAGTCCAGTGGCCTGGGGTATCCCCTGGGAGCATGGCACCTAGACCTGCTGCTTCCCCTGACCAGAAATCACTACTGAGGTCAACTCTTCAGACAAAAATGGACTGGATTCAGGGACACATTGTGTCCATATGGTGGGCATACTTTACAGCTCTGTGCATTTATAGGATGCTGTCTTACTGGTCTCTTTCATGATGGAATAGAAGATGGAGAGGAGGGGACAGGAGCTTGTTAAGAGGATACAACAGGTATAGAATGAAAAGGAGGAGTGTGCTGTCACCAGATAAGGACAGCATAAGTTGCAGGCAGGTGGGCAAACTGAATTAATTTGGATTGTATACTTTAACTTAATCACAATTTTTAAAAAAGAAAGAAATTCAAGCTGGATTCAGAAGGAGATATGGAACAAGGGATATCAACGCTAATGTCAGATGGATCTTGGCTGAAAGTAGGGAATACCAAAAGGATGTTTACTTGTGTTTCATTGGTTATGCAAAAGCATTCGACTGTGTGGATTGTAACAAATTATGGCTCAAATTTCTTAAAATGGGAATTCCAGAACATTTAATTGTGCTCTTAAAGAATCTTTACATGGATCAAGAGGCAGTCATGAGAACCGAACAAGAAGACACCGCATGATTTAAATCCAGGTAGCATGTGCATCAGGGTTATATTCTTTCACCATACCTTTTCAATATGTTATACTGAGCTAATGAATCCAAGAATCTGGATTACCCAAAGAAGAACAAGGCATCAAGATTAGAGGATGACTCATTAGCAACATGTATTACACAGACTACACCACTTTGCTTCCTAGAAATGAAGACAATTTGAAACACTAATGCAAATCAAAGACCCCAGCTTTCAGTATGGATTGTACCTCAACATCAAGAAAACAAAAATCCTGACAACTGGACAACTAAGAGACATTGTCACAAATGGAGAAAGGATTGGGTTGTCAAGAATTTCATTTTACTTTGGTCCACATCAACACTCATGGAAGCAGAAGTCAAGAAAGCAAAAAAACGTTCTGCACTGGGAAAATCTGCTGCAAAAACATCTCTTTCAAATATTGAAACATAAAGATGTCACCTGGAAGACTAAGGTGCACTTGACCCAAGCCATGGTATTTTCAGTTGCATCATATGCATGTGAAAGCTGGATAACGAACAAGGAAGACAGAAGAAGAATTGTTGCCTTTGAATTGTGCTGTTGGAGAATATCAAGCGTACTACGGACTGCCAAAAGAGCAAACAGATCTGTTCTGGAAAGAGCACAACCAGAGTGTTCCTTGGAAGCAAAGAGAGCAAAGTTGTGTCTTACATACTTTGGACATGTTGTCAGGAAGGATCTGTCCCTGGAGAAGGTATGATGGAGGCTCAGTGAAAGAGAGCAAGACTGTTGATGAGATGTATTGACACAGTGGCCACAACAATGGGCTTAAGCATAAAAGCGATTGTGGACATGGCACAAAATCAGGCAATGTTTTTCCTTTTGTGCACTGTGAGTCCAAATCAACTCAACGGCAGCTAACAACAACTACAGGCACATGGGCTGTAGTGCGTAAGTTAGTTTTCCATGTAACTACTGATGAAATCATCGTGTATTTTTACTGTTTTTCTTTGTAGAAGATTAACACTGGAAAAGACCTGAGAAATCTCATTGAATCCTCTCATTTTACAGGTAAGGAAATGAGGGCTGCAATGCTGTCTAACTTGCCTGAGTTCACAGATATTAGTGTTATATCTGAAATTAAAACTAGGGTCTACATATTTGCTATTTCAATAGTCTTTTCAGATGGGTACCTCTGAGGGTACTCCTTAACCCTCAGATCCTGGTTCTCCCGAATACACGCCGCAATGGAAGGAAATTGTTTGAGTTTAAAATGAAGTCCTGGTGGTATCTAAGTATCTTTGGATATCCCCAGGAGTTTTGTTGAGCTTCTAAGCACCATAGTGCTCCTTGACAGCATTTTTTTTTTTAAATCACCAGTGTGCCCTTCAAGTAAGACTGGCCTCGAATGACATTACGTCTTATGAGGCTAGGAGCCAACACATCTCCAGTGTCTATATTTATAGAGTTTACTGTTCCCTAAGAACCACTTTGCCAACTGTGGGGATGGAAAATTATTCCCGGATTTCCATAGCAATTATTTCTGAATTTCCCGTATTTGTTCAAATGATAAATGGAAGACCATCATCTATTTTTAAGCTTTTTGAGTCTTACTGACTCAAAAGAACAGGAAAGCCCTGTCAGGACAATTCTATTTTACAAAAAAGTAAGGATGGGGCCTTTTGGGTTTTGTTTTTGTTTTAAATAGTCTTAATGTTAAGATTGTTTTTTGCACAATCGCTATGCAGTCAATTGAAACTGAAGGGCCCTGCATTCCTAGTAAATGAAGCCCATTCCCAAGATTGCTGTGTAAACCTTCATCATGGGAAATCCCTGAGGCAAAGATGTGCCTTAAGTATCAGAAAAGCCTTAGCAAAAGCTGTACCACCCAGCTGGGTGTGGGGCCCACAGAGGGAACAGGACTCTCTTTTGAAAGGATGTTCACTGTGATATTCATACAGGCTCTGTCTTCATTTTTTTAATCCTTCCTTTACCCTCCACTGAAGTTCAGCATCTAGTTTATCCAGTTGCTTTTTAGTATCATATGGTACAGTGCTGTGGATTATAAAAAACAAAAGATGGGTAAAATTCATCCCTGTCCATGGGAAACAATTTAATAAATGTCTGTTGTTGTTATTTGCTATTGAGTTGGCTCTGACTAATGAAGTTAAATTTTAACCACCTTATGTTATGGAAAATTTGTGTGTATGCTTAAGCCATGTGATACTAAAAAAATGATTTCAATGCCTCCAGAGAACCAGGGTTAGAAAGAAGTTCAGGAATCATCTTGCCCATTGATACTGAATGTACAGCATCTAGACCAGCACCAGTCTACCACCTGAAAGTTTGTCTTGTTGACTTTAGGTATTGTCAAGTCAGTTCTGACTCATAGTAACCCATTGCACAATAGAACACAACACTACACAATCTTTGCCATGCTCACTAACTGTGAGCTCCTTGTTGCAGCCATTGTGTGAATCCATGTACTTGAGCGTCTTCCTCTACTTCATTGATTCTTTACAAAGTACAAGGTTCTCCTCCAGGGACTGGTCTCTCATGATAATATGTCCCAAGTATGTGAGCTGCTGTCTCACCATCCTCACTTCTAACAAGTATTTTGCTGTGCTTCATCCATGACAGATTTGTTTGTTCTTCTGGAAGTCTACAGTGCATTCAATATTCTTTGCCAATATCATAATTCAAAACATCAATTCTTCTTTAGTCTTACTTATTTAGTTCCACAGCTTTCAAATATATTATGAGGCTTTTGAAAACACCATTGCCCGGGTCAGTTGCACCTTAGTCGTTAAAGTGATACTTCTGCTTTTTTTGTTTGTTTGTTTTAGTATGATTAAGTGAAAGTATACAATCCAAATTAATTTTGCATGTCTGCCTATCTTCAGCTACTCTGCTCTCTTTGCCCGGTGACAGCACACTCCTCCTTTTCACTCTATACTTGTCATAGCCCTTTAACAATCTTCTGTCCCTTCCTCTCCAACTTCATCTCACCCATCAAGAAAGATGCCATGGGACAGCATCCTATGAAAGCATAGAGACATAAATTACACGCACCATGTAGTCACATTGTGTCCCTGAGTCCAGTACATTTTTGTACGACAGGTTGATCTCAGTAGTGTTTTCTGAAGGGGCAGCAGCAGGTCTAGAGACCATGTCCCCAGGGGATCCCCTAGACCATCAGACCATCAACCATGGTCTTCTAGTAGAGTTCATCAGCTGCACGCCTCTTTTTCTAATGTTGCCCCAGGGACTCAACATTGTGTGCCTTCATCATGGCTGTCCTTGGTGGTGGCCAGGCACCATCTGTTTTTTTTGCTCACATGTTGATACAGTCACCCGTGCACATGGCTCCTTCTGTATCCTGAGCCCTTTTGTCCTCATGTCTTTTGTTGTTCTTAGTGATCATCTGCTTCATATGAGTTGGTACCGTTTGATGTACCTCAAATCTCACCTCGCCAGGTTTTGAAAACCCAGATGCCACTCACCAATATAGGGTATAGCTAGGGTGACGTGGACCACTGAGCACACTAAGGACGGTTAACTTTGCCTCCTTGTGTGGATGCCTTGGCAGGGCAGAGAGGAGGGCCCCCCTCGGTGGTTCCTCAAGGACTTAAACATCAAGAGGAACTGGCACTGGGAGACCTCTGAATCACGGTAGGACCAGTCTGGGCAGAAGGGGAGATTGATTGCCTCCCGGCACTCCTTAGTACTTCTCAGGATAGTGCAAGAAGGGAATGAGGCTGCCCACAGAAGCACTTACAATAGTCTAGTTACACAAATTGGCTTCAATATCCCCCAAGAACATGGTCCCTAGACCCCGCTCCTGCTACTCTATCCTTGCCATATTGGGTTGAGGTTAGAAGAGCTTTCAGTTTATGGTAAAGTCCAGTTAAGTTGATCTACTTTCTACTGTGTACTGTCACTGCTTTCACCCAACCACATTTCTATAAATTATCTATAACCAGCCCCACACTTGTAACCATCAAAGAGTCTTTTCTTCTGTACGTAAGTATATTTTTAAGTCCTTATAGCAAGGATCTTATACAATATTTGTCCCTTTGCCTCTGACTGACTGCATTCAGTATAATGTCTCCCAACTGAAACCACGTTATGAAGTGCTTCCCAAAATCATCACTGTTCCTCATCACCATATACTGTTCCATTGAGTATATGTACCAGAGTTTGTTTATCCAGTCATCTGTTGTTGGGCATCTGGGTTGATTCCATCTTGCTATTGTGGATGGTACTGCAATAAACAGTCACGTGCATGTATCTGTTCAAGTGACAGCCTTTGTTTCTGTAGGATATATTCCGAGCAGTGGGATTACTGGGTCAAATGATGAATCTATCTCCAGCTTCTTAAAGAAGCTCCAAATAGCTTCTCAAAGAGGTTGTACTATTTTGCAGTCCCATCTGTCCACAGCCTCGCCAGCATTTGTTGTTTTGTGTTTTTTGGATCATGGCCAAACTTGTTTGGGTGAGACGCTATCTCATTGTAGATTTGATTTGGATTTCTCTGAAAGCTAATGATTGTGACAATTTCCTCATATGTCTGATAAGAGGACAGAGACAGAGCTCATCAGGGAACTCAGCCATTTTAGACATTAGCCCACAGCAGCTCCACCGGCTGGAATAAAGCCTCTTCCTCTTATAAGCATAGGTGTTCAGGTGATTCTTGCTGTCAGCCCTCATTTTTATTTCTTCCTGCGTGAGTCGGATCTGACTCGACAGCACTTGGCTGGCAACATTTTTGGTTCCCTGACCAGAAAACTAGCCCTCCTGTGGAGAGTACAGGCTCTGACTCTCCCAATGATTTTGACCAACCTCTGGGGACCAACCGTGGGGGGGGGGCCTGATCAGCTAGGGTGACGTGGACCACTGAGCACACCGAGGACGGTTAACTTTGCCTCCTTGTGTGGATGCCTCGGCAGGGCAGAGAGGAGGGTCCCCTCGGTGGTTTCTCAAGGAGTCAAACGTCAAGAGGAACTGGCACTGGGAGATGTCTGAATCATGGTAGGACCAGTCTGGGCAAAGTGAAAGGGGCCTGCTCCGCTCAGAGGGCAGAAGGGGAGATTTATTGCCTCCCAGCACTCCTTAGTACTTCTAAGGATAGTGCAAGAGGGAAATTGAGGCTGCCCAGAATAGGATAAAGGGTGGAACTGTGTGTGTGTGAGCATTTGGAAACTGAGATGGGCCATGAGGAGTGAGTTCTGACTCCTTCGCACAGACTGAAGACAGTGTGGGGTTCCAAGCCGTGGCTCGTAGGGCACCTTGGATGGCTAAGGGCAGATCATGCTGATGGATTATTTCAGCCTGCCAAAGCTCAGAGGGTATGATATTCCTTCAAGGGAAGTAGCCAGTGATGAATGAAGCTACTGTGCGTCCTCCCCTTTCCCACGTTGTGGCATGTCTATCATTTGTCTGTGGGAAGAACATGGGGGATGCACAGGGGAAACTCACCCCACTAGGACCAATGCTGAAACATTGGGTTTACAGTGGACTATGGGGTAACAACAACCACGGGAAAACTGAAAATTTTGTGTGAGCTGGAGTAGCCAATGTTTGAGGTGAGATGGCCTGCTGAAGGGAGCTTAGATAAAGGTACAGTACAAAATGTGTGGTCAGTCATCACAGGGGACCTAGGGCATCCTGATCAGATAGCTGGCTCCATCTAGTATTGCAACCACCAGCATGGCTCAGAGGCCAAGCTCCTGGAGTACTGGTGGCTAGGACAGAGAAGCACTCTACTCAACCCCAGAGACCCCCACCCTGTGTCCTGGAAGGGGAACTGGTCAAGCCACCGGAGCCCCTATCCCCTGATTCTATCAGCCAGGCTGAAGCGGCCACTATAACCCCTCCTGCTCCGCAAGAGACCAGTTCATGCACCCCACCTCCCTCCGCAAGGCTTTGCCCACAGGCACCCCATGCAGTTCAAATGCCACGGAGGAAAGTATGGGGCCCAGAGCTGATGAGTTCCGAGGGACTAGTCACTGAACACTGAGCTTTGAGGTATCAGCCTTTTGCCTCCATGGACCTTCTCAAGTGGAAACAACATTTGCCCTCCTATACAGAGAAACCCCAGGCCCTCATTGATCTAATGCAAGCCATCTTTTAGACCCACAATCTTATGTGGGCTGACTGCTGCGAACTCCTCCTCACTCTGTTTAACACAGAGGAGAGATGCTGGGTGATCCAGGCTGCCACCAAGTGATTGGAGGAAAATGCTCCAAAAGACGCTTTAGATACCAGAGTGTTTGTCCACAACTCTCTGCCCAAGGAGGACTCACAATGGGACCCAAATAATAGGAGTGAAATGAGGCAGCTCAAAAAGTACACAGAAGCCATCCTCCAGGGATTGTAGAAGGGGACCCAGAAGGCCACAAACATGTGCAAGGTGGCCAAGCTTATGCAAAAGCTAGACTACAGCCCTGAGGATTTCTATGAGAGGCTATGTGAAGCACAGCGAATTTACACACCATTTGACTCTGAGAGTCAGGAAAATCAGAGAATGGTAAACTCAGCCTTTGTGAGCCAGTGGGCAGGGGACATCAGGTGAAAGCTCCAAAAGCTGGAGGGATTCGCAGGTATGAATGCATCTCAGCTCTTAGAGGTGGCCAAAAAAGTTTTTGTGAGAGGTAGATGAGAAGAGAGAGGCAGATTGGAAGATGAAAAAAAGTGATCTCATAGCAGCTGCCTGAACCCAGACCCAAAGGCAGGGCCCCTCACTGTGCAGGCAGGGTGGGAAGAGAAAGGTAGGAGAACAAAACCACCCCAGGCGGCCTCCCTTAAAGCGCAACCAGTGCATCACCTGCTGGGAGACGAATGAGTGCCCCTAGCGGGGAAAGAATTTGGCGGCTTTACCAAAGACAACCTCTAAGGGGGAAGCTATGTTGTTCAATGTGGCTAGAGGCTCCATCTTTGATGACTGAAGTTGACAGGGCTCAGGAACGCCAATGAGCCTATAGTCCAAATGAAGGTAGGGGAGCAAGAACTAGATTTTCTAGTTAACGCTGGAGCAGAACATTCCATGGTCGTCGATCCCATGATGCCCCTCTCTTCCCTCCGAACTAATATAGTTGGAGCAATTGAAAACTTGACCCAGCTGTCTTTTTGTCAGCCATGGAAGTGCATAATCAGGGGCCATGAAGTGATGCATCAATTCCGGTGCATGCCAGACTGCCCCATCCCACCGTTGGGATGAGACTTATTGAGAAAACTATGGGCTACAATCTCTTTTTCTAATGAAGGCCTATTGGACTTGCAGTTGCCTAAGCCATGATTGGTCCTGACGCTCACTGTCCCAAGAGAGGAGGAGTAGAGACTCTTCATTACTGAACTTGGAGGAACTTGAAACCCTAAGCTTGTCCAGAGATGGCCAGGAGTTTGGACTGTAGACAACTTGCCCAGGCTGGCAACTAATCAGGCACCAGTGTGGACTGATCTAAAACTAGAGGCTCAGCCTACAAGTGTAAGACTGTACCTGATTCCTCTAGAGGCCTTGGAAAGAATCCAAGTACATTTACAAAGGCTCAAGGAACATGGCATCATCGTCCAATGCCAATGGACCTGGAACACGTCCCTTCTCCCTGTGAGGAAGCCCAGAACAAAAGATTACCAGCCAGTCCAGGACTTGAGAGTGGTAAATCAGGCAACTATGACCCTGTATCCAACTGTGCAGGACCCCTACACCCTCCTGAGCTTACTCCCAGAACAGACCTCCTGGTTCACTTGTCTGGAGTTGAAAGACACATCTTGCGGCATAAGATTGGTGCCTGAAAGTTGTGAGCTATTTGCCTTCCAATGGGAAGACCCTCTCAAGGTGACAAACGTGCAAGACACTTGGACACTGCTTCCCCAGGGACTCAACAATGCACACCCCTCTTTGGAAAGGCTCTCACTAGAGATCTTCACCAATTTCCAGAACAGGCTACTGGATATGTCCTCCTTCATATGTCCTTAATTTTCAGCTGGGCCACCGAACACACAAGGGGTGCACTCAGGGTATGGACACACTCTCGTGACACTTAGAGGCATGTGTGCACAAAGTCTCCCAGAAAAAGACCCAGATCTGTCAGAGACAAGTGAAGTACTTAGGGTTCATCCTCCAACAAGGAGCAAGAAGGCTGGGAGTAGAAAGGAAGCAAGTCATCCAAAACATCCCTGTCCCAAAGACACAAAAGCAGATTAGAGAATTTCTGGGAGCAGCAGGGTTTTGCTGCATACAGATACAAAACTCTGAAGTACTGGCTAAACCATTATATGAAGCTACAAAGAGAGGGAGAGAAGAAGCCAACAGAAGGGAAAGCTGACCAACAAAAGGCCCTTGAAAAGCTAAAGGAAGAATTACAGGCAGCCCAGCCCTATGCCTCCCTGACCTCACCACACCTTTCATAATGTATGTATAAGAAAGGAATAAAATAGCTGTGGGGGTGCTCACCCAGAAAATAGGATCTTGGGCAAAGCCAGTTTCTTATCTCTCTAAGCAACTTGACAGAGTCTCCAAAGGATGGCTTCCATGCCTAAGAGCACTTACAGCCACTGCCATGCTGGTACAGGAGGCTGATAAGCTGACTCTGCCAAAGGACATACGAGTCCTGGTGCCACATCCAGTAGTCATTCTCATGAACACCAAAGGGTACCATTGGCTAACCAACTCAGGCCTCATCAAATATCAAGGGTTGTCATGTGAAAACCCGAGGCTGGTAATAGAGGTCATGTCCTCCTTAAGACCAGCCATGCTGCTCCCAGTCGGGGATGGAGGACGTGAACATGACTAAGTGGAAGTTATGGAGGCAGTGTACTTGAGCAGGCCAGACCTGCTCAACCAACCCCTAATAAATGCAGACCAGAAGCTCTTCGTAGGTGAAAGCAGCTTTGTCAATTCTGGGGCGAGGAAACAAGCTGGCTATGCAGTAGTTATTCTGACTGAGGTAACTGAGGCAAGGAACGTCCTCTCAGAGAGCCGAGCATTGACTCTACCCTTGAAACTGAGCAAAGGAATAAGTGTGAACATTTTCACAGACTCGCAATTTGCTTTTCTCACCCTTCATGTATGTGGAGCTATGTATAGAGAAAGGGGGCTTCTAAAGGCAGAAGGAAAAGATTTAAAATATCCAGGTGAAGTTCTACAACTGCTAGAGGCTGTGTGGAAGCCTAAGTGAGTAGCAGTCATCCATTGCTGAGGACACCAAAGAACAGGAACTCCTGAGGCAGAAGGAAATGGGAGGGCACATGCTGAAACAAAGAGGGCAGCAGCCCTCCCACTCCAAGCTGCCACCATTGATCCTTTAATCCCATGGGCACCAGCCTTAACCCCTACATATTCTGAGGGGGAAAAGGAATGGATGGAGAAAGAAGGAGCAGAAGAAGCTGGAGAGGGATGACAAAGACTGCTGTATGGAGAATGGTAGTCCCCCATCTCCTGGGACCATCAGTCATCCTTGCCATGCATGAGGCCACCAACTTGGGACAGGAAAAGACTGAGAAACTGCTAGAGAGATACTTTTACATTCCCCTCTTGACTACTCTAGCAAAGAGAGTCAGCCAGTGTTGCGTGACTTGCAGCCAGAGCAATGCTAAACACGGGCCATCCCTGCCACCTGGAGTTCAGACCTATGGGGCAGTCCCTTTTGAAGATGTACAGGTGGACTACACTGAACTACCTTGATGTGGAGGGAACTGGTACCTACTGGTTCTGGTCTGCATGTACTCAGGATGGGTGGAAGCTTTCCCTACTAGAACAGGGAAGGCCCACGAAGTAGAGAGAGTGCTGCTCAGAGAGATTATTCCCTGGTTTTGGCTGGCACTTCAGGACGGATCTCACAACAGACCAGCATTTGTAGCAGAGATAGTACAGAAGACAGCTAAGGCCTTGAATATCATTTGGAAAATACATCCAGCCTATAGGCCTCAGAGCTCAGGCAGGGCAGAGCACGTGAACAGAACTTTAAAAACAGGGATCAGTAAACTCTGTCAAAAGGCGAGGCTCAACTGGGTACAAACATTGCCACTGGTCTTGTTTAAGGTTAAATGTAATCCTTCTAGGGGTACAGGGTACTCTTATGAAATAATGTATAAAAGGCCTCTGTTCATCTTCTGAAATCTACCAGGGACCCCAGAAGAGTTTGGAGAAACCAAATTGCATAGGCAGGTGGAAGCCATGGGAAGAGTAACTAAAGAGATCTCCACCTGGGTGACTGACCAGGCTCTGGTTAGCCTTCTCACACCTGTCCATTCTTTTTCTCTAGGAGACAAGGTCTGGGTTAAAGACTGGAACCTGGCCCTCCTCAAGCCCAAGTGCAAGGGCCCCTACACCATCATCCTTACCTCACCCACAGCAGCAAAGGTGGAATGGATTCCCGACTGGATCCACCACAGCAGGCTGAAGAAGGCTTTGCCATCACAGTGGGAAATAGGGAAGAACCCAACCAACCTCTGCAGTGAAGCTAAGACAATTAACATGGCCCGCTCCAGCCACAAACCGGGAGCTGGCTGGTTTACATATGGCCAAAGCCTGAGAGCATCTGCCGTGGGACTTAATTTAACTTTGGACCGTGAGGAGAAGAGAGAAGGATGTGATCTAGGTACGCACACTACTAAAGAAGGGCAAAAAGTGACAATCACATTACTATTTTACAGTTTTTTTGAATGTAAGTTTACTCTCAAAGGGCCTTAAACTCAGACTCAGACTCTATACGTGATCCTGAAAATAAAGGCCCATGTGTATGCTACAATCCCACTGAGCCTCCTTCATCTGTACTATTTTAGATAAAGATAAAAAAAGGTGGAGTTTGTCTGAAGAGGGACCTTTGATAGCCCAAACTGAAGTAAAAGGGATTCCCAGCCAAATAACATTAGAATCTGATGCTTGTGCTGCCATAAGCCACTGTGGAGGTTTAGGCTGTGGTTCCCTCAGCTGGGAAAGGAATTACATGATACAAGATAAATACATGTTCCAGATGGTGTGATATAAGTTGCCAGTGGTGGTCACATGCATTGTGGGCAACTTGGAAAGTTAATAATTCAGGGAAAACCCCTCTCAAGAAAGCAGTAACGAAGTCTAATTGTACAGCTAATCAATGTAACCCATCAGAACTAGCAATCACTAATCTGCTGAATGCCTGTTGGAAGGTGGGGGAAATGTGATGCTGGGAATAGATGGTTCTGGGCTTGACCCTCAAGTCCTTATCATCATCAGAGGCCAGGTCCAGAGTCGTCCCACAAAAAGCCCACCAGATATTTCAGTCTTTCAATGAAGAGTCCATCCAGCCCATGCCCCAGCCTCCATGAAATGCCAAAAGTTTATTCTTGGGGCTAGCAGAAGGTATAGCTCAGTCTCTAAATGTTACACCACACTGTGTGTGTGGAGGAATCGTTATGGGAGATCAGTGGCCATGGAAAGCAAAAAAAGTTACTACCCCATGAAGTTATCAGTATGATAAGCCAAAAAAGGCCCCCTATAAATGAGGCCTTCTGAGTCCTGAAGTCCTCCGTAATAGGACAGTACTGCCTGGCCAGATGGGGAAAGAACTCATCTGTGTCAGGGAATTGACTTGACTGGGACCAAAGACCTTCAATGCCTCAACAAGAAAAAGTGAATGGTGGGGAAAAAATAGAATTGAACAAGACCCCCTAATAAATTTGCCTACCTGAAAGAAGGCTGGGGGGACTTAGGGAGTCCAAGAGATGGGGCAGCCCTGGCTGGGCTGTACTGGATATGCAGTAATAGATCATATGCCTGTCTCCCAAATGTCTAGTGTGGGAGTTGTGTAATACGTATCATCAGACTCTCCTTTTTTTTTGCTGCTCCTTAAAACTAGAAAATTGCTTGGCTGTCTGATTTCTACCACCCTGTCTCTTCAGAAAAGGGAAGTTACAATAGAAGACTGGAAAGATGATGAGTGGCCCCCTGAGAAAATAGTTCAATGTTACAGACCAGCCACGTGGCCTGAGGATGGGTCTTCGGATTTCGAACCCCTATTTACATGCTGAATTGTATAATTAGATTACAGGCAGTGCTCTAGATTATAACCAGTGAAACAGGTAGAGCCCTGACACTTCTAGCACAACAGCAGAGCCAAATTAAAAATGCTGTTTGGCAGAATAGGCTGGCTTTGGACTACCTGCTAGCCCAGGAAGGAGGGTTGTGTGGGAAATTCAATTTCACAAACTGTTGCCTGCAAACTGAAGACCAGGGACAAGTCACAGAAGATATAGTAAAAAAGATCCAGACATTAGCCCACATCCCTGTACAAACCTGGAGCCCCAAGCCTATGGGGAGTATAGTTCTCAGGCTTTTAGGCATTTAAAACCGTGGAAGGAGGAGTATTCGCCATTATCGGGCTTTTCTTGACCATTCCTGTCTCCTCCCATCAGCAGTAAGGGCTACGTGTTCTATGACTGAGACAGCTGTTCATCAAAAAACAGCATTGTATATGTTCTATGTGAAACACTACCAGCTCCTACAAGAGCAGGCCGGTGGTGAGACCTCAAGTTAAAAAACATATATGGGATCTTAAAGAGGGGAACGAGAGAGAAAACCCTGGAAAGTTACACTCTAATCCGGAATGCCAGAAGTCTGTCACAGAAACTCAAGGACACTCTCTGCAGAATCTCCTGTGGCAACCCAACTCTTAGGAATTCATAAAAAGAAAATCTTCACTTCTTAGAAACTTGAGACTAACGCTTGCTTCAGCTTCTGTAAACCTGCTAATGCCAATAAGAGAGCAATATGAAAACTCTTTTGTCTACTTTTTCAAGGGTCTGATAAAAGGGCAGGAACAGAACTGATCGGGGAACTTGGCCGTTTTGGCTGTTAGTCTGCCATAGCTCCGCTGGCTGGAATAAAGCTCCTTCCTTTTATGAGCACAGTTGTTCGAGTGATTCTTGCTCTCCTTTGGGCCTCATTTTTATTTCTTCCTGCAACAGTATAATGCCAGTCTCCGTTTTCCTTACTTAGTTTTAACTACTCTACTTATCAGCTCTAAATGATATTTTCTGACTGTACCCAGACTCATTCTCCTTTCCTCTTTGCAGTCCTCACCTAACCCTCTGCTTTGGAGTGAATTTGAGAGCCACCTCTGATGGTATAGATTGCTTATTTCCCCAGTGAAATTTAAACTTTGTTGAGCGCTTTGCCTCTGTGTTCTATGGTAAGGCAAGATATGGGTGATTTTAGTTTCTGTGCTTTTTTTTTTTTTTTTTGAGAATGCATGGGGAATTCTAATTTAAGCTGCTGTTGTTATCCTGTGGACCTGGAAGCTTCTCATATCTTTTTATGAGAATTAAATGAGCTGATCTCTGTGAAAGTAGAGATTGCTGTTTACTCTTTGATGGAAATACTCTAGTAATTTGTTTTCTTGCATTTAGAGATAATACATTTTGCTAATTATTGTTCATTATCCTTTTTGTGTAAGGTATTTTGTCCCCTTGAGCTTCCAAACATGCTGTAAGCGAAAAATCTCAACAACCTCCTGTTTTGATAAGTAGAAAGGCTTGGAAGGCTGAGAGGAGGTGACATCTCAGAGGGTTTCCCTGGAAATTTGGATAAAATGGAGGGGCTGGAGAAGAAGTCACCAAAGGAGAGGAGAGACTATTGAAAGGAAAATAAGGAAGAAAGAAATATTTTTCATATTTTTCCACTTGGGTTTGTCCCAGGTTGAGGAGAAGCCTGAAAATTCCTACAATATTCAACATACCAACCAGCTTAGGTTACAAACGAGAATGCTGGAGATACTTTTGCACAGGTCTTATATTTATTTAGCATCTGCTATGAAAAGGCACCCTGGTTATGAAGTAGTTAAGAGCTCAGGTGGCTAGCCAGGAGGTTGTCGGTTCTAATCCACTAGTTGCTTCTTGGAAACTCTATGGGGGAGTTCCATTCAGTCCTATAGAGTCATTCTGAGTCAGAATTGACTAGACAGTCCACAATAAAAACAAAACAATGTGAAGAGGCATTGGCACATGGACTTCGAATAGTTTTGATCTTCTTTTGAACATAAGACAAAAACTAAGATTTGTAGAAGGTGAGTGAGTAGCTGTAAGCTATACACCTAAAAGGGACAGATCTTTGAAGATGGGCCTTAAAGGCTCCTTTACTTAAAGTCCGTCCACTATGATAATTAAAACTGTAAAGAAGGGTAAGGGGAATAGCCTTGACAGACATGCTCTAGATGTTTTGGTAAGGAGGAAGATATCTGTGGCCGAACGATCTGAGAAAACTTTGAGAAAATGTTGAATTTGACAGATTCCCCTCCGGTGTAGGGTAGAGGACATACCTTCACTGCCTGTGTCACTGGTTGCCTAGCTATACCAGTTATGGTAAACAGTGCTCAACGTTTCACTCCTTTGCTCTATAACTCAATCTGGAGTGGTTCCTCCTTCTTAAAAAAAAAGAAACCTTTTCTTTGTACAGAGACCTTGAGCAGGACCTCCTTTTAAATCAGAGATTGGAATTAATATTATCATTGAGTCCTGAGAGGGAAGCTTGATTGAGAGGACAGGAATAGAGAGTAACAGGATACAAATTGCCTGTTACCTGATCTGGAGGGCTAGTGTTTGAATTCACTGGGAAGAACAAAGAACGTCTGTGCACTGAATAAACCCCAGCAGTGCGAAGTGGTCGTGAAGTAATCTAGGGACATATCTGTTATGAGAACACAAGAGGTTTATAAATACCAGAGCAGCAGGGGAGAGGAAATAGTTCTAATGGAAATAGGTGAGATTACCGGCAGGACTTGGCTGCAGAAGTGTGTCTTCAGTTCCCCAGAGAAGATACTCCTGAACTAAACTGCTTATTTAAGATTGAGAATAAGAAAAGAACAACAACAAAAAGCTTTTCAGCCTGAAGTCCAAGAAAATCTCAATCAAGTCCAATTTTACATCCAGGTGGTTGACAATACTGTAGAACAGGAAGGCCTCAGAGGAAAACAATTCTTGTGTTTCCGTGTTAAAGATGAGAAAGCTGAAAATTTGCCCTGCTCAACCCATGTCACTCTCAGCAACCCCCCAAAAGATAAAACACTTGCACCATGATAGAACTGAAACCCGGCTAAGCCTGCTGAAGGTCATTCTTGTTTCCACTGTTCCTCCTTTCTGGTTACCCCTAAGGGAAGCTCAGGGTGGAGAGAAAAGAGACAGAGCACGAGTGACCCGCAGTTGAAATCCACCTTCTTTAGCTGTATTGAGCTGCACAGTGGTGGTGGTGGTGGTGGGGGGGACTCGTGCTAATGTTGAGCTTTAAAGCCTAGGTAATAATCCTTATCTTGTATAAAACAGAGTAAGAATTAAGTGTGACAATAGCTTTATCTGGGGAAGATCATGGAAAAGTAGTATTTCAAGTGAGAGTACACATGGTAGATAGAGGGAAATTTGGAAGAGAAATCATGACTGAGAAAGAACAGCAGTTTTAGAGGCACAGTGGTACACTGTCATTGAGTGTTGAGTGCTGTAATAAGAAATTCAAGCTTTATCTGGCAGTTAGTAGGAGGAGGAGTAACATGTAACACTGAATATGTATCAGGGACCAGGCATTATTGTAAAGATTTTTTTTGTTTACTGTTACATTTAATCTTTACAATAACATTATCAAGCAGGTGCTATTATTCTCATTTTATAGAAAGAAAACTGATACACAAGAGGTTAGACAATTTGTCCAAAGTCACACAGACAGAATCTTAAGAATCTAAACTGCAGTAGGCAGTGAGCGGGAAGCCAAAAAATCTTAAAACAAAGTAGTAGAAGGCCGTTCTGTGGGTGTGTATATACAGCGTATGTGTGTATGTATACATGTAACAAATATATGTAATATATATATATACATATATATGTACCCACTAATATCTCATTGTTGTCAGGTCAATTCCAATTCATTGCAACCATGTATATTACAGAGTAGGACTGCTCCATACAGTTTTCATGGCTGTAATGTTTACAGAAAGACATCACCAGTTCTTTATTCCATGCCACTGCTCAGTGGAGATTTGAACTACCCATCTTTTAGTTAGCAGTCTAGTGTAAACTATTTGTACCACCCAGGGGCATACAGACACACATATACATGTTGTTACTGTTGTTGAGCACCCACTGAGTAACACAGACTAATGTGCATACAGAGGCTCTCCATAAGAAAGGCCAGATGTTCTCCTGAAAAATCAGTCACTAAAAACCCTATGGAGCACAGTCCTACTCTGACACTCGTGTAGCCGCTGTGAGTCAGAGCTGACTCTGTTAACAACTGGTTTTATACATATGGTGAAGGTATGGACTTGAGAAAAGAAAGTCTAGTCCTAGGGGGAATAGGAAGAACCTATTAGAAGTCTATTATAAGAATCCAGATGAGAGATGATAGTGGTTAGAACAAATGAAACAGAGGTGAAAATGATGAGGTGAGTGGTAAAGGACACACTTAGGACAGAAATTTGACAGACTTGATAACAGGGAGTGAGAAAGGTGGCCATCAAGGAGCACTGTGAGAGAGGAAAATTGTGTTGGTGGTGATGATGTAAATAAACTTAATAGGAAATTAATACTATCAAACATTTGTTTCCAAGCTTTGCAAATGAATGTAAAGCAGTTTACCTACAAATGAGTCATCTCAAGGTCTAGGCGTCAGTTTTGCAAAAATAGCTAAGTGTATTTCTTTTTGTACAGACTGAAAACCAAATCAAATCCAAACTCACTGCCACTGAGTCAATCCCGACTCATAGAGACCCTATAGAACAGAGTAGAACTGCCCCATAGAGTTTCCAAGAAGCACCTTTGCGTTCAAACTGCTGAACTTTTGGTTAGTAGCCACAGCACTTAACCACTACACCACCAGGACTACGCAAATCCCACAAAGAAGAATCTGTAAGCTTTCCTTCACTGAAATGCTGAGGAGCTACATCTGCAGCTCTGGCACTCAGACTTTGATACGGGGCACAGAAGGAGCACAGTAGTAATAGGTAGGTATGTGGAGTCTGAATTAAGAATAATGTGTCCAGGGTTGTTTGCTGTATGTACATTTATGTCCATATTTTTTTGTGTGTGTCTTTTTGCAACTTTATGTATGCTCACATTTATACACTAACTGGAACAGAAGTCAAAATCATCATCCCCAAAATGTATTTATTATATGCTTCATTCTGCCAGTGAATTCTCTTCTTTCCACCTGAGAAAGATAAACAGCGAGAAATTTACTGTTCTTTAGAAGAAAATCTAAATGTTCCAACACAAAGAAACTATTGGTGTCATTTTATGAAGTTATTAAAAACAGTAGTTCTAAAAGAAACAGTGAGTTAAAGAAGTATTTGTTACATTAAATAAATTAAAAAGATGCAAAATGGTATATAAGCCAAGCGCCGTCTAAATATCTGACCAGCACTCCTCAAAACTGTCAAGGTTATCATAAATAAGAGAAGCGTGAGAAATGGCCATAGCTAAGAGGAACCTAAGGACACAGCATGTCAAAACGTAGTGTGGTCATTTGAACGGAATCCTAGAGCAGAAAACGATATAAGCAAAAGCTGAGAAAACCTGGAAACATACTGACTTTAGTTAGTAATAATGTCAACAGTGGCTCGTTAGTTATGATAAATGAGGCATATGTGCACCCTACTGTCTTTACAACTGAGATCTAAAATTATAACGTAATTTTAAAACGTATATATGATAATAAAATCATTGTTAAATAACATTCATTTAAACAAAAATAGAAATACTCAAAGTGGATCATTCTTTCCATGAGTGTTTAATGAGCACCATTTATGTGCCAAGCACTGTGCAAACAGCTGAGTATGCAGTGGTGAGCAAAGAATATAAACCTAAAGTTATTCTCTTGGAATTTAAAGCTAGTAGAATCTATGGATGGTGGGACATTTGGGATTTTTTTTAGGTGTTCTCTGAATATGTCTTCCAAATATTTCGTAATATGTCACGCCAGCCAGCGCAGTTCAAATCCACCAGGCGCTCCTTGAATACTCTGGGGGTCAGTTCTACCCTGGCCCCTAGGGTCGCCATGAATAATATGTCGTATTACTCTTATGATAGAGAAATACTGGCTTTTAAATATTTTCATCTGAAAAGATAAATACAAATCTTTAACAGTGACTAAAAATAGATGTCTGGGATTCTGACATTTTTCACAGCAGAGTACTACTACTATGATTTTAAAATATATATATTTTAGCCACAACATGTTGAAACAGAGGCAAAAAACAAACTCACTGCTGCTGAGTCCGTTCCAACTCATAGTGACCAGAAACAGATAAACAGTATTTATTAAATATTGTGTTAAATACAGTGTTAAATACACTGGTTTAAAAAAAGAAAAGAATGGTCAGATTGAAATTGGTTAAAAAAGACCGACATTGGTCATATTGGAAATTTTGCAGTTGTATCAATGCTCAAACACTACTTACTAAATAGCTATATATGTAGCTATACATGGACTGAAAAACAGAAAAACATCCCTATTTTCCATAAACTATTATGTAAAATAGGCTATAAGATACAGGAAACCCTGGTGGAGTAGTGATTAAGTGCTATAGCTGCTAAACAAAAGGTCAGAAGTTCAAATTCTCCAGATGTTCCTTGGAAATTCTATGTGGCAGCTCTATCCTGTTCTATATGATTGGTATGAGTTGGAATCCACTTGATGGCAATGGATTTGGTTTTTGTTTTTTTGTAAGATACAGCCATCAAATAAAAGAGAATATAAATATTTACTTCTATACAAACTCCTAAACAATTGGATGTTTAAAGTTCTGAATTTTCTTGTGATCAGTACTTAAAATAATATTGTTTTGAAGCATCACATGTCACATTCTTTCAGGAAAAAACAAGATTGTTCTGTTAAAAAAAGAAGAAGAAGAAGAAAGGAAACCAACGCTTTTAAGTAGTTTCTACTTTATGCTTTTATGTAAAACTGAACCACCCAGTGCTGAGTTATCCCACAGGAAGATGTGGTACACTAGAAAGGCAGGGAACCCAAAGGACCTCATATTGGACTGCGGTGTCTTGTTGCTGCCATCAAGTCAATTCCGAATTATAGAGACCATATAGCACAAACAACTGCCCCGTAAGGTTTCCCAGGCTGTATTCCTGACTAAAGCAGACTGCTAAGTCTTTTCAGAACAGCTGGTAGGTTTGAATTGGCAACCACTCAGTTCGAGGGCACTTGGCACTTGGCTGGCAGTTACCAGCTGAGCACTTAACCATCACACTACCGGCACTCCTTCTTATTATTGTTGGGTAGTGTTTTTTTTTTTTTTTTAACTCATTTGAACCATGTGAAACTGCTAAAATGGGACTCTTTTTGACCTAAAGAAAAGGTGATTTCCTATGGTACAATCCAGTACATCCGAAAGATGGACAGCGTTATCTTTTTTCTTGCTGGGGTCTTCTGAAGTCCTGATACCACCCTGCTGTCAAACGAGTTTTATTGTAGGTTGTTAACAAGCTGAATTTTATTCAACTTTGGAGGGATCACCATTGTAAAAATATCTGCGTACTGTGTGTTTTGACCCCCTAACCTCACCTCACCCAACCTTATCTGACATCCTCAAAGAGCCAACCAAAGTGTGCAGTGCCCAAGGGAGCCAAAGAGAGTTTGTTTACTGACTCCCACAAAGGAAAATTAGATTTTGTGGAAAGTTTTTTGAAACTCAGAAAAATCTCCATCTTCTAAGGCTCTCTAGGACTCAGGTTTTGCTTGAGGTCTGACGTGCTGTTTCCTGAGGAGCTGGGAGTTTCAGAGGACGGTGAGGAAATATTAGGGAAAGAGGGTCTGGAAAAAGTATTTGGTATTTTAAAAGGCTCCCGCGCCCTGCATTTGACCTGCATTGCAGAACTCTTCATAATAAGGCAGTATTTTATTCTAACTTCCTCCCTTTCTCCTTCCCCCTCCTTCTAATTCCTAATTCTTTTTTTTTTTCTCCCCTGGAATAGTAGCCTTGGAGCATGGGGTGAAAAGTCGCTGGAAGGACAAGTTGACAGATAGCATTTGGGTCGCTGGGTCACCGAAAGGCGTCGTGATCTGGCCCAGACAGAGCGATTTCCTCGGTGATTTTAATCTTTCGTCTGTTCACACGTCATGCCACCTGGACATAATGCAGAGAGATTTGGAAGCTCAACAAAGCCTTCCACTTGCCCAAAAGCTCTCTTGGAAAAGAGCGAAGGAGAGTTAACCCTCTCCCTACCTTCCTCATTAGCAACAGACCAGGCTGGCAATTAATAACGGCTTGAAGGTTGTCTGAACAAGGGCCTCCTCATCTTTATGGACACTGTAAATAATAATATAACAAAGTGCCCCTTTTATTGCCATGGACACATGTAAGTGGCAGCTTTATCCTTTTTTGTTGACCCTTTGTCCAGATTTTGATTTACTGTCAAATTTCTTGTCGTAGATTCTTGGAAAACATTGATTTTGTTGTTGGGGATTAGGAGAAAGGATGTAGGGAAGGCAGGCTCTCCATAAAGGGAAATATTAACATCTTTTCTGTGTCTGTGGCCAGACAGACTGCTTTTCTTATTTCCCCATAAGGTTCTGAGCTATTTCTAATCAAGGGTGTTAAAGCTCAGAATTAATAGATTTCAGCAAAGTGAATGCTGATGTTCCAGAGAAATGCTTCTGCTTAACTTGTTAGGGATATGTCTCGGGTCGTGCTTGATAAATATGGCAAATAAAGGGAGAAAAGGAAGTCAAAAAGGATGTTCCTTTAGGTTTTTTTCCTTTGGACAAATGTTTGAAAAGGAGACAGTCTCCAACTCCTGTCCCCTGCTCCCACAGCACTCGCATCACACTTCTGTTGAAGCACTTACCAAACTCTATCAAGGTTATCTGCTTAATGTCAGCACTAGAATATAAACCCCTCAGGGGACTTTATCTTTTATAAATCTCAAATAGCCTGGAATACAGTGGGACATTTTAAATATTTGCTTTTCTAATGTCTCAAATATGGCCCAGTCACATGCTATTGCCAGATATTGTGGCTGTTGTTGGGTACCACCCAGTCAGTAGCAACTCTTAGTGACCCTCTGTAAATTTACAACAGAATGAAACACTGCCCAGTCCTGTACCAGGCCCACAGGGACTGTTATGCTAGAGCCCCTTGTTGTAGCCCTTGAGTTAATTCATCTTGTTAAGGGTCTTCCTCTTTTTCACTGACCCTCCACACTACCAAGCATGATATCATTCTCCAGGGACAGATCCCTTTTGACAGTATATCCAAAGAATATAAGGCATAGTCTCATCATCCTTGCTTCTAAAGAGAACTCTGGTTGTACTTCTTCCAAAACAGAACTTTTTTTTGGCAGTTGGCGGAGTATTCAATATTCTACTCGAACAACACAATTCAAAAGCAGCAATTCTTCTGTCTTCTTTATTCATTGTCCAGCTTTTGCATGCATATGACACAGCTGAAAATACCATGGCTTGGGTCATGCACACCATAGTCTTCAAGGTGACACCTTTGCTTTACAACACTTTAAAGAGGTCTTTTGCAGAAGAATTGCCCAGTGCAATGTGTCTTTTGAATTCTTGACTGCTGCATGCATGGGTGCTGATTGTGAAGCCAAGTAAAATGAAATCCCTGACAACTTTAATCCTTTCTGCATTTGTCATGATGTTGCTTATTGGTCTACTTGTCAGCATTTTTATTTTCTTGATATTGAGTTATAATCCATACTGAAGGCTGCGGTCTTTGATCTTCATCGGCAAGTGTTTCAAGTCCTCTTTGCTTTCAGCAAGTAAGATTGTATCATCTGTGTAGTGCAGGTTGTCAGTGAGTCTTCTTCCAATCCTGATGTCTCATTCTTCTTCCTATAGTCCAGCTTCTTAGATTATTTGATCAACATACAGACAGAAAAGGTATGGTGACAGGATACAACCCTGGTGCATACCTTTCCTGACTTTAAACTATGCAACGTCCCCTTGTTCTGTTCGCATGACTACCTCTTGATCCATGTTCAGATTCCTCATAAGCACAAATAAGTGTTCTAGAATTTCCATTCTTCATGACATTATCCATAATTTGTTATGATCCACTGTTTCAAATGCCTTTGCATAGTCATTAAAAAACAGGTAAACATCTTTCTGGTATTTTCTGCTTTCAGTTAAGATCCACTGTACACCAGCAATGATACCCCTGGCTCCACATGTTTTTCTGAATCCAGCTTGAGTTTTGGTGGTTTCCTGTCAATACACTGCTGCAGCCACTTTTGAATCATGTTCAGCAGAAGTTTACTTGCATGTGATATTAATAGCATTGTTTGATAATTTCCACATTCATTTGGGTCACTATTCTTGAAGTAAGCATAAATATGGACCTCTTCCAGTTAGTTAGCCAGGTAGCTGTCTTTCAGATTTCTTGGCATAGACAAGAGTACTGCATTCATCTGCTGAGACAAGTCAATAGATAGTGCATCAGTTGGTAGAGACTTGTATTTCAACAATGCCATTGGTGACGCTTGGACTTCTCCCTTCAGTACTGTAAGGTCCTGGTCACATGCTACCTCTTGAAGTGGTTGACCACGGACCAATTATTTGTGGTGTAATGACTCTGGTATTCCTTCTATTTACTTTCGTTGCTTCCTATCTTGTTTAATATTTCCCCTGTAGAATCTAGAAGCTTGAGTTTTTTCTTCAGTTCTCTCAGCTTGTGAAAATTAGAACACATTCCTCTTTTGGTTTTCTATCTCCAGCTCCTTGCACATGTCATTATAATACTTTGTCTTCCTGAGCAACCCTTTGAAATCTGCTGTTCCATGATTTTACTCCACCATTTCTTCCTTTTGATGTAGCTACTCAATGTTCAAGAGCAAGTTTCAGAGTGACTTCTGACACTCGTTTTGATCTTCTCTTGTCTTTTTTGACGATCTCTTGCTTTCTTTGTGTGTTATACCCTTTAAATGCCATTCCACAACTCATCTGATCTTCAGTCATTAGTGTTCAATGCATCAAATCAATTCTTGAGATATTCTTTAAAGTCAGGTGGGATATACTAGAGATTGTACTTCTGCTCTTTTGGACTTGTTTTAATTTTCTTCAGTTAAATTTGAACTGGCCTATGAGCAGTTGATGGTGTGTTTCACAATCAGCCCTGGCCTTGTTCCAGCCAATGATATTGAGCTTTTCCATGATCTCTTCCTACAGGTGCAGTCAGTTTGATGGAATGCCATGTGACGAGGTCCATGAGTGTAGCTGCCATTTACACTGGTGAAAAAAAATGTATTTGCAGTATAGAAGTTGATATTGCAAAATTCTATCATGCAATCTCTGGCATCATTTCTATCACAAGCCTTTAATTTTCCAATTACCAATCTACCAAAGAAGTTGTTTCCAACTTTCACATTGCAATCATCAGTAATTATTAATGCATCCTGATTACCTATTCAACTTCAGACTGCAGAAGCTGGTAGAAATCTTCAGTTTCTTCATTTTGGGCCCTAGTGGTTGGTATACAAATTTGAATAATAGTTATATAAACTGGACTTCCTTGTTAAGTGCGTAGATACTGTCCTTTTGCTGACAGTGTTGTACTTTAGGACAGATCTTGAAATGTTCTCTTTGGGGATTAATGCCACATCACTCCTCTTCAAGTTGTCATTTCTGGCACAGTAGACCATATAATTGTGTGATTCAAAATGGCCAATACCAGTCCATTTCAGCCTGTTAATGTCTAGGATATTGATTCTAATGTATTCCATTTCATTTTTGACAGTTTCAAATATTCCTGGATTCATCTTTTGTACATTTCACATTCAGATTGTTAATGGGTGTTTGCAGCTATTTATTCTCATTTTGAGTGACTCCACATCAGCAAATGAAGATCCTGAAATCTTGACTCTACCCATGCCATTAAGGTTGACTCTACTTTGAGGTGGCAGCTCTTTCCCAACACGAGAGAGGCTCATCTCCTGGCACTGTATCAGACAATGTCCTGCTATTTATAAGATTTTCACTGGCTGATTCTTTTTGTAAGCAGACTACCAACTACTTCTTAGTCTGCCTTAATCTGGAAGCTCTGCTGAAGCCGGTCTGCCATGGGTAACCCTGCTGGTGTCTGAATACCAGTGGGATAGCTTCCAGCATCAGAGCAACATGAACTATCCCAAAGTACAACAAACTGACAGACACATGAGGAATTATCAGCAATAGAGCTAGCCAGTGAGGATTAAGTGAGGATCTCTTCTAAAGTTGTCCACAGTCTGATAGGGGAGACAGACCTACAAAAGTAACAAGTGCAATAAAATATTATAGGTGCTACTCTGAACCCACAGGACTGTTAGTAAATACTGATGAGAGGTTCATTCCCCCAAGGAGTGAAATAAAGAATCAAAAAGGACATCATAAATGAGACAACATGTAGAGGTACAGGTATCAGGGGTCTATGGTACTAAGGCCAGTGTCTGAAATAGACAATCCATGACACTGGAGCGAAAGGAACAGTGTCAGACATCTAAGAAAGCTGGATTCCACAAAATTCAGTGAATGCAGGATGGGAGGGCAGGTAGGCAAATGAGAAGGGAAGACAACCTCGAGGTTTTGGCATCTGGGGCTGGGTCACTAATAACATGTTTACCAAAATAGGAAAAAAAAAAAAAAAGGAACAAAAGAAAGGAGACCATAATATCCTAGTCAAATTGTTGTTGTTGCTAGGGGCTGTTGACTCAATTCCAACTCATCGCAACCCTATGTACAACAGAAAGAAATACTTCCCAGTCCTGCACCATCCCCACAATCGTTGTTCTGTTTCAGCCCATTGTTCCAGCTACTGTGTCAGTCCATCTCATTGAAGGTCTTCTCACTTTTTTGTTGACCCTCTACTTGACCAAACATGATGCCCTTCTGCAGTGACTCATCCTTCTTGGTAACATGTCCAAAATAGTTGAGGTGAAGTCTCACCATCATCATTTCTAGGGAGCATTCTGGCTACACTTCTTCCAAGCGAGTTATTCCTTTTTATAGAAATACATAGTATACTCAATATTCTTTGCCAAAAACATATAATTCAGTATCATCATTTTTCTTCAGTTTTTCTTATTCATTGTCCAGTTTTTGCATGTACGTGAGGCAAATGGAAACACCATGGCTAGGTTTAGAGGTAGCTTTATCCTTAAGGCAGCATCTTTGCTTGCTTTTCAACAGTTTAAAGAGATCTTAAAAAAAAAAAAAAAGTGTTTGTTGTGTTTTATACTTCAATAAACAAAGTAGAGGGTGCAGGCCTCTGGGGACCAAGGTTTCAGGTAACATCTAGGTCAATTGGCATAATAAAGTTTGTTAAGAAAATGTCCTGCATTCCACTTTGGTGAGTGGTGTCTGGGGGCTTAAAGGCTGCCAGGTGGCCACCTAAGATGCCTCAGATGGTTCCAATACAGCTAGAGTAAAGGAAAATGAAAGACATCAAAGACACAGGAAAATGTGAGCCCAAGAGACAGAAGGAGCCATATAAACCACTGACTATATCAGCAAGAAACTGGAAGAGTTAGAAGGTGCTCTGCTACCACCAGTGACTGCTTTGACTGGGAACACAGCAAAGAGTCTCCGAGAGAGTAGGAGAAGAGTGAAATGAAGAACTCAAACTCTAGTAAAAAGATCGGACTTAGTGGTCTGACAGACTAGAGGGTCTGTAGAAGTCTTGGCTCCTGGACTGTCCATTAGCCCAGAGATGAAACAATTTGTTCTTCAGACGAAGATTGGAGTGGAGTGTAAGACAGAAAAGGATACTGGTAAAGAGTGTGCTTCTTGGTTCAAGTAGATACATGAGACTAAGTGGATAGCTTTAGTCCAGAGACAAGATGAAAAGTCAGAGGGGGATAGGAGTTGGTTGAATGGACATGGGAAATACAGGGTATAGAGGAGGACTCTACTGTCACAGTGTAGGAAGAGCAACTAGGGGCACATAACAATGTGTGCGTATGTTTTTGTATGACAAACCGACTTGCATTGTAAACTTTCACTTAAAGCACAATAACAAAATATATTCACTACTGTGTATTGTGTTTTAAGTGAAAGTTTACAGCATGACAGTTTCTTATTCAAAAATCTCTACACAAACTGTTTTGTGACATTGGTTACAATCTCTGCAACATGTCAGCAGTCTCCTCTTTCTACTTACAGCCCTGGTTCTCTGTGTACATCCCTTTGAGTTTTCGGTCTCTTCCTGCCTTCTTATCTTTGATTTGGGCAGGTGTTGCCTATTTGGTCTCATAGGCCTGATTGAACTGAGAAGCACATTCCTCACCTGTGTTGTGTGTTTTATAGGTTTATTTAATTTTTTGCTTAAACATTGGACTTAAGAAGTAGCTTCAGGTCTGAGTTAGCAGGATGTCTGGGGGTCGTAGTCTCAGAGGTTTCCCCAGTCTTTGTAAGACCACTAAGTCTGATTTTTTTTGTGTGTGAACTTGAATTTTTTGACTATACTTTTCTCTAGTTGTTTCCAGGACCCACTCTTACAATCCTTTTCAAAACTGTTACCTGTGGTATGTGAGCACTGTCTAGTTCTTCAGGGCTCATGCTTGTGGAGGCTGTGTTGGTGTGTTCTGTTAGGCCTTTGGCCTAACGTTTCCCTGTGGCTTTCATTTTCCTCATTCTCCTTTGCTCTGAACTTGATAGGATCAGTTGATGTATTTTAGATGACTGCAAGCAAGCTTCTAAGACCCCAGATACTAATCATCAAAGTAGGAAGTAAAACACTTTATGAACTATATTGCATCAGTTAACCTCCTCCAAGAACACGGTACCTGGCCCTCAGTACCTCAAGATATTTGGATGTCTCTAAGAACTTTCTATGGCTTCGCCTTGGTCAAGTTGTACCAACTTCACCTATATTGTGTGTTGTCTTTTCCTTCACCAATGTTAACACCTGTCTACTATCTAGTTGGTGATAGCCCATCCCCATTCCTTCCTTTCCTTGTAATCATCAGGTTGCTTTTTGTGTTTTTTTTCACTCTGTGTAAACTTTTTTTTAATTTTTGTTAATAATGGTCTCACAATGTTTGCCCTTTTGTGACTATTTCACTCAGCATAATGCCCTTCAGATTCACCCATGTTGTGAAACGTTTTGCAGATTCATCACTGTTCCTTATTGCTGGATGGCACTCTGTTGTGTGTGTATATACCACAGTTTGTTCATCCATTGATCTGTTGATGGGCACTTACGTTGTTTCCATCTTTTTGCTACTCTCGATAATGCTACAATGAATGTGGGTGTGTTTATTCTTGTGACAGCTCTTATCTCTCATGCTGCTGGACTGTATGGTATTTCTAACTTTTTAAGGAGTCATATCATTTCCTGTAGTAGTTATACCATTTTATACTCCCATCAAAAGTGCGTAAGAGTTCTCCCTTACAACCTCCTCAACATTTGTTGTTTTCTATTTTTTGGTGCCAGCCAGCCAAGCCAAGTGCCATCGAGTCAGATCCGACTCATGGCCAGTAATGTGAACAATAAAATTCAAAATGGTTTATCTTTGGAACAAAGAACAAGAAGTTACTAGTTAACCTAAAAGAAGAGGTGAATGGTGGGGGAGGGGAAACCTGTTCAGGAAACAGGAGATGGAATGTTTTTATCCCGTAGTACTCAGCCAGTGGGAACTTGGGGAGGGACTCCCGAGTTACAAGATATAAGGGGCTTGTAAGGAACTGATCGGAGATCGCTCCTCTCTGCTTAGCCTCCTTTCTGTGCTCAGGCTCAGGACTTTGCAAAATGAACCAATGAAGCCTCACTCTCACTAACTGAATTCAAATTGGACTTCTTGAGCGTTCCAGAAAAAGACACTGGTAACTACCTGTCGGTGACGGCATGCCTAGACCACCAAGGCAGATTCCGAGCTGGAGGCTTATATGGCCTGCCAGTTGCCAAGAGAAACTGGAACAATGTCTGGGGTGCTGACAACGTTTCTCACAGTATAGTCAGGGTGAGCTGTTGTCTAACTGTAGTTCTGATTTGCATTTTTCTACTAGTTAATGATCAAGAACATTTCCTCACATGTCTATTAATCTGAATTTTTTTTTTTTTTTTTGGTAAAGTGTTTATATCCTTTACCTGTTTTTTAAATTGGATTAGTTGTCTTTTTATTACTCAGGTGTTACAATATTCTGCAGATGTTAGAGACTGGACCCTCATCAGTTGTATTATAACCAAAAATTTTATCCCAGTCTGTAGGTTCTCTTTTTACTCTTTTGGGGAATTCTTTTGATGAGCCTAAGTATTTAATTTTTAGGAGCTGCCTTTATCTAGTTTATCTTCTGGTGTTTATACATTGTTAGTTTTGGTTTGGTATTATATTTATATCCTGTATTAGGGTACCTAGTGTTTTCCCTATTTTTTGTTCTCTGATCTTTGTTGTTTTAGTTTCACACTTAGGTTTTTGATCTAGGTAGAGTAAGTTTTTATTATTATATGAGGTATGGGTCCTGTTTCTTTCTTTCTTTCTTTTTTTTTTTTTCAATATGGACTTCTAGTTTTTCAGCACCGCTTATTGAGAAGACTGTCTGTCCTTCATTTAGTGGACTTTAATCTTTTATCGAAGATCTACTGACCAACAGGTGGATGGATTTACATCTGGGTTCTCAATTATGAATTCTGTTCCATACATGTCTGTCATTATACCAGTATCAGGCTGTTTTGACTACCAAAGTTATATAGTAGGTTCTTGCACTGTATTTACCCAATACACTTCATCAACTTGACTGCTGCTTACATGGGCTTTGATTGTGGATCAAAGTAGAGTGAAATCCTTGGAAATGTCTATATTTTTTTCATTTATCACAATATGTTTTATCTGTCTAGTTGTAAGAATTTTTGTTTACTTTATGTTAAGGTGTAATCCATACAGAGGGCTGTCTTTGATCTTCCCCAAGAAGTTCTTCTAGTCCTCTTTACTTTTAGCAAGTAACGTTGTATCATCTGTATGTAGCAGGTTAGTGAGTACAATCCTGTTGCCTCATTCTCCTTCATATAGTCCAGTTTCTCAGATTATTTCCTCATCATACAGACTAAATACTGGTCTCATGAAAAGATCCCACACTGATGCATGCCTTTTCTGATTTTGAAACACACAGTATCCACTTGTTCTGTTCAAATAACTGCCTCTTGGTCTATGTACGTGTTCTGCGTGAGCACAATTAAGTGCCCTGGAATTCTCTTTCTTTGCAACGTTATCCGTAATTGTTATGATCCACATAGCTGAAAGCCTTTGCAGAGTAAATAAAACACATATAAACATCTTTCTGGTATTCTCTGCTTTCCGCCAAGATCGGTCTGATAACAGCAGCTATGTTCCTTGTTCCACATCCTCTCCTCTTAATTTGTCACAAAGGAACCATGATATCACACCAGTGTTTACTGGATCCCAATAATCAATTTGCTCTGTGCTTCTTTGCTCAATTATGCAAGCTACCCTGCCTTCAAGCAGATAAGGCTTGCCGTATTGCCATAAACACTGAACAAGTCAATTTACCTGTGCCATAGTGCCAGGAAGTTTGAAACATGAATTTGAACTCTGGGTCTCACACTTTGAGTTCTAGTTTACACAGCTCTACACTGGAAATGAAAGGCACTCTAACATGCCCCTCATGAGTTTGTTACGAGGGTTGAATAAGACCATGCATCTTAAAGCCACACAAAAATGAGAAGCAACATATGACTAATTCAAAATCCTACTAATTTGAGGATTTGAAGGATGCTGGCGTCTTTGACAGCAACAGGTTTTGTTTTTTTCTGGCCTTTGAACCACTGTTCGAAGCCTAGTGAAAATAAGAATCACCCACTGCCTTGAAGTTAGATGGCCTGTCTCATGAGAATGAAACTACTTGGAAGAGGAGATTTGTCAAATGACAGAGTTTGAAAAGCAATGTATTCTGTCAGATCTGCTCAGTGTGAACTCGACTGCTAAATTGTCACAAGGCCAGAGGGAAGCTATAACCAGTTCCCAAGCCAAGTGGCCCCGTCTTACACAGAGAGTAGCCCTAAGTATTGGCCAGTTTCCAATTTGGGTAATTCTATTTAACTCACCCGTTTAGTATTAGCTTCAGCTGGAGACACTGTCCTTCTCTTCCTGTCCTACACTTATAAATTGCCACTGAACCTTTTTTATTGGATAAACTTTCAAGTAGCTTATTCTTAGAATTTAGCACCCAGACTTTTTCCTTAACAAGCTAAATTAGAGAATGACAGGTCATCACGGTTGTTTGGGAACTTGAGTTTTCATCAACATGCAAAGGCTGCCAAGTGACCAGGCAAGTAACAGAGTATAAAGTGTCCCGTGGGGTGTGGGACAGTTGGGAATGATGAGGACAGGGGAGTGCAGTCCCCAACTAAACACATCCACATCTAAAATGTAAGAAATAAAAACAATGTAAAGTCTAAGCAAAACTCCTTAAAAAAAAAGAAAAGCAAACTGTATCATCAAGTCAACTGTACTTATGAAGACCCTGTAAACAGAGTAGAACTGCCCATAATGGATCCAAGGAGCACCTGGTGGATCGGAACTGGCAACCTACTGGTTAGCAGCTATAACAGTTAAGCAACTATACCAGCAGAGTTTCCACAAAACTCCTATGGGAATCTAATTTTCACTTGTAGTTCACCAGTTTATAATCTTTAATAGCCCTTGAGTCTTACAAAGTAAGAAAATTGTTGTCATTGAGACACAGAGAACTACAATGTACAAAGACGCAGCTGAGGTCAAATCTGCATCATGTTCTGGCCTCAGTCTAAGGCTGCTTTTAGATTTCAGATTGCCTTCTCTTTCAGTCTTTAGAAGGTTACATTACCCTATCTTGGTTTGCTTGGTTTCCTAGTCTTCTTTCTCGCCATGTCTTATCCTGGAAGTATGCATTTCTGATGCTACTGCATAACTGGGACTTAGAATCAACAGATATGAATCAGTTCTGGTTCTAACAAACACTGTGAGATCAACCTGGACCATCTTTTTAACTTTTATTCATTTCTTCATTGGTGGGCAATATAACAAATTAGATTGCTCACCTAATATGTTCAGTTAAAAATTTTAGTGGCATTCACCTTAAAATTTAAAAAAAAAAAAGAAAAAAAAAGTTTTCTTTCCAAATGCTAGTCCAGTGGACACACTCTTTATTTGAAGATTAGAGTCACTACCTACGCTTATTAAACTGATGAAATCTTCTGCAGTGGAAACGCATCTCACCAAAAATAAATGCTGTTTGTTATGGGATATGTATCCACTGGAAAATGAGATTCCAATTTATCCCTGTTAAAATCATTTTAGAAATGGTAGCAATATTAATTGTTGTTTAAGTTGTGTTGGGTTTAGACAGACAAGATTAAAACTTGCTCTTCTGTTAAAAACCTTGATGACCCTGGAAAACCCCCTAAAGCTCAGGGTTTTTTTTTTTTTCATCTATAAAATGGGATAATAATAGCAGAAATAAGCATAAGATTAAATGAGCATAATATCACGTATTTGGCTCATAGAAAATGCTAGAGGAGTAGCAATTTGTACTATATATTTAGATATCTGCATTTAATACTCTTCCTTCCCTACTCAGTTTTTTATGACTGCAACACAACTTTATCTTAGTGGTGCTAACTTCTTTGTTCATGGAAAGAGTTTCAACACTTTTTTTCTAGCTGAAAGTGTCTGGAAAACTGGAAAATGTGATTGTCTGCTTAACATGAATTGGACTGTGATAAATTTGTTTCCTCAGATTTTCCCCCTTTCAGTGCCTGGTGTATATTGACTTCTGTTCCTTCAAAAAAATATGTGTCTTAATTTTACTGAGTCATGATTCCCAGCATTGTGTGATCATCCACCATTTTATCACCTGATGTGATTTTTCTATGTGTTGTAAATTCTATATGATGTGAATGAGGCAAGATTCACAGTTATTCTATTAAAGAGGCAGGACTCAATTCTAAGATTAGGTGGGGTTTTGAGCCAGTATTTCTTGAGATATAGGACAGAGCGGTGAGTGGAGAGACAGGGGACCTCGTATCACCAAAATGTTGTCCCAGGAGCAGAGTGCATCCTTTATACTGGGGTCCCTACACAGAGAAGCTCCTAGATGAAGGAAAGATGACAAGGACCTTTCTCCAGAAGGTCCGGACCCATAAAGACTTCTCCTGAAGCTGAAGCCCTGAATTCACACTTTAGCCTACTCCACTACGAGATATCAAACTTTTGTTTGTTAAAGGCTTCTACTTGTGGCATTTCTGTAATAGCAGCACTAGTTAGCCAAGACAGTCCTCTAACTAAAACAACATATTAGAAAAACAGTGTGTAGTTTTTAAGAGTTCTGAAGTCATTATGTGCTACTGATTTTCAGAGATATTTATGCTCCAAATGAATGACAAGTGAGAAAACCACCTGCTATATTCTTCATCTTTTTCTTAAAAAAACTATGAATTTTAGTTATATGCTTATAATCTAGCCTTTAGAGAAGCCTCCAAAGGGTTTCTTCTTTAAGGATGAGGGGACATGATTTAAGTTGATTAGTTTAGTTGGATATTGATGGGGCTTGGCCAAGTGATGGAGTGGGGTAGGGGCATGATCAGGTAAGGAAGAGATGTGGGGTGGTACAAAGTGTGCAGCACTTTTTTTGTATTATCCATCTGCCTCAATTCCTACAACATCCTGGTACTTCTCACCTTGTAGCAGAAATGGTATGTTTGGTCTTTTAAAATCTTTGGAACACTTACAAGAGGACGGAGTCCATTGTTTCTTCAGATTTCAAAGGAAGTTCTCTCCTCAAATTTCATTCCTTGATTGGAGTTTGAACCCAAATGGGAAGTTTCAGCCCTGACAAGGCTATCAGGATTCACAGCACACCATGATTTCAAGCAACAGAACAGCATCTGGTAGATGAGTCTCTGGATGTAGGATTAAGTAATTTTACAGCTTGAAGACTTGCTAGCTAAACTGTCATATTTTATGAATAATTCAAAGTCCAGAGAAACTGATGGATTCTCTAAAATAAGAGTTGGCGAACAACAGTGCACGGGCCAGATCCGGCCCACCATCTGATTTTGTAAAGTTTTATTGGAACACAGCCACATTTATGCATTTATATATTGTCTTTCATGCTACAGCTGCAGAAGGAAGTAGCTATGACAGGGACTTCATGAATATAAAGCCTAAAATATTTACTGTCTTGCCCTATATAGAGAAAGTTTGCTGACTCCTGACCTAAAGAATTACGATCTTCTGAATCCTAGTCCAGTGACCTATCTCTTTCACCACACCAGAACAGTCAGAAACAATATTGTAAGGAAGAAAGACATAATGCATGTAAACAAACCAGTTGTCATGAACTCAGTTTTGACTCACAATGACCCCTTATGTGTCAGAGTAAACTATGTTCCATAGAGTTTTCAGAGACAGATATTTCAGAAGGTCAAAAGGTCGTTCTTCTGAGGCACTTCTGGATGGACTTGAACCTTCAACGTTTCAGTTAGCAGCTGACAGCATTAACTATTTGTGTAATTCCAGGACGCCAAATAAATACTTAAAACCTAAAACCCATTGCCATCAAGAAGATTCTGACTCACAGTAACCTCATAGGTTTCAAAGGCTATAAATCTCTGTGGAAGCAGACTGCCACATCTTTCTTGCATGGAGCCACTGATCGTTTTGAATTTATGATCTTTCAGTTAACGGAGAATCACTTTAGTTACTGTGCTGCCAGAGCTCCTCATGTAAACACTTAAGAGTCTTTCAAAGAACAATGATTAAACATGAGGCATTTCTATCATTTTTATGGCTACCATAATCAATATCAGGAGGCTCTTTCAAATCTACCAGTCCTAAACTGGACTTTAACAAAGGTTAAAAATTAGAGGTGAACTGTATTTGTTTATGGGAGCCCTCCATGGCCAGCTCATCAGACTTGCTGTTGTTACATGTCCTCCTTCTATGCCTTTAAAAAAAGAAAAAAGAGTTCTGTTTAAGGATCATTCAGCATCCTAATAAGGATTCATCAAAATTAAGCAGCACGAGCATTTAAAGAACAAGTTACACCCGACAAACTTCATAGCCTTTTACAATGTAATTTGAAATTAGCAGATGAAAGGAAGACAAGAGATATTATATCTCTACCTTTTAGTAAAACATTTGTGACAGGATCTCTCACAAATTGTTAGTGGCAAAGCTGTTTTACATCTGCCTTTGCCAATTCAGATAGACTTTAATGCTGTCATCTAGACTGATGAAAGAGTGATAATAAACAGCAATGCATGGAGTCTGTGCATGAATATGGTACCTGTAAGATCATTAAATAATATCATCATTGACTTGAAGTAGGCATACTAAAGTCATGGGCAAATCAGCCATAAAAGAATTCTTTAAAATGTTAAAAAGCAAAGATGGTACCTTGAGGACTAAAGTGGACCTGACCCAAGTCATAGTCTTTTCAATCACCTCATGTGCATGTGAAGAAAACTTGATGACTTTGAATTATGGTGTTGGTAAAGAATATTGAATACAGCATGGACTGCCAGAAGAACAAACAAATCTGTTTTGGAAGATGTACAGCCAAAATGCTTCTTAAAAGTGCTGATGGCAAAACTCTCAGTTACTTAGAACATGTTATCAGGAGGCACCAGTCTCTGGAGAAGTATACTATGCTAGATAAAGTAAGCAGGCAGCAAAACAGAAGAAAATCCTTGGTGAGGTGAACTGACACAGTGGCTCTAACAGTGGGCTCAGGCATAGCAATGATTGTAAAGATGGTGCAAAATAAGGCAGTGTTTGTACAGAAGGTCACTGCTAGGCAGAACCAACTTGATGGTACCTAACAACGAAGGTCATGATCTACAAATGTGTAGGTGATACTCAAATAGATAATAAAATCTCAAGGAAAAAGTCAGCCAAAGAAGAATGGAAAATTAAATGGAAGTAGATGCATAGACAAAGACACAAATGACAAATCATGGAAATAAACAAGTAAGCCAAAGGCATACCACTGAAGCACTTCTTCCAAATTTCAGAGAAATAGAATTAACACAAGACTAAAAATATTGTATTGAAAGTTCAAGTTACTACTACAAGGTATGAAAGATTTTAGTTAATTCATTCCTATACCAAGTCCTGAAGAATTGCAGGTAGCACGGCAGATTGGCAGTTAAACAATGAAAGAGAGTTGCTGAATCGTTTAATCGTGTATTTAAATATTTATTCATTCAAAAACCATTTTTCTGGGTGCCACCCACGTGACTATCACTGCGTACTAAGGTTAAAGCAGTAAATGAATCAGACACAGATGCTGTCCTCCTCACATATTTAGCCTCTAAGGTGAGGAGAGGAAACCTTGGTGGCATAGTGGTTAAGTGCTACAGCTGGTAACCAGGAGGTTGACAGTTCAAATCCACCAGGCATCCTTTGGAAACTCTATGGGGCAGTTCTTCTCTGTCCTATAGGGCCACTGTGAGTTGGAATCAACTCGATGGCACTGGGTAGAAGGTAATGTGGGGAGAGCTAAATTTACACACACACTATACATACACACAAAACTAATTTGTCAGGAGATGATAAGTGCTAAAGCAAGGTAACATGGGATAGTGTAATGGACGAGTAGTGGATGAGGACATGCTGCTTCAGACAAAATGAGAGAAGGCTTCTCAATGAGTTGGTTGTTGAGTAAAAGGAAGAGTGTTACAGGCACAGAGAATAGCAAGTGCAAATGTTCTGAAATAGGTGTACATTTGACATTTGGGGAACAGAAAGGAGGAATGGGAGTGAGGATAAAATGGAAAATGCTAGAAGCTGAGATTAGAGGGACAACAGGCACAAAAGTTAACATTGCTTTGTAGGTTTTAGTAAAAATTTGTATTTATTTTTATTAAGATGAGGAGCCATGTTAAGACAGGAACTAAGATCTGGTAGCTCTACTACAGTATTTCAAATGAGAGGTGGTGGTGGTTTGGACTTAGGTGAAAGGAAGCATCAGAGGTGCTAAAAAATTGTTAGATTATAGACACATTTTTGAAGTAAATTCGGCAGACTTTGTTGTTGGTTTGAATAAGGCAGGTAAGTGGGGAAAAAAAAAGAGTTAACAATGCCTTCAACACTTTTGGTCTGAACATCTAGATGGATGGAGCTGCCATATTTTCCAAATGGGGAAAGGAGAAGAGGTGTAGAAATAAGGACTTAAATTTATACCAATTCAATAAGAAGAAAAGAATGCACGTATCACTATTCCAGATAACTGATTTTTCTAGAACCTTCAGGAAGTTACTATCTTATGACCATAAGAGGACATCATGAATTGAAAATTGACATGTTTAATAATGTGGAAAAAAAACAGAAAGCAATAGAGCAAACACTCTTCTACTTTTACCAACAAAAAGCCAAAAGTTAAATTTGTTGAAAAAACTGTCACAATTGGCAAAGAGCAATTTCACTATATTGGTGTGGGCAACTTTTTTTTTAGTTTATTTGTATTGTGATTAAATGAAGGTTTACAATTTAAGTCAATTTCAAATATAAAACAACAATCACACACCTTTATGCAACTGTATCTGCTCTGCTCACCCTGTGATATCACAGTCCTCCTTTCCACCCTGTACTTCCAGTATCCACTCCAACAACACTTGTCCCCTCCTCCCTACCCTCCTCTCCTAAAGAGGAAGCAACTGAACAGCCTCATATACGAGGACTGCCAATGAAGTTCACGAACTCACCCTTGAAAAAGTGCTGCATAGCTCATTACTGAATATCTCTGTAGTCATCTTTGAAGTACTCCCTTTGGCAAGCTATGCGCCAATGCCAGTGCGTAGTCTACCCTTCAAAGCAATTTTGGAACTATTTTTCAGGAATGATCAACAGAGTTGTCACCATATTACCCTTGATGATGTCCTGAATGTCATCAAAATATCTCACTCTCAGTATTTTCTGTATCTTCAGGTAAAGAAAAAAATCACTGGGAGCCAGATCAGGTGAGTAGGAAGGGTGTTCCAATACAGTTATTTGTTTATTGACTAAAAATTCTCTCATTGACAACTAGACAGTTAAGTTCATGAATTTGCCACGTTGTGATCATGCACAATGGACATTCCAGAAAGAGTTCCAAAATTGCTTTGAGAGGTGGACCAGGCACTGGGGTCAGTGCCTAGCTTCTCAAGGGGAGGACTGTGAAGGTGTCCATAGTGACAGCCAGCAATGAAGTACGTATCAGTTAGAACAATTCAATTCTCAGACTTCATTGTCAGATCTTGTCTGTTGATGTACACCAAGGTTGATTCCATACTTTTTCTAGTGTAGACAGTGCTGAAATAAACATTTGCATGCATGTATCTGTTTGTGTGATAGTTTTGTTTCTCTAGGATATATTCGAAAGAGTGGGATTGCTGAATCATGTGGTATTTCTATTTCCAAATTTTTAAGAAAGTGCCAAATTGTTTTGCAAAGAGGTTGTACCATTTTACATTCCCACCAGCAGTGTAGAAGAATTATAATCTTTCCAAAGCCTCTCCACAACTTGTTATTCTGTGTTTTTTTGGATTAATGCCAGAATGGTTGGCATGAGATAGTATCTCATAGTTTTGATTTGGATTTCTCTAACAGCTAATGACCATGAGTATTTCCTTGCGTGTCTTTTGGCTGCTTGAATGTCTTCTTTAGAGGAGTCTCTGCCCAGATCCTTTGTCCACTGTTTAGTTGGTTATTTGTCTTTTTCTGGTTGATATTTTGTAGTACTTTATAGATTATGGAGATTAGGTACCAGTTAGATTTGTGTTTGCCAAATGTTTTTTCCCCAGTTTGTAGAAAGTCTTCTTACGCTTTTGATCAAGTCTTTGGATGAACATGTTTGATTTTTAGTAGTTTCCATTTAGCTATCTTCTCTTACAGTTTGTACATTGTTAGTAATTTGTAGTCTGTTTATGCTATGTTTGAGCTTCCAGTGTTGTCCCTATTTTTTCTTACATAATCTTTATCATTTTTTAGATTTTATATTTAGGTCTTTGATCCATTGGAGTTCATTTTATTGCAAGGTGTGAGATATGAGTCTTCTTTCCCTTTTTTGCAAATGGATATCCAAAGTTTTACCAACAACATTTCTTAAAGAGACTTTTTTCCCCTAGTTCATAAACTTTGGGCCTTCGTCAAATATCAGCTGCTCGCAGGTAGATGTGGTTATTTCTGGATTCTCTATTGTGTTCCATTGGTCTACTTATCTATTTTTGTACCAGAACCAGACTGTTTTGACTACCATTGCAGTGTAGTATGTTCTAAGGTCAGGTAGTGTGAGGCCTCCCACTGTGTATCCCTTTTTCAGTAATGTTTTACTTATCCAGGATTTCTTCTCTTTCCAGACAAAGTTGGTGATTTGTTTCTCTATTTCATTAAAAAATGACATATGAATTTGTATTGGGATTGCATTGTATGTATACATCACTTTGGGTGGTATAGGTATTTTCACAATGTTACCTCTTCCTGACTACGAGCAAGGTAAGTTTCTCTGCCTATGTACGTCTTGTTTAGTTTCTTGCAGTAGGATCTTGTAATTTTCTTTGTATAGGTCTTTTACATCTCTAGTTAGATTTATCTCTAGATATTTTATCTTCTTTGAGGATATTATAAATGGTATTGATTGGGTGACTTCCTCTTTGATGATCTCTTTGTTGGTATAAAGGAATCCTACTGATTTACTGATGTTTATCTTACATCCTGATACTTTGCTGAACTATTAGTTCCAGTATTTTTCATTTGTTTGGGTTTTCTATATATAAGAGCATGTCATCTGCAATTAGACATACTTTTACTTCTTCTTTACTGCAGCAGACATCCTTTATTTCTTTATCTTGTCTGATTGCTCTAGCTAGAACCTCCAGCACAATGTTAAATAAAAGTGGTGGCAATGGGCACCTTTGCCTGGTTCCGGTTCTCAGAGGGAATTATTTTAGTCTCTCTCCATTCAGGATGATGTTAGCTGTTGACTTTGCATAGATACCCCTTATTACATTGAGGAGTTTCTCTTCTATTCCTATTTTGCTGAGAGTTTTTAACGTGAATGGATGTGGACTTTGTCAAATGCCTTTTCTTTCTCAATTGATAAAATCAAATGATTCTCATCTTTTGCTCCATTTATGTGGTTGACTACATTAATTGTTTCTCTAATGCTGAAACATTCCTGCATCCCTGGAATGAATCCTCCTTCTTCATGGTGAGTTATTTTTTTGAAACGTTGTTGAATTCTATTGACTAGAATTGTATTGAGGGTTTTTGTGTCTAAGTTCATGAGAATTACTGGTTTGTAATTGTCCTTTTTTTGTGCTATCTTTACCTAGTTTTGGTATCAGAGTTATGCTGGCTTCATAGAATGAGTTTGGGAGTATTCTATCCTTTTCAAGGATGTGAAATACCCTCGATAGTATTGGTATTAACTCCTGTCTAAAAATTTGGTAGAATTCTCCAGTGAAGCCTGCTGTGTCAGAACTTTTTTGGTTGGTCGCCAAGCCAAGTGCCGTCGCGTCGGATCTGACTTTGGTTGGTAGCTTTTTAATTACTTTTCCAATCCTTTCTTTTTTGATAGATTTATTAAGTTGTCCTACTTCTGCTTGTGTTGGTTTTTGTAGATAACGTGATTCTAGAAATTTATCCATTTCTTTTAGTTTTTCAGATCTATTAGAGTACAGTTTTTCATAATGTTCTGTTACAATTCTTTTAATTTTATCTGGATCTGTTGTGAAATTGCCCATGTCATTTCTTACTTGGGTTGTTTGTTTCCTCTCCAGTTTTTTTTTCTGTGAGTTAGGCCAATAGTTTAGCAATTTATTGATCTTTAAAAAAAAAAATCTTTTGATTTTGCTAATGCTTTCAGTTGTTTTTCTATTCTCTAATTCATTTAGTTCTGCTTTAATTTTTATTATCTGTTTTCTTCTGGTGCCCAAGGATTTGTTTGTTATTCTCTTTATACTTATTTAAGTTGTAGAATCACTTCTTTGACTTGTGCCTTTTCTTCGTTTTAAATGTGTGCATTTACTGAGATAAATTTACCTCTCAGCAGTACTTTTGTTGTATCCCGTAAATTCTGGTAGAATGTGTTTTCATTCCTATTTGATTCTGTGAATTTCTTTAATGCATCCTATATTTCTTGTATAACCCAGAAAAAATTGAGCAAAGTGGTACTCAGTTTCCGTAAGTTTGAGTTCTACTTACGATTTTTCTGCTACTGATTTCAATGTTTATGGTTTTATGGTCTGAGGAAATGATCTGTAATATTTCAGTGCTTAGGGAAACCCCGGTGGAGTAGTGTTTAAGTGCTACATCTGCTGGCCAAAATGATCGGCAGTTGAAATCTTCCAGGTACTCCTTGAAAACTCCATAGTGCAGATCTCCTCTGTCCTGTAGAGTCACTAGGCGTCAGAACTGACTCAGCAGCAGTGGGTTTTTGTTTATTTCAGTGCTTTATGGACTAACACATGATGTATTCTGGAGAACATTCTGTGTGCATTGTAAAGAAAGGTGTACTTGTCTGTTGGTTGGGTGGAGAGTTCTGTATGTGGCTATGAATGAGGTTGAGTTGGTTGATTGTGGCAATAAGATCTTCCTTATCTTTACTGAGCTTCTTTCTGAATGTTCTGTCAGTTACTGAAAGTGATGTGTTGAAGTCTTATACAGTTATTGTGGAACAGTCTGTCTCACATTTTAATGTTTTCATCAATCATTTGATGTATTTAGAAGCTCTGTTGTTGGGTGTATATTTAATATTGTTATACTCATCATATATATTGACCCTTTAAGCAATAAATAGTGACCATCCTTGTCCATGATAGTGGGTTTTTCTTTAAAGTCTGTTTTATCTGAGATTAATATTGGCAGTCTTACTGTTCTTTGAATGTTGTTAGCTTGGTATATATTTTTCCACCCTTTAAGTGTCAGTTGGTTTGTATCTTTGAATCTAAGGTATACAGCAGCACACAGACAGATAGTTTTTTTTTTTTTTCAGCCTATTATGCTTTGTCTCTTTATTTGTGCATTTAACCAATTCACATTCAATGTCATTACTGATAGGGATGAATTTAGTGCTGTCATTTGGTGTCTTTATTGTGTATTGTCGACAGTTTCTTTGTTCCACCTAATATTCTTTTCTGAGTTGTTTGTCTTTATGAGTTTTCTTTTCATCCTTTTTAATGTTAGTTTTATATCTATTGAGACTTCTAGAGTATATTTCTTGTTTTGATGCATAGTACAGTAGTTCGCTTTGTGACTACCCCAGTATTTCTGTCTGAGTTTTAGCCAGTCGCTTCAACTTCTTTGTATAGCCTTGACTTTCTTTTAGTCTGAAATGCCTATCAATACATTAGCATGTCCCACTTTGTAGTATAATGTTGTCATAATTTACATACTGAGATTTCTGTTTTACTAAATTTAATATTTTAGCTTTGAGCTTTGTGGCTTCCCCATCTAAGTTAGACTTTCAATGTTGTGTCCCGAATTATGTCCTTGTGTGTTTATCTGTTGTCATTGATTTCCTAATCAAAGAACTTCCTTCAGTATTAGTTTTAATTTTGGTTTGGTTTTTGAAAAGTGTCTAAACTTCTGTTTATCTAGGAATGTCCTCATTTTGCCATCATATTTGAGAGACAGTTTTGCAAGATACATAATTTTTGGTTGACAGTTTTCCTTTTTTTTTTCCCTCCAGGCTTTGTATATGTTATACCATTGCCTTCTTGCCAAGATGGTTTCTGCTGAGCAATCAGACTTCAGCCTAAATGACTCTCCTTTGTAGGTTACTTTTGGTTTCAGCCTAGCTGTCTTTAAGACCATCTCCTTATCTTTCATTTGGTTAGGTTTGGTTATAGTATGTCGTGGTGTCTTTCTTTTGGGATATACCTTTTCTGAAGCTTGATGGTCATCTTGGATAGATTTCTTCTCATCTTTCATGAGGATAGGTAAGTTTTCTGTCAGCAAGTCTTCAACAATTCTTTCTGTGTGTTCTGATATCCCTCCCTGTTCCAGTAATTCATTCACTCACAAATTATTACTCTTAATAGAGTCTTAATGATTCTTCATTTTTCTTAATTCTTTTATCTGATTTTCCCCCATGAATACTGGTATCAGTTGCTTTATTTTCAATTTTGCTGATTCTGCATTCCACTACTTGGATCCTGCTCTTTTGATTTTCTGTTGAATTGTCTAACTCTGTGATTTTATTGTTAATCTGCTGAATTTCAGATTGTTGCTGCTCTAGCAGTACTTTTAGCTTGCTTAAGTTTTATTTTGTTCTACTACACTTTTTATAATCTCCATCCTGATTTCTTGGAGGGCTCTATACCTAACTCTTGTATTCTGCTAATAATTGTAGGAAGACTTTTTCATCTGGGAAATTTTTTTAAGTATATATACTTATTTAAAATTTATTAATTACAGTAAATGAATAAAATTTCTAATATCAATAATGTCATCTATGATAAACCTTCACCCCTACCCTTGGAGCCAACAAAATTATTTTCTTCTGCAGATAATTCTATTTTTAGGTCCTTATAACAGGGGTCTTATGCAATATTTGTTCTTCTGACACTGACTCATCTCATTCAGCATAATATCTTCCAGTTGAAACCATATTATGAGATGTTTCTCTAAAATCTATATTGATTTTTATCATATTGTAGTGTTTTATTGAGTATATGTACCATAGTTTGTTTACCCATTCATCTATTGCTGGACATGTGGTTTGATTCCATGCTTTAGCTATTGTTGACTGTGCTGCAATAAACGTTCATGTGACAGCCGTTGTTTCTGAAGGATAAATTCTAAGCAGTAGAATTACAATATCAAATAGTGTATCTAATCCCAGCTTTTTAAGGATTTGCCAGATTGCTTTCCAAAGAGGTGTACAAAACTTGAAATCCCACCAGTAATGTAGGAGAGTTCCAGTCTCTCCAAAGCCTCTCCAGCATTTGTTGTTTTGTGATTTTTGGATCATGGCCAGTCTTGTTGGAGTGAGATGGTATCTCATTGTAGTTTTTGATTTGGATTCCTCTGATAGCTAATGATCATGAGCATATTCTCATATGTTTTTTGGCTGCCTGGATGTCCTTTCTAGTGAAGTGTCTGCCCATCTCCTTTGTCCATCACTTATTTGGGTTATTTACCTTTTTCTTGTTGATATTTTGCAGAGCCAAGCCAGCCAAGTGCCATCGAGTCGGAAAAAAAAGCAGATGACAGTCCAACATGTAGTTGCTGAATAGCTTTTCCCATTCTGTAGATGGTCTTTTAACTCTTTTGATAAAGACTTAGGATGAGCAAAAGTGTTTGATTCTTAGTAGTTCCCATTTATCTGTTTTCTATTGATTGTGCTTTGTCGGATTTTGTAGTCTGTCTGAGCTGTGTATTAGAACTTCCAGTGTTGACACTGTTTTTTCTTGCATGATTTTTATCATTTTAGGCCTGATATTTAGGTCCTTAATCCATTCAGAGTTAGGTATAAGGTGTGAGATATGGCTATCGTTTCAGTATTTTGCTTGGCTTCAGTATTTTGCAAATGGATATCCAATTTTACCAGCTCCATTTGCTAAAGAGACTATTTTTACCCCAGTTTACATTCTTAGGGCCTTTGCCAAATATCAGCTGTTCGTAAGAGGATAGTGGCATTTCTTTGGTCTCAACTGTATTCCATTGGTCTATATGTCTCTTTCTCTATCAGTACCAGGCTGTTTTGACTACTGTAGCAGTGTAATCGTTTCTGAGTCGGGTAGTGTGAGGACTCCCATTGGGTTCCCCTTCTTCAGTAGTGCTTTGCTAAGCTGAGGTTTTTTTCTCTTTGTAAACTAAGCTGGTGATATATTTTCTCCAGCTCATTAAAAAATGACACTGGAATTTGTATTGAGATTGCACTGTATAAGTAGATCACTTTAGGTAGAATAGACATCTTCACAATATTAAGTCTTCCTATCCACGAGAAAGGTAAGTTTCTCCAATTTTGTAAGTCTTTTTTAGTTTCTTGCAGTAAGGCCTTGTAGTTCTCTCTGTGTAGGTCTCTTATTTCTCTAGTTAGATTTATTCCTAGATATTTTATCCTTTCAATAAAATAATGGTATTGATTTGGTGATTTCTTCTTTGATGGAATCTCTGTTGGCATAAAGGAATCCTACAGATTTACTTATGTTTATCTTGTATCCCGTTACTTTGTTGAACTCCTCTATTAGTTCTAGTAGTTTACTTATGGATCCCTGTGTATTGTCTGCATATACAATTACATCATCTGCAACCAGGGAGATTTTTACTTCACTGCTGATACAGATACTGTTTATTTCTCTGTCTTGTTAATTGTTCTGCCTAGAACTTGTAGCACAATGTTGAATAGAAGTGGTGAGAGTGGGCATCTTTGTCTAGTTCCCCTTCTCAAAGGGAATTCTTTCAGTCTTTCATCATTTGGGATGATGAAGGCAGTTGACTTTGCATAGATGCCACTAATTGCATTGAGGAATTTCTCCTCTATTTCTATTTTTCTGAGATTTTTTTAACATGAATTTGTGTTTGATTTTCTAAAATGCCCTTTCTGCATCAATTGACAAAATTAGGTGATTCTTATCTTTTGTGTTATTTATGTGGTTGATTACATTAATTATTTTTCTGATGTTGAACCAGACTTGCATCCATGGAATGAAACCAACTTGATCATGACTTTTTTATTTTTATTTTTTGGTATGCTGTTGAATTCTGTTGGCTAGAATTTTGTTAAGATTCTTTCATCTAGGTTCACGAGTGATATTGGTCTGTAATTTTTTCTTGTGCATGGGATTTTTCCCTGGCTTTCGCATCAGGGTTATGCTGGCTTCATAGAATGAATTTGGGAGTGTCCCACCCCTTCCTATAGTATGAAATATCCTCAATAGTATTGGAGTTAACTTTTCTCTAAAAGTTTGGTAGAATTTTCTGGTGAAGCCATCTGGGCCAGGACTTTTTTTGGTTGGCAGATATTTCATGACTTTTTCAATCTCTTCCTTTGTGATAGATTTATTAAGTTGACCTACTTCTCCTTGTGATAATCTTGGTGGGTGATATGATCTAGAAATTTGCCCATTTCCAGTAGGTTTTCAAACCTGTTTGTTTTAGTCAGCTAGGGCTACTCTAACAGAAATACCACAGAGTGGATGGCTTTAACACAGGAAGGTTTATTCTTACACAGTCCGGTAGGTTGCAAGTCCATATTCAGGGTGTCTACTTGAGGGGAAGGCTTTCCCCTTGTCAGCTCTGGAGGAAAGTCCGGTATTGCATCAGTTTTTGTCCAGGGAGCATCTTGGCACAGGAACTTCATGTCTGAAGGACACGCTCTTCTCCCAGTGCTGCTTTCTTGATGGTAACAAAGTTCCCAATTCTCTGCTTGCTTCTCTTTCCTTTTGTCTCTTGCAGGCTGAAAGGATTAAGGGTGGGGCCAGCCATACTCCAGGGAAACTCCCTTTACAGCAGAGCAGGGAAGCAATCCTATGAAGGAATTTACAGCCCCACCCTAATCCTTTAACATACAGTTTAGGGAAACCACCAAATGGAGGACAGTCACAAGATACTGGGAATCATGTGCCAGCCACATTGGCTACATATATTTTGGGGGGAACACAATTCAACCCATGACACTGTTAGAGTACAGTCTTTCATAGTATTCTGTTATGATGTTTTTTATTCCAACTGGCCCTGTTGTAACATCTCCCATCTCGTTTCTTAATTGAGTTATTTGTATCTTCTGCTTGTTATTTTTTTTTGTTGTGGTGGTTGTTGTTGTTTGTAAGTTTAGCCAGTGGTTCATCAATTTTGTTGATCTTTTGAAAAAAACAGCTTTTGGTTTTGTTAATTTTTTGTTAATTTACCTTGCTAATTTTGTTAATTCTGTTATTTTGTGTTAATTATTCTTCTATTCTCTAATTCATTTAGTTCTGCTCTAATCTTTACAATCTGTTTTCTTCTGGTGACTAAGGGGTTCCTCTGTTGCTCACTTTCTGCTTGTTCAAGCTGTAAGGTGAATTCTTTAATCCGGGCCATTTCTTCTTTCTGGATGTGTGCAGTTATAGAAATAAATTGACCTCTGAGCACCACTTTTGCTGTATCCCATAGATTCTGGTAGGATGTGTTTTCATTCTATTTTGAGTCCATAAATTTCTTTATTTTGTCCTTAATTTCTTGTGTAACCCAAGGCTTTTTGAGTGAAGTGTTGTTCAGTTTACATAAGTTTGAATTTTTACCTATGATTTTTCTCCTATTGATTTCAATTTTAATAGCTTTATGATCTGGGAATATGCTTTCCAATAAATTAGTGGTTTGGATTTTGTAGAGAGTTGCTTTATGACCTAACACACAGTCTATTCTGGAGACCCTTGTGCATTGGAGAAGAAAGTGTACTTATCCACTGATGGTTGAAAAGATCTGTATATGTCAATAAGGTCAAGTTGGCTGATTTTTGCAATAAGATCTTCTGTATCTTTACTGAGCTTTTTTCTGGATAATCTATCGACAACTCCAAGGGGAGTGTTGAAGTCTCCAACTCCTACTGTGGAATGATCTATCTCATTTCTCAGTGTTGTCACTGTTCATTCAATGTATTTAGATGCTCTGTTATTGGGTGCATAAATATTTAATATTGTGAAGTCCTGCTTCAGTGTTGAACCTTTCAGCAATAAATAGTGATCATCCTTGTCCAAAATAGTGGATTTTACATGAAAATCTATTTTATCTGAGATTAGCATTGCCACATCTGCTCTTTTTTGTATGTTGTTAGCTTGGTAAATATTATTTCACCCTTTAATTTCCAAATTGTTCATACCTTTGAGTCTAAGGTGTGTTTCTTGTAAGCAACATATAAATTGATCATGTCTTTTGATCTAGGATGTCACTCACTGTCTCTTTACTGGAGTGTTCAGTCCATTTGCATTCAGTGTAATTATTGATAGATATGTGCTTAGTGCCATCATTTTGATGTAATTATTTTTTGTTGATGTTTTCTATATTGCTATTAATATTCTGTTCTGGGTCATACTTCTTTATGGGTTGACTTTACATGTTGGTTTTGTGTTTGTTGAGACTCCTGTATTGCATTTATTGTTTTGATATATTGCATTGTTATTTTTCTTCGCAGCTGTGCCAATGATCCCCTTTAACATACTAAAATTGAACCCAATTTTAACTTCTGCATAACTCTTTAAATTCCTCTTCATCTGAAAGGACCATAACTAGTGTAGTATATCCCTCTTTTTAGTGTAATGGTGTCATAGTTTTCATGATATGATCACTGATTCCTTTCTTTTAATATTGTAACTTTGATTAAGTTTTGTGACATCCCTGAGTAGAATACTGGATGCTGTGTCCTGCCTTGCCACCTTAAATATGCATTTAATGGTTTTGTTTTTCTAAGCAAAGAGCTTCTTTCAGTATTTCATGCAGTTTGGGTTTGGTTTTTAGAAAGTCTCTGAGCTTCTCTTTGTCTGCAAATGTCTTAATTTCACCATCATATTTGACAGACAGTTTTTGCAGGATATATAATTCTTGGTTGGAAGTTTTTCTCCTTCAGTGCTTTGAATGTATCGTCCCACTGTTTTCTAGCCAACATTGTTTCTGCAGAGAAGTCAGACAAAATCCTACAGGGTTCCCCTGAAAATGTCACCTTTGCTTTGAGCCTTGCTGCCTTCCACAGCATCTATTTGTGTTTTATTTTATTAAGCTTGATTATAATATGTCTTGGTATCTTTCTTTTGGATTCTAGCTTTTATGGTGTTCAATACACATCTTGGATACCTATGTTCTTTTTGTTCATAATCTCAGGAAAGTTTTCTATCAGCATCTCTACAGCAATGCTCTCTGTATTGTCATCTGTTACCCCCTTGCTCAGGAACTCCAAGTAAATGTAAATTATTCCTCTTGATAGAGTCCCACATGTTTCTTAATGCTTTTTCATTTTTCTTATTTCTTTCTCTGATTTCTCTTCATAAATGCTGATGTCAGTTGCTCTGTCCTCAAGATCACTAAGTGTAACTTCCATCTGCTCAATTCAGCTTTGGATTGAATTATCGAATTCTGTAATTTTGTTAGTGTTCTGATATATTTCAGATCGTTGATGTTCCATCAGTTCAAATAGCTTACTTAATTTTTTTCATTTTGTTCTGCTGCATTTTGTTTAATCTCCAGAAGGGTTCTATATATAATTCTCTTGTGCTCAACCTCTGATAGATTCAGAAAGACTTCTTCATTTGGGAAATTTTTTTTATCTTTATTTTGGGAGTTTTCTAGAGAATTTAAAGGCTACTTCTTTAAATGATTAACTATGGTCTGCTGTCTGTGTGCCATCTAGATGCTGTTTGATTTCCCTGATGTTACCTCAACAGGAGCTAATGCATAGATCTAAGAAAGGGGATGGTCACCATCTGTCTCTATATACTCTAGTGATTTGCCCCAGATGAACTCTGTGGGGTGGAAGTCTCCACCTATTGGGTGGCAAAAATGCCACCTTACTTATGGAGATATTGGGGGCTGACAGCCAACCCTATGATGTGAGTCAGAGAAGGGTGGGGGAAAAAGCTGCTGGACCTCTCAACAGACAGATCTCCAGGCATATACATAAGCCTCTCAATCTTAATAGTAAACTTCACTTCTATGTGGAGGATTGTCCCAGGTACTGAACTAGGAGCTGTCCAACATGCTGGCTGAAAACAGCCCATCAGGAGCAGCCAACTTTGCCTTCCAGCTGATAATGAAAGTAGTTATTGGCTGTTCACAGAAGTTGCAGTTCTCTGATACGGTGAAACAGCAAAAGCAGAGATCAGACGGCCACTGGCTTGTTTTTGAGAGGAGAAGATTAGTCCGATACTGGTGCTTAGTCAAATACGACAGATCTTAGGGCTCCCCAAATGTTCAGTGCTCCATACAAATATCATTGCAGGCCTTATTTCTCAGAGGGAAACAAGGAGACAGGTGTCTAGTCCACCATCTCTTGATTATTTTCAGAGTTTTCTGAAGCCATGGTGTTCTAGTTCTTTAAATTGTTAGAAATTAATTGTTGTCTTTGAGCTATCAGAAAACTGTTGTGATTTATTTGCTACATTATTGTGATCTAACTTTTATATATATGTATTTATTTATATATGTATATATGTATTTTAATTGGGTTTTGACTGTCCAAGTGTTCTAGTCATTGGAGCTTGAGTGATTATTAGAAACCTTAATAATTCTGATGCCCTGTTATCCAGTGGTTGTAGTAGTGACTGCACTGACAAAAGTAGCATGAATTGCTGATGCAGGGGAGCCAGCAGAACTCTTCTTCTAACTATCCCTTTGTTTCCTTCCCCAAGTCTAAGAGAGAAGTTCAGGGCACACACATAATGTATCTCAGCTCTAGCCCAGGTAGTGTGACAGAATTTAGAATCAGATGTAGAGCAGAGAAGGGAGAAGAAAAAGGATGAGTACGGGGAGTGAAGTCAATGCATAGGAAAGTTTTGTGTCACAAGAGTGGGCCACCACTTAGCTGGTGATGCTCCAGTGAATGTTTTCTGTGGCTCTGTAGATGCCACGATCTGTAGCTCAGAGGACCCAGTGGAATTTGTCTTCTATCCCTCCCTTTTTTCCCTTCTATATGTCTGGGAGAAAAGCTCAAGGCACACATGTACAGTGTCCCACTTCAAGCCTGGGTAGTGCATCAGAATTTAGCCTCTGGTGTAGAGCAGATAATAGAGAGATGAAGGGCACTGCTGTATTCAGCTGCCAGAAAGACTAGGGATAGGGAGAGAAATCAGCATGTAGGAAACAATAAGACTATAAGGGCTCACAAGCACTTGAAATGGTCTGGTGGAAGTCTCTTGAGACTCTGTAGGTACAGTGATCTACAACTCAGGGTAGCCAGTGGTACTTCTCTTGTACCCCTCCCTTTGTTTCCCTGTCCAAGTCTGGAAGAAGAGCTCAGGCCACACACAATGTCCTACTTCTGGCCTAAGTAGTGCTCCAGAATTTAGCTTCTGCTGTAGGTCAGAGAAGAGAGGAGCAAATTGCTGCACTCAGCTGCCAGCTGCCATAGTGTTCTCTAGGTGTGGCCATCCTCAACTCAGCTTCCTGGTTGAGGAAGACACTTTCCAGACAGCCACACAGGCACTGCTGTCCAGTATGGCTGCCAGCTTTAGCAGTGCTCTCAGATGCAGTGATGCCAAGCTCATGTTACCAGATGATAAAGATGGTTTCCACTCCTGTGATGCTGCTCTGTTCCAGTGCCAGGAGAAGCAAGACTCTCTACAGCTGCCTATCCACTTCTGGCAAAGGTAGTTGTTCCCCTTCCTGTCACCCAGTCTAGTTTTCACAGCTTTCTGCCTGATCTTGGCATTCCTAGAATGTCCTTTTTATTCCATCTAATTGGTTTTCAAATCTTAGTTACTAGAAGGATCAGAGGAAACATGTGGCTAGTCTGCCATCTTAGACCCACCTTGGTGTGGGCAAATTTAAAGGTGGGAAAATAAAAAACAATAAGATGAAAGAGTTGATTTGCATGCTGCATTTGGAAAACAGAGTATGTGTATTACAATCTATTGTTCTTAAATTCAGAGCAAAGATAGCAAAATAAATAGTATTAGAAACTCATTTCATTTTGGGGAGCTTCAATTTCTTTCAGGTAACTTTTACAGCATTTCCACCATCAATATTTTTATAAATTTTGGATTACACTTATTCCCTCTCTGTCATCCTCACCTCATTGCAAGAGATATACTTCAGTGTGTTAACAACTGCTTTAAAACCTTTCAGCTAGAAAGATAGAAATGGTATCAACAAAAATTGGAACGAAGAAAATGAGGTCATATCTGTCCTTATTACCATGGGAGACTTCAACAGCTCTTTACCCACAGTTCTAGAACCTTCTTACCCTATGTGCAGAAACTTCATATCCCCCTCTCTTTCCCTATATGTTTTCTCTGAATAGACACCTCAGCGTTTTGCTGCTGGACCTGATACTTCCTATCCCTGCACCTAACCCTCAGAGACAAAGTCAGGGCTTAGCATTGGTAATATTGATGTTTCAGGCTGGATATTTCTGTTTTGTTTGTTCATGTGTCTGTGGTAGTGATGGGGGACTCAACTGTGACTACCAAGAAGACCTCCAAACATTTCAAAATGTCTCCTAGGGTAAAAATTGGACAAGCAGGTCCAATAGGTTCCTTTTTTTTTTCCTATGAATGAAATGACACCTTGGGCACCTGGCCCTAAGATCACTGCTTATTATGGTTGTTTACAGATAATAATATCTGCCTCTGATATAAACTCACATTCATACAATTAAGGGAGACATGGTTTATTTATGCATTAGCATAACCAGCTGTTTGTCTGCCTTTGCGTGGTATTTCTGTTTTGGTATAGTGATTTGTCCTAAATAAAACCCAGTCAGATGAAGGCTGAAAGGTATTCTAAATATCCAGGTCCTAAAGTACTGTTTATCTTTGTTCAAATATACTCTATAAAAACCACTCTTAGCTCAAAAGAAAAGGTAAAGAACCAATCCCCAATGCCATTACTGAGATAGGCCCATTAAAAATGAGCTGTAAGTGAAATACAGCTTTATTAAACAGATGACATTACATCAGAAATGATGAATCATAAAGTTTCTTTTGATATTACAATGGTATATGACCTTTTAAACTTTAATCAGCCACCTCATATTCTGATCTACTAGTAGATGTGCAGATTTCTTGCAGATTGCATAAACATGAGGCAGCTTGGGAACTGTTGGCATCATTTCTCAACAGGTTCTCCCTAATGTGGTGCAGTGGCACACAGCCAGATCAGGGGAAGCCCCTGACCTGTCTTCTTATCGAAGCCTGGCCTCTCCCTGGCTTCCTGGGTCCATTTTCTCCTGACCTAGTACTAACAAAGAAAGATCTCACCACACATTTTATAGATGCTTGTACTCCAAGAACCTCACACATAATCTGAACTCTATAAATGTTTGCCGAACAAATCTCAACATCTAAGATATCAGGATAGTCCCCCACATTTGGACAGGGCTTCTTCCACTTTACAAGGATTATCTTATCCAGTCTTCTCAGAGATCTTGTGAAGAAGGCCAAGGTCAGATTGGTAGTATATATTCCAAGTTTGTATTCTTTCTACAACTTTCTACAGTGAATAAGACAACACTGGCCTATTAGTAAGAGCAAAGGCTTGACCTCCATGTCAATACTTCTACCAAATAACTGTAATTTTTCACAATTCACTTAAATCCTCTAAGACACATGGTCTTCATAAGGTTGATAGTGCAGGCCATTTGAGATAATGCATATGAAGAACTTGGCATGATGGCTGACATATGGTAAGCATTAAGAAGTGTTCTCTATAGTGATTAACACTATATTCCCTCCTGGGAAGCAGAAAACTGCTGTCACAGAATCCTCAAGAAAGAACAGAATTTAAAGATACAGTGATCCTATGGTTTATCGTCCCTAAAAAAAAAAAATTGTTGAAGCCCCAGTTAGTTTGCTTTCTTCTTTCTGTTCCTCTTTTCCTAGTTCTTAGGACAGTTAGTTATTTCCTCCTCAATGACTCCATTCTACAACCTGTATCAAAAACATCCTGGGGCCTTTTTGAGAAATTCAGTATCATGATGCCCTTATGTCAATGATAATCAAACCAATAGGTGATTTAAAGGTAGTTCTCCTGCCTCTAACATTTGAAATAAGAGGAAAGATACAAGGGGATTCAAGAAGAATTTAATCAATTTTTGTATGATATACATGAAATAGGTTAATATGAAAGGTAGTCAGGATCTACTGAAATAGATCTACAATCTTTTGAGTCGTGCCCGTGTAAGAAAACAATAATAATTTTCACAAAATATCCATAAGTTTCTCTTGAAGGACAATACAGTTGTTGGAGATCAATCATTATTTTGCCCTGCTATTAGGAAACCCTGGTGGTGTGGTGGTTAAGTCTATGGTGGCTAACCAAACAGGTTAACAGTTTAAATCTACCAGGTGCTCCTTGGAAACTCTATGGGGCCATTCTACTCTGTCCTACAGGGTTGTTATGAGTTGGCATCAACTTGACGGCCCTGGGTGTATGGGTTTTTTTTTTTTTTTGGTTGTTGTTGCTAAGTGCCTCCAAGATGATTCTGACTCCTAGTGACCCTATATATAACAGAATGAAGCATATCACAGTCCTGCATCATCCGCACATTGTCGCTATGCTTGAACCTATTTTTACAGCCACTGTGTCAATCCATCTTGTAGAGTCTTCCTCTTTTTCACTGGGCTTCTACTTTACCAAACATGATGTCTTTCTCCAGACACTGGTCCTTCCTCTTAGCATGTCCAAATTACATGAGATGAAGCCTTGCTATCCTTTCTTCTGAGGAACATTTTCATTGTACTTCTCCCGATACACATTTGCTCATTTTTCTGGTGATCCATAGTATAATCAATATTCTTTATCAGCATCATAATTTGAATGCATCAACTCTGCTATGGTCTTCCTTATTCACTGTCCAGCTTTCACATTCCCATGAGGTGATTGAAAATGTCACATTAGTTCTCAAGATTACATCTTTGCTTAACACTTTAAAGAGATATTTTGCAGCAGAATTGCCCAATGCAATATGTCATTTGATTTCTTGACTTCCATTTCCATGGGCTTTAGTTGTGAATCTAAGTAAAATGAAGCCCACTGCAGCTTCAGTATTTCCTCCCTTTATTATGATGTTGCTTGTTTGTCCAGTTGTGAGGATTTTTGTTTCCTTTATGTTGAGGTGTAATACATACTGAAGGCTGTAGTCTTTGATATTCATCAGTAGGTGCTTCAAGTCTTCTTCGCTTTCAGCAAGCAAAGTTGTGTAGTCTGCACATTGCAGACTGTTAGCATGCACATAGTCTAGGCTCTCTAACAGGTTGCTCAGCATACAAACTGAAAAGCATCATGAAATGATGTAACCCTAAGCACACATTTCCTGACTTTAAACCACTCAGTATCCTTTCATTCTGTCAGTCTATGGACAAACTCCTCATGAGCACAATTAAGTGTTCTGGAATTTCCATTCTTCACAATATTATCCATAATTTGTTATGATCCACATAGTGAAATATCTTTGCATAATCAGTAAAACACAGGTAAACTATTATATCACTACAGAATCTATGCAATAGTCAAAATCTGAGAGAAAAGTGAATGTTCTTGTAAATTTGCTGAATATTTTGAAGTAATACAGCTTTTAACCAGATTAGTGTTACTAAATTTTGATTATAATTGGAAGCATACCTCGACTACACCATGAAGTGGTAGACTCTAGAGGTTCATCTATTACGTCACTGCTGTGTCCATGGTGCCTAGAATAATGCCTTATGCCATATTCTCAATCTGTCCCTCAAGTCTCAATTTTCTCACATGTTACATGGGGACATTAATAGCTTCTGCATAAGCCTCATAGGAGGAAGGAACACCTGGTTTTGAAAATATAAATTTAAAAACTCTACCCTCAACCAGCTCATCAGCATGGCAGGGATTTGCTTACCCTCCCTGAATTTCTGCAGGGAGAGAGGTGCTACTGGGTACCTCAAAGGGTCTTCAGGAAACCCAAATCTGGTGGCTTCCATGAAGGTACAAGTATACTTCATATACAGGTATGTTACTTAAAATAGGGTAAAGTGTATAGAATCCCGTTCAAAAGTTAAATGGTCAGTTAATGCAAGTTAATATTCGGAGTATCTTTCCAATAAAATGTGCTTTCCTCTTTTTCCTTTTTCCTCTGTTGCTCTCAAAATGTTAATATGGGTCTCCTCTATAAATAACGATAGTGGCATACTGACATCCCGATTTAAATGCTGCAGCACAGCACCCTCCCTGTACAAGGAGAAGGCTGACACAGAGCTTCTATTTTTATATGTTTAGTGATATATCCAAGTGTCACTCAACAACAACAGGAAAGGAGCGAGTGTGCTGATATCGTTCACTCTTATCTTCACCCCTCCACCGCCTACCATTCAGACACATCCCTGACAAGTGTTGCGCGGCTCCACCTGCTCACCACCTGTCAATATTTGTGTTAAAAAAAAAATTCTACCACATGACTGTTAATTTTCATTAGTATAACCGTGGATGTTCTGAATCATACTCTATGCTCAGTGCTTAAACTACAAGGCCACAGGAATTCAATTTCACTCATCTCTTTAAATGCTCTATCTTTGCAGCAGATTATCTCTGCAAAGACTATTCCACACTGAGATGGCATCTAAATAGATTCTGGCACTCAACTGAGCATGCTGAGGAGATGCAAGGATGTACACTGGACTCTGGTTGGAACTTCATTCGGGGCAGCAGGGCTAATTCCTCTGACTTCAGGCAAAGGTGCCTCTGTGGGGCTATTGCCAACAAAACAAAACAGTGCCACAGTCCCTCTCCTTTTCTCACAAAAGTTCCAGACCTGAACTGATGAGTATGTCTAATGCCAATTTAGGGCAATGGCCCCACCTACTGAAAACAAGGGTGGCTTACCACAGCCTGTAGCCATTTGGGAATATGTCACATGCTAGATCAAATCCCACCTAGAAGACAAATGACAATGAATCCTAACAGTGTCTCTAGGCAAAAGAAGTGAGCATGTGCATTAATAAGTCATTGTTTGATACGCTGTATGTAGTCTACAAGTTTTTGTGTCAATTTTGTTTGAGATAACTTTTCACAGTGTCATAGTGCCTGCTATGACACCAGACAGGCATGGGTTCAAATTTTGACTATTAGCATTTCCTGACAAGTGTCACTTGTTATTTTATTTCTCCAAACCTGATTCCTCATCTGTAAAATAGTTACTGTTAAATGTTACTATGAATATAAACTGAAATTATTTGTGTGTAATACCTAACAGAACAGTGGGTTTACAGCAAGTTATTAAGCCCTAATGCACTGTTTTAAGAAATTTTTAAGATTCCTCTAATTGTGTTAATAATTGAAGCGGCTTCTTTCTCACTGAAACTGTATTTCTACAATTGAATTTTACCTAAGCTAACAAATTTGAGGGTAGGACTGTTTTCTATATGTTGTTCTCAGCATATGTATCTTACAGAAAAGAACTACCTCTGCAAATCTAGTGCAAAAATTTTGACTGGGGTGGACAATACAGACCACACATGAAAAACTGTGGCTGAGAGTGTAGCAGGGCTACACCCAGCGAGGTAGGCAGAGTCCAGGGTAAACGCCTCTATTTCCTTCTCTCGTGGACAGCCATTGTGCCCTCTGTGACTCAGGGCCTGACCTTGGTGCTTGGGACTCAAAGAAAAGTGGCCCAGTTCTGCACTCTGACGCTGTACTCAGAATCCTTCTTCTGTCCAGGAATAGGAGTCCTGGTAGTGGCTGAGACAGGACCGGGAGAGACCTGGTGCTGCAGCAGAATCAGCAATAGCAGTAGCAGTGAACAATGTTGAGCTGACGTGGAGGCATCCAGCATGCTGCCCATCTTGACCTCAAGAGAGCTTAGGTGTTTGAGAGCCTTCTTATTCTACATTCTCCCAAAGTGGGCAACAATATGTGCAAGTGTACCTACAATAAAGTACTTGCAAAAATTGTTCTCTGGAATTGAATGTAAATTAGTCTTTTCTCTTAATATATTCTCTGAGTTGTTGTCAGGTGCCTTCGAGTCAGTGCTGACTCATAATGAAACTTTGCACAACAGAACAAAACACTGCCCAGTCTTGCGCCATGTCCAAATAGTTTCTATGCTTAAGCCCATTGTTGCAGCTACTGTGTCAGTCCATCTCATCAGGGGTCTTCCTGTATTTCGCTGACCCTCTACTCTACCAAGCGTGATGTCCTTCTTCAGGGACTGATCCTTTCTGACAACAATTCCAAAGTATGTAAGACACAGTCTGGCCATCTTTGCTTCCAAGGAGCACCCTGGCTGTACTTCTTCCGTAACAGATCTGTTTGTTCTTTTTGTGGCCCATGGTACATTCAACATTCTTCTCCAGCACCACAATTCAAAGGCATCAATTCATCTTTTGTCTTCTTTATTCATTGTCTAGCTTTCACATGCATATGATGTGACTGACAATACCATGGCTTGGGTCAGACACGCTTTAGTCTTCCAGGTGACGTCTTTACTTTTCAGTACTTTAAGGAGACCTTTTGCAGCAGATTTTTGCAATGCAATCTGTCTTTTGATTTCTTGACTGCTGCTTCTGGTGGTAAAAGTAAAAATCTAACAAAGATTACTTAGGTTATTAAACTGCGTTACATCCTCTGCCTGAATTTTAACCCTCAACTGGATTAACAGGTCCTCATTCCTTTCCCCATCTCTGAGGAAGTAAAATCAATTAAGACCTCAAAGAGAGACAATCAAATGTTGGGTAATTCACACTGTTTGATAAGATGTAATGAAACCTCATGATGTAATGAAATCTTGTGACTCCTATTGTTCTGTGACAAATGCCAATCACTTTGAATTCTGGCTATAAAAACTGCTGGAAATGTAACCCAAAGGGGGACAGGTTTTTTTGGAGAAGTTATTCTCACTGTCTCCCCGCCGGCATGCTTGTGTGCTAAGAAAGCATTGAACGTTTCTCCCTTCTCTCCATTTTGGCTGTCCCGGACAGGCAGAACGTACTTGTTTTAGTTCGGCAGCACTTCCATGGCATTGATTGTGGACTCAAGTAAAATGAAATCCTTGACAACCTCAGTCCTTTTTCCATTTATGCCGATGTTGCTTACTGGTCCAGTTGTGAAGATTTTCGTTTTCTTGATGTTGAGATGCAATCCACACTGAAGGCTGTGGTCAATGATTTTCATCAGTAAGTGTTTCAAGTCTTCTTCACTTCGAGCAAGTAAGGTGGTGTTGTCTGTGTAACACAGGTTGTTAATGGGTCATCTTCGAATTCTGATGCCTTGTTCTTCTTTGTCTAATTCAGCTTCTTGGAGTATTTGCTTGGCATACAGAGTGAAAACGTGTGGTGAAAGGATATAATGCCGATGTACACCTTTCCTGACCTTAAACCATGCAGTCAGTATCCCCCTGTTCTGTTCACATGGCTGCTTCTTGATCCATATACAGATTTCTTAAGAGCACAATTAAGTGTTCTGGAATTCCCATTCTCTGCAACATTAGCCGTAACTTATTATGATCCACAAAGCCTTTGCATAGTCGGTGAAACACAGGTAAACATCTTTTTAGTGTTCTCTGCTTTCAGCCAAGATCATGTGACATCGGCAATGATATCAGTGGTTCCATGACCTCTTCCAAATCCAGCTTGAATTTCTGGCAGTTCCTTGTCAATAGACTGTGGCAGTGGCTTGTGAATGACGTTAAGCAAAATTTTACTTGCATGTGGTATGAGCAATACTGTTCAGTAATTTCCACATTTGGTAGGATCCCCTTTCTTTGGAATGGGCATAATTAGGGATCTCTTCCAGTCTTGGCATAGATGAATGAGCATTTCCAGCACTGCGTCTGTTCGTTGAAATATCTCCATTGATATTCCTTCAGTTCCTAGAGCCTTGTTTTTTGGAAACGCCTTCAATGTAGTTTCAACTTCTTGCTTCAGTACCATCGGTTCCTGATCATATGCTGCCTCTTCAACTGGCTGAACATCGACCAGTTCTTTCTGGTATAATGACTGTGTATTCCTTCCATCTTCTTTTGATGTTCCCTCACTCATTTAATACTTTCCCTGTAGAATCCTTCACTACTGCAATGCAAGGCTTGAATTTTTTCTTCAGTTCTTTCAGCTTGAGAAATGCAGAATGTGTTTCTCCCTTCTGATTTTCCAGTTCTTTGCATATGTCATTGAAATACTTTTCTTTATCTTCCTGAACTACCCTTTGAAATCTTCTGCTTAGGTCTTTTACTTCACCATTCCTTCATTTTGCTTTAGTTCCTTGACATTTGAGAGCAAACTGCAGAGCCTCTTCTGACACCCAGTTTGGTCTTCTCTTTCTTTCCTATCTTTTTAATTGACCTCTTGCTCTTTTCATGGATGGTATCTTTGATGTCATTCCACAATTCATCTGGTCTTCAGTCATTAGTCAAATCTGTTCTTAAGATGGTTTTTAAACTCAGGAGGGGTATATTCAAGGTCATACTTTGGCTTTTGGTGGATTTGTTCTAATTTTCTTCAGTTTCAGTTTGAATTTGCAAATGAGCAGTTGATGATTTGTGCCACAGTCAGCACCTGGTCTTGTTCTGACTGCTGATATGGAGCTTTTCTATTGTCTTTTCTGCAGATATAGTCAATTTGCTTCTGTGTATTCCATCTGGTGAGATCCATGTGAATAGTTGCTGTTTGTGTTGGTTTAAAAAACAGGTATTTGCAATGAAGAAGTCATTAGTCTTGCAAAATTTTATTATTATTATTATTGAGTGAAAATGTACGTTCCCATATAAGTTAGCATGCCCATCTATGTGTAGCTCCCACTGCTCTCCCTGTCCGGTGACAGCACACTCTTCTTCTCCATTCTATACATGTCATACGCTCCTAACAATTTCCTATCTTCTCCTCTCCAGCCTCTCCCCCCCTTCCAGTAAGTGGTCAGCAGGATGACATCCCATGGATGCATAGAACCATGAAGTGCACACTCGATATGGTCATTCTGTGTCACCAAGTCCAATCCATTCCTGTCTGAAGAGTTGACCTACCTTACGATTTATGGACAGGGGCAGCATCAGGGCCAGGGGCCATGCTCCCAGGGGAACCCCGCAACCCCTGGATCATCAGTTGCGGTCTTTTAGTGGAGATGTCAGAGTGCACCCCTTTTTATTCTCGTGTTGCCAGTGAGACTAAACTTTGTGAGCCCCATCACAGCTATCACTGGTGGTGAGTCTTGCAAAATTCTATCACCAGGTCTCTGACATTGTTTCTATCACTAGGGCCATATTTTCCAACTACCAATCCTTCTTTGTTTCTAACTTTTGCATTCCAGTTACCAGTAATTAGCAATGCATCCTGACTGAGTCTTCAGTCACTTTCAGACTGCCGAAATTGGTAAAAAATCATGAATCTCTACAACTTTGGCCTTAGTGGTTGGTGCATAAATTTGAATAATAGTTGTCTTAACTGGTCTTCTTTGTGTGCGTATGGGTATTATGCTATCACTGACAGCATTGTACTTCAGGACAGCTCTTGAAATGTTTTTTTGATGACGAACACAGCTCCGTTCCTCAAGTTTTTGTTCTCAGTGTAACAGACCATATGATTGTCAGATTGAAAATGGCCAATATCAGTTCATTTCAGCTCACTAATGCTAGGATATCAATATTTATGCTTTGTGTTTCGTTTTTGACAATTTCCAATTTTCCTGGATTCATACTTCATGAACTCCATGTTCTAATTATTAATGGATGTTTGCAGCTGTTTATTCTCATTTTGAGTTGTGCTACATTAACAAACAAAGATCCCAAAGCCCTTACTGCATCCACATCATTAAGGTGGACCCTGCTTTGGGGAGGCAGCTCTTCCCCAATCGTCTTCTGAGTGCCTTCCAATCTGGGGGGCACATTTTCTGGCACTTTATCTGACAAAGTTTCGCTGCTGTTCACAAGGTTTTCCCTTGCTAATTCTTTTCAGAAGTAGACTTCTGGGTCCTTCTTCCTAGTCTGTCTTAGTCTAGAAGCTCAGCTGAAACCTGTCTACCATGGGTGACCCTGCTGGTACTTAAATACCAGTGGCATAGCTTCCAGCATCACAGCAACAAGCCAGCCTCTGATGGCAGACAGTGGGGGCTGCTCACTCTGTCTTTACCCTCCTTACCTAATGCTGTAATCCTTCTTACCTGATGCTGTTACCCACTTTACCAGATGCTGGTACCTTCCTAGTGTGAGTAGAAGTATGAAGAGATGAAAAAATTCTTCATGTTTCAAAGTTTAGATTTGGTGACCTCAAACCAAAGGAAGACAATATATGTTTTAGGTACCTTATATGATGCAAGCACTAGGTGATTAGAATCTTTAATTTGTATTTAAATTTTATATTTGTATAATGATACTTATTCAGTTTTATACACAGGGATGTTGAGTTTTAAAAATACTATACTATACTATACTATACTATAAAACAACCTACAATTCTAAGTACCCAACCTAGATTCAAATTAAAGTCTGTTTGACTCTGAGATCCTTTATATAAAGCTACACTCAACATAACGAAGAAAAGTACTCTGTTTTTTAAGAATGTCTAATTACTCCCTGCTGTCAGCTGGACATGGACAACCTGAGTTTTATGTTCAAGGTTTGCTACCTTACTTACATAATTTTTTGACTAATTCACCTAACCACCACAACAAAAATAGCCCTTATAATTAAAGATACCAGTACACAATGCCAGTACATTCAGTACACAATTTTAAAAAGTTAAAAAAAAAAAAAATCATTTCAATTGAATCAGTTCCAACTCATAGCAACACTGAGTTAAACTGTCCCACAGAGTTTCCAAAAAGCACTGATGACTCCAAACTGCCAACCTTTTCTTTAGAAGCCTAAGATCTTAGCCATTATACCACTGTGGCTTCCCAAAAGGTACTCAGAAATACACATTGAGTTTGGGAGAATTAGAACTAACAAATAAATAAATAATGCTTCTGATGGAAACTGAGGAGAACAAAAGAAGTTTACAACAATTGATAGCATTTATCTCACAAAACAAAATTTCATACAACCCTGCCTAATTTCCACAAAGACATAGAATGCATATTTCAGAGGTCCTGCAGACAAGTATATGTACTACGAGGCCTTGAGAAGGGATCATCCAAATTCAACTTCATAATGAACATCTCCAGTTCTCCAGTGATAGTGAACTCACTATCTCCTAAAATAACTATTGTGTTTTAGAAATTCAAAATTTTTTTTAAAGGACTTTCATGCTTTGCCAGTGCATAATAAGGCTTTACTCCCTTGCCCATCTATACAACTGGCCATAAGACCCTCTTGAGTAAAACATCAGGAATCTGTACCTTCACTAGAAGAGTGTCTATTGTTGCATGTGTGTGAGCAGTTGCTTACTTCTTCCAGCTGGTCAGCAATTCCAGTCTCTTAGGTATTCATCCCTAAATGTCCTCTCACAAAAAATACAGAAATCCATGGAACAAAAAGGATTACAAAGCACAAAAGCTTTCAGAAGAAAAGGGGAACTTAAAAGCTAGCAACTGGTGTTGGGGATGTGGAAGTGAGATAAACTTTGATCAGTGTTTCATTAGGAAATTGAAGAGGAAAAGACTCAGAAGCTGGTAGAAAATCCAGCAGCCTTCCAGAATCACATGTTTTAAAAATACTCTTTTCAAAAGATTCATTTCTTACTGAAATTTAATTTTTAATCAGTTTTCTTCTTAACTTTTTTAACTTACTTATTTGCCCCCAAGATACTGGTCTATTAGTGCTAAAAAGGGAGTAGGACCAGGTGATATTAGAGCATTCTGTGCTGTAATAATTTAGAGACACCATAAGAAAAAGTCAGGCTTAATGGTGATAGTATGGGCTCAGAGAATGTAAAGGTACGTGAGGATCAGGAAGGCAGAAATACAAATTAATAAATAACATTTTACAGAAAAGGGTCATTTTGAAGGAAAGGTATACATTCATAACAGAAAACTGCTTTCATAAATTTCAGTTGTACAAATAGGAAATATGTCCATGTTGAAGGGCACTTACCACAGATACACCTACAATTTCCATACTCCAACCAAGCATCAGGAAAAGTACCCATGTTCTGCTAAATTATCTGAAAGTCATAGCTGGAACTGTTCTTCCAAGACAGGGTTATTGTAGGAGACAAATTTGAGTCAAGTTTAGATAGAGATGTACTTGCTAATGGAAAAACTAATGATTAGTTTTATGTGTCAACCAGGGTAGCTTATGGTTCCCAGTGGTTTGGACAAACGGTAGACTAGCTGCTGTTCCACAGTGTAATCTAATAAAATGCAATGTAACACCTCCCATAAGGCAACCTAGTATAAATGTACTCAAATTATCTGAAAGTGGAGTTTCCTTAGGGTGTTGGTTTGACTCCCAAGTACAGCTAAACATTTTGGCGTAACTCATTGTCTCTACACTCTGCACTCTTTCCATTGTCTGACTATGGATAATGGGACACAGTTCTGTTACATTCTCTATGCTGCCACCTGACCTACAGATTTTGGACTTGCCAGCATCCTCAGCTGTATGATCCAGTCCCTTGGAACAAAGCTTTCCTCCCTATAGATAAAGACAGAGACAACGAGATGTCAGCAAAGACTTCACTGTTTCTGTTTCTCTAGAGAACCCTGACTAAGATAGCAACTAAGGCAAGTGAAATTACATCTAAAGTATGTATGTTAATTGGTTCCAACCACAATCACAGTCAGGTCACTTTTTCTGTCTCTCGTTCCATGCCAAAAAAAAAAAAAAATTCCCGTCTGTATGACATTCTTGAAAGGCATCTTGTAGAAACTGTTTGAACAGTCTCGTATCTCACACATTAATATAATCACAAAGTTCTTCTAATACTGAGACAATATTGCCTGAAACTACGTATCCAGTTGTCTGATTTTTAACTAGAAGGTTGAGAATATCTCTATTTTCTACTTAACATTGTGATTAGAGAGGCAAGTGTCAAAACTTCTCATTGATGTCATTGTGTTTCCCAGTTGGCAGGACACATTCTTATTTGTCACTCTATCCACTTTTTCCTCAAGAAAATTTCTGCTTATGTGGACACCAAGCTCCACTATTTAAGCTGCACTTTTATTTATTGTACATCCGAGATACATGATTTGTTATGTTTTTCTAGTTCAAAAGTTAGAGGCTAGTTTTAAAATTCCGAATTATGCCATTTCTTTGCTACCTACAACCTCAAGACTGATTCATTTACAAGGACAAAATACTACAGTGCAATAGATTTATCTCATAGCAGATGGACCATTATTTTCCCTGGAATCTGTGCTAGGACCAGAGCAGATTTTGGTAGTTCTAAAAACAATTTCCTCATTCTACAAAGAGTGTTAGTCTAGTATTCTCCAGGTTATTTGATGAGGACCTTGTAGAATGGAGTCAAATCTTGAAATATTGGCTATGCTAGATAGATTTCAGGTAGTCTCAAACTCTTAAAATCTATAGTTCTGTGAATTTTCCAACGAGGAACTTAGTTCACAGACCCATGGAAGCTGAGTTGATTCCAACTCACAGAGATCCTATGGGACAGAGTAGAACTGTTCCATACAGTTTCCAAAGAGCAAGTGGTGGATTTGAACTGCTGACCTTTTGGTTAGCAGTCATAGATGTTAACTACTGTACCACCAGGATTTCTAACACCACCACAAAGCAGTGGTAACAGGATACAATAGCAAATGATTTAGCTCCAACCCTTTCCTTTATCTCCACATGCAAACACCCAACTGGAAGAGAGACTGGGGAGCTGAACACTAGCCATGATATGAAATCACTTAGAAGTCCTCTTGCAAGAAGAGAGTGAACCTGATTACACAATATCCTTTGTGTTAATGATTAAACCAGCAGCTACCTTTTCACTGTTTAAGGATGATTAACTTGCATTTTATACCTAAGATTAATGCCCAGTTTCTGGTAAAATTAAAGACCACCAAGTAAAACTAGCTCTAAAGAATGGACAAATTAAGCAAAATTCCTAATAATAGAATATGTTATGGAAAATGGAAACTTATTGCACTTGAAAACATGCACAGCTGGGGATTTTTGTTCACAGAGTAATGGGGTGTTTCATCTGTAAGAAGGCTTTCTTCCTGAGAAATTTTTATTATGACTGAGTGAAAATGTACATTCTTAGATTTTATTAACAGATGAGATTAATTTGTAATTAAGCGACTCTAGGAAACCCTGGTGGCACAGTAGTTAAGATCACAGTTGCTAACCAAAAGGTTGACAGTCTGAATCCACCAGCCACTCCTTAGAAACCCAATGGGACAGTTCTACTCTGTCCTGTAGGGTTGCTATGAGACGGAACTGACCTGATAGCTATAGGTTTGGTTTTGGTTTTCCTTATGTACTAAACAGTCTCTAGATGGTGCAAATGGTTAACACGGTCAGCTGCTACCTAAAAGGTTAGAGGCTTGAGTCCATCCAGAGACCCCTCATCAAACAGGTCTTGCAGTCTGCTTCTGAAAAATCAGCCACAGGAAACCCTATGGAGCACAACTGTCCTCTGACATACATGGAGACACCAGGAGTTGAAGTGATACTGGTATGTACTAAACACTGTGTCTAGCTTAAAATTAAAAATTGTTCTCCTAATTAGGCAGTTTAAGTCCCAGACTGTCCTCTTTATACTCTTGGCTTTGTAAAGTCTGTTTTTGTTTCCTCCCATAAATATAAAGAAAAGTAAACCTCTATCAAGTAAACTCCATCAAGTTTTCAGAGTAACTCTGAATTCTCAACTAGTTGAACTTAGTATGGAAAGGTTTTCCTGCCCCAGCAAGGTTTTATTAAACACTAGTGGATTTGTCCCAGTTCCCATAAAATAGAACCCTTTTTTTCCCACCTCTCTTATGCCTACCAGTTGTCTACTTCCCTTCCCCTTCTCCTTTTCATAGAACTTATTTTCTCAAGTTGTTCCAAGTTAGACAGTGTCTGCAAAGAGCACTGATGTTTCCATTCTGAGAAGTCTCCAGTAATTACACCCAGTCTCCTTCATACTAGAACTACATATTCATCTACCCCAAAGGGCAAAGAAGAGGCAGAACCAGGTGAGTATTGCAGAAGTTGTATCAGGGGAGGCCTCTAGTCAGGAGGGGAAAAAAAAAAATACTTTGGGTTGGGTTGGGGTAAGGCAGAAAGCAGAAGAGAAATAAAAATCGTGATGAATTTTTAAAAGAAAAAAGTAAGTAACTCAAAAAGAAAGCAGCTGATAATTAGAGAAGATGCAGTGGTGTGTACAGTTGCCAACCACTGCTGAAAATGCACTCACTCCGTGTCCAGACGTGGGTCCTAAAGGCAATGAGCCAGGCAGTCTGACATCTAGACTCTTTATTCCAGTCTCAGCCTTCCACCTCGGTGTGACAACTTGAGAGCTTCAGAGCTTAGAGTTTAAGTAGATGATCTGCACTGCTCCTTTTCCCTTTCATCTGCCACAGCCACATATTTCCCTGTATAGACACAACCCACCTTTTTGACTAAATGGAAATAATCAGGGGAAGCTCCCATCCTACTGACACTCTCTTTCCCTCCAGGCCCACGCTGTTTTAACAGAAATGCAAGCTCTAACCCCTGCATAAGTTCATAATTTGCAAGTTTCTAGTTAACAATGACTGTGGGTATTCGGATTTGTAGAGATGGAAATAATGGTCATTTCTAATAACTTATTTCTTGTAACAACTACCCAGTATCCTGGCAAAGGCTATTTGTCCAAGAGAACTGGAAAAGAGTGAGTGGAATTCTTATTTTTGATTCCAACTGTGTTGAAGCTTCAGAAAATCAGAAATCAATCACTTTTCTTGTACTCACTATAAAGATGTAACGAATCCCTAGTGTCCACTTCTCTGTTAGTTCTGATACCTGCCACCCATATGGTACTTCTTTCCCTGAACTTAATTACTCAGAAGTAGGTCAGATCTTACAAGTTAATACACACTGTCCTTTAGACTGCCAAATAGGTAGATGCAAGTTTGGGAGTCCACATGACACCCTAACTCTGACCTGCTATCTACAAATTCAGGGGTCTTCCTCTACCACTTCAGGATGTCACCAGTAAGCTTGGGAGTCTTCTAACTTCTAATCTTCTGGCTCACACTGCTCCATTGCCAAAGCCAGCCAATTTAGGTTTGATAATTTCTCTAGAATGACTCACAGAGCTCACAGAAAGTACTATACTTACCATTGCAGATTTACATAGCAAGAAAGATACAAATGAAAAGGCACGTGGGATGAGCTCTGGGAGGCTTCCCAAAGTGAGGCTCTGTGACCTAACCCCCCACGAGCATAGATGATGTTCATCAATTGTTGCGCTTCCGTGTCCACGTCCTTTATTGGGCTGTGTTATGTAGCCATGACTGATTGAAACATATCCTTTTCCCTCCACGAAGTTGGCTGATAAGAGTCTATCCACTGTGGCCTGGCCAGCACCACACTCAATTGTATAAATCCTCAAATGTTGTCTGGAGGTTTTAGATAATAAACTCACCTCAGTTACTCAAGAGACTCCAAGGTATTAGACTTATCTTTCAAGAAGTGAAGGAAAGCATGACTTCATTTTTGGTCAAGTTAAATTCTTTACCCCATAGCGAGGTTCATATAAACCATGGCCACCAGTTATGACATTTCCCAAAGCACTTTTTATCTTGACAGTGGATTAGTAATGTCACTCTCAAATAAATATATGGCAACTACATTTCCTGAACCCTAAAAAGAATATCTGTTATTGGAGATAACAGACCTGTTCTTCATGATACCCACTCTTCTTAAAGTGTTAACTGGTCTGTTCTTTCTAATCTCTTCATGATTTTCTGAAGAAGGATTGGTTGGAAAATCATTTTTCTTGCGTTCGTTTATTTTTTTTCTTTTCCAGTTTTATCTTTTACTCCTCAAGCTTTATGCATTAGTCTGTCATCTTAGAGATATCATTAATATATGTAAATGTTGAGTTTCAGAAAGACCAAATGCTGCTTAACGCTACATCACCGCTGCAAATGCTGCACCCAAACTTCCTTAATCAAAAGGTAATTCCATCAAGTACGTTTCTGCTACTGGAAAGGGGTGGAAAACAAAACTGAGTCACTAGGCTCAGGCAACACAAGCTTCTTCAGTTTCCTGGAAGCTGAGAAATCAGAAGAGAATAATTGAATGGAAGTTTGCTAGCCAGGATTCCCTCTAGAAAAGAAACTGTGAACTGGATTAAGTTTGCATTTGTCACTTCTGAAATTCTCTCTTTTGAATCTTCTTCCTCTTTTTGTATTATTTCCTTGTCTTTATCAGTAGTCATAGGGTGGAGCCTGAGATTCTGCATTTCTAATAAGGTCCCAGAGGATGCATTGCTACTTGTGATGTATCATATTCTGACTAGCGGGGAACTAGATAACCAAAGTATACTAAATTATGTTCCCCCAAGTGTGTACCAACTTGATTAGGCATGATCGTCAATGTTGTGTGATTGGCCTCCATTTTGTAGTTTTCCTAGGTACTGCACATCCTAATTTCTACCTACAGGTAATGTGGCAACATTAGATCATGTTAAACTGGATTAGGGTGGGAATGTAACATCTTCACTCAAGTCACATCCCTGATTCAAGGAGTTTCCCTTGAGTGCAGACTGTCCCACTCTTTATCCTACAAGTGATAAAAGGAAAGGCAGTCAGGCTGAGAGAAAGGAGACCTCATATCACCGAGAAGTGCATCCTTTGGACCCAGGGTTTCTGTGTGGAGAAGCTCCTAGGTCATGGAAAGATTGATGAGAAGGACTTTCCTCCAGATCTAACAGAGAGAAGAAAGCTTTCTCCTGGAGCTGATGCCCTGAATTTGGACTTCTAGTCTACTAGATTGTGAGGAAATAAATTTCACTTTGTTGAAGCACAGTACAAGATCAATACAAGAGTGCATTTTCACAGAATGTTGGCTTCTGCAAAGATTGTTGTTGTTCGCTAGGTGCTATCAGTGGTTTCTGAAGTGCAGTGACACTGTGTACAATGAAACAAAACACTACCTGATCCTGTGCCATCCTCACAATCATTGCTGTATCTAAGCCTATTGTTGCAACCACTGTGTCCATCCCTCTCATTGATGGTCCTCCTCTTTTCACCGATCCTCTGCTTTACCCAGCGTGATGTTATTCTCCAAGGTATGGCGCTTCCTGACAACATGTCCAAAGAATGCGAGGTGAACTCTTGCTATCCTCACTCCTAAGGAGTGTACTTCTTCCAAAATAGATTTGTTTTATTGACAATCTAAGGCATACTGAATATTCATTGTAGACATCATAATTTAAAGTCTTTAATTCTCCTCTGCTCTTTCTTATGCACTGGCCAGCTTTTGCATGCATACGAGGCAACTGAGGATACCCTGGCTTGAGTTAGGTGTACTCTTTGCTTTTTAAGGCTCTGAAACAGTCTTCTGCAGCAGGTTTGCCAAATACAATGTGTTGTTTGATTTCCTGATTGATGTTTCCATGGCTCTGAGTATGGATACAACTAAAGTGAAATTCTTGACAACTTCAATATTTTCCCCATTTATTGTGATGTAGTTTTTGGGTCCAGTTGTAAGGCTTTTTGTTTTCTTTATTTTGAGGTGTAATCCATGTCAATACTTGCAGCCTTTGATCTTCATCAGTAAGTGCTTCAAGTCTTTTTCGCTTTTAGCAAGCAAGTTGTGTCCCCTGCATATCACAACCTGTTAGTTAAGTCTTCTTCCAATCCTGATGCCTCATTCTTCTTCACAAAGTACAGCCTCATAAAGTACAGCATGCAGATTGAATAAGGATTGGGAAGAGATGCAACTCTGTCACAGCCCTTCCTGGTTTTAAACTGTGTGGTATCCCCTTGTTCTGTTTGTATCACTGCACTTGGTCTATGTACAAGTTCCTGAAAAGCACAATTAAGTGTTCTAGAATTCCCATTCTTTACAATGCTGTACGTAATTTGTTATAATACACACAATCAAATGCCTTTTATAGACAATGGAACACAGGTAAATATCTTTCTGCTGTTCTCTGTTTTCAGCCAAGATCCATTTGACATCAGCAGTGATAGCCCTCTTTCCATGTCCTCCCCTGAATATGACTTGAATTTCTGGCTGTTCCCTGTGGATATACTGGTGACAGTTTTTGAACCATCTTCAGTAAAAGTTTTCTTGCATGCTGTATTAATAATACTGTTAGATAATTTCTACATTCTGTTGGATCAGTTTTATTTGGAATGTGCACGTACATGGATCTCAACTGGAGTTGGTCAGCCAGGTAGCTAGCTGTCTTCCAAATTTCTTGGCATAGACAAGTGATCACTTCTAGTGTTGTATCAATTTGCTTGAAACATCTCAGTTGGTATTCTACCAGTTCCTGGAGACTTGTTATTCACCAATGCCTTTGTGTAGTTCAGACTTCTATACTTCAATATTATTGGTTCTTGATCACATGCTTCCTCCTGAAATGGTAGAACATCAACCAGTATTTTTGGTATGGTGACTCTGTATTCCTTCCATCTTTTTTTGACGCTTCCTGCATCTTTCAATATTCTGGCCATAGAGTCCTTCAATATTGCCTCTTGAAGCTTAAACTTTTCCTTAGTTCTTTCACCTTGAGAAATGTCATATGTGTTCTTCCTTTTTGGTTTTCTAACTCCAGGGCTTCACATACTTCATTACAGTACTTTTGTCTATGCAAGCCACCCTTTGAAATCTTCTGTTCAACTGTTTTATTATCTCTTCCACTCATTTTTGATGCTCTAAATTCAAAAGAAAGTTAGAGTCTCTTCTGACATTCATTTGTGTCTTTTCTTTCTTTCCTGTATTTTTAATGACCTTTTTCTTTCTTCACATGTGACATCCTTGATGTCATTTTGCAACTCTTCTAGTCTTCATCAGTGTTTGATACATCGAGTCTATTCTTGAGACGGCCTTTAAATTCAGATTGTGTATATTCAAGGGCATACTTGGCTCTCATGGACTTGTTTTAATTTTCTTCATCTTCAACTTGAACTTTCATATGAACAATTGATGGTCTGTCCCACAGTTGGCCCTGGGCTTTGTTCTCACTGATGATAACTGAGTTTTTCTGTCCTCTCTATTCAGAGATATTCAGTTGTGATGTAGTTTTGGGGTCCAGTTTTTGGGTCCAGTTTTCCTTAGTTCTTTCACCTTGAGAAATGGTGAATTCCATCTGGTGAGGCCTATGTATATAGCCATAATTTATGTTGTTGAAAAAAGTTATTTCCAATTAATAGGTTTTTGGTCTTGCAAAATTCTCTTGTATTTTGCAGCTACTTGAGCTGTCTTCTTTATTTTCAACTTTCACATTGTAGTCACCAGTAATTATCAATGCATCCTGGTAGCATGTTTGATCAGTTTCAGACTAAATCTTCAGTTTGTTCATCTTTGGCATTAATGGTTATTGTGCAGATTTGTATTAACCAGTCTTCCTTGGAGGCATATGGATATTATCCTATCACTGATAGAGCTGTACCTCAGGGTAGAAGTTTAAGTGTTCTTTTTGATAATGATTGCAATACCATTCCTCTTCAATATATATCATTCCCAATGTCTTTTGTTCTCTAGAGAAGCAAAACCAGAGTAGTGTGTATATGTGTGAGTATATAACCAAAAAAAAAAAAAAAAAACACCCCACTGCCTTTGACTTGATCCCAACTCATAGCAATCCTATAGGACAGAATATAACTGCTCCAAGAGTTTTTGAAGCACAACCTTCTGGTCAGCAGACACAGCACTTTAACCACTATGCCGTCAGAGTTTCCATTTGTATATATAGAGATTTATCTCAAGGGAGTAGTTCATGCAGCTCTAGAGGTCAGCTATGCTGTAGGTTAGGCATCAAGTTGGAGGCTTCTACTAATTTCATGTAGCTGCAGGGCTGACAAACTCAACATTGGCAAGTAATAAGGCAGGCTGCTGGCATATAGGCTGCAAAGGCTGGCAAATCCCCAAATCAGGAGGCAGTATGGCAGACCACAGGCTCAAGTCCCAAAAGGTCAGCTAACGACAAGCTGGACATGTATGTCAGGACATACATATGTGTATTGGATCTAGGCCACAGCCCCAAAGAAAGTCCCCTTAAACTGATCGCCTGATCACATCATAGAAGATGACTACATCATTTCAAAACTGCCAAACTACACCATTACGTAACTGCCAAAATACATCATTACTGTCACAGATTGAATTGTGTCCCCCCAAAATGTCTGTCAGTCTGACTAGGTCATGATTTCCAGTGTTATAGGACTGCCTACCATTTTGTCATCTAATGTGATTTCCCTGTTGTGATGGTTAAGATTGTATGTCAGATTGGCTGGGCCGTGATTCTCAGTGTGTTGGCAGTTGTATAACGGTGTGGTCATCACCCTAAAAAATGTGCTTTGGTAGTGGCAGGGGTGGGGCCTGTGGTGGCTCACCACTCCCTCAGCCTTTTTCTTTCTGCCTTCTGCTACCTACTTCCTGCCTGCTTGCCTTGCCAAGGTTTGGGTTTGTTGTAGATCCAACAGCTGCCACTCTCCTGTCTTCTGATGCCCAGTTCTTAGGGCTTCAGCTGGGGACTTGAGATTCATCGATTTTCGCAGCCTGCTAGTAGGAGTCTTATTCCTCAAACTGCTGATCCTGAGTTCACCAGCCTCTTCAGCCTCTTCAGGAGAGACCTGGTAGTCTTGCCTGCCATCTTGGGATCCACTCACCTTCACAGCTTGCAGCCAGGAAACTTGCTCTCTGACCTTCTAATGTTCAGTTTACTAGCTTCTGTGGCTACATGAGGCTTGAATTCAGATACACGATGTGGGATACTTCAAATCTCTCTTTCTATATATATTTATACACTTGACTGATTTTGTTTCTCTAGAGAACCCAGCCTAAGACACCTATGTATTATAAATCCTATTATTCTAATGTAATTAGATGGATTAGTGGCAGTTACATTGCTGAAATCTACAAGATTAGATAGTGTTTTAAACCAATCTCTTTTGAGATATGTAAGACACAAGCAAGCAGGGAGACAGGGGGATGTCATACCACCAAGAAAGCACAGGAGCACAGCACCTTTGGGCTTGAGATTCCTGCAGTGAGATATTCCTAGGCCAAGGGAAAACCGATAACAAGGCCCTTCCTCCAGGGCCGACAGAGTAAGAAAGACTTCCCCTGGAGCCAGGGCCTTGAACTCAGACCTACTGTGCTGTGAGAGAAATGTATTTTTCTTTGTTAAAGCCATTTCTTGTGGGATTTCTGTTATAGCAGAAATACCTAGATCACTAGTATAGTTACATAATTTCCAAAACACTGAAAATTATAGCGCAGCCAAGTTCACACACAACCTTAACCATCATAGCCAGCAAGGCAGACCATACGATCCATATGATTGCCCTATTCAAAATGACTAGCACCAGTCCCCTTTAGCTCACTGATGCCTAGGACACAGATTTTTTTTAAGATTTCATTTCACTTTTGGCTACTACTAATTTTCCTAGATTCACACTTTCTACCTTCCACGCTTTAGTTATCAGTGGACGTCCACAGCTGTTTCTTCTCACTTTGAGTCCTACCACATTGGCAAGTGAAGGCCTCAAAAGTATTACTCACTCCATCCATGTCACTGAGGTCAACTCTGTTTTGAGGTGGCTGCTCTTTCCCAGTCACAGTTTGAGCATCTTTCAACTCGGAAGGTGCATCTGTGTTTCTCTCTTATCAATAATGTTTTCAGTGGCCAAATTTTTGTAGGCATAAACCACTTAGCCGAGAAGTTCCACTGAAAACTTGTCTACCATGAGTGACTCTGCTGCTATTTGAACTACTGGTAGCATTCTTTTCAGCATCTTGGCAACATGCAAGCCACCACAGTATGGCAGCTGACAAATGAGTGGTGGCCATAAAGATTACAGCGTTGGAAACTCTATGGGACATTCAACTCGACAGCACTGAGTCTGGATTTGGGTAAGTAAGGAAAGACTTTTCCCCAATGCCTATCAAATCATATCAGTAACCAAACACACTGCCATCTAGTCCATTCTGACTCCTAGTGACCCTATAGGACAGAGTAGAACTGCCTCATCGAGTTTCTAAGGAGCACCTGGTAGATTTGAGCTGCTGACAATTTGATTACCAGCTGTGGAAATTAACCGCTACACTGGCAAGGTTTCCGCATATCGACACACCCTGTGCTTATTCTGCTACTTTATGAACAGTCCTAATTAGGTATACAGGAATGTGCCAAAAAACAAAAACAAAAAACATAATTGGAGCCCACTGATTTAAGCATCCAGTAGTTATGGCATAATGTGATTTTTTTTTCTTGTACATGTGTTTCCTGAGTTGTCTCAAACCTTACACCTTCAGCAAAGTTAAGATAAATAGCTGAGCATAAATTCTCAAGTGTGTTCATTGCTTCACTGTATCTTGATCCTTTTATCATTATGGCTTTTCTAGAGGCAGGTTAGAAATGCTTACCTGTCCCAAGAGAATAGTAGTGTATCTGGCATATAAAATAGCCAGCTGGCTGGGATTGCAAGGGACTCATGATATTTTTGCATGAATTCCCAATGAAAGGGAAGAGGAAGCAACTTGGTTTCAGAAGGACAAGGACAAAGTCAATGCTGTTTCATGTTTTCATCCTGGAAAAACATGAAGGCTCTCTTATAATGTCCTGAATGACTTTGAAGGGAGCTTCGTATCCTTGCCCCCATATCTGGTTCTGCCTTCTACTACTCATGATGCTAAGTATTTAAGGAAGTATCCAGAATATGATTTCCAGCTCCATATAAGACCAAATTTAGCAATTCACAGTGAGAGGAAGTAGGTAACACCAGATCCAGTCCATAAGGCAAACAGGTAGTAAACAGCATGAGAACAGACTAAGGTCCAGTTACAGAAGTTCATTTAAAAGATGTCAAGAGCAAAATCTGAGGGGGCCCCATAACACAGCCAGCAAAACAAGTGTCTAGAAAAGCAGGTGAGGTGGGAGGAGACAGTGAAGGTGTAAACAGGTACTAAGCCATCTTACAATTCTACTTGACTTGTGTTTTAGTCAGCTAGTGCTGCTCTAATAAAATACCATAAGTGGATGACTTTCATAAAAGAAGGTTTATTCTTATACAGTCTTGTAGGCAACATGTCCAAATTCAAGATTCCTACTCCAGGGGAAGGCTTTCCCTCTTTCTGGCTCTGGAGGAAAGTCCTTATGTTCAGGGAGCATCTTGGCACAAGATCCCCAGGTCTGAAGGACATGGTCTTCTCCCAGTACTGCTTTCTTGATGGTGTGAGGTTCCCAACTCTCTGCTTGCTTCCCTTTCATTCTTGTAGAATGAAAGGATAAAGGTACTCCAGGGAAACCCCCTTTACAGTGGAGCAGGGAGGTGATTTTATGAAGGGATTTATAGTCCCATACTAATCATTTAACATACAGCATAGGAAAACCATGGGAATGATGGCCCATCCACCAAGCTACACAATTCAGTCCATGACAACTTCTTTCCTCTAGCTCAATGGTATTACTATCAAGTTTATCATGTGACTAATTCTTTTCCTATTGGACATCTTACAGGAATCACTCACTACCTACATGAGTGGTACAATAATTTCTCAGGGACCCAAGTGCTACACACAGCTGGGTCATCTGTCTGTTGAAAATAAAAGCTGTTGCAATGTAGCCTTGTATTTACTTTCTACCCCTCAGTTCTATGCTGAGCAAAGAGTCCATGAACTCATTATTAGATGGAAGAAACATATGTAATCCCTCTGGTCTAATTTCAAGGAAGAAGTTGTCACACTAATTCAGAGACCACCCACTTGTCTGTCAGCTTGTCATACTGGGAAGTCTTGCTTTTTGCTGTGATACTGGAAGCTATATCACCAATACTCAGATAATGGGTTCACCCATGGAGGACAAGTTTCAGGTGAGCTTCCAGACTAAGACATGAAGCAAGACCTGACAAAAACACAGGGGATCTTTTATGATGTGAAAGTAAAAACTTCATAAATTACAGTGGAACCCTACCAGATACAGAGCTAGAAAATGAGCCCCCAGATTGGGAGGCACTCAAAGATTACCGGGAAAGAGCTGCTTCCTCAAAGTACGGTTGACCTTAATGACATAGATGGAGTCAAGCTTTTGGGATCTTCACTTGCTGATGACGCACAACTCAGATAAGAAGAAACAAATGCAAACATCAATTAATGGTCAGAACATGGAATGTATGAAGCATGAATCTAGGAAAATTAGAAATTGTCAAAAATGAAATGGAATGCATAAACATCTATATCCTAGGTATCAGTGAGATGAAATGGATTTGCATTGGCCATTTTGAATTACACAGTCTTATGGTCTACTATGTCAGAAATGAAAACCTGAAGGGGACCGGTGTTGCATTCGTCATCAAAAAGAACCCTTCAAGATCTGTCCTGAAGTGCAGTGCTGTCAGTGGTAAGGTAATATCTGTACGCCCATAAGGAAGGCCAGTTAATACCACTATTATTCAAATTTGTGCACCAATCACTCAAGCCACAGATGAAGAAATTAAGGATTTTTACCAGCTTCTGCTATCCAAAATTGATTGAACATGCAATTCGGATGCATTGCTAATTACTAGTAATTGGAACGCCAAAGCTGGAAACAAAGAAGAGGGAGTGGTAGCTGGAAAATAGGGTGTTAGTGACAGAAATGATACCTGAGGTCCCATGATAGAATTTTGTAAGAGGAACAACTTCTTCATTGCAAATACCTTTTTCCACAACCATAAATGGGGACTATATACATGACCTTGGCAGATGGAATGAACAAGAATGAAATCCACTATATCTGTGGAAAAAGATGATGGAAAAACTCAACATCATCAGTCAGAATAAGAGCAGGTGCTGGCTGCTGCCAATACCTTCAAATGCTTATAAGTAAGTTCAAATTGAAACTGCAGAACATTAGAACAAGTCTACAAGAGCCAAAGTATGACCCTGAGTATATCCCACCTGAGTTCAGACACCATCTCAGCAATAGATCTGATGCACTGAACACATATGACCAAAGAGTAGATGATTGGGGAAATGACATCAAAGACATCATACATGACAAAAGTAAGAGATCATAAAAGACAGGAAAGAAAGAAAGGGCCAAATTGGTGTCAGAAGAGACTCTGAAACTTACTTTTGAATGGTGTTTAGCTAAAGTCAAAGGAAGAAATGATGAAGTAAAAGAACTCAACAAAAGATTTCAAAGGGTTGCTTGAGAAAACAAAGTATTGTAATGACATGTGCAAAGAGCTGGAAATAGAAAACCAAAAGAGAAGGAAATGTTCTGCATTTCTCAAGCTGAAAGAACTTGAAGAAAAAAATCAAGGCTCAAGTTGCAATGGTGAAAGATTCTTCAGGGAAAATGTTCAACAACTCAGGAAGTGTCAAAAGAAGATGGAAGGAATATACCAAGCCATTATACCAGAAAGACTTGGTCAATGTTCAGCTGTTTCAAGAAATAGCATTATGACCAGGAACCAGTAGTTTTGAAGGAAGATGTTGAAGCTGCACTGAAGGCACTGGTGAAAAACAAAGCTCCAGGAACTGATGGAATATCAATTGAAATAGTTCAACAAATGGATGCAGTACTGGAAGTGCTCTCATCTATGCCAAGAAATGTGGAGGGCAGCTAGCTGGCCAACTGACTGGAAGCAATCCATACTTATGCCTATTCCCAAGAAAGGTGATTCAACTGAATGTGGAAATTATAGAACAGTATCATTGATATTTAAAAAAAAAAAAAAAAACACAAATCCACTGGCAGCACTCACAGTGATGCTATAGGACAGTGTGTTACTGCCCTACAGACATTCCAAGGAATACCTGGTAGATTTGAATGGATGATCTTTCGGTTAACAGCTATGGTACTTAAGTACCATGCTACCAGGGATTCTAATAATATCACATGCAAGTAAAATTTTGCCAAAAATCATTCAAAAGTGGCCACAGCAGTATACACAAGTAACTGCCAGCAATTCAAAGTAGATTCAGAAGTTGTTGAACCAGGGATATCATTGCTGACGTCAGATGGATCTTGACCGAAAGCAGAGAATACCAGAAAGATGTTTACATATGTTTTATTAACTATGTAAGGACATTCAGCTGTGTGGATCATACAAAATGTAGATAACATTGCAGAAAATGAGAATTCCAGAACACTTAACTGTGCTCGTGACCAATCTGTACACAGATCAAGAGGCAGTTATGAGAACAGAACAAGTGGACACTGCAGTTTCAGGTCAGGAAAGGTGTGTATCAGGGTTGTATCCTTTTACCACACCTTTACAATCTGTAGGCCGAGCAAACAATTCAAGAATTGTCAGGTCACTAATAGTCAGGGTCTATGACAGCACCTAAGGACAACCACAGTTGTACCCATCATATTTAGCTTTCCTAAGCTTGTGTAGAAACAAATCTTTCATCAGTAAAACAAATAAGGAAGTAGCTGCTACCTGGACCATTGCCCCCCAAATCAGATTATTTGATTGTAACTTTGGACTGAGTCCAATAGTGGAGTCTTGGGTCTGGAGCAGTGGAATTTATAGAGAAGACTGGACCATGTGAGTAAAGACTGCTTTCTTGTCTTCAACAGAAATCCCCAGCTTCTTGATTCAGGTTGATCAGAGCATTTCTCAACTGCAACCTCTTTGCTAGAATTGAGTTTTCCCCTTGCCAGACTGGATTATGATAGATATCCCCCTTACCAGTGTCTGATTAGACTGCCTCCTGGCAGGAAGCAACTCAGCAAGTTGGTGATGATGGAGATCTCTTTCTGTTATTTGGCACAACTTGAATTTCAACTCTCTATTTATCCTTCCCCACTAGACTTGGGTATCTTGGGATTCAAATAAGATCTTGAAGGAGTGGGAGGAGAAAAATCTACAGTTGTTTCCTGGTAATGTGAAAATTGGCACTTAATTGAGAATTGGTGGTGTGCTAACTGCTTGTTGCAGACTTTCCCACTGAAAAATGTGTTGGGACTGCTAGCACTTTTGCCTTTGACATGCTTTCTATAGGGATACATGAATAATTTGATCTGTAAAAGGAAGAGAATATTCCACCTCCTGAAGGAAAAGTACCATTTAGCAGTAAAATCTAACTGCTTTTCTCTGGCGGAGACTCTGTCTTGTTATGTTTGCTTAATGCAAAGCCTTGTCATGCGGAGTTTCTACACCTTGGATTGTCCAACACAGCCTATTTAATTTTAATTTCTTTTAGCACAGTTGATATTCTAATAACCACACCAATAAAGGGATATGTTAGCACAGACAGTGTTTTAACTTTGTATGGAGGTTTAGAGTTTACAAGGCACTTTTTTGTTTGCTCTTCACACATACACTGTAGCTGGTGAATCAGTTCTCACTCAGCGTCTTTATAAAACAGGCTGGAACTGCCCCATGGGTTTCCAAGGAGCCACTGGTGGGTTTTAACTGCCAGCGTTCTGGTTAACTGACAAGACTGTAACCACTAGGCCACTAGGACTCCTTGTCCTTCATAGCCACTATATTTAGAAAAAATTCTAAGCTCCATTTTACAGATGGGGAAACTTAAGTTCAGAGATACTAAGGATCTGTCCAGGTCATACACTAAGTAGAGGTGGAGGGGATGGAGAACCCAGATTCCATAGTTTTTAACCCACTACTTTTTTCCTACCATACTAACAAAACTGCATGGTTGATGCTTTACTACCTTAGATTCATGGTAACGCCCTTTGTATTCACATATATCCTTCATCTACTCATGCGTTTTCAATGTGCAGTTTTACTGAGCATTATCATGTAATGCATCCTTCTTAGATAAAAAGGAAACGTAAGATGTGATTTGTAATTTTCAAAACATTTTGAAGAAATGACAAATACACGTAAAATGTCAATGTTACTATTAGACAGAAAACTATGACCCAATCCTAGTTCATGACAAGAGTTATGTCCAGCTCGTTGTTTTATTCTTCCACGTTCAGAGTACAGTGCAGGACCTAGCAGATAGCCATTTCTGTTGAGTCAAATCTGACTCATGGCTACCCCACATGTGTCAGAGTAGAACGGTGCTCCATAGAGTTTTCCATGGTGGATTTTTTAAAGTAGATCTTCCTTTTGAGGCATCTCTGGGTGAACTGAAACCTACAACTTTTCAGTTAGCAACCTCGTACATTAACTGTTTGCACCACTCAAGGACTCCAAGCAGTTCATTTCTTAGGGAGGAACAAAAAACAGCCAAGCCTTATCTCCTTGCATTCTCCATCCATGCTTGATTTCTTTATGGCATTTGTTATTATATCTTTCATTTGCTTGTTTATTCTCTGTCTCCTCCACTAGAATATATGCATCACGAGAACAGGTTTTGCCACTTTTACAAACTAATATATTTCAAGTGCGGTACCAGGCAGTTACTGAATGAAGGGAGAGAAGAGGTCTTTGTGTCCTGCTATAAGGATGTGAGATCTCTAACTAACTATGCCAATTTTCATTAGCACTCAATGGATGCACTGAGGGTGGGGGTCGGAGGCGCCCTGTGGAAGATTTTGGCTCAGAGCCACCTAGGAAGTCCCTTGAGGTAGTTTTTAATAAACTTCCTGGGGGAGGATAGGAAAATGAATTAACATGTAAAAAAATTAGTTTTAGTACTGGAAATCACAACCAATCAGACAGGGTTAAATACTGTTTTTAAAACTCCATTTGTTTCATCGAAGAGAGAATGGGTTTTCTGTTCACAAACACGGCAGTTGAGTACATTTCACCTCTTAACAACTGTATAGGACAAGTAGAACTGCCCCACAGAGTTTCCAAGAGGTCATTATTAGATTTGAATTGCTGACCTTTTGGTTAGCAGCAGCCTAACCACATACATAACTTCTATGCTACCAGGGTCTCCTCTCTGGTTGCTGGGCTTTACTACATAAAGCGTGACTACCGTTACACAGCATGTGGTTTCTGAGAGTGAGTGAGACATTTGGAGCGTTACTATTTCACAAGAGGGCACTAACCAGCATCCTCTAGATAAGTACGGTTGAATTCAGTAGCCACTAACCACATGTGATTGTTAAACACTTCAAATATGGCCAGTGCAACGGAGGAATTGAATTTATAATTCTGTTTAATGCTAAATAATTTAAATGTAAAAGTAAATACTCAACTCACTTATTGGAATGGTTTTAAAGTATATCTGGAATAACCAGGTACATGAATTTACCTCTTTTCCAGTTTATTCTTTTTTCCCTTCTTCATTACTAATTATCTTTTAAATATTTTATTGCGATTAAGGCTAAGTTTGGAAACCCTGGCATAGCGGGGAAATGCTACAGCTGCTAATCAAAAGATTCATAGTTCAAATCAGCCAAGTACTCCCTAGAAACTCTGTGGGGAAGTTCCATTCTGTCTACAGGATTGCCATGAGTTGGATGGCAGGGTTTTTTTTTTGAAGTGTAAGTTTATAAGCCAAGTCAATTTGCCGTGTAAAACACCCGCCCCAGACACACACCTCTATGCAATTCTAGCTGCTCTCCCAACTCTGTGACTACACATTCCTTCTTTCCACCCTGCACTTGCCATATTCATTCAACCGGCTCCAGTCCCCTGCTCTTCCTCCCATTTCACTGCTACAGAGGAGCTCTTCCAACCACTTCATGTATGTATTTAAGCCAAGCAGCACACACAACACCACTATCACTATTTCTTATTGTCCAGTCCAGACTTTTTTCTGGAGAGTTGACATCAGCACTGGTTTTGGTCTGGGCTAGCAGGGAGTCCAGTGGCCATGTTCTCAGGCAACCTTCCAGGGTATCAAGCCATCCAGTCTGGTCTTTTAATAGGCGTCTGGATCTGTACCCCCATTTTTCTCCAGCTACATGAGTGACTCTACATTGTCTTCCCTGTCAGAGCACTCACTGGTGGGGGCCAGGCACCATCTAGTTCTTCTGGTCTCATGCTGATATAGCCTCCCAATCATATGGTGCCTCTGTGTCCTGGGATCATATTTTCCTCACATCTTTGATGTCCTTTGTTCTCCTCTGTTGCAGGTACACTGGGACCAATTGATGTTCCTTAGATGGCAGCTTGCTATCTTTTAAGACCCCAGGTTGCCACTCACCAAAATGCTGACTTTGGGTTCCTCAGCTTCCGTGGCCACGTGAGGCTTGTGCCAGAACTTGGGACATTCAGCTTCTGTGATTACATGAGCTGTTTCCTATATCTGTATCTATGTATCTGTATATTATAAATCTTTCTTTGTACCTACACATGTTACTGGTTTTGCTTCCCTAGAAAACCCAGCCTAAGACAGTGGGTAATAAACAGCTAGTTCTTGGATGACCAGTGCCTTTGGCTGGAGAGTTTGGGGGACACCACTAGTTCTTAGGTTCCTGTTATGGGTGGCTGGGTAGAGTGCTATGTTTGACTGATGTTAGAGGGCAGAGTGGTGTCACATACTGAAAATCAGCAGCTCCCACTAGGCTGCTGCCAGTGAAAATGGGCTTCAATAGGAAATATTGCCCACCTTGTGACAATGTGTACATTCTGTACCAACTTGGCTAGCTTGGCACCAATGTGGGTGATCAGAGGAGGTGGAGGACATTACAAGCCTGTGGACCTCCTCTGTCAGTGACTGGGTGAAGAAATGGTCACCTCCAGACTGAGATTATAAGTTTCCAGCATAGGAACATGGCAGTGTTATTATTATCTGACTGGTGTCACAGCAGCATGGGGAATACTTGAGAGAAAAAGAGTGTTCCTCAGTCCATGGAGCTCTGGTGGTGGAGTGAGGGGCTGAGGTATGAGTGGTCAGTTGGATGTATGCTCTTAACTTTCACAGGTCTGGTGTCCGTTTGATAGGTGCAGAATTGCTCCTGCTTAGCTGAATCAGATGGAGGCTACTGCTTGCCACAATATGTCTGTGCTGTGCAAATTTGGGTAGCAAGATGCTAGCGATTCTGCAATCTGCAATTCCCCATTTCCGCTGTTTTTGAATTGTCTGCCCTTCCACCAGAAACACTGGTGACATAGTGATAAAGTGCTATGACTGTTAAGCAAAAGGTTGGCAGTTCAATCCACAGGCACTCCCTTGGAAGCCCTAAGAGGAAGTTCTCCTTTGTCCTATAGAGTTACTATGAGTCAGAACTGACCCAACAGCAACAGATTTGGTTTTTGAGTTTTTGGTCTCCTTCCACCTGTCACTCATTCCAATCCTTCAGGTCCATCTTTGATGCTTAGGATTCCTACAGTGTCACATATATCCAATTCTCTTGTTTTTTCAGGTCATGGCTGTACTTCCAGGCCTACATAATTTTGAAACGAGTGAAGTCTAGAAGACTAAATGTACAGGAAGTGTACATAAGCATTCTACACTAGCTGACGAAGCCTTTCCTATGGGAGTATGAATTAAAATTATGAAACTGCTATATACATATGCTGAAGCCCTGGTGACATAGTGGTTAAGAGCTATGGCTGATAACCAAAAGGCTGGCAATTTAAATCCACTAGCTGCTCCCTGGAAATCCATGGAAAGCACTTCCACTCTGTCCTATATAGTTGCTACGTCAGAATCAACTTGACGACAATACATTTGTTTTTTGTTTTGTTTTATTTTGCTGGTATATGTGTATGTATGAACTGAACAACAGAAAAGGGATGGTAATGCTAAGATTAATGTTTCAAAATCTTGTAGTGGATGGTTACAAGAAGTGAGGGTAGAAGACTTGAATAATCCATTTGGCAGTAGGTGAAAAGTAGTTACATTTATTTATGCTCACAGTTCCCCAAGACAGAGAGATATTGCATGTCATGAAGCAGGACCACACAGAGGGCTGCACATGGGTCAAGGTAACAGTATATTGGAATTCTAGAAGAAAACTTACATACAGCAAGTAAGGTGGAATTAACAAGCTTCCACGGGTTTCTAACAGAATAAACACTTTGAATAATTCTACGGGCTCAGGGAGCACAGGGGCCATCCCTATTTGTGGAGAACCCGACCCTGGGGCAATTTGGGTGATATATGAGCTTGAGAACCTGGTAAAAGGAATATTTGGAATGTAGGTTTAATCAGCTGTTAAAGATGGGAATGGCTAGCCCCCAGCCAGGGGCCAAAACTGTATCAAGGAAGCATTTTTAAGAAAATTGTACTCCAACTGTTCATTAATTGTGATACATGAATCATACTCTGGTGGCACAGTGGTTAAGAACTCAGCTGCTAAGCAAAAGAGCAGCAGTTCAGATACATCAGCCTGCTCCTTGGAAACCCAAAGAGGCAGTTCTAGTCTCTCAAGTGGGGCTGCTATGAGTTGGAATCAACTTGAGGGCAACAGGTTGGCTTTTTGTTTGTTTACATATACTAAAGAATTACATTAAAAATAGGAGGATTTGTATAAACCATTTGTGGCAATTTTTGTGTAAATCTAAAACTATTAATAAAAAGCTGAGAGGGATTGGAATGGTGCCTGGATCCAGGGCCAGTATGAACACTTTCCTGTTAGGTCTTCCTGCTAACCCTTTCATTTGTCCCTCCAGATGTACTCTCCACTAGTCTATACTCTGTTCCATGCCCTGGAATTCTGGCTTTTAGTTGAAAGCAGGCAAAGGAAGATCATAAAAATAAAATAAGGAGAGTAGAAAGGAGTGAAGCTGGAGAATATATTTCTCTGGCTATCTCCCTGTTCACGGTGTCCAGTAGATAACCTTTTCATATAACCCTCTTTGCCAGTTTCCATACAGCTCCTTTCATGTCTAAAGTGGTAATAACCTCCCCTCTGTTGCTAACCCAAGTGTACTGCACCATCCCTTGTTGGTTTTCTTAAGCTCTATCTAATTCCTTATATATAATCTGTGTATTAAACATGACTTGTATGTGCCATCTGGCTCCTGCTGAAATCTGACCTATAAAACCTAGATTGGTGATGCAAGCACAGGACTTTGAACCAGTTTGTTCCAGTTTGAACCCCTGCTGAGAACCCCACCCTCCAAACAAAAACCCACTGCTATCCACGAGGGCACTTGGCTGGCTGGCTATTGCATTAATTCTGACTCACAGTGATCCCATAGAGTTTTCAAGACTGCAAATCTTTAGAGAAGCAGACTGTCACATCTCTCTCCTGTGGAGCAGCTGCTGGTTTCAAACTGCCAGTCTTTCGGTTAGAAGTTGACTGCTTTAATCATTGCACCACCAGAGCTCTGTATTTCCACCCCAGATATACTGAATCAGAATTTACATTTCAACATAATTCCCCAGTGACTTATATGAAGTAAATTTGGAGAGTTCTAATAGTGTTTCCCTAACCAGCAACATTAGCATAGCTCAGCAACTTGTTAGAAATGATGCAAATTCTCAGCAGGAGTTTGAATCTGAACAAACTTGTTCAAAGTCTTGCTCAAGCAACCCATTGCTGTTGAGTTGACTCATAGTGAACACATAGAGCTGAATAACTGCCCAACAGTTTCTAAGGAGCACCTGGTAGACTTGAGCTGCTAACCTTTTGGTTTGCAGCATTTAACCAGTAGGCCGCCAGGATTTCTGCTCAAGCAACAGTGTAACTGTCAAGCAACTGTCTTTCCATTACAAAAGACAGTCTATGAGTGATACCTTAAACTTCTAGGGGGTCTCAGTACACTCATCTAAAAATCTGGAAAAGCATTGCCTAACTCGAAGGCTGCAATGGGTTTCTGCAATGTGCTTAACTACGTTCATGAGGCCTTTTTAGCCATGGTTTTGTGGCTCTGATAAGGAGATAGGGCAGGACTGTGGGACTGGGTTCTTGTGGCCAACCAAAGGAATTGGTTAGTTCTACCTTAAAAGGGAGTCAATTGCAGAGCAGAAAACAGGACCCCATCACCAAGGAAGGAGGGACCAGCAGGAGGAGGCAGTCTGGTGGGCTTCCAGGCCCACAGAAAGAGACAGCTGAGTACCTATGGGCAGAGACTGAGGACCACAAAAAAGTGTGCCTGTGAACATGCCTGGGAAGAGGCTATCCTGATGGAAAAACTGTACGTTGAGTGATCCTGAGCATGAACTATAGTTGTTACTTCCCTAATAAATTCCATAACTGTGAGTATTGTGTGTGAGTTCCATGTAGCCACTTGCAATGAATTATAAAACTCAGTAGGGAGTGCTGTGGGAGAACCAGTTCATGTCAGAACTGGTGAAGATGGTGAACAGAGGAGGCATGCCTGATCTCATAGGAATCAGCCTTGGGCTGTTGATCTTGATGCTCTTTCCCTTGATGAAAGTAGAGTTCGGACACTGGCCCACAGCATTTTTACAGTCTCCAATATAATAAATTGAAATAGTTATATAAAAATGTGTCGGACATTTTTATATCACCTTTAACGCGTCCTGCCTTTATGATGGAGCCCTGGCAAAGCAGCAGATAAGAGATCGGCTACTATCCAGAATGTTAGCAGCTCAAATCTACTGGCTCTCCTTGAAAACCTTGTGGGGCAGTTATATACTGTTCTACAGGGTTGCTATTGCTATTGAGTTGGAACTATTCTGACTCAACAGCAACAGGTGTGTTTTCTTTATAAGGACGTTCAATGTAAGCATTCTTTACAGAGGGCTTCGGGGGAACTTGGGTGGATTGTGAAAACTAAAGGCAGCAGAGGGATGGAGTACCACCTTACGCAGCTGGTAGAAACAGGGTAAGAGAACCAACATCTGCCAAGAAATTCACTTCCATCATAGAAGAAATTAATAAATTCAAGCCCAAAACAGGCAAAGCTCAGAATCTGGTTTCCAGTTTTTTTTCCTAAGAGTTTAGATTGGTTTATTTTTGTATAGCATATTATAATTTATAAAAACCTTTAACTTTTTCTTACTTGATTCACTCAACATCAGCGGAACAGAGGTGTTTTCATACTCATTGAAAGTTTCACAGTGATCCTGTGGCCTGGCTAAAATTACCCAGATAATTTAGGGCAAATTGGCATTATAGAGCCATGCTGAGGAAGCCACCTGAAGGCGAAGAATGAGGCAGGAACAAGGGGTATGTCACATCAAGTGGCAGTAATGAAGGAGGGGGATGTGAAGATAATCGGCTCAAATACTGAATATGGTAAGGATGGTAGAATAATATTTGTCCTTCTTCCTTATAAATAACTCAGGGCTAAGTCAGATCCGGGACTCATAGCCATTTGGACAGATGAACAAATTAAAACTTCGATATTCACATTTCAGTGTGAGAATACTATTTCCCATGGGAAACTTGATTGAACTTGAGGCCATAAATGCCCAGTGAGAACATTCCAGCAGCCTGACTGCCAGTGTAACAAGTGTTCTGTTACATCTAGGTGTTCTGATTCACATTCTCAGCAAATAAAGTTTCTTACTATTGGACTTCTCAAATACCAAGCTCCTTGGAAAATCATTTTTCCATTTTCAATAACTTGAGATAGACAACTTTTTGTCACACCCAGAGGGTTTCTTTTTACTTCAATTACATATAATAGGTTTCTATGCATTTTTGTCCCCTTATGCAGGTTAAAAAGTGCTTGCTAAAATTAACTTCTGTTATTCTGCATTCACAGGGCTTTCTGGAGAATGGCTGGCCACTTAAAATAGCTTCTAAGGGAACTATTCAGGACACTTTTAACTTTAGGTTTTATTAAATGACACAAGCTGCTGATTCTGGGTTTTCCCTAACATGTAACTGAATCTCATTTGATCAGAGGGAAAAACAAAATTGTCCCTATGTTGCTGGTGAACTAATGGGCACACGATACTGCCGTTTTAGCAATCTAGAGTAGGGTAAGTGTGGTATACTGTGGATAAGTCTGAAAATGCATGAACACGGCAACTGGGTAGAGAAAGTTCAACTCAAGCTAAAAGGTACTCGGAGACTTAGACCTCTCTCCTGGTGGCCAGTTGTATGTTCTGGAGAAGGCAGAACAGGTAGAAGAAAAGGCAGAAATCACAGAACTGTCATGCTCTACAATACATACTAAATATCTGCAATGAGCAAGTTCAGAATAATACATGTTCTTTATACACACACACAGGTGAAACATACATTACCTTAGTCACAGAATTAGTCTTAGCATATATCTAGTGATTTTTCTTTCATGATTCATTCTCATTTATCAACACACACCCATGTTGTTATGTGCCTTTTTGAGTTGGTGCCCAACTTATAGTGATCCTATGTACAACAGAATGAAACATTGCCCAGGCCTGTGCAATCCTCACAATCATTGTTTGAACTACTGGTGTGGCCTGGAGAAAAAAGTTAAATGTACACCTCCACGTGTAAGTGTGTGTGTGTGTGTGTGTGTGTGTGTGTGCGCGCGCAACCTTTTATTCTCCAGTCCACAACAACGGTAAAACCAGCATGGAGGTGGTATCTGAATTTCTTCAACTCCATAAAGGGAAAGGAAACCAAGATCAACCGTCTAAGGCTGTTTCAGCGAAGCAGAGGTCAAACATACCTCCTCTGTCCACCGTCTTTACTAACTTCGACACTATGATCTCTCGCTACTGGTCTTCTGGCTTTGGCAATTCACTGCACTGGCCACACAGGACTCAAAGACCATACTCACAATTATGAGAAGTAACAATCGCATTTTAGGATCAGAACACTCAGGAACAGCTTTTCCATCACAACAACTTCTCTCCAGCTATGCTCACAGGTATACCTCTCCCTGGCCCTCAGTCTTTGCCCAAAGGCAGTTAGCTTTCTTTCTCCATAACCTGAGAAGAGCACCACACCATCTCCTCCCGTTGCTGGGTCTTTCCCTCCTTGGTAGTGTTCTGGAATTGGCTGTCTTTTAAGACAAAACTGACCAATCCCCTTGGTGGGCCACAATTACTCTCTCACACAATTGCCTAGGTGGGAGTTATAAGCCTGTGGCTAGAAAGGCCATACATAAAAGTAATTAATTGCTCCACACCAACCTTGGAGAAAACTAGAACTGGATGCCAACCTCATCACAATGGTATTTAGCTTCAAGGAGTCATGCCTTCTCATCAGCTATGGACTCCTCAATCCTTGGTGGCCCAGACTCTACCATGTGGCTTCTAGGAGTGTTACACCCCACTGAAGTCCTGCTACTATTTCTGCTGCCAACCAAAACTTCCCATTACTCCCAGTAGGGTCCTTTTATGGGCTGCTTTAATTATTAACTCTGTTTCCTCCGTTTTAGCTGCTGTTGCAGCCGTTTATTGCCCGGACACTGCACTGGCAATACTGGCTCCCACGTTTTGAGCACTGATGAACAGATGCATCACAATATCCTGAGACGGCATACTGGGGATACAAACAGTAGTGATTCTCAGTCAAATTTGTCATCTTTTGACTTCTAGCCAACATGGCACCATAGACAGAAGCCCTACACTGTCCCTCCCAAGCAAAGATCCAAAAACTAAATAAAACATAGACAAATGACAATCCAGAGACCTGAACAGTCATCCGAAGAGCTAAATATCTCAGACAAACACTGAAGGAAATACGGAACTGCAGAGAACACAGAACAAAAAGACACACAGAGGAACTCTCCTATCAGCTAACCTGGCACAGGTTCACCTTCTTGGTCTCCTACAGGAGCCTGGCAGACAGAGAGCAAGGGAAAGCAGCCTCAGAGCAATCCTAGCAGGAGATAAACTAACTGGTAGTGTTTCTATCTCACATCTTCTCCCTGCTGCTCTGCCTCTGACTCCTACTGGCCTATTGCGGTGGCTCAGCTGGCCCAGTAGTCCAGCATCTGTGCTGCTTGGACTCGACCCTCCCACACTGGAAATAGGCAGACACGGAGTATGTGAAAGCACCTCCAGGAGCGCCCAGCAGGACACAAGTCACCCAATAACCACAGATACATGCTTTCTTAACCTCACCCTTCCCACCTATCCATCTGCTTCCTCTATGTCCTGCTGGCTGAAGTCTCCCAGCTGGAGGAAACTCGCTCAGCTTCCATTGTTTGGATTTGCTGCCCTGCCTGCTACCAGTGGCCTGCTTCTTGAATGCTATTTGTCTCCAGTCAGTGTTGCTTTTTTCTGTTTCTTTTGGTTTTCTCTGTGTCTCCTTCCACCCCAATCTTTTCTCTCAAACACCTGGCTCCCTGTGACATCTTTGCATCTTCTTGAAAGGCTGTGAAGCACCACTTAGCTGAAAAATCGCTTCCCTGGCCCATGATGCCATACTGGTGGAATCCACAGACTTTTCGATTGTTTGTTTGTTTTGCCTTGTCTTCATTCACTGTGTTTTGTTTTGTCTGTCTGCTTTTCCTTTTCCTTTTCATGCCTTGGATCTCTCTGCTAGCCAGACTGCACTGCATGGCTTATGAACCCACATCCCTAGTTTATCCACTCATGTCAGTGGGATTCCTGGGAGCATTTCTTTTTTTCTTTCTTTCTCTTTTTCCTTCCCTTTTTTCCTTCCTGTCTTGCTTCGTTTCCTAGTTTTCATATCTCTATACTTACCTTCTTTTCCTGTCTCCTGAAGGCCCGACACTGTTACGTCTATACTCCTTCAAGCTAGACTGTTCTACAAAGCCTGGTAAACACCTCCCAGTCTTTGCAGTACAACTAGAGGGATCTCTGGGGGGCCTTTCATTTTACTTTTTTCTTACATTGTCAACTACTTACATTTTTTTCTTATGTTCTTTTCCTTTTTCACGATGTTCTCATTCCTCTTTTTGCCACTCCAGTGGCAAATCCCCTTAGCACTCCTTTTGTTTGTTTGTTTTTGTTTTGGGCTGCTGCTTCTCTCTCTTTTCTCCTGTGCCCACTTTAGCGGCACACATTACAACCTCCCCACTCCCTCCTGCCTCCTGCACTGAAAACCCAACAAAAAGACAGTGCAGTTAAAAACTGGGCAAAGGAGATGATCAGACACTTCACCAGAGAAGACACTCAAGTGGCAAACTGAAACATGAGGAAATGCTCAAGTTCGCTGGCGTTTGGAGAAATACAAATCAAAACCACAATGAGACGCCATTTCACCCTAGCACTGCTGGCACAAATCACAAAACAGAAAATAACAAATGGTGGGGAGGCTATCGGGAAATCGAACTCTTATGCACTGCTGGTGGGACTGTTAATGATACAGCCATTTGGAGAAACAATATGGCACTTCCTTAGAAAGCTAGAAAAATAAACATGCATTTCCACATTCATTGCAACACTGCAATAGCAAAATGTTGGGAACAACCTAGATGCTTATTAACAAATGAATGGGTAAACAAACTGTACATATACACATTGAAATATTATGAAACAACAAAGAATATTGATCAATCTTTGAAGCATCTCATAATTTAGAAGGAAATTAGAGAGCATTACATTGAGTGAACTAAGTCAGTTACAAAAGAACAAATACTGTATAAGACCAAGACTGTAAAAACTCATGAAAATGTTTATACACACACTAAAAGAAACAGTCTTTGATAGTGACCACAGGCTCAGAATTCCATCTGTTTTCAGCACTACTCCGTACCTCTTTTTCTCCTTCAGCCTTTGATACCCACAGAGGGGATGGAAGAACACTAAATAGACAATTGTAAGTAGTAACTTTGGTGAAAGGTCAGACCGTACACAATATTGGGGAAGATGGCACAACTTACACAAGGCAAGGTCATGGAAGTTCCATAGACCCATCCAGATTCCACGAGGGACCTGTGGAGGACTATAGGGACCAAAATCTCAAAGAACATCTAGATCAACTAGCATAACATAGTTTATAAAGAAAAAATTACACATTCTACTTTGATGAGTAGCATCCGGGGTCTTAAAAGCCTGTGAGCAGCCATCTCAGTATGTTCTAGTGGTCTTATCCCTTCAGGAGCAAGGATGAAGGACTAAAACTAAAAATCCAAGGGCAAGTTTAGTCCAAAGGACTGATGGACTACATCTACAACGGCCTCCACCAGACTGACTGCAGTACAGCTGTGTGGCGCCTGGCTACCAGTACTGCGTGCTCCGACAAGGATCACAGCAGAGGGCTCTGGACAGAGCTGAAAGGGAGAAAAATGTAGAACAAGAGTCTAACTCAGAAAGGAAGATAAGGGTAGCTGAACTGAGAAAGAGTGGAGAAACCCGGAGAGTGTGGTCCCCAGACATTCATTCAACTCAGTATTGAAGTAACTCCTGAGATTCACCACTCAGCCAGTGACTCACGGGCCCATACATCAGAACAAGACTTCAGGGGCTTGCCAGCTCGGGCGTGAAGAGTAGAAGGTAAGAGGGGACAGGAAAGCTGGCAAATAGGGAACCTGGGGTTGAGAAGGGAGTGTTGACCTCTTTTGAGGTTGTTAGGCAATGTCATAAACACAATATGTGTATTATGTAATGAGAAACTACTTTGTTCTGTAAAACTTCATCTAAAATGTAATTTTACAAAAAGATAGAGAAAATAAAACTTTCTATCTTTCAAGTCTTAGGTTATGGAACACATGACTGCAGTAAAGGTGAGGCTCAGAATTCCATCTGTTTTCAGCACCACTCCATGCCTCTTTTTCTTCTTCAGCCTAAAACTTATACCCACTGACTCACCATCACTCTTTTTCTAGAAAGCTATCATAATAATCCTTTATTACCGCCTCTAGAAGTCACTAAGATATTCATATCTTCTTTCATTCCCATACTTTAATACCCATATTTGTATTTCTCAGGATACCCCTAATACAACTCCATTTCCAAACCCTTCCTGTTTCCCGTCACCCTCTAGAACTCATGTTGTCACATCACCGTATTTCCTTCTATTCCCAACTTCTTCTCATCGTATTCTCTTGTTAGAAATCATATTTGGCTCTCCTCTGAAGACAGTCTTCTCTGCTGCAGACAGCTTTCTCATCCTCAACCCACCCCTGACACAACGAGGTGGGATACTGTTCTCACTCTACTTGCTGCTTCCAGTTGCAGACCACTGTAACATCCCACCTCTCAGAAGCAAAGTTCATGCCACTGAGGCATCCACTAGCCAGGCCTGTTTGGTCTGATCATGTTCAGACACCTTGCTTATTATCTTACCACTATCAGGCTTATTTTTCACTGAGACACATAATCCAAAGATTCTATTACTTTTTCAAATTTCCTTTATTCCCCTCATATTCTCTCATCCTCCCCATCTAGTTTAATTTCTGTCACGCATTATTTTAATCATTTTATGGCACACACCCACGTCCTATTGTCCAATTTTCCTTATGGTACTCACTTTACAAAAATCTGAGTCTAGTTAAATACAACTATGCCTAATCTGTACTGGCACTTAATCTGGTGGATATGGTTGGGAAAAACACACACCCATGCTGTTTGTCTTACTTTCAAATTCATAACCACTGACTTCAAGTGGATTATTAGTAGTACCACTTAGCAATCTGGCTGTATTTCCCCTGGTTCCTCAAACTTCCAACACCCTCATTCTCCTTCTTAGCTGATGGCTTTACTTCCTATTTAACTAAAAATTAAAAGAATTTAGAAAAGAAAGTTCACACGTTGCCACCATCACATTTACTAACCTACACTGATTTATGTCCATGTGTTCTGCCTTTCCTCCTGGTATCATGGATAAACTGGCTGTGCACATATATGTGTGTGTGTATATATATATACATATATATACACACATATATATATATATATAGCCAAGCCAGCCATATATATCTATATATACAGCCAATCCCAAGGCTTATGCAACAAGTCCCTTACTCCCTTGACTACTCAAGGACAATGCTCTAATAATACCTCTTTTTCTTCTATTTTGGATCATTCCCAACAGCATATACACGTGTCATATCTTCCACTTTTAAAAATGGGTTTGTTTTTCTGCCCATCGACTCTTTCCAGCTACCACTCCATTTTTTTTCTATTCTTTACAGCATCATTTCTCCAAAGACAGGAATTTTCGTTAGCTCAGGTTCTTCCATTCTTAATACTAGTGAGTCTTTTCATCCAGGCTTCACTGAGATAGCTCCCGACAATGTCACCAATGGTACTGCCAAGCTAATATGCATGTGTCGTCTTACTCAACTCATCAACAGCATTTGGCACAACTGATGATTTACTCCCACTGAAAACAGTTTTCTTCACTCTCTTCTTGGTGCTTTACCTCTTTACCTGACTGTTCTTTCTCTGTCTTCTTGGCTGTTTCCTCCTTGACTCTCCAACCTGTAAATGTTGAAGGCTCAGTTCTCAGACTTTCTTTCTTCTTTATAGTCATGCCCTACGTGATTTCATACACTCTCTTGGCTTTCAGTACTATACATATGCCCAGAATTCTGAAAACTGTAATTTTATCTTGAGTATTTTTCCTAAATTCAGATTCCTAGACCCAGTTGCCCACTTAATAACTCCACTGAACATGATCATAAACATTGATTTCCCCACCAAATTTCCATCCTCATTAAATTACAATTTCAGTCCTCCAATTGTTCAGGCCCAGAAAGTTGCAGTCCTCCAGTCTGGAGGCAAATGATCATAGCGGACAACCCAATCTCAGAGACAGGTAAGGGTGAATCATCAAAAGTCTATTTGCATACTGGTATGCAAAGGGACGGGGGGATATTCTCTTCCTCAAAACCTATTCAAATTTGTCAGGCAAGGTCCGAACATTTAAAGGGAAAGACCATATACAAACTCAGAGAACAATGTGGGCACTTAGGGGCATGTGAGGGGTCGAATGAGTGGAAGTCAACTGGGTGAAGGTTGTCTGCTTTGCAATCTCACAGGCCATTAGCAGCCATCGAGGAAAACAAAGTGGTGCTAGATGGCATCGGGCTAGCAATCTGAAAGAAGAATGCTCAAATACAGGTTACTTCCCTGGCCTCCTGCTTAATTCTTTTATCATTGATTAGAGCCCAGTTATCGGGACAAGGGTAGTCATTCCTTGTTAACTTTACCGAATCTATAGTGGTGCCTCTGAGGGCCCTACTCTATCCTCGTTGCCTGGGGCTTGTGGAACACGAAGATCATGCGTTCCATGCAGGTTTGGGGTGGTCTGAAACAATCTCAGTATCTCAGGCCCTCAATCTTAAGCACCGCCCACTCCGGGGCTTTTTAGCCTCTAGTTTCAATGCTGCTGGCTCTATCTCTAAAGTGTATTTAGAATACAACCACTTCTCATTCCAACACTACCCCAAAACAACCCCCAAACAGCTGCTGACTCAACTCTAGTCTATGGCTACCCTACATGTGTCAAAGTAGAGCTATGTTCCACAGAGTTTTCAGTGGCTGATTTTTCGGAAATGGACCACCAGGCCTTTCTTCTGAAGTGTCTCTGGGTAGATTCTAACCAAGGGATTTTAACTGGTTCATTTTGGGTTCAACCCCCTGCTGAAAATTGGCATTTCTAAGAAGCTCCCTGCTGAGACATAATCCACATTTTAACAAAATCCCTGAAAGCCCTGGTAGTATAGTGGTTAAGTGCTGTGTCTGCTAACAAAAAAGTTTAGCAGTTCAAATCCACCAGGCACTTCTTGGAAACCCTGAGGGGCAGTGCCACCCTGTCCTATAGGATTGCTGTCAGTCAGAATTGACTCCACAGTACCAGGTTTGCTTTTGGGTTTGGGGCTAACAAGATCCCCAGGTGATTCTTAGATAAAAACTTTCACAGAACTTGCTAGAAATACAAATTCTCATCAAGGGACTTCTTAGAAATGCAAATTCTCAGCAGGAGGTTCAACTGGACCATACCAGTTCAAAGCCCGGAATGAAATCTCCAACCTTTCCATAAGCAGCGAAGCACCTAACTGTTTGCGCCACCTGGGGCCTCCTACCTTACTTCAAACCGCTGTTATCTCTTTCCACTATTACCACAGTAGTTTCCTGTTGCTCTCTCCGCTTACCCGCCAGGCCCCCTGCAGTCTATTCTCAACACCGCAACCAATGTGAAGATTTTAGGACTTACGTAGTTGATGTTTCTGCTACGCTCAAGACTCTTCAGTTGCTTTCCGTATCGCTCACAGTAAAAATCATTGTCCTTAATTCCCCAGAAGGCCCTGTGTAATATGTTCCCCTACCTGACACGCTATGCTGGTCAAGACATTCTGGCCTCCTCATTAACTTTCTTCATGTCTCTGGTTAAATGTCAGCCTTATCAATGAGGTCTTCTGTGACCGCTTTGTTTAAAACAACAACCCTCTTCCTTTCCATTCCCTTCATTACTTCTCTGCTTTATTTTTTTCTATTGAATCTGTCACCATCTGGTCTACTTTTGTTTGAATGTATATTTTCTATCTTCTTCAACTAGAATGCAAACTTCATGAATACACAGACTTTATTTTCTGTTCTATTCCCAATGCCTAGAATATAGCTTGGCACATACTAAGCACTCCGTAAATATGTACTCACTGAATGAGTGGTGAATTCATGACAACAAAAGTGACTGTCTCAATAAAAAGGGAAATTAAACCACAAGGCATCTCTAATATTGCAGATTGGTGTTATCCTTCAGTTTCTAGTGGGCAAATTTGTAATTTAAACAGTCACCTTGAAGTAAAACGAGAAAATATAGTAAGACATTGAGTCCAGGAGATGGCCAGTCGACAGCGAGTGTGAAACTATTTCATTCCAACCTCGTAAAAGAAAGAGACAGAGAGCCCCAAAGGAAGAAAGGTTTAGCATGGAAGGACCAACAGAAGAAGGAAAATAGAGAGACTAAGGTTAAAAAAATATCATTTGGACACTGGAGTGTAGTAAAAGAATTCAGAGGCCTAAAAATACCAAGGGAAGAGAAATATAAAAGGAGGAAGCTTGTAAGGCAGAAACTTGTCTCTGATAACTTGCCTTACATTAATTTAAGATAATACTCCATTAATCTTCATAGCAGAATCTTTAATTGCAAAATATTTCATCAGCCTTGTTATTTGCTGCACCTGTCACTGGAGACACTCAGTGGTTTTTGTTGTGTTGTTGTCATTTCTCACACTAATTAGGGGCTGTTTTGTTGTGCTCCTCTTCAGTGTGGTTTGTTTAAACAGTAATGCTGTCAATTATGCTCTTGTTCCCTGAGCAGACTTCACATGGCATTTTGGGCAGATTTCAAAGGATAGATTGTTTAAAACATTAATTAAATATCCTTACAATATTAACAACTTTCTTAATGCCCTTTAACAATCCCATAATCCATTCTGCATCTGCTGCACAGTCGTTAAACCTCAAATATGTGTGTTTAACATTCGATTGGGTGCTTAATGATCTTACCTTAACTGGGCCTATTAAATTTAAAGAGACGTGCATAATAACTGTGCTACTGCACATTAATTATAAACACCTAGTCTCTATGAAAATCACATTGCAAGGGTTAACACCTACCACTAGATTTGGCTAAACCTAGCCCAACCTGAGTTCTTCTTGGTAAAAAAGACACATACCATGATAACGAAATGATGAAATTTATCTCTGATGGAGTGATCGAGCCACACTGAAATTCTAAATCCTGTTTTGAACCAGAAACCTGGGGTGTCTCGTGTAAATTTACATAAACAGGAGTAGTAACATTTTCTCACAATTTCATAGCACTTGGTACATTTCAAAGGACTTTCACCAAACATTACTATTTTTAAATTTGCAGAAAACTTGGCATATGTAAAACCCCACTGCCATCCAGTTAATTCCGACTCATAGTGATCTTCTAGGACAGAATAGAACTGCCCCATAGAGTTTTCAAGGATTGCCTGGCAGATTCAAATTGCAGATTGCTTGGTTAGCAGATGTAGCACTTAACCACTCTGCCACCAGGGTTTCCTGGCATATATATAAGGTTATATTATTATATGAAGCGCTGGTGGCTTAGTGGTTAAGTGCTATGGCTACTAACCAAAAGGTCAGCAATTCAAATACACCAGGTGCTCCTTGAAAACCCTATGGGGTAATTCTACTCTGCCCTGTAGGGCTGCTATGAGTCAGAATTGAGGGCACTGGGTTTGGATTTTATTACATGATATTATATAATTATTCCTGTAATTATAATTGATGAAAGAAGTCAAGAATTGACAGTTCATGTGGTCTTCCCGTTCCAGTCAGTGCAAGGACGCCTGGGCACCATCGATATATGTTGCTTTGGAAAGAGAAAACCGGGGCAATGAGAATGCAGCAGATGCCCCTAACCAAATTATTGTTGGGGAGAGAGTGGCATGAAATAGGGGCAGTGACACCAGTGTGAGGGTCCAGTAAAGTTTATGTGAACAGAAAGAGAGTAGGGTCTGAGCCGAGGGGTGGCTGAGCCCACCCAATAGCTAGTAGGGACATATTGTATAGTTCTGAAGAAGAAGTGAGGAGTGACTGGATGTTAAAGTTATCTATGGTTTTACAGTGGAAAGCTCTAGTAAAGAGATGGGAGGTGGCTAGCGCAAGAGTTATTTTTGGTTTTATCCTTATACCAGGTTGAGCATACTAGGCTGCTTTTGGTCATACCTGAGGGGCATACATTTCAGGCTGTTTTCAGCTAATGGCAAGGTCTGATCGTTGGATAAGATAACCTCCCTAAATTCCAGGGACAGTGTTCCCTCAGTGACCTCCCTGAAGTCCAGGGACAGAGTCCCCTCACTTAATGGCCTCAGTTTCTTCCTATCTGACAGTGATTCTTCTATAATCCTCTGCTATTATCCACTGTAACTGCTATTGAAGCCTGCACTGAGACTTGCCCCACTCTGCTGAGGTTCCCCTTCTGTCTTAGGCTGGGTTTTCTGGGGAAGCAAAACCAGTAACATGTATACGTGCAAGGAAATATTTATTTATAAAGGAAAGAGCTCACCCAACTGCAGAAGCTGAACTTCCCACGCCCTGGCACAAGCTTTACATGGCCACGAGAGCTGGTGAACTCGAGGTCAGCAGGTCAGAGACCAAGAGTTCTAGATCACCGGTTGCGTAGGTTGGTGGATCCCAACCTGGTGGCGAGACTACAAGGTCTCTGCTGACTCACGAAGCTGCGGAGGCTGGCAAACTAAGGATCAGCAGGTCAGGGAACAGGACTCTCAAGCACCAGCTGCAAGTGTTGATGAATCTAACAGCTGCAAGTTCAGGTCCAGGAACCAGATGCCAGAAGAGAGCAGGAGCTGGCTACGTGAGCAGAGGGCAAGTAAGTGGTGGAAGGCAGAGAGATGAGAGCTGAGGGGAGGGAAGTCACCACAGGCCCCGCCTTGCCACTTGATACAGCAGCCAAATGTGGAGCAGCCAAGTTGACACAATCCTGGCCATCACGCCTTCCCTCCATTCAGTTTGTCACACCAGGGTTTCTAACTGCAGTTTGGCTCCACCACACTGAGGCTCCTAACTGAGGTTTGAACTCGGTGCTTCATCTCTGTGCATGTGTGATCCAGGATCCTGGCACATGTGCAGGACCTGAAGACTTGTGCCCTCAACCTGACCCCAGACCTGAGCATCACTGGAAGGTGAAGATATTCTCCAGAACACAGCAACACTTGAGCCATTCGCAAAACAGAAGGTCCCATGTGTGGACTTCCGTTGCAGTTTGACTCAGCACCTGCATCTCCAAATTGAGACCTCAGCGCACTCTTGGATTTCAAGTGCCAATCCTGAGGAACTTGAGGACCTGAGGACAGAAAATCTCCCTGCTGTTCTTAGAAGATGAGCCTATGGTCTTTCTGTCGCTAGGCCACATGTTGTCCCTTGTTTTCACAAACAATAAATTATTGCTTCCTGTTTCTCCTCCAGTTGGTGGCAACCATCTTACTGTCATTGGCTAACAACAGGACAAGAAAACGCGTTCAGTCACACTATCTCCCCAGCACTCCAATCCTCCACTTCTTTAAAACTTCAGTTTCTTCCTATCTAACTCTACAGTTTCACAACACTACTCTGCACTGTCTGTTTGGCAGTCCACAGACTTGAATAACATAACTGACGTCTAGTTGATATGTGCATGTTTCAGATAACACAACTTAACAGCAAATGCACTGAAGGCAGACAGGAGATGTGAGTCTTCTGACTTCTCTCTCTCTCACGGCTCTAGTCACTGCGGAGTGCTTAGTAAAAGACAGGGAGATGACCTCTCTTTACTGAGACTCCTATTTTACCTTTAAGGTGATACCCATGAAAAACACTTCAGGATCTCCCTCTTTGACACTGAATCTTAAATCTGTCCTAAGGCCTACAAGCCTCAGTGTTCTGGGGTTGAGGGAGTGGTGCGCATCAGCCCGTCCCAGTTTCTGCCTGTGCCTGAGTTCTGAAGTTCCTCTTGGGTGTTCCTCATTTCAATAATAAAACATGACTGAAACAAGAAACGGCAGTCTTCCAAGTGGCTTCCTTTGTAGAAAATCCCCAAACACATCGGATTCAAATTTAAGCAGCCACCTTTGAAACAAAGGGAGTGATGTAGAAAACGGAAGCCCACAGTGTTTCATAATTGTCTCCAGAGAGAAGTGATGTCTATTTGCATCTTTTTCCCCCCAGGCACATCAGTGCAGTGATGGGCTCTGTCCTTTTCTATCAGCCTTGGAGTTTTTCCTTCTCGGGCACAGTATAAGGTAGGGCAGCACGACTGAGGCTGGCAATTCAACGACAGTTGCAGTGGTTTTCACACTCCCACACAGTACTGCTTTGAAATTTGGGAAGCCGTATACAGCAAAAACAAACGTTATGATGCAACTAGTATCTCTCACTTCATATTCAACTACTGTACCTACACACTAAGTTTCTTCTGTTACTTTAAGGACTCACGAGTTCCTAGGTCTAACTCCACCATTGACTCAATGTGTGACATTGAGAAAGTCAATAAAATTCTCTGAGCCGCATCTTCTTCAATGATCAAATAAATAAAGCAATAGCTATCCATCCTACCTTACAGAATTCTCGTGATGTCCAATGAGAAATGCATATAGAAATACTCTGAAAGGAGTAAGACTATATCCATGCAACAGGGTAGTATCAAAAAACAGCCTCATGCGGAGCAAGTGGTTCTACTAAAGCGCAATGGCTTTCTCTTACATATGACCTTTCTTGTCTTGGGTTTATAATTCTGCCCAGAATGACTGGCTGGGCCCCAGTCTTGAAGGGGGTTGGTCAGCATACTGTGCAAACAGAGCACATAAAACCACTCCATAGGATTAAAAGACCTTTCAGAAATTAGTTGATTACTGTGCAAACTGAGTGATTGTAGTCTTCTGGGAGAGGGTACTGTAACCGAGAAATGCCATTTTCCTCTAAAAAGAGAGAATGGAGTGGGCAGCCAGAACCTATTTTTCACAACTATTTTTCAGGACTGATCTTTTTACTTGTTTTTTTTTTTCTCTTTCTTAAAAATTCTTGGCCCTGGCAGGAAGTCACACATTTAACTGACAGGAACCGTGCAAATGTCTTTGCAGTTTTTCACAGCATTCTTAGAAACATCAAAACAGATGAGGAGCCAGTGAATGACTCAGGTGCCAGGTGGAACCCCCTCTTTCAGATAGCAACTGAAAGCAGTCTGGATCCCTCTTCCTGATGTATGTCTTCAAAGGACCCCACAGGCCCCTAAATGTATCCTTCTCTTAACCTCTAATCAATCACATTGTTTCCCTGGCACCAGCACCAATACCTATATTTACAGTTTGCGCACAACCCTGGTCCCTTATAGACCTTGTTGCCACCTGATGATTTTTTTTAACAGATTCTAGATGAGAAATATCTGCCTATTCCCTGTGTTTTGCTAGCACACAGTAATAAGCTTTTTTTTTTTTTTTTTTTTTGATTACTCACCCTAATGCCTGTCTCGGAGATTGTCTTTTGGGGGCAGGTAATGAAGTTCTGGAGCTTATGTCCAATAATAGTACCAATAAAATAAAAAGTGCTAGCCAAGCCAAGTGCCGTCGAGTCGGATCCAACTCATACTCTGGGGGTCAGTTCTACCCTGGCCCCTAGGGTCGCCATGAGTCGGATAAAAAGTGCTGTTGAGTTTATTTTGACTCGTAGTGACCCTATAAGACAGGGTAGAACTGCCCCAAGGAGCTCCTGGTGGATTTGAACTGCCAACCTTTTGGTTAGCAGCTGTAGCACTTAACTGCTATGCCACCAGGCCTGGGAGAGGGCAGTACTGGTCAGCTCCTAATCCGGCTGAGAGGGCCATGCTTTGAAATTGACTGTAAGGATCAATCCCACAAAGGTTGCGGGGAACACCAATGGCTATGATAGCCTCTTCATCGTGAACCACATTCACCACTACCACTACCATCACTATACCAGGCCACTGTTCTCACTCTCTTCCAAATTCTCAGAACATGTATTTTTGCTGATTCTTGGTTTATGTTGTTCACCACACTTAGATCCTTCTCGTCTCTTTATCTAAATTCAATCTCCTCCCCTAGACTCCTCTGCAGGTCTTACATCCTCCTTTCTACTCCCCAGGCCCCTCACCACCACTACCAACTATAACTCTCCTTTGTATGCATGGAGACTTTATCATAACCCATTCATACTGCTGTCTGAATTTCTTTTATCTTAAAGCTTTAAACTGGGTCTTACACATTTTTTTTTTCTTATTTAAGTATTTGTTGTTAGTTGCCATCAAGTCAGATGCAACTCTGGGCTACCCTACATGTAGCAGAAGGAAACTCTGCCCAGTACCTCAATCACCCAGTGCTGCTGTCACGGAAATACAACAAGTGGATGACTTCAACAGACAGAAGTTTATCCTCCCACAGTAAAGTAGGCCAGAAGTCCAAATTAAGGACACCAGCTCCAAGATAAGGCTTCTCTCTCTAACGGGTCTAGAGGAATATCCTTGTGATTCATCAGTCTTCCCTTGGTCTGGCAGAATCTCCGCACAGGAACCTGAAGTTCAACAGTTGTGTTGTTTTCCCAGCAAAGCTTTCTTGGTGGTATAAGGTTCCCATGTCTCTCCCTTGATCTCTCTCTCATATCGCCAAAAAGATTAGCAGGCTGGCTTAAGACATAATCCAATCTTGCAGTTCTTATCAGTATAACTACTGCTAATTCATCTTATTATACTGTAATGGTATAATTTACAAACACAGGAAAATCTCATTAAATGGTGGTCAATCTCCTAATCATGGGAATCATGGCCCAACCCAATTGATACACGTGTCTTTGGGGGGACACAATTTAATCCCTGACACCCAGTCTTATGTCTTCATGATTATTGGGATGTTCTAATCCATTGTTGTAGCCCCTGCATATTTTCAGTGTCTTTCAGCCAAGGTGGCTTATCTTCCAGTACTACATGAGAAAATACTCTGTTGTGATTCAGAAGGCCTGCACTGGCTAGTTTTCAGAAGTAACTTTCCAGGCCTTTCTTACCCGTCTGACTTAGCCTGTAAATTCTGCGAAAACCTATCCACCATGCTGATCCTATGGGTGTTTGAAATACCAGGGGCATGGTGTCCAGCATCAAAGTAATACGTTAACCACCACTGGACAACAAACAGACAGACAGGTGTTAAGAGTATTTAGTAAATGTCTGATAAATTCCAGTTAATTTAATTCATGTCTTTTAATGTCCGTTCAATACAGGTCCCACTTTTTGTGTGTTCCATCTTGTATACTGTTTTAGTTAGCTAGTGCCACTCTAACACAAATACCACAGAGTGGATGGCTTTAACAAAGAAAGATTTATTCTTACACAGTCCGGTAGGTTGCAAGTCCATATTCAGGGTGTCCGCTCCAGGGAAAGACTTTCCCGGTGTCGGCTCTGGAGGAAAGTCCAGTATTGCATCAGTCATTGTCCAGGGAGCGTCCTAACGCAAGAACCTCTGGTCTGAAGGACGCGCTCTGCTCCTGGTGCTGCTTGCTTGATGGTAGCGAGGTTCTCAAATTGTCCTTTGTTTCTTTTTCCTTTTATTCCTTGCAAGCTAAAAGCATAAAGGGTGGGGCAAGCCATACTCCAGGGAAACTCCCCCGACAGCAGGAATTCACAGCCCCACCCTAATCCTTTAACATACAGGTTAGCAAAACCAGGCAATGGAGGACAGTCCCAAGATACTGGGAACCATATCCCAGCCACGTGGCTGCACACATTTTTGGGGGGACACAATTCCAACCATGACATCCCACCCTTTGACAACCCAAAAATCACATCACAAAACATTTAACACATTCATCTCACCATAGCAAAATTATGTCCATCCATATAACAGAAGTCTTAAATCAGTTCCAAGTCCAAAATACAAAAACTCTTCTACATCTGTGAAACTTAGAAGGCATTAACAGGCAACAGGCAAGTCAACAGAACACATTACATTAGCCCTCAAAGTTTTGGAAATACTCTGACATTTTCTGAGACATTCTACACAACAGCAATGCTCTCCAGACTCTAGGTATCGGCCACACTCTCTGGTTTCTGAGTGGAGACCTCCAGCCCTGTGCTACAACTCTGCCTTCAAGGCCCACTTGGACAGAAACTCTGTCCCATCAGCTTTAGGAGCACCCTAAGCCCAACTGAGTGGCAATTCCACCCTTACGAACACAGCACGCCATGGTTCCACCCTTTCAAACCCCTGAGGTCATGGCCATACCTCTTGAGACTGAGGCAGCTCAGCTTCTCACTCTATTTGTCTCTTCAGCTTCCTGTGGCCGCATGGCCCGGGCCTCAGGCCCACATCTGCCCTGCCGGGCAAGTGTTCCAAAGCTCTGTAGCTCCACTGGTTTAAGTGCCCGGAGGTACCCCACTCTTGCTGGAAAGCGTCCTGCCCAAAGGCACTCAACTCTCTGGCTCCGTGGGTCAGCAAGGCCAGCTCCACCGATTCAAGTGCCCAGAGGCACCCCGTTCCAGGAGGAAAACTCTGCGCAGGCACTGACCTCTCTCGCTCCACGGGTCGGCTCCAGCGCTGCCTCTGGTTCTGCTGCTGCCACTGGGGCTGCTGCCAGTCCTCTGTTGTTTCTCACCATCTGCGCCTTCTTCAAAATACCAGTGGCATGGTGTCCAGCATCAAAGTAATACGTTAACGACCACTGGACAACAAACAGACAGTTAGGTGTTAAGAGTATTTAGTAAATGTCTGATAAATTCCAGTTAATTTAATTCATGTCTTTTAATGTGCGTTCAATACAGGTCCCACTTTTTGTGTGTTCCATCTTGTATACCAATAGTTATGAGTTTGTGTCCTTCCAGTAAACATAATGAAGTCTTAATCCCTGATGTTCCTGAGTGACCTTGTTTGGAAATAGAGTCTTCAAAGATGTTATCACTTAGAACAACATGAGGGCATACTGGAGTAGGAAGTGTTTCTGTTAAAAAAGAGCCGAAGAGACACAGTGACACTCATAGAGGGCTGATGGCCATGTGAAGATGAAGAGGAAACTAGTTAACCCCATCCTCACCCCCGTGAGCTGCCTCGCCTTGCTCCGGAACTAAACCCGATAGGATCCCCGCCTCCCGACCCTCCGCTGCCCCCAGTGGCTCAGCCGCTCCACCCCCACCTCCCGACCCTCCGCTCCCTAGCCGTTCATCCCCGCTCCTGACCCTCTGCGTATCCCAGCCGTCCCTGCTGGCCTGCTAGCATAACAAACTGCCACTACTTCTCTAACCTAGAGGTGCCGGCTCTTTTTTCCACATCAAAGATAGAGACCAAGACTGGCATGATCTATAAGCCAAGTAATGCCAAGAATTGTCAGCTATCACCAGAGCTAGGAGAGAGGCATGCCACTGAGTTCCCTCCAGATCGTTAGAAGAGATCAAAGAGGTGATACCTTGCTTTGGGACTTCCAGCTTTCAGAAGTATAAGACAATAAATGCTTGTTCGTATAAGCCACCCACTTGTGGTACTTCATTACGGCAGACTTGAGAAATTAATACACTGCCTTTATCATCTCTCCAGAAGATTCAGTCTAATCTTACACCAATTACTTAAAAGTCTTGATCTCACCAAAATAGTCTTGACCATCAGTAGCATTCATTTTAAGGAAATGATACTACTTATGGCCAAAGCTCCTATTATAGAAGTCATTTAAAAGGTTAGAAAATAGGGAGGGTTTCACATAGAGAAAATTAAGTTGGTGAGACTTTCCGATGGACAGTCTACACCGGAGTCTCTTGCTGATGTGTCATGATGTTCTGAATGTTTAATTCCATTTTCCACCAAGTTTATACAGATAGATGTCAAAGAGAGATCAGATGACAGGTTTTAGTAGGCCGTTACAAGTGGCAACTCAATGGGTAAGTTTCACAGGTCCAGAGTCCAGTTTTCAAATTTGAAGTCTAGAGACTAAATAAATATTACCAGTCCACCTAAAGGTTATCAAGCTCTTGGACCCAGTTAAAGTAAGAAAGGTGCATTTACCAAATTCACGCATCAAAATACTGATTCATTTGGAGTAGAAGCTATGTATACAAATATCATTTAAATTGCAAATTAAACCACTTTATTGCCCTGCATAACATTTTCAACAGCTCCCCTCTGCCCACAGGATAAAATTCATATTTCTAATGAAGCACTTCCTGATAACCCCTTTCTGCTTCATCTGCCTCCATACCTCCTCTGGCACCCAACAATATTAAACAACATTAGCATTTTTCCCCAAAACACTATGTTCTCTGAAGTATTCTTTATACTATCCATGCTTTTAACTTCTATTTTGTATAGACTTCCCTGCCTCTTTTAAACAAAATGCCGATTCAGTTTACCACATCAATCTTTTATTTCTACCTTTGGTCCTCACATTTCAAAGATCGATTTAGGCTTCCCCTCATCGGACACTTCCTCTTGACTCCTTCCCAACCCAGACTGTATGTATCCATGCTGTGTACATCCCTATAAAGGATCCTACCGGTTTACATTATTGTTACATGTTCATTTATCTGTTTGTCCAAGTGGACACGAGTTCCCTGAGACTCTAACTATCCATTCTATTCCTGTAACCTCAGTGCTGGAGTGCCTGGATCCCGGGGGTGCTTAAAAGTGTACGCTGAATGAGTGAATGAACAAATGAACAATCATGATCACGCCATTCAGATTCCAAGAAAATTGCTTGGTGAGAACTTATTTGGGAGTGAGAATCGCTAAGTGTTTCGAACATATATTTTTATCAAGTTAGGGTAACCAGTTGCAGTTTCTTTTTCTCTTCTATGGCTATATCTGTAACATTCAAATACCCTTTCCCCGAGACAATGCTACCCAAAGTATGACCTATCTTGCCCTGCAGTTGTATTTATTTTGGTCTCTACACATCATTATCTGAAACAGTCATCTCTATCATGTTATTATTTTATAAGCTTTTATGTTTGAAGATCAGTTTAATTTCAGTACTGAGTCACCATTCTGATCATCTTAATCACAATGAGAAACACAGTGGTCTCTTGCTTACATACAGATTGGGGAGTATTTTAATTTCATCCTTACCACATTTATCAACTACCTCTTGAGAGTCGGTTACTTCTACCAATAGATAATTTTACCTATTATATATTGCTGCTTATTAGCTTCCATTTCAGAGATTAACTTCTGCCTGATGTGTCCCTAAACCCGAGAGTGAACTAAAGTTCCTCTGCCTGCCAATATAAAAACCCACTGCTGTCAATATTAGGTCTTATAAAAATAGCTGCCAGATGTATCTAAATTTGCATAACCTCTTGGCCCAGGAAGAAAAAAAGAACAGAGCTCTTACAAAGGCTCCTTCCTTGGTTTCTGTACCCCAGAGAAAGTTAGCTCCGGAGAACAGGGCCCTGTGGTAGATGTCTAGGGAAGGTGCAAACTCAGCTGCTGCCTAATGGCATGATACCGTGGGGAATTTCCCAGCTTGCTTTGCAACATCTGCCCAATCTTGGCTGGCAGCACTGCTCAGATAGCTTTCCTCGGGAAGCTGGCTGTGCTTCTTGTGTTAGTTTATTTTAAACATAGTGTCTTCTCCTCATCCCTTGACGCCTATTGTGTGGTTTAATTGCTACCCTCTGCCTAGTGGTTGCCAGCATGATGTGCCGCGAAACCAACAAATACACAATGCAGAGTGAGCTTAGAGGGACTGACAAGCCCGGCTTCCAAACCGGATTCTCAAAGGGAGAGACCAATGAAACCAGTTGTCGAGAAAGTGATAATTTCTGTGCCATGCAATTATACTCTTTAAAAAAATATACCTCTGGTGCACTATCCTGCTAACAGTTTACTGACGACAGGGAAACAAAACCAGCAGTTGATGCTAGAACAGCTATGGAAAACCTGTAATCATCTTAAAAATAGATTTATAGAGAGAACCTGATTGTGGTTTTACACTCTGTTTCAGAAGAAAAAAAATCTTTTCCACAACTTTAGCCGTTGCAATTTCGACTGCAATTTCATGGATATTTGGGGCTGGAGAAATGGGGGGAGGTATGGAAGAGAGGAGGAACGAAATATGCCTCTGGCAGTTCTCTTTCAGTTACATACTAATCCTGGAGTTACCTCCCACGGAAGGCCCTGCTTAATCCCAAACCCCATCCCTACCATTATGGGAACATCTTCCCATTTAATCATACTCATCAAGAAGCCATAAAATAAACCTTCTGAAATTTGGTATTGAAAGCAGTCCTGGAGATCACTTTTCAGTCAAATAGTAGACTGGCTTATAAAATAAACAATATTGCCAGGAGTAGTATGCTCCCTTAAGCAATCAGCTATATGAGAACAAATAGTCAATATTTACTGAAAGGGAAAGGTGACACAGAAAGGAAGGGAAGGGAAGCGAGATCAAAGAAAACAGAACAAACAGAATGGAAATAACAAGAATGTTGATAAGTTCTGAAAAATGTCTTGTTAGGGTCCGCGATTTTTCAAGATGCGACGCTGTTACTTTAAAGGTTAAATTTTATTAAAAAAATATGCCCAATAGGAAAAATACTGGTGCACCAGGGACGCACCCCAAGCTACACAGAGCAGGGGGCGACTACGAGTTTCCTCAGCGCCCAGTATTTAAGTTGTGAGATTGCAAAGCAGGGAGGGTGAACTGACCTTTACATTGATTGGTTAACTCCTATTAGTTGTAAAATGTGGTCAAGGTCTAGGGGTCACTTGCAGGCTGTCACTTGCAAGGTTGCCACCAGGCTTGTCTTGTGATAGATGTTTTGTAAGACAAAGGTGAGATTATTCTATGGTATTTTCTGCTATTAAGTTGTTTCCTGGGGCTTTCTTTAATACCTTGAATTTTTACTGCGCCCTTCCTCAAAGGCTGTCACTTATGTCTCATTTCAACAGTCTAACCAATTTCAAGAAACATTTTGTATTAAACATAGCTAAATGAGAGCCCAATACTCCATGTGAACTTTCACCTAAAACCCAACAAAACATTAAGAAAAATAAAAACAAACCTCGTCATCACAACTACCCACTCCCAAATAGCCCCTGCTGTAAGTTTCACTTTACCCCTGTTTTCCTCTCTCCACATGCAATACTCTTTAGCACTGTCTTTCCCACCCTACAGTTACAAAATGCACATACAGATAACAGTCCTCCACTGAAGGGCTGACCTACAATGGCAACAGCTGGGGTTTGCAACAGTAGTGTGCAACTCAAATTGTAAGAGCCTAAAAATTGTGGATGGTGTAATACATTGATCAGGTTACTGTACAAAATCACAGTTGACTCCAGAATTGGGGGATCAGGAAGGCTGGGAGAAATCTTAAATGCAATTTGCTAATATCGTCAATTGAATGACTGTAGTCTACTTTGTTTTATGAGATCCGTGGTACATGGTTAAAATGGTGAACTCTACAGATAAAAGATTTGGGTTTGAATTCAGGCCCTTCTGTTTACTTGTTTATAACCTTGATTAAGTTAATTCTCTGTGTGTCACTGTTATCTGTAAAGTAGGACCTCAAAAGACTTTCATGATCTCAACTAATTGATACAAATAAAACTCTCAGAAGAATTTCTAGCACATAGAAAGTACTATTACCATTTGCTATTGTTATTCTCATTGTTATATCAAGATTCAGAGCATTCATCTTACTGATTGAATTTCTTTTCCTATTTAGATAGGCCCATGAATATGTAGGATCTCATTTCTTTGGAAACATTTGATGGAATTCCTTATAAAATACAAATAAGTGACTCAGCAACTATCCTGTTTGCTCAGGAAAATTCCATCATCTGATGAACTCAAAATGATGTGACTGAGTATTTCAATAGAGAAATGGCTTGGAGTGAGGGATATATAATGAAATAGGGACAAAGAAAGAATGCTATTTTCAACTAAAAGGAGAAAAAGCATTAAAGAGGTGGAAAAGGAAAATAAAATCAGAGAAAAATAAATACCTCAGATAGTGCTTAGACCTGGGAAGTACATATTACCAATGAGAGTGTTATTTAAACTTAACTTACAATGTTTGCTGTTAAAATTGACCTGCTGTTTCAGGATTGTATAGATGTGAAGGCAATCAGGATGTCTTATCTTCTTAAAGAATTTAATCTAAAATCAACCATTGTACTTAAATTGTACATTCAAATAGACTACATACTGGAGAAGACAGTCTCCTTGAAATCAGAGATCTTGCTTCTCTAGTTCACAGCTATACATATTCTTATCCAGAGTCTAGCACTTATCAAGTGCTCGGTGAATATTTATGAAATGAAAGAACAAGTGAGTGAATTCTCTCACTCACCGTTCTTTTTTTTATTATGATGATGATGATTGAATGAAAATGTACATTCCCGTATCAATTTGCACACCCACCTATATGAAGCTTCCACTGCTCTCCCTGCCCAGTGACAGCACACTCTTCCTCTCTGCTCCATACATGTCCCATCCTCCCAACAGTCTCCTTTCCCTTCCTCTCCACCCAATCCCTTTCCTCTGGTAAGAGGTCAGCAGGATATCATACAGGTGCATAGAACTGTACAGTGCACCCAAGATACGGTCACTCTGCATCACCAAGTCCAGTCTATTCCTGTCCGAAGAGTGAATCTTCATTATGATTTATGGGTAAGGGCAGCATCAGGGCCAGGGGCCATGCTCCCAGGGGAATCCCGAAGCACCTGGACCACCAATTGCAGTCTTTTAATGGAGATCTCAGGGTACAACTCTTTTTATTCTTGTGTGGCCAGTGAAACTCAACTTTGCGAGTTCCATCGCAGCTGTCACTAGTGGTGGTGGGAAACCATGTGGTTTTTCCAGTCACAAATCAATGTAGATACCTACTCATCTGGGTTCTCTTTCTCCCATGTCATTTTGGTTGTCTGTGATCATCCGTTCCTGTTGAGTTGGGATAATTTGCTGTACCCTCAGATGACAGCTTGGCAGCATTTAAGACCCCAGACGCCACACACCAATTTTAGGTGTAGAAAGCCCTCTTAGCAAAATGCTAGTTGTGCCAGCTGGCCTCGATTTTGCCTGAGAGCATGATCCCCGGCTGTCTGCTCCAGCTACTCTGTCCTTGCAATATAGGGTTAAGATGGAAGTCGTACTCAAGTTTTGTTGAAGTCCACTTAATACTGTTTTACTTTCTAACATGTGCCGTCACCTATTTCACCCAACCAAATTTCTATCAACTATCTAATATAAGCCCTCCCCACTTCTCCCTCCCTTTCTCCCCTTCCTTGCAGCCATCAAAGAGTCTTTTCTTCTATGCATGAGTCTATTTTTGAGTTCTTATTGTAGGAGTCTCATACAATATTTGTCCTTTTTGTCGCTGACTACTTTCACTCAACATAATGTCTTCCAGTTGAAACCAGGTTATGAGATGTTTCCTGAAATCATCATTGTCCTTTATCATTGTATAGTGTTCCATTGAGTGTATGTGCCATAGTTTACCTATCCATTTCTTTGTTGTTGGGCATCAGGGTTGATTCCCTCTTTTTGCTATCATGGACTGTGCTGCGATAAATATTCTTGTGCATGTATCCATTGGTGTGAATGGCCTTGATTCTGTAGAATATATTCCAAGCAGTGGAATTACTGGGTCAAATGGTATATCTATATCCATTTTTTTAAGGGAGCACAAGATGGCTTTCCAAAGAGGTTGCAACATTTCATAATCCCACCAACAGGGTAGGAGAGTTCCACTTTCTCCATAGCCTCTCCAGCATTTGTTGTTTTGGATTTCTTGGATCATGGCTAACCTTGCTGGGGTGAGATGGTATCTCACTGTAGTCTTGATTTGAATTTCTTTAATAACTAAAGATCGTGAACATGACCACAGGTGTTTTTTGGCAGCCTGGATCTCCTCTTTAGAGAAGTGTCTGTCCATCTGCTTTGCCCATTGCTTAATTGGATGATTTACTTTCTTCTTATTGATATTTTGTAGTACCTTATGAGTAGCGATGGCACTTGGCTGGCTATGGATTATGGAGATCAGGCATCGGTCTGACATATGGTTGCTGAATATTTTTTCCCATTCTGTAGGTGGCCTTTTAATCCTATTAATAAAGTCTTTGGATGAGTAAAAGTGTTTGATTCTTAACCATTCCTATTTATCTATTTTCTTTTCTGTTGATTGTGGTTTGTTTGACAGATTTTGAAGCCTGTCTACACTGTGTATTAAAACTTCCACTGTTGTTCCAAGCTTTTCTTGGATGAGCTTTATCATTTTAGATCTGATATTTAGGTCTTTTACCCAGTTTGAGTTGGTTTTTGTACAAGGTGTAAGATACGGGTTTTGTTTCAGTTTATTGTAGATGGATATCCAGTTTTGCCAGCACCATTTGTTGAAGAGATTCACTCAACATTCTTGCAATGAAATGAAGTATTAATTATGCAGAAATCTGCTGTGACTCAGTAAAAACCTACCAGATATAGGATCTTGTCTGGCCTTGGCAGTTACTGGCTCTATGACATTTACAAGGGATCTGAGACTGTTTTTACAGCAGAAAAAATAGTAAATAGCCTGTCACAGGAATCCTGTGAGGATTATGAGAAGCAAGGCAAGTGAAGTGCTTTGTTCACTGTAGAGTCCTGTACAGATGTCATGTCTTCTTTTTAGTTGGGTAAACTGAGGTCACACAAGGCAAATTGGCTCACTAGTGTTGGGTAGAGAATGGTGTGAAACAGGGGCAGAGACACAGCAGACCGAGGGTCATTAAATGTATTTGAAGAGAAAGAGAATGGGATCTGAGCCAAGGTGTGGCTCAGCCTGCCTATGGCCAGTAGGGCAAGATTTTTATAGTTTTAAAGTTACAATGAGGTAGTGTGGGGTGAGGTGATTTATGGTTTGATAAGGAAAGAATGGTAACTAAAAGAGAAGAGAGGGTAGCAAGAAATTGTATTAAGGGGATTTATGGTCTGATAAGGAAGATGTGTTGGTTAGAAGGGGAGGAAGTAAGGTTTTATTGTGGTCCAAGTTTGATAAGGGAAGAGCTTTGATTAGGAGGGTGCTGGTGGTAGGCATAAAGTTTTGTTTGTGGTCAAATTCCTGTGGGCTCTTTTTAAGTAATGGCAGGGAAAGGTGGCTTATGTTAAACCTCTCTGAAACCCAGGGATGGAGTTCCCTCAACTGCTGACTTACAGAGGAAGATGGCTTATGTTAAATCTCTCTGAAACCCAGGGACAGTGTTCCCTAAACTACCAGTTAGAGCTTTAACAGAGAGCTTCAATAAGATGCTGCTTTTCATTCTGAAAAATCTCCACAAAAAAACATCTATGCTGCCAAACTAAAGCAAATTCGTTCCACCTGTCACTGACAGACAAAATTTAGAGACAGGGGAAAAAGGTTCAATGTTTTATTAGCAGACAAGTATGCAGGCCTGGGAGACAGTGAGAACAAGTTCTCTGAAAACAATCCTACTTGGGTTACAATTCCAGCAGTTTTTATAGACAGATTACAAAGAGATTTGCATCTGGAAAATGTCAGGCCCATCAGAGGACAGAACAAGGAGTCACAAGATTCCTTTACATCTTATAAATTCATTACCTCCTTGAAGGTTGATTTAATACTCTGAAGACAGGTAAAGGAATGCTAATCTGTTGATCTGGTTGAGACACAGAATGGAATTTAGTTTGGCAGTCTAGATGACCTTGGTCAAGTCCCAGCTACTAACATCTACAGAAGTAAGAGAAGGTTAAGAAATGTAGAAAGAGGAAGAAAGAGAAGGGCAATGAGGAAGCATTTGAAGTGAAGGGAGAGAATGCATTGTTACTTTTTGCTAGCAGTTGCCCAGTGGTGGCAGAGCAACCAACATTCTGGAAATGATTCTTGAAAATGGACAGCCTGTCCTTGATTTCTTCTCCAGATATCTTGGGAAAGTCTGGATTGGTATTCAGAGTGACTTTTCAATTAGCCAGCTTTCCAGAAGTTGGGGTCCAGCTGTAGTGACCTTTATCTTATTCAGTCACAAGGAACATGGAAATCAATTTTTCCCAATCTCAGTTATAGCTGGAAATCCATCCTTTTTAAGTCAGTAGGAGGATTAATCTATTGAATGGTTTTCAGGATCTTGCTGACATATAAACATTTTAAGAATACATTACATTTTTTTATTCCCTCCCTAGCACTATTTTTAAAAGGAAGTCAACTTGCAGTGCCAGCCAAGAGAAGAAAGATGGTCACACATTTCCTCTGCACAAGAGCGCAAATCCGTTTTTTTCCAAAGCCTGAAGCATAAACTTAAATTTGCATTGGTCAGTGTCTTCCTCTTTACCAGCTGCCCCAAGTCACAGGAAAGTCAGCTTTTTTACACTGACTATTGTTATTATTGTTTTTATGACTCCAAAAAAATCCATTTAAATATACCCACATGTGGGAAAGTGTTCATTACAGATTAACAGCCACTGCAGTGATTACCCTGTTTTGTGGCACTTAAAACTGAGTGTGCTTGAGGAAACCCAACTAGCAATATTTTTGACTGACAGAGGGCCTAGGGCCGTCATTTCCAAAATGTGGGAAGCAGAATTTCCAAGGGCTATGGAGTCATCTTAAAGAATCCAGAGACACCCAAACATTGCCTACAGAATGAACAAAAAGAGTGGATTCTCACATATTCCTACATTTCAAATACATTTAGATGATATTACAACAAATAAAACACTGAAAACAGGGTCACAAAATGGGTAACTAATACTATTAATTATATTAAACACATTTTTTTTAAAAGCACTGAACACAAAATCTTTTTCTTTTACTTATTTATTGTATCAATATGACAATGACACACTTACTGACAAGCAAGGTGATCAAAATCTGTTGAGTTTATCCCATGTAAATTGGTGACTGTACCAACATGTGACCAGAAGAACCAGATGATGCCTAGCCACCACCAAAGACAGCAGTGCTGGGGCACATAATCTTGAGTCTCAGTGCCAACACAGGAAAAAGAGGAGTGCATCTCAAAAACTCCGCTAAAAGACTGCAAATGATGATCTGAAGTCCTGGGAGTTCCTCTGGAAGCATGGCCTCTAGACCTGCTGCTGTGTCTGACTGGAAAACATTATTGAGGTCAACTCTTTGGGCAGGAATGGACTAGACTTGGGGACACAATGTGTCCATAAGGTGTGTGTACTTAAAGTTCTATTCATCTGTAGGATGCTGTCCCACTGGCCTCTTACTATAAGGGAGCGGAGAGGGTGGAAAGGAAGGGACAGAACATTGCCAAGAGGATACAGCATATATAGAACCAGGAGGAGGAATGTGCTGTCATCACGCAAAGAGAGCAAAAGGAGCTGCAGATAGGTGGCCATGCACATTTAATTTGAAGTATATTCTTCCACTCAATCACAATAAAATGTTTTTTAAAAAGAAAATCTGTTGAGTCTGTAAATGGGTCATCATGCAAAGTTTTAGAATTGTTGATGTAGAGTCTACAAACAGAGTTGAAAGGTAGACTTGAATTGAGTGGAGCTACGATAAGAAAAGGAACTTCCAGTCAGAGATTGCAGCCTGTGATCTCACAAAACGTGCAGTGAGGGGTGGAGACTGGGCAGTGGGCAACGAGTCACAGGCCTTTGCTGGTAGATGTTATCAGCTCTGTGGGTGGCAGGGAACTGAATGAATAGATTCTCACCTTCTGTGAAATTGAGCAGAACATGGATACTGAAATGGAGATACCGTGAAGCTAATTAAGCTTAATCCTCAGAGCCCCCTCTTCTCATTCCCATGGCCCCCACAAAGCCCTGGAAGGTGTCCCATGTGTTCATCTAACCATATGATTTTCAAATTTGCAAAGGTAAAATATTTTAACATCCATTAGTACATTCTACTTTGTTGTCCACTCAGATATGTTTCCCTTTCCTATCATGTGGTACTGGCCTGGCTGTGGCCTTTTAGGGGATCAAGGAAGTTGAGTCAGGGGGTTATAAAACTAGAACCTTTCTTAATGAAAATTAAGAGGCATATGAGACATCCTCAGTAAACAAGACACAGAGATAGAAAGACACATGCATACAAATATACATGCACACACAGTGAGTGCAGCACCAGGAAACACACAGAAGGTGCCTTTCACATGAAGCCATTAAGCAGGACTGGAAAAAAAGTGTCTAAAACACAGACTTGCCCTCACTGGGCAGTCTACCTAGATGACAGCATTCAAGTTAACAACTTAATCCTTGGTCCTGGCCTATTCCTTTTTTGATGCTAAACAACTAGAAATTCATTGCAGGTTTAGTTTATTTTCTTCCATGTGTACATTCTAGGGTCAGTGTAGGTCGTACAAGTTGATAAATTGTGTTTATTTATTGGCAAGGCTGCACCAAATAACATGCAAATAAGATGCAAAATGACACACACATTCACATCAATGACTCAGCCACTTATGGTAATAGCACTCCAACACTGCTCTGCCTCTGATTGTGGCTGTGTTGTTGTTTCATAAGTATCGATTGCTCTGGACTTCTGCTGATGCAGCCAGACAGTTTGTCAGGAGATAGGCCAAAGAGGCCCATCCCTTCAGTTTAATCTGTCCTTCATTCACCTCCTAAATTTATGCTAGGACTTGCACCTTTAGACTTTTGGTCCAGTCAAATTACATCACTGGCTGTGCAAGACCTTCTTTCCTGGAATCATTGTTACTCGCCAAAGAGTCGACAGTACCTAGATTGCCTTTGCTGAAGTTAAATGAGACTCTTATTTGGGCCTCCAAAACCTAGCAACATAGACATAGGATATAGCGAAATTACTCCTTAGCACTTTAAGATCTATTACAGTGTAGTATTACTGCCGTCATCTGACAGTCAACACCAGCTCTTCCCTCTAAACACTCATCACGTGAGGCAGCCTATTCCCTCGGCAAGTAGATGGGCCTGGATTGGCCCCTCTCTCCATGATAAACATGTCTGGATGTGACAATCATTTCTTTCCTTGGGAAATGCAATGATGATGTGATTTCCAGGACCCTGCTCTGAATGTGTATGAGTAACAAACCTATGATCCATCATCCACAATAAACCGTCTTCGTGTAGGTATTAATTTAGTCTTATGTAATATATAGAAGCAATTTGTTGGCTGGCAAGCAGAAAGCATGTGTTTATAAGCAGACCAAACATATTTGAGCTTTTCCCACACATCTCTCTAACTTGGTCATATATAGCATGCATATTGATTGCTGGTTCATATTGGAGGCTATTTTCTGAAATGCTTTTTCATGGTCTTCATTACAACACAATGCCATTGTAGAGAGGAAATGGAGGATAGCTATGGCTAAACACGTCGGGGTTTTCAAGCACCTTGATTCACTAAGCAATCAAGGAGAATGAAGAACAGAGCAAACTGGAAGGCTTGTATTTTTTCTCTCCCTTTAACAGATCCTAATTTTAGTAGGCTATTTATTAACTTGAATTTGGGACTCTCACAGACATGCTCAAATGTATGAAGGCCAAACGGTGTAATCTGTGCCCTAAGAAGCGGGCTGAAAATAAATGCTAGGCTCCCTTTTATTTTCTTTACTCACAGTGTCTTCAAACAAATCAGAGCCAGCCAAGCCAGACAGGTGCCATCGAGTCAGATCCAACCACATATGTAACTTTTAATTTTTAATATCCACATTAAAATTATTTTCTTAAAGATGGAACTAATTTTAAGAATATATTTTATTTAACTCAATATATCAAAAATATTTTTATTTCAATACGTAATAAATACAAAAATGTGTCTGAATGCGCATTAATGTAATGAAGTACAAGATCTGACAATTCAGTCTGCAAACTTAATTGTCCTAAGTGCTGCATACCTTATTCCTGAATATCATTATACAGTCACCTTCAAAGTACTCTCCTTCAGATGCTATGCACTGACTCCAGTGCCCAGTCCACCCCTGAAAGCAATTTTGAAACTCTTTCTGGAATGGCCATTGCACACAATGGCAAGGTGGCAAGTTTTCAGACTTAGCTGTCTAGTTGTCCGTGAGGGAGTTTTCAGCCAGTCAGCAAATAACTGTATTGGAACACCCTCCCTACTCACCTGATCTGGCCCTGAATGACTTTTTTGTTTACCTGAAAACAAAGGCAATATTGAAAGGAAGACATTTTGATTATATTCAGGACATCAAGGGTAATATGACAACAGCTCTGACGGCCATTCCAGAAAAAGAGTTCCAAAATTGCGTTGAAGGGTGGACTAGGCCCTGACATCAGGGCCTAGCTTCTCAAGCAGAGTACTTCAAAGGCGACCTTAGTGATGATATTCAGCAATGAGGTATGTAGCACCTTTTCTAAGACGAGGTGGTGAAGTCAATTGTCACTCCTTATATGTTATTTTTCTGTACTAAGTTTAGGAAGTCTGGAGGAATCCTGGTGGCACAGAAACTAAGATCTTGGCTGTCAACCAATAGGTCAGTGATTTAAACTCACCAGCCATGCCACAGGAGAAACGACTTGGTAAGGGGCTCCAGTAAAGAGTTTTAAAAACAAACAACAACAAAAGAAAAACAACTAAACTTACTGCCATCAAGTCAATACCAACTCATAGCAACTCTATATGACAGGGTAGAATTGCCCCCATAGAGCTTTCAGGGCAGACTGCCGCAGCTTTCTCCCATACAGAAACTAGTAGGTGCAAGCCACTGCCTTTAACCACTGTACCACTAGGGCTCCGTATATGTTCTGGAAAGAATTTACATTCAGTTAGTCATAGCAGCATTATTCGTAATAGCCCAAATCTGGGACGAACCCAAATAGCCATCAACTGATAAATAGGTGTGCTTAGTCATCAAATAGAGCATTCCATAGCAATAAAAAGAAAAAAAAATAATGATAACATAAATTGAAAACTCACTTCCAACAAGCTGATTCCAACTTTTTTAATGACCCTATAGGACAGAAGAGAATGCCCTACAAGTTTTCCAAGCAGCAGCTGGTAAATTTGAACTGTTGACTTCTTGGTTAGACGCGAAACTCTTAGCCACTACACCACTAGGACTCCAGTTCAAGTTTATCACTCTGCTCAGTTCAGACTAGCCACAACTCAAGTGCTCAGTAGCCACATGTAGCTACTAGTGGCCACCATACTGGGCTTAGCTGAAAGTAGTCATAGAGAAGTCTTCTAACTTAACCTGAGGCTTCTATTCTCTCTTGTGTCAGAGAAAGATAAAAGATACATTCTAGTGATGCATATAGATTTATTGCTAAACATCACTAAACCATTTTAAATAAGAATAATAAATATATTGACTTAGCACTAGAATGATTACTTGGAACGATAGGTTCCAATCCTGACTCCAACACTATTTAGAGATGAGAGAGAGAACTCAGTTTTCTGATTTACAAAATGAGGCCTGTGGTCTAAACAAGTTACTAACTCCCTTCCAAAAGTAAAATTATACAGTTTCTCTTTTTATTATTAGTCTATCTTACCTTTCTCCGACTCGACGGCACTTGGCTGGCTTATCTTACCTTTCAGAGCAAGATCAGATGGATTCCTTACCTCTGTGGATATGACTGGTTGCGTTTTAATATTTTAAGTATAGGCTTTCCGCTTCTTCCCTGGAGATTCTGTTTCTCAGATTGATGGCTCTTACAAACCCCCCAAATCAACCCCACTGCCGTCAAGTCGATTCCACCTCATGACGATCCTAAAGAGCAGAGTAGAATTGTCGCATTGGTTTTCCTAGACTGTAAACTTTACAGAAGCTGACTGCCACATATTTCTACCACAGAGGAGATAGTGGGTTCAAATGACCAACCTTTTGGTTAGCAGCTGAGCGTTTAATTACCATGAAACCAACGCTCCCGTGGCTCTTATTCTCTGGAATTTTCCCTATACTGTACTTATGTCTTCTTTCTGTGCATTTTTCCCTGACTCCACCTCAGAATCTCTTAGACATCTCTGAGCATTTTCTTCTCTTACTTAATGATCTCTATCAATAATTACGATGTCACTCCCTTGTCTGCTTCCCTGAGTCATGTTTTCTCCACACATTCATTTCCTGTCAGCTTCTCTCATCCCACGGGGTCCATTCATTCTTTGCTAGTGTCCTCTGTTCCTCTGTTCACAGAGAAAGTCACTGAAGTTTGGACAAAATGTAACCTCACTCTTTTTCTCACAAGGAAAAGACAGCGCGTTGGCTACTGGAGGCGAGTGAATGGAAGTTGCTGTCTACCACCGCCTTCTGATCCTAGGGCTACCACGGACAATTTTTGTAATGGTTCTGAGTTCTCCTTTATAAACTCCACCTGTCTCAATCTTGTGTCCTCTGGAAAATACCTCTTTTTTCATCCACATCAAGGACTGAGCGGGGCTCCCAGAGCCTGCTTATGGGGGGCTTAAAGGGAGATGCCCCTCTAGGCTCCTACTGGCCAGTATGGTGGTCACTATTGTTCTGTGCCATTAAGTCAATTCCAGTTCATAATAACTTGTTAGGACACTGTATAATTGCCCCATAGACTTTCCAAGGAGTGGCAGTTGTTGTTAGGTGCCGTCCCTAGTAGAACTGCTCCAAGGAGTTTCCAAGGAGGACCTGGCGGATTTGAACTGCTGACTTTTTGGTTAGCAGACATAGCACTTAACCCACTATGCCACCAGACTTTCCTCCGAGGAGTGGCTAGTGGCTTCAAAACGCCTACCTTTTGCTTAGCAGCCAAGCTCTTGACTGCTATGCAACTAGGACTTCATAAAGATTACAACCAGAAAATCCTATGGAACAGCTGTACTCTGTAAGGCACACAAACCCAACAGCAAATTATTTGTTTGCATTTTCATTTATTTGTTTTATTCTCTAAGTCACATATGTTATCAATCCCTTAGAGTGTGGCTTGTGAGACTGAATTCCTAATTTTCCTTAATGTTAATTAATTTAAATCTAAAACTAACACTTGGTTCCATCACTGGAAAACTTTCAAGAATCTTGAAACAAGTAGGGGATGTGAATCTGTTTTTTTTACCTGTAAATTGAATGAAATCTGTAAACAGATCAAATATTTCTAAGAAAAATTTAACATCTGTAGCTGTAAAATAAGTACACCAGATTTTACAGGCTTAGTATGTTAAAAAAGTAAAATATCTCATTAAAATGTATTATATATAATAGGTCAAAATATTAATATTTTCAATAAGTTAAGTTAAACTATATTATTAAAATTAATTGTACTTTTTTACCTTTTAATATGGCTACTAGAAATTTTAAATTATGTATATGGCTCATATTGTTTTTACTGGACAATGCTACTCTAGGCAAAGCTTTTTTGGATTTCTGAATCTTCCTTTTAGTTTTCGTTGTTCAACATGCTCAACACTCTGAACACCCTATTTCACATAATCCTTAAACTATATATAAAGTTGATATTATTATTCTAATTGGAAGCTCAGAAATTTTACATTAATTTCCCAAAGTCACATAGCTAAACTGAGTAAATAACAGGACTGGGATCTGAATTCAAACAACTTTAGTTCACTCCACAGCCTAAATTCTTGTCATTTCACTCTCTTCTCTCAGTCTCTGACATTCAGATCTGATCTTGTCAGGCTTGAACCCATCAGATGCCCATATCTGATGCACACATCTGAGTCCATTATATGTCCATTTTGACATCTAAATTAATGAGAATGTCTTATAGCTTATAAACTTCTTATATTTACAATCTCATTTGATCTACTTTTTTGGATGAAGAAGTTGATACATGACAGAGTTAGCCTCTGATTTCAGGGTTCTTTTCTTTTTGCTAAAATGATCTCTGGTGGTACTGTGATTGGTTGGCAGCTAACTAAAAGGTAGGTAGTTTGAACTTACCAGCAGCTCCATGGGGCAAAAGATTTGACAATCATTCTTATAAAGATTTTAGCCTAGGAAACCCCCTGGGCACTCTGCTAGGGTCACTATGAGTTGGAAAGGACTCGAAAGCAGTGGGTTTGGTTTGTATTTTTTCTTTTTGCTTATATCAGCATTAGTAAACAGGGCTAATATGTGTGAAGGAAGAAGGTTGGACAAAAGAGAAAGGCCAAACTTGAGCGAGTGAAGGATGGAAATGGGAGCCTACTAACAAATATAGGATGGTGATCTTACAGGTGCTTTAGAAACTGGAAATAGTAAGTAGGAGCAGTAATTTTGCTTCCCAGTTGACTACTGGAAAATACTTTAAATGGCCTTCTTCTGACCTAACAGTTTTCAAATTAAGGGTCGAGACCCATTTATGAGTCATGAAATCAAATTAATGGCTCATAATGAGTATTTTATTTTTATTGTGAATGAGTGAAAGTATACAATCCAAATTAAATCTTTCTGCTGTCCTTGCCCAGTGACAGCACATTCTTCTTTTTTGTTCTACACATGTCATATCCTCTTAACAATCTTCTGCCCCCTCCTGTCTTCTCTCTCCTCTCCTTTCTAGTAAGAGGCCAGTAGGACAGCATCCTATAGATGCTAGAACCATGAAGTACACACACACCATGTGGTCATATCATGTCCCTGAGTCCAGTCCATTCCTATCCAAAGAGTTGACTTCAGTAATGTTTTCTGATGAGGGACAGCAGCAGGTCTATGGGCCATGTTCCCAGGGGAAACACCAGGCCACCAGATCATCAATTGCAGTCTTTTAGTGGGGTTCCTAGGGTGCACCCCTCTTTTTTTCATGCTGCCACTGGGACTCGACATCATGTACTCCATCACGGCTGCCTTTGGTGGTGGCCAGGCACCATCTGGTTCCTCTGGTCACGTGTTGATACAGTCACCCATTCATATGGATCCTTCCATCTCCTGGGCTCTTTTTCTATCACTTCCTTGTTGTCTTTGATGGTCATCTGTTCCAGCTGTCTTGGCACAATTTGGTGTACCTCAGATGGCAGCATGCTAGCTTTTAAGACCCCAGATGCCACTCTCCAATATGAGGTGCAAAACACTCTCTTAGCAATAGACTAATTATGCCAATTGACCTCAATGTCCCCTGAGAGCGTGGTCCCGAGACCCCTGCTCCTGTTACTCTATCCTTGCAATATTGGGTTAAGATTAGAAGAGTCTTCCGTTCATGTTGAAGTCCAATTAAGTTGATCTTCCTTCTACTGTGTCCTGTCACTACTTTCACCCAAACAAATTTCTGTCTACTGTCTAATCTATGACCAGCGCTCTCCCTCCCTCCCTTCCCTTGTAGCCATCAAAGAGTCTTTTCTTCTGTACGTGAGGCTGTTTTTTAAATCCTTAGAGTAGGGGTCTCATGCAGTATTTTTCCTTGTGCCACAGAATGACAACACTCAGCATGTCTTCTAATTCAAACCAGGTTATGAGATGCTTCCTAAAATCATCATTGTTCTTTATCATTGCATAGAGTTCTACTGAGTATATGTACCATTGTTTATCCATTCATCTGTTGTAGGGCATCTGGGTTGATTCCATCTTTTTGCTATTGTGGACTGTGATGCAATAAACATCCTTTTGCATGTAGCTGTTCACATGATTGCCCTTGATTCTGTAGGATATATTCTGAGCAGTGGGATTACTGGATCAAATGGTATATCTATTTCCAGGTTTTTAAGGAAGCACCAGATTGCTTTCCAAAGAGGTTGTACCATTTTGCAATTACACTATTAGGCAGGAGAGTTCCAATTTTTCCACAGCCTCTCCGGCATTTGTTGTTTTGTGTTTTTTGGATCATGGCCAACCCTGTTGGGGTGAGATGGTATCTCACTGTCGTTTTGATTTGGATTTCTTTAATAGCTAATGACTGTGAACATTTCCTCATGTGTCTTTTGGCTGCCAGGATGTCTTCTTCAGTGAAGTATCTGTCCATCTCCCTTGCTCATCGCTTAATTGGGTTATTTAGCTTTTTCTTGCTGATATTTTGCAGTACCTTTTAGATTACAGAGATCAGACATTCATAATCAGTATTTTAAAAAGTGAAATAAAATACAGTAGTCAATATCAGCACGTATCTCATGCAATAGGCTACGTATTATTTTATAATACTTTAGTTTCAGTGATGCACGCATAAGTATGCATGTTACAAATGGAAATTTTGTTTCTTACTGTAAGTCAGAATGAAAAAATAAAAGTTGGCAAACACTGCTGTCCACCACTAGGAGAACTGCAGCCATACATTCTGCTACACCAGCACGACAGTGGAGCTTTTTCTTCCAGTAACCCTCCTAACTGTACTGGATCAATCAAGCTGACTGCCTCAGCCAATTTCACTAGGCATAGAATTACCTCAATTGGTCCAAGAAGATGCCAGTCAGAATGATATACAGTCAATTATACAAGTCCACACCTTGAGTTAACATTTCAATGTATGACTTCCTGTACTCCTCCAGATTACTTCATCATCATTATTTTTCATCTTCTGAAACTCAAAAAAATTAAACTCTGCCAGCAAGACCTTTGTATAGGTCACAGCAGCAGATAAATAGTGGGAAGGAATGCAGGTGGCAAAAGATAAGCATTCTTTTATTTGCCTGATACTTAGCAAATGCTTTCTTTGGGCAAAAGTTAACGCAATTTGTGATGATTAAGAATAATCATAATAGTGTATGTAAAGTTCTTCACATATACAAGGAAAGCCCAACCAAAACTGAAGCTGCCTTGTTATTCCTAAGAGATATTTAAACAAAGAGCAGAGGTAAACTTACTAAGTGCTATTTTAGTAAAGAGATGGCGAAGAAGCTTGACTTGACTGAATAAACCAGAGGGTAGGGAAGACAATGCGAAAACAGAGAGTGTAAATAGTAACTGAGTTTGATTTTGAAGAGGACATAGAAAACATAATGGATAAACACGGAAGTTTAATCAAGAAAAATCTTGGTTTGTATTGCTTTTGGTTTTTCTAGCTGCTAAGCACTTTGTCATGTTTACAGACTGCAAGAAATTTCATAAGAAAGGACATACCTCCTATTTTCACTTCTGTAAATTCTACTCATTCTTTAAGACCCAGTACACAAGTTATCTCTGAGAGAGCAAGTATAAAATCCACTTGTTTCCTCAGTACTTTCTCACTTACCTCTCCTCCATTTCATGTTTAGTTTATGCCCCTGGTAGGCAAGAGGACCCTTTTCTAAAAATTTTGACAGGGTTTGGGAAGCTAGATACTGGGTGCAGAGGAGAGATAGATTACCCACGACTCTCACTCATTTGCAAGGCCAAACCATGTCCAGCTATCTGGTTTGAACAACACTAACCAACTAAATTTTCCTGGGATTTGCCTCACTGTAAAACTGAATCTTAGGTGGCAAAACACAACAGAAGTTTATTTGACATATGTTATCCTGGTGCTTCTACCCTTTCCCCACCCCAACGTCACCATTACTGAAGCCCTGAAGCCCCAGTGCACCCAATAACCAAATCTATCCCTGAAACAAAGGCAAACTAGTCTGTCATCATAACTTTCAACATGTCATGTGAGAGTATCAGTGTTGGTCAGGGCCGGAGGCTAACCTTGAAATAAGCTCAGGGATAACTTGTGAGAAAAACAGTAGGAGTTATTGAACCTTATATATATTATGAAATTCTATGGAGACACCAAAAGTTGGGATCTCAGGAAGAACCACCAACTTAAGATGTGAGCCTTGTGTCTACAGTGTCTCACCAAGTGCTTGTCTAGCCTATCAAGTTGTAGTCTCAGTGACACAGGTGTCTTGGCCAAGCCAGCCTAGTGCCATCATCTATTCCTAGCTTTGGACGGTTCTGATGACCATTTCTTCATACATAGCTCAAAAACTCTCCCACTGCAGTTACACTTAAGATTGATAACATAACAATAGCAATAGCACCAACACTGAAATTACTTCCTATTGAATACCAGCTGTATGTCCAAAAGAGCCTAAGCACTTTACAGAGATTGTCTCATGAGAGTAAGAATAACACTTGTTCCACGGGATAATTGTATCCCCAAAGTTGGACATATTCTGACCTCCTGAACCTTTGACTATGTTATTTTAGATAGTAAGAGGAACTGGAGATTACACATGGAACTAAGGTTGATAATAAGGCAATCTTAAAATGGAACCAAATATCCTGGATTGTCGGAGTGGGTCCAGTATAATCACAAAGGTCCTTGTGACAGTGATGCAGTGTGAGAAGTACTCAACTGGCAGTTGCTAGTTTTCACTTTGGATACAAAAAGGGCCACGAGCCAAGAAATGCAGATGATCTCTAGTAGCTGAAAAGAGCAAGGAGATGGATTCTCCCTGAGAGCCTACAAAATTAACACAGTACTACCTGCACCTTGATTTTAGGCCACTGAGACCCACTCCAGACTTCTGGCTTACATTACTATAAGATAATAAATTTGTATAGTTTTAAGCTACTAAATTTATGGTAATCAGTTATAGCAGCTGTAGGAAACAAATCAAAACCAAAATTCTCTGCAATTTCTGTATGAACACTGCATCCTCCACCTTTAGTTCGGAAGAGCTAGATGGTACCCGGAAACTACTACCGAATATTCTAATCAGGAACACAAGTGATGAATCCTGATAAAAAAGGGAGAAATACATGGAATAGAACTTTAAATTTTTGAAGAATTCATCCTTTCAGAACCAGCTGAAACTGGGAGAGGCCCCAGGACTACAGCCCTGAGTTGCTATGCAAACTTCAAATTGAACTATTCTTTGAAATCACCTTTCAACTAAAAAGTTAACCCAAAGAGTAAAGGTTGTCACCCTTCAGTATTGTGATTCTTTATTTTTATTTTTATTTTTATTTAACATAACTGAGTGAAAATGTACATTCACATGTAAATTTACATGCCCCCCTATATGCAGCTTCCACTGCTCTCCCTGTCCGGTGACTGCATACTATTCCTCTCTGCTCCATACATGTCTCATCCTCCCAACAGTCTCCTTTCCCCACCTCTCCGTCCACTCCCCTTCCTCCAGCCAGAGGACAGCAAGATGATATTCTATAGATGTATAGAACCATAAAGTGCTTCCAATATATGGTTACTCTGCATTGCCAAGTCCATTCCATTCCTGTCCAAAGAGTGGACCTTTGTTATAATTTACGGGAATGGGCAGCATCAGGGCTGGGGGCCATGCTCTCAGAGGAACCCCAAAACCGCTGGACCATCAATTGGGGTCTTTTAGTAGAGATCTCATGATGCACCTCTTTTTATTCTTGTGTTGCCAGTGAGGCTCCTCTCTGTGAGCTCCGTCATGGCTATCACTGGTGGTGGCCGGGCACCATCCGGTTCTTCCGGTCCCAGGTCGATGTAGGCACCCACTCTTGTGGGTCTCTCTGTCTTCTCGGTTGTCTTTACCGCATGCCATTTTGGCCCTCAGTGAGCATCTGTTCCTGCTGATTTGGGACCATTTGCTGTGTCCTCGGATGACAGCTTGGCAGCTTTTAAGACCCCAGACGCCACTCACCAATGTGGGGTGCAGAGAGCTCTCTTAGCAAAATGCTAGTTGTGCCAATTAGCCTGGAATTCGCCTAAGAGCATAGTCCCCCATCCCCCACCCCAGCTACTCTATCCTTGCAGTATTCAGTTAAGATGGAAGGAGTACTGAAATTATGCTGAAGTCCACTTAAGGTTGTTCTTGTTCCTAACGTGTGCTGTCACCGCTTTCTCCCAACTAGATTTCTAGTAAATACCTAAACTAAACCCTCCCCCCCTCGCCCTCCCTCCCTCCCTCGCCTCCCTTGCAGCTGTCAAAGAGTCTTTTCTTCTATACACAAGTCTGTTTTTGAGATCTTATCGTAGAGGTCTCATACAGTATTTGTCCTTTTGTCGCTGACTACTTTCACTCAACATAATGTCTTCCAGTTGAAACCAGGTTAGGAGATGTTTCCTGGAATCATAGTTATTCTTTATCATTGCGTAGTGCTCCATTGAGTATATGTACCACAGTTTACCTATCCATTCTTCTATTGTTGGGCATCTCGGTTGATTCCACCTTTTTGCTATTGTGGACTGTGCCGCAATAAACATTCTGGTGCATGTGTCCGTTGGTGTGAAAGGCCTTGAATCTGTAGGATATATTCCAAGTAGTGGAATTACTGGGTCAAATGGTATATCGATATCCATTTTTTTAAGGAAGTGCCAGACTGCCTTCCAAAGAGGCTGGACCATTTTGCAACCCCACCAACAGTGTAGGAGGGTTCCACTTTCTCCACAGCCTCTCCAGCATTTGTTGTTTTGTGTTTTCTGGATAATGGCCAATCTTGTTGGGGTGAGATGGTATCTCATTGTTGTCTTGATTTGAATTTCTTTAATAACTAAAGATCGTGAACATGTCCGCATGTATTTTTTGGCTGCCTGGATCTCCTCTTTAGTGAAGTATCTGTCCATCTCCTTTGCCCATTGCTTAATTGGATGGTTTATCTTCTTCTTATTGATATTTTGTAGTATCTTATAGATTATGGAGATCAGGCATCGATCTGACATAGAGTTGCCAAATATTTTTTCCCACTCTCTGGGTGTTCTTTTAATTCTATTAATAAAGTCTTTGGATGAGCAAAAGTGTTTGATTCTTAATAGTTCGCATTTATCTACTTTCTCTTCTGTTGATTGAGGTTTGTTTGACAGATTTTTGAGTCTGTCCTCATTGTGTATTAAAACTTCCATTGTTGTTCCTACATTTCTTGGATGAGCTTTATCGTTTTAGGTTTGATATTTAGGTCTTTTATTCAGTTGGAGTTGGTTTTTGTATAAGGTGTAAGATATGGATCTTGATTCAGTTTATTGCAGATGGATAACCAATTCTGCCAGCACCATTTGTTGAAGATACTATTTTAACCCCAGTTTAATGTCTTAGGGCCTTTGTCAAATATCAACTGTTCATAGGCAGATGGTGTCATCTCTGGGGTCTCAATTCTGTTCCATTGATCAATCTGTCTGTTCTTGTACCAGTACCAGGCTGTTTTGACCACTGTGGCAGTGTAGTATGTTCTAAGGTCGGGTAATGAAAGGCCTCCCAGTGTGTTCTTCTTCTTTAGGAGTACCTTACTTATCCGGGGCTTCTTCCCTTTCCAAACAAAATTGGTGATTTGTTTCTCCATCTCATTAAAAAATGATGCTGGAACTTGTATTGGGATTGCATTACATAAATAAATTGCTTTAGGTAAAATAGACATTTTCCCAATGTTAAGTCTTCCTATCCATGAACAGGGTAGGTTTTTCCATTTATCTAAGTCTCTCTTCGTTTCTTGTAGTAAGGGCTTGTAGTTCTCTTTGTAAAGGTCTGTTGTTTCTCTGGTTAGAGTAATTCCTAGGTACTTTATCTTCTTAGGGGCTATCACAAATGGTATAGATTTGATAATTTCCTCCTTAACAGTCTCGTTGTTGGTATAAAGGAATCCTACTGATTTACTTATGTTTATCCTGTATCCTGAGACTTTGCTGAACTCTTCTATCAGTTTGAGTAACTTACTTATAGATTCCTTGGGGTTCTCTGCATATACAATTATATCATCTGCGAACAGTGAGATTTTAACTTCCTCTTTGCCAATGCAGATGCCCTGTATTTGTTCGTCTTGTCTAATTGCTCTGGCTAGAACTTCTAGCACAATGTTGAATAGGAGAGGTGACAGTGGGCATCCTTGTCTAGTTCCTGATCTCAGGGGAAAGTCTTTCAGTCTCTCTCCATTCAGGATGATGTGGGCAATTGGCTTTGTATAAATGGCCCTTATTGTGTTGAGGAATTTGCCGTCTATGCCCATTTTGCTAAGAGTTTTTAGCATGAATGGGTGTTGGACTTTATCAAATGCCTTTTCGGCATCAATGGACAAAATCAGGTGATCTTTGTCTTTTGTGTTATTTATGTGGTTAATCACATTGATTGTTTTCCTGATGTTGAACCAGCCTTGCATCCCTGGTATGAATCCCACTTGGTCATGATGGATTATTTTCTTGATATGTTGTTGTATTCTGTTGGCAAGAATTTTGTTGAAGATTTTTGCATCTAAGTTCATGAGTGATATCGGTCTGTAGTTCTTTGTCTTTGTTGGATCTTTCCCTGGCTTAGGTATCAGGGTTATGCTGGCTTCATAGAATGAGTTTGGGAGTACTTCATGCCTTTCTATACTGTGAAATAGTTTCAATAGTATTGGGGATAACTCTTCTCTAAATGCTTGGTAGAATTCTGCCGTGAAGCCATCTGGGCCTGGACTTTTTTGGGTTGGCAGTGTTTTGATGACCTTTTCAATCTCTTCCTTTGTGATGGGTTTATTAAGTTGTTCTGCTTCACGTTGTGATAATTTGGGTAGTTGGTATGAGTCAAGGAATTTGTCCATTTCCCCTAGGTTTTCAAATTGGTTAGAGTACAGTCTTTCATAGTATTCTGTTATGATGTTTTTGATTTCTGTTGCATCTGTGGTCACAACTCCCTTCTCATTTCTAATTTGGGTTATTTGTTTCCTTTCCTGCTTTTCTTTAGTAAGTTTAGCCAGTGGTTTATCAATTTTGTTGATCTTTTCAAAAAAACAGGTTTTGGTCTTTTCAATTTTTTCAGTTGTTTTTCTATTCTCTAATTCATTTAGCTCTGCTCTAATCTTTATGATCTCCTTTCTTCCGGTGCCCGAGGGGTTCCTCTGTTGTTCTCTTTCTACTTGTTCAGTATTGTGATTCTTAAAAAAAAAAAAAAATTAATGTCTACACAAGGCCAAGGGATCAACAGAATTAAAAGTATAAATGAGAAGGTTGAAGGGCAAGGAGATTAAATAAATGGAAGTGAAACAACTGGAACAGAAATAACAAGAGTATTGACACAATGTGAGGAATGTAACCAGCGTCACTGATCGTTATGTCTAGAAACTGTGGAACGGGAGCTGGTTTTGCTGTGTATATTTTCATCAAAGAATAAATTTAAGAAGTACACATAAAATTACAGTTATCTTTTAAAAAGCTCTTTGAAACGAACAAGTTTACTTCGCTTTTGATGTTGTCCTAGGCTAAGCATCCCCAGCTCTCACCAGCTGAGCCTGGTTTACACACAAGGTAAGTAAAAAGCAATATGGTGGTTGGGATGCTCTTGTTTGGTCGGTATTTATGCCGTATTTCATATATCAAAGATGATGGTTTTCCTAAGTAGTCATTTTAAGATACTTAATATATTTTTCTTCAACTTTGTCATTGCTCCCAGTATTTTGGTATTTGGCTGCAGAGTTTTGTTAAAATTATTTTTATGAACGCTTTGGTTTGGTTGGTATTAAACTCCATATTTTATATATCCAAGATGACAGCTTTCCAAAGTAGTCATTTTAGGGTTCATAATATACTTTTCCTCAATACTGTCATTGCTCTCGGTATTTTAGTACTTGGCTCCAGAGTTTTGTAAAAAATGTTATCATTCCTTCTTATTCCTTAGTTAGACATTTCTATTACCTTTCAAACCTCATTCCTGAAGCAGAAAAATACTACTCAACCTTATCAATTTTCTTATTCACCTCACTTAGCTCAGAAAGAATTCTGACTGCTTACAAAAATCAAATACATTCCTCGTGGGACTGACCTTTGGTATCACCAAGACTACTCCAAACAATGTGTGCCAAATATTCTGTAGGTAACACCCCCAAAGTGCATCTCAATACACTTCTCACCACTGGCAGTATATCTGAATCTGGGCACAGGCTCTCTGTTGTCAAAGGAAGAGTATATGGTTACTGTGTTCTTAAAAAGAAAACAAGAAAAATCAATTTAAAACCAAACTTAAATACACTCCTGTAGTAGCAATGGAAACATCTATTTTTCTTCAAAGTTTAAAAGGAGAGGAAGACAGTAGAAACCACTGTTTTCTCATGCGGTTTCTTCATTCTGTTGTAAAGATAAAATCTCTCCTTCATTCCCCAGCCTCCACCCATGCAAAAAGAAAAAGAAATAGGCCAGTGTATTTCTTAAACAAGCTTGCAGTAATTATACGTGTTCTGGATGTGAATTACTTGGGACACTGAGAGTTTGGGGAGGGAAGTACAGCACTCCCACTGCCTATATCACAGTTTTGTTTGTGTGATTTTTTAGAAATGTTGATCCCCAAACAGTAACCAGCCTAATAACTCTTGACACTCCATCACTAAAAAACTTGGGTAATGGATTTCTTCTCTCTTTCAACATTTCACAGGTTTCACCCAGGCTGCCAATGAAACTGAAATGTGTTCTGTGTTTGCTTCTCTTCTCTTCCTTTTTTTTCTTGTTCCTTTTTAAGCTATAGTCACTAGAGAGGCTTGATAAGTTTCTCTCTTATCTCGCTAAGACATCTGAGGCTGATCTATAGTAACTGAATAATCAATTAATTCTCTTGCAGAGTTCCATTTACATAATGAAAATGCAACACATGCTGATATTTTATACAAGTCATTTTTGGTCGTCTGGACTGATAATATATTGTGTATCGATCTAGGGAGGAAGCCTACTGTTGAAGTTGCAAAATTACAATTAAAGTAAAATGACAGAAGTGAGCTTCTATTGGATTCATATCTACATATCTCTCTTTAATATGGGGTTCTAAACATCTAGACTTGATTAAGGCTTTACTCTCATTTGAACAAAAAGTGCTTGTAATATGTGGCTATTCATGTTCACGTTGCTAGCACCAAGATCAATATTGCGCTGTTTGCAAACATCGCTAGTGTGCAAGGCTGAATCCCATATCCTCCTAAGAGAAAGGCACAGGTGACTTTCATCACACTTTGCTGATGGTGCAGTGACCTCTGAACTCGGGGGAGGGAAGGAGTTTGAGCAAAAGTTAAGGCTGAAAGGCGCTAAGAGCTGAAAATCAAGACTCCAGTGATTTGCACAGTCCCATGGGGAAAATAAGACTCGGCTCTCAACCCCAAGGAAACCTTGGTGGCACAGTAGTTAACAGCTTGGCTGTTAACCAAAAGGTCAGCTGTTCAGATCTACCGGCTGCTCCTTGGGAACTGTATGAGGCAGTTGCACTCTGTCCTATAGGGTCACTGTGAGGCAGAATCAACCCAACAGCATCAAGGCTTTTTTGTTTTGGGTTTTTTTTAAATCCCAATCTTTATGTCCTCATTTCTGGAATCAGATCATCATTAATGAATTTTTTTGCAGTCCTACTGCAGAAGGCAGGACAGGTTAATGATTAAGCACAGGGACCCTGAGGTCAGACTGCGTGAAATCATAGCACCACCTTCATGGTTTAATAACTGTCAGACTCAGAGCGAGTTACTTAACTTCTTAAGTTCCACTTTCTTCATCCATAAACAGATACAATGATAATGCTCACTGCATAGTACTGTTGTCAGATTGAAATGAGCTACTAATTGTTCTGTCCCCAGAATAAAGGCTGTCATATAGCAAGCTATCAATAAATTAGCTGTGATTACTAAGAAAGTAGCCTTAGTAGCCCAGTAGTTAAGTGCAGCTGCTAACTGAAAGGTTGGTGGTTCAAATCTATGCAGCTGCTCCAAGTGAGAAAGACCTGGAGATCTGCTTCCGTAGGAGCGCAGCCCCGGAAACCCTATGGGACAATTCTGCTCTGTCACATGGGGTCACTGTTAGTCTGAATCGACTCAAGGACACACAACCACAACAGTGACAACAACATAATCATTTACAAATCTAGAAAGAAAAAGAGACCTTGGTCTTGGCCATCCAGGTAGGGCTCTGCATTTAGCTGGGGAGAGGTGACGCACATTTGAGAAGGTGATTCAGGATAACAAAGTGAGCGTGTGAAGGATCGGTAGAAACTTACTCAGATGTTAACTTTAGATGATACGATTGTTATCTATTTTCCCTTTCATTTTTTCTTTATTTTCTAATGTGTTTGAAATTACAAAGCATTACTTTTATACTTTGTATAAAATCACACAAATTACTGCCATTTCAAAGCAGAGAGGGAAATCAACAACCCACAAAGAAGTAGCATTACTGAAATTCATACCTTGTGGTTCTGTGTTTTACTCCCACTACATTTTATAGTAATTCAACCTGAATATTTTCTGTGTTTTCCCTCCGACATCCCTGCACATCCATTTCTATCAGATACTTCAGTGCATTCAGAGTAGAGCCCTTTAACAAATCAGATTTAAGTCCAGTTACTGCATCTCTGTCTATTGTCACACTTTCTCCACTTGCCCCTTCCTCTTTTTCTCCTCATTACAAGCAAAATCTCACAGGCAGAAAGTGGCAGCAACTTACTTTTTGTCACTTTGTAATGGATAAACCCCGGAGCGATCTCTCAGGTAGGAGGAGGCTCTGCAGCCCTAAGGTGGTAATGAAAATGCTCAAAAATCTTTGTCTTGTGATGGAAAAAAACTTCCTTGAAGTTTAGTCAGTCTTAGAAACACGGGAAATTTGAAAAGTAGACTTGGAGTAACAATGACTAGGAAATGAAAATCAGTGAATACACAAAACCCAGGAAGTTCAGTACAGCAACCAACAGTCAAGATAAAAATGCCCACCTCCTATAAACTTCATTTAGCCTGTGCTTGGTACTCAGCTCTGGACTCTGAATTCAAGTAAGAGCATTTAGGCATATGAAAAAGGAAGAGGACACTATACAATCTTTGTTGTTTTTTGATGATTCATTACCTTCTCTGACAACAGAGCATGAAAGCAAGTTATTCAAGAACTGAGTTAATTTTAGCACTGGTGGAAGGCACATCAGCACTCTCTTCCCAGGGAAAGGAATTCTCTCTTGAAGATAAGAACAGAGCATAGACTAGACCATACAACCTTAAGACTTTGTAAGAACATAAATGGATTCTTAAAATGCCTAGGTTAAAAGTAGATTGACACCTATGATTTGACATTTATTATTTAGTATTGTGTTTGTGCTCTAATTAATTACCAATGATAACATTTTGTGTACATGCACAGACATGCATATTTGCAAGCAGCAATACAAAAGTATTCATGAAGAATGCATCTCTTAAAATTATGAAACCATCTCTGTTACCAATACATTTCTAAATATGAAACTACCATATTTGTTAGTTCTGTGTAGTGAGAGAAGTTCATTTTCAAAACAGATAAAATTTAGTCTCTAGGTGTAAATGGTATGAATGAGTCTTTTTTTTTCTTATTTCTTAGTTACTTGGGATCTGTAAGCATGTAAAGCCTCAGAGAGGAGGGTCCATGAAGGAACTAGGGTTGTTTTATGTCATCCAGTTAAGTCAGAGCTGGGAATGCCTCTGTGTTATCTATATCAGGGGCAGAAGCGCCTGACTTTTTAGTTCTGCTGCTACTATTGCGACGTCTACCATACTCATGTATACCTCTTCCTCTCTTGCCATTATGTTTTCGGTGGCCAGGGTTTCCAACATTGATTTCCAGCTGAGACATTATATCATTTTCTAGATTCCAGAAATGATGGCCATAACCTTTCATACATGGTGCTAAATTCTCTAAAATTTCAAATGTTACAAATATTAGTATCAGCCAAGCCAAGTGCCGTCAAGTCAGGATCTGACTCAATATTAATATTATGCTTTGAGAAAGTAAATTAACAAAATAGAATCAAAACTTTGTTTTGATTCTGTATTTGACAATAGGTTCCAATGACTTTATGGACAATTAGTGTCAATGAAGTCCTCAGGCTAGAAGGCAACAATTTATATAATGGGAAACTGAGATATATAAAAAGCCAGAGGAAGGTTTAGGATCCTGGACCAATTGGGTAATCTTTAGAGTTCACAGTCAGGCTGAGGCCATAGGGGTAAAGACGGCAAGGGCTGAAAGTCTATGGGCTTTCTAGGAAACACCTGGAGCTTATCCTGGGTGACACCTCGGGGAGATGGTGCCAAAAGTGAAAGCCAAGCTAGAATGGAGTTAGTTACAGCACACACTGTTCCAGAGATCTAAAGGCATTTTCCTGATTTGGTGGAGGTTAGATGTAAAAGGGAGTCCTCGTGGTGCAATGGTTAAGAACTCAGGGGCTAATCAAAAGGTCAGCAGTTCAAATCTAGAAGCCACTCTTTAGCAACTTTATGGGAAAGTTCTACTCTGGCCTATAGGGTCACTATGAGTCAGAATCGACTCCATGGAAATGGATGGGGTTTAGATGTAAAGGAATATCATATGTGATGCTTTTTGTTGCTCTGAAATTAGGGAATAGGATTCAAACTAAGAATCAAAGAAATTCTAAAAACAAAACAAACCCGTACAGTGACCCTAATAAGACAGAGTAGAACTGCCCCGTAGGGTTTCCAAGGCTATAATTCTTATGGAAGCAGACAGTCACATTTTTCTCCTACTGAAAGGCTGGTGGATTTGTACCACCAACCATTCAGTTAGCCCCTGAGTGCTTAGCCACTGCACCACCAGAAACTTTCCAACAAGTGGGATCAAACACTGCTCTTAGAGATTCTTAAGAGTCACTTCCACATAGAGTCAAATGCTGTCTGCCTGGTGAAAAGAAATGCAACTTTTCTCTGCCTTGTCCTTGAAGAGGGGAAGGAAAGGGTGTGTTTCCTTACCAAAGCCAAGTGAAGCAGGTCCCAAATATTAGTTGTGTATGCCAGAAAAAGGAACAGGTGTCTCACTACTAGAGTGCTTACTGCCCAGGCAATGGCTTGCTAGGTATGACTTGTACCTTTCTTGAACAGACAAAAAGAGATTTGCAGAGGGAAGGTGGCAGGAAGCAGCCTGCTCGTTCTCTTTGGCTTCAGGTGGACTACACAGAAAGAAGGGTGGCTTGAGCCCTCTTGCCAGCACCGTATTTGAACGGGCTGATCACCAGGCGAGGGCGGCCCAGCAGCCGTAAGCTGAGGAGCGTTTCACTGTGCGTAGGAACTGACAGACCAGAAGAAGTCAGGGCAAAGACAGTCCTCTGGCTTCAGGGAATTGTGCAGTGGGAGGTTCCTTTCCCAGTGGGGACTTCCAAAGAGCTCCTACGTTTGCTGGTACTGCTATCATTAAGGTCCCAGCTACAGAGAGAGACCCCCCAGCCTGGCGATGTCAGCCACAGTATGAGCAACCACCAGTGGAGAGGTTGAATAAAGATGAGTTTCTTCTTCCCCAGTATTCCTCACCACTTCCCCCGATTTGCTTCTTAAGTGACCAGGTTTTAAACTACGTAGTTGCGGTGACTAGAGATGATTGCAAACAAATGGGGGCTGGGGTGGAGACACTGCATCATCTTGACTATCAATGTAATAAATGCAGTTCTCCTCATCAGTCAGGTTCAGAGGTCACCAAAGCCGTGCAGTCTGCTGAGTCAGACCCAGCACATTTAATAAACAGGATTGAAAAATAATGCTTGATGCTGCTCTACTTCAGATGAGTAAACGGTGAGGACATCCCATACATTAAGTGGGACCATTCATTACCATAATGTGATAGGAGCATCTCCATTGACCCCTTCCTGCTCTAAGGACAGCAACTTGCCTTAGACCCCCCTGCTGGCTTATAGGAGGCAGTATACTAAACCCATAGCTGAAACTCTTACAATATTTTCTGCAACCTTCTCTCTCTGAATTTTCTAGGTTGAATGTTAACATCCACTGAATCAGTGGAAGATGCTAATGTTCCACACTCTTTTATGCAGCATAAACTTGGGGTACCTGACTTCCATTTCTAAACCCTCCCATATTGCAGGACTCTTAAGTAGTGAGTTCATTCCTATGAGCTAGACTCATCTATGCATGGCTGTCTCAAGAATATATCTACATGAATTGAAAATATTCCATCTTTTCCAGAAGTAAAAGTCATTTTCAACCCCCAAGCTTATTCTTGGTTGCTTAGACTGGAGCCTATATCCAATAACTGAATCCTGTATTGTTATTTATATGTATCACATATTTTTTGCTCTACAAACACAGAGCTATTTCATATTTTATACATTTCTTTCTTTAGCCTGGACTGTTGCTAGAGCCTCCACAGTCATCCTAATTCTATCCAACAACATTCAAGAAGTGTTTATTTGTTGAACGTGATAAGCTCTTGAAGACATGATGTCAATATAATACCAGTTCTGTCCTCAAGGAATTCACAGTCTAAGGAACAGAGAGTCAAGGAAGAAAGAGCCTTTGAGGTCAGGTCCAAAACAGAGGTGATTATCTAAGAGACCTCTGATAGTGATTATGGAAGGGAATGTCAGGCTGGTTGTTAAAAGGAGCTAAGATCCTTGTCATAGAAATATAGCAGTGTATACTAAATTTGAAGAACAAGACAAGAACAAAAGTGAAATAAAGAGCAACGAATGAGACTGATGGCTTAGAGAGAAGAGTAGAACTGGATGAATGTTTGGATCTGGTGGAGAAAAGTCAGGCTGGACAGATTCTGTGAACATCAGGAATCTGGAGGTAGACCATGTGATACTTGCCTAGGGCAGAAATGAGACAAAGTGATAAGAAAGTATTTCCAGGCTGCACATAGCTTTACTGCAGGTTATAATCATTAACTTTTTGTATGGACAAAGTTTTCATAAAGCTTTAAAATTGTTTTTAACTGGCATTACCTTTAAATAGTAAACATTAAAAGGGAAATGTTAGCTAAGTGTAACGATGTATTTTTTAATTAGGACTTCACTTTCTCATGGATTTGAATATACTTCAGACATTAAGCATTGAATAATAAATTCCCAATAAAGCATTTTTCTTCATAAGTAAAAAGCCTACAACATGTATTCTAGTTGTTCCCCAACACGTGTCTTTTTATAAAATTGTGTTGGGCAAAGTGGCTAACACAAGTCCCTAATTGAGATATTTAGTGGATATGGTGCACCGTGGTGTCTCAAAAAGACGGTTTCACAACCTATAAAAACTAGTGCTTTGAGTCCACGAGAGTGTGCACAAGCTATACTGATGGGCAGATCCTCCACATATGGAACCAGATCTTAGGAGGCTTGGTTACATCCTACACAGCAAGATCTGTGTAGTTATCACGACAGCTTTCTGGGGATGTCAGCAGTGCTTCCTGCGCTAGTAGAATCAGTGTACCATGTCAGATGACGGGGTGCCTGTTTCTAAAGCACTTCAGGGTTATGTGGGCTAGTGAGTCATGCTTATAGGCCACATAGAATCATGGCAAGACCAAGGTCTCCTAGTCCTTCTACTTTAAAGCAATGAAACTCAGCTTTGCCCTGCCTGGGACAACTCTCACTGCCATAGATAGCTGTTTGTTATGCTTACTGGTAATTTAGAGGACAGATTTGATCCATGTGAAAACTCATCAGCCAAATAGTGTTGTTAATAACAGTTAATATTTAGTTAATACTCACTGAGTGCCCAGCCCTATTCTAAACACCTTATAGTTATGATCCCATTTAATCCTCACAATAACTCTATGAGAGTAAGTCATACTATTATCCCCACTTTACAAATGAGGAAAGTAACTAGCCTAAGATTAATTAAAATTAGGATGTGGTTATCACTGGATATCTTATTCCTGAGCCAGATGGATTGGAATCACACAGCTGATTCAATTTCATGTTTAATAAGGTTTGAATTTATGCAATTAGTGGTTACCAAGATTATCATGTAGTAGACTGGCCAGGAGCATGGGTTTGGGGGTCTTACTGCCCAGAGTTTGAATACTGATTTTACCCTCATTATTATAGTAATTAAGCTGGTCCATCTTTTACCCACTTGAGTAGTTACTTTGTATATTTACAATAACAGTGATGAAAATAATAAAGTAATTTAAAACAATAGGTTTGGTAGCCTTGAATAGAACTGATGATTTTTTTTTTCTGAAAACTCCTTCAAAGAGGTGCCTTTTTCTGTAAAATTGTTTCCAAGGGAAACAGGGATCAGTAGTATCATAAAATTACTCAAAACAGATCTTAAAGCTTTACAACTACAGTCCTGTGAAACAATGTGGTAAGAAAAACATTTAGAATCTAGAACTTCCACAGATATTAAATCAGACTAACATCCAACATTTTTATAGATCTTGGTACTTGAGTGGTTTGACATGTAAATAAAATCCACCATAATCACTTGTCTCACAGTCTCTTGAATTCTATAGAAATGCTTCAATAGCAGTTGAGCAGATGACATAAATTGTTCCAGTTTTAAACCAATGAAAATAGTTTATGGATAAATATCCATACAGATATAAAAACATATGAATTCAACTTACCCTTTCTTTACATGCACTTTTTGAAATAAAATTTATGGTTGCTTTATTTCTAGATTAGATTTCTTTGTTTTCTATCAAACACGAATGTGGTTTATCTACTTTATTTACAAGACACCGGAAACCAGGTGATGAGTGAGACTTCATACCTGCCCCTAGGAGCTTAATCCAGCACGTTATTGAATCAGCCAACAATGCTGATCAGTAGTCCTCTTGAGAGACAAAGTTCTGAGCCACCCTCCATCATCCACTTACTGTCTCACTCACCAGAAGTAAATAGCCTCACCCACACTTCTCAGATCTTTAGATTTGTTATTTACACAATGATGGATCTGAACAAAGCAGTGGTTTGTTTTTATTCCTCAAAATAGATTTTCTCTCTTTTCTTTTATCAAACAGAACATAAAAACATAGTGAAGAAAGTAAAACCCACCTGAAATTCCATCACTGTTACCCACTTTGGTGCCTGTCAATCAATTATTTGCGCGTACACGTCACAACCATACATTGTTCTGCATAAATGGGATCACACATTGTGTTGTTTCTACTGTGTTGTCTATTTTTAATAGTTTTATCCTTAATGTCTCTTCCCCCTGACCACCCCCCTAACAAATGACCAAATATTAACAACTTTGCAACATTCATCATGCTCATACAACAACATACTTACGCAATAAAATATACCCACATGGATGAGTTGCATTTCAACATAAAATTTGGTGTGACCAAATTTACTTACTTCCATTTGAAATGGCATGCTGATAATCTCTCCAAAGTAGCTGGACTAGGTCTACCTTACTCAGTTTAATGACTGCATAACATGTCATCACATGGACAGACTACAAATCCATTTCCTTATTGATGTACATTTGTTTTCAGTATGTACCCACTGAAAACATTGCTGCAAAAAACATACTTCTGAGTTCTAGTCCTTCAGTTCTGTGCTGTCCTGGGGGACTTATGAGAGGACAGGGAGTGAGTGAAATGACAAAGCTATAGGTCCCTCTGTGCCCATTTTAATGAGAAAAATACATTTGTTGGGTTTCTTATTGTTATGGACTGACTTGTGTCATCCCTGAAATGTATGTCAACCCGGCTAGGCAATAATTCCCAGTATTGTGTGTTCACTATTTTGTCATTTGATGTAATTTTTGTATATGTTGCAAATCCTACCTCTGTGATGTTAACAAGGCAGGATTAGAGTCACTGCCATAGAGTAAGTCACAATGACCTGACTCATAGTGTCTCTACAGATTAGGGTACACCACCAGGGTTTCCTGTGTTAATGAGATAGGACTCCAATGTGCAAGATTGGGCTGTACCTTGAGTCATTCTGTTCTGATATATAAAACAGAGCAGAGAGATGGGGACCTCATGTTACCAGAATGAAGAACCACAAGAGGTGTGTGTCCTTTGGACCTAGAGTCCTTGTACTGAGAAGCTCCTAGATCAGTGAAAGATTAATGACAAGGACCTTTCTCCAGAGATGACAGAGACAGAAAGCCTTCTCTTAGAGCTAGTGCCCTGAATTTGTACTTTTAACCTACTAGACTATGAAAGAATAAGCTTGCTAAAGCTATTCATTGGTGGTATTCCTGTTACAGCATCACTGGGTAACTAAGGCAGGTATAGAGTTTCATTTATAAAAACTGTTTTGCAAAGTGCTACACTAGATACTTTCTAATATCCCTCCCTGGAGATTTTATCATTTTAAAATAATTTCATTAGTATTTTTTTATTATTACTATTCCACTTGCACTCTTTTTGTATTATATAATCATATTAAGACTGTAGTTCTTTCACTTTCACTAAGAATCATCTGGAGAACTGACGAAAAATAAAGATACCTGTATGTCAATGCCAAAAATTGATTCAGGAGGTGCTGGGGTAGGGCTTAAGAACCTGTGTTTTTAACACGCATTTTAGGAAATTGTTATAGAGATTGCCCTGTGATCACACTTCTAGGCTTTCCTGGTCTACCAGGAATCTTCCCAGTTTGTCCATTCTGTGCCCTATTTTCTCACCAAAGTATTCCTCATTCTGACCCTATTCTGTAACATCATAGAGGATAGGGCTACACAAAGTTTTAAAATACTGGGTCCAGAAAGCTAAAAATATTCATAATAAAATCATTGCAGAGAAACCACCAAAAAAGGGAATCATATAAAAGTTTATTTCTAAAAAATATATATGAAAGAAACAGATTTTCTCTGTGACAAAATGGAGCCTATTCAATCTTACATCCTTGCCTCTAATCCTGTCTGCATCCCAATCACCCTGATTTACTCTGTCACTGGGTGATGGCACAAAAGGAAAGATTGCAGATCTAATTAGCATAATATGGATAAGCAAATGAGGCCTAATCAATTATGGTTCACACTTGCTTTCATCACTCGTGCCAACAGTCGGCAAATTCACTGACAGTTCAAATGCGACATTTTTAGAAGTCATCAGTAAATCAATAACAAGTGACAGTAATTTAGATGCACACTTCTTTCTGCCTCCATTTCTGTTCTGGAGATGCAGGCTTACAACCCAGAGGCACCTGAGCTCAGCAGTCATGTCCCTTCTCCATCTTGACTCTTGGCACCAAGGCCATCTGTGACAGCTTCCATCAGGGTTATGGTGTGGTGCCTGAAATATTTCCCTTAGCTTGCATTGGATTTTTGGATCAAGCCTGATATACATGTGTGTGAAAGGCAACATGGTTTAGTAGCATATGCCACAGAGCAGTAGATCCTAATTCTTACCCAAGCTCTACCACTTACTACTTGTGTAACCTTGGGGAAAGTCAGTCTGTCTGGGTTGAAACTTCACCATCTATTGAATGGGGGAAAAAATGATAATATGTACCCTTGTTTTCCTCTCAGGGCTGTGATGGGGATGAAACAAGATGTCAATGGTGAATGTACTTTTCATAACTATGAGGCCATTGGTGGAGCTTTGAAAGTATGGGGTTTTAGTTTTCAGAGTAAAGAGAAACGGCCTGGTCTCTTGTCATTTCATTTTATTCTTGTGCTATTCGTGTCAAAAATCTTCACCTTAATATGACTCACACAAAAAGGAAGAAGAAGAATTTTAAAGTTCAAACTCAGTGTAGTGAAATAAAATCCAAGAAAGCCACAGGTGGAAAGAATCTGAGTCATTGTCATCATCATCATCGTCGTTATGGTTACCAATACCACCTTATGTTTCTCTAGGGCTTATAGTTAATAATGGCCCCTCAGCAAACACAGCTCGTCTCTAAGCTTCATGCTTCACCAGGAACACTGAACAACTGAGAATCAGTGTACATACGGGTGATGATGAAGACTCTGACACTCCGCTTAAAAATCTTCTATACTTGGGAAACTATACCGGCTGGAGAACAGAGAGCTAGATGGTGCACAGCCACCACCAAAGGCAGCCCTGACAAAGAACATAACTTGGAGTCCCTGACGTATCATGAGAAAAAGGGGTATGCAAATCAAAACCTCTATTAAACAGTCAGACTTGATGATCTGACAGCCTGGAACAATGCCCCTAGACTTGCTGCTGGCTCAGAGCTGAAACCAGCACTGAAGCTAACACTTCACACAAAGAAGGGACTGGACTTGGGAATACCGAGTGATACGGGTGATGTATCTACTTTCTGGTTTCATATACATGTGAAGCTGTCCTACTGGTTTCTTTCAGAGGGGAGAGGAGGGAGTGGAGAAGAAGCACTAACATTAGCTAAAACATCTCTGCTCCACACGTCTCTCATCCCTGTCTTGACAATGATCTTTTCATGGTACTGTCACAGGTGCGAGACCAAGGAGCCCAATCACACGAGCATTTCTAAGTCTTGGCTTTTATCACATCTACTAACATGACACTGGCCACAGCAAGTCATATCGTCAAAATAAAGTAGTGTGGCAAGGACTAAGGATATTTGAAGGGGAAAGTAATGGGTCATTTACATAGTGTCTGAAACAGAAAAGTCTCGAGTTAGTATCTAGAGGAAATACAAATCTATGTGAAAAGAGGTTTCTCTGTCTAAGATCTTACAAACTAGTCAGTGAAGAAGAAGTTGTATCTGGTGACGGAATCAGGAAAGACTATATAGAAAGGATTATCTGAGATGGATTGCCATGGATATTAACAACCAGAAAGAGAACAGGAGAATGTACTACGTGGGGGAAGGATCCTTAGGAGGAAAAACACAGCCGAGCCTGGGAAGCAATCAGAGGTCCCAGGTAACTGTAGAATAGACGTATGAACAGCAGGACGTACAACCAGAAAAGGAGGTTAGCTCATTTTCTTGAATGTATCAGAGGAAATCTCATTTCTGCCAATATATTGTCCATAACTACATTCCAAACAAACAATTAAGTAAAGCACGGACAAATTTCTTTCCTGTACAGATAATTGACTGACTGACTGATGGATTACTGGGAGGCAAAGCTAAGTAATGCTTTGGGTGTCTCATCAGTTAAATACCTCTCTCAACTTTTTTCGATCTGGGAACATCTGCATCAGACTGGAACAGATTTTCCCAGTGTAATACTTGACTTTAGCTGTCTTTCAGAGATTCTTTGACATACTTGAACATTATTGAACAAATGTCAGTTACGTCTATCTTTTGAATTGTGTCAATCTGAACTGAAAATGTACTGACTTTTTTTTAGCATCATCACACTGCATTTCTATGCCAGCAGCACAATTGGACATGACTGGAAATATCAGTCACTTCCCCCTGGAAAGTTTGAGTTAGTTCTTGAATCAGTACTTTCAAGACATGACTACTTACAGCCATGTAGAATAACACTAAAGAAAATTTGGGGGTTATTTACAATTCTTTTGTGATTATACAGATATAGTTGCTGACAGAATTCCAGCTAACAATTCCATTCATACAGTAACGTATCTGAAATGAGAATTCCATGGATTTTATGAAATCAGTATATCTTTCTTCTTACAATATTACTTAAAATTTGTCTTGGTAGAGGAAAATGCCCTCTTAATTATTGACAACTTCAATGGTATCTCTGAAATAATAATTTTTTAAGTGCAGTAGCAATTTCTAGTAAGCTAGTGAAATATTTTAAAGTAGATATGTTAATAAGCAGATAAGATACGAAGAACACATGCCATTTATTAGATGTTTGCTATTGTTCATGTGCTACTCAAAGTATTTGTATATATTACCCAACTTATTCCTCATAATTACTTGTATGGGTGGTATTTTTGACATCCCCATTTTACAAATGGTAAGGTTGAGGCTAGATCAGCAACTTGCTTAAGACTGTACCACTGGTAAATAGTAAAAGAAAACTGTTTGACTCAAAATCCCATTTAAATTCACTCAACAAGTAATCTTATGCCTATTACGTGCCTAGAACTGTTCTAGACACTGGAGATCAAAAAGTAAACATCTTTGACCATACAAAATTTATTTTCCAATTTATATTATATGTTTATAAAAGCAGGGTTTCTGTAACTCTGGTGGTGTAGTGGTTAAGTTTAATATCTGCTAACTAAAAGGTAGGCAGTTCAAACCCACCAGGTGCTGCTTGGAAACTCTATGGAGCAGTTCTACTCTGCCCTACAGGGTCTCTCGGAGTCAGAATCAACTCAGCTGTAGTGGGTTTGGCTTTTTATTTATAAAGGCAGGTTAAATATCCAGGCTCTCAAAATATAATGGAATTTTTTTCTCTAATGTATTAACCTATCCATCTAACCTTTGTGATTAAACTATAATTTCCTTCTAGGTTGGAAGTATACTTTATATGTCTCATTTTGGTTTTCCAGTATAGCATACAGAGGAATCCTAGTGGCATTGCAGTTAAGTACTATGTCTATTAACCAAAAGGATGGCACTTCAAATCCACCAGGCGCTCCTTGGAAGTTCTATGGGGCGTTCTACTTTGTGGCACAGGGTCACTATTAGTGAGAATAAACAAACAACAATATGTTTGGCTTCCGTTTCGATAGCACACAGTGACTGATGATAGATTGTGCCATTCAACATATACTTTTAGTAGATTTCTTTCTGTTTGGGGGATACCATATCGTCAGTAAGTGCTTAAGAAATCACCAGTTCAGGGCTGTTTTATTCTTTGCTGATTCACTATAGATGCAGTCAGTACAGTGATTAATCTAGGTCCTTGGGGTGTCTACATAACTTTCCTTCGCCAATATTGTGTTGACTTGACTCCTGTGGGTCTAATATCAGTATCTAGGGGAAAAGTGAAAAAAAATAAGCTCTCTGGACATTTAGCATCATACTGAACAAACATCACCGTGTGACGCCAACCAAAGTCCTTCCACTCCCAGTACTTGTATCTCATTGTATTGCACTTCAGCAAAAGGAAGAGATTAAATAAGTACTCCTTTCTTTGTTCCTATAGAGCTGTTAAAAAGTGACATGCATGACTTGGCAACTAGCAATACAGTACACTAAACATCTGGAGATCCTCTCTAAGTTCATAACATTTTTGGACTGAATGCCAATGAAAACACCAAATAAAAGTGGGAGATGCTGAGAATGCAAGACTTGAAGTGAAATATAGATTAATACTTATAATATTAAATACGAAAGACAAAATTAATAAGCTAAGTATTTTACTTAAGTTAGAAAGAGTGCATGTACACAAAGAAAGTAGAAGCGAAAAGAAAAAGAGCTGAAACTATTGAAATAGAAAACAAAGATACAATGAGAAGGAGCAACAAACTAACAGCTAGCTTCTCATAAAGTCTAATAAAATGGACACACCATTTGCAAAGCTGATTACAAAAAGAGAAGGTGGAGAAGACAGGACAGAGAGAGAGAGAGGGCTCAAAGACACATTACTGCTGTAAAAAGAGAAACATGACCACAGATGCACAAATTGTTAAACAGACATTAAATAGGTATTGCAGTAAATTTTTAACAATGTTAGAAAATCACTAGAAGTTGTATTAGAAAAAATAAAAATCAATTAAAAAAAAAAAAAGTCAGTTGATACAATGTACCTCTATTCATCTAGCACATGTTAGTCCCACATGTGGTGAAGAACTGAAACATCTACACAGTGGCTGTTAAGAGCCTGTGTTTTAAGCCCAATCACATTTGGCACCCATTTGTTCCCTCTGCTCTGGAACTCCAATCCATCCGCTGTAGGTAGGCACAGTAAGGGTCTGCAGATCTTATTTCAGGGCTACTGGTCAACATCTATCCTGACTAGTCCGAAGCCCTCTCTGAATCACTCAACATTCAGCCTATCACTTCTGCCTAGCCTTTAAATAAAATGAATCACTAGTCTAGAATTCACCCATCAAAAATACACATGGTCCTGAGGGTTTTACAGGTGAGTCCTACCTAATATTTGAGAAATAGGAAAGTTTTATGTATGTTTTTAAACATTTTTCTTCAGAGAATATAAAGAATTCTCTAATTTGTTCTCTATTACTAATCTAGCAACAAATTCAAAATGAGACAAGGGCAGTACGAGAAATGAAAATTACAGGCCAATTTTACTCACAAATTTAAATGTGAGATTTTTGAGCACATTAGCAAACCAAATTCAGCAATGTATAAAAAAAGGTACGTCATTAACAAACTAGATTTAACCCCAGAATGCACCATAGTTTCACTTTAGAAAATGCATTGATATGCTTTACCACATTAAGAAAGTAAAACAAAAGTGAATTGTAAAAAAGTAAATTTTGATAAAGGCAGAAAGCTAATTTGAGAAAATTCATTATTAAAAAATAAAGCCTTTGAAAATGTGAAATAAATAGATGTGATTTCCTTTTATTTGACAAAAGGTATAGACCAAGAACTCTACATTTCATGGTAAAATATTAAGTGACTTCTTTTAAATTACAACCAAGACAAAAAGTCTATTGTCAAGAGTTCTAATCTTTCTGGTTACCATAGTACCAGATTTTAGACAGCTCAGTGATTGTCATTATTTGCAGATGGTATGATTATCTAAAAAGAAGACCCCCAAAACTGTAAAGATGAATTACTAGAATCAGTAAGATACTTTAGTAATGTCACCAGTAATAAGATAGATCTATAAAACTCAGTTGCATACTTCAAAAGCAGTGAGAAAGCAGTATAAATATATTGTATATTTGCATACGCCTGTGTGTTAGATACCATCTAGGACAGCAAAAAGTACAAGGAATAAATCAAAGATGTACAAAATAAAATCTTTATGAAGAAAATTAGAAAATGTTATTGAAGTAGATCAAAAGAACTTGAATAAATACAGAAATACATCATATTCATTCATGAATATCAACTGTCCCCAAATTGAGTTTTACCTTCAATTCAATTCCAAAAAGAAAATTCTACATGTTTCTTTCTCAATGTGATTCCAGTAGCTATATCTAAGAAAAAACTTTGAATAGTCATCAGCACAGACAAAAGACAAGATTGTACATCCTAATGTAATCAAGAATTATTATAAAGTCCTATAAGATGGTGCAGTGAGGGGACGAAGACAGACAGATAAATACAAGGGAATGGAGATCTCCTAAACTTAATCATGACAGAGCTGGCTTTGTGAGAAAAGTATACTATATTCAATGAACAGTGCGGAGACAATTAGTTGTCCATATGGAAAAAATATATAAATTGGATACCTATTCCTCATTATTTGCAAATATCAATTGTAGCTGGAATTATAACCTAAATGTAAAAGGTAAACTTTTAAAAACTTTTGGAAGAAAATATAGAAACTGCAGGATAGGCAAAGTTTTCTTAAACGAAACTTAAAGAACAGACATGAAAGAAAAAGACTGACAGATTTGACCACAGCAAAATCAGAATTTACATTCAACAAAAGATATCATAAAGAAAGAGAAAGAAACAAGCTACACACTAGGACAAAAATATCTGTAACACAAATAATCATAAAAGTTTTATATTTAAAGGGGAAAAAATCCCCAAACTTACATAATTCAGAAAGAAATAGAAAAATGGGCAAAAGTCATGAACATACATTTTCCAGGAAAGAAAGCACCACTGGTCAATAAGCATACGAAAGATATTAAATCGTATTAGTGATCAGGGAAGTGCATATTAAAACCATGGTGAGATACAACTGTACAACCACCAGACAGTCAAAATTAAGAAGTGAGATAATACCAGAAGTTATCAAGACCGTACAATGAGAACTTTTATTGAAAGGCAAGTTGACAGAATGGCTTTAGAAAATATTTTGTAATAAATGCATAGGAAAGGTGAGGAGGTTTAGCCCCAAACCCAGAAAACCAATGTACATGGTAGCAATAAATAAATAAATAGAAACCTAAAAACAACCCAATATCTAATAACAGTAGAAATGATAAATTACGGTAAATTTAGAAATGGAATATACCCAGTGAAAATGAGTAAATGTATGAAAAAATTTAAATGACTCAAAAATATAATATTGAGCAAAACAGTCAATATCACAGAATTCATACACATGAGTTCACTTATGTAAGCATCAAAATCAGGAAAAACTATAAAATATATTGTTTAGAGAGGCACACACATGTGAAAGCAACAACAACAAAGATGATTAACACAAAACCCAAGTCCCAGATTACCATAGACAGAAGAAAGGGAATGTGATCTGGGATGGGCTTGAAGGATGCTAAGAGGTGCTGGTATTGTTCTATCTTGTTTGCAGACTGGTGGGCATAAGTGCATTCATTTTCAATAGTTTTCTGTGAAGTCTAAATATATGTTATATATACTCTTCCCTGTGCATGATGTGTTTCATAATAAAAAATTTCAATATCATGGAAGTCCCACATTGGAAATATTTTAGGAGTCTCAAAAGGAAAAGCCCCGTGGATTGCATATCAAAGCACAGTAATTCAGTGCAAAGAATAAGCTCTGAGGCAATGTACAGAAAATACAACTCATAAAAGAACCCTGTTACACAGACTGGGCAACCACGCACGGACCCGAAATGCAATTTTAGAATAGCCTAAATCTTCAAATTAAAAAAAAGAAAAACAGCAAGGAAAAAAAAAAAATTTTGTTTCCAAGTGGAAACACAATTTACACTTGAGTGAGATTTTTGTGCACCGAAACCATGAGGATGTACACGTTCATGCAAATCTACGCGTGATCCATCAGAACCCTCTGCAGGAGGAAGGCCAAATACCCAGCACTTGCCCTGGGGCAAGCACCCTGAAGGGCCTGGTTGGGGAGAAGGAACAGCTGGCAATTAGAAGTCCCGGGTAGTGGGTTAACTCACAGCTGGTAAAAATCAAACAAATGGCTAAGAAAACAACAGAGTATGGTGGAGTTGCAAAGAGCCAGCAAGACCAAGAGGGGAAAGGATCTGACTAAATTAAACCAGACATCCATATAAATTAAGCTTTATTAAAATAGTGCCATGGTTCTGATTCTTTTAATACTAATTTATTGGTTTGATAGATTTCCATAGCTTAGAAGAGCTTGAGGCATAGGGAAGAAAAATGTTCTTGGTGTTCTGGACAAAGTGCTGTGAGGCTTTCCATACTCCAGTCTTGCTTCTGCTCCACATTCCCTCATCTTCAGAGAAAGTTCTGCTTTCTTCTTTACATAGAGCCCCTGGGACTTTGTATCCCTCACCTCTCCTGCCATGCACACACATACTTGGGCTAAAATAAAGAAGGCCCTGAGTCAGCAGCTTTAGTGATACAGTTTAACCTATGCTGATCTGGCTTTTAGTCTTCACTGTTAAGGAAACATTTCTTACTGTCAAATGCAAGACTAAAATACATTTTGCTAAAGACTATGTTTTACCACCAAAGTACTAAAAGCTAAATGAGCCACATTTCTGAAAGATCTATAAAGTTTAGGAGGAATTAAAGGAGAATATATCAACATTTATGGAAATTAATGAAAGACTGTAAATGTGAAATGCAACGTCTTCAATTAGTCTGGGAATAGAGAAATGGAACAAAATGTTAAGAGAACCGGGATGAAATTCAGAAAGGAAACTGCTGTGACTGAGTGTATCAGAAGAGTGACAGACAAGGAGAAATCCATGATGGTTACAGGGGCTTTCCCAAGGAAACTCAAGAAGTGGCCTGGAGGAGACAGATCATTGTCGGGATCCGCTGTCGGGGCAGGGTGAATGAAATGATCTGTTTTGTACTGTCTCTTCCATCTCTAAAGTCACATTCCTGTCTATCTTAGCCAAGTGCCAAGTGCCGTCGAGTTGTCTTAGATCAGGACATTTCATCAAAGAAATGTCATTCCTGGGATGGGTAAATTGACTTTAGGATAAAATAAAAATCCCAAACTTACTCAAATAAGAGTTCGTTTCCCAGGGGGACCGTCCTGATGCACCCTGACCAAGTCCTAAGAATTTTCTCTAGGAGGCTGGGGAAGGGAGGTGGAGAAGAGAGGCTAAAGGGATAGACTGTTTTGCCTTAAATAAAGACAAATAACATCTTGTATTTTCAATACAACAACAAAATTTTCATAAGCCTATAAGTTTAGGGTTTCTATTAAATAAAAGTGGACCTAGTGAAAAACAAGTTTAGGCAGTTGCCAAAGTTCTTTCGTGTTTTTGTTTCTTTCTTTATTTTTCCAGATGTAGTAAAGAGTAATACTGCCCGAGGTGCCCAAGAGCAGATGTGAAATGATACGTGAAAGTGCTTTGTAACTGTAAATGGTGAAATTTTCTAATAGGGAGCCTCATTTGGAGTTGAGGCTACATATACTTTGTAATACTTGATACAGTAAATTCTCCTCCTAAAAAATTGTTGAATGAGGTAATTACATATCCATCTTAACCAAAATAACACTAGCACACAAGTGCAAGTACTTTCCATAGAACACATCCTAAGATGTGTTATAGAACTAGAACACATCTGTTTTAGTCAGCTAGGAGTGCTCTAACAGAAATACCACAGAGTGGATGGCTTTAACAAAGGAAGGTTTATTCTTACACAGTCTGGTAGGTTGCAAGTCCATATTCTGGGTCTCCACTCCAGGGAAAGGCTTTCCCCTTGTCGGCTCTGGAGGAAAGTCCGGTATTGCATCTGTCTTTATCCAGGGAGCGTCTTGGCACAGGAACCTCAGGTTTGAAGGACACGCTCTTCTCCAGGTGCAGATTTCTTGGTGGTGCGAGGCTCCCAACTCTCCTTGTTTCTCTTTCCTTTTATCTCTTGCAGGCTAAAAGCATTAAGGGTGGGGCAAGCCATACTCCAGGGAAACTCCCTACACAGCAGAGGAGGGAAGTAATCCTATGCAAGAATTTACAGCCCCACCCTAATCCTTTAACATACAGTTTAGCAAAACCACACATTTTGGGGGGGACACAATTCAACCCATGACAACATCCTAAGGTCTTAATCATTCTAGATAAAAATCCCAAAAAGTGAAGACTATTGCTGTCTTCATTTTCCAGAGGAAACATATAACTTAGAGATTAAACCGATTTATGCCAGGTCAAATAGCCTAATGATGACAGGAGCTCGGCCTAATTCTGTCACTCAGTTGTGTGACTTGGGGATGTTTCCTCTTCTATAAAATAGAAAGGAAGACGACAATACACTCCTCTTGAGAATATTGTTTTTGACTGATACCAAGTTGGCCGCCAACTCATGGTGACCCCATATGTAAGGGAATAAAACTCTGTCCAGTCCTGTGCCAGTCCCATGATTAGCTGCAGATGGGACCATTGTGAACCACAGGGTTTTCACTGGCTCATTTTCAGAAGTGGATAACCAGGTATTTCTTCCTAATTTTAGTCTGGGAATTCTGCTGAAACCTATTCATTGTCATAGCAACACCCAAGTCTACAGTGACAGACTGGTGGTGGCTATGCACTGACTGGGAATCTAAGCCAGGTCTCCTAATGGAAGGTGAGAATTCTACCACTGCACAACCACTGCCCCATTCAGATTATTAGGGGAGATTAAAAAAGACAATATTCTTAGAGTGCCTGACACTAATAATCAAGAAAGGTTCTTACTTTACTTAATTACAGAAAAAAAATTCTAAATTTGTCATACAACAGTATTAACTGCAAAAATTTTTGAAAACTAAAATGTCCTGAGCTCTACCCTAACTCAATCCTACTGCATCTTTCAAAGTAGGCTCCATCTATTTATGTATTAACATATTTTCTTCCCAATAGTTTTGTTACAGTAGGTGCAGAGCCTGATATTTGGAAACTATTGATATTTGTACTGTGTGTCATTAGAGGTCAGTGGAAAGAGAGACCACGAGGCTGCAGTTGTCAGAGTATGCTCCCTGGGGACCTCGCTGAATATGTCCTTTTAGAACACAAAATATTTATGATGGTTGAACAATGGGTCAACAATTAGCTCCCAGTAGCTACCTGCCTGGCTGTGTACATTTTCTCTTCTCTTGTGTGTGGAGTCTCATGTGTGTCAGGAGTTAGGAGAGAAACTCCAACCCAGACTGTTCCATTTCCTCTGCATGCTCCAGCTGGATTAGGACTTCCTAGTCTTAGAAAGAAAATCATAATTATTGTTACCAAATTCACAGTACTGAAGGTCCTAAAAGTCCTTCTCACCTAAAAACTGGGATCAAGTCATGTATTTTGTTTCCACTAGTCTCAGTACTGCCAACTAGAAGATGAAAGAGGGTGAATGAAATGATCCTTAACTCCTCCCGCTCCAGCCTTTTGTGAGGTTGCCACCCAGCTAACTTTGACTAATGAATACCCCATATGTCAGATCAGATATAAGTTTTTGATGGCTGATTTTTCAGAAATAGATCAATGTATCTTTCTTCTAAGGCACCCCCAGTGGGAATCAAACCTCTAATCTTTCAGTTAGTAGTGGGAGAGTAAACCATTGGCACTACCAATGACTCCTGTAAGAGTGTAAAACCTTCTAAGTATGTGACCTCGAAGACTAAGGTGAGCCTGGCCCTTGCCATGATGTTTTCAATTACCTCGTATGAATGCAAAAGCTGGACAATAAATAAGGAAGTCAAAGAATTGATGCCTTTGAATTGTGGTGAAGAGGGTTGGGTATGCCATGTGCTATGAAAAGAACTGTCATGAAAAAATTTGTTGTAAGGAAAAAGATCTTTTTACAACTTTCCTCTAGTTACCCCCCCGAGCACTCAGCCCATACATTCCTGACTGTTGAAATAGCCACTAACGAAAACGGGAAGGGCCACTTCCCTAACCACAAGAACTAGTTTTGGAAACAACAGGACAATATAGAACCAACCTCCCTTCAGAGTTCCAGGAACTTACCCAAAAAGGCTGGTTTCGGGAATAACAAGAAGGAACTTACCCAGAAAGGCTAGTTTCAGAAATACCAGGAAGTAAATGCACCCGAAATACCCACCCTAGCCCCGAGCTAATACAAACCACAAAAAAATTACCCCACGCGGAACCTTCCCCAATCCCACCTTCCCCAAGAATGTAAGACTCTGCCTTTATATACTCTGTAATTCTCTTGTTCGGGGCTCATTCCCTCTACTCTGACAAGAGTATGGATTGAGCCCCAGCACGCTGGAATAAAAGCCTCTTGCTGTTGCATCAAGCTGCGGACTTCATGACTGATTGGGGTTACACCGTCACCTGTGACTTGAGGAGGGGTATCCCCTGTTGGGGGTCCTTTCAGAACCAACAGATCTGTCTTGGAAGTGATACAGTCAGAATGCTCCTTAGAAGCAAGGGTGGTGTCGTGGATTAAATTGTGTCCTCCCAAAAATATATGTGTTGATTTGATTTGGCTATGAGTCCCAATATGGTGCCCATTCCTCCCAAGTGTTGTGAATCCTGCCTCTGTGATATCGATGATGGAGAATGGGCTGCAGTTGTGTTAGTGAGGCAAGTTACAAGCTTGTTGGGATATAAAGAGAGAAGTGAGCAGAGGAAGTTGGGAACCTCACACCACCAAGAAAGCAGCAGAGAGAAAAGTACATCCTTTGGACCCAAGGTTCCTGTGCTGAGATGCTCTCCTTGAATTTGGTCTAGCCTACTGGACTTTGGTAATTTCTCTTATTGAATGCACTTGCAGTTCGTAAGTGGATTTGTGGTTTACTGGCCTGTGACAATAAAACTTCTCTTCATAAAACCTTCCACTCATAGTGTTTTCTGTACCAGGTGACTAATACGGGTGGTAAGACTGTGTCTCTCATAACTGGGATGTGTTATCAGGAGAGATCAGTTCCTGGAAAAGGACATCATTCTTGGTAAACTGAGAGTCAGAGAAAAGGAAAAGACCCTCAATGAGATGGATTGACACATGGCTGCAAAGCTGGGCTCAAGCATAACGAAGACTGTGAGGATGACATAGGACTGGGCAATGTTCTGTTCTGTTGGATGCCAGATTGCTATGAGCTGGAACTGACTTGAGGTGACCTAACAACAATAAAAAAGTGTGTGGAATGTGTTAACAGGAGAGACAATTTCTGCCTAAAACTATTCTCCAGAAGTCAAACAATGTTGGGAGTCCAGATACCATTTTTGAAAACAATTCCCTTTTCTCCTGCCTATGGTTAGTGATCCCTTTGCCTTTGTTTCTGCTGTGGATTCAATCAGGACTCAGTCCTTTTCTACACTAAATGCTGTGGATTCAATCAGGACTCAGTCCTTTTCTACACTAAATGCTGTGGATTCAATCAGGACTCAGTCCTTTTCTACACTAAATGCTGTGGATTCAATCAGGACTCAGTCCTTTTCTACACTAAATGTCAGTAGGACAGGCTCTCTTGGTCATCCACTGTTAGGGTCTGTGATTTTCAAGATGCGATGCTGTTACTTTAAAGGTTAAATTTTATTAAAAAATACACCCAGTAGGAAAAATACTGGTGCACCAGGGACACATCCCAAACTACACAGAGCGGGGGGCGATGATGAGCGTCCTCAGCACCCAGTATTTAAGTCGTGAGATTACAAAGCAGGGAGGGGAAACTGACCTTTACATTGATTGGTTAAGGCCACCTGGAATTCCTGTTAGTGGTCAAGATCTAGGGGTCACTTGCAAGGCTGCCCCCAGGCATGTCATGTGACAGATGTTTTGTAAGACAAAGATGAGATTATTCTATGGTATATTCTGCTATTAAGTTATTTCATGGGGCTTTAATACCTCGAATTTTTGCTGCACCCTTCCTCATTTCAACACCACTACTTTGGAAATAGATGTGTTCTCCCTTAGCCCGCTCCCTACCCCGCTACCCATGCACACACTTTTGTTCTCCTGTATGTTTATCCTATTTACAGAGGTGCACATTGTGCTGGAAACCTGACCCTCTTTTTGTTCAGAAAATTAGCAGTGCTTTCCCTACTTCAGTATCTAGACTGGTGGTAAATTGGAAGGATTTTCTCCAAAGGCCTTTGGAACTACTAGGTTTTGGAAATCCATTGATTCTGTATTTGCATATGTATGTTAGTGAACATTCAAGCATCTCATCTACATAAGCAAAGGAAGAACATCTGTTTTCTTTTCCTAACTGGTAGTGATCACAGATTTTTAGGGCTGCATTGCTAAGTGCTCCAGTGTGTATTACAGAGTGACTCCCTGGTCAAAAGAAAGAAGGGAAGTAGTGCCTGTGATAACAGCAAGCTAGCATACCATAGGGGCACTGTTCAAGGAGCCCTGGCTGCGTGGTTGTTAAAGTGCTTGGCTGCAAACCAAAAACTGTGGGAGTTCGAACCCATCAGCCACTCTGTGGGAGAAAGATGTTAGCAGTCAGCTTCTTTAAAGATTGAGGCATTTGAAACCCAATGGGGCATTTCTACTCTGCACTATAGGGTCACTATGAGTGTGAATCAATGTGACAGAAACAGATAATGTGTAGGGCCTACACGGCCCTAAAGGGGAACCTCAGCCTACAAAGTAGTTGGCTGCTGCTTCTCCACGAGGTCTGAAACCCTCCTTCTTTAGTAGAAGCAAATAGTGCACTGGCAGGAGAAGGTGATTTGTTAGGATAGATGATTTGGTTCCTGGTGATGTGGGAGTTCACAGAAGTACAAGTGACTCCACATTCCAAGGTCACAGATGATATTATTTGAAATCCCAAATCTGAAAGTGGTTACCTGCTGCACTCTTAGGACCAAAGTTAACCCTTTCACAGGTTTGTCCACTCAATTCAGAACAATGTATAACAGGCAAGCCTGTTGCAGAGTTGCAAATTGGGGATGCAATTTGCAAGACTAGAGAGGGTAGAGGCAGAATTATTTTAAAATGAGTATCAGCACACTATAGAGTCATCATGAGTTAGAGTCGTTTGAAGGCAATGGAGCTTTTGGTAGAGCCATGAGCCTGAATTTATGCATGCTAGCCTGGCTTTGCTACTCCAAAGGTAGGTAAGCTTAGCCCATGCTCCCTGCTCTGAGCCTCAGTTTTCTAATACAAACAGTATATGAGTTCTAGAATCTAAAATCTCTGAGATCCCCTTGTATTTTCTTTCTTTTTTTTTATTATGACTGAGTGAAAATGTACATTCCGTATAAATTTACATGCCCACCTATGTGCAGCTTCCACTGCTCTCCCTGCCCGGTGACAGCACACTATTCCTCTCTGCTCCATACATGTCTCATCCTCCCAACAGTCTCCTTTCCCCTCCTCTCCACCCATTCTCCTTCCTCCAGCCAGAGGTCAGCAGGATGATATCCTATAGATGTGCAGAACTGTAAAGTGCATCCAATATATGTTCACTCTGCATTGCCAAGTCCAATCTATTCGTGTCCGAAGAGTGGACCTTCCTTATGATTTATGGGCAAGGGCAGCATCAAGGCCAGGGGCCGTGCTCCCAGGGGAATCCCCAAACCACTGGACCAGCAATTGACGTCTTTTAGTGGAGATCTCAGGGTGCACCCTTTTTATTCTCATGTTGCCAGTGGGACTCAACTTAGTGAGCTCTATCGTGGCTATCACTGGTGGTGGCAGGGCACTATCCAGTTCTTCTGGTCCCATGTTGATGTAGGCACCCACTCATGTGGGTCTCTCTGTCTTCTGGGTTGTCAAGCTGCCATCCAAGGGCACGGCAAATGGTCCCAACTCAGCAGGAATGGATGCTCACCGAGGACCCCTGTATTTTCTTGGTGAGTCTACAGGTAGTTAACCCTCCAGCTACACTTTTATGTTCCCTGATGCTCTGCTCACACAACCCCCCTCCCCCCCTCCCACAGAATGCTTCTGTACTATGCCCAACAGTAACAACATCTTTTGTTAAAATGATGTGCCCACATAGGCAGGAGATTTCTGACCTTAGTAACTTGCATTCTTGCACACAGAAGTGAATGGAAGAGCTGTTCATGAGTATGTGATTCCTTCAATGGAGTAATAACTTCCCAGATGACATCACACATCAACTCGGAGCAAATTCTTTTCTCTTTCAGAAACTTTTTGGCAACTTGAGCTGAATATTCTGTGTATTCCTTCCATCTTCTTTTGATGCTTCCTGAGTCATTTAATATTTTGCCTGTAGAATCTTTCACTGTTGCAACTCTAACCTTGAAATTTTTTCTTCAGTTTTTTCAGCTTGAGAAATGTAGAACTTGTTCTTCCCTTTTGGTTTTCTATTTCCAACTCTTCATACATGTTTTTATAATGCTTTATTTTGTCTTCTCAAGCCATGCTTTTAAATCTTCAGTTCTTTTACTTCTTCATTCCTTTCTTTTACTTTAGCTGCTTGTTCAAGAGCAAGTTTCAGAGTCTCTTCTGACATCCATTTTGGTCTTTTCTTTCTTTCCTATTTTTTTAATAAACACTGCTTTCTTCATGGATGATGTCTTTACACCAGAAAGAACTGGTCAGTGTTCAACCATTTCAAGAGGTAGGTAGCATATGATCAGGAATCAATGGTACTGAAGGAATCGAAGCTGCACTGAAGCCAAAAAACAAAGCTCCAGGAATTGATAGAGTATCGATCGAGATATTTGAGCTGGAAGTGCTAACTCTTCTATGCCAATAAGTTTGGAAGACCTCTACCTGTCCAACAGGCTGGAAGAGATCCATGACAAGCCAAGTGCTGCTGAGTTATTTCCAAAACAGGTGATACAACCAAATGCAGAAATCACTGAAAAAGATCATTAATATCACATGCTAGTAAAATTTTGCTCAAGATCATTCAAAAGTGACTGCAATCGTATACTGACAGGGAACTACCAGAAATTCAAGCTGGATTCAGAAGAGGATGTGGAACCTGGGATACTGTTGCTGATATCAGATGGATCTTGGCTAAAAGCAGAGAATACCAGAAAGACGTTTACCTATGTTTCATTGACTACACAAAGGCACTCATTCAACTACGTGGATCATAACAAACTATAGATAATATTGTGGAAAATGGAAATTCCAGAACACTTTCTTGTATTCATGAGGAATCTGTGTACGGATCAAGAGGTAGTCATGTGAACAGAGCAAGGGCACACTGCATAGTTTAATGTCAGAAAAGTTGTGTGTCAGGGTTGCATCCTTTCATCATAACTTCAGTCTGTATGCTGAGCAAATAACCCAAGAAACTGGACTATATGAAGAAGAAATAGGCATCAGGATGAGAGAAAGACTCATTAACAACCTGCTGTATGCAGATAACACAACCCTGCTTGCTGTAAGTGAAAAGAATTTGAAACACTTGCTGATGGATAGTAAAGACCACAAACATCATTATGAATTGTACCTCAACATCATGAAAACAAAAATTCTCACAACTGGACCAGTAAGCAACATTGTGACAAATATAGAAAAGATTGAGAATTTCAAGGGTTTGTTTTACTTGGTTCCACAGTCAAAGCCCACGGAAGCAGCAATCAAGAAATCAAAAGATGTATTGCACTGGGGAAATCTGTTGCCAGGCCAAGTGCGCCAAGTGCCGTCAAGTCGGGTCGCCATGAATCTGTTGCCAAGGACCGCTTTAAAGTATTGAAAAGAAATCACCAAGATGCGCCTGCCCAAGCCATGGTATTTTCAATTACATTATGTGCATACAAAAGCTGGACAATGAAAAAGGAAGACAGAAGAATTGATGCTTTTGGATTGTGCTATTGGAGAAGAATATTGAATGTACTACAGACTTCCAAAAGAACAAACAGATCTATTCTGGAAGAAGTACAACCAGAGTGCTCCTTGGGAGTGAAAATAGTGAGACTGCGTCTCACATACTTTGGACATGTTGTTAGGAGGATCAATCCCTGGGGAAGGACACCATGCTTGGTAAAGTGGAGTGTCAGTGAAAAAGAGGACGACCATAGACGAGATGGATTGACACAGTGGCTGCAACCACGGGTTTAGGCATAAAAATAATTGTGGTCTTACTGCAGGACCAGGCAGCGTTTCTTCTGTTGTGTATAGGGTTGCCGTGAAAATACCAGGCATTTTAGCTGGAAATGGAGGCTTGTGTGGGAAATACGTTTAGGAGGGAGGAGAGGTGATTTCAGGACACCCGCTGTCACCCATGTGCAAAATACTAGGACTACATGACACATCAGATCTTCTGCTTAGTTTCATTATTTCACAGGTGAAGGAACAGAGGTGACATCATCAGCCAGCAGTAAACTCAGGAGGCTACATCTTTTAGCTCCAGGGTTTGTGCTTTGCCCACTCCAGTCACCACTCAACGCATCTTCCCTTTGGGAGTCCCGCAACATGGTAATCACTAGAGTTCTGACATCACTGGCATAAGCCAGAAAGATGTGTCAACACTTGGATAATATCTCCTTCACCAGGAACAAAGTAAGGGCACAGCAACCATTTATAGAAGAGCCCAACCAGGCCTTTTTAAGAATAAATTTTGAACCTCAAGGCAAAGAAAAATCTCTTTAATGTTTTGTCTCCCTTCCCCATCCTGTCCCAGGCACAGTGCATGACACTACACAGGCATGGTGAACTCAAGCTGATGAAGTGACAGAAGAATGGAGGCCCCTCTGTCCCTGAGGCAAAACTGTCTCCTAGCATTCTCCAACATGGTTGTGGTGAAAGCAGAGCTAGAGAAGAACTTCCTTGGACATCATACAATTAAAGTTACTTGTTCCCTCTTACCCTATACTTCCCAGTTTACTCAGCATAGATTCTATATTGCAGCAACAAAATTACTCCATTTCAAACCAATTCAACCTTTGTGTTCCTTGCTGCCTCTGTCAAGTTTACCTGATAAAACCTTAATCTTGCTCAATCCAGCTCTACACTTTGTACCTGCATTTAAGCAGCTAAGTGCTGCCAAAGAAAAAACACACAACATGAACTATAAAAATGGCAAAAATGGCACAGGAGCATCGGAACTCGTGTAACTTCATGACGGGAAGGACAAAGGGTTGACTCAAGATCGAAGTTCAAGGTTGATTCCCGCAAGATAGATGTCAAACATATGTCCACCCTCCAAACTTTTTACCAATTCTGAAACCACCCGTTTCTCCCACAGAAGTCTCTATTTCTCTGCTGGGTTAAGGAATCATTGAAATGTGCACAAAGAACAATACAGTTGGTGGGTTCTTAGGGATATAACAGGTTATAACTCAGGATCAGGAACAACTCAGGATACCTTCAGTCTGGACAGCTTCTCAGTCATGCCCATAGGTAGGTGTCTCCCTGGCCCTTAGTCTCTTGGCCTCTTGGGCTCGCCTGTCCTCTGCCCTGCTCTGGGAAGTGTTAGAAAGTTCTTTAGTTCCTCTGCTAAGTACCCAGAGCACTCCACTCTGCCATCAAGACTCCAATCCAAAGGCACTCAGGTCTCTCCCTCCGTGGGTCTGCAAGCCTAACTCTGCCAAGCGTACAGGGCCATCCCACTCTGCCAGGAAGCCTTCTACCTGAAAGCACTCAACTCTGTCATGCTGTGGGTTAGCACACCCACAGTAAAAGTCTTGCACTGGTGTCCTGGTTCTGTTGCAGCCACTTCTTTGTCACTACTTCTTGCTGTCTCATACTGTGTCCAATGTTACAACTCTCTCTCTGTCTCCTGGGTCTAGAAGGTGCTCAGCACAGGGAACTTGAGCCCAAACGACGTGCTCTGCTCCTGTTTCTTCTGTTTTGCTAAGGCCTCTCTTTTCTGCCTCTGCAATGGCTTGTTTTAAGCCTAGCATGACGGCGAACCAATAGATCCCCTTGCTAGGGTTCCATGTATCTTATTCGTGTGGTCCAGTCCCCACAAAGGTGCCATGTACTTTATTTGCATTGTTAGGTACCCAATCCCTTTGATAGACTAGAAACACCTTATCTGCATAGTCCCACCAAATGACCGGTTAAGGCTATACAAACAAGGTGTTTGTGGCCCACCAAGGGAATTATGAGATGCTCACTAGGAAAACCTCATAGAAATGATACATTACACTACACACACATGCACATGCACACACACATGTACATGTGTGCTTTACTTTTAATTTAGTATCATCAATCTAGGTATATGATTCTGCCAGACAATTCTGATAGCTTCCAAGTGAATTTCCCACTACTCCCCACCGCCCCCCAAATTCATACCTTCTCTTTTTTCCATCATCTTCGCAGCCTCAAGGCCAACTCTTAGCAGATGACCTCATCTTTACTGTTAGGGAACACGAATACAGATAGAGGACTACTACCTCATACCCCAGCCCCCGAAAGTGTCAGCTTACCTGCATCATTCTCACAGGTACTGTGACTTCCCCTTAACACAAAGAAGTGTCCTTGCTGTTCGTCTTGGAGTCCATTCTTTCTCACTTACTCATATACTTCTTTTTTAAAAATATTTTTTAGTATAATTAAGAGTAAACTAACAATCTATGTCATTTGGTCCTATAACATCTGTAATTGTACCCCTACTAGTCTTCCCATCTTAGCAAAGGACAGCATCATCCACTCATTTACTTAGGTCCAAAACCCAATTGTTAGCCTTGGTTCTTACTCTTCTTTCATACCCTGCATTTATTTCTTCAGCATGTCATATAAAAAATATTTCCACAATCTAACCAGAAGCCAGCCACTTCTCACCACTTTCCTTGTAATAACTTTATTCCAGAGTGAATGAATGAACAGATGAATAATGGGGTGTTATATCTGCAGAGAAAAGGGTATCTGGGATAATATTTTTCATTGTTTCTGTGGTGTAATGTCAGATCAGCATGAAGAGGGAGTTTACGAGATGTGAGCTCTGTTATCTATATGCATCCTGGAAGAGAGGTCAGCCTTCTGCCATAATTCATTGGGTCTTTGACTGCAAGCAAATTAAAAATTGAGTTTAGGTAGGTTTACAACAGAAAATTTCAGAAATTTAGAGCCCTGCTCTATCTAACCCTCACTGCTCTATGCATGGAAAATATTCCATTTCTTGCCAGGTTCAACTTCCTTTCCTGACTTGTAGTCACGACAGCATTGTGAGCCTTCTGCTTCTAGACAAGCTGAAGTCACAGGGACTGGATTTTCCATCCCCTTGAAACAAATAAAATAACATAAAAAGTATGTGAAACAACAATTTTCAAGACCTCGGATATCAAGCAACAAAAGACAGAAACCTTTTGGACAGGACGTAAATGAAGTAAGCCCTATGATTGCCCCAGCTTGCTGACAAGGAATTCTAGTGATTCCTTCAAATAATAATAAGCAAAATACAAGGTCCTACAATTAAGTCTGTGAACATAGTTATTCTGAATGCTACACACCTCATTGCTGAATATCACTGTGGTCACCTTCGAAGTACTGCCATTGGGAAGCTATACACTGACGCCAGCACCTAGTCCACCCTTCAAAGCAATTTTGAAACTCTTCATGCACAGAAACACGGTGGCAAATTCACAAACTTAGCTGTACAGTTGTCTCTGAGGAAGTTTTCAGCCAGTAAACAAATGACTGTATTGGAACTACCTACCTACTTGCCTGATCTGGTCCTAATGCCTTTTTTCTTTCCGAAAAGATAAATATTGAAAGAAAGATACTTTTATGACATTCAGGACATCAAGGATAATACAAGGACAGCTCTGATGGCCATTCCAGAAAGAGAATTCCAAAATAGTTTTGAAGGGTAGACTAGGTGCTGGAATTGGTGCATAGCTTCTCAAGGTGAGTATTTTGAAAGTAACCATAGTGCTATTCAGCAATGAGGTCCATAACACTCTTTCTAGGGCTTAGTTCATGAATGTAATTGTCAGATCTGCTACACATGGTGTTTGCAATCTGCCTGGTACCACTGCTGTAAGTAATTTATTGAATTACTTAGTAATTTATATAAATACATACATACATATATATATATATATATATATATACCCTGGCGGTGTGGCTGATTAAGTGCTATCTATATTTGCTAGCCAAAAGGTTGACAGTTCAAATTCACCAGGCGCTCCTTGGAAATCCATGAGGCAGTTCTACTCTGACCTCCAGGGTTGCTATGAGTTGGACCCAACTCAACAGCAGTGGGTTTTTTGGGTTTTATATATATACAGATATAGATATTCAATAAACCTTCAGAACAATTATTGGTGATAAGTATATCATTTTCCCCATTTTGTTATATTTTAATATTATTAATATTACAATTATTGTAATATTAATCTTATTCATATTAATACAATATTATTATTATCCCCATTTTGCAGATAGGAGAATTGACACCAAAAATCTTTTAAAATTTTATTAGACATTGCTGGGATGGAGTCTAGATAGTCTAGCTGTAGAGTTCATGGTCTTAACTACTACCCTGAAACATCACTTCAGTAAGCTTTATTGAGTCTGTGGCAGAATGTGGGGGACGTGGGCCAGCATGTTCATACCTGCAGCAACGTGAATTCAGAACATGCCTTATCAACCAGCTCATTCATAAATTTTCAGTGCCTGTGGCAAAACTAGTTTTCCCTGATGGCTTCTCAAACCCTCACTGAGTTCCCCACGCTAGACCATGTTGTCTGCCACTGGGTTTTCCCAGTATTTCCAAGCTAAAATCTACTTGGTGTGTTCTCAGTGCTTTTTAAGAGGACAAGATGAGCAGCACACTACCGTGAACAAGAATTTTGGCTTAGCATGTCTAACATTGACCTTGGAGACTGGATTGGATGGTTCTGCAGATATTGATCATTGTGAAATCCTGTTTGGTTTCTCAGTTGGCTTATTTCTCTCTACTACCATCAGGGGTCACCTTGTAAATTATGGAGAAAATATACAAGTCGTTGATTCCTTTCTCACTCTGCTTCCATGGAACAGAATCTGTCTCAACTCCAGGATCTTTTTGTTTAACACCTGGTTTTAGTCCCTACATTACAACTCGTAATAGTTTTCAGTAAATTTAAATATATCTCTGACTTCAGGTCAAACGGTGACATGGGACAAGTTGGAGCAACAGGGACCAGATTTACTCCTATTCCCAAAACAAATAAAATGCAATATAAAATATATAAAATAATTAATGTCAAGAAATTGGCTACTTAGGCAAAAAAAAAAAGGACCTAAAAACTTCAGAGATGGGAAGCAAACAAGGTGAGCCCTACTATTTTTGCAGACTGCGGCCTGGTGTAAAAGCAGCTTAGGGAAGGCACCTGACCTCCTCCAGCCCCACCACAGACAGAGGAGGAAAACCAAGTGCAATAGCTCAAGGCTGATTTCTGTGAGATGGGTGTTATACACACCTCCTCTCTCTCCACTATCTCTGCCAGTGCTGACACCAGTCATCTCTCTTACAACACTCTCTTCTGGGCTCAATAATTCACTGCAGTGGCCACAAAGAATTCACATGACATATTCACAATTAGGAGGATTACTGTAGGCTCAAGAAGCCCATCATGTTATCTCCTGCTGCAGGGTCTCTCCATCTGGTCTTTTCTTACTTGGTGGTGGTAGGCCCCTCTTCCTGTTCTGGAATTGGCCCTTTTTAAGTCCAAGTTGACCAATCTCCTTTGTAGACCATAATTGCCTTATCATATAATCACTTGAGTGGGCATTGCAAAACCCTGGCTAGAAAGCCCACACATAAAAGTAATTAATTGCACCATACCTAGGACAACTTTCCAGCCCACAGTGGAGGGAGAAGAAATCCAGAGAAACTAGACAGCTTGCCTGAGAACATGGAACTGGAAGTGTGTTAGGCTACGTCAACTTGAATTCTCAGAGAAGGTACTGAGAAACTTCCACAGAAACAGAAAACTGGAAAACTGCAGAGAGGCCGTTTAAGTCTTCAGCATAATACTGATTTACAGGTGAGTGAGGAAACTACCAGGGGACAGGATAAGAACCACTTGCAGAAGTTAGAGAAAATTTAACAAAATTCAGACACAGAAAGTAAAATAACTCATAATTCGTGAGTCACTGGGACAGTACTCAGAAGAGTTTTGCCTCAGTCGTAGGTTAAAATTAGCCCAAGACTAAACACTGTTCTGACCCCACTTAACAAATTTTATATATAAGCAAGATCCCAAAGATCAAACCACTACCAATTAATATAATTACTTTGCAAAACAAAGTTCAAGAATATTTATAGGAATACAAAAACATTTGTCATCCCAAACAAGTAACATTGAGAATGTCTGTCATCCAATCAAAAACTACCCAACACATAAAGAAGCAGAGAAATATAACCCACAATGAAGAAAATCAGTTTATCAAAAATGATCAAGAAATTATAACAGAATTGGTACAAAAGTCATTAAAACAATTACTATAAACGTATTTCGTATATTTAAGGAACCAGAAGAAATATTTAACATTTAATTTAAGATAAAAGCTAAGTTCTAAAAAAAGAAAGACCCAAACTGAACTTCTACCTACTGCCATTGAGTCGATTCTGACTCATAGAGACCCTATAGGACAAAATAGAACTGCTCCATAGAGTTTTCAAGGAGCACCTGTTAGATTTGAGTTGCTGACCTTTTGGTTAGCAGACATAGCACTAACTACTTCTAGCGACAAAATTTTGGCTTCCTTCTACAGACAAAAATTATAATATCTGAAATGAAAACCAATTGAATATAAATAACAGCAGATCAAATATTGCAGAAGAAAAGACTAGAGAAAAATAAAAACAAGTTTTTTTAAAAAAGGTCTGGTAAAAAAATGAATTGATATCTATGTCCAGACAAGATGGAATAAAAGTCATTATGTTTGTCTTTCTACCTGAAACTACAAGGAGGGGCAAGGGAGGAAGGGCATACTATTTAATATAACACACAAACAGTAGACAGTACAGTGATTCCTCTCTGCCCTGGTGGTACAGTGGTTAAAAGCTCAGCTGCTGCCCAAAAGATCTGCAATTCAACTCTACAAGCTGCTCCTTGGAAACACTGTGGGGCAGTTTTAGTCTGTCTTACAGGCACACAATGAGTTGGAATTGTCTCATTGGCAACAGATCTGGTTTTTTTGGTTGAGCAATGGAGAACAAATGAGGTGATCCCTGCAACTGCCCCATATAAACACTGTGAGAGCATTTCCAGTGTTCAGTGTAAGAAAGAAAACTGGTATACTCAAATATAAATAGACAGAGCTGAGAGACTAGGAAGAGCAAGGAGGCTGCAATTCACAGAATACTAGAGGGGTAAGAAATTCATAAAGAAGAGAACTCTAGAGATCTGAATAAAGTCTCTCACAAGTTTTAAGTAAGTGCTGATGAGCGCATGTCTGTGAGGTAACTACTTGAGACCAAAGAAAACAACTAGAGATAACAGAGCATGTAGGATTGAAGTAGATGCTGCTCCCATCAGCTATAATGGAAAATGTAGATCATGGGGTATTGGGTAGCACACTCAAAAGTGTCTTGCTTCAGTAGTGGGAAATAGTTATCTCAATACTAAACATGTCTCTGCTCCTATCTAACAAATCTTAAATGCAAGACCCAAAAGCATTAGGTGGTTTCTAACTTAACTTCATCAACTTTAAGAATAAATCTCAAGAATAACTGTAAGAATACAAAAATACCTAGCATCCAAGTAGGTAGACCTTGCAATGTCTGGTACACAGTCAAAAAATACCAGGCATATAGAGAACCAGGAAAATATGAACATAATGAGGAGAAAAGTCATTCAGCCAAAACTAACCTAAAATTAACATAGATGTTAGAATTAGCCTAGGACATTAAAATATTTATTATACCTATATTCCATAGTCTCAAAAAATTAAGTAAATGTATGGAAGGTATAGAAAAGATATAAACAGAACTTCCAGAGGTGAAAACTACAATGTATGAGTTAACAAACTGTACCAGATGAGATTAATGGCAGATTAGCCAATGCAGAAAGATTTGTGAACTTGAAAGCAAAGTAACAGAAGTTTTCCAAAATGAAACACAGAAAAAAAAGGAAAAGAGCATCAGTGATCCCTGGGACAATTTCAAGGGGCCTGATAGAAATGTGATTAAACTTCCTAAGGGAAAGTGTGGATGGGGAAGGGGAGGTACAGGAAAAAATATTTGAAGAAACAATGGCCAAACATACAGCAAAGTTTATGGAAATCATAAACTCAAAGATAGGGGAAACCCCACATACCTAAAGTGTAAGAAATGTTTAAAAATTATATGCATACATATGTACATATGTATTATGTTGTTGTATGTCATTGAGTTGATTTCAGCTTATAGCAACCTTATACCAAGAGGGGAAAAAAAAACATTGTCATGCAGTTGATTTCAACTTACAGTGACCTTGTAGGACAGAGTAAAACTACACCATAGTGTTTCCTAGGCTGTAATCTTTATGAGAGCAGATCCCCAGGTTTTGGTCTCCTATGGAGATACTGGTGGGCTTGAACTGCCACCTTTGGGTTGACAGCTGAACACTTAAACATTGTGCCCCTGGGGTCTCCCTCATCGTAATCAAATTGTTCAAAGCCTGTGACAAAGGAAAAACCTTAAGAGTAGTCAGAGAATAATGACATTTTATACACAAAAGAACAAAGATAGGCATGAAAACAGAAATCATGCATATGATAAGGTGGTGAAACAACATAGTCAAAATACTGAAATGGGGGAGAAAAACCTGTCAACATTGAATTCTATGCCCTATGGAAATACCTTTCAAAAATGAAAGCAAAATAAAGGCTTTTCCAGACATTAAAGGGGAGAGAGAGGGAGGGAGGGAGAGAAAGAGAATTATCTCTCAGAAAATTCACACCAAGGGAAATGTTAAAGAAACATCCTGGCAGATGGAAAATAACACCAGATGGAAATATGCATCTATATAGAGGAATAAAGAGAATTAGAAATGGTAACTATATGGATAAACATACAAAGCTCTTAGTCTTAATATTTAAAACTTGTTAAAATATAATTGAACATGTAGACAAAAATAATATCAATGTATTATCAGGCTTATAAATACATATGTATTATATATGCATATGGGGCCCAGGTGGCACTGTGGTTAACAATTTGCTAACCAAAAGGCAAGCAGCTTGGATCCATTAGCAATTCTTTGAAAACACTATAGGCAAATTCTACTCTGCTCTGTATGGTTACTATGAGTCAGAATCAACTCAACAAAGTGTACTGCAGTCCTAAATATTTATCCCCATATTAACAAATCTTGAAGATCAAGAATGATAGAACTAAAAGGAGAAATAGACAAGGGTCTTAAATCAATGGACACAGCTCCTAACTTAAAAAACCATAAAACCATCTGAAGCAAACCAAACTCACGACCCTTGAGTTAATTTGAACTCAGAGCGATGCTCAAGTACAGAGTAGAACTAGCAGCATAGGGTTACCAAGGCTGCAAATCTTCACAGAAGCACGTCTTTCTCCTGCGTTGAAGATGGTGGGTTCAAACCAGAAACCTCTACATTAGTAGGTGAATGCTCAACCACTGTATCACTAGGGTTTGTCAAAGTATAAAAAGAGCAAATCAAACCCGAAGTTAAGTAAAGGAAATAATAAAGAATAAAACAGAAATGAAGTGAATAGAAAACAAAAAAACTATACAGTAAATCACTGAAGAAAAGAGTTGATTCTTAAGAAAAATCAGTAATACTGATAGATATTTAAGCAGATCAGTCTGCAAAAAAATGTAAGAAAAGACATTAACTTCACAAATGAAGGAGATGGTATCACTGCAGATTCTATAGATACTAAAGGAATTATTTTAAAAAAAGATTGTGAATGATTTTCTTCCAGTGACATCTCAGAGAAAATGGAAAAATTCATCGACAGATCAATGCACCAAAGCTCACACAAGAATAAACATAACTTAAACAGTCAATATCTACTAATGGAACTGAGTTTATGGCTAAAAACTCTCTCTCTCTGTTACTCACACACACACACAAACACACACACACACACACACACATGCACATGCACATGCACACACAAAATGTAACAAAAAGCCTTCCAGGACTAGATGACTTCTCAGATTAATTTTGCTCTGTACTTAAGGATAAAAACAATACCAATTCTATACACAGTCTTCTGGAGAGGTGAAAAGGACAGAATATTTCCCCACTCATTCTAAGAAGGATAACTAACATTGCATTCATGTCATATCAAACCAGGGACGTTACAGAAATACAAAACTATGGCAGTATCCTTCACTAACATAGATACGGACCTTCAAAACAAAATTTTAGAAAATCAAATCTAACAATATAGGAAATGGATAACATATTCTAATCAGGTGAGGCTTAACTCAGGGACACAAAGATGGTTTACGTCAATAAACTACCACTTGTAGTCATATAATACACTAAAAAGAGAAAAAAACAATAGTCTCAATAGATGAAAACAACAAAATCCAACCAATATCACTTCTTGATTAAAAATCTTGGCAAACTAGGGATAGAAAGAAATGTTTTCAACCAGATAAAAGATTTCCCAGAAAAATCTTTAGGATCTTTAACATTTTTATTCAACAGGGTACTGGAATTTCTAGTCAGTTTAGTAAGGAAGAGAGACAGACAGCAAAATAGTAAAATGAACTGGAAGGGTAAACAACAACTACTTTTATAGACTTATGACGTGGCTACTATGTAGAAAATCCAGTGGATTATTCAAAACAGTTACAACTGATCTGTCTACTAGCAAAAAGTAGTTAGAAATGGAAAATATCCTTTATAAAAATAATGAATTTATGAAACACTAAGAATAAATCTGTCAAGATATGTGTAAGAAGTCCATAAAACATTGCAGAGAGAAATTAAAGAAGATCTAAGTCATGGGTTAGAAGAATCAACATTGTTAAATTGCAATTTCTTCCCATATTTATGCATAAAGTCCACACAACCTCAAAATGTAGCAAGCTTTTTGTATGGGAACCTCTGATTCTGAAATTTGTGTGGAAATGAAAAGGATATAGGATATTTTTAAAAACTTTGAAAAAGAATAATAAAGTTTGAGGACTTACAATAAACCAAACTTCAAAACTTATTATAAACTTACATTAATCAAGACAATGTGGTATTGGTATAAAAAGAGAAAAAATCAATGTAATAGGACAGAGAGTTCAGAAATAGACCCCCTTATATGTAGCTGATTGATTTCTGTCAAAGATGAAAAGGCAATCCCATAGCAAAAGGACAGTCTTTTCTAACAATTGGTGTTATAACAACTAGGTAGCCAAATATTAAAAAAAAAAAAAAAAAAAGGTTATCTTTATCTTGCACCATATCTGAGAATTAATTCAACATGGATCATATACTAAAATGTGCAACACAAAACTACAAAACTTCTAGAAGAAAACAGGCAAAAATCTTTGTCATCTTGGGTAAGGCTAAGATTTCTTAGACATGTCACCAAAAACTTGATCCATAGAAGAAAAATTAGTAAATACTATTAGATTAAAAATTAAAACTTCTACTCTTTAAGACACTGTCAAGACAATGAGAAGACAATCTTAACCAGAAGGAAATGGTTTCAAAGCCAGCCAGCCAAGTGCCATCGAGTCAGATCCGAATCTGATAAAGACTTTGTATCCAGAATATACAAAGAACATTTAAAACGCAATAGTAAAACAGTCACCCCACTGACAAAATAGAGGAAAGATCTGAATGGATGCTTGACTAACAAAGATATGTGGATGGTGAATAAGTACCAAAAAAAAAAGATGTTCAACATCATTAGTGATTACGGAAATGAAAACTTAAGAAAAATAACGAAATACCACTGCATGTATATTAGAATGGCTAAAATAACAAAAATTGACCATATCACATTCTTGCAAAGATGTGGAATTGCTATGGGAATGTAAAATAATATGTTGCTTAGAGAAGTACTTGGTAACTTCTTAAAAAGTCAAACATACTCCTACTATATGATCAGGCAATTCCACTCCTTCATAACTACAAAAATAAGTAGAAACATACTTCTGTATATATGCACATAAATGCTCACAGAAGCTGTATTTGTAGTAGCTAAAAACCCAAAACAATCCAAACGTCTATCAACAGGTGAGTGGATGAAAAATTGTGCTACATCCATATGTGGAAATATCACTCAACAATGAAAAAGAATGAACTACTGAAATACACATGAACTGTCCCCCCCAAATAATAGTGATATATGAAAGAAGACAGACCAAAAAAAAAAAAAAAAAAGCATTGTTTTCCTTGTTTTACTGACTTTTTTAAACAGAACTGTGGTGCTCATGTGGGCATACAAGAAGAAACATGACTTGGATGAGGTAAGGTTACTTGACAAAATTCATACGACTAATGAGTGACAGTCAGAATTTAAACCTTAAAACATACTCATCTGATCCAAAAAAGCAATAATTTGAATGGCAGTATTTATTTTTGAAGATAGACAGATCTTCATTTGAGTAATGAACCTACTTGTAAGGTCAAATATGACCTTGAATTATACTGCAACCCCTCTGATCCTTCATTCCTCAACTGTATAAAATAGGGTTAATTCCTACCTCAGAGAGTCAGCAAGAGACAACAGGTATAAAAGAATTAACAGAAACCTTGGTGGTATGGTGATTAAATGATACAGCTGCTAACCAAAAGACTGGTTGTTGAATCCACCAGTTACTCCCTGGAAACTCTATCGGGCAGTTCTGTGCTGTCCTGTAGGGTTGCTACGAGTCAGAATTGACTTGATGGTAAAGGATTTGGTTTGGGGTTTAAGTACATTTTAATTAGTATAATTGTGGTATTATTGTTTTGCCCAGATCTTGTTTATTCTCCAGCAATCTACAAACGGGGTCTATACTATGCTTACCATAGAAACAGTAAGTACAACGTCTTTAGCACAATGCTTTTTCCTAAGTCATAGATTCATAGCCAACTACATGTATTTGAACCCAAATAATCAGCCCCTAAATGTCATTGTGGAAACCCTGGTGGTGTAGTGGTTAAGTGCTATGCCTGCTAACCAAAAGACTGGTACTTCAAATCCACCACGTGCTTCTTGGAAACTCTATGAGACAATTCTATCCTACAGGGGTGCTAGAAGTTGGAATTGACTGACAGCAGTTTTTTTTTTTTTTTTAGTTTAAATGTCATTGTAAACTCAACCTGACACAAAATGAACTCTATAATTTCCTTTCCTCCTTGGCAAAAACTACCACCCTCCACCCTATTTCATTTACCAGAATCCCAGCAATCCTCTTCCCAGTCACCACAATGCCCAGTGGGCTCATTTCCTCCTCTCCCCACTGCTGCGTCTCACCTCAAGCCCTCATTTCTTTTAGCTCCTATAACTGCTTTTTAACATGTCCCTTTGAGTCGGATGGCACTTGGCTTTTTTGGCTTGACTCCTATCACAAATCAAACAATTCATTGTCTTCACTGCTGCCAATCATCTCTGCCAATTGCCTCTAATTCTGTAATTCTCCTACTTGAAATATTTCATGGATTCCCTCATTTGTATGTAAATCACCAATTTTTTGACATTATACAAGGTCCTACTTGAAATGGCCTTGGCTTAGACTTCTAGCTTTGTCCTTCACTAGGCCTGCTACTTCTATCAATATTGAAGTGCTCTTTTGAACACTTCTTCCTGTGAGTACTCGGTGTTTCAGCTCTGGGACTTCGCAGCTATGGTCCTGCCGCTATTGAAATTGTCCCTGATCTTCAAATGGCTGATTTCCTCTTACATTAGTACACAATTTCAAATAAATATTTGTGGAAAACATAACTCCTTGGATACTTTTAAAACTCTTCTATGTGAATAGTGAACACTTTGAGAAACAGCTGATTCTCAAGAAAAAGTTAATGGAGTTGAACCAGTTTGTTTCAGTGAAACAAGTCAAAGCGGCAGGGGAAGGATTTTCTAAATAGATTATGATACACATCACTACAAGTTTTCAGCAGGCCCAAGTTCTAGAATAAAGGTGCCACCAATGATAAAATGATCTAGAATGAAAAAGGGTCGAGTATTTGGGCCAGTATCTTCAATAAATAAATACATTACATTAAGAACTTCGTCCGAGCAAGGAGCTGGCACCGATGACTTGGGGAGATGGAGTCCTAAGAAATACATTGGGCATTGGCGCTCTCATTTGGTTGAAATACTTGCAACACCTTCCATGGGTACCTGCAATGGTGCTGTTGATAGGAGAAGTTGGTAGGTATGAACATCAGTGATTGTAGTCAGTGTTATACATTGAATTGTGTCTGCCTATTTTAGTCATCTAGTCCTGCTGTACCAGAAATACCACAAGTGGATGGATGGCTGGCTATAAAAAGAGAATTTTTATTTTGTCACAGTCCAGTGTGCTAAAAGTCCAAATTCAGAGGTCAGCTCCAGGCTCAGTTTTTAATGACATTGAAGGAAGGTCCCTCAGTCTTCCCAGGGACTGGGAGCTTCTAAAGCACAGGGGTCCCAAATCCTTTCCAAAGAATGCCATCGGCTCTCAGCTCTGCTTTTTGGTGGTAGGAAGTCTAAATTGCTGCCTGCTTCCCTTTCCTTTATATCTCAAAAGAGTGCCTGAGGACACAATACAATCTTAAACATTAAGCCCTGTCCTACAAACACAACTACTGCCCATCCTCTCTCATTAACATCACAGAGGCAGAGTTTATAAAAAGGGGAAACATCACACAATACTGGGAATCATGGCTTAGCCAAATTGTCACACACGCTTTTGAGGGGATACAAGTCAATCCATGACACCTGCCCCCAAATGTCTCAATTTAGCTAGGGCAGAATTCTCAGTTTGCATAGCTGTTCTCCATTGTGTGATGATGTAAGTTCCCAATGTGTTGTAAACTGTAATCTCTGCCTGTGGCTGATAAGGTGATACCAGGTTATGTTAGTGTACCAGGATTAGTGTAGTGCACCACACCCTTATCAGGTCACAGCTCTAATCCAACATAATGAGAGTTTTCCTGGAATGTGTCCCACTTCACCTTTTACCTTGCAAGATGTAAAGGGAGACAGAAGGGAACACGGAGAAAGGAATTTCAGACCAAGAAAGCAGTGCCAGGTGCCGAGTACCTCCTTTGGCATCCCTTTGCTGAGAAGCTCCTGGAAAAGGGGAAGATGGATGAAAAGGACTTTCCCTCAGAGCTGATAAAGGAAGCATTTCCCCAGAGCTGGCACCCTGAATTTGGACTTCCAGCTTTCTAAACTGTAAGATAATAAATTTGTCTTTGTTAAAACCATCCACTTGAGGTATTTCTGTTACATATAGTAGTACTAGGTAACTAAGACAATCGGCATCAGTGGCACTGATTGCTTCCACGGAGTGTCAGTCACCCTGGCAATCAGAGATACAACCAGCGAGAGATAGATAAAGACCAAAACACCAAATCTGTTGCTGTCAAATCTATTCTGACTCCTAGTGACCGCATAAGACAGGGCAGAACAGTCTCACAGAGTTTCCAAGGAACACACCTGGTGCTTTTGAACTGCAGACCTTTTGGTTGGCAACCATAGCACATAACTACTATGCCCCCAGAGTCAGACAAGAATGGCAAAAAGACAGTGGAAAGCCAATAGCTGTAACTAACTCAAAGAGCACAAGTAGAGCAACCTGGGGATTGCTGGGAATATGTAGAGAAATTTGCAGGATTCTAGATTTCGTAAGTAAGAGGTACAGTGAAAATAGTGACAGACTTCTTTGTGACTGCCCTTTCAGCGGCGTGATTGGGAATCATGTCAGTCTTCATCAATAACAGAGTTTAAGCTAATATAAGTTTCTGACAAGGCGAGAAAAAATGTAAATAGTGAGGAAGGGATTTTATAGGAAACACTAAAAAGGAAGAAAGAGCCAGAATAGTTGTCATACAGAATAAAGGAGAAAATTTCCTTTAGGAAAGTTACTGAGGCTTCATATAAAAGAAAATATTTTCCCTCCTGCTAAAGGTATCAGACTTCATCTTCTAATGGCATAATTATTGGTTAAGAAATCATGTTTATGTTAAAAGTAGTTGGAAGAAGAAAATACATCTTTAAGGACAACTTAATGAAAACCTGTTACGGATTGAATGTAAAGTAAGCACCAGTGGTAAATGTGTTAAGGGATATGTGTGTGATGGGACATGGGGAAGACATGTTTCTATGAGGAAAAATAATAATGATAGGTAACTTGCCGAACATATACTGTATGTTAGTACTACAGTAAGATATACAGTATTTGAATCTTTTAATTCTCCAAACATCCATATGAGCAAAGCGCTGCTAACTGTATTTGATAGGTAATGATATTGGCACAGAAGGTGAAGCAATGTAACGACAGTCATACTGATACTAAGTAGATGAACCAGGATTCAAACCCAGAAAATCTGGCTCCAAGACAAACCCATGATTTTTATTTTTTTAATTTTTTAAAGGTTTTTTTTATTGTTAAATAAAAAATGAAAGTGTACATACTCTGTGCTTACCATACTAGGTTAAGAGAGGAGGAGTACGCAAGTTGTGTTGAAGTTTCATTAATATTGATCTTCTAACTAATGTGTATTGTCACCTATTTCACCCAACCAAATTTCTAACAACTATCTAATCTAAACCCTCGCCCCTTGCCCTCCTGTCCTCCCCACCCTCCCCACCTTCCCCACCCTTGTAGCCGTCAGAGTCTTTTCTATTATGTATGAGTATGCTTTTAAGTTTTTTATCATTCTGTCGCTGACTAGTTTCACTCAACATAATGTCCTCCAGTTGAGACCAAATTGAGAGATGTTTCCTGCTGTCATCGTTGTTTCTTATCAGTGTATAGTACGCCATTGGGTACATACACCAAAGTTTACCTATCCATTCTTCTGTTGTTGGGCATCTGGGTTGATTTCAACTTTTTGCTATTGTGGACTGTGCTGCAATGATCATTCATGTGCACGTAACAGTTGGTGTGAATGGCCTTGATTTTGTAGGATATATTCCGAGCAGAGGAATTACTGGGTCAAATGGTATATCTATATCCATTATTTTAAGGTAATGCCAAATTGCTTTCCAAAGAGGTTGCATCATTCTGCAATCCCACCAACAGTGAAGGAGAGTTCCAATCTCTTCACTGCCTCTCCAACATTTATTGTTTTGTGTTTTTTGGATCATGGCCAATCTTGCTGGGTTGAGATGGTATCTCATTGTCTTTTAGATTTGCATTTCTTTAATAATTAACAATTGTGAACATGTCCACATGTGTTTTTTGGCTGCCTGGGTCTCCTCTTTAGAGAACTGTCTATCTCCTTTGCCCATCGCTTAATTGGATGATTTGTTTTTTTCTTATTGATATTTTGTACAACCTTATAGATTATGGAGATCAGGTGTTGGTCTGACATAGAGTTGCCAAATATTTTTTCCCATTCTGTAGGTGGTCTTTTACTTCTTTTGATGAAGTCTTTGGATGAGCAGAAGTGTTTGATTCTTATTAATTCCCATTTATCTTTTTTCTTTTCTGATGAATGTGTTTTGTTTGTCAGATTTTGAAGTCTGTCTATATTGCATATTAAAACATCTATTGTTGACCCTATCTTATCATGGATGAGCCATGATTTTTAGAACAGCACTTTGGGGACACATTAGCACAGGAATCTTCTTATCCACCTCCTCATACACTTCAGATGTCACAGAAGTGAAGTCACAAAACCCTCACAGACTTTCAGTTACCCAGTCTTTAAAATGGGACTAATCTTACACAGTATTCCCTCCTTGCCCCAGAGATTATGCTTAAATATTGGTAAAGTGTTTTGAGGTCTGTTAATAAAAGCTGTGTTACAAAGATAAAAGAAAATAATGCTGAAGTTATTCATAATGGCTGTGTGAATACCCACTAACTAATACTTTATAGGAAACCCTGGGTTAAGTGGGTTAGTGGGTTAAGTGATACATCTGTAAACCAAAAAGTTCAGCAGTTCAAATCTGTCAGGCGCTCCTTGGAAACTCTATGGGGCAGTCTTACTCTGACCTATAGGGTTGCTATGAATTGGACTCAACTCAACAGCAGTGGTTAAGACTTCGTTACCTATCAGATTCATGTATCTTTCTAAATGTCCTTTATGTAAGAGCAAAAGTTGAATATTGATAATTACTTAATAGGAGGCAACAAGAAAAGCTGTGTCAGCTAGGATTTTCTTTTCTGTCTATCCTTTGATACATGATTTTAGTTCCTCATTTGTTGCCCAACTTGGTTCAAGGCTATACGTTTTTGTGAAGACTGAAGAATGAAATTTTGTAAAGTTGTATGAAATAGTACAAGTTTGGGTTAGTCTTGTTGCTGATTGTCAACATGCAACTCATGAGTGGTAACCCCAAGAACAGTGGAATGAAATACTGCCCAGTCCTGTGCCATGCCCCATGCCCAGCTGCAGATCAGACCTTGTGATCAACAGAGTTATCATAAACTAACTTTAAGATGCAGATAGTCAGGCCTTTCTTCCTTGTCTGCCTTAAACTGAAGGCTCTGCAGAAATCTGTTCAGCGTCTTACCAGCATTCAAGTCTCCACTAACAGACAGCTGGTAGCTAGGCATGAAGTGCACTGGCCAGGAATCAAGCCTAGATGTGTCACATGATAGGTAAGTATTCTTCCACTGAACTACCAGTGCCTCTAAGTCTGGGTAACAAGCCACAAAAGCTTTTTTTTTTCCCTGATCTTACTAATAATTGTGGATCACATGTCTATTTTTCTCAAGAGCACAATAAAAAAAAAAAAAAAGAATTTGGCAGGACATACCATCTTCCCTCTCTAGGCCCTTGTTTTTTTCCCCTGTGTTGTTATGAGGTCGGACTCAGTGTTCTTTCCAACTGTTGTATGAGGACTGCCAACTAAGTTCGTGAACTCATCCCAGAAAAAGTGCTACATACCTCATTGCTGAATATCACTACAGTGACATGCTTTTCTATTCTTCATAGCTATATGTGTTTTAAGTTATACTTAATGGAAAAATTTCTGAAAGGGGCAATAAAGAGAGAGTAAAACAGATCACCAAAGAAGGCTGCAAATATTTCTCTTTAACAACAAAATAGCTTTACATCCACGCAGAATGCCTTAGAGGTGTGGCTCAGCTGAAATACAGGGAGGTAAGGGGACGGAGGAACACCGGGGATGGCCTGAGTGAGCTTTATGAGTTCACTCTGTGTCAGCACGCAGTAAGTGTTCGACAAATGTTTGTCAAAGAAATAGATTCCATGTGTGTGCTCTGTCTTTCTGCCTTACAAAGGACTTTCTCAAGCTTTGTCTCATTTCACCCCACAGTATCCTCGCACAGTGGTTAGAGTGGGTATTCTTAACCTAGTCTAACAGATCCAGGAAACTGATCCTCAGAGCATGAAAACGATTATTCCAAGGTCAGAAAGCCTGTAAGTGACAGAACCTGGTCTCAAATGTGGGTTTTCAACTTTAAACCCTGTCTTCTTTTCATGGTGTGATACAAGCCTTATAATGTTAAGACACAATCCTAAAATAACACAAAAGACTCTGCCAGCCTCTTTGTTTCCTTGACTTCGTTAAATTGTTAAAATGGAACTGTCCCCACAAACTTAGGTTGTACCGTCAAATCTGTCTGAGATTCTAGGGCATGTAGCACAGCTTGCTTTAATCTAATAACTGACTGAAGTGGATCCGCAGAAAGGACATAAAAAGGCAAATTGTTATTTTTCAAAACCAAGCCATTCGCCTGCCTAAAAGGTTCATAGCCTTTTCCTTTTTCAAGAAAATATTTATTCCTTTAGAAGATTTCTTCCCGTTAACAATATTTTTACAGCCTTTGTGATAGTTTTACAGCATTTTAGATGCAACCTAAATACTACATATTTCAAGAATGGAACCATTACATTAAGAACGCTGCATATGTTTAAAAGTGTCTTTTATGAGGTTTATTAAAAGAAGCCATAAATTTTGGAAAAAGGTTTAAGCTGTATTACATTGATCTTACTTCTCATTTAAACAAAATGTAAACTTTAAGTAAAACCTTGATGTGAAATGTAAACTCACTCATATACCCTGAGCTCACTCTTCATGTATGCCACCTTAAAAATATTAAATCATCTATGAAACACTCCATTTCTTTGAGTGTTTTCCAATCACAACAAATAGCTTTCTGGTGATTGCTTGTACCTGTTGAACTTCTTGGATTCATTCACAGTGAAGAATGGGTAATGCCAGTTGGATACAGAGCAGGGTTTTAAAACCATTCTCATTGCTGCACACCAAGGGTAACTTGCAACCCAGCTTAGCTTTTCAGTTACCTGCTTCTAAAATAAACTCATACACAACAACCAGCTGCTGTTGAGTCAATTCCAAATCATGGTGACTCCAAATATGCTAGAGTAGAACTGTTCTTCAAAGATTTTTCAAAGGCTGATTTTTCAGATGTAGGTCAACAGGCCTTTCTTCCAAGGAGTCTGGTTGGATGTGAACCTTTGGGATTTAGGTTAGCAGCAAGAGTTTTAACCATCTGCAACATACAGGGATTGTCACGTACAAAAGTTAGATACTATTATTTTTCTCACTTTATAGTTGAGAAAACTGAAGCACAGAGAGGGGCTGAGCCATTTTTCAAGGCGACCAAGTTAATACAGAGCAAAGTTAGCATATGAAACAGGGCGGTCTGGCCCCAGATGGCCAAACGCAAGCTCTATTCTATACCCTGACACTATCCTGCTTCTCCACAGGATTACTAGGAGGAATAGATGAGCTAATACACATAAAGCATTTCGTACAGTGCCTGCCACTTAGCACTCCACAAGATCAGCAGTTACTAACATCATCATTATTATAGCTAGTGCATGTTGGGAGTCCAAGGGTAATGAAAATGGTTAACACACTTGGCTTCTAACCAAAGAGCTGGTGGTTCGAGTCCACCCAGAGATGCCTCAGAAGAAAGACACAGTGCTCTACTTCCACAAAATATCTAGATGTTGACTGGGGTCTTAAAAGCTAGCAAGCTGCCATCTGAGGTAAACCAAATGGTCCCAACTCAGCAGGAATAGATGATAACCAAGGGTGAAATCAACATGGGGGAAAGAGAACCTGGAAGACAGAAAGACCCATGTGAATGGGTGACTACATCAACATGTGACCAGAAGAACCAGACGGTGCCCAGCCACCTCCAGTGACAGCCGTGATGGGGCTCACAAAGTTGAGTCCCAGTGGCAATACAAGAATAAAAAAGGGTGCACCCTGAGAACTCCATTAAAAGACCACACTTGATTGTCTGAAGGCCTCAGAGCTCCCCTGTGAGCATGGTCTCCAGACCCGATGCTTCCCCTGATCATAGATCATTATTGAAGTCAACTCCTTGGACAGGAATGTATTGGACTCGGCAACACAGAGTGACCATATCTTGTGTGCACTTTATGGTTCTATGCATCTAGGATGTTGTCCTACTGACCTCTTACTAGAGTGGAGTAGAGAGAGTGAGGAACAGGGGACAGGGCATTGTTAGGAGGATATGACTTGTATAGAACAGAAAAGAGGAGTGTGCTGTCACCAGGCAAGGAAAGCAGTGGGAGCTGCACATAGGCGGGCATGCGAATTTAAACTGGATTGTATGCTTTCACTCAATCACAGTTAAAAAAAAAAAAAGTAGATATTGAAAGCTCTCTGGATACAGTTCTACTCTAACATACATGGGGTCACCATGAATTGGAATTGACATGATGGTTTAGTTTTTTGGTTTAGTACATGTTACAGCTGACAGTCTTACTGTAGCCATCCTTCACGAAGACCAAAACAAACTGTGCTGTGTACTCAAAATAACTCTCTTAGCCCAGGTCCAAGTGGAAACAAAGTTAGATTGTCAAAGTCATATATTCAGTCAACTAGATAGGAAAGAAAGGTGGTTCTAACACTCAATATTTTAAGATCCCATTCATAAGAACTTCAGGCCTTGTTAGCACTGTCTACTCAGCCTCCTCAAATCAATCTGGCATCTCCTCTCTACCCAAACACTCCAGACTGTCAGTTTAGGACAACTGTTATCAACTTTGTCATTAGGTTTCATGCCTTTGAGGGAACTCTGTCCTTGGATTTCAGAGGGGTTTAACATAAGCCATCTTCTGCCATGTCCCTGGGTTTCAGAGACGCTTTAGCATAAGCCATTATTCAAAAACAACCCACAGGAACTTGAAACACACACAAACCTTTATGCCTGCTACTCCTATCCTCCTAAGCACAGCTTTTTCCTAATCAAAGACCATAAACCAACCCTACCCCCCTCCTCTTTTTAATATTTTTTCCTTATCAAACCACTAAACTCCTTACCCCACACTAGCTTATCAGAACTTTAAAACTATAAAAAAGTTGCCCTACTGGCCTGGGAGGGGTTGAGCCACTCTCAACTTAGCCCCCTTTCTCTTTCTCTTCAAGGGGGCTGAACCAACCCTTAGCTCAGACCCCGTTCTCTTTCTCTTCAAATAATCTTCACTGGACCCTCAGACTGGTGAGTCTCTGCCTCTGTGTAGTGTCATTTGCTCCCCAACAGCCTTTAAATGTATTGATTTGTCTGTCTAGAAAGCTCTTCTCACTTCTTCATGTGACAAACTCCTCTTCATCCTTCACTACAAAAGTCAAATACTGTCCTCTCCAATTTTCTTTCTTTACAAGACTTTGTTTCTACTCTTCTAGAATATTGAAAGGGTTTTTGTATAGCTATAGTTTGGGTTGTCTTTTTCTCTTGATAAAGACTAGACTGTGAGATGTTTTACTCATTTCTCTTCCTTCATCTAACGCAAAGCCTGGCCCAAAGATTTTCTATAAACATCTGATACATAAACAAGTGAATGATGCCCCCTTCCATCCAGTTTATCTCAAGGGCAGTTCATGTCAGAATCAAGAACCATGAAGAAATCATCCTCTGAATGCTGTGCCTAACCTGAGATCTATAGAGGTCATGGGGCACAGCCTCAACTACTGAACTTTGACCTTTCCTGCTGCATAGAAAAAAAACTGTTGGCTCAGACAGAGTCCCTGGGCAGTACAAATGGTCAATGTATTCCACTGCTAACCAAAGGTTAGAAGTCTGAGTCCACCCGATGGTGACTTAGAAGAAAGAACATGTGATCCACTTGCGAACTATCAGCCATTGAAAACCCTATGGAGCCCAGTTCCATTCTTACACAAATGTAGTCGGTATGGGTTGTAAATGACTCCATGGAAACTGGCTAATTGCTGCAGAACCTGTAGCAAGTTACCTCTTGCTACTTCATGAAGGTTCTTCCTAGGCTACCACGCATCATTTTCCCGTTTTAGTACCTTTCAGAGAAGAAGTCTTAGTGGCTTCTGTCAATTATCATTCACATGCCTTCTCAGAAAAAGTGTGAAAACCTTAGAAATAAGTAGGTGTTCATTGCCAAGGCCCGAGCTGGGGGAATTAAATCCAAGATTTCTAGGAAGCAGAGTAAAAATTATTTCCACATATATGTGGAAAGTTTAAAACTCTTTAGGAAGCCTGAAGATTTTGAAGGACTTTTAATAAGCAGGTGATCATCACCTCTCACCCCTGTTCATTTTGCAACCCACTAATCCTCTGCTACAGTTTTCACTGGGAGGAGAAAACCACTAACTTACCAATTTGCTGACGGGATTGTTAAGTGGTAGACTTGAACCCAAATATTATCTCACCTAACTCTCTATGTAGCAGTGACATCTACTGGGCAGCATTGTCACTTCAGGGTTTGTGCTTTTGTATTACACTGACACTTAACAACTCACTGAATCCTTCTAAAAACCCGATGCCGTAGTTAATACCATGATCTGTATTTGATAAATGAGGAAACTGAGAAACAGCAATCCAGTTACCGGTCTTGAGTCCCAGAGCTGGGATTTGAACCCAGAAAACTGTGATTCCAGAGTCTGAGCTTTTAACCATTGAGCTATGCTGTCTTTTCTATAGTTGCCTTCTGTGCTTTGAATAGATCCATTATATAACTATCTTCATATTGCTTAGAAAGTACGTGTTTACGTGTCTGTTTCCTTAATAAACACTGTTCTCTTCAGGGTAGTACCTATGTCTTAACCACTACACTACCAGGATTTCCATCTGATGTAAGTGTTAAATACTTTTGTTGAATAAATACATGCATAATATGAATGAGTGAGTGAGGGAGAGATGTCTCAGTGTACCTGAGGGGTATCTGCAGGGGACGGGGAAGAGAATCATCAGGAAGGATGGGTGCCGTCTTTGGAGTCGCCGTACTGTGGACTGTGCCTTTCAGAAAGTCACGTGAGAACAGGGTCTGACTGTAATTCAAGTCCGGTTGTCCTTAAGATCTTCAGAGTCTCTGCGTAGTTTTCAGGTAGAGTCTACACGCCTTAGATTAAAATTGAAGCTCCTTCATGATCTGGTTCATACCTATGTCTCCAACTTCTCTACCTGCCACAACAGCTCATGTTCCCAACATGTGAGTAACTTATGATTCTCTGAACAAGCCGTGTCCTCTCACACCTCCAGGCTTTGACACTACCTCTGCCTAGAATCCCCCTTTATCCCACCAAACTGTCTTTTCCTTTCCCTGAGCAACCAGCATCTATTTTTTTCAGATGAAGATTCCATATCCTCAAGGAAGCTGAGAGACACCAGTGGAGCTTAGACTCCTGTCTGTGACAGAACAGCGTCACTGATTTCCTCATCCATGCTCTCTGGTAGTCAAGAACAAGAGTGTTAGACACTAAGGATGCCTGCCACTGAATCCTAGCCTGGCCATTTACTGGACGTTACTTGGAAAAGTTACTTACCTGTTCTGCATCTGAACTCCCCTTTTGAAAAGGTAAACAATGAAAATAGTATCTAAGCCATGATATTTTAAGCACTGAATAAGTATAATTGTAAAATGCTTAGGACAGTGTACAGGAATGGAAATTTGACTATGATCATCACTATTATTGTCTGTTTACTCAGCTCTCTTTTCCTACAAATCATCCGTATTTAGGGACTGTTTTCCAGCCTTTTTATGTGCAAAGGTCTAGTAAAGTGCCTGTTAGGTAACAATTACTATTTAGGAGTGGGAGGAAGAAGGAGAAAGGCAGAAAGATGTATTTGTTTTCTAGGTATGGTAATGTAACCCCTCAAATAAAATTAGACAGATTGAAGGCAGCTCAGAGTAAGAAACATATTTTATTTGTAGCTTCTGCTTAACTCTTCTCTGTTTTTGTTCCAGGCCCAGAGTTTCTCTCTGGTTGCGTCATTCCCTGAAATTTTCTCCCTCTCTAAATCCATTTCCTGCCAAGAGATCTTTTAAAAGTTACAACCACTTCCACACATGGAGAACACATTGCAGCTGTTTTGGATGGAAATTATGAAGAGAAAGAAACCAAAGCGATACAATCTTTCAGAGATCAGGCCCCATAGGCCAGTAGGGAGCCATTTCTTTTGGATATAATGGGAAGAGTTCTGAAATGCACTCTGCTCCAAAAAACCTACCCTACCCCTCTTCTTTAATGCCTGAAGATTTCACCACTAGAACCATTCCTTGGTTTATGTCTTAGCTAGTTCTACTGTAACAAAAATATCTCAAGTGGATGGCTTGAGTAAAGAGAAATTTATTCTCTCAGAGTTTAGGAGCCTAGATGCCCAAATTCAGAGTTTAGGAGCCTAGATGCCAGCTCCAGGGCAAGTCTTTCTCTTTTTGACAGCTCTGGGGGAAAGCCCTTGTCATCAAACTATTCCTGGTCTAGAATCCTCTTAGCACAGGAACTCCAAGTCCAAAAAATAAACTCCCCACCAGCTCTTCCTTTGGTGGTAATACGGTGCTTCGCCTGTCTGCATGCTTCTTTCTTTTGTGTGTCAAGAGAGACTGATTCAAGATACAATCTAATGCTGTAGATTGTGCCCTGCCTCATCAGTATAACTGCCTGTATCCTCTCTCATTCACATCAGAGAGGTTAGAATTTACAACACATAGAATAATTACATCAGAGCACAAAATGGAAAATAAGCAGACAGTACAGGGAATCATGACCTAGGCAAGTTGATACATATTGTGGGGGGACCAGTTCAATCTATGTCATTTTAAGATCTATATTCCCAGAAATACCCCCTTCAAAAAACAAAGATGATACTCAAGAAGACTAATCATGTTTACAGAGAATTAAGGATTTATTTTAGTTAGCTTTCTGGATAACAGTTCATTCAAGTTGGAGGAAGTGATAAAAAGAAGAACTGTCATTTATGGGCAACGCTTCATGAAAAATATCTTTGACATTTGATCTTTAAATTCTGTTAAGAAGGTGGGGCTGGTAGGTCAGCCCTGTGTGAAGGTGCTGGGTTGACAGAAGGACAGCTTCTCAGGACAGATGACACTTGAAAAGGGGAGACGTGCGGGCAATTTGTCAAATATCTCCAACTGACCTCACACTAGACAGTTTTGCGGTCTTTAAGGTGATGTGAAACCGCTAGTCAAAGGAGGAAATGCCGTTCCTAAATCTCGTTACAAAGCTACAAAGTGGGATCTCTTTAACCAACCTCATATTCTTTCTTTCTTCCATGGAAACCTGTTCCTGTAAGGGGGAATGAGCACAGAAGCTCTTTCCCTTGACATCGTGAGCTACAGGCTGACTTATTTGCTCAGTATATGAGGATTGCATACCTCCTCCTGCCATGCATAGAGGGAGGCCGCAAAGATTCAGAATCCAAGCTGACCCAGCTCTTGCTGACAGGTTCACATAACCCTGGGAAGACTTTCAAAGAAATGAAGCAAGCTAAACCCTTCAACTCCACCGCCCTTGACTGGCTTCACCTCTCCTCCTTCTTGCTGTTGCTTCTCTCCTGGGCCCTCTTTTTCTCCTCTAGAACCTTACAGTAGCATCTGAGCTGATCTGTACTACTCACAAATCTTCTATCAAGTTTGTTTTTGTTTTGTTTTGTTTTTTTTCACATGAAAAACTGAGGTCTCACCACATAGCCTCCTTTAAAATTCTGAAGTGGCTTCTTGTTGCCATCAAAACAAAGTCACATTCCTTAACAAAACTTGATTCTGGACCTGTCTGCCTCCAGAGCCTTGTATCCTTGTATTTCCCCATGCCTCATCCCAGCCATGGGAGCTTCCTGCATTTTCCCTGTTGCAGTATGTTTGTATTTACCCCTGGTTCTTCACACATGATTTAGCCACTCTCATTCCTTGGACATTGTTCACTCAATAACATTCTTCTCACCCTTAACAAGTCCCCTCCCCTGGAGCCTTCAGCAAGTTTCTCAGAGTCTCATTCTTCTCCAGTGTCCTCTCCAGTATCTTATCCAATGAAAACAATCACAAACTCTAGCATTTGTTTACATTCTTATTTCTGTCCTGAGACTGTACACTCTGGGAGGGCAGAGTGTCTTCTAGAGGTCTCTCTATGTGCTGGGTATATTATCCTGCAAGATTCCATGGTACGGGTGCAAATTATACTTGAATGAATGAACAAATAAATGAACTTAAATATTAAGTGAATGAAAGAATAAAATTTTGAAAATTAATAAAAGTACAACAGACCTGTGTACAAAAGGATATGAGAATAAAAAGCAGAAGTCACTTACTTGTGTATGTGGATGGACATTCCTGTTAGGTTTGGAGGTGTGAATGAGTGTTCTTGGGCAAAGTTCATTTTAAAAGAGTAGAGAATATACATAGATTAGTGAAATTCTAGGCACTAATAACAATGGTTAAGCACTCTACTACTAGGTGAAAGGTTGGCAATTTAAAATCACCCAGACAGGCCTCAAAAGACAGTCTGACATTCTACTTCTGAGTGGTCACAGTCTTGGAAATCCTATGGAGTACAGTTCTACCTGGCAGCATGTAGTTCCCATGAGTTATGATTGACTTGATGGCAACTAACAAGAATGGGTCAGATTTTCATTCCTTGTCAGGGTCTTTTGAGTTCACATTATCGAAAAGATGCTAGATACCTAATCCTACTTTCCTGTGTATGCTTGCCCTCTTCTGGATTGGGGGGAATGCTACAGGCTATACCTCTGTAATATATTTCTGTTGTTGTTAGTTGCAATCAAGTCAGCTTTAACTCACAGCGACCTTACATATAGCAGAACTGCACACTGCTCAGTCCTGTACCATTCTCACAGTCATTGGCATGGTGGAGTTCATCGTTGCAACCAATGTGTTAATTCATCTCATTCACATTTTCTCTTTTTTTTTGCCGGCCCTCTACTTTACCCAACGTAATATTCCTAAACAGGCAGTTAAGTGTCTCTGGTAATGACTTAAAGCACACAAAGGCTAGACAGGCCCTGGTGCCTCTCCCATCCATTAAGCCTAAGATCATTTCTCATACTAGAAGCTCCATCACCTTAAACAGGCCTGCTGTTACTTGTGGGTCAAAAACACATACTTGTATGAATCCAGATTTATGAGTCTAACCTGGGAGAGAATATTGGGCCAGCTATCTGTGGCCCCACCTTTTTACCAACTCCCACGTAAACGTTCCATACTTCCAGGAGCTCTAAAGACTCTCAGGATTTTCCTGTCATTCTTTCACAAATTTAAGCTGGGGGATAAAGAATAAATATGGTAATAAAGTCAAGAGGGTATACTCGTGTTTGTCTTTGGTTGCTCTTTTTCTTCCATAGCCATCTTGTTGGAAATGACTACTTTGAATTGCCCACTGTTCGTAACCAGCTACTGATTTGTTATAGGCAAAAAAGCAAAAATATCTGCATGCATAGATATTGCCTGAAAATGTGAAAGGCCATTGTAAATCTAGTCTTTCCAAAGATGCTAGTGATTATTCTGTGTATATCCATGGCACATGACTCAGGCATAGGCTTCTCCATCACACAGCTGCAAAGTCTCACCATTCTCACATCCAGGGAGCAGTCTGGCTGTATTTCTTTATACATAAATCTGATTTTTTTTTCTAACCGTCCATGGTACAATCAACATTCTTCACCAACACTGTAATTCAAAGGCATCAATTCTTCTTCAGTCTTCCTTATTCATTGTCCAGCTTTTCATGCTTGTGAGCCAAGTGAGAATACCATGTCTTGGACTAGATACATCTTAGTCTCAAGGTGACATTTTTGCTTTCTAACACTTTGAAGAGGTCTTTCTCAGCAGATTTGCCCAGTGTAATACATTCTTCAGTTTCTTGATGGCTGCTTCCAGGGATGTTGACTATGGATTCAAGTTAAATGAAATCCTTGACTTTAGTATTTCCTTCACATATCATGATGTTATTTATTGGTCTAGTTTTCTTTATTTTGAGGCTTAATCTGTACTAAAGGCCATAGTCTTTGATCGTCACCAGTAAGCGCTTCAAGTTCTCTTCACTTTCAGCGAGCAATGCTGTGTTGTCTGCAAAGCACAGGTTGCTAATGAGTCTTCTGCCAATTCTGATGCTGTGCTCTTCCTCATACAATCTAGCTACTTAGATTATTGGCTCAACATACACTTTAATGAGCCTGGTGAAAAACTACCCTGACTCACACCTCTCCTGATTCTAAACCATGTAGTACCCTTTTATTCTGTTTGAACAACTGCCTTTTGGTCTGTGTAGAGGTTTCTCATGGACACAGTTGAGTGTTCTGAATTCCCATTCTTCACAACATAATCCAAAATTTGTTATGATTCATGTGGTCAAGAGCCTTGGCAGAGTGAATGAAAAACAGGCAAACATCTTTATGGTAGTCTCTGCTTTTGGCCGAGATGTATCTGACATCAGCAATGCTATTCCTTGTTCCATGTCCTTTTCTGAATCCAGCTTGAATTCCTGGCTATGGATGTGCTGCTGTAACCAGTTTGAAATGATCTTCTGCAAGATTTTGCTGTGTGTGATATTAATGATACTGTTTGGTAATTTTTGTATTCTGTTGGATCACCCTTCTTTGAAATGGGCACAGATATGGACCTCTTCCACTCAGGTAGCTATCTTTCAAATATCTTGGCATAGGTAAGGGAGAATTTCCAGCGCTGCATCCATTTGTTCCATCATTTCAGCTGGCATTCCGTCGGTTCCTGGAGACATGGCTTCACCAATGCCTTCAGTGCAGCTCAGGCTTCTTGCTTCGGTGCCACTAATTCTTGGTCACATGCTATCTCCTGAAATGGTTGAACACCAACCAATTTTCCACACTGAGACTGTGTGCATCATTCCATCTTCTTTGGAAGCTTTCTGTAGCATTAAATATTTTCCCTATAGAATCCTTCAATATTGCAACCCTAAGTTTGAAGTTTTTTTTCTTCACTTATTTCAACTTTAGAAATGTTAAGCATGTTCTTCCCTTTTGTTTTTATAACTCTAGGTGTTTACACATTTATATTACACTTTGTCTTCTCAAGCTACTCTTTGAAACTTTCTGGTCAGCTCTTTTACTTCTTAATTTCTTCCTTTTGCTTTAACTACTCAACAGTCAAGTGGAAGTTTCAGAGTCTCTTCTGACATCCATTTTGGTCTTTTTTTTTTTCCCTGTCTTTTTAGTGACTCTTTTGCTTTCTTCATGATAGATGTCCTAAGCACATCAAACAAACTAACACCATTTAAAAGTGAAACAGAGAGCTTTACAATAATAGTAGGAGAGTTCAATACACCACTTTTAGTGAAGGATAGGACATCCATAAAGAAGATTAATAGTGACACGAAAGTTCTAAATGCCACAAACAACCAACCTAATCTCACAGACATCTACAGAACACTCCACCCAACAACAGACAACTATACTTTCTTTTCCAATGCACATGGAACATCATCCAGAACAGATCATGTTTTGGACCATAAAGCAAACTTTAAAAAAAGTCCAAAGCATCAAAATATTACAAAGCATCTTTTCAAACCATGAATCCTTAAAGGTTGAAACCAGTAACAGAAAAAGCAAGGGGAAAAAGTTGAACATATAGAAAGTGAGCAACATTGTGCCCAAAAACTAATGGGTTGTAGAATAAATCAAGGATGGAATAAAGACATTCACAGAAGCAAATGAGAATGAAAACACATCCTACAAAAACCTTTGGGACATGGCAAAAGCAGTGCTCAGAGGTTAATTTATTTTAATAAATGTAGACAAAGTAGAAAGAGTCCAAATCAAAGCATTAACCCTACTACTCAACCAAGTAGAAAGAGAGCAGTAAAAGAAGCCCTCAGGCACCATAAGAAAGCAAATAATAAAAACTAAAACAGAACTGAATGAGTTAGGCAACAGAAAAATCATTAAAAGTTAACAAGACCAAAAGCTGGTTCTTTGAAAAGATCAATGAACCATCGGCCAAACTGACGAAAGAAAAACAGGAGAAGAAGTAAATTACCCAAATAAGACACAAGATTGGCAATATCACAACAGAAGCAACTGAGATTTTAAAAAATCATAACAGAGTACTATGAAAAATTGTGTCCCAGCAAACTGGAAAAAGTAGAAGAAATGGACAGATTTCTAGAAACACATCACCTACATAATCTAACACAAACAGAAGTAGAGTACCTAAATAAACCCATTACAGAAGACGAGACTGAAAAGGTAATTTGGAAAGTCCTCCCCGCAGAAAAATCCAGATGGCTTCACTGAAGAATTCTACCAAACTTCCAGAGAAGAGTTAACACCATTATTAGTAGTGGTACTACAGAGCACAAAAAAGGATGGACTATTGCCAAACCCATCCTATGAGACAATATACCAAAGCCATGTATAGAAACCACAAAAAAGGAAAATTGCACACCAATGTCTCTCATGAACTAAGACACAAGACTCTTCAACATAATTCCAGTCAATAGAATTCAGCAATGTATCAAAATCATAAATCACAATGACTAAGCAAGATTCATGCCAGGGATTCAAGGATGGATCAGCATTAGAAAATCACTCAATATAATCAACCTACATAAACAACACAAAAGACAAGAACCAGTTGATTTTTGTCAGTTGATGCAGAGAAGTCATTTGACAAAGTCCAGCACCACTTCGTATTAAAAATTCTCAGCAAAATAGGAAGAGAAGGGGTTTTCCATACCTCAACAGAGTAATGGGCATCAAGCAAAGCCAACAGCCAACATCATTCTAAATAGAGGGAGTCTGAAAGCATTCGTTCTGGGAAGAGGAATCAGTCAAGGATACCCTTTCTCAGCACTTTTATTCACCATTGCGCTGGAGGTTCCAGCCAGAGCACTCAGCCTAGTAAGGAAGTAGTAAAAGTATCTCTGTTCAAGCAAGGTATGATCTAACACACAGAAAACTCAAAAGAATCCATCAAAAAACTAGTGAAACTAAGAGTTCAACTTATCAGGATAAAAGATAAACATGTAAAATCCGTTGGATTCCTTAGCACTAACAAAGAGACCATCAAAGAGGAAATCACAAAATCAATACCACTTACAGTAGCCCCAAGAACATAAAATACTTAGGAATAAATCTAAACAGAGATATAAAAGACTTATATAAACAAAATTACAAGATACTACTGCAAGAAACCAAGAGATCTAAGTAAGCGAAGACACCTACCTTGCTACAGATGGGAAGACTTAATGTCATGAAAATGCCTATTCTATCCAAAGCAATATATAAATACAATGCAATCCCAATACAAATTCCAATGGTGTTTTTTAATGAGATAGAGAAACAAACCACCACCTTCGTATGAAAATGGAAGAAGCCCTGGATAAGTAAAGCATTACTGAAGAAGAAGAAAAAAGTGTGAGGTGTCACACTACCTGACTTTAGAATATATAAAACTGCTGCCATGGTAGTCAAAACAGCCTGGTACTGTTAAAAAGCAGATGTGTAGATCAGTGGAACAGAACTGAGAATCCAGATGTAACATCAACCACTTACGAGCAGCCGATTTTTTATGATGGTCCATAGTCTCTAAACTGGGGAAAAGATAGTCTGTTTAACAAATGGTGTTGGCATAACTGGATATCCACCTGCAAAAAAAAAATGGAAGATATATTTCTCACACCATGCACAAAAACAAATTCAAAATGGATCAAAGACCTAAATATAAAATATAAAATGATAAAGATCCTGGAAGAAAAAAATGGGAACAATGCAGAGAATCCTAGTACATGGCATATGCCCAGTGCCACTGAGTTGGTTCCAACTCATAGCAACCCTATAGGTCAGAGTAGAACTGCCCCAAAGAATTTCCAAGGAGCACCTAAGCAGATTTGAACTGCTGACCTCTCAGACTACAAAATTATTACCAACTGCACAAACACCAGATTAGAAAATAAATAATTGAGAACTCCTGAAAAATCAAACACACTCATCCAAAGACTTCACCAAAAGAGTAAAAAGGCTACCTATAGACTGGGAAGAAAAGTTGGTAATCACAAATCTACTCAGCATCTAGTCTCCATAATTTACAAGGTACTGCAAAACCTCAACAAGAAAAGCACAAATAACCCAATTAAAATATGGGCAAAGGATATGAACAAGAGCTTTACCAAATAAGACATCCAGGACGCTAACAAATATGTGAAGAAATATTCGCAATCATTAGCCATTAGAGAACTCCAAATCAAAACTACAATGAGATACCATCTCACCCCAACAAGGCTGACACTAATCCAAAAAAAACACAAAATAGCAGATGTTGGAGAGGTTGTAGAGAGATTGGAACGGTTCTACACAGCTGGTGGGAATGTACAATGGTACATCCACTTTAGAAATCAATTTGGTGCTTTCTTAAAGAGCTAGAAATAGAGCTATCATATAATCCAGGAATCCCACTGCTCAGAGTAGATCCTAGAGAAATAACAAACATCATCCGAATGGATATATGTGCAACGATGTTTACTGCGGCACTCAACACTGTCTACAACAGCAAAAAGATGCAGTCAACCTAGGTGCCCATCAACAGAGGAATGTATAAACAAACTATGATATATCATATAGTGGTATACTATGCAATGAAAAACAACAAAGATAACCTTGGGAAACATCTGATAACATGGAGTTATCTGGAAGACATTATACTGAGTGAAATTGGCTACAAAAGGACAAATGTTTTATGAGAACAGTATTATAAGGACTTAAAAGTTTTAAGAACAGAAGAAAATCTTCTTTGATGGTTACAAGGGAGAGGAGAGAGGATAAGGTATAATCACAGATTAGATAGTAGATAGGAATTGGTTTAAGTGATGGAAGGGTCAGCATGCAGTAGAAGGGAGATTATCACTGCTGGCCTATACCAAAAGCTAAGAGTTTCCTAAATACAACCCAACATTTAGAAGATGAGAGTAGCAGGGGCAAGAGTCTGGGTACCATGGTTTCAGGGGACATCTAGGTCAACTGGCATTACAAAGTTCTTTTGAGCAAATGTTCTGCATTCCAGTTTGGTGAGTGGTGCTAGCAAGTGGTCATCAAAGAAGCATTAATTGGTCTCAGCCTACCTGGAGCAAAGGAGAAAGAAGAGCATCAGCAACATAAGTGCAAGCCCAAGAGACAGAAAGGGCGACGTACAACAGAAATAACATCAACACGAGACCCAAAGAACTAGGCAGTGCCCAGCCACCACCAAAAGCTGATCTTATAGGGAACTCAACAAAAAAAATCTGATGAAGCAAGAGAAATGTGGAATTCAGAGCTCAAAAGCTTGTAAAAACACCAGATTTGATTAACTGATATATTGGAAGGTCCCCAGAAAATGTGTCCTCCGAACTCTCTGTTAACCCAAAGCTGAAACCGTTATGGAAGCCAATTCTTCAGACAAAGACAGAACTGATATATAAGACTTCAAATGATACTAATGAGGAGTATGCTTCTTGGCATGAGCGCATAACTGGACATTGCTGCTCAGACATGACCTGGAACATAGGAGGAGTACAGGAGCCGGTCAAACAGATGTGAGAAGTACGGGTTGGAGGACAGTAGTGTCAGAGTAGTGTCCTATCAGTGTGGGGAGAGTAGCTAGGGTTACAAGGAAAAGTGTGTTTAAGTTTTTGTTTGGGAAACTGACTATAGGTACAAATTTTCACTTAGACACAATAATAATAACAATAAAAGAAACAGTGTTTCTAAGGCTGAAACAGAAAATCTGCCAGCTACCAGGAGATTTTACCCATACCTTTAGAAAAAAAATTGAGACAATGTCCTGAGCTGAAATTCCCAGACTGTATGCCAGCCAGTGTAAAGGAAAGGAAGGGAAGAAAGAGAAAGAGACAGGAACAGAAACAGAAACACAGAGAGGGAGAGAGAGTAAAGATTCTTATCTATACTTGAGGAAGATCAACTACTAAGCAATGTTAGATAAAAATGAGAATTAATGGAAAAAATACAAACTGTACCCAGATTTATGATAATAGCCTAGCATGGTAACTGATCAACTTTCTATTTATTAGCTGACTATGAATTTGCTTTACTTGTGGATAGGAAGATACAAAGTATAGACATAATAGCAAGTGTTCAGTCTTTGCAAGGCAACCTGAGCCCTAGCACGCCATTGTTCTGTAACCCTGAATGAAGATGTTCAGGTTTTTAAACTGAGGACACTAAAGCTGTCTGGAAAGCGTACTGTGAGGGTTAAATGAAGTAGCTTATACAGAGTTATGTAATAAATACTCAGGAAAGGATGATTCCTTCTTGCTGAATGCATCTTTCTACCATTCAGGATTTGGTTTACAAGAAAATTTTATGTTTTTAAACAAATTATTTGAAAATCATTCGTATAAATACAATGGTCTAAAATAGAAAACTTCCCACATCTCCAAAAACAAAGCCCACCCGCTGCCATTGCCACGTGCCGTCGAGTGGGATCCGAGTCCTGGCGACCCTAGGGGCCCGGGTACAACCCGCTGCCGTTACAAAACAAACAAAAAACCCCCTTAGATGTAATTTACAAGACCATTCACATTCAAGTCTGCTGCCACCTAGTGGCAGCATTCTGCATAATATTTTGGGAAAGGGAAGGGATGTGTGTGTGGGCACGCCTGAAGCATTCCTAACCATTCCTTACTGGAGAGGGTTTAGACAACAAGCTTTTGAAACCATATTTTCCTAATCAATATTTTGTGAAGCTTTGGAATGTCATGAAAATGCCTGAAATTATAATGAGTACTTTCTAAATTCATCACTAAAATCATCAATTTCAATACCACCCTCACGCATTACCCTGGTTGCAGCCTCAGGTCAAAAAGCTTAGAAATTCCTTTAAAAGAGTAATGTAAAAATAAAGCAGGTAATGAAGCCAAAGGAAAAACAAAAAAGGAAAAATGTAGATACATTGGGCTCGTTCAACACAAAAACTTCTGTGTGTTAAAGGGTACCATCAAGAAAGTGAATAGACAAGCCATACAAAGGGAGATGTTTGCAAAGCATTACCTGACAAAGGATTTGTATCTAGCATATATAAAGGATTCCTACAACTCAATAATAAAAAGACAACAGCTCAATTTTAAAAGGTTCAAACGATCTACAATTAACTGACAGAAGAATAAATGTTCAGCATCATTAATCATCAGGGAAATGCAAATCGAGATCAAAACAGACACCACCTCACACCCTTTAGAATGGCAATAATCAAAAAGACAAATAATAAATGCTGGCAAGCCAGTCAAATGCTGGCAAGGGTGTGGCAAAACTGGAATACTCACACACTGCTGGGGGCAATGTAAAGTTGGGGTAGCCCCTATGGAAGCAGTTTGGTAATTTCTCAGATGGTTAAACAGAGTTACTGTATAATCAAGCAATTCTATTTCTAGGTTTAGATATGCAAAGGTGTGCCTGAATGTTCATGACAGCTTTGTTTGTAAGAGCTAAAAAGTGAAAACAATCCAAACACCTATCAACCAACAAATGCAGTGGCACATCATTGGGCAGTAAAACAGAATGAAGTTCTGAGACACGCAGCATGCACTGATATATGTATACACACGGATGGACCTTAAAAATACCATGGAAGTAAGAAAAAGTCATTAATTCATGTATTATGTGATGCTACTTACATGAAATGTCCAGAATAGGTAAAGCTACAGAGGCAGAAAGTACATCTATGTTTGCTTAAAATAAAGGAAGGAAGGGAGGTAGGGAGAGAGAAGGAGAAAGAAAGAAAAGAAAGAGAGAGGAAGGAAGGAAAGAAGGAAAGAAGGGGGGAGGAGGGAGGGGACAGGGAGGAGGAGAGAGAAAGACAGACAGACAGAAAGAAAGAAGGAAGGAAAGAAAGAGAGAGAGAAAGAAAGAGAGGAAGAAAGGAAGAAAGGAAGAGAGGAAGAAAGAGAGAGAGAAAGAAAGAAAGAGAGAGAGAGAAAGAGAGAAAGAGAGAGAGAGAGACAGACAGACAGAGAGAAAGAAAGAAAGACAGAGAGAAAGAGAGAGAGAGAGACAGACAGACAGAAAGAGAGAAAGAAAGAGAGAGAAAGAGAGAAAGAAAGAGACAGACAGAAAGAGAGAAAGAAAGAAAGAAAGAGAGAGAAAGAGAAAGAAAGAGAGAGAGAAAGAAAGAAAGAAAGAAAGAAAGAGAGAGAGAGAGAGAGAGAGAGAGAGAGAGAGAGAGAGAGAGAGAGAGAGAGAGAGAGAGAGAGAGAGAGAGAGAGAGAGAGAGAAAGAAAGAAAGAAAGAAAGAAAGAAAGAAAGAAAGAAAGAAAGAAAGAAAGAAAGAAGAAGAAAGAAAGAAAAGAAAGAAAGAAAGAAAGAAAGAAAGAAAGAAAGAAAGAAAGAAAGAAAGAAAGAAAGAAAGAAAGAAAGAAAGAAAGAGAAAGAAAGAAAGAAAGATCCATTACTATCCAGTCTATTCTGACTAATAGTGACCCTACAGGTCAGAGTAGAACTGCCTCACAGAGTTTCCAAGGAGCACCTGGTGGATTTCAACTGCCAACCTTTTGGTCAGCAGACATAGCACATTTAGGACTGGGAGAAGATGGGGAGAAGTGTCATGGCTAATTGACATGGGATTTATTTAGAGTATGATAAGCCAGCCAAGCCAAGTGCCATCAGATGTTCTAAAAATGATTGTGACAATACAAAAAGTCATTGAATTGTACACTTGAAGTGGGTAAATTGTATGGCATGTGAATTGTACCTCAAGAAAGTTGATCTATGAATCTATCAGGCTCAGAAATATAAGGGAAAAGTGGTCTGCCATCTCTCCCCCATGCAAACCATGGCTCCTCTAGCATAAACTTTAAGAACAGAAAATGCCCATTAGAAGCTAATTTTTGTAGAAACAAATCTTTTTGAGAAACTAATTTGGAGTTTTGGAAACTTTTTTCTGCTACAGGAAGATTCCTGATAATTTCCCCCCGTAAAAAGAGAAGTCTGTTTTAGCCTTAATGGTACTCATCAAAATGGGAAAATAATTCATCTTCATGTCTAATTATAACAAGATTTTCTTCAACTACTTAGAGCAGAGCTAATCTCAAGCATGTGGCTATTGAATTGTTCCTTTAGTGATCTGAGCGTGCCAACTATACTCCCTCCATAACATACATGTATGAACCCACACATATATACACACACACACGTATGAGTGCACACAAACCTCTAGTGCATTACGTGATGACATGGAATGGCTTGAGGAAACCTCAGGGCAGGCCCTAGCCAAGCCAAGTCAGCCTGAAATTGCAGCTATTCAGTTTTGGCTTCTTAATTTATCCCTAAAAACAGTCTAGACCTCTGTAGCTCACAGAAACAAACTTCAGAGTCCAAGCATTGGATAGCACATTACAAGCAACTAAGCCCTTCCAACATGAGTTCAACCAGTGCAACCTTTCATTCCTATCTGATTCTGCTATAGTCGTAGAGACACAGCACAAGGCGTACAAGAGCCACTTTTCGTGACCTTCCTCAATCCTCTGAACAAAGCCAAGTGTCAAAATCTTTGAAAACACATAAAATGTTTGGAAGCATTTATAATACAGAAAAATAATTTCTTCTCTTCTTCCAATTCCAAAATTAAAAAAAAAAAATCCTTACAATGTACTAGACTGAAACATTTAAATATTAAATCAGTGCCAAAAAATGATTTGTACACCTCAATACATTTTTGCAAAATTTAAACGTATTATTATCCCATCTAACAGAGTGTCTTTCAGGGACTTGAAGCTGTGTGGCCCAGAATAGGAGCCTTTTAATGAAAAATAAACATGCAGCACATTTGACTTACAAATATGGGGGCATATATAATACTCCAGAGACACCTATTCAGTGAGGTCCATTTGCAATTGCTACTTAGTAGTATAAGCATTGCCTCCTATGCATAGAAATAGTCTTTTTCTTGTTAGATGCTGATAGTTACAACATAAAACTTCTCTCAAAAAAATAAAAATAAAATAGAGACAAATTGAAAAGGCAACACGGTGTCTATTCCCACTCAATGGAACATTCAGATTTGATCCTTAGATAGACAGCTGATTCTGTATGGGACGGGTGTAAGAATCACACACACAATATGAAACTTGCGTATCTCTTTGATGCTGTAACAGTACCATAAACATCAGCTGCATGCTCACAGTCATTTCTGTAGCCTAGTTTGATCCATTCCGTTTCCCACTGAGAAATGTATTCTCTAAAGCCAGTAACACCAGAGAAAAAGATCTGTTTCCCCCTGTTGTTTCTCTGTCTTCACCAGAAACACTGTATGCAAATAGCGTGTCTGCCTTTGCCACCTCCCACCACATTACAAAGTACTGGAGAGGTGGGAGAGGGAGGCTGGTGAGAGGTACTTAGCAACAGGGGGCAGGGAAAGGGTCTTGTTCACTCTTTGCTGCTGGGCAAGCAGAACAGGCACAAGATTAATGACACTCCCTGGGTGCACAGGAAGATCTCCTCCTTGTGAAAGGCCGTTCATGAGGGCTGATAGACTTGTCATCTCTTAATAAACATCACTGATACGTCGGGAGGACAGAGCCAGAACAGAAGGGCACACCCCAGCAGAGGTTTGGCCTGGAGCGGTGGGCCTTATTCCCTCCTGTAGAATAGCCTCTGGATGTCCTCAGTTCCCTCTTGAGAGCCAGAGAGGCACGTTTGGGAGACAACACCTCCTTCCTTTGTGGACTTCCTCATTTCCCAGGTCTCTCTGAAACTGCATTCAACCAATATCCCAGTGAAGACAATACCCAAATCATGCAGATTTCTCTTCCCCCAGAAATAGAGGGCACTTCACATGCTGTTGACTTCCCTGGTGCCTCAGGTAGCTTCTTTTAAGTTTTTCAGAGTGACAGACACAAAGAATGTGATTAAGTTTCTTAAAGTCTCAAAGTGGCAGGAACAACTGCAGCAGAAGCTGCGGACTCTGTGAAGTTATGCACACCTTTCCTTCTCTCTCTACCCATCTGTATGGCTTGAATATGAGCTCCCCTTCAAAAACAATGCCAGTGAATGAGATGATGGTTGGAGAAGCAGTGTATTTCTTCGCATGCTTATCAGTTAAATTAAGGAAATCATACTGCAGCACAGTGAGCCCTAATCTTCATCCCTTCTGAGTGACATTTGATAAAACAGAAGGGCAGACCAGGAAATAGGGTTGGATATAAGAGAAGGTAGCACGCGAGGATCAAGCCACGCCAAGAAATGGGCTTATAGAAGCCAAGAGTCAAGGAGGGATTTTCCCTTAGAACCAACAGAAAGACCATAGCCCTGCCACTTCTCTGAAATCAGACATCTAAACTGTGAGAAAATACTTCTCTGTTCTTCAAATAAGAACCCCAATAAACCCTAACAAACCAAGACACCAACTTGTAAACAGTTCCTGAAACACAACTTTCCCCACAACTGTTTTTTTGATTGATTTATGCCCACAATCCACAGAGGGATTTCTCAGTGTCTTCCCCACTTGAGTTCCCCAGAGAGCTTATCTCTGTTTGCCCATCCAGTTACCCTCAGGAGCTGGCAAGGAGCAGAAGCATCATGGACATTTAACACTGAGGGAATGTACACGCATGGATGAATTCCATGTTCATCCTTGCTCCTCCTCAACTTGAAACTAATTTTTAACTTGTAAATGAACTGGCAGTCATTTGAGGATTCACTCTGATTCTCACATAGATGCTTAATTTTACCTCCAAAGGGAACCTTAGTATGTTTGCCTCTGTGTATCTGCATGTGAGCTTCTGGAGTACGGGGCCACCCTTCTCTGGGTAGCACCAAGCCCTCTTTGGAGAACGTAGAGCCTTTCCTGCCTGATGCTGCCAACGACAGCAATGAAAACATTCACTAACACCTTCTTCAGAATTGCAGACATTATTCACTGTGTTTAAACCAGCTTCACAGCTTGAGCAGAACAAGACAGAGACATGGCCAATGGACTAAGAGGAATGGGAATTCAGAACACTCAATTGTGTCCAATGGACAGAGCTGCAGCCTGGTGTTCGCAGTGGGCCCCGATGGCCCCAGCTTTGGGATTCAACTCTATAGTTCCCATGTTTAGTCTCCCCAACAGGAAATTACTCTTTTGATATTTTGAAGGTTTTTATGTGTAGTATGTGGTGGGGTGGGGGTGGGGGGTGTCTGTGTGTCTGTGTGTGGCCAAAGAGTGAGCTTGTATTTTCATCTTCAAATAATTGCAATTAATAAATCACAATGGAGCTGCTGTACACGTTTTGTTCCCAGGAGAATCACATTATGTTTATGTTCCCAGAAGTCAGCCTCAATTTGAACTCAAAAGTCCAGACTCAGAATTCAAGGAGATTTATAGGGTATGCAGGGGGCAAGGAAGTAGGCAGAGTTTAGATTTAGAAGCCTCTTCTGGTACCCTCTTTTGTTCTCAGTAGCAGGCCTACACCTAAGGCGAATGATTTCCTTTAGTATACCTCCGCTTTCCTCATCCTCAGACCCCAAACCAAAAACTGAACCGATTACCACAGAGTTAGTTCTGACTCAAAGTAATACTATAGCACAGAGTAGAACTGCTCCACAAAGTTTCCAAGGAGCACCTGGTACATTCAAACTGTCCACTGTCTGGTTAGCAGCCTAACAGGAAGATTGCATCACTCATTGACTCTCCAGAAACCAGGCCAACAAGCTGTTCTGTAGTTTTGTAGATGGTATTAGCTGGTAAGGTCTGTCAGAGAATCTTTCTTTTCTTAGTCTTCTTAAAACATACCAGTGATTTTAGCAGATATACTGGAATAAGCTATCTAAAAGCTCTTCAACTCAGTCCAGGCAGTAGAGCAAAGAAATAAGGACCAACAACTTCGATCCCAGGCTTTGCCGTTTGAACTGTGTGGTCTGGCCAATTTATGTCCCTCCCACCACACACACACACACACACACACACACACACACACACACACACACACACACACACACACACACACACACCTCTTTTCTGTCTGTGGAAATCACAGTTGCATAATGTCTTACACGTAGCAATCACTGGGGATGGATTATCCAACAGGCAAGGTGCTTACCTTGCTTACCAGTCATCTGTAGTGAACAGTTTCACATGGATTTCACCACATCAAAGAATCAAAGATGTGGAGACACTCTTGTTAAGTTGTTCGCTGCAAATTACTGAGTAAGTACAAGTAAGCCCACACATAACTTGTTTACTGGGTAATCAGCCCTGTCAGTGACCATAAATTTGAAAAGAGGCTTTGATTCTGTAGGAAGGGTCCATAGGGTTGGGAGAGAGGCAGATGCCACCCTTACCTAGAAGTAGAGTTTTTGATATGGTGAAAAAAAAGTGAAAATGTTTACTATAGACGATCAGAAGAAAGGTAAGCATCGTATTTGCCCTGCTTATTGGATAATCCATTTCTCATATTACTCAAAAAAATCATCCATCATCACCAACTGCCCTTGAGTTAATTCTGACTTGTGGTGGCCCCACATGTGTCGGAGTAGATCTGTGCTCCATAGGGTTATTAATGGCTGATTTTTTGGAAGTACGTTGCCAGGACTCTCTTTTGAGGCATCTCTGGATGGACTTGAAGTTCCAAAATTTGTTAAAAGTCTAGCACATCAATGGTTTGTACCACATACAGGCTCCCAATAAATCATAGCTGTTGTTAGCATCATCATCATCATTATGACCAAGAATGCTGAAACTCCCTCTGTTTACCAAACATATCATATGTGCCAGGTATAACAAAAAAATAAATTAAAAAAACCACTACTGTCAAGTCAGGTCCGACTTAAACCAACCCTAGAGATCAGAGTTGAACTGCCCCATAGAATATCCAAGGAGTGCCTGGTGGATTTGAACTGCTGACCTTTTGGTTAGCAGACATAGCAGTTAACCTATTACAGCACCAGGGTTTCCATGTGCTAGGTATATCCAAAGATAAACGAAGCCAGGATCATGAAATCACTGCACTTTATCACTCATCAACCTTGATGTGAAAACATTCATAGAGATAATCTTCACAACTTAACAGGTTGGAGGTAAAAATAAGGACAATTATAATAACAAAAGCACATTTATTTGTCTTTGTTTCACTTCCACCTACTGTGAGTGCTATGAATCCACCCAATTCTTTTCTACTGAAATATTGAAGCTTTCTTGAGAGCTCATGAAATAGCTCCCTCAGCTGCAAGAAAGGTTCCTTATATTCTTTTGCCCCAGTTTATCCCATTGCTGTCTCCTTTTGCTGCCATCCTCAATAAAGGAAGAAAACTAAAATTTTCCTCTGTGTTTGGATAGCCTCACCCACATGTTTTGGAGGAGCTGACAGAGTGCTTTAAAACTGCTGAGTTTCAATTCTTTGGACCAGCTTGCCCTTCCTGTTTTGACAGACCCCACCCCTCCCAATTGTCTTATGTCTATCACCTCATATCTCACACACGTATATGTTTTTTGCCAGAATCATAAAGAGTTTTTGCAAATCATTCTTCCCAAAGTTCACTGTTTCTAAAAGCAACTGACATACCCTGAAGGCACTGACACTGTGGCCAAACTTTGGAAGCTACCCCAGCGTGACACTTCCTTCTTCCTCTTCTCCATTAGCACATTGACGGTGTGCTACTGAATCAGATAATGAATAAATGCTCAGTCTGATATGTCCACAGTATATTCCTACATACTTTAACCATAGTTCCAAGCGGAGATCCTTTCTACTACGTCTTGTGACTTACACTGAAAAGCAGGGCAGCCTTGCAATCTGAATACATCAGAGAGATCTTACCATTTCATTTTTGTTTGCCCTTCATTGCTATTCTTTCTCCCTGGAAAGTCTTATAGAAGCTGGAAAAACAGTGGTGGAACTTTCTGTTGTTTTTAAAATAATGTATGCGTGTGCACATGTGTGTTTTTACTGGGTAACACCATCAGGTAAGGAGGGTAACAGCATCAGGTAAGGAGGGTAATGATTAAACAAGCAATAGGTAAGGAGGGTAACAGCATCAGATATGTAGGATAGCAGCATCAGGTAAGGTAGATAACAGCATCAGGTAAGAATGGTAACAGCATCAGTTAAAGAGGGTAATAGCTTGAGGTAAGGAGAATAGCAGCATCAGGCAAGCAGGGTAATAGCATCAGGTAAGCATGATAATAGCATCAGGTAAGGAGGATATAGATAGAGTAAGCAGCCTCTACTCATCTGTCATTGGAGGTGTGCTTTCTGTTGTGATGCAGGAAGCTATGCCACCGGTATTTAGGTACCAGCAGAGTCATCCATGGTAGACAAGTTTCAGCCAAGCTTCCAGACTAAGACAAACTAGGAAAAAGGACCCAGCAGTCTACTTCTGAAAGGAATTCACCAACAAAAACCATATGAATAGCAGCCAAACATTGTCAGGCACGGTGCTGGAAAGTGAGCACCCCAGGTTGCAAGGCATTCAGAAGACGACTGGGGACGAGCTGCCTCCTCAACGTAGAGTCCACCTTAACAGTGTGAAGTAAGGCCTCTGGAATCTTCCCTCACGAATGTGGCACAACTCAAAATGAGAAGAAACAGCTGCAAACATCCATTAATAATCGGGACATGGAATGTACAAAGTGTGATCTAGGAAAATTAGAAATTGTCAAAAATGAAATCGAACACATAAACGTTGACATCCTAGGCATTAGTGAGCTGAAATGGACTGGTTTTGTCCATTCTGAACTTGACAGTCGTATGGTCTACTGTGCTGGGAACAAAAATTTGAAGAGAAGTGTTGCATTCATCATCACAAAGAACATTTCGAGGTCTGTCCTGAAGTACAGTGCTGTCAGTGACAGGATAATATCCACACGCTTACGAGGATAATATGACTATTATTCAAATTTATGCACAAATCACTAAGACCAATGACAAAGAGGTTGAAGTTTTTTACCAGATACTGCAGTCTGAAATTGATTGAACATGCAATTAGGACGCATGGATGATTACTGGTGACAGGAACGCAAAAGTTGGAAGTGAAGAAGAAGAACTGGTAGCCGGAAGCATGGCCTTGGTGATAGAAATGATGTCAGAGATCACACGATAGAATTTCACAAGACTAATGACTTTTTCATTGGAAGTACCTTTTTCAGCCAACACAAATGGCTGTTGTGCACATGGACTTCACCAGAGGGAATCCATAGGAACACAGTTGACTACATCTGTGGATAAAGATGATGGGAAAGCTCCATATCAGCAGTCAGAAACAATACCAGGTGCTGACTCAGCACAGATCATCAATGGCTCATATACAAATTCAAATCGAAACTGAAGAAAATTAGAACAAGTCTCCAAGAGCCAAAGTATGACCTTGACTATATCCCTTCTGAGTTTAAAGATCTTCTCAAGAACAGATTTGATGTTTTGATCACTAATGACCAAAGACCAGATGACTTGTGGAATGACATCAAAGACATCATCCATGAAGAGAGTAAAAGGTCATTAAAAAGACAGGAGAGAAAGAAAAGATCACAATCAATGTCAGAAGAGACTCTGAAACTTGCTCTCGAACATTGAGCAGCTAAAGCAAATGGACAAAATGGTGAAGTAAAAGACCTAAATGGAAGATTTCAAAATGCAGCTCAAGAAGACAGAAGAAAGTATTACAATGACATGTGCAAAGAGCTGTAAACGAAAAACCAGAGGGAGGAACACATTCTGCACTTCTCAAGCTGAAAGAACTGAAGAAAAAATTCAAGCCTCAAGTTGCAACAGTGAAGGATTCTACAGGGAGAATATTAAATGACTCAGGGAGCATTGAAGGAAGATGGAAGGAACACACAGAGTGATTACACCGGAAAGAACTAGTCAATGTTCAGCTGTTTGAAGAGGCAGCATATGGTCAGGAACCAATGGCATTGAAGGAAGAAGTCGAAGCTGCTTGAAAAAATCAGGCTCCAGGAATTGATGGAATATCAGTTAAGATATTTTTACAAACAGATGCAGTACTACAAGTGCTCAGTCATCTATGCCAAGAAATTTGGAGGACAGCTTCCTGGCCAACTGACCGGAAGAGATCTCTATGTATTCCCATTTCAAATAAAGGTGATCCAACAGAATGTAGAAATTACCAAAGGATATTGTTTATACCACACACAAGTAAAATTTTGCTCAAGAACATTCAAAAGCGATTGCATCAGTATATTGACAAAGAACTGCCAGAAATTCTAGCTGGATTCAGAAGAGGGTGTGGAACCAGGGATGTCATTACTGATGTCTGATAGATCTTGGCGGAAAGCAAAGAATATCAGAAAGGTGTTCACTTGTGTTTCATTTTTGACTGTGTGGATCATACTAAATTATGGCTAATGTTGCAAGAATGAAAATTCCAGAACACCTAACTGTGCTCTTAAGGAATCTGCATACAGATTAAGAGGCAGTCATGTGAACAGAAAAAGAGGACACTGCATGGTTTAAAGTCAGGAAAGGTGTGTGTCAGGACTGTACTCTTTCACCATACCTTTGTAATCTGTATGCTGAGCAAATAGTCCAAGAAGCTGGATTTTATGAAGAAGAACGAGGCATCAGGATTGAAGGACAACTCATTAACAACGTGTGTTATGCAGATGACACTGCCTTACTTGCTGGAAGTGAAGAAGATTTCAGACACTTACTGATGAAGATCAAGGAACACAGCCTTAAGTATGGATTGCACCTCAGCATCAGGAAAACAAAAATCCTCACATCTAGACCAGTGAGCAACATCATCATAGGTGGAGAAAAGATTGAGGGTGTGAAGGATTTCATTTTACTTGGCTCCACAATCAATTCCCATGGAAGCAGTAGTCAAGAAATCAAAATTGCATTTCATTGGGAAAATTTGCTGCAACAGAGCTCTTTAAAGTATTTAAAATTAAAGATGTCACCTTTAAGACTAAAGTCTGCCTGACCCAAGCCATGGTATTTTCAATCATGTCTTACACATGTGAAAGCTGGACAATGAACCAAGAAGACAGAAGAATTGACGCCTTTGAGATGTGGTGTTGGAGAAAACAGTTGAATGTACAATGGACCACCAAAACAGCCAACAGATCTGTTCTGGAAGAAGTATAAGCAGAGTGCTCCTTGGAGGCAAAGACGGCAAGACTGCATCTTACATACTTGAGACGTGTTGTCAGGAGGGATCAGTCCCTAGAGAAGGACCTCATGCTTGGTAAAGTAGAGAGTCAGCAAAAAAGAGGAAGACCCTTGATGAAATGGACTGACATAGTAGACTTAGACATAAAAATGATTGTGGACATGGTGTAAGACCAGGCAGTGCTTTGTTCTGTTGTCCATAGGGTTGCTATGAGTTGGAACTGACTTAACGGCACCTAACAACACAACAGCATGGATGTACACATCTGTGTTCTTACCTTATTTTCATTCAAGGCAGAAAAATAAACCAGCAATGAGATTTTTCACTGGCTTCTGAGAGAATTCACCAATTGATGAAGTGTTCAGCTGCAAGTAATAAAAAAATCCCAGTGAGAATGAATGGCTTATACAAATAAACAATTTAGTTGTCCACATAACAAGAAGAAACCCTGGTGGTGTAGTGGTTAATTGCTATGGTTGCTAATCAAAAGATCAACAGTTTGAATCTACCAGGAACTCCTTGAAAACTCTATGGGGCAGTTCTGCTCTGTCTCTGTGTCCCCTGTAGGGTCATATGAGTCAGTATCAACTTGAAGTTCGGTTGTAGTCAGCCTAGGGTGGGACCAGGGTCCAGGGGTGCAATCAAGAACCCTGGCTTTTCCTGTCTTCCTGCTTGGCCATCATTACCATGTGATTTTATCTTCATGGCCTTAAAATGGCAGCTACCCTTCCAAGTTTCATGTGTGTGTGCATTTCAGACAGAAAGAAAAATAAACAAAAGGGAAAAGGATATGTGAGGAGACTTTCCATTTTAAAAGTTTTCCCAGAAAACTTTCCAGCAACCACTGTTCGTATCTTACAGAACAGATCAGGGTCACGTGTCAATCCTTAGCCTCAAAGAGGCCTAATGAAAATGACTCTTAACTAGGCACAACACTTCCCTAAATAAAATCAGGGTTTTGTCATCAAAGAAGGAGAGACTGGATAGTGGGTGGGTAGTAACTAGCAGTGTGTACCAAAGAACAGTGCTTGATGTAGTGCATAATGTCACCAAAGACATTTGTCAAAGAAAATTTCAAGATATAACTTCTAAGGAGGTCTTCAACTTAGGTTGATGCACCCTACAAAGGCATAAAAGGATGTTAAACTAGGATGTTTTCTTTAGTTCTGGCCACCAAGGCCAAGAGTGAAACAGTACATGACAAGTAGGTTTCCACTCCAGAGTGACAGTACAGACAATTTAGACTGAATTGGCCATGACAGTAACCATTGACTAGTGTTCTGAGCTTTACCTGGGCACATACCTGCAGCCTATGTCAGTGGCTGTATTTCCCTCACCTCAAGTCAGGCGTAGAGGTCGGAAACAGAACTACCTAGAGCACCTGACTTGTGTTCCCTGGAAGATGAGGAACATAGAAACTGGTATCCGATTCCCCTCTCAGAAAGATTCAAGACAAGAAGCTATGATTAATCCCAGCCTGTAGACAGAGCAAAAGTGACTGTATCCCAAGTCAGATGTACTTCTCCACCTGAGGCTGGCAAAAATGTGCTTTTCCTTTTTTTAATTTTGACTGCAGATTAAGAACAATTTTGCAGTCTATATTTTGTTACCATATCACACCCCAAACTTTTACCTCTCTTCTGTTCTAGCTGCCACCCTCCAAGTGACAACATACTTGCCCTTCTAGTGCATTCTGACACATTCTATATCCAACCTTAATCCTAACCACTATCTAAACTGTAAAAAATTCCTCTCCGTCCCTCCCTACCCACCCGTGCAACCATCAAATATTGATTTCTTCTGCATTTAAGTGGTTAGTTGCATCCTTATAATAATGGTCTCATACAAAATTTGTCCTTTTGTGTCTGACTAATTTTAGGGAGCATCATTTCCTTTAGATGTCCCCATGTTGATAGGTGTCTCTCTAAGCCACCATATTTCTTATCATTGAGTAGTATTCTACTGTACAAATATACTACATTTTGTTTAACCATTCGTCTGTTGAAAGGTATCTAAGTAGATTTCAACTTTTTGCTATTGTGGAGAGAGCTGCAATAAATATTGGTGTGTAAGTATCTCTTTGAGTAGTGTTCATTATTTCTTTAAGATACATTCCAAGGAGTGGGGTTGCTGGATTATATGGTATTTCTATTTCTAGTTTTTTAAAGAAAAAAAAAAAAAAACACCAAATCGATCTCCATAGTGGTTGAACCACTTTACAGTCCCACCAACAGTGTAGAAGAGTTCCAATTCTCCACATCCTCTCTAGCATGTATTATTTTGTGTTTGTTGGATTATCACCAGCTTTGTTCAGGTGAGATGATATCTCATTGTGGTTTTCATTTGGATTTCTCTGATGGTCAACAATCATGAGCATTTGCTCATGTATCTGTTGGCAACCTGTATGTCTTCTTTGATAAAGTGCCTGTTTATGTCATTTGCTTATTTTTTTAATTGGGTTATTTGTCTTTTTCTTGTTGATGTTTTGCAGTATTTTGTAGATTTGAGATATTGGGCAATGGTCAGAAGTGTGGTAGGCAAATATTTGTTCCCATTGTATAGACAGTCTTTTTACCCTTGATGAAGACCTTGGATGAGCATTAAGTGTTTCATTTTCAAGAGTTCCCAATTATATATTTTCATTTCTGAAGATTGAAGGTTGTTAGTGGTTTTGGTAGACTGTTGACACCACATGTTACGGCTTCCAGTGTGTTCCCAATTTTTCCTTACATGAATTTTATTGTTTTAGCTTATCTATTTAGGTCTTTGATGCATTTTTAATTAGTTTTTGTGCATGGTTTAAGACAAGGGTCTTGTTTGATTTTTTTTGCAGGTGGATATTCGATTATGACAACATCATTTGTAGAAGATACTGTCTTTACCAGAATTCATTGTCTTTGGGCTTTTATCAAATATCAGCTGTTCATAAGTAGATGAAGTTATATTTGAATTTTCAATTCTGTTCCTTTGGTCTATGCATCTGGTTTTGTGCCAGTACCAGGCTGTCTTGACTACTGTGGCAGTGTAATACATTCTAAGGTTTAGGAAGGGTGAGGCTTCCCACTTTGTTCATTTTCTTTAGTAATAATTTACTTATTCGTGGCCTCCTTCCTTTCCATATGAAGTTGATGATTTGTTTCTACATCTCATTAAAAAATGTCATTGGAAGTTGAATTGGGATTTCATTGTACATATAGATTGCTTTGGGAAGTATGGATGTTTTCACAATGTTAAGTCTTCCTGTCCAAGAGCTAGGTAGGTTTCTCCATTGTGTAAGTTATTTTTCGTTTCTTGCAGTAGCATCTTGTAGTTTTCTTTGTATAGGTCTTTTGCATCTCTGGTTAGATTTATCACCAGGGATTTCATAATCTTAGAGGCTATAGTAAATGGTAATGACCTTGTAACTTCCTCTTTGGTTGTCTCTTTGTTGAGGTAAAGGAAATCTCATTAATTTATGTATGTTTATCTTGTATCTTAATACCTTGTTGAAGTCTTCTATTAGATCCACAAATAGTGATACTATAACTTCTTCTTTGCCAATTTGTATGCTCCTTATTTCTTAACATGTGTAATTGCTGTGGCTAGGATCTCCATTACAGTGTCGAAGAGAAGTAGTGACAACGGGCATCCTTGTCTGGTACCTGTTCTTAAGGGGAATATTTTCAATTTCTCTCCATTGAATATGATATTAGCTGTTGGTTTAGTGTAGATGGATGGATGGCCTTTATTGTGTTGAGGAATTTCCCTTCTATTCCTATTTTGCAGAGGGTTTTTAACGTGAATGGTGTTGAAGTTTATCAAATGCCTTTTCTGCATCAATTGATAGAATCAGGTGGTTCTTGTTTTATATTTTGTTTACATGGTTGATTGCATTAATTGTTTTCCTTGTGTTGAACCATGCCTGCATCCCTGGTATGAATCCTATTTGGTAATGATTAACTATCTTTTCAATGTGATGTCGAGTTCTCTTAGCTAGGGTTTTAAGGATTTTTGCATCTAAGTTCATGTGAGGTACTGGCCTGTATTTTCCTTTGTTGTGCTGTCTTTACCTGGTTTGGGTACCAGGTTTATACTAGTTTCATAGAATGAATTTGGGAGTATTCCATCCTTGTCTATGTTCTGGAATACGTTTAGGAGTAGTGGTCTTAACTTTTCTCTGAACGGTTAATAGAATTCTGCGGTGAAGCCATCTTGGCCAGGGCTTTTTTTTAGATGGAAGTTTTTCAATTACTTTTTCAATCTCTTATTTTTTAATGGGTTTGTTTAGTTGTTCTAAATCTGATATTACTAGTTTAAGTAGGTGATATGGTATTTTTTAAGAAAATCGTCCATTTCCTCTAGGTTTTCAAAATTTATAATTTTTCATAGTATTCCTTTATGACTCTTTTAATTTTGGCATGGTCTGTTGTGATATCACCCATCCCATTCTTTTATTCAGATTACTCACTTCTTCTTCTGTTTTTCTTTTGCCAATTTGGCAAATGGCTTATCAATTTTGTTGCTTTTCAAAAAAACAGCTTTTGGACTTATCTACTCTTTCAATCATTTTCCTATTTCATTTATTTCTGCTCTAATTTTAATAATTTGCTTTCTTCTAGAGCCTGATGAGTTCTCTGGCTGAGATCTTTCTAGTTGTTCAAGTTGATAGTTAATTCTTTGATTTGTGCCTTTTTCTTTTTTGTTTTTTTGGATGTGCACATGTATTGAGATGAATTGACATCTAAGCACCGCTTCTGCTGTGCCCATAGCTTCTGGTAGAATGTGTCTTCATTCTCATTTGATTCTATGAGATTCTTTATTGCATCCTTGATTTCTTCTATTACCCAGTAATTCTTGAGTAAAATATTGCTGAGTTCCCACATTATTTTATTTTATTTTCATCATTTTTCTGTTATTGATTTCTAGTTTTATGGCTTTTATGTCCTGAGAAGAACCTTTGCATTATTTCAAAATCTTGAATTTGGGGGCAGAGTGAAGATGGCAGACTAAACACGCATCTCCCTAAACTCTCTGGAAACCAAGACCTGAAATGATAATTAAACAGAGCCTTCTGGACACCTAGTGAGCCCTGGGATGTGGCATAGGGCTGTTAATTTGGCCTTCATACCACTGAATGCAAAACCTCCTCCCTTTCACTGACCCCACTCCCAGTGAGCAAAGGCTTGCACAGACCAAAGGTAACTCACCATTCTGATTTCTTTTTCCCCTGTCTTGGCCGGCGGGCAGAGCTGGGACTTGACTAGCTGCTGGTCTCAGATGCTCTACTGGCGGAACCAGCAAGTGTAATTATCAGGTTCTGAGAGCTTGGCTTTGGACTCTATACACCTTGGCTCCTCTGGCCTGTCTTTCTGCCTCTGCCATGCAGTAGTCATACAGATGCACTTGTGTGGGATGCCTTCTTGATCCACTGTGAAGCCAGGTAGAGGCCCCAGCCAGACTTGGTTTCTAGGCTGGGAAGTGGTGTCTGCAGGGGGGATAGTGGTTTTTCCAAAAGGGAGGTGGTGTTTTGCACAGTGTCGCCTGGGGCTGGGGCCCAGGAGCAGAGGCTGTGGACTCTGGGCATTTCAGCACTCTTGGCCTCTTTTTCCACTGGGAGTCTGGTCCCAGCCAGCTGGCAAGCGTGTGCAGGACGCCATCTTATTTTGCTGGGAGGCAGAGTCATTCATATAGAAGCCTCAGCTGGACCTAATACCTGGGCTAGGAGGCAGTGCTTACCCAGAAGAGACCACTTTTTGAGCAGAAAAGCAGAATTCTACACAGTATCACCTACAGCTGGTACCCAACAGCAGAGGCCAGCAGCCCAGTAGCCTTTCTGTATTTTGAGCTAGTTTATAACATCTTGTGTTCAATGTAGAGGTACTTACTTTGCTAGCTGAGAGGAAGAACGTATACACCTGAAAACCTGGCTGGCTTTGAAAGTTGTCAAATACTTTTTACTTCTCATTTTAAGACAGCCTAGAAAAACAACTGTGGTCGATCTCCACAACATCTCTCCTAGCCTCTGTTGACCCACATGAAACCCAAAAGGCAACAAACATTAGAGAAGACGGTAACCCAAAAATCACCCATGGCATCAGAAGGCCCTCAAAAGAAACCAACTCAGAACTTCCCAGATGAAGAAGCTTTTCTGAAACTCTCAGAAGGTGAATACAAAAAGATTATATAGAGAACCCTCCTAGACCTTATACAAAATGTAGCAGAACAAAATCAAAAATTAAGCAAGCTGTTCCATCTGATGGAACATCAGTACTTGGAAATCCAACAGATCAAGAACAAAATCAAAGACATAGAAACTTCAATTCAAAGCCAATAAAATGGAATGGAACAAATGGAAAAGAGAATTTCTGATTTGGAAGACACAGCTACTGACTCCAGCATCTGTGAGGAGATATCAGAAAAAAGAAAGAAAAGTGAAGAAGCATTAAGAAGCATTTGGGACTCTATTAAGAAGAACAATCTATGATTAATTGGAGTTCCTGAAGAGGATGAGACACCTGAGAACACAGAGAGTATTGTTGCTGAGCTGCTGAAAGAAAACTTCCCAGAAATTATGAAAGAAGAGAATATAGATATCCAAGATACATATCGAACACCAGTCAATGTAGATCTCAATAGAAAGACTCCAAGATGTATTATAATCAAGCTTAACAAAATGAAACATAAGCAGAAACTCTTAAAGGCAGCAAGATGCAAATCAAAGCTAACATTCAGAGGGAAACCCTGTAGACTTTTGTTGGATTTCTCAGCAGAAACAATACTGGCACAGAGACAGTGGCATGACATATTCAAAGCCTTGAGGAGAAGAACTTCGAATGAAAAATTATATATCCTGCAAAATTATCTTTCAAATATGAAAATGAAATTGGACATTCACAGAGAAATAGAAACTCAGAGACTTTGTAAAAACCAAACCAAAGCTACAAGAAATACTTAAAGAATTTCTTGGCTTGGAAGAACAAAACTGCTAACTTTATATTTCAGAAGGACACATTATTCAGAATCCTACTTGGTTAAGGAAGGCTCCAAACATGATCAAAGCTATAATAGTGAAAGGAAAAATCTAGTATCATATCATGTAAACTATGATATTATCATATTAAAAAGAGGGATATACTACAGTCATTATAGTCCTTCCAGATGGAGAGGAAGTTGACAAGACTCGTAGCAATCAAAACTGGGTTTATATATAGTTTAGTAAGTGAGATCATAGGGGCAGCCATAAAGGACAATAAAAATGCAACATGCTGTATCAAGAAATGTAATACAGGAGTCTCAAAAACCAGAAAACCAACCCTTAAAAAAGTGAAAAATCAACTCACAAAGAGGAAGGTCGCAGAACAGATTAATAAGAACAACAGAGAAAATATCAACAGAAAAATTAACATCACAATGGCAATGCTGAACACATACCTATCAATAGTTACATTGAATGTGAATGGACTGAATGCTCTAGTAAAGAGACATTGAGTGACATCTGGTTCAAAAGTCATGACCTATCTATATGCTGTCTACAAGAAACTCACCTTAGACTTAAAGATAGGAATAAACTGAAAATTAAAGAATGGAAGAATATGTATCAAGCTAACAATGAACAAAGAAGAGCAGGTGTGGCAATTCTAATCTCAGATAAAATCGATTTTAATGTAAAATCTAGCCATCTTGGCTAGGCTACCATCGTAGACAAGGATGGACACTATTTATTGCTGAAAGGTTCAATACACAAGTAGGATGTAATAACATTAAATATTTATGCACCTAAGATTACAGCACCTAAATACATTCAGGAAACACTGAGTACACTCAAAAGCGAGATTGATCACTCCACAATTAATAGTAGGAGAGTTCAACACTCTACTCTCAGTATTGGACAGATTGTTTAGAAAAAAGCTCAGTAAAGACACAGAAGACCTTCTTGCCACAGTTAACCAACTAGACCTCATCGACATATACAGAACTTTCTATCCATCGGCAGACAACTACACCTTCTTCTCTAGTGCACATGGAACATTCTCCAGAATAGATCACATGTCAGGACATAAAGCAATTCTCAACAAAATTCATACCATTGAATTAATACAAAACATCTTCTCCAATCATAAAGCCAGAACAGTCAAAATCCATAGCAGAAAAAACACGGATAAAAAGTGGAACTCTTGGAAACTGAACAACACCTTGCTCAAAAAATTGTGAGTTATAAAAAAAAAATCAAGGATGAAATAAAGGAATTTATGGATTCCAACAAGAACAAAAACACTTGCTACCAGAACCTATGAGATACAGACAAAGCAGTGCTCAGAGCTCAGTTTATCTCCAAAAATGCACACATCTGGTAGGAAGAAAGAAACCAAATCAAAGAACTGACCCTGAAGCTTGAATAAGTAGGGAGAGAACAACACAGGAACCCCTCAGGCACCAGAAGAAAATAGATCATAAATATTAGAGCAGAACTAAACGAATTAGAGAATAGATGAACAATTTAAAAAATTGAAAAGACAAAAATCTGGTTTTTTGAAAAGATCAACAAAATTAACAAACCATTGGCCAAACTTACTAAAGAAAAACAGGAAGGGAAACAAATAACCCAAATAAGAAATGAGAGGGGAGTTGTCACAACAGATCCAACACAAATCAAAAATATTGCAGCTGAATACTATGAAAGACTGTATTCTAACGAATTTGAAAACCTAGAGGAAATGGACAAATTCCTTGATTTATATCACCTACCAAAATGATCACAAGGTGAAGCAGAACAACTTAATAAACCCATCAAAAAGGAGCCAAGCCAGCCAAGTGCCGTGAAGTTAGATCCTATGGTGATCCTAGAGATTGAAAAAGTCGTCCAAAAACTGCCAACTAAAAAAAGCTTGGGCCCAGATGGCTTCACCAGAGAACTCTACCAAGCTTTTAGAGAAGAGTTATCTCCAATACTACTGAGACTATTTCACAGTATAGAAAGGGACAGAATACTGCAAATTCATTTTATGAAGCCAGCATAACCCTGATACCTAAGCCAGGGAAAGACTCAACCAAAAAGGAGAACTACAGACCAATATCACTCATGAATCTAGATGCAAAAATCTTCAACAAAATTCTTGCCAATAGGATAAAACAACATATCAAAAAAAAAGTAATCCATCATGACTAAGTTGGATTCATACCAGGGATACAAGGCTGGTTCAACACCAGAAAAACAATTAATGTGATCAATCACATAAATATCACAAAAGACAAGAATCACCTGATCTTGTCTATTGATGCAGAAAAGGCACTTGATAATGCCCAACAGCCATTCATGATAAAAAGCTCTCAGCAACATAGAAATAGACAGCCAATTCTTCAGTACAATAAGGGCCATTTATACAAAGCCAACTGACTACCTCATCCTGAATGGAGAGAGACTGAAACAGTTTCCCTTGAGAAGAGGAACTAGACAACGATGTCCACTCTCACCTCTCCTATTCAACAGTGGACTAGAAGTTCTAGCCAGAGCAATTAGACAAGATCAAGAAATAAAGGGCATCTGCATTGGCAAAGAAGAACTAAAAATTTCCCTATTTGCAGATGATATGATTGTATATGCAGACAATCCCAAAGAATCCATGAGGAAACTACTCAAACTAATGGAAGAGTTGGGCAAAGTCTCAGGATACAAGATAAACATAAGTAAATTGGTAGGATTCCTTTATACCAACAACAAGATTATTAGGAAAGAAATCACCAGGTCAACACCATTTACCATAGCCCTGAAAAAGATAATGTGCCTAGGAATAAATTTAACCAGTGAAATAACAGACTTTGACAAAGAGAACTACAAACCCCTACTGCAAGTAACTAAGAGAGACTTACACAAATGGAGAAACCTACTCTGCTCGTGGATAGGAAGACTTAACATCGTGAAAATGTCTATTTTACCCAAAGCAGTCTACTTATATAATGCAATCCCAATACAAGTCCCAGTGACATTTTTTAATGAGATGGAAGAACAAATTACCAATTTTGTCTGGAAAGGGAAGAAGCCCCAGATAAGTAAAGCATTACTGAAGAAGAAGAACACACAGGGAGGCCTCTCATTACCTGAACCTATTACACTGCCACAGTAGTCAAACAGCTGGTACTGGTACAAAAAGAGACAGATACATCAGTGGAACCAAATGGAGACCCCAGAAATGACATCATCTGCCTATGAACAGCTGATATTCGACAGAGGTCCCAAGACATTAAACTGTGGTAAAAACAACCTCTTCAACAAATGGTGCTGGCAAAACTGGATATCCATCTGCACTAAATTAAAACAAGACCCATGTCTTACACCTTGTACAAAATAAAACACCTAAATATCAAATGTAAAATGATAAATCTCACCCAAGAAAAAGTAGGAACAACAGTGGAAGGTTTAATACACAGTGCAGATAGACTTCAAAATCTGTCAAACAAACCACAGTCATCAGAAGAGAAAGTAGATAAATTGAAACTACTAAGAATCATCAATTTTACTCATCCAAAGACTTCATTAACAGAATTAAAAGACCACCTACAGAATGGGAAAATATATTTAGCAACTCTATGTCAGATCAATGTCTGATCTCCATAATCTATAAGGTACTACAAAATATCAATAAGAAAAAGATAAATCATCCAATTAAGTGATGGCCAAAGGAGATGGACAGACACGTCTCTAAAGAGGAGATCCAGGCAGCCAAAAAACACATGCAGACATGCTCGCGATCATTAACTATTAAAGAAATTCAAATCAAAATGACAAGATATCATCTCACCCCAACAAGGTTGGCCATGCCCCCAAAACACAAAACAAATGCTAGAGAGGCTGTGGGGAGATTGGAACTCTCCTACATTGTTGGTGGGATTGCAAAATGATTACAACCTCTTTGGAAAGCAATCTGCCCCCCCTTAAACAACTGGATATAGATATGTCATTTGACCCAGTAATTCCACTGCTTGGAACATATTCTGCAGAATCAAGGCCATTCACACCAACAGATACATGCACATGAACCTTCACCACAGCACAGTCCACAAAAGCAAAAAGATGGAATCAACGCAGATTCCCAGTAACGGAGGAATGGATAGGTATACTATGGTATATATACTCAGTGGAACACTATGTAATGATAAAGAACAACGATGATAGCAGGAAACATCTCTTAACCTGGTTTCAACTGGAGGAGATTATGCTGAATGATAGTAGTCAGCGACAAAAAGACAAATGTTGAATGAGACCCCCACGATAATAACTTGAAAACAGACTCATGCATAGAAGAAAAGACTTTGACTGCTGCAAGGGCGGGGAGGGAGAGAGGGGAGGGGGAAGGTTTATATTAGATAGTTAATAGAAATTTGGTTGGGTGAAATAGGTGACAGCACACATTAGAAAGAAGTTCAATAATAACTAGACTTCAACACAATTTGAGTACCCCTCCATCTTAACCCAATATTACATGGACAGAGTGGCTGAGGCAGCGGCAGGGTACAGTGCTCTCAGGAAAAATCGAAGCCAATTGGCACAACTAGCATTTTGCTAATGAGGACTCTCTGAACCCCTCATCTGTGAGTGGCATCTGGGGTCTTAAAAGCTACAAAGCTGCCATCTGAGGGTATAGCAAATGGTCCCAACTGAACAGGAATAGATGATCACCAAGGACAAGAATGAAGTGGAGAAAAGAGAACCTAGAAGATGGAGAGACCCATGTGAGTGGGTGTCTACATCGACTCGTGACCATAAGAACCAGACAGTGCCTGGCCACCACCAGTGATAGCCACGGTGGAGCTCACAAAGTTGAGTCTCACTAGCAACAAGAGAATAAATAGGGGTGCACCCTGAGATTTCAAATAAAAGACTGCAATTGACGGTCTAGGGGTTTCGGGGTTCCCCTGGGAGCATGGCCCCTGGCCCTGATACTGCCCCTGTCCATAAATCATAATGAAGGTCAACTTTTCGGACAACAATGGATTGGACTTGGTGACACAGAGTGACTATATATTGGGTGCACTTTATGGTTCTGTGCATCTATAGGATGCCATCCTGCTGATCTCTTGCTGGAGGAAGAGGAGTGGGTGGAGAGGAGGGGATAGGAGACTGTTGGGAGGATAGGACATGTATGGAATAGAGAGGAGGGGTGTTCTGTCACCGGGCAGGGAGAGCAGTGGGAGCTGCATATAGGTGAGCATGTGAATTTATATGGGAATGTACATGTTAGTTCAATCATAATTTTAAAAAAATTGAGAAAAAAAAAAACATTTTGAATTTTGTTTAGTATCTCTCTATGGCCTAATGTATGGTCACTTCTGGAAAATGTTCCGTGAGTATGGGAAAAGAAAGCATACTTGGCTGCTGTTGGATGAACTGTTCTGAATGTATCTATAAGGACAAGTTGGTTGATTGTTGCATTCAGATCTTCCATGCGTTTACTAAGCTTTTTTTCAGGAAGTTCTGCCCTTTACTGAATGTGGTGTGTTGAAGTCCCTTACTATTATTGTGGAGCTGTCTATTTCTGCTTTCAGTGCAAATAGTATTTGTTTTATGCATTTTGGGGTCTTGTCTTTGGGTGCTTAGATATTTAGTATGGTTACGTCCACCTGTTGAACTGAGTCTTTGACCATTAGATAGTGACCTTCTTTATCTTGGATAGTGGATTTGACCTTAAACTCTATTTTGTCAGAGATTAGTGTTGCCAATTCTGCTCTTTTCTGAATGTTATTAGCCTGATGTATTTTTTTCCCAGTCTTTGAATTGTAGTTTGTTTGTGTCTTTGCGTCTAAGGTGTATCTCCTGTAAGCAGCGTATAGATGGGTTGTGTCTTTTTTACCCAATCTGCTATTCTCTTCTCTTAATTGGTACATTTACTCCATTTACGTTCTGTGTGATTATTGATAAATATGACGTTAGTGTTGTCATTCTGATGTCTTTTTTGGGGTGTTGTGGATAGTTCTGTTGCATTCCATTTTCTGTGTTGAGTCTTTTTTCTTTGCTTAGCTTTCAATGTTCATTTTCTTGAAATTGTGATTACATATGTTGCTTTTTGATGTGTAGAATTACAGGTTTCTTTTGTGGTTATTCCCTTAGTCCCCTTTATTAATCTAAAAGTAGTCCAAAGTTCAGTGTCTGTGTATTTCCTTGTCTTCCTCCACATCTGGAAGGTCTATGTGTACCTTTTTTTGACCCTCTTTTTCATATAATACATGATTATATCCTGCGATCTCTGAATTTCTGTTTTTTGTGAATTGGTTTTGGTTATGGTTTTTGGACTTTCTTTCATGATGGTATCTAGATGCTCTGTTGAATGTTGGATATTTAAGTATATATCTAATGCTATTGATTTTCTAATCTAAGAACTTTAATTTTTCTTGTAATTTTTGTTGGTTCTTACAAATTCTCTAAATTTCTGTTTCTCTGCGAAAGTCTTAATTTCACCTTCATATCTGAGAGGCAGTTTTTCAGGATATATTATTCTCAGTTTGCAGTTTTTTGACTTCAGAGCTTTGTGTATGTTATCTCACTGTCTTCTGTCCAGCATCATTTTAGCAGAGTAGTCTGAGGATAATCTTAATAATGCTCCTTTGTGGATTATTCGTTGCTTAATTCTGGCTGCCCTCATAGTCTCTCCTTATCTCTAGTTTTATTGAGCTGGATTATGGTATGCCTTGGTGTATTTCTTTTGGGATTGATCTTCAGTGGGGTTTGATGAGCATCTTGAATGGAGATCTTCTCATCTTTCATGATGTCAGGGAAGTTTTCTGTGAGTAGGTCTTCAACTATTTGCTCCATATTTCTAGCGATCCCACCTTGTTCTGATACTCCTGTTATTTAGATTTTATTCTCTTGCTAGAGTCCCACATCACCCGTAGTGATTCTTCACTCTTATTGAGTCTTTTTTCTGATTTTTCTTCTTTCTGGTGTTGTTTACTTTGTCTTCAAGCTCACTAATTCTGCCTTCCATGTCCTGGATCCTGCTCGTTTGACTTTCTATTGAGTTAGCAAACTCAGTGATTTTATTGTTAATCTGACAAACTTCAGGGTGTTGTTGCTCAAGCATTTTTCATTGTGCTCTGCTGCATTGTGCCTGATCTGTCCCCTGATATCTTACACAGCTCTGTACACCAATCGTTTGTATTCTGTCTCTGATAGGTCTCAGATGAACTCTTCTTCATCTGAGAAGCCTATTGATGCTTTATTTGGAGAGTTTTCAGAAGCCATGGTAGTCTGCTTCTTTAGGTGTTTAGAGATTGACTGCTGTCTCCAAGCCATCCGGAAGCTGTTGCAGTGAAGCAGCCTTAATAGTTCCTTTGGCCTGACTGGTGTCTATCTACAGGGGGCGGGCCATAATTTCTCCTGCAGTCTGATTATTTTCTGTTGCTTTTCCTTACTGCCCTGTACTGGTCTGTTACCACTACTGGCACAGCTCCTGGCTGGGGAAGTTGTTCTTGCTTTCAGCAGCACTGCTTCTGTCTCTGGGCTCAGGGATGGGGGTGTCATTTGCACAGACATTGTGCTTTTACAGTCACCCTAAGGAGGTCAGGATCCAAGTGCCCACTGCTGCAGCTGCCTCTGATTTTGGCATATCCCTTGCAGAGCCTCAACCTCACACGCAGATGCAGAGAGAGGGGGTAGACACTCTCACATGACTTCTTGCCCAAGCCTCAGCAGCAACTGTTTCTTTGCTGCTGGGTTGGGCAGGGACCTTTGGGAGCTTCATCCAGTAGCTGCCTAGCTGCTGGGGTGATCACTCCCCTTCCCACAGGTCACCTAACCCCAAGTATCCCACGTGTACTTGCCTCCAATGTCTGCCTAGCCACTGGTATTATTGCCTTACTCCTCTAGCATCACCTGAGCTCAGGCCTCCACCGCACACCTGCCTCCAGTGGCTGCCTACGTGCTGGGGCAACCACTCCCCTTCCTTCTGGGTTGCCTAAGTCCAGTCCTTCCTGGCACACATGCCTTCAATGGCTGCCCAGCTGCTGGGGTAATCACTTCACTCCCCCTGGGGTGCCTGATCCCAAGTCTTCCTGGTGCACTTAGCTCTAATGGCTGCATAGCCACTGCGGCAATCACTTCAATTCTCTAGTATCACTGGAGCCTGGACGTCCCTGGTGCATTTGGCTCCCATGGCTGTCTAGCTACTGCGGCATTAACTTCTCTTGCCCTAGGTCACCTGAGCCCAAGCCTTCCCAGTGCACTTGCCTCCAATGATTGTTTAATCGCTGGGGTGATCACCTAACTCCTCTAGGGTTGCCTGAGCTCATGCCACCCCCCGCACACCCAGATCCAATGGCTGCCTAACTGCCAGGGTGATCACTCCCCTTTGCCTGGATCGTCTGAGTCAGTCCTCCCTGGCACATGTGGTACCAATGGCTGCCTAGCCTCTAGGGTGATCACTTCACTACTCCCAGGTCATCTGAGTCCAAGCCTCCCTGTTGCACTTGGCTCTAATGGCAGTCTAGCCACTCAGGTGATCACTTCACTCCTTTAAGGTTGTCTGAGCTCAGACCACCCTGGTGCACTTGGCTCCAATGCTTACCTAGCCACTGGGGCAATCTCTTTTCTCCTCCCGGGTCACCTGACAGCAGACCCTTCTGGTGTATGTGGCACTGATGGCTGCCTAGCCACCAGTACTCACTGCCTCCCCACGCCCCCCTACTCCAAAACCTCCCAATCCCCACTCCTATGCTCCCGCCACCACCCGGGCCCGGATCTCTTCAGGGCCCAAGTCTCTTCAGTGCATGCAGCTCCAACAGCTGCCTAGCTACTAGGGTGATGACCCTAGTCCCCCCAGTTGCAGGAGCCCAAGCTTCATTGGCCCATGTAGCTCCAATCCGCACCCAGCCATGGGTGTACTCTCTCAGCCCCCTCCTCTGGGCCATGGGAGCCCAGAGCTTCCTGGCTCACTGGCTGCAAGGCCAGTCCCAGGTCTGCCAGTGGCTGGGCCTCTCACTCTGCCCATCCCCTATCCTGTGATCACCTGCTTCACTGCTGGTTTCACCTGAAACCAGGCCTCCTAGTCCTACCAGGACTAAGACTTGTGGTGCAGAGTGTGCTTCTGTGCCCCCCCTTCAGCTCAGCCCTCTCCTGCCCTATAGCCTGGGGATACTGGGAGCACTGGTCTCTCATCCCCAGGTCCCCTGCCCCATCTCCATCTGCATCAGGCTTAGGCCTCCCAGCCCTTTGCTTCTGTGAGCCATGCCTGACCAGTGGGCCCTACAAGTCACTGCCCACCAGCCAGCCTTGTCCCAGTGTGTTCCAACTTGCTTCGGGGTCTTCAGGTCTGGGCTGCAGACTGTGATGCTTAGGCTGTGGCAGGTCTCTCTAGTTAATTTCTAGGTTGCTACAGCTCTTGTTTCTCAGCTCCCCTTAGTTACTAAGATTCGCTGGAGAAGATTTTTCTCCCAGGTGAGCTTGCCTTCAGCTCCCAGAGAATCTGCACTCAGGCTGTGTTGTTTTATCAGAGGTGGTTCAGGGTTCCTAGGGTCTTCCTTTCACTCCATTTGTACTTGTTTGGGTCTTCTGGATTGCTGTATTTGGTTGATTTCATTAATTTTGAGATTCTTAGTTGTTCGAGGGCTTAGCAGGGATGTGTTGTTACTCTGCCATCTTGGCTCTGCCTCCCCCAAGAATGTATTTTTTAACAACTAAATGTAGAATGTTGCCATGGACTGAATCACGTCTGCAAAAAAAAGTGTCAGTTTGGCTAGATCATGATTCCCAGTATTGTGTGATAGCCTACCGTTTTGTCATCTGACATAATTTCCCTATGTTGTAAATCCTGCCTCTATGATGTTAATGAGGTGGGATCCACAGCCGTTCTGTGAATGAGGCAGGATTCAGTCTACAAGACTGTGTTTTCAGTCACTCTCTTTTGAGGTATAAATGACAAATGTGAGCAGACAAACAGGAAACCTCATAGCATGAAGAAAGCTACACCAGGAGCAGAGCATGTCCTTTGGACCTGAAGTTTCTCCACCGAGAAGTTACTAGACCGGGAGACGATTGATGACAAGGACCTTGCTTCAGAGCTGCCAAAGAAAGTCTTCCCTGGTGGTGGTATCCTGAATTTAGACTTCTAGCCTCCTAAACTGTAAGAGAAAAAATTTCTCTGTTAAAGCCATCCATTGTAGTGTTTCTGTTACAACAGCACTAGGTGACTGAGACAAAGCACATAGAAGAGAAACTCCCTGTGTATGTTTGAAAATGGATTAGGACTAAGAAGGCCAGGAATTCACCCTAAACTGTAGCCTTTCTCAATTCTGCAGTCTTGAGTCATTATGAGTAGGGTGACCTTGCGTCCTCTTTGGCCTGGGGCAGTCTTAGATGACCTCTGCTGTCACAACAACATAGAGAGCCTCTCCTTTCACTCTCAGCAGTGTCCCAGTTAGGACAATAAATTAGATGGTCATTTGGTAATAAGGGACTCTTACTGACACACTGAGGATCAGTGCAACACCCTAACCTATGAGAGCCCTAAAACACAGCTGGAAAGATAACTACCACAACTTATTCTGAGAGGCAGTACATACGAGTATGTCGTATGTGGTTAATAGGATTGTTTTGAGAGGCTAACTAGGATACAGGAAAGTCAGAAAGAGTAACAATACATAACTACTAAATTGCTTTCTCAGTAGGGTCATTCCAGGTAACTGGAAGGCCAACAAACCCTTGTGGCAAAGTTGTTAAGCACTCAGCTGCTAATGGAAAGGTCAACAGTGAGCTGCTCCTCTAGAGAAGGATGTGGCAGTTGGCTCAGAAAGATGTGACAACAGCCTTGGAAACCCTACAGGGTAGTTCTACTCTGTCACAGAGTTTCTATAAGTCTAAATCAGTCTGAGGGCAAAGAGTTTGGTTTGGGTTTTGGAGGGCCTTCACCTTACTAATGCAAGTTAGTAAGTTTGAAAAGATCAAGGAAAACAAAGCAAACATGAGGGATTTTACAATTAGTCTTCAGAATCTACACTCCTCCATGTAGAACTCAGCGCTAAATATACGCTGAAAAAAATAGGTAAGGAATTATCAGTTTCAAAAGGTAACAAGTTGTATGCCTGCCATGGATTCTCATGTGCACAGTCAAGCCTTGCCAATGCATCATAATTTTAGCAATTACAATCAGTCAGGCTTTTACTTCTTCACAACACTATGTTTGTACCCATGAAGATCTGAATATGCACACTGGGGAGTTTCCTATATTTAAAAATTATCAGTTATGTGTACAGCAGAACAAAAAGTTAAAGAGCAGATTACCTTTGTAAATGCAGACCATCATTATGACATTTGCTATTCCTTCCAAAGTGGGAAGAGGAAAAATGGAGAAGAAAAAGAGCCACATAAAATCCATAAACCACATGGATTAAAGATGTCCTGAAGATAGAGCATTGTTTAGAAAATTTGATTAAATACATCTCCACACTTTCCTCATACCATCAATAAAAATTTTGATTAAGACAGTGCCACTAAAAATCCCTTCAAAATTGTGACAATTCATTACTCATCACCTTTTGGACATAGTCATTCACACAGTTTTTAATTTTCTACCTTATACCCAGTTTCATATTTCTCCTTGTCTATAGAGCACCATGAAAAAGCTCATTACATGCCTTGCCGACATCTAACTACACTGAGCCATCCACATTTTCCTAACATTGTTGTTAGGTGCCCTCAAGTCAGTTCCAAGTCATAGCACCCCTACGTACCACAGAGCAAAACACTGTCCAGTCCAGTGCCATCCCCACAATCATCGTTATTTTCCTACTACAGCCATCTAATAATGCTAGTAAAGAAATAAATGAGTCTGGTCTGACATGACTTATTCTTTGTGAACTCAACTCAGCCTGGGATCTTAGTTACTATCGCTACTACTTCTGAATGCCTACAAACTATAAACTATAGTACATTGCCAAGGATCAATGCCAGCATGTCAGGATTGATGAAATTCATCTTCTTTTCCTTTACAAGAATCAAAATAGCTTTTGCCTATTTAGACTTGTGTCACCTCTCTGATTTGCCACAATTCTGCAAAGATCACACATTTTGATAAAAGTTGCCAAATATCAAACACTTACTGTGTGTCAGTTATGTGAGAGAGCTCATACATACATTATCTCTTGTAAGTAAAGGAAAATCATGGGCCTGCCCTAACTGGAAAGGATGTGAACGTAAAATGCTATTTTTTATTTTTCAAGGAACATGACAGAATTTGTTGTCTACTTCCAGTAAAACTCAGGTGTTTCCAAGTTCTCCTGCCTGCAGGTCGTAATTTGTCTATGCAATATCCAAAAGATCATTACTCAAGTCTCTCCAGTTGCTGACCTCAGGAAGGTGTCCTTCTGAAGTATTTCTGAGGATCCCAAAGAGAGATTGTTTAATACTGTTGTCACTTATCACTACTGAAAACAGCTTTTCTGGGCTTTTCCAAGTTACTTCTCCAGACCACTGTGCTTTCTCCTCACTTATGCACCTCGAAGTTTGAACAGCCCCTCTTTTTGTTCCCCAGACAAAGCTGACATGAGGCCGCACTCAGGGCTTGAAGACAGCACAATAAAGAAAGCTTTCTTCTATTTCACTGCCCTGAAACACCCTAAGTGCAGAAGAGCCTGTAGAGACAAAAAAAGAACTTCTAAGGACTGGTGTGGGAGTAGGGAACACCACAGTGACAGCTCCTCATGTGTCCTGCACTTCACTGTACCTCTGAGAACCCTCTCGCTGAGGAGAGAGATTTCAACTGGATGCTATGGGATAGAAGAGACAGACGGTCAACAATATAAGCAATGCAGTATGTAAGACAGATGTGTCTTGGCACAAGAATTTTCCATTGATTCCAAAGATGGTACAATTGTTTGAAACATTTGTGGTATTCCCTTTTTGGAATTGTTTCTAATTTCTTTGGAAAATAAATATGTTCAATGGAGCAAGCCTTTATGCTGGTGTTTCTAATTACTACGAACAGTCCAAAGGTGTTGGGAATTAAGCATGGCAATTAAAGTAATACACTACTGGAGCCCTGATGACACAGTAATTTAAAAGTTCAGGGGCTAACCAAAAGGGCCAGTGGTTCAAATCCACCAGCCACAACTTGGAAATCTTATGGACAGTTCTACTCTGTTCTATAGGGTCATTATGAAGCAGAATTGACTCAACAGAAATCGGTTGTTTGTTTGTTTCTTTGTTTTTAATGTGCTTCTGGATTGAAGAATGAATGTGGTGATATTACAGTGATACTGATCTTTGTAGTTAAGGAAATTCACAGTGAGGAACTGATAAAGATGTCCGAGCAACTGCAAAGTGAGTGTATCGGGGCCCAACACTCAAACAGGTATCATTGCTAGGAACATGGTCTTAGTTGGCTAGACCCAGTGCTAAAGCCAAGTGCTGCGCTCACTCTGTCAATCTGGAAATTTTTTTGGCCATTTCAACCACCTCATATTCTTCTTCTTATTAAGGGAAAAATATACCTGCCTGTTGTGAACATTAAGATACCACTCCAAGTGAGTATCCCATAGCCAGTGCTCGGGAAATATTGCTTCTACTCTCTCTTTTTTAGGGGTAAATTGCAGGATGTTTAAAGATTCTTTCTTGTTTCCTATCTCAAAGTGGATATTTTAGAATGAGTGAAGAATTGATCACATCCCTGTTATAATTGTCTATCCCTCAGTTTGATGCCTCTAAATTTCAATGTACACGTGAGCAGAAGAGTTATTTCTGAGTGTTTAGGAGACAAAGATGCTGCACGGATGATGTAGTGTTCGGAAATGCAAGCATTCGTAAGTGGTGACTCTGTTGGGACAGTCCTATGTGCCCAACAGTCATTAAAACGGACACTTGTCCTCCATTTTGCTGCCTCAATTGCTGGGGAATCCAGGCTGAGCAGGCATAGGAACAAAACTCAGCACAAACTAAACAAATAAGGAATGGAAATTTTATTTTACAGACTGTATCCCTGGGACACACACACATACCATACACAAAGAAGGAGAAAAGGAAGGTAGGGAGAGATACACAGTCTGGCAATCCTAGTCTGGGACAAACAGGGGTAATAATAAACAGAGACATAAATGCATAGTTACTATGGTAATGGCCTTTACTGAGAAAAGATTGTCAACAACTGGGTATGCTTATTATTAAATCTAATTTAAATAATAATAGCAACACATATAGGTCTACTAAGCATTGTACTAAATGCTATATCCACATTGTTATATTTGCATTGGTTTAGAGACAAGTCAGTATCCATTAGTGACATACTTATGAGTTTTTCTGGCTATAAACATGGATTAAACAGATGTATCAATTTGCAAGTAAAACAAAACAACTTCAAAAAGTGTGCAGTGTATATGGTTTCTTGGTTTGGCCTATAGAGTTGAGAAATGGCCCAGACCAACCAGATAGAGACTAGAGGACGAAACTGGCAGTGGGAGAGAGATCTAGAGGGCAAGGAAGGCAACCTGCTGTTCCAAAGCACAGCAGTTATTGTTGGATTGCTGATGACTTGGTAAGAGATAGGCTTAGAGCCAGGGCAGCCAGGACTCCCCAGCAGGAAATGTTACGTGATCAGCCCGAATTCTCTAAAGCTTTTGAGGTTTGCGAAAGGCACTATATTGGATTCAGTAAACAACAATGATCAAGTTTACCTCTTGCTTCTGAGATGATCCTGAATTTCCATTTAAGCAGGTCCTGATTTTGAACATGATAACAGAATTCACCACTGATCCTGCCTTTTACGAAGCAAATGTATTGTGACAAAATGACAAAAGTAATCCGAAAACCTAAGCTCACTGGATGAGTCTGGGTGTCATAGTTAGGTGCTGAAAGTGTTTTACATTACTGCCACCTCCTTTCAGCCAGACAAAGAGAAGACGTGTCTCAGCAGAGCTTTTATTTTGTGTATAATCCCTCTGACGGACTCCGGCTCTCAGTAGTTGTATAACAAAAGCAGCAGCATAATATATGGGGGCAGAGGGACAGGAGCTGAGCATACCTGTATTTACAGTCCTAAGGAGAGCTTGGAGGTAACAAAGGGAATGATCTGGATAATAATTAATAGCCTGAGTTCCAGGCATAACTTGAGCCACATCCAAATTCCATGGCCGGGCAGTGGCACCTCTTCAAGAAGGTGCTTTATTGCCTGTGTCATGCTTTGGCTTCTCAGCTGTGTACCTCCCAGCCTTGGTGGTTTGTGTGCTGCAGCTAAACATTAGGAGGTAATAAGTGACAACCCAGTCATTTGTGCACTGCAGAGAGAGGCTGCCACAGTTGACTCCCCCATCGCCATCATCCCTCTACCTCTCCATAGAGGGAAAAAGTTGAAACAGCAAGAACTTTAGCAAAAGTCCTTTAGCAAAATGGCACTCCAAAAGTGTGGAGGTGGCTGGGCAAATTCTGTATTCATGCCCCTCCGAGAGCTAGAGACATCCGGAGTGGGGAGATGGCAGGAGAGCTGCAATTCTCAAGCGTGTTCTCTAGGAATGCACTACTCCAAGGAGAAAATGCAATTTCAAGTCTGCTTTCCAGGGCATCTACCCTCTCACGTGTCCGGGTTCTGTCTGTGAGACTGGAGGAATGAAAAGATCCAAACAAAAGACTACAGGAAAAGAAGTGACCATGGCTTAATTTGGGTTTTGTTTTATCTGGAGTACATCGGGTGTTTTATGCCATGACTACCACAAATGAAATAGAAGAAGAATTCAACAATATTTTTAATAAGTGAAAATCACATAAGCAAAACTTGTGTCTGTAGCTGCATGTTCTGCTCCTTGCTGCCGTCCACTTGGTTCTGACCCACGGCAATTGCAGACGTTACGGCGTAGAACCACTCCGTAGGGTTTTCTTGGCTGTAGTCTTCATACAGGAGGTCTAGATCACCAGGCATTTCTTCCGCAGTGCTGCTAGATTGCCTTAAATACCATCCTTTCTAAAAGTAGCTGAAAGCAAATCATTTGTACCATGAAGGGTCCTACTTAACTTCTTTTATGCTGCAAACCAATAAAATACCTACTTTCTGCATCTTGTATTTCTTAATAAGGCCTCTTTGGCTTAAGCAATTAATTTAATTTGCAATGAAATAAATTAATTTAATTTGCAATGAAATGCTTTATTTCTTACTAGCAGACAGGCTTAGTGACTAGAGTAACCAGAGTGCCAGGAATAAGCTTGATAATGGACAACAAACATCAGTCAAGTGGACTATAATATTTAATACAGAGTAAAACTCTAGAAACAAGTACTTGATGTTTATAAGCATAATACAATCATATTCTGAAAACAGTCCTTGGCTTTTAGTTACAGATACTAGACCTCTGAACTTCTCATTTGGTGTTCACTGTTTTCATATAATCCCCAAACCCCTTGCCATTGAGTCATTTCTGACTCATAGTGACCCTAATAGGACCCAATAGAATTGTTCCACAGGTTTTCCATGAGACAGCTGGTAAATTCCAACTTCTGACATTTTGGTCAGCAGCTGAGCTCTTAACCACTGCACCACCAAGCTCTCACTTCATATAGCCACCCAAATAATATGCAGAACAGTTCTTTAACTTGGTTATTCATAAATACAATGCATGACTTAAGGACAAACGAACGAATATTGTGAAATAAGAACTGTGCGCTGTGTAGGATAACCTTGGAGTCAGAATCCTGTTTACAGAAAAGAAGTTTACTGAGTAGTGAGCAGCATAATTCAATGATTAAGTGTAAAGGCTCTTCAGAGAGACTTCCTGGGTCCAACAAAGGGTGCAACAAAAACTATGATGACAAAACGAAGATTAGCAGGAGGGTCCTAATTTAGATAGCACAGCCACAAAAGATCATGTGACCAAAACGTGATAAGCAGAAAAAGAGGCTGTGTCACTGGGTTATAGAGGAAGGTAGAAGTGAGATCATTTAGGACTTGGTGGTGGAGAGTAGCAGTAGCCTGTCTAAAACCTGTTCCCTTCTTTTCCCTAAAGAAAAACATTTTCTTCTTTTTGAAAGTTGATAACATGCATAGATAAAATAGTCTCTTTCCTAATTTCCTTTGCATATGGATGTGTACACTGACTACATTCCTCTGCAGGAGACAAGAGAAGAATGCTTTGGGTGAGAACTTCCAGAAAAGTTGCTTCAGAAAGAAACCAAATTCTTGAAAGAGCTCTTTGGTACTCTTCCTTTTTCTTTCTTCCCATTTGGACAATAAATGTTCCAGCTGAAGAGCCAACAGCCACCTTATGATCAAGCAGCAACACTGAGCATGAAAACTACTATAATTACTTGCTACTGCTCTAGCAGAAACACCACAAGTGGATGGCTTCAGCAAAGAAAAGTTTATTCTTACACAGTCCAGTAGGCTGGAAGTCAGAATTCAGGGTAGCAGCTCCAGGGAAGACAATCTCTCTGTTGGCTCTGGTGGAAGGTCCTTGTGTTACATCAGTCTTTGGCCAGTGAGCATCTTGGCACAGAAACTTCAGATCTGACAGACATACTCTACTCCTGGGGGTGCTTTTCTAGCAATATAAGATTCCCATCTCTCCTTCTACCTCCTCTTCCTTTTATCTCTTGCAGGATAAAAGGTGATACAAGCTGTGTTCCTGAGAAATCCCCTTGGTAAGGGTGTTACAGTCCCATCCTAATCCTCTTTTAGTACAATCCAGTCCATTAACCACAGGCAGAGATCTGATTTACAGCCTAGGAAAATCACAGAATGTAGAACAGTCACACAACACTGGGAATCCTGGCCCTGAAAAATTACCACACACTTATTTGGAGTAACATAATTCAATCCATGACAGAAGTCAAGGCTAACAATGGTAGAGCTGAACAGCAGAGGGATATGGGTCCCCAATGACTTTGTAAAGCCACCAAACCAATACCGGACTAATGACCTTTAGAGTTTTTTACATGAGACAATAAATCCTTGATTTGTTTAAATGTCTTTGTCAAGTCACTGCTTTAGCAGACAAATATAATTTTTTGCAGATATAGACATTCTAAAAAGATTTTCATTGTATTCCCAATATAACAGGAAGTCATCAAGGAATTTTTAAGCACGTGAATCACATGATACAACTCATATACTAAAACAGTAAACTGGATGCTATATGGACGACGGATTGAAGGAGGAAAATGGACAACAACCAGGAGATCAGTTAGAAAGTAATTGCCTCAATTCAAATGAGAAGGTAGTACAGCTTTGGCGATGGGTGGTGACAGAAGGATGGAGAAAAATTTGAGTGGTTAAAGCTATAGGACATGCTAAAGGATTTGAAGTGAGATGAAAAAGAAAAATGTATTAACCATAAATCTCAAGTTTCTGACTTGTTATTTAAAATGACAGGAAAGGATAAAATCATTCTAATTGAGAACGCAGAGGAAAAAAAGGAAGAGTAACCAGGCCTGAACTCTAAGATTCCAACATTTTGAGCTAAGTAGAAAAGAAAGCATTGTATCATTTTACCACGTCTATTCAATCTGCATGCCTAGCAAAAGATCTGAGAAGCTGGACTACAAAGACGGATTGGAAGAAGACTTATTAACAACCTGCATTATGCAGATGACACACCCCCCTTACTGTGAGTGAAGAAGTCTTGAAGCACTTACCGATGAATATCAAAGACCATAGCCTTCAGTACGGATTGCACTTCAACATCATGAAAACAAAAATCATTACCATCAGACCGATAAACAACATCGTGACAAGCAGAGGAAAGATTGAGGTTGTCACGGATTTTATTTTACTTAAATCTACAATTAACATCCATAGAAGCAGCAGACAAAAAATCAAAACACATTGTACTGGGCAAATATGCTGCAAAAGACGTCTTTAAAGTGCTGAAAAGCAAAGATGTCACCTCGATGACTAAGGTGTCCCTAACCCAAGCCGTGGTATTTTCAATTGCATTATATGCATGTGAAAGCTGGACATTGAATAAGAGAGCAGAAGAAGGGTTGAATTGTGGTACTGGAGAAGAATATTGAATATACCGTGGACTGCCAAAAGAACAAACAGATCTACCTCGGAAGAAGTCTGAGAGTGCTCCCTAGAAGCAAGCATTGTGAGACTGCATCTTACGGACTTTGAACATGTTGTCAGGAGGGTTCAATCCCTTGAGAAGAACATCATGCTTGGTGTTGTAGTCATCTACTGCTGTTCTAACAGAAATACCACAAAGTGGATGGATGTACAAAAAAGAATGTTATTCTTACACAGTCGAGTAGGCTGTAAGTCCAAATTCAGGGTATCCACTTCAGGGGAAGGCTTCCCTCTTTGTTGGCTCTGGAGGAAAGTCCTTATGTTGCGTCAGTCTTTGGTAAGGGAATATCTTGACACAAGAGCCTCAGGTCTGACGGACACGCCCTACTTACGGTCCTGCTTTCTTGATAGTGTGAGGTTCCCAGCTCTCCGCTTGCTTCACTCTCCTTTTATCTCCTGTAGGATAAAAAGGTAAAAGGTGGTACAAGCCACACTCTAGGGAAACTCCGTTTACAATGGAGCAGGGCAGTGACCTTATACAGGGATTTACAGTCTCACCCTAATCCTTTTCAACACCTAGCATACAAAAATCACAAAATGGAGGGCAATGACACAACACAACCCAGCCCAGTTTGTATACATATTTTGAGGGAGGACACAATTCAATCCATGATCCTTGGTAAAGTAGAGGGTCAGTGAAAGAGAGAAAGGCTCTCAAAAGGATGGAATGACAACAGTTACTGTAACGACGGGCTCAACCATACCAACAATTGCTGGCATGGCAGCAAACTAGGCAGTCATTCAGCTGTACGTGAGGTTGCTATGAATCAGAACTAGCCGTATGGCACCTAACAAAGATAGAAGAGAAAGGAGCCCTGGTGGCACACCGATTAGGAATTCCACTGCTAACTGAAAAGCCAGCAGTTCAAACCCACCAGTCTCACCGAGGGAGAAAGTACCTGGCAATCTGCTCCTGTAAAGATTTTCAGCTAAGAAATCCTTGTGGGGAAGTTCTACTCTGTCATGTAGGGTCACCGTGAGTCAGGGTTGACACAATGGCATCACAAAAACAAAAGAAGAGAAAGAGCCAGAAATGAAAAATGGAGATGGAAACTTTTGAGAGGTAAAAAGAAAGGAGTATGGGATTACAGAATTCAAGACAAAAACACATTTCAAGAAAGAAGGAATTTTCAGCAGTTCCAAATATTATATACGCATTTCAGGCTATTCCATTTACTTCTAAGCATAACTTTAGTTTCATTCTTCAGGTTTTTCTACACTGCATTTCCGTTACCACTTAGTTTAACGCGTTCTCTAATCTCCATTTAGGTTTCTTCTACGACTCATGTTTTAGATTTCATTCTGTGACTCACAGATTAATTTACAAACATTTGGAATACAGGGGTTTTCTAATTGCCTTTTTCTGGCTGATTTCTAGTCTTCACTTCCTGACGGTTAAGATCCCAAAGCTCAGTTAAGATGATAGCCAATGTCCTTGCTGTTACGCCTTGACTATTCCCTGGGCAAGTTACCTCAGCCATGTTAAGGCCCATTTGGTCTTGTTCACATCCCTAGCACTTAAATGCTGCCTTTCAGCGTGCTTTCTAAAAGTCTGACACCTCAGACTGTAAATTTGTTGTCGGATCATGCTCGTGTAAAAGACTCAGGTATCTGAACTGCAGGGGCCGTTTCCTTCTTAGCTAGCGTACTCGTACCTTGTCTCCAGCTTCTTCTCCAGTTTCTCATTTCTACTGGTAGGAAAATCCTCTGAGACCCAAAAGCCCCTCCTAGAAAAGTATTAGATGAAATAGTTAAAAATTATTCACATTCACACTTTTAGCAGCTGTGTGTCTAAACAGAAGCTTGGTGAATGACAGATACTTCTGACATGTTCACATTTAATACATGAGCGTAGTTTAAACCCTCCAAATACTATAAACACTTGTCTTCATTTTCTTAAGAACTTTTGGATAAAAGTAAAGAATACAGATCTCCTTTTTAGACTGGAATTCCCTTTATAATGTTAGTCCACAGTTTTTGACTATACTTTGAGACAGAGGCCTTCACTACATGCATGACTCTTTTGAGTTATGAAGCTAAGAAGCGTATACTGTGTGATGCCTGTTTCCTAGAGGAATTTCATTTAGTAATAATCAGATAGGAAAGTACATTCATTCCCAAACTGTGCCTTGACTTCTGCACAGTCCTCCTGACTTTCAAGTTAAGCGAACATTTCTGCAGGATCACATCCCTGGGTGATAGTAAAAGCTTTTGGGTCTGCTAACCACAAGGTTAATTAGAGATTTAAATCCACCCAGAGGTGCCATAGAAGAAAACCTTAGCATTCTGCTTCTGAAAAACCAACCATTGAAAACTCTATGGAGAACAAGTCTGCTGTGACATGTATGAGGCTGACATGAGTTGGAATCATCTTGATGACAACTGGTGGTATGCTTTGAATCATATACAAGATTGCTAAGATTTCAAATCTTAGCAAATTTCCACACAAGGCAGATTGTTCACTGATCTCAATAACTTATAAGTACCTAGACAGTCATAGTTGACTACATGATATTAGGGTAATCAAGTTATTGATTCTCAACTCTATTAAAGTCACTGTACTGGTAGGCAAAAAAGCTACCTCTAGGCTGAGGAAGGACTTTATATCTCCCCTACCTTATGGCGTTCAATTCTACCATGAAAACTACTTTAAAAATTATTTCATCTAAGTGTGCACAGAAGTGTGCTTCTGGGGCAAAGTCTCCAGCTCCAGGGCAAGTTTTACTGGCATCCTCCCATACCTACCTCGCTGCATTTAAATTCTGCCACCTGTTGTCGTGGATTGAGTTGTGTCCCTCCCCAAAATGTATGTGTTGATCTGATTTGGTTTGGAGTTACAATATGGTGTCCTTTCTCCCATGCATTGTGAATTCTGCCTCTGTGATACTGATGATGGAGAATGGTTTGCAGTTGTTTTAGTGAGGCAGGACTCAAGCTTGTGGAATATAAGGGAGAGAAGTGAGCTGAGGAAGTTGGGAACCTCAGACCACCAAGAGAGAAGCACCGAGAGCAGAGCACGTCCTTTGGACCCAAGGATCCTGTGCCGAGAAGCTCACACCGAATTTGGACTCAGCCTACCAGACTGTGATGATCTCTCATTCTGAATTGACTTATTATGAATGGATTTGTGGCTTCCGGACTGTGTCAATAAAGCTTCTCCTCATGAAACCTTCCACTCATTGTATTTTCTGTTAGAGCAGTACCAGATGACTGAGAAAGACACTTGTATAATATAGAAATACTTGATCTGCCTCTGCACTACCAAAATTCTAGACACTGTGAGCTGGATCTCACAGGATATCTATCATGATACTAATTGCAGATTTAGCTCCATTCTCTAGTCTGTTGGGAAGTGGTCTCTTTCCTTACTAAATTTCCCATGTTGGTCTTTCCCAAGACTAGAGGAAGAGATCTCTTAGGTCAAAGATTCATATATGACCAAGACATAAACATGTGCAAAATTAAGGCATACAATCTAGTAGAGAAGCATTAAATAATAAGGAGGATTTCAAGTTACAGACGAGAAGAGGACATTTCAGCAGTGGCATGAAGGATAGCATATGAACACCTGTTATTCGGTGATGACTATCAAGTTTGCAAGATGTGTTGCAAATTCAATTTTCATTTGAAGAATAGAAGATCTCTCCCTCTTTTTCTTATTGTGATTTAGGTCAAAGTTTAGAAAGAACATTAGTTTCTAGTTAAGTAGTTAATACACAAATGCATATTTGTTGCTAACACCAGGGATGCATTAATACTTTCTCCTTCCCCATCCCAGGTTCCATGTTTCCATTCATCCAGTCTCCCTCCCTTTTATGCCTTCTCATCTTTGCCTTTGGACTGGTGTGCCCATTAATCTCACACACATGACTGAACTATGAAACACTTTCTTCACATGCGTTATTATTGGCTACATATTATGTCCAAAAATTAAGTCAGTGACCTCACTCGTTCTAAGTGCTACATACCTCATTGCTGAATATCATTACAATCACCTTAGGAGTACTCCCCTTGGAAAGCTAGGCACCCACACCTGTGCCTAGCTCACCCTTCAAAACAATTTTGTAACTTTTTTTCTTAAACGGCCATCAGAGCTGTCTTCATATTACCCTTGATGTCTGGGTGTCACTAAAATGTATTCCTTTCAATAATTCCTTTATCTTCAGGCAAAGAAAAATGTCATTGGGGGCCAAATCAGGTGAGTAGGAAAGGTGTTCCAATATAGTTATTTGTTTACTGGCTAAACACCCTCACAGATAACCATACAATTAAGTTCACAAACTTGCCACTGTGTCACTGTGTGCAATGGCCATTCTAGAAAGAGTTCCAAAATTACTCTGAAGATGGACTAGGAACTGGCATCAGTTTCAAAAGTGACTGTAGTGATATTCAGTAGTGAAGCAGTTAGAACAATTAAGTTCGTGAACTTAATTGTCAGACAATGTGTGTGTGTGTGTGTGTGTGTGAGAGAGAGAGAGAGAGAGAGAGAGAGAGAGAGAGAGAGAGAGTTATATATATTGACTGCTTTCAAGTCAGTTCTGACTCAGTGACCCTATAGGATAGAGTGGAACTACTCCATAGACTTTCCAAGGTGTGCTTGGCTGATATGAACTACCAACCTTTTGGTTAGCAGTTGTAGCACTTAACCATCACACCACCAGCATTTTCATTGGCCCCATAAACCTGTCTATTCTTTGGCTGAAGGGTGAACTTCAGTACAGAATTAAAAGGGTATCTGGGGACCACAATCTTAGGGTTTCTCCAGTCTCTGTTAGTCCAGAAAGTTTAGCCTTTTTGTAGGTGTGTGTGTGTGAGTGTGTGAATTTGAATTCTGCTCTCCATTTTCTCACCCTCTGTCATGAACCATCTATTGTGATCCATGCCAGAGTAGTTGGTGGTGACAAGCAGGTACTATCTAGTTGTTCTGGACTCAGTCTAGTGAAGTTGTGCTGGTTGTGGTCCATTAGTCCTTTGGACTTATCTATCACTTGTGTCTTTGGTCTTCCTCATTTTCCTGTGCTCTACTTGGGATAGGACCAGTAGGTATATCTGAAGTGACTGCTCACTGACTTTTAGGACACCAGTCACTACTCACCACAGTTGGATGTAGAACACTTTTATGTCAACTGAGCTAAACATTTATGCTTATGAAAATTTTCACCAAAAGAATAAAATGAAAACCTACAGATTGGGAACAAAAACGTTTGGCCAGGACATATCTGAAAAAAGGGCTAATCTCTAGAGTCCATGGGAAAATCCACATCTACAATAAAAAGACAAATGATCTAGTTATTTGGGAAGATGAGAACTCTCAGGCACAGCTGGTGGGAATGCAAAATGATACAATTGGGGACCATAGTTCCGAGCCCTCAGCTCAGTAGCTCAGTGTCTCAGGGCATTTGGATGTGTCTGTGATGCTTCTATCACTTTGCCTGGCCAAGTTCTGCTGGCTTTCCCAGTATTGTGTACTCTTACCCTTCACAAAATTTACCATGCATCTACTATCTAGTGTTTTTCCCTCCCCATTAACCCCTGTCTCATAACCATCAAAAGCTACATTTTTCTGTGTGAAGACATTTTCACATGTTTTCATAACAGTGGTCTTATACAGTATAAATCCTTTTGTGTTGACTTATTTCACTCAGCATAATGCTCTCCAGATCCACCCGTGCTGGGAGATGTTTTACAGATTCATCATTGTTCTTTATCATTGTATAGTGCTCCATTGTGTGTATGCACCGTAGTTTACCCTTGCATCCATTGATGGGCACTCAGGTTGTTGACATTTTTTGCTATGGTGAATAACACTGCAGTGAAAATGAGTATGAACTTATCTATTCCTGTGACAGGTCTTATTTTTCTAGGATGTATTCCTAGGACAGACATCGCTGGATCATATGGTGTTTCTGTTTCTCACTTTCTAAGGAAAGGTTTCATCATCTTCCAAAATGTTTGTGTCATTTTGCATTCCCTCCAGTCATCTCAAGGTAAGGTAGTATCTCAGTGTAGTTTTGATTTACAGTTCTCTGATGGCTAGTGATCACAAGCATATTTTCATGTGTCTATTAGCTGTTTGAATATTAGCTGGATTATTTGTCTTTTTATTGTACAGGTGGATTTTCCTACAGATTTTCCAAGATTAGATCTTTTTTCAAATATGTCACAGCCACATATTTTATTCCCAATCTGTAAATTTTCATTTTAGTCTTTTAATAAGCACAAATGTTTAATTTTTAGGTGACCCCACTTATAGATCTTATCATCTGATATTTTATATTTTAATTTTTGTTTCTATGCTGATTATGCCATATATTAGGCCCTGAGTGTTGACTCTGTTTTTCTTCCTCTATGGACTCAATAGTTTTTAGTTTTATATTTAGATGTTTGATCCATTTTGAATAAGTTTTTGTATATGGTGTGAGGTATGGGTCTATCCTATTTCAGTTTTTTCACAGTTGGACATCAAGTATTGACATGACTATTTATTAAAAAGACTGTCCTTTCCCCATTTTAAGGATTTGGAGACTTTGTCAAAGATCAGGTGGCCACAGGTGAGTAGACTTATATTGGGGTTCTAGATTTGATTCCATGGTTCAATGTGTCTGTCATTGTACCAGTACCAGACTGTTTTGGCTAGATATTGAAGTCAGTTAATGTAAGGCCTCGTAATTTGTTCTTTTCCTTAAACAATGCCTTACTTATTTGAGGCCTCTTTTTTTCTGTATTAAAAAAAAAGATTTTCTATTTCATAAAAGAATGCTGAATGTACCACGGACTGCTAAGAGAATTCACAAGTCTCTCTTGGAAGCAACGCAACCAGAGTGCACCTGGAAAGCAAGGATGATAAAACTTCATCTCACGTACTTTGGACGTGTTATTAGGGGGAATCAATCCCTGGAGAAGGACATGATGCTTGGCAAAGTAGCGGGTCATAAAAAAGAATACTCTCAACAAGATGGATTGACGCTGTGCTGTAATAATGGGCTCAAGTATAACAATGATTATAAGGATGGAGCAGGACTGGGCAATGTTTTGTTCTGTTATACTACAAGTCAGAACTGACTGGATGACATCTGACAACAACAATACCTGAAACATATGAATAATTGTGAGGATGACACAGGGCCAGGCAATGTTTCAATCTGGTGCAAATAGGGTTGCTATGAGTCAGAACCCATTCCATGGAATCAACTAACAACAATAAAGAATACTGCTGGTATTCAGATCAGGATTGCATTGTATTTGTAGACTGCTTTGGATAGAACAGACATTTTCCCAAAGTTGTGTCTACTTATCCGTGAATGTGGTACATTTGTTCCATTTAGGTAGACATCTTGGTTTCTTGCAATGAGTTTTATAGTTTTCTTTGTGTAGATCTTTTACATCCTTGGTTAGATTTATTCATGAGCATTTTTTTAGGGGCTGTTATAAATGGTGGAAACCTTGGTGGCATAGTGGTTAAAGACTACAGCTGCTAAGCAAAAGATGGGCACTTCAGATCCACCAGGCTCTCCTTTAAACCCTATGGGGCAATTCTACTGTCTCATAGAGTCACTATGAGTCGAAATTGACTCAACAGCAATGGGATTGGTTTTGCTTTTATTATAAATGGTATTTTTTTTCCTGATTTCCTTTTCATAATTCTCTTTATTGGTGTACAGGAATCCAACTGATTGTTATAGATTTATCTTGTTTCCAGCTACACTAGTGTATCTTTCTATAAGTTCCAGTAGTTTTCTCATGTAGTCTTTTGGGGTTCCTACATATAGTATCATATCATCCACAAATAATGGCAGTTTTACTCCATCATTACCAATTTAGATGCCCTTTACTTCTTTTTACTGTCTCTTGCTCTAGCTAGGATGTCCAGTACAATGTTAAATAGGAATAGTGATAAAGAGAAACTTTGTCCTGTTGCTGTACTCAAGGGGAATGTTTGTAGCTTCTCTCCGTTAAGAATGATGTTGGCTATTGGCTTTGTATAGATATGCCATATTATGTAGAGGAATTTCCCTTCTATTCTTACCTTATTAAGAACTTTTCTCCAGAATGGGTATTCAATTTTATTGAATGCCTTTTCCAAGTCGATTGAGATGATCTGTGATTCTTTTATTTATGTGGTGGATCACATTGATTGATTTTCTAATGTGGAGCCTTCTTTGCATATCTACTATGAATCCCATTTGTCATAGTACATTGATTTTTTTTTAATGATACTGAATTTTACTGGCTAAAATGTTATTTTTAGGTATTTTTGCATTTGTATTCATGAGAGATATTAATTTTTTTAATGGTGCCTTAGCCTGGATTTGGTATCAGAGTTATGCTGAATTCATGGAATAAATTCAGAAATATCCTTTCCTTTTCTATGTTCAGAAATAGTTTGGTTAGTATTGGTGAAAGATCTCTGAATGTTTGGTAGAATTCTCAAGTGAAGCTATCTCAGCCAGGAATTTTTTGGGGGGTGGGGTTTGGGGGAGCAGTTTAATTAGCTTTTTAATCTCTTCTCTTGTTGTGGGTCTGTTAAGACTTTCTGCCTCAGTTTATGTTAGTTTGGGCAGATAGTGTGTTTCTAGAAATTTGTACATTTCCTCTAGGTTTTCTACTTTGTTAAAATACAGTTTTTCATAGCACTCTCTGATGATACTTTTTATTTCAGTTAGGTCTGTTTTAATGCCCCCCATTTCATTTCTTATTTAGATTATTTCATTTGTATTCTTCTTCTTTTTGTCAGTTTGGTCAACTGTTTGTCAGTTTTCTTGATCCTTTCAAAGAAATAACTTTTGGTTTTATTGATTCTTTCTACTGTTTTTATATTCTCTATTTCATTCATTTCTGCTCTGATCTTTATTACTTCCTTTCTGTGGGTTTCCTGCCTGTGGGTTTCTTTTGCTGTTCTCTGTCTATTTTTTTGACTTGTAGGGCTCACATTTTAATTTGGTCTCTTTCTTCTTTTTTGATGTGTGCCTACTGCTACTAACTGATCTTTGAGTTCCATAGGTTTTGGTATGATATGTTTTCATCCTCATTTGATTTTATAATTTTCTTTTTATTTCATCTTTATTTCTTCTATCGCCTGTAGTTTTTTAAGCAAGAAGTTATGCATTTTCCATGTACTTGATTCCCGCTCCCCGCCCCCTTGCTCTTCCTGGTACTAATTTCTACTTTTATATCATTGTGACCAGAGAAGACACTGGTATTTTGGATTTTGTTGAAGACTGCTTTGTGGCCTAAGATGTGGTCCATTCTGGAGAATGTTTCATGTGGGCTGGAAGAGAAGCTGTACTTTGCTCCATCTTAATCATCTAGTGTCTCTCTAACAGAAATGCCAAAGTGGATGGCTGTAATAAAGAATAGTTTCTTCTTACACAGTCTGGAAGTTCAAAGAGAATGCGCTGTCTCTCTGTCTGCTCTGGAGGAAAGTCTTTGTGTTTCTTCAGTTTTTGTTTGGTCTGGAATCAACTTGGCATAGGAACCTCAAGCCTGAAAGATGCTCTCTTCACCCAGTACTGCTTTCTTGATTATTTGAGTTCCCTAACTCTCTGCATGCTTCCTTTTTGTTTTATCTTATGGGATAAAAGTTGGTACAAGCCATACTGCAAGAAAAGCTCCCTCAGTAAGGGTGTTACAGTCCCACTCCAATCCTCTCCAACATAATCCAGTCTATGGACCACTGGCAAAGATTAGGATTTACAGCATAGAAAAAAATCACAGAATGGAGGACAATCACACAACATTAGGAATCATGGCCCACTCAAATTTCTATACATATTTTTAGAGGACACAACTCAATCCATGACAGCTTCTTTTGGATGAAGTTTTTTATACATGTCTATGAAAACCTTGGTCGAATAATTGTTAAGTGCTATAGCTGTCAACCAAAAGGTGAATAGTTTGACTCTCTCAGATGCACCATGGAAACTCTATGGGGCAGTTCTGCTCTATCCTATTAGTTTGTTATGAGTTGAAATCAGCTTGATGGCATCAGGTTTGGATTTTGGTTTATGATGTCAAGATCATTAATTGTGGCTTTAAGATTTTCAGTATCTTTCTGAGTTTCTTTCTAGATGTGATATCCTTTACTGAGAGTGGTGTGCTGAAGTCTCTATTTTTATGAAACTGTCAAGCTCTCTTTCACTGCTGTTCGAGTTTCTTTTATGTATTTTGGAGACTCATTTTGGGGTATTTTTATTATATTTGTGTCATCATGGTGAATTGTCCCATTGAACTTATATAATGTCCTTCTTTGACATTTTGATGGATTTTGTTTTAAAGTCCTTTATCTGAGATTAGTATTGCCCCTCCTGTTTTATGTTGCTGCTTGCTACATTTTTTCATGCTCTGATATTTAATATATTTCTATCTCTGTCTCAGAAGTGTCTCTTGTAGACAGTATATTGATAATTCATGTTTTTTAATCCATTGTGTTATTCTTTGTCTCTTTATAGCTACATTTAAGCCATTTACATTTAGTGTGATTATTGATAGGTGTGAGTTTATCGCTGTCATTTTGTGGTGCTTTTTGTTGTTGCTGTTGTTGTTTTTGCACTGACATTTTCTGAGTCCCTCTTACTCTCCTGCTTTGAATTTCTTTTGTTTGTGGATTTTGTTTGTTTGTTTTGCTTTTGTAGATTTTGTGTTTGTTGATAGTTTTTTTTATCTTCATTATTTTGATGAGTAGGTTTGTTAACTTTCTTTGTGGTCACCTTGAAATTTACCCTTATAATCCTAAGTGTGAACTAGTCTTTTATTACTTTGTATCACCTTAACTTCTTCTCCATTTGGAAGTTCTGTATCTACACCATGTATTCCTCCTTTTATTGTTCTGAGTGTCCTCATTTACAGATTGACATGCCCGGTTCCCTGCTTTGAATCTTTTAGTTTTGATTTACCCTTGAGAGATCATTATTTAGGTCAGAACTTGGCTGATAACAACCTCTGTCTTAGATTCAGGTTGTTGTCTGATGTTGTTTGTTCTCTAACAGAAACCCAAAAGAGTTTTTTAAATAATTCTTATAAGTTTAGTCTAGTTTCTACAAATTTCCTTGATTTCTGTTTGTCTGGAAATGAGAGAATTTTACAGGATATATTATTTTTGGTTGGCAATCATTTTCTTTCAAAGTTTCATACATAGCCTCTCGTTGCCTTCTTGTCTACATGGTTTCATCTGAATAATCAGAGCTTAGTGTTATAGTTCCCCCCTTTGTGTGTGACTTCATTTCCTCAAGTTGCTTTCAGGATTCTTTCTTTGTCTTCAGTTTTGATGAGTCTGATTATGTCTTGGTGACTTTCTTTTGGAGTCTACCCAACATGGGGTTTGTTGAGCTGTTTGGACAGTCGGTTTTTCATTTTTCATGACATCAGTGAAGTGTTCTATCAGCAAATCTCAATGATCTCTGTGTTTTCCACTTTCTCCCCATTCTAAAATTCCAGTCATTTGTATATTTTTGCTCTTGACTTTATTCCACAAAGTTCTTATGCTTTCTACATTCTTTTCTCTGATTTTTCCACAAGCAAAATGGCATACATAGATTTGTCTTCAGTTTCAATAATTCTGTCTTCTGTTGTCATTTTGCTCCTAAACCTTTCTATTGCACTGTACAATTCTGAAATTTTGTCTTTTCAGATTTCTAGTTGCTGTTGTTGTATGATTTCTGTTTATTTATTTTGACATTTTTGTTCTTGTTACATTTTCTGGAATTCTATTGCTTTGTCTGTTTCCTTGACTTTGACTGCAATCAATGGATTTGTTTGTTTCTTCCGTGATTTTGTCTGCTTTTTCCCTGATGACTTTCTTAATTTCTTAGATAGCACTGAATATTAGACTTTTAGGTTCTCTATCAGGTAGTTCAAAGACTTTTTTTCTATGGGAAGATTAACTGGTGCTTTATTCTGCTCATTTACTAGAGCCACCTTGTCTGTAGTTTTATGCTTTAATATTGTCTGCTGTCTCGGAGACATTTATGCATTGCTTTCTTTATTTACTTATTGTAGGTTGGCTTTTTTTAATCCTGCTTTTTTGTTTGGTTTGGTTATGCCTGAGTGAGTGAGGTGTCATGTTTTGCTGCTTGCTCTTCTGTGGCCACTGTAGTTCTCACTGTCTTGTCCTGAAGTTAAGGGCTCTTAACTCATCTATGGCGCAGCAGGGCAGTTTAAGCAGGAAGGGAAGAAGTGCAATGGCCATTTGTCTGTGATATAATGGGCCAGGGTCTAAAACAAGGCTTGTGCATTCTGAGGGGAATCCTGACCAGTGGGGAAAGTGCTAGAATCTGGGCTAGGTCCCCTCAGGACCACAGCTGGCAGTAGGAGGTGTCTATAGCCAGCATAAAGAGGTTGGCATCTGGCCTAGGTTCCCCTGAGGCTGAAGTAGGTGGCAGGAAGTGTCAGGACCCAATGGGAAAGGGCTTTGGAACTACAATGTGCAGCAGCAGGGTTTGAAGCTGGCAGAAAGGCATATGTGGCCTAGGCCAGGTCCTCTGCGGGCAGCAGTGGGCAGTGGGGATGGATCAAGAGCAGTGGGGAGGGGCCTAGGTCAGGGGCCCTTGGGGCCATGATGGGTAATGAGAAGCATTCTGAGTCTGATGAAAAAAGCCTCAGAGTTCAGGTCATGTCCTGTGGGGAGTCATGGTGGAAGAAGGGAGGTGTCTGGAGCCAGCAGGAAGGGACCTGGTTTCTGGGCTGGGTACCCTGTGTGCTGTGACAGGTAGCTGGAGAGTTCTGGAGCTCACAGGAAGGAACTTTTGGTCTGCGATAAGTCCCCTAGATGCCACAGTGGGCAGAGAGAGTGGTCCAGAGCTGGCAGGAGGGATCCTCATCTGCCAGGAAGGGACGAGGGTCTGTTTGGGACCATGGTTGGCATCAGTAGCAGTCTGGAGTCTAAGGGAAGTGGCCTGGAGTCTAGGTTGGCTGTGCTTGAGGCTATAGGCAGTGACAGAAGAAGCCCATCAGAGGAGTACAAAGGGGTCCGGAGCTGTTGAGAAGGGATCTGGGGTCTGGGTCAAGACGTCTGCTTCTGAGAGTAGCTGGGCAGACAACAGAAGTAGGAGGAAGAGCAGAGGCTATTCACCAATGCTATGCAGCATGCTCCTGTGATTATTGGGTGAGAGAGCCTAAGTTTCTCCTTGAGTAACAGCCAGCCAACACAGTCTCACTTAGTCTGAGTGTGTCTGTATACTACTTCTGTCTTCTATTGGGAATTTCATAAAGGTGCCTTTCTATATTCTCTGTTGTTGGCTTTATTCCCAGATAGCATTGCTGAGTCATTCCATTTGGCCAGAAATCTCCACTCTGGATATCTATTTTTTTCCCCATTTTCTATCATTTATGCTCCTCAGTGACTTTCAGTCTAATACTTTAGCCCTTCATTTAATGTTCAGGGTTCTAGGATTGACATTTTGTATTTGTTTTACCTACTATTTCAGATCTTCATTGTAGCAGGATGGCTTAGTACATCTGGCTAGCTCACCAGCTTGGTTCTACCTCACAAGATCTCCTGAACACATAAAAAAGACATGTTGCCATATTTATTTTCCAGATACTATTCAGTGAATGTTTTCCATCTAATGTTTTTATTGGGTCTTCACAAGGAACTTGTATGTAAAGTTCTGCAATGTCTTCTCAAACTGTTTACTGGCAATTTCATTTCTATTTCTTGAGTGAAAAAGAGGGATGTCTAGAGCTCTGTATTTCATGTAGAATATATGAATCCATGATTACTAGAGGAAACTGTCTGGCCTCAATGGGTGATAGCCATGTATGAGTATGTTGTAAGGATGGGACTGTGGTTAGGGTTTCTAATCACAAAGACAAAACAAGTCTATTCCAAATTATAGTGACCCTGTAGGACACAGTAGAACTGCCCCAGATTGCTTCCAAGGAGCAGTTGATGGATTTGAACTGTTAGCTGTTTGGTTAGCAGCCACATGCTTAACCACTACATCACTAAATACAGCAAATGAATGAGAAACCAAGTCTAGATTTCAAAGGGAACACCAAGCTTTGTTTACAAAAATGAACACGCATACTTGGATCCAAGTCTGGAGTCAGAGACATGGTATAAGCGAATAGAGTGACAGAATCAAGAATCCAAGTGCCTACAGATTACAAACTGAATAAACAGTATCCAGATTAAATCAAGAGTTATACTACATAAGTATTTTGAACATTACCTTTGATGAAGCCTTAGGTAACAAGTGCATGTTGCAGGAATGAAGCATGATGAATTAAAGGAGAAGAGCCAAATAAACACCTAGCTCCTGGTTCAGTCCTAGAAAATTACTCACTTTATCCTAAGTATATTGGTATTCATTCCCAACATTGCAATGGATAGGATGAGTATTGTTCTCTTGTTTAACTAAAAAGCCTTTTGTGAGTACATTTTCAACATTAAAAACAACCAACAGTAATATAGATAATTGTTCAGTAATTTCTGCATTCGGTTTCACCACCTTTCTTTGAGATGCACATAAATATGGACCTCTTCCAGTCATTTGGCCAGGTATCTGTCCTCCAAATTTCTTGGCATAGATGAGTGAGCACTTCCAGAACTGCATTTGTTCATTGAAATACCTAATTGATAGTCTATCAATTCCTGGAGTCTTGTTTTTTTTGCTGATATATTTGATACAGCTTTGATTTCTTCTTTTAGTACCACTGGTTCCTGATCATATGCTCCCTCTTTGAATAGCTGAACACCAACCAATTCTTTCCTGTATAATGACTCTGTATTCTTTCCATCTTCTTTTGCTGCTCCTCAAGTCGTTTAATATTTTCCCTATAAAATCCTTCACTATTGCAACTCGAGGCTTGAATTGTTTTTTCAGTTCTTTCAGCTTGAGAAATGCAAAATGTGTTCTTCCCTTCTGGCTTTCCATTTCCAACTCTTTGCACATGCCATCATAATACTTTAGTCTTCTCAAGCTGCTCTTTAAAATCTTCTATTTAGATCTTTTACTTCTCCATTCCTTCCTTTGGTCTTAACTGCTCGATGTTCAAGAGAAAGTTTCAGAGTCTCTTCTGAGATCCAATTTGGTCTTTTCTTTCTTTCCTGTCTTTTCAATGACCTCTTGCTCCCTTCATGGATGATGTCTTTGATGTCATTCCAAAATTCGTCTGGTCTTCAGTAATTAGTCATCAGCACATCAAATCTTTCTTGAGATGGTCTTTAAACTCAGGAGGGATAGAGTCAAGGTCATACTTTGGCTCTTGGGGACTTGTTCTAATTGTTTTCAGTTTCAATTTGAACTCACATATGAGTCATTGATGATCTGTGCTGACTCAGCACCTGGTATTGTTTCTGACTGCTGATACAGAGTTTTTCCATTTTCTTTTTCCACAGATGTAGTCAATTTGGCTCCTGTGTATTCCACCTCATTAGGTCCATGTGTACAGTTGCTATTTGCGTTGGTTAAAAAAGGTATTTTGCAATGAAAAAGTTGTTAGTCTTGCAAAATTCTGTCAGGCAGTCTCCACCACTATGTCCATCACCAAGGCTGTATCTTCCAACTACTGATCCTTCTTCTTTGTTTCCATCTTTGACATCCAGTCACCAGTAATTATTACTGTGTCCTGATTGCATGTTCAGTTAATTTCAGACTGCAGAAGTTGATAAAAATCTTCAGTCTCTTCACCTTTGGCCTTACAGGTTGGTGTGTAAATTTAAATAATAGTTGTGTTAACTGGCCTTCCTTGTAGGTATGTAGATATTATCCTATCACTGACAGCATTGTACTTCAGGACATATCTTGAAATGTTCTTTGCAATGATGAATGCAACACCATTCCTCTTCAAGTTTTCCTTCCCAGCATAGCAGACCATAAGATTGTTGGATTTAAAATAGCAAATACCAGTCCATTTCGGCTTGCTAATGCCTAGGACATTGATGTTGGTGTGTTCCATTTCATTTTTTATGATTTCCAATTTTCCCAGATTCACACTTCATACATTCCGTGTTCCAATTATTGAATTATTAATGGATATTTGTAGCTATTTCTTCTTATTTTGAGTAATGCCACATAAGCAACGAAGATCCTGAAGGCTTTACTTCATCTACAATATTAAGGCCACCTCTAATTTGAGAACACAGCTCTTTCTCAGTCACCTTCTGAGTGTCTTCCAACCTGGGGGGTGTGGGGGCAGGGCACATTTTCCGGCAATATATCTGACAATGTTCCACTTCTATTCATAAGGTTTTCCCTGGCTAATTCTTTTCAGAAGTAGACTACCAAGTCCTTCTTCCTAGTCTGTCTTAGTCTGGAAGCTCAGATGCAACCTTTCTACCATGAGTGACTCTGATGGTACCTAACTACCAGAGGCATAGCTTCCTGCATCACAGCAATAAGCAAGCCTCCACTGACAGACAAGTAGGGCTGCTTGCTCTGTCTTCACTCCTCCTATGAGCTAAGGTACCCAAGTAAAATTTTGCTCAAGATCATTCCAAAGCAACTGCAACTGTATACTGAAAAGGAACTGCCAGAAATTCAAGCTGGATTCAGAAGAGGACATGGAACCAGAAATATTATTGGTGATGTCATATGGATCTTGGCTGAAAGCAGAGAATACTGGAAAGATGTTTATCTGTGTTTCACTGACTATTCAGAAAGAATTCAACTGAATGACTCATAACAAATTATGGCTAACATTGGGGACAATGGGAATTACAGAACACTTAACTGTCCCCTTAAAGTATCTGTACATGGATTAAGAGGCAGTCGCATGAACAGAACAAGGGGACACTGCACAGTTTAAAGTCGAGAAAGATGTGCATCAGGGTTATATCCTTTCACCCTACTTTTTCAGCAAATAATCTGAGAAGCTGATTAAATGGAGAAGAACAAGGCATCGGGATCAGAGGATGACTCATTAACAACCTTCATTACACAGACGACACCACTTTACTTTCTGGAAGTGAAGAAGATTTGAAACACTTACTGCTGAAGATCAAGGACCGCAGCTTTCAGTATGCACTGCACCTCAACATCAAGAAAACAAAAATCCTCACAACTGGACCAGTAAGCACCATTGTCACACATGGAGAAAGGATTGAAGTTGTTAAGGATTTCATTTTACTTTCCAAAACCAATGCCCATGGTAGCAGGAGTCAAAAAATCAAAAGGCATATTGCATTGGGAAAATCTGATGCAAAGGATCTCTTTAATGTATTCAAAGGCAAAGATGTCACCTTGAAGACTAAAGTCCACCTGACCCAAGCCATGGTATTTTCAATCATATCATGCATGCAAAAGCTGCACAATCAATCAAGATGACAGAAGAAGAATTGACGGCTTTGAATTGCAGTGCTGGAGAAGGATGTTGAATGAACCACAGACTGCCAAAAGAACGAACAGATCTGTTCTGAAAATACAACCAGAGTGCTCCTTGGAAACAAAGATGGCAAGACTGCTGTTACATACTTGGGACGTGTTGTCAGAAGAGATGAGTCCCTGGAGGAGGACTTCATGCTGGGTAGAGTGGAGGGTCAGCACAAAGAGGAAGACCCTTGATGAAATGGATTGACACAGCAGCCACAACAGTGGGATTAAGCGTAAAAACGATTGTGGACATGGTACAAGCCCAGGCAGTTCTGTTGTTCATAGGGTCCCTATGAGTCAAAACTGACTCATGGCACCTAACAACAAGTAATGTAGGCTTAAATTAATGCAATTGAGTCCCTAAAAGTTTCTTAAATTATAAGTTTAGGCTTTTATATTTAACTTTGATGAACTATACAGTAAATCTTTATATATCTTACTAGTCTTTTGGATTAGTTTTCTTTTGCTGTGTAATAAGTTACCACAAACTTAGCAGCTTAAAAAACATCTACTGATTTTTTCTTAGTTCTGTAATTCGGTTCAGCAGAGTGTGGCTGGGTTCTCTGTTGAAAGGTTGAAATCAACGTGTTAGCAGGCTGTGTCCTCACATGTAGTACAAAGTCCTCTTCTAACTTTAAACTTACTGGCCAAACACAATTCCTTGTGGTTTTGCAATTGAAGTCCCTATTTTCTGATTGGTTATTAGTTGATGACACTCATCTCCTACAGCTGCTCTCAATTCCTTGTCCCTTTGGCTACTGTTTTAGTAGCTAGTACTGCTCTAACAGAATTATCACAAAGCAGTGGCTTTAACAAAGGAAAGTTTATTCTTACACAGTCCAGTAGGCTACAAGTCCAAATTCAGGGATGTCCACTCCACAGGAAGGCTTTCCCTCTTGTCTGCTCTAGAGGAAAGTCCTTGTGTTGCATCAGTCTTTGTCCAGGGAGCATCTTGGTGCAGAAACCTCAGGTCTGAAGGACACAGTCTTCTCCCAGTGCTGCTTTCTTGATGGTGTGAGGTTCCCAGTTCTCTGCTTGCTTCTCTCTCTTTTTATCTCCTGTAGGATAAAAGGATAAAGGGTGGTACAAGCCATACTCCTGGGAAACTCCCTTTACAATAGGTGATCCCACAAAGGAATTCACTGTCCCACCCTAATCCTTTAACACACAGCATAGGAAAATCACAAAATGGAGGACAATCATAAAATATTGGGAATAATGGCCCAGCCACACGACCACCCATATTTTTGGGGGGAAACAATTGAATCCATGACAGCCAATTCCCTTGAAAGCCAAGAACAGAGAACCCTCTCACATTTTAACCTCTATGACATTCATCTTCTCTACCATCCAGAGAAAACTCTTGGCTTTTAAAGTTCTTATATAATTAGGTGAGACCTTCCTGGAAAATCTTTATCTCTTAAAGTGAACTGATCTGGAAGCGTATTTACATCTGCAAAATCATTTGGCCAAGACCTAGATTACTGTTTGATTCAATACTCATGAACCAGGAATCTTAGTGTCCATGTTACAATTCTCCCTAGGTAACTAATATACACTAATCAGTACTAACATATAACAAATACTAATATATTGGCAATTTAGAGTGGAGCAACTGGGTGTAACAAAACACAGAAATCAAACAGGATTAGAAAAATCTACAAATCTAAGTGTGATCATTTCTTATGATTTCTTCAATAATTCTCCATTGTCTATTAAATATAGTATAAATCCACTAGCCTGGCATGTAAGCACATTCATAATATTGTCTCAATCTCACTTTCTACCTATATATTCCCTTGCACATCTTCATGTTTGTCCTAGATTGAATTATGTCCCCCTAAAAACGTATATATCAATTTGACTGGGCCATGATTCCCACTATTGTGTGGTTATCCTCTGTTTTGTAATTTTCTTATGTTGTAAATCTTAAACTCTGTCTATGGTTAATAGGACACATTTGGATTATGTTAAGGAGAATTAGGGTGGCATTGTAACACCCTTACTAAGGTTACCTCCCTGATTCACTGTAAAGTGAGTTCCCCTAAATTATGACTTTTACCACCTTTTATGCTACAAATGATAAAAAGAAAGGGAAGCAAGCAGAGAGTCAAGAATCTCATATCATAGAAAGAACAGCATTGGAAAAACAGCCTGTCCTTTGGAGCAGCACTTCCTGCAATGAAACCCTCCCAGACCAAGGAAAGCCAGATGCATCAAAAAGACCTTCCTCTAGAGACAACAGAGAGAAAAAGCTTTCTTGTGGAGATGGCCCTGTTGGACTATGAAAGAATAAGATTTTCCTTGTGAAAGCCATTCACTTCTGTTATTTACGTTTACAGCAGTGCTAGATGACTAGGACATTGTTACACTATTATATTACATTTTTCTAAACTCTAGTCTTATTGGTGTTTCTCGCTCCTGCAAGCCTATCATCGTTTACCTGGAAAAAACTCACCCTATCTTATGGACAAAACCCATAGAGTAATCAGACAATGTGGTATGTGGTGACCTCTTCCTACCTTGAAGGACCATTCCTTTTCCAACAACAAAGATTAAACTAGAATAATATTTGAAACCTACATAAACTAATGTCTTTAGGTCATACATCCAATGCTTTCCACTTCCTCAACCATTCTCTCCAGTGACCCTAAAATACATTATTCTTTCAACACAGAATTTTGCCTTCACCACCTCTGTTTATTTTTTCTCTCTTTCTGGGCTGCTTATCTACTACATTTCCACTATGAAAAATCTTATTTAACTTCTATTTTTACCAATGAAAGAATAATTCCTATCAGACATTCCCTCTCACCATAAACTATCAAAAAACTAGAAAAAAATACATGAAACAACTCTTCAGACAATGAGTAAAGTCAGCACAGAACTTTTAGCCTTAAAAGAAAGTAAACAAATGAGACAAATGCTATGATCACCCTGGGGTTTTGTCTGAAAGCAATGTCTATGCTGCATAATAACTCACACCTACTCAGTGTAACATACTTGAGGAGATAGAAAGTGAAGTTCAGAGATGTTTATGTGGTTAAAATTCACAAGGCAGAGTATGAGAAAAGAGCCACCTAAGAAAAGAAAGTACTGCAAAAATCTGTATGGGTCTCTTGTACCAGAAAAAGGAGAGGTATAGAAAACTGTATTTGAAAAATAGTGGTTGACATTCCTCCAGTTTGATGGTGGTCATAAAGCTATTGGTCTGAGAAGCTCAACAAATACTGAACCGAATGAGCATACAGAAAAACACATCAAGGAACATCATAACTAAACTGCTATATGCCAGTGATGAAAACGAAGACCTTAAGAGCAGACGTAGACAGAACTGTGAGTAAAATCCACTATCAAACTGGAAATCCTCACCATTAAGTAAGTGAGTCTAGGAAAAAAAACAGACGAAGCCATGCAAAAATACTGCAAACTTCAGTACTTGCAAATGGAAGTTTTTCTGCTGATAAATTTCCAGGGGTGTGTGTGGATAAAACTATAACACAACACTCTAAACTGAAACAAATATCCTCACGTAAATGTATAAGGATACTAATAAACACCCTGAATCAGAAATACATGAACTAAAAACAACAAAACAAGTAGAAATAAAACGAAAATTTCTTTAACTTGTTAAAAAGAAGAGGGTAATAATGACAAAGAAAACATAAAAGAGAAGATTGACTTACTGGGTGCCAAGGTGAGAATAGATTTAAATACACAATTAGCTGAAAAAGGAAAGAAAGGGTGAACTACAAATATTATAGGCAGACAAATTATCTTTCAAGTTTTACGATCATGGAAAAATAAGTTTTACATATGCCCAAATTCAGAAAATATTGTATGTATGTACCTGTCTTAAGATACCTGTCAGAGGACAAGCTTCATCTGACCAAACCATGACTGGAGACACTTCACAAAAAGACAGTAAGTACTTCGTATATTCAGCTGTGGTTGCTGTTGACATCCAGTTGATTGCTACTCTTGGTGACTCCATGTGTGCAGAATGAAGCTGTTTCATAGGATTTTCAAAGCTGTAACTTTTCAGAAGCAGATCACCAGGCCTGTCATCGGAGGCATCTGTGGGTGGGTTCAAACTATCAATCTTTTGGCTAGTAGTCAAGTGCTTAACTGCTGGCACTACCCAGGTACTAAACAAACGATTGGATAACAGGTTGAAAGATAATGAGAAGTATTGCATGTCTTTTCATATTAGAAATAATGCAACCAATCAATTGGGAGAAAGGAGAGAGAAGGAGGAAAGCAAAATAGGATCAAATTGTATTGCATATGTTGTTATCTGCATATCACAAGTTATTTAAGAATCTTCCTCCAGTCCTAATACAGGATTCTTCTTCATATACTCCAGTTTATGTTATTACTTTCTGAGCACACGGACTGAATAAGTACAGTGAAATGATACAGTCTTGATGCATACTTTTCCCAATTTTAAACCAGCAGAATCTCCTTGTTCTGTTCTAATGACTGTCTCTTGGTCTATGCATAGGTTCCTCATGAACATAAGTAAGTGTTCTGGAGTTCCTATTTTCCACAATGTTATCCATAATTTGTTATGATCTATGCAGTCGATTGTCTGCATGGTCAATAAAAACCTGCTCTGTATCATTCTGGTACTCTCACCTTTCAGCCAAGATCCATCTGGCATAAGTAATGACATCCCTCAGTCCATGTTCTCTCTTGAATCTCGCCTGAAATTTTGGTAGTTTCCTGTCAATGTACTGTTGTGATCACGTTTGAATTATTTTCAGCAAAACTTTGTTTGCATGTGATATTAATGACACTGTTTGGTAATTTCTACATTGTTGGACGACTTCCATTTAGAATGTGCATAAATATGGATCCCTTCCAATCAGTTGGCTCAGTAACTGTCTTCCAAATTTCTTGGCATAGAAGAATGAGTGCTTCCAGCACTGCATGTTTTTGTTCAAACATCTCAGTTGGTATTCTATGAATTTCTGATGCCTTTTTTTTTTTTCCAATGCCTTCAGTGAAGTTTGGTCTTCCTCCTTCAATGCTGTCAGTTCTTGATCATACGCTACCTCCTGAAATGGTTGAGTATCAACCAATTCTTCCTGGTACAGTGACTCAACATATTCCTTCCTTTTTTTTTTACACTTTCTGCATTATCTAGTATTTTCCCCAGGAATCCTTCACTACTTTAACTTGAAGCTTGAATTTTTTTCTGGAATTCTATCAACTTGAGAAATGCCGAGACTGTCATCCCCTTCTGATTTTCTAACTCCAGGTCTTTGCACATTTCATTATAATATTCTATTTTGTCTTTTCAAGCTGCTCTTTGAAATCTTTCTACAGCTGTTTTACTTAATCATTTCTTTCATTCACTTTAGCTACTCTGCATTCAATAGCAAGTTTGATTCTGACATCTGTTTTGGTCTTTTCTTTATTTCTTGTCTTTTTAATGACTTTTTGCTCTCTCTGTGTATGATGTCTGTGATGTCATCTCACGTCTTGTCTGGTATTCAGTCATGCATCAAATTTATTCTTGAGATGGTCTCTGAATTCAGGAAGGACATACTCAAAGTTGAACTTTGTCTCTTTTGGACTTGTTTCTAATTTCCTTTAGCTTTAACTTGAACTTGCACATGAGTAAGTGATAGCACATTCCACAGTCAACTCCTGGCCTTGTTCTGACTGAAAACACTGAGCTGCTCCATCATCTTTCTCCAAAAATGTGTATTCTATCCAGTGAGGTCCATGTGTGCAGCTGTGGTTTATGTTATTTTAAAACAGTTATTCCCAAGAAGTATGTCATTGGTCTTGCAAAATTCTATTGTGCAATATCTGGAATTATTTCTATCATGAAGGCCATGTTTTTTAATCACTAGTCCTTCTTCCTGATTGCATGTTCAATCAATTTCAGATGGTAAAAGTTGGTAAAAAAATATTTCACATTCTTCATCTTTGCCACTATTAGTTGGTGCTAGTCATATCAACTAGTCTACTTTGTAGGTACATGGATATTACCCTATCACTGACAGCCTTATACTTCAAGATAGATCTTGAAATGTTCTTTTTGGCAATGTTCTTTCTCCATATGTAATAAGTAATTATAGGATACCATTTAAAACTTGTGATAAAAGATTAAGAACAGAGAAACTTCAGGGTACTACCAAAAAAAAATGATTATCAGTAGCTACAAAAGGACATTGTGTTGGTAAAGCAGAGAGTCAGCGAGGATGAGGGAAATCTTCTGTTGGAAAGAGTGACACAGTTGCCACAACAATGGGCTCAAATATAGCAAAGATCATGCAGATGGCCTAGAACTAGGCAATGGTAGCATACAAATGAGGAAGCTATTAGTTGGAGCTGACTCGATCGCAGCTAACAACAATGGTATAAAAAATATTATTAAGAATATGAACTTGCGGTAGGTTGAATAATGCTTCTTAAAGATGTATATGTCCTAATTCCCAGAATTTATGAATATATTGGGTTACACGGCAAAAAGGGATTAAAGCTGCAGATGGAATTAAAGTTGCTAATTATCTGATCTTAACGTAACAACATTATTCTCAATTTTTTTTAATATAAGGACCCACAAAACTGGAAAGGGGAATCAAAAGAGGAATAGAGACATTGCGGTATGATAAGGACTTAGACCAATGTGGATCGTTTTGAAGATGGAGTATGGGGGCCAGGACGCAACAAAGAGAACAGCTTCTAGAAGTTATAAAGGTAAAGAAATGGACTCTCCATTTGAATCCCCAGAAGAAACACAGTTCTACTGACACACTGATTTTAACCTCCCTGCAAAAAACCATTGCCATTGAGTCATATCTGACTCACAGTGATTCTACACAGTTTCCAAGGGAAATTCAAACTGCCAACCTTTCAGATAGTAGGAAAGCTCTTAACCACTGCACAACCAGGAATTCAACCCAGTGAGGCCCATTTTGGACCGATGACCTACAGAACCATAAGATAAGTTTCTATTATTTTAAGCCATTAGGTTTGTTGTAATTTTTTGCAGCAGTGATAGAAAACTGATATACTACTAACATAAAAATACACATAATCTAATATATCAAAAGAAAGCAAGAGGACACAACAGAGAAAAAGAATAAACATAGCAACGCGTAGTAAATACAACATAAGATGCTATGACAGAATTGAGACGAAAATTAACAGTCATATCGATAAATGTAAATAGGCTTAACTTGACAGTTAAAGAAAAGGATTTTCAAGTTAGCACATAAAGTACAACTCAACTTTATTCTATGTAAAAGAAACACAGTCAAAACACAAGAATTCAGTAGCTAAGAATAAAGCATAAACTAAGTTTCAACAATAAAAGAAAACAGTAAGAAAGGAAAAGGTACAATCCTGATAGTAACAATGTAGACTTCAAGCCAAAAAGCCTTAAACGAAACAATCATTTTTAGGCACTTGTGTGTACTCACGATTTCTAAAATTTGTATGCATATATGTGTATATGCTTATGTGAATATATGCGTACATATTCACACATGCATATGTATTTTTGAATGTGCCCATGTGTGTATGTACATACATATATTTCCTAGCTCTGTCCTCTGAAAGTGCCAAGAAACAAAGACAATTCCATAATAGTGAGCACATCTGGTGCCCAGATCTTGTTCTTTCATATAAATCCCACTAAAAGGAACCAGCGTTACTTAAGGTAATGTCTGATCCCAGAGCTGAGACAGAATAGATGAAAAACAAACTGAAATATCTAGTTATGCCAAAAAGAAAGTATTAAAAAAAAAAAGCGATGAGGACGTGAAAATGGTAAAACCATTTTTAAGGATTTCAAATCTGGTATCACTCGGGAATTACGATAAATTCAGTAGACAAATGAATTATAAACCAACGGAAATACATAAATTGACCCATATTAATAATGACAGGTGTGACAGACAGATCAATATATAGATACGGATAGGTAAGTAAGTAGATGGATAAGGATGGGTAGAGGAAATCTCTGGTTTACGGTAATGCTGAGGACTAAATGGTAAATGTGGAGGAAGTGCTAGAGTTGTAAAGACCATCACTTTTCAGCCATCATGGTAAATATCAGATTCAGCAAGAATCCCAATGGAAGATAAGTCCAAGGGAAATTTCTGGTGAGCCATAGGATAACTCATGGTCTTAAAGTCTCTCTCTGTAAACTTCTTGTTACCTGCAAAGAGGAAAAGTAATAATAATAACTTTGCAAAGGAAAAATTAGGCAACACTTTTACCAGGTAATCAAAATTAACACATATGAAGTACTGATGAATATCACGTGCTCCCAGAGGTGATAATCTGAGAAGGACTTAACATGACCTATAAAGTATGCCAACCAAGAATGTACAACCTTAATCTATGGGCAAGGAAACAGTACACAAGTACAAAATTTGGAACAGTCTGTTAAAAAGGTGGAATTGTGTTCTTCAAAAATGTCATAAAAGACAAAAAACGGCTGTAGAAAAGTTTCACATTAAAGGAGGATAATAAGACATGGCAACAAAATTCAATACCTGACTGTGGACTGATCTTTTAACAGAACAGGGGAAAACTACTGTGAAAGACAATATTAAATTAACTGCTAAAATTAGAATCTGTGGATGGATAGATTAAAATATTGGATTATCATAAATATATGAAGTTGATAGCTGTCCTCTGGTTATGTAGAAGAACAACCTTGCTTTTAGAAACACACACTGACATATTTACAGTAAGGGCCATGATGTATGTAGCTCACTCTCAGATGGTTAGAGATCATTATGGATTAGATAACTAAATAGAAAAATCATTATAGATTAGATAGACAACTAGAACATTAGAGAAAATGTGATAACATTCTAGCAATAGGAAATCTAAGTAAAAGGTAAATGAGTGTCTTTTGTATCATTTATATTTTTTTATAAATTTGAAATCATTTCCAAGTAAAATGTTCAACAAAAGTGCCAGTAGGAAAACATTAAGCACAATTTTATGCCTATAAACTTCACAACTTAGATGTGTTCACATTTCTTTAAAAGATATATATATTTATTTAAGAAGTGGAAAACATAAAGAGCTTTGTATGTGTTACTAAAATCAGATTTATTAAAACATTCTTACAAAGAAAATTTGAGGTCCAGATAAGTTCCACGTCTCTGAGTGTTTATTAAGCAATTAAGAAATACTACCCGACCTACAAAAACAATTTCAAACAATAGAGAGACATATTACTCAAGTCATTTTATGAGGCTAATATTAAACTAAGACTAGAACCAGAATAAAAAGTTACAAGAAAATGAATAACAAACCAATAGCCCTTAGCCAAGCCAAGAGCAGTCGAGTCGGATCCGACTCATGACAACTTTTTATGAACAGCAAATTAAATCAATGAATATGTAAAACAGCTACTATATCATGACAAATTAGATTTTATCCCAAGAATGCCTTTACATGATTTATCTGTTACAAAATGAAGCTTGGTTTCTATTCCAGGTCTAGGATGTAGGAAAGAAGTTCAGTTTGGGGCATGCTGATTTTTAAGGCAAATGAGCAACAAGTCACATGGACTAAACTTTCAAAAATCATTCAGGGTAACTTACTTTATCAACACAAGAAAGTAGAAAAAACAGAAGATCATATCAATATGTAGAAACAGCATCTGACCACCATAATGAGATACTATCACATCACTTCTAGAATTACTGAAGGTAAAAAAACAAAAACAAAAACAAAAAAAAAACATGCCAATGTCAACTGCTGACAAACAGGTGAAGCCACTAGAAGTCTCATATATTGCTGGTTAGAATGCAAACATTTACAACAATTATAAAAAACAGTTTGTAAATTTATGAAGTTAAACACACAAATTTCTCTTTTAGATATGTAGTCAAGAAAAATGAAAAGATGTTCACATGAAGATGTACGCATAAATGTTTATAGCAATTTTACTCACAGTCACTGCAAACTGGATACAATTCATACATTCATCAACAGATGAATGGATAAACAAACCACATTACTCAACACAAAAAAAGAAAAAACTACTTACATGTGTAACAACATGGATACACTAAAAAAACATGATGAGCAAAACAATATACATGCATCATCCCATTTATATGAAATTAGAGACCAGTGAGAACTAACTTGTAGTGATTGAAAGCAAAACTATAGTTCCTGAGGGCAAGGAGTGAAGTGACTGCATGCTGTTCTTAGTTTCTGTCACGTAAGCACATGGCAGCCTCATGTATAGCAGAACAAAATGTTGTCTGGTCCTACATAATCTTCATGATGGTTGGTATATTTGAATCCACTGTTGTGACTATTGTATAGTGACTTCCAACTTAGGAGGTTCGTCTTCCAGCACTGTATCAGATCTTATTGTCTTGTGATCTGTAAGGTTTTCATTAGCTAATTTTCAAAAGCAGATTGCCAGGCCTGTCCTAGTCTGTCTTAGTCTGGAAATTCTCTGAACCCTGGCAGATAGACCCAAATTGAACCTTGTGGGACCATGAAAATGAGGTGACAGAAACACAGATGTACATATTTGCCAAGCACTTTGAACTATATACTTAAAACGGGTCCATTTTATTGTATATAAATTATACATTAATAATGTTGATTAAATATTGTACTTATCATCCTTAATAACTCAGTTCAAATTCTTCAGTGAAATCTTTCCCAATCACCCAGACCACTGCAATATGCTTCCTCCCATACAGCCAATCAATAGTGACGTCACCAGTTTGCTTTAAACTATAAATGACAGTACATGTGTCTCTTCCATTTGAATCATTTGAATTTACATTCCCTCTTTACCTCCTTGAACTCTTTCTTCTATCTAAACCACTCCACTGAAATGATTTTTGCTGAAGCCAATAATAACTCATGGAATATTCAGTCCAATGGCCACTAAATAGTTATCCTAGCAGGCTTCTTTTTGACTTTGATCTTCTCAGCTGTTCACCCAATCACTTGTGTGTTACTACATTCTTGTAAGTCTCATTTTCAGGTTCTTTTCTTCAACTTACTTCTTTTATTATTATTGTTATCACTGAATAAAAATGTACATTCCCATATAAATTTGCATGCTCACCTATATGCAGCTTCCACTGCTCTCCCTGTATGGTGACAGCACACTCTTCCCCTCTGATCCATACATGTCCTATCCTCCCAACAGTCTCCTATCTACTTCTCTCCACCCACTCTCCTTCCTCTAGTATGAGGTCAGCAGGACGACATCCTATAGATGCACAGAACCATAAAATGCCCACAAAATGTGATCACTCTGCATCGCCAAGTCCAATCCATTGCTGTCCGAAGAGTTGACCTTCATTATGATTCATGGACAAGGGCAGCATCAGGGCCAGCAGCCACACTCCCAGAGGAACTCCGAAACCCCTGGACCATCAATTGTGGTCTTTTAGCAGAGATCTCAGGGTGCACCCCTATTTATTCTTGTGTTGTCAGTGAGACTCAACTTTATGAGCTCCATCGTGGCTATCACTAGTGGTTGCCAGGCACGATCTGGTTCTTCTGGTCACAAGCCTGTGCAGAGACCCACTCATGTGGGTCTCTCTGTCTTCTGGGTTCTCTTTCCCCCTTATTGTTATGGACCTCAGTGATCTTCTGTTCCTGCTGAGTTGGGACCATTTGCTGTACCGATGGCAGCTTGGCAGCTTTAAGACCCCAGATGCCACTCACCAGTGTGGGGTGTGGAGAGTCTTCATTAGCAAAATACTTGATGTACCAATTGGCCTCGATTTCCACTGAGAGTATGTCTCCTGGCTCCCCTTCCCAGCTACACTGTCCTTGCAGTATTGGGTTAAGATAGGAGGAGTATTCAAGTTGTGTTGAAGTCCAGTTAATATCGATCTTCTTACTAATGGGTGTCCTCACTGATTTCACCCAACCAAATTTCTAACAACTATCTAATCTAAGCCTTCCCCCCCTCCCACCCTCCCTACCCTTGCAGCTGTCAAAGAGTCTTTTCTTCTATGCATGAGTCTGTTTTTAAGCTCTTATTGTAGGTGTTTCATACAATATTTGTCCTTTTGTCGCTGACTACTTTCACTTAACATAATGTCTTCCCAGTTGAAACCAGGTTATGAGATGTTTCACAACATCATAGTTGTTCTTTATCATTGTATAGTGTTCCACTGAGTATGTATAGCCATAGTTTACCTATCCATTCCTCTGTTCTTGGGTATTCGGGTTGATTCCATCTTTTTCCTATTGTGGACTGTCCTGTGATGAACACTCGTGTGCATGTATCAGTTAGTGCGAATGGCCTTGATTCTGTAGGATATATTCCAAGCAGTCGAATTACTGAGTCAAATGGTATATCTATATCCAGTTTTTTAAGGGAGGACCAGATTGCTTTCCAAAGAGGTTGCACCATTCTGCAATCCCACCAACAGTGTAGGAGAGTTCCAATTTCTCTACAGCCTCTCCACTATTTGTTGTTTTGGGTTTTTTTTGGATCATGGACAACCTTGCTGGGGTGAGATGGTATCTCATTGCAGTTTTGATTTGAATTTCTTTAATAGCTAATGATCATGAGCATGTCCACTGGATCTCCTCTTTAGAGAAGTGTCTGTCCATCTCCTTTTCCCACTGCTTAACTAGATGATCTATCTTTTTCTTATCGAAATTTTGTAGTACCTTATAGATTATGGAGATCAGGCATCTGTCTGACATATAGTTGCCAAATATTTTTTCCCATTCTGTGGGTGTCCTTTTAATTCTATTAATAAAGTCTTTGGATGAGCAGAAGTGTTTGGTTCTTAATAGCTCCCATTTATCTCTTCTGTTGGTTGTGGTTTGACAGATTTTGAAGTCTGTCTACATTGTATATTAAAACTTCCATTGTTGTCCCTACTTTTCAACTTACTTCTTAAGTAATGAAATTCCTTAAAACTTTTCCCCTTAGTTTTGTTTCTAGTCCCACAATTTCTAGCATCCCTGTGCTGATAACTTCAAAATTTGTCTTTTACTTTCAGATCTTTTATGTGAACTCAAGTCTCATTTATATACCTACTGTCTGGATATCAAAGGCATTCAAACTACACTTGTCCAGAATTGACTTATTTTTTTTAATTTTAAAATGCATTCTTCCTTTTATATGCCTTCTGACAGTATGAAGCCACTTAAAACAAATCACACAAATAAAATCTGGAGAATTATCCCAGATTCCTTACTCTCCCTGTATATTCAACTGGTCATCAAGTCCTATTGAATCTATTTCTCAATATCTTTTACATGATTTACTTGTTACAAGATGAAGCTTGGTCTCTATTCCAGTGCTAGGAAGTAAGAAATATGTTTAGTTTAGGGCATGTTGAATTTTAAGACAAATGAGCAGCAAGCAAGAGCATGTGTTCATCAGGGAGTTAGATTCATGAACTAATGCATCTGTGAAGGGAACAAGGTAGAAATGAAAGTACAGATTTGGGAACCCTTTTTAGACTATAAAAGTGGTATTTACTTTCACTCAACATAAGGTCTTCCAGTTGAAACCAGGTTACGAGATGTTTCCTGGAATCTTCGTTATTCTTTATCATTGTGTAGTGCTCCATTGAGTATATATACCATAGTTTGCCTATCCATTCTTCTGTTATTGGGCATCTGGGTTGATTCCATCTTTTTGCTATCGTGGACTGTGCTGCGATAAACATTCTTGTGCATGTGTCCGTTGGTGTGAAAGGCCTTGATTCTGTAGGATATATTCCAAGTAGTAGAATTACTGGGTCAAACGGTGTATCAATATCCATTTTTTTTAAGGAAGCACCGGATTGTTTTCCAGAGAGGCTGGACCATTTTGTAACCCCACCAAGGGGTTACATTTTGTAACCCACCAATAGGAGGGTTCTATTTTCTCCACAGCCACTCCAGCATTTGTTGTTTTGTGTTTTTTGGATCATGGCCAACCTTGCTGGGGTGAGATGGTATCTCATTGTCATCTTGATTTGAATTTCTTTAATAACTAAAGATCATGAACATGTCCGCATATGTTTTTTGGCTGCCTGGATCTCCTCTTTAGTGAAATATCTGTCCATCTCCTTTGCCCATTGCTTAATTGGATGATTTATCTTCTTCTTATTGATATTTTGTAGTATCTTATAAGGACAAATATTGTATGAGACCTCTACGATAAGATCTCAAAAACAGATTTGTGTATAGAAGAAAAGACTCTTTGACAGCTGCAGGGGAGGGAAGGGAGGGATGGCAAGTGGAGGAGGGTTTAGATTAGATAGTTGTTAGAAATCTGGTTGGGTGAAATCAGTGATAGCACACATTAGATACAAGAACAATATTAAGTGGACTTCAACATAACTTGAACACTCCTTCCATCTTAACCCAATATTGCAGGGATAGAGTAGCTGCGGCAGGGGGCAGGGGACCATGCTCTTAGGCGAAATTGAGGCCAATTTACACAACTAGCATTTTGCTAAGAAGGATCTCTGCACCCCACATTGGTGAGTGGCGTCCGGAGTCTTAAAAGCTGCCAAGCTGCCATCCGAGGGCACAGCAAACTGTCCCAACTCAGCAGGAATAGCTGCTCACTGAGGACCAAAATGACATGGGGTAAAGACAACAGAGAAGATAGAGAGACCCACATGAGTGGGTGCCTACATTGACTTGGGACCAGAAGAACCGGATGGTGCCTGGCCACCACCAGTGATAGCCGTGATGGAGCTCACTAAGTTGAGTCTTACGGGCAGCACAAGAATAAAAAGGGTTGCATCCTGAGATTTCCACTAAAAGACCTCAATTGATGGTCCAGCAGTTTCAGGGCTCCTGGCCCTGATGCTGCCCTTGCCCATAAATCATAAAGAAGTTCCCCTCTTCAGACACGAATGGATTGTACTTGGTGATGCAGAGTGACCATATATTGGATGCACTGTATGGTTCTATACATCTATAGGATATCATCCTGCTGACCTCTGGCTGGAGGAAGGAGAGTGAGTCGAGAGGAGGGGAAAGGAGACTGTTGGGAGGATGAGACATGTATGGAGGAATAGTGTGCTGTCATTGACAGGAAGAGCAGTGGAAGCTGCATATAGGTGGGCATGTAAACTTATACGGGAATGCACATTTTCACTCAATCATATTAAATAAAAAAAATTTAAAAAGTGGTATTTAAATTCATGAGAATGTGAGTATCCATCAGTGGGCCCATGTTAGAAGTCAAACAGCCTCTATTTCTTTATGGGAAAAAAAACATCGGCTGTTAAGGCAGAGAAAACTTGTGAAGAGAAGTTTGAGAGACGTGCTTAGTGGAAATGAGAGGAAGAAGTCTATACAAAATCTATAACACGGTTCCTGAACAGCAGTGAGAAAAGGATTCAGGAGAGCAAGGAAATAAGGGGGTTCAGAATCTCAACCAAGAGGCTCTGTGATACACTACCACAGTGACTATCCTGGATTGTGAATGAAAAGAAGCCAGGCAGCAGTGATGATTCTGTCAGAGCTGGAGAACAGGAAGCGCCAATTAATGGAAACCACAGTCAGATCAGAGCAGCACTGTGTAGTATAAGTTACACAGCAAAACAGGTAGAAGGGCTAAGGGTAAAATCAGAAAATAAGAGACCATAGGTGGGCTAAAGAGGAGTGGTTCTAAGAATATTTAGAATTAAGCATGTCAAGTAACTACAATGAGAGCATTAGATGCGGTATCAACAAGGGCTCTGAGTCTCCCTAGTATTTTGCATAGTATTTTGGGTGACCAGGAAGACTTATAGGCAAATATTTATATACACTGATGACAAGGGTATCATCACTCATAACATCCTGAGGAAACAAATACAATGTTAATTTAAGAGAAGTATAGTATTTAAGAAATGTGATGTGGCTGGAAATCCCTAAACTTTGCTCTCGAGCCTGAGCTGGGAAAGCTCAGGTGGTCTGGGATTGGGCAAACTACTGTTCCTTTGAATTAATGGAGGGAAATCTCTTCCTTAAAATTGGAAGTTTCTTAAATATCTTTTCAAATTCAATCTTGTTTTTAAGAGCCCTGGCATTTTACCAACTGTTTTTCTCATGATTGTGGAATGAGGGGATGCTATTTGTCTCTCTTTTTTTTAAAAAAAAAAAAAAGAAAGAAAGAAAACCTTTTCATTAGGAAGCTGCTAGAGAAAGAACTGAATCACAGTTCAGCCTTATTATGGCCTCACCTTAGCAACGTTCTCAGGTCATGGTGAGCCTGAGATTTCTGCCAGTCACCCAGGTCACTTTTGCCTGGAAAAGAACGTGAATATTATCCTTTCCTAAAACGAGAAATGGCTCATCAGGGAAAACACTTTATTTCTGAGGCCTGTTCCAGATTCTGCTTTGAATTTCTTATGGAAGTTGAATGAAAAGAGATTTGGGGCACATTTTTGTTCTAATATTTATTAGAGATGATTTTTTTCCTCCTCAGCATTCCTGCTTCTGATTATAAGTAGAGATCAGAGAAAGAGGTAGGATCTTCAAATACTATTACTATGATAACAGTAAATACCCACTGCCATCGAGTTAGGTCCAACAGACATATAATATTCCTCACAAGAAGAAAGGCTAACACACACACAAAGAAAGCAAAAGCTTAAGAGACGGAAAGACTCCAGAAAGAGAGCTTCCAGATGTCATAAAAGCCAAAATGTTATGCCAACATATACACATAGATACGTTAAAATATCAGTTATTTCCATCAAAAAATAAACTTGTCAGTCCAGTTTAGTCATAAATAGTCTGTGGAAAATTCTAACAGACAAAAGAATCAGTGGAAGAAGATAAAATTTAGAGATGGTGTTTGTCTAACTTTCCTAATATTCATTCAAATTTTCTCTTTGAGATAGAGAAAGGTTTTTCTCAAGCTTCAGAAATGAGGCCTCCATCACCACTTCACTGTCTCACTTACTAAGGTGGTGGGAAATAACAAGAGTTAGCTAGTGCACAGCTCCGAAAGAGTTTCTGAGCCAAATTCTAGTCTTAAATCTAAAAAAACACAAAACAAAAAACCATAATCCAGCAGAAAAATTTCAATGTAGAATTCAATGTAGAAGTGCTGTATCTATCCCAAGTTTTTCTAAACAGATACTGATATTTTTGTGCTCATATAAAGGCTTTTTCCCCTCACACCAGCTTGGGTGGCAGATCATCCTGGTGACCACCATACACTGTGGAGGACTGATGTTTCGTCATCATTACTAGTGACTTAGTTTTAAATAATCGATTGTGCCTGACTCAAGTCATGGTATTTTCAATTGCTTCATATGTACATGAAAGCTAGACGATGAATAAGAATGACAAAAGGACTGATGTCTTTGAAATATGATGGTGTCAAAGAATATCTAACATTCCATAAACCTGTTGGTCCTGATTCATAGTGATCCTATAGGACAGAGTAGAACTGCCTCACAGAGTTTCCGAGAAGCACCTGGTGGATCTCCGCTGCCAGCATGTTGATTAGCAACCATAGCACTTTACCACTACATCACCAAGAGTTTTGGGACTGACATAAGAATGAACAAATCTGTCTTGTATGCAATACAGCCAGAAGGCTCCTTAGAAGCAAGGATGCCAAATCTTTGCATTTTGTACTTTGGACACATTATCAGGAAGGTCCAGTCCCTGAAGAAGGACATCATGCTTGATAGAGGTTCAGTAATAAATAAGAGATCTCTCAATCAGACAGACTGACACAGCGGCTGCCATGATGGGCTCAAATGTAACAATGATTGCGAGAATTACACAGGGCCTGGTGACGTTTCATTCTGTTGGACAGTGGGGTCACTATGAGACAGAACCAACTCCACAGCACCTAACAACAACAATGTTGCTACATGTGTCAGGCACAAGGCTAGATACTACTGCTATTTTGTTTTGTGAGTCAAATTCTGACTCATAGCAATCCTACAGGACAGAGTAGAACCGCCACATAGGTGCTCTAAACTTTACAGGACAGATTCCCAGGTCTTTTCTACTGCGGAGCTGCTGGTGGATTAGAATCCCTAACCTACTCATTAGCGATCAAGTGCTTAATCATTTTGTCACCAGGGTTCCTTGTGTTAGATACTAGACAGATAAAAAGATCCAGCAAATCTCATGAAAATTTACTATTTACTTATTGGGTAAATGACACTGCATTAGATATTATTGGGGTCCCTTACGTTGTAAGAGAGGGGAAAAGATATGAGAAAATTAAAAGAGAACAATAAAATCAAACCAGACCAAGTCAGCAAGAGACACAGTAGAGAAGGATAGAGATTGCTGTGCAGTCAATTGCTCAGAGAAATTCTTCCATGAGGCAGATAAGCAAGGAATGGTGTACAGATTTGGATGGGGGAAGTGCCATAACCAGGTGTTTGTTTTAGAATATTACTCCCGCAACATTATGAAGGATGGATTTGAAGGGAAAAGAAGGCTAGAAACTACTGTTCCATCAACAATGATACAAATTAACATGGTGGCCATGGTGATGGACAGAAATAGATGTCTTTAAATCATATTAAGTAGATGTTGTCAGGACTTAGGGATTAACTGGAGGAATGGGTTGCCCAACAACAAAGAGTGAAGAATGACACACAAGATCTTTGTCTAAGAAACCAGGTTGGATGGTATTACCATCCACGAAGATGAGGAATGCATATGAAGAGGCAGACTTTCTGGCTCATAATTATTTGAAATACCTTAATAGCACATGTCCCTCCACGGACTCCACTTATTTCTTACCTCCTTTATGTCAAGGTCTTAAGTACCTTTATTTCAAAAATGTATCTAAGTATTTTCATGACCTAATTTATTGTCCTGGTGTATGTATTTAAGAACTTTTGAAAGTCTTGTGGAAGTTAATCAGAAATAAGCAGCAGTAGCCCAAAACAAAGAGACTCCAAAGTTTATCAAGTATCTCTCTAACCCCCCATCCCTTATTTATTCCGATTTTCCTGATTAAGAGGATACAAAGAAGTTATGATAGACTTTTAAATGTCTTCAGAAACTAGTCAGGTATGTCAAAATACTTATGCACCTATCAAACATTATAATTTTTGCTTATTTCTCAGGAGTTTTGTATGTAACTGCCATGAATGCCACGGTCAAGAGGCCAGTACTGAGGCTTGTATTTTCTGTTTTGTTTTATAGATATATATATATATGTAAAGATTTCCAATTTTCTGAAAATTGAAGCTCTCAGCTGGAAATCTCATAGGCTGTCATATTTAGGCCTAAGCCTGTGAGATGTAGACACATTTATAGGACTGGATTAAGCAGATCATTTCTAGCCTCATTGGACCTCGACAAGAAACTCGCTTTCCCAAATTGCAGGTTCTCTCAGGACAAGGCTTCACCATTCCTGTCTCTTCCACTTGTCTCTGGAATTGATGGACCAATTGATGTTTTGTTCAGGAGCCAAGAAAGAAAGAGAGGAATTTTCACCCTCCAACATCATGCTGCAGCAAAATGCTACCCGTTGTACCTGTCTAAGGGCCCAGCAACATAAGTTATCTGCCAAGATAAGGATAGCAGAGAAAAGCCAGGGACTGGGTATAACATCCCATCCAAAGTATTTCAAGTCACTAGTAATAGACCTAAGGCCCAGATACATCCCTCAGAGCCACTCAGAGCCCTCTATTTTGGTGTCTCTTCCTGTGGCACTCAGCTGCAGACAGTTTGTATGAGCTGGTTTCCCCCACTGTGATGAACTAACGCGGGTCCTACTAAAGACGCTGCTGGAGCTGAGAAGTAGTGGCTGCGAAGGTCAAACACATTAAGGCTGTAGTCCCTGCCCTCGGTGAAGTTTTTCTTTTAGAATTCTCAGCCCATGGCCCTTTGCCAGAGTGTCAGGGTTTGAGTGATTATTCACATATTTCTCAGTCTGGGGCCATGACAGATGAAGCCAGAGAAGTGATTTTGTAAAACAGAGCTACTCTAGAACAAGTTGGTAAAGGCAACGGGAACAGCAGCAGCAGCAAGCCAGAGTTGAATTCCATTTAAATAAAATGCCAAAAGGCAGTCAGTGAAAGTGACATTTATGGTGTTACTACAAATGCATTCAGTGGGAAAGCTCAGTAGCAGAAGCAAGGGGTAAAAAAACAAGCTGTAGTGAAAACTGCCATCTGTATATTGTGCCCCGTTTTTAATATTCTGTATTCTCATAAAAAGTGTTGTTTCTGTCACTATTCAATCTCACAAACTCACACAGAACACTGTTAAAAGTCAGCAGTGTGTGAAATGGTATTTTAAAATAAATGAAACCCGCTCGCAGAGCTGCGGAGGAATATTGCACTGCTGGGCGCTGACAGACAGGCACTGAAAAGTAACAACCGTTATCATCTTAAAGCAAAGCGGATTAAATAAAAACCCACAGCCAGTGGTGCATTACCAAGTCTGATATTGACACAGCTGCTGTGGTGGTTATTTTTCATTGTCTCATCAAGACAAAGCATCATGGGATATCAATCTTCCCTCTGTCAGGCCGTGCCTGGTACAAAGTTTTTCGTTTACATTTTCATTATATCCCTTTTATCTCCAGTGCCAGCATTTTTTCTGAAGTGAAGGGTCCCATGACCTGCGGGGCAGTGTTGCAGTCTTACCTTTGGGCCAGAGGAGCTTGCTCCTGGGATGGAGGGTAGTTGGTCCTCCTGTCCTCCTCCATCAACGTTTAGATTTCTTCAGATAATGGAAGATGATCTCTAGGTTTGCGTGGTGGTGCATGATTACAAACTGTAATGTGTGCTTGTTTGGGCGCCAGAGGGAAAGAGCAGGAGAGGAAAAGATAATGACTAGGAGTGAGAGAAGAACATTGGAAACTATTATTCCCTTCCCTTTTCACTGGAAAGAAGGTAGTTAGAAAATGTCCAACTGTCTTGATAATGTTACAGCTGAGAAAGTGGGTTAATGTTTCTTTTATACAGCACTGTTTTATTTTACTGACTGCCCCCTCCTCCTTGTAATAGTCTTCAATTCAGAATTTGACCAATCTGTGGAAAATATATTTTAATCTGACTCCCAAAAGTGTTTGTGAGAAAGATCAGCCTTCTTTGGGGGACCAATAAGTGTTCTCTATACTTTGCTCCCCTACTTTTACTTCACCTTCTTAGGACTGCTTCAGACGTTGATTAAAGTTCCATTCTTAGAGAAGAGAAAATTCAACTATGAATAGTTTTCCAATATTTTCATCTCTCCATGACCCACACATGAGAAAACAAAATATGGGAGAATTGTTCATAGTTGAATTTTCTCTCCTCAAAGAGTTGCATTTATCGACTTCTGAAGCAGTTTTGGTCTCTCCTTTGTGGGTCACAGAAACCCAGCTAGTATACTGGTTAAGTGCTATGGCTGCTAACCGAAAGTTCAGCAGTTTAGATCCATCGAGTTCTCCATGGACACTGTGGGGTAGTTCTACTCTGTCCTATAGGGTTGCTGTGAGTCAGAATGGACTCGATGGCAACAGGTTTGATTTTCTGTGGGTTACTCGCTCCAAGAAGCAGGGGAACTGTGAATACTAAGTTCTTTTAGCAGCAGTTAGAAACAAGTGATTTTGTAATAGTGAGATATGTGTACCAAAGCAAAGGAAGTGGGCTCCAAGTCTTGCGGAAGGGGAGGGAGTGTTACTGACTCCTAGAGCATTTTCCACATGCTCTATGAGAGGTCTGAAAATACGTGACAGGATAGGTTGAGGGCTTTGTGAGATACTCAATACAAAGTTCTGCCAGTCTTGTGTACTTTCCATCCTGGCAAAAGTGAATCAGGCCAAAGGATCATATATAAGTTAACCTAATGCTGCCAAAGTCCTGGCTTAACAGACCTGCAGTTTATTCCTCACTCATGTCACAACTGGTATGGATCAGGTTGTTGTTTTCCTATTCTTTCTGAAACACATGGCCTTTAAGGTCATGCTGAAAGGAAAGAGAGTGAATGCATTCGAGTATTACACAGGAGTTTTTAGGACTAGACATTGTAGAGGTTGAAGAGGCAGGCATACATCACTTTTGCTCACATGTCACTGGCCAGAGCTGAGTCACATGGCCTTAACTTAGCTGTGAGAGAGGCTGGAAATCTTCTAAGATCCTTCCTATGTGTCTTGAAAAAGGTATAGCAAACATAAGAATTTCTTTTTCTTTTTTTTTTTTTTTTTTTTCTTTTGCTGCCACAGAAGCAGGACAGGAGAAAAGAGACAGTTAGAAAGGACCAATAAAATAAGTGAGAAGAGGAGAAATACTCATGCAGTAACGATCAACCTTATCCTGTTTAGCTGCCTCATCAAATTTGTTTAGTTACCCTATATCACCACCACCACCAGTATCCTCTGCCCCAAACAGGGGAGTAAGGGGGTGGGGAGTGGAGTTACCCACAGACATGTTCTTCAAACTGTGCTATGATTATCTGATAGTGGATAATGAACTGCCCCCAAAACAGCCTAAAACAGTACCATCTTTTCATTTGTTCTTAAATCTGGAGTTGACTGGGCTCAGCAAGGTAATTCTCACTCAAGATCTATCATGAGCTTTCAGTAGGACAGTGGTTAGGCTCAGCTGAAAGGTTTCTTTACTCAGATTCTAATATATTAGTGGGAAGACTCAAAACGGCTAGGGCTAGGGCAGCCTGAATTCTTTGATATCTCTGTACATATAATCTTTCTATGTGGTTTCTCCGCGATCTTGTATTGGGGTAGCTGGGCTTCTTACATGGCAGACAAGAGCTTTCAGTTTCCAAAGACAAACTGGTAGAAGCTGTGTGGCCTTTCCGACAGAGCCTCAGAAGTCAAGTGGCCTTACCTCTACCACATCAAGGCAGTCATGTGGGCTATTCAAGCCCCATATTGAAGCAGAGGGACATAAACTTGACTGATTAATGGAAGGAGTATCAAAAAAATTGCAGACATGTTTTAAAACCACCAAAGGCTGGAAAGATTTTAAAATTACTCATCTTATTTTAAATATATTTTTTTATTATAATTGAGTGAGAATATACAATCCCATATAAATTTGCGCACCCGCCAATGAGTGGTTCCCACTGCTCTCCCTGCCCGGTGACAGCACACTCCTTTTCTCTGTTCTGTACATGTCATTTCCTCCTAACAATCTCCTATCCCCTCCTCTTCACCCTCACCCTTGCTTCCAGTAAGAGGTCAGCTGGATGACATCCTACAGATGCATAGAACCACAAAGTGCACACATGATACGGTCGCTCTGTGTTACCAAGTCCAATCCACTGCTGTCCAAAAAGTTGACCTCCATTATGATTTATGGACAACAGCAGCATCAGGGCGAGGGGCTATGCTCCCAGGGGAACCCTGAGGCCCTTGGACCATTAATTGTTGTCTTTTAGTGGAGATCTCAGGGTGCACCCCTTTTTATTTTCATGTTGCCTGTGAGACTCAACTTTGTGAGTTCCATTACTGCTATCCCTGGTGGTAGCCGGGCACCATCTGGTTCTTCTGGTCACATGTCAATGTATTCACCTGCTCATGTGGGTCTCTCTGTCTTCTAGGTTCTCTTTGCCCCATGTTGTTTTGGTCCTTGGAGACCATCCGTTCCTGCTGAGTTGGGACAATTTGTTGTACCTCAGATGGCAGCTTGGAAGATTTAAGACCCCAGACACCACTCACCAATGCAGGGTGCAGAAGATTCTCTTAGCAAAATGTTAGTTGTGCCAATTGGCCTCGATTTCCCCTGACAGCATGGTCCCCGGTCCCCTGCCCCAGCTACTCTGTCCTTGCAATATTGGGTTAAGATGGGAGGAGTAATCGTGTTATGTTGAAGTCCAGTTAAAATTGATCTTCTTTCTAATGTGCGCTGTCACTGATTTCACCCAACCAAGTTTCTACCAACTATCTAATCTATACCCCACCCTCACCTCCCCTCCCTCCCCACCCTTGCAGCTGCCATGCATGAGTCTGTTTTTAAGTTCTTATCATAGGTGTCTCATACAATATTTGTCCTTTTGTGGCTGACTACTTCCACTCAACATAATGTCCTCAAATTGAAACCAGGTTATGAGATGTTTCCTAAAATCGTCACTGTTCTTTAACATTGCGTAGTGTTCCATTGAGTATATATAACCGCAGTTTACTTATCCATCCCTCTGTTGTTGGGTGTCTGGGTTGATTCCATCTTTTTGCTACTGTGGACCGTGCTGTGACAAACATTCATGTGCATCTATCAGTTGGTATGAATGGCCTTGATTCTGCAGGATATAGTCCAAGCAGTGGAATTACTGGGTCAAATGGTACAGCAATATCCATTTTTTTAAGTTTGTGCCAGATTGCTTTCCAAAGAGTTTGCAGCATTTTACAATCCCACCAACAGGGTAGGAGAGTTCCAGTTTCTCCACAGCCTCTCCAGCATTTGTTGTTTTGAGTAAAACTACTCATCTTGAAGTAGACAAATGTTTCCAGATTAATCTATAACCTCACAAATTCCCACATGAAAATAAAAAGTCAGGCTGCCATGGGAATAGATAAAAAATATTATTTGCTGTATAATATCTGTATTTTAAAATCATGAGATACATTATTGTTAGGTGACACTGAGTCAATTTTTGACCTATACAGTGACTCCGCATGACAGGGTAAAATACACTATAGGCTTTCCTAGGTGGTAATCTCTAAAGAAGCAGATCACCAGGTCTTCCTCCTGTGCAACTGCTGGGTGGGGGTCAAACCATACGACCATTGTGCCACCAGAGCTCCTATGATATGAAGCATTGATTTTTTCCACCCTTACCCAACTAATTTGACTTTATACTATTTTTAAGAAATTCTAGTAGTACGAAGCAGGAAAAAGATGTGGCAGTCTGCTTCCATAAGATTACAGTATGGGAAACCTATGGGGCAGACTACTTTGTCCTAAGGGGTCATTATGAGTCATAATTGATTCAACAGCAACAGGTTTGGTTTCAACATACTATTTTTGAAACCTGACCCCACTCCGAAAATCCAAAACAAACCAAACAAAAAATATGTTTCTGGAATAGCCCTAATTACATTCCAGCATACATCTAATGCCTCTGTGACTTCTCTAAGGGTTCAGAATGGGTTGGGATTGTTAGTTGCTGTCTAGTCAGTTCCATCTCATAGTGACCCCATGTATACAACAGAATGAAGTACTGCCCAGTCCTGTGTCATCCTCATAGTTGGAGGCCACTGTTGCAGACACTATGTATCCTCTGCTTTTAGCCCAGATCTATAAGACATTAGCAGTGATATCCCTCATTTTACATTCTCTTCTGAATCTGGCTTGAATTTCTGGCAGTTCCATATCGATGTGCTTCTGCAACCACTTTTGAATAATTTTCAACATAATTTTAGTTTCATGTGGTATTAATGACATTGTTGTATAACTTCCACATTCTGTTAGATCCCCTTTCTTTGGAATAGGCACCTGTATAGCTCTCATCCAGTTGATTGGCCAGGTAATTCTCTTCCAAACTAGTGAGCACTTCAAGCATTACACATTTGTTGAAACACCTCTGTTAATATTCTGTCAATTCCTGGAGGCTTTTTTATGCCAATGCCTGAAGCACAGCTGGGACTTCTTCCTTCTGTAGCATTGGCTCTTAATCATATTCTACCTCCTGAAATGGTTGAATGTCAACCTATTCTTTTTGGTATTGTGTGACTCTGTGATATATTTCTTCTGATGCTTCTCGCATCGTTCAATATTTTCTCTGTAGAATGCTTCAACATTGCTTCAACAATGCTTCAACATTCAACTCAGGACTTGAATTTTTTCTTCAGTTCCTTCAGCTTGAGAAATGGTGAATGTAGTCTTCTCTTTTGGTTTTCTAATTCTAGTCTTTGCATATTTCATTATAACACTTACTTTGCCTTCTTCAGTCACCCTTTGAAATCTTTTCTTTAGCTCCTTTACCTCATCGTTTCTTCCTGTTGCTTTAGTTACAGGTCTTGTTTTCCTTTTCTAGTCTTTTAATGACCTTTTACTTTCTTGATGTATGATGTCATTGATGTCATCCTACAGCTAGTCTTTGGCCATTACTGTTCAGTGCCTCAAATATCTTCTTAAAATGGTCTCTAAATTCATATGGGATATTCTCAAAGTTGTACTTTGGCTGTCATGGACTTGTTCTAAATTACTTCAACTTCACCTTGACTTTGCATATAAGTAATTGATGACCTTTTCTATAGTTGCACCCTGGCCTTTTTCTGACTGATGATGTTGAGCTTTTCCATCATCTCTTTGCACAGATGTGGCTGATTTGATTCCTGTGTATTCCACTGGGAGATGTTTGCATGTATAGTTATCGTTTCCATTTATGTTGCTGAAAAAAGGTATCTGCTTGAGTAAGTCGTGTGCCTTCCAAAACTGTATCATTCAATCATCAGTAAGGTCATGTTTTGTAACTACAAATTCTTCCTCTCTTCTTTGTTTCCGTTTTTCAAATTCCAATCACTAATAATTATCAACACATTTTGATTGAATGCTTGATCAATTTCAGACACGTAAGTTGGTAAACATCTTCAGTTTCTTCGTCTTTGCCATTAGTGGTTGTTGTATATATTTGAATGATAATTGTATTAACTGGTCTTCTTTGCAGGCTATGGAAAATATCCTGTCTCTGACAGTATTGCATTTCAGGATAGATCTAGAAATGTTCTTCTTGATAATGAATTCAACACCACTCTTCTTCAATTTTTCAGTCCTAGCACAGTAGACCGTATGATCATCAGAATCAAGATGGTCAATACTGATTAATTTCAGTTCACTAATTCCTAGGACATTGATAATGAAGCATTTCCTTTTATTATTGACAATTTCCAATTTTTCTTGAGCCATACTTCATGCATTCCAATTCTGATTATTAATGTACATTTGCAGCTGTTCTCATTTTGAGTTGTGTCACATCCGTAAGTGAATATTTCAAAAATTTGACTGTATCCACATCCTTAAGGTTGGCTGAACTCTGAGGGGATGGCTCTTCCCCAATCATATTTTGAGTACCCTCCAACCTGAGAAAGCTATCTTTTCATACTATATCAATGTTCTGCTTTATTCCATAAGGTTTTCATGGGCCAATTTTTTCATAAGTAGATTTTCGGATTCTTCTCAGTCTGTCTTAGCCTGAAAGCACCACCAAAACCTACTCACCATGGGTGACCTCTGCTGTTATTTAAAATACTGGTGCCATAGTTTACAGTATCACAGCCACACCACCACCACAGTATGATAAACTGACAGATGGTCAAAGCCACTGTCATCTAGTCATTTCCAACTCATAGCAACCCAACAGGTCAGAGTAAAACTGCCTTGTAGACTTTCCAAGGAACACCTGGTAGATTTGAACAACTGACCGTTTGGTTAGTAGAGGTAGCCCTTAACCACTATGCTGCCAGGACTGACAGACAAGTAATGGTAAAATGGATTAGTTCACCCAAACATCACAGTTAGTAAAAGTTTTCCTGAAGAACCTCAAAAAGAAAAAAAAAAATGGGACAGTGTCTTTAGTGATCTGATGGCTTTCCTGTCAACCTCGTATCTTTTCCTTTCTTTTTTTGAGGGAAGTTAGAGAAATTTGTCAGAACAGAACATCGGTAGATAGCAGGATAGCTGTAGAAACACGGTAATGTCATTCTTTACAATCAATGCCCCATTTACTTGTAGGTATTCAAGATCTTCAGTCCATAGACTCAGCCTCTAAATGTAGAATTAAATCTGGTACTTTGTGGTAATTGGTATCAGCCTTGCTCCGGGAAGACTGGTATCCAGTGTGTCATAGATAGCCCAAACACCCTCGTGTTCTCTAAGCTGCAGATTCCTTTTCTAACTGCATTCATCTTCACCCACTCTTTAGAGTGAGACTTCTGCTTTTGTATACTAATTATACTACATTTTGCTTTTGAGAAGATGTACATTTCTTGGGGCTCTGACTCTTGCCCCAGTTCTTCAGACCATGATTTCTGGCTGGCATTTTCCTTCAAACAATCACTATGCTATCACAAGCCCAGAACAGTGTATTAAGAGAAGTCATTCTGCCATGTACTCCCACCAGACTGGAACTCTTCACATATGGTTGTTGTTTGCATCTGTTGAGCCAGTTCTGACTCATGGTGGCCTGACACGTGCAGAATAGAACTGCTCTACATGGTTTTCAAGGTTGTAACCTTTTGAAAGCAGATGGGTAGGCTTCTTGTCTTCCACGGTGCCTCTGGATGGGTTCAGACCACCAGTGTTTCAGCTAGTAGTGAAGCACTTAACCCTGTTTATCACCCAAGGATTCCTCTTATAAGTAGAGTCATGGCCAACTGAATTTCAAGATTTGGACTAATGACTACTTCAAGAGGTAGGCTTCCCAGCCAAAGCTGTTCCCCCTGTCCTGGTTATGTATGTTACTAGCTTAAATCCCTCTCCCTCAAATGTGCTACTGAGTTCTACGGATGCTTAATAGTGAAGTCACACAGGTTATGACAAATAAATACAAATTATCCATTAACTATTCTAACTCTTTTTCAGTCATATTTCTTGAATCATATTTCTTATTGCTTCATATTCTGGCTCTCAACTTGAGAAATGCATTTCTTTAAAATTTGCAACCTCATTAATAAGACCCAACTTGAATTTACACCAGTCTATGATATCTCTGAGGAGCCCTGGGGCACAACAGTTAAAGTACCTTGCTACTACCCAAAAGGTCAGTGGTTTGAACCTACCAGCTGTTCCATGGGAGAAAGATGTGGCAGTCTGTTTCCATATAGATTTACAGCCTCAGAAATCCTATGAGGTAGTTCTACTCTATAATCTTTGAGTTGCTCTCAGTCAGAACCTACTAATTGGTATTTGGTTTTATGATGTCTCTTTTATTTAGCATGAGTTGAAAAGTGTGGTGTTCAAAGCAGATGCTCTTATAATTAAAAACTCACAATTGGAATAATCTAAATGATCAATTATGAGATATTTAGTACATAACAAAATATGTTTGATGTGAAAATTATTCTGATCATAATTCATCATACTCTGATGACTCAGAATTTGCTTCAGAGTCATTATAAGGGTAACACGCCATCCTTATGAATATCAGTTACCTGGAGATTTTTCTGTGAGTGTTGAATTTTTGTTAGTAAAAAGTTTCCATTTAATGAGGTGCTGGGAGGGGCTCTGGTGATGAATGGTTAAAAATTTGGCTTTTAACCAAAAGGTCAGTAATTCAAACCCACAAGCTGCTCCTTTGAAACTTCATGGAGTAGTTCTACTCTGTCTTATAGGGTTGCTATAGATCAAAATCAACTCAATAGCAACAGATTTGGTTTGGTTTGGGATAAGAGAAGATACTTTAAGGTAGAGTCTCCAAGAAGATTATCTTCCAGAGAGCATCTACATAGGTTTCCCCAGAGTTCAAATATCAAAAGCATCACTGATGGCACCCCACTGTACAGCACCTGCTTTCTAAAAGAGGTGACGACTCACTCCCTCTTTCTCCTTGTTGCAAAAAATGGCCCAAATCATGTAACATATACAATCTTTCATCATGTAATCCTTGGCATTCCTTTCCAGAAGGCTCCTAATATCTGTACCACTTTACACTCAGACTTAATGACTCAGTATTAGCCATTAAGAAAAAATATTATCATCAAGTAGATTTCAACTTATAGCTATCCTACAGGACAAAGTAGAACTGCCCCCATTTTCAAAGACACACTGGTGGATTCAACCTGATGACCTTTGAGTTCAGCCAGTAGCCTACAATTTTCATCATCATTATATAGCTACCTAAGATTTAGTAAGCACTCACCCATAACATGGCACCAAGCTTTCTAGGGTGTAGACAGTACAGTTATAGCTAATATCTAGGCAAAATACCCCAATTCCACCTGCAGTTCCCAGCTGGGTCTGAGTTCCTGAATTTCTCTAGTCTCTTGTTTGTATCACTGTGGTTGAAGTTACTGGATCAGAGATTATGTTTGTATGTTTTCATTTGCTTATAACTTAAAATTCTTCTGAGTTCCTCAAAACAATCCTTAAAATGAGATGGATATAATAGATGAGTGAACCAAGATATCAAAAAGTAAAGTTACTTTCCCAGAGTTTCCACAAAAGAGGACGCTGAAATTTCAAAATGTGTTAAGTAGTTTACTCAGGACTATGTGAGTATATCAGTCTTAGAAGAAATATAACCATAATGCTCCTTAAAAGTGAGGATGGATAAATTTTGATTTTCTTACTTGGACATACCGTTAGGAACAAATGATAGAAGGGTACACCATGACTGATAAAATACAGGGTCAGCGAAAACAACACAAACACTCAGTGAGATGAATTCAAACATATCAACAATCATGAAGATGCAGCAGGACAAAGCAGTGTTTCACTCTATTACACATAAGGTCTTTATGAACTAGAGCTGACTTGCCAGCACCTAACATTTGAGAAAAAAAGGAAAGCTGTTCATAATATAGTGCTCTCGTGCCATTGCAATATATTTCCAGATGTTATGTTTCCAGATTAAAAGGTTGTAATCTTTGCTACAATGACATACCACACCAGTCTCTATCCTAGATTCTCTTGTTCATTGAAATAATCCTTCCTGAATCTTGGATCTGTCCACTTAGTGATCAGTCTTGTATGCGTCATTTGAGTTACAGATGCAGCCACTTTTGCATCTCCTGTCCGAACTTCACAGAGCATCATGAACATTAAAGGGCCTTAAGATACATGTGCTGAATTAAGACACTCTTAACTATACTTATGTCCAGCCACGTTCTCCACAAGAGACCCTTCAGCTACTCAGCCTCACTGACATATCCTGAGGAGCTCATAGTTTACACATGTTAGCAGAAGCAAACAGAAATAACATGATTCATTTATTTATCGAATGTCTTTTTACTTTGCATAGTAGAAAGCATATGGGCTTTGAGTCAGATAGACCTGAACTTAAATCTCTGCACTGCTATATACTATCTCTGTAAACTTTGAAAAATTACCTAATCTTCCTGACACTCAGCTTCCTCATGTATAAAATGAAGTTAGAAACTCTTAACAGAGTAATTTGAAGAATTAAGATAATGTAAGCAAACTACAGGCACATACTAGTCATATAACAAACTGCAATGCAACTGTGGTGATTCATCTTCATTTTCTTTTAATGTTTTCTTTTGTCCAGTAGAGAATCCTTTTCAATCTCTGTGATTTTTCAAAGACAGTTTTTTAAGTCTGTAAGCTGCCCATGTATGTGTGGTGCAATGGGTTACATTTGGGCAGACTTTCTTACCATGGTCTTGTAATTCCCACCTAAGTGATGGGTGGGACTGTGAAAATAGGGTAACTGTGGCCCAACAAGGGGACTGGTCAGTTTTTCCATCCTGCTAAGATTGAAAGAGAATCAATTACTGAGCAGAAAGAGGATCCTACCATCACCAGGGAAGAAGAGCCAAGAGTAGAGCACATGTTTTGAATCTAGGATCTTAGCACTGAAAAACTCCTGGAATCAGAAGACACAGAGAGACTGAGAGCTATAACACTGAAGATGGCAAGACACAGTGACTGAGAAATGGTGGCAGGAGAGACTGGCAAGAGAGACAAACAGGAGACAGTGTGGTAGGCTTCCTGGCCCACAGAGCAAGAAAGCTGAGTGCCTTTGGTCAGGAGGCTTGTTGGCAATACTTAAAAAAACTTTGTAACAGTTGCCCAAGCAGGGCAAAGCCTGAGGGGCAAGAAAGGGTGGGAAGAGGCTGTCCTGATGAAAGAACTGTATCCTGAGCATTTCTGAATCTGAAATGTAACCTGTTGTCTACCTAAGAAACCTCATAGTCATGAGTGCTGTTTGTGAGTTCTGTGTGGCCATTTCAGTTAGTTATTGAACCCATCAGAGAAGTAGAGAATACCACTGGGAGACAGTTACGTCAAAATTGGTCAAGAAGATGGAGAGCAGAACATGTCTGACTTTCACCTCATAGGAACCAGCCTTAGGCTGTTGATCTTGATTCTTCTCCCCCCTTGTGAAGTTAAATGAGGTTAGATGCTCCCCTCACACTGTTTTCACACTATGGTGACTCCTTAAACACTTCATTTTCAGTGAAGATAGTCAAAATTATCTTTTGGTAATTCCATACCTACATACATTGGGCTTTCTTATGTATGTTTTCCATTATAAATTTAATACATTTTCTGGCATACATGTCCACAAAGTATAAATATTCAAGAAATTATAGTATGTACTATCTATATTTCTATGGGTTATATGCACTCCAACTGATAGGAAATGGTAGGAGGCTGTGATGTCCTAAAACACAATAATTATTTACATGTACTCCTTGCCAGGAAACTTCCCCTAGTTGTTACTGTGTGGCACAAGGCTTACTTAGCTCATAATCAGGGTGGTTAATAAAATTACCCTAACCAATATCTTAAAATCATCATTTAAACCTTTCATTTGTAGACAAAGTTGTGTGATATCAGTGGCCCTTTTCCAAAAGTCAGTAGAATCGTTTTAAAAGAAAGAGGACAGCGCCCAACCCTAAAGAAATTTGTGCCCCATACATGGCCACAAGATTTTCAGAAGCACTTTAAAGTGGGTACAAACATCTAAACTCTGATCATCCCTTTAAATTGTTACAAAATGTTAACAGAATTTATCCATGATTTTTATGTCTTGCTTTATCTTTATCAAATTCATGCTAACATCCTGAAATTAAGCATACCTTGAGTTTGGAACAGCTCCTGGAATATCTGCAATTAGAAATTGGCCCCTGAAGTGAATGGTTTTGAAGGGCAAATCTGATAATCATAACCCATTATCTTATCTCTTATTCCTCTTCATTTACAAAATTATTTAAGTGAATATCAACCAGCTTATTTACCAACATTCAGTTTCACAGTGATTATGTGGAACATTTCTTTAACATGATTAACCATGGAGTAGAGCCACTTTTCATCACCAAAATTCATTTTAAAAATATTTGATAGGAGTTCCAAAATGCATTATGGCATCTTCAGGCACTACCTTAAATACAGGGACTTTCTTGTCTCTTGTCTAAGGCTTTTAGTAGCTTCAGCATAAGATGGAGTTTGAATCCCAACCTCTTCAACATACTATCTAAATACAATTTCCAGATAACAGTTTGTCCATTTACTCTGACTTGGTTGGACCACATGATCTCTTCGGTAATTCTCAGTAGCCTAGATGGATACCTCACGGTTCTGCCTATGAAATATTAACCCTAATTGGGATAAATCTCTATTTTAACACTACGGTGCTGTGATAAACATCTTGTTGTTTCTTACTGTAATTACTTCAACTCAATCAGTAGGCAGGGCAATCAAGTAAACAGTAGCCCAAACCCTCATACACCTCAAAAAGGGAGCCACTAAACAGACTATTTATATTCTTTCACTTGTCTCTAAAACTCTTTCAAGACCCAATTGAGAGGGGAAAGAGTCAAAATGGCAGACTAAACCCACATCTCCCTAAATCCCTCTGGAAACCAAGACTTCAATTGATAATTAAAAGGACACTTCTGGACACCTAGCAAGTCCTAGGATGTGGCATAGGGCTGTTTGTTACTTTGGACTTCATACCATTGAATGAAAAACTTCCTCTTTTGCTGACTCACCCTTGGCAAGTATGGGCTTGCACAGACGAAAGGTAATTCACCATTTTAATTTTTTTTCTCTGTCAACCAGTGGCAGTAGCTGGGACTTGAATAGCTCCTAATCTCAGACACACTGCTGGTGGGATCAGCAGGTGAAATTGCCGTATTTTGAGAGCTCAGCTTTGGACTCTGTACACATCAGCACCTTTGGCCTCTCTTTCCACCTCTGCCATAGAGTAGCCTGGATCCAGCCAGGCGGTGAACTTGTGTGGATGCCGTCTTGATCCACTGGGAGGCAGAGATACCCATAGAAAGGCCCCAGCTGGACATAGTTTCTAGGCTGGGAGGCAGCAACTGCCTGGGTGATAGAGCTTTACTGGCAGAAAAACAGTATTCTACACACTGTCGCCTACAGCTGGGGCCCAACAGCAGAGGCCAGTAGGGCAGTAGCCTTTCTGTATTTTGAGCTAGTTTATAGCACTTCTGGTTTGATATACAGGTGCTTACTTTGCCAGCTGGGAAGAGGGACTTGTATACCTGAAGACCTGACTGACTTTGGAAGTTGTCAGATACTTTTTATCTCTCATTTTAGGATGGCCTAGACAGACAAATGCAATCCATCCTCACAGCATCTCTCCCAGCCGCTATAGACTCATATGATGCACAAAAAGCAACAAAATTTGGAGAAAGTCATAACCAAGAAATCACCGATGGCTTGAGAAAGCCCACAAAAGAAAGCACCTAAGAACTTCCCAGATGGAGAAGCTTTTCTGAAACTATTGGAAGGTGAATAAAAAACTATTATATAGATAGCCCTTCTAGATCTTATACAAAATGCAACAGAGAAAAATGAAAAATTAAGCAACCTGTTCCATCTGATGGAAACCAGTACTCTGAAATCCAACAGAACAAGAACAAAATCAAAGAAGTAGATACTTCAATTCAAAGCTGAGAAAACATAATGGAACAAATGGAAAAGAGAATTTCTGATTTGGAAGACACAGCTAATGACTCCAGCATCCATGAGGAGAAATCAGAAAAAAATAAACAAGAAAAATGAAGAAGCATTAAGAAGCATGTGGGACTCTATTAAGAGGAACAATCCACAATTAGTTGGAGTCCCTGAATAGGAAGAGACATCTCAGAACACGGAGAGTATTGCTGCTGACAGAAAACTTCCCAGAAATTATGAAAGAAGAGAATATAGATATCCAAGATACATACTGAATGCCACTCAATATTGATCTTGAAAGAAAGACTCCAAAGCATGTTATAATCAAGCTTAACAAAATGAAACGTAAACAGAAATTTGTAAAGGCAGCAAGACTCCAAGCAAAGCTAACATTCAGAGGAAAACCCTGTAGGCTTTCACTGAATTTTTCAGCAGAAAGAATGCTGGCACAGAGACAGTGGCATGACACATTCAAAGCCTTGAAGGAGAAGAACTTTCAACCAAGAATTATATACCCTACAAAACTATCTTTCAAATATGAAAATGAAATTAAGACATTTGCAGACAAACAGAAACTCAGAGACTTTGTAAAAACCAAATTAAAGCTACAAGAAATACTGAAAGAATCTCTTGCCTTAGAAGAACAAAATCACTAATTTTATACTTTAGAACACTTTAGAACACACAGGACACATTACCCAATATCCTACTCAGTTAGAGAAGGCTCCAAACTCAAACAAAGCTATAATAGTGAAAGAAATAATCTAGTGATCATATCCGGATATTATCATATCAAACTACTAAACTATGATGTTATCATATTAAAAGAGGGATATAATACAGTTACTATGCTCCTTCCAGATGGAGAAGAAGTTGATAAGAATGGTGGTAATTGAAATTGGGTTTATACATAGGTTATTAAGGAGGATCATAGGGACAGCCATAAAGCACAATAAAGATGCAACATATCAAATCAAGAAATGTAGTACAAGAGTCTCAACAACCATGAAAACAATCCTGAAGAATGTGAAAAATCAACTCACAAAGTAGGATGTCCCAGAACAGATTAATAAGAACAACAGAGAAAACATCAACACAAAAATAAACATATCACAATGGCAGCACTGAACACATACCTATCAGTAGTTACATTGAATGTGAATGGACTGAACACTTCAGTAAAGAGACATTGAGTGAAGTCTTGGATCAAAAGATATGACCCATCTATATGTTGCCTACAAGAAACTCACCTTAGACTTAAAGATAGGAACAAACTGAAAATTAAAAGATGGAAGAATACATGTCAAGCTAACAATGAACAAAGAAGAGCAGGTGTGGTGATTCTAATCTCAGATAAAATCAATTTTAACGTAAAATCCACCACCATCGACAAGGAATGACACTATTGCTGAAAGGTTCAATACACAAGCAGGACTTAACAATATTAAATATTTATGCACCTAATATTAGAACACCTAAATACATCAAAGAAACTCTGACACAATAATAGTGGGAGACTTCAACACTCCACTCTCAATATTGGACAGATAGTCTAGAAAAAACCTCGATAAAGACACAGAAGACCTTATTGCCACAATTAACCAGCTAGACTTCCATGACATATACAGAACTTTCTATCCATCAGCAGACAACTACATCTTCTTCTCTAGTGCACATGGAACATTTTCCAGAATAGTCCATGTGTTAGGACATACAGTAACTCTCAAAAAATCCATGCCATTGAATTAATGCAAAACATCTTCTCAGATCACAAAGCCATAAGAGTCAAAATCAATAGCAGAAAAAAAACATAGATAGAAAGTGGAACTCACGGAAACTGAACAACACCTTGCTCAAAAAGCCATGGGTTATAGAAGAAATCAAGGATGAAATGAAGAAATTCATGGATTCCAAAAAGAACAAAAACAGTTCCTACCTGAACCAATGAGGTACAGCCAAAGCAGTGCCCAAAGGTCAGTTTATCACCATAAATGCACACACCTGGAAGGCAGAAAGAAAGCAAATTAAGAACTAACCCTACAGCTTGAACAAGTAGAGAGAGAACAACAGAGGAACCCCTCAGTTACCAGAAGGAAACAGATCATAAAGATTAGAGCAGAACTAAATGAATTAGAGAACAGAAGAACAACTGAAAAAATTGAAAAGACCGAAAGCTAGTTTTTTGAAAAGATCAACAAAATTGACAAACCACTGGCTAAACTTACCAAAGAAAGACAGGAAAGGAAACAAATAACCCAAATAAGAAATGGTAGTGGAGTTGTCACAACAGATCCATCAGAAATCAAAAATATCATAACAGAATACTACAAAAGACTGTGCTATGACAAATTTAAAAACCTAGAGGAAATGGACAAATTCCTTGCTTCATATCACCTCCCAAAATTATCACAAGATCAAGCAGAACAACTTAATAAAGAAAGGAAGAGATTGAAAAAGTCATCCAAAAACTACCAACAACAAAAAACAGCTTGGGCCTAGATGGCTACACCACAGAATTCTACCAAACTTTTAACGAAGAGTTATTTCCAATGCTACTTAGACTATCTCACATCACAGAAAGAGATGGAATACTCCCAAATTCATTCTATGAAGCCAGCATAACCCTGGTGCCAAAGCCAGGGAAAGACCCAACCAAAAAGAAGAACTACAGACCTATATCATTCATGAATCTAGATGCAAAAATCTTCAACAAAATTCTTGCCAATAGAATACAACAACATATCAAGAAAATAATCTATCACAACCAAGTTGGATTCATACCAGGGATGCAAGGCTGGATCAACATCAGAAAAAGAGTTAATGTTATCAACCACATAAATAACACAAAAGAATTACCTGATTTTGTGTATTGACACAGAAAAGGCATTTGATAAAGTCTAACACTCATTCATGCTAAGAACTCTAGCAAAATAGGAATAGACGACAAATTCCTCAATGCAATAAGGGCCATTCACACAACGCCTGCTGCCTGCATCATTCTGAATGGAGAGAGACTGAACCAGTTTCCGTTGACAACAGGAACTAGACAACGATGCCCACTCTCACCTCTCCTATTCAACATTGGATTAGACCACAGCAATTAAACAAGACCAACAAATAAAGGGCATCTGCATCGGCAAAGAAGAAGTAAAAATCTCCGTCTTTGAAGATGATATGATTGTATATGTGGAGAATCCTAGAGAATCCATAAGTAAACTACTCAAAGTGATAGAAGAGTTCAGCAAAGTCTCAGGATACAAGATAAACATAAGTAAATCAGTAGGATTCCTTTATACTAACAACAAGATTATTAATGAAGAAATCACCAAATCAATACCATTTATTATAGCCCCCTAAGAAGCTAAAGTATCTAGGAATAAATCTAACCAGAGAAACAACAGACCTTTACAAAGAGAACTACAAGTCCTTACTACAAGAAACTAAGAGAGACTTACATAAATGGAGAAACCTACCCTGCTCATGGATAGGAAGACTTAACATCATGAAAATGTCTATTTTGCCCAAAGCAATCTGCTTACATAATGGAATCCCAATAAAATTCCAGTGACATTTTTCAATAAGATGGAGAAACAAATTATTAACTTTGGAAAGAGAAGAAGCCCCAGATAAGTAAAGTACCACTCAAGAAGAAAAACACCCAGAAAGGCCTCTCACTACCTGAACCTACTACACTGCCACAGTAGTCAAAGCAACTGGTACTGGTACTAAAAGAGACAGATACATCAATGGAACAGAATAGAGACCCCAGAGATGACACCATCTTCCTATAAACAGTTGATACTCCACAAAGGCCTTAAGGCATTAAATTGGGGAAAAAACAATCTCTTCAACAAATGGTGCTGGCAAAATTGGATATCCATCTGCAATAAACTGAAACAAGACCCCATATCTCACACCTTACGCAAAAACCAACTCAAACTGGATAAAAGACCTAAATATCAAATCTAAAGGGCTAAAGTTCATCCAAGAAAAAGTAGGAACAGCAATGGAAGCTTTAATACACAAGGTAGACAGACTTCAAAACCTGACAAACAAACCACAAACAACAGAAGTGAAAATAGATAGATAGGAAATGTTAAGAATCAAACACTTTTGCTCATCCAAAGACTTTATTGATAGAATTAAAAAGCCACATACAGAATGGGAAAAAATATTTGGCAACCAGGTGTCAGACCAATGTCTGATCTCCATAATCTATAAAGTGTTACAAAATATCAATAAGAAAAGATAAATAATTCAATTAAGCAATGGGCAAAGGAGATGGACAGACACTTCTCTTAAGAGGACATCCAGGCAGCCAGAAAATACGTGCAAACATGCTCATGATCATTAGCTATTAAAGAAATTCAAATCAAAACTACAATGAGATACCGTCTCACCCCAGCAAGGTTGGCCATGATCCAAAAAAACCCAAAACAACAAATAGTGGAGAGGCTGTGGAGAAATTGGAACTCTCCTACACTGTCGGTGGGATAGCAAAATGGTGCAACCTCTTTGGAAAGCAATCTGGCACTTCCTTAAAAAGTGGCATATAGATATGCCATTTGACACAGTAATTCCACTGCTCGGAATATATCCTACAGAATCAAGGCCATTCACATCAACAGATACATGCACACGAACGTCCATTGCAGCACAGTCCACAATAGCAAAAAGATGGAATCAACTCAGATGCCCAACAACAGAGGAATGGATAGGTAGACTATGGTATATATACTCAAGGGAACACTATGAAATGTTAAAGAACAATGAAGATTTCAGGAAACATCTCATAACCTGGTTTCAACTGGAAGACATTATGTTGAGTGAAAGTAGTCAGTGACAAAAGGACAAATACTGTATGAGACGCCTATGACAAGAACTTAAAAACAGATTCATGTGTAGAAGAAAAGACTCTTTAACAGCTGTAAGGGTGGGAGAGAGGGCAAAGGAGTGAAGGTTTAGATTAGACTGTTGATAGAAATTTGGTTGGGTGAAATCGGTGACAGCACACATTAGAAAGAACATCAATGTTAACTGGACTTCAGCATTCTATGATTACTCCTCCCATCTTAACCCAATATTGCAAGGACAGAGTAGCTGGGACGGGGGGCCAGGGCCATACTCTCAGAGGAAACTGAGGCCAATTGGCACAACAAGCCTTTTGCTAAGGAAGCCCTCTGCACCCCACACTGGTGAGTGGCATTTGGGGTCTTAAAAGCTGCCAAGCTGCCAAGTTGTCATCTGAGGGTACAGCAAATGGTCCCAACTCAGCAGGAACAGATGATCATCAAGGACCAAAATGACATGGGGTAAAGAACCCAGAAGACAGAGAGCCTCACTTGAGTGGATGACTACATCGACTTGTCACCAGAAGAACCAGATGGTGCCTGGCCACCATCAGTGATAGCCATGATGGAGCTCGCAAAGTTGAGTCTCACAGGCAACACAAGAATAAAAAGGGGTGCACCCTGAGATCTCTGTTATAAGACTTCAACTGATAGTTCAGGGGCCTTGGAGTTCCCCAGGGAGCATGGACCCTGGCCCTGATGCTGCCCCTGTCCATAAATCATAATGGAGGTCAACTGTCAAACAGGAATGGATTGGGCTTGGTGAAACAGAGTGACCATATCATGTGTGCACTTTAAGGTCCGTCCTGCTGACCACTTATGGAAGGAAGGGGAGTGGGTGGAAGGCAGGGGATAGGAGATTGCTGGGAGCATAAGACATGTATGGGGCAGAGAGGAAGAGTGTCCTGTCACCAGGCAGGGGTAGCAGAGGGAGCTGCATATAGGTGGGCATGCAAATTTGTATGGCAATGTGTATTTTCACTCAATCATCATCATCATAATAAAAGACCCAATTTAGCATTGCTTATACTTGTTAGAAGACATCTGTTTGAACAGTGGTCCACTGTTTAACTCCTCTCATAAGCAGTCACGAATGACCTTGCCACGCATGGACATTAGATTTTAGTGGGCTGGAGGCAGGACAAGGATTACAGTATTAAATTACATGAAAAACTGAAAACCAGAGTAGTTAACTAACCTGAAATCTAAAGAAAAAAAAGCTAAAATCTAAATGGCACAAATACTGCATTTGAACCCTGAACCTCAAGAGGCAAAAGTAGAAATATAGGAAATTTATCGGGAATAGGGACCATTAAGGAATAGTCACACATCAGGAGGTGAGAATTTCAGAGTCTTTCAGAGACGATGTTCTAGTATAAGTAGGTCAAAGATAAGTAGTGGGGATGGTAGTCAGAGCTCCTAATTAACAGAGGAGATGACTGGTTGGTAAATGCATCTTACCTTTATCAATTTATAGGTCTGTGGATGGGGCAGTATTATTTAAAGGCTCCATAGTGATGGAGCCCTGGTGGCCCAGTTGACAAATGATAACTTGTAACCCAAAGCTAACTAAAAGATCAACAGTTCACTCCTTAGAAACCAGTCACTCCTTAGAAACCCCATGAGACTTTCTACTCTGTCCTATAGGGCTGCTTTCAGTCAGACTTGACCTGATAGCAATTAGTTTGTTTGTTTGTTTGGCAGGATGGCTATGGCCTAGCAGTAAGTGTTCTTTGAATAGCTATGTTGAGACTTTGTCCTAAACCTACAAAGGTATCGTTATGGATTGAATGATGTCCCCTAAAAATATGTGCTGAATTTCTGAACCCTGTATCTGTGGATGTGATTGTGTTTTGAAACAGGATTTTTCTCTCATTATGTTAATGAAATCATGCCAGTGTGGGGGAGATCTTAAACCTAATCACTTCTGAGTTATTAAAAAGCCCAAATAGGCATTGAAATACACATCTGGGGAAGCCAAGGGATGCCATCAAACATCAAGGAAATCTAAGGGCTACCTTCAAGGAAGGACTGCCTCTTAGAGCCATGCCCTAAATTAAGGATCCTAGTATTGAACTTTGAGAAAATACTTCCCTATTTTTTAAAGCCACTCACCGTGATATTTGTCTTCCAGAAGGACTAGATAATTATGAAGGCATCGTGACACACAAACATGGGGCTTATCCCTAAGGTCAAGAGTATCACCTGCTCCCACTCATTCTGGAAATAAATCACAGAGGAGGCTCTTAGCTTTTATGAATACATTCACTATTTTCATTCTTCCTCTCTCTTCTTCTATTTCAATCAACAATTCTTCACAAATTTACAGGAGGATCAAAATAGCAGTCTGGGTATAAACTTAGATATTTTGGAGAATGAGTGGATTGATAGGCTGTATTTATACACAGCCTGTTTGGCAAGTGGTCCTAAGAAAGAACTATCTTCAGATTTCACAGTACTTTTTATAAATGACTTTGGCAGGTTCCTCTTCAAACACCCCAGTATTTCCAAGAGCCAGGCAGAAGCTCATCCTCCTTCATATTCTAGCTGGTTTGATCAGATAACACACCTACACTACATTGGTTATGTGGCACGACTCTTGCCAAACCACGTAAATCAAGAATAACGTCCCTCAAAGACTGAATGTCTATTTTTAGCATTATGATCCAGTCATTAAATCTCTCACCAGTTCCTTTTCTTTTTCCCTTTTCTTGACAATAAAGTTACATGTTTTACAGAACAATGTTTTCCTCATTATTCAGCTCCACTATTTTAAAGAGAATTGGTGACACAGAGATCCCAGTAGATATTTGTTTCATAAGGTGTAATGTTCATAAAAGTGCTTCCATATACAGATTAATATTTTTTTTCTTTTTGAGGCTCAAAATCTCTTTAAGAAATTCTTTCTCACACTGAGAGCATTTAAGACAGTGCCCTGGTTTTGAGAAATGTTGAAGGGAAGCAGTTTCTGTCAGCAGAATGACACTGCAACTGAATCTGCGGTAGTATCATTCACACTGGGCATTCTGCAAATAGTTAGACTCCTTCCATCCAGGGACCCAGTGCAAAATACATAGGATTTTATAACAAACTAATGAGATGAAAAACACATTCTATCTCTTTAGTATCCCCTAAAGTGTGTGCTTCATTTAATAATAAAGATACCAATCCAAACATCTGTGAGTGCTTATCTTACGATGAGTACTATTTACAAGGCTTTAATGTTCTAACCCGTTAGTTCCCTTAAAACAAACTCATTGCCATCGAGTTGATTCCAACTCATAGTGACCCTATCAACCTTACAAGACAGAGTAGAATCACGGCCATAGAGTTTCTAACAATTGCCTGGTAGATTCAAGTCACCAACCCTTTGGTTGGCAGCCGTAGCTCTTAACCACAACATCACCATCCCTAAAAAGCAAGCCAGAAACAGGTTAAATCATAGAGCTTTATTCAAAGCTACAGAGTCCAGCTCCTGTCACAAATGTAACCAATACAGTGTACTGAACTCTCAGGCCCCAACTATCTCCTTAAGTAATATCTAAAGTTGTACCGTCAATCCCACTACTCAGTTGCTCTCCACCAGGTTCCAACCTTACCTACAATTACAAAACTACTAGATGACATGTTTTATTGGGTTTAATCACTGCATCCATCCTCGTGTGCCATGAATAAAGTGGGCATGTTCTTTTAAGGCAAAATTTAATTGTGGAGTCAAGTAAAGTTCTAGAATCATCCTTAATTTTCAGGTAACATCAAAGCATGTCATTGTCCAATTTCACTCTGTCCAAACTCATAAGACTGCCCCAAACTACTATGCAAATTAATATACATTATTTTCTCTTTTAAAGGACCCTGGTGACATAGTGGTTAAAAAGCTTGGCTGCTAGCCCCTAGGGTCTCCATGAGTCAGATCTGACTTGGCGGCTAACCAAAAACCCAATGGTTCAAATTCACCAGCCCACTGTATGAGAGAAGGATGTGACGGTCTGTTTCCACAGAATTTTACAGCCTTGAAAACCCTGTGGGACAGTTCTACACTGTCCTGTAGGGTCAGTATGAGTAGAAATCAACTCAACAACAATGGTATCCTTTACTCTGGATACTTTTTTTTTTTAATACCTGGTTCCTTTGGATTTACCAATTCTCTTCTTCCTTTATATGCCAGACCACACTTCACAGATAGTCTAATGTTGATCACCTTCATTTCTTGACTCAAAATCAAGGCTAGCCTTCTGCACTGCCTCATCTAGCCCTGGAGGCAGAGTCAAGATGGTGGGGGAGCTGAGAAAGATGTTGGACTAAACACACATCTCCCGAAATCCCTCTGGAAACCAAGACATGAAATGATAATTAAACAGAGACTTCTGGACACCTAGTAAGCCCTGAGATGCAGCATAGGGCTGTTAATTTGGCCTTCATACCACTGAATTCAAAGTTCCTCTCTTTCACTGACCCCACTTTCTGCAAGCAGAGGCTTGCACAGACCGAAGGTAACTCACCATTTTGATTTTTTTCTCCCCTTTCTCAGCTGGTGGGTAGAGCTAGGACTTGACTAGCTGCTGGTCTCAGATGCACTGCTGGTGGGACCGGCAAGTGTAATTACCAGGTTCTGAGAGCCTGGCTGTGGACTCTATACACCTCGACTTCCCTGGCCTATCTGCCTCTGCCATGTGGTAGCTGTACAGACGTGCTTGTGTGGGATGCCATCTTGATCCACTGGGAAACAGAGAAGCCCCAGGCAGAGGCCCCAGCCAGATTTGGTGCCTAGTCTATGAGATGGCGCCTGCCAGAGGGAGAGTGCTTTTCCAGCAGGGAGGCAGTGTTTTGAACAGTGTCACCTGGGGCAGGGGCTCAGTGGTGGAGGCTGTGGACTCTGGGCATTTCAGCACTCTTGGCCTCTCTTTCAGATGGGAGCTTGGGCCCAGCTGACTGGCTGGCAAGCATGAGGGGGATACCATCTTGTTTTGCGACGATGCGGAGTCATTCATACTGGAAGCCTCAGCTGGATCTAATTCCTGGGCTAGGAGGCAGTACCTAGCCAGTAGAGACTGCTTTTCCAGCAGAAGAGCAGAATTCAACACAGTATCGCCTACAACTGGGGCCTGACTGCATAGGCCAGAGGGCCAGTAGCCTTTCTGTATTTTGAGCTAGTTTATAACATCTGGGGTTCCATATAGAGGTGCTTACTTTGCCAGCTGAGAAGAGGGATGTATACACCTGAAAACTTGACTGACTTTGGAAGTCATCAAATACTTTTTACTTCTCATTTTAAGACAGCCTAGAGAAACAACTGTGGTCCACCTTCACAGCATCTCTCCCAGCCTCTATTGAACCACATGAAGCCCAAAAAGCAACAAATGTTGGAGAAGACAGTAACCTGGAAATCACCCATGACATCAAAAGGCACCCAAAAAACCACCTCAAAACTTCCCAGATGAAGAAGCCTTTCTGAAACTATCAGAAGGTGAATACAAAAGGATTATATAGACAGCCCTCCTAGACCTTATACAAAATGCAGCAGAGCAAAATGAAAATTTAAGCAAGCTGTTCCATCTGTTAGAACATCAGTACTCAGAAATCCAACAGATCAAGAACAAAATCAAAGACATAGAAACTTCAATTTAAAGCCCAGAAAACAGAACGGAACCAATAGAAAAGAGAATTTCTGATTTGGAAGACACAGCTACTAACTCCAGCATCTATGAGGAGAAATCAGAAAAAAGAAACAAGAAAAATGAAAAAGCATTAAGAAGCATGTGGAACTCTATTAAGAAGAACAATCTACGATTCCTGAACAGGGCAAGACTCCTGAGAACACAGAGAATATTGCTGCTGAGCTGCTGGCAGAAAACTTCCCAGAAACTATGAAAGAAGACAATATAGATATCCAAGATACATACTGAACACCACTCAATATAGATCTCAAAAGAAAGGCTCCAAGACATATTACAATCAAGCTTAACAAAATGAAACATAAGCAGAAACTCTTAAAGGCAGTAAGACTCAAAGCAAAGTTGAAATTCAGAGAGAAACCCTGTAGGCTTTTGTTGGATTTCTCAGCAGAAACAATACAGGTACAGAGACAGTAGCATGACATATTCAAAGCCTTGAAGGAGAAGAACTTACAACCAAGAATTATATATCCTGCAAAACTATCTTTCAAATATGAAAATGAAATTAAGACATTCGCAGATAAACAGAAACTCAGAGACTTTGTAAAAACCAAACCAAAGCTACAAGAAATACTGAAAGAAACTCTTGGTTTGGAAGAACAAAACAACTAACTTTATATTTTAGCAGGACACATTATCCAGAATCCTATTTAGTTAGGGAAGGCTCCAAACACAATCAAAGCTATAATAGTGAAAGAAATGATCTAGTAATCATATCATGTAAACTATGATGTCATCATATTAAAAAGAGGGATGTACTACAGTCATTATACTCCTTCCAGATGGAGAGGAAGTTGAAAGACTGGTAGCAATCAAAATTGGGTTTATATATAGTTTAGTAAGCAGGACCATAGGGGCAGCTGTAAAGCGCAATTAAAAAGCAACATACCGTATCATGAAATGTAATGCAGGAATCTCAACAACTACAAAACCAACCCTGAAAAAAGTGATAATCAACTCACAAAGAAGGTCGCAGAACAGATTAATAAGAACAACAGAGAAAATATCAACACAAAAATAAACATATCACAATGGCAGCACTGAACACATACCTATCAATAGTTACATTGAATGTGAATGGACTACATACTCCAGTAAAGAAACATAGTGTGACATCTTGCATCAAAAGACATGACCCATCTATATGTTGCCTACAAGAAACTCACCTTAGACTTAGAGATAGGAACAAACCAAAAATTAAAAGATGGAAGAATATATGTCAAGCTAACAATGAACAAAGAAGAGCAGGGGTGGCAATTCTAATCTCAGATAAAATCAATTATAATGTAAAATCCAGCATCGTGGACCAGGATCGTCACTATTTATTGCTGAAAGGTTCAATACACAAGCAGGACTTAACAATATTAAATATTTATGCACCTAATATTAGAACACCTAAATACATCCAAGAAACACTGACTACACTCAAAAAGAAGATAGATCACTCCACAATAATAGTGGGAGACTTCAACACTCCACTCTCAGTATTGGACAGATAGTCTAGAAAAAAATCTCAATAAAGACGCAGAAGACCTTATCACCACAATTAACCAACTAGACCTCATCGACGTATACAGAACTTTCCATCAGTGGACGAGTACACCTTCTTCTCCAGGGTCCATGGAACATTCTCCAGAATAGGCCATGTGTTAGAACATAAAGAAGGTTTCAACAAAATCTATACCACTGAATTAATGCAAAGCATCTTCTCAGATCAAAAAGCCATAAAAGTCTAAATCAATAGCAGAAAAAACAGATAGAAAGTGGAACTCATGCAAACTGAACAACACCTTGCTCAAAAAACCATGAGTCAGGGCGGAGTCAAGCTGGCGGACTAAACCCACGTCTCCTTATATCCCTCTGGAAAGAAGACCTGAACTGACAATCAAACAGAGCCTTCTGATCACCTAATCAGCCTCAGGACACAGCACAGGACACACCACTCAGCGAAAAACCTCCTCTCTTTCGCTGACTCCTGCTCCTGGCTAGCCCCGGCTCTCATGGACGGAAGGTAAACGCACCAGTTTGACTTTTTTTTCCTCTGTCTCGGCTGGCGGACGGAGCTGGGTCTTGCCTGGCGGCTGGACTCAGACGCGCTGCTGGGGGGATAGGCAGGCGAAATTCCCATATTCTGAGAGCCAGGCTCGGGACTCTGTTAATCTAGCCACTTTGAGCCTTTCATTTTGTAGCTGCCTCAGCGGGGTTTGTGCGGAGCTTTGCAGTCAGTGTGCAGGACGCCATGTTGGTACCGCGATTTTAGCAAGACCTCGTTCTTAGCCTGGGAGCCAGCGCCTGCAAACAGGACAGCGCTTCTCCGTCAGAAAAGTAGTGATTTTGCACAGTGCTGCCTACGTTGGGGGCCTTGCAACAGAAGCAGAGGAATCACTGCCTCTCGACACCTTTAGCCCCTGTCTGCTGCCTGTGTGGAGGACGCCATCTTGGGTACAGTGGCCACAGCTGGACCTAATTCTTAGCTTGGGAGACAGAGCCTGCCCACAGGAGAGGGCTTTCCTATCACAAAACCAGTACTCGACGCAGTGTTGGCTAAGGCTAGGCCCTGTCAGCAGAGGCTAACAGGGCAGTAGCATTGCTGTATTCTGAACTAGTTTGTTATCATCTGGGGTTGGATATAGTGGTGCTTACTTTGTCAGATGAGAAGAGGGACTTCTACACCTGAAAACCTAACTGACTTGTGAACTGGTCAGATACCTTTTGCTTTACATTTGAAGACAGCCTAGAGAAACATTTGCAATCCATCCTCACAGTACCTCTTCCAGCTTCTATACACTCACATGGGACCCAAAAAGCAACAGACAATTGTGGCATACAAGCAATCACTCATGGCTTCAGAAGGCTCCCAAACAAAGCAACCAAGGAGTTTTCCAGATGAAGAAACTTTTATGAAAGCATCAGGAAGTGAATACAAATTGATTGTATACAGAGCCCTTCTAGACCTTATACAAAATGCAGCAGAACAAAATGAAAACTTAAGCAAGTTGTTCGATCCTAACCCTAACCCTAACCCTAACCCTAACCCTAACCCTAACCCTAACCCTAACCCTAACCCTAACCCTAACCCTAACCCTAACCCATCAGATCAAGGAGAAAATCAAAGACATAGAAACTTCCATGCAAAGCCAAGAAAACAGAATGGGACAAATGGAAAAAAGGATTTCTGACTTGGAAGACAGAGCTACTGATACCAGTGTCTATGAGCAGAAATTAGGAAAAAGACAGAAGAAAAATGAAGAAACATTAAGAAGCATGTGGGACTCTATTAAGAGGAACAACCTTCAATTAATTGGAGTCCCTGAACAGGGTGAGACATCTGAGAACACAGAGAGTACTGTTGCTGAGCTGCTGAAAGAAAACTTCCCAGAAATCATGAAGGAAGAGAATATAGACATCTCAGATGCATATCGTATACCACCCAATATACATCTCAAAAGAAAGTCTCCAAGACATATTATGATCAAGCTTAACAAAATGAAACACAAGCAGCAACTCTTAAAGGCAGCAAGACTCAGGGCAAAGCTAACATTCAGAGGGAAACCCTGTAGGCTCTCGTCAGATTTCTCAGCAGAAACCATGCTGGCACGGAGACAGTGGCACGACACATTCAAAGTCTTGAAGGAGCAGAACTTCCAACCAAGAATTATATATCCTGCAAAACTATTTTTCAAATACAAAAATGAAATTAAGACATTCCCAGATAAACAGAAACTCAGAGACTTTGTAAAAACCAAACCAAAACTACAAGAAATACTGAAAGAACTTCTTGGCTTTGGCTTAGAAGAACAAAACCACTAACTTTACATATTAGAATGACGTACCGCTCAATACTCTACTCATTTAGGGAAGGCCCCAAAGTAATTCACAGCCTTGATATGGAAAGAAGCAATCCAGTGATCATCATGAAAACTATGGTGTCATCATAATAAAAAGAGTTATAGTCCTTCCAGATGGAGAGGAAGATGACAAGACTGGCAGTAATTAAAATTGGGTTTATAAATAGTTTATTAAGGGGGTTCATAGGGGCACCTGTAAAGCACAACAAAGATGTATCATACCATTTAACGAAATCTAACACACGAGTCTCAATAACTATAAAAGGTCAAAAATCAACTCACAAAAAAGAGTGTCTCAGAACAGACTAATAAGAACAACAGAGAGAACATCAACATAAAAATAAACATATCACAATGGCATTAGTGAACACATACCTATCAATAATTACATTGAATCTGAATGGACTGAATGCTCCAGTAAAGAGACACCGAGTGTCATCTTGGATGAAAAGACACAACCCATCCATATGTTGTCTACAAGAAACTCACTTCAGACCTAAAGACAGGAACAAACTGAAAATTAAAGGATGGAAGAATATATATCAAGCTAACAATGAACAAAGAAGAGCAGGGGTGGCAATTCTAATCTCAGACAAAATCAACTTTAATGTCAAATCCACCATCGTGGACAAAGATGGACACTATTTATTGCGGAAAGGTTCAGTACACAAGCAAGACTTAACTATATTAAATATTTAGGCACCTAATGTCAGAGCACCTAAATATGTCGAAGAAACACTGACTATGCTCAAAAGAGAGTTAGATGACTCCACAATAATAGTGGGAGAATTTAATACTCCACTCTCATCACTAGACAGATCATTTAGAAAAAAGCTCAGTAAAGATACAGAAGACCTCATTACACAATTAACCAACTAAACCTCGTTGATATATACAGAACTTTCCACCCATCAGCAGACAACTACACCTTCTTCTCCAGTGCACATGCAACATTCTCCAGAATTGACCACGTGAGACGCCATAATGCAATGTTCAACAAAATCCATACCATTGAATTACTGCAAAGCATCTTCTCAGATCATAAAGCCATCAAAGTTGAAATCAATAGCAGAAAAAACAGAGATAGAAAGTGGAACTCTTGGAAACTGAACAACATCTTGCTCAAAAAAACATGGGTTATAGAGGAAATCAAGGATGAATTAAAGAAATTCATGGATTCCAATGGGAACGAAAACACTTCCTACCAGAACCTATGGGATACAGCCAAAGCAGTGCTCAGAGGTCTGTTTATCTCCATAAATGCACACATCTGGAAGAATAAAGAAACCAAATCAAGGAACTAACTCTACAGCTTGAACAAGTAGAAAGAGAACAACAGAGGAACCCCTTGGGCACCAGAAGAAATGAGATCATAAAGATTAGAGCAGAGCTAAATGAATTAGAGAATAGAAAAACAATTGAAAAAATTGAAAAGACCAAAAGCTGTTTTTTTGAAAAAATCAACAAAATTGATAAACCACTGGCTAAACTTACTAAAGAAAAGCAGGAAAGGAAACAAATAACCCAAATTAGAAATGAGAGGGGAGTTGTCACCAAAGATGCAACAGAAATCAAAAATATCATAACAGAATACTATGAAAGACTGTACTCTAACAAATTTGAAAACCTAGGGAAAATGGACAAATTCCTTGACTCATACCACCTACCCAAATTATCACAATGTGAAGCAGAAAAACTTAATAAACCCATCACAAAGGAAGAGATTGAAAAGTTCATCAAAACACTGCATACCAAAAAAAAGTGCAGGCCTAGACGGCTTCAAAGCAGAATTCTACCAAACATTTAGAGAAGAGTTATCTATCATCAATACTACTGAGACTATTTCACAGTATAGAAAGGGATGGAGTACTCCCAAACTCATTCTATGAAACCAGCATAACCCTGATACCTAAGCCAGGGAAAGATCCAACAAAGACAGAGAATTACAGACCGATATCACTCATGAACCTAGATGCAAAAATCTTCAACAAAATTCTTGCCAACAGAATACAACAACATATCAAGAAAATAATCCATCAAGACCAAGTGGGATTCATACCAGGGATGCAAGGCTGGTTCAACATCAGGAAAACAATTAATGTGATTAACCACATAAATAACACAAAAGACAAGGATCACCTGATTTTGTCCATTGATGCCGAAAAGGCATTTGATAAAGTCCAACACCCATTCATGCTAAAAACTCTTAGCAAAATGGGGATAGATGGCAAATTCCTCAACACAATAAGGGCAATTTATCCAAAGCCAATTGCCCACATCATCCTGAATGGAGAGAGACTGAAAGACTTTCCCTTGAGATCAGGAACTAGACAAGGATGCCCACTCTCACCTCTCCTATTCAACATTGTGCTAGAAGTTCCAGCCAGAGCAATTAGACAAGACCAAGAAATAAAGGGCATCTGCATTGGCAAAGAGGAAGTTAAAATCTCCCTGTTCGCAGATGATATGATTGTATATGCAGAGAACCCCAAGGAATCTATAAGTAAGCTACTCAAACTGATAGAACAGTTCAGGATACAAGATAAACAGAAGTAAATCAGTAGGATTCCTTTATACCAACAACGAGACCGTTAAGGAGGAAATTATCAAATCAATACCATTTACAATAGCCCCTAAGAAGATAAAGTACTTAGGAATTAATCTAACCAGAGAAACAACAGACCTTTACAAAGAGAACTACAAGCCCTTACTACAACAAACTAAGAGAGACTTAGATAAATGGAAAAACCTACCCTGCTCATGGATAGGAAGACTTAACATTGTGAAAATGTCTATTTTACCCTAAGCAATTTGTTTATATAATGCAATCCCAATACAAGTTCCAGCATCATTTTTTAATGAGATGGAGAAACAAATCACCAATTTTGTTTGGAAAGGGAAGAAGCCCCGGATAAGTGAGGTACTATTAAAGAAGAAGAACACATTGGGAGGCCTCTCATTACCCAACCTTAGAACATACTACACTGCCACAGTGGTCAAAACAGCCTGGTACTGGTACAACAACAGACAGGTCGATCAATGGAACAGAATTGAGACCCCAGAGATGACACCATCTGCCTATGATCAGTATATTCGACAAAGGCCCTAAGACATTAAACTGGGGTAAAAACAGTATCTTCAACAAATGGTGCTGGCAAAATTGGTTATCCATCTGCAATAAACTGAATCAAGATCCATATCTTACACCTTATACAAAAACCAACTCCAACTGAATAAAAGACCTAAATATCAAATCTAAAACGATAAAGCTCATCCAAGAAAAGGTAGGAACAACAATGGAAGTTTTAATACACAATGAGGACAGACTCCAAAATCTGTCAAACAAACCTCAATCAACACAAGAGAAAATAGATAAATGGGAACTATTAAGAATCAAACACTTTTGCTCTTCCAAAGACTTTATTAACAGAATTAAAAAAACACCCATAGAATGGGAAAAAATATTTGGGAACTCTATGTCAGACCGACTCCTGATCTCCATAACCTATAAGATACTACAAAATATCAATAAGAAGAAGATAAACCATCCAGTTAAGTGATGGGCAAAGGAAATGGACAGACACTTCACTAAAGAGGAGATCCAGGCAGTCAAAAAACACATGTGGACATGTTCACGATCTTCAGTTATTAAAGAAATTCAAATCAAGACAACAATGAGATACCATCTCACCCCAACAAGATTGGCCATGATCCAAAAAACATAAAGCAACAAATGCTGGAGAGGCTGTGGAGAAAGTGGAACCCTCCTACACTGTTGGTGGGGTTGCAAAATGGTCCAGGCTCTTTGGAAAACAACCTGGCACTTCCTTAAAAAAAATGGATATCGATATACCATTTGACCCAGTAATTCCACTACTTGGAATATATCCTACAGAATCAAGGCCTTAACACCAATGGACACATGCACCAGAATGTTTATCGCGGCACAGTCCATGATAGCAAAAAGATGGAATCAACCCAGATGCCCAACAACAGAAGAATGGATAGGTAAACTGTGGTACATATACTCAGTGGAGCACTACGCAGTGATAAAGAATAACAATGATTCCAGGAAACATCTCCTAACCTGGTTTCAACTGGAAGACATTATGTTGACTGAAAGTAGTCAGCGACAAAAGGACAAATACTGTATGAGACCTCTACGATAAGATCTCAAAAACAGACTTGTGTATAGAAGAAAAGACTGTTTGACAGCTGCAAGGGAGGGGAGGGAGGGAGGGTGAGTGGGGGAGGGCTTAGTTTAGATAGTTACTAGAAATCTAGTTGGGAGAAAGCAGTGATAGCACACATTAGAAACAAGAACAACATTAAGTGGACTTCAGCATAACTTGAGTACTCCTTCCATCTTGACTCAATACTGCAAGGATAGAGTAGCTGGGGCGGGGGGCGGGGGACCATGCTCTTAGGCGAATTCCAGGCCAATTGGCACAACTAGTTTTGCTAAGAGAGCTCTCTGCACCCCACATTGGTGAGTGGCGTCTGGTGTCTTAAAAGCTGCCAAGCTGCCATCTGAGGACACAGCAAATGGTCCCAACTCAGCAGGAACAGATGCTCACCGAGGACCAAAATGACATGCTGTAAAGACAACCGAGAAGACAGAGAGACCCACAAGAGTGGGTGCCTACATCGACTTGGGACCAGAAGAACTGGATGGTGCCTGGCCACCACCAGCGATAGCCACGATGGAGCTCACAGAGAGGAGTCTCACTGGCAACACAAGAATAAAAAGGGGTGCATCATGAGATTTCCACTAAAAGACCTCAATTGATGGTCCAGCAGTTTTGGGGTTCCCCTGAGAGCATGGTCCCTGGCCCTGATGCTGCCCTTTCCCATAAATTATAACAAAGGTCCACTCTTTGGACAGGAATGGATTGGACTTGGCAATGCAGAGTGACCGTATATTGGAAGCACTTTGTGGTTCTATACATCTACAGGATATCATCTTGCTGACCTCTGGCTGGAGGAAGGGGAGTGGACGGAGAGGAGGGGAAAGGAGGCTGTTGGGAGGATGAGACATGTATGGAGCAGAGAGGAATAGTGTCCAGTCACCGGACAGGGAGAGCAATGGAAGCTGCATATAGGTGGGCATGTAAATTTATACGTGAATGTACATTTTCACTCAGTCATGTTAAATAAAAATTAAAAAAAAAAAAACATGAGTCATAGAAGAAATCAAGGATGAACTAAAGATATTTATGGATTCCAACAAGAATGAAAACGCTTCCTATCAGAACCTATGGGATATAGCCAAAGTAGTGCTCAGAGGTCAGTTTATTTCCATAAATGCACACATCTGGAAGGAGGAAAGAAACCAAATCAAAGAACTGACCCTACAGCTTGAACAAGTAGAGAGAGAACAACAGAGGAACACCTCAGGCACTAGAAGAATACAGATCATAAAGATTAAAGCAGAACTAAACGAATTAAAGAATGGAAGAACAATTGACAAAATTGAAAAGACTAAAAGCTGTTTTTTTAAAAAGATCAACAAAACTGACAAACCATTGGCTAAATTTACTAAAGAAAAACAGGAAAGAAAACAAATAACCTAAATAAGAAATGAGAGGGGAGTTGTCCCCACAGATCCAACAGAAATCAAAAACATCATAGCTGAATACTATGAAAGACTGTGTTCTAAAGAATTTGAAAACCTAGAGGAAATGAACAAATTCCTTGATTCCTATCACCTACCAAAATTATCACAAGGTGAAGCAGAATGACTTAGTAAAGCCATCACAAAGGAAGAGATTGAAAAAGTCATCCAAAAACTGCCAACCAAAAAAAGCCCAGGCCCAGATGGCTTCACCACAGAATTCTAGCAAGCTTTTAGAGAAGAGTTATCTAGCCTCACTCAAGAGACCCCTGGTGGGAGTTTTATGTGCTTCTAGATGAGCAGGCTTTGGTAGAACAAAGATTTTTCAGTCTTACCTTGTAGCTGACTTCACAGAAATCAATTCTTCCTTTCCTGTAGTTTTGCCTTATGCTGTAACTCTTCCTTCCTCAGACAGGTGGCTCACCAACCTCTTAAACTCCGGTTTACCAAACCAAGCAATTCTCCTAAAATCCCACCTAAGCTTTCTTGGTACTTTCAAAATGTATATAGGAAATTTTTGACATTCCTTCCCAGAAAGCTGCAGCCTAATTCCTGTGTACTTAAGTTAGGCTGGACTTACTGTCTACTCTCAAGTCACTTCTGACTCACAGTGATCCTACAGGACACAGCAGAACTGCCCCGTAGGGATGGACTTAGTGACTTGCAGGAGAAGTGATGGTTTGTGACTAGATCCTAGAAGGCTTGGCAATCGCCGCATTGCTGTCTCTTGGATCACTTGCTTAGGCAGAAGCTGCCCATGTTGTAAGGAGACTCAAGCAGCAAATGGAGAAACCTACGCAGTGAGGAGCTGAGGTGTCTTGCCAACACCGTTTGCATGAACCATGTTGGGAGCAAAACCTCTAGTCCCAGGCAACACTTCAGGTGACTACAATCCCTGGAGATATCCTGACCACAACCTTACAAAAGACTCTGAGCCATAACCCCTCAGCTAAGCAATTCCTCAACTCCTGACCCACTGAAAAAACTATGAAATGAAAAATGAGTGCTTTTTGAGCCAGTAAATTTTAGAGTAACTTATTACACAGCAACAGATAATTCCTACAGCCTTACTTTGTTGACCACACTCCTCCCGTTCCTGTCTTATAACTTTCTTCTCTTAGCTCCTAGAATTAGCACTTAATCCTGAGTTTTTCATTGTTTACTGATTGCTTCATGAAATAAACATAAAAATTTTCAAATGCAGCGAAACTGAATGTTAAACAACTAAACCATTGACATTTTACTACATTTTCTTTGTCACATACTTATCCATCCTCCTCTCCACACATCAGTCTGTCTTACTTTCAAGGCATTTGAAAATACATCACTCTTCACATTAAATATTTCAATCTGCATAGCAGGAAATTCATTTTAGTATTTATTTAAAGTTATTTTTCTTTTGAGGCAAAATATAAACACAATAAAATATACAACCTTAAACATAGATTTGACTTAAAAAAATGTATACATCTGTACGGCCCAGGCCCTTATGGTCATACAAAATATTTGTGTGTATAAATTAATACTCACATAGTTCCTAAAACAACTTCTAATAATTCCACACCTCTCTCATAAGAAGTAACATCATCTGATTACATACTAGGTGTTCAATCAATACCTTTAAATCTATTGGTAGATGCCACCTAGACTGTTGAAAGACAGCAAATAATTGTTGCTGGCCACTGTGGCTCTGACAAGACAGAAAACAAAGACACTGCAGAGCCTTAAGATATGAGAGAAAAGGCAGAGAAGCTGCCCTCTCTTCTTTGTCTGTACAAAACCCCATAAGGAATAGTTTGTGCACTGAAGCTATTGTAGCACAGAGATAGCGTAAATGCTTATGAAAGGTGATTTGTTTTCCACGGAATTCAGCAGATGGCCTGCACTGTTAGGTATTACTTAAATCTCCACTTGGGAAAACCTGTCGTCTCCCTCCCTTGTAATAGCCCTTTGGCCTGAATATCATGACCTGTATATACAGCAACTGCAATGCTTTGCTATAAGATTTTAATGGCATTTCAGAGCTAGTGAAACAAAGGTAGCTTGTAAGTAAAAAGTGAAGAACAATCTGTGACACACGTGATACACAAGGGAAGGAGGCCGTTCTACCTCTGTCAGCCGCTACCTGCAGGCTTGAACCCAACTCACCTCTGTTTTCTGACTCTCCCTCCATTATTCCCAGCCTGCCTCGACTTTGGCTAACGGGAGATAGCTCTTAGACATCCCTTAAAACTGCACAGTCAAGCAGGCCTGAATTTGCAGTGGAGTCTCTGCAATTTCTTTTTTTCTCCTTTTTTTTAGCTCACCCTGGCCTTGCCCACCATCTTTCTTTTTTTTTTTTTTTAATTTAATATGACTGAGTGAAAATGTACATTCTCGTACAAATTTACATGCCCACCTATATGCAGCTTCCACTGCTCTCCCTGTCCGGTGACAGCACACCATTCCTCTCTGCTCCATACATGTCTCATCCTCCCAACAGCCTCCTTTCCCCTCCTCTCCACCCACTCTCCTTCCTCCAGCCAGAGGTCAGCAGGATGATATCCCATAGATGTATAGAACCATAAAGTGCATCCAATATATGGTCAGTCTGCATTGCCAAGTCCAATTCATTCATGTTCAAAGAGTGGACCTTCGTTACGATTTATGGTCAAGGGCAGCGTCAGGGCTGGGGGCCATGCTCTCAGGGGAAATCCAAAATCCCTGGACCATCAATTGAGGTCTGTTAGTGGAGATCTCAGGATGCACCCTTTTTTATTCTTGTGTTGCCAGTGAGCCCACCACCTTTTTATTTTTTGTTCTTTCAGCTTATTTTCTCCTCCTTCCTAACATCTCTTGCTCAGTTTGTGTATTACACCATTTCATACTTTTCTTTCTCTTTCACACCTCAGTTTTTCCTTTAGTTTTCTTTTCCCCTGTCACACACTCAACCTCACACCAAACATACCCTTTTGTAGCTCATTCTCCTTTACTGCCCTTCTCTCAGCTGAGCCAGCACACTTCCCACATTAGACCCTTTATGAAATGGCACTGTTCCTCTTTCCTACACACACTCGACTCAGTCTTTTGTAGCAAACTGAAGAAGCTCAATTTCCAGCCATGAAGGCTGACCAGAGCTGTCTGATTTGTCACCCTGTTCCACCTGCCATATGCACAGCCTGAAACCCTGTGACAGCACTCATTTTCTAAGTAGAACTTCAGCCTTTGTCCTCTGACTCTTTGGTTCACATTAAGTTATTGCAAAGAGTCAGAAACACAACCCACTTGTGCCTTATTACAGTTTTAATTTCCTAAGTAGCTCCACTACTTCGTTTTCACCTTCACCATTTCTCGTTTTGCAGTAGCTCCCTTTTGCCCTCTGTGAAAGGTAACTGGAGAATCATATTTGCATATTCTCTATGATGGACATCCATGTGAAAGTGAGATTTCTTCTACTGGTTTTGCCATCCTTATGCCATTTCTTGATTCTGAATGAATATAGTGGCTATCATACAGTTATTCCTCTTTTCACATGAAATATAAAACATGTACATTAAAATAGGACTCGGAATATTTAAGAATTTTTTGGATCTTTTATCGCTGCTGCTGTCACTGCTGCTGCTATTCCTCCTGCTTCTGCCTAGAAACTCACCCTCAGAGTTCAATGCTCCTAAGTCAATCTAGGAAAGGAGGTAACATTTATCAAAAGCATTTGTTTTTTGTATGCTTGCCCATGGTAAATTCATTTTCTTCTGAAATCATGGTGTAAATAAACGTCCCAGTCCATTTACAAATTTTGCCACCATTATGTTCCTTAAATAATTTGGAAAAACTCATTATTTTGAAACTTTTAAGCCAGTAACTAGAAAATTCTATGAATAAATCCCGATAAAAACTGATTTAACTAGAAAAACAGCTTCACCAGTGTAACTGTCTGACTTCATTTGAAACATTTCTGTGAAATACTAGGTGGTAAACAGCTTCCTACTGCAGAACCCGAAAAGAGGCTTAACACATGGTGGACTGGACTCAGAGCTATTACATAAAGTTAGTTGTGTCCTTTTTCTTTCAATTTCTAGTGAATCCAATCCCATTAATAAATCTAATCATCAGTCAGCAATATCTTTGTATTTTAGCAGTTCAAAGAGGAAAGGGGCTTAATAGAATCTACAGATATTCACATGAAATTCTTGGGAAAAAAAATGTCATGCTTCTCTCTAGATCTCAGTTTCTTTGTCTGTAGAAGAGTCAAAGAGATGATCTCTAAGGTTGCCAATGCTTCTAATCTTCTAAAGTGATCATTCTTACTCAGGCTTGTATAAACACAACCTATACACATAACTTAGGAGAGGCCAATTGTTTAACAGAGACTTGAAAAGTAGCTAATTTGCTCATACTCCACCATCCAAATATCCAGGCTAGTGGGGAAACCAAAATTTAACCAGCAATTATCTATAAAAAGTGATCTTACAGTAGATATCTTTTCCATTTTCTTAAGGAGTGTGTCAATTGCTTTTTTGCTTCCTCTGTCTCTCCCAAAATATTTCCCAACAACTAAATCTCCTATCTACTTTTAGAGCACCATTTGTTTTTATAACACAGTCATTAAAAACTATTCAGATCTGAATACAAAACATTTAACCAAATGATATTAATAGAAAAAACATACCCATTGTTGCGTTGAATCTGACTCACAGCAGTCCTAGAGGAGAGAGATAGAATGGCCCCACAGGGTTTCCAAGGCACATCTGCTATATTCAAAATGCCATCCTGTTAGTTAGTAGCCATAGTTCTTAACCACTGTGGTATCAAGGCTCCAAGGACATTAATAGTGGTCACAAACAGGAAAAGTCTGCTTTGACTATGAACGTTCTTCAGTGCTATAGACATGGCTCAATAAGAAGAGGGCAAATGAAGGCTCAACCTGATCAAACCAAGGGAAAAAATAAAAGAAATTCCTGCAATGCACTGAACATCTGCCTTATAACCAGCACTGTGTTTGAGGCTTTGACATAGGCAGACAAGAAACACGTAAAGATGAACAAGATACAGCTGCTATCTTCAAAGAGCTTATTATCTAAAGCAAAAGAAATAGAGGGTTTGACAATGAAGTTCATACTTGCCACCATGTGCTTAACATTGGTAGCACCATACAAACAACTCAGCAAGGTTTCATCATCATGGTTTATCAGTGTCTCACAGCTATGTTTGTGTCAACATATGGCAGCATCTTGTGAATGGTGTTCATTTTTGTTGTCGTGTGTTTTTCTGTGCCACTGTATTGTAATCATCTGTTTGACTCTGCCCATCTTTTCCCTCAATGCTATGAATTCCTTGAGGACCTGGGCAAAAGCCTTGTCATCTTAAACCAAAAAAAAAAAAAAAACAAATCCAGGGCTACTGAGTTGATTCTAACTCACAGCAACCAGAACAGAGTAGATCTACCTCCATGAGTTTCCAAGGAGCATCTGCTGGATTTGAACTGCCAACCTAACCATTACACCACCAGATTTTTCCCTAGTCATCTTAGTATCCTTAAATCTTGATGCTCGGTTGCTCAATAAATACTTCATGGATTGATAATCAATGGATGAATAAACCAGACTCTGCTAACTAGTGATGTGACTTCAGGATTCTTGGCCCACTCTGAGGTCTCACTCAATTTTACCATCTGAAAGAAAAAATTTGGATTAGGTGATTCCTAGCGTCCTTCTGTCTCTAAAACTACTGCGACACTAAGTCTAACTTCCTTCCCATGTCAAATTCACATGTACTTTTTTGCTCATGTTTACTTTTCTTCTTTTATGTCACAGTTACAAGATGTCTATCCTCTTCCAAACATTTTATTCCCGTTACAAAAATGTTTTCTCTGCAGAGCTTTAAAACATCTGGCTGGTTCCTTTACTATTTCATTATCACCAACCCACCGTCTAGTCAGCCTCTCATATTACCTGAAGACATTAGGATTTGGTTAACTGTTCTAACCGAGATTTTATAGTTATCCTGGAATAAATGCAGTTTCCCTATAGAGTGAACAATCTACTGAATTTGTCTCACTTTCTTTACTCTTCACCTCCAGTCATTTTCAGCTTTGCTGGAGACTTTCACATTAATGGACACATCCTGAAACCTTGGTACCACCTAGAATTGTTCTGTCTTGTAACTCTCAGGGAAAAGAATGCTAGCACTTCACTTCTGTATCAGGCACAACCTCCTAGTCTTCTAGGTCTCCTACCCACAAATTTGCATTATATTTGTTACTGAAATCTCACCCAGAACATCATTTTCTTGATCCCAATTTTCTCCTAAATTTACTTACCCGCTGTTGATTTTATTCCTTAGTTATCTGGCCACACATAATTTACAGCATCAACCTCTCTCCTGCCTGTGTCTTTCCTCTACACTCTTTCCTCTACACTCAGTCTTTCCTCTACACTCAATTCAACTACTTGTGGAGCAGGCAGAGTAAAGTAAATTACCAAATCTTGAGCATAACCTGCACTATCTTGTTCTTTAATTCCATCTCCGAGCATGAGTCTGTAGTTTGCTTCAGTCTTTCTCTGGGTTAAGAACTAATCTATGTTCTCTCTAGGACAGTGGAAAAAACAAGTGACAATAATCTAAGCACCATAGAAGAAAAACAAAGTAATCTGATCTGTGATTGGGAACTTACACAATGGCTAGATTACTTCCAGGCTCAAAATACCGATTATGATATGAACACATCTGGGAAGGGACCACTGTAACCACTCGAAGAAGAATTAATGTCTACATATTACTAGGAGTCATACAACCTCATTCCCTTTTTCTATGAAACCTCAAGCTAGTCTCCATTCCAGAGACGTAGATTTTGGAAGAATTTTCCCATCTGCCTCCTTGCCTACAGGTATGCAATAAATGTCTTGTTCCTCATCTCACACTGTCTCGAAACCTGGCTGTTTCTGGAAGGTGGCATGGTTTACAGTAACAATTGCCTGCTTTCCTCCTAAACCCAGACCTTCAAACTCTGGTGGATAAACTTCATAGCCACTCATATTGGTGCTGTAGATTCCTGTTCTTCAGTCTCAGCTGTCTACCCCTCAACATACCTAGAAAATTTTCTGAGGGTCTTGACTAGTAATTCCTTCAATAACTATTTTAAATGAGCCTCAATTCCCCATCTCAGTACTTCTTTTCTCATTATTTTACCTCCCAGTTTTCAGGAGAAATAGAAGCATTCAGGCAAAGATTCTTGACTTCTTGTTCTACTTCACACCATTCCTAACTTTTAGAGATTAAACGTCTGTTTTAGTCATCTACTGCTGATATAACAGAAACACTACAAATGAATGGCTTTAAACAGGGGAATTTTATTCTGTCATAGTCCGGTAGGCTAAAAGTCCAAATGAAGGACATAAACTCCAGAGGAAGGTGTTCTCTCTTGGCTCTGGAGGAAGGTCCTTGTCACCAATCTTCCTTTGGACTGGGAGCTTCTGAAGTACAAGGAGCCCAGGTCCTTTCCAAAGGACACACTCTGCTCCCAGTGCTGATTTCTCAGTGAAATGAGGTCCCCAACTTGCTGCTTGCTTCACTTTCTTTTATATTCCAAGAGATCACTTCGAGGCGGAATATAATCTTACACATTGAATCCTGCCACACCTACCCAACTGCTGCCTGTCATCCCCCATTAACATCATAGAGGCAGGGTGTACAGCACATGAGAAAATCACACAATAGCAGGAATGATGGCCTACCCAAATGGCTACACACCTTTTTTTTTTTTTTTTTGGCAGAGGGGACACAATTCAATCCATGACAATGACTCTTCTCAGGTCACACAGTTTATGGACAGGTAGGCTTGTGATCCAGGTTCATCTGACTCCAAAGCCTATGTTTTTAAACACTATATTACATGGAGCAGTGATTTAGAACATGGACTTTGGAGCAACACTGACTGATTAAGTCCTAAATGCCTACTTACCAGCTTTGTGAACCTGGGAATCTTTGTTATATATTGTGTTTCAGTTTCCTCACTTTTTTGCAGCTCTTGTTAGAATTACATGAATTAATATTTATAAAGTGGTTGAACTGTTCCTGGAATATAGTTAGACTTGCTATATTTTAGCTATTTTACGGCATTTGGCTGGCTAGAGTAAAGTAAAGCCAGTGTTCCACTGGATGATGGAAGCCAAAGGGTAAGACTTGTAAGAAATGCTGAGAGATGATCAAGAGTATCACAAATTGCAAAGAAGTTTAAATGAAAAGAGAATTTTAAATAGCATAGAATTTATAGGATAAAAAGTCAATCCTGAATGAAGAAAGACTACCATTAGACATGCCTGGATCTAAATCTTGCTTTATGTTGAATCCTAGAGGAGGTAACTAACTTGGACTCAGCGGCCGTTATCTTAATAGTATTACTTCCTTCTCCGCTGTAACTTATTTGGTTCTCCATTGCTCTTCTTTTCCCACAAACCCTATTCCTAATGTTTAATTCACGATCCTCCTGTTCTCCTTTCTCTATCCCCTCCATCAGAAGTTTCACTAGACTCCAGTTTTATTAGAAGTATAAAGTTATCTTTATTCACATCTGTAAGAGCTGCCCACTCCAAAACTGAGGTTTTCAACTCATCTAAACACTAGTGGTTTAGGTCTCACTCTTCAGAAATCCTGATTTAATTATCTAGGGGTGAACCTGGGTTGTTTTTTTATTTTGTTTTTTTAACTCTCCAGGTAATTGTAATGTGCAGTCAGGTTTTGATTTTCAAACATGTACTGAAAATTTCCACCTGGATAGCCTGTGATTACTCTCATAAAACTAAATTCAAACCCATTTCTGTTAGTAATTCTATTAATTAGACATTAATTATCTGAGTTACAGATAATGGGAAACTTAAATAACTATTACAAAAAGTGTTTTGTTACACTGCTATTTTCTTTTCCAGTGACAAGAAATCCATAGATAGGCAATGCTGGCTTTAGTTTAGTGGATTATAGATACCACCACAGCTGAGGTCTCTGCAATACCCTTCACCTTTCTTACATGATCCTAGGATACTAAGTGTGGTTCTAACCATCACATCTGCCTTCTGGGCAGAAGAAGAAGAAGAAAATCAGGAAGTTTAGCACCTTGTCAGGAAGACAAAGGCTTTACCCAGAAATCATGAAAGATTTGCACTTACGTTTCTCTGGTCAATAACCAGTCATATGCCCATCTTGTTATATTGCAAGAAGATTTAGAAGGGAAAGTTTCAGTTCTCCATCTGTAAGAATAAAGAAAGGATAAAAAGAAGAGCCAAGATAGATAACTAATACAGTATCTTTCATGGGATCAATTTCTGGAGCTTCCTTTTAATTATATTTTTATTAATTGGATAATTATTTTCCTAGTCAACCTGTTTTAAAACTTGGCACCCCCTGTAATCTCCCTCTTACTTTCCGTATTCAGTAGGTTTCTAAGTGAGCTTCCAGCTCTGCACTTAGCGTTTTCCATCTCGAGTGCCACATCTTGATCTAGACCCTTGGTGTCTTTGCCTAGGCTAAACTCTTGCCATTTTGCCTTCAGTCTCTGTATTCTGTGCAAACTACTTTGACATCAGCCACAATCATCTCACCAAATTATAGATCTAATCAGAACCCGTTCATGGACTCCCTGTTACCAACCAAAGGCCAGATCCCTAGATCTCTTGGCCTTGCCTTAGGACCCTTGATTATCCATTCCTGTAAAATAGGCTACTTACTGGATATACCCTGGGTCTTCCCGTATCTGTGCTCATAGCTTACTCTCTGCTCAGAATGCCTGATTTCTCTGTTTCCTTTCTCCACTCTTTTCAACTTCTCTGCCATCAAGATCAACAGCAAGGACTTTTCAGGAAGCCATTATGTTAAAGTCAAAGAACTCAAACTGATGACTCAAGATTTTCAAAGACTCAGCACATAGATCCCTTTAGGTTTTAGACATTGTGATGGCTGAAAGAGCAGGGTGAGTCTGTCTCCCAGGAAGACACGGCATGCACAGGATAGGCCAGCATAGCACAGAGAAAGACTGCTAGACATACTCTTCCTCAGTAAACAGATCGCGGGTTCTTTGTCCCACTGAAGAGGTAAACTATGCTAGGTTGCAAAAACAAAAAAACGTTGTTCAGCTTTTTTGTGCCAAGGTAAAAGGTGAAAGGAGGCTTTCTGGTAGCCAGCCTAGTTTAAGTGATTTCGCTACAATTGGAGCAAAATTCTCATTTGTAAAAACAAATATGCAACTAACTCTGTCACTCTCATGCTCTTTTGCTGTCTCAGTCTTAAACTGTGCATGAAGATGTGAAAGGCTCTGTGGCAGAGGGTGCTGGTAATTATTTAACAACCAGCTATTGCAGCGAAAGCCTTTATCTGCTGCCTTTGTCAATTTCTGTGGTGTGAATACTTCCACCCTGATCAGTTTCAGGTGACCAGTGTGGTGTCACTGAACCATGGAGCTGGGAAGTGATGTACCCAATTGGCCTTTATGAGTCAGTGTAAGCTGGCACTAGCATATCGGTGTGTGGTATATTCAATCATTTAGTGGCAACTTATTGAGTGTTTACTACATTTTAAACCATGTGTGATCAAGATACCGTAGGAAACAAGAGAGATTTGGCCCCATCTTCATGATGTTTACAACCTAATAGGACAGAAGTTAGTACACCAGGACCCCAGGTTCTCGACATTTTTCCCACCATTAACTCCATTCAACTTTAATTATTCTATGTGTAAACTGAAAAGAACCCTGATTGTACAGGGGTTAAAGTGCTCAGCTAACCAAAACATCTGTGGTTTAGAAACCACAACCTTGCAAACCCTATGAGGCAGTTGTACTCTGTCCTGTAGGCTCACTAGGAATCAACTGGTTTGGTTTTGGGTGTTTTGTGTACAGAAATTATTATATAGATGTCTTTTTTATTTTGTTATAAATTCCTTGAAAATAAGGATATCCCTTATTTTAACCAAATATTTTAGACAGTGTCATATACATAGTAAGTGCTCTGTACACATTGATTAATGGAATGAGAATAAACGTAGGAATGGCTGATGGGTCAACTTGGTTTTTGTGTAGTTAGGTAGTAGTTGGGACTGGGGTAGAAATGAAAAAAAAATCCATTGACAGAGCCTCTTTCTTTTCATTTTCTCCTGCTCCCAGGTGAGTCAGTTTATTATGCAAGTCAATCTTCAAGTAACTTTATCTGCACTGCTCTCCCCTACTTAATCCCAAATAGAAATGAGTTATACAGAACCCACCATAAGTATTTTACAAGACCTAGCAATTGCTACTGTGCATCTTTAACAGCAGTGTAGTCAAAAGTTATGATGCATTTTTCTGTAATCACAAGAAATGATACCCACTTAGTGTTAAGTAAAGCAAATCCCCCGTCAAAAAAAAAGGCAAAAGCACTTCAATTTTTCATTTTTATACTAGTGAATCAGAATCAATTTGGCAAAGCAGTTAACAGCAACTGTATGCTTCTTTCCGGCTCCCAACAGGTACAATTTTCTTTTAACAAACAGTCAGGCAGAGGTCTCTGATGTTGGATTAATGCTGTATATTCAAACCTTCTCACTATTGTGTATTTAAATTGGGTAATACACGCCATCAGAGAAACACCAACACGAATCTTGAGAAGCAACTGATTTGCCGGCAGCCAGAACATATCCTTAGAAAAAAATATATAAATAAATTAGTAATGAATGTTTTTCACAGGGATTTCAGAACACTAAATCTAAAAGTACATCCCAAGTGCCTTTGTGTGAGCTATTAGTAGCTACACTAAATCCAAGTCACAAAAAGAAGGCAATACCCTTTTCTTTTAAAAAAAGCATCTGTGTGTTGTATTTCCTCGTTCTTTCCCTCCGAATGAGAATATCAGCTATTAACAGACAAGTGTTAAATTTTAATTGGGTTTAGAAGGCCAACATTCTCCCATTTCTCCATCACATACACACATACACATAAACTCTGTCTTTTCTGGAAACTGTGAAGACATCCAACAAGATGTATTTGCTGATATAATTATGTGTCTTAAAGAACTGACTTGTAATAATAATAATAAATCAGTGCAACCTTAAGTTATCACCAGGACACTTTTTTTCCACCTACATCCCCTTTTTTCTCTATTCTCCTCTTTCTGTCATTAATTCTTTAGGAAAACACATTGTTACATATATACATATATATTACATATATATATATATATACAAACATTATGAATTTTTTTTTCACCTAGCAACATGTTTTCAGAAAACTTATAGGAACATAATGAAAAATCCACGTTCACTGATAGTAACTGGCATTTTTCTTTGTTTCTTTATTCAGTCATTTATTCATTTTATTAAGGATCTAAAAAGAAAGCTACATTGCAGTTGTTCAGGTACAGTCCCTAATACGTAGCATTCTGGCTTAAATTCCAAAAGCAACCAATCAAAATTTAAACACATGCCAGGTTCTATGTTTTTAAGAGCTATAAGTAATAAAGCTGGCTGTGATTATTAAAACATAAACCTCTAAGAGTGGAGTTAATTAAATAATGCAATGTCCTGTTTTTTTCTTTTTCAGACTTCAAATAAGTGCTTCTCAAATTTCAGTGAAGTGGCCATTATAATCAATATCACAGGGTTCTAAACTAAAACTCAGTTAGCATGAGGAAAGTGAAAGCTGGGTATCCATCTGGGTGAAGTAAAATAGGAGTCAATAACTGCATTGATAGCCAAAATGCACCTGGAGGAAAAACAATATGAGTCCTATTTTATTGGTATGCATGAGGTACGCTTCCCTATTTCCATCACTAACCTCAAGAATCCAGTCCAGCGTTTGGAGAAGAGATTTTGATTCCTGAAGTAGGAGGGATTGCTGTGCCATTTTATAAAACATGAGCCATACTTTGGTTTCGGTTTGAAAATAGGTGAAGATGAATAAGAAAGGAGGCATATTTCTGTTGGAAAATATGTTAATATAATGATCCCTATACCCAGATAAATGAAACCCTGGTGGCATAGTGGTTAAGTGCTATGTCTGCTAACCAAAAGGTCAGCAGTTCAAATCTGCCAGGTGCTCCTTATAAACTCCATGGGCAGTTCTACTCTGACCTATAGAGTCACTATGAGTCAGAATCAGCTTGAAGGCAATGAGTTTACATCCAGATAAATATACAAGAAGTCAAAAAGAATATATGCCAAAATACTCTTACTGATAACACTTAGTGACTCTTGTCTTCTTTATGCTTATCACATGTATTTTCTATTCTTTTTGTAATTAACACATATCTCTTACATAAACTTTTTAAAGTCCTTGAGAGCCAAAGTACTACCATCAATATATCCCACCTTACTTCAGAGACCATGTTAAGAATATATTTGAGACACTAAACACTAATGACTGAAGACTAGAAAAATTGTGGGATGATATAAAGAACATCATAAATGAAGAAATCAGAAATACAGGAAGGAAAGAAAAAATCAAATTGGATGTCAGAAGAGACTCTGAAACTTGGCTCTTGAGTACATAGTAAAGTAGTTGAAGTAAAAGAGCTGAAGAGAAGTTTTTAAAGGGCTGCTCCAGAATACAAGGGCAAGCATTATAATGAAATGTGGAAAGACCTGGAGTTAGAAAACCAAAAGGGAAGAAGACCCTTCGCATTTCTCAAGTGGAAAAAAAAAAAAAAAGTGACAAAAAATTTAAGCCTCAAGTTGCAATGTTGAAGGCTTATATGGGGGAAAAAATGTAGTTATGTAGAACGCATCGAAGGAAGATGGAAGAATCCATAGAGTCACTGTACCAAAAAAAAACGAGTGTCTGTTCAACTATTCAGGAGATACCACACGATCCAGAACAGATGGTACCAAAGGAAGAAGCCCAAGTTGCACTGAAGGCACTGGCATAAAACAAGGCTCCAAGAACTGACAGAATACCAATTGAGATGTTTCAACAAACAGACGCCGTTCTGGAAGCACTCCCTCATCTATGCCAAGAAATTTGGAAGACAGCTACCTGTCCGATCTACTAGAAGAGATCTATAGTCATGTTCATTCCAAAGAAAGATAATCTAACTGAATGTGGAAAGTACTAAACTGTATCACTAATATTACATGAAAACGAAATTCAAAAATGGCTGTAGCCATTCAATGACAGGGTATGCAAGAAATTCAAGTCAAATTCAGAAGATAACGTGGAGAGATATCACTGCCTATATCAAATGAATCTCGATTGAAAGCCTAGAATACCGGGAAGATACTTACTTGTGTTTTATTGTCTGTGCAGACATTCAACGTTGTGAACCATAACAAATTAAGGTTAACATTGTTAAGAATGGTAATTCCAGAACACTTAATTTTGCTCAAGTGCGACTTCCACATAGATCAAAAGGCAGTCATTGTAAGAGAACAAAGGAATATTGTATGATTTAAAATCAGAAAAGGTGTGCACCATACTTATTCAATCTACATGTTAAGCAAATAATTTGTGAAGCTGAACTACATGAAGGAGAACGCAGTCTCAACACTGGAGGAAGATTTAATATGCCTCCCAAAAGTAACAATGACTTAAAGTACTTACAGATGAAGATCAGCTACTGTTACTGTAAAACACAGGTTTAGGCCACCCGAGACATGGGTAAAGTAAACACCCAAGAGGTTTAATACACGCCGGCATGTAAGGGACAGGAGGAATTTGGGTCCTGAGAGTCTGTCCACCTTACTCAGGCAAACTCTGGGTTTTTAGTGGCTAGGTAGGGGTAAGCATGTGGGCAAATGGGGCATGTGGAGGTCAGCTGGGTGGAGATCAGCTGCCTCACAATCTTATAGGCCATCACCAGCCATCAAGGAAAACAAAGTCTTGCAAGAGGTCATCTCGCTAGCAATGTGAAAGAATGCCCAAATACAGGTTACTTCTCTGTCCTCATGCACTCTTGCTTAATTTCTTTAGCATTAGATAGCCAAGCCAAGTGCCGTCGAGTAGATAAGAGTTCATTTATCAGGACAAAAAGGAATGATTCATTCCCTGCAGTTCACTGAATCTAGTTGTGTCCCCAAGGGCCCCACCCTAGCATTGTACACAGGGCTTGTGGAATGTGGGGGTCATTTCTTTCCCTGTGAATTGGAGGTGATCTGAGACAATGTCTCTCAGGCCCTCAATCTTAAGTACCCCTCATCCCGGGGCTTTTCAGCCTCCGGTTTCAGTACTACAACCTTCACCATGGATTGTTCCTCAGCAAAAGGAAAACAAAAATCCTCACAAACAGACAAATAAACTACATCATGATAAGTGGAGAAAATGTTGAAGCTGTCAAGGATTTCATTTTTCTTGGATTAACAATCAATGCTCGTTGAAATGGCAGTCAAGAAATCAAACAACACATTTCATTGGGGATAATTGCTCCAAAAGATTTCTTTAATGTTAAAAAGTGAAGATGTCACTGATAATTAAGCTGCGCCTGATCACAGCAATGACATACAAAAGCTGAACAATGTAAAAGATGACAGAAGAATGGATGCATTTGAATTTGGGTGTTAGAGAAGTATATTGACTAGATGGCCAGAACAAACCAGTCTTTCTTGGAAAAAATACTGCCAGAATGCCCCTTAGAATTAAGGATGGTGAGACTTTGTCTCACTTACTGTGGATATGTTATCAGGATGGATCAATCCCTGGAGAAACTCATCACACTTAGAGTCACAGATGGAATTGTGTCCACTCAAAAATGTGTGTAGCCAGTGGCTATGATTTTTGGAATTGTGTGATGTTACTAAATGCTGTAAACTGCATCTGTGATGTTCATGAAGGCTGATGAGCAGCAGTTGTGTTGGTGGGACAGGACTCAATGTGTAAGATTGTGCTGTGCCTTGTGGCAATCTCTTGGGATATAAAGGGAAGAAAGCAGAGAGCTAGGGACCTCATACCACCAAGAAAGCACTGCTGGGAGCAGAGTGCATCCTTTGGAAAGGACCTGGGGTCTCTGTGCACCAGAAGCTCCCACTCTAAAGGAAGGTTGATGACAAGGACTTTCCTCCAGAGCTAAGAAGGAAAGCCTTCCCCTGGAGCTGATGCCTGAATTTGGACTTTTAGCCTACTGGACTGTGGCAGAAAAAAATTTCTCTCTCTCTCTCTCTCTTTTATTGTGATTGAGTGAAAGTAATATATAATCCAAGTTAAATTTGCATGCCCACCTATCTGCAGTTCCTTCTGGCCTCCTTGCCCGGTGACAGCACACTCTTCCTTTCTGATCTGTACTTGTCACATCCTGCTAACAATCTCCTATCCCCTCCTCTCCACCCTCTCCTCTGCCTTCCGGTAAAAGGGCAGTAGGACAGCATCCTGTAGATACACAGAACCATAAAGTGGACAAGCCATATGGTCACCTATATTTCCAAGTCCAATCCATTCCTGTCCAAATAGTTGACCTTGGTAAGGAATAATGACCTGGAGCAGCAGCAGGCCTAGGGGCCGTGCTGCCAGAGGAAGTCCTGGAGCACTGGACTATCAACAGTGGTCTTTTAGTGGAGTTCTTGAGGTGCACCCCACTTTTAATTTGTGTTCCAACTGGGATCCAACATTGTGTGCCCCATCACAGCTGTCATTGGTGGTGGCTAGGCACCATCTGGTTCCTCTGATCACATGTTGGTACAGTCATCCATAGATGTGGGTCCTTCTGTCCTCTGGGCTCTTTTTCTCTTATTTCTTTGTTGACCTTGGTGATCATCTGGTTCAGTTGAGATGGGATCCTTTGGTGTACCTCGGATGGCAGCTTGCTAGCTCTTAAGACTCCAGATGCCACTCACCAATATGGGGTACAGAAGACTCTCTTAGCAACAAGCTACGTATCTCGATTGGCCTTGATGTCCCCTGAAAGCATTGTTCCCGGACCCCTACCCCTACTACTCTATCCTTGCAACACTAGGCTAGGAATAGAAGCATTTTCAGTTTATGTTGAAGTCCAGTTAAGATGATCATCTGGTGTGTGCTGTCACTGCTGTCACCCAACCAAATTTCTGTCAGCTATCTAATCTATATGCATCTCTCTCCTTCCCTCCCTCCCCTCCCTTGTAGCCATCAAAGAGTCTTTTCTTCTGTGTGTGAGTCTGTTTTTAAGTCTTTAGAATAACAGTCTCATACAATACTTGATCCTGTGTTGCTGACTGGTTTCACTCTCAATATAATGTCTTTCAGTTGAAACTGGGTTATGAGATGCTTCCTAAAGTCATCATTGTTCTTCATCATTGCATAATTTTCCACTGAGTATATGTACCATAGTTTGTTTATCCATTCATCTGTTGTTGGGCATCTGGGTTGGTTCCATCTTTTTGTAATTGTGGACTATGCTGCAATAAACATCTGTGTGCATGTATCTATTCATGTGACAGTCCTTAGCTCTGTAGGATATATTCCAAGCAATGGGATTACTGGATCAAGGTGTATCTATTTCCAGCTTTTAAGGGATACCAGATTGCTTTCCAAAGAGGTTGTACCATTTTACAATCCCATCAGCAGTGTAGGAGAGTTTCAATTTCTCCACAGCCTCTCCAGCATTTGTTGTTTTGTGTTTTTTGGATCACAGCCAACTTTGTTGGAGTGAGACGATATCTCACTGCAGCTTTAATTTGGATTTCTTTAATAGCTAATGATTGTGAGCATTTCTTCATGTGTCTTTTGGCTGCCTGGATGTCTTCTTTAAAGAAATGTTTGCCCATCATCTAATTGGGTTATTTAACCTTTTCTTGTAAATATTTTGCAATATCTTGTAGATTATGGATGTCAGACGTGAATCTGGCATGTAGTTGCCAAATATTTTTCCCATTCTGTAGGTGGTCTTTTAATTCTTTTGATAAAGTCTTTGGATGAGCAAAAGTGTTTGATTCTCAGTAGTTTCCATTTATCTATTTTCTCTTCTATTGATCAAGCTTTGTTTCTCAGATTTTGAAGTCTCTCTAAATTGTGAGTTAAAACTTCCATTGTTGATTCTGTTTTTTCTTACATAATCTTTATTGTTTTAGGTTTGGCATTTAGGGCTTTTATCTACCTTGAGTCGGTTTTTGTGTAAGATGTGAGGTATAGGTTGTTTCAATTTTTTGCAGATGGATGACCAATTTTCCCAACACCATCTGTTAGATACTGTTTTTATCACACTTTAGCATTGTAGGATCTTTGTCAAACATCAACTGTTCATAGGAGGATGGTGGTATCTCTGGGGTCTCAGCTCTGTTCCTTTGATCTTATGTCTCTTTTTGTGCCAGTACCAGGCTGTTTTGAATACTGTGGCAATGTAATAGATTCTAAAATGGGGTAGTGAGAGGTCTCCTGCATTGTTCTTCTTCAGTAGTGTTTTGCTTATCCGGGTTTTTCTTCCCCCCCTTTCCAAACAAAGTTGGTGATTTGTTTCTCCATCGCATAAAAGAAGTCACTGCAATTTGTATTGGGATTGCATTGTATATGTAGATGGATTTGGGTAAAACAGACATTTTCACAATGTTAGGTCTTCTTATTCATGTGCAGGTAGGTTTCTCCATTTATATAAGTCTCTCAGTTTCTAACAGTAAAATCTTGTAGTTATCTTTGTATAGTTCTCTTAAATCTCTAGTTAGATTTATTCATAGGTATTTTATCTTCTTGGGGATTATAGTAAAAGGTATCAATTTGGTGATCTCTTCTTGAATGATCTCTTTGTTAGTATAAAGGAATCCTACTGATTTTGTTATGTTTATTTTATAATCTGAACTCTTTGCTGAACTCTTCTACTAGTTGGAGTAGTTAACATGCAGATTCATTAGGATTCTCTGTGCATACAGTCAGATCATCTGAAAATAGGGAGATTTTTACTTCTTCTTTGACAACGTGGACGCCCTTTATTTCATTGTCTTGTCTAATTGCTCTGGCCAGAATTTCTAGTACAATGTTGTCTAGTTCCTGTTCTCAAAGGGAATTCTATCAAACTCTCTCCATTCAGGGTGATGTGGGCAGTTGGCTTTGTGTAGATGCAGCTTTTTGTGTTGAGTAATTTGTCATCTATTCCTAATTTGCTGAGACTTTTTAGCATGAATAGGTGTTGGACTTTATCAAATGCCTTTTCTGCATCAGTTGACAAAATCAAGTCATTCTTGTCTTTTCTCTTATTTATACGGTTGATCACATTAATTGCTTTTCTGAAGTTGAACTAGCCTTGTATTCCAGGTATGAATCTAACTTTGTCATGATGAATTATCTTTTTTGATATGTTGTTGAAATCTATTGGCAAAGATTTTGTTGAAGATTTTTGCATCCAGGTTCATAACTGATATTGGTCTGTAATTTTTCTTTTTTGTGGAATCTTTCCCTGGCTTCAGCATCAGCATTACACTGAGTTCATAGAATGAAGGAGGGAGTATTTTATCCCTTTCTATGCTGTGAAATAGACTCAATAGAATCAGAGTTAACTCTTCTCTAAAAGCTTGATAGAGTTTGGTGGTGAAACCATCTGAGTGAGGGCCTTTTTTGGTTGGTATTTTTTTATGACTTTTTCGACTCTTCCTTTGTGATGATTTTATTAAGTTGTTCTACTTCTCCATGTGATAAGTTTGGCAGGTGATAAGAGCAGTTCAAATCCAACAGGCACTCCTTGAATACTCCTGGGGTCAGTTCTACCCTGGTCCTTAGGGTCGCCACGAGTCAGATCCGACTCAACGGCACTTGGCTCGCTTGGCAAGAATCTAGGAATTTGTCCATTTCCTCCAGATTGTCAAATCTGTTAGAGTACAGTCTTACATGTATTCTGTTATGATACTTTTGATTTCTGTTGGATCTGTTGAGACTTCTCCCTTCTCATTTCTTGTTCAGGTTATTTGTTATCTCTCCTGTTTTTCTTTGGTAAGTTTTGCCAATGGTTTGTCAATTTTGTTGATCTTTTAAAAAAAAACAGCTTTGATCTTATCAATTTTTTCAATTGTTCTTCTATTCTCCAATTCCTTTAGCTCCTCTCTAATCTTTATGATCTGTTTTCTTCTGGTGTCTGAAGGGTTCCTGCGTTGCTCTCTTTCTGTTTGTTCAAACTGTAGAGTTCTTTGGTTTGGGTGTTTTCTTCCTTCCAGATATGTGCATTCATAGTGATAAACTGACCTTTGAGCACTGCTTTGGCTGTATCCCATAGGCTCTAGTGTTTTTATTCTCATCTGAATCCATAAACTTTTTATTTCATCTTTGATTTCTTCTATAACCCACTGCTTTTTGAGCTAAGTGTTTAATTTCCATGAGTTCCAATGTGTATCAAAGTTTTTTCTGCTATTGATTTTCAGTTTTATGGTCTGAGAAGATGCTTTTCAATAATTCAGTGGTTTGGGTTTTGTTGAGATTTGCTTTATGTGCCAATACATAGTCTATTCTGGAAACTGGTCCATGTACATTGGAAAAGAAAGTGTACTTATCTGTTGATAGATAAAAAGTTCTGTATATGTCATTCTGTGTGAGATCTAATTGGTTAATTGTCACAGTAAGATCTTCTGTGTCCTTACTGAGCTTTTTTCTAGATGATCTGGCCACTGAAAGTGAAGTGTTGAAGTCTCCAACTGTTATTGTGGCATGATCTATTCCATTTTTCTATGTAGTCAGTATTTGTTCAATGTATTTAGATGCTGTGTCATTGGGTACATAAATATTTAATATTGTTAAATCTTGCTTGTGCATTGTACCTTTCAGCAATATATAGTGGTTGTCCTTGTCCATGATGGTGGATTTTACATTAAAATCTATTTTATCTGAGATTGGTATCACTACCCCTGCTCTTTTTTGTACATTGTTAACTTGGTATATGTTGCTCCATACTTTAATTTTCCATTTGTTCATATCTTTAACTCTAAGGTGAGTTTCTTGTAAACAGTATATAGATGGGTCGTGTCTTTTGATCCAAGATTTCACTTGTTGTCTCTTTACTGGAGCATCCAGACTGTTTACATTCAGAATAATTATTGACAGTTATGTGTTTAGTGCTGTCATTTTGATGTGATTATTTTTGTGTTGGTGTTTTCTCTTTTGTTATTAATAGTCTGTTCTGGGACATTCTTCTTTATGTGTTGAATTTTCATGTTTTTCAGTGTTGGTTTTGTGTTTGTTGAGACCCCTGTATTGCATTTGTTGTTTTGAAGTGTTGCTTTGTTATTGTGCTTTGTGTCTACCTTTATAATCCCCTTAATAATCTCAGTTCAAACCAAATTTATCTTCTACAGATATTATTATTTTCATTGCCACCTGAAAGAACTATAACTACTATAGTATATCCCTCTTTCTATTGTGGTGGTATCTTAGGTTTCATGATAAGTTCACTGTTTCCCTTCTTTTAATTTTGTAGCTCTGAGTGAATTTTGTGACTTTCCTAACTGAGTAGGCTTCAGGATGTTGTGTCCTGCATTGCCTCCTTAAATATACACTTGATGGTTTTGTTTTTATAAGCATAGAGTTTCTTTCAGTGTTTCTTGTAGTTTTAGTTTGGTTTTGCAAAGTGTCTGAGCTTCTGTTTATCCACAAATGTCTTAATTTCATCTTCATATTTGCAAGACAGTTTTGCAGTATATATAATTCTTAGTTGGAAGTTTTTCTTCTTCAAGGCTTTAAATTTGTCATCCCACTGCCTTTATGCCAACATCATTTCTGCTGACAAATCAGATGAAAGTCTACAGGTCTTCCCTCTGAATGTTAGCGTTGTTTTGAATCTTGCTGCCTTTAAGAGTTTCTGCTTATGTTTCATTTTATTAAGCTTTAAGTATGTCTTGGTGTTTCTTTTAGGATCAATTTTCTGTAGTGTTTGATACACATCTTGGATATCTATGTCCTCTTTCATAGTTCCAGGTAAGTTTTCTGTCAACAACTCAAGAACAATGCTCTCTGTGTTCTCAGTTATGCCTCCTTATTCAGAGATTCCAATTAATCACAGATTATTTCTTTTGATAGAGCCCCACATATTTCTTAGAGCTTCTTCATTTTTTTAATTTCTTTTCTCTGACTTCTATTCACAAATGCTGGTGTCAGTGGCTTTATCTTCAATACCACTTATTCTACTGTTCAATGCATCAGTTCTGTTCTTTTGGCTTTGAATTGAATTGTCTGATTCTGAGATTTTTTTGTTATTAACCTATCAGATTTCTGAACGTTGATGTTCTATCAGTTTGAATAGCTTACTTGGTTTTTAGTTTTGTTCTGCTGCATTTTGTGTAGTCTCTAGGAGAGTTCTATATATAAATCTTTTGTACTCGATCTCTGATAGTTTCATAAAGGCTTCTTCATCTGGGAAGTTTTTTGTGTCTGTATTTTGGAAGTTTCCTGGGTCCGTGTTTGAATATTTTTTTAAATGCTAGGCTGTGGTCTGTTGCTTCCGGGACATCTAGAGGCTGTTTAGTTTCTCTGGTGTTGCCTTAACAGGTGGTAACAGGTGGTAAACTGTAGTTCTGAGAAGGAAGTTGATCAACAGCCACCTCTTTGTTCTCTTGTTACTGGGCCCAGTGGACTCCCTGGGGTGGAAGACTCTGCCTCCTGGTTGGCAAAGACACTGCCCTTATTATGGAGACACTGTGGGCCATCAGCTGACACTATGATGTGGGTCAGTGAAGGCCGAAAGAGATGCAGTTTTGTTGCACTGCCGTGAATTCTCCAGAAAGTTTTATTTTAAAAGCTAAACGCTACCTACTTGTTAACCAAAGTTAGTGAGAGTGCCAGGTATGGAAGTCCCCTCCTTCCAGCTGACAAGGGTGGCTCTCACTCCATCTGGAGATGTTTCATTGCAGATCACAACAGGCACAGGCCACCATGCTGCAAACGCCACCCAGACACCACTTATGAGGCAACACAACACTAAACACAGCCCCTCCGCTGGGAAAGTGCTCCCTAGGCTGGTACTGTCTCCCAACCCGAGAATCTGCCCCCAGTGAGGGCTCCAATTGAGTAACTCAACCTCCCAGGCACACAAGCTGTTATTGCAGTCAAGCTACCCCTCCCATTGAGAAAGAGGCAAATCTACGCAGACTTCCAAAAAGGGTAGAGTGGGGGGATGGTGGTGTCACACAGTGGGCTCTCAAAATGTGGGTATCCCACCCAACATCTCTCTGCTGTGGGACAGAAAGTTCACTTCAGGATTGCACTTCAGAGTAATCCTGGCACATGCCCCTCCCCTGCCTGGTAGCCAACAAAGAGAAAAAAGTTAAAATTTCCAAGTACCTTCAAGTCACATGAGATGTCCACTTAGCCAGATAAGGGTTCCACAGTAGAGAGGAGTTTTCCCACTTAGTGGTACACATTCCTGAGTGACAGTTCTATGTCACATCCTAAGGGGTCTCTGGGTTTCCAGAAAGCTCTGTTCAATTATCAATCCAAGCGTTAGTTTTCAGACAGAATTAAGGAGATGTATGTCTACTCCACCATGTTAACTCTGCCCCTCTAAAATTTCTCTTTTTAAAGCCATCCATTTGTGATATTTCTGTTAAAGCAGTACTTTGTGACTGATGACTAAGATAGCTGGCAAAATGTGAGAAACAGAAAAACCCTTGATAAGACTGACACAGTGGTTCCAACAATGGGCTCAAACCTGGTGATGACTATGAGAATAATGCAGAACTAGACAATGATTTGTTCTGTTATACATAAGGTTGCTATAAATCAGAGCCAATTCAATGGCATACAGTAGCAACACTCATAGAAAAAATTGGCCATTGAAAACCCTATGAACAATAGTTCTATTCAGACACACAGGGGATTGCCATGAGTTGGAATCAACTCATGGCAAGTGGTTACTGATAATTTTAACATTTTCATGAAAAAAACCTCACACATACAGAACTATTCAGAGTTGTCCAAATACCAACGAAAGGCGGTGTCTACAATGAATGAAAGGTAGAAGTCAGGGAAATCAATAGAAAAAAAAAAAGTAGAAATAAAGTAGACAGACAACTGGAGAAATTACCTGACCAGACTATGATGCTGAAATGTTCCTGGAAAGGGAAGGGCAGGAGAGAGCTGTGGCCTTGGAGGACACAGTGGGAAAGTTAAACCATTATGACTTCAATTTGTTCTCACTCATTTCCTTCTTTGGAACTGTAGCAGATTATTGACCAGACTATCCTTATCAAAAAGCCACCATAATACAGCCACTTATGAAGCCTTAATGCCATAACAGTTAAGCATCAGCTGCTAACCAAAAGGTCAGCAGTTTCAACCCACCAGCTGCTCCACAGAAGAAAAGACCTGGCCATTCCTTCCATAAACATTACAGCCTTGGAAACCCCATGAGGCAGTTCTGCTCTGTCCTGTAGAGGGGTGTCTACGAATCAGATCAACTTAGCAGTTTAGTTGTTATGCAAGTTGTGCAGTATGCATGAATCTTGCAATGGGGTACATGGGAGTTGAAACTCAGTCCAAACTCTACTTGCCTTGTTTACTTCCCTAGCATGGGGCAACATCTTCACTAAGGAACAGGCATTGTTTTAATCACTGAAAAATATCATACAGGCGGATGCGACATCCTGCTCACTATGAACTAGGTCTACTATAAAACCATCTGTTTCAAAAGTGGCCACATTTTTGTTGTGTGTTGTTGTTGTTTGTTTATTTTCACCAGCATCCTCAGTATTTAAATACAGTTGAATATAGTGATGAGAATATTTTCATGAATGTACCCCAGCCTCTGCCAAATTCACATTTAGGCAGTTGAGTACAGTAGCTAAGCAGTCTCAAGGGGAAAATGTGCAGATTGTTAAAAGCAATTGAAATAAGAATTTACAGTGGGATCCAATTTCGAAACTATGATTCCATTATTTGACACTAAGAACATTCCCTCGATGACATTAACAATAAGAAGAAATTATCATCTGAAAAGATATCTTTAAGGTAAGAGCAAAGAAGACATTAAATGAAGAGAAAGTGACCATTAAGGAAGAAAATTGGTTAACTATTTATAATAGCTACTTAACCATTTGATAAATCTTGTTTGCATGAATACTTGTAGTGAGTACATTCTCCTCTTCCTTTTAAAAAGTATTTACAGAGATTGAAAAATGAGTGTGGACTGTGACTGAAAACAAAAGCAAACAAAATAAACAAATCCACTGTTGTGAATTCAATTCTGACTCATAGAGACCCTATAGGACAGAATACAGTTTTCAAGGAATGCCTGATGGGTTTAAACTGCTGACCTTTTGGTTAGCACCTACAGCACTTAACCACTATACCACCAGGGTTTTCACAGTGACTAACCCACTGCAGTCGAGTTGGGTTGGACTCATAGCAACCCTAGTGGTCAGAGTAAAACTGCCCCGTACAGTTTTCAGGGAGTGCGTGGCAGATTTGAACTGACAGCCTTTTGGTTAACAGACTAAACTTACCTACTGCTGTCCAGTTGGTCCAACTCATAGTGACCCTAGAGGTCAGAGTAAAAGTAGCCTTAAAAAGAACTGTAGACACTTTGCTCCGTGACTAGCATCCTATTGGTGTTACCTGAGGCACAAGAGTTAAGCGCTCAGTTTGAAACCTAACCAGTGGTGCTGTGGGAAAAAGACCTGGTAATCCGCTTCTACAAAGATCACAGCCAGGAAAACCCTGTGGGACAATTCTGGTCTGTCACATGGAGTCACTATGGGTCAGAACTGACTCAGTGACACCCCAAAACAACAGGCCTTAGACATAAGTGTAGTCACCTTTGATTGGTCTGAAGGAATGAGATGCAACAAGAAAGGAGGAAGAGAGTACTAACGTGGATTGATCATGTATCTGTTGTAAATGGAACATCATGCCAGGTTCTTTTCATATAATATCTTGTTGCTTCACAATATTAACCAATAATCGAATACATAATTGAATACTCTTCAGAATGGAATGCCAGCATCAGAACTTAGCTAGGCCCAACATTCACGTAGTTAGGAAAGAAGTTATAGCATTACTCTAGCCCTACAAAAACGCACATACACACACAATAAAAAACAACCCACAAAATCAAATACATTGCCATTGAGTAAATTCCAACTCATAGCAACCCCTATAGGATGAGTAGAGCTGCCTCAGAAGGTTTACAAGACTGTAAACCTTTACAGAAGCAGACTGCCACAGCTTTCTCCCAGAGAGCCTCTAAGTGGATTTGAACTGCCAGCTTTCAGTTAGCAGCCAAGTACTTAACCACCACCTTCTAGCCCTGTAGCATTGCCCAACTGTTCATTGAAACTAGAGTATGAACTCTTTGAGAACTGCCATGTTCTTCACCAAGGGAGGGAAATCTAGAGTTGGAAAGCAAAGGCTGCATAGAACAGTGAAACAAAGACAAGTTTTATCTGAAATTGTTCAAGTCAGAACTGCCAAAATGAACAGCAGTGCCAGTGAAGTCTGGGGTCACAAATCACAACTAGATCTTTGGACATCAAGAAGAGAAGGGAGAGGAAAGAAGAACACACGGAAATGCTCGATTCAGAGGCAAGTAGATTCTTATCCTCTTTTTTTCTTTTTACTAAACCCATCTCTACGAACACTTTAAAAACAAATCGTCTTGAATGAAATACAAAAGGGACTGTAGATTTTGAAGTATAGGACAGGAACATGTTAGAATCAGAATCATAGAATTGTATGGCTGGAAGGAAATACAGAGATCCACCCCCTAGGCCAGTTAGAGTTCTATGTTATAAGGTACCTTGGGTGCTTTGGGGTGGGGTCCAGGGCACCAAGCACTTGACTGAGGTGTGGAAGAGGATGGAAGTGTAGGCTAATTTTAATCTCTTCGACGGCACTTGACTTGGCTTTCTAAATTAGGATTCTATGTGACATTTTCTTTAGAGAGGGAAAAAAGAAGATTTTGCTGTATCTAAAAGAAATGGCAGCACCCTCTTTTCACCAACAAAGTCCATGGTATTTAGGCTGTACAAAGTAACTTTTCCCAAGGACACATGTTCTGGTGGAGTACCTCCATCCTCCTGACTCCAGGAGCCTCAAACCAGACTGCCTGTCATTATGTAGTCCAATTCCCTACGAGATGGTTTGATTAAAATTGTAGCCATTCTGGTTTAAATCTTGAGATTCTATTTATTTTATGATAAGTATCTTGGTATCTAATGAATATTAATTAAATATGTAAATACAATGTTACTTTTAAACAATATTTTAAACAGTGTTTGGGCCCTTCATCTCTCTGCTTGCCTGGACTTTCACATTTTAATCTCCAGCTGCCTCTGCAGATAAAACTACATGCTGTTTCTGAGGGTAAATGCCTTCAAGATCAGGAAATTATTTTGTGTGAAGGAATCATTTCCTAAACCAACCAACTATAATTCCCAAATGTCTTTTTTCTTGCAGGAATTTACATAGAAGTGATAAACAGTAAGCTACAATGGAGTTCTAATCTCTTCTCAGCCAACTCTGGTATTGCCATAAACCTCCAGAAAAAGAGCTAAAGCCACAGGAGCCCAACAGTGCATTAACCACCTCAGGTTTTATGTTCTTAGAGACACAGAGGATTGACATGTAGAGATATGAGACTCACAGGGACCCACATCACCACCTCCATCACCCCAGCCTAGCAACATCTCCTTCTCTAGGAAATAATTAATAATGAGCACATAATGTTTACTCTATGCCCAGGATTGTTAAAGCACTTCATCTGTATTATCTCACTGAATGCTCATATGAACACTATGCAGGGGGGTACTATTATTCTCTCTGTTTTAAGGAGGAAGAAGTGGAAGCACAGAGATTAAGTAGCTTTCCCAAAGTTACATATTTAGTGAATGGTAGAGTCAGGATTCAGCCCCCGGTGTGTTGACTGCACAGCCCAGAGAGTGAAACTGTGAAGGGCAATGCAGATGTACTTATTGTAGGTGACTGACCAACAAATCAGATCTAAAAATACCAAGGTGGCCACTGTAACGCAGACTGGATTAGGGATAACATAAAAATGGAAACACATGGCCTCTCATTTTGAGAAGGTTTCACATCCTGAAAAACCATCAGGAAAGTGAGCTGAGGACAGAAGAAGTGAGGCGGAAACAGCTGCCGTACGTTAAGACGCTCCAGTCTGCTGGTCTTCCCTCAAGACTATTCTAGAACCTAAGAAGCCACCCTAGCAAAAGAGTAGGCAATGAGGAGCAATTTAGACTGCATGGGGACAGAGCTGAAATCTGAGGAATCTTGGGGAGGAGAAGAGACACATCTGCTAACTCTGAGGCCAGGGCAGGCAAGAACTGGAGGCAGAGGGGAGGCCGAACATGAAGCTGGAGGAAGAGGAGCCAGTGGAGCCTGAGTGTCACCTTTACTCACATTCCTGCCCCCCACAGAGCAAGTACCCCCTTATTCACATCCGCTCCCACCTTGGCAGTAAGCTTCTGAAAAGCAAAGGCCATGTTTAATTTATCTTTGAATCTTCCCCGTGACTGAATCTTTCAAGTTCTAAACAGGGTAACAAGTAAACTACAGAACATTGAAAATGAGTGTGATCCTGCCTAGATACAACATTATCCATCTAGCACATGCTACTAATAGATACACAGTAACTATGAATCAGGTCTCCAAATGGCACGCTATACACTGGGTTAATGACTGTCATGCATTTAATTCTGTTGCCCAAAAAATGTGTGTAGCAGTTTGTCTGTGACATGATTCCCAGTACTGTGTGTTTTTCCTCTATTTTGGGAATGTAATTTTTTTATATGTTGTAAATCCAAATGTCTGCCCCCAGTCATAAATAGCATCCAAACACTGTCAGATATGTAGACAGAAAGTGAGCCCCCCTGGTTGGAAGGCACTTGGAACATGACTGGGAAAGAGCTGTCTCCTCAATTCAGAGTCAACCTTAATGACGTAGATGCCGTAAGGCCTTCGGGATCCTCCTTCATTGATTTGGTATGACTCAGAATGAAAAGAAACGGCTGCAAACATCCATTAATAATCAGAACATGGAATGTACGAAATTAGAATCTAGGATAATTGGAAATCATCAAAAAAGAAATTGAACTCATAAACATTGATATCCTAGGCGTTAGCGAGCTGAAATGGACCAGTATTGGCCATTTTGAATCTGACAATCATATAGTCTACATGCTACTACCCTGGGAACAAAACTTGAAGAGGAATGGGGTTGCCTTCATCATCAAAAAGAACATTTCAAGATCTGTCCTGAATTTAGAATGGTGTCAGTGATAAGAAGACCAAGTTAATATGACTGTTATACACATTTACCCACCAACCAGTAAGGCCAAAGATGAACGGACTGAAGATTTTTACCAGATTCTGCTGTCTGAAATTGATCAAACATGCAATCAGTATGCACTGATAATTACTTGTGACTAGAATTCAAAAGTTAGAAACAAAGAAGGATCAGTAGTTGAACAATACGGCCTTAGTGATAGAAATAATGGTGGAGATTGCATGATAGAATTTTGCAAGACTAACCACTTCTTCATTGCAAATACCTTTTTTAACCAACACAAATAGCAACTGTACACGTGAACCTCGCCAGATAGAATACACAGGAATTAAATCTACTACATCTGTGGAAAAAGATGATGGAAAAAACTCCATATCAGCAGTTGGAAAAAAGGTCAGGTGCTTTTACTTTGCATTGTCAGTGAAACACAGGTAAACATCTTTCTGGTATTCTCTGCTTTCAGCCAAGATCCATACGACAGCAGCAATAATATCCCTGGCACAGATCATCAAGTGTTCAGAAGCAAATTCAAATTGAAACCAAAGAAAATTAGAACAAGTCCCTAAGAGCCAAAGTATGACCTTGACTATATCCCTCTTGAGTCTAAAGACCATCTCAAGAACAGATTTGACGTGTTTGATCACAAATGGCCAAAGATCAGACGAATTGTGGAATGACATCAAAGACATCATCCATGAAGGGAGAAAGAGGTTATTAAAAAGAAAGGAAAGAGAGAAAAGATCAAATTGGATGTCAGAAGAGACTTTGAAACTTGCTCTTGAAGGTCAAGCAGTTAAAGTGAAAGGAACAGTGAAGTAAAAGACCTAAACAGAAGATTTCAAAGGGCAGTTCAAGAAGACTAAAGAAAGTATTATAATGACATGTGCAAAGAGCTGGAAACGGAAAACCAGAAGGTAAGAACACATTCTGTATTTCTCAAGCTGAAAGAACTGAAGAAGAAACTCAAGCCTCATGTTGCAATAGTGAAGAATTCTACAGGGAAAATATTAAATGACTCAAGGAGGACCAAAAGAAGATGAAAGGAATATACAGAGTCATTATACCAGAAAGAACTGGTTGATGTTCAGCCATTTGAAGAGGTAACATATGATCAGGAATCAATGGTAAGTAAGAAAGAAGTTGAAGCTTCACTGAAAGCACTGGCAAAAAACAAGGCTCCAGGAGTTGATGGAACATCACTGAAACATTTCAGCAAACCGATGCAGTGCTAGAAGTGCTCACCCATCTACATCAAGAAATTTGGAGGACAACTACCTAGCCAACTGACTGGAGAGATCCATATTTATGTCCGTTTCAAAGAAAGGTGATCCAACCAAATGCAGAAATTACTGAACAGTATCGTTAATATCACACACAAGTAAAATTTTGCTCAAGACCATTCAAAAGTGATTGCAACACTATATTGACAAGGAGCTGCCAGAAATTCAAGCTGGGTTCAGAAGAGGATGTGGAACCAGGGATATCATTGCTGGTGTCGTATGGATCTTGGCTGAAAGCAGAGAATACCAGAAAGATGTTTACCTGTGTTTCATTGACTATGCAAAGTCATTCGACTACATGAATCATGGCTAACATTGTAGAGAATGGGAATTCCAGAACACCTAATTGAAGGGGAGGACCTTGGCCAGCCCAATTCTGTCTTACTACAAACAGCAGCACAGTGGTTAAGACAGTAGTTAAGACAACCATGTTATAAACATGGAGTCCTGAGAGCTTGATTTCCCGCATCCATTAAAATTTACCTTGTGCTGGTCATAAGTCACATGGCTATTCCTTCCTCTTAAAAACATTGATTAATTGCTCTGTTTATACCCTTTCAGTTATTCTCTGAGACTACTGAACTGAATTACCAGGTAGATGGATAACTATCAAGCCCCAACTTGCTGGAACCATGGAGACCTCCACAAAAAATATTGTTGAAACATCAAAAGAACTACTTGCATGGACCGGGAAAAATAACCAGCATCCCGTCCCCTCCCCCCTTAATCAACCTATATGACCTCCAGGCTTAGCCTATACAGGCAGGCGAGCTTTGGAGGAGCTGACTCCCCCTTGCCTCTTGTGTGTCAGCACTCGATAAGTGTCCTAATTTAATCACCTCATCTCCTGTCTTAGTATTGGCTGTGCAGACAGGTGGCATGGATCTGCGATTGTGGTTACATAATTGTCTTCTTAAGGAATCTGTACAGATCAAGAGGCAATCACGCAAACAGAACAAGGGGATACTACATGGTTTAAAGTCAGGAAAGGTGTGTGTCAGGGTTGTATTCTTTCACCATACCTTTTCAATCTGTATGCCAAGCAAACACTCTGAGAATCTGTATTATACGAAGAAGAATGAGGCATCAGTATTGGAGGACAACTCTTTAACAACCTGTGTTACACAGACACGACCATCTTACTTGCTGGAAGTGAAGAAAATCTAGAACACTTATAGGTGAAGATCAAAGACCACAGCCTTCAGTATGGATTGTACCTCTAAATCAAAGAAACAAAAATCCCCACCACTGGACCAGTAAGAAACATCACCATAAACGGAGAAAGGATTGAAGTTGTCAAGGATTTCATTTTACTTAGATCCGCAGCCAATGCTCATGGAAGCAGCAATCAAGAAATCAAAAGACACTGCAAAGAACCTCTTTCAGGTATTGGAAAGTAAAGATGTCACCTGGAAGACTAAGGTGTGCCTGACCCTAGCCATGGCATTTTCAGTCTCATGGTATGCATGTGAAAGCTGGACAATGAACAAAGAAGACAGAAGAATTGACGCCTTTGAATTGTAGTGTTGGAGAAGAATGTTGAATGTACCACGAACCACCAAAAGAGCCAACAGATCTGTTCTGGAAGAAGTACAACCAGAGTGTTCCTTGTAAGCAAAGGTGGCAAGACTGTATCTTACATTCTTTGGACATGGTGTCAGGGAGGATCAGTCCCTGAAGAAGGATATCATGCTTGGTAGAACAGAGGGTCCGCAAAAGACAGGAAGACCCTTAACGAGATGTATTTACACAGTGGCCACAATAATGGGATTAAGCTTAAAATGCTTGTGGACATGGCACAAGACAAGGCAGTGTTTTGTTCTGTTGTTCGTAGGGTAGTTATGGGTCGGAACTGACTCAATGGCACCTAACAACAGCAACAACTAACACCCTTATTAAGGTCATATCTCTCATCCAATGTAAAGAGAGTTCCCCTGGAGTGTAGCCTGCACCATTTTTCATCTTACAACAAATAAAAGGAATGGGAAGCAAGCAGATAGTTGAGGACCTCAAACTCCCAATAAAGCAGTACCAGGAGCAGAGAGCATCTTTTATACCTGAGGTTTCTGGGCTGAGATTCTCCCAGGCCAAGACGAGACTGATGCACTGCAAGAACCTTCCTCTAGAGCCATCAGAGAGAAAACCTTTTCCTGGAGCTGGCACGGTGAATTTGAATTTCTAACCTGCTGGACTGTGAGAGAATAAACCTTTCTTTGATAAAGCCATCCAGTTAGGATATTTCTGTTACAGTAGTTCTAGATGACTAAGACACTAACCAAAAGGTTGGTGGTTTGAATCCAAATGCTACAGAAGAAGGACCTGGCAATCTACTGCCATAAGCTTACTGTTGTTGTCAGTTGCCTCAGGGTTGATTCTAACTCACGGCAACCTCATCTGTGCAGAGTAAAACTGCTTCATGGGGTTTCCTAGGCTGTGACCTTTTGGAAGCAATCACCAGGCTTCCCTCCCAAGATGCCTCTGTGTGGGTTCAAACTGCAAGCTTTTGGCTAGCAGATGAGTGCTTAACCATCTGAACCACTGAGGACCTAGTTTCCCTAAGATTAGAGCCACTGAAAACCCTATGGAGTGCAGCTGTAGTCTGAAACACACGGCATCACCATGAGTCAAAATTAACTGGAAGTCAAAGGTTTGATTATGAATTGAATTGGATTTTGCTGAACTAATCAGTGCTCCTCTGCTGGAGGTTTCAGGCATGAGGCAGAGATACCGGTGAGGAAGCAGATATTTTCCCCAACCCTAAAATCATCCCTGAGAGAGCACAGTGTCAAAGCTGGTGTGATGTTTCCTACCGCCGCCACCCCCCGCCCCCATTCTTCCATTTTCAACTAAAAGCAGGAGGATTTTGGAGGTTGAGGAGACAGGGATTCAGAAGAAGAGCAGGTCTTGGGAGGGAATAACTGGTGTGCGTAACAGAAAAGCTGGTAAGATCATCAAAGAACTCCAAAGACTAAAACCGCTATCTCCACTGTTCTGTTCAGTGCTAGCTTTGCCCGTACTCATCTGTTTCCATTTGAAGGAAATACAAATCTCCATTTTCTCTGTTGTCACCAGAGCCAGAAACCTGGACTCAGCTCACTGTCGTAGCTGTTATCATTAATTATGCTTTCGACCATGACTACAATGCTATTTCCTCTGAGTGATATAAAGGAAGAACATAGGCAACAGACAATAGGAACCAGATCTTCAGAGATGCAGGCAGCATTCCTACTATCACTGCCTCACACCAGGTTTCAGGAAGAGCCTCAGAGAGGTGACACTCTGAGATGACTGGAACGGCCAGCTGGGGCGGGACCTGTAGCTGTCAGCAGGCGGCTGCTGCTCTGGGGACTGCTTTGAGTGTGTTTTCAGTTCTTTCTAGTGTGAATGCTACTCAGTCCCACCCATCTCTTCCCTCTGCAGTTCTCTTTATCTCCCTGCCTGAGTGAGAGTGGCAAACAGTGTTCTTCACCAGTTTTCATAATACACGGATTTATAAGGATTGAATAGACCCAAATGCGGCCCTGGTGGCCTCAAAAAAATCAGACAGATTACTTAAGAGAAAATAATCATGTTGCCTCTCCTTTCTTTGTCTTTCTGGTAGTTTTCATGGGAATGAGGATGGGGAGGGAGCTCTGGTTGTTCAAAGTTTGGCAATTCAGATCTACGAGCCAGTCCTTGAAAACCCTATGGAGCAGTACTCTCAGTCCTATAAGGTCCCTATAAGTCAGAATTGACTCAGTGGCAATGGATTTGAATACTTGGTTTGAAGTTGGGAGGGATAAAAATAATAGCCAAAAACTACTTCAGTCCATTTTGGCCCTTCTTGAAGTACCCAAAAGAACAGAAATGGATTAAACCTAGCTCAGAGTTGAGAGAAATGGCAACAGCACTGGAAATGTTTGAAGTTTGTAAAAATAGACACAGACTAAAATTTTGTTTTTCTCTCAGGCTTGGCACATACATGACATTCAAATATTTGTGGCATGAAGAAAGGTCACATATATGAAAATTCTACTTGAACACAATGTTTTTCTGTGTTTTCCTGGCCCCTGGCTATCCATGCAGTCTTCTCTTTCCCAGCCATCATACCTTTGTGGGTATGCTGCTCCCATACACACTGCCCTTCCTCACTGATCATCTGAAAAACTTATCTTTTCAAACCTTGCCCTACTACTACTTAGCCTAGGCAGCCTTTCCCAACCTCTATAGAAGGCAGTTTACTTCTTCTGACTGCTCTCCACCTCGACCACCTTCAGTTACACTTACCCCAGGACATCACCGTGTATCTGCTTAACAACTCAGTTGGCTCTGCTAACTATGCTGAGTTTCATATGAGTAAACACTGAGATTTCAGTCATTAGCACAGTGACTGTAACATGGTCTCTTCTCAAAAACATGTTCAAAGAATAAATTATCTTTAATTGATTTGAATCAAATTAAATAAAAAAACAACATTGTGTTGAGTCAATTCTGACTCACAGCAACTCTGCAGGACAGAATAGAAGTGCCCACAACATTTCCAAGGAGCATCTAATGGATTTCAACTGGTAACATTTTGGTTAGCAGCTGTAGCTCCCAACTGCTACGCAATCTGGGTTTCCTGAATCAAATTAGTGGCGGGAAAAAGGCTTTCCATGACCCAAAGCATACCCAACCACCGGTAGCAAGCAGTGTCACAATATACACTGTTGGTCACAAGAGAGGCAAAGAAAAAATACATGGACTATAATCACTAACCCATTTTCATCCTTAAAAAAATATAGAGAACAAAAACTACTGGTAACAAAATGTTAGCAGCAATTTGGTTGTAAATAGGCAGGAAGATTAGCAGTTTCAGGGCATACCCATTTCCCAGGGCACTAAACCTTCCCTTGTTTTTCACTGGGGTACAGGTTTCTCCTGAATTCTGGGTGCATTGACTTGATGGCACGCAACTACTACAGCAACAGTGGCATCAAAATTATTTGAAGCTGACCAACACTCCATGTCATAGCCTTGAAATCATCACTGCATCTTCAAAAAAAACATTTATCTACTTTGGACTCAAGGCTTTTGTTATTAGAATCTACACAATAGATTCCTTCCAGAATTTCATACTGTCCCTAAAAATAAATATACATTATCTTTAAACAGCCAGAGAAGCCAAGTGCCGTCCAGTCGGATCTTTAAACAGAGTAAAGATAAATTCTAGTTTTGCCGTGGCTTTCCAGTCACTCAAAATTGTGCTGAGTACTCAGTTATATTAATATCTTATCCAAATTGGCTTTTAAACCTTTTCCTTTTCCATGTGTTTTCTAACCATTTCCGAATCTCCATTTTGGCTACTGTATATCTGTGTCAGGTAGCTGAAATCAACCTATACCCTGAATAGATCTGAGATAGCTTATAAGAATAATAATTTTAAAAACCTCACACACACACACACAGATGCTGTTGCTGTTTGTAATCAACTTGACAACGCCTCACACCAATAACAGCTATGTATATACATGTGAGATCTTATTATTGTAATCATTATAAGCCATCTGAAATCTATTCAGGATATACATTTACTATAAATTATACATAACATAGAGGAAAGACAGAAGAACATCAAGATGGACTATGAACCAAGTGTAAACTTTAGGGAACCCATTATACCATGATACTGAGCATTCCTCTAAACCTTAATCTATTGAGTTGAATCACATGAAATTGCCCAAAATTCTACCATTTTGACTTACAAACATTGCAAAGTTTTTTGGTTTATTTCCAGCTTCCAGTGGATCAATTTCAAAATGTTTGGGTTTCAAGTACTTCCTTGTGCTGAAAACTCTGACCCAATTTTCACTCTGCCACAGTGGTTTTCAAGCTCAGCAGCGTTCTGGACTCATTTGTGAAGCTTTTAGGGTCTCTGTGTGATACAGATGACTAAAGTGCCCAGCTGCTAACCAAAAATTTGGAGGTTTGAGTCTGCCCTTTGGAAGAAAGTTCTGGCAATACACTCTTAAAAATTAGACATTGAAAACCCTATGGAGTGGAGGTCTACTCTAATACATATGGTGTTGCCATGAGTCCGAGTCAACTTGATCAGGCAGTGGGAAGTTTTTAAATATTCTGATGCCCAGACCGCACCCCTAAACAGTTATATCAAATGTCTCAAAAGTAAGTAAAATCAGTATCTCTTTGGATTCGACACAGGCTCCAGGAGATCCTCATACACAGGTAAAAGTGAGAATCACTGCTCTACAGGAACTGCCCTTTAAATTTCCAACACCCTTCCACTGACAGATCTGCAAAGAGGCCCTGTTGAGCTCCTCCGAAACTACCCAGTTACCAAAAAGACCCTAAAGTCACCCTACATGCCCATCTGTTCTGCAGACTGAATGACCCACTTTTTTTCTTGTTTAAATTTCTAAGCCCTTTTCTCTTTTAGTCTACAAGCCTACTGTCTCAAGATAAACTTGGAGTAAACTATAAATACACCATGTCCTACTTCTCCACCCCTTTGGCATTGTCAGATGATACTTTTCCCTCTACTAACTGACCAAGCACAAAAAGTGGTCTAACACAGGCAGATTTGATCTCTACGAACTCCCATCCCGTCTCCGGAGGAGAAACTGTTGTGATGAATTCTCTACTTCCTGAATACACCTATCTTTCAAAACAGAAAGGCTTGCAAGAAATCTATTCTCACTTGAGTTTCCCTAAGTCTGCTCTTACAAAGCTTGCTCAGCCTGCAAAACACACTCTAAACAGGCATCTGCTCTGATTCTTAATGTTCAGCAATGGTTTGCTTTCCTTCAGAGACCTCGGCATCATCCACCTTGGCTCAGCACCCATAAGAGCCAGTGATGTAAGCCAGATGCTGACTGCTTCAGGCTGAGTCTGACATCATCCCCTTGTCAAGGGCTCCAGCATCTCCTGCCATTGCTGCTGCTGTGTGTGCTGAAGTTAAAGATGGGCACTTAGCACATTTATTACATACGGGGCTTATTAGATAACTAGGCTCTGTTGTGATAAATTAGCTGTGTGTTTCATTTAGACTCTCAATGCTCTGCAGGTTTTTCTAATTTAGTTTTGCCATGGCTCAGCCAAGATGGGATTCAGGGAGGAAGAATAGGGAAATGGGGAAAAAAGAGAAAAGCCTTGTGTTGTATATCAAATCCTTGCTTTGCCTCTTCCTGTTTCTGAAATGAAGGGCTTTTTAAGCTGCCATCCTCAGCAGCATCCACACAACTGTCTTCCTCAGGGAGGTGTGTTTTTCTTAAAGTGCCCCGGCTCTTTCATGATGACACCTTCATTTATTATGAATAGTTGCTGCTTTGGTCCAGAAGCTGTCATGTTCTTTTTCTTTTTTCTCACCCTTTTAAGTTTGGATTTAAATGTACACACATGCTCCCTCACACCCAGCTCTCCAGTACCACCTAAACACAGGAGGGTGGGAAGGAGGGAGGAAGAGAAGGAGGAAGGAGTAGAAGGTGAGAGGAACACAGGGAGGGAGGGGGCTGGAGAAGGGAGGTGGGAAAGAGTGGTGATTGGCGGCAGTGTCCTGTTTGACTTGCTCGGTATTGCAGCCTTTTGATAGGCTTCAGATCTCTTTCCCTCCAAGCGAACACCAGGGCACTGAAGGCTGCTTTGAAACATGGCAGGCTTTGAGCGTGTACGTACGTGCTTTGTGCAGTGAAACAAGAAAATCCACTTCACTATCAGAGTGACTGACATTTCTTTCCTCCTTAATGCAGGCCTTGATCTTTTCCCAGCTGAATTTTCTGATTCCCTGCAGCTTGCCTTACCAGTGTGCAAACCCTCATCAAAGGACACAAAGATCTGTGGTCCTGGATGCCAGGCCTAGCTTCACCAATCAGAACCACTGACCACATCGCAAGAGCAACACCTGGGAAGCAGATGCTGGCTTCGTGGCTCCCTCCCTGGATAAGGAGATCTCAAGAGGCCATCTGCTTCCAAGTTGTAGAGACTTAGATAACAAGGAAAGGTCTGCTGCCTCTTCTGCCTTTCTGTAGTGTCTTTAGGATACTTTACAGAACAGCCTGTTCTAGTAAATTCTCTGAGTCTTACTCCATACCATCACCTAGTTTTACTCAAACTAATGATTAAGTAAAGATGAGTCCACAGAGTGGTGTCAGGGTTTAATGAATAAACTCTGGATTTTGAGGTAAGCTAGCCAAGCCAAGTTTTGAGGTAAGCTAGACCCTTGGTATTTCCATCTCCACCGTTTTGCATTTATGTAAGTTACTTACCCTTGCTAAGCTCAATTTTCCCATCAGTGAAAATATTTTCTCATTTTGATCTATAGAGACTGTCTCAGACTCTGACTCAAAATACAACATGATGATAACTAGACCAGTATCTTATCTTTCACCGGAATGTGAATTCCATTTATAAGAAGCCATGCTATGAGTCTCAGAGCCCTGAAGAATAAATATATATTCCTCCCTCAGTAATCAGTAGAAACCCTGATGGCATAGTGGCTACGTGCTCCAGCTACAAACCGAAAGGTCAGCAGTTTGAATCCATCAAGGTGCTCCTTGGAAACTCTGTGAGGCATTTCGACTCTCTCCTTTAGGGTCACTATGAGTCTGAATAGACTCAACAGCCCTAGGGTTGGTTTTTTGGGGGGTAGTAATTGGTAGTTGGATGCCTCAACCCTTCTAATTTACTAAGTGCCCGTCGTGTGCCCGCTACTGTCAAGAGCTTGGGACTCAAAGGTGAGTATGCCTTTGGAGAGCTCCCAGGCTAAGAGAGGACACAGATGGAACTCCTAACTGTATTACAAAGCCAGGGGCTTTATACTGCATTTTCCCAAACTCTGAAGGCTGGGATTTCTTATTCCCAGCTTACAGATGAGGAAGTGATGCATTCAGAGGTCAACAGACTTGCTCATGGCTAATAAAATGTCTCAGCAACAAAATCAACACTCCAGCTCTAGTACTGTGGCCTCACTCCCATTTAATACTGCAGCTTGCCTTGTGCCCCAGCATTTCTGATCCTTTTTCCCTGCTCTGCTTTCAGTTTTGTTTTCCATGACCCTTCCTTGGAAACTCTATGTGGCAGCTCTACTCTGATCTATATGATTGCTATGAGTCAGAATTGACTCAACAGCACTGGATTTGTGGGGGGGGGGGAGTTATTTTGTCTTATACTATATTATTTGTTTATTTTTAAATTTTGTGTCTCACCCCACTGGAATATGAATGCCACAATGATTCTACTTTGTCAGTGCCTGTACATAACAGGGTTGCTAAGAGTTGGAATTGACTCAGTGGCAACAGGTTTTCATTTCTTTTGTTTGTTGGGGGGTTACATATTAGGTATTCCATAAATACCTGCTGAATGAATGAGTGAATGGATGACTAAGAAAGGTTAACTCTTTCTCCTGCTCCCAAATTACAATGTCATTCTGTCTATAATAAGTAATATTTAGAGGTATAAATAAAGGCTCTGGGAACTCAAAGGGAAGGGTTGAAAATATTGACTAAACCCTATGGGCAAGAAGCTGGAAAAGAAGTAAAGCAAGGTTTATCAAACTATAACTACTGACAACCTATTTCACAATTATACCAGGACTCTCATAAACACAGGTTTCAGATCTATCGGACGTGGAGTGTGTTGCATTTTCAGAGCATAAAAATGTACATTCTAATACACTTCCCAGGTGACTAGTGTGTACCTCAAAGTTTGAGAATAACTGAAGGGTTAGAGATGAGAGACCAGGCTTGTTAAGGGAGAGTGACAGTAGAAATACTGAATGCTTTTATAGATGAAGAATTGAGTACCAGAGGAGTTCAGTCATTTGTCTCAAATCACAAAGCCAGTAAATCAGAATTCCATGCCAGGGCTCTTTCTAGTATATTTTATACACTTTAAGGATCATCTTACTATTTACATCCCTATAATGTAGAACTTTATCAGTGTTGTTGTTGGATGCCGCAGGGCCAGCTCCAACTCACAGAAACCCCATTGGTATGTTCAGGTACTTTCTTGAGGCCACTCTGTGTATTCTGAGGGACTTCCAGTCCCGGGGGTTCATCTTCTAGCACTATACTGGCCAATATTCTGTTAAGATCCATTAACTAACATTGGAAATTAGAACACCAGGCCTTTCTTTTTAGTTTTTCTTATTCTGCAAGCTCTGCTAAAATCTGTCCACTGTGGGTAACCCTGTTGATATTTCAGATATTGGTGATACAGCTTCCAGCGTCATAACAACGTACAAGCCACCACAGTACAATAAGCTGAAAGAAAGGAGGTGGACTTTATCAATTGCCATCGAGATGCCTTCTACTATGGAACTAAATTCGGTAACTATTCTCCTCAGAAGTCCTAGCAGTGGGGACTTCTCATTTTTATAAACCTCCCAGCCAACACCTCAGATCCTAGATTTTAAAATTGATGGTCTCATGAAAGCCAGAATCAGGCAGACTATGATTACTAATGGCAAGATTCTCCTGCATGGGACAGGAACAGCCAGGCAGTGGAGTGAAGGTAGGAAAGAAGTGGATGAGAGAGAAGCATTCCAGTCTGGCTGAGCTACTTGGTACTTTTAAAGTGTGTTGCAGCTCTCATTCATCCCAAGGCTAACAACACACACACACGCACACACACACGCACACGCACACATGCATACTCTGACAAAGAGTTTCTAGAGAGCAGCAGTCACAAGGTTAGCCTGGCTAACTGCCAAGTCCCTGCATACCATCTCCAATTCAGAGTGTCCATTAGTCTTTTACTTCGCCAAAAAGAGTTTAATTCAAACACAACAATAAAAACAAGAAGATTGCTGTTAAGTTTTATTTTTTTACCACAAGTTTCCAGGATAAAAAAAAAATAAGAGAAAGAAAAACACACCCTGACAACATCCCACGTCCCATCACATTCCATTTTTACAGTATAGCTGTGGGGTGTGTGATCCGCAGCCAGAAATAAAACAGAACTGGAAGAGTCAGCCATCTGTCTGGAAGCACACACATTCCCAGATGGCGCTTCCTTTCTGGCTTGCTGGTAACAATCTCCCCTGTCTAATGAAATGAGGCAGAAATGGCCCGGTGAGTCAGTGGAGTGGATGGACCCCCACCCTCCCAGCTCTAGAACTAGAACTTGAGATTCCCCCAGCAAAGCTCAATTTATTGGTACACATTATCTTGCACTTGTCAGTCATCAGAACTGTTGCTGTGTATTTTCAAAACACATGTCCAAAAGTGAGAGAACAGTTGGCTTTTGGAGGGCAGGAACCGTTTGCTCCTCTTCTCATGTGCCCAGTCCTCAGCAAAATGTTTTTCATGCCTTGCACACAGTGGTGGTAAAGTCTCTCTGACTTAAGGGCTTACTAGAAGTCTGAGTACCTACCTAAACCTTAGAACTCATGGGCTTAAGAAAAGCCAAAACCAGGCAAACTTGATAACTAAGGCAGGATCTACCCCGCCTGGCCTGCAGGCGGTCAGTGGTGAGGCAGGACAGCCAAAGAGCAGAACAAAGATAGAAGAGAAGTGGATGACGGAGAAGCAGGAAGTCCAGGTAAACCCAATTCCCCTTTGCGTCTCAACCGTTTGCCCAGAGTCCGTTCTCTGACTTTGATTTAAGCATATATAATGTGTAATTTAGGAACCAAAGACAGAACGGAGGGCAAAAAGTTGTTGATTAACATGACGTTGTTCCTCAGAGAATCTGTAGTTCTAGTATTAACAGGTAATGAGACCTTGAGCAACTAACATTTTTAATCCTCAAGAACCTAAAATTTTTCACCTCACTTCCTAAATTCTGAGCTGTTTTCACACAGGGACTGTGGAGTGTAACTTGCTCACCATTGTCTTTACTACATCTTCTAGAACAGTGGTTCTCAAACCCAAGCTGAATCAGAGTCACGTGACTCTGCCTTCAGAGTTTTTGACTCAACAGGTTTAGGGTTTAACCCACGAATTCTCATTCTAACAAGTCCAGTTATCATGATTAGGATTACTGCTCACCCATACTTGGAGAACTCCTGGACTGGAATACGCCATCACATAGCAAGAATTCAAGAGATGTTTGCTCACAAAAATGAGAACACAAATGAACCTGCAAAACGACTTGAGAAAGAAACAATTTATAACACGAATCTAGGAGCTACAACTACATGATTATCTCCTTGTTTGAACTTTAGTCATTAATTGTTGTCAGTTGCCATCCCCGTATGCTTCACGTGGTTTTTAAGGCTGTGACTTGTGGGAAGCAGGTTGTCAGGTCTGTCTCCTGAGGCACCTCTTTGTGAGTCTTAACTACAAAGCTTTTGGCTAGTAAACACACTGCTGCCGAGTTGGTTCCAGCTCATAGTGGCCCTAGGCAACAGAGTAGAACTGCTCCACAGAGCTTCTAAGGAGCACCTGGTGGATTTGAACTGCTGCCTTTTTGGTTAGCACATGTAGCACTTAACCACTATACCACCAGGGTTTCCTCTGGCTAGTAGACCAGTGCTAAGCATTTGTGCCACCAAATGAATATAAATTGGGCTCAACACGGCCCATCAACACACAAACAAGAATCTAATATTTCAAGCCAGAAGTCACTCAATTTATGAAACTTTAGCAAGCTGAGAAGACAACTGAAAAGTTTACGTGGAAAAGTAACCTTAGTAGTATTTAGAATAAATAGTTGTTTTCTCAGTGGGTCTTTTAACTCTAAGCACATAAAGAAAAGTTAAAGACAGACAAACACATAATATTTGTACAGATTTGTTTACTGAATCTGCACATACTTAACATTTTAAACATTAAGAAATTTGGACTCATAGAGGAACAGAAGAGTATTTTAATTATTTTTATTTAACATGTATAATTTATCTAGTCATAAGATTACGAGTTGAAAATTTATGTGTATGTGTGCCTATATATATATGTACATGTGTATATATATATATGTATTTGGAACAATGATAAGAACCTAAGAATCTCACACTTATAAGTTTAAAATCATAGAATTACTTAAGTCTTAGGAAGTTTCACCAGACTGTCAAAAAAAACCGAAATACGCTATATTAAATATACTAGTTGCCCTTAAGTTGACTCAGATTCCTGGCAACCCCATCTATGTCAGAACTCTGCTCCATAGGTTCCCAATGGCTGATTTTTCAGAAATAGATTTCCAGGACTTTCTTCCAAGGCACCTCTGGATAGACTGAAATCTCCAGACTTTCAATTAGCAGCCAAGCATGTAAACCATTTTTGTCATCCAGGGACTCCAATATTAAATACAGAAATCTGTATATAAAATCTTAAGACTTGGCTTATAAGTGGGACCATACACAAACTGGAAACCTTGGTGGCATAGTGGGCTAAGTGCTACATCTACTAACTGAAAGGTTGGCAGTTCAAATCCTCCGGGCGCTCCTCGGAAACTCTATGGAGCAGTTCCATTCTGACCTATAGGGTCACTATGAGTCAGACCCAACTCAGTGGCAGTAGGTTTTTTGGGTATACACAAACTATTTTACTTTTCTATTGCTGTGTAAGAAGTCCTAGTGGTGCAATGGTTTAGTGAAATGCTGGTGGTTTGAACCTACCAGGCTCTCCAAAGGAGAAACACGTGGCAGTCTACTTCCATAATCTTTACGTAATATTTAGGTAATCTTTAATTATAGCCTTGGAAATCCTATGGGCAGCACTGCTTTGCCTTACAGCATGACTATGAGTTGGAATCAACTCAATGGCAATAGGTTTTGGTTTTAGTGCTGTGTAACAAGTTATCATAAATGTGGTGGCTTTAAACAACATAAATTTATACTCTCATATTTTCTGTAGATTAAATGTTGGTGGAAGTGATTGGATTCACCATTAAGAGTCTCACTGAGCTAAAGCAAGATGCTGGCCAGGGCTATGGTTCTCATCTGGAGCTTGGGTTCAGCTTCTCAGCTCAACAGTTATTGGAAGAATTCATATCCCGGCAAATGTTTGTCTGAGGTTCCAGTTTCCTTGCTGGCTGTTAGTAAGGGCTCAACAAATCAAAGATTCCTACATTCCTTGTCACACAGCCTCCCCTACCTTCAAGGTGGTAGCAGTACATCTACTGCGTCCTCTTCATGGTTCCAAACTCTTCGACCTTCCCTTCTGCCACCAGTAAGAGAAAACTCTCTGCTTTTAAGGGCTCATAGGATTATAGCAAACCCATCCAGATCATCTCCCAATCTTAAAGTCAACTGTGCTGTAAAACAAAATAACCACAAAATAATGTAAGTTTCAAGGATTGTGGCAAGGAATATTGAGAGAGATTTTATTTCTTTATTTTTCTGTCTTTTACTATGATTAAGTGGAAGTTCATACTCCAAGTCAACTTGCCATATAAAATCCCATATACAAGTCTCTGTGGAAATCTAGCTGCTCTTGCAGCCCTGTGAAAGCACACTCCTGCTTTCTACTCTGGACTTACCATGCTTATACAACCAATATCTATCCCCTCCTACCTTCCTGTTTCATTATAATGGAGAAACTGCTCTGACAGCCAGACTATGGCCTTGTAGTCTAGTTCAATTTTTGTCTGAAGAATTGTCTTTGATACTGGTTTCAGCTGTGGGCTAGCAGTGAGTCTAGGGGCCGTGTACTTAGGGGACCCCCAGGATGTTAGACCAAGTCTGGTTTTATACTGGAATTCTAGATGTGCACACCCATTTTTCTTTTTCTCATGCAACATCAGGGAGTCTACACTGTGTTCCTTAGAATTCCACCTACCATGTTAATCAAAATCCTCCTTAAATATTGCTAAAATTCCCACACTAATATGTAAAAATACTTCTAAACTGAACCTAAATAATTCAAGAAAAATGTGTGGACAAGTGGGTGAGCAGGCAGGCACACAGAGCATTGCATTCCAAAAACTAAGGCTCTGGACATGGCTAAAACTTCTAGCTAAAGTCTAAGCAAATTCTCTCTTGCCCTAAGTGACTCCATTTCAAAGACAGGTTCTGTCATATGATGCAGTCTGCCACTTCTTTAAAATTACTACCTTATATTTGACCTACATAGAAGCAGTACTACAGAAAAATGAGGTTTGAGCACTATGCTCTGCTGATTTAAAAATTGTGGTTAGAAATGGTTGTTAAAAAGAGATTATTCAGTTTTTGTTCTTATTTCTTTTTGTTGTGTTTATGTGAAAGTATGCAATCCAAATTAAATTTGCATTCCTGCCTATCTACAGCTCCTTCTGCTCTTCTTGTCCAGTGAAAGCACACTCTTTCTTTTCATTCTATACGTGTCATATCCTCTTAATCACCTGTCACCTCCTCTCCATCCTCTCCTCTCACACCTAGAAAGAGACCAGTAGTACAGCATCCTAGAAATGCATAGAATCATAAAATATACACGCCATATGGTTACATTGTGTCCCCAAGTCCAGTGCATTTTTGTCTGAACAGTTGATCTCAGTAATGTTTTCTGGATGGGGCAACAGCAGGTCTAGGGGCCATGATCCCAGGAGATACCCCAGGTCATTGGACCATCAACTATGGTCTTTTAGCAGAGCCCTTCAGCAGCACCCCTCTTTTTCTCATGTTGCCACTGGGAGTCAACATTATGTGCCACATCACAGCTGTCTTTCATGGTGACTTGGCACCATCTGGTTCTTCTAGTCACATGTTGATACAGTCTGCCATTCCAACGAGTTCTTCTGTCTCTTGGGCTCTTTTTTTGCTCATGTCTTTGTTCTCAGTGATTATCAGTTCTGGATGCGTTGATACTATTTGGTGTACCTCAGATGGCAGCTTGCTAGCTTTTAGGAACTCAGGCACCACTCTCCTATATGCAGTGAAGAAGGCTTTCCTAGCAACAGGCTAGTTATGCCAATTGGACTCTATGTCACCAGAGAGCATGGGCCTTAGGCCCCATCCCTGCTGCTCTATCTTTGCAGTATTGGGTTAAGATTAGGAGAGTTTTCAGTTATATTGAAGTCAGTTAAGTTGATCTACTTCCTACTGTGTGCCATCACTGCTTTCGCCTAACCAAATTTCTATCAACTGTCTAATCTATAACCAACCATCTCCCTTCCTCTCCACTCTTGTAGCTGTCAGAGAGTCTTTTCTTCTGAACAGAAGTCTATTTTTAAGTCCTTCGAGCAGCGGTCTCATACAATATTTGTCCTTCTACCACTGACTGATTTTACTCAGCATAATGCCCTCCAGTTGAAACCAGGTTTTGAGATGCTTCCTAAAATCATCGTTGTTCTTTATCATTGCACAGTTTTCTACTGAATACATGTACCATTGTTTCTTTACCCATTCATCTGCTGATGGACATCTGGGTTGATTCCATCTTTTTGCTATTGTGGACTGAGCCACAATAAGCATTCATGTGCATGTATATGTTCATGTGACAGCCTTTGTTTCTGTAGGATATATTCTGAGCAGTGGTATTACTGGATCAAATGGTATATCTATTTCCAGATTTTTAAGGAAGCACCAAATTGCTTTCCTAAAAGGTCGTACCATTTTGAAATCCCACCAGCAGTGGACGAGAGTTCTTGTCCTCCACAGCCTCTCCAGCATTTGTTGTTTTGTAGTTTTGGATCAGGGGCAACCTTGTTATGTTAAAATGGTATCTCACTGCAGTCTTGATTTGGATTTCTGTGATGTGTCTTTTGACTATCTGGATGTCCTCTTTGGGGAAGTGTCTGCCCATGTCTTCTGCCCATTGCTTAATTGGGTTATTTACCTTTTTCTTGTTTTTTTTTTTTTTTGCAGTGCCTTATAGATCATTGTGATCAGACATCAGTCTGGCATGTAGTTGTCAAATATTTTTTCCCTTTCTATAGGTGGTCTTTTAACTCTTTTGATAAAGTCTTCTATGAGCAAAAGTTGTTTAGTTCTCAGTAGTTCCCACTTATCTATTTCCTCTTCTATTGACTGTGCTTTGCTTATCACCTTTTGAAGTCTATCCAAGCTTATGAATTTGAGCTTCCATTATTGATCGTGTTTTTTCTTGCCTGATCTTTATCATTTTAGGTTTGATATTTAGGTCTTTGATCCACTTGGAGTTACTTTTTGTTTAAGGTGTGAGAGATGGGTCTTCCTCCAATTTTTTGCAGCCAGGCAAGTGCCATCAAGTCGGATCCAGCTGAGGATATCCAATTTTGCCAATACTGTTTGTTGAAGAGAATGTTTTTACCCCAGTTTGTAATTTTTAGGGCCTTGTCAAGCATCAGCTGTTCATAAGAGGATAGTGGCATCTTTTGGATCTCAACTCTATTCTGTTGGCCTGTACATCTCCTTTTGTACCAGTAGTCAGCTGCCCTGACTACTGTGGCTACATAAAAGTTTCTAAGGTAAGATTATGTGAGGCCTCCCACTGTGGTCCTCTCTTTCAGTAGTGCTTTACATATCCCAAGTTTCTTCCACTTCCAAATTTGATTATTTGTTTCACCATCTCATTAAAAAATGGCACTGGAATTTTTGTTGGAATTGCACTGTATATGTAGATCACTTTGGGTAAAACAGACATTTTCACGATGTTAAGTCTTCCTATATGTGAGCAGGGTCGGTTTCTCCATTTATGTAAGTTCCTTTGGTTACGTGCAGTAAGGTCTTGTAATTCTCTTTATATAGGTCTCTTACTTATCTAGTTAGATTCATTCCTAGGTATTTTGTCTTCTTGGGGGCTATAGTAAATGGTATTGATTTGTTGGTTTCTTCTTTGATTATCTCTTTGAACATACAGTCAGCACGAAATGATAATAACTGGTGACTGGAGTGCAAACATTGAAAGAAAAAAGAAGGATTGGTAGTTGGAAAATACGGATTCAGTGATAGAAACAATGTCAGAGATAGCATAATAGACTTTTGCAAGACTAATGACTTTTCCACTGCAAATACCTTTTTAACCAACACAAACAGTGACTGTACTAATGGACCTCATGAGATGGAATACACAGGAACAAAAGTGAATACATATGTGGAAAAAGACAATGGAAAAACTCTGTATCAGCAGTCAGAACAAGACCAGGTGGCACAGATCATTAATTGCTCATATGCAAATTCAAATTGAAACTGAAGAAAATTAGAATAAGTCCACGAGAGCCAAAGTGTGACCTTGAGTATAGCCCTCCCGAGTTTAAAGACCACCTCAAGAACAGATTTGATGTGTTGATAACTAGTGATGAAATACTGAAGACATCATCCATGAAGAGAGCAAGAGGTTATTAAAAAGACAGGAAAGAAAGAAAAGACCAAATTGGCTGTCAGAAGAGACTCTAAAACTTGCTCTTGAACATCAAGCAGCTAAAGCAAAAGGAAGAAATGGCAAAGTAAAAGATCTAAGTAGAAGATTTCAAAGAGCAGCTCGAGAAGACAAAAGAAAGTATTATAATGACATGCAAAGAGCTGGAAAATGGAAAACCAGAAGAAAAGAACATATTCTGTGTTTCTCAAGCTGTAAGAACTGAAGAAAAAAATCAACCCTCGAGTTGTAATAGTGAACGATTCTACAGGGAAACCACGAAAAGACTCAGGGAGCATCAAAACAAGATGGAAGGAATACACAGAGTCATTATATCAGAGAAATTGCCAATGTTCAGCCATTTAAAGAGGTAGCATATGATCAGGGACCAATGGAACTGAAGGAAGAAGTCAAAGCTACACTAAAGGCATTGACAAAAAATAGGTTCCAGGAATTGATGAAATATCAATTGGGATATTCCAACAAACAGACACAGTGCTGGAAGTGCTCACTTGTCCATGCCAAGAAATTTGGAGGACAGCTACCTGGCCAGCTAACTGGAAGAGATCCAAATTTATGCTCATTCCAAAGAAAGGTGATCCAACTGAATGAGTAAATTACCAAACAATATTGTTAATATCACACACAAGTAAAATTCTGCTCAAGATCATTCAAGAGTAACTACAACAGTATATTGACAAGAAACTGCCAGAAATTCAACTGGATTCAGAAGAAGATGTGGAATCAGGGATATCATCACTGATGTCAAATGGATCTTGGATGAAAGCAAAGAATACCAGAAAGATGTTTACTTGCATTTCATTGATGATGCAAAATGATTCAACTGTGTGGATCATACTAAATTATGGCTAATGTTGCAGAGAATGGGACTCCTAAGGAATCTGTATACGGATCAAGAGGCACTTGTGAGAACAGAAAAAGAGGACACTGCATGGTTTATAGTCAGGAAAGGTGTGCATCAGGGTTGTATCTTCTCACCATAGTTCTGTAATCTGTATGCCAAGGAAATAATCTGAGAAGTTGGATTTTATGAAGAAGAACAAGGCATCAGGATTGGAGGATGACTTATTAACAACCTGAGTTATGCAGATGACACTACCTTACTTGCTGGAAATGAAGATTTGAGACATTTACTGATGAAGATCAAGGACCACAGCCTTCAGTATGGATTGCACCTCAACATCAGGAAAACAAAAATCCTCACAACTGGACCAGAAAGCAACATTGTCATAAATGGAGAAGAGGATTGAGGTTATCAAGGATTTCACTTGACTTGGGTCCACAATCAGGGAAGCAGCAGTCAGGAAATCAAAAGACTCAATGCATAGGCAAGATCTGCTACAAAGTACCTCTTTAAATTATTCAAAAGTAAGGATGTCACCTTGAAGACTAAAATGCATCTGACCCAAGCCATAGTATTTTCAGTTGCATCATATGCACGCAAAAGCTGGACCATAAACAAAGAAGACAGTGGAAGAATTGATGCCTTTGAATTGTAGTGTTGGAGAAGAATGTTGAATGTACCATGGACCACCAAAAAAACAAACAGATTTGTTCTGGAAGAAGTACAACCAGAGTGCTACTTGGAAGCAAAGACAGCAAGACTGTGTCTTACATTCTTTGGACATTTTGTCAGGAAAGATCAGTCTCAGAAGAAGGACATCAGGCTTGGTAGAGTGGCCAGCCAAATGCCATTGAGACGGATCCAACTCATGGTAGAGTGGAGGGTCAGTGAAAAAGAGTAAGACCTTCAACAAGACGGATCGACACAGTGGCCGCAACAGTGGGCTTAACCGTAAAAATGAATGTGGACATGGAGCAAGACCAGGCAGTGTTTTGTTCCATTGTTCATAGGGTTGCTGTGGTTGGAACTCACTCGACAGCACCTAACAACAACTGATTTACTTATGTTTATCTTATATCCTGATACTTTGCTGAACTCTTCTATCAGTTCCAGTAGTTTATTTATGGAATCTTTAGGATTCTCTGTGTGTACAATCATTTCATCTGCAAACAGGCAAATTTTTACTTCTTTCCCCAGTGCAGAAGCTCTTTATTTCTTTGTCTTGTCTAATTGCTCTGGTTAGAACCTCTACTACAACATTGACTAGTAGTGGTGAGAGTGGGCATACTTGTCTAGTTCCATTCTCAAGGGGAATTCTTTCAGCCTCTCTCTGTTCAAGATCATGTAGGTGGTTGGCTTTGCATAGATACCACTGAGGAATTTGCTTTGAGGAATTTCCCATCTATTCCTATTTTGCTGAGAGTTTTAGCACGAATGGATGTTGGATTTTGTTGAATGTCTTTTCTTCATCAATTGACAAAATCAGGTAATTCTTATCCTTCGTGCTGTTTATGTGGTTGATCATATTTATTTTTGTGTGTGTGATGCTGAACCAGCCTTTCATCCCTAGTATGAATCCAACTTGGTCATGATGAATTATTTTTTTGATATGTTGTTGAATTTTATTGGGAAGGATTTTGTTGAAGATTCTTCCATCTAGATTCATGAGAGATATTGGTCTGTAGTTGTCTTTTTTCATGGTATCTTTCCCTGGCTTTGATATCAGGGTTATGCTGGCTTCATAAAATGAATTTAGGAATATTCCATCCCTTTCTATACTGTGAAATAGTCTCATTCATCTTGGAGTTAACTCTTCTCTAAAAACTTTGGTAGAATTCTTCGGTGAAGCTATCTGGGCCAGGACTGTGTTTGGATTACTTTTTCAATCTCTTCCTTCATGATGGATTTAGTAAGTTGTTCTACTTCTCCTTGTGATAATTTTGGTAGGTGATGTGAATCTAGAATCTAGGTTTTCAAATCTGTTAGAGTACAATCTTTTGTAGTATTCTGTTATGATACTTTTGATTTCAGTTGGGTCTGTTGTAATATCTCCTGTCTCATTTCTTATTTGGGTTGTTTGTTTCCTCTCCTGTTTTTCTTTTGTAAATTTAGCCAATGGTTTGCCAATTTTGTTGATCTTTTCTAAAAGCCAGCTTTTGGTTTTGTTATTTATACATATATTTTTTTAATTCTTCTATTCTTTAATTCATTTAGTTTTGCTCTAGTCTTTATTACCTGTTTTCTTGTTTTGCCTGAGTGGTTCCTCTGTTGCTCCCTTTCTACTTGTTGAAGCTGTAGGGTTTATTCTTTGGTTTGGGTCCTTTCTTCCTTTCAGATGTGTGCATTTATAGAGACAAACTGATCTCTGATCTCTGGGCACTGCTCTTGCTCTATTCCATAGATTCTGGTAGTATGTGTCTTCATTCTCATTTGATTCCATAAATTACTTGTTTATCCTTCATTTCTTCTATAATCCATGGATTTTTGAGCAAGGTGCTATTCAGTCTCCATAAATTCAAATTTCTACCTATGTTTTTTCTGTTATTGATTGGAACTTTTATGACTTTATGGTCCAAATGATGCTTTGCAATAATTCAATGGTTTGGATTTTGTTGAGATTTGCTTTATGTCCTAACACATGATCTATTCTGGAAAATGTTCCATGTGCATTGGAGAAGAAGGTATACTTATCTGTTGATAGGTAAAACATTTTGTATATGTTAATGAGAGCTAGTTGGTTAATTGTCACTATAAGATCTTCTGTGTCTTTACTGGGTTGTTTTCTGGATGATCCGTCCATTACTGAGTGGACAGGGTGTCGAAGTCTGCAACTATTATTGTGGAATGATTCATCTCATTTTTCAATGTTGTCAGTGTTTGTTCAATGTATTTAGATGCTCTGGTATTGGGTGTAAAATATTTAATACTGTTAAATCCTGCTTCTGTATTGAGCTTTTTAGCAATAAATAGTGACCATCCTTGTCCACAATGGTAGATTTTATATTGAAGTCTGTTTCTCTTGACATTACTATTGCCACTCCTGCTCTGCTTTGTGTGCTGTTGGCTTGGTACACATTTTTCCATCCTTTAATTTTCAATTTGTTCATATCGTTAAGTCTAAGGTGTGTTTCTTGTAAGCAACATATACACGAATCATGTCTTTTGATCCAGGATGTCCTTCACTATCTCTTTATTGGAGTGTTCAGTACATTTGTATTCAGTGTAATTATTGATAGCTATGTGTTTAGTGCTGTCATTTTGATGCATTTATTTTTGTGTTGTTGATGTTTTCTGTGTTGCTCTTAATATTCTGTTCTGGGTCATTTCTTCTTTGTGGATTCACTTTTCATCTTTTTCAGTTTTGGTTTTGTTGAGACTCCTGTATTATGTTTCTTGGTTTTGTTATGTATTTTGTTTCTTGTTTTTGATCTGTCACATTGTTATTTTGCTTTGTGGCTACCCTTATGATCCCCTTTACTATTCTAAGTTTAAGCCAGACTTTAACTTCTACATATCTTTTTCATTTTCTCTCCATCTGAAAGAGTTATAACTACGTAATATATCCCTCTTGTTAGTGTGATGATGTCATAGTTTTCATGATATGCTCACTGGATCCCTTCTTTTAATATTGTAGCTCTGATTGAGCCCAGTGACTTCCCTAATGGTGTAGGAATCTGGATACTGTATCTTTCATTGCCTTCTTAATATTTTTGCTGTTCTAAGCCAGGAGCTTCCTTCAGTATTTTTGTAGTTTGGATTTGGTTTTTACAAAGTCTCTAAACTTCTGTTTATGTGCAAATGTCTTAATTTCCTCTTCATATTTGAGAGACAGTTTTGGAGGATATATAATTCTTGTTTGGAAGTTTTTCTCCTTCAAAGTTTTGAATGTGTCTGTTTTTGTGGTGTTCGTTATGTGTCTTGGAAATCTACGTTCTCTTCTTTTGTAATTTCAGGAAAGGTTTCTGTCAACAACTCTACAATAACACTTTTTCTATTTTCAGTTATCCCTCCCTGTTCAGGAACTCCAATTATTTGTAGATTATTCCTCTTAATACAGTCCCACATGTTTCTTTATGCTTCTTCATTTTTCCTGTTTCTTTTCTCTGACTTCTCCTAAACTTTAGTGTCAGTTGCTCTATCTTCAAGTTCACTAAATCTGCTCAGTTCTTCTCTTTTGGCTTTGGGTTGAATTGTCTAATTCTGTAATTTTATTGTTGATCTGCTGTATTTCAGATTGTCAGTGTTCCATTAGTTCAAATAGGTTGCTTAATTTTTCATTTTGTTCTGCTGCATCTTGTTTAATCTCTAGGATGGTTCTCTGTATAATTGTTTTGTACTCTACCTCTGATAATTTCAGAAGGGCTTCTTCATCTTGGATGCTTTTTGATTCTTTATTTTGGGAACTTTCTGGAGCCATAGCAGACTGTTTCTTTACATGGTTAGCTATTGTTTGTTGCCTTTGCACCATCTAGAAGCTGTTCAGGTTCTCTAGTGTTACCTCAACAAAGGTTGAGGCATAGTTCTAAGAGGATAGTTGGTTGCCAGCTACCTCTGTATATTCTAGTGACTGGCCCCAAGTGGACTCTCTGGGTGACAGTCTCCACCTCCTTCCTGGCAAAGATAGTGCCTTACTTATGAAGTCAGTACAGAGCCTTCAGTGGATGCTATGATGTAGATCAGCGAAGGGTGGAGGAGATGCTGCCAGTCTGCTCAGTAGTCAGTTTTCCAGATGGTTTTATTTTAAAAAGGGGCATTACTGCTAATGGAGGAGCTGTCAAACAGCTTCCAAAATCAGTCAGGCCCTGCTTTCCAGCTGACAATAGAAGAACATCATAGGCTGTCCCCAGATGACATAACAGGGTTTAAGGTAATGAGGGGTTATAGCCTTGCTGCTATTCTTTTCCAGGCCCCACGCATAACTTCTAGGTACCACTTTTCTGTTGGAGAAGCACTTGTGACTCCACCTCTCAGCTAACCAAGATGGCATCTAGCTGGAGCTGCCCTGAGTGCCATGAAACAGCAGAATCTATGGTGCAGCTCAGAAAAGAGAGAGTGGAGGAGCAGAGGTGCCCTCAGTCAGCAGCCAGGCTCTCAAAATGTGGCTGTCCCAAGCATCGTCTTTCTGCTGTGCTATACATTGTTTACTTAAGCTCTGAAATTCAGCATATTAGCCAGTTTATACCCAGTCCCCACCTCCCAGACAGTGAAGAAGGTGTCAGTGCCTGCAGTCCTCCCAAATGGTGAGTCAGAAGGAGCAAGACTCAGCACTGCTGCCTCATCTTTGAGATCAGTAGTTACCCTGTTTCTGGTGCATAGTCCAATCTGACAACGCTATGCCAGATCCTAGGGCTCCCTGGATGTCCATAGTTTTCCATTCAATTATCAGTCTAGCCCTTAGTTCTCAGAGAGAATTGAGCAGATGTATGCCTAGTCTGTCATCTTGGCCCTGCCTCCCTGAGATTATTCAGTTTCATACAAGTGTTAGACATAGTGTTAAACATGACTTTGATGGCTAAACCACATCATTCAACCAAACCAAACCTGTTGCTGTTGAGTTGATTTCAACTCATCTCAACACCGTAGGACAGAGTAAAACTGTCTGATAGTTTCCAAGGAGCACCTGGTGGATTCAAACTGCCAACTTCTTGGTTAGTAGCCATAATGCTTAACTACTACATCACTAGGGCTTCCAGTCATATCCTTGCATGCCTCCAAAGAAAAGTTCCACTGACTCCCTTTTATAGGAATCACTCGATCTTAAAATGTTTTAGAAAAATCCTGGTCAGCCATGTCCCGTTACCTGATGCCCCCTCTTCACAAAGGAATTAAATTCCTGCAAGTATAGCTAACCAAGATTTTTCCACCTGCTACTTTGTAAACGTTAACAAATAAGAGAAATTCCAGTGGTCCCCCTACCACCTGCTGTGGTTGTTGTTTTTGCCTTTTTAAACCCCTGTTAATGCTGCAGATAACGGAAACACTTTGTTGGATTTCTCCCAGCTCTGTTTCCTATTTCATGGAAACTTTCCCCACCATAATAAAGTTTTAAAAATTTTAAACAGACTGTAGGGTTCCTTCCCCCACTACAACTATATCTACCTATCTCTACACATCTGTGTATACAGCAGCCCTTTGGTATCCATGAGAGATTGGTTCCAGTACCTCAGCAGATACCAAAACTCACAGATGTTCAACTGCCTCATGTAAGTTGGCATAGTATTTGCTTTTAACCTACACATATCCTCCCAAATACTTCATATCATCCTTAGATTACACACAACAGCTAATAAAATGGAAATATTACACAGTTATTATACTGTATTGTTTAGTGAATAATAACAAGATGCACTCACTTTGGTGAGTAATGTCTGAGGTCTTGCAAGGTAGCAAGCAGCCATCTACAATGCCTCAATTGGTTCCAATCCATCTGGATAAGGAAGAATGAAGAACACCAAAGATACAAGGAAAAAGTTAGCTGAAGAAACAAAAGGGGCCACCTAAACCAGAGATTACATTAGCCTGAGACAAGAAGTAGATGATGTCTGGCTCTCACCAATGACCACCCTGATGGGGAAAAAACAGAGAGTCCGTGACAGAGTGGGAGAAAAGTGAGATGCGGAATTCAAATTCTAGGAAGAAGAACAGACTTACTGGTCTGACTGAGCCTAGAGGAACTCCAGAAGACATAAGCCCTAGAGTCTGTTAATCCAGAACTAAAACTATTCACAAAGCTAACTGTTCAGACAAAGATTAGACTGGAGTATAAGACATAAAGGAAACCTGATGGTGTAGCAATGAAGTACTAAAGCTGCTGACTAAAAGGTTGGTGGTCCATGTCTACCAGGAACTCCTTTGAGACTCTATAGGGCAGTTCTACTCTGACCTACAGGGTCACTATGAGTTGGAATCAACTCAGTGGTAGCCAGTTTACGGGTATACTCATCAAGAGTATACTTCTTAGTGCAAGTAGAGACCCAAGCCTACATGGGCAACTCCTGTCGTACAGTAAGATGAGTAGGCAGAAAGAGACAGTAGTGGGTTGAATGGACATGGGAAATCTAGGATGGAAAGGAGGAATGTGCAGTCACATTACAGGATAGCAACTAGGATCATATAACATTGTGTATATTAATTTTTGTATGAGAAGCTAACTTGAGCCGTAAACTTTGTGGAGACAAGACAGACTTTAACACTCCCCTTTCAGTTAAGGATAGATCATCCAGAAAAAAGCTCAGTAAAGATACAGAAGATCTTATTACAACAATCAACCAACTTGACCTTATTGACATGTACAGATCGTTTCATCCATCAACAGATAAAAGTACCTTCTTCTCCAAAGCACATGGAACATTCTCCAGAATAGACCATATGTGAGGTCATAAAACAATTCTCCATAAAATCCAAAACATTGATTTATTGCAAAGTATCTTCTCGGACCTCAGAGCTATAAACATTGAAATCAATAACAGAAAACTCATAGGTAAAAATTCCAACTTGTGGAAACTGAACAACACTACTCATAAAGCCTTGGGTTATAAAAGAAATTAAAGACACATTAAATAAATTTATGGATTTAAATGAGAATGAAAACACATCCTACCAGAATTTATGGGATACAGCAAAAGCAGTGCTCAGAAGCCAGTTTATCTCTATAAACGCACACTTCCAGAAAGAAGAAAGAGCACAAATTAAAGAATTGGCTAAACTGACAAAAGAAAAACAACAGAAGATACAAGTAACCCAATTAAGAAATGAGTTGGGAGATGTTACAACAGACCCATCTGAAATAAAATATGTCATAACAGAATACTATGAAAAGCTGTACTCTGACAGGTTTGAAAAAAGCTATACTCTGACAGGGGGAAATGGACAAATTTCTAGATTCATATGATTCACCAAGACTATCCAAAGGAGAAATAGATCAACTTAATAAATCTATCACAAAGGAAGAGATTGAGGAAGTCATCAAAAATCTACCAACCAAAGAAAGTCCTGGCCCAGACGGCTTCACTGGAGAATTCTAACAAACTTTTAGAGAATTAACTCCAATACTAATGAGGCTATTTCATACCATAGAAAGAGATGAAATACTTCCAAATTCCTTCTATGAAGCCAGCATAACCCTGATACCAAAACCAGAGAAAGATCCCACAAAAAAAGAAAATTACAGACCAATATCACTCATGCATCTAGATGCAAAAATCTTCAACAAAATACTAGCCAATAGAATTTAACAGCATATAAAAACAATCATTCATCACGATCAAGTAGGTTTCATTCCAGAGATGCAAGGCTGGTTCAACATCAGAAAAGCAATTAATATACTCAACCGTATTAATAACACAAAAGATATAAATCACCTGATTTTGTCAATTGATGTAGAAAAGGCAGTTGACAAAGTTCAACATCCATTCACGCTTAAAACTCTCAGAAAAATAGGAATAAAAGGGAAATTCCTCAATGTAATCAATAGCATCTATGCAAAGCCAACTGCTTTCATCATCCTGAATGGTGAAAGACTAAAAGAATTCCCTTTGAGAACAGGAACTAGACAAGGATGCCCACTCTCACCACTTCTATTCAACATTATGCTAGAAGTTCTAGCCAGAGTAATTAGACAAGACAAAGAAATAAAAAGCATCTGTATTGGCACTGAAAAAGTAAAGATTTCGCTCTTTGCAGATGATATGATTGTTTATACAGAGAATCCAAAGAAATCCATAAGTAAATTCTTAGAGCTAACAGAAGAATTTGGCAAAGTATAGGGATACAAGATAAACATAATTAAATCAGTAGGATTACTTTATACCAACAATGAAATTATTAATGAATAAATCACCAAATCAATTCTATTTACTATAGCCCCCAAGAAGATAAAATACCTAGGAATAAATCTAACTAGAGAAATAGATCTTTACAGACAAAACTACAAGACATTGCTACAAGAAACTAGGAGGGACTTACATAAGTGGAGTAATCTGCCCTGCTTATGTATAGGAAGACTCAATATTGTGAAAATGTCTATTTTGCCCACTTATTTCTAATAAAAAAATTAAAATTTGTTTACTGATGACTATAAGAAAATAGCATACTGAATACTAACTTTGTACTAAGATGAATAACAAGAGATTTCTCAAAGTGTTGAAGACACAGGTTTGTACATTGAAAGAAGGAAAAAATTAAAGGGTAGGCTCCACATTCACTCCATGTTTCTGCTGGGAGGGCATTTCCAAACCAGAAAGGTGGTATCCAAACAGAACAGAAGTATTTCTCAACACAGCACAGCAGAGATGGAAGTCCTAGGCTACTGAGGCAATGGAATCTGTGAATACAGTACTGGAAAGGAGGAAAATGTCCAGGAGTCCAGCTACCATCCACTCAGCTCTGACTCCTGATGACCCCTCATGGATCAGAGAACTTACTCCAAAACGTTTTCCAGTGGCTGGTTTTTCTCAAGTATATTGTAGGCCTTTCTTCTGAAGTGCTTCTGGTTAGAGTCAAACCTTCAACCTGTCAGTCAGCAGTCATTCTAGGGAAGTCTAAAAGCAAGGCTTAAGGGAATTAAACTGATTTGACAGTGAACAAACTGCCTGTCAGATCAAAACTGAACATTCTTTAAAGGAAGACGACATAGTTCTCTCACACTAAATGGTCAAAATGTAATTAAATTAAAAATCAATAAGCTATCTCGAAATTTTGTGATACTAGGAAGTTAAGCAATACATTTCTAAATAACACATGGGCCAAAGAAGAAATTTCAAAGAAAATTAAGAAAATACTTTCAAGTGAGTGACATCAAAAGTAAAATGTATCATAATATCTAAGACACTGATAATCTAGTGCTTAGGGCGAAACTGACACCTTTATATGCTTTTATTTAGAAAGAAAAAAGGTTCAGAATCAATGATTTAAGATCCCACCCGAAGAAGCTAGGCAAAACAAAATTCAAATTCACAAAAAAAGAAAAAAAAAAATACCAGACTCACTGGTCTGATGGAGACAGGAGGAACCCAAGACTATGGCCCTCAGATACTCTAGCACCTCAGCAGCAAAAACACTCCCAAATTCTACTTTTCAGCCAAAAATCAAGACAGGCCTGTAAATCAAACAATAATACACTTCTTAGTTCAATCAAGTATACAAGACCAAATGGGTAGCACCGCCCAATAGTAAGGCCAAGTAGGCAGAAAGGGCAGGAAAATCCAAACCAATTCACAAGATTTTTTTTCCTGGCGTGGAAATTGGGAGAGAACTGACCAATTACAGGGATTGTAACCAATGTCACGAAACAATACTTGTATAAATTTTTGAATGAGAAATTAACTGGATCCATAAAATTTCACCAAAAGCACAACAAAAAGAGAGAGAGAAAAAAAAGAAAAGAAGAAGCTAGGAAATAGTAGAACACATAAAACACAGAAATATATCATAGTAGGAAATAACAAATATATGAAACAGAAAACTGACCAAAAATAAAGTAACGAACCAAACTTTCGTTCTTTGCAAAATATCAGTAAAAAGAATCAAAAGTTAGAAATAGTCTCTCTTCTTACTCCAACCTATTTTGGGGGGAAGGGGGGAGGTCAGGGAAGGTCTAAATATAACATCTGAAACTGCTACAGATATTTTGCTGCTTTGAAGAGATCCATCCTAAAGACAAATCTAGTACCCTAAAATGGCAGAGCAAAAAGACAAAATAACCTGGGTTATTAATAATAATGTTTAAGGTGTTGAATTCACTGCCTCCAACTGTCTTGCTATATAAACCAATATAATTCTTTGTTTAAGCCATTTTAAGAGGGACTCTCTCTTAACTGTGTTAAGGTTGAATTGTGTTATGGACTGAGTTGTGTCAGCCCAAAAGATATGCTGAAATTCTTTGTGGTATTTTGTCTTGGTAGCCCTAGGAAACCAAGATGTCACTTAAAACATGCTGACACAGGTTCTCTGACAGAATTATAAACCTAAAACATTTGTGACATAAGGCATGAACTGTGATAACTCTTCTTGCACTGGCAAAGAAGTATAAAAGAAAAGGAGCTGAACTTCGCCTACAATGTTACTCCATTTATAATCAACCAAACCCAGTGTCTCCTAGAAAGCTCCAGCAAAATGTTCATGAGAACCAGGAAATCATATTTCTTTGGGAGACATCACTCACCATATGCTTATACACAGGGACCTTTGTCATCCAAAGAGCAGAAAGAAAGTTCAAAGAGTCAAAGATAAAAGAAGGTCTGTAAGGAAAATATAAACCAGTTTACAAAACGAGAAGTTGCTTATGACTAAATCCTGTGACATCAAATAACATTTGGTAAGAGGTCCACATCCTCATTCACTCACCCCAAACATGTTTCCTTCCTACCTCAGGGAACCTCGTATTTTTATCATATTCCAAGGCTTACACTGATAGCTGTAACTTTTTGGAGACAAGACAGATATGCTGTTCCCCATTGCCCCTGGGGTCACTATGAGTTGGATCCAACTCTACGGCACTGGGTTAATATGTTTTTAAAATAGGAACCACCATTCTTCTACAGGTGCCCTGTGGGAGTTATAGCCAGTTACTGCTACTGCTACTAACTACTCCTTGGAAACTCTATGGTGCAGTTCTAGCCTTCCTGCAGGATCGTTATATGTCAGAATCAACTTGACAGCAATAGGGCTGGGTATTTGTGTTTTCTTCTTCTACAGGGCGGCTTCAGATGAGGTAAAGCCAGAGTCTGACAAGAGACAGTCAGTTTAAAGGTTTGCTTTTCTGATAACAGTGGATGTTAAGCACTGCAATAGCAAGTCCTCCCGGTTCTACTTCCGGTTACAGATGACCTTTCCTCTTTATCAGGAAGGTTTCAGATACAGCTAACAACAACTGCCCAGAATATATTCACAATATGTAGATGATACAACCTTACTTACCAAAAGTGAGTGTGACTTGAAGTGCTAACTGATGAATATGAGAGACCACGGTTTTCAGTATGGTTTATACCTCAACATACCAAACAAAAAAATCTAAACCTATTGTTAGCAGATAAAACTCCAAATTCTCATTATCTGCATCCCCAAACCAATCTCTGAGACAGGTATTTGGGTAAGTGATCAAAAAAGTTTACTACTGCGTACTAGCAGACACAGGGAGCAGGGATGAATCCTTCAACAACCTGTTCAAAATCATCAGTTGCAGTTGACGTGTATAAGGGAGTGGGGAAACAGCATGATCGATTAGGGGTGAAGACAAGTATCCATTCAGAGGCCACAGAGGTCCTTTGAAGATATGCATCAGGAGCAGAGATCCGGAGTGCTTTCAGTTGTCATTTGAAGCAGAGGGCGTCCAGACTGGTGCCTCGCATCTCTCATTGACTCCTTACCATTCTGGTGTTTCTAAACAGCTGTGGAAGCCGCAAGAACATTATTTCTGTGGTTTCTGTCAGTAAATGTGTGACTTCCTGCCAGAGCTTAGGTGAAAGAAACCAGGAATTTTTAAGACAGAAGACAAGACAATTTTACAAAAAGAATTAACTCCTGGCTGACTATTTTAACTTCCTTTTTTCAAAAATCAGGGTGTCTAAAGCATCTCTCCTGTTTCACCATTGCCATCAACTCAATTCTAATGCATAGCAACCCTATAGGGCTTCCAACCCTGCAAATCTTAGTGAAAGTAGATAACTTTCTCCTGAGGAACAGCTGATGGGTTTGAACTTTTCAGTTAGCAGCTGAGCACTTAGACAGCATACCACACATCAACGAAAATAAAACAGAAGTCCACAACTGGATCAATACTCAACATCATAATAAACAGAGAAAACGATGAAACTGTCAAGAATTTCATTTTAGTTGGATAAACAATCAATGCCCACAGAAGCTGCAATCAGGAAATCAAACAAAATATTGCATAGGGCAAGTCTGCTGCAAAGAAGAAAAAGAAAAAAAAAACCTCATTAAAGTCTGTTGAAGCAAAGATTTGTTTTAATGACTAAGGTGTGCTTACCATAAGCCACAGTATTTTCTATCACCTCATATGTATTCAAAGCAGAGTAATGAAGAAGGAAGACCTAAGAACTGATGACTCTGAATGACGGCATTAACAAATAATACTGAACATAACCAGACTGACAGAAGAAGGAAGAAAGCTTCCTTGGAAGAAGTACAACCCGAATGCTTCACGAAAGAGAGGACTGCAAAGCTTCATTTCACATGCTTTGAACATATAATAAAGAGGGACCAGTCTCTGGAAGAAGAACATTGTATAGAGAGTCAGCAAAAAATAAGAAGACCCTCAACGATATGTATTCACATAGTGGCTGCAACAATGGGCTCAAACTCAGCAATAATTTAAAGATGGTACATGATCTAGCAGGGCATTTGGAACCAACATGACACCACCTAACAACAACAGGAAAATTATAGCTACTGACTTCCCTTCTCTGCCTTCAGCTATGATGAAACTTAGACCTATTTGTCCTGCAGTTAATTTAAACAGTGTTGTGGCAAGGTTTCCATTTATCCTGACTAGTATAGACTTTTCTCCCCTACTTCCAGTTCTCTTTTCCTAGAAACCCCACCCACTGACTGGTTTTCTTTCTTTTCATTCACCAAGTAAAATCCAAATCATTTCTGTGATAGAATCCACAAACTTGGCCTACTGACTAACCTAGTTTCATCTACATCCTCTCTTCTACCCACTACCCCAGGCAACAGGTAAACCCAAACCAGCCTCATTCCTCCCTGCCCCTGCATTTTCCTATCCCACATACTTAGCAAGCCTCTCTTCGTTCTCTGTCATCTCCTCTGCGGAGCTTTCCATGTTAACATGGCCTCCTGAGGGTACCTCCCCTGTAGCTGTAGTCACACTGTATTGTAGTTGTGTACTTGCATTTCAGCATCCTGATGGCAGGAATGGTGGTAAATGTAAGAATCTAACAAGGTCACTTCAGGTATTAAGCTGCATTCCATCCTCTGCCTCAATTATAACCCTCAGGCTGGATTAGCAGGTCGACATTCCTCGCCCTACCACTGAAGACTTAAACTTGATTAAGATCTCAGAGAAAGAGAGACAATGAAATTTTGGATAATTCACACTGTTTAATGAGATGTAATGAAACCTGATGATGTAATGGAATCTTGTGACTCCTCATTATCGTTCTGTGACAAGCACCTACCCCTTTGAATTCTGGCTATAAAAACTGCTGGAAATGTAACCCAAATGGGATAGTTTTTTGGAAAAGCTGTTTTTCACTGTCCCCCGGATTTGCTGGCATATCTGCAAATAAAATGTTTCTTGAAGCACACTGCATCTTTGAATTTTCAGCTACAGTGACAGGCAGAACAAATCTGCTTTAGTTCAGCATCAGCAACAGTGCTTTATGGCAAAAATTAAGTCCAGCAAATAACAGTACACCAGTAGCACAGCAAGACTCCTGAACTACTAGTTCAGGGTTTTAGGCAAAGGAAATGCCTAAACTCCCTGTAATCCACTTGTCTTGAGACACTGTTCCATCACAGTTAAGAGAAGGAGGGTAGCTTGTTTTAGAAGCAGAATATAACCTCTTAATATCTTGAAATCTCAACCATGGATAACTTTATCTTTGTCATTTGTGGCTCCTTACGTGTCACTCAAATCCTAAAATTGCCTCTGCTGTTTACATGAGGTGTAAATGTGTTTTCACACTTCTGCCTGGTAAAGTGCTGATGGTTAATTACCTGACAATGAATCTCCTCTCCTGAGGGGCAGGAGAGGAAAGGGTTGTAAGGAAGGAGCAGGGGAAATTATATGAATCACACTAGCTCACGCAGAGCAAGCCAAACTGAGGGTATGATATTCCTTGGGAAACATTTTCTCCAAAGCCAGTAATTTCCACTGCAACAATTCCTATGCCTTCACTCCAATATGGTTTTTTTCCTCTTTCAAATAAGACAGAATGCCAAGTAACCTTCTGGGCTTTTAGGAGACTTCATTGTACTTAGTAATTTATAATTTATAAACATAAACAGAATTCTGAGAGAATAAATTCTAAGTGGAATATTAATAAATGTCTTCCCTTCCATGACGTCTGTATGATTTTCCTTCCTCCTTTCTCCCCACCTCCTTTCTCAGACTGGGAGAATGGCCTGTACTTCCCACTGGCAGAAACTAGAAGGAGGGAAAAACTAGAAATGCAGCACAGGGCTACATTGTAATGTAAATTCCTTCAAATTATTAAGCACCAGAAAGCAGCTTTCACTAGCCATTTGTTCCCTAGAGTCAGAATGTGTAATCTAGAATAAGCATCCACTCAGATAGCAGCTGCATGAAGAAATCTGGACCATACTTATTCAGAGCCCAAGACCAACACATATCCCTTTTGTTTATCAGAAAGGCTCTGGTCACAACCATCAGTCATTGGCCAGAGTGCCTCAAACAGGGTCAAGGTTATAATCGTTTTCTCTCTGCTCTATCTCCCACTACTCACCCTCATAAGTTGTCTGGAAACCTAGACCTAGTTAGTTGTTTCAACACAAGGCCATCTGATTTATTCCTTCGCTCAGCCGAGCTTTGACTGGGGCCTTCTTTGCCAGTGGAGGTAGCCTTCGCAACACTTTTGTCCAGTTTTGCACTCTCATCGTTCAAGCTGAATGCTTTCATGGTTTGATCTAAACTTTTAATTCCCTCATAGCTTCAGGTACACACTAGTCTTCCACACAGGATGAAAGAGTCCTGTCAAATTCTCTCTTTTCTCTCCTTCTCATTTCAAAATAAGGCATTCAGTTCTAAATATGTAAGAGTAGTAGCAGCACACTTTACAGAAGCAGCACAAATAGGAGGTCTTTTTAACATAGGTGTGCCTTTTCTGGTTGTAAACTGCTTGAGATCAGACCCCATGGCATTTATTCTTTGGCCTTCTTCCATTATTCTCCGTCCTCTCCATCATGTACCACCACATATTAAGCACTCAGACAACTGACTGATGGTTTTAAACTAGACAATAGCCATGTGATAGAGTAAGGAGAGAGAGAGGGTATGTGTGTGTATGTGTTTGTATGTGCAGGGGGAGGGCATTGGTAGGGAGTCATGCCTGTTTTGACTATCATTAAATACTTACTCTCTTTAGGTCCTGGCCTTTCTTTTCAAATGGCTTTCGCTAAAGTAATTGACAAGGTTAGCTAGGGAACGTGGTCGCTCTGACCATGTATTTTACTCCGGACTACAACGTTTTCTAGGGACAACAAAGGTCATGGTTTACATTATAGAACACACATAGTATTGATAAGGTTATCAAGGGAACCTGATGTGCCACATACCAACAGTTCTCCCTGGCAGACGTGATACAAATAAAACAACTTCTCTTGGCAGTTGTAAAGTGGCTACGGTAGCCTCAACCTAATAAAAACCCAAGTTACCTACCTCCCCATCCCATCTATGACAGTACCCCATGCTTTTGCCAACAAGAAGCACCCCCCAAATCTGTACTAGGTCTTTTCTCCACTCATGGATACTGACCTGTTCCCTTTTTGGAACATTCTTTCCCTTAATAAACTTTTCCACTATTTGCTACCCAAAAAGATTGCATCCTCGTGTGCTTTAGGGGAAGAGGAGCCTAGTTTGCCACCCTGGGGGAGACTGAACTTGCTAGCTTGAGCTCCAGAACCCAAATCAGGTCACTTGGAATCTAATCAGTTGCAGGACTGCAACAGTGATGGTTGTTGTGAAAGAACAGTCACTTCATGGTAGCTAGCTAACCGACAGTCAAGATAAAGACAGGAACGTTTCAGAAAGAGAAGTCAGTCAACAAGACGAGAACTGTATCGTTCCACAATTAGTGCTACATCTTATAGGACTTCACGTCACTGTTTTCCCTAAAACTTTGCTAACTTCCTGAAAGATAAGATCTAAACAACTAAACCGGGTAGTCACAACTCTCTGAGCTCTGATCTGAGCTAGCTTTTCAAGTTCATTTGATCTTGTACTGCCAAGCCAAGTGCCGTCGAGTAGGATCCGACTCTAGAAACAGACTTTTCTGCCTCAAATCATAAATGCTATGTCTTAGCATCTCCATGGTTAGAATCCCCTTCTCTATTTCTTTTCCTCAAATCCTAGCTCTCAGATTTTTAAGAAACACTGGTGGTGCAGTGGGTAAAGAGCCATGGCTGCTAAGAAAAGGTTGGCACTTCAAATCTACCTGCTGCCTCCTGGAAACCCAGTGGGGCAGCTCTACTCTGTCCTCTACTCTGTCAGAATCAACTTGACAGCAGTGGGTTTGTTTTGAATGGGTTTGGTGACATAATAGTTAAGTGCCTGGCTTCTAACCAGAAGATGGGCAGTTCAAACCCACCAGTGGCTTCTCAGGAGAAACGATTTGGTGATCTGCTGCTATAAAGATTTCAGCCTAGAAAAACCTATGGGACAGTTCTATTCAGTCATATAGCATCACTATAAGTCAGGATAGACTGAGGAGGAAACAACAATTCAGATTTTTGTTTAATTCCACCTCCTCTGTGAGACTGTCCCAGCATTCTTCCTAAAAATTAGTTCCTCCTCCCTTTATCACTTCATAGCACTTGATAATATACGCCAATTTTATTCTGACATTTATTGAAGTCTTCCTTCATACTTTAAGATCTGTGGTTCCCCCTTTGGACTATAATCTCTTTAGGAATATAAAATATAGCAAAGCCCCTTTTATGTTAAGTCCACAGCACACTTTTAAATCAATGGAGAGTGCAATAATTGCCTGGTGATTTGCACTCAACTGAATTTCCTGCCTCATCTTTTTATGATCACGTGCCCTTCACCAAAATTGTCTCAGCCAGAATCCCCAGACTTTGAGGACTCTGGAATGGGTTTCTGTTTCAACAAGATGATTTCTGTGCCCTTTTATTGCTCAAGTCTCTGTTCTGCCCCCTGACTATCTGGAATTTGGGCTACTTTCCTTCTTTCATCCTTGAATTTACATCCTTAGAAGTCTCTCTGCCAAATTTATGCCACGTTACTTGCTTTGACATTGGGCCTATCACAGAGTCTAACATTGTATTTCCTGCTTGTTTTTCTGTCACCTGCTTTACCATGTAAAAGTTCCTGTGCATGACTTGCTCTTGGCTGACCAAGACTTTCTTTAGTTCTCAAAATGCATCCACTATTAATTCTGGTGCTGACACAATGCCAAGTACCAAACAAGTTAGAAAAGAAAAGCATCATTTACCCTCACATTTCATTCTTTACAGTAAAACTAAGTTCAGTTAAATGTGACTGAGCTTTAGTTAATGGAACTAAGCATCTGCTGAAAACATCCTCTTATAGAAGAAATCTTCCAATACAGCATTGATTCATGACTGGACTTGCAACTAGAGGCTTCTACATCTGAACCCAGACAGATGTGAACAAAAATACAAATGCTCAGTGGCTTTTCTCTCTGGGAGGGATATGTGACTTTTAATATGAAGGCTTTGAAGCATACAATTTGCAACAACCCAAAAAAACATTAGAAAAACAATGCCACACACACAAACACACACCAGACCTACAAGACAGACCCAAAATTCTTGATTTAGGCCTAGCCAACATGGCTCTGGAAACTCTCATGGCATAGCAGTTAAGTGCTACATTTGCTAATCAAAAGGTCTACAGTTCAAATCTGCCAGGCACTCCCAGGAAACTCTATAGAGCAGTTCTATTCTGTCCTGTAGGATCACCATGAGTTGAAATCAACTTGATAGCAATTGGTTTTTGGTTTTTAACATGGCACTATAGATAGCTACACCATATCATCCCTCTGTAGCATATACCTGTAAAACAAATTCAAACATCGATCCCTAAATGTCAAATGAAGGGATAAAGAACTAGATCAAACATTTAATGAAAAATCAACTGGCAGAGAAGAGGGGACACTATTGAGTGGAGTTCCTCTATCAGCCTCCATAGCACAGATTTGCCATCTGGTCTATAGCCACCAAAAAGTGCAGACAGAGAGCATGGGAAAGCAATTTCATGGAGCTCCCAACAGGAGACAGAGCACCCAGTAACAAGGGATACATGCTTGCAGAGCCCGCACCCTTCTTATCTCTACAGCGCCTTTGCTACTATGCAGCATGCCACAGTCACTAAGCCTGAGAGATTCCAGCCAACTGTTGCCTGGATCTGTCCAGTCCCCACTGGCTGGCTCCTCCAATGCTATTGCTTGTTATTTCTTTTATGGCTTTTTAAAAACTGTGCTTTAAGTGAAAGTTTACAGTTCAAGTCATTTTCTCACACAAAAATTCATACATGCATTGTTATTTGACCCTAGTTGCTCTGCCTGTAATGTGATGGTGCCCTCCTCCTTTCCACTTTTGTGTCCATTACACTAGCTTCTGTCCCTTTTTGCCTTCTTGTCTTACCTCCAGACATTAGCTACCCATTGAGTTTCATGTATCAACACACTGTTTACTCTATCAGTGTTTACAAGTATTTTATGTTTCAGTCCAGTCTAATCTTTGTCCAAAGATTCGGCTTTGGGAATGGTTTTAGTTCTGGGCTAAAAAAAAGTCCAGCAAGCATGTCATTCAGAGTCGTTTTGGTCTTAATCAGACCATTAAGTCTAGTTTTATTACTAGAATTTGAGTTCTGCACCCCACTTTTCACCTTCTCCATCAGGAACTCTCTGTTGTGTTTCCTTCCAGAGCGGTCATTAGTGGTAGCTAGATGTCTTCTAGATCTTCCATTCTCAGACTGATGGAGTCTCTGGTTATGCAGCTCTTTCTGTCTCTTGGGCCCATATCTAACACTGTACACAAAAATCAAATCAAACTGGATAAAATAGCTAAATATTAAACATAAAATTATAAAGATTATGCAAGAAAAAATAGTGTCAACAATGGAAATTTTGATACATAACTTAGACTTCAAAATCTGACAAACAAAGCTCAATCAAAAGAAGAGAAAATATATCAGTGGGAACTACTAAGAATAGTACGTAAGTACTGTGGCACAGATCATCAGCTACTCATAGGCAAATTCAAATTGAAACTGAAGAAAATTAGAACAATTCTATGAGAGACAAAGTATGACCTTGAGTATATCCCTCCTGAATTTAAAGACCAGTCCAAAAACAGATTTGATGTGCTGATCATTAATGACTGAAAACCAGATGAATTTTGGAATGACATCAAAGACATCATCCATGAAGAGAGAAAGAGGTCATTAAAAACACAAGAAAGAAAGAAAAGACAAATTGGCTGTCAGAAGAGACTAAAACTTGCTCTTGAACATCAAGCAGCTAAAGTAAAAGGAAAGAATGTCGAAGTAAAGGACATAAACAGAAGATTTCAAAGAGCAGCTTGACAAGACAAAGTATTATAATGACATGTGCAAAGAGCTGGAAAATGGAAAACCAGAAGGGAAGAACATGTTCTGTGTTTCTCAAGCTGAAAGAACTGAAGAAAGAATTCAAGCCTCGAGTTGCAATACTGAAGGATTCTACAGGAAAACTACTAAATAACTCAGGGAGCATCAAAAGAAGGTGAAAGGAATATACAGAGTCATTACACCGGAAAGAACTGCTTGACAATCAGCCATTTGAAGAGGTAGCATATGATCAGGAACCAATGGCACAGAAGGAAGAAGTTGAAGCTACACTGAAGGCACTGGCAAAAAAAATAGGCTCCAGGAAATGATGGAGTATCAACTGAGATATTTCAACAAACAAATGCAGCACTGGAAGTGCTCACTCATCTATGCCAAGAAATTTAGAGGACAGCTACCTGGCCAACTGACTAGAAGAGATCCAAGTTTATTCCCATTCCAAAGAAAGGTGATCCAACTGAATGTAGAAATTATCGAACAGTATCATTCATTATCACACGCAAGTAAAATTTTGCTCAAGATCTTTCAAAAGCAGCTACAACAGAACATTGACAAGAAACTGCCAGAAATTCAAGCTGGATTCAGAAGAGGATGTGGAATCAGGGATATCATCTCTGATGTCAGATGAATCTTGGCTGAAAGCAAAGAATACCAGAAAGATATTTACTTGCATTTTTTTGACGATGCAAAAGGATTCAACTGTGTGGATCATACTAAATTATGGCTAACGTTGCAGAGAATGAGAACTCCAGAACACCTAACTGTGCTTTTAAGGAAATTTGTATATGGACCAAGAGGCAGTCATGCAAACAGAACAAGAGGACACTGCATGGTTTAAAGTCAGGAAAGGTGTGCACCAATGTTGTACCCTTTCACCATACTTTTGTAATCTGTATGCTGAGCAAGAGCATCCCAATCCGGGAAGCTGGATCTTATGAAGAAGAACAAGGCATCAGGATTGGAGGGTGACTCATTAACAACCTGCGTTACACAGATGACACCACCTTACTTGCTGGAAATGGAGATTTAAGACACTTACTGATGAAGATCAAGGACCACAGCCTTCAGTATGGATTGCACCTCAACATCAGGAAAACAAAAATCCTCACAACCAGACCAGAAAGCAACATTGTTATAAATGGAGAAGAGGATTGAGGTTGTCAAGGATTTCATTTTTTACTCAGGTCCACAATCAACACCCAGGGAAGCAGCAGTCAGGAAATCAAAAGACTCATTGCATTTGGAAAATCTGCTGCAAAGGACCTCTATAAATTATTCAAAAGTAAGCATGTCACCTTGAAGAATAAAACACATCTGACCCAAGCTAGTATTTCCAGTTGCATCACATGCATGTAAAAGCTGGACCATGAACACAGAAGACAGAGGAAGAATTGATGCCTTTGAATTGTGGTGTTGGAGAAGAATGTTGAATGTAGCTTGGACCGCCAAAAGAACAAGCAGATCTGTTCTGGAAGAAGTACAGCCAGAATGCTCCTTGGAAGCAAAGATGGCAAGACTGTGTTTTGCAGACTTGGCCATGTTGTTAGGAAGGATCATTACATGGAGAAGGACATCATGGTTGGTAGAGTGGAGGGTCAGCAAAAAATAGGAAGACCCTCAACGAGATGGATGGGCAGTGGCTACAACAATGGGCTTAAGCATGAAGACGATTATGGGCATGGTACAAGACCAGACAGTATTTTATTGTGTGGTGCATGGTGTTGTTATGAGTCAGAACTGACGTAATGGTACCTAACAACAATAACAGTTAAGAATCAGACACTTTTGCTCAACCAAAGACCTTACCGAAAGAATTAAAAAACAACCCACAGAATGGGAAAGAATATTTGGCAACTACATGTCAGACCAACATCTGATCTCCATAACCTACAAGATACTGCAAAACATCAACAGAAAAAGGTAAATAACCCAGTTAATCACTGGGCAAAGGAGATGGACAGACACTTCACTACAGAGGACATCCAGGCAGCCAAAATACACATGAGGAAATGCTCACAATCATTAGTTATGAATGAAATACAAATCAAAAGTACAATAAGATACAGTCTTATACTAACAAGGTTGGCCATCACACAAAACAACAAATGCTGAAGAGGCTGTTGAGAAGTTGGAACTCTCCTACACTGCTGATAGGATTGCCAAGTGGTACAACCTCTTTGGAAAGCAAGCTAGTGTTCCTTAAAAAGCTGGAAATAGATATATCCTTTGAACCAGCAACCCCACTGATTGGAATATATCCTACAGAATCAAGCACAGTCACATGAACAGATACATACATACAAATGTTAATTGCAGCACTCCACAATAGCAAGAAGATGGTCTCAGCCCACATGCTCAACAACAGATTAATGGATAAACATACTGTGGTACATATATTCACTGGAACACCAACCAATAATAAAGAACAATGATGATTTTAGGACGCATCTCATAACCTAGTTTCAACTGGAAGACATTATTTTGAGTGAAATCAGTAGCAGCACAAGGAAAAAATATTGCAGGAGACCCCTCCTATAAGGACTTAAAAACAGACTCATATACAGAAAAAAAGATTGTTTGATGGCTAGAAGGGAGAGGAAGGAGAGAGGGATAAGGTTAGTTATTGATTAGATAGTTGATAGAAATTTGGCTGGGTGAAAGCAGTAATAGTGCACATTAGAAAGAAAATCAACTTAACTAGACTTCAATATAAAATGAAAACTCTTCTAATTTTAACCCAATATTGCAAGGATAGAGTAGCAGGGGCAGGGATCTGGGGACAATGCTCTCAGGTGACATAGAGGCCAACTGGCATAACTAGCCTATTGCTAAGAGAGTCTTCTGCAACCCATATTGGTGAGCAGCATCTAGGGTCTTAAAAGTTAGCAAGTTGCCATCTGTGGTACACCAAATGGTCCCAATTCAGCTGAATCAGATGATCACCAAGGACAACAAAGACATAAGGGAAGAAGAGCCTAGGAAACAGAAGGACCCACACATATGGTGACAGTATCAACATGTGACCAGAAGAACCAGATGGTGCCTGGCCACCACAAATGACAGCCATGATTGGGCACACAATGTCAGGTCCCTGTGGCAACACAAGAAACAGAGGGGTATACCTCAAGAACTCCACTAAAAGACCTCAACTGATGGTCCAATGGCCCAGGAGGTACCCTGGGAGCACAGACCTGCCATGACCTGCTGCTTCCCCTGATCATTAATCATTACTGAGGTCAACTCTTTAGACAGGAATGGATTACACTCATGGACACAAAGTGACCATATGGTGTGCCCACTTTATGGTTCTATGTATGTACAGGATCCTATCCTACTGGCCTCTTACTGGAAGGGAGAGGAGAGAGTAGAGGGGAGGAGACAGGAGATTATTAGAAGATATGACATGTACAGAATGAAAAGGAAGGGTGTGCTGCCACTGGGCAAGGAGAGTAGGAGCTGAAGATAGGTGGAAGTGCAAATTTAACCTGGATTATATACTTTCACTCAATCACAATAAAAATAAATAAATAAAATAAAAGGAAATACATTATATAATGATTAAAGCAACAATTCTCCATGAGGACAAAACCATAATAAATATCTACACACCCAATGACAGGGCTAGACTCTTAAAAGCCCTGAAAAGTAAACTGACGATTCCACAAAAATAGTACAGGATTTCAACATACCATTCTCAGCAAAGGAGAGAACATCTGGAAAGAAATTTTAAAAAAATACAGACGATCTAAAGTCTGCAACCAACTTAACCTCATTGACATACATAAAACACTACACCCAACAGAAGGAAAGTACACATTCTTTTCCAATGAACAAATGGACCATTCTTCATTACAGATCACATCTTAGGCCACAAAACAATCATCAACAAAATCCAAAACACTGGGATAACACAAAGCATCTTCTCTGATCACAGTGTCATAAAAGAAAACATTAATAACAGGAAGGGCAAGAGGAAAAAAAAATGAATGGAAACTGAGTAACACCTTGCTTAAAAACCACTGGGTAAAAAAAGAAATCAGAGGTAGAACAAAAAAAATTCATAGAATCAAGCAAAAATGAAAACACATCATATGAAAATCTTTGAGACACAGCAAAGGCAGTACTCAGAGGTCAAATTATAGCAACAGACACATACATTTAAAAGTGTGGACAAAATCAAAAAGGAGCTGTCGAACTCAAACAAATAGGAAGAAAACAGCAAAAGAAGCTATAGCAACCAGAAGAAAGGAAATAGTAAAAATCAGCACATAAACAAATAAAGCAGAAAATAGTAGAAACACAACAGACAGAATCAACAAAACCAAAAGGTGATTCTTTGAAAGGATCAGCAAAATCAACAAATCACTGGCTAAACTGACAACAGGGAAACAGGAGACGAAGCAAATAACCCAAATAAGATGTGACACAGGGGACAGTACAACTGACTGAATCAAAATTAGTAGGATTATAACAGAGTGCTATGAAACTAGCCAAGCCAATATTTCAACAAATTTGAAAGCCTAGAGGAAATGGAATAATTTATAGAAATACAGTACCTACCTAAACTAACACTGAGGTAGAAAATCTGAATGAACAGGTAACAAGAGACTGAAAGGGTAATTTATTTAAAATAATAATAATAAAGCCAAATTAAAAAAATCCCTGACTCAGATGGCATCACTAGAAAATTCAACCAAATATTCAGAGAAGAACTTGGACAAGTACTACTCAGACTGTATTTCAGAACATAGAAATGGAGGGGATACTTCTAAATTCACTCCATGAGGCCAGCATAACCCTGGCATCAAAACCAGGCAAGCCAAGCCAAGCCACAGGCACTCCTTGAATACTCTGGGGGTCAGTTCTACCCTGGCCCCTAAGGTTGCCATGAAATCCAGGCAAAGATACAACAAAAAAAAAAAAACAGACTGATATCTCTCATGAATATAGATGCAAAATTTCTCAAGAAAATTCTAGCCAGTAGAATTAAGCATCACATCAAAAAAAATAATAATAATACGCCACAACCAAGCAGAATTCATACCAAGTATGCAAGAGTGGTTCAACATTAGAAAAGCAATCAACAAAATCCACCACATAAATAAATCAAAAGAAAAGAATCACACAATCATCTCAATCAACATAGAAAAGGCATTTGGTGAAGTCCAAGACCCATTCCTGATTTAAAAAAAAAAAAACTCTCAGTAAAATAGGTATAGAAGGGAATTCCTCAACATAATAAAGAACATCTATACAAAACTAACAGCCAACATCATTCTTAATGGCAAGAGACTGAAAACATTCCACCTGAAAACAGGAACAAGATGAGAGTACCCTTTAACACCACTCCTATGTAACATTATACTGGAAGTTCTAGCTAGAGTAATAAGGCAAGAAAAAGAAATAAAGAGCACCCTAATTGGTAAAGAAGAAGAAAAACTATGTCTATTTGTGGATGATGTGATACTATTTATAGTAAAACCAAAAGACTCTACAAGAAAACTATTGGAACCAATAGAAAGATTCAGCGGAGTAGTATGACACAACATAAAGACACTAAAAGCAGTTGGTTTTCTGTACTAGAATAAAGAAAACCATGTAAAGAAAATCAGGAAAGCAATATCATTTATTTTAACAAGGAAAAAAAAACAGTCATTGAGTCAATTCTGACTTGTAGAAATAGCCCCTGAAAGAATAAAATACTTAGGAATAAAGTTAACCAGGGACATAAAAGACTTGTACAAAGAAAAATATAACACATTACTGCAAGAAACCAAGAAACCTACAACATGGGAAAATATTCTGTGTTCATGAATAGGTAGAATCAACATTGTGAAAACCTCAGTTCTACCCAAAGCAGTCTACAAATACAATCAATCCCAATCCAAATACCAACAGCATTTTTTAATGAGATGGAAATACTAGTTATCAGCTTTGTATGGAGAAGAAAGAGGAACCAGATGCATACAGTACTACTGAAAAAGAAAAATAAAGAAAATAAAGTAGGAGGACTAACATTACCTGACCTGAGAAATTACCACACAGCCACAGCAGTCAAAACGTGCTGACACTGTTACAATGAGAGACACACTGACCAATGCAGCAGATTGAGAACCGAAATACAAATCCATTCATCTATGGTCACCTGATCCGTGGCAAAGGCCCAAAGTTCGCTAATGGGGAGAAAATAGTCTTTTTAACAAATGGTGCTGGAAAAATTGGATGTCCATCTGTAAAAAAAAAAAAAACAAGGCAACAGGATCCATACCTCACAACATGCACAAAAACTAATTCAAAATGGATCAAAGACCCAAATATAAAAACAAAAACTATAAAGATCTTAGAAGAAAAAACAGGGTCAATGCTAGAGGCCCTCAAATATGACATAAACAGGATTCAAATCATGACTAACAATACGTAAACATCAGAAGATAAGCTAGATAACTGGGATCTTCTAAAATGTTAAACACTTAAGCCCATCAAAAGACATATGACACATGAGGAAATGCTCAAGACCAAGAACTACTAGAGAAATGCAAATCAAAACTACAATGAGATACCATCTCATCTAGCATTACTGGCACAAATAAAAAAAATAGAAAATAAACATTTGAGAGGCTTCAGGGAGATTGGAACTGTTATGCACCACTGTGGGAACGTGAAATGAAATAACCATTTTGGAAGGTGACATGGGGCTTCCTTAAAATGCTAAAAACAAATACTGTATCATTCAGCTATACGACTCCTAGTAATATATCTTAGAGAAATAAGAGCAGTCACACAAATAGACATATGCACACTCATGTTCATTATGACACTATTCACAATACCAAAATGATGGAAACAATGTAAGTATCCGTGGATGAAGGAATAAATAATCCAACTATGGTACATATACAAAATGGAATAATACTCAAGAATAAAGAACAAAGAACAACGTATCTGTGCAAAACTGTGCATCATGGATGAATCTGCAGGGCATACATGTTGAGTAAAATAAGCCAGTTACAAAAGGGCAAATACTATATGAGACCATTTCTATAAAAATTAATGAAAAGGTTTAAACATAAAAAGAAATAGTCATTGATAGTTACGAAGGAGGAGAGGAATGGGGATGGAAAAATACTAAACAGACAATAGATAAGAAGTAACTTTGGTGAAGGATAAGACAGTACACAAAGCTAGGGAAGCCAGCACCACTTGTCCAAGGCAAAGCCTTGCAAGTTCCACAGATACATATATAAATTTCCTAATGGAGTGAATTACTGGGCTTAGGGCTGTGGGAACCATGGTCTTGGGGATCATCTAGCTCAATTAGAGTAACACAGTTTGTAAAGAAAGTATTTTACATTCTGGTGAGTAGTGTCTAGGGCCTTAAAACCTGTGAGTGGCCTTCTAAAATACTCTATTGGTCTCACCCCTTTGGGAGAAAAGCAAAACAAAGATACTAGGGAAAGACTAGTCTATAGGATTAATGGACAACAAGTACCACTACCACAACTTCCACCACCAGCCTGAACACAGTAAAACTAGATGGTACCCAGCTACCACTACTGACTGTCCTGTCAGGGATCATAATAGAGGGTCTTTAACAGAGCTGGAGAAAAATGTAGAACAAAACTCTAAAAGCAAAAGACCGGACTCACTGGCCTAACCGAGGTTGGTAAGACCCCAAGAACATCACTCCTGGGTACCTTTTCAGCTAAGTAATGTAGTCACTCCTGAGGTTCACCTCTCATGTAAAGTTTAGACAGACCGATGAAACAAAGTAACCCTAATGGAACACACCAACCTTGGCGCAAGAACTAGAAGGTAAGAGCAGATGTGAAAGCTGATAATAGAGAACCCGGGGTTGAGAAGGGAAGCTGTTGACCTGCTTTGAGGCTGTTAATCAATATCATAAAACAATATACATACTGATTGCTTAATAAGAAGCTACTTTGTTCTGTAAATCTTTATCTAAAGTAAAAGGGAAAAAATTAACTTAAAAAATTAGGCACAGAAAGAAACAATATTTGAAGATTATAAAGAGGGAAAGTATAGAGAGGAAAAACTACTAACTAGACACTAGATAAGTGGTAACTTTGGTGAAGAGTTAGACAGTTATATACTACTGGGGAAATCAGCACAACTTGATCAAGGCAAGATCATGGATGCTTCACAGATACAATCAAAGTTCCTGAGGAGCCAAATTACTGGGCTGAGGACTGGGGATCGTGGTCTCAAGGGACATTCAGTTCAACTGACATAACATAGTTTATAAAGAAAATGTTCTACATCCCACACTGGTGAGTAGCATGAAAGGTCTTAAAAGCCTGTGAGTGACCTTCTAAGATACTTTGCTGGTTCTACTCTGTCTGGAGCAAGGCAGAAATGAAGAAACTATAGACAAAAAGCAAAGATTAGTCTAAAGAACAATTGGACCACAACTACCACAGCCTCCACCAGATTGAGTCTAGCTGAAGTGTTTAGTACACAGCTACCATCACCAACTACTCTGAGAGAGATCACAATAGACGGTTCTGGACACAGCTAGAGAAAACTGCAGAACAAAATTCAAATTCACAAAAACAGACCAGACTTACTGGTCTGATAGAGACTGGAGTGAACCTGACTGCATGGTCCGCAGCTAGACAACCTTTTAACTCAGTACTGAAGTAATACCTTAGGTTCACCCTTCAGACAAAGATTAGACAGGCGTGGGAGGTGTGGAGGAAAGAGACTAAATGGAAAGGATGAGAAAGCAGGAGGAAACAGTAAAGCTGGTAACAGGGAATTCAAGAGGCAGAAGGGGAGTGTATTGACATGCCATGAGGTTGGCAACTAATATCACAAAATAATCTGTATTAACTGTTAAATAAGAAACAAATTTGCTCTTAAACCCTCAACTAAAGCACTTTTTTTTAATGACCTTAGCATTTACTTTGTAGAGTAAAATCAAAATCTTTCAGGTAGAATTGTGCTTTACTGAATGCTCAACATAACAGAAACTATATGTGCGTTTGGTGAATAATCAAAAGGACGGACAAATGAATTTAAAAAACTGAATGAGCGTAAAATAAACAACAGCTAAAACAAGATTACTCACTTTTGTTCCAAGCGGTAATTGAGAGAGTACAACTATGTACAAAAAATGAAATAAAAGGTATCCTTTCTGACTATTCTCCCAGTTTGGCAAAGTTTGCAGAACGGCACTGCATCTCTGCATGGCGTTCAGAAACTTCAAATGAGTAAACAGCAACTTTGAGAAATGCTATAGAACATGAGAGAAAACTTCTCCGGTGGAAGAACTAAATCACTGCTTTATGTATTTGTATTACAAATTTGTATTTGTCTTTCCTGGACTTGCTTTAAAACAATGGCCTCCATTCATTCATTTATTATATTCTTAAAACTCATATCAACGATCTCAACGATTCCCTTCAGTTCCCTGAGGACGTGATACTACTACCTGCATTTTACAGATGGAAGAGACAAAGGATAGAAATGTTAACTGGATGTTTGGGGTCCCCCCATCCAAAGCTTTTCCAAAACCAAAGAAACCAAACCTGTTGCTATCAAGTTGATTCTGACCTAGAGACCATCTAGAACAGCATAGAACTTTACTGTAGGGTTTCAAGGCTATAATTTCTACCAAAACAAATTGCCACATCTTTTTCCTGCAGAATGGTTGATGGGTTCACACTGTTGACCTTTCATTTAGCAGCCAAATGCTTAACCACAGCACCACCAGAGCCCCGTAAAGCTTTTCCAGTACCCTACAATTGCTTTTAGGTAGAGGACACCTGAACTGTAAGCCACAAAACTCATGAGTCTATATATTTTGCTATAATGTTGTTTCTCTATAGCATCCTTTGCATTTGTTCTTCCTCATTTGCTTCAGTGATGAAGGGATTATACTAGCTTTCAATTGTTGTATAGCAGATGATTATCTCTGTATCTCCAGGTCAAATGATTGAGGACTTTAAATTACATCTGCAAAATGCCTTTACAGCAGCACGTGTTTTAATGTGTGACTGAATAACTAGAGTGCAGGGATGGTTCATGTCCCTCAAAGTGCAAACAGCTAGGTGCTATACTAATAACAAAAAGTTTGGCTATTTCAACCTGCATAGAGGTGCCTCCGAAGAGAAGCCTAGCCATCCGCTTCCAAAATGTCACAGCCATGAAAACCCAATGGAGCAGTTCTACTTTGCAACATACGGGATTGTCAAGAATTGGAATGGACTCCACAGGAACTGATTTAGTTGTATTTTTATTTTAGTGATGGGTCGCTGGTAAAATTCTTACCTTCTATACATAAGACCTGAGTTTTGTTCCCAGATCTTCAAATGCAGCTGTGCTGTCTGTCAGCTAAAGCTTTCATGTTGATGTGATGCTGAACAGATTTCTGGGCAGCTTCTAGACTAAAACAGACAAAAAAGAAAGGCTTCGCAATCTACTTCCAAAATCAGACAATGAAAACTCGATGTCCTGTCATGGTTGAAGCAAAGGAGAATGAAGAAAATCAAAACAAGGGAAAGATTGGCCCAAAAGACTAACAGATAACTGTTACGGCCTGCACTAGACTAAGCTTAGAACAACTAGACAACTAGATTTCATGGATTGAATTGTGTCCCCCCGAAAATATGTGTAGTCATGTGGCTGGGCCATGATTCCCGGTATCTTACGAGTGTCCTCCATTAGGTGGTTTTCCTACACTGTATATTAAAGGATTAGAGTGGGGCTATAAATCCCTTTATAGGATCACTTCCATGCTACACTGCAAAGGGAGTTTACCTGGAGTGTGGCTTGCCTCACCCTTAATCTTTTCATCCTGCAAGAGATAAAAAGAAAGAAAAGCAAGCAGAGAATTGGGAACCTCATACCGTCAAGAAAGCAGCACAAGGAGAAGAGTGCATCCTTCCAACCTGAGGTTCCTGCACCAAGATGCTCCCTGGAAAAAGACTGATACAATACCGGATTTTCCTCTAGAGCCAACAAGGGGGAATGCGTTCTCCTGGAGCAGACATCCTAAATTTGGACTTGTGGCCTACTGGAATGTGTAAGAACAAACCTTCCTTTGTTAAAGCCATTCACTCTATGGTATTTCTTTTAGAGCAGCACTGTCTTTCTAAAATGCTAGATGATGTCCTGATCATTCTGACAGGAATTATAATAGAGGGCCCCTAACAGATCAACAGAAAAATGTTGAACAAAATTCAAACTCTCTCTCTCTCTCTCTTTCTGTCTCACACACACACACACACACACACACACAAAGAGACCAGACTTGTTAGTCTGAAAGAGACTGGAGATACTCCAGATACCCTTTTAACTCAGTACTGAAGTCATTGCTGAGGTTAACCACTCAGCACAAGATCAGACAGGCTCCAGGGCAGACAGTAACATGTAAGGAATGTACTTTCTAGTTCAATCATGTATTTGAGACTAAATAAGGGGAAGCACAGAAAAATTGAAGGAGAACAACGAAACTGGAGGGGAGAAGTGAACAGTGTCAAAGCAGTACAGAGTCGGCAATCAATGTCACAAAGCAACTTGTGTAATAAATGTTTGATGAGAAACCAATTTGCTATGTAAACTTTCTCCTAAAGCACAATTAAAAAAAAGAAAAAGAAAACCCTATAGATCACAATGGTCTGATCCTATTGGGCGTGAGGTCACCATGTACTGGGGTGACTTGGTGAGTGGTCAGCTAATAAGAAGGAATTTTGAAGAATCATGTTAGAATTCAGTCTGCCACCAGTGTTTTGTTAATCTCATCTAAAAGAAGTTCAAGAGGATTTTTTCTCTTCATGTTTTCTATTTTTCTTTAGACAGATTTCTAAGTTTCAGTTAAACAATGGGCCTGCCTACCTTTACAGCAACATTTATAATCAACTTAAAAATTGCTTTGAATTCCATACCCTCTCCCCTCACCTGCACAACCACCAGAGAGCTCTGTACCAGAGCACAGTCAGCCATGGCCCTAGCCTTCCCTGTGCTGCTAAGAAGAACAAATCCAGCCACTCACTTCTGTTCCCAACTCCTCAGCCCCTCCCTCACAGACACTTTTACACTACTCAGGGGTGGCTGCATCAGTGCAAGAACTCTGACTTCTGGGACTTGGACATATTCTATGTGAAGTCATATAAAGTGAGTGGGAGGGGCCCAGAAAAAAGAGAGAGAAGGGGCCAACTGGGGAGGCAAGAATACACCAGGATATGAAGGAAAATTGAAATGGCAATGATGAGGAAAAAGAAAGACAGAGATATAAAACCAGAAACAACAGCAACAGTAGACACAGAAATTAAAAAGAGGCTAGAAGTACCTAAAGTGCTAAAAGAAAATTAGCAGGTATAATTTGGTTAAAGGAACTACAGCAAGAGTCAGACCTCAAATTGGGCAAAGTAACTTTTGGTATTAACAGTAGAATTTATGGAATCAAGGCTCTTATCCTTGTCTTTGAGCAACGACTTTACACAGTTTGAAGTTACTAAAAAATAAATTATGCAGGCTGAGCCAAGATGCAAACTAGACACATGAATCCTCAATTCACTCTAAGAACAAGATTGTAACGATAAATCAAAGGAGTACTCTGAATACCCAGGGAGCCCTAGGACAAGATATAGGGTTCTCAGATTGAACGACATGCCATTAAATGGGAAACTGCCTCTCTCTAACACAAGGCAGTACACACTGAGCCCCACTCCTGCTAACTTACTATTTGGGTGGACTGCAGGTACTGATAGCCATTTTGTTATCTGAGAGGCAGGAGATGGGCATGAGCTAGCAAATACGCTGAACTGCAGTGCTAAAGTAAACCGTGTATAGTGCAACAGAGAGACAATACATGGGATAACCACATTTTGAGATCCCAGCTGCTGACTGAGGGCACCACTGACCCTCCACCCTCTCTTTTCTGAGCTGCTCCATAAGTTCTGTGTTTTTGTGGCGGGAAGGCCAGCTGAGCTGAGATGTCATCTGGTCAGGCAGAGTCACACAACCAGAGGCCTCAGCAGGGTCTAATTCCCAAGCCAAGAAGCATTGTCAGCCCAGAAAGTGCTCTTCCAGCAGAAAGGCTGTGTTTAAGACAGTGCTACCTTAAGGGTGGGGCCCAGCTGAAGATGACAGCAAGGGTGAAATAGCCACAGAGGGGCTTCCCTTGTCAGCCAGAAGGTGGAAACAGCCATACCTGACAACCTTACTGATTTGGGGCAGCTATTGGACAGTTCCTAGCTTTTTAAAATAAGACTACTTAGAGAGAGAAATCACTGCTGAGCAGCCTGGAGGCATCTCTTCCAGCCTTTACTGATCTACATCATAGCACCAGTTGACTGCCACTCAGTGACTACAATTAGTAGGGCACCTTCTTTACCATTCAGGAGGCAGAGCCTGCCACTGGGGCCAATCACTATAGTACACAGAGGAGAGTGGTGACCAACTCCCTTTTCAGAACTACACATCACCTCCTGTTGAGGTAACACCAGAGAAACTAATCAGCTTCTAGATGGCCCAAAAGCAACAAACCATTGCTAACCATTTAAAGAAGCAGTCCACCGTGTCTCTGGAACAGTCTACCATGTCTCCGGAACACTCTCAAAATTATCAAAAAACTTTCCAGATGAAGAAGGATTTCTGAAATTATCAGAGGTCAAATACAAAAGAATTGTATATAGAGCCCTCCTAGAGATTAAACAAAATGAAGTATAGCAAAATGAAAAATTAAACAGGCTGTTTGAACTGATGCAACATCAACAATCTGAAATCCAGCAGATCAATAACAAAATGACAGAATTAGACAATTCAATTCAAAGCCAAAAGAACAGAATTGAGGAGATGGAAGTCAGACTAATGATCTTGAAGACAGAGCAACTCACAACAGCATTTTGGAGGAGAAATCAGAGAAAAGAAATAAAAAAAAATGTGGGACTCTATTAAGAGGAAAAATCTATGATTAACTAGCAGGACAGTTGAAAACACAGACAGTACTGTTGTTGAGTTGCTGACAGAAAACTTCCCTGAAATTATGAAAGAGAACATAGATATCCAAAACACATATCAAATGCCACAAGAAAATAGACATCAAAAAAAAGACACCATGACACATTATGATCAAGCTTAATAAAATGAAACATAAACTGATTCTCTAAAAGACAGCAAGGCTCAAAGCAAAGCTAACATTCAGAGGTAAGCACTGTATGCTTTTGTCTGACTTATCGGCAGAAACGATATTGGCACAGACACAATGGAATGGCATTTTCAAAGCTTTGATGGAGAAAAACTACCAAACAAGAATTATATAGCCTGGAAAATTGTCTCTCAGTTATGAAGATGCAATTAAGAAATTCACAGATAAACAGAAGCTTAGAGACTTTATAAAAACCAAACAAAAACTACAAGAAATACTGAAAGTAATGCTCTGCCAGAAAAACAAAACTAGTAAGTGTATATTTAAGGAGGCAATGGAGGACACAGCAGCTAGAATCCCACTCAGCTAAGGATGTCACAAAACTCTATCAAAGCTACAATATTAAAAGAAGGGAACCAGTGATCATATCACAAAAACTATGGCACCATCACACTAAAAAGAGGGATATACTACAGCAGTTATAGTCCTTTTAGATGCAGAGGAAGTTAAAAAGATACACAGAAATTAAAATTAGGTTTAAACTTAAAAGAGTAAGATGGATCATAGAGGTAGCTGCAAAGCACAACAACAATGCAACATACCAAAACAAGAAACATAGCACAAGAGTCTCAACAAAAACAAAACCAACACTGAAAAAGATGAAAAGTCAACCCACAAGAAAGAATGACCCAGAACAGAATAGAAACATAGAAAATACTGACACAAAAACACACCGAAATGACAGCACTGAAAACATACCTATCAATAATTACACTGAATCTAAGTGGACTGAATGCTCCAGTGAAGAGACAACAAGTGATATCCTTGATCAAAAGTCATGATCCATCTATATGTTGCTTACAAGAAACACAACATGGATTTAAAGATACGAATAAACTGAAAATTAAAGGATGGGATAACATATAACAAACTAACAACATTCAAAGAAGAGCAGGTGTGGCAATACTAATCTCAGATAAAATAGATTTTAATGTAAAATCCACCATCATGGAAAAGGTGGTCTATTGCTGAAAGGTTCAATACACAAGCAGGAATTAACAATATTAATTATTTACACACCCAGTGAAAAAGCATCTAAATACATCAAACAAACACTGACTACAGCGAAAAATGAGATAGATCACTCCACAATAATAGTGGAGACTTCAACACTCCACTTTCAGTAAAGGATAGATCAACGAGAAAAAGTTCAGTGAAGACACAGATCATACTGGGACAATTTACCAACCACATCTCATTGATATATATGGAACTTTTTATCCATCAACAGAGAAATATACCTGCTGCTCCAATGCACATGGAACATTTTCCAGAATAGACCATGTTTTAGGACATAGAGCAAATCTCAATGAAATTCAAAACACTGAATTATTGCAAAACATTTTCTCACCATAAAGCAATCAAAGTTGAAATCAGTAGCAGAAAAAACACAGATGGAAACTGGAACTCAAGGAAACTGAATAACACCTTGCTAAAAAAGCCATGAGTTATAGAAGAAAACAAGGATGAAACAAAGAAATTGATGGATTCCAGTGTGAATGAAAACTCATCCTACCAGAATCTATGGGCTACAGCAAAAACAGTGCTCAGATGTCAATTTATCTCTAAAATTCCACACACCTGGAAGGAAAAAAGAACCCAGGCCAAAGAACTAACCCTACAGCATGATCAAGTAGAAAGAGACCAACAAAGGAACCCCTCAGGTATCAGAAGAAAACAAATAATAAACTAGAGTAGAGAAAAGTGAGTGAGAGAATAGAAGAACAATTGAAAACATTAAAAAAAAGAAAATCTGAAAAGATCGCAAAATAGGTAAACCACTGGGGCTAAACTTACAAAAGAAAAACAGGAGCGGAAACAAGCAACCCAAATAAGAAATGAGATGGGAGATGTTACAACAGATCCAACTGAAATCAAAGTGTCATGACAGAATACTACAAAAGATCCAAACAGATTTGAAAACCTAGAGGAAATGGAGCAGTTTCTAGATTTGTATCACCTACCAAAATTATCACAAGGAGGAGTAGAACAGCTTAATAAAATCATCACAAAGGAAGAGATTGAAAAAGTCACCAAAAAACTACCAACCAAAAAAAATTCCTGGCCCAGATGGCTTCACCATAGGATTCTACCAAACCTTTAGAATACAGTTAACTCTAATACTACTGAGACTGTTTCACAGCATAGAAAATGATGGAATAATCCCAAATTCATTCTATGAACCCAGCATAACCCAGATACCAAAGTGAGGGAAAGATCCCACAAAAAATGAAAATTACAGACCAATATCACTCATGAACCTAGATGCAAAAGTCTTCAATGAAATCCTTGCCAGTAGAATTCAACAACATATCAAAAAAATAATTCATCATGACCAAGCAGGATTCATACCAAGGATGCAATGCTGGTTCAACATCAGAAAAACAATGAATGTGATCAACCACATAATAACACAAAAGACAAGAATCACCTGATTTTGTCAATTGATACAGAAAAGGCATTTGATAAAGTCCAACACACATTCATGCTAAAAACTGTCAACAAAATAGGTACAGAATGGAAATTCCTCAATGCAATAAAGAGCATCTATGCAAAGCTAACTGCCTACATCATTTTTAATGGAGAGAAACTGAAAGAATTTCCCTTGAGAACAGGAAATAGACAAGGATACCCACTCTCACCACTTCTATTCAACATTGTACTTGAAGTTCTAGTCAGAGCAATTAGACAAGACAAAGACATAAAGGGCAACTGTACTGGCAAAGAAGAAGTAAAACTCTCCTTATTTGCAGATAATATGATTGCGTATGCAGAGAATCCTAAAGAATCCATAAGTAAACTACTGGAACTAATAGAAGAGTTCAGCAAAGTATCAGGATATAAGGTAAACATATCAGTAGGATTCCTTTATACCAACAAAGAGATCATCAAGGAAGAAATTGCTACATCAATATCATTTACTGTAACCCCCAAGAAGATAAAATACCTTGGAATAAATCTACTAGACAAATAAGAGACCTATTCAAAGAGAACTACAAGACCTTACTGTAAGAAACTAAGAGAAATTTACATAAATGGAGAAACCTACACTGCTCATGAGTAGGATATTATGAAAATGTCTCTTTTACCCAAAGCTATCTACATACACGATGCAATCCCAGTACCAATTTCAGTGTCATTTTTTAATGAGATGGAGAAAGAAATCACCAAATTTGTTTAGAAAGGGAAGAAATCCCAGATAAGTAAAGCATGACTGAAGAGGAACACAGCAGGAAGCCTCACACTACCCAACTTCAGAACCTATTACACTGTCACAGTAGTCAAAACAGCCTGGTGCTGGTACAAAGAGAAATATATAGACCAGTGCAATAGCATTGAGACCCCAGAGATGCCACCATCCTCCTTTTATGAACATGTGATACTCCACAAAGTTCCTATGATTGTAAACTGCAGTAAAAACATTCTTCAACAAACAGTGTTGCAAAATTGAATATCCATCTGCAAAAGTAAAACAAGACCTATATCTCACACCTTACACAAAAACTAACTCAAATTGGATAAAAGATCTAAATGTTAAACCCAAAATGTTAAAGATCACACAAAAAAACATAGGATCAACAATGGAAGTTTTCATACAGTTAGATAGACTTCAAAATCTGACAAAGCACGATCAACAAAAGAGAAAATAGATAAATGTGAACTACTTAGAATCAAACACTTTTTCTAATCCAAGGAGTTTGTCAAAAGAATAAAAGGACCACCTGCTGAATGGGAAAAAATATTTGGCAACTACATGTCAGATTGATACTTGATCTACATAATCTACAAGTACTGTAAAACATCAGCAACAAAAAAGTAAGTAACCCAATTAAGTGATGGGCAGTGGAGAGGGACAGACACTTCACCAAAGAGGACATCCAGGAAGCCAAATTACACAGGAGGAAATGCTCATGATCATTAGCTATTAGACAAATCCAAATCAAAACTACAATTAGATACCATCTCATCCCAACGAGGTTGGCCAAAAAAACACAAAACAACAAATGTTGGAGAGGCTGTGGAGAAATTGGAACTTTCCTACACTGCTGGTGAGATTGCAAAATGGTACAACCTCTCTGGAAAGCAATTTCACACTTCATTAAAAAGCTGGAAATAGATACACTATTTGATCCAGTAATCCCACTGCTCAGAATATATCCTGCAGAATCAAGGGCAGTCACACAAACAGATACATATGCACAAATGTTTATTGCAGCACAGTCCAAAATAACAAAAAGATGGAATCAACCCACATGCTCAACAACACATGAATGTATAAACAAACTGTGGTCAATACACTCAGTGGAACACTATGCAATGAGAAAGAACAATAATGATTTTAGGATGCATCTCTTAACCTAGTTTCAACTGAAAGACATGATTCTGAATGAAATCAGTCAGCAGCAAAAGGACAAACATTGTATGAGACCCCTACTATAAGGACTTAAAAAGACTTATGTACAAAGAAAAAACTCTTTGACCGCTGAAAGGAGGAGTCAGAAAGAGAGGGCTGGTCATAGACTAGATAGGTTATAGAAATTTGGTTGGGTGAAAGCAGTGACAGCACACAGTAGAAAGAAGATCAACTTAGCTGAACTTCAACATAAACTGAAAACTCTCCTAATCTTAACCCAATATTGCAAGGATAGAGTAGCAGGGGCAGAGGTTTGGGGACCATGATCTCAGGAGCTATCAAGGCCAACTGGTATAACTAGCCTACTGCTAAGACAGTCTCCTGCACCCCATGTTGGTGAGTGGTGTCTGGGGTCTTAAAAGCTAGCAAGCTGCCTTCTGAGGTACACCAAATGGTCCCAACTCATCCAGAACAGATGACCACCAAGAACAACAATGACACAAGGGAAAAAGAGCTCAGGAGACAGAAAGACCCATGTGAATGGGTGACTGCATCAGCACATGATCAGAAAAACCAAATGGTGACCAGCCACCACCAAAGACAGCTGTGATTGAGCACACAATGATGAGTCCCAGTGGTAACACTGGAAAAAGAGGGGTACATGTCAAGAACTCCACTAAAAGACAGCAACTGATGCTCTGGCAGCCTAGGGGTTCCACTGGGAACATGATCCCTAGAGCTGCTGTTGCCCTTGACCAGAAAACATCACTGAAGTCAACTCTTTGGACAGGAATGGACTGGACTCCGGAACACAATGTGACCATATGGTGTGTGTCCTTTATGGTTCTATGCATCTATGTCCTGTTGGCCTCTTATTAGAAAGGAGAGGAGAGGGTTGATAGGAGGGGTCAAGAGATTGTTAAGAGGTCACAGCACACATAGAATCAAAAGGAGGTGTGTGCTGTCACCGTGCAAGGAGAACAGAAGGAGCTACCGGTAGGCAGGCATGTAAATTCAATTTGGATTGTTTACTTTCACTTAATCATAGTAATAAATAAATAGTGCAATATGAAAAGCCACTACATTACACAGTTTCTTTGGAAATAGATCGTTTGAGAAAGATTGCTGATTTACTGACTGTGCTTTGCAGTGAAAAACAGAAGTAAGCAATGCAAAGCCAAAAAATGAAGAAAGTTGTGGTTCCAAGAGAGAGGTTAAAGTCATCATGAAAGATGGCTGACTATTGTGGCAGTTATGATGGAGGAGAATTTACAAGATGTTGAAGGCTTCTTGTTAAGGTTTATCTTCTCCTAATGCATCTTTATGACACCCACAATATTCCTTCTGTATGTTGCACACCTTCCATTTCTTTCATTTCTGCCAAATGCTAAAAGCTTTTGATGTAAATGTAACCCCTTGAAAATTAGGTGCTATTGTGAGAATGAGAAAACTTGGATTTTACCTTCAAGGGGCTAAAATCAGGAAGCTCTGTTGCTACTAAAGTATAGTTTTTTTTAAAAAAAATTCTAAGAATGTTGCAATTGTGATTCCATAGCAGCAGTCATAAAGTTTGCAACATGTTTAAAAAAGTGTGTAGCATTTACCAGCTCTATTCAGTAATGCAGCCAAGCCATAGCTCCATGAACTAAGAGTAACTTGTCAAGAAAAGTAATTTGTAATGAGACCACGTGGTACAGATCTAGGTTTAAATTGTTTTGTCTAAAATTGAGCTTGATGATTTAACAAATGTACTGCTTATTTATTTCAGTGTTAAGATCAAAGCTGCTAAACAGCCACTAGTATGATACTTAAAAATCCAATGACCAATGCTCAACTTTGAAGGTGAAGAACATAAACCTCTCCGTTACTGCATTACACATTGTAGAAGCTTTTGATTATATAGATTGCATAGATCCTATTTAACAGAATATTTCAACTGATGGAGCACATCAGATAAAGGACAGAAACTCTTCAGCTATTTTACTTGCCTGACTTAAATGCCTCAGAAACAAAATCTCCTTTGTTCTCCTACACTGCAGTGGAACAATTTTAACTGGGTTTTGGCACTTCCTTTCCTCTGTAAAACAAGCTAAACAAACTGAACCAGTTAACTACACTTTGGTGAATTTTTATGTTAGCAGTTGTAACACCTGAGAGTGTTTTATAAAGCAACTAATTTAATAAGAGTACTATTGAGGACTTAAAAAGACCACTGTGGAAAAAAAACAGTTTTAAAAATATATCTGAGGTTAAAAAAAAAAACTGGATACACAGCAATAAAATCAATAAGGTTTATGGCTGGAATGCCATTTGAATCATCTACTACACCTGAAATTATTTAAGAGTAGATACCCCAAATAAAACCTTTTACCTCTTAGCTAATCTTCATGCAGTACCACAAAATAATAATAATGCTAAAAGTAATAAGACTCTTAAGAAAAACCAAAGAGCCAGTTACAATGTGTGATTGTTAACCAACTGACCTCATAAACTTTTTTTCTGAGGCAGGACTAACATGGTAGTCACACTTTTTTTCCTGACCCCTCTAACAGCATAGAACCAGAAAAATGGCAGGCTATATAGGACATTAAAGGAGCCTTGAATATCAGGCAGAAAGCTGAGAGATTATACTGGGTAACAGGGAGGGGAGGATCAAAAGCAACTACCTCAACTAGAATCATATTTGCACCCACAGACGGGCTTGCTTCTGCCAGCCAAGCAAAGCTGGAACACAGCGGCAAGGCAGCTGAATAAAGCAGTGGCACACCAAGAGGAGTGAGTCTTTCTCAGCAGGAAAGCTGAGCTTCAGACAGTTGCACCAACAGAGCCACAGAGGACTTTCACCTGAGCATCATAAGCCAAGTGCTTACAAACTCTCCCAGACTCAAATCTTTCCTCCTCTGCTCTGCAGCTGGCCCTAAGCTCTGATTTACTGCCTGGCCTGGAAGTGGGACTTCTTACATGAGCCACTCCCCTGAATTTGGAGAGGGAAACAAAGTGAGGGGTAGAAAAAAAATTCTGCCAGCTTTCTTGAGCCAACTCCTCCTACCTTTCTCAGAACTCTCAGGGCTCCAGCTATCCAGAGACAGGGGATCAGAATTATTAAGACTCCAGTAATCAAACTAGTTCAAACCACTAGACAATTTGGACAATCAAAATCATCAAAATCTAAACTGAAGTATATATAAAAAAGTTGGAACTCAATAGCCAAACAAATAAACTACAACTTTCTGAAGGCTCAGAGACAACAGTCAATTTCTAATCACTTAAAGAAGCAGACCATCATGGCTTCAGAAAACACCCAAAAAAGAAAAAAAAATTCCAAATGAAGAGGACTATCTGCAATTATCAGCATTAGAATACAAAATAGTAATGTACAGAGCTGTTGAAGAAATTAGGAAGATTAAGCAAAGTGCAACAGAATGTAATGAAAAATTAAACAGGCTACAAGAAATTCTTGCACAACAATAATCTGAAGTTCCACAGATTAACAATAAAATTAGAGAATTAGACAGTTCAGCAAAAAGCCAAAGGAGCAGGATGGAGGCAACAAAACGCAGAATGAGTGAGACTGAAGAAAAAGCAACAGGCATCAGAACATATGAGAAAAACTCAGATAAAAGAATTTTAAAAAATACAGAATCATTAAGAGTTACATGGGATATAGGACTCTATCAAGAGGAATAAATTATAAGTGATTAGAATACCAGAATAGGAGGTAACAGAAAATACAGAGTGAATTACTGAAAATCCGTTGACTGGAAAATTCCCTAATACCATGAAATATGAGTTCAAGTTGTTCATTGAACTCCATACATGGTAGGTTCCAAAAGAAAGACACAAGTTGTATTATAATCACAATGAACAAAACTAAAGATGAGAAATTTTTAAACGCAGCTAGGTTTTAAACAAAAATAATACACAAAGTAGTCATTATGACCGAGCTCATATCACTCAGCAGAAACTATGCTGGCAAGAAGGCAATGGGATGAGATATACAAAGCCCTTGAAGAAAAAAAAAAAAACTGCAAGCCAAGAATTGTATATACTGAAATATTGTCTGTAAATATGACAGCAAGATCAGGATATTCCTAGAGAAACAGCAGTTTACAGAATTTACAAATACCAAACCAAAATTATAAGACACACTACAGGAAGTTCTTTGATTAGAAAGTCCATAATATCAGATTTATACTCAAGTATATAACACAAGACAAAACATCCTAATAGCAACATGGTTAGGGAATCCACAAAAGTAAATCAAATCTAAAACACTAAAAATAGAGATACAAAGATCTCAGCATGTAAATTATGGCAACATTATACCAAAGACAGGGACAAATTAACATATTCATATATATATTTCAGATATAAAAGAAGTCAAGTCACTACGAAGAAATTAAAGACTAACTTAAATTTAGAATATTAGTGATAAATATCAAGATAACCACAAACGAAATTAACAACCTTACACATTAAAACAAGAAAGAAAAAATTAAAAAATCAGTAAGTTTCAGCAGATATGAAACCAACAACAATGAAAGGATAAAAAAACATAAAGAAAACTGACATAGCACAGATAATTAAATGGAAGAAGAAAACTATCAACGACACACAGAAATCACCAAAATGTCAGTATTAAATGTCACGCCTAACAATAATTACATTAACTGTAAATGGGTTAAATGAACCAATAAAGAGACAAAGAGTAGCAGAATGGATTTTAAAAATATGATCTGTCTATATGCTGCTTACAAGAGATATACCTCAGACTTAAAGATACAAACTGAAGCTTAAAGGATGGAAAAATACATAACATCCTAACAACATTCAAAAAAAGAGAAGGTATGGCAATATTAATTTTGGATAAAATAGAATTTAGAGTAAAATCCACCACGGTGGTCAAGGAAAGTCACTACATGTTGCTTACAGGATCAATATATCAGAAGGGCATAACCATATTAAATGTGCACCCAATGATGGAGCACCTAAATACGTCAAAGGAATGCTAACGGCACTGAAAAATGAGATAGGCTGCTCCACAATAATAGCAGGAAACGTCAACACACTACTTTCAGTGATGGACATAATGTTCAGAAACAAGCTCAATAAACATATGGAAGATCTAAATGCCCCAATCAACCAACTACATCTCGTCGATGTATACAGAACTCTCTATTCAACAATAGACAAGTATAACTTCTTCAATGCACATGGAACATTCTCCAGAATAGACCACATGTTCAGGGCATAAAGCAAGTCTTAACAAAATCCAAAGCACTGAAATACTGCAAAGCATCTTCTTGGACCATAGGTCATAAAAGCAGAAATCAATAGGAGAAAAACAAGGGCAAAAATTCAAACACATGGAAACTGAACAATATCTTGCTCAAACACTTCTGGGTTATAGAAGAAATCAAGGACTGAGTAAATAAATTCATAGAAGCAAATGAGAATGAAAACACATTCTACAGTACCTATGGGACATGGCAAAAGCAGGGCTCAGTGCTCAAGCTATCTCAATAAATGCACACATCCAAAATGAAGAGCCCAAATCAAAAAATTAAACTTGCAACTTGAACAAACAGATGAAGAGCAACAAAAGAACCCCTCAAACACTGGAAGCAAATAGTAAAAATTAGAGCAGAATGGAATGAATTAGAGAATATAAGAAAATTGAAAGAGTTAATAAGACCAAAAGCTGGTCTTTTGGAAAGATCAACAAAATGGATAAACCGCTGGCCACAGTGACAAAAGAAAAACAGAAGAGGAAGCAAATAAATTGAATAAGAAATGAGACAGACAATATCAAAACAGATCTAATTAAAATTAAAAGACTTGTAACAGAATACTATGAAAAACTGTATTGTAATAAATTTGAAAACCTAGAGGAAATGGACAAATTTCTAGAAACACACTGAATAAACCCATCACAAAAGAGGAGATTAAAAAAGTCATTTTAAAAAGTACCAAGAAAAAAAAGTTTTGGTCCAGACAGCTTCATTGGAGAATTCTACCAAACTTTTAGAGAAGAGTTAACACCACTATCACTAAAGGTATTTTACAACATAGAAAAGGATGGAATGCCCCCAAATTCATTCTATGAAGCCAATGTAACCCTGATGCCAAAACCAGTAAAGATAACACACAAAAAAGAATATTACAGACTAGTGTCCCTCATAAACTTAGACGCAAAAACCCTCTCCAAAATTCTAGCCAATGCAATACAACAACATATCAAAAAAATCATTTACCGTGGCCGAGTAGGATTCATATCAACGATTAATGTACTCAACCACATAAAAGATAAGTAGCACTTGATTTTATCAACTGATACAGAGGAGGAATTTGAGAAACTCCAACACTCATTCATGTTAAAAAAAAAAAAAAAAAAAAACTTGGCTGAATAGGAATAGAAGGGAAATTTGTCACCATAATAAGGAGCACCTATGCAAAGCCAACAACCTACATCATTCTAAATGGAGACAGATGGAAAGCACTCCCCTTGAGAATGGGAACCAGACGAGGATGCCCATTGTCACCACTTTTATTCAATGTTTTTCTAGAAGTTCTAGCCAGAGCAATCAGATAAGATAAAGAAATGAAGTGCATCCAAATTGGTAAAGAAGAACTAAAAGTATCTCTACTTGCAAATGATACAGTCATACACAGAAATCCTAAAGAATCTCCTCTTCCTACCAAAAAAAAAGAAAACCTGCTAGACCTAATAGAAAAATAGAGCAAAGTATCAAGATGAGCATAAATAAATCAATTGGTTTCCTTTATACATACAAAGAGACCACCAAACGGGAAATCACCAAATCATTACCATTTATAGTCACTCCCAAGAAGATAAAATACTTAGGAAAAACATTTAACCAGAGGGGTAAAAGATCTACACAAAGAAAATATCAAGACTCTAATGCAAGAAACCAAAAGAGACTTACGTAAGTGGACAAACCTACCTTCCTCATGGATAGGAAGACTTAACATTGCAAAATGTCTATTCTACCCCAAGTGATCTACATATACAGTGCAATTCTAATACAAATTCCAATGTCATTTTTTAATGAGATGGAGAAACAAACCACCAACTTCATATGGAAAGGGAAGAAGCCCTGGATAGGCAAAGCATTGCTGAAGACAAACAAAGTATGGGGCCTCACATTACCTGACTTTAGAACCTGTTACACTGCCACAGTAGTCAAAACAGCCTGGTACTGGTATAAAAACAGATACGTAGACCAATGGAACAGAACACAGAAACCAAATACAACATCATTCTGCTGTGAGCAGTGAATATTTGACAAAGGCCCAAAGTCTGTGAACTAGGGCAAAAACAGTCTCTTCAAAGACTAGTGTTAGCAAAACTGGATACCCATCTGCAAAAAAAAGAAACAAGACCCACATCTAACACCATGCACAAAAACTAGCTCAAAATGGATCAAAGACCTAGATAGAAAATTTAAATGATAAAGATCATTGAAGAAAAATTAGGAATGGGGCTTGGAGTCCTAATACATGGCCTAAACACACTATAAAATATTACTAATAATGCAAAAACAGCAAAAGAAAAAAAATGGATAAATGAGAAATACTAAAAATCACTTAGACTCATCGAAAACCTTCACCAAAAGAGTAAAAAGACTACCTACAGACTGGGGAAAAAATTCTGGCAACCACAAATCTGGTCAGCATCTAATCTCCATAATCCACAAGTTACCTCAAAACTTCAAAAAGAAAAAGACAAATAAATCAATTAAAGGGCGGGCAAAGGGTATAAACAGGCACTTTACTAAAAAGGAAATCCAGGAAACTAAAAGACATACAAGGAAATGCTCATGATCATTAGCCATTAGAAAAATACAAATTAAAACTACAATAGATAACATCTCACTCGACAAGACTGACATTTAAAAAAAAAAACACAAAACAATAAACGTTGGAGAGTTTGAAGAGAGACTGGAATTCTTTTACAATGCTGATAGGAAAGTAAGATGGTACTTTGGAAATCAATTCAGCACTGTTTTAGAAAGCTAGAAATAGGAATACCATATGATCCTCAGTCCCACTGCTTGGAATACATCATAGAGAAATATGGGCTGTCATAGGAATAGACACCAGCATACCACTGTTTATCACAGTATTGTCCGGCATAGCAAAAAGCTGAAATCAACTTAGGTACTCATAAACCGAAGAATGGATAAACAAACTATGGAATATTCACACAATAGACTACTATGCAATGATAAAGAACAATGATGATCTTAGGAAATGTCTCATAACATGGGATCATCTGGAAGACATTATGCTAAATGAAATCAGTCATAAAAGAACAAATGCTACAGAAACCACGGTTATAAGGACTTAAGAAAAGAATTAAGCACAGAAGAAAATAACCTTTGATGGTTTCAAGGGAGAGGGAGTGTTCATAAATTAGATAGTAGATGCCAGCCAAGTGCCATCGAGTCAGATCTGACTCATGGTGACCCTAGATAGTAGATAGGATTTGAATTAGGTGAAAGAAGTGACAGCATACAATAGAAGGGAAATTAACACTGCTACACTACACAAACAGCCAAGAGGCTTCATAAATACAACTCAACATTTTGAAGGACAGAGTATCATGGGCAGGGGTCTGGGAACCATGGTTTCAGGGGACATCTAGGTCAACTGGCATAACTAGGTTTTATTTTTAAGAAAATGTTCTGCATCCCATTATGGATTGACGTCTGGAGTCTTAAAAGCTAGCAAGCTGCCATTTAAGGAGCATCAACTATTCCAGACCACCTGAAGCAGAGGAGAAGGAAGGACATCAAAGATATGAGGAAAATATGAACTCAGGAGACAGAAGGGGTTCTATGATCTGGAGACTTAGTCAGCATGGGACCAGAAGAACTGGATGGTACCTGCTCACCACCAATGACTGCCGTGACAGGAATAAAGGTAGAGTCTCTGACACAGTGGGAGGAAAATGAGGCTCCAAATCTAGAACTCTATTAAAAGACCATACTCGATGGTTTGACATCCTATAAGGTCCCTTGAGGACATGGACCCTGGACTCGCTGCTAGCCCAGAGGTGAAACCAGTGCCAAAGCCAACTGTCCAGACAAAATGTCAACTGTACTACAAAACACAGAGTGATGCTGGTGAAATGTGTGCTTCTTGGCTTAAATAGATACATGAGGATGTTGGAGTAGCTCTTGTCTAGAGGTGAGATGGGAGGGAGGAAATCAAGGAACATGAGCTAGTTAAACGAATATGGGAAGGACAGGGTGGAAAGGAGTGTGCTGTCAAAAGTAGAAATAGCTTCTAGAGTTCACAGAGGTATGTGGGGTGTGGTTACATGGCAAATTGAATTGTATACTAAATTTTCACTTAAACACAACACAAATTTCTCTTCACTCATCTGTCTCCTTTTTAGTACCTAGTAGGCCAAATCTAGAGCAGCCTACTCTACTGTCATTGCCCCGTTTTTAGTGTTTCTCTGCAAAATTCCTTCCCAAAATCCAGCCCTTCTTACCAGTTATACTTCCTTCCTTCCTTTTTCCCTCTTTGGTTTAGTATTTTATTGGGTAGAAATATTTAACCTCTAGGCTATTTTCAGCTCTTTTTCCCACTCTCCAGGTAATCACAGTAAATCCCAGACAGAAAATATAAATTAATATGGAGACTCTTGCATAAGACTAATAATACAAAAGCAGCCCACATGTCACCCACATCACCACACTGATATGAATTTTTAATTTGAGTTCTTCAAGGGGTTGTTTTCTTGCTATAAGAATCCAGGTTCTTCTTTCTCCTCCCGACAGTTAGCAAGCCTCTTCATTTGTTTTGTTATCTTGGTATTTTCTTTTTCTCCCCACTTTATAAACATGTAGGAAGCCTGTTGGTGTTAGTTGTTATTAATACCAATTCATGGAGTTAATGATAATGTACTTTGGTACCAGCTGTTAGCTTTCCAGAGAGCTGCCCAAAGGATATCTAATCCACCCTGTATCCTTATCACAGACATTCATTTACTAGGGACAATTCAGGAAGAAAAAAACGAGGTACCAGCCAGAATAAACAGCAGGATTTATTCTCAAACTGAGCCAAACCCACTGCCATCAAATCGATTTTGACCATAACAAACATATAGGACAGAGAAGAACTGCCCCCATAGAGTTTCAAAGAAGCACCTGGTATATTGAAACTGCCAACCTTTTGATTAGCAGCCATAGCACTTAACCACTACACCACTAGAGTTTCTGGTTTATTCCCAGTGAATACAAAAAGAGATGCATAAATGCTTTCATGGGTTAAAAACATTTTGTGTATGGGTTTTGATGTCCCCTCAAAATTACCCTACAATTTCTTCATCTTATACAGTGGTGAGGCACAGGCAGGCTGCCCTTGCTCACAGTCATACTAAATGGAGAGAATGGAATGAAATATGTTTTTCCAGGGGCTTGGAGTCCTTCGTTATTTCTCACACCAGGGCAGAGTTACTCAGAAGTAGGTAGGTGGAGGGAGGAAGAGTTGGGACATGGGTGTGAGAAGGTTACCGCTGTAGAAACAGCCACCCTTTCATCTCAAGAGCAAAGAGGATGGAGAGAAAGAGGAAGGTATCACCCAGGTTCCACAGAAAATTCTCTTCTGAGAAAACATTTACTGTCCTCTCCAGGTTTCAGTCAAAACACATGTTTCGCTGGGATGAGGATGGATGTGAGGACGTAAAGTTCCTGCTTGGATAAACTAACCCAGTTCTAGTAGAAAGCACTGATTCAATTATCAATTTCTGGGTCTATTTCCTTTTTTCACCTTGTTATAGGTGGACTTGGTAGTCCCAGTACCTTAAATGGTTTCTCTTACCAGCTGGCTGCCCTTCCACTACTGTCAGTCATACAGCACTCATTGAAGCATCTGGGACCTGAAGAGATACTGGTAATAAAAAAGTCATAACTGGTGCATTTATACAGATTTTTTAAAGAACTGTGGATTCAAGAATGGAAATAGAAGCCACAAGAGGGTACATGGCATATGACCTGTGGACTTCTAAGTCAAACAGACCTGAATTCAAACTGAATTTACCCCACCCACTAGCTTTGCCCCAACATCACAATTTTGACTCTTAGTTTCTCATTTATACAGTAAAGAAAATAATATGCTCAAATCAGGACTTAGCACTCTTGTCATTCCCCTTCCCTTCTCACCTCTGTTAAGAAGTTTTGCCACCAGAAAAAATATTGACAGAAGAAAATTTTTGTTCTGAGTTATTTTGTTGTTGTTGTTTTATTATTTCTTCTTTTGGTTTCAGTTTTATAACTGCTCCATTTTGTGGACTGGGAAGCCCAAAGTTCAGTCTTACAGAGGATACAAGAAAGCCCAGATCATTTGCCATCAAGTTGATTCGAACTAATAAAGACTCTTATAAGACAGAGTAGAACTGTCCCACAGAGTTTCCAAGGAGCAGCTAGTAGATTCAAACTGCCAACCTTTTGCTTAGCAGCTGAGTTCTTAACCATTGTACCACCAGGGCTTCTCAGAGGATAGAAGGATCTAAAAGTTGAACATCCCTAATGTCACGTTTCCAGATGATGCTAGAGATAATGGGCTTGATCTCACAGGATTCTGTCAGGACTAGTCCAGGACTTAACAGGGATGGGGAGGCCTGGTGAGTTTGAAATGTCTATGGTGAATGTTGGAATAGAGAAAAAGACGGAAGGAATATGAAAGAGAATGCCAGGAGTGTTTAGAGGTAAAATAGAGGAGTTAGTGATACCTGTCTCATATGCTTTTGAAAGAATTATCAACATATGTATTTATTATGTACATATGAGATATTTATGTATACATTAATATATGCCAAGCCAAGCCAAGTGCCACTGATATAAGTACACTTATATGCTTATATATGAGTGTGTTTATATATATGGAGTACGTGGCACAAAGAAGTTAGTAAATGATTATTATCATTACGATCATTATTGTTATAATGGCAGTTAATATTTACGAGTGGCAATGATTCTTTAAGATTGTCTAGTCAGTATTTCCGTATCAATAGTTACTGTTTTCCTCGCATCATCCTTCCTGTTTTCTTTCCCTCCTAGTTAACCTTCAACAAGGAATTACGATCTGCATCTCATATGTTCTGAACCTGAAGCAAGACAGGAAGCCAGCCAGCCAGCAGGGCTTTATGCAGCCTCCCAGGGATCTCTTATTTGACACAATTTTTCTTGGGATTATCTTCCTGAAGTAATAGTATTACACTTCCCGGTTAAGATAGACAGTTAACTCCTATTAACTGTTTCTAGTTTGGAGTTTTAGTGATTGAAACACAGTCAAACCCATAGTGAGTCATTAGTCCATAAAACTGTCAACAACGCCTCCACAAGAATTGGAAACATAAAAATATTATGCCAGTAATGGTGTGTAAACATAAGGGTGTTCTTTTATTGTTAACATCTGGTACAAACACTCTAACCATGTGGCCGTCCAAGTAGTTACTCTGATAAATGAGAATCAGCATAGCTGTGGGTACACAGAGATTCACCACTCCCCACAAAAGTCATCCCAGCTTTCTATCCAGTAACTTTTCTCACTGTTTTGTAGGTTTTTTGGTTGTTGTTGTTGTTCTAACTTCAGCCACCCGTCTTTCCAGGTCTGGAGCTGCCTTCCTCTTAACAAAATCTACACTTTGACAGAAGCCCCAAGTCCTTGGAAAGTAAGGACTTCCAAGACAACACTTAACGCCCACTGCTATTTTCATGTCTCAAGTGCTCCAACTCAGTGACCAGCAAAACTGGGCCTGCCTGCTTTCACCGCTTCATGGGGATTTGACTATATTTTGAAGAGAAACAGAACAGGGCCTGTGTTGTCTGTGTCGGTAACACCGTAACTCAGAATTCCAAGCAAAGTATTCCCTAAGTGTTCAAGATTTGTTAACAATGTATGCAAATCAGTAACCTTTGTTTTGCTGTTTAAACGAGTTATTGTCTTCTCTTTAAAAAGTGAATTGTTCTTACTAGTTCTCAAATAAGGGACAAGAATTTGAAAAAGTTTTATTGTAATAGGCCACAAAGATATGAGCCAATAACTGAAGAAGGACGTGGGGGTCAATAGGATTTTTTGTCTTTTTATTTTTTTAATAACATGAGGGAGATTACATGCATATAAGAGAATTACTTGAAAGAGAAGGAAAATTTGATAATCCAAAGAGACATAGAGAACTGCTAGATACCCATTTCTGTCAAGTCAGATATTCATTAAGTAGTAAGAGAGGGTAGGACTAGAGGTCACAAGTGGGAAGTGTGGCCTTAGATAGCAGCATTAAAAGCTCATCTTTTCCACTGAGTGATGATAATATCATGTTTCACTTTGCCTAGTGCTCAGACTAGTATTCTCTCAGCTTTACTTATCAGCTCAGAAAGGGGAAGGTTGTTTATGTTAGTGCACAAGCTGATCTTGCATCCCTAGTCTTTCATCAGTTTACTCATTCAGCAGGGTTAACTGAACAATTATAGTGTGCTAAGCATTAAAATGGGGATAGAAAAATGAACATAGTGTGTCTATTGCCCTCAAGAAGATTATAGTCAACCAGGATGTATAACTAATGTACCAAAAGCACTGTAAACCCAGACAGGCTATGATCAACTAACGAAGCACATGTCATATGTAACTAGAATTCAAGGGAGAAGAAAAGACATAATGAGTTAAGTCTGGTTTCTTTCAAAGGTGAGGCATGTGCTAGTCCTTTTGAGTATGAAAAGAATTTCACCCCAGAGAATGTCCTGGGAAGATGCCACAGCGCACATGAAAGCATGTAGGTGGGAAAACATGGGAACTGTAATGCGAACGTTCTTCACAGAATGTGTCCTGGTAGTAAAATTGTTCAGCGCTTGGCTGCTAACCAAAAGGTTGGAAGTTCAAACCCTTCACAAGTTCCACGGGAGAAAGAAAGCAGTCTACTTATGTACAGATTACAACCTTGGAAGCTCTAGGGAGCTGTTTTACCCTGTCCTATAGACTCACTATGAGTTCAAGGACACACTCTACAGCAGTGAGTTCGGTTTTTTGACTTGCCTGGCACCTATGTCATCTTCCACTGCCTGTAGCATTTTTGTTTTGTCTTGTTTTTGTCAAGGGAGACAAAATTTCTAGGGTAAGATCTGAGACTCAGTCTAACCATTCATGAAATGATATGTCCATTATTCAATGTTCCCCTTCAAACCCAAGACTAATTAATAATCATAAAATATTTTTCAAGAGATGTGACCTCTGCTCTTTCTAAAGAGGGAAATACACCTACATGTTGTCAAAGAGACAGCAAAAATCAAGGAAAAAATTGATTTAGAGCCAGGGAAAATATTGTCTTTCTTACACACACACACACACACACACACATACACATACACAGAGTATATAACATCTGGTTGAGACCACTTTGCTTGATTACTATTTCCTGATGTTATAATGAAAGGTAGAAAGAAAAAGAGGCTTCTTTATCTGTGTTGTATCTAGGAAACAGGTCAGCAGAAGAAACATTCTAAAAGTGCATACACAGAGCACACTTCAATAGGCTGCTATACAAGTATGGTGACCACCATGCTGAGTTTGAGACACGGTGGTGTTCATGAGTCAGGAGAACAGGACACAGTGCACTAAAAATTACTTGATTCATTTGCCATACTCTGCAAATGTATACTGATAAAAAGTAGGTGAGTGTATGAGTTTACCATCTCTGTACCAAGTGAAACAATTTCTAGGTTCCAAAGGAAGCCCTGGCGGTGTACTGGTTAAGCGCTACAGCTGTTAATTAGAAGGTCTGTGGTTCAAATTCACCAGGTGTTCCTTGAACTCACTGTGGGGCAGTTATACTCTGTCCTATAGACATACTATTAGTTGGAATCAACTTGATGGCACTTTCTGGACTGTTGCAGAATAAAAATTTCTATGTATGTACTACAATACCTCAACTAACTTATTGAACCTTTTTTTTGAGCTATATGTTATCCCTTTGAGGATACAGAGGAATACCTGCCCTATAGCCTTCTATCATCTTTTCCTCATGCCTCATTGTCCAGTGCAATGACTCATGTCCTCTTCTGTCCTGAAGTGAGATGATAATGATATGATGACAGCAGGTAGCATCTACACTAGCCTTCTTACCATAAGCATCTAACAAAAGATGCTGATCACTCCTCTCACTCAGTGCTCTTCCCCACGTGGCATAGAAGAAAGAGTGCTGTGTTATGGGCTTAACCTTCAAATCACAATAAATGATAATAAATAACACAAATTAGCTTTATAATTTATAATATTCCCTGGTATATTTTCTTTGTGACATAGAGCTGGAATTGTCATTTCCATTTTACAGATGTGGACACTGACGCATGGAGTGGCTAAGTGATTCATTCAAAATCATTCACAACCATTAAGTGAGAAATCCCTGGATTGAACCTGGCTTGTCTGCTTCTACATCTAATATGCTTTCCAATACTTTACAAAGCAGGGCTGAGTACACACTTCTCTAAGGATATGTTTGCATATTTTGTAAAGTACTAAAAGTTTTAATGTTGCCTAATTCCTCCCTTGCATGTACCTGTAATTCTACTAACACAGTTCTTGTTTAAGTAGGCTTTTACTTAATTTACTTTTAAGAAGGAAATACCCCAGTGCTAGGATTGCATTGAGCCACTTGAGAGCAACAGGCAGTTAATGGAACTAAGTGAGGGTTTGGAAAAAATACTGCCAAATTCAGATCCCAGTATGGCCATGGATGGGCCCTATGGCCTGCAGCAAGTCATTTAACATGTCTGAGGTTGAATTCCTCACTTGCAAAATGGGCACATTACACAGTTTTTGTAAAAATTTGAGATAATATGAAGTGCCTGGCACATACTACACAATAATAACATAATTTTAAAATACACACAGAACAATATTTTAAATACATACACTGAAGTAAAAGATTCAGCCACCAGCTACCTCTCAGTTGTTTGTACTGTGGTGTTCACATGTTGTTGTGATGCTGGAAGATATGCTATGAATATTTCAAATGCCAGCATGGTCATCCATGGTTGACAGATTTCAGCAGAGGTTCCAAACTGAGGCAGACTAGGAGAAAATTCTGGTGATCCACTTTGGAAAATTAGCCAATAGAAATTCTATGGATCACAACAAAACATTGTCCAACATAGTACTGGAAGATGACCCCTCTATGTTGGAAGACACTCAAAATACAGTGGCCTAAGAATGGACTGCAATAATTGTAAGATTGGGCAGGACCATAAAATGTTTTCTTCTACAGTACATGGGGTGGCAACAGGTTGGAAATGACTCAATGGCAACAAATGACAGTGATATCTAGGGCCTGGCAGACTGTATTCTGAGATGCCACTCATGCACTGTATTACCTTAGACAAGGTAATAAACTGTTCTGCACTAAAGTTTCCATATGTACAAAATAGCACCATAAGATTATAAGAATTGTCTTAAGTATTAAACTCATCAACAAGTTTAAAGCCTTACCTCGACCCATTTCCATTGCTGTTGAGTTTGTTGCAACTCATAGCAACCTCATAGGAACAGACTAGAACTGACGCATAGGGTTTCCAAGGAGCAGTTACTGGATTCTAACTGCTAACTTTTGAGCAGACAGCTGTGCCGTTAACCATTATGCAACCAGGGCTCCAAAACTGTACTTAGCACATTAAAAAAAAATGATAAATTGAAACAATAATATTGTCACCAAGTCCTCTGTGGAGATACACTCCTGTGCTTTATATATAAAATGGAAATATTAATGGAAGTGATCTCTCAAGTCTTTTCTAAAATGGGCATCCTGTAATTACATAATTTCCTTCCCGACAGAAAATGGCTCAGAAAAATAATTAATTAATTCATTAATTAAACAAAAAAAAGGGAGGAGGTGGAGCTAAGATGGCAGACTAGACACATGTCTCCTCAATTCCCTCTGAAAACTAAGGCCTGGATTGATAATTGAATGGAACACTCTGGAAGTTCAGGGAGCCCTAGGATACACCATAGGGTTTTCAGATTGGACTACACATCACTAAATGGGAAACTACCTCTTCCTCATGAGGTAGAGTGCACTGAGCCTGACTCCTGCTGACTCACCACTTGGGTGGACTGCAGGTATTGATGCTTTTCTTTTTCTTCTTTTTTTTTTTTCCTTTGTTATCCAGGAGGCAGGAAATGGCATGAGTGGCAAATACACCAAACTGCAGTGCTAAAGAAAACAGTGTATAGCATAGCCAAGAGACAATGCATGGAATAGTCACATTTTGAGAGCCTGGCTCCTGACACAGGGCACCACTACACCACCCCCTTTTACTGAGCTCCCCAATAGATTCTGCTGTTTTGTAGTGGGAAGGGCAGCTCAGTCATGATGCCATCTTGCTCAGCTGGGAGGAGGAGTCACCCAACTAGAGGCCTCAGCAGAGCTAACACCCAAGCTGAGAAGCAGTGCCACTCTAGAAATCTCTTTTTCAGCAGAAAGGCTGTGTTTAGCACAGTGTTACCTTATGGGAAAGGCCTGGCTGAGGCTGATAGCAAGGCCGTAACCCCTTTATAACTGAACTACATCATAGCATCTGGGGACAGCTGAAGAGGTGATTCTGTTGTCAGCCAGAAGGCAGGGCCTGCCACAACAGAGGCCCTGACTGATTCTGGCAACTGTTGGATAGCTCCTAAACTTTTAAAATAAGACTGCCTGGAGAAATAACTGCTTAGAGGCCCAGCAGCACCTCTTCCAGCCTTTATTGACCCACATCATAGAGTCCCCCAGTGACTCCATAAGTAGGGCACCATCCCTGCCAGATAGAAGGCAGAGTCTGTTACCTCAGAAAGCCCACCGAGGCCAGTCACTAGAGTACTGGTGGCTGGTGACCAACTTGCTTCTCAGACTGATGCCTGAACAGCATCTAAATGACCCAAAGACAACAAACCATCTCTAACCATTTAAAGAAACAGCCTACCATGACTCTGGAAAGCTCCCAAAATAAAGAATCAAAAAACTTCCCAGGAAAAGAAGTCTTTCTGAAATTATCAGAGGTCAAGTAAAAGAGAATTAAAAATAGAACACTCCTAGAGATTAAACAAAATGCAGCAGAGCAAACTGAAAAATTAGGCAAGCTAATTGAACTGATGGAACATCAATGATCTGAAATCAAGCATATCAATAAAAAAGTGATAGAATTAGACAATTCAATCCAAAGCCAAAAGATCAGAATTAAGGAGACAGAAGTCAGACTTTGTGACCTTGAAGATAGAGCAACTGACACCAGCATTTATAAGGATAAACCAGAAAAAAAATGAAGAAGCATTAAGAAACATGTGAGACTCTAGCTAGATGAATAATCTACAATTAATTGGACTTCCGGAACAGGGAGGGATAGCTGAAAACACAGAGAGTATCTTTGATTTGCTGACAGAAAACTTCCATGGAATTACGAAAGAAGAGAACATCAATATCCAAGACAAATATCAAATGCCACAAAAAGCAGACACCAAAAGAAAGACACCAAGACACATTATAATCAATCTTAATAAAATGAAATACAAACGGATTCTCCTAAAAGCATTGAAGCTTAAAGCAAAGTAAACATTAAGAAGAAAGTCCTGTAGGCATTCATCTGACTTCTTGGAAGAAATGATGTTGGGAAGGAAGCAGTGGGATGGCATAATCAAAGCCTTGAAAGAGAAAAACTTCCAACCAAAAATTATATAACCTGTAAAACTATCTCTCAAATATGAAAATGAAATTATGAAATTTTCAAATAAACAGAAACTTAGAAATTTTGTAAAAAACAAAGACTACCAAAAATACAGACAGAAGCACTTTGCTTAGAAAAACAAAACCACTAAGCATATATTTAAGGAGGTAATGCAGGACACAGCAGCCAGAAACCTACTCAGTTAGGGAGGTCACAAAACTCTATCAAAGCTACAATATTAAAAGAAGGGAACCAGTGATCATATCACAAAAACTATGACACCACCACACTGAAAAGAGGGATATACTACAGTAGTTATATTCCTTTCAGAAGGAGGGGAAGTTAAAAAGATATGCAGAAGTAAAAATTAGGTTTAAACTTAGTAAAGTAAGATGGCTCATAGTGACAGCTGCAAAACACAATAATAATGCAATGTACCAAAACAAGAAATATAACACAAGAGTCTCAACAAAAATAAAGCCAACACTAAAAAAGATGAAAATTCAGCCCATAAAGAAGAATGACCCAGTACAGAATAGTGAGAACAACATAGAAAATAGTAAGAACATAGAAAACAACAGAAAAATAAATACATCAAAATGGCAGCACTAAACACACACCTATCAATAATTATGCTGAATGTAAATGGACTTAATGCTCCAGTAAAGAAACAATGAGTGACATCCTGGATCAAAAGACGTCATATGTCTATATGCTGCCTAAAGGAAACATACCACAGACTTAAAGATATGAACAAACTGAAAATTAAAGAATGGAATAATATATAACAAACTAACAACATACAAAGAAGAGCAGGTGTGGCAATACTAATCTCACGTAAAACAGATTTTAATGTAAAATCCATCATCATGGACAAGGTGGTCTATTTATTGTTGAAAGGTTCAATATACAAACTGGACTTAACAATATTAAATATTTATGGAACTGATAATAGAGCATCTAAATACATTGAACAAACACAGACAACATTGAAAAATGAGATAGATCACTCCACAATAACAGTGGGAGACTTCACTTTCAGTATTGGACTGATCATCCTGAAAAAATCTCAATAAAGACACAGAAGATCTTTCTGTGACAATTAACAAACTGGACCTCATCAACTTATACGGAATTTCTTATACATCAACAGAGAAGTACACCTGCTGCTCTAATGCACATGGAACATTTTGAAGTATAGACTGTATGTTAGGATATAAAACAAGTCTCAACAAAATCCAAACCATTGAATTATTGCAATGCATCTTCTCGGATCATAAAGTCATAAAAGTCAAAATCAATAGCAGAAAAGCATTGATAGAAATTGGAACTCATGGAAACTGAACAACACCCTGCTCAGAAAGCCATGGGTTATAAAAGAAATCAAGGATGAAATAAAGAATTCAAGGAAACATGAAAACATACCCTACCTGAACCTATGGAATACAACAAAAGAAGTGCTCAGAGATCAGTTTATGTTTACAAATGCACGCATATGGAAGGAAGAAAGGACTCCAACCAAAGAATTAACCCTACAGGTTGAATAAGTAGAAAGAGAGAAACAGAGGAACCCCTCAGGCACCAGAAGAAAAGATAATAAATTTTAGAGCAGAACTAAGTGAATTAGAGAGTAGTACAACAATTGAAAAAATTAAAAAAGAACAAAATCTGGTTCTTTGAAAAGATCAACAAAATTGATAAACCATAGGCTAAAATTACAAAATAAAAACAGGAGAGGAAACAAATAAACCGAATAAGAAATAAGATGGCAGATGTCATAATAGACCCAAAAGAAATCAAAAGTATAATAACAGAACACTATGAAAGACTGTAACAGATTTGAAAGCCTAGAGGAAATAGAGCGGTTTCTAGATTCATATTACCTACCAAAATTATCACAAGGAAAAGTAAAACAACTTAGTAAACCCATCACATAGGAAAAGATTGAAAAAGGCATTTAAAAAAAAAAAAAAAAAACTACCAACCAAAAAAAGTCCTGGCCCAGATGGCTTCACTGGAGAATTTTACCAAACTTTTATAATAGAGTTGACTCCAATACTACTATTTCTCAGCATAGAAAGGGATGGAATACTCTCAAATTCATTCTATGAAGCCAGCATAATCCTGATACCAAAGCCAGAGAAAGATCCCACAAAAAAGGAAAATTATAGACCAATATCACTCATGAACCTAGATGTAAATCTTCAACAAAATCCTACCAAATAGCATTCAACAACATACCAAAAAACACAAAACAATAAATGTTGGAGAGGCTGTGAAGAGATTGTAACTCTCCTTCACAGCAGAATGATGCAGAACGATGCAACCTCTTTGGAAAGCAATTTGGTGTTACCTTAAAATAATGGATATAGATATACCATTTGACTCAGTAATTCCTCTGCTCGGAATATATCCTACAAAGTCAAGACCATTCACACCAACTGCTACATGCACACGAATGTTCATTGAAGCACAGTCCATGATAGCAAAAAGTTGGAATCAACCCAGATGCCCAACAACAGAAGAATGGATAGGTAAACTTTGGTACGTATACTCAATGGAGTACTATACACTGATAAGGAGCAGCAATGATAGCAGGAAATATCTCTCAATTTGGTGTCCACTGTTGAGTGAAACTAGTCAGTGACAGAAGAACAATTATTATATGAGACCCCTATGATAAAACCTTAAAAGCATACTTATACATAACAGAAAAGATTCTTTGATGGCTACAAGGGTGGGGAGGGTAGGGAAGGCAGGAGGGCAAGGGGTGAGGGTTTAGATTAGATAGTTGTTCAGAAATTTGGTTGAGTGAAATTGGTGACAATACACATTAGTAAGAAGATCAATATTAATGGAACTTCAACACAACTTGTGTACTCCTCCTCTCTTAACCTACTATTGTAAGCACAGAGTATGTACACTTTCGTTTTTTATTTAATAATAAAAAAAATTTTTTAAAAAGGAAAATCACTCATGAATCTAGTTGCAAAAATCTTCAGCAAAATCCTTGCCAATAGAATTCAACAACATATCAAAAAAAAATTCATCATCACCAAGTTGGATTCATACCAGAGATGCAAGACTAGTTCAAAATCAGAAAAACAATAAATGTGATCAACCACATAAATAACATAAAAGACAAGAATCACCTCATTTTGTCAGTTGATGTGTTTCACTAAGTCTAACACCCATTCATGAGAAAAACTCAACAAAATAGCAACAGAAGGGAAATTCCTCAATGCAATAAGGGCCATCTATGCAAACCCAATCACCTACATCATCCTCAACAGAGACAGACTGAAAGAATTCTCCTTGAGAATATGAACTAGACAAGGATGTCCACTCTCACCACTTCTATTCAACATTGCGCTACAGGTTCCAGCCAGAGCAATTAGACAAGACAAAGAAATAAAGGGCACCGACACTGGGGAAAAAAAACGTAAAAATCTCCCTATTTGTAGATGACATGATTGTATATGCAGAGAAACCTAAAGAATCCATAGGTAAACTACTGGAACTGATAGAAGAGTTCAACAAAGTATCAGTATACAAGATAAACATTAGTAAATCAGTAGGATTCCTTATACCAACAGAGAGATCATCAAAGAAGAAATCACCAAATCAATACCATTTACTATAGCCCTCAAGAAGATGAAATACTTAGGAACAAATCTAACTAGAGAAATTAGAGACATATACAGAGAAAACTACAAGACCTTACTGCAAGAAATTAAGAGAGACTTACATAAATGGAGAAAACTACCCTGCTCATGGATAGGAAGAATTAACATTGTGAAAATATCTATTTTAACCAAAGCTATCTACACATAAAATGCAATCCCAATACAAATTCCAGTGACATTTTTTTAATGAGATGGGGAAACAAATCATCTACTTTGTTTGGAAAGGGAAAAAATCTCAGATAAGTAAAGCACTACTGAAGAAGAGGAACACAGTGCAAAGCCTCACACTAGCCAACCTTAGAACCTATTAAACTTCCACATTAGTCTAAACAGCCTGCTACAGGTACAAAAAGAGATATATAGACCAACAGAACAGAGTTCAGACCCCAGGGATGCCACCATCCTGTTATGAACAATTGATATTTGACAAAGGCTCTAAGATTGTAAACTGGAGTAAGAAAATCTCTTTAACAAATGATACTGGCAAAATTAGATATCCATCTGCAAAAAATTGAAAGAAGATCCTTATCTCATATCTTACACAAAAACTAACTCAAATTGGATAAAAGAACTAAATATCAAACCTAAAACAATAAAGAGCATACAAGAAAAAAATAGAATCAGCAATGGAAGTTTAATATGCAGCTTTAGACAGACCTCAAAATCTGACTAACAAAGCATGATCAACAGAAAATAGATAAATGGGAACTAGTAGGAATCAAGCACTTCCACTTGTTCAAAGACCTTATCAAAAGAATTAAAAGACCACCTACAGAATGGGAAAAAATATTTGGCACCACATGTCGGACCAACATCTGATCTCCATAGTCTACAACATACTGCAAAATATCATCAAGGAAAAGACAAATAACCCAGTTAAGCGATGGGCAAAGGAGATGTACAGACATTTCCCCAAAGAGGACATCCAGGCAGCCAAAAGTCACATGAGGAAATACGATCATTAGCTATGAGAGAAATCCAAATCAAACCGCAAGAAGATACCATCTCACTCCAACAAGTTTGGTCATGATCAAAAAACACAGAACAACAAATGCTGAGAGCCTTTGGAGAGAGTAGAACTCTCCTACAGTGCTCGTGGGATTGCAACATGGTACAATCTCTTTGGAAAGCAATCTGGTGCTTCTTGAAAAGGTTGGAAATAGATATATCATTTGATCCAATAATCCCACTACTTAGAATATATCGTACAGAATCAAGGGCAGTCACTCAAACAGATGAACACGAATGTTTATTGCAGCACAGTTCACAATAGCAAAAAGATGGAATCAACCCAGATACCCATCAACAGATGAATGGATAAACAAACTATGCTACATATACTCAATGGGACACTCTGCAATGATAAAGAACAATGGTGGTTTTAGAAGGCATCTCATAACCGGGTTTCAATTCCAAGACATTGTGCTGAATGAAATCAGTCAGCGGCAGAAGGACAAATATTGCATGAGACCGCTACCGTAAGGACTTAAAAATAGACTCATGTGCAGAAGAAAAGACTCTTCGATGGCTGCAAGGGAGGGGAGCAAGGGAGAGCATTGGTCATAGATTAAATAGCTGATAGAAATTTGGTTGGGTGAAAGCAGTGCAAGCGCGCTTTAGAAAGATCATCTTAAATGGACTTTAACATAAACTGAAAATTTCTAGTCTTAACCCAATATTGCAAGGACAGAGTAGAAGGGGCAAAGATCTGGGGACCATGCTCTCATGGGACATCAAGGCCAATTGGCATAACTAGCTTATTGCTAAGAGAGTCTTCTGCACCCCATATTGGGGAGTGGTGTCTGGGGTCCTAAAAGCTAGCAAGGTGCCATCTGAGGTACACCAAACAGTCGCAACTCAGCTGGAACAGATGATCACCAAGGACAAGAAAGATACGAGAGAAAAAGAGCCCAGAAGACAGAAGAATCCATGTGAATGGGTGACTATATCAACACGTGACCCTAAGAACCAGAAGGTGCCATGATGGGGTACACAGAAAGAAAAGAAGGAGTGTGCTGTCACCAGTCAAGGAGAGCAGAAGGAGCTGCAGATAGATGGGAATGCAAATTTAATCTGGATTGTTTACTTCCACATAATCACCAAAAAAAAATACTCCAACTCATAGAGATTGTAGAGGGGGAGATAATCCAAGGGAACATAGCACATGGGAACAGCCATAAACCAAATCCTGCCCCTTCCCCCGTGCTGTTATTTAGAAGATGCCCTTCCTGATAGGTGCTGAAGCCCACTTGACATAAGGCCTCAGAAATGGCAATCCTTCACCTCCTCTTAAAGTCACCCCACAGATTCCCTCTGCCTCTGTGAGGCAAGCCTAGCACCTGAACACACAGCTTCCTCACTCACCCAGCTTGCTAGTTTCTGGGTCACTCCCTCTCCCAGGTGCACTGATGTTAGTATTTACTTCTCAAGACACACACTGTACCCCTTACGTGTGCAACGTGAGAGGTGAAAATAGCTAGGCTTCTGAGAAGGAATGCAGCAAGAATAAGCAGATACCGGCAATCCCTTTGCTCAGAACTCCTGAAGTCCTTGGCATCACAGGGTCCCATGACTGAGGTGTGTGTTTTGAGCAGCAGGAATGGGAAGCAATACTTACTATCTACCTTCTCAATGTAAAGCGGACAACCTAGTGCCTTCATTTCCTTAGTGAGGATGTCACAGTTGAACGAGTTTAAGGGCCAAATTATCCTCTCTCCCAGACGTTGTTTCCAGTACTGAACCAATCTCAAAATGTGGTATTATCAGTAGTCTCGCCCTAGGAGAGACCAGGACCAATGTAAAACGGATGTAATAAATCAAAGTTCAGTTGACCTGAGTGGGAAGCCTTGGCTGAACTGGCCCAGGCAGCTGTGAGGCAGGATTGAGATGAATTGGCAGAACTGTGACGGTGACCCCAGACTGAAATAATTGGGATTGGGGGAAGTGCACTGTAGGTCAGACTGAGTATCAGTGGAAGAATATATGGAGCAAGAAAGCTTTTAAAAGACCTGCCTAGACAATGACAGGCTTTGGTCAGAGTAATTATCTGCCATGTTCATGAGCGCCAAATTCACTTTTAAAGGGGAAACACTCACTCACACAAACACACAAGCACAAAGGGAAAGAAAACCATTCTAGAAGAACATGGAATACTGTATAGCAGAAACAATAGACCTCGGAGGGAAAAGGTGACTGAAACCTGAAGAACTTCATTTCAAGGCAAACAGTGCCCCCTAGAGTCAGGAGTGACAGATGCAGATGAGATTGAACAAAAGAAGTTCCGTGAGATGAAGTACTGGAGATAACCCTCTGCTTTACGTGTCTGGGGGGCTTTGGTTCCACGTTAATGTGGGTAGGTCGGGGGAAGGAGGATATTCCAACCACTTTCTGCTTCTAAATATGTACCATAATCCTATCCTTCTCATGCCTTCCTCAGACAACTGGGATGAGTCCAATTACTGCAAAAAGATGTTTTGCCAAAAACGCTTAAAAATAGAGCGTTGTCAGGCAAGCATCTGATGTTTGTCTGTGGCAGTAGGAATGGGAAATTTTCGTAGAGAATGTCACAAAGGGAAAAATTCAGTGCCGTTTCTGATGGAGCTTACATGAAAAACAAACCAAACCCATTACCGTCAAGCTGATTCTGACTCACAGGGACCCTATAGGAAACAGTGCAACTGTCCCATAAGCTTTTCAAGGAGCAGCTGGTGGATTTGAACTGCTGATCTTTTGGGTAGCAGCTTAGCTCTTAAACACTGCAATACACACATATTTGTGTGTGTGTGTGTGTGTGTGTGTGTGTGTGTGTGTGTGTGTGTGTGTGTAAGAGGGGAAGCTAATTAACTTTTGCTGAGCACAAGCTCTGTCCTGGACATATATACATGTATGTGTGTATATTTATATATATGTATATATACATATGAGGTGTCACAATTAAGTATCACTGCGGTCACCTTAGAAGTACTCCCCTTGGGAAGCTATGCACCAAAACCAGTGCCTAGTCCATCCTTTGAAACAATTTTGGAACTTTTTTGGGAGTGGCCATCAGGGCTGTCATCATATTACTCTTGGTGTCCTATTGAATATCATCAAAATATCTTTCTTTCAATATTTCCTTTACCTTTAGGTAAAGAAAAAAGTCACTGGGGGCCAGATCACATGAGTAAGAGTGTTCCAATACAGTTCTTTGTTTACTGTCTAAAAACTCCCTCACACACAACTACGCAATTAAGTTTGAGAAACTGCCACTGTGCTACCATGTAAAATGGCCATTCCAGAAAGAGTTCCCAAATTGTTTTAAAGGGTTAACTAGGCACTGGCATCAGTGCATAACTTCCCAAGGGAGGTACTTCGAAGGCGACTGTAGTGGTATTCAACAATAAAGTATGTAGCACTTAGAATAATTACATTCTTGGAGTTAATTGTCACACCTTGTATATTGGAGAACTAATTCTTAGAAGCTCAAATTGAGAGTACTGGCAGAGTTGTGCTCTGTCCACTCTAGGGGAAGATCTTTCACTGTTGCATCTAAGTTCTGGTAGCTTTGGTTGTTTCTTTATATTCTTTGGCTTGCAGATATATCTTTACATGGTGCCTGCCCTCTGTGAGTGTCTCTCTGTGTCTGTTCTTCACTTTCATAAGACACTACTCAGACAGGGTTAGGACCCACCCTACTGCTGTAAGACTTCATGTCTTACTAACTGATAAAGACCCTACTTGCAAACAAAGTGACACCCAAGGGTACAGGAATTAGGATTTCAATGTATCTTTGGGGGCGGAGGGGGACATAAGTCAATGCATAACACACAGTGTCCAGGACAGAGCTTTTACTTAACAAAAGTTAATTAGCTTCCCCTCTCTTCCATGTTACCTCTGAATAACAACAGAGGCCCTAGATTAGTCTCTGCATCTAAGCAATTTCTCTCCATTCCACACAGCACAACCAATGCTACCAGAAAACCTGCAAGCCATTCCCTTTAATCAAGACCGCTACCTGCAGGATAAAATCTGAAGTCCTCAGGCATTCAATGCCCTTCTTGATCTATGTCCCCCACATGTTGTCTCACTGCTGCTTAGTGCTAACCATCTACGAGAGGCTGCCAGTCTATGTGCCACCCCCAAATACGCTTCCTTGTTCTTTTTCCCATAATGTCCCCATTAGGAAAGCTACTTGCCACTCTAACTCTGCTTCTCTCCAAAATACAAATCGTATCCATATGTCTAGGCCAAACTCAAGTGTCATATCCTCTACTGAGTCTTCTGTAGTTATTCCTAGTTCATGGTCACCTCTAGATCTTTTGAGCTTCTATAGTCTAATTAGCCATACTTTTCATTTACCCTTAATTACAGTAACATTAATATGATTAAAATGATGTACATCTGTGTTTTAGTTAGCTAAGTCTGCTCTAACAGAAATACCACAGAGCAGATGGCTTTAACAAAGGAAGATTTATTCTTACATAGTCTGCTAGGCCTCAAGTCCAAATTCAGGGTGTCCACTCCAAGGGAAGGCTTTCCCCTTGTCGGCTCAGGAGGCAAGTCTGGTATTACATCAGTCTTTGTCCAGGGAGCATCTTGGAGCAGGAACCTCAGGTCTGAAGGATGCACTCTTCTCCTGGTGCTGCTTTCTTGATGGTACGAGATTCCCAATTCTCTGCCTGCTTCTCTGTCCTTTTATCACTCATAGGATGAAAGGATTAAGGGTGGGGCAAGCCATGCTCCAGGGAAACTCCCTTTACAGAGGAGCAGGGAGGTGATCCTATGAAGGGATTTACAGCCCCACCCTAATCCTTTAACATACAGCATAGGAAAACCACAAAACGGAGGACAGTCACAAGATACTGGGAATCATGGCCCAGCCACATGACTACACATATTTTTGGGTGGACACAAGTCAATACAAGACAAAGACTTCAACACTCCACTCTCAGTACTGGACAGATTGTTTAGAAAAAAGCTCAGTAAAGACACAGGAGATCTTATTGCCACAATTAACCAGCTAGACCTCATCAACATATACAGAACTTTCTATCCATCAGCAGACAACTACACCTTCTTCTCTAGTGCACATGGAACATTCTCCAGAATAGATCATGTGTTAGGACATAAAGCAATTCTCAAAAAAATCCATACCATTGAATTAATGCAAAGCGTCTTCTCAGATCATAAAACCATAAAAGTCAAAATCTACAGCAGAAAAAACATAGATAGAAAGTGGAACTCATGCAAACTGAACAATATCTTGCTCAAAAAGCCACGAGTTATAGAAGAAATCAAGGATGAAATAAAGAAATTTGTGGATCCCAGTGAGAATGAAAACACTTCCTACCAGAACCTATGGGATACAGCCAAAGCAGTGCTCAGAGCTCAGTTTATCTCCATAAATGCACACATCTGGAAGGAAGAAAGAAACCAAAACAAAGAACTAACCCTACAGCTTGAACAAGTAGAGAGAGAACAACAGAGGAACCCCTCAGGCACCAGAAGAAACCAGACCATAAAGCTTAGAGCAGGACTAAATGAATTAGAGAATAGAAGATTAATTGAAAAAATTGAAAAGACCAAAAGCTGGTTTTTTGAAAAGATCAACCAAATTGACAAATCATTGGCTAAATTTACTAAAGAAAAACAGGAAGCCAAAGCCAACAGGAAAGGAAACAAATAACCGAAATAAGAAATGAGAGGGAAGTTGTCACAACAGATCCAACAGAAATAAAAAATATCATAACACAAGCATGGCCCCTCGCCCTGACTCTGCCCTTGACCATAAATCATAATGAAGGTCCACACTTCAGACAGGAATGGATTGGACTTGGCGATGCAGTGACCATATTTGACGCACTTTATGGTTCTGTACATCTATAGGATGTCATCCTGCTGACCCCTGGCTGGAGGAAGGAGAGTAGGTGGAGAGGAGGGAAAAAAGAGACTGTTGGGAGAACGAGACATGTATGGCGCAGAGAGGAATAGTGTGCTGTCACTGGGCAGGGAGAGCAGTGGAAGCTGCATATAGGTGGGTATGTAAATTTATATGGAAATGTACATTTTCTCTCAGTTACATTAAATAAAAAAATTTTTAAAATATCATAACAGAATGCTATGAAAGACTGTACTCTAACAAACTCAAAAACCTACAGGAAATGGACAAATTCCTTGATTCATATCATCTACCAAAATTATCACAAGGTGAAGCAGAACAACTTAAACCCATCACAAAGGAAGAGATTGAAAAAGTCATCCAAGAACTGCCAACCAAAAAAAAAAAGCCCAGGCTCAGATGACCTCACCCCAAAATTCTACCAAGCTTTAGGAGAAGAGTTATCTCCAATAATGCTTGTGACTATTTCACAGTATAGAAAGGGATAGAATTCTCCTTAATCATTCTGTGCAGCATAACCATGAGACCCAAGCCAGGGAAAGAAAGACCCAACAAAAAAGGAGAACTACAGAATGATATCACTCATGAATCTAAATGCAAAAATGTTCAACAAAATTCTTGACAGTAGAATACAACATATCAAAAAAATAATTCATCATGACCAAATTGGATTCATACCAGGGATGCAATGCTCTTTCAGCATCAGAAAAACAATTAATGTGATCAAGCACATAAATATTACAAAAGACAAGAATCATCTGATTTTGTCTATTGATGCAGAAAGGCATTTGATAAAGTCCAACACCCATTCATGCTAAAAACTCTTAGCAAAATAGGCATAGATGGAAAATTCCTCAACGCAATAAGGGCCATTGATACAAAGCCAGTTGCCTGCACCGTTCTGAATGGAGAAAGACTGAAACAGTTTCCCTTGAGAAGAGGAACTAGACAACAATGCCCACTCTCACCTCTCCTATTCAACACTGGACTAGAAGCTCTAGCCAGAGCAATTAGGCAAGACCAAAAAATAAAGGGTATCTGCACTGGCAAAGAAGAAGTAAAAATCTCCCTATTTGCAGATGGTATGATTGTGTATGCAGAGAATCCCAAAGAATCCATAAATAAACTACTCAAACTGATAGAAGAGTTCGGCAAAGTCTCAGGATACAAGATAAACATAAGTAAATCAGTAGGATTCCTTTATATTAACAATGAGCTTATCAAGGAAGAAAACACCAAGTCAATACCATTTACTATAGCTCCCAAGAAGATAAAGTACCTAGAAATAAATCTAACCAGAGAAATAACAGACCTTTACAAAGAGAACTACAAACCCTTACTACAAGGACCTAAGAGAGACTTACATAAATGGAGAAACCTATCCTGCTCATGGATAGGAAGACTTAACATTGTGAAAAAGTCTATTTTACACAAAGCAATCTACTTATATAATGCAATCCCAATACAAGTTCCAGTGATATTTTTTTAATGAGATGGAAGAACAAATTACCAACTTTGTCTGGAAAATGAAGAAGCCCCAGACAAGTTAAGCACTACTAAAGAAGGAGAACACACTGGGAGGCTTCTCATTACTCAACTTTACAGCCTATTACACTGCCACAGTAGTCAAAACAGCCCGGTACTGGTACAAAAAGAAACAGATAGATGAATGGAACAGAATGGGGACCCGAGATGACACCCTATGAACAGCTGATACTCGACAAAGGCCCTAAGACATGAAACTGGGGGAAAAAAATCTCTTCAACAAATGATGCTGGCAAAACTGGATATCCATCTGCAATAAACTGAAACAAGAGGCATACCTTACACCTTATACAAAAACCAACTAAAAATGGATAAAAGACCTACATATCAAATCTAAAATGATAAAGTTCATACAAGAGAAAATAGCAACAACAATGGAAGTTTTAATACACAACATAGACAGACTTCAAAATCTGTCAAACAAACCACAAACAGACGAGAAAACAGACAAATGAAAACTATTAAGAATCAAACACTTTCGCTCATCCAAAGACTTTATTAATAGAATTACAAGGCCACCTACAGAATGGGAAAAAATGTTTGGCAACTACATGTCAGGCTGACGTCTGATCTCCACAACTGATAAGGTACTACAAAATATCACAAAATAAAAGATAGATCATCCAATTAAGCAATGGACAAAGGAGATGGACAGACATTTCTCTAAAGAGGAGATCCAGGCAGCTAAAAAACACATGCAGACATGCTCATTGTCATGAATTGAATTGTGTCCCCCCAAAAATGTATGTGTTGATTTGACTTGGTTAGGATTTCTAATATGGTGCCCTTCCTCCCATGTGTTGTGAATCCTGCCTCTGTGATGATGATGAAGAATGGTTTGCAGTTGTGTTAGTGAGGCAGGACTGAAGCTTGTGGAATATAAGGGAGAGAAGTGAGCTGAGAAAGTTGGGAACCTCATACCACCGAGAGAGAAGCACTGAGAGCAGAGCACGTCCTTTGGACTCAAGGTTCCTGTGCTGAGATGCTCTCACTAGATTTGGACTTAGCCTACTGAACTGTGATAAATTCTCTTACTGAATGGGCTTACAATTTGTAAATGGATTTGTGGCTTACCAGACTGTGACAATAAAAGCTTCTCCTCATGAAACCTTCCACTCCTGGTATTTTCTGTTACAGCAGTACCCGGTGACTAGGATACTCATGATCATTAGCTATTAAAGAAATTCAAATCAAAACTACAATGAAATACAATCTCACCCCAAAAAGGTTGACCATAATCCAAAAAATACCAAACAAATGCTGGAGAGGCTGTGGAGAAATTGGAACTATCCTACACTGGTGGTGGGATTACAAAATGGTGCAACCTCTTTGGAAAGCAATCTGGTGCTTCCTAAAAAACTGGATATAGATAAACCACTTGACCCAGTAATTCCACTGCTTGGAATATCCTACAGAATCAAAGCCATTCACCCCAACTGATACATGCACACGAATATTTATTGCAGCACAGTCCACAATAGCAAAAAGATGAAATCAACCCAGATGCCCAACAGCAGAGGAATGGATAGGTAAACTGTGCCATGTATACCCAATGAAACACCACGCAATGATAAAGAACAACGATGATGTTAGGAAACATCTCACAACCTGGTTTCAATTGGAGGACATTATGTTGAGTGAAAGTAGTCAGTGACAAAAGGACAAATATTGTATGAGACACCTATGATAAGAACTTAAAAACATACTCACACATAGAAGAAAAGACTCTTTGATGGCTGCAAGGGTGGTGAGGAGGAAGGGCGAGCGGGGAGAGGGTTTAGATTAGATAATTGATAGAAATTTGGTTGGGTGAAATTGGTGACAGCACACTTTAGAAAGAAGATCAATATTATCCGGACTTCAACATAACTTGAGTATTCCTCCAGTCTTAACTCAATATTGCAAGGACAGAGTAGCTGGGGGTGGGGGGCTGGGGACATGCTCTCTGGTGAAACTAAGGCCAACTGGCACAACAAGTGTTTTGCTAATGAGGACTCCCTGCACCCCACATTAGAGAGTGGTGTCTGGGTTCTTAAAAGCTGCCATCTGAGGGTACAGCAAATGGTTCCAACTCAGCAGAAATGGATGATCACCAAGGACCAAAACGACATGGGAGAAAGAGAACCCAGAAGACAGAGAGACCCACAGGTGTGGATGACTACATCGACTTGTGACTGGAAGAACTGGATGGTGCCTGGCCACCGTCAGTGACAGCCATGATGGAGCTTGCAAAGTTGAGTCTCACCGGCAACACAAGAATAAATAGGGGTGCACCCTGAGATCTCCACTAAAACACTGCAATTGATGGTCCAGGGGCTTCGAGGTTCCCCTGGAAGCATGGCCCCTGGCCCTGATACTGCTTCTGTCCTTAAATTTAATGAAGGTTAACTCTTCAGACAGCAATGTATTGGACTTGACGACGCACAGTGACCATAACTTGTGGGCGCTTTATGGTTCTATGCTTCTATAGGATATCGTCCTGCTGACCTCTTACTAGAGGAAGGGGAGTGGGTGGAGAGGAGGGGATAGGAGACTGTTGGGAGGATAGGACATGTATGGAGCAGAGAGGAAGAGTGTGCTGTCACCTGGCAGGGAGAGCAGTGGGAGCTGCGTATAGGTGAGCATGCAAATTTGCATGGGAATGTGCATTTTCATTCAATCATAATAAATAAATAAAAATACAAAGAGACCAGGTGCTGACTACAGCACCGACCATCACTTGCTCATATGTGAGTTCAAACTGAAACTCAGAAAAATTAGAGCAAGTCCACAAGAGCCAAAGTATGACCTTGAGTGTATCCCACCTGAGTTTAGAGACCATCTCAAGAATAGGTTGATGCATTAAACACTAACGACCAAAGACTAGACAAGTTGTAGAATGACATCAAAGACATTATACACGAAGAAAGCATGAGATCATTAAAATGACAGGAAAGAAAGAAAAAACTGAATTGGATGTCAGAAGAGACTCTGAAATTTGCTCTTGAACACTGAGCAGCTAAAGCAAAAGGAAGAAATGAGGAAGTGTCTTGTCATCTAGTGCTGCTATAACAGAAATAAACCCCAAGAGGATGGCTTTAACAAAGAGAAATTTATCCTGTCACAGTCCAATAGGCTACAAACCCAAATTCAGGGCATCAGCTCTAGCGGAAGGTTTTCTCTGTTAGCTCTGGAGGAAGGTCCTTTATGTCAACCTTCCCTTGGACTGGGAGCTTCTGAGGTGAGGGGACCCTGGTCCTTGCCAAAGAATAAGCTCTGTTCCTGACGCTGTTTCTTGGTGATACAAGGTCCTCCACTCTCTGCTTGCTTCCCTTTCATTTATATCCCAGAAGATTGCTTCAAGACACAATACAGTCTTACAAATTGAGTCCTGACATTAAGTCCTGCTACCCCAACACAACTGCCACCTATCTTCCTTCATTAACATCACAGACACAGGGTTTACAGCACCTAGGAACATCACACAATACCAGATATCACTGCCTAGGCAAATTCCTACCCACGTGTTTTGGAGGACACAATTCAATCCATGACATGAAGCAGAAGAACTGAACAGAAGACTTCACAGGGCAGCTCTAGACAGCAAAACATCATAATGACATGTGTGAAGAGCTGGAGATACAAAACCAAAAGTAAAGAACATGCTCCACATTTCTCAAACTGAAAGAACTGAAGAAGAAATTTAACCCTCAAATTGCAATAGTGAAAGATTCTACAGGAAAAAGACTTAATGATGCAGGAATTATCAAAAGAAGATGGGAGAAATACAGTCATTGTATCAAAAAGAATTGGACAACATCCAGTCATTTCAAGAGGTAGCATATGATCAGGAAGAAGTTGAAGGTGCTTGGAAGGCATTGGTGAAACATGCCATATCAAGAAATGTAATGCAGGAGTCTCAACAACCACAAAACCAATCCCGAAAAAGGTGAAAAATCAACTTGCAAAGTAGGAGGGTGCAGAACAGATTAGTAAGAACAGAGAAAACATCAACACAAAAAGAAACATATCACATTGACAGCACTGAACACATACCTATCAATAATTAGATTTAATGTGAATTGACTGAATGCTCCAGTAAAGAGACATCAAGTGACATCTTGGATCAACAGACATGACCCGTCTGTATGTTGCCTGTAAAAAACTCACCTTAGACCTAAAGATACAAACAAACTGAAAATCAAAGGATGGAAGAATATACGTCAAGCTAACAATGAACAAAGAAGAGCAGGTGTGACAATTCTAATCTCAGATAAAATCGATTTTAATGTAAAATCCACCATCGTGAACAAGGATGGACACTATTTATTGCTAAAAGGTTCAATACACAAGCAAGACTTAACAATATTTGTTCACCTAATATTAGAACACCTAAATACATCAAAGAAACACTGACTACTCTCAAAGAGGAGATAGATCACTTCACAATAGTAGTAGGAGACTTCAACACTCCACTCTGAATATTGGACAGATCATCTAGAAAAAAACTCAATAAAGACACAGAAGACCTTATTGCCACAGTTAACCATCTAAACCTCATCGACATATATAGAACTTTCTATCCATTAGACGATAACTACATCTTCTTCTCTAGTGCACATGGAATATTCTCCAGAATAGATCATGTGTTAGGACATAAAGGAATTCTCAACAAAACACGTATCATTGAATTAATGCAAAGCATCTTCTCAGATCATAAAGCCATAAAAGTCAAAATCCACAGCACAAAAACACATAGAAAGTGGAACTCATGCAAACTGAACAACACCTTGCTCCAAAAACCATAGGTTATAGAAGAAATCAAGGATGAAATAAATTTGTGGATTCCAATGAGAATGAAAACACTTCCTACCAGAACCCATGGGATACAGCCAAAGCCATGCTCAGAGCTCAGTTTATCTCCATAAATGCACACATCTGGAAGGAAGAAAGAAACCAAATCAAAGAACTAACCCTACCACTTGAACAAGTAGAGAGAGAAGAACAGAGGAACTAAATGAACAGAACTAAATGAACCATAGAATAGAAGAACAATTGAAAAAATTGAAAAGGCTGAAAGCTGTTTTTTTGAAAAGATCAACAAAACTGACAAGCCAGTGACTAAACTTACTAAAGAAAAACAGGAAAGGAAACAAATAACCCATATAAGAAATGAGAGGGGAGTTGTCACAACAGATCCAGCAGAAATCAAAAATATCATAGCTGAATACTATGAAAGACTGTATTCTAACAAATTCGAAAACCTACAGGAAATGGACAAATTCCTTGATTCATGTCACCTACCCAAATTATCAGAAGGTGACGCAGAACAACTTAATAAACCCATCGCAAAAGAAAAGTTTGAAAAACTCATCGGAAGTCTGTCAACCAAAACAAGCCCAGGCCCAGATGTCTTCACTGCAGAATTCTATCAAGCTTTTAGAGAAGAGTTATCTCCAGTACTACTGAAGGCATTGGTGAAAAACGAGGCACCAGGAATTGATAGAATATCAATTGAGATGTTTCAACAAATGTATGCAGTGCTGGAAGCACTCACTTGTGTATGCCCTGAAATTTGGAGGCGAGCAACCTGGCTGACCAGCTGGAAGAGATCCTTATTAATGCCTATTCCCAAGAAAGATGATCCAATAGAACATGGAAGTTATCAAAGAATATCATTCGTGTCACACACAAGTAAAATTTTGCTAAAGATCATTCAACTGACAGGGAACTGACAGGGAACTGTCAGAAATTCAGGCCAAATTCAGAAGAGGACTTGAAACCAGGATATCATTGCTGATGTCAGATAGAGCTTGGCTGAAAGCATAACATATCAGAAGGTTGCCTATGTTTTATGGACTATGCAAAGTCATTTGACTGTGTGGATCATAACACTGTGGGAATAGGCATTCCAGAAACTTACTTGTGCTGATGACAAATCTATACCTGGTTCAAGAGGTAGTCATTGAAACAAAACAGAAGGATGCTACTTGCTTTAAAGTTAGGAGAGATCCTCATGGGAGTTGTATCCTTCCATTACACCTATTTAATCTGCTTTATGAGCAAATACTCCAAGAAGCTGGACTATATGAAGAAGAACAGGACATCAGGTTTAGAGGAAGACTCAGTAACAACCAGTGTTACGCAGATAACACATCTAGCTTCCTGGAAGTAAGGAAACACCAATGAGACACCAATGAAAATCAAAGATGACAGCCTTCAGTATGGATTACACCATGACATCAAGAAAACAAAAATCCTCACAACAGAATCAGTAAACAACATCTTGATAAATGGAGAAAGGATTGAGGTTGTCAAGGATTTCATTTTATTTGGTTCCACCATCAACAATCACGGAAGTAGCAGTCAAGAAATCTGACGACACATTTAAATGGGAAAATCTGCTGCAAGAGACCTCTTTAAGGTGTTGAAGAGTAAAGCTGCCACCTTGAAGACTAAAGTGCGCCTCACTCAAGCCATAGTATTGTCAAAATATGCATACAAAAGCTGGACAAGGACTAAGGAAGACAGGAGTAGAACTGAAGCCTTTGTGGTATTGGAGGTGAATACGAACATATCATGGACTTCCAAGAGAATGAAAAAACCTGTCCTGAAAGAAACACAACCAGATTGCTCCTTAGAACCAAGGATAGTGAGCCTGTGTCTTACATACTTAGTACATGTTGCCCTGGAGAAGGACACCATGTTTGGTGGAGGATAAGTCAAAAAGAAGATCCCCAATATAATAGGTTAACGCAGTGGCTGCAGCAACGGGCTTAAGCATAACAATGATTGTGGGCATGGTGCAGGACTAGGCAGTGTTTCCTTACTTTGTACAAAGGATTGCTGACTCAGAACCTACTCGGCAGAACCTAACAATGACAATGACACATATAAACACATGTGGATGAAAGGAAACTTTCAGTCTGTATTCTGTACATTCTGTGTTGTTTCTATTTTTGGTAACTATGTAATATTTTTATTTTTTTTAACTAAAAAGATACAGGACTTGGCAGACATGGCTGCAGTAGAATGCTTGTCTGCTTCTCACTTTTGCCTTCTGAATGTATGCTGAACAAATTTTTTTTATTTAAAAATAATAAATAAAAGATACATTTCAAATAAAGTAACAAGCATTTATAAGGCACCTACTGTGTCCTAAGTGCTAATTTAGGTGTTGAGAATTCTGGAACATGGTCCTTGCTTCCTGTGGAGTTCACAGTTTAGCAGGAGACTACTAACAGAAGGTATAAACTAGAGATATAGTTAGTGCTGAGAAATACATGTAAAGTACTGCAGGACACAACCAAGTGGGATGCTCATTCAGCAGGGTGAGAATCAAAGACTGAGCCAGAGTGTGAATGATGAGTGGGTGTTTACTGAGAGGCAAAGAAAGAATTGGGCATTCTTTGTAGAGGGAAAGGCACCTGCAAAAACAAGCCTTTAAACTCACGCCGTATTTGGGAAGTGGCAAGTCATTTCGTGTGGTCAGAGAATAACATACACGGTACTGAGGCAGGAAATAAGGCTGCAGAGGAGTCATACTATGAAGATCCTTGTGTAACAAGATTGGAAACTCATTTTTTATACAGCAGGGAAACACAGGCAACTCTAAGTATAGGTACGGTATGATCATCTATTTCGTGATAATGTTGTTTGATTACTTCAGTATGTCTTTCATAATCTCTGTGTATTTTTCCATGTATTTTGGCCTCCCAAACCTGGATGGAGTTCAAGGTTTTCCAAAGGAGCAACAGAGGGATCTGGGAACTTGTTCACTTACATAGTGATATAATTGGCTTAATAAACATGTTACCCACAATTCTTATTAGAATGTGTGAAGTGTCTACCTCAAGAACAATGTTCTGGTCATAGCCCTGCCCTAGGAACATAACACCTCATTTCTTAGAATTGCTGCCTGAATAGTCAATGGAATAAACTTCACTACATCCCTCTTTCCTTTTCTCTCCCTCCACCCCTGTCCAATCCAAGCAGCTTCCCACTAGGAGACCCCGGCAAGACAGAGACTATCTCCCTCCACCACGCCACTGCAGCTGGTTGTTTTGGTGTGCTAGGGAGATGGCTGGCTAGCCCAGAGGGTATCTGTGTGGTTCCTGATGATAACATTTCAAGTGGGAGAAAAGAAAAATTGCCTTCTGTGGATGGCGATGTGTAGAGCAGGCTGAGCTGTTTGGTGCGATCCCTGCAGCTGTGTATTCATGATTCTACACTTAAGTTAAAAAAAAAAAAAAAAAAAAAAACACAGAAACAAAAAATCCATGAATGACATAGTCAATACAGACTTCAATTTGATTGGTTATTCAAGTTTTGTTTGCTTCTGATCTATAGGCATGAGCCCCCAGACAGGTTTAAACTCCCACTGGGCAGAAAAGTAGGCAAAGATTCTGCAAAATGTGGTATCGTGTGGCTGAGTTTCCCAACTGCTCAGATGGATTTCCTATGGAAAGTCTTCTCAGTGGGTCAAAGAGAAAGAGAAGGTCCACTCTATAATCCAGGCAGGAGTAGGCAGTGGGGCAATAGTAGATAAGAGATTTGAAACATGCAACTGTCCCACGTAAAGTTTATTCAAATGAAAAATAAGAGTCACCTTGCTGATTTTGTCAGAGAATACACTTCTGACATACTGTCACCTGCTCTCAAACATCCATGCTACCAACAGCTTAATTTTGAACCAGTCAAGCCCATGAACTCTTTTCCCTTCTTCCTTGGGCCCAGTGTTATCTACGAATGATATAATTATGGGGTAAGGCTTTGAACTGCCAAATGGAAAAAGCTGAATTGTGTTTTCTTCCTTGCTTAGTTTTAAAGGTAGAAAAACTAGAAACTGCACAAATGTTTGCTAAAAATTAAGTCAGTCTAGCTGCCTACACGTAGCTAAAAGCCAGTTACTGGAGGTTCACCAACATGATATCCTAGACAGACACAACATGCTGTTCCTATATGGCAAAGACCTGAGATACTAATTAAAACACATACAAATGTCAATCCTGGGTCTCTAAGCATCAAATAAAGGATTAAAGAACTAGATCAAACACTGAGTAGAAGAAAATTGATGGAAAACAGAGAATAAAGAAAGATACGAGGAGAGGTGCACTGACAACATGGCACAACATTGGCACCTTGAAGCACATGTAGCAATGACCACAGACAGGGATACAGGAAGGCAACTTCAGAGAGCTCCCAAAAGGAGATAAAGCACCCAGTAAACAGAAAAACACATCTTCCCATCCTCTACCCTTCTGGCGAGGAGAAGAAAGAACCCCCTAACCTGGTAGCTGCTACCGCTGAGGTCCCAGTATAAGCCCTCTCGACCTGCCCTGCTTCTCTCACCACATTGCTTTTTTCTTTTCCTTCCTCGCTCTCACCTAGTACTGTACACAAACTCTCCCTTTTTCCATCAGGTTCCACTGTCGTATGCCAGATACCGCCATGCTGCCTCACTCTTTTTCTTTTCTTTCCCTTCTTTCTTTCTCCTACCTGCCTCTTTGTGCTACCTTCTGTCCTTCCAACCACCTGCTGCTGTACTGTCAAGGACAGAGTACCACTGGCACCTGGATACTGCTGCCCTGCATCTGCCACAGCACTACCTGCTAGCTCCTACCATACAGCCATTTATTTATATTTTTTCTTTCTGTCTTCCACTTAGCCCTACAGGCAACCTTGCTCTACTTCTTGTAGATCTCATGTCAGCCCCAGACCCAGATGCCAGCTACCACCATATTGCCTCTCTTTCTCTATTTTTTTTCATTCTCTCTTCCACGTAGCCTCATATGCGTTCTCCCTCCCTTCCCTCCAGTTCCTATTGTACTACCCTAGTTAGAACATCTGGGGTGCTCAGAACCACCACCTCCTCCCCAGGGCCCACACTGCTCCTTACCACATACCACTTGACCAGCTCTGGAACAACTGAAAGCAAGCCCATACCACTCCCTGTCTGACACCCCCTGACTATCTGCAAGGGATGTGAATGTTCCCACAGCATGGTAGCAGCATCAGGAGGCAGACAGTGCCACTCAGTCTTCCCTCAGCCTCCTAACCAAACCAGCATATGGTGAGGTGGGTTTTTCCTGCCTTCTGCTGCCCTGCCCATACAGACAAGGTGTTAAGAGCTATCATGTCCACAAATAAGAAAGCAGCAAAGCATGCACTGCTGGCCCTCCCTGACATACCAAAACAAAACAAAAACTCAGGATGAAATAAACATACTATTGATAAACAAAAGAATACCTTAATGTTTTGGGAACAGGTAAAAATATCAAAAAACGTAAAAAAGGAGGAGTAAATACCTCCAGCAAGTGACCAAAATGAACCAGATAATGTTTTGGTAGAAGAAAAGACAATGGAACTTCCTAATGTAGAATTCCAAAGTCTAAGACTTAGGGCTTTTGAAAAGAACAGGAAACAGATAAAGGAAAACACGGGAAAGAATTTTAAAAAAACATGGAAAACACAGACAACACGAATAAAACATAGCCAAATGAAGGAAAACACAAAGCAGCAGAAGAATTCAGGAAAGTAATACAAGAACAAAATGTCAGGATAAATAATTAGAAATCACACAAGAATAACAAATATAAATTCAAGAGACAACAAAATTTTACAGACAACACAATAGCAGGCTTTAGGAGCAAATTTGAAACAATGAAAGACAGAATCAGTGAGGTTGAAGACAAGTCCACGTACACCATTTTGGGGAAAAGAATGAAAAAAAATCAAAACCAAGGAATTATGCAAACACAATTAAGAGCAAAAATTTCTGTGTGATCCGAGTTCCATAATGGAGAGACATGGAAAACACCGAGTAGCTTCTTGAAGACTTGTTAACTGAAAATTTCTCAAATATTATGAAAGGCAAAAAGCTGACCATCCCAGAAGTTAACAAATTCCATATAAGGATAGACTCCAAAAGAAAATCACCAAGATCTATCATAATCTCACTTGTCAAAACCAAAGACAAGAAGGAATCCTGAGATTCCTTTTTCTCAAACTGTTTGAGAAAAACAAAAATCAATACAAAATAAAATTCAGCTCTAATTATACTGTAGAAACTATGTAGATAGAAAGGAATGAGAAGACATGTAAAACCTTGAAAGAAAAATATTACTAACCAAGAATAACATATACTGCAAAACTCTCTCTTAAATATTGTGCTGAAATTAGGATATTTTCGGGCAAAGAAAAGTTAAGGAAATTCATAAAAACCAAACCAAATTTATGAGAAATATTAGAGAACTAACCTCAGAAAAAAAATGGATTCTAAGACATAGGACAACATCAGCCAGAAACCAACTTAAGAAACCAAAACCAAACCCAAACCCATTGGCATAGAGTCAATTCTGACTCATAATGACCCTGTGGAGGAGAGTGGAACTGCCACATAGGATTTCCAGTGAGCTGCTGCTAGATTCAAACTGTCAACATTTTAGTTAGCAAACTGTTTTCTTTAAAAAAAAAAAAAAAAGTGCTTAAGCAAAAGTTTACAATCCAGATCAATTTGCTACACAAAACTCTAAAAACATACTACTGTTTGCACAGTAGTGCTGCTTTCCCCCAGCACAACTCCATGACAGCACACTCCTTTCTACCCTGTACTTCCCTTGTCCTTTCCTCCTCCACGCTCTTATCTTCTCTCTAGAAGGGAACTGCTTAGGAAGCCTCAAGTACATATTTAAGTCAAGAAGCATATTCTGTGCCAGCAGCCTCATATGTCTTATAGCTCTATCCAATCTTTGTCTGAAGAGTTGGTTTTGGAACTGGTTTAGCTGTGGACTAAAGAGAGAGTCCAAGGGCCATGTTCTCAGGGGATGCTTCGGGCTGACAGGCCATCGAGTGTGATCTTTTAATAGAACTCTACTTCTGTACACGTATTTTTCTCTCACTATATCAGGAACTTTACGTTGTGTTCCCTGTCAGGGCAGTCATTGCTAGTCAGCAGGCATCATCTAGTTCTTCCGGTCTCACGTTGGTGTTCTGGATCATATGGCACCTTCTGTCTCCTTGGCTCTTTGATGTCTCTTTTTCCAATGCTCCAAGTGGATTTATCTGTTGATAGGCACCTAAGTTGTTTCCATCTTTTTGTTGTTGTGAACAGTGCTGCAATGAACATTTGGTGTGCTTGTATCTGTTCATGTAACAACTCTTAGTTCTCTAGGACATATTCCAAGAAGTGGGATTGTATGGTATTTTTATTTCTAGCTTTTTAAGACACCGACAAATCAATTTCCAGAGTGGTTGCACCATTTTACATTTCTACCCTGTGGGGAAGAGTCTCTCTACTACCTCTTCAATATTTATTACCTTGTGTTTTTTGAATTAATGCCAGCCTTGTTTGGGTGAGACAGTATATCACTGGAGTTTCAATTTTAATTTCTCTAATGGCTGATAATCGTGATCATTTCCTCATGTATGGGTTAGACACCTGGAAGTCTTCTTGGTGAAGTACCTGTTCATATCATTTGACCATTGTTTAATTGGGTTATTTGTCTTTTTCTTTTTGAGGTTTTATGGTACTTTGTAGACTATAGGAAGCCCTAGTGGTGTAGTGGGTTAAGTGCTATGTCTGCTAACCAAAAGGTCGACAGTTCAAATCTACTAGGCACCCCAAGGAAACTCTATGAGACAGTTATACTGTGACCTCTAGGGTCACTATGAATTGGACCTGACTCAACGGTAGTGGGTTTGTGATTCTGGTCTTGTAAATTATGAAGATCGGACACCTACTGGATTCGTGGTAGCTAGAAATTCTTTCCAGGTCTGTAGCTGATCTTTTTACTTTTCTGGTGAAGTCCTTGGATGAGCACAAATGTTTGATTTTTTGGAGTTCCCGTTTGTCTATTTTCTCCCCTGGCTTTTGTGCATTGTTAGTAATATTTTGTAGTCTGTTTATGCCAGGCATTAGGACTCCCAGCATTGTCTCCATTTTGTCTTCCATGATCTTAATTCGCTTAGATTTTATATTAGGTCTTTGATCCAATTTGGGTCAGGTTAGGGTTAAGGTTAGATGTGATATATATGTCATTTAATTTTTCATTTCTATTTATTTTTATTTTTTGAAGATGGATATCAAGTTAAGCCAATACCGTTTGTTAAAAAGACTGTTTTTTCCCCAGTTTATTGACTTAGGACCTTTGTCAAATATCAGCTGCTCATAGGTGTATGATGTTATATCTGGATTCTCAATTCTATCCCATTGATCTATGTATCTATTTTGGTACCAGTACCAGCTTGTTTTGAATACTGTGGCAGTGTCATAAGTTCTAAAGTCAGGAAGTGTGAGGCCTCCCGCTTTGCTCTTCTTCTTCAGCAATGCTTTATTTATTCGGCCCTATTTCCTTTTCATATGAAGCTGGTGATTTGTTTCCCCATCTCATTAAAAAATGACACTGGAATTTGTATTGGGATTGCATTGTAACTACAGGTCACTTTGGATAGAATAGATATTTCCACAGTTTAAATCTTCCTTTCTATGTGCAAGGTAGGTTCCTCTACTTATATAAATCTCTTTTGGTTTCTTGCAGTAGAGTCTTGTAATTTTCTTTGTATAGGCCTTTTATATCTCTGGTTAGATTTACTTCTAGGTATTTTATCTTCTTGGGAGCTAAAGTAAATTCTAATGATTCAGAGGTTTCTTCTTTGATGGTCTCTTTGCTGGTGTAAAGGAATTCAGCTGATTTATGTATGTTTATCTTGTATCCTGATACTTTGCTGAAATTTTCTATCAGTTCCAGTAGTTTTTGTTTGTTTTTGTGGATTCCTTACTCTATGGGACAGTTCTACCCTGGCCTCTAGAGTCACCATGAGTCGGATCTGACCCAATGGTACTCGGTGGGTTAGGGTTTTCTGTATATAAGATCATATCATCTGCAAATAAAGATACTTTTACTTCTTCTTCACCAATTTGATGCCCTTTATTACTTTATCCTGTCTAGATACCTCCAGAACAATGTTGAATAAGAGTGATGACAATGGGCATCCTTGTCAGGTTCCTGTTCTCCATGCAAGTGCTTTCAGACTCTCTCCATTTGGGATGATGTTGGTTGTTGACTTTGCATAGATGCCCTTTTTATGTCAAAGAATTTCCCTTCTTTTCATATTCTGCTGAGCATTTTTGACATGCATCCATGTTGGACTTTTTCAAAAGCCTTTTTGCATCAGTTGATAAAATCAAGTGGTTCCTGTCTTTTGTTTCATGTGTGTAGTTGATTATACAAACTGTTTTCTACTGTTGAACTATCCCTGCATTCTTGGTATGAATCTCCCTTGTTGATGATGGATTAGTTTTTTGATATGATGTCAAATTCTATTGGCTAGAATTTTGTTGAAGATTTTTGTATCTAGGTTCAGAGAGATACTGGTCTATAATTTTCCTTTTTTGTACTGTCTTTACCTGGTTTGGATATCAGGGTTACACTGGCTTCATAGAACAAATTTGTAAGTATTCCATCTTTTTTTCTATGCTTTGGAGAATGTTTAGTAGTAGTAGTGTTAACTCTTCTCTAAAAATTTGGTACAGTTCTCGAGTGAAGCCATCAGGGTCAGGGCTTTTATTAGCTGGGAGATTTTTAACTACCTTTTCAATCTCTTCTTTTGTGGTTGTTCTATTTCCATTTGTATTAGTTTTGGTAGGTGATGTGTTTCTAGAAATTTTTCCATTTCCTCTAGGTTTTCAAATTTATTAGACTACAGTGGGTTTTTCAGACAATCACCTCCACTGAGGGGAATGGCCACTAACTTCTATCCTGGACTCACCACACTGCCACTGCCTTGCTTCCCAGCAGGTCAGGTCTGTAGAATTCTATGCAGTTCTGGTGCTGTTCTCCCTTCCTCTTTGCTCAATCCAATTTATATACTTTCCCTTGGCTTGGCTTAATATTTGTAGCCCCTAGGATGCCATGTGTAGTAGATTCATTTGCCCTTTCAGGTATTTGTTGTTAGAGGAGCCTCAGGAAGCATCCATCCACTCCCCCATCTTGGCCCCACCTCCAGTGTACAAACTCTTGACCACTATGCCACAAGAGCTCCAATTTTGGTAAAGAACTCTTAATAGTAAAACAAAGCTGTAAGACCTAAAATAGGGTAAGAGAGGCATCAATCTGCAAATGAAAACATCAAAGTAAATAAAAGGGGAATAAATAGTACTGTTACAGAACTTTCAAATACTGAGAAAGTCCAGGTGATCCCAACTGTAAAAAAGACTGGTTCAAACTTAGAAAGATAAGGGTAAATTTCAAGGTAACAACAAAAAAATTTAAATTTTTTGTTCACCAAAGTAACAAATGAAGAAAAACATAAAAGACGCAGTAAACACAAAATCTAATAACAAATAAAAGAAATTCCATAAAAAGAAGCCTTCAGCATAGGAAAATAAAAGAAAAAAATAAAATGTCAGCACCATTTTTTAAAAAAGTACAATATGATAGCTCCTAATCATATTGAATGTAAATGGCTTAAATGAACCTATAAAGAGATCAAGAGTGGCAGAGTGGTTGGAAAAAGAAATGACCCAAAAATATGCTATCCACAAGAGACACACCTTAGAATAAAGTAAGAACTTGACACCAATTGATCTCAGAATCTACTAAAAGCCACAGTAGTCAAAACAGCCTGGTACTGGTACAATGATGGACACAAAGGTCAATGGAACAGAATCAAAAACACATATATAAATCTACTTAGCTATAGTCACCTGATCTTTGACAAAAACAAATGCCTGAAGTCCATAATGGGAAAAAAACAGTCTTTTGGAACAAATGGAACAAACATCCAGTTTTGCCATGAAACAGGACCCATATCTCAAAACCATTCACAAACACTGACTCAAAATATAAAATTCAATATATCATGAAAGGAAAAATAGGGATAATGCTAGGGGTCCTAGTACCTGGCATAAATGCAATACAAGACATAACTAACAATTAATAAACACCAAAAGATAAAATAGATGATTGGAAGCTCCTAAAAATTAAACAATGAGACTCATCAAAACATTTTACCAAGAGAGTAAAATGAGAACCTACAGATGGGAAAAACATTTTGGCTAGTATATATCCCAAAAGGGCCTAATGTCTAAAATCAATACACCAACACTTCAACAACAAAAAGGGAAATAATTCAGTTAAAAAATGGGCAAAGGACATGAATAGACATTTTACAAAGAAGACATTCAGGTGGATAAGAAGCATGTGAGGAAATGCTCACCATCATTAGCCTTCAGAGAAATTCAAACAAAAACTACAGTGAAATACCATTGTATCCCAACATTACTGGCATTGATGAAAAATATTGAAAACAAGAAACGCTGAAAAGTTTGCAGAAAGATTAGAGCTCTTACGTATAGCTGGTGGAAATGTAAAATGGTAAAGCCACTGTGGAAAATAACATGGTGCCCCCTTAAAAAGATAGAAATAAAAATACCATACAATCCAGCAATCCCTCTATTAGGCTTATATCCAAAAGAAATAAGAGCCTTCACACAAATAGACAGACACATCCTATGCTCAAGGCACCATTACTCACAGTAACAAAACGATGGAGACACCCTAAGTACTCATGAACAGACAAAAGGATAAACAAATTATGGTACATACACAAAATGGAACACTACTCAGTGATAACAATGATGAACCCATGAAACACCTCACAACATGGATGAATCTGGAGAGCATTGTGTTGAGTGAAATAAGTCAAACAAAAAAGGACAAGTATTATATGATCCCACTACTATGAAAACTCAAGAAAAAGTTTACACAGAGAAAGAAACAATCCTTAGAGGCTAAAAGGGAGGGGAGGGGTGAGGAGTGTAAACCACAAATTAGATAGTAGGTAAGTGTTAACTTCAATGAAGGGAAAGACAACACAAATACAGAGAAATCAGCACAGCAAGACCAAGTAAAGTCATAAAAGTTCCCTAGACACAGTCAAACACCTTGAGGGACAGAGTTCCTGGGGATAAAGGCTGAGGATCATTATCTCAGGGGACACCTAGGTCAATTGGTACAACACAGTTCATAAGGAAAATGTTCAGGATATAGACAGACACTTCTCCAAGAAGACATCCATGCAGCCAAAAAAATACATGAGGAAATGTTCACGATCATTAGCCATTAGAGAAATCCAAATTGAAACTACAACGAGATACCATCTCACCCCAACAAGGTTGGCACTAATCCAAAAAACACAAAACAACAAAGGCTGGAGAGGCTGTGGAGAGACTGGAACTCTTCTACACTGCTGGTGGGGATGTAAAATGGCACGACCTCTTTGGAACACAATTTAGCACTTTCTTAAAAAGCTAGAAATAGAAATATCATGTGATCCAGCAATCTAACTGCTTGAAATATATCCTGCAGAAATAAGGAATGGTACAAAAAAAAGATACATGCACACAAGTGTTTATTGCAACACTGTCCACAATGACAAAATGATGACATCGACCTAAGTGCCCATAAACAGAAGAATAGATAGACAAAGTATGGTATATATGCACAAGGGAACACTATGTAATGATAAAGAACAATGATGATTTTAGGAGACATTTCATAACTTGGAATCAATTGGAAGACATTATGCTGAGTGAAATCAGTCAGCTGTAACAGGACAAGTATTGTATGAGACCACTACCATAAGGACTTAGGAAAAGACTTATGCACATAAGAAAATACTCTCTGATGGCTACAAGAGTTGGGGAGGGAGGAAGAGAATTATTCATAGATTAGATAGTCAATATGAATTTGGTTAAGTGAAAGGAGAGACAACACGCATTAAAAGGCAGGTCAGCATAACCAAACTACACCATAAGCTAAAAAGTTTTCTAAGTTCAATCCAACATTTCAAAAGACAGAGTAGCAGGGACAGAGGCCTGGGGATGATGTTTTCAGGAGGCATCAAGGTCAATTGGCATAACTAATCTCTGTCTAACAGAGTCTTCTGTACCCGTGTTGCTGAGTGGTATCTGGGGTCTTAAAAGCCAGAAAGGTGCCATCCAAGGAACATCAATCAGTCCCAACCCACCTAGAACAGATGACAACTGAGAGACAGAAGGACTTATATGACTGTGAGACTGCATCAGAACGAGACGAAAAGAACTATATTGTGCCCAGCCACCAACAAAGACAACCCTGATAGAGGACACAATGCAGAGTCCCTGATTTAGCACAAGATAAAATGGTTAACAGATCAAGAACTCTATTAAAAGACCAGAACTGAAGGTTCAACAACCTAGATGGTCCCCTGAGAACATGACCCCGAGGCTTGCTGGGGCCCCAGACCTCAAACCAGAAGAGAGGTTAACGCTTCAGCCAAAGAATTGACTGGACTTGGGGACACAGTACAAGGCGTGTGGTGCATGCTTTATGGTTTGATATGAAGCTGTCCTACTGGTTTGTTTTTAGAGGGAAGAGTAGAGGGTGGGGAGGAGGGGACAAGTGTTGGTTGGGTGAATACTGGAATTAAAGAGTGAAAAAGAAGAATGTGTTGTCATAGGGTGAGGAAGAGCAGACTAAGTTCCAGAGAGGCAGGGACTCGGGGTTTTATATGGAAAATTGACTTGGATTGTGAATTTTCACTTAATCACACACACACACACACACACACACACACACACACACACGCAAAGGCAAGCAACACTCTGGGAAGTACTTGTAAAATAATATATGAAGTATTTATTATGAAGCAGAGGCCAGAGTTTCATGTGAAAACACTACAAGAGCAGGATAGTGATAAGGGAGGACTTGCTTGGTGAGAAATATCTTAATTAGCAATTCCAGTTTCAGCCTTCAGAGCTGTTTGCAATCAAGGTCCATGCAAAGTTCCCTTCAGTCTTGGCAAACAAATACAGCAGCCGCTGTGGTCATTGGCTGCTGGCTGCTAATTTGCTATTATAAATAAAGTCTGGGAGATGACGGAGTTATACATTCTGCTTTGATGAGTAGCGTCTGGGTCTTAAAAACTTGTGTGTAGTCATCTAAGATCCGTCTGTTGGTTTCATCCTGTCCAGAACAAAGGAGAACAAAGAAAACAAAAACACAAAGAAAATACTAGTTCAAAGGACTAATGGACTATGTGAACGACAGGCTCCAGCAGACTGAGCCCAGGAGAACTAAAGGGTTCCTGGCTACCACACCAACTGTGCTGACAGGCATTACAGCAGAGGGTCCCAGACGCTGCAGGGGAAACTTGTAGGTATGTTACTGTAGGTTCTTGTACTTTAGGTTCTTCCTGCCCGAAAAGAATTTCTAGACAAAGCACAAGACCTGGTGAAAAATCAAACGCCTTTACTGAATAGAAGCGCTGCACATAGGCCTGCCAACAGGTGGATGTGTGATCATCAGGAAAGCGGAAGTGTGGAGCACCTGTGTGGTCGGGGCTTTAAGATCTGCCGGAGCACGGAAACTTGATGTCTGGCAATGAGAACCGTCAGTCTCTATTTTTCCGTTGTTTAGTCTTAGTGGTACACTTGTCCCTAGCTCTTCCTGAGATGCACACACATGCGAAATTCAAGATGGTTTTTGTTGCTGAGGCTTCCCGATGCCTGGCAAAAATTGTGAACTGTTGTGCAGGCATCGATCACTGGTTCCATCAACTCAATTCCCAGCCCTGGCTTAGCCTTCCTGACACCACCAGAAGAGTGTCATCCAGGGGTCACCTCACCTGCATCTGCGCCTGGATCAAGATACCCTACCACGTATTTCTGAGAAACAACTTTAAGGAAAGATCACGTAATAAGACAGGGGAGGGAGAGGAACTTTACTCTCAGGATAATTTCCAGCTTTTGTCTGAGAATTCTGTACTTCATCTACTCTGTTTCTGAAAGATTCAAATTCACACAAAAGAAAAAAAAAAAGACCAGACTTAGTGGTCTGCCAGAGACTGGAGTGACCCCCAAGACTGTGGCCACAGGCACTCTGCTAATTCAGAACTGAAGCCACTCCTAAAGTATCCCTATTAGCTAAAGATTAGACAGGCCTATAAAACAAACGATACACTTGAGGAACATGATTCAGTCAAGTACGTAAGACCAAATAGGTAACATCTGCCCAGCAGCAAAGACAAAAATGCAAGAAGGGACAGAAAAAAGAGACAACTGGAATCCAGGAAGGAAAGGGAAAGAGGATGTGCTGACACACTACAGGGATTGCAACTAAGGTTACAGAACAATTTATGTATAAACTTTTGAATGAGAAACTAATGTGCACTGTAAACTTTCACCTAAAGCACATTGAAATTCAAAAAAAGAAAAGTTACCATCATGTCTTGTTTTCGAATCATGGCCCTATTTATGTCAGAATAGCCTTGTGCTCCATAGGGTTTTTAATGGCTAACTTTTTGGAAGTATAATGCCAGGCCTGTCTTCTGAGACACCTTTAGGTAGACAATAACCTCCAACCTGTCCACTAATAACTGACCATATTAAACATGTACCACCCAGCTCATTTTACTTTTAAAAGTCAGAATAACATTGAGTCAAATTAAGATACTCTGGATCAGGTAACTCAGAAATATATGGGTCCCTTCCAAAATCAGAGGTACTCATGCCATGAGGTCCTGAAGTAGAGCACACAAGGAACAAAGAGGTGTGTTTTCCCAAATCACAGCTGTGAACCCCAGGAGATCAAACACTATTTCTTCCTAAACTACTCACTGTGAATAACTTCAGACTGAAGCTGGCTGTGAGGTCTAAGTTATATTTCACTACTCTGAATTCCGAAGTTATGGTGTCTGATTTCACCACTGTCTAGAAAACCAAACCCTGTGTTGTGAGTTGATTCCATCTCACAGGAACCCTATGGTGACTCTCTGGAATAAAGCATAATACAGCAAACATATGACCAGTTCTATTCCTGTGGGAGACAGAGAGAAAGAGGAGAAAATTGAACCGCTGATGTGCAATGACTGCAGATATGGGCTCATCAGAGATTAGGAAACTCACCCAGCAGATCAACTCTCTTCCACTGCACAAATACATATTGTGTTTTTCTTTTAAGTTGTCCAGAAAACATCAGCTCGTTAGGGATGGAAAAGACCTCAAAGAACATTTAGTTGAACCAAACATTTTTACAAAAGCAAAAATACTGTGACATGCGCCTAGCCTCACACAGCCAGAAAGTGGCAAAACAGCCACTACAATCTAGGGATTCTCTTGAATCTCAGCATTTTCTACAGTATTATTCTGCATGATGTGGTTTGGTACTTCTTTTATAAACTTGGTAGTTTTTACTTTTGCCCCGATACTGATAGATTTGCTCAATGTTTCAGAAAAAAGCAACCATCTTAAATACTCATGAAAGTCCAACAGCTTTATACATCTCTAACACTGCAGTGTCAGTGAATGTATTCTGGAATAAATTATCAAATGTTGGTTAAGTGTGTGTCTCAGGACTAAATATACAAATCCTCTGGTGGTGCCCAAATTGGGACATGTATTAATTAGTGAATAATGCATTTTTTTATCCTGGATGTATTCCCAGGCTCCCTAAGCATTTTTCTATAAACAAAAATCCATGTTGCCACTATTATATTTCCATTTTGAACTCCAAAAAAATTAGGCCACTGATCCCAAATAGACCTTCTAGGTGATCCCACAGCGAGTTTGTGGGTTAACCATGTTTAGCAGAAAGGGTGGAGAGCAGAGAGACCCAGTGAGGAATGTGGGTCCCCAAAGCCTACAGCTCTAGAAGGTTTCACTTAGTCACTAATTGCAAAGCAAACAAATCCTCATCTTGTTCCAATTGAGAGGCTAAATGGGTAAAATCTACATGAAAGGAAAGAGAAAAAGGGACCACTCAAAGGGAGCATTTTCCTTTGCCCAGATCCAGATTGCACTGCACAATTCTGCACTGTTTCTATACAAAAACCAGAGCCTTGTGCAATCAAGTCAGAGGAGGCATGTTTAGTATAATATGAAATTGATCTTGTTCAAACTCAGAGGTTTTAACGTAATTGGATAGATATGTTAAGACAGAGAAACCATGTGGACTGTAGAGATCAGTGAAATTCTCCAACGATCCTTGTCACATCTTTACGTGGACAAAGGGCAACACTTTGCTGTGCCTTGTTTGGTTGACCTGTTTGATTCCTTTAGCAAGATTGCCACCAGAGAAGGATGGGCTCCACAGTGATCCCCAGCAAGAGCAGGGACCAGGGCAAATCCCTCCAACTTTCTACTCTTCCCTCAACCTTGTATATCCAGGAAATGACATCAAGACAACTTTGAATGAGTAAGAATTCAAATGAATGTTATGTTCTCTGAGTGTGGAAATGTAAGAAAATCGTATCAACTTGGTCTCAGTGACTAACATAATTATTCATTTAGCAAACATTTGCGAGCACTGTTTTAGTCATCTATTACTGCTCTAACAGAAATACCACAGAGTAGACGGCTTTAACAAAGGAAAGGCTTATTCTTACATAGTCAAACAGGCTACAAGTCCAAATTCAGGGATGTCCACTCCAGGGGAAGGCTTTCCCCCCTGTCGGCTCTAAAAGTAAGTCCTTGTACTGTATCAGTTCTTGTTCAGGGGGCATCTTGGTGCAGGAACTGCAGATCTGAAGGACACACTCTACTCCCAGTGCTGCTTTCTTGATGGTATGAGGTTCCCTGTTCTCTGATTGCTTCTATCTCTTTTTATTTCCCATAGGATAAATGGCGGTGCCAACTGCACTGCAGGGAAAACCCCTTCGCAAGGCTGTGGCAGTCCCACACTAATCCTCTTTCAACACAATGATTTTATCTATTAGCCACAAGCAGAGATCAGGATTTACAGGATCAGAAAATCACAAAACGGAGGACAGTCACAGAATACAGGAATCCTGGCCCAGCAAAATTACTATACATATCTTTTGGAGGACACAATTCAATCCATAACAAGCACCTACTATGTGTCAGACAATCATTGAGAATTTATTGGTGAACAGACCTGGTGAAATTTACTGCCTAGTAGGAAAGTCAAACAATACACAATAAACACAAAAAAAGCATTATATATTAGGGTTAGGCCCAATGTGATTATAATAAAAACTCCAGATATTAGTAGCTCGACATAAATATTTTAAGTCCAGTGCCCCTCAAACCTATTAAGTGATTGGCTTCTAGGTGAGTTCTCCTGCTTCTTACAGCTACACCTTCTGGAATATTTGCCCTCCAAATCATTGAAGAAAGGCATGAAAGAGTTGAGGGACCCATAAACATTTTATAGGCCAGGCCTGGAAGGCAAGCACTGCTTCCAGATCACTCTGCCTTCATCCCATGAGCCAAAAACCAAGCATACGGCTGCCTTCTAGAGAAACTAAGAAATGATAAGGAAGACATGAATATTTGTTAAGCAATCACTTAGACATGTAATTATAGATTCTGAGATGTCTTACATGGTAAAACATCTGCCTTCTCTGAGAATAAAACTATGATGTGATTGGTCGCACCAGTCTTGCAGTGATGACAGAAGAAGGTGACATCTATGTATTTACTCTCCAGACCACCACTCTGTCCAGTGTAGGCACAACTATTGGGCCTTTCCCTGGACTGACATGCACCTTGGGCCAGGCCACACTCTAATTCATTATGCGTGTTTATATGCAGTGCGTACTTGCTGAGCCTGAATTAGGTGGCCTTCTGAGAATTGCAAGCAGTTGATTGGCTTTTCCCTCCAGCATCTCAGCAGGCTCTGTCCCACCTTTTCTCACACTATAACCATTACCTCAAAAGACACCTTCTCTTCACTTATCTAAAATCTTTCCTCTAAGTGCCAGATTAAATTCTACCAGCTGCATCAAGTTTCTAAATCTTCTGAAAAGCAATAAAACAAGAGGTTGAAATAGCTATTATTTTTTTACTTTTCAGTCTCCCTTTCCTCAGAAAGATTATAAGCTCATTGAAGAAAAGGGACAAACCAGAATTTCCTTTCGTTTCCATAACACCTTCACGTGAATTTGCATGAGGACACGGAGCCTGTTCTTTCACGTGGCTCTGCAGGGTGAGTTTTGCCCATGATGTTGCCCATGAAACTGGGCGACTCCAAAATAGAACAGAAAAAGAATGAGCCCTAAAGAATGCTCATCTATGAAATATGATAATAGTGTTTACCTTTCAATGTTGCATATACTAAGGTCCCCAAGGCTTTTTTAAACGATTCCCTGAAAACATAGGATTGCCCTATGCTTCTCTTTCTAACTACTCTCACGATTCAGCTTGCTTCTTTGTGTGTAGTCTTTAGTTTTACATTTGTGGTCATCAACTCTACCTATATATGTTTTTTTGGTTTTTTTTAACTCTCTAAGGGGGAGTCTCTGACTAGTTAGTTAAGCAGCATGAAGCAACCGTGTGAGGAGAGAATTTTCCTGCCAAGATACTGTGAAGGTCACTGTCTGATGAATCACTGATTTTAGTTTAGACCTAGATTATCTTCCCATTGGTTGTAGCCCTCAGGTAGAATGACATGGCCTAAAATTCAGTGATTCATGTGTAAGGACTGCCTGAACCTCTTTTTCTTTTCTTACTTTTTTTCAAAATAAAGTCATTATGTAACTAGTAGACTCTGAAATGCTGATGCTCAGTAAATAGTGAAAAAATAAATGTGAGGAAAGTTCTTCACAGCTCACTATCACTGTTGAAACAACTGACAGGGAAAGTACTAGTACAGCAATGCTTCTCAAACATTAATGGGCATTTAAATCACCTCTGGATCTTGTTAAACTGCTAATTCTAATTTATCATGGCTAGGGCGAGGCCTGCAGTTCTAACCAGTTCATGGACTGCTCTTTGAGTACCAAGGTAGCAGAGAACCAAATCATTGTCTTTTCCCTTTTCCCTGCATCCTTTCTTAGTAATCTACCTCTACATTAGCATATTCCTGTTGTTATTAGTTGCCACTGAGTTGATCCAACCTGTGGCAACTCCACGTGTGAAGAATAGAACTGCTCCATGCGGTTTTCAAGGCTGTCACCTTTATAAAGTAGATTACCAGACCTGTCTATGAGGCACCCATGGGTGGGTTCTAACCACCAAACTTTCAGCTAGTAGCAGAGCACTTAACTGTGCTACTCAGGGACAGCAGCCCCCATAGGTGGTGCAGTAATGCCACTGACAATTCTAGAGGGAAAGATTAAGAGGATGGGGCAAGAAATTAAATTCTATTTGCAGTTCCAGTAGTGGAATGGAAAGAAGGTGATTCAGGACACCTGTCTCATCCCAGTATTCACTGTACAGCTAGACTGTCCACCTATCTATGATGATGAGTTCTTTAAGGGAAAGTACCTTCTCGTCTTGTTGATTTTATATGCCCATTACCTAGTTTAGTGTATGGCCAGTACATAGGAAACTGTCAACAAGTATCTGTTATTGGACAGAAATGAATTTCTCTTTGGTACACCCCGAAATGCTTAGTGTACACAGTAGACACTCCTTAAAAGCTTGTTGAATGAATTAATAAGAATGAAAAGACACAGTAAGTATGGCTCTGGGTAGAGGAAAATATTATTTCTCATCAAAGTCATCTGAGCAAGACCATCTCTGTGTGCTCTTTGGGCTAGATGGGCATTGAGGGAAATAACGCTGATGTTAGACCAAACCCTTGGAAATGAGTAGGACTCAGCTGACAGTCCAAATTGATTTGGACACCATCTGGTGCTGCGATTGAAATATTTTTCACGCTCACTAATAAAGAACTCAGGTTGGCTTTAGGGAGGATCAGGTCAAACCAATGACTTCTATGAACTGAGCCCTGAACCAGTCTGCAGTGTTTGCAAAGGGACCTGCTGACTTGGCCTGCCGCTTCCTTCTGCCCATCACCAGGAATGTGCCCTAGAAGTAAACAAAAGGCAAACTCCAGGGGAAGTGCTCAAGCGCCCAGGCTTTGTGAAGAGCCCACCAGGGAGTACCTGACTGGATATGAGGCTGGATCTGATGAAAGGATCCTTTCTCTTTGCTTAGCTCATAAAAGAAGCCGTGTGGCTGGAGTCCACCAGCTCTGAGCAATCTCTGTCAGCAGAATGGCTTGGAAACCTGCAGACAGGCAGGGCGACAAATGAAGTGGGAACTGCTGCCAATGCTGGGAACAAAAGCTTGATCACATTGCTGCAGTTACAAGGGATGTCGCCTAGGAGTTTTGCTTTCATGAAAAGACAAAAAAAAAAAAGGAGCATTTGGAGTCTGGGATGGAGAGGATGGAAGAGAATTTTTATTCTTCATGAGGAAAATCAGGGATATTTGGAAGCCAGCGCCAAAATAGAAGTATGCTTATGTAGGCGACAAATTTCATACTGCAAACAAGATTGTTAAAAGCTCACATTCTTCTTTCTTCAGACTACTGTCATCTCCTCTCCTGTAAAACTAGACCAGCAAAGAAATTCTCAGAAAAGGACTATGGGAGCCTGCTTTAGTTCCTTTCTGTTTTTGTCTTATTTCCTCTCTTTTCTTCTCTTCAATTGTCTATACAGAATGGGCTAATGGATGGCAGTGCCTAATGACAAAGAGATTGATAAGTATCTGACTAGAGAATCCTTTCCAAAAATATAACTGTCAGCCAAACCTGTATTTAGACTGATGGCCCTATCTAGTGAAAATTAATGATAACTAAGATTTTTGATCACTTAATGTGTACCACAAATTATTCATAGCACTTGGCCTATGCTAAGCCAATTAATCGTACAGTCCACTCTTTGGGTGGGTACTATTATAACCATTCACATTTTTAAAAAGGTGTAAACCATAAAACAGATCAAGTAACTCTCACATGGTCCCTTTAGAGAATGAACAGTGAAGCCAGGATTCAAAGCTGGCCCCAGAGCTTGCCTTAAACACTATACTGTACAGCTCCTGAGATGGAACATCACTATTGGCCCAGTCACCATGGTGTTCCACCTTCCAGATAGCTCTCTGCAATTAATGGGAGAAGCTTGTTTCCCACTGACTTTGGTTTTGTCTCTGGACAAATTGGTTATGGAAATCAGTTCTCAAGCAAGTGTCACTGAGGCTCCAGACACCTTGCCCAACAGTCCAGTCTGGTGTCCAAGTTCCTGTGCTCTGGATAATTCCTGAATGTCTGTCTGAGCATAGCCAGTGCTTCTTCCATCACCTCATTTTACCCTTTATTCAGCCCACTCTGTGCTCTGCTCTTCTTGATAACCTTCCACAGCTATTTTCTGCACTGTATTTTGTTGCTAAGAAATCTGCAAGAGAGCTACCTTATGAATTGACTGAAGAGATTCGTATTTGTGTCTGTTCCAAAGACAGATGACCCAACAAAACGCAGAAAGTATCGAACAGTATCATTAAGATCACACACAATTAAAATTTAGCTAAGCATCATTCAAAAGTGGCTGCAGCACCATATCAATAGAGAACTGCCAGAAATTCAAGTTGGATACAGAAGAGGATGTGAAACCAGGAATATCGTTGCTGAGATCAGATGGATCCTGGCTGAATGCAGTGAATCCTAGAAAGATGTTTGCCTCTGTTTTATTGATTATGCAAAGACATTACACTATGTGGATCATAACAAATTGTGGGTAATATTTTGAAGAATGGGAATTCCAGAACACTTAATTGTGCTCATGAGGAGCCCATAATAGGTTAAGAGTCAGTCATGTGAACAGAACAAGAGGATACCACACTGCTGAAAACCACGAAAGGTGTGCATCAGGGTTGTATCCTCCCACCATACTTACTCAGCCTCTATGCTGAGTTCAGCTATGTGGGTAATGATTCAATAAATCATGCCTAATAATGTGACACCAATATCAGATCTCTAGACACTAAAGCCAGAGGTTGACCTGGTTGGACATAGATAGCAATGCCTGAGGCAAAGGTAAAACATCCTGTGGGTTATGGAAGCTCTACATTGGGAAACCTCCCAGATTTTACTCTGTATCTTTGTTTATATTTTTTTGAATATAAATTTTTGTATAAATAAAATCTGTATTTGTAAGTATAGCACTTCCTGAGTTCTACAAGTCATTCTAGTGGACTGTCAAATCCCAGGGCTAATAAGAATCTCAGAATTTGTAGTCAGCAGATTTTAAGTCAGGGTATCACGGAGACCCCCAAGCTTGCAGCTTCAGCCTTGGCATCTGAAGGGCCCTTTAACTTGTGAGATCTGACCTGGCTCTGGGAGTTAAGATGGAGCAAAGGGAACTACATTTGCAATGGATATCAGAGCATTAGAGTAAAATTTAAGAGTTGACTCCAGAGAAGAAAGAGATACAGAGACAACTTTTATAGCTAGAAAACACTTTGCCACTGAGTTGGACTCAGAGGGATCTGTGGTCCAGAGGAGAACTGCCCCACAGAGTTTCCAAGGAGCGTCTAATAGATTTGAACTGACAACCTTTTGGTTAGCAGCGGTAGCACTTAACCACTGTGTTACCAGGGGCACCACAGAAACTGCGTGTTTTCTAAAGTGAAAATGCCACTTGGGGTGCTGCGAGAGGAGCAGGGATGAGAAGAGCACTTGAACAGCTCTTCTGGACCAAAACACCTGTTTAAATACCCATAGAAAACAAATAAAACGGGAAACAGAGAAGTATAACATCTGAATTAAGTTCCTTAAAGCACCCCTGATTGATTTTCTCTAGGTTTCTGGCACACAGCTAGGAATTGGAAAATGCTTCAACCTGTCTTTCAGCACATCTATAGGTATGCCTCATCTTTCCAAAGTTCCTTGTACACCATTTCACTTTTGTGAAAAGCCTACATTAGTACCTATTTTCACTAAATGAGCACAAACTGGAGAGGATTTTTTGCTTTCAGGAAAAAAAGGCAAAAAATAAAAATGAAAATAGGAAACAGTGTTCAGCATCTGTATTGCAGACAGCCCTTAAAGAGGCAGCCCCCTGAGCAGGGGGGGTGACCTGGCCTCCACCTTGGGCCTTAGGGCCTTCCACAGCTCCACGAGGATGTGAAAGGGACAGCACTGTGGGTCACCAGCCAGTCCTCCCAGCAGGGTCACCCTCTTTTTCTCCAGCACACCTCTTCCCCACCATGCTTTTTCTGCCTGCCTCCTTTCTCCAGGCTCCCAGCGGGGCATGATGCACAATCCCCAACCTCTCAGCAAACAGGCAAGCCCGGCGCTGGTCTCTACCCTCTCCCCTAGGACAGGGAGTCGGCTATGGAGGCATCCTGGAGTCAAGGTTAACCAACACTCCGCCCTGTCCCCCGCCGCCAGCTTGTGTCATTTGCCCCCGGGTAGCCTCTTTCAATAGACTCAGGTTCCAAGCACAGGTAAGCAGGGAAGTGGGGAGCTTGATTCTGCCCCTTCTTCCTGGCTTCTTCCCAGGAGCCTCTTCACCACTGCCCTCCCCTTGTCCCATCTCACCATAGCCCTGGCCATCCCCAGGCTGCAGGCTGGTGGGAAGTTGGTACTTCCAGTCCCTCAGGGGAAGCCCAAGGCACAAGATGGGGAGAACAGTGATGGGCGCTGGGAAGGGGATTGTACCACTAACTCAGAAAAGGGACAGCCCTCAAAGCCTGTATCCCAGTTAGAGAACATCGCCATCCAAGCTCCTTCTCTATGAAGTACACAGCATCTCAGCATCAAGATGCCATAGCTTGGAATTATATCTGTGAGCATTTGTGCTTCATCCTGAGTTATCCTGCATGCCATTTCTGCTATGTTAGTATTATTTTAGGTTTATGTGTTATTTGGTATGAATTTGTGTGTTATTTTGGGGATCTGGGAGTGCTAAAATATTTTTCCCATATAAACTAACAGAAATTGTTTCTTCACTTTACATCTTTTTGTCTTAGGAAAGTTTTTAAAGGAATGTTCTACTTTCAGATAGTAGGGGAAACCTGCATTCTGTTTTAATATCAAGAATAGGAAGATATACCTGCCAATCTGCTTCTATCTTCCAACCAGATCTTATTCAGTCCGTATTTAGTGTTCCGTTGTGCAGTCCGTCATCTCTCACCGTGAAGTATGGTAAAGAGAACGCAGGTTCTGAAGTCAGTCTTTGATTCAGATGTAATTTCCATAATTAATTCATTATGGGTTTTTAAGTATTTTATGTAATATTTCCAAATCTCACTTTCATCTGTGTTGTCATGAAGATAAAATTAGGCATCATGGGCAAGTATTTAATATAGATTCTGACTAATTTAAGTGTTTGTAGTATTGACCACAGAAACACTGATGGCATACTAGGTTAAGTGCTATATCTGCTAACCAAAAAGTTGGCAGTTCACATCCACCAGGTGCTCCTTGGAAACTCTGTGGGTCAGTTCTATTCTGAACTCTAGGATCCCTGTGAGTCAGACCCGACCCGATGGTAGTGGGTTGGTGGGTTTAGTATTGACCACATTCTCCATCTTTCTCTTATCTCCTGTTTTTTTCTAAAAAAAAAAAAAAATTTTTTTCCTTTTTTAAATTTCTTGTTGTTAGGCTTTGCAATTCCTACATTATGGCTGTCATGGATTGAATTGTGTTCCCCCAAAATATCTGTGTAGGAATTTGGCTTGGCCTCAATTCCTGGTATTGTGTGTGCTGTAAACCCTGGCCCCTATGGTGTTAATGAGGGAGGATGGGCCTCTGTTCAATTTGTGGGGCAGGACTCATTGTGTAAGATTGTTTTGTGCCTTGAGGCAGTCGCTGAGATGTAAAAAAAAAGAAGCTGACAGAGAGATCCGGGGACCTCATGCCACCAAGAAGCAGTGCACTGAGCTAGGCACGTTGTTTACGAAGGACTGGGATCCCTGGGCCTCAGAGGCTTCCGGTCCGGGAAAAGACTGATGACACAGACCTTACTCCAGAGCCAGCAGAGAAAGCCTTCCCCTGAAACTGATACTCTGAATTTGGACTTTTAGCTTACTAGACTGTGACAAGTAAACTTCTCTTTTTAAAGCTATGTACTTGTGATATCTCTGTTAAGGCAGCTCTAGCTGACTAATGCAATGACCTACAACTATATCATCCCTAAATCCTTAAACTTAATTCCAACTACAACATGGCCAATCATCAGGCTGGTACAACAACAAGACACCCATGAAGGTGCATGGTTAATTTCATAGCATATCTTCTGAAACTTGTAACCATAGACGTCTTCAGGAAGATCTCATAAGAACTTATTTATCCCATCAGGAAACTGACCTCTCCTTCTGCTCTATTGTAGTAAGAGGAAAACAAATCACAAAAAAACACTAGATGACATTAAACAAAAAAAGCACCCATTGTCACTGAGTCAACTCAGACTCATTTTGATTCTATATAGTACAGAGTAGGACTACACTACAGAGTTTCCAAGGAGAAGCTAGTGGATTTGAACAGCCCATCTTTTGGTTAACAGATGTACCTGTTAACTGCTGCACCACTGGCATTTCTAAGATGACATTAGGGAAGCAAAATCAGTATAAAGTATCTTTCAGATTATGGCCTGAATTCAGTAACTGCTCAATTCAATTTCCTACTATGTCTCTGTATTTGCAGTTTGAGGAATGAGAGTTTATATAAGGTAGAAGAATATTTGTGCTATAAGAAAGATAGCTAGTTTAAGGACAATTCTTAAGAGGAAAATCTCAGTCACATCTGGGTAGAGAGAAGAACCAACAAGGAAAGTTTTATGGAGAAGATTGTTTTTATTTAGTCCTTAAAGAATGAATAGAATTTGGCAGGAGAATTTGGAAGGCAATCCAGGCACAAGAAGTACAAAAGCCAGCCATAGGTAGGAGTGTGTACGTTGTAGCTATAAGAGTGAAAAGGTTAACTAGAAAGGCATACAGAGAATATGTAATAATATTCAATATGAATAATGAATGTAGAAATGGAAAAGTCTAGAGGAAGAGGTCAGAGCAGCTTTATATTTCAGACTGAGGAGTTTAAATAATAGGAAGCCTTGAAGCTGGTAAATCGCTAAACAAGTTAGTGTCTTCTGTAACTCGGAAACTGGTCTTCAGAAAATGCATTCATTTGCTAATCTTTATTCCTATCATAGAGATAATTTATTAAGCAGTCTATCTTTTCCACTAGGATCTTCCACTTCTCTCCATTTTATCACTGAGCAGGTGAATCACTGATTGTAAAATTGGAAAGAAACTGTAGTACAGTAAATTGCTTTTATATGGTACTTTTAGACATTGTCTCTTACATCCCACAAAATGATTGGCTGGGATTATGCAAATAAGGTGTATAAAACTATTACAAGGATCAGACAGTAAATATGTAAATAAGGTGCCTGTGGCCTACCAAGGATATTGCCATCCTACTAGGCTTCAAAGAGCCAATTCCACAGAGGCTGAGGGGGAACCTCACTACCATCAAGAAGAACTAAGAGTCAAATACACCATTTAGAACTGGGGCCCCTGTGCTGACAATCTTCTAGACTCAGGGGACAGAGAGGTATGACACTAGAGAACACAAGACACCGCAAGAGATGGCCTGGTAAGAATAGTAGCCACATGAGTACCAGAAACCAGGAGATTGGCGTGACACAACTGTGGTGGGCTTCCCACCTCATGAAGCAAGATGGCTAAGGTGGGCTTACCAACCCACAAAATGAGAAATCTGAGCACCTTTGGGCAGGAAGCTTCCTGGCAGAGTGGGACGCTAACATTTGTCTGAGCAGTATAGAGGCCAAGAACAAGGGCCAGTGTTAGGCACAGTTGTCACGGAGGCTGCCTGCCTGAGCACACAACAGAAAAGGAGTTGAGAGGTTGGAGACTCTCCTGATTGAAGAACTGCCTTCTGTCTCCTGAGTTGCTCCCGTTACTTCCAAGTTACCCTGATCCTCAATCATAGTCTTTTACTTCCATTGGCACAAACCACCAAACTCAGAAGAGAAGTCGCGTACTGCAAAAGGGATAGCTAGTGTCAGAAGTGATGAAAAAGGCTGGAGAAAGAGGTGTGTCTGACCTCCCTTTGATAGGAATTGGCTTTGGACTCTCTCTCCTTCTCATGAAATTAGATGAGATCTGAAGCCATCAGAACCCAGAGAATAACTAGTTCACACTCCCATTTTATCACTGAGAAAACGAGACTTAGAGAGCTGTCCAAGGACTCATGGCCAGCAAAGACCACATCTCTTGACTCACACATCAAGGCTTTTTCCATTTTACAAGGCTGTTTTCCAGGATGAAATGATTTCCTTATTTTCTCTTTTTTCACTCCAGTGCTAGTTTTATCATTTGCATTGTCAATGTACTTTGAAAACATGCCTGTCCTCATAATGTCAAGCCCCTGTGGCAACAAGAGAAAAGAGGGGTGCAGCTCAAAGACTCTACTAAAAGACCACAGTTGATTGTCTGATGGCCTGGGGGATCCCCTAGAAGCATGGCCCCTGGACCTGCTGCCGCCTCTGTCCAGAAAACACTACTGAGGTCAACTTCTCACACAAAAATGGACTGGACTTGGGGACACAATGTGGCCATATGGTATGTGTACTCTATGCCTCTGTGCGTTCACGGGATGCTGTCCTTCTGGTCTGTTTCTAGATGGCAAGGATTGGGTGGAGAGGAGGTGGCAGGAGATTGTTAAGAGGATGTGATGTATACAGGATGAAAAGGAGGAGTGTGCTGTCACTGGGCAAGGAAAGCAGAAGAAGTTGCAGATAGGCAGGCTTGCGAATTTAATTTGGATTGTATACTTTCACCCAATCACAATAAAAAGATAAATGTACCTGTCCTGAAATAGAGCAATTGTTGTGCTAAGCAGCAGCTTCCTTTAAACAACTTTTCTCATAAGAAAATTACTTGGCTTTCTTCCAGAAATTCTTGAAATATTTAACCCAGTGGGCTACCAGAAGATAATGCTAAGTCAGCAAAATATACAGGCTACAGTGGGGAAGAGTAAAGAAGGGGTGACTCCCTGCTAAAATACTGATAATTGGATGGAATCACCTCTGTGGAAGCCTTTGAAAATAGACTGGTCAATGCCAGCCTGTGCTTCCTTGAGCTGGTATCAGGAAATGAAAGTAAATGGCATTGGTAAATTCAAGTCCCAAAGTATTTTATTTTGACATGAGCTTTTCTATTAGAGTTAAACCAGGTTTCAAAGTTGTCTTAGTCATCTGGCACTGCCCTAACAAAAATACCACAAGTGGATGGCTTTATCAAAGAAAAGTTTATTTTCACACAGTCCAGTAGGCTGCAAGTCTGAATTGAGGCTGCTCCAGGAGAAGGCTTTCCCTCTTTGTCAGCTCTAGAGAAATGTCTTTGTTTTGTGTCTGTCTTTGGTCAGGGAACATCTTGGTAGAGGAACCTCAGGGTTGAAGGACACGCTCTACTCCCAGTGCTACTGTCTTGATGGTATGAGGTTCCCAACTGCCTGCTTGCTTCCCTCTCTTTTTACCTCTTGTAGGGAAAACGTGGTGCAAGCTACACTCCTAAGAAACTCCCTTTAAAATGGAGCAGAAAGGTAACTTTAGGAAGGGGTTTACAGTCCCACCTTAATCTTCTTTAACATACAGCATAGGAATATCATAAAATGGAAGGCAATCATACAATACTTGTAACCACAACTCAGCCAAATTTCTATACATATTTTAGGGGAGACACAATTCAATCCATGACAAAAATTAAACTTTATGAAGTCTCAAAATGATTAAATCCATACAGGCCATGGCCATCAAGTTAACTCCAACTCATAGCAACCTTACAGGACAGAGTAGAACTACTCCATAGAGTTTCCAAATCTGTAATCTTGATGAGAGCAGTGACAGCAGACTGCCACAACTTCCTCTTGAGGCACATGGCTGATGGCTTTGGATGACTTAGCTTTGAGTTAACAGCCAAGTGTTTTAATCACTGCACCATCAGGGTTTCTTACATTGTAGTATTTCATAGTACTTGATTAATGTATTGTAAAAAGTGGGTAAATAAATTGTCACAAACTTAGTAGCTTTAAACAATATGCTTTCATTATGTCACAATTTCTAGGGGTCAGAAATCTAGACTTGGGATAATTGGTTTCCCTGCTTGCTGTTTCACAAGGTTGGAATCAAGGAGTTACCAGGCTGCTTTATCATCTTAAGCTCAGGATGTTCTTCTAAGCACATTCAATGTGTTATCAGAATTTGGTAACTTACAGGTGTAGATATAAAGTTCCCTATCTTCTTGCTGACTATTGGCTGGGGACCTCTCTTAGCTCGTAGAGACTAACTTTGGGGAGTTTACAACATAGCTTTTGCTTTTATTCTATGTTGTCAGGAGAGTTTCTCATTTCTTTTAAGGACTCACTTGATTAGATCAGGCTTGTGCAGGGTATTTCCTATTTGATTAACTCAAAGTCAGCTGATAAGGAACTTAAATTATATCTGTAGAATTCCTTTTGCCATATACTGTAATGTGACTGTGGGAGTGATCATTTATAGTGTTTATAGTATTTGTACTTAAATATATACATACTTCCTACACTGGAGTGTAGGGGAATATACAGAGCATGTACACTAAGGATCAGGAATCTTGGGCCCGATATAAAAATTCTGCTTACCACAGTGTGTGTACATCCCTGGTTCCCTTCCTCTACCTTCAGAATAAGGATGGGTTTTAAAGGTCATTGCTTCAATTAACAAAATGGGAAACTAACTCAAATTAATTTCCTCAGGCTTTTAAATGTCTGTAGTTTACATTTGGTTCTGAGAAACTTTGGCTGCAACTGTAATTAAGCCAAAAACTTCTATAAATAAATGGCAGCTTGTAACAAAGATTTGCCAATATAGCTGACACATTTAGGGAGTAAAATTTCATAAAATCAGTATAATGACAAATACCATCTCAGAGCTAGCCTATTCATCAAAATGTATTTATTGAATATGCGTTTTGCATGTACTGAGGAATGTGCTAGATTATATGGAAGATAAAGTAGCAGAAACATCAGACATCATCTTTTTTCTCAAAAAGCTAGCAACACAATGAAGAAGACAGCACTAAGACACATCAAATGATATTAAATAACACGAGACAGAACATTTACAGAATGCCAAGTGCCAAAAATTGAGTGGTACCAATTCTACACACTGCAGAATTAGGAGATGAAGATTTTACACACTGCAGAATAGAACATTCTAAATTATATTCCTTTTTAAAATATTAGACTTGAACTGTTAGAAAAAAGAGCTGTTGAAGGTTTTAAACTGTGACATAAAGCAATGAAAGCTCTACATAGGAAAACATATGTGAAAATGTTTCACAGGATACAATGAAACCAAAACCCAGTGCCATCAAATTGATTCTGACTCATAGCAACTCTATAGGACACAGTAGAACTGCCCATAGTTTCCAAAGCATGTCTGGTGGATCCAAACTGCTCATGTAGTTGCGAAAGTCACTGACAAGGTTAATATATTAATACAGATGTAAGGTGATATGGACCTGGACCATATGGTAGTTTAGGAGTAGAAATTAAGATCAATAAGGAATACTTTGAATGAGAATTTAGCAAGATTAGGTCTTTGACCTGATATGAAGGTGAAACAAACCTAGAATCTACAGTTTTAACATTACAGTGTGGTTGCAGAGAATGATGGACGCACATCAAAATCCATTGTTCTATTGTCTTCCTGAATGAACTACATTTCCCAGCTTCCCTGGCAGGTAAGTAAGGCCCTAATACTGAGAGACAGACACTAGATGAAAGCAGAGATCATAGAAGGTCTTAAACTTCAAGTTCTTTGAGATGTGGCCCGTAACACCTCCCACATATGATCCTCCATTCTCTTCTCCCTTTATAACTTGGCTGGACTGCGGACAACCGTCAGGAATTTAATATGACAGTAGAGACTTTTTCAACAACCCTTTCCCTCAGTGCTATTATATAACAAAAAAACTAACTTCAATTGTGTTTGAACCATTAGACATTTTTAAGTATTTATTTTGAGAAGCCCCTTACCTAACTGTTGGCTTAGAACATGGTGGCACCATTACAGAAGGAATGAGTTTGGGATGGGATGTTTGTTTGGGGGTTTTAGAGATTGCTAAGTGTGGAAGGTCTTTTAGACAACTAGTGGTACAACAGGATCAAAGCTTAACAGAAAGCATTCAATAGGAAATAGAGATTTGTTCTTTGCAAAGTGAAGTTTGTTGACACGTAAAATACAGGCACACCTTAGAGACATTGTGTGTTTGGCTCCAGAGCATCTCAGTAAAGCAACTACCATGATAAGGTGAGTCAAATAAGGTTTTTTTTTGTTTGTTTGTTTCTCAATGCATATAGAAGTTATGTTTATAATATATTGTAGTCTGTTAAATGTGTAATATCATGTCTAAAAACAGCACATACCTTAATTTAAAATATTTTATCACTATTAACATGCTAACCATCATCTGAGTCTTCAGAGTCATAATATTTTGGCTGGTGGAGGATCTTGCTTCACTGTTGATGGCTGCTGATTAATCATGGTGGTTGTTGCTAAAGGTTGGGTGGACATAGTAATCTCTTAAAATTAGACAATGAAACTTGTCACATCAATTCATTCTTTCAAGAAGATTTCTCTGTAGCATAGGTGGTAGTTTGATAGCATTTTACTGACAATAAAACCTCTTTCAAAATTGGAATTAATCCTCTCAAACTCTTCAATTACTGTATCAGTTAAATTGATGTAATATTCTAAATCCTTTGTTGCCATTTCAGCAGTGTTCACAGCATCTTTACCAGTAGATTCTATCTTAAGAAACTACTTTTGTTGCTCATCCATAAGAATCAACTACTCATCTATTCAAGTTTTATTATGAAATTGTAGCAATTCAGTCACGTCTTCAGGCTCTGCTTCTAATTTTCGTTCTCTTGCCACTTCCAACACATCTGTACTTAATTCTTCCACTGAAGTTTCAAACTCTGCTAAGTCATTTTATTATTGGAAACTCTATGGAGCAATTTTACTGTGTCCCATATCGACGGCACTTGGCTGGCTTTTGGCATAGGGTCACTATAGGTTGGAATAGAATCAAAAACAGCAGGTTTGCTTTATGGCTAAGTCCTTCCATGAGAGTTGAAATCAGCTTCTTCAGAACTGCTGTTCTGAATATTTTGACCTCCTGTCATGAATCAGGAATGCTGTTAATGGCAGCTAGAATGGTGAACTTTTTCCCAAAGGTTTTCGATTTATTATTCCCAGATCCATCAGAGGAATCAGTATCTACGGCAGATATAACCTTACAAAATGTATTTCTTAAATAATAAGACTTGAAAGTCTTTGGTGAATGGGCTACAGAATAGATGTTGTGTTAGCAGGCACAGAAACATTAAACTCTTTGTACATCTCCGTAAGCTCTTGAACGACCCACAGGCTTTGTCAATGAGCAGTAATATTTTGACACTGAGCAGTAAATGTTGACAGCTGGCTTAACATATTCAGAAAACCATGTTGTAAACAGGCATACTGTCATCTAGGCTTTGTTATTCCTTGCACAGAGCACAGACAGAGCATATCTAGTATAAGTCTTAAGGGTTCTGAGATTTTTTTTTTGCAATGGTAAGTGAGCAGTGGCTTCAACTTAAAGTCTCCAGCTTCACTAGCCTCTAATGAGTCAGTCTTTTCTTTGAAGCTTTGAAGACAGGCAGTGAATAATCCTCTCCAGCTATGAAAGTCCTAGATGGTATCTTCTTCCCACTTCAGGCTGTTTCATCTACACTGAAACTCTGTTATTTAATGTAGCCACCTTCATCAGTTATGTTGGCTAGATCTTTGGCATAGTTTACTGCAGCTTCTACATGAGATCTTGCTGCTTTGTCTCACACTTTTATGTATAGAGATGACTCCTCCTCTTAAATCCGTAAACAAACTTAGCTAGCTTCAAATTTTTGTTCTAAAGCTTTCTTACCTCTCTCAACCTTCATAGAATTGAAGAGCATTGGGCCCTGCGTGGTTTTAGCTTAAGGGACTATCCTAGGTAGTTTGATCTTGTATTTAAATCACTAAAGCTTTGTCCATGTCAGCAATAAGACTGTTTCACTTTCTTGTTATCCATATGCTCTTTGGAGTAGCACTTGTAATTTCCTTCAGAAACTTTTCTTTGCATTCATAATTTAGCTAACTGTTTGGACCAAGCATATCTCAGCTTTCAACACTCACTTCCCTCCTCACTATACTTAACTATTTATAGCTTTTGATTTAAAATGAGAGACACACAACCCTTAATTTCACTTGACTACTTAGAGGACATTGTACGGTCATGAAATGGCCTAATTTCAATATTGTCATATCTCAGGGAAAAGTAAGGCCTGAGGAGAGGGAGAAACACAGGGGAATAGCTCACTGGTAGAGCAGTTAGAACACACACAATATTTATCAATTAAGTTCACCATCTTACATGAGTATGGTTCATGGTGCCCCAAAACAGTTACAATGGTAACATAAAAGATGAATGATCACAGATCATTATAACAGGTGTAATAATAAAGACTGAAGTGTTATGAGAATTACCAAAACATGATGTACAGACATGAAGTGAATACATCCTTTTAGAAAAATGGTGCCAATAAAGTAGCTCAATTTAAGATTGCCATGAAACTTCAATTTACAAAAAACACAGTATCTGGGCAGTGCAATATACAGAAGCACACAAAATGAGGTATGTCTATAGAAGTGGATACCCTGGTTGACTAGTAGTTAAGTGTTAGCATCTGCTAACCAAAATATCAGCAATTCAAATACACCAGGCACTCCTTGGAAACCCTGTGAGGCTGTTTTACTCACTTCTATGGGGTCGCTATGAGTTGGAATCAACTTGATGGCACTGGGTTTGGTTTGGTTTGGTTTGGTTTGGTTTACTTGTAGAAGTATTCTCAGATGACAAGAATACAAGAGTGCAAGGTGAAGATTAAGAAGCAGAAGAAAGAAAAACAGCCAGTGAAGAATTGGAAGAAGATATAGATCCTGGAAAGTAAAGACAGCTCAGGTCTCAAATTCAGTTTTGATTTTGCTTTGCCCTTTATGCTTCTTCTGCTGACCATCACCAGGTAATGTCATGCTAAACCTAGTGAAGCATTCCAGTGTAAATCAGCCACCATCACTGGAATGCCATGTTTACTGCACTGCATTTATTGCCTTACTCTTTCTTGTCCACTTAATTATCTTTATTATTCAGATGAGCACCTCTGGGTAGTGCAAATGGTTAAATGCCTGACTAGAAACTGAAAGATTGGTGGCTTGAATCCACCCAGAAGTACTTTGGAAGACAGGCCTCTCTATCTACATACAAAATGTCACAGCCTTGAAAACCCTGTGGAGCACCTCTACTCTGCAACTGTGGGTTCATCATAAGTCAGAATTGACTTGAGGGCAACCAGCAATAACACGCGCACTCAAATGAAGTTGTGAACTGGCCATAAAAGAGGTAGCATTAATAAAGAGGAAAAAGTACTTCCAGTCAACATGGTGCCACAAACAGAAACACCACACCATCACCTCGTAGCAAAGATCTGAAAAGCTAAGCAAAACAGTGACAAACTTCAGTCCTGGAAAACAAAGTGTCAAATGAAGAGGTAAAGATCTCAGCCCAAACTGAATGGAATAAGAAATTGCCAGAAAACAGAGAATGAGAAGAGATACAAGGAAAAGTTTTAAACCAGCTTAGATTCACCATCTTGGATGCCTTTCAGAGATCAGCAGACAGGGATCATGGAAAAGCAGATTTATGGCAGTCTCAGTGAAGGACAAAGTAGCTGGTGCAAGCAAGGCAATCTCCCCCAATCCCCATCTTCTCTACAATGCTCTACCTCCAACATCTCCTGGCTGGCTGAGGTGTCTTAGGTGGCTAGAAAGTACAGTGTCCTTGCTGCTTTGATTCACCCACCCCACCCTCACTGGAGATCAACTTATGGAGCATATGAGACAACACCTTCAGGAGCTCCTAGCAAGACACAGATCACCCATTGGACCTTCCCTGCTGCCCTATAGCTGAGCAACTGACCCTGCCTACTGGACAAGGAGGTGAAACATATCATGAAAACAGATTAGCAAACAACAAAGAACACACAACCTGCCTGCTGTGATGTAACCAAATAAAACAAACAAAAAAAAGGATGAAACAAATAGATCTACAATCAATAAACAAAGAAAGCAACTACTGAGGGACCCAAAGACAGCAGAAATTTTCTAAATATTATTAAAAAACAGGACAGAAAGATTCCAGTAGGTGTCCAACATAAAACACCAGATGACTGACTAGCCAGATAAAACAGCAGATGACTGACTAGCCAGTAGAATAAAAAGCACTAGAATTACCTGATTAACCCACTACTGTCAAATCGATTCTGACTCATAGTGACCCTATGGAACAGAGTAGAACTGCCCAACAGGGTTACCAGGAAGCACTTGGAGCATTCAAACTGCTTACTTTTCTATTAGCAGCCATAGATAGCACTTAACCACTACACCACCAGAGTAGGTAATTCAAATCTCTAATATTCAGAGCTATTTAAGAGTTGAAACAAACAGCAGTCAAAAATCAGGACAAAATAGACAACTTTGTGAAGAAGTCAGACAAATTTATGGAAGAATTCAGTAACGTAATACAGGAACAAAATGCCAAAATAAATTAACAACTAGAAATCATACAAAAACAACCATTAGAAATCCAAAAGATCAGAAATGGACAGTTTCATGAAAGGGATGAGGAGCAGGTATGAAATGACGGAGCACTGCATTAGTGAAATTGAAGATAAATACTAGGATAGGTCTCTTTTCAAGGAAAAATCAGAAAAAAGAACAAAGAAAACAAACCCAGGGAATTATGTGGAATACAGCCAAAAGCAAAAATTTAGGGGGGGGGGCAAGATGATAGAGTGAGTGGAATCAAGATGGTGGACTAGACACATGTGTCCTAATTCCCTCTGAAAACTAAGGCCTGGATTGATAATTAAACAGAGCTGTCTGAATACCTGGTGAGCCCTAGGACACAGCATAGGGATTTCAGTTTGGAATACATGCCACTGAACAAGAAACTTCTCCTCTTTCACCGACCCCCACTCTTGTTAAACGGCTGGCATACACGAACTGAAGGTAACTGGAGTTTTTAACTTTTTTTCTTTTTGTTAGCCAGCAGGTGGTGATGGGCTTAACTGGCAGCAAAGCTTAGCTGCACTGCTGAAGTGATCAGCAGGTGGAATAGCCACATTTTGAGAGCCTGGCTCTGGACTCAGAGCACTGCAGCCTCTCCACCTTCTTTTTCCAGACTATGGCCATAGATTTGGCTATTTTGCAGCAGGCAGGACAGCTTGTCTGGGACACTATCTTGTTTGACTGGAAGGTAGAGTGAGCCAAAAGGAGGCCTCAACAGGGGTTCATTCCCAGGCTGGGTGCCAGCCCAGGGATAGCTTTTCCAACAGAAAAGCTGTGTTTAGCACAGTGTAGCCTTATGTGTGGGGCCTAGCAGGGGATGACAGCAAGTCAGTAGCTTGTCTATACTTGGATCTCCATCACAGCATCTGGGGACAGCTGTAGAGGTGCCTTCATTGCCAGCTGGAAAGAGGGGCTTGCACAACTGACAGCTGACTGATTTTGGAAGCTATCAGATAGCTTTTACATTTCAAAATAAGACTGCCTAGAGAAATAACTGCAGTGCAACCAGACAGCATCAATTTCAGCCTTTACTTGCCCACATCACAGGGTCAGCTTACAGCCCCCCAGTGACTCCATAAGTAGGGCCATGTCTTTGCCAGCCGGGAGGTGGTGCCTTCTACCCCAGAGATACCACTGGGCCCAGTCACTGGAGTACATACAGGTGGCTGGTAATCAAAACTGCACCTCAGCTCTTGTTAAGACAACACCGGAGAAACTAAACAGCCTCTAGATGTCCATAAAGCAACAAACCCTGGCCAAACATTTAAAGAAAAATCCACCCATGGCTGCAAAACACTCCCAAAAGAAATAAACAAAGAACATCCCAGATGCAGAAGTCTTTCTGAAACTGTTGGAGGTCAAGTGCAAAAGAATTATATATGGAGCCATCTCGGACATTATACAAAATATAGCAGCCAAAGCCAAGTGCCATTGAGTCAGATCCAACTTATGGTGACAAATTAAGCAAGCTGTTTGAACTGATGGAACATCAACATTCTGAAATTTGACAGATCAATAACAAAATTACAGAATTAGACAATTCAGTTGAAAGCCGAAAGATCAGAGTCAAACAACTGGAAACTAGACTTGCTAACCTTGGAGATGGAGCTACTGGCACCATCATTTATGAGATGAATTCAGAGAAAAGAAACAAGAAAAATGAAGAAGCATTAAGAAACATGTGACTCTATCAAGAGGAACAATCTACTATTAATTGAAGTTCCTGAACAAGGAAGGATGCCTGAAAACACAGAATGTATTGCTGTTGAGTTGCTGACAGAAAGCTTCTCTGAACTTATGAATGAAGAGAACATAGATGTCCAAGATGTGTATCAAATGTCACGTAAAATAGACCCCAAAAGAAAGACACCAAGACATAACATAATCAGGCTTAACAGAATGAAGCAGAAACTCTTAAAAGCAGTGAAACTCAAAACAAAGCTTTCATTTGACTTCCTAGCAGAAACAATGCTCACACTGAGGCAGTAGGATGACACATTCCAAGCCTTGAAGGTGAAAAACTTCCAACCAAGAATTATCTATACTGAAAAACTGTCTTTCAAATATGATAATGAAATTAAGACTTTCACAGATAACCAGAAACTTAGAGCCTTTGTAAAAACCAAACCAACGCTACAAGAAATTCTGAAAGAAGCTCTTTTGTTAGAAAAACAAAACCATGAAGTCTGTATTTAAGAAGACAATGCAGGACACAACATGAAGAAACCTACTCAGTTAGAGAAGGGACAAAACTCAATCAAAGCTATAATATTAAAAGACAGGACCCAATGACTGTATCATAAAGACAAAGATACTATCACATTAAAAAGAAGGATATACTACAGTAGTTACAATCCTTCCAGATAGAGAGGAAGTTAATAAGATACATAGAAATTAAAATTCGGTTTAAACTTAGATTATTAAGGAAGATGATGGGGTAGCCACAAAGCACAACAAAGATACAGCATATCAAAACGAGAAATGCAAAAACAGGAGTCTCAACAAACACAAAACCAAAACTGGAAAAGGTGAAAAATCAACCCATAAAGAAGAATGACCCAGAACAGAATATCAAGAGCAACAGAGAGAACATCAACACAAAAATAAATACATCAAAATGACAGCACTAAACACATACCTATCAATGATTACACTGAATGTAAATGGACTGAACACTGCAGTAAAGAGACAATGAGTGACAGCTTGGATCAAAAGACACGACCCATCTATATGTTGCTTACAAGAAAATCACCTTACACTTATAGACAAGAACAAACTGAAAATTAAAGGATGGAATAATATATACAAAGCTAACAGTATGCAAAGAAGAGCAAGTGTGGCAATAATAATCTCAGGTAACAGATTTTAATGTAAAATCCATCATCATGAACAAGGCTGGTCATTATTTATTGCTGAAACATTCAATACACAAGCAGGACTTAAAAATATTAAATATTTGTGCACCCAATACTAGAGTATCTAAACACATTGAAGAAACATTGACTACATTAAAAAATGAGATAAATCACTCTACAGTAATAGTGGGAGACTTCAACACCCCACTTACAGTACTGGGCAGATCTTCTAGAAAAAAGCTCAGTAAAGACAAAGAAGATCTTATTGTAACAATTAACCACCTAGACCTCGTAGACATGTACGGAACTTTTTATCCATCAACAGATAACTACACCTTCTTCTCCAGTGCACATGCAACATTTTCCAGAACAGACCAAGTGTTAGGATATACAGATAATCTCAACAAAATTCAACCACTAAATTATTACAAAGCATCTCCTCAGACCATAAAGCTACAAAAGTCAAAATCAATAGCAGAAAAAACTTTGATAGAAACTGTAACTCATGGAAACTGAACATCTTGCTCAAAAAGCCATGGGCTATAAAGGATGAAATACATGGGCTATCAAGGATGAAATACAGAAATTTATGGATTCAAATGAGAATGAAAACACTTCCTACCAGAACCTATGGAATACAGCCAAAACATTTCTCAGAGGTCGATTTATCTCTATAAATGCACACATCTGGAATGAAGAAAGGACTTAAACCAAAGAATTAACCCCACTGCTTCAACATGTAGAAAGAGAGCAACAGAGGAATCCCACAGGCACCAGAAGAAAACACATCGTAAAGATTAGAGCAGAACTAAATGAATTAGAGAACAGGAGAACAACTGAAAAGACTGATAAGACCAAAAGTTGTTTTTTTTTTTTTTGAAAAAATCATAAAATGACAAGCTGTTGGCTAAACTTACTAAAGAAAAACAGGAAAGGAAACAAATAACCTGAATATGAAATGAGATGGGAGATGTCACAAGAGATCCAACAGAAATCAAAAGTATCGTAACAGAATACTACAGAAGACTGTACTTTAACAGATTTGAGAACCTAGAGTAAACGGACAAATTTCTTGACTCATATCACCTACCAAATTATCACAAGGTGAAACAGAACAACTTAATAAATCCATCACAAAGGAAAGATTGAAAACGTCATCAAAAAACTAGGAACCAAAAAAGGCCCTGACCCAGAAGGCTTTACTGCGGAATTCGACCAAGCTTTTAGAGAAGAGTTAACTCCAATACTACTGCGATTATTTCCCAGCATAGAAAGGGATGAAATACTCCCAAATTCATTGTATAAAACCAGCATAACCCTCATACCAAAGCCAGGGAAAGATCTCACAAAAAAGGAAAATTACAGGCCAATGAACGTAGATGCAAAACTCTTCAACAAAATCCTATGCAATAGAATTCCACAGCATGTCAAAAAAGTAATTCATCACAACCAAGCTGGATTCATACCAGGGATGCCAGAGTGGTTCAATATCAGAAAAACAATGAATGAGATCAACCACATAAATAACATAGAAGATAAGAATCACCTGATCTTGTCAATCAATGCATAAAAAGTATTTGACAAAGTCCAACACCCATTCATGCAAACACTCTTAGCAAAACACAAAGAGAAGGCAAATTCCTCAATGCAATAAGGACCATCTATGCAAAACCAACTGCCTGCATCATCCTGTATGGAGACAGACTGAATGAATTCCCCTTGAGAACAGGAACTAGACAAGGATGCCCACTCTTACCACTTCTATTCAACATTGTACTAGAGAGTCTAGCCAGAGCAATTAGACAAGACAATGAAATAAAGGGTATTAGCACTAGCGAAGAAGTAAAAATCTCCCTGTTTGTAGATGATATGATTGTATACACAGAGAATCTTAAAGAATCCATAAGTAAACTACCAGAACTAATAGAAGAGTTCAGCAATGTATTGGGATACAAGACAAACATAAGTAAATCAGCAGGATTCCTTCATATCAACAAAGACACTATTAAAGAACAAATCACCAAATGAATACTGTCATGGATTGAACTGTGTCCCTCCAAAAATGTATGTGTTGATATGGCTCAGCTTGGAGTCTCAATATGGTACCATTCCTCCCATGTGTTATGAGTCCTAACTCTGTGATACTGATGTTGGAGAATAGGCTGCAGCTGTGTTAGTGAGGCAGGGCCCAGGCCACAAGCTTGTGGGATGTAAGAGAGAGTAGTAAGCAGAGGAAGTTGGGAACCTCATATCACCAAGAAAGCAGCATGACTGAGAGCAGGCACATCCTTTGGACCTGACGTTCTTATGCCAAGATGCTCTCCTTGAATTTGGACTCAGCTGCCAGACTGTGATAACTTCTTTTGTTCAATGGACTGTAACTACAAGACTGTGATAACTTCTCTTATTGAACAGACTTGCAACTCATAAACGGATTTGTGGCTTACTTGGCCATGACAATAAAATTTCTCTTCATATAGCCTTCTACTTATAGTATTTTCTGTTAAAGTAGTACCAGGTGACAAAGACAAATACCATTTATGATAGCCTCTAATAAGAGAAAATAACTAGGAATAAATCTAACTAGAGAAATAAGAGCCCATTACAAAGAGAACTACAAGTCCTTACTACAAGAAACTAAGAGAGACTTACATAAATGGAGAAAACTACCCTACTCATGCATAATAAGACTTAACACTGTGAAAATGTCTATTTTACCCAAAGCAATCTGTACATATAATGCAATCCCAATATAAATTCCAGTGACATTTTTTAATGAGATGGAGAAACAAATCACCAACTTTGTTTGGAAAAGGAAGAAACCCTGGATAAGCAAAGCACCACTGAAGAAGAAGAACGCACTGCAAGGCTCACCACCCAACTTTAGAACCCCAGGCATCCCATCATCCTCCTATGAACAGCTGATATTTGTCAAAGTCCCTAAGATTTGAAACTGGGGTAAAAAGTCTCTTTAACAAACGGTGCTGGCAAAACTGGATATCCATCTGCAAAATATTGAAACATTACCCATATCTCACACCTTACACAAATACCAACTCAACCTGAATAAAAGACATAAATATCAAACTTAAAGCAATTAAGCTCACCCAAGATCAACAATATAAGTTTTAATACACAACTTAGACAGACTTCAAAATCTCACAATCAAAGCACAATCAACAGAAGAGAAAATAGATAAATGGGAAATACTAAGAATCAAACACTTTTGCTCATCCAAAATTTTATCAAAAGAATTAAAAGACTGCCTACAGACTGGGTAAAAAATATTTGGCAACTATATGTCAGACCAACATCTGATCTCCATAATCTACAAGTTACTGCAAAGTATCAACAAGAGAAGGATAAATAACCCAATTAAGCATTGAGCAAATGAGGTGGATGAACACTTCTCTAAAGGAGATATCCATGCAGCCAAAAGACACATGTGGAAATGCTCACAATCATTAGCTGTTAAAGAAATTCAGATAAAACTACAATGAGATTTCATCTCACCCCAACAAAGTTGGCCATGATCCAAAACACAGAAAATAACAAATGCTGGAGAGGGTGTGGAGAAATTGGAACTCTCAGACACTGCTGGTGGGATTGCAAAATGGTACAACCTCTTTGGAAGGTGCTTCCTTGAAAGGTTGGAACTAGATATACCATTTGATCCAGTAATCCCACTGCTTGAAATATATCCTACAGAATCAAGGGCAGTCATACAAACAGACACATGCACACAAATGTTTGTTGCAGCACAGTCCATAATAGCAAAAAGATAAAATCAACCCAGAGGCCCAAAACAGATGAATGGATACACAAACTATGGTATATATACTTTATAGAAAACTCTACAATGATTAAAGAACAATGATGATTTTTAGGAAGCATCTCATAATCTGGTTTCAGTGGAAAGACATTATGTTGAGTGAAATTAGCCAGTGGCACAAGGACAAACATTGAATGAGACTCCTACTATAAGAGCTTAAAACCAGACTCATATACAGAAGACTCTTTGATGGCTGCAAGGGAGGGGAGAGAGGGAAAGAACTGGTCATAGATTAGATAGTTGATAAAATTTGGTTGAATGAAATCAGTGACAGCACACATTTGAAAGAAGATTGATTTAACTGGACTTCACCATAACCTGAAAACTCTTCCAATAATAACCTGATATTGCAAGGATAGAGTAGCAGGGGCAGGGACTTAAGGACCATGCTCTCAGGGGACATTGAGGCCAATTGGCATAACTAGCCTATTGCTAAAAGAGTCTTGTCCACCCCATATAAGTGAGTGGCATCTAGGGTCTTAAAAGCTAGCAAACTGCCATCTGAGGTACACCAAATGGTCCCAACTCAGCTGGAACTGATGATCACCAACAACAGCAATGACATGAGGGAAAAAGAGCCCAGAAGACAGAAAGCCTTACATGAATGGATGATTGTATCAACATGTGACCAGAAGAACCAAGTGGTGCCTGGCCACCACAATGACAGCTGTGGTGGGGCTCACAGTGTTGAGTCCCACTTGCAAAAAGAGTAAAAATGGGGTGCACCCTAAGATGTCGACTGAAAGACAACAAGTGATGGTTGAGGCCTGAGAGCTCCCCTGGGAGCATGGACCCTAGACCTGATGCTTCCCCTAATCATAGATCACTACTGAGGTCAACTCTTTGGATAGGTATGGAATGGACTTGGGGACACAGAGTGACCATATCATGCGTGTACTTGATGGTCCCATGCATCTATAGGATGGCGTCCTACTGGCCTCTTACTAGAGCAGAGTGGAGAGAGGGAGAGGAGGTGACAGGAGATTGTTAAGAGCATATGGCATCTATGTAACAGAAAGGAGGAGTATTCTGTCACTGGGAAAGGGGAGCAGAGGGAGCTGCAGATAGGCGGGCATGCAAATTTGAATTGTGTTGTAAACTTTAAATCACTGAAAAAAAAAATTTACAAGTGATCAGAGTTCCAGAACATGGGATAAAATGGAAAATATAGACAGGGCTGTTGAAGAACTGCTGACACAAAATTTCTCTGTTATCATGAAAGATGAAAAGCTGGCCATCCAAGAAGCTCAACAAATCCTATATTGGATAGACCCTAAAAGAAAATCACTAAGACATATCATAATTACACTCACTGAAATCAAAGATAAAGAAAAAATTCTGAGAGGAGCTCAAGGAAAACAAAAACTCACATGCAGAGGAGAAGCAATAAAACTGTGCTCTGGTTATTCACAGGAACCATGCAGAAAAGAAGGCGGTGCAATGATACACAAAGTCTGACAATAAAGTCCATGAGCTTAATTGTTCTGTGTGCTATATACCTCACTGCTGAATAGCACCATGGTCACCTTCAAAGTACTTCCCTTAGGAAGTTATACATCAACACCAACACCTTGTCCACCCTTCAAAGCAATATGGGAACTTTTTCTGGAATGGCCATTGCATATGGCAGCAAGAAAGCAAGTTCACAAACTTAATGGTGTAGCTGTCTGTGAGGAATTTTTTAGCCAGTAAACAAATAACTGTATTGGAACACCATACTCACTCACCTGAGCTAGCCCCCAATGACTTTTTTCTCTACCCAAAGTAAAAGGAAATATCAAAAGGAAGACCTTTTGGTGACATTGAGGACATCAAGGGTAATACTACGACAGGTCTGTAGTATTTTTTTCTGGGATAAGTTTGCAAACTTAATTGTCAGACCTTGTAAAACCTTTAGATAAAAAACTTCCAACCAAGTATAACATATCCAGCAAAACTCTCATTCAGATATGATAGTGAAATTAGGACATCTCCAGATAAGCAGAAATTAAGGGAATAAAAACAAAACCAAATTTACAAGAATTATTAAAGAGAGTCCTTTGGTCTCAGAACAAATATCAGACCACAGCCTGAATCTAGGACACAAAATTAGTCCAGCCAGGTGCCAACCTAGGAAATGAACTCTCAAGATCTATCCAAAACCAAAAGAATCATAGCAGGGAACTATAGAGGTTAATGTGTAAATGACAGCATCAGAACAATAGAAGAAGGAATAAACAGTATAAATATAGAACTTTCTGAGTCAAAAAGGGGGCACTACCAAGTAACAATAGACTAGGAGGACAAGGGTAAATTTCAAGGTAACCATAAAAAGTTAACAAACATATTCATTAAAATAAAGAAGGAGAACATAAAGTCTCAGTAAAAACAAAATCTACAAAAACAAAAGAAATCCACAAACCAAAGGAATTCAGCACAGGAGAGTAAGAGGAATAAAGAAAATGTTAACATCACATACAAAAAAGTACTCCAAAATGATAGCAATAATGTACTTTTTACAAGAAACACACCTTAGAAACAAAGATGCCTGGTACCAGTACAATGACAGATACCAATGGAACAGAATCGATAACCCAGATGTAAATCCAACCACTGATGGTCACATGATCTTCAAAGAAAGCCAAAGTTTGCTGAAGTCCATCAAATGGGAAAAGGACAGTCTTTTTAGCAGATGGTGCTGGTGAAACTTGATGTGTCCTCATAACATGGAGCTAACTGGAGGGAATTATGATGACTGAAGTGAGTCAATCACAGAAGAACACTTGCTTTGTGAGACTACTACTATGAAAACTCATGAAAAGGTTTACACATAGAGAGAAACAATCTTTGATGGTTATGAGGGAGGGGAGGGGTAGGGATGGAAAAAATAAAAGGGAGGATAAAGTGGTTTACAAACAAACAAACATCAACAACAACAAAAAAAACCAAAGAGGAAAAATTACAAGATCTGGTTTATGCAAATATGGTTATGTCTGCCTTTATTGACTGCGTATTGTGTTATCCTTATTTGGATCTTTCAGTTGCTTTATTTTATCAAAATATGTCAATTATTAAGGGCAAAACATAATTAATAGCTCTCATCTGTCTGAGCTCAAACAATGTTTTAAGTATTTTTTTTCTCCTGAAATTATTGAGATTAGCTAGCTTTTATGGGTAATGTACAGGCACAGTCTCAGAGTCAGTTACATAAACCAAATGAAATAGCTACAATCTAACTTTGACCTTGCAGTTTGTTCTAGAGCAATCATTTTATGAAACAAAAAGCACATTTTGGTTTTGCTCACGGTTTAAAAGTAAAAGCCCTAGTAATGGGTAAGTTTCTGAGTTCAAGAAATACGTGCAAGTTGCTTTGTTTTGTTGCTAATAATTCACTTTAGAAATAATCATCACATAAAGAGGGAAAAAAAGGAAGTCCAGAGTAAAAAAATTATCTCTAAATTGATGTCAAAGTAAACAAATGTTATGGGGGGGAGCATTTTATGTGGAAAATAAGGCATATGATCGCATGTATGTTTAATTTTATATAGCAGTAAGACATTTTATTACTAATTCATAAAATACCAAATAGGTACACACAAGTGGCTACAGGAGAAACCCTCAGGCCGGAGAGGGAAAATACGTTAGCTTGTCAAGAGGAGTGTGAATACAGACTCAAGGGCACTCACAAATATACATTGCCTGGCTAGTCCTCCTTCCCATTCCCCATCGTTCTCATCATGGTGACTGGCTCACATTTCAGTGAGCTGGGTGTGGAATAAAACTGCAAAGATGTGATACTATAGCAACGGATCATTGCAATCAGTCCAGTCAAAGCTATCAGTCAAGTTGTAGAAAAACAAATACGTCAGATAAATTATTTAGTAAAATTGACAAAACTAGTGAATTATCTGAGATGTTCACTTTCCTTTGTTGATTTTTTGTATTGTGTAAAGACTAAGCGTCTTGATGTGTAAGAAGACATCACTTATTCTCTTTATTATGCAAAGCACTACTTTTCCTTCCCCTCTTTTCATATGCCATGTAACTTACCTCAAATTTCATATATGCAAAATAACAATAGTAAAGATGACTCAATGATCTTTTTAATTTATTAGGCTCTTTCAACCCTGCTTTAAATCAAATCAAACCTGGTCAGATTGTACATTACCTACTGAAAAATAGTTTCAATTAGAAATATAATCATACTTTCTTGAAGAGATGGAAACAACAATTTCTTTGAATTTTATACACTGTGGAAACCTCCAACGTGCCACAAATCCGCTAATTGATTTCTTTACTTATAATGTTTGATTAGGTGTGTTTTATTGTCTTCATGGTTTTAATTAACCCTGGCCTTGTCAAAATCTTCCAGCAACAAAGAATACATGATAGTGTGTGATAAACTCTATTAATGGAGGCTGACTTTTGTCAGTAACTGCTTTCATGCATAGCTGTTATTAGAAATTAGCATCCAGAATAAAAGAAACTGTGCTTTTGGTAATAACCTTTATTGGCAATCATAAATCTGTGAATTTTCCCCCTATGTGCTGGTGATAAAAAAATGTGAGTGACCATACAATCCTATAGAAGATCTATCACCCACCAGCTGTCATATAAATTTTAAGAGTGACAAAATGGAAAGAATTATGAAGTTTTAAGTAATAAAAGCGAAAATTATACCACCATTCCTACCTTGTTTAAATTATGGAATTGGATGAGGAAAGTACATCCAAATGTTAAAAGCAAGCTACTACTTTTCTGGCCCAAAGTAGTCAGTAGACATTCATGGAATTGATGTAAGAATATATTTATCAACAAATCAGTAAGTTTTCCCGGATGATTAAGATTGGTTTTCCATGTCAGAATCATTTTAACAACAATTTCATGCCAAATAGTCAATCCAGGTCTTTCTGTTAAAACAAGATAGAGAAACACTTAAGTTCCAGCAGCGATTGCTTTGTTGTTAGGTGAATCAAGTCAGGTCCAAATAACAATGTTACAGGACAGAGTAGCAATGCCCTATACAATTTCCAATGAACAACTGGTGGATTTGAACTTCTGACCTCCCGGTTATCAGCCAAGTTCTTAACTACTACACCACCAGGATTCTGCTTTAGAAATAGTAAAATGGAAAATAGTTAATTAGTTTGTCTAAATATTAGAGTTAACTTTTGTTTTCTTTATATCCTGACTTTGTTGTACAATACCAGCAAATGCTTCCAGGCTTTTAATTTCTCAGATATTGATAGACGCACTCCTCCAGGAAAATGCCATGCAAAAATTCTAGTCTACCCACATAACATATCAGAACCCGGAACACCTGGATGGGTAACATGATTTAATGCAATCAGATGGCTGTGCCCAAACAAGTGGAACGATTATCTGTGCTGCCTAGATCTTGGAAGAAATCTCTGGGTTAGAAATCAGTGGAGATAGAATCCTGGGAATGGTGATAATCTGGGTGAATGATCACATTTAGGAGAATGGGAATTGGATTACTCTCTTGAGTGAATCAAAATTTGTTGGCACACTCTTTTAACTCAGTTCTGAGGTTCATTCCTGGGGTTCAGTTTTTAGCCAAAGATGAGATGGATCTACAGAGCAAACAATGACACATGTGAGGAACATTATACAAACCTAAATGGGAACACCAGCTGAAAAGCAAAAATGAGAAGGTAGGAAGGGACAGGAAAACTAAACAAATGGAAACAGGGAATCTGGGGTGGACAAGATGAAGAGTATTGATGCACATCAAGGTTGGCAACCAGGGTCACAAAACAATTTGTGTATCAACTGTTTAATGAAAGAATAATCTGCTCTGTAAACTTCCACCTAAATCACAATAAAAATTTTTTGCTAGTTACCCTTGAGATAGGAAAAGCACACGAGGCCCTCCTGATAGTTTGAAAACCCGCAAGAATGATTATGTCATAAACAGTGTGAGGGCAGTCTAACCAGAACTACTGATTAAGATACCACAGATCCCAAAAGAACATCAGGTCGTTTTCCAGTATCGTGTGAGAATGTGCTACAGGGAGCAGCATGAACAGTGGTACCAGGAGTGAGCACACTGGTCACTTCCAACAGAGGTGCACAAGAACGTAAAGCAGATGCTGAGACTGAACCAAAATCTCAAAAGATGGTGCATACACAACATCCCATGATAAATTCTGCCAGTGCCTCCCAGAATCCTTCGCTGCTGACTCCGTTTTGTACAAAGAGGTGTACACAACCTAATTTCCCTAACCCTGCCACTTCCTAGAAATCTCCAACTCCAATATGAATAAAATATGAGACCCTTCCTTCTCAAAATCTCTTATAAGCCCTGACAAAACCTTTGCTGAGGGAGATGGAGTAAGTGTTGCCTAGGCCCTCATGTCTCCCATTCATAGCAACTTTATAGGACAAAAATAGAACTGCCCCTATAGTTTCCATGGAGAAGCTAGTGGATTGAACTGCCAACTTTCTGGTTAGAAGCCAAACACCTATGTACAGTGCTACTAGTCCTCTCAGATATGAAATAGCACCTCAAAATTATCAAATAGTGCTATGTTAGTATGAATTCAATCAGTATTTCTACTATTGCTATTCAGTCTTCCAAGAATATATTTATTGGGTATATATTAAATGGACATAGCACTCTGCTAGGTAATTTGGAAGATACTCAAATGGATTAAGACACGAGTTATACTAAACAATCTTAGTCTATTAACCAAAACCAAACTTGTTTCCATAAAGTCAATTCTAACTAATACCGACCCTACAGGACAGAGTAGAACTGCCTCATAGAGTTTCCAATGAGCATGTGATGAATTGGAACTGCTGACCTTTTGTTAGCAGCTGTAGCTCTTAACTACAAAGCAACCAAGGTTTCTAACCTTCTGGTTAACAGCTGTAACACTTCACCACTATGCCACCACTCTATCCTGTAGGATTGCTGAGTCGAAACTGACTTGACTGAAGTGAATGGTCTACTAGAGGTGACAAAACAAATACAGTGGGAAATATGTGAATTATTATATGCAAAAGTTTTAGAATAATGTCTGATACATTAAGATTCAGTAAACAATTTTTAAGATTCAGTAGAAGCGTTATACAAAGTGCTGTTGACCCTGACTAATTGCAACCCTATAGGACAGAGTAGAATTACCCTGTACGGTTTCCAAGGAGAAACTAGTGGATTTGAACTGTTGACCTTTTGGTTCACAGCTGTAGCTTTTTAACTACTACCTGGCCACAATTTCTGTGTTATATAAGTGTTAGGTATTATTAGGATGTGATAGGCCCATGTGTGTTAAATGAGAGAGATTATTTCTACGTGAAGAGATGAGAAAAATTGTGCAGATTTTCCTTGGACTTTGGGTTGGACTATGGACTGGAATTGGGCTTGAAGGATGTACTGGAGTTTAATAAATAGAAATTGACAGACAGGGTAGTTTAGAGAGAAGTGCAGGCTTCTTTGTGGCACAGATAGAAAAGTGTCTATTTCCTGTTTGAGGAGAAAAGCACTAGTGGAGCTAAGATTATAAATGAAAGAAGAGAAGGACCTTCAGTATCACACTGAAGAGTATATTTTCTCAGTGGCAGTGAGAATTCTGGTAAATTATTGAATACTTGTCGTATAATACAGCATGCTTTGTAACCCAAATCCAGAGCGGCTCTACTCTGGGAATCTCCTAAACAGAGTGTAATTTTCCTGTAGAGAACCGAGTAGATCTGAGAAAGCAGTTGGGGAAGACTTACTGGTCTGCACAGCTTCTGTTGCCAAAGTTGGCAGAGGTATCTGAACTTCTAAGTTTAAAGAGCCAGGATAGCATTCATCTGTTAGAAAATGAGAAAGATAAACAGAAAATAATTTAATGAGTTGCCGTTCATAAAATTTAAACTTTGATCTTTAAATACAAGTCACTGATTAGTAAAAATATTTGCAAAATGTACATCCAATAAAGAACTTGTGACCAGGATACATAAAGGACTCTTACAGCTTAATAGTTTTTGTTGTTATGTGTCATCAAGTAGGTTATAACTCATAGCAACCCAATATACCAAAGAACAAAACACTGCCCAGTCCTATGCCATGCTCACAGTCTTCATACCTGAAACCACTGTTGCAGCCACCGTGTCAATCCATCTTACTGAGGGTCTTCTTTTCCTCTGACCCTCTACTTTACCAAGCATGATGTCCTTCTCCATAGACTGATCCTCTTGACAACGTATACAAAATATGTCAGACACAGTCTCACCACCCTTCCTTCTAAGGTGTATTATTGTTATACTTCTTCCAGGACTGTTTTGCTTGTTCTTTTGTTGGTCCATGCCGTGTTCAGTACTCTTTGCCATCAGTGCAACTCGAAGATACCATTTTCTTTCTTTTGGGGGGGTTCTTCCTTATTCGTTGTCCAGCTTTCACATGCCTATCAGATGATTGAAAACACCATGGCTTGGGTCAGGCACAACTCAGTCTTCAAAATGACATCTTTGCTTTATAACACTTTAAAGTGGTCTTTTGCAGCAGATTTGCCCAATGTCATGTGTTTTTTGATTTCTTGACTGCTACTTCCATGATTACTGATTGCAGAAACAACTAAAATGAAATCCCTGACCACCTCAATCTTTTCTGCATTGATCATAATATTGCTTGTTGCTGCAGTGGTGAGGACTGTTGTTTTGTTTGTGTTGAAGTGCAATCCATACTGAAGGCTCTGGTCTTTGATCTGTATCAGTAAGGACTTCAAGTCCTCTTAGAAGTCCACTTAGAAGGTTGTTAATGAGTCTTCCTCCAGTCCTGATACTTATTCTTCTTCATATAGTCCAGATTCTCAGATTACTTGCTTAGTGTGAAGACTGAGTAAGCATGGTGAAAAGATACAACGCTAACACATACCTTTCCTGACTTTAAACCAATCAGTATCCTCTAGTTCTGTTTATTGATCTATGTACAGATTCCACATGACTACAATTAAGTGCTCTGGAATTTCCACTCTTTGAAATATTATTCATAATTTGCTATGATCTGCACAGTTTAATGCCATTGTATAGCCAATAAAACACAGGTAAATATCCTCCTGGTGTTCTCTGCTGAAGCCAGTATCCATTTGACATCAGTAATGATGTCTCTGGTTCCATGTCCTCTCCTGAATCCATCCTGAATTTCTGGAAGTTCCTTGTCAATATATTGCTGCAGCCAATTTTGAATCATCTTCCCTGAAAGTTTAGTTGTGTGTGATATTAATAACATTGTTCAGTAGTTGCCATGTTAGATTGGATCACCTTTCTTGGGAATAGACACAAATACGGATCTCTTGCAGTTAGTTGGCCAGGTAGCTGTCTTCTGAATTTCTTGGCATAGATAAGTGAGCACATCCAGGGTTATATTTGTTTGTTGGAAAAGATCAATTGATATTCTATCGGTTCCTAGAGCTTTGTTTTTTTGTTCTTGTTTGTTTTTTCTTTTCTTTTTTTTCTTTTGCTAATGCCTTCAGTGCAGGTTGAACTTCTTCCTTCAATACTATTGGTTCCTGAACACATGCTACCTCTTGAAATGGTCAAACATAAACCAATTATCTTCCATACTGTGACTCTGTGCATTTCTTCCATCTTCTTTTGATGGTCCTTGTGACATTTAATACTTTCCCCATAGAATCTTTCATTATTGCAACCTGATGCTTGGATTTTTCTTCAGTTCTTTCAGCTTGAGTAATGCAGACTGTGTTCTTCACTTTGGGTTTTCCATCTTCAGCTCTTTGCACATGTCCTTATAATAATTTATTTACTTTGTTTTCTTCAACTGCCCTTTGAAATCCTTTGTTCAGTTCTTTTACTTCATCAGTTCTTCCTTTTTCTTTAGCTGCTCATCATTCAAGAGCAAGTTTCAGAATTTCTTCTGACATCCATTTCTTTCCCGTCTTTTCAATAACTTCTTGCTTTCTTCAGGCGTGATGTGCTTGATGTCATTCCACAGCTTGTCTGGTTTTTGGTCATTAGTGTTCACATCAAATCTATTCTTGAGATGGTCTCTAAACTCAGGAGAGATATGCTCAAGGTTGTACTTTGGCTCTTGTATACTTGTTCTAATTTTTTCAGTTTCAACTTGAACTTGCGTATGAAGAATTGATCTGTTGCAAAGTCATCCTTCAGCCTTGTTCTTACTGATGTTACTGAGCTTTTCCATCCTTTCTTTCCACAGATGTAGTGAATCTGATTCCTGTGTATTCTATCTGGTGAAAAAAGGTATCTGCAATGAAATAGTTGATCTTGCAAAATTCTATGAAACAATCTCTGGCATTGTTTCTATCGCCAAGACCATGTTTTCCAACTATCAAGTCTTCTTTCTTTCCAACTTTCACATTCCAGTCACTAGTAGTTATCAAGGTATCCTGATTGCATGTCAATCAATTTCAGACTGTGGAAGTTGGTAAAAAAAAAAAAAATCAATTTCTTTATCTTTTGCCTTAGTGTTTAGTGCATAAATTTTAATAATAGTCACACTAACTGGTCTTTCTTGTAGGCATGCGGGTATCATCCTATCTCTGACAGCGTTGTACTTCAGGATAGATCTTGAAATGTTCTTTTTGATAATGTATGCAATGCCATTCCTCTTCAAGTTGTCATATTCAGCATAGTAGGCCATATGATTGTCCTATTCAAGATGGCCAATGCTAGTCCATTTCAGCTCACTAATTCTAGCATATCGATGTTTATGTATTTAATGTTTATGCACTCCATTTCATTTTTTATGATTTCCAATTTTCCTAGATTCATACTTCCTACGTTCCAGTTGCAATTATTAGTGGATATTTGCAGCTATTTCTTCTCAGTCTGAGTCTTGCCAATCAGCAAATGAAGGTCCAGAAAGCTTGGCTTTAAGGTTGGCTCTATGTTGAGGAGGTAACTCCTACCCGGTTGTCTTTTGAGTACCTTCCAATCTGGGAGGCTCATCTTCTGGCACTGTATCTGACAATGTTCCACTGCTATTCAAAAGGTTTTCATGTTTGAAGAGGACTGCTGGCTCCTTCTTCCTAGTTCATCTTAGTCCAGAAACTCAGCTGAACTTTGTCCACCATGGGTGACCCTGCTGGTATCTGGAATACCAAGGGCATAGCTTTCAGTACCACCGCAAAACGAAGGCCCCCACACTAGGGGCAGACATGTTGGGAAAATTAATATAAGATGTTGAATATGTTTTCATGTGCCCTTTTTTTGCATATCTTTTTAGATAAGTCTTCAAGCCTTTTGCTCATTTTCAAATTGTGATTATCTTCTTAATAGCAAGCATATAATAATCTTCTTTAGGAATAATGAGATAGCATTACAAATTCACTAGCATGGCTACATTTTAAAGTCTGACAATATCAAATATTGCCAAGGATATGGAGTAACTAGAATTTTCATTCATTGCTGGTGGGAACTCAGAATAGTAGAGTCACTCTGGAAAACAGTTTAGCAGTTTCTTAAAAAGTTAAACATACACTTAGCATTTGATTCAGCAATTCCTTTTACTGTTAGTTGTGATCAAGTTGACCTCAACTCTGGGCAACCCAACATGTGCAGCATAGAATCAGAGGTTTTCAAAAGTCTGATCTTTCAGAAACTGATTGTGGATCTCTTCTAAGACATCTCTGGGTGTGTTTGAAATAATAACTTTTAAGCTAGCACTAGAACACCTAACCATTTATGCCACCAAGGTACTCCTAGTTATTCTACTACTAGGTATGTGTCCAAGAGAAATGAAAATATATATCCATACAATGGGTGCACCAATGTTCTTAGGAGCTTATGCACAAGAGCCAAAAATGGAAACAATTTAAATGTCCACCAACTGTGGCTGAATAGGCAAAATTTTGTATATTCAATTTGGACAATGGAATACTACTAAGAGATAAAAAAAAAAAATGAAATACTGGGCATCTATGCAAAATAAACTGCCAACATCATCTTGAATGGGGATAGACTGAAAGAATTCCCCCCGAGAACAGAAACTAGAGAAACTGTCCACTGTCACCACTTCTGTTCAACATTGTGCTCGAAGTTCTGGCCAGAAAAATCAGACAAGACAAAGAAACACAAGACATCTGCATCAGTAAAGAAGAAGTAGAAGTATTGATATTTGCAGATGATATCACATATACAGAAAATCCTAAAGAATCCATAAATAAACTACTGAAGCTAATAGAAGAGTTCAGCAAATATAAGGTAAACATAAATAAACTAGTAGGATTCCTTTACACCAACAACGAAATCATCAAAGTAGAAACCACCAAACCAACACACAATAGTCTCCAAGAAGATTAAAAAAATTAATAATAAGTCTAATCAGAGATGTATGAGACCTATACAGAAAAAATTATAAGACCTATACAGAGGAAGTTATAAGACCCTACTGCAAGAAACTAGAAGAGACTTACACGAAGAAATCTACCTAGTGCATAGATAGGAAGACTTAACATTGTGAAAATGTCTACTCTACTCAAAGCAATCTTCATATACAATACAACCCCAAAACAAATTCCAGTGTTATTTTTTTAATGAGATAAAGAAACAAATTGCCAGCTTTGTTTGGAAGAAACTCCTGATAAGTAAGACACTACTAAAGAAGAGGAACACAGTAGAAGGCCTCCACTATCCAACCTTAAAATCTATTACACTATCACAGTAGTCACAACAGCCTGGCAGTGGTACAAAAACAGATATATAGACCAATGGAAAACAGTAGAGAATCCAGAAATATCACCATCATCCTATAAATAGCTGATATTTGACAAAGGCCCAAAGGTTGCAAACTGGGTAAAAATAGTCTCTTTAACAAATGATGTTGGCAAAATTAGATATCCATCTGCAAAAAAAACTGAAACAAGACCCATACCTCACATCTCACAAAAAACTAGATCAAAATGTATCAAAGACCGTAATATCAAACCTGAAACAATAAAGATTATGGAAGAAAAAAATAGAGACAACAATGGAAGTTCTAATACATGGCTTAGACAGACTACAAAGTTTTACCAACAAGGCACAAACAATAGAAGAGAAAACAGATAAACGAGAACTACTAAAAATCAAACACTTAAACTTATCCAAAGACTTTATCAAGAGACTTAAAAGACTGCCTACAGAATGGAAAAAAATTATTCAGCAACTACATATCGGGTCAACATATAACTTCCATAATCTACAAGGTACTGCAAAATATCAACAAGAAAAAGGCAAATAACCCAATTAAACAATAGATAAAGGACATGGACAGACACTTCACCAAAGAAGACATTCAGGTAGCCAAAAAACATGAGGAAATGCTCACAATCATTAGCCATCAAATCAAAACTATGATGAGATACCATCTCATCCCAACAAGGTTGGCACTAATCCAAAAGACACAAAACAACAAATGCCAGAGAGGCTGTGGAGACATTGGAATTCTCCTGCACTCCTAGTGGAAAAGCAAGATGGTACAGCCTCTTTGGAAAGCATTTGGTGCTTCCTTAAAAAGCTAGAAATAGTAATACCATGATCCAGCAAACCCACTGCTTGGAACATATTCTACAGAAATAAGAGCTGTCGCATAAACACATACATGCACACAAATGTTTATTGCAGCACAGTACACAATAGCAAAAAGATGGAATCAATCTGAGTGCCCATCAACAGATAAATGGACAAACAAAGTATGATATATACACACAATGGAATACTATGCAGTGATAAAGAACAATGATGATGTTAGGAAGCATCTCATAACCTGGTACCAACTAGAAGACATTATGCCAAGTGAAATCAGTCAGCAGCAAAAGGACAAATATCATATGAGACCCCTACTATAAGGATTTAAAAATAGGCTTATGTACAAAAGAAAAAAGTCTTTGATGGCAACAAGGGTGGAGAGGGAAGGAGAGGGTCAGTCACAGATTTGATAGTCAATAGAAGTTCAGTTAGGTGAAGGGTGTGGCAGAATTCAGTAGAAGGCAGGTCAGCATAAAGGGACTACATCATAAGCTAAAAGTTTTTCTAAATTCAACCCAACATTTCAAAGGATAGAGTAGCAGGGATAGGGAGGTGGGGACCATGTTTTCAGGGGACATCGAAGTCAATTGGCGTAACTAGCCTTTTACTAAGAGAGTCTACTGCACCCCATATTTGTGAGTTGCTCCTGGGATCTTAAAAGCCAGCAAACTGCTATCTGAGGAACACCAATTGGTTCCAGTCCACCTGGAATGGATGAGGACTAAGAACATTGACGACACAAGGAAACACGAGCCCAGAAGAAAGGTCCTGAACCCATGTGACTGGGACACTACATCAGCATGAGACCGGAAGAACCAGATGGTGCCCAGACACCACCAAACATAGTCTTGGTAGGGTACACAATGTAGAGTCCCTGATGTAACACAAGAAAAAGAGATGTGCAGATAAAGAACTCTACTAAAGGACCAAAACTAATGGTTCAACAATCTGGAGGGTCACCAGGGAACATGGTTCCTAGATTTGCTGTTGCCCCAGACCTGAAACCAATACTGAGGTCAACACTTTAAGAATGGACTGGACTCAGAGACACAGAGTGAGCTTGTGGTGTGTCTACTTTATGGCCTTACACATTTGTAGAAAGCTGTCCTATGGATTTCTTTCTAGAGGTGAGAGGAGAAGGTGGAGTGGAGAAGACAGGTGTTCACTGGGAGGATACTAGTAGTAAAGAGTGAGGAAGATTGTGCAGCCACAGGGTGGAGAGAGCAGACACAGTTATAAAGAGTCAGGTATGTAAAACTGACTTGGATTGTATACTTTCACTTAATGACTAAAAAGGAAAGAAAGGAAGTGCTGACACACAAGACAATTCAGGTGAACCTCAAAGCATAATGTTAACAGGAAGGAACCAGATACAAATGATTATATCCTGTTTGTTCCCACTTTTGTGAAATTCCAGCAATGGCAAAACTTTAGTGATAAAAAGCAGTTCAATGGCCACCGAGAATCAGGGGTGGATGGAGGGAATGACTGTAAAATGGCATTAGGGAACTTTACAGGAGTGAATATCATGTGGTGTTCATACAACTGAATGTATTTGTTAAAAACTCATCAGATTGTACACTTAAAATTGGTGAACATTATTGTATGTTAATAAGGGAGAAACAGAGACAGAAGAACCCTGCCAAGGGTTCTATATCCTGCCAAGATTGCTATCATGTATCTATCAAACTAAGAAAAAAATATACAAGAATTTGGAAAACGTATCAGTCAAATAAGCTTATGAAAGTACAACAAACAAAAACTGAATCTTGAGTTTAAGAGACTTAAAAAAGAAAAGAAAGGAGAGGAAAGAGGAGTGAAGGAGAAACTATTTATTATGTATAATTTAAAAGAGTAGAGACAGAGTAATGCATAATTGGCAGCATGACTATTAAGCTAGCATTCTTAGAACAGAAGTCACATGCTGCAGGTGACAACTACATACAGTTTGAAATTAAAGTTATAAAACTGTCTCAGCCATACGTAGAGCTCGTAGAAATGGGGAATAGGTAAATTAATTCTAAAAATATTATTTCTTTGTAAATGAGAGGAAAAGAACAGATACTCTAAACCTCTCACTTTATTAGGATGAAGAAGTCAATGGATTAATAGAATGTCTTTGAAAAAAAGTCATTGGCATCTTGTTTTCAAATAATTGTAGAGAAATTTACTTAATAATTGTAGGTGCTTATTAAATATTTATTGAGTGAATAAATTGCAGCTGTTAGGAAAGAAAAACATCATGAATTGAATAGATAACTGTTTGGAATTCTCCAGCAGAGAAAAGGTGAATAACTAATAACTTGATGTAACCAGTATAAAAAATAAAGCATTATATTAAAATAAAAATAAAGTAGAATGGAAAGATGAAAATTGAGTAGATATTTTGTTTTGGGTAAGTGTATGTTGAATTCTTTATTAAAATGCATAGACTGACACTTTCTTGGTTAAATCAAACTAAAGCTTAGCAATATATTGCTAATGACTTTGTTACTTAAAGGTATGTGGGACCAGCAACATCAGCATCAACAGTGTTAGAAATGCAAAATCACAAGTCCCATCCCACCCTAGAAGCGCTAAAGCTATATTCTAACAATATTCACGGTTTATATGCACACTAAAGTTTGAGAAGCAGCATATTGATAGAACCACATTTAAAACAAATTTACAAAAGAACATTTAAATGAAAAGGTGGACAAAGAGGTATCTGATGAATGCAAACAAACAAAGATAGTGTCAGTATTAATATCAGACAAGGTCATATTTAAAGTTGACTAATACGCAGGTCAAAGAAAATGGCACTGATTTTTAGAAAACCATTATTGGTATTATTTTATTTGACCTCAGGTTCATAGAGTATTCATAGTTCCTGGTTCATTATTTGCGTGATAATACAGTAGTTGTGTTTACTTAGTTATGCTTCATTCATTTTTCATAAACATCAGAGAAATCCTCACCCAAAGCAAATGACAGGAGAGTCAAAACAACCTACATCTAAATACTATATAATTCTTCTCCTGTACTATGCTCCTGGGAACTCTGGCAGTGTAGTGGTTAAGTGTTATGGCAGCTAACCAAAAGGTTGGCAGTTCAAATCCTCCTTGGATACCCTACAGAGCAGTCTACTCTGTCTATAGGGTCACTATGAGTTAGAATTGACTCAATAGCAACGAGATTTTTATTTCTTAAGTATGTTTCTGAATCTGTCTCATTATTCTCAATTTACACAAAAGTAATCTACTTGTCAAATATCTAGGAATTTACTTTTTCACTAATAGTTTATTGTTAAAATTCACCTTTTTTGTTGTGTGTCATTGTAATTCATCCCTTTTGACAGACAGAATATTCTATTAAACCATAGCTCATCCTCTGGTCTGCTTTTTGGGTTTTGTTTTTTAGGCAGCTTTTTTTTTTCCTTTGGTAAGCCAGTGTTGCTTTGAGCATTTTTGTACATATATTTTGCTACAGATGTGGCGAGGGTCTCCTGGCTATATATCTAGGAGTATAGAGTATGTGGATACCTTGGTGGCATAGGTCACCAGTTTGAATACACCAGATGCTCCTCGGAAACTCTATGAGGTGGTTCTGCTGTCGTTACAGGGTTGCTATTAGTCAAAAGCAACTCAGTGAATTTGGGTTTGATTTTCTTTTGTTATGGTATGTGACTGCTTAACTTCATAAGATGATGTTAAACTGTTTTTGAAAGTTTACAGTTCTGTATAAGAGATCTTTCTTTTCCCTGTTTTCTCTACCACTTGATAATGTAGACTTTTTTAAATGTTTTGTCTGTCAAATGGATATAAAATTGCAAGTCATTGCAGTCTTGAAATGTATTTAACTGAATTTAATGATGGTGAATCTCTCAATATTTATATTGGCTTTATGATTCCCTTTTCTGTGTAAAAGCACATTATTAATAGATCTTGTAGACAAAGAGTATGTAAAGGTGTGGGAATTGTGATATACAGTCAACAAAAAATTCAGTTTCATAGGTGTGTGTATGTATATGTGATGTATGGATGTGTATGTCTGTAGAGGAGAATCTACAACTTTAAAGAAGAGAATATAAATCTGTTTCATATATGCAATAAATAAAAATTCTACCATGTAAATTCCACATGACAAGTTTTAACAATTTTTAGAGGAGAGATTTTATACAGTACATTTATTTCAAAGAAAAGGTGACATAAAAACCTTAGCTCATTAAAAATTTTAAAAAGCATCCATCTAAAAGCTAAAGGAAGGTTGAAAGGAAGCTAAAACAATCTCCACAAAGAAATTAAGTGCAGCCCATGATGCAACCTGTAAGAAATATCTAAATATCTACTATACAGAGGTTAATTTTAGTAAATTTTCTTTAAAAAAAAGTTATTTAAAATCTTCAGGGAAACCAGTAATTTTTTTATTTCTAAAGAATACCAAAAACCAAACGAAACTCATTGCCACCAAGTCGATTCCAACTCATAGTGACTATATACAACGGAGTAGGATTTCCCCATAGAGTTTCAGAGGAGTGAATTTGAACTGCTGATCTTTTGGTTAGCAGCTATAGGTTTTTTTGTTTTTTTATTTAACATAACTGAGTAAAAATGTACATTCACATGTAAATTTACATGCCCCCCTATATGCAGCTTCCACTGCTCTCCCTGTCCGGTGACTGCACACTATTCCTCTCTGCTGCATACATGTCTCATCTTCCCAACAGTCTCCTTTCCCCTCCTCTCCGTCCACTCCCCCTTCCTCCAGCCAGAGGTCAGCAAGATGATATCCTATAGATGTATAGAACCATAAAGTGCTTCCAACATATGGTTACTCTGCAGCAGCTATAGTGTTTAACCACGATGCCATCAGTTTCATTACAAAGAGTAAGTATTAACAACAAGGAAACTTAATATTCAATAATTTTTTTAAAAAGAATAAAATAATTAAAACAAAGGTAAAGACTAGAATTAAGTAATAAAAAACAAAAATATTAAAGAACCCCATATGCTGGTTGTTTTAAATAACAAAGCTGTTTGTTTTAAATAACAGTTTCTTCCTTTGAAAATATTTTTCCCTTGTAATTCTTTAAGGAAAAAGCAAAACTAAAAATTAAAAAAAAAAGAAAAGAAAAAGACATAACCACAGATGCAAAATACTTCAAAAAATAGAAAATGGTATAATGTGCAATCCTGTGGAATAATGGTTGAAAACATGAGGGAAACAATTTACTAAAAAATATAGATTAGTAAAAATGATCTAGATGTCATAGAAGAGTCTTGAAAAATGACTGAAGTGCTATCATTTATATTCAGGCTCATTTAAACTACTTTAAGTGATGGAAAAATGTGGAAAGTTCTCCAATTTATTTGATGGAGAAAGCATAACTTTAAACATACTACAAAAATCAAACCCTCAACTGTTGAGTTAATTCTGAGTCACAGTGATTCTACAGGACAGAGGATGAATTGTCCCACAGGGTTTCATAGGAGTGGCTGGTGGATTCAGAATGCTAACCTTTGGTTAGCAGCTGAGCTATTAACCACTGTGCTACTACAGTTCCAATTTTAATATTAAGACCTGCTAAAAAATTACAGGTGTGGTGGGGCCAAGTGGCAGACTAGACACACATCTCCTCTATTCACTCTGAGAACTAAGGCTTGGAATGATAACTGAATGGAGCAGCATGGACATCAGAAAAGCCCTAGGATCTGGCATAGGATTGTCAGATTGTACTGGACACTAGTAAAGGGGAAACTACCTGTCTCTAACATGAGGCAGCTGCACACTGAGTCCTGATTCTGTGGACTCATGGTTTGGAAGGACTGAAGATACTGATGCCCTCTTTGTTTTCTGGGAATGGAGACTGGGTATGAGCCAGCAAATATGCCAAACTACAGTGCTTAAGTAAACAGCATGTAGTACAACAAAGAGACTGTGCTTAAGACAGCTACATTTCAAAAGCCCCAGCTGGTAACAGAGAACACTACTGCCCCTCTGCTCTCCCATTTCTGAGCTGCACCATAGATTCTGCTGTTTCACAGCAGGAAGGGCAGCTCAGGTGGAACAATACCTTGATCAGCTGGGAGGTGGAGTCATCTACCCAGAAGTCTTAGCCTGGGCTAATTCTCACAGTGAGAAGCAGTTCCTGTCTGGAAAGTGCTTCTCCAGCAGAAAAGTTGTGTTTAAGACAATGATGCCTAGAGTTACAGATGGGGCCTGGCAGAGGTTGGCAGCAAGGCCATAAACCCTCCCTACTTTGAACCATGTCACAGCATCTCGGAACAGCCTGTGAAGTACTCCTGTTGTCAATTGGGAGGCCAAGCCTGCCACACCTGAGAGTCTGACTGCTTTGGGCAGTAAAGTAAGTTTTTAAGTAAGATCACCTGTAGAACTGAATGTAGAGCAGCCCGGCAGCATCTCCTCCACCCTTCACTGATATACATGATAGCATCAGCTGACAGCACCCCAATGAATCCATAAGTAGGGTGCTGTCTTTGCCAGCTGGGAGGCAAAGACTGTCACCAGAGAGAGTCCACCTGGGGCAGTCACTAGAGTACACAGAAGTGGTTGGTGACCAATTCCCCTCTTAGAACTATGCCTCAGCTCTATAGAGAAACAGCTTCTAGATGGCATGAAAGCAACAATTAATAAATAAACACTTAAAGAGACAATCCACCATCGCTCCAGAAAACTCCTAAAATACAAAATCAAAAACTTCCCAGGTGAAGAAGTCTTTATGAAACTATTGGAGGTTGAGTACAAAAGAATTATGTATGAGCCCTCCTAGAGATTAAACAAAGCACAGCAGAACAAAATGAAAAATTAGGTAAGCTGAAGGAACATCAACAATTTGAAATCCAGAAAATCAATAACTAAATTACAGAACTAGACAATTGAATTCAAAGCCAAAAGAGCAGAACTGAGGAGATAGAAGCCAGAGTTAGTGAACTAGAGGATATAGCTATTGACACCAGCATTTCTGGGGAGAAATCATACAAAAGAAATTAGAAAAAAAAATGAAGATGCTTTAGGAAACATGTGGGGATCTATTAAGAGAAATAATCTACTAATAACTGGAGTTCCTGAAAAGGGAGGGATAGCTGAAAATACAGAGTATTGTTGTAGGGTTGCTGAAAAGAGAAAAAAAAAAAGTTCCCTGAAATTATGAAAGAAGAGAACATAGACATCCAAGATGCTTATCAAATGCCACAAGAACCAGACACCAAAAGAAAGAAACCAAGACGTATTATAATCAAGTTTAATGAAATGGAACATAAAGAGAGGCTCTTAAAGGCAGCAAGGCTTAAAGCAAAGCAAACATACAGAGGGAAGCCCTGAAGACTTTCACCTGACTTCTTGGCAGATGCGATGCTGGCAAGATGACAGTGGGATAACATTCAAAGCCTTGAAGGAAAACAACATTGAACCAAGAATTATATACCCTACAAAACTGTCTCTCAAACATGAAGGGGAAATTAAGACATTTGCAGATGAACAGAAGCTTAGAGACTGTAAAAATCAAACCAAAACCAATACTGAAAGAAGTCTTTTGCTCAGAGTATCAGAAATATCAGTAATATGTTTAAGGAGACAATGCGGAACACAGCATTCAGAATCCCACACAGTTAAGGAAGCCACAAAGCTCAATTAAGGTTACAATATTAAAAGAAGGAACCAGTGATCAGAACACAAAAATGATGACATCATCACACCAAAAAGAGCGATGTATTACAGTAGTAATAACCTTTTCAGATGGAGAGAAAATTAAAAAGATACACAGAAGTTAAAGTCTGGTTTAAACTTAGAATACTAAGGGGGATCATAGGGTCAGCCACAAAACAAACTAATAATGTGACATATTAAAACAAGAAATATAACATGGGAGTCTCAACAAACTCAAAACCAACACTAAAAAAGACAACAAGTCAACCCCAAAAGAATGACTTAACACAGAATATTAGTAGAAAAAGAGAAAACATCAACACAAAAATGAATGCATCAAAATGACAGCACTAAACACATACCTATGAATAATTATACCAAATGTAAATGGATTGAACACTTCAGTAAAAAGGCAGTGAGTGACCTGCTGGATCAAAAGACACAATCTGTCTATATGTTGCTTACAAGAAACATACTTTAGACTCAAAGATATGAACAAGCTAAAAATCAAAGAAAAATATATACCAAGCCAAAAACATTCAAAGAAGCGGAGAAGTGGCAACACTAATCTCAGATAAAATAGACTTTAATGTAAAATCCATCACAGTAGACAAAGATGGCCACTATTTATTGCTGAAAGTTTCAATATGCAAGCGGGACAAAACAATATTAAAGATTTATGCAATCAGCATCAGAACATCTACGTAAATTGAACAAACACTGACAACATTGAAAAATGAGATAGATCACTCTATGATAATAATTGGATGCTCGAACACTCCACTTTCAGTAATGGACAGATCATCCAGGAAAAAGCTCAGTAAAGATACAGATCTTACTGAGACAATTAACCAACTACACCTCATCAACACATGCAGGACATATTACCCATCAACAGATAAGTACACCTGCTGCTCCAGTGCACCTGGAATGTTTTCCAGAATAGACCACATGTTAGGGCCTAGAACAAATCTCAGTAAAATCCAAACCATTGAAAGAAGCCTTTTGCTCAGAATATCAAAAACATCAAGTGTATGCTTATATGGTCTTCTCAGACCATACAGCCATAAAAGTTGAAATCAACAGCAGAATAAAGAAAACCTAAGAAAAATTTTGAACTCATGAAAACTGAACAACATTTTGCTAAAAAATTCATAGGTTATACAAGAAACAAGGATAAAATAAAGACATTTATGGAATCAAATTGAGAATGAAAACACATCCTACCAGAACCTATGTGATAAGGAAGAAAGGACTCAAACCAAAGAATTAACTCTACAGCTTGAACATGTAGAAAGGGAGCAACAGAGGAACCCCTGAGGCACAACAAGGAAACAGATAATAAAGATTAATTATTGGATAAATTAATTAGTGGATTAGAGAATAGAAGAGAAATTAAAAGAATGAATAAAACCATAAGTTGGTTTTTGTAAAAGATCAACAGAATTGACAAACTATTGGCTAAACTTACAAAAGAAAAAGAGGGGAAACAAATAACCCAAATGAGAAATGAGATGGGAGATGTCACAACAAACCCAACTGAAATGAAACATATCATAACAGAATACTACAGAATTCCGCACTATCAGATGTGAAAACCTAGAGTAAGTGGACAAATTTCTAGATTTATATCACCTACCAAAATTATCACAAGAAGTAGAACAACATAATAAACCCAGCACAAAGAAAGAGATTGAAAAAGTCATCAAAAAACTGCCAAAGGAAAAAAGTCCTGGCACAGATGCCTTCACTAGACAACTCTACCAAACTTTTAGAGAAGAGTTAACTCCAATAGTACTGAGGCTATTTCACAACATAGGAATGGATAGAATACTCCCAAATGCATTCTATGAAACCAGCACAACCCTCATACCAAAGCCAGGGAAAGATCCCACAGAAAAAGGAGAACTACAGACCAACATCACTCATGAACCTAGTTGTAAAAATCTTCAACAAAATCCTAGCCAATAGAACTCAACAACATATCTAAAAAATAATTCATTATGAGCAACTGGGATTCACACCGGGGATGCAAGGCTGGTTCAACATCAGAAAAACAATTAATGTAATCAATCACATAAATAGCACAATGATAAGAATCACCTGATTTTGTCAACTGATGCAGAAAGGCATTTGACAAAATCCAGCATCCATTCTTGCTAAAAACTCCTGCCAAAACAGGAATAGTGGGCAAATTCCTCAATGCAATAAGGGGCATCTACACAAAGCCACCTGCCTACATCACCCTGAATGGAGAGAGACTGAAAGAATTCCCCTTGAGAATGTGAACTAGACAAGGATGCCCACTCTCATCACTTCAATTCAACATTGTACTAGAGGTTCTAGCCAGAGTAATTAGATAAGAACAAGAAATAAAGGGCATCCACACTGGCAAGTAAGAAGTGAAAATCTCCCTATTTGCAGATAATATGATTCGATTGTATATGCAGAGAATCCTAAAGAATCCATAAATAAACTACTCAAACTAATAGAAGAGTTCAGCAAAGTATCAAGACACAAGATTAAAGTACATAAATCAGTAGGATTCCCTTATACCAACAAAGAGATCATCAAAGAAGAAATCACCAAATCAATACTATTTATTATGGCCCCCAAGAAGATAAAATACCTAGGAATAAATCAAACTAGAGAAATAAGAAGCCTATATAGAGAGAGGTACAAGAACTTACTGCAAGAAACCAAAAGAGGCCTACATAAAAATAGAGAAACCTACCCTGCTCAAGGATAGGAAGACTTAGCATTGTGAAAATACCTATTTTACCCAAAGCAATCAATATGTACAATGCAATCCCAGTAGAAATTCTAGTGTCATTTTTTAATGAGATGGAGAAACAAATCACCAACTTCGCTTGGAAAGAGAAGAAACCCTGGATAAGTAAAGCACTATCAAAAAAGAGGAACACAGTGGGAGGCCTCACACTACACAACCTTAGAAATTATTACACTGCCACAGAAGACAAAAAAGCCTGGTATTGGTACAAAAAGAGACAATGAGACCAATGGAACAGAGTTGAGACTCCAGAGATGCCACCATTCTCTTATGAACAGTTGATATTTGACAAAGGCCCTAAGATTGTAAACTGGGGTAAAAACAGTCACTTTAGAAAATGGTGATGTCAGAATTGGATATGTATCTGCAGAAAATTGAAAAAGGACCCAAATTTCACATCTTACACAAATTTCACGTCTTACACAAAAACTAACTCAAAGTTGATCAAAATCTAGATATCAAACCTAAAATGATAAACATCATGCAAGAATAAATACAGTCTACAATGAAAGTTCTAATACATAGCTTAGACTTCAAAATCTGGTGAGGAACAATTAACAGAAGAGAAAACAGATAAATGGGAACTCCTAAGAATCAAACACTTTTGCTCATCCAAAGACTTTATCAAAAGAATTAAAAGACCACCTACAGAAGGGGAAAAATTATTTGGCAACTACATATCAGACTGACATCTGATCTCCATAGTCTACAAGGTACTGCAAAATATCGACAATAAAAAGGCAGATAACCCAATTAAGTGACAGGCAAAGGAGATGGAGAGACACTTCACCAAAGAGGACATTCAGGCAGCCAAAAGACAAAGAAATGCTCATGATCATTAACTGTCAGAGAAATTCAAATCAAACTACAATGAGATACCATTTCACCCCAACAAAGTTGGCCATCATCCAAAAAACACAAAACAACAAATGCTGAAGAGGCTGTGGGGAGGTGGGAACTCTCCTACATTGCTGGTGGGATTGCAAAATGGTACATTTCCTTTGGAAAGCAATCTGGTGTTTCCTTAAAAAGCTGGAAACAGATATACCATTTGATCCAGCAATCCCACCACTCAGGTTATGTTCTGCAGAAACAAAGGCTATCACACAAACAGACACATGAACATGAATGTTTATTGCAGCACAATCCACAATAGCAAAAAGTAGAATCAACCTAGATGCCCATCAACAGACGAATGGATAAACAGACTATGCTATATATACTCAATGGAACACTATGCAATGATTACAAAAAAAAAAAAAAAAATGATGATTTCAGGAAACATCTCACGACCTGATTTCAATTGAAAAACATTACACTGAGTGAAATCAGTCAGCGGCAAAAGGGCAAATATCGTATGAGACCCAGGCTATAAGGACTTGAAAATAGACTTATGTAAAGAAGAAAAGACTCTCTGAGGGCACAAGTGTGGGGAGGAAAGGAGAGGGTTGATCACAGATTAGGTAGTTGATAGAAGTTTCGTTAGGTGAAAGCAGTGACAGTGATGGCACACAGTGGAAAGTACACCAATGTATCTGGACTTCACCATAAGTGGAAAGCTCTTCTAATCTCAACCTACTATTTCAATGATAGAGAAGCAGAGGTGAGGTCTGGCAATCATGCTATTGTAGAATATCGAGGCCAATTGGTGAGTGGCATCTGGGGTCTTAAAAACTAGCAAGCTGGGGCAAATCAAGATGGCAAAATAGACAAACATCTCCTTAATTGCTTCTGAAAACTAAGCCCTGAATTGACACCAGTGAGTCCTAGGACACAGCATAGGGCTGTCAATCTGAGCTACGTGCCAATGAAAGTGAAACTTCTTCTCTCTCGCTGACACCACCCTTGTTGAATGGCTGGCTCATGCAGAGTGAAGATAACTAGTTTCTAAATTTTTAGTTTGTGTTAACCAGCAGGGTGGAGCTGTGGTTAACTGGCAAAAAATCTGAGCTGCACTGAAGACGTGCTCAGTGGGAAGAATAGCCACACTTTGAGAGCCCAGCTATGGACTCAGAGAACCATGGCACCTTCATCTTTTTTCCGAACCCCAGCCATAGACTCAACTATTTTGCAGGGGGTGGGAAATCTTGTGTAGGACACCACTTTGTTTGACAGGGAAGCAGAGTTACTCAAAAGGAGGCCTCAGCAGGGGCTAATTCCCAGGCTGGAAGGCAATGCAAGCCCAGGAAGTGCTTTTCAAGCAGAAAAGCTATGTTTACCACAGTGTAGCCTTGTGGGTGGTGTCTGGCAGTAGATGAAAGCAGGGCAGCAGCCTCTCCATAATTTGAACTAGATCACGGTGTCTGGGGAAAGATATAGAGGTGTCTCCATTGCCAGCTGGAAGGAGGGGCTTGTACACCTGATAGCCTGACTGATTTTGGAAACTGTCAGATAGATTTTACCTTTCAAAATAAGACTACCTAGAGAAATATCTGTGGTACAGCCTGACAGCATCTCTTCCAGCCTTTTCTGACCCACAACATATGGTAGGCTGACAGCCCCCCATTGACTCCATAAGTAGGGCCATGTCTTTGTCAACCAGAAGGTGGATCCTGCTATCCCAGAAATTCCACTGGGCTCAGTTACTGGAGTACATAGAGGTGACTACTGATCACCTTCCTTCTCAGAATTATGCTTCAGCTCATGTTAAGACAACACCAGAGAAACTGAAAAACCCTGAGATGCCCAAAAAGCAACAAACTCTGGCCAGGCACATAAATAAAAACCCACCCATGACTCCAGAAAGCTCCCAAAAGAAAGAACCAAAGAACTTTCTTGATGAAGAAGCCTTTCTGAAACTATCAGAAGTTGAGTACAAAAGAATTATACAGAGAGCCCTCTTAGACATTATACAAAATGCAGCAGAGCAAAATGCAAAATTAAGCAAGCTGTTCAAACTGAGGGCACACCAGCATTCTGAATTCAGACAGGTCAATAATAAAATTAAAGAAACAGACAATTCAATTCAAAGCCAAGAGAACAGAATTGAATAATTGGAAAATAGACTTCCTTGTAGACAGAGCTACTGAAACCAGCATTTATGAGGAGAAGTTAAAGAAACCAGAAAAATGAAGAAACATTAAGAAACATGTGGGACTCTATCAAAAGGAATACTTTATGCTTAATTGGAGGTCCTGAACAGGAAGGGACATCTGAAAACACAGAGAGTATTGTTGTTGAATTGCTGACAGAAAACTTCCCTGAAATTATCAAAGAATATCCAGGATGCATACCGAATGCCACACAGTGTAGACCCCAAAAGAAAGACACCAAGGCATATTATAATCAAACTTAACAACATCAAACATAAGCAGAAACCAAAGCAGTGAGACACAAAACAAAGCTAACATTCAGAGAAAAGCATTGTAGGCTTTCATCTGACTTCTCAGCAGAAACAATGCTGGCATGGAAGCAATGGAATGACACTTTCAAAGCCTTAAAGGAGAAAAACTGCCAACTAAGAATTATATATCTTGCAAAATTGTCTTTCAAATATGAAGATGAAATTAAGGCATTTACAGATAAAAAGAATCTCAGAGACCTTGTAAAAACCAGACCAAAGCTACAAGAAATGCTGAAAGAATCTCTTGACTTGCAGAAACAAAACCATTGACTCTATATGTAAGAAGGCAATGCAGGACACAACTTCCAGAAACCTACTCAGTTAGGGAAGGCACAAAACTCAACCAAAGTTGTATTTAAAGAAAGCATCCAGTGATCATATCATGAAAACTATGATAACATCACATGAAAAAGAGGCAAGTACTACAGTAGTTACAGTCCTTCCAGATGGAGAGGAAGTTAATAAGATACACAGAAGTTAAAATTGGGTTTAAACATAGATTATCAAGGGAGATCATAGGGATAGCCACAAAGCACAATAAGGATGTAACATATCAAAACAAGAAATGTAATACAGGAGTTTCAACAACCACTGAAAAGGGTGAAAAATCCATCCATAAAGAAGAACGACCCAGAACAGAAGAGTAAGAGCAACAGAGAAAACATCAACACAAAAATAAATACATCAAAATGACAGCACTAAAAACGAAACCTATCAATAATTACATTGAATGTAAATGGACTACATGCTCCAGTAAAAAGACATCAAGTGACATCTTTGATCAAAAGACAAAACCTGTCTATATATTATGTAAAAGAAGCTCACCTTAGACTTAAAGATATCGACAAACTGAAAATTAATGTACCAAGCTAAAAACATACAAAGAAGAGCAGGTGTGGTGATACTAATCTCAGATAAAATAGACTTTAATGTAAAATCGACCACCGGGGACAAGGATGGTCAGCATTTTTGCTGAAAGATTCAATACACAAGCAGTACTTAACAATATTAAATATTTATGCACCTAATATTAGCGGACCTAAATGCATAGAAGAAAAAATGACTATACTCAAAAGTGAGATAGATCACTCCACAATAATAGTGACAGACTTCAACATTCCAACAATATTGGACAGATCATCTAGAAAAAATCTCAGTAAAGACAGAGAAGACCTTATTGCTCCAATTAACCAACTACACGTCATTGACATATACAGAACTTTCTGTCCATCAATGGGTAACTACACCTTCTTCTCCAGTGCACATGGAACATTCTCCATAAGAGACCATGTTTTAGGACATAAAGAGATTCTAAAGAAATTCCATATAATTGAATTAATGCAAACCATCTTCTCAGATCATAAAGCCATAAAAGTAAAAATCAATAGCAGAAAAAACATAGATAGAAAGTGGAACTCATAGAAACTGAACAGCATCTTCCTCAAAAAGCCATGAGTTATTGAAGAAATCAAGGATGAAATAAAGAACTGTATGGATTCAAACGAGAATGAAAACACTTCCTACCAGAACCTATGCGATACAGTCAAAGCAGTGCTCAGAGGTCAGTTTATCTCCATAAATGCACACGTATGGAAGGAAAAAAGAAACCAAACCAAAGAACTAACCCTACAGCTTGAACAAGAAGAGACAGAATGACAGAGGAACCCCTCAGGCACCAGAAGAAAAGGTGTCATAAAGATGAGAACTAAATGAATTAGAAAATAGAAGAACAAACGAAAAATTGAGATGACAAGAAGCTGGGTTTTTGAAAAGATCAATAAAATTGACAAACCATTGGCTTAACTTACTAATGTAAAAACAAGAAAGGAAACAAACAACCCAAATAAGAAATGAGAGGGGAATTGTCATAACAGATACAACAGAAAAAAAAAATATCGTAACAGAATACTATGAAAGACTGTACTCTTAACAAATTTGAAAACCTAGAGGAAATGGACAAATTCCTAGATTCATATCACCTACCAAAATTATCACAGGGTAAAACAGGACAACTTAGTAGACCCATCACAAAGAAAAAGATTGAAAAAGTCATCAAAACACTACCAAAGAAAAAAAGCACTGGCCCAGTTAGCTTCACTGCAGATTTCTACCAAGATTTTAGAGAAGAGTTAACTCTAATACTGCTGAGACTACTTTGCAGCATGTAAAGGGGTGGAATCCTACCAGATTCATTACATGCAGCCAGCACAACTCTGATACCAAAGCCAGAGAAAGATCCAACAAAACAGGAGAACTACAGACGAACATCACTCATGAATCTAAATGCAAAAATCTTCAACAAAATTCTTGCCAATAGAATACAACAACATATCAAAAAATTAATTCGTCATGACCAAGTTGGATTCATACCAGGGATGCAAGGCTGGTTCAGCATCAGAAAAACAATTAATTTGATCAACCACATAAATAACACAAAAGACAAGAATCACCTGATTTTTTCTATTGATACAGAAAAGGCGTTTAATAAAGTCTAACACCCATTCATGCTAACAACTCTTAGCAAAATAGAAATTAATGGCAAATTCCTCAGTGTAATAAGGGCCATTTATACAAAGCCAACTGCCTACATCATCATGAATGGAGAGAGACTGCTTTCCCTTAAGAACGAGAACTAGACAAAGATGCCCACTGTCTCCTCTCCTATTCAACACTGGACTAGAAGTTCTAGCCAGAACAATTAGACAAGACCAAGAAATAAAAGGCATCTACATTGGCAAAGAAGTAAAAATCTCCCTATTTGCAGGTGATGTGATTGTATATACAGAGAATCCTAAAGAATCCATACATAAACTACTCAAACTGATAGAAGAGTTCAGCAGTGTCTCAGGATACAAGATAAACATAAGTAAATCAGTAGAATTCCTTTATACCAATGAGATTATTAATGAAGAAATCACCAAAAAAAATACTGTTTACTGTAGCCCCTAAGAAGATAAAGTACCTAGGAGTAAATCTAACCAGAGAAATAACAGACCTTTACAAAAGATCTACAAGCCCTTACTACAAGAAACTAACAGAGACTTACATAAACGGAGAAATCTTCCCTCTTCTTGGATAGGAAAACTCAACATTGTGAAAATGCCTATTTTACCCAAAGCAGTCTATATGTATGATGCAATCCCAATATAAATTCCAGTGAATTTTTTAATGAGATGGAGAAACAAATTAACAACTTTGTTTGGAAAGAGAAGAAGCCCCGGATAAGCAAAGCACTACTGAAGAAAAAGACACAGGAGACCTCACACTACCTGACTTTAAAAACTATTACACCACCACAGTAGTCAAAAACAGCCTGGTTCTGGTCCAAAAAGAGACAGATAGATCAATGGAACAGAATTGAGATCCCAGAGATGATATCATCTTCTTATGAACAGTTGATATTCAACAAAGGCCCTAAGACATTAAACTGGTGTAGAAACAGTCTCTTCAACAAATTGTGCTGGCAAAATTGGATATCCATCTGCACTAAACTAAAACAAACCCATATCTTACGCGTTATACAAAAACCAACTCACAATAGATAAAAGACCTAAATATCAAATCTAAAGGGATAAAGCTCATCCAAGAAAAAAAAGAAACACCAATGGAAGTTTTAATACATAATGTAGACAGACTTCGAAATCTGTCATACAAACCACAAACAACAGAAGAGAAAATAGGTAAATAGGAACTACTAAGAATCAAACACTTTTGCTCATCCAAAGTTTTTATCAAAAGAATTGAAAGACCACCTACAGAATGCAAAAAAATATTGGGCAGCACATGTCAGACCAATGTCTGATCCCCATAATCTGTAAGGTACTACAAAATATCAATAAGAAAAAAATAAATCATCCAATTAAGTGATGGGCAAAGGAGATGGACAGACACTTCCCTAAAGAGGAGATCCTGGCAGCCAAAAAACACAAGCAGACATGCTCACAACAATTAGCTATTAAAGAAATTCAAATCGAAACTACAATGGGATATCATCTCACTGCAACAAGGTTGCCATCATCCAAAAAATGCAAAACAACAAGTGCTAGAGAGGCTGTGGAGAAATTGGAACTCTCCTACACTGTTGGGATTGCAAAATGGAGCAACCTCTTCGGAAAGCCATCTGGCACTTCCTTAAGAAGCTAGATACAGATAGAACAGTTGACCCAGTGATTCCACTGCTCAGAATATATCCTACAGAATCAAAGCCATACACACTAACTGATACATGCACACAAATATTTATTACAGCACAGTCCTCAAAAAGACAGAATCAACCCAGATTCCCAACAACAGAGGAACGGATAGGTAAACTATATTATATATATGCAATGGAACACTGTGCAATGATAAAGAACAATGACTACTTTAGGAAACATCTCATAACCTGGTTTCAATCGGTTTCAACCTGGTTTCACTCATTATGCTGAGTGAAAGTAGTCAGCAACAAAAGGAAAATATGGTATGAGAACCCTACAATAAGAACTTAACAACAGACTCATGCATAGAATAAAAGACTCTGATGGTTGCAAGGGTGGGGAGGGGGGAGGATGAGAGGAGAAAGGTTTAGATTAGACTGTTGATAGAAATTTGGTTGAGTGAAATCGGTGACAGCACACATTAGAAAGAAGACCAATGTTAACTGGACTGCAACATGATATGATTGCTCCTCCCATCTTAACCCAATATTTCAAAAACAGAGTAGCTGGGGCGGGGACTGGGGACGATGCTGCCTGGGGAAATCAAGGCCAATTGTTACAGCTAGCATTTTACCAAGACAGGCTTCTGCACTTCACATTGGTGAGTTGTTCCTGGGGTCTTAAAAGCTGCCAAGCTGCCTTCTCAAGGTACAGCAACTGGTTCCAGCTCAGCAGGAATAGATGATCACTAAGGACATGGGGGAAAGAGAACCCAGAAGACAGAGAAACCCATGTGAGTGGATGACTACATCGACTTGTCACTGGAACAACCAGATGGTGCCCAGCCACCACCAGTGACAGCCTTGATGGAGCTCACGAAGTTGAGTCTCACTGGCAACACAAGAATAAAAAGGAGTGCACCCTGAGATCTCCACTAAAAGACAGCAACTGATGGTCCAGGGGCCTCAGAGTTCCCCTGGGCACATGTCCGCTGGCCCTGATGCTGCCTATGTCCATAAATTATAATGGACATTAACTCTTCACAGGAATGGATTGGACTTAGCAACACAGAGCGACCACATCATGTGTGCACTTTATGGTTCTATGCCTCTATAGGACATCATCCTGACCTCTTACTGGAGCCGGGGGAGTGGGTGGAGAGGAGGGGACAGAAGAATGTTGGGAGAATAAGACATGTATAAGCAGAGAAGAAGAGTGTGCTGTCACCTGGCAGGGAGAGAAGTGGGGGCTGCATGTAGGTGGGCATGTAACTGATATGGGAATGTACCTTTTTGCTCAATTATAATAATAATAAAAAAGAAAAACACTGACTACAGCTAGATCACTCCACAGTAATAATGGGAGACTTCAACACTCCACTCTCAATATTGGACAGATCACCTAAAAAAAGCTTAATAAAGCCACAATTAACCTCATTGACATATGCAGAACTTTCTATCCATGAGCACACAACTACACCTTCTTCTCCAGTGCAAATGGAACAGTTTCCAGAATAGACCATGTGTTAGGACATAAAGCAAGCCTCAACAAAACTTAAAGCACTGAATTATTACAAAGCATCTTCTCAGACCATAAAGCCATAGAAGTCTAAATCAACAGCAGTGAAAACTGATAGAAATTGGAACTCATGGAAACTGAACAGAGTCTTGCTCAAAAAGCTATGGGTTATACAAGAAATCAAGGATGAAATAAAGAAATTTATGGATTCGACAATGAAAACACTTCCTACCAGAAGCACAGCCAAAGCAGTGCTCAGAGGTCAATTTATCTCTATAAGTGCACACATCAAGAAGGAAAAAAGGCCCCAAATCAAAGAATTAACCCTACAGCTTGAACAAATAGAAAGAGAGCAACAGAGGAACCCCTCAAGACCAGAAGACAACACATCGTAAAGATTGGACCAGTACTGAATGAGTCAGAGAATAGAAAAACAATTGGAAAAATGGATAAGATTTAAAGCTGGTTTTTTGAAAAGATCAACAAAATTGACGAACCACTGGCTAAACTTACTAAAGAAAGACAATAGAAGAAACAAATGACCCAAATAAAAAATGAGATGGGCGATGTCATGACAGATCCAACAGAAATCAAAAGTGTCATAACAGAATACCATGAAAGACTGTAACAGATTTGAAAATCTAGAGGAAATGGACAAATTCTTAGATTGATGTAGCCTACCAAAATTATCACAAGGTGACACAAGACAACTTAGTAGACCTATCACAGAGGAAGAAATTGTGAAAAACTCATCAAAAAACTACCAAAGGAAAAAAGCACTGGCCCAGTTAGCTTCACCGCAGATTTCTACCAAGATGTTAAAGAGTTAACTCCAATACTACTGAGACCACTTTGCAGCATGTAAGGGATGGAATCCTCCTAGATTCATTTCAGCATAGCCCTGATACCAAAGCCAGAGAAAGATCCAACAAAAAAGGAGAATTACAGACCAATATTACTCATGAACCTAGATGCAAAAATCTCCAACAAAATCCTTGCTAGAGAATTCAACAACATATAAAAAAACAATTCATCACATCAAATTGCATTCATACCTGGGATGCAAGCCTGATTCAACCTCAGAAGAACAATTAATGTGATCAACCACATAAATAACACAAAAGAGAAAAACCACGTAATTTTGTCGATTGATGCAGGAAAGGCATTTGACAAGGTCCAACACCCATTCATGCTAAAAACTCTCAGCAAAACAAGAAGAAAAGGCAAATTCCTCAATGCAATAAGTGCCATCTATATAAAGCCTACAGCCTACATCATCCTCAATGGAGAAAGACTAAAACGATTCCCCTAGAGAACTGGAACTAGACAAGGAAGCCCACTCTCACGTCTCCTATTCAACATTATACTAGAAATTCTGGCTAGAACAATTAGACAAGACAAAGAAATTAAGGACATGTGCATCAGCAAAGAAGTAAAAATCTTCCTATTTTCAGATGATATGATTGCATACCCAGAGAATCCAAAAGAATCCATAAGTAAACTACTCAAACTTATAGAAGAGTTTAGCAAAGTCTCAGGATACAAGATAAACATAAGTAAATCAGTAGGATTCCTTTATACCAACAGATTATTAAAGAAGTAATCACCAGATCAATACGATTTACTATAACCCCCAAGAAAATAAAATACCTAGGCATAAATCTAACTAGAGAAATAAGAGACCTTTACAATGAGAACTACAGGAACTTACTACAGGAACTAAGTGAGACTTACATAAATGGAGAAATCTACCCTGCTCATGGATAGGAAAACTTAACATTTTTTACTCAAAGTAATCTACATATACAATGCAATCCCAATAAAACTCTGTTGACCTTTTTTAACAAGATGGAGAAACAAATTACCAACTTTGGAAAGGGAAGAAATCCTGCGTAAGCAAAGACTACTGCAGAAGAAGAACATACTGGGAGGCCTCTAACTATTCAACTTTAGAACTCATTACACTGCCACAATTCTCAAAATACCCTGATACTGGTACAAAAAGAGACATATAGACCATTGGAACAGACTTGAGACCCCAGACACACCACCATCCTCCTATAAACAGCTGATATTCGACAATGGCCCGAAGATAGTAAACTGAGGTAAAAACAGTCTCTTTAACAAATGATGCTGGCAAAATTGGATACCCATCTGTGAAATATTGAAACAAGACCCATATCTCACGCCTTGTACAAAAACCAACTCAAATTGGATCAAAGACAAAATATCAAACCTAAAACGATAAATCTCATCCAAGAAAAAAATTGGATCAATAATGGGAGTTTATTACACAATGTAGGCAGACTTCAAAATCTGACAAACAAAGCATGATCAACAGAAGAGAAAACAGATAGATGGGAACTACTAAGAATCAAACACTTTTGCTCATCCAAAAACTTTTATCAAAAGAATTAAAAGACCACCTACAAAATGGGAAAAAATATTTGGCAACTACATGTCAGACCGATGTCTGATCTCCATAATCTACAAGTTACTGCAAAGTATCAACAAGAGAACAAATAATCCAATTAAATAATGGGCAAGGGAGATGGAGAGACACTTCTCCAAAGAGGATATACAGGCAGTCAAAAGATACATGAAGAAATGCCCATGATCATTGGCTATTAAAGAAATTAAAATCAAAACTACAGTGACATATCATCTCACCCCAATAAGGTTGGCCGTCATCCAAAAAAAACACAGAACAACAACTGTTGGAGAGGCTGTGGAGAAACTGCAACTGTCCTAGACTGCTGGTGGGATTGCAACATGGTACAACCTCTTTGGAAAGCAATCTGGCACTTCCTTAAAAAGACGGAAATACATACACCATTTGACCCAGTAATCCCACTGCTTGGAATATATCCTACAGAAGCAAGGGCAGTCACATGAACACAAATATTTATTGCAGTACAGTCCACAATAGCAAAAAGATGGAATTAATCAAGATGCCCAACAACAGATGAATGGATAAATAAATCATGCTACATATAGTCAATGGAACCCTCTGCAATAATAAAGAACAATGATGATTTTTAGAAGAATCTCATAACCTGGTTTCAATTCGAAGACATTATGTTCAGTGAAATGAGTCAGTAGCACAAAGACAAATATTCTATGATACCCCTACTATAAAGACTTGAAAACAGACTCACATACAGAAGAAAAGACTCTTTGATGACAGCAAGGGAGGTTAGGGAGGGAGATGACTGGTTATAGATTAGCTTATAGAAATTTGGTTGGGTAAAATCAGTGAGAGCACAAATTAGAAAGAAGATCAACTTAACTAGACTTCAGTATAACCTGAAAACTCTTCTAATTTTAACCCAATATTGCAAGGACAAAGTAGCAGGGGCAGAGGTCCGAGGACCATGCTCTCAGGGGACATTAAGTCCAGTTGGCATAACTAGTCTATTTCTTAGAGAGTCTTCTGCACCCTGTGTTGGCGAGTGGCGTCTGGGGTCTTAAAAGCTAATGGGCTGCCATCTGAGGTACACCAAATGATTCCAACTCAGCAGGAACAGGTGATCACCAAGGACAACAATTGCATGGGGGAAAGAGAACCCAGATTACAGAAATACGCATGCGAATGGGTGACTACATCAACATGTGATGAGAAGAACTAGATGGTGCCCCGTCACCACCAGTGATAGCCGTGATGGGGCTCACAATGTTCAGCCCCAATGACAGCTCAAGAATAAAAAGGGGTGCACCCTGAGAACTCCACTAAAAGACCACAATTGATGGTCTGAAGGCCTGGGGCTTCCCCTGGGAGCACGGCCTCTAGATCTCATGATCCCCTGATCATAAATCATTACTGAGGTCAAATCCTTGGAGAAGAATGGATTAGATTCAGTGGCACAGTGACCATATTGCATGTGCACTTTATGATTCTATGTATCTATAGGATGTTGTTCTACTGCTCTCTTGCTAGAGGAGAGTGGGTGGATGGGAGGAGACAGGAGATTTTTAAGAGTATATACAACATGGTTACAACTATAACAAATATTCCAAATTGAATGAAGTTGTAGTTCAAGTGTTAAAAAGATATTCTCAAATATACCAGGACTAAGAAAATAATGTTTGCAGCTGTTTCTTCTCATTTTGAGTCGTGCCACACAAGTGAACAAAGATCCCAGAGGCCTTACTCAATCCATGTCGTTAGGTTTGACTCTACTTTGAGGAGACAGCTCTTCCGCAGTAATTTAAGTGCCTTACAACCTGGGTGACTCACTTTTTGGCTCTGTATCTGACGATGTTCAGCTGCTATTCATCACATTTTCCCTGGATAATTCCTTTCAGAAGCAGACCACCAGGTCCTTCTTCCTAGTCTGTCTTAGTCTGGAAGCTCAGCTGAAATTTGTCTACCATGGGTGACCCCCACTGGTACCTAAATACCAGTGGCATAGCTTCCTGCATCACAACAACAAGCAAGCCTCCACTGACACATAAGTGGGGGCTGCTCGCTCCCTCCTTACCTGATGGTGTCACCTTGCTTACCTGATAGTGTTGCCCTGTTTTTCTGATGCTGTTATCCCCCTTACCTGATGCTGTTACCCTCCTTGCCTGATAATCTGCCAAACAAATAATCTGAGAAGCTGGATTATATGAAGAAGAACTAGTCTTCAGGATTGGAAAACGACTCGTTAACAACCTGAGTTATGCAGATGACGCCACCTTACTTGCTGGAAATGAAGATTTGAGACACTTACTTATGAAGATCAAGGACCACAGCCTTCAATATGGATTGCACCTCAACATCAGGAAAACAAAAGTCTTCACAAGTGGACCAGTAAGCAGTGTTGTCATAAATGGAGAAAGGATTAAGGTTGTCAAAGATTTCATTTTACTTGGATCCAGAATCAATGCCCTTGGACGCAGCAGTCAGGAAATCAAAAGATGCATTGCATTGAGAAAATCTGCTGCAAAGGACCTCTTCAAAGTATTCAAAAGTAATAATGTCACCTTGAAGGTTAAAATGCACCTGACCCAAGCCAAGGTATTTTCAATCACATCATTTGCATGTGAAAGCTGGACTATCAACAAAGAAGACAGATGAATCGTTTCCTTTGAATTGTGGTGTTGGAGACGAATGCTGAAAGTGGAATAAATCACCAAAAGAACAAACATCTATTCTGGAAGAAGTACAACCAGAGTGCTCCTTGGAAGCAAAGATGGCAAGACTGCGCCTTACAGACTTTGGATATATTGTCAGGAAAGATCAGTACCTGGAGAAGGACATCATGCTCAGTAGAGTGTAGGGTCAGTGAAAAAGGGGAAGACCCTCAACAAGATGGATTGACACAGTGGCCACAACAATGGGCTTAAGCATAAAAATGATTGTGGACATGGTGCAAGACTGGGCGATGTTTCGTTGTGTTTTTCATAGGGTCGCTATGAGTTGGAACTGACTTGATGGAACCTAAAAACAACAAGAAAAGAATATAATTTGTGTTCTATTTCTGAAAATGTCTGTTTTAATTCATGTGTCATTGACTGAGGAATGACTCAGCAGCTATCAGCATATAATGATCTAAGTGATGATTGAAAATATTTTTTAAATTATTTTATTGTACTTTAACTAACCGTTTACAAGTAAATTTGTCATATCAAAGCTTGTACCCACACCATGATTTAACTCTAGCTGCTCTCCCCACCCTGTGATAACACACTCCTACTTTCTCGCCTGTATTTTCTGTAACCATTCAACCAATTTCTAGCCCCTCCAGCCACTCATCTTGCCTCTGGACAAGAAAGAGCTGCTCAGACAGCCTTAGCTAACAAAGATTTGGAGGGCCATGTTCTCAGGTGCCTTCTGGTCTAATGTACCATCAAGTATGGTCTTTTAATAAAGTTCTAGTTCCATGGAAGCAGTAGTCGAGAAATTACTGGGAAAATCTGCTGCAAAAATCGTCTTTAAAGTGTTGAAAACTAAAGATGTCACCTTGAAGACTGAAGTATGCCTGACCCATGGATCATCTGCATGTGAAAGCTGGACAATGAATAAGGAAGACAGAAGAAGGATTGATACCTTTGAATTGTAGTTTTGGACAAGAATATTGAATATATCATGGACTGCCAAAAGAATGAACAGATCCATCTTGGAAGAAGTACACCAGAGTGCTACTTAAAAGCAAGGATGGAAAGATTGTGTCTTACACACTTTGGACATGTTGTCAGTAGGGATCAGTCCCTAGAGAAGGACATCACATTGGTAAAGCAGGAGATCAGCAAAAAAGAGGAAGACCCTCAACAAGCTGGACTGACACATTGTCTACAACAATGGGCTTAAGCATAAAAACAATGGGAACACAGGGCAAGACCAGGCAGTGATTCATTCTGTGTGCACGGGTCACTATGAGTCCGAACAGACTTGAGGGTACCTAACAACAGTTCTAGATACCCATTTTTCTCCTACTACATCAAGAACTTTATTTTTCATTCCCTGTCATTGGTGGTGGCCAGGCACCATCAAGTTCTTCTGGTCTCATGCTAATGTACTTTCTGGAACGTATAGTATCTTCTGTCTCCTGGATTCATATTTTCCTCATGTCTTTGATGCCTTTCATTGTCCTCTACTTCCGATGGATTGAGACCAATTGGTGCTACTTAGATGGCCACTTGCTAGCTTTTGAGACCGCAGACATTACTCACCAAAGTGGTATGCAAAACATTTACTTTAAAAAAATCAGTAAACCAATTAACCAAGATGTCCCCTGAAACCACGGTCCCCAGACCCCTGTTCCTGCTACTCTGTCTTTCAAACTGCTGGGTTGTACTCAGGAAACCTTTTATCTTTGAGCATAGTTCAGCTGTGCTAACCTCCCTTCTACTGTATGCTGTGACTCCCTTCAGCTAACCTAATTTCTATCTAGTGTCTAATCTATGAATAACCTTCTCTCTCCCTGCTGTACCTTGTAACCATCAAAGAATATTTTCTTCTGTCCTTAAACCTTACTTTAAGTCTTTATACCAGTGGTTTCATACAATATTTATCCTTTTGAAAGTAATTTTACTCAGCATAATGTCTTCCAGATGACTACACATTATGTTTCCTAAAGATCCTTTGTTCTTTATCATTGCACATTATTCCATTGTATGAATATACTGGTTTGTCTATCCATTTTTGATGGGCACCTAGGTGGATTCCATCTTTCTACTGTTCTGAACAGTGCTGCAATTTATTGCTATGCATGTATCTGTTAGTGTGACAGCCCTTATTTCTCTAGGATACCGCCCAAGAAGTGGGACTACTACATCACATGGTGTTTCTATTTCTCGCTTTTTAATAATCGATTTCCAAAGTGGTCGAACCATTTTGCATTCCCACCAGCAATGTAAAAGAGTTCGAGTCTCTCCTCAACCTCTCCAGCATTTCCTGTTTTCTGTCTTTTGGAATAACGCTATCCTTGTTTAGATGAGAGGATATCTCACTGTAGCTTCAACTTGGATTTCTCTAATAATTAATGATTGTGATTATCTGTTAGCCACCTGGAAGGCAACTTTGATGAAATGCCTTTTCATACCATTTGCCTACTGTTTAGTCATGAGGTTTTGTTGTACTTTGTTGATTATAGAGACTAGATGCCTATCAGATTCATGACAGCCAAAAATAGTTTCCTGTTCTGTAGGTAGTCTTTTTAGTCTTCTGGTGAAGTCTTTGGATGAGCATAAATGTTTGATTTTTAGGATTTCCCAGTTGTAGATTGTCTCCTCTAGTGTTTGAACTTTCTTAGTAATATTTTACAGTCTGTGTATGCCATGTATTAGGGCTCTTGGCATTATACGTATTTTATCTTCCATGACTTTTACTGTTTTAGATTTACATTTAGGTCTTCAATCCATTTCGAGTTATGATTAGGCTTAGGGTTATGTGTGAGATACGGGTCCTGTTTCCTTTTTCAGCAGACAAGTATCCCGTTATGCTAACACTACTTGTTAAAAAGACTGACTTTTCCCCACTTTACAGACTTTGAAACTTTATCAAATATCAGCTGCCTTTAAGTGAATGATATTAAATCTGGATCCTCAGGTCTGTCCCATTGGTCTATGTATCTGATTTGGTATGAGTACCAGGCTGTTTTGACTACTGCAGCAGTCTTGTAGGTTCTAAAGTCAGATAACGTGAGGCCTCTTGCTTTGTTCTTTTTCTTCAGCACTGCTTGACTTATTCATGCATTCTTCCCTTTTCATCTGAAGCTGGTGATTTTTTCTCTGCCTTTTCAAAAAATGACATTGGAATTTGTGTTGAGATTGCCTTGTAACTATAGATCACTTTGGGTGGAATGGACATTTTCACAATGTTAATTCTTCCTCTCCATGAACAAGGAAGTTTTCTCCACTTACATAAATTTCTTTTGGTTTCTTGCAGTGGAATCTTGTAATTTTCTTTGTGTGTGCCTTTTACCTCTATGGTTAGATTTATTCCTAGGTATTTTATCTTCTCAGGCGTTATAGTAAATTGTAATAATTTGGTAATTTCTTGTTTCATGGTTTTTTTCTTGTTAAAGGAATCCAACTCTTTTATGTATGTTTATCTTTATGCTGAAATCTTCTATTAGTTCCAGTAGTCTTTTGTTTGTGTGTTTTTTGGATTCTTTAGGGTTTTCTGTGCATAAGACCTGTCACCTGCAAAGAGATACTTTGACTTCTTCACCAATTTAGATGTGCTTATTTTTTATCTTGCCTGATTGCTCTGGCTAAAACCTTCAGGACAATGTTGAATAAAAGTGGTGACAATGAGCATCCTTGTCTGGTGCCCATTCTCAAGGGGAATGCTTTCAGACTCTCTGTTTTGGATGATGTTGGCTGTTGGTTTTGCATACATACCCTTTATTATGTTGAAGAATTTCTCTTCTATTCCTGTTTTGTTAAGAGTTTTTAATATGAATGAATGTTGGACTTTTTCAAATGTCTTTTCTGCGTCAGCTGACAAAATCAAATGGTTCCTGTTTTGTTTTCTTTAATTACATTAACTATTTTTATGATGGCACTTGGCTGGCTTGGCAATGCTGAATTATTCCTGCAGCTCTGCTATGAATTCCATTTGGTCATGGTGAAATGTTTGCTTGCTTGCTTGCTTGCTTGCTTGCTTGCTTGCTTGCTTGCTTGCTTGCTTGCTTGCTTGCTTGCTTGCTTGCTTGCTGTGTTGTTGAATTCTGTTGGGTAGAATTCTGTTGAGGATTTTCGCATCTAAGTCCATGAGAGATACAGGTCTGTAACTTTCCTTTATTGTACTATTGTTACCTTGTGTTGGTATCAGGGTTATGCTAGCTTTATAGAATGAATTTGAGAGTAGTCCACCCTTTTCTATGCTCCAAAACACCTTTAGCAATAGTGATGTTAACTTTTCTCTGAAAGTTTGGTAGAGTTCTCCAGCGAAGCCATCAAGGTCAGGGCTTTTTTCAGTTAGGAGTTTGTTAAATATCTTTTCAAATCCCTTCTTTTGTGATTGGTTTATTGTTCTACTTCTGTTTGTGCTAGGTTTGATAGGTAGTGTTTCTGGAAATTTGCACATTTCCTGTAAGTTTTTGAATTAACTAATATAGAATTTGTCATAGTATTCTGTTATGACTCTTAATTTCAGTTGGGTGTGTTGTGGTATTGCCCATCTTATTTCTTATTTGAGTTATTTGCTTCCTATCCTGTTTTTCTTTCATCAGTTTGACCAATTGTTTACCAATTTTCTTAATCTTTGGGAAAAAACTACCCTTTGATCTTGGTAAGTCTTGCAATTGGTTTTCTATTCTCTAACTAAATTAGTTCTGCTCTACTTTTTATCATTTGGTTTTTTCTGTTGTCTGAGAGTTTTTTGTCCTGTTCTGGTTTTTGTTTGTTTGTTTTTTGTGAATAAGTGAGAGTATACAATTCAAATTGAATTTGCATGCCTGCCTATCTGTAACTCCATCTGCTCTCCTTGCCCAGTGACAGCACACTTTGTTTTCATTCTATATATGTCATGTCCTCTTAAAAATCTACTGTCTCCTCTCCACCATCTCCTCTCCCTTCTAGTTTAAGAGGCCAGTAGGACAACAGCCTATAGAGGCATAAAACCATAAAGTACTCACACTATATGCTCATTTTGTGTCCGTGAGTCCAGTTCATTCCTGTCTGAGGAGTTAACCTCAGTAATGTTTTCCGATCAGGGAAAGCAGCAAGTCTACGGATCATGCTAACAGGGGAACCCCCAGGCTTCTGGGCCATATAGTGAAGTCTGTTACTGGAGCTCCTCATGTGTACCCCTCTTTATCTTGTGTTGCCTCTGGGACTCAATATTGTGTGCCCCAACACAACTGTCATTGGTGGTGGCTGGGTACCATCTGGTTCTTGTTGTCACATGTTGATACAGTTTCCCATTCACAAGGTTCATTCTGTCTCCTGGGCTCTTTTATCCACATGTCTTTGTTGTTCTTGGTGATCATCTGTTCTGGATGAGTTGGGACTATTTGATGTACCTCAGATGGCAACTTCCTAGCTTTTAAGAAAGCAGACACCACTTACCAATATGGGGTGCAGAAGACTATCTTTGCAAGAGGCTGGTTATACCAATTGGCATAAATGTTCCCTGAGAGCATGATCACCAGAAGCCCACCTCCTCTATTTTATCCTCCCAATATTCAGTTAAGATTAGAAGAATTTTTGGTTTATGTTGAAGTTCAGTTAAGTCAATCTTCTTTCTACCGTGTTCTGTGTCTGTTTTCACCCAAACAAGTTTCTGTCAACTACTTAATCTATGACCAACCCTCTCCCTCCCTCCCCTTCCTTGCAGTTGTCAAAGAGTTTTTCTTCTGCACATGAGTCTATTTTTAAGTCCTTATAGTAGGGGTCTCATGCAATATCTGTCCTTGCACTACTGACTGATTTCACTCAGCATAATGTCTTCCAATTGAAATCAGGTTATGAGATGCTTCCTAAAATCATCATTGTTCTTTATCATTGCATAGTGTTGTATTGACTATAGGTAGCATAGTTTGTTTATCTATTCATCTGTTGATGGACATCTGGGTCAATTCCATCTTTTAGCTATTCTGGACTGTGCTGCAATAAACATTCGTGTGCATGTACATGTTTGTGTGATGGCCCTTGATTCTGTAGGATATATTTTGAGCAGTGGGAGTACTGCATCAAACGGTATACCTACTTCCAGCTTTTTAAGGAAGTGCCAGATTGCTTTCTGAAGAGGTTGTACCATGTTGCAATCCCACCAGCAGTGTAGGAGACTTCCCATCTCTCCACAGCCTCTCCAGTATTTATTGTTTTGTGTTTTTTTTGGATCGTGACCAACTTTGTTGGGGTGAGATGGCATCTCATTGTAGTTTTGCTTTGGACTTCTTTAATAGCTAATGATCCTGAGTATTTCGTCTTGTTTCTTCTGGCTGCCTGGATGTCCTCTTTGGTGAAGTGTCTGTCCGTCTCCTCTGCCCACGGCTTATCTGGGTTATTTACTTTTCTTTTGCTGACATTTTGCAGTACCTTGTAGATTATGGAGATGAGACATTGGTCTGACATGTAGTTGCCAAATGTTTTTTCCCATTCTGTAGGCAGTCTTTCAATTCTTTTGATAAAAACTTTGGATGAGCAAAAGTGTTTGATTCTTAGTAGTTCCCATTTATCTATTTTTCTCTTCTGTTGATCATGCTTTGTTTGTCAGATTTCGTAGTATCTCTAGGCTGCATATTAAAACTTCCATTGTAGACCCTATTTTTTCTTGCATAATGTTTACTGTGTCAGGTTTGGTCTTTAGGTCTTTTATCCAATTTGAGTTAGTTTTTGCGTAAGGTGTAAGATATGGGTCTTGTTTCAATACTTTGCAGATGGATATCCAATTTTGCCAGCACCATTTGTTAGACTGTTTTTACCCTAGTTTAGGACCTTTGGGACTTGGTTGACTATCAACTGTTCATAAGAGGATCACAGCATCTCTGGTGTCTAAACTCTGGTCCAGTGATTTATATGTCTCTTTTTGTACCAATACCAGGCTATTTTGACTACTGTGTCAGTGTGATAGGCTCTAAGGTCAGACAGTGCGAGGCCTCCCACTGTATTCCTCTCCTTCAGTAGTGCCTTGCATTTCAAGGATTTCTTACCTTTCCAATCAAAGTTGGTGATTTGTTTTTCCATCTCATTAAAAAATGTCACTGGTGTTTGTATTGGGATTTCATTGTATATGTAGATCGCTTTGGGTGAGATGCACATTTTCACAATGTTAATTCTTCCTATTAATGAGCAGGGTAGATTTCACCATATATGTAAACATCTCTTGGTTTCTTGTAGAAAGATGTTGTAGTTCCCTTTGTATGGGTGTCTTATTTCCCTAGTTTGATTTATTCCTAGGTATTTTATCCTCTTGGGGACTACAGTAAATGGTATTGATTTGGTGATTTCTTTTTTGATGATCTTCTTGTTGTTATATAGAAATCATACTGATTTACTTATGTTTATCTTATATCCTCATACTTTGGTGAACTCTTCTGTTACAGTAGTTTGCTTACAGATTCTTTAGGATTGTCTGTATATACAATTGTACAATCTGCAGATAGGGTGATTTTTACTTCCTCTTTATGGATATAGATGCACTATATGAAGACTTTCTTTTCTTGCTAATTGTTCTGGCTAGAACTTCTAGTATGATGTCAAATAGAAGTAGTGAGAGTGAGCATCCTTGTCTAGTTCCCATTCTCAAGGGGAATTCTTTCAGCCTCTTTCCTTTCCAGATGATGTAGGCAGTTGGCTTTGTATAGATGCCCCTTACTGCATTGAGGAATTTCCCTTCTATCCCTATTTTGCTGAGAGTTTTTAGCATAAATTTGTGTTGGACTGTGTCAAATGCCTTTTCTGTATCAATTGACAAAATCAGATGATTCTTACCTTTTGTGTTATTTATGGCTGATCACATTCACTGCTTTTCTGATGTTGAAATAAACTTGCATCCCTGGTATGAGTCCTGCTTGGTCAAGATGAAGTATTTTTTTGATTAGTTGTTGAATTCTGTTGGCAAGGATTTTATTGAAGATTTTTGCATCTAGGATCATGAGTGATATTTGTCTGTAATTTTCCTTTTTTGTGGTTTCTTTCCCTGGCTTTGCTATGAGGGTTATGCTGGCTTCATAGAATGAATTTGGGAATATTCCATCCCTTTCTATGTTGTGAAATATTCTCAGTAGCATTGGAGCTATCTCTTCTCTAAAAGTTTGGTAGAATTCTCCAGAGAGGCTATCTGGGCCAGGACTTATTTGAGATGGTAGTTTTTTGATATCTTTTTCAACTCTTCTTTGTGATGAGTTCCTTAAGTTGTTCTACTTCTCCTTGTGATAATTCTGGTACGTGATATGAATCTAGAAATTTGTCCACTTCTTCTAGGTTTTCAAATCTGTTATAGCCAAGCCAAGTGCCATCGAGTCAGATCCAATTTAGTTTTTCATAATATTCTTTTATGATGCTTTTGATTTCAACTGAGTCTGACATCTCCCATCTCTTTTCTTATTCAGGTTGTTTCCTTTCCTGTTTTTCTTTTGTATGTTTAGCCATTGGTTAATCAGTTTTGTTGATCTTTTCAAAAAACCAGCTTTTGGTTTTGTCAGTTTTTTCAATTGTTCTACTCTCTAATTCATTTATTTCTTCTCTAATCTTTATTTTCTGTTTGCTTTTGGTGCCTGAGGGATTCCTCTGTTGCTCTCTTCATACATATTCAGGCTGTAGGGTTAGTTCTTTAGTTTGGGTCCATTCTTCTTTCTGGATGTGTACATTTATAGAGATAAATTACCTCTGAGCACCACTTTGGCTGTGTCCCATAGGTTCTGATAGGAAGTGTTTTCATTGTCATTTGAATCCATAAATGTCCTTATTTCATCCTTGATTTCTTCTATCACCTCTGGCTTTTTAAGCAAGGTGTTGTTCAGTTTCCATGAGTTCCAACTTCTATCAATTTTTTTTCTGCTACTGATTTCGACTTTTATGGCCATATGGTCCAAGAAGATACTTTGCAATAATTCAGTGGTTTGCATTTTGCTGAGATTTGCTCTATATGCTAACACATAGTCTTTTTTGGAAAATGTTCCATGTGCACTGGAGAAGCAGGTATACTTATCTGTAGATGGATAAAGCATTCTGTATATGTCCATGAGGTCTAGTTGGTTAATTGTAACGATAAGATCTCCTATGTCTTTACTGAGCTTTTTTCTGGATGATGTGTCCATTACTGAAAGTGGAGTGTTGAAATCTCCAACCAGTTTTATGGTGTGATCTGTCTCATTTTTCAGTGTTGTCAGTGTTTCTTTGACATATTTAAATGCTATCGTGTTGGATGCATAAATATTTAATGTTGTTTAGTCCTGCTTGTGTGTTGAACTTTTCAGCAATTAATAGAGACCATCCTTGGTCATGATGGTGGATTTTATATTAAAATGTATTTTATCTGAGATTGGTATTGCCACACCTGCTCTTCTTTGTGTATTGTTAGCTTGGTATATATTCCTCCATCCTTTAACCTTCAGTTTTTTCATCTCTTTAAGGTGTATTTCTTGTAAGCAACATATAGACAGGTCGTGTCTTTTGATCTGGAATATCACTTGTGTCTTTATTAGAGCATTCAGTCTGCTTACACTCAGTGTAATTATTGATAGGTATGTGTTTAGTGCTGTCATTTTGATGTATTTGTTTCTGTGTTGGTGTTTTCTCCTTTGCTCTTTATATTCTGTTCTGGGTCTTTATGAGTGGACTTTTCATCCTTTTCAGTGTTGGTTTTGTGTTGTTGAGACCCTTGTATTATGTTTCTTGTTTTGAAATGTTGTGTTATTATTGTTCTTTGCAGCTACACTTATGATCCCCCTTAATATTCTAAGTTTAAACCCAGTTTTAACTTCTGCATTTCATTTTAACTTCCTTTCCATGTGAAGGACTATACCTACTGTAGTATATCCATCTTCTTAGTGTGATGATGTCATAGTTTTTGTGATATAATCACTAGTTCCTTTCTTTTAATATTGTAGCTTTGGTTGACTTTTTTTGGCTTCCCTAACTGAGTAGGTTTCTGGATGTTGTGTTCTGCATTGCCTACTTAAATATACACTTAATGGTTTTGTTTTTCTAAACAAAGAGCTTCTTTCAGTATTTCTTGTAGTTTTGGTTTGGTTTTCACAAAGTCTCTAAGCTTCTGCTTATCTGCAAATGTCTTAATTTCATCTTCGTATTTCAAAGAGAGTTTGCAGGTTATATAATTCTTGGTTGGAATTTTTCTCCTTCAAGGCTTTGAATGTGTTATCTCACTGCCTCCTTGCCAACATCTTTTCCACCAATAAATCAGACCAAAGCCTGTAGGGTTTCCCCCTGAATGTTAGTTCTCTTTGTGTCCCACTGCCTTTAAGAGAATCTATTTATGTTTCATGTTATTAAGCTTGATTATAATTTGTCTTGGGGCTTTTCTTTTGAGGTCTAGTTTTTGTGGTATTTGACACACATCTTGGATATCTATTCTCTTCCTTCATAATTTCATGGAAGTTTTCTGTCAGTAACTTAACAACAATACTCTTGATGTTTTCAGCTATCCCTCCCTGTTCGGGAACTCCAATTAATTGTAGATTATTCTTCTTAATAGAGTCCCCCAAATTTCCTAATGCTTTTTCATTTTGCTATTTTTTTCTCTGATTTCTCCTCATAAATGTTGATGTTAATTGCTCTGTCTTCAAGGTCACTGGTCTGACTTCTATCTCTTCAATTCTGATTTTTTGGCTTTGGATTGAATTGTCTAATTCTGTAAATTTTTTGTTGATCTTCTGGATTTCAGAATGTTGATGTTCCATCAGTTCAAATAATTTGCTTAATTTTTCAGTTTGCTCTGCTGCATTTTGTTTAACCTCTAAGAGGTATCTATGTATAATTCTTTTGTACTTGACCTCTGATAGTCTCAGAAAGGCTTCTTCATCTGGGAAGCTTTTTGATTCTTTATTTTGGGAGTTCTCTAGAGCCATGGTGGGGTGTTTCTTTAAATGGTTATAGATGGATTGTTGCCTTTGGGCCATCCAGAGACTGTTTAGTTTCTCTGGTCTTATCTTAACTGGAGCTGAAGCTTAGTTCATAGAGGGGAGTTGATCACCAACTGCCTCTGTGTACTGTAGTGATTGGCACCAGTGGACTCTCTGGGGTGGCAGTCTCCACCTCCTATCTGGCAATAATGGTGCCCTACTTTTGGAGTCACTGGAGGGCCATCAGCTGACCCCATGATGTGAGTCAGTAAATGCTGGAAGAGATGCCACCAGGCTGCTCATCAGTTATTTCTCCTGGCAGTCTTATTTTAAAAATTTAGGAGCTATCCAGCAGCTGCGAGAATCAGTCAGGCCATCAGGTGTGGCAGGTGCCTCCTTCCGGCTAACATCAAAAGCACCTCTACAGCAGTCCCCAGATGCTATAACATAGTTCAACGTAGGGAGGGGTTATGTCTTTGATGTCATCCTCAGCCAGGCCCTATCCATAAGTTAACACTGTGCTAAACATAGCCTTTCTACTGGAAAAGTGTTTTCTGGACTGGCACTGCTTCTAAGCTTGGTAATTAGACCTTGCTGAGGCCTGGTTCGATGACTCTGCCTCCCAGGTGACCACAATGGTGTCCTGACCAAGCCACTCTTCCCACTGTGACAAAGCAGAATCTATGGCACAGCTCAGAAAAGAGAGGATAGGGGACAGTGGTGCCCTATGTCAGGAAGGAGGCTCTCAAAATGTGGCTGTCCCACACACTGTGTCTCTGTTGTGCTATACACTGCTTCAGCACTGCAGTTCAGCATACATGCTAGCTCATGCCATCACATACCTCCCTGATAAGGAAAAAAGAGAGAGAGAAAAGCATCAGTACTGCAGTCCACCCAAGTTTGTGTCAACATGAGCGGGACTCAGTGTGCTCTGCCTCTCTAGAGAGAGGTAGTTTCCCACTCAGTGGTATGTAGTCCAATCTGACAAGTCTATTGTATATCCTGTTCACTTACCAAACAAGGCCTTAGTTTTCAGAGAGAATTGAGGAGATATGTCTAGTCCACCATATTGGCTCCGTACCCCCTGCCGAAGAGGTTTTTTGCTTTGCTTTTTCCACTTGTTGAAGGAGTTAATTCCTTGATTTTGGCCCCTTCTTCTTTTTGGGTGTGTACATTTGTTGACATAATTTGATCTCTGAGCATTGCTTTTTCTGTACCCCATCGGCTCTGGTAGGATGTGTTTTCATTCTCATCTGATTCTATGAATTTCTTTAGTCTATCTTTGATTTCTTCTGTAACACATGTTTTTGAACAAGATGCTGTTCAATTTCCATGGGTTAGGTTTTTTGTTGGTTTTTGGTTTTTGGTTTTTTTTGCTTGTTTTTCTGGTATGGATTTCTACTTTTACAGCTTTATGGTCTGAAAAGATGCTTTGTAATATTTCATTACTTTGAATTTTGCTAAGGATTGCTTTGTGACCTAATATGTATTCAGTTCTGGAAACGAACCAGGTACACTGGAAAAGAAAACATGCTTGGCTACTAGGGTTGCCATGAGTCGGATCCGACTCAACGGCACTTGGCCTTGGCTTTGGCTGTTGGGTGCAGTGTCCTATGTATATCTATCAGATCATGTTGGCTGATCATGGCATTTAGCTCGTCCATGTCTACTGAGTTTTTTTCTAGATGTCTTGTCCTTCAATGGAAGTGGTGTGTTGAAGTCTCCTACTGTTTTTGTGGTACCATCTATTTTGTTTTCACTGCAGTTAGTGCTTGTTTTATGTATTTTAGAGCCCCATTATTGGCTGTGTGGATTTTTAATATGGTTACATCTTCCTGGAGTCTTGATCCTCTAATCATTATGTAATGCCCTTCCTTATTTAAAGTGATATATTTTACTTTAGTCTATTTATCAGTAATTAATATTGCCATTCCTGCTCTTTTTCAAATGTTATTAACATGTTTTTTCCATCACTGAGTTCTTGTTTGTTCATGTCTTCGAGTCTAATGTGTGTTTCCTGTAGGCAGCATATAGATGGGTTGTATTTTTTATCCTGTCTGCCACTCTCCTCTTATTGGTACATTTAGTCCCTTTACATTCAGTGTACTGATTGATAGGTATGGGCTTTGTACTGTCATTTTGATGTCTTTTTTTGTGCCTTGTGGATAACTTCTTCATTCCATTTAATTTTCTGTGCTGAGTGCTTTTTCTTTACATGTCTTTTCATTTTTTTTGTTGTTGTTGTTGTTGGTGGTGGTGGTGGTGGCTTTATGTTTGCTGCAACTATGGTTTCCTAGTTTGTTATTTTGGTGTACAGGAATGGTAGTTTCCTTTGTGGTTATCTTAATATTTACCCCTATTTTCCAAAATTTAACCAGTCTTTAATGTCTTTATGTCACCTTGATTTCTCTGTATGAAAAGATCTATGACGACATTTTCTTTGGAGTTATACATTTTCTTTTTTTGTTATAATGTTTACATATTTCTGTATTTTCAGTATTCTGCCTATGATTATTTTTGTGATTCCCTTCTTTGTTTTGATATCCACTTGCTCTCTTCTGTGCTCTGTTCTTGAGCTGTTGCCTGGTGTTGTTGATTTTCTAACCAAAGGTATAGTACTTCTTATAATTTTGGTTTGGTTTTTGCAAATTCCCTAAATTTCTGTTTAAAAGTAAATGTCTTAAATTTTCCATCATGGTTGAGAGACAATTTTGTTGGATATATAATTTTTGGCTGTCAATTCTCTTCCTTCAAGGCTTTGCATGTCCAGTCCCATTACCTTCTTGACAGAATGGTTTCTACTGAGTAGTGTAAGCTTAGTCTTACTGATTCTCCTTTGTAGGTTATTTTTGTTTATCCTTAGCCACTTTTACAAGTGTCTCTTTATCTTTAGTTTTGACAGTTAGATTATGATATGCCTTGGTGTCTTCCTTTTGAGTTCTACATTATGTGGAGTTAGGTAAGCTTCTTGGATAGATATATTCTTATCTTTGATAATATCACAGTTTTCTGTTGGCAAATCTTTGACAACTATCTGTATTTTCTGTTATTCTCCCCCCTTCCATTCTGGTACTACAATCACTCTTGGATTATTACTCTTCATAGAATCCTACGTAATTCTTAATGTCTTGATTTTTTAAAATTCTTTTATCTGATTTATCCTTAAATACATTGATGCAATATGCTTTTTCTTCAATATCACTAACTCAGGCTTCTTTTGCCTCAATTCTGTTCCTTTGACTTTCTATCAAGTTGTCTAACTTTTAATGTTATCAATGTCTAGTTCTTGCCACTGTACGCTTTCTTAAAGCTTTTTCAATTTGTCATTATGCTGTGCTGTATTTTGCCTCATCTCACCTGTTGAAGAATTTTAATTGTTAATCTTTTGCACTCTACCTCTAATAATTTCAGGAAGTTCTCTTCCTCTGGAAATTTTTAGTCTTTATTTTGAAAGCTTTCTGAAGAAATCATGCTCTTTTTTTAGTGATTAGAAATCGACTGTTATACAGGCTTTCACTTATTGTCACAGGTGGGCAGGGTGATTGGTATAGGCACAAGTGTCTGGCTGTAGCATCTGAGAATGGCAGGGGTCAGGAGCTAACAGCCATTCCTGAATGTCTGTCAGGATGGTGTGTCCGTTATGTCTGAATCTAGTTGAAGAAACAATTTCCGCCCTGATTCTTCAGCTTAGGTTAGCTGGAAGAATTTTTTCCCTCATTTCCTCAACTTGTTAAATTCTTAAATTCGTAGCACAGGCTTCAGAAGTCCTACTCTGGCTTAGTTACCAGTGTCAGACTTCAGAGCCTGGGGTAGTGCAGAGAAAGCAGGGGGGAGAATAGCTCAGAGAAGGCTTGAGGAGTCCTACTTCTGGCTCAGTTAAAGGTATCAGATTCCAGGGTTGGCCACAGTGCAGAAAGGGGGATCAGTGGAAGAAGGGAGAGAGGCTCATGCAAAAGGAAAGATTTATATACATGAATGGCAGGTTACACATAAGGACTTAGCTTTCAACTTTCCAGTGTTGTTTCCCACTGATTTTGGAGACACAAGTGGACCCTCCAGGCAGTTTCTCCCACTGAGGAGGAAGACCACCAACCTCCACTTCTGGATCACCAACCATGATGGCCCCATCTGCTTCCTGGCCAGTTAGGTCTGTGGAATCTTATGTACTTCTAATGCTACTCTCCCTTCTCCGTTGCTCAGTCTAATTTCTCAGCTTTCCCGTTGATGTTCAGGGCTTCTTGGATGTCATTTGCACTGAATTCATTTATTCTTTTGGGTCTTTACTGTTAGAGGGGTCACAGGAAGTATCCAACCACTCTGCTGTCTTGGCCCTGCCTCTATTAAAAATGTTTTAAAGAGGGAATAAGAGGAGGAAATGTTCTCACATAACAAAATTTCTAGGAGACAGGAAGAAAATAAAAACATGTAAATTGTTTTTGTATTGTGAGGCTATCAATTTTAACCATTGTGGTTTATATAACATTGAAATATCAAAGGTTTAGTCATTTTGTTCTATACTATCTTTGTTAATGAACTCATCTAGCCCTGAAGTTTTAAATAGCATCAATGTACTCCTGACTTTCAAATTTATATCTCTAGTCTTGATCTGCCTCTGAACTTGAGACTCATATGTCCTGTTACCTATATATCCATTTGGATGTCTAATAGGCATCTCAGTACAAACATGTTTGCTTCATCTGCAGTTTCTTTTCTAGCCTTCTTCCCTTTCACTGAGTGACGTCACCATTTCTATTGTTGCTCAAGCTGAAAATTCTTTCTCTCACACCCACATCCAGTCAACTAGAAGATCCTGATAGTTCTACATTAGAATATACTCAGAATCAAGCATATCTCTTCATTCATGCCATTCACACTCTAGTCCACACCTGGCTTGGGGCAGAAGATTCCTAACAAGTTTGTTTCCTTTTTCATTATTCTCCACACAATAGCCAGGCACCCTTCCTTAAAAAAAAAAAAAAAAAAATATTGTACTTTAAATGAAAGTTTACAGGGTAAACTAGGTTCTTATTAAACAGCACACGTATTGGTTTATGATATTGGTTAACAACTCCACAACAGGTCATCATTCACCCTTCCCCAAATTCACTTCCTTATTACCAGCTTTCCTGTTCCCTCATGCCTTCTAGTCTTTTCTCCTGGGCTGGCATGCCCCTTTAATCTCATTTTGCGTTATGGGCTTCTCCAATACTTGTCTACAGGGTAAACTGAAGGAGTGACTTTATTCCTAAGCTGAAAGGGTGTCTGGGAGCCATACTCTCAGGGTTTTTCCAGCCCCTATCAGATGAGCAAATTTGGGTTTTCTGGTGGTTTTTATTTTTTATTGTAGTTAAGAGAAAGTACACAGTCGATAGCAATTTTGCATACCCACCTTTTTGCAGCTTCATCTGTTCTCCTCACCCAGTGACAGCATATTTCTCCTTTTCACTCTATATGTCTAGTATTCACTTAATGAGGACCTTTCCCTTCCACTCCACTCCCTTCTCTCCCAGCTAGAAAGAAACCAATAGGACAGCCTCCTATAAATATACAGAACCATAAACTACACACACCATATGGTTACACTGTGTCCCCAAGTCCAATCAATTTTTCTCTGAAGACTTGACCTCAGTACTGGTTTCCAGTCAGGGCTAGCAACAGGGCTAGGGGCCATATTCCCACGGGACCAACTAGACTGTTGGACCACCAATTGTGGTTTTTTAGTAGAGTTCTTGAGCTACACACCTCTTTTTCTTACGTTTCTTAAGGGACTCTACACTGTGCCCCCTATCATGGCTGCCTTTGGTGATGGCTGGGCACCATCCAGTTCTTCTGGTCTCGTGTTGACACAGTCTCCCATTCATATGGGTCCGTCTGTATCCTAGGCTCTGTTTTCCTTGTGTCTTTGTTGTTCTTAGTTGTCGTCTGTTCTAAATGAGTTGGGGTCATTTCGTGTGCCTCAAATGGTAGCATACTAGCTGTTAAGACCTCAGACATCACTCACCAATTTGGGGTGAGAAGACTCTCGTAGCAAAAGACTAGTTATGCCAGTTGGCCTCAGAGTCACCTGAAAACACGGTCCCTGACTCCAGTGACTGCTACTGAAAATACTAGGTTGAGTTTAGAAAGTCTTTTAGTTTATGGTGTCGTCCAGTTATGTTGAACTGTTCTTTACTGCATGATGTTGCTGTTTTCACCTAACCAAATTCCTACCTATTATCTAATCTACAACAAACCCTCTCCCCCCCGCCCACTCTTGTAGGCATTGAAGAGTCTTTTCTTCTGTACATAAGTTTATTTTTTAGTTCTTATAGCAGAGGTCTCGTATAACACTTGTCCTTTCGCTGCTGACTGAATTCACTCAGCGTAATGTCGTCCAGTTGAAACCAGTTATGAGGTGCTTCCTAAAATCATCACTGTTCTTTACCTTTGCATAGGGTTCCATTAGATATATGTACCATACTTTGTTTATCCATTCATCAGTTGATGGGCACCTAGGTTGATTTCATATTTTTGCTATTGTTGACAGTACTGCAATAAATATTTGTGTGCATGTATCTGCTCATGTGACCACTTATTTTTATAGGATATATTTCAAGCAGTGGATTGCTGGATCACATGGAACTTCTATTTCTAGCTTTTTAAGAAAGTGTGAGATTGCTTTCTGAAGAAGTTGTACCATTTTGCATTCTCACCAACAGTGTAGGAGAGTTCCAGTTTCTCCACAGCTTCTACAGCATTTGTTGTTTTGTGTTTTTTGGAACCTGGCCAACCTTGTTGGAGTGACATGGTATCTCATTGTGGTTTTAACTTGAATTTCTTTAATAGCTAATGATTATGAGGATTTCCTCATGTGTCTTTTAGCTTCCTGGATGGCCTATTTGGAGAAAGTGTCTGTCCATCTCTTTTGCCCATCGCTTAACTGGGTTATCCACCTTTTTCTTGTTGATATTTTGCAGTACCTTGTAGATTATGGAAATCAGATGTCGATCTGACATATAGTTGCCAAATATTTTTTCCCATTCGACTGGACGGCACTTGGCACTTGGCCATGGGTAGTCTTTTAACTCTCTTGATAAAGTCTTTGGATGAGCATAAGTGTTTGATTCTTAATAGTTTCTGTTTATCTGTTTTCTCTTCTGCTGATTATGCATTGTTTGTCAGATTTTGTAGTCTCTCTAAGCCATGTATTAGAACTTCCATTGTTGACTCTATTTTTTCTTTCATGATTTTATGATTTTAGATTTGATATTTAGGTCTTTTATCCATTTTGAATTTGTTTTTGTGTAAGGTGTGATATATGGGTTTTGTTTCAGTTTTTTGCAGATGGATATTCAATTCTGCAAAACCCTTCGTGAAAGAGACTGTTTTTACCACAGTTTACAACCTTTGGACATATGTCAAATATCAGCTGTTCCTAAGGAGATGGTGATATTTCTGGGATCTCAATTCTCTTCTATTATTCTATGTGTCTCTTTTTGTACCATTACCAAGCTGTTTTGACTGACATGGCAGTGCAATAGGTTCTAAGGTTGAGCAGTGTGAGGCCACCTATTGTGTTCCTCTTCTTCAGTAGTGCTTTATCTATCCAGGGTTTCCTCCCTTTCCAAATGAAGCTGTTGATTTGTTTCTCTATCTCATTAAAAAATGACAATGGAATTTGTATTGACATTGCATTGTATATGTAGATCGCTTTGGGCAAAATAGACATTTTCACAGAGTTAAGTCTTCCTATCCATGAGCAAGACAGGTTTCTCCACTTATGTAAGTCTTTTTTGGTTTCTTGCAGTAGGGTCTTGTAATTTTCTCTGTATAGGTCTTTTATTTCTCTAGTTTGATTTATTCCTAGGTATTTTATCTTCTTGGGGGCTATAATAAATGCTACTGATTTGGTGATTTCTTGTTTGATGATCTCTTTATTGGTATAAAGGAATCCTACTGATTTACGTACTTTAATCTTGTGTCCTGATACTTTGCTGAACTCTTCTATTAGTTTGAGTAGTTTATTTATGGAATATTTAGGATTCTCTGCATACACAATCATATCATCTGCAAATAGGGATATTTTTACTTCTTCTTTGCCAGTGCAGATTCTTTTGACTTCTTTGTCTTGTCCAATTGCTCTTGCTAGAAACTCTAGCACAATGTTGAATAGAAGTGGTGAGAGTAGGAATCCTTGTCTAGTTCCCATTCTAAGGGGGAATTCTTTCAGTCTCTCTCCATTCGGGATGATGTAGGTGGTTAGCTTTGTATAGATGTCCCTTATTGCATTGAGGAATTTCCCTTCTATTACCATTTTGCTGAGAGTTTTTAGCATGAATGGGTGCTGGACGATGTCAAATGCCTTTTCTGCATCAATTGACAAAATCAGATGATTCTTATCCTCTGTGTTATTTATGTGGCTGATCACATTAACTGTGTTCCTGATGTTGATTGAACTAGTCTTGCATCCCTGACGTAAATCCAGCTTGGTCATGGTCACATACTTTTTTGATATGTTGTTCAATGCTATTGGCTAGGATTTTGTTGAAGATTTACATCTAGGTTCATGAGTGATATTGGTCTGTAATTTTCCTTTTTCGTGGGATCTTTCCCTGGCTTTGGTATCAGGGTTATACTGGCTTTATAGAATGAATTTAGGAGTATTCCATCACTTTCTATGCATTGAAATAGCCTCAGTAGTATTGGAATTAACTCCTACCTAAAGGTTTCATAGAATTCTCTGGTGAACCCATTTGGGCCAGGACTTTTTTTAGTTGGTAGTTTTTTTATTACTTTTTCAATCTCCTTGTTTGTGATGGGTTTATTGAATTGTTCTACTCCTTGTGATAATTTTGGTAGTGATGTGAATCTAGGAAGTTTGTCCATTTCCTCTAGGTTTTCAAATCTGATAGAATACAGTTTTTTGTAGCATTCTGTTATGATACCTTTGATTTTGTTTGGGTTTCTTGTGACATCTCCCATTTCTTATTCAGGTTGTTTCCTCTCCTCTTTTTCTTTTTAAGTTTGGCCAATTGTTTTAGTCAGCTAGTACTGCTCTAACAGAAATACCACAGAGTGGATGGCCTTAACAAGGAAGGTTTAGTCTTACACAGTCTGGTAGGCTACAAGTCCAAACTCAGGATGTCTGCTCCAGGGGAAGACCTTCCCCCTTGTTGGCTTTGGAGGAAAGTCCTGTATTGCATCAGTCTTTGTCCAGGGAGCATCTTGGCACAGGAACCTCAGGTCTGAAGGATATACTCTTCTCCTTGCATTGCTTTCTTGATGGTGCGATGTTCCCAATTCTGTATTCACTTCTCTTTCCTTTTATCTTTTGTAGGATAAAAGGATTAAGTGTGGGGCAAGCCATACTCTAGGGAAACTCCCTTTACAGTAGTCAGATGAAAGCCTACATTTTTTTGTATGTCAGTTTTGATTTAAGCCTCACTGACTTTAAGAGTCTCTTCTTATATTTCATTTTATTAAGCCTGATTATGTCTTGGTGTCTTTCCTTTGGGGCCTAGTTTTTTCAGTATTTGATAAGCATTTTGAATATCTATGTTCTTTTTTTTCATGATTGCAGTGAAGTTTTCTGTCAGCAACTCTTCAACAATTCTCTTTGTCTTTTCTGCTATCCTTCCTCATTCAGGCACTTCAATCATTTGTAGATTATTCCTCTTGCTAAAGCTCCACATGCCTCTTAATACTTTTTCATTATTCTTGTTTCTTCTGATTTCTCCTCGTAAATGCTGATGTCAGTTGCTTTAACTTCAAACTCACTAACTCTGGCTTCTGTCTCCTCAACTCTGTTCTTTTGGCTTTGTAGCGAATACTCTAATTCTGTTATTTTATTATCAATCTCCTTGATTCCCTCTGAGAACTAAGGCTTAGAAAAATCACTGAATGGAGCAGTGTGGACCGTCTGGGAGACCTGAAATCTGATATAGGATTGTGAGATTGGACTGGATGACAGGAAGGGGAAACTACCTCTATTGGAGGTGAGACAGTGGGGCACTGAGTCTTCCTTCTGTGGGCATGTTGTTTAAAACGATTATGGGTATGGACACTCTTTGTTAACCAGGAGGCTTGAACTGGGACTGTTGAGCCTGTGAGCCTGGCATGAGCCAGCTACTGTAGAGCTTAAGTAAACAGCATATCCAGCAGCAGAGACACCATGCTTGGGACATGCACACACACCTAGAGAACCCAGCTGTGGCTGGTGACTGACAGCACCAGTGCCCCACCCTCCTCTCTTCTCTGAGCTGTGCCACAGATACTGCTGACTCACTGTAGGAGACGTGGCTCAGGTGGGAAACTCATCTTGGTCAGATGAGAGGCAGAAAGAGCCACAACTGAGGATTCAGCTGGTGCTGAGCAATTATGCCTGTCTGGATAGTGCTTCTCCCAGTAGAAAAGCTGTTTTTAAGATGATCATACCTAGAAAACATAGTGGGGGCTGGTGACCAATTGTGGTAAGGAGAAGTGTGGCTAGTCTGCCATCTCGGTCTCCTAGTCTTTGCTTTTAAGTTAGAATTTTCTTCCACATTTTTCTCCAACTCTGTTCAGGACTATCTGTTGTGAGCCTTGTCAGAGGAGTCAGTGTTGGTAACTGGGCACCATCTAGTTGTACTGGATTCAGTCTGCAGAGACCCTTTTAAAATATGTCACATCATATCCCTGCTCTGGTCAGTGCTTTCTCATTTTACTCAGTTAAATCCAAAGTTCTCACCAGAGCTTTTAAGGTCCTGGTGACCCTCTCCACTTTTTTTGTTTTACCTCATCCACTACCATTCTACCTCTTGGTTCTTTCTTTACAGCATAACTCAGCTCTTTGCCTTGCAAGTTCCTATCTCAGGCACTTTATCCTTCCTGTTTCCTCTGTCAAGAGTGTTCTTCCCCCAGATAGCAGCATACCTCACTGGCCTTGGGATCACCATTCAAATGCAACCTCATGTTAGAGGTTTTCTCTGACCACCCTACATAAATTAATGCCACTCCCATTCTCTAAACACTTATCTTACTCTATTCTTTTTCTTCACAGCATTCATCACCATCTGACATACTCATTTCTAAAAACTTACTGGCTGACACTCTCCACTAAAAGTTAAAGTACATGAATATAAAACTGAAATTATCAATGTTTTGAACAGTACTTGAAAAACCAAACTTGCCATCAAGTCAATTCTGACCTGTAATGATCCTATAAAACACAGTAGAAGTGCCCTAAGAGTAGACAGGTTTCCAAGGAGTGGCCAGTGGGTCCACTTTTGGTTACCATCCATATGATGTAACTACTGCCCCACTAGCACTCCAGAACAGTGACTAGCACACAGAAAAACCCTAATCCAACCTACCACCATTGAGTCATTATCAAATCACAGTGACCCTATAAGGCAGATTAGAACTGCACCATAGGGTTTCACAGGGTATGATCTTTATGGAATCAGACTGCCATTCTCCCACAGAATGGTTGGTGGTTTCAAACTACCAACCTTTCTAGTAGATGACAAGCACTTTAAACAGTGCACCACCAGGTTTTCTTCAGCTGATAGTAATCTCTGATGGTATAGTCTTTAAAATGCTTGGCTGCTAATGGAAAGTTAGGTGGTTCAAAGCCAACAGCTGCTTCTCAGAAGAAAGATGTGGCAGTTTGCTTCTGTAAAGACCATAGCCTTGGAAACCCTATAGGGCAGTTCTAATTCTGTCTAATTGGTTCTCTGAGTTGGGATTGACTCAGCAACAATGGGTTTGGCTTAATGCCCAATAAATATTTACTGAAAGTGTGAATGAGGTAATTACCAGCTGAACACACACAGAAAGTAGCATTCCTAAGGGTATTATTGATTGAATACCAACTCTGTGGGTTATTAGCAAGGGATAAGTCAAACAAGCTTAGGAAATACAGAGTTAAGTATAGGGATTCTCGATTCATTCATTACATATATACAGAGTTTCTACTTTTTGTCCAAAACAGACAGATGCAGTGTCTCTACTAATGAGTAACACAGGTAAGTTTTTGTGCTTATACAGTTCACAGTCCAGCCAAGAAACAGTCAATGATCAAGTCATTACAGAAATGATTCTTTAACTGTTGTTACATCAGTGCTACAGAAGAAAAGCACAGGATGTTCTGAAAATATAATGGGGAACTGATCTAGAAGTTTCCCAATGAAATATTTAACTTGTGTACTAGAAGAATGAGCAACCCTGGTGGCACAGTGGTTAACAGCTTGCCTGCTAACTAAAATGTTGGCAATTCAAATCCATCAGCTACTCCTTGGAAACCCCATGGGGCAGCTCTATTCTGTCCTCTACAGGACAGAGTTCCTGTGAGTTGGAATCAACTCAACAGCAATGAGTTTGTGAATTGAATTGTGTCCCAAAAAATGTGATTGAATTGTGTCCCAAAAAATGTGGGAGCCCTGATGATACAGTGGTTAAGAGCTTGGGTACTAACCAAGAGTCAGCAGTTTGAATCTACCAACTGCTCCTTAGACATCCTATGAGGGCAATTCTACCCTGTCCTATATGGTTGCTGTGAATTGGAATTGCCTCAACACCAACAAGTTTTGTTTTGTTTTTGCTTATGCTTATGGTTATAATCCCATTTGGGAATGGGTTGCCTTTGTTGTGTTAATGAGGCAAGATTAATGTAGTATGTCTGAGTCAACCTCATAAAATTCAAAGGAGCAGATTAAGCAAGCAGAGATGGGGGAAGAATGATGCTAAATCATGTGGAGATCTCCAAGGAACCAGGAAACAGAAGCTGAAGACCTCCCCCAGAGCCAACAATGAAAAACATTCTCCTACAGACTGTACACTGAATTCAGACTTCTAGCCTCCTAAATTGTGAGAAAACAAATTTCTGTTTTTTAAAGCCATCCTCTTGTGGTATTTTTGTTACAGAAGAGCTAGATAACTAAGATAAACAGGGAATACCTGGTGGCAGAAGTTAGGAAAAGTACTTTGGGCAGAGGAAACAGTTTGTGTGAAGCTCTGAGGCAGGGAGGAATTTGGCCCAATATTAGATACAACAAGGGAGTCAGAGTGTTACGAGATTGGCATGGGCCAGATTGCAGGAGTTTACATGATTTGTTGATGATTTAAAACAGGAAGCTATCAAAGTGTTTTAAGCAGGGCTTCTCAGAGCCCTTAGAATGCTAGTATAAATTATAAATCTCTATAAACCATCCTTTCCCAATTTCTTTGATTATGGAAACATTTTTTTGTAGGTCCATCTCAGTGGGACTTCAAAATATATTCTAAAAAACACAGTTTGAAAATGCTACACCAGAAAAAGAAAACAAAATCTTGAAAGGAAAGACATTTTATGTAGAAAAAGGAGAGGAAAACAAGGAAGCATATATGCAGTGAAGTGACTTACACCTCCTCCTTGCTTATTAACTATTCCATTCTCTGACACTTCACATTTACAATATTAAAAAATCTACTGTCCAACTATTTTGTGAATCAACCAGGAGTGAGGTAAGAGTGGAAGGAGGACAAGACTTATGAGAGGGAACAACACCCAGAGGGTTGCAAGCAGTTTGTATTACTCAGGTCAGTCTGAGAAGTTAGGCTGGTGGAGTAGAAGACAAGGGTGGCCCAGCTGCAAGGAAACAGCTGGAGCTAGGGCCACCAGAGAAGGGGGTGGCTAAAAGTTCTCTTCTTTCAAAGAGGCCTCTCTGCCACTTCTGCATCCTTCACAGGGCCCAGGTGGCTGAGCCTCATCTACCTTTAGGCCTAAGTATGGCCCACTGTTGAAGTCTGTCTCTGAGGCAGTAGGAGCAAGAACGTGGAGAGGCAAGATATGAGGGTCTGTGTGGAGGCCTGGAACATGGCCAAATGACAAGGCCCCTGCTGCTTCAGAGGTAGTGTGCAGCCCCTGACCACCACTACTACCATCCTTAACAGCCATGAGTTTCATAGTGGTGTGGAAGGCATGCTGGGGAAGGGACCTCTACTTTGTGGACATCCCAAGATGTGCAAGGGGTGCCCCAAACATGGTGAACAATTGGGAAGGACACTGGAACCACAAATGGAGCAAGGCCCTGACTCTCACATAATGCAAATTTTCACATAATGATCTAGTCCTTGGAACCAAACCAAGTCAATAAAGAGTATGTGTTCTTACTATGGCCTTTCTAGCTATGCTTGGAAACACTAGTGATGTAGTGATTTAAGTGCCACAGCTGTTAACCAAAAAGTTAGCAGTTTGAATCTGCCAGGTGCTCCTTGGAAACTCTATGGAGCAGTTCTACTCTGTTCTGTAGGGTCACTGTAAGTAAGAATCAACTTGATGGTGGTAGGTTTGGTTTGGTTTGGTTTGGTTTGGTTTATATTTATGTACATATGTGTGTGTGTGTATATACATACACATACATACAGAAGCACATACACACACACATGTGGGAAACACTGGTTGTGTGGTGGTTAAGTGCTACATCTGCTGGAGAAGGTTGGCAGTTCAAATTCATCAGACACTCCTTGGAAACTGTGTGACTCAGTTCTACTCTGTTTTATAGGGTCGCTATGAGTCAGAATTGACTCGACAGCAGCAAATCAATATCTATACACACAAACATTCTCCCTGTTTGTCAAGGTCAGAATTTCTACCACCTTAAAGAAGACGTTTCATAGTACTCTTTTTCAGATAAGTTAAGCACTTCCAAGGTGCTAATTAGTAGGTCACCTTTCGTGAATGAAATAATACTACTTACAGCCAGTAGATAAGCAGAAATTTTTCCTTGTAGAAGTATTTCAGATTAAAAAATGAAGTAGGAATAATTGAATTATTATTTAGACTATCACCATTTTTGCATCCCTTAATGGAAACCCTGATGGCATAGTGGTTAAGAGCTACGACTGCTAACCAAAAGATAGGCAGTTCAAACCCAGCAGGCACTACCTGGAAACTCTATATGGAGAAGTTCTATTCTGTCCTATAGGATTGCTATATGTGGGAGTCAATAACAAGTTTGGCTTGGTTATTAGCCATGTATGGTGTGACTTTCATGAAATGATTATGTAGACTATGCAAAGAAACCGCTTGTGATACACCAAAGGGACTCAGAAACTTTATAATAATGCAGGTAATGTGCATGGTACACATGTGGCCTGGGATCAGTCAAATAAGGTGTATAGATAGGACTGGTCAGTTTTGCAAGAGCTAGGCTTAAAATGAACCATCTTAGAGGTGGGAAAAAAGAATTTCTGTACCACAAAGAAAGAAGAGCCATCCACTGGGGTGTCTTTCGGATCTGGAATCCCTGTGCTGAGACCCTCCTAGACCCAGAGAGAGAGAGAGAGTTGTAACACTGGAGATAGCTAGAAGTGGTGGCAAGCATAGTAGCATCCGGTGACAAAGAAATGGTGGTTGCAGATCCAGACTAGCATAAGAAGGCTACAGTGGACTGCCTGACCCACAAAGTGAGGTAGCTACTGTGAGCATGACAACCCATGAGCAAGAGAACTGAGCACCTCTGGGCAGGAGGCTTATTGGCAGCAGAGCTACAAGAGCTTTGTAACACTTGATCAAGCAGAGCAGAGGCCAGACTGAGGGCTGAGAGAAGAGGCCTGCCCTGAGGTGGCTGAGAGAAGCCTTTTCTCAGAAGGCTGAGAAGAGGGAGCCAAGAGGAGCCCTACATGGCCAAGAGGAGCTGAGAGAACTGCCATGCACTGAAGAAAGGAGACTTTGCTTTCATGCTTCCTGATTCTGATCCTGAGTTTTAGCCTGTTCATCCTGAACCCAATAACTTGCCTAATAAACCCTGTAACTCTGAGTATTGTCTATGAGCTTTGTATTGCCACTGCAACAAATTTCAAAAAAAAAAAAAAACAGAGAATTACAGAGTGCGTTGGAAGGACAGTTGATGTCAGAATCGGTAAAAGGGTTAGAGAGAGCAGGTATTTCTGATCTTCAACTTATAGGAATCAGCCTTAGGCTGATGATAATGATTCTCTACTTTTTGTGAACTAAACTAGGAGTTCTGATGATTCCATATTGTTTGAAATATGAGTGAGTCTTTCTGGAGCAGTTGAATCCATAAATACACATAGATTACATTCTATCATCACAGGGCAAAGACTCATACATTGGTTCTAAAACCAAACTCAAACTTTGTGTTGGCTATAAAGATAAATCTTACATAGCTACCACAGGGCTCAGCCATTCCATTCCTAGATATTTACCCGAGAAGTGAAAACATATGTCCACAAAAAGACTTGTACTTGAAAATTCATAGCAGCTTTGTTATAGCAAAATGTGGAAATAATCCAACTGTTCATTAAGAGAGGAATCAACAAGCAAGCTGTGATATATGCATACAACAGAATATCACACAGCAATAAACAATGAAAAACTGGTATTCACAGAAATTTGGATGAATCTCAAAATTATTATGCTGAATGAGAGAATCCAAATTTTAAAAAGTATGTACAGTGTGATTACATTTATAGAAAAGATGATAAAATGCAAAGTAATTGTTTTAGTCAGCTAGGGCTGCTCTAACAGAAATACCACAGAGTGACTGGCTTTAACAAAGAAAGATTTATTCTTACACAGTCCGGTAGGTTGCAAGTCCATATTCAGGGTGTCCACTCCAGGGGAAGGCTTTCCCCTTGTCGGCTCTGGAGGAAAGTCCGGTATTGCATCAGTCTTTGTCCAGGGAGCATCCTGACGCAAGAACCTCTGGTCTGAAGGACGCTCTCTGCTCCCGGTGCTGCTTGCTTGATGGTAGCGAGGTTCTCAAATTGTCCTTTGTTTCTTTTTCCTTTTATTCCTTGCAAGCTAAAAGCATTAAGGGTGGGGCAAGCCATACTCCAGAGAAACTCCCCCTACAGCAGGAATTTACAGCCCCACCCTAATCCTTTAATATACAGGTTAGCAAAGCCACACAATGGAGGACAGTCCCAAGACACTGGGAACCATATCCCAGCCACGCGGCTGCACACATTTTTGGGGGGGACACAATTCCAACCATGACAGTAATCTACAGAGTTTAGTGGTTGCTTGGGACTAAGGTAGAGGAATGGTTAGATTGAAAAAAGCATGAGGAACTCTCGGGAAGAATAAAATGGTTCTGTATCATGACTACAGTTATAGTTTCATGGGTGTATCAAAGCATATCCATTATATGCTTTATAGATAGGATCAGTTTATGTCATGTGTACTGCATTTAATTACTAAAAATTGAAGAAAAAAGAATATCAAACAGGGACTGGTTTGTGTGGGTTACTTCTGTGAACTTGGCACTTAATACAGTCCCCAGAATGTGGCAGATGCTCAATAAATAGGAAATAAATAAATTTATTAACACTAATATTGCACGCGTTTTAGTTAATTTATAAACTTTATAGCTGAATGAGAATACATATTCTTGTTCCAGGACACAAAGAAAGTAGATTCCTCTTAAGAACAATGCAAGAAAATTAGAAAAGACAATGACAAAACTGTAACACCTCAAAATATATATATATATATATATAAACTCTAATCTCCACAAGATAAGGAGCCCTGGTGGTACAATAGTTAAATACTCAGCTGCTAATCCAAAATTTGGTAGTCTGAACTCACTCAGTGGTCCTCAAGGGAAAGACCTAGAGATCTGTTTCTCTGAGGATTACAGCCAAGAAAACCCTATGGGGCGATTCTACTCAGTCACTTGAGGTCCCTGTTAGTTGGTGTGAGGGCTGATGCTATGTGTCAGCTAGACTATAACTCTCAGTGATTTGGCAGGCAATGGACTAAGTACTCTCCCATAAAGTGATCCATTCTGTGATCTAATATGAGCAGTCAATCAGTTGAAAAGGAGTTTCCTTGTGAGCATGCCCACCTCTAGCATACGAATGAATGCTCCAGGGAAGCTTAATTTTTCTCTCAACCCTGCACTCTTCTGCAGCTTTGGGGTCCACCACCCCTGTAACTTCATGATCAAGTAGTGGTCTTCAACTTGCCACCAGATCCATGAATTTGGGACTTCCAGTCCCCGCAATTGCATTAGCCATTTCCTTGAAGTAAATCTCTCTATATGTTTGTGTGTGTGTGTGTGTGTATATATATATACATATATATATACACACACACATACAAATGTTTCACTGAATTTGCTCTTCTAGGGAACCCAGACTGATGTCTGGAATCAACCTCACTGCATCCAACAATCTTAAAGAGGTGTAACAACAATCTTAAAGAGGAAATGTTATTGTTAGTTGTCATTGAGTTAGTTCCAATTCATAGTGATCTTATAAACAGCAGAACAAAACATTGCTGGTCCTGTGCTATCCTCACAATCATTTCTATAAAGAGGAGAAAAAGACTAAAAAATGTATAAACAAAAATTACAAATTCAGGAATAAAAATGTATCATAATTACAAATAAAATTAGCTAAAAGAATTTCAAGAAAATATATTTATGGCATACCAATTTAGCTGAAAAAAATCTAAGTAAAAAGATCAGCAGTTCAAACTCATCAGTTGTCCTTCAGGAGAAAGATGTAGCAATCTTCTTCATTAAAGGTTTATACCTTTAGAAACCCTAAGGAGCAGTTCTAGTTAGCCCTTTAGAGTCTCTATGAATTGTAATCAACTTTAAAGTGATGCGTTTTAGGCAGATGAACATATTTCAAGGGGAACCTAAAATATCAAAACTTACTCAAGAAAGATGAAAAATTTGAACAGACCAGATTTTCGAAGATTTAAATTAGAGAAAGTACCAGCAACCCAGTTTTATAAGAGAATTCAGCCAAACCATAAGGAAGAGCTACTCCCTGTATTATTCAGACTTTTCCAGAGGTTAGCAAAAGGCAGAAATAGAACACCTCTCACATTATTTTGTAAATCTAGCTTACGAGATCTGACAATTATATTCGCGAACTCATCCTAGAAAAAGTGCTACGTACCTCATTGCTGAGTATCACTACAGTCACCTTCAAAGTTCTCCCTCTTGGAAGCTAAACACCAACACCACTGCCTAGGCCACCTTTCTAAGTAATTTTGGAACTCTTTTTCTGAATGGCCATCAGAGCTATCCTCATATTACCTTTCATGTCTGGAATGCCAGCAAAATATCTTCCTTTCAATATTTACTTTATCTTTGGGTAAAGAAAAAAGTCATAGGGGGACAAATCAGATGAGGAGGTAGGATGTTCCAATACAGTTATTTGTTTACTGGCTAAAAACTCCCTCACGACAGTGCCACGTGAGCTGGTGCATTATCATAACGCAAGAGCCTTGAGCTGCTGGCGAAAAGTTCTGGTCATTTTCATCTAACTTTTTCATGCAGCCTTTTCAGCACTTACCAAATACACAGGAACATGCAGCAACAATAATGAATGCCACTGAATTAGACACCACCACATATCAACACAAACACAGCTGTGAGACACTAATATACCAAAAAATAAACTTGGTTAACTGTCTCGTTGGTACAAATTCTTAATGAACAATCTAATATAAAAAAAGGTTAGAAATATTGTTTTGATTCTTGATTTGGACTGACAAAACTTCTCTGGTCGTGGACAATTCACTGACTTGAATTGTACATTTTGAAGCTGTGTTTCAGGGTCATATTGGTACACCCATGTTTCATCACCAGTGGTAACACAGCCTAAAACAGTCTTGCCTCTTCAAATGATCTTGGCAAATTTTGACACTCCTTTGCTTCTGTTCAGCAGTGAGCTCCTTTGGGGCCATTTCTGCACACACATTTCTCATGTCAAGATTTTCCATTAAGATTTTCCTGTTTCTCTATCCATGTTTACTTGGTCAGCTATGCTTCCTACAGTCAGCTGACTGTTTTGATGCACAATCTGACAAATCTTTGCAATGTTTTCCATCAGTTATGCTCATCACTGGCCATCCTGACCTCTCTTCATCAGTGACGCTTTCTCTTCCCTCAGAAAACATTTAATCCACTTGTACACTGCCATTGTTCTCCTGACATTATTCCAGTAAACTTGAACTAACTGTCCCTGATTTCACTTCTACTCTGGCCATGTTTAACAAGAAATTTAATGTTTATTTGTTGCTCTAATTCAAGCTCTGACATTCTTGCAGCAGCACAAAAACATGCAACACTAACAAATGCCATTCAGCAAGACACCACCATATACTGACGCAAATGCAGCTGTGAGACACGAACATACTAATGGTATGAAATCTTACCAAGTTGTTTGTACAGTGCTACCAAAGTAAGCACATGGTGGCAAGCTCACAGGATTCATTGTCAGACCTTGTATTCCTGATGTAAAAACTTAATAAACATCCCAAAATAGAAATTTTAAATGTGTACCATTCATAAATTCAGATACAAAATTTTTTTTAAAAAGTGTTGGCAAAGAGTTCTACAATGCATTAAAAAGTCAATCATTATTCCAATAAGTTTGGATCAAAGGAATCAACAAAAGATACTACTTTATTTTTACTAGATGTTTGAACAAAACAAAATTATTATTTGATTTTTTTCTCCTTTAATCTGTTTATGTCATTTAAGAGAAAAAACATCACATACTAATTGTAAAAGTAATTAATGAAAGTCGTAATAAAAATTCTAGTAAAACAAGAATAAAATGAAAATGCATTCAAACAGAGCAAGCAATAGAAATTTAAAAAACCCATAAAATTACATAGTAAAACAGTTGATGTATTTCCTTAAATGTATAAATATGAGAAATATTTGCTCTCTTCACTACTTAAAGAGTATTATGGAATTAGCAGCTAACAAAATAAAACAAGAAAAACACATACAATACATATAATAGAAGAAATAAAATTAGCAGCATTTTCATATAATTGCATATTGTAGAAATTTCAAGAAATTCAATCAAAATAAAAATTATTAGAGCTTCTAAAGGGATTTAGTAAGTGGCTGGATAAAAGATCACTATTAAGCAGTGTTTTTTTAGCAGTATTTTTGATATCAATAAATCAACTAGAAATTGTAATTTCAAAAGATATTTAACTCATATACATCAGCAAAAATAAAGTTCAAAGTATCCAGAAATAAATGTATAAAGAAATGCATAGGACTAAAAAAAAAAACACAAGATTTTATTCCATTTTTGTAATTCTGGTGTTTATCCTTGTTCTCGGGCATTTTATTTAATTGTTTGTTGCAGCATAAAAGACAGGACCCTAACTTCTGTCTCCTCAAAATAGGTACGTGGCTTATGGTAACCACCTACTCATCCCCCATCATTTGAAAACATCACATATCTCATAGAATAAATTCACATAAGTTGCACTATTTTTTTAGAGTATGCTATTTGGTTTGCAGGAGTACACTGACAGAGAGCTGCCAGAAATTCAAGCTGGATTCAGAAGAGGACATGGAATGAGTGATATCATTGCTGAGGTCAGATAGATCTTGAGTGAAAGCAGAGAATACTAGAGAGATGTTTACCTGTGTTTTATTAGACTATGCAAAGGTATTCTAATGTAGATCAGAAGAAACTATGGATAACATTGTGAAGAAAAGAAATTCCAGAACTCTTAAATGTGCCTCACGAGGAGCCTGTATGTAGACAGAGAGGCATTCATTCAAAAATGAACAAGGGGATACTGCCTAATTTAAAATCAGTGTGTTTAGCAACTGGACTGTATGAGGAACTGGACTGTGTAAGGAAGACTCATTTAGAGCCTACGGTATGCAGACAATACAAACTTACTTGCTGAAAGCAAGAAGTACTTGAATCACTTACTGATAAAAATCAAATGGTACAGCTTAAGTACAGATTACAGCTCAAACTTAATGAAATAAAAATCCTCACAACTGGACCAGTAACAGCAAATGGAGAACATACTCAAGTTGCCAAGACTTTCGTTGTTCTTGGATCCACAATCAACACCCAAATGACATATCGCATTGGACAAATCTGCTGTAAAGACCTCTTCTAATGTTAAAAAGCAAAAATGTCGCTTTGAGGACTAAAGTGCATTTGACCCAAGTTGTGGATTCTCAATCACCTTATGTGCATGTGAAAGTTGGACAACAAATAAAGAAGACAGAAGAATCAATGCTTTTGAATTATGGTGTTAGCAAAGAGCACTGAATATTCCATGGACTGCTAGAAGAACAAACAAACATGTCTTAGAAGAAGTACAGCCAGAATGCTTCTGAGAAGTGAGAATGGCAAGACTTTATCTCAAGTACTTTGGATACGTTAGGAAGAGGGGCCGGTCCCTGGAGAAGTATATCCATGTTTCGTAAAGAAGAGGATCAGCGAAAAAGAGGCAGACCCTCAATGAGATGGACACAGTGGTTGTTGTAATGGGTTTAAGCCTATCAAGAATTGTGAGGATGGTGCAGGACCAGGCAGTGTTTCATTATGACTGGAAGGCACCTAACACTAGCACGTTATTCCAGTGTTTGTATACTTTGAAGCTGAAATACTCACTTTTTAGGATTAAAGTTTTTTCTAGGGGATTCCAATCTACTAGTTGATAACCTGTACTGCAAAACATAAAGCAAAAATATTGGGATATCATTAAGCAGACTTCAGAATTTTGGAGTCAGGTAGTCTTTTTCCACTTCAGAAACCCTGTGTGTATGAGTCCAAGAAAGTAAGTTCTTTCCTGTCAGCATGTTCTCCCCAATGCCCGCTGCCTTGTTTTTGAAACTGTTATTAAATATAATGAGAAGTTGATCTTAACAGAAAGTCCCCACCTTCTCTGCTCACTGACCTACTTTAGAGCTCAGCAAGTTGTTGCTCAGCTTAAAAAAAAAAATTAGTGACTCTCTCCTGGGGGCTTTACAATACTAGGGCCAGGTGCTGCACATTGCTGCAAAGACACAGCTCAGCACTGCCAGGTTATTCCAACTTTTCCCTAGGCTGAAGCCAGAAGGTCTGTGAGTCTGTCCCCAAGGTGCTAAGGATCCCACCAGGAAACAAAAAAGAGTCTTGCTTATTTAATTTTGATTTGGTTTAGAAAGCACATGCCCACAAATGTTAGTAAGCACCAACAAGAACTTATTTGTTAACCTAGTGAGTATGACACTGTGCAAATATATGTGGGTGTTATTCCTCCTGTTCTGAAGGAGATATAACCTTATTTACAGACAAGAGGTCATGCAGTGTGAAAGGTTCTCTTTGTGAATTTGATAAAGCTTTTCTGTCTGTTTTGCTTAAGGATTTTATAAACCTTTCATTAAAAAAAGTTTAAAACTGGACCAAGTCAGGATGAATTTAAACACAAAGAAATCATGTAGCACTTCTAAATTTTGTACTGTAAAATGAATGACCTGTTTAATGTGTCATTATGTTAATTTAATGTCATCTTCAACACAGCTTTGGATCTTATTTTCTAAGTGACCAGTGAATAAGAAAGACCACGAAAACTGTGTATTGGTCTTGCTACCAGTAACTCCACTCAGTTTTTTCCAAAACTAGTTTTTTCAGGAATGGTTGAAAGGACCATTATTATACTTTCACCCAAATTTCATTTATATATAGTAGGATTGAAAAGTATTGTGAATGATTTTTTACCTCAAGTAATCCAGGATCACAGCCATTTGAGGGGTGATAGAACCCAGGGATATTTGTTTCCAGTCACAATCGTGAACCATGGAGATAGTGTAAATGGTTGATTATGGAAAAAATAAATCATCAAAGAAAGAGATCTAATATAATCAGCCTGGTTGTTTTATGGTATTTAGTTGGGTAGAGAGAGAATTCTAATATATATAACAGCCCACCAGACAAAAATATTAGTCATTAGAACTGCCCCATAAAAGTTTCCCTGACTAGCCTTACAGGAATGGATGACCATGTCTTTTTTCCTACAGAGTTGAATTATAAAACTTTCAGTAAACAGCTGAGCCTGTAACCATTGCACCATCAGAGCTTCTTCTTTGCTTCTTAGCAGTCGTTAAATAAACAGTAGCTGTCAATGATATATACAATTAATGTTTACCACACGTACAAATTAATACACAATTACTTTAAAAAATAAGAATGGGCCATAATCATGAAGAGTACTTACAACAGCTTTAAGAAAGAATGGACAATAGCCACTTGCAAAAGAGTAAATACAAATGACTAATAAAACCTGGACATCAATCCAAGGTCACTTATAAAAACTAGAATGTGATAGTTTTCTTAACTATTGCATTTGTAACTTATCTCAGAGTAATACTTAACTGTGGCAAGGTTATGTAAGATGAGCTATCTTCAGCAGCATCAGTGACAGTGTAGATTTTTACAATCTTTCTGAAAAGACTGCAATCTTTCTAAAAAGATTACAAAGATTATAGTGTAGACACAATCTTTCTGGAGCGAAAAAATGTGTATCAAGGGCTTTAAAAATGTTCATTTTTACTCTTTGACCCAGAAATTCTACCCCTGGCTTGAAGATGTTCATTACCTTGCTCTCTACAATTATAAAAATGTAAAAAAAAAAAAAAGTAAATTGACACAAAGTGGTAATGTTTTATGCTACATCCATAGGATAGACTACTTTACAGTGAGATGTTTCACAAGTTTTTTATAAGTAATATGATTATGATGAAAGCAGTGCATAACGTTGTTATAACTTGCGTGCTCTGAAGTATGTAAAAATATATATCAGTTAGCAACAGCTGTATTAACAAATAACCCCTCAAATGTAGTGGTTTAAAGACACACTTTTTTTAGCTCATAGTTTCACAGGCAATTTCGGCCCAGCTCAGCAGGGGATTCCTTTCACCTAGTGTTATGGATCAAATTGTTTCCCCCAAAAAAATATGTGTAGCCATGTGGCTGGGCCATGATTCCCAGTATCTTGTGACTGTCCTCCACTTTGTGGTTTTCCTATGCTGTATGTTAAAGGATTAGGGTGGGACTGTAAATCCCTTTATAAGATCACCTCCCTGCTCCACTGTAAAGGGAGTTTCCCTGGAGTACGGCTTGTCCCAACCTTACTCCTTTCATCCTGCAAGAGATAAAAGGAAAGGGAAGCAGGCTGAGAATTGGGAACCTCATACCATCAGGAAAGCAGCACTGGGAGAAGAGCGCGGTCTTCAGAGGTTCCTGAGGGAGATGCTCCCTTAACAAAGACTGGTGTAATACTGAACTTTCCTGCAGAGTCAACAAGGGGAAAGCCTTCCCCTGGAGTGGACACCCTGAATATGGACTTTTAGCCTACCAGACTGTGCAGGAATATACCTTCCTTTCTTAAAGCCATCCACTCTGTGGTATTTCATTAGAGCAGCCCTAGCTGAGTAAAACACCTAGGCTTCTCAGATGGGTTTCTTTGGACATATTCGCTTGTCTGGCACATCAGCTGGGAGCTGATGGGTCTTGGATGGCCTCATCTGGGATGACTCGTCTCTACTCCATGTGATGTTCTATCCCTCACCAGCCTAGTGGGCTCGCTGTCCCGATGTAGCAGGGTTATGAGGGAGGGTTGCAGCACGCAAGACTAGCACCAGCACATCTCCACTTTCCCACATTTATTGTTCACATCAGGTCAAGAAACCAGCCTAGATTCAAAGCAGAGAAAATAAACCCCACCTCTTGATAGAAGAAGCCTCAAAATCATGTTAGCAAATGACAAGAGTACAAGCAGGAGTGGAGACTTGGGGTCATTTGTGCAATTAACCTATCATAATACACATAGAAGGAAAAAAAAAGCAAGGTAACGGCCAAAATATTAACACTGCGTTTTAGAATGATAGAATTGTTCATGATTTTTAGTGTTTCATAATTTTCTGTACTCCAACTCTTCTACAAGGACACCTTATTTTTATAAACAAATAAAAACAAACATTTTAAAATGTATACCTAGTATACATATATCTGGTGATATAAACACATCAGGTAGTTGTGTGATCACAGAGGAAGAGCACATGGCACAGGCTGGGGTGGAAAAAAGGGTTCCTAGAAGGGATGTTTTCAAAGAAATATGAGGAGGATTTGGCCAAGCAAAGCCAGGCAGGGACATTCTAGGCAGAACACCACATGTGTGTGGGAAATGGGCTGTTGAGCAAAATCAGAGTGCTGACATAATAACATGACAGGGGTGACCCAGACTGGAGCTGTTAGAAAAGAAAGCCAGTGGCATTGCAAGGGTCGGTGCCACCCAGTGTAGTAACTTATAGTTTCACCCCCCATACTAATTACAATACTGTAGCTAAAACACCAGAACATGTAACAAAATCAGTGACTATAAAAACACTGGCAGTGATGAAAACAACAGCATGTGCTGGTAGCTCCACGTGCAGACGAGACCACATGATTCAAAGTGCCACTGTATTTGGATAATAATGACATCTTTGACCGAGTACATTAGAAGGTTCAAAAAGTAAATTTTCATAGTTTTAACTTTGTAGATAGATTGATAAATGTAAGCTGGGCTTACAAAAACAGCTTTTTGGTTGCTATAACTAACTACAGGGATATTTTTAGAAAAAATAGTAAATTCTGCTGAAACACCACACAAAAACTTTATAGACAGTCATTTTGATGTCACCGTTTCTAATGCCACTGAAGAAAGGCTCATGGAGAGAAACCCATTGAGAAGAAGAGTACAGAAAGGAGATGAAAGTGAGAAGGCTTATATTTTAAACCCAGTTCTTAAATAAATCTGAGCTGGAAACTTTAGAAAGGACATTCTCTTTTCAAAGTTTTAAAAATATTAAATCATGCTAATGTGAACAGTGGTCCAAAACAGGAGAATTTGCTTTCAGCTCACATCAAAACTCCCATACAACTGAGAAGCCAGAGTGAAAGATTGACAATCTTTTCTCTGAGCAACCCCACCACTTCCTCTCCCCTCTTTTGAAGAATAGAGAATCTGGGCAACTGCCTTACTACGGAAAATTTTTAAAGCACGATTAATCAGCACCTGCTGACTAAATTCGGGGCTATAAAATTGCAATATAGCTGTCACAGTTGTAATGACTATAGTCTATGTGTGTTTTCCAGTGAAGTTCTTAATTAAAATGAATGCCTAGGTATTTAAATTCTGAATGGACCAGTGGAACTGATCAGCTGCTTGTTTATGACATATCAAAGAGACCTTCTTCTTTCCAGTGTTTTTGGTGTGGAGTGTAGAACAACAACAAAAACCTCCACTGCTATGGAGTTGCTTTCCACTCACAGAGACCCCATAGGGTTTCCAAGGTGGTAAATCTCTAAGGAAGCTGACCACCACGCATTTCTCCCTCAGAGCTGCTGGTGTTATCAAACTGAGACCTTTCAGTTAGCGGTTGATTGTTTTAACCACTGCACCACCAGAGCTCCTTGGAATGTAGACTATGGCTCCTAATCTATGAGAAGAGAGCCCATTCACCTGTGAATTCAGTTTGCAGCCCCCTCAGCACCAGACTTTTATTGAGGGATAAGTGCAGAAAACCCAATAAACTGCTAGGCTAACAGAGACAGAAGCAATGCAAGATCATGTGAGGAAGTCCAATCATCAGGTTCTGAAAGCCTCTTTTCTCAATGGACTTTTACCTCCTCTTTTTCCTTCCTTTTTTTCCTACCCCCCCCCTTTTTATTGCAACTGAGTGAAAGTTTACAATACAATTCAAATTTATATGCCTGCCTATCTACAGTTCCCTCTGCTCTCCTTGCACGGTGAGAGAACACTCCTCTTTTCCAGTCTATACATGTCATATCCCCTTAACAATCTCCTGCCCCTCCTCTACACCCTCTCCACTTCCCTCTAGTAGGAGGACAGTAGGACAACATCCTAGAGATGCATAGAACCCCGAAGTGCACACATGATAAGTCACTCTGTGTCCCAGAGTCCATTCCATTCCTATCTGAAGAGCTGACCTCAGTAGTGATCTATGATCAGGAAAGCATCAGGTCTAGGGGCCATGCTCCTGAGGGCACTCCCAGGCCTTCAACCATCAATTGAGGTCTTTTAGTGGAGCTCTTAAGGTGCACCCCTTTTTTCTCGTATTGCCACTAGGACTCAACGTTGTGAACGCCACCACAGCTGTCATTGGTGGTGGCCAGGCACCATCTGGTTCTTCTAGTCACATGTTGATAGTCACTCATTTATGTGGTTCTTTCTGTCTTCTGGGTTCTTTTCCCCTCATGTCGTTGTTGTCATTGGTGATCATGAGTTTCAACTGAGTTGGGACCATTTGGTGTACCTCAGATGGCAGCTTGCTAGCTTCTAAGACCCCAGATACCACTCACCTATTGGTGGTGCAAAAGACTCTCTTAGCAATATGCTAGTTATGCTAATTGTCCTTGATGTACCCTGACAGCATGGTCCCCAGGCCCCAGCACCTGCTACTCCATCCTTGCGATGTTGGATTACTATTGGAAAAGTTTTCAAGTTACGATGAAGTCGTAACTTGAAATGGATCTATTTTCAAATGTGTGTTATCAGTGATTTCACCTAACCAAATTTCTATCAACTATCTAATCTATAACCTGCACTCTCTCTCCCTCCCTCCCCTCCCTTGCAGTGGTCAAAGAGTCTTGTCTTCTGTACATGAGTCTTTTCAAGTCCTTGTAGCAGGGGTCTCATACAATATTTGTCCTTGTGCCACTGACTCATTTCACTGAACATAATGTCTTTGAATTGAAACCAAGTTATGAGATGTTTCCTAAAATCATCACTGTTCTTTATAACTGCATAGTACTCCACTGAGTATATATACTGTAGTTTATCCACTCATCTGTTGTTGGGGATCTGGGTCAGTTTTATCTTTTTGCTATTGTGGACTGTGCTGCAATAAACATTGGTGTGCATGTAACTGTTCGTGTGACTGCCCTTGCTTCTGCAGGATGCATTCCAAGCAGTGGGATTACTGGCTCAAATGATGTGTCTATTTCCAGCTTTTTAAGGAAGTACCAGATTCCCTTCCAAAGAGGTTGTACCATTTTGCAATCCCACCAACAGTGTAGGAGAGTTCCAATTTCTCCACAGCCTCTCCAGCATTTGTTGTTTTGTGTTTTTGGATCATGGCCAACATTGTTGGAGTGAGATGATGTCTCAAAGTAGTTTTGATTTGAATTTCTTTAATAGTTAATTATAGTGAGCATTTCCATATGTGTCTTCTGGCTGCCTGGATATCCACTTTAGAGAAGTGTCTCTCCATATCCTTTGCCCATCACTTATCCTTTACTTGTTGATATTTTGCAGTATCTTGTAGACTAGGGAGATCAGAAGTCGGTCTCACACATAGTTGTCAAATACTTTTCCCCATTCTCTAGGTGGTCTTTTAGTTCTTTTGATACAGTCTTTGGATGATCAAAAGTGTTTGGTTCTTAGCAGTTTCCATTTATCTATTTTCTCTTCTGTTTGATTGTGCTTTGTTACTCAGATTTTGAAGTCAGTTTACATTACGTATTAAAACTTCCATCAATGATCCTATTTTTTCTTGGATGAGCTTTATTGTTGTTGATTTAATATTTAGGTCTTTGGTCCAATTTGAGTTGGTTTTTGTGTAAGATGTGAGATATGGGTCTTGTTTCAATGTTTTGCAGATGGATACCCACTTTTGCCAGCACTGTTTGTTAAAGAGGCTGTTTTTAACCTACTTGAAAATCTTAGGGCCTTTGTCAAATATCAGCAGTTCAAGTCAGGCAGTGAGAGGCCTCTCAGTGTGTTCTTCTTCTTCAGTAGTGGTGTGTTTATCCAGAGTTTCTTCCCTTTCCAAACAAAGTTGGTGATTTGTTTCTCCATCTCATTAAAAAATGTCACTGGAATTTATATTGGGATTGCATTATATAAGGAGATTGCTTTGGGTAAAACAGACATTTTCACAATGTTAAGTCTTCCTATCCATGAGCAGAGTAGGTTTCTCCATTTATGTAAGTCTCTCTTAGTTTATTGTAGTAAGGTCTTGCAGTTCTCTTTGTAAATGTCTCTGGTTTCTCTAGTTAGATTTATTCCTAAGTATTTTATCTTCTTAGGGGTATAGAAATGGTATTGATTTGGTGATTTCTTCTTTAATAATCTCTTTGTTTCTATAAAGGAATCCTACTGATTTACATACTTTATAATCTTGTGTCCTGATACTTTGCTGAGCTCTTCTATTAGTTTGAGTAGTTTACTTATGGAATCTTTAGGATTTCTGCATATACAGTCATATCAAATAGGGAGAATTTTACTTCTTTGCAGATGCACATGTTCTTTATTTCTTTGTCTTGTCTAATCGCTCCGGCCAGAACTTCTAGTGCAATGTTTAATAGAAGAGATGAGAGGGGAATCATTTTCTAGTTCCTGTTCTTGAGAATTCTTTTAGTTTCTCTCCATTCAGGATGATGAAGGCGATTGGCTTTGTATAGATGGCCTTTATTGCATTGAGGAATTTCCCTTGTCTTCATATTTTGCTGACAGTTTTTAGCGTCAATGGGTGTTAAACTTTGTCAAATGCCTTTTCTGCATCAATTGACAAAACCAGGTGACTCTTGTCTTTCAGATCCGACTCAACGGCACTTGGCTTGGCTGGCTTGTCTTTTGTGTTATTTATGTGGTTGATCACATTAATTGTTTTTCTGATGTTGAACCACTTATATCCCTGGTATGAATCCAACTTCGTTGTGATGAATTGTTTTTTTTTTTTAATACATTGTTGGATTCCATTGGCAAAGATTTTGTTGAAGATTTTGCATCTAGGTTCATGAGTGATATTAGTCTGTAGTTCTCCTTTTTGCGGGGTCTTTCCCTGTCTTTGGTATGAGGGTTATGCGGGCTTCATAGAATGAACTTGGGAGTATGCTATCCCTTTCTAGGTTGTGAAATAGTCTCAATAGCATTAGAGTTAACTTTTCTCTAAAAACTTGATAGAATTGTGCAGTAAAGCCACTTGGGCCAGGGCTTCTTTTTCTTGGTAGTTTTTTTGATGACCTATTCAACTATTCCTTTGTGATGCATTTATTAAGTTGTTCTGCTTCTCCTTGTGATAATTTTGGTAGGTGATATGAATCTAGAAATTTGTCCATTTCCTCTAGGTTTTCAAATCTGTTAAAGTACAGTCTTTTATAGTATTCTGTTATGATATTTTTTATTTCTGTTGGATCTGTTGTGATATCTCCCATCTCATTTCTTATTTGGGTTGTTTGTTTCCTCTCCTGTTTTTCTTTAGTAAGTTTAACCAATGATTTATCTATTTTGTTGATATTTTTGTTAAAAAAATAGCTTTTGGTCTTTTCAATTTCTTTCAGTTGTCCTTCTATTCTCTAAATCATTTAGTTATGCTTTAATCTTTATGGTCTGTTTTCTTCTGGTGCCTGAGTAGTTCCTTTGTTGTTCTCTCTCTACTTGTTCAAGCTGTAAGGTTAGTTCTTTGGTTTGGGTTCTTTCTTCCTCCCAGATGTGTGCATTTATAGAGATAAACTGACCTCTGAGCACTGCTTTTGCTGTATCCCATTGGTTCTGGTAGGATGTATTTTCATTCTCATTTGAATCCATAAATTTCTGTATTTCATCCTTGATTTATTCTATGACCCATGGCTTTTTGAGTAAGATGTTGTTCAGTTTCCATGAGTCCCAATTTCTATCAAAGATTTTTCTGCTATTGATTTTGACTTTTTTAGCTTTATGGTCTGAAAAGATGCTTTGCAGTAATTCATTGGTTTGGTTTATATCCTAACACATGGTCTATTCTGGAAAATGTTCCGTTTGCAGTGAAGAAGAAGGTGTAGTTATCTGTTGATGGATAGAAAGTTCTGTATGTGTCAATGAGGTCTACTTGCTTAATCATGGCAATAAGATCTTCTATGTCTTTACTGACCTTTCTTCTAGAAGATCTATCCAATATTGAAAGTGGAGTGTTGACGTTTTCTACTGTTATAGTGAAGTGATTTATCTCAGTTTTGAATGTAGTCAGTGTTTCTTCAACGTATTTAGACATTCTAGCACTGAGTGAATAAATATTTAATGTTTTTAAGTTCTGCTTTTTCATTGAACCTTTCAGCAATAAATAGTGACCAACCTTTTCCACAATTGTGGATTTTACATCAAAATCAATTTTATCTGACATTAGTGTTGCCATACCTGCTTTTCTTTGTGTATTGTTAGCTTGGTATGTATTATTCCACCATTTAATTTTCAGTTTCTTCATTCTTTTAAGTCTAAGGGGGAGTTTCTTGTAAGCAACTAGATGTCACTTGTTGTGTCTTTAATGAAGCATTCAGTCTGTTTGCATTAAGTATAATTATTGGTAGGTATGTGTTTAGTGCTGTCATTTTGATGTGTTTATTTTTGTGTTGGTATTTTCTCTGTTGCTCTTAATATTCTGTTCTGAGACATTCTTCTTTATGGGTTGAAATTTCACCCTTTTCAGTGTTGGTTTTGTGTTTGTCAAGACTCCAGTGTTGTGTTTCTTGTTTCAATATGCTGCATCTTTGTGGTGCTCTGCAGCTGCTTCTGTGATTCCCCTTAATAATCTACATTTGAATCCAATTTTAACTTTTACATATCTTATTAACTTCCTCTCCATCTGGAAGGACTACAACTACTATAGTATATCCCTCTTTTTAATGTGATGACATCTTAGTTTTCATGATACAGTCACTGGATCCCTTCTTTTAACATTGTACCTTTGAGTTTTGTGCATTCCTAACTGAATAGGTTTCTGCATATGGTGTCCTATATTGTCTACTAAACTATAGAGTTAATGGTTTTGTCCTTCTAAGCCAAGAGCTTCTTTCAGTATTTCTTGTAGCTTTGGTTTGGCTTTTACAAAGTCTCTGAGTTTCTGTTTATTTGTGGATGTCTTAATTTCATTTTCATATATGAAAGACAATTTTGCAGGATATATAATTCTTGGTTGGAAGTTTTTCCCCTTCAAGACTTTGAATGTGTCATCCCACTGTCTCTGTGCCACCGTCATTTCTGCCAAAAAGTCACATGAAAGCCTATGGGGCTTCCCTCTCAATATTAGCTTTGCTTTGAGTCTCACTGCTTTCAAGAGTTTATGTTTGTGTTTCATTTTGTTAAGCTTAATCATAATATGTCTTGTTTTTTTTTCTTTTGGGGTCTATACTGTGTGGTATTCAATACGCATCTTGGATATCTGTGTTCTTTCATAATTTCACGGAAGATTTCTGTCAGCAACTCAACAACAATACATTCTGTGTTTTCAAATGTCCCTCCCTGTTCAGGAACTCCAATTAATCATAGATTGTTCCTCTGGATGCAATCCCACATGTTCTTAATGCTTCTTCATTTTTCTTGCTTCTTTTCTCTGACTTCTCATAAATGCTGGTACCCGTAGCTCTGTGTTCAAGATCAGTAATTCTATTTTCCAGTTGTTCAGTTCTGCTCTTTTGGCTTTGAATTGAATTTTCCAACTCTGGAGTTTTGTTATTAATCTTTCAGATTTCAGAATGCTGATGTTCCATCAGTTCAAACAGCTTGCTTAATTTTTCATTTTGTTCTGTAGCATTTTGTATAATATCTAAGAGGGCTATACATGTAATTCTTTTGTAGTCAAACTCCAATAGTTTCAGAAAGGCTTCTTCACCTGTGAAGTTGTTCAGTTCTTTTGGGAGTTTTCTGGGCCATGGGTAGATTTTTCTTTAAATTTCTGGCCAGGGTTTGTTGCTTTCTGGGCATCTAGAGGCTGTTTAGTTCCTCTGGTGTTGTTTTAACAGAAGCTAAAGTGCAGTTCTGAGAAGGCAGTTGATCATCAGCCACCTGTATACACTCCAGTGACTGGGCCCAGTGGAATCTCCGGGGTAGCAGGCTCAACCTCCTAGCTGGCAATACATGGCCCTACTTACAGCGTCACTGAGAGGTCATCAGCTGACCCTGTGTAGTGGGTCACTAAAGGTTGGAAGAAGTGCCATCAGGCTGCACTGAAGTTATTTCTCTAGGCAGTCTTATTTTGAAAGGTAAAAGGTGTCTGACAGCTTCCAAAATCAGTCAGGCTGTCAAATGTGCAAGCACCTCTTTCTGTCTGGCAATGGAGATACATCTATATCTTTCCCCAGATGCTGTGATGTAGTTCAAGCATGGACGGTCTACTGTCCTTCTGTCATCTGCTACCGGGCCTCACCTGTAAGGCTACACTGTGCTCAACACAGTTTTTCTCCTGAAAAAGCATTCCCCAGGCTGGCACTGCCTCCCAGCCTGGGAACTAGCCCCTGCTGTGGCCTCCCTTTGGCTAACACCACCTTCCATTTAAACAAGATGGCATCCGAAACAAGCTGTCTCACCCACTGCCAAATAACTGAGTCTATGGCAAAGGTCTGGAAACAGAGGGTAGAGGGGCTATGGTGCTCTGAGTCCAGAGCTGGTCTCTCAAAATGTGGGTATACCACCACCTGCTGATAATGTCAGCAATATGGCTTAGCTTTGCTGTCAGTTAAGCCCATCCCCTGCATGCTTGCTAACCAAAAGAAAAAAAAAAGTTAAAAGGCCCAGTTACCTTCAGTTTGCAAGAGCTGGCCATTCAATAAGGGTGGGGGTCTGCAAAAGAGAAGAAGCTTCCTGTTCAGGGGCATGTAGTCAAATTGACAGCCCTATACTGTGTCCTAGGGCTCACTGAGTGTCCAGAAGCCTCCATTTAGTTATCAATCCAGGCCCTAATTTTCAGTGGGAATTAAGGAGACATGTGTCTAGTCCACCATCTTGACTCCACCTCCTCTTTTTCCTTCTTACGAAATCAACATAACAGAGCATTTATGCTGCAAAGTGAAAGCAATTGGCACTTAGTAAGAGCTCATTGGTGGTACAGTGGTGAAGTACTACTGTTGCAAACCTAGGAGTCAGCAGTTCAGGTCCATAAAGCACTCCTTAATAACTCTGTGGGGCAGTTCTACTCTGAGGTCGGTATGAGTCAGAATGAACTCAACAGCACCTAACAACAGCAAGAGCTCAGTGAACAGTTATTTACTTCCTTCTCCAATTTTCAGTGGCTTTATAAGATTATGGTTAGAGAAAGCTGAAAGTATTCTTGTTTTAAAGATGAATGCATTTTAATTAGGTTGTTAGACTTAGAAAATAAAAATACAAGATGCCCACTTAAATTGGAATTTCAAATAAGCAGTAAATATTCTTTTGTATATGTGTGCCTTATACTTGTTGTTTGTCTCATATTTTATCCAACAACCCTAATCTAAATGTTCTACTAGGACCACAAAGGCCCTTCTTTAGTGGCACAGCATGATACCCATGCAGATGATAACAGAGGTGAGGGGACATGTCTGAGTCATGACCAATTATGGCAGGACCAAGGAAAGACTCCTGTCTTCCTGAGCCCCAGTTGAGTTCTCTTTCAAGAGAACACCATGGTATCCTTTGGTTGGGAAAGATATCTGACGAATTTCACTATCTTCTGAATGATTCCATGGAATTTTACATAGCACACTCGACGGCACTTGGCCGTGGCACTGTTATGGATTGAATGTGTTCCTTAAAAAAATGTGTAACAAGTTGGCTGCACCATAATTTCTCATATTGTGTTCCATGTTGGAATTCCTGCCTCTATGATGTTAAGAAGGATGCATGCCAAGCCAAGCCAAGTGCCATCAAGTCGGATCCAACTTGGTAGCAGTTATTTTGCTAGAGTAGGATTCAATGTGTTAGTTTGTCTTGTGCCTTGAGGCAGTCTTTTGAGCTATACAGGGAAAATCTGGCAGAGAGATTTAAGAATCTCACACCATCAAGAAAACAGCAGTGGGAGAAGAACAGGTCTTCAGACCTGAGGTTCCTGTGCCAAGATGTCCCCTGAACAAAGACTGATGTAACACAAGAACTTTCCTCCAAAGCCACCAACAAAGGGGAAAGCCTTCCCCTGGACCGGACATCCTGAACTTGGACTTGTAGCCTACTGGACTGTGTAAGAATAAACACTTCTCTTTCAACGCCATCCACTTTGTGATATTTCTGTTAGAGCAGCAGTAGCTGACTAAAACACCTACTAAAAAGTGAGCTTGTTTAAACAAAAATTACAAAGTACAAATTACTTAATTTACTAATTTGAGAGCCAGTATTTTGACAAGTCATGGTAGAAACTATCCAGTCCAAATGTACAGTGATACTGGAGTTTAAAAGAAAATATTAGGACTTCATGAAAACACACAAGTATGAACTACAAATGAAAATGTTCAGCTTAAGGAATGATTAATTTACAAAGAACTCCCTATGTATTTACTTTTGCTGTCAAACTGATTCTGACTCACAGCGATCCCATGTTTCAGAGTAGAGCTGTGTTCATAGGATTTTCAGCAGCTCGATATAATCTTATAGATGTGGAGCACCAGGCCTTTCTTTAACGATGCTGCTGGTAGATTCCAACTCCAGTGTTTTGGTTACTAACCAAATAGTTTGTAGAAACTATTTGTACCATCCAGATTAGTCTATACATCAACTAGAGCTCCCAGAAAATAGGTTGTGGACACTCATTTGCAATTCTTTACTCATTAAAGAATTAGGAAAAAAAAAATTTCACTTGTAGCCAAGGGGGAAAAAAACTAGTGATATCCAGATCTCTCTTCTTTGGCTCAGTCCCAGTTCTGGAGATTCCACTCCATTTATCCACACTGGTCTTTTTAAGATAATGTTTCCATGCATCGAGGTCCTTATTACTATATGAAGAATTTTCTCAGTATTTACAGTTGCTAAAAGCTCATTCTCAGCTTTAAGTCCTAAGTGTTTTCCAAGGGTACCTCCTTCCAACACACTCTGCCAAATGTGTGTTAATTACTTGCCACCTGAGGAATAACTACTCTATTTGTCTGCTTGCTGCTACAATTTAGCTCTCTAATCTGAGTTGTCTATGTAATCAGCATTCTCCCCACAGTGGATTGTCGGTATCCTGGGGGTGACAAGAGGTATTTCTTGACTTTCTTGAGTAAAAATATTGTTTTCAATGTTGGGGTCTGATCTAAAAGTAAATTCCCCATAGAGTAGAAACATTGACTTCATTCGTTCTTTCACAAGTTGCTACTGAGGCCCTGGAAATATAACTACGAACAACAACAACAACAAAAATACAGCCCCTGTAGTCTAGTGTAAAAGAGCCCTGAATGGCATAAAGATTAAATGCTCTGCTGCTAACGAAAATGTTGGTAGTTTGAATCCATCCATTGACTCCATGCGAGAAAGACCTGGTGATCTGCTTCCACAAAAATTATGGCCTAGAAAACCTTATGGGGGCAGATCTACTCTGTCATATGGAGTCTCTGAAGTGGAAAATTGACTCAAAGGCTACTAACAATAGTCTAGTGTGAAAGTCAGTGACTTATTTAATAACTTCAATAAAGAATTTTGAATGCTTTAGACAGGAAAAATATAAGATAATACAGGAAGGTGACATAGGGGGCCTTAATGTAGTTTAGGAAAAACTTCCTAGAGGAAGTGATATTTAAGCTGAGTAAGAGCTAGCAAAATTATAAGAAGAAGCTGAGGGAGGGAATGTGAAACAGTGCATGCAAAGGCCCCGAAGCAGAGACTGAGAGTACAAGGTATTTGTAGAAATGGTCAGAACATTAAAAAGACATCAGTAGGTCTGCAAATATTTGTAGGGACTTGGAAACTCTGTGGGGGCAGTTCTACTCTATCTTACAGGCCACTGAGTCAGAATTAACTCTATGGCAATAGCTTGGTTTTTGGTTTACTCCGTGGCAGACACTGTTCTATATCTAGGGTTACAACCTCAAATGTGACAGATATCATTGTCCTTAAAAAAGAAAATTTGCTGTCAAGTAAATTCTGACTCATAGTGACCCTGTAGAACAACATGGTACCGTCCATAGGGTTTCCAAGGAGTACCTAGTGGACTCCAACTGCAGACCGTTGGGGTTATCAGCCATAGCTCTTAGCCACCGTGCCAACAGGGTTTCCCTTAGGATACTTAAATCCTAGTTGGAAAGACAGACAACAAACAGAAATATTAATAAGATAATTTAATGTACTGATAAATTTATTGAGGAGAATAAGATAATGAGAAAGAGACGTGAGTGGGTTAGAATGAGGCTACAGTCACCAAGGTGGTCCGGAATACCTATCCACAGGAAAGAACATTGGCATTGAGGTCTATGTGTCCAGATGACAAAAACGTGAGGAGACAAAATCATCAAGAGGCTTGAAAGCCCTGCTGAGGAGTTCAGGCTTTGTCCCAAGGGCAATGGGAAAACAGTAGAGGCTTTTAAATGGAGGGGTAACTTAATTTTTTTAATGATGATTATTTTGGCTAGGCTGTAGAGTCTTGATTGGTGACAATAAGACAGAATTTCTAATCAAGACTATATATCCTAACCAAGACAGCACTTGGCAATTTGGTCCAAGGGGTGGGGACTATAAGGACTGAGTCCAGAAACAATTAAGAAATTGAATTGATTGACTTGTTGGTTGAGTTGTTGTGGCAAATAAGGAAGAGAGAAGAATGGGAGAAGATATTTTTTCTTTTCTGCCTTGAGAAGCTAGGTGACCGGTAGGACCATCTACAAAGAAAGAGAGATGAAAATGATGGGCTTAACTTTGGATGTGTTGGATTTGCAGTACCTATGGCAGCACAGTGCTTAAGAACCTGGCTGTTAACCAAAAGGTGGGCAGTTTAAATTCAGCAGCTGCTCCTTGGAAACCCTGGTGGGCTGGTTCATGCTGTCCTTTAGGATCACTATAAGCCATAACCAACTTGACAGCAACAGCTTTTTTTTTTTTTTTTTTTTGGTGATATATCAGGTAGATGTATTCAGAAAGATGTTGAACAGAAGTAGCTGTGCTCAGAAGAAAGGTCTGGAATTGAGAATTATCAAAAGAAGTTGAAATAATTGAAGTCCAAGTAGTCTTGGACATGAAAAAAATCTCACATAACACCCTGAAGAATGCAAAACTTTGGCCACTCAGGAGTGTGACCCTTTCCATGTCCAAAATTATGCACACTAGACATCTTGTAAACACACAGCCTGGCAGTTGTTGAAAAGCCTGGCCCAGCACACTATTACTTTCATTCTGCAAAATTTATTAAATATCTAGCATGCATAAGGCCCTATATAGACATGGTACAAGGCATTAGCCATATCTCTTAATACAAGTTGTGTTTAGGAGGCCAAGGCTGTACATAGGATGCTAACGAGGCCAAGGATGTGTATTTTTGGTTGATGATTGATTTTTTAAAAATATTTTCTGTGTTGGCTAGTAACAACATAAATAATAGACTTGATGGCAGTAGGTTTGGGTTATGTGCTAATCATTGCACTGAATATTTAGAATCAAATGATAAATAAGCTTCTATTCCTACGTCCAAGAAGCTCACAGGCAGTGGTGGAACTAATCATATAGGGAAATGATAATAAAACATTACAATATATGATGAGATAGGTGAAGGCTATCATGGGGACACAGAAGATGGAGCAATCAATTTTGGCAGGAGATGCAGCATGGTGAGGAACACTACCAAGAAGAGGTGGTGAGCTTGATCCAAGTTTGTAGTAACTTCCACACTCTAAGACATAGACAGGTTGTGTCAAGTCATTGCACTAACCCTAAATCAGCTCTAACATGTATAAAGACTCCAAAACTCTTTAAACCAAATCAACCAAGCCCACATCATAAATCAATTCTGACTCATAGCAACCCTACAGGACAGAGTAGAACTGTACCACAGAGTTTCCAAGGAGCACCTAGTGAATTCCAACGGCTGACTTTTTGGTTTGCAACCATAGCACTTAACCATTATGCCACCAGGATTTCCCCAAAACTCTTTAGTGTTCTGTGATGGTTAAGACTGTGGGTCAACTTGACTGCACCAATGTTTTGGCAGCGGTATACAATGGCAGGGGTGGGCCCTGTGATGGCTCACAGTCCAACCTCAATCTTCATCTCCCTGCCTTCTGCGTCTTACTTCCTTCTGTTCACGTTGCCAGCAGCTCTTGCTATCTTCCCTTTTTATGTCCGGTTTGTGGGACTTGATCTAGCAGCTGTTGGATTCACCAACACCCACAGTCTGCGAGTATAAGTCTTATTCTCTGACCTGCCAATCCTGGGTTCCTCCAGCTCTTGCAGCTCTGTGAATCAGCTGAAACCTTGAAATCTTGCCTGTCATCTTTGGATTCACTGACCTACACAGCACATGATCTGGAACTTTAATCTCTGACCTGCTGACCTTGGGTTCACCACCTTTCACAGCTGTGTGAGGCTGGTACTCCAAACCAGGACTTGGGACATTTCAACTTCTACAACTGTGTGAGTTCCTTCCTTTATATAAATCTTTATAGATATTATACAGGTTACTGGTTTCGCTTCCCTAGAGACCCCAGCCTAAGACAGGTTCGTTAAGTTCTCATGGGCTTGTAGGTATTTTGAATGTATTTCAAAGACTGCAATAATGAAAGTCTTAAGATACTGATGAAAAATAATTCAATTAAATATTAGCTTACTACCACCTAATATCTGTCAGGTAACTGCGAATGTTCTAAGCTGTAACACTGGAAAGCTAGAGACTGTTAACAGGAACTGCTGATAATTTGCCCTTGCACCCAGGTTAACATTAAACTAGAGAAGTGCTGGGTGCCTCATCTGCAGATTAGGTTAATGATGTGACACTGTCCATGTTATGACGATGCGTGTCACGAGGTTTTAGAAGCACATCAGGCCCTCAGGAGTATCCTAAGTATTAGACCTGGCAACACTATTAATATACACTTTGGGCTACATCTTTAATGCAGATCTTATATTTGAAGTACGTAACATTAGACAAAGCTTCTTGGATATCCCATGACTTTATAATTAGTTAGCAACATTACTATCTATGAATAAACTTATTGAATAGAAAGCATGATCAAAGCCACATTATTGGTGGAGCAAGTCAGAATTCTCACCTGACTGACGTGGGTAAAAACAAACAAAAAATCAGCTGCCATTGAGTCAATTCCAGCTCATGGTGACCCCATGAGTTTTCAGTGGTTGTTTTTTTAGAAGCAGATCAAAAGGCACACAACCTCCAAACTTACAGCTATCTGGCAAGTACATTAACCATTTGACAACCTGGGGACTCCTAATGTGGATAAAGAAAAGCAATAAGAAAGTCATGATATAGAAACCAAATAAGAACAACTAAAAAAACCAAACCCATTGCTGCCAAGTCCATTCTGACTCAGAGCAACCCTATAGGACAAAGTAGAACTGTCCCCATAGACTTCCATGAGGTACTGGGTTGGTTTGAACTGCTGATCTTTTGGTCAGCAGCCGTAGCACTTAACCACTATGTCATATGTAGAAGCAAGACACAGATTGGCTAAGGATGCGATTAATTAGCAGAGATTACCCAGAATCCAAGGATGACGTTGAAATTAAAAGGTGTTTTGAATCCTAACAATATAATATTATTTAGTCTTTAAGCTGGTTCTGGCTTCAAACACCATTTATCACTAAATATGCCCTCCATATTAATTCTTTCCAAATAATTAGGATATTTATTGGTTAATCTGGACATCTTAAATTTTGAGTTATTTTTGTTGCACTAATGGCCTCAAGTCAGTGGTCTTAGTCATGAAGATTTAAATAGAGGAAATAGATACCACCAGCTTTGAGCACATTGAAAGGTTTTATGAGAAACCAGCCAGTCAGTTAAAGAGTCACGCAGTGAGCAAAGAAAAGAGACGTGAGACTAAAAGTCATGGCACTAGCTGGAAAGTCTGCAAGGTGCTACAAAGAGTCAAGGCTAGACCCTGCCCTAGACCCTGCACTAGACCCACATAAAAGACACTCATGGCGGCTATGACTGTGGCCGAAGCTGGAATCTTCTGATGACTTTTTCAGCAAAGGAAGCTCAGATCCACCTCTTCTGTCCTGTGGAGTGAGTTGAGGCAAACTATCTGGGTTAAAGAGTGCCTGAATAGTTCCCTCACAGCCCACCTTTGGTTGGAGATCTGTGTCAGCAGAGGACATCACACAGTGAAGACCAGTTTCTGCTGAGGCCCACGCTCAAGTTGCTTCCTCCGGCCCGGTCCTCACAAGCCGTAGGAACCCTGATAAGCTGAGGCCCAGACTTCCTTCTGTAAACAGTCAGTGAACCCAGGCCTCCAGCGGCCACACCAAGCATGGTATCCAGTACAAAAACGAACACACACCTGCGCAATCAGGCCCAATAAACGGGAAGCAGCTGTTCAGCCCAGTCTGAGGACAACTGCACGGTGAGTCCAGGAGCCAGAATGCACTCCGCTGCAACTAACAGGCCCTCTGAAGGCTGGTGGGATCCCTCCCACCACTGTACAAATCCCTGCTGCCAAGTGGTACCAATGAATTTCAAATATCTGGAGCAAGCAAGTGTAGCTTAGTACATTTTAAAAAATTCAAATTCATTACCATAAAAATGAGCCTTTTCTCTGTCACAGCTTGCAATTCTCTCTGACATTCAACTGACTGATCAGCAGACCTGTGCTTTATAGTAGGAGACTTTTTACAGTCCTCTTTGATCTGATTTTTCCCCTATTTAATACACAATTATAGGCTCTTTAAATCCCAAAGATTCAGAGACAGCAAATAATTACCAGTAGCAATTTTAGAATAAAGCCAGTCTAAATGAGTTCAGTTAAATTATGCAGTACTAAGTAGTGTCGTTTTTTTATTTCAAACTTGGACAGCTAACTAAAACCCCAAACAATTGTTAGACTGCTTCAAATTTCTCTTGACAGCTGCCTGTTAAACTTCTGACCTGTTTGCAAAAATCTGCACACCATCGACCAAAGAGACGCACACATGATTGCAAACTTCTGTTCTCAGGACATTAAATAAATTATTTCCTTAAGATCATATGGCAGATCTATAATTAATTAAACCCACCATGATATTACAGCAAAATAATTTAGCTTTTCTAAAAAGGTAAATGTAATTTGCTGATCTGGTATGTGGAAGAATCCTTTGCCCAAAATCAATTCCTTTAGTTTCTAGAGAATAGAAACTAGAAGCAATCTCATTTTAATTATATCTCTTTATGGCTAACAAAGGAATGATTTATGCAATTAAATTAACTGGCTAGAAAATTATTCTCAGCTGGGCTGTCCTAATTCTTTGCTTTCTGAATTGCAGGCTCTTACAGTTTCCTATGTAGATTAATTTTTCTGATATGCAAACAATGCCTCTTGTGTTCGTCTTTTCCTTTTTTTTTTAATTCAAAATTCTCTTTTCTTCTTGCCAACGACATGAGTAATATTTGTTGAACTGCTGGGCTTTGAATATTTTTTTTTTAATGTTAAAAAGATGAAAAAGATCTTTTCTTTCCAGTCTCATTATTCCAGAACAGAGCAAGATTTGAGCGTTTCTTATCTGTGGTCTTGAAACAGCAGTAAGAACATGGAAAAACTGCAAAAATGTCAAAAGCTGCAAGAATTGAAAGCAGTTTCAACATCCCTTGAATGTGCAAATTAGCAAAAGCTTTTAGGGCCCTCTTTCTCCAGTGCTTCCATCTACCTCTTTGCCTTACCAGACTCTGCCTTTTCTCATGACCACCCTAGTTCCTCTTTGTCTGTCCCAATTATTTCGTACAGAGTGCAACCAGGTAACTAGTGTGCTGTACTATCTCCGGTTATAAGTCAACATGTGTAGAGTGACATCAGTAGGTGGAACACTAAATGAGGTACTGAGGCAGGGGAGACAGGGTAGGAGGCACTGCAAAGGAATTCGAAGACATTTTCCATGTCTTTAAATAGGTGATGATCCAGAAGGCAATTTTTGGTAGAAATCATTGTGAAATAGGACCCATTGCTCTGTCGGTAAATTAAAGATAAAATGATAGCATTATTTGGGACCTAAGTTTACTTAAATTGTCTTTAATAGTCTATAGATTTTGTTATTCATTCTTCTGAGATAGAATGAGGCGAGGAGTTGTAGAACAAGTCAGCTGTTAAATGTTAAGTGGAAGAAAAGACATTAGGTGCATGTTTGTTTTTCTTTTAAAGCCTTAAACATGTGTTAGTAACATGTGTTACTAACATGTGTTAGTAACATGCTAATCCACAAGATTAGCAGTCAGCAACCTTCCTCAACAAAGGTCCAGAGAGTAAATGTTTTTAGATTTGTGCGTGGCCACTGTCTTAACTATTCAATTGTAGTATTGCAGTGTGAAAGTATCTGCAGCCAATTGACAAGCAAATAAGCATGGATGCGTTCCCATGAAACTTTATTTATACAACTGGATAGTGGATCGAATTTTGCTTGTAGGCTGTAGTTTCCAAACCACTGCACTACCCCCATCAGCTACTTTTATCTTGTCTGAAAGAATAGAGCCCAAATCATTTAAAGAAAAAAAAAAGTTGAAAGAATTTACTGGACCTGCACTTGCCAAGCCAAGTGCCGTCGAGTCGGAACTTAGAGCCTGGTAAATTCTTTTAGTTTTTTTTTTTTTTTTTTAATGGGCCCCAAGCAAAGGCAGACATCCTGGTGGTGTAATGGCTAAGTGCCAAGGCTGTTAACCAAAAGGTCAGCAGTCTGAATCTATCAGGCACTTCTCAGAAATTCTACAGGGTGGTTCTACTCTCTTTTATAGGGTTGCTTTGAGTCAGAATTGACTTGACAGCAATGGGTTTTGGTTTTTGGTTTTAAGGACAAGACACAGATCTGGGCTTTCATTTATAAATTAAAATTAGTCTTGCCTTCAATGACCTAGCAAGCTACCAAATTAAACAAAAATTTACAACTCAGCAGGAAAAAGGCAAAATTTAAAATAGTCCTACAGGTAAAAGAAAGTGAAAAGATAAGCCATAAGTGGAAGAAGACATTTGCAAAGCATTCAGCTGATAAAAGATAGGATCCAGAATTTTTAAATCTCAGTTTCGGTCACCTGGAACTGCTCTAACAGCAATACCAGTGTTAGGGTCCGCGATTTTCAAGATGCGACACTGTTACTTTAAAGGTTAAATTTTATTAAAAAATATGCCCAATAGGAAAAATACTGGTGCACCAGGGACGCACCCCAATCTACACAGAGCAGGGGGCGAGGGGGAGTTTCCTCAGCACCCAGTATTTAAGTCGTGAGATTGCAAAGTAGGGAGGGTGAACTGACCTTTACGTTGATTGGTTAACTCCTATTAGTTGTAAAATGTGGTCAAGGTCTAGGGGTCACTTGCAGGCTGTCACTTACAAGGTTGCCCCAAGGCTTGTCTTGTGACAGTGTTTTGTAAGACAAAGGAAAGATTATTCTATGGTATTTTCTGCTATTAAGTTGTTTCCTGGGGCTTTCTTCAATACCTCCAATTTTTACCGGGCCCTTCCTCATTTCAACACCAGAAGTGTACGGCTTCCGCAAAGGAGAGTTTATTCTTATACAGTACAGTAGGCTGGAAGTCCAGATTCAGGGTACTGGCTCTAGGTGAATGCACTCTCTGTCTGTCTACTCTGCAGAAAGGGCCTTGAGTTGCATCCCTCTTTCGTAGATGTGGGAGCATCTCGGCATGGGAACCTCAGGTCGGAAGGATGCGCTCTGCTTCTGTTGCTATTTTCTTGATGGTATGAGGTCCCCAACTCTCTGCTTGCTTACCTTTCCTTTTATCTCCTGTGGGATAAAAGGTTGTGTAAGCCACACTCCAGTGAAATCCCCTTGGGAAGCTTGTTACAGACCACCCTAATCCTCTTTAACATAATCCAATTTTGACCATTAACCACAAGCAGAAAATTGAGTTTAAAACTTAGGAAAATCACAAAATGGAGGACATTCATCCAGTACTAGGAATCATAGTTCAGCCAAATTGCTACACACATTTTTGGGGGACACAATTCAATCCATGACAATCTTCTTGAAAGCAATAAGGAAAAAAAATAAATAACCAACATAAAAATGGTAAAACTGTATACACAGCTATTCCTCACCTACCAACTATCTCATTATCTGGCATTTCTCATTTACAGTAGTCAAAAACCTACCTGGCCATTTTGCATATTAATGACATACATCTGGCATTCACAAATGCTGAGGTTCAAGATGTGTAATGGTGTGATGGTTTTTATGTGATAATTAGCTGGCCATGATTCTCAATGGCTTGGTAGCTAAATAATAATATAATTTGACAGTAAAGATGTAGTCATCCTCCATTTTGTGATTTGATGTAAGCATCCTCCATTTTTGTATAATGCTGATTTCTGTGTAACAACCTGGTCTTTTGAACCTAACCATGTTGATAACGAGGCGTGAATGCACACACACACACACACACACACACACACACACACATTGCTATTGTCATTGTTACTACTATCAAGTCAGTTCTGGCTCACAGTGACCTTACGCACAACAGAACAAAACACTGCCCTGTCCTGTGCCACCCCCACAATCACTGTTAAGATTGAGTCCATTTGTTGCAGCCACTGTGTCAGTCTCTCTCACTGAGGTCTTCCTATTTCTCACCAACCCCCTGCTTATCAAACAAGATGTCCTTCTCTGGGGACTGGTCACCCTGATAACCCATCCAAAGTACATGAGACAAAGTCTTGCCATCCTTACTCTTAAGGATCATTCTGGCTGTACTTCTAAGGCAGATTTGTTTGTTCTATGCGGTCTATAATATACTCAATGTTATTCACCAACATCATAATTCAAAGGTATCAATTCTTCTTTGGTATTTCTTATTCATTGTCCACATTTGTATGCATATGAGGTGACTGACATTACTGTAGTTTGGGTCAACTGTACCTCAGTCTTCAAACTAGTATCTTTGCTTTTTAATACTTTAAAGAGGTCTTTGTCAGTGGATTTGCCCAATTCAATACCTTGTTTGATTTCTCAAGTGCTACCACCATGGACATTGACTGTGGATTCAGGTAAAATAAAATCCTTCACAACTTCAATATTGTCTTCATTTATCACGATATTGCTTATTAGTCCAACTATGGGGAGTTCCATCTTCTTCATTTTGAGGTGCAATCCATACTGAAGCCTGGAGTCTTTGATCATGATCAGAAAGCCTTTTAAGTCCTTCTCACTTACCCCAAGCACCGTTGTGTCATCTACATATTGCAGGTTGTTAGTGAGTCTTCCTCCAGTCCTGATGTCCAATTTCTCTTCGTGCTGTCCACTTGTCAAATTATGTATTCAGCATACTGATTGAATAAATATCAAGAAAGGATACAACCCTGACATACATTTGTCCTGATTTTAAATCACGCAGTATGCCCTGTACTGTTCAAATTACTACCTCTTTGTCTGTGTACAGGTTCCTCATGAGCACATTTAAATGTTCTAGAATTCTCATGCTTTGCAGTGTTATCCATAATTTGTTACGATTCACATGGTTGAATGCCTTCACATAGTCAATAAAACCCAGGGAAACATCTTTCTGATATTCTCTGTGTTTGACCAAGGTGCATCTGATGACCAAGGTTCTCTGCTGAATCTGACTTGAATTTCTGGTGATTTCTAGTCAAGGTACTTCTGCAACCTCCTTTCAATGTTCTTCAGCAAAATTCTACTTGTGTGTGATATTCATGTTATCGTTTGATGATTTCCACATTATTTTGGATTATCTTTCTTTGTAGTGGGTACGAATACGGAGCACTTCCAGGGTTGGCCAGGTAGCTGTCTTCCAAATTTCTTGGCATAAATTCATGAACACCTCCAGTGCTGCATCCATTTGTTAAAATACATATTATGAACAGGCCAGTCACCAAAGAGGAAACAGGAACATCCAATAAACACGGAAAAAGATGCTTATCTTTACTAGTAAATAGGAACATAAAAATGAGAACCACAATGAAACATAACTTTATATCCATCACATTGGCAAACACTAAGAAGTCTGATTATATCAATTGATGATGAGATAAGAAATAACTAGAGCACATACACCACACTTAGTGGTAATGAAAAATGGCAAAAGCCACTTTGAGCACTCCACAATTCTATTCTTTGATATATATCCCAGAGATGTTTTATGATATGTGCATTAAAATTATATAAACAAATTTGAATAATGCACAATGCATTATCACATTTACAATAGCAGAAAAATATTCATATATATAGGTAGTGTGTGTATATATATGTACATATATATAACCCAGTGCCGTCGAGTCGCATCCACATGGCTATATATATATATGATTTATATTATATTATATATCTAAAGGAAGTAACCTAAACTTCCTTCAACTAGAGTATGTGGCAATGGAATATTATACAAAAATGAAAATAAAAACATCTACACATACGTGCACATCTCATGAACATATGCTTTTTCCATTCATGCAATATTTAGTGAGTACCTCCTACTTGTCAGTCACTGTTCTAAGTGCTATGGATACAGCAATGATCAAAATAAAGTTCTTACTCTTAAGTTGTTCCCACTGAATGAAAAAAAGTTGCAGAAGAATTATATAAAGTATATAATTCAAATCTTAAAACATGAAAACAGTGCTACATATTGTAAAGTATGCTTCACATGTGCAGAAAAAGATTAAAGAATTTCATGGAAATAATAAACTCCAATTTCAGAAGAGTAGTTAACTCTGAAAGCAAAGGATGAGCTCGTATAGTGCTATGCAGAGAACTTCAATGTCTTATCTTTTAAGTTGGGTGATGGTACATGCCTGTTTGTTGTTATTCATAATGTCTAGCACCAGTTGTTGGTGGATTTCTTTACAATGTGGTGGAACATAAAAAGTCCTGGTCAGCATATGAAATATAATAAGCCCTCTTTGTAGTGGTCTTGTCTGAAATTTGCTAGTTGTTGTGTAGTCAGCTCTGACTCATGAAGATTACATAGGGTTTTCAAGGTTGTAACATTTTTGAAAGCAGGTCACCAAGACTGTCTTCTGAGGCACTTTTGGATGGATTCTAATAGCCAAACATTTGGCTTGTGGTCAACCACTTAGCTGTTTGCTCCAGCAAGGGACAGTCAAGCTGGTTCTACCAATCCTTAATAAACCCTAGAAAATTATGTCTAGCCCTAGTTGTTACTGGCTTTCTTTACAATGTGGTGGAACATAAAAAGTCCTAGTCAACATCTGAAATACAGTAAGCCCGTTGTCATCAATTCCAACTCCCAGCAACCTTATAGGACAGAGAAGAACTGCATCATCAGGTTTCCAAGGAGTGGCTGGTGAATTTGAACTGCCAACCTTTTGGTTAGCAGCTGAGCTCTTAACCACTGTGTCACCAGAGCTCTAGTAGAAATGTCTTCAAATTTATGCATTATATAAGATTTTGATTATTAAATATTATAACCAAATTAAAAAGAAAACTAAAATATCTCATTGTTACTCTGAGTATTTTTTTCTAGAACAGAAAGACTCAACTAGGTAATGACAAATTAGGCGTGTTACACAGTTTTTTCATCATACTGAAAATGCTGATTGCTGTGATTTGGTAGAGTCAGTTAAAGTCTAGTCTTAACTTATGTTGTCTTAGGGTTTCTGGTTAGGACCGAGGTCAGGTGTTTGCAATTCTCTAATAGAAATTCACTTTTAACCAGAAAAAAAAAGGGTGGAGGTATTAGGACAAACAGAAAATAGAGAACGGCTTTAGCTGGGAGAGTAAGGGAAAACCACACCGTGGGTACTTACAAGACTGAAACTTGATTCCTAGACCTCTTTGACTACAGCAACGACCTCAGAGCTGATGCTTTATTCAAACAACTTAAATGATGATACATCCTGGGGTTGACAGAAGCAGGCCTATCTTGTTGTTGTTAGGTACTGTCAATTTGGTTCTGACTCACAGTGATCCTACGCACAACAGACTGAATCACTGCCCAGTCTTGAACAACATCCACAATTGTTTTTATGCTTAATCCCATTGTTGCAGCCACTGTGCCAATCCATCTTGTTGAGAGTCTTTCTCTTTTTCTCTCACCCTCCACTCTTCCAAGCATGATGTCCTTCTCCAGGGACTGATCCCTCCTGACAACATGTCCCAAGTATGTAAGACACAGTCTCACCATCTTTGCTTCCAAGGAGCACTGTGGTTGGATGTCCTATTTTACGTGGAAACCACTACTAGGAGAAAAGTCAACTATTTGGGGCATCATCTATAGTGGTCAAGTCATTGTGACTAATGTAAGATAGGCTGGTGTCAGGCCCTCAAAGAAAAATTGTAGTGTATTAGTTTCCTTAGGACTGCTGCAACAAGTCAGATGTGTTAGTATATTGAGGAGATGTACTCAACAGTCTGAACAGGGTAATTGGAGGAACAATTCTCAGCTTTATCTTAAAGTGACACTTCCTACATACTGATAGTAAGAACAGAGAAAAGTCCGAACCCTCAGTACAGACACTGGAGGTTGTGCTAGCCAGTCCCGAAAATGGCTCCCAAAGATTCCTTCCTCCCGGTATTCACACCCTTGCAAAATCCCATCTCACATTTTGCCAGAGTTGTTCTGTGTGACTAAAACAATATGACAGAAGTGATGGTGTATCTCCTCCAAGATCTGGTTATAAAAGATACTGTAGCTTCCACCTTGGTCTCTGACTTTCTCTTCAGGATCACTCATTTTGGAGAAAGCCAGTTGCCGTGTCAAGCAACTATATGAGAAGCCCACATAGCCAAGAATGGAGGCCTTGTGATAATACCCAGCAAGCGCTGAGGCCTCTTGCCAACAGTTGTTCGAGTGAATCATCTTGAATACAAATTAAGTCCTTCAGGTGACTACATCCTGATGAATAGCTTGACCACAACCTAATGAAAGGCCCTCAGCCTGGAACATCTAGCTAAGCTGTTTTTGGGTTCCTTGACCCTGAGAAAATGTGTGTGATACTAAATAACTTTGTTTTGAACTATTGAAGAATTGGGGTAATGTATTACACAATGATACAGAGATCCTGGCAAAAATGAAAACTTATAAAATTTCAGTAAAGAGGAAACTTTATGAGGTGACAATGTCCATGGATACTTCTAAACGAAAGAACTTTCTAAACTTATCTTCCTCCTACATACCCCATTTCGGCCTGGTATACAGTGGACTCTTAGAACCAATGAGTTGTTAGATAGGACTCTTGACTTGTTCAGTGAAAGTGTTGTTGTTATTAGGAGCCATCTACTCACTTCCAATTTATGGAGACCTTACGTATGCATATAACAGAATGAAAGGTCACCCACTCCTCTGTCAGTCTCAAAATTGTTGCTATGTTTGAGCCCATTCTTTCAGTTACTGTGTGAGTCTGTTTCATTATGGGGCTTCTTCTCTTTTACTGACCCTCTTCTTTACCAAGCATGACATCCTTCTCCAGTGACTCTGTCGCTTCTGAGAATATGTCCAAAGTAAGTGGGATGAAGTCTTGTCGTCTTTGCTTCTAAGGAGTATTCTGGCTGTACTCCTTCCAAGACGGATTTGTTCATTGTACCGTCAGCACCATAATTCAAATACATCAATTCTTCTTCAGTCTTCCTTATTCACGGTCTAGCTTTCAAATGCATATAAGCTGATTGAAAATACCATGCTATGGGTCAGGCACATTTTACTATATAAAGTGACATTTTTGCTTTTTTAATATTTTAAAAGGGTTCTTTTGCAGTAAATTTTCCCAGTGTAATACGTCTTTTGATTACTTGATTGCTCCTTCTGTGGGTGTTAATTGTGGATTCAAGCGAAATGAATTTCTTGACAATGTCAGCATTTTCCCCATTTATCATGATGCTGCTTAATTGTCCAGTTGTGAGTTTTTTTTCCTTTGTGTTGAGGTATAATCCATGCTGAAAACTGTAGTCTTTGATATTCATAATATGTACTTCTAGCCCTCCTCTCTTTCAGCAAGCAAGGTTGTATCATTTGCACGTGGCAGGTTGTTAATTAGTATTTCTCCAAATCTGATGCCCTTGTTTTTCTTTGTATAGTCCAGCTTATTGAATTATTTGCTCAGCATACAAACTGGATATAGTGAAAGGATGTAACCCTGAGGGAGGAGGTTGTTGTTATGTACTGTCAAGTTGATCCAATTCAGTGACCGAGTAGGACAGCCCCATAGGGTTTGCAAAGAGCAACTGGTGAATTTGAACTGCTAACCTTTTGCTTAGCAGCCCAGGTCTTAACCACTGTGCCCTCAGGGATCCTGAGTGAAGAAAAAGGGGCCTAAATCCTGTGAAAATAAAAGAACACCAAGGATGGGGTATTAGAAGAGGGGAGCAGATAGGAAATACACATGTAATACCTACATTAGGGAGACCAACCACCCTTGTTTGTCCAGGACTAAAGCTTCCCCACACTGTGATACTTTCCATGCTAAAACCAGAACAGTAACAGAACCAAAAAAAAACTGTTTAACAAAAACAAGGAAACTTGATAGGAGAAACTAAAGAGAAACAGCCTATGACACAGTTGTGTATGGTAGGGTTTCTTCATTTACTTCTTTACCAACTATCTACTTGCTCCTAACATGGGTTTAAGATCTGCAGGTAGAAAATTAAATTGTGGTTTCTGGTTTGAAAGAGCACTGATATGAAACCATCTTGACTATGTAAGACAAATTTACCTGCTCTGATAAAATGCAATTGATTTCTAAGACCTTTTTAAAATATATTAATGATTGTATAATTTTTTGGTCTACAAGTCAGTTTGAAAAGATGGCTGGCAGCATCTTTGTGTTTTCTGAGTCTCTTCTTCTTGCCTGATAGCAGTAAGTGAAGGCTAGTGGTAGAGTCAGTGCGTAACATCATAGGTGCTGTGTGATTTTTATTTTCTGGTTAGATTCTATTTTTTCAGATTCTTGAAAGTTCACTTAACCCCTGCTGTACTGACTTTTGTTATCTTGACTTTTGGGTTTTTATTCTTATAATGGCTACTTACTAAAGCTCAAAGATATCACATTCTTAACCACTAAACTATTAAATGTGTCTTTGGAAAATACATATACACATAACACATGCAAAGTGCTTGACTACACACTAGGTACTGTGCCATTCACTTTGCATATGTGATCTCAGCCTTGAAAGGCACATGATTTGGTAATATGAAAGTAGAATAAATGATAATAAGGTACAAGGAGGGTTATCTTCCCTGGCTATTGAAAATGTAGTCCATATGCCAGCAGCATCAGTATCATCTAGCAGTTTTTTAGAAATGGAAAATCTCAAAGCCCACCCAGACCTACTGAGTCACAATCTTCATTTTAACAAGAGCTGATGTGTAAACTGAAGTATGAGAGGCAGTGCTATTGAAGACCCATGGGAAAAAAAACTAATCTCAGCTGTGGGGGAATTATATTTGGTTTTCTAAATATAATCCCAGAACTAGCAGCATCAACTTCATCTGGGAACCTAATTGAAATGCAAGTTCTTCAGCATCACTTAAGACCTGCTGAAATGAAAACTCTGGCCACGGGGCCTAGGAATCTGTTTTAGCCCCCCAGATGATTCTGATACACCCTCAGTTTTGAGAACTCCATGCAATCCTTATACCTACGCTCAACATGAAAAGGGGAGTCAGCAGTGACACCCTGTGGAGCCAACGGAGGCTTGCATTTTTCAATTCGTTTACTTGTTCTTTTTCCCCTAGTAAGGTAAAACCATCATGATCTTTGCTCTTTGCACTGAAAATCCAAAACTGATTTATATTCCTACAGCTATTTGTTTCGGAGTTCTGTGCACCTTTTGGTCAAGCACATTAGATTCTTTCATTCAATAAACATTTATTCGTTCATTAGCTAGGTGCTGCGGAAGACAGAGAAAATATCAAACTGGTTCCTGAAACAATCTACTAATCGTTGTGGCTGTAATAGCACCAACCACAATGTATTTGCTGTGTGTCAGGCACAGTGTTATTCCCCCCAAACTCACTCAGTTCTCACCAGTTTGTGAGTTATTTGTTATTTCCATTGTATGAGACAGGAAGTAATGTGAAATCTGAGTTGAAAGCCTCTGTTCTGAATCACACAGCAGAGATCCCCGATGATCGTTGCTCTTAGAATCACTTAACAAGCTAGTTACCGAGGCAGATTCCCAAGTCAAACGCTGTGGATCCGTAGCGAATCCGACAAGCCCCCCGGGCACGCGGCACACACACCGCGGTTGGCAGCCCCTCTGCGGCACTGTGCTGCCTCCATCAGACCACTGTGCTCCCTAGTCCCGTGGGCTTCAAGCTGAAACGGGTTGGCACTCGATTTTTTTAAGCAGTAGGGCTTAGAGCACACAGTTTTTGAGTGTTCTGTGTGGTAGCAGAGGATGGATTCGGGGAGGATGGTAGAGGTTAATTTTACACTTTATCATCAGAAAAAATTCCACACCGATATAGCAATGCCACATGATGTTCTAGGCTCGCTCACTAAGTGACCCGCTGGTTGTATGGCCATTTCAAATTCTTGTCTCAGGAAAAGTAATAGTTGCATAGAATCTGAGCTGTAAATCCTGAACCAAGTACTAGTAATTCTAAAACATGTGAGGATAACTTAGACAAAATAGTCTATAACAGTTAATAAACAGAGGGCGAGAACCAGAGCCTCGGGAGTAGAGTCATCCTTTTAGCAAAAAATTTAAAATAATTTTAAGATACCATTTAAACCTGCATAGCCTTTAAATAGACTGTCTCTAAGTTCTTTCTAATATGAACATTTCTTGAGTTGCTACTGTCACTTTAGAATTTTCAGCTTCTGTGTTTTAGACCTTCAAATGGACATTGGTCATACAAGTTGTATTATGCCCCCTGGTGGCAGTATCGGTAAGAAGAGGAGAAGCGTATTTCAATCAAGAGGAGAGAGCCAGCTTAACTGAAGTAGGTGTCAGGCCATGTGTTTGAGAATAGAATTTCATCTAAAACATTTCTGCTCTTACTAAAAATAGGAAAGATCCCTTTAAACTAAAATCAGATGTATTAACTTCAACCTGTAAGGGGCATATTTCAATTTCCCTTGCTTTGTCATAAAATGGATTAGCTTCTTGAAATGTGTCAGTTGAACTTGAAATTAAATATTTGCTCTACATCTAGCCAAGTGGCTGAACTCAAAAAAGATAACTGTAGCCCAGACTCTGCATTTGCACAGCATTTCCTCTAATGTTGGGGCTCAGCAAGTGTCACATACTCACAGGGCCATCTAGTTCTTCAGAACATTAACATCCCCTCCAACAAGACACTTTAAAAGGTTATATAGTCCACCCGGTCATTTTCAACAAGGCCTTGGGGAAAAAAAATCTGAATTTTATAACTGATTCTTTCATCAAAATAGCCAAACATAGGTTTTAATTTGGATTGTACTGAGTGCCTCTCAATGAGGCATTTTACCTGTTTAGGGGCAAAAATAGAGGAGAGTAAAGACATCAAACTTACAGAATATAGTTAAGCTCCATGTTGATGTTGGTATGAGAAAATGCATATAAAATATGGTGTGTGTGTGTATGTCAGCGAGAAAGAGAGTTAAACTGGGCCTCAATGGTTGTATTACTATGTCATAGGAGAGAAAAATGGGTATTCATTAAACAAACATTTAAATGACCATCAGGTACACAGTACTATGCTACATACTAAACCCTCTTTTGTCTAGTAGACTACAAGTCATAACAGTGATCCTATAAGACTTAGGAGAACCATTTCATAGGATTCCCAAAGCTGTAAATCTTTACAGAAGCAGACTGCCACATCTTTCTCGTAAGGAGCAGCTGGTGGATTCAAACTGCTGACCTTTGGTTCGTAACCCAAGCACTAAACTGCAGCACCACCAGGATTCTTATACTAAAAATAAAATAAAAAATAAGCCTTTGGGATCAAATTGATTGCACCTCATAGCCAGCAAATAGAACAGAGTTGAACCGTCCCACAGACAGATTTCCAAGGACTGTCTGCTGGATTTGAACTCCTGAATTTCTGGTTAGCAACCAAGCTCTTATGCTACACTCACAAATCATTTGCAGGTGAATCAATTGGGACTTATAACAACCCTAGAAGAGAGACTGGGACTGTTCTAGAGGGTTTCCAAGAAGCAGCTGGAGGATTCGAACTACCAATCTATTGGTTAGCAACCTGTAGTTCTTAACCACTATGCTACCAGGGTTTCCATGCTAGACTTAAAAAAGAAAAAAATTGCCATCAAGTCAGTTCTGACTCATAGCAACCCTATAGGACAGAATGGAACTGGCCCAAAGAATTTCCAAGGAGTGGCTGGTAGACACAAACTGCCAACCTCTTGGTTAACCCAAAAACTCTTCATCACTACACCACCAGGGATTCTTCATACTGTTAGGTGCCATGAAGTTGGTTCTAACTCACAGAGACATTATGCACAACAGAAAAACATGCTTCCTGGTTTTGCACCATGCTGACCATCTTTTTTATGCTTAAGCCCATAGCTGCAGCCACTGTTAGCAATCCACTCCTCTTTTTCGCTGAACCCCTACTTTACTAAGTTTGATGTTTTTCTCCAGGGATTGATCCCTCCTGACATGTCCAAAGTGTGTAAGATGCAGTCTCATTATCCTTAGTTTCAAAGAGCACTCTGGTTGGGCTTCTTCTAGAACAGATCTTTTTGTTCTTTCAGTAGTCCATGGTATGCTAGTATTCTTCTCCGACACCACAATTTCAGGGTGTCAGTTCTTCTTCTGTCTTTCTTACTCATTGCCCAGCTTTCACATGCATCCGATGCAAGCGAAAATACCAGGGCTTGGGTCAAGTGCACCTTAGTGTTCAAGGTGACATCTTTATTTATTCAACCCACTAAAGAGGTTTTTTTGAAGCAGTTTTTCCCAGCGCAATATGTCTTTTGATTTCTTGTTGTTGCCATGAGGATTGGTTGTGAAACTCAGTAAGGTGAAATCCTTGACAACTTCTACCTTTGTTCCATTTCTCATGATGTGATTACTGGTCCAGTTGTGAGGACTTTTGTTTCCTTGACATCGAGGTGCAATCTATACTGAAGGCTGTGGTCTTTGATCTTCAGCAGTAAGTGTTTCAAATCCTTTACAGTTTTAGCAAGGAAGGTTGCATCCTCTGCATAATGCAGCTTAATGAGTTTTCCTCCAGTCCTGACGCCTGGTTCTTCATCATGTAGTGCAGCTTCTTGGATTATTTGCTCAGCAAACAGCATGAAAAGGTATAATGAAAGGATACAGCCCTGATGCACACCTTTTCTAACTTTAAACCACGCAGTCCCCTTATTCTTTTCACATGACTATCTCTTGATCCATGTACAGATTCTTCATGAGCACAATTAAGTGTTCTGAAATTCACAGTCTTCACAATGTTATCCATAATTTGTTAGGATCCACACAGTTGAATGCCTTTGCCTAGTCAATAAAACATACGTAAACATTTTTCTATTATTCTCTATTTTCAGCCAAGATTCACGTGACATCACCAGTGACACTCATTGTTCCATGTCTTTTTCTGAATCTGGCTTGAATTTCTGGCAGTTGCCTGTCAATGTACCACCACGGTCATTTTTGAATGATTTTGAGCAAAATTTTACTTGCTTGTGATATTAATGATACTGTTCAATAATTTCCACATTCAGTTGGATCACCATTCTTAGGAATAGACATAAATGTGGATTTTTTCCAGTAGGTTGGACAGGTAGCTATCAGCCAAATTTTTTGACACAGATGAGTGAGTACTTTCAGTGCTGTAGCATTCTGTTGAAACATCTCAATTTTGATATTCCATCAATTCCTGGGGCCTGGTTTTTCACCAGTGCTTCGATGTAGCTTCGACTTCGTTCTTCAGTACTGTCAGTTCCTGATCACATCCTACGTCTTGAAATGGATGAACGTCAATCAGTTCTTTTTGGTATAATGACCCTGTGTAGTCCTTCCATCTTCTTTTGATGCTTCGTAAGTCATTTGCTGTTTTCTCTGTAGACTCCTTCACTACTGCAAATAAGGCTCTAATTTTTTTTCAATTCTTTCACTCAAAAATTGCAGAACATATTCTTCTCCTTTGGTTTTCTATCTCCAACTGTTTGCACATGTCATTGTAATTCATTACTTGATTTTCTTGAGCCACCCTTTGAAATCTTCCATCCAGTTTCTTTACTTCATCATTTTTTCATTCTGCTTTAGCTATTCAATGTTCAAGGGCAAGTTTTAGAGCCTCTTCAGGCATCTGGTTTGGTCTTTTCTTTCTTTGCTGTCCTTTCAGTGACCTCTTTCTTCATGTGTGAAGTCTTTAATGTCATTCCACAACTCACGTGGTTTTCAGTCATTAGTGTTTATCACGCTATATTGGAAGTGTTAAAACAAAAAAGAATAGCCATAGGAAACAGTGTTTAGCAGGGCGGACAATAGAAAATATAATTACAGTGTAATTATATAAATAACAGTGAACATAACGAGAACAATCCCCCCCAAAAAATGAAACGCCCTGCTGTTGAGTTGATTCCAACTCACGGCAACCCTATAAGACAGAATAGAACTGCTCCACAGTTTCCAACAAGTGTCTGGAAGTTTCTAACCACTGATGTTTTGGTTAGCAGACATAGCACTTAACTACTGTGCCACCAGGGTCCCCGCAATTGTCTGAGTCTGAACTACAGACGTGATACCTTTTCTGTGTCAGTGCAGGCTTCCCTATTCTCATGATTTTCACTGACATAGAAAAGGTATCACATTTGTAGTTTAGACTCAGATTTGACATATAAGTATTTTTTCAAAGAACATAAAAAGCCATCTGAGCTGAGGGAAGGCCCATGCATGCACATGGAAGGTATGACGGGCTAAGGAAACTAAAATTAATTCAGCATTGCTTGAGGATAAAATTCAAGTGGGAAGCTGCAAGAGAAAAGACCAGGGTCTGGATTACGAACAGTCTCGAAATTCCTCAGTTTACTTTATTCTATAAATAAGACAACCTGAGACAGAAATTCGCTGTGCCCCTTAGCAAAAAGAAATACTTAACTGTTTATTAAAGAGTACTATCCAAATACTTAAGTATTTATGTACTAATATTGTGTTTAAAAGTACATAACACACAAGTTAAAAGAATATTTTTGTCACTCTTAAGATAGCCAATTATTAACTAAGGTACATTTGTGCCTGTTAGGCACAGTACAATTAAACCTTGGAATCAAATGGGACATACACATTGCCATCATTCGTATTTTTGGTGACCCTGTAGGACAGAATAGAACTGCCCCATAGGATTTCCAAGGCTATAAATCTTTATGGAAGCTGACTGACACATCTTTCTCCCATGGAGTAGCTAGTGAGTTCAAACAGTCAATCTTTTGGTTAGCAGCTGAATGATTTAACTACTTCTCCATCAGGGATTCTTCAGATTGGACATAGACGTTGTCATTTCCTGTTCTATAACAATTTTCACCAGATACTTGCTGTTTATCACAGCAAAACTCAAAATCCCAGCTTGACAAAGGTGTGATGTCTTCAAAAAGCAGGTGATCTGACCTAACTAGCAATTTGCAGTGGCATGACAGATACCAAGTATCACTATGTTTTCTTCGAGAATTTGAAATATTCCATGGTTCTTCTGTAAGTTCACTGTGGCACATTTGCAGCACAGTTCAGTTAAGTTAAAAAAACACTGAGCAAATGACTGACATAATCTAATTTGCATGGTAGAATACTCAAGTAGTCTTTGTAGGCATTAGAGACTGAGAGAGCAGTAAGGAGATTATTTCAAGGACAAGCAGTCCCTAGGGTTATGAATGTCCCATAGCTATGAAGCAACCCCCATAAAGCCTATGATATTAAAAATTTGAAGTGTATACAATGGTTCATGATAACAAGAGTCCTACTTTGCAATACACGTAAAAACATTATTACTATATCACTGCATTAAAAATGTTCTAGTGTATCCAAATTGTTTCTTTAATGTTTTTATACATAGAAAGACATATAATGTACCATATACTAAGACTGACATTAGATCTGGACCAAACCTAACTATTCCAACTTTAGTAAAACTGCAAGTTTTAAAGACAGACTTAGGAATGAAACTCATCTGTAATCTGGGAACTGCCTGTATACCAGAACAGAAGTGATGAAGACACAGATGACAACACAGGCAAAGGACAAGTGAGAGCATTGGTACATTAATCCACAGTTCTTGCTAAGCAAATGGATATATGGAAGTGAGGTGGCATAGTGTGAGAAAGTTAGTGGTATTATTCATTGCAGATGTTTTCAGTTAGTGATACTATTGATCGCAGATGTTTTTAAATATTTTGAATTTTTGTTTGAGTCTAATTGATTTCCCTTGTAATCCTATGTCTTGTTTCATACAGGAAAAATATTATTCCAAATAGGGTTCATTAAGCTTCAATGGAATGCAAAAAAACGGGTAAAAACAACAACATAAAAACCCTACTGGACATTGAATGTTCAAGCCTAAATGTTAAGAGAAATAAACCTAAATAAAACGTACATGTTGTAAAATTTTCCTACATATCTGATTCATGACAAAAGCCACTGGTACAGATAAGTTCTTAGGGAGAAGCATAAAGTCTGAAATGAGGACTGAGGGCAGAAATCCAGAAAACATAAACACTTCAGAGAACAGAGAATGAGATCAGGAAAAAATAAATGCAAAGGTCAACACAGAAAACCCAGTAAAATCCAAGCGGTCAGTGATTCCTGAGTCTGTGAAAGATGGGTGGAATTTTTGATGCACAGTGATTACAAAGAAGCCTGCATTAAGAGTGGGTGGCAATATTGTGAAAGGTGATGATCCTCAAACAGGTAATTTTGAATTGCTTCACATTGCCTTCTAACTTTTACCTCTAACTTTTAATTTTAACTTTTAAGTGAGTAGCCCAAAGGAGTCAATTCGAAAAGCTGCTGCCGGGCTTTTGAACTTGATACAGATGCAAATGTTTGTCCTGATTTGACTGATTCTTCGCAGTGGAGTTTTGCGCCAGAAAAATAGCAGCTTGGGCTACAACAAAGCGCCACAAGGTGGCACTCCAGAACCAAGTTATTTCACAACCTTGAAGCTGCTATTTGCAGTCCAGTCAATTCAGACTCATGGTGACCCCATGTGTTACAGAGAAGAACTTGCTCCATAGGGTTTTCTTGGTTGTAATCTTAATGGAAGCCAAATGCCAGAACTTTTCTTCTGTGATCCTGCTGGATGCGTTTGAATTTCCAACCTTTAGATTTGCACTTGAACAAGACATTTACCTTACCTAGGGACCTCAAATCTGTGAGTGTTAAGGAACTAAAAATAATCTAAATGTCTTTAGATGAACTTGAAAATCTTTTGTCTTGAGGAATGAGATTCTAAGCAGACTGTAATAGGCACTAATTTGTATGGTGCCCTCATTGAACAGCATATGATCTTGATAAAACAGAAATTCTTGCAAAGCCAAGAAAATCAGGAGATTTACTGAAGCAGAAAATCAACCTAGAACTGTACTTCAGGTGGGTGAATCAACAGTTTGTCTTTCAGCAGCAGTATGTAACCAAGGGAATAGTTTCATGTTACATTTGGTATAGGGTATAAGGATGAAAATAAAGATGGAAAGTGAAGTTTAAAAATGGCACTTCATGTAACTCTTCTTTATTGCCGGTATCAGTAGGAACATTTGATGTGTTTTTAAACAGAAAAGACCTGATGTCCTTTTAAAAAGCAGAATGAAACAAAAGTTTCCATTCAGATTCAACTTTTAGTTATACTTTTTTATTCTGTATATTTGTGTATTGACCTTTTTTTGTTGTTTTGGACTTTTCTATCTCACTTATGAATAATTACATTATGTAATTATTGAATAATTTAAAATTGGAAAGGAGAACTTAACTAAAATGTTACAATAGGTCTGAATTTTCTCAAGCATTCTTAGAAACTGCATATCAGCTGTATGGCTATTAATAATTCTATGTTGGTGGTAAGTCTAGCATACTCACAAATCTACCTTTATTTTGAAAGAAAAAATATCCCAAAGCACAAAAGCTTCAGAAGCATGAAATAGTGTGAAATCTAAGTTAGAAAGTAGTTACCTTGATACTTCAGATTGTAAATAACTACTATAAATTATACTTCACACAAAAAACAGAAACCTGTGAAATTATTTGTAAAGCAGAAATTATGTCAATAATCAAATGTATACCAGAACATGGTGATTGTGAAGAAACTTCATGCTGAACACATTAGAAAACTAAATTTATAAAACATTCAAGTATTTTTTGTCTGATTTATTTTTTATTTTTTATTTTTATTATGACTGAGTGAAAATATACATTCCCATATAAATTTACATGCCCACCTATATGCAACTTCCACTGCTCTCCCTGCCCAGTAACAGCACACTATTCCTCTCTGCTCCACACAAGTCTCATCCTCCCAACAGTCTCCTTTCCCCTCCCCTCCACCCACTCTCCTTCCTCCAGCCAGAGGTCAGCAGGATGATATCCTACAGATGCATAGAACCAAAAAGTGCATCCAATATACGGTCACTCTGCATCGCCAAGTCGAATCCATTCGTGTTCGAAGAGCGGACCTTCATTATGATTTATGGGCAAGGGCAGCATCAGAGCCAGAAGCCTTGCTCCCAGGGCAACCTCGAAACCGCTGGACCCTCAATTGAGGTCTTTTAGTGGAGATCTCAGGATGCACCCCTTTTTATTCTTGTGTTGCCAGTGAGACTCAACTTTGTGAGCTCTATCGCGGCTATCACTGGTGGTGGCTAGGCACCATCCGATTCTTCTGATCCCAAGTCGATGTAGGCACCCACTGATGTGGGTCTCTCTATGTTCTGGGTTGTCTTTACCCCATGTCATTTTGGTCCTCGGTGAGCATCCATTCCTGCTGAGTTGGGACCATTTGCTGTGTCCTCAGCTGGCAGCTTGGCAGCTTTTAAGACCCCAGAGGCCACTCACCAACGTGGGGTGCAGAGAGCTCTCTTAGCAAAATGCTAGTTGTGCCAATTGGCGTCGATTTCACCTAAGAGCATGGTCCCCTGCCCCCTGCCCCAGCTACTCTATCCTTGTAATATCGGGTTAAGATGGAAGGAGGATTCAAGTTATGCTGAAGTCCACTTAATATTGTTCTTGTTTCTAACATGTGCTACCACCAATTTCACCCAACCAGATTTTTAGTAACTAATCTAAATCCCACCCCCCTCGCCCTCTCTCCCTTCCCTCTGTCGCGGCTGTCAAAGAATCTTTTCTTCTATACATAAGTCTGTTTTTGAGAGCTTATCGCAGGGGTCTTATACAATATTTGTCCTTTTGTCGCTGACTACTTTCACTGAACATAAGTATTTGTATTTTTAACATATAAATGCTATTAGGTAAGTGTGCTTAGTGTTGTGACCAAATGTGCTACTATTTTTTAAATCGTTTCTGTATATTCTTGTTTTTTTACTGTACTTGAGGTAGGTTTACAGAATAAACCAGCTTCTCATTAAATGGTTAGTACACACACTGTTTAATGACATTGGTTAACCCCGCAGCATGTCAACACTCCCTTCTCAAACTTAGGTTCCCTACTACCAGATTTCGTATCCCGTTTTGCCTTCTCTCATCTGTGGCCTTGGGCCTGTCCCATCTTTGGCTGAAGGGTGAATCTTTCTTGATGAAGTGTCTGTTCATTTCCTTTACCCGGTTTTAATGGGATTATTTGTCTTTTTGTTGAGAAGGTGTTGGATTTTCTCATAGATTTTAGAGATCAGAATTTGGTCTGATTTGTAATAGACCAGACTTTTGCCAATTGATCTAGATGTCCTCTGAAACATGGTTCCCAAACCCCTGTCTCTGCTACTCTGTTTCTCTGTTTGGTCATATTTAAGAAATTTCTTGGCTTTTCCTTTAGACCAGTTGTGTTGACTTCTCTGCTACTGTGTGCCATCCGTCCCTTCACCCCAAATCATTCTTCATCCATTTAGTGAATACCTTTCCCCCTCTCCTTACCTCGTAACCATCTAAGACTATTTTCCTTTGTGTTTAAACCTTTTCTTGCATCCTTATAATAGTGATCTCATACAGTATTTTTCCTTTTTGCAGTGAGTATTTTTCACTGAGCATAATGCCTTTCAGATTCCTCCATAGCGTGAGATGTTTCCCAAATTTGTTGTTGTTCTTTATCACTGCATCATATTCCATTATGTAAATATACCTTGGTTTGTTTATCCATTCATCTGTTGATGTCACCTGGGCTGACTCCAACTTTTTGCTATAGTGGACAGTATGTGGCAGCTCTTATTTCTCTAGGATATATTCCAAGAAGTATCTCTCTACAGCCTCTCCAACATTCATCATTTAGTGGTTTTCAGATTAATGCCAGCCTTGTTGTGGTGTGATGGTATCTCACTGTGATTTTAATTTGTATTTTTCTGATGGCTAATAATTGTGACCATTTCCTTATGTATTTCTTAGCAGTCTGAACGTCTCGTTTGGTAGTGACTGTTCATATCTTTGCCCATTGTATAACTGGGTTGTTTGCTTTCTGTTGTTGAGATTTTATAGTATCTTGTAGATCAAATTTGTCATAACCCAATTTTTCCCCCCATGCTGTAGGCTATCTTTTTTGGTGAAGTCTCTGAATGAGAATAAGTGTTTGATTTTTAGAACTTCTCGGTTAACTGCTTTCTCTTCTGGTGTTTGTGCATTGTTAGTAATGTTTGGTACTTTGTTTATGTTTTGAATTAGGGATCCCAGCATTGTCCCTATTTTTCCCTCCATGATCTTAATCATATTAGATTTTACACTTAAGTATTTGATCCATTTTGAATTAGTTTTTGTGCATGGTATGAGATAGAGGTCTTGTTTTATTTTTTTGCAGATGGATATCCAGTTATGCCAACACCATTTGTCAAAGAGACTGTCTTTTCTCCAATTAAGAGACTTTGTCAAATATCAGCTGCTCATACTTGGATGATTTTATATCTGGATTCTCAATTCTGTTCTATTTGTCTGTGTATGTGCCATTGTACCAGTACTAGACTGTTTTGACAACCAAGGCAGTGTAATAAATCATAAAGTCAGGTAGTGTGAGACATCCTACATTGTTTTTCTTCTGTAATGTATTTATTCAGAGCTTTTTCATTTTCGTATGAAGTTGGTGAGGTGTTTCTTCATCTCCTTAAAAAATGCCATTGACATCTGAGGTCTTAAAAGCTAGTAAGCTGCCATCTGAGATACACCAAATGGTTCCAACTCATCCAAAACAGACGATTACTGAGAACAACAAACACATGAGGAAAAGAGTTCAGGAGCCAGAAGGACCTATGTGAATGGGAGACTGTATCAACATGTGATCAGAAGAACCAGATGGTGCCCAGCCACCACCACAGACAGCTGTGATGGGGTACACAATGTCAGGCCACTGTGGCAACAAGAGAAAAAGAGTAGTGCAGCTCAAGAACTCTACTAAAAGACCGCAGTTGATAGTCTGATGGCCTGGGGAATCCTCTGGGAGCATGGCCCCTAGACTTGCTGCTGTCCCAGTCCAGTTAACTGAGAAGTTCTAAAAATCAAACACTTATTCTCATTCAGAGACTTCACCAAAAAAGATAGCCTACAGCATGGGGGGAAAAATTGGGTTATGACAAATCTGATCTACAAGATACTATAAAATCTCAACAACAGAAAGCAAACAACTCAATTATACAATGGGCAAAGATATGAACAGTCACCTTACCAAACGAGATGTTCAGATTGCTAAGAAATACACAAGGAAATGGTCACAATTATTAGCCATCAGAAAAATACAAATTAAAATCACAGTGAGATACCATCTGGCCACAACAAGGCTGGCATTAATCTGAAAACCACTGAATGATGAATGTTGGAGAGGCTGTAGAGAGATACTTCTTGGAATATATCCTAGAGAAATAAGAGCTGAGTTCAACTACTGAGTTCAACTCTTTGGACAAAAATGGACTGGACTCAGGAACACAATGTAACCATATGGTGTGTGTACTTCATGGCTCTATACATTTATAGGCTGCTGTCCTACTGGTCTCTTTCCAGATGGGAGAGAAGAGGGTGGAAAGGAGGGTGTAGGAGATTGTTAAGAGGATACAACAAGTATAGAGTGAAAAGGAAGACTGTGCTGTCACGGGGATTGGAGAGCAAAAGGAGCTGCAATTAGGTGGACATGCAAAATTAATTTGGATTATTTAGTTTCATTTAATCAAATAAAAAAATGCCATTGCAATTTGTATCAGGATTGCAGTCTACCCATGAGTCTTACTGTCCAAGCTCACGATAAGTTTCCCCATTTATATAGGTCTCTCTTGATTTCTTGCAATAGAGACTTGTAGTTACTTCTACATAGTTCTTTTATGTCTCAGATTAGATTTATTCCAAAGTATTATGTCTTCTTGAGGGCTACTATAAATTATACTAATTCAATGATTTCCTCTCTGATGGTTGATGTGAAGGAGCTCAACTGATTTTCGTATGTTTATCTTGTACCTTGATGCTTTGCTGAGCTCTTCTATCAGTTCCACTAGATTTTTTGTGGATTCTTCAGGGTTTTCTGAGTACAAAATTATATCATCTGCAAATAAAGTTAGTTCTAATTATTCCTTACTAATTTGAATGTGCTTTGTTACTTTTTCTAGACTACTTGCTCAAGCTAGAACCTCCAGAACAGTGTTGAACGAAAGTGGTGAAAAAGACTTTCTTATCTGGTTCCTGTTAAAAAGGGGGATGTTTTCAGGCTTTCTCCATTTAGGATCAGGTTGGCTATTAGCTTTGTGTAAATGCTACTTACTGTGTTGAGGAATTGCCATTCTGTTTCTATTTTGTTGAGAGTTTGTAGCATGAATGGGTGTTGGAGTCTGTCAAATGCCTTTTTTTTCATCAATTGATAAAATCAAGTGGTTCTTGTCTTTTATTTATATGGTCGATTACAATGATTGTTTTTCTGATGGTGATCCATCTCTGCATACCTGGTACAAATCATATTTGGTCACGGTAAATTATGTTTTCGACATGTTGTTGAATTAGCTAGAATTTTGGTGAGGATTTTGCATCTAGGTTCATGAAAAATATTCATCTGTAGTTTTCATTTTTTGCAGTGTCTTTAACTGTTTTTGGTATCAAGGTTATGCTGTCTTCATAAAATGAGCTTGGGAGTATTTCATCCTTTTCTGTGCTCTGAAATACCTTTAGTAGTAGTAGTGTTAATTCTTCTCTGGAAATTTCGCAGATTTTTCCAGCAGATAGTCAGGGACAGGATTTTTCGTTGCTGTTGGCAGATTTTGAATTACCTTTCCAATCTCTTCTTTTGTTACAAGTTTATTTAGTTGTTCTCCCTCTGTGTTTGTTTAAGTAGATTGTTAAAGTACAATTTTTAATTCTTTTCTGTTAAAATTTTTTAATTTTATTTGCATCTGTTGATGGCACTTCACTTGGCTGGCTGTTGTGATAGTGCTCATCTCATTTCTTATTTGGGTAATTTGTTTTTTTTCTCATTTTTCTTTTGTCATCTTGGCTAATGATTTATTAATTTTGTTGATCTTTTCAGTGAAACAGATTTTGGTCTTGTCAACCCTTTCAATTGTTTTTCTATTGTCTAATTCATTTAGTTCTGCTCTAATTTTTATTGTTTGCTTTCTTCTGGTGCTCTAGAGGTATTTAAATTGTTCTCTTTACAGTTATTCAAGTTGTAGGGTTAAATGCTTTGATTTGGGTTCCTTCTTTTTTGAATGTGTGCTTTTACTGAAACAAATTGACCTATGAGAACTGCTTTTGCTCTGTCCCAAAGGTACTAGTTGAGCATGCTTTCACTCTTATTTGATTCCGCAAATGTCTTTAATTCTGCCCTTGATTTTTCTTTAAGACTAGTTTTTGAGCAAGGTATTCCTCAATTTCCATATGTTTAATTTTTTAAGCTTGCTTTTAGCAATTGATTTCTACTTCTATGGTTTATGATCTGAAAAGATGCTTTGCAATATTTCAGTGCTTTGGATTTTGTTAACGCTTGCCTTATAGCCTAATATGTGATTTATTCTGAATATAACATTCCATGTGCTTTGAAAAGAGAACATGCTTGGCTGCTGTTGGGTGGTGGGTTCCGTATATGTCCATGAAGTCAAGTTGGCTGACTGTGGCAGTTAGATCTTTCGTGTCTTTATTGAACTTCTTTCTGGATGTTCTGTCAGCAAGAATGATGTGTTCAAGTCTCCTACTGTGGAGCTATTGTGGAGCTATTTCTCTTTTTATTGCTGTTAGAGTTTATTTTATGTATTCAGAAGCCTTGTCGTTGGGTACCTATATATTTAATATGGTTATGTCCTCCTGGTTTATTGACCCATTAATCGGTAGTGTCCTTACTTATCCATTGTGATAGAATGTACTTTAAAGTGTATTTTATCAGAAATTAATATTGCCACTCCTGCTCTTTTTTGAATGTTATAGTTATATGCTTAGTGTATCTTTTTCCATCCTTTGAGTTCTAATTCATTTGTTTCTTAAAGTCTAAAGTGTGCCTCTTGTAGGCAATGTTTAGACAGATTTTTTTAAAATTTAATCCACTCTGCTGTTTTCTGTCTCCCTATTGGTGCGCTTAATCTGTTTACATTCACCATAATTATTAGATATGAGTTTAGTGATCTCATGTTGATGCTTGTTTTTGTCCATTGTTGACAGTTTCTGGCCTCTAGACTTGAAGGCACTTGGCTTTGGCTGACAGTTTCTTTGTTCCTCTTAATTTTAATGCTCAGTCAATTTTGTTCGTGCATTTGCATTTTGTCTTTTTCGTTGTTGGTTTTGTATTTGTTGAAACTTTACATTTCTCTTTTTCTATTTTGATGTGTAGGATTGTTAATTTTCTTTGTGGTTACTCAGTATTCAACCCTATTGTTCTAAATTTAACCTGCCTTTTAGTGCTTTGTATTGTCTTGACTTGCTCTCCATAAGAAAATCCTATGGCTACATTTGTTCAAGCCCCCTTTAAAAATACATATATTGTCATCTTTTATATTATGACATCTCTGTTTCCCATTTTAGGTGTTTCAGGTTTGATTTATTTTTGTGATTTCATTATCTGGATTGATATCTGGGTGCTCTGTTCTGAGTTACAATCTTGGGATATTACCCAAGGTGACTGATTTTCTAACCAAAGTACTCCCTGTAGTATTTCCTGTAACTTTGCTTTGTTCTCTGCAAATTCCCTAAACTTCTGTTTATCTGGAAATGTCCTGATTTGCCATCATAGTTGAGACATGGTTTTGCTGGCTGTGTAATTCCCAGCTGGCAATTTTTTTTCCCTTCATGTCTCTGTATATGTTATCCCATTGCCTTCTTGCTTGCATGGTTTCTGGTGAGTAGTCAGAATTTAGTCTTATTGACTCTTCTTTGTAGATTATTTTTGTTTGTGTATATCTGCTTTTAAAATTATCTCCTTATCTTTAAGGAGATAAATTGGATGTCAGAAGAGATTCTGCAACTTGTTCTCAAAAATCAAGCAGCTAAAACAAAATGAAGCAATGACAAAGTAAAAGACCTAAATAGAAGATTTCAAAGGGTAACTTGAGAAGACAAAATAAAGTATGATGATGATATGTGCAAAGAACTGGAAATGGAAAACCAGATGGAAAGAACATGTTCTGAATTTCTGAAGTTAAAAAAAAAATGAGATAAAAATTCAAGCCTCATGTTGCAATATCCAAGGATTCTACAGGGAAGATATTAAATGACTCAGGGAACATCAAAAGAAGGTGGATGGAATACACAAAATCATTGTACCAGAAAGAACTGGTGAATGCTCAGCCACTTGAAAAGGTAGGAATATGATCAGGAACCAGTGGTACTAAAGGAAGAACTCGAAGCTGCATTGAAGGCATTGGCAATAATAATAATAAGGCTCCAAGAATTGATGGAATATCAATGGAGATATTTCAACAAACACATGCAGTGCTGGAAGTGCCCACTCATCTATGCCAAGAAATTTAGAGGACAGCTACCTGGCCAACTGACTGGCAAAGATCCATACTTATGCCCATTCCAAAGAAAGGTGATCCAACCCATGCAGAAATTATCAAACAATATAATTAATATTACACAGAAGTAAAATTTTGCTCAAGATCATTCAAAAGTGAATGCAACAGTATATTGACAAGCAACTTCCAGAAATTCAAGCTGGGTTCAGAAGAGGATCTGGAACCAGGAATATCATTGCTGATGTCAGATGAATCTTGGCTGAAAGCAGAGAATACCAGAAAGATATTTACCTGTGTTTCATTGACTATGCAAAAGCATTTGATTGTGTGGATCATAATATATTGTGGCTAACATTGTGTAAGATGGGAATTTCAAAACACTTAATTATGCTAAGGAATCTGTACAGATCAAGAGGCAGTCGTGCAAACAGAACAAGGGGACACTACATAGTTTAAAGTCAGGAAAGTTGTGTGTCAGGGTTGTATCCTTTCACCATACCTTTTCAGTCTGTATGCCAAGGACATAATCCAAGAAGCTGGCTTATACAAAGAACAAGACATCAGGATCAGAGAACGACTCATTAACAACCTGCATTACACAGATAACAACACCTTACATTCTAGAAGTGACGAAGATTTGCAACATTTACTGATGAAGACCAAGGACCACAGCCTTCAGTGTGGACTGCACCTCAACATCAAGAAAATAAAAATCCTCACAACTGGGCCAGTAAGCAACATCATCATAAATAGAATTGAGGTTGTCAAGAATTTCATTTTACTTGGGTCCACAACCAGTGCCCATGGAAGCCGGAGTCAAGAAATCAAAAGACACATTGCATTGGAAAAATCTGCTTCAAAGGATCTTTTTACAGTATTGAAAAGTAAAGATGTCACCTTGAAGGCTAAACTGCACCTGACCCAAGCCATGGCATTTTCCGTCATACGCCTGTGAAACCTGGACAATGAATAAAGAAGACAGAAGAATTAATGTGCTTGTATTGTAGTGTTGGAGAATAATGTCGAATGTGCCATGGACCACCATTCTGTTCTAGAAGAGCACAACCAGAGTGCTTTTTGGAAGCAAAGATAGTAAGACTGCATCTTACATACTTTGGACATGTTGTCAGGAAAAAATGGTCCCTAGAGAAGGACATCATGTTTGGTAGAGTGGAGGATCAGTGAGAAAAAGGAATACCCTTGATGAAATAGATTCACAGAGGCAGCCACAGGGCTTAAGCCTAAAAATGTTTGTGGACATAGCACAAGACTGGGCAATGTTTTGTTCTGTTGCTCACTGGGTCTCTATGAGGCAGAACTGACTTGACAGCATCACAACAACAACTTTAGTTTTCATAAGTTTGATTGTAATATGTTTTGATGTGTTTCTTTTGGGATCTATTTGTGTGACATTTGATGAGCATCTTGGATACACACTGTCTCATCTTTCATGATATCAGGAAAATTTTTTGTCAGTAAGTCTTCAATAATTCCCTCTGAATTTCCCATTGTCTCCACCTTTTCAGGTATTCCGGTCACTAGTAGATTGTTCCTCATGATAGTTTCTCACTTGATTCTTAAGAGTTTCTTCATTTTTCAAAATTCTGTAATCTGATGTTTCCTCAAATATGTTGATGTCAAGTACTGTGTGTTTAGTCTAGTGAATTTTGCTTTCCATTGCCTCTGTTCTGCTCCTTTGACTTCCTATTGAGGTTTCTAATTTGAAATTTTGTTACTAATCTTCCAGATTTCTGATTGCTGTCTGAGGTTTCTTGCAGCCTGTTCAATTGTCATAATGCTGTACAGCATTTTGCTTTATCTCCTTCCTGAACTCTTGAAGAGTTCTGTATATTAATCTTATGTGTTCTACTTCCCATAATTGCTGGAAGTTTTCTTCATTTGGAAACTTTCTTGATTCTTTGTTTTGGGAACTTTCTGCAGCCATCATGGTCTGCCTCTTTATGTGATTTGGTGTTGACTGTTGTCTCTAAGCCATCAGTAAGCTGTTGTACTTATTCATTTCATGTTTGCCTACTATAGTTTAGCTTCTTGCTTTGTTTCATTTTGAAATACCCTGTCATGGTTTGAATTGTGTCCCCCCAAAAATGTGTGCAGCCACGTGGCTGGGATATGGTTCCCAGTATCTTGGGACTGTCCTCCATTGGGTGGTTTCTCTAACCTGTGTGTTAAAGGATTAGGGTGGGGCTGTAAATTCCTGCTGTAGGGGGAGTTTCCCTGGAGTATGGCTTACCCCACCGTTAATGCTTTTAGCTTACAAGGAATAAAAGGAAAAAGAAACAAAGGACAATTTGAGAACCTCACTACCATCAAGCAAGCAGCACCGGGAGCAGAACGCGTCTTTCAGACCAGAGGTTCTCGTGTCAGGACGCTCCCTGGACAAAGACTGATGCAATACCGGACTTTCCTCCAGAACTGACAAGGGGAAAGTCTTTCCCTGGAGTGGACACCCTGAATATGGACTTGCAACCTACCGGACTGTGTAAGAATAAATCTTTCTTTGTTAAAGCCATCCACTCTGTGGTATTTCTGTTAGAGTGGCACTAGCTGCCTAAAACATGCCCAAATAAGCTGATTTTGTGAGCTAGTTTCATTTTTTATACCTTTGCAGCTCTAACGTTCTGTCTGTGAGGAGAGCGTGTGTAGGCAACTAAGTTTTGCAGCACGTTATGGGTGCTTGTTCCGTATGTAGGGGTGAAAGGAATTCATGGTCCGTGGACTCCTTATGCTTGTATCTAGGCGAAAAGAACATTTTCTTCCCCGATCCTTCTCTTAGGGGAGCTGGAAGATTATTCCCTCCCACCATCTTCTTTAAATTGTTCCCTCTCTAATTCTGGGACAGTGGCTAAGAGTACATATAAGGTGTTCTACTTCCTGCCCAGGGTACGTATCAGTCTCTAGCCAGATCAGGAACAATTCAGGGAAGGGAGGGGAAGTGCTGGCAAAAGGCAGAAAGGTTTATCCTAAAGCAAATGTTTAGATCTGAGTGCAGTAAGTTAGAGGCAAGCTACTTTGGTTTTACAATTGAATGCCATCTTTCACTGATTCTGGAGGAATCAGTGGGCTCTCCACCGCTGGAACTCTCTTGTGTCAGACACTTTCAGAATGCCACTGCCCCCCTCACCATGCTTGCTGCAGCCAATCCAGCTGCAGGGTGCCAATTCCCACCATGTCAGGTCTGGCCAGTGCTAAGTACTTTTGAACCTAATATCCCTTCCCTCTCAGTCCAGTTTCTCAAATTTCCCTTTGATGTTCAGGGCTCCTAATCCACTGCCGTTGTGTCAGGTCCAATTCATAGTGACCCTAGAGATCAGAGAAGAACTTCCACATAGGATTTCCAAGGAGAATCTGGCAGATTTGAACTGCTGACCTTTTGGTTAGCAGATGTAGCACTTGACCCACTACACCAGCAGAGTTTCCTGGAATGTCGCATATAGTTGATTCATTTGTTTCTGGGATCTTTTTTCTTAGAGGAATCACAAGAAACATCTGACTACTCTGACATCTTTGCCTGCCTCCAAGATTTTTCATCTTTTAAAGAATATTGGTAGTATTTCAATCAGGATTGCATTATACTTGTAAATTTGCTTTGGGTAGATTTGTCATTTTCACAATGCTGAGTCTACCTATCAATGAGCATCATGTGTTTTTCCATTTATGTAGATCTCTTGTGGTTCCTGGTAGTAGTGTTTTGAAATGTTCTTTGTATAGGTCTTTTACATCCCTGTTTAAATTTATTCTTAAGTATTTCATTTTTAGAGACTATTATAAATGGCTTTGTTTTCTTGATTTCTTCTTTGATTCTCTTTATTGGTGTATAGTATTCATCTGATTTTTGTATGTTTACCTTGTATCCTGCTGCTTTGCTGAATCTTTTTAATTAGCTCCAGGAGCCCCTTCATGCAATCTTATGGATTTTCTGTGTATAGCATCACATCATTCACAAATACGGCCAGTTTAACTTCTTCATTACCAGTCTGAATGCACTTTATTGCTTGTTTTCTTTCCTTATTGCTCTAGCTAAGGCTTTAAATACAATGTCAAATCAGAGTGGTGATAGAAGTCCCTCTTGTCTTGTTGCTATTCTCAAAGGGAATGTTTTCAGCCTCTCTGTTATGAGTGATATTGATTGTTGTCTATGCATAGATACTATTTATTATGTTGAGAAATTTCCCATCTGTATCTATTTTATTGAGAGCCTCTATAAGAAATTGATGTTGAACTTTGTAAAGTGCCTTTTCTGCATTGAAATGATCATGGGATTCTTCTCTTTCCCTTTGTATTTTGGATTACATTTGTTTTCTAAGGTTGAACGATCCATGCATACCCAGTATCAATCCAGCTTGGTCGTGGTGTATTATTTTTTTTTCTTTTTTGAGGTAATGTTGAATTCTATCAGCTAGAATTTTGTTGAGAATTTTTACATCTATGTTACTGATATACACTGGTCTGCAATTTTCTTTTTTGTGGTGTCTTTCCTAGTTTTGCTATCAGGGTTATGCTGGTTTTATAGAATGAATCCAGAGAAGGACCACTTCCTTTTCTATGTTCCGAAAAAGTTTGAGTAATACTAGTGTATGCTGTTCTCTGAAGGTCAGGTAAAATTCTCCAGTGAAACCATCTGAGCCAGGGTTTTGTTGTTGTTGTTGCTGGAAGTTTCTTTCTCTCTGTCTCTCTCTCTGTTTCTTTCTTTCTTAACCTTATGACTCTCTACTCTTGTCATAGATCTGTTTGTACTTTCAACATTATTTTGTGTTGATTTGGATAGGTAGCGTGTTTCTAGAAATTTTTCCATTTCTTCTAGGTTTTTAAATGTGATGGATATAGTCTTTCATAATATATCTGATGATCCTTTTTATTTCAGTTGGGTATTGTAATGTTTCGTTCATTTCTTGTTTACATCCTCTCCTGTTTTTCTCAATTTGACCAATAGTTTGTTGATTTTGTTGACACTCTCAAAGAATCAACTTTGGGTTTTGTTCATTGCTTCTATTGTTTTTTTATGCTGTATTTCATTTGTTTCTACTCTCACACTTGCTTCCATTTTTCTGGTGGTATGGTCATCGTATGCTGTTCTCTATCTGTTGAAGCTGTGTAGCTTATGCTTTAATTTTGTGCCTTTCTTCTGTTTTGGTGTATGCATGCATTGCTATAAATTGATCTCTGAGGACTGCCTTTGCTATTCACCAAAGATTTTGGTGTCGTGTGTGTGTGTGTGTGTGTGTTGCAAATTACATACAAGTTTACAATCCGTATTGATTTGCTGTACACTGCCTAGAACTCACACTGCTATTCTACTCTAACTACTCTCCCCTCACTTTCCCCACCTGCTGAATTCTTCGATTAGCTTGAGTAGCTTACTTACGGATTCTTTAGAACTCTCTGCCTATATAATCATATCATCTGCAAATAGGGAGACTTTAAATTCTTCTTTGCCAATGCAGATGCCATTTATTTCTTGGTCTTGTCTAATTGCTCTGGCCAGAACTTGTAATGCAATGTTGATTAGGAGAGGTGAGAGTAGGCATCCTTATCTAGTTCCTGTCCTCTAGGGGAATTCTTTCAGTCCCTCTGCATTCAAGGTGACTTGGGCAGTTGGCTTTGTGTAGAAAGCCCTTACTACATTGAGGAGTTCACCTTCTATTCCTACTTTGATGACAGTTTTAGCATAAATGGTTGTTGGACTGTGTCAAATGCCTTTTGTGCATCAATTGATAAAATCAGATGATTCTTGTCTTTTGTGTTGTTTATATGGTTGATCAAGTAATTGTTTTTCTATGCTGAACCCACCTTGCATCCCAAGTATGAGTTCAACTTGGTCTTCATGAATTATTTTTTTGGATGTGTTGTATTGGCAAGGACTTTTGTTGAAGATTTTTGCATCTAGGTTCATAAGTGATACTGGTCTGTAGCTCTCCTTTTTTGTTGGATCTTTCCCTGGCTTTGGTATCAGGTTTGTGCTGACTTCATAAAGTGAATTTGGGAGTATTCCAACCCTTTTTATGCTGTGGAAGAGTCTCAGTAGTATTGGAGTTATCTCTTCTCTGAAAGCTTTGTGGAATTTGGTGGTGAAGCCATCTGGGCCAGGATTTTTTTTGCTTGGTGTTTTTTTGATGACTTTTTCAATCTCTTCCCTTGTGATGCATTTGTTAAGTTGTTCTACTTCTCCTTGTGATAATTTTGATAGGTGATATGAATGTACGAATTTGTCCATTTCCTCTAGGTTTTCAAACCTTTTACAGTACACCTTTTTGTAATATTCTATTGTGATAGTTTTAATTTCTGTTAGATATATTGTGACATCTCCCTTCTCTTTTCTTATTTGGGTTATTTGTTTTCTTTCCTGTTTTTCTTTAGTAAGTTTAGCCAATGGTTTGTCAATTTTGCTGATCTTTTCAACAAGCCAGATTTGGTCTTATCAATTTTTTCAATTGTTCTTCTATTCTCTGACTCATCTAGTTCTGCTCTAATTTTTATCATCTGTTTTCTTCTGGTACCTCAGTGATTCCTCTGTGGCTATCTTTCTACTTGTTCAAGTTGGTGGATTAATTCTTTGGTTTGGTCCTTTTATCCTTCTAGATGTGTGCATTTAGAGAGATAAATTGACCTCTGTGCACTGCTTTCGCTGTATCCCATAGGTTCTGGAAGGATATGTATTCATTCTCATTTGAATCCATAAATTTCTTCATTTCATCCTTGATTTCTTCAATAACCCATGGCTTTTTGCGCAAGATGTTGTTCAGTTTCCATGAGTTCCAATTTCTATGTTTTTTCTACTATTGATTCCAACTTTTATGGCTTTATGGTCTGAGAAGATGCTTTGCAGTACTTCAGTGATTTGAACTTGTTGAGATTTGCTTTATGTGCTAACACATGGTCTATTACAACAGAAAATGTTTCATGTGCACTGGAGGAGGCGACATAGTTAACGAGGTCTAGTTGGTTAGTTGTGGCAATAATATCTTCTGTGTCTTTACTGAACTCTTTTCTAGAAGATCTGTCCGATACTGAAAGTGCAATGTTGAAGTCTCCCACTATTACAGTGGAGTGATCTATCTCATTTTTGAATGTAGTCAGTGTTTCTTTGACGTATTTAGATGCTCTAATATCAGGTTCATATTTCATATTTGTAAGTCCTGCTTGTGTATTGAATCTTTCAGCAATAGTGTCCATCCTTTTTCATGATAGTGGATTTTACATTAAAATCTATTTTATGTGAGATTATTATTGCTACACCTGCTCTTCTTTGTAAATTGTTGGCTTGGTATATATTATTCCATCTTTTAATTTTCAGTTTGTTTTTATCTTTAAGTCTAAGGTGAGTTTCTTGTAAGCAACATATAGGCAGGGTATATCTTTTGATCCAAGATGTTATTCATTGTCTCTTTACTGGATCATTCAGTATGTTTAAATTTAGTGTAATTATTGATAGGTATGTGTTTAGTCCTGTCATTTTGATGTATTTATTTTTGCGTTGGTGTTTTCTCTTTTGCTCTTAATACTGTTTTCTAGTTCATTCTTCTTTATGGATTTGTTTTTCATCCTTTTCAGTGTTGGTTTTATGTTTATTGAGACTCCTGTGTTATATTTCTTGTTCTGATATGCTGCATCTTTATTGTGCTCTGCAGCTACCTCTACGCTTCCTCTTAATAATCTGCATTTGAACCCAATTTTAACTTCTCCATATCTTATTAACTTCTCCATATCTTATTAACTTTTCCATCTGGAAAGACTATAATTAGTGTAGTATATCCCTCTTTTTAACATGATGGTATCATAGTTTTCACAATATGATCACGGAATCCCTTCTTTTAATATTATGGCTTTGATTGAGTTTTGTGCCTTCCCTGCATTGTGTCCTCCATTGCCTCTTTAAATACACACTTAATGACTTAATGGTTTTGTTTTTCGAAGGAAAGAGCTTCTTTCAGTATTTATTGTAGCTTTGGCTTGGATTTCACAATGTGTCTATGTATCTATCTGAGAATGTCTTAGAATGTCTTAGTTTCATCTTCATATTTGAAAAACAGTTTTGTAGGAGATATGAGTCTTGGTTGGAGTTTTATCCTTCAAGGCCTTGAATGTGCCATTCCACTGCTTCTGTGCCAACTTCATTTCTATGGATAAGTCATATGAGAGCCTACAGGACTTTCCTGTGAGTGTTAGCTTTACGTTGAGTCTCGCTGCCTTTAAGAGTTTCTGCTTAGGTTTCATTTTTTTAAGCTTGATTATAATATGTCCTGGTGTTTTTCTTTTGGAGTCTATTTTATGTGACATTCAATACATATCTTGGATATCTATGTTCTCTTCTTTCATAATCTCAGGGAAGTTTTCTGTCAGCAACTCAACAATACTCTGTGTTTTCAGGTATCCCTCCCTGTTCAGGAACTCTAATTAATCTTCAATTGTTTCTCTTGATAGAGCCCCACATGTTTCTTGATACTTCTTCATCTTCCTTGTTTCTTTCCTCTGATTTCTCCTCTTAATGCTGGTGTTGGTAGCTCTGTGTTTAAAGTCTGTAAGTATAGTTTCCAGTTGTTCAATTCTACTCTTTTGGCTTTGAGTTGAATTGTCTAATTCTCTGGCCTCATCCATAAGGTTACACTGTGCTAAACACAGCTTCTCTGCTAGAAAAGTGCTCCCCTGGCTGAGAATGCCTCCCATCCTGGGAATTAGCTCCTAATGAGGCTTCTGGTTGGATAATGCCACCTCCCAGTCAAACAAGATGGTGTTCCAGTCAAGCTGTCCTGCCGCTGCAAAACAGCAGAATCTATGGTAGAAGTCTGAAAAGAGAGGGTGGAGGGGCGGTGCTGCTCTAAGTCTGGAGCTGGGCTCTCAAAATGTGGCTATTCAATCCGCTGATTACTTTATCACTGTGGCTCTGCCAAGCTGCTGATTGGTCCCTCCCCCATTTGCCAGCCAGCCAAAAGAAAAAAAGTTATAAATGCCAGTTAACTTCAGCCCATGGGAGCCAGCCAATTTAACCAGAGTAGGCAGGACTTAGCCAAAGACAAGAAGTTTTCCATTCACTGGCATGTAGTTCAGACTGACAGACTTATGCCTTGTGCTCACTTTTTGTAGAAAGCTCCGTTTACTTATCAATCCAGGCCACAGTTTTCAGAGGGAATTAAGGAGACATGTGTCTAGTCCGCCATCTTGACTCCGCCCCCTTTTGTAGTTTCTTTAACTTTTCAGTGTGCTCTGCTGCACTGTACCTGATCTCTTTCTTGATCTCTTGCTCTGCCCTGTACATCATTCTCCTGTATTCTATGCCCAATAATTATAGAAAGTCATCTTCATCTGGGAAATATATTGATTGTTTATTTGAGGAGTTTTTAGAAGCCAGAGTAGTCTGCTTTTTCAGATGTTTAGAAATTGATTGTTGTCTCAGAGATATCAGAAATTTTTTTTATTGTTTATTGTGATTTCACTTATATCTATGGGTATTCAAGACTTCTGAGCTGCTTTGATTTTTGGAGACTCCATACTTCAGTTGAACTGTCCAGTGTCTCTCTTCTGGGCTTTGGCTGGCATTTCTCCATGCGATCTGGTGATCTACTGCCCCATGACCGTATTGCCCCATGCTATGGTGGACCAGTCAGCATAGCTCTGCTTGATCTGGCCTGGCACACATTTGGCTGCCTGAACCTGTACTACTCTGGCCTGTGCTCCACTGTGCTGCCACCCAAGAATGCACATGCCCCTGCAGTACCACCCTGGACTGTGTGAACCCTTGTGGCCCTGCCCTAGAGCACATGAGCCACTGCACCACCATCCAAACTTGTGCACACCCCCACACTGCCACTCTGGGTTGGCTGGCTCTAAGCCCTGCTGGCCCAGTGGGTCCTAAGGCCCTCTGACATGCACAGCCTTCAGTCCTGCTGGCCTGCCTACTCAGAGCATCCCCAGCCTACTCAGAGACCTTCAGCCCTGAACAGCATTTCTTAGCCTCGGATTGCTCTACTTTACTGGTCCCAATGCTGGTTCAGCCCACATGGCATCTCTCAGCCCCACGTTGTGATTTGGTTTTGCCTGGGGAAGTTCTGGTCTCCCCAGTTCACCTCCAGCATGTAGAGTCTCTCTGCCCCATGCCATGTTGTTTTACCATGGGTTGTCCAGCACTTCTATATCCAGTGTGGTGCCGTATGGTTTAACTTGCTGCTGCTTAGTTTACTGTTCCAGGTACTTGTTGGTGGTACTCCCCTTGTTGTCAAGTAGTCTGTTCTTTCAGTTTTTCAGCTTGTGTTCAGGCATCCTGAAGTGGTCAGTAGGTTGGTTTTGTTAATTTTCTAGTTCTTTATTAATAGCTGGCAACCCTCATGGATAGTGACTAAGTGTTATAACTGCTAACCAAAAGGTTGGTAGTTCAAATCTGCCAGGCACTCCTTGGAAACTCTATGGGGCAGTTCTACGCTGTCCTATAGGATCTGTAGGAGTTGACATTGACTTGAAAGCATTGGCTTTGGTTTGGTTTTTTGTTATTGACAGAAAGAAAAGCAAGGTTATGTGGCTACACAGCCATCTTGGCCCCACCTCTTGTCAATATTTTCATTTTTCTTTGATTATAGGATTTTTTTTATTCCATCTGATTTCTTCTATTACCCAGTGGTTGCTAAGTAAGGTATTATTCATTGTTCATGTAATCATTTTTTCCTTGCTCTTCCTGTTGTTAATTTCTATTTTCATGGCACTGTTGTCAGAAAAGAAACTGTATTATCTCAATGTTAGGGATTTTGTTCTTTGCTCTGTGTCCTATGATACTGTCTATTCTGAAGAATGTCCCATGTGCATTAGAAAAGAATGTGTGCTTTGTAGTTGTTGGTTGGAGTGTTCCATACATGTCTATGTGGTCAGCCCTTTAGGTCTTCTGTATCTATGCTGAGGTTCTTTCCAGATGTATTGTCCTGTATCAACAGAGATGTGTTGAAGTCTTTTACTACTACTACTACTATTATTATGAAATTGTAAATTTCATTCAGTACTGTTAGTTTATGTATTTTACAGCCCTGACATTGCGTGTATACACATTTATCATAAGATGGATTGTTACTTTAATCATGATGTACTGCCCTTCTTTGTCTTTTAGGGTGGATATTGTTTTAAACTCTATTTTATTTGAAACTAGTATTACCATTCCTACTCTTTTTTCGTATCTATTTGCTTGATGTATTTTTTTCAATTCTCTGATTTTGAGTAAATTTACATGTTTGTTTGTAATGTATCTTCTTTAGATAGCATACTGATGGAACCTTTTTTAACATACATTTTGTCATTGTCTCTTTATGAGTAAATTTAGGCCATTTACATTCACTGTAATTATTGATAGGTATGAGTATGTAGTTCTACTCTGGCCCCTAGGGTCGCCATGAGTCGGATCGGACTCGACGGCACTTGGCTTGGCTTGGCATGAGTATGTTGCTGTAATTTTGTAGTGCCTTTTTTGTTGTTTCAGCATTTTCTTCATTCCTCTTATTCTCCTGTGCTAAATTCCTTTTTAGTGTGAATTTCTTTGCTTTTGCCAATTTTGTTTTTATTGAGTTTGTTGCCCTTTTAAAAAACATTTTACTGTGTTTTAAGTGAAATTTTATAGTCCAAGTCAATTTGCCATATAAAAACATGCACACATCTGTATGCACTGTATGCACACTCTATTTTCCCCACCCTGTGACTTCACACTCCTCCTTTCTACCCTGTACTTCCTGTATTAATACAACCAACCAGTGTATGTAGCCTCCTCTCCACCCTCCCATCTCACATCTATAGAGGGACTATGCCAACAGCCTGTGTATATATTTAAGTCAAGGAACACATACTTCATGAGCATCAACCCATGTCTTAACAATCCAATCTAATCTTTGCATGGAGAGTTGGCCTTGGTACTGGTTTCAGCTCTGGGGTAGCAGCAAGTTCAGAAGCTGTGTTCTCAGGAAACCCTCCAGGATATCAGACAATCAAGTCTGGTGCTTTAATAGAGATCTATATTTGCAACTCCAATTTTTCTCTTGCTGCATCAGGGACTCTGCATGGTGTTCCCCATCAGGGTAGTCATCGGTGGTGGCCAGGCACCATCTAGTTCTTCCATTCTCATGCTAATGTAGTCTCTTGATCATATGGCCCTTCCTGTCTCTTGGGCTCATATTGTTCTCATGTTTTTGATGTCCTCTATTCTCCTCTGCTCCAGGTGGATTGGGACTAGTTGATGCTTCTTAGATGGCAGCTTGCTATCTTTTAAGAACTCAGATGATACTCACCAAAATAAGATGCAGAATGTTTTCCGTAAAAAAGAAACTTATGCCAATTGATCTAAATGTCCCTTAAATCCATGGTCCCCAGGCCCCTACCCCTGCTATTCTGTCAAAATGTTGGGTTGTGTTTAGGAAAGCTCTTAGCTTTCAATGTAGTCTGGCAGTGTTAATCTCCCTTCTACTGTGTTCTGTAACTTCCTTCACTTAGCCCAATTGCTATCTACTATGTTATCTATGAATACCTGTCTCCCTTATTCCCCTTCCATGCAATCATTAAAGATTACTTTCCTATGTACTTAAATATTTTCTTGAGTCCCTATAATCGTGGTCTCATGCAATGTTCGTCCTTTTGCAACTAATTTCATTCAGTAAAATGTCTTCCAGATGACTCCATGTTATCATGTTTCCCAAGGTCATTATTGTTTTTTATTACTGAAGTTTTCCATGGCATGAACATACCAGTTCGTTGATCTTTTCATCTATTGATGGGCCTTTAGGTTGATTCCATCTTTTTACTATTGTGGACAGTGCTGAAATAAACATTAGAGTGCATGTACCTATTCATGTAATAGCCCTTAGTTTTCTAGAATATATTCTGAGTAGTGGAATTGCTGGATCATATGGCATTTCTATTTCTAGCTTTTAAGAAATTGCCAAACCAAACTGCCATCTGAGGGTACAGCAAATGATCCCAACTCAGCAGAAATGGGTGATCACTGAGGACCAAAACGACATGGGGGAAAGAGAACCCAGAGGACACAGAGAGCCAGATGAGTGGGTGTCTACATAGACTTGTGACCGGAAGAACCAGATTGTGCCTGGCTACCACTAGTGATAGCTGTAATGGAGCTCACAAAGTTGATTCTCACTGGCAACACAAGAAGAAAAAGGGGTGAACCCTGAGATCTCCATTAAAAGACCACAATTGATAGTCCAAGGTCTTAGGGGTTCCCCTGGGAGCATGACCCCTGGCCCTGATGCTCCTGCCGATAAATCACAATGAAGGTCCACTCTTCGGACAGGAATGGATTGGACTTTGCAACGCAGAGTGGCCATATCTTGTGTACACTTTATGGTTCTATGCATCATAGCATATCATCCTGCTGACTTCTTACTGGAGGAAGGAGAGTGGTTGGAGAAGAGGGGAAAGGAGGCTGTTGGGAGAATGGGACACGTATGGAGCAGAGATGAAGAGTGTGCTGTCACTGGACAGGGAGAGCAGTGGAAGTTGCACATAGGTGGGCATTCAAATTTATATGGGGATGTACATTTTCATTCAATCATAGTAAAAAAAAAATTGTCAAATAGATTTCTAAAGTGGTTGTATAATTTTACATTCCTACCAGCAGTGTAGAAGAGTTCGAGCCTCTACAAACCTCTCAACACTGTTCTATGGTTTTTTGTTTGTTTTTGATTAATGCCAGCCTTGTTGAGATAAGATGGTATCTTATAGTAGTTTTTGTTCAGATATCTCTAATGGCTAATACTTGTAATCATTTCCTCATGTACCTGTTAGCTTCCTAGATGTCTTCTTTGGTGAGTGGCTGTTCATATCCTTTGCCCAATTTTTAATTGGGTTATTTTTCTTTCTGTTGTTCAGGTTTTGTAGTACTCTGTAGATTACGGAGATTAGTGGTTGACAAATTTTTTTTTCCCAGTCAGTAGTAGTCTTTTTACTCTTTTGGTAATGTCATTGGACTAGGCTAAGTGTTTGATTTTTTAGGAGTTCCCATTTGTCTGTTTACTCTTTTGGTAAAGTCGTTAGATGAGGCTGTTTGATTTTTTAGGAGTTCCTATTTATCTGTTTTCTCCTCTGTTGTTTGTGCATTGTTAGTAATATTTTGCAGTCTGTTTATGTTGTGTATTAGGGTTCCCAGTTTTGTCTATATATTTTTTTCTGTGATCTTTATCATTTTAGATTTTATATTTAGGTATTTATAAATTTTGAATTAATTTTTTGTGCCTGCTTTGAGATACGGGTCTTATTTCATTTGTTTACTGGTGGATGTCCAGTTTTGCCAACACCATTTGTTGAAGAGACTGTTTCTTTCCCTGGTTCACAAGTGTGTCACGTTATATCTGAATTCTCTATTATATTCAGTTGGTCTGTGTATCTGTTTTTCTACCAGAACCAGGCTGTTTTCACTACTGTGGCCATGTAATAACCTCTAAAGTCAGATCATGTGAGGCCTCCCACTTTGTCCTTCCTCAGTAATGCGTTAGTTACCTGGAGCTGCTTCCTTTTCCATACAAAATTGGTGATTTGTTTCTCCATCTCATTAAAAAATGACCTTGGACTTCATACTGGGATTGCATTGTATCTATATGTCACTTTGGGTAGAGTAGACATTTTCATAAGGTTAAGTCTTCCTGCCCACGAGCAGGGCAGATTTCTCCACTCATGCTGGTCTCTTTTGATTTCTTGCAGTAGACTCTCACAAGTTTTCTTTGTGTAGGTCTTTTACATTTCTAGTTAGATTTTTTTCTAAGCATATTTATCTTCTTTAGAGATAAATGGTACTGGTTCAGTAAATTCCTCTTTAGTGGTCTCCTTGTTGGTGTAAAAGAATCTGATTTATTTGTGTTTATCTTACATCCTGATACATTACTGAAATTTTCAATTAGTTTCAGTAGTTTGTGTGGATTCTTTAGGGTTTTCTACGTATAAGATCACATCACCTGCAAAAAGAGACACCTTTGCTTCATTACCAATTTGAAATGTTCTTTATTTTGTTAGATTACTCTTACTAGAACCTCCAGGACAGTGCTGAATAAAATTGGTGACAAGAGGCCTTTTTGTGTGGTTCCTGTCCTCAGGGGGAATGCTTTCAGTTTCTCTTCTTTTAAGATGATGTTGGCTGTTGGATTTGCATAGAGGCCCCTTATTATGTTGAGGAATTGCTCTTCCTGTCCTATTTGGATGAGGGATTTTAAGATGAATGGATATTGGACTTTGTCAAATGCCTTTTCTGTATCAACTGATAAAATCAAATGATTCAGATTTTTTGTTTTATTTATGTGGTTGACTGCATCGTTTTTCTAATGTTGAATCATTCCTGAATCCCTGGTATGAATCCTATTTGCTGAATAATTTTTTTAGTGTGTTGTTGAATTCTACTAGCTAAAATTTTGGTAAGGATTTTTGCATCTAAATTCATAAGAGATATCTGTCTGTAATTTTCCTTTTGTGTGTTATCTTTACCTGATTTTGGCATCACAGTTATGCTGTGCTCATAGAATGAATTTGGGAATATACCATCCATCTCTATACTGAGAAATATCTTTAGTAATAGTGGTATTAACTCTTCTCCAAAAGTTTGGTAGAAGTCTCTAGTGAAGCTGGCTCGGTCAAGATTTTTTTGGTTGAATTTTTTAAAAATTACTTTATCAATCTCTTTTGTTTTTGTGATGAATTCACTAAGTTACTATACTTCTGTTTGTTAGAGTATGTAGTGTGTTTCCAGAAATGTGTCCATTTCACCTAGGTTTTCAAATTTATTATAGTACACTTTTTCATAGTATTTTGTTATGATTCTTTCTATTTCATTTGGGTCTGTTGTGATATCACCCATCTCATTTCTTACTCAAATTATTTACTGTCTCTCTTGTTTTGTTTTGTAGTTTGGCCAATGGTTTATTGATTTTATTGATCTTTTCAAACAACCAGCTTTTGGTCTTGTTAACTTCTTCAATTGTTTGTCTGTTCTCTACGTCATTTAGTTCTGCTCTAACTTTTATTACCTGTTTTCTTGTGGTGCTTAGGAAGTTCTTTTGTTTCTCTTTTTGTGCTTGTTCAAGTTGTAGGGTTAATTCTTTGACTTGGACCCTTTTCTTTTTTTGGATATGTGCATTTATTGAGATAAATTGACTTCTGAGATATGCTTTTGTTATATCCTATAGGCTCTGGTAGTACACGGTTTCTCATCTTAGACTATGAATTTCTTTATTCTGTCCTTGATTTCTTCTAGAACCTCAAAGTTTTTCAGCACAGTGTTGCTCATTTTCTGTATGTTTGATTTTTTACCACTGCTATTGATTTTGACTTCTATGGCTTTAAGATCTGAGAAGATGCTTTGCAATATTTCAATGCTTTGGATTTTGTTAAGAGTTGCTTTATGGTCTAATATGTGTTTATTCTGTGGAATATTCCATGTGAATTGGAAAAGAAAGTATATTTGTCTGTTGTTGGGTGGAGTGTTCTGTGTTATCTGTGAGGTTGAGTTGGTTGATTGTGGAAATTTGATCTTCTGTGTCTTTACCTAGCTTCTCTTGGATGTTCTGTCCATCACTGGAAGTGGTGTGTTGAAATCTACTATTATTATTGTGGAGCTGTTAATCCTTACTTTTCAATGCCGTTAGTTTGTTTGATGTGTTTAAAAACTCTGCCATTAGGTGCACAAACATTTAATATGGTTATGTCCTCCTAACATACTGATCCTGTAAGCAATACATGAGGACTACCAATTAAGTTTGTGAACCCAGCCTAGAAAAAGTGCTACATACCTCACTACAGTCACCTTTGAAGTACTCCACTTGGGAAGCTATGCACCATTGCTAGCACCTAGTCCACCCTTCAAAGTAATTTTGGAATTCTTTTCCTAGAATGGCTATCAGAGCTGTCATCATATTACCCTTGATTTCCGAATGACATCAAAATGTCTTCCTTTCAATATTGCCTTCATCTTGAGGTAAAGAAAAAAGTCATTGGGGCCAGATCAAGTGAGTAGGGGTATTCCAATAAAGTTATTTGTTTACTAGATAAAAACTTCCTCCGACTATACTATAAAGTTCACAAACTTGCCACCTTGTGCAACGGCCATTTCAGAGAGTTCCAACATTGCTTTGAAGGGTAGACTAGGCACTAGCATTGATGCATAGCTTCCCAAGAGGAGCAGTTTAAAGGTGACTGTAGTGATATTTGACAATGAGGTACGCAGCACTTAGAACATTTAAGTTTGTGGCCATGTCAGATCTCATATAGTGACCTTTCTTGTCCTCTGCTGTGGACTTTAAGGTCTATTTTATTTGAAATTAATATTGCTACTCTTGCTCTTTTTTGAACGTTTTTAGCTTGGTATATATTTTTCCATTCTTTCAGTTTCAGTTTGTTTGTATCTTTAAATCTAAGTTGTGTCTTTTGTAGATAGTATATAGATGAATCGCACATTTTTATCCTTTCTGCTACTCTATTGGTGCATGTAACCCGTTTATATTCAATGTAATTATCGATAAGTATGAATTTACTGCTATTATGTTGGTTTCTTTTTTTTTGTTTTGTTGACAGTTTCTTGGTCCCATTTGATTTTCTGTGCTCAATTTTCTTTTTGTTGTTTCTTTTCATACTTTTCATTGTTGTTGGTTTCTTATCTATGGAGACTTCTTGATTTTGATTCTTGTTTTGATGTGTAGGATTGTTAATTTCCTTTGTGGTTACCTTAATAGTTACCCCTAATATTCTACATTGAAACCAGTTTTTAATTTCCTTGTATCACATTTACTTTCTCTCCATCTGAAAGATCTATGAATATTTAATTTGTCCCTCTTTTTGGTACAGTGTTGCCATCATTTCCATACTGAAATCTGTTTCCCTGTTTTTAGTTTTTCTGCTTTATTTTTGTGGATGCCATGTCAATGCTGATATCTGGATGCTCTTTCCTACATTGTATCCTTGAGTATGTATCTGATATTATTGATTTTTCCAGTCAAATAACTTCAGTGTTTCTTCTAATTTTTGATTTGGTTTTTGCAGATTCTCTAAACTTCTGTTTATCTGAGAATGTCCTATTTTCACCATCATGTTTCAGAGACAGTTTTACAGTATATGTAATTCTGTTGGCTTTTTTCCTTCAAGGCTTGGTATATGTCACCTCATTGTCTTCTTGCTAGTATGTTTGCCTTTGGATAATCTGAGCTCAGTTTTAATGGCTCTCCTGTGTATGTTATTTTCTGTTTAGACCTAGCTTCCTTTAAAAGCCTCTCTTTATCTTTAGCTTTGGTGAATTTGACTGTAGTATGCCTTGTAGTCTTTTTTGGTACCTACCTTATGTGTAGTTCAATGAGCATCTTGGATATTTTTGTCTTTCACAACACCGGGGAAGTTTTATGTCAACATAACTTCAATAATTTTCTCTGTATTTTCTATCCCTTTCTCCCCCCAGTTCTGGTATTCCAATCATTAGTAAATAATTTCTCTTGGTAGAGTCTGACATAATTCTGATTTTTTTAAAAAAAATCTTTTATCTGATAATTCCTCATACATGATGGTGTCAGTTGCTTTATCTTCCATCTCATTTATTCCATTGCTTCAATCTAGTTCTTTTGACTTTCTATTAAATTGTCTAATTTTGTAATTTTATTATTAATCTGCTGAATTTCAGATTGTTGCTGAAGTATTTCTTGAGCCTTTTAAATTTTTCATTATGCTCTGCAGCGCTTTGTCTAATCTCTCTGATATCTTGAAGAGCTTTAAATAGTATTGTTTTATAAGAATATAAAAATATCTGATAATTTCAGGAAGTCTTTATCTGGACCATATTTTGATTGCTTTGTGAGTTTTCTGAGCATGCAGTTTTCCTCTTTAATGATAAGAGACTGTTATCTACAAGCTATCAGTAAGCTGTAATTTATTTGTGTGGCTATTGTGTTTTAACTTGTATATTTTATAATTTTTGAGTGTATAGTCTAGTCATTTGAGCTAGTTTGAGTAGCAGAGCCTTAAAAATTCCAATGTCCTGTCACTGGATGGGTTAGAGCTGTGAGGGTGCTGAGAAATGTATGGAGAGTTGCCAGCTCAGGGGACCTGGCAGAACTTTCCTTTTCTTCCTTTTGTTTCCCTCTCTAAGTCAGGGAGAATAGCACAGGGCACACATGTAAGATGCTCCACTTCCAAACCAGGTAGTGCAACAGACTTGAATGCCTATTGTAGAGCACAGAAGGGAGGGGGAAAGTTCTAGGAAAAGAGAGAAATCAGCACCGAGGAAAGGTATAAATTCTCGAGTTCACAAGCACTTTGCTTAGGATGCTCAGGTGAGTCCTCCAGCACTTCTGTAGGAACAGTTGTCCAAAGCTTGGCTTCCCTGCCAAGAAAGAAGCACTCTGCTCATGATGCTGCTGCTCCATTTGGTCACTGACTGTCACAGTGCCATGGCTCTGCTTGGCTGGCTGGTGTGTCCCTCTGCAGGGTATGGATTTAATTCTGGCTTAGGTATTTACTTCTGGAGCTGTTCTCCCCTCCCTCTGATCCTGTATGATCTCTCAGCTTTCTGCCTGATTAAAGATCTCCTAGAGTGTCCCATATAATCCATTCAGTTGGTTTTCTGGCTCTTTGTGGTTACAGGGATCCAAAAATGCCAGCTGGTTACTCTGCCACCTTAGCTCTGCCCTTTCCTTCTTTATTTTGATGAGTAGCTTTGTTAACTTTCTTTATGGTTACCTTGGAATTTATCCTTGTCTTCCCAGGTTTGCATAGTCTATTATTACTTAGTGTTTCCTTGCCTTCCCCTCCATTCCCTCTTTCATTATTCCGATATCATTTTCAGATTAAACTGTTTCACTGTTGTAAGTCTTTTGCTTTTGGATCATCCTTGAGATTTCATTTCCTAGGTTGGTCACTTGATACTTCAGGTTCAGGAGTGACATTTGACTGTTTTACTTAGTTTTATGGGTCTTTGCTGCAGAGGGACAGCTTTCATCTGTGGTTTCATGTCAGCTGGAAGTCCTAGTTTAAGTTTTTCAATATAAAGAACATCATGACAGAGTTGTGCCAGGAAACTACAGCATTGAACAGGAAAAAAAAGAAAAAAGATGTACTTCCTTGATCTCTGAACATTAACTCAAAGTTTTCACTTCTTATGTAATAGTGAATTCAGGTACCTGAATAAGAAAATTAAGCTGAAACCATCACTTTGATAGGTGTTAAATTTCATTAAATGCTTTTCATATTTGGATACTAAATTTAGATGATATTGAAAGTTGCTACGGATTCTTATGAATGAAATGTGTGATAGAATTTCTTTTCCCTTGGTAATGCTCATTGTGGGTCATAATGCTGTTTGTTAGAATACAGTTGTATGAAACTGGTAAATTTTTGTGTTGTTTCATGAATTAATAACAAAAAACGATTCAAACTATGCAACTTTAAAAACAATTATGTTTCAATAGGAAGGAAAAAAATAGAACAGAGAATTAAGAAAACCAAGAGAATGGTGTTACTGAAACAAAAAAAAATACATATATTTGACAGGTAGACCTTAAGAATGACAACAACCAAAAAGTTCCTCAGAATTTTGTTGTGACTTTTATTTGTGACCTTAGAAGTTTAGAGGACTAGTATGTATAGAAGTAACAATGCCATGAACATCATGTAATGAAGTAGATCCACAGTATACATTAAGATTAAATTTTCTAGAAATTTGATTGTGGAAAAAAAGTAGTAGCAAAAGAGGACACAAAATCTAAGGGGATAACATTCTTAAAATATGAGAGACTTTGTCATGCTTACACCTGTTACCTAGTCTCAAAAACAGATCCTTCTACTGAATAAAAAGTGTGACTATTAAGAAAGAAGCAAGGAATGGACAGGACAATAGCTCAATTTTGTGCCCTGATCTGTTTCTCTCTGGGTACCTTGTTTTGCTACTCTGCCCACTCAAGTTCTTTTCCACTCAGTGACAGCCTTATGTTTACATACAATGACATTTCATCTCTGACAAGTAGAAAGGTACTTGTAACTCCTGTGACTCTAAATAGTAATAGAAATATGTACTGAGTATGCACCACATGGTAGGCAGTATTCCAAGCATTTCATGTTTTGAATAACTTCACACAAACTAATGTCAAAGCCATTCGTGAAGAAATAGTCTACTACAGGCAAACTGTCCCTTTCAAGTAATTCAGTTAGAAAGCACGGTATAGAAGAAGCAGTACAGATTCCAGTTTTATAAAGAGCATGATTCAGACACTAGCTCAGTTATTTACTCAAACTTTCGTAGTTACTTCATCTATGAAGCAGTAATAAAAATACCCACCTAGAGTTGCTCGAGTGAACATCACGTGAGCTCCCAAACACAACGCTCATCACATAGCCAGGGCTCAACACATGTTTCATTTCTACATATCAACAAACAAAACAACAAAAGCCAAAACAGTAACAGAAAACTTATATACTTCAAATACAACTATTTTTGTTTTACTCCAACTATTATAATACAGGGAGAAGTAAAGACCTGAACTTTAATTGCAAGTTGTTTGAATTGTAAACCAATAAAAATCTATACAAAATGAAGTATCTTAGAAAATAACTAATTATGAGTATATAAAAACAGGCTGAGAAAAGTTTATTTGGCAGTCCTGACACTTTCATTACCATTAGCTTTAACTTAACTATTCCTTTTTTGAACAGAAAAGTAAAAGATCACAGACCATTTACAAAAGATAGTTTTGTTAATCATATTGAAAATCTGAACATCCTCCTCTTCAGTTCTGCTGTTTTTTCACCTATTTTAGCATAATAGTCCTCTGCTGTCTTTTCAATGCCTTCATGGTATTTCTCCAAAGCAGTTTTTAAACTTAGAAATATTTCCTAGTGGGATGATAAAAATAGGTTATTCTAAGCAATAATCTACAAACAAGTTACATGAATTCCAAGTTTCATTCATAAATTATCTTTTACACACACACACCTCATGTACTCTTACAAAAATTCATTTTGCAAGCTGCACTAGCACATCAAAAAAGTATACTTACAAAGAACAGAGACATGATAATGGTTAGGATTCCAAGACATTAAAAACAAATATATTTATAATTTTAAGGAAAAAACATTACTTTGGAGCTTCCCACGTAGATAACTATAACTCAGCATTTAAACGTGACCATCACTTAAAAGATATACAAACAGATTTACTAACTATTCAATAGGACTGAAAAATAAACTAATACCTTTTAGAGTTGTTTGAATAATCTGATCACGTGGTCCTACTATAAGCAATAAAGAGTTTTCATATAAATATATATGGATGTGTGAAGAATTCAGAAAAAAATGAAAACAGAAAAATTTTATAGATTAACAAAATAACTAGCTCATATACATTTTTTATCTCATGTTTGTCAATGTAATTCCAATCTCCTTTTCGTATTTATTTTCCTTAGGCAAAAAAAAAAATACTCAAACCAAGATTCAAGAAACAGTAATATTTAAACTTAGAGAACATTTAATCAGTGACATAAAATAGCAGGGGGAGACTTGATGGCACAGAGCTCAGCAGATAAAAAAAAAGCAGGCAATTTGAATCCACCAGCTGTTCCTGAAAACCCTATGGGACAGTTGTACTCTGTCCTGTAATGGTCACTGTGAGTGAGAACCGAGTAGACGGCTGGCCATAGGTTTTTGTTTCTAGTGACAGTGAGAAAGGTAGTCAGTGAGTACAATGTTCTCTCTTACATTTTTTTCTTATACCTGTAGTTTTAACTACTTAACTTAAAATCTAGTTTACTATTATGTTTTGAATAAATTATACTGTTTATAATTTAATTTGTTGTTAAGTGCTGTCCAGTTGGTTCCAATTCATAGCAACTCTATGCACAACAGAATGAAATACTGCCTGATCTATGCCACCCTCAACCATGTCACTGCGGTATTTGTGCCCGCTATTGTGGCCACTGTACAAATCTATCTCGTAGATGGTTTTCCTCTTTTTTTTTGCTGACCCTCTACTTTACAAGAAAACCTTAGTGGCGCAGTGGTTAAGTGCTATGGCTGCTAACCAAGAGGTCAGCAGTTCAAATCCGCCTGGTGCTCCTTGGAAACTCTATGGGCAGTTCTACTCTGTCCTATAGGGTTGCTATGAGTTGGCAATGACTTGATAACCCTGGGTTTGGTTTTTCTACTTTACTAGCATGATGTCCTTCTCCAGAGACTGACTGCTCCTGATAACATGTCTAAAGTACGTGAGACAAAGTCTTGTCATGTTCCCTGAGAAGCATCCTTCTGTACCTCTTCAGAGACGGATTTGTTCATTCTTCTGGCAGTGCATGATATGTTCAATCTTCTTCACCAGTACCATAACTTGAGGGCATCAGCTCTTCTTCAATTTTCCTTATTCATGTCCAGCTTTCACATGTATACAAGGCCACTGAAAATATCATGGCTTGGGTCAGGCATGCTTTTTCCTCAAAGTGATATAGCTGCTTTTGAATACTGTCAAGGAGGTCCTTTGCAACAGGTTTGCCCAAAGAAATGTTGATTTCTTGACTGCTGCTTTCATGGATGTTGATTGTAGATGTAAGTAAAATGAAATTCTTGACAACTTCAATATTTTCTCCATTTGTCGTAAGTTTCTTCTTGGTACAGTTACGAGCATTTTTGTTTTATGACAACAAGAAAGCCATAATGAAGGGTGTAGCCTTTGATCTTTATCAGCAGTGCTTCTACTTCATTTTCAACAAGGTTGTACTAGCTGCATATAAAAAAAAAAATCCAAAAAACAAAAACAGTTGCTAATGAGTCAATTTTGCATCATAGAGACACTACAGGACAGAGAAGAACTGCTCTATAGCATTTCTCAGAAGCATCTGGTCGATTCGAATTGCTGACCTTTAGGTTAGCAGCCAAACGCTTAATCAGTGGGTCACCACGGCTCCCATCTGCATAATGTAAGTTGTTAATGGGTATTCTCCCATTCTGATTCCCTGTTCTTTATGCAGTCTGATTCTCAGATTATTTGCTCAGCATACTGATTAAGTATGGTAAAAGGCTACAGTCTTTCCACACATCTCTCCTGACTTTAAATCACACAGTACTCCCTGGTTCTGTTTGAATGACTACCTCTTGGTCTATGCACAGACTCCACAAGAGCACAATTAAGTGTTCCAGAATTTCCATATTTTGCAATGTTATACAAATGTTACGATCCATGCAATCAAATACCTTTGCAAAGTCAATAAAACACAAATAAACATCTTTTTACTATTCTCTGCTTTCAGCCAAGATCCATCTGATATCAGCAACGGAATCCCTTGTACCATGTCCTTTTCTGAATCCAGCTTGAATTTCCGGTACTTCCCTGTTGATGTACTGTTGGACCTGCTTGTGAATTATCTTCAGCAACATATTAATGATAACGTTCAATAATTCTGTTTGATCACCTCTCTTTGGCAAGGGTATAAATATGGATTTCTTTCTAGTTAGTCAAGAAGCTGTTTCAAGTTTCTCGGCATAAACAAGCGAGCAGTTCCATGGCTTTACATATTTGTTGAAACATTTTAACTGGCATTCCATCAATTCCTGGAACCTTGTTGTTTCTGCCAGTGCATTCTTCCTTCTATACCATTGGTACTAGATCAAACGCTACCTACTAAAATGGTTGAACATTGACCAATCTTCCTGATACAGTGACTCTTTGTGTTCAATGTGACAAATCTATTGTTGAGACGGCCCCTAAATTCAAGTGAAATATACTTTGGGTCACACTTTGGACTTTAATTTTCTTCAGCTACAGCTTTAACATGCATAAGAGTAATTTAAGGTCTGTTCCACACTGGGTCCGTAGCCTTGTTCAACTGATAACGTTGAGATTCTCCATTGTCTCTGCACGGATGTATTTGATTTGATTCCTGTGTGTGCCATAGGTACGTGTGCAGTTGTTTATGCTGCTGAGAAAAGGTATTTGTAATAAATAAGTTGTTAGATTTATACAATTCTACTATGTGATCTCTAGTGTCATTTCTACCACAAGAGCATATTTTACAACCACCAATCCTTCTCCTGTTCCTAACTTTATCATTTGAATCATTCATAATTATCAATGCACCTTTACTACATGTTTGATCAATTTCAGACTGCAGAAGTTGTTAAAAAATCTTCAGCTTCTTCTTCGGCATTAGTGTTTGGAGCGTAAATTTGAGTTAAGAGTCATATTATCTTCCTTGTCATATAAATGTTATAATATCACTGACAGCATGGCACTTCAGGATAAATCTGGAAATGTCTTTTTGATGATGAATGCAACTCCACTTCTCTCCAATTTGTCATTTCTGGCATCATAGACCATGTGACTGTTCAAATAAAACTGAACATCAGATGGTTGGGTACCATCTCGTTCTTCTGGTCTCATGTTGATACAGTCTCCTATTCACATGGGTCCATCTCCTGGGGTGTTTTTGCCTTGTGCCTTTTTTGGTCTTGGTGATCATCCTGTTCATTAATGGCTAGGATATCAATATTTATGCATTCTATTTCTGACAACTTCCCAGATTCCTTGATTCAAAGTTTGTATATTCCACATTCTGATTATTATTGGCATTTATTTTTTAATTGTGATTAAGTGAAAGTATACAATCCAAATTGGTTTTGTATACCTACCCAACTGCAGCTCTCTCTGACTTCCACATCTGCTGACAGCACACTCCACCTTTTCACTCTATAAATTTAGTATCCTCTTAACAAGCATCTGTCCTCCCCACCCTCTTCTCTTCCATCTAAAAAACGGACCAGTAGGACAGACTCCTGTAAGTGCACATAACCATAAAGTATGCACACAATATGTTCACAACCGAGTCCAGTCCATTCTTGTCTGAAGAGTTGACTCACTACTGATTTCTGGTCAGCGACAGTAGCAGGTCTAGGGGTTATGCTAGGGACCTGCCGGGTTGTCGGACCATCAGTTCAGGTATTCTAGTAGAGTTCTTTGGCTGCACACCTCTTTTTCTCATGTTGTCTCAGGGATTCCACATTGTGTCACCCATCACGGCTGTATTTGGTGGTAGCTGGGCACCATCTGGTCCTTCTGTCTCTTTGGCTCTTTTTGCCTTGTACCTTTGTTGTTCTTGGTGACCATGTTCTGGATGAGTTCAGACTCACCAATATGGCATGCAGAAGACTTTCTTAGCAAAAGAGTAGTTTTGCCAATTGGTCTTGATGTCACCTGAATACATACATGGTCTACAGACCCCCCATCCCTTCTACTCTATCCTTTGGAATATTAGGTTGAGTTTAGAAGACATTTCAGTTTATGGTGAAGTTCAGTTAAGCTGATCTACAGTGTACAATGTGCTGTCACTTCTCTTACGTAACCTAATGTCTATCGACTACCTCCCTGCCCACCCTTTTAGCAAAAGTCTATTTTTAAGTCCTTGTAGCTGGGGTCTCATACAGTACTTGTCATTTTGCCACTGACTGATTTCACTAGCATAATGTCTTCTAGTTGAAACCAGGTTATAAAATGCTTCCTTAAATCATCATGGTTCTTTATCAGTATATAGTGTTCCACTAAGTATATGTAAAACAGTTCATTTATTCATTTATCTCTTGATGAATATCTAGGTTGAATCCATCAGTTTACTATTGTGGATAATGCTGCAATAGAAATTCATGTGCATGCATCTGTTTGAGTGACTGTCTTTACTTCTGTAGGGTATATTATTCCCAGCAGTGGGATTAGTGGATCAAATAGTATTTCTATCTTTAGCTTTTTAAGGAAGTGCCAAATTGTTTCCAAAGAGGTAGTACCATTTTGCAATTCCACCAGCAGTTTAAGAGAGTTCCAATCTCTCCACAGCCTCTCTAGCATTTGTTTTTCTGTGTTTTTAGGATTATGGCCAACCTTGTTGGGGTGAGATGGTATGTCATTATAGTTTCAATTTGGATTTTGCTAATAGCTAATGATTGTGAGCATTTCCTCATATGTCTTTTGGCTGCCTGGATATATTCCTCAGTGAAGTGTCTGTCCGTCTCCCTTGTCCATTGCTTAATTGGGTTATCTACCTTTCTCCTGTTGCTATTTTGCAGTACCTTTCTGACTCAACGGCACTTGGCTGGCTTGGCTGTAGATTATGCAGATCAGATATCAGTCTGACATATAGTTGCCAAATGTTTCTTCCCATTCTGCAGGTGGTCTTTTAACTCTCTTGATAAAGACTTTGGATGAGAGAAAGTGTTTGATACTTAGTAGTTTCCATTTATCTATTTTCTCTTCTGCTGTTCATGATTTGTTAGATTTTGAAGTCTGTCTAACCCATGTATTAGGACTTCCATCGTTGACCTTATTTTTTCTTGCATGATCTTTTTCATTTTAGGTTTGATATTTAGGTCTCTGATCCATTTTCAGTTAGTTTTTGTGTAAGGTGTGACATACAGGTCTTCTTTCAGTATTCTGCAAATGGATATCCAACTTTGCCAATAACATTTGTTAAAGAGACTTTTTACCTCAGTTTACCTCCTGTGTGCCTTTGTCAAATATCAACTGTTCATAATAGGATGGTGATATTTTTGGGGTCTCAGTTTGGTTCCATTAGTCTATATGTCTTTTTGTACCAGTAGCAGGCTGCTTTAATCACTGTGGTAGTACAATAGGTTCTAAGGCTGGATAGTGTGAGGCCTTCCACTGTGTTCCTATTCTTCAGCAGTGCTTTACTTATCCAGGGTTTCTTCCTTTTTCAAACAAAGCTGGTGATTTGTTTCTCCATCTCATTAAAAAAAATGACACTGGAATTTGTATTGGACTGCATTGTACATGTAGTTTGCTTTGGGTAACAGACATTTTCACGACGTTGTCTTCCTATCCATGAGCAGGGTAGATTTCCCCACTTACATAAGTCTCTTAGTTTTTTGCAGTAAGGTCTTGTAATTCTCTTTGTATAGGTCTCTTATTTCTCTAGTTAGATTTATACCTAGGTATTTTATCTTCTTGGGGGCTATAGGAAATGGTATTGATTTGCTGATTTCCTCTTTGATGTTCTTTCTGTTGATGTAAAGGAATTCTACCATTTACTTATGATTATCTTATAGCCTGACACTTTGTTGAACTCTTCTATTGATTTACGTAGTTTACTTATGGATTCTTTAGGATTTTCTGTATGTATGATCATAACATCCGCAAATAGAGAGATTTTTACTTCATCTTTGCCAGTGCAGATGTTTTCTATTTCTTTGTCTTGTCTAATTACTCTGGTTAGAACCTCTAGGACAATGTTGAATAGAAGGGGTAACAGTGGGCATCCTTCTCTAGTTTCCATTCTTAGGGGGAATTCTTTCAGTCTCTCCCCGTTCAAGACAATGTACGTGGCTGGCTTTGCATAGATGCCTGTTACTGCACAGAGCAGTTTCCCCTCTGTTCCTATTTTTTTTCTGAGAGTTTTTAACATGAATGGGTGGTTAGACTTTATCAAATGGCTTTTCTGCATCAAATTGACAAAATCAGGTGTTTCTCATCCTTTGTGTTCTTTATGTGGTTGATCATAATACTCGTTTTTGTGATGCTGAACTAGCCGTGCATCCCTGGTATGAAACCAACTTGGTCATGGTGTATTATTTTTTTGATATGTTGTTAAATTGTACTGGCTAGGATTTTGTTGAAGAGTTTTGCACCTAGGTTCATGAGTGATGTTAGTGTGTAATTTTCTTTTTTTGTGGGATCTTTCCCTGGCTGTTGTATCAGGGCTATGCTGGCTTCAATTTGGTTGTATTCTGTCCTCTTCTAAGCTGCGAAATAGCTGAAGTTGTATTGGAATTAACTCCTCTCTGAAAGCTTAGTAGACTTCTCTGGTGAAGCCATCTGGGCCAGGCCTTTTTTTTGGTTGATAGTTTCTTGATTACTTTTTCATTCGCTTGTTTTGTGATAGGTTTATTAAATTGTTCTGCTTTTCCTTGTGATAGTATTAGTAGGTAATGTGAACCTAGAAATCTGTCCATTTCTTCTAGGTTTTCAAGTCTGTTAGAGTACAGTCTTTCATAGTATTCTTTTACAGTTCTTTTTATGTTTTCTTCTGGTGTCTGAAGGTTCATCTGTGGCTCTCTTTTTACCAGTTCACATTGTAGGGTTTATTCTTCAGTTCAGGCTTTTTATTCCTTATGGATGTGTGCATTTATGGAGATAAAATGACCTTTGAGCATTGGTTTGCATGTATCCTATAGATTCTGGTAAGTTGTGTTTTCATTCTCACTTGGTTCCATAAATTTCTTTATTGAGTCTTTGATTTCTTCTATAATGCATGGATTTTTGAGCAAGGTATTGTTCAGTTTCTGTGAGTTCAGATTTCTAGGTGTGTTTTTTTCTGCTATTGATTTGAACTTTTATGGCTTTATGGTCTCAGAAGATGCTTTGTAATAATTCAGTGGATTGGATTTTGTTGAGACATTACATTCTAATACATGGTCTATTCTGGAGAATGTTCCATGTGCATTGGAAAAAGTGTACTTATTTGTTGTTGGGTAAAAGAATCTGTATATGTCAGTGCAGTCTAGTTGGCTGATTGTTGCAGTAAGATCTTCTGTATCTCTACTGAACTTTTCCCTGGATAATCTGTCCATTACTGAAAAGTGGAGTGTTGAAATCTCCAATTTCAATGTTGTCAGTGTTTCTTTGATATATTTAGATGTATAAATATACTATACTATAAATATAGAATGTATATAATATAGTATATAGTATATATAGCTATCATAATATACCCTTTTATATTGTGGTGATGTCATAGTTTTCTTGTTAAGATCATTGGTTCTCTTCTAATATTGTAGCTTTCATTGAACTTTGTGACTTCTGTAGCTAAACAGGATTCTGGACGTTGTGTCCTGCATTGCATAGTATAGTATATTTACAGTATAGTACTGGGTGCATAAATTTTTAATGTTGTTATATCTTGTTTACGTACTGAACTTTTTAGTGATAGTAACCATCCTTGTCCACAATGGTAGACCTTACATTAAAATGTTTTCTCTGAAATTAGTATTGCCACTCCTACTCTTCTTCGTATGTGTAGCTTCATATGTATTCTTCCATCCTTTGATTTTCAGTTTGTTCATATCTGAGTCTAAGGTATGTTTCTTGAAAGCAACATATAGATGGACTATGTCTTTTAATCCAGGCTGTCATTCTCTGCGTTTTTATTGGAGGATTCGGTCCATTTATATTCATTGTAATTATTGACAGGTATGTGTTCAGTGCTGTCATTTTGATGCCTTTATTTTTGTGTTGTTGATTTTTCTTTATTTCTCTTAATACTCTGTTCTGGGTCGTTTTTCTTTATGGGTTTATTTTTCATCTTTTTCATTGTTGATTTTGTTTGTTCAGTCTCCTGTATTGCGTTTCTTGTTAGTTTGCTTTGCAGCTATCCCTTTTATCCCCCTTAAGACTATAAGTTTAAACCAGTCTTTAATCTTTGTGTATCTTCCTAATTTCCTCTCCATCTGAAAGGGTTATAACTATTGTAATATATCCCTCTTTATATTGTGGTGGTGTCATAGTTTTCTTGTTAAGATCATAGGTTCCCTTCTTTTAATATTGTAGCTTTGGTTGAGCTTTGTGACTTCCGTAGCTAAATAGGATTCTAGACATTGTGCCCTACATTAAATCCTTAAGTATACATTTGTTGTTTTTGTTTTTCTAAACAAAGAGCTTCCTTCAGTAGTTTTAGTTTGGCTTTTACAAAGTTTCTAAGCTTTTGTTTATTCACAAATGTCTTAATTTCCACTTCATATTTGAGAGAAAATTTTGCAGGATATATAATTCTTGGTTGGAAGTTTTTATCCTTCAAGGCTTTGAATGTGTCATCCCATTGCCTTCTTGCCAACATGGTTTCTGCTGAGAAGTCAGACAAAAGCCCACAGGGCTTTCCTTTGTACGTTAGTTTTATGTCTTGTTGTCTTTAAGAGCCTCTCTTTATGTTTCATTTTATTAAGATTGATTATCATATGTCTTGCTGTTTTTCTTTTGGGGTCTAGTTTTGTGGCATTCAATAAAATCTGTGTTCTCTTCTTTCATAATTTCAGGGAAGCTTTCTGTCAGCAACTCTTCAGCAATTCTCTCTGTATTTTCTGCTATCCCTCCCTGTTCAGGAACTCTAATTATCTCTAGATTATTCCTCTTGATAGAGTCCCACACATTCCTTAATGCTGCTTTATTTTTCTTACTTTTTTTCTCTAAATTTTCCCCATATGCTGGTGTCAGTTTATCTTCAAGCTCACTAACTCTGGCCTCTAATTCCTCAATTCTGCTTTTTTGGCTTTGCATTAAATTGTCTAAATCTGTAAGTTTATTATTGGTCTGCTGGATTTCAGACCATCGATGTTTCAGCAATTCATATAGCTGACTTAATTTTTCATTTTGTTCTGTTGCGTTTTGTTTAATCTCTGGTTGGGCTCTATACATAATTCTTTTGTATTCTAGCTCCAATAATTTCAGGAACACTTCTTCATCTAGGAAGTTTTTGATTCTTTATTTTGGGGGTTTTCTGGAGCCATGGTAGTGTGCTTCTTTAAATGCTTACATATTGACTGTTGTCTCTGTGCCATCAAGAAGCTTTTCAATTTCTCTAGTGTTACACTAATGGGAGCTGTGGTGTAATTCTAAGAGGAGAATACAGGCACCGCTAGGTTTGGTCGTTAACTGCCTCTGCGTTCTCTAGTGATGGGCCCCGGCTGGGCTCTCAGGTGTGGTAGTCCTCACCTCCTGGCTGCTAAAGATGGCGAATTACTTGTGGTGACCGTACATTGTTAGGTCAGTCAAGCTTATGGTGTGGTTCGTGAAAGAGAGAGAAGGATGCCACAACAATTAGCTGCCCGGGAACACTGTGCTCTATATATGTATTTAACTTGAAAACTTCTTTTTGGCTGACAGGGGCACAGCTAGCAGGTCCCAAGAGCAGCTGGGCCCTGAGGATTGGCAGGCCCTGCCTCCTGGATGTCAGACAGTGCCCTACCTACGGAGTATCTGGAGGGCCATCAGCCGTCACTATGATGTGGCTCAGTGAGGTGTGGTAGAAACACCACCAACTAACTCAGCTGCCTTTTACCGCTGCATTCTTCAGCTGTTTTTATTTTAAAGGCTGTCTTACTGCTGAGATAGGAGGTATCCAGAAGCTACTGAGAGCAGTCAGGCCCCCAGCGGTGGCAGGCTCATAGGAGGATGGTGGCATATCTGGGGTCTGAACTCTGCTCTACTGGTCTATGTTTCTTTTTGTACCAGTATCAGGCTGTTTTAACTATTGTGACAGTGCAGCAGTTTCTAAAGTCAGGTAGTGAGAAGCCTCCTAGTAAAAATGAAAAAAAAAATGTATCTTTTAAGATCTTTGTAACCCTACTCTAGAGATGAACTGAGGGGTAAGTGGTAGCAAAAAGAAAAGTAGCTGGAACACAGACAGAAAGGAAAGAATAAAACAGACCAGAGAAGCAGGAGAGTGTGTTGGAGAGACCATGGAAGGAAAACATACCACTTTATTTTTTACTTTGTTTTCCTGTCTTCCTTCCCTCTGTCTTCCTTGCAAAGCAGCCTTGAGATAATCCTGAGTTTGTGTGCATGTACATATGTACATGTGCAGGAACTACAGTTCAGTTTTCAGAGGGACAATAGGTGAGGGAAATGTTCACTGTGGCTCTTTGAATATTAGAAATTCTTGAAAACTGGGTATAGATGGTGGAAGTTAGTGACAGCGAGTGTTTAAGTATCTATCATGTAAGAGAGGTTTCAATGTAATTAGATCAAGAAGGAGAGAAGCAAAAGAGGCCAAGGGATTTTATATAATAAGGAACCATTATTAGCGACCTCTGCAGAGCTGTCTGGGACAATCTTGACAATATAAGTCAAACTCCCAAAGTGAAGGAGAAACTGCAGATGTAAAAAACTACTTGTCTGAGTCCTGGCAATTAAGAAAAGGACAGAAACAGGTGAAGAGTGACACTGTATTAGCATTTTAAGAAATAAAAATGGAGAAGACAAGACACTTGTCCTTATTAACTTAAAATTGTTTACAACATGATAAACATAGTACAAACTAGCTAAGAATAGAAGTACTGAGTAATTTTAGGTAAGTATGGTAAAAGCATTATTAAAAGTCTCAGCATACAAAGATTCATTTAAGCAGTTGACTACTGATGCTATGAAATACTTTCGAGATTCCTTTATTAAGGGCAACATCCCCTAAACACACACACACATACACACACACATACACACAATGGAGAAACCTTTTAGAGGATAATACTTAAAATCACTATCTAATATTATTTATCAAAAAATTCAGAACATTTGTGGAGCAACTATTATTAGTGCAAAGTACAATATTCTGCTAGGTGAAGAGCACCTAGCAGAAGGGGGAAAAACAGCAAGTAAGACCAAAGCTATAGGGGGAGACATATATGCAAACTGCACCAGGGTAAGTAAAAAACGTGCTATAAATGGAAATAAAAGTCAAGGGCCTGTGTGGTCAATTTCTACTCCATAGAATTAACAAAACATTCATAATGATGGTGACATAATTTACATTTTAAACTCATGAGATTATTTAGTATTAGTTTTTTACAAACAGTACTCACCTGAGATTTCATTTTCTCCCTTTCAGTGGTATCTTTTAACTGTTGAATTCCAAATTTTACTTTCTGGATTTCCTGATTAATTGTGATTACTCGCTCATAGACAGCACCTCTTTTTTCTTGAACTCTATTACAATCTCTAAAGGGAAACAAGACAGCTACATTTATACTTCTCCTTAAGCATCTCAACACACAAACATGTATCTCTGGTTCTGATTCCAAAGCAGTCATCTGTATTTGCTTAACAAATGTAAAACTTTCCTTGATACATAATAGTAAAGAGATGAAAACCTCCCAAGTATGGTGCTATAATAATGTCATGGCCTCTAGTGACTGCTTTTACCCAAAAGCTGTGTTTTAAAATGGAAATGTTAAGTTACTATATTCCCAGTTCTGAACACTCATGTACTGTTGGTGGAAATACGAATTGGTACAACTTTTCTGCAAGGCAATTTGACAACAGATTTCAAAATTGCTTAGGTTTTGCCCTTTTTCTTCATTTGCATGAGGAAGACTGAAGGAAATATTCAACAGATCTTTAAGCAGTTTTTAGAAGCTAACATAATGACATCTCACAGGCATATCTGAGGCCCAGATTTTAAAAAAATACCTTCTTACAACTGAGGGGATGAAAGAGCCTACCAATGAAAATACCCCAACATATTGCTAGAAACAACAAAACTAAAGCTTAATAGAGTATTAATTCTTACTGGAGTTAAAGAAATATAAAATTTTTCCACAGGATATGACACTCGAACTCTGCAATCCAGATGAGCTATAAGATGGACCAGGTGATTCATTCTAATGCGACTCTGGACCATCTCTGAAGTACACTGAAATAAGCATTAGCACCAGATCCTTGTTAAAGACTTATGCTGAGAATTGAAACTATGATATCTGAAGAAGGGGGAAAACCAAACCAAAACAAAACTCCTAAGAGCTAAAGCATCTCTAAATCAGGACACAGTATCATCAGTTTCATAATTAACTCATCTGTTTCAGTCACCTAAAGGCAGAATAACTTTTAGAAAATACAGTACTTTTAGAATCCTGGAGCAAACATTTTAGTTTTTCCTAATGACTTTTTAACACATTAAATTGAAAATGGCTTCATACTCAATCACTGTGCGTTTGTACTGCTTGGTGTCCTCATGCTTCTTATTTATCTTGAATTGTACTGTGGCAAGTTTTTCCTTCTTCACAACCATCAGTCTCTTCAGTGAATTTTCTTCAGCCTTCAATTTCTTTAGTTCTGACTCTTCACTCTCAATTTGGTCCTCCAAGTTCAGGCTCTATATTTTATGGGAAGTGTTCAAAGTCAATGTAATCAACTAGAATTTATAGGCAAAAGAATATTCCTAGGATGAGTTATAATAAAATACAATTTTAAAATGAGAGAAATCTGTATAAGCCCTGAAAGCTAGGTAGAAGGCAGACTGAGCCAAGGGTAAGGGATTATTCGTCCTGAAAAAGAACATGTCAATTAGAATGCTGTTTTTATCACATTATTCTACTAGTTTTGCCATGATAGCCTATCAGCAAGCCTAGGAATAAAGAAACATACTAGAAATATCAGATAAGAGGCTAAAGTTGAGGGGGTTAGAGTCTGTATTAAGCCAAAAGGGACAGAGAGAAAATGCGTAGACCATATAATCAACTAAAGGCAGTGGATCTCAATCTTTCTGTAACTACTCTTGATGGCAGATAAGAGGAGTATGTAGTTGGAAAAGAATAGCTCAAGCAATTTCACCTTCTAACTCTCCTTCCCTCAAAAACAAAACAAAACAAAACAATATTTTACACAAACTCAATGTTAGTGATACTGGGGACAGTAGATTCGCATGATGAAAAAGTAAAAACTGACACTTAAGTTTCTAGCCCGAGAAACATGAATAATTTTGGTATTAGCTCTAGTTCTTCAGGACAGAGACCACATCATGAACTTTAAAGTTTCTTTATAGGACCTAGGTATAACAGTGGGCACAAAATTTGGAACTTTGTGCTTTTTTCAAAATATACATGGCAATAGCTGTATATGTTGATTTAGTATTCATTTCATCTGAAGATTAAAATAGTGTTTTATTCCCTTTCACATACTGCTACATCTATTATGCTATAATATGATCCTGCTTTTCATTAGAGAAATATTAACAGAAAATAAAAGCAAATCTAAGAAATGATAGTAGCTACAACATAATAAAGACATAAAAATTCTACACAGTACAAACCTCCTTTAAGCTATTGGTTAATTTTTCTCTACTGTCTGCAAGGTCTTGTATTTTCTTTGCATAAAGCTGCACCTCCCGCTGACATGATGGCAAACAGTCAACTGAGTCTCGATAGGTTTCATATTTTTCCATCACTTCTTGCTTTGAAAGGAAAAAAAAACCCATAAATACAGATATTACCCCTTTGTATAACTGTAGTAATATCAATTTATTTGCTCTTAAATTACATCTACATAACTACTGGAAGCTTAAGAGCCGAGAACAATTAAGCTTCTAGGTCAGTACCAAAGCACTATTACTGACCTGTGTCTAAGCACATATAATTAGGCTTCTTAATTGCCAAATTTCCTTGAACAAAAGAAAACTCAAGTACCTTTAATATTATGGTGGTAATTATGTGGAAATAATCAGAAGTGGTTTCTTCTGATTATTTCCACATAATTACGTTACTCACAATCTTCCTATTCAATTGTCTTATAGTAACTATCACAGCTAATTCTTTCAGAAAAGGGGAATTCTCCTTCTAAAATTATTGAATAAACATGTTTACCACAACTACTAAAATAATACAAAGATAAATATTTAAAATTTAATGTCCCTTCAAACTCTACCTTTTTCCTCAATGGACTTCCGATCCGACAACATGCTTATTAGACAGTTAGATTTTGTTTAAAAGAATTACCCGATTATATCTTGTCCATCTTTGCGTGTTTAGGACATGCTCTGCAAATATATTCTAACAGGTCTAGCTTTAGGGTTTTCAATATTGATTAAAAATTTTTTTTTTAAATTTCAGTTCAAGATTATATAAATACTCTAAAATTTCACATGGAATTTATTTTTGTAAATGGTGCACAGCAGAGCACACTTTCCTTTTCTTCTAGATGAACAGTCAATTGGGTCAGAAATATCGATTAACCATTCTTTCCTCAATATTCAGATCTCCTTCTGGGTTCTCATTTTTGTTCTGTTGTACTGTGTCTATTCCTGTGTGGTAATTCTTAATTATCAAGAATGACTTGTATAACGAATGCAAAGATAAACCAATACTTGCCTAAGAAAAGATGCTACACTGTCTGCCCACTTTTACCCCACCCCATCTCAATCCATCTCTTGTAATAAGCCATAATGCTGAAACATAAATTATACCATGTTCTTACATTTTCTTTCTAAACTAGTCAACGGTGTACTCCTGGTCTATAAAATCCAGCACCCTATATCATCTGCCCACTGCCTATTTCTCCATTATTTCTTGTGCCACTCTCCTAATTGGCTGTACTTTGTTCCTTGCACATACTTTGCTCCTCAATACCTCACAAAAGTTGTATATACTGTTTCCTCTGCTTCAAACGCTCCTCTATGGACAACTCACCTGAATAACTTCTATCATCCTTCAGTTGTCAGCATAACTTTCCACTTCCTTTTCTGCTCTACTCCTGATTTAGCAGTAATACAAAACTAAGCTCCCATTATTAAATTATTTCAAAGAACACAATATTTTTTCAAAGAACACATTTATAGCTTATAATTATATAACTGATTTTAAATTTATTTAATTGCTTTCTCACCAGTAAAAAATAAACTAAGTCTCACTGAAGACAAGGCACTTCTGTCTTGATCACTACTGCACAGTGTCATGGATTAAATTGTGTTCCCCCAAAATCTGTGTAGTCATTTAGCTAAGCCATGATTCCTGCTATTGGGTGATGTCCTCCACATTGTAAATCCTGCCTCTGTGATGTTAATGAGGGTGGATGGGCAGCATCCACCTCTGTCATGTTAATGAGGGTGGTGGGGCAAGACTGGAAGTGTAAGATTGTTTTGAGCCTTGAGGCAGTCTCTTGAGACAGAGGAAAGACTAGCAGAGATATTTGTGAACCTCACACCGTCAAGAAAGCAGCACCTAGAGCATAGCATGTCCTTCAGACCTGAGGTTCCTGCGCGGACCAACCACTGATGAAACACAAGGACTTTCCTCCAGAGCCGACAAGGGGGAAAGCCTTCCCCTGGAGCAGACACCTGAATTTGGACTTGTAACCTACTGGGCTGTGTAACAATAAACTTTTCTTTGTTAAAGCCATACACTTGTGGTACTTCTGTTAAAGCAACAGCAGCTGACTAAAACACACACCTTCAAAACTCTGCTGCATGACTGAATGAATGTCTAAAAATTTTATTTCTTTTTCTATACCCATTGTAGAAAAGAGCTACAGAGACAGGGTCAAAAAGAAAAAGAAGAGGAGAAATATAGATAATCCAGAAATTAGAAGACACTTGTCTAAACAAGTGCTTGATAAAAAGAAGAAAAGATTCTAAAGGATAAAAATAAGGAAACTAACCCTGGAGTTTTTAAGCCTCTGGACTGTATCTTTCATTTTTTCTTTATAATTCTTCAGCTTTTCAGGAGAATCCACAATTTTTGCTTTCAAACTCTCTTGTACTTCTTTCAAAGAAGCCATGGTCAATTTTAGTTCATTCTGTTGAAAAATCATTTTTTATATATCAGATAGAATAAAATAGGTGATTCACAATCTGATAATGGAAAAGAACAAAGTAATTAGATCCATGTTGATCATAGTGGGAATAAAGGTAAACTTATACTCGCTGCTTAATCACTTACATTTGTCTTCATCTACAGGTCAGAGATCTAGCTCCTTAACATGACATTCAAGGTCTTTCATTATTTGGCTTTCATTCTCCTTCCTAGTCACACTCAACTCTTAACAAGTTCCCTGTGTTGTTGTTAAGTGCCATCAAGGTGTTTCTGACTCATAGCAACCCCCAGCTGAACTCTAAACTTGGGTAATAGTCTTAGGTTAGGACAATTAGAAATGCTTTCTCTTAGATCAGTGTGGCCCTCCTAGAATATCATGATTCCATTTGCTTGGGGCATTTTTACTGATCTTTGAAAATCTTGTTTCTACTTTCTCTACATTTCTTCTATAGACATTAGTAATTACTGTACATGCAACATTATACTATAATAACATATTTAATTTGTCTCTACTGACTGACTAAGCAACAGTGGTATGAACAGTCTTCTTTGTTCTCTCTGAACTGAACACAGTAAGAGCACTGAGAAGGTACTCAAAGCAGTCAGAACAAATCCTCTTGTACTGAATTTCAAAAGCAAATACAACCATTTTGGTGAACTGAAGTGAACAGTATCTGGGAATTCTGTTAAAACTTCTGTGCTAATTGGAAATTATGAGAAAAGAGATATATGTGAAACTCCCAAATATATACTGATAAACCATATTTACATTGTATTTGAATACTGTGTGACTTTATGTGCTGACATGGAAAGGTTTCTAAGAAATATTAACCAAAAAAGAAAGCATTGATCAACTAGAACACAAACCTATTTCTAAAAAACAGAACAAAATCATGGCATATATCTACATGTATCTTAATATATGCTTGAAATGTCAAGAAAAAAGGACTGGAAGTGTGTCACCTCTAAGTGGGGAAGAAAACTTACAAAAGAAGACCTTTCCTGTCTGAATCTATGTGCTGCTTGTGGAATTTGTATACATTTTTTAAAGATATTCACCTATACAACATCCACTCTGAGCCCAAATCAAACAGTCTATTTCTGTTATTTAGCTCTCAGCATTTAGCAAATCATCACAATATCTACTGTCTCTTAAAACCCTACAAAATTAGAAATCATTTTCCTTACAACAGCATTGGCTTTCCTAAATTTTTTCCCTTGTGAAAGGCTAAACTTGATATTATAAAGTGATTTTGCTTTAACCTCGTTTTAAATATAAAACAAAACAAAACAAAAACAAAGAACGAATAATGAGTACCACTCAAATGGATGCTTTTAAAAACAAAAAAGAGTGGTAGAAAAATAAGAAATATGCTACGAGGCCCAACAATTGAGTCCATGAACTTAAATTAAATTGTTCTAAGTGCTACCTACCTCATTGCTGAATATCACTACAGTTACCTTTGAAGTACTCCCCTTGGGAAACTATGCACCGATGCCAGCACCTAGTCCACCCTTCAAGGCAATTTTGGAACTCATTCTGGAATGGCCATTGTGCACAGTGGCATTGTGCCAAGTTCGTGAACTTGAATGTACAGTTGTCTGTGAGACAGTTTTTAGCCAGTAAACAAATAACTGTATTGGAACACTATCCCTACACACCTGATCTGCCTCCCAGTGACTTTTTCTTACCCAAAGATAAAGGAAACATTGAAAGAAAGACATTTTGATGACATGCAGGACATCAAAGGTAGTAACATGATAGCTCTGACGGTCATTCCAGAAAAAGTTCAAAAAATACTCTGAAGGGCAGACCAGGCACTGGCGTCAGTGCATTAACTTCCCGACGGGGAGTACTGAGAAGGCGAAGAAGTGATACTCAGCAATGAGATATGCAGCACATTTCTGTAATGAGTTTCTGAATTTAACTGGTAGTCCTCCCATAGAGAAATATAATCCATGCCATACATCAGATTGTGTGGAGAAATTTCATGTCATTTTTACTTTCTTCACATATTTCTGTGTTTCCACATTTTTAAAGGAACAGTGGGTTATATTTAAATTGCAAAAAACATTATTTTCATTCTGGAGGAAAAAAGATAGAAGAAAAACACTTGGCTATAACTCATACCTTGTGGAGCAGTGGTTAAGTGCTATGTCTGCTAACCGGAAGGTCAGCAATTCAAGTCTCCCAAGTCCTCCTTGGAAACTCTGTGGAGCAGTTCTACCCTGTCCTGTAGGCTCACTATGAGCCAGAATCGACTTGATGGCACTGGGTTTTTTGGTTATAACTCATACAGTTAAAATATTCTTCCACATCATATCCAAACCTTAAATGCTAGCTAAATGAAAAGATGCTTACCAAACTCTTGGTTTTCTCTGAAATATCTGATTTCTTTTGGGAATTTCCATCTTGTAGCATTATCTGAAGGAAAAGCAAATTTCAAAAGAAATTTAGGTTCATCCACTCAATGCTTCCTTTCTGTAAAATACAGGTCAGAAGACTTTCTCTGTTTCATAATGCCAAAAGAACAAACAGTTCCTTTATTAAGTAGTAAGTTCAAACAACCGTATTAAATATGTACATCTTAACAGCCCAGCAGCTCTTTGAAAAAATAATACATATACACTGAAAGAAAAACTAGTATTTTAATTTTATTCTCAAACAACCACAACTACTTCCTAATTGGAAATGTGTCTATCGGGCACTCCATAAACTCCTAGATTTTGCAGTCAGATTGGAAAGATACTGTTATTTCCTGTTCCATGATTTTCCCATGATATGTGCTTTAAAACATCAGAAACTCAGCACCATAAACAGTATATTTGAAAGGAAAGTAATATGATCTAATGTTGAAACTGTACACTATCTTAAAGAGTTCAAGCAGTATCTGAAAGAATCTGAAAACTGGAGTGTTTCCCTCAAAAGCTTAAAATATCCTGAGGCACCCAGGGTTTGCACAGCTTAGACCTAAAGAAATGCTAAAGAAATGTAGTCAACAAGATTCACATAAATTTAGCAACACAAAGAAACCACTGTGCCTGACAGAACCCAACAGGGACTATCAGGGGTACAAATGGACATGGCAATATATTCATTTCTTCAGTAGTTGGAAGCGAGGTGCTCCTACCCACACTGCATGATATCCATACCTATGAAACAACTCTTTTAAAAAAATTCTCAAGTACTGTAATGGTTAAGACTGTCTGTCAACTTGGCTAGACAAAGGATTCTCCAAGTTTGGCAGCTGTATCAAGTGGCAGGGGCAGGGCCTGTGGTGCCTTCCCATCCCTCAGCTGTCATCTTTCTACCTCCCACCACTTACTTTCTGTCTGCTCACACTGCCAACAGCTCCTACTGTCTTCTCTTTCAGAGACTGGTTCTGGGACTTAAAGTAGCAGCTGTTGGATTCATCCACCCTTGCAGCCAATGAGTGAGAGCCCTGTTCCCTCACAGCCTATGATTGGGACCTTTAATCTGTGACCTGATGACCTCGGGTTCACCAGCTTCCATGGCCACCATGAGGCTTGTGCCAGGACTTGGGATATTTCAGTGTGTACAGTTGTGTAAACTGTTTATAAAAATCTTTCCCTGTACATGTATGTGTTACTGCTTTGCTTCTAAAAAACCCAGCCTAAAACAGGTACCTAACAACATACACTTACTGTTTTTTGACGACACTCTTGATTCAGCAATTGCTGTAGTTCCTGAATATCATCTGAGAGCTGTTTGAATTCTTCTTGCTCTTCCACTGGAACAGAACTAAACACAGCAAAGTAAAACAGTCATTTATGGAGTTCTTAACATGGAAGGCCAAAATGAAGCGCCTGCCCTCATATAACTTAAGTGAAGAAGCCCTCTCCTCCTATGTAGAAACATAGATTACTATCCTTCCATGTTACAGCCTTTAGAACCAATGACTTGGCCTGTTACACAGCAGAGAGCCCTTGAATTTTCTATTCCCAAATCTATGGACTCATCTGTACACACAGCTACATTTTCTGACTTCACTCTAACAAAAGCAGCATTCCTTCTACTGTTTAATAATAATTTCTCTACATTTGTTGTGGTTCTTGTTTCCTCATTGCACTCACCCCTACATAGTCCATATTACCCGCTCTTTTAGTCCTTCCTGTCAGCATTTAAACATGTTCAAATCTCTACCACATGAATATTCTCAGCATGTTTTTGACTACTGATACATGACATATGGTACAGAATTGCTCTTTTCATTTTCCTGACTCCTAGTGAGTATTGCCATGTTTTCATATTCTGAATTAGCTGTTTGTTATTTATTCCTCTATAAATTCTGTTTATAGCCTTTGACCACTGCCATGGTTTGAACTGTAATCCTCAATAAACGTGTGTGGCAATTTGGGCAGGCTTTGATTCCCTTCCTGGTACTGTGTGATGTTCCCATATGTTGTATGTAAATCCTGCCTCTATGGATCTGACTCAATAGCACTTGGCTTGGCATCGTATTAATGAGAGGATGGGCTGTGGTTGTGTTGGTGGCTCAGGACTCAATTCATAAGATTGCATTGTGCCTTGAGGCAATTTCTTGGGATATCAAAGAAAGGAAAGGAAGCTGAGTTGGGAATCTTATATCACCAAGAAGCAGTATAGAGAACAGAGCGTGTTCTTTGGAAAGGACATGGAGTCCTTGAGCCTGAGAAGCTCAGAGTCCAGGGGAAGACAGATGACAAGGACATTCCTCCAGAGCCAACACAGAAAGACTTTCCCTGGGGCTACTGTCTGAAATCTGGACGTGTAGCCTTCTGGACTGTGACAGAATAAATTTCTCTTTGTTAAAGCAATCCAGTTGTGGTATTTCTGTTATGGCAGTACTAGATGATTAGGACACCTATTTTCCTATTAGTTTGTCAAAGCTCTTTGTATATTAAGAATATTACATGTGCTTTGTTATTAAGGTTATTAATGCTTTGCTTCATTTGTTGCAAATAACCTTCCAAACCGTGCTGTTTTGCTTTGGATGTGATTTAAATTGTTTTTACCAGCCAAATTTTAATACTTCTCTTGTCCTAGTCTTTTCAGCTTACTACTGTTTCTAAATATAGCTTTTGCCAGTGGCATGCTCTCACCTGACATAGTTAAACCCAAAGACATAAACAAATGAAAGGGAATTAAAAAAAAAAACTTCCAGTAAATCCAACATGCTTAAGACCAAAAAATAACTCCTCAATAATTCTTATCTGACCTAGGAATGAAATGACACCTCAAAAACTTTCATAAGGAATGAAGAGAATCTAGTTATTACCATTACGTTACAATAAATATCCCCTGAAATAATTTAGGAATAGTTAGTATCAGACAGTCCAATATACTAACAGTAAGAAAAAAGAGAAAAGACAGAATAAAGTGAGGAGGAAGAAAAAGTAGCTTTCTTTTTAAGAAAAGACACAGCTAAATATTCTGTTATTTAGTAAGAAAGAGATTGAAAGTAGACTTTAGGGCTGAAAAAACATTTACAATTCATTTCAGATTTTGAAATTGTATTTATTTGTAAATTTTCCACTTACTCAAGTTTTTCCAGTTTCATTAATGCTTCCTGGTGTGCAGTGTTTAACTGCTGCATTTTGTCCAAGGAGGATTTCTATTAAAGCAATTTTAATAATGTCATATCACCATTTTCAACAGAATCAGTGATGCATTAAAAAAAATCTACTAGAAAAAAAATCTACTAGCAAAGATTATAAAACGACTGTTCACTCTACGGTTTTTACTAACAGAAATATGAAATTGAAGATACAGTTAGGCATTTATGGGAAATAAATCAGGAATTTATTTATTTATTCAACACAAAGATTGAGGTCTTATCCATATACTATGTTAAAACCAAAAACCAAACTCATTGTCACTGATTCTGACTTATAGAGACCCCCATCAGGTTTCCAGTCTCTGGGGAAAAAGATTGCCACATCTTTCCCCACCAGAACCAACAGTGGTTTTGAACTGCCAACTTTTTGGTTAGCAGTTGAACACTTTAACCACTGCATCATCAGGGCTCCTTTAGGTGCTGGAATTTCCAAGAAGACTGTATAGCCTTGCACTTTAGTTCAGTGTCCTTCAAGAGGCAAATACATGACTGAAAAACATGAAACAATTTATTGTAGTACTGTATATGATGGGAACAAAGAAATGTGAGATTTGAACCAATTTTTATGAAGGCAAGAGAGGGATTCTTTGAGGTAACGGGAGACATCTGAACCATATCTTAAAAAATGAGGAATCAGTCAAGTAAACTAGTGTATTTGAGTGCGCTGGCATATGCATGTGTGAGCTTTGGGCAGTGTGTGATGTTTCGGTGGCATAAGATAATCATGATTCATGCTGATGTTGCTGAAGGGTGTTGTCAAGTTAGTTCCAACTAATACTATGCAAATATACAGCATATACAAAATCACTGCAATATTTGAGCCTATTGTTGCAGCAACAGTGTCAATCTACCTCATTAAAGGTCTTTTCTTTTGCAATGGAAACCCAGGTGGCATAGTAGGTTAAGTGCTACATCTGCTAACCATAAAGGTCAGCAGTTCAAATCCACCACACACTTCTTGGAAACTCTATGTAGCAGTTCTACTCTGACCTCTAGGGTTGCTATGAGTTGGACCTGACTAGACAGGAGTGTATTAGGGTGGTTTGTTGCAAGTCCCTTATTTCACTAAGTATGATATTCTTTTCCTGAGACTGGTGCCTACTGATAACATATCCAAAGGACATGAGAAGTTTCACGTCTCTGCTTCTAAGTAGCATTCTGGCTGTACTTCTTCCAAGAAAGATTCTTACAGCAGTCCTTGATATATTCAACAGTCTTCACTTATACCATAATTCAAAAGCACCAGTTCTTTTCTAGTCTTCCCTATTCACTGTTCAGCGTTCACATGCATGCAAGGCATTTGAAAATACCAAGCTTGGGTCAGGTGCACCTTAGTCCTAAAAGTGACATTTTTGCTTTTTCAACACTTTAAAGAAGCCTTTGCAGAACCACCCAGTTGAATATGTCATATGATTTCTTGACTGTTGCTTGCATGGGCATTGATTATGGATCTAAGTAAAATGAAGTCCTTGAAAACTTCAAGCGTTTCTCCATTTACCATGATGTTGCTTACTGGTCTGGCTGTCGGAATTTTTGTTTTATGTTGAGGGACATTCCGTACTGAAGGCTGCAGTCTTTGATTTCATTAGTTAGTGCTTCAGGTCCTTTTTGCATCCAACAAGCAAGGTTGTATTATCTGCATTCAGCCAGTTGTTAATGAGCCTTCTTCCAGTCCTGATGCTCCGGTCTCCATATAGTCCAGCTTCTGGATTATTTGCATACAGACTGAATAAGTACTGTGAGAAGATACAAAACAGGTACACAACTTTCTAGATTTTAAAACACGCAATATCTCTCTGTTCTGTAGAACAACTGACTGCCTCTTGGTCTGCACACAGGCTCCTCGTGAGGAAAATTATGTCTTCTGGAATTTCCATTCTTCACATAGCTATCCATAATTTGTTATGACCCACATAGTCAAATGCCTTGGCATACTCAAAAAAATAATACCACAGATAAGCATCTTTATAGTATCCTCTGCTTCCAGCCAAGATCCATATGACATTAGCATAAAGTCTCTGGTTCTGGGTCCTCTTCTGAATCCAGCATGAATTTCTGGCAGTTCCCTGTCAATATACTGATGCAGCCACTGGTGATTACATTTAGCAAAATTTACTAGCATATGATATTGATGATATTGTTCAATAATTTCTGCATTCTGTTGGATTATCTTTCTTTGGGATGGGTACAAATACGGATTATTCATAGGGGCAGCTGTAAAGCACAATAAAGATGTAACACATCAAATCAAGAAACACAATGCAGGAGTCTCAACAACTACAAAATCAGTTGGTGTGAATGGCCTTGGTTCTGCAGGATATATTCCAAGCAGTGGAATTACTGGGTCAAATAGTACATCTATATCCATTATTTTAAGGTAGCACCAGATTGCTTTCCAAAGAGGTTGCACCATTTTGAAATCCCACCAATAGTGTAAGAGAGTTCCAATCTCTCCACAGCCTCTTTAGCATTTAGTGTTTTGCATTTTTTTGGATGATGGTCAACCTTGTTGGAGTGAGAAGGTATCTCATTGTAGTTTTAAATTTCTTTAATGGCTAATGATCATGAGCATGTCCACATGTGTGTTTTGGCTGCCTGGATCTTCTCTTTAGAGACGCGTCTGTCCATCTCCTTTGCCAATCACTCAATTGGGTGATTTCTCTTTTTCTTTTTGATTATCTTATAGTATCTTACAGATTATGGACATCAGGCATTGGTCTGACATAGAGTTACCAAATATTTTTTCCCATTCTGTAGGTGGCCTTTTAATTCTATTAATAAAGTCTTTGGATGAGCAAAAGTGATTGATTCTTAGTAGTTCCCATTTATCTATTTTCTCTCCTGTTGTTTGTGGTCTGTTTGACAGATTTTGAAGTCTGTCTATGTTGTGTATTAAACCTTCCATTGTTGCTCCTACTTTTTCTTGGATGAGTTTTATCGTTTTAGATTTCATATTTAGGTCTCTTATCCAGTTTGCATTGGTTTTTGTATAAGGTGTAAGATATGGGTCTTGTTGTAATTTAGTGCAGATGGATATCCAATTTTGCCAGCATCAGTTCTTGAAGACATTGTTTTTACCCCAGTTTAATGTCTTAGAGCCTTTGTTGAATATCAGCTATTCATAGGCAGATGATGTCATCTCTGGGGTCTCGACTCTGTTTCACTGATCTATCTGTCTGTTTTTGTACCAGTACCAGGCTGTTTTGACTACTATGGCAGTGTAATAGGTTCTAGGGTCGGGTAATGACATACCTTCCAGTGTGTTCTTCTTCTTTAGTAATGCTTTACTTATCTGGGGCTTCTTCTCTTTCCAGACAAAGTTGGTAATTTGTTCCTCCATCTCATTAAAAAATGTCACTGGACCTTGTGTTGGGATTGCATTATACAAGTAGATTGCTTTGGGTAAAACAGACATTTTCACAATGTTAAGTCTTCCTATCCATGAGCAGGGTAGGTTTCTCAATTTACGTAAGTCTCTCTTAGTTTCTTGTACTAAGGGTTTGTAGTTCTCTTCATAAAGGTCTGTTATTTCTCTGGTTAAATTTATTCCTAGGAACTTTATCTTGTTAGGGGTTATAGCAAATGGTATTGACTTGGTGATTTCTTCCTTAATAATCTCGTTGTTGATATAAAGAAATCCTACTGATTTACTTACGTTTACCCTGTATCCTGAGACTTTGCCGAACTCTTCTATGAGTTTGGGTAGTTTCTTTATGGAATCTTTGGGATTTTCTGCATACACAATCATATCATCTGCAAATAGGGAGATTTTTTAGTTTTTCTTTGCTGATGTAGATGCCCTTTATTCCTTGGTCTTGTCTAATTTCTCTGACTAGAAGTATATGCCCTTTATTCTTTGGTCTTATCTAATTGCTCTGGCTGGAACTTCTAGTACAATGCTGAATAGGGGAGGTGACAGTGGACATCCTTGTCTAGTTGCTGTTCTCAAGGGAAACTGTTTCAGTCTCTCTCCATTCAGGATGACGTAGGAAGTTGGCTTTGTATAAATGGCTCTTATTGCACTGAGGAATTTGCTGTCTATTCTTATTTTGCTAAGAGTGACATTCTTCTTTATGGGTTGATTTTTCACCCTTTTCAGTGCTGGTTTTGTGTTTGTTCAGATTCCTGTATTACGTTTCTTGATGTGATATGCTGCATCTTTATTGTGTTTTGTGGCTACCCCTGTGATTCTCTTTAATAATCTACATTTAAACCCAATTTTAACTTCTACATGTGTTATTAACTTCCTCTCCATCTGGAAGGACTACAGCCACTGTAGTACACCCTGCTTTTTAATGTGATGATACCACAGCTTTCACAAAATGATCATTGGGTCACTTCTTTTAATATCATTGCTTTGGTCTAGTTTTGTGTCATCCCTAACTGAGTAGGTTTCTGGATGATGTGTCCTGTATTGCTTCCTAAAATATAGTTAATGGTTTTGTTCTTGTAAGCCAAGAGCTTCTTTCAGTATTTCTTGTAGCTTTGGTTTGGTTTTTACAGTCTCTGAGTTTTGGTTTATCTGTGGATGTCTTAATTTCATTTTCATATTTGAAAGATAGTTTTGCAGGATATATGATTCTCGGTTCGAAGTTCTTCTCCTTCAAAGCTTTGAATGTGTCATCCCATTGCCTCCGTGCCAGCATCATTTATGCTGAGAAGTCAGACGAGAGACTACAGGGCTTCCCTCTGAATGTTAGCTTTGCTTTGAGTCTCGCTGCCTGTAAGAGTTTCTCTTTGTTTCATTTTGTTAAGTTTGATTATAATATGCCCTGCGGTCTTTCTTTTAGGATCTACATTGAGTGGTGTTCGATTTGCATCTTGGATTTCTATGTTCTTTTCTTTCATAATTTCTGGGAAGGTTTCTGTCAGCAGCTCAGCAAAAATACTCTGTGTTTTAAGGTGTCCCTCTCTGTTCAGGAACTCCAATTAATCAGATTGTTTCCCTTAGTAGAGTCCAACATGCTTCTTAATGTTTCTTCATTTTTCTTGTTTCTTTTCTTGGCTTTCTCCTCCTAGATGCTGGTGCCAGTAGCTCTGTCTTCCAAGTCAGAAAGTTTATTTTCCATTTTTTCGATACTGTTTACTTGGATTTGGACTGAATTTTCTATTTCTTTGATTTTGTTATTGGTCTGTTGGATTTCAGAATACTTGTGTTCCCTCAGATTTAACAGCTTGCTTAATTTTTTACTTTGCTCTGCTGCATTTAGTATAATGTCTACAAGGGCTCTACATATAATCCTTTTGTACTTGACCTCCCATAGTTTCAGAAAGACATCTTTGCCTGGAATGTTCTTTGGTTCTTTCTTTGGGGGCTTTCTGGAGCCACAGGTGAATTTAAGTTTAAGTTTTTGACCAAAGTTTGTTGCTTTCTGGGTGTCTAAAAGTTGTTTATGTTCTCTGGTGTTACTTTAACAGGATCTGAAGTACAGTCTGAGAAGGAAGGTGATTAGTCACATCTAAGTACTCCAGTAACTAGGTCCAGTGGAATCCCTGGGGTAGCATGCTCTACCTCCTGACTGGAAAAGACACGGCTCTACTTTTGGGGTGGAGTCACTGGGGGGGTGTCACCTGACCCTTTGATATGGGTCAGCAAAGGCTGGAAGAGATGCCGTCAAGCTGCACCACAGTTATTTCTGTAGGTAGTCTTGTATCGAAAGGTTAAAGCTATCTAACATCTTCTAAATTCAGTCAGGCTGTCAGGTGTACAAGCCTCTCTTCCCAGCTGGCAAAGTAAGCATCTCTATATCCAACCCCAGGAGCTGTAAACTAGTTCAAAGTACAGAATGGCTACTTCTCTGCTGTCATCTGCCGCTGGGCCTCACCCATAAGGCCACACTTTTCTAAACACACTTTTTCTGCTGGAATAGCACTCCCCGGGCTGGCACTGCCTCTCAACCTGGCTATTAGCCCCTCCTGAGGCCTCCATTTGGGTAAGTCAACCTCCTGGTCGAACAAGATGGCATCTCACACAACCTCTCTCACCTGCTGCAGGAGAGCTGATTTAGTGGCGGAGGTTTGGAAGAGAGGGTGGAGGGACTGAGCTACACAGAATCCAGAGCCAGGCTCTGAAAATGTGGCTATTCTCTTGCTGATCCTGTTAGCAGCGTGACTGTGCTTTGCTGTCAGTTAAGCGCAAGCCCTGCCTCCCAGCTAAGATAGACAAAAAACAGGTGGGCACTGCCACCCAGCCTGGGAATCAGCCCCTCCTGAGGCCTCCATTTGGCTAACTCTGCCTCCCAGTTGAACAATATGGCATCCCAAACAAGCTCTCCTGTCCGCTGTGCAATTGATGATTTAATGGCAGAAGATCGGAAAGAGAGGGTGGAGGGGCCCAGGTGTAGAGTCCAGAGCCAGGCTCTCAAAATGTGGCTATTCTGTAGGCTGATCCTGTCAGCAGTGCAGCTGATCTTTGCTGCCAGTTAAGCCCAAGCCCCACCTGCTGGTTAAGACAGAGAAAAGAAAGGCTGGCATTACCTCTCAGCCTGTGACTTAGCCCCTGCTGAGGCCTCCATTTGGGTAACTCTACCTTCCAGTCAAACAAGACAGTGTCCCAGACAAGCTCTCCCACCCGCCCACTGTGGAATATTCAATTCAATGATAGAGGTTTGGAAAGACAGGGTGGAGGGGCCAAGGTGCACAGAGTCCAGAGCAGGGCTCTCAAAACGTGGCTATTCCACCTGCGGATCCCATCCGCAGTGTGTCTGGACTTTGCTGCCAGTCAGCCCAAGCCCTGCCTGCTGACTAAGATGGAGGAACAAAAGTTAAAACTGCCATTACCTTCAGTCCATGAGAGCCTGCATTCAACAAAGGCAGGGGTAAGCGAAAGAGAAATTTCCTGTTGAGTGGCACATAGTCCAAATTGGCAGCCCTATGCCGTGTGCAAGGGCTCACTGCGTGTCCAGAAGGCTCTGTTTAATTATCAATCCAGGCCTTAGTTTTCAGAGGAAATTAGGAAGATGTGTGTCTAGTCTGCCATCTTGACTCCATCTCCTTGTGACTATATTTTCCATCTTCTTCTGGTGTTTCTTATGTTATTCAGTATTTTACTCATAGAAATTGCCCTGGATTGAATTGCATCCTCCCAAAAATGTGTGCAAAAATCTGACTGGGCCATGATTCCTGGTATTTTATGATTATCCTCCATTCTATGATTTTCCTATGCTGTAGACCCTAATTTCTGCCTGGAGTTAATAGACTGGATTATGTAAACGAGGATTAGGGTGGGTCTGTAACATCCTTCTGGTCATCTCTGTGCTCCAATATAAAAAGAGTTTCCCTGGAGTAAACCTTCTATCCTACAAGAGATAAAAGGAAAGGGAAGCAAGCAGAGAATTTGAGGCCTCATACTATCAAGAAAGCACAGCCAGGTGCAAAGCATGTGCACTAGACGTGAGGTTCCTGCTTCAAGATGCTCTCAGCCCAAAGAAAGACTGATGCAACACAAACACTTTCCTCCAGAGCTGACAGAGAGACAGTGCATTTCCCTGTAGCTAGTACCATGAATTCAGACTTTTAGCCTACTGGTCTGTGTGGGAACAAACTGTTCTTTGTTAAAGCCATCCACTTGTGGTATTTCTGTTAGAATGGTGCCAGGTGACGAAGACAGACATAGTCAATATTTTACCTCCAGGCTTGCTTTTTTCTTTGAATTCTTCCAGCTTGAGAAATGCTGAATGTGTTCTTCCCTTTTGGTTTAATAACTCTAGGTCTTTGAATATTTCTTTGTAATAGTTTCCTTTGTCTTTTCAAGCTGCTCTTTGACATCTTTAGTTCAGCTCTTCTGTTTCATTATTTTTTCCATTTGTTTTAGCAGCTCTACATTTAAGAGCAAGTCTCAGAATCTCTTCTAACATCTATTTTGACTTTCTTTTCTTTCTTTTTAATGACCTTTTGCTGTCTTCATGTATGATGTTCTTGATGCCATCTCACAACTTGCCTGGTAGGTCATTAGTGTTCAATGTGTCAAATATATTCTTGAGGTGGTCTCTAAATTCATGTGGGATATACTCAAATTTGTATTTTGGTTCTGGTGGACTTGTTTTAATTTTCTTCAGCTTTGACTTGAACTCACATATAAGCAGTTGATTGTTCTGCAACTGTCCCTGACCTTGCGCTGACTGTGATATTGAACTTTTCCATCATCACTTTCCACAGAGGTAGAGGATGTGATTCCTGCATATTCCATCCTGTGAGGCACATGTGTACAGCTGCTTTTCGTTGTGGAAAAAGGTATTTGTAATAAAAAAGTCATTGGTCTTGCAAAATTCTATAATACAATAGATTCATGCAAGAAAATATATAGCTCAGTGTAGTTAGAGAATAATGTTTAACTGTATGGTGTTTCCTGGTGCTTGTCTAAAAGTATGATAGAAAGCTGATGATAACTCAATCATTCCAATTTCCCTAAATTTTTGAGGGCTTGAAAATTAATTTCTGTTAAATGATTGCCTTACACTGACTCTCACAATGCACATTTGGGCACACACATAAAAAACAACAACAACAAAAACAAAAAAAAAACTTGAATTAGGCCATTATTTAAAAAGCAAATACAAACCTCAAAGACTTCAATTATTTAAAGGTCACTAAACTATGCATATAAATGTCAAAGAAAAAAAATGTGGATACTACCAGCACTTTTTTCCCTCACATTGCTTAACACAGAAAGGCCTCAAATAGGAGACTAAAGCAGACAGGAACTGCAGCCTCTCCTGGGGGACATCAGACAGCAAAGGGACCCCTCCTGAGCTGGGCTCCCACCACCTGCCTCCTACCACATGGCATCATGACTTCTCACACACAAAGTCGGCCCTAAAGGCCTGGCCACAATTTGGTAAATGTGACAAGCATTTCAAAGCAGATTTGTAGTCTGCAAGGAAGGTTTCTAATCTGGTAAATCACCCAAAAACGTATTTGCATCTTACGTATTGCCAAAGGTACTCCATATACGTCTCACGGCACGATTCTCTGAAGTGAATGAAGTTGATGATGCCACTTAAAAATCGGCTGGTCCGTTTTGCTTCTAAAATTGAAGATAAAACTCTTAATCATTCAAAACATAAGAGCAAAAATTCATCCTCTCCCATCATGTGCTCTACTTATAGCACACAAAATAAAACTGTGTGTGTGCTAGAATGAACAAAAAGGCAGGAAATCTGCTCTAACTTAAATATCAGTATTATTTTTTTTCCACTAGTAACTAAAAATGGAAAAAAAGAAGACAAATTAATACTAAGCTTCAGGGTATTGTAGAGCCAAAAAGAACAAGTTTAGAGAGATCAAGGCAGTTAGAATTTATAAAACTGAGTACTAGAGAATGCAACTAGATCTCAAGTTTTCAGCTGAGTACTAATCAATGTAGGAATATGTGAGAAAATTATCAAGGCCAAGGAAAGAACAAAAGATATTTAAAGGAATAGTAATAATAAAAAATCCAGCACCAAACAATGTAAAATTTAAAATGTTTCATATACAATACAAATGACTCAGCATGTAAAGAAACTATAAAGTATGATGCATAGCAGCCAAGCCAAGGGCCGTCGAGTCGGATCCAACACATGGTGACCCTAGGGGCTAGGGTAGAACTGACCCCCAGAGTATTCAAGAACAAGGAGAAAAAAATCAGTCAATAGACATACTCAGATACAACAGACAGAATAGATTTAGTAGACAAAAATGTGAAATCAGCCTTTATAGAGATAGATAGTTCATGACTTATGAAGTATTCAAGTTAAAATGAGATGCACTTATGAATTTTTGGGGGGAGTACATCTTATTGCCAGTAATATATGCTACATAAAATGCTACAGCACATAATATGCTGTTATCATTCTAATGCCAATCCTCAAAGAGAAATAAAGATGGAATTTATAAAGATACTGATACAGCAAAATGATACATCAACTTTAGAAAAACTTGGCAGTTTTTTAAAGTTTAAATTAAATCAATAGTAATGAAAACTGAAAAAAAATTAAATGAGGTATTCAACTTACATCAGAACTGACCCACCACAGGGTCATCAGAATGGAGCCCCAGCCTAAGTCAGGGACTACCTTTATGTTCCCTTTGTTTAAGAAGGTGGAGAAAAGCATGACCATAATGAGGAGAAAGAGGAAAGGAAAAAAAAGGCCTTACTCAAAAGTTTCTGAGTTGAAAATAAATACCCAAGATGAAAAAATACACTGTGTGCTATTAACAGCAAATTAGGACCATAGACAAAAAGATTAGTGAAGCTGAAGAAAGAACAATAAAATCTGTTTAAAATGAAGCCCACAAAGAAAACAAAAGGAACAAGAATTTTGTGAGCTGTGGGGCAATATCAAGCAGCATAATGAGTGCGTAATTGGAGTCTCACAAAAGCATGGAGAACAAAAATAAGAAAAACAGTAGACTTCTCACCAGAAGCAATGTGAGTCAAAGAAAAATGGACAATGTTTTTAAAGCACTAAAGGAGTAGACCTACGATTCTATACTCAACAAAAATATCTTTCAAAACAATTCTATACTCAACAAAAATACCTTTCAAAACAGAAACACAAACTTATCAGCACTATAAACCAAAAAATATCTGCTGCTGTTGATTCCGACACATAGAGACCCCCTACAGGACAGAGCAGAACTGTCCCATAGAGTTTCCAAGGAGTACCTGGTGGATTTGAACTGCCAACCTTTTGGTAAGCAGCTGTTGGATTTAACCACTATGCCACTGAGGTTTCCATAAGCACTGCAAGAAATGTTAAATAAAATCCCTCTGGGATAAAGAAAATTATACCAAATAGGAATTTGGAATCATATAACGTGAGTGAACACGAACATATTTTCCTTATTTAAAAACTCTCTTTCAAATTGGCTGTTGGAAACAAATTTAATAATCATATATAAGGTATTTATAATATCTGGAAAGGTAAAACCCATGACAATACCACAAAGGTCAACAGTGGGGAAATTAAAAGGATACTGTACTCCTAATAATAAAATACTGAATGCTCTCCACCTAAGATCAGTAAAAAAGTTACTATCTGTTCTCACCATTCAACTCAACATCACACGAGAAGCCTTAGCCGGTGCAGAAGACAGGTAAAAGAAATAACAGGTATGCATATAGGAAAAGTAAAACTATCTTTGTTCTCAAACAAATGGTAATTGATGTAGAATATCCTAATGAATCTACAAAATAGCCACTAGAAATAAGTGAATAGGGAAGACCACAGGCTACAAGATCAATATATAAAGTTATTTGCCTTCCTCTATATGTCAAAGTCTGTGGGTAGTTAGGCACTTGACTACTAGCCAAAAGGTCAATGGTTAGAACCGACCCAGCAGCACTTTGAAAGAAAGGCCTGACAACCTGCTTCTAAATTGTCAAAGCCTTGAAAAACGATGGAGTGGTTCAACTCTGCATATATGGGGTCACCATGAGTAGGAAGCAACTGGACAGCAACAAGAGATTCACAAAGACTAATCAGAAACTTAAATTTTTTAAAAAGTACAATGTAGTGAAAAATTTAAAGTACTCAGGGATAAACTTAATAAAATGCATACTAGGCCTATAATTTGTAGTTTATAAAACACTATTGTGGCAAATTAAGGACCACCTAAAAAGATAAAACATGTTCAGGGTGTAGAAGATATATTATTTAAGCTGTCAATTATCCTCAAATGAGGATATGTTATAATGAGGACTATATTGTATTAGTTATATATATTATGCATATTATACTACATTGTATATTCTGTTCTATTCTATTCTATTGAGGATTATATTATAATCAATGTAATCTTAATAAAAATTCCAGCAGTTTTTTTTTTTTTGGTAGAATAAGCTGATTCCAAAATTTATATAAAAATGCAAAGGACCTAGAATAACTAAAACAGTTTTGAAAAAGATAAACAGTGTAAGCTAGAGCACTTATATTACCTGATTCCAAGACATACATTAAAGCTAAAGTAATCAAGATAGTGTGGTCAACATAAAGCTAAGACATATTGATCAATGGAGCAGAAGAGTCAGCCCAGAAATACAGACACAGAAACACATGGGAATAAATCAATTTTCAACAAGTAGTGCCGCAGTCATTTGATATCTATATGCTGTAAAAAGAAAAAGAACCTTGACCTTTACTTCACACCATATACAAAAAATTCAAACATTATACAATAAAAGCTAAACTATAACACATTTAAAACAAAATATGGGAGTAAATCTTAGTGACCTTGAATTAGGGTAAGATTTCTTAATAAGACACAAGCAATGGTTTTATGGCCATAAAAGAAAAAAAATCACTAATTAGTCTTCAAAATTAAAAAATTATCTGCTCTTCAAAAGACATTGCAATGAAATTGAAAAGGCAAGTGACAGGCTAGAAGAAAATATTTGCATGACGTAAATCTAATAAGTGAATTATTTTCAAAATATCTGACGAAGCTTTACAACTCAATAAGACATATATAATTCAGTTACAAAACAGGCAAACTATTTGAAGACATGTCACCAGAGAAAATACACAGATAGCAAATAAACATACAAAAATATGCTCACTGTCATTAGTCATCAGAGAAATGCAAACTGAAACCATGAGAAAACACTACCCTCAAGGTTCAAGGATGATATGATGCAAGTGAAACTCTCATGTATTGCTGTTAGTAAGGCAAAATGATAGTCACTTTAGAAAAATTTGACAATTCCTTAAAATTAAGCATGTATTTACCACGTGAACCAGAAACTACACTCCTAATTACCCAAAAGAAAGAAAATCATACGTCCACAGAAGACTTACATGCTAACATTCATTGCAACTTTGTTGAATAAAACCAAAATAAACAAACCAACTGTTGGGTTTGTTCTGATGCATAGAGACCCTAAGGACAGAGTAGAACTACCCCATAGAGTTTCCAAGCAGTGACTAGTGGATTTGAACTGCCAAACTTTGGGTTAGCTGCTGTAGCACTGCTAATCACTATGCCACCAGGGTTTCCAAAAATTGGAAACAATTCAAATGTCCATCAGCGGATGAACAAATGGTTCTGTTACTGAGAACATGGTGCTACTTCAAAATGAAAAGAAACAAATTGTTGCTAAAGGCAAAAACAAGGATGAATCTCCAAAGCATTATGGCAAGTTAGAGGAATCAAATATAAACAGACTACAGACTTAGGATCTAATTCACACAAAATTCTGTTGTTAGATGACATCAAGTTGATTGCAACTCACAGCAACCCGATATAAAGTCTAGAAAAGGCAAAACAACAGTCATAGAGAGCAAATCAGTGGTCACAAGGGACAAAGAAGGGGCTGAAGAAGACTGGACTGGAAAGGGACCAACAGGGACTTCTGAGGGTCATGGCAATGCTACCGCCACAACTGTGGTTGCACGGCTGTATACGCTTGTTAAAACTCTCACCTAATTATACACTTAAAACTGGTGAATTTTATTTGTTTGTAAATTCATGTCAATAAAACTTAAGGTGAAAAGTAGCACACCAAGCCTCTTGCAACATCAATCAACTTTAAGTACAAAAAGTCAAGTGAATTAAGGGACACTAGAGCTAGGAAAATTCTACATTCTAATATAATATCATGACAGTTTTTACACAGTGCTAAAAGATATTTCGTTCATGGTAAAAAGTGTTACATTTGATAAAAATAGTATGATGAATCCACCATGCAACATCACAGGTGTGTACTCTGCATTTTCAAATTTGAAGAACATTCTTTCAAAATAAGCAGAAAAGTGCTTTTCTATGGATCTACAAATGCAAAAATTTCCAATAAGATGAGTTAAAAAAAACTTGTCCTAAAAATGTGATGAACTATCTAAAAGCTACTTTAAATGAGCAAAAGTCTTTGAAAATAATTTTAAAGTATCATAATACAAATCTTGTACTTAAATTCCAGGAATGATTGCTGTCTAAAGCTTCAACTTGTTGCCTCTTTCTGAGAATATATTAAGACACTGTCTTAAATCTCCAAGCCTCACAGTAAGTCTGATGGGTAGGTATTAAGACTCAGAGATGCTAAGTAAACATTAAGCCTCACAGGTAGGTATTAAGAATGAGACATGCTAAGTAACTTGGTGCTCACATATCTGGTAATTGGCAGAATGGAGATTCAAATCTAGGTAGCCGTGTTAAACATCTCTGACTTTCTGCTGTACCATGTCGTAGCTAGTGGTTAAGTGCCGTCCACTACATGCTCCTTGGAAACTCTACTGGGCAGTTCTATGCTGTCCTCTAGAGCAGACATGAGTTGGAATCCACTTCACAGCAACAGGCTTGGTTTTTGTTTGGGTTTATATCACATATCCAATCCAAATGGCAACATCCCACCAATACACAAACTCGATGTTTCCTTCAAACAATAAACCATGCTACGTTTTTCACTGTTTAAAAAATTAGGGGTGGGGCCAAGGTGGTGGACTAGACACACATCTCCCCAGTTCCCTCTGAGAACTAAGCCCTAGAATAATAAGTGAATGGAGCACAGCAGACATTGTGGGAGCCCCAGGACCTGACATTGGGTTGTGAGATAGGTCTGAACAACAGGAGAGAGGAAACTACTTCTGTGAGAGATGACACAATAGCATACTGAGTCCTGCTTCTGCTGACACATCACTGGAGGGGACCACAGGTAGAGATGACTTCTTTGTTACCCAGGAGTTGGAGACTAGGTCTGCTGAGTCTGTGAGGTTGGCATGCTAATGTGCTGAACTGCAGTGCTCTAGTGCATGGCACACACAGCAGCAGAGAGGCTGCTTGTAACAGCCACATCTTGGGAGCCCGGCTGCTGACAGAGGGCACCAGCACCCCTCCCCATTCTCTTCTCTGAGCTGCACCACAGATCCCGCTGACTCACGTCAGGAAGGGTAGCTCAGGCTGGAGGCCATTGTGGACAGCTGAAAGGCAGGGTCACCCACGCCTGAGACCTGAGCTGGGGCTGAATCTCACACTGAGCAACAATGCCTACCTGGACAGTGCTTCCTCAGCAGAAAGGCTGTTTTACAGATGATCGTATCTAGGGATCATGGTGGAGACTGGCATTTGAGGGCAACAGAGCCCAAACCCTTCCTTTCTTTGAGTCACGTCATAGAGTCTGGGGAAGGCCAAAGGGCACCATCGTTGTCAGCTGGGAGGCACAGCCTGCCACCCCTGAGGGCCCTGCTGTTTTTGACAGCTGCTGGACAGCACCTTTCTCAGCAACTGCGGGACAATGCTTCTCTCAGCAGTAAGGCAGCTTTTAAAATAAGTCCAGCTGGAGAACACGCTGTGAGTAGTGGCTGAGCAGGTTGGCACCATTTCCACCATCACTAAGTGAGCCACACCATGGTGTCAGGCCCCCAGTGACTCCACAAGTGGGGTGCTGTCTAGGCCAGCCAGGAGGCAGTGTCTGCCAATCCTGAGGGCCCAGATACTCTCGGCACCTGCTGGAGTGTGCCCATCTCAGCAGAGAAGCAATTTTTAAGACATATGCATCTAGAGAGTGCAGTGGTTCTGGACAGGTGACTGTGGTAGCACCCTTCTCTCCTTCCTTTCCCAAGCTACAGCATAGGATCAACTGATGTAATGACAGAGAGTCATCACAAGTAACTTGCCACCTTTAGCAGCCAGGAAGTGGGACCTGCCACCCCTGAGAGCCCAGCTTGTCCCAGTCACTAGAGAACACAGAGGCAGCTGGCAACCAAACCTAAAGGTGCTGTATTCCTCTCTTAGAACTACACCACAGCTCCCGTTGGTGTGACAAACTGAACTACTTCTTGATGGCACAAAAGTAACAATCGATATCTAGTCATTTAAAGAAACAGACCATCAGGGCTCTGGAAAACTCCCAAAATAAAGAATCAAAAAATTTCCCAGATGAGAAAGCCTTTCCTAAATTACCAGAGGTAGAATACAAAAGAATTATGTATAGAGCCCTCCTAGACATTAAATAAAATGTAACAGAACAAAATTAAAAATTAAGTAAGCTGTATGAACTGGGCTAGCCATATAAAAAGGGCAGGTGTGGCAATATTAATCTCAGATAAAATTGATTTTAATGTAAAGTCCACCATCTTGGACAAGGATGGACACTATTTATTGTTGAAAAGTTCAATACACAAGACAGACTTAACAATATTAAATATTTATGCACCCAATACCAGAGCATCTAAATATATCAAACAAACACTGACAACACTGTGAAACAAGATAGATCACCCCACAATAATATTAGGAGACTTCAACACTCCATTTTCAGTAATGGACAGATCATCCAGAAAAAAGTTGACTAAAGATACAGAAAATCTTGTTGAGACAATTAACGAACTAGACTTCATCGATGTATACAGAACTTTTTATCCAACAACAGGTAAGTACACCTTCTTTTCCAATGCACATGCAACATTCTCCAGAATAGACTGCGCATTAGAACATAAAGCAAGTCTCAACAAAATCCAATCCACTGAATTATTGCACAGCATCTTCTTGGACCATAAAGCCAGAAAAGTTGAAATCAATAGAAAAAACAGGCAGAAATCTGCACTATGGAAATGGAACAATATCTTGCTCAAACAGCCATGGGTTATAGAAGAAATCAAAGACACAATAAAGAAATTTATGCAATCAAATGAGAATGAAAACACTACCTAGAAGAACCTATGGGATACAGCAAAAGCAGTGCTCAGAGGGCAATATATCTCTATAAATGCAAACAAAATGAAAGAATTAACCCTAAAACTTGCACGAGTAGAAAGAGAGCAACAAGGGAACCCCTCAGACACCAGAAGAAAACAGGTAACAAAGATTAGAGCAGAGCTAAATGAATTAGATAATAGAAGAACAATTAAAAAAAATTAACAAAACCAAAAGCTGGTTCTTGGAGAAGATCAACAAAATTGATAAACCATTGTGTAAACTCACAAAAGAGAAACAAGACAGGAAACAACCTGCATAAGAAATGAGATGGGAGATGTCACACAACAGACCCAACCAAATCAAAAGTATCATAACAGAATACTACAGAAACTGTACTCTAAGAGATTTGAAAACCTAGAGGAAATGGACAAATTTTTACATTCATATCACCCACCAAAATTATCAGAAGAACAACTTTATAAACCCATCACAAAAGAAGAGACTGAAAAAGGAATCAAAAAACTAGCAAACAAAAGAAGTCCTAGCCCAGATTCATTTCACCAGAGAATTCTACCTAACTTTCAGAAAGGCATCAATTCCCATACTACTGAGGCTATTTCACATCATAGAAAAGGATGGAATACTCCTAAATGCATTCTAAGAAGCCAGCATAACCCTGATACCAAACAACATATCAAAAAAATAATTCACCACGACCAAGTTAGATTCATACCAGGGATGTAAGGCTGGTTCAACATCAGAAAAACATCACATAATTAACTCAAAGGATGAAGATACTTGATGGTGTCAATTGATGCAGAAAAGGCATCTGACAAAGTCCAACACCCATTGATGCTAACAACTCTCAGCAAAATAGGAATAGAGGGAAAATTCCTCGGTGCAATAAGGGGTATCTACGCAAATCCAACAGCCAACATGATCCTGAATAGAGACTGAAAGAATTCCCCCTGAGAACAGGAACTAGACAAGGATGCCCACTGTTGCCACTTCTGTTCAACATCATACTAGGAGTTCTAGCCAGAGCAATTAGACAAGACAAAGAAATAAAAGGCATCCACACTGGTAAACATGAAGTAAAAATCTCCCTAGTCACAGATGATATGATTGTACACACAGACAATCCCCAAGAAATCATAAGTAAATTACTGAAACTAATAGCAGAGTTCAGCAAACTATCAAGATATAAGATCAAAATAAGTAAATCAGTAGGACCCCTTTACACTAACAAAGAGAACATCAAAGAGGAAATCATGAAATCAATACCATCTGCTATAGCCCCCAAGAAGATAAAATACCTAGGAATAAATCTAACCAGAGAAACAAGAGACGTATCAGAGAGAATTACAAGACCTTACTGCAAGAAACCAAGAGACTTAAATGGAGAAACCTACCCTGCTTATGGATAGGAAGAGGTAACATTGTAAAAATGACTGTTTTACCTAAAGTGATTTACATATATAATGCAATCCCTATACAAATGCCAGTTTCATTTTTTAATGAGATGGTGAAATTAATCACCAACTTTGTTTGGAAAGGGAAGAAACCCCAGATAAGTAAAATACTACTGAAGCAGAGGAACATAGTCGGAGGCTCACAGTACCTGACTTTAGAGCCTATTACACTGCCACGGCAGTAGTCAAAATACCCTGGTACTGGTACAAAAAGAGACATATAGACTAGTGGAACAGAAGTGAGACCTTAGAATTATCAGCATCCCATTACGAACAGCTGATATTCAACAAAGACCCAAAGGTTGTAAACTGGGGCAAAAACAGTCTCCTTAACAAATAGAGTCAGCAAAATTGCATATCTATCTGAAAAAAACTGAAACAAGACCCGTATCTCACATCTTACACCAAAATAACTGAAAATGGATGAAAGACCTAGATATCAAATCTAAAATGATAAGGATCATGCAAGAAAAAACAGGGTCAATAATGGAAATTCTAATACATGGCTTAGACAGACTTCAAAATCTGACAAAGCATGAACAACAGAAGAGAAAATAGATAAGCAGTAACTACTAAGAACCCCAAAACTTTATTAAAGAGAGTTAAAAGACTACCTATAGAATGGGAACAAATATTTGGCAACTATATGTTAGACTGACATCTGATTTCCATAATTTATAAAGTACTGCAAAACATCAACAAGAAAAAGGTAAATAACCCAATTAAGCAACGGGCAAAGGACATGGGCAGACACTTCACCAAAGAAGACATCCAGGCTGCTGAAAGACACATGAGGAAATGCTCACGGATCATCCAAATCAAAACTACAATGAGACACCATCTCACTCCAACAACGTTGGTCATAATCCAAAAAACCCAAAACAACAAATGCTGGAGAACCTGTAGAGAGACTGGAACTCTCCTATACTGCTGGTGGGATTGCAAAAATGGTATAGCCTCTTTGTAAAGCAATTTGGTGCTTCCTTAAAAAGCTGGAAATAGAAATACAATTTGATCCAGTGATCCCACTGCTCAGAATATATGCTACAGAAATAAAGGTGGTCACATGAACAGATACATGTGCACAAATGTTTATTGTACCACTGTCCACAATAGCAAAAAGATGGAGTCAACCTAGATGCCTACCAACAGATGAATGGACAAATAAACTATCATACATCTACTCAATGGGACAGTAAGAAATGATAAAGAACAATGATGATTTTAGGAAGCATCTCATAACCTGGTTTCAATTCAAAGACATGCTGAATGAAATCAGCAGCAAAAGGAAAAATACTGTTTGAGACTTCTGCTACAGGGATTTAAAAATAGACTTCTGCACAGAAGAAAATAGTCTTTGATGGCTACAGTGGTGAGGAGGGTGGGAAACGATTGGTCACAGATTAGACAGCTGATAGAAATTTGGTTAGGTGAAAGCAATGACAGCACACAGTAGAGAAGATCAACTTAAATGGACTTCATCATCAACTGAAAGGTTTTCTAAACTCAACCTACGATTTCAGAGGGGAGAGTAGCAGGGATGGGTTTAGAGACCATGTGTTCAGGGGACATCAAGGCCAACCGGCATTGCTAAGAGAGTCTTCTGCATCCTATGTTGGTGAGTGTCATCTGGGGTCTTAAAAGCTAGCAAGCTGCCACCTGAGGTACACCCAATGGTCTCAACCTGTCTGCAACAGATGATCACCAAGAACAAAGATACACGGGAAAAAAGAGCTCAGGATACAGATGGACCCATACGAATGGTAGACTGTATCAACACGAAACCAGAAGAGCCAGATGGTGCCTGGCCACCATCAAAGACAGCCATGACAGAGGACACTATGTAGAGTCCCTGAGGCAATATATGAAAAAGAGGTGTGCAGCCCAATAACTCTACTAAAAAGATCCACATTGATGGTCTGACAGCCTGGAGGATCCCCTGGGAACATGGCCTTTTGTCCTGCTGCTGTTCCTGACTGGAAACAACTTGTCAGATCAGCTGTTCAGACAAGAAGAGATTGGACTCAGGGGCACAGTGTGACCATATGGTGTGCATACTTTACAGTTCTTACTGGTCTCTTTCTAGACAGGAGAGAAGAGGGTGGGGGGGGGAACAGATGCTTGTTTAGAGGATACTAGAAATGTAGAGTGAAAAGGAGAAGTGTGGTGTCTCTGGGTGGAGAGAGCATAGGATGTTGCAGATATGTGGGCATGCAAAACAAATTTGGGTTGTATGCTTTCATTTAATCACAATAAAAGAAATTAAAATGGTCTTAATATATAAAGCAGTATTCTTGATAATTCTGTTTTTAAGAGGTTTCTCCTGTTTTGATATAATCATTTATGGAAAATAAGTGATATCAATATTAATTTCTATAAGGTAGTTTTCTTTTTTCTACTATTTATCAAAGGAAAGATAAAATATTAGATTGAAGCCAGACAATGAAATAAAAGTTGTTTTAAATTCTAACTTACTTGGATATAGAATATCAGCAATCTCAAAGTCATTCACCCGACAGATGGGCAGAAATGAGTCCCTTGAAGAAAGAACATTGAAAACTGTATTGTAAATTAAATACTAAGCCACAGGATACAAACACTTTATTATCAAAATGAGAGAGTTCTTGATGTATAAAGTCAAAGGACCAAGACAGAAGTCTGCTATAATGAATTATATAGAATGGAAATCTACTTTTTCTGATTACACAAGTATCAACACAATACCAAAGTATAGCTGTACCAACCAACCCAATGCTGTCAAGTCAACTCCAACTCTTAGTGACCCTATAGGATACAGCAGAATTGCTCCAGTTTCCAAGAAGCACCCAGCGGATTCAATCTGCTAACCTTTTGGTTTGCAGCCACAGCACTTAACTACTATGTCACCAGGTTTTCCAGTACAGTTACAGTTTCTAATAAACAAAACACATTCTTAGAGGTACTAACATTCTTTCAGAACTCAAACTTTCCAGAAAAATAGCAGACAATTTCAGATTAAAATTTCTTAGAACTTCAACTAAAAGCACCCTGAGGAACTTCTACCGGTTCAGTCAGTTACCTGTTTCATGGAAATCTATAATTTTAATTAAACAGAAGAAGGAGTGATGAGGGAAATGGCAGAAACTCCTTCACACACACACAAAAATACTGTATTAAGAAAGCATGTTGAAAGTTGTCACTGAGTTGATTACAAATCATTGTAATACCATGTGTTACAAGTAAAACTGCTCCATAGGATTTTCTTGGCTGTAGTCTTAATGGAAGCAAGGCTTTTCTTCTACATGACTGCTGAGTGGATTCGAACATCACCCATTTGTGCCACCTAGGGACATTTAAGAAAGCTTAATGCAATCTAAACAATATGCTCTTTACTCACAGGTGAATAAATAAATTGCTGACTGGTAAGAAGCCTTCCATTATATGTGGATACATAACTTCAGAGTTCACTGGCATCTAAATTTAATAAATCACAAATTTTAAGTTATGAATTGATCAGGCAACATGAGAAAATCCCACCTCAAGAAACTACAATCATACATTAAAATCAAAATATACAATCCCAACCCAAACCAAACTCACTGCCATTGAGTCAATGCTGACTCATAGTGACCCTATAGGACAGAGTAGAACTGCCCCATAGAGTTTGCAAGGAGTGCCTGGTGGATTCGAACTGCTGACCACTTTGTTAGTAGATGTAGCACTTTAACCACTATACCATCAGGGTTTCTGGTCAAAATATACAGTTTATCATTAAATTATACAAAACAAATAATAAAGATCCTAGCATAAAATTAGGGTTGTCACTAATATTAATGATGCTAGGCTAAAACCTGTTGCTACTGAATCAATTCTGACTCACAGCAACCCTCGAGGACAGAGTAGAACTGCCCCAGCGACTTCCAAGGACCAGCTGGTGGGTAAAATCTATCAATATTTTGTTTAGCAGTTGAGTGTTTAACCAGTGTGCCATCACGGTGGGTACAGAGTAAAGATTTTTTTTAAGGAATGAGAAAAAGAAATGATTCACTGAATAACATGTACTGTGTCAAGTGTCTTACATCTATTCTCTTCTAATTTTTACAACAACATTATGAGAAAGTGTTATCTCTATTTGATAGACACCAAAACTAAGTCTTAACAAGGTTTCAGAGCTTGTAGACAGCAAAGCCTTTGATTTTAAATAATATGTAATCATAACGTAAGGCATTATATTATTAGTGCATCTTCAAAAAACTCCTTGATGATTTTACAAGAATAAGATTAAGAAAAATAATCATTCCTAATGGAAACAAAATGAATTTGCTAAAAACTCAACTGCCTTGTTTCAACTGCATTCAATCTTACAGTCTATTTTCTACTCTAATTTGTGAGTCCTTACTGAGAACAGAGCAACATCTGTGATGAGTGTGCTTTGTTTATTTTAGTCTCTGAAGACAAATCTGTAAAAATGTGAATAATTACACAGCATCAATAATTTGTAAATGTCATTCAGATCTTTTATAACAGCTTTCATCTTAGCTTAAATATAAATTAATGGTATCAATATGAAGAAACCAATAATAAACCTAAAATTTCTTGACAAGTAACATTAACTATTATATATGCCTTAAATTTGTTCAAAATAAAGGTAAGAATTCCCTATCCTGAATACCAGGTATGCACACAAGCAGGAAAAATGTAGCAAAGCAATATAATTTAGCTTCATTTTAAACCTACCATGTAGAAATGCTCCAGTCGAATTCCATATACTATTTGTAAGGCTCTCATATAGATCATGTGCAAGACTTCAGGCTACAAGAGAAAAACAACATTCAATAGTCTGATGCTCAACAGAAAAGTCATAATGGTATCATCATTATCATCCAATATTATAACTAATGGATGAAAAGAAGAAAAGGAAGAAAAGAGTTACTAAATTACTGCTTCCATTGAAACAGCTCTTGCTTAATATTTCCAAATCTTAAAACATATTATAATATTTATCAGCTTACTAATATGTAATAAGTGGTCAAGGAGAGCAGTTGTTCAGGCTTACATTCAGCACAGCAAGTCTACTTGAACTCAATCAAAGCAACACATGCACCTCAGGTTGTCAAGAAGGCAGGGTTTGTCTTTCAGAACAGACTGTCAGGGATGTGGTAGAATTAGTGGTACATTAAGGATGTATCTTGGTGGAAAAAAGAAAAAAAGACTATGGGAAACCTGGTTTGATGCCTTAAAGTGAACACTTTGATCCAAGGGATGTATATTTCACAGGGTAATATGGATTTTTCAAGTTTTATCTTTTAAATCAGCGGTTTTCAAATGCTAGTTTAGCATCTTATTCTGGTCCACATACCAGTTCATTAGGTGACCAGTAAAGTGAGAAAAATATGTGGTATTTTTTTTTCATAAGCTTAAATTTATTTAATTTAAAGGACTGTCATTTATTCTGATTATTCATTCCATTTCACATAATTAAAGTACTTCTGTGACCAAAAACTTGGATTCTGATCATTAAACCAGGTTTTACTATGTTAGCACTTCAACATCAACATAGGACACTGGGTGGATTATTCATTCCATTTCACATAATTAAAGTAAGTGGTTCTGTGACCAAAAACTTGGATCCTGATCATTAAACCAGGTTTTACTATGTTAGCACTTCAACATCAACATAGGACACTGGGTGGAGGCTTTGGGACTATGATGCATAAACAGTTCATTTTTACACTTAATAACTAAAAATATAAATAATAATGTCTGTCAAAACATGTCAATTTGCCCTAGAGTACAATGGAAGAAATACTAATCTGTAAGCTTCCAAAGAGGTTTATTTCTAAGTACATTTTTGTAGTTGGAAACCACTTGGACTAAGTTCCTTCAAGCTCTACTAATAAATGATATCCTCAGACCACCATTCCAGTAATAATACTAAAAATGGAAAATACTTTAATAAGTCTATGGTTTAGAGGCAGTATTTTGAAGAAAGCAACCATGTTAAAGAACTGAATTCCTAATGGGGATGTAAAGTAGCCCCACATGTAAACTTAGTATTATTTTAAACTTACATTACCAAAACCCAAACCAAACTCACTGCCACGGAGTTGATTTTGATTCACAGCAATCCTATGGGACAGAACAGTAGTGCCCTACAGAGCTTCCAAGGAGTAGGTGGCAGATATGAACTGCTGACCTTTTAGTTAGTAGTCAAGCTCTTAACCACTATGCCATTTAAAATTATATTAGCTGAGATACTTAAAGTCATTAAAATGACTTGCCCATATCAAAAACTGGTCTTTTGTTAAAGGTCATTCAAGAACAAATGCAACAGTATACCGACAGAGGACTGCCAGAAATTCAAGCCAGATTCAAAAGAGGATGTGGAACCCGGGATATCACTACTGATATCTGGTAGATCTTGACTGACAGCAGAGAATACTAAAAAGACGTTTTACCTGTGTTTCACTAACTATGCAAAGGCATTCAACTGTGTGGATCATAACAGTGACCTCGCAGAGAATGAGAATTTCCAGAACACTTAGTTGTGCTCATGAGGAATCTGTATGTGGGTCAAGAGGCAGTCATGTGAACAGAACAAGAGGACAGTGAGTGATTTAAACTCAGAAAAGGTGTGCATCAGGGTTGTTTCCTTTCACCATACATTTTCAGAGTTGTACATATGAAGAAGAAACAGGCATCAGGACTCACTAACAACCTGTGTTATGCAGATGATACAACCCTGCTTCCTGGAATAGTCAAGGATTTGAAACATGGATGAAGATAGAAAACTGAAGCCTTCAGTATGCATTACACCTCAACAGCAAGAAAACAAAAATCCTCACAACTGGACCAGTATGCAACATTATGATAAATGGAGACAGGACTGAGGTTGTCAAGGATTTGATTTTATTTGGCTCCATACTCAACACCCATGGAAGCAGCAGTCAAGAAATCAACACACATTGCATTGGGAATATCTGCTGCAAAAGATCTCTTAAAGTGTTAAAAGTAAAGATGTCACCTTGAAGACTAAGGTGCACCTGACCATGGTATTTTCAGTTACATCATATGCATATGAAAGCTGGAAAATGAATAAAGAATTGAATTGTGGTGTTGGAGAAGAATATAGAATGTACCATGGACCGACAAAAGAACAAACAAATCTGTTTTGGAAGAAGCAAAGAAAGTGAGACTGCTTCTTACATACTTGGGACATACTGTCGGGAGTGATCAGTCCTTGGAGAAGGACATCATGCTTGGTAGGGTGGAGGGTCAGCAAAAAAGAAGACCCTCAATGATGTGGGTTGACATAGTGGCTTCAACAATGGCCTTAAGCATAAATACAACTGTGGGCATGGCACAAGACCCGGCAGTGTTTTGCTCTGTTGTGCATAGGGTCACTATGAGTCGGAACCAACTTGGCAGTACCTAACAACAACAGCAACAAACACATCAAAGGGTAGGATACATGCTTTTTTAACCAAGCACAATGTATCTTGTAGCTTACTTTGTTCTAAAAAACTATCACATTACCTGCAGACATAACAATATCTTACCTTTGGGTTTGGATAAAGATCATTCTTGGAGAGGTTTTTACCATCAGCTCCTGTTAAGATCTTGTTCCGAATGTGAATTAGAATCTCAGCTACGTTATACCTGGGGAAAGACAAAGCTTCCATCTTGGGAGTCTCTGGTTTGTCTGAACGAAGAAAACACACAGATTAGAAACTTGCCAGACCCACTACCTGGCAGATGATAAATACACACATAAGAACAAAATTAGCAAGCCAAAGCTGGCCTATTCATAGTAATTTAATTATCATCAAATATCCTAATAAGATAAATAGCAACTATGTGTAGCTATATTGAAATCCTGGTGGTGTGGTTCAGTGCTACAGCTGCTAACCAAAAGTCGACATGTTTGAGTCAACCAGGCACTACATGGAAACCCTATGAGGCAGTTCTACTCCATCATTTAGTGTCATCATGAGTTGAAATAGACTCAATGAAATTTTTTTTAATAGCCTAAAAGAATCTGTATTCTAAAAGATGTAGTAATGTTTTCTTAATTTTCCTAATGCTGCTCTCTTCATATGAGAAGGATTTTGGCCAAATAGAGAGATGAGAAACTGTGTGTGTATACATATATATATATGTATATAGAGGGTTTAACAAAATCCTGAAGATTAATCCTTAAAACAAAGCTTACAGGCAATACCCAAAGCAGAAGCTGTATATATGCCACAACAACATAAGACAGATTAAAAAAAAAGTACTCTGACATGACATCCTATTCAATATACAAAACATGTTAATGATTAATAAGGTTTAAGATGCAAGTAGGATGAGAGCGGGAGAAAAAAATGAGAATAGAATGCTGTAATTTTCAGGAATTCCAATCACCAGGGATCAGAACTTAAAAAAATTGAAAACATTTCATCTAATGTCTTTGGATAGCAAGTGGTTTCCACTAGTCTCCAATCTAGAGCAGGTCTCAAGATTTTGACACCCAGAGACCATCTGGCAATGTCTAAAGATACTTTCAGTTGCTATCACTTCGTAGATCTTACTGGTACCTAGTGGATAGAGAGAAAGATGCTACCATACATCCTGTAGTGCACAGAGTTACCCTCCCAAAACAAATAATTACATAGCCCTAAAAGGTCAGCAACACTGATGTTAAGTAACTTTTCCTTTTATTTAACTTTGTTCGCTTAACTGTTAAAATACAGTGTATTATGACCATGTTTACAGAATTCCGACACTATACGTTGAGCTCTTATTAAGCAAAACCCTTTTTGTTTTATATTTCCACCTGTGCCTGGCAAAATTGTAACAGGAGGAAGTGAGAAAAAGAGGAGCAACTGCAGCAGCATCACTAACTCAAAAAATAACTGTTCAATTACTTACAGATCCCCCACTCTCCAGAGAAACAGAATGATCCCAGATGTTCAATGTGAATCTATACAGTTTTGCAAACTCAAATAACCCACAAATCTGAAAATCTATTAGTTTAGGCCATAATATCACTTAGAATAACAAACAACAAACTCATTGCTGTTGAATTGATTCTGACTCATAGCGACTCTATAGGTAGAGTAGAACTGCTCCAGATTTTCCAAGGAGTGCCTGGTAGATCTGAACTGCTGATCTTTTGGTTAGCCATAGTACTTAACCACTATGCCACCAGAGTTTCAGTAACCTGCCTAACCTCTAACTAATGTAGGGATTCATTCTAAAGATGACTGACAGATGACATCTCAATTTTGCTTGAACACATGGAAATACCACAGAACTTTCTCTTAATGAAAATTTTCCATTTTAGTATAGCCCTAATAATCAGCTAACTCTTCTCATCCTATGTAGAAATCTGTCTTGTTGTAACTTTTACTCACTGGATCTATTTCTAGTTACTGCAACTACACAGAATATATTAAATCCCTTATTGACACAGCACCACTTTCAAAAATGTGAGGATAAGTATTAAAAAACGAAAAAAAAAAAAAAAACAACCAAACCCATTGCTATTCAGTTGACTCTGACTCACAGTGACCCTAAAGAATAGAAAACTGTCCCAGGAGGTTTCCAAGCAGCGCATGGTGAATGTGAAATGTTAACTTTCTTGGTTAGCAGCCATATCTCTTTAACTACTATACCACCTGGGTTTCCACTTTAAGTATAGCCTCTCCTCACATGACATGGTGGAAACTTTACTATCCTACTCACTTTCTTCCAGATCCCATATATTGTCAATGTCTTATAAAATATAATGCTCAAACTGAACACAGTATTCCAGATATGGGCTGCACTGGCAGAGTATTAATATAGTAGGGAATAGCTGCCTCTGATTCAATTCTACAATTGTAGTCCTTCTGACAAAACACACTTATGCTCAATTTATAGCCTCGGAACTTGTTCAGTGTGACCCACTTAGGCTAGGACCTGCCTATCTTCTCATATAATTGATTATATGATCGTTAAGCCAGGTTTTGCATTTAATACTATTGAATTTCAGGTATTCAACCTTTTATCCTTGAGTCAGGATCTTTGTGAATCTAGATTCTGCTACCTCATAAAGATAACCCTTTCAGTATAAATACACATCTATACGTTCATCTAAATACTAGATTTAAAAATTGTTAGAAAAAAATCACTCGAACAACAACAACAAAAACTAAAGAAAAAGCCATTTTTAAAAACAGGCTGCATCCATCTGGATTAGAGATTATTGCAATAGAGAAAAAGATCAGCGGTAAAATATCTTCACTTTTAATATCACACATCCCTCTTTTCTCTCTAATGTCTTACACAGTGGTATTAGATTGACTCGACGGCACTTGGCTTATGAAACACTGAATAGGTCATGCAACACCTATATAAAAATACTTTTCTTGAATCAAATTCAAAATTTTCTGCGTGTTTTCTAAACCTTCCAGTAAGTGATCCAACAAACTCTCTGCTCCAAGTTAATCCCTCATACCCTTTCCCAGGCTTCCATTGTTTTGTTTTGGACTCTCCTACATCTACTTTCTATTCATTCACATGTGTTTGGTGGTGTTTTGTTGACTGCGGGTGAAGACAGGAAGAGGTGGAGGCACTGAGAGGGAGAAAAGGAAAGAGAAAGAGAAAGAAAAAGAGAGAACTTCCAACCACATAGTTTGAGCTCTTCCGTGGGATAAAGTACATAAACAACTTTATAAAATGGTCCTCAGACAGCATAGCATGTAGCAGAAATTAACTGCTAATTTAACCTTGTTTCTCATTTCATCTGCTGCACCAAAAACACTGAGTAGAATAGGTTTTGCTAAAATAAACAAACTAGTTAGCAGAAATCACAATCCCAAGAGGCAGATAGTATACATAAAAAATAAAGAAATGACTCTCAGCTTCAATGAATTAAGTGAAAAGTTTCTTGAACTCATTCAGGAAAAGCGATCACATCATGCATCCAGTGCCATACTTATAAGGCTCTCTTTCTTTGATTTTTGTGTTAAGTATTGTTTTCTAAAAAAAACAAAAAACTGAAACAGTTTATTTTGAGCACTCTTTTTACATATATGTACGGAGACCATCTTGACTGTAAAAAGCAAACCTTTGAATTAGTTGAAAACAATAATATAATAATTGTTGCCTAAATTAATAAACAATTACCGAATTGTTAAGTGCCATTCTCTTGCGCATGAAGGAAAAATGAACAAAAGCAATCCCAAAGATTCACTATTTCACAGAAGTTTTAAATATTTTTTCCTTACTGAATACAGCCCTGGTGGTGTAGTGGTTAAGTGTTCATATGCTAACCAAAAGGTCAGCAGTTCAAAGCAGTTGCAGCCCTCCTTGGAAACTCTGTGGACCAGTTCTATTTTGTTCTGACTATGAGTCAGAATCCATTCAGCAGCAACGGTGTTGTTTGCTTTTTTTTAACTCGATGCCTGTTTTCATGATTGCCAAGTATTCACTGGTTACCGAGCTAACATCAAAAAGAAAACCCATTGCTGTCAAGCGGATTCTGACTCGTGCAATCCTATAGTACAGAGAACTGCCCCACAGGGTTTCCAAGGAGTGGCTGATGGATTTGAATTGCCTACTTTTTGGTTAGTAGCCAAGCTCTTAACCACCAGCTCCGAATACTGAAAAGTAGTGGCTAAAAATTTGGCCCTCCACTCACCTGTCATCATCAAACGTCTTGAGATTTACAATGAGTAAGCCTAGAGTTTTATTCTTTACATAACTATGCAATGGCTTTGTAATTGACCTGTGCTGGCAAGATGGACTGACACTAGTGGCTGCAACAATGCTGTCAAATCGTGAGGACAGTGCACGGCTGGACAGTGTTTGGTTTTGTTGTACACAGTGTTCTGTGAGTTGGAATCCACCTGACGGCACCTAACAACACCTCCACCCTTTTCTAGCAGGAAGAGGCAAATTTACATTGCTGTAAAGCAACTTCTGGTGTGAAGGTGTTGGGGAGGTGTTTGTTTCAGTTATGGTTAATAACAGGGTTTTATGCATAAGACAAAAACAAAATCAAAGTACGATGACTGTTACCAATTTTCCTTCTTAATAGTGTATGACATACATGTGTGTACACATACACAACACACACATATTCCCAAATTATACAGTAAGTGGTAGTCCCTGGATTATGAATGTTTTGTTCCTAAGCCAAATACGTAGGTAAGCTGTACAGTTAGATATGGATCTTATCTGAAGTTAGTCAGATGTTTTCCTTAGCGTGTATAAATGTAGCGTACATTTCTACGCATGAAGACATTAACGAAACACATCTAGATACACTAAAACATTTTTAACATAATATAATAATGACTGGACGCAAATTAATACCTATTGGATACTATGAACCATTACGTGTACCCTGAATTTTTAATATAACACTGCCCAGTCCTGCCCCATTACAGTCTTGTCATGCTTGAGCTTACTGTTGCAATCGCTGTGTCAGTCCATCTCATTGAGAGATTTCCTTTTTCACTGACACTCTACCAAGCATGTCATTCTTGAGGGACTGGTCCCTCCCAATAACACATTCAAAGTGTGGACGACGAAATCTCCGTCATCCTCGCTTCCAATGAGCACTCCGGCAGAATCTGGAAGAAGCCGCTAGAGGGCATTTAACAAAAACTGACTACCACTTCTCCAAATAAAGTGACCAAAACAAACAAAAAACACAAATAAAGCTTAAATTGAACAGCTTCAGTTCAAATCTCTTCTCCTACAGTCTATGTTACACAAGACAACATCCACTAGTCTTGCTGTTCCCGGGGCTAAAAATACATGACAACGGACCTTGCCCCTACCTTCCAAGCGCTGACTTCTCCAGCCTCCTCCCGAGCGTGGCGCCGAAGGGAAACACCGAAAGGCCAAGCGCCCTGTCCAGGGCCTGCGTCTTCGGAGGGAAAGGAAGCCCTCAGTCTTTCTTCTTCCGTCCTCCTGTGCCCTTTCAGGCTCACCAGTCCCCCAGAAGCAGGCAGCGAATTCTTGGAGCAGCTACAAGCAAAGCAAGAAACCGACACATTTCAACCGTTGTGGCTTTTCAAACTTGCCGCCTCCTACCGGAAGCCCCGCCCGTTTCCGCCCGCTCGCTTCCGGCTCGCCCGCCGCGCCGGAAGCCTGCGGGGCTCAGCAGCCCACGGCGCGTGCGTGCGGGCGGCGGGGACGCGGCTCGCTCAGGAGCGGAGCCCATGGTCTCGGGCTTGGGGTCCAGTCGGAATATCGATTCCTCAAGAAGGGAGAGTCCCGGGAATTAGACGGTTCATGTCCGAGTTTGGGCTGTTTTAGGGTTTGCTCCCGTGTTTCCCTAACCTTTGGGCGCGGGTCCAGACTGAAAAGCGAAAGCGAATAGAGGCTTTCAGAAGACTTGGGCAAAGCCCAGGGTGACAAGGGAGAGAGGACATGAGGCTCTCAGTGGGACCAGGGTAAGTCATAGAGTCCTGGAGTAATGATAATAATAGGAATGTTTGGCTTTATTTCGTTTGGGCTTCATCAAAAATGGGCTGTGATGTGGATAGGTACTGTCATCCCCCTTTCACAAAGGAGAAATCTGTGTCACAGGGACATCCGTTATGCAGATAACCCAAAGCCATGCACGGGAACTCATAAGTTGTACAACCAGCATTTGGAAAAAGGCCCTCTGATTCCGAGTTCGTAAGCACCACATGGAGAGGTAGGGGGAAGGAACCAAACAGTTCGTGTTCTTAAATCCTCTCACTTTCACAGGCGAGAAAACTGAAAATCCGAAATGATTATTCCCCCTCTGCCCCCTCAATATACAGTAAGTGGCACTGCCTGCAGAAAAACTCAGGTTTCCTAATCGTCATTTCTTGCTACTGGTATTCATCCTGCAGAAACAGGTACTCCAAACCTCCAAGCGCTTTCCACCGATGAGTAGTTTTCCAAATTTGGTGGTCTGCCTATAATTAGGACTCTTCAGGTAAGGGTCCCAGACATTTGAATTTTGCACCGGTTTTCAAGCATGAGTGGAAACACCAGACAATAAAAGTCGAGGTCTCACGATGAGAACTGTGACAGGCCTACTTGTCAGGGATGAAAACCCATTTAATTCTCTGGAGGTTTGGGACACACAAGACACAGCAGTACTTGTACACAGCTACAGGCTACAGCATTATCTGATGAGGGTTGTATATTACATGGAAGGTCTGGACTGAATGAAATGAAAAATAGTGCTGGAAAGGTTGTGTCAAAAATAGACACAAATTCTGGTGTTGCATAGGTTTAAGGACTCTGCCAATTGATATGGAAGCCTAGGCCAAGTATAAATAAAAATGTATTTTATGTTTAGTTATTTAGGATTTTCTTGTCTGCTTCTATGTGTATTTATGCACTTCTCATACCAGAATCTAGTAAAATTCAAAACTGGATTATGTAAATGGCAAAATATTAAACCCCTCGGGTCATGGTCATGCCTTTTGTGACTGACGTAGCTCAGATTCTCGTTCTTTTTGTCTTCAGCTTCTGCTTCCTATGGCCTCATGGCCCTGGCCTCATGGCCCTGGCCTCAGTCCCGCATCTGTCCTGCTGGGACAGCTGTTCCAAAGCTCTGTAGTTCCAATTTAAGTGCCTGGAGTTACCCCACTCTGCCGAGAAGCCTGGTACACAAGACACTCAACTCTCTTGCTCCATGGGTCAGCAAATCCACTGATTCAAGGGCCCAGAGGCACTCCACTCTGCCAGGAAACCTCAGTGCACAGGCACTCAGCTGTCTCACTCCATGGGTTGGCTCCAGTGCAGTTGTCTCATCTGGTTCTGCTGCTGCCTGTCTGTTGCTGCTGCCACTGATCCTCTGCTGCTCACTTCTGTACCTTCTATACCTTCGTGGGTGTTAACAGCTCTCAGTTCCTTCTGAGTCTTCCATCGATTCACAGTTTTGGCACTGCTCCCCTTTTGAGGTATTTGTTAGAGCAGCACCACGCTGTCTTTGTACCAAATTCTGTCTTAGTCATCTAGTGCTGCTTTAACAGAAATACCAGAAGTGGGTGGTGGTAAACAGGAATTTTGTCATAGTCCAGTAAGCTAAAGTCCAAATGCATGGTGTCAACCCCATGGTAAAGTTTTCTTTGCTGGCTCTGGAGAAGGGTTCTTGTCGTGAGTCTTCCCTGATCTGGAGGCTTCTGAGGTATAGGGACTTTTCACAGGATGTGCTTAGCTTCTGGCACAGCTTCTTGGTGGTATGAGGTCCCCAAATCTGTCTGCTGACTTCTTTGAGTCCTGCCCCACCAGCACAGCTGCTGTCCATCCACCCTTATTAACATCACAGAGGCAGGATTTACAATGTGGAGGAACATCACACGATACCAGGAATCATGGTCCAGCCAAACTGCCCCACCCATTTTTAGGGGAACACAATTCAATCTCTGATACTCTACTTGTTGTCAGAGACTCAGTCATTTGAATAGAGGTGCCATAAGGGCCACAGTAGTTTCCGGTTGCTTTGCTCCCAGTTAATTACGAAAGCTAAAGTCATCATGTAACATGCCCTTATTTCTACTCTGCTACATGTGTCTGCCTCTGCTTCATCACAGACATTGAAATGTACTTTCTCCACCTATAATATTTATCAATGCTTCTCCTTTTAGACTTTTCTGCTATGCTGATCAGACCCTCTGAAACCAGATTCCCTTTGCTTCTCTCTTATTTCTTCTACCTACACCATACTTCTTAGGGGAACTTTCTCTTACCTGCATTCTAAACAGTATGTCTCACATTCCAATGTTACGTTTGTTTTCTGTCTCCTCCCATTGGACAGTGTCATCGTTTTAACCTGTTTGCTCACAGATTTCAAAACTATTGCCAGCACTGGCCTCTCCTTTGTTAAGAAGTATGTGCTTGCGTTCTAGGTAGATCTACTTGGGAGGACTCATGAACTTTCAAACTCAGATTACTCCCTTCCTTCCATCTTCACTACCACCAGTTCTATCTGACTCTCTGCAGCTTACCAACTCCACCACACAATCCATCTTGTAAGTAGCTAGAGTGGCTGGTCTTAAATGTAAATCTGACCATTTCACTCACTGGCTTAGATCTATGTAGCTCTCCGCCCCCTATCATCTCCAATAAAAAGGCCAACTCAATAGCCTGGTGTGCTAGGGCTTCCATGATTTTGCCTCTGTTTAGCTTTTCAGCCTCACTGCTTACCTCACCCACTTCACCTCCATAAGGCTTTCTTATACTTCAAGACCTTTTCTCATTCTTCACTGTCTCCATGGTTCTGATTTTTTTGGCCTGATTCTTACTAAGAGTACCTTATTTTGTGCCAGACATTGAGATAGGTACTGGTAAGTGAACAAGCAAACACAGAAGTGTTTATTTATTGTGACTGAGTGAAAGTATACAATCCAAATTAAGTTTGCATGCCCGCCTATCTGCAGTACCTGCTAATCTCCTTGCCCAGTGAGAGCACATTCCTCCTTGCTGGTCTATAGATGTCATATCCTTCTAACAATCTCTTGTCCCCTGCACTGTACCCTCTCCTCTCTATTCTGGTAAGAGGCCAGTAGGACAGTATCCTATAGATGCATAGTACCATAAAGTACACACACCATATGGTCACATTGTGTCCCCAAGTCCAGTCCATTCCTGTCCAAAGAGTTGAATTCAGTAATGCTTTCTGGTTAGGGGTAGCATCAGGTCTAGGGGCCATGCTCCCAGGCCTTTAGACTATCAGTTATGGTCTTTTAGTGAAGTTCTTGAGGTGCACCCCACTTTTTCTCATGTTGGCACTGGGACTCAACATTGTAAGCCCCATCACAGCTGTCTTTGGTGGTGGCCGGGTACCATCTGGTTTTTCTGGTCACATGTTAATACAATCACCCATTCACATGGGTCTTTCTGTCTTCTGGGCTCTTTTTCCCTCATGTCTTTGTTGTTCTTGGTAATCATCTGTTCCAGCTGAGGTGGGACTATTTGATGAGTCTCAGATGGCAGCTTGCTCGCTTTTAAGACCCCAGGCACCACTCACCAATATGGGGTGTGGAAGACTCTTAGCAATAGGCTAATTATGAGAGTTGGCCTTGATGTCCCTTGAAAGCATGATCCCCAGCACCTTGCCCACACTACTCTAGCCTTGCAATATTGGTTAAGATTAGAAGAGTTTTCAGTTCATGTTGAATTCCAGTTAAGTTAATCTTTCTAGTGCGTGCTGTCACTGCTTTCACCCAACCAAATTTCTATCAACTATCTCTGACCAGCCCGCCTCCTCCCTCCTCTCCCTTGCAGCCATCAAAGAGTCTTTTCTTCTGTGCATGAGTCTGTTTTTAAGTCCTTAAAGTAGAGGTCTCATACAATTATTTGTCTTTGAGCTGTTGATGATTTCACTGAGCATGTATTCCTCTAGTGCAATGTTGAATATAAGTGGTGAGAGTGGGCATCCTTGTATAGTTCCCATTCTTTAGGGGAATTCTTTCAGTCTCTCTCCATTCAGGATAATGTGGGCAGTTGGCTTTGTGTAGATGCCCTTTATTGCATTGAGAATTTGCCTTCTATTTGTATTTTGCTGAGAGTTTTTAGCATGATGGGTGTTGAACTTTGTCAAATGCCTTTTGTGAATCAATTGACAAAATCGAGTAGTTGTTGTATTTTGTGTTGTTTATATGGTTGATCACACTAATTGTTTTTCTGGTGTTGAAACAACCTTGCATCCCTGGTATGAATCTAGCTTGGTCATGATGAATTTTTTGTTTTTTGATATGGTGTTGAATTCTGTTGGCAAGGATTTTGTTGAGGATTTTTCCATTTAAGTTCATGAATGATGTTGGTCTGAAATTTTCCTTTTTTGTGAGATCTTTGCCTAGCTCTGGTATGAGGGTTGTGCTGGCTTCATAGAATGAATTTGGGAGTATTCTATCTCTTTCTATGCTGTGAAATAATCTCAGTAGTATTGGAGTTAACTCTTCCCAAAAAGCTGTTAGAATTCTGCAGTGAAGCCGTCTGGGCTAGGGCTTTTCTTAGTTGGTAGTTTTTCTTACGACTTTTTCAATCTCTTCCTTTTTGTTAGGTTTATTAAGTTGTTCTACTTCTCCTTGTGATAACTTTTGAAGGTGATATGAATGTATGAATTTGTCCATTTCCTCTAGGTTTTCAAATCTGTTTGAGTACAGTATTTCGTAGTATTCTGTAATGATACTTGTGATTTCACTTGTGTCTGTTGTGACACCTCCCATTTCATTTCTTATTTGAGTTATTTGCTTCCTCTCCTGTTTTTCTTTAGTAAGTTTAGCCAAAAGCTTGTCACTTTTGTTGATTTTTTTTTCAAAAAACCAGCTTTTGGTTTTGTCAATTTGTTCAATGTTCTTTTGTCTTCTAATACATTTAATTCTGCTCTAATCTTTATTATCTGTTTCTTTTTGGTGCCTGAGGGGTTCCTCTGTTGCTCTCTTTCTGCTTGTTCAAACTAAAGGGTTAATTCTTTGGTTTGAGTCTTTTCCTTCCAGATATGTGCATTTGTAGAGATAAATTGACTTCTGAGTACTGTTTTGGCTGTATCCCATAGGTTCTGGTAGAATGTGTTTTCATTCTCTTTTTGATTCCTTATATTTCTTTATTTCATCCTTGATTTCTTTTATAACCCATGGCTTTTTGAGCAAGGTATTGTTCCGTTTCCACGAGTTCCAATTTCGATGTGTGTTTTTTTCTGCTATTGATTTAGAGTTTTATGGCTCTATGGTCTGTGAAGATACTTTTCAATAATTCAGTTGTTTGGATTTTGTTAAGGTTTGCTTTATGTCCTAACACATGGGTCTATTCTGTAAAATGTTCCATGTGTGTCAGAGAAAGTATATTTATCTGTTGATGGATAAGAAGTTCTGTATGTGTCAAAGAGGTCTAATTGGTTACTTATGGCCATAAGATCTTCTGTGTCTTTACTGAGCTTTTTTCCAGAAGATCTGTCCAATACTGAAAGTGGAGTGTTAAAGTCTCCCACTATTATTGTGAGGTGATCTATCTCGTTTTTCAAAGTAGTAAGTGTTTGGTTGATGTATTTAGATGCTATAGTTTTTGGTGCATAAATGTATAATATTGTTAAGTTCTCCTTGTGTTTTGAAACTTTCAGCAATAAATAATGAATATCCTTGTCCACCATGATGGATTTTACATTAAAATCTATTTTATGTGAGGTTAGTGTTGCCACACTTGCTGTTCTTTGTATATTGTTAGCTTGGTCTATGTTATCCCATGGTTTAATTTTCAGTTGAAGTCTGAGGTTTGTTTCTTGTAAGCAACATATAGACGGGTCGTGTCTTTTGATCCAAGATGTCACTTGTGTCTATTGAAGCATTCAGTTCATTTATATTCAGTGTAATTATTGATAGATATGTCTTTGATCCTGTCATTTTGATGGTTTTTTTTTTTTGTCTTGGTGTTTCTTATGTTGCTCTGAATATTCTGTTCTGGGTCATTCTTCTTTATAGGTTGGCTTATCTTTTTCAGTATTGGCTTTGTATTTCTTGGGACTCCTGTATTATGTTTCTTGTTGTATTGTGATTTTGCTTTGCAACTACTCCTATGATCCCCCTCAGTATTCTAAGTGGAAACCCAATCTTAACTTCCACAGTATGGATTACACTTTAGCCTATCCTTCATGGCCAGTCATCATCGATTGAGTGAAAATGTACAATACAGTTTAAATTTTCATGTGCATCTATAGGGTGTTGTCCTACTGTCCTCTTACTAGAGGGGAGTGAACAGGGTGGAAAAGAGGGGACAGGAGATTGTTAAGAGGATGTGACATGTATAGAACAGAAAGGAAGAATGTGTTGTCACCAGGCAAGGAGAGCAGTAGGAGCTGCAGGTGGGTGGGCATTAAAATTTATACTGGATTGTACACTTTCACTCAATCACAATAAAAAAGAAAAAAAGATGATGACTGACCATGAAGGATAGGCTGAAGTGAAAATATAAATTCTATAATCATGACATCGGACCTAGTTAAGCAAAGGAGGGTCATTTTATACTTGCCTAATGTTTCATAATGGAGGAAATAATAATGTATCACTTTCCTCTGTCAGCTAACAGTTGCTTGCTGACATTACAGATAATTTTCAAGGAGCTCTGGTAGTACAACTGGTGGCAGCAGTTTGGTGTTACAAATGATTAAGTGCTTACCTGCTGCTGCTAAAAACGAAAGGCTAGTCATTGGAACCAACCCAGTAGCTCCACAAGAGAAACATTCGGTATCTGCTGCCATAAATATTACAACTAAAAAAATCCTATGAGGCAGTTCTGCTCGGTCACATGGAGTCACTGTAAAGTTGGAATTTACTTGATGGCACCTGACAACAATATTTGGTATGCAAAGCTGTTAATTCAAAAGTGTTTGGATATCCTTTGCACAGCTTTACTATAGTGAATTGTGAATCAGTGGGTAAAAATTATAATCCTTTTGTCGCCATGAGTTGGATCCAACTTGACGGCACTTGGCTTGGCTTTGTATACTTTAGAATTAACGGTGTATGGTTTTGTATAGAATGTTGTTGGGTGCCATCCCCTTGATCCTGACTCAGAGGGGCCCTATGTGACAGAGTAGAACTTCCCTGTAGGGTATTCTTGGTGTAATCTTTACAGAGGAGTCTTGTTAGCACAGTCGTTAAGCACTCAGCTGCTAACTGCAAGGTCAGCAGTTCAAACTCATCAGCTGTTCTGCAGGGCAAAAGATGTACTCTATAGGATTTGGAGCTAAAGATCAGCCTTGGAAACCCTGTGGAGCAGTTCCACTCTGCCCTACAGAGTCCCTATGAGTTGCAGTTGACTCAACTGCAATGGTTCTAGTTCAGGAATCTTAATGGCAGTAGATTAACAGGTTTTTGTCCTGCAGAGCCACTGGGTGGGTTCAAACTGCTGGTCTTTCAGTTACCAGCTCAGTCTTGTGCCATAAATATCCTGAAAATATACTAATTCTAGTAGTACATTCTAGTAATATTTTCGTATTTGTGGTATATTCACTAGGTGGCACTGTTGTATAAATGTTAACCTTAAAAATGATTTTTTCATTGTCTTTTCTGTAAGTAAACAGAATTAAAGTGATAAACATTGAATGCAGTATTCTGGGTAAATAAAAAATAGATTCTAAATTTATTGGCTTTACAATACATATTTAGAGTTCAGGCTTAAAGAAAAACAGGATTGCTTTCAAAGTAGCTGTCTGCATTTATACTACCTTTTAATCTTTTCCAGTCACTCACAGTTGTGCTCTTGTTCATTAGTGGATTTGGGAACTGAAATATAAATTTACAGTGTTTTAATCAGTTAGCTTGTTGTTTTAACCCCTAGCTCAGGTTACCTTTTTGGCTTCAAACTATAAAATACATATCCTTTGCTAATTTGTGAAGACCTCTAAGACAAATCCAAGGAAGCAAAAATTTGGATTCTATTCTAACTATTTAGTCTCCTTTTCCTTACTTTCACATAAAGCTGCATCATTTTCACATACTTATGAAAACATTAGGAATTAGTAGTTTAAACACTGGGCACTGATAAAAAAAGATTTGTCCAGTATGACATTGTAATAAAATACAATTAGAATAATCTGGTAGTTCTAATACTGGCATTATACTATCATGAAGTGTTTCCAATGATTTCCAGGGAGTTAATGAGATTCTCAAGAAAAAAATAATATTAATGTACTTTAATTTAGAAACTAGTCATCAATTTGGGGGAGGAAAATCTGGGACAAAGCAACAGTAGTAGTATCACAAGTTGGAAAAGTTTTGGGATAACTAATGTTTTTTAGTTATAGTCTGGTGTCATCATCCCCATCTAGTCTTTGTCTTTTTTTTTTTTTAATGTTTTATTGTGTTTTAAGTGGAAGTTTACAATCCAAATCAATTTGCCTTATAAATCCACATAGTCACTCTGGTATACAACTCTTAACTGTTCCCCTTCCACATCTGTGACAGCCCACACCTCCTTTCCACCCCACGCTTCCTGAATCCATTCAACCAACTCCTCTCCCTGTCCATCTTCATCATACAAAAGCTGCTCAGATAGCTTCATATATATATTTAAGCAAACAAGCATATTCTTTGCCAGCATCCCCTGTATTTGATAGTCCAGTGCAATCTTTTTCTGAAGAGTTGGCGTCAGTACTTGTTTCATTTCTGGGCTAAAAGAGTTCAGGGGCTATGTCCTCAGGGGACCTTCTAGTCTGATGGACCATCACATGTGGTCTTCTTCTTCTTTTTTTTTAAATTGCATTGAGTGAACCTATGCAGTCCAGTTTAAATTTGCATGCCCGCCTATCTGCAGCTCCTTCTGCTCTCCTTGCGTGTGACAGCACACTCCTCCTTTCTGTTCTATACATGTCATCTCCTCTTAACAATCTTCTGTTCCCTCCTCGCCACACTCTCCACTCCCCTCTAGTAAGAGGCCAGTAGGGCAACATCTTGTAGACACACAGAACCATAAAGTGCACACATGATAAAGTCACTCTGTGTCGCCAAGTCCAATCCATTCCTGTCCAAGGAGTTGACCTCAGTCAAGATTTATGGACAGGGGCAGCATCAGGTCTAGGAGCCATGTTCCCAGGGGAACCCCCAGGCCTTCTTCGGATCATCAATTGCGGTCTTTTAGTGGAATTCTCAGGGTGCACCCCCCTTTTTTTCCTTGTGTTGCTACTGGGACTCAACATTGTGAGGCCCATCATGGCTGTCATTGGTGGTAGTCAGGCACCATCGGGTTCCTCTGGTCACTTGATGATATAGTCACCCATTCACATGTGTCTTTTTGTCTTCTGGGTTCTTTTTCCATCATGTCATTGTTGTCCTTGGTGATCATCTTTTCACCTGAGTTGGGACCATTTGGTGTACCTCAGATGGCAACTTGCTAGCTTTTAAGACCCCAGATGCCACTCAACAATAGGGGGTGCAGAAGACTCTCTTAGCAATAGTCTAGTTATGCCAGCTGGCCTCGATGTCCGCTGAGAGCATGTTCCCCAGACCTCCACCCCTGCTATTCAGTCCTTGTAGTGTCATGTTAAGATTAGAAGTTTCAGTCTATATTGAAGTGCAGTTAAGTTGATCTTCTTTCTAGTGTGTGCCGTCACAATTTTACAACCAAATTTCTATCAGCAATCTAATCTATAACCAACCCTCTTCGTCCCTCCATCCCCTCCTTTGCAGCCATCAAAGAGTCTTGTCTTCTGTACATAAATCTGTTTTTAAGTCCTTATATTAGGGGTCTCATACAATATTTGACCTTGTGCCACTGACTAATTTCACTTAAGATAATGTCTTCAGATTGAAACCAGGTTATGAAATGCTTCTTAAAATCATCATTGTTCTTTATCAGTGTGTAGTGTTCCATTAAGTATATGGAGTATAGTTTATCCATTCATCTGTTGTTGGGCATCTGGGTTAATTCCATCTTTTTGCTGTTGTAGGCTGTGCTGCAATAAACATTTGTGTGCATGTATCTGTTCATGTGACTGCCCTTGCTTCTGTAGGATATATCCAAGCAGTGGGATTACTGGGTCAGATGGTATATCCATTTTCTGCTTTGCAAGGAAGCAACAAATTGCTTTCCAAGGAGGTTGTACCGTTTTGCAGTCCCACCAGCCGTGTAGGAGAGTTCCAGTTTCTCCACAGCCTCTCCAGCATTTGTTGTTTTGTGTTTTTTGGATGATGGCCAGCCTTGTTGGCGTGAGATGGTATCATACTGTAGTTTTGATTTGGATTTCTTTAATAACTAATAATCATGAGCATTTCTGCAGATGTCTTTTAGCTGTCTGGATATCCTCTTCAGTGAAGTGTCTGTCCATCTCACTTCCCAAATGCTTAAGTGGATTATTTATTCTTGTTGATATTTTGCAGCAGCTTCTAGATTATGGAGATCAGACGTCGGTCTGATATATAGTTGCCAAATGTTTTTGACATTCTTTAGGTGGCCTTTTAATTCTTTCGATAAAGTCTTTGGATGAACAAAAGTATTTGATTCTTAGTAGTTCCCATTTATCTATTTTCTGTTGATCGTGCCTTGTCAGCTTTTGAGGTCTGTCCTTGTTGTGTATTAGAACTTCTATTGTTGATCCTGTTTTTACTTGGATGATCTTTATTGTTCTAGGTTTGATATTTAGGTCTTTTATCCAATTTGAGTTGGTTTTTGTGTAAAGTGTGAGATACGGGTCTTGTTTCAGTTTTTTGCAGCTGGATATCCAATTTTCCAAGCACCATTTGTTAAAGAGGCTGTTTTTACCCTAGTTGAAAATCTTAGGACCTTTGTCGAATGTCTGTTCATAGGAGGATGGTGGTATCTCTGGGGTCTCAACTCTGTTCCATTGGTCTATATGTCTCTTTTTGTACCAGTACCAGGCTATTTTGACTACTGTGGCAGTGTAATAGGTTCTAACGTTGGGTAGTGAGAGGCCTCCTAGTGTGTTCTTCTTCAGTAGTGTTTTGCGTATCCACAGTGTCTTCCCCTTGCAATCAAAGATGGTGATTTGTTTCTCCATCTCATTGAAAAATGTCACTGGAATTTGTATTGGGATTGCAATGTATATGTAGATTGCTTTGAGTAAAATAGCCATTTTCACAATGTTAAGTCTTCCTATCCATGAGCAGGGTAGGTTTCTCCATTTATGCAAGTCTCTCATAGTTCCTTGCAGTAAGGTCTTGTAGTTCTGTTTGTATAGGTCTCTTATTTCTCTAGTTATATTTATTCCTAGGTGTTTTATCTTCTTGGAGACTATAGTAAACGGTATTGATTTGGTGATTTCTTCTTTAATGATCTTGTTGTTTGTATAAAGGAATACTACTGATTTACTTAGTTTATCTTGTATCCTGATACTTTGCTGAACTCTTTTATTAGTTTCAACAGTTTACTTGTGAATTCTTTAGGATTCTCTGCATATACAATCATATCATCTGCAAATAGGGAGATTTTTACTTCTTTGCCAATGCGGATGCCATATATTTCTTTGTCTTGTTTAATTATCTGGCCAGAACTTCTAGTACAATGTTGCATAGGAGAGGTTAGAGTGGGCATCCTTGTCTAGTTGCGGTTCTCTAGGGGAGTTCTTTCAGTCTCCATTGAGGATGATGTAGGCAGTTGGCTTTGTGTAGATGGGCCTTGTTGCATTAAGGAGTTTGTCTTTTATTCATATTTTGCTGAGAGTTTTTAGCATGAATTGCTGTTAGACTTTGTCTAATGCCTTTTCTGCACTGATGGACAAGATCAGGTGATTCTTATCTTTTGTGTTATTTATGTGGTTAATCACATTAATTGTTTTTCTGATGTTGAACCATCGTTGCATCCAGCTTGGTCATGATGAATTATTTTTTTGCTATGTTGTAGAATTCTATTGGCTCAGATTTTGTTGAAGATTTTTCCATCTAGGTTCATGAGTGATGTTGGTCTGTAATTTTCCTTTTTTGTGGGATTTTTCCCTGGCTTTGGTATCAGGGTTATGCTGGCTTCATATAATGAATCTGGGGATATTCCATCCTTTTCTGTGCTGTGAAATAAGTCTCGTAGTATTGGAGTTAACTCTTCCCTAAAAGGTTGGTAGAATTGTGTGGTGAAGCCATCTAGGCTAGGACTTTTTTGGTTGGTAGTTTGTTGATGATTTTTTCATTGTCTTCTTTTGCGTTGGGTTTATTATGTGTTCTACTTCTCCCTGTGATAGTTTTGGAAGGTGATACGAATCTAGGAATTTGTCCATTTCCTCTAGGTTTCAAGTCTTTCATAGTATTCACTTATGATACTTTGAATTCTACTGGATCTGTTGTGACATCTCCCATCTCATTTTGTATTTGGGTTATATTTCCTCTCCTGTTTTACTTTAGTAAGTTTAGCCAATGGTCTACATGTGGTCTTTTAATAGGGACCTAGTTGTGCACACCTTTTCTCCCCCTACATCAGGGGCTTTATGTTGTGTTCCCTGTCAGAGCAGTCATTGGTGGCCCAGCACCATTTACTTCTTTTGGTCTCATATTGATTCAGTCTCTGGATGATATGACACCTTTTGTCTCCTGGGCTCATATTTTCATCATGTTTTTGATGTTCCTCATTCTCCTCTGCTCCAGGTAAATTGAGACCAGTTAATGCTACTTAAATGACCACTTGCTCACTGTTGAGACCCTAGAGACCACTCACCAAAATGGTTTGCAGAACAGTTTCTTAAAAAAAAAAAAAAAGCTTATTTATGCCAATTAGCCTAGATAGCCCCTGAAAATGTGGTCTCCAGACCCCTGTCCCGGCTGTTCTGTCCTTCAGAATGTTAGGTTGTATTTAGAAAATTTTTTAGCTTTTGGTGTTGTCCAATTGTGCTAACTTCACTCTACTGCATGCTGTCACTCCTTTCACTTAACCCAATTTCTATCTACTGTTTAATATATGAATCCCTTTCTCTGTCTCCCCCCGCTTATAACCATCAAAGATTATTTTTTTTCTGTGCTTAAACCTTTTCTTCACTCCTTATAATAATGCTCTCATACAGCATTTGTCCTTTTGCCTCTGGCTAATTTCACTCAGCATAGTATCTTCCAGATGATTCCATGTTATGAGATATATCGTAAAACCATCATTGTTCTTTATCACTGCATTGTTTCCCATTGTGTCAGTACACTATGGTTTGTTTATCCAGTCAACCTAAGTGTTCATGGGCACCTAGGTTGATTCCATCTTTTTGCTGTTGTTGACAGTGTTGCAGTAAATACTGATGTGCATGTATCTGTTGGCATGATAGCCTTTGTTTTTCTAGGATGTATTGCAAGCAGTGAGATTGCTAGATTACATGGTATTTCTATTTCTACCTTTTTAAGAAAGTGCCAAATTGACTTCCAAAGCAGCCGTCCCATTTTACATTCCCATCAGCAATGTAGAACTTCCAGTCTCTCCACAGCCTCTCCAACACTTATTATTTTATGTGTTTTGGATTAATGCCAGCCTTGTTGGGGTGAGATGGTATCTAGCTATAGTTTTGATTTGAATTTCTCTGATGGCTAATAATTGTGAACTTTTTTTTTAATATGTATTTTTGTGTTTTACAAAAAAGTTTAAAATCCGTAATCAGTTTACCATATAGCACTGGGAACTCGCACCACTATTCTCTTAACTGCTTTCCCCTCGTTCCTTCTTTCCACCCTAAAGTTCCCATGGCCATTTGACCAAGTTCTTTTCCCCTTCACCCTGTCATCTCACCTCCAGCAATGAGTTTCTCTTACATCCCCGTGTATATATTTAAGCCTAAAAGTTTGGTCGTTGCCAGAATCACTCCATGTCTTACGTAGTCCAGTATGGTCTTTGACTGGAAAGCTGTCTTCAGTACTGGATGTGGTTTGGGGTTAATAGAGAGTCCAGAGGCCTATTCTAAGGTGACCCTCCAGACTGGTAGACAATCAAGTGTGATCATTTGGTAGAGCTCTAGTTTTGCACAGTTATATTTCTCCCACTACATCAGGGCTGTATACTGTGCACCCCATCAGGGCAGTCACTGGTGATGACCAGGCACCATCTAGTTCTTCTGGTCCTATGCTAAAGTAATTGCTGGATCATATGACACCTTCCATCTGCTGGGCTCATGTTTTCCTCCTATCCTTGATGCTCTCTGTTTACCACTGTTCCAGGTAGATTGGGACCAACTGATGCTACATAGATAGCAGCTTGTTAGCTTTGAAGACCCCAGATGCCACTTTCCCAAGTGGTTTGCAGAACATTTTCTTTAGGAAAAAAGAAAACTTGGATATGCCAGTTAGTCTAGATGTCCCCTGAAACTGTGACCTCCAATGCCTGTTACTGTAACTCTGTCCTTCCAAAGACTTGTGTCGTATTTAGAAAACTATTTAGTTTTGATGTAGTCCGGTTGTGCATACCTCTCTTGTAGCATATTGTGTCACATCTTTCACTTAACCCGAATCCTAACTACTATCTAATTTATAAAAATCTCTCTTCCTCCTGCCTCACCCTGTAAATGTTAAAAATTATTGTCTTCTGTATTTGAATCTTTTTGTGTGTGTCCTTACAATAATGGTTTCATACAATATTTGTCCTTTTGCCTCTGGCTAATTTCACTCAGCCTGATGTCCTCCAGACGGCCTCATGTTATCAGATATTTCCCTAAATCATCATTGTTCTTTATCATTGCATAGTAATTCATTGTGTAAATATACCACAGTTTGTTGAAGCAGTCTTCTGTTGATGGGCATCTAGGTTCATTCCAACATTTTGCTATTGTGAAGACAGGTGCAATAAACATTGGTGTGCATGCATCTGTTTGTATGATAGCCCTTATTTGTCTGGGATATATTCCAAGGAGTGGGATTGCTGGATCTAGTGGTATTTCTAGTTTTTTAAGAAAGTGCCAAATCAATGTTCATAGTGGTTATACCATTTTACAATCTCACCAACAGTGTAGAAGGATTCCAATCTCTCCACAGCCTCTCCAGCATTTATTATCTTGTGTTTTTTGGATTATTGCCAGCCTTGTTGGGGTGAGATGGTATTTCACTGTAATTTTGATTTGGACTTCTCTGACGACTCATGATTGTGAGCATTTCTTCCTGTGTCTGTTAGTGTCCCGAATGTCTTTCCTGGTAAAGTGCCTGTTCATATGCTTTGCCTGTTATTTAACTTGATTATTTGTCTTTCTCGACGGCACTTGGCTTGGCTATTGAGATTTTGGAGTATGTTATAGATTATGGAGATTAGACAGTGATTGGATTTGTGGTAACCAAAAATTCTGTCCCAATCTGTAGGTATTGGTATTTTCAGTCGCATCATATGCATGTGAAAGCTGGACCATGAACAAAGAAGACAGAAGAAGAATTGATACCTTCAAATTGTGATGTTGGAGAAGAATGTTGAAGGTACCATGGACTGCCAAAAGGACAAACAGATCTGTTCTGGACGAAGTATAACCAGAGTACTCCTTAGAAGCAAAGATGGCAAGACTGTGTCTGGAAATGTCCGGAAAGATCCGTCCCTGGAGAAGGACGTTATTCTTGGTAGAGTGGAGGGTCAGCAAATAAGAGGAAGACCCTTGATGAGATGGATTGACACAGTGGCTGCAGCAATGGGCTTAAGCATGGAAACAATTGTGGACATGGTGCAAGACTGGGCTGTGTTTCATTTTGTTGTTCGTAGAGTCGCTATGAGTCAGATCCAACTCGATGGCACCTAACAACAACAACAGTCTGTAGGTAGTCATTTTACTCTTTTGGAGAAATCTTAGGGTGAGCATAAATATTTGATTTTTAGGAGTTCACAGTTATTTGTTTTCTCTTCTGGTGTATGTGCATTGTTTGTGATACTTTGTGCTCTGTGTCGTGTATTAGGGCTCCCAGTCTCGTTGCTGTTATTTCTTCTGTGATCGTTAATGTATTATATTTGATAGGAAGTGTTTTCATTTTCATTGGAATCCATAAATTTCTCTTTTTCATCCTTGATTTCTTCTATAACCCATGGCTTTTTGAGCAAGATGTTGTTCAGTTTCCATGAGTTCCAATTTCTATGTGTGTTTTTTCTGCATTGATTCAGATTTTTATGGCTTTATGGACTGAAAAGATGCTTTGCAATAATTCAGTGGTATGGATTTTGTTGAGATTTGCTTTATATTCTAACACATGGTCTATTCTGGAAAATGTTCCGTGTGCACTGGAGAAGAAGATGTAGTTGTCAACTGATAGAAAGTTTTGTATGTGTCATTGAGGTCTAGTTGATTAATTGTGGCAATAAGATCTTTTGTGTCTGTATTAAATCTTTTTCTAGATGATCTGTCCGATATTGTAAGCAGTGTGTTGAAGTCTCCCACTAGTATTGTGGAGTAATTTAATGTCATTTTTAAATGTAGCCAGTGTTTCTTTGATGTATTTAGATGCTCTAGTATTGGGTGCATAAATATTTAATATTATTAAGTCCTGCTCTGCTCGTATATTGAACCTTTCAGCAATAAATAGTGTCTCTCTTTGTCCACGATGGTGGATTTTACATTAAAATCGATTTTATCTGAGATTAGTATTGCCACACCTGCTCTTCTTTGTTCATGGTTAGCTTGACATATATTCTTCCATCCTTTAATTTTCAGTTTGTTCATATGTTTAAGTCTAAGGTAAGTTTCTTGTAAGCAAAATACAGACAAGTCATGTCTTTTGATCCAAGATGTCACTCGTTGTCTCTTTACTGGAGCATTCAGTCCATTCACATTCAATGCAACTATTGATCAGTATGTGTTCAGTGCTGCCATTGTGATATGTTTGTTTTTGTGTTGATGTTTTCTCTGTTGTTCTTATTAGTCTGTTCTGCAACCTTCTTTGTGAGTTGAGTTTTCACCTTTTTCAGTGTTGGTTTTGTTATTGTTGAGACTCCTGTATTACATTTCTTGATTTGATATGTTGTGTCTTTATTGTGCTTTGCGGCTATCCCTATGATCCCCTTTAATAGTCTATGTTTAAACCCAATTTTAACTACTGCGAGTCTTATTAACTTCATCTCCATCTGAAAGGAGTATAATGGCTGTAGTACATCCCTCTTTTTAATATGATGACATAGTTTTCGTGATATGCTCACTGGATCACTTCTTTTAATATTATTAATATTATAGCTTTGATTCACTTTGGATCCTTCCCTAACTGAGTAGGTTTCTGTATGATGTGTCCTGTGTTTCCTCCTAAAATATAAAATTAATGGTTTTGTTCTTCTAAGCCAAGAGCTTCTTTCAGTATTTCTTGTAGCTTTGGCTTGACTTTTACAGAGTTTCTGTTTACCTGTGAATGTCTTAGTTTTATTTTCATATTTGAAAGATAGTTTTGCAGGATATATAATTCTTGATTGGAAGTTTTTCTCCTTCCACGCTTTGAGTGTGTCATCCCATTGCCTCCATGCCAGCATCGTTTCTGCTGAGAAGTCAGATGAAAGACTATAGGGTTTTCCTCTGAATGTTAGCTTTGCTTTGAGTCTTGCTACATTTAAGAGTGTCTGCTTATGTTTCGTTTTGTTAAGCATGATTATAATAAAATGTCTTGGAGTCTTTCTTTTGAGATCTATATTGAGTGGCATTTGATATGTATCTTGGATATCTATAGTCTCTTCTTTCATGATTTCTTGGAATTTCTCTGTCAGCAGCTCAGCAACAATTCTCTGTGTTCTCAGGTGTCCCGCCTTGTTCAGGAACTCCAATTAATCATGGATTGTTCCTCTTAATAGCTGTCCTATGTGCTTCTTAGGCTTCTTCATTTTTCTTGGTTCTTTTTTCTGATTTCTCCTCGTAGATGCTGGAGTCAGTAGCTCTGTCTTCCAGGTCAGAAAGTCTATTTTCCATTTGTTCAGTTCTGTTTTCTTGGCTTTGAATTGCAATTTCTGTCTCTGATTTTGTTAATAGTCTGTTAAATTTCAGAGTATTGGTGTTCCATGAGATTGAACAGCTTAAGTTTTCATTTTGCTCTGCTGCATTTTGTGTAAGGTCTAGGAGGGCTCTATATGTAATCCTTTTGCACTCACCCTCCGATAGTTTCAGAAATACTTCTTCATCTGGGAAGTTCTTTGGTTCTTTACTTTGGGGGGGTTCTGAAGCCATAGGTGGACTCTTCTTTACATTTTTATCCAGAGTTTGTAGCTTTTTGGGCATCTGGAGGTTGTTTTGCTTCTCCAGTGTTACCTTAACAGGATGTAAAGCTCAATCTGAAAAGGAAGATGATCACCAGACATCTGTATGTACTCCAGTGACTGGGCTCACTGGAATCTGTGGGGCAGCAGGCTCCACCTCCTGATTGGCAAAGACATGGCCCTACATATAAAGTCACTTGGGAGCCATTGGCTGACCTATAATATGAGTCAATAAAGGCTGGACGAGATGTTGGCAGAATGCACTGCATTTATTTCTCTAGGCAGTCTTATATTGAAAGGTAAATGTATCTGATAGCTTCCAAAATCAGTCAGGCTTTCAGGTGAATGAGTCCATCTTCCCAGCTGGCAAAGTAAGCACCTCTGTATCCAACCCCAGGTGCTGCAAACTAGTTCAAAATATGGGAAAGCTACTGCCCTGCTGTCATCTGCTGCTGGTCCCTACCTATAGGCCACACAGCAAAATACTGCTTTCGTACCAGAAAAGCACTCTCCTCCAGGCAGGCACTACCTCCCAGCTTGGGAATTAGGTCCAGTGGAGGCCTCTGTATGGGGATATCCACCTCCCAGGCAAACAAGGGGGTGTCCCGCCCAAGCTCCCCTGCCTGCCTCGGAACAGGCTACTCAAGGGTGGAGGTGATTCTGCCTACCGATCCCACCAGCATTGTGTATGACCTTAGGTGCCAGTCACACCCCAGCTCCGCCATCTGGCTAAGACAGAGGAAAAAAAATTTGACGTTACCTTTGGTCTGTGAGAGCCGGCATTCAACAAGGGCAGGGGTCAGCGAAAGAGAAGTTTCCCATTCAGTGGTATATATTCCAAATTGACAGCCCTATACCGTGTCCTAGGGCTCCCTAGGTGTTCAGAAGCCTCTGTTTACCAATTCAGAGCTTGGTTTTCAGAGGGATTTAGGGAGACTTGTGTTTAGTCCACCATCTTGACTGCCAATGTATTATATTTGATATTTAGGTCTTTGATCCATTTGAATTAGTTTTTGTGTAAGGTGTGAGATATGGGTCTTGTTACATTTTTTTGCAGATGGATTTCCATGTATGCCATTTATGCCAACATCATTTGTTAAAGATAATATGTTTTCCCCGGTTTATGTACTTTGGATCTTTGTCAAATATCAGCTGCTCATCAGTGGATGGTGTTGTAGGTGAATTCTCAGTTCAGTTCCATTGGTTTCTGTATCTGTTTTTGTAACATTACCACACTATTTTGACTACTGTGGCAGTATCATAGGTTCTAAAGTCAGATTAGAGTGAAGCCTCCCACTTTGTTCTTCAGTAATGCTTTACTTATCCAAAGCTTCTTCCCCTTCCACATAAAGTTGATGATTTGTTTCTCCATCTAAATAAAAAATGACATTGGAATTTATATTGAGATTGCATTGTATCTATGCATCACTTTGGGTAGAGTAGACATTTTCACTATATTAAGTGATGGAAACTGTGGTGGCATAGTGGTTAAGTGCCACAGCTGCTAACCAGAAGGCCGGCAGTTCAAATCTGCCAGGTGTTCCTCAGAAACCCTATGGGAAAGTTCTGTCTATAGGGTCTCTATGAGTTGAAATCGACTTGATGGCAGTGGGCTAAGTGTTGCTGTCTATGAGCAAGGTGGGTTTCTCCACTTATGTAGGTAGATTTCTTTTGGTTTCTTGTAGTAGAGTTTTGTAATTTTCTTTCTGTAAGTCTTTTAAATCTCTGGTTAGGTTTATTCTTAGGTATTTTATCTTCTTGGGCTTAAAGTAAATAGTAATGACTAGGTAATTTTATCTTTGATGGTTTGTTGATGTAAAGGAATTCAAAAATTCAGCTGATTTGTTATGTTTATCTTGTATCCTAATACTTTGCTGAAATATATGCATTGCAGTAGTTTTTTTGTGGATTTTTTAGGGTTTTCTGTGTTTGAGACCGTATCATCTGCAAATAGGGTTACTTTTGCTTCCTCTTTACCAACCTGAATACCATTTATTTCTTTATCTTGCCTGATTCCTCTGGCTAGGACCTTCAGGACAGTGTTGAATAAGAGTGGTGACAGTGGGCATCCTTGTCTGGTACCTCTTCTCAAGATGAGTGCTTTCAGTCTCCATTTAGGATGATGTTGGCTGTTAGCTTTGCCTCTTACTCTGTTGGTGAATTCCCCTTCTACTCCTATTTTGCCAGGAGTTTTTGACACGAATGGGTGTTGTACTTTGTCAAATGCCTTTTCTGCATTGAATGATAAAATCAAGTGGTTCTTTTATTTATGTGGTTGATTACATTAATGGTTTATTTTTCTCCTCAAAAAGCTGAACCATCCCTGCGTCCCTAGTATTAATCCCACTTGGTTATAGTGAATTATTTTTTTTTTGATATGTTGTTGAAATCTACTGTTTAAATTTTGTTGAGGATATTTCCATCTAATTTCATGAGATATATTCATCTGTAATTTTCCCCTTTTGTGCTGTCTTTACCTGGCTTTAGTGTCAGGGTTGTACTGGCTTCACAGAATGAATTTGGAAGTATTTCATCCTTTCCTATGCACTGGAATACCTGTAGCAACACTGGTGTTAACTCTTCTCTGAAAGTTTGGTAGAATTCTCCAGTGAAGCCATTAGGGCCAGGACCTGTTTTAGTTGGGAGTTTTAAAATTATGTTTTCAGTCTTTTGGATCTGACTTGACAGCACTTGGCTGGCTTGACTTTCAGTCTTTCCTTTTTTGATGAGTTTATTTAGTTGTTCTGTGTCTGTTTGTGCTTGTTTGGGTAGGTGACGTGTTTTAGAATTTGTCTATTTCCTCTAGGTTTTTGAATTTATTAAAATATAGTCTTTCATAGTATTCTGTTATGATTCTTTTAATTTCATTTGGGTCTGTTGGGATATCACCCATCTAATTTCTTATTTGAAGTATTTCTCTCTTGTTTTTCTTTTATCGGTTTGGCAAATGGTGTATCCATTTTGTTATTCTTTTCAGAAAACTAGCTTTTGGTCCTGTAATCCTTTCAATCTTTTTTTCTATTCTCTGTTGCCATGAGTCAAATCTGACTCAACAGCACTTGGCTTGGCTGTTTCATTTAGTTCTGCTCTAATTCTTATTACTTGCTTTCTGTGGTGCTCGAGGGGTTCTTTTGCTGCTTTGTTTCCACTCGTTCAAATTTTAGAGTTAATGCTTTTATTTTGTCCCTTTCTTCTTTTTGAATGTGTGCGTTTATTGAGATAAATTGACCTCTGAGCACTCTTTTTGCTCTGTCCCATGCATTGTGTTAGGATGTGTTTTCGTTCTCATTGGATTCTATGAATTTCTTTGTTCTATCCTTGACTTATTCTATAACCCAGTTAATATGTTTAATTTATTTTCTTATTCTTTTCTGTTATTGCTTTTTCCTTTTATGGCTTTGTTGTCTGAAAAGATTGAATTTTGTTAGGATGGCTTTGTAGCCTAATATGTAGTCAGTTCTGGAGAATGTTCCATGTACACTGGAAAAGACAGTGTACTTGGCTTTTGTTGGGTGGAGTGCTCTATATGTGTCTATCAGGTCAAGTTGGTTAATTGTGGCATTTAGATCTTTCCTGTCTTTAGCTTTTTTTAGATGTCTGTCCTTCTCTAAGAGTGGTGTTTGGGAGTCTCCTGCTATTATTGTGGAACTGTATATTCTAGTTTTCAATGCAGTTAGGGTTGGCTTTATGTATTTTGGAGCCCTGTCATTGGGTATGTAGATATTTAATATGGTTCTGTCCTCCTGGAGTACTGATCCTTTAATCATTATATAATATCTTTTGTTATCCAATGTGGTGATTTTTACTTTAAAGTCTGTTTCATCAGAGATTAATATTGCCACTCCTGTTCTTTTTTGACTGTTGTTAGTTTGATATATTTTATTCTATCCTCAGTGTTGTTTGTTTGTTCGTGTCTTTGACTCTAACTTGTGTCTTCCATAGGCAACATATGGATAGGTCATGTTTATTTATCTGGTCTACCCCTCTCTGTCTCTTTATGGATGCATTTAGTACATTTACATGCAGCATGATTACTGATTTGTATGAGCTTGGTGCTGTCATTTTGATGTCTTTGTGTGTGTGTTGTAGACAGTTCCTTTGTTCACTTAATGTTCTGTGTGGAGTCTTTTTCTTTAAGTATTTTCATCCTTTTCATCATTAGTGATTTTGTATTTACTGAGACTTCATGTTTTTCTTGTTTTCCTTTTGATGCATAGATTGACAGTTTCTTTTGTGGTTACCTTAATATTTATTGGTATTTTTCTAAATTTTAATGAGTCTTAAATTTCTTTATGTCACTTCATCCTCCTCTCCATGTGAAAGATCGATTCATTTTCTTTTGAGTCCTTCTTTTCTGTCATACTGTTTACATAATGACACCTCTGTTTCCCTGTTTTCAGTGTTTTGCCTGTAATTTATTTTTGTGATTCTGCTATTTGTGTTGATATCCAGTTGTGTTCTGTGTTCTGGTCTTGGATTGTTACTGAGTGTTACTGGTTTTCTAACCAATTCCCTCCCTTTAGTATTTCTTGTAATTTCATTATGGTTTTTGCAAATTGCCTGGTTTCTTAATATGTGGCTGGAGTAAAGCCTTCAGGATCATCATTTGTTGACATGGCACAACTCAAAGTGAGACAAGACAGCTGTAAATAGCCATTAATAATCAGAACATGGAATGTACAAAGTATGAATCTAGAAAACTGTAAATCATTAAAAATAAAATAGAATTCATAAACATCAATATCCTAGGCATTAGTGAGCTGAAATTGCCCGGTTCTGGCCACTTTGAATCTGTCAGTTTAATGGTCTACTGTGTCAGAAATGAATACTTGAAGAGGAACAGTGTTATATTCATCATCAAAAAGAACACTTAAAAATCTATCCTGAAGTACAATGCTGCCAGTTATAGGATAATATCTACATGCCTACAAGGAAGACCAGTTAATACAACTGTTATTCAAATTTATACACCAACCACTAAAGCCAAAGATGAAGAGGTTGAAGATTTTTACCAGCTTCTGCAGTCCAGTATTGATCAAATATGCAATCAGGATGCATTGGTAGCTACTGGTGATTGGAATGCAAAAGTTGGAAACAAACAAGGATTGGTAGTTGGAAAATATGGCCTTGGTAACAGAAATGTGCAGATCATATGATAGAATTTTACATGACTAATGATTAAAGATGTCACCTTCAAGACTAAAATGTGCCTGACACAAGCTATGGTGTTTTCAGTTGCATCAGATGTATGTGAAAGGTGGACTGTGAACAAAGAAGACAGAAGAATTGATGCCTTTGAATTGTGGTGTTGGAGAAGCATGTTGAATGTATGATGGACTGCCAAAAGAACAAACAGACCTGTTCTGGAAGAAGTACAACCAGAGTGCTCCTTGGAAGCGGAGACGGCAATACTGTGTCTTACATGCTTTTGACATGTTGTCAGGAAAGATCTGTCCCTGGAAAAGGACATCATGCTTGGTAGAATGGAGCATCAATGAAAAAGAGGAAGACCTTCGATGAGATGGATTGACAAAGTGGCCGCAACAGTGGGCTCAAGCGTAAAAATGATAGTGGATATGGCGTGAGACCAGGCATTGTTTCATTCTATTGTTCATTGGGTCGCTATGAGTTGGAACTGACTTGATGGCACCTAACAACATAACAGTAACAGTGACGTCCTCACCAACACAGTGACTGTACATATGAACCTTATCAGATGGAATACACAGGAATCAAATCAAGTGTGTTTGTGGAAAAAGACAGCAGAAAAGCTCCATATCAGCAGTCAGAACACGACCAGGTGCTGACTGTGGCACAGACCATCAATTGCTCACATACAAGTTCAAACTGAAACTGGTGAAAATTAGAACAAGTCCATGAGAGCCAAAGTATATCCTACCTGACTTTAGAGACCATCTTAACAGATTTGATGTGTAGAACACTAATGACCGAAGACCACACAAATTGTGGAATGACATCAAAGACATCATCCATAAAGAAAGCAAGAGGTTATTAAAAAGATAGGAAAGAAAGAAAAGGCCAAATCGTATGACGGAAGAGACTCGGAAACTTGTTCTCAAACATCGAACACCTAAAGCAAAAGGAAGGAATGAAAAAGTAAAAGAACTAAACAGAAGGTTTTAAAGGGCAGCTTGGGAAGAGAAATATAATGATATGTGGAAACAGCTAGAAATGGAAAACCAGAAGGGAAGAACATGTTCTGCATTTCTCCAGCTGAAAGAACTAAAGAAAAAATTCAAGCCCCTAGTTGCAATAGTGAAGGATTCTACAGGGAAACTAGGAAATAATTCAGGGAGCATCAAAAGAAGATGGAAAGAATACACATAGTCATTATACCAGAAAGAACTGGTCAGTGTTCAGCCATTTGAAGAGGTAACATATGATCAGGAACCAATGGTAATGAAGGAAGAAGTCGAAGTTGCATTGAAGTCATTGGAGCAACACAAGGCTCCAGGAATTGATGGATTATCAACTGAGATCCTTCTACAAACAGATGCAGCTCTAGAAGTGTTCATTCATCTATGCCAAGAAATTTGGAGGACAGCTACCTGTCTGACTGGAAGAGATCCATATTTGTGCCCATTCCAAAGAAAGGTGACCCAACTGAATGCAGAAATTACCAAACAATATTGTTAATAAATTAGTAAGCCTATTAATGGTTGGTGCAAGAAACAGTATCATTAATACCACATGCAAGATCATTCAAAAGTGGCTACAACAGTATATTGACAAGGAACTTCCAGAAATTCAAGCTGGATTTACAAGAGGATGTGGAGCCAGGGATGTCCTTGCTGATGTCAGGTAGATCTTGACTGAAAACAGAAAATACCAGAAAGATTTACCTGTATTTCATTGACTATACAAAGGCATTCAACTATGCAGATCATAACAAATTATGGTTAACATTGCAGAGAATGGTAATTCCAGAATACTTAATTGTGCTCTTAGGGAATCTGTACATGGATCAAGAGTCAGTCGTGTGAACAGAACAAGGACATATGTGTGGTTTAAAGTCAGGAAAGGTGTATGTCAGGGTTGTATCATTTCACCATACCTTTTCAATCTGTATGCTGAGCAAAAAAATCCAAAAAGCTGGACTATATGAAGAATGAGGTATCAAGATTGGAGGACAACTCATTAACAACCTGCATTACTCAGGTGACACCACTTTACTTGCTCAAAGTGAAGGGTATTTGAAACACTGAGGAAAATCAAAGACCACAGCCTTCAGTATGGATTGCACCTGAACGTCAAGAAAACAAAAACCCTCACAAATGGACCAGTAAGCAACATCGTGATAGAGAAAGAATTCAGGTTGTCAAGGACTTCATTTTGCTTGGTTCCACAATCAATGCCCATGGAAGCAGCAGTGAAGAAATCAGAAGATGCATTGCATTCCGAAAATCTGCAAAGGATTTCTATAAGTTATTGGAAAGTAAAGATGTTTCCTTGAAGACTAAGGTGTGCCTGACCCAAGCCAAGGTATTTTCAGTAGCATCACATGCCTGCAAAAGCTGGACAAGAAATAGGAAGATAGAGGAAGAATTGATGCCCTTGAATTGTAGTGTTGGAGAAGAATAGTGAATGTACCGTTGACTGCCAAAAGAACAAACATCTATTCTGGAAGAAGTACAACCAGCATGTTCCTTGGAAGCAAAGATGGAGAGACTGCGTCTAACATACTTTGCACATGTTGCCACGAGGGATCAGCCCCTGGAGAAGGGGACTGCTAGTATAGTGGATGGTTAACAAAAAAGAGGAAGATCCTTGATGAGGTGGATTGACACAGTGGCTGTAGTGATGGGCTTAAGCATAAAAATGATTGTGGACATGTTAAAAGACAGGGCAGTGATTTGTTCTTTTGTGCATGGGCTTGCTATGAGTTGTAACTGACTCAGAGGAACTTGTGGTGGTTAAGACTGTGTGTCAACTTGGCTGAACCCATGTTTTGGCAGACATATACTAGGGCAGGGGTGGGGTCTATAATGGCTCACCACCTGTCCCATCTTCATCTCCCTACCTTCTGCTGCCTACTTCTGTCTATTCAATTTGTGAGCAGCTCCTGCTCTCTTCTTATATCTGGTTCCTGGGACTTGAACTAGCAGCTGTTGGATTCATTGACCCTCAGCCTGCAAAGAAGAGCCCTGTTCCCTGACCTGCCTTTCCTGAGTGCTCTAGCGCCTGCAGCTCCATGAATCAGCAGATACCTCACAGTCTTACCTTCCATCTTGGGACCCATCCCCCAACACAGCCTATGATCTGGACCTTGAATCTCTTAACCTGCTGACCTTGTGTTCATCAGCTTCCATGGCTTCAATCCAGGACTTGGGACATTTCAGCTTCTACAGTTGTGTGAGCTATTTCCTCATATAAATCTTTATGTATGTTATGTGTGTTACTGGCTTTGCTTCCCTACAGCCTAAGACAGCACCTAACATATTGTAATACATTCAAATTAATTTTTTAAAGTAGACAAACCACTAAGAAAAAATGAAAACAATAGAAAAGTAATTCAAATTGTATAATGAAATATTTAAAATGAAAGAAGACAGTAAAGAAAGGACAGAGGAACAGAAACATGAGACAAGTATGAAAGAAATAGCAAAAGAGATGTAAATCCACCAACGTCAATAGTCTCATCAAATTTGGAGTTTTAAACATCTCCCACAAGCAAAAAAGGAATTGTCAGAATGCTGTCTACAAGACATTCTCCTTAAATTCAAAGACACAAAAAGACTGAAAGTAAAAGGATGGAAATATGTATACTATACAAACAGCACCAGACAGCTGGAATGGCTGCATTAATGTTGGAAAAAGTAAACTTTAAGTCAAGAAATATTGCTAGTCACAAAAGATGTTTATTAATGATAAAAGTGTCAGTAAATCAGGGAAATATTACAATTATAAATGCATTTGTGCCTAAAAACAGTGGCCCAGAATGTATGAAGCAGAACCTAACAGAACTGTAAGGTGAAAGAGACAGCAATAAGAGGGATTGTAATATCTTTTCTAAACAATTGATAGAACAAGACAGTGAATCAGCAAGGGTAAAGGAAACCTGAGCAGTACTAGCAACCAACCTGACTGTATACAACATTCCACCCAAAGAATTCAGAACACACTTTCTTCTTAAGCACATATGTAACATTCTCCAGATAAATGGCATGCTGGACCAAAAAGAAGTCCCAGTTAATTTTAAAAAATTATACAAGTTATATTCTTGGCCTCAATGGAATTAGATATTTACAACAGGAGGAAATTTGGATAATTAAATGACACACTTATAAATAACATTGATCAAAGAAGAAATCACAAGGGAGAGAAAAGTAATTTGAATGAGTGACACACCATATTACAACTTTTAGAATGCAGGAGGTGGAACCAGGATGATGGCGTAATCAGATGCTTGCTGGGGTCCCTCTAATAACAAAGGCACAGGAAAAAAGTGGCCTAATCATATATGACAATCTAGGAGCCCTGAACATCAAAAACAAAGTTGAAGAATCTAACTGATTGGTAGGGGGAGGGAGAGATACTTCATAAGCAGCAAGGAGTTGTCAGATCTGACATGGTGGACTTGGCACCCTGCGTGAAGATCTACTGGCATAGGTATAGTGAGACAAGCAGTGATGTTTGGGATGCATTTTCCACATCAGGAGAGACTATACAGCAGAGAGACCACTCACACGTCAAGAATCAGTGAAAAGAAGCACTTGATCTCAAAAGATAAGTAACTTGTGTCTGTCCTACCCTGTAGGTCAAAAATACCTCTTGGGGGAAAAAAACTGACACATTTACATACCACCTGTCTGCTCTGCACTGGGTCCAAGCTGGCATCAGAGATGGATGCATCCGCCAGGCTGGAAATGAGACCCACTGTGCACCATGAGCAGCTCTCATGGGAACAAATTAAACAGGAAAAATAATCTGCCAGCTCCCCTAAGGCAAGAAGGCAGGGCAATAACAATTCCTTTGCCTACACACAGGAATAAGAGGTCCATGGACTTTGAATGTCTTTCACCCTTGCATACCCCTGTGTGGGCACATTTCAACAGTATGGGCTCTCTTTAGCACAGTACAACAGGGTGTATACTTGAAGTCTGACCTCAGTTGTTTCAGCTATTTGGTGGAGAGGCAGATTCATAACATTTGACATTGCTCTGCCTATCAAGTAGAGTCTGTACCTACATACATCAGGGGCCTGAAGACTGGTGGTTCCATCCATGCCACTTAACTAGCTATGACAGGAATCCAAGAAATAGTATTTTCTAGTCCTTACAGACAACAACACTAGGCTCCCATAGTCTGCTACACAATCCACTCACCTACATGCTCTAAAGAGCAGGGACACACTTTCTTCACAGACAGGAGCAGCTGTCAACCTCCTGCCTGGGTCACTGTGTGACCCCTTACAGAAGCCAGATACTTGTGCCTACACTAAAAACCTCTGCTTGTCTAGGACTGTATGTGAGATCCTGCATGACACACGTGGTGACTGACTACCTGAACACATAATTTGAATCTGTACAACAAAATTAAGCAGACTCCTGGGCTCAGATACCTAATAACAGCTCTAACTATTTGGTGACAGGACATTAGAGCTTTCAAGGTGCCAGTAATCAGGTTAGCTCACATAAGCAGCCTATTTGTGTATATTAAAACAAAACAAGAAGGAAGGACACAGCAAACCAACACAAAATAAATACAATAACTTATTGATGGCTTCAAAATAACAGTCAATATTAAATCACATGAAGAGGCAGACCATAATGGCTTCAGCAAGTTCCCCAAACAAAGAATAGATCTGCCAGATGAAGAAAACTTCTGGAGTTACCAGATATAGAATAAAACCCCCCAAACCCACAGCCGTCAAGTTGATTCTGACTCATACAACACTATAGACAAAGAAGAACTGCCCCGTAGGGTTTCCAGCAAGTGCCTGGCAGATTTGAAGTGCTCAGTTTATGGTTAGCAGCTATGGCACTTAATCAATATGCCACCAGGGTTTCTGGTGTGAAATACAAATGATTAATACACAGAACCCTTCAAGAAATCAGGAAGGAGATCAGGCAAAACACAGAACAAACTAAGAAAGACACAGATACAGTAATTGAGGAATTAAATTTTAGAGCAGAGCATAATGACAAATTGAACAGGTTTGAAGATTTGGTAGACAGCAAACAGAACCTCACAATATTAATAATAAAGTTTTTGCACTAGGCAACTGAATAGAAAGTAACAGGAGCAGAACTGAGGCAATGGAAGGCAAAATTAGTGAGACTGAACATAAAGTACTTGACACAAACATATTCGATGAAAAATCTAATTAAAAAATTTAAAAAAAATGAAGAAACCCTAAGAATTTTGTGGGCCTCTATCAAGAGAAAGGAAACCCTGGTAGCGTAGTGGGTTAAGTGCAGCGTCTGCTAACCAAAAGCTCAGCAGTTCAAATCTGCCAGGTGCTCCTTGGAAACTTTATGGGGGCAGTTCTACTCTGACCTCTAGGGTCATTATGAGTCAGACCTGACTCAATGGCAGCAGTTATCAAGAGAAATAACCTAAGAACCATTGGACTGCCAGAATGCGGGAAGGACATAACAAAATTCACAGAGAATTGTTGAAGATTTGTTGGCAGAAAACTTCCACAATATTGTGAAAGATGAGAAGATGTCTGTCCATGATGCTCGTTGAACTCCACACAAACTAGATCCTAAAAGCAGTCACCGAGACAAATTATAATCAAACTTGCCAAAACCCAAGATAAAGAGGGGACTTTAAGAGTGGTTAGGTATAAATGAAAAATAATCTATAAAAGACAGTCAATAAGAGTTAAGATTGGACTACTCTGCAGAAGCCATGCAGGCAGGAAGGCAATGTGATGATATCTATAAAGCCTGGAAGGATAAAAATTGCCAGCCAAGAACTATGTATCCACCAAAACTGTCTCTCACATGTGATAATGAAATTTGAACATTTCCAGGTGAATGGAAGTTTAGAGAATTGGCAAAAACCAAACCAATATTACAAGAAATACTGAAAGGAGAACTTTGGTTAGAAAATCAGTAACATCAGATAACAAACCAAGGCTAGAACACAGGACAAAGCAATTGAGTACCCACCTAGAAAGGGAAATTACAAAAAGAAATCAAAGCTAAAACACTGATAATAGGGAAACAAAGATGTCATTATGTAAAAGATGGCAATATTATAACCAAAAAAGACTAAAAATTGTAGTCATAGATCTTTAATGTGGAAAGTGAAATCAGTATAAATAAGACTAGTTTAAACTTAGAAAACTAGGAGTAAATATTGAAGTAACCACAAAGGAAACTAACAGTCCTGTGCATCAAAATAAAATGTATAGACTGCAACTAAAGCAATACTTTAGAGGCAAATGTTTAACTTCAAAAATTAAGCTTCTAAAAAAATTAGAAAACTGGAAGGAAGCTCAAAGCAAGTAGAAAAAATAAAACAATGGATATCAGAACAGCAATCTTTAGCTAGACAGAACAACAAAGTAAGGGAAGCATAATTTCCTAAAATTAGGAATTAAAGAGGAGACATCACTTTGGATCCTAAATAAATTAAAAGGATTATCCAGGAATACCACAAATGACTATATTAATGAGTTAAGCAAACATATGAATAAATTTCTAGACAAAAAATAGAAAATGTGAAGAGACAACAAGCAAATAAATTGAAGCAGCAATTGAAAGTTTTCCCACAAAGTAAAGCTCAGACACATATAGCTTCACTGATATATACTATCAACTATGTATTTCAGTAATAAACAGTGTCAATCTTCTTCTGAAAATAAAAGAGGAAGGAATATTTCCTAAATCATTCTGTGACTCAGTATTACCAAGATACCAAAGCCAAAGTAAGGCATCACAAGAAAAACAAAACTGCAACTGCAACCCCTCATGAAAATAGGTACAAAAGACATTAACTAAATGTTAGTCAAATTCAGACCATATAAATATACTATACACTGTGATTAAGTGGAATTTATCATAGAAATTCTAGGTTGTAATCTATTAATATGCTATATTAATACAATAAGAGACTTACACAAACCTCATGACTCTCCCAAGAGATGCATGAAAAGCATTTGAAAAGTCCCAACAATTATTCATGATAAAAATAGAAAATTCTCAACAAACTAGTAACAGGGGAGAATATCTTCAGCCTGGATAAAGGGCATCTATGAAGAAGTTCGACGGCACTTGGCTTGGCTTGGCATGAAGAAGTTACACCTAATATTACATTTAATGTTGAAAGATTTAATCCTTTCCCTATGAGATAGGGAGCGAGTCAGTGATGTTAGTTCTCAGATCTTATGTTGACAATTAAATTAGACGTACTAGACATTTGCAATAAGGCAAATAACAAACAAAAACAGTCCTCCTGAATGGCAATGAAGAATTAAAAACATCATATTTTTACAGATGACGTGATCTTTCATTCACAGAGTTCTATAGAGCAGAGGCATGTACACACAAGCACATACAAGCTACTAGAATGAATTTTAAAAAAGTATAGGAAGATAGCAAGTAGGACAATGTAAAAATGAGTTGTATTTCTGTATGCTAACAACAATTATATAAATGAATTGTGTTTCTTTTTTGTCTTTCTTTTTTTATTATTCATTTTTTATTTTGACTAAGTGAAAGTATACAATCCAAATTAATTTTGCATGCCAGGCTATTTGCAGCAACTTCTGCTCACCTTGACCTGTGACAGCACACTGCTCCCTTTCATTCTATACTTATAGTATTGTGTTAACAAGCTCCTGTACCCTCCTCTTCACCCTTCTCTCTCCTATCTAGAAAGAGACCAGTAGGACAGCACCCTATAAATACATAGAGCCATAAAGTACACACACTATATGGTCACACTGTGTCCCTGAGTCCAGTCCAATTTTATCTGAAGAGTTGATCTCAGTAGTGTTTTCTGGTCAGCAGCAGCAGCAGGTCTAGAAGCCATGCTCCCAGAGGATGCCCCAGGCTGTTGGACCATCAGTTGTGGTCTTATAGTAGAGTTCTTGACTTGCACTCCTCATTTTTTCATTTTGCCACAGGAATTCAACATTGTGTGCCCCATCACGGCTGTCTTTGGTGGTGGCCAGGCACCATCTAGTTCTTCTGGCCACTTGTTGACACAGTCTCCCTTTCTCACGGATCTGTCTGTCTCCTGAGCTCTTTTTTCCTCATGTCTTTGTTCTCGATGATCATCTGTTCTGGATGAGTTGGGACCATCTGGTGTATCTCAGATGGCACAATGCTAGATTTTAAGACCCTAGACACCACTCACCAATATGGGATACAGGAAACTCTCTTAGCAATAAGCTAGTTACACCAGTAGACCTCCATGTGTCATGAGAGCATGGTTCTCAGACCCAGCCCTGCTACTCTATCATTACAATATTGGGTTGAGATCAGAAGAGCTTTCAGTTTATGGTGAAGTCCAGATAAGTTGATCTACTTACTACTGTGTGCCGTCATTGCTTTCACCTAACCAAATTTCTGTCTAACCTGTGACCAACTCTCTGCCTCCGTCCCTATGCTTGTAGCCATCAAAGAGTCTCTTCTTCTGTATGTAAGTCTATTTTCAAATCCTTGCAATAGGGGTCTCATGCAGCATTTGTCTTTTTTGCCACTGACTGTCTTCACTCGGTGTAATGTCTATATTGAAACCAGGTTATGAGATGCTTCCTAAAGTTATCATTGTTCTTTATCATTGCATAGTGTTCCACTGAGTATATGTAGCATAGTTCGTTTATCCATTCATCTGTTGATGGGCATCTGGGTTGATTCCATCTTTTGGCTATTGTGGACTGTGCTGCAGTACTCATTCATGTGCACATATCTGTTCATGTGACAGCCTTTGTTTCTGTAGGATATATTCTGAGCAGTGGGGTTACTGGATCGGATGGTATATCTATTTCCAGATTTTTAAGCAAGTGCTAGATTACTTTCCAAAGAGGTTGTACTACCGTGCAATCCCACCAGCAGTGTAGGAGAGTTCCAGTTTCTCCACAGCCTCTCCAGCATTTGTTGTTTTGTGTTTTTTGGATGATGGCCAGCTTTACAGGGGTGAGATGGTATCTCATTGTAGTTTTGATTTGGATTTCTTTAATAGCTAATGATTGTGAACATCTCCTCTTGTGTCTTTAGGCTATACACTTTAGTAAAGTAACTGATATCCTCTTTAGTGAAGTGTCTGCTCATCTCCCTTTCCCAGTGCTTAATTGGTGCCTGAAAGATTCCTCTGTTGCTCTCTTTCTGCTTGTTCACACTGTAGGATTAATTGTTTGGTTTGGGTCCTTTCTTCCTTTTGGATGTGTGCACTGATAGAGATAAATTGATCTCTGAACACTGCTTTGGCTCTATCCCATAGGTTCTGTGTTTTCATTCTCATGTGAATCTGTAAATTTCTTTATTTCTTCCTTGGTTTCTTCTATAAACCGTGGATTTTTGAGCAAGGTGTTGTTCAGTTTCCAGGAGTTCCAATTTCTAGCTATGTTTTTTCTGCTATCAATTTCGACTTTTATGGTTTTATAGTCTGACAAGATGCTTTGCAATAATTCAGTGGTTTGGATTTTGTTGAGATTTGCTTTATATGCTAACACATGGTCTTTTCTGGAAAATGCTTCATGTGCACTGGAGAAGAAGATATAGTTATCTGTAAAATGTTCCATGTGCATCAGAGAAGAAGATATAGCTATCTGTTGATGGATAAGTAGTTCTGTATATGTCGATGAGGCCTAATTGGTTAATTGTGGCAATAAGATCTTCTGTGTCTTTACTGAGCCTTTTTCTAGCTGATTCGTCCATTACTGAAATTGGAGTGTTGAAGTCTCCAACCAGCATTGTGGAGTCATATGTCTGATTTTTCAGTGTAGTCAGTGTTTGTTCAATGTGTTTTAGATGCTCTGGTGTTGAGTGTATGTATGTTTATTATTGTTAAGTCCTGCTTGTGTATTGAATCATTCAGCAATAAATAGTGACCGTCCTTGTCCACAATGGTGGATTTTACATTAAAATCTATTTGAGATTAGTATTGCCATACACACTCTTCTTTGTATCTTGTTAGGTTAGTATATTTTATTCCATCCTTAAATTTTTAATTTGTTCATATCTTTAAGTCTAATGTGTGTTTCTTGTAAGCAACATATAGACGGGTAGTATCTTTTCATGCAAGATGTCACTCGTTGTGTCTTTATTGGAGCATTCATTCCATTTGCATTCAGTGTAATTGATAGGTATGTGTTTAGTGCTGTCATTTTGATGTATTTATTTTTGTGTCAGTGTTTTCTGTGTTGCTCTTGATATTCTGTTGTGGGTCATCCTTCTTTATGGTTTGACTTTTCATCTTTTTCAGTGTTGATTTTGTGTTTATTGAGACTCCTGTATTATGTTTCTTGTTTTGATATGTTGCATTGTTATTGTGCTTTGTGGCTACCCCTTTGGTCCCCCTTAATATTCTAAATTTAAGCCCAATTTTAACGTCTACATATCTTATTAACTTCCTCTCCATCTGGAAGGACTGTAACTACTATAGTATATCCCTCTTTCTGATGGGACGGTGTCTGAATTTTCATGATATGATCACTGGTTCTCTTTTAATATTATAGCATTGATTGAGTTTTGTGCCTTCCCTAACTGAGCAGGTTTCTGGATGTTGTGTCCTGTATTGCTCCTTAAATATAGAGTTAATGGTTTTGTTTTTCTAAGCAAAGAGCTTTCAGTATTTCTTGTAGTTTTGGTTTGGTTTTTACAAAGTGTCTAAACTTCTGTTTATCTGCAAGTGTGTTAATTTCATCTTCACATTTGAAAGACAGTTTTGCAGGATATATAATTCTTTGTTGGAAGTTTTTCTTCAAGACTTTGAATGTGTAATCCCACTGCCTCTGTGCCAGCATGGTTTCTGCTGAGAAGTCAGATGAAAACCTACAGGGCTTCCCTCTGAATGTTAGCTTTGGTTTGAGTCTTACTGCCTTTAAGAATTTCTGCTTGCATTTCATTTTATTAAGCTCGATTATAATATGTCTTGGTGTCTTTGGGGGGGGTCAATTTTTTGTGGTGTTTCATACACGTCTTAGATATCTATGTTCTCTTCCTGCATAATTTCAGGAAAGCTTTTTGTCAGCAACTGAACAATACTCTCTGTGTTTTCATGTATTGCTCCCTGTTTAGGAATTCCAGTTTAATTGTGTATTATTCCTCTTCATGGAGTCCCACATGTTTCTTAATGTGTCATTTTACTTATTTGTTTTCTCTGATTTCTCTTCATAAATACTGGTGTCATTTGCTTTGTCTTTGAGGTCAGTAAGTCTGACTTCTAGTTCCTTAATTCTTCACTTTTGGCTTTGAATTGAATTGTGTAATTCTGTAATTTTGTTATTGGATCTGCTGGATTTCAGAACATTGATATTCTATCAGTTCGAATAGCTTGCTTAGTTTTTTAGTTTGCTGTTCTGCATTTTGTTTAAAATCTAGGAGGGCTTTGAGTACTTGACCTCCAATAGTTTCAGAAGTACTTCTTCATCTGGGTCGTTTTTTGATTCTTTATTTTGGAAGTTTTCTGGAGCCATCGTGGGCTGTTTCTTTATATGCTTAGTGATGATCTGTTCCTTTTGGGACATCTAGAGGCTGTTTCGTTTATCTCATGTTGCCTCCGTGGAAGCTGAGGTGTAGTTCTGAAAAAGAAGTTGATCACCAGCCACCTCTGTGTACTCTAATGACTGGCCCAGTGGACTCTGCAGTCACAGGCTCTGCCTCCTTGCTGGCAAAGACACTGCCCTACTTATGGAGTCACTGGGGGAACATCAACTGACTCTGTGATGTGGATCAGTAAAGGCTGGAAGACATGCTATTGGGCTACAAAGCAGTTATTTCTCCAAGTCATCTTATTTAAAAAGCTAAAAGCATGAGTCGGACCCGACTCGACGGCACTTGGCAAAAGCTATCTGACAGCTTCCAAAATCAGGCCATCAGGTGTGGCAGGCCCCATCTTCCAGCTGACAATGGAGACATATCTTTAGCTGTCCCCAGATGATATGATACAGTTCAAAGTGGAGAGGAGCTAGTGCCCTGCTGCCATCCCCCACCAGGCCCTACTCATATGGCAACATTGTGCTAAACACAGCCTTTCTGCTGGAAAAGTGCTCCCCAGACTGGCACTGCCTCCCAGCTTGGGACTTTGTGCCCCTGCTAAGGCCTCTGGTGGAGTAGCTCCACCACCCAGCCGACCAAGATGGTGTCTTGGTCAAGCTGCCCCTCCTGCTGCGAAACAGCAGAATCTATGGTGGAGCTCAGAAAAGAGCGGGTGGAGGGGTGTGGTGCCCTCAGTCTGCTGCCAGGTTCTCAAAATGTGGCTATTCCACACTCTGTCTCTCTGCTGCAGCACACACTGTTCACTTCAGCACTTTTAAATGAGAGTTTTGCAGTTTGGGGTTGACAGGTTTTTATTTATTTATTTGACAGTTTTGACAGTTTGATTGACAGTGGTTTTCCTTTCAAAGCTTCACGTATATCATCCCATTACTTTCTTGCCTGTGTTTCTGGCAAATAACCAGAACTTATTTCTACTGTTTCTACCCTGTATATAGAAACCATGGTGCTGTAGTGGTTAAGTGTTATGTTTGCTAGCCCAAAGGTTGGCAATTCAGGTCTTCCAGGCACTCTTTGAGAAATTTATAGAGCAGTTCTACTCTGTCCTATGAGTTGGAATCGACCCATTGGCTGCAAGTTTGGTTTCAGTACCCTGTATGTGACTTTTCAGGGTGCTCCTGCAATCTTTGCTTTGTTTTCAGCTTTTTGGGTGTTTAGCTTTTCATCTTTCATGATATTAGGGAAGTTCTCTATCAGCAAATCTTAAGTGATTCTCTCTGTATTTTCCTTTTTATTCCTGTTTTACAGTTTTGATCACTTGTCAATTTTTGCTTTTGATTGAAAGCCACATAATTTTCAGGTTTTCTTCTTTCTTTTTGCTGCTTTTTCCTCAGAGTTTTAAATCCAGTTTTATTAATCCTGTCTTCTTTTGCTTCAAATGTGCTCTTCAGCAACTCCATGATACTGTCTATTGCTGTTTGTCTTTTGGATTTCTAATTGTCGTATGATTTCTAGTTGTGAATTTACTTTATTTTGTTCCTGTATTATTGTATTGAATTTGTCTGCCTTTTCCATTAATTTACCTATTGTTTCCTCTTTGTCTGCTTCAACTCTTGGATCACTCTGAATGTTAGAGATTTTAATTCTTTGTCAGGTAATTCTAATGCCTTTTATTTTACTGCAGAATCATCTAGTATTTTATTTTGGACATGTACTGAAACAATCGTCTCTTGTTTTCTTTTTAATATATTTTAAATATTGTCTGCTATCTTCAGGCTATTCAGTAGCTATTTTCTTTTTTATTGTTTATAGATCTGTCTGTTTCATCCTGATTTTTTGTTTTATTTGGCTATGTCATAGCAGGTAAGCTGTGCATTCTTTGTTGTTTACTCTTTTGTGGTAACAATATTTTTCACCTCTTTGTCCAATGGGTAGGTCCAGTGGCTCAGGTAGAATGCATCAGGGCAGGTCCAGCTGTAGGGGAGAGACTGGGGTAGGTTGTATGTGACTTGTTCTAAGGGCAACAGGGTTCACCAGGAGTCAATACTGGGCTGGTCCTAGTAGGCCATTCCTGTTCTGCTTGGGGTTGTGATGTTTAGCATACAATTTAGGAAGGTGGGAGGGAATGAGGTTGTTGTGATGTGTGGAGCAGGTGATCAGTGTCCTGCTAGCAGCTCCTGATGGTGCTTTCATGTACTCTCATCTGCTGATCTGTGATGTGGGTGGGGAAAATCCAAGTGGCACAGATGTACTTCATTGCTAGCTGAGTCCCTGCAGCTAGTCAGGAGACATTGAAAATAGTGCACTAGGGAGAAGATGAGGAACGGGAAAGTGTGTATCCGTGGTTATCAGGTGCTTTGTCTTCTGCTGAGATTTCTATCAATCTGCTTTCCTGTGCTCCCTGTCTGCTGCTCTCTGACAGAAATCGAAGATGGCGAATCTATCCTAGGTTAGCTGATAGAGGACTTCTTGTATCTCTTTCCCCTGTCTGCTTCTTATTCCATTCAGTGTTTTGCTAAGATCTTTGTCTCTTCATTTGATGCTTTGGGTTCCAGGACTGACATTTGTCTCTGTCTTACTTAGTTTTTTAGGTCTTTCTTGTGAAGTATGGTGTAGTGCTTCTGCCTATGGTGTCGTGTTTGCAAATGCCCAAGGCTGTAATCTTTCCATAAGCGGACTGCCACATCCTTCTCCCAGAGTAATTGACCTTTTAGTTAACACCAGAGTGCTTAAATTACTACATCAGCAGAGCTCCTTACATGCTTATAGCATCATCATTTATAATAGCCCAAATCTGGGAAGAACCCAAATATCCATCAATTAATGAATGACTAAAGTGTGGTTTTCCTAAAATGGAATATTATATAGCAGTCAAAAGAAAAAGTGAACCCCAAAGCACATTGCCGTCAAGTTGATTGCAACTCAAAGTGACCCTATAGGACAGAGAAGAACTGCCCCACCTGGTTTCCAGGGAGTGGCTGCTGGATTAGAATTGGTGACCTTTTGGCTAGCAGTTAAACTCTTAACACATTTGCCACCAAGTGTCCAATGATAATATGTATGACGGTGTGGCAGCTTGGCTGGGCTATGATTCTAAGTGTTTTGGCAATCATATAATGTTGTCATCACTTCCTTGTTTAGATTGAATATGTGATCACACCTATAGTGTGATCTATTAGTAGCCAGTCACTTAAAGGGGAGTTTCCTTGGGCATGTGGCCTGCATCTAGTGTGAAGAGATGTTCAGGCAGGGCTTCAGCAGGAGGGCAGGGCAGGGGGGTGGCTCTTGCTGCTCTGGATTCTGCAACTGGCTTCTGTTCCTCTAACCTCTGGTTCTTTAGACTTGAACTAGTAGCTTATCTTGGATCTTCCTGTCAATCTTCACAGTCTCTCAGCAACAGCCCTGCTCTCTGGTTTGCCAACTCCTGTTGCTGTATGAATCAGGAGATGCCTTTGCCTGACCCAAGGACTTGGGATGTTATAACCTTTACAACTGTGTGAGCCATTTCCTTGATATAAATCTTTTTTTCCTCTCTATTTCTGTGCTTTACTGGCTTTGCTTATATAGAGGACCCAGCCCAAGACAAGATGGTAACCTGAAAAACTCATTGTTGCTGAGTCAGTTCAGACTGATAGTGGCCCTATAGGATAGAGCAGACCTGCACCACAGGGTTTCCAGGGAACTGCTGATAGATTCCAGCTGCTGACTTTTGGTTAACATCTGAGCTCTTAACCGCTGTATCACCAAGGCTTCGATAATAAGGAAGCTAACGTGTAAGTGTAAATGTAACAGTATGATTCCATTTATATGAAATGGTCAAAAATGGCAGATTTATAGAGACAGAAAGCAGTGGTTATCTGGGACTGGCTGGAAGTTGGGGAGCTAGTGGTGAAAGTGTACCTTGAATATGAGTGGACTAGAAAAAAATTGGGGGGTAATAAAAAGTTGTGATGGTTTCAGAATTCCATACATTTTTAAAAATAAATGACTTGTAGTTTTACGTTAAGTAAATTTTATAGTAATTAAATTATGCTTTAATGAAGCCATCTTAAAAACAAAGCAACAACTCTAACTTTAAAAATGATGAGGAATAGGAGACACCAAGGTCTCTGGTCAAGTTTGGCTTTGTATATTTAGATACACTGAGTTTCACAATGATTATTTTTCTTTCTCATACTGACTAAGCAACCTTTTTTTCCAGTAGGAAAAGTTTATGGGAAATTTAAATGCTTTACTCCCTAAGGGACTTCTGAATTTTCTGTTATTCTCTGAGGAGAATCTTCTAAATAGCAGATGCATGAATGACTTTAATGATGCAAACTGTAGAATTAAAAAAAAAAGAAAGTTTTGCAGGAGAAATTACGAGTAGCTCTGTTTATTCTTCCAATAATCTCTCTTATGAACAGTTAAATTCCCACAGACTAAATTAATTATTGGGCTATGATGTCCCATAAAGCCAGAAAACAAAACCAAGCCTATTGCTATGCATGGGGTTGATTCTGATTCATAGCCACCCTGTAAGACAAAGCAGAAATTCCCCGTACCGTTTTCAAGGAACAGCTGGCAGATTCGAACAGCCAGCCTTTTAGTTAGCAGTTGGAGCTCTTAATCACTGCACTACCAGGGCTCTGCAATGTTTTATAGTAAGTAAAAAGAAATGTATCAAAAATTCAAAGGTTTATGAGCAATCTGTGAGAAGTCACCACACATACTTACATGCTAACTTGATGTATTCACACAATTGTAGGTAATTATACATTGGTAAATATTTCATCTTCAGAGTTTAATAATATAAATATCCTATTTAGTTGCTATGGTTATGTCCCCCTTTCCAATTAGATTTGACTGAGTCTGTCTAACATCAAATTAACTGGTTCATTCATTCAATTCATTGAGGAAAAAAATCACTCTAGGGAAATGTGGTTATCAAGTCAGTTTTATATGTACATATAACCGAAAACCAAATCTTTTGCCATCGAGTTGCTTCTGACTCTTAGGAACCCTACAGGACAGAGTAGAACTGTCCATAGGCTTTCCATGGAGCAGCTGGTGAATTTGAACTGCTGACCTTTTTGCTTAGCAGACAAGCTCTTAACCACTGCACCACCACGCTCCATATGCATGCATATTGATGATTAAATAACATTTACCTTTCAAAGAATAGTTCAGGAACAGAGTGGAACAGAAATCAACAGACTAGAAGTGAGGAAGCCATGAGTCTATTTTCTCGGTTTTACTGCTAATAGCTATGATTCTTTTTGTTTAAAATCTACGTTTCTTTCACTGTTCCACATATTAGATGGGGTTCATGATAACATGACAACTCCATAGAGCCACTGTGATTATTGAATGAGATGATTAATACGTAGCCAGTCTTTCCAATGTGTACTGAGGCCCTATAAAAAGGTGGTGCATGAAGATAAAGTGATACTACTAATAATAACACAAATTTCCCTCCACTCAGAACCATACTTTCTAGCCTCATTCAAGGAATCGTGATCACATGAGTGCTCAGGAATAAGTTTATTCAGTTTTTTCTGTTCTGCCCTGTTGCATGAAAGGTACCCCTCATTTCTGCCTATACTGCTAATTTCCTGTGCTACCAACATTGTAAACCCATCTTGAGCTTGAGAACTCTGTTCCCCTCTGTTTTCATGGTGCTCCTGGAAGTTCTTTTTCTATCTCAGCCGCACCTGTTACCTGGGTCCTGAAGCAGTCCTTAGATTTCACAGTGCTCCTCAGGAAGACAAACTTTCAGTGTTTTTCTTGGTTCCTTGTTGTCTTAGTTATCTAGTACTGCTGTAACAGAAATACCACAAGATGATGGCATCAACAAACAAAAGTTGATTCTCTCATGGTCTATTAGGACAGAAGTCCAGATTCAGGGGGAAGGCTTTCTCTGTGAGCTCTGAGGGAAAGTCTTTGTCATCCATCTTCCCTGGACTAGGAGCTTCTCCGTGCAGGAACCCTGGATATGCTCTCTGCTTATTTCCCTTTTCTTTCCTTCTTTCTTTTTTTAATCTCTTGTAAGATAAAAGGTAGTGCAGGTCACACCCCAGTAAACTTATTTTGCATTGGATCAGAGATGTGACCTGAGCAAGGGTGTTTCATCCCCCCCCAAAACCTCTTTTACTACAGGCAAGGATTGTGATTTGTAACACACAGGAAAATCACAAAATGGAGAACAACCACACAATGCAGGGAATCATGGCCTAACCAAGTTGACACGTATTTTGTAGGGACACGGTTCAGTCCATGACACTTGCCTCTAAAGAGGGCTCTTGTGGCACAGTTGTTAAGCTTTTGGCTACCAACCAAAAGAGCATCAGTATAAGACCATCAGCCACTCTTTGGAAACCCTATTCTCTCTTATAGAGTCACTATAAGTAGGAATTGACTCAAAACAAGAGGCTTTGTTTTTGATTTTTGTCTTTACAGAGTGTCTAACCATCCATCTTCCTAACCTGGTTGGGAAATAGACACCAAATTTTAATTTCCTCAGACATGGGGCACGAAAACTTCATTTTGAGGTTCTCTTACCCCATGCATTTTGACACCAGCCAAGCCAAGTGCCGTCGCATGCAGAAGAATATCCGAATATTTTCATTTTTGTATGTATGTTGTTCTTGCTGCTGTTGTTAGGTGCTGTCAAGTTGGTTCCAACTGATAGCAACCCTCTGCACAATAGAATGAAACACTGCCCAGGCTTGCACCCTGCCCACAATTGTTTTATGCTTCAGCCCACCATAGCAGCCACTGTGTCAATCCATCTTTCTGAGAGTCTTCCTCATTTTTGCTGACCTTCCACTCTGCCAAACCTGATGTCCTTCTCCAGGGACTGATCCTTCGTGACAACATGTCCGAAGTATGTATATGCAGTCTCACGATTTTTGCTTCCAAGGATCCCTCTGATTTTACTTCTTCCAGAACAGATCTGTTTATTCTTTTGGCAGTTAATAGTATATTCAATATTCTTCTCCAACACCACAATTCAAAAACATCAATTCCTCTTCTCTCTTTCTTATTCATTATCCAGCTTTCGCAAGCATGTGACGAGATTGAAAACATCATGGCTTGGGTCAGGTGCACCTTAGTCTTCAAGATGACATCCTTACTTTTCAATACCTTAAAAAGGCCATTTGAGCCAAATTTCACCAATGCATTGCATGTTTTGGATTCTTGGCTGCTGCTTCTATGGGCTTTGACTGTGGAGTCAAGTAAAATTAAATCCTTGACAACTTCAGTCCTTTCTCCATTTATGATGATTTTGCTTACTGGTCCAGTTGTGAGGACTTTTGTTTTCCTGATGTTGCGGTGCAATCCATACTGAAGGCTGTGGTCTTTGATCTTCATCAGTAAGTGTTTCAAATCTTCTTCACTTCCAGCAAGCAAGGTTGTGTCGTCTACGTAATGCAAGTGTTAATGAGTCTTTCTCCAATCCTGATGCCTTGTTCTTCTTCATATAGTGCAGCTTCTCAGATTATTTGCTCAGCATACATACTGAAAAGGTATGATGAAAGGATACAACCCTGACACATATCTTTCCTGTCTTTAAACCATGCAGCAACCCCTTGTTCCATTTGCACAATTTCTTCTTGATCCATGTACAGATTCCTTAAGAGCACAATTAAGTATTCTGGAGTTCTCGTTCTCTACACTGTTAGCTGTAATTTGTTGTGGCAGTCAAATGCCTGTGCACAGTCAGCAAAACACAGGAAAACATCTTTCTGGTATTCTCTCTTTCAGCCAAGATGCATCTGACATCAGCAATGATATGCCTGGTTCCACGTCCTCTTCAGAATCTGACTTGAATTTCTGGCTGTTCCTTGTGAAAATATTGTTAAATAATCTTGAGCAAAATTTTGCTTGCATGGTATTAATGACCTTGTGGTTAGCAGTGGTAGCACGTAACCTACCAGGCGCTCCTTGAATACTCTGGGGGTCAGTTCTACCCTGGCCCCTGGGGTCGCCATGAGTCGGATCCGACTCGACGGCACTTGGCTTTGGCTGGTATTAATGATATTGTTCACTAAATTTCTGCATTCGATTTGATCACCTTTCTTTGCCATAGACATAAATATGGTTCTCTTCCAGTTGGTTGGCCACATAACTGTCTTCCAAATTTCTTGGCAGAGATAAGTGAGCACTTCCAGTGCTGCATCCATTTGTTGCAACATCCCAGTTGATGTTCCATCAGTTTCTGGAGCTTTGCTTTTTGCCAGTGCCTTCAATGCAGCTTCTACTTCTTCCTTCAGTACCATTGGCTCCTGATCCTGTTCAAATGACTGAACACTGACCAGTTCTTTGTGATGTAGTGATTCAGGGTATTCCTCCCCTTTTCTTTTGATGTTTCCTGAGTAGTTCAGTATTTTCCCTGCAAACTACTTCACTATTGGAGCTTGAGGGTTGGATTTTTTCTTTAGTTTTTTCAGCTTGAGAAATGCAGACGTGTTCTTCCCCTCTGGTTTTCCATTTCCAGCTCTGCACATGCCATTATAATACTTTGTCTTTTCAAGCTGCCCTGGGAGATCTTCTGTTCAATTCTTTTAGTTCATCGTTCCTTGCTTTTATTTTAGCTGCTTCACATTTGAAAACAAGTTTCAGAGTCTCTTCTGACATCCAGTTTGGTCTTTTCTTTCTTTTCAGTCTTTTTCATGAGCTCTTGCTTTTTTCATGGATGGTGTCTTTGATGTCACTCCACAGTTTTTGTGGTCTTTGGTCTTTAGTGTTCAATGCGTCAAATCTGTTCTTGAGATGGTCTCTAAACTCACGTGGGATATACTCAAGGTTGTACTTTGGCTCTCATGGACTTGTTCTAATTTTCTTAAGTTTTAATTTGAACTTGCATAGGAGCAGTTGATGGTCTGTGCTGCAGTCAACACCTCGTCTTGTCCTGACTGCTGATATTGAGCTTTTCTGTTGTCTTTTTCCACAGATGTGGATAACTGATTTGATTCCTGTGCATTCCAAGTGTATAGTTGCTAGTTGTTTTGGAGAAAAATGATATTTCTGATGAAGAAGGCATTGCTCTTGCAAAATTCTATCATGTAATTTCCAGCATCACTTCTATCATCAACACTGTTATTTTCCAACTACTGATGCTTCTTCTTTGTTTCTCACTTTTGCGTTCCAGTCACCAGTAATTATCAGTACTCCTTGATTGTATGTTCTATCAATTTTGGACTGCAGAAGCTGGTAAAAATCTTTAATTTCTTCATCTTTGGTCTTAGCAGTTGGTACATAAATTTTAATAATAGTTGTATTAACTGGCCTTCCTCATAGGCATATGGATATTATCCAGCACTGACAGCACTATACTTGAGCACAGATCTTGAAATTTTCCCACCACCATTCCTCTTCAAGTTTTCATTCCCAGCATAGTGGACCATATGATTCTGTGATTCAAAATGACAAATACTAGTCCATTTCAGCTTACTAAAGCTTAGGATATTGATGTTTATGTGTTCCACTTCATTTTTGATGATTTCCACTTTTCCTGGATCCATACTTCATACATTCTTTGTCCAGTTATTGATAGGTGCTTGTTGTTCTCACTTTGAGTTTTGCCACATGAGCAAAGGAAGGACTCAAAAGCTTGACTCCATCCACATCATTAAGGTCTGCTTTACTTTGACTCAGTCATCTTCTGAGTGCCTTCCAATCTGGGAGGTTCATTTTCCAGCACTATCTCTGACACTATTCTGCTCCTACTCATTAGGTTTTCACTGGCTAATTCTTTTCAGAAGTAGACTGCAAGGTCCTTCTTCCTAGTTTGTCTTATTCTGGAAGCTCAGCTGAATCCTGTCTATGATGGGTGAGCCTCCTGGTATATGAATACTGTATGTATATTGTAATACCATAATTATAATACCATATATAATTTAAAAATATATTGATTTCTAGTGTATGTTCACATGCCACATGAAAAATAAAATGCTTGTATGAAATGTGTGGACTTACTGTTTAGACATAGAATCTTTTTTGCTTATTGCATCCAGAATTAATTTATTCCTCTTGTGCAAACTTGTGGTGACTGTTCTTTTGCACCCATGTGGCCCAAACCTTTTGAAAAGATATACGTGTGTTACCTAGCAGGAAAGTACTTAGAATCAAAGGTTTGTTCAGTGATCTTCTAATCTTTCACCATGCCCAGTAAAGATTTGATCTTTATTGTTCAATAACATTAATCTGCTATTTAATTGCTATGTTTGAGTTTATGTCATGCACAGATACCCATTAGCTAAGGAATAAGCATAGATGGGCAAACTGAGGTATCGTTCTCTAGCATCAGTCCAATTTTTATATTTAACCCCTTTCCACATGTAAGCACAGGTATGCACACACATAAATAAATTTTTGGATTTTTTAAAAAACTGCTAGAAATAGTGGCAATACAGTACAATAATATACTACAGTAGGATTTTCAAAACTTTATTTTACTAGGACAGTTAATCTTTGTGACCTCATTTGGTTCTCTCCATATATATATCTCTGGCCTTATTCCCTTTGTGGAGTCTAGAAGAGGCTCTATTGGCAGTGGAAAGCACACAGATATAGCAGTAGGCAAACTGAGATCCTAGTTACCAGTCATTTACTACTCACCTATATGGGCACAGTCAAATCAGTTCAACTCTGGATTTTCATTTCCTCATATGAAATGAAGGGTTTGAATGAAGTAGCCTCTAATGTCTACCTAATACTACCTGGTTCCAAGAAGAAAAGCAACTGTTTTCTCTTGGCCCCTGGTTATGTTCTTCAAGATTTTGTATGCCAGTGAGTAATAGCTATTGTTAAAACCATGGCTGTCTCCCAACATAGAAGGAACTGTCTATATCTGAATAATTGTTTTTTGAAAAGGATGTAGGCCTAATCACTCTGGCACTAAAAATTTAGTGTCTCACTTACACATTCTTTTTCCCTTAGTAGGAGCTAAGCAGGTAAAACATTTGAATTATCTAAACCACAGAAACCTAGGAAATGGGAAAAAAAAAATCTCAGGCTGATCTTATTCATATTTACTAGAAAAATGAGAACCAATTGGAGCAGATAAGTCACCCAAGAGCAGACTAATATTTTGTGTTGCATAAAATTTAGTATTTAGCTCTTTGATGTATTTTCCAACTATGACTATAAACATGCCTGAGAATAAATTATATTTATAGAGGCCAGGGCACATGTATAATTTAAGAAGTATTTTTATCATGATATCACAATGTATGAATAAGAAGTTCAGAAAAATATCATTTTCATCTCATTTCTTATGTTTATAATTCATGCTGTTAAATCTTTTTTCCCTCTCCCTACCAACCTCCTGATGAAGTTAACCTGGCTACATATGTTATAACTGTAGGACAAATTTAAAATAAGTGACATGTGGTTGTGTCAAGTGTAGGCTAAACAACTCTAGATGACACTATTCATGCGCAAACTCAGTCTGATCACAGGTATTTTCAGTGTAGGTAAGACACACATCTTGCAATACATAAATGTAAAAATAGTAAAAGAGAAAAGGCACTGTAGGGTGGCGTACCCATTGCTGTTGAATCACTTCTGGTTTGGATGAACAAAGAAGTTCTGTGTCCAAACAGTAATTGCCACAATTATATCACTTCCTGGAATTATGAATTGCACAGTTTGAATCTACCACCTACTCTTTGGGACAGTTTCTACTTGGTCCTACAAGGTTTCTATGAGTTGGAATTGAGTCAGCCAATGGCAACAGGTTTGTTTTATTGTTGATTTATAGTAGTAATTATTGAAAGTATGTGAATGAACAAGATACGCCCTTGCTTTCTTTTGTCTTGCAATATAGAGGATGGCATAGATGCTAAATGTGATAAATTGTCAAAGATGCAAAAATATTTAAGTTTATGCAAGGAAAATTGGTAGTAGAAAAGAGGAAATGACCAACTTCCGGATGGAGTTAAGAGAGGCTGTGGAGTAAGAGAAGTGAAGTAAGAATTCACAGAGAAATCAGTTTAGAGCTGAATCTTAAAGAATGAAGAAATGTTTGATAGATTTAGGGACATGGACATTAAAACACTGAGGTAAGTCATGGGAGATAGATCGCTGAAAGTCTTTTACAACTTCAAACGTCTAGATTTTATCCTAAGAAGAGTAGGGAGCTATTGAAGAACGCTGTCATGGATTGAGCTGTGCCCTCCCCAAAATGTGTGTAGCCATGTGATTGGGCCATGATTCCCAGCATTTTATGATTGTCCTCTATTTTGTGATTCTATGCTGTATGTTAGAAGATTAGGGTGGGACTGTAAATCCGTTCGTAAGATCACCTCCCTGCTCCACTGGAGTATGGCTTGTGCCACCCTTTATGCTTTCATCCAAAAGAGATAAAAGGAAAAGGAAAAGGAAGCAAGCAGAGAGTTGGGAACCTCACACTATCAAGAAAGCAGCACTGGGAGAAGAGCGTGTCCTTCATATCTGATGTTCCTGTGCCAAGATGCTCCCTGAACAGAGACTGATGCAACACAAGGACTTTCCTCCAGAGGCAATTAGTGAGAGAGCCTTCCCCTGGAGCAGACATCCTGAATGTGGACTTGTAGTCTACTGGACTCTGTAAGAATAAACTTTCCTTGTTAAAGCCATCCACTTTGTGGTATCTCTGTTAGGGCAGAACTGGCTAACTAAAACAGGATTTGGTACCAGAAGGGTACTGCTCTAACAAATACTAAAAATATGGAGGTGGTTTTAAAGCTGTGAATGGATAGAAGACTCAGAAAGAACCTTGGAGAAATTATAACACCAATGAAGGTGCAGATGGTGAGAAACATACAGCAGAGAACTGTCAGCAGCAGCAACGGCAAGAGCAAAACCAGAGCAGCAGATGGCACTGGAGCTAACCCATGGAGCAAGAGAGTTGACTGCGTATGCACAAGGGTTTCCTGGCAGAGTAGGGCCCCTGTGGGCACTTTAGTCAGTCGAGCTAGGCTTGCTGATCCACCGAGTAAGGGAGCTAAGTGTCTGTGTGCAGAAGGCTTCCTGGCAGAGTGGGGTGCCTGTAGGCACTTAAATTGGTGGAGCTACAGAGCTTTGCAACACTTGCCCCAGCAGGATAGATGCGGGCCTGAGGCCTCGGCCATGAGGCCGTAGGACACAGAAGCTGAAGAGACAAAGAACATGAGAAACTGAGCTACCACCATTTCTAAAGATATGGCCATGACCTCAGGGTTTTGAAAGGGTAAAGCCATGGCTCCCTGTGTTGTTAAGGGTGGAATTGCCACTCACTTGGGCTTAGGATGCACCTAAAGCTGTGGGGACAGAGTTGCTGTCCAAGTGGGCCTAGATGGAAGAATTGTAGCACGGGACTGGGAGTCTCCACTCAGAATTCAGAGTGTGTGGCTAATACCTAGAGTCTGTAGAGCAAAGCTATTGTGAAAAATATCTCAGGGAACTGAAGACGATTTTCAAAGCTTTGAGGGCTCACGTAATATGTTATGCTGACTTGCTTGTTACCTGGTTATGCCTGGTTTCACTACAAGTTCTCAGATTTGTAATGGGAACATCTAATGTGTGCCTATTCTGCCCTTGTACCTTTGAAGGAGACAGCTTGTATTCTAGGTTTCACAGATGTAGAGGAGCTTTTGTATTTTGGACTTGGAACTGATTTAAGATCTCTGTCATATGGGATGGACATGTTTTTGCTATGACTGGTTATGATGATATGATTGTGTTACATGTTTCAAAGATGTGATTTTTAGGGGTCCAAAGGGTAGAGTGTCATGAATTGAACTGTGTCCCCCACAAGTGTGCGTACCATGTGGCTGGGCCATGACTCCCAAAATTTTATGGTGGTTCTCCATTTTGTGATTTTCCTATACTGTATGTTAGAGGATAAAGTGAGACTGTAAATCCCTTAATAAGGTCATCTACCTGCTCCACTATAAAGTGACTTTCCCAGGAGTATAGCTTGCACCGCCCTTTATCCTTTCATCCAAAAGAGATAGAAGAAAAGGGAAGCAAGCAGAGAGTTGAGAGCCTCACACCATCAGGAAAGCAACACTGGAAGAAGAGTGTGCCCTTCAGACCATGTGCCAACATGCTCCCTGAACAGAGAGTCATTGCAACACAAGGACTTTCCTCTAGAGCTCACAAGAGGGAGAGCCTTCTCTTGGTGTGGACATTATGAATTTGGACTTGTAGCCTAGTGGCCTGCATAAGAATAAAGTTTCCTGTTCATGCCATCCTGTTTGTGGTATTTCTGTTAGAGCAACGCTAGCTGACTAAAACAAACACTACACTTTAAGAAACATTATTCTGGTGGTGATTTAAGAGATTGGAGTTCAGAGTAATGGTGACAAGTTAGGTGATAATTGTAAGAATTAAAAACAAGATTATAAGGGCTTGGACTACATAGGTGGCAGTGGGATGTATGGGAACAAAGATGAGAAATATTAAGGAGGGATTGATGATAAAATTTTATGGATGATTGAATTTGAGGAAACAAGTAAAAGAGAGGAGACCAAAGTGACTCCCAGATGTCTAACACAGATGACTGGGTAAACTGAGACTATGAACAAAAAGGAAGGAGCAGATCTATTTGCTAAGGATAGGATGACAGTTGCCAAAGCCAAGGGCCGTCGAGTCGGATCCGACTCATGGCGACCCTAGGGGCCAGGGGTGACAGTTAGGTAGATGATAAGTTCAGTGTTTCCGTGATGTGGACCTGAGCGTTGGGGTTGGTAGGGCCTTCTGATAGATAATGAGGAGCAGGCCCTCCAGCTGTCGGGTCTGCAGCACAGAGAGAGGTCTGGGCTGGAAGTGAAGTCTTTGGACTTCATAACTATATAGGGGTTGATTAGAGTCAAGAGAACATAAAAAATAAAAAGAAACTAGGACCAAGAACGGAGCCTTGGAATTTCCAGCTTTTAAGCAGTGGGCAAGAAGATTAGAAGACAGAAAAGGAAGAAAAGAAAAAATGGTTATAGAAGCTGGGGTTTAAAAAAATAATGATGGGGAAACGTTTTAGAGAAAGGGAAAAGATAAGTAAATTGAGATCCGAAAGAATCCTTTTAACTTGAAATGTAGTCACAGGTTCAGTGGTGTTGTGGGGCCAGAACCCTGATATGTAAGTGAAGAAGTTGGGGACTGGCAAAAGAAGGTGTAATCATTGGAGGAGGTCGGTTGTGAAAGGAAGGAGAGTTACAGGTTATAGCTGGAGGCAAGAATGAAGGAGAAAATTTATTATTATTATTATTATGAGAGAGGCTTGACCATGTTTATAGCCCACTTAAAATAAATAAGAAAAGTAAGAGATAGTAAATGTATGTGAAAAGACTGCAGTGAAGGTACATGCTGCTTTAGGGGAAGAGATCAGATGTAACTAACATGTGAAGAAATAAAATGATACTGGAGAAATTTCTTCCTTCAATATAAAAAGGGGAAGCAGTGACTATGAATACATAGTTAAGTTAGGTGTAAGTTTGTAAGGTCAGAGGCAGTTGCCCTATTTTTCGCCTGTAAACTTAAGGAATATAATTATCTGCTGCGGCTGTGGAAAAGAGGTAGAGTGAGGGTTTGTGATACGTGCGCAAAGAATGGAATAGCTCCTGTGGGGGATGGAGAAGAGACCTGAGCAGGAACAGGTAAAAAGGTTGTCAAACATTTTTGACAAGGAGTATCACTGTATTGTAGACCACAGACTGTCTAGACACTAAATACAGGTGTATAATATCCTTTGAAGGTGTGTGGCTGGGTTTGTAATACTTGTGAGTTGACAGAATGGATACAAGGGAATAAAAGTCTATGGACACTGAAGAGCTGGTGAGGCAGCAATATAAAAGATTCATTGTGGATCTAGATTAGATAGGAAAGGAAGGGAAGCAATCAGGAGGGTGAAGAAGTAGGAAAGATTTAAGGAACAAAAGTCTCAGTCAGGTCAAAGAGCAGGTGGATGTGTTGTTATTTGTCATCAAGTGAGTTCTGATTCATGATGACCCCTGTATGCAAAGCAAAATTGCTTCATAGAGTTTTCAAGGCTATGACTTTTCAGATACATATCATCATGCCTGTCTTTTGAGATACTTCTGGGTGAGTTTAAAATGCCAACCTTTTAAGTGGCAGCCATTTGCACCACCCAAGGACGTCAATAGAGGAATATAATGGAATGTTGGAATTCACCATTCCAAAAATGGGAGCATTCCAAGGTCTATGTTGAGGCACATGTTTGAGTTATTGAAATAGAAGGACTTTAGGGTCAAGAAGCTTAAGATCAAGTTGTTGATTGGTATTCACGTGAATGATGCAAACATAAGTAATCTTTGTAGGAGTTGGGGACAAATGAAGCTTTTGAGTCATATGAGAATGCTCAGTGATGAGAGGTATAAGACAAAGGGTAAATTGTGAATGAAAGAGCTCTTCTGCAACTCAGAGTTTACGAAGCACTATTCCCTTTGTGTTATATGAAGAGGAACGAGACATCAGGATTGGAGTACAATTCATTAACAGTCTGCATTATGCAGATGACACCATCTTACTTGCCGGAAATGAAGAAGATTTGAGACACTTACCGATGAAGATTAAGGACCACAGCTGTCAGTATGGATTGCATCTCAACATCAGGAAAATAAAAATCCTCACAGCTGGACCAGTAAGCAACATTGTCATAAATGGAGAAAAAGTTGAGGTTGTCAAGGATTTCATTTTGTTTGGCTCCACAGTTAACAACCATCGAAGCAGCAGTCAGGAAATCAAAATACACACTGTATTGGGAAAACCTGCTGCAAGGGATCTCTTTAAAGTATTCAAAAGTAAGGATGTCACTTTGAAGACTAAAATGTGCCTGACCCAAGCCATGATATTTTCAATCACATCATATGCATATGAAAGCTGGACCATGAACAAAGAAGACAGAACAAGAATTGATGCCTTTGAATTGTGGTGCTGGAGTAGAATGTTGAATGTACCATGGACTACCAAAAGAACAAACAGATCTGTTCTGGAAGAAGTACAACCAGAGTGCTCCTTGGAAGCCAAGATGGCAAGACTGTGTCTTATATACTTTGGACATGTTGTCAGGAAAGATCAGTCCCTGGAGAAGGACATCATGCTTGAGAGAGTGGAGGGTCAGTGAAAAAGAGGAAGACCCTCGATGACATGGATTTGACATAGTGGCCACAACAATGGGCTTAACCATAAAAACAATTGTGACATGGACATGGTGCAAGACTGGGCAGTGTTTTGTTCTGTTGTTCATAGGGTTGCTGAGTCGGAACCAACTCGAAGGCACTTAACAGCAACAACATTCACAGGTATAACTTAATCTTCACAACCTATGAGGTGGACATGACTATTAGTCTCATTTTACAGATAAGGAAACAGATTTAAGTTTGGACTTGCCAGACAAAAATCATTCAACTGATTAGTGGCAGAGTTGGGATCCAATCCCACATCTTCTAGCTGCAGATCTCCTGATCTTTCTAGGCTGACATACCGTCTTAGCCAAGGTAAAGGTTTACTTTTAAAGTACCCTAAATATTTAAAAATACCAAAATTTTCAGTTTTAACTCCTATTCATTGATAAGGGGCATTTTCCTAGAAGCCACTATTTGAAAAGAAGAAAGTTTTCTACCAGTTTATGTCAAAGAAAACAAATGGCTCACATAAGTCAGTCATAACCCTCCTCAACTACCCCAAAGTACAGAGAATAACTGACCTGTGGCCATATCATAAGAGTTTCTTGATTATCATTCTAACTAAATTACATCTGGATAAAATGTCAGAGGAAAGGACAGACAATATGGAATAGAGCCAGGGCTTCAAACTGGTTGGTTACGGTTGGAACCCCTGTTGAGAACTGCATTTTTTAACAAGTTCTGTGCTGAGAATTTGTATTTCTTACAAGATTCCAAGAAGTTATACATAAGAGTCACCAGGAAATCATGTTAAAATGTGGATTCCAATTCAGTATTTCTGTATTGAAAATGCAAATTCTCTTCAGGGAACTTGTTAGAACTGAAAATTCTCAGCAGAGGTTTAGTGTAGAATGAACTGATTTGAAGCCTTGAATGGAGCTGCTTAAAGTATTCCTACTTAAAAGCAAGAACAAAAGAAAGTAGGTAGTTCAGGTATCTTTGTTCACCTCTGTCTCTTGTTTCCTTACAAAGACAAAAGTACTGATAATTACTTCAAACAAATGTTTCTAATGCAATATCCATGCTTTTAAAGAATATTATGGTCATGTCTTTCTTTTGCTTGACACAACCTAGCTATTAAGGGAGGAGGGCAAAAAGTAAAAAGAATTAACTTCTTTTTCCCTACTTTCCTGTATGTTTTTTACATTTAGAATTTATCCATGGCAAAAACTGTGAAAGAATATACTGGTATTTGGAAACTTTGGGGTCCCCTAGTTCACCCCGGTAGTACAATCTAGAATATGGCAGGTTTGTTAGCTAAGTTACACTTAACCTAAAAACTGACTCCTCAATAAAGTAAACAATTGCAGTGTTAGATACTGAAAAAAACAAAAATCCCTGCTGTTGGGTTGGGTCTGACTCATAACTACTCTGAAGGTCAGGGTAAAACTGCCCATAGTTTCTGAGGAGTGCCTGGCTGATTTGAACCGCTGACCTTCTGGTTAGCAGAGTAATACTTAACCCACTATACCACCAAATTTTCCATGTTAGATACAGTTACCACGTATTATTTTCGGGCAACTTAAAAAGAGAAAGAACTGAATTCAATAATCTAAAGAAATAATTCATCTTGAAAACAAGATAGAATATTTGGAGGACTTAAGAAATGGTTCTCCTTTTAGGGGAATACATAAGGAACTTATCACCATGATTTGGAAGGCAGATAGCAAGTCAGGAGAGAATTGACATTACGGAAATAAATAAGATCCCAAACTGTTAAGCTTCGTGAAAAGGAGTTGAGCTATAGAATCAAGGTGCACTTAAAGGTAATAAGATCCCTGAGGTCTTTCACTTCATAAAGTGTGGTTTTGTTGCCGGGTGTGAAGTAGGTGGTATGAGTAAGAAGTGGTTTGTAGTCAGATGCTACCTGCACCAGTTTGTGGAGTCAAGTTCTCTTCCACGCCCACTAGGAAATTCACCAGTATTCAAAGAGACATAGGGGTCTCCAGCCCATGAAGATGCCTAAGATGAGAAAGACGTCAGCAGCAGTGGTGGAAAAAGGATAAAAAATTAGTGTGACTCGGAAAGACAGGGCTTCAAGATGTATTGAGTGTAGTCGTCTCTGTGCTGCAGACACCATAAGGAGGCACAGGGATCTTTAAGCAATGGGGGACTGGAATTACTCCCACAGAATGGAGGATATGGAAAATGGTGTTTCTAGTATCCACAGGAGGTTGTATGGTAGAACAGACTGGTGGGATAGCACTCAGAGGACTATGCTGCCAAGGCTCAGCTCCATGGTGTCTGTAGCACAGAGACAACTGGCTGACACCAAAGAAAGAATCCTGGAATACTAGCCCAACCTAGAGCTATTTAAAGACATGTCATGCTAGATCATCTAAGGAGCAGCAATACGTATACGTGATAGATATGCTGACCCTGGAGTACTTATGTCATTATCACTAGGGTAACTATTAAAATATTGACCCTCGTTGCATGAACTGAGTAAATGAATGCCTTATGAGAAGAAGCTAAAATATGAAGTCCAGTCACAAAATGTTCAGTTGCCCCACAACATGAACTGGCTCCTCAGTTCCATTATTAATCATGTCACCTAGTTTGGCTACTGCTGAGGAACTCTAGATTGGTTACTGCATTATGTAGACCAGGTTATTTGCTTTTGTGTGAATTTTTTCTCCAGAAAGCCCAGTTTGGCACAGAGACCCAGGCCTGACCCTCTTGAGTGAGAAATAACTTTTTTCATAGGAATGCAAAGATTTTATAGAAGATTGTAATAAAATGATGATTTTTGAATTAGCTTTTTTTCCCCTGATATTTCCCATTTCCCTTCTTTCCAAACAAGTTAATAGTTATCTGTATTCATCATTTCAGGAGAGAGAAAAGCTCGTAAATTTCTCGATTCTGGGTGTTTTGCAAAAATATTAGGGGAAAAGAGAGAGTTGAAAGAGAGTCAAAATATTTGGGAATCATGTATTGAGAAGAGTGAGACATCTCCCGTTCTATACTAGAAGACATTTCTCCAAGCTCGGAAAAGATGGGAGAAATGGAGTTGATGAGAGTAAAGAGGTCTATTGACCTGAGACAGAGAGAGATTTTGTACCTTTCTTCTTTGGTATAGGGTGTGAAAGGTGATATAAGGCCAGTAATAGTCTCAAGAGGAGAGAATGACCCAATTTGGTAGACAGTACTTAAGAAATGTGGCAAGACCCCAGAGGGTTGCAGATGCCTAGTATATCTAGGAAGGGAGGTCCAAAGGCAGTCTTTTGAGAGACTGGGATGAAAGTAGTATGAGAATTTGTATGCCAGTGTACACAACAAAGAAGGGACAGAAGGAGCTACCAGATCTACAGGCAGCAGAGAAAAGGTCATCACGATAATGACCAGTGTAGATAATTAAAATCCAGACAACAGTCTCCCCAGGACATTGGCATAAATCCCCTCTCTTATACCTTAGATACAAACTAGGAAAAGGAGAGGGAAAAAGAAGCAAATATTTATGTAGGATTCAATAAATAAAATAGGATCTCCTCAGTGAACTGTAAAGACGGGGAAGTAAAAAAAGAAAAGTCACTCAAGACAAGAACAGAATTCATTTTTCATGATTCAAATGTAAATGTGAAGCTTAAGAAATGTGATATCTTTTGGAAAAAAAGAAAATCCTAGGCCTTGGACCTGATTTCTTGTTTCACAATTTTGTACCTATGTGACCTTTGGAGATTACTTATTTTTTCTTAATTTCAGTTTTCTTACATATATATATCATTTCAATCTCAAATGGCTTTTGGGGAGAAGATAACACTCAGTATGTAATAATTATTTTTAAACATGATAAAATATGATAATAGAATCACTCAATACATTATTTTAAAGTATTTTAAAATAATATTTAAAAAATATTAACTTCCTACCATGTTCCTCCTCGCAGGCATACCTAGATTACATACAGAAGTAAGAATGGAAGTTCTGTATATTGATAGTATGCCATTGCTTCATGAGCAGAGTAGAACTTGGAGAAGAATTTGAAACAACTGACGGGTGCCCTAGCGCCTCTTTTGGAATTTTCTCATGGCCCCCATTCTCCAGCATTGATTTAGGTGGTGCCCCTTGTTGGCAGAGGTTCCTGTACCTTGTACCTGGTATCCAGGGCTCCTGCCTCACCTGCACTGATTGCCAGCAAACCTCTCCCTGCTGCTGGGCAGCTGGACTTACTGGTGCAGTGTTCTTCGCCACTTGCTAACTGCTAGTACTGTCCTTTCCTAAGTGTCACTGCTTCTAATCAGGCTTTCTATTTCTTCTGTGTTGATTCCTAGTGAGTTATATAATTCTAATGAGTGATGAAGAACTTTTGCAGTTCCCAAGAATCATGTAATGCTAACTACTGCTGGCTTTAAATGGCCATCAGAGCTTGATATCCTGAATGTCATCAAAATGTCTCCCTTTCAATATTTCCTTTATCTTCAGGTAAAGAAAAAAGTTACTGGCGACCAGATCAGGTGAGTATAGAGAGTGTTACTTGTTCACTGGCTAAAAACTCCCTCACAGACAGCTATGCAGTTAAGTTTGCAAGCTTTCTACCATGCCACTGTGCATAATAGCCATTCCAGAAAGAGTTCCAAAATTGCTTTGAAGGCTGGACTAGGTGCTGGCAGTGGTGCATAGATTCCCAAAGGGATTACATCAAATGTAACCGTAGTGATATTCAGCAATGAGGTAATGTAGCCCTTAGAACAATTAAGTTTGTGGCCTTAATTGTCAGACCTCATATGATAGAGAAAGTTGTCAGATAAACCAAAAAGAGAGTTGGTGGACAGAGAAACTTTTGAGCAAGTGGGGGCATTTCAGCTTTCTCCTAATCACACACTGACTCAGAATTGACTCGATGCCAGCAGTTCTGGGGGTCGGATGTAAATGCAGCCATACCTTCTACCTCTATATAATATTGGCCTTGGCTTTCAGATCCTGAATAAGCGATTGAAGAAAGACAAAGATACAGAAAGGGAAAGGGCTTTAAATCTATTTAGCTATATCTGCTTATGTCAGATTACATGCTGTCTCCCACCACCCCATAACTAAATTCTGAAAAGGGCATTCTTTGGATAAGTTATTTCTTGGAGACCAGCTGCAATACAATCTTGCTGGAGGTGAAAATTTCCCAGAAGGATATCCTGAGAAACTACTTGGTTTCTTCTCTAAAAACATTCCAAACCATCAATTAATTCTTCTGTGAACATAGCCCAACCACAAAGATTATAAATGGCATTGAAAGAAGTCAGACTGGCTGCAAGCATAAATATTTTCCTCAGAACAACTTGAAAATTACTTGTCTTTTAGGCTGCCGAGAGGTCCAGGGCTGGCGGGAACACACTGACTGTGGATAAGCAATCCTGAGCCACGCTGCTCCCTGGGGAGTGCTGTCCTTTAAGGTGCCACCGGGACCAGTTAATGAGGCCAGTCCGAGGCCCTTGGGTCATGTCTGAAAGAGGAAACAACAAAATCTTCATGGGAAAATGATGTGAAATGAAAATAGCCAGGATATGCAAGTATTATCTAGAACCCTAGGGAGATTGTAAGTATGGCCTGAAAAAGGAAAAACAAAACAAAAAAAAAAGCTAAGAGGGGGGTAATGGGAAAAAAAAACAAAAAACTGGATGAGAAGTTTAGTCTCAGCTGAGTTACAATACTCTAGTGTATGCACATCACCCTTTTTCTCTGGGCCGTGGTTTACTCATTAGAAATGCCATTTCCAGTTATATGTTCTGTGAGTTGCTTTCTGGTGCTGAAATTCTATAGTGCCATTTTCAAGTAAGTCCCTTGGGTAAAAAAACAAATTAGATACAAAAGAAACACAAAATGTGATTCATTTTGAGTGTGCAGAAAGAAGACAGAGGGGAAAATTTGCCACTGGCTGTCAGGCTGGGATCTCACGATCTGAATCCCCCTTCTTCATTAACTATGCCCCCTAAAAATTCAATCTGGTGGTGTTGGATCCCTAAAGGGGACTCTAGACTTAGAGAATCCTCTTGGCTATGAAGTCTTTGCTTGTCTTACCCTCCTCAAACAACAGTCCCTTTCCCTGTGACTGCCACTTGCTCAGGTGGAAGTAAGCATCCTTTTTGCTTTCAGTGGCACCCAGTACATATCTAAAGTAAAACAACAACAACAAAACATATCACATTGTTTTATAACTATTTGTTTCCGTGTCTAAACTAGACTAGACTGGTCTAGGATGTCAACTATTAATGAAAGAGATTGTGTCTCATTCACTCAGCATTCTCAGATCTGTGCTAGTACTCGGCACACAGTAAGCCAAAATCAAACTGAGCCCGTTGCTGTTGAATTGATTCTGACTCATAGTGACCCTATAGAACAGAGTAGAACTGCCACATAGAGTTTCCAAGGAGTGCCTGGTGGATTTGAAATGTTGACCCTTGGGTTCACAGCTGTAGCTCATCGCTGCTATGCCATCAGGGTTTCCTTGGTACATAGTAAGGTCTCCAAAATATATGTAATAAGTACATGGCAAGAATAATCAGTGATTATATCAAAAAGAAAATTTAAGCGCAGGAAAAGGGAAATGCAGCAGGCCGTAAATTAGCTTTCAAACTCTTTCCAAACCTGGGTCTTTTAAACTTCTATTGATCCAACTACTATATAGTTTTTCTAAATACTAACTCAGTTTTGTGATTGGACTCATCCATATGTGGCCTCACTGTCATTTGTTTTCTCAGTCTTACATCTACCTCTTTCTTGCACTTGTATTTCTGCATCTCTGACTTCCAGTACTAGGACACCAGCATTCTTAAGCTATTACTTTCATCTTTCCTTTCTTTCTGCAGACACACACACACAGAGGATTCTTTGTTCCTCGGTTCTGGAATCACAGGTTGGAAGAAAAGCATCTTTTGAAACTGCTTTCCAAATTGCCTAGTTCTTTGTCAAGTTCTTTTAAAGCCAAGCAGCTGTTGCAGTTAATTATAAGCAGGCTTAATGATTCCTTTCTTACTGGATGGGTATGTGTCTCCCTCCTGGCTAATTAATCATCCCAGGTTACTCATCACCTTCCTCTCCCTCCTCTCTGAATCTTCCTCCCTCTGCAGCCTCATTTAACTTTAGGAAAGATGGTCTCATTATGTCCTAATTCATTTCTGGTCACTAATTTTTAATGTTGATTTAAACATTAGAAATAAAACTAACTACCCACCCCCCCAAAAAACCCACTGCCAATGAGTTGATTCCAATTCATACATACCCTACAGTACAGAGTAGAACTGCTCCCTAGAGTTTCCAAGAAGCACCTGAAAGATTCAAACTGCCAGCCTTTTAGTTAGCAGATGTAGTACTTAACTACTACACCACTAGTGAATAAAAACACTTCATGTCTTCATTTAAAAAAGGAAAAAAAAAAAAGTTGTCTACTCAATTTCTACTCTTAATGGCCTTGTAGTACAGAGTAGAACTGCCCCATAGAGTTTCCACCAAGTGCCTGGTGGATCTGAACTGCTGACCTTTTGGTTAGCAGCCATAACTCTTAACCACGGCACTACGAGGGTTTCTTCCTTATTAGATGGTAACTGAAAAAATCAGCTCACCCAGCAAGGTCTAAAGGGGTCATTTAAATACACTCATTGCTCACATTACCTATATACCTGAGCATTCCCTCTCAGAGTCATGTGGCCATTTCATCACAGATGAATTCCCATCTGCTATCACGTGGTTTACTGGCATGATTTAGAATTCCCTAACATTAAATTTTCCCTAGGTCCTTCATTTATAGATGAGAAAGCTCAGGCCCAGAAAAGAGCCTATAAACAAAATTAGATCACCAAAAAAATTACTTGTAAGTCTAGGACTGGAACCATGTCTAATGCTTCTTATAGCAAAACAGAGTATTTTTCCAATCAGCAGTTATGTAGACTAAAATTTCCACCTTATGAGTCACTTCTTTGCTTCTTTGAAAGCCCTTGACAAAAGTCCAGTATGTAATCTGGGGAACATAGTACATTCACATAGCACTCTCTAACACAGATTTGGTTTTCAGATCAGCTCCTGACTCCCACTGGAAAGTAAGACACTTAGAGAACTGGGGGCACCAGGGAGGAACATTTGGAGGTTGGAAGCAGAAGTTGGAAAATTGTTACAACAGAATTTCCAAGATTGTTTTGTAGGATATTCATGGTCTGAAACCCCATTGCTGTCAAGTCAACTCTGACTCATAGCAGCACTACAGGGCAGAGTAGAACTGCCCCATAGGGTTTCTAAGGCGTACCTAGTGGTTGTAGCACTCAACCACTACACCCTAGGGTTTCCACTCATGGTCCGTAAGATGGTAATTATGGCAAAAAAATAATCTTGGACAACTCCATTCAGGAAAACTTTTTTTTTCTTTTGCTGTAAATAAAACCATGTAAAGATAATGAAAAGGCAAGCTATGGACAAGCATAAAATATTTCCAAGCCATATAATTGACAAAGGACTCATCTATAATACGTAAGGAACTCCCAAAACTGAACAGTGTAAAAATATAAAGTCCAATTAAAAATGTGCAAAGACATGAAGAGATACTTCACTAAAACAAACAAAACAAAACAACACAGATTTCAAATAAGTACACAAAAGAATGTTTACTAGTTATTAGGGAAGTAAAAATTGAAGCCACAAAAATATACCACTGTATACTCACAAGACTATGGTTATAAAGACAATGCAAAGTGTTGGCAATGATATGAATCACTGGATCTCTCATACATTGTTATTAGGAATGTAAAATGGTAAGCCACTGTGGAAAATAGTTGAGTAGTGTTTTCAAAAATAGACATACACTTCTATGCATGCAAGCAATCACACTCCTGTGGCTTTATCCCACAGAAATGAAAACTTAATATCTACACAAAACAAGTATATGCATGTTCATAGCAATCCTGTTTGTAATATCCCCAAATTGGAAACAAATATATTTCAGTGGCTACATGTTTAAATAAACTGTGGATGAATAACTACGAAACTGTGCTGAGTGAAAAAGAGCAAATCTCAAAAGATTGTATACTGTATGATTCCATTTATATAACATGTTCAGAATGACGAAGTATAGAAATAGATAACAGATTGGTGGTTGCTAGGGGCTAAGAATGGGGTGGGCCATAACTATAAAGGAGTAGCATGAGATCCAGGCTGGAGCTGTGAATTTTGGAGTCAATCAACATACAGATGGCAAAGGTAAGTCCAGGGACCGAGCCTGGGGACCCTTCTACATGAGGTAAGGATCTGATACCTTTCTTGCAAAAGAGACCTCAGAAAGGCAGCCAGACAGAAGGAACACTTGAAAAGTATAGAGGGTTGACAGAAAAGAGAAGAAATACTTCTTTTAAAATTTTAATTTAAGGTTATTTATGACCTTAAAAGGAAATTCTGGTGGCATAGCAGTGAAGTACTATACCTACTAATCAAAAGGCTGATGTTTCAAAGCCACCCAGTGCTCCTTGGAAACTTTATGGGGCAGTTCTGCTCTGTAGGGTTGCTCTAAGTTGGAAATCAACTCAACAGCAGTAGATTTGGCTTTTTGTTTGGATTATGACCTTAAAAAGATCAGTTTTAGTGGAATGATGGACAGGCTTCAAGAGAGAATGGGGTGGAGATATAGCAGGGATAGTGAGTAGAAATTTTTTTCAAGATAAGTATAAAATGAAGAAGAAAAGTAACAACTGAAGAGAAAATAGGGCTAGACTTGGAAATGATTATTTTTTAGATGAGAAGAATAATAGCTTGCTTATTATTGCAAAGGAGGGGAAAGTAAGTGAGCAGGAGAAAAAAGAAAGAATTGGATGAATCAGGAGAAATAGGGAAGAAAGACCACTGTCCTTGAGTACATAAGAGGGAATGTGGTGAAGTGCATGGATGGAGAAATGGTGACAATTCATTCACAGTGACACACAGAAGGTAGATAGGTATACGTGCTAGTACCAAATCTACTGTTATCAAGTAGATTCTGACTTATAGGAATACTATAGGAAAGGGTAGAACTGCTCCATAGTTTCCAAGGAGCATCAGCTGGGTTTGAACTGTCAACTTTTTGGTTTACAGCTGTAGCTCTTAACTATGTCACCAAGGTGGAAACTTCTAATTGCTTTAATTTCACTGCAATGGGGATAAATATTTCTCCTGAGAGTGATGACAGGTGAGGAAGCATTAAAGATTTGAAGAAAGAGGAGATTATGAAATGTATGTCTGGAAAAATGAGAAAGAAGGTGGACTGGAGAAGGAAGACATGATTGCTGAGTTGAAGTTCATTACCATTGGTTTAAAGTGAGACTTGTCAACTTGTCTTTTAGTTGTCTAATACTGCTCTAACAGAACTACAAAGAAGTGGATGGCTTAATAAGATGAGTCTATTCTTGCACAGTCCAGTAGGTTACAAGTCTGCATTCAAGGTGTCCACTCCAGGGGAAGGACTTTCCCTCTGTCAGCTCTGGCAGAAATCCCTTGTGTTTCATCAGTCTTTGGTCAGGGAGCATCTTGGTGCAGGAACTTCCAGTCTGAAGGATGTGCTCTACTTCTGATGCTGTGTTCTTGGTGGTGTGACGTTCCAGATTATCTGCTTGCTTCTCTATCTCCCATTTCTGAAATGATAAAGGGCAGTGCAAGCCACACTCCAGGAAAACTCCCTTAGCAAGGCTGTGGCAATCCCACGCTAATCCTCTTTTAACATAGGCGTCCTATCTGTTATCCACAGACAGAGATTAGGATTTACAGTAGAGGACAATCACAGAATACAGGGAATCCTGGCCCACACAAATTACTACACGTATTTTGGGGGGAACACAATTCAATCCGTGGCAACATGGTCATGTGTTTTTATTGATCCTTATTCAGTTGTTCAGATACAAGCTCAGAGTAGCTCAAGAGCTGGATTTAACTAGAGTTTGGTTTTTCCAGGAATAGCCCAGAAGTAAGAAAAAGACAAGGTAACTGAAAGTATATGTGAGGAAGTGGTTTTAATGATTGTTCCATATTCATGTATATTCATGTATGCACCTTTGAATATCCACAGTGCCTACTATGCCAAAAGAAAAAAAAAAAAAAAACACTGCCTTTGAGTGGATTCTGACTCATAGCAACCATATAGGTCAGAGTAGAACTGCCCCATAGAGTTTCCAAGGAGTGCCTGGTGAATTTGAAATTCTGACCTTCTGGTTAGCAAATGTTTAACACTTAACCACTAAACCACCAGAGTTTCCATTGTGTCTAGCAAAGGGTCTTATGTATTATAAGCCCAGTAAATAGTGCTTGTAATAATCAATGGGAAGATACAAAGGCATGGAACTTAGCTGTGAATTAGTAATATGTTAGAGAGAAAGGCCATCTGAATTCAAATATCAAGATATAATATCGTAAGATTCTATAGGGAAAAAAAAATGACACAGTGGTTTAGTCCTGTAGTGCTGCTGTAACAGAAATGCCACAACTGGATGGCTTCAACAAAGCAAAATTATTCTCTCACAGTCCAGTAGGCTGCGAGTCCAAATTCAGGGCACCAGCTCCACGGGAAGGCTTTCTCTGATAGCTTTGGAGGAAGATGCTGTTCATCAGGCTTTTCTTAGTCTGGGAGCATCTCAGCACAGAAACCTGAGGCCTGAATGATGTGCTCTGCTTTAGGCACTGCTTTCTCGGTTGTATAATGTCCCCAACTCTCTGCTTGCCTCCCTTTTATTTCTTGTAGGATAAAAGGATAAAAGGTGGTGCAAGCCACACCCCAGGGAAACTCCCTTCCATTGGATCAGGGAGGTGACCTTAGTAAGGTCATTGCAGTCCCACCCTAATCCTCTTGAACATAATTCAGCCTTGCCCTATTAACCACAGGCAGAGATGAGGATTTGCAGCGTAAGGAAATGACAAAATGGAGGACAGCCACACAGTAGTGGGAATCATGGCTCAGGTAAATTGCTCCACACATTTTTAGGGGGATACAATTCAATCCATGACAATGCCTATCAGCAGATGAATGGATAAACAAACTGGTACATGTACACAGTGGAGTATTTTGCAACAGTAAAGAACAACAATGCATCAAAGACACTAGAAAAATGAACCAAGGAGGCAAAAGGACCCGTATGAATGAGAGACTGCATCAGCCTGAGACCAGAAGGACCAGATGGTGCCCAGCCACCACCAAAGGCAGCTGTGATGGGGGACATGATATAGAGTCCCTGGGACAACACAAGAAAAAGAGGTGTGCAGTCCAAGAACTCTTTTAAAAGACCAGAATTAATGGTCCAAAAGCCTGGAGGGCCCCTGGGAACATGGCCACTAGGCTTGCTGCTGGCCCTAAGCTGAAACCAGTACTGAGGTCAGCTCTTCAGACAAGAACGGACTGGACTCAGGGACACAGTGACTATATGGTGTGTGTACTTTATGGCTTTATACATTTATAGGAGGTTGTACAACTGGTTTCTTTCTAGATGTAAGAGAAAATGGTGGAGAGAAGGGAACAAGTACTCATTCAGAGGATACTAGAAGTGTAGCATGAAGAGCAGGAACGTACAGTCACAGTCTGAGGAGATCCGATGGAACTGTAGATAGATGGGCATGCAGAATTGATTTGGATTGTATACTTTATCATAAAACAATGAATGTGTGAAGCATCTGATAACAGGAAACTGTAGGGCGTTATGCTGAATGATGTAAGTCAATCACAGAAGAACAAATATGAGACTACTACTGTAAAAACTTATGAAAGAGTTTACACATAAAAGGAGTCTCTGATGATTACCAAAGAAAGGAGGAATAGAGATAGAAAAACACTAAATGGACGACAGATAAATGATAAATTTGGTGAAGGATAAGACAATTGCACAATACTGGGGAAGCCAGCACAACTTGTACAAAGTAGGATCATGAAAGCGCCATAGACACATCCAAACTGCCTGAGGGTCCAAATTACCAGGCTAGGGGCTGTCAGGACCGTGGTAACAGGGAATATCTAGCTCAATTGGCATAACATAGTTTATAAGGAAAATGTTCTCTACACTCTACTTTGGTGGGTAGCATGTGGGGGGTCTTAAAAGCCTGTCAGGAGCCATCTAGGACATTCCACTGGTCTCACCCCTTTGGGAGCAAGGAAGAATGAAGAAAGCTAAAGACACGAGGGAAATATTAGTCCAGAGGACTAATGGACCATGTCTACCATAGCTTCGACCAGACTGAGCCTAGTACAACTAGATGGTGGCCAGCTATCACCGCGGACTGCTCTGACACGGATCACAATAGAGGGTCTGATGGAGCTAGAGAAAAATGGAGAACAAAATTCTAACTCAAAGGGAAAGGCCAGACTTACTGACTTAGAGACCAGAGTATGGCTCCTTACAGCTCAGTAATGAAGTCACTCCAGAGGTTCACCCTTTACCTGAAGAGTAGATATGTCCATAAAACAAAAGGAGACTAAAATGGCATGTCAGCCCAGGGGGAAGGACTAGAAGGGAAGAGAGGGAAGGAAAGCCGGTAATAGGCAACAAACATTTGAGAAGATGATTGATAACCAATGCCATAAAACACTAAGTGTTCTAACGGCCCAATGAGAAACCAGTTAGTCCTGTAAATCTTATGTAAATTGCAATGAGTAAAATTGAAAAAGATGTGCAGTTGGGTTGTATTGTTTTACCATACTTATTCAACCTCTATGCAGAACAAATAATCTGAGAATCTTAACAATATAAAGAATAATGCAGCATCAGGATTCCAAGAGGACTTATTAACAACCTGATATGTGCAGATGACAATCTTGCTAGGAAAAGTGAAGACAGCTTGATGCACTTACTGATGTAGATCAAAGATTGCAGCCTTCAGTACGGATTACACCTATACATTTTAAAAAAAGGTAAAGTCCTTACCACAGGACCAATAAACAACATGAAGAAAATTGAAGCTGCCAAGGTTTCATTTTTCTTGGATGAACTGTCAGTGTCCATGAAATCAGCAGTTAAGGATCAAACGATGTATTAGGCAAACATGATGCAAAAGTCTTCTTTGAAATGTCTAAAGGAAAGATGTCACTTTGAGATCTGAGGTGCATCAGACCCAAGTCGTGGTATTTTCAGTCACCTTGTATGGAGTCCTGGTAGTGCAGTCATTAAGAGCTCAGCTGCCAACCCAAAGGTTGGTAATTTGAATCCATCATTTGCTTCTTGAAAACTCTCTGGCAACAGACTGATTTTTTTTTTTTTTTTTTTTTGCTTCATATGCGTGCAAAAGCTGGACAATGAAAAAGGAATACTGAGAAAGAATTGATGCATTTGAATTAGGGTACTGGTGAAGAATATTAGATATGCATACCATAAACTGCCAGAAGAATGACCAGATATGTCTTGGAAGAAGTATAGCCAGAATGCTCCTTAGAAGCAAGAGTGGCTGGTCAGTCTTCTCACTTTGGATATGTTATCAGGAGAGACCATTGGGAGGCGAAAACCGTGCTTGGCAAAGTAGAGGGTCAGCAAAAAAGGGAGAGCTTCATGCAGATGAACTGACACAGTGGCTGCAACAATGGGCTGGAGCATAGCTATGATTATAAAGGATGGCATAGGACCTGGCAGTGTTTCATTCTTCTGTATATAAAATCACTAAGTCAAGGCTGAATCAACTGGCGCCTAACCACAGCAATATGGCCAGCAGAACCAAATGGTAAGATGACAGTTGCAAATAAGAAGCAAAGATATGCCCTTTTATGGGCATGTCCTTGTTCCCTAGCCACACTAAAGAAAACCCCAAGGTCCTTATGAACTAAATGTTAGAGAAAGGAACACGTTAAAATAAAAATAAAAAGAATCTTCCTAACACAAAGGATTTCTCAGAATTTTTCTTTAAAAATGTCCACACATTCTTTTCATAACTTAAAAAAATTGACAAAAATTCAACTTATTAAATAGCTGCAATGTCTTCATGAAACTGAGACTGTGAGGACATCTTGTATTGGCAGTCAACCCCTTAAGACTGTTAAGCAAAAAGAAAACTGTTATTCTTCACTGCTACTGGTAGGAGATCAAGTAGCTCTGCCTACCATGCTGTTTGGAACTACAGAGTATCCATCCCAGGAGATACCATACAGCTCTCAAAATGAAGACTGGTAAAACTATTTCCCAGCCAACAAGGTGGGTTATGATATTATGAAAACTATAAAATGGAATTACATTTATATTAACCTGTTGACCTGTTGTCATTGAATGAATTCCCAGTAATAGCAACCCTATAGTAGAGAGTAGAATTGCCTTATAGGGTTTTCAAGGAGTAGTCAGTGGATTCAAACCACTGACCTTTTGTATGACAACCATAGCTCTTAACCACTGTGTATCCAGTTCCCTTACATTCATGTAGAATATAAAAAATATTAAAATATTACATTAGGAAAAAACAAATTATAATCTAATTGTGTCAGAATGGTGAAGTTTTGTTGACTTGTTTCCTTTATATTTGGCTCATTGTGGCTTTATTACTTTTTAAAAAAGAAAAATCAAGTAAGTTTTTTTTATGTGTTTGCAAACTCCTTAAAGAAAAATAAAATCCTCTGTTACTTGATTGGGATTCTTCCATGTACCTCTGACAGCACTAAGAAACCAACAGTTTTCAGAGAATGAATTTATTCAAGGAATGTAGTAGCAAAAATGTTTAATAGACATAAGAAAGGACTGAGTTCATCTGGTATATATCTGTGTTCTATGACATAAATGACTTGGACTTGAGGTAATAAATGAACAAATAAATAAAATGCATCACTAAACAACTTTCAGGATTGAGTTTTCCCTAGATTATAAGGTTCATAAGACCTGAGACAAGTATTTTGTTCTTTGCATGGTGCTTGTTACTTCGTAAGGTTCCATTATGTATGAACCACTTAGGTCTGTTAAAAACTTGGAAACACCCCACACTTTTATGAAAAACTCCTGTGCTGGTGACTGAGCCTTGGGCAGTACTTTTCTATAATTTTTACATGTCCAGGTTCTTTTCACTTTTATGGATGGAGTCTTGCAGATCATAAATTTAAATGCTCAGGGAACCTTAGAAGTTATTTCTTCTTACCCTTTCTATAGGTCCTCTCGTGTTGAGTTGCTCAATAGAGCTTAACTGAAATTGGCATTTGTCTAACACTAATACATTCTGTTTTTTCAGGGCCTTTCTGCCAAGAACTTAAGAGTAGGGAGGTAAGCAGGAAAGGAGGTTTTCCTTTCCCAAATCCAAATCTTGAAAGATTACTCTTGCATCAGCTGCAGTAAGGCTTTCTTAAGGCATACCACACCAGACTTGAATAGCTTTTCTTTAGTAGAGGTTTAGGGAAACTGGGTCCTATTTGTAGCTATGTAACTAACTAGCTGTGTGACTGTGGGCAATTCATTTAATCTTGAAGCTATAAAGACTCAATTATAATGATGTACCACCACCCTACCCCGACTGCCTCATAAGTTTGGTCTGGGGACACTTGAGACAATGTTTATAAATGGGTTTAACACCTGTAGATGTTTAAGGGCCATTTGCCCTAAATGTAAGTTGTTGCTTTTCTGTCTGTTGAAGTTTTGGTTTTAATTCAAATACTTCTAAGCTTTGGGATTCATCTGTTTGTACTGACTTCTCCTGTACTGTGTGTTGCCTCCCTTCACCAAAAATAACTATTGTCAGTTATCTAATTAATGAATATCCCTCTTCCCCGTACCTCCCCTCATAACCATCAGAGTGTGTTTTTTTTGGTTTCAACCTACTCTTGAGTCCATATAATTGTAGTCTTATACAATATTTGTCCTTTTACAACTGACTAATTTCACCCAGCATAATGCCCTCCAGCTTCTTCCATGTTATCTTTCCCAAATCCACCAGTGTTCTTTATAATTGTATTATATTCTGTTGTGCAAATATACCATAGTTTCTTTATCCATTCTTCCACTGATGGGTACCTAAGTTGATTCCAACTTTTTGCCATCATGAACAGTGCCGCAGTGAACACTGGTCTGCATGTATTCGTGTGTCAGCTTTTTTCAAGATATCTTGAGGATATATTCCATCAAGTGAGATTGCTGGATTGTATGGTATTTCTATTTCTAGTTCTAAATGTAGGATTCTTATGTCTCACCTTCTTTTTCTTTGTACTCATTGACAATAATTTTGTGGCTGCATTTGTAATAACAGATTAATTACTAATATTCTCCATTTTTATAGATGAGGAAACTGAGGCACAGAGACATGAGTAACACGCTCAGGGTCTCAGAGCTAATAAGTAGTGGAGTCTCTCCAGTTTTCTGGGCCGTGGTTTGTCCTGTGACATCAATTCTCTGCTGGAGTTTAGAAGCAAGGACAGATAAGAGTGAGCAAGGAATATGTGGGTTTACATTAAGCAAGATTGGGTTAATTGTGTTCACTTAGTATCTGTAGTGAACAGTTTTATTGTGATGAAATTGTGCACAACAGATTAGTAGGTAAGCATGAGTTAGCCCATATGTACCTTACCTACTGGGTAATCCAAACTAGCTGAGAAGAGCTGATACATTTGCATTTTTCAGCCTTTTTATTTTTGTGAAGATGAAAGTAACAACTTCCAAGCTCTTTACATGTCATACTGGAAAGTGGGAGTTTCTCTTGTGCTTTCTGCCCCTTGTTTTTAAAGAAGGAACAGGACATCCTCAGCTCTTCATAAAGCAGGCACCCAGACGGCTTCCCCCAGCAGGTGGAAGTGGCCCATCCTTGTAAGTGAAAGGAAGGTGATTAGCACCCAAGATTGCAAGAGAAACATCAGTTGGGGTGAAAACATCTATGTCCTCTGATCTATATTTCTCCAGGGAATACTTGTTCCTAACATTTTCAGAAAACTCTGCTTCCTTGCTAGACTAGTGCCCAGGACAAAGAACTTATCTGTAAAGTGAGGGTTAAGAATAGCTCATTTCAAGCAAGGGTTCATAAGAGGACATTTATAGGGCCTGATGAAGTTTCTTTCATCTCAAATCTAATGGCAATCCAAACTCCACCTGGGCCTCCAGGACTCCCTGATGAAGTGTCGGAAGTCATTAAAGCTAAAGAGTGGAGATAAACAACAGGAATCTTTGATGTCTAAACCTGGTGTCCATTAAGAAATAGAGAGGTTCAGTTGCTCTTTCTAACCATATTAAACTCAAGGCAGATCTGACTCCATGTGTTTCAGGGGCCTGTTGGCCTCATCCAGATCTAATAAAGTTGTTTATCTTTGCTCTTGCTAACGCTGTCACTCTCTGTACTGAGGGGAATAACATGGATGAGAAGAAAGTGAGATCAAGAAGGTAAAGGACTTAATCCTGTTTACGTATTTGTAAGTGTCTCTTGAAACAGATTATGTCTACCTTTTTTCATTCTCAGATTCTTTATTTTCATAAAACCATAGAATTTGAGAGATTGGTGAGCCTTCCACCATAGAGGAGCCAGAGGGGAAACCCAGAGAGATTGATGATATACAGAGCAAATTAGTGATGGAGTATAAAAAACTGAGAAAATATATTAGTTGGTTGGAAGAACAAAATCACTGATCACCTGCCGTTCACCATGGATGAAAACTTGATCTGGGATTCTTCCATGTAAGTGAGATCAGAAAAGCTGAAGGGTAACCAGAATTATCCTGCCCACATATTTCTGAGTGCCTCTTGGGACAAATCCATTGTGTCAAGTGCCTCTTTTCATTCTCAGGTTATTTGTTTTCATAAAATTAGGGATGAATTAGATGAATACACAGTCCTTGCACAGCTTTGGGAGTAATAAAGTATTGGTAGTGTTATGCAAAAAGCCTTATACAAGACATAATGACATTAAATAGGATGGAGTGCCATTTTTTCCTCAGAAAGGCTGTATCAAGATGGTTACATGTTTATATATTGAAGGCCTTGAGTGGTGCAACTGGCTAATATATTTGGCTGCTAACCAAATGATTGGAGTTTCTAGTCCAATTTGGACTGTTGATCTACTTTGAAAAATTCAGTCATTGAAAACCCCATGGAGCAAGAGTTGTACCCTGACACACATGGGATCACACATGGGAATCAGCTCAGTGATACTATACATACACATATAGAGAGAGAAAGCATAAGAGAAACTCCCACTTCCCAGGATGACATATATATATATATGTGTGTATGCATGTATTCACCTTCAATCCAACTGTATAATAGCTATAATAGCTATAGCAGTATAATAGCTATAATTTATCTCCATAGAGGCATGTAGATCATTTTTAAAAGATTTTAGTAGCAGTAAATAAAATTTAATTTTTTTCCCATATTAATTATCACTTGTTGTCAAGTTGATTCTAACTCATAATGATCCAGTTGTTACAGTAGAACTGTTTCATAGGATTTTCTTGGCTGTAATCTTAACAGAAACAGATCAGCAGGCCTATTGTCCACTGTATCATTTAGTGGATTTAAACCGCCAAACTTTTAGGTTAGCCGTCAAGTGCTTGGCGACCTCATTTGCCTTATAGTCAATAGTTGCTGATTAAATACCAACTTGAAATAGGCCACTCATGTGGCAGATAATATGATTAGGAAGAAGTGACCTGATAATGACACCATATGCCAAGGCTAGGAAGAGTCCTGAAAGCTCAAAATTCACTTAGCTAGAACAAAACTCAAATAGTCCCGTCAAACTTTTTTTTTTTTTTTAATTACATAGGTGATTACTAAATCTATCTTGGAAAGGCATTACAATGTTTGGAAATTTATCATTGCATGAATTCTCTGAGGAATCAGCAGGTGGTCTCAGATTCATCTTGGGACAATTTGCTCACAATTTGGATTTCATAACAGTTTATCACTTTAAAAAGAACTGCTTTTCCTGCAGATTAAACTTGTCATTAAGTGCTGAGGTACTCTTACAAATAGTTGATTTGCTTTTAATCAAATGCCAACTTCAGGGCATAACCTGAATGATTAGCTGAAAAAACTAATTGTTGTTATTAGGTGCCACCAAGTTGGTTCTAACTCATAATGAACCTATGTACAACAGAAGAAAACACCACCTGGTCCTGTGCTATCCTCACAGTCATTGCTAGGCTTGAGCCCAGTGCTGTTGACACCGTGTCAATCCATATTGTTAAGGGTCTTCTTTCTTGCCGACTTCTACTTTACCAAATGTCTTAGTCATCTAGTGCTGCTGTAACAGAAATACCACAAATGGATGCCTTTAACAAAGAAAAAATTATTTTTGCACATGCCAATAGGCTAGAAGTCCAAATTCACAGTGTCAGCTACAGGGGAAGTCTTTCTCTATTAGCCCTGGAGGAAGGTCTTTCTTATCAAGCTTCCCAGGACAGCAATCTTGGGTCCTAAGGATGAACTCTGCTCCCAGTGGGGCTTTCTTGGTGGTATAAGGTTCCCACCTCTCTACTTGCTTCCTTTTCCTTTTGTCTCTTGGAAGGCAGATAAAAGATAGTGCAGACCCAACCCAAGGAAACTCTTTTCACTTTGGATCAGGGATGTGACCTGAACAAGAGTGATACTTCTACCGTAATGCTGTTTAACCACAGGGAGAGATTGTGATTTATAACACATAAGAAAAATACAGAAGAGAGGATACCTACACAATACTGGGAATCATGGTCTAACCAGATCGACATGTATTTTGCGGGGACACGACTTAATCCATGACATCAAGCATGATGTCCTTTTCCAGGGACCAGTTCCTCCTGATACATGTTCAAAGTACCTGAGATGACCTTTCACCATTCTCACTTCCAAGCAGCTTGCTCTCTTCAAGACAGATTTGTTCATTCTTCTGACAGCCATGGTACATTCAATATTCTTTACCAATGCAATAATTTAAAGATGTCAATTCTTGTTTGATCTTCCTTTTTCATTGCCTAGCTTATGCATGCCTATAAGGTGACTGAAAATACTGTTGCTTTGGTCAAACTCACCTTTGTCCTCAAAGTGACATGTTTGCTTTTTAATGCTTCAGAGAGGTTTCTTTCCAGTAGATTAGCCCAATACAATGTAATTTGATTTCTTGACTGTTCTATGAGCTTTGATTGTGGATCCAAGTAAAATGAAATCCTTGAGAACTTAAGTATTTGTTTATCGTGATAGTGCTTATTGTTCCAGTTGTGAGGATTTTTCTCCATGTTGAGTTGCAATCCATACTAAAAGCTGTAATTGTTGATCTTCGTCAGTGTTTCAAGTCCTTTTCACTTTCAGCAAACAATGCTAATTATTGTGCCTTAACTTTACAGAACTCAACATTTGTTTAAGCTACCACCTGTGAGCACATGCTACAGGCCACATGACATTTTAAATACCCTACATAAATTTGATGTCTTAAAATTATAGTGTTGAAGAATACTGAGTATACCATGGACTTCTGGAAGAACAAATCTCTTTGAAGAAGTAAAGCCAAAATATTCCTTAGAACCAAACATGGCAAGACTTCATTTCACATGCTTTGGATATACGAGGTCCAACAATTAAGTCCTCAAACATAAGATCATCTCCCTGCTCAACTGTAAAGGGAGTTTCCCTGGAATATGGCTTGCTCCACCCTTAATCCTTTCATCCTACAAGAGATAAAAGGAAAGCGAAGTGAGCAAGCAGAGAATTAGGAACCTCACACCATCAAGAAAGCAGCACTAAGAGAACAGCACATCCTTCAGACCTGAGGTTCCTGTGCCAAGATGCTCCTTGAACAAAGACTGATGCAAAGCAAGGACTTTCCTCCAGAGCCGACAAGGGGGCAATCCTTCCCCTGGAGTGGACACCCTGAATTTGGATTTGTAGCCTACCAAACTGTGTAAGAATAATCTTTCCTTTGTTAAAGCCATCCACTTTGTGGTATTTCTGTTAGAGCAGCACTAGCTGACTAAAACAGACACTGAAAGACAGCAATTCAAATCCACTAGCCACTCCTTGGAAGCCCTATGGAGCAGTTCTGTGCTGTCTCATAGGATCACTATGAGGCATAATCAACTTGACAGCAAGGGTTTGATTTTTGGTTTTATGGACAAAGTCCCCAGGCATTCCTCACCAAAATAAGATGTAGCATATAACTTGATGAACTATATTATGACAACTGACAGATGTCCCATGAGACTATGCTTCAAACTCAGAAATCTAGTCTCTGGAGGCTTCTGATTAGGGACAGAGATAACTTTGAATATACCGGTCTGACTGTGTCACTGTTGTTATTGTGTGTTATTGAGTTAATTATGACTCCTGGCAACCCCACAGGATAGACTAGAACATGCCCAATAAAGTTTCCTAGGCTGTAATCATGATAAGAGGTAGTCGCCAGGTCTTTTTCCTGTGGAGTGGCTGGTAGGCTCAAACTGCTGACCTTTTTGGCTAGCATCTGTGTGCTGAACCTTTGCCCTGCCAGGGTTCCTGGCCATGACACTAATTCCCTCAGAAAACTGCAGTGGTGTCCAGTGGAAAATGGAATAAAATCCAAACTCCTCAGCTTTTCATGATAATTTCTATCACTGAATTTTCTAATCTTACATCTCATATATCTTCCTTCCAACCTCAAATTGTTCTCATATTGGGCTGTCACTATCCCATGGATATATGTATGCAGCATTCTACCTTCTCGCTTTTGTATAAGTACCCTACCTGTCCTGAGACTTAAACATCTCTTCAGGCTCTAGTGAAAGTATGTAAGACAGAACCTTCCTTTCTGTCCTCTGAATGTACAGTTTCATGCTCATTTGTATATGTAGCTGCCTTGTCTCACAACTCCCATCTGTGTTCCTTTCAAGAAAGAAAGAGTGTGGTTCATTTTTGTACCCACAATGTCTTATATAATTCTTGATACATAATATGTGCTTGTAGTATGTTGATTGAGTCAGACATTCACTAATGATATCTATTTCTGTAACTGTTTTCATTCCAAACATAAATAGAATGTACTTACCCCATGAAGTGAAAAAAATGTAAATGTTTTTCTGATATATTTAAATAATATGCCATGTTTGATCCATTGTCTGTATGGAGCCACAAACTCAGATGTTTAGGCCAAAAATTTTATAGAACTATCTGTAAAGCAAGAATCAAACATTTTTAAGGATACATTATTACTTTTCAAGTAGTATCTTTCCATATAATGAAGATGCTCAGTGACTTCACTTTCTTGATGCCAAGCTCTCTGTGAAACCTGAAGAAGTAGCCTGAGGTGCTTGAAATTAATATTGTGTGTACAATTCATCTAGTTTAATCTTCAGTGTAGAGTACATAATATAAACACTGTGGTTATAAAGCCACTTGTTTTTATAAGAATGACATGGTACCCTGAGGAGGTCAACCAAAGTTTTCTCTCAATCAATGTCACTGGCCAGTGTTCCAGCTCAACTGAAAATATTGATTCCTTTTCTACTCTAAATATTTTTAGCTTATTTTTATGCATTAATGTCTCTGTGTTGGCGTCATAAGCATTAAGCTTCACATATAAAAATAAAATGGCCATACCAAAGCCTGATTACACTGATGATTTTCATTATTTTAATTTAACAAAAGAATTGGGTCAGCAATTTAATAATCTAATCTATGTAGCAATCTTGAATTTAGAGAATGAGTAAAGACATGGCCTTGTTATCCTTCAGAAACACAGGCTGCAACACTTGTCATCCTTTACTACCCTTCAGAAATCGACTCATACACACGGACACATGCACAAGAATGTTTATTGCAGCACAGTCCACAATAGCAAAAAGATGGGATCATCCCAGATGTCCATAAACAGATGAATGGGCACTCAATGGAACGCTATGCTATGATAAAAAGCAACGATGACTTTAGAAAACATAACAGTTTCAATTGGAAGATATGCTGAGTAAAATCAGTCAGTGGCAAAAGGAGAAATATTGTATGAGACTCTTGTTATAAAGACTTAAAATAGAATTATCTACAGAATAAAAAAACCTTTGACAGCTACAAGGGTGGGGGATGAGGGTTTATCATAGATGAGATAGTTGATAAATGTTAGAAATTCTATTCATATATCATAATAAATAAATAAAATCAGTTAATTAAAAAAAAAATCCGGTCATCATTAAGTGTCCATTCTAGTCTGATAAAGACAACAAATATGCAGATAAACACAATATGTATCAGGTGTTGCAGAAGAAAAAGTAAGAAGGGTCAAGGTACGTAGAAGGAATCCTGGTGTTTCGGTGGTTAAGTGTTTGGCTGCTAACCAAAAGTTCAGCTTAACTAGTAAAAAAATGTTTGCCTTTTGTGTTATGCTCTTTTAGAAGCTATCTATATGACACCAAATTGAAATAACAACTCAAAAGATTAGATACGGACCTTAGCGGTCACTGAGTTTATGCTAACTGGGAGGAACAACTCAGAAAGAGGGGTGAGAATGGTTGTAACTTGAGGGATGTAATCAGTCACTGAATTGTACATGTAGAAACGAATTGGTGTAAATTGTGCACATTCTTAGAAACAACAGCAAGAAATGAATTTTAAAAAATCGCAGTGGGACAGGATTCCTTTAGAATTTTTATATAAACAATTAGTTTGTTTTAAAATAAATGAATAAATCCATTCGTATTTATTATTTCCAATCTCTAAACATTTTCTTTCTTCTTCCTAGCTTACTGCTGAGTAAGACCTCTTGTACCTCTAGTTCAAGGCTGGATAAAAGTTGTAAGAGTAAACCTTTTTACCGACTTCTGAATTTTAGAAACTATGCAACCTTTAGTTATTAATTATGATGCTAGTTTCTTTATTAGGGAAGTTTCTGTTCCTATTATTCTGAGAATATTTTAGTCATAAGCAGGCATTGGCTTTTCAAACATTTTATGCATCTATTGCCAAGTGCCATCGAGTCGGATCTGACTCATGGCGACCCTAGGGGACAATTTTTCTTTATTCTATTAAGATGGTGAATTATTGGTTAATTATTGAATGTTAAGCTGACCTTCCATTCTGGGATAAACCTCACTTGGTGCTGATTCATTATCTCTTTTATATTTTATTTGATTCAATTTTCCAGTATTTTCTTTAGAATATTTGGACTGATGTTCAAAAGAGATACTTTTGAACTTCAATTTGAACATAATTGGGTTTTGTATCATAATTTTGTTAGCTTTTGTAAAGCTAGTGGTAAAGAGTTCCTTCCTACTCCTTCTTAGTGTGTGTGTACAGTGGTTTATTTCTTCCATAAATAAAGAATTTATCTCTGAAACCATCTAAACTAGAAGTTTTCTTTGGGAGATTTATTTTATAACAAAGTCAGTGTCTGCTTCAGTTACGTACTGATGTATAACAAAAGCACTCCAAAATTTTGTGGTGTAAACAATAATGATTTATTTTTTTGTAATGCTGTGAAATGGCTGGTTTTACCTGGCTCAGTCATATGATTGCATTCTCCTGGCTGCCTCTCTGACTTCATACCCTACCTCCCTTACCCCTAGCTCATAGCACCTCAGGCACTATGTTCCTTAAACCCACTTTCATCCAGTCTTTGCACTTCATGAAGTTCTCTGTACCTGAAATGTTTCCCCCAAAATCTTCCTGGTTTGCTTTCTTCGGTTCTCTGCTGACACTTTACCATATCTGAGAGGGCATTCCTAACCACTGTTTCTGAAACAATCTGTTCCCTGATGCTGTATACCTTTAAAATTCATTTGGTTTTAGAAAGACTGTTTTTTGATTTTAGCACAATTTAAGGGGGTGTCTTTAGTTTAAGGTTTAAAAAATATCTTCAGGGCAATAATTTCATGGGTTCATCCAGTCTCCGTGGCTCCAGAAATTCTAATGTCCATGAGAATTTGAAATGTTGTCCTGCATTTCCCCCTTTCAGTCAGGATTCCGCTATAGAAACTTTGATCACAATGTTCAGTACAGTAGCCAAGAACTGTTTCCTTGTACTATTCCTGACTCTTCTTCCTTTGTTACTCCAATTAAGTAGAGACACACTGTGCCTTGGATGGCCACCTGCAAGCTTTTAAGACCCCAGGAATTACACAATGAAATAAGAGGTAGAGCAGAATCACTAAATGCATTATTAGGGCAATTAATTGGTGTACCCCATAATCTTCAAAGCAAAGAAGCAAATCCCGTGAAGTGTTTGGTGTGTATAAGGAGCCTCAGCAGCTGCTCTTTTTTTTTGTTGTTGTTGTCATTGTTTTAAATATGCCTATCACACAACTTTCGCCAATTCAACTTTTTGCAGTTGTACAACTTATTGATAGCACTGAACAGTAACCAGCTGTGTATAAGGTTGCACAGCCACTGGGAGCTTTTTAAAACAGAGAATCATCTATATGTAGTAAAGATATTTGGTGAAAGTTTAATGGAGAATGAGATACTTAAATAAAACAATTCCCAGCAGATGATTTACTAATCACAAAGGGAAACAGTGGCTAAATGTACAATGAGAAACCTGACGGGCACCACTTAAATCAAGTGATCAAAGTTAATATCACCAATAATGGGACAAAAAATGAAAGAAAACTAATGCCACCAATCATGGGCCTCTAGGTGGGATGGACTGAAGGACAAAACATCAGTCATGTAGTATTTCTTTCCAAGATGTATAACATAAATCTAACCATGAAGAAATATTTAAAAAATGGAAATTCAGAAGCGTTCTACAAAAACAAAACAAAAACCCAAAAACTGACCCTTAATCCACAGTGATGTAACAGTTACAAAAGGGTATCAATACTGAAGAATCATAACAGTAAAGGTCTAGTGTCTCTGAAGAGTCAGAGATGTTAGGCTGGATCCTGAATGAGGGAAAAAATGAGATAAAGAAGACTGTCGGTACAGTTGATGAAATTTGTATGTAGATCATATAATAGTGGTATTGCTGTTAAATATTTGATAAATGTATTATGGCTTTATAAAGGATGTCCTTGGTTATAGCAAATATGCATTGAAATATGTGTAGTGTATGAAATGTGTGCACTTTCAATTTATTTTTTAAGAAAGATGTGTGTGTGTACATTATAGGTAAATAGTTTGGAAAAGCTAATAAAACAATTAAAATGGGTGAGTGTAGATGAAGATGTGCTTTTTAATATTCTTGCAACTAACATAAATTTTTAACTATTTCAAAATAAGATGTTAAAAATTAGAAAATGATGGAAAGTGTGATAACCAGGAAAACACAGGCCTAGTTTAATTTACTCAGTGGAATTTTTGAAAACATTGTGGATCAAACAAAACATATCAGCAGATCAGTTCAGATTTATAAATGACCAGATTGCGATCTCCTGAACTACATAAAGTCAAGCTCAGATCTCTTTCTTCGACCATCTACTGTCTCAACCTGACTGAGCTTGTCAGACGCACCTCACAAGTCTCTCCGCACTCAGTCTTTGATACTAGCTAATTTGGGCTGCTCTAGTGCTCCCAGGAACATTCTGTGCTTTGTATCTTGGCTCAAGCTGTCCTTCACGTTGGAACATTGTTTTTTATTTTCTCCATCCGTGCATTTTCTCATGTTCTCCAAGTTACTGTTTAAATTCTAACTCCTCTGAAATCCCTTTTTACGACTTTAGTCTACAATCAACTCTGCTTCCTGAGAACTCCTGTAATAATGATCTGTGTAGTGTACCATTGTGTTGATTGACTAGTTAATGAAAAACAAAGTTAGCATATCAGCAGACTGAAGAGAAAGAGTTCGGGACCAGGTTACATCTTCTGTTTAATGACATTTACTTGTTGCTTGTTTTTATGCAAGTGGGTCCCACACTGAATAAACTACTCCAATTCCCTAAAGAGGTAACTTACACTAAATACATGATTTTTGATACTGCTGTAATAAACAATACTACAAATGTTGACTTTAAAGAACAAATTTATTTTTTACACAGTTCTGAAGACTAAAATCCAAATCAGTGTCCTGGCCACATCAATTTCTTCATTCCTAGTTTCTAATGGCTGCCACAATCTTCCGTATTCCTTTGTTTGTATGTTGGCCCTTGCACAACATCTGTTCTCCTCCCATGTGGGTCTCTGTCTGTTCTGCTCATCTGGTAACTCAGAAGTGATTAGGTTTAGGACTCACCCTCTACCAGTATGACCTCCTTAACACAACAAAAGAAAACACCTATTTCCAAACCAGATCACATCCATAAGGACTTCAAAACATAGTTTTTGAGGGGGCACAATTCAATTCATAACACACAGCAAACTTCAATCCATAGTCACAATTGCCCTTACACATAGTTACTCATAACTAGTTTATATTGATCTGTAAGAGTTTGGTAAAGATGGAATCAGATCTATGTCAGATAGTCACTGTTTTCTTCAGAAGGTGCAGGAAACTTCCCTGAGTCTGAATAGTGAGTGAAGAAATATCTAGGTCATTTTTCTCTGTACATGGTGGAAGAGTGATTCAGAATGCTGCTCCTACTTTAAAGTTTAGACAAATTGATCACTCTCATTCCTCAGTTTTTCTGCTAAGTCACCAATCAAAGAATTATAGTGTTTGGTCTGATATCAAACTAAGAGAAGACTTAGTTCAGGCTCCCTTCCCTATTTTACGTGAGAACAAATGAAAGAAAACAAAAAAGAGTCATAGTGGGATGAAATGAATCACTCAAGAGTACAAAACTTGAAGGACAGATGGATTTAGAATCCTGACCTCATAACTCCTGTTCTTTTTTCTATGTGTCAGCTTTCCTTGGCATTCTTAAAGTTCTTTGAATCAAGCACTAATTTTAATGCTACCAAAAAAATTTTTTGATTTTATTATTCATCTCTTCCTACCATACTAAGTAAAAGAGCCCTAATAAACATAAATGTCTAATGGACTTCACAGTGAGGGCATGGACAGAAGGCAACAGTACCAAATAAGTTCAGATTATTCCCCATCATACAAAACACATTTCTTCAGTCTTGCTTAAACCTGTACATCACTTTGGGTTAAAAATAGACCCAATGTCTATTCCTGGGACATTGTTTGGTTTACGATTGTTTAATTCTCTGGGCAAAGTGGTTTTTCCCAAGAGGTGACACCTGGTGATCACAAAAGCTAAGGTTTTCTTGAAGTTTTGCCTACAAAATGTCCTTCGCTCCTAGTCATTCATAATATGAACACTGGCTCTGTCTTTTATCAGTACACAAACTTCAGCAAGCCAATTGACCTCTCCATACATCTGTCTTCTTGCCTGAAATAGGAATAATAATAAAATTGCTCTAGTTATTCCACAAGTTTTATGCAGCTCTAATTACATAAATATGGGTAAGGGCATTTTACCAGGTTTAAGATACTGCATAAATGCACATGGTTATTATGGTTATCAGGACATCATCACATGAAGAACATTTCTTCAATACTACCTGTGGTGATTCAATATTAAAAAGAGAAAAGGTTGGGAAGATTTTGCTAGATCATATCTTTATACCCTTGGTCTGCCCCACTGTCTTTCACAGCTCCTTAGCCCCATGCAATTTCTCTCTCTCCCACATTTACCCCACTGTATTAGCCAGAGAATGGTTTTTTTTTCACTTGATTTTGCCAATAAAACAAATGCCAATCACATGTACAAAGTCTTTGTAAAGTGAGGTTACCATCATATAATCAATAATGAGGATAGTAATTATCAATGGGGCAGAATGTCTTATAACCTGAACCTCTGTGGAGTTTTTTAGAGGACTCCTGATGAACAGATCCTGTTATGACTATCCTGTAGCATGCAGAAGCTGGTTTAGAAATAACCAGATGCCTATTTAAAAGGACTCTGTTCTAACTAGTCAATGTATTGTAAACTTCTTTTCATATGAATTAAATATGCCATTAGTTCCTGAAAGTCCATGATCAGATAATTAATGGAAAAGGCAATTCAGTGGCAGCATGGCATCACTGAAGCAGTTGCCAGCAGATCCTGAGCTTTAGACTTCTTTTTAAAGTAAAGTAAGGAAGGTATGGACTGGAACAATAAGACCTAGCTGCTAGCCTTCACTAGTAGACACTTGTGGCCAAGATGTGGGTGAAGTTGTGGATAATGAAACCGGGTAAGCGAATAAGCCAGTGGGGAACTAAAAACGCACAAATCTTGGACTTTCTTTTTTGTAAGTTATTTTGTTTTTCGTACTTTAGGTGAAGGTTCATAGAACAAAGTAATTTCTCAATAAACAGTTAATAAACATATTGCTTTATAACATTGGTTAACAAATGCATAGCATGTCACACTGTCCTTTCTCAACCTTGGCTTCCTTATTACCAGCTTTCCTATATCCTCCGCCTTCTAATGCTTGCCCCTGGGCTGCCATGCTCCTTGAGTCTCATTTATTTTTATGGTCCTGTCCAATCTTTAGAGGAAGGGTGATGTCAAGAGTGACTTAATTATAGAGCTGAAAGTGTATCCAGGGGCCACACTCTCAGGGTTTCTCCAGTCTGTCTCAGGCCACTGAGTCTGGGCTTTCTTTTTCCCTCATAATTTTGTTCTACACTTTTTTCCAACTGAGCTGGGGCCCTCTGTTGTAATCCTTGTCAGGTCAGTCAGTGGTGACGGCTGGGCACGTCTAGTTGTGCTGGATTCGGTTTGGTGAAGGCTCTTGCAAGTATGGAGTCATCTTTGGAGTAATCTTCTACTTGTACTTTTAGTTTTCTTTATCATTTCTTTTTCCCAAGCGATGCAAACGGAGGAATATCTTACGTGGATCCTCACAGGTTTTTAAGACCTCAGACACTACTCATCAAAGAAGAGTGTAGAACATTTTCTTTATAACCTATTTTAGGCCAAGTGACTTAGATGTTCTCTGAGCTCACAGTCTCCACAACCCTCAGTCAAGCAATTCAGTCCCTCGGGAGTTTGGATGTACCAATGGTGCTTCCATGACTTGTATTGCACAACTTGTATAGGCTTCCCCAGTATTGTATACTGTCTTCCCCTTCATCACAGTTACCACCTACCTATTGTCTGTTTAGTGTTTTTCCATCGATGGTGTTTCTTCACCCTGGTGACCACCAAAGACTGTTTCTTTTTATGTGTAATTCTTTTCATAAGTTTTTACAATAGTGTTCTCATACAGTATTTTGTCCTTTTGTGACTGACTTGTTTCCCTCAGTGTCTGAATTCCTTTGGCTTGTGGATTTCTTTTTCATTTCTATTGTTTTTGTAAATTTTGTTTTTATTGAGATTTTATATTTCCCTTCTGTATTTTCATAAATATATTTATTAACTTTCCTTAAATTTATCCCTTTCCTTGAAATTTATCCTTATCTTCCTAGCTTTGAATCAGTCTATTATTACTTGGTATAACCTTGCCTCCTACCGCATTAGAAAGTTCTCTACCTACAGTGTTCATTCCTGTGTACTCATCTTTCATGATATTAGGAAAGTTTTCTGTCAGAAATTCTTCAGTTATTCTTTCTGTGTTCTCTGTTTTCTCTTCCTGTTCTGGAACTCTGATCATTTGTAGATTTTTGCTTTTGATTGTATTCCACATAGTTCTCAGAACTTCTTCATTTTTTTCTTCACTATTTTTCCTCAGGGTTGTATCCAAGTGTTTATCTTCAATTTTGCAGATTCTGTTTTTCACTGTTTCAGACCTGCTCCTCAGCCTTTACATGCCACTGTCTGTCGCTGAAATCTTGTTGGCTATAATTTGGATTTCTAATTGTTGTATTTGTATGACTTCTAGTTGTGAACTTAAAATTTTGTTCTTGTATTACTTTACTGAAGTCTTCCATGAATTTGTCTGATGTTTCCGTGAATTAGAAACATTTGTGGCATAGTGGATAAGAGCTATGGCTACTAACCCAAAAGGTGGCAGTTCAAATCTGGCAAATACTCCTTGAAAATTTGTTGGGATAATTTTACTCTGTACTGTAGGCCACTCTGAGTCAAAATTGGTTCAGCTTGCAACGGGTTTGGTTTTTTGGTTTTCCATGAATTTATTTTTTCCTCATTTTTGCCTGCTTTTTGCTTCAACTCTTGCATAGCTCTGAATGTTAGAGATTTAAATTCTCTGCCACATAATTCTAATGTCCTTTCTTTTACTAGAAAGTCATCCAGTGCATTATTTTGGATGACTACTTTTTTTTTTTTAAGTATGTTTTGATGCCACCTTCTGGACATTCAGTAGTTGTTTTCTGTATTTATTGATTGTATATCTGTTTGTTTTGTCTTAATGGTTATTCCACAGCAGGAAGGCTTGCATTCTTTGTTGTTTGCTCATCCCTGGTCACAATACTTTTCACCTCCTGTAGAATGAGCATGGACAGTCACTCAGCTATGGTACAGCAGGGCAGGTTCAGCTGAAGGGGAGAAGCTGGGAGGGGTTGTTTGTAGCATGTAGTAGGGCCAATGGGGCAGGCTAAGAATCAGTGCAGGGCAGGTTCTGCTCAAGGGTGTGATGTTCAGTGTGTGGTGTAGGTTGTCAGGAAGTAGAGGAAAAGTTGTGATGTGTGGAGCCAAGATGGACATGGGAAGGAGGAGATGGGAGAGAGAGAAACAGGAACCAAAAACAAGCACAAAAAAAAAGCGCTAAGGTTGATTGCCATTAGAGTGGAGAGGTGAAAAACAGAAATGGAGAAAAATGAAAAGAAAAAAGAAAACAGATAAAAAGTTAGAAAATAAAGACTCTCAGTGCTGCTATAAAGATTAGGGAAGTGTTTCCCAGGCTGAACCCTAGGGTCGCCATGAGTCAGATCCGACTCTACGGCACTTTGCTGGCTTCCCAGTCTGAACAGTATAACCTGGGAAGAATGGGTATAGATGTTACACAGTATCAGGTATTCAGGAGAGAGAAAAAGAGGGTAGAAAGATGAAAGCTGAGAAATGAAGGTACATAGAAAGCTAAAAAAGAAGAGATAGAGAGAAAGAATAAAATAAATATCCCCAGGGATCTCACTGACCTATGCAGACTGGGGATGTGAGTTCTCAACTGAGCAATGCAACCTGGCTGGAAGGGTCTCCCAAGCCACGAAAATAAAAAGAAAATAAACAGGAAAAAATATATATATGTAACAAAGCAAGCAAACAAACAAAAGACTCATAGGCTAGGGGACTTGTTCCCCAGTTGAGTGGTCTTTCACAGCTTTCAGAGGGGTTGAAGATGGCACACAGAACCAGGTGTTTGAGAAAAAGGAAGGGGAAGTGGTAGGAGGCACAGAAGAAACCAAAAGAAGCAGGAAAAAAGCAACAGCTGCTCTAGCAAAATGACACTCAGGGAGGGCCAGTGTTGGCAGTGAGAATCCAAGCAACTTGGGTTGAGGGAGTTTTCTCCTTGCCAAGAGAGTGAGACTGGTGAGAAGCAGAGGAAGCTGAGTATGTGTCGAGGAGTAAGGTTAGGAAAGTGTATATCAATGGTTAACAGGTGATGTGTGACCTCCTAAGAGTTCCTGAAGCTGCTTTCACATACTCCTTTTGTCCTGATCTCCAGTGTGGCTGAGGCAAATCCAAGGGGTGTGGACATTGCTCTTCCAGTCTGGCTGAACCATTGCAGCTAGCTATAGGACACTGGAGGTAAAGCAGCAGGCAGAAGATGGGGTGGGAAAATGTATCTCACTCATTATCAAGTGCTTTGTCTTCTGCTGGAGTTTCTAGGGAGCTGCTGTCCATGCTCCCTGTCTGCTGATCCCCAGCAGAAGTCCAATATGGTGAATCTATACTGGGTTAGCTGACAGGAGGTTTCTACTCATGTCTCTTCTTGCTTTCAGTTCTCTGTCAGTTTCTCATTGCATCTGGTGTTTGGCTGAGATCTTTGTCTCTTCGATTGACACTTCCCATTCCAGGATTGCTATTAATTTTTGTCTCTGTTTTACTTAGTTTTTCAGGTCTTTGCTTTTGAGAGGTGGCATGGTGCTTCTATCTATGCTGCCATGTAGACTGGAAGTTTCTTGGCCATTTCTAAGTTAACCACTCAGAGATGAATAATAGCTACTGTTGCAGTTGAAAGAATTATCCATTGTCATGGATTGAATTGTGTCTGCCCAAAAAAATGTGTGTAGCCATTTGGCTAGGCCATGATTTCTGGTATTGTGTAAGGTTTCTATATGCTATAAACCCTGCCTCTGTGGTGTTAATGAGGAAGGATGGGTTGTAGTTATGTTGGTGAGGCAGGACTCAATGTGTAACACTGTATTGTGCCTGAGGCAGTCTCCTGGGATATAAAAGAAATGGAAATGAGCAGAGAGTTAGGGACATTCTACCACCAAGAGGAGAGTGTATCCTTTACAAAGGACATGGGGTCCCTGTGCCTCAGAAGCTCCCAGCTCGAGGGAACACTAAAGACAAGGACTTTCCTCCAGAGCCAACAGAGAAAGACTTCTCCTGGATCTGACATTCTGAATTTGGAATTTTACCCAACTAGATTGAGGCAAAATAAAATTTGCCTTTTTAAACCCATCCATGTGTGGTATTTATAACAGCACAAGGTGATAGAGACAGCTGTATAACTAACTTACTTTCTCCCCATCCCTCTCTCCTCCTCTTTCTTCCTTCCATCTCTCCTTCCCTCTTTCCTGTCTCCCTTTCTCTCTCCTGATTAACATAGAAGAAAAAAAAGGAAACTGTATATTGCATATCTGCTATACCAAGAATGACAACTTGAAGAGGAATGGTGTTGCAGTCATCATCAAAAAGAACATATCCTGAAGTACAACTCTGCAAATGATAGGATAATAGCCATATTTCTACAAGGAAAGCCAGTTAATACAGCTATTATTCAAATTTACACACCAACCACTAATGCCAAAGATGATGAAACTGAAGATTTTTACCAATTTCTTCAGTCTGAAAATTATCAAACGTGTAATCAGGGTGCGTTGATGATTACTAGTGATTGGAATGTGAAAGTTGGAAACAAAGAAGCAGGAACAGTAGTTTGAAAATGTGGCCTAGGTGTTAGAATGATGCCAGGTATCACATGACAGAATTTTGCAAGACCAATGACTTCTTCATTACAAATACTGTTTTTCACCAATGTGAACAGTGACTATACACATAGACCTCACTAGATGGAACCCACAAGAGTCAAATCAAGTACACTTGTGGAAAGGGACAGTGGAAAAGCTCAATCTCAGTCAGAATAAGGCCAGGAGACAACTGTAAAACAAAACAGACAACCAACTGCTCGTGTACAAGTTGAAGTTGAAGAAAATTAGAACAAGTCCAAGGGATCTCAAGTATGACTGCGTGTATCCCAACTGAATTTAGAGACTGTCTAAAGGATAGATTTGACACTTTGAATACTAATGACCAAAGACCAGAAAAGTTGTAGAATGACATCAAGGATATCATACTAAAGAAAATAAGAGCTCATTAAAAAGACAGGAAAAAAAAGAAAAGAAGAACAAGATGGATGTCAGAAGAAATTCTGAAACCTGCAAAAGGAAGAGGTGATGAAGTGAAAGACCTGAAGAAGAGTTTTCAAAAGTCAGCTGAAGAAAACAAAATGTTATAATGACGTGTGCAAAGACCAAAAGGAAAGAACTGATGGAAAAATTCAAGCCTCAAGTTGTAGTACTGTAGTATTCTGAGGGGGAAAATACTAAGTGATGCAGAAAGCGTCAAAAGAAGATGGAAGGGGATCTAGGCCAACATGGCACTATAGACAGTAGTTCTATGCCATTCCTTCGCAGTAAATATCTAAGAAAACTAAGTAAAATAAGACAAATGTCAATCTTAGAACCCTAACCATCAAATAAAGGGACAAAGAACTCAGCCAATCACCAAAGAACAAGGAGTCACCCTAGCAAGGTCCCCTATCCGCTAATGCAACACAGATATGCCACCTTGGACTACTGTCAGAGATTGGTAGACAGGGAGCACATGAAAGCAACTTCACAGAGTTCCAAGCAAGAGACAGATAACTACATAACAAGCAATCAACACTTTCCCCACACCCTACCTTTTTTCACCCCCCACCCCTTCTGTTCCCACCACTTCCTAGCTGGCTGCAGTTGCTTAGCTGGCTGAGAGCTGCTGACTCTGTGCAGCTGCTTGGATTCACCCCGCCCATACAGATGAGAACAGGTGACAGATGAGAACAGGAAAGTAGTTCTATGGAGCTACAAACAGGAGACAGATACCAACTTAGAAAATAAAATTTCAAAGACTGTTCAAAACCAAAAGAATTACAACAGGAAACCTGAGAGGTTAATCTATAAATGACAGCATCAGAACAATAGAAGAGGGAATAAACAGTGTACATATAGAACTTTCAAGGGGAAATTAAGGCATGGTGATGCCAAGTAATAATAGACTGGCTAAAACCTAGGAAGATAATGGTAAATTTCATGGCAACCACAAAGAAAGTTAACAAAGATACTCATCAAAGTGAAGAACAAACACATAGTGTCAATAAAAACAAAATCTCCAAAAAAAGATAGAAATGAAAAAAAATCACAAACAGAAGGATTTCAGCTGAGAAGAGTAAGAGAAACAAAGAAAACATCATCAGCACCACAAAAAAAAAGCACTACAAAATGACAGCAATAAACTCACATCTATCAATAATTATACTGAATTTAAGTGGCCTAAATGCACCCTTAAAGAGAGAGAGACAGAATGGATTAAAGAAAAAAAAAGCAGACAAATTGTCAATCAGCAGTCATCTGATCTCCATAATCTACAAGGTTCTGCGAAGTATCAACAAGAAAAAGGTAAGTAACCCAGCTGAGGGATGGGCAAAGGAGGTAGAAAGACACTTCACGAAAGAGAACATCTAAGTAGCTGAAGACGAAATGCTCATGATCATTAGGTCTCAGAGAAATCCAAATCAAAACTACGAGGAAGTACCATCTCACCCCAACAATGTTGGCTGTAATTAAAAAAACACAAAAGGACAAATGCTGGAGAGGCTGTGGAGAGAACAGAACTCTCCTATGCTACTGATGAGATTGCAAAATGTTACAACCTCTTTGGAAAGCAAAATGGTGTTTCCTTAAAAAGCTGGAAATACATGTACCATCTGACCCAGTAATCCCACTGCTTGGAATATATCCTACAGAAACCAAGGCTATCACGCAAACAGATATATGCACATGAATGTTCATTGCAGCACAGTCCACAATGGCAAAAAGATGGAATGGACCCAAATGCCCATCAACAGACAAATGGATAAACAGGCTATGGTACATGTACTCAATGAAACACTATGCAATTATAAAATGATTTTACGAAGCATCTCATAACTTAGTCTTAATTGGAAGACGTTATGCTGAGTAAAAACAGCGGCACAAATACAAATATGAGAACCTTAGTATAAGGACTTAAAAATAGACTTATGTGCAGAAGAAAAGACTCTTAGATGGTTACAAGTGTGGGGAGGGTGGTAGAGAGGATTGTCATAGATTAGATAGTTGATAGAAATTTGGTTAGGTGAAAGCAGTGACCACACATAATAGAACGCAGATCAACTTAACGGGACTTCACCATAAACTGAAAACTCTTCTAATCTCAACCCAATACTACAAGGGTAGACATATAAAAATGAAAATCCTGAAACTGTACATCAAGTGAGACTCTCTTGGCAGTGAAAGCAGCCTCTTATATCTGAGAAATCTCAGCTCCCCTTGCTTGAAAATCCTGTCATATTATATTTGGATGTGCATTGTCCTCAAGAACCAGTCCAACAATACTTTGTTGATGCTAGATATGTAACTAGAGTTTGATCTATACATGCTTCAGGGGAGCAAGTATAATTAGGAAAAGATAGATCCCATACCATAATAATTGCAAGATTTTGCTAATTCATAAATTTGCTTATAAACTGTGCAATATGTGTGGGATGGACTATAAGAGGTCCAAGGAAGATGAACCATAATCTTGGATTGGGTTCAATTTAGTGACATAATTGTTGTTGTTGTTAGGTGCCATTGAGTTGGTTCCAGCTCACAGTGACCTTATGAACAACAGAACAAAACACTTCCCAGTCTCGCATCATGTCCACAAATCGTTTTTATGTTTAAACCATTGTTGCAGCCACTGTGTCAGTCCATCTCATTGAGGGTCTTGCTCTTTTTCACTGACCCTCTACCAACCATGATGTTCTTCTGCAGGAACTGATCCCTCCTGACAACATGTCCAGAGTATGTAGGACAGGGTCTTGCCAGCTTTGCTTCCAAGGAGCCCTCTGGTTGTACTCTTATAGAGCAGATCTCTTTGTTCTTTTGGTGTTTTGGTGGTCCATGGTACATTCAACATTCTTCTGCAACACCACAATTCAAAGGCATCAATTCTTCCTCTGTCTTTTTTGTTCAGTGTCTGGCTTTCACATACATATGATGTGCTTGAAAATACCATGGCTCGGATCGGGTGCATTTTAGTCTTCGAGGGGACAGCTTTAAATACTTTAAAGAGATCTTTTGCAGTAGATTTTCCCATTGCAATGCATCTTTTGATTTCTTGACTACTGCTTCCAAGAGCATTGATTGTGGAACCAAGTAAAATGAAATCCTTCACAACCTCAATCCTTTCTCCATTTATGATGATGTTGATTACTGGGCCAGTTGTGAGGATTCTTGATGTTGAAGTGCAGTCCATACTGAAGGGTGTGGTCCTTCATCTTCATCAGTAAGTGTTTCAAATCTCCTCACTTCTAGCAAATAAAGTGGTTAGTCTGTGTAACACAGGTTGTTACTGAGTCATCTTCAGTCTTTATACCTTGTTCTTCTTCATATAATCCACTTGTCAGATTACTTGCTTGGCATACAGATTCAAAAGATATAGTGAAAGGTTAGGTGCTGCACACCTAACAAAATTCTAGATTGCAGTTGGAAGTGGACCTAACAATTTTTTTTGGAAATTGAAACCTGGGCTGTGGATAATCAGGTTTACGTCTTCAAAGTGTTAATTAGCAAAGATGTCACCTTAAGGACAAAAATGTGCTTCATGCAAGCCATGATATTTTCCATTACTTCATATGCATGAAAAAGCTGGACAATGCCTAAGAAGGACTGAGGAGAAATGATTCCTTTGGATTATGATATTGGAAGAGACTACTAAATATACCCTGGACTGCCAGATGGATGAATAATCTTTCCTGGAAGAAATACAACCAGAATGCTCCTTAGAAGTGAGGATGGTAAGACTTCATCTCACTTTGGACATGTTAACAGGAGGACCCAGTCCATGGGAAAGGACACCATGCTTGATAAGGTAAAGAATCAGCAAAAAAGAGGAATATCCTCAACGAAGTGGATTGATATGGTGGCTGTAATAGTGGGCTCAAGCATAGCAGTAATTGTGAGGCTGGCACAGTTTGGGGCGGTGTTTCATTCTGTTGTACAAGCTCTGTCCATTAAGTCTGTGAACTGAATTGTCATAAGGGTTACATGCCTCATGCTGAATATCGCTGCAGTTACATTTAAAGTAATCCCATTGGGGAGCTGAGCATCCATGCCAGTACCTAGTCCACCCTTCACAGCAACTTGGGAGCTGTTTCTGGAATGGCCATGTAATGTAGCAAGTTCTGTGAACTTGTATAGTTGCCTGGGAGGGAACTTTTAGTCAGTAAACAAATAATTGTATAGGAACACCCTCCCTACTCAACTGATCTGGCCCCCAATGACTTTTTTCTTTACCTGAAGATAAAGGAAATATTGAAGAGATTTTGATGACATTTGGGACATCAAGGGTAATACGACGACAGCTCTGATGGCCATTCCAGAAAGAGTTCAAAAATTGCTTTGAAGGTGCTAGTGTCGGTGCATAGCTTTCCAAGGGAAGTACTTTGAAGGTGACTGTAGTGATGCTCAGCAATGAGGTATGTAGAACTTTTTTAAGGATGAATTATCAAACTTAATTGGCAGTCCTCTCGTGTAGGTTTGCCGTGAGTTGCTAAAAACAACGTAACAGACTCTGCCCTCCCTATGTTTACTTGTGGCCCCTTCTTCATGTCAATCCAATCTCTTGTTTCTGTAATCCCATGTCTTGTTACTAACTCTGATACTTCTACCTCCGTTATAAATACGCTTGTGGGTGTTGTGCCTATACAGATAATCCAGGATAATCTTCCCACATCAAGATCCTTAACTTAATTGCATCAGCAAATTGCTTTTTACTGTGTGTGTAGTAAAAGGTTTAACCTTGCCCGAGGAAGGGTCTCAGCGTCACCTTCTGCTTCTAAATGGTAATTTCTAAGCCCTTGGAATGTCATGCCTGAAATAGTTTTATTTATTTATTTGCTTGCTTGCCTGGGCATCGTGGGTCATACCAAGTGTCATGGATTGAATTGTGTCCCCCTAAAAATATGGGTACCCATGTGGCTGGGCCATGATTCCCAATATTCTATGATTGTCCTCCATTTTGTGATTTTTTTCCCTATGTTATTTTGAAGGATTATGGTGTGACTGTAAATCCTTTCAGAGGATTACCTCCCTGCTCCACTGTAAAGGGAGTTTCCCTGGAGCATGGCTTGCCCCAGCCTTAATCCTTTCATCCAACAAGAGATAAAAGGAAAGAGAAGCAGGCAGAGAATTGGGAACCTCATACCATCAAAAAAGCAGCACAGGGAGAAGAGCGCGTCCTTCAGACCTGAGATTCCTTTGCCAAGATGCTCCCTGCACAAAGACGGATGCAATACCAGACTTTCCTCCACAGCCAACAAGGGGGAAAGGCTTTCCCTGGAGGGGACATCCTGAATTGGACTTGTAACCTAGTGGACTGTGTAAGAATTACCTTTCCTTTGTTAAAGCCATCTACTCTGTGATATTTCTGTTAGAGCAGCCCTGACTAAAACAGAATTTGGTACCATGAGAGTGGGGTGCTGCTCTAGCAAATACCTAAAATATGGGAGCCATTTTGAAACTATGAATGGATAGAAGATTCAGAAGGAATGAAGAAGGCGCAGATGGTGAGAAACAACAAAGAACTGGTGGAATCAGTAGCAGCAGCAGCAGAACCAGAGGCAGCTCTCAAGCCAACCCATGGAGCAAGAGAGCTAAGTGCCTGTGCACACAGTTTTCCTCACAGAGCAGGATACCTTGGGGCACTTGAATCAGTGGAACTAGCCTTGCTGACCTATGGAGCAAGAGAGCCGAGTGCCTTTGTGTATGAGGCTTCCTAGCTGAGTGGGGTGCCTCCAGGCACTTGAGTCAGTGGAGCTACAGAGCTTTGGAACACTTTCCTGGGCAGGGCAGATGTGGGCCTGAGGCCTGGGCTATGTGGCTCTAGGAAGCAGTAGCTGAAGAGACAGTGTGAGAAGCTGAGCTGCCTCAGTCTCAAGAGCTATGGCCATGATCTCAGGGGTTTGAAAGAGTGGATCCATGGAATCCTGTGTTTGTAAGAGTGGAATTGCCTCTCAGTTGGGCTTAGGGTGTACCTAAAGCCAATGGGGCAGAGTTTCTGTCCAAGTGGGCCTTGAAGGCAGAGTTGTAGTACAGGGCTGGGAGTTTCCACTCAGAATCCAGAGAGTGTGGATGATACCTAGTTTCTGGAGGGCAGGGCCATTGTGTAGAATGTCTCAGAAAGTGGAAGATTATTTCCAAAGCTTTGAGAGCTAATGTAATGAGTTCTGCTGACTTGCCTGTTGCCTGTTAAAGCCTTCTTTCCCTGTGATTTCTCCCATTTGTAATGGAATGTCTAACTTGTGCCTATTCTTCCATTGCACTTTTGCAAGCAGATAGCTTTCATTATAGGTTTCATACATGTAAAGAAAGTTTTGTATTTTGGACATGGAACTGATTTAAGACTTCTGTCGTATGGGATGAATGTGTTATATGTTTCAAAGATGTGATTTTTGGGGTGCCAAAGGGTGAGATGTCATGGATTGAATTGTGTCCCCCAAAAATGTTTGTAGTCATGATTCCCAATATTCTATGATTGTCCTCCATTTTATGGTTTTTTTCCTATGCTGTATGTTGAAGGATTAGGGTGGGACTGTAAATCCTTTCACAGTATTACCTCCTTGATCCACTGTAAAGGGAGTTTCCCTGGATCATGGCTTGCACCACCCTTAATCCTTTCATCCTATAAGAGATAAAAGGAAAGAGAAGCAAGCAGATAATTGAGAACTTCACACATCAAGAAAGCAGCACCAGGAGAAGAGCACCTCATTCAGACCTGGGGTTCCTGTGCCAAGATGCTCCCTGCACAAAGACTGATGAAATACTGGACTTTCCTCCAGAGCCCACAAGGGGGAAAGGCTTCCCCTGGAGCAGACATCCTGAATTGGACTTGTAACCTAGCAGACTGTGTTAAAAATAACCTTTCCTTTGTTAAAGCCATCCACTTTGTGGTATGTCTGTTACAGCAGCACTGGCTGACTAAAATACCAGATAATCTAACAGTGTGATTTCACATAGGGACTTCTGGTCAGATAGTATCAGCTAGATCTCTAGTGAGGATGGAGACTGAAATCAACAGTGTGGGCAGTCAACTATGCCCACATAAAGGAGGCTGAATGAAAACTCTAGACATGGAGGTTCAGGGGAGCTTATTTTCCTGGTTAGTTAGAGTACATGTATTTTACACATCATTAGTGGGATAAGCAGTGCTTCCCATGACTCCACTGGGATAAGAAAACACATTTAGAACTTTCCTGGACTTGGCCTCAGGCTTCTCTTCCCTGGGATGACTAAATCTGCATCCTTTCACTATAATAAACTGTAAGTATGATGGTAACAGCTTTCAGTGAATTCTGTGTGTCCTTCTAGAGATCTTCCATAGATTTAGTTATGTGGAAATATAGGATAGATTAATTTTTATCGATATCATATACATTTTGCAAAAGCCAAATCCATTCCTGTTGAGTCAGTTCTGACTCACAGAAACCCTACAAGATGGAGTAAAGCTGCCTCATAGAGTTTCCAAGGAGTGCCTGGTGGATTCAAACTGTTGACATTTTGGTTAATAGCTATGGCACTTAGGCACTACGCCACCAGGGTTTCCCATTATTATATGGAATGGATATATCTGAACTTGTTAAGTCTATCAAGCACATAGGGAAAAGAAAAGATTGATGAAGTCTTGCACATTGAAAAAGATATGACATGATGACTAAATGCAGCATACATTTGTGTATAGTTTTATGCAACTGAATGAATAAAAATACATTAGTTGGACAGTTAGAAAAATTTCAATGGGATCTGTGGTTTGGGCTGTATTGAATATTGATTTCCTGACTGGGAAAGTATTTCTTTGTTTAAAGTGGTTTCATACTGAAGTATTTGCAATGATTGGCATCATTTTAGAGAAAAGCTGTATGTATGTTTGTGTTGTGTGTGTGTGTGTGAAGGTGGAGAGAGAGACAAAGACAGTGAGAAAGGAAGAAGAAATGTGGAAAAATAACAATTAAAAAAACTGAGTGAAGAAGACAGGAGTTCATTGTATTATTGCAACTTTTTTGTATTCTTGAAATTATTTCAAAATAAAAGCATATTAAGGTAAAAATACAAATTGTCAGTATCATTAATGAAAAATAAAATATTTTTTAACAATTTTATGAAGATAAAAGAGGATGCTGCCAATACTTTGGATAATTTTGAAAAAATAGATAACTTCCTCAAAACTTACAACTTACTACAACAGACAGATGAAATAGAAGATCTGAGTAGTCTGATGTCATGGACTAAGCTGTGTCCCCCCCAAAATGTGTGAAACAATTGTCTGGACCATGATTCCCAGTATTGTGTGATTGTCCTTCATTTATTGCTTTTTCTATGTTGTAAATCCTAGTCTCTGCCTGTGGTTAACCCAGTGAGATTGGAGTATGTTAAAGAGGGTTAGCATGGGACTGTAACACCCTTACTGAGGGAGTTTCCCTGGAGTGTAGCTCGTACCCCGTTTTATCCTACAAGAGGTGAAAGAATAGAGTGGCAAGCAGAGAGTCGGGGACCTCATACCATCAACAAAGTAGTGCTAGGAGCAGAGTGTATCCTTCAGACTGGAGATTCCTGTGCTGAGATGCTCCTAGACCAAAAGAACCAAGTGAGAGAAAAATCCTTCCCTCAGAGCTGGTACACTAAATTTGGACATACAGCTTACTGGACTGTGAGAGAATAAACTTTTTGTTAAAACCATCCAGCCAAGCCAAGTGCTGTTGAGTCAGATCTAACTCATGGCGACCCTAAGGGCCAGGGTAGAACTGACCCCCAGAGTATTCAAGGAGCGCCTGGTGGATTTGAACCGCTGACTTTGTGGTTTGCAGTGGTAGCACTTAACCGACTACACCACCAGGGTTTCCCATCCACGTGTAATATTTCTGTTATAGTAGCAGTAGGTGACCAAGACATCTGACATCTACTGAGAACATTGAATCTGTTATTAAATACCTTCCTGTAAAGATAAATGGAAACCTGGTGGCGTAGTGGTGAAGTGCTATGTCTGCTAACAAAAGATAAGCAGTTCAGATTAACCAGGCACTCCTTGGAAACTATGGAGCAGTTCTACTCTGTCCTATAGGGACACTATGAGTCAGAAGCAACTTGACAGCAGTGGATTTTATAAAGAGAAATGGTTGTGTGGTGGTTAGGCTGCTAACCAAAAAATTGGCAGTTTGAATTCAGCAGCTGCTTCTTGGAAAGCCTATGCTGCAGTTCCATTTTGTCCTATACAGCTACTATAAGTTGGAATTGACTCAGTGACAGTGAGTTTTTTGTTCATTTGTTTTGCTTTTTATTAAAAAAGCCCCAAATCTGGATGACTTAATGGATATTTTCTTCCAAATGTTTATGAAAGAAATAATACCAATCTTTCACAATCTTTTTCTGAGAGTAGAAAACACAGAAACTCCTTATAACTCATTTTAAGTGGTCAATATAACTTTGATTCCAAAGGACATTATAAAAGAGAAAAGTTATAAACTGATGATTTTTCTCATGGAAAGGGATAAAAAGCCTTTAAGAATTAGCAAATCAAGACCAGCAATATATAAGAAGAATAAGCATCATTACCAGGAAATCCAGATTTTCAAGGGTGATTTAAATATTTAAGTCAATTAATGTAATTCAAAGTAACAGAAAAAAAGATGAGAAAAAGAAAATGATAACTTTAATAAGTTCAAAAAGAAAAAATCCAATAGATTTGTAAAGGAAAAGAACTACAAGTCAGTAAGAAGAACATGAACAACCCAAAAGAAAAATAGAATAATCCAGCAGCCTATTTATACAAGCCAACCAAAACCCACTACCATCAAGCCAATTCTGACTCATAGCGACCCTGCAGGACAGAGAAGAACTGCCCATAGAGTTTCCAAGGAGCACGTAGCAGATTTGAACTGCTGACATTTTGTTAGCAAACATAGCACATCACCACTACACCAGCAGGGTTTTCGGTTTATCCAAGAGTATATCCGCATAGTCAATGTGCACATTTAAATTGTTTAACTTCATTTGTTACGAGGAAATGCAAATTGAAACTATGGTGCTAACACCACTACATAACCAATTTAAAAAAAAAAAAAGCATTGCTGTTGAGTTGATTCCAACTCACAGCCACCCTGGAGAACAGAGTAGAACTGCCCTGTAGAGAACAGCTAAAATGGTAAAGATAACACAAAGTGTTCATGAGAATTTAGAGCAACAAAACCCTTATAAACTGTTGGTAGGAATATAAATTCATATGGCCACTGTAGCAAACTGTTTGTTGATATCTACCAAAAGCTACATGTACACTCTATGTTCTAGCAGTCCCACTCCTAGGGACACGTTTATTCAAGAGAAGCAATCATGTAAGAGGACTGCCAATTAAGTTCACGAACTTATTCTAGGAAAACTATTACATACCTCATTCCTGAATATCACTGTGGTCACCTTTGAAGTACTCCCCTTGGGAAGCTGTGCACTGACACCAGCACCTAGTCAAACCTTCGAAACAATTTTGGGACTCCTTTTCTGGAATGACTATCAGAGCTGTTGTTGTATTATCCTTGATGTCCTGAATGTCATCAAAATATCTTCCTTTCAATATTTCCTTTATATTTGAGTTAAGAAAAAGTCACTGGGAGCTAGATCAGGTAAGAGGGGAGGGTGTTCCCATACAGTTATTTGTTTACTGGCTGGAAATTCCCTCACAAATAACTATACAATCGAGTTCCACCTTGCCACCATATGCAATGGCCATTCCCAAGAGTTCTGAGATTGCTCTGAAGGGTGGAGTAGGTGCTGGCATCGGTGCATGGCTTCCCAAGGGTACTGCGAAGGTTGCTGTGGTGATATTCAGCAATGAGACATGTAGCACTTAGAACAATTAAGTTTCCAGACCTCATACGTTCATTCAAAGACATGTTCATGAAAGCAATAGTCAATAGCCCCAAGTTGGAACACCTTAAATATCCATAAACAGTCTAGCAGGAAAATAAACTGTGGGTAGATTTACACAATTACAGTATTGGCTCCCAAGCTTTATGGTCTCAGGAATTCTTTACATTTTTAAAAATTATTACAAAACTCAAGCTTTTATTTATGTGACCAATGTCAGCATTCCAAATCCACTACCTGCTCCATGGGAGAAACAGCCTGGTAATCTGCTTTTGAAAGGATTACTGCCTAGGAAACCTTGTGAAGTGTTTCTTTTCTGTCCTGGAAGGTTGAATGAATCAGAATTGACTCAATGGAACCTAGCATCATATCTGTTAATATTTGTTACATTTGAAGTTAAAACAGAATTTTATAAACAGGAATACACAAGGACCATCAATGTCATATAGCCTCTGAAAATCTCCACTGCACACTCACAAGAAAATGAGGGTAAAAAAGGGGAATAATATCTTAATATTATTATGAAGATAGTTTAGAACTGAGGATACCCTGAAAAGGTCTCAGGAGTCCCTACTCTACACTTTGAGAACCTCTGCTTACACAGCATAGAATTGAACAAACTATAACTACATGCAAAAATATGGATTTATCTCTCAAATCTAACAAAGAGGACATGCCACATGACTCCATTGATTTATAAGGCACATAAATTAGGGAAACTGAATTATGCTGTTAGAAGTCAGAGTAAAGGAGTGTGAGTGGAAAGGAGCACAAGGGGAACTTCTGAGGTGCTGTTAATGCTGTTTCTTAACCTGGTGCTAGTTATGCAGGCATGTTCTATTTGTGCAAATTTATAGAGCTGTATACTTGTATACACTTTTCAGTGTGCATATTACCCTTCAATGAAAAGTAAAATAGATAAAAATAAAACATTTTTCACTTAGAGAACTGTTGTTCTCTTTACTTCCACTGAGAGTCTTAAAACCTGCCCATAAAAAATCTTCAGGTTTGAGAATTCTAGGCTCCCAACAATAAGCCCACCTTTGAAGCCCTCACGTTAGTGGTCTCTGTCTGTTGCCACTATAAACAACAGTTTTGGGCGTGGAGGTAACAGTAAAATCTACCTCTTGGTTCCTAGCTGTTTCCTTTGTCCCCTCAATAGGGTAGAGGACATTTAGTAGAAATTGCTTGGGAGCAGTCACAGGCAGTGTCTGTCTTTTACCACAGTCCCTTTGCTAAACCACCTGTCTCCGTGTATTAGCTGTCATTAATTTTAATTTGGGGAACATGCAGAGCTTTTTAGCCTTTTTATGCAACGGAAAATTCAGTCTGTGAAACCTGTAGACCCTTCTCAGAATGTTTTTAAATGCATAAAATCAAATATGTAGGATTCAGGAAAAATTATGTTGAAAAATATTTGTGAAAATACTAACGTATTTATGGCATTGTAAGATATACGCCTCTTTATTAATTCATGAACATTAACATTCAAGATATTTAAAATCAATTGATTTAAAATCTAGCTAGCAGTGGGTTTGCTGTAATTTCAAGGTTGTGATGAATGAACATGATATTTTGAGATATCTGCAACTATAATGTGATATCAAAGTATCTATGAATTCTGTTCGTGACATACAGATCTGGCTGTAGATTTGTTTGGTCTACAGTTTAAGGAAAGGAAATGCTAAATTTCAGTTAGAAGTTAGTAAAAATAAAGATTTTTTTTCTGAGTACAAGTATCCTCTGGATTTTGTTTATAGAACTTCAAAACACTCTAAATACTTCGAACTCGCAGGTCAGTTTCGGCTTTCCTGACACTGTTGCTGTTAGTTGCTGTTTTAGTCAGCTAGTGCTGCTCTAACAGAAATACCAGAGTGCATGGCTTTAACAAGGAAAGTTTATTCTTACACAGTCTAGTAGGCTATAAGTCCAAATTCAGATGTCTACTCCAGGGGAAGGCTTTTCATCTTATTGGCTCTGGAGGAAAGTCTGGTACAAAAAAAGAGAGAGACTTACAAACAATGTAGTCATAAATCGTTCATGTGGAGAGGGAGTCAAGAAGATACAAAGAAATTAAAGACTGCTTTAAATTTAGAAATATAGGGGTAAATATTAAGGCAACCTCAAAGGAAATTAACTCTACACATCAAAAAAACAAACAAACAAACAAACAAAAAAACAAGAAGCCTCAGCGAATACAATGAAAAAGATAAAAAGAAAATACATACAGAAAAACAATCGAGCACAGAAAATTAACTGGAACAAAGGAATTGTCTGCAACCCACAAAAATGTCATCAAAATAGGAACATGAAAGTCTTACCTATCAATAATTACAATAAATATAAATAAATTAAATGCATCTATGAAGAATGGAGAGTGACAGATTGGATAAAAAGACACTATCTGTATGCTGCCTACAGGAGTTGCACATTAGACTTAAAGACACAAAAAAACTAAAACTGAAAAGGTGGAAAAACGTATATCAACCAAACAGCATTGAAAAAAGAACATTAATTTATTATAAAATAAACTTTAAAGTAAAATCTACCATATTGGATAAGGAAAGACACTATATTATGATTAAAAGATCAGTGCTCCAGGAGGACATAACGATTTTAAATATTAACCCACCCAATCATAGGGTTCCAAATACATAAAACAAACTTGAACTGCATTGAAAAGAGAAACAGACAGCCACATAATAATGGTAGGACACTTCAACACACCACTTTTGGAGGAGGACAGAACATCCAGAAAGAAGCTCAATAAAGACATGGATGATCTAAATGCCACAATCAACCAAACTGACCTCATAAACATATGCAGAGCACACCACCTAACAGCAGCCAAGTATACATTCTTTTCCTATCCACACAGAAAGTTCCTCAGAATAGACCACATAAAGCAAGCTTTAACAAATTCTAAAGCATTGAAATATTACAAAGCTTGTTTTTAGGCCGTAAACCATGAAAGTAGGCATCAATTACAGAAAAAGCAAGGGGAGAAAACCAAACATGTGGTATGTGAACAACACCTTGCACGCAAACTGCTGGATTACAGTAGAAATCAAGGACAGAATAAAGAAATTCACAGGATGAAATGAGAATGAAAACATATCCTACCAAAACCTTAGGGACACAGCAAAAGCACTGCTCAGAGGTCAGTTTATCTCAGTAAATGCTCATGCCCCCAAAGAAGGGCCAAAATCAAAGCATCAACTGTACAACTCAGACAAGTAGAGAGAGAACAGAAAAAGAAGCCCTTTGGCACAAGAAGAAGGCAATTCATATAAATTAGAACGGAACTGAATGAAATAGAGAAGAGAAAGATGATTGAAAGAGTTAACAAGACCAAAAGCTGGTTCTTTTAAAACATCAACACAATTGATAAAGCATTGGCCAAATTAACAAAACAAAAACAGAAGAGGAAGAAAATAATCCAAATGAGAAATGAAATAGGTGATATCACAACAAATCCAACTGAAATTAAAAAAAAAAAAATTGTAAGAGAGTGCTATAAAAAATGATACTTCAACGAATTTGAAAATCTAAAGGAAATGGACAATTTCTAGAAACATGCTACCTACTTAACCTATCATGAATGGAGGAAGAACAGCTAAATAATCCCACAAGAAGAGTTTGAAAAGGTCACTTAAAAACTTCCAGCAATAACAACAACAAAAATCCTAGCCTTGATGGCTTTTCTGGACAGATCTAACAAACTTTTAGAGAAGACTTAACATCACTGTTACTAAATGAATGTCAGAGAATAGCAAAGGGTGGAATACTGCCAAACTAATTCTATGAAGCCAGGATAACCCTAATACCACAACAACGTAATGTGAAACCAAACTCACTGCTGCCAAGTCGATTCTGACTCATAGTGGCCCTATAGGACACAGCAGAACTGCTCCATAGAGTTTCTAAGGAGCACCTAGTGGACTTGAACTGTTGACTTTTGGTTAGCAGACCTGGCACTTAACCATTAAGCTACCAGGGTAAAAATATAACAAAAAGGAAAATCACAGACCATTATCTCTTAGAATTAGATGCAGAAATCCGCCACAAAATGGTAGCCAATAGAATTTGAAAACATACCCGAAACGTAATTTACTGTGACCAAATGGGATTCCTATCAACAGTGGTTCAACACACACACACAAAAAATCAGTGTAGTAAACCACATAAATAAAACAAAAGACAAGAACCACATCATTTTACCATTTGATGCCGAAAAGTTGTTTGACAAAGTCCAATACTCACTCATGTTAAAGCCTCTCAGCAAAATAGGAATAGAAGGGGAATTCCTCAACATATTAAAGGGCATTTATATGAAGCCAACACACATCATCCTAAATGGAGAGTCTGCAAGCAGTGCTCTTGAGAATGGGGAACTGACAAGGATTTCCTTTGTCATTACTTTTATTCCACATTGTGCTGGAGTTTGTTACGTGATCAATCAGGCAAGACAAAGAAATAAACAGCATCAGAAGTGATAAGGAAGAAGTAAATGTATCTCTATTTGCAGATAATATGATCTTATACACAGAAAATCCTAAAGAATCCAAAAAATCTACTGGAACTAACAGAAGAGTTTATCAAAGTATCAGAATGTAAAATAACATACAAAATTCAGATGGATTCCTTTATACCAGCAAACAGAACACCAAAGAGAAAATAACTGAATCAACACTACTTACAATCCCTCCCCAAAATATAAAGTATTTAGAAATAAACGTAACCAGGGACATGAAAGACCTATATGAAGAAAATTACAAGACACTACTTCAAGAAACCATAGACTTACATAAGTGGGGAGACTTGCCCTCATGGATAGGCAGATACAACAGTGTGAACATGTATATTCTACACAAAGCAATCTATAGATACAATGCATTCCCAATATGAATTCCAATGGTATTTTTTAATGAGATGGTGGAACAATTCACCAACTTGATATGGAAAGGGAAGAAACCCCAGATAAATAAGGCATTTATAAAGAACAAGAACAAAGTGGGAGGCCTCACGCTCTCTGTCTGTAGAACCTATTACACTGACATGGTAGTCAAAACAGACTAGTACTGTTGTATCAACAGATACATAGACTAATGGAACAGGAGTGAGAATCCAGACATAAAGTAATCCACCTATACACAGTTGATATTTGACAAAGGCACAAAGTCTATAATTGGGGAAAAGACAGTCTCTTCAACAAATGGTGTTTGCATAACTAGGTATCTTTATCCAAAAAAAGAAACAAAATCTGTATCACTCACCATGCACAAAAATTAACTCAAAATGGATTAAAGACCTAAATATAAAATCTAAAACAATACAGGTCATGGAAGAAAAAACAGGAAAAACTCTGGGAGCCCTAATACATAGTATAAACAGACTACAAAATATTACTAACAATGCACAAACACCAGAAGAGAAAATAGATAACTGGGAACTCCTAAAAATCAAACATGCTCATCCAAAGACTTCACCAAGGAACAAAAAGAAAACCTATAGCCTGGGACAAATTTTCTGGTTATGACAAATCCTGTAAGTATCTAATGTCCAGAATCAACAAGGTCAGTTGAGAAGACAAACAACCCAATTAAAAAATGGGTAAAGGACATGAATAGGCATTTCACTGAAGAAGACATTCAGGTGGCTAACAGATACAGGAGGAAATGCTCACCATCATTAGTCATTACAGAGATGCAAATCAGAACTATAGTGAGATACCATCTAATGCCAACAAGGCTGTCATTAATCCAAAAAACACATAATAGTAAATGTTGGAGAGGCACACTTACACACTGCTGGTGGTAATGTAAAATGGTACAACCACATTGGAAAGAAATTTGGTGCTTCTTAAAAAGCTAAAAATAGAAATACTGTATGATCCAGCAATCTCACTTCTTAGAACATATCCAAGAGAAATAAGAGCTGGCACACAATAGATACACACACTTGAATGTTTATTGCAGCACTGTCCACAATAGCAAAAAGATGGAATCAATCTGGGTCCCTATCAGTGGATGAATGGATAAACAAACTGTGGTATATTTACTCAATGGAATGCTGTGCAATGATAAAGAACAAGTATGAATTTGGGAAGCATGTCATAACATGGACGAACCTGGAAGGGATTATGATGAGCTAAATTAGTCAGTTGCAAAAGGGCAAATATTGGATGACACTGCTATTATAAGGACTCAAGGAACCAATTTAAACACTGAAGCAAACAGTCTTTGATGGTTACAAGAGTTGGGAGGGAGGAAGAGGAGTATTCCTTAATTAGATAGTAGATAAAAATTAAGTTAGGTGAAAGAAGGGAAAACACACAATAAAGAAGAAGTCACCACGACTGGACTAAACCAAAATCTAAGAAGATTCCAAAATATAACCAAACACTCCAAAGGATGGAGTAGTAGGGACAGGAGTCTGGTTTCAGGGGATATCTAGGTCAGTTGGAATAACAAAATTTAAAAAAAAAAAATCTGTTAATCATTTTGGTGAGTGGTGTCTGGGTCTTAAAAGGTTATAAATGGGCATCTAAGAAGTATCCTTTTGTCCCAACCCATCTGTAGCAGAAGAGAATGAAGGGCATCAAAGAAGCAAGGAAAATATGAACCCAAGAGACAGAAAGGACCATATAATCCAGAGACTATGTCAACACAAGACCGGAAGAACTAGATGGTGCCTGGCCACCACCAATGATTGCCCTGATAGGGAACATGACACAAAGTCCCTGACAAAGTGGGAGAAAAATGAGATGCAGCACTCAAAACCTATTAAGAATGCCAGAATTGATGGTTCAACAGACTGGAGCATTCCCAGAAGGCATGACCTCCAGACTGTCTGTTAGCCCAGTATGGAAACCATTCCTGAAACCAACTCTTCAGACAAAGATTGGACTGGCGAAGATTGTACTTCTTGGTTTAAGTACATACATGAGACTAACTGGGCAGCTCCTGTCCAGAGGCAACATGAGAAGGCAGAGTGGAGCAGAAGCTAGTTAAATGAACATAGGAAATAAAGGGTGGAAAGAGGAGTGTGTTATCACAGTGTGAGAAGTGTAGCTAGAGTTACATATCAACCTGTGTTTAGATTTTTGTATGACAAATTGACCTGGATTTTAAATTTATACCAAAGGCCCCAAAAATATTAATAAAAATTATACAACATAATGACAAATTTAAGTCTATAAAAATTCATACTGAACTAGCAAACAGAAGTCCAGAACATTAAGTATAAAATTTCAGAATTAGATGACTCAATAGAATGTCAAATGAGCAGAATTGAGGCAATAGATGTCAGAATTAGTGAGGTTGAAGATAAAACACTTGATGCCAACATATTTGAGGAAAACTCAGATTAAAAAAAACTATAAAAAATTGAAGAGGCCCTAAGAATTATGTGTGACTTTATCAACAGGGGAAACCCCGGTGTCATAGTGCTATGGCTGCTAACCAAAAGGCAGTTCAAATCTGCCACGAGCTTCTTGGAAACTCTGTTGGGCAGTTCCATTCTGTCTGCAGGGTTGCTAGCAGTTGACTTTCACTTTATAGTGGTGGATTTTGGTTTGGTTTGGTTTTCTATCAAGAGGAATATCTATGAGTGATTGGAGTACCAGAATGAGGTGGTGGGGGGGGGCACTGTGGTTAACAGAAAATAGGAAAAGAATTATTTAAAATTTGTTGGCAGAAAACTTCCCTTATATTGTGAAAAGTTAGATGGTATCTATCTAAGATGTTCTTTGAATGCCACACAAGGTAGATCCCAAAAGAAAGTCACTAAGACTTATTATAATCAAACTTACCAGAACTGAAGATAAAGAGAGAACTTTAAGAGCAGCTGGGGATTAAAAAAAAAAAATTCTCTACAAAGAAGAGTCAATAAGACCAAGCTTAGACAACTCAGCAGAAACAATGTAGGTGAAAAAGAAAGAATAAAAGGCAATGTAATAACATTGAAGGACAAAACTTACTAGCCCAAAATTGTGTATTCAGCAAAACTGTCTCTCAAATATGATGGCAAAATTAGGATGTTTCCAGAATAAGAGAAGTTTAGGAACTTTGCAAAGACCAAACCAAAATTAAAGGTAGTACAAAAGGGAGTCCTCTAATCAAAAAATGAGTAACATCAGTTACCAACCAAACATTAGAATACAGGACAAAGCTACCAGATATCCACTCCAGTAGGGAAATCAGAAATATAAATCAAAATAAAAATTCTGAAAATGTGGAAATAGATAAGTCTTCATGTAAAAGATGGCAATGTTAAAAGACAAAAAATAGGGACTAAGACACGTAGTCTTAGATCTTTCAAGTGGAGAAGAACTGATGATAATAGAAAGAAAAAAATGATTTAAAATAAAAAATAAAAGTAACTATTAAGGTAATTGCAAAAGAAATTAACATTTCTACACATGAATATGAAAAACAAGAAAAACAAAGACTTAGCAAGTAGAAAATTAACAATAAAAAAGATGAAAAGGAAATACATAAAAAATGATTCAGCACAGAAAATTAAATGGAACAAAGACACTGTCAACTATACAAAAAAAAGGCATCAAGATAATTGCACTAAACTCATACCTATCAGCAATTACACTGAGTGTAAGTGGACTAAATGCACCAATAAAGTTACAGAGAGTGATGAAATGAATTTAAAAAACATGCTCTGTCTCTGTGCTGCCTACAAGAGACATACATTAGACTTAAGGACACAAACAAAATATAATTCAAAGGATAAAATTATGTTTGTCAACCTAACAACAATCATAAAGGAGCAAGAGTGCCAGTGTTAATTTCTGACAAAATAGACTTTAACATAAAATCCACCACAAAGGATAATGACAAATGTTATATAATGACTGAAGGGTCAATACACCAGTAGGACCTAACCATATTAGATATATACTCTCTGTCATTAATTGGATTTTGTCCCCAAAAATGTGTGTAGCAATTTAACTGAGCCATGATTATGTAATTTTCCACCATTTTATGTGACTTCATATATGTCGTAAATCCTAAAATCTGCTTGTGGTTAATAGAGAAACACTGCATTATTTTAGAGAGGATTAAGGTGAGACTGTAGCACCTCTACAAAAGTTACATCTTTGATCCATTGTAAAGGGAGTTTCCTTAGGCTGTGGCTTGCACTGTCTTTTAGCCTTTCATTCTACAAGAGGAAGAAAGGAAAGGTAAGTGGACAGAGAGTGGGGTGGATCCTCATACCGCCAATAAAGCAGTTCTGTGAGTAGAGTGCATTCTTTGGACCTGATATCCTGTGCTCAGATGGCCTCACACCAAGGGAAGACTGATGCATCACAAGGATGTTCCTCTAGAAGCTGACAGAGACAGAAAGCCTTCCTCTGGAGGTAACATCCTGAATTTGGACTTGTAGCCTACAGGAACTGTGAAGAAATAAATTTTTCTTGATTGAAATCATCCACTTGTGGTATTGCTATTACAGCAGCACTAGATGATTAAGACACACATCCAATGAAGGGGCTCCAAAATACATAAAACCAACTCTAGCAGCATTGGAAAGAGGGATAGACAGCTCTACATTGATAGCATTAGACTTTAACACAGCACTTTTGGTGAAAGACAGAACATCCAGCAAGAAGTTCACTAAAGACATGGAAGACCTAAATGCCATAATCAAGCTACTTGATCTCATAGGCATTTATAGAACACTCCCCTTGACAGCAGCCAAGTATACTTTATTTTCAATGCAAGTGAAACATTCTTTAGACTAGACCATGCATTACACCACAAAGCAAGCCTTAGTAGAATCCAAAGCATCACAATATTACAAAGCAACTTTTCTGACCATAAAACAATACAAGTAGAAATCAATAGCAGAAAAAAGCAAGGAAAAAAAATCAAATACATGGAAACAGGATAACACCTTGTTCAAAGACTACAGAGCTATAGATAAAATTAAGGATGGAGTAAGGAAACACAGATTAAAACAGAAATGATAACACATTCAACCAGAATCTTTGAGACACAGCACAAGCACTACCCAAAAGTCAATTTAGAGCAATAAATGCACATACCCAAAGAGAAGGAAGGGCAAAAACCAAAGCATAAATCCTATAACTTGAACAAACAGAAAGAGAGCAGCAAAAGAAGCTCTTGGGCACCAGAAGAGAAAGCAAATGTCAAAAATCACAGCAAAATTAAATGAAATAGAGAATAAAAAAACAATTGAAAGACTGAATGCTGGTTTTTCACAAAGATAAAAAAAAAAAAGATCAACCACTGCGCAAACTGACAAAAGAATAGCAGGAGGGGCAGCAAATAGTCCAAATAACAAATAAGATGGGTAATCTTAGAACAGATCCAACTGAAATTCAAAAAACCATAACAGAATATGATGAAAAAATGTATTCTAATAAATTTGAAAGTCTAGAGGAAATGGACAATTTTCTAGAAACACATTACCTACCTAAACTAACATGAACACAAGTTTAACAACAAAGAAATCTCTACCAAAAGAAGATATGAAAACTAATTAAAATATTCTGCCCAACTCCCTCCCCGAAAAGCCCTGGCCCTGATGGCTTTACTGGAGATTTCTACTAAAGTTTCAAAGAAGCATTAACACCACTGCTAGGACAGGTATTTCAGAGTATAGGAAGGGATGCAATACTCCCAAACTCATTGTATAAATCCAGCATAACCCTGGTACTGAAGCCAGGTAAAGACATCACACAAAAAAAGAAAATTACACACCAACATCCCTCATGAACTTAGACACAGAAATCCTCAACAAAATTATAGCCAATAGGATTCAAAAACACATCAAAAATATAATTCACTCTGACAAATGAGATTCATACCAACCATGATTCAACATTAGAAAAACAATAAATGTAATCAATCACATAAATAAAAGACAAGAAACATTTTGCTTTACTAATTGGTGCAGAAAGGGCATTAGACAAAGTTCAACACTCATTCACAGTAAAACGTCTCAGCAAAATAAGAATAGAAGGGACATTCTGCAACATATAAAAGAGCATTTTTACAAAGCCAACCAGCCAACATCCTCCACAATGGAGCATGAAAGCATTACCTTTGAGTACCAGACAAGGATACCCTTTATTGCCACTCTTATTCACCACTGTACTGTCTATTCAACATTTTCTAGCCAAAGCATTTAGGCTAGAAAAAGAAATAAATTGTAGCCAACTTGGTAAAGAAGAACCAGAAGAATCTCTATTTGAAGATGCCGTGATCTTTCCTATCCATGGAAAATCCCGAAGAATCTGCAAGAAAAGTACTGGAACTAATAGAAGAGTTCAGTAAAGTACCAAGATATAAGAGAATCATACAAAAATCAGTTGTATGCTTCTACACCAACAGAGAGAACATCAAAAAAGAAATCACTTGGCTTGGCAAATCAATGCCATTTGCAGTAGCCCACAAGATGCTAAAATACTTAGGAATAAATCTAACCAGAAACATAAAAGACCTACTGTACAAATAAAACTGAAAGATAATACTGCAGGAAACTAAGAGTACTACATAATTGTAGAAACACACCTTGCTTGGGGATAGGAAGACTCAGCATCATGAAAATGTCAGTTCTACACAAAGAGATCTATAGATAAAATGCAATCCCAACCCAGACTCCAACAGCACTTTTTAAGGAAACGGAAAAAGAAATCACAAACTTTGTTATGGAGAAGGAAGTCTCCCCAGGCAAGTAAAACATCACTCAAGAAGAGGAACAAAGTAGGAGGCCTCACGCTACCTGATTTCAGAACATGTTATAATACCACAGTAGTCAAAACAGCCTAGTACTGGTACAACAAATACAAAGAACAATGGAACAGAACTGAGAATACACACATAAAATCATCCACAGTTGAATAGCTGATGTTTGACAAATGCCCAGAGTCTGTGGATTGGGGAAAAAGATAGTATCTTTAATAAACATTTCTGGCATTAACTGGATGCCTATTTGCAAAAAAAAAAAGAAACAAAGAAAAGAAACAATGTCCATACCTTCCACCATGCACAAAAATTAACTCAAAATGAATCAAAGACCTAAATGTTAAATCTAAAATGATGAGGGTCCTGGAAGAAAAGAAAGACAATGCTAGGATCCCTATTATATGGCTTAAACAGAACACAAAACAACAAATAATGCACAAACACCAGAAGAGAAAATACATAAATGAAATCTCCTGAAAATCAGACGCTTGTGTTCATCCAAAGACTTCAATGAAACAGTAAAAAGACAACTTACAGACTGCAAAAAAAAAATTTGGCTACCACAAATCTGGTTAGAGGTTAATCTTTAAAGTCTGCAAGATACCCTAAAACCTCAATGACAAAAACAAAAAACAAAAAACAATTAAATAATGGACAAAGGATGAACAGGCACTTCACCAAAGAAGACATTCAGGTGGCTAACAAATACATGAGAAAAATACTCATGATCATCAGCCACTGGACAAATGCAAATCAAAACCACAGTGAAATGCCATGTCACCACAGGAAGGCTAGCATTAATCTAAAAAACACAAAGTAATAAAATGTGGAGGGACTGGAACAGTTATATACTGTTGGTGGGAATGTAAAATGATGGATGATATTTTTTTATAGAGAATTGAGTATCTGGGGAGCCTTAGGACCTAACATATTTGACTGGGCAACAATATAGGACTAATCTTCTCCTCTCAAAAACAATCCAGCGACTGTCTGACCTCTGCTTCTGCTGCTTCATTGTAACAGAGAACTACAGCTTTGCAAACGGATGGTAACGGTAACATACTTTCATTATAAGGGGCAGCTGAAGTCTGCTGTTCCCCACTTCCTATTCAGGCCAGCCTGTTGGACAGCTTCCAGCTCCCAATTCAGCACCTGGACAGCTCCCTGCATAGAAGTGCAGTTTACTTTTAAGGCTGAGAGACTTATATTTCTCCCTGAAAATTTCTCTATTGAAAAACCTCCTTTTTCTCACATTGTAAGGTTGGCTGACAGCCCCCAGTTTCTCCATAAACAGAGCAGCCTCTTTGCTACCCAATAAGCAGAGTCTTCCACACTTGAGAGTCCACCTGGGGCAAATTACTAGAGTAATAGAGTCAGCTGGTGACCAACAATTCTCTTAGATCCATTATCAGAGAAATCAAATAGCATCTAGATGGCACACACACAGCAGACCATAATTAATCATTTAAAGAAACAGGCTTCAAATGCTCCAGAAAATTCCTTAAAGATTCAAAAAAGTTCCCGGATGAAGAAGCCTTTCTGAATCTAACAGAGGTTGAATACAAAAGAGTTATATATAAAAACCTCCTAGAGATTAAACAAAGTGCAATAGAACAAAATGAAAAATTTGGTAAACTATTTGTAATACTAGAACATCAATGATCTGAAATACATCAGATTAATAACAAAATTACAGAATTGGGTAGTTCTATCAAAAGTCAAAAGAGTAGGGTTGAACAGATGGAAGTTAGACTCAGCGACCTAGAGTACAAAGTAACTAACACTATCATTTACAAGGTAAAATCAGAGAAAAGAAATTAGAAAAATGAAGAAACATTAAGAAACATATGGGATTCCATGAAGAGGAATAATTTACATTTAATTGGAGTTCCTGAACAAGGGAGGATTAATGACAACATAGAGAGTATTGCTGTAGAGATGCTGACAGAAGACTTTGCTCAGATTATGAACAAAGAAAACATAGGTATCCAAGATGTTTATCAAACACCACAAAAGTTAGATCCAAAAAGAAAGATGCCAAGGCATATTATAATTAAACATAATAAGATAAAACACAAAGAGATGCTTCTGAAGACAGCAAGGCTCAAATCAAAACTAACATTCCGAGGGAAACCCTGTAGCCTTTCATCTGACTTTCCTGCCAAAACAGTGCTGGCTAGAAAACAATGGGGAGACACATTCAAAGCCCTCAATCAGATAAACTTCCATCCTAGAATTATTTATCGTACAAAATTATCTATCAAATATAATGGTGAAGTTAAGACTTTTGAAAATAAAGAGAAATTTAGAGACCTCATAAAAACTAAACCAAAATTACATGAAATATTGAAAAGCTATTCCTTAAATGTATGTTTTAGGTGATATTTCAAGGCACTTCATCCAAATTTCTAATCAGTTAAGGAAGGCACAAAACTTCATCAAACCAAGCCAAAGCTGTAGTATTACAATAAGGGAATCCATGGTCATATCATGACAATTCTAATACCATCACATTAAAAGAGGGATACACTACAATAGTTACAGTCGTTTTTGATGCAGAGAAAATTTCAGACTTATAAAATAATTAAAATTGATTTCAATAAATATATGTTAAGGGGATTATGTATGTAATCATAAAACAGATTAACAATATATCATTTGAAATTAATAAATGCAGTACAGGAATCTCAACAAATATAAAATCAAAACTCATACCATCATCCATAAAGAAGAATGTCCCAGAAAAGATTAATAAGAACAACAGAGAAATCATCAACATGAAAATAAACATACACAATGACATCACTAAACATATACCTATCAATAATCACATTGAATGTAAATGGACTGAACGCTCCAGTAAAGAGACAGTGAGTGATATCCTGGATCAAAAGACATGACCCATCTATATGTTGCTGACAAGAAATACATCTTAGACTTAAAGATAAGAACAGGTTGAGAATTAAAGGTTGGAATAATATATATCAAGCTAATAATACCCCAAAAGAGCAGATCTGGCAATATTAATCTCAGATAAAGTAGGTTTTAATGTAAAATCCACTACTGTAGACCAGGCTGGTCACTATTTATCGCTGAAAGGTTCAATACTCAAGCAAGACTTAACAATATTAAATATTTACACACCCAATACCAAAGCACCTAAATACATTGAACAAATACTGACAACATTGAAAAATAAGATTGATGATTTCACAGTCATAGTTGGGGACTTTAACACTCCCCTTTCAGTTAAGGATAGATCATCCAGAAAAAAGCTAAGATACAGAAGATCTTATCACAACAATCAACCAACTTCACCATATCGACATATACAGGTCTTTTCATCCATCAGCAGATAAATACACCTTCTTCTGCAAAGCACATGAAACATTCTCCAGAAGAGACCATATGTTAGGTCATAAAGCAATTCTACATAAAATCCAAACCATTGATTGTGGGAAATTATGTTAACTCTCTTGACATAACAGCAGCCATCTTGACTGCTGTACTGTTACTTCAACTCTGTATAACCTCTTGTACTATAATCAATCACTTTGACTTTACCTTGTGTACGGTAACCTGGAGGCAATCTAGGAATACCTCCAAATGCTTAGATCAGATGTGTAGAACAATGGATAACTGAAAACATAAACAACTAGCTTAGTTACTGAATGTTTCAGTTCCCTGTTTTCTAAGATACCAACTGATGTGATGAAGGGTATATATACTTTAATAAAAGTTAGTTCTGGGCTCTCGGCTGGGGAAGGCCGTTAGCCCCCGATCCCAAACTGTTTGTCTGTCTGTCTTTTTCTCAACCTCGGCGTGGTGTCTCCTCCGCCCTTGTTCGTCAGAGAACTCTCTGCCTGTCAAGGGACGACTGTGACAATTGATTTATTGCAAAGTGCCTTCTTGGACCACAGAGCTATAAAAGTTGAAATTAATAACAGAAAATTCAAAGGTAAAATTTCAAACTTGTGGAAACTGAACAACACTTACTCATAAAGCCTTGGGTTATAGAAGAAATTAAAGACACATTAAAGAAATTTATGAATTCAAATGAGAATGAAACATATACTACCAAAATTTGTGGAGTACAGCAAAAGCAGTGCTCAGAGGTGACTTTATAAATGCACACTTCCAGACGTAAGAAAGAGCACAAATTAAAGAATTAACCTCACAGCTTGAACAAGTAGAAAGAGAGCAACAAAGAAACTCCTCAGACACCGGAAGACAACAGGTTATAAAGATTAGAGCAGAACTAAATAAATTAAAGAATAGAAAAACAATTGAAAAAATCAACAAAACCAAAAGATGGTTCTTCAAAAAGAAAAACAACAGAAGATACAAATCATCTCATTAAGAAATGAGTTGGGAGATGTTACAACAGACCCAACTGAAATAAAATATAACAGAATACTATGAAAAGCTATACTCTAACAGATTTGAAAGCCTAGGGGAAATGGACAAATTTCTAGATTCATATGACTCACCCAGACTATCACAAGGAAAAATAGATCAACTTAATAAATCTATCACAAAGGAAGAGATTGAAGAAGTCATCAAAAATCTACCAACCAAAAAAAAGTCCTGGTCCAGATGGCTTCACCAGAGAATTCTACCAAACTTTTGGAGAAGAATTAACTTCAGTACTAATGAGGTTATTTCACACCATAGAAAGAGATGAAATACTTCCAAATTCATTCTATGAAGCCAGCATAACCCTGATACCAAAGCCAGGGAAAGATCTCACAAAAAAAGAAAATTACAGACCAATGTTAGTCAAGAATCTGGATGCAAAAATCTTCAACAAAATTCTAGCCAATAGAATTCAACAGCATATAAAAAAAATAATGCGTCATGATCAAGTTGGTTTCATTCCAGAGATGCAAGGCTGGTTCAACATCAAAGAGGAATTAATGTAAACAACCATATTAATAACACAAAAGATAAGAATCACCTGATTTTGTCAATTGATGCAGAAAAGGCATTTGACAAAGTTCAACATCCATTCATGCTTAAAACTCTCAGAAAAATAGGAATAAAAGGGAAATTCCTCAATATGATCAGTCACATCTATGCAAAGCCAACTGCTTTCATCATCCTGAATGGTGAAAGACTGAAAGAATTCCCTTCGAGAATGGGAACTAGTCAAGGATGCCCACTGTCACCATTTCTATTCAACATTGTGCTGTAAGTTCTAGCCAGAGGAATTAGACAACTCAAAGAAATAAAAGGCATCCATATTGGCAATGAAGAAGTAAAGATTTCCCTCTTTGCAGATGATAAGATTGTTTATACAGAGAATCCAAAGAAATCCATAAGTAAACTATTAGAGCTAATAGAAGAATTCGGCAAAGTATTGGGATACAAGATAAACACAACTAAATCAATAGGATTCCTTTATACCAACAATGAAATTATTAAAGAAGAAATCACCAAATCAATTCCATTTACTGTAGCCCCCAAGAAGATAAAATACCTAGGAAAAAATCTAAGTATAGAAATAAGAGATTTTTACAAAGCAAACTACAAGACCTTACTACAAAAAACTAGGGGAGACTTACATAAGTGGAGTAATCTGCCCTGCTTATGGATAGGAAGACTCAATATTGTGAAAATGTCTATTTTTCCCAAAGCAATCTACTTATATACTGCAATCCCAATACAAATTCCAGTGACATTTTTTAATGAGATGGAGAAACAAACTGTAAGACTTATTTGGAAAGAGAAGAAACCCCGGATAAGTAAAGCACTACTAAAAAAGAAGAACATACTGGGAGGCCTCTCACTACCTGACTTTAGAACCTATTAACTGCCACAGTAGTCAAAACAGCTTGGTACTGGTACAAAAAAAGACATGTAGACCAATGGAACAAAGTAGGGACCCCAGAGATGCCACCATCCTCCTATGAACAGCTGATATTTGACAAAGGTCCTAAGATTTTAGAATGGGGTAAGAACAGTCTCTAACAAATGCTGCTGGCACAATTGGATCTCCATCTGCAAAAAATTGAAATAGGACTCATATCTCACACTTTATACAAAAATCAACTCAAATTGGATAAAAGACCTAAATATAAAAGCTAAAATGATAAAGCTCATCCAAGATAAAATAGGGTCAACAATGGAAGTTTTAATACACAATGTAGACAAACTTCAAAATCTGACAAAGCACACTCATCAGAAGAGAAAATAGATAAATGGGAATGAATAAGAATCAAACACTTCTGCTCACCCAAAGACTTCATCACAAGAATTAAAAGACCACCTACAGAATGGGAAAAAATATTTGGCAACTCTATGTCAGACCAACTCCTGATCTCCATAATCTATAAGGTTCTACAAAATATCAATAAGAAAAGGACAAATTATCCAATTAAGCGATGGGCAAAGGAGATGGACAGACACTTCTCTAAAGAGGAGATCCAGGCAGCCAAAAAACACATGCAGACATGCTCACAATCATTAATTATTAAAGAAATTCAAATCAAAATGACAATGAGATACCATCTCACCCCAACAAGATTGGCCATGATCCAAAAAAACGCAAAACACTAAATGTTGGAGAGGCTGTGGAGAGATTGGAACTCTCCTACACTGTTGGTGGGATTGCAGAATGGTGCAATCTCTTTGGAAAGCAATTTGGTGTTACCTTAAAATAATGGGTGTAGGTATATCATTTTACCCAGTAATTCCTTTGTTTGGAATATATCCTACAGAATCAAGGTCATTTACACAAACTATATATGCACACGAATGTTCATTGCAGCACAGTCCACAATAGCAAAAAGATGGAATCAACCCTGATGTCCAACAACAGAAGAATGGATGGGTAAACTCTGGTAGATGTACTCAGTGGAGTACTATGCATTGATGAAGAACAATGATGATAGGAGGAAACATCTCTCAATTTGGTCTCAACTGGAGGACATTATGTTGAGTGAAACCAGTCAGTGACAGAAGGATAATTATTATATGAGACCCCTACGATAAAAACTTAAAAGCATACTCATACATAACAGAAAAGACTCTTTGATGGCTACAAGGGTGGGGAGGGTGGGAGGGCGGGTGGGCAAGGGACGAGGATTTAGATTAGATATTTGGATCCTACTCGACGGCACTTGGCTTTGGCTTAGCTAGGTGAAATTGGTGACAATACACATTAGTAAGAAGATCAATATTAATGTGACTTTGACACAACTTGTGTACTCCTATCTTAACCCAATATTGTAAGCACAGAGTATGTACACTTTCATTTTTTATTTAATAAAAAAAAAATGATACAACTACTTTGGAAATTGATTTGGTGCTTCCTTGAAACACTGGGAAAAGAAGTTCCGTGTGATGCGGCAATCCCACTTCTTGGAATATATCCTAGAGAAATAAAAGCTATCACATGAAAAGATATATGCACCCTCGTGTTCATTGCAGCACTGTTTATAATAGTAAAAAGATGGAAACCACTTAGGTTCCTATCAGTGGATGAATAGATAAGCAAATTATGGCATATTCACATAATGGACTACTAGGCAACGATAAAGAATAACAATGAATCCTCAAAACATAACATGGATGAAGCTGAAAGGCATTATGTTGAGTGACATTAGTCAGAAAAGCACAAATATCATGTAAGACCACCATTATAAGAGCACAAGAAGAGGTTTAAACACAGAAGAAAACGTGGGGAGGGATGGAGTGGAATATTCAACAAGTAGATAGTAGAAAAGAATTATTTTAGGTGCAGGGAAGGACAACACACATTATAGTGGTAGTCAGTAAAACGAGATTGAACTAAAAACTAGTGGACATCTAAGTCAATTGGCACAACAAAGTTTATTAAGGATATGTTCTGCATCCCACTTTGGTAGGTGACATCTGTGGGGAGAGGGCTTAAAAGTTAGCAAACTGCCATCTAAAATGCATCAATTGGTCCCAACCTACCTGGAGCAAAGGAGAATAAAGAACACCATAGATGTAATGAAAATGCAAGTCCCGGAGACAGAAAGGACCACAGAAACCAGAGACCAGAAGAACTAGATGGTACCTGTCTACTATGAATGACCACTCTGACACAACAGAGAGTCCTTGAGGGAGTGGGAGAAGAGTGGGGCGCGGAAATCAAATTCATGTAAAAACACCAGACTGCATGATCTGACTGAGGCTGGAGGGACCCTGGAATAAATAGACTCTGAACTCTTTTAGTCCAGAACTAAAACCATTCCCCAAGCCAACTCTTTAGACAAAGATTAGAATGGAATACAAGAAATAAAATGATACTGGTGAAGGGTGCTTCTTGGCTCCAGCAAATTCATAAGATTAACTGGGCACCTCATGTCTGGAGATAAGGCAAGAAGGTGAAAAGGGACAGGAGCTGGCTGAATGGATGTGGAAAATACAGGGTGGAGAGGAGGAGTGTGCTGTCACATTGTAGTGAGAGCAACTCTGGTCACACAACAACGGATGCATAAATTTTTATATGAGAAACTGACTTGAGTTATAAACTTGCACTTAAAGTACAATTAAAAACAGAGCAAAAACAGAAAATAAAACAGCAAAGACAAAAAAAAAAAAACCTCAGAGACATTTAAATGTAAATAGTGAATAAGAGGTGAGGGTATGGAGACCGGATGTGGAGATAATTTCTTTGAAAAGTTTGACCAAAAGAGGAGGAGAGAAATGGAGGTAGCTTTGGAGAGTGATGAATACAAAGAGACGGGAATTTTTGAGACGAGAAAGACATGAGCGTGTTTGTATAATAATGGAGAAGAGTCTGTGGGAAGGGAGAGATTGATGATTACGAAGACAGAGAGGACTATCCAAAGGTCCAGGTAGAGGCAAATGATGAAGTAACTATTATGTGACGGTAATATGAAGAATCTGGTTTCTAAAAGATTCAAATCTTTTTGTTTCTCCCAGAAATGGTTCCCAGGCTGATACAATGGCCAGCAGATGTCAACAGAAACTCAACCTCTTCTTTCATTCTACTAAATCATGCTCACTTCTGACTTGTATACTCGTTTTTGTTGCTTCATGAGCAGAATATATGGTCAAGAGGAGACTGGATGAGACAGCTATTCCAGCTAGTAGGAAAATTAGCTTACTCAATAAATCGGGTAGAATTTCTGGAGAGGTAAAAGTACACATTTAAAGTTTCTGACCACAAATATAAACTGTTTATCTGTTGTGTGATTCTCTCCAAGAACATTCAGTGGCTTGGTGAAACTAGACTTGGGCTTTCATATGTGGATAAATGGCAGGGAGCAGGAGTGAAGGGAGTTGAGAGTGCTTACAAGGACTGACTATAATTTAGTTTTGTGGAATCTAAACTGTGCAAAAAGGAAAATAAATACATGAAGGATTTCCAAGATCATTAGAAAGCAAAAAATTCACTGAATTTATGATTTTAGTGAGTTCACTTGACCACTTAAGCTGGGAGAGGTAATACCAGGGATTGGAAAGCTTAGATGTGAGATTTTAGAGGGATGCAGTTTCTACTAATGATAAATTTAGAGAGAGACTTTGGGAGAGTAAAGAAAAGATAACCATAAATCAAGTAGAAAAATCAGCTAAAGATGTTCATTAATATGTGCCTGGGTGACACAGATGGTTTGAGCTAGACTATTAACCTAAAGGTTGGCTGTTTGAACCCACCTAGTAGTGCCATGGAAGAAAGTCCTGTCGATTTGCTTCTGTAAAGATTAAACCAGAAAACCAAACCCATTGCTGTTGCACTGATTCTGACTTGTATCAACCCTATAGGACAGAGTAGAACTGTCACATAGAGTTTCCAAGAAATGCCTGATGGATTCAAACTGCCAATGCTTTCTTTGGTTAGTTGCCATAGCACTTACCCACTCTGCCACTAGGGTTTCCATCTGTAAAGATAATAGCCAAGAAAACCCTATGGAGCTCACTTCTCCTGTGTAAAACATGGAGTCACCATGAGTTGGAACTCTATAGCAATGAGTTTGGTTTTTGTTTTTTGAGATGTTGGTTGGGGCCTTCCCATAGACACTGAAGTCACAATGAATTATGGCAAGAGGCAGGGTACAAACTGCTTGAGAATGATTGTGTTCCAGCAGTCGAAATCTGGAGAGATCCCAAAGATAGAAGGTCAAAGCCAACTGCCGTCAAGAGAGGTTCATTGTTTTATTTAACTTTAAATGTGACTTAAATATATGAGAAGTTTGTTTTTCTTCCTTCTCAAAAAGTCTGATGTAGCCTCTTGAGACTGATACAATGGCCATGTGATACCAACAGGACCTTTTCTTTTCTTTTCACTAAACCAACTATAAAAATAGCATGAGCTCCTCCAACTTTACAAGGGGGGAGACTCCAGACCAGCAGCGCAGGGCTGAGTCTTATGAGGTAAAGATCAAACATGTCTCCTTTCTCTACCAGCTTTTCCAATCCTGACACCAACATCCCCCCCATGGTACTCTTTAGTTCTTGGGTTTGATAATTCAATGCAATGGCCACACAGAACTCACAGACCAAACTTATGATTATCCGGTTCATTAGGGAAGTTAACAGTTTTACATTTAAGTCTCAAGAACACGCGGAATGCAGTTCTTCCATCAGGATAGCCTCTTGCTAGTCATGCTCATAGGTACACCTCTCCCTGGTCCGAGGCCTATACTCAAAGGCACGTAGCTTTCTCCATGGGATGGGAGGTCCAATTAGCTGTCTCCTGTTGCCAGTCTCTGCTGCTGCCTTTAGTTTTATAGTTGTCTCTCTCTCTTTGCCTCCTGGACCCAGGAGCTCTTCAGCTCTGAGATCCCAGGTTGAAATGATATGCTAGCTTTTCATCCTTGATGGTGGTAGGCTTTTGTCCCCATGCTTTTCATCTCATGGTTACCAAGATGTAATACCCAATTAGTGCTACGTCTAGCATCAAGCTGTCATTACAGTCAGGAAGAAGAGAAAACAGGAGCAAATATAGCTGAATCTGCCCCATTTTCAAATGAGTTGATGGAAATTCTACCCAAGGTGTCTGCTTACATCACAGTAACTAAAACTGTGTGACTTGGCTAGCCTGAACTGTAAAGAAAATTTAGCTTTTGTTTTTTAAAAAACCTAGGGAGATTACCACTCCATAAAAAAACAGTTTTCTGCTTTAGAAAGAAGAAGAGAATGATTAAAGCATAGACAGCTAGTGGTTAGTATCTGCCATGTATTATTATCCAAGAGGATGTGAGTCTTCAAGGATGACTTTGTTGGAGCAAGGAGGCTTACCGAACTAGAAGTGATACTATGGTGAGGAGGACAGTTAAACTACCTGAGATCCACAGACTATGAGGAAAGAAATGAACAACCAAAAATCAACCAACCAGCTGATCCTCTATTTCAGTTAAATTCAAGATGTGGAAGAGACAATAAAAGAAGGAGCAAAAGATAAGGAGAGTAACCTAATTTTCAAAAAGGGAATTAAAGACAGGCCAGGGATACAATTATGAGGAAAAAGAAGGCTGGATCAGAATTTTAAAAAAGAAAAAAAATCACTTGCCTTCAAGTCCGCTCTGACTCATAAAGACTGCACATAAGTCAGAGTAGAATTGTGTTCCAAAGGGTGTTCAATGGCTGACTCTTTTCAGAAGCATATGCTTTCTCTTTCTTCTGAGGAGCCTCTTGAACTTCTAACCTTTTGTTTAACAGCTGAGCACATCAGCTGCACCACCCACGGACTCCTCAGTATGAGAATAGTGTAAGCTAGTGGTGGATGAACAACCACTGACGCTCTCACTTCTGAAAGGGCCCGAGGTAAACAGAGACATGAGACATGATGATGTTGGTCCCTAATACCCTCTCAGAGGAGGATGTGCCTTTGTATGTGGGTTGTGGTCTAGATATTTAGGTTAATGGATGGCTTAGATTCCTGGAAGAGATGTTTCCTTAAGCTACATGCAGATACGTGAGGGAACTGTGAGCCTTCTCCTCAGGTCTCAGTGGAGGCAAGGTGATGGTATAATTATGCCAGAGCTGCCCTGTACAGTTGTGTGGGTTGTATTCTGCACATGAGCACATGGCCAGGGGAGAAGATTGGGGATTGAAATTTAGCCTGCACTCCACTAATCCAGCCACGCACTTAACATTTTATACAATGGAAGGGACCTCCCTTTTCTAATTCTTGTTTTTATCCCATTAGCAGAATTCTGTCTATGAAAATGTGTAACAGGTTACTAGCATATAGAGTTTTCAGCAGTAATTCTTCCATGAATCTAGGAAGTACTATGAAATGAAAAGTATTGCTAAATTAATCCAGTTATATTTTTATTAATAGAAAATTACTGATACAGATACTTCTGTACTAGGAACTTTTGGGGACCAACAGATAAATGGAATGTATTCCCTATTTAATTCCAAGGAACTTACAGAATTCTAGGGAAATAAACAGATAGTTGTGATTATCCAGAACCAAAAAGCCCCAGAATGTCAGAAATGGGAGGGAAATTAGAAATCATCCATCCAAATCCCTTACTCAGATGTTGTGTTAGAGCTAATGCAGCTCTAACAGAAATACCACAAAGGGAATGGCTTTTACAAGACAAGTTTATTCTTACACAGTCCAGTAGGCTACGAGTCAAAATTCAGGATGTCTGCTCCAGGGAAACAAAGGCTTTCCTCCTTGACACCTCTAGAAGAAAGTTCTTGTGTTGCATTAGTCTTTGTTTGGGGAGCACCTCAGCGCAGGAACCTTAGGTCTGAAGGATGTGCTCTAACTCCAGGTGCTGCTTTCTTGATGGCATGAGGTTCCTACCCTGTGCTTGCTCCCCTTTCCTTTTATCTCTTGGCAGGGTGAGAGGATAAAAGGTGGTGCAAGCCACACTCCATGGAAACTCCTTTTACAGTGGAGCAGGGAGGGGGCCTTAGGAAGGGATTTACAGTCCCACTCTAATCCTCTTCAATGTCAGTATAGGGAAGTCACAAAATGAAGGGCAATCACAGTATACAGGGAATCCCAGTCCAGCCAAATTACTGCACACATTTCTGGGGGCACACAATTCAATCCATGACGGATGCAGAAACCAAAATTTTAAAGACACTGGTAAAGAAGGTGTAGATTAAAGATTGCAAGACTTGTCCTTGATTCAAAAGATGCCACTTATTTGGTGGAAAGGGAATTAAGCCTAAGACATTTAGGCTTGCTATGAAAGAACAAGACAGGCTTTGTTTTTAAAGTCTTCCAGTCCTAAGTTCAACAATATTTGCAGTGAGAACATGGATTAACAGAATGTTCTTCCAACAGAAATTATTTATCAGAGGAGGATGTTTTTCTCTAGAGAAAGGAACAGCATTTTTAGCCACTATTGACCTTGAAGATAAATACTACATTAGGATAATTATACCAGAAAAGCTGCTCTCAGAGAGATATGTTGGCTGTCTACTCTCTTTAGACACCAAGTAGAACTCCTAGTCTTTCATATCTTCTAGAGGCAAGAATCTGTGGAGTCTCAACCTAACTCTTATCTACTTCTGATTTAGCATTTGTGATGAAAAACTTCAGAAATTTCCATGTAAATCATCTTTTTCCGTAGCTGAGTAGTACTTAGACAGACTAAGCCCTTCTCCAAAATAGAATTACATCAAAATGGGTAACAATCTAAGTAAACATGGGGATTTCAGTAATAACTCTTCCATGAAATGGAAGATGCTAGAGTAAGAATTCTTCCAGAAATTCTGTGTAGTCACTTCCTTGTGATCTGAGAAGACAGCCAAAGCCAAGTGCCATGGAGTCAGATCCAACTCATGGCAACTCTAGGGCTGAGGCTACCAAAGAAATTCCCCCAATTTCTGTACCCTTTGTCATACACACCTCTCTTAGCAACTCCAGCTCTCCCAACCCTGTGATATTATGCTTTTCCTTTCCACCCTGTACTTTACGTATTCGTTCAACCAACTCCTGTCCCCTGCTCTCCACCCTTGTTTCTCATTTCCATAGAAGAATTGCTCTGACCATGTCATGTCTTACAATCCAGTCTAATTTTTGTATGGAGAGTGGTCTTTTGTACTAGATTTAGATCTGGGCTAGCAGTGAGTCCAGGGGTCATGCTCTTGGGAAATCCTCCGGGATGTCAGACCATCATGTGTGATCTTTTAATAGAATTCTAGATCTGCACCCCTATTTTTATCCCGCTATGTCATAGACTCTACATGTTTTCCCTGTCAAGGCTGACATTGGTGGTTGGCCAGGCATCATCTAGTTCTTCTGGTCTCATGTTGTTGTAGTGTCAGGACAACATGGCATCTTCTGTCTCCTGGGCTCATATTTTCTCCCACGTTTGATGTCACTTGCTCTTCTCTGTACCAGGTGTATGGGACCAAATTGACGATCCTTAGATGGCAGCCTGCTAGCTTTTAAGATCCTGTACACTACTCACCAAAATGTGATGCAGAAGATTTTCCTAAAACAACAACAACAAAAAACCCAAGTTATTTATGCCAGTTGACCTAGATGTTCCCTGAAAGCGTGATCCCCAGACCCCTGCCACTGCTACTCTGACATTCAAAATGTTGGGCTGTATTTGGGAAACTCTTAGTTCTTGGTGTACTCCAGCAATGCGGATCTCCTTTCTACGGTATGCCGGCACTTCCTTCACTTAATCCATTCTAATATCTAATCTATGAATAGCTCCATCCCTGATAACCATTGATGATTATTTGCTTCTATGCTGAGCCTTTTTCTTAAGTCTTCATAATAGTGGTCACATATGGTATCTGTCCTTCTGCACTCAGCATTATGTCTTTGAGATGATTCCATGTTATCAGGTGTTTCCCAAGATCATCATTGTTCTTTGGAGTTGCATAGTATACCATTGTGTGAATATACCATAGTTTGTTTATCTGTTCATCTGTTGACTGACACCTAGGTTAATTTCATGTTTTTGCTGTTGTGGACAGTGCTGTAGTAAACACTGGTGTGCATGTATCTATTTGTGTGACAGCCCTTGTTTCTCTAGGATATAGTCCAAGAAGTTGGATTGCTGGATCATGTGTTGTTTGTATTTACAGCTTTTTGAGAAAGTCCAAAATCAATTTCCAAAGTGGTTGTACCATTTTACTTTCCCATTAGCAGTGTAGAAGAGTTCCAGTCTCTCCACAACCTCTCCAACATTTGTTGTTTTGTGTTTTTTGGGTTAATGCGAGTCTCACTGGGGTAAGATGGTATTTCATTGTGATTTGGATTTGGATTTCTAAATGGCTAAAGTTTGTGAGCATTTCCTTAAAGGTCTGTTAGCTGCTTGGAAGTTTTCATTGATGAAGTGCTTATTCACATCCTTTGCTCATATTTTAATTGAGTCATTTGTCTTTCTTGTTGAAGTCTTGAAATACCTTGTATATTATAGAGATTAGATACTGATCAAATACGTGGTCATCAAAATGTTTTTCCCAGTCTGTAGGTAGTCCTTTTACTGTCTTGGTGATGACTTTGGATGGGCATAAGTGATTTTAGGAGTTCCCATCTATTTTTCTAGTGTTTGTGCATTGTTGAGTAATATTTTGTATTCTGTTTAGGCCATGTATTAGGGCTTCCAGCATCATACCAATTTTTTCATCCATGATCTCTGTTGTTTTAAATTTTATATTTAAGTCTTTGATCCATTTTAAGTTAGTTTTTATGCATGGTGTGAGATATGAGTCTTGTTTCTTTCTTTCTTTCTTTGGAGATACAGAATTTTGATAGCACCATTTGTTGAAGAGACTGTTTTTCACCCAATTCATGGACTTTAGGCCTTTGTCAGATATCAGCTGTTCATAGGGGGATAGTGTTCTATCTGGATTCCGAATTCTGTTGTATTGGTTCATGTATCTGTTTTTGTAGCAGTACCAGGCTGTTTTGACTACTGTGGCAGTGTAACAGGTTATAAAGTCAGACAGAGTGAGGCTGCACCACTTTGTTCCTCTTCAGTAATGTTTTACTGGGGCAGAGTCAAGATGGCGGACTAAACACGTGTCTTCCTAAATGCCTCTGGAAACTAAGACTTGAAATGATAGTTAAACAGAGCCTTCTGGACACCTAGTGAGCCCTGGGATGTGGCATAGGGCTCTCAATTTGGACTTCATACCACTGAATGCAAAACCTCCTCTTTTTCACTGACCCCACTCTTGGTGAGCACAGGCTTACACAGACCGAAGGTAACTCACCATTTCGATTTTTTTTCCTCTGTCTTGGCTGGCAGGCAGAACTGGAACTTGACTAGCTACTGGTCTGAGATGCACTGCTAGTGGGACTGGCAAGCCTAATTGCCAGCTTCTGAGAGACTGGCTTTGGACTCTATACAACTTGGCTCCTCTGGCCTATCAGAAAAAGGAGAAACCCAGGCAGAGACCCTGGCAGGACTTGACTCCAATGCTGGGAGGTGGCACCTGCTGGGGGGAGAGCGCTTTTCTAGCAGGGAGACAGTGTTTTGCACAGTGTCACCTGGTGCTGGAGCCCAGTAGTGGAGGCTGTGGACTCAGGGCATTTCAGCACTGTTGGCCTCTCTTACCGCTGGGAGCCTGGTCCCCGCTGGCTGGCAAGCTTACACAGGACGCCATCTTGTTTTGCTGGGAGATGGGGTCATCCATATGGAAGCCTCAGCTGGACCTAATTCCTGGGATGGAAGGCAGTTCCTACCCAGAAGAGACTGCTTTTCCAACAGAAAAGCAGAATTTTACACAGTATTGCCTACAGCAGGGTCCAACAGCACAGGCTAGCAGACCAGCAGCCTTTCTGTATTTTGAGCTACTTTATAACATCTGGTGTTCAATATAGAGGTGCTTACTTTGCCAGCTGGGAAGGGGGATGTTTACACCTGAAAACCTGACTGACTTTGGAAGTTGCCAAATACTTTTTACTTCTTATCTTAAGACTGCCTAGAGAAACAACTGTGGTCTGTCTTCAAAGCATCTCTCCCAGCCTCTATTGATCCACATGAAGCCCAAAAAGCAGGAAACGTTGGAGAGGACAGTAACCCGGAAGTCACCAATGGCATCAGAAGGCCCCCCAAAGAAACCACCTCAGAACTTCCTAGATGAAGAAGCTTTACTGAAACTATCAGAAGGTGAATACAAAAGGATTATATATAGAGCCCTCCTAAACCTTATACAAAATGCAGCAGAGCAAAACAAAAAACTAAGCAAGCTGTTTGATCAGATGGAGCATCAGTACTCTAAAATCCAACAGACGAGAACAAAATCAAAGACATAGAAACTTCAATTCAAAACCAAGAAAACAGAATGGAACAAATGGAAAAGAGAATTTCTGATTTGGAAGACAAGGCCACTGACTCCAGCATCTATGAGGAGAAATCAGAAAAAAGAAACAAGAAAAATGAAGAAGCATGTGGGACTCTGTTAAGAAGAACAATCTACAATTCACTGTAGTTCCTGAACACGGTGAGACACCTGAGAACACAGACAGTACTATGGCTGAGCTGCTGACAGAAAACTTCCCAGAAATGATGAAAGGAGAGAATATAGATATCCAAGATACATATTGAACACCACTCAGTATAGATCTCAGTAATATTTTACTTATCCAAGGCTTCTTCCCTTTCCATGTGTAGCTGGTAATTTGTCTCTCTATCTCATTGAAAAATGACACTGGAATTTGTATTGGGATCCCATTGTATTTATAGGTTGCTTTGTGTAGAATGGACATTGTAATGATGTTAAGTTTTCAGACTTATGAGCAAAGTAGATTTCTCCACTTGTGTAAGTCTCTTTGGGTTTCTTGCAGTACAGTTTTATAATTTTCTTTGTATAAGTCTTTTAAATCTCTAGTTAGATTTATTCCTAGGTAATTTATCTTCTTGGGGGCTATAGTAAATGGTAACAACTTGGTAATTTCCTCTTTGATGGTCTCTTTGGCAGTGTTAAGGAATCCCACTGAGTTATTTTTGTTTGTCATATATCCTGATACTTTGTCAAACTCTTCTGTTAGTCCCAGTAGTTTTTTTGTGTGGATTCCTTAGGGTTTTCTGTGTATAAGATTATATCATCTTCAAACAGAGATACTTTTACTCCCTCCCTACCAGTATGAATGCCCTTTATTTCTTTATCTTGTCTGACTGCTCTGGTTAGAACCTCCAGTACAATGCTGAATAAAAGTGGTGACAGTGGGCATCCTTGTCTGGTTCCTGTTCTCATGGGGACTATTTTCAGTCTTTCTCCATTTAAGATGATTTTGACTGTTGACTTTGCATAGGTGCCCCTTGTTATATTGTCGAATATTCCTTCTACTCCTATTTGGCTGAGAGACTTTAAGATCAATGGGTGGTGGACTTTGTCAAATGCCTGTTCTGTATTAATTGATAAAATCGAATGATTCTGATTTTTTTGTTTTATTTAAAGCCAAGTGCCATCGAGTTGGGTCTGACTCATGGTGACCCTATGGGCCAGGATAGAACTGAATGTGGTTGATTAAAAAATTGTACTTCTAATGTTGAACCATCCCTGCACCTCTGGTATGAATCCTGTTTGGTCATGGTAAATAATGTTCTTGGTATATTGTTGCATTCTATTAGCTAGAATTTTGTTGAAGATTTTTGCATCTAAGTTCAGGAGAGAGACTGGACTGTAGGTTTTCGTTTTTGTGCCATCTTTACCCAGTTTGGGTATCAGGATTGTGCTAGTTTTATAGAAGGAATTTGGGAGCATTCCACTGTTTTCTATGCTGTGAAATACCATTAGTTAACAGTAGTGTTAACTCTTCTCTAAAAGTTTGATAGAATTCTACAGTGAAGTCATCTGTGCCAAGATTATTTTTGGTTGGGAGCTTTTTAATAATTTGTTTCAGTCTCTTCTCTTGTGATAGGTTTATTAAGTTGTTCTACATCTTGTGGTGTTTGTTTTGTTAGGTAGTGTGTTTCTAGAAATTTTTACATTTCTTCTAGATTTTCAAATTTATCAGAGTACAATTTTTGATAGTATTTCATTATGATTCTTATAATTCCATTTGGGTCTGTTGTGGTATTTCCCTTTTCTATTTTTATTCAAGTTGTTTGCTTCTTTTCCTATTTTTCTTTTGTGATTTTGGCTGACAGTTTATCAATTTTGTTGACTTTCTAAAATAAAAAAAAAAGATAGTATTTGGTCCTGTTAACTTTTTCAATTGTTTTTGTATTCTCTAATACATTTAATTCTGCTCTAATTTTTGTTATCTGTTTTCTTCTGTTGCTTGAGAGGTTCTTTTGTTGCTGTCTTTCTACTTGTTCAAGTTGTAGGGTTAGTTTTTTGATTTGCACTTTTTTTTGGATAGTGCATTTATTGAGATAAATTAGCCTCTGAGCACTGCTTTTGCTGTGTCCTATAGGTTCTGGTAGAATGTGCCTTCATTCCCATTTGATTGCATGAATTTTTCTTATTCTGTCCTTCATTTCTTCCATAATTCAGAAGTTCTTGAACAAGGTATTTTTCAATTTCTATTAGTTTAACTTTTTCATCTTGATTTTTCTGAAATTGACTTTTACTTTTATGTTGTTACAGTCTCAGAAAATGCTTTGCAATATCTCAATGCTTTCAATTTTATTAAGATTTGCTTTATGGCCTAATGTGTTTTGTATTCGGGAGAAAGTTTCATATGCGTTGGAAAAGAAGATACAAGGTCTGACAATTAAGTTCACAAACTCATCCTAGAAAAAGTGCTACATACCTCGTTGCTGAACATCACTATTGTCACCTTCAAAGTACTTCCCTTGGCAAGCTATACACTGATGCCAGTGCCTAGCCCAACCTTCAAAGCAATTTTGGGACTCTTTTTCTGGAAAGGCCGTCAGAGCTGTCATCATATCACCCTTGATGTCTTGAATATCATCAAAATATCTTCCTTTAAATATTTGCTTTATCTTCAGGTAAAGAAAAAAGCCCTTGGGGACAAGATCAGGTGAGTAGGGAGAGTGTTCCAATACAGTTATTTGTTTACTGGCTAAAAACTACCTGATAGACAATACTGTGTGCGCTTATGCATTATCATGATGCAAGAGCCATGAGTTATTGGAAAAAGTTCAGGTCATTTTTTTGTCTAACTTTTTCACATAGCCTTTAAAGCACTTCTGGGTAGTATACTTTGTTAATTGTTTGTCCAGTTGGTACAAATTCATAGTGAGCAATCCCTCTTATATATATTAAAAAAAAAAATGTTAGCAGCATCATTTAGATTCTTGATTTGGACTGATGGAACTTTTTTGGTCATGGAAAGTTGGCGGACTTCCATTATGCTCTTTGATGCTTTGTTTCAGGATCATATTGGTACACCCATGTTTCATCACCAATGATGTCATGGCCCAAAGTATGGTCTTGCCTTCTCCAAAAGGTCTTGGCAAATTTTGACTCTCCTTTGCTTTTGTTCATTGGTGAGCTCCTATGGAACTATTTTTTGCCACACTTTTCTCATGCCAAGATTTTCAGTTAAGATTTTCCTAGCTGTCTCTCTGTTGATGTTTACTTAGTCTGCTATGCTTCTCACAGTCAGCAGATGATATGGTGCACAATTAGATGAATTTTTGCAATGTTTTCGTCAGTTCGCTCATTACTGGCCTCCCTGAGCTCTCTTCATCAGTGATGCTTTCTTTCCACTCAGAAAAGGTTTAATCCATTTGTACACTGCTGTTTTCTTCTTGGCATTATCCCTATAAACTTGAACTAACATGTCCCTGATTTCACTTCCACTCTTGCCAAGTTTAATAAGAAATTGAATGCTTGTTCATTGCTCTGATTCAATCTCTGACATTCTCATGATAGCACACAAACACACATGACAGTAATAATGAATGCCACTCAGGAAGACACCACCATATGTTAACACAAACACAGCTGTGAGACACTGACATACTAAGGTTATGAAACCTTCCTTGCAGAGTTGTTTGTACAGTGCTGCCAACATACATGCTCACTGGCAAGTTCACAAACTGAATTTTCAGACCCCATATACTTGTCTGTTGGGTGGAGTATTCTCTATATGTCTGTGAGGTTGAGTTTGTTGTTTGTGGCATTTAGATCTTTTGTGTCTTTATTGAGCTTCTTTCTGGATGTTGTGTCCATTACCCAAAGTGATATGTTGAAGTCTGCTACTATTATTATGTAGTTGTCTATCTCCCTTTTCGTTGCTGTTAGAGTTTGTTTTGATGTATTTAGTTTGTTGTTAGGTGAATAAACATTCAGTATGGTTATGTCCCCCTGATGTATTAACCCTTTAGGCTTTATATAGTGACCTTCCTTGTCCACTGTGTTGGATTTTGCTTTAAAGTCTATTTTGTCTAAAATTAATAGTGCCACTGCTGCTCTCTTTTAGATGTTGTTAGTTTGGTATATATTTTTCCATCCTTTGAGTTTCAGTTTTTTCAGTTCCAGTGTGTCTCTTGTAAGGAGAATATAGATGGTTCATCCTTTTTTATTCACTCTTCTTTGTCTGTTTATTGGTACATTTAACCCACTTACGTTCAATGTAATTATTGATAGGCATGAATTTATTGCTCTTATTTTTGTGCCTTTTTTGGTATGTTGATGACAGTTTCTTTGTTCCACTCAAATTTTTGTGCTGAGTCATTTTTCTTTATTGGTTTCCATTTTGTTGTTAGTTTTATATCTGTTGAGACTTCTTGATTTTCTTTCTTATTTTAATGTGTGGGATTATTTATGTCCTTGTGGTTACCTTGATATTTACCAGTAATGTTCTCACTTTAAACCACTCTTTAAATTCTTTGTGTTGTATTGACTTCCTCTCCATCTAACAGATCTACGAATACATTAATTTGTCCCTCTCTTGGTCTAATGTCATCATTAACATACTGAGATCTCTCCCTATTTTTAGTGGGTTTTTTTGGTTTATTTTCATGGATTCCCTATGCATGTTGTTATTTGGATGCTCTGTCCTGCATTGTATCATTGAGTATATACATGATGTTATTGATTTTGTAATTGAAGAATTCCTTCAGTTCTTGTAATTTTGTTTTTGCAAATTCTCAAAACTTCTGTTTATCTGGGAATGGCATAATATCATCATCATATTTGAGGCAGAATTTTGTAGGATATGTATTTCTTGGTTGGCAGTTTTTTTCCTTCAAGGCTTTGTATATGTCATCCCATTGACTTCTTGCCAGCATGGTTTCTGCTGAGTAATCTGAGCTCAGTCGTAATGACTCTCCTTTGTATATTATTTTCTTGTTTAAGTCTAGCTAAAGCCAAGTGCTGTTGAGTTGCCTTTAAAAACTTCTCCACGGCACTTGGCTTGGCTATCTTTAGTTTGGTAAGTTTGATTATAACATGTCTCAGTGTCATTATTTTGTGATCTACATTGTGTGGAGTTCAATGAGAATCTTGGATAGATGTCCTCTCATCTTTTGTGATATCAGAGAAGATTTCTGTCAACATATCTTCAACACTCCCCATTGTGGTTCTACAATTTGTAAATTATTCCTATTGATAGTGTCCCTGATAACTTTTAGTGATTCTTCATTTTTTAAAATTCTTTTGTCTGTTTTTTTTCTCATACGTGCTGGTGTCAGTTGCTTTCTCTTCCTTTGCACTAGTTTTGCATTTCATTGCCTCAATTTTGCTCATTTGACTTTCTACTGAATTTTGTAATTCTGTAATTTTATTGTTAATCTGCTGAATTTCAGATTGTTTCTCAAGTATTCTTTGCAGCCTATTTACTTTTTCATTACACTCTGCTGCACTTTGCCTAATCTCCTTCCTGATGTTTTGAAGAATACTAAACATTTCTCTTCTGTATTCTGCATCCGATAATCACAGGAATTCTTCTTCATTTGGTAAATTTTTTTGATTCTTTGTTTTGGGAATTTTCTGAAGCTATGGTAGTGTGTTTCTTTAAACTGATTTTTGTTTCTGAGCTATCATAAAGTTGATGTAATTTATTTCCTTGGTTACTGTGTTCTAACACACATACAAACATATTTAGTTTATTTTTTGAGTGTCCAAATGTTCTGGTAGTTTGAGCTACACTGATTATTGCAACCTTAAAAATTCCAGTGTCCTGTCAATGGATGGTTAGAGCTGTGAGCACACTAAGAAAAGCAGGCAGAGTTGCCAGTTCAGGGAAGCCAGCAGAACTTTTTTTCCTTCCCTTCCTTTGTTTCCTTCTCCAAGTCCAAGAGAATAGCTCAGATCATTTGCATAAGATATTCCATTTCCAGCCCACATAATTCATCAGAGTTTAGTGCCCAGGGAAGAGCAGAGAAAAGAGGGGGGAGTGCTGTGGAAAAGGAGGAAATCAGAGTGTAGAAAATATTTTGCATCCACAACAGTTCACAAGCACTTAGCTTATGATGCTCAGGTGAAAGTCCTCTGTTGTTCTATATGTGTGGCCAGTTCAAAGCCTAGCTTTCCCACTGAGAAAGATGCATTACATTCACGGCACTGCTGCCCTGCTTGCTTACCTGCCACCATGCTGCAGCTCTTCTTGGGTGGCTGAAACAGGTCCTTCTGCAGGGTGTGGTTTTAAATCTAGCCAAAACAGTTGCTTCTGGGCTTGCTGTCTCCTCCCTGTCACCCAGTGCTGTCTCTCAGCTTTGCACCTGATATTCAGGGCTCCCAAATGTCCTGTATAATCTATGCAGGTTTTTCTTTTCTCGCTGTTTATTGTTAAAGGGATCAGAAAATACCTGTGGCTATTCTACCATCCTGGCCCTGCTGCCTATGATAAATATTTTTAAACATTTCAAGGAAATAAAGCAGGGCATATTAGGCACAAAGCTCAAACAAGAATAGTTATTCAAAAGAATCAAGTAGAAACCTTAGAAATGAAATTTACATCCATTAAACTTACATAAATAAAAAAAGAACACTTCATTTTAAGAGTAAATAGTCAAATTGTTACAGATGTATTCAAAATTAGCACATAGTGATCTGAGAGGTTTTTTTGGTAATATAACTACTAAATAGAACTTATAAATGTTTTCTTTGTGAACTTGTCATGCTTGAAATTTGTGAGTATTTCATGCACATTCAAGAAGATACATTGTCTATTATTCTAGTATGGGAAAATCAAACCCATTGCCATCAAGTAGATTCTGAGTCATAGAAAACATATAGGACAGGGCTGAACTGCCCCATTTGGTTTCTCTACACTGTCATCTTTAAGAAAGCAGATTGCCATGCCTTTCTCGTGTGGATCAGCTAGTGAATTCAAACTACTAATTTTCCGGTTAGCAAGAAAGAGTTTTAACCACTGTACCACCAAGGCTCCATCTGATAGTGCAAGGTTTGATATATATCTATAAGAACTATTTTTTGATATGTAATTTTGGTCTTCCGTCTCCATTCTTATTTTTTATTCTTTCTCATGTACTAAGAGTGATGTATTGATCTATTATAATTAGTGTGTTTCTACTATCATAAAGGTGTGTGCTTTGTTATTTGGTGCAAAAATATTTATAAGTTTAGCATTTTCACTGTGAATTGTGGCCAGCCTTAAGAAGTATTTTTCTGTACATAATGCCATCAGATGTACTTCAAAATAACAAAACAAGTAGAATTGTATCATTTACACAACTTGTTTTATTCAAGTTCAAAAATAGGGCACCCTTTTTGGAAGACCCTTTACACACGTACATGATAGAATGCTTTTCAGGGACTAAAAAGCAGGAACTAGAGCTAGAGCATAGGTTTCTATACTTGCTGTGTTAGTATTCTTTAACTTTCAACAATTTTATTTAAAAGCTAAGAGTATTCGCTCGTTTTTAAAAGTGATAATTTTAGCACTTGTCTCATGAGTTTATTGAGAGAATTAAATATATAAACATATAAAAGTGCTTAGAATAGTACCAGGCACATAGAAAGTGTTCTATGAATCCTCACACTACAACTTAAAAACACAACCAAAACATAATTTTAATTGAAAAAGTGGGATGCAAATTACTGTTTATGTAAATTAAAATACTTATGAATAATTACTATATACTGTTTATGAATCCATATGTATATAAAGGTTTTAGAAATAATTTGGAAGACTACTGTAATGGATTGAATTGTGTTCTCCAAAATATGGGTCAACTTGGTTACACCATCATTCCCAATATTGTTTGGTTATCTTCCATTTTGTGACTGTAATTTTCCTATGTATTGTAAGTCCTAGTCTCTGTCTGTGGTTAGTGAGGCAGGATTAAATTGTGTTAAAGTGGATTAGGGTAGGATCATTACCAAGGTCACACCTCTGATTCAACATAAAGGGAATTTTCCTGGGATGTGGCCTGTACCACCTTTTATCTTACAAAGAGATAAAAAGGAAGGGAAGCAAGCAGAGAGTGGGAAACCTCATACCAGCAAGAAAGCAGCAGCAAAAGAAAAATAACTCCTTTGGACCCAAGGTTCCTGCATAAAGAAGCTCCTACTCCAGGGAAATATTGATGCCAAAGACTTTCCCCCAGAACCAGCAGAGAAAGCCTTCCCCTGTAGACAACACCCTGAATTTGGACTTCTAGCATACTAGATGCTAAGAAAATAAATTTCTTTTTGTTAAAGACATCCACTGTGGTAATTCTGCTATGCTAGCTGTAGATGATTAAGACAACTAAGCCAAGCCAGCCAAGTGCCATCAAATCAGATCCAAAATCTTGATATGGGCTGTCTTTGCTGAAAGTTGGAAAAGAATGGAAAGGGTCATGTTAAAGGACCTTAGTTTTATCTGTCATAATTTTATTTCCATAAAGGAAAAATTTTTTAAATGGCTGGAGGCAAATATCATAACCTGTTAACAGTGTATACTTCTGGGTGGTAGAAATATAAGTGTTTCTTATGACATCTTTGAACTTGGATGTGTTTTTTTTAAATTGTCAGAAAGAAAGAAATCAAGCAACAAATAAGGTAAAGGCTTTGCTTCCTTTTGTGCTGTGTGTCCGTAACTGGCCTTAGAGTGATACTGCAACAGTAAGGAAGCACGAATGGTGGGCTATTCACTGAAGTACACACAGTCCCAAAGTCTCTCCCTGTGGGTATGCAGTCACTGGTAAAATATCTCTCAATTAAATGTGTTGCCAAAAATGGTTAAAATGAAGATGTTCATACATGATTTGCAATGGTTAAAGCACTCATTTGGCAGTTAGACCCCTCCAGCTGCTCCACAGGAGATATATGTAATAATCTGCTTCCTTAAAGATTACAGACTTGAAAACCCTACGAGGCAGTTCTACTCTGGCCTATAAGGTTGCTATAGGGTCGCTATGACTTAGAATCAACTTGATGGCAATTTGGTATACATGATGCACTTGAAAAAATAAAGAAGTTGAGGAGATCTGGGGTAGACTGGAGGATCTACAGTTTCATTTGATGAAAATTTTCAGTTTCTCCCTGTTTCCAGCCCTTAGCTAACTTCTTCCCTCTGCAAAGTTATCTAGCACTCCGTGGGGTGTCACTTGAATTCCTTCATTAGTAACCATTCCTAACCACATGCTTTAATCTTTCATTTCACTGAATTAGATGGTCTGTGTCCCGTTCTCCTCATTATAATAGCCTTATATGTTTACACACATTGGCTAGCATTTTAAAAGGTGCTCAGGAGGAAGAGGAGATAAAATATAGTTCAATAGATTTTTGAAAAAAAATATTATACAAGTATGCATGTTCTCTGGCTCTCATATACTTTTGAGGTTTTATTTATTTATTTTAAAGTATCATATTTAGTATGTTATTTTGTTGAATGTTGCACTGTAGTTCTAGTTCATCTTTCAGTATGATTGAGATAAATTTTATTCTTCTTGGAGCTGGGACAGTCAGAAATCAGCTTCTACTATCAGTCATGGCCCAAACAGCATTCTCCACTGCACTGTGTCATCTGGGGTTTTCCATGTTATTCTCTCCCAAGCTGTGTTGGGCAATGTGATGGTTAAGGTTGTGTGTCACCTTGTCTGGGCCATGATTCTCAGTTGTTTGTCACTGACAATGTAATTTGGCAGTTATTGTCACTACCATGATGAGATCTGATATAATGTAATCACCTCCTTGATGAAATCTCCTGTGAACAGTCAGTTGAAAGGGTATTTCCTTGGGGATGTGGTCTGCATCTTCGATACATGGACTTCTGACAAAGATTACTGGCTTTTTTTCTGCTCTGTTTCTTGTACTCAGTTAATCATAATCTGTCCTAAAATTTTGGGTATTTAAGCCAGGAGCTTGCCATCTGAGCTACCTAACTGGGGTTCATGAGTCAGGAGAAGGCTCCTGCCTAACACAAACTAGGGACTTTCCAGATTCTACCACTGTGGGAACCATTACCTTGATTTCTCTCTTTTTCTCTCTGTATGCATATGTAACACATCTACACCATTCACTAGTTTTGCTTCTCTAGAGAACCCAGCCTAAGACAGGCACCAAAGAGTGATTTAGGCACTTGCCCAAGGAGCCTCTTCTGTTAGTTTTATATTCATTATTAGATACAAGACTCAATAATGAGTTGAAAAGCAGCAGTGTTCACATCGCTAAGAAACTATGATTAATTGATTCATTGATATTTACAAGCCACTAAATGGCAGACCTTGGACAGCTGTATTTACCTCAAATAATATCTGTGTCTACGTGCCCTATTGTTAAATGCTCAGTGTCAAAAAAAGGTGAACATAAAAATATTCTTTGTTTGTTTTTTAATGTTATAGAACTGTGGCTTTCAAACATTTTTGATTATGACCTATACTAACAAATACAGTTTATGTAATGAACCTGTGAATATATACATTATTGATAAATGAAACAAAATTTTAGAAAACAATACTTAACTTTCTGCATGCAATGCTCTTTGATGTTTGTCTATTCCATTTATGTAATTTAAAGCATCAGGACTTAATACAATAAATTGATTTTATAAACAATAGATCTTGGTCCACACTTTGATAAAAAGAAAGTCACATTTAAAAAAGATAATTTCAGGTAACAAGGAAAAGTATGAGAATATTTTTATTTCTAAATTCAGAGATTTTCTTCCAGATTATTTGATGCTGCTTACTTTTAGCTTATTAATCATGACAACTTCAGTAGGCAATCCTATTTATATGTTAGTAATTTATCAGCACCTATGGCCCTGGTAGGATGAGACATAATACAGGTAAATTTTGGTTGAAAAATCCTTGGTTGATTGTTGTTAACTGCTGTGGAGTCAGTCCCTGACTCGTAGGTACCCCATGCACAGCACTTCTTGGTCCCATGCTATCCCTGTGATCATGTGAAATCAGATCACTGTGATCCAAGTTGAAAGCAAGACAAATGATGTGGGGAGGGTTTCAAACCTTGTCCAGTCACTGAAGTAAAGAATTAATCAGAATTAGAAGAGTTTGGGGGTAATAGCTAGTGGACAGAACTGTGCGTGATATTTTGTCTCTTCTATCACTTAGAGTTTACATTCTCCAAAAAATCTCTCCTGGTGCCCTTGGAAGCTCACCACATCACTCCATTACTCACTTACTTGCATGACAAGGTCTGACAATTAAGTTCACGGACTCATCCTAGAAAAAGAGCTACCTACCTCACTGCTGCATAGCACTACGGTCCCCTTCAATGTACTTCCCTTGGGAAGCTATGCACCAACTCCAGCACCTAGTCCTCCCCCCTTCAAAGAAGTTTCGGAACTCTTTTTCTAGAATGGCCGTTAGAACAGTGGTAGTATTACCCTTGATGTCCTGAATGCCATCCAAATATCTTCCTTTCAATATTTCCTTTGTATTTAGCTAATTGTTGGGGGTCAGATCAGGTGAGTAAGGAGGATGTTCCAATACAGTTATTTGTTTACTGGAGAAAAACTCCCTCACAGACAACTATACGGTTAAGTTAGTGAATTGGCCACCTTGCCACCATGCACAATGGCCGTTCTAGAGAAAGTTCCCAAATTGCTTTGAAAGGTGGACTAGGTTCTGTCATTGGTGCATGGCTTCCCAAGGGTGGCGCTGCGAAGATATGTACCACTTAGGACAATTAAGGTTTGGGGACCTTGAGAGCAGGAGTGCCAGTCTTATTTGAATCTGAGCGTCTAGCAGACTATCTGGCACATGGTAGGCACTCATGTAATCTTCACTGGACATCTCTAAATCTCCACCTCCTCCACTGTGAAACAAAATTAAACTGAAAGGTCTCTCAGGACCCTTGCAACTGTAACAACCTGTAACTTTGACAGATCCAAAACAGCACAAGGCACTTTGCTTCATAGCAAAGCCCACATCTTCCCTGTGGTTGGCCAGAGGTGATCGTTTATCAAGAAAGACCTGTGCATGGCATAGGGCCTAAGCCTGGTCTGGCAAAATAAGCAAAGGAGTGTGCTGATAAGAGTGATGGGAAATCTAATGCTAAATCAGTGCCTGCAGCAGAGAAAGAATTCCAACCTCTACCACAGACAGGACTGTTGCTGCTCCCTTTCCTGTAATTTCCTAAGGCTCTTGATTGGTCCAAAGAGCAACAGAGGGCTGGGAAAGAGCCTCTATATATTCCTCAGATGAAAAGCCAGTCCCAGGCAGTTTGGGAGTTTTCCAAGACTTTGTCCACTGTTAAGAAGCTGTCCTTCATTAAAGCTGAGGAGTGAAGCCACTTGCCAAAATGTGCAAAGGACTTGCAGCTTTGCCCCATTCGTGCCTGGAAAGGTGAGAAACCAAGTTATTTTGGATTAAGAATTTGGGAAACAAAATCTTTACTCAGGGCAGGATACAGGAGAGGCAGCTGTACTTAGCTAAACTGAGGTGAAAGAGTTACCTGATTCTAAACTGGGAGTTGTCTCTTCTCCCTTAACAATGTGGGGATAGACTTTATCAATGATTTTGAAAGACTCAAACTAGAAACCTGATACAACATAGATAGTTCATGTATCGTTTAGTATACAGAACATCATTTCTTCAGAGGAGGTACTTATTAAGCAAAATATGCATGGTTAGGGGTGTCGAATTTAGCATCAAACAGCCTTGGTGTGAATCCTGCTTCCTATGTGCTATCTGTGTAGCACTGGGTGATTTATTTAACCTCTCTGTTTCTCAGTTTTCTTGTTTGTAAAATAGAGATACTAAGATTATCTACCTCACAGGCTAGTTATGAGAATCAAATTAGTTAATGCATATGAAGTGCTCAAAGTCTGGCACATGGTAGAACTATAGAAATATTAACTTTTGTTAATGTACATGGGTTGGGAGAAGAAACTGTGTTCACATTTAGACATAAGGTATTTGTCATGGTTCTTTGAAGTAGCAAGATTGCTGAACAGACAAAAAAAGTTATTAGTTAGCATTCTTTCTTAAAAAGGAGCCCTGGTGGTACAGTGGTTAAGTACTCAGCTGCTAACCAAAAGGTCTGTGGTTAGAACCTACCAGTTGCTCCATGGGAGAAGGATGTGGCCGTCTGCTTCCATAAAGATATACAGCCTTGGAAACCTTATGGGGCAGTTCTGCTCTGTCCCATAGCATTGCTGTGAGTAGGAATTGATGGCAGTAGATACACTTCATTTTGTTTTGTTTTGTTCTTTCTTAGAAGCTATACCACTGACGTTCCCTGGTTGTCCTGAGAATGGACAATGTTCTAGAGGGAGTCAAGATATCTAAATTTTAAATAAATAAAAGAAGAGCAAATACTCACTTGTTAGAAAATTTAACCCAGCAATCCTACCAAATGCAGAAAAATAGGGATAGTTATTGAGTATAGATTTGATTCAATTTGGTTCTATACTTCATTATTTAAAGAAAAAGAAAAAAAAAAGACAGTGCAGTCTAACTCCATCTCTTCAGTACCGATGTTACCTTAGATGACAGTATTGCTTAATGGGCTGTCTGTGACTTCTCCAGTCTCTTACTAGCTCAGGTATCCTTTCTGATGCCTTCCATCTTACAAATCAAGTTAAAGTGATTATTAAAGAGATAACATTGTTGCATAGGTATTTTTGTTTCCGGCAATACGATGTAGTGGCTGAAAATAAGGTCTGTGCTCATTCTTATCCACTGAAAGTGCAGATTATTGTAAAATAATTTAGTAACAGTAAAGCAAGTATTTAGGTTGTACAGGTGAGCAATGCTGAGGAATCCTGATGATGCGGTAATTAAGAGTTTCACCGCTAACTAAAAGGTTAGTGGTTCAAATCTACCAGTTGCTCCTTGGAAATGCTATGGCGCAGTTTTACTCTGTCCTTACAGGGTTGCTGTGAGTCAGAATTGACTGGATAAAATGAGTTTGGTTTGGTGTATTCCTGTTTTGTATCTGATTAACTACCAATGTTAATACTGAAACACATTATGTATCTTTTAATTCATGAATAAATCCATGTACATTGTTAAAGAAGGTCCAAGAAGCAAGCTTTTTGAGTAGATTGCTGATATCCTTTAATGTTCTGGAATGTGACAGTTTCCTGCAATTACGTATATTGTTCTACTACAAATATATTTTTATGATATATTTTCATTGCAAATAGTCATATTTCCGATTACAATGCTACCTATGAGGAATGCTTTGGTGAAATGGAATTGTGAGCTTTGGAGATATTAGTACACGCTCATGGAAAGGAGAAAAGAAACAAGTATGAAAGGTCGTCCGTTCTAAGGGAAAAGCAGTATCTGAGTACATGCTTACAAACCTGTCTTTTCTTTCCCTGGCCGTCTACCTCCCTCACTGTCATGGGTTCCCTGACTCTTTATGACTTATGTCCAAATTAAAAAAGGAACACAGGCATGTCTGGATGCCCAGATACACGTACATTTAAAAATCTATTCTAAAATAAATTCATCCAGTGAAACTGCATTGCAAAATGAGTCTGTTTTACTGAAAAGCTCTGCAAAAGTGTTAGATCATAATTTCCCCATTACTTTGGGAATAAAATTCAGTCTACAAAAATATGATTAAAATGTTGTTATTTATCATAGTGGAAAGAGAACTGGTAAAGGAATAAGGAGAACACTGATTTTTGTTATCTAAATTTGTGACACTGAACAACTTACTTCATTTCCCTAGAACTCCATGTTTTTATTTAACAAGTGAAAGTTGGATTTGATGTTCTCTAATAGCCTTTACAGTTCTACACAGCTTAGATGAAGTGAAATGAACCTGGTATCAGTGACTAGAAAGAGATATCATTAGAGGGAACTTTCCCCTTATTTTTGTCTAAAACTTTGAGTGCAGAAAAGAGTCAAATAATAAGCAATCACCAGGGACCTCAGTTTGTCCCGACACTGCTGGATTGTATCTAAAGCAAAGCTTCTCATGATTCTAATACTGGTTTACAAAAAAATCTAATTAAAATTCTCATGTAATGAGAATTTTAATCCTAAAAAATATCTCTTTCTTAATGTTTAGGAAGGTATTAAGTTACTGTCAACTCTGACATGTTTGTAGACAGCTTTGCTCACTTATTTGTTTAGATTTTAGGACTCTTACTCATTAAATCACAAATCCAACTTCATGATATTTTTGTAACTTTAGAGACAGATAATCCAAACATTTGTTCAATGAGTGGGTGCTACCATGCAATTTCTATCCTCTGACATTCAGAGCTGTGTTGCATGAGTGTGCCATATGGGTGGGAATCTTCTAGTCAGTGGAAAAGGAAGTGGTTGAGTCAACTGAAGCTTAGTTGACTTATTTACTTAAAATTTAGATGCCTTGATTCCCTCCAGAGTATTGTCCAGCCTTAGGACAACCAGAGAACATCAGTGGTGTAGCTCTTAAGAAAGAACAAAACAAAACAAAATAAAGTGTATCTACTGCCATCAAATTTAATCAAATCTATCAGTGATTTTCAGCTTTGGATTTTAGGCTTCTTTTGAAAATTCATGTTATTTTTACAGTCTTTAGATTTTCTCCAGACAAGTTTAATTTGGGGGTAAATACTATGTTTTAGAGAAAAAAGGGAAGTATTCTGAAATGAAAATGGGTTATTATGATTCCCAAAAGTTCTCATAACAATATAATGCAACCAGTATGATAATGATGATTATTATTGTTCATTGGCATTGACTTGCTTTTGTATCAAATTCACAGTCTACTTAACTTCCAGGGGAAGTAAGGTGTATCTCTAAGTTTGTGGCAAAGATGGAGCTTTCCCTGATATGTAAATGAGACATCACAGACTTTTACCCCCGGTTCTCATGTTATAAAAGCAGCTAGTAATACTGAGTGGAGCAAGTGGTTTGAACTGTTAAAGGTTGGCAGTTTGAACTGACCCAGTGACATCACTGGAGATCTGTTTCTATAAAGATTATAGCCGAGAAAACACTATGAAGCAGTTCTGCTCTGTAACACATAGGGTCACCAAAAGTAGGAAACGACTTGAAAACAATGAGATTGGTTTGATTTAGTGACATATTTAATCTACAGCTCACTCAAGGGTCTTGGCTGCTTCAAGTGTGTAAAACATGCTGGGAATTTCAGAAATTGTGGAGAGCAAATAGGGAAGATAATGTTTCTTTTATTTATTATTGTTTTATTACTAAGCATTCCAGCTGCTCTGATTTACATGGGTTTAAAGATGGCCTGGAAACCCTAGTGGGGCTGTGGTTAAGTGCTTGGCTGCTAACCAAAAGGTCAGCATTTCAAGTCACCAGGCACTCCTTAGAAACTTTGTAGGGCAGCTCTGCTCTGTCCTGTAGCAACGCTGTGTGTTGGTATCAGCTCAACGACACTGCGTTTGGTTTGATTTTTTGTTAAGGTTGGACTATTGAATAAAAAGTACTGAACAAGTAGGGCCAGAAATCAAGTAGTCTTCTTTTATAGTTGTTAAACCACTTGTAAACACTGGAGTCGGTCAAAGCCCTTAAGTCTGCAGGAATAAATGTCCTGTTGTGGTTGAGCCGATTCTGACTCATAGCAACTCCACAGGACAGAGTAAAACTGCATCATAGGGTTTCCAAAGAGTGTCTGATAGCTGTAAGCTGCCAACTCTTTGGTTAGCAGAAATAGCATTTAACCCCTGCACCACCAGGGTTCTGCAGGAGTAAAAGTAAATACAGTCTTTTCCAAAGATATGATGAGTACAGCCTTAGACCATTTATAGAGAAAATATAAAGATTATGATAATTAACTTGAACAAATGAGAGAGCAGCCAGGATAACTGTAGAATCTGCAAAGAAAGAGACGGGTGCAGATCCTTCACAGAGTTTAGGGTCATGTTTGTTGGATATACCATAAGCATGCATTTGAAACTCACTATAAACGATGGAAACTCTGGTGGCCCAGTGGATAAGTGCTACATCTATTAACCAAAAGGTTGGTAGTTTGAATCTGTCATGCACTTCTTGGAAACGTTATGGAGCAGTTCTACTCTGTCCTATAGGGTCACTTGGAGCTGGAATCGACTGGATGGCAGTGAGTTCAGTTTGGGGGTTATAGCTGATTGCGGGAGCCCTAGTGGTACAGTACTTAAGAGCTTGGTGGCTAACCAAATAGTTGGCAGGTCAAATCACCAACCACTGCTTGAAAACTCAATTGGACAGTTCTGTTCTGTCCTATAGGGTCACTACGAATCAAAACATTGATGGCAATGTTTTGTTTTGTTTTGTTTAATAGCTGAGAGAATCAATAGATATAATTGAAAATATTACAGGGAAATTTTGTTGAGTGAACTACTTAACAAAAATGGGGAGAGAATCAGAAAGAAAAGCTTTATTTTGAATTTTGTTGATGAAACAGTATCAGTGATATCTCTGCATTGCCCTTCAAAACCTTGCTTGCTCTAGGCAAAAGGATGAAAGACTCAGGAAAGTCTCCAGATTTGGGGGAATTGCAGCCTAGTTGGGGAGATAAATAAGAAAATGCTTAGTACACAGTGTTGGGTTCTACTAGGAAGCAATAATACACAGGGTGCTAAGAAGCACCGAAGGGAGACTTCATAGAACTTTTGATAGTCAGGAGAGACTTTACAAGAAATTACATGGATTATGCCCAAACTAAACATTAAAGAAATTAGCCAGGGCTAGGTGGGAAGATAGACTACCTGAGTGGTACACACCATTTAGGGCTCAGCAACTAACCTAACATTTCGTGGTTAAAGCCCATGAGGACTTGAAGAGGTACTTCAGAAAACAGGCTTTGTGACTTGCTTCCAAAAGGTAACAACCATGAAAACCCTATGGAGCATATTTCTACTCTAAATCATGTAGTGTCTTCATGAGTGAGAATCAACTGAATGGCAACAGCTTAGGTGGGAAGAAGAGCGAGAAGGACGGTATATTGAGCAGACGTGCATGTGAAAGGCACAGAGGTAAGAGCCTGGCCGGTGTGGTTGATGTTACAGCATCTTCAACAACCATATTATCTCTCAGAGGCAGGTAGAGGGGAAAATGCCTGAATTTCTCATCACAGTTAACCAGCCTGCCATGTGGAACACCCCGCATACTGTTCCTTCCGAATTTTTCAAGTGCCTTTCCGCTTGCAACTCTGACAACTCTAAAGAGGCTTGCTCAAGGGAAATATTTTTTCTTCCCCTCTGCCTAAAAAAAATCACTTACTGGAAAGAGAATTTGTTCAAGACACCTATTATTGTTAGCTGTCCCAGAACAAGCCCACATACAACAGAACAAAAAGCTGCTCAGTCTTGCACCATCCCGATGATCAGTTATGGTTCAGACCATAGTGATCCACAGGGTTTTTACTGGATGATTTTCAAAAGTAGATCGCCAGACCTTTCTATGTAGTACATCTTAGTCTGGAATCTACCCTGAAATCTGTTAAGTGTCATATCAACATAAGCCTCCACGGAGAGATGGGCAGCGGCTGCACATGAGGTACACTGGCTGAGAATGGAACCCAGGTCTTTCTCATGAAAGTCGAAAATTTTACCACCAAACCGTCTATGTCCCTGTACACGGTACCTAAACAACAACAATCCAAACCCATTGCCATCGAATTGATTCTGACTCTCAACAAACCTGTAAGACAGACTAGAAATGCCCCAGAGAGTTTCTGAGGATCATCTGATGGATTCAAATTGTCAGCCTTTTGGTGAGCTATTGTAACATTTAACTACATATGCCACCAGGTATGTGGTACCCAGTAGACACTTAACAAACAGCAAAAAGAGACAGGACTGCTCCTAATTCAACCTGGTGTTTTTTCTGATTCTAAGGGATTGGGAAGAATGGTAGCTCAGTGGCAGTAGGCTAAAGTGAGATAGTGTATGTTACTGAAGGAAGAGGGATTGCTGCTGAGGCGATGAGGATGAGGATGAGGATGAGGAGAAAAAGAGAGGTAGAGGAGAACTTCCAACATTTATATAATTTCTTCAGGAAACCCTTGTTAAGCAGTGAATCTTACTTTGTTATAATGATGGGATCCTTTTATCACTGGCGTGCTTCAATACGTTGTATAGCTTTGGCCATTTCTCAGTTATCGGCCCACTTTCTTTAATGAATTCAAACTTTATATTCTAACTAGTCATCTCTTTCTATTCTTCTCATTTAATCTAGGCTGTTTTGAATCATGGAATGTCAGTTAAGTTTAGAAGGATCCTTGAATAGTTGCCTAATTTGTTCCTTCTTCCCCGGCAAAGTCTACACACATTACGAGATAGATGATATCTAGGGAGGGAGTTTATTTATGTCTCTGGAGCCATTTTTAATAGTTTTTGTCTGTCCTTCTGGCTGGAAAGCAAAGGACTAACTTTAATCAATTTCATCAGGAGCAATTAGAAGCAACATGAACCAGACTGTGACTGGAGGCCAGAAGATAAGAAATTCTAATCTCTCTCATCCTTTAAAATTCCCCATCAGTTCTCAGATAATATTGGTCTGCACTGTATTTTAAAGGCTGAATCATCCATAGGGTAGTAAAAATGTGATTGTTTTTGACTGCCTGAGAAAGTTATTCCTAAAATTACAAGGTTTAGGAACATAAAAGAAAAAACTAGAGCAAAGCAGATGTGAGCTCACAGTCTATCTTCTGCTTTTAACATTAGCAGAATGACCAATAAGGCTTCCCAATGACAATGTAGTGGACTGGAAAGAACATGGAGGTTATAAGTATATTTAACTGTATGACCTCGGAAAAACCACTATGCCTTACTGAACTCTATTTCTTCATCTGTGAAATGAGAGCATTTACCTTATTGCAGGGAGATGCTATAACAAATGATATAATGTCTATAAGGTGACTAACTTTAATAAGTAGACCCCAGTAAATAATTAATTCATTGCTATATTTTTTATTCTCTTTGTAGGAAACACCTTTTAAGTCATTCAACTATGTATCGAGGCCTTTCTTTCCTATTCCTTACTTAGGAATGAAAACCTCGTCTTTTACAAAAGAATGAAAGTGAATCTGTAAAATAGTATGTTGTTTTTAGTGTTTCCTTCATGATTCTTTCGGTGTGTATATGTTTAAAAAGTGGTGTACCAATTCTTTAACAAATATTTTAAAACTCACTAAAAATCATTATCTTACTTAAAAATTAGCATTAACTCTTTAATATCAATACACTCCACCAAATATTCAAATATCCTCAATGGTGTCATTGCAGTTGAATTTGTTGCATGAGGATTCATACAAGGTCCACACATTGTGATCAATCAAGAATCTTTTAAATCTTTCTTAATCAGTAAGTTTCCTATAATTTTCATGCAATTTACTTGTACAGCACAGAATTTTTAGATATGAAACTGTGTAACAAGTGAGAAAGTTTCTGGTGCTGGGAAGACAGGTGTCTTGAGTTTTAACGTTGGCCCTACTAACTAGTAGTTCCTGGGTGGTACAAATTGATAAGCATTTGGGTACTAATTGAAGGGTAGGTGGTTTGAACCCTCATGGAGTGCCTTGGAAGAAAGACCTGACAATCAGTTTCCAAAAGATTATAAGAACAACAAAAATCAAAAACAAACCAATTGCCATCAAGTTAAATTCTGACTCATGGTGACCCCATATGTTACAGAGTATAACTGCTCCATAGGGTTTTCTTGGCTGTAATCTCTATGGAAGCAGATTGACAAGCCCTTCCTTCACAGTGCCAAAGAAGTTCGAACCATCAACCTTCAGGCTAACAGCTGACTGCAAACTGCTTTCACCACCCACAGACCGATTCCAAAAAATCACAGCCGTGTAAACCCTATGGAGTGCAGTTGTACTCTGCAACATGTAGAGTCACATTAGCCAGAATCAACTTGATGGCAACTGGTTTGGTTTCAGTCTACTATGTAGCAGAGTCGTGAATCACAAGACTCTGTCCTCTCTGGGCCTTATTCTCATATTTGTAAAAGGAGGCAAATTCATTATATGACCCCCTGCATTATTTCCAGCTCTACCACTTCATTATTCTGAATCTGAGTACCATGTATTTTAAAGAAAAAATGATTTTAATTTTAATTTTACATCTCATCCCAAGCCATATATATAGGAACTACAGGGAACAAACTCTGGATGCAGCTTATAAGAAGCAATCAATTAAAATATGCATTTCTTCCATCACTTTTAATTTCAATTGAATAAATTAAAAGCCTGTATTTCTCTAAATGACTGTGACAATCAAACTAAGCTGCCAATTTTTGAAATTTTATATTTAAATGCAGTGGAGAATGCTTTTATTTGATAAATTACATGAAGAGATAGAATGGCCTCAGTTTCCTATAAAACTTAACCAGTTGCTTGTTGAGCCGATTCTGACTCATGGTGACCCCATGTCTGTCAAACTAGACCTATGCTCCCTTAAAGCCTCTCAGTGGTTTTTTGCTTGGTTTTGGTTTGGTTTTTTTGATGTCAGTGTTTGGGCTTTTCTTCCAAGCCACCTCTGTGTGGACTCCAACCACTTACCTTTTTGGTTAGTGCAGTAAGTTAACCATTTGTGCCACTCAGGGACTCCTGTAAAAGTAGATAGTTCACAGATCATATGTTCAAATAATCTGTGATTCACACACTTTGTTTATAGTGATTTGGTTGTTTCTTGTCTCAAGAATATAAGTTTCCTAACAGCAGGGAGGTAAAAGTAAACCAAGGACTTTGGTATGTGGCTCCATTAACTGCTTTCCTACTACATTACATTTTTCTCCAGCCAGTGGAAAGGGTGGTCCAGCCATGCTCTTCTGAATACTGTTCAGAGAGAAGGCAACTTGTCTTTGACTTTAACAGCAGAAAGGTTTCCATTCTTTTTTTTTTTTTTGGCTGACATTGGAAGGGTGAATCAGAGTATCTAGGTATTTACATAATTAACTGGTTAGCATCTACTAGCTAGATAGATCCTGGAACACTGACAGTTCTTGGAAGTGGCATGAAGATTGCTTCTGACTACATCAATTCGTGTCAGACGTGTGTATGCACAGCAACTGCAATTTCCAACCAGAATTTGGTTTACCTCTAAGACAGAGCATCAGGGATTGGGTCTTTCCTGGAAAGTCCTATAAGTTTGATCAGCCTAATCACGGGATGCATGTATCATCAACTCAGCTAATACACATGCGGTACTGGGCTTATTTGTCCTGATCATAATGCTCCTGGAAAATCTAGATGGGTTCTTTCTTTGTAAGGCTTCTCATTAAATTTTTCTGTTCAGATATCAACAAGAAAAGGATAAATAATCCAGTTAAGCGATGGTCGAAGGAAATAGACATTTCTCTAAAGAGGATACCCAGGCAGCTGAAAGATACATACAGAATTGCTCATAATCATTAGCTATTAAAGAAATTCAAATCAAAACTATGATGAGATACCATCTCACCCCAACCAGGTTGGCCGTGATCCAAAAAACACAAAACAACAAATTCTGGAGAGGCTGTGGAGAAATTGGTACTCTCCCACACTGCTGGTGGGATTGCAAAGTGGTACAACCTCTTTGGAAAACAATCTGGCACTTTCTTAAAAAGCTGGAAATAGATACACTATTTGATCCTGTAATTCCACTGCTTAAAATTTTTCCTTCAGAAACAAAGGTGATCACACTGACAGACACATGCACATGAATGTTTGCTGCAGCACAGTCCACAATAGCAGAAAGTCGGAATCAGCCCCAGTGTCCAACAACAGATGAATGGATAAGCAAACTATGGTACATATACTCAATGGAACACCATACTATGATAAAAAAAAAAAAAAAATGACAATTTTAGAAAAAATCTCATAACATGGTCTCATTTGGAAGACATCATGCTGAGTGAAGTCAATCAGTGTCAAAAGGACAAATTTTTTATGAGACACCTGTTATAAGAACTTAACAAGAGAATTATCCACAGAAGAAAATGACTGTGTTGGCTACATGGATGGGTAGGGGCTGAGAGTTTATCATAGATGAGATAGATGTTAGAAATTTTATTCTTTTACTGTAATTAATAAAAAATAAAATTTAAAAGAGTTAAAAAAGAAGATATTTCAAAGTTTCAGGAATTCTGAACGCTTTGGTGAGTAGATAAGTGGTAATCATGTTGACTTTAGGCCCAGCAAATGAGGTTAAGACCACTGTTCTTTTATCTCCATGTTTTCCTTTTTTCTTCACAACTTCTTCCTCAGACAGTTCTCAAAACAGTACTTAAACTATCTGGACAGTCTCCCTCAAGTCCTTAAACCCTATATGCAGGAAAGATACTGGCTGTCACATTAGAGTCAGATAAGGTGAGGCAGCAGGAAGTAAAGCACTTGGAAAATGTAAACTTATCTATTCTGTCAGTGCTTGCTATTAATAGTCTGTGAGCTGTTTTGGTCAAGCTACCACTTTTTGACATCTTGTGCAAAACATTTGTTTCTGGATGAGATGCTTGTCTATAAGGATTCAGAAAGTTTAGGAAGAATCATGATGTTTCACGAAGAAGGTAGCTTCCTGCATTTTGGAAATTTCTTTTAAGTGAAAATTTATAGGAAATACCTGAGTTGAAAGGAGCGTGAGGACTGAATGACTTGGGCAGTTTGGGGACAGGTCAGTAATGCAGGTCGCTCTGACGATGTTCTCAGAAAAGCTCCTAATCAAAGATCTGATGCTGGTTATCTTCGGGGTGACAGGCTTCTGGAGTCACAGATCTTGCTTCTGAATGCACTAAGTCAAAACAAGTGTGTCATTTGAATACACAAATACATGCATGCGCACGCACGCACACACACACACACACACACACACACCCCATTGAAATTTTTCTTGGACTGGGATTGTTAGTTGAAATTATCCTGCAGAAAAGTTGAAAGTGTGGATGCAACTGATGTGGGCAATATGCTTTTCTCTCCATAAAGATGAATGTAGGTTGATTTATTTTTTCCTTGTTAGGCACATACGTGTCTCCATTGCATTTTGTACTTGATACTTTCTTAATGTTAAGAAAAAACTCAGTGTAGGTTGAGATTTTTCTTAACATCCTCATCTGAGAGCTAAAAATGCCTTTGTTTTTTTATTATTTTTTAGTTGCTCTCTAATCTTCCAAAGACACTAAGCATAACTCATGGTTTATCACTCTCCTGATCCAGACAGGGTCCAAATGTTTGTAATTATGCTGCCATGTGAGTGCAGATGGCTAGACTACAGATGAGTGAAAGGAATATGTAACTTCGCTTTGCCACTTTTGGAATACATTTTATTAAGTGGATACTGGCTTACCAGCATGAAAAAAGACAAGAGTAGCAAAGATCAACTGACAAAGTAACAGTCTAAGAGTGAGTGCCTAGCATAATATTGATCACCCAGAATTACTGAATAAAGATCTGTTGAACTGAATTGACAGGTTCTGCTCTTGATTCTGCTTTTGATTTTTTTCTGCTCCAGATTCAGCTAGTAATATTTTCCCCCTTCTCTAGTCTGAGTAGCTTAGAATCGCAGACTGTGAGAATACAATAAGAGTCACAGACCGAATCTTTCTTTTACAGATGAGAAAATAGTCTACACGGTTTCAGTGACTTGTCGAAGGTCATATAGCTAGTTAGAGTTGTAGCTAAAGTCTCTGGGTTTATATTTAACTTCCTTTTTAGCTGTTGAACTCTTATTTCTTATTTTTTTAAATGTATCCAACATTTTTTATGCCTTCACTCTTAAGAACTTTATTTTTTATAGATTTTGGACAAGTAATCAAAAATTTGGACCTGTTTACTCAGCTATGATCTTTGCTTTTAAAATGTTTGTTCTTCCATAGGCACCATATTTTAAAATGCCTTTGGCTAACAAGTAAACTTCAATCACTAAAAAGAAATTGTTTGTCCAATTCTATTTTCCAGGTACATATAGCTACCAGTCAGAACTTCTGAGCATCATGAAAGAGGATATTCTACATGATAGTTAAGAGCCCAGAGACTGCCTTCTGCTGGGTGATTTTGGGCAAACAACCTAACTTATCTATGACTCAGTTTCTTATTTGTAAGATTAAGATGACAGTAAAATGTCTCTTATAGGATTGTTGAGGTTATTCATTGTATGTTTTGAGTAAACCATTTGGTTAGTTGGGAAGTGTAGTCTTTCTCCTAATCTTTTGAAATATTAGAATTAGGTGTTGGGCTTCTACTATCCCCAGGCTGGAAGAAACTTGCAGACAAGTTTCAGAATGGGTATAGAACAGGAAACTAGAAAGTATCAGGAGTGCTAAATGGGAGGTGTGGGAATGCAACTCAAAGGAAAGGACTAGCTGCAAGAAACATTAAGAAGTAAATGAGACTGTTGGGTGACAGGGAACAGGAGAGAAGCAAGGGTCACAGACAAGCCAGCTGAGCTCTGGAGTTGAGAGAATGATTAGACTATTAATGGTTGAACTGAATGATTAGACTGTGGTTAGACATGATTAGACTATTAATCATTGTCTGGAGAGGAAGCAGTGTTCAGAAGTTGGTGATGAGTCCATTCCTCTGAACTCTGACCTTGTCTTTCAGGAATTATTAGATGATGTCAAGTCAGAAACCCTCATCCTTTCTGGGCAGTTTTATAGATGCTAAATTGATGTTGAGATAGTTGCTAATCATTAACTGATTTAAAAAGCAATGAAAACAAAACAGCTGTGGCTCTCATATGTGAGACTCTTGAGAATAATGAATACATGGCGTATGTCACAGAGAAATGAAGCCTTTATAATATCATGACTATGCTAGGAAATTTTCCCAACTTGAGACTTGGGGCCATAGAGGGACGGATTAAAATTGGAATAGATAGCTGTGATTGGTAGGGAAATAAGAGAACTACAGTTTTAAAAAAAGTTTAAAGAATTAAAATTATCTGTTACCTGAAAGGGGCTCTGGTAGTGCAGTGGTAAGAGCTTAAGAGCTCAGGTGCTAACCAAAAAGGTCAGAAATTCAAATCCACTGGCCACTCATTGGAAACCCTATGACACAGTTCTACTCTGTCCTGTAGGGTTGTTATACATCAGAATTGACAGCAGTGGTTTTAGTTTTTTGTTTGTTCGTTAACTGAAAACAGAACAGTAAAATGAAGATCAGAGAAGAACCTGGCTGGTTTTAAGTCTTTTTTCTACAGTTAACCAAGTTTACAAACAAACAGAACAAAAGTAGTAGCTTCATATTGCTGCTATAATAACTTACTACAGGAGTAGTGGTTTAAAGCAACATATGTTGCTTATAGTTTTGGAGGTCAGAAATCAGAAATGGGTTGTCTGGGCTAAACTCAAGATGTTTGCAGGGCTGTGTTCTTTCTGGAGGCTCTAGAGAGAATCAGTTTTCTTGTGCTTTCGTGCTTCTAGATGTCACCTGCATTCCTTGGTTCATGGCCCCATTATTCACCTTGATAGCCAGCCATGCAGCACCTTTGAATCTCTCTCTCTGCTTCCTTTATCATATTGCCTTTTCCAATTTTGACCTCCTGTTGCTGATTAGATTTTTTTTTAAAAAAAAGTCAACACCAAACCCATTGACATCAAGTCAATTCCAACTCATAACCACCCTACAGACAAAGTAGAACTGCCCCATATGGTTTCCAAGGAATGCCTGGAAGATTTAAGGTCCTGCCCAAATAATCCAGAATAATCTCCCTATCTCAAAGTCCTTAAACATCTGCAAAGTTCGTTTTGGTACATAAGGTAATATATTCACAGGTCTGGGGGATCAGGACATGGACATCATTGAGGCCATTATTCAGCCTATCAGAAAGAGAGATGTGGGAATATGACTTCTGCCATGTGACCAATGCCCTCTTTTTCTTGTGTATATTCTCATGCCTCACAGATTGGTGTTCTGTCATTAAAAGTAAAAACTTCTCACATGCAGGCCCAAACCACCAAGGGTTTAATGAGATACTTTACCATTTGAAAGACATTACGCTCCCCTCCTTTTTTCTGTGGGTTGTCTTAACACTGTCTGTGGCCATGCCTCCCTAAATCCTCAGGTCTTTTTTCCCTTATTATATTTTGTTTCCGGTGATATCCTATCAGCTGTGACTTGCATTTGCAAAGTAGAAAATTACATTTGTGTTATTCTAAGACCCCCTCATGTCTGCAGTCTAGGGTAGGGTGCTCAGACCAAAGACACCAGCTTGCATTGTTCTTTTGGCAATAAGGTGGGCACTTGTTCGGTTCCTAGACTCTGTGCCCACCTTGAGCCTAAGTCTCACGTAGTAATTCCTATCCCACTGGTCATATAGTTTGGGGGAATTGTAATCCTTCATTTTTTAATATCTGAGTGCCACATGCAGACAGCAGACTGATTATTAGGACAGACATAAGGAGGTGCTTAAAGAGTTCTGGGGAAAAATTTTGCCAAAGTATGACCCTGTGACAAGTGGATGGGTCTCAGGAGCCTCTTTGGAATTGGTAGAAAACATATTAAGAAGATACAGCCTTCCCACTTTGAGAAGGAGCTCTGGGGAGGTGGAAGGAGTACAACAAGAAGGTACCTGCTTTTGGATCCAAACCAATAGCCTCTTCTTGCACACAATGTTCAGCCAAATTGTATGTCTGTAAATGTCAGTGCTTAAAGAAAGGTTTCTTTAGTTATTCCTTCAAACCAAAGCTATCCCTCCATTCTTTGGAGCATCATGTTGCTTTTTCATCTTTGTGTAGATCACATCACTTCTTACCTTTTCCTTAGATTTAACTTTGGTTAGGTAGCTAGAAGCCCTGGTGGTGTAGTGGATAAATGGTACATCTGCTAACCAAAAAGTTGGCAGTTGAAATCTGCCAGGTGCTTCTTGGAAACTCTATAGGGCAGTTCTACCCTGTCCTATAGGGTTGCTATGAGTCAGAATTGACTCAACAGCAATAGGATATTTTTGTTTGTTTGTTTCAGTAGATAGACAAATAGACAGCTAGTACTAGTTATCTAGTGTTGTTATGACAGAAATACCACAAGTGAATGGCTTTAACAAAGGGAAATTTATTTTCCAGTGGAAAAGTAGGCAGAAGTCCAAACTCAGTCCAGATTTATCTAGCTTCCATTGGGTCTGCTTCAACTCACAGAACCCAACTCACAATACAACAAAGTGAAACTTCGCTTGGTCTAGCATCATTCTCACAATTGCCAGCATATTTGAGTCTATAACTGTGACTGCTTTTGCCAATCATGATGTTTTTCACTAGAGACTGATTCGTCCTAATGTGTCCAAAGAAAGAAAATTGTTCTGTTATGATCCACCTGATTTTCACTGGCTAATATCTTAAGCCAGATCACCAGACCTTTCTTACTCATCTGTCTTAGTTATCTAGTGCTACTATAACAGAAATGCCATGCACAAGTGGGTAGCTTTAACAAAGAAAAATTTATTTTCTAACAGAAAGGTAGGCTGAAGTACAAACTCAGGCCGTCGGCTCCAGAGGAAGACTTTCTCTGTTGGCTGTGGAGGAAGATCCTTTTCTTCTAACTTTCCCTGGACTGGGAGCTTCTGAGGTTCAGGGACCCCAGGTCCAAAAGATATATTCTGCTCCTGGCACTTTTTCTTTCCTGATGATATGAAGTCCCCAGCTCGCTGCTTGCTTCCCTTTCCTTCCTATCCCAAGAGATTGCCTCAAGGCACAGTACAATCTTACACGTTGAGTCCTGCCCCACCAACACAGTTGCCACCCATTCTCCCTCATTGATATCATAAAGGCAGGATTTATTATATACAGCAATATCACAAAATACCAGGAATCATGGCCTAGCCAAATTGCTACACACATTTTTGGGGGAGGACACAATTCAATCCATAACACTATCTTTGTCCAAATCCGGAGTTCTGTCTGTACTATCATTTCTACATCCCAGTAAAACTTATACGGTGATCTTTTCTTAATAAATAGGAGCTACTTGAAGTCAAGAATAATGTTTTACTAATTTTGGAAATCATCCTCATTGTACCTAGTGTGTTGTTCTTGGATGTCCTCAAGTCAGCTCTGACTCACGGAGACCCTCTGGACAACGGAACAAAATGCTGCCCAGTCCTGCGCCATAATTGTTTCTGCGTTTGAGCTCATTGTTGTGGCCACTGTGTTAATCCATCATGCTTGGCAAAGTAGAAGGTCAGTGAAAAAGAAGAAGACTGTCGACGAGATGGACTGACACAATGTCTGACAGAGTACCTGACAAACTGGCTGCTTTAGTAAATTCTGATAAATGAATAAACAATGAGTATATGAATCAATAAGTGGATATGTCTTGAAAATAGAAATGTGGGGAACAATAAGGTGTTGTTATTATATTTTGGGAAGAGAGAGACAAGTCATTTAAAATTTAATTCAGTGCTTCAGACAAGAAAGAGTCCTCATATTTTTTTTGCTATTTCATGAGTTTATACAACAGAGGCTTTTAATAATTGGGCAAAGATAAATGTTGGGTAACTGTTTTGATTATTTGGGGTAATTGATTTATATCTACTACAAGTTCTATTTTATAAATGTACAGAAAACATACTACAAATTCACTAAAAGGGGACACATTAAGTTCTGGGAACCATAATTTTGATTAAGCAATGCAGTACATATTAAAAATTTTAACATTAGTGCCCGTGTTTACTGAAGTCTCAATAAATTTAATTTTTTTTTCTTTTCTTCTTTTTTCTCTGATTTTTTTTTATTTTTTAGTTAACCTTTTGTTCTTCCTTTCTTTTGTAATGTATTGCCAAGCCAGCGAAGTGCTGCTGGGTCAGATCTGACTCATGGCGACCCTAGGGGCCAGGGTAGAACTGACCCCCAGAGTATTCAAGGGGCGCCTGGTGGATTTGAACTGCCGACCTTGTGGTTAGCAGTGGTAGGACTTAACCCACTACACCAATTAAATAAGTTAAGAAGTATGGTTCATCTACAACTGGGAATTTTCAGTCTGTAAAATCCTTCCGTAATTTAAAGCAGAAGGACATGTAGCTGTACAAAGGCCATGGGTTACTTCAGTGTCCAGAGAAGCTCTCGTGGGAATCCTTTCTGACCCTTCCACCTTTGGAACTCAAAATAAACCATAAATCTCTGCCTTCTTCAACTTGAGGACCATTTTCCCACTATTTGCTATCTGGCTTCTAATGGAATTGCCAAAAGCCCAGAAATATTGTCAACAATATTTTGAATATCCACTGTACCCACTGCTGTTGAGTAGATTCTGACTCATAGAGACACTATAGGATGGAGTATAACTGCCCATAAGATTTCCAAGGAACTCCTGGTGGATTCAAATGGCCAAATTTTTGGTTAGCGGCCATAGCTCTTAACCAGCACACCAGCAGGGTTTCCGTATCTTGAATAAGATGGGGAATAGAAGGTCAAAGTTCATAAACTGCTTCTATCCTATTCAGTTTTTCCTTCCATTGTCCCCTTTATTATCACCAATAACCTACTCTGAGTAATGAATACGTCAGAGACAAGCAATTGAAAGTATGAGAAATGTCTCAATTTCCATGGGAACTTTTAAGTTGGGAGTGGCTAGGGCTTGGGGAAAAAAAACTTTTTTTTTAAAGCAACACAAAGGAGTGAGAGTACAGTGTAATTTTTAGTGTCTGAAGCAGCATACCAACCCTAAACCAAACCTGTTTCTGTCAAGTTGATTCCAACTCATAGTAACCCTATGGGACAGGGTTAAACTGCTCCCATGGGGTTTCAAGGAGCTGCTGATGAATTCAAACTGCATACCGTTTGGTTCACAGCTGCACTCTGAACCTCTGTAGCACCAGGCTCTAAGCAGCTGCAGAGGGCTCCAAACTTGATTTCTTCAGCGTACCTTAAGATGCTGGCAAACGTAATTTGGTAAGTCCTCGATGAACTTACCAAAACTCAACATAAGGTGAGGATTTTAAAGGCAGCTAAGGATAAACAAAAAATAATCTACAAAGTCAATAAAACTAAGCTCAGACTAAGCAGAAACCATGTTGGCAAGAAGGCAATGGGATGATGTATGCAAAGCCTTGAAGTAAAAAACTTGCCAGCCAAGAATTATAAATCCAGCAATATCATCTCTGAAACATGGTGGTGAAATCAGAATATTTCTAGATAAGCAGAAGTTCAGAGAATTTGCAGAAACCCCACTGAAACTGCCAAGAATACTAAAAGGAGTTCCTTGGTGAGAAACTCAGGAACAGTTTACTTCCCTTTGGACTTCAACAGCCCAAGGCTAGAATGCAGGCCAGAGCAATCAAGACAGGAAAATCACAAAAGTAAATCAAAGATAAAACACTGAAAATCGGGAAACAGAGGTGTCATTATGTAAAAGATGACAACATTATACTAGAAGAGGGACAAGTGAATGTCTTCATAGATCTTTCATGTAGAGAGGAAGTCAAGGCAGTATAAAGAAATTAAGGACTGGTTTAACTTTAGAAAAACAGGGGTAAATATTAAGGTAACCACCAAGGACATTCTTCGGCCATGTTGTCAGGAAAGATCAGTCCATGGAGAAGGGCATCCAGCTTGGAAGACCCTCAATGACTGGATTGACACGGTGGCCGCAACAATGCGCTTAAGCATAAAAACAATTGTGGACATGGTGCAAGACCAGGCAGTGTGCAGTGTTTCGTTCTGTTGTTCATAGCATCGCTAAGAGTCGCAACCGACTCGACGGCATCTAACAACAACAACAAAGGACATTAACAATCCTGCGCATCAAAATAAAAACAAAAACATGAGGTCTCAGCAAATATGAAGCTAACAACAGTGAAGAAGATGGAAAGAAATGTTCTTGATTAAGATGCCAGTGATGCATTTTATTTATGCTTCCAGGGATGGCTGCTTTGCTTTACATGTCAGTCAAGTGGCTCTTTCTTGAGCATATTCTGCCCTGTCCTGTACATTCATTCATTTGTTCAGCAGGCACTTATTAAACAACACACACATGAAAGAGGCTGGGATAGGTCTTAGGGAAAGCACAAGAAATATAAAAACAGTAGTAAAAGTTACATTTTTCAAATACTGTGTACCATATGCTATTCTGAAAACTTTAGTGTGTTAACTTATTTAAGTCTGACAGTAAATCTGTGAAATGGAAACTATATACACGTCATTTTATATGTGAGGAACATAGGTCTGAAATTTAAGTTACTTTTCTGAAGTTACTCAGCTGAAAAAGGTAAGTTGGAATGCAAAACCAAGGAGTGTGAATTCAGGATTTTATTTTTTATGTTATCCTAATACAAACCAACTCGACGGCACTTGGCTTGGCAATACAAACCAAAACCTGTTGCCATTTCAACTCATAATGACCCCAGAGAACAGAGTAGTACTGCCCCATAGGGTTTTTAAGGAGTGACTGGTAGAAACGAACATCTGACACTTTGGTTAGCAGCCTCTATACTACCAGAGCTTAGTTCTTTTTAACATGCTACAAGAGATAAAGGGAGTAAGACATAGTACCCACTGTCGAGGGGCTTGCTACCTCACTGGAAGCATATTCACATGGAACTCTTATATATCCACAAGCAACTAGAGCAATTCAGTGAAAACATGCTGTCCACAACTACAGCAGAAGAAATGTGTTTTGTCTCCAGCTCTGTAACTAATTAGATATAAAACCTTGGAAAATCTCAGTTATCTATAAACCTCAGTGCTTCCAAATTAAAAAACCAGTTGCCATCAAGTGGATTTGACTCATAGCAGCCCCAAATGCTACACAGTAGAATTGCCTCTTAAGGTTTTTTTGGCTATAAACTTTACAGTAGATAGCCAGGACTTTCAATTTCCATCCTTTCAGTTAGAAGTTGAGCGCAAAAACCATTTGCATCACACAATGAACCCATAAGCTCTTTAAGGCCCTTTAAATATGCCTCTATTTTATGACTTTGTGTTAGAGAAGGGAGAAAGTAGTATAGGCTGGATTGCCATATTTTTACACAAGTAATCTGTGTCTGTGTTTATTTGCCATATGTGCCCACACCCCAGAGTATTTTCATAAGCATTGCTGTGCTGATATATTTTTTACATGTTGCTGTAAAAAATTGCTATAGCACATATTTGAAATCACACTGTGGGACAAACAGATGTAGAAGATGTGTATTATTTGTGTAAAAATATAGTAGCTACAGAAGATGCAGGAAAATAATGGGACTTTTCTGGATATAACATACTAAAGAACTGTAAACTGTCACGGGGTGGAGTTAGGGACAGGGGGTGAGGAGGCTTCTCACGAGTAGGAATTGATGACCACGGTGTGTTTGAGTGGCAATGAGGAGACTAATAGAATTAAGAATATACATAGCTGTGGGGAATAACAGGAAGTAAGATTGGGAAATCTGGGGACAGAATATTCTGAAGGTCTAAGGAATCCTGGTGGTTCAGTGGGTAACAAGGCAGCCAATAGCTGAAAGTTCTGCACTTAGAACGTGCCAGCTACTCCGTGAAAGAAAAGACACTGCAATCTGCTATCACAAAGATACGACAGCCTTGGAAACACGATGGGGCTGTTCTACTCTATCCTGCAGGGTCAGTACAGTCAGAATCAACTCACCAGCACACTAAAAGTAGGCCAGAAAATGATGTTTGAAATTGATATGGTAGATTGATGGTTTTTAAAACATGTCCCTCAGACTAGAGATAAAAATTCCCTGCTGCATGTCAGATCTACGCAGTTGGACACTCTGAGGTGGTTGCCAGCACTGTTTTTAACAAGTCCTCCAGGTGATTCTGATGCACTCCCATTTGATAGCCCCTGTGGTCAAACCTGACTTGATGGCAGTAGGTATTTTTTTTGTGGTTGGTGATAGAGAACCATTACAAGAGAACAGGGAATTGTTTCTGAAAGGCTGCGCAGAATGTACGGAAGTATAATGAGGTAAAGACTGAGGTGAGTAACCAAATAATCCAGGCCTGCAGAACAAAGGAGCCCTGGTGACATAGTAGTTAACAGTATAGCTGTTAACCAAAAGGTCAGCAATTTGATGCACCAGCTGCGCATTGGAAATTGTGTAGTGTTACTGTGTCCTGTAGCCTTAATATGGGCCAGAATCAACAACTCTCTGGCAGGTTGATTGAAAAACTCGAGTGTTTTCTCTAATTTCAATAATCTAAGATTTCAGGGTTTTGAAATCAGCATATTTAGTAAATAAGAACACACAGGTAAGGAACAGAGCTGTTAAGTGTTTCAAGAAAGGAGGTAAATCTAGGTGTGGGGAAGAAAGTGCACATTTAAAAGAATTTTCTAGAAGAAAATACTGTGACAGATTAGCTATTGGTGTAAACAGTTTAATGTGAATTAAAGTTAACTATGACAGAGATTATTGCTGTTATAGATAAAAATGGCACACTGGGAAAGAAGGCCAGGTAAAAAGAAATACATGTTCTTCTAAGCTCTAAATTCACAAAATCGGGTAATTCCTTTCCACCGAGATATTTATGTGGCTGATCACATTAATTGTTTTCCTGATGTTGAACCAACCTTGAATCCCTGGTATGAATCCAAGTTGGTCATGATAGATTATTTTTTTGATAAGTTATTGAATTCTACTGGCTAGGAATTTTTAAAGATTTTTGCATCTAGGTTCATGAATGATATTGGTCTGTAATTTTCTTTTTTGTGGGATCTTTCCCTGGCTTTGATATAAGGGTTATGTTGGCTTCATAGAAGGAATTTGGGAGTATTCTGTCCTTTTCTATGCTCTGAAATAGACTCGGTAATATTAGAATTGACTCCTCTCTAAAAGCTTGGTAAAATTCTCTGGTGAAGCCATCTGGGCCAGGGCTTTTTTGGTTGGTAGTTCTTTGATTAATTTTTCAATCTCTTCTCTTGTGATGGTGTATTAAGTTGTTGTACTTCTCCTTGTGATAGTGTTGGTAGGTGATGTGAATCTAGAAATTAGTGCATTTTCTCTAGGTTTCCAAATCTGTTAGAGCACAATCTTTTGTAGTATTCTGTTATGATACTTTTAATTTCAGTGGAGTCTGTTGTGACATTTCCCATCTCACTTCTTATTCAGCTTATTTGTTTCCTCTCCTGTTGGTTTTTTGGAAGTTTAGCCAATGGCTTATCAATTTTGTTGATATTTTCAAAGAACCAGCTTTTGACTTTGTTCATTTTTTCAATTGTTCTTCTACTCTCTAACTCATTTTGTTCTGCTTTAATCTTTATTATCTGTTTTCTTCTGATGCCTGAGGGGTTCCTTTGCTGCTCTCTCTACACTTGTTCAAGTCATAGGGTTAATTCTTAGGTTTGGGCCCTTTCCTCATTCTGAATGTGTACATTTATAGAGATAAACTGACCTCTGTGCACTGCTTTTGCTGTATCCCATAGGTTCTAGGAGGTTGTGTTTTCATTCTCAGTTGATTCCACATATTTCTTTATTGCATCTTTGGTTTCTTCTATAACCTATGGATTTTTGAGCAAGATGTTATTCAGTTTCCATGAGTTCAGACTTCCACCTATGTTTTTTATGGTATTGACTTCAATTTTTATGGCTTTATGGTCTGAGAATATGCTTTGAAATAATTCAGTGGATTGGATATTGTTGAGACTTGCTTGATGGCCTAATCTGTGGTCTATTATGGACAATGTTCCATGTGCATTGGAAAAGAAGGCATACTTATCTGTTGTTGGGTAAAAAGTTCTGTATATGTTAATGAAGTCTAGTTGTATCTTTACTGAGCTTTTTTCTGGCTGATCTGTTCATTACTGAAAGTGAAGTGTTGAAGTCTCATACTATTGTCGTGGAGTAATGTATCTAATTTTTCAATGTTGTCAGCACTTGTTCAATGTATTTAGATGCTCTGGTATTAGATGCATAAATATTTATTATGGTTACATCCTACTTATGTACTGAAATTTCAGTAATAAATAATGATCATCCTTGTCCAAGATGATTGATCTTACATTAAAATCTATTGGATCTGATTTTAGTAATGCCTATCCTGCTCTTTGCGTGTTGTTAGCTTGGTGTGTCTTCTTCAATCCTTTGATTTTCAGTTTGTTCTTATCTTTGAGTCTAAGGGGTATTTCTTGCAACATATAGACAAATCTTGTCTTTTGGTCCAGGCTGTCACTCTCTCCCTCTTTATGGGGCATTCAGTCCATTTACATTCATTGTAATTATTACAGGTTAAGTGTTCAGTGCTATCATTTTGATGCCTTTATTTTTGTGTTGTTGACATTTTCTTAATATTCTGTTTTGGATCATTTTTGTGTATGGGTTTACTTTTCATCTTTTTCAGTGTTGGTTTTGTGTTTGTTGAGATTCCTGTCTTGTGTCTCTTGTTTTTATGTGTCTCATTGTTAGTTTGCTTTGTGGCTACCCCTTTGACCCTCTTAATGTTCTAAGTTTAAATCAGTCTTTAACTTCTGTGTATCTCCATCTAAATGGGTTATAACTATTGTAATATATAACTTTTTATATTGTGATGGTGTCATAGTTTTCATGTTAAAATCACTGGTTCCCTTCTTTTAATATTTTAGCTTTGATGGAGCTTTGTGACTTCCCTAGTTGAATAGGATTCTAGATGTTGTGTCCTGCATTGCATCCTTAGCTACACATTTGCTTGTTTTGTTTTTCCGAACAAAGAGCTTCTTTCAGTATTTCTTGTAGTTTTGGTTTGTTCTTTACAGAGTCTAAGCTTCTGTTTATCTGTGAGTGTCTAATTTCCCTGTCATATTTCAGAAACAATTTTACAGAATATGTAATTCTTGCTTGAAAGTTTTTCTTCTTTAAGCCTTTGAATGTGTCATCCCACTGCTTCCTTGCCAAAACAGTTTCTGCTGAGAAGTCAAATGAAAGCCTGTAGGGCTTCCCTTTTTATGTTAGTTTTGTTTTAGGTTTCTCTGCCTTTAAGAACCTCTATGTTTCATTTTATTAAGCTTGATTATAAAATGTCTTTCTTTTGGGGTCTAGTTTTGTGGTGTTCAATAAGCATCTTGGATATCTATGTTTTCTTCTTTCATAATTTCAGAGAAGTTTTCTGTCAGCAACTCTTCAACAATTCTCTCTGCATTTTCAGCTATCCCTCCCTGTTCAGGAACTCCAACTATTCATGGATTATTCCTCTTGATAGAGTCTCAAATGTTTCTTAATGTTTCTTCATTTTTCTTCTTTCTTTTCTCCGATTTCTCATAAATGGTGGTGTTGGTGGCCCTACTTTCAGGCTTGTTAACTCTGCCTTTTAACTCCTCCATCCTGCTCTTTTGGCTTTGCATTGACTTGTGTAAATCTGTCAGTGTATTATTGACCTCCTGGATCTCAGATTGTTGATGTTCCAGCAGTTCATATAGCTTAGTTAATTTTTATTTTGTTTAATCTCTAGAAGGGCTCTATACATAATTTTGTTGTGTTCTACCTCCAATAATTTCAGAAAGCCTTCTTCATCTGGAAATATTTTTGATTTTGAGAGTTTTCTGGAGCCATGGTGGTCTGCTTCTTTAAATGGTTAGATATTGATTGCTGTCTTTGTGCCATCAAGAAGCTGTTCAGTTTCTCTAGTGTTACACTAGTGGAAGCTGCGGCATAGTTCTAAGAGGGGAATACAGGCACTACTAGGTTTGGTCACCAGGCCCCTCGGTGTTCTCTAGTGACTGGCGCCAGCTGGGCTCTCAGGGTGGCAGGCTTTACCTCCTGGCTGCTAAAGGTTGTGAGTTATTTGTGGTGGTTTTCTGTCGTTATGTCAGTTGAGCCTATGATGTAGCTTGGGGAAGGGAGGAAAGAGGGATGCCACCACACTTGGCTGCCTGTACTTTCTAGATGTGTTTAACTTGAAAACTGCATTTTTGCTGACAGGGGCACAATCCAGCAGGTGCTGAGAGTAGCTGGGCCCTTAGGATTGCCAGGCCCTGCCTTCTGACTAGCTGACACAGTGCTTTGTTTATGGAGTCTCTAGGAGGGCATCAGCTGACATTATGATGTGGCTCACTGAAGGGTGGCAGAAATGCTGCCAGCCCACTCAGCTGCCTGTCACCACTGCGTTCTCCAGCTGTTCTTATTTTAAAAGCTGCCTTACTGCTGGGATATGTGCTGTAAGCTATCAAGAGCAAACAGGTACCAAGAGCAGGCAGGCCCTCAGGGGTAGCAGGCCCCACTTCCAGGCTAACAATGATGGTGACTCGTAGGCCATCCCCAGATGTTATGATGTGGCTCAAAGAATGAGGGGTTAGGCCACTGCCGCCCTTGGCTGCTAGGCCCCACCTATCCTAGATAGGATTGTTTCAAACCTAGCTATTCTGCTGGAGAAGCAGTTTGTAGAGGCGTGGTTGCTCAGCATGAGAATTAGCCCCCTCTGAGACCTCAGGCATGGCTGACTCTACCTCTCAGCTGGCCGAAATGGCGTCCCACACGAGCTACCCTTCATGCCATGAGTCAGCAGAGTCTATGATGCAACACAGAGAAGAGAGGGGGGAGGAGCACTGGCACTCGCAGCTGGCAGCCAGGCTCTCAAGATGTGGCTGCCCCAAGCACAGTCTCTCTACTGCAGTATATGCTGTTCACTTAAGCACTGCAGTTCAGTGCATTAGCATGCCAGCCTCTCCGGCTCAGCAGACCCAGTCCCTGCCTCCCAGATAACAAAGAAGGCTTTCATGCCTGCAGTCCCCTTAAATGATGCATCAGCAGAAGCAGAACTCAGTGTGTCACTGCCTCACGTCTCACAGAGGTAGTTTTACCTTTCCTGTTACTCAATCCATTCTCACAATCCTCTGCCGGATCCTTGGGGCTCCCAGGATGTCCACACTGATCCATTCATTTGCTATTCTAGGCCTTAGCTCTCAGAGGAAATCGAGGAGATGTGTATCTAGTCCACCCTCTTGGCTCTGCCCCCCTAATCTTTTCTTGATGACTTCTCTTCAGTAATGGAAACTCATCTACATTTGTTGTTGTTGTTAGATGCCATCAAGCCAGTTCTAACTCACTGACCCTGTACACAACAGAACAAAACATTGCCTGATCTTGCACCATGCCCACACTCATTTTTATGCTTAAGCCTATTGTTGGAACCACTGTGTCAATCCATCTCACTGAGGGTCTTCTTTTTTGCTGACTCTCCTCCCTACCAAGCACGATGTCCTTCTACACAGACTGATCCTTCCCAACAACATGTCCAAAGTATGTAAGATGCAGTCTTGCCATCTTTGCTTACAAAGAATATTCTGGTTGTACTTTCTAGAATAGATCTGTTTGTTCTTTTGATGGTCCATGGTACTTTTAACATTCTTCTCCAACACCACAATTCAAAGGTGTCAGTTCTTCTTCTATCTTTTTTTCATTGTCCAGTTTTTGTATGCATATGAAGTGAATGAAAATACCATGGCTTCAGTCAGGCACACCTCAGTCTTCAAGGTGACATCTTTATTTTAAATACTTTACAGAGGTCCTTGGTAGCAGATTTTCCCAGTGCAGTGTGTCTTTTGATTTCTTGACTGCTGCTTCCATGGGCTTTGATTGTGGAACCAAGTAAAATGAAATCCTTGACAACTTCAATCCTTTCTCCATTTATGACAATGCTTCTTACTGGTCCAGTTGTGAGGATTTTTGTTTTCTTGATGTTGAGGTGCACTCCACACCAAAAGCTGTGAAAGCTGTGGTCCTTGATCTTCATCAGTGTTTCACATCTTTTTCACTTCCAGCAAGTAAGGTGGTGTCATCTGTTTAATGCAGATTGTTAATTTTTTTTTTAAAAAAAACAGGGGTATTTTCACATGTATGAGTGGCTAACTTTCTAATATTTTTTTCAACGAATGTATCATTATTTATATGTTTCTTATTTGAAGCTTCACAGTCCCTTGAAGTCACTCCAGGACTCCTTGCCTGGGTCTGAATATTATCTTGAGTGGTGCTTATGTTTAAGTCTTTCTAGAGAAACCACGTAATTTCTCTGCTTGTGGTCTTACGCCTTCCGGGAGCCCTGAACAGGGGTGTGTGTGTGTGTGTGTGTGTGTGTGTGTGCGTGCATGTGCGTGTGCGTGTGTGTGCGTGTGCGTGTGCGTGTGTGTGCGTGCGTGCGTGTGTGTGTGTGTGTGTTTGTAGGGATGGGACCTGAATAATTATATAACCCTAGACTATACACTCCTCCAACCTCTCAGAGACTCACTTTCTGTTTTTTCTCCTCTCTATTTTATGTTTCTTACTTTCCCATCTGCCAAAAGCGTAGTCTCTTGGTCCTCCTCTTTGGCAACAACCATTGTGTCTCCTTTGTGAGTTTACTAAAATAACCAGTTGCTGTCATGTTGACTCTGACTCATGAGTAAAACTGTGCTACATAAGGTTTTCAATGGCTGATTTTTGAAAAGTAAATCTCTAGGCCTTTCTTCTGAGGTGCCTCTGGGTGGATTCAAACTACAACCATTACAGTTAGCAGCCAAGTGAGTAATTGTTTGTACCATGGAGGTAACCCTCAGTGATTTTAGAGATTTGGAAAACAGATGAGAAATGTTAAGGTACCTTTTTAACACCAACCTTTGACCCTATGACACAACCTCCCCAGAGATAAGAAATCACAAGTGCCTGACTACCTTCTCGTAAGTAAAAGAGAAAACTGTATGTAGAGAAAACCATGATTTAGCATCTCAATAGGTTAACATTTTACCTAGGTTACTGTTATCGTCTTTAGGAGTTGCTAAACCTCACCTGCTTTCTGCTTGTTTGCTTTAATGACAATGACTTCTCAGCCAAGAGTGGAGTCCTCACACCTAGTTTCGGGAGTTGTATGCTGACAATGAAAGTCCAGTGTCCTCACCTGGTGTTTCACACTCACTTGATGTCAGAGAACCAACCAGGAGTTTGAGAGAGACTGAAGTGTGTTTCTTCCCTCAGGTGCCTAAGGAAGGAAATGCATCCTCAAGTAGAGTCAGGTTGTATCACCTGCCTGAGACTAGTCTGTGTTACAATATAATTGAACAAAGGATGCCAGAATCATAGATCTTTCCAGTCTGCCTCTAAGTAAGTCAGGGCCTCACTTTCTTCCTTTGGCTACAGATTTTTAATAGAGTACCTTCCCAGCTTTTAACATCTAACCTACCTCCTACCTTCTATAGCGTAGTCACCAGGAATATCTTCTGATATCCCAAAGTCTCTCACTTTAATTTCTTGTTTAATCTTACCAACCAAAAACCACACCAAACCTGTGTTGTTGAGTCACTTCCAACTTATAGCAACCCTAAAGAACACAGTAAGACTGCCTTATAGAGTTTCCAAGAAGTGGCTAATGTATTCGAACTGCTGACTTTCATTGTTCAGCTGTAGCTCTTAATCACTGTGCCACTGGAAAGCAATATTTATTTAATGTACTGAGTTCAACAGAAAATGAGGCCAATGCAATCAAATATTAGTATCTCAGAAGTTTAAGGAAATTGCTACAAAGGGCAATACTAGGCAGTATGAGTGTTAAATATGTGCAGGTGATCATGATGATGATAGCTAACATGTATTGCCTGTTATTTATGTGCAAAGGATTGTGCCAAATTTTACATAGATTCTTTATAACAATGTTACACAGAAATTACCAATATTCTCATCTTGCAGATGATAGAACTGAGCCCAGAGATATTACATAACTTTTTCATACACATAATATGTGCTTATTGAAAATTAGCTTATGTCAATTTATTCATGTACAACTCTTAGTTCCTTCCTGGTAGATAATGGTAGCTACGAGTGATTAAGAGTGATAATTATTTCTCCACAACTTTTATGAAAGCAAACCCATTACACACATACTGAAACACAATTGTGTCATGTTTGTTAACCTGCAGACACAAAATGCATATACATTTTAATTCTCTCACTTCAAAAGAGTCTCAGTTCTTTGTGCTTTGACTACACCTTGAATAGAAGGATTTTCTCTGACTCAGTAATCTGCTGAGGTGTCAGGCAACAAGAAAGCTTGGAACCACTGGACTCAGGATCACTTAGGGATCAAGCTACAGCTGCCATCTCTTAAGAAGGAAGAAATAATTAGATTCAAACTCGATGGCACTTGGCTGGCAGCTAGCATAACATTTTTACAGAAAGGGGGAGAGCATTTTCACAATGGTGTTACCAGTCCAAAGGACTTAAGTTATTGTTACTGGAGAGAACCTATCAGCTAATGAACAAGTCTTTCCATGAGAATTTACCTCTACCTGTGTTCAGCTGTTTGACCATAACCTAGGTAAGACATCTGAGGCACCTGCAGTGCCTCTGGGTCATGACCTTTCTGAAAAGCTTATTGATGACTATTTGGATGTGAATTCCTGACGAGGGCCAGTAACTGAAGCTAAATGGCCTATAGTACATACATAATGTTACCCTGTAACTACTATAACCAGCTTAGATTATAAACAACTATAATTTTTATAGGTTTGCTATGCATCAGAATCAAGTCTATGGCAATGGGTTTTTTTAAACATTTTCATTTCATTGTCTTGATTTCTTTTAATGTCTTTGTCTTTCCCAACTAAAACATAAACACCATGCTAGGCCCTTAGTTCTTTATTTTACTGACGATTTCAAAATCTATGATAGTGCATATTGGTACATGGTAGGCATTCAATAATCACTTTTTTAATTGGTTGAATAAATAAGTGAGCAAAAGGAGAATTTACAAAAGGCTTGGCTTTTCTGTCTCTGCTGTAGTCCTGTGAAATTGGATCAGCTCAATTAAACAAGTATCCTTGTAGACCTCTGAGTCTTTCATTGCAGGCTGCTGGCAAGAGGCCTTGAGTGACAAGAAGTTAATCTGGGCAGTTGTGGTAAGAGATTAAGCACAAGAATGGAAATATCTATTAGTAGGAGAGCTTACTAAAGGGAGAGGTTAGAAGATTACTGGAAGGTAATAACAGGTAATAGGTAATAGGTAAATGTGCACTACAGATGGAATTGCATGGCATTGACATAGTTATTTACAACTTTTCAACCACCTTATAGTTTGAAGTGGCTTGTGATTATCAATTATTAATATGAAAGAGAGCACTAAAGCTGGTTCAGTCACATTGGAAACAGTTATTATTTCTGTAGCAATACATAATAATTTGTTGTTAGCTGCTGTAAAGGTGGTCCCCAACTCATGGTGACCCTATTCACAATGAAACTAACCTGCCTGGTCCTGTGCCAGCCCTATAATCATTTGCAAATTGGACCATTGTGATCCACATGGTTCATTGACTGATATTTCAAAGTAAATCACCAGGCTTCTCTTCCTGGTCTGTCTCAGTTTGGAAGCTCTGTTCAGCATCATGGCAACACACAAGCCTCCACTGACAGATGGGTTATGATCATGCATGAAGTTCATTGGCTGGAAATTGAACCTGAGTATTGTACACTGAGGGCAATAATGCTACCACTAAACCAATACTCCCCCTATTAAATCATAAAATATTAATAGTAATCATAGCATACATTCTTTAACACTTTTTTTTGGCTTTCTCTCATTTAGACCACAGAGAAGTATTTCAACTAACCATAGAGTCATTAACATAATGTGTTATATATTAACATTAAATCGAGTAGGAAAATAAAAATCTGTTTAACGGAATAGCCACAATATTAGTAGACTACTGTTTCATTTTATATTAAAGTATAAGCACTGAATGGATTTTTTTGGCTCCTATCACTAAAAATCAGTCTTGATTCTAAGGGATCATGTTCAAAGAATTCTGAGTAGTTGAACATTTTAGTTTCAGAACTGCCCTGATTTGTCTACTTATATTTCCACAAAACATTGTCAAAATAGCTTTCTCAACTTTTCAATGATCTGCCAAGAAAACAGCTTCTGGTTTTCAAATGAATTCCTCTAGGTGGGTATAGCACAGTGAGCACATACCTCTGGGCATTCCCCTGTCAGCCTCTGCTTGGGATCTGTGTGTGATTCAAATCTCAGCTACACAGAATTTACAGGCTCTCAGTTCTCAGATCTCAGATTTGGCAGACCAAGTACTCTCCAGCTATGGCAACTGGTTGCTAATAAGTGTTCTAGAAATGTTTAGTTTTGTTTCCTGGATTTATTACACTTTTAAAGGTCAAGAAAGAACATATCTTTTTACGTATGCGGAAACAAGCTTTGTCATGTTTTTTCAGAAGGAAGCAGACTGGAATAGTACTGTGGTCTGGTTAGCACCTCATGGATGTTCAGGCCACCCCCATGGCCAGCAGGGGACACCTGCAACTCAGATTTAAGTTGGATTCACTTTGAAACTGGACAACTCTTTTGGAAATAAATGTGTGGTAAAAATCCTGTCCTGAACTAAATGTACAGACCTCCTACATCTCTCCTTCCTTCTTTACTGTTCCTGATGTGATGTTGGGATGTCTAGAATGAAACCTGCCTGTGGTGGCCAGAAGTCTTCCAAATACAAGGCTGTTTTTATTTCTTTTAAGTCCTGATAATTATGGTCTCAAAGCTTATTCTGATCAGATTACTAGAAAGTGTACTTGCCCTCCTTGTTTCTTCTAATCAAAATATATCTTAGGCAAAGCAATGTAGTGTGAAAAACTGAAGGAGCACTCTCAATTTGATCCCTACTTGTTTATTTTCAAAGTCCTTAAAGAATGGAAATTGAATTCAGTTACTTTACAGTTCTTGTAGTCACTTACTGGCTTTACCTTCCTCCAGTTAACTTTATTAGAGATGTCATTGTGTTTGATGGGGAGAACCTGTATGGCAAAAATGATTAAGATCTTGGCTACTAAACTTAAGATTGGTGGATGAAATCCACCCAGAGTCACCTGGAAGGAAAGACTTTGTGATCTACTTTTGAAAGATCACAGCTTCTAAAAACTCTATGGTGTTCAGTTCCACTCTGACATGCATATGCTACCCAAGAGTCAGAACTGATCCAATAGTAACTTGGAGTGCTTAATGACTCATTCCACGCTACAACTTTGTGTTCTGTGCAACCAAGAAAAACCAAAGCAATTCGTAGCAACTCTACAAGTTACAGAGTTGAACCACTCCATAAGGTTTTCTTGGCTATAATCTTTACAGAAAATGATTGCCAGGCTTTTCTTCAGCAACACCATCCAGTGGGTTGAGTCCCTTAACCTTTAAGTTAGCAGCTGAGAGCAAACCATTTGTACCACCTGGAAATTTAATTATTTCATTCATCTACCAATGTATATAACCAAACCAAAAAACAAACCCACTGCTGTTGAGTCAACCCTGACTCCCAATGACCATATAGAACAGAGTAAAACTGCCCCATAGAGTTCCCAAGGAGCACCTGGCAGATTCAAACTGCTGAGCTTTTGGTTAGTATACATAGCACTTAACCCGTTATGCTACCAGGGTTTCCATCAATTTGTATAGCTTTATATCAATTTATATAGCAGATCTTTATTGGGTGGCTACCAAGTGCCAGAATCCCTGGTGATGCAGTGGTTAAGAGCTATGGCTGCTAACCAGAAGGTCAACAATTCAAATCCAACAGGCCCTCCTTGAAAACTCTATGAGGCAGTTCTACTCTGTCTCATGGGGTCACTATGAGTCACAATTGACTCTATTGCAATGGGTTTAGTTTTTGGGTTTCTGACTAAATGCCAAACTCTGGGCTAACTCAGTGTGTTGACAATTATTGACAAAAGTGATATAGATCCTCTTCTTGGGGACCTGGTACTCTAATGAGAGAGACAGACAATACTTGAATAAACATAACCACACCAAGCCCACTGCTGTCCAGTCAATTCCAACTGATAGTGATTCTACAGGGCAGGGTAGAACTGCCCTATCACAGGCTTTCCAACTCTGTAAACTTCATGGAAGCAGTCTGCTACATCTTTCTGCTGTGGAACCACGGGTAGATTCAAACTGCCAACCTTTCAGTTAGCAGCTGAGAGTTTAGCCACTGTACCACCAGAACTCCTTTTAAATAAATATATAGAGATATAAATTCAAACTGATAAGTACCATGAAGGAAAAATACAGAGGGCTCCAAGAATCTTGTAAAGTCAGGTGTTAATGTATATAATGATGTCCTGCTCCCATTTCCCATCACACTCTCTTCATTTTATCACACCAGTGTTCATTTGAGCTCCTTGAGTAGGGGTTGTGTTATTTTATTATTATATCCCACCAAGTGTTATCAATCATTATAAAAATATCTAGCATACAGCTTTTGTGTGTGTCCCACACTCAACTGTTCTAAGTGTCCTAAGGTAAAGAATGTCTTTGTAACTCCTTTGTGTGTGTGTGTGATTAAGTGAAACTACACAATCCAAATCGACTTTGCATGCCTGCCTATCTGCAATTTCATCTGCTCTCCCCACCCAGAGGCAGCATATTCCTTCTTTGTCACTCTTGAAACACCTAGCACAGGACTTTATATACAGCTGGTGTGTTAATTTTTCTGGAACCAGCTATGGTTCTGTTTTTAGTGACCGCTTTACTGCTTTTACACATTTGCTGTTGTTAGGGGCCATCCATTCAGTTCTGACTCATGGTAATAGTCTCAGGCTGGGTTTTCTAGGGAAGCAAAACCAGTAACACATATATGTACAAGGCAAGATTTATATATAAGGAAACAGCTCATGCAATTGCAGAAGCTGGAATGTCCTAAGTCTTGGCACAGGCCTCACGTGGCCATGGGAGCTGGTGAACCCAAGTTCAGCAAGTCAGAAACCAGAATTCTAGATCACTGGTTGTGTAGGTCAGTGGATCCCAAGCTGATGACGAGACGGTGCTGCAGAGGCTGGCAAACCCAAGATCAGCAGGTCAGGGCCCATGACTTGCAAGTGCCAGCTGTAAGGGTTGATGAATCCAACAGCTGCTAGTTCAAGTCCAGGAACCAGACGCCAGAAGAGAGCAGGAGCTGCTAGCTACGTGAGCAGACCAGCAGTAGGTGGTGGAAGGTAGAAAAATGAGAGCTGAGGGGCAGGAAGCCACCACAGGCCCCACTCTACCACTTGATATAGTAGTCAAACATGGAGTAGCCAAACTGGCATCATCCTCACCACAACAGTAATCCGATGCACAACAGAACAGAACGCTTTCAGGTCCTGCATCATCCTCACAGTTCTCCCATGTTTGAGCCCATTGTTGCAGTGGCAGTGTCAATCTATCTCTTTAAGGGCATTCCTCTTTTTTGCTGACCCTCTAAGATTTACCAAGCATGATTGTCCTTTTCCAGGATCTAGTCCTTCTTTACAACATGTCCAAAGTCCATGAGCTGAAGTCTGGCCATACTGGCTTCTAAAGAACATTCTAGCTGTACTTATTCCAAGACAGATTTGCTCATTCACTGGCCATCCATAGTATCTGCAGTATTCTTTGCCAACGCCATAATTAAAACGCAGCAGTTCTTCTTTGTTCTTCCTAATTAATACTGAGCTTTCAGTATATATATATATAAATATATGTATATATATATACATACATATATATATATATATATATAAGGCAATTGAAGATACCATGGCTTGGAACAGGTACATCTTAGTCCTCAAGGTGACATCTTTGCTTTTTAACACTTTAAAGACATCTTTTGCAGCAGATTTGCCCAGTGTAACACATTGTTTGATTCCTTGACTGCTGCTTCCATGGTTGCTGATTATGGATTCAAGTAAAGTGAAATCCTTGGCCACTTCAATATTTTCTCCATTTAACAATGATTTTTCTCATTGGTCCAGTTGAAAGGATTTTTATTTTCTTTGTGTTGGGTTATAATCCATACTGAAGGCTGTGGTGTTTGACCTTCATTAGTGTTTCAAGTCATGTTCACTTGCAGCAACCAAGGTTGTTTCATTTGCGTAATGCATGTTGTTAATGAGTCTTCCTTCAAAATTGGTGCTACGTTCTTTATATAGACCAGCTTCTCAGAATATTTGTTCAGGAGACAGATGGAATAAATATAATGAGGAGATACAACCCTGATGCACACTTTTCCTGATTTTAAACCATGCAGCATCCTCTTGTTGATTTAAATGACAACATTTTGCACTATGTGCAAGTTCCTCATGAGTACAATTAAGTGCTCTAGAATTCCCATTCTTTGCAATGTTATCCATAGCTTGTTATGATCCACACAGTCAAAGGATTTTGCATTGTAAGTAAAAACACAGATAAACATCTTTCTGGTGTTCTCTGCTTTCAACCAAGACCTATCTGACATCAGCAATGATAGCCCTCAGTCCAGATCCTCCTCTGAATCAAACTTGAATTTTTGGCAGTGCCCTGTCAATGTGCTGCTGCCATGGTTTTTCAGTTGTCTTCAGGAAGCCTTTACCTGTGTGAGGTATTAATGATATTGTTAAATAATTTCCATATTCTGTTGGACTCCCTTTCTTTGGAACAGGCTCAAATACAGATCTCTTCCAGTCAGTTGGCTGGGTAGTAGTTGTCTTCCAAATGTCTTGGCATACAGGAGTGAATGCACACTTACCTTAGGGTAATAACTCAATTCACTCACTAGTGGGAAGAACAGTGGTTGTGCAAAGTTTTTGAAATATGATTTCCTGGCCAATATACCCACACAGGGAGCAGATTTAATACTCCACAACCCTAGAATTATTCAAAGCCTATTTAGTTTAAAATCACCATGTATGAGTCATCTAAGAAAGAACTGTCTTCCCCTGAGCCTTTGATTTAAATCTCAGCCCAGGCATTTCCAATTGACTTTGTTTCCAACAAGTTTTTCTTTATAAACAAAAGGATTACAAAGTGAGAGGTAAGAGGAGAGGAGATAATTTCTCGTTAATGAACATCAATGTAATACCACCAGGAAAAATGACTAGTGTGCAGCCAAACACAGCTAGAGACTGAACAGTAAACAAATGAAAAAGCTTTCTTCTCTAGACAGAGTGGTTACTGACATTAAATTAATGTCACATATATTCAATTTTTTCTTTAAAAGGAAAAATAACATAATTTCATTTGATTGTCTACTTGTTTCCTTCCTATGTTTGTGTGTGTGAGGCTACAGTGGGGAAGAAGGAAAAGGGGGATGGAATAACATTCCAGGAATTTGTGAGGAGAAGAAAAAATGGAGTAACATTTTGTATTCATAAAAAAAGAGTAGAAGATTTAAAGTGATTTGAGCTCCAGCATCTACAGTGTCTTCAGCTTTTAATGTTTTACCATTATAAGTGGAAAAAAATAACCAAACATGTTGCCATCAAGTCAATTTTAACTTACGCCAACCCTACAGAACAGAGTAGAGGTGCTCCATATGGTTTTCAAGGGGCACCCAGTGGATTTGAACTAAACCTTTTGGTTAGCAGCTGAGCTCGTAACTATTGTACCACCAGGACAGTAATATTATTCAATCTCTGGATTGCATCAAATTCACAATTAAACCAAGTGGATTTCTCAACTTATATGTGCTATCTTTTTAATATCCTATATTTGAGACTTTCCCAAGCCAGGAGTTAAAATCATACAATGAGTTGTTTTCCAATGCAGTTTTCCTTCATCTCCTATATCTCTGCTGCAAGATAAAAGATGAGATAAGAGCAATCTACTGTTCTTGCATCTTTGTCTGCTCTGAGGAAATGGAATATGATTTTTTACTAGCAGTGTTATAAACAGTAATTGATTTCTAACTCATGTATACACACACACACACATACAATCTAAGTGATTATGTGATATAGATAATACAGCACTTGGGTTCTGATTCATTCTGTGTTGAAAAGGCTTTTGTAGGATGGCTTGAAATTTAGCCACCATTAATAAACGCTATTTCAGGGGAGTGGTTGGGCTTGCCTGGGGACAGCTGCTGGTTTGGGCTCCACTCCCTACTTCAGCCACTGTGCAGTCCAAGTCCCTACTGTTGACCTGAGAATATGAAATATGAAAAGATAAATATGGGGCGGGGCCAGGGTGGTAGACCAGACACATATTTCCTTAATTCCCTCTGAGAACTAAGGCCTGGAATGATAATTGAATGCAACAGCATGGGCATCAGGGCATAGGCTTGTCAGATTGGACTAGGATAGGGCATAGGGTTGTCAGGTTGGACTAAGCACCACTAACAGAGAAACTCTGTTTAACATGAGCCAGAAGCATGCTGAGGCCTGCTTATGCTGACTCACCATTTAGGAGGGCTGCAGGTACTAACACCTTTTTTGCCATCTGTGAGGTGGGGGCTGGTCATGAGCCAGCTAACACGCTGAACTGCAGTGCTTAGGTAAACAGTGTGCAGGGTAGCAGAGACAATGTGCTTGAGACAGCCATATTTTGTGAGCCCAGCTGCTGGCCAAGGGCACCACTGTCCCTCCATCCTCTTGTTTCTGAGCTGCACCATATATTCTACTGTTTCACAGCAAGCAGGATAGCTCAGGTGAGACACCATCTTGGTTACCTGGGAGGAGGAGTCACACACCCAGCCAAGCCAAGTGCCGTCAAGTCAGATCCAACAGACGTTTAAAAAAAAAACAGGCGGGACAGACGGTAGACTAGACACATGTCTTCTTTGTTCCCTCTGAGAACTAAGGCATGAAACTGATAATTAAACGGAGCTTTGTGGACATCCAGTGAGCCCTAGGACACAGCATAAGGCTATCAGTTTGGACTACATGCCACTGAACAGGAAACTTCTTGTCTTTTGCTGAACCCCACTCTGGTTGCATTTTCTGGCTCCCACAGACTGAAAGTAACTGGCTTTTTAAACTTTTTTTTCTTTTTGTTGTCTGGCAGACAGGGGATGGGCTTAACCAACAGCTACACTGAGTTGTAGCACTAAAGTTATCAGTGGATGGAATAGCCACATTTTGAGAGCCCAGCTCTAGACTCAGAGCACCACAGCCCCTCCACACTCTCTTTTTGAATGTGCACCATAGATTCTGCTGTTTTGCGGGGGTAGGACAGCTTGACCAGGACACCATCTTGTTTGACTGGGAAGCCAAATTAACCAGCTGGAGGCCTCAGCAGGGGATAATTCCCAGGCTGAGAGGGAGTACCAGCCCAGGGAGCACTTTTCCAGCAGAAAAGCTGTGTTTCTACAGTCTAGTCTTATGGGTGGGGCCCAGAAGAGGATGACAGTATGCCAGAAGCCTGTCCCTACTTTGAACTAGATCACAGAATCTGGGGACAGCTGAAGAGGAGCCTCCATTGTCAGCTAGAAGGAGGGGCTTGCACACCTGACAGCCTGGTTTTAGAAGTGGTCACATAGCTATTACCTTTTAAAATAAGACTGCCCATAGAAATAACTGTGGTTCAGCCGGATGGCATCTATTCCAGCCTTTACTGACTCACATCACAGGGTCAGCTGATGGTCACCTGGTGACTCCATAAGTGGGCCATGTCTTTGCAGCCAGGAGGCAGACACTGCAACCCCAGAAATTCCACTGGACTGAATCAATGGAGTATGTAGAGGTGGCTGGTGATCAACTTCCTTCTGAGAACTGCACCTCAGCTCTTGTTAAAGCAACACCAGAGAAACCAAACAGCCTCTAGATGTCCCAAAAGCAACAAATTGTAGCCAAACATTTAAAGAAAAATCTACCCATGACTCCAGAAAACTCCCAAAATACAGAACCAAAGAACTTCCCGGATGAAGAAGCATTTCTGAAACTATTGGAGGATGAATACAGAAGAATTATATGTAGAGCCCTCCTAGACATTATATAAAATGCAGCAGAGTAAAATGAAAAATAAGCAAGCTGATCAAACTGATGGAACACCAGCATTCTGAAATCTGACAGATCAATAACAAAGTTACAGAATTAGACAATTCAATTCAAAGCCAAAAGAGTAGAATTGAACAACTGGAAATTAGACTTACTGACCTTGAAGATAAATCTACTTACACCAGCATTTGTGAGGTGAAATTAGGGAAAAGAAACAAGAAAAATGAAGACTATCAAGAGGGACTCTATCAATAGGAATATTCTATGATTAATTGGAGTTCCTGAACAGGAATGGATACCCGAAAACACATTCTATATTTTTTGTTGAGTTGCTGACAGAAAACTTCCCTGAAATTGTGAAAGAAGAGAACATGGATATCCAAGATGTGTATCAAACACCACAAAAGATAAATCCTAAAAGAAAGACACAAAGACATATTACAATCAAGCTTAACAAAATGAAACATAAGCAGAAACTCTTAAAGGTAGCTAGACAAAAAGCAAAACTAACGTTCAGAGGGAAGCCTTGTAGGCTTTCATCTGACTTCTTGGCTGAAATGATGTTGGCACTGAGGCAGTGGGATGACACACTCAAAACCTTGAAGGAGAAAAACTTCCAACCAAGAATATCCTGAAAAACTCTTTCAAATATGAAGATGAAATTAAGACACTCACAAATAAACAGTAACTTAGAGACTTCGTAAAAACCAAACCAAAGCTACAGGAAATACTGAAAGAAGCTCTTTGCTTAGAAAAACAAAACCATTAAATGTATATTTAAGGAGGCAATGCAGGACACAACACGCAGAAACCTGCTCAATTAGGAAAGGCACAAAACTCAATCAAAGCTATAGTATTAGAAGAACAGACCCAGGGATCATATCATGAAAACTATGATATCATCATATTAAAAAGAGGGATATACTACAGCAGTTATAGTCCTTCCGGATGTAGAAGAAGTTAATAAGACTTGCAGTATTTAAAATTGGGTTTAAACTGAAATTATTAAGGGAAACCATAGGGGTAGCTGCAAAGCACAATAAAGATGCAGCATATCGAAACAAGAAACATAATACAGGAGTCTCAACAAACATAAAACCAGCAGTGAAAAGGATGAAAAATCAACCGATAACGAAGGATGACCCAGAACAGAGAATTAAGAGCAATGGAGAAAACACCAACACAAAAATAAATACATCAAAATGACAGCACTAAACACATACCTATCGATAATTACACTGAATGTAAACAGACTGAATGCTCCAGTGAGGAGACAATGAGTGACAGCTTGGATCAAAAGACATGACTTATCTATATGTTGCTTACAAGAAACTCAACTTGGACTTAAAGATATGAACAAGCTGAAAATTAAAGGGTGGAATAATACATACCAAGGTAACAATATACAAAGAAGAGCAGGTGTGGCAATACTAATCTCAAGGAAAATAGATTTTAAAGTAAAATCCAACATTGTGGACCAAGATGGTCACTACTTAATGCTGAAAGATTCAATACACAAGCAGAACTTAACAATATTAAGTATTTATGCACCCAATGCTACAGCATCTAAATACATCGAAGAAACACTGACCACATTGAAAAATGAGATACATCTCTCCATAATGATAGTGGGAGAATTCAACACTGGACAGGTCTTCTACATAAAAGCTCAGTTAAGACACAGAAGATCTTATTGTGACAATTAGCCAATTAGACCTCATGGGTATATACAGAACTTTTTATCCATCAACAGTTAACTGTACTTTCTTCTCCAGTGTACATGGAACATTTTCCAGAATACATCATGTGTTAGGACATAAAGGAAATTTCAACAAAAGCCAAACTGTTGAATTATTGTGAAGCGTCTTCTCAGACCACAAAGCCATAAAAGTCTAAATCAATAGCAGAAAAACATAGATGGAAATGGAACTCATGAAAACTGAACAACACCTTGCTCAAAAAACTATGCGTTATAGCTTTTTGGATTAAATAAATTTATGGGTTCAAATCAGAATGAAAACACTTCCCACTAGAACCTATGGGATACAGCCTAAGCAGTGCTCAGAGGTCAGTTTATCTCTATAAATGCACACATCTGGAAGAAAGGACCCAAACCAAAGAATAAACCCTACAGCTTGAACAAGTAGAAAGAGAGCCACAGAGGAACCCCTAAGTCACCAGAAGAAAACAGATCATAAAGATTAGAGCAGAACTAAATGAATTAGAGAACAGAAGAACAATTGAAAAAATTGACAAGACCAAAACTGGAACTTTCTAAAGAAAAACAGGAAAGGAAACAAATAACCTGATTAAGAAATGAGATGGGAGATGTCACAAGAGATCCAACAGAAATCGAAAGTATCATAACAGAATACTATGACAGATTGTACTGTAACAGATTTGAAAACCTAGAGGAAATGTACAAATCCCTAGATTCATATCTCCAACCAAAATTATCACAAGGAGAAGTAGAGCAATTTAATGAACTCATCACAAAGGAAGAGATTGAAAAAGTCATCAAAAAAACTACCAACCAAAAAAAGCCCTGGCTCAGATGGCATCACTGCAGAATTTTACCAAGCTTTTAGAGAAAAGTTAACTCCAATACTCCTGAGACTATTTCACAACCTAGAAAGGGATGGACTACGCCTAAGTTCATTCTATGAACCCTGATACCAAAGCCATAGAAAGATCCCACAAAAAAGAAAATTACAGACCAATTATCCCACATGAACTTAGATGCAAAACACTTGAACAAAATCCTAGGCAACAGAATTCCACAGCATATCAAAAAAAAAATAATTCATCATGACTAAGTTGGATTCATACCAGGGATGCAAAGAGGTTTCAACATGAAAAAAAGCAATCAATGTGATGAACCTCATAAATAACACAAAAGATAAGAATCACTGGATTTTGTCAATTGATTCAGAAAAGGCATTTGACAAAGTCCAACACCTATCCATGATAAAAGCTCTCAGCAAACCAGGAATAGAGGGGAAGTTCCTCAATGTAATAAGGGGCATCTATGCAAAGCCAACCACCCTACATCATCCCTAATGGAGACAGACTGAAAGAATTTGCCTTGAGAAGGGGAACTAGACAAGGATGCCCACTCTTACCAGTTCTAGTCAATGTTGTACTAGAGGTTCTAGTGAGAGCAATTAGACAAGACAAAGAAATAAAGGGCATCTGCATCGGCAAAGAAGAAGTAAAAGTCTCCCTATATGCAGATGATACAATTTTATATGCAGAGAATCCTAAACAATCCATAAGTAAAATACTGGAACTAATAGAAGAGTTCAACAAAGTATCAGGATGTAAGATAAAAGTAAGTAAATCAGTAGGATTCCTTTATAGCAACAAAGAGATCATCAAAGAAGAAATCATAAAATCAATACCATTTATTATAGCCCCCAAGAAGATAAAATACCTAGGAATAAATCTAACTAGAGAAATAACAGACCTATACAAAGAGAGCTACAAGACCTTACTGCAAGGAAACAAATCAGACTTACATAAATGGAGAAACCTACCCTGCTCATGGATAGGAAGATTTAACATTATGAAAATGTCTATTTTATCCAAAGTGATCTACATATACAATGTAATCCCAATACAAACTCCAGTGACATTTTTTAATGAGATCGAGAAACAAATCATCAACTTTGTTTGGAAAGGAAAGAAACCTTGGAGAATCAAAGCACTACTGAAGAAGAACACAGTAGGAGACCTCTTACTACTTGACATTAGAACCTATCACACTGCCATAGTAGTCAAAACAGGCTGGTAGTGGTACTAAAAGAAACATATAGACCAATGGAACAGAGTTAAGACCCCAGAGATGCTACCATCCTTTTATGAACAGTTGATATTCAAAAAACTCCCTAAGATTGTAAACTGGGGTAAAAACAGTCTCTTTATCAAATAATGTTGGCAAAATTAGATGTCCATCTGCACAAAACTGAAAGAAGACTTATATCTCACACCTTACACAAAAATTAACACAAAATGGATGATAGACCTAAATATCAAACCTAAAACAATAAATATCGTGCAAGGAAAAATAGAGCCAACAATGGAAGTTTTAATACACAGCTTAGATAGACTTCAAAATTTGATCAACAGAAGACAGGCAAGAGGGAACTACTAAGAATCAAACACTTCTGCTCCTTCAAGGACTTTATCAAAAGAGTTAAAAGACCACCTACAGAATGGGAAAAAGTATTTAACAGCTACATGTTGGACAGAAGTCTAATCTCCATAATCTACAAGACCCTGCAAAATATAAAAAAGAAAAAGTGTAAATCACCCAATTAAGCAATGGACAGAGGAGACAGACAGGCACTTCACCGAAGAGGACATCCAGGCAGCCAAGGCACGAGAGGAAATGATCACAATCATTAGCTATCAGAGAAATCCAAACGAAAACAACAATGAGATAGGATCTCACTCCAGTAAGACTGACCATCATCCAAAAAACTCAAAACAAAAAATGCTAGAGAGGCTGTGGAGAGTTTATAACTCTCCTACACTGTTGGTGGAATTGCAAAATGATATAACCTCTTTGGAAAGCAATCTGGTGCTTTCTTAAAAAGCTGGAAATAGATATACCATTTGATCCAGTAATCCGACTGCTCAGAATATATCCTATGGAAACAAAGACTGTAACACAAACAGATACATGCACAGGAATATTTATTGCAACACAGTCCACAACAGCAAAAAGATGGAATCAATCCAGATGCCCATCAACAGACAAATGAATAAACAAACTATGGTACATATACTCAATGGAACACTATGCAATGATAAAGAACAGTGCTCATTTTAGGAAGTATCTCATAACCTGACTTCATTTGGAAGACATGCTGAGTGAAATCAGTCAGCAGCACAAGGACTAATATTGTATGAGACCCGTACTATAAGGGCTTAAAAGTAGACTTGTGTACAGAAAAAAAGACTCTTTGACAGCTACAAGGGAGGGGAAGGAGAGAGAGGGTTGGTGATAAATAAGATAGTTGATAGAAATTTGGTTAGGTGAAAGCAGTGACAGCACACAGCAGAAAGTAGATCGACTTAACTGGAATATTGCAAGCATGCAGTAACGGGGGCGGGGCCTGGGGGCTGTGCTCTCAGGGCACATTGGGCCCAGTTGGCATATTGCTGTCTAGCCTATTGCTAAGACAGGCTTCTGCAATGCATATTAGTTAGTGGCATCTGAATTCTTGTAAACTAGCAGTCTGCCATCTGAGGTACACCAAATCATCCTAACTCACCCAGAACAAATGATGAGTGAATACAACTAAGACACAAGGAAAAAGAGCTCAGGAGACAGAAGGACCCATGTTAATTGGAGATTGCATCAACACGTGACCAGAAGAACCAGATGTTGCCTTGCCACCAACAAAGACAGCAGTGATGGGGCACACCATGTTAAGACCTTGTGGCAACACAAGGAAAAGAAGAGTGCAGCGCAAGAACTCTACTAAAAGACCTCAATTGATGTCCAGCAGCCTCGGGGATTCCCTGGGAGCATGGCCTCTGGACCCGCTGCAGCCCCTGTCCAGAAAACACTGCTGAGGTGAACTCTCCAGACAAAAATAGACTAGACTTGGGGACACAGTGTGACCATATGTATGGTGTGTGTATTTTATGGTTCTATGCATTTATAGGATGCCATCCTACTGGCTCTTTCTAGATGAGAGAGGAGAGGGTGGAGAGGAGGAAACAGAAGATTGTTAAGAGGATATTACAAGCATAGAATGAAAAGGAGGAGTGTCCTCTCACTGGCCAAGGAGATCAGACAGCTACAGACAGGCAGGCATGCAAATATAATTTGGATTGTACACTTTCAGTTAATCACAATTTAAGAAAGAAAAAAGCTCACTATTTTATGGGAGATTGTATCCTGGAATAATCAGCAAAAGAAAATGAACAAATTGATTCATAAGAGAGGAACTACCTCTTTACAAAGAGACAGTCTTTGAAGGCAGCTTTCAATACAGATCTACTTCTTATATTCATACCAAGTTTGATGTTGTCTGAATATGTCCAAGGGTCCCTCCATTAGCCTTCTGTCCACTAAGGAGAGTCAGAAGAAGCTAGCCAGTTTTAGTTAGGTAGTGCTGCTCTAACAAAAATCACACAAAGTGGATAGCTTTAAAAGAGAAATGTTTTTTTCTTATATAGTCCAGTAGGCTACCAGTCCAAATTCAGGGTATCCACTCCAGGGGAAGGTTTTCCTTCCGCTGGCTCTTGAGCAAAGTTCTTTTGTTACATCAGTCTTTGTTCAGGGAGCATCTTAGTGCAGGACCCTCAGGCCTAAAGGATGCTTTTTACCAGTGCTGCTTTCTTAATGGTGTGAGGTTCCCTATTCTCTGCCTGCTTCCCTCTCTTTTAATGTCTCATAGGATGAAAGGATAAAAGGTAGAAGCCACCTTACAGGGAAATTCCCTTGGAAAGGGTGTGGCACTCCCACTGTAATCCTTATTTAACATAATCATCCTATCTGTTAGCCACAGACAGAGAGTAGGATTTATAGCATCAGAAAATTACAAAATGGAGGGCAATCACCGAATACAGGGAACCCTGGCCGAGCCAAATTATTATACATATTTTTGAGGGGACACAATTCAGTCCATGATGCTCACCTAGCATTGCTCTTGGCCATTTCTAATCACAGTTGATACTCAAGGAGTACAAAACTAGTATTGTGTCCCTGAAGACAGCATGCGCATAGACTTGCTTATAAAATGAATGCTATCACCCATGAGTAATATGCTCCCTGAGACAATGAACTATATGACACCAAACAGTCAACAGTTACCAAAAGCAAAATGAGCAGGCAAGACAGGGATGGGAAACTAGACCAATAGAAACAGACCAACAGAATGGAAATACTGAGAATGCCGACTTATTGTAAAAATTTTGACCAATGGCATGGGAAAATTTGTATAACAAATGTTAAAGGAGAACCTAATTTGCTGTATATACTCTCCCTAAAACACAATAAGAGCACACAAAAAGTCAGTGCGTATAATCCCTATGTGTATGAGAAGTAAGGAACATATGAAGCTAGGGGAGGTGTTCCAGATAAAGTTCTTCCTAGACTGGAATGGTGTGTCTTAAGGAAAAAGATGGACCTCCTGTTTCAGGGACATTGTCTGTTTGTCGTACCGTGGTGCCTTGCATGTTGCTGTGATGCTGGAAGCTATACCACCAGTATTTCAAATACCAGTAGGGGCTTCTATGATAGACAGGTTTCAGTGGAGCTTCTGGACTAAAACAGACTGGGAAAAAGAACCTGGGTTACTTCTGAACAAATTAAACAGTGAAAACTTCGTGGATGGCAGCAGAACATTGTCTGATACAATGCTAGAAGATAAGTTCCTCAGGTTGGAAGACACTTGAAAGACAACTGAGAAAGAGATACCTCCTCAGAGTAGAGTCAGCCTTAATGACATGGGTGTAGACAAGCTTTTTGGAGCTTCATTTCCTGATGTGGCATGACTCAAAATAGAAAGAAACAGCTGCAATGTATGGAATGTATGAAGTAGGATTCTAGGAAAGTTGGACGTTATCAAAGTTATCAAAAATGAAATGTAATGCACAAAGATCGATATTCTAGGCATTAGTGAGCTGAAATGGACTGGCATTGGTCACTTTGGATAACTTATAGTCTACTATGCTGGCAATGACAAATTGAAGAAGAATGGCATAACATTTACTATTAAAAAGGACATTTCAAGATCTATGTTTAAGTGCGGTGCTGTCAGTGATGCAATAATATTTATACACATATCAGGAAGATCACCTAATACTGTTTCAGTCAGCTAGTGCTGCCGTGACAGAAATACCATGAAGTGGATGGCTTTAATAAAGACAAGTTTATTCTTACACAGTCTAGTAGGTTACAAGTCTGCATTCAGGATGTCCACTCCAGGGGAAGGACTTTCCTTCTGTCACCTCTGGAGCAAAGCCCTTGTGTTGCATCAGTCTTGGGTCAGGGAACATCTTGGTGCAGGAACCTCAGATCTGAAGGATGAGCTCTACTCTCGATGCTGCTTTATTGATGTATGAGGTTCCCAACTCTCTGCTTGCTTCCTTTTCTTTCTGTCTCTTGTAGGATGAATGGATAAAGAGTGGTGAGAGCCATTCTCCAGGAAACTCCCTTTACAGTGGAGCAGGGAGGTGATCTTATAAAGGGATTTACAGTCCCACCCTAATCCTCTAATGTATAGCATAGGAAAATCACAAAATGGAGGACAATCATAAAATATTTGGAATAATGGCCTAGCCACATGGCTACACACATTTTGGGAGAAAGAGTTCAATTCATGACAAATTCTATTATTCAAATTTATGTACCAATCACTAATGCCAAAGATGAAGAAACTGAAAACTTTTGTGAACTTCTACAGCCTTAAATTGATCAAACATGTAATCAGGATGCATTGATAATTGCTGGTGATTAGAATTCAAAGTTGGAAACAAAGAAAAAGGCTGAACAGCTGGAAAATATGGCCTGGATGATAGAATGACCCTGGCGATTACATGACAGAATTTTGTAAGACCAACAATTTATTCATTGCAAATACCTTTTTTCAACAATGTAAAATGGCAGCTATATACATGGACCTTGCTAGATGGAATACACAGCAATCAAATCAATTGTATCTATGGAATGAGACAATGGAGAAGCACAATATTATCAGTTAGAACAAGGCCAGGGTCTCATTGCTGAATGAACCATCAATTGCTCATGGGTAAGTATAAGATGACGCTGAAGAAAATTAAACCAAGTTCATAAGAGTAAAAATAGTATCTTGAATATATCCCCCCTGGTTTCTAAGTAGTGATTAAGTGATACAGCTGCTAACCAAAGGCTGACAATTCAAATCTACCACACACTCCTTGAAAACTCTATGTGGCAGTTCCACCATACCCTATTGGGTCACTATGAGTTGAAATTGACTCGATGACAATGGGTTTTTGGTATTGGTTTATCTCAAGAATATATTTGACACACTGAACAGTAACGAGCAAATACCAAACAAGTTGTGGCATGATATCAAGGACCTCACTCATGAGGAAAGCAAAAGGTAATTAAAAAGATACGACAGAAAGAAAAGACCAAGAGGAATGTCAGAAGAGATTGTGAAACTTATTGAGTAATGAAAGTAATGAAAGCAAACAGAAACAACGATGAAGTAAAAGCTGAACAGAAGATTTTCATGGCAGCTTGAAAAGAAAAAGCAACCTATTATAATAAAATGTGCAAAGGACTGGAGTTAAAAAGCCAAAGTGTAGAACATGTTCAGCATTTCTCAAGCTGAAAGAACAGGAAAAATTTCAAGCCTACAGTTGCAATATTGAAGTATGTGTAAAATACCAATGTATCAACAGAAGATGAAAGGAATACACACAATCACTAATACTCCACCAAAAAACATTGGTTTATGTTTAACCATTTCAAGAGGCAGCATGTAATCAAGAACTGATGTTACTGAAGGAAAATGTCCAATCTCAACTGAAGACGCTGGCAAAAACCAGGCTTCAGAAACTGACGGACTACCAACTGAGAGATTTCCAAAAATGGATGCAGCACTGGAGGTTTTATTTACCGTGCAAATAATTTGAAAGACAGCTACCTGGCCAACTGACTTGAAAGGATCCATGTTTGTGTCCATTCCAAAGAAAGATGATACAACAGAATGAGGAAAGTATTGAACAATATCATCAGTATCACACACAAGTGAAACTTTACTGAAGATAGTTCAAAAGGGTTTGCAGCAGTGCATTGACAGGTAATTGCCAGAAATTCAAACTATGTTCAAAAGAGCACATGGAATGAGAGGTATCAGTGCTGATGTCAGATAGATACTGGCTGAAAAGTGGGAATACCAGAGAGATGATATTCTCTCTGTTTTAACAACTATTGAAAGGCATTCAACTGTGTGGATCATAACAAATTATGGATGACATAGAGAAAAATGGAAATTCCAGAACTCTTAACTGTGCTCATGAGGTGTCTGTACACAGACCAAGAGGCAGTCGTTTGAGTAAAACAAGGGGATATTGCATGATTTAAAACGAGGAAGGATGTGTGTCAGGCTTGCATCCTTTCACTGTACTTTTTAAATCTCTATGCAGAGTGGCTATTCTGAGAAGCTGGTCTATGTAAAGAAGAATGGGGCATCAGGACTGCAGAAAGACTTATTGTGACCTGAGCTATGCAAGTGATACAACCTTGCTTGCTAAAAAGTGAAGAGGACTTGAAGCACTGATGCAGATGAAAGACCACAGCCTTCAGTATAGATTACACCTCAATATAAAGGAAACAGAAATCCTCACAACTGAACTAGTAAGCAGCATCATGATAAATGGAGAAAAGATTGAGGTTGTCAAGGACTTCATTTTACTTGGATCCGCAATCAACATCCATGGAACCAGCAGTCCAGAAATCAAAGGACATATTGCACTGGGCAAATCTACTGCAAAGGAGTTCTTTAAAGTACTAAAAAGGACAGACGTCACCTATCAGTTTTTAATTTGCCTTGTTTGTGTGTGAAGGCAGGACAATGAACATGGAAAGTAAAGTCTTTGAATTACAGTGTTAGAAAAGAATACTGAATGTACTGTAGTCTGCTAGAACGAAACAGCTCCGTCTTGGGAGAAGTATAGTCAGAGTGTTCCTCAGTGCTCCTTCATCTCAAGTACGTTGGACATGTTGTCAGGAGGGACCAGTCCTTGGCTAAGGACATCATGCTTGGTAAAGTAGAGGGTCACCAAATAAGAGGAAGACCCTCAGTGACATGGATTGATACAGTGGTTGCCACTAAGTGCTTAAATGAACAAACAAACAAACCCCAAATCCCACTGCTGTCCAATCCATTCTGACTCACAGGGACCCTGTAAGACGTACAGGACTGCCCCATAGAGTTTCCAGGTGCATCTGGTGGATTTGAACTGCCAACCTTTTGGTGAGCAGCCGTAGCTCTTAAACACTATACCACCAGGGCTTAAACATGGCAACTACTGCCAGGATGATCCAGGACTGGATGGTTTTTGTTCTGTTGTGTGTAGGGTCATTCAGTCAGAGGGCACTAGGTGGCACCTGACAATTGTCTCTGGCTGCAGTTCCACACATTGTCCTGCAGAGGGTATCCACAAATATTACATGCAGTTCCCCTCGAAGTAATTTATTTTCTTCATATTTCAGGTTAATATAAAATTGGCAATTCTTGTCTCTAGAGGTAGGATATGTGGGGTGTAATTTTTTAGTAACTTGTGGGTGTAATTCTTCAGTAACTTGTGAGAACATTTTGGATGTTGTAATTTGATGCTTTAAGCTAGGGAGTGTTATCTGTGTTTGGTTGGGAAAACAACTATTCAGTTAGAACTAACATTGTAAAGGCAGAAAGATATGCCAAGTGCTGTGCGGAGTGACTTACAGGCAATGATATATTTAATCATCATAAAACCCCTGTGGTGATACACTCTTTCATCTATTCCAGTTTCTATCTTTAAGGAAAAGAAAAAGCCTTAAACTTTATATAATTTAAGTAATTTATAGAGCCTGGAATCAAAGCAACATGTTCTTACTTAGTATGTTATATAAACTGTCTCTTAGAACATTCTCAGACTTCAGCTGCTGTGTTTGTGGGGAGTTTCGACCATAATGGTGTGCTTGGTTGAGCACTGTGGGGTTCAAGTTGGCTTCAGGCACGGAGTTCTTGGGAAAGAACCAAAATGAAAAGAAATAAAAAGAGAAAGACATCCTTAAAGTCATTATTACCATATTATATCTTTAAAATCATATTTACTACCCAGAAGGAATGCTAAGCCAAGTGTTGTCAAGTTGCATCTGACTCGTGGCGACTATGTGATAGTATAATCAGATGCAGGTATTTGTAAGTTTGTATGGTAGATTTCATTGATTTTTCTCCCTAATATGACTTACTGTAACTGCTTTATGTGGCCCTTTTTATTTATTTAAATTTTCTCAGCAGAGTTTCCATGTAACTATGTAGGGAAAGTGTGTCTATATTAGCAAAATCCTGTTTTAGCCAAAACTGAGCTCTCTCACAGCCCTGTAAGACTTTGGTTGTGACCAGCATTGACTTCAAGATAAATGTTGGTACATTTGTGCAGAACAAATCAAGACATTTTTAGTTCAATTCAGCAAGTATACTCAAATGTTTATGTTCAAAGATTGTGCTAGACACACAGGAGTTAAATAGTACTTAAGACTCAGTTTCTACCCTCAAAAAATTCTACCTAGCTTGGAAAACAGATGCATAAATCAACAACCACAGGCAGTATGATAAACTCTGTCATAAAAGCACATGTGTAGTACCCGGGTGACAGTGAGAGGGCAGTTTTCTGGGTCTCCCAATAGACAATGGTGTGTTCTACTGATGAATATTTAAGATTTACTTTGTCTTTTTAGAGTTCAGACTCACAATGAGACGATGGAGAGCTCAGAAGGTGAGTTGTGAACTCGCGTGAAGGAGTGGCATTGTATGATAGATGAGTACATAGAATTCTGACCACATCTACTCATCAGAGTGCTGAATCCAGAGTGGAATAATGCAACGCTGCTGCACATTTGCTGGTGTTGTCGGCTATTGCCAAGTGAGCCCCATCCACAGCAGAACAACATGCTATGAGAGTCTGCATCATCTTTACGATTGTTGAGAATCGGAATGTTGTGATCACAGGGTTTTCATTAGCTGATTTTCAAAGTAGACAATCATGCCTTTGTTGCTAGTCTGTCTTAACCTGGAAGCTCCCCTAAGGTTTTAGCAATATTATAGCAACATATCAACCTTAACCAGACAGACAAATGATGGATGTGCATGTGGTGCATTGGCCAGAATCAAACCTAGTCTCTGGCATGGAAGGTGAGAATTCTACCACTGAAGCATCATTGCCCCCAACATGTATTTTACTGTATATAAAATATTCCAACAATCATTTTAGAACAATAGGAAATGGATAAGAATAGAAAGTCATATCTGTTTGAGAGATAAATGAAGAGCACTTTGTAGGGAAACAAATCATCAACCAGAATATTTTAATTGTCTAGCTGGAAATATCTTAAGAAAATAACTACATCAACTTTCTCATTTCACAGATAAGAAAACAGATATATTTATTTATGTATTTCAAATGTTATGCACCTAATTAATAGCACACTTGGGATCAGAACCTTGAGAAAGGTGGTAGACAATATAATAAGTAGCTCTGATTTTAATAATTATATTCAGTAATTATGATTAAAGTTTGATGATGTGCATTAACCTGAGACTTAATAAGCTTGAAAATTAACATTGTTAAACTTCATGTGTCCTAATTTCTGAATTAGTATTATTTTTGCCACAACACAGTGGTGAAATGGGGTTTCGTTTGTTTTATTCCTGTGATGCTGAAAGAAATTTCTTTTTTAGATCCATGCACTCATGTTGTGTTCTCTTTCTCTTATATCACCTTTTCAGGGCCAAGGAGATTAAGATCAAGTTGGTAATTCTCCTCCAGAAGCCAGATTCAGCTGTTGACCTTGTCATTCCATATAATGAGAAACCAGCCAAGACCCAGAAGTGAGTCATGAATATCGATTCCACTTATTTTCCTCAAGAGGATGGCTATTTTTCAAGCGTATAGAGATGTTCTTTATCTATAGAACTCCCTGCTCCGATTACTCTTTGAGGATCATAAGGACCCTCAGTGAATGGATTTGTAAATAGGCATTTTAATACTCCATAATCCTGAATACTGACTGGCCAGATACATAAATAATAAAAGATAAGTCTCTGCCTCGGGACCTGAGAGACAATACCTTGTAAATAACACCAGAACATCATCAGCGATTAGCCAACCTGCTCCTTTGTTGCTCTTGGGTTGGGTACCACCTCTGATCTGATTAACTATAATCATTGGATATCCACCTGCTAAGGGACTATGCAAGGCTATTTCCTCAGCAGCAGGGAGGTCAAGCAGGAACATTTCCCTCAGGAAGATGCTAACGGTACCACAGGCACTTTAAGTCTACTAGTTTCTTCCCCAAGATATTGATTCTCCTAAGTCCAGCAGAGGATAGGAAGGTCACTATTTGACACAGGAATTAATACTTGACTAGTTCTTTTTAATGAACATCAAGCATTTCCTCCCCAATAGTTAATTTAATATTCCTGAATGATTGCATTTCAGTAATCCGCCCTCCTTGCCTCCCAACATACACAATTCCTCCCATCACTTTATGCAGAGTAAGAAACTATAATTCTAAAGACTTAAGATATTATCTCAGTTAATCCACCTCTCACAATTTGCATTGACTTCAATTTAAACTTAACACAGCTCATCATATTCTACTGCCTGAAAAAATATACCCCATCTTCCCTTTAAAACTGATACTCATGAAAATCAAGAAAACAGAGTGCAAGAAGAAAAGCCGAATACATTCAAACTCTTTTATCTTACTACATAACAGTTGTGAGAATGTCACAGAGTCATGGTAAAAGGACAGAAATTCCTTTTAACCTCCATTTCTTTTTTTCTGTTTAACATTTTTCTAAAATGGCCAACCCTTCCTTTGTCCAAATGACCTTCAACTTAATATAGTTTGGATTGGTTGGGAGATGGAGAGATGCATTATTACTTTTTAATCTTATTCCATCAACCTAAGTGGACATCTCCATTCTCTTTTTATTGATTCAAAGTAACCCCAAACTAGAAGTGAGGCATAATTATGTTTCCTGCACTTAAAAAGGGGAAGCTAATGCAATGCGGAGCCGTAGGTAGCAGGCTGTAGTGCAGAATTAAGAACCACATTTTATAGCAGTGAGAGATCAAAAGCCTCTTTCGAAGTAAACAGTGTGGTTGTTATTGATCTGCTAGAATTGTCTTAAAAAATAAGAACAGTACTCCATTGACTGCTTTGATTGTCTGCTTCTAACATCCCACACAGACTCTTGAACTATTTGGCTTTACAAGGATTTGGAAAGTTTTGGAAGAAAACCCGGGTCTAATGTTACTGAATTACTCAGTTGTTTCTCCTGTCCCCTTTCTTCTTCCAAACGTTTGAATTGTTTTGGAAAATCTTTCATATCCCTGGATAATATTTATGTGTCTCTGCATAATTGGCAGTTAACCAAAAGGTCCACTGTTTGAATCTTGCAGCCGCTGTTTGGAAACTCTATGGGACGATTCTATTCTGTCATATGGAGTTGCTGTGAATCAGAATCTACTTGATGGCAAAGGGGTTTTGTTTGATTGTTTTTTGGTCTCATTTTGAGTTTATTGCATTTTTAGCAGTGACCACTAACCACAAATCTTTCCCCAGTCTTTTCTGGTTACTCAAACCCCATCCCACTTCCTCATATTGGACAAATTTCTGTCTTTTACCAGACTGAAAAGTTCTTTTCAATATTTTACCATGTATTTTACCCTGTTTTTCCTTTCAGCAGAGAAAATAAACCTTAGAGGAGACAATAAACCTTCTCCTGACTGAAGATATTTTTAGTCCCTCTCATCTCCTTTGAATTATTGACATCACTAGAAACCCTTTTTAAAAATGCATTTTCCATTTTTAATACATTTTATTCTTCTCATTAGACAAAAGAGAGAGAGAGAAAAGAAACAGGGGAGGGGAAAAAACACAGGAAAAAGCTGCCTATATGCAAGCAGTTAAATTGACCAGGTGCTAATTTAAGGGCTGAAGTTTAATCCACCCAGAGGAGTTCTAGAAGAAAGGCTCTGCAATCTTTTCCTGATAAAGAACAGCCACTGAAAACCCTACGGAACCCAGCTGTACTCTGATACACGTGAGATCACCGGGAGTCAGAAATGACTCATCAGCAACCACCCTGATCACCACCACCAACAAGCTCTCTGAACTGAAAGGTTTCACTTTGACCTTGACCATCTTAACCTTCTTTCTTAAAAGCCTTTTTCTTAACTTCTCACACTCTACTCTACCTCTCCCCCTCCCATCTCTTTTCTCTAAATGCTCTTACTTTTGTCTACCCTCTGGGTCAATTTCACCCTGGCCCCTAGGGTTGCCATGAGTCGGATCCGACTCGAAGGCACTTGGCTGGCTCTATATATGGGAGCATCCTGTAAGGGTTTGCTGTAGATTCTCATAGGAAACAGCAAATAAGTGAATAACGGCCTAAATTTAATTTGTGAAAACTGCTACCGTGGATTATAATCAAATTTAAAATGCTCAGGAGCTGATGTATTTTTATAGTTCATTTTATTTCCCAGATGTTCCTTTTTATCTTACCTGACCAACAGACTTTTACCCCTTCGTTTTGTCTTTACCACATGATAACTCTAACCCCCACATCTAATTAGTTCAGGGCCTGTGCAAGGTGGGAAAAACTGCAAGTGTTTCCACATGCATCCTGTTGTTTGCTTATCTGCAAAGTGAGTGTTACTGAGAGCATTAAGTTGTATGTACACAGACCTCATTTTAAACAGCAGTTACCACTCTTATTTGTTCTGAACACCACGACATACCCCTACACACACATACCAACCATTACTGACTTACCACTAATACTTAGGGCGACTATGAATTGTTCTGGTGCTTTATGTTCCCACAGAAGATCTGTGTGTCATTTTAAAAACCAGAATATCTGCATGGGGTGTGTATCACACATGAAAGTCATGTGTGTGTCAGGCTGAGAAAAATACGGGACTCTGGTTCAGGTGTAGGAGGGAGGAGAAACAGGGGAGATACTGTTTAGGAAGCACGAAGATTTTGTTTATGGTGATGGAAAAATTTGGTGATGGATATTGGCGATGGTTGAGAAACATGATTAATGCAATGGATGTCATTAAATTGTACATATGAAAAATAATAGATTGTCAAGTGTATGTGCACACATATGCACTCACGCACGCACGCACCCACACACCCACGCATATTTAGGGAAAAAAAAGAGACACATTTTTTGCTTACAGGGTAGACCACAGAATAAAGGTTCACAAAATGTTCACAGACTTTGCACTGGTCATGAGCAAACCATACCATGCAGGGCAGGAAAGGAGAGCAGATTAGGCACTTAGATTAGCTGCTGTTGAGTTGATTCTAACTCATGGTGATATCATGTGTATCAGAATAGAACTGTGCTCCATAGGGTTTTCAAGGGCTGACTGATTGTCATAACTTTCTTCTGAGGCTCCTTCGATGTATGACTGGCAGCCTAGTGTAACCATTTGCACCATCCAGGGACTCCCAAGCACTTCTAAGTGCCAATATTGTTGTTTTTAGGAGACATCAAGTCTATTTTTGACTCATAGTAATACTATGTGGTATAGCAGAGCTGGCCCATACAGTTTTCTAGGCTGTAATCTTTAAGGAAGCACATCAGCTGTTTTATCTCCTATAGAGCCACTGGATAGGTTCAAACCACCAGCTGAATGCTTAGTCATTGCACTACCAGGACTTTATTATAATTGTCAGCAAATAAGTGGAACAATCTCACTTTTCTTGGGAAGAGGAAGAACACGTGAGGACATGATTAAGAGTGTTTAAATATGTAGCAGGCACTGTGTCATCTATCTGTACTGCTATATACAATTCTCACAATAAATGTGAAGAAGTACTTCTCTGTAGATTAAAGAAAAGCAAACCAACCAACAACAAAATATATGGTGCTTAGAAAGGTTAAAACATTTCCCCATGGTTATAGCTAGTGAGTGTCAAGAGTTATCAATAGGTATAGTAATGGCTCATGAGCCTGGCCACTGAAATCTATGTTTTGGGTTATTTGTGGCTTTCATCAAACAGGGTAACACTAGATGAATGGTTCCACCATTATTCATTTTCTCGTTAGGTCTACATGCGTTTATTGCAGGGTAGATCAGTGCTGTGGGGTATCCCCCACAGAATAGACTGGGAAAACCGCTCCGTGAAAGGTAAGCTATAACTTTAGGCAGTGACGGCATCATTACCATGTGAGAGATTCAGGGAATAAATGTTACAAGAGCATAGCAACGGAAGAAAGTGCTTCTGGCTGAGAAGGTCACTTTCTTGACAAGGTGGCATTCACAGGAGGCTTTATAAAACTGGCAGTTAATCATCTCTGTGTTTATTTTGCCTTCCATTTGAACTAACTTCCCCCTCCTCCTCACACAACTACACACAGAGATTTCATGTCCACCCTCTGTGGTCACTTTTGACCATGTGAGCCACAGTCCTTTTCAGTCATTTAGGTTTGCATCTATCCTGCTTCCAAATAAGTCAGGCTTAACAAGGGGTGGCAAATTCTGAGAAATGGACAGCATGAAACCGAGTTACTGCCTCAGCTGGTAATCAGAACATTGGGCTTCATGCTGAGGCATGTGCCCTTGACTGTGCCCTTGAATCAGTCTGGACTAATTTAACCCCCAAGCAGGCTCTAACATGTCCTTTGCAGGAATTTAATCTAGACTGTGATGTGCTGTTGAGGTTGCCCATAAAGTTTCCCTCTAACAAGATGACTGGGACAATTTCGGATCTGACTCGACGGCACTTGGCTTGGCTAACATGCTTAAATGTGGGGCACCTGTGCATGTCGTTTCCTCTTACCATGTTCCTTTATACTAAGCAGTAAGAAAAGGGGAGGGAGAAGGAAGATGGATTCATTTCATGAGAATATTTATAAAACAAGAAAGAGACTCAGCAAAGAACTCGGGCCCTCCACTTGCCCTAAAGCAGGTTTCTTTCCTTTTTTTGTAGTTGTTGTTATTCAGTAATTTAATGTCTTATCACTTTTGTCAACAATTAGTAGATACTTGGAGAGTGTCTACTGTGGGTTAAATATTGAATCCAGTGTTGTGAAGAATCTGAGATCTGCAAGGCCTAGTGCAAAAAAAAAAAAAGTGGGTACAAAGTAATACACACGTAAGAAAAGATCTCAATATAAAGCTATATGAAAGAACCAAAAAGAGTTATTGACCTCCAGAAACCCTGATGGTGTAGTGGTTAAATGCTACAGTGGCTGACAAGTCAGTTGTTCAAATCCACCAGGCACTCATCGGGGCAGTTCTACTCTGTCCTACAGGACCACAATCAGTTGGAAGCGACTCAACAGCAACGGGTTTTTTGTTTTGGGTTTTTTTTTTTTTTTTGGCTTAGAAAACAGGTCCTTTATTGCTAGGGTTGCCTGCTTTCGGAAACCCTGGTTGTGTAGTGGTTAAATGCTAGGTCTGTTAAGCAAAAGGTCAGCGGTTCAAGTCTGCCAGACACACCCTAGAAACTCTATGGGGCAGTTCTCCTCTGACCTGTGGGTTCTCTATGAGTTAGAATCAACTCAACAACAATGGGTTTTGGTTTGGTTTCTTGTTAGGAATAAAATGAACAATGGGGACATACTTGTGATGCCCTGTTCCTGTCCTTTCTCCTTTCTGTGCTTTGTTATACAAACCAGAAGAAAAGCAGCAGAGAGAACATTGTTCACTCATTAGAAATAAGAGTTCCTGGGTGGTGCAAACAGTTAACCCATTTGGTTGCTAACCAAGAGGTTACAGTCTCCAGAACCACCTAGAGGCACCTCAGGAAAAGGCCTGGTGATCCACTTCCGAAAAATCAACCCCTGAGGGCCTCGTAGCCAAGGGCTGTGGAGTCGGGCCTCATGGAGCACAATTATTTTCTGACACACAGAGGTTCTTCCACCGGTCAGAACTGACTTGAAAGGAACTTTTTGTTTGTTTGTTTGTTTTAAAGATATCTCTTAAGAATTTGTGTGTTGAGTTTTCAGTGTGTAACTCAAAAAAAAATCACCTAAGATTATTTCACTGGGTTCATTTTTTTGAATTTTTGCCGTTTTTAGTCTTCAAATATGGAAAATGTAAAACTGTAAAATCATATAGTTAGGACTCATAGTCTCTACATTCTCTACAAATGAGGAAGTTAGTCCCAATCCTTTAGCCTAATAGTATACTACTGTCTTAATTGCCTTGCATGTGTAAAATTGGACTGACTCCAAGCCTGGGACACCAAGATGAAAAGTAGCATTAACAAATGTGTTATCAGCCTTAGTTGCTAATCTGAATAATTAAAATCCAAAGACAGTGATTTTTCACAACCAGAAGCAGCAATGTCTCTCAGTTGTCTGGGCAATTGTATAAATAAAAGCTAAGGAAATTCCAAGTTTAAAAAAAAAATCTGCATTGGCCTTAATATTCTAATAAATGTCTTGTTAGCCTGTTTTGGTTTAACAATGAGGAATCCACACACTAATGCAAGAGTTCGTGCAGGGTGAGCTCGACAGAGCGTAGTCAGCCATTTTTCCCAGACAAGACCAGCTGGACTTGACACAATCCTACTGTGAGAGAAACTGGTACTTACAATGAAATAGCTACAGGGTGTCTGCATATATAAATGTTACAATGAATACAGCATAAATGGAAATTAAATGTTTGGCTATTTCCTTCTCCTTTTGAGTCAATATCTAATAGAGCGTTTGTGTGCAACATTCCTATTTGCAATGTGTTCCACCTCTCTTCTCAGAAAGAGTAAATCTTTTTAAACGTATTTTTCCTGTCCAAATTAGATGGATGCAAATTCACCTCGATCTTTTTCAGTTGCAGATTTGCCATGATTACATTCACAGCACGGGGCAGCGGCACTCCACATACCGTCTTCCGCTAGCCTTAATAAGAGGGCCTTGAGATGTGGGAAAAGGATCAAATGTCTTTATGGATTAAATAGGTGTTTAGAGTGCAGAATGGGTGAGGCAGGGAACATGAGTTCAGTCCCTGTAACGGGCTCACTGTATTTCATCAAGTTACATTTGGAGAAAGACCACAATCAGAGCTACCCTGATGAGAAATGAGAGAATATCAAGACACACATCTCATGCCAGTTATACTCTACTTCTGAAGAGCCAGATTTAAACCAAATTGTTCAGAAAGAGGTGAAGATATGCAATATAGGCAAACCCAGTTCATCAAACCTGCTTGTTTGAAAGAACACAACTCAAACTCCTTTGACCTTAGGATAGGTCTCTAGTTGTATCCGTTCCATCTAAGAAAAATAGGGCCAGATATTGTTAGTCTTTGTGCTTAACATACTACTTATGGCTTTTCCCTTTTTCTTTTTTAATTCCTGATTTAGACCCTTGTTGGATGAGGCCCTCCAGTGGCGTGATTCCCTGGACAAGCTCCTGCAGAACAACTGTGAGTTCACACTGCCTTTTATAGGGAGGTAGGGGTTGTCATACACACCTATATGCCATAAGGAGCCCTGGTTGTGCAACAGTTAATTGCTTGGCTGCTTACTGAAAGGTTAGCAGTTCAAACTCACTAAGCCACTCCATGGGAGAAAGACATGGCTGTCTGCGCGTGTCAAGATTGTTGTTAGTTGGTTCTGACTCATAGTGATCTTATGTACAACAGAACAAAAATACTGCCCGGTCCTGTGCCATGCCCACAGTCATTACTATGTTTGAGTCCATTGTTGCAACTATTGTGTCAATCCATTTCATCAGTTGAGGATCTTTCTCTTTTGTGCTGACACTCCACTTTACCAAGCATGATGTCCTTCTCCAGGGACTGATCCTCCAACAACACTTCCAAAGCATGTAAAATGTAGTTTTGTGATCCTTCTAAGGAACACTCTGGTTGTATTTCTTCCAACACTGAACTGTTTCTTCTTTTGGCAGTTGATAATATATTCAATATTCTTCTCCATAACACATTTCAAAGAAGTCATTTCTTCTATCTTCCTTATGAATTCTCCAGATTTCACATGCATATGATGTGATTGAAAATACCCTGGCTTGGGTCAGGCACACCTTAGTCTTCAAGGTGATGTCTTTACTTTTCAAAACCCCAAAGAGGTCCTTTGCAGAGGGTTTTTCCAATGCAATGTGTCTTTTGATTTCTTAACAGTTGCTTCCATGGCTTTTGATTGTGGATACAAGCAGAATGAAGTGTTTGATAAATTCAGCCTTTTTTCCATTTATCATGATGTTGTTTTTGCTTCCATGGGTTTTGATTGTGGATACAAGCAGAATGAAGTGTTTGATAAATTCAGCCTTTTTTCCATTTATCATGATGTTGTTTAGTAGTCTGGTGATCAAGTGAGTATTTTTGTTTTCTTGATGTTGAGGTATAATCCATACTGAAGCCTGTGGTCTTTGATCTTCATTAGTGTTTCAAGTCCTCTTAGCTTTCAGCAAATAAATTTGTATCATCTGCATAATGCCTCCATCCTGATGCCCCATTCTTTTTCATGTAGCCCAGATTCTCTGATTATTTGCTCAACATACAGATTGAATAGGTATGGTGAAAAGATACAACCCTGACACAAACCTTTCCTGACTTTAAACCATGCAATGCATCTTTGTTTTGTTCAAACAACTGCTTCTTGATCTATTTACAGATTTCTTCATGAGCACAATGATATATTCTGGAAGTCCTATTCTCTGCAATGTTATTCATAATTTGTTGTGATCCACACAGTAGAATGCTTTTACATAGTCATAAAACATAGCTAAACATATTTCTGGTATTCTACTTTCAGCTAAGATCCATCTGACATCAGCAATGATATCCCTGGTTCCACATCCTCTTTGTAATCCATCCTGAAGTTCTGGCAGTTCCCTGTCAATATACTGTTGCAGCCACTTTTGAATGATCTTCAGCAAAATTCTGCTTATGTATGACATTGGTTGATAATTTCACCATTCAGTTGGATCACCGTCCTTTGGAATAGGTGTAGCTATGCATCTCTTCCTGTTGGTTGGCCAGATAACTATCTTCCAAATTTCTTGGCATAGATGAATGACTATTTCCAGTGCTGCTTCCATTTGTTGAAACATTGCAACTGATATTCTGTCCATTCCTGGAGTTTTGCCAATGCCTTCAGTATGACTTAAACTCCATCCTTCAGTACCATCAGTTCCTGAACATATACTACCTCTTGAAGTGGTTGAACGTTGACAAATTCTTTTTGCTATGACTCTGGGTATTCCTTCCATCTTCTTCCTTTTCTGTTATTTTGTTTTTTTCAGTATCAGAATTGACTCGATGGCATGGGTTTTTTGTGATTAAGTGAAAGTATACAACTCCAATTGGTTTTGCATGCCCACATATCTGCAGCTGCTTCCGCTCTCCCCACCCAGTGACAGCACACTCCTCCTTTTCACTCTTTGTTTCTAGTATCCTCTTAACAAGTGTCTTTCCCCCCCTCTTCACCCTCTTCTCTCCCATCTAGAAAGAGACAAGTAGGACAGCCTCCTATAAATGCATAAAACCATAAAGTACAATACCATATGATTTCTTAGTATACCCAAGTCCAGTCCATTTTTGTCTGAAGAGTTAATCTCATTACTGTTTTCCAGTCAGAGATAGCAACAGGTCTAGGGGCCATGTTCCTATGGGATCCTCTGGGCTGTTGGACCATCAATTCAGGTCTTTTAGTAGAGTTCTTGGGCTGCATACATCTTTTTCTTGTATTGCCTCAGGGACTCTACATTTTGTCCCCAGTCATGAATGTCTTTGGCGGTGGCCAAGGCACCATCTTGTTCTTTCAGTCTCGTGTTGACACAGTCTCCCATTCATATGGGTCTTTCTGTCTCCTGGGCTCTTTTTTCCTCCAATCTTTGTTGTTCTCAGTGATCATCTATTCCAGATGAGTTGGGACTATTTGGTGTACCTTAGAAGGCAGCTTTGTTAGCTTTTAAGACCCCAGATACCACTCACCGACATGAGGTGCAAAAGACTCTTCACAATAGACTATTTATGCCAACTGGCCTTGATGCCCCCTGAATATATGTTCCCCAGGTCCCTGTCCTTGCTACTCTATCCTTTATATGGTGTAACACAGTTATGTTGATCTGCTCTCTACTGTGTGCTGTCACTGCCTTCCCCTAACCAAATTTCTGTCTAATCTATGACCAACCTTTTCCCTCCTTCCTCACTCTTGTAGTCATCAAAGAGTCTTCTGTGTATAAGTCTATTTTTAAGTTCTTATAGCAGGGGTCTCGCACAACATTTATCCTTTTGCCACTGACTGTTTTCACTCAGCATGTCTTCCAGCTGAATACAGGTTGTGAGATGCTTCCTAAAATCATCATTGTTCTTTTTTATTGTGTAGTATTCCACTCAGTATCTGTGTACCATAGTTTACTAATCTATTCATCTGTTGATGGGCATCTAAGGTTGATACCATCTTTTCACTATTGTGGACAGTGCTGCAATAAACATTCATGTGCATCTGTTTGTGTCATTTCTGTTGTGTATTTCTGTAGGATATATTCTGAGCAGTGGGATTACTGGATCAAATGGTATTTCTATTTCTAGCTTTTTGAGGGAGTGCCAAATTGCTTTCCAAAGAGGTTGTGCCATTTTGCAATCCCACTAGCAGTGTAGGAGAGTTCCAATCTCTCTGCAGCCTCTCCAGCATGTATTGTTTCCTGTTTCTTGGATTATGGCCAGTCTTGTTGGGTGAGAAGACATCTCAGTGCAGTTTTGATTTCAATTTCTCTAATAACTAATGATCATGAGCACTTCCTCATGTGTCCTTTGGCTCCCTGGATACACTCTTTGGTGACATGTCTGCCCATCTCCTTTGCCCATCACTTAATTACATTATTTACCTTTTTGTTGTTGATATTTTGCAGTACCTTGTAGATTATGGAGATCAGATGTCAATCCAACACATAGTTGCCAAATATTTTTTCCTATTCTGCAGGCAGCCTTTTAACTCTTTTGATAAATTCTTTGGATGAGCAAGTGTTTGATTCTTAGTAGTTTCCATTTATCTATTTTCTCTTCTGTTGATCATCTCAAATTTTGAACTCTGTCTAAGCCATGTATTGGAACTTCCATTGTTGGCCCTATTTTTTCTTGCATGACCTTTATCACTTTAGGTTTGATATTCAGATCTTTTATTCAGTTTGAGTTGGTTTTTGTGTAAGGTGTGAGATATGGGTCTTGTTTCAATTTTTTGCAGATAGATATCCAATTTTGCCACTGTGACCCAGTTTACAATCTTTGGGCCTTTGCCAAATATCAACTGTTTATAGGAGGATGGTGACATCTCTGAGGTCTCAGCTCAGTCCCATTGGTCTATATGTCTCTTTTTGTACCAGTACCAGACTGTTTTGACTACTGTAGCAGTGTGATAGCTTCTAAAGTTGGGTAGTGAGAGGCCTCCCAGTGTGTTCTTCTTCTTCAGTAGTGCTTTGCTTATTTGGAGTTTCTTCCTTTTCCAAACAAAGTTGATGATTAGTTTCTCCATCTCATTAAAAAATGTCACTAGAATTTGTATTGGGATTACACTGTATATGTAGATCTCTTTGGGTAAAATACCATTTTCACCGTCTTAAGTCTTCCTATCCATGAGCAGGGTAGGTTTCTCCATTTATGTAAATTTCTCTTAGTTTCTTGCAGTAAGGTCTTCTAATTCTCTTTGTTTAGGTCTGTTATTTCTCTGGTTAGATTAATTCCTAGGTGCTTTTTCTTCTTAGGGACTATATTAAATGGTATTGATTTGGTGATTTCTTCCTGACTGGTCTCTTTGTTGATGTAAAGGAATGCTACTGATATACTTCTGTTGCATCCTGATATATTTGCTGAACTCTTGTGTTTGTTTGAGTAGTTTACTTATGGATTCTTTAGGATTCTCTGTGTATACAACCATATCATCTGCAGATAGGGAGATTTTTTACTTCTTTGCCAATGAAGATGCACTATATTTCTTTGTCTTGTCTAATTGCTGTGGCCAGAACTTCTAATACACTGCTGAATACGTGAAGTGAGAGTGGGTATCCTTGTCTAGTTCCTGTTCTCAGGGGGAATTCTTTAAGTCTCTCTCCATTCAACAAGATGTAAGCAGTTGGCTTTGCTTAGATGCCCCTTACTGCATTGAGAAATTTACTTTCTCTTCATATTTTGCTGAGAGTTTTAGCATGAATTTGACTTTGTCAAATGCCTTTTCTGCATCAATTGACAAAATCAGATGATTCTTATCTTTTGTGTTATGTGATTGATCACACTAGTTACTTTTCTGATGTTGAACCAGCCTGGCATCCCTGGTATGAGTCCAGCTTGATTGTGATGAATTTCTTTTTTTTCCAAAAATTTTTTTCTTATTGTGATTTAGTGAAAGTGTGCAATCAAGTTTAAATTTGCATGCCCCCCTATGGGCAGCTCCTACCCAGTGACAGAACACTCCTCATTTCTGTGCTATACATGTCATTTTTTTGATATGGTGTTGAATTCTATTGGCAAGGATTTTGTTGAAGATTTTTACATCTAGGTTAATGGTTGATAATGGTGTGTAATTTTCCTTTTCTGTGGGATCTTTCCCTGTCTTTGGTATCAGGGTTATGTTGGCTTCATAGAATGAATTTGCCAGTATTCCATCCCTTTCTATGTTGTGAAATAGTCTCAGGAGTACTGGAGTTATCTCTTCTGTAAAAGTTGGGTAGAATTCTGCAGTGAAGCCATCTGGGCCAGGGCTTTTTTCAGTTGGTAGTTTTTCAATGACTTTTTCAGTCTCTTCCTTTGTGATGGGTTTATTAAGTTGTTCTACTTCTTCTTCTGATAATTTTGGTAGGTGATGTGCTAGGAATTTGTCCATTTCTTCTAGGTTTTCAAATCTTTTAGAGTACACTCTTTTGTAGTATTCTCTTATGATAGTTTTAATTTCTGTTGGATCTGTTGTGACATCTCCCATCTCATTTCTTATGCAGGTTATATTTCCTTTCCTGTTTTTCTTTAGAAAGTTTAGCCAGTGATTTATCAGTTTTGTTAATCTTTTCAAAAAACCAGTTTTTGGTGTTATCAATTTTTTCAATTGTTCTTCTGTTCTCTAATTCATTTAGTTCTGCTCTAATCTTTATGATCTGTTTTCTTCTGGTGCCTCAGGTGTTCTTCCGTGGCTCTCTTTCTACTTGCTCAAACTATAGGGTTAATTCTTTGGTTTAGGTCCTTTTTTCCTTCCGGATATGTGCATTTATAGAAATAAACTGACCTCTGAGTACTGTTTAGGCTGTATCCCATAGGTTCTGGTGGGAAATGTTTTCATTCTCATTTGAATCCATACATTCCTTTATCTCTTCCTTGATTTCTTCAATAACCCATGGCTTTTTGAGCAAGAAATTGTTCAGATTCCATGAGTTCTGTTTCCATCTATGCTTTTTAGCTATTGATTTAGAGTTTTATGGCATTATGGTCTGAGGAGATGCTTTGCAAGAATTCAGTGGTCTGGATTTTTTTGAGATTTCCTTTATGTCCTAAGACATGGTGTATTCTGGAAAATGTTCCATGTGCATTGGAGAAGAAGGTGTACTTATCTGTTGATGGAGGAAATATTCTGTATATGTTGATGAGGTCTAATTGGCTAATTGTGGCAATAAGATCTTCTGTGTCTTTACTGAGCTCTTCTCTAGAAGATCTGTCCAATACTGAAAATGGAGTGTTGAAGGCTCCCACTATGATTGTGGAGTGATCTATCTCTTTTTTTTTTTTTTTTTTTTTTTGCTGTAGTCAGTGTTTGTTTGATATATTTAGATGCTCTAGTATTGGGTGCATAAATATTTAATATTGTTATGTCCTGCTTGTGTACTGAACCATTCAGCAGTAGCAATCATCCTTGTCCATGATAGTGGATTTTACATTAAAATCTATATTATCTGAGATTAGTATTGCCACACCTGCTCTTCTGTGCGTATTGTTAGCTTGGTGTATATTATTCCACGTTTTGATTTTCATTTTGTTCATATCTTTAAGTCTAAGGTGAATTTCTTGTAAGCAGCATATAGGCGGGTTGTGTCTTTTGATCCAGGATATCACTCATTGTCTCTTTACTGGAGTGGTCAGTCCGTTTACATTCAGTGTAATTATTGATAGGTATGTAGTTAGTGCTGTCATTTTTTATGTATTTATTTTTGTATTGGTGTTTTCTGTGTTGCTCTTAATATTCTGTTCAGGGACATTCTTTATGAGTTGATTTTTCATCCTTTTCGGTGTTGTTTCTGTGTTTGTTGATACTCCTGTGTTGTTTCTTTTTTTGATATGCTGCATCTTTATTGTGCTTTGTAACTACCTATTATCCTCCTTAACAAAATAAGTTTAAACACAGTTTTAACTTCTACATATCCTATTAACTTCCTCTCCATCTGAAAGGATTATAACTACTGTAGTATATGCCTCTTGTTTTTAATTATGATTGAATGAAAATGTACATTCCTATGTAAATTTGCATGCTCTCCTGTATGCAGCTTCCACTGCTCTCCCTGAACAGTGACAGCACACTCTTCCTCTCTGCTCCATTCATGTCCTATCCTCCCAGCAGTCTCCTATCTCATCCTCTCCACCCATTCCCCTTCCTCCAGTATGAGGTCAGCAGGGCAACATCCTATAGATGCATAGAACCATAAAGTGCCCATAAAATATAGTCACTGTGTCACCAAGTCCAATCCATTGCTGTCCGAAGAGTTGACTTTCATTATGATTTATGGACAAGGACAGCATCAGGGCCAGGGGCCATGCTCCCAGGGGAACGCTTAAGCTCCTGGACCATCAGTTACGGTCTTTCAGGGGAGATATCAAGGTGCATCCCTATTTATTTTTGTATTGCCAGTGATACTCAACTTTGTGAGCTCCATCGTGGCTATCACTGGTGGTGGGCAGGCACGATCTGGTTCTTCTGGTCACAAGTTGATGGTGACACTCACTCATGTGGGTCTCTCTGTCTTCTGGGTTCTCTTTTCCCCATGTTGTTATGGAACTCGGTGATCATCCATTCGTGCTGAGTTGGGACCATTTGCTGTACCCTCAGATGGCAGCTTGGCAGCTTTTAAGACCCCAGACACCACTCACCAATGTGGGGTGCAGAGAGTCCTCATTAGCAAAATGCTAGTTGTGCCAACTGGACTTGATTTCCCCTGAGAGGTATATGCTCCTTTTTAATGTGATAGTGTCTTGGTTTTCATGATATGATCACTGGATCCCTACTTTTAATATTATAGCTTTGATTGAGTTTTGTGCCTTCTCTAACTGAAAAGTTTTTTGGATGTTGTTTGTTGCATTGCCTCCTTAAATATAGACTTAATGGTTTTGTTTTCTAAGCAAAGAGCTTTGTTCAGTATTTCTTGTTATTTTGGTTTGTTTTTTACAAAGTCTCTAAGTTTTTGTTCGTCTGTGAATGTCTTAATTTCATCTTCGTATTTAAAAGACAGTTTTGCAGGATATATGGATGGAAGTTTATTTTCTTCAAGGCTTTGAATGTATCATTCCACTGCCTCCATGCCAACATCATTTCTTCAGAGAAGTCAGATGAATGCCTACAAGGCTTCCCTCTGAATGCTAGCTTTTCTTTTTGTCTCAATGCCTTTGAGATGTTTCATTTTGTTAGCTTGGTTATAATATGTCTTCATGTCTTTCTTTTGGGGTCTATTTTTTGCAGTGTTCCATATACATCTTGCATATCTATGTTTTCTTCTTTCATAATTTCAGAGACATTTTCTGTCAGTAAATCAACAGTCATACTGCCTGTGTTTTAAGGTATCCCTCACTGTTCAGGAATTCCAATTAATTGTAGATTATTCCTCTTGATAGATTCTCACAAGTTTCTTAATGCTTCTTCATTTTTCTTCTTTTCTCTGATATTTCTCACAAATGCTGGTGTCAGTGCTGTACCTTCAAAGTCAGTAAGTCTAATTTCCAGTTGTTCGATTCTGCTCTTTTGGCTTTGAATTGAATTGTCTAATTTTGTAATTTTGTTATTGATCTGTCAGATTTAAGAATGCTGATATTCCATCAGTTTGAACAGCTTGCTTAATTTTCCATTTTGCTCTGCCACATTTTGTATAATGTCTAGGATTTTATACACAGTTCTTTTGTACTTGACCTTTGATAGTTTCAGAAAGGCTTCATGATCAGGGAAGTTCTTTGATTCTTTATTTGGGGAGTTTTCTGGAACCATGGTTGGATGTTTCTTTAAATGCTTGGCTATGGTTTGTTACTTTTGAGACATCTAGAGGCTGTTTAGTTTCTCTGGTGTTGCCTCAACAGGAGTTGAGGTGCAGTTCTGAGAAGGGAGTTGATCACCAGCCACCTCTAAGTACTCTGTTTACTGGGCCCAGTGGATCCTCTGGAGTAGAAGGCTCTGCCTCCTGGATGGTAAAGACCCAGGTCTACTTATGGAGTCACTGGGTGGCCATCAGCTGACCCTATGATGTAGGTCAGTAAAGGTTGGATAAGTTGCTGTTGAGCTGCACTACTGTTATTTCTCCAGGTAGTCTTATTTTAAAAAATAAGTTAAAAGCTATCTTAAAGCTTCTACAATCAGTCAGGCCATCGGATATGGCAAGCCTCACCTTCTGGCTGACAACAGAGGCAGCTCTTCAGCTATCCCCAGATGCTATAATATCATTCAACATAGAGACGGGCTACTGCCCTGTTGTCATTCCCTGCTGGGCCCCAGCTGTAAAGCTATCGTGTCCTAAACACAGCTTTTCTGCTGGAAAAGCACTCCCCCAGCTGGTACAGCCTTCCAGACTGGGAATTAGCCTGTGCTGAGGCCTCTAGTTTTGTAACTCAACCTCCCAGTTGAACAAAATGGCAGCCCAGTCAAGTTGCCATAAAATAGTCGAATCCATGATGGAAGTCCGAAAAGTGAAGGTGAGGGGCTGTGGTGCTCCGAGTCTGGAGCCAGGCTCTCACACTGTACCTATTCTACACACTGTTCACTTCATCACTGTGGCTCAGAGTAGCTACTGGTTTAGCCCATCCCCTGCCTGCAGGCCAACAAAAAGAAAAAACATTAAAAACACCAGTTACCTTCAGTCCATGGGTGCCATCCATTCATCAAGAGCGGGGCTCATCAAAGAGAGGAAGTTACCCATCTCATTGCAGGTAGTCCAAACTGGCAGCTCTATGCGATGTCCTCCGTCTCAGTGGGTGTCCAGAAAGCTCCATTTAATTATCAATCCAGGCCTTAGTTTTCAGAGGGAATTAAGGAGATGTGTGTCTAGTCTGCCATCTTTACTCTGCCCCTATACATAATTCCTTTTTATTCTACCTCTAATAATTTCAGAAGGGCTTCTTCATCTGGGAAATTGTTTGAATCTTTATTTTGGGAGATTTTTGGAGCCATGGTGATCTGCTTCATTAAATGGTTAGATACTGATTGTTGTCTTCACACCTTCCAGAAGCTGTTCAGCTTCTCTGGTATTACAACAACAGGAGCTGTGGTGTAGGTCTGCAGTCCTCCCAGGCACCACACCAGCAGCAGTAGTACTCACTGTGCTGCTGTCTCACCACTAACAAGGTATTTTCCACCTTTCCGTTGGGCTATCCAATCTCACAACCCTATGCCTGATCTTGAAGATCGTACAATGGCCACACGGCTGCTTTCCAATACTGCTCTAGGCCTTAGTTCTCAGATGGAACTAAGGAGACATGTATCTAGTCCACCATCTTGGCCCTGTCTCCACCTTCCATCTTCTTTTCATACTTTCTACAGTGTTTAATATTTTCCCCATAGAATCCTTCAATATTCAAGCTGAGGCTGGTACATTTTCTTCAGTTTCAGAAATACTGAACATGTTCTTCCCTTTTGGTTCTCTATATTCAGCTCTTTGCACATGTCATTAAAACACTTCATCTTCTCAAGCTGCCCTTTGATATCTTCTCTTCAGTTATTTCATTTCACCATTTCTTCCTTTTGCTTTAGCTACTTGACATTCAAGATCAAGTTTCAGAATCTCTTCTGGCATCCATTAGCCTTTGATTTCTTTCTTGTCTTTTTAATGACTTCTTGCTTTCTTCATGTATGATGTCCTTGATGACATCTCACAACTCACCTCGTCTTCAGTTATTAGTTTTGATCACATCAAATGTATTCTTGAGATGGTGTCTAAATTCAAGTGGTATATGCTCAAGTTCATACTTTGACTCTTGTGGAATTTTTCTAATTTTCTTCAGTTTCAATTTGAACTTGGATATGAGCAATTTGTGGTCTGCTCCACAATCACCTCTTGGACTTGTTCTGACTGATGATATTGAGCCTTTACATCATCGTTTTCCACAGCTCTAGTTGATTTTATTTCTGTGTGTTCCATCTGAGAGGGTCCATGTGTATAGTCACCATCTGTGTTGGTGGAAAAAGGCATTTGCAGTTAAGTCATTGGTCTTGCACAGTATGACAAACTGACAGAGAAGTGGCTTGGAAAACAGCTTGGGACAGTTCAATTCTGTCATACGAGGTCTAACAATGAAGTCTGCAAACTTAATTGCTCTAAGTGCTACATACCTCATTGCTGAATATTACTACAGAGACCTTTTAAGTACTCGATGCAGCTATGCCAGTGCCTAGTCTACCCTTTAAAGCAATTTTGGAACTCTTTCTAGAATGGGCATTGCACACAGTGGCAAGTTTGGGAACTTAATCATACAGCTGTCTGAGAGGGAGTTTTTAGCCAGTAAATAAACAACTATGTTGGAATCCCCTCCCTGCTCACCTGATCTGGCCCCCAGTGGCTTTTTTCTTTACCCAAAGTTAAAAGAAATATTGAAAGGAAGACATCTTGATGACATTGGGGACATCAAGGGTAGTATGACAGCTCTGATGGCCATTCCAGAAAAAGAGTTCCACTAGCATCAGTGCATAGCTTACCAAGGGGAGTACTTCAAAGGTGACTGTAGTGATATCTAGCAATGAAGTATGTAGTACTTTTTTCTAGAATGAGTCCATGGACTTAATTGGCATCCCTTGTAGGAGGTTGCTTTGAATCAAAAATTGACTCAATAACTCAACAACAAAATGCCTGACATAAATTGAAATTGATTTGATGGCAATGGATAGAGGAGGAACATAGACCAAAAAAAAAAAAAAAAAAAAAAACCCATAAAAACAAAAACACCCTTTGTAGTCCAAGTATCCTTCTTCCCCAATTTGACATTTTTCCAAATTATCAAAACCTTTGAAACGAATCAGGATTAGATCGGGATGTAAGAAAAGGTGAATATCCAGCTCATGAGGACAGTCCACCACACTGTGGGGAAATGTGAGAATAAGATGTTCTAACATTTTATGATTACAGATTTTGTTTTTATCTGTCCTGCTTATTTGTGTGAGCCAGGGAAAGTAGCTTGATCTAGTTCTTCATTTTCTTGTCAGTAAAATAGGGGTACTGATTTTCTGGCTTAGCCTCGTAATATATTAATAGAGGTTGAATTTGGTAAAGTAAAGAGCAATGAAGTATGAACCATAGTCCTAGTTTAAACTTCTGTAAATTGCTCTTGTGACCTGACAGGAGGTGCTGTGGACCCCCTGCCTCAGTTTTCTCTTCTAGCAGCGTGCCTTTTACATCTTCTTTGAAGATACTACAAAAATATACCAATGAGCACTACTTGCCTTTGCCCTAATCCAAAATTGCTATTGATTCCCCTGAACATTTACAGAATAAAGTTCATATTTCTAGTGTTCAAGATTTAGTTGTAACTGTAGGTGATAGACTACTGGTCTGCAGTCAAACAGAACAGTTTTCTGTTCTATGTAGTATTTCTACATATTAATTCCTTTGCCCTGAATAACTTGCACTCATGTATCTATCTATTGAAATTCTTCCTGTCCTATGAAAGCTAAGCTAAATGCTAAATGTCTAGAGTTTCTTGACCATCTAGAATGATTTATTCACCCAACAAATTCTCAGCCATTTATATGCACATCTTTTATGCCACTTCATCCTTTCTACCTTATATTCTTCTCAAAGTGATAGCCCTTCTGCTGTGAGTTTTAAACACTTTGACAGAAGGGCCTTAGACTTTCTCACGTGGATAACCCCTCAATAGGATACACATAGTATGGGGAAAACAAGGACTTGTTGGATAATTCACTCTAAAAGTATCATTCATTTTAAAATATTAAACTCATATTTATTTGTATTAACTACAAGAATGGGCTATGAAACTCTATTAGGTGTTTTGCAAAAATAAGCTTTTAAAAATATTCACCACATGAACAATGGGCACAGAAGAAAGCAAAGAGTGTGTGTTGAGTTGCATATGAACACTACTTGTATTTTGGTTTTGTGTGATATATTTTCTAAGTTTCTGCTTACATATGATGGAATCATGTTCTTGTATTTGTGACAGAACAGCAAAGCCTCTAATTCTGAACTTTCTTCTCGTTTTTTACTACTTTCTCATTTGTCATGCTTGTTTAATCTTTCTGAATAACCTGCCTTGACACCTACCAGGTATTCAATAAATGTTTACTGGATGAATGCATGAATAAATAAATTTTACTTCTTGGACCTAGAAATTTCATAAGGTCAATTCAGAAAGGAAATAAAGAGGTTTTTTTTTTTTTTTTCCTTTTCTTTTGAAAAAATTATTTGACTTATTTATTCTTACTCTCTGGTTTTGGTACAGCAGCAGTCTGAGAGATGACGCTGATAAATTCTGAATGCTAAAGACCCTGTTGTTGTTGTCAGGTGCCTTGGAGTTAGTTCCAACTCATAGTGTGACCCTGTGTACAACAGAATGGTACACTGCCTGGTCCTGTGTGGTCCTCACAATCATTGCTATGATTAAGCCCATTTTGCAAGCCCATTTTACTGTGTCAATGAATCTCGTTGGGGATATTTCTCTTTTCTTTTGACCATCTACAAGGACTCTAAAAAAAATCAACCCTCCTTACTGTGGAGTTAATTCTCATACCAACCCTACAGGACAGAATAGAGCTGCCTAGTAGAGTTTCCAAGAAGAGGCTGATGGATTTAAACTGCTGATATTTTGCTTAGCATCTGGGCTCTTAATCTCTTAACCACTTAACCACCAGAGTGCTTAAGTACAGATATTAGTTACTATTGTCAAGAAACTTGAGTGTTACCAGAACTACTTTAATGTTCCATAATGTCAAGGAGGAGGATAAATATTTATGTGATCATAGGCGACCATTCTCACCCAGACTAATCCTTAGAGCGACATGTTCATATTTTTGAGACCTTTATAGGTAAGAGTTGTTGGGATTAGAAAGCTAGAAGTATTAACCAAAAGCAGCTCATGTTAAAACCTTAGCATTTGTTTAGGGACTGAAATTTTTCCACTTGAAAATAGATGATTAGTATGAACTTGAGGTGTGAAATTCTTATGGTATTTTTTTCTGTATTTTAGAGGATAAAAATACATGCATGTAAGTGAATATGTGCATTTGTGTACAAATTTAAATTCCACATAATTATTCTCTTAAGTAATTGCAGTTTTCAAGACTTGGATAATTAATTTTTTCAAAGCAATAGATGGAAAATATTTTGTAACTATTCTAGTCACAGTTCTTTCCTTGAAGGGGGCAACTATTCATTCAAACTAGGGCAAGTGAAAAAAGACAGTTTATGGTAAAGACATTGAAATTAACAGAAACAAAAGAGCCATGTATTACAAGAGGTGAAGCAGGCTCTCCGAAGCCACATAGAAGACATCCTCTACCTCTCTTGTCTGTATATACCTCTATATCTTTCTTGCTCTTCCTCTTTATATTTCTATCTTCAGCTCTAAGTCCATGCTTTTCTTTGCCTGGGGTCATGGATTGAATTCTGTCCCCCCAAAATATGTGTAGCCATGTGGCTGGGCCATGATTCCCAGTATCTTGTGACTGTCCTCCATTTCGTGGTTTTCCTATGCTGTATGTTAAAGGGTTAGGGTGGGACTGTAAATCCCTTCATAGGATCACCTCCCTGCTCCACTGTAAAGGGAGTTCCCCTGGAGTATGGTTTGCACCACCCTTACTCCTTTCATACTCCAAGAGATAAAAGGACAGAGAAGCAGGCTGAGAATTGGACCTGGTACCATCAAGCAAGCAGCACCAGGAGAAGAGTGCGTCCTTCAGACCTGAGGTTCCCACGCCAAGATGCTCCCTGGACAAAGACTGATGCAATACCAGACTTGCCTCCAGAGCCAACAAGGGGAAAGCCTTCCCCTGGACTGGACACCCTGACTATGAACTTGCAGCCTACCAGACTATGTAAGAATAAACCCTCCTTTGTTAAGGCCATCCACTCTGTGGTATTTCTGTTAGGACAGCCCTAGCTGACTAAAACACCCAGTCATGTGGGTCTTTTTGTCCACTGGGCTCATTTTTCCTCTTGTCTTTGATGTCCTTCCCCTGGAGCGGACACCCTGAATATGGACTTGCAGCCTACCAGACTATGTAAGAATAACCTTTCTTTGTTAAAGCCATCCACTCTGTGGTATTTCTGTTAGAGCAGCCCTAGCTGACTAAAACACCTTTCTTTCCTATTCTCTGTCTTTCTCTTGCCTCTTTGTCTCTGCTGTCGTCTTTTCTATGTCTATCTATTTCTAAAGTAGGACTTATGGAATGTAGGCAAGCCAAAATAATTCTACTCTATCACTATTGACCTAAAGAAGCACTATTTGACCTATTCCTCCAAATATCAGCTACTGTGTATCATGAATGACTTTTGAAAACCTTACCAAGCTCTGGTGGAGGAGTGGTTAAGAGTTCAGCTGCTGATCAAAAGGCTGGCAGTTCAAATCCACCAGTTGCTTCTGGGAACCCTATGGGGGCAGTTCTGTTCTATCCAATAGTGCCTCTATGGGCTAAAATCAACTCTATGGCAATGGATTTTCATGGAGCACAGCTCTACTCCTGAACATATGACTTGCCACAAGTTGCAATGGACAGAAACTCCTTTTTATACCCAAGTTAAGTTGACATGTAAAATCACATACATTTTGTCTTCAGTTCCATAGCTGGTAAAAGTCTGTTCCTCTAGTAGGTCCATGGATCACACAACTTACCTTTTTTCTTTAAACACAACAGATTTCACACGGGAGTTTAAGGAAAAGAGTGATGTGAAATAATTCCCTCATCATGTTCTCTAAAAAGCAAGGAAAATGAGACACAGTCCAGTAGCAGCAAAATTGCACTTTTGCCATGAGGACCAAAGGTCAGAGCATTTTTTTGGGATACCCTTGACCCTGTCTCGGGGAGCTGCACAGCCTAGCTGTAAGCTTGCCTCTTTGTTTCTATATTTGCATTCTCCTTTTGCTTCTTTCTCTTTGGTTTCCAGTTTTCTTCCTTTATTTTCCCAGCTCATGTTTATGATTATTTTATCCACTGGCAAACACAATTTTCTTTAAAACAATGATTATAATAACTTGTTGTTGTTAGGTGCCACTCACCTCAAACTCACAGAGATATATATATAACAGAATGAAACTTTACCTGTTCCTTGGCACCCTCACAATCATTGCTACATTTGAGCTCATTGTTACTGCCACTGTGTCACTCTATCTCATTGAGGGTCTCCTGCTTTTTCACTGACTCTATTTTACAAGCATAATTTCCTCTTCTACCAGTTGTTCCCCTGATGATGGACCCATAATAAGCAGGATGAAATCTTCCATCTTCACCTCTAAAGTGCATCCTAGCTACTTCCTCCAAGACAGATTTATTCATTCTTTGAAAGTTCATACTATATTTAATATTCTTGACAACACCACAATTCAAATATAGCAGTTCTTCAGTCTCCTTTTTTCAGTTGTCCAGCTTTCATAACAATGATAGCCAGGTGTCATGTACCTGGTACTATCATAAGAACTTTGCATGTATTGGCTTCTTTGCTGATTGTAGTAATTTTATAAAGAAGGTACAATAACAATCCCTATTTTTCAGATAAAAACAGACACAGAGAAGTTCGGTAATTTACTCATAAAATACATTTTTGCAGCAATAACATCATTAAATTCATTTTTTAATTTAAAGTTTGTATTCTTGAGTTTTGTGACTCTGAGAAGATTATTTTTTGTGTCATATTTAGGTCAGTGTGAACTTATGTTAAACGTGTGTTAGGTACATAGATTTACCCTAGGAAGCAAATGCAAAAGAGGGCCCAAAATAAGTGAAATTCAAACATTGAACTCAAAGAACAAACAGTCTATCAAGGAAAACAAATATCTAAGCAAGTAACACCAAAAAAGAACAGAAAGAGATGTCTCCGTTATGCTGGAAGTTAGTAGCTATGAAAAAAGAAACAACCCACTGCCGTGGATCCTAGGGGTCAGTGTAGAACTGCTCAATAAAGTTTCCAAGGAGCACCTGGCAGATTTTAACTACTGACCTTTTGGTTAACAGGTGTAGCACTCAGAAATATCACATAGTGGATGGCTTTAACAAAGGAAAGTTTATTCTTACACAGTCCGGTAGGCTACAAGTCCAAATTCAGGATGTTTGCTCCAGGGGAAGGCTTTCCTCCTTGTCATCTCTGGAAGAAAAGTCCGGTATTGCATCAGTCTTTGTCCGGGGAATGTCTTGGCGCAGGAACCTCAAGTCTGAGACGTGTTCTTCTACTGGTGCTGCTTTCTTAACGGTGTGAGATTCCCAGTTCTCAGCCTACTTCCTTTTCCTTTTATCTCTTGCAGAATGAAAGGATTAAGGGTGGGGCAAGACAAACACCAGGGAAACTCCCTTTACAGTGGAGTGAGGAAGTGATCTTATAAAGGGATTTACAGCTCCACCCTAATCCTTAAACATACAGCACAGCAAAATCATAAAATGGAGGACAGTGATAGAATACAGGAAATCATGGCCACATGGCTACACCTATTTTTGGGGGGACACAATTCAATCCATGACAGGTGGCAACTGAGTTGAGCCTTCAATTTAGTTTTAAATCAGTATAATTATGATGAAAGACAGCCTTTATTGAGTTATTGTTAGCAGTTTTACAAGAATTATTTAATTATTATTATCCACTTAACAAATGAGGTACCAGTTCTAGATCTTGCCCAAGTTACTGCAGTAATATGCACTAAGATTGTTTCTCAGGCAGTCTTGACTCTAGAGTTCATGCTTTGAACCAGTAAGCTATCTAACAGTACTTACATATATATACATTTCACTTTTTTTTTCATCCCCTAGAAGAAGAGACTTGTTTTAATGTACTACACAATTTCTTACTTTCACTTGAGCTACTCAGTGTTTAAGATCGAGTTTCAGAGTCTCTTCTGAAATCCATTTTGGTCTTTATTTCCTGTATTCTTTTTTTTTTTTAATTTTTATTTGACATGAGTGAAAATGTACATTCACGTATAAATTTACATGCCCACCTATACGCAGCTTCCACTGCTGTCCCTGTCCAGTGACTGCACACTATTCCTCTCTGTTCCATACATGTCTCATCCTCCCAGCAGTCTCCTTTCCCCGCCTCTCCAACCACTCTCCTTCCTCCAACCAGAGGTCAGCAGGCTGATATCCTACAGATGTATAGAACCATAAAGTGCATACAAAATATGGTCACTCTGCATTGCCAAGTCCCACCAATTTGAGTCCAAAGAGTGGATCTTCATTACGATTTATGGGCAAGGGCAACATCAGGGCCAGGGTCCATGCTCCCAGGGGAACCCCAAAACTGCTGGACCATCAACTAAGGTCTTTCAGTGGAGATCTCAGGATGCATCCCTTTTTATTCCTGTGTTGCCAGTGAGACTCAACTTAGTGAGCTCCATTGCGGCTATCACTGGTGGTGGCCGGGCACCATCCGGTTCTTCTGGTCCCAAGTCAATGTAGGCACCCACTCTTGTGGGTCTCTCCATATTCTCGGTTGTCTTTACCGCATGTCATTTTGGTCCTCGGTGAGCATCCATTCCTGCTGAGTTGGGACCATTTGCTGTGTTCTCGGATGGCAGCTTGGCAGCTTTTAAGACCCCAGATGCCACTCAACAATGTGGGGTGCAGAGAGCTCTCTTAGCAAAATGCTAGTTGTGCCAAATTGGCCTGGAATTCGCCTAAGAGCATGGTCCCCCACCCTCCACCCCAGCTACTCTATCCTTGCAGTATTGAGTCAAGATGGAAGGAGTACTCAAGTTATGCTGAAGTCCATTTAATATTGTTCTTGTTTCTAATGTGTGCTATCACTGCTTTCTCCCAACTAGATTTCTAGGAACTATCTAAACTAAACCCTCCCCCCATCACCCTCCCTCCCTCCCCTCCCTTGCAGCTGTCAAAGAGTCTTTTCTTCTATACACAAGTCTGTTTTTGAGATCTTATCGTAGAGGTCTCATACAGTATTTGTCCTTTTGTCGCTGCCTACTTTCACTCAACATAATGTCTTTCAGTTGAAACCAGGTTAGGAGATGTTTCCTGGAATCATCATTATTCTTTATCATTGCATAGTGCTCCATTGAGTATATGTACCATAGTTTACCTATCCATTCTTCTATTGTTGGGCATCTGGGTTGATTCCAACTTTTTGCTATTGTGGACTGTGCTGCGATAAACATTCTGGTGCATCTGTCCATTGGTGTGAAAGGCCTTGATTCTGTAGGATATATTCCAAGTAGTGGAATGACTGGGTCAAATGGTATATCAATATCCATTGTTTTAAGGATGCACCTAATTGACTTCCAAAGAGGCTCGACCATTTTGCAACCCCACCAACAGTGTAGGAGGGTTCCACTTTCTCCACAGCCTCTCCAGCATTTGTTGTTTTGCATTTTCCGGATCATAGCCAATCTTGTTGGGGTGAGATGGTATCTCATTGTTGTCTTGATTTGAATTTCTTTAATAACTAAAGATCATGAACATGTCCGCATGTGTTTTTTGGCTGCCTGGATTTCCTCTTTAGTGAAATGTCTGTCCATCTCCTTTGCCCATCGCTTAATTGGATGGTTTATCTTCTTCTTATTAATATTTTGTAGTGTCTTATAGATTATGGAGATCAGGCGTCAGTCTGACATACAGTTGCCAAATATTTTTTCCCATTCTGTAGGTGTTCATTTAATTCTATTAATAAAGTCTTTGGATGAGCAAAAGTGTTTGATTCTTAATAGTTCCCATTTATCTATTTTCTCTTCTGTTGACTGAGGTTTCTTTGACAGATTTTGGAGTCTGTCCTCATTGTGTATTAAAACTTCCATTGTTGTTCCTACCTTTTCTTGGATGAGCTTTATCGTTTTAGGTTTGATATTTAGGTCTTTTATCCAGTTGGAATTGGTTTTTTTATAAGGTGTAAGATATGGATCTTGATTCAGTTTATTGCAGATGGATAACCAAGTTTGCCAGCACCATTTGTTGAAGATACTGTTTTTACCCCAATTTAATGTCTTAGGGCCTTTGTCGAATATCAACTGTTCATAGGCAGATGGTGACATCCATCTGTCTGTTCTTGTACAAGTACCAGGCTGTTTTGACCACTGTGGCAGTGTAGTATGTTCTAAGGTTGGGTAATGAGAGGCCTCCCAGTGTGTTCTTCTTTAGTAGTACCTTACTTATCCAGGGCTTCTTCCCTTTCCAAACAAAATTGGTGATTTGTTTCTCTATCTCATTAAAAATTGATGCTGGAACTTGTATTGGGATTGCATTATATAAATAAATTGCTTTGAGTAAAATAGACATTTTCCCAATGTTAAGTCTTCCTATCCATGAGCAGCGTAGGTTTTTCCATTTATCTAAGTCTCTCTTAGTTTCCTGTAGTAAGGGCTTGTAGTTCTCTTTGTAAAGGTCTGTTGTTTCTCTGGTTAGATTAATTCCTAGGTACTTTATCTTCTTTGGGGCTATCGTAAATGGTATTAATTTGATAATTTCCTCCTTAACAGTCTCGTTGTTGGTATAAAGGAATCCTACTGATTTACTTATGTTTATCTTGTATCCTGAGACTTTGCTGAAGTCTTCTATCAGTTTGAGTAGCTTACATATAGATTCCTTGGGGTTCTCTGCATATACAATCACATCCTCTGCAAACAGGGAGATTTTAACTTCCTCTTTGCCGATGCAGATGTCCTTTATTTCTTCGTCTTGTCTAATTGCTCTGGCTAGAACTTCCAGCACAATGTTGAATAGGAGAAGTGACGGTGGGCATCCTTGTCTAGTTCCTGATCTCAAGGGAAAGTTTTTCAGTCTCTCTCCAGTCAGGATGATGTGGGCAATTGGCTTTGTATAAATGGCCCTTATTGTGTTGAGGAATTTGCCACCTCTGCCCATTTTGCTAAGAGTTTTTAGCACGAATGGGTGTTGGACTTTATCAAATGCCTTTTCGGCATCAATGGGCAAAATCAGGTGATCCTTGTCTTTTGTGTTATTTATGTGGTTAATCACATTAATTGTTTTCCTGATGTTGAACCAGCCTTGCATCCCTGGAATGAATCCCACTTGGTCATGATGGATTATTTTCTTGATATGTTGTTGTATTCTTTTCTCAAGAATTTTGTTGAAGATTTTTGTATCTAGGTTCATGAGTGATATCGGTCTGTAGTTCTCTGTCTTTGTTGGGTCTTTCCCTGGCTTAGGTATCAGGGTTATGCTGGCTTCATAGAATGAGTTCAGGAGTACTCCATCCCTTTCTATACTGTGAAATAGTCTCAGTAGTATTGGGGATAACTCTTCTCTAAATGCTTGGTAGAATTCTGCTGTGAAGCCATCTGGGCCTGGACTTTTTTTGGTATGCAGTGTTTTGATGACCTTTCAATCTCTTCCTTTGTGAGGGGTTTATTAAGTTGTTCTGCTTCGCGTTGTGATAATTTGGGTAGGTGGTATGAGTCAAGGAATTAGTCCATTTCCCCTAGGTTTTCAAATTTGTTATAGTCTTTCATAGTATTGTTATGATATTTTTTATTTCTGTTGCATCTGTGGGGACAACTCCCCTCTCATTTCTAATTTGGGTTATTTGTTTCCTTTCCTGCTTTTCTTTAGGAAGTTTAGCCAGTGGTTTATCAATTTTGTTGATCTTTTCAAAAAACCAGCTTTTGGACTTTTTGATATTTTCAATTGTTTTTCTATTCTCTAATTCATTTAGCTCTGCTCTAATCTTTATGATCTCATTTCTTCTGGTGCCCGAGGGGTTCTTCTGTTGTTCTCTTTCTACTTGTTCAAGCTGTAGAGTTAGTTCCTTGATTTGGTTTCTTTCTTCCTTACAGATGTGTGCATTTATGGAGATAAACAGACCTCTGAGCACTGCTTTGGCTGTATCCCACAGGTTTTGGTAGGAAGTGTTTTCATTCTCATTGGAATCCATGAATTTCTTTAATTTATCCTTGATTTCCTCTATAACCCATGTTTTTTTTTAGCAAGATGTTGTTCAGTTTCCAAGAATTCGACTTTCTATCTATGTTTTTTCTGCTATTGATTTCAAGTTTTATGGCTTTATGATCTGAGAAGATGCTTTGCAGTAATTCAATGGTATGGATTTTGTTGAGCATTGCCTTATGGCCTATCACATGGTCAATTCTAGAGAATGTTCCATGTGCACTGGAGAAGAAGGTGTAGTTGTCTGCTGATGGGTGGAAAGTTCTGTATATATCAATGAGGTTTATTTAGTTAATTGTGGCAATGAGGTCTTCTGTATCTTTACTGAGCTTTTTTCTAGATGATCTGTCTAGTAATTAGAGTGGAGTGTTAAAGTCTCCCACTATTATTGTGGAGTCATCTAACTCTCTTTTGAGCGTAGTCAGTGTTTCTTCGACATATTTAGGTGCTCTGACATTAGGTGCATAAATATTTAATATAGTTAAGTCTTGCTTGTGTATTGAACCTTTCAGCAATAAATAGTGTCCATCTTTGTCCACGATGGTGGATTTGACATTAAAATTGATTTTGTCTGAGATTAGAATTGCCACCCCTGCTCTTCTTTGTTCATTATTAGCTTGATATATATTCTTCCATCCTTTAATTTTCAGTTTGTTCCTATCTTTAGGTCTCAAGTGAGTTTCTTGTAGACAACACATGGATGGGTCGTGTCTTTTGATCCAAGATGACACTCGGTGTCTCTTTACTGGAGCATTTAGTCCATTCACATTCAATGTAATTATTGATAGGTATGTGTTCACTGCTGCCATTGTGATATGTTTATTTTTATGTTGATGTTTTCTCTGTTGTTCTTATTAGTCTGTTCTGGGACATTCTGTTTTGTGAGTTGATTTTTCACCTTTTTCAGAGCTGGTTTTCTAGTTGTTGAGACTCGTGTGTTAGATTTCTTGAAATGGTATGATATATCTTTGTTGTGCTTTACAACTGCCCCTATGAACCCCCTTAATAAACTATTTATAAACCCAATTTTAATTACTACCACTCTTGTCATCTTCCTCTCCATCTGGAAGGACTATAACATCTGTAGTACATCCCTCTTCTTATTATGATGACACCATAGTTTTCATGATGATCATTGGATTGCTTCTTTCCATATCAAAGCTGTGATTGACTTTGGAGCCTTCCCTAAATGAGTAGAGTATTGAGTAGTGTGTCGTTCTAAAATATAAAGTTAGTGGTTTCGTTCTTCTAAGCCAGAGCCAAAAACTTCTTTCAGTATGTCTTGTAGTTTGGGTTTTGTTTTTACAAAGTCTCTGAGTTTCTGTTTATCTGGGAATGTCTTAATTTCATTTTCATATTTGAAAGATAGTTTTGCAGGATATATAATTCTTGGTTGGAAGTTCTTCTCCTTCAAGGCTTTGAATGTGTCGTGCCGCTGTCTCCATGCCAGCATGGTTTCTGCTGAGAAATCTGACGAGAGCCTACCGAGTTTCCCTCTGAATGTTAGCTTTGCCTTGAGTCTTGCTGCTTTTACGAGTTGCTGCTTGTGTTTCATTTTGATTATAATATGTCTTGGAGTCTTTCTTTTGAGTGCTATATTGAGTTGTGTACGATATGCATCTGACATGTCTATATTCTCTTCCTTCATGGTTTCTGGGAAGTTTTCTTTCAGCAGCTCAGCAACAATACTCTCTGTGTTCTCAGATGTCTCACCCTGTTCAGGGACTCCAATTAATCGTAGGTTGTTCCTCTTAATAGAGTCCCACATGCTTCTTAATGTTTCTTCATTTTTCTTGTTTCTTTTTTTCTGATTTCTGCTCATAGACGCTGGCATCAGTAGCTCTGTCTTCCAAGTCAGAAATTCTTTTTTCCGTTTGTTCCATTCTGTTTTCTTGGCTTTGCATGGAAGTTTCTATGTCTTTGATTTTCTTCTTGATCTGTTGGATTTCAGAGTACTGGTGTTCCATCAGATAAAACAACCTGCTTAATTTTTCATTTTGTTCTGCTACATTTTGTATAAGGTCTAGAAGGGCTCTGCATATAATCAATTTGTATTCACTTCATGATGCTTTCATAAAAGTTTCTTCATCTGGAAAACTCCTTGGTTGCTTTGTTTGGGAGCCTTCTGAAGCCATGAGTGATGGCTTGTATGCCACAATTGTCTGTTGCTTTTTGGGTCCCATGTGAGTATATAGAGGCTGGAAGAGGTACTGTGAGGACGGATTACAAATGTTTCTCTAGGCTGTCTTCAAATGTAAAGCAAAAAGTATCTGGCCAGTTCACAAGTCAGTTAGGTTTTCAGGTGTAGAAGTCCCTCTTCTCATCTGAAAAAGTAAGCACTATATCCAACCCCAGATGATAACAAACTAGTTCAGAATACAGCAATGCTACTGCCCTGGTGGCCTCTGCTAACAGGGCCTAGCCTTAGTCAACACTGCGTTTAGTACTGGTTTTGTGGTAGGAAAGTGCTCTCCTGTGGGCAGGCTCTGGCTCCCAAGCTAAGAATTAGGTCCACCTGCTGCCACCGTATCCAAGATGGCGTCCTCCACACAGGCAGCAGACAGAGGGGCTAAAGGTGCTGAGAGGTAGCGATTCTTCTTCTTTTGTTGCAGGTCCGCCAACGTAGGCAGCACTGTGCAAAATCACTACTTTTCTGTCGGAGAAGCACTGTCCCATTTGCAGGTGCTGGCTCCCAGGCAAAGAACGAGGTCCCACTAAAATTTCAGTACCAACATGGCGTCCTGCACAGTGACCGTGAAGCTCCGCACAAACCCCGCTGAGGCAGCTACAAAAGGCTCAAAGTGGCTAGATTAACAGAGTCTTGAGCCTGGCTCTCAGAATATGGGAATTTTGCCTGCCTATACCCCCAGCAGCGCGTCTGAATCCAGCCGCCAGGCAAGACCCTGCTCCACCCGCCAGCCGAGACAGAGGAAAAAAAAGTCAAAATGGTGCTTTTACCTTCTGTCCATGAGAGCTGGGGCTAGCCAGGAACAGGAGTCAGCGAAAGAGAGGAGGCTTTTCGCTGAGTGGTATGAAGTCCCTAATAACAGCTCTGTGCCGTGTCCTGAGACTGATTAGGTGATCAGAAGGCTCTGTTTGATTGTCAGTTCAGGTCTTGGTTTCCAGAGGGATATAAGGAGATGTGTGCTTAGTCCGCCATCTTGACTCCGCCCCTCCTGTATTTTTTTTTTATTATGACTGAGTCAAAATGTACATTCCCATATAAATTTGCATGCCCACCTAAATGCACCTTCTGCCTGTCTCCCTGCCCAGTGACAGCACACCCCTCCTCTCTGCTCCATACATGCCCTATCCTCCCAGCAGTTTCCTGTCCCCACCTCTCCAACCACTCACCTTCTTAATAGTTCTCATTTACCTATTTTCTCTTCTGATGATTGTGGTTTGTTTGACAGATTTTGGAGTCTGTCCACACTGTGTATTAAAACTTTCATTGTTTTTCCTACCTTTTCTTGGATGAGCTTTATACTTTTAGATTTGATATTTAGGTCTTTTATCCAGTTTGAATTTGTTTTTGTATAAGGTGTAAGAGGTAGATCTTGTTTCAATTTATTGCAGATGGATATCCAATTTTGCCAGCACCATTTGTTGAAGATACTGTTTTTACCCCAGTTTAATGTCTTAGGGCCTTTGTTGAACATCAACAGTTCATAGGCAGATGGTGTCATCTCTGGGGTCTCAATTCTGTTCCATTGATGGATCTGTCTGTTCTTGTACCAGTAACAAGCTGTTTTGACCACTGTGGAAGTGTAGTTAGTATATTCTAAGGTTAAGTAATGAAAGGCCTCCCAGTGTGTTCTTCTTCTTTAGTACTACCTTCTTTATCCAGGGCTTCTTTCCTTTCCATAGAAAATTGGTGATTTGTTTCTCCATCTCATTAAAAAATGACACTGGAATTTGTGTTGGAATTGCATTGTCTATGTAGATTGCATTAGGTATAAGAGCCATTTTACCGTGTTAAGTCTTCCTTTCCATCAGCAGCGTAGGTTTCTGCACTATGTAAGTCTCTGTTGGTTTCTTGCAGTAAGGTCTTTTAATTGTCTCTGTAGGCGGTTGGCTTTGCGTAGATGCCCCTTATTGCACTGAGGAATTTCCCCTCTACTATTTTGCTGAGAGTTTTTACCATGAATGGGTTTTGCACTTTGTCAAATACCTTTTCTGCATCAGTTGACAAAATCAGGTGATTCTTATCCTTTGTACTATTTATGTGGTTAGTCACATGAGTTGTTTTCTTGATGTTGAACCAGCCTCATATCCCTGGTATGAATCCAACTTGGACATGATGAACTATTTTTCTGATACGTTGTTGAATTCTATTGGCTAGGATTTTTTGAAGATTTTTTGCTTCTGGGTTCATGAGTGACATTCCTTTTTGGGGGATTTTTTTGCTGGCTTTAGTATCGGGGTTATACTAGCTTCATAGAATTAATGTGGGAGTATTCCATCCCTTTCTATGACGTGAAATAGCCTCAGTAGTACTGGAGTTAATACCTCTCTAAAAATTTGGTGAAATTCTCCAGTGAAGCCATCTGGGTCAGAACTTCCTTTAGTTGGTAGTTTTTTTTTTTGTTTGTTTGTTTGTTTTTATTACTTTTCAATCTCTTCTTTTGTGTTAGTTTATTAAGTTGTTCTACATCTCCTTGTGATAATTTTGGTAGGTGATATAATCTAAAAATTTGTCCATTTCCTCCAGGTTTTCAAATCTGTTAGAGTACTTATTTCATAGTACTCTGTTACCATACTTTTAATTTCAGTTGAGTCTGTTATGACATCTCCCGTCTCACTTCTTACTTGGTTTGTTTACTCTCTTGTTTTTCTTTTGTCAATTTAGCCAGTGGTTTGCCAATTTTGTTCTTCTTTTCAAAGAACCAGCTTTTGGTTTTGTTAATTTTTTCAATTGTTCTTCTATTCTCTAATTCATTTAGTTCTGGCCTAATCTTTTGATCTGTTTTCTTCTGGTGCCTGAGGGGTTCCTCTGTTGTGCTCTTTCTTTTTTTCTCATTTTATTTTATTTTTTATTATGACTGAGTGAAAATGTACATTCTCGTATAAATTTACATGCCCACCTATATGCAGCTTCCACTGCTCTCCATGCCCGATGACAGCACACTGTTCCTCTCTGCTCCATACATGTCTCATTCTCCCAACAGTCTCTTTTCCCCTCCACTCCACCTACTTTCCTTCCTCCAGCCAGAGGTCAGCAGGATGATATCCTGTAGATGCATAGAACCATAAAGTGCCAATATATGTTGCTCTCTTTCTATTTGTTCAATGTGTAGGGTTAATTCTTTGGTTTGGGTCCTTTCTTTTGGATGTGTGCATTTATAGAGATAAATTGATCTCTGAGCACTGCTTTGGCTGTATCACATAGGTTCTGGTAGGTTGTGTTTTCGTTCTGATTTGATTCCATAACTTTCTTTATTGCGTCTTTGATTTCTTTTATAACTCATTGCTTTTTGATCAAGGTGTTGTTCAGTTTCCATGAGTTCAGATTTCTGCCTATGTTTTTTCTGCTATTGATTTTGGATTTTTATGGCTTAATAGTGCACTGATTAAATGGTTCAAATTTTGCTGACACTTGCTTTGTGTCATAATACATGGTCTATTCTGGAAAATATTCTATGTGCACTGGAGAAGAAGATGTACTTATTTGTTTTTGGGTAAAAAGTTCTGCATATGTTGATGAGGTCTAGTTGATTAATTGTCACAATAAGATCTTCTGCGTCTTTACTGAGCTCTTCTCTGGTTGATCTGTCCATTACTGAAAGTGGAGTGTTGAGGTCTCCAACTGTTACTGTGGAGTGATCTGTCTCATTTTTCAGTGTTGCCAGTATTTTTTCTATGTATTTAGATGCTCTGGTATTGGGTGCATAAATATTTAATGTTGTTATGTCCTGCTTATATATTGAACTTTTCAGCAATAAATAGTGGCCATCCTTGTCCATGATGGTCAATTTTACGTTAAAGTCTATTTTATCTGAGATTATTATTGCCACTTCTGCCCATCTTTGTATGTTGTTAGCTTGATATGCATTTTTCTATCATTTGGTTTTCAGGTTGTTCATGTCTTTGAGTCTAAGCTGTGTTTCTTGTAAGTAACTTATAAATGGATCTTATCTTTGGATACAGGATGTCACTCACTGTCTCTTTATTGAAGCGTTCAGTCCATTTACATTCAGTGAAATTATTAATAGACATGTTTTTAGTTCCGTCATTTGATCCATTTATTTTTGTGTTGCTGATGTTTTCTGTGTTGCTCTTAATAGTCTGTTCTGGGTCATTCTTAATGGTTTCCTTTTCATCTTTTACACTGTTGGTTTTGGGTTTGTTGAGACTCCTGTATTATGTTTCTTGTTTTATGTGTCACATTATTAATTTGCTTTGTTCCTACTCCTATGATCACAATTAATATTTTAAGTTTAAACCAGACTTTAACTTCTGCATGTCTTTTTAATTTCCTCACCATCTGAAAGGGTTGTGACTACTGTAATATATCCCTCTTTGTAAGGTTATGTCATAGTTTTCACAGTGTTAAGATCACTGTTTATCTTCCTTTAATATTGTAGCTTTGATTGAGCTTTGTGACTTCCCTAACTGAGTGGGATTCTGGATGCCATGTGCTGTGTTGCCTCCTTAAGTATACACTTGATGTTTTTCTTTTTCTAACAAAGAGCTTCTTTCAGTATTTCTTGCAGTTTTGATCTGGTTTTAAAAGTCTGTAAGCTTCTGTTTGTCTGTGAATGTCTTAATTTCCTCTTCATATTTGAGAAAGAGTATTGCTGAATATATAATTTTTGGTTGGAAGTTTTTCTCTTTCAAGACTTTGAATGTGTCATCCCACTGCCTTGTTGCCAACATGGCTTCTGCCTAGAAGTCAGACAAAAGCCTACAGAGCTTCCCTTTGTATGTTAGCTTTGTTTAAGCCTTGCTGTGTTTGAGAGTCTCTCTTTGTGATTCATTTTATTAAACTTGATTATAATATATCTTGGGTATTTTTTGGAGTCCAGTTATTTTGGGGGGTGTTCAATAAGCATCTTGGATAACGAACTCTACAATACTCTGTATTTTCATCTATCCCTCCCTGTTCAGGAACTCCAATTATTTATAGATTATTCCTTAAATGGAGTCTGGCATGTTTCTTAATGCTTCTTTGTTTTTCTTGTTGCTTCTCTTTGATTTCTCTTCATAAATGCTGGTGTTAGTTACTCTGTCCTCAAGCACACTAACTCTGACTTCTGTCTCCTCAATTCTGTTCTTTTGGCTTTGGATTCAGTTGTCTAACTGTAATTTTGTTATTGATCTGCTGGATTTTAGATCGTTGATGTTGCATCAGCTGAAATAGCTTACTTAATTTTTCATTTTCTTCTGCCACATTTTGTTTAATCTCTAGGAGGGCTCTATACATAATTATTTTGTACTTGACTTCTGGTAATTTCAGAAAGGCTTCTTTATCTGGGAATTTTTTGATTCTTTATTTTGGGAGTTTTCCAGAGCCATGGTAGATTGCTTCTTTAAATGGTTAGCTATTGATTGTAGCCTTTGTGCCATCAAGAAACTGGTTTCTCTGGTGTTACCTCAACAGGAGCTGAGGCATAGTTCTAAAGGGAGTGTAAGGGCACTACTAGATTTGGCCACCAATTACCTCTGTGAACTCTAGTGTCTGGATCCAGGTGGACTCTCTGGACTGGCTGCTAAAGGTGGCAGTTACTTGTGGCAACTCACTGTCATTACACCAGTTGAGCCTATGGTGTACCTCAGGGAATAGAAGAGAAAATGATACCCCCCACTTGGCTGCCCAGGACCACTGCACTCTGTAGATATGTTAGCTTGAAAACTTTATTTGCTCAGAGGGGCACTGTGCAGTGTCTACCGAAGGTAGCTGGGATCTCAGCAGTGGAAGTCTCTACCACCTGTCTGGTGAAGAATATGCCCTATTTATGGAGTCACTGGGGAGCTCTCAGCTGATGCTATGATGTGGATCACTGAAGGGTGGAACAGATGCTGCCACCCTACTCAGCAGTCAGTTCTCCAGGTGTTCTTATTTTTAAAAAGGTGCTTTACTGCTGTGGGAGGAACTATTCATCAGCTGCTGAAGTCAGTCAGGCCCTCAGGTTGGCAGGCCCTGCCTCCCAGCTGACACAAAAGTACCTCATGGGCTGTTCCTAGACACTATGATATTGTTCAAAGAAGGGAGGGCATAGGGCTTTATTGCCCACTTCTGCCATGTCCCACCCATAACGCTAGGCACCAGTAGTCTTCAACATAGTTTTTCTGCTGGAGAAATATGATCTAGACAGGGATTACTGCTCAGTCTAAGAATTAGCCCCAGCTGAGACCTCCCAGTGGCTGACTCCACCTTTCAGCTGACCAAGATTGCACCTTACCTGAGCTGACCTTCGTGCCATGAGATAGCAGAATCTATGGCACAGCTCAGAAAAGAGAGCGTGGAGGTACCCTGGTGCCCTCAGTCAGTAGCCAGGCTCTCAAAATGTGGCTATCCAAGCACAGTCTCTCTGCTGCACTATACACTGTTTACTTAAGCCTGCGGTTCAGCATATTTGCTGGCTCATGCTCAGTTCCTGCCTCCCGGATGATGAAGAAGGCATCAGTACCTGCAATCCTTCCAAATGATCTGTCAGCAGAAGCAGGACTCAGAGTGCTGCTGCCTCATCTTTGAGAAAGGAAGTTTCTCCCTTACTGGTGCTTAGTACAATCTGACAATCCTATGCCAGATCCTAGGGTTCTCAGGATGTCAACACTGCTCCATTCAATTATCATTCCAGGAATTAGTTCTCAGAGGGAATCAAGGAGACATTGGCCGCGCCCCCATGATGAGAAATTTTGAGGGGTATTCTTGAGCTCTGTGCATGCTCTGTGCAGGCTCAGCAGGGAGGAGTGGGGTAATTTGTCAGGAATGTTTGCCAAGGGCTCTCCTGGAATGTGGAGTGGGCAGGGGGTTGGTGATAGAGCAAGGAGGACATGTGTGTACCTTGTAGAATAGAGACATTTGGCCTCGAGTATCTTTGGCTCTTACCCAGAGGGACTTCCTTAGGGCTGATAGGAATTCAACGGGGAGTGTCTCTGAGGAACAAACTAATAAACAAGAGGCTAAGTAGTGAGTGGTTCTTTGAAAGTCCTAGTAAGATAGCCTCCAGAAAATCCACCCAAACCAGATGAGTGTACAATAAGCTTTAAATATCTCCCACGTAGATAGAATGTGAAGCTATTACACGAAGTTGAGTCTGAGTTTAAAGTGTGTAAACTGACAAAAACGTTTGGAGTTATCTCATAGATTCCATTAAAAATGATGCAAATAGTACTCAGGAAACAGACTCATTGCACTGGGACATTACCTTGCAAGCTCTTTCCTTGAATATGTAGTAAATGTTAACATCATTGAACATCTTGGCATGTATCTTCACATCCTACATGGCAGAGTTTGGGAGAACTGGGATTTTATCTCTACATTTCAAGGGTAAAGATGCAGAATGAGTGATTCAGAGCACATAGTTGTGTGGAGACCTGAGGCTAATGGGAATGATACTATTCAGACTTATTTTCTGAGATTATTTTTTCCTTAGACCCAACTGTCTGGGAGCTCATAAGATTTCATTTATGCTGTCGTTTCCTGGCAGCTGGAAAGTGCTTAGGAATTTGAAAATGACTATGTGACACCTTTTTGTTTAAGACACAAGGAAAGCTTTAACCATGACCCAGAGGGAATTAGGTCTTATTTCTTCTTTTGACATATCCATATCTGTAGTCTCCGGTGTTGTTAAATAATGACAGATAGTGCTAGATGTATAATGGAAAATAAGATCAGAGAGAGAGGGAATAAACACCGATTTTATACATGTACAAGTTTTCAGATGATTTTAGGGTCCTTCCATTAGCCAAGTTTCTAGAGAAAATCATTTAACATAATTAACTCAATGGCAGTGGGTTTGGTTTTTTGAATACTGTTGCTGCCAGATGTATTTTTTAATGTTCAATGATAGAAAATTTTTTAGGGTAAGTATAGGGGGAAGAGACTGAAAAGCAAAGTGCCTTGTTTTGGGTTCTAAAATCTCTGGTGATTCTAAATCATAATAATGATGGCACGAGTCATTCGGTTTCTTTAGCACTGAATGGAGATGAGGTACTGTGAAGTACAAAGAGATGGTAACAATGTATTTAAGGTAAATTGCTAACAGGACAGCCATATATCTCCTGTTTGATCATCATAAAAATTGTGTGCTTGTATAAAATCAGTGTATTAGGCAATGAAGAATGAGTCCATCAAATGAAAATTTAAATTCTGTAAAGAGACGTAGGGAGAAATATTCAAGGGAAAGGAAATGAATTGAAATTAGGTCAAAGGAAATGAACTTGGGACACGAATATGTTCCCCTAAGCAGGACTAATGGATTTCAGAAATGTCTCTTGGAGGGGGTAAACTAGAAGCAAACTGTGAGAGTCAGTCCTGTTCTCTGCCCTGGGAGGCAAAGTGACAAATTACTAAAGCTCTGCTTACAGCCTGTTAGAAAACAGAATTTTTCTCTTTCCCCTTAGAAATCTTTACTTTTCCTAGTTAATATATGGACATGGATTTTCTCCCAACAGATACGCATTTGTTAGAACTTTGGTTTAAAAATTTATATATTTATATGGATAATCTCACTCTTGGTCTCTAGCATATAAAAACTAAACAAACCTATTGCCATGGAGTCAATTCTGACTTAGAAACACTATAGAACAGGGTAGAACTGCCTCCATAGGGTTTCTAAGGAGCACATAGTAGATTCAAACTGCTGACCTTTTGGTTAGCAGCCATAGCTCTAAACCACAATGCACAAGTGTTTCCCTAGTGTTTGTAGTCTGAGCTTAAAGGGAAGGAAAGTAAATATTGGTAGATTTAGAATGTTTTTTTCATTATTTTCTCCAGTGCTTTCTTAAACTCTTATAATGCCATTTACTCATGTGCCACTTAGATCCTGGAGCTGGAGGGGTAAGAAAGATAAAGAGAACAAAACATTTAGGCTCCCAAATCTTGTAATATTTTACATATGTACAAGTATATATACACCCACATATCTATTTATTAGTAATAGTTGTATACATATATATTTTTAAGTTGTAAGCTGAAGTTTGTTCTTCAGTGTTTACCAGCAACAAAACACTGAAAACAGAATTAGCATAGTTATATTACACTTAACACATTTAAATCTGTAATTGATTGTTAAGTAAATTAATGATTTAACCTGTTTCAAAAACAAACATGTTACTGATAACTGCATGTCCTTCTCCCACTCATCCTTTAGGTATATGCTGAATGCCACCTCTTCATGGAGGCTTTCTCTAATGTAACTGACATTAGGACCCTGCTGACACTATCTTTCATGTTTCCTTCATTGTGTAATGCATTTGTTTACTTTTTTATTTTCTTTCTGCTTCCCCGATAAATAAATAAATAAAAGATTATAAGTCATGTATCTCATTATCAATGTTACTTAAACAGCTAAGCCGAGTTTTTAACTTATTTTCTCTTTGGTAATGATTAGTGTGCCGAATAGCATCAGTGTTAATTGTGTTCCTTGATGCCATATATTATTTAACATTCATCACCCAAATACACAATTTACTCAAAATTTTTTACAAGATAGTGTGGTAAATGCCTATGTCATGTTCCCTATGGCTTGTCATGATGAGCAAGGGCTGAAGTGCCATGTTCTCTGCTCTCTCCCCACATCTCTTCCCTGTCCCTCATTCATCCTAATGAGAGAATAAAGCAAGGAAGATATGAAATAACTAAAACTGTGCCTAGGGTAGCATCGGTAAACCTTTTCATTTTCCCACTGATAGGACATTTGTTCTGGCCTTATATTTTTCTCAGTCTTACTGTAGTAGAAAGCAGGTAGCCATTAATGAATGGTTTTTGCTCCAAGAAGTTGAATCACAAGGTTACTGAGAAGTAGCTTAGAATAATGGGTAAGTGCAGGGGCTCTGAAGCCAGAGTGTCCAGGTTTGACTCCTGGCTCTACCACTTACCAGCTAGTTAGTTGTAGACAAGTCACTGACCCTCTGGCCTCAATTTTAAGATGAGATGGTAATAGTGTCTGCCTCTTAAGTATGTCATACAGATTCAAGCAATTAATATTTGTAGGATTCTTAATCCACTGACATACACAGTGAATAAATTTACATGGATTATCCCATAAAAGAATATATAAAAATCAAAAAACTCATTGTTGTCAAGTTGATTCTGACTCATAGCAAACAGTGTAGAACTGCCCATAGAGTTTCCAAGAAGTTGCTGGTAAAATTGAACTGTCAACTTTTGATTAGTAGCTGAGCTCTTAACCACTGTGCCTCCAGGGCTCAATAATAAAATACAGTATTTGATAAATGGATATGTACATACATTTTCTCCAATCAATTTTGTTTCTTTTTTATGTACTTTATTTATTGTGATTGACTGAAAGTGTACAATTCAGTCTAAATTTGCATGCCTGCCTATGTGCAGCTCCTACTGTTCTACTTGCCTGGTGACAGCACACTCCTGCTTTCTGTTCCATACATGTCATAGCCTCTTAACAATCTCCTGTCTCCTCTTCTCCACCCTGTCCACTCCCCTCTAGCACGAGGCCAGTAGGACAGCATCCTGTAGACACATAAAACCATAAAGTGCACACACAACATGGTCACTCTGTGTCACCAAGTCCAATCTTTCCCTGTCTAAGGAGTTGACCTCAGTAATCACTTATGGACAGGAGCAGCATCGGGACTGGGGGCCATGCTCTCAGGGGAACACTGTGGCCTTTGGACCATCAGTTGCAATCTTTTAGTGGAGTTCTCAGGGTGCACTCCTTTTTATTCTCATGTTGCCACTGAGACTCAACTTTATGAGCCCCATCATGGCTGTCACTGGTGGTGGCCGGGCACCATCTGGTTATTCTGGTCACATGTTGATGTAATCACTTATTCCCTTGAGTCTTTTTGTCTTCTGGGTTCTCTTTCCCCCATGTTGTTTTGGTCCTTGGTGATCATCTGTTCCTGCTGAGTCAGGACTATTTGGTGTATCTCAGATGGCAGCTTTTTAGACCCCAGATGCCACTCACCAATATGGGGTGTGGAAGACTCTCTTAGCAGTGGGCTAGTTATGCCATTTGGCCTTGGTGTCCTCTGGGAGTGTGGTCCCCAGACTCCACCCCTTCTACTCTGTCCTTGCAATATTGGGTTAAGATTGGAAGAGTATTCATGTTATGATGAAACCCACTTAAATCGATCTTCTTTCTAATGTGTGCTGTCACTGATTTCATCCAACCAAATTTTATCTGATCTGCAACCAGCCGTCTCCCTCTCTCCCTTCCCTCCCTAGCAGCCACCAAAGAGTCTTTTCTGCTGTACATGAGTCTCTTTTTAAGTCTTTATAGTAGGGGTCTCATACAATATTTGTCCTTGTGCTGCTGACTAATTTCACTCAACACAGTGTCTTCCAGTTGAAACCAAGTTATGAGATGTTTCCTAAAATCATCATTGTTCTTTATCGTTACATGGTGTTCCATTGAGTATATATACCATAGTTTATTTATCCAGTCATCTGTTGTTGGACATCTGGGTTAATTCCATCTTTTTGCTATTGTGCACTGTGCTGCAATAAACATTCATGTGCATGTATCTGTTCATGTGAATGCCCTTGCTTCTGTAGGATATATTCCAAGCAATGGAATTACTGGGTCAAATGGTATATCTATTTCCAACTTTTTAAGGAAGCACCAGATTGCTTTCCAAAGAGGTTGTACCATTTTGCAATTTCAACAGCAGTCTAGGAGAGTTCCAATTTCTCCACACTCTCTCCAGCGTTTGTTGTTTTGTGTTTTTTGGATCATGGCCAACCTTGCTGGGGTGAGGTGATATCTCATCATAGTTTTGATTTGCGTTTCTTTAATAGCTAATGATGGTGAGCATTTCTGCATGTGTCTTTTGGCTGCCTGGATATCCTCTTTAGAGAAGTATCTGTCCATCTCCATCACTCATCATTTAATTGGATTATTTGTCTTTTTCTTGTTGATATTTTTAGTACCTTGTAGATTGTGGAGATCAGATGCTGGCCCCACATATAGTTGCCAAGTATTTTTTTTTCCCATTCTCTAGGTGGTCTTTTAATTCTTTTGATAAATTCTTTGGATGAGCAAAAGTGTTTGATTCTCAGCATTTCCCATTTATCTATTTTCTCTTCTGTTGATCATGCTTTGTTTGTCAGTTTATGAAGTCTGTCTACATTGTGTATTAAAATTTCCATTGTTGATCCTATTTTTTCTTGGGCAAGCTTTATCATTTTCGATTTTGTTTCTTGATAGATGGACTTGCCAGCTTCAAAAACTTCCTGAAGTCTGAGTTCAGTGAAGAAAACCTTGAGTTCTGGATTGCCTGTGAGGATTACAAGAAGATCAAGTCCCCTGACAAGATGGCTGAGAAGGCAAAGGAAATTTATGAAGAATTTATCCAAACTGAAGCTCCTAAAGAGGTTGGTCCTGAGATAGAGGTAGATGAGTAAGGGCAGTGAGAGTTAGCTCAACTGCCCAGGAAGAATATACATCTGAGTTACAGGCCTATGAATTTGGAGTCTAGGAGTACTCCTCTTAGGGAGTAGGCCACACTTATTAAGCACCTACTGAGGGCAAAGATGAGCAATATGGTCAAGCAGATGTAAATGTGACTCCTATGGGGAATGCTTCCAGTCAGATGAACCTTACTTGAGTAATAAATAATCCTACTTGGCAGTAATACCTCTTGAGTGATCTTGGATAATTTGTTATATCTCTCTGAACTTAGTTTCTTTTCTTTCTTTCTCCCTCTCTCTTTTCTGTTATGAAGTTTTATTATCATGTTTTTGAAGTTTACACAGAATACTAGGTTTCCATTTAACAATTTCTGTACATTTGTTCAGAGCCCTAGTGGTATACTGGTTAAAAGCCTGGATGCTAACCAGAAGATTGGTTTGAATCCACCAGCCATTACTTGGATATTCTTTGGGGCAGTTCTACTCTTTCCTGTAGGGTTGCTATGAGTCAGAATGTACTTGATGGCAATGAGTATGCTATACTTTTATTAACTGATATTGGTTGCACTTTTCATAGAACAGTGGTTAAAGCAACTGCTAACTGAAAGGTCAATAGTTTGAAACTACCAGTGGCTCCATGGGAGAAAGATGTGGCAGTCTGCTTCCATACAGATTTATAGCCTTGGAAACTCTACAGGGTCACTACAAACTGTGAGTCAGAATTGACTTGGTGCCAGTGAGTTTTGGCTAGGTTAACATTCTCATTACTGTCATATGTTACTTAGCTAAGGCAAAGTCAAAGCCAATGCCTCAAGTCGATTCTGACTCATAGTGACCCTATATGTCAGAGTAGAACTGCCCCATACAGTTTCCAAAGAGCACGTGGTGGATTTGAACTGCCAAACTTTTTGTTAGCAGATGTAACATGTAACCACTATACCATGAGGGTTTCCATTATGTGTTACTTAATATCTACAATATATTCTGTGAAATAGGACATTATGTGATGTGGACGTTAGGCAAGCACCACATTATATATAGGCCATCCCCAGGTTACAAACATCTACTTATGTGTGTAGTTGTGACCTAACTTGTGTAAAACCTATTATATTAAAACCTAATGAGAGCCTGCTTCTGGTTATCCTCATTATCGCTGCTGCCACAAAAGTGGCTGAGATGGGAGCAGAGAGAGATGAAACAAGTGAGGATGGAACAGAGTAACCCTCCCGCCCCTGCTGTTTCAACAGCCTGAGGAGCAGGAACCGGCCTAGCTCTGCAGCTCCCCCCAACCTACCCCACTGCCTACATGCCCACTGGAAAAGCCCAAGAGCCTGCATCCAGAGCCATGTATTGTGCCTCACCTGCCTGTTTCCCACTCACGCGGCAAGAGTAGATTTTAGAGTCTTTAAAACCACTTCGATAAAAAATGAAATCCACTGCTGTTGAGTGTGTTCCAACTCATAGTGACCCTATAGGACAGAGTAGAACTGCCTCATAGAGTTTCCAGCGAGCGTCTGGTGGATTTGAACTGCCAGCCTTTTGGGTGGCAGATACAGCACTTAACTGCTATACCTGCAGTATTTCCTTAAAACCATTTAGGGGAAAATAATAAGCAAAAGGAAAACTGCTTTTTTTTAAAAAAAAAAGGACTGTCAATATACATGTAGTCAGACTTTGCCCAAACAGGCATTATGTGACACTTGACTATATTTCTGTTCTGTTCTGTTTGTTCCATTTCCATTAATCTAACTTCCCTGCTCCCTCATTTACCTTTTCAGCTTTGCTTAGGGTAAATGTTGGCTGGTTTCATAAAGATTATTTTTTAAAGGAGCACACTACACATGGAGAATGTTGTTTGTTTTATAAGCCCATCTGTATTTTAGCTGAAAGGTGACTTCCAGATATGGTTTCAGTACAAAGCTTGAATGCTATCTCAAGGTAATAGTCTCGAGGGTTCCTCTAATGTCTAGTGGTCTAGTGAGTCTGGTCTTTTATAGGAATTTGATTTTGTCCTACATTTTTATCCCATTCTATCCAGAAATTTCTACTGTGTCCCTGGCCAGAAAAGTCAGTAGAAGTAGCCATGCACCATCTAGTTCTTCTCATCTCTGGATAGATAAGGCCATGGTTCATGTAGGTTTTAGTCCTGTAAAGTGCTTTCTCTTTTGAATCTTTGGGTTCTTTCTTTCTCTTTTGATCCCAGAATAGATGCCAATGTCTGCTTGAAAGTTCTTAAGACCCTAAATGCCCTCACCAAAATAGGATGTAGAACATAAAGTTTATGAACTATATTATGTCAGTTGACCAAATTGACCCATGAAACTGTGGTCCTAAACCTTCAAATCCAGTAAACCAGTCCCACAAAGTGTGTGGTTATATCTAGGAATTATCTATAATTGTGACCCCTACATAGTTTATTTTTTATATTTTTGGGGGGCAGAGAGAAAGAGATAGAGGGAGAGAGCTCTGTTCACATAGTGATTAACAGCTTGGCTGATAACCACAAGGTTGGCAGTTCAAATCCAGTAGCTGCCCCTTGAAAATCCAATGGGGCAGTCTGACTCTGTCCCATAGGGTGCTATGAGTCAGAATTGACTCAATAATAATGGGTTATATACATACAGCAAGCCCACAGATATGACTCTACATGTACACATATAGACACACATATACCCTCCTGTTCATATATTCATACATATCTACCTGTGTAACCACACACATGTCTTGTGGTTATTATTGCTGTTGTTGCAACATTGTGTATGTTATAGACTTTATCAAATATGTCCTGTATTCTTGTGTTCTCCTTAGTGTCATCATTTACCTTGGTCAAGCTATACATACTTTACTGACTTTTGGGATTGTCTTTCCCATCCCCCAAAATAACAGGGTTCCACTATCGAAAAAGTGATTATCCCTCTTTTCCCTTCCCAACCCTGGCAACAACTAATGAACATTGATTTCTTCATGCATACCTATAATAGTCTTCTTATAAAAGTGCAATCATACAATATTTGGCCCTTTGTGATTGACATGTCACTCAATATAATGTCCAGATTTTTCCATTTTATAAGATATTTTGAAAAATCATTACTCATTATAGCCATGCAGTGAAAAAGTATTCCATTGTATGTGTGTACCACATTTTGTTTATACATTTATCCATGATGGGCACTTAGATTGTGTCCAGCTATTGCTGTTATGGATAGTGTTGCAGTAAACATACATGTGCATATGTCTATTTTTGTCACTGCTATTAGATCTCTAGGAATGGAATTGTGAGATCATAAAGTATCTCCACCACTTGTCTATCAGTTTGTCATACTGTGATGGCCTGCATGTTTCTGTAATGCTGGCAGCTATGCCATTTCTATTTCAAATACTGGTAGAGTCATCCATTGTTTTAATAGAGTTTCCAGACTAAGATAGACTAAGAAGACTAAAAAGAAGGACCTGTAAATCTACTTCTGAAAAAATTGGCAGGTAAAAGCTGTATGAGTCCGATATAGTGCCAGGAGATGAGTTCCTCAAGTTGGGAGACATTCAAAATACAACTGAAGAAGACCTGCCTTTTCAAAGCACAGTCAACTTTAATGACATGGATGGAGTCAGGTATTCAGGACTTTCATTTGCTGGTGTGGTATGACACAAAATGGGAAGAAACAGCTGCAAACAGCCATTAATAATCAAAATATGGAATGTACAAAGTATAAATTTAGGAAAGGTCAAAGTAGTCAAAAATTAAATGGAACAACAAAAAAGTCCCCATCCTAGGCAACTGTGAGGTGAAATGGACTGGTATTGGCCACTTTGAATTGTACAACCATATAGCTACTGTGATAGCAATGACAAACTGAAGAGAAATAGTGTCACACCCACCATCGAAAAGAACATTTCAAGGTCTATCCTGTAGAACACTCTATCAGTGGTAGGATACTACCCATAAACCTATGAAGAAGATCAGTTTATTCAACTATTATTCAAATTAATCCACCAACCGTGAAGGCTGAAGATGAAGAAACTGAAGACTTTTATCAACTCCTGAAGCCTGAGATTGATCACACATGTGATCAAGATGCATTAAAAATTACTGGTGATTGAAGTGCAAAAGTTGGAAACAAAGAAAAAAATCAGTGGATGGAAAATATGCCTTTGGTGATAGAAATAATGCCAGAGATTGCATGGTAGAATTTTGCAAGAGGAATGACTTACTCATTGCCAACACCTTTTTTCAACAACATTAATGGCAACTATGTAAGTTGATTTCACCAGGTGGAGTGCACAGAAATCAAATCAGTTACAGCTGTGGAAAGAGGCAGTAGAAAAGGCTCAGTATCATCAATCAGAACAAAGCCAGGGGCTGAATGTGGAACAGACCATCAGTTGCTCATATGACAATTCAATCTGAAACTGAGGAAAATTACACTAAGTTCATGCAAGCCAAAGTACAACCTTGAAGGTATACCACCTGAATTGACAGACCAACTCAAGAATACATTTTTTGTGCTGAAAACTGATGACCAAAGACCAGACAAGTTGTCTAATTACATCAAGGACATCATAAGTCATGAAAGCAAGAAGTTGTTAAAAAGACAGAAAAGAAAGAAAAGGCTAAAATGGATGTCAGAGGAGAATCTGAAACTTGCTCTTGAATGTCAAGTAGCTAAAGCAAAAGGGAAAAATGGTAAATTGAAAGAGGTAAACAGTATATTTCAAGAGTCATCTTGGGAAGACAAAATCAAGTATTATAATAAAATGTGCAAAGACTTATGGTTAGAAAAACAAATGCGAAAAACATGCTTGACACTTCTCAAGCTGAAAGAAGTGATGAGAATTTCAACCTGAAGTTCAATATCAAAGGATTCTATGGGAAAAATAATGAAAGATACAGGAAGTATCAAAAGAACGTGGAAGGAATACACAGAGTGCCAATGTTCAACAATTTCAGGAGGTGGCATATGATCATGGGACTGCAGAAAGAGTCCAAGATGCACTGAAGGCAAGGGTGATAAACAAAGCTCCAGAAACTGACAGAATATCAGTTGAGATGTTTCAACAAATGGATGCAATACTGGAGGTTCTCACTTGTCCAGAAATTTGGAAGATAACTCCCTGACCAACTGACTGGAAGAGATCTGTATTTGTGTCCGTTACAAAGAAAGTTGACGCATTACAGCCTCATAACTGTGAGACATATGGTTGTTTGTGGGCATATCACTTCAACTTGTGAGGCCTCAATCTCCACGTGTGAAGGAAGACATTGGGTTGCCTCTCAGGGTACTCTCTGTTCTGAAAGTTTGGTTTACCACTGGTCTGCATAAAGTACACTAGCCTCTTTCACCTATGAAAACACTTTCCTACCTCAACTCACTTTATCCTGGGCTTTCAAGCATAGCTTTGTCCTGTGGTCTGTTCTGGCCTGGTACTCACCAGCTGTATATTTGTTCCTCATTCTAACCTGTAGCTGCTCCATAACTGACTGAGCCCAAATAGCTCTTCTCAGTACCAGGGACCACCAGGAGAGACTGAAAACATTCTTCAGTGTATATTTCAGAATGTTTCTTTGTCTTTTATAATCAGATTGCTTAAGAGTCATTAATGAATATAATTTGATATAAAGAGATTCACCTTAAATCATACTCAGACAAGCCAATGCAAGTTATATTCTGCACAGCTCCAAGGGCCCCATCTCATAGACCTTCTGTAAATGATGTCACCAGTATTGTGCAGTGCAGGAGCTCTACACTTAGGACAAATAAATTACAATGCCTTTCGATGATAATGTTTACTGTTTAAAAGCTCAGGCTCCACCTTGCCAGGAATTTCAGTCTTCTACCTTTATTACCTCAACTGTAAAATATGGATGACAGTATCTAACTCACAGGGTCATAAAAATAAATGAGTTCACCCATGTAAAGTACTTGGCATAGTGCCTGGCATACATGGATCAGACAATTAAGTTTGTGAATTCATCCTAGAAAAAGTGCTACATAACTCATTGTTGAATAGCACCACAGTCACTTTCAATGTACTCCCCTTTGGAAGCTATGGACTGACACCAGTGCCTAGTCCACCCTAAAATGTAGGGAATGGCCATTAGTGCTGTCTTAGTATTACCCTTGATGTCCTGAATGTCATAGAAATGTCTTCCTTTCACTATTTCCTTTATCTTGGGGTAAAGAAAATAATTCTGATCTGATGAGTCAGGAGGGGATTCCAATACAGTTACTTGTTTACTGGCTAAAAACTGCCTTAGAGACAACTATATGATGAAGTTAGATGACTTGCCACTGTGTCCAATGGCCATCCCAGAAAGAGTTCCAAAATTGCTTTGAAGAGTGGACTAGGTAATTACATCAGTGTATAGCTTCCCAAGGGCAGTGCTTCAAAGGTAACTATAGTGATTTTCAACAATGAGGTACATGTAGCACTTAGAACAATTAAGGTCACAGACTTAATTGTCGGCCCTTATGGACTGAGCATCTGGACTCCACCAGTGGGCATTTTTATCATTATTCAGTTAGAACCAACATCTCTTTTTCTTTGCTTTTCTGCATCCAGCCAAAAGTCCAGGTTCCTAGTTACAATTTCCTTCTCCCTCTTCAGTCCCTTTCATAGTCATGAAGTCAGATTATGGAATTATGCATCAAGGTACCTGGACTCAAATTCTGATTCTCTGAATTCAAATTATTAATCCAGTAATATTGAAGAAACCACTTAACCTTTCTGTGTGAATATATAGATAGTCTGTAGGCTGTAAAAGGCAGAAATCATGAGGTTGTTGTGAAGATTAAATGAAGTATATGTCAAACAGCCGAAGGTTAGGATTTGATATGTGGGCGTCTAAACACTGAATCTTAATCTGAGTCATACAGATATTGGAACATCACTATCCCTAACATTGCTTACACCAATGTCTATAAAATAGAAATGATGTTTCTCACTTCTGATGACTTTACTGCCCTCATTTATTTTGTGGTGAGATATGTCGACCCTGCCCTAGTCTCAGAAAACCCTGTACCGCAGGCTGACTCAGTGACCTTGTCTCTTGACCTGCAGGTGAATATTGACCACTTCACGAAGGACATCACACTGAAGAACCTGGTGCAGCCTTCTCTGGGCAGCTTTGACGAGGCCCAGAAAAGAATCCACGCCCTCATGGAGAAGGATTCGCTGCCTCGCTTTGTGCGCTCTGAGTTTTATCAGGAGTTGATTAAGTAACAATTTAGCCAAGCTCTGAAAGTTACCCTGTGTGTCGTTCTTCATTAGTAACCCTGCATTCTCCAGTGACCTCCGTATTTTCCCATAACAGCTTTGCTCAGAGACACTCAAACAGGGAAAACCCCAGGAAGCATTCATTATTCTTTTTTCTCACATTGTTTTAAATGGTTGCCTACTGTCTGAATGACTTCCCTCTCCAATGCCTTCCTGCCCCATTCTTAAGCTTGTTGTTATCAGAATCATAAATCAAGGAAATATAAGGCAAGAATATGGCATTATTGAATATAGGCCCATTTGGCTTGGGTAATAGATCTCCTAAACTAGTCTGAAAAAGTAAATGGATGTAGAAAGATCAATTTTAAGGAAGCTTGCTTCTTTCATTCTCACAAGGGGAGTGGAAATCATCTCTAATTATTTGTGGACTTGGTTGGTAAAAGATTTGATCTTTTAATGAAATACATTATTTAAAGTATTGATATTCCCCACAGGCTGTGTCCATTATAAACAGAAGATATGACCATTAGCTGTGCTTATTCAAAATCAATCTGAACACAATTTATATGGATTAAACCTCTCTTTTCCTTAATAAAGTGACCAAATTATACCAATTAAATCAATGAACTAATTTTAACAATGGTCTATTATAAGTATATATAGGATCTAGGTCCAGTATTTCAATTTTCAATTATTATGAATCTCTGGGAGTAAAATATTCCCAAATTTCTAACTTGAGTTATAAAACTCTTGGAGTCAGTGGCAGTGGGTTCCCACCTCAACACCGAGAAGGCGGTATCCCAAACTGAGAAAATAACATCAAGTCTAAAATAGCTAATCCTCCTATGACACCATCTATTTGTTTAGTAAAAGGTTGCTATCTTCAGAACACCAAATTATCTTTTGAAAAATTTATTTGACTACACACAGAAGCTTCCTAAATGAAATAGAGTTACAGAGTACTCAGCATTTTACCAAACGCTGTGGTCTGTTAACAACCCCAATTTTCCCTCATGTTTTGCTTCTAACATTAGTGAATTATATTTATCATCAAAGCACACATTTATACCCTTACAATGCTTCATACACAGCTAATTGATAAGGCAATCGTATTTTTATCAGGTTTAAACTTTTAATTCTATATTTCATTATTATAAGTCTCGATTTTTTTCTTCTCTTTAGTATATTTGAAAACACTGATTTACGTAATTTAGTACCAGAATAAAACTAAACCATTTATAAGGTAATCAGAATGAGGATGTTGAGTTGCTTCAAAAGTAAGAGACTATTTTTAGAAGGATTAAGAAAATTCTGAAATGATTAAGTAGAATACTTTGTTTAGTCTTCCATTCCCTCTTTTGTTTTCCTTTTCAGTCACATGTTCCTAGTGTCACATATTTAGAGCCCATTCATTCGAGCAATTTCTTAAGATGACTGTCAGTGGGTAACTATATCACTCAATTCTTTAGCTAAAACTGAAGGTTTTTGTTGGATTTTCCCTAATTTTGTTATTTCAAAGGATCATGTGCCTTTTCTGAGTACTTACCATTTAATATTCTATAAATAGGTTGCAGTGACTGGCTCTATTGCCAACAATTGCTAATGTGATTTGAATTCATTCATGTTTGTCAATTTAGCTCAGACATCCCTTCACTGCTCAGAGGACAGCTAAGTCAGATCGACGTTTCAACTGCAAGTGAGAATCTCTTATCTCAGACATTTGTGTAGGATAGACAAGCAACTCATATTGAAAATTCCAGAGCATGCTTCCTCACACCACAGTCCTCAGCCATCTGTCTACCTTGTACAAGTCTGGTGAAGTTTACCAGCACTTTATTTTCTAATGCAGCCAGAAGTTTTAAGAACTCAAGAATGTTAAGTGAGTTATTTTTCTTGAGTTCCAAAACATTTTTAAGAAACACTGTGATTTAGTTAAAAATTCAAACATTTTATTCACATGATTTGATATGTAAAGTATTTGAAAATGCTCAGAGAATTAACTAGATATTACAGATCTCACCCAGCTAGTTGATATTATGGAGACTTGAGCTGACTGTTCTCATGGAACACCTGTGTAAGTGGGTTGACTTGTCAGTGGGAGGTAGGACGAGCCCTCACCTTCTCATAAGCCAAGTCAGGGCAGAGGGTAAGAGGGGACATCAAAAAGGTCAGTGCTGTGAAGGCTCTGGAAACCCTGGTGGTGTAGTGGTTAAGAGCTATGGTTGCTAACCAAAAGGTCAGCAGTTCAAATCCAAAACCAGGTGCTCCTTAGAAGCTCTATGGGGCAGTTTCTCCTCTGCCCCATAGGGTTGCTATGAGTTGGAATTGACTCAATGGCTACAGGTCTGCTGTTTGTGCATGTGTGTGTGAAGGCTACTAAAAGAATGCCTTCTAGACAAAAAACTTAACTACATGTAAACATACACATATATTTGAAAGTCCTCTAATTTATGAAATGATAAAACTAAAAGCACACAAACACTACATTTCCAAATGAGGTAACAAATAGTAAGTAATGGCACTAGGAAGTTTGTTTGAAAGCTTTAAAAAATAATTAGGAAAAAAAGAAATTTGTGTTACTAGTAGTTTCTGTGGTAATGAAGAAAATACGTTCTTTTCATTCTGTGAAATTAGAACAAGTGTGATGATATTTCCAGGAAATAAATAAATAAAAGAAAGCATCTGTTTGTCACTGTCTCACCCTCCTCTCCATCCTCCGTACTTTCCCTGCAGTAAATTGCTTGGAAAGATATGAGACTTAAAATGAGCCCTGCAGTGCTTGCATTTTCCGTCCTTGTGAAAATGCAACCACAGTTGTAAGTGGTTTTGGGGTGTAGATAGGTGGTGGAACCAAACTGTGGTCAATGGCAGCAGGAGTAGAAGTGTCTCATTCATGAGAGAAACCTCAGATTTGTTTAGGAAATGATCCATGACCTAATTTTTTTGCCTGGCTTTGATATATTTCTGGATTGGAATCAGATCAGGAGCTAAATTAGACCAGTATGAAGAGACAGAATATTGATTTTAGAGCAAGTTAGAGGGCTGTATTCTATGCTAACCTGCCAAAGCAGTGCTCACTCCTCTGGCCTCCTCTCACACACACATACACACCATGCATATATACATTGTCTTTCTCCAGATAAACGCTTTCTGAAATACGTTCAGTTGCAGAAACATTTCAGTAACTTTGCCTTCAAATCAATAGTCATGTATTTTGTTCCCCACTCCCCATACTCTTGTATTCCAACTCTTTGCTGTATAAATAATGCTTTAAATTGATTTCAGCTTTTAGTGGATAAAAGAGAGGGACTTGATGAAATAAATCATTTGTCATCCTTTACCAAGCAATGAATTTAACTTGATTGATTTTGATAGCATAACATTAATAATTATTTCCCAAAGACTAATAGACATGCAAAAGTTTTACTAAAAACTTGAAAATTAATAAACTGACAGGTGCCATTTGTCTGGGCTTTATAGTATTACCACTTTCTTCAAAATTTGATAATTTGAAAATTATTTAAAACCTAGTTACATTTCATGAAAGTGACTTTTATCCCTGAAATGACTTAGTCTAGTGATTTTCCCTTGTTTCCTAGGAATTTAGCAGGTTTAGGAGACAACGGGGTCATGAGAAGAAAGGGGACAAAGGAGAGAAGGAATATGGGAAAGAATTAAGTGCTCAGAATCTACAAGTTAAACCTATTGTTGGAGAAATTAAGAGCAGCTCAATGTTATTGATAAATCTAGTCTGTTTCTTGCTGTCATCTTCCAGATTTATAGGAAAGAATTTTTTGACTCATTATGCACCTAGATGAGAACATCACTTCTACATCCTAGAGAGAGAGGGAAAAAAAAAAGTGGCAGGGGGCACTGCTTTTCCCATATGGCTTGCGTATGCCAGAAAGTAGAAAGGGGGAAAACTCAGTTTCCAATATCCATGTGTCCAAACCCGAGAGCCAGACAACTCTATGCAGGTTCTGGATATGAAGTCTTGGTGCAACTCAATCATTGGACTTCTCTGGTTTATTAGGCTCTCTATTATGCAAAATGTGCATTTAATACTTGATTAGCCCAAGACCTCTTTAATCAGCTAGCAGATACTGCTTATGCTAAACACACTTTTCACTCAAGTAGGTCATGTGACAGAACAGAGCAACAGAAATCCAAAGAAAGGGCATCCCCAGCATCGGTTAACCATCCTAGAACTGGAAAGGTCAACTCTTCCAAAGAGGAGACATGTATGGCTTTGAATGGATACTCATAGCATAAAGTTGCAAGCCAAACATCTTATGAACATTGTCCCACGCTTCACTGTTTAAGAATAATTACCCTTTTTGTTTTGTTTTCAGTAGAGATACTACAAATCAACTTCTCAGCATCTATGTTCAGTTCAATAAGTCTCTTGCAAGTTACTTGTCCTTTTACTTGATATATTTTTCTTTGCCACTCCACCCCATGCTTTCTTTTATCCTTTCCTCCAGGAAGAGGAGATGTTTAAGGTTGGGAATAACCATAAATAGGTGATAACAAATAGATTAAAAATGTTTAACTTCCTAGCTGGGAAAGCATGAAGGCTGAGACTTCATGAGCAAAGGAAAAATGAAGGAAAATGGTGAAATAATTGTCTCTGGAGACAATTTATCTGGATAACTTTTACCAAAAGTTCTTTTCTCTGTCATACAGTATGAAAATTTTGGAGAACCGTAACTCTCAATCCTCCTAGGTGGCACAGCTCAGAGAAGGGAATAGAAAGTTTTGAAGGTTCAGCACTATCCTGTAAGCTTTTCATTTCAGAACAATTGTGTTTATCTTCAGATTTGTATTCAATACTTTATGTACTGCCTGAGTCATACTTCCTGATAAAGCACTGAATATGTATCTGTAATCATGACCACATACATTGTATTAAATATGTCTATATGACAGTCTCACATGAATTCTTCTTGACTCCCAAGTGTTCTTTATCTGAAACTTTTCCTAAAGATGGATTTGTTTCTTCACTGTGCTTTTTATATCTCATGAGCTCTCAATCAGTTGAGCAGATCCCTGTCTCAACAAGAATCAGTTATAATATGGTATGGCATGTAAAATTCAGAAATGGAGATATAAAATGTTTCATTTTTATGTATTTTGTTGAACATTTTCAAGTAACAATAATTTATTACTCACTCTCATCACTGTTATCAACTAACTGAACCTATTTTATCAGTTTTTAGTTAAGTGTAGCGATTGCCTTCTCTTCCTATACCAGTGGAAGGCCTGAATTCCAGGACCCCTGCAAGCTCAGTGCTTACCTTAGTTTCAAAGATAAATCACTTTTCTCATCTGATTTAGTCTTTTTGTTTACTTTGCAAACAATCCAAAACTCTCATTGTCATTAAGTCAATTCTGACTCATAGTGACCCCATTTAAGATTCCTGAAATCCACTATATTGAAAACATTGACCCTTTCACTCAACTGATGCTGACTTATTCAGTGTCTGCCACGTACAGGCACTGTATTCAGTATCAACCTAAAGATGTCACTGAAGACGAAAACAGCATTTAAGTCCTATTCCATGTGTCACAATTCCAAGTGAGTTAGGGGATTTTTTTTCAGTCTTTTTGGCTGATTTTGCTCAAGACTTGGAGGTATTTAGGATTACAGCATTTCACATGGCATTACTGACACGGTGCCGAGGAGTAAACTGGGCACATGGTATGCTCCATAGGAGATAGGGGGAAATACTTAAAGCAGGAAGCAATATTACATCCAAAACATAAATGTTAAGACTATACAAAGATATTTTGTGGAGGTGGTAGTTGTAGGAAGTGATTAGAAGGGAGAGGTTTAAAACATCAAGAAAAATCTATGTGCTTTCTAAAATATATACTTTGAATTCTTCTGAAACACACATGCAATGTATTGTTGTGAAGTGAATATGTCCACACACATCTGACTCAATCTGTGAAATTTTACCAATATCTAACAGACTCCCTTATACCATCTTACCATCTTTTGTTTATTCTGACTTATAACAAGAGAATATATTCGTTCTATTCACGGGAGGCTTAGAGTTGTACCAGTTTAAGACCATTGTGAAGAATGCTGCTATAAGCACATCTTAAAAAAAATAGAGATAAATATTAAGATAGCCATAAAAGAAACTAAGAATCTTATCCAGCAACATAAAAAATAGAAAAACAAAGACTCAGCAAATACAAAATCAAGAGTGATGAAAAAAACTTGAAAACAAATACATAAAGAAATGAGTCAGCACAGAAAATAAAGTTGAACCAAAAAACTGTCAATAAAACACAAAGAAATACATCAAAATGACAGCACTAAACAGATACCTTAAAAAGTTACATTGAATATAAATGAATTAAATTCACCAACAAAGAGACAAAGAGTGGCAGAACAGATTAAAAAAAAAAAGCATGGTCTTATATATATATATATATATATATATATATACATACATATGCTGGCTAAGAGATACACAACTTAAGACTTAAGAACACAAACAAACTGAAACTCAAAGGACTGAAAAAATGTATCAAGCTAAAAACAATAAAAAAATAACAGAGCCAAGCCAGCCAAGTATTAAAATTTCTGACAAAATAGACCAAACAAAGAAGGATACTATATAATGATTAAAAGATCAATATGCCAGAAGATATAACCATAATATATATTTACACATCCAACGACAGGGTTTCCGAATATATCAAACAAACTCAAACAGCATTGAAAAGAGAGAGAGAGATAGAGCTCCACAATAAAAGGAGGCTTCAACAAACCACTTACAATGAAGGATGAAAATTCCAGAAAGAAATGCAATAAAAACATGGAAAATCAAAATGCCATAGGCAACCAAACTGACCTCACAAACAAAGAATACGTTGTCCAACAGCAGAAACCCTAGTGCCATAGTGGTTAAGTGCTAAGGCTGCTTCCCAGAAGGTTGGCAGTTCAAATCCACTAGGTATTCCTTGGAAACTCTAAGGGGCAGTTCTACCCTGTCCTGTAGGGTTGCTATGAGTCAGAATCGACTTGACAGCACTGGGTTTAGGTTTGGTTTTGGCCAACAGCAGTCTAGTACACTTTCCTTTCCAAACATAGAATATTCTCTAGAATATACCACAATATTAGGCTATAAAGCAAGCCTTAACAGAATCAAAAGCACTGAAATGCTGCAAAGCATCTTTCTGATTACAAAGCTATAAAAGTAGATGCTAATGACAGAAAAAGTAAGTAAACAAAAAAAAAAATCTAACACATGGAAACTGAACAACACCTTGCTCAAAAACTACTGGGTTATGGAAGAAATTAAGGATAGAATAAAGAGGTTCTCAGAATCAAAACAGAACGAAAACATGTTACCCAAACCTTCTGGACACAGCAAATGCAGTGCTCAGAGACCAATCTATAGGAATAAATACAAACATCCAAAAAGAAGAAAGGGCTGAAACAAAGCACTTATCCTGCAACTCAAACAAATAGAAACAGAGCAGCAAAAGAAGCCCTGAAACACCAGAAACAGGCAAGGCAAATTATACATAATTAAATGAAACTGAGAATAGCAAAAAAATGGAAAGTGTTAACAATATCAAAATCAGATCCTTTAATTGATCAAAATTATCAACAAACCACTGGCCAAACTGACAAAAGATAAAGATGAGAGGAAGCAAGTAACCCAAATGAGAAAAAAGATGGGCAATATTATAACAGATCCAACTGAAATTAAAAGAATCATAACAGAATTCTATGAAAAATTGTACTCTAACAAATTTGAAAACCTAGCAAATACAGACAAGTTTCTAGAAAGGTACTACCTAACTAAACTAACACAAAGGTAGAACTAGACTCATTACAAAAGAAGAGATTGAAAGCCAGCCAAGTGCCGTTGAGATGGATCCGACTTGATTATTAAAAAAAAAAAAAAAAACTCCCAACAAATAAATCCCTGAATCTTTGTTTTTCTTGTTTTTTATGTTGTGTAAGATTCTTAGTTTCGTTTATGGCTATCTTAATATTTATCCCTACATTTCTAAGTTTAAAGCTGCTTTTTATTTCTTTATGTCGCTTTGACTTCCTTTCCATAGGAAAGGCTTATTACTATGCTTTATTTTCTTCTTTTGTGTTTTACTGTTGTAATCTTACATAGTGGTATCCTTATTTTTCTATTTTCAATGTTTTAGATTTGGTTTTTCTTTCTGTGATTTCCAACTCTGGGTTGATATTTAGTTCCTCTGTCCTGTATTCTAGTCTTGTGGGTTGTGAACTGATGTTAGTGATTTCTTAACTGAAGGACTCTCTTTAGTATAAGGTTTAACAATTACATTGTGAACTCATCCTAGAAAAAGTGCTATATACCTCATGTTGAATATCACTATGGTCACTTCAAAGTACTCCCCTTGGCAAGCTATGCACTGATTTTCCAGCACCTAATCTACCCTTCAAAGCAATTTTGGAACTCTTTTCTGGAATAGCCATCAGAGCTGTCATCATATTACTCTTGGTGTCCTGAACATCACCCAAATTTCTTCCTTTCAATATTTCCTTATCTTTGGGTAAAGAAAAAAGCCACTGTAGGTCAGATCAGGTGAGTAGGGAGGATGTTCCAATACAGTTATTTGTTTACTGGCTAAAACTTCTCTCACAGACAATGGCATGTGAGCTGCTACATTGTTGTGTTGCAAGAGCAGTGAGTTGTTGGCAAAAAGTTCAGGTGTTTTTGTCTAATTTTTCACACAGTGTTTTCAGCACCTCCAAACCATGAACTTGGTTGACTGTTTGTCCACTTGGTGCAAATTCATAATGAACAATCCCTCTGATATAAAAAATTGGTTAGCAACATTGTTTTGACTCTTAATTTGGACTGATAGAATTTTTGGTTGTGGAGAATTGGCTGACTTCCATTGTGCACTTTGATACTTTGTTCAGGGTCATATTGGTACACTGACATTTCATCACCGGTGATAACATGGCACCAAACATCGTCTGGCTTCTCCAAAAGGGCTTGGCAAACTTCAACTCTCTTTTGCTTTTGTTCATCAGTGAGCTCCTTTGGTATCATTTTTGTACACGTCTTTCTCATGCCAAGATTTTCAGTTAAGATTTTCTGTTTCTGTATCAATGTTTGCTTGGTCTGCTATGCTTCTCACAGTCAGCCAACAAGTATGATGCACAATTTGATGAATTTTTACAATGTTTTCATCAGATCTGCTGGCTATTGGCCTCCCTGAACTCTCTTCACTAGTGACACTTTCCCTTCAGGAAAATATTTAATTCATCTGTACACTGCCATTTTCTTCATGGTATTATCCCCACAAACTTGGACTAACATGTTTCTGATTTCACTTCCGCTCTTGCCAAGTTTAACCAGAAAGTAAATGTTTGTTCATTGCTGTAATTCAAGCTCCAACATTCTCATGACAGCACACAAAACACACAAGAGTGATGAACACCACTCAGCAAGACACTGCTACGTGTTGACATGACATGAACACAGATGTGAGACACTGATATACCAAGGTTATGAAACCTTACTGAGTTGTTTGTACAGTGCTGCCAGTGTACGCGCACAATGGCTAGCTCACAAACTTATTGTCAGACCTCCCAATTCTCAGAGTTTCTTTATTTTTCTTCCTTCTTTATTCTGATTTTTCCTCAGTTTTATCCAAATGGTTGTCTTCAGTTTTGCTGATCCTGTCTTCTATTCATTCAAACCTGCTCTTCAGCCCTTCTATGATATTGTCCATTGCTGACATCTTGTTGTTTATCCTTCAGATTTCTATTGTTGTTTTTATGTAATTTTTGTCTCTTTTTGCTTCAACTCTTGGATAGGTCTAAATACTAGAGACTCGAATTCCCTGTCAGGTAGTTCTAGTATCTTTTCTTCTACCACAAAGTACTCTGTTGTTTTATTTTGTACATCTATTAGAACCATTCTGTCCTTTTTTAAATGTTGTGATATTATCTACTTTCTTCAGGACATTCAATAGTTTTTTTCTTAGTTTATTGATTGTAGGTCTGTTTGTTTCATTCTGCTCTTTTGTTTTATTTGGTTACCTATTCAGTCTTGTCTCTTGCTATGGGTTTGTTCAGACTTTTTGCCTGAGTTTGTATTAATTTAGGTAAGTGGTGTGTTTACAGAAACTTTCCCCTTTTCTCTAACTTCTCATATTTTTTTACTGAATTGTTTTAAGCCCATTGTTGAGACCTACTGTTCAGAAAAAATATTTCTTCTAGAATATTACTCTCTTTGACAATGTACCTGGTCACCCAGAGCTCTGAAGGAGATGTACAAGGAGATAAATGTTGTTTTCATGCCTGCTAACTCAACACCCATTCCACAGCTCATGATCCAAGGAGTAATTTTGACTTTCAAGTCTTATTATTTAAGAACTATGCTTTCTAAGGCTGTAACTGCCATAGATAGTTATTTCTGTGTCAGATCGTGGAAAAGTAAATTGAAAACTTAACGGAAAGAATTAAGTACTGAAGATGCCATTATGATTCACAGAAGGAGTTCAGAATATCAATATTAATAGGCATTTGGAAGTTGATACAAACTATCAAAGATAACTTTAATGGCTTCAAGATTTCAGTGGAAGAAGTACTGCAGATGTAGGGGAAATGGCAAGAGAACTAGAAATAGAAGTGGAGTCTGAAGATGTAACTGAATTACTGCAACTGCATCATAAAACTTTAATGTGATACGAGTTGCTTTTATGGGTGAGCAAAGAAAGTGGCTTCTTGAGAAGCAATCTATTCCTGATGAAGATTGTAGGAACATTGCTGAAATAACAGCAAACTGTTTAGAATATTATACAAACTTAGTCAATAAAGCAGTAACTGGATTTGAGAGGACTCACTGTAGTATTGAAAGTAGTTTTACTGTGGGAAAAATACTATCCAACAGCATCACATGTTACAGAGAAATTTTTCTCAAAGAGTCAATCTTTGCAGCAGACTCCATTATTTTCTTGTGGAGTGATCTGTCTCATTTTTTAATGTAATCAGTGTTCCTTTGATGTATTTAGATGCTTTAGTATTGGGTGCATAAATGTTTGATATTGGTAAGTTCTGTCTGTACTGAACCTTTCAGCAGCAATAAGTCATGTCCATGCTTGTCCACTATGATGGATTTTACATTAAAATCTGTTTTATCTGAGATTAGTATTGCCAGACCTGCTCTTCTTTGTATATTGTTAGCTTGCTATACATTATTCTATCCTTTAATTTTCAGTTTGTTCACATCTTTAAGTCTAAGATGAGTTTTTTTGTGAACAACATGTATACGAGTCTTGTCTTCTGATCCAAGATGTCACTATTTGTCTCTTTACTGGAGCATTCAGTCCATTTACATTCAATGTAATCATTATTAGGTATGTCTTTAGTGCTATCATTTTGATGTAATTATTTTTGAACAAAGAAGACAGAAGAAGAATTGATGCCCTTCGAATTTTGGTATTAGAGAAGAATGTTGAATGTAATATGAACTGCCAAAAGAACCAACAGATCTGTTCTGGATGAAGTACAACGAGAGTGCTTCTTGGAAACAAAGATGGCAAGACTGTGTCTTATACACTTTGGACACGTTGTCAGGAAAGATCAGTCCCTGGAGAATGACAACATGCTTGGTAGAGTGGAGGGTCAGCAAAAAAGACAAAGACCCATGATGAGATGGATCAACGCAGTGTCCACAACAATGGGCTTAATCATAAAAACAATTGTGGACATAACGTAAGACTGGGTAATGTTTCATTCTGTTGTTCATAGGGTCACTATGAGTCAGGACCAACTCAATGACACCTAACAACATTTTTTTGTTGATGTTTTCTCTGTTGCTTTTAATCTGTTCTGGGTCATTCTTCTTTATGGATTGATTTTTCACCCTTTTCAGTGTTGGTTTTGTGTTTGTTCAGACTCCTGTGTTACATTTCTTGTTTTGACATGTTACTTCTTTATTGTGCTTTACAGCTGCCCTTATGACCCTCCTTAATAATCTATGTTTAAATGCAATTTTAACTTCTATGTATCTTATTAAATTCCTCTCCATCTGGAAGGACTGTAACTACTATAGTATATCACTCTTTTTAATGTGATGGTATCATAGTTTTCATGATATGATCACTGAATCTCTTCTTTTAACATTATAGTTTTGATTGAGTTTTGTGCCTTCCCTAAGTGAGTAGGTTTCTGGATGATGTGTCCTGTATTGTCTCCTAAAATATAGAGTTAATGGTTTTGTTTTTGTAAGCCAAGAGCTTCTTTCAGTATTTTCTTTTTGTAGCTTTCATTTGTTTTTCACAAAGTCTCTGAGTTTTCTGTTTGTCTGTGAGTGTCTTAATTTTATTTTCATATTTGAAAGACAGTTTTGCAGAATATATAATTCTTGTTTGGAAATTTATCTTTCAAGGCTTTGAATGTGTCATCCCACTGCTTCTGTGCCAGCATTGTTTCTGCTGAGAAGTCGGATGAAAGCCTATAGGGTTTCCCTTTGAATTTTAACTTTGCTTTAAGTCTTGCTGCCTTTAAAAGTTTCTGCTTATGTTTCATTTTGTGAAGCTTGATTATAATATGTCTTGGTGTCTTCTTTTGGGGTCTAGATTACGTGGTATTTGATACGCAACTTGGATATCTATGTTCTTTTCTTTCATAATTTCAGGGAAATTTTCTGTCAGCAACTTAACAATAATACTCTCTGTGTTTTCAGGTGTCCCTTCCTGTTCAGGAACTGCAGTTAACTGGGGATTGTTCCTCTTGATCAAGTCCCACATGTTCCTTAATGCTTCTTCATTTTTCTTATTTATTTTCTCATTTCTCCTCATAAATGCTGGTATCAGTAGCTGTGTCTTCAAGGTGAGAAAGTCTATTTCCAGTTGTTCAAATCTGTTCTCTTGGCTTTCAACTGAATTATCTGATTCTGTAATTTTGTCATTGATCTGTCGGATTTCAGAATGCTGATGTTCTATCAGTTTGAACAGCTTGCTTAATTTTTCATTTTGCTCTGCGGCATTTTGTACTCTCTATATAATCCTTTTATACTCAACCTCTGATAGTTTCAGAAAGGCTTCTTCATCCGGAAAGTTCTTTGGTTCTGTATTTTGAGAGCTTTCTGGAGGCATGGGTGGATTTTGCTTTAAGTGTCTGGTCAAGGTTTGTTGCTTTCTCGACATCTAGAGGCTATTTAGCTTCTCTGGTATTGTCTTAACAGGAGCTGAAGCACAGTTATGAAAAGGAAGTTGATCACCAGTCACCTCTATGCTCTCCAGGTATGGGGCCCAGTGAAATCTCTGGGGTAGCAGGCTCCACCTCCTGGCTGGCAAAGACAGGGCCCTATTTATGAAGTTACTGGGGGGGCAACATCTGACCCTATTATGTGGGTCAGTAAAGGCTGGAAGAGATGGGATCAGGCTTCACTGCAGCTATTTCTCTAGGTAGTCTTATTTTGAAAGGTAAAAGCTATCTGACAGCTTCCAAAATCAGTCAGGCTGTCAATTGTGCAAGTGCCTCTTTCCAGCTGGCAATGGAGGCACCTCTGTATCTATCCCCAGATTCTGTGAACTAGTTCAAACTACAGACAGGCTACTGCCCTGCTGTCATCCACTGCCAGGCCCAACCCATAAGACTACACTGTTCTAAACACAGCTTCTCTGCTGGGAAAGCACTTTCTGGGCTGACACTGCCTCTCAGACTGGGAATTAGCCCATGCTGAGGCCTCCACCATGAGTCGGATCCGACTCGATGGCACTTGGCTTTTTTGGCTTGGAGGCCTCCATTTGGGTAACACTGCCTCCCAGTTGAACAACATAGCATCCTGTACAAGCTGTCCTTCCTGCTGTGAAATAGCTGAATCTATGACAGAGGTTTGGAAAGAGAAGGTAGAGGGGCAGTGGTGCTCTGAGTCCAGAGCCAGGCTCTCAAATTGTAGCTATTCTGCCTGCTGATCACATCAGTAGTGTGGCTGAGCTTTGCTGCCAGGTAAGCCCATCCCCTGCCTGTCAGCTAAGGCAAAGGAAAAAAAATTAAAAACACACGTTACCTTTTGTCTGTGAGATCTGGTCATTCAACAAGGGCAGGGGTCAGTGAAAGAGAAGATGTTTCCTGTTCAGTGGCATGTAGTCCAAATTGACAGTCCTGTGCCATGTCCTAGGGCTCACTGGATGTACAGAGGTCTCCACTTAATTATCAACACAGGCCTTAGTTTTCAGACAGAATTGAGGAGATGTGTGCCTAGTCTGCCTTCTTGACTCTGCCCGCTCCATTATTTTATTTGAAGATATTGTCAAAGCCACCCTGAATGTTCAGCAACCACCGCACTAATCAGTCAGCAGCTGTCAATACTGAGTAAAGACCCTTCACCAGCAAAAAGATTATGATTCACTGAAGGATCAGATGATGGTCAGAATTTTTTAGGAATGAAGAATTTTTAAATTAAGATATGTACATTATTTTCTCTAGACACAATGCTATTGTATACTTAAGTTGATTCCAACTTAATGTTACACAATATGTGTAAAGATAACTTTTATATGCTTTGAGAAAGCAGAAAATTCACTTGACTTGTGTAATTGCAACTTTCAAGATCTGGAATGAAATTGCAATATCTTTGGTGTATGACAATACTTGAAGTAAAGAAAAAAAATCAAATGCTCATAAAAGATCCAGATTTGCATCTGCATGGAATTTATCTTCTGAAGCTGGACTGAGACCACTTATCAGATCACTTATCTCTTTTCAAGGAGAGTTTTCCAATGATCTTATTTATTAAAATATGCAACAATTTCATTCTTGATTTTAAGGATAAATTGAGAGTTTAAAATATAGTTGGAGTTTAAGATCAAATTTACCTCTACCCTAAATTCATCTTTCAAATAGACTCTTATATAAGATTCCTAAAAATAAAAAAATGACAAGATAACACATTAATATATTTTCTAGTCTGGCCTCCCCTTTTCTATATTTCATATTGTCCTGTGACCTTTTCAAATTTAGGAAGCTTCTAGAGAGATGATGAAGATCTAAAATAACAAAGTTACACATTTTGCTTTTAAGTTTCAGATGTAAAATGGAGAAAATACTGAAGAATTAGGAAAAGTCAAATGTTTCACTCATCGTTTTAAATCAACCTTAAATAATAAAAACCAGTTCAAGGCAAGAGCATACAGGAGAGAAAATGGAGAAAACACCAGAAAGGGAAATCATTGTGGTTCTGGAATGTGAACACTGTCATGGAAGGAACTCTGTGGATGAGAAGTATCAGGATCCATTCACCAGCAAGCCTTTTCATGCTTGAACATCATCAGTGGAAGGGAAATTACCTGACTTTCCCTTTCAGTTGGTCCAGTGATATCAGTTAGCTTTTGACCATTAAGGAGTAAAGACTACCCATTCCTTAAGACTTTGGTACCTATCAGCTACTCCATATATAAAATGTCTGCCTCAACAGCCTTTATAGTGGTACATTGTTTCAGATCAAGCATCCACAGAGAATAGGAAATATAGACCAAAATATCTAAATTTGTTCAAAAGCAACAGAGAACTCCCAAACAGTGAGTGAGGTATGTACTGCCAAGATCTCAGAAAGAAGAAAAGTTATCTGCTGTTGCCTTCTGTGAAGATAATTGCGAATTCTGGAGCCAAGACTCAGAGACTTGAAACCAACCAATTGCTTAGGATGAAAGTCTAAGAAGCTGAATAGTGACTGACAGTGATTTATTGTGCTTGAGGGGCCAAAATCAGCGTTTAGAGTCCACCAAAAGACATATTTGGAGAGTGGGGCCAAGATGGAAGAGTGTTCACACTTTTTCTGTGGGCCCCCTTATGACAAAGACCTGAAAAAACAAGTGAATCATTCATGTCTGATAAACTAGAAGCCCTAAATACTAAAGGCAAATTTGAGGAATTAGACTGAGTGGCAGCAGTGAGCTGGACTCAGAAGCAGCAGCAAGTTGCTAGACCTGACCAGTAGAAACCAGCATCATGCAGGAGAGATTCCTGCAAGAGAGATTCACCAGCAAGATGAGGCAAGCAGTGGCATTTGAGACACATTTTCCTCAACAGGAGAGATTATGTGGCAGATAATCCCCTCGCACCTCCAGAATCATTGAAAAATGACATGTACCATAAGTATTTATGTCTAAGCTACAGTACAGACCAAATACTTTTCTGTCATTTACTTACTCCTACCTGCTCTGCACTGAGCCCAAGTCAACTTCAAAGACTGATGTATCCCCTGAGCCAGAGGTAGGACTCCTCATGCACATGAAGCCATTCTCTTGGCCTTGGAAAGGGAACAATTAACAAACAGGAAAAAAAATGATCTACTGGCTCCCCTAAGCCAGAAACTCAGGGCAGAAAGAGAAAATTTCCCAAGGGTCCAAGGACATTGAATGCCTTTTACCCCTGAATAGACCTGTGAGAGATCATTAAAACAATGAGGGCCCTCTCTAGCACAGTGCAACAGGGTATATTCCTGACATCTAAACTCAATTGTGTCAGCATATGGTGAAGAGGCAGGCTCATGACATCTGACCCCTTTCTGCCTATTAAGAAGAATCCTCACCTACCTATATCAGGGGCCTGAAGAGATGCAGTTCCACCTTTGCCACCTAGCCAATGATGACAGGGGTCTGAGAATAAGTGGTGCTTCTCAGCCATTATAGCCAACAGTATTGAGTGACCTTAGTCTGGCTGCAAACCCTCCCCCTACCCAAGCAGTATAAGGAACAGGGACATGATTTCCTCACAAACATTCAGCGGCAGCTCTCAGCTCCCATAACTTACTTAGTGCATGACCCCCTACTGCAGCCAGATACCTGCGCCTATACCAATCACATCTCCCTATACAGGACTGTAGGTGAGAGCCTGAAGCACACACTTGGTGACTACTTGGTCAGTTAAGATGAATCTGTACAAGAGAAGTGAACAGACTCCTAGGCTCATATACCTAGTAAAAGCTCTAAACATTTGATGACAGGACCTTATTGCTTCAGAGGTATCAATTATCAGATGAGCTCACACAAGGAGACTATTTGGGCATATCAAAACAAGAAGCTGGGAGACAGTAAGCAAACAAAATAGATAAATACAATAACTTATTAATGGTTCAAACACAACGGTCAATATTAAATCACATGAAGTGGCACAGATTGATGGCTTCAGCTCCAAAACACAGTCAAGAAATCTTCTGAAGGAAGAGAACTTCCTGACACAATTCAAAAGATTAATGTACAGAACTCTTCAAGAGATCAGGAAGGATATCAGGCAAAACATAGAATAAGCTAAGCAGCATGCAGACAAAGCAACTGAGAAACTTAAAAGATTAACAAAGAGCATAATAACAAATTTAATGGGTTACAAGAATCCATAGAAGGTTAGCAAACAGAATGCAGAAGATTAACTGTAAAATTTCAGAATCAGATAACTCAGTAGAAAGTTGTAGGAGCAGAACTGAGGCAATGAAAATCAGAATTAGTGGCACTGAAGATAAAAGACTTGACATCACTTATTTGAAGAATAATCAGATGAAGTCATCTTAAAAGTGAAGAAATCTTAAGAATTATGTGGAACTCCAACAAGAGGAATAACCTGTGAGTAACTGGAGTACCAGAATATGGCAGTGGTGGGGGAATGGTAGGAAGGATAACAGAAAATACAAAGAGAATTGTTGAAGATTTGTTTGGAGGAAAATTTTCCCTGATATCACAAAAGATAAAAAGATACCAATCCAAGAGGCTCTTCAAACACCACACAAGGTAGATCCCAACAGAAAGTCACCATGATACAATCAAACTTTCCAAAACCAAAGACAAAGAGAGAATTTTAAGAGAAACTAAGGATAAATAAAAAGTCATCTACAGAAGATAATTATACGAAAGTTAGACTAGTCAGCAGAAACTATGCAGGCAAGAAGGCCATGGGGTAACATATATAAAGCACTGAAGAACAAAATTTATCAGCCAAGAATTATATATCCAACAAAACTGTTTCTCAGATATGATGGAGAAATTAGGACATTTCCAGATAAACATAAATTTAGGGAATTTGCAAAAGCTAAGCCAAAATTACAATACATACAAGCATATTCAGGAAATCAGTTCTACTAATGAGTCTAATAACTGATAAAACAGAAAGAAATGATGTCTACATTACCATATTAATTATGAAGAAAGAAAAAGTTGATGTTGATTCATAGTGACCTCATATGTATCAGAGTATAGCTGTGCTCCACAGTGTTTTCAATGGTGGATTTTTTTTTTTTACGGCACTTGGCTGGCTTTGGCTCAGGTCTTTCTTCGGAGGCACCTCTCTGGACTCAAACCTTTAATCTCTCAGTTAGCAGCTGAGCACATTATACCACACAGGGACTCCTATGCTACTAATAATTATCATACATTATATATTTTACTATAGATGAGGCATGGTTTTACATTTCCTCATCTTGTTTAAGTCTTCCCACAACCTAATGTAGTAGATTATATCAGTTTCAGGACAAACATAGTAAAAAACAAAACAAAACAGACTCAGATAGTTTAAATAGTGTGCTAAGATTATACAGGTGGTGGGCCTGGAGATGGCAAGACGGGAAAGCTTTTATGCAGAAAGAAGAAATAAAGGAGCAGATTTACAGTGATAAGTAATGTTAAAAATTTATGTAGAGTCAAAAAAGAAGAGAGATTGAGATAGAATCAATGTCTATTTTTGTCTGTGATAGTTTCTTAGCAGAGGTGGATTAACCAGTAAGCAAGGTACACAAGGACTTACATTAAGCAAAGTATGCACAAGCTTACTTGTGTATTTTACTAATCTGTAATACACAATTTTACATGGGTTTCACTACATCTTTGGTGAGGTGAAAGGTGAAATTGTGTGCTACAGATTAGTAATAGCAAGTAAGCCAAAGCCAAGCCAAGTGCCATCAAGTTGAATCTGACTCAAGTAACCCCTGATGTACCTTGCCTATTGGGTAATTTGTCCCTGTTTCTTAGTTCTCTTACCCAGTTTCTAGAAGGACTAGCCATGTGTCATGTAGACACAATGCCTTAGAATCATCTCAATACCACCTAAAAGCAAAACCACACCCACTGCAATCCAATTGATTCCTACTCATGTGACCATGTAGGAAAAAGGTAAACTGCTCCATAGGGTTCCCAAAGGTGTACACCTTTTACAGATACAGACTGCTACATCTATCAGCTGGTAGGTTCAAATCGCTAACGTTTCTGTTTGCAGTTGAACACTTAACCACTGCTCTATTAGGGCTCCTTTCAATACCACCTACTAGTCTCTTTATTTTAGCTGTCTTAAATGAGTCTTTTAAGAATTTCCACCAAGAAGTGTTATCTAGAGCAGAGATTATCTGGTCTCCCCACACTCAGCCCTGCCTGTCACATACACAGCTTTTCACAGATGTGTAAACTGCAGGCCAAAGAAGTGATTTTCCCAAGGTTACTATGAGAATCTGTGGCAGAACTGAATGGCAGTCAGATCAACTGCCTCTTGTACTTACATGGGGTTCAGTAGACTGAAGGAATGGCACGTAATCACTCAAAACAGAATGATTGCTTCTAAGACTAAAGGAACACCTGCCCAAGGGGAAACCTGTTCAATCATCTGTCATAATTCCTTAAACCAAGCTCTCCCAGCAGTGACATATAGATACCTGTTATAATGTAAATTTATATACAGTTTGCTTTTCAAGCAACAAATACACACAGACACAGACACATACTAGATAAGCCTGATGAGTGAGTTCACCTTTGCTGTTTAAGGAATGTATCACAAAAGTGTACTGAAAAATGTTTCTTTGACATGGTTAAAGGTTTCGTTTGTCTAACAATTTAATGGCTAGTTCATATGATTCTTTTTTTTTAAGAACACTGATGCTAGAGAAAAATTGGGTAACAAGGTTTTCTGATTTCTGAGTAAAATGGTCAATTTATTCCTTGAAGCGAAGATCTAGTTTCTCATTAAGACAAGATTCCTGAGTTGAAACTGAGCTGCAAGGTGTGAGAAATGAAGAAAGAACTAAAAGTTTTGGCAGATAGGAATCAAAGGCTGCCCAGCTCTTAATGGGTTAAAATGTATACGTTTATTTCTTCTTAATAGTATCCAACAAATGCATAATATTATGTTATGATTTTATTGTTGTTTCTTAATTGCTAATTGGAGAAAAATCATGATTATGTATTGATGAATGCTGTCCTTGCTTGTCAGAAAGTCTACAGTTCAAATCCACCAGCTGTTCTTTGGAGTCTCAGTGGGGCAACTCTATTCTGCCTTCTCTCTAGGACCGTGGTAAATTAAATAAACTCCACAGCACTAAGTTTGATTCTGCTTTAAATTACTAATTTGACTTGACAAAAAACAACAGGGAACTAACAACAATATCAGTGCAGCAAACCAGGCCTGCTTTTAAACAGTACTGAGACCGACCCATCGAGTCAGGGAGCTGAAGTCTTGTCCCACAGAGTCTTTTGGACAGAGTGGGATGCCTCCCTGGTGCTGTAACTGGTGGAATTAGGCTTGCTGACCCACAAAATCAGAGGCTGGATGCCTGTGTGCAAAAGGCTAGTTGGTGGAGTGGGACTGTCTTGGATATTCAAATCAGTAAAACTACAGAACCTTGAGTGACCTGCCCCAGCTGGGGCAGGTACAGTCTAAGGCTTGTGTGTTTAAGGAGATAGAATATAAAAGCTGAGCGGCTTCAAGGGTTTGAAAAGGTAGGATCATACCCCATGATGTTTCTAATTGTGGACTCGCCACTCCCTATGGACTTGAACTTTAAGACATTCACTGTGATAAGGTTAATGTTTTACATGTTGCAGGGTTGTAATTTTTTATAGATAGAAGTGTGGGATGTCATAGATACATTTTAATTAATCTGACCTCGTCAAAGCCAATGCTTTGAGATATCAGACTATCTGTCTATAAGTTTATTTTTGTGATGTATAGGTATGTAGAGACATGATAATCCTGATATATCCTCAAGATTATTATTATGTATGTTTTTTTATATTCCTTGAAATATGGGTAATAACTGTGTTTCAAAATGCTATTGCCTAAGATTTTTTCAGTGGATTGGGATTTTGTAATTGACTTATGTCACTCTTAAAAAGAACTGGGGTTTTATTAATCATGATCATGTCAAGGTTTTGTCATCTGTAGTTTTTTCTGATTAACCAGACTACCTCAGCAGAGATCTTAGACTGCTGAGAAGGACTGCGACCAAGATATCCAGATTCTTGTGCAGGGCTAGCAACTTCACAGATGACAGCCAGTCCAGAATCAGCTGCAACAGAGAACAATTAGGAAATCATTTTCCTTTTTTCCTTAAATTACTTAACTAATGGATCTGGGTTGTTATAATTCTCTAATCAGAAATTCCTATGAGTAAACTCGGTACAGGTATGATTATCATAATCAGAGAAGTATCTAAAACTTTTGGCCATGACTTTACACATTAAGATCATGGTAGGTGTCTTATTCTATTAAGTTTAAATCTTAACAGATAAATGTTACTGTATATGTGGTGCTTGAGATTTTAAAAATCTATGGTGTTCAAGTACTATTTATTGAATGCTTTGATCAAGGGTCTTATAGTGGGATATACAATTCTTCTAGGGCTTACATTTCTGGCTTCCATGGAGATTAAGGTGGCCCCATGCAGGCTACTGCTTTTGGAAAAGACTGGTTCCTCAAGCCAACTTAAGTCCATATAAAGTGGTCTACTATTTTACTCTGGACATTGTTAGAAAAGCCATTATTGCCATACACCTTGTGTCTTGGTCTATATTACATGTAAGACAAATTATAAAAGCTCAAGGCAAAGCCTCTCTCCACACTCCCCATTGATAGAGGAGATTTTTAGGTGATTTATTAATAGAGATTTTGGCAGCAGAGAGGAAGGGACAAAAATGCCCAGCTGATGGCTATGATTAGTCAAGTCTAGGCCCACCTTGAGGTATCCCAGTTGGCCCCCAGAGATCAGAACTAGATTACCTCACTGTCCAGCAAATAAGGATCCTGATTATTATGGGTGCTGCCAAAAATAAGGTCACTAGAAGGCGAAATGTCCTGAACACCCTAAGGCAAGGACGTTCATTAGACTTCCCAATACAAGCCCAGATAGACAAGCCCTCATAGACTCTCTGAGTAGTCTAAAAACTGACCACTGCTGGGAACCCCACAGCCTGTATGCCTCCTGGCCACACATAGACACCTCCATGGGAGAGCTAAGGGTTACACTCTGATATGGACTTGGAAAAATAGAAAGTATATTTGTCTTAGACAAAAGAGCCACCTTCTTTATTTTGGATTACCCAATGGTCCCCACTCTTCAAGCGGGACTGTGTAAAGTTTAAGTTTTACTCTTGTGTCAGAAGTTTGCTCTTATGTCTGATAATGCCAGTTAAAAAGGACACTTTTTCTCACGTGTCCTAGAATGCCCTGTTAAGTTATTGGAACAACAAAAAAACAAAACAAACAAACAAACAACAACAACAAAAGACTGAAATTTGGCTATATTAGGTTTGTGGATATATGCCAGGAAAATAGTTTGATTACATGAGAGGTGTCCTGGATTAAATTGTGTCTCCTCAAAAATAGGTGTAGCCATGTGGCTGGACCATGATTCCCAGTATTTTGTGATTGTCCTCCCTTTGTGATTTTCCTTTGCTGTATGTTAAAGGATTATTTATTCCTTTAGAAGATCACCTCCCTGCTCCACTGTCAAGGGAGTTTCCCTGGAGAATGTCTTGCAGCACCCTTAATCTTTTCATCCTACAAGAGATAAAAGGGTAGCAAGCAGAGAATCAGGAACCTCACACCATCAAGAAAGCAGAACAAGTAGAAGAGTGCATTCTTCAGACCTAAGTTTCCTGTGCAAAGACGCTCCCTGGACAGAGACTGATGCAATATGAGACTTTCCTTTGGAGCTGATAAGGGGGACAGGCTTCCCCTGGAGCAGACATCCTGAATTTGGGTTTGTGTAAGACTGTGGACTGTGTAAGAATAAACCTTCCTTTGTTAAAGCCATCCACTCTGTGGTATTTCTGTCAGAGCAGCCCTAGCTGACTAAAACAAGGGGTTTGGGGATATTGCCATGCCAAATACCACAGTTGGGCTGGTTGAACCAGGATGTCCTTCATGCATGTAATGCCCTGCTGAGTCATATTTTTGGAATTCTGTGAACAATTGATTCAATATTACCCTCTGGAAGTGCCTGAGTTTGTCCCCCTTACCACTCAGGTTGGTACAGCCAGCTATCTATAAGTGGTTTGAGTCTGGAAATTTCTTGGTCTTTCCCCTCTTGTTTACTGTCATAATCATCCCCAATTACAACTTTGAGCCCTGTATTCTGAAAATAGTTACTAAGGGAATGACCTAGACCCTACCAGCTGGGGGAGCATGTAGTGTTTGTTCTTGATAATCTCCCCGTGGGAGTCAATATATTCCAACAGGACCTGGTGGCTTTTCACACCTCTGGTGGGGTCTCCCTGTACTGGTAACCATCAGCAACTTCTATGCCACTTCTGAGCAGGAAGTAGTCAGAAAAGTCTGTGCCCTCCCCAAGACTGTGAAGGGGGTGGAGTCAAGATGGCAGACAAAGCACACGTCTCCTTATATCCCTCTGGAAACCAAGACCTGAATTGATAATCAAACGGAGCCTTCTGATCATCTAATCAGCCTCAGGACATGGCACAGGGCTGTTAATTGGGACTTCATACCACTGAGCGAAAAACCTCCTCTCTTTCACTGACTCCCGCTCCTGGCTAGCCCTGGCTCTCATGGACGGAAGGTAAATGCACCATTTTGACTTTTTTTTTTCTCTGTCATGGCCGGTTGGCAGAGCTGAGTCTTTCCTAGAGGCCAGATTCAGACGCGCTGCTGGGGGGATAGGCAGGCAAAGTTCCCATATTTTGAGAGCCAGGCTTGCCAAGCCAGCCAAGTGCCACTGAGGTGCATCCAACTAATCTACCCACTTTGAGCCTTTCATTTTATATCTGCATCAGGGGGTTTGTTTGGAATTTCGCAGTCAGTGCGTGGGATGCCATGTTGCTACCAAGATTTTAGTGGGAAATAATTCTTAGCCTGGGAGCCAGCTCCTGCAAACAGGACAGCACTTCTCTGACAGAAAAGCAGTAATTTACTGACGGCCACCTATGTTGGGGTCCCTGCAACAGAAGCAGAGGAATCACTACCTCTCACCACCTTTAGCCCCTCTATCTGCTGCCTGTGTGGAGGATGCCATCTTGGATATGGTGGCCGCAACTGGACCTAATTCTTAGCTTGGGAGCCAGAGCCTGCCCACAAGAGAGTACTTTTCTATCACAAAAGCAGTACTCGACACAGTGTCACCTAAGGCTAGGCCCTGTCAGCAGAGGCCAACAGGGCAGTAGCATTACTGTATTCTGAACTAGTTTGTTATCATCTGGGGTTGGATATAGTGGTGCTTACTTTGTCAGTTGAGAAGAGGGACCTTTATACCTGAAAACCTAACTGACTTGTGAACTGGTCAGATACTTTCTGCTTTACATTTGAAGATAGCCTAGAGAAACATTTGCAATCCATCCTCACAGTACCTCTTCCAGCCTCCACATACTCACATGGGACCCAGAAAGCAACAGACAATTGTGGCATACAAGCCATCACTCATGGCTTCAGAAGGCTCCCAAACAAAGCAACCAAGGAATTTTCCAGATGAAGAAACTTTTATGAAAGCATCAGGAAGTGAATACAAAAATGATTATATACAGAGCCCTTCTACACCTTATACAAGATGCAGCAAAACAAAATGAAAAATTAAGCAAGTTGTTCGATCTGATGGAACACCAGTACTCTGAAATCCAACAGATCAAGAAGAAAATCAAAGACACAGAAACTTCCATGCAAAGCCAAGAAAACAGAATGGAACAAATGGAAAAAAGAATTTCTGACTTGGAAGACAGAGCTACTGATGTCAGCGTCTATGAGCAGAAATCAGAAAAAAGAAATAAGAAAACTGAAGAAACATTAAGAAGAATGTGGGACTCTATTAAGAGGAACAACCTTCGATTAATTGGAGTCCCTGAACAGGGTGAGACATCTGAGAACACAGAGAGTATCATTGCTGAGCTGCTGACAGAAAATTTCCCAGAAATCATGAAGGAAAAGAATATAGACATCTCAGAGGTGTATCGTACGCCACCCAGTATAGATCTCAAAAGAAAGACTCCAAGACATATTATAATCAAGCTTAACAAAATGAAACACAAGCAGCAACTCTTAAAGGCAGCAAGACTTAAAGCAAAGCTAACATTCAGAGGGAAAATCTGTAGGCTCTCATCAGATTTCTCAGCAGAAACCATGCTGGCACGGAGACAGTGGCATGACACATTCAAAGCCTTGAAGGAGAAGAACCTCCAACCAAGAATTATATATCCTGCAAAACTATCTTTCAAATATGAAAATGAAATTAAGACATTTGCAGATAAACAGAAACTCAGAGACTTTGTAAAAACCAAACCAAAACTACAAGAAATACTGAAAGAAGTTCTTGGCTCTGGCTTAGAAGAACAAAACCACTAACTTTATATTTTAGAACGACACACTACTCAATACTCTGCTCATCTAGGGAAGGCTCCAAAGTCAATCACAGATTTGATATGGAAAGAAGCAATCCAGTGATCATCATGAAAACTATGGTGTCATCATAATGAAAAGAGGATGTACTACAGTTGTTATAGTCCTTCCAGATGGAGAGGAAGATGACAAAACTGGCAGTAATTAAAGTTGGGTTTATATATAGTTTATTAAGGGAGATCATAGGGACAGCTGTAAAGCACAGCAAAGATGTATCATACCATCTCAAGAAATGTAACACAGGGGTCTCAACAACTACAAAACCAGCTCTGAAAAAGGTGAAAAATCAACTCACAAAAAAGAATGTCCCAGAACAGACTAATAAGAACAACAGAGAAAACATCAACATAAAAATAAACATATCACAATGGCAGCAGTGAACACATACCTATCAATAATTACATCGACTGTGAATGGATTGAATGCTCCAGTAAAGAGACACCGAGTGTCATCTTAGATCAAAAGACATAACTCACCCATATGTTGTCTACAAGAAACTCACTTGAGACCCAAAGATAGGCCAAGCCAAGTGCCGTAAACTGAAAATTAAAAGATGGAAGAATATATATCAAGCTAACAATGAACAAAGAAGAGCAGGGGTGGCAATTCTAATCTCAGACAAAATCAATTTCAGTGTCAAATCCACCATCATGGACAAAGATGGACACTATTTATTGCTGAAAGGTTCAGTACACAAGCCAAGATTTAACTATATTAAATATTTATGTACCTAATGCCAGAGCACCTAAATATGTCGAAGAAACACTGACAACGCTCAAAAGAGAGTTAGATGACTCCACAATAATAGTGGGAGGCTTTAACACTCCACTCTCATTACTGGACAGATCATCTAGAAAAAAGCTCAGTAAAGATACAGAAGACCTCATTGCCACAATTAACCAACTAAACCTCATTGATATATACAGAACTTTCCACCCATCAGCAGACAACTACACCTTCTTCTCCAGTGCACATGGAACGTTCTCCAGAATTGACCATGTGACAGGCCATAATGCAATGCTCAACAAAATCCATACCACTGAATTACTGCAAAGCATTTTCTCAGATCATAAACCCATCAAAGTTGAAATCAATAGCAGAAAAACGTAGAAAGTGGAACTCTTGGAAACTGAACAACATCTTGCTCAAAAAACATGGGCTATAGAGGAAATCAAGGATGAAATAAAGAAATTCATGGCTTCCAATGAGAATGAAAACACTTCCTACCAAAACCTGTGGGATACAGCCAAAGCAGTGCTCAGAGGTCTGTTTATCTCCGTAAATGCACACATCTGGAAGGAACAAAAAAGAAAAACAAATCAAGAAACTAACTCTACAGCTTGAACAACTAGAAAGAGAACAACAGAGGAACCCCTCGGGCACCAGAAGAAACAAGATCATAAAGATTAGAGCAGAGCTAAATGAATTAGAGAATAGAAAAACAATTGAAAATATCAAAAAGACCCAAAGCTGGTTTTTTGAAAAGATCAGCAAAATTGACAAACCACTGGCTAAACTTACTAAAGAAAAGCAGGAAAGGAAGCAAATAATGAGAGGGGAGTTGTCCCCACAGATGCAACAGAAATCAAAAACATCTAACAGAATACTATGAAAGACTGTACCGTAACAAATTTGAAAACCTAGGGGAAATGGACCAATTCCTTGACTCATACCATCTACCCAAGTTATCACAATGTGAAGCAGAACTACTTAATAAACCCATCACAAAGGAAGAGATTGAAAAGGTCATCAAAACACTGCCAACAAAAACAAGTCCAGGCCCAGATGGCTTCACTGCAGAATTCTACCAAGCATTTAGAGAAGAGTTATCTCCAATACTACTGAGACTATTTCACAGTATAGAAAGGAATGGAGTACTCACAAACTCATTCTATGAAGCCAGCATAACCTTGATACCTAAGCCAGGGAAAGACCCAACAGAGAAAAAGAACTACAGACCGATAACACTCATGAATCTAGATGCAAAAATCTTCAACAAAATTCTTGCCAATAGAATACAACAACATATCAAGAAAATAATCCATCCTGACCAAGTGGGATTCATACCAGCGATCCAAGGCTGGTTCAGCATCAGAAAAACAATCCATGTGATTAACCACATAAATAACACAAAAGACAAGGATCACCTGATTTTATCCATTGATGCAGAAAAGGCATTTGATAAAGTCCAATACCCATTCACGCTAAAAACTCTTAGCAAAATGGGCAGAGACGGCAAATTCCTCAACACAATAAGGGCCATTTATACAAAGCCAATTGCTCACATCATCCTGAAAGGAGAGAGACAGAAAGACTTTCCCTGGAGATGAGGAATTAGACAAGGATGCCCACTCTCATCTCTCCTATTCAACACTGTGCTAGAAGTTCTAGCCACAGCAATTAGACAAGACCAAGAAATAAAGGGCATCTGCATTGGCAAAGAGGAAGTTAAAATCTCCCTGTTTGCAGATGATATGATTGTATATGCACAGAACCCCAAGGATTCTATAAGCAAGCTACTCAAACTGATAGAAGAGTTCAGCGAAGTCTCAGGATACAAGGTAAACATAAGTAAATCACTAGGATTCCTTTATACCAACAACGAGACTGTTAAGGAGGAAATTATCAAATCAATACCATTTACGATAGCCCCTAAGAAGATAAGGTACCTAGGAATTAATCTAACCAGAGAAACAACAGACCTTTACAAAGAGACCTACAAGCCCTTACTACGAGAAACGAAGAGAGACTTAGATAAATGGAAAAACCTACCCTGCTCATGGATAGGAAGAATTAACATTGTGAAAATGTCTATTTTACCCAAAGCAATTTATTTATATAACGCAATCCCAATACAAGTTCCAGCATCATTTTTTAATGAGATGGAGAAACAAATCACCAATTTTGTTTGGAAAGGGAGGAAGCCCCAGATAAGTAAGGTACTACTAAAGAAGAAGAACACACTGGGAGGCCTCTCATTACCCAACCTTAGAACATACTACACTGCCACAGTGGTCAAAACAGCCTGGTACTTGTACAAGAACAGACAGATTGATCAATGGAACAGAATTGAGACCCCAGAGATGACACCATCTGCCTACGAAGAGTTGATATTCGACAAAGGCCCTAAGACATTAAACTGGGGTAAAAACAGTATCTTCAACAAATGGTGCTGGCAAACTTGGTTATCCATCTGCAATAAACTGAATCAAGATCCATATCTTACACCTTATACAAAAACCAACTCCAATTGGATAAAAGACCTAAATATCAAACCTAAAACGAGAAAGCTCATCCAAGAAAAGGTAGGAACAACAATGGAAGTTTTAATACACAATGAGGACAGACTCCAAAATCTGTCAAAGAAACCACAATCAACAGAAGAGAAAATAGATAAATGGGAACTATTACGAATCAAACACTTTTGCTCATCCAAAGACTTTATTAATAGAATTAAAAGAACACCTACAGAACGGGAAAAAATATTTGGCAACTGTATGTCAGACTGACGCCTGATCTCCATAATTTATAAGATACTACAAAATATTCATAAGAAGAAGATAAACCACCCAATTAAGCGATGGGCAAAGGAGACGGACAGACATTTCACTAAAGAGGAAATCCAGGCAGCCAAAAAACATATGCGGACATGTTCATGATCTTTAGTTATTGAAGAAATTGAAATCAAGACAACAATGAGATACCATCTCACTCCAACAAGATTGGCCATGATCCAGAAAACGCAAAACAACAAATGCTGGAGAGGCTGTGGAGAAAGTGGAACCCTCCTACACTGTTGGTGGGGTTGCAAAATGGTCCAGCCTCTTTGGAAAGCAATCTGGTGCTTCCTTAAAAAATTGGATATCGATATACCATTTGACCCAGTCATTCCACTACTTGGAATATATCCTCCAGAATCAAGGCCTTTCACACCAATGGACAGATGCACCAGAATGTTTATCACAGCACAGTCCACGATAGCAAAAAGATGGAATCAACCCAGATGCCCAACAACAAAAGAATGGATAGGTATACTATGGTACATATTCTCAATGGAGCACTACATAATGATAAAGAATAACAATGATTCCAGGAAACATCTCCTAACCTGGTTTCAACTGGAAGACATTATGTTGAGTGAAAGTAGTCAGCGACAAAAGGACAAATACTGTATGAGACCTCTACGATAAGATCTCAAAACCAGACTTGTGTATTGAAGAAAAGACTCTTTGACAGCTGCAAGGGAGGGGAGGGAGGGAGGGAGGATGAGGGGGGGAGGGTTTAGTTTAGATAGTTGCTAGAAATCTGGTTGGGAGAAAGCAGTGATAGCACACATTAGAAACAAGAACAACATTAAGTAGACTTCAGCATAACTTGAGTACTCCTTCCATCTTAACCCAATATTGCAAGGATAGAGTAGCTGGGGCAGGGAGCAGGGGACCATGCTCTTAGGCGAAAGTGAGGCCAATTGGCACAACTAGCATTTTGCTAAGAGAGCTCTCTGTACCCCACATTGGTGAGTGGCGTCAGGGGTCTTAAAAGCTGCCAAGCTGCCATCTGAGAACACAGCAAATGGTCCCAACTCAGCAGGAATGGATGCTCACCGAGGACCAAAATGACATGCGGTAAAGAACCTAGAAGACTGAGAGACCCACAAGAGTGGGTGCCTACATTGACTTGGAACCGGAAGAACTGGATGGTGCCCGGCCACCACCAGTGATAGCCATGAAGGAGCTCACAGAGATGAGTCTCACTGGCAACACAAGAATAAAAAGGGGTGCACCCTGAGATCTCCACTAAAAGACCTCAGTTGATGGTCCAGCGGTTTCGGGGTTCCCTTGAGAGCATGGCCCCCGGTCTTGATGCTGCCCTTACCCATAAATTATAACGAAGGTCCACTCTTTGGACAGGAATGGATTGGACTTGGCAAGGCAGAGTGACCATATATTGGATGCACTTTACGGTTCTATACACCTATAGGATATCATCCTACTGACCCTGGCTGGAGGAAGGAGAGTGGGTGGAGAGGAGGGGAAAGAAGGCTGTTGAGAGGATGAGACATGTATGGAGCAGAGAGGAATAGTGTGCTGTCACGGGACAGGGAGAGCAGTGGAAGCTGCACATAGGTGGGCATGTAAATTTATATGGGAATGTACATTTTCACCCAGTCATGTTAAATAAAAAAAAAAAAAAAGAGGATATTGAAACTGGAGACTGAAAAGCCCTAGGGTGAAGGGTGATTAAGATCAAGGGCCTGAAAGGCATTGTTTCAGATCACCACCAGTTCACAGAGAAAGACGTGACCACCACATTCTACAAGCCCCAGGTGGAGACACTAGGAGGCACAACTATAAATTCAGTAAACTATAGGTAATGAATGACTCCCCTTTCGTCTTGATAATTGAGCTGTTAACGAATGGTAAAGGAATTAAGCAGGAGGCTAGAGAGGGCAGGGAAGAAATTTGTGTTTGAGCATTCTTCTTTCAAATTGCTAGCAGATGATGTCTAGCACCACTTTGTTTTCCTTGGTGGCTGGTAATGGCCTGCAAGATTGTGAAGCAGACAACCTTCATCCAGTTGACTTCCACCCAGGTGATCCCCTCAACATGCCCCAACTGCCCACATTGTTTCCTGTATTTGCTTTTGGTCTTTCCCTTTAAAAACTTTGACCCTGCCTGACAAATTCAGAAAGGTCAGGAGAACAAAGATGTTCTCTATCCCCTGTGTTTATCTGCCAGCAAACACGGTTAACAATAATAATAATAATAACAATGTCTTTAGTCACTCACCCAAATACCTGTCTCAGAGATCGGCGTTTTGTGGGCAGGTAAGGAGAATCTGGAAGTTTTGTCCGGTAACGTTTCCTGTCATGGAGGCTTCTGCAGCTGGTAGCAGGACTTAATATGGAGTGTTCTGCATGTGCAGCCTCTAGCTCCCTTGGTTGGATTCCCCCATCCTGACTGTAGCTGTCTGGTGCCCCTGTTGCAAGGATATACAGTAGTCACTTCTATCTCATCTGTGCGTGCCTTTGAATTGAGTCTAAAAGGGCTTCTCTGAAAAACAACCTTAGGGATAATCTAAGGAACCCCTCCACAGGTGTGAGTGATAAAATAAGTTTCTTATCATTCCAGAATGTTAAAGGTGGTTACCAGGAGTAGCTTTGGTCCCAAGTTAAAACAGTATTCTAAGGAGATAGTCTTCGGAATTCCTCTAGTCTTTTTCAGTCCAGTAAGAATGAACATTTTTAGGAACTCAAGTTTTGTTCTACATTTTTGTCCTTTTCTATTAGGGATTTTCTATTATAGCCCTGATTGGAATGGTAAGAAGTAGTAATCAGGCATCATCTAGTTTTTCTGGCATCATACTACATGAAGCTGTGACTATTAGTCCTTAGGATTAATTTCTTCTTCAAGTCCTGGTGTCCTTTATTTACTTTTGTTCTAGACAATTAGAGACCAACAGTTGTATCTCAGATGGCTTCTCACAAGCCTTGAAGACTCTAGACACTGCTCACAAACTAGAATGTGGTATATAATGTTTATGAACTATGTTATGCCAACTGACTGAGCTGTCCCATGAAACTGTGGTCCCAAGCCTTCAAACCCAGTAAACGAATCTTTTGAGGTAATGTGGTTATGTGCAAGAGGATTTCCTTATATTCTTGGTGGATGCCATGCCAGGTGTTTTATACCCATTATTTCATGATTTTAGGAATTTTCCTCCATTTTTTTTCTCAGGCAGAATCAAAACTCCAGGACAGTCAGTGATGGGCTCAAAATCAACCAACCAGAAAGAAGCCAAGTTGGAAAACTTGATAGCTGTCTACATTATGCTTGCTGTTTTTCTTTTCCTTCCTTCCCTTAATTTTCTTTCCCCTCTTTTAGAGTTTCACACCGGGTTATTTTGCTCTGCAGAAGGTCTGAATTTCCTCTTTTCCTTTTTCTTTGTCTATTAGAGGCCTATATTTTCTGTGTGCCGAACGTCCCTTCCATTTTCTCTTTTTACTAGCACATTGACTTTTTGCCTATATTCCACGCCTCCGCAGAATCCCACCGTTATGAATTGAATTGTCTCTCCCCCAAATAGATATTGAATTCTTGACCTTTGTAGCTATGAATGTTATCCTGTTTGGAAAGAGGTTTTGTTTTTTTTCAATTTATTGAGGTTATACCAGAGCAGGATGTCTCCTAAACCTAATCACTTTTGGGTTATAAAAAGTATGAAGAGACACCCAGGAAAGAGAGATGACATGTGAAAATCATCTTCAAGCAAAGCAACACCGAGGATTGCTGGAAGACACCAGGAACTAGGATAGAAGCCCGTAGAAGTAGTTGACACAGTTAAGACCTTGATTTGTTAGCCTCCAGAACTATAAGAAAATACATTTCTATTCTTTAAAGCCAGCCACCTCTGGTGATAATATCACGGCAGCACTAGGTAGCTAAGATATTTAGTGAATCCCATCCACATACAAGACAGCAGTTATTAACCAAAGACTTCTGAAGGGCGCCTGAGGACTCCACATATTCTCTCAAGAGAGTATGCTGAAAGCAAACATAGGTCACAGATTTTCCACGACAGTTGCCATTTCAAATATCCTGTTCTGTTATTCCCATAAGTATACTTGTCAGGTTATGTGTGTGTGTTGCTTTTAGGTTTAGAAAATTTATTTACTTTAGCTGTACTGTAACTCATACCAGACAGACTAGGTTTGCATAAACCTAGTAATAAATCAGCAGCTGTAAAAACACATTCTTAAGCTTTAAAAGACAGATAATCGTGCTTTCTAAATCCTGAGAGCTCACTGGGGTAAGACACATAATATCTAAAAAGTTTTCTCTAAGAAAATGGTGATATGGTAGGGCAAAAACAGATATCCTGATCTGATCCTTACAGATATTACTGTTTGAAAAGCTTTTGCCAGCACTCCAGGCAAGGTGAGTGGCTCTCTTCTTCTCTGTACTTTAAAGTTTTATTCTGAACTTGGTTATTTAGCTCGTCACAGTTGTTCAGTATACACACATTTATGAGTCCTGACTGTGCACCAGGTCCTGTGCTAATTGTAAATACAGACATCAACAAAACCCAGTCTCTCAAAAGAGCTTGGCATGTGTATCAGGGTTGCGCTGTGTTTCACATGGTTTTCAATGGCTGATTTTTCAGAAGTAGATAACTAAGAAGTAGTGAGGCCCTTCTTAGTGGACTTGAACCTCCAACCTTTCAATTAGCAGCAAAGGGCATTAGCCATTTGTACCATGCAAGGATGTGAGTGTGTGTGTGTGTATAGTATGGAGATCCTCGTGACACGGTGGTTAAGAGCTACAGCTGCTAACCAAAAAAGTTGCCACTTCAAAGCCATACATTCCTCAAAAACCCTATGAGGCTGCTCTGCTCTGTCCTATAGGGTCACTAAGAGTCAGAATCGACTTGACAGCAATGGGTTCATATAGAGTATATGTGTGTATACACACACATACACATGCAAACACACACAAAGAGTGCCTAAAAGAGGGTGATAAGTAACATACTGGAACTCAAAAAGTAGAACCCTAGAGGAAGAACCTCCAGTGGTTATAGTACAGCACAGTGAGTGAATTTGGTGATACAGCCACAGCAGATTGCCACTATCCTTTGCTTCCTGCTCAAATGAGTTGATCAAACGTGTTGAACTACAGCCAGCCACATCCATTCTCCTCCCTCCTAATGCTTTGCCTTCTCCTTACCTGTGTGGCCTTTACCTACCATCAACCATCTGAGTCATTTTTTTTTAAGACTCAGCTTGTGGGTTGTCTATTAATGAAAGCATTCTGACTATTCTCCTGCAAAGTGATATTGATTCTCCTTTATTTCCTCCTGTCAAAACAATGTTGTTTGTAGCTGCTGTAATGGAACAAAATGCTACCTGGTCCTACACCATTGCCATGATCCATTGCAGATTGGACCATTGTGATCAATAGGGTTTTCACTGCCTGATTTTCTAAAATAGATCATGGGCCTTTCTTCCTTAGCCCATTGTTGCACCCAATACTAGAGCATCTAAATACATCAAAGAAACACGGACTAAATGAGATAGATCACTCCATAACAATAGGGGGAGACTTCAACATTTCACATTCAGTATTGGACAGATCTTCTAGAAAAAAAGCTCAGTGAAGACACAGAAGATCTTATTGCCATAATTAATCAATTAGACCTCATTAACATATATAGAACTTTCTATCCATCAACAGATAACACCTTCTTCTCCAGTGCACGTGGAACATTTTCCAGAATATACCATGTGTTAGGACATAAAGCAAATTAAATCAAAATCAAAACCACCGAATTATTGCATAACATGTTTTTGACCATAAAGCCATAAAAGTCAAAATCAGTAGCAGAAAAAGCATAGGTAGAAATTGGAACTCATGGACACTGAACAACACCTTGCTAAAAAAGCCATAGATTATAGAAGAAATCAAGGATGAAATAAAGAAATTTATGGACTCAAATAAGAATGAAAACACTTCCTGTGGGATACACCCAAAACCCATGGGATACAGCCAAAGCAGTGCTCAGAGGTCAATTTTTCTCTCTCGGTGCACACATCCAGAAGGAAGAAAAGACCCAAGCTAAAGAATTAACCCTACAGCTTGAACAAGTAGAAAGAGAGCAACACAGGAACCCCTGAGGCACCAGAATAAAACAGATCATAGAGATTAGAGCAGAACTAAATGAATTAGAGAACAGAAGAAACATTGAAAAAATTGATAAGACCAAAAGCTGGTTTTTTGAAAAGAATAACAAAACTGACAAACCATTGGCTAAACTGACTAAAGAAAAACAAGACAGGAAACAAATAACCTGAATAAGAAATGAGATGGGAGATGTCACAACAGATCCATCAGAATCCAAAGTATCATAACAGAATATTAAGAAAGACAGTACTCTAAGAGATTTAAAAACCTAGAGGAAATGGACAAATTCCTAGATTCGTATCACCTACCATAGTCATCACAAGGAAAAACAGAACAAATTAATAAACCTATCACAAAGGAAGAGATTGAAAAATTCATCCAAAACTACCAACCAAAAAAATTCCTGGCCTGGATGGCTCCATTGCAGATTCTACCAAGCTTTTAGAAAAGACTTAACTCCAGTGCTACTGAGACTATATCACAGCATGGAAAGGGATGGAATACTCCCAAAGTCAGTCTATGAAGCCAGCATAACCCTGACACCAAAGCTAGGGAAAGATCCAGCAAAGTAGGAGAGTTACAGGCTAATATCACTCATGAACCTAGATGCAAAAATCTTCAACGAAATCCTAGCTAATAAAATTCAATAACATATTAAAAAATTTAATTCATCATGATCAAGTTGGATTCATACCAGGGATTCAAGGCTGGTTCAGCATCGGAGAAATAACTAATGTGATCAACCACACAAATAACACGAAAGATAAGAATCACCTAATCTTATCAGTTTATGCAGAAAAGGCATTTGACAAAGTCCAACACCAATTCATGCTAAAAAGTCTCAACAAAATATGAATAGAAGGCAAATTCCTCAGTGCAATGACAACCATCTATGCAAAGCCAACTGCCTACATCATCCTGAATGGAGAGAAACTGAAAGAATTCCCCTTGAGAACAGGAATTAGACAAGGATGCCCACTCTCACCCCTCCCATTCAGCATTGTACTAGAAGTTCTGGCCACTGCAATTAGACAAGACAAAGAAATAAAGGGCATCCACATTGGCAAAGAAGAAGTAAAAATCTCCATCCGTATTTACAGATGATATGATTGTGTATGCACAAAATCTTAAAGAATCCTTAACTAAACTACTCAAACAAATAGAAGAGTTCAGCAAGTATATCAGGATACAAGATGAAGATAAGTATATCAGCAGCATTCCCTAATACCAACAAAGAGACTAGTCAAGAATAAATCACCAAATCAACACCCTTTACTATAGCCCTCAAGAAGATAAAATATCTAGGACTAAATCGAATTAGAGAAATAAGAGATCTATACAAAGAGAGTCACAAGACATGACTACAAGAAACAGAGAGAGACTTACATAAATGGAGAAATCTACCCTATCCATGGATAGGAAGGCTTAACATTGTGAAAATGTCTATTTTACCCAAAGCAATATGTGTAAACAATGCAATCCCAATACAAATTCCAGTGACATTTTTCGATGAGATGGAGAAACAAATCATCTTTATTTGGAAAGGTAAGAAACTTTGGATAACCAAAACACAACTGAAGAAGAACATACTAGGAGGCCTCTCACTACCCGACTTTATAAACTATTACACTGCCACAATAGTCAAAACAGCTTGGCACTGGTACAAAAAGAGACATACAGACAATGGAATAGAGTTGAGACTCCAGAAATGCCACCATCCTCCTATGAATAGTGGATATTTGACAAATGCCCTAAGACTGCAAACTGGAGTAAAAACAGTCTCCTTAACAAGGATGCTGGCAAAATTGGATATCCATCTGCAAAAAATTGAAACAAGACCCACATCTCACACCATACACACAAGGCAACTGAAGTTGGATAAAAGACCTAAATATCAAACCTAAAATGACAAAAATCATCCAGAAAAAAATGGGATCAACAATGGAAGGTTTAATACACAACGCAGACAGACTTCAAAATCCGACAAACAAAGCATGATCAATAGAAAACAAATTAATGTGAACTACTAAAAATTAAACACTTTTGCTCATCCAAAGACTTCATCAAAAGAATTAAAAGACCACCTACAGAATGGGAAAAAATATTTGGCAACTATATGTCAGACTGACATCTGATCTCCATAATCTACAAGTTACTGCAAAATATCAATAAGAAAAGGATTAATAACCTAATTAAGCATTGGACAAAGGAGATGAACAGACACTTCTCTAAAGAGGATATCCAGGCAGCCAATAGACACATGTGGAAATGCTCACAATCACTAGCTGTTAAAGAAATCCAAATCCAAAAGACAATGAGATATACCATCTAACCCCAACAACACTGACCATGGTCCAAAAAACACAAAACAACAAATGCTGGAGAGGCTGTGGAGAAATTGGAACTCTCCTACATGGCTGGCGGGATTATAAAATGGTACAATCTCTTTGGAAAGCAAAATGGCACTTCCCTAAAAAGATGGAACTAGATATACCATGTGACCCAGTAATCCCACTGCTTGGATTATATCCTACAGAAGTAAGAGCAGTCACACGAATGGATACAGGCACACAAATGTTTATTGCAGCACAGTCCACAATAGCAAAAATTTGAAATCAACCCAAATGCCCAACAACAGATGAATGCATAAACAAATGATGGCATATATACTCAATGGAACACTATGCAATGATAAAGAACTGGTTTCAATTGGAAGACATTATGTTGAGTGAAATTAATCAACAGCACAAGGACAAATATTGTCTGAGACCCTTACTATAAGGACTGAAAAACAGACTCATGTACAGAAAAAAGACTCTCTGACAGCTGCAAGGGAAGAGTGGGTGGGAGGGAGAGGGTTGCTTATAGAAATTTGATAGAAATTTGGTTGGGTGAAATTAGTGACAGTACACATTAGAAAGAAGATCAACTTAACTGGACTTCAAACATAACCTGAAAACTCTTCCAATCTTAACCCAATATTGCAAGGATAGAGTAGTAGAGGTGGTAGTCTAGGGACGATGCTCTCAGGGGACATTTAGACCAACCGACATAACTAGGCTATTTCTAAGAGAGTCTTCTGCACCCTATATTGGTGAGTGGCATCTGGGGTCTTAAAAGCTACCAGGTTGCCATTTGAGGTATATCAAATGGTCCCAACTCAGCTGGAACAGATGATCACCAAGGACAAAAACAACATGGCGGAAAGAGAAACCAGAAGACAGAAAGACCCACGTCAATGGGTGACTACATCAACATGTGGCCAGAAGAACCAAATGGTGCCCGGCCACCACCAATGACACCCATGATGGGGCTCACAATATTAAGTTTCAGTGGCAACATGAGAAAAAAAAGGAGTGCACCCTCAGAACTCCACTAAAAGACAGCAAATGGTGGTCCAAAGGCCTGAGAGTTTCGCTGGGAGCATGACCACTAGACTTGATGCCACCCCTTAACATAAAACATTACTGAGTTCAACTCTTCAGACAGGAATGGGTTAGACTCGGGGATACAGAGTGACCATATTGTGTGCACTTGGTGGTTTTGTGCATCTATAGGATGTCATCCTACTGGCCTCTTACCAGAGAAAAGTGCAGAAGGTGGAGAGGGCAGGATAAGAGATTGTTAAGAGGATATGCCATGTATAGAATGGAAAGGAGAACTGTACTGTCACCACCTAAGAAGAGTAAAAGGAGCTGCAGATAGATGTGCATGCAGGTTCAAACTGCATTGTACACTTTCACTCAATCACAGTAAAAAAATAATTAAGAATTAAAAACCCCCAAATCAAACCAAACTCAGTGCCATCAAGTCAATTCTGATACATAACAACCCTATAGGACAGAGTAAAACTGCCCATAGAGTTTCCCAGGAGTGTCTGGTGGATTCAAACTGCCAATCTTTTGGTTAGCAGCCATAGCACTTAACCAGTACTCCACCAGCATTTAAAATAGTTATTTAGGAATTAGTTTGTGTCACTCATTCCCTCATTTAGTGGCATTTCAAAATTCAATATTTTTGTTATTTACGAATTCTAGTGAGGCAGGATATGTAGCGGAGGAAGATGGTGTTCAGAGTTTTATTTTAATGAAAAATAATTTTTTATTATGCTGTAAGTAAAAGTTTACAATCCAGGTCAATTTGCCATATAAAACTCACACCCACAGTGCTATGCATCTCTAGCTGCTCTTCTGACCCTGTGACAGCATACATCTTCCTTCCACCCTGTACTTCCTATATTCATTCAGCCAGCTCCTCTAACCCCCTCTCCACTCTCTCATCACCCCTATGGACAGGGGCTGCTCAAACAGCCTCATGTATATATTTAAACCAAGCAGCACCCCCTTCACCAGCATCACTCTATCTCTTATAGTATGGTCCAATGTTTTCCCAAAGAGTTGGCTTCACTATTGTTTTAAATTCTGGACTAACAGAATCCAGGGCCCATGTCCTCTGGAAACTCACTTGTCTGATGGACTATCAACTGTGGTCTTTTAATAGAGTTCTATTTCCGCACACCCATTTTTCTCCTCCTATATCAGGGGCTTTGGGTTGTGTGGTGGCCAAGCACCATCTAGTTCTTCTAGACCCATACTGGTACATTCTCAGATCATAGGGCTCCTTCTGTCTCCAGGGCTCACACTTTCCTCATGTCTTTGATGTACTTCATTTTTCTCAATTCCAGCTGGATTGGGACCAATTGATACTACTTAAATAGCTGCTTGCTAGCTTTTAAGACCCCAGACACCACTTACTAAATTGGTATGTACAGCATTTTCTTAAAAAAACTTAGTTATGCCTACTGACCTAGACGGATGATCCCTGAAACCACGGTCCCCAGAACTTTGTGTCTGCAACTCTGTCCTTCAAAATGTTGAGTTGTATTAGGAAACCTCTTAGCTTTTGGTATAGTCCACCAGTGCTAACCTCTTTATACAGCATGCTGGTGCTCCCTTCATCAAAACAGGTCCCTATCTACTATCTAATCTACAAATACTGTTTTTCCTCCCTCCCAGCCCTGGTAACCATCAAAAATTACTTTCTTCTGTTTTTAAAACTTGAGTCTTCATAATAGTGATCTCATAAAAACAAGATTTATCCTTTTGCAACTAATTTCACTCAGTCTTCCAGATGACTCTATGTTGCAAGACATTTCATAAGATGCTCATTGTTTATTAATTATTCCATAGTATTCCATTATGTGAATATACCAGTTTGTTTATTCATTCATCCATTAATGGATATCCAGACTGATTCCATCTTTTTCCTACTGTGGACAGAGCTGCAATAAACTATGCTGTGCATGTATCTGTTCTTGTGACAGCCCTTATTTCTCTGTGATACATTCCAAGAAGTGGGATTGATGGATAGCATGGTATTTATATTTCCAGCTTTTTAACAAAGTGCCAAATTGATTTCCAAAGTGAATGTATCATTTACAATCCCACTAGCAGTGTAGGAGAGTGCCAGTCTCTCCAGAGTCTCTCCAATATTAATTATTCTGTGGTTTTTGGACTAACGTCAACTTTGTTGGGATGAAAAGATATCTCATTGGACTTTTGATTTGGATTTCTCTAATGACTAATGATCGTCAGTTTTTCCTTACATATCTGTTAGCCACCTGCATGTCTTCTTTAACGAATTGCCTATTTGTATTTCTGGCCCAGTTTTTAATTGGGCCATTTATTTTTTTTCTTGTTAAGGTTTTGCAATATCTTACAGATTATGGAGATCAGATGCTGATTGATCCTGTGGTAGACAAGTGTTTTTTCCTAGTCTGTAGGTAGCTTTTTTACTATCTTGGTGGTGCTTGGATGAGTATAAGTGTTTGATTTCTAGGAGTTCGCAGTTATCTACTTTCTTTTCTGTTTCTTTTCTTCTTTTTTTTTTTTTTTTGGTGTGTGTGCATTATTAGTAATATTTTTAGTGTTTTAGTGCCATGTAATAGAACTCCCATCATTGTCCGTATTTTGATATTTGTTGTTTTAGATTTTATATTTATATCTTTGATCTGTTTTGAGTTAGTTTTTGTGTATGGTGTAAAATATGGGTCTGTTTTTTTCTTTTTTTTTGTAGTGACTATCCAGTTGCACCAATATCATTTATTAAAGAAACTATCTTTTCTCCAATTTAGGAACTTCAAACTTTTGTCATATATCGTAGGTGGATGACATTACATCTGGATTCTCAATTCTGTTCCATTCATCTATGTGTCTGTTTTTGTACTAACACCAGGCTGTTTTGGCTATTGTGGCACAGTTACAGATTCTAAAGTCATGTAGTATTAGGCCTCCACCTTGTTACTGTTTTACAGTAATGCTTCTTTTGTTTCCATATGAAGTCAGTGATTCACCTCTCCATCTCATCAAAAAATGACATGGGAATTTGTATTGGGATTGCACTGTATCTGTAGATCTTTGTTTAGGATATGCATTTTCATGATATTAATTCTTCCTATTCGTGAGCAAGGTAGGTTTCTCCACTGATATAGGTATGTCTCTTTTAGTTTCTTGTATTACAGTGTTATAGTTTTTTTTCTGTAGGTTTTTTTTATGTCCGTGGATATATCTATTCCTAGGTATTTTATCTTCTTGGAGGCTATTGTAAATGGTATTGATTTGATTTCCTCTTTGATGATCTCTTTGTTTGTACAAAGGAATCTGATTTGTATATGTTTATCTTATATCCAGATTCTTTTTTATTATTATTGTTATGATTGAATGAAAATGTACATTCCCATATAAATTCTCATGCTCACCTATCCGCAGCCCCCTCTGCTCTCCATGCCTGGTGACAGCACACACCCCCTTTCTGCTCCATACATGTCCTGTCTTCCTAACAGTCTCTTATCCCCTCCTCTCCACCCACTCCACTTTGTCCAACAAGAGGTCAGCAGGGTGACATCCTATAGATGCATAGAACCATAAAATTCCCACAACATACGATCACTCTGCATCGCCAAGTCCAATTCTTTGCTGTTGGAAAAGTTGAACTTCATTATGATTTATGGACAGCGGCAGCACCAGGGGCAGGGGCCATGCTACCAGGGGAACTCAGAAACATCTGGACCATCAATCGCAGTCTTTTATTGGAGATCTCAAGGTATACCCCTATTTATTCTCTTTTTGCCAGTGAGACTCAACTTTGTGAGTTCCATCATGGCTATCACTGGTAGCGGCCAGGCACCGTCTGGTTCCTCTGGTCACATGTCGATGCAGAGACTCACTCACACAGGTCTCTCTGTCTTCTGGGTTCTCTTTTCCCCATGTTGTTCTTGTCCTTCATGATCATCCATTCCTGTTGAGTTGGGACCATTTGCTATACCCTCAGATGGCAGCTTAGCAGCTTTTAAGACCCCAGACACCATTCACCATGAGGGGGGCAAAGAGTCCTCATTAGCAAAATGCTACCTGTACCAAAGGCCTCAATTTCACCTGAGAGCATGGTCCCTGGACCACCCCCCGCCCACCCCAGCTACTCTGTCCTTGCAATATTGGGTTAAGCTGGGAGGAGTACTCAAATTGTGTTGAAGACCAGTTATTATTGATCTTATTTCTAATGTGTGCTGTCACCAATTTCACCCAACAAAATTTCTATTAACTATCTAATCTAAACCCTCTTTTCCCACCTTCCTTTCCTCTCCAGGCTTGCAGCCATCAAAGAGTCTTTTCTTCTGTGCATGAGTCTGTTTTTAAGTTCTTATCGTAGGGGTCTCATACAATGTTTGTCTTTGTGTCGCTGACTACTTTCACTCAGCATAGTGTCCTCCAGTTGAAACCAGGTTAAGAGATGTTTCCTGTAGTCTTCGTTGTTCTTTATCATTGCATAGTGTTCCATTGAGTATATATACCATAGTTTACCAATCCATTCCTCTGTTGTTGCACATCTGGTTGATCCCATCTTTTTGCTATTGTGGACTGTGCTGTGATGAACGTTCGTGTGCCTGTATCAGTCGGTGTGAATGGCCTTGATTCTGCAGGATGTATTCCAAGCAGTGGAATTACTGGGTAAAATGGCATATCTATATCCATTTTCTTAAAGGAGCACCAGATTGTTTTCCAAAGAGGTTGCACCATTTTGCAATCACACCAACAGTGTAGGAGAGTTCCAATCTTCCCACAGCCTCTCCAGCATTTGTTGTTTTACATTTTTTAGATCATGCCCAACTTCATTGGGGTGAGATGGTATCCCATTGTACTATTGATCTGAATTTCTTTAATAGTGAATGATGGTGAGCAGGTCTGCATGTGTCCTTTGGCTGCCTGGATCTCCTCTTTAGAGAAGAGTCTGGCCATCTCCTTTGCCCATCACTTAATTGGATGATTTATCTTTTTCTTATTGATATTTTGTGATACCTTATAGATTACGGAAATCAGGCATCAGTCTGGCACAGAGTTGCCAAATATTTTTTCCCATTCTACGCCAAGCCAAGTGACATCGAGTCAGAGCCAACTAGGCGGCCTTTTAATTCTATTAATAAAGTCTTTGGATGAGCAAAAGTGATTGACTCTTAGTAGTTCCCATTTGTCAATTTTCTCTTCTGATGATTGTGGTTTGTTTGACAGATTTTGAAATCTGTCTGTGTTGTGTATTAAACCTTCTGTTGTTGCTGCTTTCTCTTGGATGAGCTTTGTCGTTTTAGATTTGCTATTTAGGTCTTTTATCCAGTTTGAGCTGGTTTTTGCGTAAGGTGTAAGATATGGGTCTTGTTTCAAATTATTGCAGATGGATATCCAATTTTACCAGCACCATTATGGATTCTCTGGGGTTCTCTGCATATGCAATCGCATCATCAGCAAATAGGGAGATTTTTAGTTCTTTGCCGATACAGATGCTCTTTATTTCTTGATCTTGTCTAACTGCTCTTGCTAGAACTCCTAGTACAATGTTGAACAGGAGAGGTAAGAGTGGGCATTTTTGTCTAGTTCCTGTTCTCAGTGGAAACCATTTCAGTCTCTCTCCATTCAGGATGATGTAGGCAGTTGGCTTTGTATAAATGGCCCTTATTGCATTGAGGAATTGGCTGTCTATTCCTATTTTGCTGAGAGTTTTTAGCATGAATGGGTGTTAGACTTTATCAAATGCCTTTTCTGCATCAATAGACAACATCAGGTGACTCTTGTCTTTTGTGATATTTATGTGGTTGATCACATTAATTGTTTTTCTGATGTTAAACCAGCCTTGTATCCCTGGTATGAATCCAACTTGGTCACAATGGATTATTTTTTGGATATTTATTGGCAAAAAATTTGTTGAAGATTTTTGCATCTAGATTCATGAGTGATATCGGTCTGTAGTTCTCCTTTATGGTTGGGTCCTTCCCTAGCTTTCATCTCAGGGTTATGCTGGCTCCATGCAATGAATTTGGGAGTATTCCATCGCTTTCTACACTGTGAAATAGTCTTAGTAGTATTGGAGATAACTCTTCTCTAAAAGCTTGATAGAATTCAGCAGTGAAGCCATCTGGGACCAGGCTTTTTTGGTTGGCAGGTTTTGGATGACTTTTGCAATCTCATCCTTTGTGATGGGTTTATTAATTGTTCTGCTTCACATTGTGATAGTTTTGGTAGGTGATATGAATCAAGGAATTTGTCCATTTCCTCCAGGTTTTTTCAAATTTGTTAGAATGCAGTCTTTCATAGTATTCTGTTATAACATTTTGGATTTCTGATGGATCTGTTGTGACAACTCCCTTCTCATTTCTTATTTGGGTTATTTATCCCCTTTCCTGTTTTTCCTTAGTAAGTTTAGCCAGTGGTTTGTCAATTTTGTTGATATTTTCAAAAAACCAGCTTTTGGTCTCTTCAATTTTTTCAATTGTCCTTCTATTCTCTAATTCAAGTAGTTCTGCTGTATTCTTTATGCTGTATTTTCTTCAGGTGCCTGAGGAGTTCCTCTGTTGCTCTCTCTCTACTTGTTCAAGCTGTAGGGTTAGATCTTTGGTTTGGGTTCTTTCTGGCTTCCAGAAATATGCATTTATGGAGATAGACTGAACTCTGAGCACTGCTTTGGCTGTATCCCATAGGTTCTAGTGGGAAGTGTTTTCCTTCTCATTGGAATCCATACGTTTCTTTATTTCATCCTTGATTTCTTCTATAACCCATGGCTTTTTGAGCAACATGTTGTTCAACTTCCGTGAGCTCCACTTTCTATCTATGTTTTTTTCTGCTATTGATTTAGACTTTTATGGCTTTATAATCTGAGAAGATGCTTTACAATAATTTAATGGTATGGATTTTGTTGAGATTTGATTTATGTTCTAACACATGGTCTATTCTGGAAAATGTTCTGTGTGCACTAAAGAAGAAGGTGCAGATATCTGCTGATGGACAGAAAGTTCTATGTATGTCAATGAAGTCGAGTTGGTTAATTGTGGCAATAAGATCTGCGTCTTTATTGAGCTTTTTTCTAGACGATCTGTCCAATATTGAGAGTGTAGTTTTGAAATATTTATTGTGGAGCGATCTACCTCTTTTTTGAGTGTAGTCAGTGCTTCTTTGATGTATTTAGATGCTCTAGTATTGGGTGTATAAATATTTGATATTATTAAGTCCTGCTTGAGTATTGAAACTTTCAGAAATAAATAGCATCCACCTTTGTCTATGATGGTGGATTTTACATTAAAATCTATTTTGTGAGATTAGTATTGCCGCACCTACTCTTCTTTGTTCATTGTTAGCTTGGTATATATATTTCTATCCTTTAATTTTCAGTTCATATCTTTAAGTCTAAGGTGAGTTTCTTGTAAACAACATGTGGATGGGTTGTGTCTTTTGATCCAAAATGCCACTTGTTGTCTCTTTATTGGAGCATCCAGCCCCTTGACTTTCAATGTAATTATTGATAGGTATGTGTTTAGTTCTGTCACTGTGATATGTTTATTTTTGTGTTGATGTTTTCTCTGTTGTTCTTATTATTCTGTTTTGGAACATTCTTCTTTATGAGTTGATTTTTCACCTTTTTTAGTGTTGGTTTTGTGGTTGATGAGACTCCTGTATTCTGTTTCTTGATTTGATATGCTGCATCTTTATTGTACTTTGTGACTGCCCTGTGATGCCCCTTAAAATTTTATGCTTAAACCAAATTTTAACTACCACAAGCCTTATTGACTTCCTGTCCATCTAGAAGGACTATAATGACTGGAATGACTGTAGTACATCCTTCTTTTTAATATGATGACATCAGTTTTCATGATGTGATCACTGGATCACTTCTTTTAATATTACAGCTTTGGTTGTGTTTGGAGCCTTCCCTAACTGAGTAGGTTTCTGGATGATGTGTCCTGTATTTCCTCCTAAAATATAAAATTAATGATTTTGTTCCTCTAAGCCAAGAGCTTCTTTCAGTATTTCTTGTAGCTTTGGGGTATTACAACATCTCTAAGTTTCTGTTTATCTGCGAATGTCTTAATTTCATTTTCATATGTGAAAGATAGTGTTGCAGGATACATGATTCTTGGTTGGAAGTTCTTCTCATTCAAGGCTTTGAATGTGTCATGCCATCATCTCCGTGCCAGTGTTGTTTCTGTTGAGAAATGAAATGAAAGCCTACAGGGTTTCCCTCTGAATGTGAGCTTTCCTTTGAGTCTTGCTGTCTTTAAGAGTTTCTGCTTGTGTTTCATTTTGCCAAGCTTGATTATAATACATCTTGGAGTATTTCTTTTGAGATCTATATTGAGTGGCACTCGATATGTATCTTGGATATCTATATTCTCTTCTTTCATAATTTCTGGGAAGTGTTCTGTCACCAGCTCAGCCACAATATTTTCTGTGTTCTCCGGTGTCTCCCACCTTGTTCAGAAACTCCAGTTAATCATAGATTGCTCCTCTTAATAGAGTCCCACATGCTTCTTAATGCTTCTTCATTTTTCTTGTTTCCTTTTTCTAATATCTGCTTGTGGATGCTGGAATCAGTAGCTCTGTCATCCAAGTCAGAAAGTCTCTTTTCCATTTGTTCAATTCTGTTTTCATGGCTTTGAACTGAATTTTCTATGTCTTTGATTGTGTTCTTGATCTGTTGGATTTCAGAGTACTGATGTGCTATCAGATCAAACAGTTTGCTTAATTTTTCATTTTGCTCTGTTGCATTTTGTATAAGGTCTAGGAGGGCTCTATAAATAATCCTTTTGTACTTGTGCTCTGATACTTCAGAAAGGCTTCTTCATCTGGGAAGTTCTTTGGATCTTTCTGTTGTGGGCGTTCTGAAGCCATAGGTGAATTCTTCCTAATGTTCTGGTCCAAAGTTTGTTGCTTTTGGGGCATCTTGAGGTTGTTTTGTTTCTCTGGTGTTACTTTAACGGGGTTCAAGCTCAGTCTGAAAAAAAAGTTGATCACCGGACATCTCTATGTACTGCAGTGACTGGGCCCAGTGGAATCTCTAGTGTAGCAGGCTGCACCTTCTGATGGACAAAGACATATCTCCACTTACAGAGTCACTGGGGAGCTGTCAGTTGACCCTATAATGTGAGACAGGAAAGGATGGAAGAGAAGTCGTCCAGATGCCCTGCAGCTACTTCTCTACTGTAAGATAAAAGGTATTTGACAGCTTCCAAACTCAGTCAGGCTTTCAGGTCTGGAAGTCTCTACTCCCAGATGGCAGAGTATGCACCTCTATATCAAAGACTATTGTACTGCTGAAAAAGCACTCTCCAAGCAGGCACTGCCTCCTAGCCTGGGAATTAGGTCCAGCTGAGGCCTCTGTATAGGAAATTCCAGCCTCTCTGTGAATCAAGATGACGTCCCAAGCAAGCTCCGCAGCCCACCTCAGAGAAAGCTATTCAGTGGCAGAGATCCAGAGATTCTGAGACATAGTGAGAGAGGTTAGAGGTGCCTAGTTGCACAGATTCCAAGGCAAGGCTCTCAAAATGTGGTGACTCCTCTAACTGATTTCATCAGCAGTGCCTCTGAGCCTTGCTGCCAGTCACCTCAGCCCTTCCCACTGGTCAAGACAGAGAAAAAAAATGTCAAAATAGCAATTTACCTTCAGTCCGTGGGAGCTGGGACTCAACAAGGGTAGGAGGCAGTGAAAGAGAAGTTTTCTGCTCAGTTGTATGTAGACCAAATAGACAGCACTATGCTCACTAGGTGTCTAGAAGCCTCTATTTAATTATCAGTTCAGATCTTGGTTTCCAGAGGGCTTTAGGATGACGTGTGTTTAGTCCGCCATCTTGTCTCCACCCCTTACAACCCAATTTCTTTTTTGGAAAATCGTATCTCTCAAATCAGTGTTTCATCAGAATAAAGATAAACAGAAAATTTCCACTCATCCTAGAGTTAACATGCAGATTTTCTCTTTATTTCCAATTTATGAAATTTAGCATAAGGTCAAGCAAGCCAGCCAGCCAAGTGCTGTCGAATTCAAAATGTTGAAATTTGCCAAAATGGGTATCACTTCTTACAGGAAATTTGCTTTCATTTCTAAGTTTCTGACAAGAATTCTCACTTGTTACCATCACTTACATTTATAATTTATGTCTTATTAAAAGTTTAGCCTATCTCCTTCCAAAAAAGTACTTGAGAGACATGCAAAAGTTATAATCTTCTTTCCTTCCCCATTCCTTTCTTTCTTCCTTGTTTTCTGTCTCCCTTGTTTTTTTCTACTGTCTTCCTTTCTTCTGTCAATAAACATTTTTGTCACATGCTGGACTCAGTGCTAAGCGAACAACTCATGACATAGTCATGAGTTATTTACAGCTTAGTAGCAAAATAAGTATAATTACTAAGTGTTTTAATGACAGCATGAATAAAATGCTATAAAGCCAAAAGATGAGTTGGCCTATTCCACCTATAAAATTTGAGAAAGCTTCACAGAGTGTCTGTATCTTAAATATCTAAGTAAATGACTGTCATGCAAATAGGGGGCAGAACAAAAAGACAGAAGAAACAGCATGGGCCAAAATCATGGTTTTGTAAACAGGTCCAATAGGAGATGAACAACAACAGGGGATGATGACATGTAGGACTGCTCCATGTCAGAGATGCGTTTCAGAGATATCCATTGAGCAACTGATGAATTAACTTTTCTGTTATGTTATAAATATTTGTCAAAGCTGTTTTCTGGTGGAATGTTGGAATGTGAGCCCAGATGATGATATTGACATCTTTCTATTTTAAGTTTTTACAAATATTCTTCTTCCATCTTTCTTGCTGCTGACATGACCTCACATTCATCGGATTACTGAGGGTTGTTCTGTCTCAGAACAAGGAGGTGGTGGTCTCCAGTGATGATTATTTTTTATAGTTTTTCAGAGAGTTAAGAAGAGAGAAGAAGAACAACAGCAAATTTTTAGTTATATCTGGAATCCCTGCTAGATTGACCTTACAGGGCTTAAACTGACTTACCCTGGTGGCACTGTGATTAAGAGCTACAACTGTTAACCAAAAGGTCAACAGTTCAAATTCATGAGGTGCTGCTTCGAAACTCTATGGGGCAGTTCTACTCTGTCCTATAGGGTCACACTGAGTCAGAATCAAGGCAAGATGGCAACAGGTACCAGTACTTTGTAGAGGGAAGTGAATGGAACTCTAATGTGCCAACCTAAGTGATATACATATTATAGCCCATTTTTATTCCAAGAAAAATCAAAGTCCTTACAATGTCTTGGGGACCATGACTTTGGTCCTCTGATAACTCTCTGACTTTACTGCCAATTACTTTTCCCAGATCTCATTGCACTCCTGCCTCATTGTCCTCCTAGATGGTCTTTAAACGTGAAGAGCATATTCTCCTCTGTCCAGAACATTGTTACTTCACCTACCCACATATATCTCTGCCTTACATCTTTCTGGTCTAGGGCTTAATTTATTCTATCAAGGAATCTGATCATACAAAATAAAATAGAATCTAGTCACTAATTCTCATCCTATAGTTCTTTTTTTCCCTGATTTATTTCTCTTCCAAGTATTTATTCCTACCTGACATATCATATATATTTATTTGCTAAACTTTTTATTGTCTCCTCCAATTGGAGGTCAAGCCTCATGAGAGCAAGCCTTTCGTCTATTTTATTTAAATAAAGTTTCTTGACAGGTTCATCCTTAGTAAACAGTCAATAAATATTGGTTGAACCAATGGAAACCCTTTAGGATTGATACTGCTAGCAACATTTTACAGGTGAGTAGCCTGAATTTCAGAGAAGTACAGTGATTTGTCTGATGTTCTGTCACTGATGTGGCATGTGGATTTGACTGTATGTTGTCTTCCATAGCAATGATTTTTCCATTATACAAAACTTATTCCCTAAAAGTATTCTTTCCATGAGAAATATCTTCAGATGTAAGTAATGTTCTTTAGTGTGTTCTGTATTGGTCAGGGCTTCTAATTGTAGAGACGAAATCCACTATAGATAGTTTAAGCAAAACTAGATTTAGGAAGTGTTGCACATTGTTCAGAGAATCAATGGCAGAACTGAAGAAACAGGATTTGGGGCTGAGTTTCCAAAAATGACTTCCATAGTACAACAAAGAGCTGGCCTGCAGAGAAACTGCAACCTCTCCTGTCTTCAAATAATTGGAATTGCCACATCTGCTCTTCTTTGTTCGTTGTTAGTTTGATATATATTCTTTCATCCTTTAATTTTCAGTTTGTTCCTATCTGTAAGTCTAAGGTGAGTTTCTTGTAGGCAACATGCAGATGGGTCATGTCTTCTGATCCAAGACGTCACTTGATGTCTTTTTACTGAGGCATTCAGTCCATCCACATTCAGTGTAGTTATTGATAGGTATGTGTTCAGTGCTGCCATTGTGATATGTTTATTTTGGGGTTGATGTTTGCTGTGTTGTTCTTATTAATCTGTTTTGAGACACTTTTCTTTGTGAGTTGATTTTTCTCCTTTTTCAGGGTTAGTTTGTGGTTGTTGAGACTCCTGTATTACATTTCTTGATATGATATGTTGCATCGTTACTGTGCTTCATGGCTGCCCCTGTGATCCTGCTTAATAAACTATGTATAAACCCAATTTTGATTACTACCAGTCTTGTCAACTTCCTCTCCATCTGGAAGGACTGTAACTACTGTAGTAAATCCCTCTTTTTAATATAATGACATCATAGTTTTCATGATATGATCACTGGACTATTTCTTTCACTATTATAGCTTTGATTGAGTTTGTTGCCTTCCCTAACTGAGTAGGATTCAGGATGATGTGCCCTTCTAAAATATAATGTTAGTGATTTTGTTCTTCTAAGCCAAAGCCAAGAGATTCTTTCAGTATTTCTTGTAGCTTTGGTTTGGTTGTTTCAAAGTCAGTCAGGTTTTCAGGTGTATAGGGCCCTCTTCCCAACTGGAATAAGTAGGCACCTCTATATCCAACTCCAGATGTTATCCACTAGTTTGAAATGCCTCAAGGCTACTGCCCTGTTGGCCACTGCTGCCAGGCCACAGCCATGGGCAACACTGCGTATAATATTGCTTTTCTCTGGCAAACTGCTCTCCTGCAGGTAAGCACTGGCTCCAAGCCTAGGAATTAGGTTTTTCTGAGGCCCCCATACCCAAGATGGAGTCTCGCGCAAGCTCGCCACTTGTGGAGAGGCCAAAGGTCCCGAAATGCACACAGTCTCTGTTGCAGGGCCCCAGCTGTAGGTGATACTGTGTAAACTACTGCTTTTCTGCTGGAAAAGCACTCTCCTGTGGGAAGGTGCTGCCTCCCAGGCTAAGAATTAGGTCCAGACTAGGCCTCCATATCCAAGATGGCATCTTGCACAAGCTACACTATGGCAGAGGCAGAAAGAGAGGCCAAAGGTGGCAAGATGCACAGAATCCTAAGCTAGACTCCCCAAATATGGCAATTTCACCTGCCAATCCTACTAGCAGTGCATGTCTTGGGTCAGGCACACTTTAGTCTTCAAGGTGACATCTTTACTTTTGAATACTTTAAAGAGATCCTTTGCAGCAGATTTTCCCAATACAATGTGTCTTTTGATTTTTTGACTGCTGCTTCTATGGACATTGATTGGGGACCCAAGCAAAACAAAGCTCTTGGCAATCTCAGTGTTTTCTCCGTTATGACAATGTTGCTTACTGGTCCAGTTGTGAAGATTTTTGATTTTCTATTGTTGAGGTGCAATCGATACTGAAGATGGTGGTCCTTGATCAACAGGTAAGGCAGTTCTTATTAGTTGTTCTTTATTCATTGTCCAGCTTTCACACATATATGAGGTGACTAGAAACACCATGTCTTGGGTCAGGAGCACCTTAGTCTTTAAAGTGAGATTTTTTTTCTCTTTTATTTTAAAGATGCCTTTTGCAGCAGATTTTCCCAGTGCAATGCATCTTTTGATTTCTTGACTCCTACTTCCATGAGTGTTGTTTCTCCAAGTAAAATTAAATCCTTGACAACTTCAATATTTTCTCCATTTATCATAATGTTGCTTGCCGTGCCAACTGTGAGGCTTTTTGTTTTATGTGAAGATATAATCCACATTGAAGGCTGTGGTCTATGATCTTCATCAGAAGTGCTTTCAAGTTTTTACTGTCAGCAAGAAAGTCTGTTATATGCATAACTAAAGTTGTTAATGAATCTTCCCCTAATCCTGATGTCCACTCTTCTCCAAACTGTTCCACTTTTCAGATGATTTGCTCAGCATACAGATTGAATAGACATGGTGAAAGGCTACAACCCTGTTTCTAAACCATGCAGTATACCCTTGTTCTGTTTGAACAACTGTCTCTTGGTCCTCATGAGTGTGATTAAGTGTTCTAGAATTCTCCTTCTTTACAAACTTACCCATAATTTGTCATGATCCACACAGCTGAATGACTTTGTGTTATCAGTAAAACACAGGTAAGCACCTTCTTTGTATTCTCCAGTTTTAGCTAGGATCCATCTGACATCAGTGGTATCCTTCATTCCACATCCTTTTCTGAATTCAGCTTAGATTTTAAGCAGTTCCCTGATTTGAACAATATTCAGTAGAAAAGAGTAGCTGTAGACAGTGCTAATATACTGTCATATGTTAGGCACTTGATATTGTACAAATATAGTCAATCTTCATGGCAACACTGAGAGAGACAGCATAATGTCCACTGAGCTGATGAGGAAACCGAAGCCCTGAAAAGTTAAATGGTTTATTTAGAGACATTAAAGAGGTCATGTGATGAGACATTCTAGTACCTTCTTTCTAGAGTTTATCAGTATTTCCTTTTCAATTGCATAAATCATCATCCATTGGTCTGTTCAGGGCTGACCACTTTAGAGTTTAGTAGAGTCCTATGATGCTGCCTTCCAAACTGAAAACCTGAGAATGTACAAAAATGCCTAACTAATCCATGAATGCCTTGCATTGGCTTTCAGCAACAGTGTAAAGCATAGATAACATAGTTTGGGAATTTCCTCATGTTAAGGTGGCATCTGTGGTTTGCTTCTATGTTAGTGATCTCTCATATGGAAGAGTTTAATTTTTATCAATTCTATTAGGGTAATTAGATTCAAAACATCTTTTTGTTTGGGCATATCTGTAAGCATTGATCCAAATTGACAAGAGATGGATTTAAAACCAGATGAAATGAGAATGGACTCAATGCTATGAAGAAGACTATTCTACCCAAAGTGATCTATAGATACGATGCGATCCCAATCCACATTCCAATGGTAATTTTTTTAAACGTTCATACTTTTAGTTTTTTTTTAATTACAATAAAAGAATAAAATTTCTAACATCTATCAGTTAACTCTTCTGTGATAAACCGTCAAGCCCACCCACCTACGTAGCCAATGCAGTCATTTTTTTTCTGTGGATAATTCTCTTGTTAAGTCTTTATAACAGGGGTCTCATACAAAATTTGTCTTTTCAACACTGACTGATTTCACTCAGCGTGATCTCTTCCAAATGGAGATGTTTTCTAAAATTATCATTGTTTTTTTCTCATAGCGTAGTGTTCCACTGAGTATATGTACCACAGTCTGCTCATCCATTCATCTATTGATGGACATCTGGGTAGATTCCAACTTTTTGCTATTGTGGACTGTGCTGCAACCAATATTCATGTACATGTGCCTGTTCATGTGACAACTTTTGTTTCTGATGGATAAATTCCGAGCAGTGGAATTACAGTATCAAATGGTACGTCTATCTCCAGCTTTTTAAGGAAGTGCCAGACTGTTTTCCAAAGAGGTTGCACTATTTTGCAATCCCACCAGTAGTGTACGAGAGTTCCAATTTCTCCACAGCCTCTCCAGCATTTGTTGTTTTGTGTTTTTTGGATCATGGCCAACTTTGTTGGGGTAAGATGATATCTCGTTGTAGTTTTATTTGAATTTCTTTAACAGCTAATGATAGTGAGCAATTCTGCGTGTGTTGTTCGGCTGTCAGGATATCCTCTTCAGAGAAATGTCTGTCCATCTCCTTCACCCATCACTTAATTGGATTATTTATCCTTTCCTTGTTGATATTTTTTAACACCTTATAGATTATGGAGATCAGACATTGGTCTGACACAGAGTTGCCAAATACTTTTTACCATTCTGTAGGTGGTCTATTAATTCTTTTGATGAAGTCTTTGGATGAGCAGAAGTGTTTGATTCTTAGTAATTCCCATAATCTATTTTCTCTTCTGATTAGTGTGCTTTGTCAGATTTTGAAGTCTGTCTACATTGTATATTAAAACTTCCATTGTTGACTATATTTTATCTTGGATGAGCTTTATCGTTTTAGATTTTATATTTAGGTCTTTTAACCAATTTGAGTTGGTGTTTGTATAGGCTGTGAGATATGGGTCTTGTTTCAATTTTTTGCAGATGGGTATCTAGTTTTGCCAGCACCATTTGTTAAAGAGACTGTTCTTACCCCAGTTTAAAATCTTAGGGCCTTTGTCGAGTATCAGCTGTTCATAGGAGGTGGCATCTCTGAAGTCTATACTCTGTTCCATTGGTGTATTTTGTACCAGTACCAGGCTGTTTTGACAACTGTGGCAGTGTAATAGGATCTAAAGCCAGCTAGTGAGAGGCGTCCCAGTGTATTCTTCTTCTTCAGTAGTGCTTTACTTATCCAGGGCTTCTACCCTTTCCAAACAAAGTTGATGATTTGTTTCTCCATCTCATTAAAAAATATCGCTGGAACTTGCTTTGGGATTGCATTATATAAATAGATTGCTTTGGGCAAAGTAGTCATTTTCACAATGTTGAGTCTTCCTATCTATGAGCAGGGTAGATGACTCCACTTACATAAGTCTGTTGCAGTTTCTTGTACAAAGGTCTTGTGGTTCCATTTGTAAAGATCTGTTACTTCTCTAGTTAGATTTATTCCTAGGCATTTTGTCTCCTTTGGGGCTATAATAAATGGAATTGATTTGGTGATTTCTTCTTTAATAATCTCACTGTTGGTATAAAGGAATCCTACTGATTTACTTATGTTTATCTTGCATCCCAGTACTTTGCTGAAATCCTCTATTAGTTCCAATAGCTTACTTATGGATTCTTTTGGATTCTCTGTATAAACAATCATATCATCACAAAGAGAGAAATTTTTACTTCTTCATTGCCAATATGGATGCCCTTTATTTCTTGGTCTTGTCTAATTGCTCTGGCTAGAACTTGTAGCACAGTGTTGAATAGAGGTGGTGAGAGAGGGCATCCTTGTCTAGTTCCTGTTCTCAAAGGGAATTCTTTCAGTCTTTCACCATTCAGGATGATGAAGGCAGTTGGCTCTGCATAGATGCTATTAATTACATTGAGGAATTTCCCCTTTGTACCTATTTTTCTGAGAGTTTTAAGCATGAATGGATGTTGAACTTTGTCAAATGCCTTTTCTGCATCAATTGACAAAATCAGGTGATTCTTATCTTTTGTGTTATTAATACGGTTGAATACATTAATTGTTTTTCTGATGCTGAACCAGGCTTACATCTCTGGAATGAAACCAACTTGATCATGATGAATTATTTTTTTTATATGCTGTTGAATTCAATTGGCTAGAATTTTTTTGAAGATTTTTGCACCTAGGTTCATGAGTGATATTGGTCTGTAGTTTTCTTTTTTTGTGGGATCTTTCCCTCATTTTGGTATCAGGGTTATGCTGGCTTCACAGAATGAATTTGGGAGTATTCTATCCCTTTCTGTGGTGTGAAATAGCTGCAATAGTATTGGAGTTAACTCTTCTCTAAAAGTTTGGTAGAATTCTCTGGTGAAACCATCTAGGCCAGGACTTTTTTTGGTTGGTAGATTTTTGATGAATTTTTGAATCTTTTCCTCTGTGATAGATTTGTTAAGTTGATCTACTTCAACTTGTGATAATCTTGGTGAGTCATATGAATCTAGAAAGTTGTCCATTTCCCCTAGGTTTTCAAATCTCTTAGAGTAGAACCTTTCATAGTGTTCTGTTGTGGTATTTTTTATTTCAGCTGGGTCTTTTGTAACATCTCCCATCCCATTTCTTAATCAGGTTATTTGTATCTTCTGTTGTTTTCCTTTTGTAAGTTTAGTCAATGGTTTATCAATTTTGTTGATCTTTTTGAAGAACCAGCTTTTGGTTTTGTTAATATTTTCAATTGTTTTTCTATTCTCTAATTCATTTAGTTCTGCTCTAATCCTTATAATCTGTTTCCTTCTGGTACCTGAGGGGTTCCTCTGTTGCTCTCTTTCTACTTGTTCAAGCTTTGAGGTTAATTCTTTAATCTGTGCTCTTTCTTCTTTCCGGAAGTGTGCATTTCTATAGATAAACTGACCTCTGAGCACTGCTTTTGCTGTATCCCATAAATTCTGGTAGGATATGTTTTCATTCTCATTTGAATCCATAAATTTCTTTAATGTGTCTTTAATTTCTTTTATAACCCAAGGCTTTATGAGCGAAATGTTGTTCGGTTTCCACAAGTTTGAATTTTTACCTATGAATTTTCTGTTATTGATTTCAACTTGTATAGCTCTGTGGTCTGAGAAAGTACTTTGCCATAAATCAATGGTATGGATTTTATAGAAAATTGTTTTATGATCTAACATATGGTCTATTCTGGAGAATGTTCCATGTGCACTGGAGAAGAAGGTGTATTTGTCTGCTGATGGATGAAAAGATACGTACATGTCAATAAGGTCAAGTTGGTTGAATGTTGCAATAAGATCTTCTGCATCTTTACTGAGCTTTCTTCTGGCTGATCTGTCTATAACTAAAAGAGAAGTATCGAAGTCTCCAACTATTATTGTGGAATGATCTATATCATTTTGCAGTGTTGTCAGTATTTGTGCAATGTATTTAGGTGCTCTGGTATTGGGTACATAAATATTGTTAAGTCCTGCTTGAGTATTGAACCTTTCAGCAGTAAATAGTGACCATCCTTGTCCACAATAGTGGAGTTTACATTACAATCTATTTTATCGAGATTAGTATTGCCACACATGCTCTTCCTTGTGTATTGTTAGCTTGATATATATTATTCCAAACTTTAATTCCCAACTTGTTCATATCTTTAAGTCTAAGGTGTGTTTCTTGTAAGCAACATATAGACGGTTGTGTTGTTTGATCCAGGATGTCACTCCCTGTCTCTTTACTGGAGCATTCAGTGCATTTACATTCAATGTAATTATTGATAGATATGTGCTTTGTACCATGATTTTGATGTAATTACTTTTGTGTTGATATTTTCTATATTGCTCTTAACGTTGTGTTCAGGGGCATTCTTCTTTATGGATTGTTGTTTCAGTGTTGATTTTGTGTTTGTTGAGACTCCTGTATTGTATTTCTTATTTTGATACACTGCATTGTTAATCTGCTTTATGGCTACATGTATTATCCTCCTTGACATACTAAGATTAAACCCAATTTTAACTACTTTGTAACTCTGAAACTTCCTCTGCATCAAAAACATTGGTAACTATTGTAGTGTGTCCCTCTTTTAACATGATGGTTTTATAGTTGTCATGATACGATCATGGATTCCCTTATCATAATACTGTAGCTTTGGTGAAGTTTTGTGACTTCCTTAACTGATTACAAATTTGAATGAAGTGTCCTGAATTGTCACTTAAAATACACATTTAGGGAAGAGCTTCTTTCAGTATTTCGTGTAATTTTGGTTTAGTTTTTATGAAGTCTGTAAATTTCTCTTTATTTTCAAAAGTCTTAATTTTACCATTATATTTGATAGACAGTTTTGCGGGATAAATAATTCTAGGATGGAAGTTTTTCTCATTCAGGTCTTTGAATGTGTCTGCCCACTGTTTTGTAGCCAGCGTTGTTTCAGCAGAAAAGTTGGATGAAAGCCTACAGCATGTCCCTCAGAATATTAGCTTTGCTTTGAGCTTTGCTGCCTTCAGAAGCATCTGTTTATGTTTTAGCTTATTAAGCTTGATTATAATATGCCTTGGCATCTATCTTTTTGGGTCTAACTTTTGCAGTGTTCAATAAACATCTTGGATATCTACGTCCTCTTTGTTCATAATCTCAGGAAAGTTTTCTGTCGGCATCTCTACAGCAATACTCTTTATATTGTCTATCATTAATCCCCCTTGTTCAGGAACTCCAATTAAACAAAAATTATTCCTATTCATGGAGTCCCACATGTTTCTTAATGTTTCTTCATTTTTCTTATTTCTTTTCTCTGATTTCACCTCATAAATGCCTGTGTCAGTTACTTTGTCTTCTAAGTCACTGAGTCTAACCTCCATCTATTCAATCCTACTCTTTTGGCTTTGGATAGAATTACCTAATCCTGTAATTTTGTTATTGATCTGATGTATTTCAGATCATCGATGTTCCATCATTTCAAATAGCTTACCAAATTTTTCATTTTGTTCTACTTCATTCTGTTTAATCTCTAGGAGGGTTCTTTATATAACTCTTTTGTATTCAACCTCTGATAGATTCAGAAAGCCTTCTTCATCTGGGAAATTTGTAGAATCTTTATTTAGGGAATTTTCTGGAGCATTCTAAGACTGCTTATTTAAATGATTAATTATGGTCTGCTGCCTGCGAGCCATCTAGACCTGATTTGATTTCTCTGGTAATAGATCTAAGAGAATTGTTGGTCACCAGCTGACTCTAATACTATGGTGATATGCCCCAGGTAGACTCTCAAGGGCAGAAGACTCTGCTTATTGAGTAGCTAAGAGGCTGCTCTGCTTATGAAGAAACTGGGGGCTGTCAGCCAACCCTACAATGTGAATGAGAGAACAGGGGGAGAAATGCTGAGGCCTCTCAACAGATAGATCTCCAGGCAGATACACAGGCCTCTCAGCCCTAAACATACTTCTATGCAGGGAGCTGTCCAGGTGCTGAACTGGGAGCTTGGAGTTGTACAACGGACTGGCCTGAACAGGCAGTCAGGAACAGCAGACTCCACCTGCCAGCTTATAATGAAAGTACGTTTGCCGAAGCTACAGTTCTCTGATACAATGAAACAGCAGAAGCAGAGGTCAGACAGTCACTGGATAGTTTTTGAGAGGAGATTAGTCTGATACTGTTGCCTAGTCAAATATGTTAGGTCCTAAGGCTCCCCAGATAGTCAATGCTCCATACTAATATCATCCAGGCCTTAGTTCTCAGAGAGAAATGAGGAAATATCTGTTTACTCTGCCATCTTTTAACAGAATCCCAATGGTAAATTTTAATGAGATGGAGAAACAAATCACCAACTTCATACAGAAAGAGAAGAAGTCTTGGATAAGCAAAGCTGATGTTGAAGAAGATCAAAATGGGAGGCCTCAAATTAAATGATTTTAGAATCTATTTACTAATGTAGTAGTCAAAACAGCCTGGATCTAGTACAACAACAGATATGGAACAGACTTGAGGATACAGACATAAAATCATCCACCTACGAGCTTCTGGTATTTGACCAAGGCCCAAAGTCCATTAACTGGGAAAAGACAATCTCTTTAACAAATAGTGTTGATATAACTGGATATCCATATGCACGAAAAAAAAAAAAGAAAGAAAAAAGAAGGAAGAAACAAGAACCATGTCTCCCACCATGCAGAGAAACTAATTCATACCTCACTGCTGAATATCACTACAGTCACTTTCCAAGTACTTCCCTTGGGAAGCTATGCACTGATGGCAGTGCCTACTCCACCCTTCAAAGCAACTTTGCAGCTCTTTCTGGAATGGCCATTGTGCACAGTGGCACAGTGCCAAGTATGTCTGTGAGGGAGTTTTTAGCCAGTAAGCAGATAACTGTATTGGAGCACCCTCCCAACTCATCTGATCTGCCACCAATGACTTTTTTCTTTGCTCAAAGATAAAGGAAACCTTAAAAGGAAGATGTTGTTGTATCTTTCAGGACATCAAAGGTAATATGATGAGAACTCTGATGGCCATTCCAGAAAAAGAGTTCCAAACTGCTTTGATGGGTGGACTAGGTGCTGGTATCAGTGCATAGCTTCCCAATGGAGTACTTCAAAGGTGACTCTAGTGATACTCAGTGATGAGGTATGTAACCCTCCTTCTAGGATGAGTATGTGAACTTAATTGTCAGACTTCATATCAGCCTATGAGATAGAATTATTTCCAGCTGAAATCAAAACCTGTTGCTGTTGAGTCAGTTCTGACTCATAGCGATCCTATACTGCAGAGTAAAACTGACTGTAGAGTTTCCAAAAAGAGCATTGTGGAAAGTTGGTCCTTAATCAGGGCATGATTACAAAAGTGAAACTATCTCCATGTAATTAGATCCCTTACTTTGCTACAAAAACCAGAAGCATTTCCTGCACAGTCCATGGAGAAGTTTTGATAATACAGTGGGAAAACAGAACGACATACTCCCCTTGTATCCTTTCTTGGAAAACGAGGTTAGAACTTCAACATTAACAGTGGGTTTTCCAGTACATTTTAAGTATTCTTCCGGAATATGAGTCAGATTGAAAAAGGTCAGCTGAAGGCCGCCAGAAATGTCTGGTTGGTGCTGTAACGTAACAGAGATGGTCTATTTAAAGGTAACAGTGTAGCTGACAAAGGTCATAGGTACAAAGATAAAATCAAGGTTGGGAATTGCTAGTGGATCCAACTTCTCATGCTAGGAATGAGAACTGGAATAACAAATCCAACCACTGGTAAGATTGTTTGCACAGTCTAAGGTTTGGGATAGTTGCATAAGGGCTTTCTTACACCAGGTTTCAATGAGGAAAAGGACAGCCAGCAGAATACTAAAGAAAAGTTCCATAATGCAAAAATAATAGTAAAAAATAGCATTAATAAGACAAAGGTAATAAAAAATGTATTGATTCCAAAGTAAATTCTTCCCTTATTTAAAGGCATATGTATTATTCTTAACAAGAAATCAGTAGTTATTATAATTAGTAAAATGATGATTAATCCAATATTATCTAGTAATTCTATCATGAAACCAGTAAGTTAAAATGAGCAATTTATGAGTTCCTGTTTATAGAAGAAAGTAATCTCAAAGGTTATAAATTTTAGACACAGAATAATGACTTCTAGTGAGTATATGAAAAACTAGCACTGGAAGGAAATTTCTTTAAAAAAATTTTTTTAATTGTATTTTAGATGATAGTTTGCACAACAAGTTAGCTTCTCATTAAACAGTTAGTACACATTTTTTTTATATAACATTGGTTATCAACCCCACAACAGGTCAACACTCTCCGTTCTCAACCTTGGGTTCCCTGTTACCAATTTTCCTGTCCCTCCTGCATTCTAGTCCTTACCTATGGACTAGTGTGCCTCTTTAATCTCATTTTCTTTCATAAGCCTGTTCAATCTTTGACTGAAGGTTGAGCCTCAGGAGTGACCTCATTACTAAGGTTAAAAAATGTCCAGGGGCCCACACTCTCAAGATTTCTCCAGCCTATCAGGCCAGCAAGTCTGGTCTTTCTTTTGGAGTTGGTTCTACAATTTTTCTCCAGCTCTGTCTGGAACCCTTTACTGTCATCCCAATCAGAGCAGTCAGTGGTGGTAGCTGGGCACCATCTGTTTGTACTGGATTCAGTCTGGTAGAGTTCATTGTAAATATGGTCCATTAGACTTTTGGACTAATCTTTCCCTTGTATCTTTAGATTTCTTCACTCTTCCTTGCTCCTCAAGGAGACTGGTGGGACATCCTGTATGGACCCTCATAGGCTTTTAAGACCCCAGATACTACTCACCATGGTTTCCCAGTCTTCAGCCCAGTAATTCCGTCTCTTAGGAAGTTTGGATGCATCTATGGAGCTTACATTAAGTTGTGCTGGCTTCTCTAGTATTGTGCACTATCTTACCCTTCATCAAAGTTACCATTTACTTATCTACTGTCTGTTTAGTGATTTTCCCATCCCTCCTTTTCTCCTCCCCTGCCTCCCCCCGCCCCCGGGTAACTATCAAAGATTTTTTTTTTTTGTATAAACAGTTTCATAAGTTTTTATAGCAGTGGTCTCATACAATAGTTGTCCTTTGGTAATTGACCTATTTCTCTCAGAACAACACCCTCCAGTTCTTTCATGCTATCAGATACTTCACAGATGCGTTGTTTTTCTTCATTGTATGTATGTACCACAGTTCATCCATTCATCTGTTGATGGACATCTACACTGGTTGCACGTTTTGTTATTGTGAACAATACTGCAAAGAACATGGATGTGCATATGTCTGTTCGTGTGATGACTCTAATTCCTCTAGGATAGATTTCTAGGAGTAGGACTGCTGGATCATACAGTATTTCTATTTCTAGCTTTCTAGAAAGTGCCGTATTGTTTTCAAAAATGGTTGTATTATTTTGCATTTTCACCAGCAGCGTGTTAAGAGTTTCATCTCCCCACAGCCTCTCCAACATTTGTTATTTCCTGTTTCTGTGATTTGTGTCAGCAACACTGGGGTGAGACTACATCTCATTGTGGTTTTGATTTGCACTTCTCTAATGACTAGTGATCATAAGCATTTCCTCATGTGTCTGTTGGCCAGTTGAATGTCTTCTTTGGTGAAGTGTCTGTTCATATGCTTTGCCCATTTTTTAATTGGATTATTTGTCTTTTTGTTGCATAGGCATTAGGTTTTCTTGTAGATTCTAGAGATTGGAACTTTGTTGGATTTACAATAGCCAAATAAATTATCTTAGTCTGTATGCTCTCTTTTTACTCTTTTGATGAAGTCTTTTGTTGAGGATAAGTGTTTAATTTTAGAAGATCCCAATTTTCTACTACATCGTCTGGAATTTATGTGTTGTTGGTTACAGTGTATATCCTGTTAATGCCATATATCATGGTTTCTAGTACCGCTTCTGTTTTTTCCTTCTATGAACTTTATAGTTCTTTGTTTTGTATTTAGGTCTTTGATCCAATTTGAATTTATTTTTGTATGTGGTATTTACAATGGACTCTGTTTCTTTTTTTTTTTTTACACGTAGGGATCCAGTTTTGCCAGTATCATTTGTTAAAAACAGTCTCTTTTCCCCATATGATGGACTTTGGGCTCTTGTTCAACATTAGGTGACCATAGGTGGACGGGCTGACATTTGGGTTCCCAGTTCTGTTTCACTGCTCAATGTGCCTGTTGTTGTACCAGTACCAGCTTGTTTGGGCTACTGGAGGTGTATAGCAGGTTCTGAGGTCATGTAGCAGAAGTCCTCCTATTTTTTTCTTTTTCTTCAGTACTGCTTTACTTGTCTGGGGCAAATTCCCTTTCCACATAAAGTTAGTAAGAAGTTTTGCAACATTCTTTAAAGAATAATGTTGGTATTTAGATTGGGATTACATTGCATTTATAAACCACCTTGGGTAGGATTGTCATTTTCAGTGTTGAATCTATCTATCCGTGAACATGATATGTCTTTCATTTACATATATCACATGTGGCTTCTTGCAGTAGTGTTCCATAGTATCCTTAGTATTAGGTTTTTACATTCCTAGTTAGATTTATTCCTAAGTATTTTATTCTGGGGGGACTATTAAAAACAGTATTGCTTTCCTGATTTCTTTTTCATCATTCTTTTCATTGCTATATAGGAATCCAGCTGTTTTTTTTTATGTTTATCTTGTATCCTTTTGCACTGCTGAATGTTTCTATTTGGTTTAGTCATTTTCTCCCGGAGTTGTTTGGTTTTTCTATGTATAGTATGATATTATCCAGAAATAGGGACAGTTTAACTTCTTCATTACCAATTTGGATGCTCTCTCTCTATCATCTATCTATTTATTTTTCTTGCTTTATTTTTCTAGCCAAGACTTTAAGCACAAGCAGTGGTTGAACACATATGGGAAGCAGCATGTGGAAATGAGTTTGCTGTCACAGAGTGAGGGGGTGGTATGGGGGTGAGAGCAGTTAGAGTTGCAACATTTTGTTGTTGAGGAGTTTCATATGGCAAATCGATTTGGCATGTAAGCTTTCACTTAAATCACAATACAGTAGGTAAAGAGAATCCTTGGTTTTTTCCTGTTCTCGAGGAGGATGATTTCAGTCTCTCTCCATTAAGAATGATGTTTGCCATTGGTTTTGCACAAATGCCCTTTATTATGTCTATAAAATCCTGGTTATATAGTGAATTTGGCAGTTCAAATCCACCAGGTACTCTGAAAACTTTATGGAGCATTTCTTTTTTTCATCTCTTTCTAAAAAATAATTGTATTTTGCTTTAAGTTAAAGTTTACAAGTCAAATCAACTTGCCATATGAAACTCCTCAACAACAGAACTTTGCAACTTGAACTGCTCTTGCCCACACATCAACCCCTTACTCTGTGACAGCAAACTCCTTTCCATATGGTGCTTCTCACATCTGTTCAACAGACTCCTGTTCCCCTCTAGCCTTTTATCTCACCGCCAGACAAGAGATTCTCAGACATCCCCATGTATATATTCAAGCCAAGAAGCTGATCTTTTGCTAGCATCACTGTATGTCCTACAATTCAATCCAGTCTTTGTCTAAAGGATTGGCTTTGGTACTGGTTTCAGTTTTGTGCTAACAGAGAGTCCAGGGACCATGTCCTCAGGAGACTCTCCAATCTGATGGAACATCAAGTGTGGCCTTTTAATAGAGTTCTAGTTATGCACACCCATTCTGTGCATGCTGCATCGGGGACTTTATGCTGTGTTCCCTGTCAGGGTCATCACTGGCTGTGACTGGGCACCCTCTGGTTCTTCTGGTCTCATGATGAGACAGTCTCTAGATTGTATGGCATTTTCTGTCTGTTGGGTTCATATTTTCCTCATGTAATTGATGTCCATTTTCATCTGGACTGGAACTAACTGATGCAAATTGGATGGCTTCTTGTTAGCTTTGATGACTCCAGATAACATTCACCAAGGTGCTATGCAGAATATTATGCCAGATAGCTTAGATGTCCCCTGAAACCGTGGTCCCCCAGACCTCTGAATCTGTTACTTTGTCCTTCAAAATGTTGGGTTTCATTTAGAAAACCTTTTAGTTTCTGGTATAATCCAGTAGTGCTAATCTCTCTTCTACCATGCGCTGTCACTTCATTCACTTAACCCAGTTCCTATCTACTGCCTAATCTAAAAATACCCCTCTCATTTCCTTCCCACCCTTGCAATCATCAAAGATTATTTTCTTCTGTGCTTAAACCTTTTCTTAAGTCCTTATAATAATGGTCTAATACAATATTTGTCCTTCTTCATCTACCTAATTTCACCCAGCATAATGTCATCCAGATGACTCCTTGTTATGTCATGTTTCCTAAAACTGTTTTTGTCCTTTATCTAGCAGAGTATTCCCTTGTGTAAATATTCCAGTTTGTTTATCCTTTCATCTGTGGATGGGCACCTATGCTGTGGCCAGTGCTGCAATTAACAATGATGTTCATGAGAAAGCCCTTATTTCTCTAGGGTATAGTCTAAGCACTGGGATTACTAGATCACATGGTATTTCTATCTCTAGCTTTTGAAGAAAGTGCTAAATTGCTCTTCATGTTACATTCCCACCAGCAGTGTAGAAGAGTTCCAATCTCTCCATAACCTCTCCAACATTTATTGTTTTGTATTTTTTAGATTAATGCCAGCCTAATGGGGGTGAGACTGTATTTCATTTTAGTTTTGATTTAGATTTCTCTAGTGGCTAATGATTGTGAGCATTTCCTCATGTATCTGTTAACATCTTAGATGTCTTCTTTGGTAAAGAGTCTATTAGTATCACTTGCTCATTTTTAATTGAGTTATTTGTCTTTTCTTGTTGAGGTTTTACAGCACTTTGTAGATTATGGATAATAGATGCTGATCAGATTTGTAGCAACCAAAAATTCTGCCCAAGTTTGTAGATAGTCTTTCAACTGTTTTGGTAAAAACCCTTTGAATGTACGTGTTTCATTTTTTTTTTACAAGTTTCTAGGTATCTATTTTCTCTCCCAGTGTTTATGAAGTGTTAGTAATATTTCGTAGTGTGTTTATGCCATGCATTAGGGCTCCCAGTGTTGTCCCTATTGTTTTTCCATGATCAATGTTGTTTTATATTTTATATTTAGGTTTTGATCTGTGAAAAAAAATTATTACAGTAAGTTAAAGTTTGCAATCCCAGTCAATTTGCTGCATAAAACCCCAAGCACCTACCTCTTTGCAACTGTATCTGCTCCCCCTACCCTGTGACAGCAGTCTTCTTTTCCAGTCTTTACTTTCAGTATCCCCTCAACCAACACATTTTCCCTCGTCTCTACCGTCTCCTGTCCCCTCTAAAAACAAACCAATAGGACAGCCTCAAATATATATTAAATCACAAAAGCACACACAACACCCACATCACTCTGTTTTCCCAGGTCCAGTCCATTCTTTGTCTGAAATGTTGGCTTCAGTACTGGTTTCAGCTCTGGGATAGCATCAAGTCTAGGGTCATGTTCTCAGGGTATTCTTGAGATTGCTGGACCATCAAGTCTTATCTTTTAATAGAGTTCTAGATTGCATGTCTCTTTCTTGCTTGCTACTTCATTGATTCTACATTGCGTTCCCTGTCTTTGGTGGTGGCCAGGCACATCTAGATCTTCTGTTCTGCTGATACAGTCTCCCAATCATGAGTCCTTCTGTCTCCTAGGCTCATTTTTCCTGTGTCTTTGGTGTTCTCCAGGTGGGCTGGGTCATATTGATGTTCCTTAGATGGCAACTTGCTGGCTTTTAAGACCCCAGGTGCCACTCGTCAGTATGAGGCACAGAACATTCTTTTAGAAAAAGATCAGCTATGCCAATTGACCTCAATGTCCCCTGAAACCATGGTCCGTGGACTCCTGTCCCTGCTATTCTATACTCTAAAATGTTGGATTCTACTTAGAAGACCTTTTAGCTAGTGGGTCTAGTCCAGTTGTATTGACCTACTTTCTACTGCGTGCTGTCACCCCGTCACTTAACCAAATTCCTATCACACACCTAATCTATAAATAACACTATCCCTCCCTCCCCACCCTTGTAGCCATCAAAGAGTGTTTTCTTTTGTGCGTGAGCCTTTCCTTAAGTCCTTATAAAGCTTATATGCATGGGGCCTACATAGTGCCTGAAAGGAGAACCTAAGGCCGTTTCTTCAGTTCACACACAATTACACTAAGATTAAACTTGTTTTGCTAAGGAATTCTTTCCATACAGGAACAAGCATGCAACAAATAAAGTTTCATTCATTCTGAGGGTTTTATTTCCTTTTGAAAATCTCTTTGTGTTCCATAACCAAAATTTTGCTCAGACATTCTTTCCAAGGGAAAAGAACGGAAAGCTTCTCCCATCCAAAAGCAGTGTTTTAGTCATCTCTGGAGGAAAGGCTTTGTGTTTCATCAGTCTTTTTTCACAGAGAATCTTGGCACAAAAACCTCAGGTCTGAAGGATGCGCTCTTCTCTTGGTGCTGCTTTCTTGGTGGTGTGAGATTCCCAAATCTCTGCTTGCTTCTTTTTCCTTTTATCTCTTGAAGGATGAAAAGGATTAAGGGTGGTGCAAGCCACACTCCAGGGAAATTCCCTTCATCGTGGATCAGGGAGGTGATCATATGAAAGGATTTACAGTCCCACCCTAATCCTTTAGCATACAGCATAGGAAAATCACAAAATGGAGGACAACCATAAAACATTGGGAAATCATGGTCCAAGCAAATGGCTACACACATTTTTGAGGAGACACAATTCAATCCATGACAAGCAGATAGTCCTCAGAGTTTTTTAAGTGTGCAACATGCACTCTGCAAACTGACATGCAATGCTTGAACGAGAGAACACTGTCTTTTTGCTGGGTGTCCTGCAGCACTACTTAAACACACGTTCTGTGCTAACAGAGTCACTGCAGGGTGAGCAAACAGCTGGAAAGAAGATCAAGGCTTTCTTCCAGAAATACAGCAGGTACACACACCACGTGACGTTTGAAATATCCACTCAGCCTCAGTGTGAGGGCTGAATCTGCACGAGGCCTACACAATGACTGCAAGAAAAACTGGGCTGTTTCTTTAGTTCCCAAACATTAGGGAGCTCTGCTTAGGAAATATTTTGAAGTTTGCGGTACTCATTTCTACCTTGTTGTATGTGGGACAAGCCAAGACAGCATTTTGCTCACTTACTCCTGCTCACTCCAGAGTTTTTGTCTCTTCTTGAAAAATACTATGTGTTACATACACCAGAATGTTGCCCGGGCAGTCTTTACAAGAGAAAACATAGTGAAGTTTCTCCTGATCAGATGCAGGCGGCCTTCAGCATTTTCTAGGCATTCCATAGGAACTTTGCCAAATGGCATGCTGATATGCCTCATACAATGCCTGAACAAGAAAACAAGATCATTTCTTCCTCTACAACACTACTGTAATGCCCATTGTGCTACAAACAACAGCATGCTTCCAAAGCAGTCTAACACTTGGACAAGAGTGTCAGGCTTCTCTCCAGGAAATGCATGCACATACCAGCTAGGTTGTTTCAGGTTTCCAAGAAGCATTCTGTTTAAAGTTTATGTAAAGAGGGCCTAAAGAATACCCCAAAATGAAACCCAAGGCAGGTTCTTTCATTCACCTAGAATTCTGCAAGAGCAACAAGGGAGTTTTTTTTTGTTTTGTTTTTAACTAAGGAATCCATTGCATGTAGGATTAGCATAAATACACTTCTCATTCTGTTTCATTCACTAGGAGGGTTTTATCTCCTCTTCAAAATCCATTTGTATTACACACACCAAAATGTTGTCCCGACTTTCTTTCCATGAAAATACAAAGCAAACATACTGCCAATGAAAAGGGGACAGCCCTCAGAGTTAAATTTTAAGTAAGTAACATGGACTGTGAGAATCACATGTCCATGTGCCTCGCACAAAGCCTGATTTACAAAACAGTGCCGTTTTTCAATTCTCCTGCAACACTATCTAAGTGTGCATTGTGTTCTGTCCTATAAGATGTTTCCAAGGCAGTTTAACAGTTGACAAAGAAAGTCAAGTTTCTCTCAGAGAAATATGTAGACACACACTATAGGCTGTTTTGGTTTCCAAGCAGCACTCAGTTTAAAGTGAATCTACATGTGTAGTACACAAGGCCTGCAAGAGGTGCCAACATTGTCTCTTCAGTTCATACACAATCCGGCAGAAATCAATAAGTTCTGCTCAGGATGGCTTTCAAAACGGTAGTATTCACTCCCACTTCAGTGTATGTGGAGAAGTCAAAGTATGGTACTTTTCATTTCACTGGATTCACTTGTAGGTTTCCGTGTCTTCTTGAAAAACTCTTTGTGTTACATATAACAGAACGTCGCTCAGACATTGTTTTCATAGGAAAAGTGAATCAAGTTTCTCTTGATCAAGGTAGCCAACCTCCAGAATTGTCTAGGTATTCTGTATGAAATTTGGGAAATGGCAGGTGACTGTGAATCCCAGAGTGCCTGAAGAGGAAGACAGGAACTTTCCTTCTTGTACAATACCCACTGTGTTTACTTATAGAGGATGTTTCCAAGGGATTCTGAGTTGGAAAACACTCTTGAGCTTCTCTCTGGGACATACACACTAGGGGGACCTATTAGTTATCCAATCAGCATTCATTTTAAAGCTCAGATACGTGGGACCTCCAAAGTACTTGGAAGGGGAACCTAGCTCTGTTTCTTCAGTTCATATGCAATTCCTCAAGAGTAAATGGGTTTTCGCTGAGGAATCCATTGCATGCAGGAATAAACAAAGCAGGGTTACACTCATTCAGTTTCAATCACTGAGGATTTTATCTCCTTTTCAAAATTCCTTTGTGTTCCACTCACCAATACGTTGCCCAGTCATTCCTTGCGAGGCAAAAGAAAGGAAAGTTTCTCCCACTCAAAAGCTAACAAACCCCAGAGTTTGGTTGGCACGCAATAGGCACTCTGCAAAATGACACGCAAAAGTGGTTCACACCATGCCTGAAAGAGAAAACAGTATCCTTTTGTCAGGTCTCCTGCAACACTACTTAAACGTGATTCTGTGCTATAGCAAAGATGCTTTCCAGGGCAATCAAACAATTGAAAAGAAGGTCAAGATTTTCTGGAGGAAATAAAACACTCACACACACCTTATGAGGCTTTAGGTTTCCACGCACTCAGTATAAAGTGAATCTACACGAGACCTAAATAGGGACTGCAAGAGAAAACAAGGCTGTTTTTCAGTTTCCACAGAATTTCCAAAACCTTAATGAGCTATGCTTAGGAAACCTTTTGAAAATTGTAGTGCTCATTTCCACTGTTTGTGGGACAAACAGAAAGAGAATTTTGCTCATACTCCACTCACTCTGAGGCTTCTATCTCTTTGAAAAACACTATGTGTTACATACACGTGAATGTAGCCTTGGCATTCTTTATATGGGAAACGATAGGAAAGTTTCTGCCGGTCAAATGAAGGCAGGCTGTAGCAAATTCTAGTCACTCTCTATGGAATTTGGCAATTGGTACACGAATAAGATTGCCAGAGAATCTGAACAAGAAAACAGAATCATTACTTCCTCTACAACACTGTTGTAACGCCCTTTGTGTTAACTACAGAGCATGCTTCCAAGGCAGTCTGAGTTGGAAAACACTGTTGGGCTTCCCTCTTGCAAAACCTACTGAGAACTAATAGGTTTCCAATCAGCATTCTGTTAAAACTTACAAACATGGGGCTTACACAGTGTCTGGAAGAATAACCTAAGGCCATTTCTTCACTTCACATTCAGTTCCACAAAAGTCAACGAGTTTTGCTAGGGAATTTGTTGCATACAGGAATAAGCAAAGTCCACTTATGCTTATTCTGCGTCATTTGCTCTGGGGGTTTTATCTCCATTTCGAAATCCCTTTCAATTTCATACATCCAAATGTTGCCCAGGCCTTCTTTCCAAAGGAAAAGAAAGGAAGACTACTCCCACTCAGAACAGGGCACGCCCCAGAGGTTTATGGAGATGCAAAATGCACTCTGCGAAATGACACATTGAGAGGGTGGTTCAGGCCATGCCCAAATGAGAAAGCAGCATCGTTTTATCAGGTCAGCTGGAAGACTACCTAAGCGTACACTGTATGCTTTACCGGAGAGTACTTCCAGGGCAATCCAACTGTTGAAGAGGAAGGCCTTTGTGTGTGTGTGTGTGGTGCAAATGCAACATGCACAAACACACCCTGTGATGTTTTAGATTTCCACTCCGCAGTCAGTTTAAACTGAGTCTACATGACGCCTTCACAGTGAACATAAGGGGAAATGAGGTTGTTTCTTCAGTTGCCAAGCACTGATGAGCTTTGCTTAGGAAACCTTTTAAAAATTAGTTGTACTCATTTTGAATTCCTTGTATGGGGGATAAACTGAAACAGCATTTAGCTCACTTAACTCCACTCACTCTGAGTTTTCTGTCTCTTCTTCAAAAACGTTATTTGTTACACACACCCGAATGTGTGTTTTCTAGGCATACCACATGAACCGGGCCATATGAACTCTGCCAAAGGGCATGCGTATATGTGTCACACAACATGTTGTAAGAGTACAGGGTAGTTTCTTTACTTCCTCTACAACCCTGTGGTAGTGCACATTGTGTCACATTCTAGAACATGTTACTCAAGCAGTCTAACTCTTGAACAACAGTGTCAGGCTTCTTTCTGGTAAATACATGCTAGGTTTGCAATCAGCATTCTGATTAAATCTTGTACATGTGGGTCCTTCACAGTGCTGCCTTAGCATTCAATCAGTGCACATTCAATACTGCAAGAGTAAATGAGTTTTGCTAAGGAATTCGTTGCATGTGGGAATGAACAAGGCCCAGTTACACTCATTCAATTTCATTCACACTGAGGATTTTATGTCTTTTTCAAACTCTCTGTCTATTCCATACACCAAAATTTTGCCCAAGCAAACGAAGGAGTGCTTCTTTCTCTCACTAAAAAGTGGGCGATCACTAGAGTTTTGTTGGTATGCATTATGCACTCTGGAAATGACGTGAGAAGGTGGTTTGAGCGGTACCTGAATGAGAAAATAGCATTCTTTTGTCAGGTTCCCAAGCATTAATGGGCTCTGCCTAGGAAATCTTTTGAAATTTGCTGTACTCATGTTTCTACTTCATTACATGAGGGACAAACTGAAACAGTGTTTTGCTCTCTTCTTCCATGCTGAGGTTTCTGTCTCTTCTTGAAAAACATTACATGTTACATACAGTAGAATGTTGCCCAGGCATTCTTTACATGGGAAAAGATAGGAAAAATTCTCCCGATCAAAAGCATGCAGCCTCTAACGATTTCTAGTCGCGGTATGGAATTCGGGGATTGGCATGTGAGTAAGCCTTCTGGAGCTCCTGAACAGGAAATCAAGATTTTTTCTTTACTTCCTCTATAACACAGTCATAACACCCATTATCGTACATGCAGAGCATGTTTCCAAGGCAGTCTAAGAGTTGGAAAATACTCTCACGCTTCTATTTGGGAAATACATGCTAGTGGGACTTAATAGGTTTCCACTTAAGATTCTCTTTAAAGCTTATATACATGGGGCCTCAACAGTGCCTGAAAGGGCAGCCTAAATCTGTTTCATTAGCTTACGTTGAATAGCACAACAATAAACAAGTGTTGGTAAGGAATTCATTGCATGTGAGAATAAGCAAAGCCAGGTTATGCTCATTCACTTTCATTCACTTCAAGAGTTTTGTCTCCTTTTCAAAATCCCTTTGTGTAGGAAGAAACCCAAGATAAGTAAAGCACTACTGAAGAAGAGGAACACAGTGGGAAGACTCACACTGCCCGACCTTAGAACCTATTACACTGCCGCAGTAGTCAAAACAATCTGGTACTGGTACAAAAAGAGACATATAGACCAATGGAACATAGTGGAGATCCCAGAGCTATCACCACACTCTAATGAAGAGATGATATTCAACAAAGGCCCTAAGATCGTAAACTGGGGTTAAAAACAGTCTCTTTAACAAGTGGTGTCAGCAAAATTCGATATCTGTTTACAAAAAACTGAAACAAGACCATATCTCACACCTTATACAAAAACTAACACTAAATGGATCAAAGACCTGAATACCGAACATAAAATGATAAAAATCATGCAAGAAAAAAATAGGGACAACAAGGGAGGTTTTAATACATGACTTAGATAGACTTCAAAATCTGACAAAGTACAAACAACAGAAGAGAAAATACATAAATGGAAACTACTGAGAACAAAACACTTTCGCTCATCTGAAGATTTTATCAAAAAAGTTAAAAGACCACCTACAGAATGTGGAAAAGTATCTGGCAACTACATGTTGGACTGATGTCTCATCTCCATAATCTACAAGGTACTGCAAAATATCAACCAGTAAAAGGTAAATAACCCAATCAAGAAATGGGCGAAGGAGATGGACAGACACTTCACTAAACAGGGCATCCAGGCAGCCAAAAGACACATGAGGAAATGCTCATGATCATTAGCTGTTAAAGAAATCCAAATCAAAACTACAATAAGATACCATCTCACCCCAACAAGGTTGGCCATAATCCAGAAAACACAAAAAAGTCAAATGCTGGAGAGCCTGGAACTCTCCTACACTGCTGGTGGGATTGCAAAATGGTACAACTGCTTTGGAAAGCAATTTGGCGCTACCTTAAAAAGCTAGAAATAGATAAACCACTTGATGTAGTAATCCCACTGCTTGGAACATATACTGCAAAACCAAAAGCAGTCACATGAACAGATACATGCACTTGAAGGTTTGTTGCAGCACAGACCACAACAGAAAAAAGATGGAATCAACCTAGGTACCCATCAACAGATAAATGGATACACAAACTGTGGTACACACATTCAGTGGAACACTATACAATAATAAAGAATAATAATGATTTTAGGAAGCAACTCACAACCTGGTATCAACTAGAAGACAATATACTGAGTGAAATCAATCAGTGGCAAATATTGTATGAGATCTCTGCTACGAGGACTTAAAAATAGACTCTTGTACAGAAGACGAGACTCTTTGACAGCTCCATGGATGGGGAGGGAGGGAGAGGGTTGGTCATAGATTAGTTGATACAAATTCAGTTAGATGAAAGCAGTTGACAGCTCACAGTAGAAATCAAACCAATTTAACTGGACTTCCCCACAAACTGAAAATTCTTCTTATCTCAACCCAATACTACAAGGATAGAGTAACAGGAAGAAGGGTCTTGAGACCATGATTTTGCAGTATGTCGAGGCCAATTGGCATAACTAGCCTATTGTTAAGAGAGTCTTCACATATTGGTGACTGGTATCTGCAGTCTTAAGAGCTAGCAAGCTGCCATCTGAGCTGAGGTACGCCAAATAGTCCCAACTCATGTGGTACAGAAGATGACCAAGAACAATGAAGATGTGAGGGAAAAAGAGCCCAAGAGACAGAAGGACACGTGTGAATGGAATACTGTATCAACATGTGACCAAAAGAACCAGATGGTGCCCAACCACCACCAAAGACAGCTGTGATGGAGCACATAGAGTCCCTGTGGCAACATGTGAAAAAGAGGGGTGCAGCTCAAGAACTGTACTAAAGGACTAGACTTGATGGTCTAATGGCCTGGAGGATCCCTTGGGAGCATGGCTCCTAGACTTGCTGCTGCCCCTGACCAGAAAACGCTACTTAGGTCAACTCTTTGGACTAGAATGGACTGGACTTGGGGACACAGTGTGACTGTATGGTTTGTGTGCTTTATGGTTCTATGCATTTCTAGGATGGTGTCCTACTGGTATCTCTCTGGATGAGAGAGGAGAAGGTGAAGAAGAGTGGACATAAGCTTGTTAAGAGGATACTAGATTTATAGAACGAAGAGGAGGAGTGTGTTTTGACCGGGTAAGGATAGCAGAAGGAGCTGCAGGTAGGTGGGCATGCAAAATGGATTTCTATTGTACACTTTCACTTAATTACAGTTTTAAAAAAAAAATCTCTTAGTGTTCCATATACCAAAATGTTGCGTTCTTTCCAAGGCAACAGAGGGAAAAACCAACAATTTCTGCTCAAGATAGTTTTCAAAATGGCTGGTACTTGTTCCCACTTGGTATGTGTGGAGAAGCCAAAGTACTGTACTTCTCATTCGACTGAAGGTTGCTGTGTCTTCTTGAAAAATTCTCTGTTACATATACCAGAAAGTCACTCAAGTAACGTTTACATGGAGAAAGAGAGTCATGTTTCTGCTCATCAAAGGCAGCCAGCCTCCAGCATTTTCTAGGTATTCTTTATGAATTTTGGGAAATGACAGGTAAGTATGCCTCCCAGAGTGCCTGAACAGGAAAACAGGATCTTTCCTTTACTTCCTCTAGTTAATTTATGGAACTGTTTCTAATAATTAATGACCTTTGAGTTTCCTCAACAAACGTACTATCTTAATTCATGGTCACATGTTTGTCTTAATTGCCATTAATTTATTTAATCCAGGAAACAATCATTCTGATTTAGAAAGCAGTATCATATAGAGGGAAGAACACAGAATAAGGTTAACTAAAGATTCTATCACTTAATAGCTATGCAAATTTTTTTGTTTTCTTAGCTGAAAAATAGAGATCATAACAATATTTCATAGGTGTTTGTGAATATCGGATGAGCCAATGTGTACTGTGACTTCTAATATGTTATGCTTGAGTGTCACTATCACTATAAGTTACTGCACAGAGGGACATTCTGTATCATTTCTCGTAGACAAGATGCAGAATGATATCTCTTGGATAATTCTGATGTTGAGATCATAAGATGGCAGTATTACTAGGTTTATTTTACCAATGGAGGAATTAAATTATAAGCAGTGGTAGCGATTTGCATATGTGAGTAGACATATACCCTCAGATTCTTACTTTGGGACTGGGACCCCCAAACCATGGTTTCCAAACTTTAAGAGTTAAATATAGATATATAGATACATTTTATCTATATATAAATATGTATCTTTTGTATCTATATATAAGTATAGATATTTTTCTTCAGATCTTATTCTAAAACACAAAATTAGAATCTCTGGAATTATAACATGAGATCTGTCATTTATACAAAGTTTCTCAGGAGATTTCTGCTTCAGGCAAAGGTTTTCTTTTGCCCAAATTTTCTTGCTAAGAATTAGCGACTGAAACCCAAAAAACCAAACCCGGTGCCATCGAGTCAATCTGACTCATAGAGTCCGTATAGAACAGAGTAGAACTATTCCATAGAATTTCCAAAGAGTGCCTGGTGTATTTGAACTGCCAACCTTTTTATTAACAGATGTAGCACTTAACCACTACCCCACCAGGGTTTTCAGTGACTGAAAATTCATATAAAATCACCCCCAAATGCTGATATCTCTTATATTGAGAGAGCTGTTTTGAGGTGATAATCAAAAGTAGTCTAATTTGCGGACTGTTACTAACAGGCATTAAGACCCAAAGAGCTCTGAATTCAGACTGGCTTTGTTTTAATCTTGAGTCTGTTGTGTTTTTGTAGTCAGATCTGGGGCAAAGGACTCAACCTCATTGCACCCTGAAGATCTGTTTACAAATATTCAAAATAAACAGTTTATTTTCACTCAGTTATATTAAATTTTAAAAAAAAAGAAGAAGAAAATAAATGTACTGAAAGAACTGAAACAGAATAACATTTGTAAAGCACACATTCCAGTCCTGGGTTCAATGTGAACCCTCAATAAGTGAAAGCTGTTTCTATCATATAAGAAGTATAATTTTAAAACATTTGCTTTTATCTCATCTTATTGCTTTGCTTTCTGTGGGGATTTCTATTTATACTTAAAATTACTCATCTGACTGATACTTCCCATATTTCATTTTGAAAAAGAAGTAGTGCTGGGAGTCTATTTTCAGCACTTATTTTTACAGCTGAGATCATGGAATACCAACTTATTTTTTCAGCTACCTGTGTTCTGAATAGCTATGAGGGAACAGAGTTAGAGGCAGCTGTGGAGGATGCCTTGCATGGACTGCACCCAGTTTCAGTAAGGATGTAGAAATTAAGGAGGCAGTGGAGTAATCTGGCTTTGCTGAGAATGCCGGTATAGCCCTGATATAAATTTCATTCGATTTTAGAAGTTTCAACCACTCCACCACCAACAATGTCTGTGTAGGTCAAGAGACAGAGTCTGAAGGAAACATGGAGTGAAATACTAGAAGACACAGTCAGAAGCCGTTGTTTAAGATAAGCAGTAACTAGAGGAGATCAACAGAGAGATGAGATATCAAGAGATTCAAAGGTAGAAAAAGAATAGCAGAAGAAATGAAGAGAAAGGTTTCTCCAAGAAAGAGCTAGTCAGTTAATGCACATTTTTTTTTTTTTTTTTTTGTGATCACCCTGTAGACAGAACTTGAGGCTTGTCCAAGGACAGAGCTGTTAGTTACCATCAAGTCAGTTCTGAGGCATAGCTTCCCTATGTGCACCAGAAGAAAAACCGCCTGGTCCTGTGCCATCCTTACAATTGTTATATTGGATCCCATTGTTACAATGTAGCAAAGGGTGTGGGTTCTAGAGGACCAACAGGCCAGGCTTTTCTGTTTATGAGCTGTGTGATCTTGTATAAGTTACTTGCCTCTCTGTACCTCAGTTTTTCATCTGTGAAAGGGAAATGATACATTTCAGTGCCTTTTTAAAATAGAGTTGTTGTATGTCTTAAATGAGTTACTACACAGAGAGGTATTAGTAGATAATAATCAGTAGTAACAATTTTTGTGGTATTGATGACACTCGTAAAGATGTGTTTATAAGACAGTATACTAATTTTAATTATATACAAAATTAAATATATACATTTTAATTATATGTATTACATATATATATATATGAACACACTCTGATAACTCTTTATACTATTTTGAGATTTTTTTATGAGGTGGCTCCAACCAGCTCTTCCTTACTGTAATCGTTTCACTGCTTCCCCTCCCCAACACCCGCAGCACAGTGTGGGGGCAGAAACATCCTTGCTTTCTTCAAGAAGGAAAAGGTCATGAAGGGTCTGGCTGGATCGCATCGAGTTTGTGTCCAGATGTATGTAAAACTGCTGCCAGCCACTTGGTCAAAACCTGTTTGTCCTTGAGGTACTAGGCTCACTACTTGACATAGAGTTATAAAAGCAAATGAGGCATGGTCTGTAACCTTAGGGAACTAGCATATATTTGGGGACATACTCTTATAAATTAACAGTTAGAGAATTCTGTGTTAGTAGTAAGCAAAGTATTAAGTATTAAGGTAACCCCCAGAGGAACATTTAAACCTTGCTAGAAAGTGGGATAAGACTTCCGCAAGTGTCAGTCTTGAGTGAAGCTTAAAATAGAGAGTAAAAGTTTGTCAGGTAAGGGGCGCGGTGGGTAGCGCGGCAGAAGCCAATGTGGGCAAGGACAGAGGAATTTTTTAAAGCGACACTTCAGGAACTGCAGATAATTACAGCTGTCTCCAAGAAAGGATCTACAGGTTACAAAGGAAGGAGGATGCAGGAGATGCAGCTAGACAGGCAGCCAGGATTCTAACTATAAAGTCTTGAAGACTAACCTGGAAAATTGGGAGCACTGAAAATGTCAAATGGCACACTAAATGTTCATCTTAGGTCACATTAGTAGTTATTTGGAGCAAATTAGAAGATGCCAGCCTGGAGTAGGAAGGCTACGGCAAGGACCCAGGCTACACACAATAAGGGTCTGGATTAGGGGTCTGCCACAAACTGGCAGGTGGAAAGGTGGCGGTAGGTTTCATAAGCTCTCACTGCAGATGTGGGTGATTGTTGGAGCGAGTGAGAAGGGGAAACTTATCATGATTCTCAAATGTCTGGCTTGAGTGACACCAGGTAAGGTATGCTCACTTACCAAGACAGGAAAGAAGGGAGGAGCAATATTTGAAAACTGTCCTAACAGCTGTCTTTTCTAATACTTCCCAAAGCATGGAAGTATGAATAGGAAGGCAAATTCATTACCACTGAGTTAATTCTGATCCAGCAACTCTATAGGACATAGAAAAACTACCCCACAGGGTTTCTAAGGAATGACTGGTGTACACACACTAGTAGCCAAATGCTCAGCAAAGGTAACGCAAACCGCAAAGTCTTGCAAAGGAAAACAAGAAAAGGAGAAGAAAGGCAGAGCTTACAGGCATAATGATGGCAGAAAATGTGAGCAGGACTTGTGTTTAATGTGACTTATCCCAAATTTGTTCCCCACAATGTGTTGTTATCGAGAAGATGTCTCAGGAATATACTGTCTTTGAAGAAGACAGCGAGCTACAGAAAGCCCAGATAGCTTGATGGAATATTCTTGAAATTTTACAAATAATACTTAAAAAAAAAAAAAAAAAATCAGCAACACCCTTGTTTGACTTTTTTCAGAAGCATTGCCCCTAAAGTCATTCCTGGTGAGTCGCTCTTAAGAGGTCAGTCCTCACAGATCCCCGTGGTCTAATTCTCTGCTGATTTGCACTTGCTGCTACTTTGGCTGGACTCAATTCTCTTTTAACCCAGGCCTTATAGTCGCTGCTGGCTTGGCTTCAAGAAGGAGCTGGAAGCAACGTGACCAGGTCCAGGAACAGAATGCCTGTTTTCATTTCTAGTCCTAGCCACATGCAATTCCTCTAGGGGCGAACAACTGATGGCTGATGCCGTGTTGCCTCAGTCAGTGCAAACTAAACAAAGGCGAGCTAAGATTTTCTTTTACCCTTTTTAGTTCTTCCTTAAAGTATGTATATATATGTACCTATATATATATGTATAAACAGTTGCTCTGTGGAGCATTTCAGAATTTAGCAAATTTAGGGAAAGAAAAGGAGACTGAAAAGTGATTGCTGGAGAGGATACTGACCTTCACTATCCACAACTTCCAAAACTCATTTTTCAGTCCTCTTGAGGAGACAGTTGACTTCCTAACCGCTCCAGACTGGGCAGGACACAGCAACAGTGAAGAAGCAGGGTGTTCTAGGAAAGGGCAGCCAATTTAGGGCATCAGGGTTTAGGAGTGTTTTATGTTTCGTTTTCACCTTCCTTGTATCTTTAGTTGCATTTCTTCCTCGTCATTCTTGTTTTTCTTTTCTGTCTTCTCCTTTCACTCCTTTTCCTTCTCATCTTTTTTCTGTCCTTCTCTAACTTTCTGATCTTTTTACCTTTTTTCTCCCTCTATTTCCATTTCATTCTGTTATTTTCCCATTACTTGCTTTGATTCCTTCTATTTGTCCCTCTTTTTCCTACTAGCAATTTAAAATGTGAACTCTGGAGGCACTTTCTGGATTTGATTGAAGTTCTCCTACTTCTTTGATGTGTGAATTTGGATAAATTTCTTAACTTCACTGCAGTTTCCACATGGATAATGATAATATACTAACCCCCTTTACTTCAGAGGTTTGCTCTGAAGATTAAAAAAGAGAATGTAAAGCACTCAGTGTAGGTCTGGGGCTTAGAAAGCATTCCATACATGAGCTTCTACTGTTAAATTTGAGGCCTACTTTGGAAACCCAGGTTCTCACCAGACATTGTTTGTCTGCACTGATGCCTTAGAAATAGAGTAACTCCTGGTCCTCGTTCCCTAAGTTATCATTTTGCACATAAAACCTAAAAATTTGGATTCTAAGTGAATTTGATCAAATCACCTTACCTAATTTCCTTCTATTCGATATCACAAAGAGAATAAAACCCTGTATTTTCCTTTGTCTTGTTTCTTTGTAACACCTAGCAGTTAGAGAAGTAAAGCTCTGCATACCAAAACAACAGGTAAACGAGTTGGCCTTCATGTAGTTTAACGGCCAAAGCAGACTCATATTTTTGAGTTCAGTCTTTGAATTAAATAAAGTGAGTAATTTCCTTTTTTATGCTGTGTTTTTTAATCTGTTGGTCACACGAACCAATTGTCTGACTGGCTTTAATCTCAGAATTTTTTGCCCACGTGTTTGAGCCAAGCTGATGCATAGTTTTTTTCCCTTGAAGGAAGGTTTAAAATTTTATTTTTCTTTTCTGTTTCTTAATTTCTCCTCTTTCCACTGCCTGATTTATAGCTTTAAAAATCTAAGTCTTTTTGGCTGTGGGGACCACAGTATTGGGGAACGTCTAGTTTAACTGGCATAACACTGTTTATAAGCAAAATGTTCTAGATTCCACTTTGGTGATCAGTGTCTTAAAAGCTTATAAACTGCCATCTAAAATACTCCACTGGTCTCACCCCAGCTGGAACAAAGGAAAATGAAGAAAAGGCACAAGGAGAAGATTAATCCAAATGACTAATGGACCACGAGTGCTATGGCCTCTAGCAGACTGAATTCAGCACCATTAAATCACTGCCACCAATAATTGCTCTGACAGGGATTACAACAGAGAGTCCTGAACAGAGTTGGAGAAAAAAATGTATAAAAAAATTCTAAACAACAACAACAAAAGATGAGACTTACTTGTCTGTCATACACTGGAGAAAAACTGAGAGTATGGCCCCCAGGCACCCACTGAGCTCAATAATGAATTCACTCCTGAGATTCATCCTTCAATTAAACATTAGACAGGCTCATAAAACAAAACTAAATGAGCACACCAGCCCAGGAGCAAGGGCAAGAAGGTAGAAGAGGACAGGAAAGCTTGGAATGGGGAACCCAAGATCAAGAAAGGGAGAGCATTGACATGTCTTGGGGTAGGCAACCAGTGTCGTAAAACACCATGTGTATTAACTGTTTAGTGAGAAGCTAGTGTGTTCCGTAAACTTTCACCTAAAGTACAATTAGAAAACAAAACAACAGCAAAAAACCCTCCACTAAAAAATAAAAATAAAAAATAAACCCTTTTAGCACAGCCTGTAGAATTTTGTGTACGGCACAACCCACACACAACTCCAGCTTTTGTCTGCAAACTACTATTAACGTGAACGAATCCTCTGAGCCTATATTCTAGTATTTAACTCTGCTACAAATAATTGGCAACATATAGTATAATGGTTAAGAGCTGGTCTCTGCATTGTTCAGAGTAAAGAATATTCTGCGACTGTAACCAACAATCTCACAAACATGGGTTAAATCAACAAAGGTTTATTTCTCATTCACATCACAGTTTGAAGTGAACCATGAGGTCCTTTGCCATCTTTCAGTTGCACATTCTGGAACACAGGGCCTTCAAAGTTGCCACCAAAGGAGAAAAAATAAATGGACAATGAACTTGGACTCCATTCTTGACCGCTTAGGCTGAGAATTAAGTTTCTGGTCCCCATCCATTGACCTGTGGATATTTGTTGAGTGCTGTATATCTCTACCATGATCTCCAAAGCCAAGGATGCTTCAGTTCAAATTTTACCTCTGCTACTTAGTAGCAATTTGACTTTGGTCATCTACTTTAACCTCTCTGTTTCACAGTTTCCTCATCTATAAAAATGGGTACATGTTTAGCAGAGGCAACATCTGCGACTGGCATTCATCTGTTAGGGTTGTGAGAATTAAATGAGTTATTCATAAAAGTGCTTAGGGCAATATTTAGTACACAGTAAACAGCAATAGCTAGTTTTAGAAACATGGTTCTTGATATGGATCACTGTCACAGATTGAATTGTGTCCTCTAAAAAAGTGCGTAGCAATTTGGCTAGGCTCTAATTCCCAGCATTGTGTGATATTCCTATATGTTGTAATTCCTGTCTTTATGTTATTAAGGAAGGAGAACGGGTGGAAATTGTGTTGGTGGAGCAGGACTCAACATGTAAGATTGTATTGTGTCTTGATGTAAGCTCCTGAGACACAAAGGAAAGGGAAGCCAAGAGGAGAGTTGGAGACTTCATGCCATCAAGAAAGAAGAGTGTGGAAAGCAGAGGGAGTCCTTTGGACCTGTGGTAACTGCCTCAGAAGCTCCAAGTCCAGGGAAAGATTGAGGACAAAGACCTTTCTCTACAGCCAGCAGAAAAAGCCTTCCCCTGGTGCTGACATCCTCAATCTGGACTTTTAGTCTACTTTTTGGTGAGGAAATAAATGTCTCTTTGTTAAAGCCATCCACTGATGGTATTTCTGTTACAGTAGCACTTGATGACTAAAACAGTCACCTTTGGAAATAGAGTTAGCAGGTATCTGTTATTTATCCTGTGGTCAATCACCAAAAAGGAAAGAAAGAATGGCCAAGGTAGAGGCTGGGGAAAAGAACACTGTTTATACCTGCTAACGTTGGTAAATTTGAATTTCCCTGCAATCCTTAGGAGATGGTATTATACACATGGAACAGGCCCTATGCACTCTTCTGTTAGAGTCTGATATATCTATAGTATGAGATAGAAATTATAGTCTTATGTGTGTGCATTGGTTGGGGGTTGGGGGAGCGGGGAGGGGAGGGGCAGTTATAAGAGGCTCTTATAAAGGCTTATGAGAAAGCATTCCTCGTGGCACAAATAGTTAAGCGCTTGAGTGCTAACTGAAAGGGTAGTGGTTCAAATCTACCCAGAGGCTCTGTGGGAGAAAGAGAGGAAAATCTGTATCCATGATATTACAGCCAAGAAACCCCTATGGAATAGTTCTACTCTGGCACAGGGCATCACTAAGAATCTAAATTCACTCAGTGGCACCGCACAACAAGCATTTATGAGAAACTTGGATTATTTTGTGTAGCTTTGTTTGGACATGGTCTTATATTTCCATTCACTCCTTAAAAGGGCCTGTTACTTAAACATGTTTTAAAACCTTTGTCCAGAATACTTTGTATGTTGGCTGTCAAAATGGGAAAGGAAGAATTCAGGGTATGGAGGCCTCAGACACAGTACCCCTGACTACCAACGTGAAAGTCCTGTGGTTGCTTTTCCGGGAAGAAAATCAGCAAAAGGGAGAGGATTTTGAGCAGTTTGGGCAAGGATTCTGTCCCAGGAATATATAGCTCCCCTCCACTTCTTCAGTTTCTCATTGGCTCATCTTCCCTCAATCACGGCTGCTCTGGAAGGTACATTCTAAACCTTGAAAACCTATTGAGTACCTGAAAATAAGCCACTAAATCTGTTTAGCAGGTCTCTGAAGCTAAGAGCACCTTGGTTCTGTGAATGGAGACAGAACAATGGCAGGAACTAAAAGATATAGAACTTTTTTCATACTTCTTTGCCAGAGTTTGTAGGATAGAACTGAAAGAATGTGTATGAGCCATTTTCTAAGGACAACTTACAGCCTGCTTTTCTTCTCATAGCCGGTGTCCTTGGATCATTAATGTATGTACAAGCAGGTACTTTTGTATGAAGTATTTATTAACCCTTATTTTTAAGATGTGTGTGTTTTGCTCTCAGCATCAGCTTAACACGTAATAGACACCAGCATGCACGGGAAAGGTGTCCTTTGTCTATGAACCATGACCTAGTAAGTCACTACAGCAAACGGTGATGAACTAACAAGAAAATACAACTGAAAAACACACTCAAAATGTATTACATAAAGTAATTTACTTCTCATTCAGAATGACCTACCAGATCCCCATGTGAAACAGCAGTCTGGGAGTACAGGTACAGTTGGGAAGTCATGACAATTACAATAGAGAAAGACCAAGAGAGTTACTCATTTATACTCTGCAGTCAATTAGAGATAGAATTATGGGAGAATGTGTAATGGAAGGAACTCTGGTAAGGAACGCTGGGAACATTGAGAGCCAAATGCCAAAGAGTCAAGAAAGGTATATCCTTAACATGATGAGATTTGTATACACACACTATGGCGTCTTTGTTTTGAACTCCAGTATACTGACTTAAAAGCCACCAAGGTGCTCATGTGTCTAAGTTATACTGGAGTAATTGGTGGAGTGTGTGGGTGCGCATTTTCAAAGGCAGTAGCTTTAGAAGAATGAGAAGAAAATTACTTTCTGGCCATTCATTAAAAATTCAGGTGATATCCTGCACCTCCATTTATAAAACAATACAATAATAAAAACATTATACAAAACATCTTCATAAATAACATAAATGAGAAATTTTCAAGTATTTCCTGTGCCTTGAAAAGTCCTAACAGTGGATATCTCTCCCCTCCCTCCTTCTCATTTAATCTCAGTGTAGAGAGAAATGCCTTCAGTCTCTGTTAACCCTGAAGTTTGGAATGAAGCAGACAAGATTCCACCTCAAAGAGAAAATGTATAAGCGTCTTTTAGTTTGTGAAAACATGTTTCCCCTTTGTAAAATATATTCTTTCCCCAGCTGCTAGTTTGTAATGGTAGACATATAGCCCAGAGCCATTATGAAATACAAAGCAAAATAAAAAAGCAAAATAAAACAAAAACAATGGATTGAGGAACCTCATCTGGTTGCTAAAGTTCTCAGGAAAAACCAAAGTGAGAAGAGCACCTTGAGCAGGAGAGGAAAAAAGAATAGAGGATAAGGATACAAAAATAAAATAAAACAAAAAACCATTGCAACCAAGTCAATTCTGACTTGTAGCAACCCTATAGCAAGAGTTTCCAAAGAGAGGCTGGCTGATTTGCACTGTGGACCTTTTAGTTAGCAGCTGTAGCACTTAACCATGCACCAGTAGAGTCTCTTGGAAATCCCATGCCCTTGCTCAGTATCTTAGGTAGGTAGAGCTGGCATCTAACTGTGTGTCTTCACTTATGTCATGCATCTCATCTCTCGACTCCATGCCAACCCCAGCTGCTAGAAGTCACACAGCAAACATCCAGGCAAGGAAGGGAAGGCCAGTAGCGTTGGGACTCAAAAGCAACACTAATGATCACAAAAGCCTGAAGCAACACCGTGTTTCTCAGGTAAATGCTTGTTTATGATATTCACTTCTTAGATACCCCTCGAGTAGGAAGCTGTCACTAGCCATATTAAGCGTGAAGTCCCTTAGATGCCTCTTGAGCAAGAAACGTGGAGTTTTAGAGACTCAGCTTGCCGTAGGTTAGCATTTCTTTTCTGGCCTGCTTTATGGTTCAGTTTTCTCTGTTCCAATGCAGGATGAAAGGTCAGGTGTCAAAATCTGCGTATAAGTACGTGCATACTTTCTCGTTATGAGCACCTAAAGTCTCTCTTATCTACTCTTGCAAAAATATATACACACACATCCATATGTATCTATGATAGACCAATGTCATGTAAAGCTTGGAAACAGTAATAGCTAACAGAATACATGCACTTGTGTGGATGTCACAGGAAGTGTACCAACCAGTCACCCTGAGGTCAAACTGTTGGGAGGAGAAAACTGCTGACAGTCTTTGAAAGCCAGATGTACAGGGCAATATTTGGACACTTGCTCAAATGTCACCCTAAAGTAAATCTGGGAAAATTCAACTGGAATGCAGTCCCATCCTGATGAACACCAAAACGCCAAAACAAAGTCTAGGTTCTACACGAGAGTGACTTGCACATGCCAGGCAGCACGGATACTAGGCTACAATATGGTTAGAGCATCGGTGCTTAATACAGATTAATATTTGGCCTCAGGTCTCCAGAGCATAGAGTCTTGGCCTTTCAGCCTTCCACCTCCCAGTGGGAATTAGGCGCACTGGGGGACCAGGGAAGCACAGTCCACAGAGCTCTTAGCTCCATTCTGCTTTTCTGACCCACAGCTGAAAGGGCTGGCCAAATCAAGATAGAATTGGGACTTGAGGAAGCGGCGGTATGAATCCTTCTCCATCAGGTTAAAAATCTTCTTCTGGGCCTCATCAAAGCAGGTTATTGTAGGTTCCAGTATGTTCCGGCTTGTCTCCTCCCTGGTGCAAGCATCCAAGTTCACCTGAAGGGCAAAAGCCATGGTTTCCATTAGACATCTCATACTGCTGAGGTTGGGAGGCTGCATGTTTCCTACTGAACGATGACTGTACCCCTTCTGCCCCAGAAAAAGAACAATGTACATTTAGCTTCCAACCTGGTCTGTGTGAAAGAATATGTAACAGGTTCACTCTGCTTCAAGGTGGGCAGGACAGTATTTTCTGTTCTTGCTCACAAACTGGGTAAATTCATCAGATAAATTCACTAAGGGTACTGATCTAGTCGTATGGATGGAAGAACCCCCTTTTGTAACTGATGCATTTGAGACTGTCAGGATCATAATGACCCGCTCCACTGTTATATCTTTTTATTTAACTTACATAATCTAAAGTCCCATGCCAATCACTGCTACTTTTAGAAAATGTTACTAAGATTCAAGAATTTCTTGGCTGTGAAAACCTACCTCTTTTGTTGCCTGGACGGAGATGAACTCATTATAGATCTTCCTGGCCTTGGGACTTCGTTTGGAAAGTGATTTGATTTTCTTATACTCTTCGCAGCTGATCCAGAAGTCAATGTTCTCCTCACTGTATTCTGACTTCAAGAAAGCTTTGAAAGCTGCCAGCCCACCTGTGACATAGGATTGAAAAATGACAGTTGTCACACTGACTAGCCTCTTGGATATTATGTTTCATGAAAAGCTAATGTACTTGGCAGAATAAGACACGGTTTGAAGCACTCTCCCTTTTCACCCTACTTAGAGGGTCACCTGAGGTGAGGCAACCCTGATTTGTGTCTAGAATCTGTTGGAACCCCCCCATATACCTACTCATTCTTTCTCAAGATTTGAAGGCTGTTTCAAAATCTTTTGAGTGATTTCAGCAAAAACTGTTTTGTTTGAGAAATGCCTATGTAGCTATGAATTGCAAAGGTGGGTTTGGGAGAGTGAAAATGAAATTGATTCTAAAAGATTTCAGTATTTAGAAAATTTTTCTTTTATCCATTTTCTCCCCCTGTGGTGAGAGACATGGTTTTCCACACAGCTTCTGTATTAACTTTCCGTGGCATAGCACAAAGCGCCAGAGCATCACCAAATATTAAGCAGAGTATAAGTAACACCAAAAGGTCCTCCTAAGGCTGGAGGTCCGAAGCGATCCAGGCCCTTCTGTAGCTCTTATCACTCCCATCATATTGCTGCTGTTGTTAGGTGCTGTCAAGTTGTTTCCAATTCATACATACTGACCCTACATACAACGGAATAAAGCTCTGCCTTGTCCTGCGCCATCCTTACAATCCCTATCCAGAGTGTATTTATCCTAATCCCAGGGCTAGGGGTGGAGATAGGAAGCTGTTAAACTTACATTCATGGCTAATCAGGTTTTCCAAGGATTCAGCCCATTTCTTGACTTCCTCTTGGCTCACCCTAGAGACATTAAAAAAGAATGACCTGAAGGTCATGATACGAAACTGGGACAAGAAACTAACAATCCTTAATAAGATACACAATTTTATTTTCCATCTTTATGAGGAGACCTTAGATTAATTAGGGTGCCCTTTCCACTTAATGTATGGAAATTTTATTTGCAATTCTGATCTCAATGAAGGAGATCATTTTGATCCTGGTCTGACTTAACTAGGGACACAACTTCCTTAAGTCTCCATAGGAACAGCTCTGTCATGAGATAGGTAATATTCAAGGGCCTTTTTCTCACCTCTGGCAAATGACAACTTTGTCCTTCTTGCTGTGGGAAGAACCATGTTCGCAAGAGTCAGACTTCTGCAGCAGGAAACCTAACCGATGCTTCATATCTTTTGCACTGCACAGAAGAGGAAGAAAGAAAATTATTAATGACTACCCAGCTCTCTTTAAGACAGCCTAGTAATAGAGCTTGAAAAATTTAGTACAGGGGTAGGAGTCAGAAGCAATTTGTTTAGGGAATGAGAACTGGAATAAACTCTCAGAAAAATGGGACTCCATTTCTGCTTCAGCCTGTGACTTACTGTAAAACCTTAAGGCCAGAGTCACAGCCCAGGCTTGTTTGTGACCTTTCAGTTTATCCCAGTGGCTTTTTTTGTGGACCCACTATTTTGGTTGCAACACTTCAGTGTGTTCAATAAAAGCACACTGAAGATATAAATGGTTTCTAATTAACTTTTGGAATTGCAAGACGTGTCATTTCCTTACTGCATGCCACATTCTGGTGAGTGATTGCTGCTTTCAGCTGCCTCGCTGCTGGCTGAGAGGAGGCTACAGAATCACCTTGGGAAGACAGTGTTCTCTTCTGCTGCAGTTGTGGATGTGGTTGGCTATGCAAGCCATGCTTAAGAAATTCATGGACTGTAAGACATGCCACACCAGCAGAGGGATGTGGAGAGTGGGTGTGGTGGGAGGGGTGGCTGGGTGCAGAGGTTAAATGCATATGCTGGCTTCCAGGCCTCGATTGTCTAAAACTTGACTTCTTCTAGAAAATCTCCTACTGCTGCTTCTGTTGCTGCATTTTGTTTTTTAAATACATAGACTATCAACATTATTTATGCTCCAGAGGGCATGTGAGGCTTAAATAAGAAGCTACTGAGAACCTTCGCTGCAGCTGATGAATGTTTCATTAGAGCAGAGTGTCCAGCTTATTGCCAGTATTTATCAGGTAGCCGGGGTGCAGCAGGGTTCCTGACTAACTCTTGAAGGAGGACTTTTTGATAAGCTTTTAGCTTAGTTTTTGCATTCTATAAATTATTATTTTGCCTGTGTCTTTTCTAAAGCTAAGAAAAAAGTCTTTTATTTCTTAAAGATAAATCCGATTCTAAAAGGAATACTTGGAGGAGGAAAGCAAAACCACAAAAATAAAAATATTATTTTTGAAGGGTTAGTTGGAGCCCTAGTGGCACAGTAGCTAACAGCTTGGCTGCTAACCAAAAGATTGGCAGTTTGAATCTACCAGCTGCTCCTTGGAAACCCCGTGGGACAATTTTACTCGGTGAAGTTGTCCTCTTGGTGTTAACGTCTTAGCTCCTCAAGGACAGAGCTCCTGTGCAATCATATGTCTATCTCCAAAAATGTTTACCAGAACACAACTTTGTCTTGATCCTCTTGGTATTTTGTATCCTTAATATCATCAGTGAATAAATTGGAGCACGCAGTAATTTGCTCCATTTGTTTCCAGAAAGCAATGGTGGTAGTCAGAGGCAGTTATTTCATAGGCACTCTCTGTTGGACCCTCCTGCTTCATTTTAAAAAGTACATGAATATTTTCTCTAATCCTAAATGGCAGAATATTTGAAAGATAAACTTCTTAGTCATGCTTGAAAGATTGTGCTTTCTGGGATTATTTGCAAATTGAAATTTCAGGTGTTCTGTATTTGCAGAGGACAAGAGACAAAGTGAGATAACTTAAGGTTGGCTTTTTACCCTTAATTTCAAAATTAAGTAGTATAATACTCACTGGATTTTTTTTCTTTTCTAACTGGCATTTCCTAGAGCATTCATTTATACCTTTTAAAAAAGCCATAGACATATGAAGAACTGTATGTCTTTAAGATTTTTGTTAAACGAGAGACAGTATGTTGAAAAAAAGAAAAACAATATCTTGAAAATGAGATTTTCTACAGAATCTTTAATTGATTTGTTATGATTAGTACTTCCTCTCAACTATCACTTACCTAAGCCATTTCAAAAACTACAGCTTGGACCACGGAGAAAAGGGAATGTTAATTTTGACATTCAGTTCTGTAGTATTTGCTTATAAGACAGAGAGAGTGAAAGACCCTGCAGCACCACACAGAAAGCATTGTGCCTTTCTGGTGATATACATAAAACTTATAATGGGGCATGCTCCTGTAAAAACAGAGAACAGAAAGGGGGACAATAAAAGAAATCCCCCAGCTCCAATTCTATGGACCGCAGTGGTGCTCAAATAAGAGTAATCACGGGCGGAGATATTACACACCACTATATCTGGTCCTGTGATTCACTACGAGTGGGAATTGACTCGACTGCAATGGTGCGTGTATGTGTGTGTGTTTTATTGTAATCCTAAAGCCTCTTATACTTCTTAACTAGATAGTTTGACTAGAGGACTTGGCTAAAAATCAGAATAGCCCTCAAAACTGAGTAAATTTAGGTACTAACTTGGGGAGAACCTCTTAAATTACAATTTCTAGCTAATCTTAGAGGAAAACTAGAAAGCTTAGGCTGTCCTGACCGCATTGTCTTCAATCCCAAAGAACTGGGTTAGTAATACAGCTAAATATCGAGAAAATCTAGGCAAAAGTTTAACACCATTAATAGCTGAAAATAATCTTACCTCCTTAAGCAGGAAGCTGGAAGACCTGAGAGTCCTTTGCACATTTTGTTTCCTGTAAGATCTGAGCGTCAGGAAAAGAGATGCACCAGGAGGAGCTGTGCCTCTGTTTTGAGCACACTTAGCCTTTTCTCTTTCCTACTCTTGGGATCCTCTGTGCTTCTGCCTTTCAAGCTTGCAGGGTCTGTTTTATAGCCCAGCCAGGACCATCCAGCCAATCAGATGGCAGCTCTGTAACATCAACCACTCTCTGCCTCCCTTTGCCTCCTCCAGCCCTGCGGGAGATAAGACCGACGCACAGGCAATGCAGAACGAATAAAAGGAGAGAAAACCCTCACAAAGTAGATATCCAGAAAATAAAAATAGCCTAGTATCTCAATCAGTGTCTGAAGTATTGAATTTCTAGAACAGGAGAAGAAAATAATAGTAACAGTTTACAGGGCTGCAAACCATGAAGTGTATTCACTTCTGTATAACAGCAATATCAAGGAAAGTTGTCTCCCAGCAAGGAAAGAGCCAATAGAAATCCCTGGGCTTACTTTGAGGCTGACTCCTAATGTACTTCCTCTTTTGGATTAGAAATCTTGTATCGCACAGTCCAAGATCTGATCCTCACTGTTTCCAAAAAGGAGTCGGCAGCATCATCATCTCCATGAAGTGACCGCAGAAGCTGCTTTCTCAATTGTCATATGCAAATAGGACTGTTAGGAGGCATTGCTGGAGGGCAGAAGGATATTTGTCTGGCAACACTGAAAAAGCTAGTCTAGAGAAAGTAAATTAGCTACACATCTGTCATCAATCTTAGTTTTTTGAGAAATCTTGCTGAAAACAGATTTTAACTAACACTGACAATCTCTCCTTTACACACATGGCTCCCGGATAAAGCTCAAAACAGTAGCTTGAGGAGCAGAGGAGAGAGTAAAATGAACTGTTATTTTCTTTGTGCATGAGTTTATGTCACATGTAATTCTAGATCTCCAAAATGATATTTCCAAAGGAGAGAGAGAGAGAGGGCACAAGAACGCAGAAAAAATATGTAGCTTGTTTTGCATATCACTAGGCATCAGATGAGTATACAGTTTGGTCCTACCAAAAAAACCCACTGCCTTCAAGTTGTGTCCAACTCACATTAGGAGTCAGCCTCAAAGTAAGCCCATGGATTTCTGTTGGCTCTTTCCTTTTTGGGAGACAACTTTCCTTGATATTGCTGTTATACAGAAGTGAATACACTTCATGGTTTGCAGCCCTGTAAATTGTTACTATTATTTTCTTCTCCTGTTCTAGAAATTCAATACTTCAGACACTGATTGAGATACTAGGCAATTTTTATTTATAGGTCGGAGTAGAACTGCCCCATAGAGATTCCGAGAAGCACCTGGCAGATTTGAATTGCCAACCTTTCATTTAGCAGAGGTAGCACTTAACGCAGTACGCCACCAGAATCTCCTTTGGCCCTACAGGTATTTTCAAATAGTATTTTTTGCAAAAGAACATGGTAGACAGAAAACAACCCCCCCCACAAAAAAATGCAGGTGTTCCACATTTTACAGTCATAACTCAGATATACTTGAGTCACAGAGAAATCTTCCTTATGTGGGTAAAGATGTGAGTGGATGGAAGAATTTGCCGTGAACAGCTTTAATTTGAAAGCAGATAAGTTCCTTATTAAAAGATATGGTTAATTTAATTGTATATATAAAAAGCAGAGGTAGCCATGAGTCGACTCCAACTTGACGGCACTTGGCTTTGGCATCAAATAGTTTAGCTGAGGAAAATGAAACATAGATGGGGTCTAACAATATTTAAAGGTATCTAAGAAAATGAAAGGGAAAATGGCAGAAGGTGTATGTCCCCTTGCCCCACTGATGCCTTTGAACATCCCATACGCCGCCCATCCCACCCCACCCCACCCCACCAGCAGAACAAGGAGATTTCAGAGAAATACACGGAAGTAGAGGAATCACTATCTGAAGAAGGTGCTTTAAAATTATATGAAAAAGCCTCTGGCCTTCTCACATAAATGTTGAGAACCATTAATTAGATTTACTGTGGGACAACATCGCTTTGAGGTATAATATAGAGAAAGTAAACTTTCTTTGTGTAGTTAGCAGCCATCCTTGGGACTATCAAGTTGATCTAGCTCAACACCTGCATTTTACCAAAGAGGAAATAGAGGTCCAGATTGGGGAAGTGACTTGCCGGAATCACAGTTTCTTACTGACAGAGTTGGGAACAGACCACAGGTTTCTTGACAACAGGTTATATGGACTTTCCACTGTGTTCTATTACCCTACACAGTCTTATCAAATGAGATAAACTGTGTAAACAGAAGCATTTCTAAACTGCAAAGTGTTATGCAAATACTTTTATTGATGGATTATGTACAGTTGATAACAAAACCTAATAATTTTATGCATTTGATTCAAGGAGAACTCATGCTGCCCAATTTTCCCTTTCTCCTTGGAAGAAGGAAGCACTACAGACCTCCTCAGTCTGTTCCTCTATTAAGAAGAGGTATTATTAGTTTACTGCTATATTCAGAAATTTCATGTCTGCTCATTTCTTTATGATTTCTTGTTTTATTCCTTAAGAGTTTTAGTACTGTAACCCCTGGCCATCGAGTCACTTCTGACTCATAGCAATCCTTATAGGACAGAGTAGAAACCCACAGTGTTTCCAAGGAACAGTTTGTGGATCTGAACTAGTAACCTTGTGGTTAGCAGTTGAGCACTTAACCACTGCAGCATCACGATTCCATTTAGTACTTTAAAGGATATTTGAAATAACCTCTTTTATGTTGGCTTATTTTTCGCTATGGAACTTGCTGATTATATTTGAGAAGGTGAGGTTTGGTACATCATGATGCCTTGACAATTTTCCACCCTCTTTCTGGGACATGCACAAAGCATTAAATTCTTTATTCTATGATTTGTCATTTTTACATGATTCTTACAGTGCATAAAAGCTTTCTTCTGAAAAGAGCTAATTTTTATATATTTATTTAAGACCTATCTATGCAGCACCTACTCTGTCAGATGCTGTTTGAAGAATAGCTGTCACTGTGATGAACAGTCCTCTCCCTTGTCGAGTTTTCATTCCAGTAGAAGGAGGCAGTCACACACAAACAAATAATTCCAGAGTTTGACTCACTCCAGGATGAAAACAAGCAGATGATGCCATCAAGAGTCACTAGATGGGGAAAGGATCCTTTAACCAAGGCAGTGAGGAAGGGTTTTCTTGAAGAGATAGTATCTGAAACGAGATTTAATGGATGAGAAGGGGTGAGCAATGCAAGAAGCTTTGAAAATAATATTTCTTATAGAAGTAAGAGCAAATGAAATGTTCTTTAGACTAAGTAGGTGGGGAGATGGGATAAAAGAAAACAGAAAACTAGAGGATTGTAAACGAGGAGAGAGTAGCATGAAATGCAGAAGATCAGTGAATAGGAGACAGACCCTCAAAGACCTGGATTGACACGGTGGCTGCAACAATAAGCTCAACCATATTAAAGATTGTGAGGATGGTGAAGGAACAGGCAGTGTTTTGTTCGATTGTGATATAGTCACTGTGAGTCAGAACTGACTTGAAACAATAACAAGAATCATGACATTTAAGTAGAAAGGTAAATGCCAGATCTCTGAATGACTTGTAGATCATGGTCTACAGTCTGGGTCAACGAATGACTGCAAAAAAAAAAAAAAAAGTGGTTTATACATACACAATGAAATATTCCAAATCATACAAACAAACAAAAAAATCCAGTTGTGATTTTTGACTCATGTCAACCCTATAGGACAGTGTAGAACTGTCTAATGAGGTTTCTGAGGCTTGGTGGTGGGATGGTTAAGAACTTAGCTGCCAATCAAAAGGTTAGTGGTAAAAATCCATCAGCCACTTCTTGGAAACACTATGGGGCAATTCTGCTTGTCTTGTGGGATCACTATGAGTTGGAAACAACTCTACCACAATGAGTTTGGTTTCTTCTTTATAGAAGCAGACTTCTACATCATTCTTCCATTGAGCAGCTGGTAGGTTCAAACCACCAACCTGTCAGTTAGCAGTTGAGTGCTTACCCATCCCACCACCAGGACTCCTAGCCATAAAGAAAAATGATGAAGTCCAAAATGCCCGCAACAACATAGATAAACCTTGAAAACATTGTGCTGAATGAAGTAAACTGATCACAAAAGGATAAACACTATGAGCTCGATAATATGAAATACCCACAACACATAAATGCATAATTATCAGAGTTTAATAGTGGTTACCAGAGGTCTTTGAGCTAGCAATGAGTTTCTGTTTATGTGGATGGAAAATGTAGTAACATATGATGATGACGGTTGCACAACATTTGCTGAGTGAAAAATGATGAATTGGCAAATGCTATCTGTATTCTCACAAAGATTGCAAGAAAAGAGTTTAAAAAACATGTGCAATGAGCATCCACTGATGGAGCTGAAGCAAAGGAAGGCCACTGTGTAGGTTTCTTTTGGAATTCTAGATCTCCAAATTGTCATTAAAAAAAAAAAAAACATGCGGTTTGTTGTGCTTTCTGATGAATGTAACAATATTCAGTCCTACAGATACTCCAGAATACCCAGAAAATTAATATCTTTGCACATGGCATAATGGACTGAATACATCAAAGACTTGTGCAGGTGTTGCACATCTTACAGTCATAGCTCAGATACCTACAGCCAAGTGGTGGGTGGAGAAGGGCAAACATAAAAGCAGGGCAGCTAATTAGTAGTTTGAATCCAAGCTCTCAAATCTTCTGGAAAACAGACACTTAAACTTCAAAAATATTTGTTATACACCATGTGCTGGACATTGTCAGAACCTGGTGAATCAAGAATGCTCTGTGCTTTCCAGGAGCTCGTATTTTAAAAGGGAAGCCTCTTAAATAGCTGGACAACACGTTATTAACTTGTATGTACAACATGTGAAGAAAACACAGGGTACAGAATGAATCCAACCCTCAGAATTTAGAGTGGTATTCACAAAAGAAACTCTCAAAGGGAGATTAGATCTTATTAGGCATAAAGAGAAGAGTATTATAACAGGAGACAGTAACAGCTCATTTTCTTGGTCACTAAGTGCAGCCCCTGCTTCAAGCACTTTGTGTTAATTACCTCATTTAGTCCTCACAGCCCACCCTGAGAGAAAGTTCTACACTAAGTGTCGTTTTACAGATGAGGCATGGTGGGGCTAAGTGACTCACCTGAGGTTATATCTCCATTTAGTGATGCTGACAGGATGCCAGCTCAGGCATTCTGACACTAGGATCTCTGCTGTTGCTCTCTATGCTGTCACAGCTGTAAAAGATGAAAGAAGGTGGGCTGTCTGCAGACCATGGAGGTGTTTAGTGTGATTATAGCTTTGGGGAGCGGAGAAAGAAGCAAGGTTAGACAGGTATGCAGTGTCGCAATTACAAAGGGTATTTCTTGTCACAGTAAAGTCTAGGACTCACTCTGTAGATGATAGGAGGATAGCCAAGGTATTTAAACAGATCAGATTGATGTTTTTAAAAGAGAAATCAGGAGACACTGAAGAGGAGTAGATTGGACAGGAGAGAAAATGACAAAAAGGTATGAGTCACTGTGAAAGGTGATGACGGTAAACAAACTAAGCCCGACTGTTGTGAGAATCAGAGGAGGCAATACATATAAAAGAGCACCTGAAACTGGTCGATACTGTGGATACGAAGGCTCTAAAAACAGTGTTGCCTGCTGGGAGGCATTCAGCCACCTAGCAGTATGCGAGCTGTGGTGATCTCCAGATAAGTTTCTAATTTCACCAAACTTAGCACAGGGAGAACAAAAGAAAACATGGTTTAGGCATTTACAGTATCTAACATAAGGAAATAAAAGATAAAACTGTCTTTGAAGTCTACACCTACCTGATTTTCAGAAGGGGCATTTCTCCTCTACTTGGGCAGGAAATGAGCCAGGCTTGGCCATGTGCACCATCTCAAATTATAATTTCCTCTCAGCTGTTAGACACTTCCCTCCTCCTTTCTTGTTTACTATAAATGTGGTTTACTATAAATGTTCAGTGGCCTGAACATCTGAGATTATTCACAGTTATTGATTTTTAAGGCTAAAAGGCAAACATACCTATTGGAGGATGCTGTATACCAGGAAGATGGCAGATTTCCGATATTTCTTCCTTCTGGGAAATGTGTCTTACTCTCCACACCAAGCTCTGTATATCAGGGCTGGTGATGTTGACACTTCATGCACTAAGTGATACATTACTCAGTTTCCCTCAGGACTTACAACCGGTTTACATCAGTTCAGTCACAGCCAAAGAAGCAAAATCAGAATAGCCCCAAGTTTTAAATATTTGGGTAAAGGGGAACAGTAACTGGAGTAGGGACTAACATAGGTCGAAGCCCCAGAATGGCAAACTCTGAAGACATGTAGTGAGCTCTTTCAGGAACCTAATGTGGGAGTCTAAATTACTGCCAGGACTGTGGAGACTGAAACGTTTCAAACGTGTGTGGTCAGCCCCAATTTTTGAGTGGGACACTGGTGTTTCTGACTCTGCTAGTCAAGCGTTTTGGTTGCCATGCAATGCTTACACTTTCTTTGTTTCCCAAGAGGAAGATTAAATTTCTAGCGGGGCTTAAACTCATAATTTTTCCCATTCTGATCATTGTTCTGGTTCACCCACATATTTTAAAACTTCAGGTTTCAAGTGGTTTTGCTTCATTGGCCAAGACTGAACTGAGCAGAACAAGTCTGAAGCCCTGATTTCCTGGAAGGGCTCTGTCATACTCAGTTAGCTGGGGAACAAAAAAAAGAAAACCTTTCCTTCCCAAGACACAGGGGAAAAATGAAAACATCCCCATCCCAAAGACGTAATCTTTTCTTTTTCTTTTGCAGTGCTTAGCCCAAGATAGAAACATCAGTTTTATAAGAGTTTATTCACATTGTGAGGGTGGAAAGAGACACCATGGTGTCATGGCAAGTAGATGGACTTCACAGTCATGCAGACCTAGATTCTAATTTGGGCTGCTCCACATACCGGCTGGGTTATCTCAGCAAACTAAGGTAGACTTTCTGACTTTTCTAATGTATAAAATGGGCACGCTGTTAGGTGCCATCAAGTAGATTTCCACTCAGAGCAACTCCATGTGACAGAGTAGAACTGCCTCAAAGGGTTTCCTTGGCTGTAATTTTTATGCGAGCAGATTACCAGACGGCTGAGTGGATTCAAACCACCAACCTTATGGTTAGCAGCAGAATGCTTCATAGGTATGACCAGGGCTCCAAAAAAAAAAAAAAAAAATGGGCGTAATAGTGAGTTATCTAATAGCAGATATTCAATAGCATATTCAGAAACAGTGTTAAGATTATAAAACATAATCAAGCACATTCAGGACGCACAAAATTGCTGCTATTATCATCAGGAATTTTAATGAAATTTGATGTTGATTAACTTTTCTTTCTTTAAAAATAAGCTCTGGGCAAATGCCAAGCCAAGCCAAGTGCCGTTGAGTCGATTCCGACTCATGGACATGACAAATACAGGGTGGAAGGGAAGGATGTGCTGTTACAGGGTATAGAGAGCAGCTAGAGTCACACAGCAGGGTGTATGCAAAGTTTTATTTGACAAATTGACTTGCATTGTAAACTTCCACTTAAAGCACAATGAAATATTAGCAAATAAAATAAAATAACCCCTAGGCTCCCTTTTGCCCTGAGATTGACATTTAAACTCTTTAACATGCCACTTTAGTGCTTATATAATTTAACTCAGCTCAAGTTCTCTTCTCTTTGCACTGTATTCCTCATCATATTTTATCCTGCAGTTATCCCAGACCACTGTGATATATTCACCACACATGTATTTCCCTGCCTGGGCTTCAGAGAATGGTGTACCATCAACCTAACAATGCACAATCACCAGAAAAGAAACCAGGTAAGTAGAAGCTCCTAAAAATCAAGGACTTAGACTCTTCAAAAGACTTCTTCAAAAGGCTCAAAGACCACCTACAGACTGGGAAAAAAATTTTGGCTATGGCAAATCTGACTGGGGCTAATCTCTAAAATCTACAGGATACTGTAAGAGCTAGACAACAAAAAGAAAAATAACAATTAAAAAATGGTCAAAGGATACAAACAGGCACTTTTCTGATGAAAATATTCAGGCAGCTAACAGATATGTGAGGAAATGCTCACAACCGTTAGCCATCAGAGAAATGCAAATCCAAATTACAATTAGATATCATCTCACTCCAGCAAGCATAGCACTGATCTGAAATACACAAAATAATAAAAGATCAATTCATTTTGGAAAGTCTGGAACATTTACACACTGTTGGTAGGAATATAAGATTGTATAATCACTTTTTAAATGGATTTAGGACTTCCTTAAAAAGCTAGAAATAGAAGTACTGTAAGATCCAGCAAACCTGCTCCTTATAATATAGCCTAGACATGAATAGATATATCTATTCATGTTCATTGCAGCACCTTTTACAGTAGCAAAAAGATAGCAACAACCTAGGGGCCTATCAATGGACAAATGAATAAACAAGTTATAGTCGATTCTCACAGTGGAATACTAGGTAATGATAAAAAACAGTAATGAATCCACAAAACATCTCACAACATGGGTGAATCTGGAAGACATTATGCTGAGTGAAATTAGTCAGTCACAGAAGGACAAATATTGTACAGTACAAATACTGTAAGAACTCAAGCAATTTTCAACACTGAAGAAAACACTCTTTGATGGTAACGAAGGTGGGGGTGAGGGAGAGTAGGTTTGTTAACTGATAATAGGTAAGAATTTCTTAAATGAAGGGAAAGACAACACACAACATAGGAGAAGTCAGCACGACTGAACTAAACCAAAAGCTAAGAAGTTTCCTGAATGAAACCACACACTTTGAGGGCAAAACAGCAGGGACAGGAGTCTGGGGACAATGGTCTCAGGGGATATCTAGGTCAAGTGGCACTATGAAAATTATGAAGAAAATGTTCTGTGTCCCACTTTTGTGAGCGGCATCTGAGATCTTAAAAGCCAGTGAGCAGCGGCCTAAGTTGCATCACTGAGTCCCAGTCTACCTGGAGTGAAGGAGAATGAATCATACCAAGACACAGGAAAATATTAGCCCAAGAAACAGAAAGAGCTGTATAAAACAGAGACTCCATCAGCCTGAAGCCAAAAGAAACTAGATAGTGCCAGGCTAACACCAATGACAGCCCTGACAGGGAACATAACAGTACCTGACAGAACAGGAGAAAAGTAGGGTGCATAACTGAGATTTGTATAAAAGGATCAGACTTGATGTTCTCTCTGAGCCTGGAGGGCTTCTAGAAGACACAGCCCTTAGACTCACGGTTAGCTCCAAACTAAAACAGTTCCTGAAGCCAACTCTTCAGACAAACATTAGACTAGACTCTAAGACATAAAGTGATACTGGTGAAGAGTATGCTTCTTGGTGTAAGTAGATACAGGAGACTAAATGGGAAGCTCCTGTCTGAAGGGGAGATGAGAAGTTTGCAGTCACCTTATAGGAAGAGCAACGAGAGTCACATCACGAGATGTGTATAAATTTTGTATGAAAAACTAACAGGAACTGCAAACTTTCACTTAAAGAAGAATAAAAAAAGAAGAGAAAGAGAGAGAGAAACTTGCATATTGATACTTACTCTAGGCAAGTACTTGGTAGAGTACAAAGACAATGAAAGAGAAAGGTAAAACAATGGAGCCTTCAGCAAGATGCATGCGCCTGACGTTTTGTGATCCTCATTCTTGTATTCCGTGCAGGAGGCTTGGATTGGTTTCTGGGTAATGCAGCTCAGGAGCAACAACCACTCACCTGTCAGTGGACACGTGTGTTGCCATGAAGCTGGACAAGTGTTAAGGGCAGTGGTGCAGTGTTAAGGGCTTGGTTACGGAGAAAAGTGGGCCGTTTGAAACCACCAGAGTCTCTACAGGGGAAAAGACCTGGCTGTCTGCTCTTGTAAGTACTGCAACCTGGTGTAACCTATGGGTCAGCTCTACCTTGTCATACAGAGTAACTCAAGTCAGAATCGATGTTACACAGCAACAATATTTTGCTAACAGTTTTCAGCATCCTTCTAGACTAAGATGGATTAGCAACAAAGGCCTGGCAATCTGCTTCCAAAATTCAGTCAAAGAAAACCCTATGTGTCACAGCAGTCTGATCATCACCCAATAAGAGCGATGGTGTGGCACCCAGCAGTATTTCATGTGGTGAGCACGGGTACTCATGAGTCAGGAGCAGACTTGATGTCAGAAAAACAACAAAAAACAGCTTCTAAAACACAGCATTAAAGCCCTGTTTTAAGACCTTCCTTTTCTATAACTCTTTCCTGAATATCACAGTTAAAAGTAAACTTTTCTTTCAGGCAATTGTAATGTCTACCGATTTAAATAATAGGCTGTTTAAGATTACGTTTTTAGGTACTACCATTCCAAAAAGTTGCAGATTCTTTAACTGCTTTGTGACTGTTCCACAGTGCTCAATTCCTACTAAGTTCTCATTGCTGAGTGACTTGGTGCAGTGGCAGTGGTAGAACTACCCAAATAGCTGTGCAACCTGCTTTGGTGGCTAATTTGTAGAGCAACATCCTTGAGAGGCTGTTATTCATAAGGTTTTCCTTGGCTAATTCTTTTTGGAAGTAGACTGTTGTATCTTTCTTCCTACTCTGTCTTAGTTTGGAAGCTCAGCTAAAATATGTCTACCATGGTTGACCCGGCTGGTACCTAAATACCAGTGACATAGCTTCCTGCATCACAGCAACAAGAAAGCCTCAACTGACAGATAAGTGGAGGCTGCTCAGTCTGTTTTGAAAACAAAAATCCTCGCAACTGGACCAGTAAGCAACACTGAAATAAACGGAGGAAAGATTGCGGTTGTCAAGGATTTCATTTTACTTGGGTTCACAATCAATGACCACACAAGCACCGGTCAAGAAATCAAAAGACACATTGCACTGGGAAAATCTGCTGCAAAGGACCTCGTTAAAGTATTCAAAAGTAAAGATGTCACCTTGAAGACTAAAATGTGCCTGACCCAAGCCATGGTATTTTCAATTGCATCATGTGCATGTGAAAGCTGGACACTGAACAAAGAAGACGGAAGAAGAATTGATGCCTTTGAATAGTGGTGATGGCCAAAGAATACTGAATATACCATGGACTGTCAAAAGAACAAACAGATCTGTTCTGGAAGAAGTACAACCAGTATGCTCCTTGGAAGCAATGATGGCAAGACTGCATCTTACATACTTTTGGACATGTTGTCAGGAGGAATCAGTCCCTGGAGAAGGACATCATGCTTGATAGAGTGGAGAGCGAGCAAAAAAGACGAAGAAACTCGACGAGATGGATTGACAGAGTGGCTGCAACAATGGGTTTAAGCATAAAAACGATTGTGGACATGGCGCAAGACCGGGCAGTGTTTGCTTCTGTTGTTCATGGGGTTGCTATGAGTCAGAACCGACTTGACAGCACCTAACAACACAAACAGCACAATATCTTTTAGAGGTAGCTGGTTCTATAATGTTATAAAACTAGTTTAAGAATTCTTTTTAATAGTCAGATCTCAGAGGTTTTACGATACTTATCAAATGCATTTTCATTGTACTAGAAGGATTTTGAAAATTTCAAATGGCAAACAATAATAATAACAAAAAAATAGTAGCCATGGAAAAGTGAAAATGATGATACCTAGAGGCTTGTGCTCTACTTAACCTTTGGTTGCAAAACAGAAGAGATAGTTTATACGATGTCCGAGTTATTGTGTCCTCTAAGTTCTTTTTTTTTTTTTTTTAACTTTCCCTTTAGGAATACATAGATGACACACTTATATGTTCTATTCTGCTCACAGGAAATAACCAGGCTGATTTTCAAAGCTAGATTTAAAACCTAGGACTCGTTAAGATACAGTGGAGCTCCTACAGGAGAAGATACCTGAGCCTTCAGAAGAAGCACTGGAATGTATAGCTTTTGCTTTGGACCTACACTATCCTTTCAATATATTCCTTGTGGTATTTCTTATTTTCTCTTTCTGGTCTAGATTTTACATTTTCTTTGTTCATTACTTCAGTGTCTCTCACCCTTAATTCAACATCTGACCTTGAACATTCCCACCTCTCTGCCTCTGTCATATATACTAAGCTTTGGGGTCCTGGTCATCCTCTTTCCACGTTTTTACCTCTGACTAATCCTCTAGGATTGTACTTTGTTTCTGTCAGCAGTTCACAATAGCTAATTTCAATGGAGCATTTCACATTGGATTAAAATGTTACCTTCATATCTACTTTACAGGCCAGGTATCATGGTTTTCCTGTTTTATAAATGAGAGGTCTACCTGAGGTACAAAGAAGTTCCGTTACTTCTCCAAGGGTTACATACCTGGGAAAGGATAGGGAAAGATTGAAGGCAAAGCCATTTGCTTACAGAGCTCATGCTCTTAACTGCCGTGCAGTGCTGCCTGTCGTGTTAGTTGTGCTTCATTGCCTGGCTGTAATGAACTGTTTTGTTGCTGTTGTTTTGTTGCTGTTGTTTTGTTTTGTTTTCTAGAATGTTTTTTATTATGATTGAATGAAAATGTACATTCTCGTGTAAATTTGCATGCTCGCCTACATGCAGCTCCCACTGCTGTCCCTGCCCGGTGACAGCACACTGGTCCTCTCTGCTCCATCCATGTCCTATCCTCCCAGCAGTCTGCTATCCCCTTCTCTTCACCCACTACCCTTCGTCCAGCAAGAGGTCAGCAGGACGACATCCTATAGATGCATAGAACCATAAAATTCCCACAAGATACAGTCACTTTTCATCCATTGCTGTCCGAAAAGTTGACCTTCATTGTGATTTATGGCCAGGGCATCATCCGGGCCAGGGGCTGTGCTCCTAGGGGAACTTCCAATCACCTGGACCATCAATTGCAGTCTTTTATTGGTGATCTCAGGGTGCACCCCTATTTATTCTCCTGTTGTCAGTGAGACTCAACTTTGTGAGCTCCACCACAGCTATCACTAGTGGTGACCGGGCACAACCTGGTTCTTCTGGTCACAAGTCAATGTAGAGACCCACTCATGTGGGTCTGTCTGTCTTCTGGGTTCTCTTTTCCCCATGTTGTTCTTGCCCTCAGTGACAATCCATTCCTGTTGAGTTGGGAACATTTGCTGTATCCTCAGATGGCAGCTTGGCAGCTTTTAAGACCCCAGATGCCACTTACCGATGAAGGGTGCAGAGAGTCCTCATTAGCAAAATGCTAGCTGTGCCAGTTGGCCTCGATTTTGCCTGACAGTGTGGTCCCTGGCCCCCCCGCTCCAGCTACTCTGTCCTTGCAATATTGGGTTAAGATGGGAGGAGTACTCAAATTGTGTGTGAAGTCCAGCTGTTATTAATCTTTCTAATGCGTGCTGTCACCAGTTTCACCCAACCAAATTTTGATTAACTGTCTAATCTAAACCCTCTCCTGCCTCACCCTCCTGCCATCCCAACCCTTGCAGCCATCAAACAGTCTTTTCTTCTATGCATGAGTCTGTTTTAAAGTTCTTATTGTAGAGGTCTCATGCAATATTTGTCCTTTTGTTGCTGACTGCTTTCACTCAGCATAATGTCCTCCAGTTAAAACCAAGTTCAGAGATGTTTCCTGCAATCATCGTTGTTCTTTATCATTGCATAGTATTCCATTGAGTATATGTACCGTAGTTTACCTATCCATTCCTCTGTTATTGGGCATCTGGGTTGATTACGTCTGTTTGCTACTGTGGACTGTGCTGTGATGAACATTCGTGTGCCTGTACCAGTTGGTGTGAATAGCCTTGATTCTGCAGTGGAATTACTGGGTCAAACGATACATCTATATGCATTTTTTTAAGGGAGCACCAGACTGCTTTCCAAAGAGGTTGCAACATTTTGCAATCACACCAACAGTGCAAGAGGGTTCCAATCTCCCCACAGGCTCTCCAGCATTTGTTGCTTTGCATTTTTTTGGATCATGACCAACCTTGTTGGGGTGAGATGGTATCTCATTGTCGTTTTGATTTGAATTTCTTTAATAGCTAATGATCGTGAGCATGTCCACATATGTTTTTTGGCTGCCTGGATGTCCTCTTTAGAGAAATGTCTGTCCATCTCCTTCACCTATCACTTAACTGGATGATTTATCTTTTTCTTATTGATACTTTGTAATACCTTATAGATTATGAAGTTCAGGAGTTGGTCTGACATAGAGTTGCCAAATAGTTTTTTTCCATTCTGTAGGTGGCCTTTTAATTCTATTAATAAAGTCTTTGGATGAGCAAAAATGATTGATTCTTAGTAGTTCCCATTTATCTATTTTCTCTTCTTATGATTGTGGATGCTTTGACAGATTTTGAAGTCTGTCTACGTTGTGTATCAAACCTTCCATTGTTGTTCCTATTTTCTCTTGTATGAGTTTTATCATTTTAGATTTCATATTTAGGTCTTTTATCCAGTTTGAGTTGGTTTTCGTACAAGATTTAAGATATGGATCTTGTTTTAATTTACTGCAGACGGATATCCAATTTTGCCAGCACCATTTGTGGAAGAGATTGTTTTTACCCAAGTTTAATGTCTTAGGGTCTTCGTCAAATATCAACTGTTCATGATGTCATTTCTGGGGTTTCGATTCTGTTCCACTGATCTATCTATCTGTTTTTGTACTAATACCACGCTGTTTTAACTACTGTGGCAGTGTAATAGGTTCTAAAGTTGGGTAATGAGAGACCTCCCAGTGTGTTCTTATCCTTCAGTAGTGGTTTACTTATCCAGGGCTTCTTCCCTTGCCAGAAAAAGTTGGTAATTTGTTCCTTCATTTCACTAAAAACTGTGACTGGAACTTGTACTGTGATTGCATTATGTAAGTAGATTGCTTTAGGTGAAATAGACATTTTTACAATGTTAAGTCTTCCTAACCACGAGCAGGGTAGGTTTCTCCATTTATGTAAGTCTCTCTTAGTTTCTTGTAGTAAGGGTTTGTAGTTCTCTTTGTAAAGGTCTGTCATTTCTCTGGTTAAATTTATTCCTAGGTACTTTACCTTCTTACTGACTGTGGTAAATGATATTGATTTGAAGATTTCTTCCTTAATAATCTCATTGTTGGTGTAAAGGAATCCTACTGATTTACTTAAGTTTATCTTGTATTCTGAGACTTTGCTGAACTCTTCTACCAGTTTGAGTAGTTTCCTTACAGATTTCTTGGGATTCTCTGCATACACAATCATATCATCTGCAAATAGGGAGATTTTTAGTTCTTCTTTGCCAATGTGGATACCGTTTATTCCTTGGTCTTGTCTAATTGCTCTGGCTAGAAATTCTAGTTCAATGCTGAATAGGAGAGGTGAGAGTGGGCATCCTTGTCTAGTGCCTGTTCTCAAGGGAAACTGTTTCGGTCTCTCTCCATTCAGGATGACGTAGGCAGTTGGCTTTGTATAATGGCCCTTACTGCATTGAGGAGTTGGTCATCATTTCTATTTTGGTGAGTGTTTAGCATGAATGGGTGTTCGGCTTTATCAAATGCCTTTTCTGCATCAATAGACAAGATATTTGTGATATTTGTGTGGTTGATCACATTAACTATTTTTCTGATGTCAAACCAGCCTTGCATCCCTGGTATGAATCCAACTTGGTCATGACGGATTATTTTTTGGATATGTTGTTGTATCCTATTGGCAAGAATTTTGTTAAAGATTTTTGCATCTAGATTCTGTAGTTCTCCTTTTTGGTTGGGTCTTTCCCCGGCTTTGGTCTCAGGGTTATACTGGCTTCATAGAATGAATTTGGGAGTATTCTATTCCTTTCAATACTGTGAGATAGTCTCAGTAGTATTGGAGATAACTCTTCTCTAAAAGCTTGGTAGAATTCTGTGGTGAAGCCATCTGGGCCCGGGCTTTTTTTTGGTTGACAGTTTTTGGATGACTTTTTCAATCTCTTCCTTTGTGATGGGTTTATTAAGTTGTTCTGCTTCACCTTGTGATAATTTTGGTAGGTAATATGAATCAAAGAATTTGTCCATTTCCTCTAAGTTTTCAAGTTTGTTAGAATACAATCTTTCATAGTATTCAGCTATGATATGTTTGGTTTCTGTTGGACCTGTGGTGACAACTCCCCTCTCATTTCTTATTTTGGTTACTTGTTTCCTTTCCTATTTTTCTTTAGTAAGTCTAGCCAATGGTTTGTCAATTTGGTTGATTTTTTCAAAAAATCAGCTTTTGATCATTCCAGTTTCTTTGGTTGTTCTTCTATTTTCTAATTCATTTAGTTCTGCTCTAATCTTTATGATCTTTTTCCTTCTGGTGCCTGAGGGATTCCTCTGTTGTTCTCTTTCTACTTGTTCAAGCTGTAGCGTTAGTTCTTTGATTTGCTTTCTTTCTTCCTTCCAGATGTGTGCATTTATGGAGATAAACTGACCTCTGAGCACTACTTTGGCTGTATCCCATAGGTTCTGGTAGGAAGTATTTTCGTTCCCATTGGAATCCATACATTTCTTTATTTCATCCTTGATTTCTTCTATAATCCATGATTTTTTTAGCAAGATGTCGTTCAGTTTCCATGAGTTCCACTTTCTATTTATGTTTTTTCTGCTATTGATTTTGACTTTCATGGCTTTATGATCTGAGAAGATGCTTTGCATTAATTCAATGGTATGGATTTAGTTGAGAATTGCTTTATGTCCTAACACATGGTCTATACTGGAGAATGTTTCATGTGCACTAGAGAACAAGGTGAAGTTGTCCACTGATGGATAGGAAGTTGTGTATATGTCAATGAAGTCTAGTTGGTTAATTGTGACAAGAAGTTCTTCTGTGCCTTTATTTAGTTTTTATCTAGATGATCTGTCCAATATTGACAGTGGAGTGTTGAAATCTCCTACTGTTATTGTGGAGTGATCTATCTTCTTTCTGAATGTAGTGAGTGTTTCTTTGATATATTTGCCAAGCCATATATATTTAGGTGCTCTAATATTAGCTGCATAAATATTTAATATTGTTAAGTCCTACTTGTATATTGAACCTTTCAGCAATAATGTCCATCTTTGCCAACGATGGTGGATTTTACATTAAAGTCGATTTCATCTGAGATTAGACTTGCCTCCCCTGCTCTTCTTTGTTCAATGTTAGCTTGATATATATTCTTCCATCCTTTGATTTTTAGTTTGTTCCTATCTTTAAGTCTAAGGTGAGTTTCTTGCAGGCAACATATAGGTGGGTCATGTCTTTTGATCCAAAATGTCACTCGATGTCTCTTTACTGGAGCATTCAGTCCATTCACATCCAATGTAATTATTGATAGGTATGTGTTGATGTTTTCTCTGTTGTTCTTATTCTGTTCTGTGACTTTCTTTGTGAGTTGATTTTTCACTTTTTTCAGGGTTGGTTTTGAGACTCCTGTATTACACTTCTTGATACAGTATGTTGCTTTTTTATTGTGCTTTATGGCTGCCCCTATGATCCCTCTTACTAAACTATATATAAACCCAATTTTGATTGCTACCAGTCTTTTCAACTTCCCCTCCATCTCGAAGGAGTATAACGACTGCAGTATGTCCTTCTTTCTAACATGATGATATCATAGTTTAAGTGATATCATCACCAGATCATTTCTTTCACTATTATAGTTTTGATTGTGTTTGGAGCCTTCCTTAATTGAGTAGGATTCTGGATAATGTGTCCTTCTAAAATATAAAGTTAGTGGTTTTGTTTTTCCAAGCCAAGAAATTCTTCCAGTATTTTTGTAGCTTTGGTTCGATTTTTACAAAGTCTTCGAGTTTCTGTTTGTCTGACAATGTCTTAATTTCATTTTCATATTTAAAAGATAGTTTTGCAGGATATATGATTCTTGTTTGGAAGTTCTTCTCCTTCAAGGCTTTGAATATGTCATGTCACTGACTCCATAGCAGTATAGTTTCTGCTGAGAAATCTGATGAAAGCCTACAGGGTTTCCCTGTGAATGTCAGCTTTGCTTTAAGTGTTGCTGCCTTTAAGAGTTTCTGCTTATGTTTCATTTTGTTAAGCTTGATTATAATATGTCTTGGAGTCTTTCTATTGAGATCCATATTCAGTGGTGTTCTATATGTAACTTGGGTATCTATATTCTCTTCTTTCATAATTTATGGGAAGTTTTTTTATCAGCAGCTCAGCCACAATATTCTCTGTGTTCTCAGGTGTCTCGCCCTGTTCAGGAACTCCAATTAAGCAGAGATTGTTCTTCTTAGTAGAGTCCCCCATGTTTCTTAATGTTTCTTCATTTTTCTTGTTTCTTTTTTCTGATTTTTCCTCATAGATGCTGAAGTCAGTAGCTGCATCTTCTAAATCAGAAATCATCTTTTCCATTTGTTCCATTCTGTTTTCTTGGCTTTGAATTGAAGTATCTATGTCTTTGATTTGTTTCTTCATCTGTTGGATTTCCGAGTACTAATGTTCCATCAGATTAAACAGCTTGCTTAATTTTTTGTTTTGCTCTGCTGCATTTTTTATAAGGTCTAGGAGGGCTCTCTATATGATCCTTTTGTATTTACCTTCTGATAGTTTCAGAAAAGCTTCTTTGTCTGGGAAGTTTTGAGGTGGTTTCTTTTGGGGGCCTTCTGATGCCATGGGTTATTTCTGGGTTACCATCTTCTCCAACGTTTTGGGCTTCATGTGGGTCAATAGAGGGTGGGAAAGATGCTGTGAAGATGGACCACAATTGTTTCTCTAGGCTGTCTTCAGTCTGTGCAAGCCTCTGCTTGCCAAGAGTGGGGTCAGTAAAAGGGAGGAGGTTTTGCATTCCATGATATGAAGTCCAAACTGACAGCTCTGTGCCACATTCCCATGCTTACTAGGTGTCCAGAAGGCTCTGTTTAATTGTCATTTCAGGTGTTGGTTTCCAGAGGGGTTTAGGGAGACGTGTGTTTAGTCTGCCATCTTGAGTCCACCCCCATGGACTATCGGCTGTTAGCTGCCATTCAGTTGGCCCGTGACTCATGGTATCTCCATGCACAATAGAATAAAACACTGCACAATTCTGAGTTGTCCTCATGATTTGCTAAGGATTGGACCATTTTGACCCACAGTTTTCACTGGCTGATTTTCAAGAGTAGATCATCAGGCCTTTCTTCCTAGTCCATCTTCATCTGAAAGCTCCTAAGAAACTTGCTGGGCATCACAGCAACACACAAGCCTGCACTGACAGACTGGGAATGGCTGCAAACAAATTGCATTGGCTAAGAACAGAACCACATGGAAGGCAAGAATTCTACTCATGAACAACCACTGCCTCAAAGCAAACTATCAGATGTCCTTTATTTCATGTGCTTCCTTGTTATAATGATGTTTAGCACATATGCATTGCTTCTTTCCTTTCATGAAGATAAGGTGATGGAGTTAAACTCTGGTAGTCAAAGAATTGGCTTCCAGTGGCCTACTTTGAATTTAATAACTGAAATCTTTAGTGTTAACTGGCATGGATATAACTAAAATACTGAAGTGGAGATGAGGTAAAAAGGAAAGAACAATTCTCTAATTCTTGTAGATTCATGTGGTAGTTCTTGTTAATAGATGAATTTCTCTCAGTGTAACCTCATTTTTTTAAAACGGTCTTTAAACTTCTAATTAACCATTTAATGAACTCTAGTGCCACAACAGTTAAGTGCTCAAGCTGCTAAATGAAATATTGGCAGTTCAAACCCAGCAGCCATTTTGAGAAAGAAAGATGTGTCAGTCTGCCCCCCTAAACATTACAACCTTGGAATCCTATGGGAGAGTTCTACTCTGCTCTGCAGGGTTGCTAAGAAATGGAATCAACATGACAGCGTCGGGTTTGGTTTGATGTCACAATAAGTAGTTCTGGTGGTGCAGTAGTTAAAGTGTTCGTTAGCTGGTGAAAAAGTCAGCAATTGGAATTCACCAGTTGCTCCACAGTAGAACAGACCTGGCAATTTGCTTCCATAAAGATTACAGCCTAGGAAACCTTATGTGGTGGTTCTGCTGTGTTGCATAAGGCCCCTATGTGTCAGAACCCAATTGAGGGCACCCAACAATAATTAGCCATTTGGCTTAACAGATAAAATATCAAGAATTTATTTTTATTTATTTTAGGAGGTTAACTTTTAAACAAACACTGAGACAAAATCCTCATAAAGTTGATTTCAGAAGGGCTTAATCGCTCACCCTAATTAAAGATTTACATTTATCCTAGGTATTCTGAACTAGGTTCAGGTGCAAACAAGTAAATTTATTCACTTGTATTAATCTAGGAAATCCTGGCACACAGTCCTTAGGGTTCAGCTGCTCACTAGAAAATTGGCAATTTGAATCCACCAGTTGCTCCTTGGAAACCCTATGGTGTAGTTCTACTCTGTCCTATAGGGTCTTTATGAGTTAGAATCTACTCAATGGCAATGGATTTGGTTTATTATCAATCTACAGGAATAGCTGCTTCTCAATTCAAAGGAAATAAATGACAGTGATTAAAATAGTGTCACACTGCCCTGGGGTTTACCTAGAATGGCATTACTTAGGTTTTTACCTAGTAGGGTTGCCCCACAATCTATAACTCCTGTGTTTTGATTGCTTTTGCAGGAATGTTGATGGGTTTGTACTGAGTTGTATAAACAGTCTCAATATTTTCTCTTAAAATAACCCATTTGTTTCTATAACACTTCATAGCTGTGAAGCACTTTTTCCTACATTATCTCTTTTGGCCTTCACATCAAACTCAGGATGTCCAAAATTGAAATATTTTTCCCCTGTCAAAGATACTCAGCCTTTGGTATCATTTATTCCCTTCAATCCACTCCCTTGCCACAGTGTTTTTTCTCTCATTGTCCACTCCATCCCCTTCTGCCACAGTTTAGACTCTCTTTGGTTGATGTCACCTGAAACAGAGCCTTCATTTCTTTTTTCATTAACTTTTATTTAGGAATGTTCCTGTTTGAACACTCCATCTGTCAGTTTGTCCTACTGTGGTGGCTTGTATGTTGCTTTGATGCTAGTAGCCACTGGTATTTTAAATACCAGGAGGGTCACCCATGGTGGTCAGGTTTCAGCAGTACTTCCAGATTAAGACAGACTAGGAAGAAAAGCACAAAAAACTACTTAGAAAAAAATTAGCCAATTAAAACTTTATGAAGCATAGCAGAGCACATCTAACTAGTTTGTTTGGGACATGTCATCAGGAGTAGCTAATCAGTTGAGGAAGATACCACACGTGGTGATCTAGAGGGCCATTGAGGGTGAGCAAGACCTTAGTGAGACAGGATGGCACAATATATATAGCCATGAACTCAGTCATGCCTGCTCCCTTATATCCAAGTTCTTTTTACCTAGGAAAAGCCTCTTTATAACTTCCCCAAACCATACCCCTTTAGAAGTGTTTCTTGAATTCTTAGTTGAAAGAGAGCTCCTTCTGTTTTTCCAAAGTTCTCCCATCACCAGGTGTCTGGTCATATTGAGCCTTTTCTGATATAAATTCTAATTACATGTATACGAATTTTTTTTCTCCCTTTATTGTTCTGTAAGCTCATTGGTGGTAAAAAGTTCCATTACACTCTTTTAGAAGCTATTGGTTTCTGGTATGTCTCACATTTCATGAGATCAAGACAGAGATCTGTAATCTGTGGAGTAAAAATTATTATACATTTTACAGATGAGAACACTAATAACTTACACTGCAATAACACACAACCTTCTGAATCTCAGTGATTTGGGAAGAACAAAAACTTATTCTTTGCTCATACAAATATTCTTTTGCATCAACTTGGATTGACTTCACTGATACCATCACTTTAAGACCCAGGCTGAAGCAGCATCCTCTGTCTGGAGTACTGATGATTTTAATGTCAGACAAAATGGAGAAAATATAGCAAAATATTCATTTTCTTGAGATCTTCTGCTTGGAAGTGACACATATTAGTTCTGCTTATATTTCATTAGACAAAGGAAATCACAGAGCCAAGTTTGATATCAAAAGGCCAGGTAAGTATAATTGTCCTCCAAGGAGGTGTAGCAAATATTTTTGGACAATAATGAAGTCTACCATCATGAGAGTAGATGATTCTTCCAAAAATACAACTAGTAAGTGACAGAACAGAAACTTAAATTGAAGTCTTTTGATTTACAAGTCCAGTTTCATTTTTCATTTCATTATGAAGCAAACTAACAGAAGGGATAAGCCAGTGGTTATAGTAGCAACTCTGATCTCAAAGATTGGTAATGAAGAGTCAACTATGGTAGCATAGATGGAAATGTAGGAAGTGGCAGCTTCTATTATTGTCAACTGCCTGAAGAGGATGCTGAAAGCAGTGTAACTCCAAAACCATTACTAACATTCAAGAATAAAAAATGCTTTGTGGAGTCTTACAGTGCAGGAATTAGAGGAGCATATAAAGTGACAGACGAACTTTCTTCATGTTTGTCTCTTTAAATTTCTTTCTCTTCCTACTAATTGCAAAGTTATTTGAATTTAAATTCCATAAGCAGATTATGGTATTACATTCCAGACACTATGATAAACCCAGGGGAAAAGATAATAAACCTCTGACTCATGGACATTATAATCTAACACAAATGCGGACATTAAATAACATTACTACTGGAGTGTTGAAAACAAAACAGTAGCAGCAGGGTTGTAGTGACTACTACCACTACCCCACGAAGTTTCTCTTGAATGCCTTCCACTGCCTCTGTGTGCCTCTCCCCCAACGTCTGAGTACATTTGCTTCTCATCTTCTGCACCTGACATTCTCTTTAGAGGCCACCCTCTGGCTGCTGAAGCAGCTTTGCCCAAGTGTAAAAAGCAGAAATTGTCTAGAAATTTAGCTGCCTTATCTAGTAAAATAAGTAAATAAATAAAACCCATTACCATTGTGTTGATCTTGCTTCAGAGCGACCCCGTAGGACACAGTAGAACTGCATGGTGGATCCAAATCGCCAACCTTTTGGTTAGAAGCCATAGTACATAACCATTATGACAAATAGGGTTTCCTAATGACTAGTAGAAGAATCTAAATCAAGGTTCCCTAGCCTTCAGTAGGAACTAAGACATGATCTGATACATAATTTACACTACAGAGTTCCTCTGATCATGCTGAAGCTGGGTCTTAGCTCGGATTGTATCACTGCCTGATTTAGAGGCTATAGGAATAAGTCTCATGGACATCTATGATGGCAGCATAATTGGCAAAGATCCCTAACAGTAGCACTGTGAAATTCATCACTGAGTTTGAGCTGAGGCCACATTTCCCCAGATTGCCTCTAGTCAATGACTAACATGGGAATACTAAAGCATATTCATTCTTGGAATATGGGATTCTTCTGAAAACGACTTTGGTACAAGGATTCTTCCAATAGTCTTGCTGAACTTTTCTTAGATTGTCAGCTGTCTAGGATGCTCCTACCAACCTTCTTCCCATTCTCATTCCCTTGGGAGTCAGACCTGCATTACATTCTTATGGGTCTCCTAGCTTGTTCTGAATCTGCTTCTTATTCCTCTTGTAAGCATTTTCCCTAATAAAATACTCAAACACTTAACCACATCTTGGCATCTACTCCTCAGACAACACTACTAACACACAGAGCTTCCTCATCATTTTCCCTGCCCAACTCTGCTACAGATTTCTGCTGTGAGAGTTTGCATATGAATTCTTAGCTCAGAGTTTGCTTCTGGGAATTCCAGTGAAACACAAGGGAGCAGTGGAGACATGTGATGAAGAGAAACTAACCTAGTATTATGACAGTTATGTCTGAAAGAAGGGTAGAAGTTAACCAGGCAAAGGAATGGCAGCACGAGGAAGTTCTTTGTAGAAGAAATATCACATTCAAAGACCAGGAGGCAAGAATGAGAATGTCAGAATCAAAGAAGGCAGCAAGTGATGATTAATGTGATGTAAGGTAATTGTTGTGTCGTGGACTGAATTGTGTCATGAATTGAATTGTATGAGTTGTGTCATGGATTGGATTCTATCGTGTCATGGATTAGATTAGAGTTGCAGAGAGGCAGGCATAGAGATCTCACACAGAAAATTCACTTGGATTGTACACTTTCATTTAATCACAATAAAAACTAGAAAAGAAAAAGAGAAAAAGGTTGGCAGTTCAGAGCCACCAGGCACTCCTTGAAAACTCTATGGGACAGTTCTACTCTGTACTATAGGGTCACTATGAATCAGAATTGACTCAATGACAATTTATTATTATTATTGTAAATGGTATTGTTTTCATGATTTCCTTTTCATAATTCATTTTTTTAGAGTATCACATCACCTGTAAATAGAGACAGTTTTACTTCTTCATTAACAATTTGGATGCCCTTTATTTCATTTTTTTACCTTATTGCTCTAACTAGGACTTCAATCACAATGTTAAATAGGAGTGGTCATAGAGGGCATCCTTGTTTTGTTCCTGTTCTTGAGGAGAATGTTTTCAGCCTCTCTCCATTAAAAATGATATTAGCTGTTGGTTTTATATATATGACTTTTATATGTCTCAATCAACACAGAAAAGGCATTTATCAAAGACCAATACCCGTTCCTGATAAAAACTCCAATAAAATAAAGAAGCGAAATTTCTCAACATGCCAAGCCAAGTGCCATCGAGTCGGATGGGTCGCCATGAGTCGGATCCGACTCGACGGCACTTGGCTTGGCATGTTGAGAAATTTCGCTTCTTTATTTTATTGGAGTTTTTATCAGGAACGGGTATTGGTCTTTGATAAATGCCTTTTCTGTGTTGATTGAGATGATCATGTGATTATTTGATTTATGTGGTGGACCACATTAATTGGTTTGAATCTTGCTTGGTCATGAAGTATCTCTTTTTGTTTTCATATGATGCTGAATTCTACTGGCTAGAATTTTTGCGTCTATATTCATGAGAGATACTGGTCTGTAATTTTCCTTTTGAGTGTCTTTGCCTGGTTTGGGTATCAGGGTTATGCTGGCTTTATGGAATGAATTTGTTCTGAAACAGTTTGGGTAATACTGTTGTAAGCTCTTCTCTGAATGTTTGGTATAATTCTCCAGGGAAGCCATCTAGGCCAGGGCATTATTTTTTTAACATTTTGAATCTCTTCTCTTGTTATGGGTCTGTTCAGACTTTCAACATCATTTTGTGTTCTAGATTTTGCACACTTCTTTTAACTTCAAAATTGTTAAAGTATAGTTTTAAGTATAGTTTACTGTGTTATGATCCTTTTTATTTCAGTTGGGTCTTCTGTAACTTTTTCCATTTCAGTTTTCATTCAGGTTTTTTGTGTCATTTTCCTGTTTTTCATTTGTCGGTTCAGCCAGTGGTTTGTCAGTTTTGTTGATCTTTTCCAAAGACCAACTTTTGGTTTGGTTGATTCTTTCTATTGTTTTTCTATTCTCTATTGAATTTATTTCTGTTCTGATCTTCATTATTTCCTTCTCATGGCTGTGTGCTTCTTTTGACATCCTTTCTATTTGTTTGAGTTTTGCAATTAATATTTTGATTTTGTCTCCTTCTTTTTTGATGTGTGCATGTGTCTATTGCTATAAATTGACCTCTGAGAAGTGCCTTTGTGGTGTCTCAAAGGTTTTGATACGATGTTTTTTCGTTCTTGTTTGATTCTAGGAATTTTTTCAGTTACTTCCTTGATTTCTTCTATTTCCCAGTGTCTTTAAAGCAGAATACTAGTCAGTTTACATATATTTGATTTTCTTGCCCTTGCTCTTCCTGTTATTAATTTCTGCTTTTATGGCATTGTTATCAGAGAAGACACCTTGCACCATCTCAGTGTGTCTTGGTTTTGGTTGAGAGTTGCTTTGTGGCTTAAGATGTGATTTATTCTGGAGAATGTTTTATGTGCATTGGAAAGGAATGTGTATTTTGCAACTATTGAATGTTCTATATATGTCCATGAGGTCAAGCTTGACTGTGACCTTTAGATTTTATGTAGCTTTGCTAAGCTTCTATATGCTCTGTCATTTACTGAGAGTGGTATGTTGGAGTCCCCTATGATTATTGTGGAACTGTCAATTTCTCTTTACAGTGTTGCTAGAGTTTGTTTTATGAATTTTGGAGCCCTGTATTGGGTGTGTATATATTATGTTTACATCTTCATGATGAATTGTCTTTTAATGATTATATAACATCTTTCTCTGTCTTTTATGGTGGATTTTGTTTTAAAGACTGTTCTATCTAAGGTTAGTATTGCTACTCCTGCTTTTTCAGTTGCTGTTTGCCTAATATATATTTTTCCATCTTTTGATTTTTAGTATATTTATGTCTTTGTTTCTAAAGTGATCTTTTGTAGACAGCATATTGATGGTTTCTTTTTTTTTTACAAAAACAATCCATTCTGTTACTCGTTGGCTTTTCATGGGTGGATTTAGCCATTTATGTTTATTATGATTATTCAGAGGTGTGAGTTTATAGCTGTCATTTTTGTTGTGCTATTTTTTGAAGTGCTGACTTTTTCTTTGTTCCTCTTACTCTCCTGTGTTGAATTTTTTCTTTTTTTTTTGTGAGATTTCTTTTTTCTGTAAATTTTGTATTTACTTTATGTTTTCCTTCTTTATTTTGCTGAGTAGGTTTATTAACTTTCTCTGTGCTTACCTTGAAATTTATCCCTATCTTGCTGAGTTTGAACTAGTCTTTCATTACTTGATAACGTTTTGACATCTTCTCCTTTTGAAAGTTCTATACCTACACCACTTATTCCTTGTTTCATTGTTTTTATATTGTTCTCATTTATAGACTGAGTTTTCTGGGTCCCTTTTGTAAATCTTAGTTTTGTTTTATCCTCAAGAATCCATTACCTGTGTTGGCATCTGGTTGATGTGGTCTTGTGTCCTAGATTCAGGCTATTGCCTGTTGTTGCTGGTTCTTTGACTGAAGGACTCCCTTTAATAATTCTTCTAAGTCTGATGTGGTTTTTACATTTTCTCTTAACTCCTTTTTATCTGGAAATGTTCTAATTTTACCACGATATTTGAGAACAGTTTTGCAGGATATATTATTCTTGGTTGATAGTTCTTTTCATTTTTCTTTCAAGATTTTATATGCATTATCAAGTTGCCTTTTTGTCTGTATGGCTTCTGCCAAGTAATCACAGCTTAGTCTTATTGTTTCCACTTTGTATGAGACTTTTTGTTTTTCTTAATCTTTTCTCAGGATTTTGTCTTTGTCTTTGGTTTTACTCAGCGAAATTTGGTTTTACTGAGCGAAAAAACATCTTGATGTTTTTCTTTTGTGGTCCATGCTATATGGAGTTTGTTGCACTTCTTGATAGATGGACTCTTCACCTTTTTTGATACTAGACAAGTTTTCTTGTCAGCAAATCTTCAGTGCTGTTTTCTGTGTTTTCCATTTTTCACCCTGTTCTGTAACTCTGATTGCATGCAAATGTTTGTTTTTTAATGTATCTCACATCATACTCAGGGTTTCTTCATTTTTTTCCTCTGTCATTTTGTCTGTCATTTTCCTCAAAGAGATATCCAGGGATTTGTCTTCAGCTTTGCTGATCTTCTCTTACATTGTTTCAGATTTTCTCCTAAAACCTTCTACAGCAATATCCATTTCAGAAATCTTATTGTTTATCTTTTGGATTTCTAATAGCTGTTTTTGTATGATTTCCATTTAGTTTGGTTTGGTTTTTTGTGTGTGTGAAATTTTATTCCTGTGTTATTTTCTTGAATTCTTCCATTGTTTTGTCTGTCTCTTCCATGATTTTGTGTATTTTTTGCCTCATTTTGCCTATGTTTTCATTCATGTCTTAGAAAACCCTGAATGTTAGAGTTTTGAATTCCCTATCAGGTAGTTCCTGTGCCTTTTCTTCTATTGTAAGGTTATTTGGACATTTTCTGGGGCCATCCTGTCTTGTCTTGTTGCTTTAAAATATGTTTTGATATTGTCTGCTGTCTTTGGAATGTTCAGTAATTATTGTCTTCATGTATTGATTGTAGATTTGTTCTATGTTTTATTTGGTTATGCCTGTAAAAGCAAGCTGGCAGCTGCTCATCTGTGAACATGATACTTCTTACCACCTTATCATGGTGGTAAGGCTGTTTGCTCAGGTATGGTGCATCAAGACAGGTCCAGCAGAGAAGGAGGGATAGGAATACGTCATTTTCAGCATGTATTGTGGCCAACAGATTGGGGACAGGGGTAGTGCTAAGTGGGATCTGACAGTCTGCTCCTGTACCACTCAGGGGTGCAGTGCCCAGTGTGTGGTGCAAATAGGCAAGGGGTGAGGAGAAAGATGTGATGTATAGAGCTAAATGGATATGGGAAAGAAGGCCATCGACCTGTGGTACTTCTGTTATAGCAGCACTAGGGGACTAAGACAGCATTAGTTTTTTGGATCTTTGCTGTAAGGAGATGATGTGGTGCTTCTGTCTATAGCATCATGTTGGCTCCACCCCTCTGATTCACAAAACATTTTAAAGGTAAAATTAAACAAAATTTTTGATTTATGGGATGTAGAAAATGAGAGAGAGAAGGTGACATCAAAATCTATCCTAAATTTTTTTCTTTTTCTTTTTTATTGTGACTGAGTGAAAATGTACATTCCCATATAAATTTACAAGCCCAACTATATGCAGCTTCCACTGCTCTCCCTGATTAGTGACAGCACACTATTCCTCTCTGCTCCATATGTGTCTCATCCTCCCAACAGTCTCCTTTCCCCTCCTCTCCACCCACTCTCCTTCCCCTAGCCAGAGGTCAGCAGGATGATATCCTATAGATGCATAGAACCATAAAGTGCATCCAATATATGGTCACTCTGCATTGCCAGGTCCCATCCCTTCCTGTCTGAAGAGTGGACCTTCATTATGATTTACGGGAAAGGACGGCATCAGGGCTAGGGACCATGCTCCCAGGGGAGCCCCAAAGCTGCTGGACCATCAACTGCGGTCCTTTAGTGGAGGTATCAGGGTGCACCCCTTTTTATTCTTGTGTTGCCATTGAGACTTGACTTAGTGTGCTCCATTGCGGCTATCACTGGTGGTGGCCGGGCACGATCTTGTTCTTCCAGTCCCAAGTCTATGTAGGCACCCACTCATGTGGGTCTCTCTATCTTCTTGGTTGTCTTTACCCCATGTCATTTTGGTCTTCAGTGAGCATTCTTTCCTGCTGAGTTGGGCCCAAAATGTATCCTAAATTTCTGACGTCAGCAGCTGGACAGATAGAATTACCTTCTGCTAATAGAGGACACGAGGTAGAAACCAGCTACCCAAAATGGTGTTATTGTTATGTATTTAGGTGCTGTCGAGTTGGTTTCGACACACAGTGACCCTGTGAACAACAGAACAAAACCCTGCCGTATCTTACACCATGTCCACAATTGTTTTTATGCTTAAGCCCATTGTTGCAGCCACTGTGTCAGTCCATCTCATCGAGGGTCTTCCCCTTTTTTGCTGACCTTCTACTCTAGCAAGTATGATGTCCTTCTCTAGGGACTGATCCTTCTTAACACATGTCCAAAGTATGTAAGATCTAGTCTTGCCATCTTGGCTTCCAAGAAGCACTGTGGTTGCACTTCTTCCAGAACAGATCCGTTTGTTCTTTGGGCAGTCAGTGGCTCATTCAATATTCTTCTCCAACACCACAGTTCAAAGGCATCAATTCTTCTTCTGTCTTCTTTGTTTATTGTCCACCTTTTGCATGTGTATGATGCAATTGAAAATACCACAGCTTCGGTCAGGTGTACTTCAGTCTTCAAAGTGACATCTTTACTTTTGAATACTTGAAAGAGATCCTTTGCAGCAGATTTTCCCGCTGTAATGGGTCTTTTGATTTCTTGACTCCTGCTTCCTTGGGTGTTGATTGTGGACCAAAGTAAAATTAAATCCTTGACAACCTCACTCTCTTCTCCATTTATGACTGTGTTGCTTAATGGTCCAGTTGTGAGGATTTTTGTTTTCTTGATGTTAAAGTGTAATCCATACTAAAGGCTGTGGTCCTTGATCTTCATCAGGGTGTTTCAAATCTTCACTTCCAGAAAGTACGGTGGTACCTAAAATAAATTCAGTAGTTTTCTAGTGCAGATCACAAGACATGATCAAATTGTACTCTTTGTCCTCTGAAAGTTTCATGATAGGAAGAGATGACAGGCAAATGTCACAAGAGAAGTAAAAAATGCTAAGGAGCATCAGAGGAGAAAGAGAAAGAGATTGAGATCACATCTACATGGAAAGAAATGGAGGATTTCATAGAAGATGTGTCATTTGAAGGAGGCTTTGAAGTGTAACTAAGAGTTTAAGAAACAGTATGACTTGAAGTAATCCCTGAGTCCCCTTTGGTGCCATTTTCAAATTATTGAAAATTAATTTCAATCTTCAAATCAGTGGCATTAATAATCCAAAGCTACACTTATTGAATCATCTTTCCTTGTTAATCCTCCTCTTCTCTTATCCTTTGTCTTGCAACATCTCCACTGGCTTTGGACTCTACTTCTATTCCACTCATACCCTTTTTCAGAACTCAGCTGTCATAGGAGACTTGGCTTTTTCTCCTTTCACCATTTTTCCATTTTGGCCAGTTGAGTTACTTTTAGCTGGTTCCATGCAACTGAAATGAAAGCTATAATGGCTAGGTCAGAACTCTTCTCAAAGGGTGGAGCTTAGGTGATGACTTCCACACTTGTTGAAAACTGATTCCCTGTCCCAAGAAAATAGAGTGGTGGTGCAGAGTGTTCTGTGTTCTGGGGAGAATAATTGGAATCTGAATGGGTAAAGCATGCAGAGAAAGATTGACAGTATGTCTCAGGATACACTGTGTAGGGTTGTCTCATTAGGTCTCAATAGGTTTCAAAGTGTGGAGTATAGGGCCTGTACTGTTTGGATATGGGAAAAAAGCGGGAATTGTGTCATCTATTCTGAAGAAGAAAAGGAGGCACGTGAAACCATGATATACTGAATTCTGCTAACCTTAATTTTTTTTTTTTGTATTGTTGAAGTAGTGTTCAAATTTTAGGAGTAAAAAGGCAAGTCACAGTGGAGAAATGACTTATATTACAGATTAGTTTCAAAAACTTTGAGAGTAGGAACTAAAATAGCACACAGTGGGCCCAAGCTCTATATCTAAGTCTTTGTCTCCATCTCTCAAGCATCCTACTGTACTGATAAATGAGAATTAATGTTCATACTGATGTTCTTACAAGTCACTGAGTCACCAGAGATTCAATTATGCTCTCCACACTTTGCCCTTAAGATGCAAAATGGACTAATACATTTTAGAAACAGTTTAGACAATAAAGCTTGAAGCTCAGATGTTTTTCATTTTAAAATTCAGGTAACTGGAAAGTGAGGCAATGCGTATTACTAACTACAGTCTCTTGCCTAATTCTAAGTGAAAAGGGCCATGATAATAGTCCTGGCTAGTGTGAACACAGATAGGTATCCAAATCTCAAAAATAGACATGTAAAAATTACTAACACAGAAGGAATGTAAGAAAAGAAAAGAACATTCAGATATGAGCTGAATATTGCTGTAAGATAACCTAAAATGTGCAATTTGGAGCACTGGTGTTATCACAATTCTCATTTTTAGAACCCATCATGATTCCAGCAGCAAAGTTAATATCTACCCAAACCTAAATGTGGAGGAGTTATAAATTCTAGTTTTGTTCTATTATTTTAGACTTATATATTTCTGTCTGCTATTCTGAGTAAAAACTGACAAGGAATGAGAAAGTGTGGCAATGGGGGATTTTTACCCCTTGTTCTCTTTCTTTCATTTTCTACTTTCTTTTTCAGAGCATTGGCACATCACTGGTAAAATCCTCAACTTCCATGCAGGGTGTTTAGGTTTGATTCCTGACCAATATACTCCATGTGCAGCCAGCACTGTCTGTCACTAAAGACTGGTATGTTGCCATGCTGCTGAGCCAGTTTCAGTGGAGCTTTCAGACTAAAAAACACTAAGAAGAAATGTCTAGTAATCTACTTCTGAAAACTAGTCAACAAAAACACTATGGCTATAATGTGTCCAGGTTGCAACTGATCATGGAGATAGCACAAGACCAGAAAATGTTCTGTTCCTTTGTACATCTAGTTGTAAGGGGGGCAAGTGGATGACAGCTAATAATAAAGGCACTTTATTCAGGTGTTTCCTTTCCCCTCAGCTAACATAGTCATCTCTTGCCACCTTTGTCACTAAACGCTGTTATCCAGTTATAAACTGTGCATTTATTGAGCACTATTCTATTTCAGGCCTTTTATATCTATGAAAACAGAGGCCAGCAAACCAGTAACAACAGCTTATTGTATTTGCAATATCTTTCAGTTTCTAAGATGACTTCACATTCTGATAAAGGAAATTTGCCTTATTTTTAGTCCCTTTGGAGTAAAGGGAAACCTTGGTGGTATAGTGGTTAAGTGCTACATCTGCTAAACAGGCGGTCAGCAGTTTGGATCCACCAGGCACTCCTTGGAAATGTGATACAGCAATTCTACTTTGTCCTGCAGGGTCACTGTTAGTTGGAATCAACTAGATGGCAGTGGGTTTTTTTCTTTTTGTTTTTATTCCCCCCTTGAGCAAAAAGGTAGGTTTGATATTGGAAGTTTAGAAAATGCAGGTTTATGGCTATTTGATTATTCCTTCAAGAAAGTAATGTGAGAATTCTCATTATATATGAAATCTTACTCTTTAGATCAGAAGTACCCATGCTTAATAATGGAAAACAGTTTAAAATTAAGAAAAGTGTGTGTCAGGTTGCAACATTTCACCATGCTTATTCAATCTGTACAATAAGCAAATAATCCAAGAAGCTGAACTATCTGAAGAAGAACATGCATCAGGGTTATGAGAGAGACTAGTAACTTGCAGTACGCAGGTAACTTTTCTTGCTGCAAGTGAGGAAGACTTGAACACTTACTGATGAAGAGGAAAGACTATAGTCTTCAGTATGGACTACACTTCAACATAAAGAAAAAAAAATTCTCACAACGGGCAATAAGTGACATCATGATAAATGGAGAAAAAAATTGAAGTTACCAATAATTTCATTTTACCTAGACCCACATCAATAATCAAATGATGTTTTACGTTTGGCAAATCTGCAAAAGAGATTCAAGAATAAAAAAACAAAGATGTCACTTTGAGGACTAAGGGTGCACCTAATCCAAGTCATGATATTGTCAATCACCTTATATACATGAGAAAGCTGCATACTGAATAAGGAAAACTGAGGAAGAATTGATGCCTTTGAAGTAGTGTTATTGGTAAAGAATTTTGAATATGTCATAGACTTCCAGAATAATTAACAAGTCTGTCCTGGAAGAAATACAGCCAGAATGCTCCATGAAAGTGAGGATGGAAAGACTTCATCTCATGTGTTTTAGAGATTTTATCAGTCCCTAGAGAAGAACATCATGTTTAGGTGGTTGGCACAAAAAAAGGAAGACTCTCAATGACATGTACTGACAGAGTAGCTGCAGCAATGGATTCAAACACAGCAGCAGTGGTAAGGATGGCACAGGACTGGGCTGTATCTTGTTACAGGATCCCTGTAAGTGAGAACTGAGTCAAAGATACTAACAGATCACAAGTCTTTCTGCTTAATAATGAGGAAGAGAATGAATAGTTTCTAGAGAAAACAGTGTGAGAGATTTTTAAAGAGACTGCAAGAATTCAGGAAACAGATACGGGCAGTATCTTGGTTGGTTCAGAAATCTGGCTGAAATCTGAGTAAATCTACCTTCTCTGCCTGAACCCAGCACACTGCCCATATCCTTCTACTTAAGTATTCTCACAGCCCCCACAGCAAAGAAAAAGGACAAAAATTAAATAATACATCTTAGGCTGGTTTTTCAGACAAGTTTCAAAGAGGTTAAGTTATAGAATTATTGAAGGTCACCCATTTGGCAAGATTAGAGTTCAATTCTTATTCCAGTTCCAGCGCTTTATCTAATAAATCAGAGCTGCTATCTACAATGCCATGTCTTTGAAGCCTGGCTAATGACACACATGGAAATGATAGGGACCTCTTGACAACAGCTATTCCATTTATGCCCCACTTTGTAGAAAAATCAAGTGGGAAAATTCACCAGGCTGTTAGAAAGTACGCCGCTAGAGAAAGAACCACGGATGGCAATTGTGATTTAATCTGCTCAGAGATGCCAAACAGTACCTAATGAACAGGTTGCTATGGCAATGGTACTCTTATCTTCCTGGCTTTTAACAAAAATATCTCAAGGGCAGAGTAAATAGGTAAGTAGAGCAGGGAGACTGCCTTACTTCACGCAGTCATTTTCAAGTGATTCTCATTTTATTGATGTACATTGTGCTCACAAGTTCTGCCTAATATAGCAATTCTCCCTCAAGAAGGAGAGAGAGAGAGTGTGTGTGTGTGTGTGTGTACGTGCCTAACTGTGTGTGCATGTGTGTGGTGTGGGTGCGTGGGGAGGCAACGTCTTTGACAGCATCTGACCCCAACCTCCTTTCGCAAGTAGCACCATATGGCAGACTCCCACTCAAGTGCAATATGACAAAAGAACACGTGGGACTGCAAGATACACACATAACCTCAAACTACACTTGTCAGAAGGATTATGAGTCCATGTTATAGGAACAATGTTTACTTGTGCCTTGCTTTTTTCCTTTTAAATTGAATTTAACGCATCTCATTATTGCTTGTTCCAATTCCCTCTGACTCAGATTGTCATTTTCCACGTCTCCAGGAAGATCTTTTTGCTTCCGTTTCTATTGCCTAACATCCCTGCCCATTCAATCAGACATCACCACCTTCCTGCCTACCCTCCCTACTACCTCCCCCAACTCCAGAGATACAGAATTCTCTCGTTGAAGGAGAAGGTTGCCAGAGAGAATATCTAATTCCCTGGACTTCACACTGCATTTCCTCATAGTTAGACGGAAAAGTTAACAGGAACCAATTTTTATTGTACACCTACCATTTGCCAGGCCTTCAACCAGGCAACTTTGGGTGTTACCTCAGTTGCTTCTCATGATAACCCAGATAAAAGAAACTCAAGACTCAGAGGTTAAAAGAAAAAAAAAATCCAAAACACAGTCTATAAATAAAATGTTCTACATCCAAGTTTGGTCAGCAGCTTCTGGCATCTTAAAAGCCAGCCACTGACCTTCTAACGTATGCGTACTGGTCTCATCCCAGCTGGTGTGAGGGAGAATGAAGAAAACCAAAGACTCAAGGGAAAGATTTGTCCAAGGACTAATGGATCGTAACTACCACAGCCTTCTCTAGATTGAGTCTAGAACAACTCGATGGTGCTCAGTAACCACAGTCTGCTGCTCAGACAGGGATCACAATAGAGGATCCCAGACAGAGCAGGAGAAATATTAGTACAAAATTCAAATTCACACACACACAAAAACAAGGTCAGGCTTGCAGGTCTAACAGAGACTGGAGAAACCCCAAGAACACGGCCCTTGAACATCTCTTTGACACAGCACTGAAGTCACTCCTGAGGTTCACTTTCCAGCCAATGATAAGGGGCCAACAGTAACACACATAAGGGGTGTGCTTCATAGTTCAGTCGTCTATTTCAGACTATTGGGCACTCTAGCTCAGAAGCAAAGATGAGAAGGCAGGAAGGGACAGGAAAACTCGGAAAAATGGAAACGGGACCAGGGGAGGAGAAAGGGAGAGTGATGACACATTGCAGGGTTGTTAACTGAACCACAATATGTATATATGTGTGTGTGTGTATGTGTGTGTGTATTAGCTGTCTAAAGAAAAAAATAATTTGCTCTGGAAACTCACCTGAATCACTTAAATAAATAAATAAATAATAAATCCCAGATGCACATATCCATACTAGCAGATTTGCAATATATACTCAGGGCTGGTTTAGCCTAAACTCTTTGTTCTTTCTACTATTCCAGATTGCCTTTCTTAAAGAGGAATTTTGTATTTAACATGAGAAGGCCAGTAGCTCACACCCCCTGCCTTGCTGTCTAGCTGTTTAACCACTGTCTCCAGCCATTCTCAACCAGGGTGGGTTTTGCACACCTGCTCAGGTACATTTGACAACGTGTCGGGGCACTTTTAGTTGTCACATCTAGGGCTAGGGGTACAGATGACATGGATTCTAGTGGGTGAAGAGCAGAAATGCTAAACATTCTGCAATGCACAGACAGTGTTCCTAAGTAATAATAATAATAATAATAATCTTGCCCAACACCTTGGAAGGAAATCCTAGAGATTTGTTTACAAAAGGTCACAACCTTGAATACTGTATAAAGGGCAGGTCTACTCAGTTCTACACCTGGGGTTACCATGAGTCGGACTGGACTCAATGGCAACCAGATTGGTTTTGTTTGGCTGGTATGGATTGTCAGAAGTTGGGTAACATGGAGTGTACCTATTTATCTGTGGTCTTGGTAATCAGTTCACTGACTTTTACCCAGTTTTCAGTCCAGCAGGACAGTCTGTATCACAACCCTATTCCTACCTGGGATTTGAACAGTGTCTTTTCATTAGAACCCTTTACGGGAGTTAGTAGAAAACTTCAAAACAAAACAAATGAGCAGATAACCCCACTAATGTAGTAGACAGACAAACGAAGATACAAAATTGTGATAATTTTTCAGTGGACGTATAATGATGTAATATTTATTTACATAGGAAGTGAGGGGAAGCTGGCTTCCAGAAATTGCAACACTTGGGCTCAGACATAAACAGTTGGACAAGGGAAGGGGTGGACATTCCAAGAAGAGTGGACCAAGGGCTATGTGTGTTGTTTTGGGGGTAGGAAAGAGTGTGTCAATTTGGGGAACATGAGTGTTTCAGGGTGCCTGAAACAGAGAAGCTAGACAGGTAGATATGAGTCAGATAATAAGATACAGATGAAGCATCACATTTGTCTTATAGGTGACAGAGAGCTAGCTATTGCTCCATTAGGTCTCAATTTCCACTCAGTACAGGCATGGTCATACTAGCCTATGGACCACTTGTAATTTCCCATGTAAGAATAGTTTCTGAGAATTTACTGACTAGGTCACGTCTTTTTCCTTATAGAGTTAACTTCTGTAAGAGGGGACTAACACTTGTTTTCTAGAACTGCTGTTCAAAGGATGCTCTGTCTCCACTTGTATTTATTTATTTTTAATAATAGAAACCCTTGCAGTGTGGTAGTTAAGTGCTACAGCTGCTAACCAAAAGGCTGGCAGTTTGAATCCACCAGGCACTCCTTAGAAACTCTGTGGGGGCAGCTCTACTTTGTCCTGTAGGGTCTCTGTGAGTTGGAATCAATGATCAGGTTTTTGGGGGAGGGGGAGAGGGCTTTTTTTTAGTAATATGTTATTACGTTTTCAGTAAAACCTTAAAAAGCATATTAGTGTCCCATCTGACAATTTCTTTTTTTTTAGATTTTTTATTGTGATTAAGTGAAAGTTTACAATCCAGGTCACTTAGCCATATAAAGCCCTGAGCACCCACCTGTATGCAACTCTATCCTCACTCCTCAGCTTGTGACAACACACTCTGCCTTTCCACTCTTTACTTCCAGTATCCACTCAAACAATACTTGTCCCTTCCATAAAGTAACCCTCTTCCTCCTTCCCACCCTTGTAGCCATCGAAGAATATTTTCTTCTGTGCATGTGTCTTTTCTTAAATCCTCATAATGATGGTCTCATACAATATTTGTCCTTTTGCAGCTGACTAATTTCACTCAGCATGTCTTCCAGTTGATTCCAGGTTATGAGATTTTTCATAAGATCATCTCTCTTTTTTTTGTTTATCATTACATAGTGTTCCACTGTGTAAATATACTATAGTTTGTTTACCCATTCATCTATTGATGGGCACCCTGGTTGATTCCATCTTTCTGCTACCGTGGACAGTGCTGCAATAAATATTCATGTGGATTTTATCTGTTCATGCAACAGCTCTTATTTCTCTAGTATATATTCCAAGCAGTGGGACTGCTGGATCATATAGCATTTCTAACTTTTTAAGAAGGTGTACTTTTAATCATTTTCAATGTTGGTGTTACGTCTGTTGACACCTCTAGACTATGTTTCCTGTTTTGATGTGTAGTATTGTAGTTGTTTTGTGGCTATCCCACTCCTCCCCCTCTAATGTAAGTTTAAGCCTGTCTTTAAATTCTTTGTATTGTCTTGGTTTCACCTCTATCTGACACGTCTAGGAATAGACTAGTTTGTCCCTCTTTTTAGTGTAATATCACAATTTACATACTGAATTTGAGCCTAGCTGCCTTTAAAAGCCTCTCCTTATGTTTCATTCTGTTGAGTTTGATTATAGTGCATCTTAATGTCTTTATTTTGGGATCTACCTTTTGTGGAGTGCAATTAGCATCTTTCAGAGATATCTTCTCATTTGTCATGATGTCGGGGAAGTTTCATGTCAGCAAATCTTCACCAATTCTCTCTGTTATTTCTACTATCCCTTCCTGTTCTGTTATTCCAATGACTCGCAAATTATTCATCTTGTAGTGTCTCACATTATTCTTAATGATTCTTCATTTTTCTTGATTCTTTTCTCTGATTTTTCCTCAAAAATGCTAGTGTCAGTTGCTCTGTGTTTAATCTTTCTAATTCAGCATTCCATTGCTTCAATTCTGCTACTTTTCTTTCTATTGAGTTGTTTAGCTCTGTGATTTTATTGTTAACCTGCTGAATTCCAGAATTCCAGATTATTGGAGCTCTTCAAATTTTTGTAGCTTGTTTAATTTTTCTTTTCTTTCTGCTACACTTTGTCTAATCTCTGTCCTAATTTCTTGAAGGCTCCATACATAACTCTTGTATTTTACCTCTGTTAATTGCAGGAAGGCTTCTTCACCTGGGAATTTTTTTGATTCTTTATTTTGGGAGTTTTCTGGAGTCATGATAATCTGCTTGTTTAAATGATTAGAAATTGATTGTTTTCCCTGAGCCATCAGAAAGCCGTTATGACTTGTTTGTTGGGTTATTCCAAGCTAACATATACATATGTATTTTAATTTGGTTTTGACTGTCCAAGTAGTCTAGTCTTTTGAGTTAGAGTGGTTATTGCAGCCTTAATAATTCTGATGTCCTGTTACCTGATGCTTGGGATGAAGACTGCTCTGAGAGATGTAGCAGGAATTACTGGCTCAGGGAAGCCAGCAGAACTCTTCTGCCAGCTCTCCCTTTGTTTCCCACCAGGTCTGGGAGAAAAGCTGAGGGCACACATATAAAATACCCCACTTCTGGCCTAGGCACTCCTTTAGAATTTAGATCTGGTATAGAAAAGAGAAGGGAGGGAGAAAGGCTGAGTATAAGACATGAAGTCAGTGAGTAGGAAAGGTTTGAGTTATGAAAGTTCATGAGTACTTACTCTGTGATGCTCCAGTATATGCAGCAATCCAGATCTCAGATTAGCTGATGGAACTTGTCTTCTACCCCTACCTTTATTGACCTCTTCAAGTCCAGGAGAAAAGCTCAGAGTATATCAGTAAAGTATCTTACTTCCACTTGGGTAGTGCACTGGAATTTAGCCTGAGGTGTAAAGTAGAGAAACTAGATGGGAAAGGGTGGAGATAGGGAAGGAAACCAGCATGTAGGAAACAATTGAGCCCTGAGGGATCACAGGCACTTATCTTAAGAAGATCTTGTGGAATTTGTCCAGGGCTCTGTAGATGTAGTGTTCCACAGCTCAGGAGAGTCAGCAGAGATTCTCTTCTACCCTTTTTTTTGTTACCCTCTCTGAGTCCAGGAGAAAAGCTCAGGGCACATGCATACAATCCTGCTTCCAGCCCAGGTAGCACACCAAAATTTAGGCTCTGACATAGATCAGAGAAAGGAGGCGGGAAGGATGCTGCTGCACTCTACTGCTAGCCACTGTGTTCTCTAGGTGTAGCAGCCATAAGCACAGTTTTTCAGTTGAGAGAGACTCTCTCCACTCAGGTGCAAAGGCTGAGCATGGCAGCCAACCCCAGCCATGCTCTCAGACACAGCAGTCCCAGTCTTAACCTCCCATCTGAGAAAGATGGCCTCTGTACCCACACTGCCTCTCCATTGCCATGTCAGCAAAAGCTGAACACTTTGTGCTGCCAATTTGCTTCTGACAAAGGTAGTTGTTGTGGCCAAATCAGTTTTGTGAGGAAGTCCAATACCTTTTTTAATAGTGGTATACCTGTTTTACAGTCTCATTACAGTCCCCCATATCCTCACTGACAATTTGTCAGCAGAGGCATACTTGTTGCTGTGATGCAGGAAGCCATGCCAGTGATATTTAGGTACCTGCAGAGTCACGTATGGTAGACAGATTTCAGCTGAGCTTCCAGACTCAGACAGACTAGGAAGAAGGACCCAGGAGTCTACTTCTAAAAAGAATAACAGCAGAATGTTGTTGGATACAGTGCTGAAAAATGAGAACCTCAGGATAGAAGGCACTCACAAGACGTCTTGGGAAGCGCTATCTTCTCAAAGTAGGCAACATTAATGATGTGGATGGAGTAAAGCCTTCCAGATCTTCATTTGCTGAAATGGCATACTTCAAAATGAAAAGATACAGTTGCAAACATCCATTAATAATCAGAAAATGGAAAGTATGAAGTATGAATGGAGGAAAATTAGAAATTGTCAAAAATGAAATAGAACACATAAACAAAAATATCCTAGGCATTTCTGAGCTGAAATGGACCAGGATTGGCCATTGTGAATCCAACAATCATATGGTCTACTATGCTGGGAATGAAAACTTGAAAATGAACAGTGTTGTGTTCATCATCAAAACGACAATTTCAAGATCTGTCCTGAAGTACAATGCTGTCAGTGATAGGACGATATCCATATACCTACAAAGAAGACGAGTTAATACACTATTATTCAAATTTATGCACCAACCACTAAGGCCAAAGATGAAGAGTTTCAAGATTTTTACAACTTCTGCATTCTGAAACTGATCAAATATTCCATCAGGATGCATTGATAATTACTGGTGACTGGAATGCAAAAGTTGGAAACAAAGAAGAAGGATTGGTAGTTGTAAACTATGCCTTGTTGACAGAAATAATGCCAGAGATTGCATGATAGACTTCTGCAAGACTAAGGACTTCTTCACCGCAAAAAGCTTTTTTAACCAACACAAACAGCAGCTTAACACATGGACCTCATCAGATGAAAAACACACGAACCAAACTAATTACATCTGTAGAAAAAGACAGGGGCAAAACTCTATATGAGCAGTCAGAACAAGACCAGGTGCTGACTGCGGCACAGATCACCAACTGCTCGTACACAAATTCAAATTGACTCTGAAGAAAATTAGAACAAGTCCACAAAGTATGACCTTGAGTATCTTTTCTGAGCTTAAAGGCCATCACAAGAACAGATTTGGTGAGTTGACCACTAATGACCGAAGACCAGGCAAATTGTGGAATGACATTCATGAAGAGAGCAAGAGATCATTAAAAAGATAAGAAAGACCAAATTGGATGTCACAAGAGACTCTGAAACTTGCTGTCAGATGTTGAGCAGCTAAAGCAAAAGAAAGGAATGGCAAAGTGAAAGACCTGAACAGAAGATTTCAAAGGGTAGCTCAAGAAGACAAAAGAAAGTATTATAATGACATGTGCAAAGAGCTGGAAATGGAAAGCCAGAGGGGAAGAGCACGTTCTGCATTTCCCAAGCTGAGAGAACTGAGATAAAAAAATTCAAGCTTCGAGTGGTACTAATGAAGGATTCTACAAGAAAAATATTAAATGACTCAGGGAGCATCAAAACAAGCAGGAAGGAATATACAGCCATTATACCAGCAAGAACTAGTCGATGTTCAGCCATTTGAAGAGGTAGCATATAATCAGAAACTGATGGTACTTAAGGAAGACATCAAAGTTGCATTGAAGGCACTGGCAAAACACAAAGATCCAGGAATTGACAGAATATCAATTGAGATATTTCAACAAACAGATACAGCACTGGAAGTGCTCCCTCATTGATGCCAAGAAATTTAGAGGACAGTTATGTGGCCAACAGACTGGAAGAGATCCGTATTTATGCCCATTCCAAAGAAAGGTGATCCAACTGAATGTGAAAATTACTGAACAATATCATTAACATCATACCAAGTAAAATTTTGATCAAGATTATTCAAAAGTGACTGCAACAGTATATTGACAAAGAACTGCCAAAAATTCAAGCTGGATTCAGAAGAGTATATGGAACTGGGGATATCATTTGACGTCAGATGGATCCTGTCTGAAAGCAGAGAATTCCAGAAAGGTATTTACCTGTGTTTTACTGTCTATGTAAAGTCATTCAACTGTGTGGATCATAACAAACTATGGCTGACATTGTGAAAAACAGGAATTCCAGAGTACTTAATTGGGTTCTTAAGGAATCTGTGTATGGATCAAGAGGCAGTTGTGCAAACAGAACAAGGGGACACTGCATGATTTAAAGTCAGGAAAGGTGTGTGACAGGATTGTATCCTTTCACCATGTCTTTTCAATCTGTACACTGAGCAAATAATCCAAGTGGCTGGATTATACAAAGAAGACCAAGGCATCAGGATTGGTGGATGACTCATTAACAACCTGCATTGTTCAGATGATACCTCCTTGCTTGCTGGAAGTGAAGAAGATATGAAACACTTACTGATGAAGATCAAGGACTGCAGCCTTCGGTATGAATTACACCTGAACATCAAGAAAACAAAAATCCTCACAACTGGACCAGTAAGCAACATCATAATAAACTGAGACAGGATTAAAGTTGTCAAGGACTTCATTTTACTTGGGTCCACAACCAATGACCACGCAAACAGCAGTCAAGAAATCAAAAGACACGTTGCATTGGAAAAATCTGATGCAAAGGACCACTTTAAAGTATTGAAAAGTAAAGATGTCACCTTGAAGACTAAAGTGTGCCTGACCTAAGCCATGGTATTCTCAATTGCGTCATATGCATGCGTGCAAAAGCTCAGTAAAGGACAAAGAAGACAGAAGAAGCATTGACACCTTTGAATTGCAGTGTTGGAGAAGAATGTTGAATAAGCCATGGACTGCCCAAAGAACAAATAGATCTGTTCTAGAAGTACAACCAGAGTGCTCCTTGGAAGCCAAGAATTGCATTGTTTCTTAGATAACTTCATGTAGTATCAACATTTTCTGTATATTAAGTCTTCTAGTCTTTCCATTTATATAGGTCTCTTTTAAGTCTCTGTAGTGGTGTTTTACAGTTTTCATTGAATGAGTCTTTTATGTCACTTGTTAGGCTAATTTCTTGGTATTTTTAATGTTTTCCAGCTATTGTAAATGGTATTGCTTTCTTAATTTCCTTTATGGAGCACTCCTTGCTAGTGTAAAGGAACTCAACCAATTTTTGTGTTGGGTTCCTTTACAATGTTGCTGAATTATTCTACCAGATCTAGTAGTTTTCTTGTGGAAGCTTCAGGGTTTTCTATGCATAGAAGCATGTGATCTGTGAATAGGGATAGCTTAACTTCTTCTCTAAGATTTTGAAAATTTCCTTCCCTTTTTTGCCTTACTGCTCTGGTTAAGACTTCTAGTACAATATTGAATAAGAGTAGTGATAATGGGCATCCTTTCTTGTTACCATTCCCCAAGGGATGAATATTAGTCCTTCCGTTGAAGATAATGTTGGTTGATGGGTTTGCATGTATCCTTTTAATCATTTTGAGAAATTTCCCTTTATTCTTATGTTGCTGAGAGTTTCATCAAGAAAGCACGTTGGGGTTTATCAAATGCCTTTCCTGCATCAATTGATATGATGATGTGTTTCTTTTTATTTATGTGGTGAATTACACTGATTGACTTTCCCATGTTGAACAACTGTGTATGCTTTTATTGATATGTTATTTCATTCTGTTAACTAGAATTTTGTTGAAAAACTTTGCATCTACACTCACGAGGGATATTTTGCACCTATATTTTGAGCTCCTTTTAATTGTGTTGACATTTGAACTGTTACTATAAAAGAAATATTGAGTCTGTCATTTCCTTTTTCATGAGATCTTTGCTTGGTTTGAGGTTCCTAATAATGCTTCTGTTTAGAATGAATTAAGGGAATGCTCCTTTTCCTGCTGTGTTTTTGAAGATTTTAGGTAGAATTGGTGTCACCTCTTCTCTGAATGTTTGGTAAAATTGCCCAGTGAAATCACCTGGCACCTGGTCTCAAGATATTTTGGTTCAAAAATTTTTTTGTTTGTTTGTTTGCTTGTTTCATTTGCTTTGTTTTTGAGTTGTGCTTTAGGTAAAAGTTTACAGTTCAGGTTAATCCCTCACATAAAAATTTATACACACATTGTTACGTGACCCGGTTGCTGACCTATAATGTAACAGCATATTCCTCCTTTCTACTGCAGATTTCTCATGTTTAATCAACAAACACCTGTCCCTTTCTCCTTTCTCATCTCACCTCTGGGCAGAAGCTGCCCATTTAGCACCATGTTTTTACTTGAGTTGAGGACCACACTCTTCATAAACATCATTTTATGTCTTGTAGTAAAGCCTAATCTTTGTGAAGAGTTGGCTTCAGGAATGAGTTTAGTTTTAGACTAACAAAGGGTCTTAGAGCCATGTCTTCTGGGGTTCTTCCAGTCTTAGGCAGACTATATCTGGTCTACTTTTACCAGAATTTTAGTTATGCTCCCCACTTTTCTCCTGCTGTGTCAGGAACTCTCTGCTGTTTTTTCTGTCAGAGTGGTTATGAATGGTAGTTTGCCACCATCTAGGTCTTCTAGTCTCAGGCTGACAGAGTATGTGGTCCTTTCTGTCTCTTGGGCTTATATTTTCTGTATGTCTTTGGTGTTCTTCATTCTCTGTACAGGTGGGTTGGGTCCAACTGATGCATCTTAGACGGCTGCTCTCTAGGTTTTATGACCCCAGACATCCCTCACCAAAGCAGGATGCAGAACGTTTTTTAAATAAACTTTGTTATGCCAAATGACCTAGATGATCCCTAAAACCATGGTCCCCAAAACACCACCCCTGCTCCTCTGCTCCTCTGATTATTTGGTCATATTCAGAAAACTTAGTTTGGGGTTTAGTTAAGTGATAATTGACTTCCCCTGTTCTGTGTGTTGTCTTTCCCTTAACTTAAGATAATTCTGTTAGTGAATACCCCTTCCCTCCCTTCCCATTCTTGTATCCATCAAAGAACAGAGTTTGTGTGTGTTTGTGTGTTCAAACCTTTTCTTCAGTTCTTATAATTATTTATCTCCTGTGACATTTGTCCTTTTGCAACTAATTTCATTCAACATAATATCTTCCAGATTCATCCAGTGTTGTGAGATGTTTCATGAATTCATCATTATTCTTTAAGGTGGCATAGTATTCCACTGTGTGAATATGCAGTAATTCATTTATCCATTCATCTGATGATGGGCACCTAGACTGTCATTTTGCTATTGTAAACAGTGCTACAGTGAACATGGGTGTGCATATTTCTATTTGTGTGACAGCTCTTATTTCTTGGGATATATTCTAAGGAGTGAAATTTCTGAATCATATGATACTTCCGTTTGTAGCTTTTTAAGGAAATGCCAACCCAGTTTCTAAAGGGGTTATACCATTTGACACTCCCACCAGTGGTGTGTAAGTGTTCAAAGTCTCTCCCACAACCTCTGCAACATTTATTAGTTTGTGGTTTTTGGATTTGTGCTAGCCTTGTTGGGGTGAGATGGTACCTCACTGTAGTTTTGATTTGGATTTCTCTGATGACCAATGATCATGAGCATTTCCTCAAGTATCTGTTAGCCACCTGAATGTCTTCATTCATGAAATCCCTGTTCATATCACTCTCCATTGTTTAATTTGATTATTTATAGTCTTTTTGTTATTGAGCTTTTGCAGAATCTTCTAGATTTTAGAGATTAAAGGCCAATCAAATTTGTCATAGCAAATTTTTCTTCCCAGTCTGTAGGTTACCTTTTGACTGTCTTGGCAAAGTTTTTGATGAGCTCAAGTGTTCGATTTTTCAGAGCTTCCAAGGCAGAGCCAATTTGGTGGACTAGATACATGTCTCCTTAATGTCCTCTGAAAATTAAGGCCTGGATTGATAATTAAATGGAGTTTTCTGGACACCCAGTGAGCCCTGGGACATGGCATAGTGCTATCAGTTTGGACTACATGCCACTGAATGAGAAACTTCTTGTCTTTAGCTGAGCCCTGCTCTGGTTGAACCAGCCAGCTCTAGTTGAATTGGCCAGCTCACATGGACTGAAGATAACTGGGGTTTTTAAGTTTTTTTCTTTTTGCTGGCTGGCAGGTGGGGGATGACCTTAACCAGCAGCTAAGCTGAGCCACAGTGCTAAAGTGATCAGTCAGTGGGTGGCATATCCACGTTTTAAGAGCCCAGCTCCAGACTCAGAGCATCACAGACCATCCACTCTCTTTTTGAGCCCCACCATAGACTCTGCTGTTTCACAGGAGTGGGACAGCTTGATCAGGATGCCATTTTGTTTGACTGGGAGGCAATGTTACCCAACCAGAGGTCTCAGCAGTGGCTAATTCCCATGCTGGGAAGCATTCCCAGGCTGGAGAGCACTTTTCCAGCAGAAAAGCAGTGTTTAACACAGTATAACCTTATGGGAGAGGCCCAGAAGGGGATGACAGCAGACCAGTAGCCTGTCCCTACTTTGAAATACATCACAGCTGAAATACATTCAGCTGAGGACAGCTGAAGTACCTCCATTGTGAGCCAGAAGGAGAGGTTTGCCACACCTGACAGCCTGACTGATTTTGGAAGTGCTCAGATAGCTTTTAACTTTTAAAATAAGATTTCCCAGAGAAATAACTGCAGTGCACCTCAAAGGCATCTCTTCCAGCCTTTCCTGACCCACATCATAGAGTTGGTTGATGGCCCCCTCCCCATTGACTCCATTAGTAGGGCAGTGTCTTTGCCAGCCAGGAGGCAGAGCCTGCTACCCCAGAAATTCCACTAGGCTCAGTCACTGGAGTACATACAGGTGGCTGGTGATCAACTTCCTTCTCAGAACTGTGCCTCAGCTCATGTTAAAGCAACACCAGAGAAACTAAACAGCCTTTAGATTTCCCTAAAGCAACAAACCCTAACCAACATTTAAAGAAACATTAACCCATGGCTCCAGAAATCTCTCCAAATAAAGAACCAATGAATTTCCCAGATGAAGAAGACTTTCTGAAACTATTAGAGGTCAAGTACAAAAGAATTATAAGTAGAACCTCCCTAGACATTATATAAAATGCAGAAGAGCAAGATGAAATTTAAGCAAGCTGTTCAATCTGATGGAACACCAGCATTCTGAAATCCAACAGATCAATAACAAAACTACAGAATTAGACAATTCAACTCAAAGTTAAAAGAGCAGAATTGAACAAATGGACACTAGACTTACTGGTTTTGAAGCTAGAGCAGCTACTGACACCAGCATTTGTGGGGAGAAATTGGAGAAAAGAAGCAAGAAAAATGAAGAAGTATTAAGAAACATGTGGGATTCTATCAAGAGGAATAATCTATGATTAACTGGAGTTCCTGAACAGGGATAGATATCTAAAAACACAGAGTATTATTGTTGAGTTGCTGATAGAAAACTTCCCTGAAATTATGAAAGAAGAGAACATAGATCTCTAAGATGTGTATTGAATGCCACAGAAAGTAGACCCTAAAAGAAAGACACAAAGATATAATCAAGTTTAACAAAATGAAACATAAGCAGAAACTCGTAAAGGCAGCAAGAAAAAAAGCAAAGCTAACATTCAGAGGGAAGCCTTGTAGACTTTTGTCTGACTTCCTGGAAGAGATGAAGTTGGCACAGAGGCAGTGGGATGACTCACTCAAAGCCTTGAAGGAGAAAAACTTCCAACCAAGAATTATACATCCTGTAAAACTGTTTTTCAAATATGAAGATGAAATTAAGACATTTGAAGATAAACAGAAGCTTAGAGACTTTGTAAAAACCAAACGAAAGCTACAAGAAATACTGAAAGAAGCTCTTTGCTTAGAAAAACAAAACCATTAAATCTATATTTAAGGAGGCAACGCAGGACACAACATCCAGAAACCTACTCAGGGAAGGCACAAAACTATATCAAAAGAAGGCAACCAGTGATCATATCATGAAAACTAAGATACTATCACATTAAAAAGAGGCATATGCTACAGGAGTCATAGTCTTTTAAGATGGAGAAGTTAATAAGATATATAGAAGTTAAAATTAGGTTTAAACTTCGACTATTAAGGGGTATTACATGGGTAGTTTCAAAGCACAGTAAAGATGCAGCATATCAAAACAGGAAACGTAACACAGGAGTCTCAACAAACACAAAACCAACACTGAAAAGGATGAAAAATCAACCCATAAAGAAGAATGACCCAGAACAGAATATTAAGAGTAATAGAGAAAACACCAGCACAAAAATAAATACATCAAAAGGACAGCACTACCAATGATTACACTGAACGTAAACAGACTGATTTTTAGGAGCTCCCAAATATTTATTTTCGTTTCTGTCATCTGTACATTGTTAGTAATATTTTGTGTTCTGTTTATCCCGTGTATTGGGGCTCCCAGTGTTGTCTTTTTTTTTTTTCTTTCCATGATTTTTATTGTTTTAGATTTTATATTCAGGACTTTGATCCATATTGAATTAGCGTTTGTGCATGGTGTGAGATATGGCTCTTTTTTTTCTTTTGCTTTCTTTTTTGTAAATAGATATTGAATTATGCCAGCAACATTTGTTAAAGTTTCTGTGTTTTCCCCATTTAACAGACTTGGGATATTTGTCAAATATCTGCTGCTTATAAGTAGATGACTTTATGCCTGGATTCTCAATTCTGTTCCACCAATCTAAGAATCTGTTGTTATACCAGTACCATGCTGTTCTGACTACTGTGGTGATGCAATGGTTTCTAAAATCTAATAATGTGAGGCCTCCCACTTCATTTGTTTTCTTCAGTAATGCTTTACTTACCCAGAGCATTTTCCATTTCCATATAAAGTTGGTGATTTTTTTTTTTTTTTGTCTCCTTAAATAATGCCCTCAGAATTGCATTGTAGTTGGGATTGCATTGTATCTGTAGTTTGCTTTGGGTAGAGCAGACATTTTCACAACATTGAGTCTTCCTATTTGTGAGCAAGGTATGTTTTTCCACTTACACAGTGGAAATTTTTCTCTTTTGGTTTCTTGCTGTAATGTCTTGCAGTTTTCTCTGTATAGGTCTTTTACATTTCTGGTTAGATTTATTTCTAAGCATTTTATCTTTGGGGAGTTATTGTAAATGGTGATATGGTGATTTTCCTTATCAAAGGTCCTTAGAGGAATCCATCTGATATTTGTATGTTTATCTTGTATCCTGATTCTTGCTAAACTTTTAGTTCTAGGAGTTTTCTTGTGGATACCTTGTGGTTTCCGTGTGTAAAATCATATCATCTGCAAATAGGAACATTGTTACTTTTTCCTTACCAATTTGAAGGGCCTTTATTTCTTTTTCTAGTCAACTTGGTCTGGCTAGAATTTCCAGGACAGTCTTGAATAAGAGTGGTAATAATGCTCATCCTTGTCAGGTTCCAGTTCTCAGTGGGAATGCCTTCAGACTCTCAGCTTTGGATGATGTTGGCTGTTGGCTTTGCATAAATGCCCTTTGTTAAATTGTGTAATTTCCTGTGTATTCCTGTTTCGATAAGAGTTTTTAACACAAATGGGTTTTGTTTTATATATGTGTTGGATTATGTTGATTGTTTTTCTAATTTTTAACCATTCCTGCACATCTGGCATGAACCCTACTTGGTCATGATGAATTTCTTTCTGTATTATTGAAATGGCTTAAATTTTGTTGAGGATTTTTGCAGCTATGTTAATGAGGGATATTGGTCTGTAATTTCTTTGTTTTATGATGTCTTTACCAGATTTGAGAATCAAGGTCACACTTTCTTCATAGAATGTTTGGGAGTATTCAATCATTTTCCAGGCTCTGAAATACTAACAATGGTGTTACCTCTTCTCTGAAGTTTCGGTAGTATTCCTCTGCAAAGTTAGGGCCAGGTTTTTTTTTTTTTTTTATTACCATTATGATAGAGTGAAAATGTACATTCCCACATAAATTTTCATGCACACCTATTTGCAGCACCCACTGCTCTCCCTGTCCACTGACAGCACACTCTTCCTCTCTGCTCCACACATCTTATCCTCTCAACAATCTCCTATTCCCTCTTCTCCACCCACTCCCCCGCCTCCAGTAAGAGGTCAGCAGGGTGACATCCTATGGATGCATAGACCCATCAAGTACACACATGATATGATTACTCTGTGTCACCAAGAGCAATCCATTCCTGTTCGAAGAGTTGACCTCCGTTATGATTTACAGACAGGGGCAACATCAGGGCCAGGGGCCCTGCTCCGAGGAGAACTCCGAGGCCCCAAGATCATCAATTGGGGTCTTCTAGTGTAGATCTCAGGGTGCACCTCTTTATATTCTTGTATTGCCAGTGAGACTCAACTTTGTGAGCTCCCATCACAGCTATCATTGGTGGCGGCCTGGCACCATCTGGTTCTTCTGGTCACAAGCCAATGCAGTCACCCACTCATGTGAGTCTCTGTCTTCTGGTTCTCTTTCTCCCTTGTCCTTGATGATTATCCATTCCTGTTGAGTTGGGACCATTTGCTGTACCCTCAGATGGCAGCTTGAGGGTTCGGTATTTTTTTGTTGTTGAGAATTTTTAAACTACCTTTTCAATCTCTTCTTTACATATACATGTAGATAGATAGATTTATTTATTTGTTCTACCACTGTGTTAGTTTAGGTAGGCAGTGTGTTTCTAGAAATTTGTCCATTTTCTCTAGATTTTCAGATTTGTTATAGTTCAATTTTCATAGTACTCTGTTATAATTTTCTTAAATTTCTGTTGGGTCTGTTGTGATATTGTCCATTTTGTTTCTTATTTAGGGTATCTGCTTTCTTTCCTGTTTTTCTTTTGTCAGTTTGGTCAATGTTTTATTGATTTTGTTGGTCTTTTCTAAGAACTAGCTTTGGGTCTTGTTAATTTCAATTGCATTTACCCCCTGTCTATTTCATTTAATTCTGCTCTAATTTTTTATTACTTGCTTTCTTCTGGGGCCCAAGGTATTCTTTTGCTGCTCTCTATTTGTTCAAAGTTTTAGGGCTTTACATTGATTTTAGCTCTTCCTTTTGGATGTGGGCAATTATTACTATAAACTGACCTCAGAGCACTGCTTTTTCTATGTCCCCAAAGTTCTGGAAGGATGTTTTCTCATTCTCTTTTTATTCTGTAATTTCTTTTTTCCATCCTCAATGTCTTTGATAACCCAGTAGTTTTGAGCAAGTTATTTTTCAGTTTTCACATATTTGATTTGTTTCCCTTGCTTTCTCTGTTATTTATTTCTGTTTTTTATCACTTTGTGGTCAGAAAAGATGGTTTGTAATATTACAGTGCTTTGGATTTTTTTAGGCTTGCTTTATGGCTAATGTGTGGCCTATTTTGGAGAGCGTTCCATGTGTGTTGGGAAAGAAAGTATACTTGGCTGCTCTTGGGTGAAATGTTCTGCCTGTCTGTGAGATCAAGTTACATTATTGTGGCATTTAAATCTTCCATGTCTTTCTTTCTTTCTAGATGTTTTGTCCTTCACCAAAAGTGTGTACTGAATTTCCTACTATTTATGAAGTTGTCTATTTCTTTTCACAAGTTAGAATTTGATTTATACTCTTTCGAGCACTGTCATTGGGCTCATAAATGTTTATTGTGGTTATGTTCTCTTGATGTTTTGACCCTTTAATCATAATATAGTGCCCTTCTGTCATGGATTGAATTGTGTCCCCCAAAAAATATGTAGCCATGTGGCTGGGCCGTAATTCTGATTGGTTGTGATTGTCCTCCATTTTGTGATTTTCCTGTGCTGTATGTTAAAGGATCAGGGTGGAACTGTAAATTCCTTTGTAGGATTACCTCCCTGCTCCACTGTAAAGGGAGTTTCCCTAGAGTATGGCTTGCCCCACCCTTAATCTTTTTGTCCTGCAAGAGATAAAAGGAAAGAGAAGCAGGCAGAGAATTGGGAACCTCACAGCATGAAGAAAGCAGCACCAGGAGAACAGTGTGTCCTTCAGACCTGAGGTTCCTGCAACAAGATGCTCCGTTGACAAAAACTGATGTAATATCAGACTTTCATCGAGAGCCAACATGAGGGAAAGCCTTCCCTTGGAGCAGACATCCTGAATTTGGACTTGTAACCTACCAGACCATGTAGGATTGCTGACAATTTCTTTGTTCAGCTTAATTTATTGTACCCAGATGTTTTCCTTTGTTAAAGCCATCCACTCTGTGGTACTTCTGTTAGAGCAGCACTAGTTGACTAAAATACCTTCCTTATCTTCTCTGGTGCATTTTACTTTAAAGTCTAATTTGTCCAAAATTAATATTGTTACTCCTGCTGTTTTTTAGTTGTTGTTTGCTTGATATATAGCTTTCCCCATCCTTTGGGTTTTTTGCTTGTGACTTTAAGTCTAAGGTGTGTCTCTTGTGGATATCTTGTAGATAGAGTGTATTTTTTTTTCATTGTGCCAGAATCTGCTTTTTATTGGTACGTTTAGTCTCTTTATATTCAGCATAATTACTGATAGCAATGAGTTTAGTGTTGTCATTTTGATGTCTTTTTTGGGGTGTGTATTGTTTATAATTTCTTTGCTCAGCTTGATTTATTGTACCGAGATGATTTTCTTTTGTGTTTGTTGAATGCTTATGATTTTCTTGTTTTTTATTTTGATATATAGGATTGTAAGCTTCCTTTGTGGTTACCACAATATTTACCTCTGTTTTTCTAAATTTAAATCAATCTTATTTCTCTATATAGCCTTAATTGCCTCTACATATGAAAAATATATAACTACATTATTTATTTTCTCTTTTTTTGTTTTAATGTTGTCATCTTGTCATCTTTTACAAATTGACATCATTGTTTCCTAGTTTCTGTTTTTGAGTTTTGACTTATTGTCACTTCACTATCTGGGTTGAGCTGTCCTGTGTTGTGGTCTTGGGCTAATATTTGATGTTAATGATTTTGTTACTGGAGGATACTCTTTAGCAGTTCTTGTAATTTTGACTTGTTTATTGAGAAATGCTGTAATTTCACCATAATATTTGAGAAAGTTTTTTTGAATATATGATTCTTGGTTTCAGGGAAGTTGCTGGTAAATCTTTAAGAGTTGTCTCTTCATTTTCTTGTCCTCTCTTGTTCTAGTACTCTAGTCACTTGCAGGTTAATCCTCTTGATTGTATCCAGCATAATTCTTGGGATTTCTTCATTGTTTTTAATTCTTCTGTCTTATTTTTCCTCAAATAGTTTGGTGTCAAGTGCAATGTTCGATCTTAATAATACTGATTTCCAGAATTGCCTTAATTGTGCTCCTATGACATTTTGTTGAGTTGTTTGATTCTGAAATTTTTGGGGTTTTCTTCTGGATTTCTATTTGCTGTCTCTCTGCAGATTCTTGCAGTGAATTGAATTCATCATTATGCTCGTCTCCAATCTTCCTATGTTCATTAATTGCTTTGTCCATGAGTTCCTTGGCTTATTTTGTGTTTTGCCTGATCTTCTGCCTGATGTCTTAAAGAGCTCTGTAGATTAACCTCTTGAATTCTACCTCTCGTAATTCCAAGAAATTCTCTTCTTTCCAAGAAATTTCTTGATTCTCCATTTTGAGCATTTGCTGAAGCATCATGTTCTGTTTCTTTGTGTGATTTTGTGTTGACTGTTGTCTCTGAGCCAACAGTGAGTTACTATTTATTAATTTTATATGTCTTAGCTTCTTCTTGTGTCTTGTTTTGATATGCCCAAATAGGCTGATCATGTGAGATAGCTGAATTATTCATGCCTTTGAAGGTCTCACATCCTGTCACCACATGGTTAGTAGGTATATGAGCCCAGGAGCCCATTTATTTTTCTTGTATGGATTCAGATCAAGTGTCTAGATACATGATCATCAAATGTATGGATGTATGGTGCAGGCTGTCACCTACAGTCCTAAATGGGCAGAGTGAGTAGGTACAAGTATCTAGCTGAAATAGGGGGTCATGTGCTAAGCCAGTCAAGGGTCTGTGTGTCTGGGAATAAGTTGTTTTCCTGCTTCCTAGAGAGTGTAGGTGGGTAGATTTTGCAGCCAGAATATGGGCACTTAGCACTGTTGGCTACAAGGACTGAGAGTCAATGCTTATTCTCAGACTGTTTCAGCAGGCCACTACTTGGTGTGGATGGAGCCAGTACTTTTCAGGTCCATGATGTGAGTAGATAGGACATTGCTTAATGGCCAGAGCAGTGTCAAATATCACAAACCTGCCACTCCATCTTATAACCGATACAGTTGAACTTAGGCTTAGGTATACATCCTCTTATCTTGTGCCAATGAGAACCTACACTGTTGAAATGTTTCTACACAAGTCTATGCATGGGAAAAAGGCATTCAAAGCTGTGGACCCCTTATGCCAGTGACTAGGCAAAGGGGCCCTGAGATCCCAGCTTAGTGGACCTCTTAGATTGTTTTTCACTTTTTGTTAATTTGTTTTATCTCCAAAGCTGGAAAAAATGGTTCAGGTTGCTCAACAGGTCTTAGTTTCAGCCCAAGAGATGCAGCAGTCACTGAACCTGATCCCTACTCAGTGCAGAGCAGGGAGTGGGCATGTAAACGGGAAAGAGATTCTTCCCAAAGATAGTGTTTTTTGATCCACTTGTTAGGTTAGACACATGTACTTACCTTTTGCCAGTTGAGCTCCATTTCTTTCTTTCTGGAGGGTTGAGCAGATTCTCTGCCACTCAGTCTATTCCAATGTGGAAAAAACATCCCAAGCACCACTGCTTGCCTCACTGTGTATGCCAGCTAATCCAACCTGCATGATGCTTCTTCCCACTGGGTCAGGTCTGGCAAATCTTCACTACTTTTGAACTGTCTCTGCTTCCTCCTGCTACTCAGTTTAATTCCTCAACTTTGTTTTCAATGTTCAGGACTCATACATTGTCATGTGTAATCAATTCACTTGTTCTTTAGGCCTTTGATGTAAGAGGTGCCACAGGAAGCACCTGACTACTCCACCAGCTTGGCCCTACCTTTGTTGATAGATTTTAATATCATCTTTAAATGCTTCCATTTTTATACTCTGTGTTTTAATCTGAAATGGAATAAATAAAATCTACTGTACAAGATTTTTGGATAAAGTAAAGAAAATAAGTCTTGGACAGCTCAGCTAAGGCATTATTCCACTTATAAACTGAATCTGCCTGACATAATAATTGTGGCTTGGACTCTTTAGGACTGTCTGCCTGGCTTTTTGGCTATATGAAAGATACTGTCAAATATCTGTATTTTAAGATCAGTTAGCAACATATGTGTTTATCTTTCCTCATTTACCTAAATGTGCTCTTGTGTCATTTGTTTCATTTAATGAACTAGGAATTCTTCCTTGTAGCACTTACTCACTTTGTTAAGAGGACGATACAAAACAATGTGGGCCACTAAGAATATTCCTCCATACATTTTGGTATACGCTATTCCTCTCTTTGTTCTCAGAATGTTCCTCCATCCTCAAAGTTAACCACATCCATACAGTAATGTCTCAATGTCATGTCTCCTGTAAACAAAGTGAAGTATGTTTTAAAAAGCTAAGCAACATCAATTTTTTTGTATGTTGTCATGTATACCTATATGTTACAAAACATTTGCCATTTGAGCATGTGCAATTTAGTGATGTTGATTGCATTCACTGTGCTTTTCAACCACTACTGCTATCCATTTCCAACTTTTTTCTTCACCCATAACAGAATTTAAGTGTACCTTATGCAATGACTCCTTCTTTCCCTTCCCTCCCTTACCTGGAGGAAGGTGACGACTTGGAGCAGTGCACTTTATTTCTTTCCTGAATATCATTAAAGTTTGATTTTAAAACTTCTGGCTTTAACAGTATATTAAGGGGCCTAGAAAGTATAACAGTGCAAGCTGCTCTCAACTGTGATCACGGTGGACAAGCCTTCTCATTTTTAGGAACTGCCCTAGATAACGAGTTCGTTTTTGGTCACCTGGAAACTGAAGTATCTGAGCAGCACCAAATGGAAATGCTCATGAAGCATTGGAATTTGGAAATCACTTCAGGAAATACTGTTATGTATGGTACAGAAATGATTTCTCTTCTCTTATTCTCTTTCCATGTTCTTTGCTCCTTCACTATTCTAAATCCTATTCATCTTTGTTAAGACTCAGATAAAGCTCCATTTATTCTATGGGCTTTCTCCCAGACACTTTAGTTCTCATTTACTTTGCTATACTTTCAATTCAATTGTTTTCTAATCAATAATAAAGTAAAATGTGTAATTATTACTGAGTTATAGAGCTTATGTTAGTTCTGTTCTTAAATAACCTTTGACAAGAGGCCCAAATTCTGACATTTGTTTTCAGAACTTCGGGCAAAATACAAATAAAAGCCCTCATGTGGGATGTCTAAATCAGTTTGTGGCCTGTGAACACCTGGGGGTCCCTAGCTCCTTTCAACTGTGTTGACATTTGAATTGATGCTGCAAAAGAACATTCAGTAAAGTTGCTAGGACTTCAGCATGAAATGAGGTACCAAATTTTCCTCGTAGGCATTATATTCTTCACCACCACATATTCACAGATGAAAAAAGCAAAAAGTTGATTCTTTCAAAAGTGTCTTTGAAGAAAGAATAAAGTTAAAATTGTTAATTGTATTAAATCTTAACCCCTCAGGGACCTTTCATGAAGTACCTCTACAAAGTGAAGTACAGTGGTTATTGCAAGGAAAATCACTGTGTAATTATTTGAGTTTGAGCTGAGCTAGCTATTTTTTTTAACTCACGAAACAATTTTTAATTAAAATAAAAACTGACAGATACATTAAGGTAATTCAGACTTCTGTAACTGATAGACAAATCTGTTTGTATAGTGGTTAAGAGCTATTGCTGCAAGCCAAAATGATCAGCAATTCAAATATACCAGGCATTTCTTGGAAACTCTATGGGGCAGTTCTACTCTGTTCTATAGGGTTGCTATGAGTTGGAATCGACTTGGAGGCAATTGAGTTTGATTTTTTTTCATTTGGTTCTCATAAATGAGCTGAGTTCATCACTTCAACAAAAACAACAAACAACTTAATACTGTTGCCAATGATAAAACTGGAGCTATTGAGTGAAAATTGATGTTGTTAGGTGCCATTGAGTCAATTCTGGCTCACAGCAACCCTACACACAACAGAACAAAACAGTGCCCAGTCCTGTATCATGCCCACATTTTTTTTATGTTTAAGCCTGCTGTTGCAGTCACTGTGTGAATACATCTTGTTGAGGGTCTTCCTCTTTTTCACTGTCCGTACCCTTTACCAAGCATGATGTCTTTCTCCAGGAACTGATCCCTCCTGACAATGTGTCAAAAGTAAGTAAGATACAGTCTCACCGTCCTTGCTTTCCAAGGAGCTCTCTGGCTGTACTTCCTTCAGAACAGATCTATTTGTTGTTTTGGCAGTTCATGATACATTCACTATTCTTCACCAACATCACAATTAAAAGTCATCAATTCTTCTTCTGTCTGTCTTATTTATTGTCCAGCTTTCACATGCATATGATAAGACTGAAAATTAGAATTCCAGAAAACTTATGCCTGCCATAACAATCTCAACAGTGTCCCAACATGTAAAGATTTTTCTGATCAGATGATTGGTGATATTAACAAATCTTTAAAATACTGCATAAGAAGTCACATGGGTGTTTGGAGAGATCTACATAACTCAGTGAACCGCCATTTTCCAAATGACCAGTGTAAGATATCACAAAACTACACTTGGGTAAAATATTCATGCAAAGTGCAAGATCAACTAGTTGATTTTAATGCAGCAAAGTGTAAAAATTTGTTTGATACAACTTCAGATTCCAAATTACAAAATCTCAAAGAAGTTACCACTTGTCAAGGTTTTGGTGTAGAATCAAAGCAGAATATCCACAATTATTTGAAAACAGAATTAAATACTCCTTCTTATTCCAATTAGATGTCCAGTGAGTCCAGATTTCCTTCAAACATTTAATCAAGACTACATTTGACAAGAGATTGAATGCTAAGACAGATCCAGGACTCCAGCTGTCTCCAATCAGTAAAAGTATAAAGCAATGCTACTCTTAATTGTTGTGTCTAGAAATTTATTTTCACTGAAATATATTACTTATGCTAACAGCATTTTTTTTCTTGTTTGAAATGGATAAATAAATATGCATCTTAAAATGCTTTCTGTTTTAATATCTAATATGATTAATATCAACAGACACTACCCACATTAAGAAAAGTTCTCTGAGGTCTTAATTTAAGAGTGTAAAGGGATCCTGAAGCCAAAAACTTTGAGAAGTGCTGCTCTGAATGTTTAAGTTATACATTAAGCTATTAAAATGTTAAATAAAAAGGGCTCTACCCCAACCCTCCTGCCTTGACAATTCCGGGTTAAATTTAGAATTGCTGCACTCCTAGAATACTGCATTGCAATATGAGAGTGTGAAGAGATCCAGCCCATAACACCCTCCCACAGGGTTGTCCCCCTTTTCTTTCACAAGCACCACAAAGTGACTCCAAGGTGTGCAGGAGAATGTCCTGCTTACAGGTTCAGGTAGATACTCACCTGCTGCAAACAGCTAGCCCTTGGCTGCTGTCGGCGCGATTCACACGGGACAACAGCCGTTGGTGTGATTAACACAGAACACCACTTACAAGTGTGAGACGGGACACTACTTACTGGTATGAAATGGAACACCACCTGTGGGTGTGATGTGCGTGAGAGGCCGAGGTTGAAAAAAATCACACTGACAGCAAACTTTTTGTCTGCTGTGGGCAGAAAATGGACAGTCTTAGGGTCCCCGTGAGTTGGATCCGACTCAACGGCACTTGGCTTGGCTCTGCGAGCAGAGACTGACCCTAGTTTGTTTAACCACCAGCTTTTATTGAGCAAAGTAAACAAGTTTTCTGCTGGGAAAGTTAGAAAAGGTATCTTATTTGTGTTCCTTACTTCAACAGAAGAAGCGGCGTTCCCAGGGATGGGAATAAGAACTAATCTCAGTGAGTACTGTTTCAGCACTACTGGTTTTCCAGTACACTAAGACAAAACTTGTCCTATGGGATTCTGCCAGGCTCTTGCTGTTCTCACGACAAGTCCTTATCTACACATAGACCAGGTTAGGATAAGCAGGATTTTACATTCTTTCTGAACATGCGGATCCCCACAGGCTGCCCCTTGGGTCTAGGAGTACCAATGCCTGCTATGAGTATTCTGAGAAGAAAAGACCCTTTGAAGAGATGCACATAGACTTTGAAGTCAGGTTTGAGGTCATTTGGGCAGAGAATTCAGGGTTTTAGGTACTTTTGACTTGACCTAGATGACAGATGAAGGGTGATATGTTCCCGGTGAGTACTTGTGTCTGCCTTGAACTTTCCTCACCGCTGAAAGGGCCAGAGTGGAGAACTCTGAGGCACACGGTCCCTTATCCTTCTTTCCTGGTCTAAAGATCATACTCTGGGAAATCACTTTTTCTTTGCTGAATGTCAGTGTTCCTTCATGAACTGAGATGGTTGGACAAGATTCCACAGAAAGCCAATTCTCTGGGACTCTGTTCTGTTTGTACTCAGAATGCCTAATAAGATGATAGATTAAGGGAAGGAAACAATAAATACTTGCTGAGTAATCAAAAATATATTGAAAATCGTAAAACATTCTAAAAGTTTAGTATAAATTAAGTGAGGTTGATATAAGGACACCATTTTTCTTTCTACAAGTAAACTGAAATGGAGAGATTCTAAGGCAACTCTGTTCAGAGTATCATGTATACTTCTCTAGAAAGCCCAGTCTAAGATAATACATCTGGAAATAAACTTTTCTTAATGCTACCCAACTCATCCCAAATCTGAGTTAAATACTTTCTTCTGTGCTTCCATATACCTAAAACAAAAAACCCATTTACAACTCATGATGACCCCCATGTGTGTTAGAGTAGAATTGTACTCCCAAGGGTTTCAATTGCTGTGATGTTTAAAAGGTAGATTGCCAGGACTTTCTTTTGAAGCTCTTCAGTTGAGTAGCTGATTGCTTAATCATTTGCACGTTCCAGGGGTTCCTTCCACATGCCCTATATTTGTACTGGTAATGTATAGCAATTTTTTTTCTCTCCGTAAAAGTTATTCCAGGATTGTTGCACTTAGAAAATCACATCAGAATATGACAAGATGGAGATATCCAGTCCTTATCCCTCCCACAAACCTGTCTGCTTTTTCTTTTCCATGCATTACTAAAGGGCATGGAGATGACTACTCAGCTCACACTTCCAAGCCATTACCCACCTGCTGTAAACCACTAGCCCTAGGTCAAACTTTGGGTTTAGAAGTGAAAATACCTACAGCTAGGTCTATTCTTAGAAGAATAGACCCTTTTAAGAGATGCATGTAGGTCCTGGAGACAGGTTCTTCTTAATCTTGTTTTTCTTAACACGAGATTATCAATTTATTCAGGATAATTACTGCATTTTCATGATCTCTATTCTTCACAATGAGTTGGAAGGCAAAAAATGTTTATTAAATTATTCCTGTAATTCCCATTGGCTGTAAACATGAAATAACTGGAAAAAAATGGTAAGGATGTTTTTGAACATTAAATTACTACAAGTAACTACTCTTAGAGATGGTACTACCTTGTCCACTTGGCAAACTGCTACTCATCCTTAAAAACTTAGCTCAAGGATCTCTTCATTCTCTGTTATAATAAACTACGTTCTCCTTTGCATGCTTCTTACTCAACTAACTGTGAATTGCCTAAAACTCCACTTGTTCTTCACCAGGAATGTTTGACTTGCTATAATTTAAAGGAAAATTTCCTAGGACTATGGTTTTATAACAGTCTTTTCTACAGAATATGGTCATTTGAGGTGTTCTACAAAAGTGCATCTGCAGTCAAGTAAGATTTGGAAATATTGTATAGTATATCTCTCTCGGAGATTACACAGAGAAATATTGTGAAAATTTTCACACTAAAGAAGACCACTCATTCCTCGACTAGAGTTTCCAAACTCTGTTGGTCAAGTAGTTTTTTATTTTTCTTCACATTATGCCCATTAACATATGAGGAAACTCCAAATCTGTGGAAAACGTCCTAGTAAATGCCGCACAGAGGGCAAATATGTTGCCATAAAATTGACACTGTAGGACAGAGCAGAATTCCCCCACGGAGTTCCAAAATAGTGCCTGGTGAATTCAAATTGCTAACCTCTTGGTTAGCAGCTGTTGCTCTTAACCACTGCACCACCAAGGCCCCACTCTAAGGGTAGGGAGAAACATTAGTATTTGTTTCCAATGGGTCTATGTCACCTCCTATTTGCACATCATAACTCAATAGCAATAACAGGACTGAATATGATATCTTTTCAAAGAGTTTTGTGGATGACTAATTAACTGAGGGTCTGCTTTAGTTTCATCTGGAGAGTTCTTGTTTGTTTGTTTTTTCGTAACCTCCTTATTAAGCAACTTCTGTAAATTTTGACATAATTATGTTCCCAGGGATCTTGTGAGACATGTACTAAGGTACTGCCTTATTTTACAGAAAGGAAAAGGTTCAGTAGTATTTAGTGACTTGTCCATTTCTTTTAGCCAACAAAGTGGCAGAGCCAGGATTAGAACATTGAATGTTTAACTCCTAAGTGACTACTTTTGTGTTCCATGATGCTTCTCATGTATAGACTGTCAGTTTTGGTGATGCCTGTTCTACCTCCTTTTACTGAACAATATCATTAATATCACATACAAGTAAAATTTTGCTCAAGATCATTCAAAAGTAACTGCCACAGTATATTGACAAAGAACTGCTAGAAATTCAAGGTGGATTCAGAAGAGGATATCAAACTAGGGATATCACTGCTGATGTCAGATGGATCTTGACTGAAAGCAGAGAATACCAGAAAGCTGTTTACCTGTGTAATTGACTATGCAAAGGCATTCAACTGTTTACAGATTGTAACAAATTATGGCTAATGTTGCATAAAATGGGAGTTTCAGAACACTTAATTGGAGTCTTAAGGAATCTGTAGATAGATAAAAAAGCAGTCATGCAAACAGAACAGGGGGACACTGCAGTCAGGAAAGGTACGTGACAGGGTTATATCCTTTTCACCATACGTTTTCAATTTGTATGCTGAGCAAATAACAGGAGAAACTAGATTATACAAAGAAGAACAAGACATCAGGATTGGAGGATGACTCCTTAACAACCTGTATTAGTCAGATGACACCATCTTGCTTCCTGGAAGTGAAGAAGATTTGAAACACTTACTGAAGAAGATCAAGGACCACAGCCTTCAGTATGGATTGCACCTGAACATCAAGAAAACAAAAAACCTCACAATTGGACCAGTAATCAACGTAGTCATAAATGGAGAAAGGATTGATGTTGTCAAGGATTTCATTGTACTTGGGTCCACAATCACTACCCATGGAAGCAACAGTCAAGAAATCAAAAGACATATTGCATTGAGAAAATCTGGAAGAATCTTTTTAAAGTAGTGAAAGTAAAGATGTCACCTTGAAGACTAAAGTATGCCTGGCCCAAGCCATGGTTTTTTCAGTCTTATCATGTGCATGCAAAAGCTGGACAATGAACAAAGAAGACAGAAAAAGAATTGATGTCTTTGAATTGTGGTGTTGGAAAAGAATGTTGAATGTACCATGGACTGCCAAAAGAACAAACAGATCTGTTCTGGAAGAAGTACAACCAGAGTGCACCTTGGAAACAAAGATGTTAAGACTGTATCTTGTATAGTTTGGACATGTTGTCAGAAAGGATCAGTCCCTGGAGAAGGGCACCATGCTCGGTAGAGCATGGTCAGTGAAAAAGAGGAAGACCCTAAATGAGATGGATTGACACAGTGGCCGCCAACAATGGGCTTAAGGATTAAAATTATTGTGGACATGACACAAGACCAGGCAGTGTTTTGTTCTGTTGTCTTTGGGTCATTATGAGTCAGAACCAAGTTGACAGCACCTAACAACAACAGTTTAATCTCTCGGAAGATTCTAGTTTTAGCTTTCTTCATTACTGTTGAGTGTTCACAGGGTTTTCTTGGCTGTGATCTTTGTGGAAGAAGTTCTCCAGGACTTTCTCCCACAACACCACTGTGGGGATTTGAACTGCCAGTCATGTTTTTTCCAAATCCCTAACCATCTAGCCAAACCATTTCCTACAGCTCATGAATCAGTATGCAATCACACTTTAGGACATTTTTCTTTCCAAAGTGAACAACAAGGTGCACTGCTTAAAGTTGTTCACACTGAAAGTATTTCCCTTTACCACAGTCCTTCAGGGAGGTCCCAGAGAGGTGCTATACTGCTTCTACTTCTCACTTTCAACTGATGCCTGCATATTATGCAGAACCATCTATCAACAAGGCACAAGTTTTCTCTTCTTCAGGCAACTCGTCATGAGGAATGCCCCATGAGGCCATAGGTGTATACTGGGAGATAGAATAGAAGGTCTTATGACAGGAGTGGAGACCATGGGCATTGGGGCCATTTCCTCATAAAACTTGTGCTTTCAGGTCCTGCTTGGGCCCAGTCTCATATGTTCTACTTCCTTTTGATGATGGAGTACTGCTGTGCACACCCAACTTTATGACTATATCTAGAACAGCAGTTACAACCACCTAGTTAAGTTTTCTTAATCTACCGTTATTCTCAAAGATCCATCTATTTTTTTGCACAGGTCAAGTGGGCAAGTTGAATGAAGATTTGGTGGACATCACTACTCCTGCATCCTTCAAGTCCTTGATGGTGTCAGTAATTTCTGTACTTCCTCCAGGAATGTAATATTGTTTTTGATTTACCCTTTTCTGAAGTAGGGGCTGTTCTAGACAAGGATTCTGTAAGCTTCTGTAAATTTCTTTCTTTTTTCATGCCTTTCAAGTAAAATCACACATAGGTAGTAGGAGACAGGAACCCTAGAGACCTCATAAGTGTAGTAGAGGATGAAAGACCCAAAGATTAGCTACATCCTGGGACACTGAGATACATCATCCACATGACATTGTAAACTTCATCTGAGTTTTTCAGGAGGAATTAGATGAAACCAGTCCTAGGAATAGGCACAGGAAGTATGAATTTGGGTAGAGGGTTACAACCATGAGGACTGGGGAATCAAACCCAGGGAGCAAGCAAATGTGCAGGTGCAAAACCCATCAAAAGTCCTACCCCAAGTCCCATGAATCTTCACTGCAGAAGCCATCCTAAAGTCTACTTGTGGGTGCACTTCCTTACCTTGACTCTACCTTTCCCCTCCCAGTGTATAATGAATATGTTATAATTTCCCTTCCCATATCAAAATCTTTAAGAACTTGGATAAGGCTTTTGCTCAGTGAGTTGGAGGCTAGCATTGCCCGGACACTCTCTTTCTGCGTCCGCAGGTCTTTTCTCTAATAAACTCTGCTTGTGTGGAAAGACTTTTTATGTCTTACCTGTTCCTTCTTGAAAGGTAAAGAACAAGAACCTCAACTAAGCCTGTGGCATCAGTATACCTGGTAACACTTCCACTTGGCTTTTTCTACCATAATGCCCCTTACTGTATTTGTCAAGAATCTAGTAAGAGAGTTCTGCCAGTTGCTAAAATAATCTATTCCAAATATGCATTCTAGAACAGAGGAAATCACTATACAGTGGATTTGGGACCCACTGAACCTATTGGGAGATGGACATGAGCCAAGGCTCCGGTGGTGGCCTTAGCTTCACATGTCCCCGCTCTGACTGGTGTGCCACAGTGATGTTTTGGGTCTCCTGGAATGAGTGTCAGTTCACAGCTAGTATACAGTTCTCCTCAATAGTCTGATTATTTCCTCTTACCCAGTGAACGGTTATACTTGTAAAAGACTATAGATCCCTTTGAAGAAGGCTGGAAGAAAGAATAACAGTAAAAGTTTTGGGCAGTGTATTAGAGTCCTCTCTCAAAAAGACGCAGCCTCCCCTTCAGTCAAGGAGTCATAAATCTTTAAATTTCTCAAATATGGGAATTAATAACTTTGACTCTCTATTTTGATGATTTGAGTCAGATGGCTGTTCACTTGACCTAGAATTCATCCACTGGTACAGCCTAAGTAAATATTTAGTAGATTTCCTGTATTTCATTACTGGGGACATCATGACTAAGCAGCCAATGCCATCCATTTATATGAATCAGCTTTGATGCCACTGTCAGTTACTGTAACCACACTCACTTTGTCGATTTGAGTACAACAACTTGGGCCCTACCATCCCAGAGTTTAATCAGCCCCATTTCTTAATTCAGTTGGGGTAGTTCCCACTCTCAAATCTGATGTATATAAAATAGCAATCACAGGAGTCTTCAGGGATGCTAAAACTCCCTTCACAAATTTGTTCCTCACAGTTGTGGCAAAAGGTGTGTCCTCTGGGCATTCCATGTGTGAGTCTGTGGGTCTAGCTTGGTAAATCTTCTCTAGCATGCCAATTTTCTCAAGTCCTTGGATACCTTCTTCTACAGTTTACCAAGACAGGTCTGGTACTTCACATTGTTTTAGTGTAGGCCACTGCATAATCTATGCTTCAGCAACCCAGCCAAACTATTGGATCCTTTCCTAACTTTTCAAGCTAAAACTAGTGAATGATGAATCTGTGCTTAGTGGACCAGTATCAGTAAATTCAAAATGATCCATTGTTAAGTTCCTGGCACTATACTATCCCATGCCCTTAGCAGCCATTCACACAAATATTCCCCAGGTTTCCATTTGTACATATTAGTAAAACCAACCAGTTCTTTTGGAGTATAGCATACCTCCTCCTGCGTCATACTTTGTACTTTACTTTCTGGGGGCACTGTGACTGAAGTCTAATTACAGGTCTAGAAGCCAGAATAGATAGTACAAAAGTGTTTTGAGAACATTCGGCAATGTCTTATAAAGCATCTGCTTCAGGCAATGCCCCAGGCAATGGCTCAGGGTAGAGCTCTTGAGCGACAAACAGGCTACCGTTAATCTCATTATATAGGAGTGGAGGGGCCTGTGGTTTTTCTGGGGCAGGGTGGTTTAGCAGTCAAACCTGAAGTAATCTCTTCAGACGAGAGTACTTTGGCTGGAGGGATTATTCACCAAAATTTAGGGGCTCAGTGTCTTCAGCTTCCAAACAGTCTGAGAGATATTTACACGAGGATTGTTCTTGTAGGTGCCTTTGAATCAGTTCCAGCTCATAGGGACCCTATGCACAATAGAACAAAACACTGCCTGGTACTGCATCATGCCCACAATAGTTTTTATGCTTAAGATCACCACTGAAGCCACTGTGTCACTCCACCTAGTTCAGAATCTTCCTCTTTTTTGCCGACCCTCCACCCTACCAAGCACGATGTCCTTCTCCAGGGATTGATCACTCCTGACAACATGTCCAAGTATGTGAGACACAGTCTCACCATCTTTGCTTCCAAGGAGCACTCTGGATATACTCCTTCAAGAGCAGATCTGTTTGTTGTTTTGGCAGTCTGTGGTGCGTTCACGATTCTTCTCCAACACCACAGTTCAAAACAATCAATTCTTCTTCTGTCTTCCTTATTCATTGTCCAGCGTTCTCATGCTTATTGTGATTGAAAATACCATGCCTCGAGTCATGTACACCTTAGCCTTGAAAGTGACACCTTTACTTTTCAACACTTTAAAATCCTTCACAGCAGATTTTCCCAATGCAATGCGTCTTTTGATTTCCTGACTGCTGCTTCCATGGGTATTGATTGTGGACCTAAGTAAAAGGAAATCCTTGAAAACCTCAGTGCTTTGTCCATTTATGATGATGTAGCTTACTGGTCCAGTTATGAAGATTTTTGTTTTCTTGATGTTGAGGTGCAATCCATACTGATGGCAATATACTTCCATAACATTACAGATGTTCATCGCCTTTTACCAAACATTTTTACTTCTAAGAGGCTATCTTAAAGGTAATTCAAAGAGAAACCCAAACCTCAGTGGCCTCTTCATGTCACCACAATTTTGTGTCCAATGGGATACAACCCAGCAACCAAGTATATCTAAAATGGGTTCCCATCTTCACTACATGTCTAGAAGAGCCCTAGGAGATGCTGTATAGTCACAGTAAGATCTGTTACTATAACCTGGAATGGTGTACAGGAGTTTACTGTGCCTTTGTATGTGCATCTGTCTGTGTGCGTAAGTCTCAGAAAAGGGTTGCGCTATATGTCACGGTCAAAGGCGATGAGGAAGGAGGAGTTTTGAGGAGGAGAAGTACAAAGGGAGGGGAGGAATAAAGCAATCCAGAAACTAAATAAATTTGGTGGAAGCAAAAGCAGAGAGCGAACACTGGGCATGAAAATAAATTCTCCACAAAAATTTTTACAATGTAAGGGGAAAGGTTTTAGCTTCCATAGGCTGTGAAAATGGAGGAGTCAACAGAATCCTACCTATGTCTGAAGGTATAGAAAAATCCCAGCTACCACCTGGATTTCATTTATATTATGAGAAGTACAGGAATGAGTCACTGAATAATGATATATTCTCATAATACTATATTTGCATCCACACACTGTTATAAAAAATAGTGAAGGCAATATGGAATGCAAGATATAAAAATGAAGTTACAGAATGGGCCAACATATGCAAGACTCTGGCAATATATAAAAGTATAGGAGAACAACAATAATATATAAAAGAATATGAGTGAACATGGATATTTTTATTTATACCTTTTACTTTTTAATATTTTCCATAATGAACATAGATTCCTTTCTATAGTCACAAGTTTATTTTTAAAGTCAGTGGTTGAATTGCTGAAATTATGAAATAACTTCCTAAAGCAAATACCATATTAAAGTAAACCATTTGAATTTCTAGGGTTTCACCTTTCCCAGGGAATCCCTTTTGTATAAACTGCCTGGAAATTCATCTTTCTATAGTATCTTGTATTTGTAGGTGTCCTACATCACTAAACACAACCTAGTGAAGGACCTACCATCAAAAGGCTTGGATCTGAGTCTCCTGTCTAAAGTTTCTAGACCCCAATTCTTACCCATTGAAAGAGGTAAATGCACATCAGGTTTAGTGAATGCTCAGTACTTGAGCAAGTGTTTTTGGTGGAAAAGATGACACCCTCAGAACTGAGATCTAGGCAGCCACAACTAGTCTGTTCAAGGTGGCATGACAGATAAAATCTTGTCATCTTAGCTAAATGATTTCCAACCAGTTTAACATTCTGGAAACCTGCTAGGCTTTTTAATTACCTTTCACTGCTGTGGATACTGGGGACCAGGGAACTGGTAAGGTAACAATTAGAGTAAACAAAATTTGAACACTTAACTTTGTCATTGTTGTTGTTAGGTGATGTCAAGTCAGGTCCAACTCATAAAGACCCTACATGCAACAGAACTAAACACACTGCTCCGTCCTGCACCATGTCCACAATCATTGTCACACTCGAGGCTGTTGCAGACATTATACCTATCCATTTCACTAAGGGTCTTCCTCCTTTTTTGCTGACTTCCTACTTTATCAACCATGATGTCCTTCTTCAGGGACTAATCTCTCCTGACAACATGTCCAAAGTATGTAAGATGTAGTCTCATCATTAGTACCTCCAGAGAGCACTCCGGAGGTACTTCATCTAAGACAGACCTGCTTGTTCTTTTGCCTGTCCATGATATATTCAATATTATTCTCTAACACCACAGTTCAAAGGCATCAATTCTTCTTTGGTTTTCCTTATTCATTTTTCAGCTTTTAAACATATATCAAGTGATCAAAACTACCATGGCTTGTGTGAGGAACACTTTAGTCTTCAAGGGGATGTCTTTACTTTTCAACACTTTAAAGAGGTCTTTTGCAGCAGATTTCTCCAATGCAACATGTCTTTTGATGTGTTGACTATTGCTTCCGTAGGTATTGATTATGGATCCAAGTAAAATTAAATCCTTGACAACCTGAATCTTTTCTCCATTGATCATGATACTGCTTATTGGGCCAGTTCTTAGGATTTTTGTTTTCGTGATATTGAATTGTAATCCATACTGAAGGCTATGGTCTTTGATCTTCATCAGTGTTTTAAGTCCTCTTAAATTTTGGCAAGCCAGGCTGTGTTATTTGCATAATGCAGGTTGTTAATGAGCCTTCCTGCAATCATGATGCTCCATTATTCCTCATACAGTCAAATTTCTCTGATTACACACAGGGTACAGATTGAGTAGGTTTGGTGAAAGGATACATCTCTGATTGTCATGGATTGAATTGTGTCCCCCAAAAATATGTATAGTGATTTGCTTAGGCCATGATTCTTGGCACTGTGTGATATTCTAATATGTTGTAAACTCTGCTTCTATGATGTTTATGAGGGAGAATGGGTAGTGGTTGTGCTGGTGAGGCAGGATTCAGTCTGTAATACTGTATGTGCCTTGAAGCAACTTTTGGGATAAAAAGGAAAAGAAAGCTAGCAGAGAGTTAGGGACCTCATACTATCAGGAAAGAAGCAGTGTCTGTGGCTGAGTATATCCTTCCAAAATGTCCCAGTGTCCCTGTGTTTCAGAAGCTCCCATTCCAGGGGAAGATTAAGGACAAGGACCTTCCTCCAGAGCTAACAGAGAAAGTCTTCACCTGGAACTGATGGCCTGAATTTGGACTTGTAGCCTATTGGACTATGACAGAATAAAATTTCTCTTTTAAAGCTGTCCACCCATGGTATTTCTTTTAGAGCAGTACTAGGTGACTGAGATAATGACACACACTTTTCCTGAATTTAAACCATGCAGTGTCACATTGTTCTCTTTGAACTACTGCCTCTTAATACGTGCACAGATTCCTCATGAGCACAAGTAAATGTTTCAGAATTCCCATTCTCTGCAGTTTTACCCATAATTTATTATAATACACATAGCCAAATGTCTTTGCATAATCAATAAAACACAGGCAAACATCTTTCTGGTATTCTTTGCTTTTAACCAACGTCCATTGGACATCAGCAATGATATCCATGGTTCTATGTCCTCTTCTGAATCCAGCCTGAATTTTTGGTAGTTCTCTGTTGGTATGCTACTGCAACCAGTTCTAACTGATCTTCAGGAAAATTTTATTTTCATGTGATGTTAATGTTACTGTTCAATAATTTTCATGTTTGATTGGATCACTTTTCTTGGGAATAGGTATAAATATAGATCTCTTCCAGTTAGTTAGCTAGGTAGTTGTCTTCAAAATTTCTTAGCGTAGACAAGTGAGCACTTCTCATGCTGCATCTATTTGCTGAAATATCTCAGAATTATTCCATCAATTCCTGAAGCCTTGTTTTTTGTCAGTGCTTTCAATGCACCTTGAACTTCTTCCTTCAGATACCACTAGTTCCTGATCATACACTACCTCTTGAAATCGTTGAAGGTCAACCAATTCTTTTTAGTGTATAATGACTCTGTATATTCCTCTCCTTTTCCTTTGATGCTTCCTGTGTCATATAATATTTTTCCCATAGCATTCTTCAGTATTGCAATTCGAGGCTTAATTTTTTTACTTCATTTCTTTCAGCTTGAGAAATACAGAATGTGTTCTTCCCTTTTAGTTTTCTAGCTCTTTGCGCATTTCATTATGTTACTTTACTTTGTCTTCTCCGGCCAACCTTTGAAGCCTTTTGTTTAGTTCTTTTATATCATCATTTCTTCCTTTTCTTTTTTTAGCTATTCAATTTTCAAAGCAAGTTTCTGAGTCTCTTCTGACATTGATTTTATTCTTTCTTTTCTGTCTTTTTAATGATCTTTTACTTTCTTCACGTATGATGTCATTGTACAAGTTGTCCTGTCTTCTGTCATTAGTGTTCAGTGCATGAAATCTATTCTTGAGATGGTCTCTAAACTCAAGTGTGATACACTTAAGGTCCTACTTTGGCACTCAGTGAACTTGTACTAATTTTCTTCAGTTGCTATTGGAACTGGTGTATAAGCAATCAATGGTGTGTCCCACACTCAGTTCCTGGTCTTACTCTGATCATTGATATTGAGCTTTTCCATGGTCTCTTTCCACAGATGTAGTAGATTTTATTCCTGAGTATTCCGTCTGGTGAGGCCCACATGTATAGTTGCTTTTTTATGTGGGTGATAAAAGGATTTGCGATGAAGAAGTTGTTGGTCTTACAAAATTCTATCATGTGAATCTATGGCATCATTTCTATCACCAAGGCCATATTTTCCAACTGATCCTTCTTCTTTGTTTCCCACTTCGTTTGGCATTCCAATCACCAGTAAATATTAATGTATCTTGATTGTATGCTTGATCAGTTTCAGACTGCAGAAGCTGGTAAAATTTTTCAATCTCTTCATCTTTAGTGACACAAAGTTTAAGTGGTGTTGCTTAAAAAAGTCCTGTAATAAAGTACTTGGAAACCGTGGTGGTGTAGTAGTTAAGTCCTGTGGCTGCTAACCAAAAGGTTGGCAGTTTTCAGCCATCATGCACTCCTTGGAAACTCTATGGGGGCAGTTCTACTCTGTCCTATAGTGTAGCTATGAGTTGAAACTGACTCAACAACACCAGGTTTTTAGTCAAGTGCATACTTATATGTGTTACTTAAAACAGGTCTTAGGAGTCTATATTATCAATAGCAACAATGGCAGCAATTAAACTGTTTGTCTACTATAACTGTTGTTGGCTGCCATTCTAGTTGGGGCCTGATTCATGGTGACCCTTGTGTATAGAGTAGAAATGCTTCACAGGGTCTTTTTGTCAACAATTTTTACGGAAAAAGATCACTAGACCTTTTCTTCCACGGAGCCATTAAATAGATTCTAACAATCAATCTTTTAGTTGGCTTTTTTAAGTCTCACAAGGTGAGGAAATTCAGTCTGCAATAATAACCAATGGAGCCAAACTGAAAGCCCACATTTATCCTTGAGGCTAACCTAAATAACTGCACCAAGGGAAGGTCCAGGCCATTTGCAGAAAGAAAAGTTCACACGTTTACACAAGAGTGAATCCCACGCTTGTCCCTTTTACTCTGCAGTGGAGCCAACTGAGCTGAGGAATTATTCTATGGAGCAATGTGAGGCAATAGGTGAAAAATTCTATGTTTTAACAATCCTTGAGAGCCCATTATTATTATTATTATTAGTTTAATGGAATAGTTTCCATTGTCACCAGAGATGTTGCAGCCAGGTTCTGGAGGATATTTTAAAACTGATAGATTGACATTTAAACTTATAATTCACTCACCAAGAACATTGTTAGCATTGTTACCTTCTTAAGGGCTCCCAGCTAGAGCTATTGAGGTTTACTACATTAAGTCTTGCCTAATTTAGTATTTTAAGTAAATCTTGGTCAGGAAAACTAATATAACAGCAACCTCAACTCGTTTTTTACTGTGATAAAGGTGAGTGAAGTGTGTCCTCTTACTCTCCTGTCTCTAATCTTATTTGTGAGATTAGTATTCTGTCTTGCTTTTCCTTTCCAAACTCAGCTCTTTGCTGGGACTTCCTTTAGTTCTTATTTACTTGGTTGAGGCTTGACTTTCTTTCCCACCTCTTCTCAGCAGCCATATTCAGCAAAGATTGCCCTTGATCACTCTGCTGGCCTACAGTAATAATTCCTTCAAAGGTTCACTAGATGGCTTGAATTTCCCTGAGGCAGCCCATGCCTCAAGAAGTCTCTTTCTCACTTGGCATATCCTGAAACTCTATCAATACTTAGCTTTATTATTTTTAAAATTGTGCTTTAGCTGAAGGCTTACAGAGCAAATTAGTATCTTATTAAACAAACAATACATAGATTGTTTTGTGACATTAACTGCAAATCCCATCGCATGTCAGTAGTCTTCCTTTCTAAACTTGGGTTACCCATTATTAGCTTTCCTATCCTCTCCTGCCCTCTTGTTCTCGCCCCTGAGTTAGTGTGCTCATTTGGACTTCATCTGTTTTATTAGCCTGTGTAATCTTTGGATGAAGGGTGAACTTCAGGAGTAAATTCAGTACTAAGTTAAAAGGATATCTGGGCCCATACTCTCAACTCCAGTCTCTACCAGACCAGTAAGTCTGTTCTTCTTTTGTGTGTGTGTGAGTTACAATTTTGTTCTGTATTTATCTCCAGCTGTGTCCATGACCCTCTATTATGATTCCTCTGCTATGATCCCTATTGTGATCAGTGATGGTAGCTGGGCACCATCTAGTTGTCCTGGACTCAGTCTGGTAGCGGCTGTGGTAATTGCAGTTCATTAGACATTTGGACTAATCTTTCCACATCTTTTTAGTTTTCTTCACTCTCTCTTGTTCCAGATGGGGTGAGACCAGTGGAGTATCTTATGGCTGCTCACAAACTTTTAAGATCCCAGATACTGCTCACCCAAAGTAGGATGTAGAATTTTTGTTCATAAACTGTTATGCCACTTGAGCTAGATGCCCCCTGAGACCGTGGTACCCAGCCCTCAGCCAGTAATTCCATCTTTCAGGGAGTCTGGGTGTATCTGTGAAGTGTTATGACTTTGCCTTCTTCAAGTGCAATGGCTTCCGCAGTAATGTACGCCATCTTGCCCTTCACCACAGTTACTACTTATCTATTGCCTAGTTCATGGTTTTCTCTCTCCACTTCTCCCTCCGCTGTAACCATTTTAAAGATTTTTTTCATGAGTTTTCATAATAGTGTTCTCATATAATATTTGTCCCTTTGTGACTGACTTATTTCACTCAGCACAATGCCTTCTGATTCATACATGTTTTGCAGATTCATTATGTTATTTTGTTGTTGCATACTATTCAGGAACTGACGATACTAAAGAAAAAAGTCAAAACTACATTGAAGACATTGGCAGAAAACAAGATTCCAGGAATTTCTGGAATATGAATTAAGATGTTCCAACAAACAGATGCAGTGCTAGAAGTGCTTACTCAACTATGACAAGAAATTTAGAGGACAGCTACCTGGTCAACCAGCTGGAAGAGATCCATATTTATGCCTATTCCTAAGAAAGGTCATCCAAATTAGTGTGGAAATTATTAAGCAGTATTGGCATTAATAGCACCCCATGTAAGATTTTGCTTAAGATCATTCAAAAGTGGCTGCAACAGTGTGTTGACAGGAAACTGCCAGAAATTCAAACCAGATTCAGAAGAGGGTGTAGAACCAGAGATATCTTTGCTGGTGTCACATGGTTCTTCGCTGAAAGAATGTCAGAAAGATATTTGCCTGTGTTTCATTGACTATGCAAAGACATTCAACTGTGCGGATCATAACAAATTATAGATAACATTGTAGACAATGAGAATTGCAGAACATTTAATTATGCTCATAAGGAATCTGTACATGGATCAAGAGGCAGTTCTGTGAAAAGAATAAGGGGACACTGCATGGTTTAAAGTCAGTAAAGATGTACATCAAGGTTCTACCTTTCAAAACACCTTTTCAATCTGTATGCTGAGCAAGTAATTCAAGAAGCTGCTTTATATGAAGAAGAACAAGGCTCAAGACTGGAGAAAGACTCTTTAACAGTCTTATGATGCAGATAATACAACCCTGCTTCCTAGAAGTTAAAAGGATATGAAACACTTAACTGATAAAGATCAAAGACCACAGCCTTCAGTGTGGATTGTACCTCAACATCAAGAAAGCAAAAATCCTCGCTACTGGACCAGTAAGCAACATCACGACAAATGGAGAAAGGATTGAGGTTGTCAAGGATTTCATTTTGCTTTGTCCCACTCAACACTCATGGAAGCAGCAGTCAAGAAATCAAAACACACATTGCACTGGGAAAATCTCCTCCAAAGGAGCTCTTTAAAGTGTTGAAACACAAGATGTCAAGACTAAGGTATGTCTGATCCAGCCAAAGCCAAGTGCCGTGTGTCTGATCCAAGACATGGTATTTTCAACTGCATCATATGCATGCAAAATCTGGACAATGAATAAGAAGGACAGAAGAAGAATTGATGCCTTCAATGACACTGAATTGTAGTGTTAGAGAAAAATATCGACTATAATTTACCATAGAATGTGGAAAAATCAAGCAGATCTGTTCTGGATAAAGTTCAACCAGTGTAATCTTTGGAAGCACAGACAGCAAGACCACATCTCAAATACTTTGGACATGTTGTCAGGAGGGATTAGCCCATGGAGAATGACATCATGCTTGGTGGAGTGGAGGGCCGCTGAAAAAGACCCTAAAGGTGATGGATTGACACAGCAGCTGCAACAATGGGCTTAAGATCCAACGGCACTTGGCTTGGCATATAAACAATTGTGAGCACGACACAGGACAGGTTTGTGTTTTGTTCTGCTGTGCATAGGATCACTATGAGTCAGAACCAACTAAATGGCACCTAACAACAACAGCAGAGCATTCCATTGTGTGTATGTGCCACAGTTTATCCATTCGTTTGTTGATGGGCACTTAGGATCTTTCCATCTTTTTGCTATTGTGAATAATGAAGAAATGAATCTGGATAAGCATATGCTTATTTGTGTGACAGTTTTTGTTTTATTAGGATACATTCCTAGGAGTGGGATTGATCATATGATATTTTTATTTCTAGGTTTTTAAAGAAGTTCTATGTATTCACTGGGAGCATGGCCTCTAGACCTGCAGCTGCCCCTGAGCAGAAAACATTACTGAGGCCAACCCTTTGAACAGGAATAGACTGGACTCGGGAACACAGTGTGATCATATGGTGTATGTATTTAGTAGTTCTATGCATTTATAGGATGCTGTCCTACTAGCCACTTACTGGAGGGTACAGAGAATGTGGAGAGGAGGGGACAAGAGATTGTTAAGAGGATATGACATACACAGAATGGAAGAGAGGAGTGTGCTACTATCATGTAAGCAAAGCAAAAGGAGCTGCAGATAAGTGGGCATGCAAATTTAATTTGGATTGTATGCTTTCACTTAATCACAATAATAAAAAAGAAGTTCCATACAATTTTCCAAAGTGGTTCTATTATTTTACATTCCTACCAGCAATACGTAAGAACTCCAGTCTCTCCACAGCCTCTCCAACATTTGTTATTTTCTGTTTTTTTGATTCATGCTTGTAATATTGGGGTGAGATGGTATCTTATTGCAGTTTTTAATTTGCATTTTTCTAACGGCTAGTGATTGAGAACATTTCTTTATTCTAGAGTTGATGTTTTCTCTGTTCTTCTTACTAATCTGTTCTGTGACCTTTGCAAGTTGATTTTTCACCTTTTTCAGGTGATTTTTCACCTTCTTTTGTGGTTGTTGAGACTGCTGTATTGCATTTCTTGATATGATGTGTTGATTCTTTATTGAGCTTTGTGGCTGACCCTATGATCCAACTTAATAAACTGTATATAACCCCAATTTTGGTTGCTACCAGTCTTGTCAACTTCCTCTCCATCTGGAAGGACTATAATGACTGTAGTACACTCCTCTTTTTAATACAATGATATCATAGTTTACATGATATGATCACTAGATCTTTACTTTCACTATTATAGCTTTGATTGTGTTTGGAGCCTTCCCTAACTGAGTAGGATTCTGGATAATGTGTCTTTCTAAAATACAAAGTTAGCAGTTTTGTTCTTCCAAGCCAAGAGATTCTTTCAGTATTTCTTGTAGCTTCGGTTTGATTTTTACAAAATCTTTGCGCTTCTGTTTATCTCGGAATGTCTTAATTCCATTTTTGTATTTGAAAGATAGTTTTGCAGGATATATAATTCTTGGTTGGAAGTTCTTCTCCTTCAAGGCTTTGAATGTGCCATGCCACTGTCTCCGTGCCAGAATCGTTTCTGCAGAGAAACCCAACGAAAGCCTACAGGGTTTCTCTCTGAATGTTATCTTTGCTTTGAGTTTTGCTGCCTTTAAGAGTTTCTGCTTATGTTTCATTTCATTCAGCTTGATTATAATATGTCTTGGAGTCTTTCTGTTGAGATCTATATTGAGTGGTGTTTGATACATATCTTGGATACCTATATTTTCTTCTTTGATTATTTCTGGGAAGTTTTCTGTCAGCAGCTCAGCCACAATACTCTGTGTTCTCAGGTGTCTCGCCCTGTTCAGGAACTCCAATTAATCCTATATTGTTCTTCTTAATAGAGTCCCACATGCTTCTTAAAAATGCTTCTTCATTTTTCTTGTTTCTTTTTTCTGATGATGGAGTCAGTGGCTCTGTCCTCCAAATCAGAAATTCTCTTTTCCATTTGTTCCATTCTGTTTTCTTGGCTTTGAATTAAAGTTTCTACGTCTTTGATTTTGTTCTTGATCTGTTGGATTTCAGAGTACTGATGTTCCATCAGATCAAACAGCTTGCTTAGTTTTTTGTTTTGCTCTGCTGTATTTTATATAAGGTCTAGGAGGGCTCTTTATATAATCCTTTTGTATTCACCTTCTGATAGTTTCAAAAAAGCTTCTTCATCTGGGAAATTCTGAGATGGTTTCTTTTGGGGGCCTTCTGATGCCATTGGTGACTTCCAGGTTACCGTCCTCTCCAAGGTTTGCTGCTTTGGGGGCATCATGTAGGTCAATAGAGGCTAGAAGAGGTGCTGTGAAGATGTACCACAGTTGTTTCTCTAGGCCATCTTAAGATAAGAAGTAAAAAGTATTTGGCACCTTCCAAAGTCAGTCAGGTTTCCAGTCCCTCTTCCCAGCTGGCAAAGTAAGCACCTCTATATTGAACACCTGATTTGGGCCCCAGCTGTAGGTGATATTGTGTAGATCTCTGCTTTTCTGTTGGAAAAGCATTCTCTTCTGGGTAGGAACTGCCTCCCAGCCAAGTAATTAGGTCCACCTGAGGCTTCTGTATGGCTGACCCCGCCTCCCAGCAAAACCAGATGGTATTCCTGGCAGACAGAGAGGCCAAGAGTGCCAAAATGCCCAGAGTCCACAGCCTCTGCCCCTGGGCCCTGGCCCCAGGTGACACTGTGCGAAACACCACCCCCCTGCTAGAAAAGCACTATCCCCCAGCAGGAGCCACCTCCCAGCTTAAGAACCAAGTCTGGCCGGGTCCCCTGCCTGGGCTTCTCCGTTTCCCGATAGGCGAGAGGAGCTGAGGTGTATAGACACCAAAGTCAGGCTCTCAGAACCTGGCAATTACAGTTGCCGGCCCCACCAGCAGTGTGTCTGAGACCAGCAGCTAGTAAGTCCCAGTTCTGCCTGCTGGCCAAGACAGAAGAAAAAAAAGTCAAAATGGTGCGTTACCTTTGGTCTATCCAAGCCTGTGCTCGCCAAGAGTGGGTTCAGTGAAAAAGAGGACGTTTTGTGTTCCGGGTTGGTATGAAGTCCAAATTAACAGCCTTATGCCGAATTCCAGGGCTCACTAGGTGTCCAGACTCTGTTTAACTATCATATCAGGTCTTAGTTTCCAGAGGGATTTAGGGAGAGGTGCGTTTAGTCCGCCAGCTTGACTTCACCCCTGAGAACATTTCTTCGTGTGTCTATTAGCCATCTGAAACTTTTGTGAAGTCTGTTCACAACCTTTGTCTTCTTTAAAAGAACAAGATTGTCTTTTTGCTGGAAGTACTGGATTTTCCTATAGTTTTGAGAGATTAGATCTTCATTGGATTTGTCATAGCCAATTTTTTTCCCCTTCTGTAGGTGAACGACTGCCTTTCAATTTCTTGCTTTTAAGTCTGTCTGAACTGACCCATTGTCAAAGAAACCTCACTTTAATTAGTCCTCTCTTTAGTGTTTCTCTCTAATGTTCCTCTCTAGGTATCACCATATTTGTTTTCTAAGTCCCACAGTGGGATCAGTGCTAATCTGTGTCCATTATTGCTTCTCATCATCGTGTTTTTGAATGAAATGAGGAAGTGGAATGAAAGATGTGTTGTATTTTTATGCAAATAATGCATGTCTTCTGTATTTTTTGCCAGCCATGGCCTGCTCCATGAGGTATTTTTATAAGTGCTGCTGTGCCAATTTTTTACTTACATGTTGCTATAAAAAAAAAAAGGTTAGTATAATGTGGTTATGAAAATACCTCACAGGGGAGAGCAGGATTGGCTAAAAACATGTAGAAGGTACATGTAATTTGTGTAAAAATATGATGGCTTTAAATTTCAATAAATATTTTTTGAGTCCCTACTATGTTCTAAACATGGAACTAAATCACATAGGATACGGAAAGGGTCATAGCATTGCTGTGCTTAGTTGCTCCTGAGTCAGCTGCAATTCATGGTCATCTTATGTATACCAAACAAAATGCTGCCCAGTCCTATACCATATTCACAATCATTGTTACATCTGCATACACTGTTGTGATGATTGTGTCAGTCCATTGTGGGGAGCGGAGCCTCCGGCCCAAGATGGTGCCCAAGGCCGGAGCCCCTCCTTATTCCACACCCTTGTTTACCAGACTTAGGGCTTGCATAGCGCATGCTTGTGAGCAGTGGCTACTGATCAGCCTATTGAGAGCCCCGCTTTGAGAGGACGTGGCCTATGGTGATTGGAGGAACCTGGGGGATAAAAGTGTGTGGGGACCGGGTGTAGGAGGAAGAAGAACAAAGGAAGTAGAATAGAAAGTAGAATAGGAAGTAGAATAGGAAGAAGAACAAAGGAAGAATAAAGCAAGCAACTTGCAAGGTGGCTCGTATCCGTGTGTCCTGTCTTCTTTCCGTGGGCGGACAGTTAGGCAGTGACAAGTGGCGCCTGAACGTGGGGCCCCCTGGGAGCCCAAGAGGAAGAGATAGCAGCGCTGGTAAGTCCCTGGGAAAAAAGGGGCGATCTCAAGTCCCTGGGAAAAGGAGGGGCAATCTCAAGTCCCCGGGAAAAGGAGGGGCAATCGCAAATCCCCGGGTAAGAGGGGCAATCGCAAGTTCTCCGGGTAAGAGGAGACCATCGGGAGGGGAAGTTCTCCGGGGAGTCGGAGACCATAGCCAAGTGCACTAAGCACCGGCAGAGCCTGGGGCAGGGAGCGCCGGGTGGGAGCAGGGTAGTTATCGTGGGAGGTTAGCTTCACTTTCGCCATGGGGAATCAGCTGTCTGCCAGACACCTTCAGAATGCCTGTAAGAGTTTGTTTAAGCAGCATGGCATTGGTATAAAGCAAGCTTCTTAAAACTGGCTATGCTTTTCAAGCTCAAACCAACTTTACAGCTTCAGCCAGCAGAAAATTTAAAAGGACAGGTTACTCATTTTTTTCTTCCCTGCTCGCACCTGCCTCAGCCGCTTTGTAGCTTTAGCCAGCAAAGAATTTATAAATCAACTAACTGCAGCCCTTAAAACTAAAATTAACTCCTACCAGTGCAGCGTGGGGCTTACAACTAATTAATCACAACCAGTTACAGATTCCTTTGTTCCTTCTCCTTTAATCTCCAAGGACATGGCCTTCGGACCAGAAAACGAAAACTACATTTAATATATTCACAACATGCTTTCTTGCTTCTTATCTCTGTAAAAATGTGAGTTTAACAGACTAATTCCATTAACTGAAAAAATTTTCTCTTAGGTTTTAAACTTTGCCTGATGTAAACAACCTGGCTTATACTTCTAAGAGCTTTCAAAAATTTTACAACACCCTTAAAATTATAAACACAGCTTACCATATCATTTAATAAAATATACCCTTTTGTTATCAATCACTTGCTGTCACTAACCAAGCCGCAAGGCAGAAATTATATTTTCACAGGAATTCAACTCGCAAACGCAACCTGACACATACCCTCTGAGAGATCTCCCCAACAACAGTGAAGTCACTGCCAAAACGTCGTGTGATTGGTGCCCACCAGCTCCTTCATTGTTAACCCTTTTCAGATACTGCAACATCACCAAATTAAATAAAACAAGGAACTATGCTGTCAATGGCCAAAATGTAAAGAACTCTGGACTTGGACATAAACTAACCCAATCTCTCCTGAATAAAACAGTCACCACTTGTGTAACAGGAACCAACATAATCCTTAAAAGGAATTTCAATGAGAAAAATGTAAACATCACTTAAAAAAAGGGAATGACTGTCACATAGGGCAATGAAACCTGCCACAGTGTAACCTGTTTTAACATAATGTGTTTTAACTGTAATTTTGCTAATTGTGTGGGCCCCCTTGGGGAAGGGAAACTTATGATTGTTCTACATCAGCCTCCCTTTGTGTTACTGCCTGTAAACTTGTCGGGACAAAGGGCTACAAGTAATAGAAAAATTGCAAGAGTTGAATAGGCCTAAGCAGGCTATCGCGGCCACTCCAAGCGAACAGCCCTTGGCAAATGTCTGGCTCAGCATGATAGAAGGGTAGTCAGAGAGGAGCAACCTCTTCTGGGGGTGCTACCAACCTAAGACAGGGGCCTCACCAAGCTGTGAGGTATCCCGATGACGGGTAAGGAGCATCCTAGCCGAAGATGACCTAAGGCAGGTACCTTCTCGGCTGTTTATGTAAACAAAAAGGGGGAGATGTGGGGAGCGGAGCCTCCGGCCCAAGATGGCGCCCAAGGCCGGAGCCCCTCCTTATTCCACACCCTCGTTTACCAGACTTAGGGCTTTCTTAGCGCATGCTTGTGAGCAGTGGCTGCTGATCAGCCTATTAAGAGCCCCGCTTTGGGAGGACATGGCCTTGGGTGATTGGACGAACCTGGGAGATAAAAGCGTGTGGGGACCGGGTGTAGGGGGAAGAAGAACAAAGAAAGAAGAATAGGGGAAGCAGACACAGCCTTGGGAGCTGCAGCTGCCGCCACGTCCCTGAACGCTGTGGCGTTCAGGGACGCGGCGCAGCAGGAGAGCGAGGAGGAAGAAGAATAAAGCAAGTAACTTGCAAGGTGGCTCGTATCCGTGTGTCCTGTCTTCTTTCCGCGGGCGGACAGTTAGGCAGTGACAGTCCATCTCATTAAAGGTCTTCCTTATTTCTGCTGATTCTCTAGTCTATCAAACAAAATATTCTTTCTAGCAATTGGTCTTTGCTGATGATGTCCAAAGAAAGTAAACTGAAGTCTCACTATTCTCACTTCTAAATATCATTGTCATTGCATTTCTTCAAAGACTGATTTGTTCATTCTTCTGATAGTCCATGCTATGTTCATCTTTCTTTGCTAACACTGCATTCAAACGAATCAATTTTTCTTCTGCATTCCTTTTTCAGTGTCTGGTTTTCATGTATGTTAAGAGAGAGAAAAAGTCGTGGCTTGGGTCAGATACATATTAGTCATCAAAATGACAACTTTGCTTTTTAAAACATTAAAGAGGTCTTTTGCACCAGATTTCTCCAAATGTGATACTTAGCATACAACTACTTTTACTATGTGATTTTTACTAACTTCTGAGTGAGATAGACATAGGGGAAATTAATTCTAAGACAAGCTGAAAATTAAATATGCTAAACAGAACTATATGGTTTGGAAAAGAGGAAGTACAGGGAACATCTTTCTTATTTTTATCTGAGACCAACAAGCAGGCTTTCTTGAAAAGGAAGGATTTAAACTAAGCTTTGAAATTTATAGGTGGAGAAAGACACTCTAGTCTCTGAAAATGAAAAAGGTGAACATAGCAGATAGTGTAAGTTAGGTTTGGGGTTTGAGAATTTCCTGTGTGGCTGAAAGTGAAGGCTTTTGAAAGAAATTTTTAGAAGAGAGATCTAGAAAGTTAGCTTCATGTTTGACTGTGGAGGATCCTAAACATCATGTTAAGGTCTCTGGGTCTTGTTCATTTAGGAAAATCACTATTGGGTTTTGAGCAAATGAGGTACGCGATGTTTGTCTAGTCACTTTATAAGGCCTTCCCTGCTCACTGACAAAAGTCTATAGGTTCAGGAAGATGACTCAGGGTCAGCACAGAGACTGAAATGGGAAGGAGAGAGACTAGAGCAAGCAGACTGATCTGGAAGTGAAAATGAGACAATGAAGACTCCTAAACTGAGTAGAAACAACAGGAAGGCAAAAGCTGTGATTCTACTAGGCAAAATAGTCTCTGTAACCTACAGAGGTTATAGCCTCTATAATAACCTTTAGCAGATGCTTCAGTTAAGATTGCAAAACATTTTCCATTACAGTCCTCACATTTGGCCGCTCATACTTACTTATCTTGATCCCAGTTTCTGAAAGATAATCTCAGATCAGATGCAGATCTTTTAAGAATATTCCCTCTGCATCATGTCAACAAGTATCAAAAACATTTGTATTGGAAAATATGAGATAAAAAGAGAGAAAAGATTATTTGCTTAAATATCAAATATCTGAAAGGAATAGTTTAATATGTCAGACTTATTGCCTTAAGCTGGGTACAAACATAGTAGAATTTGGTGGATTTCATTCCAACAAATAATTTAAAGCAAGAATAGTTTAATTCTTGCTGGATTTTTATTTGTTTTTAAGACCACTGGGAGGGGGTTTCCTTATTAGATTGTTTGTTTTAAGATCACTGAAGCTTGATATCAAATAAGCCTGTGAAATGACTACTTGATTTAAACAGGACTCTTAACTCTGTGGAAGGAGCCTAGAGCCAATCTTGGAGTTGGAGACCCCAGCAAGGAATATACTCCATTAAGTTGTAGCTTCCACAAGCTGTAAATCCAGAAGGTAATATGGATAGGATAGAAACCCCTTAGAAACAAAGATCCTCTATCTTGGAGGGAATTTTTGAGATTATCTACTTCAACCTCTTCATTTAGGAGGTAAGGGAACTGGATCCAAAGAGATTAAATAACTTGCCCAAAGATCCATATATGTCTTTACTTCTAGATCATGGCACTCTTCTGCTTAAAGTACATTTCTCCACATCTTGCCTGAGGTTTCACAGAGCCTAAACTTGCAGGATATTGGGAAAAGCGGTTTTCATAACTAGTGACTGACAGTTGGCTGTAGGCTGGAAGCAGAATTGTGGGCCCTTAAGGTAATATGTAAAAGTACTGAGAATCCACTAAACATACAATTTAATACAATTTATAAAATTCCTCTCATAAAGTTCCCTTTTCTCTGTTTTCATCTTGCTACCCAAGCTACCCTGTATGTCGTTTTCAGTTGATTGCATCTAAGGCGTAACACTGGGAGGACAAGATACATACTGACATTGTTTTTTAAATAGCTTTCCTCCTCCACTTTTTCTTCCAGCACCTTCATGCCCATATGCCACTACGTCTGATCAGTTTCTGAGTTCTTCTAACTCAAGAGTGACTGCTTACTGGGAAATTTCTAGAACTCTTCTCACACTGGTGAAAAACTAAAGTCTTGAACTCCTGTGGAAATTACTAGTATTAGTGTTTAAAAAGATAATTTGGAAACTGACTTCCTAGGAGATATAAGCAAAAACAATAAAATGATATATCAAATTAACCTTTTCTTATGGCAGCATCATGAATTCTCCTGTTAAAATTAACTACAAAAGACCTCAGAAGATATAAATGAACATGATGCAATCATATTAACTTCATACAAATAATATATCCATCAAAAGCAGTAATATTAAATACACTGATGTATTTGGATAAGACAAGGAGATTAATTGCCATGATTTTATTTGTGTGTGTTCCTAAATATCAGAGATGAGTAGTGAATAAATGAAGAAATAATCATACTTCTCAGGACAATTACACACTACATGTGGCAGGCTCTGTTAAGTACTGTCATATGCTACATCTCATTTAATATTCATGTACAACTTAGTGACAGGTTATTAATTATTACTCATACCATTGTGACAATTACAAGGAAAATAAATCAAGGAGGCCAGGAATTTTTTTTTCTGAACTAGAAAATGCCAAATAGGAAGAGATTCAATATTAAGTTTATTTGATTAAAAATTCCATGTTCTTTATGCTGTGGTGCCTCCTATATAAAATCTTCAAGGGAATTATATAACTAAAATTTAATGTGCGCTTATTAGAGTGTAGGCACTATCCAAATGCTTTGTGTGTTCAATTCCTCATTATTCAACCACCTCATTATTTGCTTGTTTTTCACTTAAAAATGAGAAAGCTAAAGTGCAGGGACGTTAACTTGCCCTCAGCCTCACAGTGATGATTTGGCAACCACACTGTAATTTAAATCCAGAACCCAAACTCTTGACCATCACATTTGTCATGGATAGACTTGTGTCCCCCAGAAAATATGTGTAGCCATGTGGCTGGGCTGTGATTCCTAGTATCTTGTGACTGTCCTCCATTGTGTGGTTTTCCTACACTATATGTTAAAGGTTAGGGTGGGGCTATAAATCCCTCCATAGGATTACCTCCCTGCTCCACTGTAAAGGGAGTTTCCCTGGAATATGGCTTGCCCCACCCTTAATCCTTTCGTCCTACAAGAGATAAAAGGAAAGAGAAGCAAGTGGAGAATTGGGAACCTCACTCCATCAAGCAAGCAGCACGGGGAGAAGAGTGTGTCCTTCAGACCTGAGGTTCCTGCGCCAAGACGCTCCCTGGACAAAGACTGATGCAATACTGGACTTGCCTCCTGAGCTGACAAGGGGAAAGCCTTCCCCTGGAGTAGACACCCTGAATATGGACTTGCAGCCTACCAGACTATGTAAGAATAAACTTTCCTTTATTAAAGCCGTCCACTCTGTGGTATTTGTTAGAGGAGCCCTAGCTGACTAAAACAAGGCTATTGTGCCTTAATTAATTTCATTCCCTTCCACTCTATCCCACTCTTCTTTTCTTTTCTTTGCTCTGCTCTCCCTGTCATCCTTCCATATTTCCTTCCTTTTCCCTTATTTCCTTCCTCCAAACATTCATCCACAATCTGCAGGGGGATTGTATACAAGATGAATGAATGACCCAAGAATGAAGAACTCAGAGAGAAAGAGACAGGTAAATACATAATTTTAGAAGATGCCACTGAGCCTCTATGTGGGGTATTTACATTTCTGAACAATTGCCCAGGTTTCACTAATGGTACTGGTTAGAGATCATTTCTGAGAACCACTAGTAGAACTGAGTCTTATGTATAAATTTGAGTGGTTCTCAAAATTATACATAAGACTCAGCCAGGGATCTTGTTAAAACACAGATTTTGATTCATTATATTTGGGGTGGAAATGCAAATTCTTAGCCCTGGTTCAAACCACTAATACTTTTTTAGCATCCAAGTACTCGTGTACTTGTATCCTCTGGGATCCTTGGATTCGAGCATACAGAAATAGAAACTGAGGTGAGGAAGACAGCAACAATGAACAGATAAGACCTTGTAAATGACAGCAAGTGATAGAAACATCATTTTGGGGATGACAGATTTTAAGTGTAGGAGCCAGATCTGACACACATGTCACATGGTAGAAGCTGTGTTTTAGAAAACTACTACAATACATGAAGAAAAGTCATACAGCACAGGAATAAAATATAGAAACCAGTATGCACTTAGCAATTACAATGTGAACTAGTGCAATATTAGTGGAAATGAAGAGAAAAAAGATGGATTTGGACATCATGGAAAAGAAAATAAGAAGCCCTGGTGTTGCAGTGGTTGAGGTTATCTGCTAACTGAAAGATTGGCAGCATGAACCCACTAAGGGAGTAAGATGTTTCAAGATTCTTTGCACTCAATGGCATGGGTTTAGTTTGGTTGTTTGGAAGAGAAGGAACACTCAGAATCTACCAAAAAGTGGCTGGTAAATTCTGTGAGGAGTGTGAGGAAAAAGAAGTGGCAAATACCATCCTCAAGTTCTAGTTCTATACACTAGGTGATGTCATTCACCAAGATGGGAATGGAGGAATAGAAGGAACAAGAGGACAGTCAAAAGTTTCTTTGGATGCAAGAAAAAAAAAAGAGTTCTTGTGGTATATTCTGAAGGACATGAGTTGGGGCAAAGATGAAAGGGGTACAACTTTCTAATTTATCAGGAATGGTGTAAGAACCAGAACAAATAATGTAGATGCACTAACTTGCCTTTCATCACAGGTGGAGTTTGCTGACTAGCCCATTTTGGAGGCAATTTAGTTTGGCTGTATCTAGATTAAGAAGCCCTGGTAGCGTGGCACAGTGATTAAACTGTTAGCTGCTAATCAGAAGATCTACAGTCCACACACACCAACCACTCCAGGGGAGAAAGATGTGGCAGTCTGCTTCTGTAAAGATTTATAGCCTTGGAAACTCTAAAAGGCAGTTCTATTCTGTACTATAGTATATTATGAGTACAAATCGACTAGACATATTTGGCTGGATGGACTTTTGTCCCTAGAATGGAATGCCAGTGGTACAATGATTACAAGCTCTGCCACTGACCGAAAAGGTCACAGTTCAAACCAGCCAATCCTTGGAAACTCTATGGAACAGTTCTACTCTGTCCTACAGGGTCACTATGAGTCGTAATCGTCTCAATAGCAATGGGATTGTTATCTAAATCACCTGCGAGGCTTGTTGAACTACACATTCAGTAGGTCTGTAATGGATTCAATCTGCATTTTTGAAAGTCTTGGTTGATTCTGATACCCACAGTTCATGGACCAAACTTAAGAAACACTGATTTAGAAGAAGCTGAAATAAAAAATAGTGGCTTATATCTGACTAGTTACAGAGCAATCTCTGACTCCTCCTCCATTAATTTGCATTCTGCTTACCTTTCAAGCCTTTCCTGTCCAACTGAGATACTACTTTCTCCAATTTAATTAACATCAAATGGACATATTTTACAATGTCACTTTGCATTCACCACCCTTGAAAGGTATGCATTATTTCCTGCATTTTGAAGATACAGAACTGAAGCTTAGAAACTAAGTGGGCCAAGACCCTTGAGTTAATCAGCAATAACAGGGAATCGTAGCTACATCATCAAATTCCAAGGTTTGTGCCCTTTCTGCTATGATACAGCACCTCCTCAAAAAAAAGCCTTATTTTCTGGCTGATCGTTGTCTTTTTTTTTTTTTTTACTGATGTTTAGGGTTTAGATCTGTTAACAGTATTTCACACATAGTATACTACTATCCAGCTGCTTTCCATATGTTCAAATTGCATTCTTAACTCTACAATCTACAGCCACTGTTATGGATTAAATTGTGTTTTCCCCCAAAGGTGTATCAACTTGGCTAGGCCATAATTCTCAGTATTGTGTGACTGTCCAACATTCTGTGGTCTGATGTGATTTTGCTATGTGTCAGAGATTCTAATCTCTGCCTGTGGTTAATGAGGTAAGATTAGGTTTTGCTGAAGACGATTAGGGTGGGATATAACATTTACTCAGGACAGGGACTTGATACAGTCTAAGGGGGATTTACTTGGGGTATGGCCTTCATAATCTTTTGTCTAATAAAAGATGAAAGGAAGGAGAATTGAGCAGAGACATGGGACCTCATGCCACCAAGAAAGAAGAGCTGGGAGCAGAGTGTGTCCTTTGGACCCAGGGTCTCTGTGCTGATAACTTCCTATATCAGGATAATACTGATGACAATGACCTTCCTCTAGAGAGAAAAAGGCTTCCCCTAGAGCTGGCACCCTAAATTTAGACTACTAGCCTCCTAAGCTGTGAGAGAATAAATTTGTGTTAAAGACATCCACCTATGGTATTTCTGTTATGAGCACTAGATAACCAAGACAACCACAGACTATTTTAATTTGTTGTCCACCCAACAGAGCCTGGCACTCAGAGGGCATTTAGTGGAAGCTCAACAAATGCTGTACTCAGTTCCCTGAGGTGGTGGCTGACCAAAGTAAAGGCAAATGAAGACTTCCTGTGTGGTCTTGGGTGTCTCACTTCACATCTTAAATTCCTCCTCTTTAAGGTGAGGAGATTCATACATTTTCCTCACAAGAGTCACAGGAATTTTGAAGAGAGTAGAAGGATATACTAGCACCAAAACACAGTGAATCAAGGTAAGAAAATTAAGTTTTGAGTGAATATTAACCAAGGAGGAACAGTATCCTTTCTAGAACATCAGATTTCCAGTCACAAAGCCAGAAAATTAATAGCTAGCCCCAGCCACTCAAAGGATTCATTTATTTCTCCCATAGCTGTAGATCTTTACAGAAGCCAACTGCCAGGTCTTCCTTCCACAGAGTGGCTGCTGGCTTTGAACTGTGGACCTATTGGTTAGCAGATGAATGCTTTAACCACTATGCGACCAGGGATCATTGGTAATAGGAAATAGGGGCCACATTATTACTGAATCAGGACCAAGAGAACAATTAGATGATCTCATTAAGAACAGACGGGAGGCAGGGCCAAGCTGGCAGAGTAGTCAGATACATTCTGTGGTCTGTTTTAGAATAAAGACACCCCCCCCAAAACAACTGAATTGATTATACACGACTGTTTTAGTCAGCTAGGGCTGCTTTAACAGAAATACCACAGAGTGGACGGCTTTAACAAGGGAAAGTTTATTCTTACACAGTCCGATAGGTTACAAGTCCATATTCAGGGTGTCCATTCCAGGGGAAGGCTTTCCCCTTGTTGGCTCTGGAGGATAGTCCGGTATTGCATCAGTCTTTGTCCAGGGAGCATCTTGGCGCAGGAACCTCAGGTCTGAAGGACACACTCTTCTCCCCGTGCTGCTTGCTTGATGGAGTGAGGTTCCCAATTCTCCACTTGCTTCTCTTTCCTTTTATCTCTTGTAGGACGAAAGGATTAAGGGTGGGGCAAGCCATACTCGGGAAACTCCCTTTACAGTGGTGCATGGAGGTGATCTTATAAAGGGATTTACAGCCCCCACCCTAATCTTTTAACATACAGCACAGCAAAATCACGAAACGGAGGACATGGGAATCATGGCCCAGCCACATGGCTACATGTATTTCTGGAGGAACACAATTCAATCTATGATATCAATGATCTGTTGTTGTTGTTAGGTGCCATTGAGTCAGTTCCGACTCATAGTGATCTTACAGGTCACAGTGGAACTTCCCCGTAGAGTTTCCGAAGAATGTCTTAGCACTTCACCACTATGACACTGGGGTCTCCACATGCTGATCTAGAAGCCCTAAAAATCAAAAGCAAGTGGAGGAATCAGACTGAGACAGACAGTTCAGTAGCAACAAGGAGTTGCCAGACCTGACCCAGTAAGAACTGGCTTACAGCAAGCTACATCCACTGGTACCAGAGCAGTGAGGCAAACAGCAGCACTAGAAAGCATTTTTCACATCACAAGAGACTGAGCAGCAAAGAGTCCAATCAAACCTCCAGAGTCACGGAAAATATGGAGCTATTGGCAAAATACCTGGGTTTAACCTACTACATGGTTAAAAAAAATACCTGGTTGAAGAAAACTCTCCACTTATCTGCCCCCCATCTGCCTGCAAGGGATCTAAGTTGGCTTCATAGATTACTGTGTCCCCTGTTCAAGAAGCAAGACCCATCATGTGCACTGTGCCATTCTCTCAGCCTTAGAGGTGGAACAAATTAGCAAACAGGGAAAAAAATAATCTGCTAGCACTCCTAAATTGAGAACTCAGGACAGACATAGCTCCTTTGCCTAGATACAGGCAAAAGGTGTCTGTGGAATTTGGATGCCTTTCACTCCTGAGTAGATCTGTGTGGGCCCATTTCAACAGCATATGCCATTACTAGTATATTACCAAACCAAAAAAACCAAACTCATTGCCCTCAAGTTGATTCTGACTCATAGCAACCCTATAGAACAAAGTAGAACTGCCCCTTAGAGTTTCCAAAGAACACCTGGCGGATTTGAAGTGCTGACCTTTTGGTTAGCAACTGTAGCACTTAACCACTACAGAACCATTACAACAGAATATATATCTGAAATCAAATTTTAACTGTTTCAGCTATATGGCAGAGAGGCAGGTTTGCGAGAGCTGACACTACTCTGCTTATTAAAAAGGATGCTCACATACATCGGGGCCTTTACATCTACTGGCTCTACCCATGCCACTTGGCTGCTTGTAACAGGGGTCCAAGAAAACACAGTGTACCACAGTACTTAAAACCAGTAACACCAGGTGCTCATAGTCTGGCCACAAAACCCATTGACCTTTACAGTCTAGGGAATAGACACACTATCCTCACAGACACTCAAGTGCAGCTACCAGCTCCCTGCCTTACTCAGCACATGACCCCTACTACAGTCAGATACTTGTGCCTAGATCAATCACCCCTGCCTCTCCAGGACTGTAGGTGAGAGCCTGTACCACACACAGGGTAACGGACTACCTGGACACCTGAGCTGAATACATGCAAGAAAAGTAAATGGATTCCTAGGCTCAAATACCTCCTAACAGCACTAACAAGCTGGTGCCAGGATGTTAGGGCTTAAAATACACCAGTAATCAAACTAGCTCACATGACCAGCCTATGTGGTTATATCAAAACAAAAAATAAAACAAAACAAGAAGCTTGGACAGAGTGAGCAAACAAAATAAATAAATACAATAAGTTATTGATGGCTTGATGACAACAGTCAATATCAAATCACACACAGAAGCAGACCGCAATGGCTTAAGCAATCTCCCAAAACAGAGAATCAAGAAATCTTTTAGACAAAGAGAACTTCTGTACCAACACCAGCACCTTGTCTACCCTTCAAAGCAATTTTGGAACTCTTTTTCTAGAATGGCCATCAGAGCTGTCATTGTATTACTCTTGATGTCCTAAATGTCATCAAAATGTCTTCCTTTCAATATTTCCTTTATCTTTGGGTAAAGTAAAAAATTGGGGTTCCAGATCAGGTGAGCAGGGAGAATGTTCCAGTACAGTTATTTGTTTACTGGCTAAAAATGTCCTAGGACAACTATACAATTAAGTCTGTGAACTTGCCACTGTGCCACTGCATGTAACAGCCATTCCAGAAAGAGTTGCAAAGTTGCTGTGACTGGTGGGCTGGTAGCTGGCATTGGTGCATAGCTTCCCAAGGGGAGTACTTTGAAGGTGACTGTAGTGATATTCAGCAGTGAGGTATGTAGCACTTGTTGTTAGGTGATATTGAGTTGGTTCAGACTCATAGTGACCCTATGTACAATGGAATGAAACACTGCCTGATCTTGCACCATGTCCACAATCATTTTTATGGTTAAGCCCATTGTTGCAGCCACTGTGTCAATCCATCTCGTTGAGGGTCTTCCTGTTTTTCATCGACCATCCACTCTACTGAGCGTGATGTCCTTCTCCAGAGACTGATCCTTCCTGACAAAATGTCTGAAGTATGCAAGACACAGTCTTGCTATCTTTGTTTCTAAGAAGCACTCTGGTTGTATGTACCTCTCCCACAACAGCTCTGTTTGTTATTTTGGCGGTTCATAGAACATGCAACATTCTCCTCCAACACGACAATTCAAAGGCATCAATTCTTCTGTCTTCTTTGTTGCTTGCCCAGCTTTTGCATACATATGATGGTACTCGACGGCACTTGGCTTGGCGACTTGGCTTATATATATATACATATATAGTGGCACTTGGCTATATATATACAGACTTACAATCTTGTTTTACATGTGCGAAAATTGGTAGTGTATCAATTTCTTAAAAGAAACAGGCAATTCAGGACTGTAAGCACTTGAACATGAATGATATGGGAGGTGCAACATACCAGTCTCCTGACATAAATCAAAGTCCTTTCTTTTAGCTATAAAAGGCTGAGGATTTCCACTAACACATTTCAAAGCAGTCTCTCACTGTACATTATTTATAGGTTATTAGATATGGTTATACTACAGTAAAATGTCTTTTTTGGTCATTTAATGTTATAGGTTAATCCCTCTCCATCATTTTGTGTTTTCATTATCATCACAAACCCTGAGTCTAAAAGCACTCCAGATATTATTGTTGTTACAAACTGGAACTGATTGGATCCTGCCTGAAAATTTTAAGTGACATTTTGATGATCTCAGAGAGCAATACTAAATACCCAATAAGACCAATAGCCCATGTCTTTGTCTAGGCTTATTATCCGAAGGTGACTGGGACATCTAACACATCAAAGTCATGTTTAAAGAGAAGTCAGGTTTTCAGCAGATTTCCTAATTTTGTTCTCTGATGACATAATCAGTATTATCTTATCTTAATGTGGAATCACCTTTATCACTCTGCTAGAGAGTGATAACATAAATATGAAACAGTGGAAAATGATCTTTTCAACTAGTGCCCTTTGTTTTTCTTTGGAAAGTAATAGTCTTGGATTAAAAAAAAATACTCTGTTTCAGTGGTTAAGAGATAGAGATGCTAACCAAAAGGTCAGTGGTTTGGATCCCCCAGCTGCTCCTTGGAAACCTTATGAGGGAGTTCTATTCTGTCCTATAGAGTTGCTCTGAGTCAGAATCCACTAAGAGCAACAGAGTTATGTATCGGAGGGAGAAAGTAGAAACTCTTTGAGTACAACTTGTTAAGAGACAAGGGATCAAAGCATGTAGCTAAACTCTCTTAAGAATAAACGAAGAGGGAGGAGAAAGAGTAGGGACAAACAAAGTGGTGAAATGTCCAAAACCAAGTATATGGGACTTTTTTTTTTTTTTAAAAAAAAAAAAAAAGGCTTTTTGTTGCTCAATAGAAAGTCTCCCAACCCCTACCTTCTACTTTCATAGCTTAAGCAAAGTCTTCTATACACACAAAGGTCTTACTGAGAGTGTTTGTTGGAAGAGAAAAATGAGGAGTGGTCTGTGGGACAGGTGGGAGTAGATAGGAAGTGAAACCACAGACTGAGTGTTTGGTCTAGATTAATACAATACGGGAAAAACAGAATGAGCATGGGACAGCAAGGCAGCTTAAAAACTGAACCAATCTAACAGAAGCAGAAACTTGGAATCTAAACTGAATGTGAAAATAGAAGACCTCCACAATTTACAGAACTCTTGGGAGGGGATTAAAGTTTTCCCAGGATATTGAATGAATGAGTACTCAAGCTAACCTGGTATATCTCCAATCATGTCCATTTTTAAATTTTTCCTCCATGCTGCAGCCAGAGTACTTATCTAAAACTCCAATCTGACCATGTGTCTTTGGAAGATTCACTGCCTGAAAATGGAAATACATGTATTTACTTGGTCAGTACCTCTGAATGACTCCCTGTGGCCTACGGATAATGATCTCTATCTTCTGCCCCCCCATGTAAGTACTTTATATCTTAATCGCTGACACTTTCATTTTTAGCACTGAACTTGCCTGTCACTCCATGCCACTGTAGGCCTTTGGGATTTTGCTGACGTTGTTCCTGAAATACTCTTTCCACCTCTTTTACCTAAACAACACCTGCTTATTCTCTAGGATTTAGCTTTTGTGTATTTTCTTTTGGGGTGTTCTAAATGTCCTCTATATTACCACAGTCTCCTCTGGATACCTGTATTTTAACCACATATATGTTTACTATCTCTGAATATATAACTTCTTAAGGATGGATAGAGTGTCTTACTCATCTTGTTTCTAGTATGCCTACCACTGTGCCTGACTTACTACTTTCACTCAAGTGTTTTTCACAGTAAATTGAACTCAACTCAGCTGAGCACAGGCTTGAGGTAGGGCTTTAAACAGTGGCAGTGAAGACCCCAAGAAGGAGAGATCACGCATTATACCAGATCATGTCTTCTAGAAAGGAGATGCCAGAGAAGTTAAAGTGCAAGAGGTTTATTGAGAGTGTTACCTGTGAAAGGTAGGGGAGAAAGAGCCGGAGACAGAGAAGTTATCATAACACACTGCAGTTATGAAACCTATGAAAATAGAGAGGGTAGCAAGGAAGCTTGGGAATGCAGAGCTTTGGAATAAAGTGCAGCTCTGAGAAGGTCTCAGCCAACCCAATGTGGAGCTCCAGATCAATTGTCCATTAGAAGATTTCCATGTGACAGAGAAGACGTAGTGTTATTAGCTGCCATCTATTCAGCCCCAATAAATGGTGACCTGATGCACCTGTGTCAGTCCTATGGTCAGTTGTGGATCACATTGTTGTGATCCATAAGACTTTCACTAGCTGATTTTTGGGAAGTAGATTTTCAGGCCTTTCTTCTTAGACTGTTTTATGGGGAAAGCTCCGCTGAAACAAGTTTAGCATCATAGCAAAACACAAGCCTCCACTGACGGATGGTGGCTGTGCACGAAGTTCATTGGCTGGGGATGGAATCTGGGTCTCTCGTACAAGCTATGAGGTTCCACCTTTACTGTGATTAAACACTGGCTATTGCTACATATGGACAGCGTGTCCTTTACTTGAACGCTACAGTGGATCCTTCAGGTGTTGTAACCGACTGCCCTATGTTCAGCAGAGTCTCTTTTGAGGGGAGTTCTGATGGACAGTTTACCATGACTGCCAGTGGGATTTAGATAGGAACAAAGAGCTAGGCAGCTTCTTCTTTATCCAAAGGCAAGTCTTCACAATGCATTTCCATTACATTTTTGGAAACACTATGGCTTTACAAAATTCCCAAATTATGCATTTTGGAAGTTGCGTATATAAGCCCATCCTTCAACCAAATGAGAATTGAATGTATCCGCTGTTTTAAATTATGGCTTTTAATTATTTCAAATGTCACTTAGTTGCCAGCTATATTCTTTCTACCTACACTGCACCGAAATACATTATCTATTCCTTCTGTAATTTTTATGCATGAGAACTTCTCTTAGGAGTTCACATTCTAAGATGGAAATACATGAATTTACTTGAAGATTTTAAAATATGAATATTTATGAACATATGTCAGTGCAAAAAAACCTTATTATTAGTAAGATTTAAACTAAAAATAATGATGCCATTTCTCTCGAACAGATAATATCTGTTAATGTTCCTAAATGGGGGAAAAAGAAATCACATAGCTCGGGGGTAATTTATTTTCCAAGGAGGGTACAAGAATTGTGCTGCAACTGGAGACAGTCAGAAAACAGACTGAGCTGCATTTCCTTTTTTTAATACATTTTGCGTTTTTGTTTTTCTATAAATCTTGATAAAAATGAATATACTTTGTGATACGTGACTCTCTTAAAGTATTTTCTTGCATTTCAGTGACTGCCACAGGAACAGACCAGAGCAACTTGTTGTGAAGATCTGAATTTAATGATCATACTGAAGCCCTCTGGAGCTTCACTAAGTATTTCCCAGCTGTATCACCATCTTTTATAAATAGTCTTTTATTTAAACAGTTGTATAAGACTCTAGCTTATAATACATACTCAACATGTTATTAACTAGTATAGGCTAACTTGTATTACCTAACATCAAATTGCATCTTAAAAAGTAATCTTCTAGAACGAGTTTCATATACACTTGAGTTTTTATTCAGTCTAGTAGTGTGGTGGCATCCCCTCTTTTTTATTTAACACTTGAATGGTATTTAACACAAGAATGGTATTCTTGACTAAAAGGAAATACATGCTTAAGTAATTATTAGTAATTATGTGAAAAGTACATTTATTGATCTCTCGCAAACATGGCTCATTTCTAATCTTTCCCATGTCTACAAATAATGTCTCTATTCAGGAATTATCAAGTTCTGTTAAGTTTATTTACAGAATGTACAGTACATCTATACTTTCTTCTCAATGTTTACTACAGCCATCTTTGTGAAAAAAAAAAGAAACAAACACATCTTCCCTGGATTTTTGTAATAATTTTCTAAATAGTAGCATGCCACCCTGGTAAACAATTTCTACATAGCAGCTAGAGTAATAATTTAAAAATGCAAATTTAGCGTATGTCTGTTGTGCTTTAAACACTTCCTTGGTTTCTATTTACAGCTGGAATAAAACCTAAAATTCTAACTCTGATCTGCTGTGCCTTGTGGCATCTGGTGTCTGCTCATAGATCCAGAAATATTTCCCATCTCTCCTTATAATTGCTATTATCAGATGCCACTGAGTCAGTGTTGACTCATACTGACACCCCTGTGACAAAGCGGAACTGTCTCATAGGTTTTCTAGGCTATAAGCTTTAAGGGAGCAAATCACCAGGTCTTTCTCCTATAGAACCACTGGGTAGGTTCCAACAGCCTATCTTTTGGTCAGCAGCTGAACACTTAACTATTGTACTACCAAGATTCCTTTCATTACCACTACTCCTTTGAAATATAGTCTACTTTCTCTCTCTTGAAGTTTATGCCTATCCAGTTTCCTTACCTGAAATGTCCTTCTTTCTTTTTCTTCTTTACACTGACTGTTGCGTGTCTCTTAGATAACATGTTAAGTGCTGCTTCTTCAAAAAGAAAATCTGCCATAGCATGGTTGCATACATTAGTGGCTTCAAGTAGTCTCCTCTCCCTGTATCTATGCCTTTGCTACATTCTTGTCATGGACAGAGTTTATTACTCTGCCTTTTGACTTTGGGTGTGGCTATGTAACTTGTTTTAGGCAATAGCATAGAAGTAGAAATGGCAATGTATCAGTTTTCGGTCTTGATCTTAAGGGACCTAAAAAGATTTTGCTTGTCTCCTAGCGTTTCTAACAACTTTGTGAGAAGACATTGCCTTGGCTGTCCACTGGTCCAAGAAGAATAAAAGACATGGAATTGAGACATGTCAGGAAAGACTGACCTAGACTACCAACCCTCCACTGATCAATAGACTCATGAGAGAGCATTGCTAATATTAGCAGAAGCAATCAGCTGAGCTCAGCCAAGATCAGATCAGTGAACTCTCAGCTGACCAGAAGCCATGTGAGAGCTAGTCACATGACTGTTCTTTCAAGGTGCTGAGTTTAGGGGTGAATTGTTTCGTAGCAATAATTGACTGATACATGTTATCTCATAATCTAAAATAAACCCCCAGCTACATATAGCAAATTTTTCCAATTATGTATTTATTCATGTGAATATGAAGACTGCCAATTAAGTTCGTGAACTCATCCTAGAAAAAGTACTACGTACCTCATAGCTGAATATCACTATGGTCATCTTCAAAGTACTCCTCTTGAGAAACTAAGCACTGATGCCAGGGCCTAGTCCACCCTTCGAAACTATTTTGGAGCTCTTCTTCTGGAATGGCCATCAGAGCTGTCGTCATTATTACCCTTGATGTCCTGAATGTCACCAAAATGTCTTTCTCTCAATATTTCCTTTACCTTCAGGTAAAGAAAAAAGTCATTGGGGGCCAGATCAGGTGAGTAGGGAGGGTGTTCTAATACAGTTATTTGTTGACTGGCTAAAAACTCCCTTACAGACAACTATACAATTAAGTTCATAAAGTTGCCACTATGCCACCGTGTGCAATGGCCATTCCAGAAAGAGTCTCAAAATTCCTTTGAAGACTGGACTAGGTGCTGGTGTTGTTGTATAACTTCCCAAGGGGAGCACTTTGAAGGTAACCATAGTGATATTCAGCAATGAGGTATGTAGAACTTAGAACAATCAAGTTCATGGACTTAACTGTTGGACCTCATGGTTTTCGAATTAATGTCTGCTTCCTCATTGGGCTCTAAGTTCTAGACAACAAAGACCCTGTCTATCCCGCTTCTTGCTCTGTTCTCATAGCTTATAGCTTACTGCCTGCTGTGTAATAAGTACTGGTGAGACTTCACTAAGTAAATGAAAAAATACTGAGATGCTGTGTATTGGGTGTTTGCTGTCTGAGGTTCACAGAAATTAAGCAAGTTTGTTGTGGCTTGTAACTAAAGGGACAAACATATACATTTATGTTTGTCTACCTTAAACATAGACAAGACATGTTGTTATTATTGTGGTTATGTACTGTCAGATTGGTTCTGACTCATAAGAAGCCAGTGTGACACAGTAGAACAGCGCATGTAGAGTGTCCGAGGCTATAATCATTATGTGAGCAGATCTCTCATTCTTTTCTTCTGCAAAGTGACTGGTGGATTCAATCCACCAACCTTTCAGTTAGCAGCTGAGCACTTAACCACTGCACCACCAAGGATCATTCAGTCTAGAGAGGAAGAAATTCTCTTACCTCAGCACTTTCAAAGATTCCTTTTAGCCCCTTAATTAGAAGCTTCAAAGTAATGCAGTACTTACTGTTACCACATACTGAAGGAAAGGGACAGAATGTGTCAGTGAGTACTAAGAGGAGAAGACATTAAAACTGAGACATGAAGAAAGTCAACCAGGCAGAACGGAGGTAAAAGAAACCTTTCAGTCATAGGTATTAGCAAGTGCAAAACCTCCAGTGCAGGAAAAGTGGGTTAGCTTTTTCTGAAAAACGGAAGGAACATCCATGTGTCCAGGGTGTGGCTAACTGTGCTTGGGTGTGGAGAGAGTGGAATGAAATGAGGTTGCAGAGGCAAGCAGGAACCAGAGCCTGTGGGACCTTACAGGTAGTAAGGTATTTGGATGTTAAATGCCACAGAAGCCCATTAAAGAGTTTAAGTACTGTAGTAACATAATTCAGTTTATGTTTTGAACATCGCATTGACAGTCACAGGAAGAACTGATCAGGGAGGTGAAGGGCAAACGAGGGAAGAGGGGCATCAGAACTGATTACAGCTGAAACAATGTGGATAGTGAGATTACTCAAGAGAAGGAATAGATAAGAAGAGTACGTAGAGAGACACTCTGCTGGACAATTGAGTAGGTGAATGGCTGGATGTCCATATACTAGAGCACTAATGAAAAATCTGAGATCTATCTAGTGATCTCTCAGAGTTCTGGCCCTAACTGTTCTATCAGAATGGGTCCCAGCAATAAACATGGGGCGTGTTAAACTAGTAATTTGAAGAAAAACATATTAACAAAAATGTCAGTCAGGTTTTAGAAACCAAGAGTGTTGTGCAGTATCCCAAAGGCCTAACAAGAGTTCAGCGACTGCTCAGGCCTGAAAGAATGGAATGGGAAGGTTATCTATACCTGTAATGAGACGCCAAACAGGAACTATGGCCACTGGCCGTGGAATCTGGCGTGGAGGAAGCTAAGGGAATAAATATTCTAAATCCAGATCTCTTGAAAGTGCTTCCCATTAGCTAAGAACCCTGGATGGAACTCAAAGTCAGCTGATGCAATCCACAGGCACCAGCCTCCCGGAGGAAAGCCTAAGGTCAAGAACAAGTGGAGGTGTAAACGAAAGACCTCCAGCTGTGTGTTACTTAACAAATTTATTCTCAAATAAGAATAACTTGCAAATTACATTCATTATTACATCAGATTGCTTATATAAACTAAACCTATTGCTGTCTGATCAATTCTGACTCACACAGACCAAGTAAGATAAAATAGAATTGCCCCATAGCATTTTCAAGGCTGTAAATCTTTGTAAAAGCAGACTGTCACATCTTTCTCCCAAGAAACTGATGGTATGCTCATCAAATAATAATTAATTAAAAAACAGGAAAAGGTGATTATTCTATCTGGCAGTTTTCTAGTAAGATCTTAACCATCTGGAATAATAACCAACGTCCTGAATTGTTAATCGATAATGGAGCAAAACCAACAAGTCAGCCAAGGCCAAGTGCCGTCGCATCGGATCCGACTCATGGGAAATTTAATATATACATATATATATGTAAATCCCTCCTCTTTGATCCAAAAAGCTAGTTTCACAAATTCAGGATGGTGAAAACATAACTTGATAGCTGCATACAAAATGCTGTTAAGAAATTTGAGCTAACAGTAAACCAAAACCAAACCCACTACCATCAAGTTGATTCTGACTCATAGCAACCTTCTATAACAAAGTAGAACTGCCCCATAGGGTTTCCAGGGAGTGCCTGGAGGATTCAATGTGCCTATCTTTTGGTTAGCAGCCATATCATTTAACCACTACACCACCAGGGTTTCCTAGCTGACAATAGTCTCAACTGAAAATGTGATGTGAGTCGTTATAACAGACATTTGGAAGAGGACTTGAGAACTTTGGAGGGGTCAATGGATAGGCCTCCTGGGGACTATAAACCTCCTAAATATACACAAAATATGGTAGTATGCATATTCGGATCTGACTCGACGGCACTTGGCTGGCTGGCTGTGTTTCTGGAAAGATAGTCCATAGCCTTCGTGGGATTTGCAAAGGGGCTCACAACCTCAAAAAGTTGAAAACTGAGGTACTGAAATTTTTAACTGCAGCAGTTGAGTCTAGTACAGTTTCCAGGTTACAGTTGAGATCCATTCCTGCGTGTGTCTTTAAGAATCTGTGCATAAGTCAGAACGGGTACACAGTTCTTACTCAGCCTTACTTTTAGTGCCGGGAAGTCTTGGAGCTACAGCCGCTAAGAGGCCGACAGTTTGAATTCACCAGCTGCTCACTGAAAACCCTATGGGACAGTCCTCCTACGTCCTGATTGACTCAATGTCATTTTTTTTTTCTTAATTTAACACAAGACAACGCTCCAAGTGAAGTGATTGTGATAAAGAAAGTGAGTAGACATTGGTTCAGTGGTTTCAAAATGCATGCAAATTTAACTAATATTAAGGGACTAGTATGAATTCTTCCTAAGTTGGCTATTTGTAACCCGGGGACTGCCTACACAGACGTCAGTTCTCTGTTCTCAACCATGACAGTCGAGGAGAATCACCCAGAGAGCTTAAAAACACTGATGTGTTAAACTTGAAGCCAAAGAAGACTTGAAGTCTTCTCTATCCGCCTGGCAGAGACTGAGATTTTGATTGGTCTGGGGTACAGCTTGGGCTTTGGGAACTTTTTTTTTTTTAAGTCAGAAGTCTGTGCTTTTAGAACAATTTTAGATTTGCAGAAAAACTGAACAGATAGTAAGGGTGCCCAGGTACCAGATCATTTCCACTATCATTAACATCTTACATTAGCATGGTATATTTGTCACAATTAATTAACCACTATTGATAGATTATCATTTACTAAAGTTAATAAAAAAGTTATTCTGACTTCCTTAGCCTTTATCTAATAACCTTTTTCCTGTTCCAGGGTCCCATCCAGGATACCACATTTAGTCATTTAGTTGTCGTGTCTCCTTAGGCTACTCTTGACTATGCCAGTTGCTCCGAATTCCCTTGTTTCTGATTGCTTTTGCCAGTTTTGAGGATTGCTGGTCAAGTATATTGTAGGATTTCTCTCAGTTTATCTGATATTTTTCCCGTGATTTGATTGGTGTAATGGATTTTTAGAAGGAAATATCTGTAATACAGTTAAATACAGTTTTAGATTTGCAGAAAAACTGAACAGATAGTAAGGGTGCCCAGGTACCAGATCATTTCCACTATCATTAACATCTTACATTAGCATGGTATATTTGTCACAATTAATTAACCAATATTGATAGATTATCAGTAATACAGTAATACAGTTAAATTCTCTTGTTATAGTCTACATTCTTTCCTGGCTTCACCTAAACTTCTAAATATATATGTATATATATTTACATCTATTACGGCTTAGTCTTTGTGTTATATAGTTCTATAGTTTCTGACAAATGTATAATGTCGTGTAGCCACCATTGTAGTACCATAAAGAATAGTTTCACCACACTAAAACTTCTGTACTTCATCTACACTACCCTGCCCTAAACCCATAGCAACCACTCATCATTTTACTATCCCTATAGTTTTACCTTTTGCAGAACATCATACAGTCAATTAGACAACACGTAGTCTTTCACACTGGCTTTTTTCCCTTACGATTAATATTCATTGACATCTGCAGAATGGATAACTTATTTCTTGTTATTACTGAATAATATTCCAATGTATGAATATACTGCTGTTTACCTATTCATCTACTGGAGGACATTGCTGTGGATTGAACAGTGCCCCCGCATAATATGTATCAGCTTGACTAGGCCATGATTCCTAATATTATGTCATTGTCCTCCATTTTATTATCTTACGTAGTTTTCCTATGTGTTGTAAATTCTAATCTCTGTCTGTAGTTAATAAAGCAAGTGTAGGTTGTGTCAAAGAGGTTTAGGGTGAGATGTAACACCCTTACTCAGTTCACAGCCATGATCAGACTTAAGGGGAATTTCCCTGATGTATCACATTTATCTTACCAGAGGTAAAAGGAGAGAGAAACAAGCAGAGAGAGAAGGGCCCCATACTACCAACAAAGAAGAACTGGGAGCGGAGCACGTATTTTGAATCAGTTCCCTGTGCTGAGAAGCCCCTAGACTAGGGAAAGAATGATGATAAGGACTTTCGCTCAAAGTTGATACAGAGAGAAAAACTTCCCTGGGGCTGATACCTTAAATTCAGACTTCTAGCCTCCTAGACTGTGACAGAATAAATTTCTGTTTGATAAAGCCATCCACGTGTGCAATTTCTGTTATGGCAGCCCTAGATAACTAAGCCCATTTTGTAATTGGGTTGTTTTCTAATGGTTGATTTTGAAGAGCCCTCTGTATATTTTAAATCTTTTATCAGATATTTTTTGCAAATACTTTCTCCTTGTCTCTGGCTTGTCTTTTCATTCTTCCAACAATGTATATCACAGAGCAAAGATATTAATAAATTTTTCTTCCATGAATTATGATTTTGGTGTTTTACTTAAAAGCTTATCACCAACCCCAGCTTCTAGAAGTTGTATAGTTTCTCGTTTTCTGTTAAGGTCTATCACTCATTTTGAGTTGAATTTTTGTGTCTCAATTTATTGTTTTACTTGGAAAGACCATCTTTTCACCATTGAACTGCCTTTGCCCTTTGTAAAAAAGCAGTTTTACATAGGTTCATTTCTGAACTTTGTACTCTGTTCCACTGACGTATCTATTATTTTACCAGTATTATGGTTGTTTGGGATTATTTTAACTTTTCATTTCAACATAATGTACATTAAAATGCACATTGTAAAAGTATAGCTAATTAATTGTTTACACATGTGTAACCAGTTCTTCAATCAAGAACCAAAGCTTTATGAGTGCCTAAGAAGCTTCCTTTGTATGTCAGCTCAGTTACTATACCTTCAGAAAGTAATCAGTATCCTGACTTCCAATTATATAGAATAGAAGAGCTGCGTTTTTTTTTAATTTAATATGACTGAGTGAAAATGTACATTCCCGTATACATATACATGCCCACCTATATGCAGCTTCCACTGCTCTCCCTGCCCACTGACAGCACACTATTCCTCTCTGCTCCATACATGTCTCATCCTCCCAACAGCCTCCTTTCCCCTCCTCTCCATCCACTCCCCTTCCTCCAGCCAGTGATCAGCAGGATGATATCCTACAGATTAAATATTTTGTTATGCTTTAAGTGACAGTTTACAATCCAAGTCAATTTGTCGTATAAAACACTGCACTCATATTGCTATGCAACTCAAGCTGCTTACCACACTCTGTGACAGCACACTCCTGCCTTCTACCCTGTACTTCCCATACCCATTCAAACAACTCCTGTCCTCTTCCACCATTTCATCTTACCTCTGGACAAGAGCTACCAAGACAGCCTCATTAAGCCAAGAGGTACATTATTCACCAGCATCATACTGTCTTTTAGTCCAGTCTAATCTTTGAAAAGTTGGCATGTGTACTGATCTCATCTCTGGGCTAACAGACAGTCCAGGGACCATGTCCATAGAGAATCTTCCAGCCCGACTCACCATCATGCGTGGTTATTTAATAGACTTCTAGTTCTGTACACCCTATCAGGGGAGTCATCGGTGGTGGCCAGGCGTCATCTATCCCATCTGGACCCACGCTAATGTGGTCTTGATCATAGGGCACCTTCTGTTTCCTGGGGTCACCTTTTCCTCGTGTCTTTGCTATCCTTCATTATCCTCTGCTCCAGGTGAATTGGGAACAGTCGGTATTACTTAGATGGCCGCTTGCTAGTTTTAAGACCCCAGATGACACTCACCAAAGTTGTATGTGGAACATTTTCTTTAAAAAAACTTAGTTATGCCAACTGGGAAACCCCGTGGGTTAAGTGCTACCACTGCTAACCAAAATGTAGGCAGGTCAAATCCACCAGGTGCTCCCTGAATAATCAAGGGGGCAGTTCTGTTCTGGCCTCTAGGGTTGTCATGGGTCAGATCCCACTCAACGGCGCTGGGTTTATGCCAATTGGCCTAGATATCCCTGTACCATGGTCCCCAGACCTCTGTCCCTGTTACTCTATCCTTTAAAATGTTGGATTGTACTTAAGGAAACATTTTAGCTTTTGGTATAGTCCAGCTGTGCTAACCTCCCTTCTACTGCATGCTGTCACTCCCTTCACATAACCCAATTTCTATCTACTATCTAATCTATGAATACCACTCTCCCTCCATCCCTCCCTTATAACCATCAAAGATTATTTTCTTCTTAAGTCTTTATAATACTGGTCTCACACAATGCTTTTGCAACTGACTGATTTCATTCAGCATAACGTCTTCCAACCGACTCTATGGTATGAGATATTTCCTAGGATCATCACTGCTCTTAGTATTTGGTTGTGTGAATATATCACAGGTTGTTTATCCATTTATCTGTTGATGGGCACCTAGGCTGATTCCATCTTTTTGCTATTGTGGACAATGCTGCAATAAACATATGTGTGCAAGTATCTGTTCGTGTCATAGTACTTACTGCTCTAGTATATATTCCAAGTGGTGAGATTACTGGACCATATGGTATTTCTATTTTGAGTTTTTTTAGAAAGTACCAAATCGATTTCCAAAATGGTTGTACCATTTTGCATTCTCACCAGCTGTGTAAATTTAGAAGAATTCTGGTCTCTCCACAACGCCTCCAACATTTATTATTTTGTGTTTTTTTGGATTAATACCATCCTTGTTGGGGTGAGATGGTATCTAATTTTAGTTTGGATTTGGATTTCTGTAATGGTTAATGATGATGAGCATTTCCTCATGCATCTGTTAGTTGCATGGATGCCTTCTTTGGTGAAGTGTCCGTTCATATCCTTTGCCCATTTTTTAATTAGATTGTCTTTCTTTGTTGAGGTTTTGCAGTACCTTGTAGATTATAGAGTTAAATGCCACTCAGATTCATGGTAGCTAAAATTTTTTACCTGTCTGTAAGTAATATTTTTACTCTGTAGGTGAAGTCTTTGGATAAGCATGTTTGATTTTTAGGGGTACTCAGTTATCTATTTTCTTTTCTGGTGCTTGTGCATTGTGAGTAATATTCTGTAGTCTCTTTATGCTATGTGTTAGAGCTCTCAGTGTTGTCCCTATTTTTTCTCCCATAATCCTTATTGTTTTAGAATTTATATTTAGGTCTTTGATCAATTTTGAGTTAGTTTTTTGGGGATGTTGAGTCTTGTTTCTTTTTTTTTTATTATGACTGAGTGAAAATGTAATTTCCCATATAAATTTACATGCCCACCTATACGCAGCTTCCACTGCTCTCCCTGCCCGGTGACAGCACCCTATTCCTCTCTGCTCCATACATGTCTCATCCTCCTGACAGTCTCCTTTCCCCTCCTCTCCACCCACTCCCCTTCATCCAGCCAGAGGTCAGCAGGATGATATCCTATAGATGCATAGAACCATAAAATGCATCCAATACATGGTCAGTCTATGTTGCCAAGTCCTTTTGCAAATGGATATCCAGTAGTGCCAAGATCATTGTTAAAGAGACTGTCTTTTCCCCAGTTAGTAGACTTTGGACCTTTGTTAAATGTCAGTGGCTTGCAGGCAGATGATTTTATATCTGTATTCTCATTTCTGTTCCATTGATCTATGTGTCTGTCTTTGTAGCAGTACCATGCTGTTTTGACTATTGTGGCAGTGTGATAATTTCTAAAATTGGGTAGTGGGAGGCCTCCCACTTTGTTCTTCTTCTTCAATAATGCCTTTCTTATCCAGAGCTTCTTCCCCTTCCATAAGAAGCTGCTGATTTGTTTCTGTAACTCATTAAAAAATGACATTGAAATGTCATTGTATGTATAAATTGCTGTGGGTAGAATAGACATTTTTGCAATGTTAAGTGTTCTTATATATGAGCAAGGTAGGTTTTTCCACTTATGGAGGTTTCTTTTGGTTTCTTGCAGTAGGATATTATAATTTTCTTTGTAAAGATCTTTTACGTCTCTAGATAGATATAGTCCTAGATATTTTATCTTCTTGAGGGCTATTATAAATGGTATGGATTTTGATGATTTCCTTTTTGATTGTCTGTTGGTATAAACGCATCTACTGATATATGCATGCTTATCTTGTATCCTGCTAAGAAATTTGGAGGACAGCTACATGGCCGATCAACTGGAAAAGATTCATATTTATGGCAATTCCCAGGAAAAGTGATCCAACCAAAAGTGTAAATTACCAAACAATAACATTAACACCTTACACAAGTAAAATTTTGCTAACAATCATTCAAAACAACTGCAATAGTATACTGAATAGAAACTGCCAGAAATTCAAGCTTGATTCAGAGATGATGTGGAATCAGGGATACCACTGCTGATGTTAGAGGGATCTTGGCTGAGAGCAGGGACTATCAGAAGGATGTTTACCTGAGTTTCCCTGACTGTGCAAAGACATTCAACTGTGTATCACAATAAGTTATGGCAATCATTGCAGAGAATGGGAATTCCAGAATAGTTAATTATGTTCTTAAAGAATCTGTACATGGATCAAGGGGTAATCGTATGAACAATACAAGGGGACAATGAGTATCAGGACGTGTGTATCAGGATTGTGTTATTTTACCATACCTTTTAAATCTGTACACTGAGCAAATAATCCAAGAAGCTGGACTATATGAAGTAGAATGAGGCATCAAGATTGAAGGAAGACTCATTAACCTGCATTATGCAGGTGACACAATCTTCCTTGCTAAAATTGTAGAGGATTTGAAACACTTACCGACGAAGACCAAAGACCACAGCTTTCAGTATGGATTGCACCTTAACGTCAAGAAAGCAAAAATCTTCACAACTAGACTAGTAAGCAACAGCATGATAAATGGAGACACGATTGAGATAGTCGAGAATTTGATTTTACTTGGGTCCACAATCAATGCACATAGAAGCAGCAATCAAGACATCAAAAGATGTATTGCACTGGAAAATTTTTCTGCACTGGACTTCTTTGTAGTATTGGAAAGTAAAGATACCACCTTGTAGACTAAGGGGCACCTGGCCCAAGCTGTGGTATTTTCAACTGCATCGTACACATGTGAAAGCTGGTCTGTGAACAAAGAAGACAGAAGAAGAATTGATGCCTTTGAATTTTGGTGTTGGAGAATATTGAAGGTACCATGCACTGCTAAAAGAACAAACAGATCTGTTCTGGAAGTATTACAACCAGAGTGCTTCTTGGAAGCAAAGACGGCGAGACTGCATCTTACATTCTTTGGACATGTTGTCAGGAGGGATCAGTCCCTGCAGAAGGACATCATACTTGGTAGAGTAGAAGGCCAGCAAAAAAAGAGGAAGACCCTCGGCAGGATGGATGGACAGTGGCTGCAACAATGGGCTTAAGCATAAAGATGATCATGGGCATGGTGCAAGATGAGACAGTACTTTGTTCTGTGGTGCATGGGGTTGTTATGAGTCAGAACCAACTTAACAGCACCTAACAACAACATCTTGAATCCTGATACATTGCTGAACTCTTCTATTACTTTCAATAGTCTTTTCTGTATTCTTAGATTTTTCTGTGTATGAGATGGTATTATTCACAAATAGAGATACTTTTACTTCTCCTTAATCTATTTGAATGTGCTTTGTTTCTTTATCTTGCCTGATTGTTCAGACCAGAACTTTAAGCACAAGTTTTAATAAAAGTGTTGACAAGGCAAATGCTTTTAGACTCTCCATTCAGAATACTGGCTTTTAGCTTTGCATCCAAACCAAAAACCAAATCCAGTGCCGTTGAGTCTATTCCAACTCGTAGTGACCCTATAGACAGAGTAGAACTATACCACAGTTTTCAAGGACAGGCTGGTGGACGTGGACTGCTGACATTTCCATTAGCAGCCATAGCACTTAACCATTATGCCACCAGGGTTTCCTATCTTTACATAGATACCCCTTATTATGCTGAGGCTTTTCCCTTCTACTCCTATGCTGTTGAGAGTTTTTAACATGAATGGGTATTGGACTTTGTCAAATGCCTTTTCCATATCAGTTGATAAAACCAAGCTGTTTTTGTCTTTTGTTTTATTTGATTGGTTGGTTACATAGTTTTTGTAATATTGAACCATCCCTGAATCCCAAGTATGACTCTCACTTGGTTATGTGAACTATGTTTTTGATAATGTTTTTTAATTTTCTTCACCAGAATTTTGTTTGGGAGTTTTGCATCCAAGTTCATGAGAGAGATTGGTCCATTGGTTCTTTCTTTTTTCTGTGCTGTCTTTGTCTGGTATATGTATCACAGTTGCTCTGGCTTCATAAAAAGAATTTTTCTGTGCTCTAGAATACCTTTAGTAATAGTGGTGTTAACTCTTCTCTAAACATTTGGTAGAACTTTTCAGTGAAGCAATTAAGGCCAAGGGTTCTTTTAGTTGGGAATTTTTTTCTTTTTCTTCTTTTTTAATTGTGATTAAGTGAAAGTTTGCAACCTAAGTCAGTTAGCCATAGAAAACCCCAAACACATGCCTCTATGCCATTTTGTCAGTTCTTTGCACTCTGTGACAGCACACTACTACTTTCCACTTCTGTACTTGTGGTATTCATTGAACCAACACCTGTCCCCTCCTTTCCACCTTTTCACCTCTGGAGAAAAATTGATCAGGCAGTCTCATATATATACTTAAGCCAAGAGATACACACACGGCCTGCAACACTCTATGTCTTATAATCCCAGTCCAAGTTTTCTCTGAAGATTTGGCTTCAGTACTGGTTTCAGATCTGGACTAACAGCAAGTCCAAGGGCCATATTCTCATGGAACCCTCCAGGATGTCAGACCGTCAAGTCTGGTCTTTTCATAGAGTTCTAGAAATGCACTCCCCTTTTTATTGTGCTACATCAGGGACTCTAGACATTGGTTTTCTTAGGAGGTCGGTGATTGATGTTGGCTGGGCACTGTCTGGTTTTGGTCTCATGCTGATGTAATCTGCTGATCATGTGGACCATTCTGTCTCCTGGACTCATATTTTCTTCATATCTTTGGTATACTTGGTTTTCATCTGCTCCACGGGGTTTGAGATCAGTTCATATTCCTTAGATGGTAGCTTGCTGGTTTTTAAGACCCTAGGCAGCACTCCTCAATGTGGGATGCAGAACATTCTCTTAGGGGGAGAAAAAAAAAAAGCTGGTTATGCCAATTGACTTCCATGTCTCCCAAAACCATGGTCCCCAGACCCCTGTCCCTGCTACTTTGTGCTTTAAAGTGTCGGGTTGTATTTAGAAAACCTTTTAGTTTATGGTTTAGTCCAGTTTTGCTCACATTCCTTCTACTGCATGCTGTCTCTCCCTTCATCTAACCTAATCCCTATCCACTATCTCTAATGTATCAGAAACCCTGGTCACGTAGTGGGTTAACTGCTATGTCTGCTAACCAAAAGGTGGGCAATTCAAACCTGTTAGGTGCTCCTTGGAAACTCTATGGATCAATACTACTCCGACCTATGGGGTCACTATGAGTCAGATCTCACTCAACTGTGGTTTTTTTTTTTAATCTATGAATACCTTCTACCTCCCTTCAACCCTTGTAACCATGAAAGATTATTTTATTCTACGCAAACCTTCACTTAAGTCCCTATAATAGTGGCCCCATTCAATAGTCATCCTTTTGCGGCTGACTAATTTCACTTAGCACAATGTCTTTCAGATTATTCCAGGTTATGTTTCCTAAAATCATCATTGTTCTTATATAGTGTTCCATTGTGTAAATACATGATAGTTTGTTTATCCATTCATCTGGTAATAGACACCTAGGTTGTGTCCATCTTTTTGCTATTGTGGAAAGTGTTGCAATAAACATTGGTGTGCATGTGTCTGGTCATGTGACAGTATTTATTTCTCCAGGATATATTCCAGGCAGTGGGATTGCTGTATCATGTGGTATTTCTATTTCTAGCCTTCTAAGAATGTGCCAAATTGTTTTCCAAAGATGCTGTACCATTTTACAGTTTCACCAGCATTGTAGGAAGAGTTCCAATCTCTCCACAGCTTCTCCAACACTTGCTATTTTGTGTTTTTTGGATTAATGCCAGTCTTGTTAGGGTGAGATGGTATCTCATTGTAGTTTTCATTTGGATTTCTCTAATGGCTAGTCATGGTACATATTTCCTTATGTGTCTTTTGGTTGCCTTGATGGCTTATTTGACGAAGAGTCTGCCCTTATCTTTGCCACTTGTTTAACTGGGTTACTTGGCTTTTTCTTGTTGAGATTTTGTACTACCTTGGAAATCTTAGAGATTAGATGCTGATCAGATTCATAGTTGCCATATATTTTTTCCCAGTTTATAGTAAGCTTTTTACTCTTTTTGGTAAAGTCTTTGGATGAGCATAGCTGTTTGATTTTTAGTAGCTCTCACTTATCCATTCTCTCTTCCACTGTGTGTATTGTTAGTAATATTTTATAGTCTGTTTATGCTATCTTTTTCTCTTTCTAAACATAATTGGTGATTTGTTTCTTCATCACATTGAAAAATGATATCTAAATTTGTATTGGGATTGCACTGTATGTACACATTGCTTTGGCGTAAAATAGACATTTTCGTGATGTATGTCTTCCTATCCATCAGCAAGGTAGGGTTCCCCACTTATGGAGGTGTCTTTTGGTTTCTTGCAGTGGACTCTTGTAATTTTCTTTGTAGAGGTCTTTTACATTTCTGGTTAAATTTATTGCTAGATATTTTATCTTCTTGGGGGCTATAGTAAATGACATTGATTTGGTGATTTCTTCTTTAATGATCTCTTTACTGCTGTAAAGGTATCCCGCTGATTTACTTACCTTTATCTGACATCCTGATACTTTGCTGAATTCTTTGATTACTACCAGTGGGTTGTGTGTGTGTGTGTGTGATAAGATTATATTATGTTATCTATAAATAGAGATACTTTTACTTCTTCTTCACTGATATGGATGCCTTTCATTCCTTACCTTATTTGATTCCTCTGACTAGAATCTCCAGTGCCATAAAAAATCAAAGTGGTGAGAATGGGCATCCTTGTCTGCTTCCCCTTCTCAAAGAGAATTGTTTCAGTGTCTCTCCATTTAGAGTGATGTTGGCTATGGGCTTTGCATAAACCGGAAAACCAAACCCACTCAAGCCAATTCCAACTGACAGTGACCCTCTATGACAGTGTAGAAGTGCCCCCATAGAGTTTCTGTTTTAGTCAGCTAGGGCTGCTCTAACAGAAATACCACAGAGTGGATGGCTTTAACAAAGAAAGATTTATTCTTACACAGTCCGGTAGGTTGCAAGTCCATATTCAGGGTGTCCACTCCAGAGGAAGGCTTTCCCCTTGTCGGCTCTGGAGGAAAGTCCGGTATTGCATCAGTCTTTGTCCGGGGAGCGTCCTGACACAAGAACCTCTGGTCTGAAGGACGTGCTCTGTTCCCAGTGCTGCTTGCTTGATGGTAGCGAGGTTCTCAAATTGTCCTTTGTTTCTTTTCCCTTTTATTCCTTGCAAGCTAAAAGCATTAAGGGTGGGGCAAGCCATACTCCAGAGAAACTCCCCCTACAGCAGGAATTTACAGCCCCACCCTAATCCTTAAACATAGAGGTTAGAAAAACCACACAATGGAGGACAGTCCCAAGATACTGGGAACCATATCCCAGCCACGTGGCTGCACACATTTTTCGGGGGACACAATTCCAACCATGACAGTTTCCAAGGAGCACCTGGAGGATTCAAACTGCCAACCTTTTGGTTAGCAGAAATAGCACTTAACCACTATACCACCAGTGATGCCTAGCTTTGCATAGATGCCCTTTATTATGTTGAGTAATTTTCCTTCTATTCCTATTTTGCTTAGAGTTTGTTACATGAATGGCTATTGGACTTTGTCAAATGCCTTTTCTGCATCAATTAGTAAGATCAAGAGATTCTTTTGTTTCATTACGTGGTAGATAATATTGCTTTTCAAATGTCAAATCATCCCTGCTTCCCTGATATGAATCCTATTTTGTCATGGTGAATTATTTTTTTGATATGTTGCTGAATCTTATTGGCTAGAATTTTGCTGCAGACTTTTACATCTAAGTTCATGAGAGATATTGGTCTGTAATTTTCCTTTTGGAGGGGCTATCTATACCTTGTTTTGATATTAGAGTTATTTTGGTTTCATAGAATGAATTTTGGAGTGTTCTGTCCTTTTCTATGCTGTGAAATACCTTTGGTAGTAGTGGTGTTAACTTCTCTCTAAACATTTCATAGAATTTTCCAGCAAAGCTCTCTGGACCATGAATTTTTTGGGGTGGTAGTTTTTTAATTACTTTTTCAATCTCTTCTTTGGTAATGGGTTTACTAAGTTATTCTACTTCAGTTTGTGTTAGCTTTGGTACGTAATGTGATTCTGGAAATTCCTATTAAAGTGCAATTCTTCATGATATTCCATTATTATCCTTTTAATGGAATTGGGTCTGTTGTGCTATTGCCCATCTCATTTCTTATTTGGTTTATTTGCTTTCTTTCCTGTCTTTGTTTTGTCATTTTGGCCAATGGTTTATTGATTTTGTTGATCTTTTCAAAAAATCAGCTTATGGTTTTGTTAATTTTTTCCTTTTGTATTCCCTAGTATTTAGTTCTGCTCCAATTTTTATTATCTGTTTTCTTCTGGTGTCTGAGGGTTTCTTTTATTATTCTCTTTCTACTTGTTTGAGTTGCAGGGTTAATTCTTTGATTTGGGCCCTTTCTTCATTTTGAATATGTGATACAAATTGACCTCTGTTTCTATTTTCCTGTATCCCATAGGTTCTGGTAAGATGTGTTTTCATTCTCATTTTACTCCACGAATTTATTTATTCCATCCTTGATTTCTTCTAAAACCAAGAAGTTTGAGCATAGTGTTGTTCATTTTCCATGAATCTAAGTTTCTACTCATTCTTTTTCTGCTGTTGATTTCAACTTTAACAACTTCATACTCTGAGAAAATGCTTTGCAGTATTTCAAGGCTATGGATTTTGTTAAGACCTTTATGGCCTAGTATGTGGTCACTTCTTGAGAATGGTACACGAGCATTGGACAAAAAGGTGTACTTGTCTGTTGTTCAACGGCACTTGGCTGGCTGGCTGTTGTTGGGTGGAGAGTTTTGTGTCTATGAGGTTGAGTTGGTTGGTTGTCCCACTATTGTGTTTCTTTCTGGATGATCTGTCCATTACCAAAAGTGGTGTGTTGAAGTCTCCTACTATTATTGTGGAGTATTCTATTTCACTTTTCAATGCTGTTAGGGTTTACTTGATGTATTTAGTAGCTGTATTGTTGGGTGTGCCGATATTCAATATTGTTATATCCTCCTTATGTATTGAAACTTCAAGCAATAAGTAGTGACCTTCTTTGGCCACAGTGGTGGAATTTATTTTAAAGTCTATTTTATCTGAGATTAATATCGCCACTTTTGCTCTTCTTTGTATGTTGTTAGCTAGGTATAGATTTTTCCATCCTTTGATTTTCAGTCTCTTGAGTCCAAGGTTTGTTTTTCTGTAAGCAGCATATAGATGGATACAGATTTTTTTAAATCAATTCTGTTACTCCCTGTCTCTTGATTGATACCTTTAACCCAACTTACGTTTAATGTAATTATTGATAGGTATGAATTTTGTGCTGTCATTTTAGTGCATTTTTGTGTGTGCTGTTGATAGTTTCTTTGCTCCATTATTTTCTGTGCAGAGTCATTTTTCTTTATAGATTTTATTTTCTTCCTTGTCAGTGTTGTTGGTTTTATATATGTTGCTATTCCTAGATTTTGTTTCTTGTTTTGATGTGTAGTATTGTTAGTTTGTTTTATGGTTACCCCAATGTTCTCCCCGATGATCTAAGTTTAAACCAGTCTTTAAATTCTTTTTATCATCTTGACTTTCTCTCCTTCTGAAAGGTCTATGAATACATTAATTTGTCCCTCTTTTTGATATATTGTTGTCATCATTTACATACTGAGATTGCTGTATGCCTATTTTTAATATTTTAGCTCTGATTGAGTTTTGTGGATTCCCTATACAAATTGAACTCTGGATGCTGTGTCCAGAATTGTATCCTTGAGTATATATCTGATGTTATCAATTTTCTAATCCAAGAACTTCCTTCAGTATTTCTTACAATTGAGGTTTTGTTTTGCAAAGTCTATAACCTTTTGTTTATCTGGGAATGTCCAGTTTCACCATTATATTAGAGAGACAATTTTGCAGGATATATAATTCTTGGTTGGAAGCCCCCCCCCTCAACATTTTTTATATGTCATCCCATTGCCTTTTTGACAACATGGCTTCCATTGAGTAATCAGTGCTCAGTCATAATGACTCTCCTTTGTAAGTTACCTTTGGTTTGAACCTAGCTTCCTTTAAAAGCTTTTCCTTATCTTTAAGTTTGTTAAATTCAATTAAAATGTGTCTTGGTGTCTTTCTTTTGGGATCTACCTTCTGTGGAATTCAATGAGCATCTTGCAGAGACATCATCTTGTCTTTCATCATATCAGGGAAGTTTTCTGTCAGCAAATTTCAACATCTCTCCATATTTTCTACTATCCCTCCCTGTTCTAGTACTACAAACATTCATAAATTATTCCTCCTGATAGATTCTGTCATGGGTTGAACTGTGTCCCCCCAAAAATGTCTGTGTTGATTTGATTTGGCTGTGTGTCCCGATATGGTGTCCTTCCTCCCATGTGTTGTGAATCCTGCCTCTGTGAGATTGATGGTGAAGAATAGGTAACAGTTGTGTTAGGGAGGCAGGTCTCAAGCTACAAGCTTGTGGAATATAAGGGAGATAAGTGAGCAGAAGAATTTGGGAACTTCTTACCACTGACAGAGAAGCACCAAGAGCAGAGTACATCCTTTGGGTGAGGTTCCTGTGCTGAGATGCTCTCACTGGTTTGGACTCAGCCTACTCGACTGTGATAAATTCTCTCACTGAATGGACTTACAATTTGTAAATAGATTTTCAGCTTACTGGACTGTCTCAATAAAGCTTCTCTTCATGAAACCTTCCACTGGTGGTATTTTCTGTTAGAGCAGTACCAGGTGGCTAAGACAGAGTCCCACGTAACTTGTAATGATTCTTCATTTTTCTTAATTCTTTCATCTGGTTCTTCCTCATAAAAGCTGGTGTCAGTTGCTTTCTCTTCAGTTTCACTAATTTTTCATTCCATTCCCTCAACTGTGCTCCCTTAACTTTCTATTAAGTTGTCAAACTCTGTGATTTTGTTAAGCTGCTGAATTTCAGATTGTTGTTGCTTTATCAAGTCTTATAACTTGTTTAATTTTTCATTTTGTTCTGCTGCACTTCATCTAGTCACTTTCCTGATTTATTGAAGGGCTCTGTGCATTGCTCTTTTAAATTGTAGGAAGTCTTCTTCATCTGGGATTTTTTTTTTTTTTTTTTTTTTTATTCTTTGTTTCAGGCATTTTCAGAACCCATGGTGGTCTGCTTCTTTAAATGAATAGAAATTGATTGTTGTCTCTGAGCCATCAGAAAGTTTTTGTAATTTATTTGTTTGGTTAAATTGTAATCTAACTTACATAAATATATTTTAACTTGGTTTTGACTGCCCAAGTCACAGAGTTGTTTGAGCTAGAGTGAGTACTGGAGCCTTAAAAATTCTGATGCCCTCTCATCTCTCTTTGTTTCCTGCTTAAATTCTAGGAGAAAAGCTCTGGCACACATGTAAAATGTCGCATTTCTGGCCCACATAGTATGCCAGAGTTTAGCATCCTGTATGGAGCAGAGAGGGGAGGTGGTGGCGGGAAAGGGTGTGGATAGAGAGAGAAATCAGCATGTAGGAAAGGGTTGAGCCATGAGAGTTTGTGGGCACTTTGCTTGTGACGTGTCAGTGCAAGTCTCCTATGGCTCTCTAAGTGTAGTAGTTTGCAGCTCAGATTCCTCACTGAGAAAAACACATTCCTCTTGAATACTGCTGCTGCTCTTGGCTGCCAGCTGCCACCATGTTCTGTAGGTACAACTGTCCTCAGCTCAGCTTCTCAGCTTAGAAAGATATGCTTCATTCAGGCCCTGTTGCCCTGTCTGGCTGCCAGCTCTCATAGGACCTCAGGGGCAGCCGACCCAATCTCAGATTCCTCACTGAGCAAGATGTGCTCCACTCCCACACTGCTGCTCTTCATCTGTACCTGTAGAAATGGGCCTCTCTGCAGCTGCAGAATCAGTTCTGATGAAGGTAGTTGTTCCCCTTCCTGTTGCCCAGTCTGACTTCTCAGCTTTGTGCTTTATATTTGGGGGGTCCTAGAATGTTCTAATTATTCCATTGTTTTTTCGAGTCCTTTATTGTTAGAGTGATCAGAAGAAATGTGTGGCTTTTCCACCATCTTAGCTCCACTACTCTTAGTTAGGAGTTTTTAAATTACCTTTTTAATCTCGTCTTTTGTGATGGATTTATTAAATTGTTCTACTTCTGTTTGTGCTAGTTTTAAAAAATGATGATGTATTTCTAGAAATTTCCCATTTGCCCCAAATTTTCCAGTTTATTAGAGTACGGTTTTTCATAGTATTCTGTCACGATTCTTTCTATTACAATTGAATCTGTTGTGATATTGATGATCTCATTTCTTATTCAAGTTATTTGTTTTCTGCTTTCTTTTGTCAGTTTGTCCAATGGTTTATCAGTTTTGTTGCTCTTTTCAAAAAACAGTTTTTGGTTTGTTCATTCTTTTTCTGATCTCTATTGCATTTAGTTCTTCTCTAATTTTTATTATCTGTTTTCTTCTGTTGTCGTAGGCATTCATTCTATTTCTACTCATTTGTATTGAAAGGCTAATTCTTTAATTTGGGATGTTCCTTCTTTTTTGGATATATGCATTTACTCAGGTAAACTGACCTATGATCACTGCTTTTGCTGTGTCTCATTGGTTCTGTTAGGATGTGTTTTCATTCTAATTTGATTCTATGAATTTATTTCATCCATGATTTCTTCTATAAACCAATCATTTTTGAACAAGGTGTTGTTCAATTTCTTTGTATTTGACATTTTTCTTTCTTTTTTCTGTTATTGATTTGTACTTTTATGGGTTTATAGTCAGAAAATATGTCTTGTATTATTTCAGTACTTTGAATTTTGTTAAGGATTGTTTTGTGGCCTAGCATGTTCAATTCTGGAGAATGTTCCATATGTTTTGGGAAAGAAAGTATAGTTGGTTCCCACTGAGTGAAGTGTTTTGTGTATGTCTATCAGGTCAAGTTGATTGACTGTGGCCTTAAGTTTTCTGCATTTTTATTGAGCTTTTTTCCTAGATGTTTTGGGCTTCACTGAGAGTGGTGTGTTGAAGTCTCCTGTCATTATTGTGGAGCTGTCTGTTTCTATTTTCAATGCAATTAGTATTTGTTTTATGTATTTTGGAGTCCTGTCTTTGGATATAAAGATATTTAATATCGTTGTGTCCTTCTGGGGTTTTGATTCTTTAATAATTACATAATGTTCTTCATTATTCAGTGTCATGGATTTTACTTTAAAGTCTGTTGTATGAGAGATTGATGTTGCCATTCCTGCTCTTTTTGAATGTTGTTAGCTTTATATGTTTTTCCTTCCTTTGAGTTTTAGATTGTTTGTGTCTTTAAGTCTAAGGTACATCTCCTGTAGGTAACATATAGATGGGTCATGTTCTTTTTATCCAATCTACCACTGTCCATCTCTTTATCTGTGTACTTAGTTCATTTACATTACACATGATTATTGACTTATATGAGTTTAGTATTGTCATTTTGGTGTCTTTTGTGTTGTAGGCAATTCCTTTGTTCCATTTAATGTTCTGTGCTGAATCTTTTTTCTTTACATGTTTTCTTTTCATCTATTTTAATGTTGGTGGGTTTGTATTTGAGAGACAATTTAGTTAGCTATATAATTCTTGGCTCACAATTATTTTCCTTCAACTTTTTGTATGTATCATCTCATTGCCTTCTTGCTAGCACAGTCTTCCATGAGTAAAGTTTACTCTTACTGACTCTCCTTTGTAGATAGTTATTTGTTTATCCCTAGCCACTTTAAAAAATTTTTTTTCTTTAATTTTTGTAAGTTTAATTACAAGATGCTTTGGTACATTACAAGATGCTTTGGTACATTTCTTTTGAGGTTTACCCTGTGTGGAATCCAATAAGTGTCCTAGATAGATATTTTTCATCTTTGATGATATTACAGAAGTTTTCTGTCAGCAAATCTTTGACAATTCTCTCTGTATTCTCTGTTATCCCCCTTGTTCTGGTACTGCAAGGAATTGTAAATTATTAGTCTTCATAGAGTGCCACATAATAATTAGTGTTTCTTGATCTTTTTAATTCTCCTATCTGATTTTTCCTGAGATATGTTGATGTCATGTGCTTTATCTTCAGTCCCACTAATTCAGCTTTTCATTGTCTCAGTTCTACTCCTATGACTTTCTATTGGGTTGTATAATTGTATAGTTTTATTATGAATTTTCTGAATTTCAAATTCTTGCCACTTGATGCTTTCTTACAGCCTGTTTAACTTATCCTTAGGCTATGCTGCATTTTGCTTCATCTCCCTCATTTCTTGAAGAATTCTAAATATTAATCTTTTGTATTCTAACTCTGAAAATTCTAGGAAGTTCTCTTCCTCTGGAAAATTTTATACTTTCTTTTGGAAGTTTTCTGAAGGTATCGTGCTTTGATACGGAGTGTATTTCCAAGCCAGTAGATCACTGTATTTATTTATTTTATGTTTGCCTGCTGTAGTCTAGCTACTTGTTTTGAAATGGACAGACAAGTCATGTAAAATAGTTTGGTTATTGTTGTCTCTGAAGCTCTAATGTCTTTTCATTGCCGGACATGGGAGCTGAAGAATCTGTTTACTTTTCTTATATGGATTCATCTCAGGAGGCCAAGTATTCAGTCACCAAGTATGTAGTGCAAGCTCTTGCCTACTTTCCTAGATGGGTAAAGGGTGATTGGTACAGGTATCTGTCTACGTCTTCTAAGAAACATAGGAAGTAACAGCCATCCCTGAGTGTCTATGAGAATGGCCTACTCCCTTTTGTTGGAATCTAGGTAAAGGAACAGTTTCTGCCCTGATTTTCTGGCTTAGGGGAGCTGACAAAATTTTCTTTACCTTCCTCCAGTTTGGTAAATTGTTTCCCCTCTCAGTCTCAGAGAATGGCTTAGGCCAGGATTAAGGAGTCCTAATTCTGATTCAGTTAACGGCATCAGGATCTAGTTCCAGTCACAGTGTAAAGAAGGGAGCGGTGAGTACTGGGAGAAGAGAGATAGCACTATCTCAAAAGAAATAACTAGGTTCATGCTTGGTAGGTTACTTGCAAAGACTGCCTTTGATGATCCGGTGCTGTTGCCCTCTGGTTCTGAAGTGCAAATGAACTCTTCAGGCAATTTTATCCTGCTGAGGAGGATCCACTGCTTGGCTCACCGTGATGGCTGCATCCATTTCTTGGCAGGTCAGGTTTGTGGAATCCTATGTACTTTTGGCACTACTCTCCCTTCCTGTTGCTCAGTCTAATTTGTTACCTTTCTCTTTGATGTTCAGAGCTCTTAGGATGCCATATGCACTGGATTCGTTTGTTCTTTCGAGTCTTTATTGTTACAGAGGCCAAGGGAAGTGTCTGTCTTCTTCACTATTTTGGCCCCACGTTTTATGTCTGTTTTTTAGCTTTATTTAAATAGAATTGCACAATATGTAATTTTTGTGACTGGCTTCTTTTACCCACCATTATGTTTGGAGGAGTCATGCATATGAGTATGTATAAGTTTAGTTTATTCAATGTCATTGCTGTTTAGTATTGCAGTGATACATATTTAGTAAATTATCAGTTTTGATCTTTTGTAATACTGCTAGTATAAACATTCCTGTACATAGTTTTATAGTAGACACATGGTTGCACTTTCATTGTGCAAATAGAAATTTAGGAGTAGAATTGCTGAGTTATAAAGTATGCATGCACATAGTTTTAGAAGATTCTGCCAAAGTGTTTTGCAAAGTGCTGTACAAACTTACACTTGCACCGTCAGTGTATGACTACTCCATTGCTTCATCTTTTGGGCATATTGCTGTTGTAGTTAATTGCACTGGGCTATATTAAAGCTCCTCAGATGATTCGAATATTCAGTCAAGTTTGAGAGCCACTGTCTCTCCAGGGCTTCAATTAGAGACTCTGTTTACATCTATATCATTTTCCAAGAAATTCTTGTATCCTTCACATCAGCACCTAGGCATTTCCCAGGTGTCATGGTTTGAATTGTGTCCCCCCAAAAATGTGTGCAGCCTTGTGGCTGGTATATGGTTCCCAGTATCTTGGAAATGTCCTCCATTGTGCGGTTTTGCTAACCTGTATGTTAAAGGATTAGGGTGGGGCTGTGAATTCCTGCTATGGGGGAAGTTTCCCTGGAGTATGGCTTGCCCCACCCTTAATGCTTTTAGCTTGCAAGGAATAAAAGGAAAAAGAACCAAGGACAATTTGAGAACCTCGCTACCATCAAGCAAGCAGCACCGGGAGCAGAGCACGTCCTTCAGACCAGAGGTTCTTGTGTGAGGATGCTCCCTGGACAATGACTGATGCAATACCGGACTTTCCTCCAGAGCTGTCAAGGGGAAAGTCTTTCCCTGGAGTGGACACCCTGAATATGGACTTGCAACCTACCGGACTGTGTAAGAATAAATCTTTCTTTGTTAAAGCCATCCACTCTGTGGTATTTCTGTTAGAGCAGCCCTAGCTGACTAAAACACCAGGTAAGTTCCATATTGCCATTCTTTAACAGTCATCACACACACATACTCCCCCTTACTACTTAAAGTAATAATATCGATGTTTAAAGCAGGAAAGCAGGATAATATCCAGTATTTCCTGATAAATAGCATCTCAAAGAATCTCTACTCCCATTTATACTTGGTTACACACACCCTGTGTCACAGGCTTACCCTCAAATCTGTATAGACTTAGGACCACATGCAGTGTAATTTCTGCAGTAAGTTCAGACTATCCTTCAGTCTGTCATCTAAAGTTGTTCATCACCTGCCCTGTGGTTTGTAAGCAGGGACCTATCAGCCCTCATACAGGTCCTGATAGAGAAGGACAAAGATACTAGAGAGAATAACAATAATTGATCTTTGGAAAACAACATTAGGTCTTGGTCCCTCTGTAACTTAGCAACCAAACCATGTACACGTGGGAGGCGTGTTACATGGAGACTGTGAATCTCAGAGCTTGGAGACTTAGCTTGCATAAATGAAGAGGAAGGTCAGATGTTGTTCAAATTCCATATAATGAAATTTTGTTATAAAGGTTACATTTCTAGGAATCACATTCTTGTTTTGCAAATAACTGGGGACAGATTCATTCCTCTGAAGTAAATTAGCAGGAAAAAGGAGTACTCTTCCTGTATCAGAAGAAAAAGGAAAATGATAAATAGAAGCTTTCACCCCTAAACTTTTTTGTTCCCTGAGATGTTTTGAGTGGAAGAATAGATAGCTTTTATTTACCACAGAGAGAAACAGGATGATTAAATTGGAATGATATAGACGTAATGGAATTTTGTGGAAACAAAGAATATTGCACTAGAGCTCAGATTCTCAATTTCAGTGCAAAAACATACAATAATGTATTTACATTCACACGAGTAAACTGAAGGGAGAAACTCACCCCTAACCTCAGAACAGAGTGCAAACCTGTAGCATCCAAAATCTTTGTTGGTCTGAGTCTAACTGCACTTCCATGCCTCACTACCTCTTTATTCTTTCACATGCTGTGTTTTCCTGTAACCCACTCACTTTTCCTGAACGTGTTATAGGTTTTCAAGACTTGGTGACTTTAGTGTGCTGTTTACTTCAGCTTGAAAGCCTTACTCTTCTCATAACCTGTTTCTATTTCTACCGTCTCAACTTTTCAAAACCGGATCAAATGCCTCCTCCTCCATGAATTCTTCTTTAAATGTTCTCAGCGTTAGCCAGCATTTTATTGTTTGTGTGTTTGTTTTTGCCTCTGTAGTATTTCCTTTAAATTTCAGCTTAGTACATATTTCTTTTGGCTTCAGTTTACAGTTGGCATGCTTATAAATTCCTTTATTTATTGCATGGTAAATAGCTCTTTTGGACCAAGGTCCTAGCTTATTTATTTAAACTTTATATTTCCCACAGTACCTGGGTGATGTTTTAGACTGGAACTGGATTTGTTGAATAAAAAAGAGAATCCTTTGTGGTACTAGGCTAATACTTGCAAAGAAGACATTGCCCCAAAAGTAAATAAACAAATAAAGAAGAAAAAATGGGTCATCTGCTTGAGTCTGGGAATGACTTTCTTTTATAGTTACACTCACAACCACCTACTTGTGGCTGTGGGATTTCACCTTTGAAATCTTTTCCATCACTCTGGTTAACACCAGCTCTCACAAAGATCAGTGGTGGAAGAAGATAGCTCCAAATACGTGCTATGACCATGTGCAGAAATTAGGACTGTAATTGTTTTGAGTATTTCTTCCTTGTATGTTTGCATTAAGTTTCTTTGTTTTCTTCACTTATAAAATATAAGATGTAAACAGGGCTAGTGCATTTTTGGTTGCTACATGTCAGTTGTATCATGTTAGATGCAAGTATTACTTTATAATTGTCTTTATTCAGAGACTAAGCATGGTTTAAGACGTGTACAGGTGCCAAGCTGTGAAGGGTTAACTGTGATGATTAAGGCTCTGTGCCAATTTGTCTGGGCCATGATTCTTGGTAGTTTGGCAATTATGATGTAGTTTGGAAGTTATATAATCTCTTCCATGATCAGATCTGCTACAAACATCCATCACTTGAATTTCCTTTGGCGTATGGCCAGCGTTTAATATATATGGACTTTCTGGCAAATCTCATGAGCGTTTTTTTCCTGTTCTGGGTACTGCATTTGTCTCGTCATCATCTGAGCTCCGGTTCTTGAGACTTGAGCCAGCATCCTGTCACCTGACCTGATGATCACGGGTTTGTCAGTTTCTACAGCTATGTGAGTCAGAAAATGTCTCTAGCCTGAAACATGAGAACAGACTTGGGACTTTGCAGCCTCTAAAACTCCATGAGTCATTTTTGATATAAATCTCTCTCTCTCAAACACACTCATACACACACACACACACACACACACACACACTTTGCTGGTATTACTTCTCTAGAGAACCCAGTCTAAGACATTTGGTTGCATGGTAGCTCCTGACTTTAGAATAGACTGCCCATATGACTGACCATAAAAGGGATAAAAACTGGTTTGGCTCCAGGAGTCAGTAAGGGAGAAGGACTGAGCAATGTGTCTCTCCCATTATCAGGGAACACAGTCGGGAGAATAGATCAAATGTGACTTAATGGGGCTTAGACTGCCTTTGTCTTGATTAATTCCTTCAGGAAATAGGTTTCAATTTCTACAAAATGGTTATTTTCTTTGCTGCAGCTGCTGCTAACCAACAACTCACACGTGCAAGGTCTCTCACATGGAGAATGGATTGAGCCTCCATCACCACCCTCCCACTCACAGGTGAAAGAACAGACACCCACATATTCTATGGACTAAATCTATTCTGTTTTATTCCGAAGAAGGGTTAGGGCAATAGCCATAAAATTTCCACTGCATCAGGGTAAGTGATAACAAGAGATTATTACAGGAGTCTGAGTAATCCTTCACTGGTTCATTTCCATGAAGCCAAGTGTTATACTTGATTACTTTTGTACCAGCACAGGGCCTTGCTAATGATGCTGGTCCCATGGAGGTTTGTTTAAGTGTTGATTTATTTATTTGTTGGACATGCTATTTGCCTGTGGACTTATCTACTAAATAAGTCTCTTCTTTGTCTGGGGCCCTAGTGGTGCAGTAGTTACAGCTCTTAACCCTATGAGGGAGTTCTACTCTGTTCTCTAGGGTTGATGTGAATTGGAATCAATCAGTTGGTAATGAGTTTTTTGAGTTTGGTCTTCTTGCTCTATCCAAATTGCATCTATCATTCAAATTATTTTTCCATCATTAAACACTCTTGCCTGATTCCTGAGACCCTTAAGGCACAGCCACATAACTTAGTCCTAATTGAGCAAAAGGAATGAAATCTGTTCTGATTCAACTTCTCCATTTTGTTTTTCTACCTGTCCTTTCCTGACTTTAGGTGAGGCTAAATGATTGTTAGATTAGTGGGTCTCTTGAACAAGCACTGGAACAACATACAGAGTACTAGCCCACAGTTTCTAACTCATTAAGTCTAGTGTGAGGCAAATTTGCTTTTTGAAAAAGTTCCCAGATGGAAACCCAGGCAGCATAATGGTTAAGTGCTATGTCTGCTAACCAAAAGGTCAGCAGTTCAAATCTGACAGGTGTTCCTTGGAAACTCTGTGGGGCAGATCTACCCCGAACTGCAGGGTTTCTGAGTCAGAATCCACTCAACAGCAGTGGGTGAGTCCCAGATGATGCTAATCCTGCTGGTATAGAGACTACTCCTTGATTACCACTGGTTCATAGGACTCCTGTTAAATCACTAAAATGTGTCAGTACAACTCTCCTTCCCAGCTGTCCTCTCTGCTGAGTAAGATCATAATATCCCGCATAGATTCAAGTTTTCTCACGACAGCACGCACCTGGCTACCTTTGCATTCCTTGGGTGGGTAATCTTCTGGCCTCCTATGCTACTCCACACCTTCTAGCTATGATGTGCTTCTTGTGTTTTCCTGACTATTCAGTGTCATTTTGATTCCTTTGCACTTCCTGGTACTTTGTCAGAATGTGCCTTTTCTTCCCTGACAAGTTCTTTTCTGACCTCTAAAATTCAACACATACTCATCTTTCCTGGTGATTTTGCTAATTAACAACCACTTTCCCTCCCCCAACTCTCTTCATTCTGACCCCTTCATACTTATATACAAGTAAACTGATTTGTCTTTTAAGCTCCACAGGGTACATTATTTATTTCCATTTAAACTCACTGGAACCCTGGTGGCGTACTAGATTAAGTGCTACGTTTGTTAACCAAAAGGTCAGCAGTTCCAATCCACCAGGTGCTCCTTGCAAACTCTATTGAGCAGTTTTGCTCTGACCTCTAGGGTGTCTGTGAGTCAGACCTGACTTGATGGCAGTGAGTTTGGTTTGGGGTTTACACTCACCACATTAGTTAATTAGGTGTTTATATGTTGCTGTTTCCTTACTAAGTTGTGAGGTCCTTGAGGACTGGAATGACATTTCATTAATTTTTTTGGCTTGGACAATAAATGTTAATGTGAATGAACACCTGTGGTTTGATAATATCTGGGCTTTAATATGTGTTTTACTGTGTTCTCTTGAAATAAAAGGGGATGGAGTTTAAGGAGACACAGTGATGAGTGAGCAAGAATGCTGGGTAATGGGAACTAGGCTCTCCCATTTCCGAAGCCAGAAATTTCATCCCTTTTGTCACACACACTCAGCTGGACTGCCCTGGTGACACTAAAAGAGAGTAGGGCAGGGAAGATGTCCTTACAAGTTTACCACTTCCAGGGGGTGTTCTGGAGCCTTCTCAATCACCTGGCTGGTAGTAGATCAGGGACACTTCTGAACCCAGGTGTATCCCACGGAAGTACAAGAACTGATTCATCTTGGTCCCATCTCCCACCCATGGGACATTAGGTTCAGGCTGTTTAAACATATAGTTTCCAAGTATCTTAGAATTCCTACCTGCCCTTCTCCCCTTCACCTCCTGGCATCCATGAAGTCAAAAGTAGCTGTACCATAGCTATTCTGTCTCATCATAAGCCCAGTGCTCTGCTGAGTCTGCCATACCTTACTTCCTGTGTGTACACAGCAAGCTGGCTTTCCAGATAGCACAGTTCTGCCTGTACCTGCACATACACACTCCTACTAGACCTGGCTCACCTAGTTTACTTGTGATATCTTTAGCTCTCTCTAGCCATTTGTGTCCCTCCAGGCCTTCAAGATCAGACAACTGTCCAGAGTTAATCACCAAGGTATCAGTAATTGGCAGTGACAGAAAGGAGCTGTTGTTGGGCATCACAATGAGCTATTTGGAGGAGCTCTTTGTTTACTCGGCAGCTGGTGCAGATTTACATTTCCAAGTGCTCGGGGGCGGGGACTCAGACACTACTTTCTCCTTCCTTTCTCACCCTCCCAAGCAGGAAACTATTCTTAAACCAGGCCTGTACAAGTAGGCCAGGAAGAGTGGGCTACACGCACAAAAATATCGAGGGTTAGCAGCTGCTTCATTTGCAATGTCGGGGAAGAGGGCCCTGAAAGCTGATTAGCACTGAGATCATGCTGATGCTTTGAGAATTCAGGAGAAGTGGAAGGAGCTGAAAGAAGTGCTTCTCCACTCAAAGCCCTTGGAGAGATGGCTTTCCTTTGCGTAAGGCAAGCCATGAGTCCCTGCCACACTCCTGGGGCTGTGAGCCTATTTGTCTCTGACTCACAGGATGACTGTGATTAAATTTTATTATCCTTTCAGTTTCCAGCTCTAGAGGTTTGTGGCTTTAGGCAGGCTGTAAGCTTCAGCCCCACTGAAGGTTTTTTGACTAATGTGCACGGGCATTGAATCACAGCAGATTTTCACACATGCATAATTACCCTTCTGAAGTAGCACATATTCACTACTGTCTCCAGATAAGACAAGCGGGGAGAAAGACGTCATTTAATTTCTTCCTTCTAAGAGATGGAAGCAATTTGTGACCTAGTTTCTTGAGTACCCAGAACTCCCATGAGTCTGAAGAAAAGAACACAGCCTTGAAAAGCTGTGAAGGATCAAATGAGGAAATGAGGTCTGTCTCCTCAGCCCCCAGCTTGTATACCATGAGCAGTTCCGAAAGGAGGGGATGTCAGTTTATTCACTACTCTAGGGTCAGACAGAAAGAATTATGTATGCAAGAGATTAACATAAATTTTGTTACTCTACCAACTTAATTTATTGTGGAACAGAATCATTTTAGTTTCCAATATGCCCCAAGTTCCTTATTTGGAAGCTGCTGAACTCATACAGCAGTTTCAGATGATGAACCCCAAATACAGAGTAAGAGTGAAATTAAGTCTCCAGAGTATATGCACATCTATGTAAGATTCTAGAAAACTGTTAAATAGCTCTGCCTAGGTATATACCAAACTGAGAATGAAACAGACAGGAAATTGGATATATTAATGACTGATCAAAGAAGTCCACCTGAGGCTCTGTGAGATAGGTATCTACATTCCGTACCTGTGCTGTCCAGTATCCCCAATCCAAAAACAAAAACAAACACCAAGCATGTTGCCATGGAGTTGACTCCAATTTATAGGAATCCTATAGGACAGAATAGAACCGTCCTCACAAGATTCCCAAGAAGCCCCTGGTAAATTCAAACTGCTGACCTTGTGGTTAGCAGCTATAGCTCTGAACCATTGCACCTCAGGGCACCAGGTTCACTTTTAGGCATTAGTAATTGATTTTTCAAATATCTAAATGTAAATTATGCAACTTACACCTGGGGCGCATATGCTCTTAGTAACCCTTTCCTTCATGCATATACCCTTCTCAGTTAAGTCAGTTTCTGTTGGTAGACATGGGATTCTTTGCTCAATTACTGGGAACAGAGGAAGAACTTCTGTCTGGAAAAAGTGAGGTGAGGTAAAGATGGAAAGAGATGCAGGGGATAGTATGAAATCTTTTCCTATATTTCTTTATCCATAAGAATGAATTCTCTGAACTTGTAATCTCAAATACTAATATTTGCTATTTTGTACTGTAAGGAGACATTTTATTAAGACGTAGTCTTATTTTCCCATTGTGTAGGAGGCTTAGAAAGAGGGAGCGACTCCACGGAGCTCCTAAGTCATGAAACCAAGTTTAGAGAACAGTGTTCTGGGTCCCAGTGTAGAGGGTTACCACAGCTGTAGCCTTTCTTTTTTCTCAAGTGGATTTATACCAAGAATTGAAACTCTCTTACAGGCCAGAATACCCTTCAAGCTTCAATCCAAATAAAAAGTATGGGTGTTGAATGAGTGACAGATGAGAGAGAGATGTTGGTTTTATGTCTGCAATAATACAAACTTGACAGCTTACCCATAATGTTGGTGAAATGGCTACAAAGCCACCTTAACCAGGTGAGCTCGTTCTGCTCTTCTCCACAGTCTCCCACATGATGTGGGTAGCCATAGCTATGTGTGGACCAACAGGGCTGCTCATCCTTTGTTCTACATTTAGCATAGGAAACAATTCTTTCTTTCATAGCCCGTGCTCTGACCGGGTATACAATTAGTTTGAATCACACCTCTGAATCAAGACTCTTAATCTTCATGTTTAATTGATTATGGAAGAAAAGATGTATAGTTTTATTAAAAACAAACAAAAAAAGAAGATACATGGCCGGCACAGTGAGAGAGAGAGAGAGAGCACATTTTGAGCCCTACAAAAGCCAGTAAATGGCAAACATGGTGAACAGAGTGAAAAGAAAGACAGATTGTGCAGCTGACTGGTTATTTCTACTTGAGGATGGTCTCACTATTCCCTCTCCACACCAAACCTGTTCAGTGTCAGTAAAACTAATTTGATCCATGTTGCTATGGGAACAGAGAAAGGAGTTCCTGGAAATGTAGTAATAATTGCTGTCATCTGAAAGGGCAGCTTTCTACTTCAATATCCTCCCATATGTCTGCTTTTAAATTGGTGTTAGCAAATGGATGTCAAAAGTCATTCACATGCAAATTGCTAAGAGAATAACTCGCAGGCGGTATTGGATGTCACTCTGCTGAGCTGATTTACTAAAGGATAATTTTTCCAGTGTGGTTTCTGCATTCATATTCTTTCTGCAGTTCTGTATGCTTTGGCTCCTAGGGAAAGTATCCAAATACTGAGTCTTTCACCAGACACAGTTTCAGGGTCCATGCAGATCTGGCTGTGAAGCAAACATCTGCGTGTGGTTGGAGTTTTTACCTTGTTTTCTTATGTTTGACAAACACCTGGCAAACACTGGAAATGCCCTGGTCATCTTCACACAGTGAAATGTTTGTAATTTACAGACTGCAGTGTCTGTGAGGACCTTCCTGCATCATGCAAAACATGCTTAGCTGCTAACTGAAAGGTTGTAAGTTCTGGTCTACTCAGTTGCCTTAGAAAAAAGGCCTGCTGATCTACTTCCGAAAAATCAGCCACTGAGAACTTTGTGGATCACATTTTTATTCTGATACACATGGAGTCAATTTGACAGCAGCTTGTGGGTCACAGGATGGGAACTCATGGTTGCAGGACTCCCAGAACCAACAGAATCAGAATCGCTTTCCTGAGGAGGCCTGCAGGAATCAGTTATTTCCTTGCAGCAGGTTCCATACCAGTAGCATTGGCATAATCTGGAAGCTTGTTTGAAATGCAGAATCTCAGGGCCTACCCTTATTAAATTGGAATTGGCACTTTAACAAGCTCTCCAGGGGGACTTGTCTGTGTGTTGAAGGTTAAGAAATTCTAGTCTGGCTCAGTCTTCATTTTGCAGATAAAATGACTGAGGTTCAGAGAGAAAAAGTGACTTGTCCCAGCCGTTACTGAAAGTCAGTAATTTCTCAGAAGCTGTGGTTGGGACAAAAGTGGTAGATTTTATTTTTGACAAATTTTTGGCCCTGTTCCTGGTTTTATGCCACTGCAAATATTGTCCCTTGCAACCCAAGTTTGCACATCTTTTCATTTCTGGTGTGCCTAAACTGACCAGTGGGAATACCAGTTTTCAGAGTTCTCCTTCTGCCTGTGAAAGCAGCTGTTAAAAAGCTCTATTTAAAGTTGAAATAATAGATGATTCTTACTTAATCTTTGCCCTTCTTTTCTTCTCTCCCAAGGCCGCAGTGAGGAACAATTGATTGCTTTTGTGGTGGTTAGATGCCACTGAGTACAAGTCCAACACAAATCCATTTCAATTAATGGTGACATTATGTAAAACAGAATAAAATGTTTGCCTTGCATCATCCTGAAAATCATTGCTATGCTTGAGTCCACTGTTGTAACTACCGCATCAGTCCATCTCATTGAGGATTTCCCTCTTTTTTGCTGCCATTGCAAATGAGTCCAAAGATAAACATTTTTCTCATTTTCTAAAAGTTGGAAACAAGGCCTATTCCTGATAATGATATGAATAAGCAAGAGAGAACGTACAGGGGCCATACAGAAGTTCCAGATGCTTGCTGCATTCTTGAGGACCACAAAGCAGAACTCTCCCTAAGCAACAGCAAGTCTTGGCCAGTGCCCCAATTTGCCTATATTAATTAGATAAGTGTAAGAGAATGCACAATAAGGTGGTCCTTGCTCTTCTCTAAGCACCTTTACTTCACAACAAAGAAAAAATTATTCAAAAATGACATAAATCCTGCTTCCAGATACAAGAGAATGCAACAATTTCTCATAGCTCTAAAAGGCTGGGCATTCCCATTTCTTCTGTCCCCTTCTCCTTACATGGATCTCTATGTTGACTGCTCCAGGCCAGTCAGTAATTAGACCGCTCCCTGAACACAATTAATTCCAACTCCCTACTTTTGTTGAGTCATTTGTTTCTGAGATCTAGTACTGCGTAATAAATCACCCCCAAATTTACTATCTCTCATGCTTTTTGGGTTGGCTAGGCTCACCCTGGTGGCATAGTGGTTAAGAGCTACATCTGCTAACCAAAACATTGGCAGATTAAATCCACCACCCACTCCTTAGAAACTCTGTGGGGTAGTTCTACTCTAACCTATAGGGTTGCTATAAGTCAGCATCAACTTGACAGAAATAGGGTTTTGTTTGTTTGTTTGTTTTTGTTTGTTTGTTTGTTTGTTTGTTTGTTTGTTTGTTTGTTTGTTTGTTTGTTTTGGTAGGCTCAGCAAGGCATTTCTGCTGCACATAGTCTGCTGGGACAACAGTCATCTGGCAACTTGACCAGGTGAGAACACTCAAGGTAGTCATTTTATGTGTTAGGCATCAACTGAAGGATGGTGGGAAGGCTGGGCCTATCGGAGATATTGTTAAGTAATGGTAGGCCTCAGTTTCTCTCTCATATTCTCTCTTCTGACTTGGCCTCCTCAGTTATTCTCTTTAGCAAGATCAATTTTTTTTCTGGTGTCTCAGGGTTACCACACTATCCGAAGTTTTAGTTCTTGAACCAGCATAGCATTACTTCCTTTGTATTCTATTGGATACAGTGAGTCACAGGAGCACCCTGCAGACCAGCAGCCACAAGATTCTCACAAAGTTCTCTGGGAATGCCCTTTTCCCCTTCTGTTTCCTAATGGCTGTCTCTGTCCTGCTTCTAAACTACTGGCTCTTTAGCTGGGAGTCTACAGATGGTTTCAAGACAGCACATCAACATCCAGCAATTATATTTGTTACAGAAATTTTGAGTCTTGGTGCATATGTATACTTTCCTGGAGATAAAATCCCACACTCTCATCAGATTCTCAAAGGGATCCATGATGCAGAGAAGCCTGCATCACAGGATATGTATATCCTGGACATTTTTCCAGAAATGAGTCATACATGATTCTATGTGTCATCGACTTGACATTTCTATGTTGATGTAGGTCTTTGGGGGGATACATCGTATGTATGCATAGTGATCTCCCTAACTAGTTTTGAAATTCCACTGAGGCAGTAGGGCCATATGTCATTTATTTCAACATTCCTTAGTTTTTACTTAGCACAGTCTTAAATAATAGATTCTCCAGAAGGGATGTAGGCTAAGTTCATAGGAAGAATTTATCTAGGTCTTAATATAAGAGGAACATTGGTATAATAATACCTGCTACTAGTATCACTTTATTATATATTCATATATCCCTTTCAGTGTAAAAAGTCATTTTTCTTATTTCATACTTCATTTTATTCTACAAGTTTGATGGAGCAGGTGTTACTTTTTCACTTAGGAAACTGAGGCTAATGTGACCTCTCCCAAGGAATTAGAGCTAATCAGAGAAGGGCTGAAATCCATTCTCTTGATTTTTACTTATCCATTCTCGTTTGTGACAAGGAGGGGAACAGAGGATGATTGAGGTGGTATAGAAGCAAGAAGAGTATAAATTCAGTTATTCAGAGCACAGAATGGTGACTTGGGAAGATTACAAGCGGAGCATAATTTAGTCTTTCTGAGAAACCAAAGATGATAGGGTGTGAGGAGATATCTGATTCCTTGTACTGGTTCTGCTGCTTCCTGGCTATGAAACCTTGGGGATGTCACTTCACCTCATTTTGTCCCCATCTTCTTAGTAATCAAAGCAGTGGGATAAAGTAGAATAGCAGTTTCCACCCTGGTGGAGCATGAGAATCACCCAAGAAACTTCTCAAAATTATGCACTTCCAGCCCCTACTTCAGAGATACTGAAGGTGATTCATCAGTTTTTAAAAGACTTTCTAGATGATTCTGATGACCATTCAGATCTGGCGACAACTGGATTAGGTGATTTCTAAGATTTCTTCTAGGGAGATAGTGGGTTAAATGCTATATCTGCTAACCAAAAGGACGGCAGTTTGAATCTGCCAGGTGGTCCTTGGAAACCATGGGGCAGTTCTCTGACCTACAGGTTCGCTATGAGTCAGATCCAATTTGACAGCAGTGGGTTTGGGTTTTTTGGTTTGTTGTCATGAGAAATATAAAAACATAGATACGGTAGAGCATTACTAAATGCTTACCAAACCTATTTCCATGCTCTTTTGGGCATGTAGCTGGAAATCTTTATTTTCCAGATTCCCTGCTTTACCTGCACTTAGGTATGGCCACATGACTGACTCTTGCTGAGACCATGTGAACAGAATGGATTCTTGTCCATGCCTAATACACAAAACCCTCCTGAGCCACCTCTACTTTCTATCTCTCATCTGTCACACCCAGGACAACTGGAAGCCATGTGTTAAAGATGACAAAAGCCCTATCATCCTGGGTCCCTGAATAGTACATGGAACAGAGTCTCTCTCCCACCAATTAATACTTTACATTAATGAAAAATAAACATCACATCAAACTGCTGAAAATTTGGAATTTATGTATTATAGCAGCTAGTACTACCTTAACTAATGCACTTTTTTAGTCAAATGCTCCCTAGTTATTGATGCTTCTAAGGCCCCAAATAAGGAGAACTTTAGAATAGAAAGATATCTAATGGGAAACTGTGTAGGCTGAGTTCATAAGAAAAAATTATCTAGGTCTTCAACAACAGGAACATTGATATAACAACACCTGCTACTAGTATCATTCTTGTTGTGTATTTGTATGTTCTTTTCAGTGTAAAAGGTTATACACCACCAGCCCATCTTCAACTTCATGTTTTCCATAATATGTTGTGAATCTATGATTTAGTTTCCACATAGCACTATGATTATCTGTTTATGTGCTGATTCTCCCAGTGCCTCACTAGATCATAAACAATCTGAAGGACAAGGAAATGTGCCTTACTCATCTTGGTATCCTTGGTCACACATGGTAGAAACTCAGTAGGTTTGTGTTTTGATTTAATTAACTAACAAGATAATCAACTATAGGCCATGGGTTCCAGGATTAAAGTTTTGAGAGGTGGTGGGTCATGGGTAGAATGGAGGAAATCATGGGTAGACTATGGATTGCTCCAAAACAGGTAGCAGTGTTGGGATCCATATACTTCCTCTCTGATAGCTGTAGACCCAGAAAGCGTGTCACTTGTCCTCTAAGCCTCACCTATAGCTTCATTAGAAGGCCTGCTTTTGTAACACATCTGAAACCTAAAGCTAGTCTCTGGATTCCTGCATATCAGCTGATAGCCACGTCTTACAACTTTTACCACATGCCTGGGTATATCTGACAAAATTCTTTCTGTGTTGCTTACATTCTATTTTAACACTCTACAAAGTTGGAAACCTGGCCAGTCCTGTAATTAGGCCCTAAACCCATTGGCTATATCTCCACCTCTTTTCCCTCACAGGATTCTCCTGTTCCTCATAGCTAATTTTGGGGGTTATAAATTAACTCAGATGGACTTCCATTCAAAACCAAATATCATTAACCACCACAAAATAATTTGCAATGCTGACCTCTCCTCTGGGATTCTAGTCTTACCACCAGTCTTGTCTCTGGAGCCTGAATGATGCAGGCTAAGCCAGTGGTTCTTGAGGCTTACTGTGCATCAGAATGACTTGGAGTGCTTACTAAAATACAGATTATAGGCCTCTCTATAAGAGTTTCTGATTCGATAGATAGGGGCAGAGAATTTGAATTTCTAAGTTCCTGGCTGATACTGTTGCTCCTTGTCTGGTCTGGGAACCTTACTTTGAGGGCCAATATTCTAATCTGTGGTCATGTAAAATACTTAAACATTTCTCTGAGCCTACTGACTCCATTTACGTTCTGTTGAGCGGTGGCCAGCATTTGGTGGTGGTTCATTTCAGTTCTGTACTTTTTATACCTGGAAGACCATGTGAGGAAGCCAGCAGAATTTTTATGGGAAATAGCATCTGTGGCAATTGGTTTTTGCTTTGGTGCTGGGGAGGAGGAGGGCATTTTGTTATGTTTTAGGTAAAAGTTACAAAGTACAGTATTTTCCTATTCAAAAATTTATTTACAAATTGTTTGCTGACATTGATTGTAATCCCTGCAATGAGTCAAGATGTTCATTTTTACCTCCTAGGTTCTCCATTTCCATTCCTTTGGTTTCTTTCCTCTCTCAGTGGCTTCCTTTGCCTTAGCCAAGTTGCGCTGACTTCTCCAGTATTGTGTTCTGCCTTTCTCTTCATCAAAGTTAATGCATGTCTAGTATCTAGTTAATGGTTTACCCTTCCCACCCAACCTGGTAACCCTCAAAGATGGTTTCTTTTTACATGTAAGCCTTTTATCAAGTTTTTACAAGAGTAGTCTCATACAATATTTGTCCTTTTGTGATTTACTTATTTATCCAGTATAATTCCCTCCAGGTCCATCCATGTTGTGAGATGCTTTAGAAATTCACCATTGTTTTTTATATTTGTGTGGTATTCCATTGTGTATATGTAATCTATATACCATAGATTATATATCTATTCGTCTGTTGACGGGCACTTAGGTTGTTTCCATTGTTTTGCTATTGTGAAAAATGCTGCAATGAACATGAGTGTGTCTATGTCTGTTTGATGGCTCCTATTTCTATAGGATATATTCTTAGGAATAGGGTTGCTGGATCATACGACATTTCTATGTGTAGGTTTTTAAGGAAGTACTGTGATGTTCTTCATATTGCTTGTACCACTTGAAGTTCCTACCAACAGTGCACAAAAATTTTAATTGCTCACAACTTTACCAGAATTTGTTTTCTGACTATTTTTAAATTTTTGATCAGTGCCATTCTTGCAGGGGTGAGATGGTTTCTCATCATAGTCTCAATTTGTAGCTCTCTAATCACTATATGATTACAAGCATCTTTTCATGTATTTATTGGTCGTAGAATGCCCTCTTTGGTGAAGTGTCTGTCCATATCCTGTGGTCATTCTATGACTGATTGGTTGTCTTTTTGTTGTTAAGTTGTTGAAATTTTCTATATATTGTAGAAGTTAAAACTTTATTAGATACGTCATTGCCTAAGATTGTTTTCCTTGGTTTATAGGTTTTCCTTTTTACTCTCCTGAGAAAGCATTTTGATGAGCATAAGTATTTGATTTTTAGGAGGTCCCAGGCATCTAGTTTATCTTTTGGAGTTTGTGTATCTTCGGTTATACTTGATACGCTATTTATGCCATAACTTAGGGCCCCTAGCATTTTTCCTATGTTTTTTTCCATGATCTTTACAGTTTTAGGTTTACATTTAGGTCTTTGATTCATTTTGAGTTAGTTTTTGTCTATGGTGTATGAGGTATGGATCATGTTTGATTTTTGTGCAAATGGATGTCCGATTTTGCCAGTGCCATTTGTTGAGGAGACTAGGGTCGCCATGAGTCAGATCCGACTCGACGGCACTTGGCTTGGCTCTCATTTAATGGATTCCATAGGTGGACAGACTTGTTTCTGAGTTCTCGATTTTGTTCATTTAGTCTGTGTTGACTGTTGTATCAGTACAAAGCTGTTTTGACTACTGTGGTTGTAACAGTAGGCTCAGAGATCAGGGAGTATGAAGCCTCCTACTTTGTTCTTCTTTTTCAGTGATGCATTACTAATCCAGGAGTTCTTTCTTCTCCATATAAACTTTGTGATTGGTTTTTCCATATGGCAATTACTTTTAAATTACTGAATGTTCTCTCATAGCTGGTGATGGAAACTGCAGTAGACACTAGAAATGTGACAGTTTCCATTGGCATCACCCCCCTTACCCAGCAGTGCCCAGGGTACCCACCCTACCTGTCATACCCTAGATATGTCATTGTTAGGAACTCTATCCCATTTCGATCTAACAGAGACGAATGCCCACACATATTTTCCTTCCATCTTAAGTGGCAGAGAGAATCCTAGCAGTCAAATGTTACATCAGCCCTCTACTTGTATTTGGTGTTAGAAACCTAGGATGGAACAGTCAAGAGGAAGAGTCAATAAATGAAAAGTCAGTAAGCTGGGCTTTCTGGAATCAAGAAATGAGTTTATGCATCATTTACTTATCTCCAACAGGAAATGGTTGACTTCATCAGAATTTGAGAGTATGCTCATGTCTTATCAGCTAATGCTGCTTTAACAGAAATACCACAAGTAGATGGCTTTAAGAAGAGAAATTTCGTTTTGTCACAGTCTAGTAGGCTGAAAGTACAAATTCAAGGTGTCAACTCCAGGCAAAGTCTTTCTCAGCTGGCTCTGTAATAGGTCTTTGTCATCGTCATCAATCTTCTCATGGACTTGAAGCTTCTGAGGCACAGGGACCCCATTTCTTTACAAAGGATGTACTCAGCTCCCAGCACTGATTCTTGGTGGTATGAGGTCCCCAAATCTCTGTTAGTGTCTTTATATCTCAAGAGATAACTTCAAGGCACAAAACAATCTTATACATTGAATCCTGCCCAACCCACACAACTGCTGCCCGTCCACTCTCATTAACATCACAGAGGCAGGATTTACAACATATCGTGGAACATCACACAATACTAGGATCCAGGGCCAGCTAAATTCCTATACAGCTTTTTGGGGGAAACAATTCAGTCCATGACAGTTCACTTCCTATTATTTAGATCTCATTAGTAATTCAATAAAAGATATCAAGACTTAGTTTGCTTAAATCCTCCATCCAAACATATTAATTTTCCTGAAAACTGTTTTGTTACTAATTTTGCAGAACAGGTGGGTCCTCTTTATTTCTTCTTCTTTTCCTTTAAACATTATTTTGTTACTGTAGTTGAGAATGTACACAGCTAAACATACAATTCAACAGTTTCTACATTTACCATTTAGTGACACTGATTATATTCCTTGAGTTGTGAACCCATTCTCACCTTCCTTTTCTGAGTTGTTCCCCCCTCTCTAGTGTACACTCACTGCTCCTTAATGTTCCCATGCAGTCTTTCAAGTTGCTGCTGTCAATTTGATCCCATAAAGATAGTTCTTAAAGGAGCTAAAAGATGACATTTGTTTTACTATTAAGGCTAAACTATCGTTTGGTTTTAAGAAGGCTTCAGGGGATATTTTCGACTCACTGTTCAAAAATTAATTCAGGACAATAGATTATCGACTTCATCTATCCTCGTAGCTCCAGAAAATCTAGAGGCTATGAGAACTTGAAATTCTGTTCCACATTTTTCTTCTTTTGATCAGGACTCTTCTATGATGCCTTTGATCAAAATGCTCAGTAACAGTACCTGGGCAGCTTTCAGTTCTGTCTCATGGCAAAGGAGGAAGTTGTTCACGGAGGCAATTAGCCACACATCCCGTAGCCTCCTCCTATTCCTGATTCTCCTTCCTTCTCTGTTATTCTAGGTGAATAGAGTACAGTTGTGCCTTGGATGGCTGCTTGCAAGCAGCCTAGGGACTACGCAACAAACAAGGAGGTAGAACAGAGGCACTGAGTATGTTATTAGGACAATTAACTTAGATGTTCCCTAAAATCATGACCCTAAACCCCCAAACTTAGGAAAAAAAATCTACAAAGTGCTTGGTTATACATAAGCTGCTTCCACAGCTACTCTGTTTCATTTTGATTTGTTGCTTTGTTGTAAATGCATCTATCACACAACTTTTGCCTATTCAACTTTTTATACATGTATGACTTATTGACAACAATTATAATAATCAGCTGTGCAAACCTACCCTTAATCAGTGTGGTTTTTCCAACACCATGGACTCCTTTTTTCTTCCTCCCTCCCTCCCCTGGTAACCACTAATAAACATTGGTGTATATACATTTGTCCTTTCGTGTCTTTTTATGTAACTGAGGTCATACAATATTTGTCCTTTTGTGACTGGTTTATTTCATTCAGCATAGTGTCTTCAAGGTCCATCCATACTGTAGCATGTATCATTTCTCCTACTGAGTAGTATTTCATCTTATGTCTATACCACATTTTGTTTATCCCTTCATCTGTTGATGGGCATGTAGGTTGTCCCTACCTTTTGGCTAGAGCGAATAGTGCTGCACTCAACATTGGTGTACAAATCTCTTTGACTTTCTGCCTTTAACGCTTTTGGGAATATACCTAGGAATGGAATATCTGGTTAATATGGTAGTTTTATTATTAATTTTTTGAGGAACCATGACACTGTTTTCCATAGCAGCTGTATTATTTTGCATTCCTACCAGCAGTAGATAAGGGTTCCAGTTTCCCTACATCCTCACCAACATTTGTTATTTTCTGATTTTTCTTTCTTTTCTTTAATCTTAGCCATCGTAGTGGGTGTATAACAGAATTTCACTGTGGGTTTGTTTTGCGTTTGTCTGACAGCCAATGACGCTAAGCACCTTTTCACGTGAATTTCCTCTTTAGTGAACTGTCTATTCAAGTCCTTTGCCCATTTTATGATTTGGTTCTTTGTCTTTTTGTTGTTAGGTTGTTGAAGTTTTATGTATGTTTTGGTTACTAGATTTGGTTATTGGATGTATTGGCTCTTTGCCACCTTTTTTGGTAAAGCCTTTGTACGAAGGAAAGTTTCTAATTTTTATGAGGTCCCATGTGTTAATTTTGTCTTATGTTGTTTAGGTTTTTGTTATATTAGATAAACCTTTGTTAAAAGCTGGACCTGAGAACATTGCCTCTGTTTTTTTCTTTTTAATTTTATCTATAATTTTATTTATTTATTTATTACTGTAAATGAATAAAATTTGTCGCCATGAGTCGGACCTGACTCGATGACACTTGGCTGGACATCAATTATTACGTCTATGATAAACCCTCACCCCTACCCCACCCTTGTAGCCATCAAAGTCTTTTTCTTCTGTAGACAATTCTATTTTTAAGTCCTTATAACAGAGATCATGTACAATATTTGTCCTTTTGCCACTGACTGATTTCATTCAGCATAATATCTTCCAATTGAAATCATGTTATCAGATGTTTTCTAAAATCATCATTGTTTTTCACCATAGTGTAGTGTTCCATTGAGTATATGTACCATAGTTTGTTTATCCATTCATCTGTTGGATGAATATGGGTTGATTCCATATTTTTGCTATTGTTGACTAAGCTGCAATAAACATTCTTGTGCATGTGTTTGTTTGTATAACAGCCTTTGTTTCTGAAGGATACATTCCAACAAGTGGGATTACTGTATAAATGGTATCTCTAGTTCAAGATTTTTAAGGAAGCTCCAGATTGCTTTCCAAAGAGATTGTACCAATTTGCAATCCCACCAGCGGTGGAGGAGAGTTCCAATCTCTCCACAGCATCTCCAGCATCTGCTGTTGTATGTTTTTTGGATCATGGCCAACCTTGTTGGGGTGAGATGTTATCTCATTGAAGATTTGATTTGGATTTCTCTGATAGCTAATGATCATGAGTATTTCCTCATGTGTCTTTTGGCTGCCTGGATGTCATCTCTTGCAAAGTGTCTGTCTCCTTTGTACATTGCTTAATTGGGTTATTTGCCCTTTTTTTGTTGATATTTTGCAGAACCCTGTGGATTATGGAGATTAGACAATGGTCCAACATGTAGCTGCTGAATATTTTTTCCCATTCTGCTGGTGGTCTTTTAACTCTTTTAATAAATTCTTTGGATGAGCAAAAGTGTTTGATTCTTAGTAGTTCCCATTTATCTATTTTCTCTTCTGTTAATCGTGCTTTGTTTGTTAGATTTTGTAGTCTGTGTGGGCTGTGTATTAGAACATCTATCATTGATCCTATTTTTTCTTGCATGATCTTTATCATTTAAGATTTGATATTTATGCCTTTGATCCTTTTTGAGTTAGTTTTCACATAAGATGTGAGATATGGGACTTGTTTCAGTTTTTTGCAGACAGATATCCAATTTTGCTAACAGCATTTGTTGAAGACACTGCTTTTACCCCAGTTTACCACCTTAGAGCCTTTGTCAAATATCAATTGTTTGTAAGAGAATGGTGACATCCCTGGGGTCTCCACTCTTCCATTGGTCTGTATGTCTCTTTTCATACCAGTACCAGGCTGTTTTGACTACTGTGGCAGTGTAATATTTTCTAAAGTTGGAAAGTGTGAGGCCTCCCATTGTGTTCCTCTTCTTCAGTAGTGCTTTCCTTAGCTGAGTTTTTTTCTGTTTCCAAACAAAGTTGGTGATATGTGTTTCCATCTCATTAAAAGATGTCACTGGAATTTGTATTGGGATTGCATTGTATAAGTGGATCGCTTTAGGTAAAATACATATTTTCACAGTCTTCACTCTTGCTATCCATGAGCAGGGTATGTTTCTCTAATCGTGTAAGTCTTTTTTGGTTTCTTTCAGTAAGGCCTTGTAGTTCTCTCTGTACAGGTCTCTTATGTCTCTAGTTATACTATCCCTAGGTATCCTCATCTTCTTGGGGGCTATAGTAACTGCTGTTGATTTGGTGATTTCTTCCTTGATGATCTTGTTGTTGGTATAAAGGAATCCTACTGATTTATTTATATTTATCTTGTATCCTGATACTTTGTTGAACTCCTCTATTAGTTCCAGTAGTTTATTTATGGATTTCTTAGGGTTCTCTATATATACAATCATATAATCTGTAAATAGGAAGATTTTTATTTCTTCATTGCCAATATGGATCCCCTTTATTTCTATGTCTTGTCTGATTACTCTGGCTAGAACTTCTAGTACAATGTTGAACAGAAGTGGTGAGAGTGGGCATCCATGTCTAATTCCCATTCCCAAGAGGAAATCTTTCAGTCTTTCACCATTTGGGATGATGAAGGCAGTTGGCTTTGCATAGATTCCCCTAATTGCATTGAGGAATTTCCCTCTATTCCTGTGTTGCTGAGTTTTTAACATAAATGCATGTTGAACTTTGTCAAATGCCTTTTCTGTATCAATTGACAAAATCTGGTGATTCTTATTTCTTGTGCTATTTAAGTGGTTAATTACATTAATTGTTTTTCTGATGTTGAACCAGCCTTGCATCCCTGGAATGAAACCAACTTGATCATGATGAATTATTTTTTTATATGCTGTTGAATTCTATTGGCCAGGATTTTGTTGAAGATTTTTGCATCTAGGTTCATGTGTGATATTGATCTGTAGTTTTCTTTTTTGTGTGGGAGCTTTCCCTAGCTTTGGTATCAGGGTTATGCTGGCTTCATAGAATGAACTGGGGAGTATTCCTTTCTGTGGCGTGAAATAGCTGCAGTAGTATCCGAGTTGACTGTTTTCTAAAAGTTTGGTAGAATTGTGCAGTGCAGCCACTTGGGCCAGAGCTTTTTTTGGTTGGCAGATTTTGATGACTTTTTTCATCTCCTCCTTTGTGATGGGTTTATTAAGTTGATCTGCTTCTCCTTGTAATAATCTTGGTGGGTGATATGAATCCACAAATCTGTCCATTTCCTCTAGATTTTCAAATCTGTTAAGAGTATAGACTTATAGTATTCTGTTACAATACTTTTGACTTTCAGTTGGATCTGTTGTAAGATCTCACATCTGATTTCTTACTCTGGTTATTTGTGTCTTCTGTTCTTCTTTTATAAGTTTAGCCAATGGCTTACCAATTTTGTTGATCTTTCCAAAGGGCCAGCTTTTGGTTTTCTTAATTTCTTTTATTGTTCTTCTATTTCGACTGGCCCCTGGGGTCGCCATGAGTCGGATCCAACTTGACGGCACTTGGCTATTCCGACTTGATGGCACTTGGCTTGGCTATTGTCTAGTTAATTTAGTTCTGCTCTAATCTTTATAATCTGTTTTCTTCTGGTGCCTGAGGGGTTCCTGTGTTGCTCTTTTTCTACTTGTTCAAGCTATAGGCTTAATTCTTTAATTTAGGCCCTTTTTTCCTTTTGGATGTATGTATTTACTGAGATAAACTGACCTCTGAGCACCACTTTTGCTATATCCCATAGATTCTGGTAGGATGTGTTCTCATTCTCCTTTGATTCCATATATTTCTTTATTTTGTCCTTGATTTCTTCCACAACCCTTGGGTTTTTGAGTAAAGTATTGTTCAGTTTCTACGAGTTCCAATTTCTACCTATGGGTTTTCTGCTACTGATTTCAACTTTTATGGCCTTATGGTCTGAGAAGTTGTTTTGCAATACATCAGTAGTTTGGACTTTGTAGAGAACTGCTTTACAACATAACACATGGTCTGTTCTGGAAACTGTTTGAGATGCATTGGAGAAGAAGGTGTACTTATACACTGATGGGTGAAAAGATCTGTGTGTGTTGATAAGGTCAAGTTTGTTGATTGTTGCAATAAAATAGTCTGTATCATTACTGAGTTTTTTTCTGGATAATATGTCTATCACTGAAAGGGGAGTGTTGTAATCCCCAACTATTATTGTGGTGTGATCTATCCCATTTTTGAATGCTGTCAGTGTTTGTTCAAAGTATTTAGATCCTCTGTTACTGGGTGCATAAATATTTAATATTGTTAAGTCCTGCTTATATATAGAAACTGTCAGCAATAAATAGCGACCATCCTTGTTCACAATGCTGGATTTTACACTAAAATCTATTTTATCTGAGATTAGTATTGCCACATCTGCTCTCCTTTGTATGTTGTTAGTTTGGTATATATTATTCCATCCTTTAATTTTCAGTTTGTTCATATCTTTGATTCTAAGTTGTGTTTCTTGTAAGCAACATATAGATGTGTTGCATCTTTTGATCCAGGATGTCACTCACTGTCTTTTTATTGGAGTGTTCAAACTATTTGCATTCAATGTAATTGTTGATAGGTATGTGTTTAGTGCTGTTGTTGTGATGGGTTTGCTTTTGTGCTGATATTTTCTATGTTACTCTTAATATTCTGTTCTGGGTCATTCTTCTTTATGGGTTCATTTTCAGTGTTGGTTTTGTGTTTATTGAGACTGCTGTATTTCATTTCTTGTTTTGATATGTTACCCTATTATTTTGATTTGCAGTTACCACTATGATCCCCCTTAATATTCTAAGTTTAAACACAAATTTAACCTCTGCATATCTTTTTAACTTCTCCATTTGAAAGGGCTATAATTACTGTAGTAAATCTCACTTTTTAGTGCAATGGTGTCACAGTTTTCATGATATGATCACTGGTTGCCTTCTTTTAACATTGTAGCTTTGATTGAGTTTTATGACTTCCCTAACTGAGTAGGATGCTGGATGTTGTATCCTACATGGCCTCCTTAAATATATTCTTAATGGTTTTGTTTTTTTGAGCAAAGAGTTTCTGTCAGTATTTCTTGTAGTTTGGGTTTAGTTTTTACAAAGCTTCTAAGCTTGTATGTATCTACCAGCCAAGCATGTGTCTGCAAATGTCATAATTTCATCATCGTATTTGATAGACAGTTTTGCAGGATACATAATTCTTGGTTGGAAGTTTTTCTCCTTCAGGACTTTGAATGTGTCATACCACTGCTTTCTAGCCAACATCATTTCTGCCAAGAAGTCAGATGAAAGCATACAGGGTTTGCCTCTGAATGATAACTTTGCTTTGACCCATGCTGCCTTTAAAAGCATCTGTTTATGTTTCGTTTTATTGAGCTCGATTATAATATGTCTTGCTGTCTTTCTTTAGCAGTCTAGTTTTTATGGTGTTTGATACTCATCTTGGATATCTATATTCTCTTCATTCATAATTTCAGGAATGTTTTCTGTCAACAAGTCTACAGCAATGCTGTCTGTATTGTCCTCTATCCCCCCTTGTTCAGGAACTCCAGTTAATCGTAAATTATTCCTCTTAATAGAGTCCCACTTGTTTTTTAATGCTTCTTCATTTTTCTTATTTCTTTTCTCTGATTTCATCTCATAAATGCTGGTGTCAGCTGCTCTATCCTCAAAGTCACTAAGTCTGACGTCTGTCTCCTCAAGTCTACTCTTTTGGCTTTGGATTGAATTGTCTAATTCTGTAACTGAGCTGCTGTATTTCAGATTGTTGATGCTCCATAAGTTTAAATAGCTTACTTAATTTTTCATTTTGTTCTGCTGCATTTTATTTAATCTCTAGGAACGTTCTATATAAAACTCTTTTTTACTCAACCTCTGATAATTTCAGAAAGGCTTATTCATCTGGGCAGTTTTTAGATTTTTTTATTTTGGGAGTTTTCTGGAGTCAAAGTGGACTACTTCTTTAAATTATTAACTACGGTCTACTGTCTATGTGCCACCTAGAAACTGTTTGATTTCTCTGGTGGTACCTCAACAGGAGCTGAGCTGTAGTTCTAAGACAGGAGCTGGTCACCAGCCATTTCTATGTACTCTAGTGATTGCTCCCACATGGACTCTTTCAGCTGGAAATCTCTGCCTGTTGACTGGCACCCTACTTATGAGACACTGGAGGTTGTCAGCTAACCCTACATCGTGGGTCAGTGAAGGGTCAGAGGAAAAGCTGCTGTGCCTCTAAACAGACATATCTCCAAATACACAGGCTTCTCAACCCTAAAAGTAAACTTCACTTCCGCATGGAGAACTGCCCAGTTGCTGAAAAGCAGAGAACTTACAAGACAGTAGCTGTCCAAATGCTGCCAAAATCAGTCAGGCCCTCAGGAACAGCAGATCTCACCTTTTGGCTGACAATAAAAGTACATTATCAGCCATTCATAGAAGCTGCAGTTCTCTGATACAGTGAAACAGCAGGAGCACAAGTCAGCAGCCACTGGCTTGTCTTTGAGAGAGGAAGTTTAGTCAGATATTGGTGCCTAGTGAAATATGCCAGGTCCTAGGGCTCCCCAGATGTCCAGTCCTCCATACAAATATCATTCCGGGCTTAGTTCTCACTGAAGAGACATGTGTCTAGCCTGCCATCTTTAATAGTCTCCTGCTTTTTTTTTTCTATGAATTTTATGGTTTTAGTGTGCACATTAAGTCATTTTGAAGTTGTTTTTGTGTGTCATATGAAACAAGGATCCTATTTTGTTTATCTGCACTTGGAAATCTAATTTTCCCAGGAACATTTGTTGAAGATACTCTTCTTTCTATATTGAATGGACTTAGCACGCTTGTTACAAATCAGTTAACCATATATGTGCAAGTTTATTTCTGGGATTTCAGGTCTGTTCTCTTGGTCTATATGTATATCGTTATACCAGTATCAGGCTGTTTTGATTTTGTAACTGTACACGAAGTCTGACAAATAAGCCCCCAAATTTAATTGTTTAAGTGCCACATACCTCATTACTGAATATCACTACGGTCACCTTTGAAGTATTCCTGTTGGGAAGCTATGTACCAAGGCCAGCACCTAGTCCACCCTTCAGAGCAGTTTCGGGAATTTTTCTGGATTGGCCATTGTATATGGTTTCAAGGTGGCAAGTTCAGGGAAATCAGAGTTTGCTGCTGATTATTCCACCATGTTAGCCCTACTTTGTTCCCTCCTTATTTCTTAATAAGCAGATACAGTTGCTCCGTTACCATCCTTCAAGAATAAGGTCTGACGCAATCTTAGTTTTTAAATTCAGAGAATTTCCCAAAAGACAGAAATATCCCATAGGAAGTGAACACCTATTTGGGGCTTGTGAACAGATACACTCTTCATAAATAAAAAGGAAGAAGTAAACTGGGCTTTATGACATGGCATTATAGAATTTTTCCTTTTCAGTTTTAAGATCATCATTTTGCAGTACACAGAAGATACTTTAGGGGTAATTATTATCCCTTGGCCCTTTAAGGGTTTAGGCTATTATGTGATTGTAGAAAACATTTATCATTTGCATTGCAAAAGGTTAATATATTCTTCCCAGATATAAGCTTTGGCTTATGCAAAAGCAGCTCTCTCATATCAGCCCTGTCAGAGCTCTGGTCCAAACTTGTTTTTGAAAGATGATGGTCTCAGGAAGATATTAATACATTTCTGGAGCAGATCATGCTCTTGTTAATGCAACAGGCAAACATCTTATATAGTCAAAACCATCTGTTCTTTATCAGATAGAATATTTAGATTCCTATTAAACGTATTTGCACAGTTAGGGAAATGACAATCCTGCCAAAGTTATGTTGGCAGAGGCGCTTACCCCCTGGTAGGCAGGGCAGCTTGGAGTGGGGAAGGATGACTGCCAAATCTGCAGGATTGCTTGTTAACAGAAGCATCACTCAGCTCAGGATAATTAGTGGGCCTTTACTTCAACAGATCTGTTAATAATAGTACTAGAATGGAGAGAAGGGCAAAAGAGTTATGCATGTACTCTCCAGACGATGAAATGGAGGTATGCTGGATAAGCAATGACTCCAAAGTATTAGCGATGCAATTTAAGACAAGTCAGTTTCTCACAACTTTCATCAATTACTCTGTCAATAAGAATCTGAGAATACAGTCATTGTAGAGGCATGTAGTCAAATTCACTCAGCTGACAAAGTAGAAAACAGATGTCTATAGAGAGCCATCAGCACCTAAAACATAGCTAGTTATAAGTACAGTCTGCACTTGATCTAAATGTCTTGATTCCAAGTCTGATATTCAGTCCATATCTCTGTTTCTCTGAGATCAAAAAATTGTCACTGAAAACTATTCCCAATCATGAGAACAGTGATTTTATAATGAAACACACAATCTCAAGGTGTAATTTATAGGAAAGCTGGGTAAAACTGCTACCCAAAGCATCTACCCAGTAGTTTCTCAGGCTTTTGTTCTGGTCTTAGTAACTTTTTGCCCTCAATTTTCTCTCTCCCAAACCTCTGGGAGAACTAAGTCTCATCAATTTTTACCTTATATCTTTGTCTAAATTCAGCTGAAGGAACCAAACTGTGACCCTTGAGGGGGCGCAGTGAGAGCTCAAAACATAAAAAACTAGATGTCATTGTTGTTGCTTGCCACTGAGACACCTCCAACTCACGGTAACAAAAAGTTGCTGGATCCTGCACCATCTCTATAACCTCTGATATATTTGGAGGGCTATTGTTTCAAGCTGAATCATTTACAGTTTCCCAACAAACCCTTCTCCAGAGTCAGTAGTTCTCATATATCTGTCCTCTGCTCTGTGCTAGGACCTAGACCTCTAAGAAGGCTGAACGCCCTCAGCAAAATGTTTGAGTTTCATTGGCTTTATTTGCTTTTGTTGCAAGCTGCATGCCTACAAGGCAAGTTTTCTGTAGGGACTGAGTCACTAATCCCAGAAATGTCTTAGGATGTGAGGGTCCCCCAGCAGAGTATACAGTAGATGTTTCTTTACTCCCACACATTCACAACCATACCGGGATTTAATTGATTTAAATGACTATCAGCAAGATCAGAGAAAACCATTTTTGACTAAGTGGCAATATGAGGTACAAGTCCACAAAAAAAAATGGCAGTCCTTTGAAGGCGGATGTGGGAAAGAGTGTTTATAGACAGAGAATATGTTTCTATTCAGGTCTATTTTACTGTTAGTCATCTGCTCCCCAGTTAGATTCTTTCCTGAATTGCTCTCCTATTGCTGACAGCAAAAGAACCCCATCAAGTCATCGCTCTAAGTATTATGCCAGTTGACTCCATGCTAGGGTTATTGGGTATGTGAGTGTTCACATGTATCTGTATTATTCCTCAGAAGAATAGAGAAACCTGCTTTCTGCTTAAGTCTCCACCCCGTCTGAGCATTTAGATGATAGAGCAAGAGACAGGTAGTAAAACTGAGCATAGGAAGATGAACCTGAACTCAAGTTGAGAGTCTTCACCTTAAGAGCTGGGTAATGTTCCTCTCACGCTGCCTTCAGTTTATACTTCACAGTGCTTACTATGTGGGAGTCGGTGTTCTGAGTTTCTTACTCAAATTTCCAACTCTTTGTTTCATTGTATGTAAAGTGTGAATCATTTGTCCTTTTATTACTACTTTGTAGGGCTGTGTGGGGACTAAATAAGGTAATATGTGAGGTTCAGATCAGCACTCTTTAGGAGCCACTGAGTAGGACTCCCTTGTAGGATTTCCTAGGCTGTATTCTTTATAGGAACAGATTTTCAGGTCTTCCTCCCATAGAGCTGCTGGTAAATTTGACCCACTTTCAGTTAGCAGCTGAGCACTTACCCACTGCACTCCATGACTTCTTCTGATCAATAGTAGACACAAAATAAGTGGTAGGTATGATTGTGTTATTTTGGTTGTACATGTTATTTCATCCTTAAAATAAAGTGTGTTCTTCAACCATCATCCTTATCCATTCCCAAATTATACCATCACCTTTAACAGGAGCTCAGTATTGCCTAAGCATTAGTGTTACTGAAGATGTGACTATTGTTGAAATGTCAAGTGTTCTACTACATAAATATCTACGACAATAAAAAAAAATGTGTGAATTATAAAAAAAAAGGTTCTGTGTGTGTGTGCTCGTATGTGCTGATGTGTGAGGGGGTGGGGGTAGGGGTGGGGGTGTGTGTGTAATAAGTGGAAGAGAGGGGATGTTGTGGAATCTCCATCAAAGCCACCCCTAGCCCTAGAATGAACATTTGTAGAGTCAGGAAGCCATTAAATAGTTCCTTTTAAGATAGTGCTGACTCCGTTCTGTTCCACTTTCTCACAAGTGATTGATTAAACAATCTGAAAACCCAAATTGAGGTTTTCAATGGAATTTCATTCACTCCCCAAGATCCCTTGGGTTCTTGACAACACTGTTTCTCAAAATGAGAACATGGCCTCCTTTTTTCCGCTCTCCACTCCCCATCATCTGACACTCTCAGCTCTCATACCAAGTAAGGAATTTACAAAGGAAAATGCTGACGATTCTGTTCATGTGACAAATGCACCTGACTCCATCTTGTCTGGATCACTTTCTCAGGACCCAGCGTACTTCCAGGAGCACATCGATTCCAGGATGTGCGAGACTCAGGTACAGTGTATTATTTCTCATACCCTACTAATGAGATAAGTGCAGCTAATTAAGAGACAGCAACAGGAGTAACAACCAGCACTTCAGCATGTGTTTCCTCTAATTACCCATGTTTGTGTTCTTGCCAATCTGAGGGGAATTTCTACAATGAAGCAAGGCCTCCTTCCTTTTCGTAGCCTCCCTTAACTCTTTCCTTCTAAAAAATACTTACGACATTTCCTCTTCTACTTACAGGTTTTCACCAGTTATCAAAGCATTTTTCATTGTAGGCTAACTCAGTCACCTGGATCACATCTGTTGTTCTTCCACACTTAGAGGGCAGTTTGGGAAACCAGAGTTTGTTACTAACCTTCAGCTGTGATTTTTCACGTGCTAATAATAAGGTCATGGATCAAGGAGGCACTATTAAATCCTCCTTCTGGGGCAGTAGAAATGCTCCATCTGGTATTTTCGCATGTAATCAACTTACACTGTTTATACAATAGATTTAATGCTATGTAGACTCTAAGGGAAGGAATCCTGGTGGGACAAATGGTTAAGAACTCAGTTGCTAACTGAAGGTTGGCAGTTCAAACCTACCCGGTGGCTCTGTGGAAGAAAGACTCCGGTAAATGACTTGACTGCAGTTAACAACAACAGCAACAACAATAGCCCAGTGCTGTCAAGTCAGCAGACCCTAAGTGAGCTATAAAAGAAATTTGTGGCATAGGGGATAAGACAGAAAGAGAGAGTAAACACAAACTCTCCAAGGAGAAGAAGATTCAATGAGTATTCTTCTATGCACTCAGGGGCACTTCATAAGTTGTCTGGTAACAAAAGTGATCATTTATTAACACTTTTGATATACCAGATGCCTTATAAAATTCTAATTCTTGTACATAAGTGTTAATTCCTAAACGTACTCACCCCCACCAGCTTGCTGAAGTTCTCTTTCAATATTTAAGTAAAAATTGACTTAAATATCCACTTCACATGCAATGGGAGACCCAGAGTTCTTCTTAGTATCTCCAGTGATTTTGGTGGTACTTATACTTCTCTTAATCTCTTTTGGTTCTGAGTTTCTTCTTCCAAATAACTTGTTAGATATTGACTTGCTTTTTATTATGAAAATTATCAAATATGTATGAGATCTGACAACTAAGTCCATGAACTTAATTGTTCTAAGTGCTATGTACCTCGTTGCTGAATATCACTATGCCAAGCCAAATATCACTGTGGTCACCTTCAAATTACTCTCCTGGAGAAGCTATGTTCCAATGCCAGCACCTAGTCCACCCTTCAAAGCAACTTTGAAACACTTTCTGGAAGGGCCATTGTGCATAGAATCACGGTGATAAGTTCACAGACTTAATTGTATAGTTGTCTGTCGGGGAATTTCTAGTCAGTAAACAGATAACTGTATTGGAAAAACTTTCCTACTCACCTCATCTGACCCCCAATGACTGTTTTCTTTACCAAAACATGAGGAAAATATTGAAATGAAATGTTCTGATGACATTCAGAACATCAAGGGTAGTACAATGACAGTTCTGATAGCCATTCCAAATAAAGAGTTTCCAAATTGCTTTGAAGGGCAGTCTAGCAGACACTGGCATTAGTGCATAGCTTCCCAAAGGGAGTACTTGAGAAGTGACCTAGTGATAGTCAGCACCAAGGTATGTAGCACTTTTTCTAGGATGAGTTCAAAAACTTAATTACCGGTGCTCATAGAAAAAAAGTAAAAAAAGAAATCATGTACCAACAACTTAGTTTCAACAATGATCAGATGATTATTAAAGCTATGTGATCTGTCAGTCTTCCCACTCCCTCAATTAGTAACATAACTAGATCCTTTTAGAGTAAATTCATGGTGTAATATCATCTCACATATCAAAGAAAAACATTCAAGTTCCCATGAGAGTGTCAGCTATCTTAACTCTTCACTGTCCCTACAACTCCTTATGCAACATATACACCCAGCATAAAGATTTCTTTAAATTTTTATGGTGAGAGTTCTCTGAATGGGAAATAAATTAATTCACATACAAAATACAAATTACTGGCCTCACTGTTTTCTTCAGAAGATTTCTTTCTTTTTTTTATTGTGACTGAGTGAAAATATACACTCCCACATAAATTTACATGCCCAACTCTATATGCAGCTTCCACTGCTCTCCCTGCCCGGTGACAGCACACTATTCCTCTCTGCTCCATACCTGTTTCATCCTCCCAACAGTCTCCTTTCCCCTCCTCTCCAGTCACTCCCCTTACTCTAGCCAGGGGTCAGCAGGATCATATCCTATAGACACACAGAACCATGGGAGAGTTTAGATTAGATAGTTGGTAGAAATTTGGTTGGGTGAATATAGGATCTTTGATGATGTTATTAGAGAAGTTAATATGAGGTGATATCATATTTGAGTGAGTCCTAGCATGCTTGAAATATGAGGCCTGTTTCTGGACTTGGGGATGTCTTTGGTCATAAACACAGTAACAGCAAGGGAAACAACTTGAATGTAGATAATTGTAGCTAACAGAAAAGAATATTAATTTGGAAATAATTAAATTGAAAATCATAGCTACTTAAGCCTAGCAAGGATTTCTGGGGAGTTTCCTAAATCAGGAGAACCTTACAAAAAGAACAGAGAATTAAAAAAAAAAAAAAAAAACTGAAGATTAAATCATTCTGTCTTTCTAATGTATTTACTATTCTGTTAACTCTTAGAAAAATAATATCCCAGAACCTAGAAACAAAGACACAAACTAGATTTAGTTCCATTAATAAAATTAACTTACAATGAATCTCAAACCTCATCTTTCATTAAATGAAGGCAAATGCACCCATTTTTACGCTGAGAATTCTTGACCCATTGTATTTTTCACTCTATAGTATTGTATATTTCAGAATGATAGAATGTTAAATTTAGAAAAAATCTTCTATTCAGAGGAATGATGTCCCATGGCTAAGGTCACAGGACTCATCAAAGATCCAAATGATGGGGCAAAGTCGAGATGGGAGACTAAATACACATCTCCCTAAATCTCTCAGGAAACCAAGGCCTGAACTGATGATTAAACAGAGCCTGCAAGACACCTAGTAAACCCTAGGATATGGCATAGGGCTATCTATTTCTACTACATACCGCTGCGGAGGAAACCTCTTCTCTTTCGCCAATCCCACCCTTGGTGAGTGCCAGTTCTCATGGACTGAAGGTAACTCACCATTTTAATTTTTTTTCCTCTGTCTTGGCCAGAGGGCATGGCTGGAGATTGACTGGTGGCAGGGCTCGAACACAGGGCTGATGGGTCAGTGAGCAGAGGCACCACATTTTGAGAGCCCAGCCTTGGAATCTGTGCACCTCAGCACTTTTAGCTTCTCTCCAAGAATCTCCACCATTGAATAGCCTATTCCAAGGCAGGTGGGAGAGCTTGTGCGGGATGCCTTCTTGATTGTCTTGGAGGCATAATTACTCTTACAGAGGCCTCAGCTGGACCTAATTCCCAGGCTGGGAGACAGTGCCTGCCCAGAGAGCACATTTCTGACAGAAAAGCTGTCTTTTGCACAGTAAGTCCACCAGATGACAGTAAGGCAGTGCCAAGCCAAGTGCCGTCGAGTCTTTGAGCTAGTTTACAACATCTGGAGTTGGATATAAAGCTGCTTACTTTGCCAGCTCTCACATTATAGGGTCAGCTGACAACTCCCCAGTGACTCTATAAGTAGAGCTGTGTCTTTGCCTATCAAGAGGTGGAGCCTGCTACCCCAGAGATTCCACTGAGCCCAGTCTCTATAGTACATAGAGATGTCTGATGGTCAACTTACTTTTCAGACTGATCTTTAGAGCCTGTTAAGGTAACACTGGAGAAATAAAACAACCTCCAGATGCCCCCAAAGCAACAACCTTTGGACAAAAACGTTAAGAAGAATTCACGTATGGCTTTAGGACACCCTAAAAAGAAAGAACTAAAGAACTTCCCAGATGAAGAAGCCTTTCTGAAACTATCAGAGGGTGAATACAAAAGGATTATAGAGAGAGCCCTCCTACACCTTACCCAAAATGCCACAGAGCAAAATGAAAAATTAAGCAAGCTGTTTGATCTGATGGAATACCAGTACTCTGAAATCCAAAAGATCAAGAACAAAATCAAGAGATAGAAATTTCAGTTCAAAGCTGAGAAAACAGAATTGAACAAATGGAAAATAGAATTTCTGACTTGGAAGACAGAGCTACTGACTCCAGCATCTATGAGGAGAAATCAGAAAAAAGAAACAAGAAAAATGAAGACGCATTAAGAAACATGTGGGAGTCTATTAAGAGGAACAATCTACAATTAATTGGAGTTCCCAAACAAGGCATGACATCTGAGAACACAGAGAGTGTTGTTGCTGAGCTGCTGGCAGAAAACTTCCCAGAAATTATGAAAGAAGAGAATATAGATATCCAAGATAGGTATCAAACACCACTCAATATAGATCTCAATAGAAAGACTCCAAGACATATTATAATCAAGCTCAACAAAATGAAACATAAGCAGAAACTCTTAAAGGCAGCAAGACTCAAAGCAAAGTTAACATTCAGAGGGAAACCCTGTGGGATTTCATTGGATTTCTCAGTAGAAATGATGCTGGCACAGAGACAATGGCATGACACATTCAAAGCCTTAAAGGAGAAGAACTTCCAACCAAGAATTATTTATCTTGCTAAACTGTTTTTCAAATATGAAATTGAAATTAAGACATTCGCAGATAAACAGAAACCCAGAGACTTTGTAAAATTCAAACCAAAGCTACAAGAAATACTGAAAGAAGCTCTTGGCTTAGAAGAACAAAACCATTGACTTTATATTTTAGGAGGAAATACAGGACACATCATCCAGAAACCTATTAAGTTAGGGAAAGCTTCAAACTCAAAGCTATAATATTAAAATAAGTTATCCAGTGATCATATCATGAAAACTATGATGTCATCATATTAAAAAGAGGGATGTACTGTAGTCGTTAGAGAACTTCCAGATGGAGATGAAGTTAATAAGACTTGCAGTAGTTAAAATTGGGTTTAAACATAGGTTATTAAGGTGGATCATAAGGGCAGCCACAAAGCACAATAAAGATGCCACACGTTGAATCAGGAAGTGTAATACAGAAGTCTTAACAACCACAAAACACTGAAAACGGTGAAAAAATCAACTCATAAAAAAGAGTGCCCCAGAACAGAATAGTAAGAAAAACAGAGAAAACATCTGCACAAAAATAAACTTATCACAATGACAGCACTAAACACATACCTATCAATAATTGCATTAAATGTGAATGGACTGAATGCTGCAGTAAAGAGAAGACAAGTAACATCTTGGATCAAAAGACACTACTCATCCATATGTTGCTTACAAGAAGCTCACCTTAGACTTAAAGATAGGAACAAATTGAAAATTAATGGATGGAAGAATATATATCAAGCTAACAATACACAAGGAAGAGCAGGTGTGGCAGTTCTAATCTCAGACAAAATAGGTTTTAATGAAAAATCCACCAGTGGACAAGGATGGATGCTATTTATTGCTGAAAGTTTCAATACACAAGCAGAACTTAACAGTATTAAATATTTGTGCACATAATACTAGAACATCTAAATACATTGAAGAAACACTGACTACACTCAAAAATGAGATAGATCACTCCACAGTAATAGTGGGAGACTTCAACACTCCACTCTCAATACTGGACAGATCATCTAGAAAAAAGCTCAATAAAGACACAGAAGATCTTCTTGCCACAATTAACCAACTAGACCGCATCAACCTATGCAGAACTTTCTATCCATCAGGAGACAACTACAACTTCTTCTCCAGTGCACATGGAACATTTTCCAGAATAGAGTATGTGTTAAGCCATAAAGCAAATCTTAAAAAAATCCACATGACTGAATTATTGCAAAGCATCTTCTCAGCCCATAGAGCCATAAAAGTCAAAATCAATAGCAGGAAAAACACAGATAGAAAGTGAAACTCATGGAAACTGAACATCTTCTTCAAAAAGCCATGGATAATAGAAGAATCAAGGATGAAATAAAAAAAAATTATAGATTCCAGTGAGAATGAAAACACTTCCTACCAGAATCTATGGGACGCAGCCAAAACAATCCTCAGAGGTCAATTTATTTCTATAAATGCACACATCCGGAAGGAAGAAAGAGCCCAAACCGAAGATCTAACCATACAGCTTGAACAAATAGAGAGAGAACAACAGAGAAACCCCCCAGGCACCAGAAGGAAACAGATCATAAAAGTGAGAGCAGAACTAAATGAATTAGAAAATAGAACAATTGAAAATACCAAAAGCCAGTTTTTTGAAAAGATCAATAAAATTGACAAACCACTGGCTAAACTGACCAAAGAAAAACAGGAAAGGAAACAAATAACCCAAATAAGAAGTGAGTGGGGAATTGTCACAACAGATCCTACAGAAATAAAAAATATCTTAACAGAATACTATGAAAGACTGTATTCTAACAAATTGGAAAACCTACAGGAAATGGGCAAATTCCTTGATTAATATCACCTACCAAAATTATCACAAGGTAAAGCAGAACAACTTAATAAACCCATTACAAAGGAAGAGATTGAAAACCTACCAACCAAAATAAGCCCCAGCCCAGAGACTTCACTGCAGAATTCTACCAAGCATTTAGAGAAGAGTTATCTCCAATACTACTGAGACTATCTCACAGCATAGAAAGGGATGGAATATTCCCAAGTTCATTCTGTGAAGCCAGCATAACCCTGAGACCAAAGCCGGGGAAAGACCCAACAAAAAAGGAGAACTACAGACTGATATCACTCATGAATCTAGATGCAAAAATCGTCAACAAAATTCTTCCCAATAGAATACAACAACATATCAAAAAACAAAAAAATTCATTATGACCAAGTTGGATATTCATACCAGGGAGGCAAGGCTGGTTCAACATCCCCCTCCAAAAAATTAATGTGATAAACCACATAAATATCACAAAAGATAAGAATCACCTGATTTTGTCTATTGATGCAGAAAAGACATTTGATAATATCTAACACCCATTCATGCTGAAAACTCTCAGCAAAATAGGAATAGACAGCAAATGCCTCAGTGCAATAAGGGCCATTTATACAATGCCAACTGCCTACGACATCCTGAATGGAGAGAGATTGAAACAATTCCCCTTCAGAACAGGAACTAGATAAGGAGGCCCACTCTCAACTCTTCTATTCAACATCATGCTAGAAGTTCTAGCCAGAGCAATTAGACAAGACCAAGAAATAATGGTCATCTTCACTGGCAAAAAGGAAGTAAAAATTGTCACTATTGGCAGACGATATGGTTCTATATGCAGAGAATCCTACAGAATTTGTAAGTAAACTACATGAAATAATAGAACAGTTCAGCAGTCTCAGGATACAAGACAAATGTAAGTAAATCAGTAGGATTCCTTTATACCAACAATGAGCTTATTAAAGAAGAAATCACCAAATCAATACTATTTTCTATAGTCCCCATGAAGATAAAATACCTCAGATTATATTTAACCAGAGAAATAACAGACCACTACAAAGAGAGCTACAAAATCTTAACCACAAGAAACTAACAGAGACTTAACATAAATGGGGAAACCTACCCTGGTCATGGAAAGGAAGATTTAAACATTGTGAAAATGTCTATTTTAGTCAAAGCAATGTACTTATGTAATGCAATACCAACACAAATTCCTGTGACATTTTTTAAGGAGTTGGAGAAACAAATCACCAACTTGCTTTGGAAGGGAAAGAAACCCCAGATAAGTAAAGCACTACTGAAGAAGAAGACACTAGGAGGCCTCTCACTACCCTACTCTAGAACCTATTACACTGCCACAGTTGTCAAAACAGCCTGGTACAAAAAGAGACATGTAGACCAATGGAACAGAGTTGAGACCCTAGAGATGGCACCATCCTCCTGTGAACAGTTGACATTCGACAAAGGCCCTAAGACATAGAAGAAGGGTAAAAACCATCTCTGCAACAAATGGTGCTAGCAAAATTGGATATCCATCTGCACTAAATTGAAACAAGACTCATATCTTATACCTCATACAAAAACCAACTCAAACTGGATGCCAGCCAGCCAAGCCAAATGCCGTTGGGTCAGATCCAACTCATGGTGACACTAGGGGCCAGGGTAGACCTAAATAGCAAATCTAAAATGATAAAGCTCATCCAAGAAAAAATAAGATCAATAATGGACGTTTTAATACACAACGTAGACAGACTTCAAAATCTGACAAACAAAGCACAATCATCAGAAGAGAAAATAGACAAACGTGAACTGCTAAGCATCAAACACTTTGCTCATCCAGACTTCATCAAAGGAATTAAAAGGCCACTTACAGAATGGTAAAAGAATTGGCAACTATGTGTCAGACCGACGTCTGATCTCCATAACCTATAAGGTACTACAAAATATCAACAAGAAAAAGATAAATAATGCAATTAAGTGATGGGTGAAGGAGATGGACAGATACTTTTCTAAAGAGGAAAGCCAGGCAGTCAAAAAACACATGTGGACATGCTCATGATCATTAGCTATTAAAGAAATTCAAATCAAAACTACACTGAGATACCATCTCACCCCAACAAGGTTGGCCATGATCCAAAAAACTCAAAACAAGAAATGCTGGAGAGGCTGTGGAGAAATTGGAACTCTCCTACACTGTTGGTGGGATTGTAAAATGGTGCAACCTTTTTGGAAAGCAATCTGGCACTTCCTTAAAAAGCTGGATCTAGATATACAATTTCACCCAGTGATTCCACTCCTTGAAATACATCCTGCAGAGTTAAGGCCATTCACACCAACTGACACATGCACACGAGTGTTTATTGCTGCATGGTCCACAATAGCAAAAAGATGGAATCAACCCAGATGTCCAACAACAGAGGACTGGATAGGTAAACTACGGTATATTTACTCAGTGGAACACCTATGCAATGATAAAGAATAATGATGATTTTAGGATGTATCTTATAACCTGGTTTCGACTGGAGGACATTATGTTGAGTGAAAGTGCCATCAAGTCGGTTTTGATTGGAGGACATTATGTTGAGTGAAAGCTGTCAGTGACAAAAGGACAAATATTATATGAGATCCCCATGATAAGAACTTAAAAACAGACTCATGCATAGAAGAAAAGACTCTTTGATTGTGGCCAGGGTGGGAAGGAGGGAGGTAGAGGGTGAGGTATAGATTAGGAAGTTGGTAGAAATTTGGTTGGGTGAAATCAGTGACAACACACATTAGAAAGCAGATCAGTGTTAACTGGACTTCAACATAACATGATTACTCCTCCCATCTTAATCCAATATTGCAAGGACAGAGTAGCTGGGGGTGGGGGACTATGCTCTCAGAGGTAATCAAGGCAAATTGACACAACCAGCATTTTGCTAAGAGAGCCCTCTGCATTCAACATTGGCAAGTAGCATCTGGAGTCTTAAAAGCTGCCAAGCTGCCATCTGAGATACAACAAATGGTCCCAGTTCAACAGGAATGGATGATCACCAAGGACCAAAATAACATGCGGGAAAGAGAACCCGGAAGACAGAGAGACCCTCATGAGTGGGAGACTACATCAACATGTGATTGGAAGAACTGGGTGGTGCTCGGCCACCACCAATGAAAGCCGTAATGGGACTCACAAATTGAGTTTCACTGGCAACACCAGAATAAAAAGGGGTGCACCCTGAGATCTCTACTAAAAGACCACAGTTGATGGTCCAGAGGCTTCAGGGTTCCCCTGGGAGCATGGCCCCTGGCTCTGATGCTGCCCCTGTCCATAAATCATAATGGAGGTCAACTCTTCAGACAGGAATTGATTGGACTTGGTGACACAGAGTGACCATATCGTGTGTGCACTTTATAGTTCTATGCATCTATAGGATGTCATCCTGCTGACCTCTTACTGGAGGTGGGCAAGAGGGTATAGAGGAGGAGATAAGAGATTGTTAGGAGGATACGACTTGTATAGAAAAGAGAGGAAGAGTGTGTTGTCACTGGGCAGGGAGAGTGGTAGGAGCTGCACGCAGGTGGGTACACAAATTTATATGGGAATGTACATTTTCACTCAATCATAATAAAAAAAATTCAAATGAGATTAGAACACAAATACAGGAAGTCATAATCTTCTACCTTTCCTACAACACCAGGCTATCTGTATTGAGAAGCTAACATTTCATGGTACTCTGCTCCTGCAAGACTTACCCTTCTATTGAGAGGGTATAAAAAAGTACTGAATGATTTTTCTGCTGCCCCGTATACCAGCAAAAATCACAGCATCTCATAGTTTTCAAAGATATCTGTAATCTGAACAAGGTCGCAGTCCTTGTCATCAACTCCTCTAAGGCATATTTACATCCTACATGTTTCCTCTTCCACTCTGTAGCCTTTGCTGAGAGAAGACCCTTATAGAATCCCATTTCCCACTCATTAACACATTCTAAGTGTTTTCTTCTCTCCCATTGCATTTTCAATCTTCTTGACAAGCCGCCAGTTAATCAGATCCTGCTTACTCAAAAGACACTGAAGGGCTCATAGTCCATTCAGTCCTCACTATTCTGAGCCACAGTAATAAACTCTCATTGGGAGCTAGGAGCAGTCTGAGGGGAACTGAGGACCCTTAGGAGCCTTCCTCATTCTTTTTGTTGTTCTTTGAATTAATCTCTTTTTTTGTTTTTATTGTGATTAAGTGAAAGTGTATAATCCAGACCACTTTTGCATTCCCATCAATCTGCAGCTCCATCTCCTTTCCCTACCCAGTGACAACACATTTCTCCTTTTCACTCTAAGCTTCTAGTATCCTCTTAGTGAGCACTTGTCCCCTGCTTTCCACCCTCTTGTCTGCCATCTAGAAAGAAACCAGTAGGATAGTTTCCTGTAAATCTATGAAACCATAAAGTACACACACCATAGGGTCACACTGTGTCCCCAAGTCCATTCCATTCTTGTCTGAAAAGTTGACCTTATTACTGGTTTCTGGTCAAGGCCAGCAGGATGTCTAGGGTCCACATTTCCAGGAGACCCATCAGGCTGTTGGATCATCAGTTCTAGTCTTTTAGTAGAATTCTTGAATGGTGCACCTCTTTTTCTTTTGTTGCTTCAGGGAGTCTACACTTGCCCCCCATCTTGACTGTCTTTTGTCGTGGCTAGGCACCATCTGGTTCTTCAGGTCCCATGTTGAAACAGTCTCTCATTCATATGGGTCCTTCTGTCTCCTGTGCTCTTTTTCCCTCATGTCTTTGCTGTTCTCAGTCATCATCTATTCCAGATGATTTGGGACCATTTGGTGCACTTCACTCCAGGCATCACTCACCAATATGGGGTGCAGAAGACTCTCTTAGCAAAAGGCTAGTTATGCCAATTGACCTTGATGTCCCCTGAAAACATGGTCCCCAGACCCCTGTCCCTGCTATTCTATCCTTTGAAATACTGAGTTGAATTTAGAATGCCTTTCAGTTTATGGTGTAGTCCACTTACGTTAATCTGTATACTGCAGGCTGTCACTCCCTTAACCTAACCCTTTTGCACCCTTGTAGCCGTCAGAGTCTTTTCTTATGTACATAAATCTATTTTGGAGTCCTCATAGCAGGGGTCTCATACAAAACTTGTCTTTTTGCAACTGAACTATTTCACTCAGCATAATGTCTTCTAGTTGAAGCCAGGTTATGAGCTGCTTCCTAAAATCATCAGTTTTTACCATTGCATAATGGTCCATTGAGTATATGTACCATAGTTTGTTTATCTATTCAGGTATTGATTGGCACCTGCCTAAATTAATTGCATCTTTTGCTATGGTGGACAGTGCTTCAATAAACATTTGTGTGCATGTATCTGTTAGTGTGACTGCCTTTGTTTCTGCAGGATATATTCTGAGCAGTGAGATTACTGGATCAAATGGTATATATATGTCCAGCTTTTTAAGGAAGTTCCATATTGTTTTCCAAAGAAGTTGTTCCATTTTGCAATCCCACCAGTAGTGTAGGAGAGTTCCAGTCTCTCCACAGCCCCTCTAGCATTTGTTGTTTTGCATTGTTGAATCATTGCCAACCTCACTGAGGTGAGATAGTATCTCATTGTAGTTTTGATTTGGATTTCTCTGATAGCTAGTGATCATGAATATTTCCTCATGTGCCTTTTGGCTGCCTGGATGCCTTCCTTGGTGAAGTGTCTGTCCATCTCCTTTGCCTATTGCTTAATTGAGTTATTTACCTTTTTCTTTGTCAACATTTTGCAGTACCACGTAACTCACGGAAATCAGATGTCAGTCCGATGTGTAGTCCAGATATTTTTCTCCCATTCTGTAGGCAGTCTTTTAAATTTCTTGATGAAGTCTTTGGATGAGCAAGTGTTTGATTCTTAGTAGTTCCCATTTATTTGTTTTCTCTTCTGTTATTTGTAGATTGTTGGTAAGATTTTGTAGTCTGTGTAAGCTGTGTATTAGAACTTCCATTGTTGTCCCTAATTTTTCTTGCATGATCTTTATTGTTTTAGGTTTGATATTTAGGTCTTTGATCCATTTTGAGTTAATTTTTGTGTAAGATGTGAGTATGGGTCTTCTTTTAGGTTTTTGCAGATGTATATCCAATTTTGCCAACACCATTTGTTAAAGAGACTGTCTTTACCCAAGTTTATAACCTCAGGACTTTTGTAAGTATTAACTCATCATAAAAGGATGGTGATATTCCTGAGGTCTCAACTCTGTTCCATTGGTCTATATGTCTCTTTATGTTCCATTACTAGACTCTATTGACTACTATGGCAGTGCAGTAGATTCTAAAGTCGGGTGGTATGAGGCTTCCCACTATGTTCCTCTTCTTTAGCAGTGCTTTACTTAACCAGGGTTTCTTCCCTTTCCAAACAAAGCTGGTGATTTGTTACTACATCTCAGTAAAAAATGACACTGCAATTTGTATATGGATTACATTGCATAGGTAAAATAGACACTTTCAGAAACTCTTCCTATCCATGAACAAGGTAGATTTCTCCACTTATGTAAGTCTCTTTTGGTTTCTTGCAGTAGGGTCTTATAATCTCCTCTGTATGTGTCTCTTATTTCTCTAGTTAGATTTATTACTAGGCATTTTATCTTCTTGTGGGCTATTGTAAATAGTATTCATTTGGTGATTTCTTCTTTGTTGGTGTAATGGTATCCTACTGATTTACTTATGTTCATCTTATATCCGGATACTTTGCCAAACTCTTATATTAGTTCCACTAGTTAATTAATAGATTCTTGAGAGTTCTCTTTGTATACTATCATATCTTCTGCAAATAGGGTGACTTTTACTTCTTCTTTACCAATGCAGATGCCCTTGATTTCTTTGTCTTGTCTGATTGCTCTGGCCAGAACCTCTAGCACAATGTTGAATAGAAGTGGTGACAGTAGGCATCCTTGTCTGGTTCCCATTTTCAGGGGGAATTGTTTGAGTCTCTCTCCATTCAGGATGATGTTGGCAGTTGGCTTTGCCCCTTATTGCATTGAGGAATTTCCCTTCTATTCCTATTTTACTGAGAGTTTTTAACATGAATGAGTGTTGGACTTTGTCAAATGCCTTTTCTGCATTAGTTGGCAAAATCAGATGATTCTTACCCTTTTTTGTTATTTATGTAGTTGATCATATTGATTGTTTTTCTGACGTTAAGCCAATTTATATCCTTGGTATGAATCCAACACAGTCATGACCATTTTTTTATATATATGTTTTTGAATTCTATTGGCTGGGATTTTGCTGAAGATTTGTGCATCTAGGTTTGTGACTAATATTGGTCTGTAATTATTTTTTATGGAATCTTTCCCTGGCTTTTGTATCAGGGTTATGCTGGCTTCATAGAATGAATTTGGGAGTATTCTAGCCTTTTCTATGCTGTGAAAGAGTCTCAGTAGTACTGGAATTAACTCCTCTCTAAAAGTTTGCTAGAATTCTCTGGTGAAGCCATCTAGGCCAGGACTTTTTTTGGTTGGTAGTTTTTTTATTACTTTTTCGATCTCCTCTTTTGTGATGGTTTTATTAAATTGTTCTACTTCACTTTGTGACAATTTTTGTAGGTGATGTGAATCTAAAAACTTGTCCATTTCCTCTAGATTTTCAAATCTGTTAGAGAGTACAGTTTTTCATAATATTCTGTAATACTCTTGATTTCAGTTGGTCTGTTGTGATATCTCCTGTCTCATTTCTCATTCTTTTGTTTGTTTGTTAATTTGTTTCATTTACTGTTATTCTTTTGTTGGTTTAGCCAGTGGTTTATCAATTTTGTTGACCTTTTCAAAAAAACAGCTTTTGGTTTTGTTAATTCTTTTTCTGTTAATTTTGTTTATTGTTTTTCTGTTCTCTAATTCAGTTTTGCTCTAATATTATCTGTTTTCTATTGGTGCCCGAGGGAGTTTCTTGTTATTCTCTTTCTGCTTGTTCAAGCTGAAGGGTTATTTCTTTGGTTTAGGCCCTTTCTTCATCCCAGATGTGTGCATTTATAGAGATAGACTGACCCCTGGGCATTGCTTTTGCTGTATCCCATAGGTTCTGGTGGGATGTGTTTTTGTTCTCATTTGATTTTATAAATTTCTTCATTGCATTGCTGATCTCTTCTGTAACCCATAAATTTTTGAGGAAAGTGTTGTTTAGTTTCCATGAGTTCAAATTTCTACCCACGTTTTACTGCTATTGATTTCATGGCTTTATGGTCTGAGAAGATGCTTCGCAATAGTTCAATGGTTTGGACTTTTTAAGACTTGCTTTATGACCTAGTACACGATGTATTCCGGAGAATGTTCCATGTACATTGCAAAAGAAGGTGTACTTATCTGTTGTTGGGTAAAAAGTTCTGTGTATGTCGATGAAGCCTAGTTAGATGTTTTTATCAATAACCTCTTCTATATCTTTACGGAGTTTTTTTTTTCTGGATAATCTATCCACCACTGAAAGTGGAGTCTTAAAGTCTCCTACTATTATTGTGGGATGAGCCATCTTATTTTTTAGTGTCATCACCATTTTTTTATTATGATTTAATGAAAATGTACATTCCCATGTAAATTTACATGCCCACCTATATGCAGCTTCCACTGCTCTCCCTGCCCGGTGACAGCACACTATTCCTCTCTGCTCCATACGTGTCTCATCCTCCCAGTAGTCTCCTATCCCCTCCTCTCCAGCCACTCTCCTTCCTCCAGCAAGAGGTCAGCAGGATGACATCATACAGATGCATAGAACCATAAAATTCCCACAAGATATGATCACTTTCCTTCACCAAGTCCAATGCATTGCTGTCTGAGAAATTGACTTTCATTATGATTTAGGGACAGGGGCACATCAGGGTCAGAGGCCATGCTCCCAGGAAAAGCCTGAAGCCCCTGGACCATCAGCTATGGTCTTTTATTGGAGATCTCAGGGTGCACCCCTATTTATTCTCTTGTTGCCAGTGAGACTCAACTTTGTGAGCTCCATCACAGCTATCACTGGTGGTGGCTGGGCACCATCCAGTTCTTCTAGTCATGACTCAATGTCGAGACCCATTCATGTGGGTCTCTCTGTCTTCTGAGTTCTCTTTTACCCTTGTTGTTCTTGTCTTTGGTGATCATCTGTTTCTGGTGAGTTGGGACTGTTTGCTGTACCCTCGGATGGCAGCTTGGCATAATTTAAGACCCCAGATGCCACTCACCAATGTGGGGTGCACAGAGTCCTCATTAGCAAAATGCCAGCTGTGCCAATTGGCCTCGATTTCACCTGAGAACATGGTCCCCAGCCCCCTGCCCCAGCTACTCTGTCCTTGCAATATTGGGTTAAGATGGGAGAAGTACTCAAATTGTGTTGAAGTCCAGTTATTATTGATCTTCTTTCTAATGTGTGCTGTCACCAATTTCACCCAACCAAATTTCTGCCAACTGTCTACTCTAAACACTCCACCCCTCACTCTCCCTCCCTCCCCACCATTGCAGCCATCAAGGAGTCTTTTCTTCTATGCACGAGTCTGTTTTTAAGTTCTTAGTGTTGGGGTCTCATACAATATTTGTCCTTTTGTCACTGACTGCTTTCAGTCAGCATAATGTCCTCCAGTTGAAACCAGGTTCAGAGATGTTTCCTGCTGTCAACATTGTTCTTTATCATTGCATAGTGTTCCATTGAGTATATATACCATAGTTTACCTAGCCATGCCCCTGTTGTTGGGCATCTGGGTTGATTCCATCTTTTTGCTATTGTAGAATGTGCTGCAATGAACATATGTGTGCATGTATCAGTTGGTGTGAATGGCCTTGATTCTGTAGGATATATTCTAGGCAGCAGGATTACTAGGTCAAATGGTATATCTATATCCATTTTTTAAGGGTGCACCACATTGCTTTCCAAAGAGATTGCACCATTTTGCAATCCCACCAACAGTGTAGGAGAGTTCCAATCACCCACAGCCTCTCCAGCATTTATTGTTTTGCATTTTTTTGAATCATGGCCATCCTCGCTGGGGTGAGATGGTATCTCATTGTCATTTTGATTTGAATTTCTTTAATAGCTAACGATCGTGAGCATGTCCACATGTGTTTTTTGGCTGCCTGGATCTCCTCCTTAGAGAAGTATCTGGCCATCTCCTTTGCCCATCACTTAATTGGATGATTTATCTTTTTCTTATTGATACTTTGTAGTACCTTATAGATTATGTCAGACACTGGTCTGACATATAGTTGCCAAATATTTTTTCCCATTCTGTATGTGGCATTTTAATTCTATTAACAAAGTCTTTGGATGAGCAAAAGTGATTGATTCTTAGTAGTTCCCATTTGTCAATTTTCTCTTCTGATGATTGTGGTTTGTTTCACAGATTTTGAAGTCTGTCTATGTTGTGTATTAAAACTTCCATTGTTCTTACATTTTCTTGGACGAGCTTTATTGTTTTAGATTTGCTATTTAGGTCTTTTATCCAGTTTGAGTTGGTTTTTGTATAAAGTGTAAGATATGGGTGTTTTTTTAACTTAGTGAAGACAGATATGTAATTTTGCCAGCACCATTTGTTGAAGAGATTGCTTTTACCCTACTTTAATGTCTTAGGGCCTTTGTCAAGTATCAACTGTTTGTAGGCAGATGATGTTATCTCGGGGGTCTCAATTCTGTTTCACTGATCTATCTGTCTGTTTTTGTACCAGTACCAGGCTGTTTTGACTACCGTGGCAGTGTAATAGTTTCTAAGGTCGGGTAGTGAGAGGCCTCACAATGTAGTTTTCTTCTTTAGTAATGCTTTACTTATCCGGGGCTTCTTCCCTTTCCAGACAAAGTTGATCATTTGTTCCTCCAACTCATTAAAAAACGTGACTGGAACTTGTATTTGGATTGTGTTATACAAGTAGATTGCTTTGGGTAAAATACTCATTTTCACAATGTTAAGTCTTCCTATCCACGAGCAGGATAGTTTTCTCCATTTATGTAAGTCTGTCTTAGTTTGTTATAGTAAGGGTTTATAGTTCTCTTTGTAAAGTTCTGTTATTTCTCTGGTTAAATTTATTCCTAGGTACTTTATCTTCTTAGGGACTGTAGTAAATGGTATTGACTTGGTGATTTCTTTCTTAATAATCTCCTTGTTAATATAAAGGAATCCTACTGATTTACTTATGTTTATCTTGTATCCTGAGACTTTGCCAAAGTCTTCTATCAGTCTGAGTAGTTTCCTTACAGATTCTTTTGGATTCTCTGCATATACAATCATCATCAGCAAATAGGGAGATTTTTAGTTCTTCTTTGCCAATGAAGATGCCTTTTATTCCTTTGTCTTGTGTAATTGCTCTGGCTAGGACTTCTAGCACGATGTTGAATAGGAGAGGTGAGAGTGGGCATGTTTGTCCAGTTCCTGTTCTGTAGGGAAACTGTTTCACTCTCTCTCCATTCAGGATGACATAGGCAGTTGGCTTTGTATAAATGGCCCTTATTGCACTGAGGAATTGTTCATCTATTCATATTTTGCTGAGAATTTTTCGCATGAATGGGTGTTGGACTTTATCAAATGCTTTCTCTGCATCAACAGACAAGATCAGGTGACTCTGGTCTTTCGTGATATTTATGTGGTTGATCATATTAATTGTTTTTCTGAGTTGAACCAGCCTTGCATCTCTGGTATGAATCCAACTTGGTCATAATGAATTTTTTTTTTTGATATGTTGTATTCAATTGACAAGTATTTTGTTGACGATTTTTGCATCTAGAATCATGAGCGATATCAGTCTGTATTTCTCCTTTTTTGTTGGATCTTTCCCTGGCTTTGTTCTCAGGGTTATGCTGGCTTCATGGAATGAATTTGGGAGTATTCTATCCCTTTCTGTACTATGAGATATTCTCAGTAGTATTGGAGATAACTTTTCTCTAAAAGCTTGGTAGAATTCTGCGGTGATGCAATTCAGCCTGAGCTTTTTTTGGTTGGTAGTTTCTCAATGATTTTTTCAATCTCTTCCTTTGTAATGGGTTTACTAAGTTGTTCTGCTTCACCTTGTGATAATTTAGGTAGGTAATATGAATCAAGGAATTTGTCTATTTCCTCCAGGTTTTCAAATTTCTTAGAATGCAGTCTTTCATAGTATTCAGCTATGGTATTTTTTATTTCTGCTGGATCTGTTGTGACAACTCCCCTCTCCTTTCTTATTTGGCTTATTTGTTCCCTTTCCTGTTTTTCTTTAGTCAGTTTAGCCAATGGTTTGTCAATTTTGTTGATCTTCTCAAAAAACCAGCTTTTGGTCTTTTCAGTTTTTTCCATTGTTCTTCTGTTCTCTAATTCATTTAGTTCTGCTCTAATCTTTATGATCTGTTTTCTTCTGGTGTCTGAGAGGTTCCTCTGTTGTTCTCTCTCTGGTTGTTCAAGCTGTAGAGTTAGTTCTTTGACTCGGGTTCTTTCTGGTGTGTGCATTTATGGAGATAAACTGACCTCTGAACACTGCTTTGGCTGTATTCCATACTTTCTGATAGGAGGTGTTTTTGTTCTCATTTATTTCTTCTATTACCCATGGTTTTTTGAGCAAGATGTTCAGTTTCCATGATTTCCAGTTTGTATCTATGTTTATTGTGCTATTGATTTCAACTTTTATGGCTTTATGATCTGAGAAGATGCTTTGCACTAATCAGTGGTATGAATTTTGTTAAGAATTGCTTTATGTCCTAACACATGGTCTATTATGCAGAATGTTCCATGTACACTGGAGAAGAAGGTGTAGTTGTCTGCTGATGGATAGAAAGTTCTGTATATGTCAATGAGGTCTAGTTGGTTAATTGTGGCAAGAAGGTCTTCTGTGTCTTTATTGAGATGTTTCTAGATGATCTGTCCAATATTGAGAATGGAGTGTTGAAGTTTCCTACTATTATTGTGCAGTGATCTATCTCCTTTTTGAGTGTAGTCAGTGTTTCTTTGATGTATTTACCTACTCTAATATTAGGTGCATAAATATTTAATAGTGTTAAGTCCTGCTTGTGTATTGAATCTTTCAGCAATAAATAGTGTCCATCCTTGTCCACGATGGTGGATTTTACATTAAAATTGATTTCATCTGAGATTACAATTGCCATACCTGCTCTTCTTCGTTCATTGTTAGCTTGATATATATTCTTCCATCCTTTGATTTTCAGTTTGTTCATATCTTTAAGTCTAAGGTGAGTTTCTTCTAGGCAACATATAGATGGGTCATGTCTTTTGATCCAAGATGTCACTCGATGTCTCTTTACTGGAGCATTCAGTCCATTCACTTCAATGAAATTATTCATAGATATGTATTCTGTGCTGCCATGGTGATATATTTATTTTTGTGTTGATGTTTTCTCTGTTGTTCTTATTAATCTGCTCTGCAACCTTCTTTGTGAGTTGATTTTTCACCTTTTTCAGGGTTGGTTTTGTGGTTGTTGAAACTTCTGTATTACATTTCTTGATATGGTATGTTGCTTCTTTATTATGCTTTACAGCTGCCCCTATGATCCCACTTAATAAACGATATATAACCCGAGTTTTGATTGTTACCAGTCTTGTCAACTTCCTCTCCATCTGGAAGGACTATAACGACTATTGTACATCCCTCTTTTTAATATCATGGTATAATAGATTACACGATATGATCGCTAGATTGTTTGTTTCACTGCTATAGCTTTGATTGTGTTTGGAGCTTTCCCTAACTGAGTAGGATTCCAGATAATGTGTCCTTCTAAAATATAAGGTTAGCAGTTTTGTTCTTCCAAGCCAAGAGATTCTTTCAGTATTTCTTGTAGCTTTGGTTTGGTTTTAACAAAGACTCTGAGTTTCTGTTCATTTGTGAATGTCTTAATTTCATTTTCATATTTGAAAGACAGTTTTGCAGGATATATAATTCTTGATTGGAAGTTCTCCTTCAAAGCTTTCAATGTGCCATGCCACTATCTCCATGCCAGCATCATTTCTGCAGAGAAATCCCATGAAAGCCTACAGGGTTTCCCTCTGAACGTGAACTTTGCTTTATGTCTTGCTGCCTTTAAGAGTTTCTGCTTATGTTTCATTTTGTTGAGCTTGAGTGTAATATGTCTTGGAGGCTTTGTATTGAGATCTGTATTGAGTGGTGTTTGATACATATCTTGGATATCTATATTTTCTTCTGTCATAATTTCTGGGAAGTTTGCCTTCAGAAGCTCAGCAACAATACTCTCTGTGTTCTCAGGTGTCTCGCCCTGTTCAGGAACTCTAGTTAACCATAGATTGTTCTTAATAGAGTCCCACATGCTTCTTAATGCTTCTTTATTTTTCTTGTTTCTTTTGTCTAATTTCTCCTCATAGATGCTGGAGTCAGTAGCTCTGTCTTCCAAATCAGAAATTCTTTTTTCCATTTGTTCCATTCTGTTTTCTTGGCTTTGATTGGAAGTTTCTGTCTTTTATTTTATTCTTGATCTGTTGGATTTCTGAGTGCTGATGTTCCATCAAGTCAAATAGCTTGCCTAATTTTTCAATTTGCTCTGCTGCATTTTATATAAGGTCTAGTAGGGCTCTATATATAATAATCCTTTTGTATTCACCTTCTGACAGTTTCAGAAAAGCTCCTTTGTCTGGGAAGTTTTGTGGAGGTTTCTTTTGGGGGTCTTCTGATGCCATGGGTGATTTCTGGGTTACCATCTTCTCCAAAGTTTGTTGCTTTTTGTGCTTCATGTGGGTCAATAGAGGCTGGGAGAGATGCTGTGAAGATGGACCATGTAGGCCATCTTAAAATGAGAAAAAGTATTTGACAACTTCCAAAGTCAGTCAGGTTTTCAGGTGTATACTTCCCTCTTCCCAGCTGGCAAAGTAAGCACCTGTATATTGAACCCCAGATGTCATAAACTAGCTCAAAATACAGAAAGGGTACTGGATTACTGGCCTCTGCTGTCAGGCCTCAGCTATAGGCGATACTGTGAAGAATTCTGCTTTTCTGCCGGAAAAGCTGTCTCTTCTGGGTAGGCACTACCTCCCAACCCATGAATTAGGTCCAGCTGAGGCACCCATATGGATGACTCCGCCTCCTAGTGAAATAAGATGGCATCCCACACAAGCTCACCAGCTGGCCAGGACCAGGCTCCTGGCAGAAATAGAGGCCAATAGCGCTGAAGTGCCCCAAGTCTACAGCCTCTACAGCAGGGCCCCAGCCACAGGTGACAGCAAAACACCACCTCCCTGCTGGAAAAGCACTCTCCCCCCTGCAGGCACACCCTCCCAGCCCAAGAACCATGTCCTGCTTTGGCCTTTGCCTGGACTTCTCCATTTCCCAGGGAATCAAGATGGCATCCCCCACAAGCACATCTGTACAGCTACCACATGGCACAGGCAGAAAGATAGGCCAGAGGAGCTGAGGCATATAAAGTCCAAAGCCAGGCTCTCAGAACCTGGCAATTACAGTTGCCAGTCCCGCCAGCAGTGCATCCAAGACCAGCAGCTAGTCAAGTCCTAGCTTTGCCTGCCAGCCAAGACAGAGGAAAAAAAGTCAAAATGGTGAGTTACCTTCGATCTGTGCAAGCCTGTGCTCACCAAGAGTGTGGTCAGTGAAAGAGAGGAGGTCCTGTATTCAGCGGTATGAAGTCAAAATTAACAGCACTATGCCGCATCCCAGGGCTCACTAGGTGTCCAGAATGCTCCATTTAATTATTGTTTCAGGTCTTGGTTTCCAGAGGGATTTAGAGAGACATGCCTTTAGTCCGCTATCTTGACTCCACATCCCATCAGCATTTATTCAGTGTATTTAATGTTCCGGTATTTGGTCCATAAATATTTCATATTGTTATAGCCTGCTTATGTATTCAATCTTTCAGCAATAAACAGTGACCATTCTTGCCCACAATGGTGGATTTTACATTAAAATCTATTTTATCTGTGATTAGTATTGCCACTCCTCCTTTTCTTTGCATGTTGTTAGCCTAGTATATATATTTCCATCTCTTCATTTTCAATTTGTTCATCTCTTTTAGTCTATGGTGTGTTTTTTGTAAGCACCGTATAGATGGATCATGATTTTTAGTCTGAGCTGTTACTCTGTGTGTTCTTATTGAAGCATTTGATATATTTACATTCAGTATAATTATTGATAGATATGTATTTAGTGGCTTCATTTTGGTGCCTTTATTTTTATATTGTTGCTGTTTTCTTTATTCCTCTTAATATTCTGTTCTAGGTCTTTTTTCTGTATGGGTTGAATTTTCATCCTTTTCAGTGTTTGTTTTGTATTTGTTGAGACTTTTGTATTACATTTCTCACTGTGATATGTAGCCTTGTTAATTTGCTTTGTGGCTACCCCTTTGATTCCCCTTAATGTTCTAATTTTAAACTGATCTTTAACTTCTATATATCTCCTTAATGTCCTCTCCATCTGAAAGAGTTGTAACTACTATAATGTATCCCTATTTATAGTGTGATGCCGTCATAGTTTTCATGTTAAGATCTCTGGTTCCCTACTTTTAACATTTTAGCATTGATTGAGCTTTAGGACTTCTCTGTCTGAACAGGACTCTGGATGCCGTGTCCTACAGTGTGTCCTTAAAGATACAACTGATGATATTGATTTTCTAAACATAAAGCTTCTTTCAGTATGTGTTGTTGTTTTGGTTTGGTTTTTCACAAAGTCTCTAAGATTCACAAAGTCTGAGAATGTATTAATTTCACCATCATATTTGAGAGACAATTTTGCAGGATATACAATTCTCGGTTGGAAGTTTTTCTGTTTCAAGTCTTTGCATGTGTCATCCCACTATCTTCTTGCCAACATGGTTTCTGTCAAGAAGTCAGAGGAAAGCCTACAGGACTTTCCTTTGTATACTAGTTCTTCTTTAAGCCTCACTACCTTTAAGAGTCTCTATGTTTCATTTTTTTAAGACTGATTATAATGTGTCTTGGTGTCTTTCTTTTGGGAGTCTAGCTTCTGTGGTGTTCAATAAGTACCTTGAGTATCTGTTCTCTTCTTTCATGAAGTCCAAGAAGTTTTCCATCAGCAACTCTTTAATGTTTCTCTGTTCGGGAGCTCCAATTATACCTAGATTGTTCCTCTTGATAGAGTTCCACATACTTCTTAATGTTTGTTGTTTTTCTTTTTTTTTTTTTTCTCATTTTTCCTCATGAATTCTGGTGTCAGTTGCCTAATTTTCACGTTCACTAATTCTACATTCCAGTTCCTCCATCTTGCTCTTTTGGCTTTGCACTGAATTGTCTAATTCTTTAATTTTATTACTTTTGCTGCATTTCAGGTCATTGAAGTTCAAGTAGTTCATATACCTTACTTAATTTTTCATTTTGTTTTGCTGTATTTTGTTTAACCTCTAAAAGGGCTGTGTTTTAGTCAGCTAGTTCTGTGCTCATGAGTTGGATCTGACTCGAAGGCACTTGGCTGGCTGGCAGTGCTGTGTTAACAGAAACACCACAGAGTGGATGGCTTTAACAAAGGAAAGTTTGTTCTTCCATAGTCCATTAGGCTACAGGTCCAAACTCGGGATGTCTGCTCCAGGGGAAGGCTTTCCCCCTTGTCAGTTCTGGAGGAAAGATTGATATTGCATCAGTCTTTGTCCAGGAAGCATCTTGACACAGGAACCCCAGAGCTAAAGGATGTGCTGCTCTTCTGGTCCTGCTTTCTTGATGATGTGAGGTTCTCAATCCTCTGCTTGCTTCCCTTTCGTTTGTCTATTGTAGGATGAAAAGACTACAGGTGATAGAAGCCATACTCCAGGGAAACTCCCTTTACAGTAGAGCAGGAAGATGATTTTATGAAGGGATTTATAATCCCACCCTAATCCTTTAACATACAGCATAGGAAAATCACAAAATGGAGGACAATCATAAAATTTTGATAATCATGGCCCAGCCACATGGCTACACGTATTTGGAGGGGGACACAATGCAATCCATGGCAGGCCTTATACATAATTCTTTTGTATTCTACCTCTCATGATTTCAGAAATGTTTCTCTGTCTGGGAAGTTGTTTCATTCTTATTTGAGGAGTTTTCCAGAGCCACGATGGTCTACTTCTTTAAATGTGTAGATACTGACTGTTGTCTTCATGCCACCCAGAAACTGTTCAGTTTCTCTGATGTTACACCAACTGGAGCTGTGACATAGGTCAGCTGCCATCACCACTGCAGTTCTCTAGCTACTATTAACTTAAAAGCTGGTTTTCTGCTGAGAGAGGTGTTGACCAGCTGCAGCTGATAGCAACTGAGCCCTCAAAGGTGACAGGCCTTACCTCCTGGCTCACAAAGATGATGCCTCATCAGCAGTCAGCATATGTTATGATGTGGCTTAAAGAAGGGAGGGGTTAGGGCCCTGCTGCACTCAGCCACCAGTGACCACTACTTTCTCTAGGTACAACTCTGTTGAAAACAGCTTGTTTGCTGAGAGAAGCACAATTCAAACAGGCACTGTTGCTCAGCATTAGAATTAATCTCAGCTGAGCCCTCAGGTGAGGCTGATTCCACCTCTCAGTTGACCAAGATGTCATCCTGCCTGAGCTGCCTCTGTTATAGTGAGTCAGCAGTATCTATGGTGCCTCTCAGAGAGGAGAAGGGGGAGGGGCACTGGCACCCTCAGTCTCTCTAAATGTGACTGTTCCGAGCACAGTCTTTCCACTGCCAGATATACTGTTTACTTAGGCACTGACTATCAGCAAAGAAACTGGGCAATGACAGGCTCACAGTTTCAGCACACCGAGTCCTATCCTCCCAACTGGCAAAAAGGGTGTCTGTACCTGTAATTCTCACATGTGCTGTGCCAGCAGAGGCAGTACTCACAGTGCTGCTGTGAGTACTCTACTCACAAGGTATTTTCCTCCTTCTTGTTGCACAGTCCAATCTCACAGCCCTACACCTCAAATTGGAGCTCCCAGAATGTCCACACTGCTCCTTTCAATTACTTTTCTAGGCCTTAGTTCTCAGAGGGAATTGAGGAGACATGTATCTAGTCTGCCATCTCATCCCCGCCTTCACCTTCCTCATTCTTGATTGTGTTACCTATCTAGTTCTACAAATCCCAGACCACGCAAATGTGGTAAAAGAACAACTAGATTTCCCAGGCCTAGCGACATTAAATTCAAAGACATAGAAGCAACTCTAATCATTGGCAGTTTCACAGGAGGCTGCCGAGGCCCATCACCCACAGAAGCCCCTGTAAGTAAAGCCACATGCCTATGTGATGGTGAGTGGACACATCTCACCCTTGACATATTTTTGGCTGTACACTCCCTGATAATATTTTGCATCCTAATCAAACTTGCCTCAAAAGTACCCTCTCATCTCCCAGCACAAGGATTAAGGAAGATGAATTCTAAGAAGGGGTTTACAAACCCCTTGGCTTAATGAATTCCGACAAAGCATGCCCAGCCCGGAAATGCCGAGGCCGGCCCAGCCCCGCTGGCTTACCCCAACTGCACATCCCCCTCCACATGTGAAATACAAGATTTCAGGAGGGCCCTGGGAAGCTCCCCAGGGACAACCCCACACATAGCCCTTAGATATAGATACCCCACTCCCTGCATCAGGAAGAAAATAAGAGTAATTAAGGAACAAATAGAGACAGCCAGATAATAACCTTTGGATGAATCTACCCTTCTTCCTGCATCTTTGACCTTGAGGCATAGATAGAGCTGATTGAGCTCAAGGCATAGCTTTGTTTTCACTGTTGATTATAATCACAATATACTTGTCTTGGGCCATTACCTAGAGGGACCTAATGATTAACATGAGAAGAGACCACTGTCTCAGGCTATTATCTAGAAGGCCCTAATGACTAACATGAAAAGAGACCACGAGGTATCAATTCCTTACTAGCCAACAGCTTAGTGGTCAAAGAACAGAGTGAAAATCATGTCACCTCATTGATTATATAAAAAATAAAGAAAGACAGGCATTAACAGGCTGCTGACTTCCAGATTCCTGGTTGTCTGAGTCTCATCATTTCTTTGCCGATGCCACCCATCCCTTCATGATCCCAGACCCTGCTGAGGCTGGCCCCCAGCAGGAGGCCTCACTGGCAGTCTCTGTTCCACACAAGTTTAACTGAATGAATTGGCAACAGAAGGGACAAAGAAGGAATCCTGTTCTGCCCATGAAGACTTCCTGGAGCTCCAAAGCCTTTACTTTTTCATACTTACATCTAGAACTTAGTACAGCCTGATTTCTCATTGCCTCTCTTTTCTATACTACAGTGTTCCCCCACTCAGTTTGGTAAAATCGGAATTCCAACTCAGGATATATCCCTGCACTTCAGCTAATCCTGGTGATATGCTCTTCTCTCCTTCATGGTGTAGTACAGCATACTGCTTTGCTCTTCTCACTTCTGTCAGCTATAATGTCTTCCTGTCAGGCTCACTGCTTTGCTCCAGCCTCTCTTTTCAGTGAGGCCTGCTTATGTCCACACCAGAAAGCAGGCACCATGCTGCTATAGTTCCTGGACGATTCAGAGTGAGGTTAAAAACAAACAAACAAAAAAAGAAAAACAATTCATGATGACCTCATGTGTGCCAAATAAAGCTGTTGCATAGGATTTTCAAGGCTGTGATCTTAAAGAAGTGGGTCTCCAGGCTTTTTTCCCAAGGCATAATCTGGGTGGGATCAAACAGCCAAGCTTTCAGTTAGCACAAGTGTTTTAACTGGCTGTGCCACCCACTGACTCTCAGAGTAAGCTAGACGGCATTAAATAGCCCTTTCTGTTGTCCATGTCTCGCTAAGTCCCAGCATTGAATTCCAGGTCTGGCAGATTGTCTGTACCTGATTATCTTCTCTCTTGCTATTTTGACTCTGACCAAGCAACATATCTTTTGCCTAGATCCCTTCTCCTGAGTATCAGCTCAGTGATCCTGCTGACAGTCTCATGTCTCCCTCATTCTTTTCCATTCCTGAACTTCAGCTATCAGCTAGAGCTTTGTTGTCTGTTCATTGAGCCCAAGAGAACAAAGTACCTGCTCAGGCTGCTCTAATGTCCTAATTGTGCACATATTGAGTGCTGTTTATCAAATATTTTACCAATATTATCTTGTTGAAACCTGGTAATAATCCTGATGGTACATTAATGTGTAAATTTTTCATATGAAGGAAGTGGTGCCCAAGAGAAGTAAGTTGCCCAAGGTCACAAAGGTTAAGAACAGCAATGATCTGTTTTCAAATCTCACCTAAAATCTGCCTCTGATAAGAAGGTTTGCCCATTAATAATTTGTTCTCTGGCTCACTCTCTTAGTTTATGCTACAACTTCATGGACTCACTGTTTTCTGACCTTCAATTATTTGCATCTCACCTCCTCCAGATCTTCAACAAAAATATCTTTTCAGAAATAAAATAATGTTGATTCCTCCAAAGGACAGAGAATAGGTTCTTAGACAATTGTTGTTGGCCAGCTCATTCTATCTTCCCAAGCCCTTGAGTGACTTGGGAGGCAGGATGGTAAGATGTTTAGAGCATAGATAGACCCTGGGCTAGGCTCCCTGATCAGTGACACACTCTTCATTGTTAAATGGGCACAGTGATGCACCACCCCTCGCTGATGAATAGGACGGAGGTATCCCACCAGGAAAGACTCACAGTTTCTTACTCATGACAGCTTACGTGAGAACAGTACATGAGAGCCCCATAAACAGAGTGGATCATTATATCAGGCAGACACTGAGATCACCATCTATAGACAGATAAACAGAAGTTCTTATTATCTAAGCAATTCATTCAAAATCATTCAGTAAAAAGAAGCATAAGTAAGACACAAACAAATCTACTGACACACACCCAGTCCTCTCTTGATACCACACAGCTGCCTATTCTTGCATGGAAAAAATTAATAAATCTTCTTTTCTCTTGTCTTGTGATGAAAAATCCAGATTGAGAAGTGGAAAGAACATAAAAAAGTTTTATTTCTAAGTATAAATTTTAATAACTTCCCAATTCCCTGGCTAAATATGTATAAATATATATATGTATATATATTTTAATGATTGGACCACAGTCTAAGACAACTTTGATGGAAAGGTCTCATTATTCTTCAGCCTTCCAAAAACTGGTGTTCCATCAAATGTGTGCATCCCTTTTGCTTATTGCACCTGGGCCACTGGAATTACACAGATTATGCCTGAATAACTGAAGGCAACAAGGATCTTTAATAATGGAAATATATAAATATGAGGCATCAGTTAAGATTTCCCAAGATAGTGGATATTCTGGGTGTCTAATGAACTTCTTTTTGGGTTGTTGGGTCTGTGGCTTCTTGCTAATTAGCAGGGTTGGCTTAAAGGTCATCCAGAGCAGTCAGCCCCATCACCTGAATTGGAAAAAGGGCTGGGACAGTGAAAATAACTCAAGCTATGAAGTGCAGTTGGAAATTGTGTTTTTACAAAAAAAGCAGAAATTCTATCTGCCTTGTTGCCTGAAGCCTGACAAAGGATCGTCATTTGCTCATCCAACTAGGGACTGAGAAAATGTGTTTCTTAATTATAGAAAGGATAAATGTGTCTCAGTCCCCCTATACAGGGACTGGCAAGCTATTCACAACAAAAATACTTTCTTTGTTTTCACACTAGTCACTGACATTCTACCTCTGGTCTTCACAACCTTTGCAAAGGTTTCTGCATGTTCCAAGGCAGCACTGAACTTTGTGTGTTTATATTGAACTTTATGTGTTTTTAGAGTACTTCTGCAACATTAGAAACCAGGATGGAATAGTGGCGACATCTCTTTTAACAGACTAAGGCCCTGTCTAACATATGTATGTCAGGATACTAACCCTTGTTGTTGTTACAGGTGCCATCAAGTTGACCCCAACTCATAGTGACTGCTTGTGACAGAATAGGTTTCCAGACTGTAATCTTCACCAAACTGATCTTTCTCCATGGAGCTTCTGAGTGGGTGTGAACTTCGAGTCTTTCAGTTATCTTCCAAGAGCTTAACCATTGCACCATGAGAGCTCTCTCCTTACCTCTAGATAAAGAGAGTTTCCAGGGATGAGACAAACAGTCAGGAGGAAAAGAAGTCCCCACAACAATACCTACCACCAGCCTACCAAGATATACAACCTGCAGAGGGTAAAGTCGGGCCATGAGATGCACCCACTTAACACATTTTGTAAAATCATTATTGTATGCCAGGAATTATACTGTTTGGGTTTTTTGTTTTGTTTTGTTTATTGTTAGCTACCATCCAGTCATTAGCAACTCCTGCCAATCCCATGTACAATGAAGTGAAATACTACCTGGTCCTGCACCGTCCCCATGATAGGTTGGGATCAGACCATTGTGCTCTATCGGGCTTTCTTTGGCTGATAACTGGAAGTAGATCACTAGGCTCTTCTTCCTACCTATCTCAGTCTGGAAGCTCCACTGAAATGTGTTTAGCTGATGTTTAACAATATACAATTCTCCTCTGACAGGCAGTGGCAAGACAGCAAAAAGGAAACAGCCAATCTCTGTCTTCAAAGAGCTCATAGCATAATGGGAAAGTCTGACACATTCTTTAAAACCCTATTATAAAATGCTATAGGATTATAGAGGAATGAACAATCTATTTGGTCTGGGATTGGGTGGAGAAATCAGAAAAGTCTTCAGAGATAGAGATCACTTCAACTTGCCCGTGAGGGATGGCCACAAACTCATTCCAGGCACACAAGCAGCAGCAGAAAGGGCAGTACAAAGGAAATACAAGCAAAGAGATGCAAAAATATGTGGATGGAGGATCATTGCTGTCCTATCTCTTTTTCTAGACTTTTGCCTCCCGGATGCTGCTACTTCTCTCCTTTATGCATCCCTGCCCCTACCTGGAGCTCCTAGGCTGAGTCTTCTAGAGCAAGTGTCCCATGCTTTGGGCTCACTACCATCATTTATTTCTCTAGAGCTTTTCTCTCTAAAAAGAGTATTATTTACTACTTTCTCTGCTTGCCTCATATCAGATAATAGAGGTGAAAGGACCTTCCAATTTATAAAACCATATACACAGTTCATTTTTAAGATATGATTTAAAAAGTCTATCCAACAGCATCATACAGAGGTTTCTTCCTCCCATCCCTGTGCACTTGGTCCTTGACTAGTGTTTCTTCTTCCCTAAACTACTTTAAAAGTGACTGAATGGTCTCTTGCCTCAGATGTTTTCTTCTACTGCACTGCCCACTAAGATTTAGAAAGTCTGCTTTCTAAAATGCAAAGCTGATGCTATACCTTCTCCTGTTTGAAAACCTTCCTTGGCTACAGGTGCACCGAAGTGTTTAAAGCTTTCATGTCTTGACCATCTTATTTAATACTGCAATCTGCCTTCTCCCTACAGTCCCAATGGCTGTATTCCAGGACTGCTGCAACAAATTATCACAGACTCAGTATCTTATAACTACAGAATTTGTTCTTTCATATGTCTGAAGGCCAGATGTCTAAAATCAATGGGGCAATTGGGCTATGCTTCTCCAAAGACTCTAGGAGACATTCTTCCATTACTCTTCCAGTCACTGGTGGTTCCAGGAATTCCTTGGATTGGGGTTGCATATTTTCAGTTGTCTGCATCTTCACACAGTCTTCTCATCTTCTCTCTTACAAAGACACTTGCCGTTGGATTTAGGGCCTACCTTGGTAATCCACAATGATCTCAAGAATCCAAATTAAATGACTTCTACAAAGACCCTTTATTTTTCTCAAATAAGATGACATTCAGAGATTCCAAGGTTTGGAGGGTGTCATGGTTGGAATTGTGTCCCCCCAAAAATGTGTGCACCCACGTGGCTGGGATATGGTTCCCAGTATCTTGGGACTGTCCTCCATTGTGTGGTTTTGCTAACCTGTATGTTAAAGGATTAGGGTGGGGCTGTGAATTCCTGCTGTGGGGGGAGTTTCCCTGGAGTATGGCTTGCCCCACTCTTAATGCTTTTAGTTTGCAAGGAATAAAAGGAAAAAGAAACAAAGGACAATTTGAGAACCTTGCTACCATCAAGCAAGCAGCACCGGGAACAGAGCGCATCCTTCAGACCAGAGGTTCTTGCATGAGGATGCTCCCTGGACAAAGACTGATGCAATACCAGACTCTCCTCCAGAGCTGACAAGGAGAAAGTCTTTCCCTGGAGCGGACACTCTGAATATGGACTTGCAACCTACCGGACTGTGTAAGAATAAATCTTTCTTTGTTAAAGCCATCCACTCTGTGGTATTTCTGTTAGAGCAGCCTAGCTGACTAAAACAGAGGGGGACATATCTTTTAGGAAGGCACCAGGAAGGCCACCACACACCTGATCCTGACCTATCTCTTTTATTTATAGCATGTATGGTGGCACTTGGCTGGCTTGGATGATCTAGCATACTTTATAATTTTTTTATTAATTACAATTATTTTTTTATTGTCTGTCTTTATCTGCAAAACTACAAACTTCACAAGGCTCAGTTTTTTATTGTTATTAATTGCTTTGTTTCAAGCACCTAAAACAGTGTGTAACGCAATGTAGAAACTTAACAAATACATTTTAAAGTGTTAGATGATTCTTCTACCTTATTATTTTGCCTAGAAACAGTCCAGGAGCCGTGGTGGTACAATTAAAGCTCTTGGCTGCTAACCAAAAGTTTTTTAGCTCAAACTCACCAGCTGTTCCATGGTAGAAAGATGTTGCAGTCTGCTTCTGTAAAGATCACAGCCTTGGAAACTTAATATGGAAGTTCTACTCTGCTCTATAGGGTTGCTATGATCAGAATCAACTCAATGGCAGGCAGTGGGTCAGAACAATCTTGAGGTAAATACTGACAGAAAGAGTAACATATTATACAGGGTGGAGTTTGAAATTGAAGACTTGCATTTAATCCAAATCTTTCCAGTTTCTAACTGGATAACATCCAGTGAGTCATATTGCATTATTCAGTTGTGTATAATCATAGAACGTGTGCATAGGATGCACACAGTGATTCCTATATAGCACAGTTGCAAAGAGCACAGGAAAAATAAATCAACAGAAAAAAAACCCAAAAGTTATAAAGTCAATATAATTAATAATCAAGGACATGACAACAGCTATTTTAAATAAATACAGATTTTGGGCTTACAAGTCTGTTACAACGGGTCAGCTTTGCTTCAGTGCAAAAGTAGCTATCAACAATGCTCAAGGGTACACACAATCTTCATTTGCCATAGCCAAAATCTGGAAACAAATAAATATCATTTCATCAGTGAATGGATAAACAGTTGTGGTACACCTCTACAATAGATTACTACTTTGCAATAAAATACTTTATGGGGCAGTTTTTCTCTGGCCTCTAGGGTCATCATGAGTCAGATCTGACTCGACAGCACTGGGTGTATGTGTGTGTTGCAATAAAAATTAATAGACCACTGAAATATACAATAAAATGGATGTGTTTCAAGAACATTATGTGAAAAAAAGCTAGTTGCACAATGTTCTATACTGTATGATTGCCTTTACATAAAGTTCTGAAAAGGCAAATCCCTAGTGAAAGAAAGTAGAAGCATATTTTTGGTTCACAGGGAAGTAGGAGCGAGAGCATCAACTGTGAAGAGGTCTGAAAGAACTACGAGGTCTGACAACTAAATTCCTGAACTTGCCACCATGTACTTACCTTGGCAGCATTGTACGAACAACTGGGTAAAGCTTCATAACTTTGGTATATCAATGTCTCACAACTGTGCTCATGTCAATTTGAGGCTCTGTCTTGCTGAGTGGTGTTCATTATTGTGTGTTTTTGTGTGCTGTTGAGAGAATGTTGGAACTTCCTTTAGAGTAACAAAATACCACTAAATTTATGGTTAAACTTGGCAAGAGTGGAAATGAAATCAGAAACTTGTTAGTCCGTGTTTACAGAGATAATGCTGTGAAGAAAATATTGATCAAATGTTTTTCTAAGGGGAAAGTGTCAATGATGAAGAGAGGTCAGGGCAGTCAATAACAAGTGGAACTGATGAAAACATTGCAAAAATTTGTTGACTTGTGTATCAAATCATCAGCTGACTGTGAGAAGCATGGCAGACCAAGTAAACATTGATAAAGAGACAGAAAGTTCTTAACTGAAAATCTTGGCATGAGAGAGGTATATGCAAAAAAGATCCCTAAGGAGCTCACCAATGAACAAAAGCAAAAGAGAGTCAAAGTTTTCCAAGATGTTTTTGAGAGGCAAGATGATGCTTGGGGCCATGTTATCACTGGTGATGAAACATGAGTGTACCAATATGACCTTGAAACAAAGCATCAAACTGCGCAGTGTAAGTCGGCGAATTCTCCGTGACCAAAAATGTTTGTCAGTCCAGTCAAGAGCCAGAATGCTATTGCTAAACTTTTTTTTTTAGTATCAGAGGGATTGTTCATTATGAATTTGTATCACTTGTAAAGTTAATCCAGTTTATTGTTTGGAATCACTGAAAAGTCTGCATGAAAAATTTAGATGAAAATGACTGGAACTTCTCGCCAACAGCTCAAATGGCTTTTGCATCACAACAATGCACCACATCATATGGCACTGTCTGTGAGGGAGTTTCTAGCCAGTAAACAATAACTGACCTACCCCCAATGACTTTTTTCTTTACCTGAAGATAAAGGTAATATTGAAATATTGAAAGGAAGACATTTTGATGACATTCAGGGTGTTAAGGGAAATACGATGAGAGCTCTGATGGTCATTCCAGAAAAAGAGTTCCAAAATTGCTTTAAAGATGGATTAGTTGCTGGCATTGGTACATAGCTTCCCAAGGGTAATACTTCAAAGATGATCATAGTGATAGTCATCAATGAGGTATGTAGCACTCTTTCTCAAGTGAGTTCATGGATCTGTTTGTTAGACCTCATATTTGGAGTGACAAATACATTCAATGTCATAATTGGGATGATTATTACAAAACTGCTCATATTTTTAAAAACTCTTCAAACTCTCTACTTTAAAAAACAAAAAATCCATGTTGCTGTTTGTTGCCAAACCAAAGGAAGTTTGTTCTGCCTGTCACTGCCTGCAACCAAAATTCATAGATGGAGGATCAAGGTGCAAGCAATGCTTTCTTAACAGATAAGCACGCAAACCTGAGAAAGAGTGAAAATAGCTTCTCCAAGACTGTCCCACTTGGGTTACAATTCCAGTGGTTTTCTTAGCCAGATTTCAAAGGGATTGGCACCTGAAGATTGTCACAGAACAATAATAGTGAGTCACAAGATTCCATTACATTTTATCAAACAGTGTGAATTATCCTAAATTTCATTATCTCTCTGAGATCTTGGAATAATCAATTACTACCCTGGAGATGGGAAGAGGAATGCAGCCCTCCCCATCCAGTTTGGAGGTGATGATTAGGGCAGGAGATGGAATATAGTTTAACAACCTAAGTGACTTTTATTAGATTCTTATATTCACTAACAGATTGAATGATTCTGACTCATAGTGACCCTACAGAACACAGTAGAACTGTCACATGGAGTTTCCAAGGAGCAACCAGTGAATTCAAACTGCCAGCCCACTTGATTAAGCATCAAACTCTTAACCACTGAGCCACCATGGCCCTTTACTTCAGAAAAATTGAGAGCACACTTTCAAAGTAGATTTTAAAAGAATCAATTACAGAGATCTTAAAAATTAACCATTTGAGAATTGAAAGACTCCATGTTATTGCTGTTGTGTGACAGTTGGGCTAAAAACCACAATGGACACAGTTGAAAACTGAATCAGTAAGTTGGAGGATAATGAAGGAGGACTGTGTCAAAACATTGCCTAACATTTAAATAGTGAAAATAAGGGTGTAGTTAAGAAATTAACAAAGAAGACGTGAAAATTTTAACTTTATTCTAATAGGAACTCCAAGTGTAGAAAACAACAGAAATGGTCTCCTGTAATTTTGAGAATAGGTCTTGTTTTATTATTTTGATTAATTACTTCCTTTAAATGACAAAAAAAACTAATCAGTAAATTCAAAACACAAGAAGTAGACTCATGGAAATATTTGCAAATATGTGACAATGTATTAGCATTTATAATACTTAAAAAGCAACCTCAAATCCGTAAGAAAAAGCCAGCCAATTCAACAGAGAAATGAGAAAGGGGAAAAGACAATTTGTCAAGCAAGTCTATGAAAATATGCTCACTTTCACAAGTGATGAGAGGAAATAAAAAAGAAAGCTATTATAATAAGACATTGTGAAACCTGTGAGACATGGAACTTGACTGAACCATTTAATTTTCTAGATCCTACAAGTTTTCTGGCTTTGGCAATGTCATGTACTGAATTCTGCCCCCCCAAATATAGGTGTAGCCATGTGTCTGGGCCATGATTTCCAGTATCTTGTAGTTGTCCTCCATTTTGTGATTTTTCCTATGCTGTATGTTAAAGGATTAGTGTGGGACTGTAAATCCCTCCATAGGATCACCTCCCTGCTCCACTGTAAAGAGAGTTTCCCTGGAGTATGGCTTGCACCACCCTTAATCCTTTTGTCCCACAAGAAATAAAAGGAAAGGGAAGCAAGTAGAGAATGGGGAACTTTACACCACCAAGAAAGCAGCACCAGGAGAAGAGCGCATCCTACAGGCCTGAGGTTTTTGTGTCAAGATGCTCCCTGGACAAAGACTGATGCAATACAGGACTTTCCTCTAGAACTGACAAGGGGAAAAGCTGTCCCCTGGAGTGGACATCTTGAATTTGGACTTGTAGCCTACCAGACTGTGTAAGAATAAACTTTCCTTTGTTAAAGCCATCCACTCGGTGGTATTTCTGTTAGAGCAGCACTAGCTGACTGAAACAGGCAAGGTGTAGTCCTTCCAATTTTCTATAGCTTGTTTTAGTAGGACAGACTCGACGGCACTTGGCTGGCATTTTAGTAAGAAGTATTTTTCTTTCTCTGACAGTTTTCCATCTTACACAGGTTCTGACTTTCACATGTTTTTACTGTATATTTTTTGTTCCATCATATTTTCAAATAAAAACAATATAATAAATGGGGCATACTTAGATACTATGGAGTATTGAAAAGCTATCAAAAATCAAAGTATGAAAATGTTTTGATTCCTCAAAGTCACTTCTGGGAATCTGTTGTTGATAGTGTTGTTAGATGCCATCAAGTTGACCTCTGTATTAGTTATCTAGTGCTTCTACAACAGAAATACCCCAAGTGGATGGCTTTAACAAAGTGAACTTTATTCTCTTAAAGTCTCAGAGGCTAGAAGTCCAAATTCAGGAGGGCAGACACAAAGGAAAGATTTCTCTCTCAGCTTTGAGGAAAGTCCTTGTCATTAGTCTTTCCCAGCCAAGGAGCTACCCTGTGCAGGGACTTCAGGTCTATAGCAGGCACTATTCTCCTGGCTCATGTGGTATGACTTCTCCATGTCTCTCTTCTCACTTTCCTCTTTTATATCTCAAAAAAGACTGATTTAAGATACAACCTAATCATGTGATTGAGTCCTGCCACGTTAACACAACTGCTGCTAATCCCACCTTATTAACATCATAGAGGCAAAATTTACAACACAGATGATTCACATCAGATGACAAAATGGTGGACAATCACACCATACAAGGCATCATGGCCAGGCCAAATTGATACACATTTGGAAGGGGGCACAATTCAATCCTTAACAGTTCATGACTCATGGTAACACCATGTACAATGAGATCAGACAGATGTGACCCATTGGCTCATTTTCAGAAGTAGATCACCAGGCCTTTCTCCCTAGACTAATTTAGACTGGAGCTCTGCTGAAACATATTCATTATCATAGAAGTACACAAGCCTCCACTGACAAAACTGCAGTGATTATGCATGAAGTTCATTGGCCAGTGTTTCAACCCAGTTCTCCCACAGGAAAGGCAAGAATTCTACCACTTCCCTCTCTAGGGATGTATCTTCAAGAAATTTTATCTATAGATACATAGATAGAATAAGGACCACATATAAGAGCAAGAAGTTGGAAACAACATAAATGTCTAATAGAGCACATTTTATACTGTAAAATACTAGATCTGAACATATGTTACATTTGTGAAATATAAAAACTAAGTATTACAGCATTACACAAACGCACACTTACACACGGTGTGCTCTGAGTAACATTAACAGAAAGATAGACAGGTAAACTATACACATATACTAATGCATGTAGGGACAGTGTGGAACAGTGTTTGCTACCATGTTAAAGTGGCAACGAGAAATGGAGTTGTGATAAAGGAGATTTTTCTCATTTTGTTCTATTTGCTAATTAGTAATTCTTCTCCCATGAGGTTCTAGAGCCCTGGTGGCACAGTGGTTAGGAGCAATGGCTACTAACAATAATATTAACAGTGTGAACCCATCAGATGCTTTCTGGAAACTCTGTGGGACAGTTCTTCTCTGTCTTACAGAGGTTGCTATGAGTTGGAATTGACTCAGTGGCAATGATTGGTCGGTTGTATGAAGTTCTAGATGAATAAGAACTCACAGCAACAATGGCAAAGAAAATTATAGCACCAATTACTATTGTTGTTGTTGTTATGTACCATCAAATTGGTTCCAACACAGCAATCCTATGTACAACAGATTGAAGCATTATCTGGTCTTGCATCATCCTCACAATCATTACTATGTTTGAGCACATTCTTGCAGCCGCTGTGTCAATTCATCTTGTTGAAGGTCTTCCTTTTTCATGGACCCTCCACTTTACCAAACATTGTATCTTTTTTTATCACCAAATTGTCAGCAGAACTTATGCTTGAATCTCCAAACTACAGTTCTGATACACAGTGTTTATATCAGGTTTAAGGGGCCTCTTCCTTCTGCTAAGCCCAAATCTGTATTTACAGTTGGCCATAAGAGGTATATGAGACAAGAGATGAGAATGCCTGAGAGTGTTGAAAGAAATAAAGAGAGAGAGATAGCTCTCAATGGCAAGTGCTTCTCCTGTAGTCTTGTCCTATTATCTCTAAAGTCCACTTAGAAGGAGAAGACAAAAGAGAAAGACTAAAAGAGTGACATGGCTCTGAGGTTAAGATGAATTAGAAAAAAAAGAAGCAGAGCAGAAAGCCACGTGCCTGACCTTGTGGGACCTCTCCCCAGGATTAAATGTGACATTGTCACAGCATTATAATCACATTAGTATACCTCCTCTGTGGGTGTGAAATAAGAAACAAGTTGTAGAGAACTTCCCCTTAGAGAGAAAGGCTAACTGAGGGCTTCTCTTCTCCCTTAATTCTACATTCCCATACAGGAGTGTCTGAAAAATTTGAGGAACAGAGTGAAAAATGAAATGCCTCACTCCTGGTTCAAAACTCATTAAGAAATTCATGGAGTTGGGGCTAAGACGGTGGAGCAGTTGGACATTTCCTGTGATCTCTCTAACAACAAGGTCTGGGAAGAAAGAATTGATTATATATGACATCCTAGGAGCTGTGAACATCAAAAGGAAAACTGAGAAATCAGACTGAGCATCAGGGAAAGAAGAGGAGGTCAAGAAGTACCTAAGAATGGCCAGATCTGAATAGATGGGACTAGGTACCCACAGGCAGTGGTGACGAGTTGGTGAGTGGAGCAATTGCTTTTGGAGGATATCTTCCTCAATGAGACAGACCAAGCAACAAGATTGCCTATTCAAGCCTCTAGAATTAGTGAAAGGCAGGATTCAAGCCTCAAAATTTAAACAGATTGTGCCTAATCTGCTGTGTGAAGATCTAAGTCCTTCAGGATAAACCTAGCTAGCTCCCTTTTCCCAGCACTTTCCCCTTACCTTTTCTGCACTGGCTCCAGAGTCTCCTGCCATTATTAGGGCCAGAAATAGGACTCCTTACGTGCACCCTAGGACATTCTGCTCAACTCATAGAGGGAACAATTTAACAAACAAGAGGAAAAAGAAATGAATAGAATCATCTACTGGCTCCCCTAAGCCAGGAATTCAGGGAAGAAGCAGTTCCTTTGCCTAAGTTCAGGCATAAGGGGACACACCTTTCTCACACTCACTGATGGCTGTCAGCACCCTGCTTTTCTCACCACAGGCAGCCATACACCTGTGTCTATACTAACTACCCCTGTCTATCTAGGACCATAGGGAGAGTTTGAACTATATGCTTGGTAACTGACTACCTAGACACCTGAGTTGAATACTATAAGAAAGGTAAACGGACATCTGGGCTCACCTGACTAACCATCAGTGAAAGGATGTTACAGCCTCACAGCCACCAATAATCAAACTAGCTCACAAGACCAGACTATTTGTTCTTTTCAAAACAAAACAAGGAGATAGAACACAAGAGACAAACATAAATAAATATAACAACTTACATGAGTTGGATTGGCTTGGAGACAGCAGTTAATATCAAACCACTTAAAGAGGCAGACCACCATGGCATCAGAAAGCTCCCAAAACAAAGAATCAAGAAATTTTCCAGATAAAGTATAACTCATGGAATTATTGGAGGCACACTACAAAAAGTTAGTATTTAGAGCCATTGCAAAGATCAGAAAGGACATCAAGCAAAAGCAGCAAGGCATAAAGACAAATTAAATAGGCTGCAAGAAAGCATAGAGAAACACCATGCAGAAATTCAGAAGATTAAAAATAAAATTATACAGTTAGTTCAACAGAAACTCAAAGCTGCAGAGTTGGGGCACTGGAAGCCAGAATTAATGAAACTGAAGATAAAACACTTGACACTAACATACGTGAGGAAAAATCAGACAAAATAAATTTAAACAATGAAGAAATGCTAAGAATTATGTGAGTCTCTATAAAGAGGAATAACTTCCAAGTGATTAGAGCAAAAGTGGGGATAACAGAAAATACAAGGAGAATTGTTGAAGATTTGTTGACAGAAAACTTCCCTGATACCATGAAAAGTGAGAAGATACCTATCCAAGATGCTCTTCAAAATCTATACAAGGTAGATTCCAAAAGGAAGACACAAAGAAATATAATAAACTTGCCAAAACTAAAGAAAAAGAGAGAATCTTAAAGGTGGCTAGGAATAATAATAAAAAAAAATCTACAAAGAAGAAGCAATAAGACTAAGCTCAGACTACATAGTAAAATCTATGGAGGCAATAAGTCAATAGGATAACATATACAAAACCTTGAAGGAAACAAATTGTTAGCCAAAAATTATATATCCAGCAAAACTGTTTCTCAAATATGACAGCAAGATAAGGACATTTCCAAATAAACAGAAGACAGAGAATTTGCAAGAAGTAAGCAAAAGACACAGGAAATACTAAAGGGAATCCTTTGATTTGAAAATCAATAGCATCAGTTAATAAACCCAAGGCTGGAATGCAGGATAGAGCAACCAGATAGGAAAAATCACAAAAATAAATCAAAGTTAAAACACTCAAAATAGTGAAACTGAGATGTCAGTGTGTAAAAGATGATAACATTATAACAGAAACAAAGACTAAAAAATGTAGTTATAGATCTTTCATATGGAAAGGAAATCAAGATGATACAAAGAAGTTAAAGACAGGTCTAAATTTAGACAAAATACGGGTATATATTAAGGTAATAAGAAAGGAAGCTAACAATCCTGCACATCAGAAAAAATAAACCGAAAGAAATCTCAGCAAATACAAAATCAATTATGAAAAGTATGAAAAGAAAACACAGAAAGAAAAACCATCAAGCACAGAAAATTGTGAACTATGCTTAAAAAAGAAATCAAAATGATGGCACTAACCAAAATGACATATCTATCAATAGTTACGCTGAATATAAATGGATTAAAAGCACCAGTAAAGAAACAAAAGGTGTCAGAATGGATAAGAAAACATGACCCATCTACATGCTACCTATAAGAGAAACATCTTAGAATTAAAGACTCAAACTAAAACTTGAAGAATGGAAAAAATAGATATCAAGCAAACAATACTCAAAAAGAGCACAAGTAGCAATATTAATTTCTAATAAAATAGATGTTACAGTAGAATCTATCACAATGGATACGGAAGGACACTATATAATGATCAAAGACTCAAACGGTCAATACATCAGGAAGACAACCACATTAAATATTTATGCACTAAATGATAAGGCTCTTAAATAAGTAAAATGAACTGTAACGGCACTGAGAAGAGAACTAGATATCTCCACAACAATAGGAAGAAATTTCAACATACCACTTTTGGTGAAGGACAAAAATCAAGAAAGAAGCTCAGTAAAGATAGGGAAGATCTAAATGACACAATCAAGCAAGTTGACCTCATAGACTATGGAACATTCCATCCAGCAGCAGCCAAGTATAGTTTCTTTTCCAACACACATGGAACATTCTCCAGAATAGACCACCTATTAGGCCATAAAATAAGTGTTAACAAAATTCAAAGCTTTGAAATATTGCAAAACATCTTTTTAGACCCTAAACCAAAGAGTAAAAATCAGTAACAGAAAAAGCAAGGAAAAGAAAATCAAACACATGCAAACCGACAGCAGCTTGCTAAAAAAACTCCTGGGCTGTACAAGACATCAAAGATAGAATGAAGAATTCCACAGAATCAATCAAATAAAAACAAAAACACATTCTATCAGAACTTTGGGGACACAATAAAGGCAGGCAGTGCTCAGAGGTCAATTTATTTAAATCAAAGTACACAACCAAAAAGAAAGGGCCCCAATCAAAGCATTAACACTACAACTCGAATAAGTAGAAACAGCAACAAAAGAACCCCTCAGGCATCAGAATAAAGCAAGCAACAAAAATTGGAGCACATTTAAATGAATTAGAGAATAGAAACATGGTTCGAAGAGTTAACAAGACCAAAATCTGGTTATTTGAAAAGATAAATGAAATTGATCAACCACTGAACAAAGTGACAAAAGAAAAACAGGAGAGGAACAAATTATCCAAATAAGAAATTAGACATGTGATGTCTTAGGCTGGGTTTTCTAGGGAAGCAAAACCAGCAACACTCATATGCACAAAGAAAGATTTACATACAAAGTACAAGGGAAGACGTATATATAGAGAAAACAGCTCATGCCATTGCAGAAGCTGAACATCCCAAGTCCCAGCACAAGCCTCACATGGCCATGGGAGCTGGTGAACTCAAAGTAAGCAGGTCAGAGACCAGAGTTCTATATTAACTGTGGTGTAGGTCGGTGGATCCCAAGCTGGCGGCGAGACGGAGCTGCAGAGGCTGGCGAACGCAGATCGGCAGGTCAGGGGACAGGACTCTCAAGTGCCAGCTATAAGGGTTGATGAATCTAACAGCTGCTAGTTCTGGTCCAGGAACCAGATGCCAGAAGAGAGGAAGAGTGGCTGGCTACATGAGCAGACTGGCAGTAGGTGGTGGACTGCAGAGTGGCGAGAGCTGAGAGGCAGGAAGCCACCACAGGTCCCATCCTGCCACTTGATACAGCAGCCAAACATGGAGTAGCCAAGTTGACATAATCTTGACCACCATAGGTGATATTGCAATAGACCCAACCAAAATTTTAAAAAATCATTAACAGAATACTATGAAAAATTTGTACTGTAAGAAATTTAAAAACCTAGAGGAAATGGACGTATTTACCGTCTCACTCCAACAAAGCTGGCATTAATAAAACAACAATAACAAATACTAATAATAAATATTGGAGAGGCTATGGAGGAACTGGAACACTCATATACTGCTGATGGGAATGTAAAATGGTACAACCACTTTGGGATTTGATTTGGGGCTTTTTTAAAAAGCTAGAGATAGAAATACCATAAAATCCAGCAATCTCACTTCTTGGACTACAGGATCCTACAATTAAGTCTGTGAACTTAATTGTTCTAAGTGCTACATATTTCATTTACTAAATATTACTACAGTCACATTTGAAGTACTCCTCTTAGGAAGCTATGCACTGACACCAAGGCCTAGTTCTCCCTTCAGAGCTTTGGAACACTTTCTGAAATGGCTGTTGCTCAGGTGGGACAGTGGCCAGTGTGTGAACTTAATTGTATAGTTGTCTGTGAGGATGTTTTTAGCCAGTAAACAAATAACTGCAGTAAAACGTGCTCCCTACTCACCTGATCTGGCCCCCAATGACTTTTTTCTTTACCTGAAGGTAAAGAAAATATTGGAAGGAAGATATTTTGATGACATTCAGGATCTCAAGGGTAATATTATGACCCAGCTCTGATGGCCATTCCAGAAAAAGAGCTCCAAAATTGCTTTGAAGGGTAGACTAGGTGTTGGCATCGGTGTATAGCTTCCCAAGTGAAATACTTCCAAGGCGACCATGGTGATATTCAGCAATGAGGTATATAGCACTTTTTTCTAGGATGAGTTTGTGAACTTAATTGTCAGTCCTCATATATCCTAGAGAAATAAAGATTGTCACATGAATAGATGCATGCACAACAGTGTTTATCACAACTGTCCACAATAGCAAAATCATAAAATCAGCTTAGGTGCCCAACCATGAATAAATGGATAAACAAACTACAGTTTATTCACACAAAGACATCATGCAATGATTAAAAAAACAAAAACAAAAAAAAACAAAAACATGAATTTGTCAAACGTCTCACAACATGGAGAAATCTGGAAGGCATTATGCTGACTGAAATTAGCTGTGAAAGGACAAATATTGCCAGGGACCATTATTATAAAGATTCAAGAAAAGATTTAAACACAGAAGAAAACAGTCTTTGATGGTTAAGATGGTGGGGAGTGAGGGAGAGGGATATTTACTAACTTGATGCTAACTCAAAAAAAAAAACAAACCCATTGCTACTGAGTCAATTCCAACTTATAATGACCCTATAGGACAAAGTATAACTGCACCATAGAGCTTCCAAAGAGCATGAGGTGGATATGAACAGCTGACCTTTTGGTTAGCAGTGATAGCACTTAATCACTATGTAACCAGGATTCCAATTTGATACTAGGCAAGAATTATCTTAGGTAAAGACAGGGAAAATACATAGTAGAGGAGAAGTCAGCACAACTGGACTAAACCAAAATCTAAGACATTTTCTAAATACAACCAAACACTTTGGAGGAGAGGGAAGACAGGGCAGGGATCTGGGGAACCATAGTATCTGGGGACCATAGGTTAACTGCCACAACAAAATTTATTAAGAAAATGTCTTGCCTTCCACTCCAGGGAATGGTGGCTGGTGTCTTAAAATCTAACAAGCAATCATCTAAGAAGCATCAATTGGTCTCAACTCAGCTGGAACAAAAGACAATGAAGAACATCAAGCCAAGCCAAGTGCCGTCGAGTCGGATCCGAAGACATAAGAAAAATAAGAGCCTAAGAGACAAAGCTTGGCAAGAGAAAAAAGGGCTGCATAAACCAGATACTACAGTACCATGAGACTGGAGGAACTAGATAGTGCCTGGTTACTACCAGTGCCTCATCTTACAGGGAACTCAGCCAAGAGTCCTCGATGGAGCAGGAGAAATGCGGGATGCTGAACACAAACTCCAGTAAAAGGACCAGACTTGATTGTCTGACAGACTGGAGAGTCCCCAGAAGACATGGCCTCTGGAATCTCCATTAGGCTGGAACTGAAACCATTCCAAAGGCAACTCCTCAGACCAAGATTGAACTGGTAAATGAGACATAAAATGATACTGATGAAGAGTGTGCTTCTTGACCTAAGTAGATACAGGAGACCACCTACCACCTGGGCAGTTCCTGTCCAGAGGTTAGATAAGAAAGCAGAGGGGAACAGGGCAGCATGGGAAAAACAGTGTGAAGAGGAGGTGTGTGCTATTACAACATGGGACAGAGCAGCTACGGTCACATAATAAAGAGAATATAGATTTCTGTCTGGGAAACCGATGAAATGTAAACTTTCAACTAAAAGTCAATGTAAAAAAAGAAAAGGAATTTCTGAAGCACAGCAGCAGAGCATTTAACCAAGCTTGGGGCCCTTCTGAGTACTGGGCTCTGTGTGACTGCACAGACTACGTGTCCATGTAGGTGGCCCTCTTTGCTGCACGTTTGTCTTTTAAAACATTGGGTCTCACATGCAATACTTCCACTGAATGGATATGCCTGAAGGAAAGAAAGTGAGAGCATGACGCTGGGTGGTGATGCTTTCTTAGCAACACTGTCTCTATGGATCTGTATCACTCAAGAATCCCAACAGAAACAGACACTCCCAGAAAAGTGTGGCAGCGTTAAGAGAAAGTAGGAAGCCACTACCATTTCTAAGGTTTGAAAAAGCAAGAGACGGGAGTAGACACTAGAACTCCAGAACACTTCCAACTGTAAGAGAAGAGGAAATGAGAACTGCCGTGAGTAGAGTGAGAAGACCCCGCCAACCAAAGGTCCTGCAAAATAGGAGCCAGGCGAAATATCTCAAGGTTTCCTCTGGTCTCCTGTTAGTTCTCCCCGCTGGTGGAATCAGAAACCAAAGAACAAAGTAGCTGGTTGATGACCATAAGGGTTTGCCTTCAGGGCACAGAAACATTGAAAGTGGACCCGGAGGGACAAATGGAAAATACCCAGCGTGGTATTCCCTGAAACCACTTATGGAAGCAGGGGGTGGTTTGCCCTCAAAAGCTTCTGAAAAAAAGGAATGAAAAAGAACATCAGGGTAACTTTCTGTCCATACCAACCACAATATACCTCATTCTCTTTCCTGTCTCAGCTTACAAGGTGGATTGTCCAATTTAGGTTACCCTTGAGGGTTATATATGGTTATTGTCATTATTATGTGGCACTGAACTGATTCCAGCTCAGACACCCTATATGACAGAGCTAAAATTGCTCCTCAGGGTTTCCTAGGCTCTAATCATTCATTACAGAAGCAAATCATCAGGTCTTTTCTATGAAGCCACTGGAAGGTTTGAACTGCTGACCTTTGGGTTAGCAGCTGAGGGCTCAACTGTCCCATCATTCTACTATGAATATAATAGAATGCCGACAACCTAAAGGAAACTGAGACGTGAACTACAAAAATTGTTATAAATGGGAATGCCCACCCAAGTAAACATGATTTTAGGGATCTCTCAGTTAGCAGGACCTGTTTAAGAAGTATTTAAGATACATGGGTAGCAGAGATTCCCAGTAGGGGATTACAGAGAAGAGCAGTCAGTTAAACAATTCCAGGGGTTTGAGATCACTCTGAATCCTGTGAACACTGGCAATGTTCCCCTATGTTGGTAACATTTTGTGCTGAAAAATCTAAAGCAATTATTTTTGTCCTCCCAGGCTTCCGAGTACCTGCTTCAGTCAGATGGAAAGGTTAAAACAGGAGTTAAATGCCCTTTTGTCACCATGAGGGCAGCCTTACACTGGATGAAAGTGTTCCTCGAAGACAATTCACTCAAGCCTTTTCGCAGCTGGGTGATAGAGGTGGTCAGTTGAGGCACTCACAAACAGCAGTTGGGCAAAGAACTGGAGACAAGAACATCTGAAATCAATATCCTTTGAAAAATAAAGTACAGCTCATTGCGTTCCTATTGTAATTTTACTTTGCTTCTGCTTTAGCCAGGAAACAATAATGACAGTTGAAAAACATTTATTTACTCATTCTTCCTCTTGTTTTGATGCATTTATTTATTGCCTTTCCATCTCTGACTGTATGTGGAACATTTTTATAATAAAAACAAAGGGAAAACGTTTCACTATAATGTTATCCTCTAGCTGCTTGATCATAGGCAAATCATGTCATAGAAAAATAGCCACACCTTTCAATTTTGGAGCAGCTTTTGGGTTCAAACTGCTGACCTTTTGGCTAGCAGTCCAGCACTTAACCACTGTACCACTGGGGCTCCTTTTAGAAAGATGATAGATAACAATAGATTTTTGTGAGATGTTTTATAGTTTTAAAACATGCATATCTTAATACTTTTGACCCTCACAGTAGTGTCGAGATCATGCAGCTGATTAGACCCCAAATGACCCACCTGATTCAGGTTCCAGAGATCAACTAGTAAGTTCAGTCTCCCATGTGGCAAACTGGGATGCCCCTCCCCCAAAGCACATAAAGATGCATCCTTTTTAGTAGCAAATGATGGAAAAGTTTATTAAGGGAAAGTACATTCCAAAGAGGGGACCAGTCAGTCTCCATGAGTGGAAAAAAGACCCAGTATACATTTTCGGGGAAGAAGGTTTCTATTGGCAAAAGCAAGGGGTGACATCATAGGTGGGAGGGGAGGTAGTAATTTGATTTTTGATTGGATTTGAGGCTACTGTAGCCACTTTACAATTGCCAGGAGGAACTGTTGTATTTGCATTACAACTCCCAGGCATAACCCATGTCTGCATCACAGACTGCCAGGGAGAGCTGTTGATATGCGGCCGATCAGGTTCCCCTGGCAACGTTATCAGTACTGTGTGTGTTGTATAATGCAAACAAAGGCCTTTGTTATCCCTAGAAAATGTTAGATTCTGGAGTAAAATATGTTAGTGTGTGATGGCAGAGATCAAGTTCCCTAGCTAACCTTGACAGTAACACTGGGAAGTAGTACTACATGTCTTTCTCCTTTTAAATGGGAAGTTTTGAAATGAGGATTAAACTTCAGACGTTTAAAATGACAGCATGGTCTCCCTTTTAAAAAAAAAGAAAAATCACATTTTCAAGATGGGAAAAGTAGGATGAAAGTGACCGTCTTATGATGGCTTGAACAAACAGAATCTTTTTCTCTCAACCCAGGAGGCTGTGTTTTGTTCTTAGTCAGTTCTGGTGAAAGGCCTGTTAGGGAAAAAATTGTTGTAAGGAAAAAGATCTTTTTACAACTTTCCTCTAGTTACCCGCCCCCGAGCACTCAGCCCATACATTCCTGACTGTTGAACGAAAATGGGAAGGGCCACTTCCCTAACCACCAGAACTAGTTTTAGAAACAACAGGACAATATAGAACCAATCCCCCTTCAGAGTTCCAGGAACTTACCCAAAAAGGCTGGTTTTGGGAATAACAAGAAGGAACTTACCCAAAAAGGCTGGTTTTGGGAATAACAAGAAGGAACTTACCCAAAAAGGCTAGTTTCAGAAATACCAGGAAGTAAATGCACCCGAAATATCCGCCTTAGCCCTGAGCTAATACAAACCAACCCCACGCGGAACCTTCCCCAACCCCACCTCCCCCAAGAATGTAAGACCCTGCCTTTATATACTCTGTACTTTTCTTGTTCGGGGCCCATTCCCTCTACTCTGACAAGAGTATGGATTGAGCCCCAGCGCGCTGGAATAAAAGCCTCTTGCTGTTGCATCAAGCTGCAGACTTCATGACCGATTGGGGTTACGCCGTCACCTGTGACTTGAGGAGGGGTCTCCCCTGTTGGGGGTCTTCAGGCCCTTGTCATCAATCTTCCCTTGAGTCTAGAAGTTTCTTGGCAGTGAGTTCCCAGGTCCACAGGACACATTCTTAATTTAGCTCTTCTTGCTTGATGGTAAAAAAGTCCCCCTCTTTTTTAGTCCATTCTCTTCTTTATATTGCAAAACAAATTGGCTCATTTTACAGCCTAATTCCCTAGCTTGTATCCTGCCTCATTAACATAGCTACAACTATTCCTGCCTCAGTAACATCATGTTGCTGTTGTTGTTAAATGCCGTCAAGGGAGGCATGACTCACAGAGACCCTATGTACAAATGAATGAAACGTTGTCCAATCCTGCATCATTCTCACGATTGTCATGCTTGAGACTATTGTTGCATCTGCTGTATCAATCCACCTAATTGAGGGTCTTCCTCTTTTTGTTGACCTTCTGCTTTACCAAATATGGTATCCTTCTGCAGGAACATACCCCTTCTGATAACATCCAATAGGAGAAGAAGTCTCACCGTTCTCCATTCTAAGGGGCATTCTGGCTGGATTTATTCTAAGGCACATTTGTTTGTTCTATTGGCAGTCCATGGTAAATTCAACATTCTTTGCCAACACCATAATTCAAAAGCATCAATTCTTCTTTGGTCTTCCATATTTATTGGCTAGCTTCTGCATGCACATGATACAACTGAAAACACCAAGGCTTGGGTCAGACAAATCTTAGTATTTAAGGTGACATCTCCACTTTTTAACACTTGCAAGAAGTTGTTTGCAGTGAATTTGCTCAATGCAATGCATCCTACAATTTCTTGACTGCTGACTCCCTGGTTGTTGATTGTGGATCCAAGTAAAATGAAATCCTTAATACCTTCAATATATTTTTTCCCATTTATCACAATATCGTTTGTTGGTCCAGTTTTGAGTACTTTAGTTTTCTTGATGCTGAGATGTAATCCATACTGAAGGGTGTGATCTTTGATCTTCATCAATAAGTTAAGTCCTTTTAACTTGCAGCAAGCAACATTATATAATCTGTCTATCACAGATTGTTAATGAGTCCTCCCTTAATCTCGATGCCCCATTCTTCCTCATGTACTAAAAATTCTCAGAATATTTGCTCAGCATGCAGAATGAACAAATATGGTGAAAGGACACAACCCTGACTCACATCTTTCCTGACTTTAAAACACACAGTATCCCTCTTGTTCTGTTCAAATGGCTGCCTCTTGATAGATATACAAGCTCCTCATAAGCACAATTAAGTGTTCTGTAATCCTCATTCTTTGTAATATTAGCCATAATTTGTTGTGATCCACACCGTGGAATCTCTTCGCTTTATCAATAAAACACAGGTAAACATCTTTCTGGTATTGCATGCTTTCAGTCAGGATCCATCTAAGATCAGCAATGATATTTGTGGTTCCAAATCATTTTCAGAGCTTAAATTTCTGGAAGTTCTCTATGGATATACTGCTGCTACTGCTTTGGAATTATTTTAGCAAAATTCTTCTTGCAAACGGTACTAATGTATTGTTGAATAATTTCCACATTCTGTTGGATCACCTTTCTTGGATATAGGTATAAATAGTTATCATTTCCAGTTGGTTAGCCAAGTAGCTGTCTTCCAAATTTCTTGGCATAGATGTGGTTAGCATTTCCAGTGCTGAATCTTATTGTTGAAACATCTCAGTTGATATCCACCAAAGCCTGAAATCTTGTTTTTCTCCACTGCCTTCAGTGCAGCTTACACTTCTTTCTTCAGTACCATCAGTTCCTGATTATATGCTACCTCCTGAAATAACTGAACATGAAACAGTTTGTTTTTTTTTTTGACACAGTCACTCTGTGTATTCCTTCCATCTTCTTTTGACACTTCCCGTGTAGTTCAGTATTTTGCACATAGAATTCTTCACTATTGCAAGTTAAGGTTTCAGCTCTTTCTGCTTGGGAAACACCAAGTATGATCTTCTCTTTCGGTTTTCTAACTCCAGGTCTTTGCACATATCATAACTTTGTCTTCTTGAGCTACCCTTTTATACCTCCTGATTAGTTCTTTTCTTACCTCATCATTTCTTCTGTTCGCTGTAGATACTGAACATTCAAGAGCAACTTTCAGCATCTCTTCTGATATCCATTTTGGTCTTTTGCTTCTTTCCTATCTTTTTAATGATCTCTTGCTTTTTTCATGTGACACCCTTCATGTCTTTCCACACCTCTATTATTCTCAGTTCATTGGTGCTCAATGCATCAAATCTATTCTTGAAATGGTCTCTAAATTCAGGTGGGATATGCTCAAGGTTGTATTTTGGCTCTTGTGGATTTGTTCTAATTTTATTCAGCTTCAGGTTTAACTTGCATATAAGAAATTAACTGTCTCTCCAAGGTGGCCTGTGGCCTTGTTCTGACTGATAATATTGAGATTTTTCATTGTCTCTTTCCACAGATGTAATCAATTTGATTCCTTTGTATTCCATCTGGAGAAGTCTATGTGTAGTTACCGTTCAAGTTGTTGAAAAAAGATATTTGCAATGAAATTGTTGCTCTTATAAAATTCTATGTGCTCTCCAGCACAATTTCTATCACCGAAGACGTGTTTTGCAGCTGCTGATCCTTCTTCTCTGTTTCCAACTTTAACATTCTAACTACCAGTAAATATCAATGCATCCTGATTGCACGTTTTATCAATTTCAGACTCTCAGAAGCTGATAAAGCTTTCCATTTCTTTGTCTTTGGCCTTAGTGGTTGGTATGTAAATTTGAAAAAGACTCTACTAGCTGGTCTTACTTGTAGGTGTAGGGATATTATACTATTATCAACAAAGTTGTGCGTTAGGATAAATTTTGATACGTTCTTCATGGTAATGAAAATCAATTTCTCTTCAATTTGTCAATCCTGGTATAGTAGATTATATGATTGTCTGATTTAAAAATGACTAGCACCAGTCCATTTCAATTCACTAATGCTTAGGATGCCAATGTTTATGTCTTCTATTTCATTTTTTTACTGTGTTTAAGTGAAACTTTACAATTATGGTCAGTTTCTCATATAAAAACTTACACACACTTCCTCATGTGACCCTAGTTACTCTCCTCACACTGTGGCAGTGCTTTCCTCCCCCCCAACCTGTGTTTCTCATGTCCATTTGACCAGCTTCTATAGCCTTCTGACATTCCCTCACACCTCTGAGCAGGAGCTGTCCAGTTACTCTTTTATATGTGTCCAATCCGAGAAGCACATTCTTCATCAGTATCATTTTATGTCTTATATATCAGCTTACTTTTTGTCTGAAGAGTTTGCTTCCAAAATGGTTTCAGTTCTGGATTAACAAAGAGTTTGGGGACCATATCTCCCAGGGACCCTTCAGTCTATCAGATCTGTTTACTAGCTTTCAAAATCTGCTTCCCACATTTGATGAGAAAATGTTTGCGTCTCACTTGAGTGAGTGGCATCTGGGTTCTTAAAAGCTAGGAAGCAGCCATCTAAGAAACATCAACTGGCCCCAATCTTCCTAGAACAATGGAGAATGAAGGGCATAAAAGACATGAGGAAAGTATCAGCCCAAGAGACAGAAGGGCCATATGATGTGGAGATTAGATCAGCATAAGACCGGAGGGACTACATGGTGCCTGGCCACCACCAGTGACTGCCCTGACAGGGATTACAATTTAGAGGGCCTGACATAGCAGGAGAAAAATTGGTGTGCAGAACTAGAACTCTATTAAAAGACCAGACTTGATGGTCTGACATCCTGGAGGGCCCCCTGAAGACATGGCCCCCAGACTCTCTATTAGCCCAGAGCTGAAACCAGTCCCAAGACTAACTTTTCAGGCAAAGATTTCACTAGATTACATAACGTAAAATGATACTGGTGAAGACTGTGCATCTTGGCTTAAGTAGACATATGCATCAGTCTAACTGAGTGGCTCCTGTTCAGAAGTGAGGTGACGGGATGATGGTAACAGAAGCAGGTTGAATGGACAATAGGACACATAGAGTGGAAGGAAGAATGTGCTGTCAGGGTAAAGAGAGCGGCTAGAGTTGCACAGCACTGTGGGTAGGGGGGTTTATATGACAAATTTACTTAGATTGTAAACTTTCACTTAAAACACAATAAGTTTTATATATATATATATATATATATATATATATATATATAAATTTGTTATGCCGGTTTACCTAGATGTCTTCTGAGGCCGTGGTCCTCAGACCCCTGAACCTGATATTCTGTCCGTGGATGTGTTCGGTTTTTATTTAGAAAACCTCTAAGCTTTGGGTTTAGTCCATTTGTGCTGACTTCTCCACTGCTGTGTGTTGTTTTTCCCTTCACCTAAAATAGTTCTTGTCAACTGTCTAATCAGTGAATATCCCTTTCCCTCCCAAACCCCAACACCCATAACTGTAAAAGAATGTTTGCTACTGTGTTTAAACCAATTCTTGAGTCCTCATAATAGTGGTCTCATACAATATTTGTCCTTTTGCAATTGAATAATTTTACTCAGCACGGTATCCTTTAGATTCTTTCATTTCATGAGATGTTTCCCAAATTCATCACTGTTCCTTACAACTACACAGCATTTCACTGCAGGAATATATCACAGCTTGCTTAACCATTCTTCCATTGAAGGATAAGTTGACTCTATCTTTCTGCTATTGTGAACAGTGCTGTAATGAACATTAGTGTGCATATGTCTATTTTTTGCATATATCTATTTTATGTCTCTAGGACGTATTCCAGGAAGTGAGACTGAGATTGCTGACTCATACAGTATTTCTATTTCTAGCTTTTTAAGGAGGCACCAGATTGATACCATTTTACATTCCCACCAGCAGTGTAGAAGTGCTCCAGGCTCTCCAACATTTATCACTTTGTGTTTTTTGGATTAATGTCAGCCATGTTGGGGTGAGGTGGTATCTGGTTGCTTTGACATGGATTTCTCTGGTGGCTAATGATAGGGAGCATTTTCATATGCATCTGTTAGCCACCTGAATATCTTCTTTGGTGAAGTGACTGCTCATATCCTTTGCCCATTTTTCAGTTGAGTTATTTGTCTTTTTTCTTTTTGAGGTTCTGCAGTACCTTGTGGATTATAGAGATTAGATGCTGATTAGATTCATGTTAGCCAGAATTTCTTTCCCAGTCTGTAGGTAGTCTGTTTACTCTTTTGGTGAAGAATTAGATAAGCATGTGTTTGGGTTTTAGGAGTTCCCAGTTATCTCTTTTCTCTTCTGGTGTTTGTGTATCATCAGTAATTTTTTGTGCTCTGTTTATGTCATATATTAGGGTTTCCAGTGTTATCTCTATTTTTCTCCCATGATCTTTATTGCTTTATATTTTATGTTTAGGTCTTTGATCCATTTTGAGTTGTGTAATATGGATCTTGTTTCACTTTTTTACAGCTGAATATCTAGTTGTGTCACTGTCATTTGTTAAAAAGACTTTTCCACAGTTTATGGACTTTCAACATTTGTCAAACATCTGATGTTCTTTACCTGGTCCTCTTCCTTATCTCTTACAGAGCTCTAGACATTAATCTTTTGTATGTACTTTCAATAACTTCAGGAGGTCCTCTTCATCTGTAAATTTTTTTTGATTCTTTGTTTTGGGAATTTTATGCAGCCATCGTGGTCTGCTTCTTTAAATGATCTGACATTAACTGTTATCTTTGAGCTGTCACAAAGTCATTGCAACTTATTTGTGTTTGCTTACTGTGTTCTGTGTTTATTTTGTTTTTAAATTTCCAAGTAGACTGATCATGTTAGCTGGTTTGAGTATCTGAGCCTTAGAAATCCTAACATCCTGTGACCAGGTGGTGAGAGCTGTTTCTAGGCACTCAAGTCCATGTGTCAGTTTACTCCTCTCATTTGTGTTCAGCTTGGGAGACCAGGCGGTCGGCCACCAGGTGTGTACTGCCTAGTCTTTCCTGCAGTTCTAACTGGGCAAGGGTGATTAGTGTAGGCACAATTTACTTGTTGCATGCACTGAGACAAGTAGAGGGCTGATGGCACCATTTGTTAAACTGTTCCCTCTCCCACTCTGGGACAGTAGTTTGGGACACACATAAGCAGCCTCACTCATAGCCCATGTACAGCATCAGAATTTGGTATCTAGTGCAGTGCAGAGAAGGGAGAGGGAGCACTGAACGAACCTGAGAGACGTTTAGCTTGAAGGAAAGTTTTAGATCCCTACAAATCCGTAAGTACTTAGCTTTTGACATTCCATTAGGAATCATATGTGATTCCAAGGCTCAGCTTCTACACTCAGAAAGATGCTATCTGAATGCTTTTGGGTAACTTCCAAACTGGGTGGCTCTTCTTTAGCAAGATATCAGACAATGTTCCGCTGCTATTCACAAGATTTTCACTGGCTAGTATTTTTCAGAAACAGACCGTGAGATCCTTCTTCCTAGTGAGACTTAGTCTAGAGAATCAGCTGAAACCAGCCTATCATGACTGACCATGTTGCTGTAAACTGGCATAGCTTCCAGCATCATAGCAACACACATGCCCCCACAGCAGGACCAACAAAGAGATACATGGTAGGTTAACATCATATATATTAGGATTTATAACATGCAGGTAATTATGTAAGATTACAAAATGGAGAACAACCACACAATACTAATAATCATGTTTTAACTAACTTTATACCTATTTTGTGGGGTCACCATTCAATCCATAATAGTGACTTTCCTAAGAGCATCCAGGTTAACTAGAAAAACAGATAGAATTGATATAATTTAGATACAATCATAGTAAACCTGCAAGGTAATTGGTGAAACACAAAACATAAAAAGATATTCTAAATTTTAATATTTTTTAAAATAATGTTGCTTGGCCATTATGAAATTTAAGTAGCATGGTAGAAGTCAGAGATAAAAGCAATAAATCACCCAAAATTCTACTTGCTAGGTATAATCAGTTGATATTTAGTAAACATTATTTTAGACAGATATCTAAATCTTTGCTGGTATAGAGATGGCTGGATGGTTATATACATAACTGAAAATAAGTTTATAAGATGTAGTAATAGAAACTACTTTAATAACAATATAAAATTTAACCGTTACAAGTGTTTTTGCATCAAAAGATATAATAGTTCCTAAAGGAGCATTCTAATGTCAAGAACAAAAACATAACAAACGCATTAAGAAGTTGGAGCCATTATATTTTGTTTTAACTAGTCTTTTCAATTTAATAGTACATTACAAAACATGAGGTTTTAGCAATTACATGCCTCCTTCTATCCCCTATCTTCTCATCTCCCGATTATTGTTTTTGTGTTGCTTTTTGGAAAAGTATACAACAGTTATGTTTTGCAAGCCCAACACCCTAAATTGTTTATTCTTAATTCTGTATCAAAATAGATGCAGTGACTATCACTTACTCTTTGTGTGACCCCATGTCAATTTCATGAATATTTTTGTTCATTTCATGTTTATTTTTGTTGTTAAGATTTTTTTCAAGAAAGGATTTTTGTTGTTGTTGCTGTTAGTAGCCGTTGAGTCATTCGGACTCTTAGAGATCCTGTGTATAACCAAGCAAAGCACTGTTCTGTCTTGTACCATCCTCACAATTGTTGCTGCGTTGAGACCATTGCAGTTACCATGTCAAGGAAGAATAAGTAGTACCATTTTCCCTGATAGCTTCATGTTTTAGAAGGTTTCACTCTTGTCTTTCAACATTAATAATAACTTATCTGGGTATAATATTATTTGAACTCACCTTCCCTTAGAACTTGGTAGAAATTCTCAATTGTCTTCAAGTGTAGAATGTAGCTGTGTCTTAGTCCAACCTGAGGGGTCATATCTATGTAGGCAACTTGTTCATTGTCTGAGAGCCAAGAATAATTGCCTCCTTTACATTCTAACCAGGATTATGTTGTCAATCATTGTGAATAATTTTCCCTGCTACCTGATGGGTTTTCTAAAATGTATATGAGTTCCATTCTTCCTTAGTTTAGGAACCTTTTGTTTATCTTATTTCTAAGTGGTTTTCCTATTCTATTTGTTTGGTTCTCTATTTTAGGAATACTTATTGTACCTCTTTTTGATCATTTTTGTCAGTCAGTTTATAAAACAGTTGAGTATCTTATGTATGTCAAATAATGTTTTTGAAGTTGATTATATCAAGTGACAGTATCACTGACCCCAAGAAACTTGCATCCCAGTCTCTTTATATGTATATATAATAGTGAGATAGTGAAGAAGGAATATAAATATGTAAATAAATATCAGGATGACAAAATGAGATAATGTGATAGAGAATGTCTTGAGATCTGAAAAACAAAGATGTAGCTGTGTGAAGGTCTGAAAAAGAAGATATCAAGTCAAAATATAATAAGTACAAAAATCTGAGTCTGAAATGTTGTGAGTTAGAGGAAGAGAGAAAAAACCAGTGTGTTTGGATCATAATGAACAAGGGTAGTTACAGATGAGGTAGCAGAAATGGAGTGCTATGGATTAAATTTTGAGAGTCTTGGTGACACAGTGGTTTAAGCACTCAGCTGTCAACTTTAAGGTTAGTGATTCAAACCCATGGGAGAAAGATGTAGTAGTTTACTTCCATAAAGATAACAGCCTTGGCTATAAGGCACTTCTACTCTGTCCTATAAGATTGCTGTGAATCAGAATTGACTCAATGGCAATGGATTAGTTCAGTATTAGTAGGATTATTCTAATTTTATAATTCCATGACCTTATCCTGAGTTCAAGGAGTCCTACTGACACAGTGGTTAAAGCACATGGCTGCTAACTGAAAGGCTGGAGGTTTCAGCCTGCCAGCCAATCCATGGAAGAAAGATATGGCACTCTGCTTTGTACGGGTTTATATTTACATAGCTTTAGAAATGCTATAGGGAAATCGTACTCTGTCCTATAGTATCACTGTTTGTGGCAAATGTAAGAAGCTAACAAAGGTCACTTAGGTTATTATGCTACATTCCATCTTCTGACTCAATTACCACCCTCAGACTGGACTAGCAGGTCTATATCCCTATCCCTATCTCTGACGAAATAGAATTAAGACCTCAGAGAGAGATAATAAAATTTTGGGTAATTCACACTGTTTGATAAGATGTAATGAAACCTTATAATGTAATAAAATCTTGTGAATCCTGAGTATTGTTCTGTAACAAACACCTACCTCTTTGAATTCTGGCTATAAAAACCACTGGAAATGTTATGCAAATGGGACAGTTTTTTGAGAAATGATTCTCACTTTCCTCCAGATTCACTGGCTATCTGCAAATAAAGCACTGAACCTCATGCCGCCTCTGAATTTTGGCTGTCAGTGACAGGCAGAATGAACTTGCTTCAGTTTGGCAACACTGAGAGTCAGAATCGGGTTTGTTTTTTTTATTCAGTTTGGTCTCTTCCCACTGCTTGCTACTCTTGATTGCCAGCCGGCCGGATCCAACTCATGGCGACCCTAGGGGCCAGGGTAGAACTCTGGGGTCAGTTCTACTCTTGATTAATGTTGCTAAAACACTAATTTCATCATGCTATTCTCAATTCTGACATAAAAAAGATGTATGAATTTTGGCAAATTACTCCACCTTTCAAAGTCTCAGTTTCTTTATGTGTCAAATGAAATAGAAATAATTGAGGTGGAACATTTGCTCAGCGCCTGGCACATGAGTATTTAGTAAATGTTAGCCTTTTTATTATTACTGGTGCTATTAGTAGTATTTTCATTACTATTATTAGTGGTGGTGTGGGAAAGAGGTAAACCAAATGCACTCCTGTTGAGTCACTTCTAACTAGTAGAAAAACTCCATAGGACAGAGTAGAACTGTCTCATAGGATTTCCAAGGCTGTAAATGTTTACAGAAGTAGACTGCCATGTCTTCATCCTGCAGAGTAGTTAGTGGATTCAAACCACAAATGTTCTGGTTAGCAGTCAAACACTTTAACCACTGTACTGCCGGGGCTCTTTGAGATAGAGGTAGCAGTCTCTAATGTCATTTTAATGACTGACAATTAAGGCTGCTGACATCACCTATTGTAGAGAACATTAGGAAAGGAATCTTGAGATCTGAGTTACAAAACTAGTGCTAATAACTATGTGAACCCAAGACAGTTGCTTAGCCAAGAGCCGTCGCTTAATGTCCCCAAAATTCAGCTCCTCAGTGGGGAAATTCCTGGCTCCATCTTTGTCATTATTCTGATACTCAAACAAATCACTGTAAGAATATTCTTAAAATGCATGCACAAGTGTATACACACACACAGAGACACATACAAACAGCAGATACTTAAGAAGAATTTGTCGAGTGACAAAATGTTATATTGATGACTACTGACAGAAATGGGCTTTTACGAAATAAAAGCAAAAATTCATCATAGAAAAGGCATTCATTCCTACCAAGTCACCTTCTAATGCAAATCACGAAGTTTAAAACTAAGAGTTCAGAGGCGTATGCAGAAGCAGATTCCAAAACCACATGATGACACAAAGTTGTGTTTATTTGTATCACTGACTCTCATGTATTGAATGTATTCCCTAAAAAATCTGTAACAGTTTGGCTGTGCCATAACTCCTGTTATTATGTGATGTTTCTCCATGTATGATGTTAATAAGAGTGGATGGCAGCAGTTGCATTGGTAGAGTAAGATTCAATGTGTAAATTTACTTTCTGCCTTGAAGCAGTCCCTTGAGCTATAAAGGGTAAAACCTGGCAGAGAGATTTGGGAACCTCACACTGTCAAGGAAGCAGTAGCAGGAGCAGAACGCCTCCATCAGACCTGAGGTTCCTACGCCAAGTTGCTCCCTGACCAAAGACTGATGCAACACAAGGACTTTCCTACAGAGCCGACAAGGAGAAAAGCCTCCCCCTGGAGCGGACATCCTGAATTTGGATTTGTAGCCTACCGAACGGTGTACGAATAAACTTGCCTTTGCTAAGGCCATCGTCCTCGTGGTATGGCTGTTAGAGCAGCACTAGCTACTAAACCATTGACGCTGCTGTTAAACATCCAAGGGAGAAATCAGAAATACTATGATTGAAAATAACCAAAAGGTTGAAAAGGAAATTATGTATGTATTTGCTAGGTTTTCACACTGACAATAGCCTATATGCTATGTGTGGTGGTGGGGTGATTACATGGCAAATGCAATCACTTAGAGGAAAAATTGGAAAGGGTGATTGCTGTCACATTACAAATCCAATATAGTCATATCCAGTCTCTTCTAAACAACTTCAAATAAAATTCACACATGCACACACATGTAAATTCATGCACATTTTGTGCTACCAAGCTAAAATAGCAATCAACAGAGCTTTAATTAGGCAGCTTGATGGTCTGTGGATAGTATCACAGGCTGGATGTGAAGGAGCAATGGTTTGAAAAAAGGCGAGACCAGACAGTAAGGCAGACAGAGACTTCACTATGGACCATGGAAGGCAGATGAGCTAAAGGTTTTCTGAAGATTATAAGGAAATTTCAGGTGAATTCAAGCGAACAACATCCACAAAAGACAGCAAGAGGCAAATGTAACATGGAGCTGGATGTGGGGGGGGGGTGGGTTATGGATAGGAAGATGGGGTGGAGTATGGGAGTTGGGAGCTAGAAGCAGGTAAATAAGGGAGAACAAATGAAGAGGGTAAGAGAAGTTATTGTAAGTGTGGGTATATGCTGGGAGTTCAGGCAACAGGATCTTTGTTTCTTTCTTGGATTGAAAAACTGAAATTTATCTATCTTCCATTTGTGTGTATGTGTGTGTATGCGCATGCGTGTGTGTGTGTTTTCCAGGATGTTCTCTCATTAACCGCATATTGTTGTCACTTTACGTACACTTCTTGGCATTCTCAATCCTCTCCAGAGACTTATATGGCAATTGCTTCTTGTTTTTGTTAGATGCCACTGAGTCAGTTACAAACCTGTAATTTCCACCCAGTCCTATCTCCTAAACAGCAGACCCATCTACCTGCCTACCAAACATTTTCACTGATATGTCCTGCAGCACAGTGTTTGTAGTGCTAGAGAGTTATACTTTTCTTCTAGTCTCCTTGTATCTTCTATCTCAGGCCATCACGATCCACCTGATTACTCAAAGATGTGCCTTGGCTCTTCCACATGTCCACATGTCCACTAGGTCACAAATGCATTAACCTGCAATTGCTGACTTAAATGTTTTTCTCCGTTGCTTGTCTATGAACTACTCAAAAATAACCATACATATAGCATGTCGGATCCAATTCGACGGCACTTGGCTGGCTTGGCTACTGGTGATTACTGAATACACCCCAAAGTTTTACTGGGAGAGTAAATGGCTCAGAGATGAGTTCACTGAGGATGAATTGACCTAAATTCCCTCATGAAGAACAGGCAGGTTTGCAAGAAACCCTTCTGCTCTCATTCATTTTATCTACTTATCAACAGACAACAAGACTGTGAAACCTGTCTCTGAACTCAATCCTCCACCAGAATCCACGTACTTACATGCTATGAGGACAGCAGTACCCCACTGAGTGTAGGATAGCCAGGAAGTCTGGCTCACGTCAAAATCCTAAGGAACACAAAGTTCTCCTGCAGAACTCAGAAAGGAAAAATACCTGAGGAGTTGTTAACCCAGAGACTGGACTGAAAAGGACACCGATCTATGGTTTATTTGTAAAATATCATTGTGTTTAAAGATACATTTAGCTGAGCAATCATACAGGTTGGCAGTTGATTTGTATTCCTGTCAACACACAAATTTGTCATTTGACCCAAGAGATATAAATTCACTTTTTTTCTGTCAAAATGCAATCATCTAATGAAAGAATTAATCACTGTCAGGGATTTAATTGTGTCCCCCCAAAATATTTGTCAACTTGGCTAAGCTATGATTCCCAGTATTCTGTCATCACCGTTTTGTCATCTGATGTGATTAATATGTGTTATAAATCCTAATCTCTGCCTGTGGTTAACGAGGCAAGATTAAACTATGTTAAGGTGGTTTAGGGTGGGATATAACACCCTTACTTAGGTCACAGCCCTGATTCAGTGCAAAGGGACTTTCCCTGGGGTGCAGACTGTATTGCTTTTTTATCTTGTAAGAGATAAAAGGAAAGGGAAAAAAATAAAGAGATAGGGGACCTCACACCACCAAGAAAGCAGCACCAGGAACAGAGAAAATGCTTTCTACTTGGGGTTCCTGTGTGGACAAGCTCCTAGACCAGGGAAAGATTGATGATAAGGTCCTTCCCCCAGAGCTTACAGAGACAGAAGACTTTTCCCCTAGAGTTGGTGCCCTGAATTTGAACTTCTGGCCTAGTAGACTAAGATAACTAATTTCTCTTTGTTCAAGTCATCTGCTTGTGTTTTAGTCAGTTAGGGCTGCTGTAACAGAAATAACACCGAGTGGATAGCTTTCACAAAGGAAGGTTTATTCTTACACAATCTGGTAGGTTGCAAGTCCATATTCAGGGTGTCCACTCCAGGGGAAGGCTTTCCCCCTGGTCAGCTCTGGAAGAAAGTCCAGTATTGCATCAGTCTTTGTCCAGGGAGCATCTTGGCACAGGAACCTCAGGTGTGAAGGACGCGCTCTTTTCCCGGTGCTGCTTTCTTGATGGTAACAAGGTTCCCAATTCTCTGCTTGCTTCTCTTTCCTTTTATCTCTTGCAGGCTGAAAGGATTAAGGGTGGGACAAGCCATACTCCAGGGAATATGACTTCCTACTTCCTACTTCCACACTGGGGACTGTTCTCTCAGGGGACATCAAAGCCATTTGGCATAACTATCCTATTCCTAAGAGAGTCTTCTCCACCCCATATTGGTAACTGGCATCTGGGGTCTTAAAAGCTAGCAAGCTGCCATCTGAGGTACACCAAATGGTCCCAACTCAGCTGGAACAGATGGTCACCAAGGACAAAAATGACATGGGGAAAGAGAACCCAAAAGACAGAAAGACTGATGTGAATGGGTGACTACATCACCATGTGACCAGAAGAACCAGATGGTGCCTGGCCACCACAAGTGACAGCTGTGATGGACTCACAAAGTTGAGTCCCAGTGGCAATATGATACTAAAAGGGGGTGCACCCTGAGAACTCCACTAAAAGGCCACAATTGATGGCCCCTAGTACTGATGCTGACCCTGGTCATAAATCATTACTAAGGTCAACTTTTCAGACAGGAACAGATTGGACTCAGCAACACAGAGTGACCATATTGTGTATACTTTATGGCTCTATGCATCTATAGGATGTCCTACTGGCCTCTTACTAGAGAGGAGTGGAGAGGGTGCAGAAGAGGGAATGGGAGATTGTTAAGAGGATATGACATATGTGGAACAGAAAGGAGGAGTGTGCTTTCACCAGGCAAGCAGAGCAGTAGGAGGTGCACATAGGTGGGCATATGAATTTAAACTGGCTTGTACACATTCATCAATCACAATAAATAAATAAAATAATAATAAAAAATTGAAAAATTGTTATAGCACACTAGCTAACTAAGAAAAATCACTGAAACTTGTGGCTGGAATAGAGCTGTGCAAGTTATGTAATCTAGTATTTCTTGTAACCGGGTTTACTTTTTGTAATAGGTGCAAGGCTGATTGTGTTGATTGGGTATCTTAGCTGGCAGCAGACTGTTGTGCCATGCAAAGTTCCAGACTGATTCCAATGATTGGGTATCTAAGCTGGTAGGAGACTGTTCTACCCTGCAGAATTCTGGACTGATTACATTGACTGGGTTTCTTGGCTGATAGGAAGAGTAAAGATAGAGTGAACAGCCCCTACTTGTTTGTCAGTATAGGCCTGCTTGTTGCTGTGATGCTGGTATTTAGGTAGCAGCAGGCTCACTCATGGTAGACAGGTTTCAGTTGAGCTTCCTGACAAAGACAGACTAGGAAGAAGGACTGAGCAGTCTACTTCCAGAAAAAGAAAAAAAAAAAAAAAAAAAAACTTAGCCAGGGAAAATCTCATGCATAGCAGCAGAACATTGTCAGATACAGTGCCAGAAACTGAGCCCCCCAGATTGGAAAGCACTCAGAAGATGACTGGGGAAGAGATGTCTCCTGAAAGTGAGGCAACCTTAACGTTGTGGATGGAGTAGAGCCTTCGGGAATCTTCATTTGCTGATGTGGCACTACTCAAAATGAGAATAAACAGCTGTAAACATCGATTAATAATCGGAACATGGAACGTACAAAGTATGAATCTAGAAAATTGGAAATCATCAAAAATGAAATGGAATACATAAACATCAATATCCTAGGCATCCCTGAGCTGGAATGGAGGGGTATTACCCATCTTGAATCTGACAATCACATGGTCTATTACGCTGGGAATGAAAACTTGAAGAGGAATAGTATTATGTTCATCATCAAAAAGAACGTTTCAAGATCTGTCCTGAAGTACAGTGTTATCAGTGATAAGATAATACTCATACACCTACAAGAGGGCCAGTTAATTGGACCATCATTCAAATTTATGCACCAACCCCTAAGGCCAAAATTGAAGAGACTGAAGATTTTTACCAGTTTCTACAGTCTTCAACTGATCAAATGCACAATCAGGATGCATTGATAATTACTGGTGACTGGAATACAGATGTTGGGAACAAAGAAGAAGGATGCCTAGTTAGAAAATACAGCCTTAGTGATAGAAATAACGCCAGAGATCACATGATAGAATTTTGCCAGACTAGTGAGTTTTTCATTGAAAATACGCTTTTTAACCAACATGAAAGGTGACTGTACACATGGACTTCACCAGACGGAAAACATGGAACCAAACTGACTACATTTGTGGAAAAAGACAATGGAAAAGGTCCATTATCAGCAGTCAGAACAAGACCAAGTGCTGCCTGTGGCACAGCTCATCAGTTGTTCATATGCAAATTCAAACCGAAACTGAAGAAAATTGGAACAAGTACACAAGAGCCAAATTATGATCTTGACTATATCCCTCCTGAGTTTAAAGACCATCATGAGAGCAGATTTGATATGTTGATCACTAATGGCCAAAGACCAGATGAACTGTGGAATGACATCAAAGACATCATCCATAAAGAGAGCAAGAGGTCATTAAAAAGATAAGAAAGACCAAACTGTATATCACAAGAAACTCTGACATTTGCTCTACAACATCAAGCAGCTAAAGTAAAAGGAATAAAAAGGGAAGTAAAAGTGAATTTTCTAAACAGAAAATTTCAAAGGGAAGCTGGAGAAAACAAAATCAAGTATTATAATGATATGTACAAAGAGCTGGAAATGGAAAGCTGGAAGGGAAGAACACATTCTACATTTCTCAAGTTATTGAAAGAACTCAAGAAAATATTCAAGCCTCAAGTTGCAATAATGAAGGACTGATTATACAGGGAAACTTTAGAGAGCATCAAGACAAGATGGAAGGGACACACAGAATCATTATACCAGAAAGAAGTGGCCAAGGTTCAATCATTTGAAGAGGCAGCATGTGATCATGCACCGATGGTACAGAGGAAGAAGTCAAAGCTTCACTGAAGGCACTGGCAAAAAAACAAGGCTCCAGGAATTGACGAAATGTCCGTTGAGATATTTCAGGAAATACGTGAAGTCCTAGAAGTGCTCACTCATCCATGCCAAGAAATTTGGAGGACAGTTACCTGGCCAACTGAATAGAAAAGATCCATATTTACACCCATTCCAAAAAAAAAGTGATCCAGCTGAATGCAGAAATTACTGAACAATATCATTAATAAAACAGGTAAAATTTTGCTCAAGATCATTCAAAAACAACTGCAACAGTATATTGACAACATACTGCCAGAAATTCTGGATTCAGAAAAGGACATGGAATCAGGGATATCATTGCTGATGTCAGATGGATCTTGGCTGAAAGCAGAGAATACCAGAAAGTTGTTTATCTGTGTTTCATTGACTATTCAAAGGCATTCGACTGTGTAGACCATAACAAATTATGGTTAACATTGTGTAAAACTGGAATCCAGAACACTTAATTGGGCTCTTAAGGAATCTGTATATGGATCAAAGGCAGTCGTGTAAACAGAACAAAGGGACACCACATGGTTTAAAGTCAGGAAAGATGTGTGTCAGGGTTGCATCTTTTCACCATACCTTTTCAATACGTATACTGAGAAAATCATCTGAGAAGCTGGATTATACAAAGAAGAATAAGCCATCAGGATTGGAGGACAACTCATTAACAACCTGCATCACACAGACTACACCACCTTATTTGCTGGAAGTGAAGGTTTGAAACACTGATAAAGATCAAGGACCACGGCCTTCAGTATGGATTGCACCTCAACATCAAGAAACCCAAATCTTCACAACCAGACCATTAAGCAACATTGTCATAAATGGAGAATGAATTGAAATTGTCAAAGGTTTTCTTTTACTTGGTTCCACAAACAATCAATGCCCATGGAAGCAGCAGTCAAGAAATCAAAAGACACATTGCATTGGGAAAATCTGCTACAAAAGATCTCTTTAAAGTACTGAAAATAAGGATGTCACCTTGCAGACTAAAGAACACCTAACTGAAGTCATGATATTCTCAATGGCATCATATACATGCAAAGGCTGGACACTGAATAAAGAAGACAGAAGAATGGATGTCTTTGAATTGTGGTGTTGGAGAAGAATGTTGAATGTACCATAGACTGCCAAAAGAACAAACAGTTCTGTTGTAGAAGAGGTACAACCAGAGTGCTCCTTGGAAGCAAAGATGGCATCTTACATTCTTTGGACACGTTGTCAGGAAGGATCAGTCCCTGGAGAAGGGTATCCTGCCTGGTATAGCGGAGGATCAATGAAAAAGTGGAAGACACTTGACGAGATGGATTGACACAGTGATTGCAACAATGCCTTTAAGCAGAGAAACAATTGTGGATATGGTGCAAGACCAGGCAGTGTTTTGCTCTGTTGTCATAGGGTCACTATGAGTAAGAACTGCCTCGACAGCACCTAACAGCAACAAAAATAGGTGCAAGAGCAGGATCAGCATCAAGTTTGAAACTAGTGCATATATTTCATTAGCTAGAAAACCAGAGATATGGAAATATTGAGAAAGATGCTTATCTGCCTCATACTGCATGTATCTTAGAAGAGCTTTGTTTGAAAGGAAAAGAATATCTATTGCAAATAGGAAAGATTCTATGAAGTCTATGATAAACCCCAATGTTAAGAACAAAGTTTTTTTAAGGTTCAAAGTGACTTTAAAAGTCACTTGCAGTTTTCGAGGAGTCCCTGGGTATCGCAAATGGTTAAGCACTTGACTACTAGACAAAAGCTTGGTGGTTCAAACCCACCCAGAGACATCTTTAAGTCAGGCCTGGAGACTGTTTCGCAGCCTAGTAAACCCTGTGAAACAGTTTTACTCTGAGCAATTTTGTACTTAGTGGCCAGGGAAGTCTTTAGTCTGTGGAAGGCCTGAATAACGCAAGGGGTTAAGACATACATATGGCAAAAGAGTGTTCTTGCTAGAGAGATGGGAAAGTGTAAAAGTGTGAAGATTCTGGGTAGGAAAAACAACAGATTAAGAAATCCACACTTCAGTGTGATGAGAGCTAAGATGTGAGAGGCAAAATGAAGTTGAAATCTTGAGAAGTTAAACCTTGTAGGGCTACATGACCTCTGAAAAGGACTCCGAACAGTATTCTAAGTAAGGTGTGAAGGCACTTGGAGGCTTTCGAGCTGAAATGAGGAATTTACACTTCCAAAAGTTACTCTGGAAACTATAAAAGAAAATAGACTACAGATGAGGGACAAAATTGAATGAGTTGACCCCTCAAATTTAGTTCAGTTTCTGAACAACTCTGTTGTTGGCCCAAATTCAGTCAGTGATCTAAGGTTTTTTCTTTTCCTGTGTAAATGAATGAGTTCTTCCTTTATAAAGAATGAAGTAATGCAAGTTATCTCCTCAAGCAGGCTTGAGAGACCTCTTTACTGTAAGCAAAGAATAAAGACCTAGGAAAAGACCCTCTCCCACAAAAAAAAAAAAAAAAAAAAACCCACCGCCATGAGGTGGCCGTGAGTCAGATCCGACTCTACAGCACTTGGCTTTTGGCTAGCCGTAGAGTTGGATCTGACTCATCTTGACCCTAGAGGTCAGAATAGAACTGCCCCATAGAGTTTCTAAGAAGCATGTGACAGATTTGAACTGCCAACCTTTTGGTCAGCAGACACAGCACTTAACCCACTACAGCACCACGGTTTTAGGAAAAGATGGATCTCAAAACTAACTCCTCTGATTAGTACTGCCTGGTATGGAAGCCTTGAGACATTGCCGTTTGTGGGCTGTGCCAGTGAAATCTACTTTTAACACGACATTAGTAACCTCTATGATTTGAGCACTTACTATTGGCCAGACACTGTACATATATTATCTCATTTAGTTTACATCCACTTTATGAGACAAATTTTATTGCCTACATTTCATAGATAAGGAAACTAAAACTCTGAAGTGTCAGTAACTTCCCAAAGAGCCATGGTGCCATGGATCGAATTGTGTCCCCCTCAAAATAGGTGTAGCCATGTGACCGAGCCATGACTCCCTGTATTCTACAACTGTCCTCCATTTTATGATTTTGCTGGACTGTATGTTAAAAGATTAGGGTGGGACTGTAAATCCCTTTATAAGATCACCTTCCTGCTCCACTGTAAAGGGAGTTTCCCTGGAGTATGACTTGCCCCACCCTTAATCCTTTAATCCTACAAGAGATAAAAGGAGAGAGAAGCAAGCAGAGAATCAGGAACCTCACACCATCAAGAAAGCAGCACCAGAAGAAGAACGCATCCCTCAGACCTGAGGTCCTGCACCAAGACGCTCACCGAACAATACCGGACTTTCCTCCAGAGCTGACAAGGGAGAAAGCCTTCCCCTGGAGAGGATACCCTGAGCTGGACTTGTAACCTACTGGACTGTGTAAGAAAAAACTTTCCTTTGTTAAGGCCATCCACTCTGTGATATTTCTGTTAGAGCAGCACTAGCTGGCTAATTTCTCTTTAATTAGAAGGAAAATTATAAAGAAAATTTTTTTAAAAGTGTGAGCTCTAGGTAAAATCACTAAAAGTTTGTATCAGGTAATACTAGTCAATGAAAAAGTAGAATACAAAAGTAGAATATGAAATCACATACATTCTATAAAGATATTTATGAAAAATATCTACATATCTGAGTATGCATTGAAGGAAATATTGTAAAATAACTTGGGGAGGCAGTGGGATTGTGGTGTAATTTTTCTAATGTCATGAATATTAATAATAACATATGAAAAGTAAAAATATAATAAAATTGTTAGTCTTAATTTACTGCACTAATTAGAATCAGAATTCAAATGCCAGCATGTGTAGCCTCAATGTAAAATCATTTTAGATCTCCAAGGATATAAAAATATTTTTAACTTCCACATCAGACTGATTCATAATGTTATATCTTTCCCTTTATCCTGACTTCAAAGGCCACAGATGAAAACCTAAAGGTCTTTAAGGGCTGCCTGTTATATGAGCTTTATAAATATTGGATATCAAGTATCATGAATGATATGTGTATAAATCTACATCTAATTGATGTGGCAGACAGGGCAGACAGCCATCTGGCTCAGATGATACTCCTGCAAGTCTAGCCAAGGTGGAGAGTCACCCCAAGAGGCTGCAAAATGAAACTTGTTTTATCTCTTTTCATCTCCCTCCATCCCTTCCTCTCACTGGTCCCTTTCAGAGAGGGAGCTCGCAGAGAAGAGAAGCACTCTTTTCTAGAGACCTCCCTGAAGAGCTGTCTGCAGATCTTCTTGCCATTCACTGAATATTCATGGAAATTTCCTGAATATTAATATTTATGACAATTCCCTGAATATGTGTCTGGTGTGTGACTGTGAACAAATCACAGAAATTACTTTCTTTGAGTTGTCACACTTAGATCAAATTTGTATACTTCAGGGAGAGCTATTGAAAGCTGAGGTATAATAAGAAGCCTCATGTGACCCTCCAAATGTAATTCATCTTCCTTAAGGGCATTTTCTTGTAATTAATGATGATGTGTCTAAAATTTGGGCTGAGGAAAGCTCATTTAGCCTCTTTTAACCACTACATTATTAGTTAATACCTCCTTGAATCAAAGATATGGGGATTCTAGTCTGAGTTCATCATTCCAACAAGAAGAAAAGAATCCAAAGGGGCATCAAAGAATGGGATAGTTGTCAGTTGTCTCTCAGTTGGCTCCCACTGATGGCAACCTTATATGTAAACAACGAAACATTTCACTGTTCTGAGCCATCTACATGACTTTTGATACGTTGGAGCCCACTGTTGCAGATGTTGCAACAATCCAGCTCATTTAGGGTTTCTCTCAGTTTCCCTGACCTTCTACTTTGGCAAAGATGATGTCTTTTGTAGCAATTGCTCTTTTCTGAAGACCTGTCCAAAGTAAACAAGTACCAGCACCCTTTTTTCTAAAGAGCTTTATGGATATATTCTTCTAAGACTACTTTGTTAGTTGATTTGGTGGTCCACAGTATAGTTAAAATTCTTCACCAGCAGAAGAATTTGAATGCATTGATTCCTGTTTATCGTGGATTAAATTGTGTCCCCATAAAAGTAAGTGTAGTGATGTACCTGGGCCGGATTTCCAGTATTTTGTGATTGTCCTCCATTCTGTGATTTCCCTATGCTGTATGTTAAAGGATTAGGGTGTGACTGTAAACCCCTTCATAGGATCACCTCCCCATTGCACTGTAAAGACAATTTCCCTGCTGTATGGCTCGCACCACCCTAAAAACTTTCACCCTGCAAGACGTAAAAGGAAAGCAAAGCAAGCAGAGAATGGGGAACTTTACACCATAAGAGTGCAACACCAGGAGAAAAGTGCATCCTTTAGACCTGAGTTTCCTGCAACAAGATGCTCCCTGGACAAAGACTGATGCAATACAGGACTTTCCTCCATAGCCGACAAGGGGGAAAGCCTTCCCCTGGAGTGGACATCCTGAATTTGGACTTGTAGCCTACCTAATTGTGTAAGAATAAACTTTGCTTTGTTAAGGCCATTCACTCATGGTATTTCTGTTAGAGCATTACTAGCTGACTAACACACTCTTGTATCTTCCTTTTTTTTAATTGTAATTAAGTGAAAGTTTATAATTCCAGTCAATCTCTCTGCAAAGGCTATATACAATGTGAGTCTAGTTACTCTCCCTGCAATGAGACAACTCACTCTTCCTCTTTACCCTGTGTTCCCCATGTCTATTCAGCCACCTCCCGTCTTTCGTCTTTCTCATCTTCCCTCTGGACAGGAGGTGCCCACTTAGACTCATGTATTTACTTAAGCCAAGAAGCACACTCTTCACCAGTATCTTTTTGTGTTGTATTTATTTTTTATTTTTTAATTTTTATTTAACATGACTGAGTGAAAATGTACATTCACGTATAAACTTACATGCCCACCTATATGCAGCTTCCGTTGCTCTCCCTGTCCGGTGACTGGACACTATTCCTCTCTGCTCCATACATGTCTCATCCTCCCAACAGCCTCCTTTGCCCTACTCTCCAACCACTCTCCTTCCTCCAGCCAGAGGTCAGCAAGATGATATCCTATAGATGTATAGAACCATAAAGTGCTTCCAATACATGGCCACTCTGCATTGCCAAGCCCAATCCATTCCTGTCCAAACAGTGGACCTTTGTTATAATTTACAGGAAAGGGCAGCATCAGGGCCAGGGGCCATGCTCTCAGAGGAACCCCAAAATCGTTGGACCATCAATTGAGGACTTGTAGTGGAGGTCTCAGGATGCACCCCTTTTTATTCGTGTGTTGCCAGTGAGACTCCTCTCTGTGAGCTCCATCGTGGCTATCACTGGTGGTGGCCGGGCACCAGCCGGTTCTTCTGGTCCCAAGTCGATGTAGGCACCCACTTTTGTGGGTCTGTCTGTCTTCTCAGTTGTCTTTACTGCATGTCATTTTGGTCCTCGGTGAGCATCCATTCCTGCTGAGTTGGGACCATTTGCTGTGTCCTCGGATGGCAGCTTGGCAGCTTTTAAGACCCCAGATGCCACTCACCAATGTGGGGTGCAGAAAGCTCTCTTAGCAAAACGCTAGTTGTGCCAATTGCCCTGGAATTTGCCTAAGACCATGGTCCCCCGCCCTCCGCCCCAGCTACTCTATCCTTGCAGTATTGAGTTAAGATGGAAGGAATACTCAAGTTATGCTGAAGTCCACTTAATGTTGTTCTTGTTTCTAATGTGTGCTATGACCGCTTTCTCCCAACTAGATTTCTAGTAACTATCTAAACTAAACCCTCCCCCCCTCACCCTCCCTCCCTCCCCTCCCCTCCCTTGTAGTTGTCAAACAGTCTTTTCTTCTATACACAAGTCTATTTTTGAGGTCTTATCGTAGAGGTCTCATACAGTATTTGTCCCTTGTGGCTGACTACTTTCACTCAACATAATGTCTTCCAGTTGAAACCAGGTTAGGAGATGTTTTCTGGAATCATCGTTATTCTTTATCATTGCGTAGTGCTCCATTGAGTATATGTACCATAGTTTACCTATCCACTCTTCTATTGTTGGGCATCTGGGTTGATTCCATCTTTTTGCTATTGTGGACTGTGCTGCGATAAACATTCTGGTGCATGTGTCCATTGGTGTGAAAGGCCTTGATTCTGTAGGATACATTCCAAGTAGTGGAATGACTGGATCAAATGGTATATCAACATAAATTTTTTTAAGGAAGCGCCAGATTGCCTTACAAAGAGGCTGGACCATTTTGCAACCCCACCAACAGTGTAGGAGGGTTCCACTTTCTCCACAGCCTCTCCAGCATTTGTTGTTTTGTGTTTTCTGGATCATGGCCAATCTTGTTGGGGTGAGATGGTATCTCATTGTTGTCTTGATTTGAATTTCTTTAATAACTAAAGATCGTGAACATGTCCACATGTGTTTTTCGGCTGCCTGGATCTCCTCTTTAGTGAAGTGTGTGTCCATCTCATTTGCCCATCGCTTAATTGGATGGCTTATCTTCTTCTTATTGATATTTTGTAGTATCTTATAGATTATGGAGATCAGGCGTCGGTCCAACATAGAGTTGCCAAATATTTTTTCCCATTCTGCAGGTGTTCATTTAATTCTATTAATAAAGTCTTTGGATGAGCAAAAGTGTTTGATTCTTAATAGTTCCCATTTATCTATTTTCTCTTCTGTTGATTGAGGTATCTTTGACAGATTTTGGCGTCTGTCCTCATTGTGTATTAAAACTTCCATTGTTGTTCCTACCTTTTCTTGGATGAGCTTTCTCGTTTTAGGTTTGATATTTAGGTCTTTTATCCAGTTGGAGTTGGTTTTTGTATAAGGTGTAAGATATGGATCTTGATTCAGTGTATTGCAGATGGATAACCAATTTTGCCAGCACCATTTGTTGAAAATACTGTTTTTACCCCAGTTTAATGTCTTAGGGCCTTTGTCGAATATCAGCTGATCATAGGCAGATGGTGTCATCTCTGGGGTCTCAGTTCTGTTCCACTGATCGATCTGTCTGTTCTTGTACCAGTACCAGGCTGTTTTGACCACCGTGGCAGTGTAGTATGTTCTAAGGTCGGGTAATGAGAGACCTCCCAGTGTGTTCTTCTTCTTTAGTAGTACCTTACTTATCCGGGGCTTCTTTCCTTTCCAAACAAAATTGGTGATTTGTTTCTCCATCTCATTAAAAAATGATGCTGGAACTTGTATTGCGATTGCATTATATAAATAAATTGCTTTGGGTAAAATAGACATTTTCACAATGTTAAGTCTTCCTATCCATGAGCAGGGCACGTTTTTCCATTTATCTAAGTCTCTCTTAGTTTCTTGTAGTAAGGGCTTGTAGTTCTCTTTGTACAGGTCTGTTGTTTCTCTGGTAAGATAAATTCCTAGGTACTTTATCTTCTTAGCGGCTATTGTAAATGGTATTGATTTGATAATTTCCTCCTTAACAGTCTTGTTGTTGGTATAAAGGAATCCTACTGATTTACTTATGTTTATCTTGTATCCTAAGACTTTGCTGAACTCTTCTATCAGTTTGAGTAGCTTACTTATAGATTCCTTGGGGTTCTCTGCATATACAATCGTATCATCTGCGAACAGGGAGATTTTAACTACGTCTTTGTCAATGCAGATGTCCTTTATTTGTTCGTCTTGTCTAATTGCTCTGGCTAGAACTTCTAGCACAATGTTGAATAGGAGAGGTGAGAGTGGGCATCCTTGTCTAGTTCCTGATCTCAAGGGAAAGTCTTTCAGTCTCTCTCCATTCAGGATGATGTGGGCAATTGGCTTTGTATAAATGGCCCTTATTGTGTTGAGGAATTTGCCGTCTATGCCCATTTTGCTAAGAGTATTTAGCACGAATGGGTGTTGGACTTTATCCAATGCCTTTTCGGCATCAATGGACAAAATCAGGTGATCCTTGTCTTTTGTGTTATTTATGTGGTTAATCACATTAATTGTTTTCCTGATGTTGAACCAGCCTTGCATCCCTGGAATGAATCCCACTTGGTCATGATGGATTACTTTCTTGATATGTTGTTGTATTCTATTGGCAAAAATTTTGTTGAAGATTTCTGCATCTAGGTTCATGAGTGATATCGGTCTGTAGTTCCCTGTCTTTATTGGATCTTTCCCTGGCTTAGGTATGAGGGTTATGCTGGCTTCATAGAATGACTTTGGGAGTACTCCATCCCTTTCTATATTGTGAAATAGTCTCAGTAGTATTGGGGATAACTCTTCTCTAAATGCTTGGTAGAATTCTGCCGTGAAGCCATCTGGGCCCGGACTTTTTTTGGTTGGCAGTGTTTTGATGACCTTTTCAATCTCTTCCTTTGAGATGGGTTTATTAAGTTATTCTGCTTCACATTGTGATAATTTGGGTAGGTGATATGAGTCAAGGAATTTGTCCATTTCCCCTAGGTTTTCAAATTGGGTCTTTCATACTATTCTGTTATGATATTTTTGATTTCTGTTGCATCTGTGGTTACAACTCCCCTCTCATTTCTAATTTGGGTTATTTGTTTCCTTTCCTGCTTGTCTTTAGTAAGTTTAGCCAGTGGTATATCAATTTTGTTGATCTTTTCAAAAAACTTTGGGTCTTTTCAATTTTTTCAATTGTTTTTCTATTCTCTAATTCATTTAGCTCTGCTCTAATCTTTATGATCTCATTTCTTCTGGTGCCCGAGGGGTTCCTCTGTTGTTCTCTTTCCACTTGTTCAAGCTGTAGAGTTAGTTCCTTGATTTGTTTTTTTTCTTCCTTCTAGATGTGTGCATTTATGGAGATAAACAGACCTCTGAGCACTGCTTTGGCTGTATCCCACAGGTTTTGGTAAGAAGTGTTTTCGTTCTCATTGGAATCCATGAATTTCTTTAATTCATCCTTGATTTCCTCTATAACCCATGTTTTTTTGAGCAAGATGTTGTTCAGTTTCCGAGTTCCACTTTCCATCTATGTTTTTTGTGCTATTGATTTCAACATTGATGGCTTTATGATCTGAGAAGATGCTTTGCAGTATTTAAATGGTGTGGATTTTGTTGAGCATTGCATTATGGCCTATCACGTGGTCAATTCTGGAGAATGTTCCATGGGCACTGAAGAAGAAGGTGTAGTTGTCTGCTGATTAGTGGAAAGTTCTGTATATATCAATGAGGTTTAGTTGGTTAATTGTGGCAATGAGGTCTTCTGTATCTTTACTGAGCTTTTTTCTAGATGATCTGTCTAGTGATGAGGGTGGAGTGTTAAAGTCTCCCACTATTATTGTGCAGTCATCTAACTCTCTTTTGAGCATAGTCAGTGTTTCTTCGACTTATTTAGGTGCTCTGGCATTAGGTACATAAATATTTAATATAGTTAAATCTTGCTTGTGTACTGAACCTTTCGGCAATATATAGTGTCCATCTTTGTCCACGATGGTGGATTTGACATTAAAATTGATTTTGTCTGAGATTAGAATTGCCACCCCTGCTCTTCTTTGTTCATTGTTAGCTTGATATATATTCTTCCATCCTTTAATTTTCAGTTTGTTCCTGTCTTTAGGTCTCAAGTGAGTTTCTTGTAGACAACATATGGATGGGTCGTGTCTTTTGATCCAAGATGTCACTCGGTGTCTCTTTACTGGAGCATTAAGTCCATTCACATTCAATGTAATTATTGATAAGTATGTGTTCACTGCTGCCATTGTGAAATGTTTATTTTTATGTTGATGTTTTCTCTGTTGTTCTTATTAGTCTGTTCTGGGACACTCTTTTTTGTGAGTTGATTTTTCACCTTTTTTGAGAGCTGGTTTTCTAGTTGTTGAGACTCGTGTGTTAGATTTCTTGAAATGGTATGATACATCTTTGTTGTGCTTTACAGCTGCCCCGATGAACCCCCTTAATAAACTATTTATAAACCCAATTTTAATTACTACCAGTCTTGTCATCTTCCTCTCCATCTGGAAGGACTATAACGACTGTAGTACATCCCTCTTTTTATTATGATGACACCATAATTTTCATGATGATCTCTGGATTGCTTCTTTCCAAATCAAAGCTGTGATTTACTTTGGAGCCTTCCCTAAATGAGTAGAGTATTGAGTTGTGTGTCATTCTAATATATAAAGTTAGTGGTTTTGTTCTTCTAAGACAAAGCCAAGAATTTCTTTCAGTATTTCTTGTAGTTTGGGTTTGGTTTTTACAAAGTCTCTGAGTTTCTGTTTATCTGGGATGTCTTAGTTTCATTTTCATATTTGAAAGATAGTTTTGCAGGATATATAATTCTTGGTTGGAAGTTCTTCTCCTTTAAGACTTTGAATGTGTCATGCCACTGTCTCCGTGCCAGGATGGTTTCTGCTGAGAAATCAGACAAGAGCCTACAGGGTTTCCCTCTGAATGTTAGCTTTGTCTTGAGTCTTGCTGCCTTTAAGAGTTGATGCTTGTGTTTCATTTTGTTAAGCTTGATTATAATATGTCTTGGAGTCTTTCTTTTGAGATCTATATTGGGTGGCATACGATATGCATCTGAGATGTCTATATTCTCTTCCTTCATGGTTTCTGGGGAGTTTTCTTTCAGCAGCTCAGCAACAATACTCTCTGTGTTCTCAGATGTCTCACCCTGTTCAGGGACTCCAATTAATCGAAGGTTGTTCCTCTTAACAGAGTTCCACATGCTTCTTAATGTTTCTTCATTTTTCTTGTTTCTTTTTTCTGATTTCTGCTCATAGACGCTGGCATCAGTAGCTCTGTCTTCCAAGGCAGAAATTCTTTTTCCATTTATTCCATTCTGTTTTCTTGGCTTTGCATGGAAGTTTCTATGTCTTTGATTTTCTTCTTGATCTGTTGGATTTCAGAGTACTGGTGTTCCATCAGATCAAACAACTTGCTTAATTTTTCATTTTGTTCTGCTGCATTTTGTATAAGGTCTAGAAGGGCTCTGTATACAATCAATTTGTATTTACTTCATCATGCTTTCATAACAGTTTCTTCATCTGGAAAACTCCTTGGTTGCTTTGTTTGGAAGCCTTCTAAAGCCATGAGTGGTTGCTTGTATGCCACAATTGTCTGTTGCTTTTTGGGTCCCATGTGAGTATATAGAGGCTGGAAGAGGTACTGTGAGGATGAATTGCAAATGTTTCTCTAGGCTGTCTTCAAATGTAAAGCAAAAGGTATGTGACCAGTTCACAAGTCAGTTAGGTTTTCAGGGGTAGAGGTCCCTCTTCTCAACTGACAAAGTAAGTGCCACTATATCCAACCCCAGATGATAACAAACTAGTTCAGAATACAGCAATGCTACTGCTTTGTTGGCCTCTGCTGACAGGGCCTAGCCTTAGCCAACACTGTGTCGAGTACTGGTTTTGTGATAGTAAAGCGCTCTCCTGTGGGCAGGCTTTGGCTCCCAAGCTAAGAATTAGGTCCCGCTGCGGCCACCGTATCCAAGATGGCGACCTCCACACAGGCAGCAGGCAGAGGGGCTAAAGGCGCCGAGAGGTAGTGATTCCTCTGCTTCTGTTGCAGGGCCCCCAACATGGGCAGCACTGTGCAAAATCACTACTTTTCTGTTGGAGAAGAGCTGTCCCGTTTGCAGGCGCTGTCTCCCAGGCTAAGAACGAGGTCCCGCTAAAATCTCAGTACCAACATGGCATCCTGCACAGTGACTCTGAAGTTCCGCACAAGCCCCGCTGAGGCAGCTACAAAACGAAAGGGTCAAAGTGGCTAGATTAACAGATTCCTGAGCCTGGCTCTCAGAATATGGGAAGTTTGCCTGCCTATCCCCCCAGCAGTGTGTCTGAGTCCAGCCGCCAGGCAAGACCAAGCTCCGCTCACCAGCCCAGACAGAGGAAAAAAAGTCAAAATGGTGCATTTACCTTCCGTCCATGAGAGCCAGGGCTAGCCAGGAGCAGGAGTCAGCGAAAGAGAGGAGATTTTTCGCTGAGTGGTATGAAGTCCCAATTAACAGCTCTGTGCCCTGTCCTGAGGCTGATTAGGTGATCAGAAGGCTCTGTTTGATTGTCAATTCAGCTCTTGGTTTCCAGAGAGATATAAGGAGACGTGTGCTTAGTCCGCCCTCTTGACTCCGCCCCCTTTATGTTTTATATTATAATCCAGTTTAATTTTTGAATGGAGAGTTTGCCTTAGGAATGGTTTTAGTTTGGGGGTGGTAGAGAGTCAGGGAGAGAAGGTACATGTCTTCTGAAGGACTTATGGTCTGAGAGAGACCATTAAGTCTGGTGTTTTTATTAGAGCTTAAGCTCTATGAGGACTGCCAATTAAGTTCATGAACTCACCCTAGAAAAAGTGCTACATACCTCACTGCGAATATCACTATGGTCACTTTCGAAGTACTCCCCTTGGGAAGGTATGCACTAAGGCCAGCACCTAGTCAATCATTCAAAACAATTTTGGAACTCTTTACGGAGTGGCTGTTAAATACAGTAGCAAGTTTGTGAACTTAATTACATTGTTGTCTGCAAGGGAATTTTTAGCCAGTAAACAAGTGTATTAGAACACCATCCCTACTTACCTGACCTGGCCTCCAGTGACTTTTTTCTTTACTCAAAGAGAAAGGAAGCATTGAAGACATTTTTATGACATTCAGGACTTCAAGGATGTCTGATGGCTCTGATGGCCATGACAGGTGGACTAGGTACTGGCATTGGTGCATAGCTTTCCAAGGGGAGTACTTCAAAGGTGACCATAGTGATATTCAGCAATGATGACTGTAGGACCTTTGCTAGGATGAGTTCACAAACTTAATTGGCACTCCTCGTATGTGTGTGTGGGTCTGTGTGTGGGTGCATGTGTATGTGTATCTCTGAATATATTCATTTTCCTATTCCAAGCCACCTGTCAAATGCTTACAAATCCCCTCTGCTGTGTACTTTTTACAGATGAGTGCTGCCAACTCTCTAAAAGTCCATTCTGCATCTCTAAATATCTAATGTATCTGACTACCACTTGAACCACCATGCATGCAATTGTATTGATAATAGTGTTTCATTTTTAATGTAATTTTAAGAGTAAATGAGAATACTACAAAATCTCTGAGCTTAGTATCTGGCACATTTTTAGTTAGTACTCTTAATTTCATTAGTACCTACTTTATAAATGCAGCCATCAACAGAAACAACAAAATTTAAAATAAATTCTTTATGTTTTTTCCTTCTTTTTTATTTTATTTTTTTATTGTGATTACGTGAAAGTTTACCATCCAAGTCAATTAGCCACTCAAAACCCCAAGCACCCATCTCTATGCACCTCTGTCTGCTCTCTTCACCCTGTGACAACACACTCATCCCTTCCTCTCTTTACTTCCAATATCCACTCAACTGAAACCTGTCTCCTCCTCCTCTCCCCTCTAAAAACAGACCAGACTCAGGTATATACATATTAAACTATAAAGCCCATACACCACCTGTATCACTCTGTGTCCCTTAGTCCAGTCCAATCTTTGAAGTATTGGCTTCAGTACTGTTTCAGCTCTGGGCTAACAGCAGGTCCAGGGGCTATGTTCTCAGGGAATCTTTTAGGCTATCAGACCATCCAGTCTGTTCATTATTTAATAGAGTTCTAGATCTGCACACTCCTTTTACTCATGCCACATCAGGAATTAGACATTATGTTCCCTGACAGGGCTGTCTTTGGTGGTGGCCTGTGTATATGTCAATGAGGTCTCATTGGTTAATTGTGGCAATAAGATCTTCCGTGTCTTTGCTGAGCGTTTTTCTAGGTGATCTTTCCATTACTGAAAGTGGAGTGTTGAAGTCTCCAACTATTTTTGTGGAACGATCTATCTCATTTTTCAATGTAGTCAGTGTTTGTTTAATGTATTTAGATGCTCTAGTATTGGATGCATAAATATTTAGTATTGCTAAGTCCTGCTGGTGTATTGAATCTTTTAGCAATAAGTAGTGACTATCCTTGTCCACAATGGTGGATTTACATTAAAATCTATTTTATCTGAGATTAGTATTGCCACACCTGCTCTTTGTATATTGTTAGCTTGGTATATGTTATTCCGTCCTTTAATTTTCAATTTGTTTGTATCTTTAAGTCTAAGGTGTGTTTCTTGTAAGCAACATATAGACAGGTCGTGTCTTTTGATCCAAGATGTCACTCGCTGTCTCTTTACTGAAGCGTTCTGTCCATTTACATTCAGTGTTATCATTGATAGTATGTGTTTAATACTGTCTTTTTGATGAATTTGATTTTGTGTTAATGTTTTCTATGTCACCTTTAGTATTCTGTTCTGGGTCATTTTTTATGACTTAATTTTGCATATTTTTCAATGTTAGTTTTGTGATTGTTGAGACTCCTGTATTATGTCTCTTGTTTTTTTATGTTGCATTGTTATTGTGCTTTGTGGCTACCCTTATGATCTCCCTTACTATTCTAGGTTTAAACCCAATTTTAACTTCTATGTGTCTTATTAACTTTGTCTCCAACTGAAAGGAATATAACTACCATAGCATATCCCTCTTTTTAATGTGATAGTATCTTAGTTTTCATGATATGATCATTGGTTCTCTTCTTTTAATGTTGTGCTATGATTGACTTTTGTGCCTTCCCTAACTGAGTAAGTTTCTGGATGCTGTGTCCTGCATTGCCTCCTTAAATATACACTTAATGGTCTTGTTTTTCAAAGCAAAGGACTTCTTTTGGTAGCTTTGGTTTGGTTTTTACAAAGTCTCTAAGTTTCTGTTTGTCTGCAAATGTCTTAATATCATTTTTATATTTGAAAGACAGTTTTGCAGGATATATAATTCATAGTTGGAAGTTTTTCTCCTTCAAGGCTTTGAATGTGTCATCCCACTGCCTCTGTGCCAACATGGTTTCTGCTAGGAAATCAGATGAAAGCCTATAAATAAGGCTTCTTTCTGAATGTTAGCTTTGCTGTGAGTCTCACTGCTTTTGAAAGTTTCTGCTTATGTTTCATTTTATTAAGCCAGATTATAATATGTCTTGTTGTCTTTCTTTGGGGGTCTAGTTTTTGTGGTGTTCACATATCTTGGATATCTATGTTCTGTTCTTTCATTATTTCAGAGAAGTTTTCTTTCAGCAACTCAACAACAATACTCTCTGTGTTTTTAGCTATTCTCACCTGTTCAGAAACTACAGTTAATTGTAGATTATTCCTCTTGTAGATTATTCCTTTCTTAATATTTCTTTATTTTTCTTGTTTCTTTTATCTGATTTCTCCTAATAAATGCTCGTGTCAGTTGCTCTGTTTTCAAGGTTACTAAGTCTGACTTCTAATTTGCAGGTTCAGCTCTTTTGGCTTTGAATTGAATTGTCTAATTTTGTAATTTTGTTATTAATTTGTCAGATTTCAGAATGTTGATTGTCTATCAGTTTCAATAGCTTACTTGATTTGTCATTTTGCTCTGCTACATTTTGTTTAATCTCTAGGAGAGCTCTCTGTATAATTCTTTTGTCCTTGACCTCCAGTAGTTACAGAAGGGTTTCTTCATCTGGGAAGTGTTTTGATTCTTTATTTTGGGAGTTTTCTGGAGCCATGGTGGGGTGTGTCTTTAAATATTGGCAATGGTTTGTTGTTTTCAGGACAGCTAAGAGGCTGTTTAGTTTCTCTGGTGTTGCCTCAACAAGAGATGATGTGTAGTTCTGAAAAGGGAGTTGGTCACCAGCAACCTCTGTGTACTCTAGTGACTGGCCCTTTTGGACTCTCTGGGGTGGTGGGCTCTGCCTCCTGGCTGGCAAAGACACCACCCTTCTTACAGAGTCACTAGGGGGCCGTCAACTGACCCTATGGTGTAGGTCAGCAAAGGCTGGAAGAGATGCAGTTGGGCTGCACTGCAGTTGTTTCTCCAGGCAGTCTTATTTTAAAAAGCTAAAAGCTATCTGACAGCTGCCGAAATTAGTCAGGTCATCAGGTGTCACAGGCCTCTCCTTTCAGCTGACAATTGTGGTGCTGCTTTGGCTGTGGCTACTGCCCTGTTGGATGCTACCTCTAAGGCAACACTGAGGTAAAGATAGACTTTCTGCTGGAAAAGCTCTCACCAGACTGTCACTGCCTCCCAGCCTGGGAATTAGCCCTGCTGTCGCCTCTGTCTGGGTAATGCCGTCTCACAGCCAAATAAGATAGCATCCTGGTTAAGCTACCCCTCCTGCTGTGAGACAACAAAATCTATGGTGGCACTCTGTAAAGAGAGGGCAGAGGGGCTGTGGTCCCCTCAGTTCACAGCTGGGTTCTCAAAACATGGTTATTCTACACACTGCCTCTCCACTGCAGCACACACTGTTTACTTCAGTACTGTGGCTCAATGTAGCTTCTGGTTCATGCCCATCACCCCCTACCAACCAACAAAAGGAAAAAAGTTAAAAGCACCAGTACCTTCAGTATGATCGAGTGACTAGTCAGCAAAAGCAGTGCTGAGTGAGAGAGAGGAAATTTTCTGTTTTGTGACATGTAGTCCAAACTGACAGCCCTATGCTGTGTCCTAGGGCTCAGTGGGCATCTAGAAAGCTCTGTTCAGTTATCAATCCAGGCCTTAGTTTTCAGAGGGAATTAAGGAGATCTGTGTCTAGTCCACCATCTTGTCTCTGCTCCCCTAAAATAAATTCTTTATGCTCACTCCTAAAGATGTTCTACTCTTGTTTGTCATTTTTTTGCAGTGGCTGCACAAGCCTTAACCATTAGTGCCAAATCTTTGGTTTATTTTCTCTTGCATCTCAGCTCTATTCTCTCACAACACTGTCCTACTTGGGTTTTCTATCTGCAGGCTCTACCCACTTCAGCATAAGCTAAAGCCAGATCTCAAGGAATCTTTCTAAAATATTCTGATCATGTAACTCCATTCCTCAAAAATTTTTTCATGATTCCTCCCTGCTAATAGAAAATTGCTCACATTCCTCCTCCTAACATTCCAATCTCTACTTTACATGACTTTGATTTTTCCTTCCCTGTTGGGTATCACTGACTCCCCTAAACATCCCTCAATTGCAAGAGAAGAACATTACTCTTAATGGCTGAACACACTGTGAAATGTTCTTCTAGTCTGATTAGTTGCCCTACTACCACTTATTTACTGCACATTCTTCAGCAAGCCTTTCTAATCTATCATAGATCTTGCAATCAAGGTTTCTTTTATAAATTAATATTTTGATTTATTTTTGTTGATTTTCTTTTTGTTGTGTTGTTGGTTTGTGACCTCAGAGAGACCCTATCTTTTACAGAACAGAATTGCTCTATAGGGTTTTCTTGGCTTTAATCTTTACAGATGTAGATCTCCAGGCCTGTTCCGTGATGCTGCTGGATAGGTTCTAACCGCCAACAATTTAGTTATTAGCTGAGTGCCATCCAGGGACCTTAGAACTTTAATTTTTTAACCAGAAAATTCACTTGGCAAGCAAATAGCATCTATAATTATGTTTCATGTTTTCATGAGAAGTATTAAGTTGATTATAAACACTGTCATGGATTGAATTGTCACCCCAAAAACATGTGTAGCCATGTACCTGGGCCAGGATTCCCTGTATTCTATGATTGTCCTCCATTTTGTGATTTTGCTGTGCTGTATGTTAAAGGATTAAAGTGGGACTGTAAATCCCTTCATAGGATCACCTCTCTGCTCCAATGTAAAGGAAGTTTCCCTGGAGTATGGCTTTCACTATCCTTTATCCTTTCATCCTACAAGAGATAAAAGGAAAAGGAAGCAATCAGAGAGTGGGGAACCTCACAACATCAAGAAAGCAGCACCAGGAGAAGAGCATGTCCTTCAGACCTAAGGGCCCTGTGCCAAGATGCTCCCTGGACAAAGACTGATGCAACACCAGACTTTCCTCCAGAGCTAACAAGGGGGAAAGCATTCCCCTGGAGTGGAAATCCTGAATTTAGACTTGTAACCCACCAGACTGTGTAAGAATAAACTTTCCTTTGTTAAAGCCACCACTTTATGGTAATTCTGGTTAGAACATTATTAGCTGACTTAAACACTGACCTTAGGCCAAAAGTGCTCATATATCAGCAATTTCATATGGTTCAACCTATCAATACAATTTAACATCTCATTTTGCTACTCTTCCATTTTCAATGCTGCAAACATAGAATCTGTTTTTGTTTACAGAAATCCTCTTTAAAAGGAAAAAAGCCACCAAATTACCCTTGTAGTTATTCTGAGCAGTTTACAGTAAAAGTCTGCTACATGTTAATTTATCTTTTTCTCAACTTGTTTATCCAATCAAGAATTGTTCCTTGATTCTAAACTCCTTTGAATTTCTCTATTCTTAAGGAACTTGAAAGTAAATTTCTCAGTGTGCTGAAGTGATGTCTTCCCAACAACATAGCCGTACAGTTAATGGTGGTTAAAGGCTTAAAGAACAAAATCTCAGGGAAAGTATCTGATACGTAAAGGACAGAGAAGAATATGAAGGATTAAACTACTTGGCCACCAGTTGAGAGATCAGCTGCTAATAAAAGTGTTGGCAGTTTGAATCCACCAGCTGCTCTTTAGAAACCCTGTGCAGCTATACTCTGTCCTATACAGTCTCTACAAGCTTGAATCAACTTGATGACTTTTGCTTTTTTACTCACATCATACAGGAAGGAGAAATAATGTCTCAAGACCTTCAATGTAAGCTCCTTGAGAATAGATGCCAACACAATCTCTTTCAGAGTCTAGCACAACACCTAGATGGATAAATACTTTGCAGATTAAAATACTGAAATCACAATGCTCTACACCTGACTTACAATAGAACTCCGGGTTTAAAGGTCATCATTGTGTTTCATATTATTTAATTTTTATAATAAATATTCTTTTGGTTGGTATTCACTGATTCATTCTGTCTTCAGAGTTTGTTTCTATTTGTCTGTTCTTATTAAGTATTCATATATCCATGTTTTTCTAGAATTTTACTCTGTTTTTCAGCCACTGAGTATCCCAGGCTAATGTATAACATGATGTGTTTCTAAATGGTGGGAAATTGCTTTAGTTCATTGAATGCCTTTTCATAACTTTTCTGTATGTATTTCACTGATTTTTACACATCACAGTGTTTCTTTCAATACACTGGAGGGCAGGGACCAGGTAGTATTATATTTCTGAAAATTTAAATAAGCATTTTGTTTTAGCTTTTAACTTAATATATATTCTAATAATTTCTCATGGTCGCCAAGAGTTGGATCCAACTCTATGGCACTTGGCTGGCTTTGGCTCTAATAATTTCAACTATCAAGGTTATTTTCCTTTTAAAAGGAAACAAATCTCTTGTGATGTTACAAGTTATGTATTTTTAAACTGCTATTAAAAAATAAATTTGATCTCACTCTGCACCTAGGGTTGCCATGAGTCGTATCCGACTCGACGGCACTTGGCTTGGCTGGCTGCTCCAAAAAAAAGCCAAACCAAATGTGTTGCTGTTGAGTCAATTCTGACTCAGTGACCATATGGGACAGAGTTAAACTGCCCCACAGGGCTTCCAAGGAGCACCTGGTGGATTTGAACCTCTAACTTTTTTGTTAACTGTTGAGATCTTAGCTACTGCACCACCAGGGCTTCCCACTCTGTTCCAGTGATCTAAAAGAATCATCAACCAGAATTAAAGCTATTGTTTATTGAACAGTTACAATACACCAGGCACTTCCTAGATACTCAAAATCCTGGTGGCAAAGTGGTTAAGTGCTATGTCTGCTAATCAAAAGGTCAGCAGTTTGGATTTGCTGGGCACCCCTTAGAAACTCTACAGGGCAGTTCCACTCTGTCCCATAGGGTTGCTGTGAATCAGAATCTACTCAAGGGTGCTGGGGTTTTTTTTTTTTTCTACTCATATCACTCATGGTGACTCTATAGGGCAGAGTAGAACTGGTTCCTATATACTATAGTGTAAAATGTATGTTTAACTTTTCTGAGGTTAAAATTTAGAAAGGCTAAATAATTCACTGAAAAATGCTGCAGCTATTATGCTTCAAAGCTACAAGTTAAGCTCTGGTTGTTGAGTATAAATCACCATTCTTAATCACTACTGTATATTAATCTTCAGGTGTTTCAAGAGTACTGATGGCTCACCTGACTGCAAACTTGGTCTCTGCTTGTGCAGTTGTCCTGGTGTATAACTTCGGTGCGGGCTGTGACCATCTGGCTCCCTTTGACAATAGAGAAATCATGGGACTGGAAGGGTCCGCATTTATGGATATCCAGGGAAACAAGTGGAAGTTAGCACCTCTGTTGTCTCACATGAATTTGTGGACTTCAGAATTAGGAGGTAGCGTTCTGGGGGTACATGAATCTTGAATTTATCATGGTACTGCTCTCTGATATTCAAAACATTTTCATTTTTGAACATAGTATGTTTTCTGGGAAAGGAAACTTACCACAAATTTTTAAGATGAAACTTCAAAGAAATGTCTTACTCATGACTTCACTCTCTTCCAACTCCCTGGAGTTTCTCTTCTTTTACTCTGCAATTTGGATAGTGGAAAAGTTTCAGACACATGTACTGTTTGATATATTTTAAAATGTGTCTGCCACTAGGCAATGACATTTGGCTCTTAGAAGATAGTCCATTTCTCTGAGAGAAAGGAGAATACTTGTGAGAGAAAGATCAGTGGGTAAATTGTATACAATTTGCAACTTTTGTAAAGCTTTTATTAAACTACAGCTGTGTAAAAGAAAGTTTCCATCCAACGTACCTGTAACAGATTATGTAAAGCTTAAGGTCAACCTGAAACATTCCATATCAAGAATTTATTAGTCCAGGCAGAAAAATTAACACCTGATTTAGTGCCCATGTGTATGATACAGTCAAACACCTAAGACAAAGAGAAAAGTTAGCAGTCACAGCTTGTTCTTCCTTCCAGTTGTCCTTAACTGGGCTTATATAGAAAGCTGAGCTGTAAGGATGCTCTGTATGGCTGTGCCCTTTCTCTGAATGAGAGAGAGTGGTAAGAAGTTTTGAGATAGAAGAGAAAGCTCAATGGCTGAGAAATCACACAGACTTCATTTGAATTCTGGCCCTGCCACTTACTGCTTACTTGTTCTTCAGAGAATTACTTAGTTTGTCTGAACCTCAGTTTCTTTGTCTGTAAAATGGCAATGAGAATGCTATATACTTTATAAATTGGGAATATTGTTGTTCTTAACCTCTGCACTACCAGAGCACTATATGGATGGCATGAGAAGTAATAAGAGAGGACATGCAATCACAGCTGTTCACACTTGTGAAGCCCACAAGTCCACGTGAGACAATAGAGGTGATAACTTCCACTTAGCTTTCTGGATGTCCATAAGCTTGGACCCTTCCAATCCCATGCTTTCAAGTCAGTTCTGACTCATAGTAACCCTATGTACAACAGAACAAAACACTGCTCAGTGCTGTGCCATCTTCATGAGTTCTGTAATACTTGAGCCCATTGTCAGAGCCACTGTGTCAAATCATCTTGTCAAGGGTCTTTCTCTTTCTTGCTGATCCAGTGTTTCCCAATTATTAAGGATGTTTGCGGCTGTTACCATTTTGAATAATGCTACATCGGCAAATGAAGGTCCTGAAAGCTTAACTCCATACACGTCATTCAGGTCAACTCTATTTTGAATACACAGCTTTTTCCAAGTCACCTTTTGAGTGTCTTCCAACCTGAGGGGCTCATCTTCCAGCACTGATATTAGAAAATGTTCTGATGCCCAAGACCATGCAGTGGATTCCCAAAGCCAGGAGTATCAAACACTACCTCACCCCTCAATCTTGCTTTAAGACCTATTAGCTACTTCCACTCACAATACCTCAGCTTCATTTCTTACAGCTTACTTTCGAACTCTAATCAATTTTCACTCTACCTTTTCTATCTGATTAATTTTCCCTCCCTAATACTAGTGATCTTGTCAGGTTTCTCATCTGGAACTCAAGGCTTTTCCTCTCTGCTGCCTCTGTAAAAAGGTTGTACATTTTGGAAACAAATGGGACCTGAATCTATACTTGGACCACTAATTTTCCTCTCTAAGTCTCAGTTTCTTTGTCCATCAACTGAAGATTGAAATACTTAACCCACTAAGACTGTGAGAAATAAGTAGGATGATGTATGTTAAGTGGCCCGTAGACACATAATAGGTGCTCAATGAAAGTGAGTTACATTTGCCATCATAAACATCAAAGCTTGACACAAAATTCTTTTCTTCCAGAACACACGTACTTATTATTGCCAGGTATTTATGTAGTCGTCAGCTATAACATTCTCAGTACGAGGGTGGTCGAAGATTTCAATGGACACTGATGCTTGAATTCCAGCTCCAGGACTCACTGGCTGTATATAACCTTATGCAAGTTTCTCAATCTCTGAGCCTCAATTTCCACATCTGTTAAAAAGCACAAATCACGTATGGATAGTAACAACAACAAAATCATTCCTGTCAAGTTGATTCCTAATTACAGTGACCTAAAAAGAAAGACTAAAAATGCTCATGGGGTTTCCAAGAAGCAGCTAGTGGATTTAACTGCCAACCTTTGGGGTAGCAGCTGTAGTTTTTAACCACTGTCCTACCAGACCACCATATGGGTAGTATCAGAGGTAAATAACAGAGGACATACAAACACAGTATGGGATATTAGAAACATACTCCAAAAATAATACCTACCAGACCTAGGATAATTGTATCTAGGATGATTTTAATTGTTGGCATATGTTCTGTTCTCCACTTGACCTTCCAAGTATATGAGTTTTATATATATATATATATATATGTATATATAATGTGTATGTAATATATATTTATATATATGTAATCTTAAGCTTCTGGAAAATGAGGACCCTATCTTTCATGGTAATTTTAAAGTAGATAAAGAGGATGCATTCCACTGGAGTGGCTTATTTCATATTTAGAAGTAAGTTAGGGAACAAAGGATGCTACAGTAGAGGTTGTAGAGAAGCCTAAACAATTATAAAAAGAGAAAGCAGAAAGAGAGGAAAGGAGAAAGTTTCCACCATCTACCCTGTCCTGCAAAAGAGATGGACAGGGACTTCCTATCCTACTAATCCAGGGACAAGTCCCTTTTGTCAGTATCTCATTGAAGACAGAGACTCCTTTCTCCAATAACATCATTCTTGCCTAGGCTTTCTATCCTCCAGAAATATACCTCAGACAATAGTGGAAGTTTCTGCCTTAGCCTGTTGGGAGGATTTGTAGGAGCACCTGGGCTGAGGAGTTCACTAGAAAAGAGCTATTTTAACTCAAAGTCCAAAAGCATAACTCAAGAACAGTAAACCAAAGCTGGAAGAGGGGAGGTGACCGTCTGGGACTGTAATTGGAGCTGGTCCATCATACAACAGATGTGGAGGTATTTTCTTCTTTTAAACCACCTTCTCTTGTATACCCTGGCACCTGTAATGATAATCAGTAAAAATATATGAAAATGAAGCTATTGTCAAAGAGACTTAAGTTTAATAAATTAACTCTCTAGGATAGAGCAGTGGGCTAACAATTAAATGACATAAGTTTAGAGTTTAGTTTCTCCCTGTAAACTTGAGCATAGCCCTTGAACTTTCATGTATTTCAAAATTCTCCTCTATCAAAGGATAATACTAGGCTGAAAAGAGTTACGTTCTTCCTGAGTCTGGTATTAACCCAGAAAACCCGCAGTGATTTACAGATCTGCAGATCCATCATTAATCCTGTTTTTAGGAATCACAACTCCTCTTGAAATTCCACCCACATAATCTTCTAAGGACCCAGAGCATATCTCCACATTTGTTCTGTGAATTAGTAGGCTCATCTCTGTTGGTCATCCATGATTTTCCTCTTCCTTTGCTTAGGTTCACAGATGATGCCTTAGGTAGTTGCCATTCATCTAAGGTTACTACAGACTGGCTTCATTGGCTCTGAAGCAACTCTGGTTAAATCACCTCCACTCTGCTAAGGTCACTGACATCCCATGTTGCTGCTGCAGACTCAAGCACTAATACAGCTGATACACTGGGCTCCCAATGGAGCATGGAGACTTCTTAAGAAGACAGCTCTCTTCTGTACACTGTTACTATACCCAGTTCACTCTAAGACTCTGGCATGGATCCATTTGGGCTGGGCTGGAGAGGCGTCTGTATCTCTCTGAATAACCCTTTCTCTCCACAGCTGGCCCTCTGACCCTCAAACAAAAAGTGGGTACTCTGTTTAGGATTAATTCTCTCCTGGGAAGCTCCTGAGCTTCTCATGTGACTAGCATCTCTCCACAGGGTCACTCCATTATTTAAAAAGGTCTAAATTTTAGGATGATTATCATCTAGATAAAAGCAGGAACACCTGATATGATTAAATGAGATTAAACCACTAATGTTTTGAGCACAAGTAGTGAAAACAAAATCCAGCTGGAGGAAGTTCAGCATCCTAAAAACTGAGAAAAATAGGCAGTTTCTGTAATTTGAAAGCCTAGGGATCATAGCAAACTTCCGCTAGACAAAGTCAGAGACAGGATGAAAGAAGACAGAAAGGACAAAATGATGAAGTGAAGGGAGGAAGGGTGGAAGTCTTTCCTTTCTCTTTAGACATCCCGTTGTCTTCTTTCTTCTCTATTTTATCCTACTCCTATAATGATTACAGAATTATAGCTTGTCTGTATGAGGACTGCCAACTAAGTTCATGAACTCATCCTAAAAAAAGTGCTACATATCTCATTGCTGAATACCACTATGCTCACCTTTGAAGTACTCCCCTTGGGAGGCTATGCACTGACATCAGCTCCTAGTCTACCCTTCAAAGCAGTTTTGGAACTCTTTTTTCTGGAATGGCCATCAGAGCTGTCATATTACCCTTGATGCCCTGAATGTCATCAAAATGTCTTCCTTTCAATATTTCCTTTATCTTTGGGTAAAGAAAAAAGTCATGGGGGCCAGATCAGGTGAGTAGGGAGGGTGTTCCAATACAGTTATTTGTTTACTGGCTAAAAACTCCCTCAGACAACTATATAATTAAGTTTGCAAACTTGCTACCATGCCACGGTGTGTAATGACAATTCCAGAAAGAGTTCCAAAATTGCTTTGAAGGGTAAACTAGGTGCTGGCATCAGTGCATAGCTTCCCAAGGGGAGTACTTCAAAGATGAGCATAGTGATAGTCAGCAATGAGGTATGTAGCACTTTTTCTAGGTTGAGTTCAAGAACTTATTTTGCAGACCTCATATATACATGTATAATACATACATATTTCCTTCTGAAACTCTGAAATATCATTTTACTCTCTTAAGTATTCTAAGTAGAAGGTCAATGCAATTGTCATTTCATCAATATTGCTAATACTATGTAATTTAAGATATCTATTTGTCATAAGGAAACCCTGGTGGTGTAATGGTTAAGAACTATGGCTGCTAAAGAGAAGGTTGGCAGTTCAAATCCAACAGGCACTCCTTGGAAAGTCTATGAGGCAGTTTTACTTGTCTTATACAGTGACTATGAGTCAGAATTGACTGTAATGGGTTTGTTTGTTTCCTTTAATTTTAATAAGGACTTACTTTTCAGTGTTAAGGAAGTGTTAGTGAGATCAAAGAATAGTTTATTACTTTTTTCTTATTAGAAACTCCTTCAGTATAAATGTTTGATGCTCTCACTGCAGGTTAGGTAGTTCTTAACAATACCCTCCTGCTCTGAACACTTTCTTCTTCTCTGTATTTACTTTTGCTGACTCCCAGTACTGCTGTCTCTTTCAAACAGACATACATATGTTATCAAGTGAAAAACTGCAAGGCACAGTCTCTACTTATTAAAGACTGAAAAGGAGATACATCACTGTAGTTTAATAACTGGGAAAAGTGGAGACAATGCTTGAGGATGGTGTGTTCAAGAAATACCCATTAATAAATGTGGTAAAGTAGAGGTAAGTTGATGGCCTTTTTGTCAGGGCAGAATTTGACCCAATACAAGGTTTGAGCCAGAAAGGGATGTAGAAAATGTAATTATATTGTGGAGACTGCAGACTGACTGCAGTAATATAGACCCGGCATAAAATGGGCCTGGGTTAGAGTTGTAGCAAGAGAGCGAAAGAGAAATGTCATAAAGAACCAATAAGACAGAAGAAAGCCGGTAAAACAGAAGAAAGAACCAATAAGACAGAAGATAAGAAGAAAATGGGGTAAAAACACCAATATTCCCATGGTTTTTTTCAGCCTGCAGTTTTTCTGAAACTCATTTGAGGCAGATTTTCCAGTTGTTCCACTATATCCACTGCCCTTTTCTTCCAATGAAGAGGATACTTGAGTTTTAGACACACATAACCTAGTCAGAGTACAGATTTATTTTTTCATCTTTCTTCACCTTAGAGATGGTCTTGTGGGATGGAAGTAGAAGGGATTTCATAACTCTCAGGTCCTCCTCTAAAAGTTAAGTCTGATATTCTCTACTTCTCTTCCCTTTCCTGCTATAGAATGAAAATGTGAAAAAGAGCCATAATGGACTGTGCAGTCAAGGTTGCACCCTAGGGATAGTGGTGTAACTGAGGGAATAACCCTGATTTTCCGGAAATGGAGATACTCTACCAGTACTAGTTCTGCTGTTAAAGTATAAGAGAGCTAAACTGTCTTGCTTGAGTCACTGTTATTTTTCCCTTTTGTTTATTTTTGTGCATACAGTTCGGTGACACCAGCTACATTAATTGTGTTGAGCAATCATAACCAATATCCATTGTCAAATTATTTGACATCTAAATTTTGTGCAACTGAACCAAAATCCTTATTGACACATTTCTCTACTTCACAAGTATAAAACACTTTGAAAACAATGAAATTTTAAATTAATTTAAAAATAACAATAAACAATTTGAAAACAAGGAGACGTTATATTAGAGAACTCATCTCAGAGATAACACCATCCTATTTTGAAAGGTACCATGATACATGTTACTAGTAATGGGTAAGTCTTAATACCAGTACACCGCACGGAGTCTTTGAGAGTTAATAGATATCAAAGCTTCAGAAGAGGAGGAAGATACTTTTTCAATAGAAGGAGAAGAATCTGGAGTTCTTGGAGGGTAACCCAAAAGGAAAGGACTTGGAGTAGAGATGAGAGTGAGCCAAGAAAAGGAATGCATTTTGCAATGTGAGGTTTTCTCTGTGGTTCCTCAGACACCATCAGTAAAGGATGTGAACCCTACAAATGCCTGATGAGAGTGTATTTTATTGCGTAAACCTGAGGCTTCAAAGACAAAAAGCAGTTCAGAGACTCAGTTTTATGTCTGGGCTGATGCAGAGTAAAGCAGACAGCACCTGTGGGAAAAAGATCCAGGAAGCAGAAACAAACATGAGAATGTAAACTCAAAAGCAAACAAATAAAGAAAACCCACTGTCATTTAGCAGTTTCCAGTCATAGAAACCCCATAGGGCAGAGCAGAACTGTTCTGTATGGTCTCCAAGGAGTTCCTGGTGGATACAAACTGCCAACCTTTTAATTTGTAGCTGTAGCTCTTAATCACTATGTCACCAGAGTTTCCAGGAGAGTATAAGCCCTAGGAATTCATAGAGATCTGAAAAAGAAAATTTGGACTCAGAAGTCTACGGAAAAGTAGGAAGCAAGCAGTATTATTGAGATATCTCAGGACACACTACTCCTAAAGACACCTGGATCACTATGTAAGTGTAATCTCCAAAGGCAATTTATTCAATAGGCAAAGTAAGCATGGTGCTTACCTTGCTTACCAGATCATCTATAGTAAAAATTTCACATTTGTTCACCACATCAAAGAAGACTTCTAAGTACAGCTGAAACCTGTTTGTTTCCCAACTCCACAGCACTTTCCTACAGAATCAAAGTGTCTTCTCAAATTTACAGTCCCTAAAAGTGACAGCTTACCCAACAAACAAGGTAAGTTTCTTTGTGCATGTAAGGTGGTGCTTACCTTGCTTTCTGAACAATCCATCCCTGGCAATCTCCCATTACTGTCATTGATAAAAAGAAGAAAACTGGACTGGGTTCTGTCCTGAAAGAGCATTATGTTGTAAAATCCAAATAGAAATGTCTTACACATAGATAAAGTGCAAGACCAGGCTAGAGCTTGAGTGAAAGGGCCTATAGAACAACCTTACTAACCTCAGAGCTATTAATATTTTGGTCAGGATAATTCTTCATGGATGGGGAGGGAGTTGTCCTATGCACTGTAGGCCTCTACTCACAGAATGCCAATAGCTCCCTCCTCTAGCTAGTTGTGACAATCAAAACTGCCTTCAGACATTGCCAAATGTCCTTTGGGGAACAAAGTTACTCCCAGCAATACAGGTGTAAACCCACTGCAATCAAGTTGGGTCTGACTCATAGTGACCCTAGAGGCCAGAGTAGAACTGCCCCATACAGTTTAGAGATCATCAAAATGGAGATCAATTGTTAAAGGTGGGAGTCAAGGTTGGCTCACTGAATAAAAAACAGCGGAGCCATGAATCCCTACTGTTCAGGGATAGGAGAAGATGAATAAACTCAAAATATGGACCTTATACTACTTAGATACCATTTTGTGACATTTGTTGACTGATTAAGATTATTCAATCTGGAGAAGAAAGAACAGGTGAAGAAAATGTTAGGAAGAGAAGAGAAGAGAACCAAAACATCATGGATTAAATGAGATAAAAAGCAGAGATGTATTCTGAATGACTGCAAAAATGAGCCAATACTGTTTAAAGGAAATAATTTCCAGTATGCAGCTATAATGTTTTTCCCCTGGTGGAAAAAAAAAAGGCAAATGTCATTTTAAAGAAACATATTGGTCATATATCAAAATGTTTTATGAATCAGAGACAACTTTGTACTCGTCAGGTAGACCTAGTTCAAAGAATATCTTGGCTTAATAGACTTGTTTCCTTAAATAACATATAATGATTGAGCCAATAATAATTTGTCACCCTCGCTAGTCTAAGAAATAACAATCAGTGATAGAAATTCTTCACTTTTTAAATAATAACCTTGGGAGAGAGAAGCTCTTTCTTCCTACCAGTTACTGTAAACAAACCATACTTCTATAACATTTGTGTACTAATCTCCCACACATTTCCCTCAAAAAGGATGTTGGCCAGCCATCTTACTCCCTCTCTTCTATGTAATCAATCTACTATTCTACACTATGTCATTCCCTCTTGGACAGAAAAAGAATGTCTGTTTTTCCTTTTTTTTAAAGAAAAACTTCTCTTGGTTTTTCCCATCAAATTTTATTCCAATTTTGCCCCTCCTCACTTTTTCCAACAAATCCTCTCAAAAACATTGACTATATCTCCTGTCTCTGATTCTTCTTCTCTCTTTGTTGCTTAAACCTGCTTTAATTAGTCTTTTGCCCTGACCAATCTACAGAAAAACTGTTGTTTTCATTGCACCAGACATTTCCACATTACTAAATCATTGTTCAATTCTTGGTCCCCATTTTATTTAATTTATAGAGAATAGTTGGTCAATTGCACAGTGGCTACATTCTCTCTTTCCTTGACTTTACAGATACTACATGTTCCTGGTTTTTTTTTCCACATTACTAGCTGTTTTCCCCTTTCTGGTTTCACCTTACCTCCCCAAACTCTTGATGTTGAAGTGTCCCAGGGCTCAGTGTCAGATCTTTTTTTTCCTGTCTGTGCTGTTTCTCTAATCCAGTCTCATGGAAGATGCCCATATTTTTATTTACACCACTGACACATCTCCACAACTCCTTTCTACTATATCCAATTGGCTGTCAACATCTCTACTTGAACACCTAATAGAATCTCAAACTCACATGGGTGCAAAACTTAAAAGATAAAATACAGGAACTATAGTTACATTTGAATTTCAGGTAAACAATGAAGTTTTTGTTTTGTTTTGTTTTTAATTTTACTACATCTCACGTCAAATACCTTAGCATCATAATTTGTGTTTTTCTGCAGATACTAAAAGTTTGTACTCCCTAAACTTCATGTTGGAGTCTTGGTGGTACAGTGGTCAACAGCTCAGCTGCTAAACAAAAGGTTCCCAGGTTGAATTCAAATGCCCCAGCTGCTCCTTGGAAACCCTATCGGGTGGTTCTACTCTGTTTTTCAGGGCCACTATATGTCAGACTCAGCTTGATGTTAGTGGATTTGGTTTGTTGTTCTTGTTTTTTGGGAACTGTACTCTCCTTGCTATGTTCCTATAATTGTGTTTGCATCACCTACTTTCTCAAGGTATGAAATAGCATTGATGGTTTGCTTCTTCCTATTTCCTTTTCTTCACAACCAGTTAATTTCCAGGCATTGATTCTGCTTCCTAGTAATTCTCAAATATGTCCATTTCCTTCCAAGATCATTGACATTCCTCTAGCCCAACACCATTGTTTTTCTCTAGGTTACTAAGATAGCATTCTGCTCTCACTGTCCATCTCCAGCCTTACTCTGCTACCTGCATCAGTTTTTTTTTCTTTTTTACTTTTTCAAGAGACATTTTCATGGACAAGTTGATTCTGTCACTTTACCTGTTAAAATGACAAAGAGTTTGCATAACTTTTTGAATAAGTTTTACAAGGCCATGTTACCTCTCCAAGAGCATCTGGTCCTACTTTTCACCTTGTGCTTAGCCCATACTGAATACTTTTTGAAAAGAATTTAAGTTTTTTAGTGTAAGGATGTTTATCTACCTTTATTTTCAATGTTTGAATGACTTAGGTCATAAGGCAAGAGCTCAGGAAACTATTGAATGTATAAATATGCCGTGATTGACTTACTGCCACATCTCCACGTGTTTTCTTCTCCGGAGTGTGTCTGGTTCTCAGATGGCCTGCTTTGTCAGATGCCAAGCCAGCCAAGTGCCGTCGAGTCGGAGCCGACTCATGGCGACCCTAGGGGTCAGGGTAGAACTGACCAATACTCAGGTGATTTTCTACAACTCTGCACTCCAAGCTTATGTAAGGCTTTTCTGATATGCACATGAGTATCCTCTCTTTCTAATAGGGAAATTATTACACCTTATGGCAACTGCATATACAATTGCCTCACTCATCTCCAGATTCACAGGAAGTAAGAATGTGTTTGTCTTACTTTTGTCATTGTACTCCTAGCCCCAATTACATGCTTAAAACAATATTTGTTGGATGAATGAATGAACCAATCAATCAATAAATTACCCTAATAAGAGAGATTTTATAGCTGAGAAAAGGAAAACTTACATAGTTTAGTGACTTCCTCATAAAGGTCAAGGAGGTATCACAAGATCCAGGCTTGTCTGACTCTAAATTCCACGTCCCTTCTATGATATTTCACATAAGTCTCATGGTATAACCATACTCCAGGCATCCTTAGGGCCTCTATGTTGTGCAACTTCAAGAGACACAGTTCTCACAGATATGCTATGAGTGGTGTCTTTGGACTTGTGCAGTGCAGAAGCCCATGGCTTCTCATTTCTACTATCTCCAAAGCATGTGTTACTCTTATTCCTGTGAACCTAAGTGATATCAGATTCAATTATTGTATCTAAATAGGATTCACATTCCATTTAAAAGTTCATCTAAATAGGCAGCTCAGCCCCTTCAGCATGTCCTTTATTCAACTTCTTTGTAGATGAAAATTAGGTTGACAGATAACAGAAAGGAAATATAAGCAGTTCCCAAACACCAAAGCTGTGTTCCCAAACTTATGCAAATTTTCTGTATGGAATTACTTGGAACTTAGAACATATTTTCTTATTTAAAAGCAAACAAACGAACAAAAACTTGTTGTAAAGAGTACCTTGATTTCCAAGGTAGACCTGTAGAGGTCATTTATCACAGAGGTAAACTGAGCTTCAATTCAAGTAGCCTTTGTTTATGTTCCTGGAAATTGAGGTAATGGAAACACTTTTCCAAGTGAAAAACTAGATCCAGAAAAAGTTTCAAACTTAATATTTGAAAATCTGCTATCCCGTTGTGTCCACATAATAAAAAGGAAAGACTCAATAGACAATCTACCCTGCTCTGTAACTATGATCATAAGAAATGGATTAATTTTTCTAACTATTTTCAGTACTCATTCTCCAAAACATAATTGCCTTTCCAAAGAGTACTATAGGGCAAACCAATGTTTAATTAGGTAGGATTACATTTTGCAACAAATTTGACAATAGTTTCCTAAGGTTGTTACATTGATTTCATGATTAGCCTTCTGCCTACTTGCCATTTCACTTGAATTCTCTCATTGCCTTCTAAACAGTAACAAAACAAAACTCTTCATGTCTTTCCCTAACTCCCTAACCCCTTAGACAAACTTCTTTCTAGCCCAATATTCCCCCTTTTCACAAAATAGCACGTTTTTCACTTGGTTGCTCAAGCCAAAAATCAAGAATTTCAGTGTCGACTGCTGTTTTTTTCCATCATCAACCATCCTCTGCATTAAAACTATAATGAAGGCTTGTGAGTTCTATCTTTAAAATCTCTCAATCTGTCTACTTCTAAGTTCACCACTACCAACACAGATACTCAAGGTCTTACTTTGGCTTTTGTGGACTTGTTCTAAATTTCTTCTGTTTCAATTTGAATTTGCATATGAGCAGATGATGATCTGTGCCACAGTCAGTGCTTGGTCTACTTCTGACTGCTGATTTGGAGCTTTTTCATCATATTTTTCAACAGGTGTGGTCAATTTGGTTCCTGTGTATTGCAACTGGTGAGGTCCATGCGTACAGTCACCATTTGTTTTGGTTCAAAGAGGTATTTGCAATGAAAAGGTTGCTAGTCTTGCAAAATTCTATCATGCAATTTCTGGCATTATTTCTGTCACAAAGGTCATATTTTCCAACTACCAATCCTTCTTTTTTATTTCCAACTTTTACATTCCAATCACCAGTAATTATCAATGCATCCTGATTGCATGTTCAATCAATTTCAGATTGCAGAAGCTGGTAAAAATCTTGAATCTCTTCATCTTTGGCCTTAGTGTTTGGTGCATAAATTTGAATAACAGTCGTATTAACTTGCCTTCTTTGTAGGGATGTGGATATTATCACTGACAGCGCTGTCCTTCAAGACTGCTCTTGAAATGTTCCTTTTGATGATGAATGCAACACCACTGTTCTTCAAGTTCTCATTCCCAGAGTAGTAGACTCTTGTGTTTGTCAGATTCAAAATGGCCCAAACTGGTCCATTTCAGCTCACTAATGCCTAGGATGTCAACGTTTATGCATTCCATTTCATTTTTGACAATTTCCAATTTTCCTAGATTCATACTTTGTACATCCCATGTCCCGATTGTTAGTGGATATTTGCAGCTGTTTCTTCTCATTTTGAGTCATACCACATCAGCAAACAATGATCCCAGAGGCCTTACTCCATCAACGTCATTAAGGTCGACTCTACTTTTAGGAGGCAGCTCTTCCCTAGTAGTCTTCTGAGTGCCTTCCAACCTGGGGAGCTCACTTTCCAACACTGTATCTGACAATGTTTGGCTGCTATTAATAAGGTTTTCCCTGGCTAATTCCTTTCAGAAGTAGACTTCTGGGTCCTTCTTCCTAGTCTGACTTAGCCTGGAAGCTCAGCTGAAACTTGTCTACCATGGGTGACCCTGCTGGTTCCTAAATACCGTGGCATAGCTTACTGCATCACAAGCAGCAAGCAAGCTTCCACTCACAGACTTGAGGATGTTGCTCACTTTGTCTTTCCCTTCCTTACCTTATGGTGTTACTCTGCTTATCTGACGGTGTTAACCTGCTTACCCGATGCTAGTACCCTCATTACCTAACACTGTTACCTTCTTTATCTGTTGTTGTTACCTGCTGTACCTGATGCTATTATCCTCCTTTCCTGATGCTGTTACCCTCCCTACCAAATGCTGTTACCTTCCATACCTGATGCTGTTACCCTTCTTGCCTGATCATCAATTACACATATTCAAATTCAAATTGAAACAGAAGAAAACTAGAATAAGTCCACAAAAGCTAAAGTATGATCTTGACTATGTCCCTCCCGAGTTTAAAGACCATCCCAAGAGCAGATTTGATGCGTTGATCAGTGATGACCAAAGACCAGATGAATTGTGGAATGACATCAGAGGCATTATCCATGAAGACAGCAGGAAGTCATTAAAAAGATGAGAAAGAAAGAAAAGACCAAACTGGATGTCAAAATAAACTCTGAAACTCACTCTTGAACATCAAGCAGCTAAAGCAAAAGGAAAGAATGGTGAAGTGAAAGACCTAAGCAGAAGATTTCAAAGAGCAGCTCAAGAAGACAAAAGAAAGTATTATAAGAACATGTACAAAGAGCTGGAAATGGAAAGCCAGAAGGGAAGAACATATCTTACATTTCTCAAGCTGAAAAACTGAAGAAAAAATTTAAACTTCGAGTTGCAGTAGTGAAGGATTCTATAGGAAAACTATTAAATGCCTCAGGGAGCATCAAGACAAGATAGAAGAATTACACATAATCATTATACCAGAAAGAACTAGTCGATATTCAGCCATTTGAAGAGGTAGCATGTGATCAGGAACCAATGGTACTGAAGGAAGAAGTCGAAGCTGCGTGGAAGGTGCTGGCCAAAAAAAAAGCAAGGCTTCAGGAATTGATGGAGTATCCATTGAGATATTACAAGAAACAGATACAGTGCTGGAAGTGCTCACTCATCCATGCCAAGAAATTTGGAGGACAGCTCCTGGTCAACTGACTTGAAGAGATCCCTATTTGTGCCCATTCCAAAAATAGGTGGTCCAATCAAATGTGGAAATTACCAAACAATATCATTAATATAACATGCAAGTAAAATTTCACTCACGATCATTCAAAAGCAACTACAGCAGTATATTGACAAGGAACGGCCAGAAATTCCAGCTGGATTCAGAAGAGGATGTGGAAGCAGGAGTACCATTGCTGATGTGAGATGGATCTTGGCTAAAAGCAAAGAATACCAGAGAGATGTTTACTTGTGTTTCATTGACTACGCAAAAGCAATCAAGTGTGTGGATCATACTAAGATATGGCTAATCTTGTAGAGAATGGGAATTCCAGAACACCTAATTGTGCTACTAAGGAATCTGTATATGGATCAAGACGCTGTCTTGCAAACAGAACAATGGGACACTGCATGGTTTAAAGTCAGGAAAAGTGTACATCAAGATTGTATCCTTTCACCATACCTTTTTAATCTGTATGCCCTGCAAATAATCTGAGAAGCTGAATTATACAAAGAAGAACCAGGCATCAGGATTGGAGGATGACTCATTAACAACCTGAATTAAGCAGACAGCACCCCCTTACTTGTTGGAAATGAAGATTTGAGACACTTACTGATGAAGATCAAGGACCACAGCCTTCAGTATGGATTGCACCTCAACATCAGGAAAATAAAAATCCTCACAACTGAAACAGTAAGCAAGATTGTCATAAATGGAGAAAGGGTTGAGGTTGCCAAGGATTTCATTTTGCTTGGGTCCACGATCAATGCCCGTGGAAGCAGGAGTCAAGACATCAAAAGACGCATTCCATGGGGAAAATATGTTGCAAATGACCTCTTTAAAGTATTCAAAAGTAAGGAGATCACCTTGAAGATTAAAATGTGCCTGACCCAAGCCATGGTATTTCCAGTCTTATCATTTGCATGCAAAACTGGACACTGGACAAAGAATACAGAAGAAGAAGAACTGATGCCTTTGAATTGTGGTGTTGGAGAAGAATGTTGATTGTACCATGAAGTGCCAAAAGAACAAACAGATCTGTTCTAGAACAGATGTACTCCTTGGAAGCAAAGACAGCAAGAGTGTGTCTTACATACTTTGGACATGTCAGGAAAGATCAGTCCCTGGAGAAGGACATCATGCTTGGTAGAGTGGAGGGTCAGCAAAAAGAGGAAGACCCTCGATGAGGTGGGTTGACACAATGGCCGCAGCAATGGGCTTAGGCATAAAAATGATTGTGGATATTGTGCAAGACTGGACAGCATTTTGTTCTGTTGTTCATAGAGTTGCTATGAGTTGGGACCAAATCAACGGCACCTAACAGCAACACAGATACCAGTATCTCCCACCTGGGCTGTTGAAACCACCTCTTAACTTTTTTCTCTGACCCACTGGCTCTTCTGCTGCCCATCCTCTGTACAGCAGTCAGTATGCATGAGCACAAGCTTTGGAGTAAAGAAATATAATGTAGGATGCAGCTGTACCGTTTACTATTTATATAGCCTTTGCTAAGTCCTCTTGGCATTTCTTATTGTTTCAATCTGGCTTAGAGTGATGATAATTAGCCTTCTACTTTATAATGCCACATGGTTATAGTTCTGTCACAAAGAGTGATCCACCTTTAGATTCGGCCTACCTATGTAAAATCAACCCACCAGTTGTTTTAAAATGCCAGCCAGCCAAATATATGAGTTAAATTTCAAGCACACCATTGCATTCCAAACACAGAATTACCCTCTAAATTCAAGCTATTCTAACATAATCAAGTTTTGGAAGTTTGCTTTTGAAGATAATCTGAAGAAAAGGTGTTATTATAATGTAGTAATCTCAGTCTCTCCAGGACAAACTGTCATGGCAACCATTACCAAGGCAGTCTTCTAGGTTCCTTCTCCAAATTCATGATATTTTCCAGGGACCCAGCCCCTGTTTCTGACTTATACACTGCTCCACTCACCCGGCCCAGATGAACAATAAAAAACATTTGACTAAATTAAGCTTCACTAATGTGTACTCTAATGAAACCCTGTTAGTATAGTGGGTTATAAGCTACATCTGCTAACCAAAAAGTCAGCCATTCAAATCCACCAGGTACTCCTTGGAAGCTCTACAGGGCAGTTCTGCTCTGACCTGTAGAGTCACTGGCAGTGTTTTTTTTTTGTTGTTGTTGTTTTTGTTTTTTAATATGTACTCTAAAGGAGCTCTGCTGGCACAATGATTAAGTGCTCACCCAGAAACTTCTCAGGAGAAAAACCTGGTGGTCAGCTTCTATAAATATTACAACCAAAAACACTCTATTGTGCAGTTCTACTCCATCTCAATGAATCACTGTGACTTAGAATGAACTCAATGTCACCCCCAAATAAAAACAAACGTGTAAGCACTGATACTCCTGTAATTCTTCCAGAAATATTTTCAAAGATGATGATGATTTTTATAATCAGTAGGATTTTAAAAAATGTAACTTTTGTGACAATGTGTAGAGGTTATTTGGAGGAAGGATTCTCATCCCCTCAACAACCTATCCCAATTTAGGAGTCATAGCTCTGCTAAGTTTTGTTTCTCTCTTTTTTTCTCTCTTTCTTTATCATCTAAACCTAAAGTACTGTAACATCTGTGTTGTTGTTAGGTACCATCAAATTGGTCCTGACTGATAGCAACCCTATGAACAACAGAACTAAACGTTGCCTGGTTTTCAACCATGTCCACAATCATTTTTATGTTTAAGCCCATTGTCGTAGCTACTGTGTCAATCTATCGTAATGTCTGTAGCTTGCTTCAAATTCCATTGTATTGTTGTGGGTGTGGGTTAGTTTAAGCTGTGTTGTAGGCTTAATCAGTTTCCCTAGCCAGCTATTCACAAGCCATGGATTAGCTAACATTTTAACTACTTCCAAAGTTTCAGCTATTGTAATTTGGCCATTGAAGAAAGGAGCTTTGATAGTAGTGTGATGAACTCTAGGAATGAATTTTCACTGGTAAAATTACTGGCATGTTAGTGGCTTAATAGATATTAGAAATGTGTGTTATTGGAGCCCTAGGGGCACAGCAGGTAAGAGCTCAGGCTGTTAATCAGAATATCAGCAGTTTGGATGTAGCAGCTCCTCCTTGGAGACCATTTGGGAATAGTTCTACTCAGTTTCTGTGAATTGCAATCAACTCAACAGCAATGGGTTTGGTTTTTGGGGTTTTGATGAAAATTGATACTGGATTGGCTATATTGCTCTAGAGCTACTCCTTACCCTTGTATACAGGACATTTAAGTGTGTAGTGATGGCTGAAACTTGTGCCTGTAGGGATGATGTCTAAAACGTCTCTCTAAATGGTTCTATGTTGAGCCATTGGTTAGGAAAATTGTGGATGCCTGATGCTGACTAGAATTTTGATTCTAGAATATTGTTAGTGTCAAATCATGTAAAAGAACTGAAGCTGGGAATTTAAGGAACTTACAAAATACATTTTACAAGCTGTTGTGTTTGCTTGGTAAGAGATGTTTATTTAATACAGCTAGTATTGACATTTATGGAAGAATGTAGTCTGTGTTTTTGCTTTCATTATAACTTACTGGTAAGATTATTAGGACATAGTTAACTTCAACCCTCATTAGCTGTTAACAGAAACACTGGTGTTGTAGTGGTTAAATGCCACATCTGCTAACCATGAGGTCGGCAGTTCAAAGCAGCCAGGTGCTTTTTGGAAACTCTGTGGGGCATTTCTACTCTGACCTGTAGGGTCTCTAGGAATTGAAATTGACTCTACCACGGTGGATTTGGTTTGTTTTTTTAGGTATTAACACCTGTCATTTAAAACCAAATAGGCTTATATAAATAAGAAACACGCAGAATCTATAACCACTTTATATTAGTCTCCCTCTGCCTGTCTCACAATAGTTACAGCACTCCAGGGCAACATCAAGGGTTCAAGAAGCATATTAGACTCATTCAACTAGGCCAAAAAGCCATATGACAATCTATAAATCAGATATTGTCCATAAAGAGACAGGTTACTGCAAAGCAAGTAAAGGGCAGGGGCTGTGGAGGGCATACTAAAACTAATGGAACAGCACAGGCAAACAGGAAACAAATGTGGCTGAAAAAAGCTCCATGAAAAGATCTTTTTGTGTGTGGTGGGGGAGGAGATGCTGCTCAACTGACAGCTGAGCAGCAAAGAATGACTTCAGGACTCTTCAGATGAATGTCTTGCACATAGCACTTGTTCAGTCAGCCATCCCTGTGGTAGAGGCCTCAGTGACACCCACACAGTGGCTCCTCCCTTCAGAGCAGGAGTGATGTGGGATGTATTGTGTTTTCCAGGCAGCTAAGGTCAGTGAAGTACTTGCACCTGTACCTGCACACACACATAACACATACACAGATACACACAACTGGTGCTGATCATTGGCATATCGTGTGCATTGGTCTGGGGCAAGCATACATGAAACCTTGGAGGTCCCTTGCTACTGAAGATTAAACAAAGAATAAAGAGCCTCGCAAAAACTATACTAATGAATCAGCTCCTTATCGCCCCAGATAGCAAGATCTTCATACTCTGATGGTGTTATAGAAAAATGAAGAAGCGAACGACACCCAGGAGGAGGCAAGGGGCAGTTTATTACGTTGACAGGCCAAATGGGACCTCTGCAGGTTCCAACAAAATGGCCCTGAGTCAAGTTTCGAGCCACTAGTTATAGTGCAGTCGTGGTTGAGACAAATGGGGTGAGCGGGCGGGGTCGTGAGGAGGGGGCATCCTGCTAGGTGGGTGGGAGGCTTTGAAATGGGGATCATCTTTATCAGGCAGGTGTGAGATTTATCAAAGGGATGGGAAGAGGACCGAGTGGAGCAGGTTCCGGCGCACCTGCGGCAGGGACAGGAAGTGTTCTGCTGAGCAGGTGCCAGGCTTATCAAAGGAGAGTGTCCTTGTCTGGCGAGAGCTGCTGTGAAATGAAGGGGGGTTAGGTGGGTGCAGGAACGGCAAGGGGGGGAAGGAAAATTTTTCAGTCTCTATATTAATGGAACCAGGTGAAGAAAAAGATCTTTTTGTGGGTTGTGGAATAGTTTTTGTGTTTTACCCACCACTACACAAATACATTCCACATGGTGGCCTAGAATCTGATTTTCTAGGAATGAAATGGGGAATTTGAATTCATAACAGCCCTCAAAGTGATTATTAAGTACAATAAAGTTTATGAACCAGAGGCTTCTGTGTTTACCTGAGAACTTGCTTGCAATTCTCTTCTGAAAGCCCCGGGTTTGAGTCAGTCTTCTTTGTCTTAGGGCCCTCCCCCTGCAGACAGAAAATTACACAGCATATGTGTTGCTATGTGAGTGAGAGTTGTTAGGGCTTTGGCAGCCAGATTCATCCAGAAGCTTTCACAGAAACGAACAACCACCATTGAGTCCTTAATCCCTGAGAGATAAAAAGGTGAGAGTTGGGAAAGAGGTGAGAGGAAAGAGGTGAGAGGAAAGGAGTGAGGGAAGTTTGGCAGGGGGATAAAGCAGAATCTGAAAAAGCTGTAAACATTTTTGCTTCTATAAAGTTGTGGCTTGAATTTACCTCTTATTGGCACACTGGTCCCCTGCTAAAGAGAGCAATCAAAAGGAATTCTTTAGACACCTGAGTTTTAGCAGAAGTGTGACTGCATAAACTCACTGCCATCGAGTCAATTCGGAATTATAGCAGCTTGGGTAAATCTGACCATACTGTTTATCACAAATACAATGGTTTTGAATGGACTTTGTGAGCACTGAATTCTAACAGAAAGATTTGGCATCAGAAGATGTTTTAGAAATGTAAACTCAAAAGAAGTTTTAGAAATGCAAAAATTAACTTCTTACTTAGTGGTCCTACAGACAAGAGGGTTTCCTGGGGAGATCTGTTAGACCGGAGCTTAAAACAGTACTGAAGCCAACACTTTGGGCAAAGATTGAGCTAGACTGTAAGACATACAACGATGCTGGCAAAAAAAGTATGCTTTTTGGTTTAAATATGTATGTGAGGCTGTCTGAACAGCTTCTGTCCAGAGGCAAGATGAGAGGGTAGAGGTGGACAGGGGTTGGTTGAATGTGTGTAGGAAGTAGAGGATGGAAAGGAAGAGTGTACTATCACTGGATGGGGAGAGTAGTTATAGTTGCATAGCAGTCGGAGGCTGGGGGAGTGGTTGTACGGCAAATTGATCTGGACTGTAACTTTCACTTAATATAATTAACTTCTTATTTTTTAAGAATTGGCCAACATATCTAAAGCTCTCACCATCAGTGAAATGAAAAAAAAAAAGTATTTTTATGGAGTGAGAGAAAGGAATAGTATATGAGATTTTATACCAGGGCTCATTTTTATCAGCTAGCTGTTTTAGTCATCTAGTGCTGCTTTAACAGAGATACCACAAGTGGATGGCTTCAAAAAGAGAAATTTTATTTGTGACAGTCCAGTAACCTACAAGTTCAAATTCAGGGTGTCAGCTACAGGATAAAGTTTTCTCTGCTGGCGCTGAAGGAAAAGTCCTTGTCGTCAATATTCCCCCGGACAGGAAGCTTCTGAGGCACAGGGACCCTAATACTTTCCAAAGGACACACTCAGCTCCAGGAACTGCTTTTGTTCTTGATGGTATGAGTCCCCAAATCACAGTTTGCCTTCCATTCTTTTTATATCTCAAGAGATTGCCTCAAGGCACAAAGCAAACCCAAGTTAAACACTGCACCATGGGAAGAGAACCCATCTACCCTCATTAACATCATAAAGGCAGGAACGTGGAGGAATATCATACCATACAGGAGTTATTGACAAAGTTCCCTAGGGAATGCGCAGTCCAGGACAGTTTTTCCTGGCAGTCTATGATGCAAATGTAACAGTTCTTCCTGGCAGTTGTGATGCAAATATAACAATTCCTCCTGGCAGTAATGCGGTGGCCATATGAAGCCTCAAACCCTGAATCAAGAACCAAGTCACTGCCCCCCCCTCCCATCTATGACATCATCCCCTGCTTTTGCAATAAAAGGCAACCCTGAGGTGTATACAGGGTCTTTCTCCACTCACAGAGACTGACCAGTTCCCTCTTCGGAATGGACTTTCGCTTAATAAAACTTTTCTTCCATTTGCTGCTTTAAAAGTTCATTCCTCATGTACTTTGAGGGAGGGAAAGCCCAGCGTGCCGCCCCTGGGAAACCAGAATTACTAGCCTGATCTTTGGAACCTGAACCAGATCACTCAGGATCTGATCAGTTATAAAATCTCAACATTATGGGTCAGCCAAATTGCTACAGATATTTTGGGAACACAATTCTACTCATGACATTAGCCATTGAGAAATATCAAGGACCTTAGAGATAAAGAGGGTTACAGGACATAGAATCTCCTCGATAATCAGTATGAGCTTCAGGTGTGGTTACAGACAGTGTACTTCAAAATGGTCCCTAGTGCAGATGAAGATGAAACAAGTCCTAGGTAGAAGGTTAATTGGGGGGCATCAAGGAAAGAAGGCCAAGACACTGGGACAGAGACTAAACACAGATTTTCTAATTGCATAGTTTCTCTCCAGTCAGGGCTTCCTGCTGCTTCCACCTTACCGAAAACATACCTCTCAGAGTTGATCCTTTGTATATGGCTATTCTATCTATGTTTACAATGGGGCTGAAGATAGAAGATCTGTGGCCTTTGCTTTAGGATTTGGCATCTTTAATGCAAAACGCCTGTGTGGGACAACGTGGTTGTAGCAATGAACAGGACCTAGCTTGGTACTGAAGACTTCACAGTTTTATGGAATATCATACAAGCTGAAGAGATACACTTTCCCAGAGGATTCTAAGAGACTTGGGTTGGTCAAGAATTCTATAAAACTAATAATGAGTTGAGGCAAGCACTGGTTGCTGTCATGGGTTGAATTATGTCCCACAAAAAATGCTTGTAGCGATTTGGCTGGGCCATGATTCCTAGCATTCTGTAGTTGTTTTGTATTTTGTGATTATAATTTTCATAGATGCTGTAAATTCTAATCTCTGCCTGTTGTTAATAGGGCAAGACTGAATTAAAGAGGATAGGATGGAGCTGTAACACTTTTACGAAGATCACTTTTCTGCTTCAATGTAAAGGGAGCTTCCCTGGGTGTGGCTTGCACAACTTTCGTCTTGCAAGAGATAAAAGGAAAGGGAAATTAGCAGAGAGTTAGGGACTTCATACCGTCACAAAAGTAGTACCAGTAGCAGAGCCCATCCTTTGGACCTGAGCTTCCTGTGCTGAGATGTTCCCAAACCAAGGAAAGACTGATGACAGGGACCTTCCTCCAGAGCCAACAAAGAATAGATTTCTCTTTGTTGAAGCCATCCACCTATCTATTTACACAGATACATGCACATCCATGTTCATTGCAGCATTGTATCTATATCTCTGTTACAGCACCACTAAATGACTAAGACAGTTGCTACGGAAGCACCAAGAAGGTGTAAGATTCAACTTGAGTGTTTAAGGAAGACAGTCTCAAAGGGATAATGCTGAGCTAAGCCAGCTAAGAGAAGAAAGATGGGAAAGGCATTCCAAACATAAAGTAAGGCATGGGCAAAGAAACAGGCATGGAATGGAAATAGTGAGGAGAAAGGGTCTCTTGGCCTCTTGTTTTTAGTAAAGTACAAAACAGATAAGACGTGGAAGATCAAAATTAAAAGGAAGAAGAGAAGTCTAGAGAGTCTTACATGTCGTGCTGAGAGATTTGGACATTGATAAGCAAAAGGGTGTCACTGAAAGAGAATGGAGTGGGAAGGTAACAAATAAGATTTATGCTTTTGATTGAGTATCTAAGTTGCAATGTAGAGGACATTTACTACATGGAAACTTAGGAAAAAGAAAAAAACTTTTGCCATCAAGTTGATTCCGACTCATGGCGAACCCATGTGTGTCAGAGTAAAACTATGCTCTTCAGAGTTTTCAATGGCTGTGATATTTTGGAAGTAGATGGCCAGGCCTTCCTTCTGAGGTACTTCCAGGTAAGTCCAAACTTTCAACCTTTTGATTAGTGGTGAATGCCCAACCATTTGCACCAGCTGGGAACTCTTTACATTAGAAATCCCTTAGGAAAACACTTGGGGATATAAGAATTAGGATAGACTACCATAGCATTGCTCTAAGTTGTAACTGACTTGACAGCTGTGGATTTTTATTTTTAGTATTTACTGTTGAATTAACTATATACAGTGAGGCATATATGGGTGGTTACATGTCTGTAAAATCAGTTATGTTATATAGCACTTTGTTGCTTGGCTAACATCAGTCAGCAGGAGGAATCTATGATGTAACCAGGCATAATTATATCCATTTAACAGACAAGAAAATGAAGTCTTAAGAGATTAATGATTTGCCCAAAATTGAATAAACAAGGAGAGATCATGTTAGGTCTACATACTAGATTTCTTCACTTCTGATCTTATATTTTTCTATGACTCTGTGTTTTTCAGCAGTACACTCTTCTAATCAGTTCACTGAACCCTTTAAAATTATCAGGGTGGGTGAGCTATAATAATCACTTTGTTACACCACAGAAAACAATGGGTGGGAAAAATGTTCCTAGCTGCGTAGACAGAATGTACAGAGTCCCTCATGCCTCAGTGACTTTGTAAATGCTGTTCCTCTGACTGGAACAGTTTTTTTACCCTGGGATGTTTTTCCTTGTGCTCCCTCTATCCTAACACCACTGACCGCTTTCTCCAGGAAGCCTTCCTGGGCCTCTAATGCTGGATTACCTGCTCTTCCTCTGCATTCATAGCGTCCAAGGGCCATATTTATCATGTTTATCATGGCCCCTACACCATATTATAAATACCTGTTTACTGCTCTATCTTTCCTCACTAGACCACGAGCTCTTAAAGATAGATAATGGATCTCTTTCACTCTTTTATCCCCAGCTTCTGGCACAAGACTTGGCACACTAGAAGTACTCAGCAGCTGTTTGTTGGTTTGCATTTGTTGGATAATGTTTGCCGAAGGAGCTGTCTGCAATCTGCTGAGTTTAGAAATGAAATCTCTTCCCCAAGGAAAAAAAAAAATCCCTGCACATTGAACCAATCCTGTCTCTTATAAGCTCTAATCTCCTGTAGATGAATTATCACCAGAGCAGCTGTCTGAAAACACCTTTTCCTTATCTCATAGCACCATAGTAAGAGCCAGTTTACTTTAAGCAAATGACTTTTTTCTCCTATTTTTTTACTTGCAATTCTTTTTCCTTTCTATTTATTTGCCTACTGGCAGCAAGAAAAGAAAAATGACTCTGATATCTATATAAGTATCTGATATACAGCATCCAGTTAGCTATAAATTACATGCTAGGCACAGTTTGAATATCTAAAACTTGTTTGTTCTATTTTGGATTCTATTATGACAGAGAAAAGATGAAAGGATAAAAAGAAAAACATGTACCACATAGGCAGACTTAAAAGTGCAAACTTTAATTATTTCCAAGTCATTCTTCTAGTCCATGATCAGCACAAATTATTGAAAGAAATAAGACTTACACTAAAAAAACATGAAATTAGCTGCTATCTTCAGAAGTTAGTGCAACCAGCATCCAGTTTGGTCCTGACCTTACCACTCTAACTGGCTATATGAACCCAGGCTAGGCATGTATTTTCTGTTCCTCAGTTTTGAAATCAAGAATTGAAGCTAGATAAGGCTTGGCTGCTAACTGAAAGGTTTGCAGTTGGAGCCACTCAGTGATTCCATAGGAGAAGATATCTGGCAATCTGCTCCCAGAAAGATTACGATCTAGGAAGCCGTGTGGAGACAGTTCTGCACTGTTACATGGGGTTACTATAAGTTGAAATCAAGTTGACAGCAACAATAATGGGGTCTTGAAAGATTCAAATCCATTTATTCTTTCCAGAATTCATCCTAACATATCTTTCTAGTTTGCTTTTCCACTAGCTATTTGGTGGGATCTCGTACTGAGTGACCACACTCAGGTCTAATCTCTCTTCATCAGACACACATGTTCTCCTCCCCGGTAATGGTCTGACAGTGTTTCCAACATGAATGTGCTTATGGTGACTTTTGTCTTATTTTGCTCCATGAAATGGAATATTTATGTTACACAGATAACCTATTCTGTGTTCAACTACCTTTTCCTCATGGATGATCCTTATTTTAAGAAAGTCCTTTACAAAAATGTAAATCAAGTTATTATTTTTAAAAAGAGTGAGGGAGGATTTACTTAAGGAGCCCTTGAAATAAAAGTACCTTTTAGTACACTTAAAATATTTGATTTTTAAAATTAGCCTGATTTGTTACTTTCGATATTCACACAACTGTGAAGAATTATGAAGTGCATTCTAACAGCGCTTCATGAAAAATCCTCTAACATTTCCATTCCCAAGTGATAGGTAGATATTCCAGTTACTCTTCCATATCTGATAGGTATTAACTGCTAAAATACTTGCCTTCATGTCCACATCTCATAACTCAAAAACTTTCAGTGACCTTACGTAGTCATCAGGTCTCCCTCTTCAATCTGCTGTCAGCCTCCTTTCCAGATAGATCTTCCAATAATGCCCAGTTTTCTACCAAGCTTTATTGGTCCATGTTCCTACTTTTCCTTCCCACCTTCTGTCTTAGTTCACATCCCATTCTTCCTTTGTCTCAGCTCTGTACACATCTAAATGACATAATACATGGGGTCACTGTCAGACTAATGCTAAGCATCCAGCAGACTCTCAATAAATGATGGACCTTAATTCACTCATTCATTCATCATTTGTTCATTTGTTTATGCAAGTCTTACTCTGTGCTCTAAGCCACGCTTTGGTTACATTTTGGTAAAGAAGACCAGAGCTGGCTATATAACTTGCCAGGTATAGTACAAAATAAAAATATGGGCCACTTCAAAGGATAAGACCAGGAAGTTCATCAAAGTATACATTCAAGTGGCTAATAGATACATGAGAAAAAGCTTATTAGCCATTAAAGAAATGCAAATCAAAACAGTGAGATACCATCTCACCCCAACAAGGGTAGCATTAATCCAAAACAATCCACAAAATAATAAATGTTGCAGGGGTTGTGGAGAGATAAGAACACTTATGCATTGCTAGTGGAAATGTAAAATGGTCCTACCATTTTGGAAATCAACTTGGTAATTCCTCTAAAAGCTATAAGTAGAAGTACTATATGATCCAGCAATCCTTATCCTTGGAATATATCCTATAGAAAATCCTTTACACAAATAGATACATGCACATCCATGTTCATTGCAGCATTGTTCACAATAACAAAGATATGGAAACAACCTACATGCTCATCAACAGAAGAATGGTGTCTTAGTCATCTAGTGTCTCTATAACAGAATACCACAAGTAGACAGCTCTAACAAAGAGAAATTTATTCTCTTACAGTACAGTAGTCTGCAAGTCCAAATTCAAGGCATCTGCTCCAAGAGAAGGCTTTTTCTCTGTCAGCTATGGAGGAAGGACATTGTGATGCATCAGTCAATTCCTTGTCTAGAAGTATCTCAGCACAGGAACCTCAGTCACTACTTTCTTGGTGGTATGAGTTTCCAAACTCTCTGCTTGTTTCTCTTTTCTTTTATCTCCTGTAGGATAAAAGGTGGTGCAAGCCACCCTCCTGGGAAACTCCATTAGATCAGGAAGGTGACTTTAGTAAAGGTGTTACAGTTCCACCTTAATCATCTTAGCATAACCCAATCTTGCCCCGTGAACCACAAGCAGAGATTATGGTTTACAACACAGGAAAACACAAAATGGAGGACAACCACACAGTAGAGGGAATCATGGAACAGCCATATTGAAACACATTTTTGGGAAAGATGATTCAATCCAGGACAAATTGATAAACAAATTACAGTATATTCACACAATGGAATACTACTCAATGATAAAGAACAATGATGAATCCATAAAACGTCTCATAACATAGATGAATCTTGCATTATGATGACTAAAATTAGATGCGAAAGGACAAATATTGCATGAGACCACTATTATAAGAACTCAGGAAAAGGTTTCAACACAGAAGAAAACATTCTTTGATGTTTATAAGAGTGGGGAAGGAGGGAGAGTGGAATTCGCTAACAAGAATGATCTTACGTAAAGGAAAGGATAACACACAATGCAGAGGAAGTCAGGACAAGTGGACTAAAGCAAAAGGTAAGAAGTTTCCTGAAAACAACCAAACACTTTGATGGACAGAGTAGTAGGATCAGAGGACTGGGGATCATTATTTCAGAGAATATCTGGGTCATTTGGTATAACAAAGTTTATCAAAAATACATTGTACATGCTACTTTGGTCTTAAAAGCTAGTGATCAATCATTTAAGATGAATCTATTTGTTCCAAACCACCCAGAGCAAAGAAAATTAAGAACACCGAAGACACAAGGAAATATCAGCCCAAGAGACAGAAAAGGTCCACATAAACCAGAGACTCTATCAGTCTGCAACCAGAGAAACTAGATGGCGTCCAGCTAAGGGATCTTCTAATAAGACTGTTCTATCTTTGAACTTAAATAAAACAAGCTGTGTAAATAATTTTGTTATGTTATTATTATTTTATTGTGGTTAAGTGCAAGTATACAATCCAAGTCAATTTTGCACGCCAGCCTATCTGCAGCTCCATCTGCCCTCCTTACCCAGTCACAGCACATTCCTACTTTTCACTCTGTGTTTCCAGCATCGTCTTAATGAGCCCCTGTCCTCTCCTCTCCACCCTCTTCTCTTCCATCCAGAAAGAATCCAGTAGGTCAGCTTCCTATACCTATATAGAACCATAAAATACACACACCACGTGGTCACATTGTATCTCCAAATCCAGTCTGTTCTGGTTCTTTTGGTCTCATGTTGATACAGTCTCCCATTCATATAGGTCCTTCTGCCTCCTGGGCTATTTTTATCTCATGCCTTTATTGTTTCTCTTTAACATCTGTTCCAGATAAGCTGGGACCATTTGGTGTACCTCAGATATCAGCTTGCTAGCTTTTAAGACACAGATGCCAATCAACAATATGTGGTGCTGAAGACCCCTAACAATAGGATAGTTACGCCAACTGGCCTTGATGTCTCCTGAAAACATGGCTCCCCAGAACCCTATTTCTGCTACTCTATCCTTTGAAATATTGGATTGAGTTTAGAAAATCTTTCTGTTTATGGTGTAGTCCAGTTATGTTGATCTGCTCTCTACTGCATGCTGTCACTGCTTTCACCTAACAAAATTCCTATCTGATCTACGAACAACCCTTTCCCTCCTTCCCCTCCTTTTGTAGCCATCAAAGAATCTTTTTTTCTGTACATAAGTCTATTTTTCAGTCCTTAGTACAGAGGTCTCATACAGTACTTGTCCTTTTGCCTCTGACTGATTTCACTCAGCATAATGTTGAAACCAGGTTATGAGATGCTTCCTAAAAATCATCAATTTTCTTTATCAATGCATAATGTTCCATTCAGTGTATGCACCATAGTTTGTTTATCCATTCGTCTGTTGAGGGGCACCTAGGTTGATTGCATCTTTTGCTATTGTGGACTCTGCTGCAATAAACATTAGCGTGCATATATCTGTTCCTGTGAACTCTGTAATTTCTGCAGGATATATTCCAAGCAGTGGGGTTGCTAGATCATAGAGTATTTCTATTTCCAGCTTTCTAAGGAAGCACCAGATTGTTTTCCAAAGAAGGTGTACCATTTTGGATTCCCACCAGCAGTGTAAGAGAGTTCCAATTTCTCCATAACCTCTCCAGCATTTGTTGTTTTGTGTTTTCTGGATTATTACCAGCCTTGTTGGGTGAGATGTCTCACTACAGTTTTTATTGGGTATCTCTAACAGCTAATGATCGTGAGCATTTCCTCATGTGTCCTTTGGCTGCCTGTATGTCTTCTTTGCTGAACTGTCTGTCCATCTCCTTTGCTCATCACTCAGTTGGGTTATTTATCTTTTTTGTGTTCACATTTTGCAATACCTTGTAGCTTATGGAAATCAGACACTGATCCAACATGTAGCTACCAAATATTTTTTACTGGTCTGTAGGTACTCTTTTAGCTCTCTTGGTAAAGTCTTTGGATGCATTGAAGTTTTTGATTCTTAGTAGTTCCCATTTGTCTACTTTCTTTTCTGTTCATACATTGTTGGTCAGATTTTGTAGTCTGTATAAGTTGTGTGTTGGGAATTCCATTGTTGACCCTATTTTTTTCTTGCATGATCTTTATTGCTTTAGGTTTGATATTAGGTCTTTGATCCAGTTTGAGTTAGTTTTTATGTAAAGTTTGAGTTATGGATCTTGTTTCAGTTCTTAGTAGATGGATATCCAATTTTTTTGGTTTATTGTGATTAAATGAAATTAAATTTACATGCCACCCTTGCTACTCTGTCCTTGCAATACTGGGTTAAGACTAGAAGAGTTTTCAGTTTATGGTGAAGTCCGGTTAAGTTGATCTTCTTTCTACTGTGTGCTGTCACTGTTTTCACCCAACCAAATTTCTATCAGCTGTCTAATTTATGACAACATCTCTCTCCCCTCCCTTCATTGAAGCCATTAAAGAGTCTTCTGCACATCAGTCTATTTTTAATTCTTTATAAGAGGGGTCTCATAAAATATTTGTCTTTTTGTGCCACTGACTAATTTCACTCAGCATAATGTCTCCCAATTAAATCCAGGTTATGAGATATTTCCTAAAATCATCATGGTTCTTTATCATCACAGTGTTCCATTGAGTATATGCACCAATGGTTTCTTTACCGATTCATCTGCTGATGGGCATCTGGGTTGATGTCGTCTTTTAGCTATTATGGACTGTGCTGCAAGAAGCATACACGTGCATGTATCTGTTCATATGATTGACCTTGATTCTGTAGGATATACTCTGAGCAATGGGACTACTGGATCAAATAGTATATCCATTTTCAGCTTTTTAAGGAAGCCCCAGATTGCTTTCCAAAGAGGTTGTACTATTTTGCAATCCCACTAGCAGTGTAGGAAAGTTCTAGTCTCTCCACAGCCTCTCCATCATTTGTTCTTTTGTGTTTTTTGGATCACGGCCAACCTTGCAGGGGTGAGATAGTATCTCATTGTAGTTTTGATGTGGATTTCTCTAAACCCTGTTGGTATAGTAGCAAGTGCTGTGTCTGCTAACCAAAAGATGAGCAGTTCAAATCTACCAGGTGCTCATCGGAAACCCTATGGGGCAGTTCTACTCTGACCTATAGGGTCACTATGAGTCAGAATTAACCCAGTGGCACCGGGTTTGGCATTTTTTGTTTGTTTCTTAATAGCTAATTATCATGAGCAATTCCTCATGTGTCTTTTGGCTGCTCGGATACCCTGTTTGGTGAAGTGTCTGTTTATCTCCTTTACTCACTGCAGTACCTTGTGGATTATGGAGATCAGATGTCAGTCCAACATGTAGTTTCCTAATGCTTTTTCCCATTCTGTAGGTAGTCTTTTAATTCTTTTGATAAAGTCTTTGGATGAGCAAAAGTGCTTGATTCTTAGTAGTTCCCATTTATCTATTTTCTTGTCTGTTATTCATGCTTCGTTTGTCAGATTTTGAAGTCTGTCTAAGCTGTGTATTAAAGCTTCCACTGTCGACGGCACTTGGCTGGCTGTTGACCTTATTTTTTCTTGCAAGATGTTTATTGTTTTGGGTTTGGCCTTTAGGTCTTTTATCCAGTTTGAGTTAGTTTTTGTGTAAGCTATGAGATAAAGGGTCTTGTTTCAATTTTTTTATAGATGAATATCCAATTTTGCCAACGTCATTTGTTAAAGAGATTGCTTTTACTCCAGTTTGTAACCTTGAAGCCTTTGGCTAATATCAGCACTTCATAAGAGGATAGTGCAATCTCTGGGGTCTCAACTCTGTTCCATTGTCTATATGTCTCCTTTTGTGCCAGTTCCAGGCTATTTTGACTACTGTGGCAGTGTAATAGATTCTAAGGTCAGGTAGTGTGAGACCTCCCACTGTGTTCCTGTTCTTCAGTAGTGCTTTACTTATCCAGGGTTTTTTCCCTTTCCAAAGTTGGTGATTAGTTTACTCATCTTATGAAAAAAGTCACTGGAATCTGTACTGGGATTGCATTTTATAGGTAGGTCACTTTGGGAAAAATAAATATTTTCACAATGTTAAGTCTTCCTACCATGAACAGGGTAGGTTTCTCCATTTATGTAAGTCTCTCTTGGTTTCTTGCAGTAAGTCTTGTAGTTCTCTTTGTATAGGTCTCTTGTTTCTCTAGTTAGATTTCTTTTTGATGATCTCTTTGTTGGTATAAAGGAATCCTACTGATTTACTTATACATCTTATATTCTGAGTCTTTGCTGAACTCTCCTATTAGTTTCAGTAGTTTACTTACGGATTCTTTAGGATTTTCTACAGATACAATCATATCATCTGCAAATATGGAGATTTTTACTTCTTTCCTGATGCAGATGTCCTTTATTTCTTTGTCTTCTTTAATTGCTTTGACCAAAACTTCCAGTACATGTTGAATAGAAGTGGTGAGAGTGAGCATCCTTGTCTAATTCCCATTCTTAAGGGGAATTGTTTCCATCTCTCTTCATTCAGGATGACGTAGGCTGTTAGCTTTGCATAGACGTCCCTTATTGGATTAAGGAATTTCCCTTGTATTTCTATTTTGTTAAGAGTTTTTGGCATGAATAGGTGGGGGACTTTGTCAAATGCCTTTTCTGCATCAATTGGCAAAATCAGGTGATTCCTATCTTTTGTGCTATTTATGTGGTTGATAACATTAACTGTTTTTCTGATGTTGAACCAGTCTTGCTTCCCTGATATTGGTCCAACTTAGTCAAGATGAATCATTTTTTTTGATAGGTTGCTGAATTCTACTGGCAAAGATTATGTTGAAGTTTTTGCGCCTACATTCATAAGTGATATTGGTCAGTAATTTTTTTTTGTAGGATCCTTCCCTGGCTTTGGTATCAGTGTTATGCTGGGAGTATTCCATCCCTTTCTATGCTGTGACATAGTCTCAGTAGTATTGGAGTTAACTTTTTTCTATAAGTTTGGTAGAATTCTCTGGTGAAGACCTCTGGGCCAGGGCTTTTCATGGTTGGTAGTTTTTTGATGACTTTTCAATCTCTTCCTTTGTATTGGGTTTATTAAGTTGTTCTCCTTCTCCTTGTGATAATTTTAGTAGGTGATATGAATCTAGGAATTTGTCCATTTCCTCTAGGTTTTTAAATCTCTTAGAGTACAGTCTTTTTTAATATTCTGTTATGATACTTTTGATTTCAGTTGGGCCTGTTGTGACATCTCCATCTCATTTCTCATTCAGGTTATTGATTTCCTCTCCTGTTTTTCTTTTGTAAGTTTAGTCAATGTTGTTGCTCTTTAAAAAAAAAAAAACAGCTTTTGGTTTTGTTAAATTTTTCAACTGTTCTTCTATTCTCTTATTAATTTAGTTCTGCTCTTATTTTTATTATCTGTTTTCCTCTGGTGCCTCAGGCATTCCTCTGTTGCTCTCTTTCTGCTTGTTCAACCTATAGGCTTAATTCTTTGGTTTGGGTTTTCAGATGTATGCGTTTATAGTGATGCACTGACCTCTGAGCACTGCTTTTGCTGTATCCCATAGGTTATGGTAGGATGTGTTTTCATTCTCATTTGATTCCATAAATGTATTTCATCCTTGATTTCCTCTATAATCTATGTTTTTTTGAGCAAGGTGTTGTTGGGTTTCCATAAGTTCAAATTTCTACTTACTATTTTCTGCTATTGATTTCAACTTTTATGACTTTGTGGTCCAAGAAGATGCTTTGCAATCATTCAATGGTTTAGATTTTGTTGAGATTTGCTTTATGTCCTAACATGTGGTCTATACTGGAAAATGTTCCATGTGCATTGGAGGAGACGGTGTACTTGTTTGTTAATGAGTAAAAAGTTCTGTATATGTCGCTGAGGTTTAGTTGGTTAATTGTGGCAATAAGATCTTCTGTGTCTTTACTGAGCTTTTTCTGCATGATCTGTCTATTACTGAAAATGGGATATCAAAGTCTCCAACTATTATTGTGGCGTGATCTATCACATTTTTCAATGTAGTCAGTGTTTCTTCAGTATATTTAGATGTTCTGGTATTGGATACATAAATGTTTACTATTGTTATGTCCTGAGTGTGTATTGAACTTTTAAGCAATAAATGGTGACTATCCTTGTCCATGATGGTGGATTTCACATTAAAATTTATTTTATCTGAGACTAGTATTGCCATTCTTGTTCTTTTTTTGTATGTTGCTGGTTTGGTATTGATTTTTCCATCCTTTAATTTTCAGTTTGTTGATATCTTTGAGTTTGAGATGTGTCTCTTATAAGCAACATATAGATGGACCATGTGTTTTGATTCAGGATGTCACTTGCTGTCTCTTTATTGGAGTGTTCAGTCTGTTTATGTTCATTGTAATTATTGACAGATATGTGTTTAGTACTGTCATTTTGATGTATTTATTTTTGTGTTGGTATTTTCTCTGTTGCTCTTAATATTCCATTGGCGGTCATTGTTCTTTAATTTTTCATTTTACTCTGTTGCATTTTGATTAACCTCTAGGAGGGTTCTATATATAATTCTTTTTTCCTTGACCTCTGATACTTTTAGAAAGACTTCTTTATATGAGAAGTTTTTTGATTGTTTACTTGGGGAGTTTTCCGGAGCATTGTGGGCTGTTTCTTTAAATGATTAGAGATGAATTGTTGCCTTTGGGCCATCTAGAGGCTGTTTAGTTTCTCTTGTGTAACCTCAACAGGAGCTGAGGGACAGTTCTGAGAGGGGACTTAGTCACCAGCTACCACTGAGTACTCTAGTGACTGGATCCAGATGGACTGTCTTGGGTGGCAGGCTCTGCCTCCTAGCTGGCAAAGACAGCACCCTGCTTGTGCAGTCACTGGGAGGCTATCACCTGGCACTGTGAATTGGATCATTGAAGGGTTGATGAGATGCTGCTGGGCCACTCAGCAGTTAGTTCCTCAGGTAGTCAATCTTATTTTAAAAAGGTTATTTACTGCTAAGCAAGTAGCTGTCCAACAGCTGCCAACATAAGTCAGGCCCTCAAGAGTAGCAAGCCCCACCTTCTAGCTGACAATGAAAGCACCTCATGGGCTGACCCAAGTGCTATAATGTGGTTCAAAATAGGCCCCACCCATATCTGTAGGCACTGCTGTCCTACACATCTTCTCTGCTGGAGAAGCATTTTCCAGACAGGGGCTGTTGCTCCGTGTTAGAATTAGCTCCAGCTAATGCCTCCAGGTGGGTGACTCTGCCTCCCAGTTCACCAAGATGGTGTCCCACCTGAGCTGTCCTGCCTGCCATGAAACAGTAGATTCTATGGCACAGCTCAGAAAAGAGAGGGTGGAGGGGAAGTGGTGCCCTCAGTCAGCAGGTGGGCTCTCAGTATGTCACTGTCCCAAGCAAAGTATCTCTACTGCACTATGCGATGCTTAATTAAGCACTCAGTTCAGTGTATTAGCCAGCTCATGCCCAGTCCCCACCTCCCGGATAACAAAGAAGGTGTCAGTACCTGCAGTCCTCCCAAATGGCGAGTGAGCAGAAGCCGGACTGAGCATGCTGCTGCCTGATCTTTGACAGCAGTAATTACCCTTACTGGCGGCTGGTCTAATCTGACAACCCTATACCAGATCCTATGGCTTCCTGTGTGTCCACCTCTAGAAATCCAATTTTACTGACACTGTTTGTTAAAGAGAAAGCTTATACCCCAGCTGATGACCTTTGGGCCTTTATTGAATATCAGCTGTCGACAAGAGGGTAATGATATTTCTGGGATCTCAATTCTGTTCCATTGGTCTATATGTCTGTTTTGACTAATGTGGTAGTGTAATAGGTTCTAAAGTCAGGTAGTGTAAGACCACCGTCTGTGTTCCTCTTCTTTCATTTCCAAACAAAGTTAGTGATTTATTTCTCCATCTCATTAAAAAATGACTGGAGTTTGTAGTAGGATTGCATTGTACATGTACATCGCTTTGAGTGAAATAGGCATTTTAACAGTGTTGAGTCTTCCTAGTCATGAGCAAGGTAGGTTTCTCCATTGATGTAAGACTCTTTTGGTTTCTTGCAGTAGGGTCTTGTAATTTTCTCCGTATAGGTCTCTTACATCTCTGGTTAGATTTTTCTAGTTATTTTATTTTTGTGGGGGCTATTGTTAATGATATTGATTTTGTGATTTCTTTGTTGATGTAAAGGAATCCTACTGATTTATTTTTGTTTATCTTACATCCTGATACTTTGCTGAACTCTTTTGTTAGTTCCAGTAGTTTATTAATGGATGCTTTAGGGCTCTTTCTGTATATGATCACATCTGCAAGTAGGAAAATTTTTATTTATTTTTTTAGCCAATGTGGATGCCTTTTACTTCTGTTCTTATCTAATTACTCTAGCTAGAACCTCTAGCACAATGTTGAATAGAAATAGTGGGCATTCTGTATCTAGTTCCCATTCTCAGGGGGAATTCTTTCAGTCTGTCTCCATTCAAGATGATGTAAGAGGGTAGCTTTGCATAGATGCCCCTTAGTGTATTAAGGAATTTCCCTTCTATTTCTATTTTGCTGAGTTCCTAACATGAAGGGGTGTTAGACTTTGTCAAATGTCTTTTCTGCATCAATTGACAAAATCAGGTAATTCTCATCCTTTGTGTTGTTTATGTGGTTGAGCACATTAATTGCTTCTCTGATGCTGAACCAGCCTTGCATAACTTGTTTCAATCCAGTTTGGTCATGATAAATTGTTATTTTGATACGTTGTTCAAATCTATTAGCTAGAATTTTGGTGAAGATTTTTGCATCTAGGCTCATGAGCGATGTTGATCTTTAATTTCTTTTTTGTGAGATCTTCCTCTACCTTTGCTATCATAGTTATGCTGGCTTCATAGGATGAATTTGAGAGTATTCTGTCCTTTTTGTGCTGTGAAATTGCATCAGTATCATTGGAATTGAGTCCTCTCTAAAAATCTAAAACTGTGGAATTCTCCAATGAAGCCACCTGGGCCAGGATTTCTTCTATTGGTAGTTTTTTTTACTCTTTCAGTCTCTTGGCACTGGGTTGGGTGATGAATTTATTAAATTGTTTTATTTCTCCTTGTGATGATTTTGGTAGGTGATACGAGTCTAAAAAGGTGTCCTTTTCCCCTAGGATTTCAAATCTATTACAGTTCAGTGTTTTGTGGTATTCTGTTATGATATTTTTTATTTCAGTTGTGTCTGTTATGACATCTCTGTCTCATTTCTTATTCTTGTTGTTTCCTCTCCTGTTTTTCTTTTGTAAGATTAGCTAGTGGCTTATCAATTTTGTTGAAGTTTTCAGAAAACCAGCATTTGGTTTTGTTAATTCTTTCAATTGTTTTTCTATTCTGTAATGCATTTAGATGTGCTCTAATATTTATTATCTGTTTTCTTCTGATGCCCAAGGTGTTCTTTTGTTGCTTTCTTTCTGCTTGTTTACGTTGTAGGGTTAGTTCTTTCATTTGAGCCCTTTCTTCATTCCTGATGCGTGCATTTATAGTGATAAATTGACCTCTGAGCACTGCTTTGGCTGTATCCCTCAAGTTCTGGTAGGAAGTGTTTTCACTCTCATTTATTCCATATATTTCTTTATTGCATCTTTGATTTGTTCTATAACCCATGGATTTTTGAGCAAGGCGTTGTTCAGTTTCCATGCATTCAAATTTCTACCTATGTTTTTACAACTTTTATGGCTTTATGGTTTGAGACGACGCTTTGAAATATTTCACTGGTTTAGATTTCATTGATGCTTGCTTTATTCTAGAGAGTGTTCCATGTGTATTGGAAAAGAAGGTGTTCTTAACTGTGGGTAAAAAGTTCTGTCAATGTCAATGAGGACTTGTGAGTTGATTACTTTAACAAAATCTTCTGTATCTTCATGGAGCTTTTTTCTGGGTGATCTGTCCATTACTGGAAGTGGAGTGTTGAAGTCTCCTACTATTATTGTGGAGTGACCTATCTTATTTTTCAATGATGTCAGTATTTGATTGATGTATTTAGATGCTCTAGTATTGGGTGCATAGATATTTAATACTGTTATATCCTGTTTATGTATTGAAACTGTCAGCAATAAACAGTGATCATCCTTGTCCATGATGGTGCATTTTACAGAAAGTCTATTTTATCTGAGATTAGTATTGCCATTCCTTTTATTCTTTGTATGTTGTTTGATTGATATACGTTTTCATCTTTTAATTTTTGGTTTGTTCATATCTTTGTGTCTAATGTGTGTTTGTTTTTGTAAGCAGTTTATAGACTGATCTTGTTTTTTCATCCAAGCTGTTAATCTTTGCCTCTTTATTGGAGCATTTAATCCATTTACATTCATTGTAATTATTGATAGACATGCATTTAGTGCTATCATTTTGGTGCCTTTATTTTGGTTTTGTTGCTATTTTTTATTATTCTTTTTAATATTCTGTCATGGGTTGTTTTTCTTTATGGGTTTACTTTCCATCTTTTTCAGTGTTTGTTTTGTGTTTGTTGAAACCGCTGTATTATGTTTCTTGTTTTGATATGTAGCATTGTCAGTTTGCTTTGTGGCTATCCTCTTGATCCCCCTTAATGTTTTAAATTTACACCAATCTTTACCTTCTCCATATGGTCTTAATTTTCTCCCCATCTGAGAGGGTTAAGCTTGCTGTAATATATTCCTCTTTATAGTATGACGATGTCATAGTTTTTGTTTTAAAATCACTGGTTCCCTATTTTTAATATTTTAGCTTTGATTAAGCTTAGTGGCTTCCCTAACTGAGTAGGAATCTGGATGCTGTGTCCTTAGGTATACACTCTATCTTATTGTTTTTCTAAACAAAGAGCTTCTTAAAGAATTTCTTGCAGTTTTGGTTTTTTTTTTTTCCAAAGTCTCCAAGCTTCTGTTTATCTGAAAATGTCTTCATTTTACCATCATAACTGAGAGACCATTTTGCAGAATATGTAATTCTTGGTTGGAAGTTTTTCTCTTCCAAGGCTTTGTCTGTATAATCTCACTATCTTCTTGCCAACATGGTTTCTGCCAAGAAGTCAGAGGAAAGCCTACAGTGCTCTTTGTACATTAGTTTTACTTTAAACCTAACTGCCTTTAAGAGTCTCTCTGTATGTTTCATTTTATTAAGCCTGATTAAAATATGTCTTGGTGTCTTTCTTTTGGAGTCTAGTTTTTGTGGTGTTTGATAAGTATCTTGAATGTTTATATTCTCTTCTTTCATGATTTCAGGGACTTTTCTGTCAGGAACTCTTTAATGATTCTCTCTGTATTTTCTGCCTTCTCTCCCTGTTCAGGAACTCCAATTATTCGTGGATTATTCCTCTTGATGGAGTCCCACATGCTTATTAATATTTGTTCATTCTTTTTTTATTTCTTTCATCTGATTACTCCTTATGAATGCTGGTGTCAGTTGCTTTGTCTTCACGCTCACCAACTCTACATTCCAATCCATCCATCCTGCTCTTTTGCTTTGCATTAAATTGTCTAATTCTTTAATTTATTATTGATCTGCTGGATTTCAAATCATTGATGTTCTAGCAGGTCATATAACTTCGATTTTTGTACTACTGAATTTTGTTTAATCTCTAGAAGGGCTCTTTACATAATTCTTTTGTATTCTACCTCTGACAATTTCAAAAAGGCTTCTTCATCTGGGAATATTTTTGATTCTATGTTTTGGGTTTTCCAGAGCTGTGGTGGTCTGCTTGTTTAAATGGTTAGACATTGATTGTTATCTTTATATCATCAAGAAGTTGTTCAGTTTCTCCAGTGTTACACTGATGGGAGCTGAGGTATAGGTCTAAGAAGGGAGTGAGTAAGGGCACTTCTCCATGTGGTTGCCAGCTGCTGCTGTGTTCTCTAGGTGTAGGTGACTTACGTATAGCTCCTCTGTCAATGTTGATTCTGTCAAGCCCCAAGATGCTACGTGCCTTAGTACCTGGTCCTACCTGGACCCTGAGAAGTGGCAGGCCCTGCATCCTGGCTGCTAAAGGTGGTGAAATATTTGTGCCAACTCTCTGTCATCACACTAGTCGAGACTATTCTGTACCTCAGAGAAAGGATGAGTGAAGGATGCTGCCACACTTGGTTGCCAGAGACCACTGCATTCTCTAGATGAATTTGTCTTAAACACTGCTTGTCTGCCATGAGGACAGCCACCAAAAGCACCCAAGCCCTCGAGGGTGGGATGCCTTACCTCCTGGATGGCAAGGATGGTGCTCTACTGATGGAGTCTCTGGGGACTGTCCACCAATGCTATGATATGACTCAGTGAAGGGTCATGGAGGTGGCACCACCACACTCAGGTGCTTGTCGCTGCTACTATCACTAGCCACTCCAATAATAAGACCTGCTTTTCTGCTGAGACAGCTGTTGACCAGCTGCAGCTGATTCACAGTAAAAGATCCATTCCTTGGTAACAGATTGTGGGCTGGGTCTGTCTTGAAGGGAGTGAGAAAACATGCAATATGATATCAAGATGAAGTCCCAGGATCCCAACCATCCGAGGTCTAGGAAAAGGGGGACAATGATCACCAAAATTGGTTGGGCAGAGTTGGTTGAAGAAAATCAAAAGAACAAAGTCACTGCCATCGATTCAACTCCAACTCATAGTGACCCTACAGGACACAGTAGAACTGCCCCATAGTTTCCAAGGAGTGCCTGATGGATCTGAACAGCCAAAATTTTGTTTAGCAGCCATAGCACTTAACCACTATGCCACCAGAGTTTCCATTGGTTGAAGGGGGAGAGAAAATTGAGCACAGTGAATTATGACAAGTTGGACAACAGCAGGAACAGGATGGATTAGAAGAATGAAAGGAGCATGTATACACCTCAGCAAGGACATGGAATGAGGAACCTGAGGTACAAAGAAGGAAAATGTCTTGCCCCTATCAATAATCTTCAGATTTTCACCCAGTTCACAGTTCATTCAAAACCTATTTCTTTAAGTTGATTCCAACTCATTTCATTAGGCCCTGCTAAAAGACATAAAGATCTATGGCAAAAGCTTTTTCTGACTGAACATCATGAGGCATTATATAGCCAACTTAGTTTAGACAACGATGTTCACTACAACAAACAGCAATAAAGCAGAAATGATTAAAAACATGTCAATCACATTTAGCTCTTAGAGCATACAGTGTTTATGTGGCCTTGCATCAACTGAGTCACTCCAGGCACCAGACCCACTGACATGGTTTCCTAATGTTGAAAAAAAAATTTTTTTTTTTTAAAGGAAAGCCTCAGATGCCCCTGTATTTTCCAAGGCACAGAGATGGGAGATATTCTTGTCACCACCCTCTGCTAAAAATCTGCTCACTTTGCAGTTAACAAAAGAACAGCAACAAAAGATTATCTTCAAATCTTTCTGCTGATAATCCCATAATTTAAATGAGCAAATAGGAATAAGAATTTACTTTGACAGCAACCCAGGATCTCAGTTTAAGAACCAGCCTTATGATGTATAAAGCCTGGCTCCACAGCTGTGAAAATGTTGCTCTACCATAGTTTTAAAATAGGGATAATAATAGTTCAACCTCATAGGATTAGACAAGTTAATAGTGCATTTAGCACAATGCCTAGCATATGATATACATCAATAAATGTTAACAACTATTATTAGTACCATGCACTGTAAATTATAAAGAATTTTCACATACCTTCTTTAAATTTTCATTGAATTCTATTAGTGTGTATTGGTTATACACATTTTACAACTGGTGATTCTAAGACCTAAGGATTTTAATCAGAAAATGGTGGTAGGTTCAAGAAAAAAAATCAAGATTGGAATTTTAAATCTGCCACCTGCCGCGGATTTTTTTTAACCTTTCTGATTCTCTGATTTTCTAGTATTTAAGTGAAGAATTCTGAGAATGTGTAGCCAGAAGTTGGTTCATAATGAATGCATTATTGTTGGGTTGATTTTAACTCATAGTGACTCCAATAGGCCTTAAAAGGTGGCCTTAGAAGAGTTTATTATTATTATTATTAAGTAATCTCTCTATAATCACACAAACTAATGATACAGCCAGGACTTGAACTAGCCTTACATGTTTTCTGCTACACCTCCTACCTCTCTGAGGTTAGGTGGTAGACAAGTCGTGGAGAAATACATCACTTAGGAAAAGGACAAGAAATACAGCATTGACATGAGGCAGTGAGTGAATGGATGGAGTCCACTTGTAGTCAACTTGTCATTAAACAGCTCATTAGTGCCCTGAGTGATTGATTAATGCCATATCAGGAGCTCATCTTTTTTCTGTGTAGCTTCAACTTGGGACATTAGGCAGCAGAATCACACAGATCAGTCTTGGTTACTGGTAGCCCAGGCTGTTGAGCCCCTGAATAGCCTCTATCTATGCAACCATGGCTATTCAAATCCTGAGTAGCAAGAACAGGGTACCTAATTGGCTAGCTGGCATCAACTGGGATCAAGGCATTAGTCTACTTGGTTGTTCAGTGCCTCTTTTATGGTGGCTACTCATTCAATACATGATCTTTGCACTTCATGCCTTGTGGCAGGTAAATAATGGCCTCTGAAAAGATGTCTGCATTCTGTTCCTTGGAATCTGAATATTCTGTTACATGGCAGAGGAATGTTAAGATTTCAGCTAGAATTAAAGTTGCTAATCAACTGATCTTAAAATAGGTAGATTTTCCGGATTTTCTGGGTGGATCCAGTGTAACCACCCAACCAAAAAAACTCACTGTTATCGAGTCAATTCCAACTTATAATGACCCTGAAAGACAGAGTAATGGCCCTGTAGAGTTTCCAGGGAGCTTCTAGTGGATTTAAACTACCAACTTTTAGTTAGCAACCATATGACTTAACCAACAAACCTCAGGGTTTCCAGTGTAGTCACACATGCACAAAAAATCTTTTGCAGTTAAGTGAACCCCTACCCATAGCAACTCAATGTGACAGAGTAGAACTGCCCCATAGAGTTTCCAAGACTGTAATTTTGTGAAAGCAGACTGGCATGGAATGTCTGGTGGGTTCAAACCACTGACCTTTAAACATGAAAGAGAGAGGCAGGAGAGCCAGTGTCAGAGTAACCGGATGTGGAAAAGACCTGACTAATCATTTCTGACTTTAAAGATGAAGGAAGCCAGACATGAGCCTAGGAATGTTGTGGCCTCTAGAAAATGGAAAAGGTAAGGAAACAGACCCTTCCCTAGAGCCCCGAGCAGGAACACAGCTCTCCCAGCACCTTAAAGACTCACTTTAGACTTCTGACCACCAAAACCATAAGAAAATAAATATATATTGCTTTAAGCCACTAACAGTGATAATTTCTTACAACAGCAATAGGAAACAAATACGTACCTGAGCCTACGAGGTCTGACAATTACATTCACAAATTCATCCTAGAAAAAAAATGCTACATACCCATTGCTGAATGTCACTACAGCCACCTTCAAAGTCCTCCCCTTGGGAAGTTATGCACCAATGCCAATGTCTAGTCTACCCTTTAAAGCAGTTTTGGAACTCTTTTTCTGGAATTGCTGTCAGAGCTGTCATTGTATTACCCTTGACATTCTGAATGTCATGGAAATGTCTTCCTTTCAATATTTTCTTTATTTTAAGGTAAAGAAAAAAGCCATTGTGGGCCACATTAAGTGTGTAGGTAAGCTGTTCCAATACATTTGTTTGTTTACTGGCTAAAAACAACCTTACAGACAGTGTCATGTGAGTTGGTGTATTGTTCTGATGCAAGAGCCATGAGTTGTTGGTGAAAAGTTCAGATCATTTTCTTCTAACTTTTTCGTGCTGCTGTTTCAGCACTTCTAAATAGTAAACTTGTTTAACTGTTTCCACTTGCTACAAATTCAGAATGAACAATCCCTCTGACATCAAAAAAAGTTAGCCATATTGTTATGACTCTTGGTTTAGAATGATGGAATGTTTTTGATCGTGGAAAATTCACTGACTTTCGTTGTACTCTTTGACATTTTGTTTCAGGGTCATATTGATACACCCATGTTTTATCACTAGTGATAACACAGCTCAAAACATTGTCTTACCTTTCTAAAAGGTCTTAGCAAGCTACAATTCTTCTTTGCTTTTGTTTATCAGTGAGCTCCTTCGGGACCATTTTTGCACACACCTTTCTCATGCCAAGAGTTTCAGTTGAGATTTTCCTCTTTCTCTATTGATGTTTCCTTGTTACGCTATTCTTTTCACTGTCAGCTGATGATTTTGTTGCACAATTTGATGAATTTTTGCAATGTTTTCATTAGTTTGGCTCCTTACTAGCTGCCCTCACCTCTCTTCATCAGTGATGCTTTCTCTCCCCTCAGAAAAATGTTTAACCCAATTGTATACTGACTTTTTTTCATGGCATCATCCTCATAAACTTGGACTAACATGTCCCTGATTTCACTTCCACTCTTGCCAAGTTTAACAAGAAATTTAATGGTTCCTCATTGCTCTAATTTGAGCTCTGATATTCTTGCAACAGCACACAAAAACCGACAATAATAATGACCATCACTCAGCAAGACACCCTCACACGTCCACACAAACACAGCTGTGAGATACTGATATACCAAGGTTACGAAACTTGACTGATATACCAAGGTTAAGAAATTGGGTTGTTTATACACTGCTGGCAAGGTAAGCACATGATGGCAACTTTGCAAACTTGTCAGACCTTGTATGCTTATTCACATGGCTCTACATCAGACTTTCTCATCCCCATTTCTTCTTTTTTTTTTCTTTTCCTTCCAGTCGGGGGTACAGGACACAAGTAAGCTGTTTGGGCAAATACAGTTATAGCAGTTTCCTAGGGCTGACATGACAAAGTACCACTAACCCTCTGGCTTACATTTATTGTGTCACAATTTTGGGAGCTAGAAACAAGGTACTGCTCATTTTTATTCCTTTCAAAGGCATTTAGTAAGAATCTTCTCCATGCATCTCTCATAACTTCTTGTGACAGCCGTAGATTCTTGTTCCTTGGCTTGCAGGTCATCCCATTCTTTAGTTTTTCTACATCTCTTTTTGTCTTCTCAAGGTCATAACCACAGGTATAGGTTAGCTATTCAATGTATGTTTTAGGGGAACACAATCGAATCTGTAATAATTAACTAACCAAGAAACTGTCCACTGCCCATTACCCCATTCTTATTCTCATTATAGTCACTTTTCTTCTGATACAAAGCAGATAACTGACTACATCATCTGGAGCTCTGAGCATTGGGAGGACTTTTCCTCACCTCTGTCTTTCTGGGTCACCTATGGTTGAAGCAATCATAAAGCCACAGTCCATTTTCTCCTCGCACCCATCAATGAAAACTTTAGCCTTTATCCTCCCTCTTTTTGGGAGTTAAGATACTAACCCAGTGTGACCACAGATGTGAGCTGAGAAAAGAGATGACAGGTAACAGTGGTGTGTGACATAAAAGTCTTGGCTACTTAGCTCAAGTAGCTTATTTGTGCCCCCTCACCCTGCTCATGCCTAATTTCAGATGCATGCCTTCCATGCTACAATGAATTTCTGCAGAACTCAGCCTCCTCATGATTTAGTAGGTCTGACAGAAGACAACTAATTATGAACAGCTCTTGGGTACAAGGATACTTATGTCCCATAGTCAGATCTTTTATCTCTACCAGGGCCAGTTATGTCAGGAGCTATTTTTAAAATGGTGTCTAGTTCTTCACTACAGATAATTTGGCCATGTGCCAGAACCCTCCAGGTCTATATTGTGACTCCCCTATTAGGGCCTTGACATAAACTCTACACAGTATATCTTCCTACCACAAACAGCTCAAGTGCTATATAGTCCACTTGGCTGTATGTCCTAAATGGGAAGAATGTTAGCATTTGCACCCTAAATGTGCTGTAGCTCATCTCTACACAGACCCGGATCAGAGCTGGCAGCCTAGTGGTTAATAGGTCAGAGAGGTATTTTTAAGTATGAAATATTCTGTTTCAATAACATGAAGAGACCTACCAGATATAATAACAGTGGAATGTAAGATACTTTTTAGAAGTGAGGATGATGAGACTTCATTTCACTTACTTTGGACATGTTATCAGGAGGGATCCTGTCCTTTTGAAGGAAGGACATCATGTGTGGTGAAGTAGAGGGTCAGCTTAAAATAGGAAGACCCTCAACCAGCTGTATTGACACACAGGCTACAACCATGGATTCATATAGAGTTTGACAATTAAGAAAAAGTGCCACATATATCATGGTCAGACTTTGTATGCAGCAATAATTGTGAGGATGGTGCAGGACTGGGCTGCACTTTGTTTCTTTGTGCATAGGAGTTGGAACCAACTACGTAGCACCTAACAACACAACATAACATACGTGTCATGGATTAAATTGCTACATCTGTAGCAATTTGGCTGGGCCATCATTCCTGTTATTGTAAATTTTGCCTCTGTGATGTTAATGAGGATGGATGGACTGCAGTTCAGTTGGTGTGCCCGGACTTAATGTGTGAGATTGTACTGTGGCTTGGGGTGGCCTCTTGGGATATAAAATGAAAGGAGGCAAGCTGAGATTTGGAGACCTCATACCATCAAGGAAGAAAGCAGTGCTGGGAGCTGAGCATGTCCTTTGGAAAGGACTGGGGTCTCTGCACCTCAGGAGCTTACAGTGCAAGGCATGATTGACAACAAGGACTTTCCTCCAGTGCCAGCAGAGAAAGACTTCCTCTGAAGCTGACACCCAGAATTTGGACTTTAGCCTACTGGACTGTGTCAAATAAAACTTCTCTCTTTAAGGTCATCTACTTACGGTATTTCTGTTAAAGCAGCACTAGATAACTAAAAGAATGCAAGCATTTCTTCTTCCCCTAGAGATTTCTCCTGGACCCCTAGAAACGTCACTAACAGACTTCTGAATCTACACAGGGTTTATCTTCCATACTGTGGAGCACATTCACCTTACCAAGGCTGACCACATTATACTTTTTGCTTTCTTATGTGGTCTGATGAACCAGATGTCATTAATATGAACCATTGTAATCTACTACACAATGTTCATATGGTCCCTTTGGACTGAAATACACACATACACACATACACATAAACACATGCACACATGTAATTAGGTCATGTATTGTTCAGATATTCTGTATAGAATATTCTATGTTTTCTTTCTAATTTTTATCTTTTCTAGTTTTTATCTATTACTGAATGAGGTAGTTTAAAACCTCCCACTAAGACTGGACATATCTTTAACCATCATTTTAATTCTGCAATTTTTAATTTATGTATTTTAAAGTGAAGTTATTAGATGTTTACTGATTTTGAATTGTTATATTTTCCTAGTGTACTGTTCGTTACTTCTGCTAATGTTTCTTTGTTTTCTTTACAATCTACCTTGTGTGATATGAATGCAGCCATATAATATTGTTGTTGTTATTGTTGTTTGCCTGTTATATGCTTTTCCGTACTTTTTTTTTATTTTATTATGACTGAGTGAAAATGTACATTCCCTTATAAATTTACATGCCCACCTAGATGCAGCTTCCACTTCTCTCCATGCCCGGTGACAGAACACTCTTCCTTTCTGCTCTATGTCTCATCCTCCCAGCAGTCTCCCTTCCCCTCTTTTACACCCACTCCCCTTACTACAGCCAGAGGTCATCAGGATGATATCCTATAAATGCACAGAACCATAAAGTGTATCCAATATATGATCACTCTGCATTGCCAAGTCCAATCCCTTCATGTCAGAACAGTGGACCCTCTTTATGATTTACGGGCAAGGGCAGCATCAGGGCTAGAGGCCATGCTCTCAGGGGAACCCCGAAGCCACTGGACCATCAATTGAGGTCTTTTAGTGGAGATCTCAGGGTGCACCCCTTGTTACTCTTGGGTTGCCAGTGAGACTCAACTTAGTGAGCTCCATCGTGGCTATCACAGGTGGTGGCCGGGCACCATCGGGTTCTTCCAGTCCCAAGTCTATATAGGCACCCAGTCATGTGGGTCTCTCTATCTTCTGGGTTGTCTTTACCCCGTGTCATTTTGGTTCTCGGTGAGCATCCATTCCTGCTGAGTTGGGACCATTTGCTGTGCCCTCGGATGGCAGCTTTTAAGACTCCAGACATCACTCACTAATGTGGGGTGCAGAGAGCCCTCTTAGCAAAATGCTAGTTGTGCCAGTTGGCATCGATTTTGCCTAAGAGCATGGTCTCCTGCCCCTTGCCCCAGCTGCTCTGTCATTGCAATATTGGGTTAAGATGGAAGGACTACTCAAGTTATGCTGAAGTCCATTTAATATTGTTCTTGTTTCTAATGTGTGCTGTCATCGATTTCACCCAATCAGATTTCTACCAACTATCTAATCTAAACCCTCCCCCCTTCGCCCTCCCTCCCTCCCCTCCCTTGCAGTCCTCAAAAAGTCTTTTCTTTATACATAAGTCTGTTTTTGAGATCTTATCATAGGGGTCTCGTACAATATTTATCCTTTTGTCGCTGAGTACTTTCACTCAACGTAGTGTCTTCCAGTTGAAACCAGGTTATGAGATGTTTCCTGGAATCATCATTATTCTTTATCATTGCATAGTGCTCCATTCAGTATATATACCATAGTTTACCTATCTATTCCTCTGTTGTTGAGCATCTGGGTTGATTCCATCTTTTTGCTATTGCAGACTGTGCTGTGATAAACATTCTTGTGCATGTGTCCGTTGGTGTGAAAGACCTTGATTCTGTAGGATATATTCTAAGTAGTGGATTTACTGGGTCAAATGGCATATCTATATCCATTTTTTAAGGCAGCACCAGATTGCTTTCCAAAGAGGCGGGACCATTCTGCAACCTCACAAACAGTGTAGGAGAGTTCCACTTTCTCCACAGCCTCTCCAGTATTTGTTGTTTTGTGTTTTCTGGATCATGGCCAACCTTGTTGGGGTGAGATGGTATCTCATGGTAGTCTTGATTTGAATTTCTTTAATAACTAAAGATCGTGAACGTGACCGCATGTGCTTTTTGGCTGCCTGGATCTCCTCTTTAGAGAAATGTCTGTCCATCTCCCTTACCCGTCACTTAACTGGATGATCCATCCTCCTCTTACTGATATTTTGTAGTATCTTATAGATTATGGAGATCACGCGTCAGTCTGACACAGAGTTGCCAAATATTTTTTCCCATTCTGTAGGTGGTCTTTTAATTCTATTAATAAAGTCCTTGGATGAGCAAAAGTGTTTGATTCTCAATAGTTCCCAGTTACCTATTTTCTCTTCTGTTGATTGTAGTTCGTTTGACAGATCTTGAAGTCTGTCTGAGCTGTGTATCAAAACTTCCATTGTTGTTCCTACCTTTTCTTGGATGAGCTTTATCGTTTTAGGTTTGATATTCAGGTCTTTTATACAGTTTAATGTCTTAGGGCCTTTGTCAAATATCAACTGCTCATAGGCAGATGGTGTCATCTGTAGGTTCTCAACTCCACTCCATTGATCGATCTGTCCATTCTTTTACCAGTACCAGGCTGTTTTGACCACTGTGGCAGTGTAGTATGTTCTAAGGTTGGGTAATGAGAGGCTTCCCAGTGTATTCTTCTTCTTTAGTAGTACCTTACTTAGCCAGGGCTTCTTCACTTTCCAAACAAAATTGGTGATTTGTTTCTCCATCTCATTAAAAAATGACGCCAGATGATATCCCACAGATGCATATTAAACAAGAATTTAAAAAATGACACTGGAACTTGTATGGGGATTGCATTATACAAGTAGATTGCTTTGGATAAAATAGATATTTTCACAATGTTAAGTCTTCCTATCCATGAGTAGGGTAGGTTTTTCCATTTATCTAAATCTCTCTTAGTTTCCAGCAGTAAGGGCTTGTAGTTCTCTTTGTAAAGGTCCGTTATTTCTCTGGTTAGATTAATTCCCAGGTACTTTATCTTCTTAGGGGCTATAGTAAATGGTATTGATTTGATGATCTCCTCGCCAACAGTCTCGTTGTTGGTGTAAAGGAATCCTACTGATTTACTTATGTTTGTCTTATATCCCTAGACTTTGCTGAACTCTTCTATCAGTTTGAGTAGTTTACTTATAGATTCTTTGCAATTCTCTGCATATACAATCATATCATCTGCAAACAGGGAGATTTTGACTTCTTCTTTGCTGATGCAGATGCCCTTTATTCCTTGGTCTTGCCTAATCTAGTTCAATGTTGAATAGGAGAGGTGAGAGTGGGCATCCTTGTCTAGTTCTGGTTCTCAAGGGAAAGTCTTTCAGTCTCTCTCCATTCAGGACGATGTAGGCAATTGGCTTTGTATAAATGGCTCTTATTGCGTTGAGGAATTTTCCGTCTATGCCTATTTTGCTAAAAGTTTTTAGCATGAATGGGTGCTGGATTTTATCAAATGCTTTTTCTGCATCAATGGACAAAATCAGGTGATTCTTGTCTTTTGCGATATTTATGTGGTTAATCATATTGATTGTTTTTCTGATGTTGAACCAGCCTTGCATCCCTGGTATGAGTCCAACTTGGTTATTTTTTTGATATGTTGTTGTATTCTATTGGCAAGAATTTTGTTGAAGATGTTTGCATCTAGATTCATGAGTGATATCTGTCTGTAGTTCACCTTTTTGGTTGGTTCTTTCGCTGGCTTTGGTAACAGGCTTATGCTGGCTTCATAGAATGAGTTTGGGAGTATTCCATTCATTTATATGCTGTGAAAGAGTCTCAGTAGTATTGGAGATAACTCCTTTCTAAAAGCCTGGTAGAATTCTGCAGTGAAGCCATCTGAGCCCGGGCTTTTTTTAGTTGGCAGTGTTTTGATGACCTTTTCAATCTCTTTCTTTGTGATGGGTTTATTAAGTTGTTGTGCTTCACGTTGTGATCATTTGTGTAGGTGGTATGAATCAAGAAATTTGTCCATTTCCTCTAGGTTTTCAAATTTGTTAGAGTACAGTCTTTCATAGTATTTTGTCATGATATCTTTTGATTTCTGTTGGATCTGTTGTGACAATTCCCCTCTCATTTCTAATTTGGGTTATTTGTTTCCTTTCCTGTTTTTCTTTAGTAAGTTTAGCCAGTGGTTTGTCAATTGTACTTTATTTTTGACCTGGTAGTCCTTTAAATTTGTTTCTTGTAAGCAGCTATTCTTGGGATTTATTGTTGTTTTATTATTTAGTTTGCTTTTTTGCTTGTTTTTACTCAACTGGAAAATCTTTGTCTTCTCTTTGGAGCATATAAACCAAAAACAAACCCAATGCTTTTGAGTGGATTCTGATTCATGGTAACCCCATGTGTTACAGTGTAGACTGCTCCACAGGGTTTTCTTAGCTGTAATCTTAACAGAAGATTGCCAGAGTTTTATTCCTCATCTTTGCTAAGTGAGTTCATATCACCAACCTTTAGGTTAGTAACCGATAGCAAATGATTTATGTCACTACGAGATCTTTATTGGCATTGTATTGATTAGTGATTACTGATATCTGTATTCATAACTACCATTTTGCTATGTTTTCCTGTTGAATCTAATGTATTATATTCTATTTATCTCCTACTTTACTAATAAAAATTAGTATTTGTGTAATTCTTTCATCACTCCATATTTATTTATAACTTATACATTATTCTATTAATTTTTGTGTCTTTCTTTGTGTTCTTGTTTCCTCTGTCTAAAAAACTCTTTTGAGTGTTTTAGCATGGATTTGCCAGTGATAAATTCTCCCAGTCGTTATCTGAAAGTAAGTCTATTTAAACTTTTCTTTTGAAGGATATTTTTACTGGGTAGGAGATTCTAAGGTGACAGTCATTTTCTTACAGAGCTTTTTGTGCTCTGTCTTCTAGTTTTATTGTTGCTGCTGTGATGATGGAGTCTTTTTTATTTTAATGTGTTGCTGAATTAAGATCTCCTTGTCTTCAGTTTGTAGCAGGAAGTAGGAAGTACAATGAGGGTGGCCTTGGTAAGACAGCCACTTAAGAGTATGTTCTATTTGTGTTATTTTGGTTTTCTTTCTTTTAATTACATTTCTTAACATACCTAGTAATTTTTGATGGACTGATCAACATGGTGCTTGAATGAGGGTAGATGCTCTTGATGCTCTAAATGAGAGAGGCATCTAGATTGGGGTGGGGGAATAATATCAAATCAATAGAGACTAAGCTGATAGGAGTTTTATTAAGCTCAGTCTACTTCTGGTTTACTTCTGTTCCTAGAGTGTAGTCTTGTCTAATCTAGTTCAATGTTGAATAGAAGTGGTGAGAGTGGGCATCCTTCTCTAGTTCCCATTCTCAAAGGGAATTCTTTCCGTCTTTCACCATTCAAGATAATGAAGGTAGTTGGCTTTGTATAGATGCTGCTGATTGTGTTGAGGAATTTGCTGTCTATTCCTATTTTCCTGAGAGCTTTTAGCATGAATGCCTGCTGGACTTTGTCGAATACCTTTCTGCATCAATGGACAAAACCAGGTGATTCTTATCTTTTGTGTTATTTACACAGTTGATTACATTAATTGTTTTTCTGATGTTGAACCAGCCTTGTATCCCTGGAATGAAATCAACTTGATCATGATGAGTTTTTTTTTATATGCTGTTAAATTCTATTGGCTAGAATTTTGTTGAAGATTTTTGCATGTAGGTTCATGAGTGATACTGGTCTGTAATTTTCTTTTTTGTAGTATCTTTCCCTGGCTTTTGGTATTACCATTTCTATGGCATGAAATAGCCTCAATAGTATCAGAGTTAACTCTTCTCTAAAAGTCTGGTAGAATTCTCTGATGAAGCCATCTGGGTCAGGACTTTTTCCGTTGGTAGGTTTTTGATGACTTTTTCAATCTCTTCCTTTGTGATAGATTTATTAAATTGATCTATTTCTCCTTGTGATAATCTTGGTGGGTGATAAGAATCTAGAAATCTGTCCATTTCCTCTAGGTTTTCAAACCTGTTAGAGTACAGCCTTTCATAGTATTCTGTGATGATATTTTTTATTTCAGCTGGGTTTCATGTAATATATCCCATCTCATTTCTTAATCAGGTTATTTGTTGAAATCTTGTTTTTAAAGTCTACAAATTTTAACTACCTAAATGTACTCCTGTTTCCACTAACTATTAAGTATCCAGTTAAAAAACAATGTAAGTCTGATCCAACAACCAGAATCATAACTAAAGCAAAACTTTCAAAAAAGCAAAGAAAGTCTACAATGGTCCCCAAAGTGTGTTCTCAGTGTCCTTTCCCATCTTCTATTGCCCACTGCAGTCCTCAATCTCTTTTCCTCCTCTTTATAAAACATGTTCTTAAGAATTGTATCATCAGGTGTTTTTAATTTAGCATAGATTTTAAACATAGTAATGTTGTTGAAATTATCTCTACAAGGAAGTACAGGAATAGAGAAGAGGAAAAGATGTAAGAGGAAGTGAAAGAAAGAGTAAGTAGTGCTTTTCCTTTATGTTGGTAATGAGATTGTGGTTAAATCAACTTCTCAATGTCTGCAGTCTAAAAAAGAGAGGGAGGAAAGAAAGAGCAGAGAAAGAAGGAAACAGAGGGCGGAAGAGAGACAGAGAAAGAAAAAGTCTTTTCTCCCTATAGAAAGAACTTAGATATTCTATTTCAGACATTAACAACCTGTGATATGCAGATAACACAAACTTGTACTGAAAGTGAAGAGAATTTGAAGCACTTACTGATGAGGATAAAAGGCTACAAACTTCAGTATAGATTGCCCTGCAACATAAAGAAAATGAAAGTCCTCACAACTGGACTAATAAGCAACATCATGATAAATGGAGAAAATATAGACGTTGTCAAGGATTTCATTTTATTGGAATCCACAATCAACATCCACGGAAGCAGCAGTCAAAAACTCAAATGATTTATTGCATTGAGTAAATCTAATGTGAAAGATCTCTCTAAGGTGTTAAAAAACAAAAATATTGCTTTGAGGACTAAGGTGCACCTGACCTAAACCATGGCATTTTTATTCACCTAGTAAATGAATAAGGAAGACTGAAGAATTGATGCATTTGAATTATGGTGTTAGCAAAGAATATTGAGTACAACATGAACTGCTTTAAGAACAAAAAATCTGGATAGAAGAAGTACAACCCAAGTGTTCCCCAGAAGTGGAGATGGTAAGACTTTGTCCCACTTACTTTGGACATGTTATCAGAAGGGACTAATCCATGGAAAAGGAAATCATGCTTGGTAAAGCAGACCACTGTTGTCAAGTTGATTCCAACTCATAGTGACCTTATAGGGCAGAGTAAAACTGCCCCCATAGGGTTTCCAATGAGAGGCTGGTGAATTGAACTGTGAGCTTTTGGTTAGCACCCAAATGGTTAACCACTGTGCCACTAAGGTTCCTGGTAGAGTGTTAGCAAAAAAGAAGATCCTCAGTGAGATGGACTGACACAGTGGCTACAACAGTGGGTGGAAACGTAGCAAGGACCAGAGGTATGTCTAGGATATGGCATGCAGGCAACACGCTCTGGGCACCAGCTGCCTAGCGGGAGGTGGGGTGGGAAATGAGGTGTTTCTGTTGACCTTTACAGCTTACATCACCACATGTAAGGAATCATTCACCAGTTTAAAACTAATTGTCACAGGCGCTGTTTTCAGTAAGTAACACACTGGCAATGAATGAAGGTGGTGCAGGACGAGACAGTGTTTTGTTCTGCTGTACATAGAGTCACTGTGAATCAGAACCAACTCTACAGCACCTATCAACGACAACATGAAAATGTGGGTCGGAACTATGGAAATCAATTTGCCATGTTCTTAAAAAACTAGAAATAAAAATACCATATAATCTAGCCATCCAACTCCTTGAGATACATCCCAAAGAAATAATGACTACCACTCAAACAGATACTTGCATGCCAAAGTTTATTGCAGCTCTCTCCACAATAGCAAAAAATTGGAAACAACCTAGATGCCCATCAACAAATGCACAGTTAGCCAGCCAATTGGTTAAAGTGTGGTATATTCATACAATGGAACACTATGCAATGATAAAAAACAACAATGGATTAGAGAAATACCTGTCAACATGGGACTACCTAGAGGAAATTATGCTGAGGGAAATTAGCCAGACACAAAAGGGCAAATTTTGTATGAGATCATTTCTGTCAGGACACAATCAATCATTTAAGTACAGTAGAAATCAGTATTTGGTGGTCATATGGTTACAAGGTGGAGGCAGCAGGGAGAGAGAGGAATGTTCTACCAATTAGATAGTGGTTAGGGTTAGGGATGCATATAGGATGTGACAGCATGCACTGCAACTGGGCTACCCACAACTACTCAACTTCAAAACCAAATTGTCCCCTTAATGTGGACCACCTCTTTGGAAGAACAGAGAAACGGGGTCTGGGATCAGGGGTCCAAGCTCTCAGGGGACATCCAGACTAACTGTGATACCCAAGGTTTTTCCATCTCCCTCTCTCAAGATATCACTCCATATATCACCTGGGTGAGTGGCGACTGGTGTCTTTAAAGCTAGCAAGCTGCGATCTAAAGAGCGCCAAGTGGTCCCAATCCGTATGGACCTGGGGCAAATGGAAGACATTGAGGATAGGAGAAAAGCATGACCTCACCAGAAGAACAGGGCCGTGGATTGCTTTAGCATGGGACCAGAAGAACTAGATGGTGTCTGGCAACCACCAATGACATCCTGGATGGATATGCAGAATGGAGCTCTGGACACAGCAGGTGATGAAGTAGGGGGCAGAGCTAGAACTCTACCAAAAGACCACAGCTGATGGTCCTTTTGAGTGAAGGACCCCCCGGGAACGTGGCCCCTGAACTCCCTAACCCCAAACTGCATCCAGCACCAGGGCCAGCTCCCCAAAGACTGACCTGGACCATACAAAACATAAAGTGATATTAGAGGCGAACAAACATGTACAAATGTACATGGGGTTGTCTAAGGGACGCTTTGCTGGAGCCAAGTTGATGGGCAAGGAAGGCCAGACCTTTTATCAAAAGGTCATAGGAAGTTCAGAAGTAAAGGGGAAGCGTGCAGCCACGTGGGCAGGGAGGGGGGAAACTAGAATAGAATAGCAGTGGAAGTTCTGGGTGTTGTATGGCAATATGATGTAGAGTATAAAATTGTTCTTAATTCACAACAAAAGAGAAAAAAAAATGTGGGCTGGAGACATTGGCTAACACCAGGCAAGTTACCTAGGAAGAAGTAAGCATCTCCCAAACACTGGTGTGAGAAATCTAAACCATCACCCATTCGGCAAATATTTGTAGTCTGAGTCCCTGGCAGCTCTCAAGTCATAGCCATCCTAATCCTGAGAAACTGGCTATTCTCCTTTCCTCTCTTGATAGCATCTGAAAGCTCTGTCTCCCCTGTACTTTCCCTCCTCCCCTTCCCAGCAGCTCCAATCCCAGCTGTGAAAAGTGCAGGATGCAGAGGGAAGGGAAGAACCTGGCTGCTATCCCAAGGCAAGCAATTAGAGAAGCATTAACTTCCCTTAATGGGCAGAGCAACATTAAGCAGATGGAAGACTGGACCCAGGTCACTTTGCAAAGAGCCCAAATTGTGCTGGGGCTGCCAGTGCTCATGTGTGACCTCTAAATTGAAACTTAATTGGCCATTAATGGAATCAGTTTAATTAAAAACACTTATAATTAAGCATAAAGAGGAAAAACAGCCTGAATTTTGTACGTAGAGACAGAACTACATGTTGTATGGTCAATAGACCCATACTTAAGTCTACATTTAATTATTCCCTGTCATCTATCATGTAGTGCTTAGACCATGTAAGAAATGCCACTATAATTCCCCCTATCCTTTGCCTCACCATTCTTCACAATCCAGAAACTCCAGGAAAATTCACAGTGGGAGCACAATTCCAAGTTATCCCTCCAGAAGTAACACAGGAACAACAAGGAAAGTCTTTGAAAATGCTATGGAATTGATGCTATAGTTTGGAACAGAGCAACTTTTCCATTCTGAAACCCCACAGAGTTCTCCAAGATAAGACTAGAAGTTCGTAAACTTATTTCTTCTTCATTTAAAAATACAAATGAAATACCTAATGTCACAGATCACTAAATGACAGAGGTAAGACTTTGTAATAATCCTACCCTTTCTTACAGATAATTAGGAAGGTGAAATGTGACACTCATTGCTATTGAGTCAATGCCTACTTACAGTAACCCTGTAGGACAGACTAGAACTGCCCCATGAGGTTTCCAAAAGTGGCTGGTGGGCTTTGCTGACATTTTGATTAGCAGCTGAGCTCTTAACCACTGTACCACCCGAATGAGATCAAGTGTGTAAAAATGCCTTGTAAACAATAAAATATATAATTAGATCCATGTTTACCTGCTTGGGGTGATGCAATGATATCACAAGTCCATACATCATAATACAACTCTTATCCCTAATGTGTATGTAAAACTCCGAGCCTGGTGCCTGGTGGTTAGAAGGAAGCATAGGAGGGCAGTTAAAAGAGCAAGCTTAGGAGCCAAAATCTAACCCCACATCATATATCATTTGTCATCTATGCGACCTTGGGAGAGTTGCCTCTCTGTGGATCACTTTGTCCATTTGTAAAATGGGGAGACCACAGCATAGTACAGTAAAGACTGAGCACATGCACAAAATGTTCATAGAACAGGATCTGGCATATAATGAGCACACATAAATATTAGCTATCACATTAGTCATCTTCCCAGACTCACAAGAAGTCTGTCCCCAGAGTTTTCCTTCTATGACATGCCCCCAAATCTCCTTGAGTAATTAGTCGCATATATAGCATGAATAGGGAACCTTGGTGTGTGGTGGTTAAGTGCTACAGCTGCTAACAAAAAAGGTCAACAGTTTGCACCCACCAGGCACCCTTTGGAAACTCTGTGGGGAAGTTCTACTCTACCCTACAGGGTAACTATGAGTTGGAATTGACATGACAGTCATGAGTTTTTTGAGTGGATATTATAGCAAAATCATTCTTAATACAAAGCTGAGATGCTGATGTAACCCTTAGGTCCATAGTAAACCACAACAGCTTTCACAGCTGCTGAAATAGGCCACTTCTGCACTTCTGGTATTACAGCTGCAACCGTCAAAATATTAAGAGCCTGTGCTACTTCTTGCTGGCAGCCTATCTGAACCAGTACTGCCCAACTCCCATACCCTGCCCTGCTTTCTGACTTCAAGGAAGAGAATTGCTGCTCTCCTCTGTACCACACCATTCCAGTATAGTTTAGGCTCTGCTAACACAAGCCCAGACTGCTCCAAGGTCTCAGCCTATCTCCCTCCTTGTCCATCAATCATTCAGTAGAAGTTATTACAGGTTTTCCAATACTCCAGAATTCAGATACCACCTAATTCTGTCTACGGGAGAGGAGGAAAGCTGAACCTGCCTTTCTCTGTTCCAGGATTAACTCAGTCCAGGGCTGGTTTCATCAGCATGTGATGGTGCAGTCTCACAGGATCTCATGCTCAGTAGAGTTTCATATTTGGAACTATATGCTCGGAGGGCAATGGCAGAAAATTCTCAGTAATTTTATCTTTAAATCTGTGCCTTCTAACTGGCAGTTTGAACACACTCCATGGCTCCATGGAAGAAAGAGCTGGAGATATGCTTCTGTAAATATTACAGCCAAGAAAACCCTACAAGGCAGTTCTATTCTCATACACTGGGTCCCTGTGAGTTGAAATGAACTCAGTGCCACACAGCAAGTGAAGTCCAGTGTGACAATGGAGGATGTGCTGGGGGGTAAAAGCCTCAGCTCAGATGCAATCCAGTCTTCTGTCATCTGGCTCCTCGCTCTTCCTGAAAGAGGTTCTTGGCCTTTGTCTCCTCACTTCCACCTTATGACCCCTGCTATTCTGTGCCCGAAGTGACCAGGTCATATAGGCCCTCATTCTACAATCATCCCTAGTACTCAGTGCAGTCCTGGGGTTGCTGTCTGGGATGGGACAAAGCAGCAGCCATCCATGCACAGCCAGGCTGACAGCACCAAAGAGCATTTCACAGGCAAATGAGGGGAGTGGAAGTTCTCACCATGTCACTATATAAAGCTGTAATCACCTATCAGTTGCTTGTCCCCTGTGGTTAAGTGTACTGGGCAGGGGTAGGGTAGATTAATTTCCCCACTCCCGGTCAGGGACCTCGATGTCTGGCAGTGGTAACATAGATTATCTTTAGGGGAAACCTAAAGTATTGTGGTCTGACCAGGACTGTCATCAGACTCCAGGACCCCAGAATCCTTGGGTTTAATCTGTGATTACCTTATGACAGATGCCAAACAAATAAGAAGTTACAATTATCCTGTGAGGTTCTGTGTACTACTAAAGACCAAAAACTGAATTTTCGGGATACTATTGTTCAAGACTTTATTGTGAAAATAATAGCAGCGTAAACCTGACAGCCCTACACAGTCTAGTTTTGTTATGCAACAGGAAACAATGACATAAAATATTGTTCAGGGGAGTTTTGACGAAGAGGGGGTAAGAATAGCAGGGAAAGACAATTCATTTAATAACACAGAGCCTTGGGAAAATTTAGAGGAAGCTTTAAACAGAATCCCGATTGGACACCTACTAGGTCTCAGTAGCGTAAGTTTGAAAGACAGAAGCCCAAGAGTGTTTCCCAACTCTCAGACTGCCTTGGAAGCATGCTGTGTAGTTAACACAAAGCGCATTACAACAGTGTTATAGAAGAAGTAATGGAAAGACCCTGTCTTCCTGTTGAGGCACTCTGGAAATCTTATTCACATGCCAACTTCCAAATTCCACAGAGAATGACTAGAAGTCACTGCCAGCTGCCTGCAATTGATCTGTAGAAACTTTCCTATCTTTTCCCATGTAAAGAATGCCCAGGCCACGTTCAGGTGTATGTAACACATAGTATTTTTCAAGAAGAAAGAAGAAAGAAAAACCTTGTAGCGAGTGGAGGAAGTGAACCAAACGCTGTTTTGGTTTGGTTCCTAAGCAGAGCTCATCAGTGCTTGGGAACTGAAGAAGCTACCTAGTATTCACTGTGCAGACCTCCCGTAGATTCATGTTCCACTGAGAGCTGAGAGGAAGTTTAAAACAACATAGGGTGTGCGCGTGTTGTAATGACACCAGAAAAACTTGGTCTTCTTTTTCAGCTGTTGGATTGCCCTTCTGTTGTATGTGCTTCTATAGCGGTCAGATCAACTCTGACTCACATGATAACTCACATCAACTCTGATCCCATGATAACAGATGATGTCAGAGTAGAACTGTGCTCCAGGTTTTCAGTGGCTGAGTTTTCAGATCACCAGTCCTCTGGGTGGACTCAGACCCCCAACCTTTCTGTTAGCAGCTGAATGTGTTAACCATTTATGCCACCCATGGATTCCATCCATCACAGACAAGGTAGCAGAAATCAGAGGGTACAGGTTAGCTTTGGCCTTTGTTCTGTGGGGTTGGAGCAGGAGGTGGGAGAACTAAGGCAAGGCACCAGAAGTGGAGGAAAATACGTCAGACACAGAAAGAGAGCAGCCTAAACCCTTCCGTAAATCGCTCTCCTCTTCACATCCCCCACAGGGACAACACCCACAACAAGCTACGTGCCTCATTGCATTCTCAGCCAGATGCTAACTAGCCAAAGAGGCAGCCATCTGGACTCTGAGAGCCCATTATAGCCATAACAGGCAGCTGAATCTAGTTATAAACAACAGCCTCTCCCAGGCTAACTGTTTCAGGCTTGAAATCATACACTCAGAAAGCATCTGATTGGGACACAGGACACATTTTCCGGAGGACTGAGGGAGAAGAATGTGGGATATGGACACGGACATTCTGGCTACAGGCAGGATGTGGATCTTGGCATGGTGTCAACGCTTTCTCTTTTCATCCTTGTCTGCTCTGTTATCTTCTCCTGCCTACCATGAGGAACACGTACACACACCCTTAGGCTCATCCTGTCTCAAATGATGCTGTAGACAAGATGATCTCAAGAGGGGCAAGCCAAAAGCCGCCTGTAGTAGCAATAGTCAGATCCACAGACAGTCCAGGCTCAGAGGAAGGAGAAAGGGAGCTGCTTGGAAGGTCCCAGAGCTGCTTTCACTGCTAGTGCAGGCCTCAGGCAGAGACCGCAAATTGGCATATGCTATGTAAAATACCCTGGTGGTTTTGTGGGTTAAGTGTTACATCTGCTAACCAAAATGCCGGGCAGTTCAAATCCTCCAGGCACTCTTTAGAAACTCTATGGGGCCAGTTCTACTCTGACTTACTGGGGTGCTGTGGTTTGGGTTTTTGGTATGAAAAAATACTGTTTTCACTTTCACACCCATTTTCTGTGTATCTGTAGACACTTATATGTGGTAGTCAAAGGGTTGATGGTCACTCAGAAAAAGGTATGCAAAGGAGCAAATTTCATCCTCTTCTACTCTGGATGGCACAGTGTCCAAGTGTACCTCCTTTCCCAAGGACGTGTGAGGGTCCTCCCTCAACTGACAGTCCTGAGCCTAATACAGAGGACAAAACAACCCCACCTCTCGTGAGTACTACGAGACCCAACAATACCTGCATGTGTGCTCTGCCTCCCCTCACTGGACTTCTATGAACAGCCTATGTTTTCATGCTTCCATGACTAGCATAACCTGCTTATACCTCGTTGGATGGCCAACTGGCCCTACCCCACCTCCTAGCCTCTGCTGAAAGCAGGAGAGTGAGAAAGAAGGTAGCCTCTAATCTGAGTGACAAATCTGTTGGGTTAAACACAGCTCTGCCACTTTCAGCTGGATAAATCTTAATCTCTCTGCCACTACTTTCCTTACCTATAACGTGAGGGTGGTGATGACATAGTGGCTACTTCACACAGCTATTTCAAAAATTAAATAAGTTAATACACGTAAAGATTTTAAAACAGTGCCTACTTGACCGAGTTACTGGGAAAGCTCTGGGGACCACCATCTCAGGGAACATCTAGCTCAATTGGCATAACATAGTTTATAAAGAAAATATTCCACATTCTACTTTGATGAGTAGCAGCTGGGATCTTAAAAGCTTGTGAGCATACATCTAAAAATACTCCACTGGTCTCACCATGTCCAGAACAAACAAAAATGAAGAAAACCAAAGTTTACACAAAGGAAAGCTTAGCCCAAAGGTCTAATAAACTACAACTATCAGAACCTCCATTAGACTGAGTCCAGGGCAAACAGCTACCACCACTGACTACTCTGACAGGGCTCATAATAGCAGGTCCTGGACAGAAGTGGGAAAAAAAAGTAGACCAAATTCTGGCTCACGAAAAAGGCCAGACCTACTAGCCTGGCAGAAACAGGAGAAACACTGAAAGTGTGGTCCCTGGACATTCTTTTAGCTCAATAACAAAGTCACTCCTGAGGTTCACCCTTCAGCCAAAGATTATATAGGCCTGTAGAACAAAATGAGGCTAAAAGGGCACAGCAGCCCAGGGGCAAGGACTAGAAGGCAGGAAGGGACAGGAAAGCCAACAGGAAGAAATTCAAGGTTGAGAAGGAAAGTGTGAACATGTTACGGAGTTGGCAGACAGTGTCGCAAAACAATGTATGTACTAATTGTTTAATGAGAAGCTAGTTTGTTCTGTGAAGCTTCATCAAAAGCACAACAACCAAACAGTGCCTACAAGTGTCCCTTAAACTCATGGTGACCCCATGTGTGTCAGAGTAGAACTGTGATCCACAGGGTTATCAATGGATGGTTTTTTTAAATTAAATCACCAGGCCTTTCTTCTGACACATCTCCGGGTGGACTTGAACTCCCAAACTTTCAGTAAGCAGCAAAGCATGTTAACCATTTGTACCAGTCAGGGACTCTAAAACCTAGTGAAAACAGAGGAGTATTATTTATTACTCAGTGAAGAGCTCCCTGATTTTCCTTTCATCTTCTTTGCTACTCTCTCCAACAATTCCTACCTAGAAAGAACACTTTGTTTTTGAATTGTTAGTGATGTCTATCTCCCCTAGTTTTTTTTAGTTTCTTGGGGAAAGATACTGTGACTTGCTAATTTTCACATCCCTAGTTCAAAGCATTTGACATCAAGCAGGTATTGGGGGGTGGGTAGGCAGTGTATTGCACTGAACTGGATGGGAAACTTCCACTAACAATAACACCTCTCATTGAATGTACCATACCAATGTGCTAGGCACATTGCTAAGAACTTCACTTGTAGTAATAAGCAGTTTCTTTTAATTTTATCTCATGTATTCTTTTCTTCCTGCCTAAAAAGAATATTTCTTAGAAGCACAAAAGAAAACTGTTATTATAAACAAAACAGAGCACTTAAAGAAAAAGAACTAGCTTTCCACTGGAAAAGTGAAATAAAGGTATTGGTCCCCAATAAAGAGAGAGCTTGAGATTTGGGAGGAAAAAATATTATCTTGGCATGATTCTCTGTGGTCAGTTGGACCTTCAGAAAGACAGAATTAAGTCCAGAAAACAGAAATATATGACTTAGAGATATGTCTTTAAAATAAAGGGAAAAGTTCCTCAAAATGAAAGCCTAACTGTGTAATAAAAAATAGTCAAAATAAAGAAGGAAGTAGATAACTAAACAAACTGAAGGGAACACAAGGGTGTTCCTTGGTGAGCTCCAATTACAAGGAGCAAAAAAAGATAAATGGAAGAAGCCCAGTTTACATGACAAATGACGTCAGTCTATGAGGACAGTGCCAGAAACACAAAAGCCTGGAACAAGGTGAGGAAAGGGAAAAATGGTAAAGAGAGAAAAGGAGGCTCTTTTCTTCAGGAAGACAAGGTGTTATCCAACATCCAGATACAAAGAAAGGTTGGCACTGACTTTGGAAGGAGTGTCACTTGACAGATAACAGAGGAGACAAGACAACTCAACTCTGCTTGCTTCCCTTCTCCCCATCTAAGATAACCATTAGTAAATTGTTGTTCTTGTTAGATGTCATGGAATTGGTCCTGATTCACAGTGACCTTATGCATAGCAGAATGGCACATTGCTTGGTCCTGTGCTGTCCTCACAATCATTACTGCGTTTGAGCTCCATTGTTGCTACCATCTCATTGAGGGTCTCCTTTTTGGCTGGCTCAGTGCCTTACCAGTCATAATGCCCTCCTTCAGGGACTGGTCCTTCTGATAATATGGCCAAAGTACAAGGTGAAATCTCATTATCCTTTCCTTAAGAAGCATTCTGACTGTACTTTCAACATTTGTTATTCTGGCAGTCCATAGTATATCAGCAGATTAGAAGTGGCAAACAGTTTCACAAGGGAACTGATGCCCCAAATAAGTGAAATGTAGTTTAAAAAACAAAACAAAACAAAAACCCTTTGCAATTTAAAATTTGCCTGAGGAAATTTTATGACAATCATTCTAAGTTATGTGTGTTTGACATTTTACATATTTCAAAACCCTTTCCCTCCCTTGTCTCATTTTATGAATTTAATTTCACAATGGTTTCCGGAGGTCAGTTCAGAATGAAGAGTTGGCATAAGCCTTTAAGCAGGATCCTCTAGAAATAATTTTTGTGATGATAACAAATATTTGTCTTTATTTCACTTTAACATCTAGGAAGAGACAACTAAATTATGTACAGTTTTACTTTTTAAAGCATTTTTCATAAAATTTCTTAACTTTCATTACAAAAAAGCAGCTTTAGCATAAGTCACCTTAAAAAAAATGAAAATTTAATGAAACAGGATTTTGTGGGCTTTAAAACAAACAAACAAAAAACAAATCCACTGCAGTGGAGTCAATTCAGTCTCACAGCCACACTATGGTTTCCAAGGCTATATTCTTTATGGAAGTCAGTTGGCACACTTTCTTGTAGGGAACTCCTGATAGGTTTCAATTGCAACTTTTCCGTCGTCAGCTGAGCGCTTAACCACTGCACCACGAGGGCTTCGTAGTAGGCTTAAGCAGCAAAAGTTAAATGTAAAGAAAGATGAAAGATAGGTAGCTAGCCCACTTATTAAGCCAAACCGGCATTCAAGCTGAGTTCTCACTTTACCCAGTAAAACTCTCCCTGGTCATGACTCGATTTCTGCTCAGAGGTGCTTTAAAGCCGAAGAGTGAGTGGTTTAGGAGCGCCATCACATGTCAGCCTCAGAAACTACAAGAAATGTCACAGGACCTGAAAACCTATTGTGAATTTCAACTCACTGGGATTCCATCGGGCAGAGCAGAACTATCCTACAAAAGACTATATAGATTTACTTGTATATTCCTTGATTTTTGTGTTTTGTTTGTTTTTGAGTCTTCAACTATTTGCAAAATAATAACCCTAGCTTCACTGTGTTAAACGCAGCTTTGATTTCTTTTCTTGGTTTTAGTTACAAATTATTCCCATCTTTACGGAGGCAGACTGCTACATCGCTCTCCCGTGGCTGATGGGTTGGAATCCCCAGCCTTTTGGTTAGCAGCCGAAAGCTTTAACTACAGCTCCTACAGGCAGGACTTGAAGAATGATTTTAACAATTTCAGCCATAGCTTAATTTTTATTATTAATGATCTTTTGAAGTAACAGTAAGTATTCCCTTTATCACACGAGTGGCCCGAAGATTGGTCTGGCCACTGCCAGACTCACTCAGTGACCTTGAATGTCTCTCTACAACTCTGCCCCTCTCTCATTGAACCGACCACAGCTGCTCCTTCTGCCCTTCTACATCTGTATATCTCAACTTCAGGAAACCATAAAGTCCTACCTCAAACCCTGGTGTGCCTTGAAAACTCTAGCACCTGATTTCCAAGGCATTCTCCTTGGTCCAACTTTTGCTGAATATAGTTAGAAAGATGAGGTGGAGAGAGTATGGCTTAGGTTGTGTCTACGCTGAGATGGAGATTATACAGGTGGAGTGGATGTAGGGAGAACAGCAACACCTGGGCACCATTGTGGCCACTTTTTCCTTCTAATACACCTAAAATGCTAACACACTTTACAACCTCAGAAATTCATTTTATTCCAAAGACTATATAGATTTACTTGTATATTCCTTGTTTTTTGTGTTTTGTTTGTTTGTTTTTGAGTCTTCAACTATTTGCAAAATAATAACCCTAGCTTCACTGTGTTAAACGCAACTTTGATTTCTTTTCTTGGTTTTAGTTACAAATTATTCCCACTTAAATTAAAATACTGCTGCTGATTCCAAGACAAATGAAACTAGTCTCGGGTCATTTCTTTCAGATCATGATTTCCTTAAACATCTGACCTCTTTTGTTCTCAGTCCACTTCCATAGAATATTTTAAAAGATATGGAGAAGCTAATTTTGGAGTTTCTTAATCTTTTTTGGCTTGCTACTTCCCTCCACTTGATTGTGATTTCCTTAAGGCAAGAATTAATTTTAAATTTTTCTTGCTAGTGCAGCATAATTCTTAATGTGTATTTATTGAATTACTCCAGAGACAAAAACACTTGGGTTAGGTAGAAACTTCTGGACCATAGCAGTGATAAAATTCCAGAATCAGTCCTACCAGTGGGTGGGAAACCACTCTCTCTGGACTCTTTAGGTAGTGAAATCAAGAAGTGAACCTTGTTAAGCGCTTAAGAAAGGATTCAGGTTTCTAAAATAGCAACCTCTTTGGTAATAAATAATCCAGGAAGTTGCAGCCTCAGAACTACTTCTCCAGTGCAAAGATAGAGGAAACAAGAATGGGATAGAACAAGAGAAAGAAAACAGCCAGGAAGAGCCCCCAACAGGTAGGTTCATCTTCTACAAGTTAGAAGTGTAGGCAGGTGGGATTGGGGGCCACTGATATGAGCTCTGCCATAGGTGCTTCTGCTTCCCTCTGGGAGCGTCAAAATTCAGCTGTTTGAATTTCTAAAATCATACCCAGGCTTCTTTTCTTAGTTGAGGGAAGGCTGAAGGCAGGTTGAAGGAAGCCAAGAATTTTTAATTTGTCATTTTCAGTGACTTGACCAGATAGGTTCTTGACAAAATGAGTGATGACATCACATTAACTAAACAGGAACCCTGGTGGTGAAGTAGTTAAGAGCTACAGCTGCTAACCAAAAGGCTGGCAGTTAGAATCCAACAGTCACTCCTCAGAAACCCTATAGGGCAGTTCTGCTATGAGTCAGAATTGACTTAACAGCAACATGTTTGTGGGTTTTAAACAGAATTGTTGAGTTCAAAGCTGGACTTGAAGAAAAGATGAAGGTTAGGATGTAGAGGGAGACCTATGATCTGGGTAGTGAATGGGTACAACCCTCCTTTCTGATGTTGTTACCTTCCAGTCTTGGAAAATCTCTTCTGGAAGGTTCACAGAAGCTGTTGGTTGTTAACTGCTCCACTTCCTTTCTCTCCAGCAAAGGGTGCAATAAGATTCAAGAGGCTTCAGAATATCTTTAAGACTCTAATCCCTTTAAAGGTGAGTTTTATTTTTTGGAAAAGGAAGTTGTTGGAGCACATTCTCCAGGAAAATAACAGAAATTATTAAAAATATTGGCAATATGTATTGGTTTAGTAAAAAGGAGGCTGAGACACATGGCCACACCAAGCCAAGTGCCGTTGAGTCGGATCCGACTCATGACGACACACACATGGAGTAAAGATTATAAAAAAGAGAGGTCTCTGGTGTCCTGGGTAAAGTAGCATTCCAAAATAAAGTTTTTCTTTTTAAATATGAGACAGAGGTATTTCAAAATATTAGCAGACTTATGAGATCACAGGTGATTTTTTTCCACTACTTCTCCCATGCTTTCCGTGCAGTATTTTCCAAATTGTCTGTAACAAACATGCCTTATTTTGTATTTGCCAGATATTAAATATTTTTAAGAAAAACAGAGAAATCTTTTGAATATCAATATTTATTCAATTTATCTCTATGTTATAGGGTTCCTATTTGTATCTTTGAAAATAGTGACAAAATTTAGTTTTTTGTATATGCTTGGGGATGTTGGAAGTCATCACATTCATTGCCATAAGTAAACACAAGTAGAATTATGCTTCCATATCAGAGTTCCATTTCTCACAAGTTAAAGAATGTTTATTTCTAAGGCAAAGAGACTTTATTGGAGGGCTTTGATCAATGGAATAACATGAAGATAAACATGGTAGTGTGAAGGGAAACCAAAGTAGAGAAATCAGTTAGGAGTCCATTATCATGGCTTAGGTATTAAGAGCACAAATACACAAAATGGCAAGGAGTGTTAAGGAAGAAGTAGAAGCAAGGGATATTGTAATGGAACCATTAAGAGAATGTAGTAACAGATAAGGAAGTCAAAGGAAAAGAGGAATCAGTGATGATGAATCTGAAAAAATAGGGTATGGGTAATAAAAATAAGTAAGATAAACAGTGAAGATGGTGCTTTAAACTTCATATCTTGTCACTGGAAACTGTACAATAGATTACCAATTTTTATAGAAATAACACATACAATATATGCTTTTCACACAGTTTTCCTAGATGTGCTATGAGCATTATGTATGGGTGCATTACTTGCAATATACTATAATAGGAAATATTTAGTCATTAAGATAGCATAACTCCCAACAGTGAATATAGTAAAGATTAAGATAACTGGATTTTTATTGAAAAAAAAGATGCAAATTCTATTTTTGTAACAGAACTAAAAATTGAGTAAAAACCAAATCTATTGCCATCAAGTCAATTCTGACTCATAGCAACTCTATAGAACAGAGTAGAACTGCCCCATAGGTTTTCCAAGGAGTGATTGTGGGCTTGAGCTATCAACCTTTGGTTAACAGTCAAACTCTTAGCCAAAAATTAGGCATCATATGACTTCTTTAATAGTCCCTCTTCAGCACTCAGTGCAAAGGAGAAAAGACAGCTCTTTAATTTGATGGTGGGGCCAGTAATTGCAGGACTCTGTCACTATGGAGATCCATGTACTATGTCAAGTTACCTTTCAACAGATGGTGAGATTAGGAGTGTGTTAGTTCAATAACCGTGTACTTTCTTTGATAAGGATAGCCACTGCTATTATCTGATCACCAAGTGAGGAAAGGCTAAAGCCCAGTTACCAGAAATAAAGAGGTCTTGTCCAGCCAAGCTTTCCAGTATATCCCATTTACCTGCAAGTACACTGAATCTCTTCCTGTCTTGTGAAGGCTGCTCATTTTCAGAAATATGACAAACCCCCAAAGTGTTTATTTCAATATAAAATGGAAAGGCAAGGGGCAAAAAGCTCAACTGTAAATCAAGAATGAACCTATTGAAGGAGCCAGAAGGGGGAAATAAGTCAAGCTACAACAAAGTGAACTGTGATAACCAGCACAGATAAACCCTACAAACTACAGTTTTCCTGAGTGGGGTTCCCGAGTGGTGCAAAAGGCTAAGATGCTCAGCTGCTAACCAAAAAGTTGCAGGTTGCAGACCACTCAGAGACACCATGGAAAAAAGGTCTGGTGATCTACTTCAAAAACATTAAAAAAAAAAACTGGGCAGTCAAGATGGCAGGCTAAACATGTGTCTTCCTAAGTCCCTCTAGAAACCAACACCTGGATTGATAATTAAATGGAGGCTTCTGGACACCTAGTGAGCCCTTGGACATGGCATTGAGCTGTTAATTTGGACTTGATACCACTGAACAGAAAACTTCCTCTCTTTCGCTGACCCCTGCTCTTGAAGAGTGCTTTTTTTCTCTCTCTTAGCCAGCAGGTGGAGCTGGGACTTCACTAGTAGCTAATCTCAGATGCACTGCTAGTGGGATCAGCAGGCAAAATTGTGATATTTTGAGAGCTCAGCTTTGGACTCTGTGCATCTCAGCACCAATGGCCTCTCTTTCTGCCTCCACCATTGAGCAGCCTGTACCAAGGCAGGCAGGGAGCATGTACAGGATGCCATCTGGTTCCACTGGGAGGTGGATTACCCACACAGAGGCCTCAGCGGAACCTAATTCCTGGCTGGGAGGCAGTGCCTGGCCAGAGAACAGCACTTTTCAACATTAAAGCAATATTCTACACAGTGTCACCTATGGCTGAGACCCAACAGCAGAGGCCAGCAGGGCAGTAGTCTTTCAGTATTTTGAACTAGTTTATAACATCTGGTGTGCAATATAGAGGTGCTTACTTTGTCAGCTGGGAAGAGAGACCTGTACACTGAAAACCTGACTGACTTCAGAAGTTGTAAGATACCTTTTACCTTTCGTTTTAAGGTAGCCTAGAGAAACAACTACAGTCCATCCTCAAAGCATCTCTCCCAGCCTCTATTGACTCATGTGATGACAAAAAAGCAACAAACTCTGGAGAAAACTGTAACCAAGAAATCATCCACGGTTTCAGAGGCCTCCAACAGAAACAATCAAAGAACTTGCCAGACGAACAAACCTTTCTGAAAATATCAGGTGAATACAAAAGCATTATATAGAGAGCCCTCCTAGACCTTATACAAAATGCTGCAGAAAAATTAAGCAAGCTGTTTGATCTGATAGAACACCAGTACTCTGAAATTCAGCAGATCAAGAACAAAATCAAAGACATAGAAACTTCAATTCAAAGCCAAGAAAACAGTACGGAACAAATGGAAAAGAGACTTTCTGACTTGGAAGACAGAGCTACTGACTCCAGCATCTATGAGGAGAAATCAGAAAAAGAAACAAGAAAAATGAAGAAGCATGTGGAACTCCTTTAAGAGGAACAATCTATGATTACCTGGAATTCCTGAAAAAAATCAACGTTGTTCATGGAGTTGGGAGTACTTAGCATTGTGAAAACATCTCTTTCCCAGAAAGAAATCTACTTCTATAAGACGAGAGTGAACATACAAAGTACGAGTTTCATACGATTTAGAACAGATAGCAACAAGAGAAAGTACATAGTGATTCATCTACCCTGAGAAGTTACAGAGATTTACACAGAGAATTCCCAGCTATAACTACCAGAAAATAAGAGAGTATTAGATAACTGGCAAAATCTACGCGGTTCATGGAGTTGGGAGTACTTAGCATTGTGAAAACATCTCTTTCCCAGAAAGAAATCTAATTCTATAAGACAACGAGACAGTGAACAGAGAAAGCATGAGTTCCATACGATTTAGAAAAGATAGTAATAAGAGAAACTACATAGTGATTCATTTACTCAGAGAAGTTACAGAGGTTTACACAGAGAATTCCCAGCTACAACTAACAGAAAATAAGAGAGAGTTAGGTAACTGGCAAAATCTATGTTGTTCATGGAGTGGGGAGTACCTAGTATTGTGAAAACATCTCTTTCCCAGAAAGAAATCTACTTCTATAAGACAATGAGACAGTGAACATCAAAGTATGAGTCTCATGTGATTTAGAACAGATAGTAACAAGAGAAAGTATGTAGTGATTCATCTACCCTGAGAAGTTACACGGATTTACACAGAGAACTCCCAGCTATAACTACCAGAAAATAAGAGAGACTTAGATTAACTGGGAAAATCTATGCTGTTCATGGAGTGGGGTGTACTTACCACTGTGAAAACATCTCTTTCCCAGAAAGAAATCTACTTCTATAAGACAACGAGACAGTCAACATAGAAAGCATGAGTTTCATATGATTTATCACAGATAGTAACAAGAGAAAGTACATAGTGATTTTTCTACCCAGAGAAGTTACAGAGATTTACACAGAGAACTCCCAGCTATAACTATAAGAAAATAAGAGACTTAGATAACTGGCAAAATCAACATTGTTCATGGTGTTGGGAGTACTTAGCATTGTGAAAACATCTCTTTCCCAGAAAGAAATGTACTTTTACAAGACACTCCCAGTAGAAATTCCGGCATCATTCTTATCCTTTTAGTAGAGGATACGTTGGTACAAAACGAGAATCGCAAGGAATATATAAGTGAACCCTCTGACTGATAGGGGATTATACGAAATTCACAGGATACAAGGGAAACTTCAGTAAATCAGTAGGATTCCTATACAGAAACAACGAGACAGTGAACAGAGAAAGCATGAGGTTCATACGATTTAGAACAGATAGTAACAAGAGAAAGTGCATAGTGATTCATCTACCCAGAGAAATTACAGAGATTTACACAGAGAACTCCCAGTTATAACTCCAAGAAAATAAGAGAGACTTAGATAACTGGGAAAATCGACGTTGTTCATGGAGTTGGGAGTACTTAGCATTGTGAAATCATCTCTTTCCCAGAAAGAAATCTACTTCTATAAGACAATGAGACAGTGAACAGAAAAAGTATGAGTTTCTTACGATTTAGAACAGATAGTAACAAGAGAAAGTACGTAGTGACTCATCTACCCAGAGAAGTTACAGAGGTTTACACAGAGAATTCCCAGGTATAACTACCAGAAAATAAGATAGTCTTAGATAACTGGCAAACTCTACGTGGTTCATGGAGTTGGGAGTACTTAGCATTCTGAAAACATCTCTTTCCCAGATAGAAATCTACTTCTATAAGACAACGAGACAGTAAACAGAAAAAGCATGAGTTTCATACGATGTAGAACAGATAGTAACAAGAGAAAGTACATAATGATTCATCTACCCAGAGAAGTTACAGAGATTTACACAGAGAACTCCCCGCTATAACTACAAGAAAATAAGCGACACTTAGAAAACTGACAAAATCAACGTTGTTCATGGAGTTCGGAGTACTTAGCATTGTGAAAACCTCTCTTTCCCAGAAAGACATCTACTTCTATAAGACACTCCCAGTACAAGTTCCAGCATCATTCTTATCTTTTTAGCAGTTTATATGATGGTGCATGCTGAGAATCATAAGCAATATATAAATAAAAATTCTAACTGATTGGGGAGTATAAGAAATTCACGGGGTAGAAGAGAAACTTTGTAATGAGAAGGATTCCTTGACAGAAACAACAAGACAGTGAACGGAGAAACTATGAATTCCATATGATTTAGAAAAGACAGTAACAAGAGAAAGTACATAGTCATTCAACGACCCAGAAAAGTTACAGAGATTTACACAGAGAACGCCCAACCGTAGCTACAAGAAAACAAGAGAGGCTTAGATAACTGGCAAAATCTATGCTGATCATGGAGATGGGACTACTTAGCTTTGTGAAAACATCTCTTTCCCAGAAAGAAATCTACTTTTATAAGACACTCCCAGTACATGTTCCAGAATCATTCATACCTTTTTAGCAGATGATACGATGGTACATGCCGAAAATCACAAGGAATATATAAACACTCGAAATGACAGGGGGGTATACCAAATTGACATGATACAGGAGAATCTTCAGTAAATCCGTAGTATTCCTTGACAGCAACAACGAGACCAGAGTATGGAGAAATTATGAGGTCCATACGATTTAGAACAGATAGTAACAAGAGAAATTACATAGTGATTCATCTACCCAGAGAAGTTAAGAAATTTAACCAGAGAAATGCCAGCCATAACCACAAGAAAATAAGACAGACTTAGATAACTCAAAAAATCTACGCTGTTCATGGAGATGGGAGTACTTAGCATTCTGAAAACTTCTCTTTCCCAGAAAGAAATCTACGTCTATAAGACACTCCCAGTACAAGTTCCAGCATTATTCTTATCTTTTTAGCAGATGATGTGATGGTACAAGCCAAGAATCATAAGGAATATATATAAATATACCCTCTAACTGATAGGGGAGTATACCAAATTCATAGGATACAGCAGAATTTTAGTAAATCAGAAGGATTCCTTGACAGAAACAATGAGATGTATGACTTCCAAACGATTTAGAACAGATAGTAACAAGAGAAAGTACATAGTGATTCAACTACCCAGAGAAGTTACAGAGATTAAAACAGAGAACTCCCAGCTGTAACTAAAATAAGAGAGACTTAGATAACTGGCAAAGTCTATGCTGTTCATGCAGATGCGAGTACTTAGCATTGTGAAAAACTCTCTTTCCCAAAAAGAAATCTACTTCTATAAGACACTCCCAGTACAAGTTCCAGCATCCTTCTTATCTGTTTAGCAGATGATACGATGGTACATGCCGAGAATCACAAGGAATATATAAATAAACCCTCTAACTGATAGGGGAGTATACCAAATTCACAGGATACAAGAGAAACTTCAGGAAATCAGTAGGATAATTTGACAGAAACCATGAGTCAGTGAAGGCAGAAATTATGAGTTCCATACGATTTAGAACAGATAGTAACAAGAGAAAGTACATAGTGACTCATCTACCTAGAGAAGTTACAGAGATTTACACAGAGAAATCCAAGCAGTAACAAGAAAAAAAGAGAGACTTAGATAACTGGCAAAATCGATGCTGTTTATGGAGATGGGAGTATGTAACATTGTGAACACATCTCTTTCCCAGAAAGAAATCTATGTCTATAAGACACTCCCAGTACAACTTCCACCATCCTTCTTAACATTTTAGCAGATGATACTATGGTACATGCCGAGAATCCCAAAGAATATATAAATAAACCCTCTAACTGATAGGGGAATATACCAATTTCACAGGATACAAGAGAAACTTCAGTAAATCAGTAGAATTCCTTGACAGAAAAGAGACAGTGAACAGAGAAATTATGAGTTCCATAGGATTCAGAACAGATAGTAACAAGAGAGAGTACATAGTGATTCATCTACCCAGAGAAGTTATAGAGATTTACTCACCGATCTCCCAGCCGTAACTACAAGAAAATAACAGAGACTTAGATGACTGGCAAAATCAACGCTGTTCATGGAGATGGGAGTACTTAGCATTCTGAAAACATCTCTTTCCCAGAAAGAATTCTACTTCTATAAGAGACTCCCAGTACAAGTTGCAACATCTTTCTTATCTTTTTAGCAGATGATACGATGATACATGCTGAGAATCGCAAAGAATCTATAAATAAACCCTTTAACTAATAGGGGAGTATACCAAATTCACAGGATACAAGAGAAACTTCAGTAAATCAGTAAGATTCCTTTACAGAAACAATGAAACAGTGAAGGGAGAAATGATGAGTTCCATGTGATTCAGAACAGATAGTAACAATAGAAAGTACATAGTCACTAATCTGCACAGAGAAGTTACAGAGTTTTATAGCTACAACTCCCAGGTTAACTACAAGAAACTAAGAGAGATGTGGGGAGCGGAGCATCCGTCCCAAGATGGCGCCCAAGGCCGGAGCCCCTCCTTATTCCACACCCTTGTTTACCAGACTTAGGGCTTTCATAGCGCATGCTTGTGAGCAGTGGCTGCTGATCAGCCTATTGAGAGCCCCGTTTTGGGAGGACGTGGCCTATGGTAATTGGAGGAGCCTTGGAGATAAAAACGTGTGGGGGCCGGGTGTAGGAAGAAGAATAAAAAGAAGAAGAATAAAGCAGGAAGAAGAATAAAGCAAGCAACTTGCAAGGTGGCTCGTATCCGTGTGTCCTGTCTTCTTTCCGCGGGCAGACAGTTAGGCAGTGGCAGAGAGACTTAGATAACTGTCAAATTCTACATCCTTTATTGAGATAGGAGTACTTAGCATTGGGAAAACATCTCTTTCCCAGAAAGAATTCTACTTCTATAAGAGACTACCAGTACAAGTTGCAGCATCGTTCCTATCTTTTTACCAGATGATACGATGATACATGCCGAGAATTGCAAGGAATATATAAATAAACCCTTTAACTGATAGAGGAGTATACCAAATTCACAGGATGCAAGAGAAACTTCAGTAAATCAGTAGGATTCCTTTACAGAAACGAGACAGTGAATGGCGAAATTATGAGTTCCATAGTCACGGTACCAGCCGTCAGACGAACAGAGCTGATGGGAAAGCGTGGGAGTTGAATAAGACCGAAACAATCACATCAGGGTGGACTCAGTCAAGCTGAGACACTGAAGTTTATTTTTCAGTTACATATATATTCTACACATTTCCTTGTTTCCTTTTCCCAAGCATTCTTTTGCTAGTCATATTGAAACCAGATCTGGGGCATGCTGACCTCTGCTTATTCTGAGGACAATGCTGGGTGTACAATACTTGGAATGTGCTTGATTTAGATCTTGTTAATACAAGAGTTAACTTGACCATATTCTGGCCTTGATTCAGGAAGTCTCGGCTTCCCACATCTCCCCCTTATTTATTCTATAAGTCAGCTGGCTCCCAGCTGTCTCGTCTGCGTGCCTGTCTTCGGTTGCACTTACTGACTCTATCTCTTACCCGTCATTGGAGTCCAATCTCTTTGCGATTGGGTCCTGTCTTGGGTTGAGATAGTTCAGTTAAATGTCTTACCCGTCATTGACTACCACAGAGGGTTAGAATGTGAAGGTGGGGGGTTCTCGCTGAGTTTGCAGTTGTGCAGACGGTGCACATCTATTAATAGTTGCTGGAGAGTTTTGCAAGCTAGTTTAAGCAGACAAGGTTCGCAGAGGACAATTTCCCCTATCGTAATCATGGGGATCAATAGGTGCCAGATTTGGTCAAGAGGCCCGGAAAATGTGTTTTTAAGATTATTCAGAAGATTTTCAGCTGTTGCAGCAGCATTAAAGGGCAAGTGGGCATGACTTAGTGTCAAGATTTCTGAATGTAACTGTGCTGGGTCCAGAGTTTCATTAGTGTGTTCCCACATACCTTCTAAATGTTGTTTAACTCTCTCTCATGGATCGGTGCTTATATTATAAGTTTTGTTGGTCACACAAATCCAAGTAAACTCTTCATGACAAGCCAATTTAGTCTGGTGTTGTCGGATTTGAACCTGGTTTCCTAGAAACTCTATAGTTTCAAATAGTAAGTTTAATTTTTGTTCTACTTTCATGTCAAATATTTCTTGGGTACCCATGAGTCATGATATGTTATGTGTCACATCTTCTACAAATTGTGCAGGTTGTACATTTTGGTTAAGAGCCACGGCGGCCATAGTGATCGCGATTATAGAAGATACAAGTGTAGTTATTCCCCAAACAGCTAATCCCACAGCCTGCTTAGGCCTAATCAACTCTTGCAGTCTTTCTATCACTTGCAGCCCTCTATCCTGATACCAGGGTCCCGACAAGTTTACAGGCAGTACCACAAAGGGAGGCTGATGTAGATCATACGTTCTCCTTCCCCAATGGGGCCCACACAATTAGTAAGATTACAGTTATAGCATGTTATGTTGAAACGGGTTACATTGTGGTGGGTTTCATTGCCCTGTGTGACAGTCACCTTTGTCCAAGTGATGTTCACATTTTTATTACTGAGATTTCCTTTAAGTATTATGTTGGTCCCTGCCACACAGGTGGTGACTGTTTTATTCAGGAGAGATTGGCTAATTTATGTCCAAGTCCAGAGTTTTCCCCATTTAGGCCATTGGCAACATAGCCCCCTGTGTTATTTAGGTTGGTGATGTTGTAGCAGCCGCTGTACACTGCAGGGATGTTGTTTCCTAGGCAGAGTACTCGCCTGTTCCTTGACCCGTGTAATTCCACACTCAGTGAATTGTTGTTTGATTGTAAGCAATGCGCATCTCCCAACCCCAAACACTGGCATGCAGCACTGGAGGACTCGGAACATATGCCCAGTATAGTGCCCCTTCAGCTGCCAGGGTCACCAGGAGGAGCCACAGCCACACTGTCGCCCTTGGGTTCCTCTGCCAGGCACACCAACCTCTGAGGAAGCCACCACACTCCATCGGCATCCTGCGGAAAAACACAAACATGCCCTCGTCCCCAGATAAGTACAGGGTCGGGGCCGTTCCATACCCCTATTAGGGGGTCCTTCCACTTTACTAAAGCAAAATGTGTGCATGTATGTAGATGCCAGAAGCGCTCTGCAGGTGACCGCCCGTCCCAGTCTAAAATTAAAAAATTTAAGATGAACAGTGAATGATTAAGGAGGTTCTGAGGGGTACAGGGGTATAATTCCCCCTTTTTTATTTTTTAAAGTTGGTGTTTGAGGGTACTGTGGGCTCGTTCAACAATACCTTGACCCTGGGGGTTATAAGGTATTCCTGTTTTGTGTTGAATGTGTAACTGTGTGCAAAAGGTTTGAAATGCCTGACCGGTGTAGCCGGTGCCATTGTCAGTTTTTATGATTCGTGGCAGTCCTAAAATGGAGAAACACCAGAGACAGTGGGTTATAACATGCTTACCTGCTTCACCTGCAGCAGCGGTGGCAATGATGAAACTGGAAAACGTATCTATGGTAACGTGGACATACTTACTTTTACCAAAAGAGGGGATATGAGTAACGTCCACTTGCCACAGGTGATTAGGTAGGAGACCTCGCGGGTTTATTCCATAATGGGGGACTGAAAGATGTGGGCAAGTCTAACATTGTTTTACAATTTGCCTTGTGGCTTCCCGGGGGATTTGGAACATGCGGTGGAGACTATAACTATTTTGATGATAAATTGCATGAGAGGATTGAGCCTCCTGAATCTTAGAAAGTCCAATGATTTGTGTGCCTTGATCAACAAGATCATTTCCCTGTGAGAGGGGTCCCGGGAGCCCAGAATGTGAACAAACATGAGCAACAAAGAAATAGTGTGTTCGCTCCCGCATACTGGTTTGTATTTGACTGAACAATTGATTAACTTCTGGAATGGCAGCTTGGATAACCGGTGAGGTTTCAAGCCAAGGAAGAGCATTAGCAATATATTGACTATCAGTACAGAGGTTGAATGGCTGCTGTGCACACTGTTAAAATACCACAGTGATGGCTCGGAGCTCTACTACTTGTGCCAAGGCAGAAGGGGATGCAATCTGATAGAGTCTGCCGTTAATGGAATAGGCAAACGTACCATTAGAGGAGCCATCAGTAAATACCAAAGAGGCATCGTGAATGGGACGGAGGCTGGTGACTTTGGGGAGAACAAAGGCATGCTCTGAAGCAAATTGCAACAGCTTATGGGATGGGTAGCGGGATTCTAATTGTCTAGGGTATTGTGCCAATGCGATACCCCAGCTGTCGGAGTTAGTGAAGAGCCAGTCAATTTTCTGTTTAGGAATTGGTAAGATAATTTTAGGGGGCTTTTTGCCGAAATATCGGCGAGCTTCTGTGCGACACTGTTGAACTAAGGCAGCTAGTATTTTATCATAGGGTTGTAGTACTCTGGAAGGAGATACGGGCAAGTGAATCCAAAGAAGAGGACCCTCCTGCCAAAGAACAGCGGTTGGCATATGTTTTGTAGGAAGGACACAGGCACACCAGGTTCTGTCACAATCTAAGTATGTCACTTGTTGACTGGAAAGGGCCTTCTCAATCCTTTGTAAGGCCAGGCATCCCTCAACAGTAAGTTTTCTGAGAGATGTAGGATTAGAATTTCCTTTAAGTATATCAAATAAGGGTTTGAGATCTACCGTGGTTATTTCTAAACTTGATCTGAGCCAATTAATGTCCCCCAAGAGCTTTTGAAAATCATTCAGGGTTTTTAAGTTGTTTTTTCTAGCTGAATTTTTTGAGGAATAATATGTTTAGGATATAACAAATAACACAAATAAGAAAAAGGTGAGGTTGTCTGAATTTTATCAGGGGCAATTTGGAGTCCTGCTGCTTGGAGGGCTGTGGAAAGCTCCAAGTAGACACTTAAAACATATCCCTCATTCTTATGAGCCAGCAGGATATCATCCATGTAATGAATCATGTACATTTCAGGGTGGTTTTCACGTACCTTTGCAATTGCCTGATCAACGAATTTTTGACAGAAGTATCGTCCAGTGGTACCAGCGCATGGGGCGAGCATAATTAGAGGTAGGAACACTGAAAGCAAAATGCTCACAATCTTTTGGATGTATAGGAATAGTGTAAAAGCAATCTTTTAAGTCAATTACTATTTTATAAGTGTTGGCTGGAATAGCAACAGGATGAGGAAGCCCAGGCTGAAGAGCCCCCATAAGTTGCATAGTTTTATTAACTTCTCGAAGGTCTTGTAATAGTCTCCATTTTCCTGATTTCTTTTTTATTACAAAGATAGGTGTATTCCATGGTGAGTTAGATGGTTTTATATGGCCGCTGTCTAACTGTTCCTGCACCAACTGTTCTGCAGCTCTAATTTTTTCTTGATTCAGGGGCCACTGATCCACCCATACAGGCTCATCACTTTTCCATGTGATAGCATCCGCATGGGATGCAGGAGAATCAACAGCCCCTGTTAAAAATACCCTAACCCCATTCGTTTTGGGCGAGGCTGTGGCTGGATGGGCTCCACTCTTCCTTGGTTTGGGGTTCCCAGTCCCTGTTGTAGGAGGAGTCCTTGATCTAGTAGCTGTTTAGTAACTAAAGGATTGGGACTGTGGAGATAAACCCCCATTTGTGACATGACATCCCTTCCCCATAAATTTATTGGAAGATGGGGCACAATATAAGGTTGAAACGTTCCCGAGTGTCCCTCATTATCAGCCCAAGTCAGGATATTGCTACTTATTTTGGGGTCCTGAGTTTGTCTGATGCCCTTTAACTGCCCTTTAACTGCCAAAACTGCTGTGGTTTGGCCACGGGCTGGGCCATTGGGCCAGGGTAATAACGGAAACATCGGCTCCGGTATCCAACAAACCCAAGAACCTTCGTCCCTGTATAATGAGCTTCAACTCGGGGTTTTTGTGTCCGATGGCCTGCACCCAATAAGCATCTGAGGACCAAAATCCCTGACTGCCTCTGATTTTTCTTTTGCTTCTAAATTGTTCCTGTGTTCTGGGAAGTAACACAATTTGAGCAATTCTCTGTCCGGCCTCAATTACTGAAATCTGTTTGGGGGAGGAGACCATAACTTTTATTTCCCCGTGGTAGTCTTCATCAATGACTCCAGGATGAATCTGAATGCTTTTTAAGGTGGTACTACTTCTTCCTAACAGGAGCCCAACCACGCCCTTGGGCAGAGGTCCATAGACCCCTGTGGGTAGGACCTGGACTCCCATGTCAGGCACTAGTACTGTGTGGGCGGCGGCACAGAGATCCAATCCTGTGCTGCCAGGGGTGGCTTTCCAGAGGTCACAAACGGATTGTTTCCCTGATCGTTTGAGGGACTGCACTTGATTGCCCCATAACATTGATTCGGTGCCTGGGGCTGGCCCCTCTTCCCGTTTCCCTGCTGGATGGGATTCCCGTCTTTATCAGTTTTAGATTTGCATTCATTAGCCCAGTGCTTGCCTCGCTTACATTTAGGACAAAGTCCGGGCGGGACACCTTTAGCCCCCTCCTTTTGTCCCCCTTTTGAGGGGCAGTCCCTGTACCAGGTGCCCTGATTGACCACACCCATAACAGGCTCCGCGGCTGCCCTTCCCTCCGGTTGCTGAAATAGGATTTCTTTCATAGTTTTTCCCTGCAAGGCTGCGGCCAAGGTGATTCCTTGAACATAGCCAGGTCCTATATCAGCGCACAGTTTGATACAGCCCGATAAATCAGACCTTTTTCTCCATGGGCGAATGGCCGCTTGGCACGCTGAATTGGCGTTTTCATAAGCTAGCTGTTTAATTAAGTGCGTTCCAGCTTCGGTGACGCCCAAAAGCCTTTCTGCTGTTTTTAAAAGGCGGGAGACAAAATCTTGATAGGGCTCATCAGGTTCCTGCCTAATCTTAGACAAGTCCTCAGTCGGCTTGCTTGTAGGGGGTAACTTGTTCCAGGCTTTTTTAGCAGCCGCATTGATCTGCGCATAAATTCCTGGGTTATACTGTAACTGATTACTCAGGTCGCCCCACTGCCCTTCCCCCACCAACATCTCGTAGGGAGCCGCGACCTGGTTGCGTCTATTTATGTCTGCAGTTGTTTGACATTGGTCTAAAAACTCTGATTTCTATAGCAAAAAATTCCCTCCCGAAAGACATGCTTTTGCCAGCATTTTCCAACCTGCGGGAGGCAGAGCGTCCGTGGCAATGTTCTCTAGCAGCGCCAGAGTAAAAGGCGCTGTAGGGCCATAGGACATGCTGGAAGTTTTTAGTTCCTTTAATTGCTTAAAGGGAATTGGCCTATGCATTCTTTGTGGATTTCCCTGCTGATCTAATTCCTCATATACTGGATACAAATGCTCAAATCCCTCCGTGCTCTCCCCTTGTCTAGCTGCTTGTTGAAGAGATGCCTGCAGAGGAGATATTTGCATTTTTATAGGCTAGAGCCGGGGTTGTTGCACCACCGCGACCACCGGCTCCAGAACTGCCAGGTCGTTAGGTGGATCTAAGCCTGCTATAACACTGGGTGTGGGGCTGGGAGGCAATGGAAGACTTAATGGTTTCAAAGGGGAAAAATGAGTCAACAATTTATTAAGTTGCTGTTGCATCTCCTCAACAGCCTTAAGGAAACTGGGATCACTTGCTGGAGGAGCAGGTTCTGCCAAATTGATCAGGGCTGCAGGGTAATCTCTGGGATGATATAAAGCAGCTGCCTCCTCTAAGTCGGCTGCGGACGCGGGGTCTAACTTCTCATTTTCCTCATGCTCTTCCTCCAAAAGAGGCGTGTTGGGGAGAATTCCATTACCTGCGCCGTTGCTTTCCCTTTTGTTTTCTGTTACAGAGGCGGGAGGAACCTTCTCTATTTCATGACGGGGATCTAAACAATCCCTAACTAATGAACAAAGACTAAAGGCATCTATGAGCATTTTTTCTGGCCCATGGGCAGAAAAATAAGCTTTCATTTTTTCTGCTACTTTCATCCATGTTGCTAAATCAACACTTCCCTCTTCAGGAAAACAGGGATATATTTTCTCAACAAATTCAAGAAACCTTAAAAGTTGATTGTGCCCAACCTTCATACCCCGACCTTTTAGCATGTGTCGGAGCATTTGTACGAATAGGACTCTACTGCTGGTAGTTCCCATTCTTCCCCTGATGTTTCTCTAATATCGCCGCCCCTTTACTTACCTCGTGTGCACACCTTATAACTCGCGGCGGCTCCTCGAGGTGTTCTTTCGTACCTCAGGTCCCTTGTTCGGGCGCCACTTGACGGTACCAGCCGTCAGACGAACAGAGCTGAGGGGAAAGCGTGGGAGCTGAATAAGACCGAAACAATCACATCAGGGGGGACTCAGTCAAGCTGAGACCTCGAACTTTATTTTTCAGTTGCATATATATTTCACACATTTCGTCGTTTCCTTTTCCCAAGCATTCTTTTGCTAGTCATATTGAAACCAGATGGGGGCATGCTGACCTCTGCTTATTCTGAGGACAATGTTAGGTGTACAATACTTGGAATGTGCTTAATTTAGATCTTGTTAATACAAGAGTTAACTTGACCATATTCTGGCCTTGCTTCGGGAAGTCTCGGCTTCCCACAATAGTCTAAGTAGTATGGGGGATAACTCTTCTCTAAATGCTTGGTAGTATTCTGCCGTGAAGCCATCTCGTCCTGGACTTTTTTTGGTTGGCAGTGCTTTCATGACCTTTTCAATCTCTTCCTTTGTGGTGGGTTTATTAAGTTGTTCTGCTTCACGTTGTGATAATTTGGGTAGGTGGTATGAGTCAAGGAATTGGTCCATTTCCCCTAAGTTTTCAAATTTGTTACAGTACAGTCTTTCATAGTATTCTGTTATGATATTTTTGATTTCTGTTGCATCTGTGGTGACAACTCCCCTCTCATTTCTAATTTGGGTTATTTGTTTCTTTTCCTGCCTTTCTTCAGTAAGTTTAGCCTGTGGTTTATCAATTTTGTTGATCTTTTCAAAAAACCAGCTTTTGGCCTTTTCAATTTTTTCAATTGTTTTTCTATTCTCTAATTCATTTAGCTCTCCTCTAATCTTTATGATCTCATTTCTTCCAGTGCCCGAGGGGTTCCTCTGTTGTTCTCTTTCTACTTGTTCAAGCTGTAGAGTTAGTTCCTTGATTTGGTTTCTTTCTTCCTTACAGATGTGTGCATTTATGGAGATAAACAGACCTCTGAACACTGCTTTGGCTGTATCCCATAGGTTCTGGTAGGAAGTGTTTTCATTCTCATTGGAATCGATGAATTTCTTTAATTCATCCTTGATTTCCTCTATAACCCATTTTTTTTGAGCAAGATGTTGTTCAGTTTCCAAGAGTTCCACTTTCTATCTGTGCTTTTTCTGCTATTGATTTCAACTTTTATGGCTTTATGATCCGAGAAGATGCTTTGCAGTAATTCAGTGGTAAGGATTTTGTTGAGCATTGCATTATGGCCTATCACGTGGTCAATTCTGGAGAATGTTCCATGTGCACTGGAGAAGAAGGTGTAGTTGTCTGCTGATGGGTGGAAAGTTCTGTATATACAATGAGGTTTAGTTTGTTAATTGTGTCAATGAGTTCTTCTGTATCCTTAATGAGCTTTTTTCTAGATGATCTGTCTAGTAATGAGAGTGGAGTGTTAAAGTCTCCCACTATTATTGTGGAGTCATCTAACTCTCTTTTGAGCGTAGTCAGTGTTTCTTCGACATATTTAGGTGCTCTGACATTAGGTGCATAAGTATTTAATATAGTTAAGACTTGCTTGTGTACTGAACCTTTCAGGAATAAATAGTGTCCATCTTTGTCCACGATGCTGGATTTGACATTAAAATTGGTTTTGTCTGACATTAGAATTGCCACCCCTGCTCTTCTTTGTTCATTGTTAGCTTGATATATATTCTTCCATCCTTTAATTTTCAGTTTGTTCCTGTCTTTAGGTCTCAAGTGAGTTTCTTGTAGACAACATATGGATGGGTCGTGTCTTTTGATCCAAGATGACACTCGGTGTCTCTTTACTGGAGCATTCAGTCCATTCACATTCAATGTAATTATTGATAGGTATGTGTTCACTGCTGCCATTGTGATATGTTTATTTTTATGTTGATGTTTTCTCTGTTGTTCTTATTAGTCTGTTCTGGGACACTCTTTTTTGTGAATTGATTTTTCACCTTTTTCAGAGCTGGATTTATAGTTGTTGAGACTCGTGTGTTAGATTTCTTGAAATGGTATGATACATCTTTGTTGTGCTTTACAGCTGCCCCTATGAACCCCCTTTATGAACTATTTATATACTGGATTGCTTCTTTCCATATCAAAGCTGTGAATTACTTTGGGGCCTTCCCTAAATGAGCAGAGTATTGAGTACTATGTCATTCTAATATATAAAGTTAGTGGTTTTGTTCTTCTAAGCCAAAGCCAAGAACTTCTTCCAGTATTTCTTATAGTTTGGGTTTGGTTTTTACAAAGTCTCTCAGTTTCTGTTTATCTGGCAATGTCTTAATTTCATTTTCGTATTTGAAAATTGTTTTGCAGGATATATAATTCTTGGTTGGAAGTTCTTCTCCTTCAAGACTTTGAATGTGTCATGCCACTGTCTCCGTGCCAGCATGGTTTCTGCTGAGAAATCTGAAGAGAGCCTGCACGGTTTCCCTCTGAATGTTAGCTTTGCTTGGTATCTTGTGACTTTAAGAGTTGCTACTTATGTTTCATTTTGTTAAGCTTGATTATAATATGTCTTGGAGTCTTTCTTTTGAGATCTATATTGGATGGTGTACAGTATGCATCTGAGATGTCTGTGTTCTCTTCCTTCATGGTTTCTGGGAAGTTTTCTTTCAGCAGCTCAGCAACAATACTCTCTGTGTTCTCAGATGTCTCACCCTGTTCGGACACTCCAATTAGTCGAAGGTGGATCCTCTTAATAGAGTCCCACATGCTTCTTAATGTTTCTTCATTTTTCTTGTTTCTTTTTTCTGATTTCTGCTCATAGACGCTGGCATCAGTAGCTCTGTCTTCCAAGGCAGAAATTCTTTTTTCCGTTTGTTCCATTCTGTTTTCTTGGCTTTGCATGGAAGTTTCTATGTCTTTGATTTTCTTCTTGATCTGTTGGATTTCAGAGTACTGGTGTTCCATCAGATCAGACAACTTGCTTAATTTTTCATTTTGTTCTGCTGCATTTTGTATAAGGTCTAGAAGGGCTCTGTATATAATCAATTTGTATTCACTTCCTGATGCTTTCATAAAAGTTTCTTCATCTGGAAGACTCCTTGGTTGCTTTGTTTGGGAGCCTTCTGAATCCATGAGTGATTGCTTATATGTCACAATTGTCTGTTGCTTTTTGGTTCCCATGTGAGTATATAGAGGCTAGAAGAGGTACTGTGAGGATGGATTGCAAATATTTCTCTGGGCTGTCTTCAAGTGTAAAGCAAAAGGTATCTGACCAGTTCACAAGTCAGTTAGGTTTTCAGGGGTAGAGGTCCCTCTTCTCATCTGACAAAGTAAGCGCCACTATATCCAACCCCAGATGATAACAAACTAGTTCAGAATACAGCAATGCTACTGCCCTGGTGGCCTCTGCTGACAGGGCCTAGCCTTAGCCAACACTGTGTCGAGTACTGGTTTTGTGATAGAAAAGCGCTCTCCTGTGGGCAGGCTCTGGCTCCCAAGCTAAGAATTAGGTCCAGCTGCGGCCACCGTGTCCAAGCTGGCATCCTCCACACAGGCAGCTGACAGAGGAGCTAAAGTTGCCTAGAGGTAGTGATTCCTCTGCTTCTGTTGCAGGGCACCCAACGTAGGCAGCACTGTGCAAAATCACTACTTTTCTGTCGGAGAAGCACTGTCCCGTTTGCAGGTGCTGTCTCCTAGGCTAAGAACGAGGTCCCGCTAAAATCTCAGTACCAACATGGCATCCGCACACTGACCGCGAAGCTCCACACAAACCCCGCTGAGGCAGCTACAAAACAAAAGGCTCAAAGTGGCTAGATTAACAGAGTCCCGAGCCTGGCTCTCAGAATATGGGAATTTCTCCTGCCTATACCCCCAGCAGTGCCTCTGAGTCCAGCCACCAGGCAAGACCCAGCTCCGCCCGCCAGCCCAGGCAGAGGAAAAAAAAAAAGTCAAACTGGTGCATTTACCTTCCATCAGTGAGAGCCGGGCTTGCCAGGAGTGGGAGTCAGCAAAAGAGAAGAGGTTTCTCCCTGAGTGGTATGAAGTCCCAATTAACAGATCTGTGCTGTGTCCTGAGGCTGATTAGGTGATCAGAAGGCTGTTTGATTGTCAATTCAAATTCTGGTTTCCAGAGGGATATAAGGAGACGTGGGCTAAGTCCGCCATCTTGACTCCGCCCCCCAGTGGGTTCTATTTTGAAAGCACAATTGCAGTTGTGTGAACAAGGAATGTACTTCTGAATTAGAAGCATGAATAGTTGAGGTTGTTTCTAACCAAGGAAGGGCAGAAGCAATATATTGACTATCTGTATATAAGTTGAAAGGTTGATGTGCACAGAGCTGAAATACCACAGCTATTGCCCGTAATTCTACCACTTGGGCGGACTCTGCTGGAGAAGTAACACGAGATATTTTACCATTAATTGAATAGGCAAAAACACCATTAGATGAACCATCAGTAAAAAGAGCCGCATGGGAAATAGGATGAGAACCGGTAACCTTTGGGAACACAAAGGCATGTTCTGAGGCAAATTGTAATAATTTCTGTGATGGGTAATGAGTTTCCAATTGCCCTGGATAATGTGCAAGGGCAATTACCCATGCAGTAGAATTAGTAAACAGCCATTGAATTTTTTGTTTGGAGATAGGCAAAATAATAGTGGGGGTTTCTTTACCAAAATATCGGCGAGCTTCCTCATGGCACTGTTGTATTAGAAAGGCTAAAACCTCATCGTATCGCTGTAAAGTGTGAGAAGGAGACACAGGCAGATGGATCCATAAGAGGGGACCGTTCTGCCATAAAACAGCAGTGGGGGTTGTGCTTGGTTGGTAAAACACAAGCATGCCGCGGCTGATCATAAGACAAATAGGATATCTTTTGAGAGGATAAAGCTTCCTCGACCTTTGGTAAAGCTATTCGTCCTTCAACAGTGAGTTGACGGGCTGAAGTAGGATCAGAATTTCCTTTAAGAATATCAAATAAAGGCTTTAATTCAGCTGTGGAAATAGAAAGGTGGCTCCGAATCCAATTAATATCTCCTAATAATTTCTGGAAATCATTTAATGTTTTTAGGTTATCTTTTCGTAACTGTATTTTTTGAGGGACAGTATGTTTTGGATATAGAAAGTATCCCAGATACGAAAAGGGTGAATCCTTCTGTATTTTGTCAGGTGCCCCGACCCGCGGGGCGAATCAACGGAGGAATGAGGGGGAGCCTGTGAAAATGAAGGTGGGGCAAGAAAGACGTGAAGAAATGGAGGCAAGACAAGATTCTGATCAAGCCTCAAGGTTTTATTGTTACAGTGAGGTATATATAGCAGCGGGAATGGAGGGAGGGATCAAGTGACGTAGAGATTGAGTGACATTTGGAGTGAGGTAGTTGTCGGCTGGGGATTGGGTATACATAAGACTAAGGCAGTGACATCCGGCAGGAAGTTTTCGTGCGCGCAGGCCTTTTGAATTTCGCGGGCGCGGGCTTTTTCAAACTTGGCGCACGTGGGCTTTTTCAACCCTTCAAGCTTCCTGTATGTTGGGGCCTGTGTTTGTTTTAAGCACACATTAGAAACAAGAACAACATTAAGTGGTCTTCAGCATAACTTGAATACTTCTTCCATCTTAACCCAATATTGCAAGGACAGGGTGGCTGGGGCAGGGGGTGGGGACCATGCTCTTAGGCCAACCGCACCACTTTCTCCACAGCCTCTCCAGCATTTGTTGTTTTGCGTTTTTTGGATCATGGCCAACCTTGTCGGGGTTAGATGGTATCTCACTGTAGTCTTGGTTTGAATTTCTTTAATAACCGAAGATTGTGAACATGTCCGCGTGTGGTTTTTGGCTGCCTGGATCTGCTCTTTAGTGAAATGTCTGTCCATCTCCTTTGCCCATTGCTGAATTGGATGATTTATCTTCTTCTTATTCATATTTTGTAGTATCTTATAGATTATGAATCAGGCATCTGTCTGACATAGAGTTGCCAAATTTTTTTCCTATTCTGCAGTTTTTCTTTTAATTCTATTAGTAAAGTCTTTGGATGAGCCAAAGTGTTTGATTCTTAATAGTTTCCATTTATCTATTTTCTCTTGTGTTGATTGTGATTTATTTGACAGATTTTGGAGTCTGTCCACATTGTGTATTAAAACTTCCATTGTTATTCCTACCTTTTCTTGGAGGAGCTTTATCGTTTTAGGTTTGATATCTAGGTCTTTTATCCAGGTGGAGTTGGTTTTTGTATAAGGTGTAAGATATGGATCTTGTTTCAGTTTCTTGGAGATGTTTATCCAATTTTACCAGCCGCATTTGTTGAAGATACTTTTTTTACCCCAGTTTAATGTCTTAGGGCCTTTGTCAAATATCAACTGTTCATAGGCCGATGGTGTCATCTCTGGGGTCTCAATTCTCTTCCATTGATCAAATTCCCTAAATTTCTGTGTACCTGGAGATTTCCTAATTTCGTCATCATGTATGACAGATAATTTGGCTGGATATGTAATTCTTGGATGGCAATTATTTTCCTTCAAGGCTTTCTGTACATGATTGTATTGCTTCTTGCCTAAATGGTTTCTTCTGAATATTCCAAGCTTAGTCTTACAGTTTTCTCTTCCTAGGATCACCTCCCTGCTCCACTATAAAGGGAGTTTCTCTGGAGTATGGCTTTCCCCACCCTTAATCCTTTCATCCTGCAAGAAAAGTGATCCAATTGAATGCAGAAATTATGGAACAATATCACAAATATCACACTCAAGTAAAATTCTGCTGAAGATCATTCAAAAGGGACTGCAGCAGTATACTGACAAGGAACTGCCAGAAATTCTGGCTGGATTCAGAAGAGGACGTGCAACCGGATATATCATTGATGATGTCAGGTGGATTGGGTTGAAAGCAGAGAACACCAGATGTTTACTGGTGTTTTACTGACTATGGAAACTCATTTGACTGTGTAGATCCTAACAAATTATGGATAACAATGCAGGAAATGGGAAGGCCAGCACACTGAATTGTGCTTGTGAGGACTCTGTTAATGGATCAGGAGGCAGAAATTTGAACAGGAAAAGGGGACAGTGCTCAGTTTAAAGTCAGGAAAGGTGTGCATCACGTTTGTATCGTTTCGCCATACCTACTCAGTCTTTACGCTGAGTGAATAATCCAAGACGCTGGGATATATGATGACAAAAAGGGCATCAGGTCTGGAGGAGACTCATTAACAACCTATGTTATGCAGATGACCCAACCTTGCTTAATAAAAGTGAGGAGGACTTGAAATGGTTACTGATGAAGATCCAAGACCACAGCCTTTAATACAGGTTACACCTCAACATAAAACAAAATTCCTCAAAACTGGACCACTAAGTGGCATCATGACAAATGGAAAAAAATTGATTTTTAAACATTTTCTTTTCCTTGGTTCCGCAATCAATGCCCACGGAAGCAGCAGTCAAGAAATCAAGGCTCATTGCTTTCAGCAAATTGGCTGCAAAAGACTTCTTTAAAGTTTTGAAAAGCAAAAACATCACCTTAAAGACTAAGTTATTCCTGACCCAAGCTACAGTATTTTCAATTGCATCATATACATGTGAATGATGGACAGTACATAAGGAAAACAGAAGAACTGATGCTTTTGAATTGTGGTGTTGTGGAAGAATATTGAATACACCATGCCAAAAGAACAAACAGATCCATCTTGGAAAAAATACAATCAGAGTGGTCTTTCGACCCAAGGATGGCTGGACTATGTGTTACATACTTTGGACGTGATGTCAGAAGGGATCAGTCCCTGGAGAATAGCATTGTGCTCCATAAAGTAGGAGGGTCAGTGAAAAAGAGGAAGACCCTCAATGAAACAGACTAACACAGTGGCTGCAACAATGCGCTCAACACAACAATAATTGTGGGCATGGTTCAAGACCAGGCAGTGTTTTCTTTGGTTGTACACAGAGTCACTATGAGTTGGAACTGACTCCATAGCACCAACCAACAACAACATTATTAATATCACACACAAGTACAATTTTGCTGAAGATCATTCAAAAGTGACTACAGCAGTATACTGACAGGGAACTGCCAGGAATTCAGGCTGGATTCAGAAGAGGACGTGAAACCAGGGATATCAGATGGTTCCTGTTTGAAAGAAGAGAATACCAGAAAGATGTTTACTTGTGTTTTATGGACTACAAATTCTGACAATTACATTCGTGTACTCATCCTAGAGAAAGCACTACATATCTACCTGCTGAGTATCGCTATGGTCACCTTTAAAGTACTCCTCTTCAGAAGCTATGCGCTGACACCAACACTTAGTCCATCCTTCAAAGCAATTCTAGAACTCTTTTTCTGGAATGGCCATCAGAGCTGTCACTGGGTTACCCTTGATGTCCAGAATACCATCCGAATGTCTTCTTGTCCATGTTTCCTTTATTTTCACTGGAGGCCAGATCAGGTGAGTAGGAAGGGTGTCCAATACAGTTATTTGTTTACTAACTAAAAACTCCATCACAGACAATTATTGAGTGAAGTTCTTGAGCTTGCTACCACACCACCATGCACAATGGCCATTCCAAAAGGAGTTGCAAAATTGCTTTGAAGGGTGGACGAGGCACTGACATTGGTGATGACTTCCCAAGGGGAGTACCTTGAAGGCAATCATAGTGATATTGAGCAAGTGAGGTATGTAGCACTCAGAACAATTAAGTTCATGGACTTCATTGTCAGATCTTATATGCAAAGGCATTCAAGTTTGTGGATCCTAACCAATTACAGATAACATTGTTAAAAATGGGAATTCCAGAACTCTTAATGTGATCATGAAGAACCTGTATATAGACGAATGGGCAGTGGTTCACGAAAAGCATGTACTAAGGTTTTATCATTTCAACCATACTTATTCAGTGTGCTGAGCAAATCATCTGAGAAGCTGTACTATACAAGGACTGCCAATTAAGTTCACAAACTCATCCTAGAAAAAGTGCTACATACCTCATTGCTCAGCATCACTATGGTTACCTTCACAATACTCCCCTTGCGAAGCTATGCACCCATGCCAGTGCCTAGTCTGCCCTTCAAGCAATTTTTGAACTCTTTCTCTGCAATGGCCATCAGAGCTGTCGTTGTATTACACTTCATGTCCTGAGTGCCATCAAAATATCTTCCTTTCAGTATTTCCTTTAACTTCAGGTAAAGAAAATAGCCATTGGAGGCCAGATCAGATGAGTAGGGAGGTTGTTCCAATACAGTTACTTGTGTACTGGCTAAAATCTCCCCCACAGACAACCATCCAATTAAGTTTGTGGACTTGCCCCCGTGTCACTGTACACAATGCCTATTCTGGAGTTTCAAAGTTGCATTGAAAGGTGGACTAGGCACTGATGTCAGTGCATAGCTTTCCAAGGGAAGCACTTCAAAAATGACGATAGCCATATTGAACAATGAGGTATGGAGCACTTCCAACAATAAAATTTGTGGACTTGTCAGATCTCCTGCGAAGAACAGGGCATCACCATTGGAGGAAGATTCACACAATCTGTGATATTCAGACAGCACAACCTGATAGCTGAAAACAAACACTATCTGAAGTACTTACTGAAGAAGATCCAAGATCACAGCCTTCAGTAAGGATTACATTAAAAAAAAATCCTCACAAATAGGCAAATCAGCAACTTCATGATAAACTGAGAAAAGATTCAACTTGTGAAGAATTCCATTTTACTTGAATCCACAGTCAACACCCATGAAGGCACCACTGAATTGGGGCAAATCTGCAAAAGAGCTCTTTAAAGTGTCAAAAAGCAAAGATGTCATCACTTTGAAGACTGTTGTAAGCCTGACTCGAGCCATGGTGTTCTCAGTTGCCTTATATGCATGGGAAAGCTGGACAATGCATAAATAAAGAAGACCAGAACTAATGCCTTTCAATTTTTGTATTAGAAAGAATACTGAATGTGTACCACCGACTGCTGAAAGGACAGTCGGATTTGCCTAGGAAGAAGTGCAAGCAGAATGCTGTTTAGAAGCAAAGATGGTGAAACTTTGGACATGTTACCAAGAGCAATCAGTTCCTGAAGAAGGACATCGTGCTTGGTAGAATAGAGGGCGAGTGAAAAAGATGAAGTCTCTCAACGAGATGGATTTAAACGATGTCTGCAACAATAGGCTCAAGCATAACAAGAATGCAGGACAGTGAAGGATCAGTGAGTGTTTCATTCTCTTACACGTAGCATTGCTGTGAGTTAGAATTCACTCCATGGCACCTAATAACAATGACATCTGTCTAAACTTGGGTAGGGGGAATCTTAGAGAAACAAATGAAAAACCAAAGAAGCACTAAAGAAAAAGCATACCAGATTAAGTCACACAAAAATATAAATTTTCTGTAAACCTAGAGATGTTAAAGCCACAATATATTGGGATAAACATGTCTCACTAATAAAACAATGATTAAAAAACTTGTAAGAGAAAAATAATGAGGTCAATGAAAAATATGCAAAAATGCTAAACCAGCAATTCTTAGCAAAGAAAATGATTTTGTTTTAAAAGGGAAGAAAACAAAACCCATTGTCAAAGAGTCAACTCCTATTTATACTGACTCTGAAAGATAGATCAGAACCCCCCATAGGGATTCTAAGGTTGTAATCTTTACAGAAACAGACTGCCATCATCCTTTTGTGGAACAGCTGGTGGTCCAGACTTTCAGTTAGCAACTGTGCATTTAATAACTCTACTACCAAAAGTAAGAACGATTCCATTGTTGTCAAGTTAGTTCTGACTCATAATAAACATAAAAAGCATGCTTGGGAAAAATGCAAATCAAAGTAATAAAAAGATAACACCATTTGGCCTACCTGGCATGCAAAAATTAAGATGAACACTGTCCACAGGTGCTAAGGCTATGTAGAAATTAGCACTTTTACATAAAAGAGATCAACAGCAAAGTGCCACAACTTAGTTAGTTAATCAGGCAATATATATTAAAATAAAAAGCTGAAGTTGTGTGTGTTCTGTAAGGCAGCAGTCACACTTTTAGGTATCATATACAAATAAAAAACATCAGTATATAAACTATTATGAATAAGGGTTTTCATCACAGCATCATTTGTAAAGAAGGAGAAATCTACTAGAAAATATAACCTTGTCTTTCATCAACAAGACAGTGTTTGAATACTCTAGGATATATCCATCTTGTGGAACACCATATAGCTACTAAAATGGGTTAGATTTGTAGAAACTGACATGGAAGATGCTCATAGTAAGTGAAAAGGAGAGCTGCACAGTACCGTGTATAGTATTATCCCATTTATGTAAAAAAGTGAATGCTACATATATTTACATAAGTAAACAGACAGATACACAAAATATAGCCAACACTGATGACCTTAAAGAGTGATTCCGCAAGAGGGATAAACTGTAATCTTTTCTTTATACATGTGTATTTTTGTTACCAGCATATATCGCATCAAAATTAAGGCAAAAAATCTGATAAATTAAATCACCATTCTATTTGTTTTTATAATTCAACAAGACAAATGTAGACTCTGTGTAGTATATCATCCATTACCCTAGAGTTCTGCTTTAAAATTAATTTTTGCAAATTTAGTATTTTTGGTTCTTTGACTCTAATCACAAAATTATTAACAAAAAAATTATCTTCATATTCCAAATCAGAACCCTATCTGTGATTTGTATTTAAAGTCCATCTTCCTTAAATGTCAAATTCTAGTTCTTTGACTTTCCTTTAAACTTCTGAAGCTATTTTCACTAAAACTTTAGGACAAAACAACACAGAGATCTTACACAAGGTAGTTGGTAATTGAAAATCAGACAAGAGACTTTTCTAAACATTAATGCATTTATTTTACATTTCATAAATGCTTATGCCAAGCCAAGTTTGGCATATTCAGGTCAGTCCAAGATGGCAGAATAGATGGATGCTTCCTGTGGCCCCCATAACAACAAAGACCAAAGAACAAATGAATCTAGTCCTTATGATGTCCTAGGAGCTGAGAACATCAAAGGGAAAGTTGAGAAATTGGACTGAATAATTGGAAAGGAACAGTAGCACTGAAAGTACACAGGATTTCACAACCTGACCTGCTGAGAAGCAGCCAAATCATGTGGTGGGCCAGCAAGGAGATTAGAGGGTGTTTTCTTCATCAGAGATGATTGAAGATTCCACAGGTACCTCCAGCCCAGTGAGGGACAGTAGCAAATCATCCAACTAAGTCCTGTGTGTAATCTGCTAGGCATGCAGACCTTTCCTTCCATGTGGGCCTGTTTTCCTTCTCCTGGAGTTTCCCCTTCACGTCTCTGAACCGCTCAATGTTAGAGTCTGGCACCATAAAGTGACCCAGAAGTAGAACCCTTGAAACCCATTCCAAGCCTTTCTTCCTCCTCCCTTCTCTGCCTTGCAACTGGCTCCGGAATCTGATGCCATTAACTGAGCTGGAAATATTGCTCTATGACTTCCGCAAACCATTCTCCAAGAACTGGAATGGGAAACAGTTCAGCAAACTCAGAGAAGGGAAAAAAAAAGATAAAAAAGGTATTTTTTTCCTGCCAACTCGCCTATGCCAGAAAATCAAAGTGGAAAATATTCCTTCACCCAGATTCTGATATAAAGGCATATGCCAACATCACAGACACTCAGGGACAGCTGATGACCCCTACCTTTCTCCACAGCTGCAGCCAGACAACTACACCTGTACCAAGTACCCCTGCCCATCTAGGACAGTAGTCAGGAATGTTCACCACAAACTTGGTGACATGCCATGTGGATACCTGAGTTGAATCCATATACAAATGTAAACTGTACATTTTAAAACAACAAAGCTACAACACAATAGGTAAACATAAATAACTACAATTCACTGATGGCTCAGAAACAGCAGTCTGTACCAAAGCACTCAAAGGAGTGGACCATGATCTATTCAGAAAGCTCTGAAAAAAAAAAAAAAGAATCAAATTTTGCAGAGGAAGAGAATTACTGCAATTACAAGAGGTAGAATACAAAAGGTTAACATTTAGAATTCTTCAAGGGATAAGGAAGGAGATAAGGAAGAATACAGAAGGATATAATGGCAAATTAAACAACCTACAAGAAAGCAATGAGTTTAAAAATTAGAAATTAAAAAACTAATAATAGGGGGGCGGAGTCAAGATGGCCGACTAAGCACACATCTCTTTACATCCCTCTGGAAACCAAGACCTGAATTGACAATGAAACAGAGCCTTCTGATCACCTAATCAGCCTCAGGACACGGCACAGAGCTGTTAATTGGGACTTCATACCACTCAGCGACAAACCTCCTCTCTCTCGCTGACTCCTGCTCCTGGCTAGCCCCGGCTCTCATGGATGGAAGGTAAACACACCAGTTTGACTTTTTTTTCCACTGTCTCGGCTGGCGGGCAGAGCTGGGTCTTGCCTGGCGACTAGACTCGGACGCGCTGCTGGGGGGACAGGCAGGCGAAATTCCCATATTCTGAGAGCCAGGCTCGGGACTCTGTTAATCTAGACACTTTGAGCCTTTCATATTGGAGCTGCCTCAGTGGGGTTTGTGCAGAGCTCCGCGGTCAGGGTGCAGGACGCCATGTTGGTGCCGAGATTTTAGTGGGACCTCGTTCTTAGCCTGGGAGCCAGCGCCTGCAAACGGGACAGTGCTTCTCCGTCAGAAAAGTAGTGATTTTGCACAGTGCTGCCTGCATTGGGATCCCTGCAACAGAAGCAGAGGAATCACTACCTCTAGGCAACTTTGGCCCCTCTGTCTGCTGCCTGTGTGGAGGATGCCATCTTGGGTACGGTGGCCGCAGCTGGACCTAATTCTTAGCTTGAGAGCCAGAGCCTGCCCACAGGAGAGCGCTTTTCTATCACAAAACCAGTACTCGACGCAGTGTTGGCTAAGGCTAGGCCCTGTCAGCAGAGGCCACCAGGGCAGTAGCATTGCTGTATTCTGAACTAGTTTATTATCATCTGGGGTTGGATATAGTGGTGCTTACTTTGTCAGATGAGAAGAGGGACCTCTACCCCTGAAAACCTAACTGACTTGTGAACTGGTCAGATACCTTTTGCTTTACACTTGAAGACAGCCCAGAGAAACATTTACAATCCATCCTCACAGTACCTCTTCCAGCCTCTATATACTCACATGGGAACCAAAAAGCAACAGACAATTGTGGTATACAAGCAATCACTCATGGCTTCAGAAGGCTCCCAAACAAAGCAACCAAGGAGTCTTCCAGATGAAGAAACTTTTATGAAAGCATCAGGAAGTGAATACAAATTGATTATATACAGAGCCCTTCTAGACCTTATACAAAATGCAGCAGAACAAAATGAAAAATTAAGCAAGTTGTTCGATCTGATGGAACACCAGTACTCTGAAATCCAACAGATCAAGAAGAAAATCAAAGACATAGAAACTTCCATGCAAAGCCAAGAAAACAGAATGGAACAAACGGAAAAAAGAATTTCTGCCTTGGAAGACAGAGCTACTGATGCCAGCGTCTATGAGCAGAAATCAGAAAAAAGAAACAAGAAAAATGAAGAAAAATTAAGAAGCATGTGGGACTCTATTAAGAGGAACCACCTTCGACTAATTGGAGTGTCCGAACAGGGTGAGACATCTGAGAACACAGAGAGTATTGTTGCTGAGCTGCTGAAAGAAAACTTCCCAGAAATCATGAAGGAAGAGAATATAGACATCTCAAATGCATATCGTATGCCACCCAATATAGATCTCAAAAGAAAGACTCCAAGACATATTATAATCAAGCTTAACAAAATGAAACATAAGCAGCAACTATTAAAGGCAGCAAGACTCAAGGCAAAGCTAACATTCAGAGGGAAACCCTGTAGGCTCTCATCAGATTTCTCAGCAGAAACCATGCTGGCACGGAGACAGTGGCACGACACATTCAAAGTCTTCAAGGAGAAGAACTTCCAACCAAGAATTATATATCCTGCAAAATTATCTTTCAAATATGAAAATGAAATTAAGACATTCCCAGATAAACAGAAACTCAGAGACTTTGTAAAAACCAAACCCAAACTACAAGAAATACTGGAAGAAGTCCTTGGCTTTGGCTTAGAAGAACGAAACTACTAACTTTATATTTTAGAACGACACACTACTCAATACTCTACTCATTTAGGGAAGGGTCCAAAGTCAATCACAGCTTTGATACAGAAAGAAGCAATCTAGTGATCATCATGAAAACTATGGTGTCATCATAATAAAAAGAGGGATGTACTACAGTCGTTATAGTCCTTCCAGATGGAGAGGAAGAGGACAAGACTGGTAGTAATTAAAATTGGGTTTATAAATAGTTTATTAAGGGGGTTCATAGGGGCAGCTGTAAAGCACAACGAAGATGTGTCATACAACTTCAAGAAATCTAACACACGAGTGTTAGAAGAACAAAACCACTGACCTAGTTACCGGGTACTGCTCTAATGGAAAATAGCACGAGTGGAAGGTTTCATGAGGAGAAGCTTTCATTGGCACAATCTGGTAAGCTGCAAATACATTTGTAGGTTGTAAGTCCATTCAGAATGGCAAATCATCACAGTCCAGTAGGCTGAGTCCAAATCCAATGAGAGCATCTTAGCACAGGAACCTTGGGTCGAAAGGATATGCACTGCTCTCGGTGCTTCTCTCTTGATGGTACGAGGTTCCCAACTTCCTCTGCTCACTTCTCTCCCTTATATTCCACAAGCTTGTAACTTGAGTCCTGCCTAACTAACACAATTGCAAATGAGTCTTCATCATCAGTATCACAGAGGCAGGATTCGCAACACATGGGAGGAAGGGCACCATGTTGGAACGCCAAACCAATTCCAATCAACACATACACTTTGGGGGGGACACAATTCAATCCATGACAACCACTAACTTTATATTTTAGAACGACTTTACTACTCAAAACTCTACTTGGTTAGGGAAGGCTCCAAAGTCAATCACGGCTTTGATAAGGAAAGAAGCAATCCAGTGATCACCATGAAAACTATGGTGTCATGATATTAAAAAGACGGATGTACTACAGTTGTTATAGTCCTTCCAGATGGAGAGGAAGATGACAAGACTGGTAGTAATTAAAATTAGGTTCATATATAGTTTATTAAGGGGGATCATAGGGGCAGCTGTAAAGCCCAACAAAGATCATTTCAAGAAATGTAACACAAGAGTCTCAACAACCACAAAACCAGCTGTGAAAAAGGTGAAAAATCAACTCACAAAATAGAATGTCCCAGAACAGACTAACAAGAACAACAGAGAAAACATCAACATAAACATAAGCACATCACAAGGGCAGCACTCAACACATACCTATCAATAATTACATTGAATGTGAATGGACTGAATGCTCCAGTAAAGAGATATTGAGTGACATCTTGGATCAAAAGACATGACCCATCCATATGTTGTCTACAAGAAACTCACTTGAGACCTAAAGATAGGAACAAACTGAAAATTAAAGGTTGGAAGGAGATACATCAAGCTAACAGTGAACAAAGAAGAGCCGGGGTGGCAATTCTAATCTCAGACAAAATCAATTTTCATGTCAAATCCACCATCGTGGACAAAGATGGACACTATTTATTGCTGAAAGGTTGAGTACACAAGCAAGACCTAACTATATTAAATATTTCTGCACGTAATATCGGAGCACCTAAATACGTCAAAGAAACAGTGACTACACTCATAAGATAGTTAGACGACTCCACCATAATAGTGGGAGACTTCAACACTCCACGCTCAATACTAGACAGATCATCTAGAAAAAAACTCAGTAAAGATACAGAAGACCTCATTGCCACAATTAACCAACTAAACCTCATTGATATATACAGAACTTTCCACCCATCAGCAGACAACTTCTCCAGTGCACATGGAACATTCTCCAGAATTGACCATGTGGTAGGCCATAATGCAATGCTCCACAAAATCCGTACCACTGAATTACTGCAAAGCATCTTCTCAGATCATAAAGCCATCCAAGTTGAAATCAATAGCAGAAAAAACATAGACAGAAAGTGGAACTCTTGGAAACGGAACAACATCTTTCTCAAAACAACACGGCTTATAGAGGAAATCAAGGATGAATTAAAGAAATTCATGGATTCGAATGAGAACCAAAACACTTCCTACCAGAAACTATGGGATACAGCCAAAGCAGTGCTCAGAGGTCTGTTTATCTCCATAAATGCACACATCTGGAAGGAATAAAGAAACCAAATCAAGAAACTAACCCTACAGCTTGAACAAGTAGAAAGAGAACAACAGGGGAATCCCTCAGGCACCAGAAGAAATGAGATTATAACGATTAGAGTAGAGCTAAATCAATTAGAGAACAGAAAAACAACCGAAAACATTGAAAAGACCAAAAGCTGGTTTTTGGAGTAGATCAACAAAATATACAAACCACTGGCTGAACTTAGTACTAAAGAAAAGCAGGAAAGGAAACAAATAACCCAAATTAGAAATGAGAGGGGGGGTTGACACCACAGTTGCAATAGATACCAAAACTATCATAACAGAATACTAGGAAAGACTGTACTCTAACAAATATGAAAACCTAGGGCAATGGAACAATTCCTTGACTCGTACCATCTACCCAAATTATCACAACATGAAGCAGAACAACTTCGTAATCCATTACAAAGGAAGAGATTGAAAAGGTCATCAAAACACTGCCCACCCAAAAAAGTCCAGGTCCAGATGGCTTCACTGCAGAATTCTACCAAACATTTAGAGAAGAGTTATCTCCAATACTACTGAAACTATTTCACGGTATAGAAAGGGATGGAGTACTCCCAAACTCGTTCCAGGAAGCCAGCATAACCCTGATACCTAAGCCAGGGAAAGACCCAAGAAAGAAAGAGAACTACAGACCAATATCACTCATGAATCTAGATCCCAAAATCTTCAACAAAACTCTCACCAATAGAATACAACAACATATTAAGCAAATAATCCATCATGACCAAGTGGGATTCATACCAGGGATGCAAGGCTGGTTCAACATCAGGAAAACAATTAATGTGATTCACCACATAAATAACACAAAAGACAAGGATCACCTGATTTTGTCCATTGATGCCGAAAAGGCATTGGATAAAGTCCAACACCCATTCATGCTAAAAACTCTTAGCAAAATGGGCATAGATGGCAAATTTCTCAACACAATAAGGGCCATTTATACAAAGCCAATTGCACACATCATCCTGAATGGAGAGAGACTGAAAGACTTTCCCTTGAGATCAGGAACTAGACAAGGATGCCCACTGTCACCTCTCCTGTTCAACATTGTGCTAGAAGTTCTAGCCAGAGCAATTAGACAAGACGAAGAAATAAAGGGCATCTGCATTGGCAAAGAGGAAGTTAAAATCTCCCTGTTTGCAGATAATATGATTGTATATGCAGAGAACACCAAGGAATCTATAAGTAAGCTACTCAAACTGATAGAAGAGTTCAGCAAAGTCTCAGGATACAAGATAAACATAAGTAAATCAGTAGGATTCCTTTATACCAACAACAAGACTGTTAAGGAGGAAATTATCAAATCAATACCATTTATGATAGCCCCTAAGAAGATAAAGTACCTAGGAATTAATCTAACCACAGAAACAACAGACCTTTACAAAGAGAACTACAAGCCCTTACTACAAGAAACTAAGAGAGACTTAGATAAATGGAAAAACCTACCCTGCTCATGGATAGGAAGACTTAACATTGTGAAAATGTCTATTTTACCCAAAGCAATTTATTTATATAATGCAATCGCAATACAAGTTACAGCATCATTTTTTAATGAGATGGAGAAACAAATCACCAATTTTGTTTGAAAAGGGAAGAAGCCCTGGATAAGCAAGGTACTACTGAAGAAGGAGAACACACTGGGAGGCCTCTCATTACCCGACCTTAGAACATACTACACTGCCACAGTGGTCAAAACAGCCTGGTACTAGTACAAGAACAGACAGACTGATCAATGGAACAGAATTGAGACCCCAGAGATGACACCATCTGCTATGATCAATTGATATTCGACAAAGGCCCTAAGACATTAAACTGGGGTAAAAACAGTCTTCAACAAATGGTGCCGGCAAAATTGGTTATCCATCTGCAATACACTGAATCAAGATCCATATCTTACACCTTATACAAAAAGCAACTCCAACTGGATAAAAGACCTAGATATCAAACCTAAAACGATAAAGCCCATCCAAGAAAAGGTAGGAACAACAATGGAAGTTTTAATACACAATGAGGACAGACTTCAAAATCTGTCAAAGAAACCTCAATCAACAGAAGAGAAAATAGATAAATGGGAACTATTAAGAATCAAATACTTTTACTCATCCAAAGACTTTATTAATAGAATTAAAAGAACACCCACAGAATGGGAAAAAATATTTGGCAACTCTATGTTGGACTGACGCCTGATCTCCATAATCTATAAGATACTACAAAATATCAATAAGAAGAAGATAAACCATCCAATTAAGCGATGGGCAAAGGAGATGGATACACACTTCACTGAAGAGGAGATCCAGGCAGCCAAAAAATACATGCGGACATGTTTACGATCTTCAGTTATCAAAGAAATTCAAATCAAGACAACAATGAGATACCATCTCACCCCAACAAGATTGGCCATGATCCAGAAAACACAAAACAGCAAATGCTGGAGAAGCTGTGGAGAAAGTGGAACCCTCCTACACTGTTGATGGGGTTCCAAAACGGTCCAGCCTCTTTGGAAGGCAATGTGGCGCTTCCTTAACAAAATGGATATCGATATACCATTTGACCCAGTCATTCCACTACTTGGAATATATCCTACAGAATCGAGGCCTTTCATACCAACGAACACATGCACCAGAATGTTTATCGTAGCACAGTCCACGATAGCAAAGAGATGGAATCATTCCAGATGCCCAACAATAGAAGAATGGATAGGTAAACTGCCAAAGCCAAGTGCCTATGGTACATATATTCAATGGAGCACTATGCAATGATAAAGAATAACGATGATTCCAGGAAACATCTCCTAACCTGGTTTCAACTGGAAGACATTATGTTGAGTGAAAGTAGTCAGCGACAAAAGGACAAATACTGTATGAGACCTCTACGATAAGATCTCAAAAACAGACTTGTGTATAGAAGAAAAGACTCTTTGACAGCTGCAAGGGAGGGGAGGGAGGGAGGGTTAAGGGGGCAGGATTTAGTTTAGATAGTTACTAGAAATCTAGTTGGGAGAAAGCGGTGATAGCACACATTAGGAACAAGAATGACATTAAGTGGACTTCAGCATAACTTGAGTACTCCTTCCATCTTAACTCATTACTGTAAGGATAGAGTAGCTGGGGCGGGGGACAGGGGATCATGCTTTTAGGTGAATTCCAGGCCAGTTGGCACAACTAGCATTTTGCTAAGAGAGCTCTCTGCACCCCACAGTGGTGTGTGGCGTCTGGGGTCTTAAAAGCTTCCAAGCTGCCATCCGAGAACACAGCAAGTGGTCCCAACTCTGCAGGAACAGATGCTCACCGAGGACCAAAATGACATGCGGTAAAGACAACCGAGAAGACAGAGAGACCCACAAGAGTGGGTGCCTATATCGACTTCGGACTGGAAGAACCGCATGGTGCCCGGCCACCACCAGCAATAGCCATGATGGAGCTCACAGAGAGGATTCTCACTGGCAACACAAGTATAAAAAGGGGTGCACCCTGAGGTCTCCACTAAAAGACCTCAATTGATGGTCCAGCGGTTTTGGGGTTCCTCTGAGAGCCTGGCCCCTGGTCCTGATGCTGCCCTTTCCCATAAATTATAACAAAGGTCCACTCTTTGGACAAGCATGGATTGGACTTGGCAATGCAGAGTGATCATATATTGGAAGCCCTTTATGGTTCTATACATCTATAGGATATCATCTTACTGACCTCTGGCTGGAGGAAGGGGAGTGGATGGAGAGGAGGGGAAAGGAGGCTGTTCGGAGGATGAGACATATATGGAGCAGAGAGGAATAGTGTGCAGTCACCAGACAGGGAGAGCAGTGGAAGCTGCATATAGGTGGGCATGTAAATTTATACGTGAATGTACATTTGCAGTCAGTCACGTTAAATAAAAATAAAAAAAATATCGTTGATGAGTCAACTTCCTAGGCGATCCTGAGTAGTGCTGATGGTTGAGTCCTTAACCACGAGCTGAGGGGTTGGTGGTTCCAACCCAGACACAGGTTCCTCGGAAGACAGGCTCGGACGTCTGCTTCTGAGAGCTCACAGCCTTGAAAACACGATGGAGCAGATCTGCTCTGCCTCCGTGGAGCTGCTGGGAGCAGAAGCAAGTCATTGTACCCGAAAGAAATTCGTGGACGCTGAACCGTTTCCAGAGGTACCACCTGAGCAGGAACCATGGCACTGAAAGAAGAAGTCGAAGCTGCACGGAAGGCACTGGCTGAAAAGAAGACTCCGGGAACTAAAAAACTACAGACGGAGATGTTCCAATGACCGGATGCTGTGCTGGAAGTGCTCCCTCGTTGATGCCAAGAAATTGGGAAGACAGCTACCTTGCCAACTAATGGAAGAGATCTCTAGTACTGTATAGTTCCAAGAAAGATCATCTCACCCAATGTGGAACTCATTTACAAATATCATCCACATCCCACACGATTCCAGTTTTGCTGAAGACCCTTGAAAAGCAGCTGCAGTAGTCTATAGACAGGGATTTGCTAGAAATTCAAGCTGGATTCCAAAGAGGACATGGAACCCATGATATTATGGCTGATGTCCGATGGATCCTAGCCGAAAGCAGAGAATACTAGAAAAGATCTTTACAGTGTTTTAAAGATGCTTGAATACATAGATCCTCAAAAAAATTATGGATAGCCCTTCATTGTGCTCATGAGGAACATGTACATAGATCAGGAGGCCGTTCCTTGAATAAAACAAGGGGATACCCAGTCGTTTAAAGTCAGGAAAGTTGTGAGCCAGGAATAGATCCTTTCACCTTACCTGTTCACTCTGTATGCTGAGCCAATCATCTGAGAAGCTGGACTCTGAAGAAGGGGGCATCAGGACCGGAGGAAGAGTCCTTAACCACCTGTAGGCCACAGATGACTCACCTTTGTGTGGTGTGCTGGAAGTGAAGAAGACTCGAGAGACTTATTGATGAACCTCTGAGACTACAAGCTTTCCTATGGATGGCACCTCCCCATCCAGAAAACCCAAATCCTCACAACTGGACCTCTCAACAGCATCCTGGTCAACGGAGAAAAGATGAAGTTGTCAAGGAATTCATTTTTCTTGGATCCATCCTCGATGCCCGTTGTTTTAGTCAGCTAGGCTGCTCTAACAGAAATACCACAGAGTGGATGGCTTTAACAAAGAAAGATTTATTCTTACACAGTCCAGTAGGTTGCAAGTCCATATTCAGAGTGTCTGCTCCAGGGAAAGACTTTCCCCTTGTTGTCTTTGGAGGAAAGTCTGGTATTGCATCAGTCTCTGTCCAGGGAGTGTCCTCACGCAAGAACCTCTGGTCTGAAGGACACACTCTGCTCCCCGGTGCTGCTTGCTTGATGGTAGCGAGGTTCTCAAATTGTCCTTTGTTTCTTTTTCCTTTTATTCCATGCAAGCTAAAAGCATTAAGGGTGGGGCAAGCCATACTCCAGGGAAACTCCCCCCACAGCAGGAATTCACAGCCCAACCCTAATCCTTTAACATACAGGTTAGCAAAACCACACAATGGAGGACAGTCCTAAGATACTGGGAACCATATCCCAGCCACGTGGCTGCACACATTTTTGGGGGGACACAATTCCAACCATGACATCCCACCCTTTGACAACCCAAAAATCACATCACAAAACATTTAACACATTCATCTCACCATAGCAAAATTATGTCCATCCATATAACAGAAGTCTTAAATCAGTTCCAAGTCCAAAATACAAAAACTCTTCTACATCTGTGAAACTTAGAAGGCATTAACAGGCAACAGGCAAGCCAACAGAACACATTACATTAGCCCTCAAAGCTTTGGAAATACTCTTACATTTTCTGAGACATTCTACACAAGAGCAATGCTCTCCAGACTCTATGTATTGGCCACACTCTCTGGTTTCTGAGTGGAGACCTCCAGCCCCATGCTACAACTCTGCCTTCAAGGCCCACTTGGACAGAAACTCTGTCCCATTGGCTTTAGGAGCACCCTAAGCCCAAATGAGTGGCAATTCCACCCTTACGAACACAGCACACCATGGTTCCACCCTTTCAAACCCCTGAGGTCATGGCCATACCTCTTGAGACTGAGGCAGCTCAGCTTCTCATGCTATTTGTCTCTTCAGCTTCAGCTTCCTATGGCCGCATGGCCCGGGCCTCAGGCCCACATCTGCCCTGCCGGGCAAGTGTTCCAAAGCTCCGTAGCTCCACTGGTTTAAGTGCCCGGAGGCACCCCACTCTTGCTGGAAAGCATCCTGCCCAAAGGCACTCAACTCTCTCACTCCATGGGTCAGCAAGGCCAGCTCCACTGATTCAAGTGCCCAGAGGCACCCCGTTCCGCGAGGAAAACTCTGCGCAGGCACTGACCTCTCTCGCTCCACGGGTCGGCTCCAGCGCTGCCTGTGGTTCTGCTGCTGCCGCTGCCACTGCTGCCAGTCCTCTGTTGTTTCTCACCATCTGCGCCTTCTTCGTTCCTTCTGAATCTTCTATCCATTCGCAGTTTCAAAGTGGCTTCCACATTCTAGGTATTTGCTAGAGCAGCACCCCACTCCCACGGTACCAATTTTGTTTTAGTCAGCTAGGCTGCTCTAACAGAAATACCACAGAGTGGATGGCTTTAACAAAGAAAGATTTATTCTTGCACAGTCCGGTAGGTTGCAAGTCCATATTCACGGTGTCCGCTCCAGGGAAAGACTTTCCTCTTGTCGTCTCTGGAGGTTCTCAAATTGTCCTTTGTTTCTTTTTCCTTTTATTCCATGCAAGCTGAAAGCATTAAGGGTGGGGCAAGCCATACTCCAGGGAAACTCTCCCCACAGCAGGAATTCACAGCCCCACCCTAATCCTTTAACATACAGGTTAGCAAAACCACACAATGGAGGACAGTCCCAAGATACCGGAAACCATATCCCAGCCACATGGCTGCACACATGTTTGGGGGGACACAATTCCAACCATGACACCCGTGGAAGCAGCCGCTGAAAAATCCAAATTGCATGGCAGTAGGCCAGTCAGCTGCCCAAGTGGTGAAAAGTAGAGCCTTGAAGGCTAAGGTGGCAGACCCAAGTCATGGTCTTTTCAGTCACCTCTGATTCATGTGAAAGTTGGACGAGGAATAAGGACGGTGGTGTTGGAGGACCTTGAATACCATGCCCAAACTGTGGAAAGAGTGAACAGAAGTGTCTTTGAAGAAGTGCAATAGGAGTGCTCCTTGGAAGTCAAGATGGAGAGACCGCATCTCACATACTTTGGAAATGTTGTAAAAGGGCTGTGTCTCTGGAGGAGAACATCCTGCTTGGTAGTCCGTGAAAAAGAGGAAGAGCTTCCCTAAGACGGACTGTCAGAGTGGCTGCAACCACAAGTTCTGCTTAACGTCTGTGAAGATGGTGCAGGACTGGGCCGTGTTTTGCTCGGTTTTATACAGGGTCACTGTGACTCAGAACTGACTCAATGGCACCTAACAACAACAACATGCCTAGAAATGTACTTAAAAGCCACTAAAGACAACCAAGTCAGCGAAGTCCCATCATGATCCATGATGGCTTTAGAACAAAATGGAAACCCTGGGTCACATAATGGTTAAGTGCTATGGCTGCTGACCGAAAGGTGCGCCATTCTCATCTGCCAGGAGCTCCTTGGAAACTCTGTGAGGCAGTTGTGCTCTGTCCTGTAGGGTCACTATGAGTTAGAATTGACTTGATAGCAGTGAGTTTGGAGTATTGATTTGGAACCAAATGAGAATTATGTTTATACAATCTTTATTATTTTAATTTATAAATTTAAAGTAATGTTTCCTTCAATACATCTACTTATAAAGTTTTTAACTTTCGGGGCAGAGTCAAGATGGAGGACTAGACACATGTCTCCCTAACTCACTCTGAAAACTGAGGCCAGGATTAATCATTCAATGGAGCCTTCTGGACACCCAGTGAGCCCTAAGACATGGCACAGGACTGTCCTTTTGGACTACATGCCACTAAACAGGAAACTTCTACTCTTTTGCTGGCCAATGACTCCCAGCCCTTGTCGAATGGCTGGCTCTCACTGTCTGAAGGTAATGACTGGCTTTAATTTTTTCCTTTTTGTTAGCCTGTGGCAGAGATTAGGCTTAACTGGCCATAAAGTTCTGTCACACTGCCGACACGACCAGCGGGTGGAATAGCCACACTTTGAGAGCCTGGCTCCGGACTCTGAGCACCATGGCCCCTCCACCCCATTTTTTGAACCTCCACCATTGATTTGGCTATTTCCCAGAAGGCGGGAGAGCCTCGGCAGGACGCCATCTTGTCCAACCAGGAGGTGGAGCTACCCAAACGGAGGACTGGAGGGAGCTAATTCCCAGGCTAGGAGGTAGTGCCAGCTTGGGCCGTGCTTCCCCAGAAGAAAAGCCGTGTTTAGCACAGTTTACCCTTCAGGTAGGGCCCAGCACCTGATGACAGCAGGGCAGTAGCCTGTCTATACTTTGAACCAGACCACAGCATCTAGGGACAGATACAGAGGTGCCTCTATTGCCAGCTGGAAAGAGGAGCTTGCCTGCCTGACAGTCTGATTGTTTTTGGAAGCCATCAGATCGCTTTTACCTTTCCAAATACGACTACCTAGGGAAATAACTGAGGTGCAGCCTGAACTGCATCTCGTCTAATTTTGACTGACCCACAACCTAGGGTCAGTGGAAGGCCTCCCAATGACTCCCTAAATAGGGCTGTGTCTTTGCCAGGTAGAAGGTGGGGCCTGCTCTCACAGAGATTCTACTGGGCTGAGTCACAGCTGTTCATAGAAGTCACTGGTGATCCACTTCTACATCAGCTCCTATTAAGGCAACACCAGAGAAACGAAACAACCTCTAGATGCCCCCAAAGCAAGAGACCTTGGCTCGACACTTAAGGAAAAATCCAACCATGGCTCCAGAAAGCTCCCAAAAGAACGAACCAAAGATCTTCCCAGATGAAGAAGCCTTTCTGAAACTTTCAGAGGTCGGAGTACAAAAGAATTATAGGGAGAGCCCTCCTAGACATTCTACCAAATTTAGCAGACCCAAATGAAAAAATAAGCAAGCTGTTTGAACTGACAGAACTCCAGCACTCTGAAATCCAACAGATCAACAACCAAATCAAGAACCAGAAAACTCCATTCAAAGTGAAGAGAACAGAACGGAACCAATGGAAAACAGACTTTCTGACTGGGAGACAGAACGGCTGACACCAGCATTTATGAGGAGAAATCCGAGAAAAGACAAAAGAACAATGCAGAAGCATTAAGAAACATGTGGGACTCTATCAAGAGGAACCATCTACGATTCATTGGAGTTCCTGAACAGGAAGGGACACCTGAAGACACAGAGAGGAGTGTTGTTGACTTGCTGACAGAAAACTTCCCAGAAATTGTGAAAGAGAGAACCTAGACATCCGAGATGCATATCCATCACCGTACAATACAGACCTCCAAAGAAAGAGTCCAAGATCTATTGTCATCAAGCCTAACAAAATGAAACTCAAGCAGAAACTCTTAATGGCAGTGAGACTCAAAGCAAAGCTAACCTTCAGAGAGAAGTCCTGTAGGGTTTTGTCTGACTTCTTGGCAGAAACCATGTTGGCACGGAGGCAGAGGGGAGTCCCCTTCAAAGCCTTTGAAGAAGAAAAACTTCCAACCAAGAATTATGTACCATGCAAAGCTGTCTTTCAAATATGAAAATGAAATGAAGACCTTGGCAGATAAACAGAAACTCAGAGATTTGTTTAAAAAACAAACCCAAAAAAGCTACCAGAAATACTGAAAGAAGCTCTTGGCTTAGAAGAACCAAACCTTGAACTCTATATTTTAGGAGACAATAAAGGACACAGTACCCAGAAATCTACTCAGCTGGGGAAGGCACAACACCCCAACCAAAGCTCTAATACTAAAAGAAGTGATACAGTGATCCTGTCGTGAAAACCACAATACCACCCCATTAAAAAGAGGGATCTATTACAGTAGTTACAGTCCGTCCAGATGGAGAGGACATTGATAAGATATTTAGAAGTTAAAATTGGGTTTCAATTTACATTATTAAGGGGGATCCTAGGGGTAGCCACAAAGCACAACCAAGAAGCGAGCTAGCAAAACAAGAAATGCAATACAGGAGTCTCAAGAAACACAAAACTAACACTGAAAGGGTGAAAAATCAAACCCTAAAGAAGAATGTCCCAGAATAGAATAACAAGAGCCGCAGAGAAAACATCCACACAAAAGTAAGTACATCCAAATGACAGCACTAAACACATACCTATACATAACGACATTGAAGGTCAATAGACTGAACAGTCCAGTCAAGAGACAACAAGTAACATCTTGGATGAAAAGACATGACCCATCTACCTGCTGCTTACAAGAAACGGACCTTAGACTTAAAGGTATGAACCAACTGAAAATTAAAAGATGGAATAATATATACCAAGCTACCAATAGACAAAGAAGAGCATGTGTGGCAATATTAATCTCAGATAAAATAGACTGTAGAAAAAAAAAGCTCTCTAAAGACACAGAAAACCTCCTTGTGACTATTCACTAACTAGAGCCCATCGACCTCGACAGAACTTTGTATCCATCATGTTGACTGAAATTAGTCAGCGGCACAAGGACAGATATGATATGAGACCCCTACTTTAAGGACTTGAAAGTGGACCCGTGTACTGAAGAAGACTCATGACGATGCAGAGGAGGGAGGGAGAGAGAGGGGTGGGTATAGATTAGACAGCTGATGGAAACTTGGTTGGGTGAATCAGTGACAGCACCCATTAGAAAGAAGATCCATTTACCTGGACTTGGACAGAACCCGAAAACTCTTCCCATCTTAACCCAATAGGTAAGGGCAGTAGCAGGGGTGGGGGACCATGCTCTCAGAGGACATGGAGGCCCATGGGTATAACTAGCCTATTGCTATGGGAGTCCTCTCCACGTCCTATTGGTGATTGGCACCTGGGGTCTCCAAAGGTAGCAAGCTGTCATCTGAGGTCCATGAAATACCCCTAACTCATCCAGAACAGATGATCCCCAAGGACCAAAACGACACCGGACAGAGAACCCAGAAGACAGAAAGATCCATGTGAATGGGTGACGTCATCCACATGGGACCAGAAGAACCCGATGGTGCCTGGCCATCTCCAGTGACAGCCATGACGGGGCTCCCAATCTTGAGTCTCAGTGGCAACGCGAGAATAAGAAGGGGTGTGCCCTGAGAACTCCCCTCAAAGACCAGCATCGATGGTCCGAAAGCCTATGGGTTCCCCTGGGAGGATGGCCCCTAGACCTGAAATGGACCCTCATTATAAACCATTACTCAGGTCCACTCCTCGGGCACGAATGGATTGGACTCGGCAACACAGAGCGACCCTATCGTGTGTGCACTTTATGATTGTATATATCTATAGGATGTCGCCCAACTGGCCTCTTTCTGGAGGGGAGTGGAGAGGGCGGAGAAGAGGGGACAGGGGTTTGTTAACAGGATATGCCTTGCATAGAACAGAAAGGAGGAGTGTGCTGTTACCAGGCAAGGAGAGCAGTAGGAGCTCCCCATAGGCGGACATGCGAATTTAAACCAGATTGTACACTTTAACTCAACCACAATGAAAAAAAAAAAATTAAGCTCCACTTTTGTTCCACTAATATGGTAGGACCAAATCATCACTATAAACTTTCATAAAAACATGTGTAAGAGGACGCTTACGTTCAGCTTCTCCTTGGCTTTCTGGCTAGGGCTCACCCTGGCACCGGGGGTGTGCCCAGCTGGCTAGACTAGAAGGTGGCTGTCTTCCATACACTCATTTTGTGATCCTCTATGCTCTTCCTCTCTCTGAATCCGTGGAGATTCTCCCCGGTTAACAATCCTGAATCCATAAAGAATACTAGAGGCTACAGTGGTTTCAGCTCAGCTAAGACATCAACCCATGGATAAACTTGTCCAGCCAAACCAACACTTACCATCCATGAAACAAAAACAGAACCCCAAACCAGTTGCCGCCCAGCGGATTCTGACTCCTGGAGTCTGATCGCCTTTGTCACAGAACTGTGGTCTACAGAGTATTCTTGGGTGTCATCTTTAAGGAAGCTGATCGCCAGTCCTTTCTTCAGCCGTGCTCTGGGACAGGTTCAAACCACTGACCTCTAGGCTAGTCGACGAGTGTCCACTGTTTGCCAAAGTCCTGTTCCAGTATTTCAGAAAGTGGAGAACACGATACGTGGAAACAGTCTAGAAACAGAGTGCTTCTGTGCTTGCTAGGGGAGAAAAGCATCAGGGAGAAGCTGGCAGAAACCGCTCTTCCACAGTCTGGAGTGTGAAGAGGGAGTGCTGTCCTCACTGCTGACTCAGCGCCGGTTTGGTCCAGCGCTGGGGCGGTGGGTGCTGCAGGACCCCTAGGAACCGCACCCACGTTCCCCCAGGCCCAGCGCCGGGCGTGGGGGGCCAGGTGGGCAGAATCGGCTGTTCGCACGCCCTCTTGTGGCCGTCAGCCGAATCACTGACGTTCCATGTCAGGATTTTGTCCGCAGCGGATTTCCCACGCTCGGGGCCCGGAGGGCAGAAAGCGTTGTTGGCACGCCCTCTCGTGGCCGGACGCGGAATCGCTGACGCTCGGGGTTAGGATGGTGCGTCCCGGATTTGGGGACAGAAGAGGCGCGCGTCCTCCGTACCTCGTGAGACAGGAAGGGAGGCCCGAGCTGAATCTTCAGCAGTTCACTGAGGGTTAGAAACATCGGGTGGGAGGAAACGGGGGTGTTCAAGAGCGTTCCGTATCTTGGCACTGACGGGCGGGAAGGAGAACATTCTGACTTTATTTTCCTTCTCTTCCTATGTCTGATTTCAGTCTGGAACTCTAGTGCAGCCGCCTGTGCCAGAGACGTCGACTTGGACAGAGGAGTGGGAAGGGTGACACTACCATGTAAGGCCTGGATATTGGTGTCCAGATGCCCCCTCCTCCCCCTCGTGACCGTGTCTCTTCTACCACTGCACTCACTGTTCCCTTGATTTGGGCCTCGATGAGTAAAGCCATCGGGGAAGACGGACACGTTCCAAGAGGAGACGCAGAAACAGGCACGGTCTGGCAGAGCTTTGTGTGGACCGCAGGGGGACGTGGGGAGCCCCTGGGTGGTGCCCATGGTGGAGTGCTCAGCTACCCACTAGAAGATGAGTCTGCCTCTACCCAGAGGTGCCTTGGAAGAAAGACGTGGTGCCCTGCTTCTGAGAAATCAGTCCCTGAAAATGCTCGTGAGCACAGTCCTGCTCTGACACCTGTGGTGTCCCTGTGAGATCGAGCAGACTCCACGGCCCCTGGTTGAGAGGGCAGCGAGCCCCTGGGAGGGAATATCTGCCCTGACACCAGCAGTCCCTGTACTTGTGTGGGAAGGTCGGTAGCCAGGATGGAATGTCTCACGGGTTCAGAGCAGAGCATCTCCTTGGAGCCCCTTAGTGGGAATGTGCTGTCCACTGTGTCCCCAGGAAGGGTGTGAGGGCACTCACCGGAAGGCACTCCCATCCTTTCAGACGTGACTTCACTATCTCCGTTTCCAGTGAGTGGAGCCAGCCAGGAGGCAGAGTCCAAAAAGGGAAGGTGCCGTTTTCGAAGCTGGACCCAGCAGAGTGTAGACCCTCTGAGAGCAGGAGGGTGGAGATGCTCGGAGGGGTTCGTGTTAGGGCTCAGGTCAGTGTCAGGGTCAGGTCCTATCAGGATGAGGGCCCGTTCCGGGTTAGGCTTTCAGGGTGAGCATCAGGGTTGTAGGGTCAGGGTCTTGACGGTCTTCTGGTTCTGCTGCTGCCCTTTCTCAGCTACACTTCTTGTCTTCTCGTGCCATCTCCCGAGTGACGGCTTTCTCTCAGCTCAGGGATGCTGGGTCTCAAGGACGTGCTCCATTCTGGGCTCTTCTGGATGGTGGTGGGGTCTCCCTCTCCCCAATGGGATTGGCTCCTTTTAAGCCTAGTGGGATTGCAGAACTTACTATTCCTTTCCTGAGGTGGGTGGTCACCGCCCCAGGGTTCCATGCACCTCATTTGCATTCTCCGAGGCTGTCCAGTGTCCTTGGTGGGACAGGAGCACCTTATTTGCGTAATATCATCCAGTCATTTGGTGTCTCTAAGAAGACCGTGACCCAAAGGCCATTCTACTAGTCATTAACTTCCCGAAACCTGCTGTAGAAAGAACTCTATTTAAACTAATTATTTTTTAAATCTATCCTAAGAAGTTTGCTACTACACTAGTATGAAAACTTCTTTCTTCCCCATTTTTCATCGTGTTGCTTATGGGCCCCGTCGTGAGTTTTTTTTTTTTTTTCCCTCCAACATATGTGCCCGTTACCAACTCATGCTCCTAATTTAAATTCTAATCTAGCAACCTGGGAGCTGTCCTCTCTTTCCTCCTGCAGCATCTGTAGGTCCTTTGTCCTGTGTGGGAAGCCCGAGCTTTCAGCTGTATCTGTAAATGGAACCATTGGTCTCATTGTCATAACCCGAACCCCCAAACCTAATCTGTTACCTTGAGTGGGTTCTAACTCCTAGCAACCCTATAGGACACAGCAGAGGCACCCCACAGGGTTTCCATGGCTGTCATCTTTAGAGAAGCCCATAGCCCCATCTTTGTACCGTGGACAGTACATTCGACTTACTGATGTTTCGGTCAGCATCTATGCCCTTAACCACTTCCCCACCAGGTCTCTTCCGTTACCTAACACGCAGAAACAGAATTCCAGAATTGCTACACCCATACCTGTGTACGGTTAAAAATTCTGTGTGGCTGTTTTCATCTGTAGCTTGAAAATGGTATGTTCCAGGTTTTGTATTTTCCTTTGCTTTGGCTGAGTTTTTGCTCCTTCTGTAGTGTGATGGTGAGATTCATTGCAAACACCATGAAGTTCATATGTTTATTTTTGCAGTTTGTTAACGCAGCACTGTAGGACATTCCATTGTATTGTGATTCCTGTTGTTAGTTACCTTGAGGACCTGAGCGGCCTGGCTCTTCACTGCTCACCGTGGTCCTTCTCCTGAGCCCTCCCACGTCCTCACTGCCCACAGAAGCCCCCTCCTCTCCCCCACCACCCTCTCCCCACCTGGGCCTCCTCACCTCCCTTCCTACATTGACCCTTCTCCTGGTCCCTCCACCCCTCCTCCTCCATTTATAGTCCCTCATTAGCCCCCTCACCTGGGCCAGTGGGTGGGACCGTGCACAGGTGAGCCTGCCCAGGGCCCTGATGCTGACCCCACCCCCCTCCTTCTCATCTGACTTGCCCCACCTGAGCTTTCCCCTGGCTCCACCCCCGTCTGCCCCCATCCTGCTCCGTCATTGACCCCCTCACCTGTGCCGGTGGGCGGAGCAGCAACCAGGTGACCCAGCTCAGGGCCCTGACGCCTCCGGAGGCCACGAAGGTCCGAGTGTGGAGCTGAGTTGGGGTTTCTTGCCGTGCTGTGCTTTCTGAAAGGTAGGAGACACGGGACCCCAGTGGGGACCCGCTTCCCGGTGGGACGCGAGGGCACTGTAAAGGTGTTGGGCTGTCGGGGGAAGATGCGCGGCTCCCGCTCCTGTGAGCCCGGGAGGTGGGGGCCCTGAAGGGACGCTTACGCACCCACTGTCCATTGCTGTAACCCCACCTGCTGGCCTCCGGGTCCCTGATGGTGCCCCCCGGGCCTCCGGGCGTTCCAGGTGCCTGACCAGGCTGTAAAGGACATGGGGTGCCAGGTCCCCCTCCGTGACCCAGGAAGCAGCAACACCCCGCTTGTGGCTGCAGAGATTCCGAGGGTGGAGGGCCATGGTCTGGAGCCCATGGGGGACCTGACCCAAAGACCCTGCTCCCCCAGGAAATAGCATACTTGGTGGGCTCCAAGAGGGAGCCCCTGGTTACCCAGTGACTTGATGGGAATTCACCCTCCCACCTGTGGGGGAAAACGCAGCCACGGATTTCCCTACATCTGGGAGTCTGAAGGGCCGTGGCCGAAAGGCCCCGCGCAGTGTGGTGGGCGCACAGAGCTCGTGGGGGGCCAAGGCCTTCCACCTGTCCCACCGGTTTGTGGGCCCGGCTGGGGGAGGGGTGGCCTGAGGCCCCTCGGGGCCTATCTGCTAGGGTTTGGAGCCCAGGCCAGGGCCCTGCAGAGGGTGGCTTCCGTGGAAGCCCCCGGGGAGGAGCACCCTCCCCTAGTTAGCTGCCTGTCCCCTGATGAGCCCCTGAGGGGTCAGCCCCTCGGATGGTGCAGGAAATCCCGAGTGAGGTGGACTGGGTGGAAGCTGGGAAGGACCCCCCAGAGGGCTGGGAGCCCATGTTGGGCTCTTTCTGTGGCGAGTGGTGGGGGTATTCACACTGTCCTGCTAACAAAGCAGCCACTGTGTGGGAGAAAGGTGTGGCAGTCCCTTCCATAGAGTCACCTTCTCGGAGACCGTATGGGACAGTTGTAATCTGTCCTGTGGGGTTGCTGTGAGTCGTAGTGAAGTAGAGAAGTGAGTGCTTTATTTTTGGGGGGCTTCGTTTTGAACGGAGTGTTTTTGGTCCTGTGTGCCAGGTCACATGGAACTTGTAAATCATTAAAAGTTGATTCAAAACCTGTGTGTGTGTGTGTGTGTGTTCTTCACTGAACCTGGCCTGCATCAAGAAGGTAAGTTCTGGGAGGGTGGGGGGTCTGGCGGTTTTAGGGTGTCGGGTTAGCGTTAGGGTATTGGGATAGCGTGTTGGGGTAAGGTTAGGGTGTTGAGTGTCAGGTTAGGGTATCCGGTTAGGGTTAGGGTTAAGGTGTGGCGAGTGGGGCTACGGTGTAAGGCCAGGCCCAGGGCTAGGGCGCCGCGCCACAGCGTCGTTGTGGGGCCAGGGTTAGAGTTTGGGGGTTTGGGGTTTGCAGATTAGAGGGTT